>CANUEZ040000140.1:4995000-10205000 GCA_948099385.1 Fasciola hepatica | reverse complement strand
CTCTGACCGGATTATTGTGTTATCTGTTTTATGATGCAACGTACATCCCTGTAAATCAAGGTGGCGTGAGGGAATCACCCCACCTGCTTCCAATTCTACGGACTTTGTGCCAGTTATATCGAGGACTCGAATCGTCACCGTCAACCGAGTTATCGCCGACAACTTCATGTTGCTCCCCGCTATGGAATATACAAACTGTCAAGTCGTTTTTCGACTGTATTGGACAAAATCACACCAAGGGAAACTCCCAGTCAATAGTGGAACCATCACGGGTGTATGGAGATTGGATAAAAGTAAAACCGCCGCAATTTCATCTGCAGGATCATTACTACTCTCAGGAAGCAAAACATGCTGGCGGGGATCACACATGTCCAGTAAGGGGATCTTCTCGGGAAGTTGGCTACCGACTGCTATTGTTTTGGTCCGAGTTGACAAAGAAACACAACATTGTATGGTGGATCACATTTGGTACCCTGATCGGTGCGGTTAGGTGAGTTTTGCCTTCATTTCCCATTTTATTGATCAGGTACACGGATAGGCCATTCGTTTGGGTAACTGTTCTAAGCACCCGTTCACTTTGGTAGTCGTCAATCTCCATCTGTGATAATCGTGTCACTTCTCATATGTTGAAATTCTTGAGAAGATGGAAGGGATATTTATACAAAGCCCGGGACAATTCGAAAGTAGGATAAATTCCTCTCTTAATAAAGAAATACATCAAGCGCATCGACCCGCGGTAAGCTACCCAACTCCTATACAGCCACAACAGTAACCGACTATGGCAAGGATTTTGACTTCTGTGTGGAAAGAAGAAGAAACCCGGTGGACTTTTGCTGCAAATGTTGGCTGTATGAACAGTGCATTTATTCACCCGACTGACGACTTTCCAATTGCGTTCTTTCCCGAAGAAGACTTGTACATAACCCCGTTCTGTGCAGCTAAAGTATTCAAGCTTCCTCATGCTTCCAGCATAACCTCAGGTCTTAGTTCTGGCGGCCTATAGTCATCACTTCTGAGACATAGTGCTGTTATTTTGACTAATATATGTATTTCGATGTTAAACGAATCTCTGTGCTCATTATCTGGGCCCGACTGATGGAGGTTAGTCACTATTGTTCCCGTACCCAAACCTAGTTATTCTGGTTTCATAGCTAAACGATTTCGTCCGACTTCTCTAATTTGATCTGGTCTTAAACTTACAGAGCGTGCTATACGTAAACGCTCGAGTGCTTCTACAAACCCTCTCGACGAACCATGACAGTTGGCCTACAAACCGAATAGATCCTTTGTGAATGTTATTGTTTCCTTAGTCCACCACATAAACGAATCCTTGGATGGATCAGCAAAACCTGTGCTAGTGCTTTGCTAGACCACTTATTCACTCTTGATTCCATTCCTTCTTCGCATACTAGAATCTTTCGGCAGCCCCACACCTTTATTGACATGGTTGTCTGATTATTTTATTGATATAACTCAGTGTACACGACTGGGTTTTAGAACATCCAAATCCTCGGTGATTAATTTAGGAGTGCTTCTGGGAGTTGTGCTTTATCCCTGTTTATTTTCCGCTTGTATTAGTGACCTTTCTTTTCGTTCTCCGGCACACCTATTTAAATGCGCCGATGATGTGGCTCTTTGTCAAGCTGTTTCAGTAACCCAGGATTTCAATAAGTTTACCAGTAATCTGTCTAACATTTATGATTTCTCTGTTCGATACGGTTTAGCCTTAAATTTTTCCGAATGCTTCAAAAGCATATTACGCTTCCTCGATCGTCTTGTCTTTGTGATTCATCTGTCATTTCCACAAGCTAGAGTAAGTTTTGTCAAACATTTAAGAATCGCCATCAATGCAAGCTCGAAGTGGTTATCTTTCTGTTCAAACTGCGTGAAGAAACTCCTAACGATAAACTAACAGGACAATATCAAGTGGCACTTGAAGTAGCTGACCGTGAAAAATTTAGGCTAATATTGGGGGAGCTTTTAGTAGGTGAATTTTACAGAAAATAGTCCATGCGTACACCAGTGATCGGTTTGCCGTAACTGATGAAATGCCGTGTAACTTCCTTCTGGCTGACTCGAAAAACGGTGACGATTCTTCGGTAGAATCTTCCTCTTGCCCGTCGGGCAATATTTGTCATAAGCAGTGCACGTTATCTCCCTTTGGGGTATCTTAGGTTGACTGGTGTTAATCAACCGGTCATCCTGCAGCTGTCCGGTCACTTCGCGGTTGTAACTGATCACAACCCTCTTCCTGAATTAATATACTATTTCTGCTTAAAAAGTGAAAAACGAGTTAATACATCATTTATCCATTGTTAATTTAATGCACTTTTCTTATCGGCGGCTACTACCACCCGCGATGGATTACTGTCCCAAGTAATTTTCAACTTCCGTCCAGACAAGCCTTTCGTTGCTTACATTTTTAGGCCCACTTCAAGTGTTCCTAATTACCGTTCACTGGTTATAGATTTCTACATTTTCAAAAACTCTCTCAACTCAGTAGCTCTATTAACTCCCATTGGAACGCTCCTACAAGAGATTGTGTTTCAGGTTTACCTGCGACATTTAATGTTGAGATACTCCTAGAATTTTGTTATAACCATGGTGTGTAGTGAGTTATCTGGGTTTTTTTGAAACCGAATGAACCGGCTTCTTTCGTCTTCCGTCCCCTATCCTAAAATTAGAAAGAAAGTTGTTTCAGCTCCGGAACACATCATCTATGGAGATGAATACAAAAGGTTAGCACTTTTTGTCGAGGCTTCATGGAATCATAATGATAAGATGGTGAATTTGAAAGATTACAGTCACTATGCTACAGTTCATCCAGCACGATATCTGATTTTGAAAGACGTACTGTGGATGGGAGATTCGTTTAGCTCGAGTTCAAAAGAATTCACTAGCTTTGCCCTGAAATGTAGCTTGTCGTGTGTGATAACGATATTTGGAGCACGCGCTTCGTGTGGAAAACAATCACCTAGCAAATCGTTTTTTGTCCGAACTTTTCGAATCTTGCTGATGAATGCGAAATTTACCGTCATTCTGTACAACTGAGACGTTCCATCTTGCATTACATCATCACAGTAGGCAAAGCAGAGCTTAACAAGGAGTCATTAAGGACATTTTATAGGAACCTAACAATATATAGGAATTGTTAACGGCCAAGTATTCACAATGATTATTGTGAGTCTTCCTCACTTCGATCTCAAGATTTTGACAAAAAGATAATACTGAGCAAGTCAAAAGTAGTGTCCTCGGTAGAAATCTCGTTTTCCGATGTAGTTTTGTTAAACAACTGTTTCGTATTGGAAGATTCTGGTTCCAAGTGAAACGACGAGTTATGCAACAAGTGACAAGGATTTTCTCATCCAATTCTACAACAAAGTACTACAAAGAATCCAGAGCCAAAGGGTGAGAGTGAAGTCAAAGAAATCAAGTCCATAAAATGCGAAGCGACAAGGCTTTTTTTTGAAAATATTCTTCGTCATCACCAGGACCAGCGTAACCGCCAATATCATTATTTGTATAATACGTATCACCACGTGGCTTGAACCGTTGAAAAACCACGGGGGCACTGTACAGCTGTTTCATTCTTGTTAGGGATCATCAGCAGTGCACATCTACCGAGCCCCAAAAGAGGACTCTAACCCTGGATGGACGATTGAGTCGAACTCTTAACCACCAGGCTTTCACGGTTTTCAACGGCGAGTTAGGCCTTCACACGTACAATCTCTTACTATTAGCACCTATTTAGTAATACTATCATCATTTTAATCGTCAGCACCGCCAGTATCATTTTTCATAATTACCAAGATTATCAGCAGCCTTGAAGGCATCGTCGAAGTTGTTTTTTGGTTAATCACCAGTGGTAAATACTATTCTTTTATCATTATTTCACTCTCTAACAGAGATCACGAATTCATCCCGTACGACAAAGATGTGGATGTAACCGTACTAGGCGATTACGAACAGGTTGTCCGAGCACTATCTGATACTAGAAGCATGTTGAAACCTGACCACGTGAGTGTATCAAGTATTCGGATTAAATTCCATTGCACGTGTTTCAAAGTTATTGTTTGGCTACTGAACTTACTTTGTAATACTGCTGGACTGTAGTCATAGCAACCGGATAGTTCATGATAAATGATGATCTATAGTTATGTTCGCTTGAGAGGAAACAGTATGATAATGAGTACCCTCGTATTTCCTTTCCACTGTTGCTGACCCAGACAGACAACAAACCCCAGGAAATTCCAGTCTCAAATAAACAACGAACTGAGGACGGCTTTTAGAGCAGCATTGATCACAACTTCTCCAGGTTGATTAGAACGCAAACCTAATAAAGAAAACAGTAAACAAGGAATCTGTTCCTACAAATTACGTGTGCTGACTTTCATTCGTGGAAAAATGATAGTGTGGTTGTTCAAATGGCTGATTTGGTATGCGTCATCATCAACTATCCATTCTGAAAACCCCGAAAAACATTTGTGCTGGTTGGCGAACAAGCTTGCCGATGTCTTTATGGCGAAGTTAGAAAATGCCCATTGGAATCCTCCATCCGGAACTGTATTTTACACAAGCGCTACGTAGATGGCATTTTAAGTGTAATCGACTCATCAGACCACATAAGCCAACTGCTAGACAGCTTTGACTCAGCTCATGCAAACTTACGATTCACAACAGAAATAGGGTGAAACAATAAAATCGCCTTCCTTGAAGTTCGGATTAGTCACCGTGAAGACGGTTCAGTTGGCCGGTCATTACACTGAAAGACAACGTGGAATGGGCGATACATCCACTTGCATTGCCTTGTGCCTCTTAAAATTAAAAAAAACTAATTCGACGCCTCATAAACAGAGCAAGAAAAATGTGCTCGGAAGACAACGTCGAAGAAGAACTGCAAACTGTGCGAAGAACCTTCATCCAAAACGGCTACCCAGATCCGTTAGTTGGGAAGATGATGCGAGTGAACGTGTAAACCCCAAAGAAGTTTGTAGTGGAAAGAAAACCGGGTACACATCTCTTCACGAATGAAAGATGATACGATGGGAGAGATTGTGCATTGAAGATTGTCAGGAATGATCAGGAAAACGTCCAACTTAGCTAGGCTCCGGGTTTTGTTGGAATCCCGGCCAGTAGAGCTTTCGCGATTGAAAGATGAAGTACCTGATTCTTCAGCCTCATTCTGTGTTTATTCATTCACTTGTTCCTGTGGAACAACATATACTGGCGGCACGACCAGGCGTTTGTCTGAAAATATCCGCGAACACCACCCTGCATGGTTAAACACTGGAGCAGTAAAGTCACTCACTAGAGCTGTCGTTCCACGCCCTGCTCAAACTAATCACGCAGCAAACGTGACGGAGGCTTTCCGTGCCCTATATGTGGCTCGCGGTCTCCAACCGAGGCCTGCAACCTGTCGCATACTAGCCACGGCCGAGGCTGTAGGCACCGACCTCTACAAACCCCCTCACTGTGCTCCAAAACAATTTAGATGTGCTCTTAAGCAGCCGTGGCCCACCTTTCACCCTACAAGAGGCCATAGACCAGATGAAAATTGATAAAACATGAGAGAGAGAGAGAGAAAAAAAATCCATATCCGGTTTTGAATTAAACGTGGATTACAATTGGTTTCGTTCCCATTATTCTTTATCACTTTCTATCTGTCTAATTGGTCCAGTCCTTTAAGTTGTGGTAGTATATTGTGATGTAATGGTATGAGTGTGAACCAGTGAAAACGAGCTTGTTCTCCAATATGTATTCTACAGGTTATTGGATAGTTTGCCAAAAGATCCACCATGCAATTTGGATAAAGTGCGCATCTCTGTGTGTCACACACACACACACACACATTATTTCTAGGCTATTTCGGTTGACTCTTACTGTATACTTTTCATGTCAACAAAACATATTAAAGGTAGGTTCAGAATTTGATCAACTCGTCACGCACACTGCATAAAATAATATGTACAGTATAACAGCTTGGTTAGTTTGAGTAGGAGATTGGAATTGGTTGCTCAGTGACTTACCAATGATGATTTGTCGAATGAGTCGTCATACCGAATGAGTTATTTCAGCAGAAATGTATTTGACGATTTTACTGTCAATTCAGGTAATCATTATAATTAACAAGCACGTGGCATCCTGACTCGATTACCCACAATACTTGAGAGTTAATACAGTTACCACTGTATTAGCGGTTTGTTGGCTACCTGACAGCCAGACAAATGAAGTTGCCCGGCGAGGCTCTTCTCTGAACGGAAGATCAGAATATCCACCGAAAGACAGACGGAGACCCTCGAAGGTCGTGTTTTTTAAGCAGACAGTAACAATTCACTATTTCCAAAGTAACCTTATGTTCCCGATGAACCATACCTAATAGCTTACGTCGTTTGTAGAATACTTTTGGAATAATCGTTTAAGTTCATGAAACGATACACAGAGCAAAACCAGGAGCATCTAGAAAACAAGCTGAGGGGAATAAATTGGACACTGAATAGCTCAAACGAGAAACGGAATGTAATTGAATAACTTTTTACCAGGCTACCAGACAGTCTTAGAGACCACTTAGATTTCCGTTTAGATCAAAACGAAGCGTTTAAACTGACTGGTGTTGTAATCAAAGCTTCCGTTTGGGAACTGGTACTCCATCTCGAACTCAGTGCACTAAAGGGATAAGAACGCAGGTGGAAGTGGAATGTAATTTGAAATTGTGCTCCGTTCAGATGTTATGCTCAAGCATTACAGGATGCAATGAAAAACATAAAGGAATGTCATTAACAATCATCGCAACAAGGCTAGAAAGAAAGAGACCGATCAGCTTGGGATGAAATTGAATTCGAACTCGACAGTCATTTGGTAGTCATTCAGACGAAGAAATCAAGCTGAAGTCCGGCCAATAGAAGACATGACTAAGCGCTTCCAAAAGCAAAGTTCTGAAAACTTTTCCCAATAATTCACGTCAATATTTCACTTAAATATGTCTCATCGTGGAGCCCGGTAACTAATATTATATATTCGAATCCAAAGTGCTAGTTGCAACTTGTATTGGTTGTTACTCGTGATCTATTGACCCTTGTTTTCAACGGTTCCGTTCATAGTCAGTACTTATTGTCAGAGCTTTACCCTCCACGATCGGGTTAGAGGTGAACAGCAGTGTTCATTCCTGTAATTATGAAATCAGTCCAACCTGCGGTACGATGATGAGTCCGGTTTTATGAATCTTCCGGTCGCAAAGGGCAGATTGATCTCCCAAAGGGGACAGTTCATCGGATGCACACCACAGCAGATTACCCACACACCTAAAGAAACGGATTCCTAGTTCTTTAGAGGTCATTTCGTTATTAGCAAAATGCTTACAATGAGGAATCGTCCCAAATAATGAAAAACATCTTTGTTTCAGATCGATTCTAAATCACTTTCAATAATTCAGTTATTTGTTCGGAGTTAGTTTTGTGGTTTATTTTGTTTCTCGTTTTCTGTGTCCCTATTCCTCGGTATCACTCCATCATTCATTGGTGTTCAACTCTGTCCCATTATAGATGACCCTAATTACCCGAGTTGGGCCATTCTGTCAACGTGATCACGGGCTACGATACTCTTGTAACGGTACGAAAGTATGGAGTCAGACAGATCGTTGTGCAATTTGCTACCCTCTGGGTCGCCTGTTCTTCAGTAACTTGGGCTACATTGACATTTACTCGGCATTCATACGTGGTTTCCACAAAATGAACAGTCAGAATGGGACAGAAAATTCTATTCACGTTGAAGAGGAGGTAATAGCAGAAAACGCCAAAGTCGAGCTGTCTTATTCGGTTGATCAGATTTTTCCCTTGTCCACGTGTATGTTCATGGGTCTTGAGGTTCCTTGTCCAAGATTACCTCATACACTACTTCAAAAAATCTATGGAGACTCGTACAAGCAACCGGATCAGTTGTGTAGTCGTCAAACAGGTGAATGGATCAAAGCAGTATAGCCTACGACAACCGGATTTGGCTGTAAAAAAACGTTTGGATGGATGGTTGAACCAGAATAATCACGTAGATTCAACTAGAACCCGGATCATACTGTCCGTAATTCATTCAAAGAAGTACTGAACTCCGTGCCAATAGAACAAACATATGTTAATTTGCTTCTAATTTGGAAAATGTTGTCTTCTGTACTGTGACTTTTGATGATTAGAAATGCAATAATTGGTGTTAATAAATCCTTCCAAAATGATAATTTTTATAACGAATTATTCAACAACGTAATGACTGAAATAACAAACGTGGTTCATAATATCAGTATATATATATATATATATATATATATATATATATATATATATATATATATATATATATATATATATATAAAGACTACTCCGTTGGTTTTGAAGTTTTTCGCGGATGAGTCCTTGCCGTTAGCCAAACATAGTGACATGACCAGATGTAAAATACATCAGGAAGGGGTAAATCCCGCAATCTACTGGACTAACGCTGTTTGTATTCCACTGCCCCAAGAGGAACAGCTCCTTAAAAGCTCTCTTACCGTCACCCAAATTCCGCGATGGTAGATGTCCCGAGACTCCTCTAATAACAACTAGTCACATCCCCCTTTTCGCATTGTTCCTCTCCTCCAGTGCATCTATCACCGTTCAGACATGACAATTTCTGGTGTACCGCTCATGACTTTTTTGTGGGAATTTTTAACTTCCAAGCTGAATGAGCTTTAAGGGGGGGGGGGAGCGAAACACTACGCGATTTCAACACGATAAGGCTCCTCCATACACGGCCTCCGTCCGCATCTAGATTGGCAATCAACCCCGATGTCTTTAGTTACACACTTCGGAACGAAGATAGACGCACTCGATCATTCGGTTTGCAATGAAGGTCTGTCTGTTCCCTGGTCCTTGTGACCATCAGACTTCGCATATATATATATATATATATATATATATATATATATATATACCGGACTAAGATCAAGCAACGTGCCAAGGCAACAGTAATTACAAAATAGGGGAAGGGCCTTACGGTACAGTAAAACAGACAGTTAGTAAGGGTGCGATAAAACCTGATATTTTGCTTTTCACTGTGCACTATTTCATGTTTGTCATTCTGTTTGTCCGGGTCTCATTGTGCTGTGATCATGGGGAGTGAGAATTGGACAGACAGACAGCACAGTTGAGTAAATCGTATAAAAAATAGATCCAAAACGGTGCCTGGAAAATGTTCGTTTTCTTGGAATTATCGCTGTCACTTTAAGTGTTTGAAAAATGTGAACAAAACTTCTGTGTCCACTTCCTGCGACAGCTGAGTTTTAACAACATGCATCAAAGATGCCTTGCTTTGTTAGTTAACTTTTCTCACAAATAGCTTATTAGTCCGTCGGGTATTCTTTCAGGGAAAAGGGAAGAAGAAAGAAATATCAGTATGAAGACGAAAATTTTATTTAAAATTACGAATAACCATGAACAATGTTAATCAAATTGAAAATAATTGAAAATACCCGTCTAAGATACCCGAACCCTCGCGACCACTTCTCTTAATTTTGTTGGCCGAAAAACAGGCTTCCGTGAATCCCATCTCTCACTGTGTGCACCCATTCACTTGCAACTGTGGAGTAAGTTAGGTAGATCGAACAATACGAGGACTGTCTGAACGCATAAGGCAGCATCGTTCGAATCGGCTAAACAAAGAATCAGTGAAGAGCGGATAGGCAGCAATAGCCGTCCACTTGATAGAATCGGATCATTCAGTCACTATCAATGAGGCTTTTTATCCTATCCACGCAGTCAAGAGAGGACTAACAAGAAACATTAAATGCCGGTTCTTATCCACAGCTGAGGCTATTAGGATCCCCTTGCATATCCCCTGGTTATGTGCCCGGAAACACTATATGAGATCTGTTACGCTGGCCTTCGACGCAAAATGACTTGGTGGAATCGCAAACCCAATGTAAACGATACGACAGCTATCGACGCACATCATCGCTCGTGACACCGATATTGCCATAACTACGTGGACACGAACTTGTCACCCGTTGTTAACAGGAGCACCAATTTTCTCTTCGTTACTTCATTTATCTCAGTTTCAGTGTCTGTACAGTGTGCTGCATCCAGCCAGTTGTGAAACACCGAAAAATCAGTCGAACATATTCAGATAAACAGCAGTAGGATAAAGCGCATTTACTTTATCGACTTCGTTAATAGGAGCATCAGGAATTGGCCAATTATAATGTTACTAGTGTCAAAACAACCCAACTTTCAAACGAAGCACTTTTTCCCTCGCCCTAAGAGTGTGGTATCCGACATAACTGAGTGCGTGTAAAATCTGCCTGAGTCCCTGTTACCATAACAACATCATCTGTGCCTCTCATATACATGTATCATGGGTGTACATGAGTGTCGTCCCGTAACTGAGTGACTCGCAGACAAACGAAAACCGAGTCCCAAGGCAAAGAACACAAGCTCGCTTTACTACTTGTACTATAAATCAGATTACCAAAAAATAAAAATAGCTCACCTCAAATTGTAGGTATATCGACCACAGGATCAAAGCAGCCAACAAAGGCTTCAAAACGCCTAGGCAACAATAGACAGACAACGTACGAGACGTCAGTGCGAGAGCGAGTCAAGTGGTTTACAAAGGTCCTTGTTCATACGGGGAATTTTGACCAATCTATTGTCAGAAGCGAATGGCCCGAGGGAAAACAAACACAAGCATGGCTTTGAGAAAGTGCATGATGGGATGGCCAGGTTCGGTCATCTACACGTAAGGCAGACAGAGAGAGGAAGATAATTACTTCCAAAAGTTTCGGCCTTGTCAAGTTAGCTGGATAATTAAGGCATAATAACAGAATGGGCCATGGATAACATTGGGTCATCCCAAAACCGGAAAGAAAGGTTACCTAAGCGATAAAATCGAAGATATAAGATCAACGGTTAGATAAGAGACAAGTATGGTCAATCGACGTCAGTCATAGAAACAAGGCTGACATTGAGTAACATAAAGGGATTGACCGTACAAATTATCACGTTGGTGTGAAAGTGAGGGGGTAGTAGTTGGTGTGGAAAATGGTGGTCGAAGTGCATGAATAGCAAACGAGTTGTTTGGTAAATACGAGATAAAATTATGGTAGAAAGCAGGAGATAAGGATTAAACCAGATTAACGGAGATTCTCGACATGATGAGCTAAATTTCAGCGTGCAATTTCAATAAATCTTTACACTGGGAATCTACAGAAAAGAGCAAGTCCAACTAACCGTAACCTATGGAATCAAGCGGAAATCTAAAATCTTCGTACCATGTCACACGAAGACTTTCATTGTTAATTCCTAGTCAGTAAACTGCTGGAATAAATAGAAGCCGCCGATATCAATTTTTCCGGACACAAATTGTAAAGCGGTTAGTCCCCTCCCGATTACCTCAGTCAGAAAAAGTACACCCGCATCTGGACTAGAACAGCGCAGTGATACTTATTTGCAGAGTGGCTTCACAAGGCAAAGCGATGCGCATACGAATCGATAAAAACGCTTGATTGGATGACGCATGCGAAGGCGACACACGGGCTGGCCGGTCACTTTCGGCCCAATGAGCGTGGACGGGCATCAGCTGCGGCGTGAATGGGACCGGTTTGAGGTCTCACTACAAAAACTGTTGAAAGCAGGGTAGGAAGTGTTCTGAGAGGACAGGATTATTCCGGGGAAAATGTTGAAATCTATGATCATCTTTGTAGGAATGTGTGACAAGATTCCAAATCATTTGCAACTGACTGCAATCATAACTGTAGTGAATGTTAGCAAACAAGCCGGCTAGTGGAATTGAAATGGCTCCGAAGCATCCAACTGATACGGTTTCTTAGTGGACTGGCTCTGAGTTGGGAAATATTGCCTGACTGAATTAATAATTGGCCGAATATTTTCATATTTAAAGCACTGAGAATACTTTTTACTTGGTCAGTACCATCTCTGCAAGTTGACATTGTATTTACTCTCCTAAACAGTTACCAATCTGAAATTTATACGAAATTGTTATGGCTACTGTAATAAACGGACATGAAGCATTTATTATTAACATCAAAGAACTAAAGTGATTCCCTAGGTAGGTGGACTGACTGTGCCTATAGTTTATTTACACACAGACCATGACTATACACTGGGATTAGCATAGTTTTGTTGAATTATAACAGCTTCGAATCGTGAGTATGTTACAGTGGTTCGAAAGACAATGGGATCAACTTTTGGTCTGGTTATCGTGTTTCCGTCAGGAAGACTTCTGAGTGCGTTTTATGTCATCACTTTCATTGGCCACTTAGGGACATGTTAGGAAATTAGTTGCAATGGTGCTTCTCTACTTAAATCCCTAAGATTGAAGTTTAGGAAAGAAGAATTATCCATTTTTTTCGTCTAGTAGGTGGTCTCATACCAATAGTCGTATACACTGTTACCCCTTACAAGAAAGTATATATTATTCATCAGATCAAATTATACGGCTTTTCTCCTATTGACTCAGCAATACTACGACGTAGATACAAGAAAACAGAGCACAGAATTGTGAGGTCAAAGCTTAAAAGAAATGTTTTCCTATTTCATGAAGTTTCTCTAAGACCCTGCACTACAGTAAATAAGGCGGTCGTACACAACCAACCGGATTTAGGGCATTTCCATCGCTTGCTTCATCCCCGAATCATCGTTACAGTAGTAGAATTGGAAGTAAGGGAACCTTGTTTAAATCATGTTATCTTCGTTTCTCATTGATCAATATTTATTTCTATAGTATTAATCACGTTTCATTGGGAATATCTACAAGCCTAGGTGTAGCTTGTGGACCTGATTAAGTACTTTATCGTGGATAACGCTAGGCTTTGCTTGCCGACTACGCTGATACGGTCAATACCACTTGTGGCACAGATATAGTCAGAGAGTATTCAGGTCAAATCCACATTGTACTTTCACCGGTCGTACTGTTATGCTGATGTATCCATTCCATACAGTACATTCGAATGCCAGTTGGTGTTTATTCCGATTCCAACTCGGGCAATCCGGCCATCACATGGATACATTAGCGCCACGTTACGACTGGTGAAAGTACAATGTGAAGATGACCGGAATACTCTCTGACTGTATCTGTGCCAAAATTGGTATTGACCGTATCATCGTCAACGGCAAGCAACGCCTAGCGTAGCCCACGATGAAGCATTCAATGAAGTGCACAGGCTGCACCTAGATTTACAGATATTCCCAAAGAATCGTGAATACCCTCTTTGGAAAGTGTGATCGAAAATACCCAAAACACTGAAAGGGTCGGAATTTACAACTTACCACTCAAATGCTTGCTTGTATGCAAAATGATGTTCGTGAAAACTGGCTGATAGTGAAGAAAATTAGTGGATTCAGCCCGTAGTCAACCTAGATTAAAGGCTTTATACTTCACACTAGCATTAAACTACGAGTGCGTAAGTGACTTATTCCTTCGAAATAATGAAGAGTATGCGGGTTGTCGCCGAAGGTGCTAACTGAATTTTTTCCACGTCTCATCCTCAGTGCTAACATGTTTGGTTGATCAAATTTTATTCTGCAAACTATCCCGGATTTTGCGAGAGTGGCATCCGTGAAGCTGGTGCCGAAGAAGGGAACATGTGAATTACAACGCAGATGGTACACATTAGTGATAGACAGTGAATGCCCACTGTTATCCCCCGATCTTTAACACAATTAACCTATTGGGACCTTGTGTGGTCATCCACTCAAGTCGCACGGTCTGGTGACCGGCTTCCCTTAATAGTACAGCGGGACTTTGTGGCTATGGAGTACGTCCCTTCCATTGCACTTAGGCACAAGCAAGTAGTAAAATAATGCCTAGAAGATATTTTAATAACTTTGAAACTGATCGCCGTGACTACAGTACGCATTAGTAAAGATGTAGCCATATGTTCCGAAATAAATAAATAATAAATAAATAAATAAATAAATAAATTGACCCCTTTGTACAAAAACTCTTACTGCATCGAACATCAGCTGAGATAAGAAATTTTGTCCATGTTAGCTTTATCACTGTCACTTAAGTGTCCTACTGAAAGCTATTATGTGTCATAACTATTTAATTTGTTTTTCACCCTATGGGGAACGTAAAGTTGTGAATACTTGTACTCGGAACTATAACTATGCATTCAGCTGTGTAAGACGGAAAAACTTGTCACTTGCATTAGGTACAGGTGGTAACCCGCGATGTACCGGATGTTAGTTATCTGACCCCTTTACCAATCGCAAGCGGTTAACACGTAGTCATAATCACGACTTCCTAACCGTTTCCAATGGTAAAAGTTCTTCGAGGCATAATTCTGTCACTCTTTTTCTATTCCTCGTTGAAGTAAGCAAATTGCTAGTTGTAAGCAGTTAAATTTTATACTACAATGAATAAAGCATTCACCGATCTACTTTCTTTCGTTAGTCATTTGTAATTTGCAACCTTAAGTTAACATAGTCGAGTCACCGTTCGTCGCAAAGCTTTTTTCATCAAACCCAAATAGAACGTGAAAAAATATACTACGTGGTTCACATTATCTAGTAAATCTGGATAATAGCTGACACCAGTATCATCATGGAAATTCTGGTACTCTCACTCTCAACCCAAATGTATACTTCTGATTGGATGAGAGTATTCGGCCACCGCATACATAAGTAGTGTCCACCGTGAAACTGAGGTGAAGGCTTGGCTTAATTGTGATGGTAAAGAGACTAACACAACTATAGACAATGATATATGAAATAGAACCATGTAAAAAAAAGTGAGATCTACCAAGGACGGACATATACTTGGCTGGGAATTTAAACCTTTTTGGCTCTTCGCATGTTTCATAGGTTGATTATGGTCACACTGGCAGAAGATAACAATTGTTGGTGAAAATAAATCACGGTACAAAGCGGAATGAACGAGCAGGCTGTGTACGTCTTCGAAAATATCTTCAATCCAGACCTAAAATGCCTTTTATATTTCTGCGGAGCTTCATTGCTACACCATTGTCCTGCAACGTGGTTACACAGACACTCATGAAATCTCTAAAGTGGTGCTTCGAACACACAGTTTTCAAAATAAATAGTGATAATTTTTCTAACTGTGTGATCTACATACTACGTACTTTCCTCACAGTAGTGCATATGGAAGTTAAATATAAAACTACAACGTAAAGAGCAGTATGCAAATCGGATACTTTTGGGAAATTATTGAAGAGGAAGTCGTTGGCACCTGCCGCACAAAATACGACTTAATACTTATACAATGGAAATACATGACAAGGAAAACCAAGTTATGAAGGAAAATGAATCGATGGATAGATTCTTAATTGATGTACTATGCTCGACTATATTCGAACATTAGTTACGTGGAAGGGGGAACAGAGTGATAGAATGGTACTTGTCGTTGAAAACAACAACGCCTAATTTTGATCACGGCAACATGTCAACTACTCATCATCGCTAAAGCAGTCAAACGGTGAAGTTTCACTGGCTGGAGGGCTAACACCTTGAGCTAAAATATTTTGTACTTTGCCATGATACACTTGAATATGAGAAACAAATGATAACCGGTTCACATTATCTATTCAGTAGAAATTAAATTTTTTAGACCAAAGATACCACGGCAGCTAGTGAGGTACTTGAGTGACCGTATCCAAACTGGCCGGAGTCGTGAGTTCCAATAGTGGAGGAATTTTAATCCAAAAATGCATTCCGATATCTTCAGAGCAGTCGATGTGCACCTCGGTCTTATACACACAGCCAATAAAGATGGACTGGGTGTGGTGGCTTTGTTTGCTATCTCCCAGCGGCAACCTCAGAAGGAACTATATTGAAGAGGAAACGAACATGAAAGAAGTAAGAGGAGAACCACAATAGTCGAATTATGTCAACGAAGAAAGTTTGTGGATGCAACAGCACCACTGATCTTGATATCCAGCCATATCCTTCAACATATCCAACCAGTGAGTGGAAAGGTCTCTTGGACCTCCACCCAGAAAGCTAACACGCCCTTCATGCCCAAGTCTACTAGTTAGGCTTTTCATACCTTCTTCCATGTCATGGGCTGACAATCCTTACTCATCTTCTAGCCGGTACCCGCCTCAGTAAACAGCTCGCCGAGGAATCTTGTCAAGGGACATGCGTAACACATGTCCCAACCATCTTAGACTGCTGAGTTTAAGTGTTTCATCTGATGATTCGATAATTGAACCTAAGACTTTCCGCCGAACCTCAACATTGCTCACACGGTGTTGCCACTAGATTTGAGCAATATTAAGAAGATATCGGTGTTCAAATACCGACAATATTCGCATGTCCTCCACCCACAGTGACCATTTCTCCGAACCATAAAGAAGCACGCGCCTGACTGCTGCAGCATACACTCGGCCCTTGATAGGTAAACGGACGTCATTTGGACGCCACAGATCAGTCAGGTTGGCAAATGCAAAACGAGTCTTCTAAACACACAAAGACACCTCATCCGATATCAGACCTTCGGGTGAAAAGCAGCTCCCCAGGTAACAGAAATTGTCTACCACGTTTATAGCCTCCCCAAACACTGAAAGGTTTGCCGCTGGACCAACCCATTCCTGCAACAGCATCTTGCACTTTGAAGGTGCAAAACGAATACCGAACGTTACTACGCAATCCGTCAAGCTGTCTAGAAAATCTTGCAACTTACCTGGATCTTCACTTAGAAGAAATATGTCGTCCGCTTACTCAAGGTCTGATACCTTTCCACCCGAGAAACGTTCAATGCCGCTATCCTCACCTGGAAGAATTGCAGTCTCTAGGACCATATCAATCACAAAGTTAAAGAAAAAGGGAGAGATGAGGCAACCCTGTCGTACACCATTTTTTGTGGTGAACTCAGGTGAAAGAGCACCTTAAGCCCGAACTCGGCTTCGGCTGTTCAAGTACAGCCACTTTATGATGGAACTGAGTTCCCCTGGTATACCCCTCAACGAGAGGCAGCGTCAGAGAACTGTGCGGTCGACTTAGTCGAAGGCTGCTTCAAGATTGAGAAAAATGAGGATAATGGGCCTATAGGAGGTGTGCCTCTTCTGAAGTTTGTCAGAGAGTGAAGATGTGATCAACACAACCCCCACCAGGTCTAAACCCAGCTTGGTTCTCGCGTGAGCATCAATCGTGAGCGTTAGATAAACCGTGGAGAATAATACCGGCGAGCAGTTTGGATGCGATACTAACCAGACTCATTCTCCTATGGTTTTCACAGGAGGACCTGCGCCTTTCTTATAAGTCGGTACGATCACCGATTCACACAAACTCTTTGGAACGTGTTCCTTCTTCCATATCAAACCGAGGGATTTCGTAAACTCCACTAAAGGTGTTGGGCTACCATCTTTGAAAATAGACTGAGGGAACCCATCCGGTTCGGTAGTCTTATGTCGTTTGAGATAGCTTATCTCACGAAGAACCTCCGCTTCTGACGGAGGACTGGTATCTACAACAAGAGCTGCAACAACTGCGCTAGTGAGCCAACCTGAAGTGAAGTAGACGAAGCTCCTGAGTATGAATCAGCGAGCCGTTCGACTCTATCATCATTTCGCTAACGCCTAGTTCACGTGAACCGGCTTGTTGATGTACAACATATACATCGCAATTGTGAAATGCATTTATTTTACATAGGAGTATTGGATACCATAATAACTTATAAATCGGGATTTTCTTCAGACTAAAAGTAGACTGATTAAATTATTAACATTGGAGATGAAATGAGAGCAAATTCAGTTGGCGCCCATGAGGGCAACTCATTTGAACTACGGGCCTTGTTGCATCTAATCGTAATTGGCTCTCATACTTCCCTCGGAATAGATCTCTTATAGGCGTTCCCTTATGTAGTCTTCGCTCAGCGTCAGGGTGGAACGTAGAGCCCTGAATCCGGGCGACAGATCGGTTGAGTTTGCTAATTCGTTTCTCTAGCCCCCAACTTTCACGGCCCTTTTACGGGTGAATAGTTTGCTTGCATGAGTCTGACTTCATTTTCATTTGTATTGACTTTACACTACTTGCCTACTAACAGGCATTTAAATAGCACATCTCGAATTTCGGTCACAAAAATTGACCCGGGTATATTCGAACACATTAGGTACACTCACCCATACGAAAAGCTGGATAACAATTTGAACGTCTTCCCTCATCAGAATTTCTTTGCATAAAATGGATTTAAATTGCCGTGTTCTGGAGATACTTGAAATGGAAGCGGGCTGGATAACCGGTTTCCGAGAGACCCAAGTGTATGAGATAACCTAATGTACCGCGGTAGCACAAGTGGCATCTGTCGCAGAAGTACATTCAACTGAATAATAAGAGAAATAAGCAAGCCTTCGAAATAACCCACCAGTGTGAACTTACAACACATGATTTCACTTAGAATTTACCTTCCGAATGTATTGAATATTTTACTTCTAAGGGATATACTAATAATAGTAACAATAACCGAAACGTGACACCAAAAACTCACAAATATTTCCTTCTTCAAAAATCTGGCTGTTCGCCTAGCTGTGAGCAAACGTTCATTCCTCCGATAAACTCAAGCAGTTCATTTTAAATTCGAAATAATTTTCGCAATATCATTGCCGTCCCTAACTCTGTTTAGGACGAATACTACCTTGGGCCATATTCCCATTTGCTGATTCTCTTTTGTGCACGAACTCACCCGTGCCGTTCTCTGGTCGTGTGATGGTGGCTAAATACGTGGTCACCACCGAACTGCGCACAAAATCCCTCTAAATTAAATCGTATTTTTCACTCATAGTCCTTATTTTATATCCTTGTATCATTATGAGTTTGATACTTCAATATTTCAATTACTGTAATGTGAACCTAACACTTGCACAAGATTCCTAATAAAACAAAATGTGCCATATTGCGGGGAGCCGATTCGAATACTCCACAAACCTCGATGTGAAGCCGCTTTGCTGCGAACGTCTTTTGGTCGACGTAACACCTGCCTGCGCTTAGGGCCGCTGATTTTCTGCCTTATCAAAATGACTGGGGATCGATATTCCGTGAATCAGTCGGTTCTCTAGCCGATGCACGAGTAACCAACACAGCCTTCGCCCATCTGGGGCCTGTCATCCCGTTCTGTTAACCAGATCTGTTTACGCCACACAGTTCCATCGCAGGCTTGACTACAGAGAGAATCTCGCTCCCTCAGGCCTTTTGAGGCTTGTCCAACTGGCCGTTTTTCAGATCACAATTGTTTACCTCAACCGCCCTCCTTGCAAAACCTGAATGACTGTGCTCAGGGTCCGACGACCATCCCTGAACTCACCTGTAGATCTGTTTGACTGTCCATTCCATTTGATCTCCTAACCCCTTCTCTGATTGAACAGAGGTTCTGACGGATGTGTCATTATTCACTGTATATTCGTGTACTGGCTATCCGGTACGCGCAGATTGGTAGCCGGGGCTGATATGTTCTGATCGTTAGATCTTAGAATGTCGTTGCCCAGCACATTTTTCTCTTCGCAATTCATTACCCTTGGTAGTCCTCGTATCTACTGTGGAACCGAGTGAAATATAAATTCCTCCAAGGAGGCCACGATTTGAGGTTGGCATAGTATCTGTTTATTTCCATTGGATTCATTGCTATAGTACCACATTAAAAACCTCGGCTAGTCGGAATTCGTTTTCTGGGGGCTGCGTGCCACTCTACGTTGGCTTAGAGTTAGTTCATATTTAATGGTACCTAAATCCGTCCTGTATGTCGGATCCGTTGGGAGAAATTCTGATGCCATTACCCAGGAGCAGATAAACTCGCCCTTCTGTGCCCGAATCATTGGACCCCCCCCCCTCCTCCTCCTCCCCTAGCTTACGAGGAAAACCAAGAAGAGGCGGCAATGATTGCCCCATTCCATAGAAAGATTTTTCTGGGAGAATAAGTTTCGAATCAGGATTTTTGCCTCATTCGTTTCGGCAAAGAATCCGCGAACAGCGTATTATTAATTTCTGTGTCACAAGAGAAGTAAGCTATGATCACTTGTAGAAATGGCAGTGCTTTCAACCTAAGGGCGAATAACAGGATAATTGGTGATTACGTTGACCATTACAGAGTTTACTGTCGTGGAAGTTGCGATACCTGTTAACCCGAAAGAAAGTAGTGACCGTGTCCCAGCATGAATAAAATTACCAACAGTAACGTAAATTTTCGTCCAAAAGAGGAACTCAAAATAGAGTAAGTGCGTCGTAGAAAGAAATGATGTCCGACTGTTAGAAAAAGGGGCTATATATATATATATATATATATATATATATATATATATATATATATATATATATATATATATAGGAGGTGCACTGCTGATGAGTCCCAACAAGGATGAAACATCTGTACAGTGCTTCCATGGTTTTCAATGGTGAGTTGAGCGTTGAAGCTGCATGATGAATCATATTATACAACTATAGATCCGTGTTCCCTACAATGAACGTCTATTGACTGTGCGCCCACTAGGTTGTTGGGATGCGAAGTAGACTGACCCAAACGAAAGGCTAGGAATAACAAAACGAAAAACAATGGAGAAACCTGAAAGGCTTTGATGAAGGCAGCTGGATAATTCCTTTCCACAACGCATAATTTTTCAATGCAACATTTACAGCCGAGAATATGAACGACGAGTGAACTTGATTATTTCAGGGTATATAATGGCAAATTCCAGAGTGACAGCTGGAAAAAAACGAAACGCAGCCAACCAGAGGGTGTGCCGGAATCAGTGTGTATACAAATCCAACAGTTGCATTCTGGACGCCTTTGCTTCAGTTTGCCATTTCATTTCCAAGAGCTCGACTTGTTCCGTTAAATCAGTTCGCTGTATCATCATGGACTATTTCTCTGCTTCTGGTTCGGTTCCACATTGTCTGCTTCTTCAAAAGCTGGGTTTTTCTGGCTGTCCCACTTGTTTACTTCCTTGGTTAGAAGACTACTTTTCCAGCTGAACATAAAGTAAAATGTTGATACAAGTTTATCGAGTCTCTTAACTAACAACCCTGGTGTTTCTCAGAGTACGACCCTTTCGCCCATTGTTTTCACCAAGTATATTACCAATTTATTCACTGCAACACCTACACGAAATTTTGAGTACGCCGATGACGGGGTGCTCTGTCAGTTCATCTTCATTCATCCAGATTCTACCTATTTTTCCGAGAACTTGTGTGACATTCAGAACTTTCCGTCCCATTCTGGTGTACATATTAAAACTTCCAAACATTTTGGGCGTAATTTCTCCCTTTCTGGCTCTTCTTACCCCAACGAGCAATCGGCCACCAACAATGTCCCCGTTTCCAGAGCTAACTCGGTCAAATACTTAGGCGTTATGATTAGCACCAATTTACAGTGGTCTACTCACATTTCGGTTTGTGTGAAAAAATACGTAGAATTTCCTTTTAAATTCGTAGGCTAAGGCGGTTTGGTGCCAGGCAAACTATTATTTTTTCGTTTTTCCATTAATATATCAAGTCAGTTTTACTCTTCTGGGCCCCGATAATCCTTCCTGATCTCACACTGCACCACGACTTGGCTATTATCAGTCTTATTTCTTCGATTCCAACAGACTCTCTCATCTCCAAGATTTGCGATCTGCACAGTATAGCCTGTGAAAAATTCGCCAAGAAGATTCATGCAGAACCCCCCGATTCTCTGCACTATGGCTTATCTGCATGTCGTTCGCACTTCTCTACACGAACCGCATTTAGGCTTGTCCCGTTCCTGCGTGAATACCTATCACAACTCTGCAGTACCATACTTAGTGCATGTTCAGGCTGACAAGATGAAAGTCCCCGAGAAACTTTGCATAAAACTCGGTGGCTGAACCAGCTTTTCTTTTGTGCAATATTTGTTCCTGCTCATTTCAAAGTGTTAGTAACAAGTTTCCCTTCTTTTTGGTTGAAATTCAGGTTTATTTCAACTTACTGAAGTCCTCAATGAGTTACAATACAATACAAAAGTGAACAGTCAAAACGAGGTGCGTGCATTATGTAACTGAGGGCTTTGCCACGTGGAATACCGCTGCGGTGTTTCAAATTGATCTGGCACTTACCGGTGCTTTGTTATTGTTCGTGTACGAGGGCATAGTTATTTTCCAATATGAATGCATTCTTCCCGATCTTAGTGACTACTACACAAATGCGGAAATAGCAAACCCAGAAGTTTTAAAACTGTAGAGTCAATTATGACCATGCTTGTTTCAAGTGTTCCGGATGGTTTTAAATTTCAGATAGCCGACCGCAAAAGAAACGTTTTAATTTGAAAATAGTTGAATATAGTATAATGCACATCGGATAACAAGAATATACACCTGTATTGTGGCTTTACCGTGCCCATATGCTGTCAAATCATGGTAAAACTAACTAGGCAAAAAGGACCACGAATTCAGCTTATTTTCACGCTTTACTTTACAATACTTATTCTAATTTAGGTCATTCAGATAGAACAACATCAAACCAGTTTATCATCCTGTTCATGCGCACAGAAACCGATTTTGAACTTAGTTTGCTGACTGCTGTTTACAATATGAAATCTCGTATGCTGCCAGTATCTGAACAGAGAATTTTCCGCAAATGAGGCGAACTACTCAGACTTGTATTGGTGTTGTAGATCAAGCTGATTCCAGTTTGTGCATCAAACTGCATGCGACCCAGTGCTTCATCATTGTTAGAAAAGTCATGTTAGTGTTTATGCGTTGTTATTATGATTAAAAACAAAATTACTAATATCATGGTAGATGCGGCTAGAAATTTAGTAGCCGTAACCGTAACCGTAGCCATGACCATGACCATTCCAGTGACCATGATGTGGACGATAACCATAGCCGTGGCCGTGTCCATGGCCGTGTCCGTAGCCGTGTCCGTAGCTGCTTCCGTAGCCGCTTCCGTAGCCGCTTCCGTAGCCATAACCATCCCAGTGATGTGCATAGGCGATGGCGGTTAACAAGAGGAACAAAAAGGCAACTAATTTCATCTTTACAAGTATGGACTAATTAACTTCCCACAACCGATTTCTTACGGAGCATACAGTGAGCTCTGGTTTTATACCTCACCGCAGCTGGGCATGGTGCGTGCACAATTCTTGAATCTATACAGAGTACATTTAGTATGGATTCGTGTTACTGGCTGACCCAATCAAACGAAAGTGCAAAATCATGAGTGAACGGAATCAATTCAGTGATATGTGCTTACTGATGCACTCCGGTTCTGTGCACTCAGTTTTTTTTCCGTTTGTTAGTCTCAGCATGGGTTCCTTATTTTGACAGAGAAGCGGGGTTGGAATTATTGAAGCATGCGGTCACTGTTACAGTTAGCATTGATATGAGTTCGGTTGTGATTGATTATTGATGCTAGTCATGGAATGATCCAGTTCAGTGATTATTTAGTGTCGTTATTTTTGTAAAACAAAAGATTGCTGGATGAGAGTGGGGGCTGACAATATTGACGCAAGGCTCAAGTCCCGTTTATGTTTTGTTCGATGCACAGTACTGTTGCGGATTTTTGACGAGTTAGATGAAACAGTATTTCCAGTAAATGATGGTTAAATTCACCTTATACTTCCCTCATACAGTATATGAAAAGCAGAAGGGTATCCTCATACGATTGTCTCTATTACTGAGCTCTCGTGGTTGATGAACATTGACACACTGTTGCAAACACTGTAAAGTGAGTCGACAGCTTGTTAACCTATGATTTAAACCGAAGAAAGAAATCAGTCGGATGATCTGACTTCGGAAAACATCTGAATAAAGACTGTATGTGACTGACAGGCGGATGAATAGAGTGGGACAGTATTAATTTGTGTTTACTCGCCTGGTTGATCCACTTCATTACGGTCTCAATGAGACTGCACCTTGACGTGGCGTGGCGGCTTGAGCGCCTCAGCGACCCTACGAACTATACAAGATGGCCTATTTCAAGTTGAATATTCAATCATACCTAGAACGTCAATGGGTAAAGGACTGACAAAGCAGTCTCCTAGTCTTCCTGGTTTGGGGTCGATTTGAGCTGGCATTTCAGTCGGTAAACTCGATGAAAGAATGACTGATCCAAGGAAACAGACTTTCACTCAGCTACCTCCGCTGCCTTGTGGACAGGTTCTTGTTAGAACTAAATGCTTTGCTTGATAACCTTAATCGTTCCCCCGCATAACAGCTAAACCCTGTAGCAGTACCTGTTCAACATCTCATGAACTGCACGACTACAAGGAATTCCATACTGCATCGATCGTCACATAGGATAAACAGGACCGCAGCGCTCATTGCATCGAGCGGGATGGGTAGTGATAAGTAGGCTTCTGGTCAGAGTTCCCTCTCTTTCATTCGACCTTTGTCATCTGTCCCCAACCACTTCTCTTTGCCCTCTGTCTACCAGAATGTTCCTACTGATAACACACCTGATACTCGCAACGATTCACTGTCAAATAGTCTCGTGAATAATACTCAATCTCTTAACTCCCATTTTCTCAAGCCACATCAGCCTCTGAATCTCGGCTGCTTTAACGTGCTCACACTCAGGCAAGCATGCCTAGAGCTCACGGTGGACTCTCCAGCGACTGACGTCTACTGCATAAGGAAAACGCGTATTATCTAACTTCTCCTCATCCAGGTATTTCCTGCGCACTTCAGGAAACGAAGCAGATAGGGATGCTCGTCAGTGTGTGTAAGAATAGACTTGACTGACGAGGCTGAAGCGGCCTTTTTAGACTGCGTGCTGGTTGGTGGTCATTTAAGTGCTATAAGACTACAGAGGTCAGTTGACGGTCGAAAGAATGGCCTTGTTAAGCGCATTTTGTTTGTGATCTCGGCATACACTCCAGCAGACTGCAGCTCTGGCATGTAGAAGAATGAGTTCTATGCTGAGCTCCACTCTTGTTCGCAGGAGCAAAAAGCCCCTGTCACTGTAGTGGAAGTTGGCAAACCTTATTGCGTCAGAAACTTGTTTAGGTGGGTATTGTGCCTTACCCGCTCAGTGTACGGATAACGGGGATAGGCTTCTCCAGTTCTGTGCAGACAATCAGCTGTTTCTTTCTGGTAAGAATTTCCCACACAACTCGCGTCGTACGGCGACATGGTGATCTAACTCTACAGGTAATCCGAGTCAGATTGATCATATCACAGTAAGCTACCGGTGGCACGGTTCTGTCTGAAACTGTGGATCCTACTGGCCCACATACGTAGAGTTGAACCATTCATCAGTTTTACTGCGGTTTTTGCTCCGGATCCATGGTCATCGACGCAAAACCACAAGCCCGGTTAGCCGTACAACGTTTGTCTGATCCAGAAGTTCGCACCAATTACGAACAGAAATCATCGCATGCGTTGGAGAGTACGACGAATAATAATGCAGACGAGCACTGAGCCCGTATCAAACGGTGTTTCATTTCTCTATTCCTGTTTAACTTCGTCATGGACGAGACAATGAACATTGCCTTGCGAAACCTTCAGGATGTATGCATTGGAATGGCAAACGTTGAAAAGCTGTGACTCAGATTATGCCGACGACCTTGTCTGCCTGTTCGAATGCACGGAACATGCGCCATGTGCACTAGATAAACTCACAAGAGCTGTAGCTCCATTCGGCATGCGGTTGTACCTTCAAAGTGTAGTGATGTTACAAGACTGGACGTCAACGGTTGTAGGTGGGAGCACTCTCATATCCAAGGCTGGAGCGACGTACGCTGGACTGAAGCACTAGTGGCGCCGACCTGATATTTAGCTGAAGTTTAAAGGTAGTGCGTACTGTGCTGCGGTGCACCCAGTTCTGTTGTATGGTTGCGAGACATAGAGTCTGTGCGCGGAAGATATTCGTTGCCTCGGGGTTTTCGACCACCGATGTTTACGTAGTATCGCTAAGATTGGATGGAATAACGGAGTAAGCAATACGTATGGCAAACACACATCTACCGTACTGTGCCCCGTTTTCCGTTCCTCCTCGGGAGTGGAAGAAACCACTTGGCACCGGGGAACTAGATAATGTACCGTGAACCTAGGAAAGGTAGGTGCTTCGCGTCTTCGTGGTTGGGGTCTAAAAGAGCTCTCACCCAGTTGACTGGAGATACTGAAAGATATGGCAGCGAACCATGAGCAGTGGCGATCGTGTTGTCACTTTCTATCGAATCAGAATGACTGGTTATTGTGCGTCGGTACAGTTAGACTGCGAGTTCCGTGTGTTGGCTACTATAGCGTTCTTTCCTTTCCCCACTCTTGTACATCCACCCCCCCTATTCACCTGGTGTATTCATTATTTATATTTCTACGTACAACATGGTGAGAAAGGCAGTGGTCGGTGGGGCTCGCCCTGTTATTTAACGATGCACGATGATGATGACTTCACTACAACTGTTTCATTACCAATGTAGTCGATCTATGCGTGATATTCGGTCAGTAATCTAACAAGGAGAATTCCATAATTTCAAAACGATTTTTAATGTTTTAGCAACGCTGAACGGATCATGGAGGATCCATGTGTTTGAGATGACTAGTCAGTGGTTATCTGAACAATACGCCTGAGAACAAATTTGAGAAACAAGAATACCTACTTAAACGTATGGCGCATAGTGAGCGACGCAGTCACATCCTGAACAAAAAGGGACTAAATCGGAGCTTTCCTTCAAAAGCGGAAACCGTATTTAATTTGCTTCATATCTGCATCAACTAAAAAATTGGTCGTGCTCCGTGACCAATGTGACTGATGGATCAGACATGGAATTGAAATGCGGTGCCGACTTGAAACAATTTGAACAACGTGACGCACAGATTGCAGGTCCGTTTGATCTACAACTAAGCAGTATGATGAATACTAACATAAGAATGGTGTTTTTTCCAACTGGCCAGAAGCTTGGGGCCGGAGGTTTAACAAAACTTGCGAAGCGTGAATTATGGGTAGCCATCAATAATCAACTAACCAGGCAGTATCATAAAGACTGAGTGCAGAAAACTCTACCAAGGATTACTGGGTACGGTTTTTATCCAATTCAGTGGTCGACCTTGATCAACTGAGCAAAAGCCTACCGTATAAAATGGTTTGTTCCATCAGCTACAAAGATGAAAGATATTTCAGTGGAATCAGATCCAATGAACGAGTTTATGATTTCTAAATTGGTTGAAGATATTTCCTCTGCCTACGAGTATCTCCATATCAACAGCACTTCCAAAACCCTACAGGTAGCATATAATTGGTTACGGGATAATCGTGGGCTTTCGAAGAATATCAAACGTAATGAGGAATATCATTTCCTAATCATTTTTGCACGGATCGCCATGTGTTCAGAGATCAAATAATTTAGCCCAAGTCACGGAGGAGATAGAGTCTCGTAAAACTTCAAAACTAGGGTTGCATAAGTGATTTGCTTCAGTTCAGTTTGAGCAAGTATTAACCATGCACTGAGTGGGGTAGTTTTCGGATGCTATCTCTGGAACTGTGGGAACGCGCTAAAATAAATATATGATGACAGACTAAAGCCGTTACCGCTGGAAAAATCCAAACGCATAGGCACAACAACAAAAATAGAACGTAGTAACGAATAGAAAAAAAATCAGAACGGCCTATCAATTCAGATCCTCGAGCAATTTCTTCTGAATCGATTCCCGTCCCACGACTAAAATGAGAGAAGACTTTGGTGGATTTGGTGGTTACATTGATGATCCTGTGAGGTTGACAGGAGATGGAAGGCCAGACGGGCTAATGACCGGAGCCCACAAGTCAAAGTGTGCCAGATTAACAGAACCGCTTGGAAAGAAGTGGCGATGAACCGAAGCAGAAAGGAATCTAGTTGAATTAAACAAACAGGCTTGAAACAACCAGTCAACTGATGGGAATGAAGCTAACCTGAATTCTGAAACTAATAATGAGACTGGCCAACGTTTGATTGACCAGTTATGCACATTGAGAGATGTCTGATGAGAGTCACCCCGTGTCATATAGGTCTTCCTTACCGGACCTATCTGTCTTGGATGTGGGTAAGTACATTGAGGTATAATTGCGCCTGACTGTAAGCCAGTTCATGTGAATATAAACAATGGTAATTCGAGTTAAGGTGTAAAAAGGCCTATAACTATTGGGAGAGCTGACGCCGGAACTGGGTGATCTCCTGAGAAACGTCTATCATTCCGATAGCGTACCTAACTACAGATACCTACTAATAAACAAGGCGCACCCAAGCTCTGGCCTCGCAACTGCACTTTAACTGAGTTTGATATCTCAGTGTCAGCAAAGGGCTACTACAGCACGAGTCTAACAATGCAATATGACATGCGGACCCTCTTTACAACGGACTTCTTCAGTTTGTGACAGTGAATCGTCTCCCTCGCATACCTCTTATGAGCAACTAAATCGTTACCGAACAGCCGACCTAGGTATTTGAACACAGAAGTGCTGGAGAATCTATATTTACTTGTTAGTGTATAAACTTCACATACGCCCGGAAATGAGAAATCAACCAAGTATAACAATGCGGTATTTTACTCAAGACTTGATCTTTATGCTCCGTAACCCTAGTGCTCTTGCTCACGATCTTACTTGTCGTGAAAGTACTGTCTTCTTAGATATTTTGATGGCGTAGACCATCACTCCATCTGTCTCGAACTTACGGGCTCGTTGTGAGAGGTAAATAAGAACACGAACTTAATATTGTACGTAATACATTGTTTCATGTGCTCGGGAACGTGCGATTTCAAGTAAAACATCGTTTTCCGTGGGAAAATTGCAATTGGTGGCGGGGTTGTCGATCGCAAACTAAAAACCAAATTCGAAGAAAAAGGATCGGTTGGAGACAAAATGAAGTGCTTCGACCAAAAACCACCACGAGCAAAGGTGAGCCACATGAAGTTTTAGAAAGCATTCGAGACCACCCACAGCAGAGTATTCGAACACTGGAGAGAATAAGCGGAATGATTTTTGATCGATAATGAATTAAAATTTTGTTTGCTTTTCACAACAGCCTAGGTAAAACAATCTGAAATTTACACAATTGATACTTTGAATTGGAAAGAACGGACGTTAAGCAACTATGACGTAATTCGGCATTTCTCGCCGTGTTTCGAACGGCCGTCTGAGGGGGTTATGACAAGCATCGACGTCGTTTGTGTTGGCCATTTAGGCGCAACTACAAGTCAGTGAATAAGTACGGATGAACTAGCTAGTTATTTCAATTAGGACTGTAACTCCACGGATAATAAAAGCTGATATAAAACGGAACCAATTGTCTCACATCGGGTCTGTGGCCGCGCTGCCCAGTCATTTCACTGTCGAAGCAGCTTTGTCTCTGACTGATCCAGCGTTGTATATGCAGGAATGCTAATCTTTACCACGGGTGTATTGAAATGAATGGGTGTGGGCAGTTGTTTATTCGAAATTGTCTTGACTCCCGATCAATGATCTTATTACCAAACGTATTCCATGTATTTCTATATCGATATGGTCAAATTTCAAAAACGAAATGACGATGTCATTTGGAAATCTAGGCGACTAAGCGGTTCACTAGAACTGCGTGCCTTTAACACAAGTTGATTCCAACTTTTTGAGTTAAGTCAAATGGTCATATTACTCCAAGATTTGTCACGCGAAGCAAAGTGCGCCCCTGTGGGAAAACTGATCAGCATAGGGCGGAGATACCACTGGATCGTGATATAACTTTATTGAACCTTTGCAAAATGACAAAATCTTTCACTAGAAAGCCGACAGGAATGACAGCCAAATAGAATTTGCTGACTTGCCAGGTATTCTTCAAAGTCATCTGATATGCTTCTTTCACTATCATTTGAGAGAACGTCGGCTGCTTTATCTACTGTACACTGGCTAACAGTTAACCAGGTAACAGTTTTGTGTGCACTCTGCTACAGAAATTATCAAGTGAGTTTAATCCCAGACTTGCTCATCGATAGAAGACGAGAAAAATTAAATAAATAAATAAATAAATGCATTCCAAATTTGGCGTTCAAACTGCTGCCCGGACCTTTGTTTACACAATATCATCCGTTTCAAACAAGACGTCTCCACTCTCTCCAACACACTCTCGGTTATCCCCCTGTACTGCAACGTGATGCATGCTTTCAAGCCCTCCAAGGCTTCCGGTCTATCTTGATATTCTTTTGTTTTCAAGTAGGGCCACCGAAAGAAGTCTAGCAGGTTTAGATGAGGAGAACTGATCCACCAAACGTTTCTGAAAAAAGGCTTTCGATGTACTGCCGAACACAAATAGTGTATTGAACAGGTGCTCCATCTTGTTGAAACCGCACGCAAGATCGTGCGACTGGTGTCATTGCCTCCACAATAGGAGCTAGGGGATTTTGAAGCGTCCAGGTACGGCCTTCTTATTGCGAATCAGTGAAATGAAATCTGTTTATATCTGTGACATTTCCATCAAAAAATAAGGACCCATAATTTTCCCTCCCAGGGTTTATAACCAAACCATCAACTTGGTATTATACCGACATCGATCTGCGACAAACTGCCTGGGATTCTTTTATGACCAGTAAAATCGGCTGGTTTTTTTGTATTCTACGTACGTGAAACATGGCTTCATCGCTAAACAAGGAGCACCATACAATATCGCGACTGAGATACCAGGTGCAAAACCGAAGGCGACGATCTGCATCTTCTAAACATAACCGATGCAAATGATGCTTCTTAAATGGCTTCAAGCTGTTTTGTGGTAGGATCCGTGCCACGGACGACAGCGACTGATAACAACAGATTGTCAGCGGTCGAATCCTTTGCTGTGGGTGGTCTCGAATGCCATCTAGAGCTCCACTGCACTTTATTTTGTCCTCAACCGATCTCGTTTTTTCGAATTTGTGCGCTACCCTGTATACAGTTGATACAGCTATCGAAATTCTCTCCGGATACTGTCGATTAAAAATCTTTGCCGTTCGCTCCGCATTCCGCTTATTCTCGACAAAAAGGCAGACCGGATGGGTTCTCTCACTCTTGCTTAGCATGACTGCGATCCAGAACGACTGATTTTCGTTGTCACTGACGTAATTGTAATCAGCAACCTCGTTGCGATCGGAAATCAACCTCGTGGCATGTCGCTACACACGTGCGCACGCACACAGACGCACCCAACCGGTCACTCAGTCCTCAACCAAGACCTGTCTGTTGTGGTCTTTATGACCGCCAGACCTTTAGGCCACAGGTGAACTGAACTCTGAAACCGATCGCAGCGGAACACGCAGCCCCATGCACCTTATCTGACTTATGTACTGCCTGCGAGCGGTGACCTTTCGAGCGTCACATGTAGGTGCGGAGCCACCCACGTGAGTCGCACAAGGCAGCAGTTATGCAACCGAATGATGGGGCAAATTATAAACAGGGTTCAACGTTTCGTGACGCAATCAGGGTGAGGTCAAACACAAGATGACAACTTTGAAAATCATAGACTACCCCGGTCGGCCGCCGGTCTTCATCTTTAAATAACGCAACATCCAGCTGACCGGAACATTGCACTTCAGGTCATTTACGCGACAAAGAATACTAGACTATTGAGGTTTTCCGAGGCGACTGCTATACAACAGTGAAGACCTTTATTACGTCAGAAGAACTGTTTGTGAACTTGTTTTTTATTGTGGTGGTGTAGTTAAACCTCCATTGTTGTTTCCCATCATGTCTGCGCATTACTGTCTTACGTGAACCTCTATAAACCCTACTGTTCTTCAGTATGCACCATACTGAGTTTCAGAGAAGTTGTCACGGGCTTGAATAAGTTACAACTTTGGCTTTTCTGTTCAAAAGAAGAAGAAGAAACGTTTTTCGATTTCTTCCATGTACTGTACTGGCCACTCTTACTCTTCTTCCAACCACTTTCCCCATCACCGAACATTGCACACCGAGGAATTCTATCGGACCAACCTGTTCGCGCTGAGCGTCTAGTTCAGGGATGGACTTCTAGAACCGAAGCACCCTCTGCTTAACCTCTGCATTGCTGATACGGTGTTCCCACTAGATCCGAGCAACATTTCGAAGAGACCTGCAGTGAAACCACAGGCCAGTCCGATTCACACCGCAGCTGATGTCCGTCCACGTTCATCAGGCCGAACGTGACTGGCTAGTCTTTGAGTCGCCTTCCCACGCTTCGTCCAATCAAGTGTTTCTATGGTTTTGTACGCGCATCTCTTTGCCTTGTAAAACCGTTCCGCAAAGAGATGTTAGTATACTGTTCTAGTCCGGAGACGTGTGTTCTCTTTCTGACTAGGGTAATCAGGCCGGGACTGACCGATATAACAAGACCAATGCTCAAACAGCAATGGTCCTTGCCTCATACAAAAAACACCTTTCTGCCTGATATGAAGATGTTTCAAAGCAACAGAATAACTGATATCTTGCTCAACAACTATAAATATATATACGTACATAACTATATATATGTATATGCTTGCGCATAACAAGCGTGAGTGTTAATGAGTGTGGTGAATATTCTCTGGTAAAAAAAACAAAAAAAAATGGTCTGATTTCATGGCACGAGAAAACATTGGCAACCTACCCTGGTAGCGTACATGTTTGTGCCCGTAGTTGTATGCGTAAGAAAGGCACAAGTCTGAGTACCATTACGAAAAAAGACATGGTGTAAACGGACAAGGGAAGATCACAGGCAGACGCGATTGGGTTATCGCTTGGTGCAAAACAGAGACGTTTGTGGGAAAAACAGATGAGAAAATACAGGAATAGGTACATCATCAAACTGTGGATGGGATGTTTGTATGTCTGTCTATCCTTCAATGTGTGTGTATGCTTTCAGGAGATTAGGCAACAAGCGGAGAGACCAACAACAACAAAAATCACAGTTTGAGAATAAAGTGGTTTGTTGAGTGGGAAATCTGAGAGCGAGGACGCACAACAGCGATATTGAAGATATGACACTCGGAATCACCACACTATTGATTGCGGTTGGAATGTTCTGGAGCGAAATGAACAAATGGGGATATTCAATCACGTCCCATTATTCAATCTTCAGCATTAACTTCCTGCCTTTCTTTTACTGCTTGTAAATGCAGATTAATGCAAGTATGTGCAAAACGCTGATCCTTCATATTGTTTCCGTAAAGTTATGTGTAGACGCGTCGAGTAAAGCTGAACTGTCGAAAGGGGGCATCTGTTCATAAAGAGAGACGACTGCTTGTTCACTACACAGTCTCACCGATGCACCAAGACATATGCGAATGCACATCCACAACAACAGTCAGGGTGAGGATATATCTGAAAGGCTCCTTAGAAATATGAAAGGTACAGAGACACATGAACGTTCAAGAATCGGGTCCCCAGCTGAGCAACAATGGACAGGATGAAGGGGAAAAAGAAGGGCATTCGGATCGAACCCGGACTCCGGAATCCCGATATTATTCATCACTTAGATATCGACGTAGACCCACTGTCTGACTGATTTGCGTTGTCCAGCACGTGAATAGTTATCCCATTCGGGGAGAATCGAATCGTTTCCACATTGGGCACAGACGGTAACGCGAACACGGCTAAATCGGTCGCACTCACTGAGGGCAGTTGGACAGAGTCCGGCACGATGCCCATCAGACCACAAATCCAGAAACGACCGGGTCGGAAAAAGACGATCGAGCTGAGGTTCGGATCCAGGTGCGGTTTCAGTAGGTGGTGACTCAAAGTAAGCTGAAAAAAGAGGCAAAGATCAGGTCCGTAGATCACGAACGAAAACATGCCTGATAAAAACATTCTGATACGGGAAATACTACTACTGCTTCACACCATTTGTGCGATTCTACATTTGAGATTGTGAAAAACATATAACAAAAGTCGAACTAAAGATGCGACCAGTTTGAATAGTGACATCAGGATAACTTCGTCGGCGTATTCTATGTATGCGATCATTTTACTTGGGTAAGGTCCACTCTAACCGTTTGTTAGACATGAAGCGGAATTCCATAGCACATAATCTGTGATAACGTCAGAGGGGGATGGAGACTTAGGACAATCTTGTCACACCCTCTGGAATATGGCAAACGCTACTGGGAGTTGGCCTTATGCTCCGAACCAACTTGAGGCATGACAATGTCAACATACCCCTCAGATTTTCCACCTTCTAACAAGTGGTCCTGCAGGGTAGTTTTATTGGACAACTTGGAAATTGAGCAAATTCCTAGGAGCAGTATAATGGAAGGCCTTTGACAGTGTTGAACTATTTGTCGAAAAGTGATGAATTTATTGATCGACGCATCCACGACCGGCAGAAAGCCTGAACTGATCCTTAGAGGTCTGCTCTTTGAGCATGCGGTCCAGTACGATCTTGGATGCTACCCGGTCATTATCACAATGTCTATGGTAGACAGTAATCCAATGTCGTTCGGTGCGTTACCGCACCTGACCTACTGGGACCTTCTGTGTTTCCCCGCTCCAAGTTTCCGAACGTGGTTGCTGGTTATTCCTAATAGTGTAGTGGACCTTTGTGGCTATGGGATGAACCTCTTCCACTGCACTGATGCGCAAGCATGTAGTAAAAAAAGATGATCAGAACCCAAAACTCAATTCTTTTATCATAATTCGATGATCAGGGATCGAAACCAAGAGGACGTCCTGAATACACATCACTATAAGACAATTTACCTATCTTAACGTTTACACCACCTGTCAGAAAATGGTTCAGTTTATTCAACGCAAGAGTTCGTGCAACGCCCAACAGAAACTCTTTCCGAGTTTACCTGAGTTATTTGCGTATGGATACGAATGCGGGAAGCGGCAAGTACATTAGTGCGAATTACCGGCTGCTGACTGGGATCCGGTAGAATCACCGCAGTTTCAGCTTCGAGCGTTGTACCAAAACACCCGTGACCAGATTCCGCGACCAAAGCACGCACAGAACGGGACAAACAGGACTTTGCATAGTGGTTAGAAACGGTGGTCAGTCAACAGCATATTCATAACAAGTATCATCCAGTCTTTATTGGATCTGGTGTCGTTGGCTAGCTTTCGCAGTAGACAGAACAAAAAAATTCATTCATGACTTCTGTCTCAGTGAAACTGACCGAGGGACTCCCAATTTTAGATTACGTAACGATCATTGTGGATGCACAGGCATGTCTCACTACTCGAGCTTTGAAAAGTCAGTCCTCTGGTAGGTTATCATTTCATCAGAGACTGGGAAAATCCCCACATCCAGATGAATGATAAGCATGAAACTCACCCCCATCACACCACCAGCGGTCCCGATGAATTCAAACTCTTTTCCCTGGATCAGCGGTCCACGCAGTTCCATGCTCGAGGAACTATCTTTCAGCTGTTCGACTGATGGTCTCTTCGTAATGATTTCATAGATCACAGGACCGGTCCATATGCGATGTATATCAATGGTTGGCGGCGCATAAGGTGGTGAGCAGAGAGGATCGTTTTGAGCTAACAATTTGTGGGGAAGGACAATCCAAATGGGGCAGAAACGGAAGGAAGGAAATAAAAGGGATTTATTGAGAAACGGGGCCATTTTAATACCAACAGACGTTGATCCGTGCCCCAAAACGACCGCCGACGAAACAGAACTGCTTGATCCAACTAATTGCAGTTTATTACAAAGCTTGAAACATTGCGTCACTGACAAAAGCGAAGGGCACCAGTCGTGAAGTGCAATCATTTTACTTGACATACGACCTTCTCATTGAAATAGGTTTCACACTGTAACTAATCAAATCATTGAATAATGTAACAGGGGTGGAGTAAATAGCCAAATATTAATCTCAATCAATGGGGTGTCCTAAATTTAATGTCTGAGATAATCAAACAGGCTGAATAATTTAGTCGTTGTACATCTATTCAAGTACACACATAGTTAAGTGTACTTACTCCGCAACGGTAAGTGTAAGAATAATATTACCACAATCACCGGGCAGGTTCAAACGCACTAAAACGTCGCTGATCATGTGATAGATAAGAACACGAGCAAATGTGGATGTCCAATCATGTGTAAATGTAGGGTAAGTGAGTGCCTTTTTGTGTGACCAGTGTTGGGCCAATGGCGAACAATTGCTAACAGGCAAGCCATATCACTACCACGGCAACTTAATCACGAACGAGAATTCCAATTCGTTTGATTTTAGAAATTCACATGATCCAGTCTTCCATACAGGTGTTGTGCAATCAATTGCTAGGTCACTGATCTATCGGGAAGCGAAAAACGTACCTGTGCACACAGGACGTTGTTGAGTCAAACGAACGAACGGTGTCACAGACGGGTGAAGAAAACAACCTCCCCGGTATATATATATATATATATATATATATATATATATATATATATATATATATATATATAGTAAGTAGTATGTTAACTTATGGACAAAATTTCCCCGGAAGCACACGACCGGTTTCGCGGTTCTTGCCGCTCATCAGGTATGCGTACCCGGTACTCCTCTGGCCACTCGTCTTCATACTTGTACACTCCGATGTTATATGTTCACTAGAATCTAATTTGAATCGTCTGGAGTGTGAATGGATACTCTTCATTGAAGAGCCCACAAATAAATCACAATTGTGATTTCTCATAGACGATTCAAAAGTTGCCATATCGGAGTTCTAATATCCTACTCATCAGGAGGAAGATTCATCAAATCAATCGAAAAAGGATAAGAAAAGAAGGAACATAAAACAGCTCCAAAACGGCACATCATCGACGATTGCGCGCGAGTGATCCCGTACGAACTCCGTTCGACACCGTGGGAAAACATCAGCATTAGAGGCATATCATATCCATCCGACGGACAACAGAGCGCAGGACTGAGGCTGCCCGTGAATCCAAAAAAGCACACCGCGTAGTTGTGATTAGCAAGCAGATCAACAAACTTTTTGTATGGTACCGACACCAGAATTTACCGACTGCTGTATGTCAAGCATATCAGAAACGTTACATTGGTTCAAGTTTGGCTATCAATGCACGCGACGAGATTTTTAGGCCTCGTACAGTAGCAACAAATGAAAATGCAACTGATGGAACTGCTGAGGATATTGGATCGAAGATCAGGAAAAATAAGTGTGAATTATTGTTCTTACTTGGGTCGTGAATGCGTACTCCCATCAACGGATGTTGACGAACCCAACCCTTGATCCGGATAGAGATTGGGTCCATAGGAAAAGTACACATTCTTTGTGCACCCTGCAACAAATCACCGTTTAGACCACGCATGTACTGTGGAGTACCAAGTTCCGGAACTGAGGCTCGACGTAACGCATTCAACATGTCCGCCTCGGAATTCTCCTGTGCCTCAGATAACGTGTTTAATCGTCCAGTTTTGCTGACAGATGGTGAGGGCGAGTGTGGGATGAGTGGTTGTGAGATACGACGAGCGAATATTGATCGGCGACGCGAAGATCCACTAGTCTCATCTCGACAGCGAATACACAACCGACCTTGAGGGGTTGGCTTGCCTGCGCTCAAGAATGCATTGTTACTCACGTGTCGCACCATGGGGAATTCGGCGAGTGAGACATCTACGGAAAAGTGGGGAAAATTGTGCAGCAATAGGCGATGAGAAAATTAAACCGGCCGACTGAATGGAAATCACAAACAAACCCCTTTGGTCTTAGAAACTACGGACGACGGATAAGTTGAGAAACATATATCCAACAACAGAACAAAATAGAAAACATCCTCTTTTACCTGGGATTTTTTGCAAACGTGATAAGCGAACAGGTGGGGACATTTACTAGTCAGATACGTGCATCATTCCTATTGCCGGTTCCGATATCTCTATATTTTAAACGGTGTTTCAGTGAGATCTTTCACCATGAGGGCATTCAATCGATCCAGATTATCAACGACGCAAAAATTATGAGGGCTTGGTAATCAACCGTGCACTAATCCCCCCAAAAAAACTCTCAGACTAAATAAAATGATGATAGAATGAAGTGTGAGATGTAATTCATGAACTCACAACTGGGCCAAGTAATCATCTAAAAGTATTCCCGTCATTACTCAACTTTGTCAAAAAGTTACTTCGCGTTGTTGCGTCGTTACTCAACCTAGTCGCACCACTACATAGCCTTGTCAAATTTCTTCCCAACCACGTATAGCAAACCTCAGTCAATCAGTATATTCAGCTGGAAACCTACTGAACTGAACCCTCAAAATTAATTTCAATCTTTATTTGTATCATTGCCTACTCGGAAGAGCAGAACTATATACTACCGGACACACCCCCAGGTCGCAGACAGGGGAACGGCCATACATTTCGCAGATGACCGTGAGTAAGGCGGACTCGCCAAATAAGCAGTCGTGGATGATCAACGGCAGCATTCAAGGATGTGGGTTTTTTCCGCCTGACCAGCGTTGTCTGCTGTAAAACACCACATAAACCGGTGGACAGCATTGCGACGTCGCGAATGTTAACCGCCACTAAATATGGCCATACCCCTTTGTCGTGTCTCATTTACTCGACAAGGTTTGTCAGAGGAGGCGAATGAACCACACAACTGGTCACCAAATCATGTGGACCGACATTGGGGCCTTGCAAGGCGCGTTTGGTTGTGCAAAGGCCAGAGGTTCACCCTCGAATAAAAAGGCCTATTCTGGACGGGGCGACGGAATGGCACATCAACCCAAAATGCAACCGACGCTAACAGATATTTTCATGACTGAGTATATTCACACGCATACTGATTCTTTTTACTAGAACACAAACTCTATTGCACCGTACACATCAACTTGGTTCCTCAAACCCTAGCTTTCACTCGCTTTTTCTATATTTTATCGCTTCAGTCAGCAGCTTCGGTCAGCCGATCTAGCCCTAGTGTCTCCGGTGAACAATATCGTCCACATATTCCAATTCAGACATTTTGCTGCCTGAGTAAAGATCGATGCCGCTATTCTCACACGAGGATAGGGCTATCTCAAGAATCAATTCAATTACAAAATTGAAGAGGAAGGGCGAAAGGGGACAACCCTGACGAACACCACTTCTCGTGATGAACTCTGGTGAAACATCGTTTCAAGCACGAACTGGGGCTCGATTATTCGCATACAAGCATTAGAAAAGAAAAATAAACTTCTCTGGCACACCCTTCAATGACAAGCAGAGCCAGAGAACTGTGCGGTCGACTGAATCGTACGCCGCCTTCAGATCAGGGCCTACGGAAGATGTGTCTGTGCTCTAAGGTTTTCCGAAGCGTAAACATGTGGTCGATAGAACCACGACTGGGTCTGAAACCAATTTTATTCTCACGCGTACACATTTCGCGTGCGCTGCATTATCGGTGGAGAATAATCCCGGTGAGTGGTTTGGACGCGATACTTACCAAGCTAATTCCTTTGTAGTTTTCACAAGATGATCTGTCACCTTTCTTGTAAGTCATCACAATCACCGATTCACACAATTCCTTCGAAATCTGCTCACTATCCCAATTTACTGAGAGTGGTTTTGTTAACTTCGAAACCGAAGCTTCGCCTCTATCCGTGAAAAAAGATAGAGACAACCCGTCCGGTCCAGTGGCTTTGTACTTTTTCATGTAACCTTTCTCCCGCATAACTTCCGTTTTTGATGGAGGGGTGATATCCACCCGCAACAATTCTCTGACGAGTATATTCGGAAAGTTCATTGTAGAAGTGGGCCGACTGAATTGTTCCTTAAAGTGCTCCGTCCAGCGGTCCAGACGACGTCCCTGAGAGTGAATCAGTGAGACTTCGGATTCCTTGGTTAACTCTTTCACATTTGGATTCCGTGGACCGATGCCTATTATCGAACGAGTATTATCAACAGACGCAGCCTTCTCCATTTCCCTACATTTCGCAATCCACCAATGCTCGCAGTCATTTCTCAGGCTCCTAATAAGTTGGCGTCTCAGGGATTTACGTACTTCACTGAATGTGGCTCTGGAGGGACGGATCTGTTAGCATCCAACACACCAACTGATATCCGAAGTTTGTGAGGCCCACTTGAACCATAGTCCTGTGTGGCGCTAGAACGGCATACAATGCTTCCTTGATTTGTTGCCACCGTTCATCTGGGTCTTGCACACACAGCTGCGTCGATAACCGTGTACACAGCTCCGCCTGAAAAGCAGTTCGTCGGTTGTTGTTCAGAGGCAACTGAGCGGGACGGATGGCATTTACGTTGGTGCCCCCACGGACGAGACGTAAACAGAAGCGAGGACGTACGAAGACCGTATCTGGGTCCACAGGTGAAGAACAGAAAGAATGACAATCTTCGATTCATCCACGTCAGCGGTGACCGATGAAAATGTGGTCAATCTTAGTCCACCGTTGTGAAGACGTAGAAGGACGCCATGCCCGCCTATGGCGCTTCTGATGGTAGAAGTTCGTACTCACCAGAAACAATCTGTGGTCAGAACACAGCTCAATGAGACGATTGCCGTTATCGGTGCGATTGGCTGGGATAGCAAGCGGGCCTCTAATGTGCCTTTCGGAATCTCCCAAACGGCCAACTTGGATGTTGAAATCTCCAGCAATGACCAGTACATCCGTTGAACGCACGCTTCAAACCAGCTGAGACAAATCCTGATAGAAACCGTCCTTGGTCTCAGAGGAACTGCAGTCTGTCGGCGCATACACAGACACGACGAACAAGCACCGACCCTTCAATTTGTTGCTGTCGACATGCACAGAACCGTCCAACCGAACTAGACACAAACGACTACTACCTTGAATCCAGCCTAGCAGTGCACGCTCAGCCCTCATGCTCAAAGCAATCGCAACGCCGGCATGGCCACGAGCACTATAAACCGAATCACCCGACAAGCGAAGAGTGAAGCGACAGACTGATGTTGTATCTGGGATGCGAACTGGGATCACAGAAGTGGGGTCTTGTATACGTGTTTCGGAGACACAGCATACATCGAAAACAAAGGAAAAAGGACCAGCAACTGGGTATTCCCAGTAACACGCTACAATTCCGGCCCACTTTTGTGACGAAAAGTAACAAGAAATAACATAATACATTGCTGTCATTCCAAATCACTTATCTTCACATTATTAGACACCTGACTGGAAAGTTATGTTACATCATACGGTTCGGAGAGCAGAATCACGAGACCAACGAGGAAATACTAAATAAGAAGCTAGAGGCTTAAAGACAAAAACGAAAAGTTCAATGTCAGGTACTAAGCAGGAGTGAAACGCAGTACATTGCGGATTGAATAAAATACAGCCAAGTGAATTGCTAATAGGCTCCTTGCCCAATGCAGTTCCAAAACAATCCAATCAAGTTAACAGATGTATGCACGAACACTCTATGCAAACCACTACGGTATGGGCGGGTCAGTAAACCTGTTCCTCTATCCGGAGGACATTCATGATAGTCGAAATTAGTATACACTAGTGGTAATAGTCTTCCGATCGAAGTAACTCTCCACAGGAATTTTCCTCTAATCCATAGTGTTTATTTGTAATTTTACTACTGTGATAACAGTGAAAACTGAAATTCAATCGGTTCGAGGTATGACCGAAATTTTCGAAATTTTGAGTTATTCTAATACTTGCTTCTTGCTATTAGCAATTCAGAGGACAATGTGTGACTGTTAGTGGAATATAACCCTTTGCATTTGACGCCACCCACGTATGCATTGGAGATTTGAAAATACACATACCTCTAACCTAACCGGTAGCGACCCACTGATAACAACAAAAACAATTTTGCCCTTGTTTGCACCTTACGCTGTCGAAGCACTGTAAGTGATGCATTTTACGGAACTAGTAGATTTTCTTATCGACTGATAATGGATGCTAGGTTGAAGCTGATCATAGTAGCCGGCAAAGTGAAACAGGACCGTCATTTCACGGAAACACTTGGAGGTGAATATTAAAACGGGGCTAACTGCGTTCTGAACAGTACACACCGAAATGGCTTTCACTACAGATCGGAACGCGGATGCCGATCCGAGGTAATATCACTTAGTGCTAATACGAAAGCTGGATAAAGACACAGGAAAATCATGATAACTGCGGTCGGCTGAAGCTTTGAAAACAGGTTTGAAAAACCAGATGCTTCATTATCACATTCTTATCTAGCATATGGGCGTAAATTAAGTTTTTGGTAGTCCAGAGAAAATGGAATATGAGTTGACATGGGACGCTGAGGTTCTTACAATGTTAGAATTCCGCTGCAACTGAACACTTATCGCAAAGAATAACATAGGACGGGGTTCCGAAAACCAAAACAGAAAAACCCAACAATATCGTCTTGCTTCAGGTCACAAATGAACGGGATCGATGCATCCCGGCAAGCGGACGATTCAGGATGTCGTCGATCTTCTGCAACCTTGTACTTGGATAAACACCGTTACAATTTTCCCCACATCAGTTCATTCCCAATGAGGCGAAAATCTAATCGCGATAAGATCGCACCTAGGTAATTTGCAAATTCCTATGACCCAGGATGCAATTCTTGCGTTGAATATGTAAAATATCGACAGTTAGAAGTCAGATGATGTTTACGTTAACACTGAAATATGTAATCGAAAATTTTCCAGTTCGTAATCAATCAGTCATGAGATTTTAACTGACCACAGATGAGACTGAAGCCAACGTAAAACGAAGAAAACTCATTATTTATTATTTAATTTTGCTCATTGACGTGGACATGTAACACGAAAAAGTTAGTGGGGAAAAAAGTAACAATTGGATAACCATCGCACTTACCCAGACGAATATTGTGACACCACATAAGTCCGGCTATGGATCCTGGAGTGGAAAAAGTGCTTCCATACCAGGATTTTGTGATCGGTGGCGATCTGGGTACGGCCATGTCCGCGGATCCAGGCTTTTCGGTGATGATTGGTTCGGGCAAATGAGCGGAGAGGATGAAACGGCCAAATCGATAGAATCGCGGATCTGGTAGCGCGTTGTTTGCCCGCATGATTTGACTATCTGCGTTCATGAGACCACGCGATTCGACAGGCAACTGTCGACCATGTAAATAAGATCTCCACGATATCTAACAAAGGGGCAAGGCATGTGACTTGCTGAGCTTGGCATCGAGAGGAAACGAAACGAGAACCATTCTTCTATAGTTATTCATTCTCAAAATTCCAGAGTGAATTAGGGAGGGCGGTGTGATCAGACTGACCGTCAGACATAACGTACGAGGTTCAAACCCCGCCAGCGCTGCTGGTAGACAGAGATCGGCTATGGTCCTGCTCATTCCCACGCCTGGCCTACACTGTGACCATCCCCACCCCCTTCACTCTCGGCTGGTTAATGTATGATACGGAAGAAACGTGTGAAAAGACTGACCGTTTTGATTGACCATGTAGATTTTGTTGGGTAGGCTTCCCGGGTGGTTCTCATGAAACCAAAGGTAAAAGTACAAACACACACACAACTAATGATGGCAAATAAAACACGTTACCAAGGCAAGGCTAACGTAATTATCCATTCTCGCTGTTTGCACAGTTGAGGGTGACGATGATTGATTGCTAGTGCCTCCGCGTATCTCAATATCGTCTGGTCTCAACTATTGTATTCCCCCAAAGCATATTACCCACATCGACTCACTGGCTAGATTTGAATCGCTCTACGAGCAGCTGTCCGGCTTACATCCAACGAACGAGGACGCGGTGGGATGGTTCAAAGCAAAACTGGTAAACTTGGAGCAAACGTACAGAACAAGCACCACGAAATAGAATTGTCTTTTGACAAAGGACCATTATGAAGCTATCAACCAACTGAGGAGAAACCCTGACTTGATAATTCTGCGACCGGACTAAGGCCCAGGAGTAGTTGTTCTGAACAAACCAGACTACAGAGATAAAATGGAGTCCATACTAAGAGACGAAACGAAATTCAAACCGGACTCAAAGACTGACGATACCAGCGAACTAGAAAAGAAAATAAAGACAGGGTTGGACAACCTTGTAAAAGCCAACTTGATCCCAGAATCCACGGCCAAGAGTCTAAGGTGCAGGGGAAGCCAAACACCACAAACGTACGGCTTGCCAAAAGTATACAAAGATGACATACCGGTACGACCAATATTGTCTATGACCAACTCCCCGCAACACAAACTAGCAAAATGGCTCGCGGAACTACTAAAACCGGTAAGGGAATTTGTCGGGAAGAATAACGTGAAAGATAGTTTTAAAATGTATGGGCTACTGAGTGAAGTCAACATCCACAATAAATACTTATTCACAAGTGGATGTTAATCCACTCTTTACAAACATCTCACTTCACGAGACCGTTGATATCATTTGCCAAATTATCGATGATAACAACCTGACTATCGGATTACCAAACAGTGAGCTGTCACGGCTAAAACTATTGTGCACCTCGAATGTAAAATTCCATTTCGTTGGACGGGGATATCAGCAGATTGATGGAGTTGCCATGGATATTCCTCTGGGACCTGTTCTGGCAGATATATTTGTTTCGCACCTCGAACAAAAAATGAAATCAATCATAGCTCAGGCCACTTTCTACCGACGCTACGTGGACGATATATTTGTCATTGCTAACACGAAGGACGAGTGTGAAAAAATGTCCCATCACTTCAACACCATATACCCAAATATTCAAGTAACAAAAAACGGGGAAGACAACAACAACATCGTATTCCTAGATATTGAAATTACCCGCCGAATCGATGGATCAATCCGACGATCAGTCCATCGCAAAACTACGTGGTCAGGACAGTATCTGCACTCCACCAGCTTTGCCTCTACAAGGTATAAAATCGGCCTCATCCGTATCATGTTCCACAGAGCAGGCGAAATATGTACAACCGACACGCTGGAAGAGTGCCGTGCCTTGTTCAAAGCTTTTGAGGCCAATGGATATCCAAAATCAGTTGTATTCAAACACTCACAATCACCTCCGCACAAAACGAAAGCTACCACAGTCCCAAAAATGACGACCATCCTACAGTTACCTTACAAAGATGATGACTTTAATGCCCCACTCAGCAGACGCCTCAACTGCGCCGTTAGTCGTACGCATTATGCCGCAAACATCATTCTCTATACAACCTCCCGGATGAAACTGCCATCGATAAAAGAACCGCTGCCTCTCCATACCAAGTCCAATTGCATTTACCAGTTTAAGTGTGGGTGCTCAGCCATCTATATTGGCAGAAAGGAGAGACAACTGCGTATTAGAATGGTTGAACACATTCCGGTTTGGTTACAAAGAACAATGAGCAGACAGATGCAATCAGTGGCATCATCGAGCGCACGCAGAACACTCAAATCATCCATTGCGCAACACCTGTGGGAGACAAATCACTGTGTTAATCTGAGCACGGCGCTCCCCGTCGTTTATGTCACAAACAATCAACGACTATTGAGATACGCGGAGGCACTAGCAATCAACCATCGTCATCCTTAACTGTGCAAACAGCGAGAATGGATAATTACTTTAGCCTTGTCTTGGTAACGTGGTTTATTTGCTATCGTTTGTTGTGTCCGTGTGCGTGCGCGCGCACCTTTGCCTTCGATTTCATGAGAACGTTCTGTTTCCCATTTATAAATGATCACCTTGACAGTAGTATGCGCTAGTGAAGATGCAGCGAAATGGTCCGGAATACATCGTGCAGTCTAACGTTATTGACTTCTGTGTTCAAATTTGTGTCGGGAAAGTTGTGTGTTTTTAATTCCCGGGTGGTGTCCAGGAGATCCACTCACTCGGCGGTTAAGGGTAGTAAAGGATATAACTATGTGAGCGGTCGGTGGCGCTCTTGCATCCATACCATTACCACATATGTTTGATAATAGCATCTGCATTTGCGTTCTAACTATTCTCACATTTTTAGCCTTGTGATTTTCAACCAGCATTTTCCCCCGGAGAATTAGTAATGATACAAGCGCATCCAAGATTGCTCTAAGTGAACAAAACCGAACATCAACTGAATGATCTAATCTTATTTATGTCGGTTGAGAAATCTGATATCTTACCACAGATTTCCTTCGCATAAAGCTTTTGTTTGCCTTTACTTAAATTCCTACTGATCTTCGAAATTCGTCCGATAAATTACGGGCTCATGTGTGCTATTCCAGCTCCGATAACGTAAGAGTACGGCTCAATTACTGAAACAGAGGGACCGATAAACACGTTTTGTTCTTGCCTAAAAAAACTATGCGGTGGTGAAATTGTTCAGTGCGTAACACCATTCCCCTTTCGAATTTCAATTTGGGCCACCAAAAACGACCGTAGTGGTTGATTAGTGAATATCAATAATAGCAGAAAAAATCCTCCCCTGTGCGGAGGGCGAACCACGCAAGTGTTCGCCAATCACAGTTTCTAAATTGCAATATTTAACCCCCCAAAAAAGACTACATAGAGTTAAAGAGATATTCCGACGATCCTGTTAGTGGTTTTCCAACGAATATGATCCCACCACCTTTCGTGCATAGACTGGCCCCTATTAAACACAATGTACCGGAAAGTTGGTCACAGGCGTAACCCACCGTTGTCCAGGGGCAGCAGTGCGTTCATCACTTCAAGATAACAAGGAATAACCAGGTTTGACAACATGCAGATTAAAAACTGACGAACGAATCAAATTTGATTCTAGTTGGACTCTGCATGCAAGTAAGTGAGTAAGTAAAAAGTATCATCATGAAATTCGCCTGTTACTCCATCCAAGTGGACGCAAAGGTACTCGTAAAGGCGTTTCCTGTGTTGAAACGAATATTATTCGTGCTTCTATCTAGTGGTATGACGACAAACATCGCCCATTTAACTTGACAGCTGAGCTAACTGGGACCTAAGCTGTAATGAGGATACGAAATCATCTGGCAGATTCACTCGATGATACCCTTTAGACTAGATTCTCGGACGCAGATAGGAATCAAGATTAGCAACCGGTGTATGATTTTATTGGCGTGTGAATGGATAATAGAACTCTCCCAGTGGAGTAGACAGCAAGAAAATCAGAGGGTCAACTAACCTCAATGTTTGATTCGATTGCATGGACAAACCAGGCCGTGTTTGTCGGAATCGGTAGACCAATTTCGTCCGTTCTCAGTCGGGTCTGATCTGCTAAGTCTACCGTACGGTCCAATAAGATCGCATCACTCATTGCGTCTAGACCAAGAGCAACACAATGATACAGACAAGTTTCATCCTTGATCATTTCATCGAACTGTTCGACCAAACCGTACGCCTCTGTCACAAGCGAGGAGCTCGACACGACAGACTCACTACGGGAAAAGCTGGCTGCTGAATGGGCCGGGGTGGGAGACGTGCTGTTGTTCACATCCCGCGGGCGTGGGTTGGTTTCAGTTAGGACAGTCCACGGAGTGCTCAGTCGGGCCGGTTCCCGACTATTTGAGTGGTTGCGCCATCCTGTGTGCAATTCAACTTCAACGCGATACTGTGGTCCGATAAATCGTACAGGCTAGGGTGGACAGGGGAAGCGATGGACAAAAGAAGCTGTGAGAAAATGTGACTCGTCGTCAAACACTTGGTTACTTGAATACGCTTTATCGGAAAAGTGATATTATGAACAGCTTTGAGGACAACAGACTTCCAGTACTATCTTTTGAGGACCATCTCAAACCGGTTAACGCTAGCAATTATAAATCAAATGAATAGGTTCTTACATTGACGCTTTTCTGTCATTAATCGAGGAAAGCCTCTTGTTCGGCAGATATATTATATTATATTTATACTGGCTTGAGATCAAGCAAGGTGCCAACGCAACAACATCAATTACAAAATAGGGGAAGGGACGTAAAATACAATAAAACCGACGGGCTAGGGAGATAAGTAAACGACCGAACTGATTAGAGCAAAGGATTTTATTATTCAGCCGGTGATTGGAACCAAACGTGATTCGAGTATTGCCCATCATGAGGAAACACGATTCAGCCTTCTGGGAGAATTGATTCTTGACCCAAATATTTTACATAGCTAGTTTTTATTACATTCTAGCGCACGAGTCCAGTCGGAGGAAACAGCCGGCAACTAGACCCTGAGACTTGGACTGGAGAACCATAAAAAGTCCCAGTAGGTCAGGTGTGGCAACGAGGCGGACGGCAACGAATTGTTGTCTACCACGAAAATGACCGGTGATGGCACGGATTCGAACCTCTAACCTCCGGCGTGGTAAGCAAACGCTTTGAACCACTAGACCACAGGCGTAGAACCAATGGTGAAACGTAAGATGTAAACTAGGAAAGAATCATGATATTACCGAATCCCGGGGAAAACAGGAGTTTGCCTCTTTTACGCGCACTGAAATGCACGGCCTGATCGTGCTTGCATACACACCTTCTCAAACAGTTTAACTTGAGCGGAAATGACTACGACAAGACTACTGTCAAACAACAAACGATTTCGAAAATATATTTTACAAACACAACAGTCAAGCTCCAATACATCTCTAAGAGACGAGGGTGGAAATAATAATAGCTAGAGTGAATGACACTTGGTGTACTTGGCGTTGTTTCCCGAAAAATTCTGTGTTGCCCTGGTAGTCGTTCACAAATCGATGGTAAACGGTCACAAATTAAAACGGAAGGAAATCAAATGGCAGTGAAAAATGAAGTGGGTCTTTCCTTACAGAGTGGAGAGTATATATCAATAATGACAAGCAGATCCGCAACCATGAACTTGAAACTTGGTTTGGAGAACCACATAAGGCGTGGTGACCATCCCAGCGATAGTGGAGTTCAGCACACCATTAAACGTGATCAACCCAATTAAGGTTTGGATCGCTTACCTCACTAGAATATCACCGATAAGGAGAAAAGCTGCTGTTCGATGAACAAATATCCTACTCCTTTGGGAATTTACGAGACTATAACCATTAAAACTAGTGTCATTTCTGCAGGCAATATGATCGATTCAAAATGGAGATCATGAAGACGCACAAGTCCGAATATAGCTACGCCACTGATCGTGAAACTTAACCATGTCACTTACCTTATCCAAACATCTGGTGTGTGGACCTCGTTGACCCGAACCCGGAAGCCCAACACATAATACACGGCTAATCATACAGGATAATATTTTCATATCCTCTTATCATGCTATATACTGACTACCTCGACTTACCCTCCAATCACAGGAAAATTTGAAATCTACATGAACTGGTCAGCTGGGTCCGTAATCAGCTGAATGTAATCTAGGCCGAATGTGCGTGACTGAGTCATGACTGCGAAAATTGTTATAGGATAAAACCAAAAAAATAAAACCAGAAAACTGATCACTAGACCGAGCTGTGCGAAGCGATAAACAGTCAGTAAAATAGTGAGAAACACAAGAAAACCAGAATGAGATTCACTTGTTGCGACAGTAGCACTTAGCCCAATATGATGGCTATTTAATTATGCACAAGAGTGAGTAGAGCTTGAGACAACACTAATCTATTTGATCCCCATCTCTTTCTAGACCGCAAGTACATAAACGAACACACAGACACAAAAGAGGAGATGGAGAGAGGAGAGAGATAGAGAGAGAGAGAGAGAGAGAGAGAGAGAGAGAGAGAGGGGAAAAGAAGAAACGATAAGCGAAGACGTCACTGCGTGACCGGCTGAGATTAGATAGATCTGTGAATTCGCATTTTATGCTTATGCTATCGATTACAATCATCGTGAAGTACATCATTATTTTTTAGCTCTCTTCCTACTTTTCCATACTGGAGGTTATGTTAATTTCGTATTTAGGTTGTTGCTGAGAAGCAGCAACAAGAACGGCCGCGATGCGTGAGCCGTTAATGGTCATTCCAACTAAACTAGATTCTGTATGTCTCACAACTACTTTGGACTCCACCTGTCACGTGCAAACCTCAGGTCATCCAACCAATCCTGCACTCGGAAGCATCAGACTCGAGTTTCGCTTTTGTATGAGCTCATCGGTGATCCATGTCCTTCGCCGCACCCGAGGTTTGAACCCGAGCCTTTTTACCCCGAACGCGTATGTTACCACTGCGCCATCCCGCAAGTGATCGTGAGATACATGCAGACATCAAATGCGAAGCCGGTTTAGAATGTGGGTACGTTGGCCCATCCTGAGGAGACGACTTGGCTTGGTGGTAGGCATTCGCTTGGATTTAACGAGACACGTACCGTGTCTCCACCCGAAGCTGACGGGCATTTCTGGCTGTCATGGACGACGACGTATGAACAAAGTTAATTCGGTGATTCGGATCAGCCGGAAAGGGAGCTGGATGGCGCAGTGGTAACACACACGCCTTCGAAGTGAAAACGCCCGGGTTCAAACCCTGACTGCGGCGAAGGACATGCAAGAGCGAAACTCGAGTTTGGCGCTTCCGAGTGCAGGACTGGTCGGATGGCCTCAGGTTTGCCCGTGATAGGTGGAGTCCAAAGAACAGACAGCCAAACAAACTGAACTAAATTCATTGAAGTCGCTCACGTTCGGAAAACCAAGGCGAACGCACGAGATTAAACCACAAGCGCGTTATTGTCAAACGCTGCGCTAATGGAAGACATACCAACTCGATTGTTTTATGCAACGCGCTGCCAAATTGATCAACATGACCTGTGTATTTATAATGAACGAGTTCATTTTAGTTTGTATACCACTAGTGGTCCGCTCGATTTGCACAGATAGCTTTATCCAATGACTGTGGTTAAAAATAGCACATTTGCATGTATAATTTGCAAATTCCGATAACGTTCACCGTTTCCTCAAGCGGACAAAAAGTTAAAATCAAACTACTGCTGCCGTTTTCAGCAGTAGTATTATAGACTCGAAGCTCCAGGGATGCACCGAATCCCGGAGAACATCCTGCACAATGAGACAGCACTATTTTCTGTCCCAACTGTACGCGTACCATCCAAACGTGCGAATGGAGCACAGGTTTGAAGTCACCTACGGACATGATGTAAATATGACACCAATAAACTGGTATTTGAAACTTAGCAAGAATACTCCTCGTGTACTTCTTATTTATACTCGCTACCTCTCCGTAATTGTTATGTAACATTGGAAACTAATAAACTCGCACCTAACTGTCCTGGCTTTAGTCACTATCCGGCAACATAATCCAACCAGATAGAAATGACAGAGCAAAAAATAAAAGATAGACTGAACGAAGAAAGATAAACATAGAAAACTAAGTAGATTAAAAATGAAATTGTTGCCAAGTTTGTTTACAACCAGAAGGAATACAATTTTTGCGGACCTCGTACGGGCATCCTAGTAAACATGCTAGTTACTGCTCCCACAACCTCGAGCAACATCATTTGGTCTAACGGTTCTCGAGATGTTGCTTCCCAGACTAATGAAACTAACGCTGATCATAAACTGTTGTGGAATATGAAGAAACAAATCTCACCCGAGGGACTAGACTTTGGGGCATTCGTGCACGTAAGGTGCAATAGAAGAACGATTTGGACTGTACATCTCCGTGCCACGTATCTGTGTCTTCCAGTTCCGAATGGTACTTGGTAGTTCGTTTATCACCACCCTCGCTTGAACTGTTCTCCACCGTCTCCGCTTCATCATCGAATGGTTCGTCTCGGAACAGAATTTGTGGATGATAGAGCATCAACGGAGCGTGCTTTGAGGAAAGCAAATTCAGTTGTATCCCCAGTCGGACTCGACGTGCCCAGACCGGATTGGACAAGGAGACAAATTGGGCCATCGCCATCCCGGTTGGTACATTCAATGCGTATTCGATCTCAAACTCCACGGATACCTTTTTCGAATTGCGCAAGTTTAGCCCGGCCTCAGCACTCAACTGTTTCATACCGTCGGTGGTTGTCATCATATAGGACACACGGTCCCAAAAACGCTCAGAGCGAAACTGGAGCCAGATTAGACCACACTCAGTGGCACAGATTGGTTCCAATGAGATTTCATTCGAATCAGCCGCGCTGCAAACATCCGATTTGTGAACTTCTTCGTTCCGAATACACAAAGGGAGCTGAAAAAGCCAGTATATCACATGACGGAGTTCACACAATGCACAACGCTACAGAAATATGAAAATCATCAATGCGTCATTGCAGGCTTCAAGAGGCGGATGATAATTGCCTCGGCAGTTGCTAGTATCCGGAGCCTAATTGCTCTTGAATTTAAATAGGTTAAGGTGGTTGGGACGTGTTACACATGCCCACCAATAGACTTTCTGCACGTACGCTGTTCTCCGAAGTAAGTGATGGTTGGAAGGTAATTCGAGGCGGTCAGTCCATGAAATGGCAAAAAAGGTATGGCAATCTTGACTAGTGTACTTGACCAAATAGTTTTTGTCAGACTTCCGGGTTGGGATCCACTTGACGCATCCATTTGATGTTTCGAGACAATAAGTGATATGACTAGGTGTCGCGGCCAGTGGCATAGTTGCATTCGGGCTCTTTTTTTGTCTTTTTGATTTTCAGCTATCACTTCGAGTTTCTTGGGCTCTTCTTTATTTCGTGCTTCTATCATTTTTACCCTTGACTCGACGACACTGGAAGTCGTCATCATCATCATCATCATCATCATCATCATCATCATCATCATCATCATCATCATCATCATCAAAGTACAGCGTTACCAAAAGGGCAAGCCCCACCGACCACTGCTTTCCTCACCATGTTCTACGTGAGAAAGGCAACCAAAACCAGAGCACAGAAGAGCGAGGTAATGGTTGAGTAAACTGAAACAGTATATATATATATATATATATATATATATATATATATATATATATATATTCGTGTGGAAATGTATCCAGACTCAAAGCATTCGACAATTTATCAGCAAATGCCAGGCAACTGTCGCCTGATGAAAATGACAACTGAACTTAACGCGGCAAGGTCACGAAGAATTAAATTGGGTTGGTTTTTAATGTGCACAAACGGAAGGATAACAAATGTTCCTAGCAAGAAAATGTTCGCAAATACGTTCGCTGTGTTTAACTATAGTAATAACAACGAGAATATCAGTCGAGCTCTTTCTACTTGCTTTTCCACTGGCTCCACGGAATTACTTGATCATCCGGCAGGTGCGTGGTTTTCGGATATTGTTATTTACTACCGTGGCGGAGTGTGCCTACTACTTACTGAATTATTGATTGCTCAAAACGCTATTATGAACCGTTATCGAGCGACAATGAATGCGTCTACGTCAGACGGACTGAACACAATAAGGTGAACCAAGGTATGCAAACCACATGGCTGTATTCTCTGACTGGATAACGACTGTCTTCAAGTGAACTGGACAACTGATATGCAAGTAAGCATTATTAATATAGTGGATAGATTTTGGCGATTTCCGAACGAGTGTTAATCAACGAGCAACCTATTTGCCCGGCACGTATAAATACAGGTGAGTAGATTATGTTATTTACCTTTCTACGGATCGCATCCATACCAACGCACTCCACGATGTCAGTTACGGTCAACTGAAGTTTGCTTAGCATCTCTTTTGTTGTTGCGGTGGGTCGAAAACATACACGGAGGACGTTTAAGTGACGCACCGTAGTTGGGGCTACGACGGGTGGTAGATACGCCTCATCGCGAACAAACATTTGCAGTGGCATCCAACGTTGCTCGTGCGGGTACAGCGAGATTTCGGCCTGTGAAGAAAGAAAAATAGGAAACATGGTAAAACAAAGCAAATGTCAGATAACGTGTACACACCAGTCTTGTCTATGATTCATCAGGGAGATTCCATTTCAACAACATAGAAGACTGGATTTGTGCATAATTGCTATCATTCAGCCTAATCCCGCATACAATCAGTCAAAGTTCTATGAAAACGACCAACGACAAGACTCCATTCGGCTTTCCAAGCTGTACAGTGAACACGCGATTAGGGCAGCGAATCATACAACCGTGTGCAATGCTTCTCCCCGAAGACATTAGCAACCAGTGTCGATCCCCTACCGAAAATAAATTGATCAATAATCTTGAAGTCACCGTTGGCATGATCCTCCGCTCATTCTCTCGCAACTTTTGGTCAAGTGAATGGGACCGTAATCTTCACCAACTCACAAACCTAGTCGAATTTCCATTAGTTCGATCACTGAGTTGAACGTTTAGATCATGAACGTTTGTGGTGGTGTGACTGCAAACGCGTGTATTCCAAAAGTGAGCGATCAAACCAGTACACGAACGGACCGTACATGCGTGTGCGTGCGTCAGTAGAGTTACCTGACTGCGAAACGAACGAGGGTGTACGGTATGGCAGGGCTGAGAAGAAATTCAAATCGATAAAACGTCCGAACTGAGGCTTCCATGCATGGCGCACAAATCATTACACACTACATGTTTCGTCACAAACCAAACCGATGTCATCAGCGCGCGGATGATGGTCATTCATTTGTTTTTTTTGTTCCTGGGATTGATTTTGAACGCGCATGTGGCTTTGGAGGTTTATTATACGCCTCCCCAATTTGTGTGTAAACCTGCCATTTTTCGCCATTCATTTACTTTAGCGCTCCAAGAGCCTGTATGTACTATTTGATTGCTTACTCTGGTAGTTGAATTAACCGCAAATTGAAAGTCTGTACGTGCTAATCCTCATAGGTAGGTAAATTTATTGTTAAAAAAAACTGATGTTTCTACTTATCTTGTACTGGGTGAGGAAAAAAAGAGAATCGATATGACGAGCAGCTGTAGTATAAAGGCATAAGGAACCTCCTTGGATAGCTTAGTCTACATGACCTGAATATTAAATGTGACAGATAAGCAAGATATGGATAATAGGCAAGGTCACCATATCCTGAGTATCGGACGTGATTAGGAACCTATGCTAAAAATCATATTTAATAAGTAACGGTGATACCAATGAAGTGAAAAGAAAGTGACAGACGTACCACAGCTGCGACTCGTTCAGACCACTGGTTCGAGAGAGGAGCACGGAAGGCAGGTGGTTGTACTGAATGCATTGACATTTTGGAGCCGGAATGAGGTGTATGTGTGCCCAATGAGGGAGTGGTGAGTTCCGGTAAAAATGCAGCAGCTTCCTCGAATGTGAAGGCTGAACGTACCACCCCGGGGAATAGACTCAGACGAGGCATGGCTGGCCGAAGCCGAATTGTCGGCAACACGCTGAACAGATGACTGGCCAGCACCAGACTGGGATGATACTCCGTGCGGAAGGTGGGGGATTCCACTAACGAGGGCACCGCACTGGATACGCTGGGAAGAACGGGCAAGAGGGATTCGATCCCACTATTCACAGAGGACCGAAGTAGGGAGATCCCGGAGGCAGCGGATGAAGATGAGTTGCTCAGTCGGCGTTCCCGACCGGATAGGATAAACTCTTGACTCTGAGACACGGTGGGCTCATGGCCTCGATCCGTGCACACGGAAGTCGGCCTGAGACAGACATGCATCCCGCCAAAATCGACCAACCGATATGTGAAAGCGCTCAGGCGAAACTGGACGTTATAAGCAGGAAAAGGTCAAACGCGTTTGGTCTGAGTGGACTCGCTACGAAATTTTTTCCAACGAATCTCGTTTCATGCAATGATATAAGTTAAACTTAATATCCGACTGCCATCACTTCTGTCTATCGGTAGCAATCGGATTTATCAACAAAAATGGAAAGCGGAATCGGCTGTGCTCAAAGAGAAGACAACTAATGCTAAAATACGAAAAGGAACAAAAAACCCATAGACCAAAAACAGCACAGCAACGTTATACAAGAACGCTATATTTTTCGGAGTCTGCGTCCTATTTGCACGATGTGGAACGCTTCCAACGCGACCGAAGCTGAAACAAGACAAATCAACTTGACAACTCTAGAAGGAATAGACAGGGTTGGTCATGTGTTCCTCCCCAAAAGACTGAGTGCATCCATCTATTTGTATGCGATGAAGGAAACGCTTTCTGTGAGTATATCGACAATATATACTCTTATCAACCTTGCAACAACCGCTTATCCCACAGAACGGACTACCGGTAAACTCGTCAACTGTTGTAACTAAGTGGCTTGAAGAGAGATTCTTGCTGCAATAGATTGGACGGAAAACAAAATGAAAGAGTGGTCCCAAGGGCGTCGGATTTAACTGCGTTCCGCAAAAAGAAAAATACAGTGCCACCAGCTGATGATCTTGAATGATAGTATCCAATACATGCACAGACAGCTTCCATCACCAATGCTGGAGCTGTTCACGGAATCAAGGTACGACGGTTTCTGGGTTACGTGCAAAAGGACGCTGATCATGACCAGAAACGGCTATCCAATACTTCTAATGACGGATACAGTCTGACTGACCATTATATCGTTTGCTGTGCATGTTTTTTTAGCCAATCACTCTGCAGCAGGCTGAGGAAGGACCGCCGCAGGTATCACCTAGTCACTGTTTTGTTCACAATGTTGGTTTTCAATGCATTAACGATAAAGACCGACCCAAGTAGGGTAATTGTGATGGGCCATTGCGTGTCAAACGATTCTAGCTTATTGGTGTTTTAGTTCGTTGTTTTCCGGTCATCTGGTTATTACTCTGTAAGTATATGGACTGAGTCATCGTCGATGAAGAGCCAAATCTAGTTAGCAGTCAGCCTATCAGTGCCTGTCCAAAATCCAGGTCTAGGTTTGAGTGAACGGAACCACGAACGTCAGGACAACGGATTGATAAGATGAGAAACAATTCCCGTCAAATGGCGGCTGGCCGTATCACCAATTAAACAGTCATAAAAGACGTTATCCGAAGTCAGTTTGAACAAATTAGTTTGTGGTGGGACTAATCGTGGCGATGACTCTTGCATCCCTTATAGACTGGCTGTCTTCTGTTATTACAATAAGATGATTCGAAGCCAACAGAATTGATGGACGGCTATAAAACAATTTCGGAGGAATCTAAAGAACCACATTGCTGCTTGGTAATTAATATGCCAAAAACATGTATTTTCCCACACCTAACACTGCTGAATATGACCAATGGAAATCATCCGGTAGTGGGATGGATTCCGTGGAGACAGATATTTCAAGATTTTTCCTTCCTCATGTCACTATTTTCGAAGTCGAAAGATTGTTTGAATTCCATACTCCGGGACTATCTGGGAGATGAAGCCATACTTGTCTTGATGACTCTCTCTTTTGGTTTGAATGAAGACCATGAAGATCCTACGAAAGTGCTTCAGAAAATGAACGAAAACTGTTTGAGTCAATCCAATGAAAAGAACACTTCGATCATTCAAAATAGTGATGGCAAACAAACAAAAATTGTGACACAAATTGTCCCAGCGGAAGAGGAGGATAACGAAACAGACGCAGGGAATCATAAGTCTGTTGAAGACGAATCGAAAAGCCAAACCTAGAGAGACACGAAGCAATGAGATCATCGGCAAAACCTGTCGTGATTTTATACACACAAATGCATTCGGCTACATCATTTAACTCTGGTTTACCGGATCTGGTGTCTAAGGATAGGGACGCTTATTCGGATAGTCATGTCCTCCACATAGAGCGTAAATAATGATTTCTAGCCATTCCAGAATTATGTGACTGAGATTGGAACCACACAAAATTTATTCATCGGCATGTCGGAGAAATTAACCTCATTCGGAATTATTAAATGTTTGCGTTTATTGACCGTGACGTTTCAATATTGTTTCGGAAATATTATTTGCAATGAATCGATATAGACGATTCGGAAGTTAAAAAAAAATCACGGGCATTCAATTTTGGAGTAAGCCCTGGATCGAACTGTTGTAGCCCACTCCGCCATCTCAGAAAAAGTAAAGAATGATGGTGGTTAACGTAGAACTTTGTGCGTGTTTCTCAACTGGTTTCCTTAAATGATTGTAGCATTACGTCCCAATATTAAGTACCGGATTTGGGTGATTAGTCATACCATGTATGATAAATATAGAATGAGATTGGGCAGATGTTTCTTTCCTTTCCAGTTTTGTGGTGATGCATGATTGCGGTTAAAAGATCATATTCACAGCTGTAAGGATCAACCACTGAACTGTTAGGGAGAACCAGTAACCATGTATGATGAACACGTATCCCTACTACGCAGGTGTCCTATTGCGGCATGACTCGGTTTACTTTGTTTGACCATTTGAATGACTCTCTTGTCTCGTTCACCTTCTGTCGTATTCGCCACAGCACACTATGCATTTGTCCCTCTCCGATTTTGGCAACTCCTTCGCCGTATTAATGCACGCTATCAGGCGCATCTGAATGCATGGGTATACGGGGTATCTTTTATCTTGCTGGTGTCCATCAGATATCCAGCGCTCATATGTGGCCCCACGAAATTGAAGTATGCATCAGTTTGACAGGCGGGCCAAACCAGATTGAGGATCACCAAGATTCAAAAACTTCGGCGAGACGTTGTTCGGCAGTTACCCCTGAATGGGCGGATAAGATTTACCGTATAATCCAACGGCTGTGAAGGAAATCTGAGGAACTAACAGGGCCGCATGGACGCCTGGGTTGGATTCAATTCAGTCAAATGGTGAATGAGCTCCTAGGGAGTCACCGGCAACCATGCATCAATACGTTACTGCCTTGCAGCCCGCACTCGCTAGCGCAAAGACTAGAGGTGCGCCCTCGAAAAAAAGCCGAGTGATGCTGGGGATGTCTCCCGTACCAAACACTCATGAAACTTCATGACCATGTCATCACAAAGCCAGTTTATCCTCTCCAAGGAGCCGGCCATGTTAAAGTAAATTAAGTAAGCGTCTGAATCGACTGGCGTCCACAACGTCAGTGTGTATACCAGCTGTCGGATCCATTCTGCTTTTTTTGATACATTAGTTCATCTTTAGAATTCAATGCAGGTACAGACGTATTTTCGTTTAAATAAATGTCACGTGCATAGATCTGAAGAACTCAGGAAAATTCAAAGTAATTGAGGAACAACTTCTCCAAGGATACTTGTGCTGTCATCTAATTCAGCGGACTATATGCCAGCCGGACGAGGTTAGTCTGAACAGGATGCCTAATGCTGATGGCGTCACACAAGTTAGGTGCATACTTTCTCTAATGGGACTGGTACTTGGGGGTTCAACTCTTTTCATATACGAGACAGCCGAAATGCATCAGCCAAAGTAATACCCACGGAAACAAATGTCAGGCAAGAAAGTCAGTACTTTCAGCTGGTATGTAATGCGTGAAGCTCAAAAAAATCATCCCATGTCAGTGGTTGACGACATCCAATCAGACGCCAATCTCGGCGTCCAATATAAAACAGTTTGCTCACTTACCATGGGTCTGTTGTTCAGATCATCCAGACCGGATTCAACAGCTTGGATTTCAGCCATTGGAATGAACGTGAACACCAAACGAATTCCACTTCGGCAGGCTGGTATGGTACAACTCAAACTCTGGTTTCGACGTCTCCAAGCTGACTGCAAAGTGGCACGTGGATATCGAATATGATCTTCGGCGGTCTCCAACAGACATGCCTCATTTAAAGTAACCGTGAATGAGTTCTGCACCGGATGGGACGGGTTGGGGAAAGAGATGGCAGAAATAACAGTACAGCACTAGGTAATGAGAAGCAAAGGCTGATGTTTACTAAACCGAGAGCATTAGAGTGGTAGCTCACCTTGGGCGAGGATTTCACACAGGAAGCCCGTCTACGATAAGAAGGACGGTCAACAGAACCCCCGGATCGGGTCGACGGTGGCAGTTCCATGACAAGTCGTACCGCTTCCAGTTGGACAGTGGTTTGGTTTGTCCCATTGACCATACTTCCATACTCGGACGAAGAGTAGACGGACGAATGACTTTTGATCACCGCCCCACTGTTGAATAGTGGTGTAAGTTCGATGCACTGTAGAAAACATGGTATGTAGAGAAATAATAATAAACACAGAGAGAACGAGAGGAAGTACGAGGTAAACTAATTAATCGAAGATTACCTCGATTTCTGTGACAGTGAGACTGACACTAAAGCAGGTACAACTAGCGTAAAACCAACTGCTGATAACTGACGGCCCCGTTAAGCGAGGTGACAGAATGCAATAAGGGAAATTGTCGAAATTCGGGACTCCTACAGTGCGTTTCACAGATTTAGTCTATGTAGTTCATAATCTACAGCGGACCTCAGGCACATACGTTTCATATCACCTATATGTACCACTTTACGACCAGCGCACACGAAAGCACATTAGAGGTTGTCCCATCTCCCAACAACCAATATAAGGCAACAAATTTACAAAACTCGTGATTTCGTAAACGACATCGACCCACAAACATGGAAGAATATGGCCCGTAAACAAACAGACTCGCGAAATGTTACCTCCTCAGTTGTTTCTGCAATGTTTACTTAAATAAGATGACTGAGATACATACATTGTTAAATACCGTCCTGATTGCCGCGCCTTCTTGATTGCGTTCCGTGGTCCGAGCGCAGTGAAGCCCGATTACTAGAGTTCGTGATTTGGTTCATTGATAGTTCGTATTCCGACTACAATTAATTCACAGTGCATCAACACTTCGGTAAAAGGAGCTACTACTGGTAACATCAGTACTCGACCACCAGTCATGGAGTCCCCCTGTGTTAAGTTTTACCTAGATAGTTTTGAAAACTAGTCATATCCGAACTTTTATTAATTTTGGACTTTCTAGTTTCAGGCAACTGATGTCACAAAAATTTCAAGTGCCCACGGATCACCACAGAAACAACGTGAACATTATTACTTTTTACGGAATTTTATATTTTCAACATCCCTTTGGTATATTATAAGAAATGTAAGAAAAATAAACTCATCGCGAGTAAATCAACCTGGGATATAACCTCAAAAAATGCTTCCGTATTAACAGACTTTTCTTGCCGTGAGTAATTGATAGTGTGGAAGACAGAGGATGTTATATAGTCCCTAGGATCTACGCTCCACATATTATTTTTTTTATTTTACACTACTTCCCATTGACAGTAGGCAAACGCTGTTCCTTAAATTCCTATTACCTGCTGCGTCTGGGTTTTTACTGGAGTGTTCAGCTCTTTCTGACTGGGCAAATTTGGTACACTTTAGCAGTGGGCTTCTTGCGTTCAGGGATAATTTATAAGTGTTTTCTATGCCTTTCTCGCTTTCCTCTTTTGAATTTATTTGTTTATTTCCCAGTTTATCGGGAGTGCCCTTTGTTTAAATCACGCATTTTCTATACCGCGTATTTTGCACGTGACTGCCCAGAACCATTCCTGTCGGTACGCCTGGAGAATTTCAGTTGTATGTTTCGTTTATTTTACCTGCTGACGTTCATTATGTATAGAACCGTTTTCAATAACACTTACGTCTATTGACAGTGCGTCTACTAGGAGGACGGGACACGAAGTTAAGCTGACTCGAGCGAAAGAAACCTGGAAAGGCTAAGAAGCGGCTAGGATCACAAAAACGAAGTAGGAGAGGATCGAAAGGGCTTTATAATAGCGGTCGAATTTCTTCTGCAATATATATATATATATATATATATATATATATATATAGTGTATTGATAGAAAGTGGTGTGTAAATGGGTGGACAAAATTTCCCCGGAAGCACAAGATCGGTTTCGCGGTTGTTGTCGCTCACCAGGTACGCATACTGGGTACTCATTTGCCCACTAATCTTCGTACTCGTACAGCCCGTTGTTATATAGTCCCTGGGATCTGATTTGAAGCGTCAGGAGTGTAAATATAAGTGAGACTTACAACTTCGGACATCCGCAAATCCACTGGTAGTTGATTTTCCATGATCAGCTCCACACAGACTGGTTCCTCACAAACCCAATCGATTGCTAGTATAAAGGAAGATATGAAAGTGAAATGCGGATAAAATACAATGAAAGTGGCTAAGAAAACTAGAACGAAGGCAACCACATGGTGAGATATCCCGGTACCGGATGAAAGCTCGTGCCATGATAGGTTTGAATACTGATACCTAACCCTCCATTCGTGGACTGATTCTATATATGTAAATGCCCCAAGGAAGATGTCAAAAAGAAATATCGGCTTTTATTATAAAAAAACAACACAGACAAGTGTATGAAGTGGACACAAAGAATTATGAATTGCTGGAAACCAACGGTATGTAGTAGTTTATTTTTTACGTTTGAACGGCATTCTGAAACCAACCCACTGAAGATCGGTTTAAATAAGCATCTGTTCCCATTTGAAAATTCGTTAACTGACTACGATCGTGACCAATCCCTATTCACGGAGGTCGGATAAGAAGAACTGCTTGCGGGCTCAAACGTCACCGGTCAGATTGTCTTTCATATTGTTTGGAATATACTCAAATTCAACAGCTGGGAGTTTTTTCGCATAATAGGAAGTCTGTAGTATGAAATCATGAAACCACTGTTCATGTTCACTCGGTGCACAGTGTCACTCAAGTGGGCCGTAATTCCACTGGTTATAAACCCGGTGTTTCTGACGTAATAAGCATGTATTATGCCGATTGAAGTGAGTAATTAATTGTCGTGCCTCTCAACCTACTTTGGGTGCGCGACAAACGCGCCTGAAAGAATAACTGACCCATGACGAAGTCAATATTGGTGGTCTATCTCTATCTCGCACTATGGCCATTGGATTACCTCAAAACACGCTACGAGCTGGCCAGACAAATCAAATGATGGAGGAATTTCAACCGATTGGGGATTTCCATCTATGACTGGTGCACGATATGGTTGTTGCATGGTTATTTTGTTTGTGGTTCCACACTCGTTTCGCCAGATCTGATCTTCAAAACATTGTCCTGGGTTGGATATCACGCCTGAATTATAACGGATAGAACATCTGATACGGTTCTACCGTTTTCTGGAATCTTCTTCGGTTTTTCGGATTAATACCTGAAAACAAGTACGATGACAAACCGAGTGAGGTCCCTAACAGTCATCACATTCGGCGATTACATTTGCCTTACTACTGGACCACATAGCACAGAATAAGAGGTCGATAAACGATGAGCCTAACACACGACCTCCTAGTTCAAGGATGTGCATCTGGTCCGAGCAAAATTAAACAAAATCCGCAAGGTATCCGTGCTTTGGAGTCCATGTATTTCGGGATTTGATGAGAGCATTGCTTCTTTCACCGTCGGAACGTACGTCCATCTCACCCGAGCTGGAACCATGTACTCATCGAGCACCGGCAAGCACAGATTTCAAAGTCTCAGCTGTCCGGCCGGACTCACCAACTGAGTGATTTATCGAGGTACGGCCGTTGCTCCAGGTCAGTTCACACAACCATTACCCCTGGGTGCGGTAACTTTGGTTGCTATCTCAGAGGGAACTTCAACCGGAAGTGTTTAAAAAGACCAAGAATACGAAAGGAGAAATGCGAGAACTGCAAATAATGGCATCAAGTCCAAAAAGAAAGTTTATGGACACAAGAGCGGCACTGATTACGACACCTAATAATTTCCCCCAATGAACTTAACCTTAGAGTGGGAGGATCTTTTGCACGCCTAACACGCCATACATAGCCACGTCTACAGGTTAGATTTTTCACGCCTTTCTTCCGTGTCACGGACTGGCAAACCTTACTCATCTTCCAATAGTTATCCGCCTTAGCGAACAGTGTGCACCCAGGAACCCCGTCAAGAGACAAGCACAACACATCTCCCGAACATCTTAGCTTGGCGAGCTTAATGGCTTCATTTAATGATTTGGTTCGTGATCGTAAGACTCTCCGCCAAACCTCAACATTGCTCACTCGGTGTTGCCACCAGATTTGAGCAATATTGAGAAGATATCGGTGTTCAAATACCGACAATACTCGAATGTCCCCCACCCACAGTGACCATTTCTCCGAACCATAAAGAAGCACGGGCCTGACTGCTGCAGCATACACTCGGCCTTTGATAGGTAAACGGATGTCATTTGGACGCCACAGATCAGTCAGGTTGGTAAATGCAAAACGAGTCTTCTAAACACGCAAAGACACCTCATCCGATATCAGACCTTCGGGTGAAAAGCAGCTCCCCAGGTAACAGAAATTGTCTACCACGTTTATAGGCTCCCCAAACACTGAAAGGTTTGCCGCTGGACCAACCCAGTCCTGCAACAGCATCTTGCACTTTGAAGGTGCAAAACGAATACCGAACGTTACTACGCAATCCGTCAAGCTGTCTAGAAAAGCTTGCAACTTACCTGGATCTTCACTTAGAAGAAATATGTCGTCAGCATACTTAAGGTCTGATACCTTTCCACCCGAGAAACGTTCAATGCCGCCATCCTCACTTGAAAGAAGTGCAGTCTCTAGGACCATATCAATCACAAAGTTAAAGAAAAAGGGAGAGATGAGGCAACCCTGACGTACACCATTTTTTGTGGTGAACTCAGGTGAAAGATCACCGTAAACCCGAATTCGGCTTCGGCTGTTCAAGTACAGGGACATTATGATAGAATTGTATTCCTCTGGTACACCCTTCAACGAGAGGCAGCGTCAGAGAATTGTGCGGTCGATTTAGTCGAAGGCTGCTTCAAGATCGAGAAAAATGAGGATAATGGGCCTATAGGAGGTGTGCCTCTTCTGAAGTTTGTCGGAGAGTGAAGATGTGATCAACACAACCTCAACTAGGTTTAAACCCAGCCTGGTCCAGAGAGTGGACTTCGTCTGGCCTCTACCTATTGACCTGTCAAGCATGATTTCATCTTCAGCTTGAGGAAACCATCCTGCATAGGTCTTTGTGTCACAGAGGCACGCAAGCCATCGCATGGGGCTGGTTACTGCTTGAAGAACCAGTTTCTTGGAATCATCGATGAGAGTTGAGAGGAAGGTGAACATCAGAGAGCAAGATGCCGTGTGAGGGAGGATACAACAAATCTCCAAAATGTGGTGATCTCATTCTGCCTGCCACACTATGTGCATCATTGAATCAAACGCAAAGGTCCCATGCGTTAGGGCGAACTGGGCTAATCTTCACAGACGCATCTTACTCACCTATCATACTTCCGCTGATTTTTTCCATTCATTGTGAAGGACAAAAAAGAAAACCACAACTTACTAGAAGACTGGCGACCTTCTGGAATGAACAGCGAAACACTCTGTGGATCACACACACACACACACCACACACACACAGCAAATGATCAAAATAGACTATCAGGTGTTCTCGTCGTATGTTGCATGCTTACATGGTACTCGAGAATCCGAATTGGGATCTTGTCCACTTGGGGCATAGAAAAACGGGCCTGAAGTAGTTTTTGACTCAGTGATTGTTGCCGCCGGGCTTTCGCTGTTCTGAGTCTTCAGCATGTCGGACGAAGTTTTGCGCAGCGGAACAGCAGATGCCAGACCCTCTTTGGACAACTCACTTGGAGCCAGGTATGGGATCAAGGGAATGAGCTGAATGGATCTGCCATTAGGAAAAACAAGAGAATAGGTCATAGAAACCAAATTGCCGAATGTGACACGGTGTCGTAAACGGCCATATATTTTAAAGAGTTCATAAAGGAAGCACTTGATACCGCTGGCTAGCATGTGTGTGTTTGTGTGAACGAACAAACTACAAGATATCGCAAGACGAAAAATTCAGTAAACAATTCATTCGTCTCATCAAAACGGCTAAAGCAACAAAACTCCGTAGGTTGTTATTCGTACCTGTTTCGTAAAATCTTAATTCCCTATTAAGGAACGACATACTCGGGCAATGCCGAGAGGACGGTGTTAGTCTTTACGTATCTTCAACCAGTGGCAGCCATGTTTCTGAACTACATAGGACTACTGATGGATAATCGGATGTGACGCCGAAGCCGCAGTTGGTGCAGACTGACAGAAAGCAAACGCACTCTTGCGTACGCGGCGAAACTTCATCCGATATCTGACCATTCCGTAGAATATAGCCGTCCAGGTAACAAAGTTTATCTTCTTCACCTTATGCTTTCCTCCCAGGATAAGGTTTGGAGTGGGGCAAGCCCAGCGATAGTTTATAAGTCGAAGTTGTGGAGAAGATCGCAGATATTGCTGAAGTGTTTTTTAACTGCCCAGAAAGAGTTACAGCTTCCTTGGATCTTAGAAGCATGATGTCTCCCGCATATTCTGAATGAGTCTGCCGTATGATAACAAATAGGCGTCGCTATTCTTATACGAGGATAGCGCTGTCAGCAAAGTTGAAAAGTTGAAAAGAAAAAGTGATAGAGGACAAAGCTAACGCATGTCGCTTCTCATGTTGCACCTGGATGAACAGCTGCGATAAACACGAAATCAACTTCAGCTGTTCACATACAAAGATTAAAGAACAATAACTTTTGTGCCACACGCCTCAACGAGACGGCGTCAAAGAACCGTGCATTCGACTGAGCACAACGCCACTGATTATTCAACCAGCTGACTGGTGTCTGCTTAATTGCTTGAATTAACTTTTGAAATTTATTTGATTAAAGTGGTATTTTGTACGTTGTTGATTTTTGAAAAAGAGAACTCCATAGGGTATTATACACCAGTATTTTTTGGACTCGTAAGACTTCAGTTTGGTTGTCCACGTAGTTCACCTGAGCTCAATTCGGTTTGAACAACCAATAGCCACGCACTGGATGCGACGGTTCTGGTTGCTATCTCCTCAACCATCGCCAAATTACAACCTCCTTCAGCAAAGATAATACACCAAGAAAGTCGACATGAGGGCCTGATTTGGTTCATATGCATAACATACTGCGCCCAACCTCAGCACTGCTGATCAGGTGTTCTCGCTAGATTTCAACAATGCTGTGAAGATATCGGTGTTTAAATACCGACAATCTCCCCGTATGCTTCCCCGCAGTGGCCACTTACTCTTTTTACTTTTACTTTTACGCGACTATCTCCTGCGAGAGGATAAGTCGGCTCCATGGATATCACGAACAATTGCTGACCACGCGCGGCGGTCGGAGGCGAGCTCCGTACAGATCCTCATCCAGTCCTTTTTCCATCGCCGGGCTCCATAGACTGACCGAAGGCCTAGAAGCTCTACGTCTTTCTCGATTGTACTGGTCCACGTTTTGAGCTGCCCACCAAGGCGACAACGCCAACCAGGGCAGGGAGTGGGGCAGAGTGTTTGCTTGGTTATCTCTGACTCGGGTCGCCGAGGCGTATGGCCAAACCACTGAAGTCGTTGACGTTGAAGGAGGACGGGGAGAGCATCGATATCAGAACATCGTCTCCTTACCTCATCGTTGGACACCCTGTCGCGCCACTTGACTTTGAGGATTTGCCGCAGGCACCAGTGGTCGAAAACCTCCAGCCTTCTGGTATCCTCAGCTCGTAGTGGCCAGGTTTCGCAGCCATAGATGAGTACGGGCCGGATGGCAGCACGGTAAACACGAACTTTGGTTCTTAAGCTGATTTCACTGCGAGTCCACAGCGTTCGTCTTAGCTGAAGAAAGGCTCTTCTGGCGCTGTCGATCCGTAATACCACTTCATCTTTTGCCTGGCCGTTCGGAAGCAGAGTTAAGCCTAGGTATTTGAATGAACGGACGTATTCAACTGGTTGGTCATTGATCCACAGTTGTTGAATTGTCGGGCCCAGATGGGTTGTGAAAGCTTTTGTTTCGGTCGAGTTTACTTCGAGTCCGATGGACCTCGCGAAGGAATTGGTTCGGTCGAGGATTGGTTGTAGCGTAACGGGGGAGTCCCCAAGCACGACAATATCATCCCCGAACTCCAGGTCCGAGATGTATATTTCCTGGCTAAGCTGAACGCCAGGGTAGTTGCGTAATGCCTGTCGCATTGTCCAATCGATAGCGTAGTTGAACAGCACCGGTGAGAGGGGACAGCCCTGCCTAACTCCGGTAGTGAGTGTGAACTCGCGGGACTCTTCACCGTACATACGAACCCTAGCACCGGTTGTCGAGTAGTATCCCCTTAACAGCCTTAAAAGCTTATCGGGCATCCCATCGGATTGCATTATGGTCCAGAGAGAGACCCGCGGTTCACCGAGTCAAAAGCTGCCCGGAAGTCGATGAAACCGTCGGCTGCTGGAACTTGTAGCGGTGCTCCAGTATTCGGTGCAGTGTGAAGATTTGATCCGCACAGCCTCTGCCACAGCGGAAACCCCCTTGGTTCGGGCGAGTGCGCTGGTCTCTCGCCTCGGAGAAATGGGTTAGTAACAACGCACCAAAGATCTTTGCGGCCACATCGATTAGGCTGATCCCTCGGTAGTTCTCACATGCCGATTTACCACCTTTCTTCGGAATGGGCAGCAGTATGGACATTCCTCAGTCGGGTGGAAATGCTTCCTCTCTCCAAATGGAACCAAAAAGTGTACACAACCTGTCAATCAACGACGATGAACATGTTTTATACACTTCTGGAGGGATGCCATCCTCCCCAGCAGCCTTTCTGTCCTTCAGTTTGTCTATCATTTCCGTGATTTCCTTTGTGTTGGGCGGGTCACAGCTGCTTTCGTACTGGAATGGGAGGGTTGATATTGATTGGTCCGTCCGGTGGTCCGTAGGCCGGTTGAGCAGCTGACCGAAGTATTCCACTCATCGGTCCATTTTCTTGCTCTGTTCGGGTATTAGGTTTCCTGCCGTGTCACGAAGAAGGGAATTTCGTTTACAAAACCTATTAGAGGCATTGCGAATAAGGCGGAACAGTTTACCGAAGTCACCAGTTCCGGATGCGGTCTCCATTCTTTAAGCTATTTCTATCCAGTATCTTTTGCGATCAACCTTGACGGAGCGTGTGGCCTCTCGTTGCAGTCTGCGGCGTTCGTTACTACCTGCCAGTCGCGCTTCGTGTGCTCTGGTTGACAGCTGGAGCGTGCTCTCCGAGATCTAATCTTTTGTCCGCCTTTTTGTTCTCCCGAGTACTATCCAAGTAGCTTCCTTGATTGTCGTCTTCATTCGAATCCATTGCCCTCCCACAGAAACTTCATCTGCTTGTGCATTAGTTGCGTTGGTTAGTCGGGTTGTGATTGCTCTTGACAACGCTTCTCGCTTCTCTGGATTTTCTAGGGCAGCAACGTTTATCCGAGAGGGTGCAGACACTTTAGCACGTGTAGACAGATGAACTTTGAAACACGCGCGTAGGAGGACATGGTCGGTGTCGTTTGTGTTGCCCGTTATTGCACCTCGGTACGCCCGGCAATCCTCCACAGACGAGGCCCAACGGGCTCTTATCAGGATGTGGTCGAGTTGGTATGCAGTGTAACCGTCATTGGAGTACCATGTGAGTAGGTGCTTCTTGGGGTGTTGAAATCCAGTGCTGCAGACAACCATTCTGTTGATGTCGGCTAAACCAATCAGTCGGTCACCGTTCTCGCAGCGTTGACCAAGGCCGAATCTCCCGAGAATATGGCTAGTAGATTCGTCGGCCGTACCTGTGCGAGCGTTCCAATCTCCTGTGATGAAAAGTACATTGCGCCTCGAAACCCGGTTGACTACCTCCTGAAAATTAGTGTGGAATTCGTCTTTGGTTTCATCATCAGCTGAATTGGTTGGAGCATTGATCGCGATCACCGTCAAGTCGTGCGGGGAGCCTTTAAAATGTGCCAAGGCGAGTCTGGATGAGACTGGTTCCCAAGAGATAACTGCATCTTCAGCTGCTTTGTTCAGAGCAAACGCGACACCGTAGAGAGCGGAGTTGTCTTTCGGGCCACCGTGATAGAAGCAATAGGATGTATCCACACCCGGGACCTTTATTTGTCGGCTACCTGAGTTGGGCAGGTGTACTTCCGAGAGGCAAGCAATATCTACGTCATAGTCATGTAGAGTTCGCATTGTGATGCACTGACTGCCGACGTCTAGAAACGTCCTGACATTCCAACAGGCTATGTGTGTTCTTTTCCTGCAGCGAATAATCCCACCTTGTTGTCTTATCACCTCGACCGCCGGGACACGAGGCGCGTCGCCTACCGGGGACGCCGCATCATGATGAGCGCTTGAGGTTCCGTGAATAATCATAGAGAGCCGCGGGAGTAGGGCACGAAGCGGTGTCCCCAGCACCGTTCGGCCTTTTTGTTCGAGGCTGCACCTCTAGCCCTTGCACACCCAAGTGCAGACTGCAAGGCAGCAGGGTGTTCCCAGAGGAGCCGATGACCTGCTGTACGGTTCGTTCGCTTCCTCTGGAATGCCGGATCAGGCAGTTGAACAGGTCTCTTTTGTGGCCGTTGGATCAGTAGATCTCGTCCGTCCATTCAGAAGGATCTGTCTTCACATGCCGAACACGGTCTCGCCGAAGTTTTTTAGACCTCGGTAACCCTCAACCTGGTTTAGCCCGCCTGTCGAGCGGTTTGCCGGGGTGTGGCCGCTGATGCATGCTTCGGCTTCGCGGAGCCACAGGTGAGAGCTGGGTGAATGATGGAGATCAGAGATGGAGGATGCCCCAAGGGACACGACAGTCAACCAACTCAGAGGTGCTACTCCTCTCAGACACCCCATACACGTTTCTGAACCATACAGAAGAAATGGTTTACTGCTGCAGCGTACACTGGATAGATAAACCGAAGCCACTACGGCGCCACAGATGACTCAGGTTGGCAAAAAACCAGATTCACTTTCTATTTATACGGAAATAATCCATCTGATGTTGGACCTCCAGCTATTTCGTTCTCCACTCCAAGTCTCGTGGTCTGGATGCCGTCTGTCCCTAATAATGCAGTGAGCGTTTGAAGCTATGGGATATTCTCCAATAGCTAGACTCAAGCGCAAGCGTGTGATAAAAAATGCAGCTGCACAGAGAACAAAAATTATCAACCTGGTTGTGTGCCGGATCAAAACAATCCTGTAACAAACTCTTGCACCTTGAAGGTGTAAAGTGCATACGAAACAGCGACGTAATCGTTGATACTGTCCAGAAAGGCCTGAATCTTACCACACCTAAGAGATACGTCGACGGCAAACTCAACACTTGATACTGCCTATCTACATAAACAATAAAATACAAAGAAAGCATGATGAAACGTAGGGAGGCGCATAGAATCGTTGCTCGTCATTGATGTGAGCTGAGGAGGGGGGACCGGTGGTGGTTGAGTGGTTTGGAGCGTTTGCTTACCACCCCGGAGGTCCGAGGTTCGAGTCCAAGCCATCATCGATTACTTTCGTGGTACACAGTAATCCATTGACGTCTGGCTCGTTACAACACCTGACCTATTGGGATCTTACGTGGTTCTGCACTCCAAGTCTCAGGGTTTGGTTGCTGATTATCGCTAAAAGTAAAGTGGGCCTTTGTGGCTATGGGGTGAACCTCTTCCGTTGCACTCATGCACAAGTATTTAGTAAAAAAGAGAACTCGAACAGAGCCGTAGAGTACTCTGGACTATTTCGAATGCCATCGAAGTAGCGAACAGTGACCAGATCTCCTTGAAATCATTCAAAAACGAGAATTTCTATATGCACGCGACAAATAAATCAGCCCTCTGAATCAGACAGAAACAGACAAAGAAAAAATGCACTCACGTACTGGACGAAGGGCAGTCGGTGCACGGGAATCTCCAGTAGGTCGACGAGCTGTCGGAGCTGGGGAGATTGCACAGACTGCACCGTGTTCTCTCGCTCTATATTGGCCGGATTGGTTACATTGCTTGTCAAAATACCCGTATGGCGAGCCCACTGTCGTCGATCGACATTACCCGAAGCAAATGCTGTGAAACACGGCATTGAGGAAGCTATACTTGGCTGGTCCGGACAACGCATCACGGCCAATCGGCACAAATCTTCCATGCAAGTTACACACTTGGTTTCATCCAGTGTGTGTGGCCACATGTCCAACAGAGAAAATATAAATCTGTCCACAGTTGGAGTGGGCGAACGGTAGAGAGTAGACGGAATGCGGAGATCATGAAGCCACGGTTGGTGTACGTATCATCGGATAAACAAAACGTGTGATTCATGCGAGGTGACATTCGATGATAACCAGGAAACCACGGCTACACGTGTGGCGGAATGTACATACTACTCACTGAACAAGTAAGTAGGTGAATGCTCAAAATGCAATCGTGGGAAGTTGTGGAATATTAATGAACGCGGCTATTGTCAAAGGGACCAAACGCAATGAAGTAAACGACGACATGCAAACCACACGATTACTCCTCCGTCTGGATATTCACTGTCTACAAGTGGACTGGACCACCGGTACACACAAGAGCATTGTTTTTACGTTTGAATAATTTTGCTGACCACCGAACGAGTGTATTCCAATAAACAACTCGTTGCCCAGGTACATCTTCTGGATTACAACACACGCAGATAATTTGTTCGTTAATGAAGCACTGAGAAAAAGATTGACGAAAATGGTTAGAATTGACGACAATGATGAAAGCCTCCGCGTAACGATCACAACCAAAGTAAGATGTGATAATGTGGTCTCCCTTTATTACACCACAGACACGACCCAGAGCATTCGTAAAACACTACACGGCGTCCGAAGCAATTCAACATTTGCTGCGTGCTGATTTATTTCAGTCAATTCAATCCAATGAATGGGTTCACCCATTGTTTTCTGATCAGAAAAAGGATGGACCCATCCGTACATGCACAGATCGATGTTCGCTTAATGTGAGGGTACGGGCGGACAGCGAAGTCTCGTTAACAGTCAGCCTATCAGTGCCTGTCCAAAATCCAGGTCTAGGTTTGAGTGAACGGAACCACGAACGTCAGGACAACGGATCGATGGGATGAGAAAAAATTCCCGTCAAGTGGGGTCTGGCCGTATCACCAATTAAACAATCCTAAGAGACGTTATCCGAAGCCAGTTTGAACAAATTAGTTTGTGGTGCGACTAATCGTGGCGATGACTCTTGCATCTTTTACACACTGTCTGTTTGCTGTTGATAAAATGAGATGGTTTGAAGTCAGAAGAGTGTTTTCTTTATAGCTAGCGGGACGGATCGAAACGATTCGCAAACACAGAAGACGTCCATCACAGGAGTCGATCGCTGTGCTGGCAACGGTCTGTTAACGTTCAAAAGCCAGTGATGGAAACGCGCTTCATCATATAGCACTGACGTTAAACAAATCATTGAGAGATAGCCCAGATAGCCTGGTGGTTAGTGTGAGGGTACTGGCTGACACTGCCGACAGACAGACCCGTTCCGTTAAAGGACAGCCCGTCATCATCTGTCCAAAATCGATGGCAAAGCTGGGGTCAGCGAAATGAATCGATGACCCAATCAGTGTGTAACAAAACGGAACGAAATCAACCAATCACCTGTCAACAGCTGTTCTAACCGAACGGGACGAAATCGCCCATGTGGGTTTGTAATTAAAACAGCCAGTCAAAAAACCCGATTATGGAAAACGTTTTGAACAAGTGCGTTTCGCACAAGGTTTTTGATTAAGGTTACCCGGCATCCTACATAAGCTGTCCTTCTTGTGTTAATAAAACGAGATTGTTTGCAGAGAAATCTCCCTCCAAGAGCTAGTGGGATAGACCAAAACAGCTAGGTGTTCGATTTGCAATCGTTCACCTAAGGTCTGAGTCCCAGTTGAGGTTCGGTGGATGTGAAAAACTGATGATTCCTAACAAGGATAGAACAGCTTGCATGGTTTTCAATGGTGAGTTGAGCGCTGATGCCGCGTGATGAAGCATTTAATAAAATATCTAATAGTTGAGAAATTTCCCCCCTTTAAGAGCTACTAAATTGTGCAAATTATCCCTGGAGTGTTTGCTTATTGAAGTTAAACATCTACATCTAACGAAAATCTGATTCAAGACCTCTGGTGAAGGTGTTGACTACAAACGGTTTGTTTCACTGTAACGCTGGCGGCCGTGGGCTTAAACAGTGCACCGACCGAGAAAATTGCAGTCACTGACAAGTCGCTGTCGGTGAAGAAATTATACTCAGTCGACCTTCCGGTTACCGTGGTTACCTTTTCTCAAGGCAAGTTTTACGACGAAACGACATATGGCACAATGATTTTTCGACCCACTCGACATCTCGTTCAGTGCACAGACCGCTTGACAAAAGCTTATCACTTAATCGCCGTCAGATTTCACAGACTGATTAGTACACACGGAAGGCATATGCGTCTTCGAAAAGCTAATTGTCCGAGCAAATTACGCATCTCTATGGCCTCCTACGGTGAGTGAGTGAGCTGAATCTTTATTTGAACCTCAACAAATGTTACTTGGTTGTATCTCCCATAGACTTTCCGGCCATAGTATTTCTACTGATGGCGTCAGATCGACTGAAACCATCGTAGAAGCGAATACGTTTTCACGAATGCGGCGAAAATGGTAAAGAGAAAGTAGTTGTTTGTGCATCAGAGACTTTGTCCTCTTCTGAATATAATAATTCACCAAATAAAAAAGAAGTGCTTGCTCATGGTGGGACTGGTAACTGTTTTATTCGGTCGATGGTGTGTTCATCGTGGGTATCAATCACTCTTCAAATTATTTCCTGAGTCGGGATCACTGGACGCGGTACATGACGAACGGTCAGTGTTAAATGACTATGCTGTGAGTAGAGAAAGTTTTTTCGCGCCTAAAAGATTGAAACTGACGGTAATTGCCTGTGGGCGCAAGAGTCAGCTCGCGATTGACGAGACTAAAGCCATTACACCAGGAAACTATTTGTGGCATTGACCAAACTTCAGCGTAGAAACATTAACACGTGAATGATATGTCGATATTCTGGAAATTTCCAACCTGTACATCCACCAGTGACGTCTATAGTACATCCTATGAAACTGTGGTATAAAATTGCTATTGGTATCACGGGGCCATTATTCAAAGTACCATCAAATCAGAAGGATATAACGGTCATCGCCTAGTTCTACAGTAAGTCGTCAAAGGCACAGGTCCGAGTTCAAAAAACAACGTCAGTGGTTGGAATATTCATTCTCTAGCTAGTGGATAATAGCTCTCAATTCAGGAGAGATCAAGTTCACCTATTTTTGACCAAAAATTGAGAACTGAGCCACAGGAAGACGCGCCTTTCATAGCATTATCAACCTGCTTGCCAAAACCTCATACGGCTAAAGAAAAACATCCGTTGAAATGCTAGGAGAGTCCATTCGCATTCAATTCAGCGTGGCAAGCACGATGAACACGTATGATAGCAGGGATGAAATGGAAAAAATGAAAGACACCTGACCAGATATATGTACAGCCAGAACAGCCAACTCAGGCAGTGTTATAAAGTCGTATATATTCTACACTGGCTTGAAATTAAGCATGGTGCCAACGAAACAGCAATGAGAAAAATGGGGGATGTGAAGCATAACAGAGCACAGTAGTCAGTCACTGTAATAAACATCTCTTTCATGGTTATATGCGCTATGGACTGTTATACTACAAGGTCGCCCAATCCAGAGTAGGCTCTTTTGTTCGAAGATGTACCTGTAGCCCTCTGCGCAGCCAACCGCGTACTGTAAGGCAGCAGCGGTGGTCCAGATGAGCTGGTGGCCAATTGTATGGCCCATTCGCCTCTTCTGGAAACCTTGTTGTGTAAGGAGAACACGATGAGGAGCTATGACAGTCGTATGTGCCCTCTCAATACTTCTGTGTGTGAAAACGGAATATGCCAGTTTCAGGATGGTTCAGAAGTTAGCGTCAACAGAACGTCAATGTATTTATCTAACAATAATAGCTGGTGTTCGTCGCTCCACCGTACTTCTTATTCACGCGTAAATGCCTCGCATTAGATCCCTCATTGTTTTATACATCGTGCCCTGTCTTTCTCAACAGAAGGATGATATTATGTCCTAGTTCACGGTTCTTTCCCCGTGCATTCGGCCACCTTGTCTCCAGGTTACGGAAATCGTCACCTCAACGCCTGTATTGCGGGTGCTAAGCACCACTACTATGCGCGACTGAAGATCATCTCATTCATCATCGACCTAATTCCTCATTGACTGTAATCTTCACCGGTGACTTTGTAGACCAGATTCAAGATTTGTGCTTGGAGAAAGTCAGTCGACCTGGCTAACTGTGGGCATGCGTAACACATAACCTAATCACCGTGATCCGTTCAGATGGGGTCGTTGGCTTTGAGATTGATCATTGACCAGTCCTATGGCTTCACACTTCCCATCGTGTGCCGACATCATAACGATAATCAATTACACTCTGAAGCTTAGTATGGAATGTGACTACTTATGGGTAAGTCAAGACATGTCAAGCTCCACGGTCTTAGAAATATTGATGTGGTGGGAGATTTTCAGGTGATTCCTACAGGCTCCTTCTTGATAACAGGTGTCGCTTTGGTTGGACCCCAGATGCTAAGGACCATTATAGAAGTCAAAGAACTACCGTACGACATCACCAAGGTACCCGAAAGAGTGTCGTCATACAAATTCAGTAAGACAAGGGATAGTGCACCTGGTACTGAAGATCTGCTCGTCCTCATAGTTTTTGTTAGACGATTGTGGACCACAAACAGAGAAACATTTTAACGGACGAGTTGAACTCAACACAGACAGGAGGCTGTTCATTATTTGTCACACACTATGGCGACTGGTGTTTCTCGGATTGTTTTTCACATATCTGCTTTGTGACTTGGGCATGGTTGTGATTAAAAAATCGTGGTAATATATGTCACTCATGTTTGCATATCCGTTTTTCGCCTCTTTCTCGAAGCTTCTCAGGAAGCGATGAGAGAAATCCTCTTGTTCGGACGTTATTTTCTAACAAAGACAACACTGCTCAGAGAAAAGTCCAGTTCTGCAAGGGGTTCATAAAATCTTCATAAGGTCTTGACTTGAAAACACGGAAAAGTCAATCGGAGATTATAAATTTGTACGAGTGAAGACAGGCGTTCAGAAAGAATAAAACGCAGTGTCTGCAAATGCAGATCGCACGCGACTGGAAGAGGACAGCACGTCGTAAAGACGAACCACAGATGCGCTAGTGAAAAGCACGTATCATGAGTGAGTGTTTGCGGCGTACTCACGATCTCCATAATGACCTGTAAGCTGCATCTCGATATGACTGTTCTCAGCAGACATGTCAACAACGTACAAACACAATGTGGTCCGAGTGACTTCCTTGTCTATACCTGGTTGGGTACACCTTCAGTCGGAACTGAAGATTACCGAACATTTCTGTACAGTAGATAACAGTGCTCTGTAACAGCCAAATCACATGCAAAGTTCACCAAACTGGAATGTGGTGAAGAATTTGTGTCTATCACCCGCGGAAAAGCTAGCTCCTGCTCATCGTGTGTTCACGGCTCTGTTTCATATACGCAGGTCCCGGAAGAAGTGAGAAGAAACAACAAAGCAATTCAGACAATTGTTGAAAGCATGGTTACAACCGTTCAGGCACTAAATTGAAATATGAGGTCGGATTTTCTTATGTGACTGTCTCCATAGTAAACGCACATTGACACATATACACACAGACAGAGATGAAGGTACACTAACATACCCGACAAATTTCAACGCCTTAACCCAGGGTAGGTACAGAACATCCTCGAACTGGACATCCGTTTTGAACCGATCAATTATTCGACCCAAAACTGCGGCTTGCAGTCCGGCCCAACCGGTTGGTAAGAAACGAACATTGTCGGGAATCAATGGAACATGAGAATGGTTGCTGTTACAATGATTTCCGTACATGGAACGTTTGTTTTGAATCGCCCCACGAGTGTTCGACCCGGGCATTACGGACACTTTGGCCATGCGGCCGAATTTTCCTGTGTTCGACGAAGATGAGACACCCCGATACCATGCCATAATTTGTTGATTCATCACCGGATAAACAGCGATCGGGTGCGCAGGACGCCGCAAAATATTGCCCATCATCATCATTAGCATGGACGGAGGAGCACTGGTCGGGCTAGATTGTAATCCGAGGCCAGATTCAGCGGGCAACACACTGTCCGGACTGTCTACAGTATTGTATGAATCGGCGTACGAGGGATAGAACTGCAGTCGAAGGCTTTGTAACAGAAAATCAAAGTCCGGTTCGTTGACTGATTTCAAATTCTGATCCAACGCATGCCACGCAACAAATCCCGCTCGGCGATTGTAGCCCATCGAACGGTACAGAGTGACCAAGGTTCTGAAACGTTTTGGCCTGAGTGCATTCTGTGGAAAAATGCATTCAAAGTAGGTCTGATGGTTGGTTCAACGAATGAACAAAACGTGATCAACCCTTTTCATTCGCAATCAATGTTAACTTCAATATTAAAGTTACTTTTATTGAATTTCAAAAGGCAAAAATAATGTCTCGTTATTCTCAACGATCAAGCAGCACAACCCTGGGGTTTTTATCCAGTTTTGTGAAGATGCTTCCATTCATTGTTGCATCAGTAATATTACTCTCAAATATGCAACCTTACCCTAATATCTGCAATCGTACTGGTGAGAAGGTAAAATTACCGAAAACAAGCTGTGGCCCGCAATACTTGCATTGATTTTTGCGCCATTCAGGGCCGTCTCAGTCCGGACGTATAATCAGTTTGAATTTTGTCCGTCTTTGCTGTACCGCCCATGCTTGTTTGTCTCGTGTGTGCATCGACTCGTAGTCAGTTGAAACTACTGACGCGTACACGTTTGATCGTTCACTCGTTTGATAAGCACGTTTGCAGTCACCGCGTCTGTCATTTCGATACAAGCCTACGATCTTGCTCTCAATTTGGCAATGAGTTACACAAACGCAACAACAACTTGATCATAGACAGGTTAAATCATGTTCATGTATCCGAACTAGACTTTCAAACGCAAACGTGACAGATGAATTTCTCAAGCCAATAAATGGATAGTCAAAATTCGAATGGAGGACACTCAAGCGAACTCGAATAAGGCCTGATTCGATCAATCCAAAATTGTCATACTAAGAATCAAGACGACCCTATAAGAGCATGTGTTGATGTGCTGGATTATAACAGTAAACCCAGAAGATACGTGCTGGAAGTTCGAGATAAAGAACAACGTTGATTGATATTGGAATGGGTAAAAGTTTGATCAAACCTAAAACCATTCTAAACGAGACGGAACCCGCCAGAGAGCCGTGAAAGTCTCCCTGAAACGCAACATAGGTTTTCCTGTCGTTCAGAGGCTATTGGTGGGTGCTGGCACGCTCATTCGGTGGGTTATATGGAGAGTGATGGAGATTGGGTCTTCTTCTATCAAACAGCTGTTCACGTGACTCACACAAGGCTACCAAGCCCCGTAACTAAGCCGGGAAACCCACACGTGATGATATCTTGTGCGGTAAGGATGTCCCAGGAAGGTTTTGATTACCGTATCCTAGGTTGTGGCGGACAAACAACAGGAAAGCTTACAGCTGAACGTAAGCGTGTTTCACCAAACCAGCTCACTTATATGCCAGTTACTGGCTCAGGTTCAACGCATAATCAGCCGTTAATCCGTGAGCAGACAACGAGGTCGAGCGAAACCCCAACGGACGCGTGGGCGTAGTCCAGAGGTTGTCCACTTACACATCGAAAACTGTTTTCTAGTTATGCATACGCTGTTCCCAATCTGCATGCTGACGCGTTCTGGTTTTACCGATAAGAGGGAGAGAGAGACCATGTTTGTACTAGGATCCTCCGTGGGTTAGGGCACAGGCATCGTCAATTTTTCGGGCGAACCACAACGGTATGTTCACAAAGATTTTTGATTTCACTATGAATTCTGCTCTTTTGGAAGCGCCAACGCTACGAGACTAGACTAGGCGCATAGATATGGCTAATCAGAAACAGAAATACTTACGTGGTTAGCAACAAAACCAAGTGAGGACTTAAAAGCAACTCTTGTGGACCGTGTGTGTCGAGTTCACAGGCGACAGGAGTATTTTTCATATTACGGGGTTTGGTACGAAACCTCAGTAACTGTAATCATTATTTTTTTTTGCCTTATTACTTCCTTTTTTGCATATTGTGGTATAAAGTTTCAAGACAGAGGTCTCAGTCTGTTAGAGACTGGGTGGACTAACGAGTTTTCCATGTGAGTATCAACTTGTGTACTTTCCCCCAGAAAACCTACGTTAACATATCAGCTTTTTTAAGTGAATAACGAAAATAGCAACCCATAGCAGTCACAGATTCAAGCAGTTCTCTTCGCTTCCATGTACTAGACCGATTCAGTTCCTTCGTCCTTAGCAGTTTTGTGACGTAGATACTCACGAACAGCCATATACTCTTACTTTCCTTGTTCTATGACTTCGATTGGTCGAGGAGTGTAGCTAGATTTCAGTGTATCGCAAGACTGATTTCTTCATGGATTCGAGGATTCAGCTGCATCACGAAAGCTTGACTGGTGATAGTCGAAAGGCCATCATCATGAACTACATAGAATCATTAGAATTCTGGATTGTACCCAACTTTGTGAGACAGTGTAGTTGTCCCGAAAATCAACCATGACCAGGTGGGACAGGCTGAAATCTTCGTCCAGCGATTACGGTGAGTGAATTCGTTGTTGAAACGTAATCAACCGGCTCGTCTGTCGTTACAATTTACCTGGTTCGCGGTGTTCACCCATCAAGTGACCTCATCGACATTCCACACATGCGCACATCATCATATCACCGATGTGTACACGCACCTCAACCTGAAAGCGCAATCACGTAACCTTGTGATCAGCTAGTTACTATCGGTGGGTTACGCGTAATGATCAATGCGTAAGGTTGCTGAACGTGATCCTGTTCAAAATTACGTAACTATTACAATGTACGAGCGACTCGGTGGACAAAGGTACGAGTGACTAACATGATTGCTGTCCTCATGTACGTCTTCGAAGTATAGTTTACTCAGATATCCACACAAATCTGTATAGCACTTGAGCACTTCGGGCTCAGCAAGATTTAGATTTTCGTGTCGCGCAAACAATTCGATGCATCTATCAGCACTGGGTTAAAAAACGATGGCCGATTATCTTACAGTACCGTTCATTTCGACTACTAATCTCACGAATCAGTGTACTCATCTTGCTTGCTGCTTTACAGGATTACCCAAAACGAAAATGGGATAAGGCCAAGGATAAAGTGCAACTGAGAATTACATAGACTAAAGGACGGTGTATTCATTCACCTATGGTAGACAAGATGCATACAAATAGTGCATCAGGTGAGCAACAACTGAGGAACTGACATGTCCACAGATAGGAGAGGGCAGGCATTGCAGTGAATGAACATGCAAATAGGAAATCCGTGATCTGTTCGAAAATAATCTGGCTCGTTAAAGTAAAGATGTCACATTCCCTATATGTTCATTGGCGGTGGACTAGTATCAAAGAGGATCAGCGCAGTAATAGTGGAACCGAAATACGGTTATAACAGTCAGTCAGTGCACAAACCGGAGCAGTATCAAAAATAAGGCTTACCTCATCACTTTCGTCTTGAAGGGCAGCGGAGAAAAGATTGTCCAACAGTTCACACGCTTTGGACTTTTGCTATTAGATAAAAAAAAACAGTTCGCAATTAGCAAATTAGTGCGTCTGGAGCGAAGCTAATTGGTTTAAAGATGTACTAGAAAAAGTCATGGAGGACGTTCACATGCGAGTGCAGGCGCACGAGGATAGCCTTTTCAGTCAGTTTTAGCTCAGAAGACGTTAAGGCTGTTGGACGAAAGTGTTTGACGGTGACTGCTCACTTGGCGACATTTAGAATGGAGTCTATGGGACAGGTGTCTTTCAGTCGGGAATAGCACATACAGACTGACGTAGAATGGATGTCATCGCTTCGGTCAAAGATAGAGCTCCATATGCGCAGAAAGCAGGAGGAAGATCGACCGGACCTGAGGTAGCGGATACCTTAGAACTTGTACGCACACTCCTTAAGCCTACGTGGAAACTTCAGATAGGGGAGTCTATTCTGCCGTTGTACAGCGTATTCTTTGGGAACGATTAGAGGCCTGGAGCTTCGAATTTCTAATACTACTACTGAAAACAGCGGTAGCAGCTAGATTTTGACTTTTTCCGAATTCTCGCGAGAAAAACTACGTGGCACTGTCCGTTTAAGAAATCGGTGAACGACACCGGAATTTGCAGGAAAGCGTAAATGAGCTTGCTGATTGGTCCTGCATACACAACCTGCAAATAAACTCCTGAAAGTCTTCCGACATTTTGCTTTGTCTTCACAAAGAGATTAGGTAATCTAGTCATTCAGAATCCACTCCCCCTGTTTGTAAAGAAAGAGCATATAGGGAGAAACTCGTTAGTAAAGTTCCTCGGCGTCACCTTTAACAGAAGCCTTTCTTGGTCTGAACATGTCGCAGTCCTCCGGAAGATAAGACAACCTAAGTTTTGTGTTAAAGTCCAAATCCTTGGTACTCTGTTTCATTTTATCGGAAAATCTGTTTAATACTGTGTTCTACCTCACTGGCTCGACATTTCTACTGAGATGCTGCTTGATAAAGACTAAATTAACTGTCTGTTCCTGAAGCACCTATCCAGAGTTGGTGGTATACCGCGAAATCAGTTAATTCATTTCATGTGTGAACACCTCAACTCATGTGCAAATTTCCCCCGTAGGATATTGACCGATGAATGGAACTCCTTTATCCCGATCTCGGTAAACTCTGCTATGAACACTTGTATTCTCCTGCCAAGACCTATAAGCCCTCTATAGCGCTATATCTCACTTGTTTCCCCGCTAACCCCGATGATATTACTGCAGAACTAAACTTATTGCTGAGTTCACATTATATTCACTGTTTGTATTATTTTTTTATTTAGAAGTGAATATGAAGCCGTTGAATCTCCACCTTATGGTGTATAAGGCATATACCTGAACTGACTATTCCATAGCTTCAAAGGTCCGCCGCACTATTAGGGACAGCCGGAAACCGTACCCAGACCTGAAGTGAGCGGTTACACGAGGTCCCAATAGGTGAAGTTATAGCTTAGTGTCGCAGTAATCCAGAGTGGTGGATTTTCCTTATCCCGTCCACATCACTGCGATCAACAACCCCATGACGATCGACGATCAGCTGAACTGAATTTCGCTACAGCCCTTAGCTTACGCACAGGTGAGCACGCCCACAGTCCGCGCACCCAGTCACGCAGCTTTCAGTCAAAGTCTGTCTGCTCCGTTTGACCAGCAAGACTTGAAGCGAAAAGTGAACTGAATGTCGATAACGAAAGCAGCTGAAAATGTCCGTGGTTTGTCTCAGTCGCCCACGATCCTATACGCCTCATCTAACATGTTTGCAACGTGTGAGCGGAGTGTTTCTCAGCGTTGCACATGAGACACAATGTACTGACTATCGACCCATTTCTCGCACATGAATATCGTCCAAAGCTATGGCAACCCTGATCGTTGAACAACTTCGGTCTTATCTGGAACGCCATGCACTCATGAGTGACCATCAGTATGGATTTCACCGGTCCAAATACAATGGTGACCTGTTGACATACGTCTCACACATCTGGCCCACTGCGATGAACAATCAGGGCCATTCGCATTCACTGTCGTTAGATATATTGAAAGACTGATCCAGTTAGGTACGACGGTTTGTGGTCAAAACTACCTGCATTCGGATGTTTTCTCAACAGACGCACCATTGTGATATGAGTTGATGCATTTGCCTCAAACATACACCAGGTGCATACTGACGCTGCTCAAGGTTCCATGTATTCATCAACGCTGTTTTAGCCGTTCAAATATTGACCTTTTTCCACTGCTTCCAATCCTATTGATAGTATTTCCGAAGAAACTACCCGCCAACGTTCTTTTTGCTAACCGTCTTCTCGTGAGTCACCAGCGCTCAAATGTATGTCACTGAATTTCGATAGTGATTAGATCATTGCTTGGGGCCCAGACCACCGCGTGTTCTTCACTGGGGCAAAAACTGATAGTCAGAACATTACCTAAAAATGAGACTTCCACTCCCTAGTCTTTACTTACAACTCCACAACGCTCAATAACACATCTTCTTCGGTTCTTCTTGACTTTTTATTCTTTGATTCCCTAGCTTGGTTCCCACATACAACTGCTCCTATCTCGACAGAATCAAAAGGGATTACTTTTCTTTTCTTGCTAGACGATTCTTCACATTAGACCAACTTCTCAGTAGAAACGAACTCCAGATTCGCTGTACTCTCGGGACTGCTGTGAAGTTAGGGGCGAGGGTTTGTCGTTTTCATGGTCACTCCTCGACCACATTCAAAAGAAAACAATCAGTCCTATCGGTGACTACATGGTGACCTACTTTGGCAGTCATTAGCACATCGCCTAATTTTCTCTCTTACCGCTACTACCATGGACTCGGTTTTCCGCACTTTGTTTCTGCGGTCCCCATTCCCATTGTTTTACACTGCTTTTCCTGTGCCTAGGAAACTCATCAGTTATAAAATGTAACTATCAGAATCTGTTGCACTGGTGGTTTAAGATCTTGATACTTCCCAAGAACTGCGGGATTGCGAAAAACGCATCCACCCTCTATCTGTATTTCCTCTTTCCCGTAGTTTCCACACTTTCAAACACAGGGTAAACAAGTTGCTTTTCACATGACGCTCCTGCTGTACAGCGTGTTAAAAACTCCGGGAACCCTTTTTTTGAGCACTTCTTTGTGGTCGAAGTTCGCAACTCGCTACTCAGACGCTTGTTAGTAGGCAAAATAGTGTAAAAGTCAAACACCGAAGACGAATTCAGGCGAGTCCACGCACGCTGCCCGCTAGTGAAAGTGGCTGTGAAAGTTACAGGCCAGTGAAGCGAATCGGCGGATTCAAACAGTATGTCACCAATACTGAGGTCTCTACGCTTCGTACTGACGTTAAACGAAGATTGAATAAGGACACACCGATAAGTGGAGGCAAACACGATCAAATGCGATAAAGTCAGCGATCCAAATGAGTTGCTACCAAGGGTACTAACTGAACTTCATCTTCAGTTAACCAGTTCATTGAATTCACTTTTAAATTCGTAAAATACCACGGATTATTGGTTGTTATAGTATCTATCATAGTGATATTTATTAAGGGCACTTCACAATTTTGGTGCATATGGTGTCCATCGATTGTTTTGATGATATCGCGATAAATCATTTCGCATTAAAATTCCTCTATTATAAGAACCCATAACTCCGATCCGATTGAACACGGCCACTGAGGTATCCTACTAGATACCAACGTGTCTTGGGCCCAATAAAATTTAATTTTTACTTCACAGATAATATGAACTTGTCAGCATTTGTTTTCGATATCATAGCGATGATTTCAACTGTGTATCACGGAAAAAAATGGAAAGGTCATATGATTACCGATATGGGAACCACTTCAAGAACATACAGTTTTCATGCTTTAGTTGCTAAAGATCATACCCATAAATGATCGTCTCACAATTTTTACTATCGTACTTTACTGCTGCAGCGGTTAACTAATACCACCTGTTCGCCGGACCATGCTCCAAGAACAGACTATGAGGAGCTTTTACAACTTACCAACGTTGTTTTATCCGTTTTCATTATTTCCCTACCATCACGGAAATTTACTTTACAAAATTCTCGGAACAGGTATACGACTATTTCATTATCACGTATTTGTTTTCTATTCTGTTCTTCGTGTCTCTACCTTGAGAGGAAGTCTGAGCACCGGCATCGCATACTGTCGGTCTATATTATTCTTCCCAACTCTGTGCTAATGACCAAATACGAATGATCATTCTTTCTGACGTGCCACAAAAGTCAAAGGCTTACTTCATTCTTCGATGCTTTATTTTGAGTTCTCACTATTTTTCAACGCAAGTAAGCTTTTTCTGTCGCTCTACGGCTATTACACCTTACATTTGAAGTCAGTATTCCGTTCTGTTCCGTTCAGACGACCATTAACCATGTAACATATCCAACCAGTGAGTGGAAAGGTCTCTTAAACCCCACCCAGAAAGCTAACACGCCCTTCATGCCCAAGTCTACTAATTAGGCTTTTCATACCTTCTTCCATGTCATGGACTGACAATCCTTACTCATCTTCCAGCCGGTATCCACCTCAGCAAACAGCTCACCGAGGAATCTTGTCAAGGGACATGAGTAACACATGTCCCAACCATCTTAGACTGCTGAGTTTAAGTGTTTCATCTGATGATTCGATACTTGAACCTAAGACTTTCCGCCGAACCTCAACATTGCTCACACGGTGTTGCCACTAGATTTGAGCAATATTAAGAAGATATCGGTGTTCAAATATCGACAATATTCGCATGTTCCCCACCCACAGTGGCCATATTTCTGAACCATACAGAAGCACTGGCCTGACTGCTGCAGCATACACTCGGCCTTTGATAGGTAAACGGATGTCATTTGGACGCCACAGATCAGTCAGGTTGGTAAATACCAAACGAGTCTTCTAAACACACAAAGACACCCCATCGATATCAGACCTTCGTGTGAACTGCAGTTGCCTCAGTAACAGAGTTTTTATGCTTGGTTTATAGTCACCCCAGATGCCGAAAAGTTTGCCACTGGACCGATCCAGTCCTGCAACAGCATCTTGCACTTTGAAGACGCAAAACGCATACCGAACGTTACTGCGCAATCCGTCAAGCTGTCTAGAAAAGCTTGCAACTTACCTGGATCTTCACTCAGAAGAAATACTTCGTCAGCATACTCAAGTTCTGATAACTTTCCACCCGAGAAACGTTCAATGCCGCTATCCTCACTTGAAAGAAGTGCAGTCTCTAGGACCATATCGATCACAAAGTTAAACAAAAAGGGAGAGATGAGGCAACCCTGACGTACACCATTTTTTGTGGTGAACTCGGGTGAAAGATCACCGTAAACCCGAATTCGGCTTCGGCTGTTCAAGTACAGGCACTTTATGATGGAATTGAATTCCTCTGGTACACCCTTCAACGAGAGGCAGCAACAGAGAACTGTGCGGTTAACTGAGTCGAAAGCTGCTTTAATATCAAGAAAAACGGAGATAGCGGGCCTACGGAAGGTGTGTCTATTTTCTAAAAGTTGTCGAAGAGTGAAGATGTGATCAACACAACCCCCACCAGGTCTAAATCCAGCTTGAATCTCGCGTGAGCATCAATCGTGAGCGTTAGATAAACGGTGGAGAATAATACCAGCGAGCAGTTTGGATGTGATGCTAACCAGACCATTTCCCCTATGGTTTTTACAGGAGGACCTGCGCCTTTCTTATAAGTCGGTACGATCACCGATTCACACAAACTCTTTGGAACTTGTTCCTTCTCCCATATCAAACCGAAGAGTTTTGTCAACTCCAATGACAATGCCGAACCACCGTCTTTGAAAATAGATCGAGGGAACTCATCCGGATCGGCAGCCTTATGTCATTTGAGATAACTTATCTCACGAAGAACCTCCGCTTCTGACGGAGGACTGGTATCTACAGCAAGAGCCGCAACAATTGCGCTAGTGAGCAAACCTGACGAGGATAAAGGCCAACAAAACTGCATCTGGAAATGCTCCACCCAATGAAGTAGACGAAGTTCCTGAGTTTGAATCAGTGAGCCGTTAGCCTCTTTCATCAATTCGCTGACGCCTAGTTCACGTGGACCGGTTTGTCTAATCAGACGGGAAAGGTTTCGACTATTGCAAATCTCTGCAGCTTTCTCCGTGCCTCATCGTATCTGGAATCCGGAGGAATCGATCTGCGCACATCTAACAGTGCAACTGAGGGTGCAGATATAGATCGTTTCTGTGAGTGTCCAGTTTTTGGACCTTGGGTAGCATCAGCAGCCGCACGGAGGGCCTGTTTGATCTCGGTCCATCGCTGTTCTGGATCCTTGGCACTTGGCTGCATCGACAGCCTGTTCGGAAAACAGATCGTTGGTTATCATCCAGTAGCAGCTGCGAGGGACGGCTTGCTTTGGTGTTGCTTCGGCCACCAACAAAGCGCAACCTGAAGCGCGCGCGGACAACAGCGTGACCAGTGTTTACAGACATGAACCAAAATGATCGACAGTCTTGAATTGATTCGCGCCAGCGATAACCGACAGCAATATAGTCGATCTCAGTCCAACGCTGTGAAGGCGCAGGACGCCAGGTTAGCCGGTGTCACTTTTTGTGCGGCTGTCCACACCGCATAAGGGATTTTCTTTGAGAACACTAACCGGACCCTTGGACTCGAAAATCTGATCCACAAGATAGTCGGGCGTTAATCAAACACGGGAAAGTGACCAAAGAACCTGTGAAGGAACTTCTTCTCGTCTGTCACGTGAGACCTGGTTGTTGCAAGCATTCATTCCTGTCTTCGCTGAAGCTTTGGTATCGATTCAATTTTTGGATTCAGTCCTCAAACTTATGCACCCAATGGAGCAAGCGGAGCTTGGACGAGGTAGAATTCTTTGGGATGGGGCCTTCCAAGTTTAGGTGGGCGATAGCTGCCCAATGAAATGTGATGACTTCTCCCACCTTCGACAGAATCCCCAGGTACTCCACTCCTCGTTCCATCTAGTGGAGGTTTTTAGACGAGTAAACTGTTTTTCTCCGTGTTTATTCGCTGCAGTGTTGTCTCCATGGGCATACTGGTTAGAACCAGATGTTGCCCATCAACTGGTTCTGAGACCAAACTTCGTCTGGCCTCTACCCATTGACCTGTCCGACATGATTGCATCCTAGGCTTGAGGAAGCTATTCTATATAGCTCTTTGGGTTATGAAGGCACGCAAGCCATCACACCATGCCAGGGCGCAGTCTCGTCGGGCCACCGTCAAAAATGTGCTTTATTGTTTTCAACGACAAACGTTCTTCAAGGTATCTTGCTTTCATTGTTTCCCCAAAGGTTTCCTCGAATACTCGATTCGCGTGTTGCTCCTAGCGAGAGCACATTTATTGTTTCATATTTGATGTCCGTATGAAAGGTTTCTATTGTTTTGCCTCATTGAAGAACTTATGGACTGATCCACGTTCCTGCATGACTTGTTTGTAACTATCAATGCCAACTTACCATAAGCAACTCATTCGCACGCTATGTGAATCTTTCCCGTCAATCGGATCAATACACTCTCCACCATCCTCGAAGGAAAATGTGACGCAGAATGCGTCTGGTCCACGTCATCTAACAACTCGCCTCGTCTAACGCATATCACACTGGCATCAATGTAAATATAGTTTAATGGCAGTAAACTCGACCCAACCAGACTCTATTAGGACGTATGCGACTAAATCTCATCCATTTTGGAGGTAATACCTTCTAGTTATCAATTGTTTTTGGTTTGTATGAGTGCAGCTTGCGTGTGTCTGATTTCACCTTCAGTTTGTGAATTTAACACTACTCTGCCTACTAGCAACCATTCAAGTAGTGAGTTGCGAATTTCGATCACAAAAAAGTATTGCCGAATTACGGTGTTCAAAATAGGTTTCCCGGATTTTTTGAGCACACTTTACAATAGGTCCTTAGACAACAGAATTTATCTTCTCCATAGTCATTAAAGTTTATCAGGTAATAAAAGAGCCGAAAGTAGTAGTGGTAGTCCACGGATCTAAAATATACCTAGGAACATGTATGTTGGGAATCAAGAACTACAGGAAACAGGGAGCCGCCGCCGACCGATCTCTTTATCTTTCAGGACTGGAAAACATATTCCAGAAAACGTCTGATCTCAGGTGAGTGTTGCTTGAATTTTCAGTTAATGATGTGGGAATTAACACGATAAAAGCGCAAATCTGACCACTGACTGTATTTTTTGGATGAGTATGTAGGAGTGCAGCAAAAGGGATATAAACAACAACCATAGAGACTCATTGCACTTCCAAGGACAACCATGATTCTAAGACAAGAGAACAGAGAATCAAATAACACCAAAAAATAAGTTCAGCGCTGCAAAGAGCTGACAACAGTGTAGTATTGTATGTCACCAATATATTTGGTATCTGTCAGTGGAATACAAATCAAGTTTCAGCTTCGTCTTGCTACTTATTGTAAGGTAGTCACGGTATAAAATGAGAAATCCGGATTGTGTTCAGGAAGGGCAGCTGCATTATGCTCATGCTAAAACGCGTAAGATTTGGACTAAGCCAATGACAAATTGGTGGCTAGATGTGACACAACGCCGTGGGAGAAAATCCCTCTGGTATAAAGCGCGATGAATGGGGAATAGAAGAAAAAACACCAAACACAAGACTTACATTCTCCGAGATCAAAAAGCGAGCAATTTTGTAGGAGGTTTCTTCCAGCAGATAGCGGTCGACTGGAGTCTGAAAATCCACACGGGACGGATGTCACATCGGTGTCGAGGATTTCGGGTTAGGCAAACAAACGAATGACGAATGGATACAAACGTACCAGGCAAGTGGATGTCAGAGATCAGATACAATGTGAGGGAAGCACAGATGATACAGTATTCAGTCAAAAGCCGGTTTTAGTTTCGGCTTAGGTAATCACTGGGATACTGCGCGTCTTCGGTTATTGTTCGGAAAAAACCCGACCCGGGAGATTAACACGCGCTATGTAGCTCAGTTCATCTAACGGAGGTAATGGTTTATCAACTTTTTTCATTTCTTACCTACCGTTCGCCTGAGCAAGCAATGCATATTGAAAAGGCCCGTTAAACAATTAGACCAATATTTCGTCTTTTTTGAGGCTAAATACGATTCCAAGACAGACCAGGGCTATGCTCATGCCTATTGTACTCATCTCCATTAGCAATGATGCACGTATCTCCCAGGAAACGAACGACGCGGTGGAGATGACCGTGCTCGGTCCGATCTACTGAAACGTCTAGAGCGGTCTTTGTAATCAAAAAAATGAAAGCAAATAATCCACGTAGTCCGGTAAAGCCAAAATTAAACAGCATCAACGCTGTTGAGGAAATATGCATGTGTGGTTTGTGAGAATTTAAAAACTCCTGTGGAATCAATCATCGAGTTCGCTGGTAAGGCAACAAACGAACGAATTTCCCTACATTCATTATGTTAACCTGATGTAACAGTGGGATCACAAACATGTTCTATCGAAAAATTTCGGCAAGGACCCTGAAAAACAACCAAACTGGGATCCACAGAGGTTCCTACAAGAAAATCTCCACTGGAGGCAAATAAGGATTTCATAAGTTTAGTCAGTTCAGTTCCAAAAACCATTAACCATTCACTGGATGTGGCGGTTCTTGCTACGGGAACCTCAATTGGAAGTCATCCTAATAAAATTTAAGAAAAAAGAAGGAAACTACATATAATGGTGTGAATTTGGTAAAGAAAGCATATGGATAGAAGAACACAGCTGGTCGCAACTCCTATCTATATACTCAAATGTACTACATCGTTAAGCAAGGATGCCATAGGACCCGACCCAGAAAGTCTAACACGCCCTACATCGCCATATCACCCAGTCAGGCTTGTCATATCTTTGTTCCAAGTCATGGACGCACCAACTTTGCTCATCTCGTTATGATTCTTTGATGGCAATTGATGTATGTACCAACCAACACCATTAGTCATCGGGCCACCCGATTTACGTGACACACAATCATTCAGATTGGATGTGGCCACACGTTCGGGTCATGACAACCAGCAACTGTGCGATCTTTCGGAACGTTAGACATATTGTAACAGGGAATGCTGGGGCCAGGGAACGGCGTAAACATCAAGGCGAACGAACGAACCAAACAAGGGCCACAGACAAGAGAACAGGTGGCAAATATGTCGGAGGCGTCCCGAAGCAGGCAAAAAGAAGCACACAGACGACCAGAGAGGAAGCAGCGGGACCTCCGGCAACCAGCAAGATAGCTCAGGTGAAGGGCTGCCGATCGAGCCGTCAACTGAGACAGTCGGACCAACCGAAGGGAAATGACGGGCAAGAGAAGCAAGCCATCGGCCACAGGCAAATGGACAGAATGCAGCCGAAGCGCTCAAGCAGCGACAATAGCAATCTTGGTGCCGCGCAGTCTGGAAAAAAGCCTATATAAGCGACTGTATGTGTGCCATGACTCGACTTGTGTGACCGTGGGAATACAAGTATCCTGCCGTGCGTTGTCGTCCTTGTTACAATATAAGCGGCCCCTTGACAGTGTTTGAACTCTTGAGGACCAGAAAACCCTGACATCAGTACAGTGCAGACGACATACCGGATAACTAAAGGAACGTAACTTGATATCTGAGATGATCGACCATTTTGACATTGAGACTCGAAGTGGTGAGGAGGACCAACCGAAAGGTGGTACGCCAGCGCAGTCATTGTGTGGTTACGATGCACCACATCGAACACTTGATGGCTTACAAAGCCTCTTGAACCACTGAAATAGGCCGTGTCGTTCAACCAAACAAGAGCCCTTCCTCGAACAGTTGCAAAACATAATCATTACAGCAAAATATTTGAGATTCCGAATGCTACACTCAAACTGATTAGATGTGGTGGCCAAGTGAGCGATGCCAGCGCAGTGCTGCTTACCACCACCGCAGACTGACGAAGGCGACATCTTAATATTCGGACCTATCATATTTTATTACATGTCCGCCATCAAGAAACGCTAGTCGGGATAGCGCAAATTATTTCTTACTGAGACATCGCATTTGAGGTAGAGGAGATACTCAGAGGGAGGGGATTTTTTTGCACGTTAGAAGTACTTCCTGCAGGTAGAACACCGCATTCAGAGAGGTTGCAATCAGAGAGGAGCTACTATACCAGTACTGAACATCACTGTCCTGGTCGTCAGATTTGGGCACTGTACTATGCAATACTACAGACTGCATTACAATCGAGGGAAAAACATACTTGCATAGTGCACAGAAACACGATTCGGTTATTAAAACCGCATCTGCAATAATGAGTGACAATATGGTACTGCTCCATCAGAAGCGCACAATCATCGATTGACAATGAATTTACGGAAACTGTTTATCAGTGATATGCTCACTCATAACAGCTAAAATATTCCAGACTTAATACCTGGTGTTGCGGTTGAGGCTGAACATATTAGCAATTCAACCTTAGCCGCAGATCGATGTCATCCAATGACACATTCAGTCGATCGAAAAGCAACATTGTCAATCAACTGCGAGCATTAAATGGGAGGGATTTCTATGGTACTAACCATACGCCAGTGATATAAGGTGACGAATTAGTTAGTTTTCAGCAAAACGTGCCTCCAGGGGAAATGCATCAATTTTTAGGCCACAACACCCTTTTGTGCTCGAACACTGATATGCCAAACGTAAACCGTTCCAAATAATCGGGTACCATTTTCCCTCTTCGAAATGATCAGTGGCAGCCGGGTGCTCAGTCAACCTGATACTGGTAGAGAATTCATATATATTTGTGGAACATTAATGCCAATCAGCCCAGTTTCTCCGTAAACGTATGCACCAAAATCCCTGCTTGATCAAGAAATCATCATTCAATAGACCGAACAAATAAGTGCCACAAAGAGCGAATCAAACGAGGAGAGAAGAAAATTGGCATTCGAATCAGAGTTGGATTAGTTTCGAGGATAGTACTGTAACTGAAATGAACAACTGAGCGCTGTCGATCACGATTCTTTAGCACATTAATGTTAAAGCTTGTCATCCATGAAAAGGTACACTGAATTTATTTACTTGTCCAGTATTTCACTAAACGACGCATCGTATTCTGTGGAATCAAATACAAGATAACTAAAACAACGTCGGAAAATCGGGAAAAAATCGGTGTAATTCTCAAAATAAAGTAACCTACAGTAGTTTTGATATCGTTAGGATGATTATCGACTGAAGCAGATGGAACGCACAGTTTCTATCCAGATAAATAAGAAAAGAACTCCGTAGACCGGTCAGGTTGCATTCAAGACAGGTGTGTTCATGCTCACGAGTAACCACGCATTTAGTGTACCACGTGACAGAACAGTTGATCAGATAATAAAAAGACAGGGTGTGTCTGCATGTGGACCATTAGATGGGTTCACTGGTGGGGTACGGTATGCGAGCGTTGTTTTCCCACGGTATCGATCTGCCATGCAACCACGACTTCTGTTGCTGATTTCTCACCTCAACAGACCACGACAGCGCGGTGAACCAGGGTTACATCATATCATCACTATAAGACAGACGTTCATCTACACAAATTCTTAACACTGACGGTTTTGATTAACAAATGATTCATCATGACATGACAAGGCTTAACTCATCATTGGAAGCCGTGAAAGCGCTGAACACCTGTTTTATCCGTGTTAGGAAACGTCAGCAGTGCACATCCACGGTTTTGGTTGTTTTGACTAGTCGAAATGTGATATGCACCATAAGCTACAAGAGAAACCCAATTCAAATTAGGAACCAGGGTCAACATTGAGGGCCCAGTAGGTGACTTCAAGGATTTGCTGGTGCAGACAAACGAAATTCACGTAAAATGATACACGACGAAACGAAACTAACCTTTCGATACAATTCCAAAGCTTCAGTGGCCATATTTCGATAATCGGAGGCAGTAAACGGAGGCAATGGTTTTTGTTTCTGTGGAGCCAAGTCTGGTCCTGAAATGGAATAGACCGACAAAGAGAAACCGGAGGGGGGGGGGTGATGATTACTGGTGGCTTGCACTGATGATCCAAAGCAAAAATAAATAGCTCATTTCTGTTGGTAACAATATTCTGAATTAGTTTGACGTTATAGTCAATGTTTCGACCTGGACTGAAAAACCGCGTCTAGGGCAGCAGTGTCCAAACAGAACTCGCCATTAGAAAACCATGGAAAAAGTATACAGCTGTTTTATCTCTCGTTGGTATCATCAGCAGCAGTGCACCGCCATCGATACACAATGGTAAGCTGAGCGCTGATGCTACACGAGGAGTCCGTTAATAATGAAGAAACCAAGTTCAGGCCGCGGACTGCAGATAAATGGTCGATATTTGAAACGCAGGTGGACAGATGGGACGAATTTCCAGTTAGTTCAAACGTGTTAGTGTTGATCGAATCTACGACCAGACGCAGTCTACACATGGTCGGAACTCTCATAAACCAATTCAACGAGCGCAGGTCCTAATGCTTGTTATGTTATCGATGTTGACAAGTAAAGATATCAACAAGATACCGAGTGTGCATACAGAGAGACCGATGCATGTTCAACTGGTGTCCGGAAATCGTGGGTGAACGTGTTTGATGAGAGGATTGTGATAGAAGACAGGAGTATCTAACGCGGGCTTGAACACTTCAAGACCGGATCGATATGGTAGGCTGGGAATGAACCGGTCTGTTGCGTGCATTCCAAGTGCTCCTTGGAAAAGCAACTGGAATCCTAGACCAGCTTTATTATTTTAATGGATGTATTCTATGCTAATCTGAGAACAAGCACGCCACAAATATTACATGACCAATGGACACAGAGAACACGAAATTGCGATTGAGAAAAACGGGAGTGCAGGATTTCTTACAACACGTCTTTTTTGTTTAGTTATTTCGATATCCTAGAGTACTGACGGATCACGGGATTTTACTAAACACAATGTGTAGCACACAGTCATATTGCGAACTTTCCTATTGAGCCATTGCCGTTAACCGACAGCTTTCCGCGTTCCTTGGATTCTAAACGGAGAGTTAAGAAACATGAAACAAGACCCGTATAGAAACAAAAATCTCCAAATCCCTGACTAAACCGTTGATCTAACTGCAGCGTGACTTCCACTGGTCGTACATGGCTGTGTAAATGGTGTGTAGGAAATTACCTGGGTGATAAACAGATACACACAAAAGACATTTCAGTCACTGAAGGCAGTTTGCCAAAGAATCGCGTAAATGTCTGGGAGTACGATAATCGGAGCCTAACGCACTACATGACCAAATTCATTCTCATGCACTGACCACTCCTAACTACCGGCCTCAGTGAACATGGCACGTTAATGAATTCCACTTAAAGGTATGCGCAATACATGCTACAACCGCCTCAGTCCGACGAGCTTTGGAGACTCATCTAACGGCGTATTTCGCCTTCCTGAAACTCCACACCTAACCACAGCCTTACTGATATGATATTCCCATCATATTTGACCAACGCTACGGAGAAACCAGTGTTCGAATACACATAACCTTTGTGTACCCGCCACATACAATGGTTACGCTTCTAAACCGCAGAGAGCCGGTCTAACGTTTATGGCATACACTTGTTCCGTGATCAACAGACAGGTGGGTGACATTGGTGTGTCAAAGGTCCCGGTAAGAAATCCCTAAGAAAAATATTCCTGCGATGTAAGCAACCACGAGGTATCATTTGCCCAGGAATATCCAGCGGCATCTCAGAAAAATTTCTTCACGTTCTGCCCCCCATCCTTCATCTCTCAATTCGAAACAAATCAAATGAGCTACATATGGTCTTGATCGGGAAATCATGATTTGTGATAAGAATAATAGTTTTAAAACAACTCATTTATGGCAGGAAGGTAGATTTGGATCGTTAAGCACAACCATTTACGTCCGACGAAGTAAACAACGTGTCTCTCAGAAGAAGAAGAAGAAGCATTCTGGGGATCAGTTTGCCCGTCGAATTTGCACACTAACCACTAAATACCTGCGTTTTTGCTAGGATGCTAGAAACAACTTTAACAGCTCGCTAAGCCATGCGAGTGTGCTTTCCGTTTCACTGACTGAATTTCTACATGACCCAATTAATGGTATGAAGTCAACTGAAAGCAGATCGATAATTTAAAACAAATCGATGAAACGTGTACTCTATACCAGCCATAGTGACAACGAAACGCTCATTCTCAAGAGGTGGATAAGGATACCCAGAGAAATCTCAATTGTGATGCTAGAAGAATTACCCCAATTAAAGAAAGGATTGATAGTCGCCGTTGACATTGACATGCCAACAAAAAAGGATTACGACGCGAAAATTTGCAAAACGATCATGTTTTTTTTTCGTAAAAATTTGAAATGAAGGACAAAAAGAGACTTCGGGCGAATGCATAACTATTCAAGTCATCATACGAAGAGAAAGGGAGAGAGGTAGGAATTATAAGAATTCCCGACGATCTCATTCAGTTTGCCAATTAGCACACACCTCCGATCTTCGTTGAATGTATTATGTAAACATGATTCATCGGCGTTGGTGACGGACAAATATCACAAAAGGCAACGAACATTACGAGTACTTTAGCTGCGTAACATTTTCATCTTTGCTTGCAATCAACCTGACAGTATCCACCCACAAACTGACGAAAGTACCGAAAAATAATTCCGAAAGAATGCATAGAGTTATTATACCGCGAAACCTTTGCCATAAAGCAATTCACAGTATCATAACAGCTGTGTGTGCTGTCTACGATAGGCACAATCTCACATTTGTACGGCTATTCAGAGACCTTCTAGATGTGAATCCCTGTATTAGTCTTTACCTACGCGTCGATTTTACAAACTGACAATTTACATGGATCTTAAGCAATGGCGCAAGCCACTCAAACTGAAACATATGGGTTCGAATCCAAGTAGTTGAGCTCGTCCGTTGGTTGCTTGTACTATCGGGCAAAAGCCGATCGTGATTTGCTCATCAACATCTTGTGGTATATTGTACTGCGTTGTCAGCCCCATTGATAACACGACCGATCTATTGAGGGCCCTGAATGGTACCCAATTTGAGTTTCAAGGACAGTGGTTGCCGACTCATTATGATGGTACAGTGCACGTTGTGTAACGGCAGGCTATAGACCGTCATATTAATTATTGGTTGACGTAAAAGCACTGGTGACCGTTGGTGCATTTACCGAAGTACGGCTCAATGGGCTGTCTGTCTTTCAATGCTTTTGTAGATTGGGTACGTGCAACTGCCATCGGAAGATCACTGTTCCAGCATAATACACTTGTGGTTAAAAGTATTACCCATCCACAACGCATTTGTTATTAAGCACAGGATGATAAGAGGAACAAGGAGGAACACTGAGTTGAATAAGCGCTTGAATCCAAACCTGAATCCAAACCTGTCGATACCATCGTGAAAGACAATGAACGGTATGGTGTACTTAGGATAGAAAATGACACAGGTTGCCGATATCCATGCTTAGCTACTGTTGTCCTCCACACACTGATCTAATTGCTGACTGAGCCCGCAAAGGTGAATTCTACGAACTTAACAGTCAGTTTCCAAGGCTGCATAGCTCGGATGCTCACAGATTACTAATGAACCCGATTCCTCTCCATAAAAAACTCTACCATGAATTCCCTCTGTTAAGCACACATTCCTTTCGGATGGAGGAGGGGAATTTACTGAAAGCTATGAAAGGGATATAAGTAGACCAGATGAGGGATCGCCACTCACCTGCAGTGTCCATTGCACGCGAATGACTTCGTTCACTGGCCGCATAACGCTGGTTAGTGGATCGTAAGGGACGACGCGAACGGAGCAGGTCTGAGTGTTGTGTGCGAATCTGTTTGTGCGCGACCGCAATAGCACACATACCTTCCAATGCACCTGTGTCGTGCATGTGCGCGTAGGGATGCGAAAAAATATATGGCAGAAGGTGAACACCGATTACAATCAAATATCATTTTATGAACTCAGTACTTCGAAATCACGGAACCATTAATCTTTGGATCAGACGTTATCGGAAAACATGGTAGTCAGTCGACGTTTCGGTTACCGCGGGTAACCTTTCTCAAGATCAGTTTGCAATCGAGGTCGAGGTGCTCTACGCACAACGGAAAGACGTAAACGCCCCTAACAGTCATCTTTGTAGTGCATGAAGTAGGTTGGGGCCCACAAAATCCGTCTGCCGAATGACAGCAGATATTAAGCGACACGACTAAGTTCAGAAGTTAATGAGGCAGTTGCATTCAAATCCTTTCCTCGTTCATACTATTTTCATTGATGGCTTACTTAACTGTATTATTTGATTTATTACTGGCTGAGTGATACTACGATATAGCAATAGAGACTATAGGACAATGGTGCGAGGTTGTGGACTGTATGAACTATAATATATGAAGCTGGCACCCTGATTCTACCACATGGCTGCAGGTTAACGACCGATGGTGAACTCGCTTAAGCTCAGGCGAAACCGAATCTGCGAGCATAATTTTGACACTGGCTTACGTGTTTCACTAGAAACTCCCATCGGATAAAGGATCAGACAATACAGAGCTTTCGGTGGGTGAGGGAATATTCTTCGTGCGGATACCCTGCTACAGTTATCCAACGTAGTCGACCACGACGTTTAGCTTGCCTCACACAATCACTCAGATGAGACATAAATCCAGCACGGAGACGACCGATTTTGGGCAGAATCAGACGAGTGCAACGTGACCTACTGGAAACAATTAAATGACCTTCACAGGTAAATCAGGGCAATATAACGCTGCGGTGCCTCTTTTTTTAATAGATGCCTACGCATGAGTACAGTGGAAGGGGCATTTACCCCATAGCCACGAAGGCCCACTGCACTATTGGGGATAACCGGCAACCTGACCTTGAGACTTGGAGTGGCGAATAACTACATGAGGTCCCAATGGGTCAGGTGTGGTAACGATGCGGGATACACGCATGAACGAAAACACTCGGGCTAGATAGTACACGAAGATGACCTTGCTAAACAACCGTGAGAACTTGATAACCATATTTTGTTTCGGATTATTCCACATAATGTCTGATAATGAGAATATTTCAGTCGTACACAATCAGTTGTTTCATGCAGATTTGGAAACAGGCACCGGAGTAGTGATTAAACCATTAAGAATGAAAACACGGATTTCGAGAACTAATGAGAAGCAAGGTACAGGGATAATCACGTGAATGTTTTAAGTCACGTTCCAATTCAACCGCTCCAGTCGATTGAGCCCCGCTATCGGTTTGAACAGTAGCAGATTCGAATTGTACTAGGGAATTTTTCATCTACGGAAGAGCTGAAAAGACGCTTCGCTGATGGTGTTAACCACTCAGTGAGACGGCTTCCGTCAGAAAATTAGATCGCGTGGTTAACATTCAAGGCCAGACATGTTGTACTTAAGTTCAGAGCCGGCTCGGATAGTCCAAAGATGAACACGTGGGACTCAGCAGCGCACACCGGTCGGTTTGAAGTCCCAGCTGAGATACGATGGATACAGAATGTAGCTGGTGGTTCCCAACAAATCAGATGGAGAAACTCTACAGTGCATCCCTGTTTTTCTCCTATTATTTACATCTTTTTGTAATATAGTGTTGGCACCATATCTCAGGGGGGGGGGAGTCGTGGTCAATGAGGCTGCCAATTGGGGAAAGTGACCAGCGTCGGTGCGGTAGAATTTGAACCCAGGGCAGACGTGTATAAAGTTCAAGAAAATGACCTTTTGACCACTAACAGTTGTGTCCGACAATCAGTAAACAAGAACACAGTTGCACGGTCAAACGTATATTCAGGCATGGCGCGTGGCAAGCTCCAGTCTGAGTATGCCGGCAAGAACACAGTTAAGTTACTGAGTACGCGAGCCAGTTACGTGCCTGTGCAAATGCAAGTAAAGCGTACAATTGGATCAGACCAGCCAAGGTCATATGACATGTGGCAACGTCTGACTGGTCAACGCAGTCCGGCATGGAGCACGATTGGTATCAACACCGTATGCGTCCGATTGGAGGCGTATATCCATGCATGTTATCCGAATTTTGCGTGCGTACGAGACTATTTGTTTGCGCACGTAACTGTTTGAGCCAAACACAACACTGACCAATGGTTAGTGAAGCGTTGAAGCCGCGTGATGAATCCTTACAATATTAGCGGCTGGGATCGTATTTTATCCGGAAAAAAGAAAACAAAACTAAGCAGGTATGAGCCCCTTTGATTACCAAGATAGTCACACCCTAATGACTATCTAAGCGTTACCATTCAGTTTTTGTCATCTGCGTCGGCGGATAATTCGCGGCCGCTCAATGAAGCCTGATTACACGAAATCTGTTTACTTAGTTCACACACCACTGTGCAAATGGGGGTCACCACAACCAATCGAAATAGTGATCCGCACTTTGCGGAATGTATAGTTGAGACCGACGTAGACATTTTAGAGCGTGGTTATTTAGAATGCCTCGTAACGGTCTCAGTTTTGAAAGGAATATGCCAGTTTCATATTTAAAATGAACTGCATTTCTTCTCTCTTCGTAGTTGTAGACTGTGGTGACTTCCTGTCACCAACAACGGTCAACCAATATGACACAAAACGACAGTAGCCAATGAGCATTGATTCACCTAGCACCTCACTCATTTCAGCCAGTACTGTCACTATTTCTGTGCAGTCTTCATCAGCAATTCGGAATACCAAAAGTCGCTTCTTTCTCCTTTTAGTCCACGAGAACATTGGCCATTACTCACACACTCAGTGACTGTCGTAATGTTTCCATACACGTTGCCAAATAACGCTTTAATCGTTCTAGTCGTTTCGACTTATCCCCAGGGTTTTGACATTCAATTAAGGGGTCGACTGGGTGGTCACGTTTTTGCACTGCAAAAACGAACAATCGAGCCATCGGGTCACAGACGATGTAGCGTTCACAGCGAACGGTCGACACCATCGCCCTCGTCCTCGCAAGGGTCTCACACAAGCTGTTCCGCTTAGCAACGGCTCATCTGTGATTTAAGTCAACATTGTGACTGAAGGTCAACCCAAGGTAGGTACCTCGCGGGGCAGTTGACAAGTGACTGCTACCGAGCTAATCACAGGTGTCTGGAGAGCGATTGGTAGCTTCACTCGAAGTCACAATGCTTTCAGTTGATGTACTATACAGGACTCGCGAGGCGAAAACTATCGAATGGAATGGGAGACCGGATGAATGAAAATAAAACAGAGGTTGTGTTGGGTAGTGAGTGGGCCCACTCACAACCCAACGTCCGGTCCAAAAACGTCCGAAAGCTTACATCTTGAGAAAGTTTTAGTCCATTCACACCTGGTCTCCGGATGATCCTGTACCACACTAGGCGTGAACAATGGTCATTGACGCTATTTGTGTTGACTGTACCCCTTATGCATCTAGTCATATATATTGTGTAGTACTGGCATAATTAGGAATCACTGAAAACGAGCTTGTTCGCCAACCTGTGTTTTCCAAATTAGATCCCAGTGAACATGTAACATCGGAGTGTACAAGTATGGAAATGAGTGGGCGGAGGAGAGCCGGGTACGCATACTTGATGAGCAGCAACAACCGCGAGATCGGTAGTGTGCTTCCGGGGGAACTTTCTCCACACGTTTACATACTAATTACTACCGATATATATATATATATATATATATATATATATATATATATATATATATATAATATGCCAATATCACAATGCACCGTGAAGAGGCGCAGTGCCATGCAGAACATGAATAAAATACCAATATGCAAAGTGTGGGACAAACGTTCCTGAGGTTCGAACACAGATTTTATTCATATAACCACCACTAACTACGACTCTGAGCCCTTTCTGACAAGGTTTCCAATCAATCTTGTTGTGGATCTCGAGGCCCCCAGCCAGGTGGGCGTGAAGAATAGACGAAGACAAGCTTCAAAGTCAACGTTTTGGCCGGCCACTGCCACGTCATAGTTTGACCTCCATGCTGATTTATCCAGCATAACAAGCAAAGCAGGACGACGGAGTCTAAAGGGACCTTCACGACGAGACTGCGCCTTGACGTGGTGTGATGACTTGCGCGCCTCTATGACCCAAAGAGCTATACAGGATGGCTTCTTTAGGCCGGAGATGCAATCATACTTGACAGGTCAATGAGTAGAGGTCAGACAAAGTTCAGTCTCCTGGCCCACCTGCTTGGGGGTCGATTTGAGCTGGCAACTCAGTCGGTAAAACCAGTAGAAGAATAACTGATCCAAGCAAATGGGCTTCCACGAAGCCATACCGTTGCCTTGCGGATAGGTTCTTATTAGAACTAAAGGTTTTGGATCAGGACCCTAATCGTTCTCCTGCTTTGTGGCTGGACACCCTAGCAGTACCCGTCCAACATCTCCCATAAATTGCAGGAATAGAAAGGATTCCAAACTGCATCAGTCGTCGAGCAGGATACTGGTGGTATCTGTGGCTCATATTGATGGTTTTCACAAACTCCGGATCGCGCTCGGCTTTGCGTTGAGATAGCGAACTTTTCGTTACCAATGGAAACGACATCATCAATGCGTGTTGATGACGTCGCCACAACCGGTGAAGAAACGCTTGCGACTTAAACGTCCGGCTCAACGAATGGGACCTTATGAGCTGTTCTACTAATGCGGCAGCTCCATCATCTTGCTGTCTGAAGAAAACAGTGCTTCGCTAAACTATGAATGTTCATCAGGTGGGTAGGGAAGATGACAAATTGTTGGTCACGTGATCAGTGCACGCACGCAAAAGTCCTGCCACATAAAAATGTTGTAATCTAGAAACACGAAGGAAAATAGCACACAAATGATCATTCACTTTCTCTCTCTCTCTCTCTCTCTCTCGATATACATATATATATATATATATATATATATATATATATATATATATATATATATATATATATATATATATATATATATATATATAGTAGGCTGTCTACATTGTACAAGCAACACGCGAGCGCTAAATTAAGTTCATAAGCAAAATATGGTCCGAATTGTGCGTATCTCAAAATGAGGTTGAATGATAGATTGCAAAAATTAGTCTGTGTGCTTCAGCACCCCCATACGGGGACTGTTCATTCTCATTCCATTAATCAGTCAGAGACAAATATTTGTGAAAACTGACTAATTCATATTTCAGTAAACTAAAGGAGAAATGGTGGGAAAACCAGAGCATAAGATATTTTATCACGTAAATTCACAAGAGTCCACATCACTTCAACTTCAAGCTAAGCCACCAATTGCACCGCTCTCCAAACAGGGATACTTGATTGGCTTGAGAGCGGTCACTTGTCACCTACCCACGAAATCCTTCTGTACTGTCATAGCCCGCGATCATAATGTGGACTTTCCCCACGGATGAGCTGAATTCACAGTGGGTTTTCAGAAGATGAAGTGTGACCATTGCTCCGGTTCTGGTGGTGACCGTCTGTGAGGGTGTGTTGACTTAAGATTGGTAGACCGCCAAGTCACGTTAGCAGTCTGCATCTGTACAGTATCGAGCCCAAGGCAACGGAAGCACGAGAGACAGGATAGCCGATCGATGGCGTAGATTAATAGGATGAGTGATGAATCCTGTTAGCGGTGCTTAAGCCTTAAGGCTCGGTCGCCCACACCAGTCCGACCAATACGTTGTGTGCAATGGCTTGATACATGGACCAATAACCCATATATTCATTGTGTGTTAACAATAAACTGAGATGATTCGCAGGCGGGGGAGACCTCTCACCCGAGATAGTGGGACAGCCCCAAACACTGTCACATCCGATGAACCAGTCGATCGATAACCGCACCACAAGGTCACTGAGTCAACTGCGTGACTGAAGAACTGCCAATCATTTCCTCATACCTGATGTGAAGATCCCCATAAGGTCCCAATAAATCAGACGTCATAGTGACCGTGACTACCGGGAACTGTTCACCACTGAAGCAGCGTGACATCCTCACACACGCCTATTGTGTCGATTCAATTAGTCACGTACGCAACCAGGCAGTCTCACAAGTACGCACCGTTATTGACTGCCTATTGATTGATGGCTGCTCGTTGCCAAAACAAGTCATACATGCATGCACACACATACGCACATCACTGTGACTTTACCCATACCACGGACGGCTTGCTCTAACCAGACTTCGGCACTGAACCCTAACCTGTTTGTTGATTCGTTACTGCTGAGACGCCCCCGCTTGACCGCACTCGATCGCATGTTTTGCTTGGTCTTACCAATAGACGGTTCATTTGTTTGCCTGCCCGCTTACGTGCGTGTTTACTGATGCGCCAATAAACGGATCTGTTGCGTGATGTTCTCCGTTAATTCCGAACACAACAATACGTATCGCATTTAACGATAACGAAATTGGTTTCACGCCTAGTACAATTATGGTACTGCGAGCAGTTTCTAATTTGCTAATCGATGTGGTGTGTTGCCAACGCGCAAAAATGTTTAAAAAATCACATTCACTGAGCACCTTTGGTCGTGAGCAATCATGACCCTGAAGTGATTTCGCATCTGCATAGGCACTGAAACCCCAGATAATCTTAAATAGTTCATAGCCATCAAGTCATCATGTGTTCGCGATGAGTATCGCCAAGCGCATACACAAACACACACACACGCACGGGTGTACACCTGTTTCCGTTTATCTCAAGTTCATCACTAATTCGTACCGCACACCGAAACGAACACAAAATCTCTCTCTCTCTCTCTGCTTCACATGAAATTCCCCAATTAGGTAATGTATCCAATGGACCGATAACTATTCGTCAGGACTTACAGTACACTATCTATCCAGGGTACAAAAATCGGTATGTGTAACCATGTCATTTACTATCAGATTATTTCACAATTTTCAGACAGAATATAAACCTCATTCTACACAGCAGAGAAGAGCATCTTGACCACGACGTGGGATCGTAGAAGACAACGATTTGGACTGGATCGTTGAAGGGCTTAGGGGTTCACCAGTCTATAATAGTGTAGAACAGTTTACGGAGTGCCTCTCACGTTCAGATAGTTTCCTAACGCGACACAACCCATTCAGCAATCCCACATCGTTTTTGCTTCGTCCAATGCGCTCCAGGGATGAAAGCCCGAAACCATTCCTCTGATGGCTAACGGGTACCATTGGATATTTGGTGCTACTACAGCGTAATTCCTACTTTCATTTTTCATTCCCACATCCAGCAAAATGTAGTTGAGTCTTATACTAGCCAGTTTACAGTGAATAAACGGCGTTCAGAGTAATTTCTGAAAGCAGACATGATTCTCAAAAACATTTGTTTCCCGACACAAATTCGAATCGGTTTGCGCTACGTATCTGGGAACATTTGGCTGCATCTTCACAAGGTACATACTGCAGTCAAGGCAGTTGTTATTTAGTTAAGAAAAAAAGAACATAACTGTGCATAATTGCGAACGACTCCCATAGATAACCAAGGACAATGAGAGATTAATCAGAATGTTTGTTATCAAAGAAGAGGTAAAGCGATGAGCCATTCACGTTGCTTAAATAGATCGGGGTTTTGATTGCGAATGACCAGTGCTTCTGCGTAACAGAGTAATGGTCAATTTTCACTAAAGGAGCTGACTTCGAATGCGTCCTATGGGCTGACTCAATGCTCCTTCTCCCAAAGGTCTTGCGTGATCTACAATCTGGAACATTTCTCTTCCTTTGGTGACGTCACTGGTACGAAGCTGTTACTCATTGCTTTCCGTAAATACGCCGAGATGTGTTCAACCATTCTACGAGCTAACTACTTCTTTGTTCAGCTAATGTAGACAGCTGAATATCCACACTTGAAACAATAAACACGATTTGACTTGGCGCAGGGGAGCAGCAGCTCTTTTTTCGGCGGTGTAGGCATCCCGACGATTTTGAAGAAAGTTATCGGCTCGGTTGCATTGCAGATGTGTCTGACGGCAAAGTTCAGTCAACTGGTGTCATCACTTTGAAGGGTAATTCTATAAAAACTCCCATTTCTGGCACATAGACCACCTTTTCTTTTTCCGCTTTAGGTTCACATCATTTGCGGAAGCGGGTAGCTATTCGATTGCTGTGTCTTCTTCAGGGCTGCTTCCTCTTCATCCAGGGCGTCGTTTGTGCGAAATGCACGCGGCCTATGAAATAACGTCCGGATTATCTCAACTTTTTTTTCTCATACGAACGAAATCTGTGAAATTCAAATACTGCCCAGACCATGTACTTTTGCGGATAAACAGATCTGCCGATTAATCCATCTATTCGGCCGGTGATTTTGATGTCCGAAAAATCAATTTGATTTCCTTCTACATGACATGTCAATGTCACGTTCGGATGAATTTCACTGAATCAGCTAAACAGATGCTCTTCGTTTCATTGGCGTTACTGATCAAAAATGTCATCTCTCAAGATGGAGAAACAAACACATCCGCTAGAGTGAGTCTAAGTGGACTGCAAAGGCAACAATGCCTATTTGCCAGTTACTTTGTTCGAGGAATTTAAATTTCGCATTTGATGTACATAGTAACAGTAATCTCATTAGTTCATCGCATGGCAATGCGACTCAGAGGTTGTGCTGGTCTATTTTCCTGCATATTTTCCCGATAGTCTCATGCAGTGGATAGAGAATTCACGTACATGGTAAACAGTCACCGGTTCTTAATATTTGGCACATTTCAAAGCTATCTTGAGTGTTGTACTGGCTGATCGTATTTCTGACCAGCTTGAGTAATTTCACCGACCATTTGGCCAAACAATGTTGCGGTGAGCTAATCATGGGAAGGATGGGTCGCAATGGAGCACCTGTCTTGTGTTGTTTTGGTAGTTCGTACAACTGCGGTGTCTGAGTTTCTCTTGGACGGGAAAATTTTGCTGCTTTTTTCCTTTCATCAAATTTTCTTCCATCAGTTTTCAGCTCCGAACAAATTTCCCTCTCCAGCTTTCCTGGATTCTAGGGTACTGTCTCCTCCTTATGGTTAGGACGTGTTTGCAGTTTTATCTCAATGTTCGTTTTTCTTGACCATATAAACAATGGTCGTGACTGCAGTATGTACTTCGTGAAGAGGCAGAGATGAAGCTGTGTTCCCGTAGTCACGGCAACACAAGCAGGCCGGGTAGCGCGGACAATACTGTGACAAAACGAACGGGTTCATTCACAACACGATCAGCGCAACTCAAGATCGATTGGTATGCCATTGATTGCCATATATGAACATGAGCACGTGTGGACAGCTACATGTGCGGCCATGGCTATTTGTGTGTGTGTGTGTGTGTGTGTGTGTGTGTCAATCTATTGGATTGGACTAAACATGTGCGGATCCCGAGACCAAGCTGTAACACTGCCTCTTCCGTTAGTTAAGGCCGGCTTGGTAACGTTGATCAGGGCGTGCGATGCTGTTCCAATGTCGACACGGCCGAACAGAATTGGGTCACTGGGATTTGGGTGGGATGACCTGTGGGGCTGGTCTGACATGATCCGAATATCGACGACTCGCCTGGACCGGCATCACCGGTGTTTTTTATACGGCTGGTCCCCATGTTGAATCACTGTGGCATCATATCCAAAAATTATTTCATACTTCATCGTTGTTATTTAATTCGGATTTAATTTTCGAAGTAAAGACGTCATATTTTAAGTGTGATTCTGATTTTCTGGCCAGTACGTATTAGGTTAGGAATCTCGCTTTATTCGAATACCAACGGTAGGAATTAAGCTATGGTAGCACTGAATATCCTTTAATTTACCCTTTGTAGAAACCCCTTAAACAGTGCGGTTTTTACATGTTATCTTGAATCAAATCATGTGGTGCGACAAATATCAGCGGATTACACTGTACAAAAATGAGGGGGGGAGGGGGGGGGGGGAGGGTGAAACAGAGTATGGCGGCCAGTCATCGCAACAAACATATCTTTCATGGTTGTGTATTGTGGACCATTATACTACTCGGCCTCCAGTCCCAGAGTAGGCCTTCATGTTCGAGGATGCATCTCTAGCCCTTTGGGCAGTCAAGCACGTCCTGCACGGCGGCAGCGGTAGTCCAGATGAGGTGGTGGCCAACTGTATGGTGCATTTACCTCTTCTGGGAAGCTTTGTCGGGTAAGGGGAACACGACAAAGATCTATGGCCTTATTTAGTGGCGGACCACACTCGTAACATCACAGTACCGTTAGCAAATCTGTTGCGTTTTCCCGCGCAGAACGCTAGCTGGCGAATAAACTCATCGAAAAAACCAACGATCAGGTTGGTTTCTTAGTCTTGGTGTGAGGTACATCTCAGCTAAGCATTGGTATAGTTCGGTCGGCATTATCGGGGTTCTGAAGTGAAACTACAGTTAGGGTATCGGAACCGAAACCAGCCCGGAGTGTCAAAAACGATGCACCGCGTGATATTGTAGCGGGAAACGTTGTGGAAACCGAACAAGATGAATATCAACCAATCGACAATCGCAGATCAGAGAAGGGATGGTGAATATATTCGAAGCGCCCCGCAACAGACGAAAAAAGGCATGCGGAGTCGTCAGTGGAACTCAGTGGGATCTGAGATAATCGGCGAGATAGCCCAGGTGAGTGGCTACCGATTAAGCCGTCAACCGGATCAATCGGAGCAACCGAACGAGAATGGTGGTCAAAAGAATTAGTCTAACAGCGGCGTGAACCCGGCCAGAACGAGGCAGAACTACTCAGGCAGTCAGACGATCGATTTTTCTACATCGCGGTCTGGAAGAGGAACTATATAAACGGTTGTACATGTTTTACCGACTGAAATTGTTTGGCTACTGAAGTACAGGTGTTCCTCACGCGTCTTGCCATCTTCGTTACAATGTTACGGGTAAGTGCTCATCGTTCGGTAACAGAGTTGCCGGAAAAAATGATCGTCAGTCAACGTTTCGTCTTTAGCGGGTAATTTTGCTCAAGACCAATTTACAATCGATTAACTGTCATCTTTTCAGACAACGCTGTGTTACCGAACGATACACACTTACCTATGAAACTTCATTATTGCACAATACCTTCAGCCTCCACTGACGACGCTTATTTCACATCATCATGTGCAGTTCCGTTATTCTGTATCAGTGGGAGGGATAATTAACGGATGATTTGCCGCGAAATATGCAGAGAGTAGTGACGCTTTCAAAACAAAACAACACCGACACCATTTGAAACTGGATCTTCAGATAGATACACACTCTCGAGGCAAATTATTTTCTCTTTGCAGAAATAACAGAATTTATTCTCTTCATCTAACTCTAATTTCCTAACCAGAGGGGAAAAAACAAAAAGTGTTTAAAAGATCACACTACAACCGGTGTTTGGATGTGAACCGATATATTTCAATGTCAGTCGTGTGCCGCAAATTTACCATTGAGAAATTACGTAGGGATTTTTTCTTTCGCTGGGCTCGTTTTCAAAATTAATTGGGCAAACTGGAAGCTGGACTAGGATCCAGACAGGCAGAACGTTGCAAACTGAGAAAACCACTTGAGATCAATTGTAGGCTTTTATCATACGAAAATTTTAGTGGTCGAAAAGTTTGGAGCAATCTGCGGTCAGCGTTCAGATAACCACACATTGACAACCAAGGCCATGAAGCCCAAGTATGCGAATTTCGTGGAAATCGATATTTTGAGTCAAAAATGCTAACACTGAAACTGCTACCAGTCTTCCGGAGATGCACAACACATCCCATCAGAAGGTAGGGAGAGGGGGGGGGGGAGAGAGGAGACGACTCACCTGCAACCCACAAATTATCCATGATTGGTCGAAGCAACTGAATCGTGGAATCATAGCACAGTTGCGCCTTTTCTAGTTCGCCAAGTTGTAGAAACACATCGCCTAAATGTTTCTTCCATCGACCGGATGAACGCCGATGTTTCACAACACTGTGTAAAAGCAACAAATAAAATAAAATAAAACAAGGCAGAAGGATGTTTAGATTTTGTAGAAGTGGCATAATTACAACGGCCTCAGCAGGGCAGTTTAACTGAGGTAGTCCAAAACCACACGAAAAATCACACAGGACTAAAATCACAGCAAAAATGTGTTGACAAAAAAATGACACAAGCAAGCTGTAAGCAAGGGCGGTCGGCGTTAAAGCTGCATGGTCCGGGGACACACACACGTTCGCATGCAAGGGGGAAGAAAGGAAGAAACGTCCAACTGGTAAAATTGTGCGAACAACCTTCAAAGCAAAGCTGCGCGGTCCGCAAACAGTTAACGGAGGTATCGAAATTCACAGAGGGAGTGGAGTCAGAACCCGGACAATCTTCTGCCGTCCAAAACAGGCACCGGAATACTGATGGAACACGCGAAAACGACTCAAAATAAATAAATTTAAAACGGATCTCGGAACCACACGTGTGTTCAGGTGGCTCTCAGATCGCGCCCAGCTATGCGTATACACTTAAAACAAGCACTCAACGAAGCGAACAGAATAGAACAATCGAATGAAAACCTAGAACAGAGATGAAAGAAAGCTATTCTATGCATCCACAACCCAATTCGAGGTTTCGCATGCAACTACTCCTCGTTGTAGACAAAAGGATGCAGGAAGAAGAGACAATGTGGACCGCTTGTTGCTGATGGCCCCAGAGCAAAGATAAACTTATCTCGTTCATTATATCCAAAGTGTTGCTCACGTAGGATTTACGTTTCAGTCGCTTATGGATGACGGCCAGTTGCTGATCCCACCATGAATTAAGTTCCCTGGTTTCAGACAAAAGTTTGGGACAGAGAGCACCAATTCAAAGTATATATCGCAACAGCAATCAAAAACAGCATCAGAGCAATTTGGACTGCAACAGTTAGCTGTCAATGAAGGATAAAACAGAGGAACATACTAATTAAACTGGACACAAGTGGTCTTATCGTTTCGTGATCGCTGCTGATTATCCGAAGGTTGTTTATCAACCGTAACTACCGTCCAATATTCAGTAATAAAACCTATCAAGCACACACACACACACACACACACCGTACAAGGTCAACGTTGGTGGGCACAGTTGCTCTGCTCAACTGTCATGTGTGAGTCACGAAGATAATTGTTCCCTACGATAATAAATATTCTGTTGCCGTCATAAATAGATTACAAAGAGAGGTATTTACGCCGATGAACTGAGTTTTATTCATTGAGTACTGTGGACGTTAGTGCACGCAATATACCATTCTAAGATTGAGTCCATAAACTACCACATTAAAATGGAAAACTACCAGTTTATTTCGAGAACCGAACGCAATAGTTGATTATCGCACTCGTATAGCGCATAGCGCATTTTACCAGTCAACTGGCCACAATTGACCGTGGTGACCAACTGTCTTCTCACGCTCTTTCCGTGCAAAAATAGAGCAGACCTCAGTCGCGCTCATGAGCAGACGGGGATCCGGTGAATCAGTGGAGCCGTGATTTGAGCAAGACAACAAAATTGTATTCACCTAACGAATATGAATGACGGCGCATTACGCTAGATGCTTTCGGGCTAGAGGAAGCATTTCAATTATCCAACTAACCACAAGCTATGGGAACTCACATTGGAATCCGAAAACTGTCGGAGCATCCCGCATGGAATTGAATCTTAACTCCCAGTCAGTACACTTTAATACACTAGACACAAACCACCGACATTCCTTCGTCGGAAAAAAATTCCGATCTATATCCTTCTGTGTCTCTCCGGTGAACGGAAGCAAATCGGAACTAAACGGAATCTGATGAAATAAACAAGGTTGACTTTTAGAATGAACTTGAAATGGCGCCGAGAGCAACAGGGCATGACGCAGGATTTTAGCAACATGAACATTTGTCGTGGATTTCATCCAATGATTCGGACGTGATAGAAAAACATCAATACGTCTCTACTTATTAGGAATTTACTAAGTACGCCGCAAGGCTGTCCCGCAATTGGTTTCGATGAGAACCCATATTTCTTAACGCCTCTGACCAACTCAGCCCAATTCTTCTAACCTTCAATCACGCTCTTCCGTTCACTACGTTTGGTTGCCACCTCGCAGCATTGACCAGTTGACGGCAGAGTAGATAGAAGTAAAAAGTGAAAAAAACATAAAACAAAGTAATTAACGGAAATCACAAGGGCAAAGGGAGAGTCCGAATGCAACTACACCACCGGTCGCGACACTTAACCATGTCACTTAATGGGTCTCGTGGACCCCAACCCGGAAGTCTAACACGTCCTAATTAGTCAAGTCCACTAGTCAAGGTTTTCAGACCATTTTGCAATTTCATGGACTGACCACCTCGACCTATCTTCCAACCACTACCTGCCTCGAAGAACAGCGTATGCCGAAGAAGTCTGTCGGTGGGCATACGCAATACATGTACTTGTTCCAGTGACTGGCCACTAGCTCCCAACACTACGCCTAACCTCAGCATTGCTGATACAGTGTTCCCACCCTATTCGAGCAATAGTACGAAGAAATCGATGTTCTAAAACCGACGGTCTTCGTCTATTTTCTATCCTTAACCACCGTGTTTCTTAGACAAATAAAGGAACCAGTCTAACTGCTGCAGAGTACACTCGACCCTTGATGTCAGACTGGCACCAGAAAAGACTTTATTTGTCTAAGAAACACGGTGGTTAAGGATAGAAAATAGACGAAGACCGTCGGTTTTGGAACATCGATTTCTTCGTACTATTGCTCGAATAGGATGGGAACACTGTATCAGCAATGCTGAGGTTAGACGTAGTGTTGGGAGCTAGTGGCCAGTCACTGGAACAAGTACATGTATTGCGTATGCCCACCGACAGACTTCTTCGGCATACGCTGTTCTTCGAGGCAGGTAGTGGTTGGAAGATAGGTCGAGGTGGTCAGTCCATGAAATTGCAAAATGGTCTGAAAACCTTGACTAGTGGACTTGACTAATTAGGACGTGTTAGACTTCCGGGTTGGGGTCCACGAGACCCATTAAGTGACATGGTTAAGTGTCGCGACCGGTGGTGTAGTTGCATTCGGACTCTCCCTTTGCCCTTGTGATTTCCGTTAATTACTTTGTTTTATGTTTTTTTCACTTTCTACTTCTATCTACTCTGCGTCAACCGGTCAATGCTGCTAAGTAGCAACCAAAACCAGAGCGCAGAGGTGTGAGGTTAATGCTGAAATGAACCAAGGTGATAGGGCTCTCAGAAGAACCAATTCAACTACAAAGTTGAGAACAAAGGACAATTGAAGGCTAGCGTGATGCAGCAATGAAATATTCATGGAAACTAATAGACTGAACAACAAAATTTAACAATTTTGAAAATGACCAAAGTGGCTCTTTTACCCATAAGTGAAGCAACGGGAGGGAAATATAAAATAAATGGAGTGGTAGTCCTATACACACTGCATTCAAACGAACTTGGGCAGAGGCACTCTTCGGACGTGGAAGTTTCAATGCACTATGAAAGAGATGGAACGAGCTTTTCCGTAGGTTAACATGGAAATGAATGCTTGACCACTGTGTGAATATGTGCGAAGACCTCCTCTCTCTTCCTGTAAACGGTTTATCTGCATTTCGCACGAAGGCGATCGGTTTCGGGACCACGTCCTAACTATAGATCATTCCAGTCAACAGACGCACACACGGCACGCGCAATGCTAATCAGAGACACACACGCGCGTTGAATTATAACAAACACACAACGCTGGATAGGACACTCACCCAGGGTCAACAGCACGAACATAAGGCAAACTGATATTCCACAGAGGAGAACTATACAGAAATATAGACAATGGGAATTCAGATGTTCCTTTTACAAGAAAAATGGAGTGCATGCCTGTGTGAATGAAAGTTCATTTATGCAAAAACGGGAACGACAAACGTTTTAACCGCAAGGAGCCAAGGGTCGGTTGCAACACACTGGATCACCGACCGAGGCAAACGATGTATGTTATCGGTTTTTCTCTCTCCAAAATAATGATTTTATAGCTTGACCTAGCTGCTGAAATTTAAAACCGCACTAATATTTAAAGTGCTTCTATGGTCTTCGGATTGGGGTTATTTGTAGTTTGGAATCCCTATCAACTTTGAAACAGTCCCACTGGTTGCTTCCGCAAAAAGAACGAAACCGCAGAACAAAGAAAGAAAACAATTCACTGAGTGAATACATGGAAGGTACTCATCCGGACACGGCCGAAAAAGTTCATGTCTTTCGTTGTCTACTTCCTGGGTTTTGTGCACCCTAAAACCCGACATAACTGAATAAATCAGTCGATGCATTTACGTGTACGCCATGTGATGGATCATTCAATCAAATCCACTCACTGTGATCAATACAATTCTTGGAGGTCCCTATTTCCGAAAAAACGGCGTTCGTTTACCGCGTAAGAAATCGCTCTAAAAATACAGAAGACCAAATTGCATCTACCCTAACCATTGATTGCATCGATCGATAGTGAGTGAATGGTCTAGGTCTCCGGTAATCAGTAAGTTCAAACCCCAGTCATAACAATGAACTTTGTTGATGGTTTTCCCCTCGGAGCTTTACGTATCACGTCTGACCCACTGAGGTCCTGTGTAGTTACTCAGTTCACTCTGAGAGTGCAGTAGGCTTTTATGATTAGGGGGTAGGCCCGATCTACTGCATCCATACAAACACGGGCAGGTGCGTGCACCGCAGTGAAGTTGCATCTTAATGGAATATTCGATCTGGATTCTATCCCATCGCCATAAAGTCTCTTATCATTGAAGACTCTGCCCCAAGTGGACTACTGACTGGCCAGAAGCAGATTAGATTTCGATCAACTGCTCTGCCTGGGTCACAAATGCAACCCCTTTGGAAAATTCAGTTTAAGGCTACATTCAGCCTGATCTCACTTATCCGACTTGTGCAAGTAAAACCATCCTCCTTTATCTGGTGACATGATCGCATAACTCATTATTGAAAGGTTCTTACTCACATTTGGGTAAGTATAAGACTGACTACGGACCTTGCTGACTCGAACGTGCACCTGCGGAGCTCAACACGAAGTTTTCTTATCACTGAATGCAGTGATTAGGACATAGTCATCTGAAAAGCCTAATCCATCCTGCCCAGTATGGTCCAGTCGGTGAAAGATTATTATATTAACGCGCTAGTCGAACAACCTATGTGATTCGTACACTCGCATTTCATGTCCTTATACCAGGAACATCGTATGGATTGCATACTACGCTTGAATACTGCAAACAGAACTGTTCTTACTGACGGGAAGGTGATAACCAGGGACTAAACATTCTCAATGGACTGATAAAGTTCGATGCGAAGCGTTCAACGAGGTGCCCAGCTTGCGTGTTACTGTTTCCCACACCTATACATAATCCTATCAAGAAAGCTGACTGAGATGGATTTCGAATTCAGGCCCTTGGGTGAGCCAATCCAAGTACTGAAATCTGCTTTCCATTTGGACTCGTTCAGTTTCAAATACTTTGTTGATTTAATTTTACCACAAGGAGGCACCAAAGAGTACACACGCAGAGATCATAAAGCGTATGTATCTCCAGTCTTCCCGGTCGGAATTCAGAACAACCTACGGCGCACTAGTTCGGAATACTGAAAGATATGATAGGGAGCCACGACCAATCAAGCGCAGTTTCAATTAGAGACAGATATTCACGCAAGGTAAATTACCCCCCCCCCTAACCAATACTACTATATCCTCTTCACGTTCATTTCTCGTCTGTATCGATGCTGAGCAAGGTAGCGTCAAGTGAAGCAGACATCATTATCTCTCACTGTACGATGTGACGAGGTCACGATTCCCTCTATCCTCGGATAAATTTCAACCCGTCTTTCGCCATAATGAGTATTTGGTCCCGCACAGATGTGCAAACCGACCAACCGACCAACCGACTGAGAGAAAGGAGACAGTTTGATTTGTGAATGGTAGTGTTGAAGAGAACGGGACGGGTCCGTTTGCAGGAGCGAACAGGTGAAACAAATTGAGGGTGATGGTGAGGGACGAAGGGGGGGGGGGGGGAGGAGAGAGGAGCCCGCTCGGACCACTCACCATTCATAAGCAACTGTTATTTGGAACTGAGCAGCCAGACTAGTATCAGCAACCGAACCAAACCACCAACTAGAATGGGGCCTTTGAAATTCGGAATAGGATAAAATAAACCAACAGAGGGAGGGCAAAACAAGCGTTAGAATAGTCGTCTGACTGCATGTGAAGTGAGCAGTGAAGTGCAGATGGACTAGAGTGACGCTCAAGTGGATTTACTAACAAGAAGAGTATTCACCGGGGGTCACTGGAAATCGACTCATCGAGCTTAATTCAACCAACCCATCACATTGCACAAAGCTGAGTCACGTCAAAAATAGCGCGAATGAGTAAAATCTGCTCATTTTATGATTGTACTAAAGTAAGAGTCATGGGGCTTTCTCAGCAGGTTATCACAAATTCTGCTGACTTGACACTTCACTGCGACGACGTTATCACAAGTGTCCATCGGTTCAATTTAATCCATATTTTTGTGACACTATTTAACAGAAATGCGTTCACTTCAAAAAATGGTTGTAATTGGTATGCTCCGTCAATTAAGATACTGTGGGAAGTATTTAATCCACGTTTCTCTTTTCTTTTTCATATTTGCTTCACTCACATTACAATAGTCTGAGAGCATGATATAAAAAAATATCCGTATCAGTGAGATATATGGTCCAGAACAGTGAAATGCGAGGTTGAACACGTGATCGACACAAATGTACCTCGGGAGGAAAATATAACGAACGAAGTGAATTGTACAGGGATTAGGTTCTATTCGTCACGTGGATTTCGTCATCTGATCGAAATCCGTGTGCGCAAGAGCACGTTGAATGGATGAAATCAATTGCCACATGAAAGAAGTAGTTACTTCACTAGATGGAACCCGGGACAATTTGGATGTGACAACTATGCCGTGTCTTACAGCACGAATAAAACGGAAGATGAGATCAATTGCAAACCAAGTAGATTCAACGTTTCAATCGTCAAGTCTGCAATTGATCAGCATGATCAAACGATACTGGTGGACAGAAGTCGCGTTGACACTAAACGGGCTACGTGGGAATCAACTCGAACACTTGGCGAGTCTGGCACAATAAGATTTAAATGAAGAACACTTAATGCTTATACATATTGTTGATGATTCTTTTAAAACAATCATACAGAACAGATGTGCTAGGTGAACATCATCAGGGTTTTTTCAGTGTTGAGTTACCATTCCACTAGGGCGTCCGTTATCCCAAAACCCGCAGAATCATATACAACCGTCAAGATCAGAACATGTGCCCGACGTAACAAATAAAATACTGTGTTTTTCCCCTTTGTATCTAGGTCGATGAAGGCTGGATGCCATATTCTCAAATGTGGAACAGGAATAACCGGCGGAAAAGAGCTGACAAACTGAGGATCAGAGTGTGATGAAATGCTGATAACTCATAATATAAAACGTTACCTACCTATTTTTGTCTCAAAATTTGAAATGTTGTCAACTTGCATTGTGTTTCTCGTTCTATTTTGGATGCATAGTGGATTTCGTGTCGTTATAATTGCGTGACACCTAGATCTACCTCACTTAGACACTCGCGACAAACACGAATTGTGAACCGAAATCAAACGAGTCTTGTTACACGTACTCCGAAGAACCCCTGGAAAACACGCCAAAAAGGTGCATATACGAGGATATTGGGAATGAGGGATGAAAGTCCGAAGCATGTTATCACTTTGGATCGATGAAAAAACGGCCATGGTGATCGATTGTGCGTTGTTAACTCGGGCGAAAAAAATGAGAACTTAGTTGTCAAAATCACACGGTTAACTGAAAGCCTGGCAGATGATAAGCAGAGAACGGAATTTGAAAATCAATGGTGCATGGACGTCACCACAAAAGTGTAACTGGTTAGATCAAAAAAACCACTGTCCAGTAAAGGCATCCGCGATTGGATGCACAGAAAGGGAATTGGTTAGTCAACAGCAAAAAGAAACGAAACAGAACACGGGTTCCATACCAGCCAAGCGCATGGGGGCCCAAAATGGTACTGACCGAATGAGACTTTTGAACGAGAACTGTTAGAACTTACCTGAGAAAATTGAAGCTAGATAGTCGCATAAGAAACAGAACTGACTTCAGTTAAAATATGGCTATGCACGTCAGGTTAAGTTGGAAATGTACTGGAATAGTACCCGATAGATGAAACGAAACGAAACGAAACGGTATGATTCAACGAACGAGGCTCGTGAAAAACGCAACCTGGTGACGAAAATACAGCTTACCGTGACCACATTTCTGCCCTACACCAAGGGAGCGGTCAGCAAATCAGAATAGTCATTCACCGAAGGGAGAAAGTTGACAATTCTGTGGAAGGAAGATATTCTAATTAACCCCGCTAGTCCCACGTGGAAAGGTCCTCTGACTCCAAATCACCTCAGTTAATCAGTGGGATTTCAGGTGTTTACACAGAATATCTAGTGGGCTCAGTCGGCAAAATGAACCTACTTACACATGGTGCAGGTTATTTCCAGCGTCTAATTGGTTCGTTAAAATTCAACTCTCATTAGTTGCGAATGCTACTCCTTGTTGTGTTCAGCCGAAGTTTTAGTTTTGAGTAGACTGTCTTGTTTTGTTGTTTTATTTTTTCTGCAAAGTGAGAAATTTGTTTTCGGAACTGTCAAGCTGGCGGAACAACTAAGGCCTACGTAGCAATCAGGCTCTAGGCAGAGACCGTATTGGTGTTCAATAAATATAGGTGTGGGAACCCGATATGACACTTACTGGGTTAGACTCTTCCAGTTTTCTATCCTTGTGATTTCAGATCGAACACGTGAACCCGCTCACTCCCCACCGGAAAAGGAAGATCACTGTGCCTTGCATACTGCATCCATCCCGTTGTTCGTACTATCATTATGCTGTCAATAATGACATTCCGGGAAAACACTATTTCATTCGATTTTTCTGAATCATCAGCACTGTCCGAGCCTTAACATGAGATTTCAGAAAACAAATATATCTTCCATGGGCTTACCATCATTTGTTTTTTTGGTATTTAGCAATGATTTTCGGTTCAGTAGACCACACTGTGTTCAAGTGCTTCTTCCAATCGATGAGCATCGCAAAATAATCCACCTCTATGTTTAGTATTTGCTTATGAACAATCGAAGTCTATTTCTTATATCTGACAGTGATTTACCGAGGTACTTGTTCGTCAGATTTGTCCTTTTCAGCTCTGATATAGCCGTTTTTTTTAAATAGGCCTGTGCTCGTGTGAGAGCAGTGACGTCAACCTTTGATCTGTCAATAAACAGTCTCACACGCGCGACTTGGTGATTCTCAATGAGGATTTGAGTAAGACACATGTTTTTCTGAATAATCTAAACAACAGATAAACAATACCTGGGATACATTTTGCGTTTTCAGATATGGGTTCGGTGCTCTATGTGGTCTGATGAATTCCGCAATTACCAATTCACTGGAATCACATTCCATTCCCAATTGTTGACGTCCTTTTACAATTATTCCTGTGCCAAAAACTCCCACAAACAGACGGAACCCCAAGAAGTATCGACCAATAGCTCTATCTTCATCAGCGTTGAAACTTGCAGAACGCGTCATGCTGCGTCCTCTTTAACCATGGTGAGAACCTCAACCGACCAGTTACAATTTGCGCACAAATCCAAGCGTCCTACAAGTTGATGCAATAGCGCCCATTGTGCATCATTTTACTAAATCCCTCGACGATTCAAGCAAGTCAGTTAGATGTGCTTTTCTTGACTACATGTCAGCCTTTGACAGTGCACCACGTTCACTTCTATAAAAACCAGAACCTTTTGGCTGTCTCGCATTTTTACTAAAGTGATTGAAAGACTATTTCTCTGCAAGAACACAATGCACCAAAGCAGGCAGAAAAGTCTGCGAACATCTCTTAACCAGTTCAAGTGTGCTTCAAGGTGCTGTCCCTTCTCCGTATTTGTTTTCAACATACATTAAGGATCTGCCTGTCTCCCAGTTCCCAGTTCACATCCTCAAATATACTGGATACTGTTTTGGTTAGGTCTGTCCTAAATCGACCAGACTTCGAGGAATTCACTGCAAATCTTTCACATATTCAGGACTTTTCTAATCAATCTGTTGAACAGTAAAATATGTCGAGAGAATATTTTTTCCATCACTCATTTCCGGTTCATTGGAGACACTTCCATCATTAATCCTACTCCCCTAGCACGTATAAACCACGAGGAATACCTTGGTGTTACACTGCAGCATAATCTGCATTGGTATTTGCCCACTGAAATCACAGCAGGAAAACTGCGTCGTTTATCGCATCAGACTACAAAACTACGGTAAGTTAGTGCTCCACAGTCCGCTGTTTTCACTTTTGTAAAACAATGCATTTTACCTATCACTCTTTATTTTCCCTCTGTCATTTTCCCAGGATTATTAAAAACGGATTTCATCACCTTTCGCAAAGATTTAGGCATCATTAATCTTGTGTATGGTATAACCTTAAATGATCTGGTCTTGGAGCTATGCACCAGCCACAAAACAACATCAATTGCGTTTGCACCGAAAATCCTTCCCAATACTTCGCACCCATTGCATTTTGATCTTACCCTTTGTCAGTCCTGCGGATCGACCCGGTCAAGGTATAAACTGCTTCGCTGCAGACTGTCATTGTACGGGAATTCCGATGTTACGTTTCTAGCATGTGTCCTAACAAACAAGGATGTCATTCCGTCTGAAATGAGACCCCGTTTTGCTCTGTAACTTATTTAGGCGTATTTTTGGGCTGAAAAGCATTGTATAACTATGCTGAAGTTAGTATATATATATATATATATATATATATATATATATATATATATATATATATATATATATGCCTATAGATAGTGGTAATAACTCTCGTTCCTAAAAAGGGCTATTCGGAGTTTCGTCTCATTGCTTGCATCTACATTCCCTTAAAGTTTTTGAAAAATCCTCCAAAGACTGACTAATACACTTGCTACTGACACACAACATTCTACGCGCACTTGACAGGCAGAGCAAAGCGGTCAGGATATCCTTCCTAGACTACAGAAATGCATCTGAAAGCGTCGACAAGAATGAGCTTATTTATTTTCTTTGCTATTCTGACATTGAGCCTCCCTCTTCACTATTGATAGATTACTCTCGCAACCGCCAGAAGTTTATCCATTATAACGGCACCAACTCTTCTCTTATTACATCTACCCGTGGCGTTCCTAAAGAAGTAATAGTGTTCTCATTTTTACTTTCTGTGTACATTTCTACTATTCTTATACGTGAAAATACTCTCCTTAACAAACATGCGGATGATGGCATACTTAGTACGCCGTATGTTTGCGACTGTACTTTTTCTACCCTCCAAATTGGTATCACTCAAATTTTACATTGGTCTGATGCCCTTAATCTAGGTCTCAATCCAATTAAATGTAGTGACATCGTATTCTCGCTGTTGAACGGTGGCAAGTATTTCAGTTTTCGAGGCGATTGCTCCTCTATTAAAATAAATGAGGAACAACTGAATTATCGTGCTTAAATTGAGAATCTTGGAGTGTTACACGACCGTAATGTTGTTTGGTCCCAAATGTCGGCTTCGCTTTTGTGAAAATTAGACGCTGGTCTTTCCATGTTTCACGTCTTAAATTCCACTCTGTACTCAATCGCCTTGTCAAACGCTTTGGATTATCATGTATTCTACCTCAATGGCTATATGCCTCATCTGTCATCCATCTTGACTTGTTGCAGACTTTAAGCTTATTGTCAGATCACTGGCATACCCCGAGGGTAATTCACACTCCAACACTGAAAAGCCCGCCAAAACCTATCAATGAAGATCCTTAGTGGCTCTGACCACCCACTTCATAAAAGACCTTGTGAAATGCATATCTACATCCCTCGCACGTTCTCATTAAAAATATAATAATGCACACACTTCGATGCACAGTAGTTCCACTATTCCCTACGTAACAAGGTTCCGCACAACCCAGTTATTGTAATACCTTAACTCACAAAACATTTGGAATAACGCAGGTGCTTATTACCCATTGACCAAGGGTGTTTTTTGCGTTATATTATATACCTTTTCGGAGGGTGTAAACTTCATTAGTTGAAGGCTGAATAGCCCCCCGGGGTGCAAGAAGCATTTACTTGACTTATCGTACTTGACAGAAGACGTAAGTTGCAAAATGCAAGCACGGGGTTTATGGCAACCAACAACATGCATCACCAACACGAACAATATTAAAATTGTTGCGACTATCAATACATTCCATGCACGGATGGGTATTTCTTAAGAGTTCTTAATGGGGGTTTGCAATGACGAAAGAATTTACTAATCCATGTGGTCCGGCTCGTAACTACAGTAATCGATGCACAGTTAGGGGAGATCAATACGATGCAGCGTCGTGGCTGTTTGAAACAGCAGTGAAACCACAGCAACCGTTGTTTTTTGCATGCCTATCCTACTGTATTGGCATGCTTGATAAGATAATCGCAGAATGGAACTAACCTTGCATCGCTCTGAGCTGGTGGACCTCGAGTAGGATCGGTGGGTGTATGGGCAGTGAACGGCTTGCCAGGAGTCTTCTGTTCATCAGCTGTACCGGAATCGTCCGACAACCGAGACAAGGATGATTCGCCCGGAGCTACAAGCACGTTAAAGTTGTTCTCCGATCCCTCACCATCGGACTGATCCGGTGTGCATATGGTTGATGAAGATGCATTCAACAACGCACCACTTGACTTGCCATTTTTGGTCTCGGCTGTGATCACAGTTTTCTCTAGATTGCAATAGACGCTAGTAACTAGGTCAGTGAGTGCGCCCACAATCCGCGTGTTCAGTATCGGGGACGGTAGTGGAGTCAAACTTCCGGGCGCGGTGGATGACTGCAATACAGATCCCGGGCCCAACTGCACTGCGGCTGTGTTCGTTGTTGTAACTGTTGGCAGTTTACCAGTCCAGGCGTGACCACCCAAACCGGAATCTGGACTCAGATCGTGCAATCCCATGATATCCGTATTGAACACTTGCTCGGCTGGATGGGCCAAAACTTCATCGGCAGCAAGAAGCAAGCTTTGTGGAAGCTGGATTTCCGCGCAAGACGGGGAATTAAGGGAATAAAATGGGATTAATATGGAAAGGAAGAAAAAACAAACTTGTATCCGCATTAGGCTATCTCGAGTCCAGAGTCAATTCATACCGGATTTGATTGGGTTACTGATGATTTGCATTCAAATAAACTTTACAGGGCTTCAATGACATCCGTTTCGGTTTTGTCATTGAAATGACTTCGCACCCAACTGTTTTGGTTTTGATTAACACTGGTCAAAACAATTCAACAGGAAACAGTCGGAAGCATAAAGAGCAGAGATACAAAGGGGAAATAAAACAGACGAAGAAGATCCCAAAAGTAAATACCACCAGAAAACGGTGCTGAACCATATCACTAAGGATTTCGAAAGTCCAACGCAACATAGTTAACAGAAACAAATAGCAATGGAAAGGAAAAGGTATACATATACATATATATTCCTTTACACCGACTTCAGAACAAGCATGGTGCAAACGCAACAACAACAAAAAAACAAAGTCAGAGGGGGGGGGGGTAGGAGTTAACATTAGGATTACAACAAGTCAAAGCGAAATGATTTTTTTCACCGTACACGTTGTGCAAATTATTGTCTGTTTTTCAATTATTTATGGGAAACGGCGAGCCAACAAACAAGCCACACACCATTCGCACCACTGGATTCGGTTTCGAGCCATATCTCTGAGCGTCTCTAATTGACAGCAATCTCAACTCTTGGGCCCAAACCAGGTAGATGAGAAACACCAACCAAAGTCAAAGCCAATGTTAAGTTCTTTCTGCCTCTGCGCTAAGTCATGGCCTGACAGCTGCGCCGCTTCTTCCAGCCTTGCCCAGTACGTCAAAAAAAGAGCACAAAACGGTAAACGATGGGCGAGCATACGCGAAACATGCCCACGCCATCGGAAGCGATGTAGAGCGATTATCTCGGTCAGACGGCGACTATCTGCACCGAAAACACGACAACGAACCTCGTCATTGCTCATCCGAGGTTCCCACCAAGCACAAGCAATGCTTCGGAGACACCGGTGGTTGAAAATAGAAGGATACGGTAAAACGCCTCTAACCAATGATAAGGCTCGTTCTTCGGACGCCATCAGGTAGGCGGCAAGCACCAACCGAAGCCAGTGCTGATGCTAGTTTCTCCATACCTGTACGCCAAATCATAGCCTGACTGTCGCGTCGTTTCTTTCAGCCTCGCCCAGCAAGTGTGCATAGAAACGGAAAGGAAAACGGCGGGAAGACATTTGCAAAATATGCCTTAGCCGCCGAAATCGATGTAGAGTGAGCACTTTAGTCATAGAGCGGCTATGCGTGCCAGACACAAGCCGGCGCATCTCGTAATTCCTCACTTGGTGTTTCCACCACTGATGAGCACAACACTTCGGAAACATAGACTGTTGAACACAGAAAAACGTTCAGCATTATCAACAGGCAGTGGCCAAGTCTCGCAATCGCTGCGGTCTATACCGTACCTCAAAAGAGAAAACCAGAAGTCACGGCGCCGCCACAGACGTCGCGGGTTGGTTAAAGCTGCTATAGCTCTAATTATTCATGATTTGGTCCAATCTCCTCTTTAACACAACCTCCAGCTGTAATCAAGCCCCCGAGGTACTTGAACTTACCCACTAATTCTGCATGAACACCGTAGACAATGAAAGCCGACAAAGGCTCCTGCAATTCCTATAAAAGCGCTCCATCATGAGACTGCATCTTGTTCTGGTGTGACGCCTTGCGTGTCTCCACGATCCAAAGAGATATGCAGGATAGCTTCCTTAAGCCGGAGATGCAATCATACCTGAAAAGTCGATGGGTTGAGGCCAGACGAGGTCCAGTTGCTGGGTAACATCTAGTTCTAACCACTTTGACCCTGGAGACAACACTGCAGCGAATAAACACGGAGAGAAACAGTTTACTCGTCTAAAAAAAACCACTAGATGGAACTGGGAGTGGAGTACTTGGGGGTTCTCTCGACGGTGAGAGAAGTCATCGCATTTCATTGGGCAGCTATCGCCCACCTAAACTTGGAAGGCCCCATCCCAAATATTTCTACCCCGTTCACGTTCTGCTTGCTCCATTGGATGAGTGGGGCTGAGGAAAATCCGAAAAGCGGATCGATAAGAAAGCACCAGCGAAGACAAGACAAAACGCATGCAGTAATTAGGTCTTACGTGACAGACGAGAAGAAGTTCCTTCACAGGTTCTTTGGTCACTTTCTCGTGTTCGGTTAACGCCCGACTATCTTGTGGATCAGATTTTCGAGTCCAAGGGTCTGGTTAGTGTTCTCAAAGGAAATCCCTTCCGCGGTGTGGGCAGCCGCGAAGTATGATTCGCCCAGAAACGTCTAGCACCTTCCATGATTTCCCCTTCATTGATTTAAGGTCGATGGAAAACACCCTATATAAATGTGGCTCTGAAGAAAACAGTAGTTTGGAAGTGAGGTGTAAATCAAACGCACTTTCTAAGCCTAAAGGTTAATTTTACTTGGTTTCCTCCAACGTCCGCACATTATGTCACATAGGGCAACAGGCTTCCCTCACTAGAACTCTCGAAACCTTCAAAATAGATGTATGCCGTGTCTCCGAAACACGCATACAAAACCCCACTTCTGTGCTCACTGTTCACAACCCAAATACAACGTCAGTTACTCACTGCACGCTTCGCTTGCCGCGTGATCCGGTATCTAGTGTTCGTGTTCAAGCTGGCGTGAGAATCGCTTTAAGCGTGCACTGCTAGACTGGATTCCAGTCAGCAGTCGGTTGTGTGCAGTTCGGTTGAACGGTTCAGTACATATCAACAGCAACAAACCGAAGAGTCGATGTTTGTTTGTCGTGTCTGTGTAAGCGCCAACTGACTGCGACTCATCTGAGTACACGGATGAATTCTATCAGGATTTATGCAAGCTAACTGAAAGCATACGCCCAACGGAGGTGGTGGTGATTGTTGGAGAGTTTGGTGCCAAAATTTAATTTTTGGGAGATTCAGAAAGGCACATTGGAGGCCCATTTGCTATCCCGACCGCTGGCTGCTGTAGAACTCGGTTGGTTTTACATCAGACGTTGTGCTGGCAGAAGATATAGCTAAAAGAGATAAGTTTCGTTATCTGGTCAGTTACATCTCACAACATGGTCAGATATGGGATGAGTTGTCCTCGCGTATATAGAAGGTGCGTTTTACAGTTGTCAATCTCAGTCTTTTGTGGTGACAGTCCGACATCAGATTATATAATCAGGGTCGAGTGTAACGTTCAACAGTTAGACCAGTTCTTTTATATGCCTAAGAAACACGGTGGTTAAGGATAGAAGATAGACGAAGACTGTCGGTGTTCGAGAACCGATATCTCTGTAGCACTGTCCGAAGATGATGGGAGAACCGTATCTGCAATGCTGAGGTTAGGCGTAGTGTTGGGAGCTAGTGGCCAGTCACTGGAACAAGTACTGAATATAGACAAGTTAAGGTGACTGGGACATGTATTATGCATGCCAACCGACAGACTTTTTCGGCATACGCTGTTCCTCGAGACAGGTAGTGGCTGAAAGACAGGTCGAGGTGGTCAACCCATGAAGTGGAGAAAAGAGTAGGAAAAACTTGATCGATTAGGGCGTGTTAGACTTCGGGTTCATGTCCACGAGACCCGCCTACCAGTTGGTTGGAGACACTAAATGATATGGCTTGAGGTAGCGGCCAGCGGCGTAGTTGCTTTCGAACTCTCTGTTTGTTCGTATGATTCCCGCTAATCATGTTGTTTTCGGTTCCTTTCCACCATATGCTTCTACCCATTTCATCATCAACTGGACGATGCTGGGAGCTTGCACTGATGTGCGAGTTGGTGGTTGAAATGAACTGAAATGTAAAAGCACTCCGAATTTGGAAGCCGAAAATAGCATAGCATATCCGGACACCTCAATGGATAAGTGGTCCAGAGAGAGTGTTGCATTGCATAGTTATTGGTACTCAGCAAGATATCACTGGCATATTTCAAGTCGGAAACTCGGTTTCTTGGGAGTTCAAATCTACCGGTTGGTAGACCAAACAAGACATTCCGTGGAACCTCATCTATGAAGAAGTTGAAAATGAATGGGGGTACAAGGCATTCTTGTCGTACTCCACTGGAGACTTGAGACAACAAAAGAAGACGAATTCTGGTCGTAGGCCTTAACCCAACCTGAGATGTGACGAAACAATCCTTTCAGAATCGATACATACTTTTCAAGCACTTCATTGCTGAACAAACAATTTTATAGTGCAGTCCTACCGACAGGGTCGAAGGCCGCACGAATATCTAGGAAGACGATGATCGTTGGTGTTTGGATGGTATGACGGTGCTCTAGTAGTTGTCGAAAGGTGAATATTCGATCGACACATCAACGACCGGCACGAGACCCAGTTTGCTCCTCGCGAGTCTGCTCTTCACACATTTGGTACGATCTGCGAAAAATGACGGATGCAAACGGGTTCAATGCTACTGAGATTCGGTTTATACATCTACGTTCAATACAACCACTGCGTGATCTCTTCTTGAAGCATAGCGAGGGGACCCGGTCTGAATTTCAGACCCTGAAAATGACACACGAAGTTTTGTCTGTGCTCCACCACCTTTACCCAGGTCTGAGAGAAGGCCATCAGAGCCCAAGCTTTGTGACATCCAAAGGCTTGAATATCTTTGTGGAACATCGTCTCAGTGGGTAGATCTGTCGAAACAGATCACGGGATGTGCGCAGGAACACCTATAAGCAAAACTGACAAACGAGGGCAGCTAAACTGTCCGGAGGCGTTCCACACACCGTTGTTGATTCTGAATTGGCGAACCGTCAACTTCACTGACCGTTTCACTCACCCGTAGTGGTTTCCTGCCGGTGACTTAGGTAAAGTGGAACAGCTTGCATTAGTTTCCCATGACGGTATCTGGCTCCATCTTTGATGCACGTTGCGGCCACCATGTTTTGTGATATCTGTGTAGATCTGCATTGAACTCACGTCTCATAAGAAGTTGTACTTCGTTATGCTCGCTTCCAGTGGAGATCGACTGGCGTATATCGAGAGGGCACAGAGAATCAATAGAAGTCCGAGCTGTAACGGCGCGACGAGACAGGCCACAACCGGCGGAAGGAAAAGCATTCTTGAAAAGCGATCAGCTTCCGTTCAGATTATTCAGCTGTTTACCTCGGCACTTCTGCGCTGTACTCTCGGTTGCTACCTTCCAGCATCGTCCAGTAAGAGCCACCGGTCGCGACACCTAGTCGTGTCACTCAATGTTTCTAATAATGCTCGCATCTGGTGGGATCATTGAGTGAGTAATAACGAGATGCACTGTCGTGCGTTAGGCACCGATAGCCACTCCCCTAAAGAAGTTTCAGTAGTCTCAGTTTATTTAATCATTAACATCGTACTTCTACGCCTTGTTTTCGTTTGCTACCTCCCAGCACTGTCCAGTAAAGGGCAAACATAATGAGAGCATAAAGTACAAAAAGATCAAAGTAAGAAGCGGAAGTCCCGAAGACAAACAAACAGACCGAATGCAACTACGCCACTGGCCGTAACACCTAACCACATCACTCAGTATCTCCAATCATCTGGTAGACGGGTTGCGCGGATCTGAACCCGGAAGTCTAACACGTCCTATTTGGTTGAGTCCAGTGGTTGGGGTTTTATACCATTTCGCCATTTCAGGGGCTGACCACCTCGACCTATCTTCCAACGACTACCTGTCTCGGAAAACAGCGTACGCCGGGGAAGTTTATCGGTGGGCATGCGTAACACGTCTCAGCCACATTAACCTACAGGTAGTGTCGAAACTGATGCATACGGGTTTCCGATAGCACATGTTGTGCTCGTACACGACAGCATTAACGAAGAACTACGTAATTTCATAAGTACCGTAACTATAAATTAGTGGTGACGTTTAATGACAATTACTCCTGTGGTCTGCTTGCCTGTGGTGAGCACATATGCTCAAAATGCAGACGAAAGAATATTTTTGCTAATACTGATCGGCCCCAATGACGATGGAATGTGAGCTGCTTAGGGAATACAGGACAACATTTTTACATAGAAATTATCTAATCATCATTAAGAATACAGTGCTTATACACAATACCAAACATTTGGTTTCATTTTATTCTCCAGGATTTTTCACAGTCTCATCAGCACAGAATCCACCGTGTTGGTGATGAAGTAGTTCTTTATCTTATGTACCATCACATATTGCACTTTTGACTTTAATGACCAGTGTGCAGGCAGCCCTTTGACTACTTTCTCTGGAACAAGGAAATCCTTATGATTACGTTTGAATCTGCGCTATTAGAGGGTAACTGCATGAACTGGACCTTGAGGTTGCGCAAATATTAACAAGTCTTACAGCGAATAATGAAAGGACAAATCATTTTGCATGACTTTATTTACAAACCTATAGTGAAGGTAAGCATGAAGGGTTATCCTGAAAAATATTACCTACCCGGGTGACTTCGTTTCAATCTTAACAGCAAAGATTTGCCTAACATTCGCGGCGTCTCTAATTATAGTCCACCAACAGAGCACAAGGTGTTTTATTCCTGTCCAAATCAATGTTGGTTGATATGATACATCAACATTCCACGGAATAAATTTTAGGGAGAAATTCCTACACCAAATGATATTTTTTGTGTGCCTTCTACGGCTTATCGTACACCACACAATCAAACGAGAAACAAATCCATCGCTAAAATGACAGATCTCGTGATGAAACCTATACGTATTCTCATTTGTTGAGCTTGCAATGAAGCCTTCGTATCACGCGATTCTAGTCGCACTGGAAATTGCCACTGGAGGTTTCTGGGCGAATCATACTTCGCGGATTTCCTTTGAGAACACTAACCAGACCCTTGGACTCGAAAATCTGATCCACAAGATAGTCGGGCGTTAACCGAACACGAGAAAGTGACCAAAGAACCTGTGAAGGAACTTCTTCTCGTCTGTCACGTAAGACCTAATTACTGCATGCGTTTTGTCTTGTCTTCGCTGGTGCTTTCTTATCGATCCGCTTTTCGGATTTTCCTCAGCCCCACTCATCCAATGGAGCAAGCAGAACGTGAACGGGGTAGAAATATTTGGGATGGGGCCTTCCAAGTTTAGGTGGGCGATAGCTGCCCAATGAAATGCGATGACTTCTCTCACCGTCGAGAGAACCCCCAAGTACTCCACTCCCAGTTCCATCTAGTGGTTTTTTTTAGACGAGTAAACTGTTTCTCTCCGTGTTTATTCGCTGCAGTGTTGTCTCCAGGGTCAAAGTGGTTAGAACTAGATGTTACCCAGCAACTGGACCTCGTCTGGCCTCAACCCATCGACTTTTCAGGTATGATTGCATCTCCGGCTTAAGGAAGCTATCCTGCATATCTCTTTGGATCGTGGAGGCACGCAAGCCATTACACCACGTCAAGGCGCCGTCTTGTCGTGATGGAGAAACGACCGATGCTGACTGATGTTATCAGGCGAGGCCAGTTCTGGGTTTTCAGCTAGCCCGTGTTAGGAGAGGAACGGGTGAGATAGTTGTGACAGTTTATCACAATCTAACCGTCGTTTAGGTATGCCGACCGAAACACATGGACAGCTTAGTGCAAACTATTTCGTGGTCGGAATCAACAGTTGTGCTCCAGTATGATCGGCAGTCTTGTATGCAACCCTGTCATTGGTGGCTTATAGCGAAGTGTTCAATCTGGATCCATCGCTGACTCGAGAATCGCAACGCCAGGCGGCATATAGGCGATCAGAACGTCTGAAGTTCGTACTGGCGAGGAACAGGCGGTGGTCTGAGCACAGAGCCAAAAACAGTTCCCCGTTTTCCGAGCGACAGGAATCTGTCCCAAAAGGGCCTCCTAAATGCGCCTCGTTCGATACCATCCGGCCAAATTCAGCATTCATAGCTCCTGCCAGAATCACGATATCAGCCCGGTACGTTCTGAGTAAGAGGTCTTTTAGTATTAGGTAGTTGTCTTTGGATCTGGGTCGCGATTGATGCTTACGCCGAAGTGATAAGCGTTGCATTTATCGGGATGGTAACTGCTCCTTTTTTACGAACCCCTTAGCCCCACTGCACGATAACCGACGGTCGATTGGGATTTAGTCTCGTAGCGCGGCTTCAGCTTTTTCACTGAGAATTCTGCGAATGCCAGAAAGACCAGAAGCCGCAATCGTGGGTGAGACTTCGTAGAGGGATTAGATTGGAGGATCAATCAGATGACAGGACTGTAGTCTTGTATGCAAATCTCTTGAATGGAACACACATCGATGGCTGGGGCTCCAGACGTAAGAGTTAAACCCTCGTTTTCCTACACCGAGCATAGCTGGCACGTTGAACGTGGCTAGTTTGCACGGATATTAAGAACAAAGGAGGGCATCAGTGAGTGGTAGGAAGTACGATGAGACTTCGAAGATGGTCCAGTAAGGAAGCGGTAAAACGTGACCAGGATTTTCGCCGGAGGTCCTACTGTTAGTATGGACCACTGAAATTCTTGCTGGATGTGAAAAACGATGAGAAGAGGGAGATGCGCGAGGGCGAGGGGAAACAGGTCGTGTACGGTGTAAGAGAGATCTTTTGTGAGCAGAAGAGAGCAATCAGTGATTGCTGTTTGAGTGTTGGCCTGTTGTTCTACTCTGTTGCCCAGTCCAGAGTAAAATGTAGGCTAACGGGATCTCCTCCTCGAGGAAGAACCTCCGGTATTCACACAACCAAGCGCGTTCTGTATGACAGTGGTTAATTGTATGGTTCATTCGCCTCCGTTGGAAAATTTTCTTGGGGCTGTGTCCTCACTTGGTGATGGACTACATTCGCCAAGTCACAGCGAAGTCCACCAATTTATATGGTGTTTTAGAACAGAGAACGACAGCTAAGTGGAAAAACCAAGCACTGCCGTTAATAGACCATTTATTTAGTGAGTTAGAGCCCATCTTATTCATGATCAGTTGCGACCTGGGAATACACCCTATTGCAGACAGCTCTGCTATTCGGCGGAACACTGCCGGATGTTGTCCTCTGCTGGTTATCTGAAACTGAACCCTGTACGACTTCAGATATGATTGCACCTCCGATTTAGGGAGGCTATACTACGTAGCTCTTCTGGTCGTGGACATATGCAAGACATTATACCACGTCCAGGGGCAGTTTTATCGTGAAGGCTGAAACCAGAACACCTAAGGTTAACGTTAGTTGTTGAAAGAATTGGCACGAACATGAGCGGTTGAATCGGATGGAATCTGTTAAGTCATAAATTTCTACTCGATTCTGTTCCGTTATAACCTCAGAGGAATCCTATCTAAAGACAAACCCAGATCGTGCTCATTTCACCAATGCCCAAACACCAGCTGCATCGAATGTTCTCATTCCCTCGCCCATTTTTTGACCTTGAAATTCACATAACGGGTCGTCACTGATATCAAGTAGTACATCTTGCCCTGAGATGTGAGTTTAGCACTACCGTACATATTGGATTGTTTATTCAGCATGTTCTCATAGTTCGCATAGACAACTGAATGCTTAACCGTCAAGGTCAGCGGTGACATCGTAAATAATTTGACTGCATATTTACTCAATGATGCCCCATTCGGAGTCTCCGACTTTCCCGGAACACCAAGAAAACCAAGTAACTTTTGTACACAGATGACGTCAACAGAGGGCAAATCCATTCTTTCTTACCCTCGCTGTTTGTCTTTCATCGTATCCCATTGACCTGCTGTCTGCTGAGACTGTGATCGAAATAAATTTAGCAATGTTATCACTGTTTATGTGTACAGTTGTGTTTTTTCTCCATCGATCGAGAGCGGAAGGGTGCTTTATTTAGAAGACAGCGATCATAATAATAATGCGGCTTTACCGGAACGCATTGTTGGTTATCAGTAGGCCCGCGCGCCTGTGTGCTTGCAAATTTTGATTCGCCTGAGTCACATGATCCACTGTGCTCGTCGGTGTGTACGTATGTAGCATGTATTTGTCGGTCGTATTGATCGCTGGTTGCAGAGACCAGCATCCAGCGCCGCCAAGCACGCGGCCAGTCATGTTTGTGCGACCGGGGAGGGCAACTCAGGAATAGAACAGAAAGTAATGTGATTATCATGCGTGATAGAACTACCATAGATGTCATAATCTGACAAACATTTATGTAAATGCTGCGTGGAACCATCGCTCGGTGGATGTCTGGAGCATAGATCAATGTTTCAATTCGTGTGTTCGGGTGAACTTTTGATGCGTATCTGGTCTATCGATCTAAGCGAATTCAGCTGTTCAGTCTGGCTGATAGCATTTTATGTGGAGTTTTATGTCAAATCACGTTGATTAGCATCAGTACAGAATCGCCGCGAACGTTCAGTCAGTATTTATCGTTCCTAACCTTGATTCCGTTTGTTATATTGCATGTGTGTCCGACTATGAAATGTTGCAAGAAGATTAAAAACTGTTCTAAGTAATTGCCTTGTGATTACCAATTTCTAGTCCCAAGAATCCAGGCATTAGTCCCCAAATACGTCCAACCATATACACTGTAACATTCATACACTGACCGTATCATTGGTAATCATTACTAGCAAAACCTCCGTAGATCCACTCCCCACAGCACTCACATTGTCACCATGACACACCATCAGCATTCCTATCTCCCTACATTGTCTCTTAAGTCACATGGTGCGTTGCGGCTGGCCGGTAAATGAAACACTGAAAGCAAGCTTATTTGCCATTTTCTGGTCTCCCAGTGAACCTATCGGGAGTGTCTTCTCATTTTCTCTATTTATCATTCAACAGTGGCACATCATTTCGGGAAAAGTATGTGACTGATCGAACGCTGTGGAGAATGGGAGGTGACTGATGGTAACGAGATTCGAACCTGGTCTTCAGTTCATTCTTCGACAACCGCTGGTCATGAGGTTGAGCATAGAACATTGCGTACTCGGAGCGAATCCCTCCATATAAACTTAATTGGTTGTGTATCACTGATAAGGTCGGGTGTAGCTCAAAAGATAGTAAAGGATGACCAATTACTGAAATCACAGAAGACATGAATAGCACCAACCACTGAATCATGTCTTACAGAACTCGTTCCACTGTCGGAGTGGTGTCCAGGAGACTCATAAACTATTCAGTAGGTAGTGTAGCCAGATGTGGTGAATCATCTTGGACTTGTATCCGCACCGTTATTCTATCTTGCACCTTTTCCCCACCATACTCGTGCTCATTCTATAATTCCTCCATAATTTAATGTCATTGACCGAAATTATGCCATTTAATGGTCGGACGACATTTATCTGAATTCAAACTGAAACATTCACAGTTATATCCGCTTTTATCAGTTTTGGTCGCCCATGCTAATTGGGGGATGCCAACGCTTCGAGTGCGAGCAGGCAGCGCATTGAGTGAATGATATCACTTTAAGCGACATCGTTATGTTTAGGACCACAAATTGACTGTCGGAGTTCGTCCCGACTACTCGATGGCGCAAGAATCTTCTGTCTCGTAGCGCCGTAACACCCTGGATTTCTATTGATTCTCTGTGCCCTCTCGATACACGCCAGTCGATCTCCACTGGAAGCGAGCATAACGAAGTACAACTTCTTATGAGACGTGAGTTCAATGCAGATCTACGCATATATCACAAAACATGGTGGCCGCAACGTGCATCAAAGATGGAGCCAGATACCGTCATGGGAAATTAATGCAAGCTGTTCCACTTTACCTAAGTCACCGGCAGGAAACCACTACGGGTGAGTGAAACGGTCAGTGAAGTTGACGGTTCGCCAATTCAGAATCAACAACGGTGTGTAGAACGCTGAGCGAAACACTTGAAGGCATAGATTAGCTGGCTAGCTTTCGCCAAATTTGCTATCTCCAGCGGAGTATGACACAGGTTTGCACGACCAATGTTTTTGGTTCCTCTTTTCATACTCTTGTTTTTGTTATTATTTCTGATTGAGATTCCCACTGAGTGATAACAAAGCCACCGCACCCAGTGCATGGTTAGCGGTTGTTCAAGCTGAACTGAGCTGATGAGATTTCGAGGGACCGCGTAGTAAGTCAAGTCAGGTCAAGTCAAGTATTTGTCGTATGCACTCCGTTGGGTGAATATTCAGTAGTGTATAGGTATACTTAGAGCAACCAAACAAAAAACACGGCTTCTGACATATTTTTTTCAAAAAATACAATGATAAGAGACAATTTAGAAACCAGGACAATAAAAGTCGTCTAAGTTTAGCGTTCCAGGGTTACATGAGAAGCGAGCAGGGTAAGGAACAATAGAGGACCGGTAGGCAGTCGCACACGCATAAATTTCTTTGTAGTCGTTACGGATAGAAGAAGAGGAACCACACGTGATTAGTTCGTTGCGAAACGAGTAATGTGAGTCATCTAAAATCCTATGAGAATTTTTTGTACATTTTGTGGTGATGGGATTTGATGAAGTCGGATGGATTTCTACGAGATATACCACAACATCTCTACCTCAAAAGTTAATGTTTGATTTATTTTATGCATTTGGAAGATTACCTGCTGTGAAATCTGCATGAAACACGTAGTTTATGATAATGGCCATGCACATGATTTATGAACAAGTAGCCCAAGGCATCAATTTATATGCTATTCAAAAGACCATGAGCTATATGTTTCCTATTACCCGGTTGTCCAATCCGGACAGAGGAGAGCTGTGCGCTAACAGAGGCGTCTCCAGGTCGCTGATCGGAAAACAGCGGCTCTTGTAGTTAACCGTGAATAAAGTGACTTCACTTAGTAAGCGGCAGAGGATGACTAGCGGCAGTGCTCAAGGATGCGATGGAATTTTTGCTTGGCTGGCGTTCTCCATTCTAAAAGGCCACATAAATCTGCTGACAGCACTGTGACGTGGTGAATGTGGTCCGCCACTAAATATGGTTATAGCCCTTTGTCGTGTTCTACCTACCCGACAAGGTTTCCAGAACCGGCGAACGGAGCATACAATTGGCCACCGCCTTACTTAGACCAACATTGCCGCCTTGTAGGATGCGCTTAGCTGTGCAGACGTTAGAGGTGCATCCTCGAATAAAAAGACCCACTACGGAGTGGGCGAACGAGTAGTACAGCAACCCACAACGCAAACAGCTAAAGAAGACATCACTCACACAAAGATTGACTGTTATACTGTGCTGTGTTTCCCACTCCCATTTTTGTAATTATTATTGTTGCTTGGGAACGATGCTTGATTTCAAGTTGGGATAGAAAAAACGATTCCCACTGGATGAAGACCAAAATTTTTATCAGGCGCATGCACCGTCATTTTCTCAGACCTCGGGTTTGTTATAAAAACTTGCACCAGATGTGATATGCCTGTGGGTTGTTAGACACAAACTCGACAGTGCGATACTCAGTTAGCTACAGCAGATCAGATATTTCATGCAACAGCGAACACTTACCTTTTTAATTTCTGTAGAAATCAACTCCGTAGCTTCTTCCACTGCGAGGCAATTCTCATTCCCGGTAGTTGGTATCAAAATGATCAGACGTCCACAGGCATAACTTTCGGAAACTAGGGCCTAAATGAATTCGGAAAAGAAGAGGGGGAATCCAGTTACCCTAACAACTCGACTGTTCTATGCCACAATAACTCAATAAGGAGACTACACTAAGCGGTCTTGCACTGTCATTCAACAGGAATTTGACTCCACACAGAGTAATTACAAACAAACGAGGGAGATAACGAAATCGGAGTAGCAATCGGGTAAAGTCCTTGAACTAGGGAAAAGGCCAAACAGGAACTTTGACTAGATGATATTGATGGGATCATCATAGTGGTCATCTCTTTTTCTCAAACGAGTAAAAGTCAGAGAAAAAATGATAAAACTGGTCACAGCATCCCTTGGTGGATATTGATACCATGGATTACCGTAAATGTTAGGAGACGAGCAGCAGTGCCGACAGTGTACCTGATTTTGCCCTACATGTTCAGTTCAGTTCATTCAACCATTAACCTCGCACTTCTGTGCTCTGGTTTCGGTTGCAATCTTCCACGATCGTCCAGTAAAGAGCAACAAAAATAGGAGCATACAGTGAAACAGATCCAACAAAAAAATCAGAGTGAGGAGCGGAAATCACGAAATCAACGAAAGAGTCCGAATGCAACCACGCCACTCGCTGATACACTTAGTCATGTCATTCAATGCTTCAAACCATCTGGCGGACAGGTCTCATGGACCCCAACCCAGAGGTCTTACACGACCTACTTGACCAAGTCCATTAGTCAAGGTTTTCATACCTTTTTGCCATGCCATGAACTGACCACTTCAACTTGTCCTCCAATCAGCACCTGCCTTGGGGATCAGCGAACTTCGAGGAAGTCTAAAGATAGGCATGCGTAACACATGTCCTAGTCGTCTTAATCCATTTAGATTCAACGTTTGCTTCTATAAATGACCTCGGGTTTCCAATACCTCAGCATTGCTAATACGGTGTTCCCACCATATTCGTACAATGCCACAGATACATCGGTACTCGAACAACGACAGCCTTCCCTATCTTCCACTCTAAACGATCATGTTTCAGATAAGTATAAAAGAACGGATTAAACCGCCGCATTGCACACTCGACCATTAACAGACAATCGGATGTCACACCAACGCCACAAATCGCTGAGGTTGTATACGCGATGACACTTCACCCGATATCCGAGATCCACCTGATGAAGTGTAACTGCCCGGGTAACAAAACATATCCACTTCAACTAGAGCGTTTCCTGCCAACACAAAATCTGATGGTGAGCCGACACAGTCACGCAACAGCATTTTACACTTTGAAGATGCAAAACGAAACCCAAACATTGCTATGCTATTGGTAAGAACGTCCAGAAAAGCTTGCATCTTAACTGGATCTTCACTCAGAAAAACAATATCGTCCGCGTATTCCAACACCGACAGATTACTACTTGAGCAAAAGATCGATCCCATTATTCTCACACGAAGATAAGGCTATCTCAAGAATCAACTCAATCACAAAATTGAACAGGAAGAACGAAAGAGGACAACCCTGACGAACGCCACATTCTCTGATGAACTCGGGTGAAAGATCGCCCGAAGTACGAACTCGGTTTCGGCTATTCGCATACAAACATTGGAAAACAGAAATAAATCTCTCTGGCACACCCTTCAATGACAGGCAGCGCCAGGAACTATGCCGTCGACTGAATCGAACGCCACCTTCAGATCAAGAAAGACTGAGATTGTGGGCCTATGGAACGTGTGTCTATGCTCTAAGATTTATCGAAGACTAAACATGTGGTACATACAATCTCGACCGCGTCTGAAACCGGCTTCATTCTCACGCGTACATATTTTGCGCGCGATGCATAATCAGTAGAGAATAAGCCCCGTAAGCTGTTTGGATGAATTACTCAACAGACTAATTTCACTCCGGTTTTCACAAGACGGTCTATCACCTTTCTCGTAAACCGGTACAATCACCGATTCACACCACTCACTGAGAATCTGCTCACGATCCCAGATTATTCAGAGGAGATTTTTTCACTCCAAAACCAACGCTCTGCCTCCTTGAAAGAAGATGGAGACAACCTATCCACTCCAGTGGCTTTGTACCTTTTCATGTCACCCATACCCCACATAACCTCCATTTCTCGTGCAGAAGTGATAACTACTCGCATCAGCTAAATTTTTGGATCTTTTTCACTTTGTTTCTATTCTTTTCGCCCTTTACTGGACGATCCTGGAAGGTAGCAATCGGAACCAGGGTACACAAGTGCGAGGTTACTGGGGGAATAAACTGAAACTAAAAACGGATTGTTTCTTTGACAGGTTTATTCGGACCGTCCGTCGTTGAAGTAGGACAACTGAACTGTTCCTTAAAGTGCTCCGCCCAGCGGTCCAGACGACGTCCCTGAGAGTGAACCAGTGAGCCGTCGGATTCCTTGGTTAACTCTCTCACACTTGGATTCCGTGGACCGATGCCTACAATCAAATGAGAAAGGTTGCGGGAATTGGCAATCAACGCAGTCTTCTACACTTCCCTAAATTTCGCAACCCGCCACTGCTCGCAGTCTTTTCTCAGGTTCCTAGTCTGTATGAGTCTCAGTGGTTCACGTTCTTCATTAAATATGGCATTCACACAGACGGATCTGCGAGCATTTAACACATCAACTGATGTAGAAAATATCTATCGTTTGTGAAGTCTACAGGGACCAGATTACTGTGTCGCATTGGAGGTGGCATACAAGGTTTTCTCCAACTATTGTCAGCGCTCATCTGGGTGTTGTACATCTGGCTGCATCGATAACCTTGCAGACAGCTCCGCCTGAAAAGCAGGTTGTCGATTATCGTCTAGAAGCAAATGCACAGGGCGAGTGCCTTTCACGTTGGTGTGACCACCGATGAGACATTACCAGAAGCGAGCAAGTACCAAGGCCGTATCTGAGTCCAAAGGTGTAGATCAAAATGAACGAAAATCTTCAATCCATCCACATCAGCGGTGACCCATCACAATATGGCCAGTCTGAGTCCAACGTTGTGAAGACGTAAGAGGACGCCATGCCGCTTCTTATGGCAGAAGTTCGCACCCACCAAAAACAATCTGTGATCAGAGCACAGCTCAATGAGACGAGCACCGTTGTCTAGGCGATCGACGGATAAAGCAAACAGGCCTCCAAAGTGCATTTCGGAATCACTCGACGGATCACCTGACAAGCGAAGAGTGCAGTGAGTAACTGACGTTGTATTTGGGTTGTGAACAGTGAGCACAGAAGTGGGGTCTTGTATGCGTGTTTCGGAGACACAGCATGCATCTATTTTGAAGGTTCCGAGAGTTCTAGTGAGGGAAGCCTGTTGCCCTTTGCGACATAATGTGCGGACGTTGGAGGAAACCAAGTAAAATTACCTTCAGGCTGAGAAAGTGCGTTTGATTTACACCTCACTTCCAAACTACTGTTTTCTTCAGAGCCACATTTATATGGGGTGTTTTACATCGACCTTAAATCAATGGAGGAAAAATCAGGAAGGCCTTTTACGGGGAAGGTGCTGGACGTTTCTGGGCAAAGAAAACTTCGCGGCTGCCCATACCGCAGAAGGGATTTTCTTTGAGAACACTAACCGGACCCTTGGACTCGAAAATCTGATCCACAAGATAGTCGGGCGTTAACCGAACACGGGAAAGTGACCAAAGAACCTGTGAAGGAACTTCTTCTCGTCTGTCACGTAAGACCTAATTACTGCATGCGTTTTGTCTTATCTTCGCTGGTGCTTTCTTATCGATCCACTTTTTGGATTCGGTCCTTAGCCCCACTCACCCAATGGAGCAAGCAGAACGTGAACGGGGTAGAATTATTTGGGATGGGGCCTTCCAAGTTTAGGTGGGCGATAGCTGCCCAATGAAATGTGATGACTTCTCTCACCGTCGAGAGAACCCCCAGGTACTCCACTCCTAGTTCCATCTAGTGGAGATTTTTAGACGAGTAAACTGTTTCTCTCCATGTTTATTCGCTGCAGTGTTGTCTTCAGGGTCATAGTAGTCAGAGCCAAATGTTGCCCATCCACTGGTTTACTTGGGGTTCCTGTAACTTTGAATGTGAACAGCGACGTTCGTCAGTTCAATACCGCAAACATCAACCTATCATCTCTCTTTCACTATAGCAAGAGTGCGGAAAGTGACAGAGGTAAACCAGGAGAAAGGCTGGAATTCTACTCCGTGGCTGTTAGTTCCAACCAAAATTCAGTAGATGCAACCGTGTGGTAGTCTGTCAGCCTGGACCCACTATTCTGCGGTCCAATGACTAAATAATACACCAAATTAGATGGGATCCAAACTGGAGAACCGGAAGACAATCCTACGGTTGATCTTCTTCGACTTTCCAGGCTGGGTTGTTTTTATCACTGAAACTAAGTAGGTGATGAACTGTCGGGATTACACCAATGAAGAACACATGCGATTGAAATGAAAATTAGGTCTTTTCATCGATAATGTCCTTTCATTCATATGGCATTTTTATTAAATCAGAGCTTTTCACCAAACTACCTATAATATTACACTGCCTGCGTGTTTTGAACTGCCCCACTAACTCTAGTGGGAAGATTTTTCTGCCTTCGAATCATCTCGATTTACTGGAACAAAATCGATCACGTGTGTAAGAGATGCGGTGACCAGAACCGAATCTTCGCCTGTAAACCTGCTGGATCAATCGCTATTGACGTGCGACTCTTCTGGCTGGCTGATTCGGCCTCGGTCGGTTTTGACAACTGATGTTCACTGATTGATCCAGGACTCGGCTATACTGGCCACAATTTTGTCCTGGATTCTGGACAAACGATGACGTATTGTCTGCCTACCAAAACATTGATGATCCGCTTCGCTAATTCCAACCTTACCATTGATTCTGAACGGGCGGAGGCGTGCTGCCTAACAACCGAACCAGGACTTCGTTGTTCATCTCTGCTATTACCCTCAAACTTGGTACTAACAATAATGTAGTTCAACAGAAAAGACAGATATGATTCGCAAGATGCAAGTATTTCGTTTGCTCATGTCAATCGTAAACTTAAAATTTTCTTTTCGTAAACACCCTTAAATTTATTCATCCTAACATATGCTTCTCACGAAGAAGAATGCGACAGCCGTTTACCTTTTTTTTAGATATTTTAGTGACCAGATGGAACTTTACAGCGTGGAATCCACCGATGTATACGTAGTATCCCTAGGATTGGGTGGAATAGCCGAGTAAGCAATGATGAGGTCAGAAAGCGAGTATTGGGTACTAATTCGGAGAACGTTTTGTCACAGTGTATCCAACTTAGTAGACTTCGTTGGTTGGGGCACGTCTTACGTATGACAAACACTCGTCTACAGTACCGTGGCCTATTCTCTGTTCCTCCTCAGCAGTGGAAAAAACCACGTGGAGGTCAACAGATGACTAGGCAATGAGGAATGAAAAAATGTACAACAAACTTAGGAAAAGTAGTTGCTTCACGTCTTAGTGGTTGGGGTCCAAAAGATCCATTTACCAGTTGGCTGGAGACACTGAAGGATATGGCTGCGAACCGCGAACAGTGGCGATCGTGTTGTCACTTTCTATCGAATCAGAATGACTGATCAATGTGCGTTTGTACAGTCAGACTGTATTCCATGTGTTGGTTATTAGGGCATTCTTTCCTTTTCCCACCCGTGTAGGTCCACTCTCTGTCCATCCTGTATATTCATACTTTCTAATTCAACTTGCAAGATGGTGAGAAAGGCAGGAGTGAATGGGGCTTGTCCTACTGTTTAACGCTGTACGATGATGATGATGATGATGAATCCATCGAAGAGCAACGGGCGTTATTTACTATTCTTTAGTTTTGCACCACTGGCCAGAACTCTAATGAACAGAGGACAGAAAATCTGCACCAGAGATTAGATGCACAATGAAGAACAGTTTGTAAAAGAAAACCACTAACCAACGGTTATCCCGAAAACTGAGTGAAGCAACACCGGCAGCCGAGGTATGTATGGGAAAAACAAATAAGGTTGAAAAGAAACCAGTCCTTAGTACTTTATCATTCAAAGGCGAACATTCATTTAATCAAACCTGTCGAAATCCTAAATCAATCATAAGACCGGCGGTGCAGTTGCCTTTGTTGCAGGTAACCAAAGCATTGAGTCTTAAAAATAATTCAAACAGTTTTACTGATCCTAATATCTCGCATGTTATCTATCAATTCACTTACAGCTGTGGTGACGTATACAATAACGGATCGCTGCTTGGATGAACCAGTGTTGGAGCACATGCAAATGTGATTTGTCAAATCGATGACAATCACTGTGGCCATACAGAATGACGTAAAATCGCCTTCTTCGATTGCAAAATTCTTGGTTGCATCACGTCACAAAGTTGACCTGACCCAATCCTTCACAGTATTGTTGCCAATACGATGGCCATGCCATTGGCGTTCAATGGAGCGATGCTTATCGTGACGCATCAGTCAACGCGTTGCGAATAACGTGTTTAATTACCTTGGCATAAACCCAACAGATCCCCGTCTTCCTCACCAGTAGGAGCCTCCGACCCAACCCACTCTCCTGCTTCATTTTCCTTGCTGTGCCTTACATTACCTAATATGTCTTTCGTTCGCGGCCAACGGGGAAAAGCCATGTTTTTATTTCGTGATTTATTTCTTCGTTCTGTTCTGCTGAATTGGAAAAGGAGACCCAGTTCCTCAAATTAATGTAGTAATCCAACTCGGCGTCCTTCTAACGCATATCGGCAGTGGTTTACAAGGAAATAAGCGAACAAGCACACGAGCATGTCATCGATAGTTGAGTTGTTCATCATTCGTGAATGAGATGTGTGTAATCAGGACGAACGAACTTGAGTGTGAACATAATCGGGACAGGGTGTGAATCTCACATCTTCTCACCTTCTGTTTTGTATAGTTCTCAATGGCATTCAACACGTCGGCCGCCGTTTTGCACACACTGAGCCCAATCACACCGAGGACAAGACGATGCGACTGGAATGAGGACCACGCGTTGTTGGACGAGTAGAACTGGCGTGTGTAACGAACCCACACCGGTTGCTCATCGGATGTGTTGGAAAACACGCATACCTCACTGCGTGTGTCTATGGGTGGGTCTTGTGGAAGTCGAGAGTTTCGACTTAGATACGAATTGGAGGCTAATCGAAATGATAAACGAAAGGGATGTCGAAAAATTTGATGGGTTTTGTAGTTTGTCATCACAAAGTCATGGAAAAAACCCACATCAAAAACAATTTCACAAAGAACTGGTTAAACTTACAGAACACGTAGGTATTATTGAATAACGAAACAGTTGAGTAGGCGAACGTTCACATGGATTTCACCAAGACCGGAAGTTACACCCGGTAAGCACCAATTTGAACTTCACATGGCATTGGAGACTGTGGCGGCAGCCGGAAGAAGCAATTATAAAATTAATTGCGTGAACTAATCAGTAGTTACAAACAGAAGGATGAGACGTGACTATCACCAGAGCAACCCGAGAGGAACTAATGAATCATAGCAGCACAGATGCAAACAAAAGTGGGACGCAGAAGAAGAAGAAGAAGCGCAACACCTACGAACACGTGGTCAGAAAGGATCCGGAATGAGTAAGATAGGATAGTGCTGATCTTGCTAGAGTGTGGGTGTAAAAACAAGCTACTTAAACGGTTGGACATCTTGTTAGTTTTAATTACTTGTTCTGGTCAATACAGTTCTTTCACACCCCTTACCTCTCGCGACAATATGATCACCATAGTTTAAAGATAACTTTGTCAGAGGCTGAATGCACAGCTGCAAAGACCAGTGGTTGATATCTTTTGCATTACTGAGGCACGCTGTGGCATGACCATATTCAGCACTGAAGAAGTGAATCAAAACAGTAGTTTGAACATTTGAGATGCCCTAGGTTTGAGTGTCTATTTCCTGTTTGATATAAAGCATGGTCGTTTAACCTACGACTGATTAAGGTGGTAAAGCCTTTTTTCACCAGCTGATAGTTGCACTGTCCATAGATGCTCGGAAAGCCTGGCTCAAAAAGTGGTGCTGCAGGTTCAGGGGGTGGAAGGTGTGACGGTGCCAATGCGGTCGATCGATTGCAGGTTTGAAGTTTGAATTATGGTTCTCATGATGCCACTCTGAGCCCGGTTCCCTGGAACGCTTCCACATGTTTGAACAATCCCAGTCAGGTGAGACGTGGCTAACGTATCTTAAGCGCAAGCCAGTCGTTCCTACGGTTGACTGACTACTCTTCGTGTTCTCTGACAGATTGGCAATAGGCAATACACTCACAAACACACGCAAGTGCCATCCACTTCATCAGCTTCTCGTCGGCTATTCCTGTCATGCTTGCCTTGTAAATCCTGATCGATGTTACTACCGTACCGCAGTCATCGAATTTGTGTACTACAATGACCGCGAGGGCTATGCCGACTGGAGCACAAAGCGCTCCTTCAGAGTGGCCAGATAAAAGCAACGCGGTGTTTTTATACGGTGTGGTGGATTTTTAGCCTGGTAGCTAACTCCGTACATGAAAACCATAGAAGGCCACAGATAGCAACGTGACGTGCATGAATGTGGCCCGCCAATAAATAAGACCATTGTTTCTCGTCTCTTACTCAGCTATTCTGAGTGGGGTAAGATTCAGTAGGATGCGCTGGGCATCCTCGACTAGCAGACCGCCAATCAAAAGGCATATGAACAACTCGTCCGGTCACCAGCTCCCAACACACCAACTTCCTGTTTCCTGACTGATAGCATTTGGTTTTGGACGGGCTAGAGTTTCTACCTCGAATAAAATGCCGAGTGATGCTGGGGACGCCACCTCGTAACTAATTCCCAAGACTTTTCATGAACAGCTTCTCTACACGCAACTCATGGGTAGGCGCCATTCGGGACATCCGCGAAGCTGACTCATTCTCTCACACGAGCTAGCCGCATAAAAGTAAAAAAATTGACCTGTAAATACGTGAATGCTATTGCTTATACACACACTTTGCCGAGCACCATTTGACCTTCGCGTCCTCTTGATTTCGTTCCGTGACTTGGATGTAGAACTGTCGATTACTGGATTTCGAGATTCGAAGCATTGATAGTTCGCATTTCTAATACAATTAATTTACAATTCAGTCGCCCTCCGGGTTGGCATTGACGACAAACGCCAACCAAGCCAAGACCTTGAAGGCATCGAACAGGAACCAACTTCTGTTTACACTAGAGTTTCCGTGTTGGAACACAGCATAGGAATGGTTGTTTTCAAGTCAATATTAAGAGACGATGTTCCAATTTATATTTGGAATCCTGCATGCCATGTAATACTACGAGTTCGTTCAGCGCTTATGGGCCGTGAAAGCACTGCAGATGATCACTAAGTTACCATTATTGATTTATTTTGCCGAAACTCCTCCCCTCGTTCCCCAAATCATGATATAAAAAGCTTCAGATATCTGAAACACTCAAGCTGAATCCTCTTGACATTGCTAAAATAAACACGAGCCTACTGGTCTGTCCATGTCACATGCGTATCAGTTCAGTTCCGTTCAGTTTAGAGAACCATTAACCATCCACTGAGTGCGGTGGCTTTGATAGCTATCTTGTAGCGAAAACCTCCACTGCAAATATGAAAGGAGCAATAAGAGAACTACAAATATTAATATCAAGTCGATAAAGAAGGTTTGTGGATACAAGAGCGGCACTGATCGCGACAACTAGCCATTTCCTCTGACGTATATAACCACCGAGTAAGAGGGTCACTTGGACCCCACTCAGGAAGTAACACGCCCTATATGACCAAGTTCACAGGTTAGATTTTTCATACCTTTCTTCCGCGTCATGGACTGGCCAACCTTAATCATCCTCCAGAATACGCCTCAGCGAACAGTGCGCACCTAGGAATCCTGTCAGGGGACAAGCGCAACACATGACCTAACCATCCTGGCCTGGTGATCCTAAGGGCTTCATCCAATGATTTGGTTCGTGAACTTGAGACTCTTCGCCAAACCTCAGCATTGCTGGTATGGTGTTCCCACCAGATTCGAGCAGTGCTAAGAGTTCGGTGTTCAAATACCGACAATCTTCGTATATCCCCCACCCGTAGGGGCCATGTCTCCGAACTATACGGAAGCGCTGGTCTGACTGCTGCGGCGTACACTCGACCCTCAACAGATAAACGAATGTCATGTCGACGCCCCAGATTAGTCAGGTCTGTAAAAGCCAAACAAGCCTTCTGTAAACGCAAAGACACATCATCCGATACCCGGCTTCCGGGTGAAATGCAGCTGCCCAGAAAACAGATTTAGTCTACCTGGGCTGTAGTCACATGGGTTTAAGTGTAAGATGAATAGTTTTCAACATGCAGCGGGGTGGGAGCTACTTTCCTTCTCATTTTATTGTATCCCCGATACAAATGCAATGGTTCATTGTCAAGCTTAAGCGAAACGTCTGCCCCAAGTTTAGCCTTCCGCTCTGGTGCAGGATTAATCAATATGCGTTTGCCTTGGGGGGCGTTTACTATGACGACCCTTTTGGTTTTCTGCATTTGGTACTTCTTTTCATATACCGTTGTAAGGTACTTCGCGATCTGTTGCAACTCGATGCAATTTAATGCAAGCAGTACGATGCTTCATAAACTGTTATATCCTCCATTTCAAAAACTTAGTTGGTCTTTCTAGGTGAGATGTGACAGCCGAAATTATATTAGGCTAGAAACTCAAGGTCACAGAGGACGGGAGTGCAAATCATATGATTTCAATTCAGATCAATGTGTCGGCGTAAGTGAGGACATAAATCACCATACCCATCATTCCCGATGATAATGTTTGTGTCCATTGATACTGAGTTCCGGCTCATCGAGTTTCCCTATTTCTGTGCCCTCGAAAATCGAACAGTTGCAAACCTCACGGAGGAGCGTTGCTTCTAGCATACTACAATCATCTGCAAGGTATGAAAACTTTGACCGGTACAGTTGGCCAAGTAGGACGTGTTAGATTTCCGGGTTCACGAGACCATCTCACCAGGTAGTTGGAGACATTAAATCATATGACTAGAGGTCGCGGTCAGTGATGTAGTCGCATTCGGTCTCTTTCTTTTCTTCATGATTCCCGCTTACTTGTTCTCGGCTCCTTTTCACTTTATGCTTCTAATCATCCTGCCCTTAACTGGACGATGCTTGGAGGTAGCAAACAAAACCAGAGTACAGAAGTGCGGGGTTAACGGCTGAGTTGAACTGCAAGGTTCACATTGGTGGAAAATGCTGGACAGGTGTAGGGTGCATCAACAATGAGAACTGCCCCTCTTGCCTCGACAACTGAACCCATGACAGCATTAAGAGGATAATGGAGTAACAGTCCTAACGATGTGATCCACCATCTCGTGAAAAGCATGCCGAGAAGTTGTATCGAGGTCTTCAAGCACAGTGATCGTACTCCGCAGTTTTGGGATTTTAATATGTACGGGGGTCGGATACTTCATAGATGCCGACCTCCTTATTTCCATCCAATATAAAGCTATCGAGTGTAATTCAGTATTCTGTGCTTAGAATGAAACCCCTTAGTTCTTTGTCAGAGATGCAATTCTTGAAGCGAGTATATGTTCACAAATGATAAAATTAAGGGGCTCGGAAAATCTTCGTGAGCTGTAGGCTTAAGCATGAAAGCAGTTTGCATCGTAACATGGCATTCCACGATGAGATAAAAGTTCCTACGACTGCCCCGTTGTGTTTAGAATCACGAGGCACGCTCCCTGCCGGTTACTCACACACAAACGTTGGTAAACGACCTTTGGCAACCATCCCTAACCCTCGCTCTTTCTACAGATCATTCCTCTCATCAACCCGTGAGAAGCTAGGGAACCGGCGACGCTGCAGTCACAGGATCTGTCCAAGTCCCACTCATCCTACCACGAAGACCAGTGAAAGAAACCTTAAACTTACGAAGACTAGTCGATGCTCAGTCACGAAAGTCATTTTGAATGTGCGCAAACACGTGTATAGGACAACTGACTGGTTCGAGATATATCCTGGTTGTGAGAACACCGTCTACAACTGAGTTTCAAACACTTGGAAACGCTGCAGAAAAAGCAAATGAACACTCCCTAGCTGTATTAAATGTGTGAATAGAACACTAAAAGCCAAAAAGAACACCTATCTGATGTTTGTCCTTCTTGGTTGTTTAACATCAAGCGGCTTAAAACAGATTGAAACTGTGATATTTATTAGATCAAGATGAACACATTACATGATTGTCTACTGGAAGCAGATACACGGTACTCATAGTTTCCGACAAAGACATAGTTGCTTTGTCATGGACACCGCGGATTGACAGTGTCAAATGACACATCGATATTTACGTAAAAAACCATTATCTGATTATTACTGCGAACAAACAAGCTAGATCTATAGTACCGCCATGTTTGACGTAACGTGTGCTGCTCTGAAGAGACGCCTAAAAATGGTGAAGTGACTGGTAAATGGTCTCATGACTAACTCTGACACAATGCATGTCTTAAAGTCATGAAAAAACTGCTAATATAAGGATCATCCTTCCGCTAACACTATTGAAACTGGTGTTCACTTGCTGTGAAACACACACACACACACAAGCACACATAAAGAAAGAAAGAAGTCAGCCAGATCAGCTCGAGCGGCTTCTGATGCGGAAATTCTGAAGTCGGCATCTTCTGTACGGGTAAGTCTCAGACTGAAATCGCGGCACCCTAATCAGCAGATCATTTGTATTGTATGACAGGATGTGGCACGACTAGTTAGAAGAAACATCGTCCGACACGAGGAAGGATGTGAATTGAAATCGAACAGGACATGATGACTGGCTAACAAAAAATTGGCATTTGTGGTGAGCACTCTGTGGAAGACAGTTTTGTTCCCCATCTGAAATGTTAGTAAGTTGGTCACAGTGAAAAACATTGTGAGCACCTTAAAAATGCACAACTGTTGCTTGAAGTTGTGGGAACACTTCGATGCAGCGAATAATTTTGTAGCAGCCGGTGTGATTCGTTCCATCGCGCATTTTCGTTCGACAACCAAGGGCAATTAACCGATACACGTTCATGACTCACGACAGGTCTCGCTCACTTACTCACACAAACAGCAGGATCGCACACGTATCGAAACTGATTTGATCAAAGCTGAATCGACTAGACAACGGACTGGCTGGCACAAACGAGTGAGTACATCTGACAGACACGTGTAGTCTATACATCTAAGCACCCCGACCACCAAATTCCTACTGAATGATTTTTTTCATTGTACTTGCCACAGACATAGATGGTACAGTGAAAATGATTGATTTTCCGACATTACGCATTTTGGACAAAAAACCGGTTTCCATTGAAATGCCCCTATCACTTTCCATATTTTTACTTCATAGTTATGTTATGTAGTAAAGAAGTTTCCTGAAAATACAGAGGCCAATAAAATAAATCATTGATAAATAACTTCGCCGGGCCGTTTGTTATTTTGAACCTTATCTTAAGCCAATGTAACCGGTTTGAACTTCAACAGACAGACATGGGCTAATTTTTTGCGTCCGTCATACGGAAAACGCTTCTGGAGGATGGTTGTGTGGAGCATCACATAAACTGCAAGTGAAGTTATGTCGTGAACTAGATCGACATAATGCATCCGTTAAGGACTGAACACAAGCAGCGCATCGAAAGATTTTTGATTCCCTGAAAAACGATGCTGGCAGGGCACCTCTATTTATTTCTAGCTAGTCAACTTTCCAGTTGAATTTACGATCAAAATTTAATGAACTTTCATGCATAAAAAGCTGCGTTCAAAGGACTGTAGCCAGGCCAGATGAATGCTTGCAACTGAGTGCGCAGGACGCAGCGTTCAATTTGAACAGGGTACCTCGGTTGAAGCACATCGTGCTGCACATGTACACAGATAGATTCACTTGGTGCACATTGTTCACCGAGGCAGTTGTCGGTTGGAGTAGGTTCAGGTGGGTAATTTATGGTGGTCGAATGGTACATTAGCCTAGGTTTGAATCCCATCATCGCCGGTTACTTTAGTCACAGACAGCAATCCACTGCCGTCTAGCTCGTTACCAAACCTCGCTTACTGGAACGTTTGGGTTCTCAAAGCTAGGTCTCGGGGGCATGGTTACCGGCCCTCCATGCCAGTGTAGTAAGTTCTTATAACTATAGTTTATGCCCTTTCTATTCCACTCATAGGCAAACATGAAATGAAGAAAAATCGTACGAAGACCTTAACCGATGGACCTGGGTCTACGTGAACTACAAAACGAAGCATAACCAAGTACCACAGTCAGCGGTGCACTTGTGTTCAAGCACTCTCTTCATCAGCATGATTTTGACATGCATCTTTCTTAGCTGTTTATTCGCTCATTATGGTTCGACTTATTTCGCTTGACTGTGTGACACTGTGAGATAGAAATCAAAACCAGGGCAATGAAGTGTGAGTTTAATGGCTCAATGAACTGGACTGAACTGCACCACAGAACTAAACTAATTAAGTCGACAGACCTCCCACGAGGTGCACACCACTTTGCAAAATTGTGAGTGACTGAGAGGGATAAAGTACTGCAATACTCGTCGAGCATCGTTAAAAGATTTCCCCAAGTAACAACCGCCATCATCATCGTCCCACAGTAAGAGACAGTGATTAACTGAACATCGAGTTCCTGTCCATGAATAGAAAAGTAGGATAAATACTTAGGATGGTATGAAGTGAACGGGTGACTCAATCCATGTGTTCAGTTGTCTGAACAGATGTGGTTGATACCTTAAAGATTTACACCACGCAACAAGTGGATAGAAGTTAACCATACAGCTTATAATGTGATCTATCTTACGGCGAATAAGTGATATTAAGCAGGACACACGAAGGGATTTCCTCTGGATGTTTCATTTAGTGCTTTTGAATATACAACGTTGGGTAACTGGTGAACGAATCTGGCACTTTGCCTAACGGGGTAGCAGAACATATTCCGGTATTTGTACGCAGGGACGCGTCCAGGACTATCAACAGTGGGCTTGGACAAGTAGGACGTGTTAGACTTCCGGGTTGTGGCTCACGAGATCCATCTATCAGATCGCTGGAGACAACTAGTGATACAGATAGGTGTCGCGGCGCTTAGCGTAACTGCACTCGGGCTCTCTCACTCTGTATAGTCTATCCAAAAATAAGAGATTACGTTAATTCGATCGAAATCCTAATATGCGGTCTAATTCCAGTCTGTGTAACTGATACTACACTCAGTAGCCAAAATTATACGGTGAAGACTATTGTTCAACGAGGGAGTAGTATTAATAGTGCAAACTGGGATTCGGCCGTATGTCAAGACCTTGACCGAATTAGGGTGATCCTGAATTTTTTGAACAGACTGTAATTCTATTCATTTCTATCAAGTCGACAATGCTACTAGGTACCAACCAAAACCAGAGCACAGAAGTGTGAAGTAGATGGCCGAATGAACTGAACTGGTCAACAGTGCAATAGCACTAAAAACACGGTGGATATCGGGTAGGTCAGGTGATAAATCAGAAACCAGCCTTGACAATAACTGGGGTTCATGAACTAGCATCACTCGAGCGGTTTCCCGTGAGTGCTGAAACCATACCAATCCGAACATTCCAGCCTTAAATGTGTAAGCAATGCAATCTCGTGCAAGTGTTGTAGCAATGCCGACATTATACGATACCGGAGTAACTCCTGTGTACAAACTCCTACCCCATTCAGTCTACGTTTTCTTACCTGTCCGTTCCCGTCACATAATAATTGCAAATTTCCTACGATTCGGTTACTCGGTACTGTATAAGTAAATGCCTGAAGTTGATTTTGTCTGAGCCTATGCCGCGAGCACTTCATTCGCCGTTGAAAATTCACGAAAGCACCGTACCCTTTCTTCATTATATGCTTGCACATATGAGTGTGCCGAAAGAAATATATCCCATAACTTCAAAGACTTACTTCACTACAGGGGACAACTGGTTACCAGACCCTGAGATTGAGTAGAGAACAACATAAGATAGGAACAGGTCAGATGTGGTAGCGAACCGGACGAGAGCACATTACTGTCTACCATCAAAATGACTGACGGTGACCAGATTCGAACCTCAGATCGTCAATGTGGTAACTGAACGCTCTAAGCCATTAGACCACCACCGATGGAGTGAAAAATTGGGACGTAAGAAAAAAATCTTGTTGCGTTGTGGATATGGATTTCCACAGTTTTCGAGTGAAGCCATCTATTATTCGTAAAAAAGCTGCGTGACCAACTAACTGAATGCCTACGAAATTGATAAACAGTGTGAATACTTTTCGAGTCTTTCTTCTGTGTCACTTGAATACATCAAGGAAAAAGTTGTCAGAAATATTTCAAAAAGTACATACTATCTCGTTAACCTTATAACTAGAATGACTACTGTACGTTTGTTGCGTGTCCACGTTTTATAGCCTGGCGAACCGTTTTGTAGATAGATACCATTGCTTTTTTTCCTTGCCTCCTTTGTGGCGTTTGACGAACGACACTAAGCCCTCACAATGCACAGACGACTTTGGGTAGCACCAGGATTCACTAAATAAACTACCACACTATAAGTGCATTCATTCTTTCGTCCACAACTTCAGCCAAGACGGAAAACGTAGGGTCTCTACCAAGGTGTAAGATGTTTAGGGTATACACCGAACACTTGATCTGATTAGTTCGAGATGATCGCCGAAAATGGGAGCTAGTGCACCAGATAAGTTCAAATCTGAAAGGCACTCTGGCCGCTATACCGTATTCTTGCAGCTTCCCATCTCTCAAGCTAGCTTCATCAACAGCGTGAGAGCCATAGATTTTATGACCGGGAAGGCAACAAGGTTATCAGTGTGCGCCCTGGTTATAACGTGTGATTGATCAAGCATTTGTCAAAGGGTCTTGAGAGTTTCGCGAGATTTCTCAATGGGCTTCATAATTGAGCAAATCTCGATCGCATCTCGAGTCTTGACCAGTTAAGAGATGCGAATTTCGTCGTTCGAAACCCCTTGTCACTCTGCTCTGGAAGCCTCCCTTAAACAGTCAATATTTCAAAGGATTACCGTCGAAACGTACTATCTCTCGATGAAGAGGTACCTCGAACTTCTACCCACAGAAACATTAAGGCGATCGGTACAGGTTTTTACATTGAGTTTATTTGGCTACTGTGGCTGCAAATTTTTGGCAACTGGTCATTAATCGGATGCATTCTATCCGATAAGGGGCCCAGCCACGTGAATTCGTCGTACAAAGTGTTCATCCTACAATTTAGGCTTTAATAAATTCTTCATCATTCTCCCTACACTTCAAATAACGTTTCAAATATGAAACTGACAGCGGATTCAAAGAACAGCGATGTACCTGTTTCGATAAACTTAGATTTGATTTACTCTGTGGTGAAAACTAAACCGCTTAAGGGAGCCCCCTCGTTCTTGCACTATTAACTTGTTTCCACTCAGTCGTATTGCGTTTTTCTGTGTGGTTGGGCTTGGTTTGTTTGACGTCGTACTCCGACTAACAACAACGCCTACTGACCGTGCGTCCACTAGTGATCAGTATTTGAAGTCAACCAAGCTAAATCCAACTACCTAGAAAAGGGAACAAGCGACTAGGTGAAAACAACTGAATAGTGGAACAACGAAAGGGCTGCCATTCAAAGCTGTTATTTCATCAAAATCACGAAGAATGCCCTCATTTTTCAGTTCAAAATGACGAAGTTGTACAATCTGTAAAGATATGAAGTACGACGCTCGGATAATTATGTGCATGTAAAAGACGATCTCATTAGATTTTGTTACCTCGCCCCCCCCCCCAGATAATTAAACTACTGGTGCGATTATCTTTACGGTGTTCATGTACAATTCTGAAGGCTGATGCACCATTTTCGAAATTGAAGGAATTGACAGATCACTCAAGCGACTAAATTGCCTTGAATCTCGAACTTCTAAACTAGATACTGTCTGTAAGTGTTGCTGTGGATTTTGACAACACGATGAAGGCAATAATGACAACAACAATAACAATCATATAGACGGTAAAGATATCGTACTCAGTTCAGTTATTTCAACCATTCACCTCGAATTTCTGTGCACTGGTTTTGGTTTCTACCTAACAGCATAATCGAGTCATGCGTAAAACGAATAGAAGTATAAGGAGTCGGTAAACAGAAAGAGAAAATCATGCAAGCAAAGAATGAACTTAAATGCAACTACGCCATTATGGTTGCGACAATATGTCACTTAGTATTTCTAATCATCTGGTAGGCGGATCTCGTGGATCTCAATCCGAAATCCTAACACATTCCGCTCGACCAAGGTGCTCGGTCATGGAGTGGCTACCTTGAACCTTGAGCTGTCTCGGAAAACAATGTGTACAGTGGAATTCTATTCCTGGGTGTGCGTAAAACATGGTTGAGCTATCATAAACTGTTTTAGATAGAGCATTTGTCCCAGTGACTGACTTTTGATTCCAAGTACCCTGCGTCTAACCTCAGCATTACTGATACAGTGTTCACATCGTATTCGAGCAATACTACGAAGACATCGATGTTCAACTATCGACGATCCACAGTGGTCATGTTTCTGAGTCACATAAAAGTACAGATCTAACTACGGTGGCATATAGTCGACCCTTGACAGGTAATTTGATGGGTCACGTCGGCGACACAGATGGCTCAAGTTGGAAAAATTCGAAAGCGCCTTTTGTATACGTGACGACGCTTCACCCAACATCCAACCATCTTGTGATATATAACGGCCCAGGTATAGTGTTAGTCGAATCAGTACAATTAAATCACATTTGTGGTGTTGGTGTGTGTCTGTGTAAAATCATCAATAATTTAGTTTTTGTTTGTGCGTGCATACTACACTGCTTACATTATAATCTTATCTTTGTTTCAAAACATCTTGTGAAGATATAGCGTAGAACACGTGAGTTATAACTGCACAGCTTTACTCAATGCTGCGGAACTCCGCTGAATTAGCTTGAGAAAGATGAACCACAATAGTCCCCAATATCGCCCAATCGATATCTAGGTCGTGATGAGTGGTCAGGTGACGCCATAGAGCATGAGCGAGATCACGCACAAACATGCTAATACTCCGTCTTAATCAGTCCGTGCTCGTAGGTATAAGTTTACTTTTCTTAACTGAGTTAGCATTCACAGTAGATTTGTGGCACGTGACCACCTAGAGATGGTATTCCTTTATCATACTCTCACGTTCAGCGTACTGCTCACTCGTCAAGACAAAAAAACCACCTCTAGAAACCTGTCACTCGCCAACACTACCCTTCTTTAAAGATCACTTCCCGTTGTTTCTTCTTGGTTTTCTTTCGACTGCTCTCTTCGCCCGTTAGACTTATTTACGAAGATGCTGCGTGCGGTGTTTGATTTACATTGACATATGCAGACTGCATTTTTTAACAACGGTAAAATAACTTCTCCATTCCTGAAATCTCTGAAAAGGCGAAAAGACCGTGTCTTCGTTGCTGATGTGATCACAAAACTGGTCCATAGGAAGAATAGTCAAATTGCACGACATTATAGTTTCAGTTTGTACAACCGCAAACCACACACTTCTGTGCTCTGTTTTCGTTTGCTACCTTCCAGCATCGTCCAGTGAAGAGCAGAAAGGATAAAAGCAATAAGTGAAAAAGATTCAAAAATCAAAGTAATAGGTGGAAATCCCGAATGAAACTACACTACTGTCCGCGACACCGAGACACATCACTTAACCATTTGGTGGGCGGATCACGTGGACCCTAACCCGGAATTCTAACACGTCCTACTTGGCCAAGTCCAGTGGTCAAGGCTTTCATACCTTTTTTGCCATGTCATGTACTGACCACCTCGACCTATCTTCCTACTATTGCCTGCCTCCGAAAACAGCGTACGCTAAGGAAGTCCATCGGTGGGCATGTCACCTTAATCTGTTTAGATTCAGTACTTGATCCATAGACTGACCTCCGGTTCTTAACGCCTTACTTGTACTTTTACACGACTATATACTGAAAGAGGATAAGTCGGCTTCATGGATATCTCGGATCACCGCAGAACATGCGCGGCGGTTGGCTGCGAGTTCAGCGCAAACAAATCGTCACCTAGTTTTTCTTCCAAAATAGCAGACCGTAGATCGTATGATTTCCGAGGCGCTTCATGTCCTTCTCGACGGTGCTTAACCACGTTTTTAGTTGACCACCAGGGCAATAGTGCCATCTCGCACATGGCGCAGAGCAGAGTGTTTGTTCTAACAGTTCTGTGTCGGGCCGCCGGAATGTGACCGAACCACTGCAGGCGACGGCGTTGGAGAAGGACGAAGAGTTGGTCAGTGTCGCACCATCGCCACCTTATTTCATCTTTTAATAGCATTTCTTTCCAGTTTGCACGAAGAATTCGGCGCAGACACCAGTGGTGGAACACCTTCAGCCTCCTGGTATCTTCAGCGCCCAATGGTTAGGTTTCACACCCGCATATGAGCACGGGTCAGATAGCGGCACATAAGACGCGAATCTTTGTTCGAAGGCTAATTTTGCTCCGACATCATAGCACTCGCCGGAGCTGCAAAAACGATTTCCGTGCATTATCATTCCTTAACAGAACCTCGTCCTTCGCCTGTCTATTTGGAAGGAGAGTTGAAGTGTGGCGGGAGAATCTCCTAGCACGACAACGTCGTCTGCAAACTCCATGTCCGATATCTTCACCGCTGGACTCAATCGGACACCGGGGCAATCAGCCAAGGCTTTGTTCATTGTCCAGTCGACTGCATGGTTTTACAACACTAGTGAAAAAAGGAAGCTCTGTCTAACTGCGGAATCGATTGTGAACGCCGAAGATTAGTCGCCATACACTCGGACGAACGCGCTAGTGGAGGCATAGTAGTCCTCAGGATCTGTGAGAGTTTGACAGGAATACCGTCAGATTCTAGTATACCCCAAAGGCATTCACGACCAACCGAGTTCAAGGCAGTCCGGAAATCAATGAAGCAGGCTACTGTTGGCTGTTGGAACTTGTAATGGTGTTCTGTTACTCGACGCAATGCGAAGATTTGGTTCACACAACCTCTGCAACGGCAGAAACCCCCATGGTTCGGTCGAGTAGGAGAGTCTCTCGCAACAGAGAAGTGACTGAGTAGCGATACGAAGAAAATCTTTGCAGAGACGTCAGTTAAACTGATCCCCCGGTAGTTCTCGCACACTGTCTTTTTTCTCGTTTCTTGGGAAGGCGTAACAGAATAGAGCTACCCCAGTCCGTTGGAAATGTTTCTCTTTCCCATATAGATCGGAACAGCACGTGAAACCTGTCTATTAGTGATCAGAAAAAGGTCTGATACTCCTCTGGTGGTTTGGCATCCTCTCCAGCAGCTTTTCTGTTTTTCAAATGGTTGATGACCCTGGCGATTTCCGTCAATACTTGGTGGCTCGCAGTTGACGTCGTACACCTCTACATTCAGGGAGAGGAGAGGGTCCGTGGTGTGATCGGAAGGTCGGTTTAAAAGCCGGTCAAAATACTCTACCTAACATTCAATTTTTCTTCTTTGTTCGGATAAGACGGATTCAGGCTTGCGTCACCCGCTCGAAGCACCCCGAATGAGTCGAAATAATTTGCCGAAGTCAGCAGTACCGGAAGCGACCTTCATCTTCGCTGTCACTTCGATCCAGTACTTCTTACGACCGGCTCTAGCCGAGCGCAAGGTCTCTCGCTGTATTCTTTGGCGTTCAGTATTTCTCACTGCTGAGGCTTCCTGAGCCTTGTTTGATGGTTGCAAGGTGGTTCCTGAGATCCAGTCTTTCAGAAGTCCCCCAGTTCCCCCTAGCTCCTTCCAAACAGCCTCATTGACCGCCGACTTGAGCACCTTCCAATGTTCTTCCACGGAGGACTCATCCGTTCGCAAGCTAGTTACAGTAGCCAGCCGGGCTACGATGGCATTTAAGAGAGCGTTGCGCTTTTGTGGTATTTCCAGGGCTGCAACATTGATTCCGCTCAGTAGTGAGACTTTAGGGCGCACAGACGTGTATCTTGAAGCGCGCACGTATGACATGATCTGTAGCATTCATGTTTCCCGTGACTGCGCCGCAATACGCTCGGCAATCCTCTACTGATGAAGCTCAACGGGACTGCACCAGAATATGATCTATTCGATGCGCTGTGCGACCATCATTTGAGTACCAAATCAAAAATGTCTTCTGGGGTATTGTAAGTTGCAGACGAATAACCTATTAGTATCAGCCAGATTTACCAGGCGGTTTTCATTCTCACAGCGTTGACCAAGTCCGAACTTTCCCAGGACATGGCAAATGGACTTATCCGAGGGGTCTGTTCGTGCGTTCTAGTCACCGGCAATGAAAGTATATCACTGCTTGAAACACGATTGATTAGACCTTGTAACTTGTCGCAGAAGTCACCTTTTGTTGTATTTTCAGCCGTATTTGTCGGTGCACAGATCGCAATCACCGACAGATTCTGCGAAGAGCCCTTGAAGCGTGTTATGGCCAACCTCGAAAAAATTAGTTCCCAAGAAATCAGGGCGCTGTTGGCCATTTCGGTCAGGGCGAATGCGATAGCATGGCGTCCGGAGTCATCCTCAGACCCACTGTGGTGGAGTCAACAAACTGTACCCACTCCCGGAACCTTAACGCACCTGTTGCCCGAGCAGAGTAGTCGATCTTCCGAAAGGCAAACTATTTCTACATGGCGATCATGTAGTGCTCGCACTGTAATAATCTGGCTACCTACATTTAGTAACGTCCTCACATTCCAACAGGCTATATGTGCCTGTTTTCTACTGTATAGGGATCCAGCTGGCTGTCTTGTCACCTCGACCGTTGGGACCCGAGGCGCGTCGCCTATCGGTAACGCCGTAGCATGATGAGAGTGCGTAAATCCAAAATAACCCATAGAGTCTTGGGAATAGCGATAAGAAGTGATGTCTTCAGAATCGTTCGGGACTTTCGTGAGATTTGGTAGCCCAATCCGGCCTTTTTTGTTCGAGGGTACGCCTCTAGCTTTTGTATATCCAAATGCAACCTGCAAGGAAGCAGGAGAAAAGGCCTTATTTGGTGGCGCGTCGCATGCGCCACGGATAAATACAGTCAACAGACTCATGTGGTATTTCAAAAAGGAAAAAGCTAACCAACAGAAGTTCCACCCTGCCCTCATGCAACGCCGCTTCTCATCCGCGACCGCTTATTCAGTGAGCCTAAGCCTGCTTTATTCACGACTAATCACCGGTTTGGTGACCGTGCCCTTATCCATGACCTAAGAGCGCCTTGCAGCATGCAGCTCAGCTCGAGATCAGTGCACCTCTGATCTTACACCTAGCCCCAACATTGTTAACACGGTGTTCCTACCATATTCGGACAATGCCACAGATACATCGGTACTCGAACACCGACAACCTTCGCCCATTTTCCACTTTGAACGGCCATGTTTCTGAGAAGTATAAAAGAACGGATTAAACCGCCGCATTGCACACTCGACCCTTACCAGACAATCGGATGTCACACCAACGCCACAAATCGATGAGGTTGGTAAAAGCCAAACACGTCTTCTGTATACGTGATGACACTACACCCGATATCCAAGATCCACCTGATGAAGTGTAACTGCTCGGGTAACAAAACTTATCCACTTCAACTAGAGCGTTTCCTGCCAACACAAAATCTGATGGTGAGCCCACACAGTCACGCAACAGCATTTTACACGTTGAAGATGCAAAACGTATCCGGTGGTGGTCGAGTGGGTTAGAGCGTTTGATTACCACCTCGGAAGTCCGAGGTTTGAATCCCCGCCACCACATGTTACTTTGGTGGTAGACAACGTTTCACTGTCGTCCGGATCGTTACCACACCTGACCTATTGGGGCCTTATGTGGTTTTCCACTTCAAGTCTCAGGGTCGGGTTTCCGGTTATACCTGATAGTGCAGTGGGCCTTGGTATCTATGGGGTAAATACCCATTTTACTGCACTCATGCACAAGCATGTAATAAAAAAACACTACTACGCTGTTGATCAGAACATCCAGAAAATCTTGCAACTTAACTGGATCTTCACTCAGAAAAACAATATCGTCCGCGTATTCCAACACAGGCAGTTTACTACTTGAGCAAAGGAGCGATCCCATTATTCTCACACGAGAATAAGGCTATCTGCCATGAATGGATTCTCCATTTCTATCACATATCGTCTCACTGACATGGGTGCGCCGTCCACTGGTGTCACGAATAAGTTTGAACAGTCTTTGCCTGTTACCTGAAGCAGCTCCTATTTCCGTTTCTTCGGCTACCCTCACCCAGTAATTTTCACGATCATTCTTAAGGCTTTTCGTAACTTGCTTCTGCAGATTTCTTCGTATTGTATTCATCTCCTTACTGTTCGAGAGCTGATGCTTTTGTTCCATTATACTCAACGACTCTTGCGAGATCCAGTATCTTTGATGGACAACGGATCTAGGACCATAGGCAAAACCTGCTGCAAAGTGCATCGCCTGTTTGATAAGAGCCTAATGTTCATCTACATTACTATTCATCGTAGATCCTAGCTCATGTGCTAACTTCTGCTTATAACGGGTGCGGACTTCTAGATCACACATGCGTTGCACGGCTAATCAGGTTTGCGGTTTGCGACGATGACCATGGGGTTGGAGAGATAACCGCATTAAAACTAATGCATGGTCCGACTCTACGTACGTGGACCAGTAAGATCTACAGTTGTGAACATAACTGCGCCACCAGTAGCTTACGGCGATATGACCAATTTGACTCAAAGTAACTGTAGAGATAGAGCGCCATGTCGCTGTGCGACGTGAGCTGTGTCGGAAATTGGTGCTAGTCAAGAACAATCGATTGTCTGCATAAAACTGGAGAAGTCTATCCCCGTTATCTGTACGCTCAGCAGGTAAAACACAACACCCACCTAAACAGGCTTCTGACACACTGAGTTTGCCAACTTGTGCATTGAAGACACCAGCTAGCACTATAATGTCAGAACCTTTACTGGTGCGAATGAGGGTGGCGAGTGCATCATAGAATTCATCTTTCTGCAAGTCTGAGCTGCAGTCCGTTGGGGCGTACGCCGAGATCACAAACAAATTGCGCTTAACACAACTATCCTTTCGAACGCCGACTGGCCCCTGGAGTCTTACAGCACATAAACGACTGTTAACATGGATCCAGTCTAAGAGGGCAGCCTCAGCCTTGTCAGTGAAGTCTATTCCTACACCACGTTGACCCACAGCTCGAGCTATTTCGTCTCCTGAAGTGCGCAGAATATACCTCGATGAGATACCAGGAGCAGTTAGTTGAATTACACTGCTCGAATCCTGGATACGCGTTTCACTTTAGCAGCAGACATCAATCTTCAGAGAATTTAATGTGAGGGCTAGGCACACCTGCTGATCGGCCTGCATGAGTGTACACACGTTGAAGGAGCTGAGATTCAGAGGCTGACGAGGCTTGAGAAAATGTGAGTCACCAGACAGTGGATTATTTAAGACATTATTTGACAGTGAATCGTTGCGAGTATCGGTCGTGTCGTCAGTGGGAGCATTATGGGTGGATAGATGGGACAAAGAGAGTTGTCTGCGGACAGAAGACAGAGGTTGAATAAAACAGAGGGAACTTTGGACAGTAGCCCACTTATCACTACCCATCCCGCTCGATGCAATGGGCAGCGCAGTCCTGATTATCCTGCACGACGACCGATACAGTATAGAATTCTTTCTATTCCTGCAGTTCGTGGGAGATGTTGGATGGGTACTGTTGGAGTGTCCAGTCACAAAGCAGGAGAACGATTAGGGTCCTCAGCCAAAGCCTTTAGTTCTAACAAGAACCTATCCGTAAGGCAGCGGTATGGCTTAGTGGAAGCCCATTTGCTTGGGTCAATTATTCTTCTACTGGTTTTACCGACTGAGTTGCCAGCTTTAATCGACCCCCAACCTGGAGGATCAGGAGATTGGAAGTTGTCTGGCCTCTACTCATTGACCCGTCAGGTATAATTGTATCTCCGGCTTAAAGAAGCCATCCTGTATAGCTCTTTGGGTCACAGAGGCGCGCAAGCCATCACACTATGTCCACGTGCAGTCTCGCCTTGATGGGGAACATATGTCTGTGCCCTAAGATTAATCGAAGACTAAACATGTGGTACATACAATCTCGACCGCGTCTGAAACCGGCTTCATTCTCACGCGTACATATTTTGCGCGCGATGCATAATCAGTAGAGAATAAGCCCCGTAAGCTGTTTGGATGAATTACTCAACAGACTAATTTCACTCCGGTTTTCACAAGACGGTCTATCACCTTTCTTGTAAACCGGTACAATCACCGATTCACACCACTCACTGAGAATCTGCTCACGATCCCAGATTATTCAGAGGAGATTTTTTCACTCCAAAACCAACGCTCTGCCTCCTTGAAAGAAGATGGAGACAACCTATCCAATCCAGTGGCTTTGTACCTTTTCATGTCACCCATACCCCACATAACCTCCATTTCTCGTGCAGAAGTGATAACTACTCGCATCAGCTAAATTTTTGGATCTTTTTCACTTTGTTTCTATTCTTTTCGCCCTTTACTGGACGATCCTGGAAGGTAGCAATCGGAACCAGGGTACACAAGTGCGAGGTTATTGGGGGAATAAACTGAAACTAAAAACAGATTGTTTCTTTGACAGGTTTATTCGGACCGCCCGTCGTTGAAGTAGGACAACTGAACTGTTCCTTAAAGTGCTCCGCCCAGCGGTCTAGACGACGTCCCTGAGAGTGAATCAGTGAGCCCTAGGATTCCTTGGTTAACTCACTTACGTCTGGCTTCCGTGGATCGGTACCTTTATTCAAACTCAGGGATCTCAGCACCTCATTGAATGTGGCATCCGGAGAGACGGATCTGCTAGCATCCAACACACCAACTGATGTCAAAAGTAACCCTCGTTTGTGAGGTCTGCTTGAACAGGAGCCTTGCAAGATATTGGAAACGGCATAAAAGACTTCATTGATCTGTTTTCCCGGCTCATCTGTGTTTGGCACATCCAGCTGAATCGATAACCGTGTAGACAGCTCCGCCTGAAAAGCAGTCCGTCGGTTATCGTCTAGAAGCAACTGCATAGAACGAGTGCCTTTTACGTCGGTGCGACCACTGATAAAACGCAAACAAATGCGGGCAAGTACCAAGGCCGTATCTGAGTAAACAGGCGTAGATCAAAATGAATGACGATCTTTATTCGATCCACGTTAGCGGTGATTAGTGACAATATGTTCCACCTGTGCCCAACCTCTTTCGGACGTAGGAGGACGCCATGTCAGTCTATGCCGCTTCTGATGGCGGGAGTTCGCATTCACCAGAAACAACTTGTGGTCAGAGATCGGGTAAATGAGACGATTGCTGTTGTCAACGCGATCAGCCGGGACAGCAGACCGCTCTTCAGTGTGCCTTTTTGAATCCTCCTCCCCAGAAAAAAAACAATTAAGGAGTTGAAATCCCAAGCAACGACCCCCAACATCCGCTGGATGCACCCTTCGAAGAAGCTGAGACAAATCCTGGCAGAACTCGTCCTTGGTTTCAGAAGAACTGCAGTCAGTAGGCGCATACACAGACACGGCGAACAAGCATGGACGCTCCAGTTTGTTGCTGCTGACATGCGCAGAACCGTTCAGCCAAACTGAACACAAACGACCGTTGGCCGGAAGCCAGTCTAGCAGTGCACGCACAGCTCCCATGCTTAAAGCAATCCTAGCGCCAGCCTGACCACGAGCACTGGAAACTGGATCACCCGACACACCCGACCTCCTCAGTTTCAGTTTCAGTTTATTCAACCGTTAACCTGGCACTTCTGTGCTCTGGTTTCGCTTGCTACTTCCTAGCATTATTGCGTAAAGGACGAAAAGAATAGAAGCATAGTGATAAAGATAAAAAATCGAAGTTTCAAGCGGAAATCAAGAGGACAAGAAAAGAGTCCCAAAGCAAATACGCCACTGGCCGCAACACCTAGCCACATCATTTAACTTCTCCAACTGTTTGGTAGGTGGGTCGCGTTGACCCTAACCTGGAAGTCTAACACGCCTACGTGGCCAAGTCCACTGGTCAAGGTTTTCATACCTTTATGCCATGCCATGGACTGACCACCTCCACTTACCTTCTAATCACTACCTGCCTCAGAGCACAGCGTACGCTGAGGAAGTCCACCGGTGGGCATGCGTAATACATGTCCCAACCACCTTAACCTGTTTAGACTCAGTACTTGATCCAAAGACTGGCCTCTGGTTCCCAGCACCTTACACCTAACCTCAGCATTGCTGATACGGTGTTCCCACCGTACTCGGGAAATGCTACGGACAAATCGGTGCTCAAACATCGGCAGTCCTCGCCTATCTTCTGCCCTCAACGGGCGATCTGACCAACGGCGAGGCATCATGTTCGCGTCAAAGTTCGCCGGCTCGGATTGCTCCATTAGAAGACTGAATCTGTCCAACAATAAATCTAGGATTAGTTAATGCACGTCAGCTGTGGTGCTGAGTCAACTGAGCCGTGATCGTTATTGGCCCTTGTGGCGAATCCATAAGTTCTTCCCAACGGACACTTCATACATCACATGAACGATTTGTCTCGTAATGACACCTGTCCAGCTCTGTCTAGATCGGTAATCTTTTACGTATACAAAGGATCCTGGACTGAGTGCACTGTTGATTTCACTGTCGGTCACCCTTCCAGGTGATTCTTCCATAGGAATTAAAGCATGACGGATGGTTCATAGTGGCCGTCCCACCAGGGCTTCCGCAGGAGATTGGCCGTTCGGTGATGCCGGATTTGGGGTCGTGGGGTATGTGAACCGAAATTTTTGGAGAACTTTTTCCGTCGTCCCCTCCCCTAGTGACTTGAGAAGGGGTCGCTTTAAGGTATCAAAAAATCGTTCCGCCTAGCCATTAGACTGAGGAAAGTATGGCATGGAAAGCTAATTTTCGATCAGTGAAGCGAGGCAATACTCGCGGAAGAGTGCTAATGCATACTGGGACCGGTCGTCTGACACTATTTTACCGGTAATCGGTGCTGTGAGAATGCTCGACGTAGGCAGTACGATGTGGTTTTCGGTAATCGGTGAGGACAAGATAAAGCTCATACCACTAAAAGAAAACATCTTTCAACACCAGGTAGTTTGTTCCGTTGATGGGTATAGTATAATCAATGTGTACACAAGACCATGGACCTTTCGGTGCAGGCCAGGGAACAGGGTGCTCTATGAGGGGGAAACTTGCTGCTTGTTGGTATCGTAAACACTAGCGCACTGTGCCCTCAAATGCAGTGCCCATACACAGCCAGTAAATGTAGCTGTGAGCCAGAGCCCTCATGCGGCTGAGCAATTAGATAAAACGTTGGCCGAATTGATTATTGATCATGGATCCGATCTGCGTCACACTGAAGAAAACTGCTCAATTGGCGAAAGGGGTTAATCTTCGTGTGATCCGGCAGTTTATTGATTATTGATAATTTGATTGGGTCTGGTATGCTCAAACCGATCAGCGACTTGCTTCGAAAAATGTTTCTGACGATTTCCTGGCATTGGAAAATCTAACTTCTCGCTGATTTGTCCTCGGTAACGTCATCTAGCGAAGAGAGTAGGGCTTTTTAACGATTTCATTGCCCCATTTTTATGGCTTTGTAGGAGGAATTTTGTAACTGAACATCACAAATTCATTGAAAACTTCTGATAAATATACTACTGAAAGCGACACAACTCTATTTAGCTGAACGGGTTGTCTTCATTTACTGTCAACAGTGGACACCAAGCTGCTCGAGAACATAATCAGTCTAATTCGAATAACTATTAACTAGGCACTGGGTGTGGCGGTCTTAACTACGATCTTTCATCGGAAAACTCCATCGAAATTCAAATGAATACGGGTGTATGAAGAAAGTATGAAGAGAACTAAAATTTGTAGTCGATACAGAGACTTTGTGAACTGGAGACAGTTTTATCCTCCAAGGTAGTCAACCAATGAATGGGAAGATATCTTGGATCCTACCTAGAGAGCATAACAGGTCCAACATGGCTGCATTCACTGGTTAAGCCTTTCATACAATCTTTTCATTCCACAGATGGTCCAACCTAACCTGTCTTCCTACCAGCCTGACTGAAAATTGCGGGCCGGGGAATTCATTCAGGGTACATGCGCAGCACATGTCCCAATAACCTTATCCTGATGAACTTTAGTGTTTCATCTAATGATTCGGTTTGTGTGCCTAATGCTCTGTGCCTTACCTCATTATTCCTAAAACAGTGCTCCACCAATCGGGGCAATGTCATGAAGACATCGCTGTTCGAATACCGATATTCTTCGTATATCCTCAACCCGCAGTGGCCAAATTTTGCGACTGTAAAAAAGAACCCACTTGACTACTGCAGCGCACAATCGACTGATCACTTTGATTCCATAGATGATTGGGGTTGGTCGAATGGCAGCATAAAGTGAAAGAGAAAAAGTAACAAGCAGAAATAAATCAGACGAGAAAACAGTTCGAATGCAAGTACGCCACCGACCGCAGTTCAAACAACTATTGACAATGCACCGGGTGAAGCGGTTTTGGGTGACATCTCCCAGAGGAGATCTCAATCGGAAATAAATAACCACGACGAGACTGAGAAGTCTAAAAGTGGTACCCAGCCGATAAATAAATGTTGTGAACACAAAAGCGCACTGGTCACGACATTGAGCAGTATTCTATAATGCATCTAACTAATAAGTTGGGGAAGCCCTTAGACTGCAGTCCGGAAGTTTGCACGCAGTACTTGATCAATCTCACCGGTCGAGATTTTCATACCTTTTTGCTGTCACGGACTGACTACCTCGAGAACCTATCTCTCAGAACAGCATACACCGAAGAATTCTATTGACAGGCATGCGTACCACATGCCCCAGCCAATTCAACTTCTTTAGTAATTATTTCAGTGACTGACCACGGGTTCCAAACACCCTACGCCTAACCTCAGCATTTATGATACAGTGTGTAGTGACCTCGATCGATCAGAGAAAATAAACATTTTCCGAACACCATTTTGGATTTATTTTCTGTCATTTTACCTGCCGCTCGATTTTGATCTTGCTGTTTCTTTGGTTACGTACGTTTTGCTAGACTGAACTTCGATTGGTTTCCTTCGACCGCACTTTTGAAACACTGGGTCTTCGCCGATCGTATGCGCACTTTATGATTTTTGCTTTGCTATTGCATCTGTTCACTTTGCGCGTATTTCTTGTATCGGTACTATTTCGGTACCAAGATGAATAGAATACGGCATCGCATCCATTCACGGACACGAGCCTTTTTTATTCATCCAACTGAGGGGATTTCGTTCGTAGTTCGCTATGAGATCCGGTAGGAGGGTTGTTTGTAAGTCGCCACATGAATGTCTTCTATAAGTGTTATCATCACACTGGAGAAGTACTACGGAGACATCGATGCTCAAACACCGACAATCTTTGCCTGTCTTTTACCCGTCATGGTCCTACTTCTGAACCGTATAAACGAACGAATGTAACAGCCGCAGTGTACACTCGACTCCTGATAGACAACCGAATGTCACACCGGTACCGCAGCCGATCGTGGTTAGCAAATGTCAAGCGCAACCTTTGTACGCACGAAACTGTAACTGCCCAGGTAAAAACGTACCTACTTAATATAGGGTTGTCGTCACAACAAGGTTCAACCCAGTGCTGCAAGAGCATGCTAAACTTTTAAGACGCAAAACTCATCCCGAACATTGTCACAGCGTTGTTTAAACTGACCAGAAAACTTGTAACTTTTTCACTTCATGCTTGCACCTGAGTGAGTGGAAGGAGTAGGCCCCATAGCCTCAAATGCCAACTCCACTTTTAGAGATAACTGGCAACCAGACCCTACGAGTCGCGGCGCAAAACCACATAAGGTCCCAGTGGGTTAGATGCGGTAACGATCCGGACCGTGAATTACTGTCAACCACCTAAGTAGCTGGTGATGGCGGCTATTCGAACCTCTGAAGTGACCTCTGAAGTGATAAGCAAACGCTCTAAACCACTTGACCAATACTGCAGTGTTTCTATCATCCCCGTTCATCCTTTGATTAAATTTACGTTTCGTGCACGCGGTAAACGCAAGCGCAACTTCCCGGCGCACACTGCTGTCTGGTTTCTATACGCAGCCTTGCACAAAATGCAAACGGTTGGCAACCATCGGTCTTATTCTCGTCTCCGTACTCGATGAACGCTGGTCACACACGTGACTATAATTACGTCGAGCTCATCAGTTATAGTTCCGAAACAACGTATTTGTGTGTGCGACCAGCGTTCGTCGAGTGTGGAGACGAGAATAAGACCGATGGTTGCCAACCGCTAGTATTTGGTAAAAGGCTGCGTACAGAGACCAGACGGTGGCGTGGACCGGGAATTTGCGCTTGCGTTTACTGCGTGCACGAAACGTAAATCCAAACAAGGGATAGACGGGGATGATAAAATCAGTACACTATCTGGATTTGTGCACAGGACAAGTGTCGCTCATTCTCTGCCATAAAGTTTAATGCCTGAGCACAGATCGATAGCGCTATTCTCAAAGGAGGATAGGACTGTTTTATGGGCTTACTTAATTAGAATATCGAAAATTGAGGGCGATAGCGCACAGTCCTGACAAATACCACCGTAATAGTACGTAAGGTCATTGGTTGGCAAGCACAGTTACGATTATGGAATTTTGAAATTTTATGCAGTAGAACGAATGGAAAACTCAGAACACCAATGACTTCAACACACTCACCCACAAGTTTTGGGAAAAGAACACTGTGGTAGTTACATACAGAACCATAAACGTCTTCGAAGAAGTTGCTATCACATTTCGGTTCTACGTTCTTCACCAGAATAAGCAACTTCCGGTGGTCAAATAGCTGATGTTCATAGTCTACTACGAACATAATTACGGTTATTGAAGTACCCTATGATCACGGGAACATCGCGGATTTTGACTTCGGAGCTATTACTGGCGCGTAAGGAGCAGAAGCTCGTGATGCATTTAAACAAACGTCACCCAGGTTCAGTTCAATTCAAACTACGCAAGACTTTGTGTGACCACAGCCAATTCAGTGTCCATATAGTTGTGTCGTCGGCGAGCTCCCCCAGTTTTCCCAACTGCTTGATGCTTTTTCCTGAACGGCAGAAATTTCGTGCAGTATCAGCTTGGCACATAGGACGGAAAACGATGAATAAACCGTATCTGACCCAAAAACAGCCTAAAATAATAGGAGGGATACTGCCCTACAACACCTGTTTACTGCTTCCTCGAAGGCCTTTACCGTGGTGGTATTTACGACCGCCTTGGGGAGCTTATTCTAAATGAATATCACTTTTTGAGAAGTAATTTGCCCTAACTTGGAGCCCTAAACGCTCTCATCGCAATCTAAGGCTATGCCCCCCTAGGCTTCCTCCTAGGATTAGGGTGAAAAGGTCTTCTCGATTTTTACCTGACAGCCCCTTCATTACCTCTTCGGAAAAGTCACACTACGCTACTTTCCCCATGGGGAAACGTATTTCCCCCTCGGAAACTAGTGTCTTACTCCTGAACTCGGGCAAGATAGTCCTCTTTATTGCTCTGTCATATGGCTCACCAAAATCGAAGCTCAAAGACAGACTGCTGAGATAGACAAACTAAAGGCCACTGACAGCTCTCTTGGGGATAAGATAACAAGCCTGAGGAGCTTGGTTACCAAAACTCCCTGTAGAAATCGCATCTGACTGGCCAATCGTACTTAATAAAGTAACCTGGACTCGGACTAAGCGCACTGGAAGAATGACAGGACCAGACAGGCACAGCGAGAATGTATTCTTCTACATTTGGCTGGTGCTCACTCGTTTATAAACACAAAAATGCATGTATTCCTTGGCAGACAACATCCTGACCAACCGCAAGGCGACGTCGCTGTGTCCATATGATCTAAAACTTATGGCCCGGCTTTGCGTTATTGGCGGGATACCGCAAATCAAGCTACAGCCCAGTGGGTCGTGTGGGGAGGCTATCAAATCACTAAACTCTCCCAGCATCCCAGGAGGCCGATCGGGTACGTGGAGTACCGAAGCGGCAAATTCTTGATGTCGAGAAGACTGTGCAAGACCCTGAGGAACGATCAACGCGAGTCCTCTTTAGGGATCGCTTGCTCTATCTGGATGACCCTTATGACTCCTACTCTCATGTGTTTAACCGCTTTAGGCTCCCCCTTCCACTTGGCTGGTAACCTCACGGACTGCGGCAGAAGTCTTGCTGGTGGGGTACTCATATAATGTGATAACTCCATCCTTCCTGCCGCCACATTCAAAACTTCCACCTTTTCATGCATCGACTGCTCTTCGAGTGTCTTTACTCTCTCCAGGAAGGATACCTCACTCCCCGGTGCAGTTCACTGTCCTCTGGCATGTATTTCTACAGATAGCCTAGGACTCAGACTCGTTAGCCCCTCTAAAAGGCTGAACGGACTCTACCCCTCTGTGATTCGCTGGTGACTTCGACTCGCCCAGTATCGACCGGCAGAGAGCTGAGGCCCCTGAAGTCACCTTTGGTGAAACAATTCTAGGTTTCCTTCTCAAGAACTCATGGGTACAGAATGTAAAAGATCCGCGCAGATACCTAACAGGACTGGGCACTGCCTACCAGATTTGGGCTCTGCCAGTTAATGGTTCCAAGCAAATCCGGTACACCACTTGCCTACCCCTAAGTAAAAGTAATCACATTTTCATTAAGTTCGGTCACGCAATGAACCCGCCTCCCCTTTCCTCGGAACTCAAATTTCGAAGATCCTTCAAAAAGACCAATTTTGACCAAGCCAATGAGTTCCTTCGTTCTCAGCCGAACTTGGCTAACCGCGGCACTTCCCCCGATGAGATGGCCGACAATCTCCGAGAATTGACCTCCTTAGCTGATAGGCTATCTTCTCTAGAGTTCGCCTTCCAGAGACCAGTAAACCGCCCCTCCCTCCTCCCATCAGGAGCATTTCAGACGAAAGCTCTCGCTTGGTCGCAAGGTATGGAACCACAGGCCTCCCACGTGGTGCATAAAACTTCAGTTTTATTCGTAACGGATACAAAGGAAATGTTGGGCCCTATCAAAAGGCAGTCTGACTGCCAGTACTTGCTCGGGCACGGACCAGTGGCTCATTTTCCCTTCGGTGCGCGCGTCTTCCAGAGGTCACTGCTCCAACGCCACTAGCTCTCCGAGATCATGCCAGATCCCCCACAACGCCCCCAGCTCAGTGGGCAAGGCCCCCATCCCCCAGCTTCGTGAAGTTTTAGCTCCATACCGATATCGTCTCACCATTACGTGCACCCAACATCTTTGGTCTGTACCGTTGAAGTCTTGGAGCAGTACGCAGGTACGAGGCCGAAGTCCAAATGGTCCCGGATCTTGCGATTATCTAGCTATCTGCACGTCACCGGGTGAGCTGAAAGATAGTTCTCCGGATAAGGAGCAATGGGATAGAGAGAGAGGGTTCAGAATACAGATCGTGATAGAATCTTGCTTCTGGTACTGCCTGCGAGCTGGAAGATAGACCACTGGAACACGAGAAAGTCTTCAGGATACTCGTCCTGAGTGCATTTTGATTCATGTATCGCCGATGATCAGGAAGATCGACCGCCGGAGGGTGGGAGAAAGTTCATATCAGCGGCCGTCCGTTCAGCCTGAGTGGCACAAATGATTCTGTCACGGTGGACCTGCCTACATCAAACAGCGAGACCTTTGAATCGCGCGCTGCTCGCGGCCTTGCCACTAGTCATCATTCACATTTGTACAGTTACAAAATGTTTCCTTCGGCCCAGCTAATATTGGTCCATGAGTCCTGACTTAATCCATCCCCTACATTCTCGAGGAGATGGCGGACACATTAGCAGGTCTTTCTGCATTTCTTCTTCAGCTGTGTTCCTATAAGCGAGACTCTCCCAGTAGCTGGAAAGAACGGTCATTGCACTCACCTATAAGAAGGCTGGTAGACGTCCTGCTTCCAGCTACAGGCCCATCACTAACACAATTTTCCAGCATAACCTAAAGATCGCAGTTCTTTCCTACTTGTAAATGAATAAGATCCTCTCCTAGTCCATATACGGATTTCTTCCAGGCGAGTCATGCATCACCAATGTGCTTACTTTCATGGATAGTCTGACAAAAGCTTACGACGATGGCCAGCTTGAGCAGGCTGTATTCATCGATTTTGCTGGGACCTTTGAAAAGGTCCCACATGCCTGTCTTCTTCTGAAGCTAAACACGTACGGGATTACAGACTCCACGTATGACATCCATCGCAGCTTCATCACCGGCCACGGCTTTGTAGCTTACGTTGAGAATGTTTTGTTTCAACCTTCTCCGGTAACAATGGTTGTCCCACGAAGATCGGCCTTGTCCTCTTCTATTCTGGATCTAAACAAAGGATCTTCCGGAAACCCTTCCAGCGACCACTGCCGTGTATGAGGAAAGTGAAACCTTATGTGGTTCAAGCCTTGAACACCTGCTAATAGCAGCTGATGAAACGAAACGCTTGTCCGATGGCCGGGATCCCCAGTTTGTGATGGCAAAGGCGTAAGTATGTCGTTCGGCAGAGTGTCTGATCACTTGTTTCCACTAATCGGCTGGGCCACTCTGATGAGGATTGACTGACACAAGGTTCTCGGTTTCTGATTAAATTGTAAACTATTCTTCCCCAGCCACCCAATCCTGCGGGCAAGTCTGCCTTTCGGGTCCTAAATACGCTTCGCACGTCCTTCGGCACCTCTCTAGCGCGGACTATCCCATAATTTTAGGTACATAGATCAGTCCCCTGGTGAAATACAGCAGTCGTATAGTGCTTTCTTGTCTTGTCCGGGATCGTGAAATGCTATAATGGGTTCAAAAGGCTTCCACCAAAGTTGCTTGGAATCGATCCCATCCATCTCAAGCCGCCCGCTTTTTACTACGCGATCTCTAACCCTTTGGCTTAAGATGCACGAGGGTCTATCTGCTTACGAGGCCTCACCTTTTTGAGCCAGGTCCAAACGGTTGCTTTTCTTCCGTCGACCCAACCTCTTACCTCCGTGGTTTTAGCAGAAAAATTCCTAAACCTAGGTCTCAACCCTCTAAGAACTAACACTTCAGCTACAGGCTTATCACTCTTTGGAACGCTGCCCATGGAGATATTGTTCTTTCGCGGAACGAAACTATCCTCATGAAAAATTTGGACCTCTACTCTGGTCTCCTCCAGTAATTCCTTGCCAAAAGACAAAGTAGTGTAATTGCTTTTCAATTCTGCAGCCCCATTCCTGTTAAAACATTGTCCATAGGGAGACACTGCATCACTCCAAGTAAATTTTGTTTCAGCTGTCTCCTCTCGCCTCTCTTGGCTCTCGTTTCAGCTTGGAGAATCCGACAGAAGACAGAAGAAAGACAACTGGTTTCAAGGCCTCGAACTTGAGCAGTATATCCCGAATTCAGGACCACTGTGAATGTTTCCATCGAATCCTTGCGGAAGCCCCGCCTTTTCGTCGAGAACAAATCCGCAGCGCAAGGACGCTCGGTTTAGCTAAACTCCTTTACCCAGTCAACATTTTGGAAGCTAACCCTTGGACCTTCTCCAGAGAGTCCATATCCATCTGGTGATATGGAGCCCAGGCTTGCACTCCGTTCTCCAGGTGCGACCTAAACATGGCCTGATAGATCGGAAAGGAAATGCCCCGCCCTATAAACTTTATGGTGGATCTAGATCGGAAGAGGTCCCTTTGAGCCATATATGCCGCTGCGATACACCATTTTCATTGTTTGAAACTGCCGTTTAGCACTACTCTGAAGTCTATTGATAAGGGACCGCCTGAAAGGATCCCGCACTACTCTCACTGGCCGCGGTGTTTTAGGTCAGACGCCAGCTTTTGTCGAGGTCTAGCAGAAGGCCCCACTTGTTACGAACGTTTGAGCAATGCGTAGCCAAATTCGCAACGGATCCCGAAATCAGAAGACGATTATCCGTGATATTCTACGATACTCAATAATACGATCACAAAGACTCAACAACGAGAAACCGAATAGCAGCGTGTGAGCAGACAGCACGTGCGTCACGCAGGTCCTGAACAAGGATGTGCCAAAGTAGCGCTCTGGGCGCGAACAAACAACAATTGGTCCAGAAAAACAAACAGTTCGTAAAGACAAGTCAAAAGTGTATGGAAATGAGTGATGTTGGGAAAAACAGTGAATCGCGAGGGAAAAAGGGGGATTTTCCACGACCGGCTGTTACACCGCCCACCAAAATCCTCCTGGATCCTTAGCAGGGTCACAGGTTCGGTATGAAGGTACTGATTCTTCCTACCTGCCTAGGCCCTGCTGTCAGTGCGCGCGTCTAATGCTCGTCGTCGACGTTCTACTACTGGTCGCACCTAATCCATTGGATACATAGACGTGAGGCTAGTCTACATCTTCCACAAGACCAAATGACCGATGGCGGGCGTGAATGGTCACATAGACGTTGTCCTCGTAAGGGGCCGTCCGGTCCTGGACGTACGTGCTTGAGTGTGTGTGTAAGTGCGTGTTTGTGTGTGCCGGGGTTACAATGAAATCACAGGTATGACTACACATCAAAGGAGGACTTTCTGCAATGTCAACAAAAGACCGCGTGGCAAGAAAACGAGCAAAATGTAGCATGTATGTGTGACCTGAGCTCCGCTACTTCCACATATGCAAGGGGCATTCGGTAGCGTCAACAAAAAGCAAACAAAGAACACTGTCACATGTACGATGGGTTTACGGGATGTAGAGTGCGTCGTGCGTGCGTGTATGTGTCGGTAGTATAATGGAATCGCACTCATCACCACATATCGGAAAGAACCTTCTGTAATGTCAACGAAAGGACCGCGAGCACCTTAACGTGTTTGACGGAGATTGTGTGGTATATATGGTGTTTTTTTATCCACCTCAATTACTGGTGTGAAAAAGGTTTACTAGGCCTCAGGGTTATCAGCTCCTCCGTCTTCGCTCTCGAGTAGGTTAATACTGCGTATGTCACGAATGAGCACTCCGTTAGCTGTCTTCACCTTCACCGTTCTTATCATTCCGCCAGTGCTTTTCATGGTTTCCGTAACTACTCCCAAAGACCAAGCGCTGAAATGTGCGCGTTCGTCGGCGATCACAACCACGTCCCCAACTTTGAATGGTCTTGTTTTGGCCAGCCACTTCTGTCGAGTCTGCAAAGCCGGTAGGTACTCCCGTAGCCATCGCCTCCAGAAGACCTTCCCCAGATAGTTCGCTTGCTTCCACCCGTGGAGGTAGCTCCCACGAAGGTTTACCGGCCCTTGGAAACCCTCGTTCGACCTTAGCGTCAATAAGTCGTTCGGGGTGAGCGCCAGGTGGGTGGGGTCGCCGTTCAATACTGGAACCAGGGGGCGGTTGTTCAGGATTCGCTCCACCTCAGTCATGACGGTGTTCAGCGTCTCGTCGTCGGGCGGCTGCTGCTCCATGATTGACAGCAATATCCGTCTGGCGGACCGGATCATGCGTTCCCATATGCCGCCTCGGTGGCTGGCCTGTGGGGGGTTGAAATGCCATCGTATGCCGTAGGCCACGGTTCGATTTTGCAGTTCGTCCCTGTTTATGTTCTTGTGCCAACGCTGTAATTCCCGTTGAGCGCCCACAAAGTTCGATCCATTATCTGAGTATATATCGGCCGGTACGCCTCTTCGGTTGATAAATCTTTGCAAGGCCCGTAGAGACGAATCGGTCGTCATCGAATGTGCGACTTCTAGGTGTACCGCACGTGATTTCATGCACGTCATGATACATCCGTATCGCTTTTCTAATCTTTTCCCGCACTTGATCCACAAGGGCCCGAAATAGTCCAACCCGGTGTCACTGAACGGCCACCAGCCCGTAGTCACCCTGCATTCTGGTAGTGGGGCCATGAGTTGTTTGCCTGCTGTGGCATTGCGTCTCCTGCATTGCACACACCGTCGGATTACGCGTTTTACAGTCTCTCGTCCTCTCGACAACCAAAGACGCTTTCGGATGACGCTCGTCACGTGACTTTCCCCGGCATGTCCCTCCATGGCGTGGACGTGTTGAATCATTAGCTCTACTACAGGTTGTCTCGCAAGCAGCAGTATAGGATACTTTGTGTGGAAGTTCAGGTGGGCGTTGGTCAGCCTACCATCCACCCGCAGCAGTCCGTCGATGAGTTTGGGGTTTAAACGCTTCAGCTCGCCTCTTGGAGATGGCATGTCTTTATTGGTCGGCCCCACTTCTTCCGCCCTCTTGAGTTCTCGGGCGAAAGCCTCGCGTTGTATCATTCTGAAAATATCGTACTCTGCCGCTTGTAGCTCATCGGGACCTATCGGACCGACCCGTATCCGACCTGAGGGCCGTAGCACTTTCATGACTAGTAAATTTCTCTTGAACCTGGTTAACCAAACTAGCGAACGAAGCGTCTTCATCCAGGAAGAAAACCTGACCAGTCACGATAAAATGTACGACGCTTCGACGACGTTGGTTGCTATCACTACGCCTTTGATCTCCAGTTCCACTTCCGTAGGGGGTTTTAATTCGAACACGGGCCAGTCCTGTTTGGGCAATTGCAGGAAGTTTGGCCCTCTCGTCCACGTGTCCAGTTGCCTGAAGTTGTTCGCACCTCGGGAGCACAGGTCGGCCGGATTATCGCCAGACCTGACATGACTCCACTGGTGCGTGGCTGATTCATCGTGGATAATCGTGAGCCGGTTAGCAACGAAAGTACTAAACTGGCTCCGGACGTTGTTAATGTAGTAAAGTACTATCGTTGAATCCGTCCAGAAGCTCACCGACCAAATGTAGAGATCGAAACGTCTCTTCACAGCATGCACCACCCTGACTGCCAACACGGCTGCGCTGAGTTCAAGGCATGGGATTGAGACCGACTTCAGTGGAGCAACCCGGGCTTTGGCGAACAGGATCCTCGTGGTATATTGTCCATCTCCTGCGCACCATCGTCCGTACACCACAGCCCCATGACCGACTTCGGATGCATGTAGTTCTCCAGTCCGTGTCGTATGGCCAGGAGTCAAACATCGTGGGATTCTTATGTCCCCTAATTTCTTCAAGGTGTTCAGAAATTCTTCCCAGTCCAGCCGGTCCCTTCGGTCCAGTGATTGGTCTAAATCGACTTTCTTACGGCACAGCCGCTGCAGCAAGATCTTTCCGGGTAGCAGCCATGGTGAGACGAAACCGAGCGGGTCGAACAAACTTGAGACGGCAGATAGTATGCCAAGACGGGTTATTGGCAGCTCGGGAACGTTCAGTTCGAAAACAAAATCGGCGGATAAGTAATTCACGGAACCGCGTACCCCTACTGGACCGTATAACATCCATCCCAGAACCGTGCGTACGGCATAAGGTGCCTGGCGGTCGCCCACTCTCTGGTCAAGCGCCCAATGCGCCTCTGGCACGTCGCATATAATGAGGAGATCCACTTCATCATCTTCCCAGTCTACAACGGTTACATCTTGCAGGTGGGGCCACCGAGTCAAGATTGCGTTCACTGACCTTGGTGCTCGCATGGGGAGATCCGCTAACGTGAATGCCTCCGTTGGTTCAATTTCCTCGTTAGTGTCCAGAGAGATGAGTTGCAGCCTTAATCTACCGGCAGTCATTACCTGTGTTCCGCCCACCGTGCTCACCGCTAACGACGTCGCACCTTTAGCCAGTTGGTGTTTGTCGGCAAACCGCTCTTTCACTAAAGTGGTGTCGGATCCACTATCAACGAAAGCCAACGCCTTGACTATCCCAGTCGGAGTCACTACTCCCACGGCCACTACGCCTAAACGTACCGGTTTACTGGCAGATTGTGAAGTTGAACAAATCACACTGGGCTTGGCACTCGCCTCGGATATGGTTACTCTCGCCTGATGCAGCAGCCGATGGTGTCTGCCCGTGCAGCCCTCGTAACCACATCGATTCCTTGTTCTACAGGCTGCTGCCCGGTGCGTGGTGTTGAGACAGATAAAACATGCTCCTGCCATCCTCGCCATTCCCCACCGTTCGTCTATTGTGGCATTGCCGAACTTGGGGCATTCTGGTAGGCCATGGCTAGTACCACAGGATCTGCAATTTGGTTTCGCCGTAGCATCTCGTGAAATGACGTGTGTAGTGGTCCAAGGCTGGTACTTTGGATATTCCCGTACAGGGGTTTGGACTTGGCTAGTACCGGGCTTGTTTGCTCGGTTGCTGTCCCGGATGAGTCGGCCGAATCTGCTGTCAGCTATCTTCGTTTGCCTGTCTAAGTATTCAGTCAGGTCTTCGAAGTTGGCTTCTCTGTCGCTTCGGCTTATCCGTTCTGCTTCTTCCGCCCACCGACCCTGTAGTTCGGGAGAGAGGTGACGGACTATGCCTTCCAAAGTGTGCATGGCGTCTAGGTTAGCCCTGTAACCTAAATGGTCGAGGGCTATTGGGCAGTTCTGCATCTTGATCACCAGGTCGGCCATGGTGTAGACGTCGCCCTTGGTTCTCTTTGCTTCTGCCATTACGCCCTCTATTAGGTTACGGGCTACTTTGAAAGGTTGGCCAAACAGGTCCCTTAGAATCTTTTTTGCCCTTGTGTAGCCTTGTTCTGGATCGAGCATGGTGCATCCGTCGATAACTTCTCTTGCTCGGCCTCGGCAGTAGTGAGTAAGGTAAAGAAGCCTTTGCCCAGGGTCGGTTACCTTATTTTCAACGAACGTCTCGAACTGCTTGACAAACTTGCGGTATTGCTCAGCTCGCCCGTCGAAAACCGTTAACTCCACTCTAGGCAGATCGATCGATGGTGGTTTGTAGTCGGCGACCGGCGTGGGGTTCCCTACCTTATTGCACCCTAATCTATTGGAAGTGTCGAAGTCACTGATCTCATGCTCTCGCTGTTTCTGTGTACACTTCTCTGCTTCATGCGCCTGTAGTCTAGCCGAAAGTAACTGTTGCTCTAGTTCTAGTTTTCTCAGCTTATATAAATCGACATCCTTACGATCAATATTGTTTTCAATAACACATGAACTAGCACTGACAGGACTAGGCAATCTAGCATTAACTAAAGAATCATATGTACCCAAAACCTCCCCAGAGACTTGCCGTATTACTTTCTGTCCGGATTCGACTGCCTTTGATCCTTTTTTCGGCATTTTGCGTGATTTTTCCTCGTTCCAAAATTGATCTATTGAGTATTGTTACGAACGTTTGAGCAATGCGTAGCCAAATTCGCAACTGGTCCCGAAATCAGAAGACGATTATCCGTGATATTCTACGATACTCAATAATACGATCACAAAGACTCAACAACGAGAAACCGAATAGCAGCGTGTGAGCAGACAGCACGTGCGTCACGCAGGTCCTGAACAAGGATGTGCCAAAGTAGCGCTCTGGGCGCGAACAAACAACAATTGGTCCAGAAAAACAAACAGTTCGTAAAGACAAGTCAAAAGTGTATGGAAATGAGTGATGTTGGGAAAAACAGTGAATCGCGAGGGAAAAAGGGGGATTTTCCACGACCGGCTGTTACACCACTTGCTCGACTGGTATTCAACTGCTAACCTATTAAAATCTGCATCTGCTTCACCTATCTTGATATCAGGCCTTGAAGTCGTGAAGCTTCACACTAGTCCGAGGTTTCAGGCCCAGTTGCCCCGGTTCTGGATAAGTTTATGCTTGCCTGGCGCCGAGCCGGAACGAAGGCTTGGTCTTTTCAGTTCAGTCCATTTTGCACGGAACACAACTGAGTGAGGCCAGCCCAACCTCCAGAAAACTTCCGCACCCAGGTAAGGTTTATCTACCCCAGCCGAAATAATTAGCAGCCATCAAGTTTAGAGGCGGCTACTGTTTTCGGGCCGAAAGGTATTTGTTTTATATTCCGCACAGTTGTGTTATTCACATTCTTCCCCTATTTTTTGCTTCTTAGGCTAAATGCCACGTGGGAAGAAGTACAAGAACCGCCGACCAAAAGTGAATTCAAGAACCCTTTCTTTTCCCTGAATTCACGGGCTGGTCCTGAGAGTCTCCAACCCCAAGTTATTGATTTGCTTTTGTCCTACTGAAGCTCTTTTCCGACTTCCGTGTCATTCATGAGTGTGAGCCGCCATTGAACGAATGAGTTGGACTTCGACCCAATATTTTGCTAATCGGCCACCAACTCCGAGTCTATCTCAGGTTTGTTTCGGCCCGATCACCACCGCGATCCGCCCTGCCCACCATATTGGTAATACATGGGGCCGAGGGATAGAAATTTTAGGTGGCTCAGTGTAGGTGGGACAGGTCAGGTCGGGTCAGTTTAGGTAAGGTCAGATCACACGACTGGTGGCCTTCGTCTAATTGATGGGCCCGGGTTCACCCACTAACAAGCCTCGCGTAAATTCCGCAGGGCCCCGAAAATTAGTAGAGTGGTAATGATTGCCTGGCTCCGTAGCGGGTTCGTCTGAAGCAGTAGAGCAAAAACAGGCTTGCCGTCGGCGGTTAGGTGTCCCTCCACCTACTTGTGTGGTCACAACACCCAAGCATCTCTCCCGGGGAAGGACCTTTCTAACTTGGGATAGTTCAGAGGACAGGCATGGCGGCAGTGGTGAACCGAAGTAACGGAAGATAAAAATAGTAGGTAATGGAAAATTGGTACAGAGTATCAACTCTCCATCGATAAGATGCGGACAGGGACCGAAAACAGGTGAAGACCTGCGGTATGATCCACTTAAAAGAAATGACATTATTGGGGCTGATGTTAGAAGTCAGGGAAGACTTCCGACCAGAGACGGTCTAGGCAAGCCTGGAGCCCTGCTACTGTTTCGGCGGCCATCACATTCCCTGGGGGTTGGTTCCACGGGTTCGCCGCACGACACGCGAGGGAGTGTGCCATGAAACTACGATATGCACATGGTTTAGTTCATATGCTACGGAAGCCACTTTGCGGCTAAGTCCCTGCAGAGGGGAGCCCGCTTGCGATATCCCCTTCAGCAGTTTAAATGTCCCGACGAGGTCAACTTCCAGGCTTTTCCGTTCCAGTGGGAACAGGTCCATCTGTTTCAGTCCAGCTGGATACAGTAGTTCCTTGGGCCACCTACTGAGCTTGGTGAACCACTGCTATACTTTCACTCGAATTGCTTGCCACACAAGAAAGACGGCAACCAAGCACAGACACAATCCTCAGGTGTGGTCGCACTATCGGTTTTTATATGGGCAACAGTACCTCAGGTTCCCCGGAGCGAACGGTTCTGGCTGATTGGTATAGTGCACAAAAAGCTATTGCTGCCTCTGAAAACATTGTCGGCCGGGCTAAACGGTCTCGTATCCGTCCACTTCCAGGTTCGTTACCTGCTTCGCCCTCTGAATTGTATGGAATAAGAGCATTCCTATATTCCTCGTCCGACTTCTTATGGTGGATGGTAACGGGCTTTTTGACATTCCTGCTTTTGTAGGTGCCTCTTGTCCGTCCACTCGTGGGTGTGTAATCGGTCTTGCTGGATGCATGGGTCCGAAAGATCTCCCAAAAGTTTCAAGTCATCGGAAAACGCAAAGTTTGGGCTCGTTACTTCCTGGACTGGGTAGCTCATCCAGACGAGAAATAGAAACGGACCCAGCACCAATCCTTTCAGTATTTCACTACGGGCCTCAGTCTGGCTTAATTTACCACAGCCGGTCCCGAAGTGGAAGGATTTATCTTTTGGGTAAGAGTCTGTCCATGCTCTCACTCCGGGGGCTGTGCCTATATCCTCGAACTCAGATAGAAAAAGTCGGTGATTTACAAGGTTGAAGGCTTTCGGAAACTCCAAATAGCTAAACTCGGCCAGTTCACTCCCGCCCGAGGGAGTCGAAATCCTTTCCAGAAAAGAGAGTACTTCTGACAAGCACTGTTGGTTCTCCATGGAACCATATTCCCAGTCTGACAACAGACCATCCTGCACTAGATGTGTCGTGGTCTTGTTTCTTAGAATCTTGATGAAGACTCTAAGTGTAACCAGCAAGAGACCTAGTGGTTTGTGGCGCGGCATCTTCCTTCGGCCCACTATTATGAACAGGAACAACCTCGGCAATTTCCCAGTCCAAAGGAAGTATGGCCGTTCCCAAGGGCGCACTGGACAACCAAGCCGGGGCTTGGGCTAAAGATGCTTCCAGAGGTTCATTGATGGCAGGAAGCGAGTCATCTGGCCCCCTTGCCTTACTTGCTCTTAATATTCTAATGGATTCTGCAAACTGAACTGAATATATCAAAAATTATCCATTTATGCTGACTCCTGATTCCAGATATGATTGATGCAATCCCCTGAGTCCGCCGAAAGTGCCCGCTGGAAGTGACACTTCGTTACCACCCCTTGCAATCACTTGACGTGGCTTATGACCAGCTATCTCCAACAATGCCCCCTACAGAAGCCCTCACGGCTGACTTGAATTGCTTTCAGTTTTAGTGGGCCTCTGGACAAGATTTGGCCTTGGTTGCTAGTGTCACTTCATGCCCTGATGACATTCTGCCTGTATGCTCAGGACCGTGGTGCAGGTCTTCTTAAAATGCGGCTCGTTTTGAGGGCCATCGGTTTCCCTGAACGAGCTCCATAGACTTTTTCGTTTTTGTTGCTTGCTGTACCGGATGCTTCCACCAGGGTGGCTTACACCTCATTCTAACAATGCTCAAGGGTTAAAAAGCTTCAGTTAGAACCAAAACATGGTCCTAAAAGACCTCCGTCTTTCTTCCACCATACCTTGTTCATGGTTCAGTTCTTATCCGAGTACATTACTGACGGGGGTCGGATATTAGCTTGGTCAAAACGTTGTCAACCAGCTGAGGAAAATATCCGTCAACAGTCACAAAAGCAGGAAACTTACCGCCATCATGACGAGTTAAGAGCGCTTCTCCGGTGAAGCCCACTCCCTCCGATTTCTTTCCACCCAACTTTACGGGACAAAATCACATCGGAGCCGGCGATTCGTGCATCAGGCAGTTCGACCACAAACATCATTACCGAGCCGCCTCCCGGGGCTTTCGGTGGCTGCCGAATGAGCAAGAAACCTATTCGTCTTGTGAGTGGCGCGTTTTTAATCCTACATGAAAAACTCCTTGCGTGCAATAAAAGGACCTTACTCTGGCTAGTCCCCGACAAAATTTTGCATTCATGATCTATGCTCACACTAGGTATCCCTGCGCAGGATCGTTGATGACAATGATAATATCGACGGTTTATTTCGATGCAGCCCGAGGAGTGCCGCAGTGCATGGTCGGGTGAAACGAGTGATGAAAAAGTCGTATGTTATAGGGGTTAGAAGAAATAACTGCAAATGAGAGTAAATGGTAACGTTTAAATGGACAGAAGTGATAATAACGTCCTGCAAAGTTAAAAGTCTGGGTGAAATGACGAAGTCAGAAAAGCTGAGTGAAGTCACTTGGGAAGGTGGATTATAAGCGCATTGTTACTGAAAAAGATCGTAGAAACTGGAAAATACGATATAACCAAACGATGCTTCGATCATTCCGATTCCTTTTCAAGTGAATAATCTGCCAAAAGTGAGTTACCGAGAGCCATCAGCAAGGCAAGATCGAAAGGTACTATTGAAAGCGGAATCCGAATTCCTACGGAATGATATAAGTGTGGGCACCCGATATAGTATGGGAGAAAGAACTCAAGTTACTTCTTGTGGTGGCTCCCGGCAAATTTCAACCCAAGGTTAGTGACGGGGCCGGCCGAGTTTAGGTGGAACTGGTTGGAAGTAGCATAAATAGTCGACTTACACACTAATATTACAAATGCAGGACTGTTCAGAAGAAAAGTCAAACAGGACCTACAGAACTTTTGTATACCTTGAAAAGAGGAACTTCCAAGGGAGATGTGAACCAGCATCAGCGCTTCGCTATGTATGAAATGGGTTAGGATTCAAAATCAGATGATGGGAGAGGGGCAGTAATCTCTGAAGGCTTTGCAACCCATCAGTAGCTCTTCAGTGGATGATGTTGTAATAAGATACGTTTCTAAGGAAAGCGTGATTTGAAGTTAGATATACGGCGGTGGTGGACCTTTACTATGAACAAGGATGTAAGTTGGTGTGCCAGAGACGCTCATGGCAGGCAGGGGAGTAAGGTGGTATCTACCGTACCGCGGGGCGATGGATCCGGAAGGGCCTAAAAAGGGTACGGTTTTCTTTGACTGTGCTAAGGTATCCTAGGATATTCACTAAAAGTGCTCTTATCACAGGGTCCCAATTTCATAGCTATAATCGGGGTATATTTCGGGACATCCGGGGCAAGCTTGATTGCGCGGTCCATTACGTCCAAGTAATTTGTGTAGGCAGGATGCGTTAATTTCCACAGGAATCAATAAAGAGCATCTAAAACGAAGACGAACAAACTGTGATCCTGTTTGGATATAAGTCGTCAAAAAGTTAGGGCAGAAAATATGGAAGATGAAAGGCAAACAGGTTGGAACGGAGAAGACAAATATTTAAGTGGTGTAGCAAAGGGCAGTGTAAAGGAGTTCAGGAAACCCCGTTCCATGCATCAGCATGCATGTTACAAAAGAAATGTTTCACTCGTATAATCTGGCATGAACCAACATATTTTGACGTCAAGGTCAAGGTCACCCCCGCGTGAAATTCAGGTTGTCTCGTTTTCTTTTTTTGCTCATACCACTGTTTCGACTTGTAGCTGTGTCCACCCTAGTATATACCACCTAATAACCTGAAACCGTGACCTAGTCGTGTAAGCAACTGCGGCACACCATCGTGCAGACGCTAGTACTTATCGCTAGTTATAGTTATAGACTATATTGATTATTCACTGCTCTAATTCCATTTAATTACATTCTACATTGCTTATCTAGCAAATCTCCCCTGATTCTCGCCGCAGTAAGATCTATCTAGCGTTTTTACATCCCATTGCTATAACCAAACTCCTACCTTATTTTCGCTACGCATCCACCGGTGCACCTTTTGAAGTTTCTGTCCCACTGTGCCTCCATTCATTCGTTTTTTTGCCATAAGAGCGCATTTTCGTTCCACCCGGTCCACCGACCCCATACTTACAATATACTCTCCCGCAAAACCTGCTGTTGTGACCTAAGCAACAGCTAAGTACCTACCGTATCCGGTGGGGTTCAACCTGTGCACACCACAGAGCAAAATTTCTCCTATCTCACTATTCCTCATCGTCCCAAGTCTCCTAATCCCAATTGTATATAAAGCGGGTCATATAGCTCACTGTCCATACCACATTGCCGCATAGGTCTCATCTAGACCTTTGCGCACAAGCACCCGGGCACACTCCTGGTCTGCTCAGACCTTTGGCTTGTCTCTGTCTAGTTGACCGATTTCCTACTACCTTTTACCTCCGTCATATATTCCTACTTATCATGCTATCCCGGTCGACCGGGATAGCATGATAAGTCCCCAACCAGTACTCGGAAAATCCGCATTGCTAAAGCTGGCAAATCCAAACACACCCAACCCCTCCCAAAAACCAGGCCGTGCTTTGTCACCCTCGTTAACGTCGACGATGAAGCTCCTAATAGTAATAATGGCCTTAAGCAGAGTTTTGTCGAACTTAGTAACAAGGTCGAGCTGATTGGTGAAATCCTCTCAAAGGTTTCACCCCTGGATACTCTCCTTGACCCTGTAGCCGCTACATCGCCCAAGAACTTGGTTTCGGTGGGACACCTCCTCGACTCCATGTCTACTGAAATATACCACCGCATTGCCAACTCCAAGAACGCAGTGGTTTTTAAAGTTCCAGACCGCTTACCACTTTCCTTGGCGAAACACAACATACTAAGTTCGTGCAACATGGCTCACTACAGATGCCACTGCAGGAGGCTACGTAAAATGTCCCAGCGACATAGTTGCCCCCTGCTATTCCAATTCACGGACGACCTAACAGCTACAGAGTTCATTAGCAACAAGTCGACAATTGCTGCCCTTTCGCCGTATAAGGACATCAAGATATTCTCTGATAAAACCCCCCTCCAACGGGAAATACTTCGCTCACTGAGAAGTAACTCCGCCTTTCCCATGCAGGCTGACCCCACTGTAACCGACATGAAGGTTACCCAATGCCCCTCTGTCAAGAAGTCAAAGGCGAGCCCAGCGCCTCACCCTGCCTGCCTGCAAACTGTCGACTTAGATATGTCTAACTCCCCACCCCCCGTTCCGCTTCCACACAAACGCCATTTTTTACCATCTCCCCCAGTAGCCTCTACTAGCAGTAGCTCTCGCTCCCCGACCACAGGCCCCAAGCGGCACTCCACTTCAGTGTTAAAGCCGCGCTCCTCCGTCATAGTCTCTGAGCCAAGACAAGACCCTGGTACAACAATCAGCCCCCGCCGTACTACTCCCAATCCGTCCTCCGAGCCGTCGACAAGTGCTATCACCCGCCGCTCTCGTTCTAACGACTCTACCAACTACCCACCAGCTTCTAGCTTAGCCGCGACACTTCGTTTCTATCCTCATAAGTGCCGCTCTACCCCCCCCCATAAGCCTACCTGGTACTCCTACCAGGTCCGCACTTGCCCAACTAATCACCCCACCCACTACCCCCCACTCACAATCGGCTTCTGCTTATAGCGTACTCTCGGACCCTCCAGGTGGGAACCAGTTTGGCCACCATCCAGATTCGTCTAACGCCATCGTCCCTATTTGCAGGAGTGACCTTCAGGGCCTTGCTAGTGCCACTCACCCTTCCATTGCCTCGCACCCCCTTCCACTGTCTTTCCCTCTCTCTGATCGCATGGGTCACACCAATCCTCCATCTCCGTTGCTACCGTATATCCCTCCCTGCCCCCCAGACACCAACCTTCCGTACTACAGCCCCAGCATGCCTCCGCCTGATCAATCGGTGTTTCTTAATACCGGCCAGTCGCCTCTCCATGTATCTCCCACACGTGAGACCGCTCCTAGAATATTGTCCCATTACCTCCAGCCTCTGGCCACGTTCCTCTATTGTATCTCTTGAGAACGTTCAGCGTACTTTCACCAAAAGGCTGTTGGGCGTATCCCTAGCCCTGACATACCGCCAGCGCTGTGAGCTCCTACAAATTGAGCCTCTATGGATTCGTCGCATGAGGCTCAACCTGATTTTCCTCTTTAAGCTAGTCCATAACCTGGCCTACACCTCTTATCCCATCTCGTTCGCTGCGCCCTGCTCCTACCCGATCCGACACCGTGCCTTCTCTCTCACTGTCCCCTATTCTACTCTCTGTCTGAAGTCCAGATTCTTTCTCTCAGCCCATTCCAAAATCTGGAATAAGCTGCCCCTTAGCGAACGCAGTGCCTCCTCAATGTTCGCTTTTGGGCTCGCACTTTTGTCATACTTAACAGTCCCCAATGCTATATTGCTCACCAATGAGCTCGTCTGCGCCGACCTGGACTTTGAAAGAGGCCTCACACTGTAACTCTACTACCTCTGCGTCACAGGCCACTAGGTACACCCCGCGAACTAAGGCCATTGCCTTCACTGATCCATAGCGAACCTTCCTACTGTCATCATAAGATAACCCTATTGCTCACCAACGTTCATCTCTTCTCCATCATGTTTACTTTTTTTCTCCTCAATATCCGTTGATTCTCAGCCGGGGCTCACCCAGACTGCGCTTCCATATCCCTTTTCCCTTTCCAGTGATCCTCCGTGACGGCCAACCACTTCGAGCACTGTACTTACCATCTCCCTGGCAGGTGCACCTGGATATTATTGCTACACGGCCGTCTACCACTCGCTGTTTCTGTTGGCTCTCCTGTCCATAGTCTCACGTCTTGGTCAATCGTTCCTGGTTCACGCACCCCCATCGCGGTCGCTTTGTCCCCTGTACAATTATCCATGAACACTCGTGCCACTCCCAACAGTGCGGGGCGCGGTCAGATCCACCGCTATGGCCGGCGCACATCGGGCGTGCAGGCCGTCTGCAACGATGTGCGAGCGCAATTAGACCGGTGGATCACACCTCCTGCGTTCACCTCACGAAGTGTTTTTCAGGTTGGGTGCCCAGTGCACGGCCAGTCCCACCCACTAGCACCGGTTGCGGATGGCACGCTCTAACTTTTCTTGGACTACCAAATCCAATGCTGTCGGTTGAAAACTGCATGCTCCTCATCTACTTTCCGCCACAGCTTGTTCACCTATAGCTCTTATCATCTGTTTCTACTTCCCATTTCTGTCATCCTACCACGGTATGCACACCTACCTGTTTTGTCCTTCCTCCTATCGCCCCTCTCTACATCAACTTTCACTGCATTGAGTCACTATCGTCCTAACCACTCTTCTCTGTCGACGCTCGCCAATATCTCTTTTCCCACCTGCCGTCATTGCTGGCTTCTATCATCTATGCACTTGGTGTTACCCTCTGCTCAGAACGCCCATTGATAGCTTCTTTAAAACCTGTCGTTCTGTTTAATCCCTCCTCATGCCCAATGCCATGATGCACCAATCGCACCCACACCCATGACCAATCTGCATATTAGAACTTGCAGCTCCAAACTTCTCATCTTTTACAGTCGCATCTATTATCTAATCATCACCACCATATCTTCCTCACTTGGCTCCGCGATTCCTCTGTGGTTCTTTCCAGTGTCCTGATTAGGATCCACCAGTCCAATTGTCTGCCGGCACACAGATCTCCAGCTCCATTGCCCCAACTCCGTAGCGCATTCATTTTTTTGTGGCCTTTCTGTTCTATTACTGGTTCACTTATCTCGGGGCGTCCCGCTTCCTTGTCCGCCTCCTTTGTGTTTCATCTGCAGTAAAATGATCTGATTGGTGATTTCTTACCTGTGTCTCCTCAGTCATTGCTTTCATCCCTTGATCCGTTTATTGCTTGCTACGGGCATTTTTCTGTACCTTCCAGTGTGGTCCGTTTTTCCATGTTCCACCATTGCAATGACAACGTTACGTCACGGCGTTCTTTTACAGTTCCAAATTGTTTGACCTGTCACTACCCGATTCCACTGGCCCGTCACTACATCTCGCACCTGCATTGATCAAATAATCAGACTCATTCTTACCTGTTTTCCTTGATCCTGTCTTTCATCTTCACTCTTCCATGATCTGCTCCTCACAGTCTTCATCACTTGTGTGCTTCCGCATTCTATTTTTGTCTCTCCGTTGGGCTGCCATGTGCACTTGTCATGAAGTTAATCCACCACGATATTCCAAAATTAATTCTACAACCAACTGATCTAACATTACCTACTCCTCCTAATGATTGATAATCTCTTTCTAGGACCCCATTGTTATTGCTCCTGCTTCTCTTATACCTATATATATACATAATAAATCTATATATATATAATCTTACGCATATATATCCATGTGCACGCGCTCTGCATCTTGCAGTTCATCACCGGCCATTACCCTTGCTATCATCCCAACGACCGTCATCATAGGCATCCATCAACTCTACATCTGTGCCTCATATCTACCGTATCCAATCCTTCGAAATCATCTGTCGTCCGTTCAGCCATCTACGTCTTGCATTGCCTGCTGCCTGTTTTACGGTGAGTCTTGTGTCCTGTCCGCCGACAATCCACCGCAAAGTACCAATGCGTCATTGATATCTAATCCACTGCAGTGCACTTCACCTTTTTCTCCATCGTTCCTCGCTACTGCAGTTCCTTATACCGATTTCCAGCCTTTCACATGTTTACCAGTCGGCCTTTTTATGTAAATGCCCGGACCAGCCATTCAGTCCATCTGACCTTGACTTTCAAACTCACCGGGTGTCCATTCAAATCTGCTCCTGAGCTCATTTAAACTGTACACAATCTCTATGGTGTGTATACGTTTATCCTTTTTTCATCCTACTTCATTCCCCTTCTGAGCCATTTTATCCAATATTTTCATGAGAGTTTCCATATTTCCATGAATTACATCTGTCCATTCCATCACCTGTATCAACAAGATCATGCACATGGCATGCTTCGGGCATTTCCGAAATAAACCATCATTATTATTATTATCTTTGCAGGAAGTTCGACTGTTTGTTTTTTGCTCTAAACCTTTATCACAAACCGAAGTCCCACCGTTGCCTCGAGCGTGAGCCGCTCAGCTTGAACTTCTTTGAGACTATATTCGATAATCCCGTCTTTTGTATTTAACCTTTTGCAGTAATTCGGCTGTAGTTGTTGATTTTTTGTTCAATTTGGAGCGCATAAGCACAGAAGGTACACTACTGAGGCTTGATTATTGAAAAATTAATTAATTTTTTTGTATATAATAGAGTAGCTATTTGTAACAGACTTTGTTTTGAACTGTGTTGCAATTGGTTGCTACTCGTCGCTTGAATGTTCAGGTGGCTGAGCTTTACTGGCCGGATAATAGATCTCAGGAAACTGAAGGGGACTGTAAGACAAGTTAGAAGAAAAATGGGATAATTTTTCGTGAGTTGGAGTTTTAGGAGTTGGCAAGCAGCAGATCCAGCTGCCTCCAGCTTCGATAGGTCCCAAGCATAATGGCGCGGTATAATGCCATAATATTTCACCTAACGAACCGAAGACCAAGCAGAACTGGATATGACTGGCTTAAGTCAGCAGTGGGTTATGATGCCTGGTTATTGCATAGGAGTTAGAGTTATGAAGTTTGCGAATAATAAATGGAGTAATGTGGAGTCATCAGAAAAGAGAGGCTTGAATCAGCGTGGGTAGCAGAGGCAACTGGCATCCAAGGTGAATTAAAATCCTTCATCAGCGTAGTTGGTTGTACGGTCACTGGATCTCAGAGCGGATTAAAGAAGAATATGAAACGCTTCCGAAAAGCCCGTCAGGCTCACCGTAAAATATGGCACCACTATGGACAGGCTGTGACAGAAATCGGTTAGCATAAAAAGTGCGGTACCTGGAAAAAATGCCAAAAAGCAGCTTCACCATTTACCAGCTGCAGTAAGCTGCGGATACTGATAAAATAAGCCTGAATGCAACAACCGATAAATAAGAATAAGGTTATGCTGAGGCTTATGGAAAGAGGAGAAAAAGAGCGCCCTTCCGAGAGGCGCAAAGGGAATTCAATGACCAGCCGTCGGTGACAAGCTGAAGCTAACAAAATCAAAACAGTTTTTGAGAAGAAATTCCGGGCAATACTTACTGAAGCTAGAGTGATAATGGTAAGATATTTAAGATCATAATGCAGCTTGCAGAAAAATCAGGAAAAGGTGTGGATTGAAGATATGATAAAAGGCATAGTAAGACGAAAGTTAACCGGGTGAATCAGTACCAGGATGGTTAGGTTGGACAAAGGTGGGTTAAGTGGGAAGTGAAGGAGAAAACAGGAAGAGCCGGATAAACAAGAGCTATGTATGTTCAGCAGTCAACCGAAGCATCGAAAAAGAAGAAAGTACGATAAAGAATTGATAGTTGATAATTTCGTATTTCTTGACCATGGTCAAGGCACATGCTCAAGGCAAGATCATAGAATACAGCAGTACATAACAATGTGAGACACTCATAATTTTTGAATTCAGGAATCACACAGTAACCGAAATGAGACAGTAAAGTCTTGTAGCTTTTGAATGAACTGAAGTGGAAATGGTTAAAGCAGTAACTATAAACCGGTTTCGAATTCAGGGAGGTGTGGATAGCTGGACAAACGTGGGAATGCTGATATAAGCGACACTGGAGAACGTTAAAAAGTGCGGCGGTCGCAAGGAACAGAAAAACAATAGGCGTTGGATATCACAACATGAACAGCACGTTGAGGCAGAAGTAATACACGATATGCCTTATGGGTGCCAAAAACTGGTTGCGACCGGTCGCGACATCCATAAATGAACGCGAGGGTGTGCCAACTGGATAACTGGGCGGTCACTAACGAGTAACCGGGCGGGAGGGTTACCAAAAACAAGATTAAAGGTAAAGTCCGGAAGGGGCTATCAACGCGCAGTCAGAGAAGCCAACGAAATGTAGAAGATTGATCCAGCATTGGGTAACTAATTGTGGGGGAAGCATGTAAATTAAATGCAAGTGAGTCAGATGTGATAATAGGACAGACCTTTTGTGCAGGTGATCTCAGAGTCATACGGAAATTACCATGAGAGCGAAAAAATTCACAAGGAGTGCAGTGAACGTTTGAAGAGCGTGAATGGTGTATGGACGCAGAACGGACTTTCGAGGAGGAACCGTCGAAGAAACAGACTAGTGGAGCCAAACGCTACTGCTGAGGCTAGGCAGAAATTGAAAGAGTGTAAAGATAAAGATGTTTCGTGTATGTGATAAAGGAATTATTATTCAATTTCTGGTTGGCTACAGACGGCTGGTATTCTGTTCCATAAAGACCTTGGTTGCAGGTGATGGTAAGAAGAATGGTGAAGGTAGCGGGCGGAAAGGGGCTAGTTTGACGAAGTAGGCAGAATAGGTTGGGAATGCAGCGGTGAGAGCTGGGTTCCGGCCATTGGTTTCGTGCTGCAACGCGGAGTGAATTGAACTGTTGGAATGGAGCACTGGAAGTGGAGGTTGAGCGGGTGTGAGGTGATGGTTGGTGTCAGCAATCAGCTCTGCGATCCGGTGAGAATTTCATGAGGTGTGACTGATGAGATCCACTAGGGTATGAAGATACAACCTATGGTAAAGGTTTTGGTGAGGCTCATGGAAAGCGAGGAAGTTGATTGGAAGAGTCGCCGAATTGGTGAAAGCTCAGAGAGCCCAAAAACACACAGACGTACGGAAACCCAGTGGAGAGAAAGTATACAGCGGGAGAAAAATGCCAAACAAACAAAGGAATCTAGATGGAATGGGGACAGAATAGTCAAGCTAGACAATGCTGAGGTTGGTAGGAAACGAAGAAGTATGATGAATGTGAGGGAATTCAACAATCATCTGGGGCATCGTAAGACCCAAAACTAACTAAAAATGCGCCTAAGAGAAAAGGGCGAGGTGACAGGGAGAAGTTGGAGCTCTTGGAATTCAAATCCCTGGCTGGGTCAAGTTGGGAAAATGGTTTCACAAATTGTGGTGAAGGCGAGATGCAAACAGAAGAAAGCACGATCAGTCTAAGCTGAGGCTTAGCAGATATAAAGGAGTGATGCACCTATACCTTACTGTCTCTCTCTACTCCGTTTAAAATAAGAGACAATTCCTGAAAGCTCGGTTTCAAGATGTGCCAAAGGTTTACAACCAATGGGCCTGAGTGATGGGTAAGTTCGTAGAAATTTTGGATTCGAAACCTGCTCCAATCTGAGTGGATAGAAAGTTTGATGGAAGTTTATTCCAGATTGTAGAATAAACTGCGAGGAAGAAGCTGGACCTTTATTCTGTTTGGCCGACTGTATGGTAGCAGCGAAGCGGTGACGTCAGAGGGAGAGTAGGTTTTGTTGCGCGAGAAATTGAATAAGTCGGGGCAAAGGACAGTTTTTATGACAAATTTTATCGGAAGGCTAGGTTTTACTTTAGTCACTTGAGCTACAAGGGCTCAAGACCAAGAATTTTGCAACGCTCTCCATGGGTTAACCTGCTCCACCATCCAGTTTGTCTTTTGGCGAGACGCCTCCGGATTTTTCCAGGAGCTGTCCCGTCGGATTCGAACATGATCGAGTGGATCAACGGGCAACACCAGAATAAGGATCCAATGGGTGGTACATAAATGTGTGCGATACCTTCAAGAAGTCCAAGGGATTGAAAATAAAACCGAGGTTGTTCCTAGTTTTCACGGAGTGAGTGAATGCATGCTGAGAAGAAACCTAGAGGCCGAGAAATTTTAACTAATATGGAGAACCGTAGAAGGGCTTGCAACTGGAGAGCCACCTGTGATAAGGGAACCAGAGAAGATTACACTTATAAGTTAGAAACCAACACTTATCTGAAGGGGAGTTCCTCAGCCAAGAGGCATTACCCTGGTAAACGGCAGAATTATCGACAGAAACACCTCCCAATTCAGCGTCAGCTTCAGTTGGATCGAAAAAGTAAACAATTTATGAGTCATCTGCTAACAGGAATGGGCCACCATGGGCCACCATGGGACAGTAGGTTAGACGCACCATTGCTAAACATGGAACAGAATGAAGGACTGGGTACGATATGTTGTGCAAAGCCACCAGCAGTTGGTTTAAAGTTAGAGGTACTTTCACCAATGAGAACCACTTGGGATCCTAGGACAGGCAAGAATACAGCCTAGAAAGAAGGGGACCAGGGGTTTAAAACGAACGCACCTTGGCGGTAGGGCGTGGATGAGAAGAGCACCAATGGGCCTCAGAGGTATCAAGGCAAACAACAAAAACCTTGCCGCCAAATGCGAGCCTGGTAGCGCGATCGAGTGGACCCATCTGACTGGTATTACAAAAGCGGGATACGGGGAATCCTGACTTCGTAGTACTTAGCAGTTTAAAGCCGAGAAGATAGTTAACCGGCTGATCTCTGACCAGCTTTTCTAGTGTTCTGGAGATAATGGGTGTGTAATTTATTGGACGGTATTCAGACGGCCCGTGCAACGACCCTTTGTTTTGTCCTCGAGGAGTAGCCGACAGCATCCGGTTTGAAGGAACTGAGCTGGAACTCGTAGAGTGGGCGACAGGGTTCAACAGTTTTACCGATAAAACTGGGCTATCTTTAGTGATAGCTTCTGGGGCACCACTTCAGGTACTAGATGCTCTGCTACATTGTTCTGGGGCAGAACTCGCGCGGTTGTTCTTATTTCGAAAGACGGTTTGATAACGAACGGGAAGTAGCGGAATCTAGATCTAGTGGATTTGAGTGAATGACTTGAGCCATAGCAGAGTCAAAGTGGTGGCTTAACGTCTCAGAAAATCCCCTTGGTGATGCAGCAAGTGCCTTATTAGACAACCCCATGTACTGAAAGGCTGTCTTGGTATCCGTATCCCTAGCCTTAAATAATTTTGAGATTTTCAGGGTACTTCTGGGATGAGTGCGATTCTCTTTATCCTTTTTTAGAGGAGTTTCTCTAGTTTTATTACAAACAATGCGAATTAGACTGTTCAGGCAGACAGGACCGCGGGGGTCTATATACAGTTTTATGTCAAAAGTAATCTCTTTTTCTAAGGGAAAGTTTAAATTTCTGTTCAACTATGCAAGCAACAGTGCGGGCAACTTTGACGGAAAGCCCGTTATACCAGTGCACAACTCGTCAGCAGCTGAATGAGGGTCAGTCGGGAGGAGGACGCTGCTTCAGTCTATATTGCTTATAAGGGGGAAGATAATTTCTAATTGAGACGTAGCTGGGAGGAGGTTATCAGGGGATAGATGGAAAAAGTAAACTTTACTAATAACGATTTTGTGGTCACCTCCGGGGCAGTTTTGCTTGACCAGAACTGGAAAACCCGAGAAGCCGTGAATAAAAATGAGGTAGATTACTTCCTCTTTCTCGGTGGGTTTCCTTATATGTTGCGCCCATCTCCCCGAGTGAGCACTAGAAACATGATGAATAGGCTTCAAGACGCCGAAGGTTTGAGCCTGCGTATAGTGGGGCAATGGAAATCACCGGTAGTAATCCTGAACGCAAGGGAGGGGGAAGCAAAGCATTCAACTGCACTACACAAGGGAGGCAGCTCAGATATACCGGCTGGTGTAGGGCGACGAGTAGAAACCAAGGACGGATCACACTAGTTGTGTATTTGGTATGAGTTATACTGCCCTTAGCTAAGACCAAAGTTGGGGGTCTTTGAATAGTTACTGGGAGGATTTGTTTGACATTTACCAAGGATCCACCCCCATGCCTGTCAATTTAACTGGTTCTAACGACTTTGTGGTCCACCAGGAAGATCTCGTAGAAAGGACTGTGTACGGCGGGCAAGGACTTTGTACTGAGGTGGTGTCTATATCCAACACTGCGTCAGAATGTTTCAGATGATCCAGCTCTTCAGAGATTCAATGGGAACCGATCAAAGTTATCGGCTTTTGAAGTGGCGAAGGAGATTGCTCAGTGAACAACTAGCCAGTACCTGTGCGCTTAGCCACGTGTCGGTTTTATGGTAATGCCTCTGACGTTAACGATGGTCCTGGGTGTACCAATACTGAATGGAGGTGGGTTCATAGACGGTAGGGAGATCATTCGGTAAGATCTTTTATGGCCGAAACCAAGTGGAGATCACGTGACAGTGAGATGGGGTGGTGGTGGGTGATGTAGAAGTTAATCGACCGATGGATGTATTTGATGTTAGGATGATAGGGGAAGGAATTGCATTTGGACGTTGGGTATACACGAAAAAATGATAGAGTATTAGGAGTTCGCAGCAGGGAGTAATTAGATGTTTCGGTCAACGGAGGTTACCATAGCTGAGGGTAGTTTGCTGCTATGTGATAAGGTTCACCAAGCGAGAATGGTGAGGGCGGAGGTGGGGTATTGCTAAGTGGCGGGTTAACAGCGGGTTTTGAGAGGGAAGAATTGAGGGCTGGCGGTGAAATGCCGTCCCATCTTCAGTAAAGTGGGCCGGGGGATAATAGATTCGAAAGCATCAATCTGTACTCGAGGTGGGAGTGTGAGAGAGACTTTAAGCCTTTGAGGCTTGTTGAGGGGCTTCGAAGTCATGGGTGCTGCTACAGTTCCGGCGAAATAGTTTCGTGGACGTTGGAAACCGGGGGGGGGGTGTAGGATCACTCCTGTTGGCTGTTGACGGCTTCTAAGAGGACCGTGGACTAAGGAAAACTGGCTATCCACTTCGGTGGCGAACTGTCTGTTGGACGAGTTTGACGGGAGGGGGGCCGTGCAGAGTGGGAGCGGCTACTATTCGAAGCGATGGGGGTAGACGCTGGAAGTACATTTCAGCCCAAGGGATGGGGCGTAGATGATGATGCCGGGAGGTCTAGGTCGACAATAAGCTGTTCCCGAAAATGGCGGGGCGTCAACATAAAGTCAGGATCCCCAGGCCTGGCTGGTAGGCAAGGTAAATTCAAACGAAACGAGTCCTTCTTGTGTGTGCCGCTTCAATCGGCCAAAGAACCTTCCTTTGGAGGAGGGTTTTTCGTGAGTGATTTTTGTGGCCTTGAATGGTGTGGTAGAAGCCATAAGAGGATGCCTTTGACAAACTCGTTGGCAGAGACACTATTGGGAAACCGTGAAAACATAGGACAGGAGTTTCACTGCGTACACTTTCGAAGTCCGGCTCAACGACGTGGACACAGTGCAATTTCGCGAGCAGTGCCAAAGCGGAATTCAACGGCTCTTGGTCCGGAAATTTTTAAAACCATAGCACTGTGTGATTTTTGACTCTACGGAGTATTCCAGACGAGATCGAATTGATGAGGCTGCACGTCCTAGATGAAGGTTTATCAGCGGGATATTCAGGTGGCTCACTAAAGTAGTCCGTGGAAGGAGCTTGGATGGAGGCAGTTCGAAAGAACTGAGTTGACTAGTTAGACTCCACATTATTCATTCCCCGCTGCGAGTAATGGTCACAGTATCTTCAACCCATCAATCATCTGCTGAGAGAAAATCAAGTTTCCATGTAGGAGCGGCTTTCTCAGGCACGGTGTTTGGATTAGTACATTTAAGAACAACAATGCTGGGGCATTTAGAACCGGAAGGGTCCATGATCTAGAGATGAATTCCAGCTCAGCCAGGGGCTCGACTTAAAAGGGTTTATCCGCATAGAAATTAGGTGGACTTCTGCGATATATATATATATATATATATATATATATATATATATATATATATATATATACTTATATATTACGCCGGCTTGAGAACAAGCATGGAGCCTATGCAATAACAACAGAGAATGATTACGGAGTAGACGGGCGGGTGATGAGGAGTCAGAGTGAGGGTTACAATAAGTAGAAGCAAATTTTACTTTTCCGGTTTATTCGGCGTAAGATCCCCATAAATATATTTGTCCGTTTTTCAACCGTTTGCGGGGAACGGGAAATCAACAGATAGGTCATACAGCAATCGAGCCATTGAATTTGGTTCTGAGCCACGTATGTCAGTATCTCTAACTGGCGGCATACCCCACCCCCTGGGTCCTAAACAGAAAGGCGGGGAGCTTCAGCCGGTCACTGCCGAAGGTAGCTTCTTCATGCCATTGCGCCCCACCGTAACCTGCCCGCCACGCGTTTCCCACCCCCCTGGGCTAGTGCATAAAAAATGGGCGGGAGAGGGTAAACGATGGACAGGCGTACGCGAAACGTGCTCAAGACTTAGGAGGCGGAGTAGGCTGAAAAACTCTCTCATGGGGAAGGGACAACTATTGTAACAGCCGGTCGTGGAAAATCCCCCTTTTTCCCTCGCGATTCACTGTTTTTCCCAACATCACTCATTTCCATACACTATTGACTTGTCTTTACGAACTGGTTGTTTTTCTGGACCAATTGTTGTTTGTTCGCGCCCAGAGCGCTACTTTGGCACATCCTTGTTCAGGACCTGCGTGACGCACGTGCTGTCTGCTCACACGCTGCTATTCGGTTTCTCGTTGTTGAGTCCTTGTGATCGTATTATTGAGGTTTGTATATTGTTTATGTCATTGTTTATTTTAATAATCTAGTATCGTAGAATATCACGGATAATCGTCTTTTGATTTCGGGATCCGTTGCGAATTTGGCTACGCGTTGCTCAAACGTTCGTTACAACTATCCTCCCCGGAACCAACGACAAACATCTTCACTACACACCCTATGTTCCCTCCAAACCCGAACAATGCTTTAGAGGCGCCGACTTTCGAAAACAGAAGGCCGCCGGGCATCCCCAACACGTAGAGGCCAGGTCTCACAATCGTAAATCCAACTTGATACACAGACCCACAAGTGAAAGCATCTAGACCACACAGCGGCGAGAGGGTTATTATTCGCCTCCAATTTTTGTCCTGCACTACCTTAGAAGTTCTTGTCACTGGGTATAATAAAATCATTCGGAGCGACCAAAAGTACAGAAAGCTCCCTGTTTTCCATTATGACTTAGAAACCCCCTTCCTCCATACACTTAACAACCTGTTTATCGTTTCGTACCGCTCACGCACCGGTAGCTGCACTCCTTGAAATATCCTTCTGACCCAGAAGTAATCCTCCAGCAGTCCCTGGCTGGTTCTAACTCCCGGCATTTACCACTATTCTGCTTCTCTGCGTAGACCCCTTACCATAGTCTCTTAACGCGCGGGATCCCAGACGATTCTGGCACTTCTCTACTCGTTTGAATCAGAAAAGTTGCGCACAGATACCATTGCATCTTCCCCTGTACAGCTATTCTGTACTACCTGGCAGAATTTCGAGGACCAAAGTTGGACCAAAAATAGTTGGCTGAAGTGGAGCCATCAAATTTCTCATAAATGGCGTCATATAACCAAATATCGTCAACTACCACTGCTCTGTCAGTCTATTTGACATGTTTAGTGATGTGAAAAGAGATGGGGTCGAAGAACGTCACCTTTTGAACCTCACCAGCCAGTAATCAGCCAATGGCAAAAATCTGTCCAGTCTGTCCTACCTTATCCAAGTACCTGACCACACTGAAAATTCTGCCGCCGAAGATTTGATAAAAGCCGGTCTCGTCGTTGATTCCTTGGCCACTGAAATTACCAGAAGGGATAATAGCTCCACCAGTGCAATGGTTTTCAATGTACCTGACCATATTCCGCTAAATTCAGTGAGACACGGCATCGTGAATGTTTGCAACATGGCACACACTCCTTGTCACCGTATCAGGCTGCAAAAAATCAAGAGTACATCCTGCCTGCTCTTATTCCGGATCAATGTTGAGCAAACTGCATAGTACTTTAACAAAATCCGGGTCTTCATTGTCCCTAATTCCTGTTTCAAGGACATCAGAACGCTGTGGACAAAACATTACTACAGAGGAAGACTTACAGCTTCCAAGTTCAGAGTTCAGCTATGCTTGACAAAGCAACAAATATGGACTACTAACACCACCACGGAAACCTTGGAAGCAATAAACTGACCCATCTTTCCCCGAGCATTCATTCGCAGTCATTCAAACTAGACATAGAGTCACTAATCTCCCCTTCATTCCGCCAACCTTCTCTGGGGAACCCCGCGTAGATCCCATCTCCAGTAATTCTCCGGTCCATGCTCGTCTCTAGAGCTTGCGCTACCCGACCCTACAACGCTAAAAGAAGCCACCAACACAGCGCATTTGGTAAGGGCAACTGGCCTACCCGGCTTGCAAACTAACCTTCGCCAACCAAACATAAACCAAGAGACACATGTCCATTGCCCGAAAGGCCTTCAGGTATTATTAAAATCCGGTAGCTTCCATTGTCTGTCCTAACAACTCCAAAAAGGCCACTAACGACGAGCATTCGGTCAGGGCTGCCAGCCTACCCACTATGCAGAGCAAACCATACTCAAGTCCTAAACCTCTCTCATTCAGGCCCATTTAGCCCTATTGGCTGGGCTCCGCCAGTACTAAGATACGCACTACCCGTCATCTGTGTAGGCCGATGTGAGCTCAGCACAAAACTATTGTAGGGTAACCTCCCTCAGCCCCCACGATCGATTTCGTCAGGTAGGTCAACCGGAAAAGACCGTGGAGTGTCAAGGGCACGTATCATCGCAGGGCCTGAGTACAGATACCGCAAGCTGGCTTATGCCGGGGGAGTCCGTCACGTATAGCGCTAGCGGTTGCAGCCTGCTCGAAATTTAAGGTCAAACAAGCGATAGATGGGGTGTGATTGGCTGATCACTGTCGAGTCTCTCTCTTAGAAGACCGTCCGCAAGAAGGGCTTCGATTTTAGAGTCTGGCCACAGAATGAATATGTCACGAGATGAAGCCAGTGAAATGAGGAAATGTTGAAACTCCTAGTCACTTTGAAGTGTTCGTGGGTTCGGTCTGCAATCACAAAGTCTTCAGATCCCTGGTGGTATCGTCTGTGGATGGGCATCTGAAGGTCAAGAAAGGAACGCCAAAGAAAGAAACGTAAGGGTACTCGAAAATCTATGTTTTTGAAGAATAAAATAAGCAACTGGTCGGAACCTTTTTATTTGCGTTAAAAACTAGCTGGCAACATGAATCTCCCAAGGAAGGTAGTAGAACAGGAACAAAAGAGAGTAACTATAGTTACGTGCGACATAATGTGGCGGCAAAACTTGGAGGAGACGCAGGTCTTGGCTGCTCAACCCGAAAATCCTCCTGGGTTCCGCGAGGGGGGCAGGATTTTGCTTTGTTTGCTTCGACGAGGTTGGAGAAGTTTCGCCTCTACCCACCCCAGTGAATAAAATAGAGCAGGTTTGGCCTGGTGAAGGGCTGCTGTGCTCTATCTTTTCGGTAATTCGTGTATCACGCTTGTAAGTACCGGAAGACATCCAGGTTCCTGCTTTTAGCAAACGGATACTTTGGAAACTGGGCGAGTTTTCTCTAGAATTGTTGATTTTCAGTGATGATATCGGGAAAGGACGAATGAACAAAGCATCAACAAACTAGTTTAGCGATGGAACGGTGATGGCAGATGGCCGAAGATTGGAAACAAACTTCAAGTGGGCAGCAGCAATATGAGGTAATTTTTCTGAGTGCAAGGCTATTGGGTTTACTTTTGGAATACAACACTGTATCTACAAAGCAATCGGGTTTCTTGATCACCCGGCCGCGGTTAGGAATAAGTGTAGGCGACTCTGCGCTGGGGTTGCATCAGGACTTCCAACAAACTGGGCCACTAGCCTCGGTATGATCAGCATGTGGAGCGCCAGGAACATGGGTGCTGCCCACAAAACGTTCAATGGGATGGAATTGGTGGGAATGAATTTAGCTAGAAAAGTTGGCTTAAGTCAGCCCATGTTAACCGTATCCTTTCTGCCGCTGTGATCAATGACAAAACTTTTCCCCCGGACCGCGAATGACCCTGAGGGGGCTCGAAAAGCGGGTTGTAGAGGATTACATGCCTCTGTCCTGAGGAGAACGTTCGTGCAGTCTTAGAGGGGTGGGTGTTCATAAACCCCTGTGCTTTGTTCACTAGCCTCGGGAAGGTGTCCCTTCCGCATTTGGTGCGTTAACCTGGAGTCTTAATCGGAGTGGTCAAAAGTGACAGTGGACTTTGGAGCTTCCGTGTCATCAGGAAGTCAAAGCGCACAACCCAACTTGAGTTCGGCTGATGTGGTTTGCAGATCGACCTTCAGAGCGTTGCTGTAACCCAGAAGTACTAGCAGTTGAGATTCTCACAAGTCTGGGTACTTACGAGCTGCTGAGACCATGTTGAGTTGCCGATAAAATCGTTCTATCATTCTACTTGCTGTTGGGCCGTGGGCTTCGATATAAATAAGGCGGGGGGCCAAAACGTTGCAGAAGACTACTGAAGGCCCCCTCAAAATATCAGCCGTGGCCTGCTATAACCATAACCGGACTACCAAATGCAGCTGTCCAGTGTTCTAAGAAATCCTGAGCGACTGTTTCGCTAGCCGCTATGTCCAGAGGTACGGCTAATGGCCATCTGGTGAGGCGATCTACACAAGTAAGGGGGTATACGCCACCCCTCGGCTGTAGCAAAGGTCCCACTGGGTCGGCGTGCATGTGCTGGAAAAGTAAGCCGACGGCTAAAAATTTGGACAGTGGACATTTTGCCTCCATGCGCTTTCGATTGTTGACACTGGATGCAATTGTAATGCTCTTTTGAGCAGTACGTAGCCTAATTCTAAACGGATCCCGAAGCCAGAACTCGATTATCCGTAAGTTCTATGACACTTGGTTATTAAATGAACAATGACACGAAACATATACGAACCTCAATCATGCGATCAAACGGACTCAGAAAGCGAGAACCAAGTTGAGGCTTGCGAGAGACTAGCATGTGCCTCGCGCAGGTGCAAAACGGAATGACTGAGTAGAGCTTTGGAATCGAACAAACGACGATTGGCTCATAAAAACGTGAAGTGTATGAAAACACGTAAATAATGTGTACGGACGAGTTATATCAAAGAAACATGGAATTGTGGTGTTTTTAGGGGATTTTCCACAACCGGTCTTCACAGCAGGCACGGGCCCATGTGGTGACATAAAGGCCCATGTTGTGTCGGACACAAAGGTAGCCGAGGAGTTCAGTGGAGGATTTTATGCCCAGATAGGCTTTGAAATCTTGTCGCCTAAAAGCCGACGGCACCACTGGCATTGAGTAGCCTATGGACATGTAGAACAGTATGATACGTTCAGCTGAAGGGAAGGAGGACTGGCTGGAGCTGCAGCAGAGAAGTGCTATGGAGCTGCTCCACCTCAGGTTCGCCTGCTTTTGCAGATGCAAAGGCTTCGAGGTTGATCGGGCCGGAGGTGCTGAGGCCCAGGTTGTGAACGCGAGACGGAGCCTCCGCGACACCTGAGATATGACGTACATAACACGTGAACTGAGTGGCGGGATCCAGATAAATTGACGGTGGGAGAGTTTCCGTCTATGGTGGCGTGCAAAGCGTGCGTAGCTGGCTTATGATCAATGAAGATCACAGAATAGCTTCCCTCAAGATATGCCTAGAGAGGTGCGTGCCTGGGTAGATGGCAGGGCTTTCGCGGGAAGAAGTTCTTTTCTCGGATTAGGCCGGTGGTAGTTTTTTGGAGGCGAATGCCACGGGTTACCAAGTTTCGGCGAGGAATTGTAGCAGTACCACGCCTAGGGCTTCGTCGGATGGTCGGTAACTGTGGCGGCTGGAGAAGGTGGCTTTGGGCGCGCTAACGAGGCTAAGTCGAGTATAGCCCTCTTCGGCGTAACAAATGCTTCTAATGTGGATTCTGCGAAAACTAGCTGCTCTACTTTGCCCTTTACCAGATGCTTGAGCTGTTGCAATAACTAAACGCAGTGGGGGTTGAGGTGCCGACGAAAAATGACCAACCTTCCGAAATGCCATGGATTTTTGAATGGAGTGGGTTCTGGGTAGTCCAGGATGGTCTACACCTTATCATGCAATGGTGTGATCCCTGTGTTAGTAACCATGTGGCGTAGAACATGGATAGTACTGATACCTTTCACACACTTTTTGCGTTGACCTTGAAGCTTTTCTGAGAAAAGCCGTTGCAATTTATGAGTAGGTGAGCTGTGTCCTTTCTTAGACGAGCTGACATTCAAGATGTCGTCAAGATAAGCAAAGGCAAAATCCAAACCACTGCACATCTTATCGGTGAAAAGCCAGAAAGTTTGCTGAACATCGCTAGGTCCAAAAGGCATTCGTAAAAGCTCGAAAAGACTACTGAAGTGGTCGTGGCTGCTCTGGGGATATCTGCCTCCACTACTGGTGTTTGGTTATGCTCCCAAGCCAAATCTACTCAAGTGAAGATTACCTTGCCCCCAAACCACCTGAGGTGTGTTGTGTGCGGAATAGGATATTGGTCGGGTGAAGTTACTCAGGTGATTTAGCCATAACTTCCGAACCGTCCCTAGTCATTAGGTGGGTTCTAACGGACCGCGTGTAGGGGCGATGCACACGGACTTTTGGAAGGCTGGATAATCCCCAGGTCGAGGGTATATTGGAAGTCGAAGCTGGCTACCTGGAACGTGCCCGCAGCTAGCCTGCGGGGCTCAGAACAGGCCAGGGGTCCCTGTGTGTTGATGTGATGGGTCATATCAGTGGTGATTTGGGGCATGTTGTTGTTTTGGCGGACAAGATTAGAGTACTATCTGAACAAATCACCTAATTCTGGTTCAGAAGTGGGAATCGGCTTGAAGATGGCCCTTCACTGAGTTTGGGTCAGGGAATCAACAAAGTAAGTCGGTGTTACTCGATCTACGAGCTGTTGCTCGCTGAGATCGACCACCAAACCGTGACCTTCTAGAAAACTCAAGCCCAGAATGGCTTGGTTCACTTGGGCAACGACGAAAACTCACGGGAAATGACTACGCGGGCCAAGGTCTATGGTGAAAAACTGACCGCCTTATGTTAGGATTAGAGCGCTGCTGGTGGCTCGCAGTGTCAGGGCCTGGGAGGTACAGCGGACCTTTTTGGGACCGGCATTATACTGATCAATGCACCTGAGTCGATTAAATAAAGCATACGAGTGGTCTTATCTTCCAGATGACGCGACTAGGAACAGGGGTGCACGGGGAGGTCGTGGCCACCACGTCCCGCCCCGTTAGTTTCCATCTTGGGCGCGGTTAGCACAGCTTTTTTCACATTTACGTGCCTGATATCCGAAATGGCGGTAGTGGAGGCGCTCGTCGGGTCGTGAGTTTGCTTTCAGGGCTTTCGATTTAGAAGTGCCTCGGCTCTGGCTCCCCGAGCTCAGGATATTTTGGGTGACCTCGTGCTGTTCGATGACCCGCACTAAACCGCAAACCCCTTGAAGCAGCTTCCTAATGTCAGGACTGCCACTGCAGGCTCTCTGCTGGTGGGTTGTTGATGCGGGGTTAACGACGGAACCCGGCGAAGTAACAGTAGCACGGGGGAACTCGTGGGACGGTGAGGCAGATGCACGTGCCTACTCAAGGGTCTTGTCCGCAGCCTTGGCGTTCCTCTCCAAAGTATCATCCAGTATTAAAAAGGTAACTATGCTGTGAACATGCGGTGGAAACCGCTGGGTCCACAGATGACACAAGACTGCATAGTCCGTGCCCACCAATTAACTTATTTCCCGCAAAAACGGTGATAAAGTTATGTTTTCCGGTTGTATTTCGGAGAAATAGTGCTGGATACGTTCTCTTCCGACCTGACAAAGGCTTCTCGGAGTGAGCAATATGGATTTTGATCCGGGGGGTTCATGGCCGTCTCCTTGGCTTGTAACGTCACACTGGCTGGGAATGATGAGAGCAGCTTATTGAATTTTGATTGATAATAATGATTCGTTTCGAAGCGGACGAAGCATGTCACACGTATGATAAAACTGGCGCAGACGACTACAAGGATATCTATTTCGTGAATATGCAGAAGAAAGTATGACTGGTGTGGGATAGATGAACTCAATATAGATTAAAGTGGGACACATGTGCAATAAACGTAAGCAAACCAGGAGATAGCAGAGGGAGTTTAAATGGGCCTATTGATAAAATCGAGCTGATGCCTGGCAAGACGGTAGTGTTCTCAGTGTCAACGACAAAACGTGGAGTATCGTGACGTTGGTTTCTTTGTGACAAAGAGGTGTGGATCTGCAGAGAAAAAACCATCCGCGGGGGCACAGAAACGATTTCAGCTGTGGTGGGCAGTTCAGGAGGGATGGAAGATGAGAAGAGTGATCGAAAGAAGCGGGTAGGAGTAACTTGATTGTTTTCCAACCTAGACGCATTATGAGATGACGGTCGAAACTGAGGGAAGCAGTAGAAACTGGGCTTACATTACGAAGCGGGTAAGTGTTGACGGTGGAGATGGCTAGGAAAGGCCGAAAAAATGTAGTTACTTAATGATCGTGGTAGTGAGGGATAGAAGTACAGAAAAATATCTGTACAGCAGATGGAGAGTGGAGAAAGAGGGCAATTTGAAAAGCATAGCAAAGATGTCTGAGGTGAACAAAATATAAAACGGGGGAGAGAACTGGCCGGAGAGGAACAGGTAAGCGATGAATAACTAGATAATTTTACCACAGGTGAAGAGCTGTATGGGCCGGAGAAGAAGAAGGCTGCAGGACTAGAAAACCTAGGGCGGAATGGTGATCACGAGAAACATGCATACCGGAGACGGGACGATGGAGCTGGGGTGCAGAATTCTTGTAGGCCGTTGCACAAATGGAATGAACGGAAGATGTCAATCGAAGCTTTTCCTGGTGGAGAGACCAGGGGGGATTCATACAGCTGAGCACGAAATATATGGTGGTAATAAACCGATGACAATAGTGGTCATATATGGAGGCCGAGGTTGGTCGACAAGTTCTACTGAGGCGAATGGGCACGGGTGCAGATGGGGCTAGTGAGAAGAAGCGATGCAAGAGCGGATGAAACGGATAAGTGTGTAAACGGTGGTAGAACAATGACGGTGGTAATGGAAACAAAGTGGCTAGGCGTACATGCGAGTAGTGAAAACAGGGAGTGTTTATAGTAATGAATATATCAATAGATTAGCCCACCGCAGTTGAACGAAAGCCGTGGAATCATATGATCAGCAAATCGTTATACTCAATGCTGTAGAGCCGGGACAGCAAGAGCGTGAAATCAACAACCAATGCCGGTAGATGGGGCTAGCGGTGAGCTGGACACCCAACGTGAAAACCATCCCACGGGAAGAACACAGGATGTGTGGTCAATCAGACTAGTTGCTCCCACACAGCTGCAGACAGCCTGTGTGCCAGGTGTGCTCCGGCCAAGGAGGTGGATCGGACTGCGCCCGGCACCGTTGGGTTGACATCAATGCTGATTGATGATTGAGCACCTGAGGCTCCGTTCATTTACGGGGATATAAGACCTGCGATCAAATGGCCAGGCTGGTGGACACTTTTCAGGGATGAACCACTGGAGCAGGCAGTTGTTTAACGGCCATACAGCAGCGTTGTCCAGGCCTGTTTGTAACAGCTGCGGTCATCTGGGTGCTACGGAAGTAAGCCAGCTTTGCTAATTAGAGAAAAACTGGCAAGTGAAAACAGATAGATAAAGGTAGTCAAGGTGTGCTCCTGCTGTTAAGTAACGATTACCGGAGGTAAATAAAAACCGAAAGGACGGGGGATAATGGTGTCCGAAACTACAGAAGGAGGAGGAAGTACGTTGTAGGCAAGTAAATGTGCTTAAATTCCGATTACTCAGCACGGGAACGGCCGCGGCCAGACGAGCCATGAGAGTTCATTTAGATAGATGAGTCTGTTTATCGTTGATGGTGTCCTCACTTGGGGGTTGCTGGGTGTTCGAAGGGGTTGGCTTGAAGTATGGGTCCAGGCCGTTCTCGTATGCTGTATCTTCAGACATGCACACTTCAGATGGCTGAAGTGCACAGGTAACGATGACGTGTGGAGTGAGCGCCGACAGAAGTTGAGACTCGGTCTGATAAGCTCGGATGGTGATGGGAAACTTATTCCAAGGCTTGGAGTAGACAAGAAGGAAAAAGTGTGACCCTGTGACTGACTTGTCTACGATGGTAGGGATATTAAGAGGTCCCTGACGAAATGAGCATGTGTTTCACATGAGGAGCCCAATGGGTCAAAGGAAGAGGACCGGTTATGAAGCAGGTTATGCCGGAAGACTAAGCTTATTCTCAAGCAGCAGAGCAAGAGTAAGCCAAGATTCAGATTCTGGTAGCGTTCTCTACAGCTTGAAGACGTGGACCAACCAAGGGAGTGTTCGGTGAAACGCCTTTGTGTGCTTTTGAGAGCACCTCTGTCAAACTTTGTCATGTTAGAAAAGATTATTGGGCAGTATTCAAGCAAAACACTGATGTGGGATTTGTAGATGCAAGAATTACTGTCCCGGAGAGCAAACGAGAGGGAAAGAAAGGCCACAGATTTCCTAGACTTGGCCTCTTCAGTAGCGGCCTGCTCAGAGAAGTTGAAGGGACCAGAATAGTGGGGGCCCAAATCACGGATTGTAGGTCGACTGGCAATCGCGGACCCACCAGGAGTTAACGATCCAGAGGGTAATTGGGATTTGTAAGCAAAGGCCTCCCACTTATCGGTAGAGTGGTTCATCATTCAGAAGTGACAGCAGAGTTCAAGTTCAGAATGGTCCTTGGAAGTGTTTAACAGGGTGGACTTAGCATCGTCAGAATTGAAAGAATAGGTTATTGTTATATCATCTGCAAGCACGAATAACTTGCCGTGGAGTACTAGACCCAATGCGCTTCCGATGTACATTAGAAATAGAACAGGACCCAATATACTGCCCCGAGTGAAGCCACCTGTGCCAGGTCTTGGTTTAGAGGTATGACCATCGGTGAAGACCTCTAACGGACGATGAGTAAGATAGGATTGTTACTAAGAAAGAAATGGTTCGGTAAGGCCAAGAAAACGTAGTTTAGCAATGAGAAGGAGGTGTGGAACATGATCGAAAGCCTTTCACACATCTAGGTAGACAATGACTAACTCCCGCTCACTATAAACAGCCTTAATGACTAGGCCGAGAAAACCAAACTCACACGTAGTGCACGACCACGATTTCAAAAGTCCGTGCTGCCTATTTCTAAGGAGGTGCGAAGTGAGAAGATGGGCAATAATGCCGTCCTTTACAATCGTCTCCATTAGTCTGCAAATGATAAGAGCGTGAATAATGAGACGGTAATTAGCGAGTTTGTGGACAAGTCGTTTTTTCTGTCGTAGAATGATAACTGGACCCTTCTAGGTCGGCTGTACCAAACGGGATTTGAGTGTCAAGGTAAGCCGGTTTAGCAATGAAAGGGGAAGGTCCAATCAACCGGTATTGATTGCAGCCAGGGGTAACTCACCTAGTCCAGGATGCGCAGATGCTTCAAAGCGTGAAATAAGCTTGGTAATGATGTTCGTTTCAAATGCTAGAGTAGATGGAGAGGGGTAGGTCGTTGCAAGAGAAGTTGGGGGAGGGGCTTTGTCTTGGGCAGGGCCACAGAATTAGCGAAGTAAAAGTTAGAGGTCTCAGCGATATCAGAAAGGGAGGTGGCGGAAGTTTTCTCGGAAACACAACTTACTAAACAGTGGCTTCTGCTTTCGAACTCTCAGACTCTCGTGGGGGCGAGAAATTCAATGGCTTCATAGTCCCCAGCTATACGGCTCAATTTTTTGTTCTTCTTTTTCTTTTTCCTTCCTTGTTTCTGGTAACGATGGTTTCTCATGCGGATTTTCAGTCTTCCTCCGGTAAAACTCTCAGGCTCCGTTCTCCTTCCATTGGCTCAGCCAGCGGCTCCATCTGACCTTCACCTTCAAATTCACCGGGCCCATAAAAGAAGCCATCACCGGGTTCACTTAAACTCCCTACATTACTGCTTGATGTGCATATATGTATCTCCTTCTTATAACTCCCCTATTTCTTCCTACCCCCTTTGTGTTAAGTATTTCTAAATTTTTCATGAATTTTGTCTGCCAATTTCGTAGCTTGTGTTACGAACGTTTGAGCAATGCGTAGCCAAATTCGCAACGGATCCCGAAATCAAAAGACGATTATCCGTGATATTCTACGATACTAGATTATTAAAATAAACAATGACATAAACAATATACAAACCTCAATAATACGATCACAAGGACTCAACAACGAGAAACCGAATAGCAGCGTGTGAGCAGACAGCACGTGCGTCACGCAGGTCCTGAACAAGGATGTGCCGAAGTAGCGCTCTGGGCGCGAACAAACAACAATTGGTCCAGAAAAACAACCAGTTCGTAAAGACAAGTCAATAGTGTATGGAAATGAGTGATGTTGGGAAAAACAGTGAATCGCGAGGGAAAAAGGGGGATTTTCCACGACCGGCTGTTACAGCTTGTGAAATTCTGATTGTGCGTAAGGCATGCTTCGGGCGTCTCCGAGATAAACCATTATTATTATTATTATCATTATGCCTTATAAAGATGCCTCAGCTTTAGCTTCCTCTTTGCTAATATGGATCCTCTTTGGATCCAGGATAATATTGCAGGAATTCTTCAGTCTCATGCAAAAGAAGGAGTCCTGGTTTCGGAGGTAAAGTCTATGCATCTTAAGATATATTTTCGGAGGACGGAAGTTTGTATTTCCTAAGAGGGGGGTTTTGGACAGTGGGACGGAGCTTCGAGAGGCAAATTTTCATGTTGAGGTAAAAGTGATCAGCCGCCCTCTGAGGGACAGCCGTTAGAAAAACTGCACCAAGCCTGGTTACTGATGAGGTCTAGTAGAGAGCATCAACTTAAAAGGAAAGAATTGTTCACTCGAGTCAGATATCGTGAGGGATAAGGGTGGAATGAAAGATTGCCCGTTACTATCTCATGGTCACTGCCCGGAAATTTATGCAGAATGGAAAGATCTAGGAAGTAGACGTTTCTAGTGAGGGTTATAACGTGTTGCACTGAACCCCTCATGCAGGCATGGGAGGCTAAGCCCATTAAGTTAGGTGCTGTGAGTTTGATCCCGAGTATTTTGAGGCAGTAAAAATCAACGGTTGCGATTTTCGCTGCCGAAGGTAGTAGTGGAAGGCATTCAAAGCATCAATCCAAGGTGATGAGTCCGTATTAGTAGAGGAGGGAGGACGATGAACACATCCAGCGCCCACGATGACAGTTAAGAATTGAACTATGAACCATGGAGAATCCGAAATTGAGTGGAGCGTAGTGTGTTCGACAGGAGGTAAGGTAAGGGCGTGCTGTGCGCACACTAGGCACTCAACTTCGCGTCTCTCAGTCCCATTTTCCCCGAAAACCTTGTACACCTCAATCAGAACTTCGCTCGTGGAAGTTTGTTCTTTGATCCAGGTTTCAGTAGTGGGGAGGATGTCGGTACTTAATGTCATAGCCTAATGTTTTAACTGATGGAGCTCATTTAAATTGGACCAGGAATTCACTAAGGTCAATTGGAGCCTATCCGTGTTAAGGGGTTGTCTGGGCCAGGGAAAGTAAGGTGGAGGGAGAAAGTTCAGGGGGAAGGGAGCGAAATTAGGCTGATAAGGAAGAAGAAAGGTGGGCGTTGAACACTTCCGCGACGGCTACAGGGGATTCAGCGGTGGACTACCGGGAAGTGAATAATTTTTCGGATGTTACGAGGCAAGGCAACCGAGTAGCCTTGATACCTGCTCTTGCTTGTTGGGATCGTCCAGTGCTTCAGTGCAATGACGGTATGTGCGGTTATGGAGTGTATTGGCTTTCCCACGTGGTAGCCGCGGTAGCGGTTGGCACAGTATGATAAGAGCCGGCCCCAGGGGGTAGGAACCAGGAGTGTGGGACGGCTTAGCCGCAAGTAGATTCGGCCTGCTCGGGTGGGGCACAGCAGGTATCAGCAGTTGGTAGAGGGGGTATATGAAGATCATTACGGAAGGAAGTTGTAGGAACAAGCAGTGTTGCGTGCTTGCCTTGCGGAGTTCAGTGTGCCGTCAGAGATGTAGACGACAGGCAAGAAGCCCGCTATGGAAAATGGTTCATTAAGGCAGGAAAAAAGGAGAGATTATGGAATTGAATGCCACGGGGTGGTGGAAATTTACACGGGGGGTTCGTGCTGATGTGTCCTGCGGGCATGAGGGTCGTTTTGGGATGGGCATTAGCGGGAGAGACCTAAAATTTCGTTATATAAATGGAGCCAACGGGATGAATGATGGAAGCTTGGAAAGGTTAGAAAATGATGAGTTTGAGAGATTCAAAGTTGAGTAATAGCCTCAAAGTGGGATGCGGTTATAGTGAGCATAATAGCTCTTGGAGCTGGGATTTTGCTCAGAGGAAACACGGTTTGAGCAGCTATCCAGTCTGTGAATAGGAATTGTAGGCGCTGGCATTTGTGACCCAATACGAAGATATCTGTTCGGTTGTAAGTTTTTGAAGGCCATCGCAGTGCGGCCTGGCGACGTAAGGAGGTTGCTGCCAGGTAAACTAGAATTGAAGCCTTTGGCAATGATGGAGGGCTGTATGTCAGTTTGAACTTGGGGCTATGGGTTTCTGTTGATGCTGACACTCGGCAATGGACAGTGAGTGCGAGGTGTTACTAACTTTTGGCCCAAAGGTGATAAGTCGGATTGAAAAGACGATTTGGTGTCCTTATGGACTCGTCTTAGAAATATGGTTGCGGGGGTATGCTCTGAGGGCTGACGAGTCTGGTTCGGTCGACAGTGACCTAGTTACCGTGTGGTCCAGTCGAACGAACAAGTTTTATTTGCGGCTAAAGGGCGGGGCAAGACCAGCCGTACGTTGGCTTGCATGTCGGCTTGGGAGGGTGGAGCAAGGTTGTTAGTTTAGATGGGTTACGAGATTTGGGTAGCTTTTTAGATGCATACGGCCTGGCTAACTGGCAGGACTTGGTGGATTCGGTCAGCCAGCGTCTATGAGAACAATGATCAGTCTGGGGTGCTTGAATATTGTTAGACCAGGAGGAGTCCCAAGGGTTGCGTCAAGGTCTTCATCAGACAATTGTTGGCCAGCAGGCATCAGTTGCATGGAGTAGGCCGGGGGAATGTGGGGTACGAGTGTCATTTTGGCTGGCTCCAGTCCTGGGCATTTGAGGGAGTTCCGTTTTTTCCGCACCTCTGTAGCCGCATTCTGTCGGACTTCATTGGGATGTTTTTCATGGTGAGTTAACAGAGAGAAAGTTTTGTTTACCAATGAAAGCGCTGGCTGTCAGCGAGCCCGAAAATTGAGAAGACAGGTGGCATTGCCTTCACTGAGTTCTTTTTCGTAGTTCGCTGCTACAGCGTGTCACCCTTTCCATGTTGGAGGTCTTTGGCAATATAATGCTATGTTGGGCGGGGCCTTATCAGGGATGATTATTACAACGGTACGGTTTGCAATTCGTATTCACTGCGAAACCTCTGAAGATATGCTGTCATCAAGATTGCTCGTGACGACTAAATTTCAGTCCATGTTTATCATGGACGGCTCGAGTAGCCGAGCCAACGGAGTCCGAATTCAAGCGAAAATGTCAAGAGCTGCAACCTGCTATTCAAGTGAACTTACGTGCAGATACGAAGAAGAAATGAAATTTTATAGGAAGTCACCTAAGGCAGCTACCAACAGGGTTGACTGGGTGGGCTCACTGTTGACTTTATATGCGAGCCTTCAGGAATCGAGACTCGACAATAGCGATGGAAACCTCCTAAACTCCCGGTACAAAATCAGGTACTTTCATGTGCACAGCATGGCCCCTTGGCTCGTTATCTGGCCTAGGTTCTTTGCTCACCATGGAGGAGGTGCACCAAGGAAATGAATCAGGTTGGGAAGCCAAAATGCTGTTGGTCAGACCTCATATGCAAAATCTTGGAATGAACATTAACGAAGATAGACAAAGCAAAAATGAAGGCCAAATGTGCATGGTTTTGCCTTCACAAAAACAAGCAGCTAAAAGTGTTTATTCGGGACATATATTTGCCCGATGTAAAAACCAAAATACCGTTAGATGGAATATATGACAGGCGAAACGGGCCTGAGCACAGAGACCGTACCCCGACTCGTGCAGAGAAAGTGTGTCGGAAGTCGTGCTAGCAGTTGCCGCGTGAGCGAAAATTACAGTCAAAAAGTGATAAATGTGGTGAGATCTGTTGATTTCAGTAAGATAAAATCTAGCCACTAGTTATTCAGGTAGGTCGACTCATACCACTGTAGCCGGCCCACCTCTGAGAAACCACAGCCCTCGAATGCTCACCCCGGTCGTTCAATGTTGTGTCCAGCACAGCTAAAAGAAAGTTCAACGGGGCATCTCCCACGGATAGTCACTAAACTGCTTTGCCTGCTTTCACTGTATCACGGCTAGCATGAATCTCATAAGCTTTAAAAACCTAGATTTCCTTTGCGCCATGTAGCTCTCCCATCCCATCCCACACTATCATTCCTACCGGCTCTCCTAAGCCTCGATCATCACGTTGCTCCAAGAAACCTCCCATCCGCCTATGGTGTTTGAGTTTTCCCTCGACCATACGGACCAACAAACCTAGGCTTTTTTATTACTCCTGCCCTACGCAACAATAACCTCTGCATTCTAACCCGAGTCCTTGCCAGTATCTTTGTATCCCACTCCGCATCACATCCCCCCACCTGACTTCAGCCTACCAAATCACTGCCGCATTTGAGGCCCGTGGCTTGCTTGATACTCCTTCCTATGATACCCCACACCTACCTGACACCAACAACACTCCAGGTATCCCGAATTTCCTTCTAGCCTAAAGGGCACGGCCTTATCACATTTCAGCACGTACTCGCATTACAGAACTACCAACCCTTCGGTTCTCCACAAAGCCCAGCACTGCCACAGAGCTTGTGGATCAGACCCTCTAATTCTCACTGTTGAGTCCCCATCCCCATAGGGAGCTCCACTTCAGACCACAAACTTCTTGCCCAACCGAAGCTTTTAACATCGAGTACTAATGGCAGTATCCAGTCTGTCCTATTTAATAATCGATCTAACGTAAACAAAATTTGCCACTTACGATATCTGGCCGCAAACTTAGTTATTACACCATCTTGGTTACGAAAACGTGTTTAGCCGAACACACTCCAATTGGCCAGATCTGTGTCGTAGGATATAATTCCTCCTGAGCGAAGAGGAAAACCCTGGGTGGCGGAGGTTGTTTGACATCTGTAGAGTGGCCCTTTACCGTGGCTGAGCTTCAGAGCAATCCGCTTGACTTAATTTCCTACTCGCCTTGGCTTACTATCCAAGATCCCGGCTCTCAACCCATATTGGGTGTGTTTACCGTTCACCAAGGGAACATTCCTTTGGATTTCCTCACCAACTGATGCGTTTGAGTACTTCGCCCTCAGGTGTGAAGACCACTGCTGGTAAACTTAACCTACCTTAAATAGTTTGGCCATTTTTATCTGCACTTGCCTGCCGTTTACCATTTGTGACCAGTATTGCTGCTGTACATCCAGCCTCCATCACGGAGAACAAAATTTAAACATCGATTTTCACCTATGGCTTTCCTCAGGTAGTTGTCTCAATCTCCCAAAACTTTCTTGGTAGCAACCACGAAATAGTAAACCGCTGCATTCCCAGTCACCTGCAGCCCACTCTGAATTCATATTGTACAAAACCGACCCCTCTTCTTAAATGGAGGCTTCTTCCTGCGACCGTTTGACAAGCCGATTGGAGTGAGTTTTCCCTCCCTAGTGATCAACTACATGCTACCGACATTTCATATGCGCTGCTAGCCAGATATCTTGGGAAGATTACCCGCCTCCCCCAGAAGCGGAATAACAGTAAGTCCAACATTACCTTCCATTCAAAGCAGTATGCCAAACTTCGGAAAGTTATTGAAACTACACACGACCTCGTAATTCTTGTTTATTTTAGTTGTATCACTTCTACTATTCAGAGGTCTGAGCAAACTTCACTGCCTAACCATGGACTGGAAGCTCAGCGACACCCATAAATTCCTCTTCAACTGCTGGCATAGCACAGAGCCAGAACCTCTAATACACATAGAGACATCCTGCACACAGTCACAACAGACAGTGTAGTCGTTTCTACTCGCCCGTCTATGGTCGAGGCCTTGAACTGATTACGCCTTGACTATGGACGCCATTAAGCTTGCTGAGCTCCACTTCCCTCCTCCTGTTACCGCTTCAACCTTGCTCATAGTGAAAGCTGACGCTTCATTCATCCCTCATAAGTGACCACTTTAGAGCCATCCCCTTACCCAGGACCAGAGGGTTTACCACCCGCTGCAATAGTCGGGTCCGAACACGAATTATCTTACCGACTACTCAGTTTGTTTTCCCTATCAGTCGACTTCAGTTTGGCGCCAACGAACTGTAATGCGCGGCGATAATTTCGCCCCCCAACAAAGGCCCTCTGAGTCTGCCAACAAACTACCGCCCCACTAACCATACAGCTACTCTTTCTCGGCCAATGAAAAAATCGCCTAATAAAACATTGCGAGGTACCCCATTTAATTAACTCCTATGAGCACTTAACAGCAGGGTTTTCCCTCGCTCAAGATGCAGCGCAACATTCCAGCACGAGTTCCTGAACCACATCACTAAGACGGCAGACAATGGAATGGCCCTCAAAGTCTCCAACTAAATTTGTAAGAGGTTTTGACGGCTTGTCACCCCCTCATCTTTCGAACAAATTCCGATATTTTGACGTCACGTATCCCTTAGTACCTTGTATCACCTCGGGCCCACCTAGCCTCTCTCAGATTGTTTGCTTTAGTTGACTTCGTTCTAAGCCTAAGCCCGTTAAAGCGGGTATTGTAAAGGGTACTGGACTCTTTGCAGTCTCTCATGTATATGAAAGACTTATTCCTCCCAGTGAGCCGTTGAGCCCCATTTCCTTCTCGTTGGCGACATCAAGACTGCTTACTCTTCCAAGCCTGAAAGTCACATCTGTGCTATTTTGGGAATCTCTGGAGACATATCTGCACTAGATAAATGGTGCCCAGATTGGCGGATGGATTCTTCTGCTGGAAGATATAAGATACTTCAGTGTATCTGACACACCTCCGGGGTCTTTATAATAATAATTATAATATTATTGACAATAATGGTTTATTTCAGATAACTCCGAAGCATGCTGCAATGCAAGATCAAACAGCACCGATGAAAGCGGAATCAGAGTTACCGGAGGATCGTACAACTATGTGAACGCGACTGAATGTAAGAGAAAGCTTTCAAGTCAATTGTTGCTGTACAGCCCAGAGAATTTAAACTCAAGGCCAGGTGGTCAAGCCGGCCGAAGGTAGGGTGTAATTACTCCGCCGAAGTGTGGAGTGGATGGGGAACAGTAAAGAATCACACAAACCCTACGGAAGGAGGACTGTACTGCCGGAGAACCATACTGGATTGACGGGTACATGGATGTCGTGAAAAAGAAACATTCCCGAACGAGACGTAATTAAACAATAGAGCTTTGCAAAGTACGACAGGGGTTACGATGTAAGATTAGACGATGAGAAAGGTGGCATTACGCATGAAGAACTAGAAAAATCAGCCGAGGATTACAGCTGTGAATTTCGGTGACCGTATATCTGTTGAGCCGGTGGTATCACAAACGGATAAAATCTGGACTCTGGTTGCCAAAGTGATGAGAAAGAAGTGGCCGGATAAAAACATACAGACTTTGAACGGCTTGTTGGCTCTCAAAAGAAGGGAATGTAATGCATCGAAATGAAACTGGAAACTGGCAAAAAGTCGATGTGTGGTGCGTAGCTACGATAGTAGCAGAGGCGTGGCTTGCAAGGAAGATGATCAATCATACGACAGGTAAGTAATAAGATACTGATATTTCTTAGCGGGGACTGCACATGGTGAAAGTAGTGTATCAAGGATCAAGAGTGTCTAAGATGATCCACCGGAATAGAGCAACAGGAAGAAGATACACAGAACAACCGACGGACAGATTTGCAAAGTTCGTCAGGCGGATATGAGCGCAGTGTATGGTAAACCAAATAGACTACACACCTGGACCGTGGATGCCAAAGTGGTGGTGAGACGAGTGGCCGGATAAAAACGTACAGACTTTGAGCGGATCATTTGCCTTCAAAAGAAAGGAAAGTACTACATCAACGTGAAACTGTGAACTGGCGAAAAATCCGTGTGAGGTGCTCAGTTACACAGTAGGAAAGACGCAGCTGGCAAGAATGTTGAAGTGACGGGTGGGAGCCTAACAATTCATGTTTATTGCAGAAGTTGGACCACTTTATGGCGACGGAATAGAACTCTGCTGTACCAGAGCTTATCAGGTGTGCATATATGGGACATGACACCTTGCAAGATGAGGATATTGCAACGCAACAGCCCTAGTGGGCGAACAGCTGAACTGACAGAGAAAGTAAACAATCACAGAATCATCGGTTACTGGGAATCTCTAGAGATATATTTGGCAGTGTAACATACTGTTTGCAGATTGTAATACTGAAGGGAATGGCAACAAAAACGCGTTAGTCTCCGAGTATATCGGTAGAAGGAGCAAAATGGGATAAGCTTAATCTTAGAGAATGGTTGTTTACAAATAAGTCTGGTGAATAGTTTAGCATGAAACCGCGGGGAGGTAGACCGAGAACAACGATCCAAGAATAATATTGGGTTTTAAAGCGTGCAACATTTATGCACCAAAGAAAGTAAATTTTGCTGCGAATAAAAACCGGTAAGTTATGAGGACGAATTTGGAAGCGAGCACGGTGGAGAGCCCACGTTACCTGGAGGAGAAGGCAGCATATTTGCAGCATTTCGGTTAGGTGAATGGTGTATTTTTTGTTTGTTTTTTTAATCCACAACCGGAGCTAGCGGTTCATACATTGTAAGCCAACGAACTGTACCGGCCCCTAGCTTAAACTGTTCTCGCATATTTGATCTCTTCGAATAATATGCCCTACAAAGTGGAAATGCCAGAAAGTGCTTAGGCCTAATACTCCCCTTTATTCAACGTGGAGGCCGTATTCTTGCCCTCTATGTATTTCATGATAGGCTTCTATTCGCGTACTGCCCATTTATCTTTTATTGTATGCAAGAATTAGACAGAATTGGTATCGAATCCGGCATGCCAAATTTTATCAAGCTGCTGCTCAACTAAATCTCAACCCGCAATTATAAGCAACTATGCATGTTTTTAAACTAGACCCCTAGTGGCTTCGCAGTACAAAACTCAACCTCATCTTTCTGTGTAACATCCTTCGCAGCCGGTCACACTTAGTGCACCGCACTCTCCGTCCTTTCTACCCATCCAATAAGCTATAGGGTCCTCACCCTTTAAAAGCTGGCTCACTTTGACATTTCTTCGTCACAGTGCAATCTAACATATGGAATAAACTACCAGTAGACACAAACAGTTCCACTCCGAGCCACCGGTTCACAAGTGTACTAGATAAGTTACTCACGTTTACCCAACTCTTTTTGCTGAACGAACCAAACCCATCCGACGACCAAGCTTACGAAAGAGGCCTAGAATTCTGAACTGCTCAATCACCAGCAGCCTACAACAGTTGAAAACAAGCATAAGCTCGTAGTCTACATTTGACTCCTGGAATAACAAAGGACCAGCCTCAGGAATCCACTGCCCATGAGCGTTTCTTTTTATATTGACAGTAGTTGATCAGCTGTGAGCATCCCGAACTGCTTTCCTCTACGTTTTCTATGTTTCAGACCTTCAAGCGCCCGAGTCTTTCTCTCCAAAAATGTTAATACTCAGGAGACCATACTGGTCACGGACTTGGTCTGCGCCTCTACCTAGGCACCCGATACTTACGGCTATTTGGCCTCACCAAGAAAACTCAAACTAAACCCAGTGAGGCGGGCGCAGGTCAGATCCACTCCTTTGGCCTGCGCGCATTGGGCCTACAGGTCATCTGCAGCTATATGCAGGTGTGACTGGGCCGGCGGACTACACCTTTTGTCTCCTAAAACTGTTCTCGAGTTGGGCTACCGGCGCGTGATCTGCCCCACCCACCAGCAAAAGTAGTGGTTTGAGAATCACCGCCCACCGCCTTCCGTGATTACTTTTCGTTGCCCCCTCTAACTTTTCTGTACGACGCCTACCGCAAACCCGGCCACTTCTCAAATAGATACATGCATACATCTTTGCTCGGATCAAAAGAATACGCCATTATCTGATATTGCCAGTATCCAATTCTACAGAACTTCCTTTTGTCTGCCTGTCTCGATCCAATTGTTACCCACATTCCACCTCATCAAGTTCCCGGATCACCTATCCCGAAATACATAGAGGTTTCATTGTTGGGATATATTGTATATGAATGTCACAAGTCCTGCTGATCTGCGGATGAGATCAATCATCCACTGGGTAATTTGTATGTGACCACTCGATTTATTTAAATAAAAACGACCTGTATATCGTTCCTCTCACCTGCCAACAATACCCCGAACCAGGATGTTGTCCTCTTTTTATCGCTCCATCTGCATGGCTCCAGCCCTCTGTTCTGTTATATCATGTCTGTTTTTCTCTAGAATATCCTATCAATAAAACTTTCACACTTTGTGATGGTCACACTGGTGAAGAACTATCCCTAACCCGGGATATCGATAATTCGCTTAGTTCTCCGACTTACCATATCAGACTTTCTTCAGCATATCCAGCTCTGCATTTATCTATGAGTTCTGGCAGTTTCATCCATGAACCACTTTTGCATGACTCAGTCAGATAGCTGTATTTAAACCTCTCACATCAGCTTCGTCGCCAAACCGTGATGCTGTCATTCTACTTGCCAACTAACCACAACACATCCGTCAGTGAACCACGTTTCACACAAATATCAACGGCTGCTACTGTTTCATCAAATTACCATGGAGACACATCAGCTCCACAATCCATAGAGCTCTTCTTCCACACCTTAGCTGGAAATGAATTATCCGTAATCCAAGTGGCGGAAGGTCCGGTTGTTTCCCGAATGTATGAGGTGGGGATTTCTTCAACATTTCCAGTTACTCAATCATCTGCGCTCCCCGAGAGTTTTAGCAATGTAATACCTCTAGTTGATTCCATAAGATATCTAACATACTTATCCCTAGTATGTCAATTTCGTTGTGAAACTGTGTCCCCCATATGCTAGTCTAGGAGTCGCTTCAGATAAATCAGTAGTTGAACACAATTAAACTCACTATCCTACCATTGTGAATTTTTCCATCAATCTTCCACGAGTAAGCATTTACGATGAACATCACTTTGAGGGCCATTACTATAACGGTTTGCTGGAAATGAATCATCTATATTCCGAGTTACCGGTCGAATGACAGTCTCCTCTAGCCTCCTACTATTGGATTTTCTGAGTTTATCCAGTTATGTCACCATCTTCACTTCTCGACAGACTCACTTGTGAGCTGCTCCCAAAGTTCACCATATTTTTACCCTCACAGCCCTCTCGTTGCCGACTTGTGCTTTCCTCCCTTCGGTCACTTGTTAACGTCGAAGGACTCATTATTTGAATCTCACTGCATTCACCTAACATCTGCCTCAATGTTTCACCAAGTCCACTTGAACGGGCATCCACTCCACGCCCCATTATGAGTGCTGTTCCAGCAACCATCATCCGTGTAATAATCACATATACTGTGAAAAGCTGGGCTTTATGTACCACCTGCAAATTCCCCCCCCCCTATAGTATACTTCCCAAGTGCATCAGAATAACACCCCTGCTTTATTGTGAACCTAATTGCACCTTATGATAATACAACAAAGAGTGCCTAGATTGTACAAGAAATGAATCGTAATTATTGTTATCATTATCATCAGCAGTTCTCGGTGGACCTCGTGACGGCGGGTGTTTATTTTAAATGTAGGTAGGTGGAGTGTAGTAGTGAACAAACCTGGGAAGAGCTGGCAACAGAGAATTCGTTGTGTCCCACGAAAATGACTCTAAAAATACCAACAGTTATCTGAGGCAGTTAATTACGACAAAATCTCAAGCTAGCCTCACCGCTAGGTGCACCAGAAATGAATCACTGGTAAAGCGAAATTATGTGCCACATTAGTTGAGTGTCCCTCAACAATGACACAAGTCTCAAGTACGACATATGCCTCACAGCCGAATGCAATACGTGTTATTCCCCATGATACACTAGGTGCCACATCTGAGGGCCAATTAGATGCTGCACCCGTAGATCTACCATGTGGCATGCCTATGGACAAAACCTGTTTCACTCATGGTACCTCGCCACTTAGTGAGACTTCCCCGGTCTCAGACCGGAAAGTCTTACTGACCAAGAAGTGTGCCGAAGTTGTCCCTCATACGCTGGGGGCTGAAACTGAGAATTGTGATATGGATACCACGGCGCTTCTGGTATTCAGTTCGATCTGTGCCAACATATGCGGGGATTGCTTTGACATCTGAAGCCGCACTTATTTTAGCAGAGCGGTCTGTACGCAAGAAACATCAGACCCACAACTCCAACAAGGCTGCTGCGGTGTAAGACCGCACAACCAGTAATGAAACGTCCAAACCAACACAGAGCGAAGACAGTTGCGGCTTAGCAAATCACCACAATGATCTCGTGAGGAGCGCGACAAACGAGTGGAAATCGGTTGATCAACATCAAAGCAAGACCTTCCATCATAGGAGCAATGATTTTGGGTCATAAATCTTCCAGAAGCAAACGGGAACGGGGCTCAGGCATGCTTGGACGGGGATATTTCTCAGTTACGCCGGGTTTTAACCAAGCTATTCATTACTGGCGATGAAAAAGCTGTGGACCAAATCCGAGTGAATTCGACCTCACGGTTGGCTGAGGCTGATGTAACTGGAAGAAAGCGACCTCTCAAACTAGTCCTAGGATCAGGGGATGAAGCGTACTTCGTGCCGCAATGATCTTACCGGCTAAATTGTGACCTATTGCGGTTGTTCTGAGAAGTGGAACCTGAAGACCGAAAGGGACACAAAAGGCGTCACATAGAACTCCAGGGCGCCTTCTGCGTTCCCAGGACGGGACAGTGGCTTCACCCTATTCCGAGTCGACAAGAGATTACTCTGGTCAGGCGGAGGCGTGGCTTTGGCCGTCCGACCCGATATTCCAACCGTGCGGTCAGATGCGCGCGCTGACTCACGATATTTTGGTGGAGCCACTTGGTGCCGCCTCAGGGTGACAGCCGGAGCCCTCAAGACCATTGGCTTCATCTATCTGGCACCAACAGCCTTCCCTCAGTTATATTGAGCTCATTGAGGACAAGGCCGGGCGGCTGCCACTTCCCCGCATGTGTTGGCACAGATCGAACTGAATACCAGAAGCGCCGTGGTATCCATATCACAATTCTGAGTGTCAGCCCCCAGCGTATGAGGAACAACTTCGGCACACTTCTTGGTCAGTAAGACTTTCCGGTCTGAGACCGGGGAAGTCTCACTAAGTGGCGAAGTACCATGTGATGAAACGCAGATTTTGTCTATAATAATATTGGTTTATTTTAGAGACGCCTGAAACATGCCATGTGCCCGATCTTGTTGATTCAGATGATGGAGTGGGCAGATAAAATTCATTACAATATGAATGTACTCATGAAAATATAGGATAAAAGGGCGCAGAATGGGGAATAATGTGGGATGAAAATAGGATGAATGCATGCAAACCATAGGGATTGTGTGGAGCTTAAATGAATTCAAGGGCGGACTTGAATGGACGCCCGGTGTAACAATCAGCCAAAGGCGAAAAGACAAAATTCAGCAATGTAAGGATTTGTCTAAAATATGTGGCACACTTTCATTAATGTAAAAATACAAATATAAACACATTACGAATCAGTCCTCTTGGATTGTTGCACTGTCTTCCAGATTGGCGGTTTCTCCACCTTCTTCCAGTTTTCCCTTTGCTTGTGCAAGGCTGATACGATCAACTGAAACGGAAGAGAAAATCCATTACTTCAATTCGCCGTACTCGCACGACCTTCCCAAAGTTTCTATTACACAGCTGTCCCCCCCCCAGAAGGCTCTGTCCCCGGGGCCACAGCTCTTCCCCCTTCTATCGGCACCTCTAGCACTAACTGCAGTGGTGGCACTGCGCCTTGGCCGTCGGCGGGCTACATCTTACCGGTTGGATTGGTTCCCTGAGCTACGAGCTCGAAAGGCTTCAGCTTATTAAAATGAACAACGAATGATGGGTCACCACTATTCGGCGATGCTTTTCGAATGACACAGGTTGCATCTGACACAACCCTTTCAACACAAAAGGGTCCCTTCCAACCCCCGGAAAGTTTAGCTAGTGTCCCCCCAGTGGGTACTGACGTGTGAAACCGCACGAAATCTCCAGCTTGTAATCGGGCACCAAACGCTTTTTTATCATAATACCTTTTTTTGCCGCCTCTGTGCTGTCCGAAGATGGGCTCGAGCAAGGTCTTCACCACTTCTTATTATGTCCCGCAGCTTGCTGACTTATTCCTCTACCGTAGTGTTTTGATTGCTAATTGTGGGTAATCGCAAGTCTGACGGAAGCCGAATTTTTCTTCCTGTCCAAAGGAAGCTTGAAGTCTTGTTTGTTGACGCATGCATTGAACCGCGATACGCTAGAAAGCAGAAGTGTATTTTCGTGTCCCAATCAGTACCGTGCTCGACGAAGACTTTAGAAGGTTGATAGTTGTCCGATTAGTACGCTCAACTAATCCATTCCCTTGTGGGTGACAGGAGGTAGTGCGCGTTTTTTCGATACCAAGAGATCTACAAAGCTCCTGTATGAGACGGCTTTCGAAATTCGTACCCTTATCAGAGTGTAGTTGGCTCAGTGCACCCCACTGACAAATCCAGCGCTTAAGGATCGCACCTGCATTGGTTTTAGCATCTCCTGAGTTCAACGGTATGGCTTTGCACCATTCAGTAAAATAGTCGACGAGCACCAGTAAGTATTTATTTCTATGTGGCGTAAGTGGTAGGGGTCCGATTAAATCCACACCAACTATTTCACTGGGAAACTCCGCTACCATGGGTTGTAACGGAGCACACGGTGCAGTTCTGGGATTCGTGAAGCGGCCACAAAGTTTGCAAGTCCTACAGAAATCCAATACATCTCTTCCTTGGTAAGGCCACCAGAACCGAGTCCTTGTCGCACGCTCTAGTTTGTTGACACCCGCATGGCCCAGCTCAGCGGGCAATGTTGTGAGGACCTTTTGTACCACGGACCGAGGGACGATGGCTTTCGTTGGATAATTGGGACCAAACTGGAAAGCTATTACGTTATCCACAATGCTCAAGTGATCCCAGAGGCTCCATAGAGTCTTGGTTCATGAACCACTCCCCGCCATCTCTCGCTGACTAGGCTACTCACTTCCAGTCTTCATCTTTGCGTAGATGAAGCTTGTGTTGCTATCGGCGGACTGGATTGAACCCCACTGTTTCGCAGTATCCTCCTGTAGACTGATCTGTGCCACATGACCGACGGGGCAGGACGGACAATCCCCGTGGTTTCGAAATGGCCTCATCGATAATGCGCCCGCATTTGAATGTCAACTACCCGCATTGTGTCCAATCACAAAATCAAACTCCTGCAACTGCTCCTGCCACCGGGCTATCTGCCCCTGGGGGTCTTTAAAGTTTTGTAACCACAGAAGGGCCTGGTGGTCTGTACGAATTCGAAATCGTCGACCGACTAGGTACTGTCTAAACATTTTTGAGAATGTGATCAGGGCTAGCATTTCTTTTCGTGTCTTGCAGTAGTTTTTCTCTCTGTTACATAACGTTTTACTGGCGCGGGCGATGACATGCTTTAATCCATCTCGCCCGATCTGTGATAACACACCTCCAATGGCCCCGTCACTTGATTCTGTGTCTAGAATAAACTCACTACCTCCTTCAGTCAGATCGGGCAGTGCTAGCACGGGTGCCGCGCAAAGAGCCTAGAGTAAATCTCCGAAGGACTTCCCGTATTGCTCGTCCCAACTAAAGCCGTCGACTTTGCGCAGAATAGCACTCAATGGTGCCGCCCATTCCGCAAAACCTTTGATGAGGCGACGGTAATACGAAGCCAGTCCAAGGAAGCTCCTCAATTCCTTAAAGTTGTTAGGAGTTGGCCAATTTAAGACCTATTCGACTTTTCCTGGGTCAGTTCTTATTCACTGGTTTGAAACAGTGTGGCCCAGAAAATTCACTTACTTGGACATAAATTTGCACTTGGATGGCTTTAGCTTAAGTCCCGCATCTCGAATTCTTCCCAGAACAAGCTCCAAGTTTCCTAATTGTTCCTCTTTTGTTCTCCCATGAATCAGTACATCATCGACGTATACAATGCACCTTGAAGGAATCGGTCCCTCCAAAATGCGCTCAATCAAGCTTTGGAATGTAGCAGGTGCGTTAGTTAGCCCAAAAGGCATAGTCTGAAACTCATGATGCCCGGTTAAAATCGCGAACGCTGACTTCGCCCGATCTTCAGCTGCGAGTTCAACCTGCCAATACCCAGACGCCAAGTCTAGGGTGCTGAAGTACTGGCTACCTCCTAGGGCTTCCATGACAGGCAGTGGGAATGAATCCCTTTTGGTGATGGCATTAAGTTTCCTGTGGTCTATGCACGAACGAAGTTTTCCATCCTTCTTCTTAACTAACACCACTGGAGACGACCAAGGGGAGTTTGATGGTTGATTAACGTCGTTCTTCAGCATTTCCTCGATTACGTGCCGCACCTCCGCATGATAATGAGTTGGTATCCGTCTGGGGGCCATTTTCATGGGTTTTGCTCCCCCCGTGTCAATTTGGTGTTCAACTAAATCCGTCCGGCTCAATCTGCCATCTCCCCATAAGAACGAGTCGGAAAACGTCTCAAGGAGGTTCAAAAACGGTTTATTACTTTTGTCGGTGTCACAATCATCTAGAAGCGCGTCAAACCGTGTTACGTGGTCTTTCGTTGCCGGTATCGTTGCTCAACTATGTGTGCTGATCCTGTTCCAGCCGAAGGCTTCACTGTTTCCGTTCCTCAGGTATAACCTCTTCTGTGAAATGTCGATTACGCATCCGAAATTCACCGGGACATCTTTTCCGATAATCACATCGTAGGGAATCCCCTCGACTACTATTAGAGGCTGCTTCTTAACAAAGCCGCCTAGTTCTAACTTCGGAGTGATGATCCGTCTGACTTTTAACTTCTCCCCGTTTACCTCCGTCAAGACTATATATATGACTAAAGGTTTCCGATAATTGTCATCAGTTTTGCACTGATTAAACTACACGTGGCTCCCGTATCAACCGGCCCACACAAAACGGTTCCATTAACTTTCACTCGAACAGATAATGATTCAGCACAAGTGAAACATACCAAAACGGCAGGAACGATGGACCTACGTTGTTTCTGAGTTTGTGGCTTCGTTACGTACAAGGGCAGACCGTTTTCGACTGGCTGTGAGCGCAATGTTCATGTTGATTGAAAAATTCCTCTTCTGCTCACATTCCTGTACTCTATGACCGATTTTGGACCGCCTTCTCTAGCCCACTTCATGCTGACACTGTTTTGTGGTCAACAATTATTCTACGGCTGGTGCACTTACTTTTTCTCTTTATGGTTGTGCTTTCTTATTGAGATTACTTTGAGGACAGTTGGTACGGTAGTGAGATGCACTGATTCAACACAGTTTGTTTCATTACCCCTCGGTTTCACTTTCTCGCTCACGTCGACTGACCGTAGACGTTCAGCTCGTTTACGTTGATTTTTGGCTGCCACGCTCAGGAAATTGTTCTTTGGGCCTGATTAAGCGTAAAGAACTTGTTCTATTTGTTTGGACTTCAGGACGGGTATTTATAATTTATTCTTTTTGGTCAACTATTTCTCTCTTTACAGAATTTGTCCTATTTTTGATTACCTTTTTCGCTGGATAGTGACTGAGGCTCACTGTCAAAGGTGTGATCATGTTAGTACTTATATTTTTACTCGCAAATAGTACCGTAGAACTTGCAGAGCAATCGTGTTCTTGATTTGGGTTCTGCATCGATTTTGGGCTACGCGTTGCTTTGAGGCTCCAGGGTACTATCCAGAACGAGCGAAGCTCATTAGTCGGTGAATCGATAAATGAATCGTTGGCCAGGCTTCACCCGGACCAGGACTTGAGCGTTTTGGTCGTTACAGTACTTTGACATTTTCTGTGGAAAGGTACAAACAACAAGGAGCAATAAGGTGACCACTAAACTCAACCGATCTGAAAATGGGATCGGATCGGATCAAATCATCGCTGGAACCCGGCAAGTCCCTTTTGAAAGATTTTCTGTTGATGGCTCCAGGGTTGCAGGCTCTAGTTGGCATAGTCGGTGTTCTAAGTCGAATGTGTTGCTTGTCGAACTTAGGGAACGCCACCCTAAAGAGAAACTGGCACAGGATTTGAAGGCTTTTAAAGAAAGCCAGGAAAAGAGTTTCTAAGAGTTAAGCAAGATTTGGAGATCGCCGAACTCTCAGAAAGGTTAGACAGAAGTGCATCTGTGCGATCCTCAAACTCAGTCGACTGTGATAAAAGAGTGCGTGAGTACGTTCAGGTGTGCGCCAGGTCGATTTGTGATGAGTTCATAGATACTGCTGTTCAGGGAGACGGAAAAGCCGGTAAGCAGGACCCTAATCATAATTTATGGAATGCGGCTTCTCACTTTGTGGGTGGGATAGACTTACCAAAAGTAGAATTGTTTTCGTTCGACGGTCGGCCGGAAATGTGCTGAAAGTTCATTCGACAGTTTCATGTGTATGTCACCTCGAAGATCATGGATGACGGCCAACGCTTGATGTATTTGCTTCATTACTGTAAGGGTAAGGCACTGGAAGCAATCGAGGAATGTGTGATGCTTACTCCCAGAGAAGGATATCGTAGAGCTTGTGAGATAATAAAGGAATTGTTTGGCCGCCCGCACGAGGTAATGCGATCACTCCTAGAGGGCCTAATGAAAGGACTGAACACCAGCAGCTTGTACTCAGAAGCACTATCGACGCTAGCCGTTAGAATGGAGAGCTGCAGGGTTGCTCTCGAGCGGATGAACTATACGTCCGATCTGAACTCGCTGGCCACCCTGGAACGTGTAGTTAGTGGTCTTCCATACTCCCTACAGAATAAATGGGCTGAGAGAGTCGATCGGTTAACGCAAAACGGTCGGGAACCAACGTTTAGTGAGCTAACGGAATTCGTGTCCACCACGGCTAGGCTCGCCCGTAGTCGCTTCGGACAACTAGCAAGCCGAACTAAGACCACTGGCCGGGTGAATCAAGCCAATAGCAACCCGGGTCCACGTCAATCTGGATCTAGTTGGTCCATAAGCACAGTGCAGCAGGAAAAAGAGCGATCTCATACCTGCCCGGAATGTGATGGGAGCCACTCAATAACGCTGTGCCAAGAGGTTTTGGCATTAGACGTACCTGCGAGATGGGCAGAAGCCCTTAAAAAGGGTTGTGCTTCATTTGTCCGAAAAGAAGCCATAGAACCGGTGACTGCAGATCAAAAACCGTCTGCACCATTGAAGGCTGTGGCGGTAGGCATCATCAACTACTCCATAGGGCTATGCCAAAGCGCCTTGTACCACCTAAGGCAGTGAGTGAAAATCACTGCGGTGTAACCAAGATGCAGCATAATGGCATACACCTTGGACTACTGCCGGTGAGAATTAAGGCCAGAGAAAAGGAGGTTGTTGGATATGCTTTCCTCGACAATGGATCCGACACTACTCTCATTCGGGCCGAGGTCATACAACGTCTGGGCTTAGGTTTTCGAAATAGCCAGTGGACAATTAAGACTCTGGGGGGATCCAAAACAGTTAATGCGGTCAGTGACGCGTTCCAATTGATCGCACTGAATGGCACCGATTCAATCAGCATAGGGCAAGCCGTCGTTGTTGAATCATTACCCGTTCCCAAGCCCAGTTCCGATGATTAGTATAGGAAGTGGCCTCACTTGGAAGGCCTACCTATAGAAACCGTAAATGAGGATGTACTATTGCTTTTTGGATGTGACGTATCCGAGGCTCATTGGATTTTAGACCAGAGACCAGGCGGTCGTAAACATCCCCACGCAGTCCGCACACTGTTAGACTGGGTGGTAATTGGTCCGACCACCTTCAAAAGGCATCAGTCCTTATCGGTGAACTGGGTAACTCAAAGCGAATCATCACCCATAGAAGAAATACAAAGGATGTATGATACGGAGTTTGGGGACGTGCAGCTACTGGACAAAGGTGTTTCCATAGAGGACGCTCAAGTCATAAAATACGTCGAGTCTGAGACGCGGCATATACACTGACACTTCATGGTTCCTCTGCCATGGATGAAGGGTGTAGCGACAGGGCTCGGGAACCTGGAGTCTGCGCGAACGAGGTTGCACAGTTTGAAACGTCGCCTGACAAACGACAAAAACCTGTGGATCAGATATATTAAAGCGATAGATCAAACCATAGCCAAGGGATACGCGATAAGGGTACCGTTGCATCAAATGTGCTGTGACTACAGACCTCGGTGGTTTTTACCGCACCACGCTGTCTTTAACCCAAAGAAGCCTGAGAAGTTGCGTATTGTTTTGGATTGCGCAGCCAAACATAAGGGGCGGTCGCTAAATGACATGCTTTATCAAGGCCCTGATACTACTGCTGATCTTGTGGGCATACTTTTGCGATTCCGCAAGGAAAAGGCGGCCGTTCCAGCGGACACAAAAGAAACGTTCATGCAAGTAAAGGTGTCCGAAAGTGGCAGGAGTGCCTTGCGGTTCCTGTGGTGGCCACAAGGAGACCTGTCACTGGTGCCGGAAGAATATCAGATCACGGCCCACCCCTTTGGGGCTACGTCCTCACCCCTCTGCGCCAACTTCGCTTAATGCCGAGCCGCCAGGGATTTTGGGGTAGGTTATGAACCACCGGTCTTGCAAGCCGTAGAACGCAGTTTTTATGTCGATGATTGCCTTGCATCCTTTAAAACTAGCACTGAGGCTATTGCTTTTGCGACGGGGATAACTGCGTTATTGATGCACGCTGGTTTCAAGCTGAGGAAATGGGTATCCAACTCACGGAAGTTTATGGCCTTATCTCCAGACCCTGATTTAAATGCCAGTTCCGTTCGGCTACCTCAGCAGAACGACACCGGCCAGAGAGCACTGGGCTTTCAGTGGGATACGGTCACGGACGAATTTACCTTTCAGTTCTAGTTGCTTGATAGGCCTTTGGCAAGGAGAGGCATACTGTCGAACGTCAGTTCCCTGTTTGACCCACTTGGGCTAGTGGCTCCGTTATGTCTTCCGGCTAAGCAGTTGTTGCAGAGGTTATGCAGGTCGGAATTAGTTTGGGATAGCCCACTCAGTCCAGCAGATACAGTGCTGTGGAATAATTGGGTACCATTTATGAACCACGTCGGTAAAATAAGAATACCGAGGAGCATAACTAAAGAGACCCAAAAAGGAATAGGTTGCACTGAGTTGCATATATTCTGCGATGCTTCAGAAACCGGATACGGCGCAGTGGCATACGCGAGGCGAATTCCCGTGGACGGAGCCCCATACTATGTGCTTCTGTTTAGTGAACAGCTAGCAGCACTTAGCAAAACCAATACTATCCCGAGGCTTGAGTTGGCGGCTGCCGTCTTAGGTGTTCGATTGTGTGAGATGTTAAAACGAAGCTTGCCAGATTGTTTTCACGGAGCGTATTTTTGGACAGACTCGATGATCGTTAGGTACTACATAGAGAACACCGGTACGCGTTATAGTACCTTCGTCGCTAACCGATTGGAAATTATTCATCAGTATACTAACGTTTCTCAATAACGGCACGTACAATCAGAAGATAATATTGCTGATCTAGCCTCAAGAGGAATTTCAACCGGAGAGGAACTGAGGATATGGTTGAGAGGACCCTCGCCCTTGAAGGACTACAGTCCACCAGAATTTGTATCGTCGGTCTCATCGGATGGTGTGGAGACTAAGAAAGGGCCGGCTTTGGTAAATACGGCCAACCGGCACTGGTATCACCTTCATGTTTTCTCGATACTCTGATTGGTCCAAGCTCTTGAAGGCTGTTGCTTGGCTCATCCGGTTCACTTCCTATATTCAATTTATGTTCTCAAGGAGCAAGGATTTGCTGAACGTGGGCAGCCTGTCCGCCGAAGACATAGAGAGGGCCAGGTTCACAGTGATAACAATTGTTCAGAGGGATCCATTTGGAGAGTTTTTACAGCGAGAACCACTTACAGATGAACTATGCAAGGGTGCCTTGGGTTTCATAAAAAAGCTATGCTTCATTGTATTGGGAAATCTTTTGTGTGTCGGCGGACGACTAGATTATGCTGAATATCCAAGTGCCTTTAAACACCCAGTTATTTTGCCGAACAGACACCCGGTGACAGAACTTATTATCCGTCACCACCATAGTAGAAAAGGACATAGTGGCACCGCGCAAGTGCTCGCCGCAATCCGCGAGAGATACTGGATTATCAAAGGAATCGGCTCAGTCGAACGGGTAGCAGGACGGTGTTTCACTTGTCGTAGGCTGGCCGCCGTCGCCGGTCAGCAGTTAATGGCCCTTCTTCCTCCCTGTCGGGTGGAAAGAGGGCGATATTGCTTCAGTTCGGTCGGAATAGATTACTTTGGTCCAATCCTTGTTCGTAGGGGCCGAGGGTCGGAAGAAAGTTACGGCTGTCCATTCACTTGTCCGCAAACTCGAACTACTCATTTGGAAATGATAGCTAGTTTAAGCACTGACTCGTTCATTATGTCACTCGTCCGCTTTGTTGGTAGACGTGGAACACCGACAGAAATATATAGCGACAACGGGTCAAATTTCGTGGGCGTAGTTACCGAGCTCAAAAGCCAGGTGAAGCGTTGGGATAGACGGCGCATTAAAGATCACCTAGCCAGTCATGGCATAAGCTGTCGCCTCAACCCTCCTGCAGCGAGCCATCGAGGGGGCGTATGGGAAAGGATGATCCTTTCGGTACGCACGTTGCTATCAGTGCTTTCTAAGGAACAGATAATGACTGAGGAGACGTTACAAACTTGCTTGGTTGAAGTCGAGAGGATATTGAATAATCGACCGATAGTCCCACTTTTGTCCGATGACCAGGGCAGATTGGCTCTGACTCCGAGCAGTCTACTACTGCTGAGGGGCGATTGCGATATATTAGATAATGCTAATATGAGAGAACACTATTGTAGACGTTGGAAGCAGGTCAACCACTTCGCGAATAACTTTTGGCGCCGATGGGTGAGAGAATATGTCCCGACTCTGCGGGCCAGACAGAAATAGCTTTCAAAACATAGAAATCTTAGGAACGGGGACATCATGCTTGTTGCTTCAGAGACCTTTGCGAGAGACAACTGGCCACGGGGATAATTGAGGACGTAGGACTTGGTGCAGATGGACTCGTACGGACGGCCGTGGTCCTCACTGGCGAAGGAAAGCAACGGAGAGATGTAAGAAAAATTTGCTTGTTAGAAGGTGCCGACTAGAAGCCGGGGTCGTAGGCTAGGGGGTATGCAGGTGTACTGCTGTAAGTCCTCGTATACCCCAAGGGAAGGGAGGTAGCAGGCGTACTGCTGCAAGTCCTGTGAACTCCGATGTCTCGGGAGCGTAAGTGAGAAGGGGGAGCTAGAACCGATTACTGTCTGAAACTGCCGTGAACGACCGGGAAGAATTATGGCGGCCGGTGTAATGTCCATGTTGATTGAAAAATTCCTCTTCTGCTCACATTCCTGTACTCTATGACCGATTTTGGACCGCCTTCTCTAGCCCACTTCATGCTGACACTGTTTTGTGGTCAACAATTATTCTACGGCTGGTGCACTTACTTTTTCTCTTTATGGTTGTGCTTTCTTATTGAGATTACTTTGAGGACAGTTGGTACGGTAGTGAGATGCACTGATTCAACACAGTTTGTTTCATTACCTCTCGGTTTCACTTTCTCGCTCACGTCGACTGACCGTAGACGTTCAGCTCGTTTACGTTGATTTTTGGCTGCCACGCTCAGGAAATTGTTCTTTGGGCCTGATTAAGCGTAAAGAACTTGTTCTATTTGTTTGGACTTCAGGACGGGTATTTATAATTTATTCTTTTTGGTCAACTATTTCTCTCTTTACAGAATTTGTCCTATTTTTGATTACCTTTTTCGCTGGATAGTGACTGATGTAACAGCCGGTCGTGGAAAATCCCCCTTTTTCCCTCGCGATTCAGTGTTTTTTCCAACATCATTCATTTCCATATACTATTGACTTGTCTTTACGAACTGGTTGTTTTTCTGGACCAATTGTTGTTTGTTCGCGCCCAGAGCGCTACTTCGGCACATCCTTGTTCAGGACCTGCGTGACGCACGTGCTGTCTGCTCACACGCTGCTATTCGGTTTCTCGTTGTTGAGTCCTTGTGATCGTATTATTGAGGTTTGTATATTGTTTATGTCATTGTTTATTTTAATAATCTAGCATCGTAGAATATCACGGATAATCGTCTTTTGATTTCGGGATCCGTTGCGAATTTGGCTACGCATTGCTCAAACTTTCGTTACAATACTCGATAGCTCAATTTGGAACGAGGAAAATCACGCAAAATGCCAAGAAAAGGATCAAAAGCATTCGAATCCGGACAGGAAGTAATACGGCAAGTCTCTGGGGAGGTTTTGGGTACATATGATTCTTTAGGTATTGCTAGATCGCCTAGTCCTGTCAGTGCTAGTTCATGTGTTATTGAGAACAATATTGATCGTAAGGATGTCGATTTATATAAGCTGAGAAAACTAGAACTAGAGCAACAGTTACTTTCGGCTAGACTACAGGCGCAGGAAGCAGAAGTTCGTTGAAAATAAGGTAACCGACCCTGGGCAAAGGCTTCTTTACCTTACTCACTACTGCCGAGGCAGAGCAAGAGAAGTTATCGACGGATGCACCATGCTCGACCCAGAACAAGGCTACACAAGGGCAAGAAAGATTCTGAGGGACTTGTTTGGCCAACCTTTCAAAGTAGCCCGTAACTTAATAGAGGGCGTGATGGTAGAGGCAAAGAAAACCAAGGGCGACGTCTACACCATGGCCGACCTGGTGATCAAGATGCAGAACTGCCCAATAGCCCTCGACCATTTAGGTTACAGGGCTAACCTAGACGCCATGCACACTTTGGAAGGCATAGTCCGTCACCTCTCTCCCGAACTACAGGGTCGGTGGGCGGAAGAAGCAGAACGGATAAACCGAAGCGACAGAGAAGCCAACTTCGAAGACCTGACCGAATACTTAGACAGGCAAACGAAGATAGCTGACAGCAGATTCGGCCGACTCATCCGGGACAGCAACCGAGCAAACAAGCCCGGTACTAGCCAAGTCCAAACCCCTGTACGGGAACATCCAAAGTACCAGCCTTGGACCAATACACACGTCATTTCACGAGATGCTACGGCGAAACCAAATTGCAGATCCTGTGGTACTAGCCATGGCCTACCAGTATGCCCCAAGTTCGGCAACGCCACAATAGACGAACGGTGGGGAATGGCGAGGATGGCAGGAGCATGTTTTATCTGTCTCAACACCACGCACCGGGCAGCAGCCTGTAGAACAAGGAATCGATGTGGTTACGAGGGCTGCACGGGCAGACACCATCGGCTGCTGCATCAGGCGAGAGTAACCATATCCGAGGCGAGTGCCAAGCCCAGTGTGATTTGTTCAACTTCACAATCTGCCAGTAAACCGGTACGTTTAGGCGTAGTGGCCGTGGGAGTAGTGACTCCGACTGGGATAGTCAAGGCGTTGGCTTTCGTTGATAGTGGATCCGACACCACTTTAGTGAAAGAGCGGTTTGCCGACAAACACCAACTGGCTAAAGGTGCGACGTCGTTAGCGGTGAGCACGGTGGGCGGAACACAGGTAATGACTGCCGGTAGATTAAGGCTGCAACTCATCTCTCTGGACACTAACGAGGAAATTGAACCAACGGAGGCATTCACGTTAGCGGATCTCCCCATGCGAGCACCAAGGTCAGTGAACGCAATCTTGACTCGGTGGCCCCACCTGCAAGATGTAACCGTTGTAGACTGGGAAGATGATGAAGTGGATCTCCTCATTAGATGCGACGTGCCAGAGGCGCATTGGGTGCTTGACCAGAGAGTGGGCGACCGCCAGGCACCTTATGCCGTACGCACGGTTCTGGGATGGATGTTATACGGTCCAGTAGGGGTACGCGGTTCCGTGAATTACTTATCCGCCGATTTTGTTTTCGAACTGAACGTTCCCGAGCTGCCAATAACCCGTCTTGGCATACTATCTGCCGTCTCAAGTTTGTTCGACCCACTCGGTTTCGTCTCACCATGGCTGCTACCCGGAAAGATCTTGCTGCAGCGGCTGTGCCGTAAGAAAGTCGATTTAGACCAATCACTGGACCGAGGGGACCGGCTGGACTGGGAAGAATTTCTGAACACCTTGAAGAAATTAGGGGACATAAGAATCCCACGATGTTTGACTCCTGGCCATACGACACGGACTGGAGAACTTGCAGAGCAATCGTGTTCTTGATTTGGGTTCTGCATCGATTTGGGCTACGCGTTGCTTTGAGGCTCCAGGGTACTATCCAGAACGAGCGAAGCTTATTAGTCGGTGAATCGATAAATGAATCGTTGGCCAGGCTTCACCCGGACCAGGACTTGAGCGTTTTGGTCGTTACAGTGACTACGAGATGCCGGGAGGTCCGTTGTGGCTACCAGCACACCATCGATTGATGCTGAAGCCTTGAATCTTATAAGACGGTCGACGTGCTCCAGGGTGCCTTCCTTGATACCAGCTTCGTCTCCAATTAGTGGGATTACGGCACGGATGTTGAGTCCTCGGTTACCATTCACGTAAAGAGCAGCACTCGTCTCCAGCTGGCACCCCCGCGACTGCCCGTTCTACGCGTTCCTCTGCCTCCCCTGCCGACAATGCTTGTGCCAAATTCTCGAAATTCTCTCGGTACAGCCCCCGATTTACAGCTGGGTTCGAGAAGCCGTCAATTAACTGTTCTAACACCCGGCGTTCCTGCTCCTCCTTGGCCTCGTCAGGATACGCCCGCTGACTCACCAGTTGTAGCACGCTACCAAAGGATCGTAAGTCTTCATCCGGCCGCTGCCTTCTCCCGTGAAACTCCTGCCGATATTGTGAAGGGTGCCCGGGGGCGTCCAAATTCTCCGAATCTGCTAGAAGACAGAACTCAAATCACGGCTGTTAAAAACGTCCGCTTCATTGACGACATCATAGGCCTCTCCATCCAGCAGCCCCATGAAAACATCTTCTTGTAGCTCTTCAGAGGACCATCGAGGGTATCGCCGCACCTGGCTCTCCTACCGATTTTAGTTTCCATTAAGGCGAAATTTCTCGGGCTCTCCCGGAGTAGGAACCTGCTGAGTTCTGATTATTTTTCATTCAGTCAACGCGCGTGAAAATTCATGGACAGATGGACTCCCAAGCTGGTCCTTGAGTGGCAATCAGGCTATCGCCTCCTCCCAATTATCAGATTCGGCTAGCTTTTTCGGCATTCCTGATCCCGGGTCGCGGCACCAATTTTGTAACAGTCAGCCAAAGGCGAAAAGACGAAACTCAGCAACGTAAGGATTTGTCTAAAATATGCGGCACACTGTCATTAATGTAAAAATACAAATATAAACACATTACGAATCAGTCCTCTTGGATTGTTGCACTGTCTTCCAGATTGGCGGTTTCTCCACCTTCTTCCAGTTTTCCCTTTGCTTGTGCAAGGCTGATACGATCAACTGAAACGGAAGAGAAAATCCATTACTTCAATTCGCCGTACTCGCACGACCTTCCCAAAGTTTCTATTACACAGGTAAGTTTGAAACTCAAGGTCAGATGGACTGAATGACTGGTCCGGGTGGATACATCTAAAGGCCGACTGGTAAACTTGAGAAAGGCTAGAAATTGGTTTCAGGAACTGCAGAAGCTAGGGACGATAGAGAAAAAGGTGAAGTGCACTGCAGTGGATTAGATATCAATGAAGCATTAGTGCTCTGCAGTGGATTGTCGGCGGACAGGGCACAAAACTCATCGAAAACAGGCAGCAAGCAACACAAGCCGTAGGGGGTTGGTCAGATGACAAAAACGATTTAGAAGTATTGGATACAATACGTGTGAGGCACAGATGTAGAGTTGATGGATGCATATGATGACGGTCGGTGGAATGCTAGCAAGAGAAATGCCCAGTGATGAACTGCAAGATGCAGAGCGCGTGAACTTATACATACATGGACCAGTTTATACATATACATATATGTACATATATTATATATATGTATAAATATAAGAGAAGCAGGAGCAAATACAATGGGGTTCTAGAAACAAATTATCAGTAATTCGGGGGGGGGCAGGTAAGGTTAGATCAAATGGTTGTAGAATTAACTTTGGAATATCGTGGTGGGTTAACTTCATGACAGGTGCACATGGCAGCACAACGGAGAGAAAAATAGAATGCAGAAGCACAGAAATGATGAAGACTGCGAGGAGCAGTTCACGAAAGATTGAAAATGAAAGACAGGATCGAGAAGAACAGGTAAGAATGAGTCTAATTAGATGATTAATGCAGGTGCGACATGTGGTGACGGACCAGGGGAATCGGGTAGTTACAGGTCAAACGGTTTGGAGCTTTAAAAGAAAATCATGACGTAAAGTTGTCCTTACAATGGTGGGACATGAAAAGCAGACCAAACAGGAAGGCAGACAAGAAATGCCTGTGGCCCAATTGGGGATATCTGAAAACCGTCAGGCATGCATGGAAGGGGCTAGAAATTGATATGAGAAAGGGTGGTGGCGAGAGACAGTGGAGAAAAAAGAGGGATCTTTTGCTAGGGATCATATAGTAATACGCCTGTTCTACTCTGCAGCAGATGGTCAGCGAACAGGGTACAAAACTCAACGCAGAACAGGTAGCGGACATTGGAATAAGCAAAGGGCGGTGTGGATGGCAAGAATGATCTGTAGGGATTTGATTTGATAAATATGAGGTGCAGGTGTAAAAAGAGTGGACGCATATCATGAGGGCAAGCTGGATGGTAGCATGAGAAATAGCCGGCAAAAAAGATGCAGAATGCAGTACAGAGATATATATACATATACATAGGTATATATATGTATGCATATGTATATACATGTAATATATATATATATATATATATATATATATATATATAAGTGATACTTCCACGGTCTCAGACCGGAAAGTCTTACTGACCAAGAAGTGTGCCGAAGTTGTTCCTCATACGCTGGGGGCTGAAACTCAGAATTGTGATATGGATACCACGGCGCTTCTGGTATTCAGTTCGATCTGTGCCAACACATGCGGGGAAGTGGCAGCCGCCCGGCCTTGTCCTCAATGAGCTCAATATAACTGAGGGAAGGCTGTTGGTGCCAGATAGATGAAGCCAATGGTCTTGAGGGCTCCGGCTGTCACCCTGAGGCGGCACCAAGTGGCTCCACCAAAATATCGTGAGTCAGCGCGCGCATCTGACCGCACGGTTGGAATATCGGGTCGGACGGCCAAAGCCACGCCTCCGCCTGACCAGAGTAATCTCTTGTCGACTCGGAATAGGGTGAAGCCACTGTCCCGTCCTGGGAACGCAGAAGGCGCCCTGGAGTTCTATGTGACGCCTTTTGTGTCCCTTTCGGTCTTCAGGTTCCACTTCTCAGAACAACCGCAATAGGTCACAATTTAGCCGGTAAGATTATTGCGGCACGAAGTACGCTTCATCCCCTGATCCTAGGACTAGTTTGAGAGGTCGCTTTCTTCCAGTTACATCAGCCTCAGCCAACCGTGAGGTCGAATTCACTCGGATTTGGTCCACAGCTTTTTCATCGCCAGTAATGAATAGCTTGGTTAAAACCCGGCGTAACTGAGAAATATCCCCGTCCAAGCATGCCTGAGCCCCGTTCCCGTTTGCTTCTGGAAGATTTATGACCCAAAATCATTGCTCCTATGATGGAAGGTCTTGCTTTGATGTTGATCAACCGATTTCCACTCGTTTGTCGCGCTCCTCACGAGATCATTGTGGTGATTTGCTAAGCCGCAACTGTCTTCGCTCTGTGTTGGTTTGGACGTTTCATTACTGGTTGTGCGGTCTTACACCGCAGCAGCCTTGTTGGAGTTGTGAGTCTGATGTTTCTTGCGTACAGACCGCTCTGCTAAAATAAGTGCGGCTTCAGATGTCAAAGCAATCCCCGCATATGTTGGCACAGATCGAACTGAATACCAGAAGCGCCGTGGTATCCATATCACAATTCTCAGTTTCAGCCCCCAGCGTATGAGGGACAACTTCGGCACACTTCTTGGTCAGTAAGACTTTCCGGTCTGAGACCGGGGAAGTCTCACTAAGTGGCGAGGTACCATGAGTGAAACAGGTTTTGTCCATAGGCATGCCACATGGTAGATCTACGGGTGCAGCATCTAATTGGCCCTCAGATGTGGCACCTAGTGTATCATGGGGAATAACACGTATTGCATTCGGCTGTGAGGCATATGTCGTACTTGAGACTTGTGTCATTGTTGAGGGACACTCAACTAATGTGGCACATAATTTCGCTTTACCAGTGATTCATTTCTGGTGCACCTAGCGGTGAGGCTAGCTTGAGATTTTGTCGTAATTAACTGCCTCAGATAACTGTTGGTATTTTTAGAGTCATTTTCGTGGGACACAACGAATTCTCTGTTGCCAGCTCTTCCCAGCTTTGTTCACTACTACACTCCACCTACCTACATTTAAAATAAACCCCCACCCTCCATCCAAGTATCAAGCCACTTTAGGAGTAAGTTACCCTTATTTGGGACCTTCAGCTTTGTCCCAATTTGCAACTATGCCCTTCCTTGCTTTTTCCTGGATTCAGGAAGAAAATGTATAGATTTTTACTGGACAGCCCCTTCAGCAGTCTCAAAATGTTTGCGGAATGCTCGTAGACGTGCCGCCTTCGATTCAGAAAAAGCTCAGCAGACCGGAGGGGCCTTGTGTAGCCAACCTCCTTGTCCAGTCCCATTCCAGTGGAAAACCCCTGCACCATTTTCGGGCCACCGTGGGTCTTCTGGCAGAACGGTACCCAGGATTTCCAGCAGTACTCCAGGTGTGGCCTGGCCATGGCTTTGTGGGCTGGAACAAAAATCTCCGGCACCTTGCACTACATGGCGGATCCAGCCCGGAATAATTCTCTCTTGATCGTACTTGCCGCTGCGGTGTGCCGCTCCGATGGCTTGAAACTGCCATTCAGCACTACACCTTAGCCTTTGGCCTGGGAGGCCAGCTGAGACCATCCCACACTATTCCCACTGGCCATTGTATTTGCGGTCAGACGTTAGCGTTTGGCGATGTCTGATGGAAAGTCTCAATTGCGCGACTAGTGTTGAGGCTAAAACGTGAAAATCGATGTCCACCCAATCTGGGTTTCATTGGTTAAAACAAAAGTAGTGTTAGTAAGCTCATTTTCTGAATCATTCATATTGATGGAGAAGAGCAAAGTGTCGAACATCGAGCCATGTGGCCCCCTTCCGGTTACAGCTTCCGATCTTCAGACATGACTTCCCACCCTAACACTTAATGTTCGCCCTGTTGGGAAGCCATTTGCAGACTACCCTCTCTTTTCAACAGTTCTCACAGACGGCAATTCGACTTCCAGGAACCCGTGTCTCACTTAATCAGATGCCCTGCCTAAGTTCATCTGGCGGACTTCATCATCTATCCCTCTTTCATACACCCGGCCACCTCATCATGGAACATCGGGAGATTGGCCAGACATGATCGTCCTGCCGCATACCAATGCTGCGTACTTGATGTAAAGTAGTGCTCAACCCGACGCTTGGAGGTCTGGTTCTCGACTGTTTGCTCCAAACGCTCGTACAGCGCTGAAGTTAGGCTCCTTAAATCATATTCCGTACAGCGGTCTCATCTGCGCACGTAGCCCCGCTGACCGGAATTTCCTCCATGATGTCGTTTATGAAAATGATGTATGGAAGACGGGGGAGGAAGGAGCCCTGACATACACCCACGTAGATAGTCGCGACTTTGGGCGGAGGCGCAGGCCCACCATCCAAGAAGGCTCGATTCCTTGAAGAGCTCTCAATCAGGGACAGCACGCAACCGGAGATGCAGTACAACTGGGTTTATACAGAAGCGGGACATGTTGGACGTTATCTAAGGTTTTGGCAAAATCGGTTAATGCGATATGCCTTACCTTGCCATCCTCTTGGGCTTGTGTCAGGCTTTCCACATCTGCCAGCATATTGGTGGTGCGTGACCTGTTGAGAGAGAAGCCATGTTGAGCCGGAGACAATAAACTATTGTCGAGCAAATGTGTGGGAATTTCGCTTTTTTGTTGCACACGAAGCCTTTACAGGGACACTAGTGAGGCCTATTATCCTATAACTTCCATGAAGGTGTCGACCTCTTTTCCTATAAATTGAGACCATCGCAATATACTTTCATGAATTGGAGAACCTTCAGTTGTCTATGCATTGTTTAAGGAGCTGAGAGTTTGGTGCTGCGAAAATTGAGGCGGATTCTTTAGGAAGGCGAGGATGAACTTCTTCCGGTCACATCGAGCCGGAAAAGTTAAGTTTTTTAAGCCTTTCCCAAGTTCCCACGTGAGACTCTATGAAATTCTCCGGCGAGGTAACTAGCTGTTTGGGCTAAGGAGATGGAAGTCCACTCCTAAGGGCTACTTTGCTTCTGAAAGCTGGCATGAAGTGAGATCTGAAAACGTTCATCTGAGACGGGGAGGGGCAGGAGAGCCAGCAGAGGGCGACAGAGCGAAAGCTGGAGGCCCTGGTTGCTGACGGCTGAGCGCGTACTTCTAGATAAGACAACGGCCAGTTAGCGCCCGGTCTAACATTTCTCTACGTACTTTTTTGAAGTGTTCCCTGACCTTGGATTCGCTTGGAATTTGGAAGCATCTGCTATCATCTGCTTCCGCCGAAAGAAAAGTGGCTTGGTATTCGGTGAGAATCTGAAGGCATTTGTCGGGAAGTCATCTAAATGGTGGTTGCAGATGTGTCTTACTCTTGGCAATCTGTCGGATTCCAGGCACATTTAGATCCGCCTCCAGTACACTCTGCTGTAGTAGCCTGTTTCCTTCATCTCTGCCTATGTTGTCCTTTGGGTCTCTTGCTCGCGGTTGATGAAGGACCTCATCATTTGGAAGTCTGTCCGCCTGAAAGAACGGGCTAGTCTGTACGGGAAGGACATAGCTGATCACTCCAGTAAATAGCTGAAAGAGAGAGCCGCCTGACTGTTCTTGTGTATCTGTGGTAGAAGGTTAACGACGTGTAGGCTGTGTTTGAAATTGGTTTCGATCAGACCTAGAAGTGATCAGTTCTGACACGTCCCAAGGCTGGTGAAATGGGCCACATACCTTGTCCAGGACTGCAAGGGCAGTAGATCTATTATTGCCTTACCGCAATGGCTGTCAATGCTGAGGTCTTCCCAGCCCACTCCAGGGGCCTTAAAAGCCCGCATAATAAAGTGACTAAAATGGTGAAATGTTTTCAGGGTTATCAACAGCTATGATATCAAGAGTGGGCCGGCTTATCATGTTGGAGGGAAGCGGTAACTCACACCCAGAGGTAAAGCAGCGCACTAAGCAGAGGTGAAATGTCACCCATCTGGAGTTCCTCATACCCAGTGAGATACTTCAAGTGGAGATGCCCGGTGTAACCCGGTCTCTAAAGTAGAGAACCATCCAGCCTCCATGTCCTCTTCCTGAATCATGACGGCGAAAAGAGCACTGGTGTTGGTACTCTCACTTCACCCTCTTGATAGTCTGGCGCGAGCCAGGTCTCCGTGATGGTAATGATGTGGTGTTTCGTGTCTGTAGCTAATTATCTCAGTCCAAGCTTTTTGTTTGAGAGGCTGTGGCTATTCGTATACAGACACTTTCCCGTCTGCTCATCGGCATTCGAAGGAATAATAATACGTGGGGATTCATTGTGCGCTGCGGAGGTGTCCTCACAAAGGGCGGCACCGACAGGAGGGCAGTGGGGACACACGCGGGGGCGTCTGAGGTACCCCGCTCACCGGATGAGAGGGGAAGTTGCCCTCTGAAGGCCTGGGTTGGAATGCTGCCCCGCAAAGATGGCTGCTTTGATAATCGGTTAATCCATGAGCCACGTGCAGCGGAGTCGTTTTCATTAAAGAACCTCCTCTTCTTATCCGCCATGGGTTGGGCACCTTTTCGTAATCCCTGGAGGAATGTGAAAGAAATGACCCAAGATTACCCTCCTGGCGTTTGGGTTTAAACTCTGACCGAAGATGCAGCTTCTTCCTTTGCATTCTAGGGGCGCCTTTCCCCTGGATTTCGAGACTTTGATTGATTTGGATGGATGCCTGAGGAGCATCCTTACTTTCTTCAAGGTTATTTGTATTGGATGAGTCGGAAGCCACCGGAGTGGAGAGGGGGGTAAGAGCAACTGTGCGGGCCTTGGTGTCTGCACCTGAATCTGATTCACAAGGGTCTCCAGGGTCTAGTGGTTCTGCTGGTCCCAGTCTAGTTAGGAAGACAATTGGAGACACTTGCGACTCGGGGTCAGCTGCTATGGTCGGGGCAATATGCGCCTCTGCCACCTGACGAGCAAGCAATGAGCGGTGGAACTCTACTCCGAGCACCCAAATAAAGGACCCCTTAATGGCCACCTTATAAGCGATCAGGTTCATTGCAGGCCCCTCTGAAGAGAACTCCAGGGTTAAACCCTATGCCTGTTTGTGCCTTGTGGAGGTCAGCCAGGTGCATTTGGCAGGGTTCGGAGTAGGCTACTGGCCGAGCGTTCTAGATTTTCTGGGGCTGGACGCGTTGGACTTGCACCTCTGGGGCCTCTGCCCCATATAATTGCTTGATTGGCGTCGGCTGCCAAGGCATGCAATTCCTTCGCGACGTCTTCAATCAGTTGTTTTGAAAACGTTATAGCCTAGTTAGCGGCTGACATGGAGAAAGAGGTTTTATTGCAGGTTCTGGGGCTGACCATCTCCGCTTCAAGGGCTGTCATTCTCGTCTTCAGCTCCTTTATATCTATGGCCTCCGGAGGGTCCTTCAGAATGGGGCTAGGACACGGCCCACCATTTAATGGGCTCAAATTCTGAGGCATAGGCATAGTCTCATCATCTCTGGTGGCGTTAGACATTTTACCGATGAAAGTGGGCAGACTGAGGGATCAAAACTTGGGAAGAATCTACTCGGTATCCCGTATGGGCGGAAATAAGATTGAGACGGCGAAGAAACTCAGAAATTCAAACCTACCGCCCCAGGTCGTGCTAGGTTTTCCCTATTGCTTACGGACGGATTCACGGTAACTCTGCCTACGCAAGACGAATTATCCGAGGCGATGTTGGTGACAAATCGCATTTGGAACTACGGCTCCGGAATAATGACCACATGTGTGGACATGAGTTCCACCGGCCTGCCGTCGGTATTTTTTTCGCCAGGAGAGCAATCAACGTACAGAACTCCCCCTGCTAAAGTGATGCAAGGAGACAACGATAAAATTTTCAGGTGGGAGCTGGAAGCGTTCCTCAAGGTACCAAAGTAGAGCACAGATTTCTAGCCAAGTCAGTGGATTTTACCGCGGTGGGGCTCATGCTAAACTATTCAGTTATACTTTTTAAAAAAATAGTATTCACTCGAATAACTCGCCCAAAGACGGACACGAATTGAAGGATTGCAGGAAAATTGCGCCATGGAAAGCCACGGTAGCGATACAAATCAGTGCCAGAGGCACTGGAAACAAGTGGGCGGAGTTGAAGGAAAAGTTTGAAAGCTGTATCGCCTAAGCTGTTGCAGAGTCCGATGCGTGATTTTCTGAAGATGATGAAATGCCGCAGGGAGTCGAATATCTTTACTTGGTTTATCGACAAAATAGATGCCATGATATGGTGGACGGCGAAGTAACCCCTCTCGATAAAAAGAATTTGGCTTACATGGGACCATTAGTCAGGCTACGTACAATAAACATGCAGACATGGGCAGTCATTGTGAAAGCTGTAATTTCATGTGTGCACGAAAATCCGTACTTGGAAGCAGAAGAGGACAGAAAGCCCACAAGCACGAAAGCAGTTAGAGGTAAGAGAAAGCGTAATACTGATTGTCGGGTTTTTAACCTACCGGAAGTGGAATGAAACACGGAAAGCTGTATTCGCTTTGAATCAGGGAAGTATTTGGTAGAGTGGCTCCACGGAAGAACTTTCTTTCACGGCAAATGCACAACCGCGGGTTACATAAAGGGAGACCAACCATCACTTCTAGACATCATAGTCGCGAAATATGAAAGCCATATGAACGGGCTCAGCGTCGACCCACTATTGAGCAGCAGCCATCACGAGTTGACAAAGTTTGCTTTCTGCCTCAGTCACTCGAGAGTCACAGAACAACGGCGCGGGAATCTTGGAAAGGAGCATAGTGACTGTAACGGTCATTCCGATCGTGAGTAACTCGGAGCCCAATTAACGAATCCCAAGGTCTGAACAAGATTGATTCGCTGATTCTGCGGTACTGGATTAACAAACCATGCGCATATAAATATGTACAAAGCTCAGCTGTACGGCCACAAAGTCTAGCAACGAGGACCAGAGTTCAACAAAAGGTCAATATCATTTACCACCGTCACGGCAGTCCAAGTTCGAATCAAAAATTATGCCACGGCAAGCGAGCAAAATATAAACAAGTGTTGAGGTGTGGCGATTGATGCATGCTGTACGTGTTCGAGGGTCAATAAGATGAACGGCGTAATTTCAACAATACAAGTATGTGGCAACTGCTATGGAGGATTTCCACGCATGTACGTTACACCGTCTACCAAACCCTTTGATGAAATGGTCAACATCCAAGAAGTAGATGGGGGTGCTGATTCGTATTAACCTACCTAGACCCCATAGTTAGTGCATACATAGTTCGCCATGGGCTTCATCAGTTGTTGGCCTGTCGCGGGGACTCTCGCAAATTTTCTTGAGGTTACTCTCTACACCTCGGTGTCTAAGAGTTTCGTCAGAAGATGATGTGACATCATTCGTATACGAAGAAAGGGCTTCGATGTGAACGGGCTGCGTAGACAAACTACGGAATGTGGGGACAAAAGGCCTCCCGAATAAGAACCAGGTACACAGTTAAATGAAGACTGAGAATTCTCGATGAAGAATCGAGATAGCTACAGGGTACTCGAACATCAGGGTCTCAAGGTGTGGTGTTATCACTACAGAAGTACGTTTGACTGACAACTCATATCCATTTGAATACATGTTGGATGATAATACAAATAGGAGGTCCCGGAAATAGAGACATTTCTACAAAAGGCCAACAAGCACTTGTTCAAGAGTTTCCGCTACTTCACAAAAAATGTCGTGTCGTGTGATAAACTAGGGCTTCGACACCTAACTCCATTGTAAATCGTGAACACCGTATGAAATTTGACACAAATATACTTCAAAGAATGTGTGAAGAGTTGAAACCTAAGGGAGAATGCATGAGGAATAAATAAATAAATTCAGCTTCTTTTGGTATCAGTGGACTTGGTTTTAGCTTGGTCTGTAGAGTCGACTTCGCCCTCGCCATTATCACCTTCGAGAAAATATCCTACGGATATCTCGCAATACGTCTTTTTTGTTCGTCCTCAACACCTCGTGCGCACGGGGCAATTGGTTTCTGCACGGCAGTACTTGATCACCCCAATCGGTCATCCGTCCTTATGTAATTGGCTGCCCACGAGGATGACTACACCGCCACGTCTGAACGACCTCTGTTTGGAGATCCACTTTTGCCGAAGCTGCAGTGTCGGTAAGTGCTCCCTCGTCCGTCGTTTCCAGAAAGCCTGTGCCAGGTGGTTTAGTTGTTTCCATCCTATGGTGTGCGTTTCGCGTAGGGTTTTCGGCGTGGTTACTCCTGCGTTTGACCGAAGTACTAACAGGTCGTTGGGGGTGAGTGCCGGTTCGCCTTCCGGGTCTGGGACGATCGGCACCAGGGGTCTGTTGTTCAATTTGCTTTCTAATTCTGTTAGTAAAGTAGTCAGCGTCTCGTCATCGAGGGTTTGTTATGAGGTCAGGGCTGTGAGCATTTTCCTAGTCGATCGTATCAGCATCTTCCAAATGCCACCATCATGACTTTCATAAGGTGGGTTGAAGTGTCATTCTACCCACTTTTCCACTGTCTTGTTTTGTAATTTGGTGTGGTCCAGGCGGTTCCACCATTTTTCTAACTCCTTGTGAGCTCCAACGAAGTTCGGGCCATTGTCTGGGTATGCATTCTTGGGGACGCCCACCTTGCGATGAACCTTTGAAAAGCCATTAGAAATTATTCGGTGGTAATATTATGCACTACTTCAAGATGGACTGCTCTGGATTGTAAACATACTATCAGGCAGCCATACCTCTTTTGCGCGCTCCCTGGCTGTCGTAAAAGTAACGGGCCAAAATAAAATCGACGCCAATTTCCATGAACGGACACCATCCCGGTTGAGCTCTCACGGCTGGAAGGGGGGCCATCATCTGTTGGACTGCCACCGCCCTCCGGAGACGACAAGGGATGCAGTTGCCTATGACTCGGTTGACTGTCGCTGGTCCCCTTGTCATCCAAAATCGTCCACTTATATAAATCAATGAGTGGTTCAAACCTGCGTGTCCCTCTTCTCGATGTTCATGTGCTATCAGGCATCTCGTTATGTTGTGGGCACCAGGAACTACTACAGGGTATTTTGTTTCGTACACTAGATTTGAATTCGTCAGCCGCCCCACAACTCTCAGTAGTCCGTTGGCTCGTTTAGGGCTTTGCCCTGGGATACTGCCGTACAACGGCTTGCTTCCTTTGGTGTTATCATCTACCATGGCTTGCTCGCAGGTCTCGAACGGGGAGGCATCTGGTTGCAGCAGGAGCAGAACGTCGAGTTCGTCTTGATTCAGCTCGCCCGGTAATATCGTTCCCATATTTATTGCGTTCTGTGGTGGTGTGCCTTTCAAATCCAATGAGTACTTGGTATTGCTTCCACCAGGCCACGGCTTTTAACATTTTAATCCAGACAAGGAAGTGGCGCAGTTTTTCTATTAAGCTTACGCTTCCCGTGGAGTTTGTAGCCAGTATCAGTCTTTTGATCTCGATGTAGCCATCATCAGGCTTAGTTATTAGCAGCTTTGGCCACATCTCTTTAGCTGCAGTTAGGAATTCCGGTCCCATTGTCCACATCCGCAGCTGTTCTAGCGCCTTTAGGCCTCATGAGCAGAAGTCGGCCGGTGTGCTGGCGGATTGTACATAGTGCCATTGATCGGTCTTAGTCGACTCATGAATCATAGTGAGTCTTTTGGCCATGAAGTTGTTCAAACGGGTGGTAATGTTGTTTATATAATCTAGTACAGCGGCTGGGTCCGTCCAAAAGTTTTGTTCCCAGTTTATCCGATCTAAGAATCCTCTAATCAGCTTTGCGGATTTCACGGCCAGTACTGCAGCGGTCAGTTCCAACCTTCGAATGGACACAGTTTTCAGTGGAGCCACTCTCGCCCTTGCTAATAATATCTGACCGTGCCACCCATCATTTCCGTCTACTCAGCAGCCGTAAGCCACTATCCCGTAGCTTATTTCTGATGCATCAGAAAAAAGTGGAGTTGGGCATCTTTTGTACACTTGATTCCTGTCAAGCTTCTTTGCATCTTGGTCTTACCAAATTGACCTTGGCTGTACAACCAGTCGCACCATCGCTTGTCTCTGTCATCCTGAAAAGGTTCGTTTTAACCCATCCTTATCTGGCACAGCCACTGCGGCAAGCACTTTCCCGGTAACAACTATGACGAAACAAAACCTAGAGGATCATAGAGGCTTGAGATTCACTATAGGATTCCTCTCCGTGTGGCTGGTCGTTTATGTAGGCCCAGAGTGAATATGAATTCGTCACCTTCGGGTTTCCTTTGAACTCCAAGCTTGCGCTCTATTTGTGAAGAGGATCCCAAAAGCTCTCTCGCACACACCATTTTCTCGGACTTCGGGATAACATAGAGCACCTCCCGGCTGTTTGAAGTTCATTCAGAGAGGTTGAATCCCCCGGCCTTTAGAGTGGCGGTCAGTTCGGTCATATATAAAATAGCAGTATTTGGGTCGTCAAAGGAACACCGAAAATCGTCTACGTAGAAGTGGTTTACTGCTCTTCCTAATAGGTTACTGGTGCAGCTGAAACTCTTGAGGGTCTCCCGGAGGGCAAAATTAGAACAGAAGGGGGATTATACCGCCCCGAAGGGATACACGGTCAGCCTGTACTCGTCCGGTCCGCGATTTGCATCGCTTTCAGGCCGCCACAGAAGACGAAGGCGTCCCTGTCTTAAACGGGCACCTTCACTTGTAGACACATTTCACTTAGGTCTGCACAGATGGCCACTCTTCCTAGCCGAAAACGACGTAAAACCCCGACTGGTGGTGTTGTCCAGTCTGGGCCCTGTAGTACATGGTCGTTGAGTGCCACACCCTGACATTTCGTGGCACTGTCGAAAACCACCATGACCTTCCCCGACTTCTTTGGGTTCACCACCGGGTTTTGGGGTAGGTACCACCTCAAATTTGCGCTGATTACCGCCGTATCCACTCATTCTACGTAACCCAGGTCGATGTTATGTTGCATGGCTCGCGTGAATTCTATCCTTAATTGTGGTTCTATGAGTAGCCCGGTTTTGAGGAGGCATAATCTTTTCAGAGCCATTTGTCGGCTGTTTGGCATAGGTTTCATGTTTGGTCTCCCCAAGACAGGAACCTCGAAACGATCTATTATATACTTGGCGTTCTCTATTACCATTTTCTGAGCCGACCTATATTCTCGTGACTGAGCATCTCTATCAATGGCCAGGTCGGCAAATTCGGCGTTTATACAGCTGTTGGAATATTTGTTCAATATTCACCGTTTCCACCGAAGTGCAGCTGATTTGGATTTGTTTGCCTCACCTTACGTCTGTACTACCAAATGAAGTCCAGCCGAATATATTACGTACTGTATAGGGTGCTTTGCGGCTCCCTGTTCTTTGATCCAGGATCCATTGCGCTTCCGGTGCATCACAATCGGTCAACGGATCAATTACATTAGTCTGCCACTCCTCGATCAGGACCCCATCGAGATGCGGCCGCTGAGTTAGAATCGATTTCACGGACTGATGTGCTCCCATCGGCAGATCTTTTATGGTGAATGCTTCTAGACATTCTGCTCTATTGCTGCTGACCAAGGAAACGAGTTTTAGGTGCAGTTTGGTCAATTGAATGATCTGGGTTCCACTTACCGTGCTCATCGCCAAGGACGATTGATTCCCTTTGATCCAATATCTCTCTGCAAACTCGTTCCTTACTGGCGTGGTATCCGAGCCGCTATCTACGAAGGCTAATGCTCTTATAACCTCAACTGGAGTTTCCAATCCGACTGATATTGTTCCCCGGCGAATGGGCTTGCTAGTGGAGTGAGTTACTGAGCAGGCCACACTAGGCTTCGGGACTTCTTCGGCATTTAACTTCTTGGGTTTGTGCAACAGGTAACGGTGTCTCCCATGGCTTCTATCCCGACTACAACTAGGTTTCGTTCGGCACACGGCTGCTCGATGTGAACCGCTGGGACACAAAATGCACGCGCTCAGTCTCTTAGCCATTTCCCATCGTTCGTCGACGTCTTCCTTGCGGATGCGGAGCATTCCACTAGACGACGAAGCTCCCCACAAACCTTACACTCCGGCAAATTTTCACCTTCGCCGGATAGTGCGTGTTTGTTTGCCCATGGTTGCCTCTACTTGGTTCCCTGGTCCAGCTTTGCTTCGTCGCAACCCTAGGTAATCCCGTCGTCTCGCGCACACTTTGACCGAGGCGACTGTTTGCTATTCGGGCATGATGGTCTATAAACTGCTTCAGGTCTTCAAACGTAGTTTCTCGTCCAAATCTACTGATCCCCTCGGATCCCTCAGCCCACTTACTCTGTAGTTCTGTGAGTAAACAGCACACTATGGTCTCCAGTGTGTGAAAAGAGTTCAGGTTCGATCGAAAATCTAGGTAATTCAGTGCGGTGCTGCAGTTCTGCATTTTTATCACCAGACTGACTAGGGAACCCGACTCACCTTTGGAAAATTTTGCCTCTGATAGTACACCGTCGATCAAATTCCGGGCGACTTCAAATGGTTGCCCAAATATGTCTTTCAAGATTTCACGTTCCCATGTGTAACCCTATTTGGACTCGGACATCGGGCAACCGTCGATCGCTTTCCTAGCTCTTTCGTGACAGTAGTGTAGCAGACACAAGAATCTCTGCCCTGCTTTAGATACTCTCCCTTCTACAAGGTTCCTGTATTGTTTATTGACTTTGCACTACCCTTCTGCGCTCTCATCAAAGGGGGACAATTCGAACTTTGGTAAGTCAGTAGAGTGTGTTACGCCGGCAAAATTCGGCCTCAATCGTTCTAAGGAATCGCTAGGCTGAATGGCCTTATGCTCCATGGACTCCGAAGTCATCTCTCGCTCCCTTCTTTGGAGTTGATCTTTCCTGACAGGTTCAGTTTCTTCTCTAGCCCGTCTTAGCTGGGCTTCTAATCCTACTATTCTGAATCTATGGACATCAACACGTTTAAATTCTATATAACTGGCTGAAGTACGTGAAGTTGTACCGACAGGACTAGCGGGTCTAGCAATAGCTTAAGAAACAGTATCACCCAAAAATACCCCTGGACTTGCCGGGTTACTTCCTGTCCAGCTTCCGTTTGCCTTCGTCCTCTTCTTGGCACTTCTGATTGACTTCCACTCGAAGATTCTAAGTTGAGTACTGTACCGGTTGTTACGAACGTTTGAGCAATGCGTAGTCAAATTCGCAACGGATCCCGAAATCAGAAGACGATTATCCGTGATATTCTACGATACTAGATTATTAAAATAAACAATGACATAAACAATATACAAACCTCAATAATACGATCACAAGGACTCAACAACGAGAGACCGAATAGCAGCGTGTGAGCAGACAGCACGTGCGTCACGCAGGTCCTGAACAAGGATGTGCCGAAGTAGCGCTCTGGGAACGAACAAACAACAATTGGTCCAGAAAAACAACCAGTTCGTAAAGACAAGTCAATAGTGTATGGAAATGAGTGATGTTGGGAAAAACACTGAATCGCGAGGGAAAAAGGAGGATTTTCCACGACCGGCTGTTACACCGCCCACCAAAATCCTCCTGGATCCTTAGCAGAGTCAAAGGTTCGGTATGAAGGTACTGATTCTTCCTACCTGCCTAGGCCCTGCTGTCAGTGCGCGCGTCTAATGCTCGTCGTCGACGTTCTACTACTGGTCGCACCTAATCCATTGGATACATAGACGTGAGGCTAGTCTACATCTTCCGCAAGACCAAATGACCGATGGCGGGCGTGAATGGTCACATAGACGTTGTCCTCGTAAGGGGCCGTCCGGTCCTGGACGTACGTGCTTGAGTGTGTGTGTAAGTGCGTGTTTGTGTGTGCCGGGGTTACAATGAAATCACAGGTATGACTACACATCAAAGGAGGACTTTCTGCAATGTCAACAAAAGACCGTGTGGCAAGAAAACGAGCAAAATGTAGCATGTATGTGTGACCTGAGCTCCGCTACTTCCACATATGCAAGGGGCATTCGGTAGCGTCAACAAAAAGCAAAACAACGAACACTGTCACATGTTTGAGGGGTTTACGGGATGTAGAGTACGTCGTGCATGCGTGTATGTATCGGGATATACAATGGAATAGCATTCATCACCACATATCGGAAAGAACCTTCTGTAATGTCAACGAAAAGACCGCGAGCACCTTAACGTGTTTGACGGAGATTGTGTGGTATATATGGTGTTTCTTTATCCACCTCGATTACCGGTGTGAAAAAGGTTTACTAGGCCTCAGGGTTATCAGCTCCTCCGTCTTCGCTCTCGAGTAGGTTAATACTGCGTATGTCACGAATGAGCACTCCGTTAGCTGTCTTCACCTTCACCGTTCTTATCATTCCGTCAGTGCTTTTGATGGTTTCCGTAACTACTCCCAAAGACCAAGCGCTGAAATGTGCGCGTTCGTCGGCGATCACAACCACGTCCCCAACTTTGAATGGTCTTGTTTTGGCCAGCCACTTCTGTCGAGTCTGCAAAGCCGGTAGGTACTCCCGTAGCCATCGCCTCCAGAAGACCTTCCCCAGATAGTTCGCTTGCTTCCACCCGTGGAGGTAGCTCCCACGAAGGTTTACCGGCCCTTGGAAACCCTCGTTCGACCTTAGCGTCAATAAGTCGTTCGGGGTGAGCGCCAGGTGGGTGGGGTCGCCGTTCAATACTGGAACCAGGGGGCGGTTGTTCAGGATTCGCTCCACCTCAGTCATGACGGTGTTCAGGGTCTCGTCGTCGGGCGGCTGCTGCTCCATGATTGACAGCAATATCCGTCTGGCGGACCGGATCATGCGTTCCCATATGCCGCCTCGGTGGCTGGCCTGTGGGGGGTTGAAATGCCATCGTATGCCGTAGGCCACGGTTCGATTTTGCAGTTCGTCCCTGTTTATGTTCTTGTGCCAACGCTGTAATTCCCGTTGAGCGCCCACAAAGTTCGATCCATTATCTGAGTATATATCGGCCGGTACGCCTCTTCGGTTGATAAATCTTTGCAAGGCCCGTAGAGACGAATCGGTCGTCATCGAATGTGCGACTTCTAGGTGTACCGCACGTGATTTCATGCACGTCATGATACATCCGTATCGCTTTTCTAATCTTTTCCCGCACTTGATCCACAAGGGCCCGAAATAGTCCAACCCGGTGTCACTGAACGGCCACCAGCCCGTAGTCACCCTGCATTCTGGTAGTGGGGCCATGAGTTGTTTGCCTGCTGTGGCATTGCGTCTCCTGCATTGCACACACCGTCGGATTACGCGTTTTACAGTCTCTCGTCCTCTCGACAACCAAAGACGCTTTCGGATGACGCTCGTCACGTGACTTTCCCCGGCATGTCCCTCCATGGCGTGGACGTGTTGAATCATTAGCTCTACTACAGGTTGTCTCGCAAGCAGCAGTATAGGATACTTTGTGTGGAAGTTCAGGTGGGCGTTGGTCAGCCTACCATCCACCCGCAGCAGTCCGTCGATGAGTTTGGGGTTTAAACGCTTCAGCTCGCCTCTTGGAGATGGCATGTCTTTATTGGTCGGCCCCACTTCTTCCGCCCTCTTGAGTTCTCGGGCGAAAGCCTCGCGTTGTATCATTCTGAAAATATCGTACTCTGCCGCTTGTAGCTCATCGGGACCTATCGGGCCGACCCGTATCCGACCTGAGGGCCGTAGCACTTTCATGACTAGTAAATTTCTCTTGAACCTGGTTAACCAAACTAGCGAACGAAGCGTCTTCATCCAGGAAGAAAACCTGACCAGTCACGATAAAATGTACGACGCTTCGACGACGTTGGTTGCTATCACTACGCCTTTGATCTCCAGTTCCACTTCCGTAGGGGGTTTTAATTCGAACACGGGCCAGTCCTGTTTGGGCAATTGCAGGAAGTTTGGCCCTCTCGTCCACGTGTCCAGTTGCCTGAAGTTGTTCGCACCTCGGGAGCACAGGTCGGCCGGATTATCGCCAGACCTGACATGACTCCACTGGTGCGTGGCTGATTCATCGTGGATAATCGTGAGCCGGTTAGCAACGAAAGTACTAAACTGGCTCCGGACGTTGTTAATGTAGTAAAGTACTATCGTTGAATCCGTCCAGAAGCTCACCGACCAAATGTAGAGATCGAAACATCTCTTCACAGCTTGCACCACCCTGACTGCGAACACGGCTGCGCTGAGTTCAAGGCGTGGGATTGAGACCGACTTCAGTGGAGCAACGCGGGCTTTGGCGAACAGGATCCTCGTGGTATATTGTCAATCTCCTGCGCACCATCGTCCGTACACCACAGCTCCATAACCGACTTCGGATGCATCGGAAAAGGCATGTAGTTCTCCAGTCCGTGTCGTATGGCCAGGAGTCAAACATCGTGGGATTCTTATGTCCCCTAATTTCTTCAAGGTGTTCAAAAATTCTTCCCAGTCCAGCCGGTCCCCTCGGTCCAGTGACTGGTCCCAATCAACTTTCTTACGGCACAGCCGCTGCAGCAAGATCTTTCCGGGTAGCGGCCATGGTGAGACGAAACCGAGTGGGTCGAACAAACTTGAGACGGCAGATAGTATGCCACGACGGGTTATTGGCAGCTCGGGAACGTTTAGTTTGAAAACAAAATCGTCGGTTTCCGCGTCCCATTGTATCCCTAAAGTGCGCTCGATAGGAAGTGGAGAGCCGTCCAAATCTCTTACCCTTTCGGCCTTTTCGTGATACGGGATGACCTTCAGCACTTCTGAAGCGTTCGACATCCATTTAGTTAGATGGAAGCCGCCCTCTTCCAGCAATCTCGTCAGACCCCTGAACTGCTCTAGAGCTGATTCCACATCATCGAATGACCCAAGGTAGTCGTCGACGTAGAAGTTCCTGCTGACGCTTTCTACTACCGTCCGATGTACTAGATCGCCATGTTTGTTCGCTGATTCTCGGAGGGCGTAGTTGGCACAAAATGGTGACGATATGGCTCCGAAGGGGTGGACGGTCATCCTATAATTCACCACTGCGTTGTCCCGGTCGCTCCCTTCCCACCACAGGAAACGCAAAGCATCTCGTTCTCCTACCGGAATCTTCACCTGATGGAACATTTCCCTAATGTCAGCAGACAAAGCCACTTTACCCACTCTGAAACGGCACAAAACATCGATCAGTGGTGTGGTCCAGTCAGGCCCCTGTAGTAGGCGATCGTTTAGCGACTTGCCCTGGAACTTGGCCGCACAGTCGAAAACCACCCGCAGTTTATTGGGTTTCTTAGGGTTGATAACCGGATGGTGAGGCAGATACCAGATACCCCTTTTGCTGTCGGTGTTAACAGGCACCTTTTCAACGTAACCGAGGGTCTCGTTTCGCTCCGTCAAATCCGCGTATCGTTCCCACAGATTCTGTTCTCGAATGAAGCGTTCTTTTAGTCGTAGTAATCGTTGGAGAACATAATTTCTGTTGTCAGTCCACGGGTCGTCCGGTGTGCGCCATGGGAGGGGAACCTCGAACTGTTTTTTGAGGCCTCTAGTGCCTTGCCGCACCGTTTGTAGAGCGAAGTGATCCTCTTGAGACAACGTCGGTCTTTCGTCTCCAATGTCATGAAACTCCTTTTCATACAGCCGTTGCAGATGATACTCTATGCGGTCCGTTTCGGCGGACAAGTTATTCACGGAACCGCGTACCCCTACTGGACCGTATAACATCCATCCCAGAACCGTGCGTACGGCATAAGGTGCCTGGCGGTCGCCCACTCTCTGGTCAAGCACCCAATGCGCCTCTGGCACGTCGCATCTAATGAGGAGATCCACTTCATCATCTTCCCAGTCTACAACGGTTACATCTTGCAGGTGGGGCCACCGAGTCAAGATTGCGTCCACCGACCTTGGTGCTCGCATGGGGAGATCCGCTAACGTGAATGCCTCCGTTGGTTCAATTTCCTCGTTAGTGTCTAGAGAGATGAGTTGCAGCCTTAATCTACCGGCAGTCATTACCTGTGTTCCGCCCACCGTGCTCACCGCTAACGACGTCGCACCTTTAGCCAGTTGGTGTTTGTTGGCAAACCGCTCTTTCACTAAAGTGGTGTCGGATCCACTATCAACGAAAGCCAACGCCTTGACTATCCCAGTCGGAGTCACTACTCCCACGGCCACTACGCCTAAACGTACCGGTTTACTGGCAGATTGTGAAGTTGAACAAATCACACTGGGCTTGGCACTCGCCTCGGATATGGTTACTCTCGCCTGATGCAGCAGCCGATGGTGTCTGCCCGTGCAGCCCTCGTAACCACATCGATTCCTTGTTCTACAGGCTGCTGCCCGGTGCGTGGTGTTGAGACAGATAAAACATGCTCCTGCCATCCTCGCCATTCCCCACCGTTCGTCTATTGTGGCGTTGCCGAACTTGGGGCATACTGGTAGGCCATGGCTAGTACCACAGGATCTGCAATTTGGTTTCGCCGTAGCATCTCGTGAAATGACGTGTGTATTGGTCCAAGGCTGGTACTTTGGATGTTCCCGTACAGGGGTTTGGACTTGGCTAGTACCGGGCTTGTTTGCTCGGTTGCTGTCCCGGATGAGTTGGCCGAATCTGCTGTCAGCTATCTTCGTTTGCCTGTCTAAGTATTCAGTCAGGTCTTCGAAGTTGGCTTCTCTGTCGCTTCGGTTTATCCGTTCTGCTTCTTCCGCCCACCGACCCTGTAGTTCGGGAGAGAGGTGACGGACTATGCCTTCCAAAGTGTGCATGGCGTCTAGGTCAGCCCTGTAACCTAAATGGTCGAGGGCTATTGGGCAGTTCTGCATCTTGATCACCAGGTCGGCCATGGTGTAGACGTCGCCCTTGGTTTTCTTTGCCTCTGCCATCACGCCCTCTATTAAGTTACGGGCTACTTTGAAAGGTTGGCCGAACAAGTCCCTCAGAATCTTTCTTGCCCTTGTGTAGCCTTGTTCTGGGTCGAGCATGGTGCACCCGTCGATAACTTCTCTTGCTCTGCCTCGGCAGTAGTGAGTAAGGTAAAGAAGCCTTTGCCCAGGGTCGGGTACCTTATTTTCAACGAACGTCTCGAACTGCTTGACAAACTTGCAGTATTGCTCATCTCGCCCGTCGAAAACCGTTAACTCCACTCTAGGCAGATCGATCGATGGTGGTTTGTAGTCGGCGACCGGCGTGTGGTTCCCTACCTTATTGCACCCTAATCTATTGGAAGTGTCGAAGTCACTGGTCTCATGCTCTCGTTGTTTCTGTGTACACTTCTCTGCTTCATGCGCCTGTAGTCTAGCCGAAAGTAACTGTTGCTCTAGTTCTAGTATTCTCAGCTTATATAAATCGACATCCTTACGATCAATATTGTTTTCGATAACACATGAACTAGCACTGACAGGACTAGGCGATCTAGCATTAACTAAAGAATCATATGTATTCAAAACCTCCCCAGAGACTTGCCGTATTACTTCCTGTCCGGATTCGACTGCTTTTGATCCTTTTCTTGGCATTTTGCGTGATTTTTCCTCGTTCCAAATTGATCTATTGAGTATTGTTACAAACGTTTGAGCAATGCGTAGCCAAATTTGCAACGGATCCCGAAATCAGAAGACGATAATCCGTGATATTCTACGATACTAGATTATTAAAATAAACAATGACATAAACAATATACAAACCTCAATAATACGATCACAAGGACTCAACAACGAGAAACCGAATAGCAGCGTGTGAGCAGACAGCACGTGCGTCACGCAGGTCCTGAACAAGGATGTGCCGAAGTAGCGCTCTGGGCGCGAACAAACAACAATTGGTCCAGAAAAACAACCAGTTCGTAAAGACAAGTCAATATTGTATGGAAATGAGTGATGTTGGGAAAAACACTGAATCGCGAGGGAAAAAGGGGGATTTTCCACGACCGGCCATTTCACCGGTTATTCCAATCGTGAGTAACTCGGAGCCCAATTAACGAATCCCAAGGTCAGATCAAGATTGATTCGCTGATTCTGCGGTACTGGATTAACAAACCGTGCGCATATAAATATGTACAAAGCTCAGCTGTACGGCCACAAAGTCTAGCAACGAGGACCAGAGTTCGACAAAGGGCCAATATCATTTACCACCGTCACGGCAGTCCAAGTTCGAATCAAAAATTATGCCACGGCAAGTGAGCCAAATATAAACAAGTGTTGAGGTGTGGTAATTGATGCATGCTGTACGTGTTTGAGGGTCAATAAGATGAACGGTGTAATCTCAACAATACAAGTATGTGGCAACTGCTATGGAGGACTTCCACACGTGTGCTTCACGGTGACCTCGATCGTGCTGAGAAAGTGACCCCTTTATGGACACTGTTTTGTATTTAATTTTCTCTAGTACCTTCTCTGACGCTCCGTTGTGGCCCAACTGTTTTGTTTGGCTGCTTATTTTTAGATCATACACATGGTATCCTTTGGGCATTTCCCAAATAAACCATTATTATTAATCTTATTATTATTATTATTAGTTGAACGGACCTTTCCGGCCTTTCCTTCGACCTCGCTTTTTAAATCATCTCTACTTTCTCTTCCTCGCCGACTGCGCACTCTCTCTGTTTGCTTTCTGTAGGCATTAAGGCGAAACCTACTTGGTCTGCAGGACAACTTTGCCCCACTGCAATGAAACAAGCACAAGAATAAGTCCGATTGATGGATAGCAGCGGCTAGAAATTCGAGCCAGAAAAGAGGTAGGAGTTGGAACTTCAAGTCAGTAGGGTGTGAGAGAGCTTGATTACGGTATGCCGAACAAAGAATCTCAGCTGTCCAGATACCAAGAAGCGCAAAGAGAACGTTCAAGCTACCATCTGCAAAAGCTCTAAGCAAAAGCACGAGGTTCTAAATGTGTTCACCTGAAAATGCCCTCAAGAAGGAGAGGGAAAATAATATTAGGTGATGAGAGGGAAGTCTGCGAAGCTCAGAACAAAGCCAAGGCCCCTAGTTTACTCTTCAGAGCTCCGCATCGAAAGGAAGTCGAACATAATGGGTCACCAAGAGACCCACTCGAAGAGCCTGACATGCCATAATTGCCTATAACTGTGGGGGAAACCAGATACTACTAGAGGGGGCCGAACATAAGCAAGCCAGTGGGGCCAGATGGCGAGCATTCAGCCACTATAGAGCCGCTGGCTGCTGAAACACATGGACACGTCTGTCGGCTGCTTCGTCTAAATTTCAGGCAAGGTCTGGTACCAACAGACTTAGAGGCAGCGGTCCTACCGGCTATCCATAAAGCTGGACTGCGCCGACGGAAACAAAACTGCGGGCCTGTGGGCCTTGCCAGTATCCACTGCGAAAGCTTGGAGAAGCCGTTAGGAGTATACTTTTCAAGAATTTGTCAGGACACAAGCTGGCTAGAGAAAAGCAGCAGGGGATTTTTAGGTGAAGGTCCTGTCTTTCTAACCTTTCCGGGTTCTTGGACTAAGTCACAGCTTAATAGAACAGAGGAATGCTAGAATTTTGCTATGTAGGCTTCATCGGGGCCCCCGACTCAGTGCATCACCGACTGCTGGTGGGCAAAATTATGACACATGTGCTAGATGGACAGTTACGTAATTGGGCGGCTGACTTTGTGACTAACGGGGAGCTTCATGTTATGGCTGGTGACGGGAAACCTGAGCTAGTGTACACGACAAGAAGTCTCCCTCATGGACCAGTTCCGGTACCACTTCTATCCTTCCTCTGCAAAAAGACCCGACTGAGGCACTGAACATCCCGGTTTTCATATTTACAGACTACGTAAAGTTTTTTTGGATCAGGTCAAAGGGGGTGCTAGCATTTAACGTCGAGGAGACTGTGAAGAGGGCAAACACACGGGATATGCCGATAAGTGAAGGCGAAGGCCATCTGGTAACCAGAGAGTCAGTTGGCTTGACTGCGATGGGGAAAGGTGGGCCGTTCAAAATTGACGCGGTGGAACAGATAAAGGGCTGAGGCGCTGTGATGACTGCAGACGGAGCAGAAAAAGCTGGCTGCCCTTGGGGCTCAAAATAAGCTCTTTAGGCCTATGTAAGCAATTTCTTATCCCTGTACAAAGCAGCAGTGCCTTACTTCGAATACGGTGTACTGGCCTGGGAACCCCTCCTGGAAAAAATGCAGCCTGTTTCAAAGATGTCCAGGTGCTAGCCGTTAGGACAGTGGGGGGCCAGCGAGGAACAGCCCTGCCAGAGGCTGCAGAATATGGGGCCATTTTCTATGGAAGGAGGGCTAAGATGGGACCTCATTAAGGCCTTTGAAGCCGTGAAAGGTTTGAAGGGAATATAGGATAGACGGACCAGGAGAGCTTAATAAAGCTACGGAAGGCTCGCTCAAGTCTAAATGCGAGAGCCAAATTCCTTGCAGAGATAGTCTGATTATGGAACCGGCCGGCCGAAGAGCTGGTAGGTTTGAAAGACATGGCTTTTGGAAAAGCAGGTCATGCCTGACAAACTTGGTAATCGCACGAGAACGCTGGACGATAGCCAAGGCCGAAGTACACCCTACGGAAGTAATCATCGTGGATTTTAGCAAAGCTTTTGACAAAGCTCCGCATGACAGTCTACTAGGTAAGCTTAGGGCCCTTGGTGTATTAGATCCCTTGATTCTGTGGATAGAGGACTTTCTAAGGGGCTGAACCTTTGAAGTACGAGTAGCACGGTCGCTGTCCACTTGGCAAGTGGCAGCTAGCGGTGTTACACAAGGATTGGTTCTGGGTCCGCTCCTCTTCCTGGCCTATATTAATGACCTACCACCAGTTTTTCAATCACCGTGTCTCATCTACGCAGACGACCTCAAGATCCGTCGCACCATTACATCGAATGCAGACGAGCTCGTTCTTCAGGAGGACATCAAAGCCCTTGAGAGATGGTCAGATCTGGGATCACTGCCAGTCAACACCGGCAAGCGAGCATATGCGAGTAGGAACACCGTCCAGCAGTGGGATGTACAATATACACGGGGCACCCCTTCCGCTTTCCGTCTGCGAAAAAGATCTGGGAGTGACGGTGGCCTCGTCACTAAAAATGAAGCACAGTACTGATAGAGTTTGTTCGTCAGCGTGGAGTATCCTCGGGCCAATTACTCGATCATTCAACCATCTCTCACTGAACGCCTTCAAGGTGCTGTATGCAGCCCATGTGCGTCCCAGGCTGGAATACGGGGCGCCAGCGGTTTTCCCTTGTACGTTGGCAGGAGTGGCAAAGTTGGAAAGAGTACAGAGAGGCGCAACCCGACTTATCGGAGGGCTACGTGGGGTCAGCTACGAAGAGCAGCTGAAGATCACAGGGCTGTTTCCAGTGGCCTATCGGAGAGTCCGGGGAGACCTGATCTTCACCAGGCGTATCATCAGAGGCGACTTCAGCCCAGAACTACGTGCAGAGCTCCCTCTCTGCGGACATGGCAGTGCGAGGGGACACCCGGTAACTAAAGAAACTGCACTCGGTGGGCCTCCCTCTGGTGTACCGTCTATCTCGGGGGGTGACCAATTCATGGAACTCGCTGCCAGCCGAAGTGGTGGAACAGCCTAAAGACACATCGTTAAAGCGACTTCTGGATGTATTTCTAAAGAGGCGGTGGGAGACACACACGAGTCTGCATCACTGAGCTATGGTGAGGAGGCTTACACGGGAGAGATACCCTCTGCCTCTATCATGAAGAATGAAGGAAGAATGAAAGAATAGAATCTTCCAACAAAAGCCAGACAATTAGGGAGAGATATTCCCGGATGCAGATTTTTTGGGTCCGAAGAGGGATGTCGGCAGTGAGTTTGGCCGGGTGTCTTTCAAGCGAAGGCGAGGTTTGCTGTCCGTACCGAAATGCTCACTTGAAGCTTGTCTTCGTCCCGGAAAGTAGACCTTTCTATTCTTTTCTTTTTAATAAAACCGGGTCAACGGAAGATTCTACAAAATCGGACTGAGGGGAAGAGCCAGCCAAATCCCTAATGGTGAGTGCTGAGTCAGGTGCATACCGCTGGGGGAAATCTGGAAGCTTATTCCGCTCTTGCCACAACCAATCCCGTGCAAACAAAACTGAGCTGAAAACTGAAAACCGAAAATAGTCCTAAACATGATTGGAAGGTCCTTCCCGCGCATATCTAAGGATGATTTCCCCATAATTTTCGGCACGTATATCCGACATCTGCTGGAGTACGGTAGTCAGATAGTACACTCTGGTCTTATCCGAGACCGTGAGATCCTAGAAAGAGTTCAGCAGGCCTCCACCAAGGCAGTAAGGGGTCTATCCCATCTAGGTTATCCCGTCAGCCTCTCGCTCCTCAACCTCTATCCCCTTGAGGTGATCTGTTTTTGATGTTCCACCTTTTTGAAACCGTTCAGAGCGATTGCTTCTTCTCCGTCTGTCCAACCTCTTCTCTCCGTGGTCACAGCAGAAAAGTTTTCAAACCGAAGCCACGCACTTCACCAAGGATTAACTTTTTTAGCTATAGGGTTATAACTATGTGGAATGCACTTCCGGAAGATATTGTTCTCTCGCAGAACAAAACTATCTTCAAGAAAAGGCTAGACCTCTACCTGGGTCTCTCCCAACAATTCCCTTTGTCAAAAAAAAACAAAATAGTTGTCTTTTATCGCATATATGTTCATGAATGCAACACCCCCACTCAGCTTAAGGCACTGTCCACAGTGTGACACTGCATGATGTTATGTGCATCTTGTTTTCGCTGCCACCCCGCCCCCCGCTTCTTTTTACTCTCGTTCCAGCTCGTTGAATCCAACAGAAGATCGAAGATTTCTTCAAGAGTCGGGACAATTGGGCTCAAAGCCTCGAACCCGTGTAGTACTTCAAGACTTCAAGACGCTTTACGTCTAAGTGGGGGACAGGTGCTCCAGTTTGGTGAACGTCACCAGTGGTGTACCTCAGGGATCCGTCCTAGGCCCGGTCTTATTCTTGTTATTTATTAATGACCTAGCATCCACTCTTCAATCGCCCAGCTTTATTTTTGCGGATGATGTGAAGATTGTTGGATCTAAGGGTGGGGCGGACTTGGGCAGGGAAATAGGTACCGTCCTGAACAGGGCATACAAGTGGGACTTACCTCTAAACGCTCAAAAAAGCCATTTGTTGTCAAGGGCAACAGAGAGCCTAACTGTCGCTCATGATCAAGGGCTGTTCACCGTAGAGGCAATCAGTAAGGTTAAAGACCTGGGGATCATCATGAACAGTGACTTCAAATGGTCGGAGCAATGCAATGCTGCTGCGCATAAGGCTCGTGGGGAGCTCTTTAGACTGCGATCAGCTTTGTCTTGCCGGAAGCCGGAGGTATTCGTACCTTTTTACATGGCTATAGTACGACCTCACTTAGAAGGTAGCGTGCAGGCTTGGTCACCCTTCTACAAAAAGGACGCCGCCTGCCTAGAGAAAGTCCAACGTCTCGCCACGCGAATGGTTGAAGGGCAGAGGGGTAAGACTTACGAGCAAAGACTCTGTGACCTGAATCTCTCCTCGTTGGAAAGGAGGAGAAGTCGAGGGGATCTCATAGAAACGTTCAAGGTAATGAAGGGCTTTTCTGGCCTTAGACCAGCTAGTCTATTCCAAGTCACCGTAGACTCCAAAACAAGGGGACACGAAAAGAAGTTGATAAAAGCCCGATCTAGGTTGATGGCTAGATCGCACTTCTTCGGCAATAGGGTTGTGAACAGTTGGAACGGTCTGCCTGGTGAAATGGTAGATCTGCAGACAGTCCAATCCTTCAAAGGTGCCCTAGATCGCAAGTGGTACGAGATCTTTCCTTGAAGTGAGCCTTGAGTATATCAACTAGATGGATGACGGGTAGCACTGTGGTCCTTCTGGAGTATGTTTTAGCAGACTTTTTCCCTCATTGCGTACTGCACCCCAGTGGGGACATCGGAAGCAAAAAACGTGCCATCATCTCAGGCGTTGCGCCTGAGAAACAGTCAGGAATGAATGAAAAAAGACACCTAGGCGACGGAGCAAACGCGGTGGTGTTATATACTAACGCGTGTAGTATTAGAAACAAATGGGCGGAACTTGCCAAAACCGCTGACGAACAGAAAGCATCAATAGTTGCCGTCACGGAAACGTGGCTTTCTGAAGAAGACCATGTGCCAGGCCTAATAAGTAACAGCTTTGCAGCCTACAGGCAGGATCGGGAACAAGATAGCCTTGGTGGTGGAGTAGCCATCCTCGTTAGGTCAGGTGCAAACCACCTTGAGTCCCAGACCAAGATGTGCACTCGCAATATCCAGCTATGCGCTGTTACGATCATCCTTCCAGGCAGAAGGGTTAACGTCGTCTGTGTCTACAGGGCACCAAGCACAAACCACGAAGAGGACGTTTGCTTGCTGCGGACTTTGACTGAACTAGTTAAGGACGCACAAAAGACCCTCATAGTGGGTGACTTCAATCTTCCGCACATCGACTGGGTGGCTGAGGTCTGCGTGCCGGGATCGGAGGAGCAAAGCTACTTAGAATGGCTGCATGACAATGCGTTGCATCAGCATATTAGGGAGAATACCAGATATAGGACTGGATGCGTTCCATCCCTGCTGGATCTAGCTATAACGAACTTCCCCAACGATGTGGCTGGACTGCATTATTGTGCACCGCTGGGAAAGAGTGACCACGTGTGTGTCAAAATAGTTCTATGCATGCGGCAACCGAAGGTACCCTCAAGGCTGATTAGGAATTTCGGTAGTATGGACATAGATAGGCTTCGTAATAGGGCGATGGGTTTGACCTGGGACGCGCCAGAGGAGGCTACTGTGGAGGAGCGCTGGCAGGCCATAAAAGGATCCCTGACTGCCCTACAGGAAGAGTTCGCACCCCTAAAACGAAGGAGTGGGGAGGGCAAGCCCATGTGGTGGAAGGCTGCAATAGCCAAGGCCATCAGACGTAGAAACCACTGCTGGAACCAGTACAAAGCTTCCGGCAGCCAGCTAGCCTGGAATCGCTATACGAAGCTGAGAAACGAGACTGTAAGCCTTTTGAGAACTTCTAAACGGGAATTTGAGCTGAAATTGGCCCAGTCTGTAACACAACAGCCGAAGAAGTTCTACAGCTATGTACAGTCAAAAGGCTCAACAAGAAATGCCGTAGGTCCGCTATCCACTAGAGAATACGGTATTGTCACTGACGACCAGGGCAAAGCAGACGCCCTGGGGGAATACTTTGGTAGTGTACATAGGATAGATAGTGGGGTACTAGTAGATCTGGCTCTGGTGCATCCTCCTCAGTTAAACGAGCTAGATCTTTCAGAGGAATGCGTGCGTAAGTACCTACAGGAGTTAAACAGCCACAAGTCAGCGGGCCCAGATGGCATTCATCCAGCTATCATCAAGCCGTTGGCGGATATCATAGCTCCATCGGTATGCAGATTGTATAGATCCACGTTGGACCAGGGAAAGCTGCCTCAGGACTGGAAAGTCGCGGCAGTCGTGGCAATACATAAGAGTGGGCCTAAGTCGGATGTGCAGAACTACAGGCCGGTAAGCCTAACTAGCATTCTCTGTAAAGTTCTCGAGAAGATCATCCGTGCTCATATCTGCCAGCACTTACTGCAGCACTCCATGCTAAGCCCGGCGCAGCATGGATTCCTGAAAAATAGATCTTGCCTGACCAATCTCCTGTGCTTCTTAGATGAAGTAACTCGACGGCTGGACGAAGGTAAGCATGTTGAGGTATGTTACCTCGACTTTAGCAAGCCGTTCGAATCCGTTAATCATCGTCTTTTGCTATGCAAGATGGAGACTTTCGGGATAGGTGGGCCAGTATATAGGTGGCTGGAGGACTTCCTCCCCCACAGGACGCTTTATGTCAAAGTGGGGGACAGGTGCTCCAGTTTGGTGAACGTCACCAGTGGTGTACCTCAGGGATCCGTCCTAGGCCCGGTCCTATTCTTGTTATTTATTAATGACCTAGCATCCACTCTTCAATCGCCCAGCTTTATTTTTGCGGATGATGTGAAGATTGTTGGATCTAAGGGTGGGGCGGACTTGGGCAGGGAAATAGGCACCGTCCTAAACTGGGCATACAAATGGGACTTACCTCTAAACGCTCAAAAAAGCCATTTGTTGTCAAGGGCAACAGAGAGCCTAACTGTCGCTCATGATCAAGGGCTGTTCACCGTAGAGGCAGCCAGTAGGGTTAAAGACCTGGGGATCATCATGAAAAGTGACTTCAAATGGTCGGAGCAGTGCAACGCGGCTGCGCATAAGGCTCGTGGGGAGCTCTTTAGACTGCGATCAGCTTTGTCTTGCCGGAAGCCGGAGGTATTCGTACCTATTTACATGGCTATAGTACGACCTCACTTAGAAGGTAGTGTGCAGGCTTGGTCACCCTTCTACAAAAAGGACGCTGCCTGCCTAGAGAAAGTCCAACGTCTCGCCACGCGGATGGTTGAAGGGCAGAGGGGTAAGACTTACGAGCAGAGACTCTGTGACCTGAATCTCTTCTCGTTGGAAAGGAGGAGAAGTCGAGGAGATCTCATAGAAACGTTCAAGGTAATGAAGGGCTTTTCTGGCCTCAGACCAGCTAGTCTATTCCAAGTCACCGTGGACTCCAGAACAAGGGGACACGAAAAGAAGTTGATAAAAGCCCGATCTAGGTTGATGGCTAGATCGCACTTCTTCAGCAACAGGGTTGTGAACAGTTGGAACGGTCTGCCTGGTGAAATGGTAGATCTGCAGACAGTCCAATCCTTCAAATGTGCCCTTGATCGCAAGTGGTACGAGATCTTTCCTTGTAGTGAGCCTTAAGAATATCAACTAGATGGATGACGGGTAGCACTGTGGTCCTTCTGGAGTATGTTTTAGCAGACTTTTTCCCTCATTGCATACTGTCTCAGTGAACGCTCACGATGCATAATGTCTCTCGCAGTTGATGTGCGATGAGGTTTTCCGTTTCCCTCTCATTTTTAGCGGGGATTCGACGAAATACACTCGGCAGTGGTGGGTGCATAACTGGTGTGCATACCATCGAAGGAATTCTGGACGCTCGATTGGCCGTGGCCATTACCTGTCCTGTGCAGACTGAACTGAACTGAACTGAACTGCCTCAGTGAACGCTCACGATGCATAATGTCTCTCGCAGTTGATGTGCGATAAGGTTTTTCGTTTCCCTCTCAATTTTAGCGGGGATTAGACGAAATACAATCGGCAGTGGTGGGTGAATAACTGGTGTGCATACCATCGAAGGAATTCCGGACGCTCGTTTGGCCGTGGCCATTACCTGTCATGTGCAGACTGAACTGAACTGAACTGAACTGCGATACAGGTGTGGCCTTCGTACTGTGGAGTCTGGGTATTGTAACGGCCAGAGTGGAGGCCGCCATCTTGTTGTTCGTTTAATGTAAGTGTTGGTGCCGTTGATACACTTACTGAGCCTCGGCTCATGGAGTTTTTCCCTTTTGTGCTTTTGCAGATCAACCACGCTCACCCCCCCGGCGGAAGATCACTGCTGCTTGCGTGTTACAAATTTGGTGCCGCGACCGGGGACCGGAGGTTATGGGAGGCCTTGGTGATTGACCTGAAAATGGCCGTACAGATAATTGTGCTCTGTGAAGTGTGACACGGTCTTAATGTGGCCCAGTAGAGGTCTTTTGAATTGGCCTGCACGGAGTAATAAAGCGGAAGGCCCGATTGGTTGTATAGTTTTGAGGTACTGCGTAATCGGCAGTGAACCTGTAAAATGGCCTGCCCGAGGCGTGGTCCCAGGGAACTGAGTACTCCTGTGGTGTGATAGCGGAGTAAGTAACACTGTGGACAGTGTTCTTTCGTTGAGGGGGAGCAGTGTAACGGCCAGAGTGGAGGCCGCCATCTTGTTGTTCGTTTAATGTAAGTGTTGGTGCCGTTGATACACTTACTGAGCCTCGGCTCATGGAGTTTTTCCCTTTTGTGCTTTTGCAGATCAACCACGCTCACCCCCCCGGCGGAAGATCACTGCTGCTTGCGTGTTACAGTATTTTTGGCGCGAGATGTCCGTTGGTGTTCCTCTCGCTTCGCGTATCATTTGCCGCCGGCTTCTGGCCTGGAATATCAAGCCAGTGCAATGTAGAGCGCTTCAGGTTGCAACAACAAAGTATACAAAGCTGGGTACATGTAAGTGCGGTCAGGCATCTCTGTTTTTTTTTTGAAATACTAGTCATTTGCCATTTCACGCACACGTGAATGGCGGTGAATGGTTGCACTTTATATCCCTTGGGCACCATTGACACTTTTGTGGGAGGCCACAGTTACTCGTGTGCCCAGTAGACGTTCGCCAACGAGAAAACGTAGCATCTGAAGACCAGAGAGCTCACTAGTGCACGAAAGTGGACGATCTGGCAGGCGACAGCTGCCGTCAGGTCCTGGAAGCTGTACTCATATGAATTCACCCGCGTGTACTCCGACAGCTTGGGCTCGGAGACTGCACGCTGGGTTTTTGTTAGGAAGTGTCGGAGATAGTGCATGCAATCTTCGGGGACGGTCAGGCCAGGTCAAGTCGCAGGTCCTTCTGTGATGCCTGCAGGTTACCGACTATCGTTGACACGTGTTTGTTGCATCAGGTAGCAATAGAACTTAGATTATGTTGAAAGTATTATGCGACCGTGTGCTATTCGATGTTCATCGCTTACCGTTCTCTGAATGTACCTTCCCTTGCAGCAAAGCCAGTGCGAAACCGCTCCAAAACCCGTAGGCTTTTGGCCGATTTTTGATCGGTCTTTACCATTACGCCGACCGATTTTTGGTGGGTTTGTTTAGTAGCCATGTTACTCGGATCAACATTGAATTGATACGAAGGAAATCGACGATCGGAGTGATGTGCAATGCTTAGTTGGCGTTTTATTTAAATGTATTGGTTTAATTCGTCAAAATGCCCTGAAATACCACGGTATAGATTGCTATTTCATTCTCTCGAAGTGAGTAAAATAACAAATAATCGGAAATCATAAATCATCAGATAGAAATGAGCATCGTGAAATGTAATTTGGGAAAAGTGAGGGAAATTAGCGAGGCATATCACGTATTTCAAACGATTGGCACAAACCGCTTGGAAACCACTCGAAAACCGATCGGCGTAATAGTAAAAACCGCCCAAAAACTGATCGGTTTCTAGGCGGTTTGTGCCAATCGTTTGGAGTACTTAATATTCTTCGTTAGTTTCTTTCACTAACCCATATTACGTATTATAATGTCCATCTCTATCTCCTAATTTATGATTTTCCGATAATTGTCCTTATTTCACTCATTTCGAGGTAATAAAATAGAGCGATCTATACCGAGGTTTACAGGACATTTCGATGAATTAAACCAATACATTCAAATAAAACGCCGACCAAGCATTGCACATTACTTCGGTCGTCAATATCATTCGTATAAATTCAGTGTTGATCCGTGTAAAATGGCTACTAAACAAACCGACCGAAAACCGATGTTACGAACAGGCTGGGTGCTACAAGGGTTTTTGGAGACACTCAGCAGTACAGCTAAAGGGACAGTCAACGGTTCTTACTACAAAATTACGAACTGTTTCTGGTATTTTAGGTAAAACGACGGTCTTTCACGTATCCTGGAGGCAAACTCAACGTCACTTAAGAGAAATGAAATTCAGAGTCCCCAAGTGTGACACTTAGGGAACGGCCGAGTGTCCCCTGTGCTACGTGTGTTCTAGCGGTGGTCCATGAACCCTCTTGTGGTAGTATTCTTCTTGTTGTCGATGGATCCTGCAATTTACGTCGAGCTGACTCGTCTTGACGAGCGCTCCTTTTAGTTTCATCACGTAGTCCGTCCTACCTGAGACAGTCGGCCGATGTTGTGTTCGTAGATCACACGGAACGCGCAATTCTCTCCCCGTGCAGGAGGAATGTGGTGTTTGTCCCGTCGATCGATGTACCGTAATTTTGCACGCAATAAGGCATAGCGTGATCCCAGCGTTTTGTTTCTTCGAAAAAGGCCTTGAGTAGTCGTTTTATAATGCGGTTTGTCCGTTCGACCAACCCGTTCTCTCTAGAGTGATGTACGGTTGTTCTCGCTTTGTCTTCCTGCAGCAATTTGCACGATGCATAGGCAGTGCTGTTCTTTAAAGTGCTTCCTTTGTCTTAGTGAAGTTGGCCTGGCGCCCCTCAGTTGCAGACCCAGTTCTCAAAAATAGCTCTCGCGACGTGTGCTGCATCGATGACAGGAACTGCGACAGCCTCCGCCCACTTTGTGATACAGTCAACCATTACAGTGATATATATTATTGCCTCTTTGGGTTTCCGGTAATGGTCCCGTGATATCGACTCCGACCATTTCGTTCGGATATCCTGCCTGTATGGGTTTGAGCGGTGCTCGGCGTCCGGGGTTAGGGTCTTTTCAGGTAGCACAGGATTGGCATCGCTGACAGAAATTAGCAACTTCACGTCGTTGTTGTGGCCACCAGTACGTGACGTGGACTGCACCATACATTTTGTTTTGACCGGGGTGTCCGTCGTTCCATGACGGCCTGTGTTTGTGAATAAAGGACTAATAACCGTCTGAGGTAACTGGGCTCTTGTTAGAGGAGAAGTCAGTCATCAGAGTTTGATTTTGTCCCACAGACCATGAACAACAGGTTCCATAACCTGTTTCTGCTAGTTCTTCTCCGGTCGGTCGCCTGCCTCCCTCCTTCATGCATGGCTAACTCGAGACACTCAGCATGTATCCTCTTCCAGTCTTCCAAACTTGTGTCGAGGTTGACTAGTGCCACAATGAGAGCTACATGGGGGGCAGTAGCCTTGGTTTCGCCTGGGTCCGCGACAATGCATCCGCGTTCCCATGTCGTTTCCGCGGTCGGTGTACTCAAGTGTATGAGTATTCCTGCAATTGTTCTTGCCACCGCGGCACTTGGCCTTGAGGGTCATTGAAGTTGGTAAGCCACATAAGCGCTCGGTGATCCGTTCGGACAAGAAAATTACGTCTCAAAAGATGTCGGTAGTGTTTATCGAAGTATACTAAGGCCAGCATTACTTTCCTTGTAGTACAGTATTTCGGTTCGCGTTTGCTCGAGGTTCTGCTTGTATATAAAATCACATGCTCTTTACCGTCTCAATCGCGTTGTGACAGTGCCACTCCAATGCCCTTTTCGGATGCGCTTGTGTCCAGTATGGATTCTCCACCAGTCTTTGTGGTGTCTGGGAATGTCAGTACTGGCGCTTGACCGTGCGCAGATGTCCACAAATGCCTTTTGTTGGTCTGCACCCCATTCAAATTGTTTATTAGCTTCCAGTAATGCATTTAATGTATCAGCAATAGTGTCAAAGTTGTGGACGAACTTCGGATAATATGATGCTAGCCCTAGGAAACTTCGAACCTCGTCGGCGATCTTCAGGGTCAGCCAGATTTGACCAAATCTTTTTTTCGCAGGGTCTGTCTGAATACCTGTGCCGGACACAACGTGCCCTAGATATGACATCTGTCGTTAGAACATGTGGCCTTTGGAGGGCTTCAGTTTAAGGCTCACTACGCATCTTGTCGAATACAAGAGCCAGGTTGTACCGATGTTCTCCCGGTGTCCTGCCTTTTACGACTTCATCATCCAAGTACACCAAGCAGCACTTTGAGAGTAAGTCCACCAAAACCGTATACATTAGGCACTGAAAAGTGGCTGATACATTCGTCAGACCAAATGGCATTGCCAGGAACTCGTACGGACCAACTGGGAGTGTGGAAGCTGTCTTTTATCGATCTCACTCCGTTATCTCTACTTGCCAATACCAAGTCCAGCGTACCAAAGCACTCCGGTCTTTCTAGTAGCTCCAGTTGATCATCCATCCCTGGGAGCGTAGAGGAACCTTTCCTAGTCACCTGACTAAATTTCCAGTAACCGACACAGCCGAAGTCCATCATCCTTACCAACGATGCCGGTGCTGCCCAGGGGGGCTTAAGGGGTTGAGTCACGTTTCTGCCCAGCATTTTCTGCATCATATTTCTTACGAGTACTTCATGACGAGGTGGGATCTTCTTAGTATGACTGGTGGTCATGGTGTGACGTACTACGTCCGTCCGCCCTAATTTTGTACAGCCCCAGGCGAAAAAGCTGAAGTAGCTACCGATGAGATTTATCAGTTGGTGTATCGTCTGTGGCGGGACATGCCCCGTTTGCATCAAGTTCCTAATGTTTACTATAGTCACCTTCCGTTGACACACGTAACAAATAATCGTGACCAGCGATTATTCGTGGTAAAAATCTGACGTTTCCTTTGGTGGTTCGTACCAGTTGGCCATTCACATTGGCACTGTAGTGTAAGGTGATTGGTAAGTTCATTTCGGTAATAACACCCAAAGCCATGCGATGAACTAAAACGGAACTGTGAATCTGACATGCTCCTCCTAGTTGATCGTCAAGGTTCACTTTGCCAACGATTTCCAAAGGCTCCCCACTAATTCCAGTCCAGTTCGGTTCAGTTAATTCAACCATTAACCTCGCACTTCTCTGCTCTGGTTTCGGTTGCTATATTCTGGCATCGTCCAGTGAATGGAGAAAAGAATAGAAGCATAGTGATAAACATCCAAAAAGTCAAAGTACCAAGAGGAAATCAAGACGATAAGGAAAGAGTCCAGATGCAACTGCGCCACTGACCGCGACACTGAATGTCTCCAAACATATAGTAGGCGGATCACGTGGACCACAACCTGGAAGTCCAACACGTCCTACTCGTCCACTCGTCAAGGTTTTCATACCTTTTTGCCATGTCATGGACTGACCACCTCGACCTACCTTCCAGTCACCATCTGCCTCAGAGAACAGCGTACGCTGGGGAAGTCTATCGGTGGAGATGCGTAACACAAAACATCTCGGTCACTTCACGGGATCGAAGACCTGTAACTCTGAGCTTCGGTCACTCCTAGTTCACGAGGCTGCGGGCCACTCCTGTGTCCATTAACCCTTCGGCATCGTCATCATCACCGTACAGCGTTAAACAGTAGGGAAAGCCCCACTGACCACTGCCTTTCTCACCATGTTGCACGCTGAATTAGAAAGTATGAATATACAAGATGGAAAGGGAGTGGACCTACACTGGTGGGAAAAGGAAAGAATGCCCTAGTAGCCAACACACAGAATACACAGTCTAACTGTACAAACGCACATCGATCAGTCATTCTGATTCGATAGAAAGTGATAACACGATTGCCACTGTTCGCGGTTCGCAGCCATATCCTTCAGTGTCTCCAGCCAACTGGTAGACGGATCTTTTGGACCCCAACCACGAAGACGTGAAGCACCTACTTTTCCTAAGTTTGTTGTACATTTTTTCATTCCTCGTTGCCCAGTCATCCGTTGACCTCCACGTGGTTTTTTCCACTCCCTAGGAGGAACGGAGAATAGAACACGGTGTGAAAGACTTGTGTTTGCCATTCGTAACACATGCCCCAACCAACGAAGTCTACTAAGTTGGATACGCTGTGACAAAACGTTCTCCGAATTAGTACCCAATACTCGATTTCTGACCTCAGCATTGCCTACTTGGCTAATCCACCCGATCTTAGCGATACTGCGCAAACATCTGTGGTCGAAAACCTCAAGACGACGAATATCTTCAGCACGCAGACTCCAAGTTTCGCAACCATACAACAAAACTGAACGCACCGCGGCACAGTATACACGACCTTTCAACTTCAATGAAATATCAGGTCGGCACCACAAGTGCTTCAGTCCAGTGTACGCCGCTCGAGCCTTGGATATCCGCGTACTCACCTCTACTACTGTGCTCCCATCCGTCGTCACGCTGCTGCCGAGGTAGGTGAAGTGGTCGACAACTGACAGCACCTCCCCATCGAGCATCAAGCTCGGAATCGTTGACGTCCAGTATTGTAACATCGTTCTACACTTTGAAGGTGCAAAGCGCATGTCGAATGGAGCTACAGCTCTCGCAAGTCTATCTAGTGCAGGTTTAGTATGTTACGTGGATTCGAACAAGCAGACAGCATCGTCCGCGCAATCTAAGTCGCTGTTCTCTAGCTCGACACCCAAATCCTGGAGACTTCTCGAGGCATTCTCCATTATTTCGTCCTCCCTTTAGTAATCGAATTCATGACTCTACTTCTACTTCCGATAGGGGTTAAGTGATACCACCCAAGGAGTCGTAGTTGTTGACACAGGAGTAACTACACTAGCGTGCGGCCAGCTAAACTGTTGTTTGGAGTATTCCGCCCAACAATCCAGCCTTTGCTGTTTGTTATGGATAGGTTCTCCATTTCTATTACAAATCATTTCGATGGAATTTGGTGGTAGGCGCTCTTGAGGTCGAGAGTGCTGTGTAGTTCATAACGTGAAATATTCACCATTTTATCCAATCGTGGCAAGGGGTACGCATCGAAGTATGCAAAGCGGTTAATAGTTTGACTGTAATGAATCACCATTCGTTGTTTGTGGTTAGCGTTCCTTGGTACGAGCTTTTGAGCTCTCTATGGGGAAATCGAGGGTTCGATGATACCGTCTCTTAGTAGGCGATCGACTTCGAGGCGTATAAGCCGTTCGTATTCTGAGATGGGACGCATTGACTTGGTTGCGACTGATGTGCAGTCCGATGATAAGTTGGGGAATAAAAGTGATAATTCTATTTTGGCGGCGCGTAATCCACAGAGAAAAGATGCCTCGCTGGCCACCGAAAGGCATCTCGACCTTATCGTCATGCCCAAGTAGTACATCGGCGCACTGGTTTGGTAATTCCAGGCGTTTAAAATGTTTGTACATCATATGTTCATATTGGATAGACACATAACAGTAACCCGTGGTAGATCGGGACAGTGAGATCGACGCCATAGTAATCTTTGACTCCGTAGGCTGAAGTTCCCAATTGTGAGTATGTACAACCTTAGGGGAAATGTAGCTTGCAAAACTACCAGTACCGGTCAGTGCTTGGAGAGGTGTCCCATTAACAAGAATACTGGGGACTGTACGTGATAAACAGTTTGGGGCTGTGGCAAAAAAATACTGAGGCGCAAGTGGTCGAGGGCAGAATTCACGTGATGTTTTGTGGGTTTGTATATCCAAACACGCTGGAAATAGCTCAGTTAGTCCCACGTTTTACATATTGCTTCCCAGGCTGGGCACTTAGGATGGGGATGTTTGTTGTATCCACAAAAGTAGCATGTTTGGCCAGCGGCTGCCAGAACATATGTGCTGGAAGGAGTAGGGGATGTGACAGGTATGCATGAGCTGAAGTGGTTCGAACAGCAAGAGGGTGATTGAATATTTGAGCATGATTGTGACCGTTTATGAGCCAGTTCGAGAGATCTGGCAAGTTCGTACTCCTCACCAAGGCCTAATTGGTTTTGGGCTAGAAGCTTTTCCCGGGCTGTCGAGGACTGCAGACCGGAGATTAGAGCGTCCCGTATAGATTCGTTTGTATGTTGCAATGAGGTAACTGCTTTGAAATCACAATCATTTACTAAGAATTTGAGTTTCTGCAAGAACTGATCAACGTCCTGCCCGTTTTCTTGCTTACAGGTTGCCAGAAGATATCGAGCGTATACCACGCTTTTAGGTCGGAGGTAGACTTTCCTGAGTATCTAGATGGAGGACCCGTACTCAGCACATTCCGAGATGTAATCGTAAACAGATGAATCCACAAAGGGTATAAGAGTGCTCAATTTATCAGGATTGGCGGCTTCTATGTCTTTGAGATAAATGCTCAGAGTACGGGACCAGTGATTCTATCGAGTAGGTGCATCTGGTGCGTTCGGATCGACATCAAAGCACTTGGGTCGGATAATAGAAAGATCCAAGTTATTTGTCAAGTAAATTGTTGTGCATGTGACAGCGGTAGATTATGAGTTTCGAATAGTAGAATCAAAAAGTAGTAATGAGCGCTCTATTTGACTGATAACAGGTGTATAATGACTGAAGTGTAAATAAAGAAACTTAATGATGGGTTACACAAATACAGCAGATAATGGTATCATGACAGACCTAATAATGGCTTTTAAGCTATACCCGCAAATCTCAGTCACCGATGGGAACTGGCTGGCTTGTGGTTACATTCCTGCGCTAGCGTAAGCTAGCCAAACCAACGGAGAACAGTTCTTTTTTCAGTCTCATCAACAAGTAGAAAAGGTTGTTTCAGTATGTGGCGACGGCAACCTCTATAGCTGTTTTCAGGTGTCGACTGGTGCAGTGCTGTCGGGAGGTATCCCAGGACTACAGTTGACTATTTTGAGTTGCTTTTTACCTACCCACTTTCTTGGCCTCTGATCATTTCGCTGTTTTTTTAGATTACATGCTCGCACATGAGAGTGGCCGAAAGGTTTTATACCCCATAGCCACAAAGGTCCACTGCACTACTAGAGGTAATCCGCCACTAGATCTCGAAACTTAGAATGAATGACCACGTAAGGGTCAGAGGTGGTAACGAGCCGAATGACAGTATGGATTACTATCTACTACCAAAGTTACCGGTGGTGGAACTGTGTTTGAGGTGGATCGATAATCAGTGATTCACTGGGATGTTTCTGCTGATAAGGATTTTCACGACGACAGCCAGTAGCACGGTAATTTTTCACTGCTTTGCGACGGAGTAAAAAAATTTTCATCGTTTTTGATTAAACGACCGGATCATTTTGTCTTAACTCACCAGCCGCAATCTGAGTTCACTAAGCTCATTCCAAAATACTACTAAAGGTGTTGTCTTTGATCGACTACTGGACTACCCGTGCGACGTGGTTACTGCCTTCAGTATTTTGTTATTGTTATTTCGTACTTGCACATGAGTTCAGTGGAATAAGTATACCCTATAACAAAAGGCCCGTTATGCTATTAGATACGGCTGGTAGCCAGACCCAAAAGTTGGCGTGGAGAACCATACAAGGTCCCAATGAGTCACGTTGTTCTTGTCTTCTGTTTATAGTATGCTTTCAAGTAGCGATAACAAATTTCTTGTTCGATTTGACTCAGAGTTGTCGGCGATATGCCTGGCAAACCAGCTTACACTGGTGAGTTCTCCTAGTCTCCTGGTGTTGGGAAGTTAAAAACGAAAAGGTTTCTTTTTCAAGCAAGCCATTAACCAGCTCGAGCGTGCAAGGCCGTATTGAATAATCAATAATTTATCGGGTCACTCAAGACGTAACACTTTTCGTTGATCGAGCAGTCATCTGCAGTCCGACGCAAATTGGGTCAACGGATCAATACTCAATCCGGCAAAAGGTTTTTACCAACCTAGTCGGTCCAACAGGACTTAAACCTAACTAGACGCCCGAGTTCGGGAATGTTCGATTTTCGCTTGAAATACCGCACAGTAATTTCCGCAAAAGTAGCCATTTTGGCAAGCTAAGTTATTGTCTTTTGATTTGCTAAAGCGGGCTGGAGCGACCAAAGTCGTAAGCTGAGATCGAGTGTGCGGGTTTTCCGTGGGTCATAACAAACTACCTGGTAATGCAACGAATAAAAGACCAGGCCCTTTGAACGGTTTTCAAGTAGTGAGAATAGCTCAGGTTAGATCCGTGTTCATATCTCATTTTGATCAACGTCGGGTCAGGACCGCCGGTCGCGTATTTCCTTCACAACTATCCTCGGTGCTATGCATGTGCTGAGCATGGGCGGTGAAGACAAGATCTCTGAAAAGAACCGTTGATAAGGCACGATAGAAGATGGAAGTAACAGAACGGTTCAGATTTCAGCTGGGAGGGTTTTGCTCCCGGTTAACTCTGCCGTAAAACATCATCTTTTAAACACGTTCGCTTGTCGTGCATGACCTCCCTTGTTAGCTTGTTTCACTTTTACCACCATAGCAGCAAAGCGCGTAATCCCGGGGTATGAGTATACGGTAAGAAATTCTTGGGTTCATATTGTGCTTTCTAAATTTGTCCGTTTAATAATATTTAACTTCTGAAATAAATTGTTTGCATAAAGTTTGGCACTCTGGGCTCTTGGAAAATGCATACATCGAGCGCACGGTGTCCCTTCATCGCATGACTAAAAGAGTTTTCTTTTTGGAGTTTCGCGACGTTTAATTGAACTCTTCCCTCGCCCTCATCGGTTACTTTGGTGTTAAACAGAAATCCATTGTCGCCTGGCTCGTTGCAATACCCGACTCATTGGGACCTTATGTGGATTTTCATTCCAAGTCTTGGGATCTGGTTGCCGCTTATCCCTAATAGTGCAATAGGGCTATAAGGTATATGCCTCTTCCGCTGCACTCATGCGCTAACATGTAATAATGATAATGAATTGCTCAAGTTTCCATGTCCTCACACCAATTGTTGTTATTTTTCATATTGTTCGTGTTTTTAGTGCCCGAATCACACAAAACAGGTATGCTTCCGTCTGTGCATTGGACCATCGAACGTGTCATCGCCGTTGGAATGATCCCCCTGTATCCTATTGCGCTCTACATCGAAAACCCAACAACGAATTTCCTTGTGGTCACAGCCGTTTCAATGCACGCCTATTGGTAAGTATACCTCCTTATTATTATAATTCTTTTTATAACTAAAATTTCATTTATTTTAATGAGTGCTGAGAAGTAAAATGCGTGATTAGTGGTCTTTCGAACTAGGCACCGTTTACTTCCGCCTGAGCTTCGCTGACACGAAGCAACTAAAGCCGCTATGTAGAAGCTAGAACTCGATAACAAATCTGCTACGATCGCACTCCTAAATGTGTACCACTGGTATTTCTTCATTGCACAGTAAAAGGAGTCTGTAGGGTGCGCTCCCGTCAAAGCCAGTTTGTTGATTCCGCCTTTGAGAAGAGAAAGGTTGTAGTTGGGTGGGAAGACAAAGAAGAAGGGTGTTCCATAACCTGGCCGTCCGGAAACGAAGATTGAAAGGTTGGGGTCCGAGATCTAGTGAAGAAAATCTGATAAGGATGACTGGCTACCTGGGCTCGGAATTGGCGTTGAAAAGTGATGGAGACAGGAACAGCCAAGGCAAATCCGGATGAATAAATATCAAATAATAGCGGTAGAACAAGGACAGTAAATCAACTGCCCGGCGATGGGCAAACGACTGCAAATTAGGCGTTAAAACTGGCTCAACTATCAAACGAACGGCTTTTCGTTGGACTCGGTCGAGATAAAAAAGACGAAGATTCCAGTGTGATTTGGTATGAAGATGCCTCTGGCGAGTAATGGAAGACCGGTCTTGCGTGCAGCACGAGAAGTAAGCGAAGAAATGTATGAAGACGACGACAAAGAGAAAACGAAAGGAAGACCCAGGAGAGGTATAACGTTGGAGAGATGAAGGGGAACTGAATGAAAACCTAAGTGGGAAGAGAAAGAATGCTGTTTAAGAGAAATCGAGAGATATGTTTTAGGAGCAATGAAGGGAACACGATTTTGAGCCCCATGAGATGCGTCCAGGGTCCGAAGTAAGCGATGCTACGGGAGCACAACCGTCATGATCGGTGATGGTGGTGGCATGTCGGGAGGTGGGATACAATAGAACACTATAGGGTGCCGTCGTCAACAGGGATTGGAAGTGGTGGTCAAGTGGTTTAAAGCGTTTGCTAACCACTTCGGAAGTCAGAGGTTTGAATCCCCGTCATCACCGGCTACTTTGGTGGTAGACAAGTCCACCGTCATCCGGCTCCTTACCATACCTAACCTATTGAAACCTTGTGCGGTTCTCCACCCCAAGTCTCAGGGTCTTTTTGCCGGTTATCGCCAGTATTGAAGTGGGCCTTTGTGGCAGGGGGTATGTCCCTTCCACTGTACTCATGCACAAATATTTAGTAAAAAACGATCACTAGTGAAAACCAGGAAGAGGGTGGATGTAAGTACAAAACCTCGGGGAACACCAGCATTCTCGGGAAAACGGAGATGGTCCGGGTACTAAGAAGACTTGACGTCCGCAAGACCCAAACGTGGGCAATTTAGACATTAAACCGCTGTCAGACACGGTCTAAAGTCTTCGATGTCTAGTAAAACCAGGTGTTTTCCTCCGTGGTTACTTAGTGCCTGCCACTGACCAGAATTGCGAAACCATAGCTGGTAGATCACCTATGGAACGACGAGGCCCGGTCTTTTATCAGTCCTCCGCTTTTGCAGCTGTTCGGAAAGTCGGGTCTCCATAACTTTGGGCGTAGGACGGTAGTTGTTGCGGTCGGATGACTCGCCGCCTTTGTGCATAGAAAAAATTACGGCTTCGTTCTATGGGGCGACAAACCTACCAGATTGGGGAGGAAGGCAAAAGAGATGATGCAAGATTACTGGTAACTCCGGTTCACATTTTCAGGACGATGAGTGATATACTGTCAGGTTCAGGTGGTTTGTTTTGGTCCAGTAATTATGAGGTCTGACAAGCCTGATTATGATTAGAAGAATAAAGTGATGGCTAGTAAGAGAATTCAGAGGCTGAATGACAGAAAAGTCGACTAAAGTGAAATTAGAGGCTGACCGAAGAGCAAAAACCTCGGCTCTCATGAAATTCGTAGACTAGTGAGCCAGAGGAGTTACAGATGGGAGAGAATGTGGAGGGGCAAAAATTACAGGAAACAGCTTTGGCGAGGGACCAGAATGATCTACCAGTAGCAAAAGAAACTAGACGTTCGGCTTCATAGCAGACGGAACAATCCCGAGCTTTCTGAATGGAAAGCGAGTATTTATTTCTAGCCTGCACGAAGAGACTTCGAGATTGGGGAGTAGTAAAGTTTGAATGCTGACTGCTTCATGCGCACAGCACAATTTCAGACGTGGGTGAATTCCTCAGGGAAACGTTGTTTGCCGGATTTGGAAAAACGTGGACCTAAGAGAACAGTGGAGGTAGAAACATCAGAAGTGAAGCAGCGGTTACCCCAAGGACAGGAGACCAGAGAGTCGCGAAAACCATTCCAGTTGGCTGGGTCGTTACGCCAAAAAGTGCGTTTGGAGTTTCAAGGAGGAGCTGGGCGAGAGGTGGGAAAGGAGACAAGACTGGCTCGATGAACCCAGTGGAAGAAGGTGGATAATACAAGATAACGAAGAGGGAAGGGAAGAGAATAGAAGATGGAAGGTATGTGCACGATCACCAGCCCGATCGGGAATGCATGTGGGGAAGTCAACGGGTTGGTGTAGATTGTTGACCAAAGCAAAAGCTTCGGCTTCGCGCCCCACAGCCGTAGTGTCAGAAGAGTGTAAAAGTCAGTTGTTGTTGTTGACATGAAAGCCATCAAAAATGGTAACTTGGCAGTTGGAGTCTGATGCAAACAAACTCTCAATGCTATAAAATAGGAAATCAAAGACTGAGGGATCGCCACCGTTGAAAGAGTGATAAAGATACGAAGTAAGGGTTAAAAGAAGGGAACCGAAGTTTCAACCCCGTCAGGTGGAACTCGTTGTTAGAAAAGTTCAAGTGTCGGGTATGAGAGGCAGTGACAAATCGGTGGATGTAGACACAGACACCAGCTTTAGGTGAAGATAAAAAATGAAAAGGGTAGTTCGGAGAATGGAGATGGGTTGTGTCCGACGAGGGAGAGATTTACGTCTCAGTCAAGAATAAAGCAAAAGAACAAGAAGATAGGAAAAAATGATGCACAAACTCAATGTTGTTCAAACAACGAATGTTAGTGTGAACTAGGGTTTTTTCTCTCATGATGATTGCTGAGTAGACATAGCCATCAGGACGAGACAGCACCTAGGCGTGATGTGATGGCTTGTGTGCTTCCATGACCCAAAGAGCTATACAGGATAGCTTCCTTAAACCGGAGTTGCAATCATGCCTGACAGGTCAGTGATTAGAGGTCAGACGAAGTTCAATCTCAGAATCAGTTGATGGATGGCATCTGGTTCTAGTCATTGTGCCCCTGCAGAGAGGATACTCCGGCAAATAAACACAGAGAAACAGTTTGCCGGTCTAAAAACCTCCACTAGATGGATGTAGAACTGGATTCTCTGGGGGTTTTCTCGACGGTGGGAGAAGTCATCACAATTCATAGGAAGCTATCGTCTGCCTAAGCTGGGCATCTCTTGGCTCAAAGGATGCTGCTCCGTCCACGTTCCGCTTGCTCCATTGGGTGCATGGGGCTGAGGACTGAATCCGAAAAGCAGATCGATATCAAATCACCAGCGACGACAAGACAGCATGCTTGCAAGAGTCAGGTCTCACGTAATAGACCAGAAGAAGTTTCTTGATGTGTTCTCCGGTCACGTTCCCGTGCTGAGTTAACACCCAATTCCCTTGTGGGTGAGGCTTTTGAGTCCAAGGCTTCGGTTAGGGTTCCCAAAGAAAAACCCCTTCTGCGGTGTGGGCATCTATGAAGTGATTTGCCAAGAAACCTCCAGTATCTTTCCTGTAAGGGACCTTACCAATTTTCCCTACTTTAGTTTAAGGTCGATGCAAAACGCCGCGGGTTATTGCGGCTCTAAAGAAAGCAGTAGTTCTGGAGTCGAGTGTAAATCGAATGTACTTAAGCCTGCATTTTCACTTCACTTGACTGCCTTTAACGTCCACACACATCGTCAGATAGAGAGAAAAGCTGCCCTCGCCACAACTCTTGACACTTTTAAAATAGATACATGTGTCTCAGAAACAGGCATACAAGACCCCACTTCTGTGATCATTCTTCGGATTCAACCTCAGTCTCTCACCTCGCTCTTCGTGTGTCTTGTCATTCGGTGTCTAGTGCTCGTGGCCAGGCTGGTGTTGGGATTGCTCTGAGCATGAGAGCTGAGCGTGCACTACTAGACTGGATTCCAGTCAGCAGTCGTTTGTATGCAATTCGGTTGGATGGTTCTTTTCGTGCCAAGAACAACAAACGGAACGGTCGATGCCTGTTCTTTTCTCCTGTGTATACGCCGACAGACTGCAATTCCTCTGAGACCGAGGACAAATTCTATCGGGATTTGTCCCAGCTGATTCGAGGTATGCTTCCAATGGACGTGGTGGTCATTGCTGGGAAGGTTCCGAAGGGCACATTGGGGGCCCGTTTGCTATCCCATCCGATAGCATTGACAATGGTGATCGTCTCATCCAGCTATGCTCAGACCACAGATTGTTTCTGGTGAGTACGAACTTCTCGCATAAGAAGCGGCATGAACGGGCATGATGTCCTCTTACGTCTTCACAACATTGGACTCAGATTGGCCGTATTGTAATTGGTCACCGCTGACGTGAATGGATTGAAGATATTCGTTCATTTTGGTCTACGCCTGTGGACTCAGTCACGGCCTTGGTACGTGCTCGCTTCCGCTCACGTCTCATCGGTGGTCGCACCAACGTAAAAGGCACCCGCCCTGTGCAGTTGCTTCTGGACGATAACCGGCTATATGACTTCCAGACGGAGCTGTCAACAAGGTTATCTATGCAGCCGGATGTCCAGGACCCAGATGAATGCTGGCAACAGATCAAAAAAGCCTTGTATGCCTCTTCGAATACCACCCAGGACTCTGGTTCAAGTAGGCCTCAACCGATGGATATGTTTGACATCGAATGCTGTGTTGCATACTCGCAGATCCGCCCCTCCGGACGCCACGTCCTAAATCCCTGAGACGCCAACTGACCAGGAGCCTGAGAAATGACCGTAAGCAGTTGCGGATTGTGAAATGTAGGGAAATGGAAAAGGCTGCGCCTTTTTTGTTACGCTTAAAGTGAATTACAGCATGAGAGGTAAACTCTATAGTCAGAAGACACTGTAAAAGTGGGTTGTGGGTGTACATTCACGTTAGGACCAATTTATCGATCTTGTTTTTGAAGAGAGGAAAGTTATAAGTAGATGGGAAAACAGAAAGAACGAAAGTGTTCCATAACTTAACGGTTGAAAGGTAGAGGTACGACATCCAGTGACAGAAACTTGATAAAGATGACTAGTTGCTTGGGTATGTGATATTTGGGAAAACGTTTTTGGCAGAGAAATTGCCGAAACAAGCTCAAGAACAAAATCGCCATCCTTCCCCTTCCATACATGAGAACCACAAATGGTAGGAAAAAAGTCGAAATACCGTGTGTGGAAAGACTTGCAGAAATGTCTTTCCAACTTTGCTATCCTTTTCCTTTTCGTGCATTGTTTCCCCACTATACCATGATCTCTTTGGCACGTTATCTGTACCAGATTCGTGTTATATATAAATATTTGATATATATATATATATATATATATATATATATATATATCATCCATTTCCTCAGGATGTGTACTCTGATATGAATTTTCCTCCATCCTCTTTATTTCAGGGGCCTTGATGGTGTTATCAAGGACTACGCCTTCGAACGGCGCTACGGTCCTCTACTGATGCCCATCCTACGGACGATTTGGAAGCTGATCTGTGCGACTGGATTTGCCGGTTTACTATACTTTAATTACAATGATATCGGCTTCATCGCTGCAGTGAAAAAACTATGGTCCGTTTAAATTAACCTTTCGCTTTCTTCGGATATTCTGTCGTGGTTGAATCCTTATAGATAAGTATAGTTATACTCTTTCCTTGATGTTGTTTTTGATTTCGCTTGTCACGACCACATTATAAAAAGTTCTTTACGACGTAAAATCTCCTCGTCATCCGCCCCAGTTGTACTTCGTCGCCAGCGTTAGACTGAATAGTTGCCGGTCTGACTTTTGTGTTAAAGGTTCTATTCGCGTATGACCGTGCTTGCTCGGAACCGTTTTGGGAGGCCGTGAGCTCTGCGTTTAGTAAACGGCTCTTTATTTTTCCTGCCAGTCTTCAAGGTTTATCTTTTTTGTTTGTGTTGGAGATTTCTTGTCTTTTACGATTTGGGGCGTGAAAAGCCATAAGTAACTGGTTTCGGAGCCCCGAATTTAAACAGTAAATTAGAAGAAAACACTTCAGTTTCATGGGCAGGACGTTGGATACTTCATGCGTACTTTACGAGTGACCCGCATCCAGGAGGACAGGTATGGTCTCATCCTGTGCGGAGGGATAGGTAGTCAGCTAGTACGATATACGTCTTGAGGCAGTCAAGTTTTATGGAGCAGTTTTGGAGTCTCCAAATGAGTTTTAGCGTTGATATTCTATCCCCGACATCACAAGTTGACCTGATTTCAAATCTAACACTATCGACTGCCGAATAGACTAAGCACTAGTTGCACGCTCGAATGAATAGGAATGGTTCCATTCACGGCTAGAAATTAACATGTTGCACGAGCCTCAACATATTTGATCGAACTCACTTTTCAACGTCTTAGCTTCTACCACGGGAACTAACTTAAAAAACAACTACCAACCAACTCCTTCCTGGATTCGTGTTCAAGTTTGCTGACAAGAAAAGTAGTTTCATCCGCCTTCCCAGCGTTCGATGGACATAATTGACACTTGACTTCGTGTTCACTGAATTTTGCTGTCATCTCATGTGCTTATTGTTTCCCGAGCTTTCTGCATCATTTGTTCATCACAAACTTGTTATAAAAATCATGAGTCGTGTGGGACTCACGAAATTCAAGCCTTTCCTATCGCAGTTCAGGTTTTCTGTGAACATATATGATAGAAGTGGGTTTCAAATGTATGGCATGAGTTCCGCGAATCAGTCCAAACTTTCGAGTGCAGTCCTACCACCGACCAAATATTTACGGTAGAGAGTTCGTTCGGTTCCATTTTAACGGTTGAATCTTTTAGGCTTAGCGTTTTAACATCGTTGAAGTAGCAAGTTTTCAACTGCGGTGGCATTCGAACGCACACATGGACACTGTCCACACTTGTCTACTCTATACTCACTTCGACCGAAAATGTTCTAGTAACTGAGACCTGGTGGTTTTTTATTTGAAATCCCAGACTAGTCTAGTTTTGAAAAACCAATGACCTGTTTTGTAGCTTCATTTGTTCGAGCATAGGCGATCGGAATTCACAGTACTAGATTTATGTTGGTTTTGTCCACCAAGTGTCCGTCACGTCCGGTCGCATTGTCAGTTCCAATTCTTTCAGAGAACTGCAAAATTGTGGAACATCCCCCATCCCTCTGTACTGTCTGTTTCCTGAAGTGCTCAGTCTTTCATAAACAGAATAAACAATTTGGTTTCTTGAACGATTATCCTTCAACGTCATCATCATCATCATCATCATCATCATACAGCGTTAAACAGTAGGGAAAGCCCCACTGACCACTGCCTTTCTCACCATGTTGCACGCTGAATTAGAAAGTATGAATATACAAGATGGAAAGGGAGTGGACCTACACTGGTGGGAAAAGGAAAGAATGCCCTAGTAGCCAACACACAGAATACACAGTCTAACTGTACAAACGCACATCGATCAGTCATTCTGATTCGATAGAAAGTGATAACACGATTGCCACTGTTCGCGGTTCGCAGCCATATCCTTCAGTGTCTCCAGCCAACTGGTAGACGGATCTTTTGGACCCCAACCACGAAGACGTGAAGCACCTACTTTTCCTAAGTTTGTTGTACATTTTTTCATTCCTCGTTGCCCAGTCATCCGTTGACCTCCACGTGGTTTTTTCCACTCCCTAGGAGGAACGGAGAATAGAACACGGTGTGAAAGACTTGTGTTTGCCATTCGTAACACATGCCCCAACCAACGAAGTCTACTAAGTTGGATACGCTGTGACAAAACGTTCTCCGAATTAGTACCCAATACTCGATTTCTGACCTCAGCATTGCCTACTTGGCTAATCCACCCGATCTTAGCGATACTGCGCAAACATCTGTGGTCGAAAACCTCAAGACGACGAATATCTTCAGCACGCAGACTCCAAGTTTCGCAACCATACAACAAAACTGAACGCACCGCGGCACAGTATACACGACCTTTCAACTTCAATGAAATATCAGGTCGGCACCACAAGTGCTTCAGTCCAGTGTACGCCGCTCGAGCCTTGGATATCCGCGTACTCACCTCTACTACTGTGCTCCCATCCGTCGTCACGCTGCTGCCGAGGTAGGTGAAGTGGTCGACAACTGACAGCACCTCCCCATCGAGCATCAAGCTCGGAATCGTTGACGTCCAGTATTGTAACATCGTTCTACACTTTGAAGGTGCAAAGCGCATGTCGAATGGAGCTACAGCTCTCGCAAGTCTATCTAGTGCAGGTTTAGTATGTTACGTGGATTCGAACAAGCAGACAGCATCGTCCGCGCAATCTAAGTCGCTGTTCTCTAGCTCGACACCCAAATCCTGGAGACTTCTCGAGGCATTCTCCATTATTTCGTCCTCCCTTTAGTAATCGAATTCATGACTCTACTTCTACTTCCGATAGGGGTTAAGTGATACCACCCAAGGAGTCGTAGTTGTTGACACAGGAGTAACTACACTAGCGTGCGGCCAGCTAAACTGTTGTTTGGAGTATTCCGCCCAACAATCCAGCCTTTGCTGTTTGTTATGGATAGGTTCTCCATTTCTATTACAAATCATTTCGATGGAATTTGGTGGTAGGCGCTCTTGAGGTCGAGAGTGCTGTGTAGTTCATAACGTGAAATATTCACCATTTTATCCAATCGTGGCAAGGGGTACGCATCGAAGTATGCAAAGCGGTTAATAGTTTGACTGTAATGAATCACCATTCGTTGTTTGTGGTTAGCGTTCCTTGGTACGAGCTTTTGAGCTCTCTATGGGGAAATCGAGGGTTCGATGATACCGTCTCTTAGTAGGCGATCGACTTCGAGGCGTATAAGCCGTTCGTATTCTGAGATGGGACGCATTGACTTGGTTGCGACTGATGTGCAGTCCGATGATAAGTTGGGGAATAAAAGTGATAATTCTATTTTGGCGGCGCGTAATCCACAGAGAAAAGATGCCTCGCTGGCCACCGAAAGGCATCTCGACCTTATCGTCATGCCCAAGTAGTACATCGGCGCACTGGTTTGGTAATTCCAGGCGTTTAAAATGTTTGTACATCATATGTTCATATTGGATAGACACATAACAGTAACCCGTGGTAGATCGGGACAGTGAGATCGACGCCATAGTAATCTTTGACTCCGTAGGCTGAAGTTCCCAATTGTGAGTATGTACAACCTTAGGGGAAATGTAGCTTGCAAAACTACCAGTACCGGTCAGTGCTTGGAGAGGTGTCCCATTAACAAGAATACTGGGGACTGTACGTGATAAACAGTTTGGGGCTGTGGCAAAAAAATACTGAGGCGCAAGTGGTCGAGGGCAGAATTCACGTGATGTTTTGTGGGTTTGTATATTCAAACACGCTGGAAATAGCTCAGTTAGTCCCACGTTTTACATATTGCTTCCCAGGCTGGGCACTTAGGATGGGGATGTTTGTTGTATCCACAAAAGTAGCATGTTTGGCCAGCGGCTGCCAGAACATATGTGCTGGAAGGAGTAGGGGATGTGACAGGTATGCATGAGCTGAAGTGGTTCGAACAGCAAGAGGGTGATTGAATATTTGAGCATGATTGTGACCGTTTATGAGCCAGTTCGAGAGATCTGGCAAGTTCGTACTCCTCACCAAGGCCTAATTGGTTTTGGGCTAGAAGCTTTTCCCGGGCTGTCGAGGACTGCAGACCGGAGATTAGAGCGTCCCGTATAGATTCGTTTGTATGTTGCAATGAGGTAACTGCTTTGAAATCACAATCATTTACTAAGGATTTGAGTTTCTGCAAGAACTGATCAACGTTCCGCGTTGTAAAATCGTTCTACACTTTGAAGGTGCAAAACGCATGCCAAATGGAGCTACAGCTCTCACAAGTCTATCTAGTGCACGTTGAGCATGTTCCGTATATTCGAACGAGCAGACAACGTCGTCTGCGTAATCTAGGTCACACAGATTTCCACTATTTCCTAGTTCGACGCCTACATCCTGAAGATTGTGCAGCGCACTCTCCAATATTTCGTCCATGACGAAGTTGAACAGGAATGGAAACAAAGGACATCCCTGTCGAACACCACTGGTCGTTTCGAACCAACAGGATAGTTCACCGTAAACCCTAACGCGGCCAGAAGTATGAGAATACAATGATCTCAGTAGGTTCACGAACTTCTGGGGCATACCTTTTCGATGAAGAGTACTGAAAAGCGCTGCTCGATCAACTGAATCGAAGGCCCCTTTCAAATCTACGAAAATCATTATTGTCAGTTGGCGGTGCGTGTGACGCGTTTCAAGTAGTCGGCGAAGAGTGAAAATCTGGTCGATGCATCCTCGACCTGGGTGGAATCCAGCCTGCTGTTTGCGGGCATTCCTCTCGCGAGCCGGTATAAGACGGTGCAGTACTTCTGGATCACACAAACGTTGCACGGCTAATCAGGTTTGCGGTTTGCGAGGGTGACCATGGAGCTGGAGAGATAATCGCATCAAAACTAATGCATGGTCCGACTCTACGTACGTGGACCAGTAAGATCTACAGTTGTGAACAGTACTGCTCCACCGGTAGCTTACGGCGATATGACCAATTTGACTCAAAGTACCTGTAAAGTAAGAGCGCCATGTCGCTGTGCGACGTGAGCTGTGTCGGAAATTGGTGCTAGACAAGAACAATCGATTGTCTGCACAAAACTGGAGAAGCCTATCCCCGTTATCTGTGCGCTGACCGAATAAGGCTAAACGCCCACCTAAACAAGCTTCTGACACACTAAGTTTGCCAACTTGTGCATTGAAGTCACCAGCTAGCACTATAATGTCAGAACCTTTACTGGTGCGAACGAGGGTGGCGAGGGCATCATAGAACTCATCTTTCTGCAAGTCTGAGCTGCATTCCGTTGGGGCGTACGCCGAGATCGCAAACAAATTGAGCTTAACACAACTATCCTTTCGAACGCCAACTGACCCCTGGAGTCTTACAGCACATAAACGACTGTTAACCGGGATCCAGTCTAAGAGGGCAGCCTCAGCCTTCTCAGTCAAGACTATTCCTACACCACGTTGATCCGCAGCTCGAGCTACTTTGTCTCCTGAAGTGCGCAGAAAATACCTCGATGAGATACCAGGAGCAGTTAGTTGAATTACACTGCTCGAATCCTGGATACGCGTTTCACTTTAGCAGCAGACATCAATCTTCAAAGAATCTATTGTGAGCGCTAGGTACGCCTGCTGACCGGCCTGCATGAGTGTACGCACGTTGAAGTAGCCGAGATTCAGAGGCTGACGAGGCTTGAGGAAATGTGAGTTACCAGACGGAGGATTATTCACGACATTATTTGACAGTGAATCGTTGCGAGTATCGGCCGTGTTATCAGTGGGTGCATTATGGGTGGATAGATGGGGCCAAGAGGGGTGGTTGGGGACAGAAGACAAAGGTTGAATAACAGAGAGGGAACTCTGAGCAGTAGCCCACTTATCACTACCCACCCCGCTCGATGCAATGGACGGTGCGGTCCTGATTATCCTGGGCGACGACCGATGCAGTATGGAGATCTTTGTATTCGTGCAGTTCAAGAGAGATGTTGGACGGGTACTGTTGGGGTGTCCAGCCACAAAGCAGGAGAACGATTAGGGTCCTCATCCAAAGCCTTTAGTTCTAACAAGAACCTATCCACAAGGCAGCGGGATGGTTTAGTGGAAGCCCATTTGTTTGGATCAATTAATCTTCCACTGATTTTACCGACTGAGTTGCCAGCTCAAATCAACCCCCAACCCGGAGGACCAGGAGACTGGACTTTGTCTGGCCTCTACTCATTGACCTGTCAGGTATGATTGCATCTCCGGCCTAAAGAAACCATCCTGTATAGCTCTTTGGGTCATAGAGGAGCGCAAGCCATCACACCACGTCAGGGTGCAGTCTCGTCGTAACCCCCTTTGTACGGTGGTCCCTTCAACTATCGGTCTTCCCTTCCACTGTAACTTGTTCATTATGTAGTAAAAATGCAGCCAAATCCATTGTCTTATTTGCGCAAGAATAACCGAAGCCGGCTTACAGTGGTGCTTCATCTGTTCTCAACGCGAGGAGCGGTGTACCTTAAGGTTGCCTCTTTTCGGGTTTGCTTGTCATCGAATATGCTCATTGATTCGTGAAAACGCACATAAGAGGAAGCGCGCTATCCGTTTAACTTTGTTCTTGACGGGGTTCAAGAGACCAACGTATTGTCATGTAACGATAGTAGTGTCTGAGTTCTACGCGTTGAAGTATTCCATCGTAACAGTGACAGTCCTTTCAATCGAAGATCCGGTTTGATTGCAAGATTTTTTAAATGAGTAACGGCGTAGCAATGTTTGGTTTGTGTTTTTGTTCTGAGATGGACTGTGCTTTGTACATATGCTCTTGCCGGTTGCTTGTTCCCTTACATTGTGAAATGCTGCTGGGTGATTGTGTTCGCTTATTATCGGAAATTATCGTGAGTGGGAAATAACTGCTCCCGGAATATCGGACGGACTACAGGTTCACGAAATCTATCGGTTTTTGATCATCGGCGTCTTCGTGGCGTGTGATGAGAACACTGGTTCAGCAATACTGAGCTTATGACCAGGATATAAGATACTCGAAACAAGTCATTGTATGGGCAAACGATGCTATCCAGGATGAGGTGATTAGAACTAGTTTCGCGCATATCCAGAGAAGCTTCCTCGGTTCTCTGTTTACCCGGATGGGCGGTGGTTTGAAAAGTAGTAGGTATGGCCATGACGTTAAAGAAAAGTATAGAAAGCGTGACCAGCAAATTTGGCCATTTAAACGTGTTAGATTTCCTGAGTAGGATCCAGGTGACCGCCATCATCGGTTACTTTGGTGGTAGACAGTAATCTGCTGCCGTCCAGCTTGTTAACAAACCTCACTTATCGAAGCCTTCTGTGTTTCTTCACACCATTTCTCAGGGTCTGGTTGCCGGTTATCTTTAATAGTGCGGTGGGTCTTTTGGCCTATGGGGCACACCCCTTCAGTTACACTCATGCGCATGCCCATGGATAGACTTTTTCAGCGTACGCTGTTCTCTGAGGCAGATGGTGACTGGAAGGTAGGTCGAGGTGGTCAGCCCATGACATGGCAAAAAGGTATGAAAACCTTGACGAGTGGACGAGTAGGACGTGTTGGACTTCCAGGTTGTGGTCCACGTGATCCGCCTACTAAATGTTTGGAGACATTCAGTGTCGCGGTCAGTGGCGCAGTTGCATTTGGACTCTTTCCTTATCGTCTCGATTTCCTCTTGGTACTTTGACTTTTTGGATGTTTATCACTATGCTTCTATTCTTTTCTCCCTTCACTGGACGATGCCGTCAGATGGCAACCGAAACCAGAGCATAGAAGTGCGAGGTCAATGGTTGAATAAAGTGAACTGAACTCATGCGCAAGCATGTAATAAACAATGATTACAAATTCAATAGTTTGGCTACATTGGAGGATAGAGCTAGTTGTCGCAACCAGTGGCGTTCTTGTGTGCACATCCATCCACATTCAAAGATCCTAGTGAAGATATAACACCGGAGTGTACACGTATAAAGATGAGTGGGCAGAGAAGTACCGGGTACGCATACCTGATGAGCGGCAACAACTGCGAAGCTGGTCGCGTGCTTCCGGGGATATTTTGTGCCAACGCAGCAACAAGGATTACAAAACAGTGGAGGAGGAGGAGGAGGAGTAGAACGCTGAAGAAATAGCCGGTATAAATTAACTTGCCGTGATTTTTTCTTTCCACCGTACGCTTTTTGGTGTTTCTTATCCATTTTGTTTGTACGAGTGAAATTTTTGTGTTTATGCGACACGAGTTTTCGGCAGACGGCCCGCACAGCATTCGCGCCACTGACTTCCACTCTAAATCAAGTCCCTCAACCTCTCTAACCAAAGACAGTTTCCGTCCTTTGGGCCCCAATTAGAGAGGTGAGAAGCACCAACCAAAGCCAACGCTTATGCTGGCTTCCTCATGCCGCCGCGTCTCTTTCAGCCTTGCCAAGCACGTGCGAATAGAGCACGGAAAGGTGGATGATGGGCGTGCATTCGTAAAACACGCTCGAGCCACCAGAGGCGGCGTGGAGTGATCACTTCGTTAAGAGATCGGCTATCCGTGGTCAACACACGACGGCGCACCTCGTCATTACTCACTCGATGTTCCCGCCAGACGCGAGCAAAGCTTCGAAGATATCGGTTGTCAAGTACAGAAAGACGCCGACCGGAACGCTTTGTCTGGTCTTCCAAACAGTGGGATTGAACTCCTCTCAGGGAACAGAGATTATGACTTCGAGAATATCGATGATATCGCCTTGCTGAGCGACAGTGCACAGGAAATTCAACACGCACTGGACCGCATGGCGACTGAAGTGTCCCGATATGGTACGTGCTTCGCGCTTCAAAATGCAAGGTACTTCTTCAAGACTGGCAGGAGCCTGTGCCTGCACTCAGTTTTAGTGGTGCCCGGTTTAAGTTAGTCAATATCTTTAAGTACCTCGGAAGCTCGATCACAGCCGGTGGTGGTGTTCGGGAGATCACATCACGAATTGCGAGAGCCGGAGCAGCTTTCGCGAACCTGCGCCATCTGTGGCGCCTCCATGATATCCGGCTTTCCCTCAAGGGAAGAGTATACAGTGCCACCAATCGACGTTTTTCTTTGTGATTGCGAGAGCTGGCCCCTCCGCGTTGAGGATGCTCGGTGGCTTTCTGTATCGATTACCGGTGTCCGAAGCGTAACTGGTGTCTGGTGGTAACATCGGGTGAACAGTGACGAGGTTCGTCTTCGTGTGTTCGGTGCTGATAGTCGACCTCTGAGAGAGGCAATTGCTCTACACCGCCTCCGATGGCTCCGGCACGTTTTGTATATGCCTGCCCACCATTTACCTTTTCGTGCTGTTTTTGCACGTGCTGGGCAAGGTTGGAAGAAACGCCGCGACGGTCTGGCTATGACTAAACGCAGGAGCATGAAGAAGCTAGCTTTGGTTTTGGCTTCAGTTGGTGCTTTTCGCGTTCCTCGTTGAGGCCCAAGAGATGGGGATTGCCGTCGGTTAAGGACGCTGGGTGATATGGTTCAGAACCAAATCCAATGGCGCATATGCTGTATGGCTTGTCTGTTAACTTCCCATTCCCATAAACAATTGAAAAACAGGCAAAAGGTGTACGATGAAAATATTAAAAAAAATTGCTCTTGTTAGAATCGTCATGTTGACTAGTAATCTCCCCCGGCTTTGTGATTTTTTCCTGCTTTTGTTGTGTTGGCACCTTGCTTATTCTCAAGTCGGCGGAGTGACCAGATTAGCAGCCGTAGAGTAGAACAGTACGAACCACGCCAACGTATATACGTCGTTTAAGAGAGAGCTGGGTGTCACGGCGACGACACAGGTGTCCCAGGTTTGCGAAAGCTGTTTTAGCTCTCTCTACTCGTGGAGTGATCTTCTCCCCAACACCACATTCAGCTGCTGCCAAGCTCCCATTCAAGCTGAAGTTTTCAACTAACTCAAGCTGATCACTGGAAAGTGTGAGTGCAGGCGCCGGCTCCTGCCAATCATGCAAAAGCACTATGCACGCCATATCTGAATACCTCAGTCGCCAAGTGGCTCAGAACAGGTTGTATTGCCTGTTCATTATCACTCAGCAGGACGATATAAAGTTGAAAACTGTTTCCTGGGAGGAGTTCTAATCCACCGTTTTCAAGACCAGACAAAGCATCCCATAGAAAATCCCCTATTTCAAAGTTGATGAGAAATTGGGACATAGAGCAACCTTGTCGCAATCTACTGGAGACGAAAAAAAGGGGCGGGAGCTGAACGGAGGTTCCAGTCCGACCTGAGTTATGGCGATACAGCGTTTTGAAGATTGGTACATTTCAGGAACTCCATTTCTCAACAGATAATTCCGTAGCGGACTCCTATCAGCGGAGTCGAAGGTCGCGCAATTGTTCAGGAATACTGTGATGTTGTTTGAAAAGTATGACGGTGCTCTAGCACTTTTTGGAGGATCAAGATTTGATCGATGCATACACGGGCTGTACGAAACCCAGCTTCCTCCTCGCGAGTCTGCTCTTCAAGCACCGATTACAACCTGCGAGGTATCACAGATGCAGGCAGCTTCGACGCTATTGGGGTAAGGCTTACGCCCTTATTGTGAGCGCAATCACTCCACGAGCACTAAATCTTTATGAGCTAAGATGGCTGGGTGACACCTACCCACCAAAAAGCTTCCTCAGCGTACGCTGTTCTCCGAGACAGGTAATGGGTGGAAGGTAGGTCGAGGTGGTCAGTCCATGAAATCACAAAAAGGCATGATAACGTTGACCAGTGGACTTGACCAAGTAGGTTGTGTGAGACTTCTGAACTGGGGCCCACCTGATCCGCCTACAAGATGGTTGAAAACATTAAGTGATATGGGTAGGTATCGCGGCCAGCGGCGTATTTACAATCGGACCCTTTGTTTGTTTTCGTGAATTCGACTTACTACTTTCTTCGCGGTTTCTTACCTTATGCTCCTACTCATTTTGCCCCCAAGTGAATGATGCTGTGACTTACTTTACTTAATTGCTTCTAGCTCCTTGGAGAGGATAAGCCGGCTTCATGAATGTCCCTGATCGCGGTTGTCCATGCTGGGCTGTATGCAGCAAGGTCCTAATAAATATCGATCCAGTTCGTTTTCCATTGGCAAATGCCGTACTCCATACGAAGGTCAGGTTGGTTTATGTGTTCAGAAACGTTATCCAGTCAAGTTTCACCATCAACAACAGTATGGGTATGGGGATGGCGCCAGGACAGTGCTGCTTAGGGTGTGGTCAGGTTTATGGTGTACGTGCTCAAATCACTGCAGTCGCTGGAGTTGTATTCGCGTTGAAAGATGGGCAATGCGGCACCGATTTCGATTGTTTTCATTCGAGATTCTGGTACTCCATCTTACTTTTAAAATAAATATAAGGCACCGGTGGTCGAAAATTTCTAGTCGCCTGATATCCTCAGCTCTCAATAGCTAGTAAGGCTGGTCGAACTGTGGCGCTAAAGACTCTGATTTTGGTCTCAGGATATCTCGTTCCGTCGCCATAGGGTGCTTCGGATCTGTAAAAACGCCATTGAAGTCGCATCAACACGCCGTTTGACATCATTTGTGGCTTGTCTGTTCGGCAGGATTGTGGAGCCAAGATATCTCAGATTCGAGACAGTTTTTGTTGATTGGCCATTCAAGTGTAGGGCTCGGCTTGCATGACTGATAGGTATTACAAACATCTTAGTTTTGGTGGTGTTGATCTCAAGACCAATCCCCGGAGCATATATTAATGAACTTGACCAAGGGCCACATGCAAGGCGATCATGTCCTCTTCGAGTACCGCAGTATTGTCTGCAAATTCAAGGTACTGCAGCCTGTGGAAACTTGGATGCCCTGATAACCATCCATTGCGCGTTGCGTTACCCAAACTACAGCAAAGTTGCACAGCATTCGAGATAATAGGCGCGCTTGTCGCACTCCTGACTTCATTTCGAATGAAAGGGACTGCTCGCCGTAAACTTGAACACGTGCTTTTGTCTCAGGATAACACAACTTTATCAGACTGACCAATTTGAATGGGATACCGTCTGTAAGCGTTATCTTCCACAGTGAATCGCGACCCGTTGAGTCAAAGGCGGCGCGGAAGTCTATGAAGCATGCGGCGGTAGAGCGTCGGAATCAGTAACCGTGCCCCAGAATCCTCCGTATGATGAATTTTTGGTTGATGCATCCACTGTCTCGGTGGAAGCCTCCCTGGTTGGGCCGAATGCATGCATGTCTCGTTCCAGTGAAGCGATTCAGCACGCGCTGGGCGAACACTTTTGAATCCACGTCTAACAGACTGATTCCACGATAGTTTCCGCTCGTTGTTCTGTCACCTTTCTCTGGAAATGCAAGCAGAACCGAGGTCTTCCAACCGAATGGACATTTTTCGGTTTCTCAAATCAAGCTGAAGTGGAAACTGAAACCAGACTACAGAAGTGGAAAGTTGTTTTTTTGGAAAAACTGAACTTTTTGCTTAGCTGGCTTTCTCCTCTCAAAAACCAAATAAGACAATATCCTCTTGTGTTCCATTTACTCAGCAAGGTTTCCCAGAGAAGACGAACCATGAAACTGACCGCTGGCTTGTCTCTCAAAACACTTCTCGCTTGCAAAGGGCGCTTGGCTGCGCAGAGGCGTGAGGGGTGTGTCCTCGAAGAAGGCCGAACGAGATCCCGTTAGTGAGCATCTTAATCTGGAACGGGCGACCGAGTATGACGAGAATCCACGACATACCAAACGATGATAGGTCTTATTGCCCGTGATTATACCTACATACCCTCCAAGGATTTCCGCACCATCGAATGCTGTTTCATCGTGCACAGCTACCTTTTGATCCGATCGCTCGTGCTCTCTCCCATCTCACTTCTCTATATCCGACGAATATATCGGTCTTCCATAGACCAACAATCATTCCGTTCCTAGACATTTATGCGGCCCTTGAGTCTACTGAAATGTTTGCCGAGAAATGAAGTACCTGGGATGTGTCGATCTTCAAAGCGGCCTTTTGCGGGCTTTATCAGCCTCCAGCTTTTGCCAATCTCCGTTATCTGTGGCGTCGGCGTGACACCCGTTTGTCTGTCAAGGGTCGAGTGTACAATGCGGCGCTTAGGTCCGTTCTATACAGCTGAGAAACATGGCCGTCAAAGGTAGAAGACAGACGAAGATTGTGTGTTCGAGCACCGATTTCTCCGTACCGTTGTTCGGATATGGTGAGAACACCGTATTAGCAATGCCGAGGTTAGACGTAAGGTGTTGGGAACCATAGGTCAGTCTGTAGATTAAGTACTGAACCTAAACTGATTAAGGTGGTCAGGGTATGTGTTACGCATGTTCACCGATAGGCTTCCTCAGCATACGCTGTTCTCCGAGACAGGTAATGGGTGGAAGGTAGGTCGAGGTGGTCAGTCCATGAAATCACAAAAAGGCATGATAACGTTGACCAGTGGACTTGACCAAGTAGGTTGTGTGAGACTTCTGAACTGGGGCCCACCTGATCCGCCTACAAGATGGTTGAAAACATTAAGTAATATGGGTAGGTATCGCGGCCAGCGGCGTATTTACAATCGGACCCTTGTTTGTCTTCGTAATTTCCGCCTCTTACTTTAGTTTTTGGATCTTTCTAACTCGATGCTTCTGTTCTTTCTACCCTTTGTTGGACGATGCTGGAAGGTAGCAACTGAAACCGAGGCACACGTGCAAGTTTAGTGGTTGCATAAAGTAAACTAAACTAAACCAGCGCGGTACGATGGGGCTCTTTTAAACCCCTTATTTCTTTCTAAATTTGCCATTGCCAATGTACTACAGTAGGTATCCTCTGGTCTGCTTAACGGCGGTGTAACTGACCCGCTCTCCAGTAATTGAGTGACTCGTAGAACACGAACCCGAAACGCACAGTCATTTGAGTCGAGTCGGTAATCTACGTGTACATCAGGAAACGATCATTAAAAACTTATATAGCACCTCAGATTTTGGACCAGTCCTATTACAGGTAATCGTGAGGGGATGCCAGTCGTTCAGATGTGCACGAAGGAACGTAAGCTGAGCGACACGGGACCGAACCATGGACAGAATGTAATGCAGAAAACAGCCAATCAAAGAAGGATCCTGGGTCGCATGGCAGATGGACGGGTTGCAAGTTCAGACAATGACGTAGAGGTGATTGCACGCACGCCTGACCTAGACAGGCATGTGGACATGGCGTGATTTTATCGCGAAGGCCGTATGTCACTCATGTAATGCAGAAGAGAAGCTAGATAGGGGATTTCAGGCGAAAACCAAGCGTGCACCCAATCGAAGCTTGAACCTACACAGAAAACAGCATGAATGATGCTTACAGAACGACGTCAACACAGAGCAGCTAGGCTGGTTACGCCAATGAAATGTGACGGTCGTTGGTCTCTAGGGTGGAAACCCTACCCAGTGTAACAATGCACACATGGACAGGTGGCATATGAAGAAAGCTGGGCACCAGTGAATTTAGCGTAGAAAGAGATGGACAAAATGGAGATCGACATGTAATCGGGAATGGAAAGAATAAAAGAAAAATAAGACAGGAAGGTTCCGCGTGAACATTTCACAAACAGTTTGATTTGACGTCACAGTGAAGTTGAACTCCTCCCAGGAAACAGAGTGATCGACGTGGAATGTGTCGATAACATCGCCCTTGTTCGTGATGTGCAGAGAGTTCAGCACGCTTTGAACAGCTTGGTAACCGAAATATCTAGGTTTGGTGTGCTCTTTGTGGTTTCCAAAAACAAAGTACTGCTGCAAGACTGGCAGGAGCTTGTGCCTGCGGTAACCTATGTGCTGATCACCTCGAAGTGGTCAATAGCTTTAAGTACCTTGAACGTTTGGTTACGGATGGAGGCGGTTCTAAGAAGGAGATGACTTCCTTTCATGACATCCGAATTTCCATTAAGAGACATGTATTGCGCTACGGGTCGTAGCGTTTTGCTTGGCAGTTGCGAGACCTGGCTACTGCACGCTGTGGATGCTCGGCGGCTTTCCTTGTTTGACAGTCGATGTCTCCGAAACATTCCTCGCGTCTGATTGAAATGTCGATTGAGCATTGGTGAGGTTCATCGTTGTGCGTTGGGTATGGACGGCTGCTGGACAAGGCTGGGAGATGTGATACGGCGGTCAGGCCAAGATGTGATGCATGAAAATAAAGAATCTGACCTCGGTTGGTGCTTCTGACCTTTTTGGTTGGGTGACAAAGGACGAGCATTGTTTTATGTTGGACGTTGGGGGACGAGGCTCAGACAAGAAGCCCGTGGCACGAATGCTGTCTGATGAACTCCCGAATTCCATAATACTATACAAGCGAATGGGCCCATATGCGGGAGTCATTACTTGATATGCTTCCGTTGGTAAAATTCAACCCGGTATAGTACGCGTACATCACTGAAGATGGTTTGTACAATTCGGCCGTTCGTTGCTATACCTCACCGTGGCGATATTTTATCGGTGGCACAACAACCTCATCAAGACCATTAAGCACTTTATCTGCTGTGTTACCCTACAGTACTATGTCGACTCTCTTGATTGAGCGACAAACCCAACCCGCTGGGTACGTTCATTATATTAACCGGGTTAAAAGTTTTGCAGACAATAACTTAACCTTCAAGCCAACGTCGTAAGTCGATACAAAAAATTTGTAGCAACGTGCTGGACAAGGGCAATCGGCGTTCTTGTGGAATGCACGTCTGTTGCTGGCGCGCATGTACGTAGTGTTTATGCACTGGAAGATTGCCCTAAGGGTCCGATAATTGATACTGGATAGACATAGAATGCAAAGTGCAATGAGCTTTTTTACACGCACTATTATTAATTCAGTCTTGCAGGGTATGGTTTATGGTGTTGATGTGTCTCAAGTATATTTCAAAGTGACAGCGAGATGGATTGGGAACAAATCAATAATGTGATTGATAGGGCGACAAAAAGAAACCTTCGTGAAATAGTTGACAATTCAGGTTTTTTTATAAAATCTCGAAGTTTCGAATTAGCGATTGTCCAATTGTGTCAGAGCAGAGCTGTGTGCTACCGAGCGTCTCCAGGTCCCGGATAGGGGAACGGTCGCTCTTGCGGTTAACCGTGAATAAGGAGCCCCACCAAACAGGCGATCGTGGACGATCAGCGGCAGTGCTGAAGGATATGGTGGGATCTTCGCTTGGCTAGCGTCCTCCACTCTAAATCGCCACATAAATTTGCTAACGTCACTGTGACGTGGCGAGTGTAGTCTACCACTAAATAAGACCATAGCCTCTTGTCGTGTTATACTTACCTCATAAGGTTTCCAGAGGAGGCGAATGAACCACATAGTTAGCCACTGGTTTGTATGCACAAACGGTACTGCCTCGCAGGACGCGCTTATCTGCGCAAAGTTCAGAGGTGTGTCGTCGAATAAAAAATCTGATTCTGGACTGGGCAACCAAGTAGTATAACACCCCATATCGCATTCAACCATGGAAAAGCAATTCAATGACTGCTTCGTATGCTTTGTTGTACTTTCCCCTCATTTTTGTGACAGTTGGTGTTGCGTTGGCACCACGCTCGATCTCAGGCCGGTATATATATATATATATATATATATATATATATATATATATGCAACCGAAAAAGGGTATCCATAGGAAATGGTTGTTTCCAAGCCATAGACACACTGATATATCTGGTAAAAATTAGCGGAAATAAAGGATTCATTGGTGAAATATCAAGTCCAAATTACGAGTTATAGCGTTGTGCTTGTAATCAACAAGAAAGCAGTAGTATAAGCGCGTTTGTCAGACACGATACGCAAGAAAAGCTTCCGCGGGAGAGTGCTGCGAGAAGTACGTAACTAACAGTCAGCGATCGCATATGGTTGACCAGATAGAAGGCATTCACATGACAGGCCCAAGTGGAAGACATGCGACTAGGGAACGAATCACGATTGTTAGTAACTTGCAGATGAACCTGGAAATCTCTTTGATCAGATTTTTCACATGTAGACTTCCATTTCGTAATCACGAGTGTGATCTTTTAACTTGTCCAACGTGAACGATTAGTCCGACGATCACGGTCACGTTTCCTTAGACAGCTCCATGACAAGAAAACAACCACTGGGCTTAGACAGTGCATTTTTCAGGTGCTCGTGAATAATGCCCAGTCGGCGCTACATACGGGACGGTGTTGGTGTCGACAGACCCGAGAAAGTCTTAGGAAAAACGGCTGTCTATATATAGAACTCGCCACCAGCAGGATGCAGAAGAAATACAGTTGTCAATAGCGTTTGTATGAAATCTCCACTCTTTACAACTACATAATTGCTAACGTGCAAACTGAAAGTGCTCGTGCGATCTGGTTCTCCTTCTCCAGTTTAGGATATTTCGGAATTATGAGGTAGCAGTCAACCATACCGTACCACTATCCTGCAGAATTTACTCTTGAAATTATACTGGAGGCTGCCCAGTTAATAGATAGTTTAAATGGTCTAACCAAATTTTGTAAATGCCCAAACGAAAGTTAGTTCTCTTCTCAGAGGAACATCTTATTTTTATGAACAATAGTTTCCTCGGGGTGTGTTGGAATATCTTGACGCTGTTTTGTTAAAATTATTGAAGCACTGACTGCAGTGTCTGACATATTTACCTAAACGTATATGAAACAATTACCAGGAAAAATAACCATAAATAAAGCAGGAGATATTCGGTTTTCAAATTTCTTGAAAGTCTGTTGCTGTTCGTTGCCCGAAATAGATATCTTGTGTTTGGGATTAAATAAGAATACGATACGTAAGAAATGCGTTTTTTTAGCGCGTGAGTAGACAAGTAGAGAAACAACTAAACAAGTAAATCGTCTGTGTGCAAGCATAGACAGTGCATACGATGGAGTGCAGCCAAGAAAGGTCGCTTAGTGGCAACGAATCAACAACAAAAATGTGGCTCAGTACCGAAGTCTGATTGGCTGGAGCAAACCGTTCGTGGGATGGGCAAAATCACAGTGATATGCGTGTGTGATGGTACTTACTCTACTTTCACTTTTAAGCGGCTAACTCCTTTAGGGGGATGATCCGGCTTCATGGGTGTCTCGAATGGCACCTCCCTATGAGCAGTGTGTGCAGATGAACTGTTCATGAAGAGTCTTGGGAATCAGGTACGAAATGGCGTCCCCAGCTTCACTCGCCTCTTTGTTCGAGGTAGCAGCCCTAACCCGTGCAAAACCAAGTGCTACCTGTCGGGAAACAAGAGGTTTGTGCGTTAGGAGCCGATGACTGAAAGAGTGGTTCATACGCCTTTTGATTGGCGGTCTGCTAATCGAGGATGCCCAACTCATCCTACTGAATCTTACCCCACTCAGAATAACTGAGTGAGAGACAAGAGACAACGGTCTTATTTATTGATGGGCCACATTCACGCCCTTCACGTTGCTATCTATGGGCTTCTGTGGCTTTTATGTAGAGTTCGCTGCCAGACGAAAAAGCCATAAGGCCCTCTAACAACGCCGTGTTGCTTTTGTCGTGCTGTTTGCTCTCGGCCTGTCAGATATGAGTGATCCTGAAGGAGCACAAAGCGTTCCAATTGGCATAGCCCTTGAGATCATCGTACCACGCAAACCCGATCACCACGTCAAGCTAGCAATATCGACCAAGTGTGTGATAGTAGTCGGTATCGACTGGCTGATCCATCAGTTCATCGGAATGATCACGACGCATGCAGCCGTTTGGTCAATGGTAGGACCACACAAGAATGTCGAATCAGTGTTGCTCGAACAGTCATCATGAACTTAAGATCTTGCAATCCCGGGTTCGGATCCTGCCACCGCCGGTCACTACCAGGTCGCCTTCTGTTAGCCGCGGCTCTTTCAGAAATATTATGCCTTGGTTACATTCTAAGTGAAGTAAAAAAATTAGTTTCGTTATTGTTAATAATGCGTTTTCTTATGAGTTTCAACGTTGTCTTACCTAAAGCAGAATATGTTCACGGACCACTCTGGCATTGAAATTGGGGTGCAAACATGGAGACAGTGTGGTTACTAGTGCGGGAGTTTGTCATACTGGATCGGATGTCTTTTGCTGATAGTAGCTTCACGTAGGTTTTGTTGAGGGAACGAATAACCATAATATTGCGTAAATTCAATTCATTGACGGGTACAACACAACTCAATAACCTATCATGTTTTCCTTGCTTAGTGTCGGGGACATGAATTTCCTTCATGCGAACAATTTAACCGTCTAGTTTGGGGACAACATTCACCACTAGCTTTTGCCAAGATACTGAATGGGATTAAAACTTTTCGTCCTGGGATAAACCCTCAATTCAAAAAGTCACCTAGGTGCTCGTGGTCTGCACTAAGTTGCACACAAAGAAAATTAATCAAAGGAAAAATATTTTGAGCAAGCGTTTCTGACTTGAATTGGCACTATGAATTCGCCGGCTATTTGAAGCGGAATGTTTTCGGTGCTAATCTGTTAATTCGTTGGTCCTAAGTTGTTGCAAATAGGTGCCTTACAACCATTCCTCACGACTGCCACTATTGGATTAACTCGGTTCGAGCAGTTGATCGGAGTAGTAGTAATACCATCTTATGGCATCTTGTTTGGTGCTGGAAAGAGCTCTCAGTTGTGCCTCTGTCTTGTACGTCATTGAGGTCGGTGCAGATCATAGGATATTCTGTTTTCATCCTTCTTTAAGAAATCGGTATCGCCGTTCTATAACGAGTTATTATCATTGGAAAATTATATTTGTTGTAATTTGCAGGACAGTCGTGGTGACATTGACCAAACAGGAGTAATCACAGTTCACCGATTATGTGAACAGCATTAAAGCACCGTTGTAAATCTATGAAAACCAGTTCGAGTTTTCGTATGATTCTCGACGCGAATGGATTGGAGTGTCCGAAAAATAAGTGACATGAACGGACTTGGCAATGAATGTGAACAGTAAAGTGCTATTTGTCTCCGTTTTGAGCCATGAACTAACGGCGACATGTAAATGTACAATGCGCGTATCGGAACTGAGAAACTTGGATTCCAATTTTCACGTGGTAATGTTCGGCTGGTTGACATGATTGTTCTGATCGGTAAACGACGCCTTCGCTATACAAAACAGCTTATTCGGGGAAACTGTGTAATTTGTACGACGGCAGCCGGAGCTGGATGTTTCGAGGGATTGGTGTTTTGAAAGGTGGTCGGTCAGTCCAGAGCGACTGCCTGTAAGACCGTATCATAACAATAAATCTCCCAACTTCGAAATCGGTTTGACAAAACAGAGTCTGAAATTTTTAGAGTTGCTGTTGACCATCCGTTTTTCCAAATCATAGTATTTAGTCGCTGAGCAGGAAATGTTTTGCGTCAACATTCAAAGCCAGTTGCGGAGGGGTGCTATATCATGTACTGTATAAGTTCAATCCGCGTGGCCTTGTAGCTCAGCTTGTAGAGCACTCACGGTACTAAAGCGAGGGTGGTGACCATGCGTGGGTTCGAGTCCCGCCGGGGCCAAAGACTTTTCACATTTGGATCACCTCTAAACATTGTCAAGATCTGCCAAACATCAATAAATCGCTAAGAGCCTGTTCGGATAACTTCGGGGTCAGGTGTTCGATTCACAGTCGTTCACCCCGGGATCGAGTCCCCGTGTTGGCTCGTTGGATGTGCACAGCTGATGATTCCTAACAAGAATGAAACAGCATACAGTGTTTCCATGGTTTTCAGTGGTGAGTTGAACATTCACACTGCATGATGAACCACATCATGTAAAAACCTAACCTACTAATCACAATCACATAATCAAGGATAAATCAAAACTATTCTGGTTAGGCACCCAAGTATAATTAACAACCGCTGACGAGAGTTTCTGTGAGTTTTTATCGCTTAACTGTGTGAGAACCTTCCAGGTTTCACAACCGCTTTTATCTGTCGTCATATGCATGGCATTAAGTTTGTGAAGCTCGGCTTCGATTGATTGAGATAGAACTCTGACTAAAGCATACCTTTTTTTGTACTGCACGCCCGCTGTTTTTGTGACGCGATTGTTTATTAAGGGGTGATAAAAGCTGTCTGCACGGATGTATGCAGTTCCTATTGGGCGACACATATCAAGGCAACAATTTGAATAGTCTCATAGGTTATCGGAAAATAAAGGTAAATCTCAGTAGGAGGATATATTAAGGTACATTGCCGCAATTATATCATCAAGTCTCACGAGGTTGTCGGGAATGCACTGGTGTTTACAAATCTTCCGGTCGCATACAAAACACGTGCATACAAATCGAAAAATATCCCTTGGTCAGAATTCTATTTAGATCAGTCAAAGCCGAGCTACACAAACTTATTGCCGTGAATGTTCGATTATTGATGACATAGAAACGGTCGCGAACCCTGGGAAGGCTCTCACACAGGTAAGCGGTGAAGATCCAAAGAAACTCTCGTCAGCAGTAGATGTTGAATAACTCAGTTCGAAATTCAGCTCAACACTCTCAGTTGCCTGAACAAGCAATTCGGGAATGCACATGTTTCTTGACAACCGGCTTTGGTATAGTGCAGACTTAAAAATGGGTGTTTACGAAAAGAATGTTCATAAAGTACTGGGGTGAAATTTCGTTTTCTGACCCGTCTAATCACTACACGAATTAATAAGGAGCTTCTCGAGATACCCATTAGTGTGAATCATGACCTATGAGCAAGAGGAGCTATTCTTGATAGTAGAAAGGTAATTTTTATAACGGCGGGTTGTTGTGCTTTTCACCGTGGTGTGCTCTTGAGTTACCCGATGCCATGCGGCCTCTGCCCTGAATGACATTCGACGTTCAGTCTGGTGTTTTGCTGCCGTGGCATCTACGTTGTGTATTCTTGCACCATTCGAGTTGTGTGTGTGTGTGTGTGTGTGTGTGTGTGTGTGTGTATGGATGCGCGCTTTCATGATAGCGGAATGCTACTCATGAGTTGGCACAGTGCCCCCAAAATTTTATGAGACCCAAATATGACACGTAGCAAATCGTGGTTGAGATGATCTTAAGCCATGGAAATTTTATCACCGGACTAGCCTGGATCATGATTCTGAGCACCATAATTTGATGTCTGCTTATGACCAGTGATGTTTTGCCATATGTATGGTGCCTTTTGAGGGGTTTCAGTTGTAGTCGCGACGGGACTGAATTAGCAACCTTGAGGTTGTGCTTTAGTACGAACAACCAAATAAATAAAGACAGTGAAAGTCAACAGAAGTTTCCGGATTCAATTTGGCTATAGGCTTTCAACAAATTCAACGATTTTCCATCGTTCAAAAAGTCAGAATATTTTGATACATCTTCACCGTGCTCACTCCTTGGTGAAAGGAAACCAGTGGTTTTGCCAGGGAGTTATAACAAACAAAAAGTCACCGATAGTATTTAGTTTTTATTTCGCCGACTGGGTGTCTTCTACTCAGGTTAATCTCATATTAGAGGGTTTTGGACAATGCACACATTTCATAATGATTGTTTTGAGATCAGAGATGATACCAACACTACAATCTGCAACTAAATGGGATAAAATTACAGCTGAAGGAAGCAAACATATGTATACTCGTTGCTCCAGTGCTCGGAAAACTCGTGAGTAGTTTAAATAGTCCCATAGTCAAATCAGAACAACAACATTGAAGAGCGAACAGTTGTTTCCAATAGTTCCTAATCTTGTTCTCACATATCATGTTGATGACAATAGTATATTTGGTTGGCCGTTGGCTGGATTGAAAGCCATTGTTACAGAAGGCTTTGGCCACGGCTGAAGCGAACGCCATACATCTACCACGCTCGGGTCTCTGCGCACAGAAGCGGCTAGTTCAAACACTCCAGCTTCCTTGGCCAAAAACGGAGCATTCGAAGAGCGGAAGGACCCATGAAAGCTCACTATCAGTGGTTGATTCAGCATCACCGCATACTAGTTTACGAACACCACACTACTACATCACACCCTGCCCCACTTTTTAACAACGGCCTTCAACCCAGCCAACGACCAGTCGAATACATTATTGTCACCTGTGTGATATGTAGGAGCAAGATTAGGAATCACTGAAAGCACTTGTCCGCTCTCCAGTGTTGTCTTTCTAATGAAACTCGTGAATTTCGAAAGTCCATTGAGCGCGACACAACATTCCCACCAATGGCTCTGAATCTGTCCTACGCTGTTCTTTTTACAACCGTCCACATTCCTTCTCCCTCAAAACCCAACCAGGAAGCGTCAAGCTAGGTCAGTGGCGATGTTAGATTACTAAAACTCCTCATCTAAGGCACGGTCCGATTTATTTGTCGCCCGTTCTGTGGTTACTTTGGGTTGAACTACCACCCACAATCTGCAGAAAGACAAGAAAATTGCGAATTCATAGGAATTCTTGAGGGGAATGAATATTTTCGGACTTTATTCAAAAATGACGTGATATTTATAATCCTAAACTACTTTCAGCGGTATATTTGAGCTGTTTATTGGCTTTTATAATCATGTAACTAGTTATTTATTATTGAAATGAAGTTCGCAGTACCCCAGCTAAAATTCGTGGCGTGAAGCCAGTTCAAACGTCGAAATGGTGGTTTCGCCCACCCTTGCCGTTCTTTATTCGATTAGTATAAGTGTGGGTTTGGTCTTTGTGCTCATAGAGTTTTCTGTTTTTATATCTCTTTATAATGGTGACCGACCAAACGAAAACTCATTTGTTGATGACAAGTCCCGCTAAAAAGCTTTCGACTTTGGTAAACCTGTTGGTTTATCTTCTGTTCAGTTCAGTTCGACGCACAGGACAAGTACCGTAGCGAGCCGGAAATTATCCAGGTTCTTTCACTGTGAGTTCCTTGGATTTCCTGATGCTGCGGCAAATGAAAAGGCAAAGCCCTCGGACCAAATAGTAATGAAAGAGAAATAAAGGTACTTCCGATCACCGTCCCAATTCGAAGGGTGTACAGGGCCCTCGTTGCTAGTTGCTAACAACTGGTAGCCAGTCACCAATAGGGTCATGTGTTAAAATTGGTTACGGAGGCAGACAAAGGATTAGTGCGATCAAGTAAGATGGACGGAATAGACGATGGATTAAATAGCAGTGGGACTGTAAGTTGTAAGGTGTAAGGAAAGAGAAAGAAAGCAAGAGAACACGAGAGGAAATAGGGTGGACATACTCGATGTCCTTTCTTCTAACGTATCCTCCCATTGCCATGATGTTCTGATCGCTGAAGTTGACGCGTAAGACGCAAACGTGTCATCAACAGTCGAGGTGACATCGGCACCCCTACTGCTTCGATCCATTCCACCAACTCTGGTGGGAGGTCTATTCCACCCCTGGATCTTCTCAGTTTATTAGCATAAATCATTGCTTATATAGGAAGAAAAACAGTCACTGACACCAATCATTGCAGCACAACCCAACGGGTTCATACTTGCATCAAGTTGCCTGTCTCCTGATTGGGTGGTTGGTCAGAAGACCAGCTACCATTTGACTGGAATCAGTTCGCGTCTACTTGATCTGCTACCTCGTCACTTGCGTGTCCGCTGCCACATGCACTGACCTGGATTCTGGACAGTTGCTGGCATGCTGATCGCTGACGGGACACGGCTGACATTCGACCATGAGTCAAAAAATATCCTCACACCTACATCTACGTGCCAAGGCGAACAGCTTCGGTCGTTCTAAACGGTAATTGTAGGTAAGTATCCTTACTTGTGCGAACCACATCATGAAGCGTCGCTGGACTCGCTCCCGGGCCTAATGTCCCGTACGATATATGGCCGCCATGCCTGTAGGCAATACTGTAGGTGGGGGCGTACGAATACGAGACTGCACCTTGACGTGGTGTGGCGGCTTGTGCGCCTCACCGACCCGACGAGCTGTACAGGTTGGCTTAACTCAAACCGAGCATTCAATCGTACCTGGATGGTCAAAGGGTAAAGGACTGACGAAGCGGTCTAAGGGTCCTCCAGGTTGGGAGTCGATTGAGCTGGCAAATCAGTCGGTAAAATCAGTGGAATAATAATTGATCCAAGCAAATGGACTTTCCACTCAGTCACCCCGCTGCCTTGCGGACAGATTCTCGTTAGAACTAAAGGCTTTGATTGAGAAACCTAATCGTTCTTCTGCTTAGTGTCTGGACCCTGTAGCAGTACCCGTCCAACATCTCTCTTGAACTGCACGAATCTACGTGCAGCATTGTGAAAAACAGTGGTCAGTGGGACTCGCCCTGCCGTTTAACGCTGTAGGACGAAGTCATGGTCTGTCCACCAAGTTGCTTCTTCCAACCAGGGCGTGGGAATGGTACGCAGGGGGATAGATGAAGGACGAGCATGCACATCACATCTCTAAACCACTGAGCCTGATAAGGAGTGTTCAACGTAGTAAGAGGGTGATAATCCACACTGAACACACGACAGCAAATACTGCCATTGTTTATTTGATTTTCGTACCCAACACAAGCAGTGCTTCCGGCGATGGTCAAGTAGTCACCACGTTGGTCACTTTCCTCAATCAGCTGCGACCCCCTTTCTGGAATATGGCATCATTACTGTATAATAATGTTGTGTTTGGCTCGTACAGTCATATGCTCACACACGCACGCATAATCCACACCCCGTGTAGTCATGGACGCACGCCTGTAGTCGTGCCCACACGTACGTGGTTGACGTTTGCCTTGCTCATTCTCGGATAGGACTGACCAATCAGGTCGCACCATGTGTTGCGCGACCTTGCACGGCTTAATCCGGTTGTACAGTTGTCTTACACTTCCGATTACACGCATCACTGACCTGTGCACCAGCATACTTGGTTGCGTTCGCACTTGCACGCTTGTACCGGTGCTTACTGTGCGTTGCTACGGGAATATACGTTTATCCATACACATGCGCCTTTCTTCTGTTACCGAACTGTGAACATAAATAAAGTAAATGAAAGGATAACGAGTTGTCAATGGTGGAATTCGGAACGTCACCAAAAGCGTAATGGCTAGACCTCGTAACCATATGGCAAAACGCAGCATTCGGTCGACCTATCTCAATATTTCTATAGCTTGAACGGAAAGAAGATTGCGTCAGAGTATATAGTCACCAAACACAGAGGCGCAATTTTATTTCTGTACTTAACTTATCGGGTTCATGTATGTTTGACAAGATACTGTGTTAGCGAGCATGACTTGCATGCATGCACTGAACGGTCGTTCCCAAGGTCAGGCAGAAAAATATATCAAATCAAACCACATTGTATATTCATTATCAGTGAATACAAGGCCATACAGGATGTCGGGATCTGGATGAATGCATGCATTGCGATGCTATTAGTATTCTCAAAGGGAAAGGGACGATGCCGCTGGTGGCCTACCAAAATCATTTCGGTGCCATTCTCGTTCGATCTGTCCACCTAATCTGATTAGAATCCAGCTTCTTCATCCAAATGGTCGTCCCTTGCTTGAATGCATATAACCAGACATCCTTGTTCTGTGTGAGGATTCAGAAAAGAATGATAGAAAAGTTTCATACTATTGAATCGACAGTGTTTTTTTACCTGTAGACAGAATCGCTTTATTTTCGAGTACAATCAAGAATGGGATATATGCAAAAATATCCGGGTGATAGATATAAATGTGAGTTCAGTTTGGCCAAGTTCTCTCAACCATCAACCGGACACTTCAGCGCTCTTGTTCTAGTTGCTAGTCTGTCGCATCATCGAGTCGAAAGCTGAGTAAATGGACACACTGAGAGCAAATAAACAGCTAAGGAAGTTAAACGTGATAGTCGTACATACCATGTAGGTTCGTAATCAAGTTCACCACTGACGGCGACCCCCAGCCTTGTCCGATACTTCCAACCGTCCGGTACGTGGTCCCCACCGTTTCTCGCGCTCTAGCTGCCACCTCTTAGCATACTTTCCCCGTTCCATTGCCACCATGTGGTGGAGACAGGACAATAGAGCGCATCGCGTCTGGATTTTAATGGAAATCGAACGCAGTTAACTTTATAATACAGATTGAAGGTCTTACGTTTATTCGATCTGTTTATACTGACGTAGTGCTTGAGACAACGGCGGATCAGTTGATGAGTCACCGTGACACGAGCGAAGTTTGACGTGCTAGCTGGACAGCTTTACGAGTATCTAGTTTTAGTCAAAACTTGAAACAAACTTGTCCTCGATTTATCGGGTTCGCTTGGTGCCTCATGCCTTGCTGGTTGGGGTCCAAGCGATCAGGATTGTAGTTGGTTAGAACGTTGAGAAATATGGTTCAGGATAGAAGTCGGTGGTGTGAATTGTGTACGGCCTTTTTGTTAAACTATCGTGTCCTTTATTGCACAAGAGTCATTCAGACAGGCAAAGTAATAAAAAGGCTGTAAAATATGTACGGTGAAACAGTAACAAAAAACTGTCGCATCATGTACTTTTACTAATTTATTCTCATACTCTGTCGTACTACACCCCCATTTTTGTTACTTTTGTTGTTGCGTTGGCACCATGCTTGATTTCAAGGCTATATATATATATATATATATATATATATATATATATATATATATATATATATATATATATATATATATATATATATATATATATATAGAGAGAGAGAGAGAGAGAGAGAGAGAGAGAGAGAGAGAGAGACAGACAGACAGACAGACAGACAGACAGAGAGTGCTACCCTCTACATCGTACTCCCGAAGGGCGGCCATCTCCTGCGTGCGAACACAGTACGGTCCGGACTGACTTTACCATTGAAACCCCACAAGAGCGAACATTGCCTTCGAGAGAACACGGCCATCGGGTCATATACCTACACACCGACTGAAATCGCCATTTGATCCTGTGATAAAGAAAGCTCTCAGGCTCTTCTGCTGTGACAAGTGGCACATGTTGCACCTGGCTATGCTTGCGTGAACATTGTAGGCCATTCATGTAGTTGACGAAAAGGCATTGAAATCATTTGACAATCAGTGTCACTGGATATTCAGAAATTTCATTTACGCTGTGTCTATGCGCGCTCAATTGTTTACGGCATCTGTTGACACCCGCGGTGGTGGTTAGTGCAAAAACTCACAAATCGTGATGGGAAGGTCAACTAGAAAGACTTTCTTGACCCTTTTTTATAAAGTAAATGTTAGTAATCTGCAGAAAAATGGAGTTTTCATGAAGGCGATTGCATCCCAGTTCGATGTAGGAAGAACGTAAATCCACAAGTTTGTGAGATATGAGGTTAGCATCAAAACCAGTTGAGACCAAGGAACTTCAAGTCGGCAAATAATCTTGCATCCACGTCTCGGTTTCTTCAGTGATGTCAATGACACTTTGTACGAATGGTTTCTCACTGCTCGTCGGAATCATCTGCCGGTAACAGGAGTATTATCACAAGAGGAAGCATTACAGGTGGCTCGTATTATGGAGCATAGTGAATTTTGCGCGAGCAGTGGCTGGTTCTACAAGTTCCAACAACGCCATAATATTAGCCGAAGAAAACTGAACGGTGTGACCTCAGAAGTTTCATTTGAAAAGATACCGAAAAGGATGGGACGCGTTCCTACTTTGCGCGAACATTCGAAGAAAATTTCTAACTACAATGAGACGTCTTTGTTCATGATCGCTCCAACACGCAGCTTGGTTCGGAAAAGTGATCTATGCAGCGGCATTCGAAAATGCATGGAAAGAAAGACGGTTTTACTCCCATATAGTGCTACTAACGGAAGAGCTCAAGCCACTGATCACTGGCAAAGAAGAGGCCACAATGCATCAAATACATAAACATGGCGCTGTTGCGAGCTAATAATAAAGCTAAAGAATGAGCGTGGATGACCAGAGGCATTTCAAAGGTGGATTGAAAAATCAGTAGTCAAATGCTCGCGGAGTGATTATCAGTTCTTCTCTTTTTAGACAATTGTTTAACCCATCCCTACTCAAAACTAAGTAATGTAAAATTTGGTGTTTTTCCTGCCAAACACAAAGGTTAAACTTCAGCATTTAGATAAGGGCATAGTCTTGGTCCTCTAGGTTTGGGGTCGTTTGAGCTGGCAACTCAGTCGGTAAAATCAGTGGAAGAATGATTGATCCAAGCAAATGGGCTTCCACTCAGTCACCCCGCTGCCTTGCGGACAGATTCTCGTTAGAACTAAAGGCTTTGATTGAGAAACCTAATCGTTCTTCTGCTTAGTGTCTGGACCCTGTAGCAGTACCCGTCCAACATCTCTCTTGAACACCACGAATACAAAGAATTCCATACTGCATCAGTCGTTGTGCAGGATAATCAGGACTGCGCTGCCCACTGCATCGAGCGGGGTGAGTAGTGTCAAATGGGCTACCGCTCAGAGTTCCTTCTCTTTCATTCAACCTTTGTCTTCTGTCCTCAACCATCTCTCTATGCCCCCTCTACTCACCCATAGTTCTCTCTCTGATAAAACGCCGAATACTCGCAACGGTTCATTGTCAATAAGAGTCGGGAATAATCATCTATCTTGTAAGTTACATTTTGTCGAGCCTCGTCAGCCTCTGAATCTCGGCTCCTTTTACCGTGCGTACTTTCATGCATTTCGGTCAGCAGACGTGCCTAGCCCTCACAATAGACTCTCTAAAGATTGATGACTGCTGCTTAAGTAAAATTCTCATCCAGGATTCGAGCAGTGTGGCTCAACTAACTGCTCCTGGTATCTCATCGAGGTATTTTCTGCGCACTTCAGGAGACAAAGTAGCTCGAGCTGCAGGTCAACGTGGTGTGGGAATAGTCTTGACTGGCAGGACTGATGCTGCTCTGTTAGACTGGATTCCGGTTAATAATCTTTTATGTGCTGTAAGACTCCAGGAGCCAGTTAGCGTTCAAGAGTATAGTTGTGTTAAGCGCAGCTGGTTCGTAATCTTGGCATACGCTCCAACCGACTACTGACACGCATAAGGATGAGTTCCATGATGAACTCACCACTCTCGTTCGCAGCAGTAAAGGTTCTGACATTGTGGTGCTAGCTGGTGATTTTATTGCACAAGTTGGCAAACTTAGAACGTTATAAGCTTGTTTAGGTGGATGTTGGGCTTTACCCGCTCAGCGTACAGATAACGGGGATAGGCTTCTCCAGTTTTCTTCAGATAATTAGTTATTCCTGTCTAGTACAAATTTCCGACACAGCTCACGTCGCACACCGACATGGGGGTCCAACTCAACAGGTACTCTGAATCAGACCGATTATATCGCAGTAAGCCACCGGTGGCACATTTCGTTTCAGAGCTGTAGATTTTACTGGTCTACGCACGTAGAGTCGAGCCATGCATCAGTTCTAATGCGATTATCTCTCCAGCTCCGTGGTCATTGAGGCAAACCGCAAACCAGGTTAGCCATGCAGCGTTTGTCTGAAGCAGAAGTTTGTACCAAATATGAGCAGAAATTATCACATGAGATAGGACCTACGACGAACAATAATGTAGATGAGCATCGGGCCCATATCCTGCAGTGGATGCACGTGGCAGCAGGTTTCGCATGTAGTCCTAGATCCGATTTCCATCAGAGGTACTGAATTTCTCAATAGTCGCTGAGTCTAATGAATCAAAAGCATCAGCTCTGCAACTGTAAGAAGATGAATAAGATACGAAGAAAGCTACAAAGGTAAGTCAGAAAATGCCTTAAGTACCACAAGAATTAGTGGGTCAAGTTGGCCGGAAAAATGGAGGTGGTAGCTGCTTCAGGTAACTGTCAAAGGTTGTTCAGACTTACTCGCGACACAGGTGGTCGGCGAACACCAATCAGTGAAATGATATGCACTGGAAATGGAGTTTCGATGTGAAAAATGCAAGTGGATTTTCTATTAAAAAAGGCTTAATTGTAAGGCCAAATACATCAACTGGCAGTGCGCTGATATGGTCACTCTGACGTGAAAAACTGCGATTCCTTGATCGTCCATCGGGAGTTGAGGTACAATCAAGCATTCGATTACTGAGCATGGAAAAGCGGTCGGTCTCGACGAACTTGCCCCAGTTCTTTTCAGACTCAGTGCTGATTTGTTGATAAAATCACTTACCACCTTACTGCGTGACATCTGGAACGAAGAGCTTATTCCGTTAATATGGGGCGAGTCAATGATTGTATCCATCTTCAAGAAGGGAATACGTAATGACTGTCGTAATCATCGCGGGATCCACTTGATTCCGCCTGTCACTAATGTATTAGAGTGGATTTCAGTGCTCCGCCTGTGGCCGGCTCGAGAGTGGAAAGCCCGCGAACAACAAGCCGGATTCCGCCTAAGTCATGGATGCGTCGACCAGATTTCTGCTCTTTGCCAATTACTAGAAACACGTCACACATACCGTCGACCAACAGTAATGGTTTTCCTCGGCTTGAAAGGCGCCTTCGATTCAGGTGACCGGATGGAGCTAATTAGTGCTCTTCACTGGAAAAGTATGCCCCAGAAGTTCGTGAGGCTACTGCGATCATTGAATTCTCATATTTCTGGCCGTGTAAGAGTTTACGGTGAACTATCCGGTCGGTTCGAAATGACCAACGGTGTTCAAAAAGGATGTACCATATCGCCATTCCTGTTTAACTTGGTCACCGACGCGATAATGGAGAGTGTTATGCGAAATCTTCAGGATATGGGTTTCTAATTAGGAAGTATTTAAAATTTATGTCACCTTAACTACGCTGACCCCGTTGCCTGCTAGTTTGAATGTCCGGAACGTGCACAACTTGCACTAGATAGACCGGCGAATGCTGTAGCTTCATTCTGCATGCTCTTCGCACCTTCAAAGTGTGAATTGATGTTGTAAGACTGGAGGTCAGCGATTACGAACTAGATGCTCGATGGGAAGAACTAACAATTGTCGACAGCTTCATTTGCCTCAACATAGACGTGACGACGGATGGAAGCATGGTAGTAGAGTTGCGCACGCGTATATCCAGGGGTCGACTGGCTTACACTGGGCTGAAGCACTTGTTTCGCTGATGTGATGATTCGCTCGTGCTGACAGGTCGTGTGTACTGTGCGACGGTGCATTCAGTTCTGTTGTATAGTGGAGAAACATGGGGTCTGCTTGCGGAAGGTATTCCTTCCTCTGGGGTTTTCAACCATCTACGTGTTACATAGTGCTTCCAAAGCTGGATGAAATAATCAGTTTATCATTTCTGAGGTCAGAAGTGGAGTATTGGATGCAAGTTCAGATAATATTCCATCATAACGTATCCATATTAGTGGACTTCGTTGGTTAAGGCACGTGTTACGTATGGCTAACACACGTCTACTGTATCGTGCCTCGTTTTTCGTTCCTCTTCGAAAGTGGAAGAAGCCACGTGAAGAATAACAGATGAAGTGGCAGAGGGGAATGAGAAAATGCACGTCGAACTTAAAAAAAGTAGAGGCCTCACGTCTTCATGGTTGGGGTCCAAAGGATCCGCCAACCAGTTGGCTGGAAACACTGAAGGATATGACAGCGAACCGTGAACAATGGTGATCGTGTTGTCATTTTCTGTCGAATCAGAATAATTGATCACTGTGAGCTTGCACAGTTAGACTGTATTCCATGTGTTTGCTGCTAGGGGGTTCTTTCCTTTTCCTACCCCCGAACGTGTACTCCCTGTACACCATGTATATTCATTCTTCTTTGTATTCCCACGTGCAACATGGTGGGAAAGGCAGTGATCAGTTGGTCTTGGTCTGCTGTTAGCGCTATATAATGATGATGGTGATGATAATCCAACTAATGAAGGTAAACTACAGAAAATGGCTTCGGACACAAGTAGCCGGTATCACGAATCACGGTGCTAACGGGCCCTATTTCTGCAGGACAAGCAGCATAATGGCTCTGCTTATTTTTTCGTATTAATCTGCTGAACTCAATGCATTGAATAAAACAAACCTGGCAGGATGTCACTTAAATATGAAGACGTTGGACATAAGCCTGCTCCCTACTTAAAAAAACCATACACGCAAGTTAAAAATTGTAATTTTTCAAGTTTAACTACTTGACAATTAAATGCGGATCACAGCGCAAGACATGTTGAGAGTATATCCCTCACAGGCGAAAATATCATTATTCCATATTTTAGATGGTGAAAAAATAATTTGCATTTTCTCGTATCCAAGACTGCACGCCACAAACCAGATTCGAACCGGCAGCCCTCCGCTTACGGTGCTGTTGTAACGGCCAGATTGGAGGCCGCCATCTTGTTGTTCGTTTAATGTAAGTGTTGGTGCCGTTGATACACTTACTGGACCTCGGCTCATGGAGTTTTTTCTTTTTGTGCTTTTGCAGATCACACACGTGCTATCCTCGTCGGAGGAGCATTGTCCCTGTGCGTTACACTGTTTTCCTTCCAGCTGGGCTATCGCGATACGACCTATCGGACGTGAATAACGTGAATCTCCAATATCGCACAACCATTTGCATTCGAACATACATGGTGTCTAAAATTTTCCCGTATAACATTTTAGTCGTCCATTTTCTCTTTACGAATCGATGTATTTCATTTCCGATTGGGTGATACTGTGAGATGGCAACTAAAACGATTACATAACAGTGCGGGATTAATGGTTTATTGGGTCGAACTGGAAATGATGCATTTAAGCAGCACGGAGACAACACAGCAGATTTCCCTGTTAAGGAAGATAGACAACGGATGACAAATATTGTTACCCCAAGCGCACTGAGCGCTCAAAGGTCTGATAGTAGAGTGTTTATGTGTGTAACAGATTCACGAACTTCCCTGACCAAGCCTTACTCGTCAACGAAATTTGCCAGATGGGGGTTACCGGAGGGCTCTATTGTTTTTTTGTGATTTCACGTCCAAAATTATTCCTTCAGAGCTTTCTTATAAAAATAGTCATCGGAATTACGGCAAGATCATAAAAGCACCCTTTATGGTTCTCAGGGGACCCATTTTTGTAAATAGCTAACGCAGGCACAAAGACCTACCAGGTAAGACCATAATTTCATTAAATTTATTCCGAATACGAAGCACAACCAATTCGTCACGCGGATCCAAATCCCGGACCACGTGTTCGGTGATAGTTTTCAACTCTTCCATGTGCCTGGTATATTGCAGTGATGTTGAATTGTCCAAGTTGGATCGAACCGGATTGCCTTCTGCATTAACCAGAATGAGGCCTTGGACGTTTTTGTGGTTTTGAATACGTTCGATTTGTTGAACAAGTTCCACATTGTCCTCATTCGCCACATTTACCGAAGCCATTTTGGTCAGCTTTTTGGGATCAATATATCTGTGTGCATTGGTCGCGCCCTTGTGTGTAGCAAAAGAATAAATCAATTTCAGTTGCGTTTAAACTCACACCAATCATCTACGGTTCAAACACGTGACAATTCAGAATTGGTATACCTCCGGTTCACCGTTGAGCATGGACAAACAGCTTGATCTTTTTCTGAGATCTCTTCCGTTTGTCAGAAAGCGTTTGATTATTGGAAGAAAATCCCACTGGCATCTTTTGTAGCTATGGCAACCTTATTTAGACATCTTGTTCTCAATAACTGCAGATGTCCGATTAAGTAATACTGGCTTTGAAGAAAAATAAATCGAATTAATGAGACTTTTATTGGGCATACTTTATTAGTTGTAAGTTTTTCTTAAACTACTGAGCAAATGTTTTATGCTTATTTCTTAAAATGAGATGTTTTAATTGTCAGAATTGATCAAGTAATGTTTATTTTAGAAAGCGTGTGAACCCAAAGTACGACCAGTATCATTTACATTTACAACGAATCAACTCAGTTCGGTAAACCATCGTACATTAACAACAACTCGAGTAAATAACAATCGAAAACAATGAACAGTAACTACTCTGTAGTACGTTCATCATTTAGATACCACTATGAAAGTGTTTGCTAATGTAATCAACATCGATTTCACCACATTTTATGCTTGTTCATTGGCTGTTTATGGTTATTTCATGTCCCCATACAGATTCGGGGCAAATGACGATATCATAACGAGGTTTATGAACATGCGTAAACGAAGCTTTATGCAGTGGATACTGTATCGAAATAGTTGCTACATTTCGCTGATATCGAAACAGAATTTTTCTCAGTGATTCACAAAATACTCTTGAGATGAAACTGCTACTGCTATGGAGGAACCGCTTGACGGATCCACATCCATACGGGACATTCACTCTGGGTCAACTCAAGACAACTCACAAACGGAATAGAAACCGGCTTTATTAGATTAATCGACTGTCTGCCAGCCAGATAGCCTGTCAAGATAATAGTCTGACTGGCTCCATTACAATCTCCTCTTTGTTTTTCATTTTAGTTTTATTGGATGGTTTGCGCATCAGTATTTGCCGGACTTGTTTACTTGACTTTAAGTCAGTTGTCCTCTATACGGGACATGCTAGATATAAGCTCTTCCCAGTGCGGTAAACGTAACTGGAGTGATAAGGCTTGACCTATTCATGATGTGTTGAGAACTACTATGGCAGCAGGACGGGGTGGGCATCAAGCGAATAGCAACAAATAGCCAATAGCCGAAGAAAAAACAGTGGCTTCTTTGGAGGCATCCCACAGCGAACAAAAGAACCCTGCGGACAAGCAAGCAAGCCTTCGCAGAATCTCGGGTAGGCCGGTCGAAGTTAAGCGCTGTCGATCAAGACGCTAATCGGAGGAATCGGTACGAGAATGGGGCGCTGGAGAACCAGATCAATGATTGCGTGAGTGTAGCCAAAAGAGAGCCAAAATACAGACGTAGGCGAACGATGAACGTTGCTGCAGCGCGGGCATGAAAAAGAACTAGTTAAACGTTTGCACATTCTTCCCCGTTTGGAGTTGTTTGATTGATGAATGCAGGTGCGCCTCACTCGTTTCGCCTTTTTGCTAGAATGGGGATACTTCACGAGAATAGACACAGACTGCTGACAAGGTGTTCGAATGCGGAAAAATGCCACCATGAAGGTTAGATAATTCTTCGATGAAAACGCGTTGTTGTTGGGCCACATGCTATCGTCACTTGGATACAAAGCCCCTACGCTTTGAAGGTCAACGGTCAGAGTACACGAGATACTAGACAGTGATCGCTATGTGATCTTGGATTCAAATCCCACGTAGACCAATGACGTTTGGAACGTGGATCACTTCGAAATCTGTCAAATCAAACTTCATTGAGCCGACTGCGTTACGCTTGGTCGTTTTCGACAGCCGTGCGTAATCGTCCGGGGATCCAAGCTGTCACTGATGCAGACTGACCGTTGTCGGCCAGAATGCTCCTCTTGGAATGCACACGCGATGAGTCATACTAATATAAAGTGAAGTTATTCTTATTGGCTTATTGTGCTGTAAACAAAATTTTTCACAAATGATTCGGCTCTCAGATGATAAAAAGCTCATTTTTTCCACCAACACCAGCCCCAGTTTGAAGATCAGTACGATAGGCAAGCCAAATTGACGAGGATCTCTTGAAAGAGGAAGGTTTTAGCGATCCAGCAGACATCACATGGGACACGGGCCGGTACGGCACCGTGGCTCCACGTTCTGAGGAGTTCCAGTCAATCAGAATCACCGCGAACAAGTACAACAAGAGCTCACCGTAACTGGTCGATTTGCGATTTACCCATTATTTCGTTTCATGCAACATACACAAATCAATTCTGCAACATGCAATTCTGCAGCCGTGGTCTTCTTGGTATTTCGGTTTGTACGGTCCTGGGTTGGATTGATTTCAATAAGCTCTGATCCTTCTGGGTATTATGAATAGCACACACACACACACACACACACACACACACACACACACACTTCGCATCATAGGTGACGGCGGGCAGACTGTCGGGACATTTCAGCAATGTCACTCAGCGTACGGTTGAAACTGTTTGCCGTGATTGTTATTTTACATTAATAGCCACGTGTTCAGACAGGCATTTTCGCATACAGACTGCACACACCTGATTCCATTATCTTGCACTCGTGGACACATGCCTGCAGTAGTACACACACGTACACAGGTGACGTTCGTCGTGGTGTCCCAGACAGTACTGCCCAATTAGATTGTATCACGTGTGGAATGACCCTGAAGGTCTAAACCAGTTGTATGCTTGGCTTGCGTTTCCGCTGGCATACAAGTACGGAAGGCGTTCGAGTGCGGCGTATGAACGTGTCTTTTATCCTGTCTCACCGAATCACCGTCTAAATACCCTCTATCGAACGAATAGAGATGACTCGAGTCAGTGGATAGAGGCGGAAGTGTATTCTATATATCGTGGTACCGAAAAACAGTACCGATGTGAGAAACACACGAGATACAACGGACCTAACGGCGGAGCAGAAAGCAAACCGAGTACGTGTACAGTCGGCGAGAAATCGAAAGTTAGAGTGATTCAAACATCAGATCGACGGAAACCTCGGAAAGATCAGTTCAGTTAAACGTGTAGTGACCTCGATCGTATTCGGGAAATGGGCATTTTCTGAACATCATTTTGGATTTATTTTCTCTGCTATCTTTTCTGAAGTTTTGGTGTGACGCCACTGTGTTTTTTTTGGTTGTATACGTTTAACTGAACTGATCTTTCCGAGGTGTCCGTCGATCTGCTGTTTGAATCACTTTTACCTTCGATTTCTCGCCGACTGTAAACGCAATCGGTTTGCTTTCTGCTTCGCAGTTAAGTTCGTTGTATGTCGTGTACTTCTCCTATAAGTATTGTTTTCCGGTACCACGATATAAAGAATACACTTCCGCCTTTGTCGGCCGACTCAAGTCTTCTCTACCAATTCGATGAACGGGATTTCGTTGGTAATTCATAGATCCCAGATAAAATGAATCCAAAATGATGTTCAGAAAACGGTCACTTTCTCAGCACGATCGAAACCACCACAAGAAATTGACTCGCACGCTTGCCTAAGTGTTCGTGTTTCCATTTACTTGTTTGTGCTTGATTTTGCCGTGCGTTGCTACTGGATACACCGTTCATCCATACAAACGTGCCTTCCACCACAAGTACTTCAGTTCAGCGTACGAACCTCGAGCCTTGGATATCCGCGTACTCACATCTACTTCCGTGCTCCCATCCGCCGTCACGCTGCTTCCGAGGTAACTAAAGCGGTCAACAGTTTCTAGTTTCTCCCCATCGAACATCAAGCTCGGAATTGTTGACGTCCAATCTTACAACATCAATTTACACTTTGGAGGTGCCAAGAGCATGCCAAATGGAGCTACAGCTCTTCCCAGTCTACCTAGTGCATGTTGAGCATGTTCCGTGCATTCGAACAAGCAGACAAAATCGTCTGCGTAATCTAGGTCACACAGCTTCTCACTATTTCCTAGTTCGATGCCCACATCCTGGAGATCTCCCAAAGCATCCTCCATTATTTCGTTCATGGCGAAGTTAAGCAAGAATGGAGAAATGGGACATCCCTGTCGAACACCGCTTGTCGTCTCGAACTGACTGAATAGTTCACCGAAAACGCTCACGCGGCCAGAAGTATGAGAGTACAATGATCTCAGTAGATTCACGAATTTCCGGGGCATACTTTTCCGGTGAAGAGCACTAATTAGCGCCGTCCGGTCACCTGAATCGAAGGCGCCTTTCAAGTGGAGGAAAACCATTATTGTTTGTTGACGGTGTGTGTGCAACGCACCTGCAGTAGTTGGCGAAGAGTAAAAATCTGGTCGATGCCTCCTGGAACTGGGCGGAATCCGGCCTGTTGTTCGCGGGCGTTCCTCTCGCGAGCCAGTGTCATACGACGCAAAATCGAGGCTAATACCTTGGTTACTATAGGAATTTAACTAATCCCACGATGATTACTACAGTCATTGCGTATTCCTTTCTTGAAGATGGGTACGATCAATGACTCGCCCCATGAAATGTCACGGATCAAGGTGGTAGGTGGTTTCACTAATGCACCACCACCCAATTTGAAAAGAACTGGAGGGAGTCTTCCAAGACCGGCTGCTTTCCCTCGCTTTATTAATCAAATGCACGGTTCTACTTCTACTTCCGATGGGGGTTCAAGTGATACTCCCCGAGAAATCGCAGTGGTTGACGTAGCATTAACTACATGAGCGCGCGGTCAGCTAAACATTCCTTGAAGTATTCGGCCCAACGGTTCCGCGTTTGCTCTTTGTCATGAATAGGCTCTCCATTTCTATCGCATATCGTTTCACTGACCGGGGTTCGCCGTCCACTGGTGTCGCGAATACGTTTGAACAGTCTTTGACTGTTGCCTGAAGCAGCTACTACTTCCATTTCTTCGGCTACCTTGACCCACCAATTTTCGCGATCATTCTTAAAGCTTTTTGTAACTTGCCTTTGTAGATATCCTCGTGTCTTATTCATTTTCTTACTGTTTGAGAGCTGAAGTTTTGTGATGATTCGGCGTTGTACACATGCATTTTCAGAAAACCACTTTTTACTTGTCAGTGTTCAGTCATTCGGTATGTATTCCAACAAGCATTGATGTATTTCTGCACGCAAGCAAATGCGCCATGCGCGCATGATTCCTCTCACTCTAGCCATGTGCATTGATTATCGCAGTACGCGCAACTCGCGCACTTGATCTACTTCCATATCAGGTGACAGTGTCTGGCAATTGTGTGCCCACCAATCAAATCACTGGTGGATCAATACATGTGTGTAAACGCGTTCCTTTCTTTATTTCATGCCTAGACGAGTGCCGCATTTATATGCTAAACGACGATACATTTCAGTGCCAGATGGTGTGACTTCTGATTTCATTTCGGGCAATCCGGTGATCAGATGTTTTTGCTCCATTAGCCTGATTGACCCTTGCGAAATGCGGTGTCTTTGATGGACATCGGTCAACACAAACGCCCACCTAAATTTTAGTAATGCTGCAAGTACGATGACGTTGCAAGGTCCGTCCATGGGTCCACATTTAACGATGACAGTTGGATTTCTCTGCATTTCTGACGCCAGCCTTCACTAGGTCTTGTTTGATTTGATCGACCATATGACGTATTAATGACGTGGTGATTAGCTGTTAGTTCCAGATTGTTCGATGCACATCTTTAAATGTTTCGGCTGTGAGCCTTATGTTTGTAAAAATGTTTCATTTTACAGTTGCCTTCTCACTGCTCCGCGTTTCAACATACGAGGTATGAGGTATAATCTTGAAATCAAGAAGGATAGCGGTCAGAAAATGAAACACTTGAAGAAAGTCCGGAAATATCAGGAAAAGCGTATGATGATGTGTACGCTCCTGGCAGGCCTCAGTATGCTAAGTTGCGGGTACGGGCTATTTCAATACGCAGGATATTTAATGTCAACGTATCACATCGAGCCGCCCAACGAACCCGCCAGCGCAACGTATGTTTTATCAGGCCCAATGCAAGGTCGATCACAGGTGGTAAGCTTACAAAGCTCATTGTTTTGCAGAAATACATTTGAGTTAATGCTTCGGTGACTAAATCAGACCGGCACAAATACAACCCAGTTTAAAACACATGTGAATACTACTGAATATTTTCCTTCGCACTTCTAAACTGATGTTGTCTATTCACCAGTATACTCAAGATATGTACTTGTAACCCGCAGGGGCAATGCTCCTCCGACGAGGATAGCACGTGTGTGATCTGCAAAAGCACAAAAGGAAAAACTCCATGAGCCGAGGTCCAGTAAGTGTATCAACGGCACCAACACTCACATTAAACGAACAACAAGATGGCGGCCTCCAATCTGGCCGTTACACTGCTCCCCCCAACAAAAGAACACTGCCCCCAGTAATCCGTACTCCAACACACACCACAGGAGTACTGAATCTCCAGGGTCCACACCTCGGGTAGGCCATACCACAAGACCTCTCCTGGGCCACACCAAAGCTACGTCTCAGATCACTTCACAATTATCTCCTCGGCCCATATCAGGTCTGTCTCCAAGGCCTCCCAGTCCCTCAGTGAGGTCCCGCCATGGGTGCCAAAAATGTAACACGCATGGGCAATGCTCTTTCGACGAGGGTAGCACGTGCGATCTGCAAAAGCACAAAAGGAAAAACTCCATGAGCCGAGGTCCAGTAAGTGTATCAACGGCACCAACACTTACATTAAACGAACAACAAGATGGCGGCCTCCAATCTGACCGTTACATACTGACGCTCCTGATTTTATAACTAGAGGGCTAGCGTGATAGGTATAAAGAATCGGGGGTTACATACACAGTCGTTCGTGAGAAAACAACAGACCACAAGGGCTGTAACGTTCCCTCGTTTCGCTGATAGTGGTGCACTACAGAAATATCCATACCATTGGTTTACACGAACGTATCAGGTTTACTTCGCTGCTTCTTCTAACACTGGGGATTTAATATGGAATTCAAACGACCCCATAACGTATAGCTCTATGGCCATGGTTTGCGAGAAGGCTGAGCCAATCAGAAGCATTTTGACCGAGTACAGTAAAAACCAGCTGTGAATCGTCCACCGGTGCACTTAGTCAGGCCTATATAGATGGATGAGTGAAGAAAACTAACGTACGACTCCGCAGCCTCGGTCATCTTGGTATTTCGACGTACGCAGCTGTGGGTTTTAGCAATTTTAACACGTATCATCGATCGAAGTATTTTGAATAAAACAGTGAACCATGACCTTTCAAATTGACTGGGAATTTTCTAGCAATTCGTTGCTGTCCAAGAGTTTAATACTCGGTGTAACCATGTACCATGTTTCCCTATTATAAACACATCCATTTTTGGTTGGTATTTTCTTTTCCAGGCGTAACGCTAGCTTAAGGCCGTTCAGAACTTCACGGGCTTCCATTACACCGACGGCCTGAACTAGACCAGGGCTATCTGGTAAGGTTCAGGGTGAAGGCTACCATATTGATGTTCAATTATTATGGGTGTGGGAACCCGATGAGACACTTACTGAGATGGGCTTATGATATTTTCTGTGCTTTTGTGGTTACACATCGAATACGCATCCATGTTTGAACCTCGGCTATATATATATATATATATATATATATATATATATATATATATATATATATATATATATATATATATATATATATATATATATATATATATTATATATATATATATATATATATATATAAAGTCTATTTGGATGATCAATGTTTCGGGTACTCTGCTACTTGATGTGCGTGTTGTAGAAAAAAACTTCGCCTTCCATTTCCTTCGCTGGTATGGTGAACTGCTCTTCACCCCGTTCATCCGAACTAGGAACCACAGTTTTTTTTCAGTGTCTGTTCTGTTTTCATCCATCCAGCCTCCCATTCCTTTCCATAGTTTCCGGCTTGCAAGTCCTGTTTAATACATCAGCTAAAAGCATTGTGACTTCGAGTTAAGCCACCAATCACTCTCTAAATACACCCATGCAATTGGCTCACTAGCAGTCACTTGTCAACTGCCCCACGAAATACCTGCTTCGGCATGACCTCCAGTCGCAATGTTGACTTAAATCGCGGATGAGTCGAACCCTCCTTGCTAAGCTTAACAGCTTGTGTGAGACCCTTGCGAAGGCGGGGGCGATGGTGTCGACCGTTCGCTGCGAACGTTACATCGCCTGAGACCGTTACAGCAATTACGACCAACGAACTAATGGCTTGATTGCTCATTTTCCCGGTGCAGAGACGTGACCACCTATTCGAATTCATAACTGAATGAAAAAATACTGGGGACAAGTCAAAACGACTAGAACGAGGATAGCGTTATCTGACAACGTGTATGGAAACATAACGACAGTCATTGTAGTGTGTGAGTGATGACCAATGTTCTCGTCAACTACAAAAAGAAACAAACGACTTTTTAATGAATCTGGTGTAACAAATTGATGATGCAGACCGCACAGAGAAGTGATATTACTGGCTGAAATGAGTGAAGTACTGGGTGAATCAATACTTTATGGCTACTATTGTTCCGTGTCAGGGTACGTAGAGTCGGCCCATACATTGGTTTTAGTGCGATTATCTCTCCAGCTCCGTGGCCATCGAGGCAAACCGCAAACCAGGTTAGCCATGCAGCGTTTGTCTGAAACAGAAGTTCGCACCAGTTATGAACAAAAATCCGAACATGAGATAGGAACTACGACGAACAATAATGTAGATGAGCATCGGGCCCATATCCAGCGGGCAATGAACGTGGCAGAAGGTTTCGCCTGTGGTCCCACACCAGAAGTCCATCAAAGATACTGAGTTTCTTAAAATTCGCTGAGTCTAATGGAGCAGAAGCGTCAGCTCTAAAACAGTAAGAAAATGAATAAGACACGAGGATATCTACAAAGGCAAGTTACAAAAAGCTTTAAGAATGATCGCGAAAATTGGTGGGTCAAGGTAGCCGAAGAAATGGAAGTAGTAGCTGCTTCAGGCAACAGTCAAAGACTGTTCAAACGTATTCGCGACACCAGTGGACGGCGAACCCCGGTCAGTGAAACGATATGCGATAGAAATGGAGAGCCTATTCATGACAAAGAGCAAACGCGGAACCGTTGGGCCGAATACTTCAAGGAATGTTTAGCTGACCGCGCGCTCATGTAGTTAATGCTACGTCAACCACTGCGATTTCTCGGGGAGTATCACTTGAACCCCCATCGGAAGTAGAAGTAGAACCGTGCATTTGATTAATAAAGCGAGGGAAAGCAGCCGGTCTTGGAAGACTCCCTCCAGTTCTTTTCAAATTGGGTGGTGGTGCATTAGTGAAACCACCTACCACCTTGATCCGTGACATTTCATGGGGCGAGTCATTGATCGTACCCATCTTCAAGAAGGGAATACGCAATGACTGTAGTAATCATCGTGGGATTAGTTAAATTCCTATAGTAACCAAGGTATTAGCCTCGATTTTGCGTCGTATGACACTGGCTCGCGAGAGGAACGCCCGCGAACAACAGGCCGGATTCCGCTCAGTTCCAGGATGCATCGACCAGATTTTTATTCTTCGCCAACTACTGCAGGTGCGTTGCACACACACCGTCAACCAACAATAATGGTTTTCCTCCACTAGAAAGGCGCCTTCGATTCAGGTGACCGGACGGCGCTAATTAGTGCTCTTCACCGGAAAAGTATGCCCCGGAAATTCGTGAATCTACTGAGATCATTGTACTCTCATATTTCTGGCCGCGTGAGCGTTTTCGGTGAACTATCCAGTCAGTTCGAGACGACAAGCGGTGTTCGACAGGGATGTCCCATTTCTCCATTCTTGCTTAACTTCGCCATGAACGAAATAATGGAGAATGCTTTGGGAGATCTCCAGGATGTGGGCATCGAACTAGGAAATAGTGAGAAGCTGTGTGACCTAGATTACGCAGACGATTTTGTCTGCTTGTTCGAATGCACGGAACATGCTCAACATGCACTAGGTAGACTGGGAAGAGCTGTAGCTCCATTTGGCATGCTCTTGGCACCTCCAAAGTGTAAATTGATGTTGTAAGATTGGACGTCAACAATTCCGAGCTTGATGTTCGATGGGGAGAAACTAGAAACTGTTGACCGCTTTAGTTACCTCGGAAGCAGCGTGACGGCGGATGGGAGCACGGAAGTAGATGTGAGTACGCGGATATCCAAGGCTCGAGGTTCGTACGCTGGACTGAATCACTTGTGGTGCCGAGGTGATATATCGCTGAAGTTGAAAATGCGTGTGTGTTGTGTCGCATTGCGTTCAGTTTTGTTGTGTGGTTGCGAGACTTGTGGTCTTCGTGTAGATGTACGTCGTTCTGATTTTTTCGACCACTGATGTTTGCGTATTATTGATAAGTTTGGATGGAATGACCGAGTAAGCAATACTGAGGTCCTTAATCTAGTATTTGGTACCACTTCAGGGGGTTCTCTATCACATCGTATCCAGTTTAGTAGACTTCGTTGGTTAAGGTACGTGGTACGTATGGCAAACACACGTCTGCTGTACCGTACCCTACTTTCCGTCCCTCCTCTGGAGTGGAAGGAACCACGTGGAGGCCAACAGATGACTGGGCATCGAGGAACGAAAAAATGTACATCGAAGTTAGGAAAATTAGTTGTCTCGCGTCTTCACGGTTGGGTTCCAAAAGATCCGTCTACCAGTTGGTTGGAGGCACTAAAGGATATGGCTGCGAACCGTGAACAGTGGCGATCTTGTTGTCAAATTCTATCGAATCAGAATGATTGATCGATGTGCGTTTGTACGGCTGGACAGTGTATTTCGTGAATTGGCTACTAAGGCGTATTTTTCTTTCCCCACCCGTGTAGGTCCACTCCTTTTACATCAAGTATATTCATTCTTTGTATTCCCACGTGCAACATGGCGAGAAAGGCAGTGGTCAGTGGGGCTTGCTCTACTGTTTAACGCTGTACCACGATGATGATTGTTATCGCAGTATTACTAAAATTCAGGTGGGCGTTTCTGTTGTCCGAATAAATTACCTGTGATGACAATGACATGTTGATGCCAGATTGTAACAGTTTACTTCTATCCGCTTTTCTATATATATATATATATATATATATATATATATATATATATATATATCAATAAACCAGATCACTTATTTTTTTTAGTAAAGTTTATTGGCATCTGAACGTTATTGTTCTGATGCCTTTGAGCAATGCGCTTTTATACTAGTGTTAGGAGGTAGCATCTTTATTGCATTAATAGTGATTCTGATCGTTCAGAGGAAGTATACATTTTGGGTTTATTCCCACTGCGAATAATTTGACGCATGATACTAACAATGCTGTTTATTAGGGTACTTGATTTCTAATGTACTGAAAAAGACAATGTTTCGGCCGGCTTCACTTTGATACATTTTCGCTGCTTGTATGCACTCGGCTCGCGCTCAGTTTGTTAGTAGGTTAGGCAAATTGGTGGGTGCCACTTCGATGCTACCGTATATACGGCATTCTTTTGCATCTCTTTGCCCACTCGAGTTTTCATTGCTCATTCGACTCTGAAGATTTCGTTGGTTAATCGCTTCTTGAGTCAATTTCTTGTGGTGGCCTCGATCGTGCTGAGAAAGTGACCATTTTCTGAACATCATTTCGGATTCATTTTATCTGGGATCTATGAATTACCAACGAAATCCCGTTCATCGAATTGGTAGAGAAGACTTGAGTCGGCCGACAAAGGCGAAGTGTATTCTTTATATCGTGGTACCGGAAAACAATACTTATAGGAGAAGTACACGACATACAACGAACTTAACTGCGAAGCAGAAAGCAAACCGATTGCGTTTACAGTCGGCGAGAAATCGAAGGTAAAAGTGATTCAAACAGCAGATCGACGGAAACCTCGGAAAGATCAGTTCAGTTAAACGTATACAACCAAAAAAAAAACACAGTGGCGTCACACCAAAACATCAGAAAAGATAGCAGAGAAAATAAATCCAAAATGATATTCAGAAAATGCCCATTTCCCGAATACGATCGAGGTCACTACACGTTTAACTGAACTGATCTTTCCGAGGTTTCCGTCGATCTGATGTTTGAATCACTTTAACTTTCGATTTCTCGCCGACTGTACACGTACTCGGTTTGCTTTCTGCTCCGCCGTTAGGTCCGTTGTATCTCGTGTGTTTCTCACATCGGTACTGTTTTTCGGTACCACGATATATAGAATACACTTCCGCCTCTGTCCACTGACTCGAGTCATCTCTATTCGTTCGATAGAGGGTATTTAGACGGTGATTCGGTGAGACAGGATAAAAGACACGTTCATACGCCGCACTCGAACGCCTTCCGTACTTGTATGCCAGCGGAAACGCAAGCCAAGCATACAACTGGTTTAGACCTTCAGGGTCATTCCACACGTGATACAATCTAATTGGGCAGTACTGTCTGGGACACCACGACGAACGTCACCTGTGTACGTGTGTGTACTACTGCAGGCATGTGTCCACGAGTGCAAGATAATGGAATCAGGTGTGTGCAGTCTGTATGCGAAAATGCCTGTCTGAACACGTGGCTATTAATGTAAAATAACAATCACGGCAAACAGTTTCAACCGTACGCTGGGTGACATTGCTGAAGTGTCCCGACAGTCTGCCCGCCGTCACCTATGATGCGAAGTGTGTGTGTGTGTGTGTGCTATTCATAATACCCAGAAGGATCAGAGCTTATTGAAATCAATCCAACCCAGGACCGTACAAACCGAAATACCAAGAAGACCACGGCTGCAGAATTGCATGTTGCAGAATTGATTTGTGTATGTTGCATGAAACGAAATAATGGGTAAATCGCAAATCGACCAATTACGGTGAGCTCTTTTTGTACTTGTTCGCGGTGATTCTGATTGACTGGAACTCCTCAGAACGTGGAGCCACGGTGCCGTACCGGCCCGTGTCCCATGTGATGTCTGCTGGATCGCTAAAACCTTCCTCTTTCAAGAGATCCTCGTCAATTTGGCTTGCCTATCGTACTGATCTTCAAACTGGGGTTGGTGTTGGTGGAAAAAATGAGCTTTTTATCATCTGAGAGCCGAATCATTTGTGAAAAATTTTGTTTACAGCACAATAAGCCAATAAGAATAACTTCACTTTATATTAGTAAGACTCATCGCGTGTGCATTCCAAGAGGAGCATTCTGGCCGACAATGGTCACTCTGCATCAGTGACAGCTTGGATCCCCGGACGATTACGCACGGCTGACGAAAACGACCAAGCGTAACGCAGTCGGCTCAATGAAGTTTGATTTGACAGATTTCGAAGTGATCCACGTTCCAAACGTCATTGGTCTACGTGGGATTTGAATCCAAGATCACATAACAATCACGGTCTAGTACCTCGTGTACTCTGACCGTTGACCTTCAAAGCGTAGGGGCTTTGTATCCAAGTGACGATAGCATGTGGCCCAACAACAACGCGTTTTCATCGAAGAATTATCTAACCTTCATGGTGGCATTTTTCCGCATTCGAACACCTTGTCAGCAGTCTGTGTCTATTCTCGTGAAGTATCCCCATTCTAGCAAAAAGGCGAAACGAGTGAGGCGCACCTGCATTCATCAATCAAACAACTCCAAACGGGGAAGAATGTGCAAACGTTTAACTAGTTCTTTTTCATGCCCGCGCTGCAGCAACGTTCATCGTTCGCCTACGTCTGTATTTTGGCTCTCTTTTGGCTACACTCACGCAATCATTGATCTGGTTCTCCAGCGCCCCATTCTCGTACCGATTCCTCCGATTAGCGTCTTGATCGACAGCGCTTAACTTCGACCGGCCTACCCGAGATTCTGCGAAGGCTTGCTTGCTTGTCCGCAGGGTTCTTTTGTTCGCTGTGGGATGCCTCCAAAGAAGCCACTGTTTTTTCTTCGGCTATTGGCTATTTGTTGCTATTCGCTTGATGCCTACCCCGTCCTGCTACCATAGTAGTTTTCAATACATCATGAATAGGTCAAGCCTTATCACTCCAGTTACGTTTAACGCATTGGGAAGAGCTTATATCTAGCATGTCCCGTATAGAGGACAACTGACTGAAAGTCAAGTAAACAAGTCCGGCAAATACTGATGCGCAAACCATCCAATAAAACTAAAATGAAAAACAAAGAGGAAATTGTAATGGAGCCAGTCGGACTATTTCCTTGACAGGCTATCAGGCTGGCAGACAGTCGATTGATCTAATAAAGCCGGTTTCTATCCCGTTTGTGAGTTGTCTTGCATTGACTCAGAGTGAATGTCCCGTATGGATGTGGATCCGTCAAGCGGTTCCCCCTGACATGCAACCCCATCAGTAGTAGTTTCATCTCAAGAGTATTGTATGAGTCACTGAGAAAAATTCTGTTTCGATATCAGCGAAATGTAGCAACTGTTTCGATACAGTATCCACTGCATAAAGCTTCGTTTACGCATGTTCATAAACCTCGTTATAATATCGTTATTTGCCCTGAATCCGTATGGGGACATGAAATAACCATATTCAGCCAATAAACAAGCATAAAATTTGGTGAAATCGATGCAGATTACGTTAGCAAGCACTTTCATAGTGGTATCTAAATGATGAACGTACTACAGAGTAGTTACTGTTCATTGTTTTCGGTTGTTATTTACCCGAGTTGCTGTTAATGTACGATGGTTTACCGAACTGAGATGATTCGTTTTAAATGTAAATGGTCGTACTGTGGGTTCACACGCTTTCTAAAACAAACGTTACTTGATCACTTCTGACAATTAAAACATCTCATTTTAAGAAATGAGCTTAAAACATTTGCTCAGTAGTTTAAGAAATACAACTAATAAAATATGCCCAATAAAAGTTTCATTAATTCGATTTATTTTTCTTCAAAGCCAACATTACTTAATCGGACATCTGCGGTTATTGAGAACAAGATGTCTGAATAAGGTCGCCATATCCAGTGAGATTTTCTTCCAATAATCAAACGCTTTCTGACAAACGGAAGAGATCTCGAAAAAAGATCAAGCTCTTTGTCCATGCTCAATGGTGAACCGGAGGTATACCAATTCTGAATTGTCACGTGTTTGAACAGTAGATGATTGGTGTGAGTTTAAACGCAACTGACATTGATTTATTCTTTTGCTACACACAAGGGCGCGACCAATGCACACAGATATATTGATCCCAAAAAGCTGACCAAAATGGCTTCGGTAAATGTGGCGAATGAGGACAATGTGGAACTAGTTCAACAAATCGAACGTATTCAAAACCACAAAAACGTTCAAGGCCTCATTCTGGTTAATGCAGAAGGCAATCCGGTTCGATCCAACTTGGACAATTCAACATCACTGCAATATACCAGGCACATGGAGGAGTTGAAAACTATCACCGAACACGTGGTCCGGGATTTGGATCCGCGTGACGAATTGGTTGTGCTTCGTATTCGGAATAAATTTAATGAAATTATGGTCTTACCTGGTAGGTCTTTGTGCCTGCGTTAGCTATTTACAAAAATGGGTCCCCTGAGAACCATAAAGGGTGCTTTTATGATCTTGCCGTAATTCCGATGACTATTTTTATAAGAAAGCTCTGAAGGAATAATTTTGGACGTGAAATCACAAAAAAACAATAGAGCCCTCCGGTAACCCCCATCTGGCAAATTTCGTTGACGAGTAAGGCTTGGTCAGGGAAGTTCGTGAATCAATAATGTAGATGAGCGTCGGGCCCATATCCAGCGGGCAATGAACGTGGCAGAAGGTTTCGCCTGTGGTCCCACACCAGAAGTCCATCAAAGATACTGAATTTCTTAAAATTCGCTGAGTCTAATGGAGCAGAAGCGTCAGCTCTCAAACAGTAGGAAAATGAATAAGACACGAGGATATCTACAAAGGCAAGTTACAAAAAGCTTTAAGAATGATCGCGAAAATTGGTGGGTCAAGGTAGCCGAAGAAATGGAAGTAGTAGCTGCTCCAGGCAACAGTCAAAGACTGTTCAAACGTATTCGCGACACCAGTGGACGGCGAACCCCGGTCAGTGAAACGATATGCGATAGAAATGGAGAGCCTATTCATGACAAAGAGCAAACGCGGAACCGTTGGGCCGAATACTTCAAGGAATGTTTAGCTGACCGCGCGCTCATGTAGTTAATGCTACGTCAACCACTGCGATTTCTCGGGGAGTATCACTTGAACCCCCATCGGAAGTAGAAGTAGAACCGTGCATTTGATTAATAAAGCGAGGGAAAGCAGCCGGTCTTGGAAGACTCCCTCCAGTTCTTTTCAAATTGGGTGGTGGTGCATTAGTGAAACCACCTACCACCTTGATCCGTGACATTTCATGGGGCGAGTCATTGATCGTACCCATCTTCAAGAAGGGAATACGCAATGACTGTAGTAATCATCGTGGGATTAGTTAAATTCCTATAGTAACCAAGGTATTAGCCTCGATTTTGCGTCGTGTGACACTGGCTTGCGAGAGGAACGCCCGCGAACAACAGGCCGGATTCCGCTCAGTTCCAGGATGCATCGACCAGATTTTTATTCTTCGCCAACTACTGCAGGTGCGTTGCACACACACCGTCAACAAACAATAATGGTTTTCCTCCACTAGAAAGGCGCCTTCGATTCAGGTGACCGGACGGCGCTAATTAGTGCTCTTCACCGGAAAAGTATGCCCCGGAAATTCGTGAATCTACTGAGATCATTGTACTCTCATACTTCTGGCCGCGTGAGCGTTTTCGGTGAACTATTCAGTCAGTTCGAGACGACAAGCGGTGTTCGACAGGGATGTCCCATTTCTCCATTCTTGCTTAACTTCGCCATGAACGAAATAATGGAGAATGCTTTGGGAGATCTCCAGGATGTGGGCATCGAACTAGGAAATAGTGAGAAGCTGTGTGACCTAGATTACGCAGACGATTTTGTCTGCTTGTTCGAATGCACGGAACATGCTCAACATGCACTAGGTAGACTGGGAAGAGCTGTAGCTCCATTTGGCATGCTCTTGGCACCTCCAAAGTGTAAATTGATGTTGTAAGATTGGACGTCAACAATTCCGAGCTTGATGTTCGATGGGGAGAAACTAGAAACTGTTGACCGCTTTAGTTACCTCGGAAGCAGCGTGACGGCGGATGGGAGCACGGAAGTAGATGTGAGTACGCGGATATCCAAGGCTCGAGGTTCGTACGCTGGACTGAATCACTTGTGATGCCGAGGTGATATATCGCTGAAGTTGAAAATGCTTGTGTGTTGTGTCGCATTGCGTTCAGTTTTGTTGTGTGGTTGCGAGACTTGTGGTCTTCGTGTAGAAGATGTACGTCGTTCTGATTTTTTCGACCACTGATGTTTGCGTATTATTGATAAGGTTGGATGGAATGACCGAGTAAGCAATACTGAGGTCCTTAATCTAGTATTTGGTACCACTTCAGGGGGTTCTCTATCACATCGTATCCAGTTTAGTAGACTTCGTTGGTTAAGGTACGTGGTACGTATGGCAAACACACGTCTGCTGTACCGTACCCTACTTTCCGTCCCTCCTCAGGAGTGGAAGGAACCACGTGGAGGCCAACAGATGACTGGGCATCGAGGAACGAAAAAATGTACATCGAAGTTAGGAAAATTAGTTGTCTCGCGTCTTCACGGTTGGGTTCCAAAAGATCCGTCTACCAGTTGGTTGGAGGCACTAAAGGATATGGCTGCGAACCGTGAACAGTGGCGATCTTGTTGTCAAATTCTATCGAATCAGAATGATTGATCGATGTGCGTTTGTACGGCTGGACAGTGTATTTCGTGAATTGGCTACTAAGGCGTATTTTTCTTTCCCCACCCGTGTAGGTCCACTCCTTTTACATCAAGTATATTCATTCTTTGTATTCCCACGTGCAACATGGCGAGAAAGGCAGTGGTCAGTGGGGCTTGCTCTACTGTTTAACGCTGTACCACGATGATGATTGTTATCGCAGTATTACTAAAATTCAGGTGGGCGTTTCTGTTGTCCGAATAAATTACCTGTGATGACAATGACATGTTGATGCCAGATTGTAACAGTTTACTTCTATCCGCTTTTCTATATATATATATATATATATATATATATATATATATATATATATATATATATATATATATATATATATATATATATATATATATATATCAATAAACCAGATCACTTATTTTTTTTAGTAAAGTTTATTGGCATCTGAACGTTATTGTTCTGATGCCTTTGAGCAATGCGCTTTTATACTAGTGTTAGGAGGTAGCATCTTTATTGCATTAATAGTGATTCTGATCGTTCAGAGGAAGTATACATTTTGGGTTTATTCCCACTGCGAATAATTTGACGCATGATACTAACAATGCTGTTTATTAGGGTACTTGATTTCTAATGTACTGAAAAAGACAATGTTTCGGCCGGCTTCACTTTGATACATTTTCGCTGCTTGTATGCACTCGGCTCGCGCTCAGTTTGTTAGTAGGTTAGGCAAATTGGTGGGTGCCACTTCGATGCTACCGTATATACGGCATTCTTTTGCATCTCTTTGCCCACTCGAGTTTTCATTGCTCATTCGACTCTGAAGATTTCGTTGGTTAATCGCTTCTTGAGTCAATGGAAGATACTTTCGTGTGTCGCAAATCGTTCTCATCCTATTCATTCGAATCCGATAAGGTTTCGACAACCCATCCATGTTCTTCACCAGAAAGAGGATACATTTTTTCATTTGTGAATCGAAATTTGTATCTCACGCAGAGTTTCTGTCATCTAGGTATTTCCGCATAACTGCTTACTTCCACGAAATTGATCTACTCAAGTGTACCCTTGTCCGGTACAAAAGCAGCTTCTGCTGATGGTGTAATGTTAGACGGTACCAGTAGATGTGACCATTCGTGCCAAGGCAGGCCATCTGGTCTGTACTAAATAAAGGACATACAGACTGGTTTATCGATCCAACGTACCGTCGATATGCGATTGATCGTGTCTTTCCGTCAAGGCAATCGTCACGGGTTAATTTGTATCTGCCGTTGGGTCCAAAATCAAGTTCAAAACGTGTCGCCGGACTTCGGCACGCGGTTAGTCTGCTTTCAGTTCGTGTTAGTAAGTGGGTAGAGCGGAATGGAAGCTTGTTGGATTAGACAAAATTTAGCCTCAGCCAACAGCGGAAATAAACATTGTTTAGGATCAAATGGTGACCGTTAGGAGACTTCGACGATGTTTAAGATACAGTGGCTAACATCGTGGTTTACTGTTTGTTTGCTCACTTTGGCCAACACGTGAGGGTACTGACTATCACTCATATTTTCTAAAACAAATTTAGTTGAATGTGCCTATTGATATGCATGTGAAATACTCACGGCATTATATGAAGAAAAAAACGGTCCAACGGTTTATACATTAGGCCAAATGCATTATTCGAACAAAGTACAGAGTATGAATATCACATTGATTGGAACACCATTTTACAAATTGGTCTAGTGATCTGCGAATCATGCCTTGACTCATAAAGCCGTATCGAAAGGATAACACTGAGAAAGTTACTTGGCGACTTTAATGCCTACTGTTCCATTGCATTTATTTGTAGCACGGGAACAAAATAGCCAACAATGAGCGTCGGGTGATTGTGTTATATATATATTTGTGAATACGCCTTCAAAGTAACCATAATTTTAGGGTAGAACTATAGAAGTAAAATTGTGTCTGTCGTAAGAAGCACAGACTTTTGGAGTGATTCTCTGCATACCTTGGCAAGCAATGCGTTCCAACAAATTATATCAGTGATCTCTAATGGTTTGCCCGCCGGGCAGTCGCAAAACCGCCACTTTGTTTGCATTCAACCGTTGCGTCACTATGCTCCAAAAACCACTAAGCACTTCTTCAGTGGGACCGAAAAATGGTCTGTAGGGTGTGATAAAGCGAGTTATATTGCAGCTGGGGATGCCGGAACAACAAAACGACACGGATATCTTACCGATCGAGAGTCAGAGGCAAAAGAACAGACGGCGAATATGTCGGAAGTGCCTTGAAACAGACGAAAAGAAGCATTCGGGCCAGCAAAGAGAAAGCAAGGGGATCTTTGGCAACCAAGAAGATAGCCTAGATGAACACCTGTCGATCAAATCGTCAAGTGGAGCAATCGGATCAGTCAAACGGAAATAACGCGAAAATAACCAAGCTTATCGCCGCATGCGACTGGCCAGAACGCAGCCAAATTGCTCAGGCAGCCAGAGGATCAATGTTGCTGCAGCGAGGTTTGGAAAAGGGCTGTATAAACGATTGTATGTGTCTCATGAAGTTGACTTGTTTGGCGGCCGAAATACAATTTTCCTAACCCGTCTCGTCGTCTTCGTTACAATGTGTCTCGGGGCTAAAATAGCGGTTTCGATCCGCCTGTGCGAAGAGGCATTGTCAGATAAAAATACTGTTGACGCGCCCGGCTCTTTGGTGTCGACTTTTGCTGAGCATTTCGCAAGGAACTGATTGAATATGTACGCTTATTCGCTGAATATCCGTGAACATCAAGCAAACGATCTATTGACGATAAACTGGTCGTAATTTCAGGATATGTGGTTTCCATCTTCCTTTCCATCACCGAAAGGGTTACTTCAATACATTCTTCTACCATGCAGCAGATCTGTGCGACATAATCATCTGAAAATCTTCTTTTTGCGATTCCTTGTTTAAGACAGAATTAACGTCCTGTTGCGGGAATGTCTGGGCAGGTCTTCATGGTAATCCCTAGATTTACTGTGAAGTACAGGCTTTTACCATTCCATGAACACTGTACTATTCGTTTCCTATCCTCGTTACTGATTTTTCCCCGCTTCTTTGTGTTTGCTAAGGTCAATTATTTGCCCTGCTTCCACCACATTTTCATTATTAGCTTGCTCTTTCATTATGAGTGCGCCACACTTCTGTAGGAATGGACAACAGAAATGAACCTTCAGCTGCGCAGACAATGCGCTTTCTTTGCTCAATCACACGACTTTGTCACCGTAGCCATGTTTGCAATTTCCGACGCTCCCTAATGGGCCCCTACTGTACGGTAATCAAACCTTTCCGATGACCTCACCGCACAAGGTCACATACGAGTTTTTGGTTCCAGTTAAGATAATCGGTAGCTTTGTACGAGTCACGTGACCGGCTGCGTGCACGATACTGAGTTAATCTCCATCACTTTTCAAGTCACCACCTGGAAGATTGCTTCAACATCCGCAGAATTCCTAATGGATGGAGTTGAGATAATCGACCTAAACGAACAGGTGAATGCAGATTCGCAATCCAACCATTGGCGAAGACCTAAGAGCTGTTCAGTTTGGAAGTATAGGTCATGATTCAAAACTTCTCTTCTACCATCTTGGAAACGACATGAAAACAATCAAAGTCATCGCCAAAGCCGGCACAGAGCCCAGTCTTAAAAAAGGACTAGCAAAACTTAAATGTACCAGTGGAATCGCAATGAGACTGTGCTCATTGGTAGAGGAGAATCCTACAATCACTTCAAGTGGGATAAAGAAAAAGATGGAACTGATACTCTTGAATATATAGATCAATTTTTCTTCCCTTGATTGTTTTCTCGGTGGTTCTGGCTGCACCACGAAGAATCTATACATTCATCCGATCGAACAAAACAGGACTGACATAAACGAGAGACAAACCCAAAAACAGTGTAATTACACGAGCATGGTATTCTCCGTCTTACGATTTTGCATATATGAGACCAATAACAACATGTGAGCCACAGTGGACGAACAGGTAGCAAATCACAATGTTAGCCGCGGTATTTTAAACGTCGTCAGAGGCTCTTAACCTATTGCCACAGGCACTTGAAAGATTTCCAACAGCTTTAAATGATCGCCATAGACTCTTAAACGACAGGAAACCAGTAGTTCAGTTCGGTTCAAATAACCATTAGCGATGTACTAAATGCGATGGTTCTGGTTGCTCCTACTCAGCTGGAACACCAATCGGAAATAATGAATAGAATCAAGAGCATGAACAGAGTTAGAAGAGGACTACAAATCGTTACTTGCCGCAATAAACTAAATTATAGAACTACCTTTAACAATTCATAACTTAGCTACATCATGTTTGAGGTGATTCAGACTATACTGCGGATTCTTTATCACATGCTCAAAAAACGTCACCTGATATAGGTATCGCCGCAACTACGGTACAGGGTACCTCCTGTATGAAAGAGGCTCAGTTATACCCGCTCTGTTGTGAAGTGGCATTAGTGAAAAAATATCAATATTATCATGATATTTTCTGACATATCCACTAGTATACAGTGCCCAATTGTGCCCTACTGACATGATGTCCTTCAACTGATTGCTTCTCATAATGTGTTGTACTCCAACCAATCTTTTAATTGTTGTTGTCACGCTAGCACCATGCATGGTTATATATATATATATATATATATATATATATATATATATATATATATATATATATATATATATATATACTATGATCGGTGTCTAGTTTTTTATGGTAACATGAATTACCACATCGCATTCACTCTACGATTAGCCACTGTACGACTGTTTTGACCACTCATGAATAATGATGTTCGTATGTGGTTGAAGTTCTGCTTACAGAGTCAATTATCCAAAGAGCATAGGCCAGTTGCTTCACCTATTGACACGTGGTACGCCCTCAGTGTTCACAACAATCATATTCACACAGACGTTGTACCATCGTTACATCCGTTACGCAAGTATGTTGATTTACGACATGCGTCGATGGGTTCGTTAAATTTTCGGAATGTACTTTGATTTCCATTACCACGGTTCAGTCGATAGCTGCAAGCTCGATAGCACTATGGTAAGTTTTACGCTGTTGTTCTTGCGTCACTACTATTCAAGAGAAAAGACTAGAGTCTAAAGTATTCTCTTCGCCTAAATACGCCGGTTAACGAATGCATGCGCATGAGTGCTCACTGTACGGTATTAAATGGCTTATTCGAACGTTTCCGCTGCCAACTGGATGTGGCTCCTAAAACACAAGGGAACCTTGACTGCTACCAAATGCCACGGCCACTGCACCACGGCAGAAAAACTTGTCTATTGGTTTACAGTTACTTGCTACGGGAGATCGCGTGAGATCCTTTGTTTTCTGTCTGGCATCGTCCTTTACTACGATCTCGACGGCCACAAAACTTTGTCACCTCATCGAGCATTTTAGACCATCGGCACGCCACTGTGCCATCGCCAAAGGTCAGTCACTGAAGTTATACCCCCAAACAACTGTATCCCGACAAATTACGACAGGTATAACTTGATTTCAAACACATGAAGAATTTAGATATCATTCGACCTTCATCCGTTATGTGGGCTTCATCGTTACACCAGTCAGCTAGAGATCCTATGGAGTCTACCGTGCTCTAAACAGGTTCATAGTTCCTGGCGGATACCTCACTCCACATTCACGTAACTTCACACACAGTCTCTACGGTAAAACAATCTGCTTGAAGATTGACCTTGTAAAGGTGTATCACCAGATTCTCATGGCTGATAATGACATCCTCAGGAATTCCATCTTCGCCTTCGAACATTTTGAGTTCAGTCGCATGCCCTCCGGGCTGTACAATGCCACACCGATCTTTCAGCTTTTTATTTGACGGGGTTTTGCGTTGCCTCCTCTGGGGTTTTGGTTAGGATAGTTACATTCTAGTTGTAAGCAGTTCTTCCGAATAGCATACACCTCCGACAGCTGCTTATACAACTTCAGCCGCACTGCGTTCCAGCGAATCAATAAAAACATGTATTCGGTGTAGCTCCTTTAATTTTCTCTACCATCACATCCAAAAAAGCCTTTCTATTCCAATCATCGACAAAGTGAATAGTATTTTGTATATCCCGACTCCGAAAGTCATCAAACAATAACGTCGTTTCTTGGGCATTTTGAACTGCCATCACCATTTCACTATCCATCGTCCTTCCATTCTCTAACTTATTAAAAACCTGCTCAAATACACAATCTTATCGATGCACCCACATCTTGACAGTTGTTCATCGATCGTTTTACTTACTGTCCACTGGTAAAGCCAGTTGCAGAAACTCCGACAGAGAACGTATCGTAGACAGTACTACAACATAGAATTTCAGTTGACTTTATTTGGCGAGATCGCCTAGCTAATGGATTGTCATGTTTTACATTTTCACTGACTTAACTTTGAGTCCGAATGCACAGAGACTTAGTTGTGGTGATTCAGCGGCTATCACACGTGATACGACCAGGCACAGCTTCGTAACTACGCATGCTGAGGAGCTTCAACCATTCAGGATCATCGGGGACAGGTACAACAAAAGCTCGCTATGAATGGTCAACTTCTGATCTACCAATTATGTCCTTGATATAACAAACTTACACAAACCAGTTTTGCAATATAATTAACGTGCTGTTCCGCAACCTTGGTGTACTTGCTACTTTGGTTTGCGTAGTTTCGGGTTGGAGTGATTTCAAAACGTTTTATCGGTTCGGGTATCGCAAATATTACATTAGTGTACATTCTAGAACTTTTCAGAACATTGCAATTTTCCGCCGCAGAACTTGTTTACAATAGAGGATTTCGACCGCTGGGAAATTCTTCACACCTCTTGTCCCCTCGGTGCGCGGTGGTTGTTGCGTAGGGTTTTGATGGTGAGATGAGTAAGAGTGACCACTCCACGACGTGGAAGAAAGGTATAAAAATCTTAACCAGTGGACTTGGCCATGTAGGATGTGTTAGGCTTCGTGGATGAGGCTCAATAGATATCTTTGATATAATCCCCAATGCGAGCCCGGTTATTAAGTTATTTACTGGTAATTACTCGCTCAGAAGTTATCATAACTAACCAAATGGAACAACACTGTTTATTTGCATCCTAGTTGTCCAATCTACTAAAAGGCAGTTGATTTCTAGGCGCAGGATGCAATCAAGTGGTTTATATGCCTTCTTTGGCCTTATCGGGTTTGTTCCTCTGACCGCTGCGTTCGTTGATCCACAACTGTTCATAGTTGCGTTCTCAGCAATCAACTACTTACTACGTGGTATATACACACCATCACACCACTTAGTGGTTGGATGCATCAGAGGATATAGCTAGGTGCCACAATCAGTGGTGCTCTTGTATTTAAAAACTTTCTTTGTTGGTTTGATAATACTATTTGTACTTCTCTTCTTATTCTTCACATACTGGTTTTTTCCCATTATTATTTCCCACTGAGGTTGCCTCTGGGAGATATCACCCACACCCAGCGCATGGTTAATGGTGGGTTTGAACCGAAATAAGCTTTACGTCACAATGAATGGATCCACTCAGTCTGTAGACTTACTTGCAACGCTCGTCCCCTACATGCCGAGCCTATCCTTAGCAGGAACTGGAATAGATCAAAGACAGTTTTTTCGGAATGCACTCGGGACACGTTTGCATATACCTAGAATTGTCCATTCGGTATGTTAGCCATTGCAACTGCCTGACAAAAATCATTTCACCGAGGGTTCCCTTTGAGGTAAAAATTTGAAGGTTGATTTACATGGCCTAACCGATACTGTCATCACTGGTGTCTTGAAACCATGCACGCTAATGGTAATGATGGCGTAGTTCTCATTATTATGCTATTCAATATTAACCTTGGGTGGTTTGCTGATGACACTTCTGTGTCACGTCAGGGCTTCCGACCAGCACTGTTTGCTAAAACTTTTAATGATGCACTTATCTAACGCTATGAACATCAGTCATCTGGCACTATTACATTCATGGAGTAAGCAGGTTGGCGGTAGTACGGCACTTGTAATAAACGTAGTATACACCAACTGCACGAGTGCAAGCAAAAGTAAAAATCCGAGCTACGAAGTCAACAGGGAAGTACAGGATCAGTATAATCGCTAAATGTCCGAACACGGGTGTGTTTTGTAGGCTCGTAATATGACCTCAAGTCACACGTGGTGATGGTGTTTTCATACTCGTGCCTGGAATGATATAGTGATCTAGTGTGTTGACCGCGTACGCATGAATGACACGTAAAATAGACACAAGTGAAACTCCATCTCGCGTTCGAATCAGCAGTATATGCCAACGAATCCACCCCCAAGTAAGGTGCCATTCTCACGAACAGGTTAACCATGAGACTTAAACACAAGTCCAGTTCTCTATGGTGACTCTCGTGCTTATATTTCCGGTACGAATTGAGCGTAGGCACTTCTCGGTAGTACTGTACAGTGTTTTTTAAGTCGTGAAAAACATTTTGGAAATGTCCCAGCCCATCTGAACTGCATTCTGCACCGAACTACTTCTATGCTTCTCAGTAAGCAAATTGTCGAAAACCCCTCCTGGGCTTAGATAGGCCAGCCTGATTGCTCAGACCACATATTTTGCACACAGAAAAAAATCTTGCTCGTAAAAGCTTTTGTGAAACCGAAATTATCGACGAGCAAATATCAGCATGTAGTCGATCCACCAGTACTCTGCAAGGAGTTGGTTTAGTTTCAATGTTATGAAGCTAGTGGTTCAGACCGCTTTCCGACAGTCACATTTTATGCGGCAACAAGTTAACGTTATCGATACCAATTCCGTCCAAATATATCAAGCAGTTAGGAACTTGAATATGTACAGCTTGTGAAAGAAAGAAAAATTCGATCCATATGGTAAATAAAAAATATCTTGAAGGCATATAAATCTTATTTCGGAAGATACCATTAAGAGTATTACCACTCAGACAGTGAATCAGATCTGGTAGCCTCTCTAACGCCATAATTCTTATTCTATCACTCATTGGGAACCAGCTTCTTTGGCATATGCAACCTGGAAGTATCGCGCCCACAAACACGTCATGGAATTGGATTCTATTTACCCTTTCCTCCTCGATTGTGCCACATTCTGTTTGGCACACAGTCTGAAATCAGCTGAGTGTGGAATATATATATATATATATATATATATATATATATATATATATATATATATATATATATATTCACTAGAATCTAATTTGAATCGTCTGGAGTGTGAATGGATACTCTTCATTGAAGAGCCCACAAATGAATCACAACTGTGATTTCTCATAGTTATTCGTGTCTGGGTCACTGCTAACCCAACGAACAACGAGGCTGCATGTGCAAGCGCTCATATTGATAGTAAATAGTATGTTAACGTGACCCAGACATGAATAACTATGAGAAATCACAGTTGTGATCCATTTGTGGGCTCTTCAGTGAAGAGTTTCCATTCACACTCCAGACGATTCAAATTAAATTCTAGCTAGCATATAACATCGGAGTGTACAAGTATGAAGACGAGTTGGGCAGAGTAGTGCCGGGTACGCATACCTGATGAGCGGCAACAACCGTGAAACCGGTCGTGTACTTCCGGGGAGATTTTGTCCACATGTTTACATACTGTTTATATGTATATATACGAACATTTGCGTGTATTGTGTAACTTTTGACGTACTTCGTGGTGCTTCTTAATTAGCACGAGAACGCCGAAACAGTCCAAGGGGACACTGGCTGGTTCGAAAAATTAAATGACTTGGTTTTCGTAACAGTTCAATGAAATTTCGTGACTTTTCCTGATGATGAATTCTGCACTCTTCCTCAAAATTTCTCTGAAATCTGGTAATCGGTTCATACTCCAGGAAGACCCCTTATAGCTTTCCAGGATACAAAAACAACGTGTTCGGAGCTGCTGCATTACGTAAGTGACCTCTCGTATAGCTTCCCAGAAACGTAGTATGCTAACGTCGCGAGTATTTGTTATACTGTTTCAACGAAGGAGGAATAAATAACCTCTCTGATAATCTTCAGAACATTGAGTTACTATGAACAAAATGATCTTTCACGGAACCCTTCGTAGTGTTCTGAGTGTATCCCCACCCCATCTTCCTCAGCTTTCCCGAATGATGAGTATACTCCGCGGACCATTCAGTTACACAGAGTTTAATCTCCTAAGAACCTTGGAGTGGGGTAAAGCACTGATTTTCATTTTCAGTTTATTCAACCATTAACAGCGCACTTGTGTGCTCTGGTTTCGGTTGTTACCTTCCTGCATCGTCCAATAAAAGGCAAAAATAACAGGAGCATGAAGTGAAAGATCTAAAAAATCAAAGTAGTAGGCGGAAATCAAGAGGACATAGAAAGGGTTCGCGACACCTGTCCATATCGACTAATGTTTCCAACCATTTGGTTGTTGGGTCGCGTGGACCACAACCTGAAAGTCTAACACGTCCCGCGCAGCCAAGTCCAGTAGTCAAGGTTTTCATAACTTTTTCTTATGTCATGGACTGACCACCTCGATCTACCTTCCAATTACTACCGGCCTCAGAGGAAGCCTGTCGGTGAGCAAGCGTAACACATGTCCCAACCACCTTAACCTATTTAGTTTCAGGACTTGATCCACAGACTAACCTCTGGTTCCCAACATCTTATGCCTAACCTTAGCATTGCTGATACGGTGTTCCCACCATACTCGGTCAATGCTACGGAGACCTTGGTGCTTAAACATTGACAGTCTTCGCCTATCTTCTCCTCTTGTCAATTGTATGCGCGAATTGTGCTGACCTATCTTTCGAATCTGATAGCTCAGGTAATTCGGCATGACAATTATCAACACACACTATCTCTCGTGACACCGGTAGTACTGTAACTACGTGGACATTTGTTGTCACCATGACTACCAAGTTTCTTGTTCTTTCTTCTATAATCTGAAACACCTATAAAATGCGCCATATTAAGCCAGTTAGGAAATATCGAAAACAACCTCGTTCTCCGCCGAGTGTCCTGATGCTTCAGTCGGGCATTTTCGAGTAGTGCTGCAATAAATCTACATCCCTTCGTTTCTCAAAACATTTTACAAAACCCACTCTGTATCGTCCTGGTAGTTGCACACCACACACACACGTCGCAAGCATGTCACGTGACGTGGGCGACTAAGACATACTACGGACGAAGAACTCATCTCCATCCGGTATCGAAGTGCAACTCATCGGTTGTTGAAACCCTGACGGTTAAGGGACCACGGAGCAGACATGCCTTTGTTGAAAGCTGGATGACTGAGTGAGCATGCCTGTGTGCGTGCACACATATGCACAATCTAGGAACAGCATCGAAATTGTTTGCATGATTTACATGGAATGAAGGTAGCACACATATTTCGTGTCTGAACGTGCGTGGTGCGCACGTGATACGGCAATGGTGCGTTCATCAACGCGAATGCAGCTCAACCTGGGTGTATACATCACTGCGACGTCGACGCGTGAGTCAGCTATGACCCCTAACCAGCCCGCTGCATTTTATTTTTGTTCCCAGCTTGTGCCCACGTCCGCAGGCATAGAGATGCACCCACTAATTAGTGGGTCACCCAGCTTTCACTCAAGGCCTATCTGTGGTCTTTTTGATCGCTAGACATGGGCGGTCAATTCCACCAACTCTGGTGGGTTGGATTGAAATAGCAGTGCTGTGCGTTCGCGCTGATCGTGTGATTAGACCATATCTAACTGAGGATGGTGGTATACCCAATATACCGTATCTTTCACCAATTAGGGTGGTTGAGATTACGGGATGATATAAACGAGTGCACATCATGACTATCAAACCCTAATTCATTTAGCTCGATCTTCCCGTGTTTCGGACGACTGAGGGGGTTATGGCAAATATATGGATGCACCTTTTGTAGCCCCATGTTTGTGAATGCGTGCTGATGAACTAGATAGTCATTTCAGTTTGGACTATACTACAGTGGATGATTAAAATTCATAACGAAATGTGGAACTCTCGTCTCGCACCTGATCTACGGTCTCGCTTCCAAGTCATTTCACTTTTAAAGCAACTTTCTGACTGATTCAGCGGTGCATTAACAGGTATACTAGTCTTCAGCACGTCTTTATTGAGATTAATGGTTGTGGTGAGAAGCTTATTCGACAATGTCTTCTTACTACCGGTCTATCACTACTAAACGTATTCCATGTATTTCTATATACTGTACCGGTACCGAAATGGTCGAATAAAAGAACAAATTGTTGTTATTCAGAAATCTAGGCGACTACGTGGTTCACTAAAATTGCTTGCTTTTAGCACAAGTTGATTGCAACATTTTCCAGTTTTGTCGAGTTTAGTCAAATTGTGGTGTTGCTGCACGGTTTGTCACATAGAACGAAATGCTCCGCTGTTACGAAACTGATTAATTTAAGTTAAAAGAACACTGAATCGCGATATTACTTTAATGGACTCTTCCAAAATAACAAAATCTTTCACTAGAAGACCGGAAAAATGGTAAGGGGACAAAGAACTCCAATAAAAATAGCTGACATATCCAAGATTCTCCAATTTCCCTGATAAGCTACTGTACCATAACAAACGAAAAGCTGCCACACAATAGAAAGATGAAGGAAAAACATCGACAGAATGGCGACATATCCGTACGGACACTTTGCATCATAAAGCCAGGTAAAAATGCCCCACAAAAACTAACCGGACCGAATTCGAAAGCCAATAATGGGGTCTTTTCAAATATGCCAGAGTTATTAGGGAAGTGGAATGCAACTAAGAAACACCACTACAGCGAAATTTTAAGGAAACGCGTGAAACTTATCATCAGGAAAAGTCACAAAACTTCGACGAATTTCTATGACAATCAAGTTATTCAATTTTTACTACGAGTTAGTGCCACCTTGGACTCCCCTGGCGTTCTAGTGCTGATCAATAGATAATGCGAACTATGGTAAACGCCAGTCTATACGCGCAAATAGTCCTGCACACAGTAATAGAAATAACTTTGTATTTCACCAGAACGAACAAAAGTAATCATCAACCATCTGTGTTTGACAAGTCGATAAAGTTGGATTCATTTGCTTGGCACTGAAAACATCATGACATTACACAGTTCCCGATGTCATCAGAGACGTTAAGGTATCTGATCTGCTGTGTGAGTGGTAATACTCATAATGGTACTGTAATAGTCGAAATAAACTGAGTTTATGGTCCGTATCGAAATTGCCCCCATCCAGAACTACGCGAACGGAAGTGGCAAGAAGACCAAGGCCGCGAAATAGCACGGTAATTGTATTGCAGAGTGGGTTCGTATAAATATGTTTAATTAGAGAATGTAATTCGTAGACTCAAAGATGACCGATCACAGGGAGCTTTTGTCGGAATTGTCCGCGGCGATCCTCATTGGTTGAGGCTCATCTGTGTGTACGTGGTTACGAAGCTGTACCTGGCCGTATCACGTGTGACAGCTGCGCGCTTGGTGTCCTGCTTGGGGGACAACTAAAAAGTTTGATCCGTCGCACTAGTGACAGCATGAAAATTACGATCGGTATGGTGACTATAAAATCCCTTGAAGGCATGTGAGACCTCATTGCAAAAGATCCCTGATGTGTACCTGTGGTGATTCAGCAGCTGTCACACGTGATTCAGCCAGGTACAGCTTCGTAACCACGTACACACAGATGAGCCTCAACCAATGAGGATCGCCGCGGACAATTCCAACAAAAGCTCCCTGTGATCGGTCATCTTTGAGTCTACGAATTACATTCTCTAATTAAACATATTTATACGAACCCACTCTGCAATACAATTACCGTGCTATTTCGCGGCCTTGGTCTTCTTGCCACTTCCGTTCGCGTAGTTCTGGATGGGGGCAATTTCGATACGGACCATCAACTCAGTTCATTACGACTACTACACAAAGATTGGAAAAATTGCTGAAAATGTGTACCTCTTTTCTTCCTTATCTATTTCAACTGCCTATTTCGTAGTCTGTTTGCCCGTTACGCACACTTTCGATCGAAACAACTATCTTACCACTTATAAAAAGACTTCTTTTTAAAATCAGATAGTTTATTACCAAAGTGGTACATCGATAACAAACAAAATATGCCGTTTTTGTAAAGCAGGTGTATTTTAATGAATACTGTAGTACTTCTATTATTATATTTCTTATAAAATTTCACGAACTTCTGTTCAATCTTTCAAAGCACATGTTACGAGTCATTTTAGCCCGACCTCAGCCCAACGTACGCCCAACAGCATTGGGTATTGTGCTGCCTGGGCCGATGTATTCAAAAAGGAATTGGCAATAATAACATTAGATTGCTACCGCGTGCAATAAGGCTGTTGGAAAGCATTCTGGACCACAGTCTCCATAATCTTGTGGACTTCAGAAGAGTTGATTACATATTGGTATTTACCCGTCAATAAACTTGGTTTCATCGCAGCTTTGACTGATCGACGCTCACATCCCGAGTGGATTTTGCGGTAATTTCCCTACTGATAAGCATGAAAGTAGCCCGATGCAGAATGTGGCTTAAATGGGCTTAGGCAAGTCTCGAATTTTTTTCACAACTTGAAAGACACTGTACATAAGTTAGGCCCACTGCGGTTTCTGCTGCAGTTTTCTCGCTTCTGTTTCCTTTCCTGGAAATTTATTTCTCTGATCCCTAGAAGTTCATCCAGGATTCTGGTTCCGCCTTTTGCATTCTGCCTCTATTTCATCTTGGAGGACGTTTTCTCGACAAACCTTCCGAGGTGGCTATCAGAACTCACTGTTATCTACGGAACCTTGATTAAGTGCCTTCTTGGAGTATCATACACGGTTACGAATTTGTTTCATCCTGATCGGCTATATGGCTCCTGTTGCTCATGCGAACTTCATTTGAAAGTTTTTCAGACTTTCTTGTATGAAGAACTGGCATGGAAATGATTGTTTAAAGAATATCAACATTAACCAAACCATATTTTGGAAGGACTCTATTCACAAATTTCGTAATACTCAATTTTGAGTTTAAAGCAATTAGTTCGGCTACAAGATTTTTGTTGAAAAAATGCCCAAATATTCGTGGATTTCCGCGATTATACACTCTTTTGATTTTCACTTATCACTTGCACCTCCTCAGTGTATCCGCGGATACACGCGTGCGCACCTGCAGTTGTGACTTCCCTCATGTACGACCCTGGACAGTAAAAATAAGTTATTCCTATTCGTACTTCAAATTCGTTTGCGCTCATACTCCATTTCGATTCGGGTTATTACTCCAATTGATTCCGTCGGACAATATTTCACACAGGATTGCTGCAATCAGTCGAACTCATGTGGACCTGCAGCATGGAATTTCTGAATTTTAGCTCTCTTATGTGTGAGAATGAAGATTACTTCGAAAGATTGCAATTTTGGTGTATTGCTTGTGCGGAAATCTTCGATGAACGCAAAACCGCTGTATTCTTGTGTATTGTTGGAAAGCCAACATATTGGATTATCAAGATTTATCATTACGTCAGAAACCTGTTCCTCTGAAATGCCAAGAAATCAAGAATCTTGTGCTCCGGCATACTAAACCGAATAATTTCGCAAATGCTGAAAGGGCCGAATCTCACCGACTTCGACGGAAAGATTAGCATGATATTCGGGAGTTTATTCTTTAGCTTCAGATGCCAGCTCCAAGTTTCAGTTTCAGAGATCAACTAGAAACACAGCTTCGTGACTTTCTGATTGCTGGCGTCGACAGCCAACAGTTGCAATGGAAACTGGTCCTTCTACCTAATCCTACTCTTCAGCATGGTCGTGAAGTCTGTGAGAAATGACAGGATATGAATAACCCTATCGAATCCACCTCTCGTGTCATGTTGTGCAGTCACAGCCCCGAGAAAGCCAAAGGTCATGCAATGACTCCCCGTCGATTCAAACAGAAAAGTAGCCGTCAGTCCCAGTCCCAGAAGACTTGGAATGGTGCTTTTAGAACCAACGCTACACTGATTGACCGTGACTCGTGTGGAAAGTCACTTTCTCGACCCACCTGCGCTTCTATGGAGCTAAGTGTTTCAAATGGGACAAAATTGGGCACATTCAGTCAATCTATTGGAATTCGCGGACAGGCAATTTAACTTCATGCGATTCTACCAGTTTTTCTCTCTCTGCAGGCGCAGCAAGACAAAAACATTTTGCGTTCTTTTCTGGTCGTTGGTAAGACTCAGCTTGATTTCTTTGTTGATATCGGTAGTGTTAGACCATCTATTCCTGAAACTGTGGTACGAAAAGTCATTACAGATTTGGAACTTCACCCTACTGACACTGCTATGGAGAGTATTACCGTACATACGTTACCATTTCTGCTCACGGATTTTGATGGCATTTCTTTCAGTTGTGGTTTCCTTGTTACTCATTCAGGACGTTCTATATTAGGGTTGAAGTTCATGAAGGCATCGGTATTCTCATTTCTCTGCCGTCTTATGATTTCATGTTTTTAACCGATCTCATTTTAAAATTTTTCAAAACTACTGGTAGTATGAGAATTTCCTCAGTGAATCTCAAAGTAGATGGTGACCCAAATTTCGTGAAGCTTCACTTTTTGTCCTACGGTTTGCGAGAACCCATGAAAACGGAGTTGAATTCTGTAGCTTTTATTCATGTGCTCGAACCTGTCAGTTTGTCGAAACGGGCCACGCCCGTCGTTACACTTTTGAAATCATATGGTACAAATCCGATGATTTGTGGTGAATACCGTGTCATGCTTAACACAAAGCTTTACCGACAAATATGTACTACAGGAGAACCTGAAGATATATTATTCTGATTCAATGGTTCAAGTTACTTCTCTCACTGGGATCTTAATGACACCTGTGTAAAAATTCCTCTTCATCCCGATTCTCGTGAATTAACTACAGTCAACACGCCTTTTGGTTTGTACTGATTATGTAATCTAATCCTGGCAATACGAAGTTCACGGGAAATCCGTTTTATTCCCAAGTACTCAAGCAAGAAAATAAGTACCACGTCTACCGCAAGCGTTCGCAGTACATGCAATCGCGTTCAGTTAAGCGGAACCGATTAGCGGTCATCGAATGAACAGTCATGACTCAGTACATAAATTTCATTGATTGGAACAAATCGTTCGTCGCAAGGGCGTGACCAAGGTGATGTGCGTGGGTGCGTGATAGCTAACAGTATCGACTGACGCACCAATAGACACACTGACCTAGACGGAGAATGTCAGAGGCTCAACCAGTGGTAGGACCACACAACAGTGTTCATGTAACTATTTTGTCACTCAGATTGAGTGATTCCTCAGCCATTTAACAGTCAGTAATAAATCCGCATGTTAAAGAATCGGTTGGAGTTTATTGTTGCCAGGGCGATTCACTCATCCATGGTCTCACTAAAGCAATTCATAATGGGAAGTTAACCTCATTGTTGCAACTATTATGTGAATTCAGTGTTGTCATCAAACCATCCAAGAGTGTTTTCAACTGAACCACTCATAATTTTTTTGGTGATTTCTAACGGTAGAGATGGTTTTAAACCAAATTCTGGTTGTCTAGCCCTTTTACTTACTTCGCATACGCCTACACACTTGAATCAACTTCGTCCCTTAGTTGTATCTCTGCAGTATAACTCCCAATTCATGCCCTGGTTTTCAGCTGTAATGGAATAGGTCTTCCATTTGTTATGCTCTGGGAATTTTCACTGGTCCTCTGTACACGGTCCTACATTACGTTGCATTTTATACTGTTTTAAAAAATAAGGCCTTCCTGCTTTTGGTTCCAGGTTCAAAACACTCCACTGTCACTGCGGATTTCTCTTTTATTGAATTTGTTGCACTCATGGAATACTACGGTTACCCGGTTGTGCTTCAAGGATAATGACTGCTGCCGAAAATAGCTATTCTCAAACTCAGAGGAAGGCGTCGGCTGTATACGGGTTAGTTACTAGTCTAGACAAATATTTGTTCGGCTCCAAAGTCACAGCTGACTCTGGTTATTACATTTTATCCACCATCCATCCCAGTCACTGCATAAGCCCACTAGTTCTATGGTACAACGTGGATGTATTTCCCTGTCTGCATATGACTATGATATCCAACACTGTAAAGAATTATCAAATTTGGACAGAGGAATTTAGCTCACCATATCGAGAAACTGCGTTAAACTGGTTTAGTCCAGGTCCCAAGCTCCCTATCCTAAATTTATCTTGTATTAACCAAACTAATTGCTTGCCTCTCGTGCACTGTCACTCCTAAATTCCATGCCGATCATACCTTTGGCTTCCTGAACCGCGTAACAATTGTTGTTCAGTCATATTGCGTCACGCAGTTTTTCCCAGTCTTCTTTATACGACAAGTGTCGATTGACCTCAATTCTCATGAGTCTAACTGTTGTTCTTATCTGTTCGAGTTTATCTTTTACATAACCTTTCTTCCCGTGTTTGGAATGATCCATGTCATACCTGCCTCGATTACATGACTAGGCACAAACGTTTGAACGTAATAATTCTTTCCCCTGTCTGCTTTATCCGTGTGAACGACTGGACTGGGCCATCTCTCTATGATCTCGTTCTTTCTCATAACCACGTTATTACGCTTGTTCTTCACCTGCGCTTGTGGGTGTTCCCTCGAATCATTAATTCTATTCTGTTCGTGGATTCACCAAAACGCCCCCATAAATATGGACCTAATTTGTAAGTCGCAGGACTCGTTCCTGCCTTGCTGTCTCAAACGATCCTACTGTTTTTGCTTGTACGTCTTGAAGCCCTTCTTGACTGTATTGATTCTGTGGTCGGTTTGTACACAATTTGAGTGGATGTAGTAAAGCGAGCAGGTGTTCTATCTTGGGACTTGGGGTTCGTTTATCTGCGAGTCACTCAATTACGGGAAGAAAACCCTGTACAAACACCTTCATGTTAAGCATATTCCACGTGTTGACTACATTCCCCAGAATGCATGTTCCACTGGAGACTCTAAATCTGACAGTTTACTAGTTTAACAAATTTCTCTGTCGCCGAAATCTGATATATGGGGTTCGCTGATATTTTGGTTCAGTTTTGCTGTCATTAAAACGTGGATGGACACCAGTTACCAAACGTCGACTTCCGATATTTCACTCTAGAAGAGAAGAGTTGGTCGTAACACCGATGGCGTATTGTCTAAATGATTGCGCAGTTATTCCTCCACCGCTTCGTCTGCCTATTCTACGTGATTTACATTCTGGCCACTTAGGAGTTAAAAAAATAAAAGCTTTGGTTGATCTTATCTGTTGGTGACTCGAAATTGCTCAAGATATTTCACGGCATGCAATTCAGTGTAATCAGTGCATACACAAGATACATTTTCAGTCATCACATTGGACGCCGTGGCTTGTATCATATGCGCTATAGAAAAGAATACATGCAGACTGTTTTGTCTCATTTCTAAATAAGTCATGGGCTCTTGTGATTACTGAGTCATAATCGGGTTGGCCAGAAGTGCATTTCGCTGCATCTGCTGACGCGGATTTCACAATCAAAGCTTTTCGTAAGATATTCAATCGCAATGTTACACAGCAAAAGTTGGTTGCTGACAATGGCAGTAATTTTATGGCTCAAAAGGTGACACAGTGGCTGAGAGGCTTGAGATGCAGACGTTTATTCGCGGTACCAAGACATCCTCAATTCAATGGATTATCGGGGAACTTCGTTCGTGCGCTCAAGGATCAACCAATCCATCCACATTTCAAGAACAGAAATGCTGCCCACGGCACCAAGCATTCAGGTCTCGGATATAACATTGGAATTTTAGATGCCTTGAATCAACATGAGTGTCCTATCAACGAGACAGTGATTTGCGATCAGCATCTGCCAAAGATCCAGGTCAAAGGGCACAAGGATGATGAGAATGCTTGATACAGATGATGGCTCATTGCATCACCGGCAAGCCGATCGAATTCGTTACAACGTTCCAGAACTTCCACTTGATGTTGAAACAAGAAATGGATCTAATTCCGTTGTGTTTAGAAATCAATAATAATGCAGAACACAGAATGCGGGAAAACCGTCTATTACCGCACGCTCAACCAAGTACATAAATCTGAGCAGGCGCAAACTGTGCATGCAATTGGCCCTGCCAAGCAACGCCGTACACTGTAACGAAATGTGATTGGGTGAATGGTGCAGTCAGATGCCAGGTGCGTACGTGTGACAAATTGTGGCGGCGAATAAACATGAATCAATAAGCAGTCAGTAAAGTGCGTGCGTGTGAGACCGATTATGCAAGTGATTGCTATAACCGACACAACGCATTCCAATACGTATGCGATGACCGTCGATGCTCCTGTGTGCAGACGTTCGGAACGCTTGACCAGTCCACCTCGTCAAGTTTATAAACACCCTCAAATTCATTCGTGTGGTGATGGTGCAAGGTGTCCACTGAAAGAAGATCAACCCCCAAAAAACTAGAATTCCTAAATATGCTACTGATAATCGTAGCAGTAGTTAGACTCCGGCGAGAAAAATACCTTCGTTTGTCCATCTGAAATGACGATGACCGATAGCGAGATTTGCTAACCAGGCTTCGAAAATGATTCATTTTGCCGCGCAGTGATCACACAAAGCTACTGACGTACTTCTTTCACACCGTTAGTGATATATCAACTAATATGGACTCATCCATTGTGAATAAACTCGCCAACTTCAAAGCACCTCGCAGCGAAAATCTGAGTTACATCATGATTTAAGTGGTGTTCACCTAGCAGTATGTCAGCCACTGGCACAGTATTTATCGCTAACCTATTCGCGGTTCAGTTGTGTATAATCACATTGGTCTCTTGAATTTGAGAGAGTTTAGTGGATCTTATTACTTTGTCACGACCACAAAGCTTATTGATGGCGGCGGTTCACTGATTCCTACTTCCCAGCAGGAGCCTAGTTCCAACATCAAAACACTCATCAGGTTTGAAACGGTGGGGGAAAACTATAAATAATAATATCATTTTGGCTGCTAAGTTGTGCAACTAAAAGTGTCACTCGCATGTCACGTAGTCATATCTTCCTACATATGATCACTGATTGGATGGACTTTGTGGTTGTGTAATCCACTGTGGAAACCCGATACGTTCCAGATGGTCAACTGCACTTGCTCAGTTTTCAATACCTTTCTTCCGTGTAAAGGACTGAGTACCTAGTGGAATTTATCCTGACAGGTTTAATATAGTCTCTGATAAGTGGAGTACCATTAATCGATCAAACCATCATCACCAATCCGACTACGGACTAAACCATTACGGTGCTTGGTTTCATGATTGCAGCTATTTCATTCAGAAGACATTATCAAGCTCTCAATTAGGAATGGATGGGAATTGCTTAGTTTTCCCTGGCAGAATAAAAAATAACTGTTATTATTATGTGCATGATTATTTACGCGTATAGTGTGACATTGGACATAGTTCGTGTGACCTCATGATTGAGCAGTTCTCCGATCATTAAGGTAAGGTACATCAGGTGACTATGGGAATCTTGGACAAGTGGGCAAGTTCTATTTTGGTTTACCGTTCCCTTCTCGTTTTTGCCAGCGTTCTAGTGAAACGCTTTGTTTTTTTTTGAGAAGGTTTATCAAAGTTATATCAGGTGGTGGTTGTGCATGAACTGTGTGATTTTTGCAGACCTGAAGCAGATGGTGTCAGCTGTACCTGTGGCGCGACAGTCTGTGATTAAGATGCATTTGTCCATGGAAAATGCAGCAAAGTTGCTTCGCATACTTTAGCACATTCTTCTTGATTTGCTAATGGACCCGCGAACGCTTCTCTGTACTCCACGTCAAAAACCGAGGAAAACAGTGGGCAGGGGGAACTATGTCCACTTCGGACTCGGGGAAGGTTTGTAGAGTGGGCTTAATGCAGATATCGTACGCGACAGTGAAATCCACATTCAGCTGCACATCGATGGTCTGACGTTGTTTCGTGGTTCTCCACTGCAGCTGTGACCCATACTGGGATATGTATGCAAGCCACTGATTAGGTTTTACTGTGGAATGTTTAAGCCTGTTGATGTTCGTGAATACTTGGATGACGTAGTCACAGAGTTGAGAGAGCTCTTGTGCACCGGCTTATGTCTCCGTCCTTCCGATAAACGGGTTCCCTTTGTGTTGTCGAGGGTCATAGCCCAAGCCCCGGCAAAGGCACTGATAAAACAGATTAATCACCGCAGTGTTTACCATAGCTACCCCAGGTCTACACAACGGGGGAGATTTGTGGATCGTCGGCTAGCATTCGTCGGTATGAAGGCCGTCAGAGAGTGAACGAGGACTTCAGATCCCGCAGGCAGTCGGAGCACCACACAGGGGACTTGCCGCTTGAATTCCTACCTGTGGATATGATTCGTATATTACCAACGGACTACCTGCATATTGCTGAGCTTGGGAATAACGAAACGCTTCCTTACTTTGTGGCGTCAGTTCCGCCCCCCACCCGCCCCGAGAAATGCCAGGCTTTCCGCTGTGGCTTTGAGAAGAATCAACGAACGCATGTCATTGGTTCAAAAAAACATTACGTGTGAATCCTGCCGAGTGTGCAGGACATTTGAGGGCATAGACTATTGGAAGGCGACTGATAACCGTCAGTTCTTGCTCCACCTTGGTTCTACATTACTGAAAATCTTTTCTCCACCTGAGCACTACCAAATGTTTTTGGAATTTTCCGTGTGCAGCTACGTATTGTGTAGTGATAAGTGGCCAGAACACCACTTAGATTACATGGAACGCCAATGTCCCATGATGGTTGATAACTTCATCAATCTCTGTGGTGAATCAGAAGCCGTTTTAAACGTTCACAGCTGGATGCACATACGCGAAGATGCAAGGCACCAAGAATCCTTGGAAACATTTTCTGCTTACCCATTTGAATCTTACATGCAGAAAATAAAACAGTGAGTGTCAGGGTGAAACATGGTCGCAGAGCAGATATTTCGCAGAACAATGGGGCGGTATGTAGAAGCAAATGTGGAAGCGCCTATGAAAATTTTGGATGACGCCCGTGCACGTGCGGTCACAACGCGTGCTCTCCAGAGGAAGACAGTTGGTTTGGGTGGCACCGTTTGCGCCAAGAAACAACCAAATAACTGCGCACTAATTGGAGACTCCTCGTTTCAAATTCTAGACTTTGTCGGGGCAGATGTACATCACCAGGAAGTTAGTCGTCCAGATTGAAAACTTACTCTTTCAGGCTATTGTCTGAGGACTTTTCCAGTTGTCGTGTTGACAACATAAGTTGCAAGGATCTACTCCTGCCCCAGTGTGAAAACCTAGTTTTCTACCTAGTAATCCATAGTTGGCGTCAATAAAAGTAATCATTTATTACTTTCAACAGTACTGTTTTTCAGATGTTCAATGTAGCTGAATTCACCGACCACAACACCATGGCTGCTGTCAACCGAAAATGGATGGTCGATTCCGAATACATCCATTGGCCAACAATTCCCTCTACCCGTACAGAATACATGGTGCGCGACGGTTTGTCACCAACAAAACACTGTAGTGTTCTAAATAAGGGTACATAAGGCAGTGGGTAACTTACCATTTAGGATGATCATTCCTATTGTCAGGCGATTATCGCGCGGCCTTTTATTGGAAGAACTGTCTGAGCTGCCGTCATCAGGCGCAGCTGTTGCAATGGATCGTTATGGGAAGCGACCGCCGTAAGTTTCACTGAATAAAATACTCAGAATTATGCAGAAAACCTGTTGCCCTATCAGACACTGATTACGACGAAATTCTTCCACAGATCCGCCCAAGAACGGATACCCGGTAGCCAGAACCCCCAGCTTTGGATGTGTTCATGAACCTGCACCGGCCACCACTACGTGCAACACAAACGAACACAGCAGAGCTACTTTCGACCAGGTAAATTATTGATTGTCCTAATTATGAAATTCCGTAGTCACATTATTCGACCAGCACCATGGACATCCACTGCTGCCATCAGTCCGCAGAGATGCATTCAAAGACAAAAATAGATTACCCATCTGACAAAAGTTAGTCTCAAATTGGAACAACAGGTACAAACCGTGACATATACAAAAACACAAGGACAGCAGCTCAGTAGAGAAGATTTTTGGTAAGCTACTTCAAGGAAATCTCCTGATTCACATCACCCGTCATACTGTCCCTGAAAACCAAGATCAGATCTATGCGGGAAGCGTTGAGCAAACTACGCAGGGATGATACATCTATAAAGCTCGGTATGCTCCAGTCAACGGCTCAAAACCTAGCCAAGTCGGGTATTCCAACCACTAACTATGCGCAGTTTGCGTATCTCGACGAGCGATTCAAGGTCGAAAAAAGTTACCTTTTACTCATAAGTGCAACGTGTTTAAAATGACTGAACCCAGCTTCATTTTAATGTGTCAGAACCAAGGTAGGTTCGAAGTGTATCGAAAAATCGATGCGCCATGTGAAATATCATCGTAACCTTTTTCCATTTAGAAGAAGTATTACCGTAGGGGTACAGCATATCCGCTTTCCTGAGGAGAAAAACAGCATTTTGTATCTCATTTTCACCCAGGTCATCCCTTACATAATTGTCTCAATATCCCAAAGTTTTACCAGTAACGATCAAATCAGGATTAACTGTCTCATTCCCACTCACCCACAGTCCACCCTGAGATCATACTGCATCAATCCTTCTCTTTCTGACCGGAGGCTTCTCCTTACGACCATTCGACAAGCCGATTGGAGTGAGTTTTCTCTCTTTGGTGATTCACAACACGCCACCGATACTTTCCATGCACAGTTCTTCAGTTGTCTTGACAAGACTTCATGTCTCCACCAGCAACGGAATAATAGAAAATCTTATATCACCTCTCTGCAAACAAAGTATGTGAAACTCCAAAAAGCTGTAAAATTAAACACGACTTCGCAGTCCTTGTTCAACTTCTTCACCTCACTTCTACTATTCAAAGGCTCGAAGAAGCTACATTGCGTAACCAGGAACTGAAGGCTTCGCGACACTCAAATAGATCTCTTTGACTGTTACTATTGCACAAGGCCAGAACCTCCAATAATCGTGGAGATATCTTTCACATACTTTCCACGGACAATGTATCCACCTCTACTCCCCTTTTTATTGCCGAGGCCTTCAACTCGTTCTTTGCCCCGAATATGGACCCTATTACCAATGATCACTCTCCCACTCTTCCCCCAGTTACGGCTTCAACTCTATCCACAGTGGAATTCGGTGCTTCAATTACCTCCCAATTATTGACCACTTTCAAGCCATCATTTAACCCTGAACCTGACGGTTTACCGCCCACCTCAATAGTCAAATGCGGACCTGACAAACCTTATTTACTACTCAATCTGTTTACCCTATCAATAAACTCCAGTTCGGTGACGACAAACTGGAAATGACCAGTTATAAATCCGCACCAAAAGAAAGGCCAGTCGAATGCGGTAACAAACTACCGTCCCATAACCATACACCTACTCTCTCTCTCTCGACTATTGGGAAAAATTGCGAGAAAACACATCGTGAAGTACCTCTTCAAATTGGACGTTATTAGTCCTCGACAGTATGGTTTACTTCGGTCAAGATCTTGCACAATCCGCTAACTTGATTTTTCGAATCTCATTACTGAGACGGCAGGCAATGGAATGGCCCTTTTAGTAGTTTACTTGGATATGTCAAAGGCATATGGCGGCGTTACACACCCTCATCTTCTAGCGGAAGTCCGATCCTTGGATTCACTGACCCCTTACTGCCTTGGACCGCTTCTTGCCTGTCTAATCTCTCACAAGCTGTCTCAATGGATGGACGCCGTGCCAGGCCTAAACCGGTTAAAAGCTACGTTATACGGGGTAGCGTCCTCGGCCCTCTGCTGCTCCTCATGTATATAAACGACATATTCATCTCGGTGAGTCGTGGCATCCCAATTATTTTTACTGATGATATCAAAACTGTCCACTCATTCAAGCCTGATTGTCCCACCTTGACTATCTTAAATATCTCTGAAGACGTATCTGCACGAGACTGCGCCTTGACGTTGTGTGATGGCTTGAGCGCCGCTATGACCCGAAGAGCTATACAGGATGGCTTCTTCAAACCGGAGATGCAATCATGCCTGACAGGTCAATAAGTAGAGGTCAGTAAAAGTCCAGTTTCCTGGTCCTCCAGGTTGAGGGTTGATTTGAGCTGGAAACTCAGTCGGTAAAATCAGTGGAAGAATAATTGATCCAAACAAATGGGCTTCCACTAAGCCATCCCGCTGCCTTGTGGATAGATTCTCGTTAGAACTAAAGGCTAATCGTTCTCCTGCTTTGTGGCTGGACCCTGTAGCAGTACCCGTCCGACATCTATGAACTGCACGAATACAAAGAATTCCATACTGCATCGGTCGTCGTGCTGGATAATCAGGACCGCGCTGCCCATTGCACCGAGCTGGGTGGGTAGTGATAAGTGGGCTACTGCTCAGAGTTTTATCTCTTTTTTCAACCTTTATCTTCTGTCCCCAACCACCTCTTTTTGCCCCCTCTATCCACCCATAATGCTCCCACTGATAACACGGCCGACACTTGCAACGATTCACTGTCAAATATTATCATGAATAATCCTCTGTCTGGTAACTCACATTTTCTCAAGCCTCGTCAGCCTCTGAATCTCGGCTCGTTAAACGTGCATACATTCATGCAGGCCGGTCAGCAGGCGTGCCTAGCGCTCACAATAGATCCTCTGAAAATTGATGTCTGCTGCTTAAGTGAAATTCTCATCTAGAACTCGAGCAGTGTAATTTAACTAACTGCTCCTGGTATCTCACCGAGGCATTTTCTGCGCACTTCAGGAGACGAAGTAGCTCAAGCTACGGATCAACGTGGTGTAGGACTAGTCTTGACTGACAAGGCTGAGGCTGCCCTTTTAGACTGGGTCCCTGTTGACAGTCGTTTATGTGCTGTAAGACTCCAGGGGTCAGTTGGCGTTCGAAAGGATAGTTGTGTTAAGCTCAATTTGTTTGCGATCTCGGCGTACGCCCCAACGGAATGCAGCTCAGACTTGCAGAAAGATGAGTTCTATGATGCCCTCGCCACCCTCGTTCGCACCAGTAAAGGTTCTGACATTATAGTGCTAGCTTGTGACTTTAATGCACAAGTTGGCAAACTTGGTGTGTCAGAAGCCTGTTTAGGTGGGTGTTGTGCTTTACCCGCTGAGCGTACAGATAACGGGGATGGACTTCTCCAGTTTTGTGCAGACAACCGATTGTTCTTGTCTAGCACCAATTCCGACACAGCTCTCGTCGCACAGCGACATGGTGCTCTAACTCTACAGGTACCCTAAGCCAGATTGATCATATCGCCCTAGGAAGTCGATCCACGTCCGTAGAGTCGAACCATGCATTAGATTTAATGCTGTTATCCCTTTAGCTCCATGGTCATCGTCCCAAACCGCAAACCTAGTCAGTCGTGCAAAGTTTGTGTGAACCAGAAGTACGCACTCTTTATGAGCAGAAGTTAGCACATGAGCTAGGATCTACGACGAACAGTAATGTAGATGAGCATTGGGCTCATACCAAACAGGCGGTGCACGTATCGGCAGGTTTTGCCTGTGATCCTAGATCCGTTGTCCATCATAGACACTGAATTTCACAACAGTCTTTGACTATAATGGAGCAAAAGCGTCAGCTCTCGAACAGTGAGGAGATGAATAAGATGCGAAGATATCAGCACGAGCAAATTACAAAAAGCCTTGAGAATGACGGCAAAAACTGGTAGATCATGGTAGCCAAAGGGATGGAAGTAGTCAGCTGCTTCATGTAACAGTCAGAGATTGTTCAAACTTATTCGTGACACCGGTGGATGGCGCATCCAGGTCAGTGAAACGATTTGCGATAGGAATGGAGAACCTATACATAGCAAACAGCAAAGGCTTGACCGTTGGGCCGAATACTTCAAGGAGCAGTTTAACTGGCCGCACGCTAGTGTAGTTACTCCTGTATCAACAACTGCGACCCCTTGGGTGGTACCACTTGAGCCCCCATCGGAAGCAGAGGTGGAGTCGAGCATTCGATCACTAAAAAGAGGGACAGCTGCAGGTCCCGAAGAATTTCTCCCAGTCCTTTTCAAACTGGGTGTAGATCCTTCGAAGAAATCACGTGCCGCTTTGCCCTGTGACATTTGGGATGAGCAGCATATTCCGTTAATATGGAGGAAGTCGTTGATTGTTCCTATCTTCAAGAGGGGAATACGCGGTGATTGTAGTAACCACCGCGGGATCAGCTTGATTCTAATAGTCACCAAATTATTAGCCTCAATTCTACTGCACCGTTTTATACCGGCTGGCGAGAAGAATGTCCGCAAACAGCAGGCTGGATTCCGCCCAGGTCGAGGATGCATCGACCAGATTTTTACTCCTCGCCGACTACTTGAAACGCGTCACACCCACCGCCGACCGATAATATTGATTTCCTTAGACCTGAAAGGCGCTTTCGATCCAGCTGATTGAGCAGCGCTTTTCAGTACTCGTCATCGAGTAGGTGTGCCCCAGAAGTTCGTGAACCTACTGAGACCATTGTGTTCTCATACTTCTGGCCGCGTTAGAGTCTACGGTGAACCATCCGGTCGGTTCGAAACTACCAGTGGTGTTAGGCGGGGATGCCCCATGTCTCCATTCTTGTTCAACTTCGTTATGGACGAAATATTGGTGAGTGCGCTGCAAAACCTTCGGGATGTGTGCATCGAACTGGGAAACGGTGGAAAACCATGTAACCTAGATTAAGCGGACGAGGTTATCTGCTTGTTCGAATGCACGGAACATGCTCAACATGCGCCAGATAGATTTGCGAGAGCTGTAGCTCCATTCGGCATGCGCTTTGCACCTCCTAGGTGTAAATTGATGTTACAATACTGGACGTCAACGATTCCGAGCTTGATGCTCGATGGGGAGGTGCTGTCAGTTGTCGACCACTTCACCTACCTCGGCAGCAGCGTGATGACGGATGGGAGCACAGTAGTAGAGGTGAGTACGCGGATATCCAAGGCTCGAGCGGCGTACACTGGACTGAAGCACTTGTGGTGCCGACCTGATATTTCATTGAAGTTGAAAGGTCGTGTGTACTGTGCCGCGATGCGTTCAGTTTTGTTGTATGGTTGCGAAACTTGGAGTCTGCGTGCTGAAGATATTCGTCATCTTGAGGTTCCCGACCACCGATGTTTACGTAATATCACCAATATCGGATGGATTAGCCAAGTAGGCAATGCTGAGGTCAGAAATCGAGTATTGGGTACTAATTCGGAGAACGTTTTGTCACAGCGTATCCAACTTAGTAGACTTCGTTGGTTGGGGCACGTGTTACGTATGGCAAACTGGTCTACTGTACCGTATCCTATCCTCCGTTCTTCCTCAGGAGTGGAAGAAACCACGTGGAGGTCAACAGGTGACGTGGTAATGAGGAATGAGAAAATGTACAGCAGACTTAGGAAATGTATTTGCTTCACGTCTTCGTGGTTGGGGTCCAAAAGATCCGTCTACCAGTTGGCTGGAGACACTGAAGGATATGGCTGCGAACCGCGAACAGTGGCAATCGTGTTGTCACTTTCCACCGAATCAGAATGACTGATCGATGTGCTTTTGTACAGTCAAACTTTGTATTCCGTGTGTTGGCTACTGTGGCGTTCTTTCCTTTTCGCGCCAGTGTAGGTCCAGTCCCTGTCCATCTTGTATATTCATACTTTCTAATTCAGCGTGCAACATGGTGAGAAAGGCAGTGGTCAGTGGGACTTGTCCTACTGCTTAATGCAGTGCGATGATGATGATGATGACGATGACATATCTGCGCTTGATGGATGGTGCTCATCTTGGTAGATGAATTGTTCTGCTGACAAATGTGAGGTACTTTCATATAAATGCAGTCAACCTCCAGGGTCTCTAGCTATTTGTGGTTCATCGATTGCTAGCAAACAAGTTGTTCGGGACCTTGGCTTAAGCTATTCTTGCACATTTAATTTCTCCGAATGTTCGGCCCTCTAGGCGGCAAAGGCCAGAAAGTGCTTAGGCCTTATATTTCACTCCTTCCGACTTCGAGACTGCATTCTCTCCCTCCATAAATCTCATTCCAGGCCCCTATTGGAATACTTCCCGTTGATCTTTTCCAGTATGTGCAAGTCAGACAGAATCGGTTTTGAATCAGTCCAAAGTAGTTTTACTGAGCGACTAACTGGGTGGAGCTCGCCCTTTGCTTATAAAGAACACTGCTTACTTTTGAAACTGGACCCTTTATGGCTTCACCGTATGAAATTGGACCTTGTCTTTCTGTATAACATCCTATGCAGCCGGTCATATACTTCTAATCTGCTGCACTTTGCGCCTCTTTCTAGCTATCCACCACGTTCTACGATTCTTAACCTTTCAGCCCCTATTACCAACCCTGGATTACGTCCACACTTCTTCTTCACAGCGTGCTCCAAACCTATGGAATAAATTACCGTGAGACGTATGCAGTTCTACCTCCATCCATCGGTTTAGAAGTGTATTGGATAAGATCCTCGCGGCTACTCAAACTTTACTGCTCCTCAATGTAGACACACCCGGTGACCAAGCCTATGTAAAGGGTCTAGACTTTTGGATCGTGCAAATCCCAGCAGTTTATGACAGATGAGACCGGGTAAAAATTCCTAGGCTGTCTGCCTTCTATAATCAAAAAACTCATCCCAGAGATTCACTGTCTACCATTGTTTCTTTTTACATCGATTCCCGTTCATCCTCAGCTGAGACCATCCCAGACTGCTTTTCTCTTTTTTTACTTGCAGACGCTCGTTCTTGCGTATCTTCCTCTCTGTGACTTCTAATACCCTGTAGACCACATTGTTCACTGACCTGGCTTCTGCGTCCGCCTGTCCATCGGCCATTCACAAGTTACTCAGCTTATGCTCCCTTGGTTGCTTTCTGGGATCTCCTGAGGCCTGATAATCTGGTGGTGGACTATCTGATATCTACGGCAATTTAGCCTCACCAAGAATACTCATACCGATCCCAATGGTGTGGGGCGCTGCCAGATCTACCGCTTTGGCCGACGCACTTCGGGAGTGCAGGTCGTCTGCTACGATGTGCGGGCGCAACTAGACTGGCGAATGGCGTCTCTTGTCACCAGAAGTGGTTTTCCGGTTCTGTCCAGTGCACGGCCGGCCTCATCCAATAGCACCACTTGCGGATTGAAAAACAACGTCCCTTGCACCGTATTGCTGCCACCTGTTGCTCCCTCCAACCATCCTGAACAAGATCCACCATACATCCGATCACGTTCCAAATCGATGTGTGCAGACATTTTCTCTCGGCTCAGAAATGTAAGCTACTAATTGCTACTACCGACATTTATCTTCACGGACTGGCCTTCTATCTATCTGCGTCGACCCCATTTTTTTACCCCAATTCTATTTTGTCCAGTTACCGGCTTCAGCACCCCGAAACATGAAGCGGTTTCACTGTTCATATACCTTTATTACTAACGTCACAATTCTTGATAAACTCCTGAAGAGATCATTCATCCACTTCACTTATCTAAACGAAACCATCATTTAAGTATCGCCTCTCTCACCTGCCAACAGTATGATTAAGGACGAAGTGGTCCTCCTTCCAGCGCTTCATCTGCTTGACACCAGCTCTCTGTTTCGCTGTATCCTTCTCCTGCATCACCGGTAATCCAGTCATTTGCGTTTCCTGACAGTCACACTGGTAATGACGCATCCATAATCCAGGATACCAATGGTTCGATTGATTCCTCAATGTCCCAAGTCAGACTTTCTTCAGCATATCTAGATATGCAATCACCTGCACTTTCTGACAGCTTTGCATATGAACCACTCTTATGAGACTCCATCAGTCCGTTGTATGTCCACCTCCCGCATCCACTTTATTATCAACTTTTGATACTCCCATTCTATTCACCAATGAACCCAGACAAATCCATTATTGTATCTCATTTCGCCCACCTATGAACGTCTGTCACTTTTCTACCAAATTATCATAGTGGATCACCTGTGCCACAATCCACTGAGGGCTTTTTCTATATCCTTAGCTGGAAATCAACTGCTCATTACCCGGGCTATCGTCAAGTCGTTTTGCTTCTCTTAAGTCTCAGGTATGACTTCCCACAACTTGCCCAGTCGCACAATTACCTTTGCTTTTTGACGGTTTCAGTAATGCACCTTCTAGTTTATCCCGTCGGATATTTAACACGTATACCACTATTATGACCATTTTGTTGTAAATCCGTATTCCCCATATGTCGGTTTCGGGGTTACCTTAGATAAACTAATAATTGAACACAACTTCATTCAACTTTTATCTATTGCACCTTTTTCCATCAATTTCCCACGACTAGGCATCTACTCCAAATACCACTTTCAAGGTAATTTCTCTGGTCCTTTGCTGGAAATGAACTGTATGTATACCAGGTTATTAACCACCCGCTCTAGTGGCACATTGCTCACCGCCAAATTCCGGTAACGTGTCTATGACCGATGGGCAGGGAAATGACTGAAATTTCAGAAAGCGAATGGCGCAGCCCATTCCAATTCGCTGTGTAGATTATTAATGTCCTACTTTCATGGTTATTTGTTTCCGTTGATTGCGTTACGAACGCGGTGCTAATTATTTTAGCTGACTGGGATTTACCCGGCGGCAGCCATTCTGGTCGTGCTTTGTTCGCTAAGGTTGGTTCTCCGCTGCTTCAGCTTTAGGTGCTGATGATCCATACTGGCTGCATAGTGTTAGTGACGTATCAGGTTATCATTTATCAATTAGTAAATGATAAGCGGAATAGTAAAACTGCAGTATTGTGCTATGATTGTACTTATAACATGAGGTGTATTTTCTCGATTAAGTGTATTTCACGTAACTCTAGATGATGCCCAGATAGTTTTGTGAAATCCATAAAGCTTCGATGTGTTCGCATTTAATGCTCCGATATATTGTTACATCTGCAGTATGGTTTTCAATTATTGCTATGCCGCCTTTTTTGTTGTTTTTATGGCCAACAGATGAGTGTTTTTTAGGACCTTGTTGCGTATTATTCACGGACAATGGCCGATGTGACGAAACAAAGGAAATACCATTTGAAAAAGAAAGAACTTAGCTCAATGACGTGTTCTGTTTGTGATAAAGCCACCCTATGGGAACATCGGTTTGGTTGCCCTAATTGGGATTTGCCAGGAGAGGTTTTTCAGTGGCAGTTTTACCTTCTGTTTAGACTCGACACTTTTAGGAGTTGCAGGTGAATGCTGCACTGTGGTTTCCGAAGATGTGTCCCGTGAGGGAGAGGGAGGTGCCATTTCAAGAGATGAACGCGGTCTGCCGTGTGCTTCCACATCACAACCAACAATGATGAGCAAATTACTCCGTTGAATCATGCTATACCAAATAAAACAGTTTCGGTGGCTCAGACAGTTTGTGAACTCAAAATTACGCCTGAAGAACGACCGAAAGTGTCGGGTAAACTCTGTTTATATGCTCATTTTTGTATTAGCTACTTCTTTGACTAGCCTACGACGTGCATCACAGTTTGAAAAGGAGAGCGGCTCCCTGCTTAACTCACCATCGAAGGCTTTCATTCGATATCGACTAACGCCGGTACAACAAAAGGGTATATTGGAGGCTGTAAGAAAACTTATACCGACCATACGGAGGGACCCAAGGACCTTGTTGCGCACACTACGGGATTGTCCAACCACAAAACTAGAAAATGGCGACTATATACAAATGGGGCTAACCGAAGGCCTCCAAATGCAGTTGAGCCACATCACCGATGTACCCAACAAAGTTTTTCTCCATTTAGGCTTTGACGGCACTTCCGTGTTTCGTTCGTCGGACCTGCAGCTGCGGCCGTCCTTGCCAGGGCGGTCAAGCCTCACTGCTTGCCCGTACTTACCGCCGGTTTTTATTGTGGTCATGGGAAACCATCAGAAGTGTCATCTTATAATAATGGTATATTTCTTGATCGTGGTCAAGACACATACATAAGGCATGATTAGAGAACACAGCAATTCACAGTTATGTAGGGTAATCACTATTTTGAAGAAAGTGGTTCACACAATTGCAGTAATAGAACGATCAGCTTGGACGGTGTTTAAGTGAGCTAAAGAGGGGAAGGTTAGCGCGGCCGCTGCAAATCGGTTTCGAATTCGGGACTGGGACGATGCGGTTAGCGGGATGGACGTAGGAATGCAGAAAAAGCGATACTGAAGAAGGGTAAAGGTGCAGTGTTTGCAAGAACCCATAAATCAACTGGTGTCGGACAGCACTACATGAACAGAGAGTTGATGCAAGAATAATACACAACTTGCCTTATGGATGCCGATAACTGTCTACGACCGGTCCGGTAGTCCAGAATGGATCACGGCGATCTATGGAATTTGGTGTACAGTCAATGAAGATAGAGAGAGAGCGGTGGACTGAAAGAGATTCAAAGAAGAGTCGGGAAGTGTAGAAGGAGTCGCGGTGTGGCACCAACTGGATATTTGAGGAATCAGTACAGAGAAACTGGTTGAGAGTGTTACCAAAAGAAGATTAAAAATAGAGTTCACATGGTGTTATCAAAATGCAGTCGGAGAAGCCTACAGGAAATAGAGAAGATTGACCCTTCATTGGATAACTCATTGTGGGGGTTGCCTGTAATATAAATGCAAGTGAGTCGAATGGGATAATCAGATTGGTCTTTCTGCATAGGTAATTCCGATATTAAATAGAAAATCACATGGAGGAAGAAGCTCTCACCAGGAATGCAGTGTGCTTTTAAGGAGCGTGAATGGTGGATGGACAAAACTGGGAGTTTCAACAAGCCGTCGATGAAACACTAGGTGACACGCTGCTGATGCAACCAAGCAAGTATGCACAGGTGGCGAAGAGAAAGGAGGACTGCGGTGGCTGGGAGAGGCCGGACCCGATGGAACAGAGGAAGTTGAGTGTAAAAGTGAGATTTTCTGCATAAGTGATAAAAGAACAAATAACCAAGTGTTTGGTATTTTGTTTCATGAAGACATTGGTAGCCGTTGATGGCAAGGAGTGCAAGATGAGGGCAGCAGTCAAAAAGGGCTAGACTGACGAACTAGGGATAGTAGGTACGGAACGCAACGGCGAGGGCCAGACTCCAGTTCTTCACGCAGAATGAATTGAACTATTCGTGTGGAGTACGGGAAATGGAAGCTGATGGGTGATGTCAGGAATCCGTCCGGTGGTCCGGTGAGACTATCATGAATGATTGTATCCTGGTTATGGGATTGTGATCACCGGTTAGCCAAGTAAGGTGCTCCATATAAAGCGTCATCAGGTGTGAGTGTAGGTTTAACCACGGCCAATCCGATCGATCAAACCGTTAAGTCCGTTATGTAATCCAGGGATAACGTCGATTTGGTTGACGGGCTACCCAGGTAACCACTAAGTTCTGGAATAGAGGAGAAATGCGGCAGTCTGGAGAATGCTCCAGCTGGGGGTTATGAATAACGGCTTAGCGGAAACTAGAGTGATAATGCCACTTGATGGCCAGTGGGCCGATCTACTAGGGGCTAACGGGCGGAGGCTGGTAGTTTTTTTAGGGCGTTTAGTTGATGGTGGGGATATTAATGGCATGCTTATGTGAGTGAAACTGCTAGAGAGCTGAACCATTTATTGACAGAAGGCCTCACGCTTGGCGAGAGGTCTGTGAAAAGCCAGCTGTCATCCATAATTCGTGATACTCCGGCAAGGGCCTTTATTAGACAAGTGGAAGGTCCTACTGGCTATTTCTGCTGTGATAAATGCATCCAGCTTGGATTTCACTGCGAAAAAATGATGACATTCCCCCTTGTCAAAAGCAAGTCACGTCACAGCGAGGCATTTCCATCACATCGACAATACAAACATCAAGTAAGCGTGGGTCCTTCACTTTCACTCCCTATTGACATAGTTAGAAACATTCCACTGGATTACATACACTTGTATGCTTGAGTGTGATGAAGAGGTTGATTGATTTGTGGTTTTTTGGGCCGCGTGACGCATTTGGCCGCTTGGACTTAGCAGCTACTGCAGAACTTGGAAGCCGTATACTTCAGCCGCACCCAGACACACCGTGTGATTTTCAGCGACTTTGTCGACACACGCATAATGTTGAACGATGGAAGGCCACCGAATTTCGCATGTTTCTTTTGCATTTGGGGCTGGTTTGTCTGAGAGGATTGTTGTCAGATGATGCGTATGATCACTTTGTTATTGTTCGTTGCCATTTACATACCGTGCCACCCCTTTTTGTACGAAACTTGTAACTCATTCACAGAAACTATCCTGCGTATATTTGTACAAAAACTGAGTTCCCTTTATGGTATTTCTAACATCGTGTAAAATGTTCACGCCTTTATTCATCTACCGGTAGAGGCTCGTTATCACGGTACTTTAGACTCTTTCTCTTGTTTCCCATTTGAGTCCTTCTTACGGACACTTAACTTCTCCATCCGAGATCCCAGGAATCCTGCTTAGCAGCTGTATCGGCGTTTGCGTGAGAGAACACCTCCCGATAACAACGAATCACCTGAGGCCATCCGTGATGACTTTGGGAATCCGGCTAACCGTTTCCGGGTATGCAAGACTGCCGTGGTGGTGGGGGGAATGGTTTTGTCTTCTATACCACCAAACAACATTATCAATGCAGATGGGAAACCAGCAGTTGTGGAGAGCATTTCTGGGGATTCCATAGGTATTCGTTATTTCTTAAACACACGAGTTTTTTCACTCCGATGAGATCCAGTCACTTGCACATTCTTTCTCTTGACGGAATGGATGACAATGTCATCGAAGTTTCTGTTAATACTATTTTGTATGAATGTTTCCGTATTTGTCTCGCTAGTAATAATGTCTCGATACCCATATTACATACCTTCATAAAGTAAAACTTCTCTTTTTAAAGCACATGTCTTAGGTTCCTGTCGTTACTTTAACATGCAACCGAATGAACTAACCTTTTTTGATGTACTTAGTCCTCATGTTTAGTGCCGATGACTCGGTAGCATTTGTTCACAGCAGTTGGCCTACCGATGGGAACTACTGTTTATTTACAGATGCCATAAAATCTACCGCTCTTTTCCGGGAGTCTTCTACGCTGGAGATGGAGCGTACCATGAAACGATGGCTTGCTGACGCAAGAGACCGTGGCTTAGGACGCCAAACCGCCAGGTACGTTCACTGATCACGCATTCGTAGTCCCATGATAAGTTTTTTAATTTGCACAGGCGACGATAACGAATATCATGCTTCACTTTAGTTGACTGAATACTTTTTCGGAGTTGGTAGTATATGTATAACTACGGTCATATATTTGTATCTATATAATTATTCATATCTATACATATATTTTTTTCGTTCCACAATTTGTCTTAGTTCTATGAGTCACACTTTTGTTATTCTTTGTAGATCTAGGCGCAAAACAGCTTGATGGGAAGAAGTTTGTTCAGTAAAGTCAGATTGTAAATATACCTACTACATAAAATTTTTACTCCGTACAGTTTGTTCGTTTTGAAATGTCTAAGGTTCAGCCCTTTGGAATGAGTCTCATTCAAATTGCACTGGCCGCTGTAAGACGTTAGATCATGCAGTCCTAAGGTGGGCATTGCTCTGGGAATGAAACGGGAGAGTGGAGCTTGAACGAGCTTTCGGAATGCAGTAACAGGCTATTATAAAATTGCGTCTGCGAAGCATGTGGAGATAAGATTATTCACGTAGGTAACTTGATCGATCAGTTGGCTACTTGCGTAAATTTCGGACAAGCTAGAATTGCGTGACCGTTGGAGCTGCATGTGTAATTTCGAAAATCGGGCTTAAATTTAAAAGTGGGTTGAAATCGTACGCCGATTTTGGCTTGATTCCGGTATGCTCTTTCGGTGCAGGCACCCCGCCGGTAACATGGCCGGCAAGCTACCGGCAACCTACCGGATCCGGCCCGGAACCGATTTGCCACTGGGGCAGTTGTTTCCCTAATGCCCCTTGTCAATCTCCCATCAGCGTATTTCTTTATGCGATCGTCTGCATTTTTTGACGGTATTACTTATGGGCCATCCCTAAACGGCCTCATAAGACCACCGTACATTCACCCCTCAGTCCACTCCAGTGTCAACTCGTGTTCAATAATTAACCCAAAAACAAACCGTTTATTTGATTCATGTTTCACTCATCTGTCAACTTTCGTCCCTCTGTTCCACAAAAATTTCCAGGTTCGGGCATCTATTTAGTACTTCCGATACTAGGTACTAACTAGATCCTGCGAATGTTCTGTGGAACGGGAAACAAGCCAGAAGTTCCGACTCGTGCCAAAAGACGGTAAAAGTCAATGGAATAGGTGAAGGGCGTCTTGTATTGAAATAATGTCTTGCAAGTTTATGTTTGACAGCTACGCCAGACGCGATACTAGCTAAGGGAGCTAAACGTTCAACGGTCCGCAAGCAGAGCGGTCGAAAGTGTATTTTTCTATTGGCGGAAACCGACTGTCCTTACTGCAGGCAGACAAACAAAGCACAGCCTTGTGGCATCGAACAGCACAAAAACTGCCTAAAGCTAATTGCTAATTGGTTATGTTTGTCTAGAGTTATTTTTGGTCATGAATTTACACGCTCAAAATTAGTCATCTCCAGTTCGCTACATCTACATAAACCCCTTGTGAGTGAGTCTTCCACAACTTCTTGCTGGTAGCATCCAGACAGTCCATGAGAAAAATCTGAGCAACCGCAGTTTCTAAGATGATTACTGTGTACGCCTTGGGCGGCCGATTTGAACAGTCAGTCGAGTGATGTAAAACTAATCCACATGGTGTATTTTGGTCACGAAATTTAGGTTTGAGTTGATGGTTATATGCTTTTTCGCGCGTCATTCTGTTTTTTATTGCTGTTGAAGTAAATTCTACAAATTCTAGTATTGCTTTGGCTTGTATTTTAGGAAACTGGAGAAATTATCTATTAAAATGGTGTTATCTTTCATTGAAAAAGGAAGTATTGGATAGATTATATTTATGTTGTCACTCTGATAATAGGTGACCATTGTCTTATACCCTGGAAAGCCCTGAAACACCAAGTTATAAACAGTTGTAATTTATGCCCTTGAACTGAGTAAAATATCCTACTCGTTGTCCTTATGTAAAGATATTCATTGGCAAAAATCCATAACATGCCAATAACTCCTATTTTGCTCAATCGCTTGAAAAACCGGTATGGTGTTCGCGATCTTTTCGACCTCAACCACTAGATTACCACGGTATGAGTCCCATCAATTAATTGCGCGCAAGAAATGAGGTTCATGCGCCAACTTTATACTGCACACTGGACTTATTAGACATTCCCCACCCAAGACCATCGAAGGCTTCTCTTTCCCGCATGCGCTACAGGCAAGCGCACCACCCCCCGGACGGCCCAGCTTGCCGCACAGCACGTGGCAACGGACTGACGGAGCTTCACTTCACATACGTTTATATATGATCGACGAGCCAATCAAAACTCGCCAAAAAAAATTAATTAGCGGTACTAAACAAATCGCAGAGGGAAGAAGCAAAACCGGTCAACATTTTACCATAAAAGAGTTATCAGTTCTCACAGGAAATGACATTATACGGCGACATTCACCATTTCCCCACTCATGTCACAACGGCTGAGTGACGCTTCACACCAACACCTCTCGAGTGGTTAGACATTTCCACTTCTTGCTTGGAAGCCTCCAACCAATCGAGAGGTGTTGATGTGAAGCATCACTCAGCTGCCATGACAGGAATGGGCAAATGATGAATGTCGCGGTCTGAAGCCATTTCTTGCAGGAATTGATAACTCTTTCATGGTTAAATGTTGACGGGTTTTGCTTCTTTCCTCTGCGTCAGTTATCGCGTGTGTTCGAAGGCTGCGTCAAAAGTAGCATTTTCCCGCTCCCGTATGTTTAGTTTATACCCCACACTTACTGTCGAGAATCTCCCGTGAGGAAAACTGATTAAATAAAAGAGGTCTAGTTTGTCTGTATTTTATTGCTAGACGGGTCAACGTATATTGTACCCTAGAGGAGAAGGAGGAGAAGACAGAGGTGTAACCTGAGGGTATGCTGGTTTGGCTACTCATGGTCCAGGAAAACCTCATCCCAGCAGTCATTCATCCGTCAGATAAACATGGCGACACTATTCGCTGCTACTATATGGGGTGGAAGTTTGTTCCAAGGGTCCGTAACGCGGAGAGGGGAAAATGTGCTCTTTCGCTTCTGACGGCTCTGGGTTTCGTCAATTTGCTTTCTGGTCAGCTGAGCCTCGGGTTCTTACCCAGAAATAATAACGGCCTGTCGGTTTCGGATAACCCGTAGAGTCGTTTGAACGTCCCTATGAGACCCCCTCCCTGGGCGTCGCCTGTTGGGCGGGAAAAGGTCGAGTGTTTTTAGGCCTTCTCCGTATGTCTTGTCTCTCAGCCCATTGATCATTTCAGTAAACCGTCTTTGGCTGGTTTCCAGCAGCCTTTTGTCCCTGGCTAGTTTCGGTGCCCAGACCTGGAGGCGCCATTCCAGGTGGAAGCGTAAAGGCCTTTCGTAAGATGGCAATATTGTTTTGCTCCCCTAGACCTGACAGCCAGACACGGTTGAGACATGGTTCTATGACCCCTCGCTGCTGCACCAAAGCACTGCTCGGTGGACTCAAAAGATTCGTGAACAAGAAAGCCACGATCTTTTACGACCTCAGTGGTCTCCATTATGCCGAATTCTCCTTCATCGAGGTGCGGAATCTCTCCTGCTCCCTAGCAGTGGAACAGTTGTTTGCATTGACCCCGGTTCAAAGGGAGCCCCCATGTTTCATTCCACTCTCACATTCTTATCGGGTATTCCTGCATCCAGTTCGAAGATGGTTTCCCCCACAATCTTGAGATCGTCGGCGGATAGGGAGGCAGGACACTTCAGGGTGTCGATCAGGTCATTTACATAGATCGAGAACAACGGGGGCCTCAATAGCGATCCCTGCGGCACCCCACTGCTTGCCTCAGCTGCGCTGGATATAGAATCCTCAGCCCGAACATGGAACTTCCCACCAGTGAGGTATGCTCTAATCCAGTTCGGCTTCCGTTGTGCAATCCTCGTGCCCCGCTCTTTGTGCACCAGCAGTCTGTTATTTATCAAGTCGAAGGCCCTCTGGAAATCCAGATGACACCCTTCATCTCTCTCGCCTTTGCCCAGCCTGCTGGTCACTTCATCCAGAAATGATAAGAGGTTCGTAAGACACGACATCATCCCTACAAATCCGTGCTGCCTCACAGTAGTCATCCAGTGGCAATCAACGTGCCCTCTGATCTAACGAAGCTCTCAAGTACTCTTAGTGCCTCAGACAGCAGGCTAACGGGCCTGTAGTTAGATGCTTCTTCCCCCTTGCCTCCCCTGCGAGTGGGCACCACTTCGACTTTTAGCTAGTCAGAAGGCAACGTGACCGAGGCCAGTGACCTGGCGAACAAGAGCACTAGCGCTCCGAAAAACCGTGCTTGCCGAAGGACGTAGGATGGCGGGGTGAAGCCCCTCTGGGCCGACAGCCTTACCTCGCTTTACCCGGTTGATGGCCAGTTCCACTTCCACGGGTTCTACAGCCATTGAGTCCATTAGGGAAACGCTGTTGGGTTTTGGTAATGGCGGCTGATTCTCGACATCTGCAGGGTGTGCCAGCTCAGAGAATTCGTCAAGTACTTCGGCTTTTTCGTCGGCTTTGCTTGCATGCCTAAATTGCTCATCCATAGCATTTCATCCTGCCACTCGTGACTGGGCCTTAGACTGTATATAGTTGTAATAGGCTTTGATGCTTTTCTTGGCACTGTGACAACCTCCACTCGTATTATATCTGACAGGATCTTTGTACTCCTAGAGCATGTCCGCGCCTCCTCGAGAACCGCAGGAAGCGATGTCCCCCTGCGCTGCGGAAGCATCTCCATGCCACTCTTTTGCATATTTGCACTTTTTCGGCTCTGCAAGCCCACCAAGGCGGTCATCCCTTCCTTCTCACCCTCCCCGTTCGAGCAAACTCCTCACTAAGCCGCACCAAGCTGTCTTTTATGTGCTACCAATTGTCCTCTTATGTGAGCTTGCAGGCTGCCCACCTTGTACTCTCAGCAGCCATCCTCAGTGTCTGGTAGTCAACTTTCCGGAAGTCCCCCCTTGGTTTGTGGGGGACCTCTGGGGAGTTCCCTTCAAATAGGATTCGGATCACCCCATGATAGATGCTGCCCATAGGAGCAGTAACTTCCAGGCTATCGACTTCTGCCGGTGTTTTAATGAGTACCAGGTCCGGAACGCTGTGCATCTGGCCTGTTCCCCATCGGTTTGGCTGGCTAATCTGTTGTACCAGTGAGAATCTGCACACCAGCTCCATCAGCTGATCGCCGAACCCACCTCGCGGTGTCCACATTCCCTCCCACTCTACTTTGGTCTAGTTGAAATTCCCAACAGTCACTGACTTATCGAACTGAGTTGCTATCCAAGCCAAGAGCTCCAGTATTAGTGCTTTTTATTTAGGGGTTGAAGACGCAGACCTTTAGATGCACCTCAGGGTTGCTTTCGCCTTCCTTGAACTCAGGTAGTGGGAGGCCACATGCTCGGGCAAGCTCGCAAAAAGTAAAAGTGCACCTGCTCTTCCCTTCTTTCTACTCTGTCAGCCCCGTAAGCGCAGTACAATGTGCAACGAGCTATTTTGCAAAATTCCCCAAGAAACACGGTACCTTTGTGTCTCCTTGACATCACTCACTCACTTATTTACGCTATTGGAGAGTTTTTATGCACTGAATGTTTTCATGAACCAACGTTTGTTTGCTCGCTTCTAGCGCCCACTGTATCACAGCCTATTCTGGACTTGCGTGACGCACGTGCTCCCTTCTCGTACGTCGAAATTTGGCCTTCGTTTTCCGAGTCCCTGTGATCGCACACTTGGGGTTTTAATTGTTGTGTGTAATTGCTCATTTGATAATCGAAGCCATTGGCGCTTATCCTGTATTTTTAAAGCCTGTGGCTTACTTCAAGTGGACCAAGGCTTTTCGGAATGCCAGTGGTGAGTTTTTGTGTTACCTTTCCAATCTAATCTCAGTCCCTTTGGCCTAAATAGAATTTCTCCTTCTAGCAATTTTGGTTTTTCGTTGCGTGGTTTGCCCTGTGCACCCACACAAAAGCCCCATCTTACCTCACACGAGAATCGAAGCCAGTACGTGGTATACGCATTCGAATGCATAGGCAAGCAGCAACTAGAAAGATAACATCATAAGTGCCAAACTGCGCACTGAGCGTACATGCATAAAATGGGTGCTTGAGAGTGACGGCCAACAAGATAATCAAAAGTGAAACTGGGACATAAGCAACGATGAGCTTCAAGGTCGTAGGGTGCACAAAGTGCGGGCTTTTGACATTTCAGAGAAAGAACAACAATCATTGCATTCATCGTGAACGAGTGATGTCTGAATCACCTCTCCTCTCAGCGAGATGAAGTCCTACATCCGGATGTATCTGTTCGTCCTGCCGAACGTTGTGTTTACTGGTCCGGTGTGTTCTCAAGGTAAACGGATAAGAGCTCACGCTCCTGTTTCTGGTTATATGTAAACATTGTTCTGGCGTGCAGTCCACGTCCATCTTCCAGTTGATGGGTGAATGGCTCATGCGCTCGTTCAAGTTGTAAAGGCTACTTTGGTTTCGCCCGAATTTTACTGTACGTGGTTTTTGAGACGGACGAACGGTCATATCGTCACAGCACCCAAATATAAAGGCAAGCTGAAAAGCCATCTCATATGTGTTATGGGTGGATTTAACCTGCCCGTTATACGCTGTAACAGTCTGTTATGCTTTTCTGAGTCTGGATCTACTTAATCGGTCTCCATTATTAAGGAAAGCAAACTAATGTGGGTCGGGCAAGCACGGCAACCCACACGATGGAGAGTGGTCTCCTTCACATCAGCTCCGGATCGGATACTCACCAACGAACCTCGCAATTTTGCCCAGCTAAGGGCTTGCAGTAATTTGGCTCTTGGGAACCACGGGGTCGCCAGGTTTCAGTTTATGCACATCGTTGCTTTGCTGAGAGCAGTAGGGGCCAACAGGTGAAATCTGCCCCGAATAAGCCTTCCCCCACACGAAAAGATTTATGACCTTTGCGCAGCGGCCCCACGAACAATCCTGTTTTGCCGCACAATGAAACAGCTTGAGGGGAATTTTAGCCGAAGTTACCTCAACGTTTGTACCGCAAACACCATTTGCGAACCTAAAGCCCAAGTGGACAGTTCATCGCAATCCTCCAAAGACGTTGAAGGGGAACGGAGGGGTATAACCCAGAGCCTGCAGGGCCAAATTGGACACATCGGCTCTCAACATCTCCGTAATACACAAACCAATCATGGAACGTCTGAGTGCCAGAGGCATTTCCTAAACAAGGTGGAAACTTGCCCTTAAAGTTTCCTCGGCCGCGTACATGGTGGCTTTAGGAAGACCTGGAAGTGCATATGCAGCACCAGGATGGAACATTAGGTGAAGACAAATAAGGGGCCTCTAGTAATTAAGCTCAGTTCCACTCCTCAATTTCGCTCCGGAACAGCCAAACCAGCCAAGCCATAGTGACCTAACGGTAGAGACACGAGGTCCACCACTAGATGCGGCATGCTGACTTCTTCACATACACAGGTTGAATGTAAGCTCGGTAGCCTACCGTCCAAAAAGTTGCTGGGGCGGGATGAAAATCCACCGCTACTAGTTCAGGGTGTGGAAAAGCTAGCCCCCTGACTTTCAAATGTCTTCGACTGTTTTTGAGAAATAGGAAGATATCTGGGGAGTGAAAACCCCATGTGGTTTCACCTAACTTCAAGGCAGTAAAAATTACAGTTCGGCTAAACAACCGCCCTGTGTTATTGCTCTCGGTCTTGAAGGCCATGAAAGGCTTAACCGATGATGCTCTCCTCGGGTTCATCGATAATGGCAGAGTGTTACTTGACATTCAGCAAGGCTTCCGAGGCCGCAGCTCTCGCCAAAACGACCTTGTTGACACTTTGTTGTTGGGCCTAAAGCACGAGGCAAGGGAGTCCCAATGGACGTCATACTTCCAGGCTTTTCTGAGGCTTTTGATCTCGTTTACCTCCTGCTTTGTCTAGAAGAAACTAACATTATCCGGCTTTTTTGAGTCTCTGGTAGTTTGGGTGTTATACCACCAGGCCGATTGGATACTCGGGGTCATAGTGAGTAGCGAGCTATCCAAGGGCTATCGAGCGCTGAGTGCAGCTCTTAAAGATCCACACTCGGACCGAGGTTATTCACTGTCTTTGTGAAAGTCTTCCTTCATCGGATGCAGTCTAAAGTTCTACCGCACAAGGGCGATCTTCCAGAATGCTCTGGCGGAAATTGACGGAGAGGTCGCGCAAGCTCATCCTGACAGTCTGTTACTGTGGCTAATCCTCGATGGCCACCATTTATTTCAGTCCAGGGGAGGTCATGCACGCAAAGGGGTATAAAGCGAACGATCACCGCAAGGCATGTTTGAGTAATGTGTAGGTAGTTGCCAATTTCCGACTAGAAAAGCGAGGTTGAATAACTGTTCCTGCTACACTGGGTTAGAAAATGAACAAAGTGAGACCACAAGGAATCAAAAAAGCGAGTGGAAGTCGCTACCTGGCGAGCCAGGCTTGTAAGTCACTCGAGGACAAAACAGGTCAAGCTCAAAAGGTAATATATTGCTCCAACGCGATCAAACAAATGTGAATGTATGAGCATGTGGCTGAGCCATACAAATACAATGTATGCAACCTGGGTCGACCAGTTCTGAGCATCGAAATGGTTTTGGAGGATCTTCCACACCCGTTGGTCATACCGTCCCCCCCCCGACACCCGTGTGAGCCTGGTGATATCAAAAGGTTGTAACTCAGGCACTGAATCTACTACCTAACTAAGCCCTGTCGTCAACACTTGTACCAGCGGACTACGGAGGGTGGAATCCCTTCAGTGGTACATTAAGTAAGGTCACGTACTACTCATAACGCTGGCTTTAGCCTTCTGTCGGAATTGGGTCTACATTCTCCGGAAACGGGACATAATGATTCGGAGGTATGCCGGAATTATTCGAAATCAGGTCACTGTTGTCCGGAGATGCTTCCCGAGTGACTGCTGGAAAATTCCTTCGGATCGGTCTGAAGGCCGGCGTGGCAACCACTTTTATGCCCCTCGTATTGGTGGCCAAGCCGTGCGCTCGTCGTCCACGCTTAGTGCCATAAAGAGCATCCACAATTACTTACGTGGTCTTGGCCCTGCTGTGACCTTAACTAAGAGGCTCAGTAACTACCATGCTGCCAAAGAAGGCGATCGGGTGGTGATCATTAACATTGTCGGCAGAGGGCCGCAGGCCTTTCAGTCTGTCTTAGGCGTTCTATATGGGCGAAGAGGGCGGGGCGGTAAGAGCGAGGACTGATTGAAGTTGGAACACATGTTCTGTTGCGACTGCCCCGCAGCTCGCATTCCCTATTGTTACTCTCGAAGGCGGCCTTTGATCGCAGCGTGATTTCACTTGCCTCATCAACTCCGCCCACGTAGAGCGCGTAAGACAAACTGAAAGGCCTGTCTCTGTATGCTAACAATGTTAGTGATTGTCTCTCAGTCGCCTGTTTTGGCGGCATGTTAGCTACTGAGCCTCCTAGTTATGGTCGAAATAAGACCAAGTGCACGTTAGCATTTGTGGATGCAACTTATGGCACAACGCGTGCACAAAGTGCGCACGGTGTGGCCACCCCACAGGGGTTTAGTCGGGGTGGATACCCTCTAAATTTGAGGCCGTGGAACCACAGTCAACCTGTTCACTCTGATCGAAACTCGACGGGATCATGTCACCAAGTAATAGGCAGTGGTGATTGCGAACACCTCCAGGTTTGTCACAGCGATCAACAGACCGACAGGAAAAGGCCAAATGGTTGGCCTTCAAGCAGAGAAATTACCATTTGTGAGCACCAATAAACAACAGGCATTCAGTGACTCCCGTGTGAAAAAACTGCCGCAGTTAACTAAATCCTGGCCGGTAAGATAAGTCGGACACCTTTGGTTGTTGCCATTTCGATCAATTGTTGTCGTGTTGAGGTGAGTCTCATTAAAACTAGTGGTGTAGTTTTTGCCCCGAAACACTTCGTGCTTCAATGGCTTTCCTGTGCAATTTTGCCATACAGCCTACTTGCAATTGGGACTTTTCGTTCCACGAACAGCAGTAAAGTCTTAAGCGACGGTTCATCCCCGGCCTTAATACCACTGTCTGCAACGTCTGCTCGATTTTGTAGAGGACCTTTAGACAATCTGTCTGCTACCCCTACGAGGTTTCCGCACAATTTAGCTCGGAAGCTTTACTCATTTGGAACACTGTGGCTAAACTCGCCTCCACTCCCCTGGATAGATTATGGGGACCTTCAACGTCCCCAGGATCAAACTCAGACGTACCATAGGCCCTTTATTGCAGCTCAAACGATGTCACTAGGTCGGCCAAACTTCTGTTTGGGGATATCCATCGACTCTTTAAATCCCTTTTTCCAGGCAAAAGGTAACAATCTTCGATTGCCTCTTCAGCGTAATCCTTACAGTAAAGCCGTAAATATGATAATTCCTGCCTGTCGTCGGCCAGCTTGTCAGCTACACTACCCTCGAAACTCATAATTTTGTACGAATTCTCTGGGGACCCATCAAAATGGTATATTTCAACCTTTGGTAGGGCCACTTCTATGACCAAAGACAATAAAGAGGGCTCTATTCCACCTAAACCTTCTACTGCTGGATAGCTGGTTTTTTGGTTACTAAATTGTTACATGTATATTTTCACTAATACACAGAGTCAGTTGAGCATGGGTTAAGACTTCCTCAAATTCTAGGCCTTTTCTGCGGAACCTGAACAATTCTTTTTCCAGAAGCGGTTCTCACTCCCAACAACAAACATTCCTTCGGTCCCACCTACTCCAATCTTAGGAGTTAGCTCTGCCTGAATATTTAGTTTATTTGCCCTACTCGCATGAAAAAGCCGTGCCAATTAGGGGTCCCCCACTCATTACAGAACTCAGACTGCCAGGCGACAGTGAAACCTCGGACTGGGTCTGTCTGATATTAGCAGAACCGCAGAAATTGGAAACGGGGGTAGTAAACCGTTTATCTATGCATAAAGTCATTGTTTCCTCTTTCGAAGACGAGCCGGTAAGAGGAACTTTTTCTTCAGAACCAAACTTTGTCCGTGTCACCAGCTTTTGAGGTTAACGGGGGACCTTCAAGTTCAATCCCAAAAAAATCGGGAATTAGTGTTGTTAAGTGTTGATGATTCCGGGTCGTAAAACGAAGTTTGGGCAAAGCGAAGTTCAGTCCCAAAGGCACTTTTATTTAATCGGTCTCGCTGGTCACGACAACAATCCGACAATAGCAACAAATATTACCTCCGACCAGAGTACTGAGCCCAATGTAAAAAGACTGTCGAAAAGTTGGGAATTACCAAATAGTTTATGGCAAGGTACCACAAAATTTACAGGGCTCAGTTATATGAAAACCAATCTCAAAGGTGATTTTTAGGTCAGACAATCAAAACAGCAAAGTTGAAAGTGAGACAGCCGCAGTGGGTAACGGCCAAGATCCAGCCACCAAAGTCAGACAGTGACAAACAACGCGATCCAGTTAAACAACAGATGGAGTGGTGAGCAAGATAAACAAGAAATTGACAGACGAAAATTCTTTGAAAATGCACCCGGTGACCATCCAGACAGCAATATCGAACAAATAAACATTGGTCCTAGTGGCAAGCTGGTATTGTGTCTTCTGGGGACTCGTCACCTAGTGGGTTTCTCGACCGACGATTAGTGACTGTGTGGTCGTTTGACCGTGAAGTGGAGTCGATTGAAACTGTTCTGTAAACTATTTTGAATCACTAGTCTCAGCAGGTCATTGATTCCCTTGCATCTATAGCCCCTTGGAGCACTGATTCGCATGCACCTACGCAGCTCGTGCAGACCCGCTCTGAACTGGGGTGTTCATAATAGTGCTTTAGGTCAGCAAAAGAAAGCTGGCTGCATTTCCGATGGCACCACTTGTCACAAATGTCGCAGAAAATTCCATTATTCACACTCTTGCCGTTAGTAGTAATGCCAAAAACGGATACGGGAAGTTCCACAGGATTCTGGCTCATCATTTCTAGACACGAGTTCCCGTAATTAGTTGACACCACAATAACTTGACTACAAATTCTAAAGCGTTCAGCTTATATTGCGAGCTAACGAACAATGCAGATCTGACAACCCGAAATGCAGGCAGGAGAAAGGTATGGCGGTTATTCCGACTGTGAGTAACGCGTGGCCAATTCAAACGAATCCCAAAACCAGAACAAGATTGATTCGCAGTTTCTACGGTACTGGATTAACAAGTTATGCGCATATAAATATGTACAAACCTCAACTATACGGCCACAATGTCTAGGAACGAGGACCAGAGTTCAACGAAGGTCAATGTGAGGTATCACCTTCTCGGCGGTCCAAGTTCGAATCAAAATTTTGCCACTTCACGTGAGCAAAATATAGGCAGATGTTGAAGCGTAGTGATTGATGCATGCTGTACTGGTTTAAGGGTCCATAGGAGAAAAAGCATAGTCTCAACAACGCGAGTATACGACAACGGCTATGGAGGATTTTTACCCATGTTCGTTACACCTCCCACCAAATCCTCCCATGAAGAGGTCAACATCCAAGGAGTAAATAGGGGTACTGATTCGCCCAAACCTACCTAGAACCTAAATCAGTGCGTACGTAGGTCTCTATGGGCTTCGTTTATCGTTGCCCAGTCGCAGACACGCTTGCGGGTTTTTTGAGGTTATGCCCCATATCTGGATGTCTTAGAGTTTTCTTCTAAGAATGATACGACATCACTTGTATACGAAAACGGACTTCGATGTGATCGGGACTCGTAGACAGATGACGGAAGGTGGAGGAAAAGGCTACCCGGACAAGAGTGAAGTACGTGACTACAGGGTACTCGAACATCAGGGGCCAAAGGCGTGATGTTATCACATCAGAAGTATATTTGGCTCACAACTTATATTCACTTGGATATAGGCTGAATAACGGTACAAATCGGTCACGGAAAAAAGATTTCTACAGACGGTCAACAAGTGGTTCTTCAAGAGATTCGGCTACTTCACAAATAATGTCGTATCGTGTGATAAACTAGGGCCTCGACAACCAACTCCATAGTAAATCGTGAACACCGTATGAAATTAGACAGAGATATGCTGCGAAGACAATGTGAAGGGTTGAGACCTGCGGGAGAATGCATGAGGAATAAATAAATAAATTCAGCTTCATTTGATATCAGTAGACTTGGTGTTTAGCTTGGTCTGTAGCGTCGACTATACCCTCGCTATTGTCACCTTTGAGGAAACATTTCCTACGGATATCTCGCAATACGTCTACTTTATTCTCTCTCACCACCACCATGCGTGCGAGGCCATCGATTTCCGTACGGCAGCCCTAGAACACCCCAATGGGCCATTCGTCCTTATGTAAGTGGCTCTCCACGAGGATGACTACACCGCCACGTCTGAACGATCTCCTTCAGGAGATCCACTTTTGCTGAAGCTGCAAGGCTGGTAAGTGCTCTCTCGTCCATCGTTTCCAGAAAGCCTGTGCCAGGTGGTTCACTTGTTTCCATCCTATGATGTACGTTTTACATAAGGTTTTCGGTGTGATTGCTCCTACCTTTGACCGCAGTAATAAAGGGGGGACAGGCGCTCCAGTTTGGTGAATGTCACCAGTGGTGTACCTCAGTGGTCCGTCCTAGGCCCGGTCCTATACTTGTTATTTATTAATGACCTGGCATCCGCTCTTAAATCGCCCAGCTTTATTTTTGCGGATGATGTGAAGATTGTTGGATCTGAGGGTAGGGCGGACTTGGGCAGGGAAATAGGTGCCGTCCTGAACTGAGCATACAAATGGGACTTACCTATGAACGCTAAAATAAGCCATTTGTTGTCAAGGGCAACAGAGAGCCTCACTGTCGCCCATGATCAAGGGCTATTCACCGTAGAGGCAGTCAGTAAGATTAAAGACCTTGGGGTCATCATTAACAGTGACTTTTAATGGTCAGAGCAGTGCAACGCTGCTGCGCATAAGGCTCGTGGGGAGCTCTTTAGGCTGCGATCAGCTTTGTCTTGCCGGCAACCGGACATATTTGTACCTATTTGCATGGCTATAGTACGACCTCACTTAGAAGGTAGCGTGCAGGCTTGGCCACCCCTCTACAAAAAGGACGCCGCCTTCTTAGGGAAAGTCCAACTTCTCGCCACGCGACTGGTTGAAGGGCAGAGGGGTAAGACTTACGAGCAGAGACCCTTTGACCTGAGTCTTTTCTCGTTGGAAAGGAGGAGTAGTCGAGGAGATCTCATAGAAACGTTCAAGTTAATGAAGGGCTTTTCTGGCCTCAGACCAGATGGTCTGTTCCAATTGGCCGTAGACTCCAGCACAAGGAGACATGAAAAGAAGTTGATAAAAGCCCGACCTCGGTTGATGGCTAGATCGCACTTCTCCGTCAACAAGGTTGTGAACAGTTGGAACGGTTCGCCTGGTGGAATGGTAGATCTGCAGGCCATCCAATCCCTCAAAGTTGCCTTAGATCGCAAGCTACACGAGATATTTCCTCGTTGTGAGCCTTGAGTATACCAGCTAGATGGATGACGGGTAGCACTGTGGTCCTTCTGGAGTATGTTTTATTAGACTTTTTCGCTCATTGCATACAGTCTCAGTGAACGCTCACGATGCATAATGTCTCTCGCAGTTGATGTGCGATGAGGTTTTCCGTTTCTCTCTCATTTTTAGAGGGGATTCGAAGAAATACACTCGACAGTGGTGGGTGCATAACTGGTGTGCATACCATCGAAGGAATCCTGGACGCTCGATTGGCCGTAGGCATTACCTGTCGCGTGCAAACTGAACTGAACTGAGGGCCGGTTCGCCTTCCGGGTCTAGGACGATCCGCACGGGGGGTCTGGTTTTCAGTATGCGTTCTACTTCTGTTAGCAAATTAGTCAGCACCTCTTCATCAAGGTTTTGCCTTGGAGTCAGGCCGTGATTATTTCCCTAGTCAGTCGTGTTAGCCTTTTCCCAAATGCCACCTCGATGACTGTCATAAAGTGGGTTGAAGTGTTATTCTATTCCCTTTGCTACTGTCTTGTTTTGTATTTTGGCGTCGTCCAGGCGGTTCCACCTTCTTTCTAACTCCTAATGAGCCCCAACGAATTTCGGGCCATTGTCTGAGTATACGTTCTTGGGGACTCCCCGACTCCCAATGAACCTTTGAAAGGCCATTAGAAATGAATCGGTGGTAATATTATGCACTGCTTCAAGATGGACTGCTCTGGATTGTAAACTACTACTCAGCTTGTTTCACCGTCCACATTACCGACTACTCCATCTCAAGGAATACCGATTGCGTCATCTGATCCTCCCTCAGAAAACGTAATGCCGGAATCCTATAAAGGTCTTAAAGTTAACCTTGACTCCACTAAACGGTTTTCTCGTTGTTTATGCTGAATTCACGCTCAATAGTGAATAAGATGCGAACGCTGCGTATATTACTGCTCACGTCTGATTACGACCTTATTTTAATTATGTAAACCTGGTTGACAGATGACACTCCAAACGAGGATATCGCTATCACCGAGTACCAAGCTTTCAGGAAAAACAGACTCACTCAGCGGGGGGAGGCTGTCTTATATATGTAAGGAAAAACACGCGAGCGAAAATATTTCAGCACCTTATACTGGATAAATTGCCGGATTCAGTCTGGCTACAGGTCACTACAGTATGTTCTGACTTTATTGTTAGTTGCATCTACCGCCCCGAACACTTGTCAGAACAATTTTCTGCCTATCATAGAGGCATTAAACGTTGTTGCGGACATATCCGGCCCAAAACTGGTAGCCGGCGACTTTAACGCACCAGGCATCCATTGGTCCACTTTGAAAGCCCCACATCACCTACTACACTTCCTGACCAGCATTCGTTTAGGAGGATGGACTCAACATGTGATATGCCCAACTAGAGGCAGTAGCATTCTTGATCTCATTTTTACGGTAGGATTATCTCGCGTGCACACATCTATCGTGAACGGCATCCCAGGTTGTGACCACTTGCCGGTAAGATGTGAGTTTTCAATGCCAACACGAACCGTCCACAAACCAACCGTAAAAGACCGTTCCACCAAGCTAGCTGGAATCAATTACCCACACTCATTCGCTCGCAGAACAGGAATACTTTCTTTTTATCTGATGACCCGTATACAGTGTTGGATCATCTTTACTCCGCACTAAATGCATGTCTTGACGTAATCATACCAACCGAAGGTCTACCTGGACGAGATAAACCAAATAGTTTTGGCCGAATAAAACAGAAGCTTTCCATGCTACCGCGCAATTTCCTTAGGTCGAGAGACTTTTCGCTGTCCTTGCAAATTAACTGTCTATCCCATTCAATGAAATGATTAAAATGTCCCTCAATAAAAAAACAGGAATTAAGGGCACTGAGTCACCCCAAGAGGTCCAAAGCTTTATCTAAGCTGATGAAGTTGAGAAACAGTCGGTGTAGTTCTCCTATCTCATCCCTTACATATAACAACAATTATATAACGAAATCCTAAGGGATCTCCGAGGCATTCAGTGCCTATTTTGCTTCGTCTCTAACGACCGATGTCTCCCCATGCCTATATCACGTTGAGCCGCTGACATCTGCACAGTTCTCAGCGATTACATTCCACCCAGACGACTTAACAGCACGGCTAACTAAGATTAGGCGGTCATACCACCCCGGGCCAGATGCCGTACCACCGGCTACTTTTAGTCTAGGTGGCACTGATATACCACTCCTGCTGTCAAAGGTTTTTAATTTATCTATTAGCAGTAACGTTTTCCCCTCCCATTGGAAAACATCAGTTATTATCCCAATTCCTAAGAAAGGTTCACGCCAGGACCTAACCAACTATCGACCAGTGAACCACACCCCTATAGTTTCTCGAATTGTGGAGACGGATAGAAAACAAGCTGACAAATCATCTACCGAACAATAACCTCATTAACTCTAAACAGCACGGTTTTCTTCAAAAAATATCGTGTGCTACCTGTATGAGTGACTTCCTTAACCTATTAACTAATGCCACTAGCGGTGGTAAATCAGTGATCGTAATCCTCCTTGACATGACCAGAGCTTTCGATCGAGTATCCCACAATAGGCTAATGGCGAAGATGAAAGCCTACGGATTTGTTGACCCGATCCTCAGTTGGTTTTCATCATATCTAACATCCCGAAAGCAGGTGGTGGACGTTGATGGCAGTTTATCATCACCTCGACCAGTAACTAGTGGAGTTATTCAGGGAGGTGTACTAGGTCTCTTACTTTTTCTTGTATATGTTATTGGCTTTTTTAACGTCATCACACACGGGGATGCATTCTTTTTTGCAGACGACATAAAAATTATGTACTTCTTTGAACCTGACGCCTTAGCTTCTACCATTGCTAGCGTGACGAGCGATTCACTATCTCTCGACTCATGGCGCAATCAATGGCTGATGAAATTCTCTGCTGCCAAAAGTTATATCCTTATGTATAAGTGTCAGGTTCCCGCAGGAACGTTTAAAGTTAATGATCAGTTCATCCCCAACAGTCCGGAGGTAAGGGACTTGGGATTACAATATTCTTGTACATTTAATTTCTCCGAACATTCGGCCGTGCAGGTTGCTAATGCTAAACGGCTAATTGGTCCGATTAATAGAACCTTCGGTCTTCCGGAGAGCAAGCTAAGCATTTTTTAAACTCATGTCAGACCACTTCTGGAATATTGCACTGTCGTTTTTTCTAACATGCGGTAGATTGACAGATTTGCAATTGAGAATGTACAGCGTAGACTTACCAAACAACTACTAGGATATTCTTGGCCTTTAAATTATATGAAAAGGTGCGAAATATTGCACCTAGAGCCCCTATGGCTGCGCCGTCTACGAATGAACCTGTCTTTCTTTTGCAATATTGTAAAACGTGCATCTCGCAATTCAGCCCCCCAGGTCAAAACTCCCTCCAACTATTCTTTATGACATAGGGACTCTATGGTCTTGATTCCAGTATCCAGGACTGCGATGCGGTCAAATTTCTTTATTATTAAATATTCTTCCCTCTGGAACAAACTCCCACCTCAACTTGGGTCAGTGTCTTCAGCCTCTTTATTATTCAAAAAATAAATAAATAAACATCCAACTGTCCAAAAACTCATCCGAATGCATGATCCCCACATGTCTATTACCCGAGCCTACGAACTAAGCCTGGGATACTAACCAGAAGCCTAACAACTTTGTTCAGTAGACAATTATTACCGACGGATGGTAAGAAGCATGTGGATTCATTCTCTATCATAGCAAATAAAAGCAGTCCAGCCTATACTCCATGACTGCCAACAACACACTTCACGTGTTTGTCTGGCCACTTCCTATTTTCAACGCCCCTAGCAACGACCCCCCCACTGGTCACCATTACTCCGCTGATTCTTTTTTCATGCTGTCAGATATTACCATTGCAGGTTAGGTCCTTTTTTATCAGCTGCCGCCACGTATAAGGGCATTTATAATGTTATAAAATACATAGTAGCATATGTAATATTGTCCTTAAGGTACCAGCCTCATCCACCCCTCCACTGTCTACTCGTTGATACCCTATTTCTACGCACGAGATTCCGGGCCTCTTTCTTATGAACGAACCGCCACAATTCGTGTGGTCTTCCACAAACCTTTCACCGAACTACACGTAAGTATTTGCCCTCAGTGTCGCCTATTCTCGCCCCCTTGCTTTGTTGTTAATTCTCACTAGGCCTTACGATAATAAGTCGCTTGTAGTGGTCTTCTTTGCTTTCCGTAAGTTGTTTACTCCAAAAAACCAGACCTCAGCGTCGCGACCACCCATTTCTGTCACTGGCATGATTTTGGTGTTCTGTCTTTCCCCCTAACCCACAGCTGGTAGAATTACCAGACTGAAGCCTTCTTTGTTTTGTTTTCAGAACCTACCCCCTAAGGACGATTGTTGCCTTCTTAATCCCAGGAATAACTTGGAACCTCTCTCGCTGGACAGAACAACTGAGATTTACACAAGACTCCATCTTCGCCCGTCTCACGATCGCTTTCCCCAAGATTCCCGCCATCAGACTACTTGAACCCGGACTACTCGATCTCACTGCATTCATACAACTCATTTTAATCCCAACGGTGCGGGACACGGTCAGATCCACTGCTTTGGCCGGCGCACATCGGGCGTGCAGGACGTCGGCAACGATGTGCGGGCCCAACTAGATTGGCAGGTCGCACCTCCTGTCTCCAGAAACGGTTTTCAGGTTGGAAGTCCAGCGCACTGTCAGTCCCACCCACTAGCGCCGCTTGTGGATTACAAGTTCTATCTTCGTGCTCACACTGCTGTGGTAAACGTTCGCTCCATTCCTCTCCAGTTATTACCGGTTTCCCTTCGAGCATACTCACTATACTGACGTTATATAATGCCCTGCACAAACTATCACTATCTATGCACGCATCAGCGTACAGCTTTCATCCCTACCTGCTATCCATCTTTTCCTCTGCACGCAGTTGTTGCTTATGCAGGCACTCACCGACCTTGGCAGTTACTCCTTACCTACCTTCCCGGAGTGACATAACTATCTATTCTTCTGCCTTATATATCATTATGCCCGTTCCGTGTTAGAACCTACTAATACTGTTCAATCACTGGCAAATTTATTGTCACTTTTCACTGCCTCATCGGTAACCAAAAAGAAAACTTCTGGCGCTGACACATCTTTCGGCAGTCTTTCAGTGGGCAGCGAGGTAATTGGTAACTACCAGCACTCTTCACCGGTCCATCCGATCGCATCCGCAATGCCGTTGCATCGAGTGTTCGGGCTCTGTAGATCACTGCGTTCCCTCCACGATTAAACGTCTCCGACACACTTCCCATGCTGCATCGCCGCTCCGTTCCCATTATTTGTTACACCTGTCAAACTGGTCATTAGAAATGTGACGCTCACTGTCTACTTACTATACCATCACCGTTATCGACACCCTTGATCTTCCAGATGTTGCATTCGTGTTATATTACCGAAACTGACCCCGTATCCAGCCTCTAAATCACATCAATATCTGCACCGGCTGATACATTTTATTTCTATATTCGTTGATCCACTGCCGCTTTCCGCGATATACCTGGGCATTTTTATTGATCTGTCATTTTTGCATGGTGCACTCCACACAGCGTTCATCTATTGACGTACACTTACCTGTGAATTACTCTACATTCCCTCCCGCAGAACTGAACACCTGTATAATGGATGTAACCACACGGTCAATATTGATTAGTCTTCCACTTCCGCTTTGACATTTCATACCAACCCTACATAAAGTTAACAATTTGCTGCACGCTCACCTGCTTTCCTCCGGCCGTTCCCTACCACCAGCACTCTGGTAGTTTCCCTCCCACGAAGTGCGCAATTGTTTGCCACACGTATGGTTCCTCCAGTATGCAGCCACCACTTTATATACTACCACCTTTGCAGACTGATATATTTCCATGTTAATACTACTTGACATACCTGTAGTAAAGTGAATAATTCACGGAACGCTTCGTCGAGATTTCTATCCATATGCCTCTCATATTCTACCTCCTACCAACAACATGTTTTTTGAATATGTTCGAATTTCCACCAGTGGTAATTATTTCTTATACCACTTGTGCATGTACTCCAGGCCTTCAGCCGACATCATTCGACCCTGACCTTCAAGTTTGCAGGGAATTACTACCGCTTTAGTCCACTGTAACACTCTCATTGATACTATGTATACACGTGTTGTACCCTTTTGTAAATTCTCACTCTAGCGTCACTATAATCATCTGATCATGCATTCTAGCATGCTTCGGGCGCGTCCGAAATATACTGTTATTATTATTGTTAACCCGGCAATATCCATCATTCCGGGCTTACATCGTCTTCATGGAGAGCTGTTCTCTTCATATTTATCAGAGTTTCCGGGCGTACTCCCATACATTTCTCCCTGTTTCGAACTTATTCCTTTCAGGGAAACCCAATAAGACTCCTTCATCCACAACTTGCATCATTCTGGTTTATAATGCATCCTTAGCACTATATATTCACGATATCTTCTGTATCCTTACGGGTTACCACCAACCAACTCGAATTCGAAAGAAAACCGTATTTGCCGCGCAGACCACTTTCGTTTTGGTCCGCTCAAACGTTTTCTAGCTATATTGTCTTGTTTCTGAAGTTTTGACTCCCGTTCTTGAAATTCCTGTATACTTCATCGTTTTGGGTAACGTTGTACACCATGATCATGCGCTTGCGCGTGCATCTCGACCATGGTCGAGAAATATACTATTATTGTTATTAATATTATAACTTGTTACCAGGCAGCCGTACCCCTACGTGCGCCCTGGTTGTGGTAAAAGTAACGGGCCAAAATAAAATTGGCGTCAATTTCCACAGACAGGCACCATCCCGGTTGAACTCTCATGGCTGGAAGAAGGGCCATCATTTGTTAGCCTGCTGCCGTCCTCCAGCGACGACAAGAGATGCAGTTGCCTATGACTCACTCGACCGTTGCTGGTCCCTTTTTCACCCAAAATCGTCGACGTATGTAAATCAATGAGTGGTTCAAACCTGCGTGTCCCTCTTCTCGATTTACAAGGTCTCGTTATGTAGTGGCCACCAGGAACTACTATGGGGTATTTTGATTCGTACTCTAGATTTGAATTCGTCAGCCGCCCCCTAACTCTCAGTGGTCCGTTGGCTCACCTAGGGCCTAGCCTTCAGATACTGCTGTAAGACAGCCTGCTTCCCTCGGTGTTGCCATTTATCCTGGCTAGCTCGCGGGTCTCGAATGGGAAGGCATCTGATTGAAGTAGGTGTAGAACGTCGAGTTCGGCTTGGTTCAGCTCGCCCGGTAGTATCGTCCCCATATTTGGTGTTCTGTGGTCGTGTGCCTTTCAAAATCGATGGGAGTACTTTGTGTCGTGTCCACCAGACCACGGCTCCTAACATTTTTATCTAGTCGGGGAAGTTGCTCAGTTTTTCTGTTGGGCTTACGCTTCCCGTGGAGTTTGTAGCCCGTATCAGTCTTTTGGTCTCGATATCGCCTTCATCGCGTTAATGTATTAGTAGCGTTGGCCACATCTCTTTAGCTGCAGTTAGGAAGTCCGGTCCCATTGTCCACATCCGCAGTCTTCCTAGTGTATTTAGACCTCTTGGGCATAAATCGGCTGGGTTGCTGGCGGATCTTACATGGAGCAATCGGTCGTTCTTAGTCGACTTGTGGATTATAGTGAGTCTGTTGGCCACGAAGGTGTTCAAGCGATTGGTAATGTTATTCATGCAGCTTTCACAGCCAGTACCGCAGCAGTTAGTTCCAGACTCCGAATAGACACCGCCTTCAGTGGAGCCACTCTCGCCTTTGCAAATACTATTTGACTGTGCCGCCCATCACTTCAGTCTACCCAGCAGCCGTAAGCCACTGTCCCGTAGCTTATTTCTGAAGCAGCAGAGAAAAGTGGAGTGGGCATCGTTTGTACACTTGATTCTTGTCAAGCATCTTTGTATCTTGGTCTTACCAAGTTGACGTTGGCTGTATGACCAGTCGCTCCATGGCTTATCGTCTTCATCCTGAAGAGGTTCGTCCCAACCCGTCTCTCTCTGGCACAGCAATTGCAGCAAGCACTTTCCCGGTAACAACTATGACGAAACGAAACCTAGGCGATCATAGAGGCTTGAGACTGATGATAGGATTCCTCTCCGTGTGGCTGGTCGTTTGGGTAGGCCCAGAATGAATATGAATTCGTCACATCTGGGCTTCCATTGAACACCAAGCGTGCGCTACATTTGTGAAGAGGATCTCAAAAGCTCTCTCACACACACCATTTTCTCGGACTTCGGGATAACATAGAGCACCTCCCGGCTGTTTGAAGTCCATTCAGAGAGGTTGAATCCCCCGGCCTTTAGAGTGTCGGTCAGTTCGGTCATATATAAAATAGCAGTCTTTGGGTCGTCAAAGGAACACCGAAAATCGTCCACGTAGAAGTGGTTTACTGCTCTTCCTAATAGGTTACTGGTGCAGCTGAAACTCTTGAGGGTCTCCCGGAGGGCAAAATTAGAACAGAAGGGGGATTACACCGTCCCAAAGGGATGCACGGTCAGCCTGTACTCGTCTGGTGCACGATTTGCGTCGCTTTCAGGCCACCAGAGAAAACGAAATGCATCCCTATTTTAACGGGCATCGTTACTTGTAGACATATTTCACTTATGTCCGCAAAGACCACATTTTTAGCCGAAAACGACGTAAAGCCTCGACTAGTTGTGTTGTCCATTCTGAGCCCTGTAGTATATGGTCGTTGAGTGACACACCCTGACATTTCGTGGCACAGTCGAAAACCACCCTGACCTTCCCCGATTTCTTTGGTTTCACGAACGGGTGATGGGGTAGTTACCACCTAAAACTTGCGCTGATTACCGCCGTATCCACTCTTTCTACATAACCCAAGTCTATGTTATGCTGCACGGCTCGCGTGTATTCTATTCCTAATTGTGGTTCTCTAATTAGTCTGGTTTTGAGGCAGAGTAATCTTTTCAGATCCATTCCTTGTCTGTTTGGCATAGGCTGTCTGTTGGGTATCCACAGGAAAGGGGCCTCGAAACAATCTATTACATACTTAGCGTTCTCTGTTACCATTTTCAAGGCAGACCTATCCTCTTGTGACGGGGCATCTCTACCAATGGCCGGGTCGGAAAATTCGGCGTTATACAGCTGTTGGAATGCTTGTTCAATGTTCGCCGTTTCCAGCGAAGTGCAGTTGATTTGGATTTGTTTGCCACATCTCCCATCTGCACTACCATATAAAGTCCAGCCGAATATATTGCATACTGCAAAATGTGCTTTGCGGCTTCCTATCCTTTGATCCAGGACCCAATGCGCCTACCGTACAACACATCCAACAGGCAGATCACTTTCGTTATTCTGACACTCCTCGATCATAACCCCGTCCAGATGCGGCCACTGAGTCAGAATTGATTTCACGGACTGAGGGCTCTCATCGGCAGATCCTTTACGGTGAATGCTTCTAGAGTCTCTGCTCTATCGTTGCTGACCAGGGAAACGAGTTGTAGGCGCAGTTCGGTCGACTGGATGGCCTGTGCGCCACACAATGTGCTCATCGCTAATGAATATTGATTCCCTCTGATCCCATATCTCTCCCAGGCGAATGGGCTTGCTAGTGGAGCGAGACACCAAGCAGACCACATTTAAACTTCGAGGTATCTTTGGCATTCAATTTCTGGGATTTATGTAGTAGGTAATGGTTCTTCCCGTGGTATCCTTCCTGACTACAACTGGGTTTCGTTCGGCACGTCGCTGCTCGATGTGAATAGTTGAGACAGACGAAGCACGCGTCCAGTCTCTGAGCTATTTCCCATCGTTCGTCGACGTCTATGTTGCGGAAGCTAGGGCATTCCTCTAGGCGATGAGGCGCCCCACAAACTTTACACACTGGCAAGTTTTCTTCTTCACGAGCTAATGCATGCCTTTGCCCATGGTTGGCTTCTACTTGGTTCCCTGGTCCAGGATTGCGGCGCCGCAATCCTAGATAACTTGCTCGTCTCATGCACAAGTTGACCGAAGCGACTGTTTGCTATTCGGGCATGACGGTCTATAAATTGCTTCAGGTCTTCAAAAGTAGTTTCTGGCCCAAATATACTGATCCCCTCGGATCCCTCAACCCATCTACTCTGTAGTTCCGTGGGTAAACTGCGCGCTACGGTCTCCAATGCATGCAGTGCGTTTAGGTCCAGTCGGTAATTTAGGTGATTCAACGCGTTGCCGCAGTTCTGCATTTTTATCACCAGATCAACTGGAGAGCCCGACTCGCCTTTGGAACGTTTTGCTCCTGATAGTTCACCATCAATCGAATTCCGGGTGACCTTAAGTGGCTTCCCAAATAGGTCTTCCAGGATTTCACGTTCCCGAGTGTAACTCTCTTTAGGATGCGGCGTCGGGCACCTGTCGATCGATTCCCTAGCTCTTCCACGACAGTAATGTAGTATATACAGGAATCTCTGTCCTGGATCGGAAACTCTCCTATCTACGAAGTTCTCGTATTGTTTAATGAAATTGCAGTAATCTTTTGCTCTCCCGTCAAAGGGGGACAGTTTCACCTTTGGTAACTCAATAGCTTGTGCGACACTAGCACAAGTCAGCTTCAATCGTTCCACGCAATCGCTAGGCTTAATGGCCGCATTCTCAGTAGTCTCCAGGTTCACCTCGAGCTCCCGCCTTCGGAGTTGTTCGTTCTTGGCTGATTCAGCTTTCTCCCTAGCTTGCTCCAGCTGGGTTTCTTATTCTGCTATTCTCAGTCCATAGATATCATCAGTTTTGAATTCTATATCGTTGGCTGAAGTACATGAAATTGCAGACCCAGAAATATCCATGGGATCGGTATCATCCGAAAGTACCCCGGAGACTTGTTGGGTTACTTCCTGCCCAGCCTCGTTTTTCCTCTTTCCTCTTCTTGGCATTTCTGGTTGAGTTCCTCGTAGAGATTTCAAGTCGAGCACTTTGACGGTTATTCCGACTGTGAGTAACGCGTGGCCAATTCAAACGAATCCCAAAACCAGAACAAGATTGATTCGCAGTTTCTACGGTACTGGATTAACAAGTTATGCGCATATAAATATGTACAAACCTCAACTATACGGCCACAATGTCTAGGAACGAGGACCAGAGTTCAACGAAGGTCAATGTGAGGTATCACCTTCTCGGCGGTCCAAGTTCGAATCAAAATTTTGCCACTTCACGTGAGCAAAATATAGGCAGATGTTGAAGCGTAGTGATTGATGCATGCTGTACTGGTTTAAGGGTCCATAGGAGAAAAAGCATAGTCTCAACAACGCGAGTATACGACAACGGCTATGGAGGATTTTTACCCATGTACGCTACAAAAGGCAGAGGAAACGGTACGACTTAGTTTGCACATCCAGGTGGGACGAACTCACGAATGACAAGACTTAACGCGCAGAAAGCACTAGAAAACGTGACTACACCGTCACAGTGTAGCGCGTCTCACGGTCTGGTCAGCTGACAGGACACGTAGCTTTTACTCATCGATAAATCCAGGTTCTTGCATCAACCAGCTTCAGGTGAATTCCATTTTTCTGCTACGGTGGGCATTCCGATAAAGTTTTCGTGGTTTTGTAGTTGGCACACCTGCTGCAGGGGGGCAGAAAAAATCGGGCTTGTCCTCTGCAGAAGTGACAGCCTCACGGCTTTCTTAGGCTTTCATAATCCACCTGTGTCTCTCAGAGGATATGACCTTCGTAACCTCAGGTTCAGAAAGACCCATCACTCAGACAGGCTCCTATCCACTCCATTACTCGGGGGGCTGTTCTCACAACATTTACCTTGAATAGCAAAATTGTCGACTTACGGAGTCGAAAGCCTTCTAAAAGTCCGGATAGCAAGCTGAAGTCATCTCACCCTTATCCAAACGTGTCGCAACCTCATCCAGGAAAGGAAGCAGATTTGACGAACACGATTGGTTATTCACGAATCCATACTGTTTGTTCCATTGTAGACTACCTTGCCATGACCTTGTTTCTTGGGATCCTGTCGAAGGCCCTAAGTTTTCCCAATGGAAGACCCTCTGGCCAGGAGCTTCCCACATCATCATTCGATCCACCCTCGCAAATGGAGGCAACCTCGGCAACTTTCCAGTTTGAGGGGAGTGTGGCTGTTTCCAGGAGTATGTTGAACTATTGAGTAGGGGGTTTAGCTTTAGTTGCTCTCAGTGACTGGGCTATTGCAGAATGTAGGCCACCTGATTCCGCTGTCTTATTGCCTCTCGGCATTCTGATGGACTTCACAACTTGATCTGTATACATCAAGAAGTCATCCGTTTGTATTGGTGCCTCATTTGAGTTATGAATGATTCAATCCCCTGAACCCGTCGTATTTACCCGCTCAAAGTGGCACTCCAGCACTTTCGCCTTGTTGTGGTTTGCTGCCCGTCACCTTCAACTACTTACCCTACTGCAACTCCCAGGGCTGCCTTCGACTGCACGTAGTTGTAGTGCACCTTTAGGCATGACTTAGACCTGGTGTCAGTTCATGCCTTGATTGGCAATCTTTCTGTATCATCAGGGCTCTGCTGCAGGCCTTCTCCATCTGCAGCAGATTCAAGTGGCCGTCATTTTGCTGGTGTGTATGTCTTCAGGTGGCCGGCCGATGTTGCCCCATGAATCATGGTTCTGCAACAAAATATTCAGATAGTAGTGTTGGGGGCCATGGAAACTCTCCGAAAGTCAACGATCCGGGAGGAAGATGAGCCTCAGTCACTTTGCTTCGCCCCAACTTAGCCTAACTGAACAAACATTTGAACCCCATCTTACCACAAATCAAGTGGAATCGGAGCGCAGTGTTGGCAACCGGCAACAGTGGAGGCCCAACTTTTTGAACCTTTGAGCCTTTCTATTTCTGTGGGCCGATGGAAATTTAAATCTCGTGACATTTCTCGCGGTCACCATCCGAGAGAGCAGCAAAAGCAACATTTTGATGGAATAATCCTCTGCTACCCGGACATTTGCCGGTCATGCAAAAGCCTAGTCATCCAAGAGTCAGCTCTCTTGTGAGAACGAGAAGGCGGATGGACTGAGAAGCGCCAAGAGGATATGGAGGACGGGTCACTGGAAATGAGCAAGTAGGGAAATCGGGGTGGGAGGCCCTCTGAGATCCATCCACTGTTTCACGGAAAACCTGCTAATGCTTGTCCGAGCCAAGTCCAACTTATTTTTAATAGCGACGACAGCACCGCTGCCACTGAGTCTGCAGGGGTTTAGTCCCAGCAGCTTGTTTCTGTGTTTGATAGAAACTGGGCTCTGACGCTCTTTCTGATCCCCGGAATAGCGAGTTTCACCTCAAACAGTCGGAGAAAGGAGTTTCCCTCACGATCAACGAATGGCTTTTTCGGTATTGGCGAACCTTTTAGTTCCTTCGCTGTTTTTATTGGGTCTCCACTTGCGGGTGTGAGCTTGAGCAAATACGAATCTTGCGATGCTGTTTGCCCCATACTACAGTCCCTGCAAGCCGTAGATGGTTCGCGTGAACCACATCCGACCCCCTACAGTGCATGGGCGTTCGCAAATAGCTAAGGCGCCCAGGCCCGGACTACCTGCTCCAGATGGGGTCGCATAATAATAATGATAATGGTATAGTTCTCGACCACGGTCGAGAAGCACGTGCAAGCACGTCATCACGGTGTTCAAAGTTACTCAATACGGTGGACTACAGTGAAATTTTAAGAATATGACTCGAATACTGCAGCGACAGAAAAACATAGCGAGCAGCAGTTTGGGTGGATCGCACTTATAACGGTTTGAGCTGCAAACACGAACAGGTTTCGAGTTTGAGTTGGGCGGTGACGCCTCGTGGGGATACCGAGACGAACGCAATACATAGTGCTTAATGTGCGTTATAAACCAAAATGGCTCCGGCCATGGAAAACGAAGGCTTACTGGGCTCTGTGAACGGATTGAGTTCTGAAAAGCGAGGAAAAGGAAGAAAAACGTTCCGTGTGGAAGCGCACTTTAGGGTATCGATGAATGCAAGGACAATAGTAACCCATGAAGATAACTTACACACTGAATGACGAATCCACCGTGGTTCAATAGTTTCGATAGTTATGAAACAGAGGGACACGAAATAATTTCATGCAAACGCACTCGGAAACAGTGGTGAATGTGTACGGAAGAGCAGTCCATAAAAAAGCAAATTTAATTTCAAGATCAGTAGGCAGCATCAAGCAGAAAGAAGAAAGCGAAACTGGAGGGTCCTGGATTGGCGAGGAATCAATTTCATGTCAGATAAGCTCCGAGGGAAAAGTGAACTCTTGCAACGGATATTATGATGGAAAATCTCCGCATAGGCTACAGTGCAGAGGACAGGGGCTGCGTGACTCTAGGGTCCCTTGAAGCCCGTGTTCTTCACGGCTGGTGCAGAACTCTGTTAGCCCTGTTGGCCGCTGACAGACAATGCTCCGGCGGATCATGGTTGCTTGCCACCATCACCCCTAAATCCCGGAGTTCTGTCCTCTGTGCCATTGGTTCAGGGTTTTCCGGGCTTTGGATGGCTGCTGCGTAGGGACCTCGCTACCGAAAGCCTTGCAAATTTCCGTAGGTCCACCAGTAGATCACAGGCGGCGTCCAGCTTTGGATTGCATCCAGGTCCCCGTGAAGCAGGGTAGACTCAGGAAGTCCCAGACTTTTCACGTTATCCGAGAACAGAAAAAGAGGTGACCAAAGAACACTCGGTGGGTCATTAACATACACGGAAGGGCGCTGCTCCCAACACTGAACCTTGAGGTACCCAGCAGATTGACGGTGCCGCTATGGACCAAGTGTCACCAATTTTGATGTAGAACCAACGATGGCACAGGTAGGCTTGTAATCAACTCATCAGCGTCGCAGCCGCAGTCAGCCCACCCAGTAGGTGCACCAGCGATCTCTGGCTGACGCACCTGTCAAGGACGCGTGGGGCCAGTGGTTTGAATCTTCCTGTTTGATGTCCTACGGGTTTTCCGAAGCGAAACAGACTGCTTCACTTAAGCTGAGCGGAATGCCTCAAAGATGGACCCTTCCCCACTGCCTAGTGATGTGCCTTCCAGCCCACCTGCAATACAAGACTGAAACAGCAGCTAAGACTAGTATCTTAAACTCTTCCGCGTGGTCCAAAGGTTTATATTCAGCTCACGTGAAACACCAAAAGCAAAACATTGGCAAGATTCCTATTTTGAATCATCTCTCTCTTTCCGCCTCCTCATCGTCCAGCGAACTATCTTCAAGGTCGCTGGCGACACCCAGCCAACAAGAAAACCTCCAGATCCGGGAGCATTTCTGCTTTAGCCTTGCACCTGAGTGCCACTCCAAGACTTCAAGACAAGGCTTTGCGAAAGTCCAGGTGATACACCTCAACCCTCTTACAGTGGTCTAGATTCCTTGTCGATTAGCCAAAGAAGCTCAGGAGTTTGTCGAGTTGAAACCCATCTTTTATGAAGGTACGCTTATTCCCATGCAACCACGTTGTTCACTCCCGGGTGCTTCATTGGTGCAGCTCTGATAACACTCTCCGTTAATTTGGACACTACCGATAACAGGTTGACAGGTCCATTGTTCGTCATGTCGGCCAAGCAGGCTCAATGGCAGGACCAACGCCCACCATGTAGCACCTCAGTCGTAAGCCCCAAACGAACGCAAGCAGGTTGTAGTAAGTCGTTTGACGAAGTAGTATCCACACCCGAGGGGTCAGTCATCAGAGCGAGTGGACCAGTCCTGAGAGCTTGCCAAGCGGTCGTTGCCTCAACTCCTTTGAAGCAGACCGACGAGGGCCATTGGACTGAGCAGAGGCCGAGAAGGAAAAGGCAGGTCAAAAAGAAGGGTGGCTGTAATATAGCAAACGATGGGTTAGCTAGGGTGGACGACCCTGCTCTTCTGGTGTTCGAAAACAAGGCGAAGGATCTGCAGTGGCAGATCTTGTCGATGGGCAGGGTCTCAAGCCAAAAGCTCCTGATCCCAAACCAGGAAGAACCCTTTATAAGGGAATCGAAAGCCAGGAGGGACATAGACAGGAGGAGGGTCTGCGACATACTGCGGATCGCAGGTGTTCCGTACCCTACTACTCTAAGAAGGGTGCACAGGGTGGGGACATGGAAGTCACCACGGGGGATTGAAGAGCACATCGTGCGAGACCAATTCTAGTGGAGTTCGCTGGTGAGGCCAGCCAAGGTAGGCCGCTGGCGAGGGCAGCAATAGTGGCTCACATTACCAAGTGTGGATACCACATTGTGCCGGACGAGCATAGATTAAGGCCTGGTGGCCTAGATCCGGGAGGTAAGCTTGCTCGACCAGCCAGGGCGCCGGTGAGAAACCAACAAGTTCAGCAGAATGCCCTACTCGGCTCTCAGGCCCCGACCTCGACAATAGTAAAGAAGCCACGTGCGGGGTCGGAAATGGTTGTAATTGAAGACGCGCTGGAAGATAAAAATTGGCAGTACTGTCCGAAGGTGGAGGACGGCGCGACCCTTGTCAGTCTGGATGTTGTGACAACTCCTATAAAGATGGATTGGGAGTCGTCGGAAGTTCTGGATCGTCCGCCGGCTTCGTGCACCCCAGTGGTGACATCCGAAGCATAAAACCTGTCATCATCTCAGGCGTTACGCCTGAGAAACAGACAGGAGTGAATAACAATAGACACCTAGGCGACGGAGCAAACGCCCCGGACTTATATACTAACGCGTGTAGTATTAGAAACAAATAGGCGGAACTCGCAAAAACCGCCGACGAGCAGAAATCGTCAATAGTTGCCGTCACGGAAACGTGGCTTTCTGAAGAAGACCATGTGCCAGATATAAGAAGTAGTGTCTCTGCAGTCCCAAGGCGGGGTAGAGAACAAGATCGCCTTGGTGGTGGAGTAGCCATCCTCGTTAGGTCAGGTACAAACCACCCTGAGTCTCGGACCAAGATGTGCACTCGCAATATCCAGTTATGTGCCGTCACGATCATCCTTCCAGGTAGAAAGGTTAACGTTGTCTGTGTCTACAGGGCACCAAGCTCTAACCACGAACAGGACGTTTGTTTACTGCGGACCTTGACTGAACTAGTTAAGGACCCAAAAAACCCTCATATTAGGTGACTTCGATCTTCCGCACATCGACTGGACGGCTGAGGTCTGCGTGCCGGGATCGGAGGAGCAAACCTACTTAGAATGGCAGCATGCCAATGCGTTGCACCAGCATATTAGGGAAAATATCAGATATAGGACTGGATGCGTTCCATCCTTGCTGGATCTAGCAACAGCGAACTTCCCAAACGATGTGTCTGGGCTGCGTTGTTGTGCACCGCTGGGCAAGAGTGACCACGTGTGTGACAAAATCGTCCTATGCATGCGGCAACCCAAGGTACCTTCAAGGCTGGTCAGACATTTCGATAGTATGGACATAGATAGGCTACGTAATAGGACGGTGGGTTTGACCTGGGACAACATAGAAGATGCTATTGTCAAGGAGCGTTGGCAGGTAATAGAGGGATCCCTGATTGCCCTACAGGAAGAGTTCGTACCCTTGAAACGAATGAGTAGGTAGGGCAAACCCATGTGGTGGAGGGCTGCAATTACCAAGGCCATCAGACGCAGAAACCGCAGCTGGAACCAGTACAAGGCTTCCGGCAGTCAGCTAGCCTGGAACCGCTATACAAAGCTGAGAAACGAGACTGTGAGTCTTCTGCGAGCTTAAAATCGGGAATCTGAGCTCAAATTGACCCAGTCTGTAAGACAGCGGCCGATAAAATTCCACAGCTATCTACATTCCAAAGGCTAAACAAGAAGTGCCGTAGGTCCGCTATCCACTAGAGACTATGGTATTGTCATTGATGACCAGGGCAAAGCAGACGCCTTGGGGGAATACTTTGGTAGTGTACACAGATTGGATAGTATGGTACGAGTAGATCTGACTCTGGTTCATCCTTCTCCTTAGTTAAACGAGCCAAACCTCTCAGAGGAAAGTTTGCGCAAGTACCCACGGGAATTGAACAGTCTCAAGTCAGCGGATTCAGATGGCATTCATCCAGTCATCATCAAGCCGTTGGTGGATATCATAGCTCCATCGATATGTAGGCTGTACAGGTCCACGTTAGACCAGAGCAAGCTGCCTCAGGACTGGAAAGTCGCGGCAGTCGCGGCAGTCGTGACAATACATAAGAGTGGGCCTAAGTAGGCTGTGCAGAACTACAGGCCGGTAAGTCTAACTAGCGTCCTATGTAAAGTCCTTGAGAAAATCATCCGTGCCCATATCTGTCAGCACTTACTGGAGCACTCCATGTTAAGCCCGGCTCAGCATGGATTCCTGAAAAAGATATCTTATCTGATCAATCTCCTGTGCTTCTTAGATGAAGTAACTGGACGACTGGACGAAGGTAGGCAAGTTGAGATATTCTACCTCGACTTGAGCAAGGCTTTCGACTCCGTTAATCATCGTCTCTTCCTATGCAAGATGAAGACGTTCGGCATAGGTGGGCCAGTATTTAGGTGGCTGGAGGACTTCCTCTCCCGCAGAACGTTTTACGTCAAAGTGGGGGACAGGCGCTCCAGTTTGGTGAATGTCACCAGTGGTGTACCTCAGTGGTCCGTCCTAGGCCCGGTCCTATACTTGTTATTTATTAATGACCTGGCATCCGCTCTTAAATCGCCCAGCTTTATTTTTGCGGATGATGTGAAGATTGTTGGATCTGAGGGTAGGGCGGACTTGGGCAGGGAAATAGGTGCCGTCCCGAACTGAGCATACAAATGGGACTTACCTATGAACGCTAAAATAAGCCATTTGTTGTCAAGGGCAACAGAGAGCCTCACTGTCGCCCATGATCAAGGGCTATTCACCGTAGAGGCAGTCAGTAAGATTAAAGACCTTGGGGTCATCATTAACAGTGACTTTTAATGGTCAGAGCAGTGCAACGCTGCTGCGCATAAGGCTCGTGGGGAGCTCTTTAGGCTGCGATCAGCTTTGTCTTGCCGGCAACCGGACATATTTGTACCTATTTGCATGGCTATAGTACGACCTCACTTAGAAGGTAGCGTGCAGGCTTGGCCACCCCTCTACAAAAAGGACGCCGCCTTCTTAGGGAAAGTCCAACTTCTCGCCACGCGACTGGTTGAAGGGCAGAGGGGTAAGACTTACGAGCAGAGACCCTTTGACCTGAGTCTTTTCTCGTTGGAAAGGAGGAGTAGTCGAGGAGATCTCATAGAAACGTTCAAGTTAATGGAGGGCTTTTCTGGCCTCAGACCAGATGGTCTGTTCCAATTGGCCGTAGACTCCAGCACAAGGAGACATGAAAAGAAGTTGATAAAAGCCCGACCTAGGTTGATGGCTAGATCGCACTTCTCCATCAACAAGGTTGTGAACAGTTGGAACGGTTCGCCTGGTGGAATGATAGGTCAGCAGACTGCCCAATACTTCACAGGTTCGGTTCAGTTCAGTTCAGTTTGCACGCGACAGGTAATGCCTACGGCCAATCGAGCGTCCAGGATTCCTTCGATGGTATGCACACCAGTTATGCACCCACCACTGTCGAGTGTATTTCTTCGAATCCCCTCTAAAAATGAGAGAGAAACGGAAAACCTCATCGCACATCAACTGCGAGAGACATTATGCATCGTGAGCGTTCACTGAGACTGTATGCAATGAGCGAAAAAGTCTAATAAAACATACTCCAGAAGGACCACAGTGCTACCCGTCATCCATCTAGCTGGTATACTCAAGGCTCACAACGAGGAAATATCTCGTGTAGCTTGCGATCTAAGGCAACTTTGAGGGATTGGATGGCCTGCAGATCTACCATTCCACCAGGCGAACCGTTCCAACTGTTCACAACCTTGTTGATGGAGAAGTGCGATCTAGCCATCAACCTAGGTCGGGCTTTTATCAACTTCTTTTCATGTCTCCTTGTGCTGGAGTCTACGGCCAATTGGAACAGACCATCTGGTCTGAGGCCAGAAAAGCCCTTCATTAGCTTGAACGTTTCTATGAGATCTCCTCGACTACTCCTCCTTTCCAACGAGAAAAGACTCAGGTCAAAGGGTCTCTGCTCGTAAGTCTTACCCCTCTGCCCTTCAACCAGTCGCGTGGCGAGAAGTTGGACTTTCCCTAAGAAGGCGGCGTCCTTTTTGTAGAGGGGTGGCCAAGCCTGCACGCTACCTTCTAAGTGAGGTCGTACTATAGCCATGCAAATAGGTACAAATATGTCCGGTTGCCGGCAAGACAAAGCTGATCGCAGCCTAAAGAGCTCCCCACGAGCCTTATGCGCAGCAGCGTTGCACTGCTCTGACCATTAAAAGTCACTGTTAATGATGACCCCAAGGTCTTTAATCTTACTGACTGCCTCTACGGTGAATAGCCCTTGATCATGGGCGACAGTGAGGCTCTCTGTTGCCCTTGACAACAAATGGCTTATTTTAGCGTTCATAGGTAAGTCCCATTTGTATGCTCAGTTCAGGACGGCACCTATTTCCCTGCCCAAGTCCGCCCTACCCTCAGATCCAACAATCTTCACATCATCCGCAAAAATAAAGCTGGGCGATTTAAGAGCGGATGCCAGGTCATTAATAAATAACAAGTATAGGACCGGGCCTAGGACGGACCACTGAGGTACACCACTGGTGACATTCACCAAACTGGAGCGCCTGTCCCCCACTTTGACGTAAAACGTTCTGCGGGAGAGGAAGTCCTCCAGCCACCTAAATACTGGCCCACCTATGCCGAACGTCTTCATCTTGCATAGGAAGAGACGATGATTAACGGAGTCGAAAGCCTTGCTCAAGTCGAGGTAGAATATCTCAACTTGCCTACCTTCGTCCAGTCGTCCAGTTACTTCATCTAAGAAGCACAGGAGATTGATCAGATAAGATATCTTTTTCAGGAATCCATGCTGAGCCGGGCTTAACATGGAGTGCTCCAGTAAGTGCTGACAGATATGGGCACGGATGATTTTCTCAAGGACTTTACATAGGACGCTAGTTAGACTTACCGGCCTGTAGTTCTGCACAGCCTACTTAGGCCCACTCTTATGTATTGTCACGACTGCCGCGACTGCCGCGACTTTCCAGTCCTGAGGCAGCTTGCTCTGGTCTAACGTGGACCTGTACAGCCTACATATCGATGGAGCTATGATATCCACCAACGGCTTGATGATGACTGGATGAATGCCATCTGAATCCGCTGACTTGAGACTGTTCAATTCCCGTGGGTACTTGCGCAAACTTTCCTCTGAGAGGTTTGGCTCGTTTAACTAAGGAGAAGGATGAACCAGAGTCAGATCTACTCGTACCATACTATCCAATCTGTGTACACTACCAAAGTATTCCCCCAAGGCGTCTGCTTTGCCCTGGTCATCAATGACAATACCATAGTCTCTAGTGGATAGCGGACCTACGGCACTTCTTGTTTAGCCTTTGGAATGTAGATAGCTGTGGAATTTTATCGGCCGCTGTCTTACAGACTGGGTCAATTTGAGCTCAGATTCCCGATTTTAAGCTCGCAGAAGACTCACAGTCTCGTTTCTCAGCTTTGTATAGCGGTTCCAGGCTAGCTGACTGCCGGAAGCCTTGTACTGGTTCCAGCTGCGGTTTCTGCGTCTGATGGCCTTGGTAATTGCAGCCCTCCACCACATGGGTTTGCCCTACCTACTCATTCGTTTCAAGGGTACGAACTCTTCCTGTAGGGCAATCAGGGATCCCTCTATTACCTGCCAACGCTCCTTGACAATAGCATCTTCTATGTTGTCCCAGGTCAAACCCACCGTCCTATTACGTAGCCTATCTATGTCCATACTATCGAAATGTCTGACCAGCCTTGAAGGTACCTTGGGTTGCCGCATGCATAGGACGATTTTGTCACACACGTGGTCACTCTTGCCCAGCGGTGCACAACAACGCAGCCCAGACACATCGTTTGGGAAGTTCGCTGTTGCTAGATCCAGCAAGGATGGAACGCATCCAGTCCTATATCTGATATTTTCCCTAATATGCTGGTGCAACGCATTGGCATGCTGCCATTCTAAGTAGGTTTGCTCCTCCGATCCCGGCACGCAGACCTCAGCCGTCCAGTCGATGTGCGGAAGATCGAAGTCACCTAATATGAGGGTTTTTTGGGTCCTTAACTAGTTCAGTCAAGGTCCGCAGTAAACAAACGTCCTGTTCGTGGTTAGAGCTTGGTGCCCTGTAGACACAGACAACGTTAACCTTTCTACCTGGAAGGATGATCGTGACGGCACATAACTGGATATTGCGAGTGCACATCTTGGTCCGAGACTCAGGGTGGTTTGTACCTGACCTAACGAGGATGGCTACTCCACCACCAAGGCGATCTTGTTCTCTACCCCGCCTTGGGACTGCAGAGACACTACTTCTTATATCTGGCACATGGTCTTCTTCAGAAAGCCACGTTTCCGTGACGGCAACTATTGACGATTTCTGCTCGTCGGCGGTTTTTGCGAGTTCCGCCTATTTGTTTCTAATACTACACGCGTTAGTATATAAGTCCGGGGCGTTTGCTCCGTCGCCTAGGTGTCTATTGTTATTCACTCCTGTCTGTTTCTCAGGCGTAACGCCTGAGATGATGACAGGTTTTATGCTTCGGATGTCACCACTGGGGTGCACGAAGCCGGCGGACGATCCAGAACTTCCGACGACTCCCAATCCATCTTTATAGGAGTTGTCACAACATCCAGACTGACAAGGGTCGCGCCGTCCTCCACCTTCGGACAGTACTGCCAATTTTTATCTTCCAGCGCGTCTTCAATTACAACCATTTCCGACCCCGCACGTGGCTTCTTTACTATTGTCGAGGTCGGGGCCTGAGAGCCGAGTAGGGCATTCTGCTGAACTTGTTGGTTTCTCACCGGCGCCCTGGCTGGTCGAGCAAGCTTACCTCCCGGATCTAGGCCACCAGGCCTTAATCTATGCTCGTCCGGCACAATGTGGTATCCACACTTGGTAATGTGAGCCACTATTGCTGCCCTCGCCAGCGGCCTACCTTGGCTGGCCTCACCAGCGAACTCCACTAGAATTGGTCTCGCACGATGTGCTCTTCAATCCCCCGTGGTGACTTCCATGTCCCCACCCTGTGCACCCTTCTTAGAGTAGTAGGGTACGGAACACCTGCGATCCGCAGTATGTCGCAGACCCTCCTCCTGTCTATGTCCCTCCTGGCTTTCGATTCCCTTATAAAGGGTTCTTCCTGGTTTGGGATCAGGAGCTTTTGGCTTGAGACCCTGCCCATCGACAAGATCTGCCACTGCAGATCCTTCGCCTTGTTTTCGAACACCAGAAGAGCAGGGTCGTCCACCCTAGCTAACCCATCGTTTGCTATATTACAGCCACCCTTCTTTTTGACCTGCCTTTTCCTTCTCGGCCTCTGCTCAGTCCAATGGCCCTCGTCGGTCTGCTTCAAAGGAGTTGAGGCAACGACCGCTTGGCAAGCTCTCAGGACTGGTCCACTCGCTCTGATGACTGACCCCTCGGGTGTGGATACTACTTCGTCAAACGACTTACTACAACCTGCTTGCGTTCGTTTGGGGCTTACGACTGAGGTGCTACATGGTGGGCGTTGGTCCTGCCATTGAGCCTGCTTGGCCGACATGACGAACAATGGACCTGTCAACCTGTTATCGGTAGTGTCCAAATTAACGGAGAGTGTTATCAGAGCTGCACCAATGAAGCACCCGGGAGTGAACAACGTGGTTGCATGGGAATAAGCGTACCTTCATAAAAGATGGGTTTCAACTCGACAAACTCCTGAGCTTCTTTGGCTAATCGACAAGGAATCTAGACCACTGTAAGAGGGTTGAGGTGTATCACCTGGACTTTCGCAAAGCCTTGTCTTGAAGTCTTGGAGTGGCACTCAGGTGCAAGGCTAAAGCAGAAATGCTCCCGGATCTGGAGGTTTTCTTGTTGGCTGGGTGTCGCCAGCGACCTTGAAGATAGTTCGCTGGACGATGAGGAGGCGGAAAGAGAGAGATGATTCAAAATAGGAATCTTGCCAATGTTTTGCTTTTGGTGTTTCACGTGAGCTGAATATAAACCTTTGGACCACGCGGAAGAGTTTAAGATACTAGTCTTAGCTGCTGTTTCAGTCTTGTATTGCAGGTGGGCTGGAAGGCACATCACTAGGCAGTGGGGAAGGGTCCATCTTTGAGGCATTCCGCTCAGCTTAAGTGAAGCAGTCTGTTTCGCTTCGGAAAACCCGTAGGACATCAAACAGGAAGATTCAAACCACTGGCCCCACGCGTCCTTGACAGGTGCGTCAGCCAGAGATCGCTGGTGCACCTACTGGGTGGGCTGACTGCGGCTGCGACGCTGATGAGTTGATTACAAGCCTACCTGTGCCATCGTTGGCCCTTAGGCCTGCAGTTTACAGGTCATGCTGGCCGCCTCCTTTCCAGGGGCTCAGACCCATTCAGCCCATGTGTTCTGTTTATAAAAACATAGATGCTTTTTGCTATTCCTGAACACCTTGGGTGAGCCTATCTCTTGCACACCTCGCACTCTATACCATTCACCACAATTTCCCGCAATTGGATGTGAGACACGTGTCAGAAACGCGTGTCATATCAAAAGCCACAAAAACGACAGCGAAAACAACTCAAGAGCTCTTTACCCAAACACAAAATACGCACTCTGACGCTAGCAGGTAAAGCCCGCTTACACAAAAAAGGAAAGACTAGAAGCGAGAAAAGACTGTATCAAAAAACACCGAACACTACTCGGCAATACTATAAGGAGAATAAAAATATTCTCCGGATAAAGAGCACCTTAAATGCAATTATGATACGCTCAGTATTGTGAATTAAACTAGGTTAATTGACAAAACTATTCAAAAACTCAATTTAAAGACGAAAGCACTATGAATTCAAACCGCTCGGCACTCACCAACAAGATTGCAAGTGGTACGAGATATTTCCTCCTAGTGAGCCTTGAGTATACCAGCTAGATGGATGACGGGTAGCACTGCGGTCCTTTTGGAGTATGTTTTAGTAGACTTTTTCGCTCATTGCATACAGTCTCAGTGAACGCTCACGATGCATAATGTCTCTCGCAGTTGATGTGCGATGAGGTTTTCCGTTTCCCTCTCATTTTTAGCGGGGATTCAGTCAGTCTTCAGTCTTCAGGTAAAGGGCAGTGGGAAGTCATCCCGTATGAGCCCCATCACATCGTACTCTATTGACTCGGCTGGATGTCGGTGCTCCGCCAATACACCTTCAGGGTCTGGTCCAATTTCCTCTTGAATAGTCTCTCGGTTTCCTCTTCCACCACTTCGGTCGGTAGAGCGTTCCAGAGATTGGTCACCCTCCTAGACAATCGATAGATGGCCGGTAAGCCGTTGGAGTGCACCTTACGAAGCGTCAGGGTGTGTCCTCTGGTACGATCATTATTCCTGAGCGGGAATTCCGCCTGTAGTTCCCGGCCCAACTCATCGCGGATTATGCGCCTGGCATAGATGAGGTCGCCTCGAAGCCGTCGATAGGCAATGGGAAACAACCCGGTGACTTTTAGGCGTTCCTCATAGCTGAACCCACGCAGTCCGGCCACGAGGCGTGTGGCAGCACGTTGCACCCGTGCACGGGTAGACAGCTGGACCGCCATATTCCAAACGAGGCTGTACATGTGAGACATAAAGCAGTCGGAAAGTGTCTCGGGGTAGAGGCCCAAATGAACGGCGGATGGGACCAAGTATCTTCCACGCTGAGGCGCACGCTCTCTCAGTGTGTGCTCTTGTCTTCAGACTGTTGGTGACAACAACTCCGAGGTCCTTTTCCTCCTGCGTGTGACGAAGTGCGATACTCCCAAGGCAGTAGCCGGAAGTATCGTTGGGGCCACCAATCCTCATGCTCGCGCATTTGTCCACGTTTATCGGTAGACCCCAGGTGGTCGACCAATTGACGAGGGCCTGCAGATCCTCCTGTAGTATTCCGCGATCCTCCGCCGATCGAATGGTGTACCATATCTTGAGATCATCGGCGTAGATAAGGCATTGGGATCGAATTGCCTGTGGTAGGTTGTTTACAAACACTAGAAACAACAGGGGTCCTAGCACGGAGCCTTGCGGCACGCCACTGCCAACTGGGTACCATGCGGACTGGGACTGTGCAACTTTCACGGAAAAGGTTCTCCCGACCAAGGAATCCTCAATCCAGTAAAGCATGGGCCCTGAGATGCCGATGGCCCGGAGTTTCAGCAACAGCCCATTGTGAGGAACTTTGTCAAACGCCTTACTAAAGTCCACGAAGATGACGTCCGTGACATATCCCTCGGCCTTGGAGTCCGACCAATTTTCACGGGCAGTCAACAGATTTGACAGACATGATCTGTTTCTCCGAAAACCGTGCTGCTCCGCACGAAGCAGTTGACAGCGCTCCAGATGTTGACGTATACGAACGGCCACCAGCCTTTCCATGACCTTTCCAGCTGCGGAAGTGAGGCTAACTGGGCGGTAGTTGGCCGGAGTGGATTTTGTCCCACCCTTGTACAGCGGAACAACGACTGATTTTTTCCACTCCTGAGGTACACTTCCAGTGGCCAACGACAAATTGAACAACCGCGTTAGTGGTGTAGTTAGCTGGTCCGCCAACTCCTTCAACATCAACGGATGCACGTCGTCCGGTCCCGGTGACTTATGGGTTTTGATGGATTTGAGCATCTTATTCACTTCCGGCTCCCCAAAATCATGCGTAATGAACAGCGGCGAGCTATCCACCATCGGGGTTGGCGCACCTTCCTCCACAGAATTAACTGACAGATAATGTTTGGCTAATGTCTCAGCCTTTCCGTCATCTGTTGCAACCATTTCGTCGTTGTTCATCAGCGCCGGTATACCTACCTTTGTTCTGGTGCGGCTCTTTAAGTATGCAAACAGGCGCTTCGGTGCTCGCATCGCATCCACCGCAAGGGCCTCCTCTAATGCCGTCCGCTTTATTCGTTTTTGTTCGGTACACTGGTTACGAATCCTGCGATAGAGATCATAACCCTCGCCTGTGGATCGGAACCGCTGCCAGGCCCGATTTCGTCGTTTGAGCAGGCGTCTGAGCTCCAGATCAAACCACGGCGGTCCCTTAATTCGGGGCCTACGCCGGTTGAGGGGGCAGTAGGTGTTCATAAGGTACAAGATACTGTCACGAATAAACGCCTTAGCTTCGTTCACATCGTGGTGGACATCTGAATCCGTGGGAAACCAGTTGACGTCTAAAGCCGCTCTCCGGACACCTTCGAATGGAGTGCGCCAAACATTACGTCCAATGTGTGGTCCAGGGGATGGACAAGAACCAGTGCGCCAGTGAATTTCTAGCACCATATGGTCACTGCTTCCAAGTGGAGGGAGATGTTCAACCTTATCGACGTCCGAGCTCCTGAGAGAAATCACCAGATCTAGAATGGAACCGTGGCCGGATTGCCTCCGGGTTGATTCCTGAACATGTTGGTGTAGTGCCAGTTCTTGGACCATTGTCAGTAATTCCCGAGAGAAAGGATCTGCCCCGGCCGCTGTCCTGCTTGATGTCCAACCAATATGCGGAGCACTGAAGTCGCCCAGGACGAGGCAGTGGCCGTTGCACGCCCATCTCCTCAATAAATTCATAATATCTGGAGGGGTGACCGCAGGTGTCCGATAGATGACTCCAACTGTCCTAAAGCCCCCGGGAGGTAAGCTTGACGCGGCACCAGATAGCTTCACCGAATCCTTGCGGGCCTGCGAATGCCTCTAACTGCGCGGTTGGGATGTCTGATCGTACGAACAATGCTACGCCTCCACTTGCTCTGATAGAGTTCCTATCGACTCGGAATAGGGTGTAGCCAGAGAGGGACACCTCAGAGTCTAGAACATTGTTACTCAGCCACGTCTCCGTCATTGCTATCGTAGTAGGTGAGCTGGACTGCAGCAGGTGTTCCAGGTCATCCCTCTTTTTCAGCAGACCACGGACGTTAGACAACAGGATGACGACGCTGTCTCGGCCTGCTACCACATCCGTTTGTTCAGGGCGTCCCAGCTTGGGAGGGGGGGGGCTGACAGGGACACCAGCGTCAGCAGCCGCCACCGGAAGTGAGAGTGCCGTTTCTGCACCCGAAAATCACGAATGATCAAGTCCCTTTCTCCTTGTTCCATTCGTTCCTGTCGTTCAATCAGAGCATTTCTATACTTCTCACGATCCGCAAGGTCTAGATCTCGGTGCAGGGGCACTTGCTCGCCCTTTAACCGGTGAGATCTTCCGAACACAGAAGCCGCGGATTCTTTAGAGTCCAGCACTACTTTCAGTGGACGGGGGCGTTCAGCGTCACTAGCTTTGCCAATTCGGAATGCTGATTTCACCAGAAACTTCTCCGCGGTCTCCTCCTCCCCGGGGACAAAATGTTTTGTTTGTATACTCCGGAGACTCCCAATATCCTGGTCCAGACGTGCCTGTGCCGTGGTCTCCTTTGTCTCAGGCAAGTTCACTATTAGGAAACACTGTTTCATCGACGGTGGCGTTCTTCGTGGACGATCCGCTGTTGTTATCCAGGCTGGTCTACTTTCATCCACAGCGGTGCTCTGTTGGCTGGGTTTTGTTCCTATGATACCATCCTGTGCTCGAGTGGCCACATCAGTGCCAGCTTGGTCCGCATTGTGGCAGGCAGCGTTAGGTAGCTTCTGGCGTTGGCGGCGCTTTGTTCCGGTTGGCTCAGTGACCGATGTTGAAGCCACCTCTGCATATGTAGCACAGTCAGGAATAGGTACCTCGGCGGAATTTTCCCCTTCTGACATCAATGATGACGGTGAGAGTGGTGATGTTGGCGAAGAAAAAGACAATGACGATGCCGCTGATTCTGCTACTATTGATGGCGATGAACTGATTGACGGTGCTAATGATGATGACGACGACGAAGTTGATGACGCTGCTGTATCTGTGACAGAAAGAGCCATTTCCGCCGACTGCTTTGTGGGCAACACAGGTGTTGATAGCTCGGTGCATTTGATGCACAGCACCTTGAGCAACTTTGCACGGCATTTGTCCAGGGCTTCGTAAAGATCGATACTTGTTTCAGAACACTCAAGATGGACCCAACCATCACAACCATCACACTGAAGAGATTTTTCGCGTGAGCGATTAACTTTCGAACAAACTAGGCACTTGGATGCAATATTTTTGACTCTTTTCGGAGGCATTATGGGCAACTTATAGTGCACGGGAAGACACAACCACAGAAAATATAATTCCACGTATCACTTCGGAAGACTTGCCGGTGTAGCGCAGTTCAGTTCAAGAGTTTGAGGGCATAGCAGAACATTCAAAGAAATACACTCGACAGTGGTGGGTGCATAACTGGTGTGCATACCATCGAAGGAATTCTGGACGCTCGATTGGCCGTGGCCATTACCTGTCCTGTGCAAACTGAACTGAAATGAACTGTCCTGTGGGGTGTCTTGCTCTCAGCGTTAAGCATTTTTGCATTGTCTGGTGGAATAACACACGTTATTTCGCCAAACTAACGTATCGTAATTAATATTTCGGTACGCGTCCTTTTTGAAGAGTTCACTCTCTTCAGAAGAGTTTATTCTCTTCAAAAACTGAGTATACCTTTTGGTGTCCTTTTGGTGTTTTTTGTTGGTGTAACATCATTTTGTGGCGCTTTTTCTAGTGTACCGTTTTTGTGGAACTTTTTAGTGTGCGGGTTTACTGCACTTGCCTTAGTGTACCGTTTGTGTCTGTTCAAAAGGTTGTGTTGTTGTCCCACTGGTGTTCGAGACGAAATGAATGGGACAGAGGTTGATCCCATTGGTCAGGCAGTAAGCTGTGCGAACAAGGAATGCACGGACCTAGTGCAAGATGAGGGAATTCAGTGCGACCAGTGTTGCATTTGGTTTCATCAAAAGTGCTCCAAGCTGGGAGAGAAAAACTTCGAGCTGCACATCAAGTACCCATCGCTCAAGTGGATATGCGCCCGCTGCTTTGCGTTTGCAAGCGAGTGCTCGCGTATAATTCAAGGCGAACTAGGGAAAGGGGACACGAACGTGAAGCCGGAACCAAGACTAGAGAGAGCCAGTTCGATCCATAGCCTGGAAGGAAAGGAAAACGGGGTGCCAGAGCACAAAAATAAAAAAGGCAACCCAAGCCAAAGGGCAAAGAAGGCAAAGAGGTAGCAGGATTCACCAACGTGGGGAAAAGCCTCCTGACGGAAGTGGAATCCCTCAAGGAGCAGGTCAAACGCCTAGATGCTGAGGTGCAGCGCATGAAGCGTGACACTGAGGTCATAGCAGACAGAAGTAGAAGACTGCTACTTCATAACCTTAGGGAGAACATCGTAAAAGACGGAAGAATCAGGAAGGAGGAAAACCGCCGGCACGTGACTGAGGTTCTTAGGATGGCTGGCCTACCTCCCACGACACCAACAGTCAAGTGCCATCGAATAGGACTATGGCGTGGAGCACAACCAGCGCCGCCACGACCCCTGGTAGTTGTATTCCACAGTGTCTACTGGAGGGATATGCTTCTGTCCAGGGCGGGAGCAGTTGAGGGCAACACGCAGGGAATGGTTAGGGTTGCACCCGACAGCCCAGCATTTGTCAAACCGGCTAATGCCATAGTCTCGCTGAGAACGGGCACACCTGATCTTAAGAGGCCGAAGCTACATATAGCGAAACTGGAGATGACTCCTCTTGGGAATTCAACACCTAAGGCTCAAGGAGTAATCCAGGTACCAAAGGTGGCTTCAGGCTCCGGTATACAAAAAGCCAAAGATCAGGAAGTTCGAAAGACCAAAAAGAAGGGGACTCACAGGGCATTCAGTCCGGTTGGTGTTGAGAAAGTACAGCCAGCCAGCCCGATTCTAAAGGAGACTCCCAAAACGTCCTCTCTGGTGCAACCAGCGAAGTTGAAGGTATCAGAGGGAAAAGCCGAGGAAACCAGTTGGGCTGAGGTGGTCGCAAGACCATCCCGGGCCATCGGTACGGCGACTCAAAAGGGATGAACGTCCTTTGTGCATGTCGAGCCTGACACCGGGTCGAAGGGTGGAAAAGAAAAAGCCACGAAACTCAGAGTGTCACTCGATATGCAAGATGCTACACCGCTGACACCTTTAGAGGCAAAAAACGGGGCATCACCTCGGAGATTGCGCCCGAGGATACCCTAGCCCTAGAATTAGCAATGAAGTCAGTAACGAGAACCAAGGAACCGTCAATATGGTACACCAACACCTGCAGTCTCCAGGGAAAAAGAGGGGAGTTGACGGCTAGGATTGCAGAGTCTGATGTCGTTGCTTTGACGGAAACTTGGATAAAGCCATATACTGACATGCGCTTCCAGGGATACGCTGCCTACAGACAGGATAGAACAGATGGAAGGCAGGGGGGCGGAGTGGCACTTCTAATACGGACCGATATAGACCATTGGGAGGCTCCGTTCAACTTGGTCTCCGGTAATGTACAGGTCAGATCCTTCTTTATTAGGATCGAGGGGCGTACAGTATGCATTATCTGTATCTACAGGGCACCGCTAGCCACAGATGAGGAAGACGTTGAGCTCTTCCAAAGGCTGGATGCGGTGCTGGCACAGACAAAGGAATTCATCTTACTAGGGGATCTCAACCTACCCGAAATTAACTAGGAAAGCGGGATCGCACCAAGGGGATCAACGGGCGACAAGTTTCTGCAGTGGGTCCAGTTACATGCACTTACGCAGCATGTGACACAGGCCACTAGACACAGAGGTGGGCAGCACCCGTCTCTCCTTGACTTAGTCATAACGCGGCACCATCAGGACGTTAAGGAAATTAAGTGGGAAAAGCCACTTGGAAAAAGTGATCATGTAGTCCTAAGGGTCACACTAAGACTAAGCAAGGCGCCGAAGGAAATCGTGTTACGTCGGCGCTATGGGAGAATCAACATAGGTGAACTAAAGAGGGCGGCGGAGGAAATTCAGTGGACACCGAGACACGCAAATGCCTCCGTAGAGGGACGTTGGGAGACCATCAAGATGGGGCTACTCGAACTTACAGATGAGTTCGCACCCCTGACGGTGGCAAACAGAAGAAATCTACCCCCATGGTGGAAGTCAAAAGTCCGCAAGGCCATAGTTATTCGTAGGCAACGATGGGCAGCGTACAAGCTGTACAGAACTCAGGGGGCATGGAATAGCTATAAGATGGCTAGGAACAGGGCTCAAGAAATCCAAAGAGTGGATAAATATGCTTTCGAGCGTCGGTTAGCTGCGTCGGTCCGCACAAACCCAAAGCGATTCTACGCCTACGTGCAATCTCACAAACGTATGAGAGAGAGCGTAGCAACTTTGGAAGGAGCACAGGGACGACTAGCTCTAGACGACGAGGACAAGGCTGACATGCTCTTGGAATTCTTCAAGACCATATATTGACCAGAAAATAGTTTGAAGGAAAGAATGGAGGGCCCACAGGCACCTCCAATACCCGAACTTACTGCAGGAGAAGAATAAGTGTACGCGGAGTTGCAAACGTCGAATAGAAATAAAGCAGCAGGTCCAGACGGGATTCATCCAGCAATCGTACAGCCTCTGGCCGAGGTCCTGAAGGCTCCGGTGACGAAGCTGTATGAAAAGTCACTTAGAGAGGGAATTGTGCCGGGAGACTGGAGGAGAGCAGCAGTGGTAGGCATTTACAAGAGTGGACCCCGGCAAAAGGCCGAAAATTACCGGCCGGTTAGCTTGACTTCGGTACTGTGTAAGTGCCTGAAGCGAATAGTCAGGAAACAGATCTCTAGGCATTTGGTTCAACACAACCTCATGTCAAATGCTCAGCATGGTTTTGTGGCAGGGCGATCCTGTCTGACGAATCTCCTGCTGTTCCTCGATGAGGTAACCAAGCGTCTGGACGAAGGGCAACCGATTGCGGTCTGTTACTTGGACTTCAGCAAGGCGTTTGATTCTGTGAACCACAGATTTCTGGACGTCAAACTGCAGTCCATGGGAATTGTTGGAAAGGCAAGACAATGGATAAGTAGTTTCCTAGCAGGGCGAACCTTTAGTGTTAAGGTGGGGAGTCATGTTTCAAAGCCGGAAGGTGTAACAAGTGGGGTGCCACAGGGCTCGGTGCTCGGCCCTCTGTTCTTCCTCATCTTCATCAACGACCTAGCACGTGGGCTTACAAACCCCACCTTTATGTTTGCCGATGACGTCAAGATAGCTGGAGTAGATATGGAACTTGACGTGTTTGCAGTACAAAACTGGTCACGCAAATGGGACCTTCCACTAAACCTCACCAAGTGTCAATCTTTGACCACAAATACAGGGGCTAGTGAGAATGGTGTGGGTTCGTGGTCTCGCAGGCCAAAGACTTAGGAGTTATAATGGACAACAGCTTTAAGCCGTCAAAGCAGTGCACTTCAGCAGCCAATACGGCCAGGAGAGAACTCTTTCGAGTTAGATCCATTATGTCGTGTAGAGATCCGGAGATTTTCGTTCCGATATATCAGGCCATAGTTAGGCCGCATATGGAGTACTGCGTGCAGGCCTGGGCACCGTACTACCAGAAAGATATCGACTGTCTGGAGAAAGTGCAAGGGCTAGCCACTAGAATGGTGGCTGGGCAAAGGGGGTTTGACTACACAGAGCGTCTCCGTGCCCTAGACCTATTCTCGATGGAAAGACGGCGCATTCGAGGGGATTTGATATAAACCTTCAAGGTAATGAAAGGAATGTCAGGAATAAGACGAGAGGACCTTTTTTCCCTGATCCTCGAGAGAGGTACAAGGGGGCATAGCCTTAGATTACAAAGGAAGCATTCGAGGCTCCAAATTAGGGCGAAGTACTTCTCAAATAGAGTGGTACCCTATTGGAATAAGCTCCCGGAAGAGGTCATAAGTACCACAAATGTGAAGGCTTTTAGGAAAGCAGTAGGCTTATGTTGGGTGGCAGTATACTCCGAGTTATGTTAAGCGGCTTTTAGGGTCAGATGCAATTTACTTATTGTTTCCACCTTACTCTGCCAGGGCTGATACTGCACAAAATTTCTGCCTTTCAGAAAAAGAAAATCACGCAGTGTTGGGAGCTACGGAAACGCGCCGACAACACAACTGTCTGGACACACGATTGGCTCTAGCCACACCAAGTCCTGTGCAAACTGAATTGAACTGACTTTTTCCCTCATTGCATACTGTCTCAGTGAACGCTCACGATGCATAATGTCTCTCGCAGTTGATGTGCGGTGAGGTTTTCCGTTTCCCTCTCATTTTTAGCGAGGATTCGACGAAATACACTCGGCAGTGGTGGGTGCATAACTGGTGTGCATACCATCGAAGGAATTTTGGAAGGTCGATTGGCCGTGGCCATTACCTGTCCTGTGCAGACTGAACTGAACTGAACTGAACTGAACTGAACTGACCCTGAGCCGCGCTACACCGTGGCGGTGTATTCACGCCTCCTGGTGTTTTCCGCTCGTGAAGTCTTGTCATTCGTGAGTTCATCCCACCTGAACGTGCAACTTAAGTTGTACCGTTTTCTCTGCTTTTCCTATGTCTATGTTTCTGGTTGTAAAACCTGTATTGTTCGTTAGCTCGCAATATATGCTGAACCCTTTAGAATTTGTAATCAAGTTATTGTGGTATCAACTAATTACGGGAACTCGTGTCTAGAAATGATGAGCCAGAATCCTGTGGAACTTCCCGTATCCCTTTTTGGCATTACTACTAACGGCAAGAGTGTGAATAATGGAATTTTCTGCGACATTTGTGACAAGTGGTGCCATCGGAAATGCAGCCAGCTTTCTTTTGCTGACCTAAAGCACTATTATGAACACCCCAGTTTAGAGCGGGTCTGCACGAGCTGCGTAGGTGCATGCGAATCAGTGCTCCAAGGGGCTATAGATGCAAAGGAATCAATGACCTGCTGAGACTAGTGATTCAAAATAGTTTACAGAGCAGTTTCAATCGACTCCACTCCACAGTCAAACGACCACACAATCACTAATCGTCGGTCGAGGAACCCACTAGGTGACGAGTCCCCAGAAGATGCCATACCGGTTGTTGGTGAGGTGCATACCCACGCAGCAAATCAGACCTCAATTAGACCCGAAACGAACCTGAAAGAGACCCAGAGTAGACCGCAGTTAATCTCCATATGGACCCATGTGAAACATTCTAGGGTCTGGTTTTCAGGTAACCGAAAAATACCAGTGCTAGTTCTGAGTATTGTTTTGTTGTTTTACGAAAAATCACTGATGGTAATTAGCAGTCGGTATTACAAAAAAGGTCTACTCCACATTTTTTCCACCACAGATTAGGCAAAGTATGTTTATCTCCTGAATAATACAGCTGTTTTCCGTCGTTTATTGTATGTTCATTATTTGTTGTCCATTCAACTTACACATGCTTTGAAGAAGATTATCTCATAACGGAGCACTAAATCTGTCCCTACGTCGAGGTTGAATGCCCTATGGGCAACACTAAACCGCGCTAGAACTAACCCCAACGGGACTAGACTTTTAAACTTAAATCTGCATCATATAGCGTCCCTACCTTCGCATCCTAAATTACGAACGTCACGATTTTCGCAAGCAATAAGAATACGTTTTTTCGTAAATAAGTGAAGCGTTATATTTTAAAATGTTAATGGTAATTTGGTCCGAAAGTTTTTCACGGCCACATCAATTCTGGATCATCTGGTTGGTCTTCGTTTGATGGTTCCTGAAAAGGGAACAAATAATTTCGATCATTATTCGGCCTAAAAAACATAAGACTCATCTCACGGATGAAGTACAGAATTGTCTTGAAATGCCTTGTTGTTCTCAGGTTGGTGTGCCTTAGAATTTTAGTTGAGTGCAACATAATTACACAATAAAAATTATCTCCAAACATTTCATTTCAAGATAATAGACTTCTTAATTCATTGCTAAATAAGCAATCGTACGTGGAAACAATAAACATCGACCGTATACTGTATTAATCGTAACTTACCACGTTCGGTGTACATTGCACGCCGACATCTTTATATTTTTCATCCCGGTTCTTGGACTCCAAAGACCGATTTCGTAATGCACACCGGCGAAGTTTTTCTTTCATTTTTTGAACCGTTGCGCCTGCGAAATTTCGTCGACAAACGGCGTCTAAAGTAGAAGTACTTGAAAAAGTATTCTCACCAATAATCGTGGAACACACTTTTGTCCCCTGGAGCGAAGGTCGACCATGTGCACCCTTTCGGAGAGAAATGACTTCACATGTCAAATTTGCAATGGCTTCCATGCATTCTTGGTTGAGAGAAAACATTTGAGCTACATTTTGAATGGACATAACTATATGAAATCTACCAGAAAGTTTTTCCGCTCCCGTATGTTTTCTTTTAATGACAACTGTCCGTACAGAGGACGTCGAGGCTGTCCTGTTTATTTTCCGTGGAATTTCTTTTTCATGAGCTTCGAACTGAACTGCTGCTGTGGGCTCACCACTGGAGTCGAGGTGGACGGTCGGCCATGGCTAGTAAACGTCATAAAATGACAGTTGTTCACGGAAACAAACATCACCTGCTAAAATTGTCATGTGATGCAGCAAGCACACGTCTTTCCGTATCCGCGATAACAGATGTCCTGCAGCACTGATGGAGACCGGTCGTACGGCCTTCTACGACTGGTAGGTGGTATATTCTCTTCACTGCTCGAATCAGAAAGTACGATGGGATTGCTACCGATTTACGTTTAGATGAAAGTTGCAACACCTACCGAGGTGGTTTGCTAAATCTGTTCATAGCAATGGTAACATCTGACGATGGAATTTCGGATACATTTTCAAGATACCGTTCTAAATTCACGGCATCGGTATAATTTTCTGAGAATATGTACACAGAAAGGAACATACCTACGGTTTATACACAATTACTTTGTGCACGAGACAGTTTAGTGGTAGTGGTAATCTCTTCCTTGCGAGACGAGTAATGTTGGGTGTGACTAAATGAGGCCAAAGTATTTCGTATGAGCCGATTCTCCAGGTCTCAGGAACGACAGCCACTGATTTGTCGTCCAAGAACTCAATGACAAAAAATGATGAATTACTTTTATTTTACACCTTTATCACCGGCAAAGTCCACTATGACTCTTGGACGATTGGCTATCAAGGCACAGTTGTTTGGCTTTTCAGTCGCAAATACCGTTTCTTGTATTGTTAGCACTTTCCCGCGAATTCCTCGTCTACCTACTGGGCAAGCCATGGCATCATCCCACAATGGAACTTCGGCGTCCATCGTCGCATCAGCCGTTCTTTCTACTATTCGCCGGAATATTTGCTCAGCTACCATATTTCGACTGGGGACGCAGAGACAAATGGTTTGCATGAAAGACTCAAACGGGAACGCTGAGAAGTTATCCAGTGACCTGTGCCGTCGCATGTCTTCACAGATATGCACCCAAGGGTGAACTTTGAACACAATTTCCGCTTCTGTATACAGACCAGCGAACTGTGTAATCACCATCGGGCAAAGGCGCTGGACGTAGTCTAGGAAGTGTGGTTGCCATCTCTCACTGCACAGTATGTACCTGCAAACCGAAAAACAGAAAATTTCGGTGATATCTGGTAGGAGGTACGTCTCGCATGACAACCGGTCCAATGTATAACAAGAACTGCCGATATTCCGAAGCCTTCCAGTATTCAGTGTCACTAAAGGTACGAAAAATTCTTGGAAACTCGCATGAAACAGTTTTTCGAATGATTGCAAAGTAAGAATTTGCATGCTCCAATAACTGCGCTGATAATGGTGCTTTACGAGATCTTCGGAGTCTCCGCCACAGGCCGATAAGACGTTTCGTAATCCCCAAATACATTATACGCATGTAATCCATAGGAAGACGGTCAATCATGTTGATTTGGAGTTGTTAAAATGGTGATGCACCAGTGTAATGTTCAGCCTGGCGTCTATTTCGGAAATCGACGTCTGTCCTAGGCGGGCAGGTATGGGACGCAAATACCAGTCATCTTTGTGCACTGTCCCTTCTGCGTGCAGCGGTGTCAGCTATAGAAACCACTGTTCTGTTTCACTTGCTTGATCATAGCCCTTGCCGGTCCTCAACAACAATACTAGAGAGGATAATGCGGCATCGCACTCCAGTCTCGCGAATGACCATACCGTCATTCAACAAAACCTTTAGTTCATTCATTAAGTCCTCAGAGTAACAGTGAACGTCGGTTGGCTTCGATATTCCACACTACAGACCAATCGGAAAAACTCTCGAATTCGGATCAATTGTTCGTCCTAAAATAGACTAAAATTGTTGTGAAGACCCACGGAATAAACTTAATCCATCAACATGAAGCTGGATCGGAACCGTAAGGTTTTCGTTGGTGGCTGCTGAGTCAAGGGCACGCTGTATACATTCGGCGAGCCCGAAATGTACGTACTGTCCCTTACCGACCGCTCTTTTAGGCGTTTGACGTGGCGTACCCAATAATGTACGTGGATCGATGGGTAAGTCTGGGTGCAGCCGTCTCAGGATTCGAAGCATGAATCATACGTTCTCGAAAAACATTTTAAGTTACACTGCAATCTGGTGTGCTACGGCGCTCACGGACAATTTGGGACTTATTTTTAATAAAGAAAAGATAGTTTCTGACACGACTAACCACTTTCCGTCCTATTGATACAAGATGCTCGCTTTGCTATTGGAAATTTCCCCCAGCTTTTGCTGGTTAATGTAAATTGTAACAACCAAAGTTCTTCATCTACAGAACTGGCTGATGATTTTATTTCTTGGTCGTCATCTAATTCGTCATTGTGAAAACAAGTTTAGAATGAAAACCTTTTTATAACCATACACACCTGATGTGGCAGATCCTCGTTGGAACGCACGACGCTTGGGGGAGAAACATCCTCAATAGCTTCGCTTTCAATTGTCGAGAGACTTTGAAACCATTCTAATCATGAAGAAAATTTTTGAACGAAAAGTACCTTGTCTCTCTTCAAAGACTCCGGCTCCGTCTTACTGTTCGACAGTACTTCAGCCATTATCGCATCAAAAGCTGATCTTTTACGTCGCCATATTGTCGTTCTCGATAACCTAGGAGATCCACGGTGATACGACCTTAAATTTCGTCTCATCTTGCAAAAAAAAATACACAAATACCGTTGCATTATGGAAAACCTAATGAATACCACAGTCGGATAAATAAAGGATATGCTTATGAACCACTAAACACGTAAACAATGAGTTAATGTACCCATGAAAGACACGTGAATGAACATTTATATGTAAAACAAACAAATACACACATGAACACTAGTAATTTACTAACTGGGCCTCAACGAATGTGACCGTAGTTGGAAAACAACCGAAACACACTCACCGTCAGCGGGCAGCGTCGGACGATTCACGTGACAAAATAGCCGATAAATTTAGATAGAATAAAACAAACATAATTTAAAGGTGTAGTCTAGAGAATTTTAAAACTGTGTTAGTGTTTAAATGCAAGGTGCGACGAACTTCTGACTCGTAGATGAACATAAATCATCCATTTCTATAAGAGTAAGCTTGGAAAATGAGCTTTTGCAACGACTTGCCCAGAAAGAGTGAAATCAACATTTCTCACAAACTAGATGGCTTTTGGAAGAAATAACATTTCAAACATGGCAGATTTTTCTCAACCAGTTGCTGATAAATTAGAAACATCAAGCTCATAATAAAAAACGACCGCCAGGGGTCTTTCTGGGGCCTGTTTGCCGTACCCTTTGTTGCTTGGGTACCTACTCACAGTCATTGAAAGCAAGTGCTAGAATATAATCTGGCACATCTGAAATCCCTGATAGTGAAATCACTGCCAAGTGTAGCCGCAGGGGAAACCGCAGTGAAGGTCGCAGACCAACTTGTGCTAGACGTGGCCCAGAAACAGAAGGCAGAGGCATTTAGCGCAAGACAAATAATAATCTGGGGCTCGTTCCCCAAAGGTTCGAGCCCAAGCGCGACCGTCAACTCGGTTCTCGGCGGCCTGTCTACGCTTGAGGTCCAAAACCTCGCTAAAAGCTCCTGGCTATTCTCCGAAATCAGGCACAGGGCGTTGGGCCTCTTGATTAAGTTTAACGCCGAAAACTCGGCTAGGAGCGTCCTCGCGCAATCAGTAGAAATCATAAATCACTGCTGGTTAGTTTGAGGGATCTCCAAAGCCATCCCTCCATGTGAGGGAGACCCTCAAGACCCTGAAAGTAAATCTCGAGAACTCGGTCATGAAAATAGACCGGAAGCTCTCGAGAATGCCTGAGGTTTACCTGAGTAAACTAGAAACGACAAAGGCGAACTCCACAGCCAGTCTCCCAAGGAACCATATGCTTCGTAATCCAGAGTCAGCTGGAGTTACCGACCGTCTAAACAGTTCTCAACGGCTCTGAAGTAGCTGAGCAGTTAGAGGGTGTAGATCTTGATAGGAGCGAATCACCTCCCCCGTAGAAATGTGAGAAAGCTTCTCCGAAACAGTGTTTTAAGACACAGGGTGTTGCCTTACTTAGAACACCCTACCCCGTCCACACCACGCCACATGATACCACATTTATTCCCCATCATCTGCTCTCCACCAGTATCATCCATTCTGATAGCCCTGTGAAAGTCCGAGAAATATCTTGCACATTTTCGGAATGTGTGGAATTTGATCCGTCCCCCAGAGTCACCGACCGAGAAAAAACTTGATGAAGCAACCGTTACAGGCACCGGAACTGACAAGAAATATCTCACGCACCAGCACGATCAGAGCAGATTCACATCCGACAGTCCCTTTTATCCTCCTCTACGAAAATTTCCCGAGTGTACTGTAAGGTGTTTAACCACCAGCTTCTTAAGTATCTCCAACATGATTCTAGAACTGAAACAACAAGTGGCACACACGGACCCCCCACATAACGGGTACCAGAGAAACCAGGCTCATCCAAGATTACTCAGACGGAGAATTAGGTATTAAAGGATACTCCGTGATCCGAAAAGACTCCGATCGTGATCAAGCTGGTGGTGTTTCACTCTGTCTAAACGAAATGTTACCCCCCGCAACACTTCTCACCTCTTTAACACTGATCCCTTTCATTGACTGTCTGTGGGTGAAAGTAACGCCGGGTGTAATATACCTACCACCACAGTGCCAACAAGAAGAATCGAGAGCACTCATTGATCAGGTAAAGGGGCTAAGGAGTACTCACTAGTTCACCCACTTAATAATAATGGGGGAATTCAACGCTTCCTCAATATACTGGCCCAGTTATCATTCCACAGACTTGATGTTTGGTGCCCAGCTACTAGATACATCCTCTCAAGTGCCCTGGACGCAACATCTATCGAGTCCAACCAGGTTTTGTCACGAGCAAACGCCCTCACTTTTTGATCTTGTCATCACAACCGAGCCGAACCAGATGAACACAATCTGTGACACCTGCCCAGTAGAGAAGAGTGATCACGAAGTCCTCAGCTTTGATTTTATCATCCAATAGTCATCTCGCAGTTCGTCGCTGAGGTCAGTAAAATCTTTTAGAGGAACCAACTTCTCCCAGCTTAGGGAGTATCTTACATCTCAACTATAACCCTTTTCCTGGGATGTCGACGTGAATACACTTAACCAAATAATTGAACAAAGTATCTCCAGTGCAGATACTCGTTTCGTGCCGAAGGTAAGGATAAAAAACAACACGGCGTGTACTACCACGTCCCATCCTTCACCTGCTAGAGGAGCGCGCACGTGTTTGCCATAATGAGTTGCACCCAACTGACAGCAGATGCGGGAAAATGCAAACGGATTCGAAACGAATGCAAGTCAAGAATCCGTGAGCACTTAAAAGAGATGCAAAAGAGTTTCCTCGCACGGGCTAGCTCCAACAAATCTATTCTCTTAAAGCATATGCGCCACATACGGAAGACCAAATCCACTGCGCTAGCCCTCCGCCTTCCTGACGGCATTTCAGCTACTTCGCCTGAGCAAGTGACCGAGATTTTTGCGGATCACTCTCTCTCTTTTTCCGACTATCCGCCAACGTTAACTAATCGCACTGTTTCCCCAAACGCTGTAGAACGAAACCTGGACAGCATGCACTTACCGGTCCGGGACATAGAACTATAACCCAAACATGTCAACCGGCATAGCTCAATGGCCCCGGACGACATACAGCCCAAGATACTATAAGAACGCGCAAATATTATAGCCCCCGCATACTTCATCCTCTTCTTACGTCTACTAGACTGTGGCAATTTCCCAAGCTCACTGAAGAGAACCGTAATCACGCCTATTTTCAAAAAGAGTGACCAGCACTTCCGATCTAGTTACAGGTCGGTAAGTTTAACTGGTATCCCTAATAAGGTCTTTAAGCGCATCATCAAACGCACGATGTTACGCCATTTACATACGAATAACCTAATTCCTCCTTTCCAACACGAATTTCTGTTAGGCAGATCATGTTAACTGTCACGAATAGTTAGATGCAGACCTGCGACCAGAGAAAAATCTCCCATGCCATCTTAACAGATTTCGCGAAGGCCTAACCTACATCAACGATCTGCCAGAAGCTGTGAAGTCCAGCATGTACGCGGACGATGTGATTATCTGGGACACTTCAAGTACACAACTGCAGTCGGCGATGGATGCAACCAAGCGCTGGTCATTGTAGTGGAGCCTACTGATATATGTGTTAAGAAATTAAAACGAAAGGAAACTTTTTCGGGCAAGCCATTAATCAACTCGAGTGTGCCAGGCCGGATTGAATAATCAACAGTCGATAAATTATTGGATTACTCATGACGTAACGCTTTTTGTTGATCGAGCAGTTATCTATAGTCCAACGCAAATTGGGTCAACGGATCAATAATCACTGCGGCAAAATATTTTTATTAACCTAGTCGACCCATCAGGGCTTGAACCTAACTGGACGCCCAACTTCGGGAACGTTCGATTTTCGCTCTATATACCGCACAGTGATTTTTGTGAAACACGTTTTGACGAGTTGAGTTGATGTCTTCTGATTAATTATAGTCGGCTGGAGCGATCAGAGTCGCAAGCTGAGGTCAAGTAAGCAGGTTTCTCGAGGGTCATCACGTTATAAAATGACGGTAAATGCGTCAATATATCCTTCAGTGACTGTGTAGATCAGCCCTTTCGAACTAATGGAACATCGCCGATTGAAAGGGTAGACCAACATCAGGTACCAGGTTTCTGGCTGACTAGCAATCTATCTTTCTCATCATTTCAACTAAAGACTAGCATTGCTGCCCTCCAAAATTTTGAGTCTTATTAAGGGGACATTCCCTCATATATCCAGGGGAGATTTTCGGATTATTTAGAGGTTCTACGTCGGCCCCCTCCTAGAACACGGCAACCAGATTTCACATACGGGTCTTGTCCGTGACCGTAGCTATCTCGAGCGTGTTCCGAGCGAGGCCACAAAAGCTGTGCAGGGCTGACCAACCTTTCTTACCCTTTAAGACGGGCTGCACTCAACCTCTTTATTAAAGGAGATATTTTCTTCGTTTTCCACCCTTTCTCTTCCGGACTAGTTGATCGATTCTTCACGTGACCAGACTTAGATACTCTTAGAGGACATACTAAGAATTTATCTAAACATCGCCCAAGGACATTCTTACGCCAACATTTTTTCACTTCAAGAGTGGTTCCTGTTTAGAATAAACTCCCACAAGATATAGTTGACGCCTCAATGAAACAGGCTTTTGAGTAAAACCTAGACATCCACACGGGACTTTCACTTACTCCATCGCCAGACTCTTAACCAGATATTACTGTATCTGTAACTACCATCGTTTGTATTGTTATTATTGATTTTTGATTTTACCCGGTCTGCTCCACCTAATACTCCGTAATGAGTCTGGTACGCCTATGCCGCTCAGCAATTTTTGTTTCAGAACAGAAGAAAATATACAAGACCCGGGATCTATTGAACTTGAGCCTCAAACTTGTGAGTCACTTCAGGGATTTTTAGAACCTTGACAAAAACACCAGGAGCCCATCGCGTCAGCCCCGTCGTTCATAGAGCTGGCTCTGGGAACGCTATGTTCCAGCGTGAATCTAAGGCGTCCTTGAGAGCTGGTACATTGTTGTGACTAACAACATCTTCCGACAGTCTGCTCCACAGAGATACAACCCTATTTGTGAATATATATATATATATATATATATATATATATATATATATATATATATACATATAAAGATATCCTTCCGCAGACGGCTTCGGCACTTCCGGCTACCGACGTGTGCTTCGCGCCGTTAGCCCCAGTTGATCCTCTTTCACTCTGGCGTAGTTCCGAACCAACCTAGATCCTGGTTTGTTGTGCTTTACAGCGAACATCACTCTCAGGACTTTGTGACTTCTTTTTCGGTAGTTCTATCACCAGAGTGGTGACGTCAGATCGATATCTGGTTACCAGCAGATCTAGCGTAAATGGACTTTGCCCACCGCGGGAGCGCGTTGTCTCTCATATTTGTTGTGTGAGGACATAGCTGTGGAGCCACATCACAAAAGCATTTCCGTTGGTTCCCCTAAGGTACAATAATTATCTCAGTTTCTTGGTGGTTCATGTCTCCCACTACAGTAATGCGCTGTGACCTACTCAGCACCACCTGTGGAAGCTGGAACAGCTCAAAGTCTTCTTCCCTGTCTGTTTGTGGTGCTCTGTGAAAGCAAGCTATCCCTACCGGCCACCGCTTTAGGCGAAAGCAACATGTGGTGACTTGTATGTTGGATGGTGCTGGTGTAAACCGGCCTCCCACTGATTATAACCAGTCCTTACGAGAAGGAGTACCCCTCCACCCAGCCTGCCGTCCATTCTATCTTGTCTGTAGACGGTGTAGCCACGAAGGTGCATAAAATTTTGCCCCTTCCCCTACCATGTCTCCGTGATAGCAATAATCACTGTTCCATTGGTTCTAGTCAGTAATTATCCTCACTTACTTCCTAAGCTACACACATTTGTGTACCATATGGCAGCATCCTGTGCTAAATCATCTTATTTTATTAAATCCCTCAGGGCCGTTGTACCCTCAAGCATAACACTCGAGGGGACATCCCACTTTTTGCACCAACAGCAACCTTGCCCGTATTTTCTTAAACGTTGAAAGCCACACCATTCATGGTAATTGTAATGCTGCCAACCGAAACACCTGAGGCTTCTTTTGTCTCATTACTTGCCCCTTTATTGCCTCCCGAGAGCGTCAGTGACCTACTCCTGTTTAACTGTGGATGGCGCTCGTGCAACGACTGTTACTTAGCTTCCATCCTTATTACCGGCACTCAACCTGAACTGCACCTTGACGTGGTGTGATGGCTTGCGCTCCTCTATGACCCAAAGAGCCATACAGGATGGCTTCTTTAAATCGGAGATGCAATCATACCCGACAGGTCAGTGGGTAGAGGTCAGACAAAGTCCAGGTTCGGGATCGATTTGAGCTGGCAACTCAATTGACAAAATCAGTGGTAGAATAATTGATCCAAACAAATGGGCTTCCACTAAGCCATCCCGCTGCCTTGTGGATAGGTTCTTGTTGGAACTAAACGCTTTGCATGAGGACCCTAATCGTTCTCCTGCTTTGTGGCTGGACCCTGTAGCAGTACCCGTCCAACATCTCCCATGAACTGCACGAATACAAAGAATTCCATACTGCATTGGTCGTCGCACAGGATAATCAGGACCGCGCTTCCCATTGCATCGAGCGGGGTGGGTAGTGATAAGTGGGCTGCTGCTCAGAGTTTCCTCTCTTTTTTTAACCTGTATCTTCTGTCCCCAGCCACCCCTTTTTGCCCCCTCTATCCGCCCATAATGCTCCCACTGATAACACGGCCGATATTCGCAACGATTCACTGTCAAATAGTGTCGGGAATAATCCTCTGTCTGGTAACTCACATTTTCTACAGCCTCGTCAGCCTGTGAATCTCGGCTCGTTAAACGTGCGTACATTCATGCAGGCCGGTCAGCAGGCGTGCCTAGCGCTCACAATAGATCCTCTGAAAATTGATGTCTGCTGCTTAAGTGAAATTCTCATCCAGGATTCGAGCAGTGTAATTTAACTAACTGCTCCTGGTATCTCATCGAGGTATTTTCTGCGCATTTCAGGAGACGAAGTAGCTCGAGCTACGGATCAACGTGGTGTAGGACTAGTCTTGACTGCTAAGGCTGAGGCTGCCCTTTTAGACGGGATCCCTGTTAACAGTCGTTTATGTGCTGTGAGACTCCAGGGTCAGTTGGCGTTCGAAAGGATAGTTGTGTTAAGCTCAATTTGTTTGGGATCTCGACGTACGCTCCAACGGACTGCAGCTCAGACGCGCAGAAAGATGAGTTCTATGATGCCCTCGCTACCCTCGTTCGCAGCAATAACTGTTCTGACATTGTAGTGCTAGCTGGTGACTTCAATGCACAAGTTGGCAAACTTAGTGTGTCAGAAGCCTGTTTAGGTGGGTGTTGTGCTTTACCCGCTGAGCGTACAGATAACGGGGATAGGCTTCTCCAGTTTTGTGCAGACAATCGATTGTTCTTGTCTAGCACCAATTCCGACACAGCTCACGTCGCACAGCGACATAGCGCTTTTACTCTGCAGGTACCCTAAGCCAGATTGATCATATTGCAGTAAGCTACTGGTGGCCCAGTTCTCTTCAGAACTGCAGATCTCACTGATCCACGTACGTAGAGTCGGACCATGTATTAGTTTTAATGCGATTATCTCTCCAGCTCCATGGTCATCGTCCCAAACCGCAAACCTGATTAGCCGTGCAACTTATGTGTGATCCAGAAGTACGCACCCGTTACGAGCAGAAGTTAGCACATGTGCTAGGATCTACGATGAACAGTAATGTAGATGAGCATTGGGCTCATATCAAACAGGCGGTGCACGTATCGGCAGGTTTTGTCTGTGATCCTAGATCCGTTGTCCATCATAGACACTGGATTTCGCAAGAGTCGTTTGGTCTCATGTAGCAAAAGTGTCAGCTCTCGAACAGTAAGGAGATGAATAAGACGCGAAGACATCTGCAGAAGCAAAATACGGAAAGCCTTCAGAATGATCTCGAAAATTGGCTGGTCACGGTAGCTGAAGAAATGGAAATAGCAGCTGCTTTAGGTAGCAGTCAGAGAGCGTTCAAACTTATTCGTGACACCGGTGGATGGCGCATCCAGGTCAGTGAAACGATTTGCGATAGGAATGGAGAACCTATATATAGCAAACAGCAAAGGCTTGACCGTTGGGCCGAATACTTCAAGGAGCAGTTTAACTGGCCGCACGCTAGTGTAGTTACTCCTGTATCAACAACTGCGACTTCTTGGGTGGTATCACTTGAGCCCCCATCGGAAGTAGAAGTAGAGTCATGCATTCGACCACTAAAGCGAGGGAAAGCGGCAGGTCCCGACGAACTTTCCTCAGTTCTTTTCAAACTGAGTGGAAATGGCTTACCGTTTTGTTTTGTAAGCTTTGGAACGCGGGGCGTATTCCGTTAATATAGAACGAGTCTTTTAATGTACCCATCTCCAAAAAAGGAATCCGCAGTGATTGTAGTAACTATCGTGGGATCAGTTTGATTTCGGTAGTCACCAAAGTACTAGCCTCGATTTTGCTGCGTCGTCTGACGCCGACTCACGAGAGGAATGCCTGCGAACAACAGGCCAAATTTCGCCCAGGTCGAGGATGCATCGACCCGATTTTCACTCTTTGTCAATTAAATGAAACACGTCATGCATGCCGTCGACCAACAATAATGGTTTTCTTAGACTTGTTAGGGGCCTTCGATTCAGTTGATCGAACAGTGCTTTCAGTGTTCTTCATCGAAAAGGTATGCCCCCAGAAGTTCGTGAACCTACTGAGATCATTGTATTCTCATACTTCTGGCCGCGCAAGAGTTTACGGTGAACTATCCGGTCGGTTCGAAACGACCAGTGGTGTTCGACAGGGATGCCTCATGTCTCTATTCCTGTTCAACTTCTTCATGGACAAAATATTGGAGAGTGCACTGCAAAATCCTTAGGATGTAGGCGTCGAACTAGGAAATAGTGGAAAGCTATGTGACCTAGATTACGCGGACAATGTTGTCTGCTTGTTCGAATCTACGGAACATGCTCAACGTGCACCAGGTAGACTTGGGAGAGCTGTAGCTCCATTCGGCATGCGCTTTGCAGCTTCAAAGTGTAAGGTGATGTTACAAGACGACGTCGACGATTCCGTGCTTGATGCTCGATAGGGAGATGCTGTCAGTTGTCGACCACTTCACCTACCTCGGCAGCAGCGTGACGGCAGATGGGAGCACTGTAGTAGAGGTGAGCACTCGTATAACCGGGGATCGAGCGGCGTACACTGGACTGAAGCACTTGTGACGTCGATCTGATATTTCACTGAAGCTGAAAGGTCGTGTGTACTGTGCCGCACTGCATTCAGTTTTGTTGTATGGTTGCGAGACTTGGAGTCTGCATGCAGAAGATATTCGTCGTCTTGAGGTTTTCGACCACAGATGTTTGCACAGTATCGCTAAGATCGGGTGGATTAGCCAAGTAGGCAATGCTGAGGTCAGAAATCGAGTATTGGGTACTAATTCGGAGAACGTTTTGTCACAGCGTATCGAACTTAGTAGACTTCGTTGGTTGGGGCATGTGTTACGAATGGCAAACACAAGTCTTTCACACCGTGTTCTATTCTCCGTTCCTCCTAGGGAGTGGAAGAGACCACGTGGAGGTCAACAGATGACGTGGTAACGAGGAATGAAAAAAGGTCAGCAGACTTAGGGAAAGTATTTGCTTCACGTCTTCGTGGCTGGGGTCCAAAAGATCCGTCTACCAGTTGGCTGGAGACACTGAAGGATGTGGCAGCGAACAGTGAACAGTGGTGATCGTGTTGTCATTTATTGTCCCGTCAGAGTGATTGATGAATGTGTGTTTGTACAGTTAGACTGTGTAATCCGTATGTTGGCCACTAGGTCGTTTATTTTTTTCACCGCTGTAAGGCCACTTTGTCCATCTTTCATGTTCCATCTTTGTAATTCAACGTGCAAGGTGGCGAGAAAGGCAGTGGTCAATGGGACTTACCCTACTGTTTAACGCTGTACGATTCTGATGATTGCAGATAAGGTGAAATTTTCAGGTTCTCCTTAACCTTCCTAGGTTCAGGAGGACCTAGATGCTATGCTGAAATGGGAAGTAGCCTGGGACCTACCTCCTAACCTGGCTAATTGCCTACGACGGTTGATTGAGAGATCCGAAAGAACCAGCTATCTAAACCCAGGCAGCTCTGGGCTCGTGGCACAGAAAACAGAAATCAGATCTTTTGGGCTAGTTGTAAGAAGCAACTTCAAGCCGTTTGTGCAGTGTCCTTTGGCGGCTAACAGGGCAAACTGATCTACATACTAGCTGTGTAGAACATTATTGTACTTACTTTTACACGACTGTCTCCTGCCGAAGGACAAGTCGGCTCCACGGATATGTTTATTTGTGAAGAGGTATGAAGCGATGTCCCCAACACCGTTCGCCAGTCTTGTGATATTTAGTAGCCCAGTCCGGCCTTTTTTGTTCGAGGTCGCATCTCTAGCCTTTGTACATCCAAGTGCAACGTGCAAGGCAGTAGGGGCAATGGCCTTATTTGATGGCGGGCCACATGCGCCACTTCACAGTGCCCGTCAGCAGACTTGTGTGGTATTTCAGAGAGGAAAGCGCTAGCTAAGCGGAGACCCACCACGTCCTCAGGCACTGACACTGCTCTTCCGCGGCCGCTTATACGGTGACCCTAAGCCTGCTTCACTCACGACTAATCACCGGTTTGGTGGCTGTGCCCCTGTCCGCGACCTAGGGACGCGCCCGGTAGCATGCAGCTCCGCTCAAGGTCAGTGTAACCTCGACTGTAGCACAACGATGTCGGGAACCCAAGAGTCCTGCTACCCCTTTACACAGACCTGGTGCGACCCCACCTAGAGTACATAATCCAGGCGCGGGCTTCCCAGTTGGTTAGGGACACGCATACACTGGACAGGGTTCAAATGAGATTCACAAGAACAATCCTCCGTCTAGGAGGACTGCAGTGCGGCGGTAAGTTAGCGTCTCTAGATTTGCACTCACTCAAGCACAGACGTGCACGAAGAGACTTATAACAAACGATGAAGCAACTGCAAGGAGGGTCGACCACGAAACGGCCATAATTTGTCCATGATAGAAAGTCCGCCCTCCGAAGGGAAGGGGTGAAACTCAATAAACAAAAAGTCCGCAAGAGTAACAACGCCCTGTTCTTTGCATGTAAAGTTATCAATAACTGGAATAAGCTTCCTGCGGATGTAGTACAGCAAATACTCACCGTTTTACAAAATAAATCGAACTTGGCTTGGAAACATGTTATCAGGGGTTGACGGTGAGGCAGTTGAGAGCTCATAAGTTATCGTCGTTCAGATTTTAATCTTTCATCCATATCCTCCTCAACGCCTGTCAGTCCCTCTACATTTTTATTATTACAAGAAAGCTGACTTGGAGTTGACAGCAGTGTTGTGGAGTTGTGCTAGGTCAAAAATTGTTCAGTTCAATTCAGTTTCAGTTTATTCAACCATTAACCTCGCATTTCTGTGCTCTGGTTTCGGTTTCTACCTTCCGGCATCGTCCAGTGAAGGGCGAAAAGAATAGAAGTATAGTGATAAACATCCATAAAAGTCGAAGTACCAAGGAGAAATCAAAACGATAAGGAAAGAGTCCGAATGCAACTACGCCACTGACCGCGGCACCTAGCCATATTATTTAATGTCTTCAAAAAATAAGTAGGCGGATCACGTGGACCCTAACCTGGAAGTCTAACACGTCCTACTGGGCCAAGTCCACTGGTCAAGGTTTTCACAACTTTTCGCCATGTCATGGACTGGCCACCTCGACCTACCTTCCAGTCACCATCTGCCTCAGAGAACAGCGTACGTTGAGGAAGTCTATCCGTGAGCATGCGTAACGCATGTCCCAACCCTATAAACCTGTTTAGATTCAGCACTTGATCCATAGACTGACCTCTGGTTCCCAACACCTTACGCCGAACCTCAGCATTGCTGATACGGTGTTCCTACCATACTCGGGCAATTCAGTTTATACAACTCTGAATCTCGCACTTCTGTGGTCTGGTTTCGGTTGCGACGTACCAGCATCGTCTAGTAAGGAGAAAAAGAGTAGAAGCATTAAGTGAAAAGATCCAAAAAGCAAAGCAATAAGGGGAAGTCACGAAGACAAAGAAGGAAATGGAGAACTACATGACACAATATCTTCGAGAAAGAATATCCGCAACTTTAATTTTGGTCCCTGATCTGTAAAACACGTCATGGGAGGACGGAGCAAATTCATTTCATCAGCTTTGTATATTCGTTCTTTATTTCGCCTTAGTTCTTCTGATCGTACATGAAAGCAGTGTAACATTGGTCGATCACGAGTCTAACATTAGTTTTTGTATGTTTGTCTTCATTTTCTGGTTGCCTCCACTATGACTTAAGTTTCCTTCTCGATCGCTGAGTGATGATGATCGCTTGGTATGATATTCCTCGAAAAGAATGTAATAGGTCGCCCATTTTGTTTCAAACCGGCTACATTGGCCACGTTAAAAGTATGTTTCCAAAATCAAAGGAGTGTTCCGGTTTACAGTCATGATTGCAGCCTATATCAGTTCCGTTTTCAGTCGTCCAATGTCACCGGAAAGATTCTATTGTGAACGAGAGAGTGGATCCTATCCAAGAAGTGGAAAATGCAGTTGGGATAATAAGTGAACATGTCCTGTGCTTCAATATAGCGCGGCGAAGGCATTTTCATTAGTTAGTGGGATCTGTCAGGATCCGATTTATTATAACTTTTGAGTCTTAAAATCCGAACAACCTGATTCGATCTGTGGCGAAGGTAAACTTTGTTTCTTTCAGCGGTAAGCCATAATTATTGACGGCTGCCAAGGAATATTCGAGATTTCCGTTGTGACCATCGTTGCTTTGACCGCCTAGCATTATCAGTTTGGTTCAGTGCAGAAAGCCATTAAACACACTAGGTACAGTGGCTTAGATTGCTATCTCTCAGCAGTAACTTCAACCGGAAATAATGAAATAGTATGAAGAAAATAAGAAAACTACAATTAGTATCAATATATGTAGTAGGAGATTAGGTTTTACATAATATGAGATTCGTCATGGATTGTGTACGTTCTAAACAATGAAAACCATGGGAGCGCCGTACGGTCGTTTCATCTTTGTCAAGAATCATTAGCATCTCACATTATGTGAAATCTGATCTACTCATGTAGCAACTAAGATCTGTAGGTTGTTTAACGGAATGCCTTCGTTGTAGTTAGGCCCCTACAGAGAAGCCGTCCATCATGGGAGTCGCTCGCTGCATGGAAAATGCCATGCTAACTTGTACGGGAAGGGCGCTATATCATGTAGTGGAAAAGTTCAATGAACCTTTGAGAGCCAGCCTGGATAGCATTGTGGTTAAGATGTTCGATTCACAATCGTCTACCCCTGGTTCGGGTCCCAGTTGGGGCTCGGTGGATGTGCGCTGCTGGACTGCTGATGATTCCAAACAAGGATGAAACAACCATACAGTGCTTCCATAGTTTCCAATGGTTTGGACGTTCGCACTGGATAATACGTTATCACCCTCGGGAACCTGCTTACTTGACCTCAGCTTGCGACTCTGATCGCTCCAGCCGACTATAATTAATCAGAAGACAGCAACTCAACTCGTCAAAACGTGTTTCACAAAAATCACTGTGCGGTATATAGAGCGAAAATCGAACGTTCCCGAAGTTGGGCGTCCAGTTAGGTTCAAGCCCTGATGGGTCGACTAGGTTAATAAAAATATTTTGCCGCAGTGATTATTGATCCGTTGACCCAATTTGCGTTGGACTATAGATAACTGCTCGATCAACAAAAAGCGTTACGTCATGAGTAATCCAATAATTTATCGACTGTTGATTATTCAATCCGGCCTGGCACACTCGAGTTGATTAATGGCTTGCCCGAAAAAGTTTTTTTTATTTCATTTTAACTTCCTAACACTGCATGGTGAATCTCTTTATGCAAAGTAGCATAAAGTCGAAATAAATAGTTTGTGAGTACAGCAGCGCCACTGGCCGCGACACCGAGCTATATCCTCAAACGGATCTAGCTACTGAGTGAGGGCAAATCTTGCACCCCATTCAGGAACTCAAGCAGATCCTACGTGACCAAGTCTGCTGGTTAGGCTTTTCATACTTTTCTTTCATATCATGGATTGGCCATCCTTGCCCATCTGGCAGCCGTTACTCGATTCAGTAGGCACTGCGCGCTAAGGAGTCCTATCCGAGATCATGCGCAACACATTTCCCGGTCATCTTAGTATGGTGAACTTAACTGTTCAATATAATGATCTAGCTCGTGAACCTAAGACTCAGCGCCGAACCTCAGCATTACCTATACGATGTTGCCACCAAATCCAAGCAATATTACGAAGATGTCGGTGTTCAAATACCGACGATCTTCGTATATCCTCCGTTCATAATGGCTGTCTCCGAACTACACAGGAGTACTTTCCTGAGTGCTGCAGCGTACACTCGACCTTTGATAAATAGACGGATATTATGTCGACGCCACGGACGACTCAAGTTTGAAAATGCCAAGTAAGCCTCCTGTGTACGCGAGGATACTTTACTCGATATCTGACCACTTTGTGAGATGTACCAGCCCAGGCAACGCAGCTTGTCTACCTGGTCTATAGTCACCCCGGATACTCAACGGTTTTGTGTCGCTCCAACCCAATACTGCAACGGCAATATGCACTTTTAAGGGTGCAAAACGCAAACCGAACACTGCTACGCAGTCCGTCAAGCTGTCCAGAAAATCTTACAAATTACCTGAGTCTTCTCTTAGAAGAACTATTTCGTCCGAGTTCGGGCTTACATTGATCTTTCATCTGAGTTCACCACAAAAAGTGGTATACGTCAGGGTTGCCTCCTTTATCTTTTTCTCCTGAACTTTATAGTTGATATGGTCCCAAAGATCGCGCTTATGGCAAGTGATGATCATGGTATTGAACTTTTCCCTGGTGGAAAAGTGTCAGACCTTGAATATGCGGACGACATACTTCTAAGTGAAGATCCTGGTAAGTTGTAAGCTTCTCTAAACGGTCTGAATAACTGCGTAGCAATGTTCGGTATGAGTTTTGCACCTTCAAATGCGAGATGCTGTTTCAGGACTGGGTTGGTCAAGCACCAAACCTTTTGGTGTCTGGGGAGACTATGGATCAGGTAGACAAGTTCTGTTATATGGTCAGCTGCATTTCACCTGGAGGTCGAATGTCGGACCGGGTGTCTTTGCGTATACAGGAGGCTCGTTTGGCTTTTGCCGAGAGGATTCGTTGGCTCGCGCTGTTTGCTGAGGTCTGTAACGGTTGGAAGAAGAGTAACGGTGATGAGTTCATGATGTGGAGGAAAGGTATGAAAAGTCCAACCGGTGAATTTGGTCACGCAGGGCATGTTAGACTTCCTATGTGGGGTCGAAGTGACCCTTCCACTCTGTGGTTAGATACATTGAAGGACATGGCTAGGTGTCGTGATCAGTGGCGCTCTTGTATCTACAAACTTTCTTTATCTGTTTTGATATCAATGTTCGTAGTCCTTTTATTACTCCTTTCCCATTCTTGTTTTTCGTTATTTCACTTTTAGGTTGGTACTAGGAGATAGCAACCAAAGCCAACGCACACAATGCATGGTCAGTGGTTGTCTGAAGTGAACTGTTGTCCGCGTATTGAAGGTCTGAAACCTTTTCGATCTGGAAAAGTTTAGTGCTACTATCCTCACGTGATAAAAACGCGGTCTCTAGGATAAAATCAGCCAAGAAGTTCGGGGGAAAAGGATAACGGAGGCAACTCTGACGAACATCAATTTCCGTGATGAACGTGAGTGAAAGATCAAAGCAAACCCGAACTCGGCTTCGGCTGTTCATGTAAAGGGACTTTATGATGAAAATGAATTTATCTGGTATACCCTTCAACAAGGAGCAGCGCCAGAAAACTGTGGGGTCGACTGAGTCGAACACCGCCATTGATAAAAACGTCGTAGACAATGGGCCTACGGAAGGCGTGCTTATGGTCTAAAGGTTGTCAGTGATTGAAGGTGTGGTTAGCACAACTTCGACCAGATCTAGTCCTAGCCCGATCTTCGGGCGAACACTGTTCGCAGATAAGCAGTGAAGAATAATGCCAGCAAGCAGTTTGAATGCGGTGCTAACCAGATTTATTCCCCTGTGGTTTTCATAAGAAGACCTGTCACCTTTCTTGCAGATCGGTACGATCACCGATTCACGTTAACTCTTTGAAACTTGTCCTTTTTCCCATATCGAACGGTGTTTTGTCAACCCCAGTGCGATTGCTGAGCCACCGTCTTTAGAAATAGGCGGAGGAAGCTCATCCGGTCCGGCATATTTTTCTCGTTTAGAGTTGCATATCTCACAGAGAATCTTCGCTTCTGACGGAGGATTTGTTTCAACATCCAGGACTCCAGCCATCGTGCTACTCATTATAGCTTTTGTGATTAAAGGTCAATTAAATTGTCCCTCGAAATATTCCGCCCAAGGAACTAGACAGTACTTCTGAGTTTGAATCATTAAGCCGTTCATTTCTTTTACCAGTTCGTTAGCGCCTGGTTTTCGCGGGCCGGTATTCCTAATTAGACGGAAATTGTTGTAGCTGTTGCCAATCACCGCACCCTTTTCCATCTCTCCACACTTCGCAATTCACCACTGCTCACCGTCGTTTCTTAGGCTACGAATCAATTGGTGTTTAAAACATCTCCATGCTTCATCATATCTGGAACCCGAAGGAATCGATCTGCGCGTATCTAACAGTGCAGTTGAGGATGTAGATATCTATCGTTTCTGTGTATCTGGTTGTTGGACCTTGGTCAGCATTAGGATGCTCAGATGGGACCTGCTTGATCTATGTCAATCGGTCTCCTGGATCCTTGGCACTTGAATACATGGATTACCTGACGGATAATTCTGTTTGTAAAGCCGATGAGATGTAGGCTGAAACACGGGCGGACGACAGCGTGATCAGGGTCTACAGATTGGGACCAGAATGAGTGGCATTCTTGAACTGAACCGCGCCAGCGGTAACCGATAGCATTGTGGTCGATCTGGATTCAACTCTGTGAAGACGCACTAGGACGCCAGGTTAGTGGGTGCCGCCTTTTGTGCGAGAATTTGGTACTCGCCAGGAATAATCAGTGATTGGAACTTAGTTGGATGAGTCGGTCGCCGTTATCGGTTCAATCGGCTGGAACGCCAAATCAGCCTCCTGCATTCTTCACCGTCGCGTTTAGGTTTTCAACTTGAGCGTTGAAATCACCAGCAACAGCCGTTATGTCCGTAGAGCGCACGCTGCGGAGCGGTCGAGACAAATCTTGGTAGAATTCATCTTAAGCCTCAAGAGAGCTGCAGCCGGTTGGAGCGTACACCGAGACGACAGACAGGCATCAACGCTTCAGTCTATTACTGTTGACATGCACAAAGATAGATAATTTAATCTTCGACATGTGCCGCTCCCTAAAAACCATCTTCCTTTGTAGCGGTCGTGTTACTTATTTGTTGAAATTACCAAAAAATATATTTCTGCAAAGCCCAGGACGATTCGAAAGTAAGATAGCCTTCTCTTTTGATAAAGAAAATAAACGCACTGACACACTATATGTTAATAGACTCCTATGCAGCCACAACAGTAACCGCCTATGCTTATGACATTTGACTTCTGTGTGAGAAAACAAGTTAACTGTGCTGCGGACGTTGACAATATTAACAGTATTTATCCACCTATCAAATGTCTCCAAATTCATTCCTCCGGTAAGATTGCATATAACCCCATTCCCTGACAAAACCTACCGTTTTCATATGGACAAATGTAAAAGTTCAGAGTAATCCGCGATCGTTCCGACGCAAGGTTTCAGCTCCCTCTGTGGAAAGCATAGAGGAGCTTTACCAGTCTACATATGTGAACTGCTCTTAAGCGTTATTCTTTGCCATGATTCGTACGCTCGCGAATAGTGCTTGTACAAAAATTGAGCTGGATTTAGAACCAGTGGGGACCTTATGTTTATATTTCGACAGATTTCAGAACTGTCGTTGGCTGTCCTGATCAGGATACTACTAGATTTCGAATTCCTTCGATACGGTATATTCAGAAGGTTTACAAACACTCAGTCTGATTCTCGTTTAATTCTGTTGACAAAAACTAGAACATTCACAGTCTTGAACGCTTTGGTAAGTACTCGGTTGGCTCTTTTTAAACCAAAATTATTAGCTTCGACAAAATTTATTGATAAATATTATGAAACTAGTGGCTTTGTTTGATTTAGTGAATCCATTGACGCACAAAGTTCATCCATTTTACTGGGTATTACGTTTATCCATGTCCTAAAATGAACACGAGGTTCAAAGTAACGTTGGCTTCATGCACGATTTATCTCAAACATTAATTGAGGGATAGAAAATCACATTTATTGTACTGCCGTATGTAGAACAAAACAGAACGTCTCGAAATCGGACGACAAAATGACCAAATCAAGTCCACATACTATACATTCTGAAGCAAATGTTTATTTAAAAGACATTATTCCCCACTCTCCAGAAACCAAAAACCCAAGGAATACACAGTCGTAAGAAAAATACCAAATCAGCAACAGAGCACTCGCCTTTATGGTACGGGAAGCAGAGAAGTTTAACATCTTATTCGACACTTTTACACTTTGCTTCAACCACCTAGTACATCACGGCACACTGTTTGTATTCTAGAAGAATGACTAACTCTGAGCTATTCATTTGTTTACAATTGATTTTTCCACTAATTCCCCTCCTTTTTATGGGATAAATAAAACCTGATTGACAGGCCTTCTTTGTGCGTTATTTCTTGACTGATTGGTCAAAGGATCTTCACATAACGTAAGGCCACCGTCAGGGGATGAACCACTTAACTCCGCTACATAAGCCACTGCATCTTGTTTTGTTACATTTTCTCATACACTGGACGGGAAAACTACTGGAGGTTCGTTTTCCCGTCTTTCGTATAAACTTGTGGTATTGCAAAAACTAAACACGATCTTTAAGCATTCGACACAAATGGGGCGATCCAGCTCTATGACATCGCTGTTTGATTTCTGCACAACTACAGGAATACCTTGAGACCCATAAACCCCTCAGGACGGTTCACTTAAGGGTTGTTCTGTTTCGTCCAACCTTCTTCTGGCTGGCGAAAGCTGGACGCATAGTAAAGCTGAGGGCTAGACTATGGATGTGCTCTTCGTAGATTTTAACAAGGCGTTTTGTAAGGTACCACATAACCGTATGATTCTAAAACTGAAGTCCGTAGGAGTGACGGAACCGCTGATCACTTGAACCGGGGACTTCTTGCGAGAGAGGTCGCTCTCCGTGAGGGTCACACAGACTTACTCTGATTTGCAGGTGGCTTTCAGTGGAGTTCTCCAAGGCTCGGTTTTGGGGCCACTGGCGTTGTTGATGTTCATCAATGGTTTCCCACTACAGATCAAATCATCCTGTCTGATCCACGCCGATGACCTCAAGCTCTGGCAAGTGATCAAAAAGGACGCAAACACCGTGAACTGCAAGTGTATTTGGACTCCTTTCGCTAAGGTCCGCATCTCGGGCCCTTCCCGTCAGCGTCCAAAAGTTCAGGCAGATGCTGATAGGTGAATCGAGGTCGAACGATTTCTAATCCTTCCGGACATGGGCTGTTCAGACGACTACCTGTGAGTATGACCTAGGTGTAGCTGACTTCGTCATTGAGAACCCGGGTCCACCCTGACAAGATATATCTCCGCTTAAGGCATACTTGGCACCATCCGACGTTCAATCGCTAAGTTACGATATCTTCAGGTTGCTGTACACTATGTACACCATGCTGCTTTTCCGTGCACGGCCATATTTCAGAGTTAGAGAGAGTACAGCGAGCCGCTACACGTCTCGTTATTGGACTTATTTCAGTTTAGTTCATTCAGCCATCAACCTCGCTTTTTGTGGTCTGGTTTTGTTTGTTGTCTCGTAGCATCGTCGAGTTAAGGGCAAAATAAATAGATGCATTAGATTAACAGGAGCCGAAACTTAGGTAATAAACGAAAATCACGAAGACTACGAAGAGGTCTGAATGCAATGACACCACGGGCTGCGAAATCTAGCTGTACCGCCCAATGTTTCCAACCAGCTAAGCAGTGGGTCTCGTGGAACCCAACTCGGAAGTCCAACACGCTCTACCTGGTCGAGTCCATTGGTTAAAGTCATACCTTTTGACCATGTCATGGACTGACTACCTCAACTTACCGTCCAACCATTACCTACCCCGAAAAACAACATACGCCGATGAAGCCCACCGATGGGCATGCGTAGCACATCCCACCCACCCTAGTCTATTTGGTATCAGTGCTTGTTACGGTAACGGACCACTAATTCCCAACACCCTACATCTAACCCCAGCTTTGCTGACGCTGTGTTCCTACCACATTCGAACAAAATAGAATCCTAGTCGGTGGGCTGGTCGATGACCGAGCGCTATCAACCATCAAGTGTGGTCAGTAATGACGGAATTCAAACTCACAGCTCCAAGTTAATTGATTGTTGCATGACACTGTTCGTTCAGCACCGGTCGATGACATGGTTTTATTGAAATCGTACATTACGTGCTGCTCATGTGTCCTATTTCCAACGCTTTTCCTCATGAAATAGAGTAATCACCCCAGTCATAAGATTTAATTTAATTTTCGTTGTTTGCGATACCCACTCATAAGACTTCATTCTTGTTTTTAGAATGTGGTCAGAGCGCCACGTCTCATTGGCCTCATAAAATTCCAGTGGCTCATGTGCCTAATACATGAGGCACTTTCCGGTGGGGAAGATATGGCCGGACCGAAGAATGTGCATCACTGCGGCATGTGCTCTGCTTCTTTTGATCGCGCCTCAAGACTTGAGGCTCATCAGCGCATACATACTGGCGAGGTTTGTTTATGTGATCATCATACTTGTTATTTTTTGTTCAGTTATGTACATTCCTACATTGGAAAATGTCGCTTGAAGATGATAAGAAATCGCTTTCTCGCTGACTTTTGCAGCAGCTGTGAGGCTTCCTTGATGGGTCTTCCATTGCAAACGTTTACTTTTGATAGAAATTCTCCATGAGGGATATTCCTCCAGTTTATTCCTTGAATATATGAAGCCATCGGATAGGAAACTCGTTTTCGGAATGAAAGAGCTCGAGGATCATAAATAGGGATTGCCACGCACTTTTCGGTTCCAGTTTTTAGCACCGAATAACCTCACACTTCATTGTCGTGGTTTTGATTGCTTCATCACAGTATAATTAAGTCGGTAGTAACAAAGCGGAACATAACTAACGATGAATAGCGTGAGTGGAATGTGTTACCGAAAGAGCAGAACTGTATGTTACCGGGCGCTTCCCCAGGTCGCCGCTAGCTATGAATAAATTAGGTCTCGGCCCATTAAGTAAGCGATCGTGGACCATCAGCGGCAGTGTTCAAGGTGCATTTTATGCTTGGTTAGCTTCCTTCGCTCCACACGTCCCTGGACAGCATTACTGTGAATGTGGTCATTCGCAAAGTAAGGCCATTGTCCCTCGGGTCCTATTAACCCAACAGAGTTTTTCAGAGAAGGTGGATGAACCGTAAAATGGGCCACCAGCTTGTCTGGAACAACAATGCTGCCCTGCAGTGCTCGCTTGGCTGTCCAAAGACTAGAGTTACATCTACGAATAAAAGACCGAAAAAGATCCCCTTAGCCTACCTCTTACCATGGACCGGTAGACCGTGTAGTAAAACGGTCCACAACGAAACCAACCGTGACAAGCCCTATAGCGTCTTATTGCATTTTCTCATGCACTAACGAATGGACTCTTATTTTGAAAAGAAAGGACAGAATTGCAACATAACACACCGTACACAACAGTCTGCTCCTCTAGCACATGTTTCCAATCCCTATTCTTAAATTCTTCCCTCACGTACAACGGAAACTTCGGTGGTCCGTGCCAGCAGTAGAACATCCAGTGGAAATCCTGTTCCAGTTCTCTGGCGTTCTTTCTGGACTAGTATCCAAGTCTTACCAAATGTATTTTCATTGTCTGATGCTCTTTTTTGTTTTCGCTACTCGCCCAAACTAACCACGTTCAACTTGCAAACTCTAATTCGGATAAGACAACAAGTGTGTTTGGCTCGTACGCTTGAGACCATTGCCATCGATGTGTGTTGCCCCTGAGATACTCGTATTTAAGACTCCAGTTCCATCATTCGACTGATGTCTCCATCAAATCTTGTGCGGTTTGAATTACGCCTTTCTAGGGATTTCGGTCTTGCTGGCGTTGGCAGGGGTTTTAGTGGGAGGGCCGAAGCCGCGCTGTTATACTGGATCCCAATAAACCGTTGTTTATGCGCAGTGAGAATAAGAGGTTTGTACAAGGTGTGCATTCGCCGTGCCGATAAATTCAATGTTTCTCTTTCGTCTTGTGTACCCATCGACTGCAGCCCCGATGCAGCCAAAGATAAATTCTATCAAAAGTTACACGGTTTCTTACGTAAGTCGAACCGAGCCGATATCGCAAATGTTTTCGAAGTAGGTTGGCTACCATAGGACGAGGCGCATTTTGGAGACTACTTTGGGCTAGGTTCCTGTGCAGAAAATGGGAAACGGTTCTCGCCCTGATAATCGCATTTCCCTTGCCAGTACCAAATTATGATGTTCCGTTTGCCGATACTTCACGTGGCGACCGACCTCTTCGGGTCAGCGATGTACCCAGATGGACCACATCCCAATAAGCCACAAATGGCGAGATTTCGTACCAAACTGCCAGTCGTACCGAAACAGTTCTCTTCTCTCCGAAAACGCATTAGTTTGCACCAAGCTGTACATAAGCTCCACACTTTATTAAGTTGATGCGACTGTTTGTAGTTCTTGCATTTTTCGTACACTTGATACTTAACTTTTGGTTAAGGTTCTCCGTGAGAGATAACAATCGAAGGTGCCGCGCCGAGTGCATGGTTGATATTTGTTCAAACTGAACTGACCAGATTTCTTTGTCCAATACGTTTTGTGCGAGAGACAAGCTGCTTAGGTCTTGCTACTCTGATCACAATGTTTCCACTTGATCAATCTCACAGAGACCTTATCAATGCGATTGTGGCAAAAAATACACGCGTGCACAGCATTTGAAGCGTCATCAACTCTCATGTTCTCCGAATAAAACCAACCTCCAGGGAGACACAGCCGCAAATGAGGCGTCTCCTTTGAAAGAAAAGAAGATCTATACGTGTACTCAGTGTAATGCGGGTCCATTTCGGCAGAAGAAAATGGTCTGGGCGCATATTGCTATGGTACATCGGTAAGTTTTGTACTCCACTTTTATTGTCTTCCCCCTCAATACGCTCTGGTCGTGCTTGATTATTCGATAATTTTTGATCGATTTGATTACAGCGTTTACTCACCATATCGGAGGTTAGAGGTTCGGATCCCGCCACCATCGGTCACTTTGGTGGTAGACGGTAATATATATATATATATATATATATATATATATATATATATATATATATATATATATATATATATATATATATATATATATATATATATATATATATATATTCACCGGTGACCTGGTACAGAGTACAGAAGCTTGGTGTTATGGAAACACGTGAAATCGAAAAATAAACCAGGAGTCATGGGGAAAATCTGTGTTAAGTTAGTACACAATTTGCCACAACATAACTACCACAGAGCACGACTTCGAGCTAACATTTTGGTAGACACTGTGCCGTATCAGGGCTCAGCCTGCACGTTGTCATTTCCATTCCAAGCAAGCATGTGGCCTGAATACTACCCGGTTGCCCAGACTGAAGTTGAAGGCTGAGTTAGGGAGCCCTACCCTGAGCCTTCGACCAGAACGACTAACCTACAAGGCCACAGGACGATGTGAGGGTCTCGTGACCCTATGTTAGCTGGTAACTGATTGCTCAGTTTATACGCCCTTCGGACGAGGCCAAATGTCTTAGGTGCCCAATACACTCCTCCACCACAAATGCCGGTGAGCATACCGTTGTACTCCACTCGTGGTTGGTTTGGAATCAGGGTTTAGCCATCTCCCCTAGACTGACTATCAGTCAGTTAACCCAGTGGAGAGCGCCGAGTATTCGCTTTCGTCCTCTCACTTTAGTGGAAACACTTGCGCCACAAGAAGGCAATGAGTAGGACTTCCTCAGTAGAGGTTATTTGAGACACACGGTCATTTGGGAGCATTTCGAGAGGCGATCACGACCAGCAGCCATCCCGGAGTATGAGGCACCCACCCCCGACCATACTGAGGCATTTGGAGGCGCAGATTGTAATCCAGTCACCTGGATCGTTGCCTCACACAACCTATTTGCACCGTACGTGGTTCTCCACCCCAATTCTCAATGGGCCTTCCATTGCACTCATTTGCTAGCATGTAATAGAAAAGGTTGATCGAAAAGCTCTTTCCTGTAACGAGGGCAGTTATTGTTGCTTCTAAAATTAGAACTTGAGGGTATAGGTGTAATTTTTAAAATGCTTGATTGCTAATGATCTCATCATAAATTTAGTTTATTTTGTATCATGCAATCTAGGGAAAAACCTGAGTTATATCGGCCAATCCACTTGTATAACTGATTCATTGCTGACTTGACGTAATATCCATTGAAGTACTACTTTGTAAAGAAGCCTTGCTCAGAATATCCCCAATCAGGGAGGATTGTTGAGTGGGACAGGTTTTCAGTTTGGCGTGTTTTTTTTGACTGCCGGACCAGGATCTGCTTCCAACATGCATAAAGCCGTTACCATGGATACTAAACATGGAACGTACTAAGCGAAAGGTTATTGGGAAATATCACCTAGCGTTAAACTGAATTACTTGGCCAGAGCTTTCATAACTTTTTTCTGAGGCACGGAGGAACCACCCACCTGTCTTGTCAATGTCTGCCTCAAAGACTTTTGAATACTAGAGAGATTTCGTGTTAGACGCTCTTAAGTGGTGAAGTTCCAGTTGAACTTAATGTGATTACAAAGTATGGTAAGAAAGGACGTGAATTTCTTATTTTAGAAACTGAAGTAAACATCGTCTGTCTGTTATGATCGTATCAAATCACCGAGCGATTTCGTCTGATATGGCCTTTATCGCTTGGATGCCATTTATTCTCCAGAGAACGAAAACACGTATGCGCTCAATGTTCCCGGGCGTTTCCCACCAAGTCAAAGTTGGATTCCCACTCAAAAAAACACCACGGATTTGTTTGTACTATCTGTTACCCAGTCGATTTAGATGCCTGTGTAATGCCTACGGATTCACTTACATGGAAGTTTGAGAATTTTATCGATCTGAGACGTCACATGGCAATGGTTCATCCGAAACCCGGTAAGTAGGTTAATGATTCATTTGACTTCGCTCTCCGTTTTCACTCATTGGCTTCCGGATTGTTTCATGATATTTTGCAGAGCTATTCATTCTGACCGTCACACAAACGGCAGACGCAGCTTTTGTTTGATAGCCACCCAATCACTTTGGTGAGAAAAGTCTTGCTTCGATTCATCTAGGTTTATTGATGCAAAACAGATGGTTTATGTACGATGTATGTTGTTCATGCACGAAAACTTATCGGTTCACTAAGATCCCTAATTGGCCCATATGACTTGTTTGTCCGTTTGCACCCGGGTTGGCCGATTCATCTGTGGTCGGTTCGAAGAAATGTTAGCCGCTCATTGGTACATTGATCCATTTGGCTGAATGCACTCTTATCCTTGATTCTGGACTGGTAGTGCTGGCTATCTTCCTCTGAACCAGACCTTCATTTGGCAGTATGACGACTCATTCCCTCACATCTTTTTGCTTTCCATTTTTTACTGCTGTGCCCCACGTACAGATGTTTCCGATGGGAAATCTCCATAAACTACCATCGGCCTGAAAGACTGGTAATTGTACCTCAGATCAGTAGGTGATTTCTGCCTAATAGCTGTGCCGTGTGCACATGTTGATGCATCAACTACGTGTATTCGAAAAAGCTCTTACTCGATAGGTTTTCAGAATACGGGACCTAAAATTTGAGTTCTCATATGACATACTCAGTGTTTAGTCGCTACGATATCGTGGGGGCTTGTCTCTTCATTTGCACATCCTAGTCTGACTGAATCCGTTTATAGTAGTCAGTTAATTATACCAGAGCTAAAAACTGTTTCGTGATAGTAGGGATAGGTTCATCACACCATTTAATAATGAAATCATTCAGTTCGGTTCAGTTTGCCTAGAATTTTTTGTAACTAGAGCCTATTGTGTATCTAGATAGTAATTCTGTTATCGGTGCGTTTCCGTGGCTCCCAACACTGGGTGATGTTTTTTCTGAAACGTAGAAGTTTTGTGTAGTATCCTCTATGCAGAAAAATGGAAACAACGGGTGGATTGTCTGTGATCCGAAGTCAGCCCAACATACCTCGGGGTATACTGCTCCCCCTAACATTCGTCTACCGTTTTTAAAACCTTCAGTGCTGTGGTATTTATGACCTCCTCCCGGGAGCTTATTTTCAAAGAGTGAAATAATTTGCCCTAAGTTGGTGTCTTGAATCCCCTTTTTGCAGTTTTATTTTGTCCCCTTGTATCTCTCTCTAGGACCGAAGAGAAGTGTTTTCGGCTAATGTTAAATGTTTCTGTCAAATCCCCGTGTAAATGCCACCGTCTCAGCGAAAATAGATCCATTGCTCAAATGCGCCGTACGTAGATATTCCCCTCTTGAACAGTCACCATCGTAGGGGCTAGCCTTTGTACTTTTTTTAGACAGTCTATAGCTTCCTTTTAGTATAGTACCCAGGCTTGCACGCAGTACTCCAGGTACAGTCTAACTATGGCCTGTTGGAGTGTCACGAAGACCTCAAGCTACCTACAAGACGGGATAGCTCTAAATTTAAGTTCCTTTCTGGCTTTATTTACTACCTCTGCGCACTGCTTCGATGGCTTAAATCCGTTGTCTAGCCTTACATTCAGATCGTTCACTTGAGAGACTTTTTGCAGTGACACTGTTGCTCCCACTGGCCACTGCTTTGTGGTCACGTACTGGCATTAGTGGAGGTTGAGCGGAAGGGCTCACTTGCGCGCCGACTTTTGGTTGGCTAACACGTCGCTCTCCATCTAGCCGTTTTGACGTTATCGGCTAACAACATTGGAGCTACCAAGTTCACGTCCTGGATTACTAATCAAGGTGAGGAAAAACAGAGGGCCGCGCACCGATCCCTGTAGAACTCTGCTAATTACCTCTTCTGATAGTGAGACGTGACTACCCACCTTAACACTAAATGTTCGCTCTCTTACCAAGCTGGTAACCCATTGTCATGTCTTTCCGTTAATTCCCGTAGAGTGCATTTTTGACATCTAGGGACCTGTGGTCCACGGAATCAAACGCCTTGCTGAATTTCATGTAACAAACCGCAATCAGTTGTCCTCCATCCAGCCGCCTGGTTACCTCATCAAGAAACAGTAGGGGACTTTTCAGACACGAACATTCTACTACAAACCCGTGCAGCATACTTGATATGAGATTATTCTGGACCAAGTGGCTAGAATGCTGTTTACTAACTATTAGCTCCATGCACTTACACAGTACTCAAGTCAAACTAACTGGCCTGTAACTTTTGGGCCTGTGCCGGGTTCCGGTTTTGTGTATTCCCGCCACGATCGCCCTCCCCTCCCCCGGCAAATTTTCCTCTGTAAGTGATGTTTCGTACAGGTGCTTCACCGGAGCCTTGAAGACAGCCAGAGGCTGGACAAATCCCATATGATCCTGCGGCTTTGCTCCTCTTCAAAAGACCTATTTGCGCGCTAACTTGGTCTACCCTAATTTGTAATATTGGAGGTCCTTGTGTTCTCTTCATTCTTTTCCCTACATTGTCTGCTGGTTGGTATGCGCTGTTGTAAAATGACAAGAGGTTGTGGGCCTTGTCCTCCTCGCTCAGTGCTAGACGCCCTTGTCCTACTTCCAAAGTTACCACTTTTCCCTCGCACTTTTGTGATTCGACATAAGAATAGAATCTCTTGGTGATGATATGGAACGATGTAGATAGCCTGCGCTCGAAAAATCGATTGAGCTGTTCTTAGCGATCCTGTAGCTGATCCATGCCTTCTGAGTTTTGTACACCGCCCATCTTTTTCTACTGATGGCCACAACTTTATGAACCTTCGACTTCCGCCATGGCGGTCGATATCTACTATTAACAGCCCTCCGGGGTACAAATTCCTTTCTAAGTCTGAGTAGTCCCTTTTTGGTGGACTCGGTGTTCTTTTAGGGAAGAGTTTGCGTGGCTCGGTACCGACAGTATTACCACCACCGCCCTCTTCATTTCGTCAATTCTAATGCTACCGTAGCACCGACATAACACCATTTCAGTCCGCGCTTGCGGAGACTTAGTGTGACTATTGGGACTTCATAGTCGCTCTTGTCCAGTCACTGTTGTAGCTTGATCTCTTTAACGTTATTTCGGTACGGCGTTATGACTAAGCCGAACATGGAGGGGCGTTGCCCACCTCTGTTCCTGGTGGCTTGCATCATATGTGTAAGTGCATGCAACTGAAGCCACTGCAGAAAGTTGTCGCCTATTTACCCCATCGTTTCGGTCTCATTTTCCCAGTTGATTTCTGGTAAGTTGAATTCCCCCACTAATACGAACTTCTTTGTCTGCCCCAACACAGCTTGCAGCATCTTTAGGAGTTCGACGTCTTCCTCCGTTGTCACGCGAGGCGCTCTGTAGATACAGATCATGCAGACTATCTTAATCGCGACCCTACTGAAACACAGTTTGGCCTGCACTTTACCCGAATCTGAGTTGATCGGGGCTCCCCAATGGTCCAGACCAGTCCGCATGAGCAGTGCAACCCTATCCTGGCTACACGTAACGTTTCCCTGAAACACGATATTGTCGTTTTCTGGCCTCATCTAAGTTTCCGTCAAAAAAAACGACGTCGGACCTGGTCGCCAGCCTTCTTCGTTTACCCGAGAGGCTGCAGGTATTCGTGTACGGATTCTGGCTCATTCGTTCTGGTACCGAGTTTCAAAGTTGATATGAAGATAGTCATCATAAAAGTCAGAGAGACGGTTGACACTGAAAACACTCAGAACGTTACACTTGAAAAAATTTCGCAAAAAGTTGCTTGTACTGATATTAGTTTACACTGATATCTTCGAATAAGGAACGAATACGGTTATTTGTCAGGTTAAAAAAAAAACTTCGCAAAAACACTAAAGACGTATAACCAGTTTTCGAAAAGAATGAGCTCTTCGAAAAATAAATGCACTGTATTGGTAAGTGCAATACGTCATCTTCTGGTACTGTGTCTCCAAATGTCTCAGTATGGTCGGGGGTGGGTGCCTCATACTCCGGGATGGCTGCTGGTCGTGAACGCCTCTCGAAATGCTCCCAAATGACCGTGTGTCTCAAATAACATCTACTGAGGAAGTCCTACTCATTGCCTTCTTGTGGCGCAAGTGTTTCCACTAAAGTGAGAGGACGAAAGCGAATACCCGGCGCTCTCCACTGGGTTAACTGACTGATAGTCAGTCTAGGGGAGATGGCTAAACCCTGATTCCAAACCAACCACGAGTGGCGTACAACGGTATGCTCACCGGCATTTGTGGTGGAGGAGTGTATTGGGCACCTAAGATATTTGGCCTCGTCCGAAGGGCGTATAAACTAAGCAATCAGTCATCGAACCTCAGTGGGTTTCGGACCCTGTGCTCTGTCCCGCTGCCTTTCAGGTTTAGTTTTGGATAACAAACGGCTTCGGTTGTGGATCACTAAGAAAACCACCTTCTTATGCTTGGACAACCTAGAAGCACTGCATCCGAACAGTGGACCATGGAGACTCACAAATTTGCTTTGGTTTCACACTCCACCACTTACGTTAGATCATATGCTCATTCTCTACAATACTCAGAACCTACCCTTCCTCCACCTCTTCAGCTGTTTTATGTTCCAGCCACGTTACTACACCGCAAGGAAATCGCCCCACTGTCTTTCATATTATCTCTGTATTTACTTCCTTGTACTATGTAATAATGGTACGCAATTTCAGGTAGGGTTGGAAGTCAATTTGAGGCTGCCAAGTGGGAAAAGTTACCGGCGGCGCCGGTTGCGATCAGACTTCCGAAGGAACCGTCTTCTGAACGACTGCCGCAATAAATCACACTACAGAGCCTACCTTTCTTCAACCTTGCCTGCGATTCAAATTGGCTTTCTTTAATGCACGCGCGCTTATTCAAATCAAAGCACAGACAAGTCTAACTTGCGCACTGGAATCGCTCTTGATCGATATCTGGTGCCTCCGAGATAAAACTGCAAGACGCGAGCTCCACGATCAGGCTAACGTCTCCAGATAATCTCAGTACCAAGTCCCATCTGCGCCTATTTGGAGACTTGAATGCTACAACAGCCGGCCGGACCGGCGTTGAAATTGCTTTCCTTTGTAGTACTGAGGCGACGAAGTCAGACTGAATTAGTGTCGACTATTGACTTTGTGCAATCCGGCTTCGAGGTTTTCTCCGAGTGAGTGGAGATGGAGGCCGCGCACGTGGTCTATTTGTCTTTTGCGTCTGTGACCCAAAAGACTACAGTCCGGAGGTAGTCAGTGAAGAATGCTACGAGCAACTTCATGTGCTCCCGCGCACAGCATGCCGCACGGATACCGTGGTCCTCGCCGGAGCGCTCAACGCGCACGTCGGCCGTCTGGCGGCCAGCAAATGTCGCCGAGGATGGCTGTTTGTCCTCGATCACAATCGTCCAGACAGTAGGGATAGGCAGCTGACAATGTGTTGCTCACCAGTTTTTTATTGCAAGCACAAACTTTCGCTACTCCAAACGACCTACCGCAACCTACCGTCCCCCTTCGTCAACATTGGAATGGTATCAAACCGATCACGGATCGATAAGCTACCGGTGGCGCGGCAACGTGCTAGATTGTGTCCCTTACTGATCAACCTGCCTTGCTTCCAATCGCGTACTGGTTTGCGCTACGCTATGCCTGTTATTTTTGGTTTGAAGAGTTTGAATCATACCCGCCTAATTATCAACAAGCTGAACGACCCTGACGCTGGAAGCCTACCAGGCTGTGCTGGTCCAGACATTGGAATCCACCGCTCCGCCCACGTTGACGAGCACTGGGAACGACTGAAGAAAGCCCTACTGAATGCCGGCCTAGCCGGTTCCGGTATGGTTCGCCACACCCAGATCGGTTGGATTTCTTCAAACTTTTCGTTCTTGCTTGCTAACTGCTGACACACCTCCGCTGATGGAAGGCACAACGAAACACTACTTGAACTTCGCTCGCGTTTTAAGAACACTTTGTGTGCTGGTCGTGCGACACGTTCGTCACAATATGCCCTCGAGATGGAAGCAGCTTCTGTTTCTGGCACCTCAGGTAAGCCCCTTCAACTCATTTGCAGCACCGGAACGCGAAAAAAAAACAGATATTGGTGAGACAGTCTACGAAATTAATGGGATGCCCATCACCAACCTGTCGCGTAGAATGGTCCACTGGGTAAAACACCCACTTCCAATTTAACTGGCTACCAGCTGCTTCTATTGCATCCAGCACTTTTACACTTCCTGTTTGGATTATTCCAGATGGTTCCTTGACAAAATCGGGGGTGCGAGTGGAACTGCACACCTCCAAGCGCCGTAAGGCGCACGGATCAGATCGTATTTCTCCTGGACTTTTCGTAGATAACGGGCTGGGTCTGTTTAGAGAATTGACAACCCTCTTCTCAGATGTTTGGACGAGAGAAAAAGATCTCGCATCCTGGGTTGAGTCGACTATTTCGCCTATCCCTAAAAGAGGCTTGCTGCACAATGTGCATTGGGCTCTGTAAGTTGTTGTTTACTAATCGTTGATTGAGATTTCCTTGTTGCATGCTGTAACACTAAACCGATCGTTTTTCCTGACGAACTGACTTTTGACATGGTGGCGGCGGAAACTGCGGTGAAAATGGCATTTATCGGAGGTAGAGTTGATTACTGGTTGGCAGATCAATCCGCTTGCGCACTTAATGATGAACAACATGGGGCGGCTAGTTGATAGCTGGAGACTAGTGGGCACGACATTGACGAATTTCGGGTTGTGTCGGAAATGGAATACCAATCAAAGGCCATCCAGCTCGCGCTATTCCGTCACACCGTTGGACGAGCAGCACCTCGTATCACTAATGGATTTTTATTTGACGCCGATGAACACACTGGAAGATGCTGATGTTGAAGCTGGAGCGAAACTGCCTCGGTGAGTAGAACGAGACTTGCAAGCTTTTTGTTTCCAATCAACAAACCGAATTGTTAAATGGATCTTTCGACTCATTCCCATTATCTGTGAGATCCCTTGCACGATCCTGTAGGTTTTACTTGTCCAAAGCAGCGCCTTGTGCGTGACCGAGTCGTGACGAGTTTACGGGACTCCGCGGTGGTGAAAATATTACCGTAAATACCAAAGTTGGCACCAACAATGTAACGATATTTTCTGAGGTGAGGAGGTAACCGAAAAACGCATTGTGTTGTGTTGCAAATACCAGCTTGAGCATAGTTGCACATTGCTTTTCAGCCAAAAAATTCACGAAAGTGGTGACATAGCTAAATAGGATTTAATTTCAGACAGAATAACATCCGTGTTTGCTAGGACATGTACTAGAAACAAAACAACGGCATTCCTATACAATGACAATCTGCGGGGAAGCAGTTTATTCCTAAACTGGTTCGATATGTGGGACCGACAAAGGGTAAGATCAAAATGCAATGGATGCAAAGTGTGAGAAAGGAACCTTTAAGGCTATACCAGAAACGAGAGTGGTGAAATCCTTTTTCAGTAATCCTGGGAAAACGACAAGGGAACAATAAAGAATGATGGGTAATAGCATTGTCTTAGAAAAGTGAAAATAACAAACTATGAAACACTAAATTGCCGTAATCTTCTAATTCGATACAACAAGCGACGCAGGTTTCCTGCTGTGGTTTCAATGGGAAAAGACCAATGCAGATTGTGCTGAAACGTAACACCAAGGTATTCCACGTGGTTTATACGCGCGAGGAGAGTAGAATTAATAGTGGGAGTGCGTTCAATGAACCGGGAACGGGTGAGGGAAAAATACGCCCTTGAAATTTATTATTGTCCAACAGAAGACCAGGTTGATGAGAAAAGCTCTGAATGTGTGAGAGATTTGCAGTGAATTCGTGGAAGTCTGGTCCATTTGAGACAGACTTAACCAAAACGGTATCAGCATATTTGAGGATGCGAACTGGGTGGGAGACAGGCAGATCACTAATGTATGTTGAAAACAAATACGGCGAAGGGACAGCACCCTGAAACACACCTGAACTGGTTATGAGATGTTCGCAGACTTTTCTGCCTGCTTTGGTGCATTGTGTTCTTGCAGAGAAAGTCTTTCAATCACTTTAGTAAAAATGAGAGACAGCCAAAAGGTTCTGGTTTTTAGAGAAGCGAGCGTGGTGCACTGTCAAAGGCTGACATGTAGTCAAGAAAAGCACATCTAACTGACTTGCTTGAATCGTCGAGGGATTTAGTAAGGTGATGCACAATGGACGCTATTGCATCAACTTGTAGGACGCTTGGATTGGTACGCAAATTGTAACTGGTCGGTTGAGGTTCTCACTGTGGTTTGAAGAGAACGCAGCATGACGCTTTCTGCAAGTTTCAACGCTGATGAAGATAGAGCTATTGGTCGATACTTCTTGGGGTTCCGTCTGTTTGTGGGAGTGTTTTGGCACAGGAATAATTGTAAAAGGACGTCAACAATTGGGAATGGAATGTGATTCCAGTGGATTGTTAATTACCAAAGTCATCAGACCACATAGAGCACCGGTACCATATCTGAGCAGCTCTGTTGGAAGACCGTCTGGACCAGTTGATCTGGTTATCTTTGTTGATTTGAGTAACTTGAGAACCCTTGTGGTTGATACCTCTTGAAATTCAGACGAGACGGACAATGAGGAGAAGTCCGTCGTCTGATTGTCGGGGAAATTAGACATTGAGACGGCCTAAATCTACATTGTCCCAGGAGTTTCCTGTCTGACCCCAGAGAAACTTGATCCCACGCCAACTGTATTTGATATTCCGGTAGTTTAGGAACTGTCGGGAGAAATTGGCATCGAGGCGTGTTATCTCAATGTTAGCCCAAAGTGACAGCCGACGGACCTCAGGTTTGTTTTACATCTTATAGGCCATTTCCTCCCTCCTGCGTAGCCGCTTCAGATTTGGAAAAAACATTCTTCTAGATTGGAGGTGAACAGTTTCCATGGAACAGCGAGTATTGAAAATGAGCCTAAACAGTTCCGCTTTTAAAATTTAGAGAAAAATGCTTATGTGAACAGTATTTTGAACTCCATGTGACAGCAGACAGTGAACTCGTGAGGAATTATGTACTCCCTGTAGTAATGGTTCTTTGTTTGTAGTGTATCTCTTTTGAGTGTATGTGCTGAGTGACCTCTGTGAGTGTATATTTTAGGCCGAAGATGTAACATGCAGTGATTACGGGTTCTAAGTGGTTTACTTAGCCTGACAGAAAAGTGTTCACTGGTCTAACTGGGAGTCACCACGAGTCAGTGCATGACAGATATTGAGAAGATTGAAAGATAAAGTGGGAATGATGGCGCGTGACTAAAGTCACCCACTATAATATGAAGACTAACATCAGGCATAGGCAGTTTTTTAAGTGATAGGTACTTTGAGAATTTGTCTGAGCCCATTTAAACTGCAGCCCGCGTCGGACTACTTCTTTACTTGTTAGTAGGTAAATTATCGAAAAATCCACGTTGACGAAGTGTCCCAGTTGCCTACATCTTATCTTTGCATGCTGTCGCAATTTTTGCCAGTAGAATTTCCCGCGAAACCAAAATTATCGACGCTTGTATGTAAGTACTGAGTCGATTCCTCGGAGTCTACAAGGAGTTAGTCTAGTCTAGTGGTCTTGAAGCCAGTGGCCCAGAGTGCCTTCCGACAGCCGTATTGAATACGGCAGCAGGTAAACGTTATCAATACCAATTCCGTCTGATTATATCGGAAAATTGAAAATTTGGGCCTGTCACGCTGATGACAGAATATAAACTATGATCCTTGTGGTGCACATAAAGTGCCTTGAAGGCATATAAAGTCTTATTAAAAAATCCTCCATGTGAACCATTATGAGTATTACTACTCGCGCAGCAAATTGGATGCTGTAGCCTATCTAAAGCGGTAAAAAATTTTCTCTCATTCATCAGGAACCGTAAGTGTGTTGTGATGTGTTCAATAATAAACTCATGGATTCAGTCAGCGACAAGCGATATCGCTCCCTCATTTTGAGAGCAGCTAAGTTTTGCAACACTTCGTCTGCGTACAAGGTGCTCGTTTCTCCTTCCGCCAACAAAACTTTCAAAAATGCGCAATTCTGTTTCGCTGTTTGGATTTCATTTCTGGATTATCTTTCGTCCTAGTCAGTTCATGAAGTACACCGATGCAATCACGAACGCCTCCGTCGTGTCTTATTTACAAAACGGTTATCTGAAATGTCCAGTTGACAAGCAGTTGATCATTTAATTATGCAGAAAAAGTATTTCCTCATCATCAGCTTTTTGGGCACCTATGATCGTCTAAAATTTAGGCGAAATATGCAAAGTGATTCCCATCACCTACCAATTTGACACATGTCGAGAGTGTTCCGCTTAGATTGGCATTTTATTAAACTAGCCAAATCAACATCACTAGTTTGACTATGGGTTAAATGGGAATATTGTGTTTAGTATCATGATTGTGATAATTTTCAAAGGGCCTCTTCAAGCTTTCAAATAGGAATGGATGCTAGTAAATACACACGCAGCGCTTCTGCCTCCCAACTGCCATAGAATGACTACGTTGAGAAACAAAGAAACGTCGTGAAAAAAACGACCGACTGATCGTTCTCTCAGTTTGAAAATAACCAGTTGCGGTCTCAAGAAGTTCATGTCGGTGGTTTTCAATTGTAATTCCTTCGGGAATTTACGATACATCACATCGACATCCCGCAACATCCTCGCGATTGCCCGACGTTTTTTTGTTCTTTATTCCTAGATTCCAGGCAGGTTTGTAAGTAGGAACTGATGAACTAGAAAGTTTTTTCACTTAGGACTGTGATACAGGAGACGATCAAAAATAACGCACCGTAGACCAGTTAACTCGCACCTGATCTGAGATCGTGCTTCCCAGTCATTTTACTCTTGAAGTAGCTTTCTCAATGACTGATTTATCGGCTAATAGGCAAGAATACTCATCTTTACTGTATATATATATATATATATATATATATATATATATATATATATGAATAAATGTGGCTAGTAGCTTGTTTGACGACGCCTCTTAACTTCCGATTTATGTCATTACCAAACGTATTCTTTGTATTTCTATATACCGCACTGTTACCGATGTGGTGGAATAAGAGAACGAAATGATGCCATTTAGACATCTAGGTGACCACGTGGTTCACTAGAACTGCTTGCTTTCAACGCGAGTTGATTACAACCTTTTTCATTTTTGTCAAGTTAAGTCAAACTGTGTTATTGCTGCAGGGTTTACCACAGAATGGGGAATGCTTCTGTGTCAAAAAACTCCCTAATTTAAGGCGAGAGAAACCACTGGATCGTGATATAACTTTAATGGACCTTCGGAAATTCACAAAATCTTTCACTTGAAGAATGTCGAAAATGGAGAACAATAAAGTCAAATAGAATTTTCGGGAAGTGGAGTGCAACTGTGAAACGCGACTTCAAATCCGTCACACTATTGCTTAAAACGAGATACTTGGGCACTTTTCGTAGGCATTTTAATCCACCAACGTCTTTCAGAAACCGTGATTGCGTCACGAGTTGAATCGGCTCACTCGAATGACCTAAAAAGGTTTCAGATTTTGGCTTTCAGCCTGTTGGAGGACGGCTCGGGTAGCACAAATCACCGCCAGTGTCCAAGCGTACACCTCGTCTTAGTGTCCTGAAAAGCGATTTGGGTCTTACTAGAGTGTGAAGCGATAAACAGATTTAACAGAAATATTGAGGAAGCTCGCTGAACGTTTCATCAGAAAAAGTCACGAAACTTCAGAGAATCGCTATGAAAACAAAGTTATTCGATTTTGACTATGGTCATGTGGTCGCTTGAACTCCCACTTCTTACTGGTGCTAGTTAAGAGGTAACACGAAGTATGTCAAATGTTGCACTATACGCGCAAATGATTGTGCACACGATGATTATAGTTATTATGTATTCTAGCAGAACAAGCAAGAGTTATTATCATTCATCCCTATCTGACAGCTTGATAAAGCTGAATTCTTTGCTTGACTGACTGTCTTTTGCTCTCCACATTTCACGCACAAATATCAGGTCATCCGACCAACTCTACATTCGGAAGCACGAAACTCGAGTTTCGCTCCTGTTAGAGCTCATCAGCGGTACATATCCTCCGTCGCACCTAGGGTTTGAACCCTGGCCTTTTCACCCTAAAGGCGTGTGTTACGATTGCGCCACCTTGATCCCGTCCGCACTGGTCCGAATCACTGAATTAAGCTTGTTCGGATATCGTCCTCCATGGCAGCCAGCCGTGTTTGAAAGCTGTCGGTAACAGCAATCCCAAGTACCGCCTGTTTCCGTATTTAAGAGTTTGCTGAGTTTATTCAGGACCTGCTTCCGTATGTTGTCTATTACATTTGGTTCTCGGTTCGTAACACCATAACGACAGTACTTAACAGCGCGCGAAAAGAAAGTGACTCGAAACGCTGGAGCAGGATAGCGTGTGTATTGGAAGGATGCAAGAGCGGGGGGACAGTGTACACCGGCAGAGCAAGTGGCTTCACCAAATTCAGACGAACAGATCTTTTCGTGTTTGTGTGTGCTTTGTCAGTAGCGCTACAAGAGTCTCCCCCTGGAAAATTGATGCAGTTGGGCTTCGATCCATCATTGGCGGCTCGGCTTTGATGACGAGAGACGTTTTCCATGCCTCACGCCGCCGTCGAGCGCGATAACGAGACCAACACAAGCCGTTCTCCATAACACGCTGGTCGCTGTGTGTCGATCTCAAAATTGCATCCTCCTCAACAGTGAGTCCGACGTGAATAGATCCTGTTTTTGCACACCGAGAGTGGTAATTGTGCTGTTGAATTCATCGTTTTCATCATACCTTAAAGTTTTGTTTGCCCGTAGTTTTTTCGGTTATTGCCTTGGTGAGCATGCTGGCGTCAACCGAGTCGGACCATGATCCAACGTGCATTGTGTTTGAGCCATACAGTATCCTGGTAGTCCATGTGGTTCTGTCCGACGGGACGAGCTGGAAGGCAAAACACGGACGAAAGGCGTGCCATGGTGTGCGGGCGGATATTTGACCGACGGTGACGTACCAGCGCGACGCAGACTGCCGCTGCTCCTGTTGTGATACACACATGCACTTTCAGTCGTGCATTATTAACCTAGATGTGCGGATCTTATGTGGAATATGTAAAGCAGACCTTAATATATGCACTGGTTACAAGATCCGAGTTAGCGCACCCTATTGTCCCGTTTGATAAAGTGTTCGGCGTTGAAAGCAACTAAGTAAAGAGAATGCCGAGATCGGAGAATGGATTCTTCCCCTTCTCCCACCCCGTCTATAAGGTGCTACCCGTACCGAGAGTTAGAAGTTCGCGGTCGCGACTCATTGTGGCCTCTCGTATCCATTCTGAATCGGGATGGAAAGGGTGAAGAGCAGAGAGATAAGAAATGTCTCCTGGGGGCTCGCTGGTGATTTTTGGGCATATCATACTTCGCAGTTGCCCACACCGCAAAAGAGGGTTTTTCTTTGGAAACCCTAACATGAGCCTTGGACTCAAAAGTCTGGCCCACAAGGCAGTGAGGTGTTAACCCAGCACGGGAACTTTACGGAAAAACCCGTGAACCAACTTCTCGTCGTGATAGACATAACAGCTGGGAATGAAAAAAGGTATTCCGAACTTAAGAAAAGTAGATACCTCACATATTCGTTGTTGGGGTCCAAAAGATCCCCCGACCGGTTGGCTGGAGACACTGAAATACATGGCGGCGAACCGTAAACAGTGACGATCGTGTTTGTTATGTCCTGAATTCGGTAAGCATAAAGGAGGCATGCTTGTGTGGATGAATGTGTATTCAGTAACAATGTATGGCAAGCACAAGCAAGCAAGTGAAAACGCAAACAGGCAGGCTAGGGTGTGTCACAGTTGTATGTAAAAGCGTAAGTCATTCGTACAATAAAATTAGGCCACGCAAGGCCATCCAACACGTGATACGATTTGATTAGGCAATGCAGTCCGGGACGAAGCCCGACTGGCGTCAATCGTGTACTTGTGTGTACGACCGCAGCCTCGTGTCAGTGAGTGCAAGGGATTTGGATCAAGTGTGTGTAAGTGTGAGCACATCACTTCAAGCCAAACACATCAGTGCTGTCACTTTCTGTTGAAGCAGAATAATTGATCCGTGTGTGTTTCCACAGTTATATTATTTTGTGTGTTGGCTTCTAGGGCGTTCCTTTCCTTTTCCATCCCTGTAGGTCCACTCCCTATCCACCTTGCAAAGTCGTTCTTTCTATTGCTACGTGCAACATGGCCAATACCCAGGAAGATCGGCATAACGAGACAGTAAACATGACTGTTGTGGGATCGGACTCTGAATTGTCAAAGTTCTTCCTAATTTTTTGTTAGTAAATGCAATCACCGAAGCCTAACAGAAAACCCTGTCCAGTGGGTGAATTTACGGCACCACGTCGCGCTCAATATTCATTTACTTGAAGACATGGTAGCCTCTTCTAGCTTGAATTTATTTTGCGACCCTGACGTGCCTATACATTGTGATAATATTACGAGCTATTCGAACTTCTGTTACGAAACGTGCTGTCTACGAACAAGGTTTTTGATGCGTATCGACCGTTTTGATTCGGAAAGGCTATAGAAATTGCGGAGGATGAAAGAAAGAGCATATATATATATATATATATATATATATATATATATATATATATATAATATATTCACCAGAATCTACTTACTATCAATATGAGCGCTCGCACATGCAGCCTCGTTGTTCGTTGGGTTAGCAGTGGCCCAGATACGAATAACTATGAGAAATCACAGTTGTGATTCATTTGTGGGCTCTTCAATGAAGGTATCCATACACACTCCAGACGATTCAAGTTAGATTCTAGTGAACATATAACATCGGAGTGTACAAGTATGAAGACGAGTTGGGCAGAGGAGTACCGGGTACGCATCCTTGATGAGCGGCAACAACCGCGAAACCGGTCGTGTACTTCCGGGGAAATTTTGTCTACACGTTAGCATGCTACTTACTATCGATATATATATATATATATATATATATATATATATATATATATATTGACTGTCAGAGCAAAGATTTTAGAACACAACATTTTGCTTGGTAATGTCTGTAACGGTCGTCGTCCAGTGGTTGACTGACTCGTAGAATACGGACCAGAAACCCACAGTCAAATAAACCTAGTGAATAAACTGTGTATGCTTAAAAACGAACTAAACAAGTAAATAACATCAATTGCGATGCGTCATAGAATTCGCAAACTGATGTTCGTCAAATGCCAGTGGGAAAACGTACACGGAGTGAAACAGGACCGTGTCTAGGGTTCACAATAGAGATCAATATTTACTGCAAGCGGAGGGCCAATACGGAGGTATACGCACAAGGGTGGGGCAGAGGCGTGGCGGAAAAGTCAAGGGAGAATGACGAGGGCTGAGGTGAGGGGCCAACGCCGTCAGTCAGTGTTTAGGCAGACAAAGCAAGCAGCGAACGAGCGGTAGAATAATGCAGTCACCAAGGTACACCGAGACAGGACAAAGTCGAAGTTCAATGTTTCGAGCAGAACGACGCAATCGAGGAGAAAGGACGGATTATATTGTCTAGATTACGCGATAAAGATTCGTGGACAGACACGAAGTAACGAATAACATTAGGATATGGGGGCCAAATAGTATAATCCAATTAGTATGGGTAACTAAAAGGTGTCGGAACGGTGAATCATGAGGGTATCATGAAGCAGGAAACCGGTTCCTATTGAAAATTTCAGTAATCAAAATTAGGGAGTTTTAGTGTTCATCGTACTACTAAGTTACCCAGTCTGGAGTGGGATATAGTTGACTACGTGGGATAAAACACTTCGCTTTACCGCAACTCTGTAAATGGGAGCATAAACAGTCGTCCATTAAGGGAGTACACAGGCAAAAAGCAGACCACAGTTACTGACTCATAAACGAATCTCATGAACCTCGCGTGTTTTTTGCTGAAACTCGTTCACTCCATTTGGACGATTTGCCATCTTTTGTGAGATGTCAGCTGTATTCTCGAGTCATAGTCGAATTTCGTGAACAGGTGTTTTTTTAATCTCACCACATTTTTATTCCCGAAAATCACTTCATCTTCGTAGGTCTGCGATGTCCCACTTGCAATCAGCGGTTCAACCGTCCCAAAGCACTTGAGGAGCACGAGCTGACACACACCCCTGGCGGACCGGAAATTCGGCGACGCTTTGTGTGCCCCCTCTGTCCGAAACTTGACCCGACGAAACTGGAGGAAAGCGATGCAGCGCCGTCGGTATGGACACCGCAAACAACTGAGATCGCCTTGTCACATCCACAGTCAACTGGGGGTGGCGTTGTGGCATTCACAGTCAAACGTAACCTCCACGCGCATATGCGTACTGTGCATGCAAATTACATGTTTCAGTGCACTTGGCAAGGCTGTCCCGTTATGCTCTCGACCAAGGTATATAAATTTATGTATAAGAGGCATTTATTTCTTATGCGAAATGATTCAAGGCGAAGAGTAGTCAACACTTAAGGGAACGGCTTTTGCAGTAAATGAATTTATGCCCCTAATTTGTGGCGTAGTTGTGAAGTGGCTTAGGTACGTGACAAGATACTACTAGAAATTACAAGCACGATAAATCCTGGATTACTTTACTGCCCGTTTACAAAGTACATGCTTCAGTCAAAGTGATCACTTTTATAACAAAGAGAATAGATGGACTGGTGAGAAGCAAAGAGAAAGTCACGTACGCACGCATGCATTTTTATAACATGCTTGTGCATGAGCGCAGTGAAAGGGGTATACCCCATAGCCGCAAAGGTCCACCGCATCATTAGAGATAACCGGCAACCGCATCGGGTTCCAGTAGGTCAGAGGTGGTAACGAGCCGGACGACAGCTGAGATAGTTGTCTACCACCAAAGTGACCGGTGACGGCGGGGGATCCTGCCTCCGAGATGCACATACCCACTGGTTAAAGATACAACGGTTATCTCGGTTCCTTACCACGGCGGTGATAAGTGGGCCACAAGCCCATGTTGTGTGCGCTGTTCAGGTTGGCGTGCACCGGTTGTCAAACGCCGCTACATGCTTTATCTGTTTCCGGATGCCACATTCAATGAAGTGCACAAACCCCTGAGAAACCAGCTGACTAGGAGGCTGAAAACTGACCGCGAGAAGTGGTGGATTGCGAAAATTAGGGAAATGTGTCTACTGGCACCACTCGCAACCTTTTTCGTTTGATTAGAGGTACCGGACCGCGGAAACTCGGTGTAAGTGAGTTAATCAAGGAATCCAATGACTCATGGATTCATTCCCGGGCATGTCTTCTAAATCGCTTGGCGAGGCACTTTAAAGAACAATTCAGTGGAGTTTCGCACTATGTCTGGCATAGAATCGATGCAGGTGGATATCACTCCTTCGTCAGAAATGGAGATTATGCGGGAGGTGGGTTACTTGAAAAGGTACAAAACCGCTAGACCAGACGGGTTATCTCCACCTTTTACTCGAGGAAGGAGGCGAAGCTTTGGTTTCGGAGTTACCAAAACTCCTCCAGGTAATCTGATTTAGTGAACAGATTCCCAGGGAATGATGTGAATCGGTGACTGTGCCGATTTACAAAAAGGTGGTAGGTCCTCTTGTGAAAACCACAGAATTAGCTTAGTAAGTATCGCGTCCAAACTGCTCACCGGGCTTATTCTCTACCAATTATCGGGCGTCCACGAAATGTGTACGCGTGAGAATCAGGCTGGTTTCAGACCCTGTCGGAGTTGTATCGACCACATCTTTACTCTACGATGATTCTTAGGGCACAAACATATCTCCCGTAGACTCACATCTCTGTGTTTCTTGATCTGAAAGTGGCATTCAATTCAGTCGACCGCAGAGTTCCGTGGCGCTGCCTCTCATTGAGGGGTGTGCCAGAGGAATTTGTTTCTCTATTCGGATGTTTGTATGCGAACACGCAAAGCCGAGTTCGTGTTTACGGCGATCTTCCACTCGAGTTCACCACTGAAAGTGATGTTCGTTAGGGTTGCCTACTTTCGCCTTTCCTCTTCAATTTTGTAATTGAACTGATTCTAGAGATAGCCCTATCCTCGTGTGAGAACAGTGGCATCGATCTTAGCTCAAGCGGTAAACTGTGTGATTTGGAATACGTGGATAATATTGTTGTTCTGAGTAAAGATCCAGATAAGTTTCAAGCTTTATTAGATGGCCTAAAGAACAGTGCAGGAATGTTTGGGATGCGTTTTGCACCTTCCAAATGTGAAATTCTGCTGCAACACTGGATTGGCTCTACACTCAAAGTTGTCTTGGCGGGGAAAAATCTAGCAGGAAGAGATAAATTTTGTTACCTGGGCGAGTACACCTCGCCAGGTGAACAGATATTGGATGAGGTGTCATCGCGTTTGGCATTTGCCAACCTCCGACATCTGTCGCCTGCGTGACATGCGTTTGTCTGTTAACGGTAGGATGAACAATGCAGCGGTTAGGCCCGTTCTTTTATGCAGCTCAGAAACATGACCATTAGGAGCAGAAGATAGATGAAGACTGTCGGTGTTCGCGCATCGTTTTCTCCGTATTATTGCTCAGCTACGGTGGGAACACCGTAGCAGCAGTGCTGAAGTTAGACGTAGGGTGTTGGGATTCAGAGGTTAGTCTCTGGATCAAGTACTGAATCAGAACAAAATAGGGTGACTGAGACATGTGTTGCGCATGCCCACTGGTAGACTTCATCGACGTAGGCTGTTCTCCGACGCTTGTAGTGATTGGAAGGTAGGTCGAGTTGGCCAGTTCATGGCGCGGCAAAAGATATGAAAAGTTCGACAAATTAACTTGACCGAGTAGGACGTGTTAGTCTTCCAGGTTGAGGTCCACGCGATCCCCCTACCAGACAGCTGAAGACATTAAGTGATATGGCTAGGTGTCGCGGTCAGTGGCGTAGGTGTATTCGAACTCTTTCTTTGTCCTCGTAGCGTTCGGCTATTTTTCGCTTTATGCTACTGTTCTTTGTGCGTTTGACTGGACGATACTGAAAGGTGGCAGCCGAAACACGAGCTTAGAAGTACGAGTTTACTGATTGAAAAATTGAATTTGTAGCTTTTTATGGTCACGTGGATCACACGGAATATCTGAGTTGCAGTGACTCAATGGTTCCTCCCTCAGGGTATCGGAAATACGAAGAAGTAGTTATTTTTTTAGATTGATATTGATGTCATGATGGATTCATCGTTCATGGCCTTCTGGAATCACACTGGAAAACTATTGGAAGTCATTGACAACTGAATATCAATGTTTACGAAGTGTTGCTCTAATTTGATAAGACCAACAAGTAGACAGTGGTGAAATTAGGCGTGAATTATCGGTTACGTGATTTATGCCTGTATTTGGTGTTTTGCGCGTGCTCTTTGATTGGGATCGTCAGAGTGTATTAGTGGGATGACTCGTACAGTTTGACATTACGTGACATAGAACGAAGGTATGAAGTCCTGTTTCAGTGGAGTGAGCTGTGTAATGTTTGTTAGGATTTCCTAGTGAGGTACTCATCCACTCTTTTGCGGCATAGTTATACACACGTGGCGCAAAGTACGCATTCATAAACCCAGTAGCCATTTGCTGTCAGGTAATGTCGGCAGTCTTGACCCTAGTCCGTTAACTATCCTTTTTCTCGCGATGAAAGGTAAACTAAAAACCGGAATACTCCACCACTTTGATGAACAACGTGGTCACGTGTTGCAGTTTCGTGAGAACTCGGAGGTCGCATCTTGGGTCTTTTTGGCTAGCAATTCACTATGTGATCGCCCGAATAATGCTGCGGACGCCACTTCGTACTTAATTCCCAATCCGCACATTCATGGAGCCGGCTCATCCTCTCACAGGAGCTATCCGCGTAAAAGTGAAAACAAAATATGATCGTTGCTGATAATCGGTGGGATCAGGAATACGTGATCCATGATCAGAAATTCTCAAATTGTTTTGTCCCAATAACTTTGGTGTTACGAAACTCGTTATGCTGGTTGATGCGAGCTTCATTAAATCATGGTCAACCTTGTCGGGGGGGGGGGGCGAGGGATTGTAAACGATACCCTGAACATTTCGGATTTCATCGGGCTGAAAAGTATCGATATTTTCAGTCTCATCGACGACAGGTTATTCCAGAAAGGCCGTTAGGCTTTAGAACAATGTGCCGCAAGATTTTTGGTACTTTTTAACCGAAGACATCTGTTCATTTATTATTCACTTCCATGTTAGCGAACTGTAACAATTTTGAAGTTCATTTTTCACAGTTGCCTATGTATTAGTGTTCGATAAAGTAGTTAATACACCTTTCGCTGCGTGGCACTTTGGAGGCATGGGTTCAAATTTGTGCGAGCGCGATGGACTGATTCCAAAAATCTTCTTGTAATTCAGTTCTTACATCACAACCACCGCACAGTAAAGTTCTCTAGATACATAGACTTGAAAGGCTGCTCGTCACAACTTATTTGCGTTTCGAACTTTTTTAATTTCTCCGTTTTGTTTAGCAAAAGCTCATGCAACACATGGAGCGTCACAAAACCGGAAAACCCGTTGCTTTTCGTACGCGTGGCCCACGGAATCGTCTACGATCTGATTCACCCTCACAACAGTCCGTCAAACCTGGGAGATCGGTTCAAGATCATTGTGATCCTTCGTCGGACGCGGACAGCGAAGGCACGGTTGTTGAATTGTTAAGGGAGCGCGACAGTGATATTGATTCTCCCGTGGACGCTGAGGGGATCTCTGGTGGAAGTGAGTAGTCCTCATTGCTCGTTCGACATTCATGAAATATGGGTGTGGTTTCTGTTGTGTCCTGTTATACAAGTTATTCTCGCGCACGCGGTCAACCCACACGATTGCCTCATCGCTCGCGTTAGAAGTACGAACGCACGGTTGCCATGTACGACTAGAACTCATATCATGAACTGATCAGTAGCATCACTGTTCGAACATTTAACGATTTTATTACTTTCATACTTTCCCGTTTATTTGGTATTACAGATTTTACGCTTGTCTGCACCCGTGCGTTCACGTTAATGACAGTCTAGCCACTGTCTCGCCCGGCTTGTCATCGCGCTGTTTAGGACTGTATGTGGTTTTCCACTCAGGTATTCAGTCACGGTGGCTGGGTCTTGTTGATACTGTAGTTTGCATTTGAAGTCGTGAGTTATGCCCGTTCCATGACATCTATGCGGATGCATCGAATAAGCAAACATAGATCGTCAGTCGTAGCTGCAACTTTCATATTAGGTGGTTGAGGATCAATGGTGAAAATTGCGCACCGGATCAAAGACCGTCGCCGGAGTTCAGCGGCGATCCGTCTATAACGAGCGCATAAGATTAGTGAAATTCTGGAATTTGCTCTGTAAACCGTTGGCGTGAAACCGAAACCACGTTTTCTCAATCAATGGTTAATTTTAGGAAATACAGTTTACTTTGTTGTAAAAGTTATAATGGTAACATCACAGCGTTGTTGGCAGATGTAATACGCCAACGTTCCGGTTACCGTGGGTAACCTTTCTCAAGGCAATTTGATTGTAAAATCTATACGCGTGCAGTTCACGTGAAATTTCGATAAGTTCGTGGTACGTCCTCTCGATCCTATTTGAAACCAATGCTGACTGTTCGTTAACAACCTGAATTCTCTGGAGGAATCGAACTGGTCTACCATTCCCTATTTCATTATTCACAGTGATGAGTGGTCCGTACGCTACAGTCTTTCCGCGTCATGGCATCAACTAAACGATTTCCGTCACAGAGCGCCGGACATTGGAGTTTCTTTTATATTTCATATTACTTCTATTAAAATACAGTTTTGTGACATAAATAGTTGTTTTACTATCGATTTTCTGATCCGGAATTAAACTATGGGAACGATAAAAGTATCCACTGTCATAGGAACTCTCACTTTCCATTTGAAATCGAATAGAAGAAGCAATCTCTTCAAGGGAGTTATGCAAACTAGTACTATTCTGAGAATGTTAACGTCTTAGAAGCTAATAAAATCAGGCCTCGAATACCCTCGATTTGATGAGGCAGTCGAAGGCCACGATTTGCATCAGAATTCGCTCAGAATACCCGTGGTCACCTATGAAACAAAATTGGGTACTGTCAAAAAACTGCATAAATTCTCCGCGCATATTCATTATAACACGCTTACCAGAGGCAACAGTGACTGAAAGCTACCAGCATTTCAATCACACCAAATTCAGACAAAAAAGTGAAAAACACGGGTAAGGAAAGAGGAGGTGCAGAATCGCAACCAGCATCGAACCAACAATAAAGGAGCCCTACTGACCATGAAAACTGGCCATATCACCTAGTTAATATGTAAAAGAAATATACAATGAAAGCCATAAACAATATCAAATGCCGATATATATATATATATATATATATATATATATATATATATATATACAAACGTATCACCAATGACGAGGGGGCACTCTCACACACGCCGCACAAGCCGAAACACGCTAGTCAGGATTTCAATACCTTCCTTCCATGTCATGTCATGGGCTGGTTGCCCCTAATCATCTTCCAACCGTTACCCGAGTCAACGGAAATTGTCCGCCGAGGAATGTGCAACATATGCTCCAACCCCCTTAGCTTGGTGGGCTCAAGTGTCTTATCTAATGTTGTGATTCGTGAGCCTAGGACTCTCTGCCGAACCTCAGCATTGCTTGGGCGGTGTTCCCACCAAATTCAAGGAATATTACGAAGACCTTGGTGTTCAAATGCTAACAATCTTCGTGCATCCTTCACCCGCAGTGGCCATGTCTCCGTAGCATACAGAAGGACTGGCCTGACTACTGCAGCGTACATTCGACCATTGACAAGTAAATGGATGTCATGTCGACGCCACAGATGACTGAGATCGGCAAATGCAAAACGAGTCTTCTGTATACAAAAAGACCTCATCCGATAACCGATCTCCAGGTGAAATGCAGCTGTCCAGATAACAGAATTTGTCTACCTGATCGATAGCCCCCTCCCCCCCTCCCAGATACTGAGGTTTGGTGTTGGATCAACCCAATCCTGCAACAGCATCTTGCATTTTGAAGGTGCAAAACGCATACTGGACATTGGTACGCAGGTATTCAAGCTGTCCAGAAAAGATTGCAACTTATCCTGGTCTTTACTTAGGAAAACTGTGTTCCGCATATTCAAGGTCTGACACTTTTCCACCCGGCGAAAGTTCAATGCCGATATCCCCACCCGACAAACATACGGTCTCTAGGACCATATCAATCAAAATGTTAAAGAGAAAGAGAGCAACCCTGACGTATATCACTTTTCGTGTTGAACTCCGGTGAAAGACCATCGTAAGCCGGAACTCGGATTCGGCTATTCAGGTACAGGGATCGTATGATGGGAATGCATTTCTCTGATGCATCGGTCAACAAGCGGCAGCACCAGAGAACTGTGCGGTCAGCCGAGTCGAAGACCATTGTAGATAAAGAAAAAACAGACGATGAGCCTGCGGAAGATGCGTCTATTTCCTAGAACCTGTCGAAGGGTGAAGATGTGTTCAACACAACTGCGACCACTTTTCACGGGCGTTAGATGAGCGGTAGATAATAATACCAGCGAGCAGTTTAGATGCCATGCCGACCAGACTTATTCCCCAATGGTTCTCACCGCAGGACCTGTCACTCTTCTTGTAGATCGGAACGATCACAGATTCACACCGAATCGAGTGTTCTGGAATCCTAGAGAATACCAAGTAATCAAAATGCCACTGAGCAGTAGAGAAAATCACTGATTGGTGATTGTTTTTTTTTCTTCGTTTGACGAATGTTTATGTATGATTGTAAAAGGAAATCAAAAGTGCGTAGTAAGTCACAATGATTGACGCATATGCGTTTGAATTATGGAATGAATTTCACGAAGTAATCAATGCGGTTATGGGCACTTGGTGACTGTCCACTTCAGAAAATCCTCTTGAGTTACTAGCCAGTGTTGGTCTGTTGGAAAGGAAACGAAGATGAAAAAGAATGACATGATGATGGCAAACTTTGCTGAGCTTTTACGTTCTCAGATACGCGAATAATGGCAACAAGAGGGCATATTCCCACAAACAATACACTGTAACGGTTCACGCGTAGTGAATATTCGTTGTATGTGGTTTACACTATACTTGATGGAGCGATTTATTTTGACTGCCTAAAACAACACTCATTTGCGACTTAGTGGTGCTAATAGACTAAGAAAAAAATCCATTCTGTCGCGTTGAGAAACTTCGTTATTTAATCCCGACGACCAGCCATCTGATCTAAGCGATGCTGTCCTTATGACAGGTGCCATACGTACACGCATAAAAATGTTTCGATGCATGAAATTTTTTTATTAAATTTTAACGAGTCACTAACTACACAACACGTTTTGAATAATTCACTGGATAGGTAGATATGTGAACCAACAAGATCTTGCTTGTGTGGGTCCAAGTATTCAGAACGCACTCTGCGTTCTACTGTACTCGATAAAATTACAAATTGAAATAAGGAAACCATGGCTGTACTCATTCTTATGATGGACGACAGTGTTATACCAACTCGGATCACCTAACTGAGCATCTAAAGCGACAGTGAATGGGAAATAAACGGTGCTTAAATGGGTAACGTAGTCGAATAATGAAGACAATGTACAAAGATTCGAACCTCGAAGATACTACCAGGAAGCTCGGTTCGCTCCTCACTTATCACTACAACTTTCTTATCAGACGAGGCCATATTTACTGCTCATCTAACGCCCGTGAAAAGTGGTCGCAGTTGTGTTGAACACATCTTCGCTCTTCGACAGGCTCTAGGAAATAGACGCATCTTCCGCAGGCTCATCGTCTGTTTTTTCTTTATCTACAATGGTCTTCGACTCGGCTGACCGCACAGTTCTCTGGTGCTGCCGCTTGTTGACCGATGCATCAGAGAAATGCATTCCCATCATACGATCCCTGTACCTGAATAGCCGAATCCGAGTTCCGGCTTACGATGGTCTTTCACCGGAGTTCAACACGAAAAGTGATATACGTCAGGGTTGCTCTCTTTCTCTTTAACATTTTGATTGATATGGTCCTAGAGACCGTATGTTTGTCGGGTGGGGATATCGGCATTGAACTTTCGCCGGGTGGAAAAGTGTCAGACCTTGAATATGCGGAACACAGTTTTCCTAAGTAAAGACCAGGATAAGTTGCAATCTTTTCTGGACAGCTTGAATACCTGCGTACCAATGTCCAGTATGCGTTTTGCACCTTCAAAATGCAAGATGCTGTTGCAGGATTGGGTTGATCCAACACCAAACCTCAGTATCTGGGAGGGGGGGGGGGGGAGGGGGCTATCGATCAGGTAGACAAATTCTGTTATCTGGACAGCTGCATTTCACCTGGAGATCGGTTATCGGATGAGGTCTTTTTGTATACAGAAGACTCGTTTTGCATTTGCCGATCTCAGTCATCTGTGGCGTCGACATGACATCCATTTACTTGTCAATGGTCGAATGTACGCTGCAGTAGTCAGGCCAGTCCTTCTGTATGCTACGGAGACATGGCCACTGCGGGTGAAGGATGCACGAAGATTGTTAGCATTTGAACACCAAGGTCTTCGTAATATTCCTTGAATTTGGTGGGAACACCGCCCAAGCAATGCTGAGGTTCGGCAGAGAGTCCTAGGCTCACGAATCACAACATTAGATAAGACACTTGAGCCCACCAAGCTAAGGGGGTTGGAGCATATGTTGCACATTCCTCGGCGGACAATTTCCGTTGACTCGGGTAACGGTTGGAAGATGATTAGGGGCAACCAGCCCATGACATGACATGGAAGGAAGGTATTGAAATCCTGACTAGTGTGTTTCGGCTTGTGCGGCGTGTTAGAATTGCTGGGTGGGGTCTAAATGGTCCCTCAGTCCACGGTTATGTGTGTTGGCGGAAATGGATGTGTTTCGCCTCGAGTTAGGTTTCGTAGCCGCAAGGGTTCTGTATCGATTTGATACCAGTATTCCTATATGGATTTCTCCTCTCTGGTGCTTATACTTCTGTGTCATTATTTTGGATTGAGATTGCCGTTGAAGATAACAACCAGTGCTGCTGCATTCGGTGCATGAATAATGTTGTTTTGAACGAAACTGTTTATGATCCAGCTGAACATTTTTCTTTTGACCCCGTGTTTTTCTTTAGCGACACAACTATTGGAATCATTTAATAAACAGAGATAACTTTTATCGGTCTGGAACTTTTCTTGGAGATCTACGTATGCATATTCGGGAGTGTTTACAGACGATAATTTTCCTTTGTTCCAGCTCATACAGCCTAGGACATCGCACCATGCCTGTGTTCTGATGTGAGTGGTCGCTGTTTCTAATCAAGGTGCGTAGATTGAGTAAACGTTGGTCATGAATCTCGTGTGACATGTACAATAACAGATTATTGATCATCAGAAATGAGTCATTACCGAACAGGTTCTTTACGTATGCAAGCGAGTTCGATGTTTTTGCGATTCGTTCAGGGGTGGATTTTAATAGCATTTCGCATCCTCTCAGGCTCTTTTTCGGGGTAGTTCGATTTATCTGATTCATGCTTTAAATCTGTTCACATATTTGGTACAGTATGCATTTGTATATCTTTGGGAAGTGATACACGGAACCTAGATAGCTTTTCGGTGAATACTTTGGAATTACGGTACTTTGTCCTCACTTCGCAGCACAATCAGAGGGACTTACATCGAGTATTCGAATGAATCTTGACTGGATGATAATTAAATGAAACGAAGATTTCAAGAGACAAGCCACCGTGTTTTCTCCATTATAAACGTGCAACAATAGAAAGCCCTGGCTAAATTTTCCAGGATTCTTTTGGTATGAGCCTTACCCTGAAAATAGCCCCTCCGTTGAGATCGTCAGCTACCGAGTGATTCGATAAGGCGGAAGCACGCTGAGGAGTATAGTGAGTTCACAATGGTCAAAGCAATTCGACCGTGGGGTATTTGCAGTTCGAGTCCTCAAAGCCTGATGAAATGGCAAAGCATAATAGCAAAACTCAAGCATTTCCGCCTGCCGATTCGTCCGTGCATCAACTGCAGTAGGGCTCAACTGATTTGTTTTGACCATTTTGTTGACCAAGTACGTCAGACCTGACTGTTCGCTCATCTTAAACAATTTACAGGTCTTAGTCATTGCAAAATGGACCGAACAGAAGCGTTCAGCCACATTAAAACCGCTTGCAACCGTCTTTTAGATCCACCTTGCGACAAATGAAACCCGTAAATAGTTTACGCGGAGTGAATAGTCAGGTCTGGCGTCCCTGTTTGTCGATTGGCCAGTTGAAATACAGAGGCCACGTCCGCACTTGCTAATGAACAAATGTGGACCATAATTCAGTGCGTCAGGAGCGTGAAGTAGAGAAGTATGATTTTAGCGCCAACAGTTTCGCTTCGCTTTTGGGTTTGTCATCAAGACAATGTAGTTACAAAAAGAAAGAGCTAATCCATCGATTACAAAAAAGGAACTTTTGAAGACTCCCTGGGCAAGAATCCTATGGCTTTCTAGAGAAAGTAAAAACTTGATCTCGGAATGGTCCGAAAATGGAGAGCACAGTACGATAACCTCAGTCAACAAATGGAATAAAGAAATACCAAGGAGTGAAAGTGTGGATTAGATCGGCAACCATTATTTTTTGAAGCGGAAGATATCATCCGTGAATAGATTTCCGACAAGAGCGCAAAGACTGGTTGTGCGCATGGCTGATGTTTCAGCATCTGCTCTCGCAATGATACCACATTTTGAAACAACCCCAAGGAAATTCAAAGTATCACAACACCAGCTGGATAGCTTCCTTCAGTGATATAAGCTGTCTCTCAGAAGATTGACTACACTGTTATTAAGCGTCCACTTGCATACCAGTACTCTTGGTGGAACAGACTTTCCAAAATACCAACTCTCTAACATGGTTGCGATGGCTGAAACTTCGGTGTTTATGGATCTGGGATATCAAACGACTATTGATCAGATGGGTGCTTCATCAATCTACATTTCGTCCACTAGTTACGAAGTTGCACGTGTTATCTGTATTTTGGCAATTTATCTGGGCGGAAAGAAAGCCTCGACCCTAATCATCATTAAGAGCAAGGAAGACCATATTGAACATTTCAGGTATTTATGCCGTCGCATCCAATAACAGTCTGATGCACACAAGCAGTTCCCAGAAAATTGATCAATTTATTGCTGCCTGTCGTTTTGCGAGTTGATCAACGAGGTCTGTTAGTCTAGGATTTAGCCAACACCCACCGCGCTGAAGATATGAAGAACGTTCTACAGAGAGAAGAATAGATCAAATACTGATTCTCACTTCCAGACTCGTTATATTGCAATAAAAATACCTCTTGAGGACTTTCTACGCATAGAAATCAACGACTACGTTGAAAGTAGAGTGGAGAGAAATCAATGTGGAAACATTTTAAAGCCTGGTTTGGAGGAAGTCGTGACTTAAGTGGAGAATTTATGGGATGAAATCAATGACAGCTGTGTTACCAATGTACCACGAGCGAGCAACATGAGCAAGGAATGCTCATTTAGAGAAATCTTTAGTTCTTGACTCGAGAGTCGGGGGCCAATGGTCTTATGGGAAATGGAGTCACACGGAATTCAGGGTTTATAGAATTATGATGATTTTCCAGAAGGTGACACGACTGTATTTGAACAAACGTAGAATTCTGTACATGCATAAATTTAAGTTTTTATGTCTGAAGAATAAGACATTCTCGAAAATAAACTGTGGTCCAATTTTTGGGGCAAAGTAAATGCAAGATAGGGTCTTGTTTTCAGGGAAACACGGTAGTTTCCAACTTGTCCCTAGAACAGAACATGTAGCCCAGTCAACGTGCGCTTTAATTTTTCCGATAGTAAAGCGAGTAAGCGTAAACGGCAAATTCTACATTGATGACTGTATTTATGATCGTCGAAAGAGACGTCTAATGAGGAGAACATTGCTTCGAAGCTCATTTTGTATGGAACATTCATTTCATGAATTTGACACTTCATTTCTACGATTTATCCAAATGAACAGTCAGGACATTTAGCATGATGTCCTGTTATATTGAGCAGATCTGAAATTTCCACTTGAAGGACACTATACGGCACTTAGCTTAAATCATTGTATTTGGGTTTATTTATTGTACACTAGTCTGCGCCCACGAGACTGAGTACATTTTCACATAAATTAGGAATTACCTGAGAGTACCACAACCGAAGGGCTACTCAATGGTCGCTGTTACACCTGTATCAAACCACGTAGCGTGATATGTTAGTTATAATATCGGTTTGCACCAATACGGAAGGACAGTACTGCCCACATTTGATTTCGTTTCGTGAACAATAACAGTACACGGAGCGATGGGATTGACAAAGAAAACTCACCGTTTTTGTCGGACAGAATCACCAGTGGTTCGGTCATTAAACGTCGGCCCAGATGTTCGGCTGACACCGTGCTTGATAGCTGAGTGTATGGAAGGCGATACGGTAACTGTTAACAACTGAGACAGTGGAAACAACTAAATACATGACTATATATATATATATATATATATATATATATATATATATATATATATATATATATATATATATATATATATATATATATATATATATATATATATATATATATAGTTGTTAGGACCTAATTTCAATCGCCTGGAGTGTGAATAGATACTCTTCATTGAAGAGTGCACCGATGAATCACAACTGTGTTTTCTGTTAGTAATTCGTGTCCGGGCCACTGCTAACCCAATTTAAAGAGAGGCTGCAGGTGAAAGCGCTCATATTGATGGGTAATAGTATGTAAATATGTGGACAAAATTTCCCCGGAAGCGCACGACCGGTTTGAGGTTTGTTACCGATCAACAGGTACGCGTAATTGGTACTACTCTGTCCACTCATCTTCATATAAATTAGATCGTATAAAGTATATTTCACATGGGATGGTTTTTGCACCTTTAAATTGTGAAATGCTGCCGCAAGATTGGATTGGCCCAATACCAAACGTTGTCTTAGCAGGGGAGGCTGGAGCTGAAATAGATAAATTTTGTTATCTGGGAAATTAAATCTCACCGGTTGAACATATATTGGATGAAGTGTGATCGAGTATACAGAAGGCGCGATAGGCTTTCCCCAATCTTAGCCATCTGTGGCGCCTGCGTGACATCCGATTGTCTGTAAAGGGTCGAGTGTACACTGCGGCGGTTAGACCCGTTCTTTTACACGATTCCGAAACATGGCCGTTAAGAATGGAAGATAGACGAAGACTGTCGGTGTTCGAGCATCGTTGTCTCCGTATTATTGCTCAGCTATGGTGGGAACACCGTAGCAGCAGTGCTGAAGTTAGACGTAGGGTGTTGGGATTCAGAGGTTAGTCTCTGGATCAAGTACTGAATCAGAACAAAATAGGGTGACTGAGACATGTGTTGCGCATGCCCACTGGTAGACTTCATCGACGTAGGCTGTTCTCCGACGCTTGTAGTGATTGGAAGGTAGGTCGAGTTGGCCAGTTCATGGCGCGGCAAAAGATATGAAAAGTTCGACAAATTAACTTGACCGAGTAGGACGTGTTAGTCTTCCAGGTTGAGGTCCACGCGATCCCCCTACCAGACAGCTGAAGACATTAAGTGATATGGCTAGGTGTCGCGGTCAGTGGCGTAGGTGTATTCGAACTCTTTCTTTGTCCTCGTAGTATCCAGTTCTTACTTTGCGTTCGGCTCTTTTTGGCTTTATGCTTCATTCTGCCTTTGATAGGACGATGGTGCTATGTGGCAACCAGAACCAGAGCACTGAAGGACGAAGTTTATGGTTGAATGAATTGAACTGAGTTGATGAAAGTCTTCAAGTGATTTAATTTAAGATGTATCAAATATGAAGTTTAACTCCTCCCCGGATTGTTCAGAAGATGCGGAACACGCCGATTGTTACCTGTTGATTTCGGCACAGGTCACGTGAATATTGCAGTGTTGGGGTCATTTCTCCTGTTCAGGAAGAAGCCCTGACCATTGCCGGTAAATTACTGGCAAATGTAGTCGCTGTTTGATCATCACACTGCCTCGATCTGGTGGGACAATCGGTTGAGCAGTACTGAGACCGGGCATGTGGCGTTCGATAATCTGGGTTATTCGCCAGACTGAACATTCGACTTGAACAGGTTACGTTTGCTAGAAAACGTATTTCCCTGGTCTTGCAATTGGTTTTCAATGTGTGTATTGTTCGCCGCCGTGGAAGCAACATATAAAAGCAAAATGATGAACGGGCATTTGAATTAGCTATTGTTTAGTACCGAATTATCAGGTTTTGCCACAGAAATTTCTATACGCGGTGTATTTTGTGGCCCCAGAAGTCGGTAGTATTACAAGGTGGGTGGCAGGAAATATTTAGCCGAACTGAAAATCACGAGATTACAACCATGCACGAGAACACGCGCGAACCTCCTTCGACCGTAAATTTGAGCGGGAAACAAACCTTCACTGTGTCGTGCCGCTAGCGTTCTGCGCTCCAACAGCCCACTATCTAAGATTTTGCGGTCAGTTTAAGGGGGTGCGCGATAGCTGATAAGCATGTTGGTGAATCGTACAGCTAAATGTGCGATGATACAACTCATGCTGAATTATTCTTAAACTGGACACTATTTCACGTATTTATTGATTATCTCTTATGCGTGCATAGAAGCGTTCCTAAAACCACTTAAATATTTCAAAAACCTATTTGGAACAGTGAAGGCAGCTATCTGCACGATGCTTTTTGGCGAGTAAAAAGCATACAAGCTATAAATACCTAAATTCGTTATCTGGAGCCTAATTTAAGACAAATCAGTGATCGTATTCGAATTGCGCCTTCTCGCAGCTTGCTAGTAATCGCTGTTATCCATGGTTTAAATGCCCATTGAATGCTACAAAACGTTCCTTTTACGGAAAATCTGGTGGTGGTGGTATCTGAGGTAGAACCTATTTTTCGTAACCTGTATTTAAGTCACTGAAATCTGGTTCATAATTATAGCAGCGTACTCCCGCACCAAGACACGCTAAACGCTTCCACTATCCAGTTATTGCTTAGCGATAGCAACGTTAGTGCGGCCATTCCGACCATTTCCTTGGTCCTTACGGGTTCATTATGAATCTCTTCACGCATTTCGAGCATAATTCCCGACGGCTAATGGGGTTCCCACCCCTAATTTCTCTGTGGGCCACCGACCATCCGCGGCGACACCGCCAGCGGGGCCAGTCACGGCGGCCTTTGGAGGCTACGCTGACAAACCTGTTTATATACTAAATATTTGTAAATTAAAACAAATTTCACAACGAAACTGCGGACATCATTCTTATTTTCCGCATATAGAACTTCATCACATTCAACCGTTTTCTCCTGTTTGCTAGCTTAACGCGAGTCTGACGAACAATAAGGTTGGACCACAAGACACTATCGTGCCGTGTGCGTGAGCGGTGGTTGGTTGAACCGTATAATCACTGGTATCATCTACGTTTCATGAACGCTAGTTAGGCCGGATTAGTTGAATCTTTCTACAGCGGTCAGAAGATAGATCGAAGTGACCAGCACATGGCTTAGCAGAAACATACGAAAACGGTAATCAAAGGAATTGGCCGTGTGGGACCTGCCTGGCTTTCTGGTAAAGTTTTCCTGGGTTCGTCTTTCAGAGGATTGGAGACATTAGAGAATAAGACCCACTGACGCAGTCCGGGGCATAAATTTTCTTCACAACCACTTTTTTAATCTGTCTATCGATTACACGCGTTTAGTCGTGTCATTTTCAAAATGATTATATTTAGTGCTAGTCATCGAAATCGAGGCAGTCTGTTTCAAGGTTGGGGCTGAAAAACCGAATCTAAAACCAATGGAGAACATAAAATCACGTTCCCATACGAAGCGAAGAAAGGGGAGACAAAACCGGACTTCGAGAACAAAAATCATGGGATAAGTCAATGAGAGTTTATTTACGGGAGTCTGTGAAGCGGAGAAACACATGCACGTATGTGGTGGTCATCGATTTGATCGAACATCACGTGGTGCTGTGCACTTCTGAGAATCTGGTCGTGCCCTGTCAAGACGTCCAGTCAAAGCTGATCTTAACTTCCAGTGGAAATCGAAGCATTTTTCTAACTGTTTGGGTTTGAAGTACTGAATTCACATAAAAATATGCAATACAATTTCACTTACTTGTCTAACGCCTTTATCGAGTGCACTTTTAACCGGGTCGTTGGGTGTCACGGTTCCGGACATCAAGGCCTGCAGTGCTATCGAATGGAACACACCTAGAACGGACCTGTTTTATTGAGGGTAACGAACACAAATATGCACTAAGCTGGTGTTGAAAGGTCATGATGGCACGTATTATTAATATAAATGTGGGTTATTAGTTGGAAAAGTGATCATAACTGTGGATGCGTTTTGGGTTTTTTAATAATTTGGAATCAAACTATGCGAAATTCACGCTGCGGTTTTAAAAACCATGATGAATCGAAGAACCAAGGTGGTGATATACAGCAGTGTTTCACAGAATAAAATGCATAGTTTCACCGACGAACACAAGTAACAAACGTCTGCCAAACGCATGAACAGAATTTGTTTCAAATGAACTGAACTGTGCAACAAGACAACTGAAGTGGAAGCTGATAAAAGCAATTTATAGTCAGTATAGGCGAATTATGGCTTCGTCATTGTCGAAGTTACTTATCTCCGTTAGCTGTTATCTCTAGGACCTATTCGTAATCACAGACCGGAAATTTTCTTGCACGTTCGGAACACTTATTTCAGTACACAGTCTGTTCAATGGGAAGACCCTCAATGATTTGTGGGCCACTGTTCGCTTTGCACAATGCAGGGACATGAAGCTACTCACTCAGTTAGATCGTTCCAGCCAAATAATCCGATCAACATCAGTTTAGAATCAGGTATTTCCTGCGTTCTGATTTTCCATGAATTCATGGACTGGTTGTTCAACTGTTATAAGAAAAAATTGTCACCATATTCTGTCGAGTGGGCTGGTGGGCTAGAGTCTGTAAGTTAATAATGTACGAGGACATATGTACATGGGAAGAAAGGTGAAGAGGAGCAGACAAAAGCTTACTTGTCCGAATCGGAAATTTGGACAACCGCGCGACCTGCACTGGCTTGGTTCAGCTCATCGACCACTTTTTTGATTGTCTGTTTACCGGAAACAACCACTGCTTTCGGAAGAGTTTGCAGCAGATCATCAATAGCACTGTGTGACCAGCTGTAATTTGGAATAGGAGACTCGCAAAGTCAGTGAGTGGGGACGGCTACATGCAGAAGATAAACTGTTTTATGCGAACTTTCGTGAAGATTGTTCATTGTTTCATTTTAAAATGACCATCGTACCGGAACCTGAATCTGGAATGTTAAAAAGGACCTCGTCAATATAATCATTGGTTCTCAATGGTTTTTTGTACATGAAATTGCGTCTCACGATGTCTAATCAATGATTCCCATCAGACGTTCTGTTGAAACAATCACAAAATCTGCAGTGTGTCAGGACGATAAAATTCGGAGTGTATTGATAACTGTGACTGTGATCATGGCACATACAGTAAATCTATTTGTACGATCAATTAACAGTCTAATTTAATAGCACTGCTTTCATTAGAAGCATTCTAAAACCATCCTAAAACTTGGCAACATGGAATACCTAGTCAGGCTGAAAAGCTTTCGTTTTCCAATCTGCCTATTTAGGTCACACTACTGTCAGATCTCCAAGATAAGATGCACAACGTACTACTAAAAAAATTGACAGACTGTGCACGCCACTTCGTTGGAATACGATTTGATCTACTTCGAAAATATCAAATGTGACTTCAGGTTTACAAGTATAAACTGAGACATCACAGTGTTGCTTGATAACACTGGAACCGCTGTTTGAGCCAGCAGTGATAGAAAAAGATTGCGAAGCTCCTCTAATCATGCTTAGATTGATATGTCTCAATGGATAGGCGTCAACATTTCTCGGTCTGTTTTTGTTTTACTGGAGCTTCTAGTCACCGGAGTCTCCGTCGAAGACTTCCATTGTTTTCTTTTCCTGTGTGCCTGTGTGCCTGCTATGCAGTGAGTAATAAGGAAGTAGCTTAGTGGCTACACATGTATGATTCATATATAGCAAGCATTCCATATTTTGATAAACTGACCTGACACAATGGATTATAGAGGTTTGTCATGGTTATACGGGTTTACTGTCAACATTGAATAACGAGTTATCGGGTAAACAAAATAATCCTTCACCGTAACGAACAAATCAATAACTGATAAGTGCTTTGCTGGGTATCAGAGATGTTTACCAGTTTCGAACGAGTTTAGCTCTTCAGCAACAACGACAACAACAACATCCGCCGAGCATGGTCGGGTCTCAGAAGTTCACTGACCCGATTTGACCACCAATTCAAAATACTCGACTGGGTCACAATAACAGAACAGTACTAAGTAACCCGTTCCGCATTCAGTTCAAATGCTCTGAACCCCTTGTTGGAGAAAAATGTGTGGATAACACGATGCCGATTTTTGTTCACACAATAACCACCGTAATCAATAAACATGATAACACTGAGAAAAACGATCGAATCACGGACGAAATGATAAACAACGACTCGGAATAGTTGGCTTTTTATCACCATAGGGGAACAATGCCATGACCATGTGTGATGTCGGCTCCAAACACATTGTCCCGATAATCTACCACAAGTCTCCGGATAAGTGTCAGTGCAGGACCGAAGTAAATCACAGTGACGCGAACCGGATATGACTGTGAGGACCACGATAGACATAATACGCATTTCGAGTCGTGACCCACTAACAAATCTCCGATACATGGAACACTAAGATTAAGAGTAGCGAAATATAAGAAAGCGCAAGAAAAACTTTGTGCTAAGTCATACCAAAATGCAACGGAAAGATTCACTCAGGGAGAATGTTCGGTACTGTGGGCAGAAGTTATTTGATGAAAGCACTACTGAGTAACCGGTGTACCTTAGGACTACTATCACATTCGGAGGCTGCTCGCCGGTCTTATTTACCTAGATTGTTTAAAGCGCATAGTCAGTTTTTAGCCAAATGTATCTAACCACCGAAGTTTGATAGCACCACTTAGCAGTCACTTTGATCAGCATTTCTATAGAGTATGAAAACTGCGGGGGGGGGGGGGAACATCCCTACACATTCGGTGCGTTTTGTTCTGGTCACCATGGCGGATGATTGTTCTACGACGAAGACGACACTATGCCGACGTTGAGAGTTACAAGTGGGTTAGTGAGTCATTTGCAATGCCGCTGAAGTGGCCTCCGTCAACGCGCATAATTGGCTAATTTATGAGTTCATTCTTGCTGGTTCACTTCGGCGGCAGGTTACATCACTGTTATTGATGGTCCGCTGGGCTGGTCGCACTTCTTACCAATCATTTTTATCTGTTCCGTTCATTAGCAGAACGATGCATTGTGGCAGTGAGTTCTATTCTTTTTGCTATCCCTCTAAATTGGGCTTAAATAAATTATACGGATTTGCTTGTAGAGAGAGCGAAATTTGTCACTCATTTAAGAATACTTTAAGTGGTTAATTCTTACACTTTTGGTGGAAGTACACATTAAAAGTGCCATTTAAGTGACCGCTATGATTGAAAAGAAAAGCCAGAGTTGTAATATAGCACGATTTATGTCCGGGACGATTTCGCTGCATCTCAACATGGTGCATACTGCAGAACGATACTGTTTATATAAGTTCATGTAAAACCGTTATGTTCGACAAATATAGGGAAAATTACAATAGTCAAGTTACGTCACCGTGGAAAAGACATTAACAAAGAGCTGTTTCTGCTGACAAAATATAGGTTTCCATTGATGTATGCCAATAGCTTCAGCAAACCTAAGAGCCTGGTATTCCTTGCCACGTAAATGACCCGAAACGCAGTGCTTCGGTCAGCTGGATGTTGCGTCATCAGAAGATGACGAGCGACGGCCGACGACGGGATCTTATGGTTTCGAACGTTGTCATTATGCCTTTGATCTGACCCTGATTGCATCACGTCAGTTACTTGCTCAAACGACGACTTGGATCAGAGCTTGCCCGAACTTATTATGCAGCTGACCTCAGAATTGTTCATCGAACGATTGAGATCCCCACACCCTCGATGAAACAACGTTCATCTCTGTGCACCAAATCGAATCTGATTTACCAATTTCAGTGCAGTAGCGGAGCAACCTACGTGGGTAGAACAGAGCGGCAGTTACGTAACCGAGTGATTGAGCACATTCCAAATTTTTTACAACGCTTTGTGATGCAATCAGGGTCAGATCAAAGGCATAATGACAACGTTCGAAACCATAAGATCCCGTCGTCGGCCGTCGCTCGTCATCTTCTGATGACGCAACATCCAGCTGACCGAAGCACTGCGTTTCGGGTCATTTACGTGGCAAGGAATACCAGGCTCTTAGGTTTGCTGAAGCTATTGGCATACATCAATGGAAACCTATATTTTGTCAGCAGAAACAGCTCTTTGTTAATGTCTTTTCCACGGTGACGTAACTTGACTATTGTAATTTTCCCTATATTTGTCGAACATAACGGTTTTACATGAACTTATATAAACAGTATCGTTCTGCAGTATGCACCATGTTGAGATGCAGCGAAATCGTCCCGGACATAAATCGTGCTATATTACAACTCTGGCTTTTCTTTTCAAGATTATTTCGGGAAAAGCATGTTTCAATTTCCTCAGACCCCTAAGATGTTAATTTTAAGTAAAAAGACAGCAAATGGTTTAAACGAGGGTATGGTTCGTCTGTCCGAGAACATATCCGCATCGAGTTTGTCTGCAACCAGGCATTATCGCTTTCACACGAGTTGTGGCAGCATGATAAGCATATCTTGAAAGTTTAGGGAACAAAACATTTCTGGTTACTTCAGGTTATTTATATTTTCGTGCCCGGATATCACATTAAGTTTACTATTGGCACAGCCACAATGGGGGAAATGGAGATCTCCATAGGTGAGTCTTAAGCCATGTGCCGAACGGGAACATTCGTGCTAGTAAAATCGACTGGTGCAGAAAGTGGATGGTTGCATTTTTCGCGTCGTAGTGCGAACAGTTCACTCGCGGTGGAATCGATTAACCCTTGTCTCATCTTTGTTGAAACTTGAAAGTCTTGGTCACATTAGGCAAAAGTTTATTTCGGTTCAGCTCAATTCACTTTAATTTGTCAGTTCGTCGCCCGGTTGCCCTAGACATAGCCACGTCTCTCCGACTTCTGTCCGTAAAACTTGGCCTGGATGATACGATCGACTCTTCGACAACCTTCTTTTGTGGAGCTAGAGTGAACAGTAAAACTCAAAGAACAATGCTCAGAATATTTTAGCACGGATGCGCTCACCTGCTGTGAAACTGTTCTCCCTCTGGGAAGTCAATGAACCCTCGATTGTACATCCATCCATCTGAGAGGAATTTTGTCCTGAATAATTATCGAGAGTCGGAAAAAAGAGCGAGTCAAAGTGAATGGAACTAGAATATAGCATGTCTTTTATGACGAGCATGGAAAAAACCAGTAATAAACAAGGAAATGGGTACGATCGTTGTGTCAACTAGGAATAATTATGGGTTTGATTGTTTAACATGGCCAATCGTCTGTGTGCAGTTCATTGGTTTTGTCTACCCATTCGTTGAAAATCAGTGAATAATAATCAAATTAAACAAGAGTCGATGTGACTGATCTAACTCGCATCCAATCATAGCTGCTTTTGAAGCTAGGCGAGAGGACGTTTCGCATGTGTCACTCCGATGGAAAGTGCCCAAGGTTATGTCTACATAAAGATGCCCCTAAACATTGTGTTTTGATTCATCTATACAAGACAAAACACAAGACTGTTGAGATCAGACGTTCGATCGTGGAAATCTCCCCTAGAAAGGACCGAATTTTTTTTATCTTGATGACCTGCTTTTGTGTTTATCATTGTTTCTTCGATACGGTATCCACAGATGAAAAAGTAAGTCATTTTACGGTAAGCACCAGAGAAAACATAGCAAAATCGTTCTGCAAGTAAGTCGTGTAATTTTGCTTCATAATTCGTTTTTTAATGATCAGCTGTTCAAATAAGACCAGTAGCTAAGCGATCTGATGTGACTGTGATACTAGGATTGTTGTTCTGCACGCCAAACGCTCAGTTCTTGCTTAACGGGTGTATTTATCGACAAAGAGACGGCATCGCCACGGATTTCCCACTAGGTCCATTGCTAGAAGGCATTTTCATGACCAAATTTGAAAATGAATAAATGAAGCAGACCATACAACGTTTTACTCACTACAACCGGTACATGAATGGCATGTTCTGTTTAATGGACCAACAGTATAATGTAACTAACGTTCTAGAAGAACTCAACAATGCCGTTAGCTTTCACGATGGAATTGGAAAGCTTGAAAATTTTGATTTTTTCGGTGTACTGATAATCAGACGAGAAGATAGATCAATCTAACGGTGGGTCTATGAGAAAAAGACATGGAACGGCCAATGCACGGACTTTCACAGCTTCGTGTCATTGTTTCGTGTGTGAAACGTAGGTCGGCGTCTGACATTCAGGGCTCGGAAAATTTGCTCAACAGAGACTTAACAAGATGAACTTAGTTTTGTTCAACAGGTTTTGCGAGATCATGGTAACCCCGAAAAGTTTATCCAAAAGAACATAGAACCGAAGTTATCTGCGGAGCGGTTTCCCTGCATACCAACGAGGTAACTTTTCTTGAAATTATCGTTCAGGGGGAATACGCACAGAACGGTTGAAAACACTTAGGGCAGTTGTAAGCTCAACGTTCCCAGCTACCTGAGTTGACCTCCTCCATGATCATTTACTCGTTCATTTACGAATGTGACACATCCTACATAGGTTGCATGGCTAGGCGTTGGTCCCATCGCATTAAGGAACACCATCCGCGAAGGTTGTCATGGAAAGACCGGCGTGGTCACCATTTCGGTTCTAGGCCATTTGGTAGATAGTCACACGATCGACCCAAAAAATGCATTCAGTCATATAACGGGTTCCAACTGGTAGATCAAAACCAGTCCGAACTCAAACCCGAGCTACGGCAGATGCATTCAACTGATAAACCCAGAACTATGCACAAAAGCGACCAGTCCAGGCTCTCCAGCTGCCCTGGCCAAAACCGGAGACCACGGGTCGCCGACTGAACCCCGAAAACCCACCATCGATTACCACTCGTGACGGTGGGAACGAGACTCTCGCCACAATACGCACACACGCACACACACGAACAAACAAACAATAGAAACATCCTCCCTCAACCCCATCTTCAACGCCAGAACAATGACCTATGCGCCGGCCAATGACTAACGCATTCCGAAGTCACCCCAGTCACATGAATTGTAAGAGCACGCATAGGATTCTTTGAAAACAATTGTTCTCTCCAGCCTCTTGTTCTTAATGTGACCGTGACCATGGGACTACTCAGAATATCAAATGAGAAGTTGAGACTCCGATGATCAGGTACACAAATTGTTTGCAGGTTGTGCTTGTTTATCCCTGAAGTTCGCATATTCTCGAACAGGATTTCTCGGCATTTGACGGCTCAGAAGTTAGCGGCTAAAAGCTAGGTACAGGCAGTCTTGTGTTAACATGGGAGAAAAGAGTGTAAATTTTACCCAGTGGATTCAACCTCTAGGCTCCCGGGCAAGACTTGAGATTCACTTTCTCAAAGGTCAGAGACGAAACGTTTGTGATCTAAATACCAAAACCGGAGTGCAAACGCTTCCAAATGAAGTTAGAAAATTCAAGATGCTAAAAAGTTAATGTAGTTCAGAGTTAGCGTTTCCCCTAATAGTGCAAATCTGTAGTACTCGTGTGAGACTGTTTTATAAGTCATAATTTTGTACACGGTTCAACTGCCTCGCACCGTCGTCCAATTGAGGGCAGAATGAATAGAAGCACAAAGTGAAGAACCAAGAGTAAAATAGCAAGCGGAAATCGCGCGGAAAAAGAAAGACCCCGAATGTAGCTACGCTACTGGTTGCGGCACCTAGCCATGCCACCTGATGTCTACGACCATCTCACAAGCGAGTTTCGAGGACCCCAATCCGGACGACTAACAAGTCCTACTTGGCCAAGTCTATTGGTTAAAAATTTCCAAACTTCGGCCTACCTTCCAACCACTACCTGCCTCGGAGAACAGCGTACGTCGAGGATGTCTACCGGTGACCATGCGTAACACATGTTCCAGTCACTCTAATCTGTTTCGATGCAGTATTCATTCCAGTAACTGACCACTGGTTCCCAGCACCTCATGCCAAACTTCGGCACTGCCGATAGTGTTTCCATTGTACTCAAGCAATAATACGGAGACATCGATTATCAAACGCCGACAATCATCGCCTCTTCTACTCTTATTGGCCATGTTTCTGAGCCGTGTAAGAGAACCGGACTAATTGCTGCAATGTACACTCGACCCTTGATGGACAACCGGATGTCATGCCGGTGTCATGGATGGCTGAGGTTGGCAAAAGCCTACCGCGTCTCCTGTATACGCAATGACTCATCCGTTTTCTGACTGCCTGTTGAGACGACAGTGCCCGGGGAACGCAACTTACCTTCTTCAGCTAGAGCTTCCTCTGACAAGACAAGGTTTAGTTTAGCGCAAACCTAGTCATGCAGTAGCATTTTACACATTTGCGTATGCCCCCGCGGTTGGAATTGAAATCACACCACGGGAGAATGCTAGTCCTCAAAGTAACCAGGAGTTTGCATGAGCCTGCTATGAGCAATTAGCTGCCGTTTAATACTGTTTTAATACGTCATTTCGATGCGTGATTGGAGACTTTAAGTACCTGGATTTTCTCAGCAATTATGAAATCTGGCGAAACTGCAGTGAGAGGGCACACTCTACAAACCCGGTTTGATAAACAATACACGTCAAATGGGGATTCAGTGAAAATACTGAAGCTGGAGGATGAATTATTTATGATTATTTTATTACATAACATTCCCTCATAACACTGTCATTATCACTATTGTTGACTTCCAATATACAGCAAACGATCAGTGGAACATACCTCGCTGAGTGCCTCACAGTTTACGAATGATTTGGCGACAGAATGAGTTCCAAAAGTTAAGAAACTGTAGACCTATACACCAGTGACGGGTAGAAAAAGGAATACTTTAATAATTGCGTTCTTGCTCACAAAGAAATGATTGCTGCGAGTATTTTTTTTCTTCATTTTAATGATTTACTGTTCTTTCATAATACTGGAAGGCCATCATAAGCATACAGACACCAGAACACCAAAAAGCCTCCCAAACACGAGGTAGGCATCGACGCACTCACATGTAATTTCGTATAGAATCGGGGAAAATAACCACAAGTCGATCGTTTTTACCCAGCTGGAAATCACGAGCAGCCTTCAACGCGGCCACTAAAGCGGCACCACTACTTCCTCCTGCAGCAAAAATAGAGTTATATTTGTGAAACCACCACAAGCAGAAATTGAATATGCAAAGTTCCGATTCAGTGATCGGAATATCCACTTCAGAAAATGATATCACGGACGCTTGCTCTGTCTATACTTTATTTCTTTCCATATTGAACGTGTTTTGAATGAAAAATTCATTTGCAACTCAGTATCAAAAGTAGTAGTTTGACAAAAAGGAATTGTAACTCTAAGAATATTCTGGACTGTGGTAATTACCTTAAATCCGCTGCATAAACGAACGTAAGTTCCGAGAACACACTAAACTTTTTGAGCGTTCGGACTACGGATACGTGGGCTCTTGCTTGTTCCTCTCACGCTTAAGAACTTCGCCGAACTGATGAAAATTATTTATTGTTCTACCATCTATATCATTATACAATACTTTCCAGTCGGTAAATAAAAGCCAATGAAAGGGCTTTAGAAATGCAGTACAGAAACTGAAGAATTACAGTTTACAGCGCAGAGAGTCATTACAACAAATCCTTGTTGGGACATTCAAGAAACCACAGGATTTTTGTAAGTCGACAATCTGCTGGCAAACGTTAAGGCAAGGCCGGGCCATCTTGTGATAGCGACCATATCATAGGTTTCATTACCAAGTTCTGAAGGGTAAGGTGAAGATGGGTTATAATGTTTTGACGTTCCCGAAAATTAAAAAAGCCGTTTGAAAGCATAAGAAATAAATATTGCTTCAAAGAAGAATATAATCGTTGACTGCGGAACACTGAACTGCGTAAGCTTTTGGATATGAAAACGAGACGTCGCAGCTTTCCGAGTGCTTTGCACGCATAGTCCACCGTAAGCTGCGATGCAGCATGATGCCAAGGTATCTCAATTGCTTACTCGGAAATCAGAAGCAAAACTCATTCATAAAGCTTCATGTGGTTTAGGAGAATACCCACTGACATGAAGAGTTGCAAACGTGCAAAGTGTTATCTGAAACTTCAGATAAATCACAGGAGTAAAACAATGTCCGTGACAAAAGAACTCCACCTGGGAACATCAGTAGTGTAGTATATGTACAATAATTGTCACGTTAATTCACTCTTATTCTATGGCTTTCATCTATATTTTGTATTTGTCTCACTGATTTTGCGTTTCAGCCCATGTACGCTTTTTACTCCGGTAAAGTGTTATATTCTGAACCGCATTACCGAAGTTTTCTGCGTTCGTTACGGTCGAAATCACCCACAAGCGTTACAAGGTAACACTACTCATAGAATTGAAGAACAAAACCTCAAGTGTGATAAGCTGGGGATATGACGGAAGGAAAGAAGACATCATACCGTCAACTTTTGAACAGCTTCATTCTTTGATGATTGTGAAAAAAATTGTGAAACCAAAAACAGTTATGCACGGAAGATGAAATCGTACTGAATAGAGGTAAATAAAGAACCAGTTTTTGCCTTCTACCCGGTTACACCGTATAAAAATATGGAACGGTTTTAGAAAATAGTGACCAACCAGACACAAACCTATTGAGGATTTCAGCGGACTCAAGCTATGAGTTGTCAAAACTAGACTTTGACCGAGAACAATTTATTTCTAGGTATGGGAAAGAACTCACCACAAAGTATACCTTCTTCGCGAATAATTCGACGGGCCATCATCAGTGATTCTTTGTCTCTAGTTTTGTACCACTTGTCCAACCCGGAACGATCCAATACAGTGGGAATGAAGTCGTACCCGATACCTTCGACATCATAAGGCTGCAGACATTCCTCGGATGGGTCGGCCAAAATCGATCCTTCTGGATCCACGCCCACTATCTAGTTGGAAAACATAGGAGAAAAACTTCCACTGAATTCTCGTTACGGACAAACTTACAGATAGAACAAAATCTATACAAAAATTGAGGATACGCGCACAATTTACGACCACGCAATTACGTGTGCTCCATGAACAAAAGTCTGGTTACAACAACAATGAGCACGTTACCAATAAGGTTACCGTGGATAATAAGGTGAATTTCATTTATCAATGCTGCTAAGCTAAAAGCATACATGCAGACGGATCTGATGGTAGCATGAATTTACGTACTGAGGACCCTTCGTCTTCAATCATATTTGGTAGTGAATGATATTGTTTTCGTTGTGAAATCTCACAACTTTGGCTTTGTATGATTTGGTATTCTAAATTTTACTGTGAAATTGACCCAGCCTTCTGAACTTTACAGGGATCCATTAGAGTTGTTAAGACTTATTCCCTTGCCATCCAATTGCAAAGCGAAGGAAATAGATTCCGCATATTTGATTGTCATGCTCTTTTGTTTTACGCTAAACCCAAGAATGAAATCTGTTCTGCATAGCGCTCTTTAGCTAGCAAATACACCAGTAGTCTTCAAACGACAGAAAAGCAGTAAAACAAATTCTGAAGATTTCTTCCATCCGTGCCGTAGAGCCTTCTCGGTTGAAGCCGCTCAAAATTCCATATCTTTTCCATCGAGAGAGGTATTCCTATACGATAGTTTACAACTATAAAGTGAAACGTTTGTCATTAGCTTTGATTCGACTACCAACAATTTTACTTTAGATATCACTGACACCGCGCATTTCACCACCGCGCGTGCCCCTACATTTGGTCACTTCAATTCTCAGAATCCAAATGGCTAGCTCTTCCTGGTATTGCAGTTTCTGTTCAATCCACTGTCTTAATCACGAGCTACAAACTGCATTGTCCTGACCGTAGTTGCGATCTCGCGTTGTCACCCGACCACAAGTGACATAAATGGAAGTCTAGTGAGCAAATAAGCAGAGTAAAGGAAAAGTGGAAACTCGTACAGATGGATAACGCTTCTCAATACAGTCACGTCAGGGACCGCCAAAACTTACCATGCCGCGTTGTAACATAATGTGGCAGGCATATCTTACAAGTACGTATCTAAAAGTCCAGCACTGTTCAGAATTTTTGTACACTCTCATTGTGTCACTTACTGGCAGCCTCAACCTGCTCTTCAACTAGTATCTTTCTCGAAGAACCATTCACACTGAGCTCTTATCTGGGAACATGTACCACACGTCAGAACCACTAGGCACTTTGTCGGAAAGCCACACAAACTCCCCCGAAGCAAGTCAGTAATCAGTTCGATCAAGTCTGGCAGAATCGATTAATCAATGATTAATGAGCCGATAGTTTATATAAGGTTTAGTTGTCTTTGCTAACCGAATTTGAAATAACTTGCATCACAGATCAATAAACTAAATTGGTCGGCGTTTTATCAGCTTGGTCGGTCCTTCAAGACAGAAACTGAACTGGATGCCCGAGTTTGACAGTATTCTGTTATCAGCACTCAGTACCATACTGCTTATCTTGTAAATACATAGCCGTTTGGCCCGTTTTACTCTCGTCCCCTGATTTTCCATCTGGGGGTTGGAGTGATCGGAGCTGCAACCAGAGGTCAGGTGCACAGGCCGTACGTAGAAACCACGGAGTAGAAAGCAAGCGTCACAACACTCTTTCCTTTTAACTATGCGCCAGTATAAAATAATGAAAAACATGGTGATTTAGGATTTCGTCTGTGAATACCAGTGAGTGGTGCAAGAGCAAGAAATTAGCAGGCAAAATACTACGCATTTTTGTTGACAAAATGCCACATACTTGACATTTGGGTAGCACAGTTTTGATTTTTCGTGAAAGACCAGTTATAGTCCCACCCGTACCAGCTCCGGCGACCAACACATTCAATCGAACGTGTGGAGTGTTAGGTTCCGCGCAGTCACGTAAGATTTCTTCGGCAGTTTGATCAAAATGTTCGATCGGATTGTACGGATTGATGTACTGATTCAGAATATGTGCTGTCGGGCCTATCTTCTGCCTGATCCTCTCAGCAATACGTACGTGTGAATCCTCCTCGTCGAAATTGGCTGAAGTTCGTGTGCGTATAATTTCTGCGCCCAAACCGCGGATCACAAATTCCTGAGATTGGATAGACATGTACGTATATAAATCACAAAAAGTCAGCCTAGGAGTTACAATGCCAGAAACTAAGAAATTTAGGCTATAAACCTAAAAGAGAAATTGCAATGATCAGAATTTAAGGCCAACGAACGGTGAGATAGTAGGTGACCTTTGTCGGCCTCCGATAGATTTTGACTCATGCGTGAACTTTGACCACCTTTTCCATTTGGATCTCTTCAGCGCTTTTAGAAGCTGCCAAACCAAACACTGTTAACGTTGGCTGATAAAGAAAAACATTGTGAACAACGCCATTGTCGACCTGACATATCACGTAACATATAGAACATCATTTATTTGATACACTCCAAACCGCAATTGGTTCAGATATACTACCGAACTCTATTCTATTTTCATTAAATGCTTCCGCACAAGTGCAGTGGAAGGGGTATTATCCGACAGCCTCATCGCACTATTAGGGATAGCCGGCAATCAGACCCAGAGACTTGAAGTAGTAGAAAACCACACAAGGCCCCAATAGGTCAGATTTAAATGTTCCTGTATGGCTCACACAAAATGTGTAGTATTTACATTTAAAAGTAATGCTAGTAAATAAGTGCTTAACTTTCAAGTACTTTGTATACTAAGGTAACAGAACGACAAAGGTACATTATTTGATATTGTACGCATTTTGTAGGCGAATGCCAGGTATGTGGGCGATGCGTAGTGACTCAAATAATTACAGAGATATATCCAGTCATTTTATCAGATGCAAAGTAATATCCACAGATATTCCACGAATGCTCCAGTGACAGAAGTGGTGTGGCTAATGAGTCTGGTAATTAGGCTACTTTTTCTACTGACATCTACAACCTTCTGCACACTGAAAGCTCTTCACGAGTTAAGTTTCAACTTAGAAATTTGTATTTAACATGCAATAGCTTTAACTTGGTTAGCGACCCTCGTAGAAAATACTAAACAACCTAAACAACGGAAGGTATGCACTTTGGTAGATGCTGCAGTTGAAATACCTCAAAAAGAAGAAAAATCTCACTTTTTCCTTGCTCATTTTTTCGGGCATTACAATTATGCAACGGTATCCTTTTATCGCAGCCACAAGTGCAAGGCCTATTCCTATCGATTTCCAAAAATATCATTCACACAACAATAAAAAGCTTGCCTGTATTCCCTGATGTCGGCTCGATTATAGTGTCACCAGGTTTAAGCACTCCCGTGCGTTCGGCTTCTTCAATCATACGTTTTGCAATACGGTCTTTCACACTGCCGCCGCTATTTAAAAATTCGCATTTCGCCACTTAATTGAAAACAGGAAAGTTAATCAAAGTGAACTTCAGTTTGCTCACAAATTTCACACTCCAGTCCTTCAGCTTTTGGGATAGAATTCAACCGAACTAGAGGTGTGCATCCGATCAAATCCAATGAACTATCTAAAATTCTAGGACGTGTCCAACTAGTGAAGTTATTGAGGAGAAATCAGTATGCACTTACAAGGCTTTGTGAAAATGTGGACTTTCTTTTATGTCAGTATTTTCTGTGTAGGTACATTTGCTTGGAAGGTCTGGTCTAGTCCAAATCTCATCACCCATTGTCTGGAAAAGCAAGTTTGACACAAGTAAACGTCTGGTTTTAGGCTTACCATGATTATACTTCAAAACAACTGTGAGAGATAACAACAAGGGAATGGTCAAATGAAAGATCGGCGAGAAACACATATTACTTGGTATCAAAAGCTGCCTTAAACATACACACAACAAATTTTATGCATGTCCTAACACAAACATACTTGATATTACGTGTTCGTTCGTTATATATATATATATATATATATATATATATATATATATATATATATATATATATATATATATACGGTCCGTGCATTGGAAGGAAATTTCGGAAACTGACCATTGGCCTCCCTCACCCAGGTCAAAGTAAACCTCTTAGATGTGCGACAGGTAAACTGCAATCCCAGTTGAGGTAACTAAGCTGAATTACGCACAAAGAGCTAGTAGTTGGGACTCAGTTGAGTAGCCGACGTTCAGCACTTAGGCTTAAAGCAAATTCGTTGCCAAAGTGACCACGAGTACTATACACGGTTCTTGTGAAGAATGAGGCGAAAAACTGAAGTTGTATACAAGGAGAGCAACATATAGGTACTGAATCTGAGGAAAATATACGCTTTTCCTAGTCAAACTGCACACATATCTTGAAGGCCAAATGTGTGCAAAAGAACAGGAATTAATTGAAAATACAGGAGTAAGCAGATAGTGGATAGGTGATAAAGAAGAAACCAGACGACTATTGCCTATGTCTATGACCGGTAGGATCCACTGTTAGCAAGAGCTTGATGGGCCACAAACATTGTTACTTCCGACCTTTCTTACAGACGCTTCATGATGAAGTTAGGTGTCTGTCATCTTTTTGCTATGAATTTACGCGTGAATGGAGTGAAGGGGGTATACTCCATAGACGCAAAGACACGCTGCATTATGCGTCATCATCATCATCATAATCGTACAGCGTTAAACAGTAAGGCAAGCCCCAATGACCCCTGCCTTTCTCACCGTGTTTCACGCTGACTTAGGAAGTATGAATATACAAGATAGACAGGGAATGTACCTACACGGTTGGGAAAGGGAAAGAATGCCCTAGTAGCCAACACACGGAATACACGGTCTAACTGTACAAACGCACATCGATCAGTCATTCTGATTCGATAGAAAGTGACAACACGATCGCCACTGTTCGCGGTTCGCAGCCATATCCTTCAGTGTCTCCAGCCAACTGGTAGACGGATCTTTTGGACCCCAACCACAAAGACGTGAAGCACCTACTTTTCCTAAGTCTGCTGTACATTTTTTCATTCTTCGTTGCCCAGTCATCTGTTGACCTCCACGTGGTCTTTTCCACTCCCTAGGAGGGGCGGAGAATAGGAAACGGTACGGTAGACGTGTGCCTGCCATACGTAACACGTGCCCCAACCAACGAAGTCTACTAAGTTCGATACGCTGTGACAAAACGTTCTCTGAATTAGTACCCAATACTCGTTTTCTGACCTCAGCATTGCTCACTCGGTCATTCCACCCAACCCTAGCGATAGTACGTAAACATCGATGGTCGAAAACCTCAAAACGACGAATATCTTCAGCACGCAGACTCCAAGTCTCGCAACCACACAACAAAACTGAACGCCCTGCGGCACAGTATACATGACCTTCCAACTTCTGTGAAATATCAGGCCGGCGCCACAAGTGCTTCAGTCCAGCGTACGCCGCTCGAGCCTTGGATATCCGCGTACTCACCCCTACCACTATGCTCTTATGTGTCGTCACGCTGCTGCCGAGTTAGGTGAAGTGGTCGACAACTGACAGTACCTCCCCATCGAGCATCAAGCTCGGAATTGTTGACGTCCAGTCTTGTAACATCACCTTAAACTTTGAAGGTGCAAAGCGCATGCCGAATGGAGCTACAGCTCTCCCAAGTCTATCTAGTGCACGTTGCACATGTTCCGTGCATTCGAACAAGCAGACAACGTCGTCCGCGTAATCTAGGTCACACAGCTTTCCATTATTTCCTAGTTCGACGCTCACATCCTGAAGATTTTGCAGCGCACGCTCCATTATTTCGTCCATCAGGAAATTGAACAGGAATGGAGACATAGGACATCCCTGTCGAACACCGCTTTTCTTTCGAACCCACCGGATAGTTCATCGTAAACTCTTCAGCGGCCAGAAGTATGAGAATACAATGATCTCAGTAGGTTCACGAACTTCTGGGGGCATACCTTCTCGATGAAGAACACTGAAAGCACTGTTCGATCAACTGAATCGAAGGCGCCTTTCAAGTCTAAGAAAGTCATTATTGTCGGTTGGCGGTGCGTGTGACGCGTTTCAAGTAGTCGGCGAAGAGTAAAAATCTGGTCGATGCATCCTTGACCTGGACGGAATCCAGCCTGATGCTCGCGGGCATTCCTTTCGCGAGCTGGTGTAATACGGTGCAGTAGAATTGGGGCTAATACTTTGGTGACTATCGGAATTAAGCTAATCCCACGATGATTACTAAAGTCGTTGCGTAGTCCCTTCTTAAAGATGGGAACATTCAATGACTCACTCCACATTAACGCAATACGCTCCGCCTTCCAAGTGTCACGGAGCAAGACGGTAAGTGATTTTATCAAAGCGTTTCCACACAGTTTGAAAAGCACTGAGGAAAGTTCGTCGGGACCTGCCGCTTTCCCTCGCCTTAGTAATCGAATGCATGACTCCACTTCCACTTCCGGTGGGGACTCAAGTGATACCACCCAAGGAGTCGCAGTTGTTGACACAGGAGTAACTACACTAGCTTGCGGCCAGTTAAACTGTTCCTTGAAGTATTCGGCCCAACGGTCAAGCCTTTGCTGTTTTCTATATACAGGTTCTCCATTTCTATCGCAAATCATTTCACTGACATGGGTGCACCGTCCACCGGTGTCACGAGTAAGTTTGAACAGTCTTTGACTGTTACCTGAAGCAGCTGCTGTTTCCATTTCTTCAGCTACCTTCAACCACCAATTTTCGAGATCATTCTTAAGGTTTTTCGTAACTTGCCTCTGCAGCTTTCTCCGCACCTTATTCATCTCCTTACAGTTTGAGAGCTGACGCATTGCTGACGACTCTTGCGAAATCCAGTTTTTCTGGTGGACAACGCATCGAGGACAACAGGCGAAACCTGGTGCAAAGTGCATCGCCTGTTTCATATGGATCCCTTGTTCAACTATCTTACTGTGCATCGTAGATCCTACCTCATGTGCTAACTTCTGCTCATAATGGGTGCGGACTTCTGGATCACACAAACGTTGCACGGCACATCGAGTCTGCGGTTTGTAACGGTTATCATGGAAATGGATGGAGGATCGCCTCAAAAATAAAGCATGGCCCGACACAACGTACGTGGAACAGTAAGATAAACAGTTCTGAACAGAATAGCGCCACCGGTAGCTCACCTCCGCATGATCAATATGAATAAATGTGCCTGAATAGTAAGAGTGCCATGTCGCTGTGAGAAACGTGCTGTGTTGGAAAACGATACCTGAAAAAGAACAGCCGATTGTCTGCGCAAAATTGGAGAACCCCAACCCGTTATCTGTACGCTAAGCGGGTAAAGCACAACACCCACCTAAACAGGCTTCTGACACACTAAGTTTGCCAACTTGTGCATTGAAGTCACAAGCTAGCACTACAATGTCAGAACAGTTACTGCTGCGAACGAGGGTGCCGAGTTCATCATAGAACTCATCTTTTTGTACGTCTGAGCTGCAGTCCGTTGGGGCGTACTCCGAGATCACAAAACAAACTGCGCTCAACACAACTATCCTTTCGAATTCCAACTGACCCCTGGAGTCTCACAGCACATAAACGACTGTTAACAGGGATCCAGCCTAAAAGAACAGCCTCAGTCTTCTCAGTCAAGATTATTCCTACACCACGTTGATCCGCAGCTCGAGCTACTTCGTCTCCTGAAGTGCGCAGAAAATACCTCGATGAGATACCAGGAGCAGTTAGTTGAATTACACTGCTCGAATCCTGGATACGTGTTTCACTTAAGCAGCGGACATCAATTTTCAGAGAGTTCATTGTGAGCCCTAGGCACGCCTGCTGACCGGCCTGCATGAATGTACGCACGTTTAACGAGCCGAGATTCAGAGGCTGACGAGGCTGGAGAAAATGTGAGTCACCGGACGGAGGATTATTCCCGACACCATTTGAAAGTGAATCGTTGCGAGTATCGGCCGTGTTATCAGTGGGAGCATCATGGGTGAATAGATGGGGCAAAGAGACGTGATTGGGGACAGAAGACAGGTTGAATAAAAGAAAAGGAACTCTGAGCAGTATCCCACTTATCACCACCCACCCCGCTCGATGCAATGGGCAGCGCGGTCCTGATTATCCTGCACTACGACCAATGCGGTATGGAATTCTTTGTATTCGTGCAGTTCATGGCAGATGTTGGACGGGTATTGCCACAGGGTCTAGCCTCAAAGCAGGAGAACGATTAGGGTCCTCATGCAAAGCGTTTAGTTCCAACAAGAACCTATCCGCAAGGCAGCAGGGTAGCTGAGTGGAAGCCCATTTGCTTGGATCAATTATTCTTCCACTGATTTTGCCGACTGAGTTGCCAGCTCAAATCGACCCCCAACCTGGAGGACCAGGAAACTGGACTTTTTATGACCTCTACCTATTGACCTGTCAGGTATGACTGCATCTTCGGCTCAAAGAAGCTATCCGGTATAGCTCTTTCGGTCATAGAGGCGTGCAAGCCATCATACCACGTCAAGTTGCAGTCTCGTCGTGATAGGGGGATAAGCGGCAACCAGACCCTGAGAGTTGGAATGACAGAGCATCACATTCGGCCCCATAGTTGTGTGAATCCCCTCCCAAACTAAAGTCAGGAACTGTAGGTGATGAAGCTCATAAGGAAGGTGTTCCACTTCTTCTTTGGACATTACTACTGACTGTACGTGCAATTGTTTCATGCAGTGGTTTCTACTATGCAGTCGCATCATTTATATTGCCAAAAAGTGGATATGCACTCCGTCGACTACAAGTAGGTCGGTAAACGGTTGGCGAATCGTTTCTTTTTTCAGCTGCATTGGAATAATTTTCGAAGATGGAGGTTGTTTACATGTATGTCACAGGGTATACCTGATAAGAAATTGCCTATATGCGAGGACATCGGTAAGGACGTAGAAATGACTTTAAATAGTTTGGGATATAGCAGGTTTATTGAACTCGCACCACATCGAGCGGATTCAGTTACAATGTTAACTTCTGGATGTAAATTGGGAATGTGTTGCACGGATAAAGCGAAAAATGCAATTATACCTCTTTGAAATTACAACAATTGATCCTGCGGCTTAGGAGAATGGAATAGCCGAGATGATCTCAGTTGTTAGACAAACTAATGAACAAAACTCCAGACACATCCAACTTTGCAGTGGCTCTTACGTGCTCAAAACGCAAGGCTTTCATGGCTTTTAGGAACACTGATGACGACAATATCTCGGTGATAGGTGATGCTCTACAACTTGTACGGCTCCTGTTGTGCACTCCAGGTTCAGTGTAACACTGTACTCGAGAGAAAAAGTGTCGTCAAGAAGTACTACCTTCATCAGTCGACCATGAAGTGTGTGACATGTGCCAGCTCGAGAGAGCAAAGATCGATCTGGGTGAAGACACCAAACGGGTCTAATGTTGCTAGCACAAGCCGTAGATACATTATGAATGCAAAAACGACGAGAACTACGCATACGTATGCTGCTCAGCACATTACAATAGGTGTTCGCTGCTGGCAAAGTGTAGGTACCTCACGTGAGAATGAAGCATACTTGGAGGATTTACTAAAAATAATGGGCAGCCCTTTATTCTCGTTTTATTTTCTGTTTCATGTACAACGGACGACGAAAGATAATGGGCCGGACACAATTACAGAGGCTCTGGAACCAATGAATTTTAAGCGAAACCGTACATCTAGGCGACCATATGACGATGCCACAGTCCACTCGTGCTGCCGATTAAGGAGTACCAAGGTGCACAATACGCCTAGTGAGCTCATTTTTAATCCCTCATAGATGTTCCATTCACTGCCGCTCTCAAGCAAGTTGCCGGTTATCCCTGATAGTGCGGTGGGCTATTGCGACCTTTGTGCATGCCATTTTCACCGAACTTATGCGCAAGCGCGTAAAAAAATAAACATATAGACTGCTCGAGCCACTGTACACCTTGTTTTTCTCAATCCGGGAAAAAGAACGATTCTCAGCGGGCTGTGAAACTTCAATATTACTCCCTCTTCCAAAAATTGGCTACGGAACCGTCCGTACAAACTACCGTGGCATGGACATAATCAGCATGGTCGCCAAAATATACTTCGTGCTTGTGTTGAATCGCTTCTCTGTGGTGCGCGACAAGTTCACACGCTCCAATCAAGGAGACTATCTCCATGGTAGAGAACGCGGAGGTTAAGTATTCATCGTTCGCAAAGTCTCAGCAACCGATTTCAGCATGTTTTATTGATTTTCGAACTGCTCTTTACTTAGCTGACAGAGAATCGCAATGAACCGTACTAAAGCGGATGGAATGCCCTCAGGATCTTGTCAGTTTTACGAAGTCTCACTTCATAAATACTCGATCGAGAATACGCATTTACGGAGGAGAAGCCAATGTTTTATCTCACGATTCTGGTGTTGAGCCAGGTTGTTCCTTGTCATCAGTGCTGTTCAAGCACACCATCGATTGGACAATGCTTCAGGCGCTTAGTGATCACCCTAGCATTCGGCTGGGCACGGATGTTTTTTCGCCGACCGAGAATTTTCAGACGACATTGTTATCGTCGGAGACAGTCCGCCCGCCTTACAGCTGGTTCTGAATCGTGTAGAATCCCCCGAAAAACCCGTAGAACTAGAGATCAACCCGTTGAAGACCAAGATCCTTTCAACGTGCACTACACAACCCATTCTCCCGATATACTTGAATGGCGGACCAATGTAGCAAGTCCAGGCGTCCAAATATCTGGACTGCACGATTCTTCCGGACGATCAAACAAAAATAAAGTCAAGCTGCGTACTGCTAATGCCAGGATTGCCTTTCTCAAGCCTCACGCGCTCAATGAAGTCAGTCTCCGAGACGAATTTCTCCTCCTCCGAGCCGCTATCCGTTCAGTACTGACTTACGGCTGAAAAACGTGGCCATTATGCTTCAAAGACATCTTAAAGGTGGAAGTGTTTGACCCCTGATATCTGCGACGGATGCTGAAAGTGGCTTTTCGCAGCGATGTCAGCATTTGGATATATGAGTGTGCTGCATTTTGGCTACCCGAAGATCTTTCTTTGATTTGTTAGCTCTCCATCCCGTCCTAGCTTGTGTGTATCCTTCATTACACCGGCACTGGACAATTTTCTGTGTATTGTCATACTGTATTTATGCTATTGCTGTTACTACTACTGTTTCTGCTACTACTACGGCGCGACTACTGTCACTGCTGTCACTACTGCCATCACGGTAACTATTACAACATTTACTTCTGCTGATATTGCTTTTTAGTTTTTCCCAAGCTTATTGCTGATGACATCTTTTCTGATTCTTTCTCAGCGTTTAGCCTAATTTCCTGTCGTTTTTGCCCGCGTGTATCCTATGCACATCCTCCATTAGGCTCTCCCTGGTTTATTTAGTGTTTTGTGTCATCACATGCGCACAACTACTACTGCCGCTATTGTGTCTACTGCTTCGACCACAGTTCCTGTTGGTGCTTCTGAGTATACCGTCTCTGTTGCTGTTACTGTTACTGCTGCTACTGGTGCTACTACCCTCGCTGGCAACACCGCGATAACCATCTACCTCTGTGCACCGTGAATCTCTTTCTTCAGAAGGAGAGAGGTGATATTGTGTCTGGGTAAAGTCACGCATACAACGCGGACAACCAGTCAATATGCCCCTCGCGCATGGAATAACGTTTCACTGATATTGACATTTAGTCTTGCTTCGGTGTGGATAGTATTAACTGATCGATCTTTTTATGTACCGATTGGTTTCATTTGTCTACGCGTAGGAGCACATGCAGCTCATCTCTTCTACTCGCTTGCTCATTTACTTGCTTACTTGCTTGTTTCCTCGCGGCTTGCGCGCCGGCGGCGGTTTGGCTGCATTTATGTCCTTACAAATAAAGATGTGTTTTGCTTCTACCAATCGCGATTAGGATATCTTCAAATAACGCAATAGGACAACGGTGTTTCGGTATGGAAAAAATATCTGTTTCTTCAATGCTCTAGTACTGTTAAATAGGACATTTGGAGATTAGGACTCTAGTTTGCCTACGGCGTTCGCAACTGGGAGCAGAACTAGATTTCATTGTTCTCGGGTCCCACATCCGATTATCGCTCGTAGGTATGTGCCACTGTGGATATCCATGAAGCCAGTTCGTTCTCTTGCAGGAGATAGCCTTGAAAAATTAATAAAACAAGCGGAAAGCCAAACGCTTCTAATATTTTGAAGATTTATTGCTGCGTTTATCATCCCACTCTTGGGAATTTCTCATTCACGTCCGTAAATTATTACCCCGGCAAAATTCACCAGTTTTGGCACAACTTCAGTAAACTTGCTGTATTCAGAACCAGTCGATACCGGTGCTATATTTCTAACACGTTTGGGCCTATACGACAAACCCACACTGGTTTTGGACCCTGATGGCTGTCAGTTCTTCCTTCACTTTTCATTGATGAACGTTCTATTTAACTGCCTGGGCTACGATAAGGAAACCCTGTAGATCAGGTTTCTTACAAGAGTTCATTTCGTGAGGTGCAATGCTCGTCCATTCAAAGGCAACCAGTTGCCGTTTGATGAAGGGCTATTTAAAAGGAAGTATTAACGCCTCATAAACTTAATAACATGAAAACGAGAGAATAGTATTTGTGCCCATATGAACATTTAGCTAATTGCTCTATATTGTGCCAAACTTCCATTCGATATTGTGGTCTTCACACCGTACACTAGTTTAAAGTCTTTAATTTCACTAATGATATGCTAACAACTGGAACCACTCTTATCCGGGAAGATAGTGTGAAAGTGAATTAAATAAACTAGTGTCACCAAATGACATTGCTCACGCAGCAGGAACGTCCCTAAATGGGTCCCTAGCGATCCCGGTTGTCCCCGAGAGCAGTCCAAAAAGACCCTGGAAAAACACAATGGCAGTCCATTTAAGGGTGTTTCTTGAGCATACTAAGATTTCAGCGGCACATATTCAAAGCAATCGAACTTTGGTTAACTATATAACGTACTGGATGGAACAATGCACGTTAATTCATTTTACGGTGTTAGTTCATCAACTTTTATCAATTTCCGTTTGAGAAAAAAACCCGACTTGCAAACATCATTAAAAATTACCCGACACGGTTTGCGTACTTCCCAGTATTGAATAACCACATAAGCTACAGTACCCCAGAAACAAGGGAAGTAAAATTCCACGTTTTAGATCACAATCAAAGTAACTGGCGAAATGTTCTCACTCTTGCCACATAACAAAATGGTTCCAGAAACGTCCCATGAACAATATTTTCGGGACTGAATGCTTTCTTTTTCTCTGATCAGAATCCAGATTGGTCTAATAAGCTAAAGCCATGGCTAAAGCTTTAAACTATCCAGGCAGCATAGGGGGACACTCGAGAGCTTTATGAGTGTCCCTTATGGGATGGTCAGATAGGATCCCTCCACTGTACCCAGAAACACACCACACTGACACAAATATCTAAAAGTTGAACATGAACGAAACATTATGCCGTAAAAGCATATAAAAAGCGGTACTTTGGAATATTTAGCTGCTTGACTCCGGGTGGCTTTACACACCGAAATCTCTCTCTTCGTGAATGAATAAGGACTTCAAGGCTAATCTTCTGTAAATAAAATCATATTATTCATAATTCATCACTTGCCGTGATCAGATTTTTGTGCAATATGATTTTAGGTACGTCTTTTTAATGAATTCCTCCCTATTGGTGCCAGTCTTGGGCGGTGCTTCTTCACTATCGTTGCTCAGAGTTCGTTATTTCGCATTCGATTGTGTTTGGTTGCATTTTTGTGGACGTGCAATTTGTGTAATCGTTATTTTTGTGAAATCTCCATTTTAAAATGGAATTGATCAATGACTTTAACCAACTGATGTGTAGTGTATGTGATTAATAATTACTGTATGTGCTTCACTGTTTTTTGCTGAAAATAATCTCATCTCCCCGAAATTATCTTTAAATAAAACACCGATAAGCATAAAGTGCGTGGCTACTCCAGGACTACAATTCGGGGTCGAGAGGAGCAAAGAGCAGTACGTATGCTCAGGGATTAACTTGCTAGTATTATTGAAATCTTAGGATTTCACTGGAAATTGTGAATAATATATCATTGATCCTTTTAAAGGACCATCATTCCAGAGGATCATGAGTTTTACCAGAAAACGTTAATTCATTTTGCCGGTGACCAGTTTGGGATTGATAGTTACAGTTCCTTCTAGCTAGATAAGTAAAAACTGTTGGTGAATGAGCGCGTTGCAATTCACACAACAATATCGAATTGCGCAAAATACACCGGAGAGAAGTCCATTGGTGACAATGGTTTGGAAATGCAAAGATTTGTACAATAACGATGGATAGGCATTGTGAAATACGCCATCATTTTCTCGAGAAGACGCCGTCACGAAACAATTTTCCCGGAGTTACTATGCAATTTACCAACGAAAAAAATATAACGCTGGATAAAAAGATGCAAACCGGCAGTCGTGGCCAGTAGTGAATAACAATTTGCAGTTGTCGCCATGTGAATACAAGATTTATTGGTAAATGAGGATTTAAGCGGGTAAATTATCATAAAAGGTTGAACAAAACGATCTAGGTGATTTATACAAATAAATTCGTGCTGGCGGCTTCCGCAATCTTTCAAAAATAATCTATTTTTCACGTTGTATTTGAAAAAATGTCAGATGAAATGCCCTGCGGAGATGAACCGCACTAATTCACTCTCATAATCAAATGCACGCATTAACGTACTTCTTACAATAAAATAACCACATAAGGAAATTAGACTTTTCTGCGAGTTCTGGGAATTAACTTCACAAAGTGATGCATGCGGAATCATTATCAAAAGCACACAGGTAGCTTATTTCCGTTGTCTCATGGAATAATTGTATATTATTCGGGAGAGATGCGTATATTCAGGTGAGCTAAATAGAAATTAATTACCTGGGTGTCCGTTAGTTTCGAGGGGACACTCAGGTGACGTTTATTTAGGTGACGCCCAGGTAACAGCCGTGGCCCTTATATGCTGACTGTGTACACCCGGTCAGCACGGTGGTGCCGGAAGGTTCCAAATTAGTCCCAAGAATCCCGAAAACGTCCAAAAGTACTCTCAGTTTAGTCCTGTTCGAAACATCCAAGGGATTATTTTGGGACTGCTTCTGAACGAACCCCCCTATCTTGTCTCTTAGGTATAGCCTACCCTTTCCACACTTTCCTTTCTAGAACACAACACATCTGCTTTCCCGTCATACTTGCAGTAAACCACATCACACTATATCCTTCTTTTATTCACTCAGTTAGGCCCACGGGGGATTCCCTAAGGTAAGCATGACCACTAGTCAAGACAGTGAACCTGTCTATCCAACGCACCTGCCGGTTCTTCGGAAGCGAACCTGCCTTTCATTCACTTTCTAGCAACCCATCATTTGACAACAACAACATTTGGATTACCTGACAGTTGAAGGACGGCAGAGACTTTGCAGCCCTCGAGTGCGAGAATCTGGACGTACAGTGGCAAAAGCCGTGAGTCTTGTGACCTGATCGGATCCGATCTGACCTGAACCTAGTTCGGTGGATTCTCGTGAGAATGCAGCGGCTTATGTTCCTTACTATAAAGATTTCGGTAAGCTGCACTGTTATTTTGTCTTGGAATAATGGTTCATGAAATTTTACAAACTAATAATTAGGAAAAGGTTATGATTTGCAAACGTCCTCAAAATTTACTTGACACGATCCACTTACATCCCGGTTTTGAATATCTCCACAAAATGTAACGTTTAACAAATAAGTAAATGTTTACTTGGAAGATTCTGTTGCAAACCATATTTAAAGTACAATATGTATATTTCTCCATAACCGCCTAATTTTAGACTGTGGGGCAAACAAAACATGGTACAATCGGGGAGGAAGGGGTACATAGTATGAGCCTCCACAACCGGGGCTTTTAGTTATCCAAAACTTAACCCGCAAGGCAGCGGGAAGAAACTTGGAGTCCGTAACCCACTGGGAGCTGATGACTGAATGCTCAGTTCCTAAGTACTTCGGATGAGGCCAAACACCCTGGGTGCCCAGTGCACCTCTCCCTTACAGATGCCGATGAGCAAACCGTTGTACGCTTCATATGCTACCTAAAGTTCGTTTGGAATCAGGGTTTAACTATCTCCCCTAAGCTGACTATCAGCCAGCGAATCCAAAGAAAAGCGCTGGGTAAGGAGAAAAATATTTTAATCCATATTGTGCCGATAAAACAGTCCAAAAAAGTCACTTCTGTGGCTTCTTGGGACTAAATTACAGCATAAGCCACTCCTGTAGCACATAGCCCGTTTGTAACATCGGTTTCCTAACAATTTCCGACCGATTTGTTCAGCAGCCATTCCTCACAGGCAAAAAGATTATTGATACGAAGGCAATCAATGACCGGAGTACTGTACACTGTTCAATGAGCACTCAACTTCACTATATTCATTTGAATACATTGAAATGCCCTTTAACATCAAGTCACAGCTTGTTCTGTTTCATATACTTCAACATAGGTGAAATTAGGATAACTATTAGGAAATCACAGCTTAAGAGATAAAAGGGGGCACGGGAAAATATCATTTCGGAAAAGTGACAGCAATTATTGAAGCACATCACACGATTGATATACTCCACCCAGAAGCCGTTCACAGGCCGCTCGGAAATCGTTCAAAATCCATCCAGGAACCGCTCAAAAACCAATCAGTGCAATAGCGCGAATTGCTCGGAAATCGGTTGGTTTCAGGGCAGTTTTCGCTTTGAGAGTAATTCTTCGTGCTTACCAGGCTATTTTAAATTAAATTAAAGTTATTTTTCCGCATTCCAGATCGTTCTGGGCCCAAAACCTACCTCGAACTGTACAATGAAAACGGCGACTTAGGGGACTTCTTTCCCGAGCTGCTTGCCCGGATAGGGCCATCTGGGCCTCGAAGGAGCAAATGCTGAACACCGGAAAGGATGGGGACCGCTACCGGGGTCCCGATGGGCCCCAGGTAGGCTCAGCCCATCGTCCGACTTCTTCTGCAAATAAGTGCCCCTTTTCTTATTTGAACTTTTTCGATTCCCATTTGAGAACTTTTTAGTATATTCCAGGTTATTACAAGTATATTTGTAATGTTTTGAAAATTTTATGAAAGTCCGTCCTCAAAAATTATAAAAAGTATTCTGCCCAGCAGTAGCCCATTACATCCCAGTGTGTTAGTACTTCTTTCGTAGCAAACCGCTCCGAGACCGATATGATTTTATCCGGTTTCCGAGCGGTTTTACAATTGCACCGATCGGTTTTCGGTCGGTTTTATACTCACTTTACACGGATAAATTGATATGAAGGAAACCGACGATCGGAGTAATGTGCAATGCCTAGTTGGCGTTTCATTTAAAGTGACAGAAAAGTGGTCAAAACCGCTCTGAAACTGACCGATTTTAGGCCGGTTTTTGAGCGGTTTCTGAGTGGTTTTCAGACCGGTTTCCTAGACAGTTTCTGAACGGTTTACTAGCGGTTTGTGTCAATCGTTTGAAATACGTGGTACCTTTCGGCAGTTTCTGCCACTATTCCCGAACAACGTTTCACAATGCTCATTTCGACCTCCTAATTTATGATTTTTTGGTTAATTATTCTTATTTTACTCATTTCGAGGGGGAAGAAAGAGTAGTTCACGCCGAGGTATTTTAGGACATTTCGACGAACTGAACCAATATATTTAAATGAAACGCCAATTAGGCATTGCACAATACTCCAATCGTCGATTTCCTTCATATCATTTCATTGTTGATCCGTGTGAAATGGCTACTAAATAAACCGATCAAAACCCGATCGAAAACCGATCGGTTTTGGAGTGGTATTGCACCGGTTTTTCCACAAGGGTTGGGTCAAGACTAAATGTAACCCTGCTGACTGCAGGGTGCGGTGTCAGTATGCAACGATCAGTGATCTTTCTCGGGGTGTTGCAAGCATCCAATCCGTAAAACACAACCAGATAAGCTCCATAAGCCGAAAACCAGAAGACAAATCACATTTTTCGAACACCAACGTAACTACCGACAGCCCGCGCGGGACACGGTGACAAGTCTAACATTTGTCTTCGTCGCAAAGAGAACCTTGAGAAGCAGCAAAATAAAACAACCTCGTTTCCATTCGATTCAGTTAAGTTTGTGCGGGGCTTCGTGAGACTGAAGCTTATTGTGTGTCCAGACCGTCGAGTTTTCGGTGCATTTCCTTGGCTCTCGCCACGGCTTTTTTGAGAGGGGAGCTTGAGCCTCCTAACCAACCCATTAGAGCTGGGTCACAAGATGTAGACTGCAGCTTGCCACTTTTGTCCAGGTCCTTACAGTGTAAGCCACTTGGATCTCTCGGTGCTCTGACGGATGGAAGAACAGAGACTTCTTCGGAGATCCGGCGAGCATAAACGGCAAGGGCTACCTTCCGCAGATATGCCCTAATCTCAGATCAGATCAGATAAGGTCACGGGACTTGTGGCTTTGGCCAGTGTACGTCCAGGTTCTTGCACTCGAGGGCTGCAATGTTCCCACGGTGCTTCGACTGCCATGTGGTTCGAATGCTGAGATTGTTGAGTGATGGACTACAAGGGAGAGAATGAACTGCAAGTTTGTTCTCGAAGAACCGGCGGTCGCGTTGGATAAATAGGTTCACTGTTTCAACCAGCTGTCAGGCTTGCCCTCGAGAATCCCCCTTGAGGGCAAGTTAGTAAACGAAAAGGCTACAGTTTGCTGTTTTGTACTGCTCGACGGGCAAACATGTATTGTGTCTTAGAAACAAAAAAAAGAGTGAAAGAGAGAGGTGTGACCAGAGGGTGTGCTCGATTGCTTAGTCGTAGTCCGGGAAAACCTCGTTCCAGCCGTCATTTAAACATGACGGCGCTATTTGCTGCTACCATGTGGGGTGGCAGCTGTTTTCATGGGTTCGTAACGCTGTGAGAGAAGAGATATGCTTTATTGCTTCTGATGGCCCTGTGTTTCATCAGTTTGTGTTCATGTCCCCTGAACGTCGGGCCTTGCCCAGAACTAATAACGGCCTGTCGGTTTCGGTTAACCCTTGGAGCCGTCTGAACGGCTCTATCAGCTCCCCCCTTAGGCGTCACCCATTGAGCGAGAGCAGGTCGAGAGCTTTGAGGTGTTCTTTGTGGTTCTTGTCCTTCAGCACATTGAACACAGTAAACCGTCTTTGGACGGTTTCCAACAGCTGTTTGTCCCTGGTTAGTTTCGGTGCCCAGGCCTGGAGGCATCATTCCAGATGGAGGGGTAAATGCGTTTTGTAAAGTGGCAATATGTTTTTGGCTTCCCGAGATCTGAAAGTCCGACACAGTTGGAACATGGGCCTATTATCCTTCGCTGTTGCCTCAAGGCACTGCTTGGTGGGCCTAAAGGTTTCGTTCACCTGAAAGCCGAGATCTTTTGTGATCTCAGTGGTCCCAATTATCCCTATTGCTCCTTTATCGAAGGGCCGAACCTCTCCGGCTCCTCCTTCATGGAGCAGCTGTCTGCACTCACCTCGGTTTATAAGGAGCTCCCGTGTTTCGGCCTTCCCTCGTATCCTTAGCAGATCTTCCTGCTCCCAGTTTGAAGATAGTTCCCCATAACCTTGAGATCATCCGCGAATAGGAAACCAGGACACCTCGAGGTGTCCACCAGGTCGCTTATATAGATCGAAAACAACAGGAGCCCCAACACGAGTCTTTGGAGCACCCCACTGCGTGCCTTAGCTGCGCTGGATGTTGCATCCTCGACCCGAACATGGAACTTCCCACCAGTGTGGTATGCTGTGATCCAGTTCAGCATCCGTTGTGCAATCCTCGTGCCCCGCTGTTTGTGCACCAGCAACCTGTGATTTATCGAGTCGAAGGCCTTATGGAAATCCAGATAAAACACTTCATCTAGCTCGCTTTTGCCCAGCCTGCCGGTTACTTCATCCATAAGTGATAAGAGGTTTGCAAGATACGATCTTTTCTTTACAAATTCGTGCTGCCTCACTGTAATTATTCCTTGGTATTCAACATTCCTTGTGATCCTGTATCTAAGGGTACCCTCGAGTACTTTTATTACCACTGACAGCAGGTTTACGGGCTTGTGGTTAGATGCATCTTCCCCCTTGCACCCCTTGCGGACAGGCACCACTTCGGCTTTTAGCCAGTCAGAAGACAGCGAGGCCGAGACTATTGACCTGGTGAAGAGGTGCTCTAGAGCTGCGGAAACTATGCTTGCTGACAGACGTAGGATAGCTGGGTGAAGCCCCTCTGGGCGGGCCGCCTTACCTCGCTTTAACCGGTTGATAGTCAGTTCCACTTCCACGGGTTATACAACAACTGCGTCCATTTGGTGAACGCTATAGGGTTCTAACAATGGCGGCTGGTTCCCGGCATCTGCAGTGTGCATCAGCTCAAAGACCTTGCCAAGTACTTCGGTTTTTTCACCGGCTTTGCTTGCATGCCTACGTTGCCCATTCATAACATTTCCCCCCGCCACTGGTGACTGGGCCTTAGACCCTACATGGCCGTAATGGGCCTTGGGGCATCTCGTGTCAGTCTCGCCTCGTATCGTACCTGACAGGATCTTTGTACTCCCAGAGCATGTTCGCACGCCCTCGGGAACTGCAGAAGGTGAAGATGCCCCTCTGCGCTGTGGAACCGTCTCCATGCCTCTCCCTTGCGTGTCTGCACTTTTTTGGCCCTTTGAGCAGGAACCCAATCACCCGTGATCCCCCCTGCCCATAGGAGCAGTAATCTCGAGGTGGTCGACTTCCTGCGGTATTTTCGTTAATACGAGATCCAGAAGGCTAGGTGTCTGGCCTACTCTCCATTGGGTTGGCTGACTTATGTGTTGTACCAGTGTGAATCTACACGCCAGTTCCATCAACCGATCACTGAATCCGCCTCCCAGTGCCCACAGTCCCTCACACTCTACTTCGGGTGAGTTGAAATCCCCGACGGCCACTGACTTATCGAACTGGGTTGCTATCCTGGCCAAGAGCTCCATCAACAGTGCGTCCTCCTTTGGGGTTTGAGGATGGAGACTCAGAGACGCGCGTCAGGGTCGCCTTTATGTTCCCTGAACTCAGGTGGAACGAAGCCACCTGTATGTTTGGCAAGGACTTCACCTCTCCTGCCACTTGCTCGTGAGTCCGCAACGAGCAAAAGTGCACCCACTCCTTCCCTGCCATCCTGCCTGTCAGCCCGGTAGGCGCAGTATCCTGCCAGAGCAATACTTGTTGTTGCTATATCCTTACTGAGCCGAGTTTCGGCGACTGCAATGCAGTCAATGCCCTCGGTTTCAGCCATCGATTCTCTCCATTTATTCCCCACACTGCACGCAATGGTGTGCACTACAGTTATTCCCTCGGCCTTGACCACTACCCTAGCTTCGGCCTCTTAGGTGGCAACGGTTTTATTTGCTTGCACTCGGGCAAGTTACTCGAGTGCCCCTGGCTTTCTTTTGCCGTGTTGGTTTTGGTGTCTCTGGTTGGCCTGAGTCTTTTGTCTCTGGATTCACACCGGGCGGGGCTTCTTGCTGCGCTGCAGCTAGGTTGGAATGGCAAGTCACAGGTATTCGGGAGTCCACCTGGACTGGGCCGATCTAAGTTGATCGTTCCCAGTGAGTTATTGGTGTTCCCGGCTGCTGACACGGGGCGATGCTTACTCGCGATAATGGACCCAGCGCGGGCGTAAGAGCAATGAAAAGGGCTTGGGGTTGCCTCTGTGAGCTTCAACTCTTTACCGGGAGACCGGGTTCCTCGCATATTTTCCTTGTTGTGGTCTTCAACGTCTTGTCATTTGCAGCACTTAGCGCGTCCTTACATCTTGGGTTTTCAAATTCAATTAGAACTGGCCGGAGGCACATGACGGTGTTTCCGGCCCCACGTACCACTTACCCAGTCTGAAAATCCTTTTCATAAGGGCATGCTCTGGTAAGCCTACTGTTCTTAGCACGTTCATCATATGGTGACGCATGTCGCTCTCTCTCAGCCGGGCTACTCGACACAAAGTTTCGTGAATTCCTTCTTTCACTACGCTTTATTGTCTCAAATGGCTGTATCGGCATCCCTGGATAATCTGCTTATCTGTTTCACCAGGCTGCCTGCTTCACCCCTAAGTGGTGCTAGCTCTATCTCACGAGCATCCACTAGATGTCCAAGTTGAGATATTTCTCCGTTCACGGCTTTTTCAAACTCCTCAATTCTAGCCTCCATTGTCTCCAGCTTCGGACTAGTTTTTGTTACTCCAGAGCTGGTGCAAATAACTGTTTCACTGGGAGTGACGGTGGTTTCCTGAGACCGCTGAAAACACTTCCATTGATCCCTGCCCAGCTTGACAAATTCTGGGCGTACCCAGACCAGCCCACGTTCGTCCAGACAACGTTCAAAAGATTTTATATCAGGCATATTGCACTTCTGATGAAACCGACGGTCACTGAGGTCCCTGCATTTGGCTGCCTCTACTGCTTTCGAACACCTAGCAGAGCCGCAAGGGAATGTTTGGGATTCCGCGGATTTAAGACTTCGCCTGCGGATCATTTTCGATGTATATTGTCTGAGGGGGTAGAATACACTAAATAGGAACGGAGGAAAGATGGACAAAAGCCCTGGACTCGGTGTTCAGCTAATATCTAACTACCGGTAGGACTCAGAGCCCCGATGGTTCTCAGTTGGCATGGCGGCGGCAACAAGTAAGAAATGATCGGTTTACTTGTGACGTATCGTAACTGGATGCCAAGAAACTAGTTGAGCTTACATTCCTTCCGCCTCTAAGTTGCATCGTGTCAGTATATCTGAGGAGACTGGGGCTCACTGCCAGCTGATGTGTCTCGGCCAGCGCCCATTCTGTCTCAAGGACAGGAGGTATGAAGTTAGAGACTTGGGAGGATGAAGAAAGTTAGATATGGTAATGGAATGGTTGCGTAGAGTTCTGCCGATCACTCTCCACCTACCACTTTTTTGGCCCTGCGTTTTGCGCACGGGCAACCGCAGGCTCTACATCCGGAACACTCCCTCGCAAAAGCCAGCTAATGGTCTCTCTCCAAGGTCCAGGAAGAATACGCGCAGCTGACAGTCCACCGTCTTTTCTGGCTGTCTTTGCTGGCGAACGCGGTGGATAATTTGAAGGAATTTGCTCAAAGATAGCGGTAGAAAACTGGAAGTGAAAGACGGATTACCGAAATGTGAATGCGGAAAAATGGGGAAGAACGTGGAAACGCAAAGAGCAAAGGTTCGCCACGGAGTTATATTGATCACGACGGTAATGGGGGCACGAGAATTAGAGGGAAAGAAGGGGTGTCTCGGCTACCTATCTCCGGTTTCGACAGATATTTAGCACTCCGGATACCAGGTACTAACTAGATCCCAGAGGAGACCTATGAAACGGGCAACAAGCCAAAAGTTCCGACTCGCGCCAAAAGCCGGTAGAGGTCAGAGGAATAGGTAAAGTATGGCTTGTATCAAAACAGTGTCCTTTACGTTTACATTTAGGAGCGACGTCTGATGTGACCCTAGCTTAGGAGCTGAAGGGGTTACCGTCCGCAAGCGGAGCAGTAAAAAGTGTCTTTTCGAGTTGGCGGAAACCAGTTGCCCCCACAGCGAGCAGACAAACAATGCACAGCCCCGAGGCATCGACCAACATGCAAGCCGCTTAGAGCTAAGTGATAAGGGTTGTTTTTCTACGGTAGTTTTTTTGTCATAAATGTGCAGATTTAAACTTGGGCGTTCCTAAGTCCCCACAACAACAATCGCCTGAAAGGGAACTGTTCAAATGAACCTTCGATCTCATTGAAGGCGCACCGCGAAAAGTTCTAAAGTGGCATCATAAGTTTCACGCGTCCTCGGTTGTCTAACGGACCATGTTGCAATGTCACAGTTAGCTCGGGCGGCCTTTGGAGAATTATATAAATGCAAGCTGGCCCAGTGATCATCTGCGAAGCCCTCACTAGGTGCGCAGAAAAAATTTACATGTATACAGCACAAAACTATCCGACACGACATTCACATGGTTACTGCATTCAACTTGACAGTGTACACAATGGAGGAGAAAAATGAATCATTTGAGCAAACGGCTGTGAGTGAAAAAACATGGAAGGTATTTACTCCTGGTTGTCCGAAGCTGGAGACAATGGAGGCTAGAATTGAGGAGTTTGAAAAAGCCGTGAACGGAGAAATATCTCAACTTGGACATCTAGTGGATGCTCGTGAGATAGAGCTAGCACCACTTAGGGGTGAAGCAGGCAGCCTGGTGAAACAGATAAGCAGATTATCCAGGGATGCCGATACAGCCATTTGAGACAATAAAGCGTAGTGAAAGAAGGAATTCACGAAACTTTGTGTCGAGTAGCCCGGCTGAGAGAGAGCGACATGCGTCACCATATGATGAACGTGCTAAGAACAGTAGGCTTACCAGAGCATGCCCTTATGAAAAGGATTTTCAGACTGGGTAAGTGGTACGTGGGGCCGGAAACACCGTCATGTGCCTCCGGCCAGTTCTAATTGAATTTGAAAACCCAAGATGTAAGGACGCGCTAAGTGCTGCAAATGACAAGACGTTGAAGACCACAACAAGGAAAATATGCGAGGAACCCGGTCTCCCGGTAAAGAGTTGAAGCTCACAGAGGCAACCCCAAGCCCTTTTCATTGCTCTTACGCCCGCGCTGGGTCCATTATCGCGAGTAAGCATCGCCCCGTGTCAGCAGCCGGGAACACCAATAACTCACTGGGAACGATCAACTTAGATCGGCCCAGTCCAGGTGGACTCCCGAATACCTGTGACTTGCCATTCCAACCTAGCTGCAGCGCAGCAAGAAGCCCCGCCCGGTGTGAATCCAGAGACAAAAGACTCAGGCCAACCAGAGACACCAAAACCAACACGGCAAAAGAAAGCCAGGGGCACTCGAGTAACTTGCCCGAGTGCAAGCAAATAAAACCGTTGCCACCTAAGAGGCCGAAGCTAGGGTAGTGGTCAAGGCCGAGGGAATAACTGTAGTGCACACCATTGCGTGCAGTGTGGGGAATAAATGGAGAGAATCGATGGCTGAAACCGAGGGCATTGACTGCATTGCAGTCGCCGAAACTCGGCTCAGTAAGGATATAGCAACAACAAGTATTGCTCTGGCAGGATACTGCGCCTACCGGGCTGACAGGCAGGATGGCAGGGAAGGAGTGGGTGCACTTTTGCTCGTTGCGGACTCACGAGCAAGTGGCAGGAGAGGTGAAGTCCTTGCCAAACATACAGGTGGCTTCGTTCCACCTGAGTTCAGGGAACATAAAGGCGACCCTGACGCGCGTCTCTGAGTCTCCATCCTCAAACCCCAAAGGAGGACGCACTGTTGATGGAGCTCTTGGCCAGGATAGCAACCCAGTTCGATAAGTCAGTGGCCGTCGGGGATTTCAACTCACCCGAAGTAGAGTGTGAGGGACTGTGGGCACTGGGAGGCGGATTCAGTGATCGGTTGATGGAACTGGCGTGTAGATTCACACTGGTACAACACATAAGTCAGCCAACCCAATGGAGAGTAGGCCAGACACCTAGCCTTCTGGATCTCGTATTAACGAAAATACCGCAGGAAGTCGACCACCTCGAGATTACTGCTCCTATGGGCAGGGGGGATCACGGGTGATTGGGTTCCTGCTCAAAGGGCCAAAAAAGTGCAGACACGCAAGGGAGAGGCATGGAGACGGTTCCACAGCGCAGAGGGGCATCTTCACCTTCTGCAGTTCCCGAGGGCGTGCGAACATGCTCTGGGAGTACAAAGATCCTGTCAGGTACGATACGAGGCGAGACTGACACGAGATGCCCCAAGGCCCATTACGGCCATGTAGGGTCTAAGGCCCAGTCACCAGTGGCGGGGGGAAATGTTATGAATGGGCAACGTAGGCATGCAAGCAAAGCCGGTGAAAAAACCGAAGTACTTGGCAAGGTCTTTGAGCTGATGCACACTGCAGATGCCGGGAACCAGCCGCCATTGTTAGAACCCTATAGCGTTCACCAAATGGACGCAGTTGTTGTATAACCCGTGGAAGTGGAACTGACTATCAACCGGTTAAAGCGAGGTAAGGCGGCCCGCCCAGAGGGGCTTCACCCAGCTATCCTACGTCTGTCAGCAAGCATAGTTTCCGCAGCTCTAGAGCACCTCTTCACCAGGTCAATAGTCTCGGCCTCGCTGTCTTCTGACTGGCTAAAAGCCGAAGTGGTGCCTGTCCGCAAGGGGTGCAAGGGGGAAGATGCATCTAACCACAAGCCCGTAAACCTGCTGTCAGTGGTAATAAAAGTACTCGAGGGTACCCTTAGATACAGGATCACGAGGAATGTTGAATACCAAGGAATAATTACAGTGAGGCAGCACGAATTTGTAAAGAAAAGATCGTATCTTGCAAACCTCTTATCACTTATGGATGAAGTAACCGGCAGGCTGGGCAAAAGCGAGCTAGATGAAGTGTTTTATCTGGATTTCCATAAGGCCTTCGACTCGATAAATCACAGGTTGCTGGTGCACAAACAGCGGGGCACGAGGATTGCACAACGGATGCTGAACTGGATCACAGCATACCACACTGGTGGGAAGTTCCATGTTCGGGTCGAGGATGCAACATCCAGCGCAGCTAAGGCACGCAGTGGGGTGCTCCAAAGACTCGTGTTGGGGCTCCTGTTGTTTTCGATCTATATAAGCGACCTGGTGGACACCTCGAGGTGTCCTGGTTTCCTATTCGCGGATGATCTCAAGGTTATGGGGAACTATCTTCAAACTGGGAGCAGGAAGATCTGCTAAGGATACGAGGGAAGGCCGAAACACGGGAGCTCCTTATAAACCGAGGTGAGTGCAGACAGCTGCTCCATGAAGGAGGAGCCGGAGAGGTTCGGCCCTTCGATAAAGGAGCAATAGGGATAATTGGGACCACTGAGATCACAAAAGATCTCGGCTTTCAGGTGAACGAAACCTTTAGGCCCACCAAGCAGTGCCTTGAGGCAACAGCGAAGGATAATAGGCCCATGTTCCAACTGTGTCGGACTTTCAGATCTCGGGAAGCCAAAAACATATTGCCACTTTACAAAACGCATTTACCCCTCCATCTGGAATGATGCCTCCAGGCCTGGGCACCGAAACTAACCAGGGACAAACAGCTGTTGGAAACCGTCCAAAGACGGTTTACTGTGTTCAATGTGCTGAAGGACAAGAACCACAAAGAACACCTCAAAGCTCTCGACCTGCTCTCGCTCAATGGGTGACGCCTAAGGGGGGAGCTGATAGAGCCGTTCAGACGGCTCCAAGGGTTAACCGAAACCGACAGGCCGTTATTAGTTCTGGGCAAGGCCCGACGTTCAGGGGACATGAACACAAACTGATGAAACACAGGGCCATCAGAAGCAATAAAGCATATCTCTTCTCTCACAGCGTTACGAACCCATGAAAACAGCTGCCACCCCACATGGTAGCAGCAAATAGCGCCGTCATGTTTAAATGACGGCTGGAACGAGGTTTTCCCGGACTACGACTAAGCAATCGAGCACACCCTCTGGTCACACCTCTCTCTTTCACTCTTTTTTTTGTTTCTAAGACACAATACATGTTTGCCCGTCGAGCAGTACAAAACAGCAAACTGTAGCCTTTTCGTTTACTAACTTGCCCTCAAGGGGGATTCTCGAGGGCAAGCCTGACAGCTGGTTGAAACAGTGAACCTATTTATCCAACGCGACCGCCGGTTCTTCGAGAACAAACTTGCAGTTCATTCTCTCCCTTGTAGTCCATCACTCAACAATCTCAGCATTCGAACCACATGGCAGTCGAAGCACCGTGGGAACATTGCAGCCCTCGAGTGCAAGAACCTGGACGTACACTGGCCAAAGCCACAAGTCCCGTGACCTTATCTGATCTGATCTGAGATTAGGGCATATCTGCGGAAGGTAGCCCTTGCCGTTTATGCTCGCCGGATCTCCGAAGAAGTCTCTGTTCTTCCATCCGTCAGAGCACCGAGAGATCCAAGTGGCTTACACTGTAAGGACCTGGACAAAAGTGGCAAGCTGCAGTCTACATCTTGTGACCCAGCTCTAATGGGTTGGTTAGGAGGCTCAAGCTCCCCTCTCAAAAAAGCCGTGGCGAGAGCCAAGGAAATGCACCGAAAACTCGACGGTCTGGACACACAATAAGCTTCAGTCTCACGAAGCCCCGCACAAACTTAACTGAATCGAATGGAAACGAGGTTGTTTTATTTTGCTGCTTCTCAAGGTTCTCTTTGCGACGAAGACAAATGTTAGACTTGTCACCGTGTCCCGCGCGGGCTGTCGGTAGTTACGTTGGTGTTCGAAAAATGTGATTTGTCTTCTGGTTTTCGGCTTATGGAGCTTATCTGGTTGTGTTTTACGGATTGGATGCTTGCAACACCCCGAGAAAGATCACTGATCGTTGCATACTGACACCGCACCCTGCAGTCAGCAGGGTTACATTTAGTCTTGACCCAACCCTTGTGGAAAAACCGGTGCAATACCACTCCAAAACCGATCGGTTTTCGATCGGGTTTTGATCGGTTTATTTAGTAGCCATTTCACACGGATCAACAATGAAATGATATGAAGGAAATCGACGATTGGAGTATTGTGCAATGCCTAATTGGCGTTTCATTTAAATATATTGGTTCAGTTCGTCGAAATGTCCTAAAATACCTCGGCGTGAACTACTCTTTCTTCCCCCTCGAAATGAGTAAAATAAGAATAATTAACCAAAAAATCATAAATTAGGAGGTCGAAATGAGCATTGTGAAACGTTGTTCGGGAATAGTGGCAGAAACTGCCGAAAGGTACCACGTATTTCAAACGATTGACACAAACCGCTAGTAAACCGTTCAGAAACTGTCTAGGAAACCGGTCTGAAAACCACTCAGAAACCGCTCAAAAACCGGCCTAAAATCGGTCAGTTTCAGAGCGGTTTTGACCACTTTTCTGTCACTTTAAATGAAACGCCAACTAGGCATTGCACATTACTCCGATCGTCGGTTTCCTTCATATCAATTTATCCGTGTAAAGTGAGTATAAAACCGACCGAAAACCGATCGGTGCAATTGTAAAACCGCTCGGAAACCGGATAAAATCATATCGGTCTCGGAGCGGTTTGCTACGAAAGAAGTACTAACACACTGGGATGTAATGGGCTACTGCTGGGCAGAATACTTTTTATAATTTTTGAGGACGGACTTTCATAAAATTTTCAAAACATTACAAATATACTTGTAATAACCTGGAATATACTAAAAAGTTCTCAAATGGGAATCGAAAAAGTTCAAATAAGAAAAGGGGCACTTATTTGCAGAAGAAGTCGGACGATGGGCTGAGCCTACCTGGGGCCCATCGGGACCCCGGTAGCGGTCCCCATCCTTTCCGGTGTTCAGCATTTGCTCCTTCGAGGCCCAGATGGCCCTATCCGGGCAAGCAGCTCGGGAAAGAAGTCCCCTAAGTCGCCGTTTTCATTGTACAGTTCGAGGTAGGTTTTGGGCCCAGAACGATCTGGAATGCGGAAAAATAACTTTAATTTAATTTAAAATAGCCTGGTAAGCACGAAGAATTACTCTCAAAGCGAAAACTGCCCTGAAACCAACCGATTTCCGAGCAATTCGCGCTATTGCACTGATTGGTTTTTGAGCGGTTCCTGGATGGATTTTGAACGATTTCCGAGCGGCCTGTGAACGGCTTCTGGGTGGAGTATATCAATCGTGTGATGTGCTTCAATAATTGCTGTCACTTTTCCGAAATGATATTTTCCCGTGCCCCCTTTTATCTCTTAAGCTGTGATTTCCTAATAGTTATCCTAATTTCACCTATGTTGAAGTATATGAAACAGAACAAGCTGTGACTTGATGTTAAAGGGCATTTCAATGTATTCAAATGAATATAGTGAAGTTGAGTGCTCATTGAACAGTGTACAGTACTCCGGTCATTGATTGCCTTCGTATCAATAATCTTTTTGCCTGTGAGGAATGGCTGCTGAACAAATCGGTCGGAAATTGTTAGGAAACCGATGTTACAAACGGGCTATGTGCTACAGGAGTGGCTTATGCTGTAATTTAGTCCCAAGAAGCCACAGAAGTGACTTTTTTGGACTGTTTTATCGGCACAATATGGATTAAAATATTTTTCTCCTTACCCAGCGCTTTTCTTTGGATTCGCTGGCTGATAGTCAGCTTAGGGGAGATAGTTAAACCCTGATTCCAAACGAACTTTAGGTAGCATATGAAGCGTACAACGGTTTGCTCATCGGCATCTGTAAGGGAGAGGTGCACTGGGCACCCAGGGTGTTTGGCCTCATCCGAAGTACTTAGGAACTGAGCATTCAGTCATCAGCTCCCAGTGGGTTACGGACTCCAAGTTTCTTCCCGCTGCCTTGCGGGTTAAGTTTTGGATAACTAAAAGCCCCGGTTGTGGAGGCTCATACTATGTACCCCTTCCTCCCCGATTGTACCATGTTTTGTTTGCCCCACAGTCTAAAATTAGGCGGTTATGGAGAAATATACATATTGTACTTTAAATATGGTTTGCAACAGAATCTTCCAAGTAAACATTTACTTATTTGTTAAACGTTACATTTTGTGGAGATATTCAAAACCGGGATGTAAGTGGATCGTGTCAAGTAAATTTTGAGGACGTTTGCAAATCATAACCTTTTCCTAATTATTAGTTTGTAAAATTTCATGAACCATTATTCCAAGACAAAATAACAGTGCAGCTTACCGAAATCTTTATAGTAAGGAACATAAGCCGCTGCATTCTCACGAGAATCCACCGAACTAGGTTCAGGTCAGATCGGATCCGATCAGGTCACAAGACTCACGGCTTTTGCCACTGTACGTCCAGATTCTCGCACTCGAGGGCTGCAAAGTCTCTGCCGTCCTTCAACTGTCAGGTAATCCAAATGTTGTTGTTGTCAAATGATGGGTTGCTAGAAAGTGAATGAAAGGCAGGTTCGCTTCCGAAGAACCGGCAGGTGCGTTGGATAGACAGGTTCACTGTCTTGACTAGTGGTCATGCTTACCTTAGGGAATCCCCCGTGGGCCTAACTGAGTGAATAAAAGAAGGATATAGTGTGATGTGGTTTACTGCAAGTATGACGGGAAAGCAGATGTGTTGTGTTCTAGAAAGGAAAGTGTGGAAAGGGTAGGCTATACCTAAGAGACAAGATAGGGGGGTTCGTTCAGAAGCAGTCCCAAAATAATCCCTTGGATGTTTCGAACAGGACTAAACTGAGAGTACTTTTGGACGTTTTCGGGATTCTTGGGACTAATTTGGAACCTTCCGGCACCACCGTGCTGACCGGGTGTACACAGTCAGCATATAAGGGCCACGGCTGTTACCTGGGCGTCACCTAAATAAACGTCACCTGAGTGTCCCCTCGAAACTAACGGACACCCAGGTAATTAATTTCTATTTAGCTCACCTGAATATACGCATCTCTCCCGAATAATATACAATTATTCCATGAGACAACGGAAATAAGCTACCTGTGTGCTTTTGATAATGATTCCGCATGCATCACTTTGTGAAGTTAATTCCCAGAACTCGCAGAAAAGTCTAATTTCCTTATGTGGTTATTTTATTGTAAGAAGTACGTTAATGCGTGCATTTGATTATGAGAGTGAATTAGTGCGGTTCATCTCCGCAGGGCATTTCATCTGACATTTTTTCAAATACAACGTGAAAAATAGATTATTTTTGAAAGATTGCGGAAGCCGCCAGCACGAATTTATTTGTATAAATCACCTAGATCGTTTTGTTCAACCTTTTATGATAATTTACCCGCTTAAATCCTCATTTACCAATAAATCTTGTATTCACATGGCGACAACTGCAAATTGTTATTCACTACTGGCCACGACTGCCGGTTTGCATCTTTTTATCCAGCGTTATATTTTTTTCGTTGGTAAATTGCATAGTAACTCCGGGAAAATTGTTTCGTGACGGCGTCTTCTCGAGAAAATGATGGCGTATTTCACAATGCCTATCCATCGTTATTGTACAAATCTTTGCATTTCCAAACCATTGTCACCAATGGACTTCTCTCCGGTGTATTTTGCGCAATTCGATATTGTTGTGTGAATTGCAACGCGCTCATTCACCAACAGTTTTTACTTATCTAGCTAGAAGGAACTGTAACTATCAATCCCAAACTGGTCACCGGCAAAATGAATTAACGTTTTCTGGTAAAACTCATGATCCTCTGGAATGATGGTCCTTTAAAAGGATCAATGATATATTATTCACAATTTCCAGTGAAATCCTAAGATTTCAATAATACTAGCAAGTTAATCCCTGAGCATACGTACTGCTCTTTGCTCCTCTCGACCCCGAATTGTAGTCCTGGAGTAGCCACGCACTTTATGCTTATCGGTGTTTTATTTAAAGATAATTTCGGGGAGATGAGATTATTTTCAGCAAAAAACAGTGAAGCACATACAGTAATTATTAATCACATACACTACACATCAGTTGGTTAAAGTCATTGATCAATTCCATTTTAAAATGGAGATTTCACAAAAATAACGATTACACAAATTGCACGAAAGTAACTGTTGCTCTAGTTCTATTATTCTCAGCTTATATAAATCAACATCCTTACGATCAATATTGCTTTCAATAACACATGAGCTAGCACTGTCAGGACTAGGCGACCTAGCATTAACTAAAGAATCATATGTACTCAAAACCTCCCCAGAGACTTGCCGTATTACTTCCTGTCCGGGTTCGACTGCTTTTGATCCTTTCCTTGGCATTTTGCGTGAATTTTCCTCGTTCCAAATAGATCTATTGAGTATTGTTACGAACGTTTGAGCAATGCGTAGCCAAATTCGCAACGGATCCCGAAATCAGAAGGCGATTATCCGTGATAATTCTACGATACTAGATTATTAAAATAAACAATGACGTAAACAATATACAAACCTCAATAATACGATCACAAAGTCTCAACAACGAGAAACCGAATAGCAGCGTGTGAGCAGACAGCACGTGCGTCACGCAGGTCCTGAACAAGGATGTGCCAAAATAGCGCTCTGGGCGCGAACAAACAACAATTGGTCCAGAAAAACAACCAGTTCGTAAAGACAAGTCAATAGTGTATGGAAATGAGTGATGTTGGGAAAAACACTGAATCGCGAGGGAAAAAGGGGGATTTTCCACGACCGGCTGTTACACATACAGTAATTATTAATCACATACACTACACATCAGTTGGTTAAAGTCATTGACCAATTCCATTTTAAAATGGAGATTTCACAAAAATAACGATTACACAAATTGCACGTCCACAAAAATGCAACCAAACACAATCGAATGCGAAATAACGAACTCTGAGCAACGATAGTGAAGAAGCACCGCCCAAGACTGGCACCAATAGGGAGGAATTCATTAAAAAGACGTACCTAAAATCATATTGCACAAAAATCTGATCACGGCAAGTGATGAATTATGAATAATATGATTTTATTTACAGAAGATTAGCCTTGAAGTCCTTATTCATTCACGAAGAGAGAGATTTCGGTGTGTAAAGCCACCCGGAGTCAAGCAGCTAAATATTCCAAAGTACCGCTTTTTATATGCTTTTACGGCATAATGTTTCGTTCATGTTCAACTTTTAGATATTTGTGTCAGTGTGGTGTGTTTCTGGGTACAGTGGAGGGATCCTATCTGACCATCCCATAAGGGACACTCATAAAGCTCTCGAGTGTCCCCCTATGCTGCCTGGATAGTTTAAAGCTTTAGCCATGGCTTTAGCTTATTAGACCAATCTGGATTCTGATCAGAGAAAAAGAAAGCATTCAGTCCCGAAAATATTGTTCATGGGACGTTTCTGAAACCATTTTGTTATGTGGCAAGAGTGAGAACATTTCGCCAGTTACTTTGATTGTGATCTAAAACGTGGAATTTTACTTCCCTTGTTTCTGGGGTACTGTAGCTTATGTGGTTTTTCAATACTGGGAAGTACGCAAACCGTGTCGGGTAATTTTTAATGATGTTTGCAAGTCGGGTTTTTTTCTCAAACGGAAATTGATAAAAGTTGATGAACTAACACCGTAAAATGAACTAACGTGCATTGTTCCATCCAGTACGTGGCACATTTTACCGGTGATGTTCGTCACATTCCTGGCGCCGACAGCCTTGTGGCTGACACCCTCCCTCAAGTAGGTGCCTTTCTAATCAGCCGCGGCTCATAGAGCTCAAACCTTTGGCTGCAACCCAAAGTTCGGACTTAGATTTCACATATCCAAGCCAGATCTCATCATTCAAACCTTCGAAGTTTCTATAATCTACGTCCTCGGGCTCGAAAATATGTCGCGCAACTTTGCCACACCCACACCTCATCGTGCCCATGACTTGGGGCCGCACAGTTTTCGAAGTTACCACTTACGCGACCTACGGCACAAGTAATCCCTGGGTAGCCAAAGCTGCAAAACTAAAGCTCATTCCACAGCTGACGCCTTGATATCAGTTGTGCAAGCGGAAACACATCTAGAAAAACGATTGGAAGTTCCTCCTCCCAGTTAGATCTGTCAGCAGCAATGAGCGAAACTCTGAGCTGTCAAGGAGGAAGCCCAGTTATGCCGTTAATGTTGGATGATATATTACCGTCCGAAAACGGTGATAGCCTAACAAGCAAAATGTCTCTGCAAACAGGTGTGACTCAAACTATGTGCCGCAATCAGCAGTTGACTTTGCGAGGCAACCATTTATCGAAACCAAAGGTTTAATTAAAGCTGCCTTTATGGTTTCTTGCCCCTTTATTCGCAGTGGAAAAGGCTTCTGGCCAACGGGTGAGGCGGTCGGCCATAGTACGGAAACCTTTACAGGGGCCGAGGGGACCAACGATACCCATGTGGATATGAGAAAGCCGTGAGGATACAACGGGAAAGTGGCCTATTGGAGCCATTGTATGTATACTTACCTTCGATCGGTAACATTGAAAGCACGAACGAGCCCAATTACAAAGACCCTTTTGCATGCCGTGCCAGACGTACATATTTGTAAGTAGCTTGGTGGTGGCTGGGATGCCAGGATGGGCCAAATTACGTAAAACGTCGAAAACTGTGCGGCCCCAAGTCATGGGTACGATGAGGTGTGGGTGTGGCAAAGTTGCGCGACATATTTTCGAGCCCGAGGACGTAGATTATAGAAACTTCGAAGGTTTGAATGATGAGATCTGGCTTGGATATGTGAAATCTAAGTCCGAACTTTGGGTTGCAGCCAAAGGTTTGAGCTCTATGAGCCGCGGCTGATTAGAAAGGCACCTACTTGAGGGAGGGTGTCAGCCACAAGGCTGTCGGCGCCAGGAATGTGACGAACATCACCGGAAAAATGTGCCACGAAGTTTAAGTAACTCAACGCACCTGGCGTGTTTATCGGTTCGACTGTGAGGTGCATTAATCGACGGTTTATGATTGGTAAACTCGACGAACACTCTGCCTCCGAGGATGTGTCGGAAATATCTAACAGTACCGTGAACAGCAAGTAGCTTCCTACCAAACAGGATTCTTAGCTTCCGCTGGTGAACAAGGACGAGAGATATCGGATAATGATCTCCATTGTGATGTAGACCACAGCTGTTGCAAGCCTTCTTTGGCTTTGTCAGGGAGGTTGGTGGCTGTACTGAATATTAATAATAATAATAATAATAATAATAATAATTGTCAATTTTGGATGCGCCCGAAGCATGCTAGAATGCATGATCAGATGGTTATAGTGATGCTGGAATTAAAATTCACAAAATGGTACAACACGTGCATGCAAAGTATCAAAGAGAGTGTTACGGTGAACTAAAACTGTGGTAATGCCCGGCAAATTCGAATGTCAGGGTCGAATGATGTCAGTTGAAGTTCTGGAGTACATGAATAAGTGGTATACGAAATAATTACCACTAGTGTAAATTCAAACATATTCAAAGGATATATTTTTGGTGCGCTACAGAATATGAGAGGCGTATGGATAGAAATCTCGACGAAGCGTTCCGTGAATTATTCACTTTACTACAGGTATGTCAAGTAGTAATAACATGGAAATATATCAGTCTGCAAAGGTGGTAGTATATAAAGTGGTGGCTGCATACTGGAGGAGCCATACATGTGGCAAACAATTGCGCACTTCGTGGGAGGGAAACTACCAGAGTGCTGGTGGTAGGGAACGGCCGGAGGAAAGCAGGTGAGCGTGCAGCAAATTGTTAACTTTATGTAGGGTTGGTATGAAATGTCAAAGCGGAAGTGGAAGACTAATCAATATTGACCGTGTGGTTACATCCATTATACAGGTGTTCAGTTCTGCGGGAGGGAATGTAGAGTAATTCACAGGTAAGTGTACGTCAGTAGATGAACGCTGTGTGGAGTGCACCATGCAAAAATGACAGATCAATAAAACTGCCCAGGTATATCGCGGAAAGCGGCAGTGGATCAACGAATATAGAAATAAAATGTATCAGCCGGTGCAGATATTGATGTGATTTAGAGGCTGGATACGGGGTCAGTTTCGGTAATATAACACGAATGCAACATCTGGAAGATCAAGGGTGTCGATAACGGTGATGGTATAGTAAGTAGACAGTGAGCGTCACATTTCTAATGACCAGTTTGACAGGTGTAACAAATAATGGGAACGGAGCGGCGATGCAGCATGGGAAGTGTGTCGGAGACGTTTAATCGTGGAGGGAACGCAGTGATCTGCAGAGCCCGAACACTCGATGCAACAGCATTGCGGATGCGATCGGATGGACCGATGAAGAGTGCAGGTAGTTACCAATTACTTTGATGCCCACTGGAGAACTACTGAAAGATATGTCAGCGCCGGACGTTGTATTTTTTTGGTGACCGATGAAGCAATGAACAGTGACAATAAAGGTGCCAGTGACTGAACAGTATTAGTGGGTTCGAACACGGAACGGGCATAATGACATATGGGATTAAAATGAATTGTATGAATGCAGTGAGATCGAGTAGTCCGGGTTCAAGAAGTCTGATGGTGGGAATCTTGGGGAAAGCGATCGTGAGACGGGCGAAAATGGTGTCTTGTGTAAATCTCAGTTGTTCTGTCCAGCGAGAGAGGTTCCAAGTTATTCCTGGGATGAAGAAGGCGACAATCGTCCTTAGGGTGCAGGTTCTGAAAACAAAACGGAGAAGGCTGCAGTCTGGCAATTCTACCAGCTGTGGGTTAGGGGAGAAAGGCAGAACACCAAAATCATGCCAGTAACAGAAATGGGTGGTCGTGACGTTGAGATCTGGTTTTTGGATTAAACAACGTGCGGAAAGCGAAGAAGACTGGTACTAGCGACTAATTATTGTGAGGCTTAGTGAGAATTACCAAAAAAGCAAGGAGGCGAGAATGGGCGACACTGAGGGCAAATACTTATGTGTAGTTCGACGAATGGTTTATGGAAGACCACATCGATTGTGGCGGTTCGTTCATCAGAGCGAGGCCGGGGATCTCTTGTGTTGAAATAGGGTCTCAATGAGTAAGTAGTTGAAGCGTGAATGAGACTGGTACCTTGAGGACAATATTATATATGCTGCTGTATTTCTAGCATCATAAATGCTCTTATACCTGGCGACAGCTGATAAAAAAGGACCTAACCTACTATGGTAAAATCTGACAGCATGAAAAAAGAATCACCGGAGTAACGGTGGCCAGTAGAGGGTCGTGGTCAGAAGCATTGAAAATAGGAAGTGGCTAAACAAACACGTGGAGTGTGTTGTTGACGGTCATGGAGTATAGGCTGGACTGCTTTTATTTGCTAACTATAATACAGAATGCTCCTCACCATCCGTCGTTAATAACTGCCTACTGAACAAAGTTGTTAAGCTTTTGGTTAGTATCCCAGGCCCAGTTCGTAGGCTTGGGTAATAGACATGTGGGGATCATGCATTCGGATGAGTTTTTGAACAGTTGGATGTTTATTTATTTATTTTTTGAATAATAAAGAGGCTGAAGACACTGACCCAAGTTGAGGTGGGAGTTTGTTCCAGAGGGAAGAATATTTAATAATAAAGAAGTTTGACCGCATCGAAGTCCTGGATACTGGAATCAAGACCATAGAGTCCCTATGTCGTAAAGAATAGTTGGAGGGAGTTTTGACCTGGGGGGCTGAATTGCAAGGTGTACGTTTTACAATATTGCAAAAGAAAGACAGGTTCATTCGTAGACGGCGCAGCCATAGGGGCTCTAGGTGCAATATTTCACACCTTTCCATATAATTTGAAGGCCAGGAACATTCTAGTAGTTGTTTGGTAAATCTACGTTGTACATTCTCAATTGCAAATCTGTCAATCTACCGCATGTTAGAAAAGACGGCACTGCAGTATTTTAGAAGTGGTCTGACATGAGTTTAAAAAATGCTTAGCTTGCTCTCCGGAAGACCGAAGGTTCTATTAATCAGACCAATTAGCCGTCTAGCATTAGCAACCTGCACGGCCGAATGTTCGGAGAAATTAAATGTACAAGAATATTGTAATCCCAAGTCCCTTATTTCCGGACTGTTGGGGATGAACTGATCAATAACTTTAAACGTTCCTGCGGGAACCTGACACTTATACATAAGGAAACAACTTTTGACAGCGGAGAATTTCATAAACCATTGGTTGCTCCATGAGTCTAGCGATAGTAAATCGGTCGTTATGCTGGCAATGGTAGAGGCTAAGGCGTCAAGTTCAAAGGGGTACATAATTTTTATGTCGTCTGCAAAAAGGAACGCAGCCCCGTGTGTGGTGACGTTAAAAATGTCATTAACATATATAAGAAAAAGTAAGAGACCTAGTACACTTCCCTGAATTACTCCACTAGTAACCGGTCGAGGTGATGATAAACCGCCATCAACATCCACCACCTGCTTTCGGGATGTTAGATATGATGAAAACCAACTGAGGATCGGGTCAACAAATTCGTAGGTTTTCATCTTCGCCATAAGCCTATTGTGGGATACTCGATCGAAAGCTCTGGTCATGTCAAGGAGGATTACGATCACTGATTTACCACTGTTAGTGGCCGTAGTTATTAGGTTAAGGAAGTCACTCATACAGGTAGCACACGATATTTTTTGAAGAAAACCGTGCTGTTTAGAGTTAATGAGGTTATTGTTCGGTAGATGATTTGTCAGCTTGTTTTCTATCCGTCTCCACAATTCGAGAAACTATAGGGGTGTGGTTCACTGGTCGATAGTTGGTTAGGTCCTGGCGCGAACCTTTCTTAGGAATTGGGATAATAACTGATGTTTTCCAATGGGAGGGGAAAACGTTACTGCTCATAGATAAATTAAAAACCTTTGACAGCAAGAATGGGATATCAGTGCCACCTAGACTAAAAGTAGCCGGTGGTACGGCATCTGGTCCGGGGTGGTATGACCGCCTAATTTTAGTTAGCTGTACTGTTAAGTCGTTTGGGTGGAATGTAATCGCTGAGAACTGTGCAGATGTCAGCGGCTCAACGTGATATAGGCATGGGGAGACATCGGTCGTTGGAGACAAAGCAAAATAGGCATTGAATGCCTCGGAGATCCCTTAGGAGTTCGTTATATAATTGTTGTTATATGTAGTGGATGAGATAGGAGAACTACACTGACTGTTTCTCAACTTTATCAGCTCAGATAAAGCTTTGGACCTCTTGGGGTGACTCAGCGCCCTTAATTCCTGTTTTTTATTGAGGGACATTTTAATCAATTTCATTGAATGGGATAGACAGTTCATTTGCAAGAACAACGAAAAGTCTCTCGACCTTAGGAATTTGCGCTAGAGCATGGAAAGCTTCTGTTTTATTCAGCATAAACTATTTGGTTTATCTCGTCCAGGAAGACCTTGAGTTGGTATAATTACGTCAAGACATGCATTTAGTGTGGAGTGAAGATGATCCACCACGGTATGCAAGTCATCAGATAAAAAAAGTATCCCAGTTTTGCGAGCAAATGAGTAAGGGTGATTGATTCCAGCTAGCTTGGTGGAACGGACTTTTAACGGTCGGTTTGTGGACGGTTCGTGTTGGCATTGAAAACTCAAATTTTACCGGCAAGTGGTCACAACCTGGGATGTTGTTCACGACAGATGTGTGTACTCGAGATAATCCTACCGTAAAAATGAGATCAAGATTGCTACTGCCTCTAGTTGGGCACATCACATGTTGAGTCCATCCTCCTAAACGAATGCTGGTCAGGAAGTGTAGTAAGTGATGTGGGGCTTTCAAAGTAGACCAACATATGCCTGGTGCGTCAAAGTCGCCGGCCACCAGTTTTGGGCCGGGTATGTCCGCAACAACGTTTAATGCCTCTATGATAGGCAGAAAATCGTTTTGACTAGTATTCGGGTGGCGGGAGATGCAACGGTGATAGCCTAACAAGCAAAATGTCTCTGCAAACAGGTGTGACTCAAACTATGTGCCGCAATCAGCAGTTGACTTTGCGAGGCAACCATTTATCAAAACCAAAGGTTTAATTAAAGCTGCCTTTATGGTTTCTTGCCCCTTTATTCGCAGTGGAAAAGGCTTCTGGCCAACGGGTGAGGCGGTCGGCCATAGTACGGAAACCTTTACAGGGGCCGAGGGGACCAACGATACCCATGTGGATATGAGAAAGCCGTGAGGATACAACGGGAAAGTGGCCTATTGGAGCCATTGTATGTATACTTACCTTCGATCGGTAACATTGAAAGCACGAACGAGCCCAATTACAAAGACCCTTTTGCATGCCGTGCCAGACGTACATATTTGTAAGTAGCTTGGTGGTGGCTGGGATGCCAGGATGGGCCAAATTACGTAAAACGTCGAAAACTGTGCGGCCCCAAGTCATGGGTACGATGAGGTGTGGGTGTGGCAAAGTTGCGCGACATATTTCCGAGCCCGAGGACGTAGATTATAGAAACTTCGAAGGTTTGAATGATGAGATCTGGCTTGGATATGTGAAATCTAAGTCCGAACTTTGGGTTGCAGCCAAAGGTTTGAGCTCTATGAGCCGCGGCTGATTAGAAAGGCACCTACTTGAGGGAGGGTGTCAGCCACAAGGCTGTCGGCGCCAGGAATGTGACGAACATCACCGGAAAAATGTGCCACGAAGTTTAAGTAACTCAACGCACCTGGCGTGTTTATCGGTTCGACTGTGAGGTGCATTAATCGACGGTTTATGATTGGTAAACTCGACGAACACTCTGCCTCCGAGGATGTGTCGGAAATATCTAACAGTACCGTGAACAGCAAGTAGCTTCCTACCAAACAGGATTCTTAGCTTCCGCTGGTGAACAAGGACGAGAGATATCGGATAATGATCTCCATTGTGATGTAGACCACAGCTGTTGCAAGCCTTCTTTGGCTTTGTCAGGGAGGTTGGTGGCTATACTTACTTGAGCCTCAGAGTCAAAAGTAACCAATAAAGCAGCAGCAACCAAAGCTTTAATTTCACTGAAGGCAGTTTCAGCATCCTCGAGCATTTCAATAGGACCGTCTTTAGCACCTCAAAGCAAACTTGTTAACGGCGGCATCAAGTGAGAACATTCTGGGATGGAAGGCCGATAATAGCTCGCCTTTCATTTGAAGCTGCGAACGGCCCTTTTTAGGTAGGAAACGGAAAGTCGCGAGGGGCTTTTATCTTTACTTCCAGGGGCCGAATACCCCATTCATTTATTCTGTGGCTTAGAAAATCAATTAATTTTGGCCAATGACACTTGTCCACCTTGACGGTTCATTTCAGTTCAGTTTAGTTTGCACTGGACAGATGATGGCCACGGCCGATGGAGCTTCCAGAATTCCTCTGGCGGTATGCATACTGGGTAGACACCCACAACTGCGCAGTTTGTTTTTTGAACCCCTGCTGAAAGTTGAAGGGAATTGTAAAACCCCATCGCCCTTCAGCTGCGAGGGACATTAGGCATTGCGAACTTTCACTTAGTCATTAAGTAGCAAATGGAACCTTTCAACAATTGAACACATCACGTCCGTTCGTCTGCTGACATGCTCAAAACTGACTGTCAGTGATGATCTCAATCCACTTATGATCTAGGGTCCTCTTGAATGCCTGGACGGTCTTCTTTTCTGTTACCTATTCCGGTAGTCTTTTCCAGTAGGTAAACACCCAGCTGCTAGGGAGGCCAGATCTAACTATCAATCCAGATGGAACATTCGCCAGCTTCTTCCAATTGCCTCTTGCTCTGGAACCTGTTGCCATATGGAATAGACCGTCCGGCCCAAGCTCAGATGGGCCTTTTATTATTTTTAAGTGTCTGTGTGAAACCTTCTCGTGGTCCCATCCTTTCAACAGAGAAATGTTTGAGGCTATGGAGTCTCTGCTCGTAAGACGTGCTCTTCCGACCCTCAGTCATACGCGCTACAAGAAGCTATCCATTCTACAAGGCTTGTGAAATTTTGTTAGGCAAGATGTGCGCGCACAAATGACTACTTTTAGATAAGTAACTTTTTGAAATTATTTAACAGAAAACTCTAGATTTAAACGTATACCCCGTCAACACCACCACAAGACTTCACCTTGACATGGCGTGATGGCTTGGCGTCACTATAACCCAAACAGCTATGCGGGATGGCCTCCTCGATCCGAAGGTGCAATCATGCATGACGGATCGGTAGGTATAGATCAGAAAATGTCCAGCCTCGAAGTCCCCTAGGTTGGAGGTCGAGTTGAGCTGGCAACTCAATAGGTAAATTCAACGAAAGAACAACTGATCCAAGCAAATGAGCTTACAATTAGCCACCTCACTCCCTTGCAGATATGGCCTTGTTAGAACTGGGGGCTTCGAATGAGGACCCTAACCGTTCCCCTGCTTTGAGGCTGGACCCTGTGGCAATACCCGTCCAACATCTCCCATGAACTGCACGAATACAAAGAATTCCATACTGCATTGGTCGTCGTGCAGGATAATCAGGACCGCGCTGCCCATTGCATCGAGCGGGGTGGGTAGTGATAAGTGGGATACTGCTCAGAGTTCCTCTCTTTTATTCAACCTTTATCTTCTGTCCCCAATCACGTCTCTTTGCCCCATCTATCCACCCATGATGCTCCCACTGATAACACGGTCGATACTCGCAACGATTCCCTTTCGAATGGTGTAGGGAATAATCCTCCGTCCGGTGACTCACATTTTCTCCAGCCTCGTCAGCCTCTGAATCTCGGCTCGTTAAACGTGCGTACATTCATGCAGGCCGGTCAGCAGGCGTGCCTAGGGCTCACAATGAAATCTCTGAAAATTGATGTCCGCTGCTTAAGTGAAACACGTATCCAGGATTCGAGCAGTGTAATTCAACTAACTGCTCCTGGTATCTCATCGAGGTATTTTCTGCGCACTTCAGGAGATGAAGTAGCTCGAGCTGCGGATCAACGTGGTGTAGGAATAATCTTGACTGAGAAGACTGAGGCTGTTCTTTTAGACTGGATCCCTGTTAACAGTCGTTTATGTGCTGTGAGACTCCAGGGGTCAGTTGGAATTCGAAAGGATAGTTGTGTTGAGCGCAGTTTGTTTTGTGATCTCGGAGTACGCCCCAACGGACTGCAGCTCAGACGTACAGAAAGATGAGTTCTATGATGAACTCGGCACCCTCGTTCGCAGCAGTAACTGTTCTGACATTGTAGTGCTAGCTTGTGACTTCAATGCACGAGTTGGCAAACTCAGGGTGTCAGAAGCCTGTTTAGGTGGGTGTTGTGCTTTACCCGCTTAGCGTACAGATAACGGGTTGGGGTTCTCCAATTTTGCGCAGACAATCGGCTGTTCTTTTCCAGGTATCGTTTTCCAACACAGCACGTTTCTCACAGCGACATGGCACTCTTACTATTCAGGCACATTTATTCATATTGATCATGCGGAGGTGAGCTACCGGTGGCGCTATTCTGTTCAGAACTGTTTATCTTACTGTTCCACGTACGTTGTGTCGGGCCATGCTTTATTTTTGAGGCGATCCTCCATCCATTTTCATGATAACCGTTACAAACCGCAGACTCGATGAGCCGTGCAACGTTTGTGTGATCCAGAAGTCCGCATCCGTTATGAGCAGAAGTTAGCACATGAGGTAGGATCTACGATGCACAGTAAGGTAGTTGAACAAGGGATCCATATGAAACAGGCGATGCACTTTGCACCAGGTTTTGCCTGCGGTCCTAGATCCAACGTCCATTAAAAACATTGGATCTCGCAAGATTCCTTGAGTCTAATTGGGCAAAAGTGCCAGCCTTCGAACGGCAAGGAGATGAACAATATTCGTAGAAGTCTACAAGGGTTAGGTACGAAAATCCCCAAGGAGAACAGCGGAAATTGGCGGATCAATGTAGCCGAAGAGGGAGAAGTACCAACTGCCTCAGGTGACAATCAAAGACTGTTCGAACTTGTTCGTGACACCGGTGGGTTGCGCACCCATGTCAGTGAAACCATATGCGATAGAAAAGGGAATCCATTCTTGGGAAACAGCAAAAGCTGGACCTTTGGTCTGAGTGTTTCTGGCTTCCGGTTATCTGGGCTTGCGCTCATGTTACTCCTGCATCGACAACTGTGACCCCTTGGTCGGTATCACCGGAGCATCTATCGGGGGTGGAACTTGGGTCGTGCATTAGAATACCAAAGCATGGGGAAGTGTCCGGTCCCAAAGAACTCCCCCCAGTTCTTTTCAAACTGTGTGGAAATGCTTTGACAAAGTCACTCACCAACTTACTGCCTGATATTTAGGATGAGGAGCATATTCTGTTATTATGGAGTAAGCTACTGATTGCTACCATCTTCATGAGGGCAGTGGCTGCAGCAACTCTCATGGGATTACCTTAATTTCGATAGTCATCGGTGTATTAGCCCAGATTTTGCTGCATTGTCTGACATCAACTGTAGAGAGGAATGCCCGCAAACAACCGGATTTCGCCCAGGTTGAGGAAGCGTCGACTGGATTTTTACTCTTCGTCAGTCTTTTGCAAAGCCTTACAAGCACCTCAGACCAACAATAACGATTTTCATGGACTTGAAAGGTGCTTTCGGTTCAATCTAGTGGATGGCGCAATTCAATGCTTGTCATCGGAATGGTGTACCCCAGAAGTTTGTGAGTCTACTCAGACCATGGTTCTCTCATACTTCTGGCCGAGCAAGGGTTTACAGCGAACTATCCGGTCGGTTCGAAACGACCAGTTGTGCTGTACAAGGATGTATCAAGTCTCCTTTCCTGTTCAACTTCTTCATGGAAGAAGAAATGGAGAAAGCATTGCAAAATCTTCAGGATGTAGGCATTAAACCAGGAAACAATGAGAGGCTGTGCGATCTAGATTGCACAAACGAGCTTGGTGCTCGATGAGGAGTGACTAACAATTTTTGACCGTTTTATTTGCCTTGGCAGCAGCTCGACGACAGATGGGAGCACTGTAATAGAGGTGGGCATGTGTATATCGAAGGCTTCGGTGGAGTACGCTGAATGAGGCACTTGTGGTGCGGACCTGATAAGTAGCTTACTTTGAAAGGTTGTGTGCACTGTACCGCAGACCGTTCGGTTTTGCTGTGCTGTTGTGAGACTTCGGGTCCGCTTGTTGAATATATTCATCGTCTTGAGGTTTTCTAACGTTGATTGTTGTATAGTGTTGCTGAGGTTGAGTGAAATGACCGGGTGAGCAATGCAGAAGCTAGGAATCGAGTACTAGATACTAATCCAGAGAACGTACTGTCAAAGTGTATTCAGCTTAGTAGGACTTGTCAGTTGGGGCACGTGTTACGTATGGCAAGCCCAAGTCTGCTATACCGTGCTCTGTTCTTCAGTCTTCTAGGGAGTGGAAGAGGCCAAGTGTGGGCCAACAAATGAATTGGCAACGAGGACTGAGGGAAAATGTAAAGGACTCAGGAAACGTAGGTGCCCCAAGGCTTCATGGTCGGATTCCGACCGAATTTTGGCCAAAGACACTTTCCTCCATGTTGACGGTTACGCCATGTGCGGATGAGAGCTCAAACAACTGATGTAGGTGTTGCCTGTGTGCCTCTTGAGATTTATTAATTAATGACATCGTCTCTGTAGGGGAAAGCAAAATCTAAACCCCAGTGGCCTTGTCAGTGAAAAACTAAGAGGTTTGTGCAGCTTGGAGTGAACCTAGTGGCATCCGTAGAAATTCGGGGAAACCGAAGTGTGTGGTTGCCGCCGTCTCAGGTATATCCTCATCTGTGACAGAAATCTGGCGATAAGCGCACACCATATCTATTTTAGATAACGCGGTCACCGTTGAGGTTAGACGTGATACCCGGAATATGTGGAATGAGGAAACAGACTGGAAAGGGAGCCTCATTTGGGGCTGTACGATCCCCACGTGATCACCAGTCCCATGACTGTTTGGGGGACATGTGAAGTGGTGAAACCGAAGGACCATTTGAAGCACGGATAATAACTTACTCAGGCATGTGCTGGAACTCAGCCCGCGTGATTTTAGGTTTATCTATGGCAAGCCGGCTTTCCTCAGCAAAACTGGAGGGCCTGATGTGCTGGTGTGATGACCTACCGAGCTGGCAGCAGCAGGTAGTGTGGACGTTGGACGCAACACTTTTAGGCGCAGCTTTCGCATCTCCAAACAAGTGCGAACTCGTCGACTTGGGTAGAACAGAACTGATTGGGCAAGAATAAACCGAAATTCTATTCACAGACAGGTTAGTGAAGCGACCCACAAGTTTGCTGCGAGGATCAACCAAGAGGTAGAGATATGGCATTATGAACCTCTGCAATCAGGAAAACCCCAAGAAATGTATGACGGAGACCGAAATCTAACGTCTTCAGAATTTGCTCACAAGTTTTTATGGCAGTACCAATAACTACACGTAAGTTGAAGAGGAAACGCCTATCCTAATTTTGACTTGAGGATAGGAGCACCCTAACTTCAGCACCTGCGTTTCAAGTAGCTTGTCCCCGAATTATTATCAACTGCTTGGAATGGGTGACCGCCCTGGCCAATGGAGTCCATCGCAGCTGCTCATCAGCGTCCCCGTCCCCCTGACTGACCGGGGCAGTGGCTGAAGGCGGAGTGCAATAACGCGCCTTTGAACGATACCTTTCATGGCACCGGCAAACAGAGTCACTTGTTGATGGCCAAACAGGAATTTCTATTCAATTGCTGCTGGAATTTCTCTTCAGGCAAAACTGCCCGCTAGACAATGCCCTATATGAGCGTCCGACTGACTACACTGAGTACCCGGACCAGTCTGGAAAGATCTTGCTCAGTGGCTATTAAAGAGGTGGTAGCAGACTTAGTTTGTGAGGAAATCGACTGACTGATCTTTGGCTCGTAGGTTTCTCCAATTTAGTCAGATGTCTCGGCAAGCTTTTTAAAACGTTCCTGCGTAAACGCGCAAAGAATATTTTGCATGTCGCTGGGAAGACGTTGAGGGGAAATCTTTTTCAGGATACAATTATCCATCTAGTATTTCCTAAAGGAGTCCGCATACGCCGAAGCAGCTGCTAAGATTTGAGATTCCCGAGGTCAGTGTCCGCAAACAAACGGACAATTCGCTGATTTTCAGACAAAATCCGGCTAATGATTGGTGCTTTTATGCTCTCGTAGGGACGCATTCCAACACATCTTGTACTTAGTCGACTACGTGTAGAAGGAGAAGTGCGACCACGTAGTGAAATCTACTACATTCCGTAGTCACACTGCTTAAGGCAAACTTTGATGCTGCGCGAACCATGCCTTGATGTCAATTTCTCTAAGCGGCGCGAACAGAACGGAAAGTGCATTTAGCTCAGCTTCAAAACATTCAGAGTCCCCCACATAGCAACCGGTAAAACGAATTGAATCTATTCAAAAAGTGAGACAAATCGATGGCTTCAAAAAGGCACAAAAAACTGGTTGAAAGTATTGAGTTTCCACCGACTAAAATTGAAAAAAATGTTTCGGTACTCGAGGGTGTGCAAAAAATTAAAGCAGTCAGGGCTTAAAGCTTGGTACTTCGGATACCAGGTACTAACTAGATCCCAGAGGAGACCTATGAAACGGGCAACAAGCCAAAGTTCCGACTCGCGCCAAAAGCCGGTAGAGGTCAGAGGAATAGGTAAAGGATGGCTTGTATCAAAACAGTGTCCTTTACGTTTACATTTAGGAGCGACGTCAGATGTGACCCTAGCTTAGGAGCTGAAGGGGTTATCGTCCGCAAGCGGAGCAGTCAAAAGTGTCTTTTCGAGTTGGCGGAAACCAGTTGCCCCCACAGCGAGCAGACAAACAATGCACAGCCCCGAGGCATCGACCAACATGCAAACCGCTTAGAGCTAAGTGATAAGGGTTGTTTTTCTACGGTAGTATTTTTGTCATAAATTTACACATTCAAACTTGGTCTTCTCCAAGTTGCTACAGACTCGCTGTCGCACCAGCAGTCCACCTGAATTTATGCTTGACAGCGGTTTTAGAAGTAAACACTTCCGTCGAGAGCCGGTTCCGGTCACTAGTTGCGCTAGGAGCGAAGGAAGTCCCTTTTGTGCCACTCAAAACTCTCTCCTACGTCAACTTTCGTAGGCACCCCCTTTTGGCCGTACAATTGCCAAGGGTGAACCACAAAGCAGTCAACCCCCAGAGGTCTTCACACCCCTAGGGAATCTTGAAGGCTTCCACTGGGCTGCCCCTCCACCTCTTGCCCTTCAGCAAGAACGAGTTGAACGCCCCGAGTATTTTCACGTAGACAAGTCTTCTTACCCGGAGGATCACCTGGTGAAATATCAATGAACCCTTTCAAGAATCTTGACGTCCTTATTCAAGAAGTGCCGCCCAGCATGGACACTGTATTCCAGGTACAGCCGAAATAATGCCTTTTAACACGACAGAAAGCCTTAGGGTTTTATGGAAGCAGCGTTTCTTTAAAGTTGGCAAATCTCCTCATAGGCTTTTTGAGCATGCAAGCTGCGCCGGAGGTTCAATTCGGTTTGCACAGTCAGCCAGGCAGCTGGGTGCCACTCAACATGAACTCCGCTTTGAAGACGGCTCTTCATTCACAACATTCTCCCAAGTGGCAGGAATTTTCGGGCCGCATTTCCAGACAATCCACATCTCGCTGCCTATCTGTGTCCACCCCTACCCCCCCAGCCTGCCAGCGGCTCAAGCTTTATTCATCACACTCTTGACAAGACAGGAAGTAGAAAGCCACCTCATTCATCTTAGTCTATTCAGCTACATGGTCCCGGAAGAGATCCTCCAGCGAATTTCTAAAGAGACGTCCGCGATATTGACAGAAATCAACTCGGAGCTTGTCCAGTGACGCTTAGGCCCTGGTACGCTCTCAACCTCTTGAAAGAGACCCACAGTCAACCCTATCTTCGAAAGGGACGATCGTCGTCAGCCAGGAAGCTACGGACCTATTAGTCTAACTAGAATTCCCAGCAAGATCTTCGGGCGCATGCTAAGGCGTGTCATACTGACACGCCTGCGCGAGAATGGCTTGGTCTCTCCTGCTCAACATGGCTTCCTGCCAGGAAGACCAGGCGTTACCAATATGCTTTACATCATGAATGGTCTTGCTAAAGCCTACGACGAGGGCGTGATTCCGTACGCAGTCGGTAACGACTTCGCAGAAGCTTTCGACAGGGTAATGCATATTCTTTTTATACACAGACTGGAATCTTGCGAGGTCTTCGGCAAAATGTCCTCTCTTCAATGCAGCCTTCTCACTAAACGGTCATTATTGGTCAGAACAGGTCCTTCCTTCTCGGAGCCATCCCCATTACACATTGTTCTCCCCCACGGATCAGTGCCAGGTCCGTAATTGTTACTCATTTGCATAAATGACCGTCCAAACAACATTTCAGTGGACATTGCAGTATACTCTGACGATGTTAGAATCTGGGAAACAATGCCAAATAATTGCAGTCAACAATGGACAACACCAAGCGAAGGTCTACCTACAGGAGCCCACCACTTATTGATGACAAATATGTGAGAATGTCATTTGGTAATTCCCCAGCCAAACTTACCTGGACGAATAGGGCCACACCATTTCGGGACGTGGAACTGCATAACGTCTTGGGCTTTTAACTAAACGGGTCACTTTCCTTCTCACACCATAATCAGCTAGCCTTCCGCGATCTCGACGCGGTAAGGCGAAACTCTTCTTTCGATTATGAAGAAAGACTTTAGGCTAATTCATGGGACCTAAATCCAACCTCTTCTAGAATGCGGCGGTCAGATTGTACGCCCTGGCCTGGCCAAGGACCAAGACATCTTGGAAAGTGTACAAAGAAAAGCCGCCAAACTAGTTCGCGGGTTTTCACGTACTCTTTATCTTCAAAGGCCGACCGACCAAAAACGGTATCTTTAAGAAGCTCACAGAGTTAGAGCGGATCTCTTCTTAATGTAGAACCTTTTCACTACGGGGCTTGCAGATCACTTTTTCACGAGCTCGAGCCTGGACACCCTCAGGGGACAGGCTAAGAAGGTATTCAAGCCTCGCCCTCATACAGACGTCCCTAAGAACTGTTTTACTCACAGAATAGTTTCGTTTCGGAACGACTTACCGCAGGAGATCGTCGAAGCTCCGAGCAAAGAAACGTTTAAAAGGCGGTCGGACAACTTCTTACGGCTAGAGTTTCCTCCTTGAACCTTTCAAACATTTCAACCGGTGTCTCCCCGCCTTCTGGTTTTCTTCAGCAGGCCTGTCTTTCTGTGCTCTGTCCCCCTTTAAATGATGTGTATATATAGAGATTAAAAAATAGATGACGAAAAATTTGCCGCAACCTTCCTGTCTACTTTGATGTATATGTGTTGCGCCTTCTTTGTGCTTTCATAATGTGTTCATGCTTGTTTCTGAGCGCAAATTTCTTGTTGTCTTACTGGTTGCTCTAGATCTTTATCTGTGCAGCCGCCTGTGGCATATGCCCCTGGTAGCTGTCCATTGCCATCCAGCTCTCTTGATTTCAGCTGAGATAATATGACAGAAAATAAGATACCTCAGGAACCGGAAACATTCGGGCTCCAGCCTCGAACACGTGTACGTCCTCAGGGCCTCAATACTTGTGTCGCTAGAACCAGTCGTGCGTCCAGGTAGTTGCTTTCTCGGCGCTTTTCCGTAGTATCTTTTTCAAGTGGCCCGAAATGGTTACCCGACCGTTTACCTTTGTCACTTTTGTGATCTCCGTGCCCTCGTTTGTCTGTCCTGGGTACCAGGGAGGTTGAGGATACTTGCCTCTTACTAAGTAGATGCACTTGGGGACACTTGTTGGCAAGTACCAGGCCACCGACCAGTAATGTACGATGCTAGATCCCGCTGCATGGAGTCTGCCGCTACGAAGCCAACTAAACTTGAGCCACCCGCAAACGCTATGCATGGGTTTTTCAAGCCTATAACCAGGTTGTCCATGAGCAGGGTGAAAAACATAGGGCAAGGAGTGAGCCCTGAAGCATGTCGACCAGCAAATACTCCTCCTGGGATATGTTATCCTCCCCTTGACTTTGAAGGTCCTACTCTCGATGGATTTATGGATTCACGCATTGGTTTTCGGGGACAGACAGAAGGAGTTTACCTCCATCAGCAACAAACGGCTGTTGGCCGAGGCAAATGCCCCCCAAAAGTTGAGTAAGCAGGCCTCTGCCCCGTCCTACTGGCCTTAACTTCGAGTTACTCCCTTTATGAAGCTGCTGGGGTTTGACAAGCAGGGTCTCTGAAGAATGAAACCGTACCGGTTTTTTCCATCAATCTGTAACCAGTCACTTGGTTAGCAGTCCTGTCTCTCAATGCCCGCTCCACCACCTTCAGCCATACCTTAGTTAAACCAGCGGGCCTGCAACCGAGATATGTTCTTTCATCCCCAGCCCCGTGGACTGGGGTGGCCTTCGCCTTGAGTCAGTTCTGCGATAAGCCACTTTAGTCGAGGGATGCGCTGAACGACATAGTCAGTTGATGGGCCAAAGGCTTTGTCAGAGGCTAGACGACCGCCTCCTGAATACTATCGGGGCCTTCTGCCACATACCTCACCAGGCCAATCAGAACCTTCAACACCTCATTTACTGCGACGGCTTCCTCTGGCTTTTGGGTTGCAGCTGCGGTGGAATTTCTTGGGAGGCCTGAGGTCCTGTTGTCTTGTCTGTACACCTGCTGTACATGACTCGAGGGGGAAGAGGTTTCAGTTTTATCTAGATACCTGGTGGCTGACCGACACTGAAGACCTCTTAAGTTTCTCAAATCCATCTCTAGGATCGCATTTGACTACACTTTATTGCAAAAACTCTTAGAGCTTATTTTGGCTGTTACGGCAAAATGGCCCTCTATGTCATTTTGCATTCTTTCTAAATCTTGTCTGACTTGCCTGTATCTGCTAGACACTGCAGGCGACCTCTGTAACGACCGATTGCGAAAAATTCCCCCAGAAACATTGCAGTTTCATGTTTCCTTGACACCACTCGCTCACTTACATTATTAGTTTGTTTTTACAAACTGTATGTTTTCATGAATCAATGTTTGTTTGTTCGGGTCCAGCGTGCTAATCTCTGATGTATTATTCTGGACCAGCATGATGCACTTGTTTTTTTTTCTCGCAAGCCGCAATTCGGTTCTCGTTTTTGGAGTCCCTGCCATCGCTTAATTGAGGTTCGTATCTGTTTTATGTCACTGTTCATTTGATAATCTATCATCTTAGAATTTCACGGATACTCGCATTCTGATTTCGAGATCCACTCTGAATTTGGCTACGTTACCGGCTAGGCAGCAGGCCCAAGGAGCGGGAGAGGAGTATAGACAGAACGAGCGTGAGTGAAAGTCCAACGACTACGACCTGTCCGACAGATCAGGACAAACTAAAATAGGAAACTCTGCTCCGGCCGTCGAATATAAAACATCGACGCAACCAACGATCAACCTGCCAGCAGTAGAACTGACAGTTTTCGACGGACGATATGAACACTGCTACAAGTTCATCAGGCAGTTCGAAACTTTTCTCGAAAGTAAGATTACCGACCCCGGACAAAGGCTGCTCTATCAGACTCGTTACTGTCGAGGATGAGCGAGAAAAGCTATGGATATGTGTACCGTGCTCAACCCGGGAGGAGGCTGCCCACGAGCAAGGAAGATTTTGAGGGTCCTGTTCGGCCGGCCATTCAAGGTTGCCCGTAATCTAATAAAGGGCGTGATGTAAGCGGCCAAAAGAACCAAGGGCGACGGTTATAGTGTGGCCAACCTAGTGATCAAAATGCGGAACTGTTCAATAGCCCTCGGCCATTTAGGTTACAGGGCTGCCCTCGATGCAACGCATACTTTGGGGAGCATGGTCCGTTGCCTCTCTCTCAAACTACAGGGCCGGTGGGTGAAAGAGGCGGAAAGTATAAGTCGGAGCTACCGTGAGGCTAACTTAGAAGACTTGATCTAATACTTGGACAGGCAAACCAAGAAACCCGACAGTAGATTTGGATGACCCTTCCGGGACATTAACCTGGTTAGCAAACATAATCGCGTGCCAATTTCGGGATCCGTTTCGAATTTGGCTGCGTATTGCTGAAAGGTCTCTTACAGCGTCCGTGTCTACCGCCCCTCGGTAACCTGGTCCGAGCAGATTTCTTCCTTTTGATAGCCTTCTGGACTCGGCTAGTCCACCAAGGTTGGGTATCGCTCTGACGAACCCTCTTGGGGGGAGTTGCCTTGTCAATCACTGATAAGAGTTTAACCCTGATGCACCTTCGAAACAGCTCCACAAGGTTCTCGTCCTGCCAAACATCTCACTCGATCTCGGCGCTCAGTTTCCTCAGCTTTCTGTGGCCTACCAGTCAGTAGCAGCCTCTTTGTCTGAGGGTATTAGTCCGCTCAGTGGCAAGTGAAATACCCTGTGGTCACTGCTTCCAGGCTGAACGCCAACCTAAAGGTACGAAGCATCCGGTGGGTATCATGTAATCACAAGGTCGAGAGTAGATGGAGGCTGCCCACGCCACCATCTAGTCTCCTCGGTAACAAACTGCATCAAGACTTAACTACGGCAGTAGAGTATAAGATCATGGCAAGAAGACTTCCCGGGGGCTATTTTGTTTACCCGGTCTACTTTCGACGCTCTGAGGTCTCTAACTATCAGGGCTTTCCCCGACCATGTGAGAAGCCGTAATTATCGCTTTAACTAACTGCCTTTCTCTGTTGGAGACGACTGGCTGTAGCACCGAAAAATCCTCAGCCCTGCGCGGTAAGTTGTGAGGGCAACCAGAGTGACTCATACATGATGTGGACCCGCCCTGTGCTACTCCTACTGCAGCTAGTGCCCTCGCACGAGAAGCAGTAATCCCCCTTCCCGCTGTTCATCTAGCCGGTGTGGGCCACTGACTAAAAAGCTAGGAGGTATTTGGTGTTTGGTGTCCTCCTAAGGTTGCATACGTCTACATCTAGTGTGCGAGCTCTGAGTTCCGACCACTTGTTACTTAAGCTTGGTGCTTTTGTTTACGCCGGTATCGGTTGCGCCATCAGCCGCTAAGCACTTGGAACCTCAGGGGTCCCAGCTGCTGAAAGCCCAGGTCCGACTGGCTTTCCCGAATTTTCCTACCTGGGTATAAACTCTGGTGGGGCTTTCGAGCATCCATGAAGTGGTTTTAATTATCCTGCGTTTGTGAAACTATCTTATGCCGAGAACCTTCTCATGAGTCTTGAACCTTACGAGCTTAAAAATTGGAACGCGCCCGGCTTCGGCTGAGAGCAGTTCGGACGGTTTTAGAAAAGTGCTGTTCATGTTGGCTCGGGCAAAATCCGGTCAGCGGACTTGCGGCTCTTCCAACGAGCTTCAAGATTCATGCTCGAGTAGGGCTCAGAAGCTCATCTTGTTCGGCTACAAAGGTATTTTCTTGACATCTCGGGGTTGACGGACTCCACTTAGAGCCTAAAGCTTGTACATCTCCAAAGAAACGAGGAAAAGCCATCTGAGCAGTCTGAAGGCTTTAACAAAGAACGGACGCAGGCTGGACTGAGGAGGACAGAACAAAGCCGGCCCACGAAATTGGCTGGAATGAAGAATATTTCGGGCGTGATAAGAAACAGAAATAAATAAATACTGATACAAATGAGATAGGAGTGTGGAACTGGGAGGTGAAAGAAAAAATTCCAGTACGCGTAGACCATGCAAGGTGAGGGCATTTAGGGTTTCAAAGGAAGGTGGCAAGCTCCGGTGGCCAAGCTTGCTCCAAGCTGGCCATGAACTGTGTGGCACATCATGCGGACTCTTCTACGTCCTGGAGTTTATCTTTTTCATCACCTATCCTAAAAGAAAAGAAGATCACCTGGATACTAAGCGGTGCCCTAGGTTTCTCCAGCTTTGAATTGTGTGCCCTCAGGGCCTGGTTCTTATACATCTCAGAGCGGGGTACATTGGCTACTGACATTTACTTTTGGCTGCTAAAATGTTTCAATTTTGTTCCCGTACTTTCGTCCCTGATCAGAAGCGAAAGTCTTAAAATCGCGAATTTTTCTGTGTATGGTTAATTCTGGGGACCTGTGCCGTCCCTTTTAGCCTTCGTTGCTCCGTCTCTAGAGCCTGCCGGTGGCTAGCCGCAGAGAGGGCCATGCCTGCACGGTATCCTATTTGAAGCCGAACAATGTCTGCGTATACTGTGAATAGGACTCGTGAATTTCGGGAATCAACTGTCCCTGCTAGCCGCAGCTGCGCATTGAGCTGACCTTTGGAAGGACTCACTGACAAGTGCTCCTAGGTTCTCCGTGGTGGAGGTTCATGCAATTTCGTGGAGGCCACCTAAATCCAGTCATCGTGGGGCTGGAGGCCAGTGGATGGCAGCTTCCAACATTAGCTGGTGCTAAACTTTGGCCTCGGGTTACCGACCGAGTGCGTGAAGCTTCCACGTCAGATTGTACATTGTTTTCAATTGGGTTTGCGGCTACCTTGGCGTCTTCTGCAAACGAGTGGCAGAAATACCCCGACTCTCTCATCAGGCCACTTGTGAAAAAGAACGGCGGCAGCCCTGAGACAGACCCCTGTGAAACTCCAGTACGCTGTTGCGACGCTCACTGTCGGTAATTCTGTCAATGCATTCCTTTTGACCAATTACTGAATGTCAAGTTGGGTTGTCACCTGGCCGTCTCTCTCGCACGCCTTGGCAAATGAATTGCGAGCATAATTTCGCCCGACGGTCTACTCCATCTTATAAGTTGATCTAGCGATGCAGTAAAGCCTTGAAATAAAACACGGGTGCGATGCTTGAGCTCATTTAATCAGGATCTTGAGGTCATCTTGAAATCAGAGTATCACCGATGGGCTGGAAGTTAATTCAGTGGGTAATGGGGCAATGAGGCAGTGGGAGAGGGTTCTGGGTACAAATACTGACAGCGTTTCACTTTCGGTATTTGAGATGAGCTGGAAGGAAGGCTGCTGAAAGACAGGAGAGTATTGAGTTTTGTGGCCTTTGAGTTGGCGGAAAACCCTCGACTATATCCTTTATCTCTGGTTGCAGGCAGTCTTCGCCGACCGCAAAGCACGTTTTCCGTTTTGACCAAAATCGGAAACCCCTACAAATAATAAACTTGCCTCATGAGTGTGACTAAATTCGATAATACTTTGCTGGGCTCGTCTAGGCGCAACACTTGCACGTTCGTTCCTTTCTACGGGAAATCAGAATTTCGCCTTGAATCGTTTCTGACGGTCGTACTTGGGCCACAGGGCTCTGAACCTTTATGCTTTAACTTTGAGTCTATTTGGCCGCACATATGAATTCCTATATGTTTGTAACTTTTTTGAATTTCAATGTAGCACCGTAGAAACTACTAATCGATCTTGCTCCGCTTTTGGAACTCGCATGAATTGGCTTAGCTTTGCTCGATTTGCAAGATTTGTGACTTACACATTCTGTTGGGTCTTCAAACAGACCACCAAAGAGGTTCTCTCAAGAGAAGGATGGGATAAATTTTCAGTCAATAGAAAGGTCCGAAAGCGTATTCCATATGTCATGGCACCAAAATGGTGCTAATGTGAGAAATCCTCGGGAAACAAATGAAAGCTACAGGGAAGCAAAATATGAACCAAGGGCGTACAATCGGCAGATTCATATGTTTATTATAGGCCACGTCGACGGAAAGCTCGAGGGGGCTATTTCAGTTGGACGCACTCAACCTAAGAAATAAAGGAATCAAAAGGGAGCTTCAGAACAGATCAAAGAGAAAATAAATTGGGAAGAACGTCCCAAAAGTTTCGGCTTCTAGGAAAGATGGAAGAAACTTTAATTTCATGGCTCGTGGGCATCCATTTTTTTCTCACTGTTAGTTTGGTATCGTGCACAAGAACAGAGCATGGGGGTAATATCTGCCTGGTGCAAGTATTGTGAAGTGTTTGCTTTTAGCCCCAGCACTGGACTCGTGAGGATCTGGTAAGCATGGGGGAAGAGAAGTAGACAAAATTTCGACTCGAGCCTTAACAGACCCTTATTCGAGGCCATTTAATTTTATTTAGTTTAAGTTAAACTGAACTTCGCCCCAAGCTTTTAGCAGACAGCTTCAGGAGAACGATTCGAGCTACATCTTGATGAGCCGCTGTTTGGAGAACCAGTAACGACAAGTTGAACAATAATTCAGGAACTAAATAGAAAGGGCTGGAAAATCAACGTTGAAAATCGTCGCTGGAAAATGTTATCACCAAAGTAAGCGTTGAATTTTGCCGCAGAGAGGTGGTAAGTCCTAGGTTCTCTGACCTTCAGGGAAAAAGTGCATCATGTGAGTCAGCCTCATTTTCTGGGCCTTTGTATTTGTGACAACCAGAACCTACCCTGCTAAGTTAGCTTTTCTTTCCTTTGTACAGCACTTGATATGAGTTGGAGGAAGTTCATGAGTAAACCACAAGCGATTGAGGGCTGCAGCAGAGCTGAAGCTTACGGCGTGTAAAATCAGTGGATGCCGGTAATGTGTGAGGTGTCTGCCATACATGGGGCCACCAGAAGTGTGGCAACCAACCTCATTGGGCATTCGGTCGGCAAAATGAACGTAGACTTTCCAAGTGACCTTGCGCCAGCTATGTGAAGGTAGTGAAGAAAATATTCAGAGACAGAACCAAAGCAAGCGACGAAAGCTTCCGTAAACGAAACCTCATCACCTGCTACGGGGTGCCCAATCAAAGAGAAAAATCAGTGTTCCAAAATCGCAGGTGACTTGAAGCGACTTCCAAGTGACACCTGGCAACGACTCGTTGGGTGAAATTTTCTTGAGTCAGAACGATCAGACAACGGAAGTTGCCATTGTGGGGGCCAATGCGGAGACCATATTCGGATCTCCAGCCAAACCAGCTGAGGCTTCGGATATTTCCCTGGGGCTGCACCAAAATTTTGTAAACTGGAGTATTCGTAAACCTTTGTGCGGATAACCAAAATATTCTGGAGGCGGATATGGAGAAGACTCGTTAACCTACGGACGAGAGCTGGGTCACCGAAAACAGTGGAGCTCGAGGAAACTTCCAGGCGGAGTGATTAAAGAGAACCGGTTGCTTGACCAGATAATACAAGGCTCATCCTGGCAAATTTTACTAACCCATGACTCAGGGACAGATTCCTGTCGCATTCGGAGAGATGAGCCTTGGACTTCGATATGGTTGCGGCCGAGTTTTATATCACCTGCGAAGCTAAGATCTGGATCGATAACTCTATCACCAAATGAAGTGACCCACGTCAGAATAAACTGAAGGTCAAGCCACCAAAGCTTCTGCCGACCGAACCACCATTGGAGACCGCGGGCCCCCTACGTGTCTTCTCACCCGTCGCTGGGTCCACTATCACTTCATCCCCCGTTTTTCCTCTGTAGGGCAGGAATGGGGGGGCTTTCGGTGTTGACTTTCGAGTGGACCTTACTGAAGCCAGGAAACTAGGAGCTCGTGATATCACCAGGTACCAGCAATAGCAGTATAGGGAACAAGTAGGAGGGGCCTGCACCTGGGGCGGACAACGTCCACTGCAAACCCCTAAAGGAGGTCTTGCTAAAGCTTCCGGATGGAGTCGCCCAGGTGGCACCTAGGGGCTTCCGCGTCAACCGGGTGAAAAGGCCAGACGAGCAAGGGGGACGTAGAGTAATGCTCCTCAGAGTGCGGAAGAGCGAGCAGCTTGCCAATGAAACCCTCCTGATAAAAATAATAACTTATTTCGAGGGGAGCCCGAGGCATGGTTGAAAGCAAAATCAAACTCCACTCTTGAGGCCGTTGTGACTTACTCCAGGGAAATAGATGACTGTGTAAAATCAGAGTGTAGGGGAAATATTAAGTAGATTGGACTAAAATGATAATAGCTCCCTGCAGAGTTTAGAGACAGGGTCAGAGAGTGGAGTCGAAGGAAGTGAGCGAGATTTCAGAATATGAAAAGTGAGGCAGACGAAATTAGACAGAACAGATGAGGATGCAAACTGGAAGGATAGATGTCTCTAAAAGGAGTTTTTACGAGAAATGGTGGGGAACATTAAGCGCTGCAGTGGACGAGACGGATATAGCTAGTGATCGGCCGAGGAAGAGGGATTAAGAGTCTGACTTTAAATAAAGTGATTCGACTGACTGATTGACTGGGGATTATTGGCGGGCTGCCAGGAAGGAGTACAATTAATTCTGTAATAAATACCTGTCAAGAGAGAGGCTGCGCAGGTTGTTTTAATGAAGTGGGTCGATGAGAACAGCAAACGCGGCGAAAGGGACTTTCTTGAGGTGACTACAAATAATGAGAATTGACAGGGCCATACTACTAGGTAGCTATAAAGTGCCACTGAGAAGGCTAACGGCGTCGAAAAGGGATGAAAAAAGAGCACATAAAGAGGGCCAAAAGTGGGTCAAGTATTCCTCCTTGTTATACGCCTATCGCGGTATGTCCGCGAATGAAAGAATCTGTCCAACGAGTTTACTTACGGTGAGGAAAAATGGAGATTTTGTACACTGTCCAGTGAGCATGTTGAAACCCCCTTGTTACACGCCTCACACCCTCAATCGGAAGCTCTAAATCGCACAGATCAAAAAATTGACTGAAAATTTTACGGGAATGCGGACCGATTTTCAACCGAACTGGCTTCGGTAAAGTGAACAACAGGAGGTATTGATTCAGAGATGGACGTAGAAAAAATACGCGGGAATGTACCTAGATGAAAAGGAAGACGTCATGTTGAGGTAAAATGAAGCAGCACTTGCTACTCTGATTGTCCACCCCTGGACCATGCGCAAAGAAGAATATCAGTTCGCAGTTTGCGACGTCCGTGAATAAAACCCTAGAGACAATGGAAAAGAAACAGGTTTGACCAGGTAGGGTCATGCAGCATCAGTGCGGGGTGTGTGCATGATGACGAGACCAAGTCACACCTGACCAGGTTTTCGATCTCATTTCAAACAGATCTGCACTCACCGCCCACAAATTCGAATGCGGCGGGTGAGGTGCCTTTGATGCACGCAACTAGTAACGGGGACGTTTAGGTGTGCGAACATTTTTGCAGAGAGTTCGCCATAAGAAGCAGATAAGCGTGCCAGGACAATTATACTTGTGCAGCCATTGGGTAGGGGTCGGCGGCAGCGACCCGCAACAATGCTGCTCTGGTCAACAATATGGTTAAACTACATTCAAAACTGCTAGGGATCAGAGCCATGTGTAGAAGCAAGGTGAACTAAGACGAGAAGGACCCTTCACAAGAAGCAGTCAAGTGTGCAACGCGGAAGCTGAGGGTCACGACATCGGGAAGCCGGGTCGAACCGCGGAAATGTGTGCTTCAAGTTTTCGTCTAACCTCACCAACGCACCTTGATTTCCGCATCGATAGTAGAAGCTAGATGCTTTGAAAATTGTTATCACATTTTGATCATGGCGCCAGGGGAGACCTTCCATAGAAAGCTGATGTGCACGACTGACCAGAGTGAGAGTTTTGCTATGGTTGAACGTTTCAGAAATATCTTGACCAAATGTACGGCCAGCTACTCGTGGGCTTTCACCCCAGCTGACCCGATCGTCTGGATCGGACCACAGCAGATCGTACATGGGACTCTCGTAAGGAACTTCTTCAATGCAATCTAGAGCTCGAATTTGACGCAGTGTATAGATCGACGGTGATGGGCCGCTAAGCAAATAAAATACCGAATTATCAACCGAAGCAGTCAGAGGCAAGTAATCAAACGCTGAAATTGCCATGTTTTCTTAAGCTGTCGTCATTAAACCTGCAGACCTGGGTAATTTTGCAACTTTGGTGATTTTCATGTGGGACTGTTATTCTATCCTTAAATCACACCTTTATAGCGACGAGGAGCTTGGCTGTTCAGAAAGAACAATGTCCGCAATTTGCACAATTACCCATGGAAAGCAGCTTGTAGTAAAAGCTTTTCCGCTAATTTGAAGCAACTCCATGAGGTCGTGGAAATGGCCATGAACATCACCACATACAGAAACAGGGCTTTTCACATTCTGAAAATTCGATTCCCTCGTCAATGAATCTTTAGCTTGCTCGCACAGTGACCTTACTAGGGCTTCTGAAAGATGCTTGCAACCACACGGCTGTTGAATCTACTGATCTAGCTCTGTAGCTTCCGCATGGAAGACACCAGTCATTGTCCATGAAATGATCACCAAGCATCCCACAAAAGTGAAAGAAGATCATGGTGCTCTATGAGATTGGGATGATGCCACGAGTTATCTCGACACTGATGATCGGCTGAGCTATTGAGAAGGCACGTAGTAGCCATCCGAACCTTTGACAGCTGAAAGTGTACGGAGATGGTTTTCAAACATTGACGTCCACCAGGATTCATATTAGGGCGCTGCATGGCGAGAACAGAACAAGGTAGTACCGAGTCCTGTTTTTAGGGGACAGAAAACGAAAATGCTTTCAGGAAGGACTGGTAAATGATGGAGCCAAGAGGGTTTGGAAAGACTCCGAAGGGATACTATCAGGCAGCGGAACCTAAGATTGTATTGGACAAGAATATCATCCGTCATTGAAAAATATATATGGGAACTAGCTCTGTGGGAAGTGGGATAAGCAATAATTAAACAACGGATTTTGCCGGTGATAGAATGAGTAGGTTTTTATGGTACTATCGAAGCTTATAGAGTACAAACCGGCTGAAAATCTAGGAAGACATGATACGTCATACGGTAGGGTGCGTATGAGGAACGAGGTAGCGAGGAGGACGAAACTCAGCGATCACAAACGGGTGCCAGCGAGTGAAGCGGGCCGTGCGCCGAACTTCCAACCTGGAAACCACTTCCGTTTGCTGGAGTTGCCATGAGCCAGCCTAGTTGCGCCCGCACTTCGTCACTAGCGTTATAAGCAGTCTAGGTGCTGCGGTCAAAGCGGTGGATCTGACTGCGCCCACAGCTTAAGGATTGAAAGGAGTGTGCATCGTTAGATTATTCAGCTCAAAGCCTGGGCTGAGTTGGAAGCCAACCGCTCTGAGATAGGTAAGACGCCATGGAGGTTGAGCAGGGCATTCCAAGTGTCTGGAGGGTAAACACTGGAGAAACTCTGTCTGAGTATGTCCCTGTAGAGGATCAGCTATTGTCTGAAGTGCCTTATTCTTGGGACAGATCCGGGCCAACACTAAAACGAGGTGGAGAGCTCAAAGGACCACCACTTTCTTAAAGAAAATGAAGTGTCGGCTGGATTAGTGACCACTGGAAGGCCATCTTGATAAAGGCCGATGTGCAGCCAGAAAGCAAACTTAAACAAGAAAGTCTAGCGAAAACCGGTGAAAGAAGAAAGGGAGTAGTCGTGACTGCAGGTTTGGCTCAGTTATTGACGCCGTTCAAGTGAAGTTGTCTTGAAGTCTTGAATTAGTAGGCGGGTACGAGGCTAAAGCCCAAATGTTCCCGGATCGTGTGATTATCCTGTTGTCTGAATGTCATCAGTGGCCAATATGGGCCTTGGACTGGAATGAGACCGCGGGGAATAGCAGTGGGGGATGGATGGGCGTTTTTCAGGGTCAGTGTTGCGGCTCCAACTGAACTTTCGCCCCCAAGCGCACTGGTAAAAGCAAAGAGAGCCAGGCGGGTAGAAGAGCCAGATGGAGTGGGCACGGAGGCAAGAATGGGTGCCTCCTTAATGCTTCAATATTCTGGTTACTACGGAAAACTGCAGAAGCTTGAGAAGGCCCGCACCATCGCCCTAGGAATACGGACGAATTTGCAATGAGGGCATGGATTGTATCTAGCTAAGAACATTGGTTCTTGTCCAAGGGCACACTACAACTACTTTTCAACTTAAGTCACCCTTGAGAGTTGCAGTAAGGCACGTTCTTAGGGATGATGGGCAGAACGCCACAGCAAGTGTTTGAAGGGTGGGAGCAATGAAGTATCGATTCGAGCGGGTAAGCAGGTAGATGCAGAGGATTAAAAAATTCCTAAGCTGAATTATGAAACTGCGCCAACGAATGACTTCTTGATATGTCCGGGTCAGGTCACAGAGACCACAGCAATAATGAGCATCAGAAGTACCGACCAGTCTTAGAAAATTCTCATAGAACGCTAAAATACTCCGGTTTCGTGAACACACTCATTTGTATACATCATTTGTGTCTTTCGCACCATTTGCTTTTTATGAACTACCCCTTGCTTATTCACGTCCAGCGAGTGACTGTCATATCCTGGCTGGGTCTGTGTGGCTCACATGCTCGTTTGTCTCACGTCGTGGACTTGGCCCCCATATAGGGTCTGCTGATCCCATATTGGCAGTCCTATCTGTACTCAGGGGTTGTCCATTTATCATTTCAATATCGTAGGAACCGCGAGTCACTCTTGTTCTAGTTTTGAGATTAGTGTGAACTAGATACGTGTTGCTCGAAAGCTCGTAACACCAGTGAGGCGATGGGGTCAGATAACCTGCAGCCCTTCATCATTAGGTCGCCGGAAGAGAATATAACCCAGCTCCGGCTCTAAGGTTCGAATTGTCCTTGGAAAGTGTGACACCTCTTTTGGGATGGACGATAGCCGAGGTTGTTCCGATTCAGCAGGGTGTGTCAAAGTAAGTTGCGGGAACTACGGACCAATGAGTTCATTACCGGCTACGACTAGGGTCTCTGAAAATGCTCTCAGAAGCAAAGCTGTGAACCCTTTAATGGAAGGGGGGCCATCGTCGAACGGAGAGCACCGCTTCACGAAGATCCAAACGCGGCTGTCAAATCTGCCCGGTTTCCCGGAGGAAGTTGCCCCAAGGTCTGACAGTGATGTAGTGATTCTCAGAATAATTCAACGTCAAAAATTAGCCTAGTAAAAATTTCATTATTTCCGGCACGTGATCGGTAACACAGATCTGATTTTCACGCAGCCAGCATTACGATTACATGGTCTATTTCACTTCAGAGTTTCGAATGAACATAATCGTCGATTGTGAAAGTCCATAAATTCAATCGGACTCTGTCTTCTGTTAGCTTTCTGGTAACTGATGGTACCTGGTAGTTAACTTTCATTACGAAAGATGTTAGTCTCAGCGCGCCTCTATATTTTCGTTGCCTGTAAAACTATAATTTACGTGCTTATTAACACCACACTTGTGTTGCAGTTGGTATGATTCCTGGTTTCATTTTGGGAAACCCGCCTACCACACGGGAGCCGGTCCAAATTTGATATCCGGGCTTTCAGAAAGCCTTTACGCAGTAAATAGCTGAATTTGGATATCAGAGTAAAAGGGAACAGGAGCAGCCCTCGGAGTGAGGGTGTGTTCGGGGTCATTACTTAATGAGGGATCGTTCCCAATTAAGGTTGGGGATGGTAGAGTGGAGGTGAACATGGCCCGTAGTAGGGTACCTCAGGGTTATTTATGGGACCATTGCCACGTTGTCTACATAGACTATTTAGTCCAGGAAGAGAAGATCCCCGGCTTTCTATTTGTCGACGACTCGAAACTTGTGGCAAGTCCCTCGGATTCAGGGTTCAGGAGATCCATTACGTATTCGCGGGTGGAAGAACAGTTGACACCGCGCTTAAAAATGAAACAAAGTGCAAGTACCTATACCAACAGCTGCACACGGGTGCGGGCCCCGGGATATGTACTTGCCTTGTCACCACACTATCTGGAGGGTGGCACAGATAGTAGACTGAGAGTAATAGTACATGAACCTTCCAAGCTTGAACCAAAATATCCCTGCAGCAGCGAGGGCTTCGCGGGAACGGCACCGACTGGCTGTGACCATTCAGTCATTGGAGCCCGAGTGGTAGAAAAATCTAATACAAGACGACAGAAGTGATATGCCATTTAGTGGAAGGAGACCGTAGACAAATGTTCCGAGGAATTGGAAGTAGTCTTGATGTCTTGAACAACTGCACGGGTTCGAGGCTTCGGGCCCGATTGTATCCGTTATGGAGGAAATCTTTGACTGTTAGTCGGATGTACCGAATTGACATGAGACTAAAGAAAAGCGGGGGCTGAGGCGATTGCAGCAACCAAAAATTATGGATAGCATCAAGTAGCCAATATGGACGTAGTCTTAAGAGGAATGAGGGTGTGACAATAATAAACATAACGGAATGGGAAAGCAAAATAAAACTTCTACTTCATCTTCCTTTTCCTTTTTTATGGACAAGTAGTTACTGGGAGAGACCGAAGTTGATGTCTAACTTTTCCTGAAAGTAGTTTTGTTTCGCGGGAGAACAGTATCTTTTGAAAGAACTTTCCACAGGGTTATACCCATGTAGATAAAGAAGTTGATTTGTAGAGAAGTACTTGGTCTTGTTTAAAAAACCTTTCTGCTGTGACCACGGAGAGAACAGGCTGGACAGGCTGGGAAGAAGCAGTCGCTTTGGCCAGATTCGAAAGGGTGAAGAACCAAAAGCAGGTGGCCTCCTGCGCATCCTAAGTCAAGGGGGTAAAGATTGAGGAGTGGGGAGGGGAGGCGAACGTAAAAAGGCAGGTTAGAAGGACCCCATACTGCTTTAGAGGAAGCCCTTTGAATCTATTTCTAGGGTCTAACTACTCGACTACCTTAGTTCAGCAGAGGACGGATAGACCTACAGAAAATTATGGGGGAGTCATCCTTAGAGACGAGTGGAAAAAGCCTTCAAATCGTATATAGGGCTCAGGGGTAGAAGTGGTCGCAAGTTGGTGATAACGGGGGAAGGACGGACTAACATCTAACCAGAAGCCGAGCACTTTATGTCGGCTAACCCTCGGCAGTGTGGTTGCTTCACCAATGGAGAATGTGTGACCAGTCCCCCTGCCGAAGGATGTGGCCATACATTTGTCATCATCAACTGTGAGGTTCCAATCCCCGGAACAGCGTTTTGTTTCATCAAGTGCGATATGCGGGTTTTCAACGCTTGAGCTCCAGAGGGTTACATTTTCCACATACACGGCAATTTTCGCTGGAAAGGGCGTCGGAAGGTCATTCATGTAGACCAAGAACAAAGGAGGGCCTGAAACTGGTCCCGGTGGGGCCTCAGTGGGTGATGTGGAAGGTTGAGGTGAATTATTTCCCACCTTGACCACAAGGCACTTTCATTCCGCTATCCTTTTATCTACTCGCAGTGCGAGATAGTTTATCGGGAAAGATAGACGTATTGCATTTATGGAGAGAAATCCCTGGTTTTGTGGGGAGAAGGCCGTAGATTTGAGGGCTGCCGTCTCATTCGGAATATTTTTGGTTTCGAGATTTAAGTCGAGTCACTTGTAGGCTTGATCATGTCTAGACAACAATCTAGAAGAGAACTTACCTTGTTCAATAAAGCCTGTGGCTCGCAGGGCAGGAGAAAATCATCCCGGCTTTGAGTGTGTATAAGCGTGGACAATTGGTCTCGTTTATCATGATGGAACGACTTAGTGGCGGCCAGTTCTTGGTGGCTTCTTGTGGGGGCCCAAAGGAAACCCTTGAGATCTCACTTCCGTGGAAGTTTTTTGTCACTAGGTTGGGCATCTGAATGATACCCAGAATGAAAATGAGTCTAAGGTGATATTTATTATCTCTCTTTGAAGGGGGGTGTACAACCCATCTCTCAAGGCGAATGGCAGTCACAAAGTGGAATGAGTTACCTGGAGAAGCGGAAGCTGATCAAAGAACACCCAGTGCAATAAGGCCAACTGCCATAAGTTTGGGCCCACGAGGGTTGTATTGCGACTAAATTCAGAGCATCTATATTAGTGAAGTCACAACCTTTTAGGCTAGGTGAAGGGTAAGCACAACCAAACAAAATCTCATGATGCCCGGTCTTGAGGTTCAGCCACACTTCATCTTCTTTGCCCCTTCCAGGAGGGGATGCCCCAAGAGGGACGCCTTGAAGCCTCTCATATAGAGCAGAGAGCCCTCGTCACGGTAGTCCGTGTAACGCACATATTACCAGCGTACTTTCGCGGGAGCCTTCTTGCTCTCGATCCACAAAATACAAACATGAAAACTCCTTTAGCCGTAGCTCAGTAAGTGTGTAGCGGGATCATACGTTATATTATCGAACTCCTATATGGCTACCAACAGCCTGCTTAGTATATCTGATCTATTCTTCCAGAATGTTATGCAAAATGTCAAAGCAGTTGCTCTTGAGGGAGTAGTATCAGACCATCAACTTTCAGCTATTAGAGGGGAATTTTTACCTATTGTGTCCCGTGGGCAGGACTGAGGGCCTCTGGCCGGATATAGATCGAGCAATGAACAATATCGAAGAGGCTCAGGTTGAGCTTCATTAGTATCAACATAAAAAGGGGCTCCAATATTAATACGATTGCAAAACTGCAGTGGGGAAGATGGAAGTTGATTTGGTGATGAAGATTTGCTTGTGCCAGACGAAGGCTAAGGTAATAGAATACGAAATCGGAGATTATCCACCAAAACTTGGAAGACATTTGTATTTGGACGACTGAAGTCTTTGGATCTTCACGGCGGAGATGCCTTCGGAGATAGGAGAAACTGAGCCTTAATAAGCTTACAGCTGTGACAGTTGAAGGTGATATGATCCCCCGCTGAAGCGAGCAAACGATTACGAGTCTAGTTGCATCTGGAAAATGTGTATAAACCGGCTTCGTACTGACTAGCCTGGGAACCTGGGAACAACCATCGATTTGATGGTGAAGGAGAAGTCGGTTTGCTGGCTTATTTCGGGCAAGACTTGGTCCCGATAAGGAAGGCAGTTTTGAGAGAGAACGGGATAAGAAGACGGTAGAACAAGGTTTAGGAACAAGCATATGGGAGTGGTGTAAGAGGAAGCCCAAGGTCTTGGGGTAACTCACGGTTAGCTGGGCGTTCGAGAAAACGTGCTGAATTACTCTCTTGCGCAGCTGTGGAAGATACGGGTGCAAGCCTCAGGATAAAGTGATAACAATACGTAATACGGATTACCACTAGAAGCCCCTTAGGTGGCCGTCTTTTGGTGATGCCCCTAATTTCTCAACGAAGGGGGCTCTTCGCTAGGTCGCGGGTGAGGACGGAAAGTACCCAGGTGGAACACAGAACCGTTGAGAGAATAGACCTTGGGAGACACAAAGGGTAGAAATGACAGAGAGCTAGCGCCGTTGTAACGGGCCAGCTGCTGACTACTGAAAGAATAATCATTCAGCGGAGACATGAGGAGGGCTTGACACTTGAACTGGGGAGGAAGGCGGGCGGCCCGTTCCTTTCGACGCCGATGAAAGCCTCACCGCAGTCAAGTCATTAGAGAGTACGGTGTAGTTTTGAGGCGTGAGACAAAATTTCTATTATTATCCTCCTCTCTCTGAAGCAGTGAGTGGAGCGAAATCGGGTCAATTGTGGTGGCAAGTGGGCGCAAGAACATGAAGCCGTTGATTAGAAAATGGCAAGATATGAATACACATTTGTTCACTTTAGACTCAGAAGGGAGGAAAACGGAATCTAACATAATCTCTTTTATCCGTTATCTACTGTTGATTTATTCCATCATTTCACATATTTATTCATTTTTGAACTGTAGAGAGAGGAGAAAAATACAAACCGAGAGCTTGAATGACAGGGTGATTAGAATAGTATTGAAGAAGGCCCGGGTATAACCTCAGGTAACGATCCAAAACAGCCAGGATGACCGCTTTGGATGACGTCTTCATTACTTTTTATGGAAGAATAATTTACGGGCTCAATCGATCCGCTGAAGAATCTTTTCCCCACAAAGTTAGGAGACGGAACTCAAACGGTTTCTTGATACGCCTGCTCAGAGTTTTCAAGCTTGAACTTGTGGAAGCAGATCATTTAGGTTTGGAGCGGATAAGCCTTTCACAAGGAAATGGTCCTGCATATGCCCCATGCCTAAAAAATAAAGTTTCAGTTCAACGAGACGAACTTGGTATTAGGCTTGTCATAAGCTAAGTACCATCTTCGTTGCTCATTTCCGAACTCGCCTCGATTCCTGAAAAGACTGGTGCGTACCACTTGACTGCCTTATTCCAGTACAGGGGGGAATCACGTTCCATGGAGTAGATGGAGGTCCTTTTTCAATATTTAAGGGAGAGGGCACACTTACTCTACCCGCCATGTGCTCCATGTGTTCTACCGTCGCTATAACTTCGCCATTATTCCCAATTATGGCCCGGGCTATGTAGCCATGATTGGTCTGTCACCATTTTCCCAGCTACATTTTGACACTTCATGCCTGTCTTGTCAGAAGGGGATTCATTCACAGATCATATAACATTTTTGGTTGATTCCCTCGTATCCGCTCTGGCATCCTCAACCATCCCTGTGTTGGCCATCTTCCACGCGACTAATTCCGTGGACACACTGCCACTTGGGCTCTTACTGGTGCGTTAATCCTCACCTGCATAATTTCTCACCGTCCCAGTCTACCCTTTTTCCCAAAATTGCTCCTCATACGTTTTAGAGTTTTAGATTCTTAGTATTATCTCTTTTTCCGTTCTTCTGTTCACTCTTTCCCCCCTTGCAGGTCAATCTCTTATATTTAAGTAGCTATATCATCAGAGTAGCTTCGATTCTTTGGTACTTCCATGCCACTGCTCTCACCGTTAAGGTTTTTCTTGCATATAACTCACTTTCCATAGTGATCTTATGCCTCTAGGTCTCTTGAACATTTGAATATGAGTTCTGGATCTGCTGGGCTTTGTCCACGCCGCTATCACTTTTGACCACTTAACCATTATTCACTATAATTAACCATGTCAGCATCTCATCAGTGCACCGGTTCATATTCACGTGTCCCATCAGCTCATGCGGCACAGCTTGTCTTGGGTTTATCCGAAGTAAACCAACATGACTTTTATGCCTAAATTACCGGCCCTGGTTACTTAACCGATTCTTCCGAATTTTTAAACCTTAGCCATTTCACCTTTTATGAACATCACGGATTGCCATAATTTTGCTTTACTCAGGAGGGCCCGTTTGAAACTGCCTACAAGCAAACCAACTGATATTTTGCAACAGTACTTACGAAGCTGCGAAGCAGGAAGGAGCAGGTGTACAAACATCAACAAAGAAATCAGGCCAGAAACCAACCAGCTTGATCAAATCCGAAGTAAAACTCCTGAACAAGTTGTATATGGATACCGTATTGGGGAAGGTCGATTGCTGTGGGATACGGGAAGCCACGAAACCCCTATGTGTCATCAACTGAGGGAACCAAAAAGAAAACTTTGATATGGAAGAATTCAACTCCAATTTCAGCTCGGTATCGCAGTCTACTTTCGTGCCAACCTTCAACAAATGATCTCAGTCACTAGCTATCCAACTCGCCGGGGCCTTCAAACAGCCGCCCAAAGTAAAGGTAAAAGAAGCTCTTGACCCGGATGATTTACCACCCGTTGCACCCTGGGATTATGCCACAGCCCTCTCGATTCATTAGCCAATATATTCGGCAAGAGCCTGGAAAGCGGAAAATTCCCCGACATTTGGAGACAAGCCAGGTTACGGCCAGCCCCAATAAAATCCCGGGGAATGTCTCCCTATAACCTGCACTTCTGTAATGCCGAAATTGTTTGAGACTCTCTAATTACTACGAATTAAACTAGGGTCTGCTCGAGAAGACACCCCAGTTGGCTTATCGGTCTTCGAGCTCCACACTTGATGCCTCAGCTTACTTAGCACACTCAACAGCTTCGATATTGAACAGGAAGTGTAAGACCATCAAAATGATGCTTTAGGATCAAAAAACCCACTTGGATTCCTTGATCGATCTGAGTTGCTCGATGTGCTCTCAGTAAGTGGTGTTGGCCCGAACTCAAGCCGGCCTGTTTCAGACTTCTTGGCTGATAAAAGATGTGTCACTTGCTCCAGCGGCCAAAAGTCCTTTTTTCTTCCATTTGATTCTGACCTATTATAAGGTTCAATTTTCCCACTGTTTCTTTTCTTTCCACGTTGGAAAAATTCCAATCCCGCCGACATTCGTCGGCTGCAAACATGCCAACAAAGCTGTTCTAGAATGTAAATTACTGAGGCCCGAAAAACTTTATAGATTCCGATCCAGCTGAGCGAGCACGCTAAATGGTTCTTGTCCCGCTTCACTGGACTAAAAGCACCTAAGTTCCCGGAAGTATTTTTAAAATAGTAATAATATTGTTTCACTTCGGAGACGCCCGAAGCATGCCGGGTGCATAATCATGTTTGTACAGGCGATGAGATGAACAAAAATCATGGAAATGTGGAAGTTTGCATGAAAGAAGGGTAAAAGGTTTAGAAGGGGGACTGCCTTGGGATGAAAGTTTGATCCGTGTATGCACATCAAAGAAAATGTAGGAAGTTTAAATGGACTCAAGGGCGGATTTAATTGGACGCCCGGAAAACTTGGAAGTCAGAGTCAAATGGGGAGAATGATTGGTCTGGGCGGAGACACCTGAAGGCCGAATGACATACCTGAGAATGGCTAGAAATCGGTATAAGAAACTGCAGTAGCGGTGGACGATGGAGCAAAACGTGAGATGGACTGCAATGGACTAGATATCGGGGGAACATTGATACCCCGCAGTGGATGGTCGGCGGACAGCGCACAAAACTCATCTTAAAACGGGGAACGAGCAATACAAGAAGTAGAAAGTGGATAGGATGACAAAAATGAGGCAGGAGGTTTGGATACTGTGGGTGTGAGGCAGAGATGTAAGAGTGATGGTTGCATATCATTACTGTCGGTGGGATGACAGCGGGAGAAATGGCCGGTGGGGAACTACAGGATGCAGAGCGAAGGTGCAGATACTTATATGTGCAAGTATATGTATATTATGTATATTTATCTACACATATAAGAGGAGCAGGAAAATTACCAATGGGGTTCTAGAAAGAAATTATCCGTCATTTGGAGGGGCAGGTAAGGTCAGATCAAATGGTTGTAAAACTAACTTTGGAATATCGTGGTGAATTATCTTCATGACAGGTGGACGTGGCGGCCCAACAGAGAGAGAAAAAAAGAATGCGAAAGCACAGAAGGGATGTCGACTGTGAGGAGCAGTTCATAGAACAGGAAGCTGAAGAATAGGATCGAAGAGAGCAGGTAAGAATGGGTCTAATTATTTGATCACTGCGTGTGTGGCACGTAGTGACGGACCAGGGGAATCGGATAGTAGCAGATCAGACGACTTGGAACTGTGGGTGAACGTCATGACGAAAGTTGTTTTTACAATTGGCGGAACATAGTAAAGCAGACCAAAGTGAGGGGCATACAGGGAACGTCTGTGGTCCAATTAGGGATATCTAAAAACTGATAGGTATACATGAAATGGGTTAGAAACTGATATAAGAAATGGTGGTAGTGGGAGACGGTGGAGAAAAAAGGGGGATCCATTGCCAGGAATTAAGTAATAATTAAGCATTGCTACACTGCAGTAGATGTTCAGCGGACAGGGCACGAAACTCATCGTAGAACAGGTAGCGAGCATTGGAAGAAGTAAAGCTTGGTACAGATGACAAGAATAATCCGTAGGAATTGATTGTGTCAAATGTGAGGCACAGATGTAAACGGAATGTTTAGATGTTAGGCTGATTTTGACAATGTTTTAAGGTGGTCCAAGTGTGAAAAGTCTTTGGCTCCGGCGGGATTCGAACCCAGGCAGGTTCACCACCTCTGCTTCAGTACCGCGAGTGCTCTACCAGCTGACCTTCGACTTTATGCATATGGATCACACAGGATACCCGCCCAAAGTACAGTAGCACATGGCATCCACCACGGTGAGCTAGCTTGTAACTTGACTGCCTGCAGCAGGAATGGTCGCGTATTGTGAGGGCCAGCCGGGTGATAGCACGAGGAATGGCGGGCTGAATGTGCGCGATGCAGAGCGGATGTATGAATACATATGTATATATTTTATATATATACTTATATAAGTATATAAATAGATATGCGAGGAGCGGGAGCAAAGAGCAGTGGAGTATTAGGAGTAAAAGGTATCAGTGATTAGAGGAGGCAGATAGGGCTGGATCGGAATGTGTAGGATGAACCGCACACAATGCCTAACCAACAAGTTTTTTTCGCTTATCTGCAATAAATGAACCCATACGAACATAAACAAAAACCAAACATCTTGGTGTTACAAGGTCCCAGGATCTCATGGTCCGAAAATGTACGAGAGGATTATTGTGTGGTCGGAAAGTGACTTTTTCTCCCCATCTAAGGTTATTTTGCGTCTCCAACCAGAGTTCCTAAATCTTCAAGGGCTTGTCTTCTTACACATCCTTGCCGTACTGGGTGAGAACTCAATTCCATGGGTCCCTTTGTTTAGTATGTGTTTTGGGGGTTTAGATTTCCGTAAAGGATGCTTGGTCTGGTATCATATTCAAACGTGGTGGATACGCTTCTTTACCCTCCACCACACACATTGGGTTCACGTCTACCGATTTCTCGACCGTCGTACAACGAAAACTCACCTGTTTCACCCATGCCCGATCCGATTTTAGAAGATACACCGGATCTCCTAGATGAACAAGACGTAAATTATTCGGTTGTACCACCAGATGTTGGCCTGAATGTGCTGTTGAACGAAATCGGCTGTGAGGTTCCCGCCTCAGATACACCATCAAAATACGGGAAGCGCGCTCTTTGTTCGTTCTCTTCTAATATTTCGTCGACCGATGAAGATCTGGATGATTATCCCTTCCACACCGTGACCTACGGCGAAAACAGTAGCTGCTTTGGATTACCATACAATGATCATAACTATGCTTCCGTCGAGATGCTGTGTAAAACAAACCGATCGAATGTCGTAGGCAACACTGTTTCTTCCAACGCAGAACACGAGGACCGTCTTACCCTGTTAGCTAAACTCGCCCTAGCTAAGGATGGCGACCAGTATTCTGAGCCCAGTGTTTATTCACACAAATTCCCTGAGCTGAATCGGTTTCAACACAAGCCTCCCTCCAATTTGATTCCTGCCGCTTCCTTTAAAATCTCGCAATTGTCTTCTCGGCTAATGACAGAAGAATCCGCAGCGGATGCGTTTGCTTCATCAGACGGCTTGCATAGCTCACCTGCATCTGCGTTCGGGGCGGACAACCACACGCTTTCAAGCGGTAGTGCACGGGCTCTGGTGCTCCCAGTTTCTACTGCTGTGTGTACAGTCGCATCTTCCTTGACCGGCTCAATTAACGCGCTTCCATCTGCTTTACTCTTGCAAGTACACCGAGTTACTTCGTCACTCAAGCCGCATGTTCTACTCCGTACGAGTTTGCCAGCCTTGCAAATCAATACTACGGTTTCGCGTGCTCCCTATTCAGTCGATTCTTCTGGAGCAATACGATGCGTTTGTGGTTACACACACACCGATGGCTGTGTGGTGCAGTGCGAGAAGTGCTGCTCATGGATGCGTACGGACTGTGTTGCCCAGGCGAACGGAGCCGCAATTCCTTCACCATATGTGTGCGATCGCTGTACCATTCCACGACTCACCCCATCCACCACTGTCACAATACAGCGGCATCAGCTATCTGTTATTTCCGGTTCTGGCACGAGTGTAAACACTAGCATCCGTGTGTCTCTTACTGCTGCATTAGGTACTGGAAGTTCATCCGGTCGCATTTTTGTTACACCAGCTACAAACTCAGCTCATGCACGTCAGCTTCATTTGTGTGTGCCTCATCCGTCTGGTCGTGCCCACCAGGCGGGTTCGATGTCTCGTACGGAGGTGTAGGTGTTACCTAATACTTCCAAGCTCGCGAGTAACCCCGCTCGATACATCAGTCTAGTTGCGCAATCGACGCCAGGTATTACCCAGTCGCAGCCGATGCGCAGCTCCAAACGTAAACAGGATTAACTTACACTTACAGGCAACTCTGCCAATACGGGACTGGAGTGTCTGAATAACTCGGTTTCCGTCATAATTGGTTCCGTTGAAGCGTTAGGAAACCAGACCGCGGAATTACACACTGCCGTATGTACCAACCCTTTGGTGTCTACTACGTCGTCAATGGGAAGCGTAATTGCGAAAGGCGTTTATACTTCCACCACAGAAGAAAATGGACCCGTTGGGAAAATGACCAACAGCTCTTTGCTTCGCTTGCTGATGCAGTGTCCAGAACAACAGCAGCATCAACAAGCACCGCACCAGTCACAACAGGAACAACAGCAATCCTATCAGCGGCGTGGTACACTCCAAAACAAAACAGAGGAGTTACGCACGGATGGGTTTTCTCCATCCTCCACTTTGTCATCCGATTCGATCCGGTCACTTCCTTTAGATGGGTATGAGGAAGTTTCGGACTTGCGTATAAGCGATCGTCTGTTTGATAAATTGGACAATTTAATCTCACCCACTGCACCAGCTAGTGCGCTTAGTGAAATGAGCACGTTCTCCGTAGACGACCTACCCTCTCGGTCGAGTGCCATGCGTCGATGTCAAGTGGTGTGTTTCGAGTTTAACCTTAAGGGCCTTGTCGCGTCGGAGGATCTTTACCCACAACAGCCGGTTATCAAATATCGGGGGTTGTGCATGCTTTTGTCCGAATACAGCGAGAAGTATGATTACAGGAAACATTACAATCCTTTTGGGCTTTTCTATAAAACTTGGCCGAAAATGGCGCTTTGTGTGGATGCACGCAAGTATGGGAACGATGAACGGTTCACTCGACGCTCTTGCACACCGAATTGTCAGGTAAAACACTGTCTGTCGATAACAAATGATCCTATATCCGGGCCTACGCTACGTATTCGACTCTTGATTGTGGCCAATCGACCCATAATGCGAAATACCGAGCTGACTTTGCCATTCGACTTTGACTTTACTGCCTCTCGATATCTTGTGAAATGCCCCTGCGCCCGGAAAGGTTGCCCTGGGGCTCAATGGTTCCGACAGACCACACAAACCGATCCCGGGTCACACAATTCTAATCTTATGTATGCTCGAAAACTGCCTACCGGATCACGGGGCTATAGCACCACTGCTCGGCCTAGGGGTTTGATGTCCAACGTGCAGGACAACTATTCCAATATTTTGGCAGATAACCTCAACCTGGACGAACGCTACGGTTCGAGCAATTGGTCAGACAATCGTCTAGACACCTGTACTGTGCCTCCTTTTGGGCGACTTTGGCCTCACCGGACATTTCGTCGTGTTGCGCGTGTGAGCTCATCCGTATCTAGACCAGGCGGGATCACTCGCCCGGTTCGAAGTCGAGGTAGAAGTACTTGACGCCATAGAGGACCGAACACTGACTTCGGATCGGTTAACTCCCATGCATTGAATAAGAGTTTGATGAAAGTCTCAAGAGGTCGACCTTCTGGGGGTGGGAGTTGTTCACGAATTCAGGGCCATCCGCTTCGGCGTGGTATGAATCTCGTCGGGCGTCCGCGAATAGATGGTGGATACACCAAACACGAGCTTCGTAGTACCCTAAAAGAAGAGGACGAATCGGGGACAGAGTCAGTGAATTCAATAGCTGATTCTCCGATCAAGTCTCCCACAAATTATTCGAAGTCTCGAGAAGTACGTCAGAGCTATTTGTTTAGGAATGACGATGAATGTGTTAAGTTTGATTTCACTCACCGCTGGTCAGAAACATCTAAAGGGGTTGAAGCTCCCGAAGAGTATCTGGACAGAGACACAGAACCCGAATGTGGCTCAGACCAAAGGACTGTTTCGTCACTAGACCAACTATCCGTTAACTCGAGATAGTGCACAATTGTCTCACCAAAATGCACGCCACAGGATGACGCCAATCAGCGAGAGGTTTCATCTAAAGAAAATTTTTCCGCTCATACACCTGGCATCAAGAAGTTACCGCGCTTAGAGCGTGAAAATCGTAAACTTCCAAGGCCCAGCAACCAGGGTACTGATGTTGTTGAACGTCGTAAGCGGCGAACCATTGGGGAGGGAACTGCACATAGGGACCGCTGGAAAGCATTGCTGATATTGCTTTATCCGTTGTAAAACCGGTGGACAAAGAATCCCAAACGAGCGATATGCAAATTGCATCCAGTCCTTCCCACCGAGCAAAATTGCACAATAAAACTATTGACGGATTGAAACCGGAAACTCTTTCAGAAAAGGAAATGTACGATACAGAGGACGCTTTCATGGAGGGCAGTGATAAACAGTCCGAACCTCGTACCTCCACCCCACCGCGATCTCCGACGAAGCTCTCGGATTCCAGTGAAAGCCGGATGAATCAAAAACAATCGGGGTCAGCAGTGCAAAGCAAGCGTCGTCGGTCACAAACGACGTTTCTACCTGATAACTTCTGCACTTCAATCAAACGTCGAGATTCGAGGGAAGATCGACGGCTGAAATCACAGCTGCGACGCATCGCTGAGCTAGAAGATCAGCCTGATGGCTCTCAGAAAGAAAGTGACCATACCACACCTACTGATGCTCTCACCAATGGCTCAGATACATCTACCACTTCTCAAGTCGATAACTTCAGCCTAGGTCATACCAGAGATTTGTCGCACGAAGTACCTGTTCCGGAAGCTTGCCAATCTGATGTACACATGATATATCAAGAGACACATCGACGTTGTCCCCATTCCTCTCCAGGAGGACCGTCTCCCGAACCGTTTAGTTCATCCAATAATCAACCACCTGCCAGCAATTCCAAGGACCAAGATTCAGAAGCGGATTGCACGCTGATTGTGTATCGAACGCGTGAAAAAGATCCAATGGCCAAATTCAGTCGCAATCGTAAAACCAATCTTGGTTTAGGCACAGCCACCAGCGATGTGCCGATCAACACAGTGTGTGAAAATAACGAGAACGACATGAAAATGGCATGCAGCTATCCTACATTACCGACTTCAACCTCGTCCACTCACACAGCCCCGAGACCAACAAAGAAACGGTGGTTATCTGAGACTCTAATGGAAGAGGAAGATAGCAATTCAAATTCCAAAACTGATTCAATTCCGGTCGCCGATTTCTCGAGTGACACGTTTGTTCATGTCGATGGCACAGCTCCCGTAGAAATCACAAATCGGTCGGCATCACCTAACGTGGTCACGATTTGCCCGGTCGATCCAAAGAAACGACTAATTTCGCAGTTTTCTGTTGCTGGGGAAGAGTCGGTTTGTGCAGTGTCAGCACCAGCAGACGTAGTACCAAGTATTTTGCCCACTTCTGCACCGTCAACAACCACGTTGGACGGGGCAACTGATGTGTCGATGCTAAGCCCTCCGGGTCAGCTTCCGGTCGTTACCGATCAAAAGCCCACCGAACAGTGCACATCTCATTCGACGCCCTTACCACCCAAAAAAGCGACAGTAAAACAACAGGCTGAGCAGTTACGTCAGCAAAAAATGCGCAAAGTCCGTGTTTCTCTGTTTGAATACCGACGTCGTCTTGGTTTGTCTTCGAATTCTTCCTCATCAAACTCGGTGAAACCCATCGGGGACGGTTCAAAACGGCCTCAAACGGCGAGCAAGAATTCTACCATTGAACAGTTAAGGTTGATTCTCCCTCCCGGTTTGGTTGATCCAGGAATTTCACTGGAGGAACTCCCAAAATTCTACGACCAGTTAAGTCTTCCTGCAACTGTAACTACTGAACCAACACAACCCGTTGAACCTGTTGTACCTCCGGCCACTCTTAGTAGCTCAGTAGATCGGGACTCGGACTCACTGTGGAGCAAACTGACCCATGCTCCTTTGATGTCGGTGCTCGAGAGTCGAGTGACTGAACGTGGTCCACGAACGCCGAGCGAGCCGCCGGATGAAGACGATTTTGAGGATTTAGATGGTGATTTGCCATCAACTGTCTATTGTAGGCAGTTGAGTGTCCACCATCCTGATTCACTCACAACCAACAGTACAACTAGAAATTCCAACGGACCATTCTGGTCTTCAGATCGCTCGCCACAACGTACCGTAGATGCGGCTCGACCATTCTCCACTACTTGTTCAAACTACACGGAGTGTAAGCTCGTTCCCGTGATTGCTCATTCACAGTTTTTACGCGCTCCAACTCGTACTGCTGTTCGTGATGCTGGGTTTTTCCCTAGTACCGGTATACCTCAAATTGTTCCAGGTGAAGCCCAACAGTCAACAACCTCACTCGGCGGAATATCCAGCGGCTACCCTGTAAAACAGGCCCATTCACCCATTCGTGCATCAAGACAACTTGATTCGAACGGACTACATCGCAGTAGTGGTCGAATAAGGAATCACTCCTCCTTGTCTGCCTCCGCAGACAATTCAATCCACTGTTCGCCACCACTTCCCTCACCTCCACCACCACCTCCACCTCCCATTCGATCTGCTTTGTCGTCCAATACGTAGGTTGATTATGAAGCCACGAACCCCATGGATTCGGGTCCTCATGTGCTCCTCTCGGGATCGGATGGACCTGCAACCTACGGTGAGGCGGAGCACATGCTGAAAACCAATTCACTGGAATATTTCATACGACGCGATCAGGAAATTCGCAGTTGGCAAGAGGCGCTATCGTACGAGTGGGATCGACGTCATGGGTCGTCTGGTGATCGCCCATCTGTGGAAGTTCATTCTCATACTCGACATTGACGTCAAAAAAGACACTCATGGCGCAAATCCGCTGCGTACGCAGCACTTCCTTCGCACCATCCAGGTTGGTCTGGTCTGGATGAGAAGTCCACTCGACATACAGGATCTAATGTAGCGGGTCAGTTGTTTGACGTGGGGAAAACGTTGCACCGATTGCAAGATATCTTGCGGGCACAGCTTGATCGAATGCGTATGGCACTGACCCCGCACAACGGTTCGACACTCAATCGGCGCCCATCATTCCACAGCACTGGATGTGCGGTTGATGCCAGTGATTTGACTCCATATGCAGCAGAGCGGCTAGAATATCACCGGCGTTTCAGTCTGACCGAACAAAGAATCCATACGAATTCGTCACCCAATTAATACCGAATGATAATTTTTGTGAATACTCGGTTGTCAATTCGATCGCTGTATTTTCGCCAGTCAATCTCGGGCCTACATCAGGCATTTGTGTAAATAGGCCACCTATCCCCAGTCCCTATTGACTGAACTGTACAACAGTCCTTGATCGTCCTTCGTATACTAATCACATGCCCTGATTGGCGCCCATCTGTTCACTTATGTTGTAGCGTGTTCCCAATCGACAAACCAACCCAACCTCCCACTCCGGATGCGCTGAAAACAGTTGTTTGCCGTCGATTTTCTTGTTTCTTCGAATCCTTTTTGTTGATAGTTCTGATTGAAATTGCTTAACTTTGTTCCTGGTTTGTGGCCCGACGTTTTACGGCTTTCTGTACATAGTTTTCTTGCCGTCCTTATTGCTGGCATCGAGACCACGACCATTATCCCGTCTACTTATCACACAGACACTAACACATTTCAGAACGAGTTATCCAATCATTTGTTTATACACACTTTGATGTATACTTGTATTCAAGTAGGTGTGTGCATGTAACTGAAAAAACAGTAATTCGAACAAAAGGATTGCTTACGTGCAGAAAATATTTCATCCCACAGTAGCACTTTGCTCTTCACCTTTCAATCACCGCCCAACTAATGCTCTTGAGTTATTTTCCCCGGGCTTGTTGAAGAAAGATTTTAGCCTGATAATAAGATCTACAAAAACGAACTTCTAAAAGCAGTGGCATATTCAGAGATACAACTTACGATAGTGTCACTGATAAGCACCTTAGTGCCCGGGGCCAAATTAGTTCCAAAATACTTTCAGAGGTAGGACTATCTAAAGAAAGCCATGTCTACCACTCGGAAGTGCTTAAATTAAAAACTTCTGTTTAGTTGCACTTCTGCACATCTCAATTTTGGTTCGCCCTCTCAAGTCCGCCCGCTTGTCGATCCAATTGAAGCATCCAACGACCTACGGAACTGTTTACTTGAATGGAAATTGCCAAACATTTTATGTATTTCCTGCTTCCGTTTTTTATCCACGGATATGGTGTGAATGCTGGAGCTCCACCGAATCGGACGCATAAAGCTGCTGCTGAATAAACTTCATTTGATTTCGTACTCCTGGGGGGTAGTTGCTCCTTCTGTGGGGTTTGCGAGCTTTTGATACAAACAGGTTTCAGCAACACCAAGGCGCTGCTCGAGCAAACCATTAACACAATCGATTTCTAGTTCCTAGTTGATGTCCACAATCCAACGCTATGAGTAGTTTCTAATCTGTTGGAATTTGGTCCTTTTGAAAGCTCTACCTTCCAGATTCAAGAAATCACACTGGGATCTTCTAGTTTCGAAGTAGCCTACTTATACTATGTGCATTGTGCTTCCTGGCAGAGAGAATGATGCCCGTTGGTGAGGACGAGACACAGAAGAGGTCGGACCTGACCAATCTAACTTTGGTGTTAGGCGGAATGTGCTGGTTCCAAGCGTACTCCACTTTCACTCTAATCAGGGGAACGTCGAGTTTGCTGTCTAAGGAGTGATGTTCAACCCGGTTTACCCCGGGGTATCAAAATACCTAGTGGTAGGAAGTGGGCAAGCGGATATCGGACTTTAGTTTCATTCGCTCCCTTTTATCAGCTTGTTGTTGGGTTCTGCAGCACAAGTTGGGGACTTGCCGATGACTCCAATGAAAAGGACTCCAGCATAGGGTGAATAATTCTGGCCCACGAAGTCTTTAAAAGGAATGAGATCTAAATTCAGGGATAATGCTTGGGGTAACGAGGTACTAAGAGAAATGACTTCATAGCCTGCTCGACCTCTCACTGATTCCCAACTGGGCAGTGTGCCTTCGTGGTCGTCCGGTGTAAGCCGTGTCTCGATGGATTCAAGGATTTGACATTTCTCCTCGGCTATCAACTGTCTCAACTCCAGAGTCCAGTTTTGAGTGCTGAGACAGTTAGTGAAGAGAAACTTCAATGATCGTTCAGGAGAAACTTAAGAGACAATAGATCCAGTAGATGGCTTGGACGGAATTTGTGAAACGCGGGAGTGGTAAGAAACTTGAAGGTGATGGAAACCGACAAAAGACGGAGAAATAATGGGTTGGGACTAGATTCATAGATAGTCCGAGCACAAGACGGTGTGGCAGCAATATCCATTTCGTACTGCTTCGCAGCAATAGATCTGGGGGTTTCGGGAGCGGGAGGTGAGAAAAATGGGACAAGCCTTGTGCTGAGCCTCTATAAAAGCCTGAGGAATAGTAAGCCTGGGAGTGTCCATGATTGAGCCACTCGCCCACTGCTTTTGTTCATTCTGAGAGATCAGAGAGACGCTCAGCTGTTTGGGACCATCCAGCACACTCATACGTACCCGGTGGGACACTCAAGCTGAAGAACCCTAATTGGCTTCTTAGAACCCTTGGTTCTCTTTTCCCTAATAGACCAGTCCACTAGCCAAACGATAACTAATTGTTCGGATAACAAAATGTTCATTTTCTTGCTCCCATATAAACGATCATTATAACCCACAGCTGGAACACTCTACAGACTGCCGCACTCCTGATCTTTTCCATAATGAATTGGTTACTTGGGTATCCATCGGCCAAATCGACGTTTATTCCGGATTACCGTAAGGACTGGACGATTTGATCAATGGTTTAAACCTATACTCTCGCCTGCTGACGTTACATGGGGCACCGTACACCGGTTAACAAAAACTCATGAAAGTCTCACCGGATCGCAGAGGTGATTCCTGACACCAACCGTCAACACATCCGCTCAACGTCTATTCCCAAATAATCCAACCCAACGGTTCAATTCTTCCCGCGTTGCAGTACGAAACCAATGACCGGATCCCAGCCCTTTTTTACCTGCTTCCCGCAACATCCTACCTGCCACCACCTGCAACCAAGGTCTTTACGGAACAGAATACCAGCCATCTGCAGCCAACTATAATTTGATTACCAATTTTCTATCAAACACAAAAAAAAATTTACACTCTTCCAACTCCTGCCTAGCCGAACCATTGACGTTTGTCTCCACTAATCCGTTTCACTGACGGCTTTTCTTTTCTTTAATAGTCCGTTATATGTCCATACACCATTCATGCTCTTCAGAAGTTCACTGAAGTCCCTGCAAAGCTTTTCGCCTTCATTTGAATTCCCATATGACACTGTAATCACCTGCACAAAAGGTCCGTTTTATTATCACCTTTGAATCACTTGCCTTTATTTCACATGTTTCCTCCACAATTAGTTACCCAATGCTGGATCAGTTTCCAATATTCCGCTGGTATCTCTGACTGCACTTTGAAAGCCCCACGCTTGCTTTACTTCTAACAATGTTCTTTGGCATCTCTTTCGCCCGGTTACTTGTTAGTGACCGTCCATTTGTCGCTTATATCAGCAATTTTACGACTGTCCAGCTATCCACACCGCCCCCAGCGATTTCGAAACCGATTCGATATTCCCGCCTCAACCATTACCACTTTTGTTTACTCAAACACTACATGACTTTACTGGTGCATTTCGGTTACTGTGATTTATAAATTTAGAATTTGTGATTACCTAACATTGACATGTACTGCTGTGCACTCTGATCTTGCCTTGTGCATGTGTATTGACCACGGTCAAGAAATATACTATTCTATACTATACACCCCGCCGGCCGTCAGTGCATGAAGTTCATTGACCACCACAGGAAAACTGCAATTTTTAAAAGTGTCAGGTCTAAAGGGTAGCATTTCTGGTTCAAGTGCAGCCCTTCTAGGGCAAACACCAGCTTCGTAGGTTTGGCCCCTTCTCTAGAGTCAGCCGGTGTCAGGTGTGCAACTGAGATAATCCTTAGCTTTGGATCTTAAATGTTCGATACCCATTCTGGTTCTCTAGTCCGACGTCGCACCTGTGGGGGCTAATCCGAGTAGACTCCTCGGACTGTGGCACTGGACTCATTTATCGGACCATTTCGTGTGGGGAAATCAGACGAGACCCTCAGATATCACGAAAATACCAACATTTTAGCTTCAAATTCAGGACGATAAGATTGGAACCAATCATGCAGGTATTGCCGGGTTAATTAAGTTCAGCTTTTGACTGCAAGGGAGGCTTATATAAGGAATATGAGCAAGAAAAAGGCATTTTGCAATCCTCGACCGAAATTGTGGTTGCGGTTGATAGCTTTGAGCACCATATTTGTAGACCAGTTTGGCGGCAGGATTAGCTACCCATGAACTTATTTGTGCCAAACAACTGCTGCAGGTGTCCCGCGGGCCCCACCTGCGACCATGAAGACGGCAGGTGCAACTCCCCGGCATCATTTGGATTGACAAGAGTTATATTGGTGGAGAAGCTTATCCGTCGAGAATAATTAGTCCAGGAGCGAGCGACCAAGTGGCGAGGGATCCTGGAGAGAAAGACCAATGAGAGCCCGTTAGATTGACGGTTGTATACAAACTTGTTAGCCAGAGATGTGCGAGGGATTCGATCCCGTTAGTGTCCTCGGAGAATTAGAATGTATTGATTGAGGGAAGGGAGACATGTGAATGGGCGAGTGGAAATAGAAAAGAAATCAAGTAAAATAATCTCGTAAGTTCCCAGCAGAAAATCAACGGTAAGAAGAGAACTTTTGCGTTTAGTGGGCCGCTGGAACTCAAGAGACTGGTACTTATTATAGGGAAGCCACCTGTGGCTCGCGGCTGGGGGAAAATGTGGGGAACATAGAGGCACGGAGAGGACGAATATTAGGCTGTGGTCAGTGAAAGATGTCAGCGGATAGAGACTTGAAACAGCCTGTCTGCCAAAGAGTTCATAAAAATGCGTTCCACCATAGCTTCTAATTCTCCTTATAAAAACATAAAAATAGCCGAAGATAAAACCCCACTTCAAAGGGAAGTTACCAGATCTCCTTCAACTTTCTCCATTAGAACGACGCCTGATAGTTCTGAGCCTTCAACACAGACGGCTGGTCGCTCCATAGCTCCTTCTCAAGTCCCCACTGCTTTACCTTTACACGCGTCTCCCGCCTCTTCACGACCGCCCACTGCCTCCTCATCTGCTCCCGTACTGTACTCTTTAAAATCTAATCCCATTACTGTTGATCTTGACATTTCCGCTTCTCCCCTTTTACTGCCACCCAGTAAGAGACGCCAATTATTCCCTCGCTCTCCAACCTCATCGCCTGTTGGATACACCCCGAACTCTAACTCGCCATCTGTTCCCTCCGGTGATAAACTACTCGCCGTCCAGAGGAATAGGTCTAACAGTCTTCCCATTCTTCTCACAAGCCCCTCCCTCATTCAACTGTCTCCTCTTAAATCAACTCGCTTTAACTCACGGAATAAGGTTTCGACCTTAGAAAATACCCCTTGCTCCAATGCATCGGTGATCCCTACAAATTCACCGTGCTCACTGCCTGTCAGTACCAAAATACGGCCTCCACATGCCGTCCAATCTGCCACACGTCGTACTTCTCACCCAAAAACTATCATTACTGCTCCCGCTTCTAACTGCTCCATATTTGGTGTTCCACAGAACTTGAGTTACCCCTACCACAATGTGCAGCTTAACCTACCACCCTACACCACTATTCCTCACACATTTTCAACCCTGCCCTCTGCACCCCCCCTCAGCCAATACTCGATTCCGACTGGCCGGTATTTCTCGACAGCTCCTGATCACCCCTGTCTGATATCGACCCGCCAAACCCCACAGCTTTTCCCCTTTGCTCCGATGTTTCCCCCTCCGATGATGCCCAGTCTCTCTACCCCTCAGCAGTCCCTCTCACTGCAACATTTAATCCAGCCTGGCTGGAAGCCACCCCATCTGAACCTCCACTAGCCCCAACATCAACATATTCCCCTTTGACCCTAACCTCCGCTCCTTCCAATCGCGATAGCCTGCCTCCTTCCAAATTACACCACCCCTCTGATGTGCCTATACCACCTCCCACAAATGGTATATCTCTAGCCTTATTCAACTCGCGTTCTATTCTTGACAAACTCCCGCACCTAAAAAAACTTGTCCTCAAGAATAATTACGACATTATCTTAATAACGGAATCCTGGCTTTCTGAGAGCACTTCCAATGATCAAGTATCTTTGGTAGGGTACTGTCTTCTAAGGACCGATAGACCGAACCGGCGTGGTGGTGGGTGCCTAGCCTACGTCAAGGAAGCCTACACCACGACCCCTCTTTTACATACGGCACTCGATTCTATTCCCGATTCTCTCTGGTTCACTATGAACCTCCAAACCACTGTTCTTCACATTGGCTGCGTGTATCGATCACCAAATTCCCCCAGTTCATTGTTTCCACTTCTCATTAGGTCTTTCAAATACCTCTCTTTGCTTCCTTCTGGAACCAAGCTTATTGCGGGTGACTTTAATCTCCCTCACATCTGTTGGCCCACCCTCTCGGCTCCTCCCAATCTTATGGACCTGATCACTAGCATTCATCTTGGCGGCTGGACACAACATGTTGTCGAACCTACCAGAAATGGGAACATACTAGATCTGGTATTTACTCATAACATGCCTCTCATAGACGTGACCGTAACACGAAATTTACCCGGTAATGACCATAAAATGGTTATTTGCCATCTGCCCCTTAGTGGCCCACCTAGTCCCGCACACCCCCCTAACAATACATTCCTAGGCAAAAATTGGGCCTTGCTAGTCACGCTTCTTCGGCAGAAAGACTGGGGTGATTATTTCCTCATCCAGGACCCTCAGCATGCTGCGGATATTTTCTACTCCTTCTTCTCCGATTGTCGGGAAAAATTGTCCAATACTGCCCAGGCTGTACCTAAAAAGAGGTCGTCTGTCTCACCACTCCATAAGAAGTACCATAAACTTCTCAAACAACTACATAATTCCAACGACTTTTCACTTTTTATTCGTCTAAACCGCCTCTCCACACTTATTCAATGACAAGATAATACGCGACTTCGTGACCAAGAAGCTAAGGCTTTGAGTCATCCTAACAAGTTGCAACTTCTTTCTATGTTGCATAAGTCTAGAAACGCTGATGTTAAGGCCGACTTCCGACTTCTAATTCTGGATAATAACTCATCTATCACCTCCCCACCTTGTATAGCCGAAGCCTTCAATGCATTCTTTGCTTCAGCCATGGCTCCAGCTACTGTCATTGCCCCGCCCCCATCTTCACCACTTACCAACTCTGTCCTTTCTACGACACCCTTCGATGCCAGGAGTATTTCCAAGCTACTATCCAATAGCAAACCCTCTCCTCGATTAGGCCCCGATGGCCTACCACCAATTGCACTCGTCAATGGTGGACCGGATCTCCCCTTGTTGTTGCTTAACCTTTTCACTCTTTCGCTTAATGGTAGCACCGTACCTGCTAATTGGAAGCGCTCGGTAATCGTTCCCATTCATAAAAAAGGACCTTTTCATGAGGTATCCAGTTATCGCCCTATAAAACATACCCCCATCTTATCCAGAATAATGGAAAAAATAGTTAAAGATAATATTATTAACTATTAATTAGGCCTCAGTCTTATTAATCACAACCAACATGGATTCCTCCGTTCACGGTCCTGCATGACTTGTCAGTATGATTTTCTGAATCTCGTCACCGACTCTGCTGAAAGTGGGAAATCTCTTGTTGTTTTTTATCTTGATTTATCCAAGGCGTTCGATCGTGTCCCTCACCCCCACCTTTTAACAAAGCTACGGTCATTTGGGATTGTCGATCCACTTCTTTCTTGGTTCTCGTCTTACTTATCTCATCGTTCACAGGTTGTCCTAATTAACGGGCACACCTCTAATCCTAAGCCTGTTACTAGCGGTGTTATTTAGGGCAGTGTTTTGGGCCCCCTGCTTTTCCTCCTATAAATAAATGATATGTTTCCGACAATACTTAATAGCACGCCGTTTTTGTTCGCGGACGACATTAAGATAGTCTACACTTTCTCGCCTGGCAACCTCAGTACTACTATCCCTAAAATCTCTGCTGATTTAGCCCCTCTTGATGAATGGTGCTCAACCTGGGCGATGAAATTCTCCGCCGACAAGTGTATTTTCCTCACTTACAAATGCCAGGTTCCTCCTGGTTCTTTATGCATTGGCGGTTCACCCATCGACAGCCAGCCTTTAGTAAGAGACCTTGGCTTAAGTTATTCTTGCTCTTTCAACTTCTCGGAACATGCTGTCCTCCAAACGGCGAAGGCTAAAAAGTGTCTTGGTCTTCTGTTCAGATCCTTTCAGCTTAGGCAGAGCATTCTCTACATGTACAAAGTACATGCCAGGCCCCTTCTCGAATATTGTCCCCTAATCTTCACTAGCATGAGAAAATCCGACAAGATTATTATCGAATGTATTCAAAGAAGATTCACAAAACAGCTTTTTGGTTGGTCGTCCAACTTAAACTACAGGGAACGATGCTTATCTCTCAAAATCGAACCACTATGGCCTCGTCGCATCAAGCTAAATTTGATATTTCTGTATAAGCTATTGACTAAGCAGTCCTATTCCTCCAACCAGTTGTGCTTCTCCCCGGATACTGGATATTCACTCCGGATTAGACAGTATACTATTACCACACCCTCCGCGAGGACTGTTCTACGCTCTAAGTTCTTTCTCTTCGCGTGCTCCAGAACCTGGAATAAACTTCCCTTGCACATCAGATCTTCTCGGTCAAAGTATGCATTCGTGCATGCTATTGATAAATTCCTTACTGTCCCAACTGTTTTGCGCTTATTCAACTTTCACGTAACCGAACGTCAAGCTTACGAGATAGGCCTTGACTTTTAAGCCATTGCTCTGCTTTCTCTCTTTACCTTACCTTCCAAAATAACCTCATCACTTTAAAAATTCTGATTGCTTTGTATGACCGCTTCTCCTAGCCTTCGCCATCGACATATGTAAGCATGTCTGCGTCCACTAACTGTTTTTCCATACCAACTTATAGGATCCTGCTAATTCAACTTTGAAATAAATCCTTTCAGATGCGCTCGCATTTATAGAGACCACCGTATTACTCCCCACAGGTTGTCAATATCTCTCACCCGCTCCACGATTTATTAACTTTATTTAGTTATATTGCGTATGCGGCCCTGAAACCAACCTCAACATTGCCATAAAAACTGCTTCAGTATCCAACCCCTGGTTGGATTTATATATATATATATTATATATATATACATATATTATGTTTAAATATATGTATATATATAATATTTGCATATACAAATATATATATATGTACATGTATATATAAATATATATATATATATATACTCACTACTGTCCTATAATTATTAACACAATCATGGTGAGTAACTCAACGCTCCTCGATATCTCTTAGCTTACAATGCCTCTCTTCCGCACCAGGTCCCGCCACTCATACTTCGCTCACCACCTCTGCGATTTCGAATGGAAAATCCAGTCTGATTCATCGCACTTAGCGTGACTCTCTAACTGAACTCAACACCAGTTATGACGTTACCATTTCTGCTCCCACCCTATCCGTCAGCTAAGGTTCTTATGTAATTTCATGCAGAACTTGGTCTTTACTCCTGCTCAATGACCACTCTAGGCGAAATACTAACTTCCCCATTGAAAGTTCTAGCCACACTTAGGAGTTTCCCCTTTAGTCTCACGTTTCATGGCCTCAATGTGCCTTTAGGATCCGCCGCACTGATGAGCCCGTGCTTACACTTTGGTTCTCCTTTCCGTTAACCGTTGATCCTCGGCTGCGTCACTCTATCTCACTTTCCTTGCCGTAGTCTTTTGCGTCCGACAGCTCTCGCAGGACCCGTCTGATGATCGCACCCACGTATATATATATATATATATATACATATATATGTATGTATATATATATATACCTTGGGTGTGCTAGACTCACTTGTCCCCCTTCCTCACTAGATTGTGCCATTTTACTACACACAATTTGCGTATATATAAATAAAACCGTTCCGTCCTTTAGCGATGGGTGCTCGCTCTCAGTTAATTCCTGGCTCAGGCTAGAACTCAGCCGTCCCATCCTGCTTTTTTTTGTGCCTTTCTCGTACACTGAAGCCTTGCCACACGGATTACCATTTCTTAGTAACTAGGCTTCACTTCTCTACGCATATGCTCATGGTAAGTTAAGACCCCATTCCAACCGGAATCCGTATGCCCCTGCCGAATACCAGCACTTTTGCCCCCACATGAAAAGTCCTCATTTTAACACTCAGCGTTTTCCCCCCTTTTTACTGTTTGCCGTCCTCTACCACAGCTGGTGAACTGACCAGACTGTTATCATCCTATTTTTTCATTCTTCTTCCAGACCATACCATCTACTATTGTTTTGTTCCTGGTTTCCAAACGGACACCCTCTCCTTATCCACCGCCTACCTGATATCGCCCCAAATCTCTACTATCACCCAACTACCCCAGAAAGCTACCAGTCTCCGTCTAGGGATCCCTAATAGACCAGTCCACTAGCCAAACGATAACTAATTGTTCGGATAACAAAATGTTCATTTTCTTGCTCCCATATAAACGATCATTATAACCCACAGCTGGAACACTCTACAGACTGCCGCACTCCTGATCTTTTCCATAATGAATTGGTTACTTGGGTATCCATCGGCCAAATCGACGTTTATTCCGGATTACCGTAAGGACTGGACGATTTGATCAATGGTTTAAACCTATACTCTCGCCTGCTGACGTTACATGGGGCACCGTACACCGGTTAACAAAAACTCATGAAAGTCTCACCGGATCGCAGAGGTGATTCCTGACACCAACCGTCAACACATCCGCTCAACGTCTATTCCCAAATAATCCAACCCAACGGTTCAATTCTTCCCGCGTTGCAGTACGAAACCAATGACCGGATCCCAGCCCTTTTTTACCTGCTTCCCGCAACATCCTACCTGCCACCACCTGCAACCAAGGTCTTTACGGAACAGAATACCAGCCATCTGCAGCCAACTATAATTTGATTACCAATTTTCTATCAAACACAAAAAAAATTTACACTCTTCCAACTCCTGCCTAGCCGAACCATTGACGTTTGTCTCCACTAATCCGTTTCACTGACGGCTTTTCTTTTCTTTAATAGTCCGTTATATGTCCATACACCATTCATGCTCTTCAGAAGTTCACTGAAGTCCCTGCAAAGCTTTTCGCCTTCATTTGAATTCCCATATGACACTGTAATCACCTGCACAAAAGGTCCGTTTTATTATCACCTTTGAATCACTTGCCTTTATTTCACATGTTTCCTCCACAATTAGTTACCCAATGCTGGATCAGTTTCCAATATTCCGCTGGTATCTCTGACTGCACTTTGAAAGCCCCACGCTTGCTTTACTTCTAACAATGTTCTTTGGCATCTCTTTCGCCCGGTTACTTGTTAGTGACCGTCCATTTGTCGCTTATATCAGCAATTTTACGACTGTCCAGCTATCCACACCGCCCCCAGCGATTTCGAAACCGATTCGATATTCCCGCCTCAACCATTACCACTTTTGTTTACTCAAACACTACATGACTTTACTGGTGCATTTCGGTTACTGTGATTTATAAATTTAGAATTTGTGATTACCTAACATTGACATGTACTGCTGTGCACTCTGATCTTGCCTTGTGCATGTGTATTGACCACGGTCAAGAAATATACTATTCTATACTATATTTTGGAGGGGAAGCATGGAAATAGCATAGATTTTCCTGTGGCCCACTTTTCCATAAGGCAGAGTGAAATTTCAGAACCAAAATGTTATACGCATTTTAGTGGAGAATAAAGGCGATGGTAGGCTTTCCCGCTCGGGAAAAGAGAACGGTAAGGAAGACTTGCTTAATACGTTACAAAATATAGCCAATGGGCTCAAACGGATGCCGCTTATTGGGCCGAGCCAAGGGGTAGCTCAAAATTTAAAATAAATGCTGAGTAGGTATGGATGTAGAAGTGTCAAGTGCAATTTTGGTGGATGGATTTATGGGTGCCTGAACTATTTAGGTCGGTTGAAGTGAGTTCCGAAAGAGAGGAAAAAAAGGAGGTGACACTGGTAACGAAGTTGACTCCAGTTGCTTGACTGTGGTTGACCCATTAGGGGACAATGGGACCTATCGAAAGTGATCAATGAGAGGACATCGAAAGAATGCGCACGTCACAATGGAACTGGCGGAAGTTTCACAATTCACGAAAAATTTCCTCTAACGAACTCGCGGCCTGCGGAAAAGTATTCACTTTTACCGTTGATGGCACTAGGAACTTTGGTGTACGTATTCACTGCTCTCTCAAAGAGGGAAGTTTGATCTGGCTGAGCAAAATCAACCAGAAGTTTATTCCGTGCTCTTCTCTAAGGAGTAAGGATGAAATTGGATCTGGTGGCCAAGTTCAAGAGCGTCAAAGGTTGCGATGAATCACGGTTCTGCAGCGTGTACATTCCAGGGTGAACAAAATGTCCGTTAACATTGTGGTACAGTTGTCTGTGCACAAATCCGTACAACAAAATGAAGTTCAGCCCCAATTGTCATAGACAAAGCGGCTCAAGTCTGAGAGGTCCACACCAGTTTTCAATGGGATGGGTGTAACTTTAACCCCGGGTAAGTGTTCTGTGAAGGACCGTTGGGCCCTCTCTATTGCAACGGGTGCGACTTTTGTCATACCAGGGCTGATAACTACGCAGTATTCCAGAAGAAGTCTGGTGTGGGGCGGTATACTGGGAGATGTCTGTCTCTCAGACTGAAACCACGACCGGTGGGTCGTCTTGCCCTAATTATTTGACACGATGTCCTTTCGGAGCAGACAAGAGTAGACGAGTGAGGTAGCCCAGGGACTCCTAGTAGGCGAGAGATAGGCATTGATTGATCACTAGGTAAAAAGATTTCAGTGCTTGTGCCGCTTTTGTGAGTTGGCAGTTTACCTTCAGGAGCTCAGAACTGCGAATGTCACTTGTAGCGCCAGCGGTAAAAGAAGAGCTGGCTGATTTAGCCACGAGTTTGCGTGGGCCAAAGGCATATACCATCCTAATATCCTTTGAAAAGAAGTGCAGAAGTAAACTGCAGCTAAGACGTCACTAACGTGCATAAAACAGGATAAAGTGCCCAGAACACTGCCCCGAATCACTACTTGGTACGGGTTTGGTTGATGACAGGTGACCAGCAGCCAGCATCAACTGGGAACGAGATGACAAGTAAGAAAGCAATCGGGATAAAAGAGGGTCAGCGACATCACGAAGGCGAATTTTGGCCAGTAGGTGACGGCGGAACTCTGTCGAGAGCCCTTGTCTCACACAGGAAGCTAATAATAACTTTCTTTTGTCAGTGGCACTTGTGGCCGCACTGAGGAACCCGAAATGACAGTAGCAGGATGTGGCTCCAGGAAACCATGTTGTTGTTTTGCGGATATTCATGGATTTGGTTTTTTGTCAATCCATCCCGTCATCCTAAGGGTAACAGGTGTACGGTTGATAGGATTGTAACTAACGGGGATATGTGAGGATCCTTCTTTAAAACAGCGTGGTATGGTAGGGATCCCCCACCATCTTGGTATTAGGCTGTTGTTCATGGATGATGTAAAAAGATTAAGGAGGGTAATAAGTCATGCCTACTGAGAAAAGACGAGGCCGGATAGAGTCCATCAGGAATAGATCAAGAAGATAACCTATTCAGCCTGGTCACCTTTTGGATGCGGCTATCGCCGAAAGGGAAGCTTGAAATTTGGCGCCCATTTTGGACGGCAGGGAGGGAGCAGGAAAGTCAAGGATTGAACTACCATCCACAATCTGAAGGGAAAAAGAAAATTAGTTAATTCTCGGAAATTCTTGTTGGGGTTTAATGTTTTCGAACTCCAATCAAAATTTTAGGTGACGGATTTGCCATCAAACTACTCTCAGAAGCATATATCGCCCAATTAAGGGTCTCTCTCTGCACTTTACTAGCCATTTATTATCAAGGTCACACATTTTTTCAGCTAAAATTCTTGGCGCGAAACAGTTCAAACGTTAATGTGGTAGTTTCATTCATCCTTACCAGAGAGCAGTGTTACGACGGCAGGGTGAGAGAGGAGATGAAGTGAGCATTATTTACGTAAGGTGTTGGTTTATGGGGCTCTGCAGGTTTGGAATTGTATACAGCGAGCTCGCAGCTGCTGCATAACTTATGCCTAGCCTACACATTTGGCAGTCTTCGCATGAGTCCGATTTTTGGCGATTGAAGGCAGCAACCTCTCGATGATTAGGTTATCGTTCTCTGAGACGGCGAAACCTCCCAGACAGTGAATTCAAGCAGCGAAACGTATGAAGTTCCCTAGCTTTTAAATACATGCGCCGCGGGGCTTTGATCTTCAGTTGTATTCACTTTCGTCTGGGTGTAGATTGGCTGGGGTGGACAGTGGCATTGGTGGGTTTATACAACACTTGAGAAGAATAAGATATAAATAAACAAAAGCATGTTGGGGTGCTTTGCAGTTAGGACAAGAACACCTTAGTTCGAAGAATCTGTAGATGGAGGAAACGGAACTCATTTTGTGATTTGAGAGGGCATGGAGTGCTCCTGTAATGAATGAATACTGGAGGGGAAAATAAGCAGGCGGAACAATATTTTGAGGTCTCTACCCTGGGAAGAAGTATAGCTTTTTGGCTGAACGGTCACCAATACAGGAGAAATTTCAAAGCAAAATACCTCCTCAAAACAATCAATGTGACTTTGTTCCAAAGGTGAAGCTATTTTGCAAAACAATTTCAAGTCAACGGCTCATTTGCAGCTTATACAAACCTACTTCCTTGTAACTTGCAAACGATATCGGGATCGAGTGTAAATGTACCTTCTAGATTGTGTACAGAGATCAGGTGTCAGGTGAGATACGTAAAATAGGTCAGAAAAAGGTAGCTTCTATTGACGTGGGAGGTTCAGATATGTACCCCAGAAATCTTTTTCTTCTGCTGAGGCTTCCTAGTCAAAGCTGCCTTCGTCCTTGTCACCCTCAAGCAAACACACGTTGAAGATATTCTACGGTAAATCCCTTTCGGTTGTCTTCGCCGCTGTCTAGTTTACTAGGCCATTATTTTCGGCAGAACAGCCTTCGATCATTCCGGTAAGCCATCCATCTTGTTGAAGTGGCCCTCCACGAAGATGACGACATCATGTCTGAGCGATCTTGCTGGGGCGGCTTGCTTTTGTCGAAGCTGCAGTGTCAGTAAATACCCCCTCATCCACCTTTTCTAGAGCTCCTGTGCCAAGTGACTAACCTGTTTTCATCGTGTGATACATTTTCAACGTAGAGATCTTGAACTAACTCCTCTTGAATTTGACGGCCATGACAACCGGTCGTGTTGGGTATGAGTCCTTTTGCCTTCCGGATCCGGGAAGACCAGCATCAGAGGTTTTTCTTTCAGTGGGCTCTCCACCACAGTTAGTAAAGTATTCAGCAACTTGTCATCGAAAAATTCTCGTGGGATGGGTTGTGGGCGTTTTTCAGGCTGATTATATTGGCCTTCCCGAAAGCCCTCTTGAGGACTGCTGCGGTATGTAATAAAGTGCCGCTGCATTCATCTAGCCGCCGTTTAACCTGGTATTCCAGCATGATACGAAAAACTCCATCTGCTTTCCAACTGTTTTTGTGCTATAACAAAATCTGACCCTCTCTCCTTATGTCTTTTGAGACGCCACGTCTTCTGACGAACCTCAGGAATGCCACACATTACCAGCTGGCGGTCATTTTATGTACTACCCTGGGATGAACTGCTTTGGAATGTAAAAATACCGTCACATCTCCTTTGAGCGCCCTTTTGTTGTCTCACAAATAACGTGCCAAAATGGTTGATGTTAACCTCTTCGAATATACACCATCCAGGTTGACTTCTCATGGGTGGAATGGGGCCATCAATTTTTCGCCCGCGGCGACTTTCCAGAGGCAACGTGTTAAATAGTTACTGATCACCCGCTTACTCTATCTGGTCCTTTGATCACCCAAGATCGTCATCTGATAATACTCAAAACCACTATTCCCTGTACCTATTATCTATCAAGCATCCCGTTAAGTGGTGTTCGCCGGGATCCGTCACAGAATGTTTCCTTCCATATCCTAGATTCAAACTCACTAGCTCCCCGAACTCCCAACGACCCATTAGCAACAACGTAAAAACTTGCTCTCTTTCGATTTACCCTGGGTCATGGACAGACTGTGATGCTCGAGTGATAAGGTGTGTACTTGAAGTAGAAGCTGAACGTCGATTTAAGTTCTATTTGGCTAGCCTGGCTGTATTAATCCTAATTTAACCTGGTTTTTAACCGCTCGCCTATTATAGTCGTCAGCAGTAGTTCACCCCTGCCCAACCGATTATGGGTTTGAAAATTCCAGTCCATTCCAAGAAATAACACGGCTGCGGCACTGGGCTTTGAGTCTCCTTGTAGTTTTGATAATAATAATAACAATGGCATATTTCTCGACTGTGATCAAGAAACATTCACTGGGCATGACCATGGAGTACAGCCTATCACAGCGGTATGGAATGTTTGCAAATTCCTAAGATCGAGTTCTTTCGTCTCGGTAACTGAAAAGCAGGACTAGACAGTGTTTAAATTATTCAGAGTGAGAATGGCTTACGCTGGAAGTGCTAAGCAGTTTCGGTTTCGGGAACACGGTGTTGTGGAGCATTAGCCAGAAGCTAAGCTGCTGGTTAAAGAGCTGACAAGGTATGGGGAAGATGCAATAGGTGCAAGAGTGGTTTGAAAAATGGTTCATCGGGAGATCAAAAATAAATGGGGGCGTATGGAGCGAAATACACGGAAGCACCGGTTGGTTGCCAGGAGGGTCGGTGTAGAAGGACTGGAGAGAGGTATCCATCAATGAGCATCCGGATGCGGTGTACAGTAGAGCCAACGTCAAATCATCAATCAGCAACACCTGCTGCATATCGAGTGGTGTTTCAACGATATCACTTTGATTAATCCCTGGGTTATTAGACACTGGTATGGAAGCCTGAAGGCGGAGTGAGCCCGTAAGGTCGGATTAGTTATTTTGGCTGCCTTTTTTTAGGTTATTCCTTTACAATATGGAGGTAACGACGTTTCATCTGAAGGTGGGCATAGAGGGAAATACATCACCGGGAACGTAGTGTGCTGGCAAAGCAGCATGGATGATGGTTAGACTCTTAGCCAGGGATTTTGAAAAGAGTTGATTGAGGAGGCTGTCAGCTGGAAAAAGAAGACGAAGCAGAAGAGTCAAAGCAAAATGAAGAGACGAAACATGTGAACGCATGTTCTATGGAGTTTGCTTGCAGGGGACCAAACGCAAGGCGACAACGGATATCACGTTAGATGCAAGGATAAACGTTTCTGTATATACAGCGAAAGAATACAGAGACATGTTTCAACCAACAGTGAGTAGCTGGTATTTTATTTCACAAACTTCATGTTCTCGGCAGACAGCGGGTCACGAACGAAGGCCCAAGCATGGGTGGGTTCACCAGAAGCAACCGACTGTTCACGAGGAAGATGGTTGGGTAACAGGCAAACATAGACTAAGGTTGCTTTGGCTGGCAAAAAGGCCAAAGCAGGTTAAAAATGTAACGGCGATAGAAGGATTCGGGTCGTGATTTAGGAACCGCAACGACCGATTGTAGGACATACTGGAATTAATTGCTGTGGCAATGTGTGGTGTCGTTTGGTGTCGCAAATCCGCCAGACGGTCCGGTGAAACTGTTATGGTGGTTTATAGCTGAGGTAGCACTTTTGTAATCGCAGTGGCGTACGATGTTGGAGGCTCCACAAAGCATCGGTTAGAGTGAGTGTAATTCTAAACTATGGACCTCCAGCGTGAAAAGTAGTCCTGTCCGATCAGCCAGATTCAATTGACCCATGCGGTGATCCAAAAGTAGAGCCTAGTGGACCGATGGCCATCCAAGTAACCGGCATGAGTTGGAAGGAGACCAGAGAAGTGGCAGTCTGGAGGATGTTCCATTTGGGATCTTCGATCAATCTCTCGAAAGAAATCCAACGATTACAGTTTTAGAGGGGGCAATCAAGGCATAGAAACCAAGGGGTCTCGGCCGTATGGAACTGGCTCCAGCTGGGGCTGTGACATCAAGCAAAGGCTAAGAGTATTTGTATTATTACGGCAAGGGTGAGGCATGTATTTAGCCGTCGGTTGCACAAGCTTTATGCCGTGGGCAAGACTAAGAAGTCAAATGCAGATAGCAAAAGCTTGGAGGGGGTGTGTTGACGGAGATGAGCTATAGTTTCGGTAGTTTAAAACGGCCTTAAGCTGATAAAGTCAAGGAGTGACAGAGCGTCTAATGTGTGACAGGGTTCGTTTTGGCGGGAGTTTGGTGAACAAACTTTCAATGTGATATTAAGGCAACGAAGAAATAGATGAGTTTTCTCTGGATCATGGTGACATTTCGGTCATAATTCGACAGTTGACTACGGGCGTGTGCATGATGGCGGGCATCACGCAATAGAGTAATTTCGAATTGTACCCCTTGCTGAGGTTTCTAATTTCACAGAAATGCTATAAAGGCAACGGCAGGCCATTTACCTGCGCTCTTAGTGAAAAAACATAGTGTTGGTGGAGACATTTGCTAGGTTAGGATTTGAAACCATATACATTTTTGAGAGGACTGTATTGGATACTATGGCTATTGGGGCACTTGCTTTCCTTCATGTGTGGGCGGTAGATGATTGCTTGGTTCCTCTCCGGCTGTCGGTGGCTAGGTCCAATGATGGGAGGTGTAGATATTCTACACCTTGTGCAGTATTATGTTTGGAGAGTGAATCCTGAAGCCACCGCGCAAGAAGCTTGTGCTCAAACTTCATTTGGGCTAAAGAAAAAAAGCTTGCACATGGAAACCTAGGTGGGTCGCAAAAACCTTATGAGTCAATGTCGAGGGGTTGGCTTCAGAGAGATTTAGCTTTCGTCCTATTCTTACGCATTCAAAGGCGCTGGGGCTAATCGGTCCAGGTACCAGCAAGAAAGATTTAGAACACGGCGGAATTCACCTGGATAAACTGGGAAGCTTTTATGGACAGTGGAGATTGATATAAACGACCTGGATGAAGACGGAACAAGGGGATTAAAAAGGTTTGAGTTGAGGGAGGTAATGTCGGGTTACATGTGAATTGCTCACTTGGTAAGCTTGTCACCCCGCATGAGGTCAGGCAGAAGCACTAAGGGCCAAGCTCGTAAACGTTTTTTCTTTCTTTTCTTCGAGGCATCCCATACGCGGGGTCGGGTCGTGGCTGCAGCTGGGAATTTATCCTTTATTGAAGGGGCGTAAAAAATGAATTCAACACCTTCGCAGTCAGAAGTAATTTTAGCACTTTAGGCCAGTATTCACGGCTTGGTTTCAGTGTCGCCACTTGTCTTGGGTACTGTTAGTGCCAGCCACGTCTCCTTAGAAGCAGCTATGTATTAGGGCCCTGCTGTTCACATCTGCAATTTTCTCAGTACTGTGAACCTCCAGAACGGAAGTCGACAAAGTCGCTATAAAATGGTAAGTGAAGCTGCTGGTCGGCCTTGGCCGACCCATGAGTCACCTTGGGCCACTCAGCGACGAAGGTTTTAAAACAGTTTTTCATGATAATTCGTGATGGGGCTCGACGGACGAGGTCAACTCAGAGTTGCGTTCGCAGCCTATTTTATTTAGGCATGTCCCACAGTATGGCCGTTCTTGAGGCCAGTACTGATGAGGTCAATTCCAATCTTGTAATAGATCTCGCGTTCGGTAGGGTCACTCTAGCCTTTGCGAGCACCATCTGCTTGCGCGGCCCACCAATTTTATCTGCCCAGCAGCCCCAAGCCAACGCCCCGATATTCACTTTTGAAGCTTCTGAAAAGAAATAGGGCCTGACACGGCTTGTGCGTCCAACGTGTATTACAAGCCCTGATAATTTAGCCTCGTGGACTTGACCTAAGCTGTCCAACTAGTAAACTAACTTCTTAGGGAGGTTCATTTTAGCTTACTCCTTTTCCTCAATGTGATCGTAGCAAGCTGTTTCCTGGTGGTAACCAGGAAGAAATGGAGCTAAAAGTATAATGGAGACGTGGCATTCAAGATGGATCTTCCCTTCACGTAGCTGATCATTTTAATGGATCAGGATGCAGTGAGAACTCACCAGTCTTGGCATTTTGTTAGATTCTGAGCGGTGGATCAAATTGCACCACGATCTCAGACACTCCGTCACAAAGTCAGTCCTCTCCATTTCTGTAAACCCGCCCCCTTTACCATGTCGGAACTCGCAGCGACTATTCGTTCACTGACACTTCTACTGTCATTGTTCATTTCCTCACCAACGTCGACAAACGACGATCTCCGTAGAAATACATTTCATAGTTCTCCAGAGGTCAGGAAGATGTATAGCGATTATTTGCCCTCTCCATTAGTCTAAGTTCTTTTTTTCACAGCGCAGACCGATCGTTTTATTCTGAACTCGAAGTGCACTTTGTGCCCTTCATATTTATGCTTCTCAGTTAAATATATCATGCGGCCCTGCCACGGTCATTAAATCACGGCACCTGCCAAAAACTTCACCAAGTTGTACAATTACATTTCACCCTCCATAATATCGCCAATGAATGCTATCCGCCCATGCAATCGCTTTTCAACGCATCTCAGATTGGTTCATCACCAAATTACGACCTCTGCGCTGATGTATCATCATCCACCCGTTAAACGGTACAAACTCCTGAAAGCTTACCTGTCCTCAGTTGGCCTTTCTTGCGACAATTTGACAGTCCCTCTCTCCCACAAAATTTGCCATTCGTTTTATTTGCTTGACTCATTCCATCAGATTTGACATATGTACAATTCCACGAACACCCAACATCCATACTCCATCACTATCACCGGAACTTGATTTTTTTCACGCCGTAGCCGTCTTTACTCCCCATCCATCTCATTTGCTTGTCATTCAGCTTCAGTCACACGTCTTTATATCATGGAAAACCAATTGCAATTTTCAATAAGAGATGAGTATCTACCATTCATCCATTCTATCACCTCCTCAGCAAACTGTCCGTCTTTGTAATTGCCATAAATTTCAGAACCACATATTTGTTTATCTCCTATTTTCACATTGTTTTTTCTCGACCAACACGACGCACGCAAACAGTTCGCATCCTGCTATATGGTTTCCTCCGGCCTTCCCTTTGACAATACCCTGGCCTTCCCATACATCTCCTGAAATGTTGCTCTTTTGCTGTACAGATGACTCAACCAGTATCCAACCATCATTTTCTACGTCTTTATCCGACGACTACTTATTTTTATCCCAGATTCTATGTCCCAATACCGTTTTTCGTATTGCGGCTGCTTCGCAGACACCAAACTCATTAAACTGCTATCGCGAGCTTAGAGCTTAGGCGCTCCTTGTTTACAAATAGGTATTTTTACTTAGATTTACTTGGGATTGACAACCGTCCCCCAAAAGCGGCCAACTCCGGTGTCAGGCCCTCCTCTAGCTATAGGCAATCTTCCTTTTCGAATCTTTCTTCTCAATCACATGAAGTGGCTTACGGTCAGGACAAACGTTCCTCAAAGTACTTTCACTCATCCAGACCCGATTTAACCAGTGCGGCATTATAATCTCCTTCGGTCGGACACATCAGCCTACCTTAGAACCCTTTAGGACATTTGGGTGATCCTAACCAGTCATCCACTGAGGTACGCAAATGGTTGAGCAAATGTTGACCAAGCTTTTCAATAGGTCAGGAATTCGGTCTAACAACAGTTCCTTTAATCGACTGGTTGCTTGAAACCTGAGTTGTTTAAGTCCACCTGGTACCGGAAAAGACTAAATCTTCGGAACCTCCGTCACGCTACAAAACAAACTGCAAGGCGCGCTCCAGCTCATCAGCTCCGGTCATTAGCTCGTTCAGTTTCCCTTTTCCTGTAATTTATACAGGGCAACCAATGTAATTACTGAACCCGATCAAGCGCTATCATTCTGCGGCTCAATTCGCTGGACGGGAATCGAGTCCGCAAATCGTGCGTGCGACTAAAGTGTGACACTTTTCGGTGTGTTGCTCTCTTAACCCATTATCGTATGCTTTTTTAACAGAACCTTCACCCGGACACTTATCTACTCTTTACTCCATTACCTCCTCCGCAAGCCATCCGCCCCTTCAGTCGCGCTGCACCTGGGTTCATAACCATTATTACGTCTTCTCGCTGATACTCCATGACGAACCTACTTTAGTGTAAATAATTCTCCCAGTGCTTAGGCGCTTCTCTTTGGCTCTTCGTTTCATCACCGTTCTTGAAATCGCTCCTTCTCCCACTCGGATCCCTTGTGTATTCTGCTTTTGACTGGGTCCCTCGGCAACCCTCCATCAAGTTTTTACCGCCATATGGGTGAACGACTCATTGCGATTTTCCTCTGAATATCCGTTCTTGTGCGTCTTCTAGTTATACACTGCAGGGCGCGATCGATCCTTCGGACTTCCCTTGATAAACCCTTCGTTTTAGAAGAGCTTGGCTACAATCCTTTGATCATGCTTAAATTCATAGTTTTCGTGCTCACCTCTGGTGTCACTTGCGTAGATGCTAACCCCCGCCAATTAATCTTGACAGCAGAGGGCTGAAATCACTATTTGACCATGATCTTGAAATCTGCCCGGCATAATCCTTGCCTTGGTTCCCTTAATCGATCTCCTTCAGTCGTCTGTGAACAAGTTCCGCTATTTTGAAAACTCCTGTTCTGACATCACATGATTTGTCCGATCATGCAATACTAAACGCCTCGGGCTCTTCGGAAATGTTCCATTATTAATAATTAATAATCATTTTAATATCATCCTGGGTATATTCAAACCCCAGTTTTACATTCACAACGATTAACAAACGGGAACTACCCTGTGGCGTCATTAACTGGCAAATTCAATCATCACAACAGTCGGAAGTCGAGTCGGATGGTTGCCACAGCACATATGGGGGTGATACAATAAAATGTTCAATGGCAGTGATCAGTGTGCTCTGGGATTCGTGAGGACCAATGAGTAATTAGTAGTCTGAACAGCACAAGCGTGACAGATTTGAGAAGGATTTAATTATAGCAATAATAATAACGGTAAATTTTTCAACTGTGACCTAGACTCAAATGGTTAGATTGTACAACATTACCAAGTGAAATAGGGGTTTACAAGTTTCGAGAGAAGGAGTCGCCCACCTTGAGAAAGGGGGAACAAAACCGGTCAGAGCTTAAATGAGGTGTAGGGACAAAGTCATCCACGGTAAATGTGAGCCAGTTCCAATATAATTACAGTCGATAGTAGAGAATCGGTAAGTCGTGAAAACTTTGAAACAAAAGTTATCTTGAGATGCAGAAAATAAAAATCTGACGACGACCATACGGAAACAGTCGAGGATGCCTCTAAGGTTCATTGAACGAGGCAGACACATTGAAGGAGATCGCGGTAAAGTACGCAAGAGAACATTTACAGATAAAGGGAAAACCCGGATCAAGCGAAAATGTAAGATTATTACCGCGAATGATAGTTATCATTCGTCGAATAAAACCCATGGCCGGCTGAAGATAGACAGTGCCTAAAGATAAGGAAAATGCATTGTCAAGCGGGTTGCCGTGAAGGAGTAAAAATATATCAACACGGGGAAACGGTGGAGGGGCTCAGCTGGCCTTGGGCCTTACTACCCATTAAAAATGAGTATTATATAACATGCGTGAATCCTAAGGTCTTTCTGCATCAGTATGGATGAGACTGGATCACTTTACTTTGGGTTCGCTTGTCCACCTTGTTGGGACGCATTGAGAGAAACAGCATCATCTATCCGTTACCGATATACTTGCCCTTGCGTGGTGGCTGATCCCTTGACACTGGCAAAGTGAGGTTTTGGCCATGTAAAATTTTCAGCAGTTGACCGTCGCTGGCAAAGCACATCGCCCTGTGCGTATGGGTCTCTGTCAGAAAGAGATGTGGTACCAAGGCCGTGGGATTACCGACCTTTGTTCGAATTGATCAGTGCAATCTGGCGGGCACGTCGGTTGAAAATGATGGGCACTGGTAGCTAGCAAAGCAGGAATTGGTTTGTAGTCTGTCACCTCGTAGGCTTGGACGAAGACGTTCGCAGAGGGAATGCTATGTCAGAAACTCCACTTGGTTCAACGTGAGGTTTTTAGGCCATTTTTTTGCTTGATGATTAGATCGTGAATAAAGTAGCTAGCAAGCGGAGGATTCCAATAAGGCCTCGGCCGGCTCGAAGCAGACTGAAATGGTGAGGCATCAAACGGAACAGTGACATGGCTGAGTCAGCTAACTCACAAGAATCATGCTGTCTTTGAGGCTTGTGTCCGAGCGTTGTGATGGATATGACGGCTTCCAGCAGAATCTGAAACAGTTAAAGAGAGAGGCTGCCTGATTAAAGTTCCACCTGCAGGTTATGGTTGAACTTTTAAAGACTGGCCAGCTTTACCCTCTAGGGCATGCTGTCTGTTAGGCTGAAAGACTTTCGAGGCAGACGCAAGACGTAGATAAATTGTGTAAAAGGTTTCTCAATAACAAGTTGGCGGGAGTGCTTGGGTGTATAAACAGGGATTAGGGCAGCTATGCTCGCAAGGGGCTAGTAAGAAGAGGTGCCCTTCCACTGGATTGAAATTTGAAAATGCACTGACCGGAACGAAAAGCCTCACGAAGATTGAGAAGAAACGAGCTAGTGAGAGCGATCTTGAAGAAAACAAATAGAAAATTGAAAAAGTGGGCAAATGCAAACTAAACCCTGTAAGAAAAGCCACGATTCACCTTCAGACGTGCCCAAACGCTGGACTGGTGCACGAACTTCTATTTTTTCACAGTTTATTGGGTATCGATATAAAAGTAGCCTTTAGGGGGGGGCGAAAATTATATGTCAGATTCGTAGTTTGTGGAACCGGTATCCAGTTCGGACAAGCGGCGTAAACTTATGAGAAAGCAGAGTTTTTCTCTGGGTTTCAAGATGATATTTTTCCCTACTTAATGAACTATGGCCGTGATGCCCAGCTTATTCATTTCACCAATGCACTAAGCCGTCCAAGATGGTATCGCGGTAGACGGGGCTTTGATCAAGTATGTACCACTGACCTGGTTGGGGTTTCCATGCTCAGTCAAAGGCTGCTGGCGAAGCAAAACTGTAGCAATACGGATTGGCGCAGATATAAACAGAAAGGTGCTTCAATACCCTCAGATGGGAAAGGTCAGAAGAGGAATTTGTAGATTACTGTCTCTTATTTTGCTTATGTTCATGATGTACCACTTGATGTTGAGCCTTGGCGGCCAGGCAGAATATGACCTAAGAAATACACTGGAGTTTGCAGGCGACTTCATAGTGTAGATCAGTAGGTGTGCAGGTGGTATGCGATAAAACAGGAGAATGCGCTTGATAGGCATGAGTATGTGGAAAGCTCTGTCCGCCATCGCCCCAGTAAAGCTCTAGCAGAACAACCAGTGGCATAACTGGCGAGCACGGAAACGGCATTTCTATAGAGCTTCTCCTGGGTCGGGTCTAGGCTAAAGGTTGATTGTGCCATTTTCATTCACAGCCCATATGGATGTAGGCCCATTCCGAAGAAGAGATATTCATATCTTACAATTTATTCATGAAGTGGTTGTTCAGAACTTTTAGGAAACTTTCACGGCCGCTGCCCACCGTGTTTTAGCAAAACCTGCGCGTGTTGCTTGGAATTACATGGGGTGGTCCACTTTCCCCCGCGTTCGAGTGTAACCTTGAGCTAATTGCCATTGCCACCAGCGGCATTTCGAGCAAGCACACGGAAGGGAAGCAATCCAGACCGCTTGCATCCACTAACTGCAACGCCACATGCTTCCGGGCACCAGTACAGATCAATGTCTACTTGCCAGTATGAACTATTGATGATCCAGTTCGGTGGACTGGGTCAGACAGAGGGGAAGGAGGACAGGAAAGGGCTCCTGAGGAGGAGCGAAGGGATAGGACAGGGGCCAACTTATACTGTCCTCAGATTGGGTGACCAAAAGCCTTGTCCGCTGCGAACCCCATCATACCGTGTTGCATCTTAGGCAATTTCACTGACTGTCCGTGGGTTTGAGGGGTCTGCCAGAGTAGCACTTGGCTGAGTGCATCCTGATGCGGATTACAGTCCGTAAAGGATGGCGTGGTGCAGGATTGAAGATGAGGCATACCACGGAACTGGTGGAGTTCTCAACAACCGGGAGCAAATTGCAGTGGGCTATGCTGCGTCGATAGAGCCGATATCAAAAGTTTCAGGACTGGAAGGCCAGAGTTTACGAAAATAAGACAAAATAACTGGGGCCATCTGCACTGTAATGCGGGAAAAATTACTCAGGTTGGCTACCACATAACTGCCAGCTAACCTGTGAAACAGAAAAAAAGATAAGCTGTACCTAGTGGGTTTGCCATTGAAAATCTTGGCCGAGTTGGACCCAACACAGAGGTCCATGAGCTTTAGTATCTGCGGGGCCTATTTTGACAGGCCATACGTCTGAACTCCAGCTGTTAGAAACCCAACTCACTGGGTTAGCTAGATGAGGCCTAAATGGCAAGATCAGATAGGGGAGAGAAGCTGAGTGACCGGGATATAACGAGAAAGTAGAGGCACCGGGAGAGCTGTGGCCATGGCGCAAAAGAAAATGAACAAATCAAACACTGTAGGTATAAATTGAACCCAACTTCAAAAGCCCTTTCTTCACCCATGTACGGATCTAAAAGTTGGGTACATTTTTTACTTCGGAGTGTTTGTTCATATGGGTCTTTAATGTCTTAGATTGCCCTGCAAGATGTGCATTCTGTGTTAATTTGTTCCACGAAGCCGAACACTTGGCCAGAACAAGGGTTTGTGGCAGAACGATCGTGTCCAACGAATCTGCCCCAGTTTCTTGATGAGATACTCGGGTGGCTGGATGAAGGGCCGTTAGCGGTGGTCTGTTACGTGGATATCAGCAAGGATTTTGTTTTCGTGAACCGCAGGTCCCTGGCTACTAAACTGCAGTCTGTGGGAACTGGTAGGAATGGAAGAATTGTGGTTAGCCTTCGAACAGGATGTACTTTTGGTGATAATTTAGTAATTGGTCCCCTGCGTTTCTCTAACTTCATGGGCGATCCGACTCTTGAAACCATCGATCCCACTTTTTTGTTTGTTGATGACTTCATGAAACTGAATCTGACTGGCTGGGCCATGTTGTAGCCGTCCTCCCACTAGGCCTTGTCCAGTGCCCACTTTTAACGACAGATATTGTGGGCAGTGGGGGTGGCTTGGTTTCGCTGCCGTGGGTATCTCGGGTGAAGGACCTTAGTACAGTGCCCTGTTTTAGTTTCAATCCGTCAAACCAGTGAACCGTTGCGGTAAATGTGCTTAAGTGGGAACAGTTTTCATTTGGCAACACAATCTCATGTATGGAGCAGGAGATGTTCGTTCCAAACTACAAAGCATGGTTAGGATTCACCTACAGTACTGCATCCAACTCTGGATATCGTAGTAGGAGAATGATATAAAGGGTGCTAAAGCAACTCGCTCGGATGGTGAGTCACCAAGGAAGGAATACGCTAGCCGAGCTTCTTCCACACATGATTCTATTTTCCACGGAAGAACGGCACTTCGCGGAGGCTTTTCTAACAACTGTCAGGGAAATGGGGGTTTTCAGGCGTTATTCAAGAACATATCCTCTCACTGAAGGAATAGATCCCGGCAGGGCACGTAGCTTAAGATAGCCAGGGGCATTCAAGGCTTTTACATGAGGCCAACAACTTCCCAAATGGGGGTATCCCTAGGATTCTGCTCACGGGTATGGCCTAAAGTGCATTGACAGCGAAGGCTTCTAACAATGTAGTAGAAGAAATTTAGGGCAGAGTATCCGGAAGAATGGTGAGCAGCTTCAGCCAGAGAAGATACACTAATTTTTTGCCACTTTTTCTGCCGGAAAGGAAACTGCACAAAAAAGCTGCCCTTCAGAAAACTGGAACAAACTTGAGCAGTGCTCAAAGTTACGGAAAAAAGGTCTACAAAATAGGCATTTGTACCCAATATGGGACCTGGCCCACCGCGTCTTGTGTAAGCTGAACTGAACTTCTCGCGTCGGGGCCGCACATGTTTTGGAAAACCGGCTCGATTTTCAAACTCTGCAAGGTTCCGATTATGGCTAATAAAGGCTGCAAAATCGAGACGAAGTTCGCACTGAGGAGGTGCTCAATTATTCCTACTAGTGCCTATATCTGGGTGAGTGGGCGGGAAGTGAAATTTAGATAGCTACAAACAATTAGCAAATACAAAGGTGTCCAGACTCAAGGTTGGCTTTGTCCACAGGAAGTCCTGTGCTAACCCAAATTAATTAATACGATCTAAACTGAACCGGTAAACTGACTGCACCCATTTTGTGAGTGCGTGTGGATCACGGATGAGAGAGGGTCCAACTAAAAAAGAGCTATCAACTGACCGCGAAACCACGGAGATTCACCAAGGACCACAAAATACGGATGATAGCAAGGGAATACCGAAAAGTAAAGCAAAGCCTCAAGGCTTAGGGCAGTCTTTTGTGGACAGAATATCCGGACTTTGGAAAACAGTGAAGAATAGAGATAACGAAGGAAAATGCGAGTCCAAATGGTAAATATGGTGATAGAAATGACGAAGTTTGGAAGGAAAATGGAAATTGCAATGGGAATTTTAGAAAATGTCGTCATCAAGAGGTATGTGAGTTCGTTTGTCTATCAATGAGGGGGTGAATCAAATATCTAAGAAACACAGTTACGGAACTAATAAAACTAACCGGTTTGTCAGGCACTCGCTGTTCATGATAGCTCTTCGGCCGAGAAGCTGAAAATTGAAGGCAGAATCCGGGCCGTGGGACCTGTGTTATTGGAGCTTAGGAGCCCTTTTTCGGAGGTAAGTTCTTCGCAGCGTGGGACCAAACCTTTTGGGCACACGGACATAGTAATGCCTGTGGAACGTTACCAATCAGAGAGGGGTTCCAGCATCTCTTCTCGTGGGAACCTCACCTACAGGGAACCGCCTCTGCTCCTTCGGCGGGCAAAAACAAATAGTGCCCGCTCACCAGCTATCTCAGCCCGTGTCTCCGATGACCAAAGCATGTATGGAAGTGCAAGATCCTAATGAGGATAGCAGGTGCAGCAGAGTTCTGGCTTAACCCTATGGATACCTTAGTTCAGTGAGGAAATCGGGAGGTATTGTGGAGTGATTAGTTGCGGAGCCAGATAACGAGAAGCAGTAGAAAAGTCTTACAGATGGGCAAAACAGTACCTCCTACGGATGAGACAGAGGGGCAAGAGAAGTGGATGCGGCATAGGGAAGAAGCTGAGAGAGCTCAAGTATGAAAAAACGGTAGCCCTCTGCTTCTCGATAGCTGGGACCTGGATACACCGGAGGGCAGCCATGGAGCTCTTATGCACCAAGGGATACTGCGCCCATTGGAAGGATGGAAGTGAAAAATAGGCATGAAGAACTATGCCGTTGGTCTATGTGATTTTCAAGCAGAAACCTGAAGAAGGCCTTTAGGAGAATATTGTACTAGCTTCATTGTGCCTCCCAACATTTGCAAGAATCCCCAGACATATGGTATTTGCATACCGCGGCCCAAACACGATTCCAGATGAAGGTTTTCGGTTGTTCGAGCATCCAACCATGATTGTATCACAGGCATCCCGAATTTTAGTACTGCAGGATTTCAACTCCCTCAAACAAATTCGTGGAGTCCTTTTTCTACGGGCATTTGCTTTTGCAAACAATTGCTCAGGCTAATGGATCATGCACCAACTTCTCAGCATTTCATCCAGCTGGTCTGGTTGATAAACGGGAAAACTCCGAGCTTACGTGACCCAGTGTTCACCAGACACCCGAAGAAATTAAGTGGCCAGGGATTCACAGCCGTGCTTGGGAGAAGTAGCCACCTGGTAATCAGGTTTCTGATCAACGGAACTTCGCCGAAGGGGCTAACAGGCCACGTAGGAACTCCAGGAGTATAGTCGTTATATATATCATATATATATATATATATCATAGAGGAAGCAGGTAGGGCTGGTTTGTTTTTCCACCGTCAGACAGTAGAAGAAGAGTGGGTTATTATCCAGAAGCCCCCCTAGGGTTGACCGGTGAATTTGCCCCAATCGTAGGCGTCAAAAGAGAGCAAACAACCCCAGAGGCCTAACCGATCCGCCAGGGGGCAACTGATGAAGCCTGAAGCTCGGTGTCGCTGCTGTCAGCTGGTGGATGCCGGAGTTTGCTGTACTTTCGTGAGGCCCGTGAGATCACTATTAGGGTTCAGAAAGGACTTCGAGCGAGATACGATGGGCCCCTCGAGCTTGGTGCAAAAGCCTTTTGCGGCTCACTATTATTACTTCCAGTTTTAGGCCCAATCGAGAGTCACCTTGAAGGGTGTAACCAAACGAAGCAGTGATTAGCCGAAATGCGATTACAAGAAAGCGTAAACTTTAGGGGTCTCCTTTTAGAGTGCACACATGCAAAAACCTGTGGACTAAACGAGACGAAAATAAACCGACAAACGGACACAGTGGATAGAATCGTCATTGGTGGTATTGAAGTTAAGCTTTTGCTGAGCAGGCTAAGCAGCACCAAGGCTGTGGAAGCAAACCGTGCCCACCTCTTCATGACGAGGGCCCTGAACGACATACCAGCTGAACCGCTCACACCACCACTTGAGGTATATTATGACAACGGGCAGCTCCCGACCGACTGGAGGTTGCCGTCGATTGCCCTCATTCGTCTATGTAGCGAACGGGTTTGGATTCAAACTACCGCAGGCTTACTGTCAATGGCATTCAGAGCACTACTGACCAGAATTCGAATAATTGAGCGCCTACTAAACCATCAGCTGAAAGCCAAACAACAACTTACCTGCTCTCATTTTTCGGTGATGTAACTAGCTGGGTAAGCCAAGGGAGTGGATGTACGTTATTCAGACTCAACAAAGCTTCCTAAGCTGTAAACTATGGTTACTTGTCTGGCCTTTAGATGGACCTCATGGATCGAAATAGACTCTTGGTTAGCTATGTACCAAGGCTTCGTTTTTACAGTTCAAGGATATTAGAACCACACCATCCAGGACACCCCACGGCCCCGGTAATGGCTTAGTCGAAAGCCTTCGCAGGGGACTTAGGTTTGCCTGAGCACGGGAGCTTCGAACCCGCTGGGTAGTGCTCGCTGGTGGTGATTAGGGCAAAAGAGGAGCTTTTGAACTTTAAATAAGCGATGTGTCTAGGGAGGCCGACATAAATCTGCCCATGTATGAACGTGACTGTGGGGCCCAAATTGGAGAACCTCGTACAGACGTAGGCGCAAAGCCTATTGGAGAACAAAAATGTACTGAAGGCTTTTCAAAGCGGGTTTAACTGAACGACAATCAGGACGCAAGGGAAGCCTACCCGGGTAAGACATAAAGTCCCAAACCTAGTCTGTTTTCACCTTCGTGTGCCAAGGAGAGACCTAATTCAAAGTTGCAGGTCTGATAGGTAGATTTCGACGACCGAAGAGCCATTGCTGCCTTGTTTTTACGACCCTGGCCTCAGGAGACCATGGAACAAACTGGGCAACCCAAAGGCAAACAAGGGCATAACAAAAAGGTTACTGTCCTACCGAAACATAAACAGGTGGAAGTTGTTGTCTCCGCACGTAAAGACAACCAACTCGGTCGCTCCACCGAGGCGCAAGCCGGATGCACGCTAGGCAGAGATATCCCGGACAGTGATTATCCATTTAAAGTTATTGTTTTTCCCCTTCTGCTTCTTCTCGACTGTATTTAACACGGCATCCCATGACTCTAGTACATCCTCACAATCGGCAACCAGTTTTTGTTGCCTTTAAAACCGTCTGATCATCATCAACTCCCTGTGGAATGTTTACATTATCTGAGGGCACTGAGTGTGTCTCACACCGAAATAGAAGTGAGTTGTTGCGCTCGGCCTATATCGTTGTAAAGCCGCTGCTCCCGATGGATACCCTGCTTCCTTTTCTTCCATCAGCTAGTGCAAATATACGAGAGATACGGAAGACGCACTGGATACCTGGAAGTTGCAACACCAAGAGGGCTTCTGATGCCTGTGGTGCAAGGAAGTGGACCCTTAATGGCTGAAGCCACAAGTCCAGGGGTCCGACCCGACCTGGAAAGGGTGACCTCGTATGGGACACAGCGGCCTGCCCGGAAGGGGAGACACGTGAGACATGATCATCAATGCTGGAAGGGAAACATCTGCCAAGCACAAAGGAAAGAAAAAATGTTTGCAATGATCAGGTGCGATTCAACATAGAAGCATTTATTAGGATTTAAGACCTCGGGGTTAGCGTGAACATTGATTAAGAAAAGTCAAATTATAAATTAGAAAGCTGGGCTAACTAACTGAATGGCTTATGGGCTCAGTCAGTACTATCAACGCAAATCAAACGGTGATTTGCTGGTAGTCGGAAAGTCAAAGTCGCGAGCCACAGAGGTGCCTGTGAAACCCGCAGAGAAGAGAGTGCAGAGTGAGGGATGGTTAGGTGAGACCCAAAAGAGAGTGTGTCATTTTGACAGTTGAAATCTGAAACAGTTTCATTCAGTGTGATGAACTAAGGTTTGTGCATGACTGTTTTAAAACGACGGCCGACGAAAATGAATGCAGAATTGTTCCAAAACCTTCCAACCAGGAGACTGAATCAAGTATTTTCAAAATGTTCAATGGTGACAGTATTTGTTGCTTCCGAAAAATGACTCATGCGACTAAAAGAAGACAAAGTGGACAAAGTAACTGCTAACAAGTTGTGGATAACATCCAGTTCTTCGTATATTGGGGTAGGGAGGGCAAGGTTCGGAGCGGCATAACTAATCGTCAGCGGAAAAGCACTGCGGCTGGATGATCTCCGCGATATTTATGGTGGGTAAGCATGTCGCTCCTTGAGTTGGGTGTGCATAGCCTTGGCAGTGGTTTGCCTGCAAGTAAAGAAACGATTTGGGTTAGCCTGAAAACGGTAGGCATGCAAAAACCTTCAAGCTTTTACAAGCTGTGCGATAAGAGTGACCCCCTTTCTTCACACACCCCTCACCGCCAAAGACAGAGGGATTATTGACGGAAAAATTCCTATCTGGAAAGTTTTGGGAGGCCATAAAAACTAAACCAGGTCCACGAAAGGTAGTCCAAAGTGTTCAGGTGTGCATAGAAAGCTAAGAAAACTTCAGAAATTGCTGCCCTTTTTGTTTCGCGAAAAGTACCGGTAACAATAAAATCTCAGGATTAGGCGTAATGAAGCGGCATACACAAAAAGTATAGACTTATGCACTACCTGAAAGTGACGGCTGCCTTGTGTCACGCTTTCGGGATTTGTTGAATCCGAACCAGTAACTGCTGATGACTAGGGGTTCTGGTTACCTAGTAGGCGCTGGGCGCAGTTGAGATACATCAGGCTGCTCCCCTACCTCCTAGAAAGCCTGTTTAACTCTACCTACAGAAACTGTTTCTCGTTCACCCTTAAGCTCTAGGATGTAGCTTTTTATTCCCCTTCTGGAGCTTCGTACAGGCTTTAATAAGAAGTCGGGAGCGAGTGGTGTGCCGTTTGTGCTCGAGAAGAGGCGTGTCTGTAGTTGGCTCCTCAGCTTTTTACTTTGGATTTGTCTGTTCCCTAGTTGATGCTGCTCACAGATGGTAGTAACACCTCATTAGGCTTTAGGCCTATTCGGAATAGCCTGAGAGAGGCAAAGGTTATGATGTTACCGATTATCCAGGCCACCGAAGAAGGAATCCAAACAATGGCTCCTCCAGTGACAAACATGTTCCGGCTTTAACCGAAACGCGAATACTTAAAAAACAAAAATACGGGTCACTTGCCATGCCATTTTTGCATGAGCCCTCAAATGAGTTGTGAGTTTTCTGTGAAAAAGTTCGATCAAACCGTTGACGCTAAGCTTCAAGCTGCAGTTCTGAATCTTGCATCCCAGTAAGCCTATCAGGGGAGCAAGAAAACCTTATAAGTGGGTTCCTCGATCGGTGTTCATGATAGCAGAGCATCCAGAAGTTGTTACCAGTCTTTCTAGAAAAGCGGGTTTCGTTGCATTTTGTAGGCAGCCGTTGTAAGGTATAGCGTCAGACCACCGAAAAGACGATCGATGCACACAAACAAATACGCGAGTTCCTTTCATAGAGATGTGGGACCTACTGGGTTGACGAGCTCTTGAAAAAAATTGCACCTAGTTTGGCGAACCTGACGACAGGACCTCTTCTAGGCCGGTGTAATTCAGTTCATTGATATTCCAGACAAGTGCCTACCCACTCACACATATCCCTCCGTATATTTGGCCACGCAGTGTTCGGTCTCAAGTTTATTGAGGCTTGCGTAATAGCATGTGACAAGTCGTGGATTGTCCTAAATACGTCATCTTCGAAGATGGATGATGCCAGTGGATGGGGAGCACTTCGAGTCATGCCGCACAAAGTCGTGCCTTTCGGTAAATTGAGTAGCACCTGCTCGAATTAGACGGAGCTTCTGTGACGAAGATGCTCGACTTTTAGGTAGTGTGCCTGCATCAAGCCGTGGGCCGCCAGGCCAATGCCACTGATGGGTGTAACGAGCTGGATGCAAGAAACAGCGCCTGTCACAGGGTTGATGTTGCCTAAGGTGTGTTGTATATCTTCTAAGAACTGAGTGATATAATCTGTGTGACGATATTTCTTGGACAGGCACCGGTTTGCAGTTGGCAGCCCAGCGCAAATGATTGGCCTGTAGTCTGTGATGATGGTGGACCGTCCGCCGTCCAACACGTGCCCAGAATGAAGAAAAACCAAGTAAACGGGTGGAAATTCTCTGCTTTCTGTACTTCACCTGAACCAGGTTGGCTGTGGGGGTTTTGAGAAAGGGGATTAAAGCTGCCCTGTGCTTTGTACTTGATGCTGTATAACAGCACCGACAAGTAAGTCCGAAGCACGGGTTGGTAGTGCTGGAGTAGCCTTCGGTAAAAGATGAGCAACGGCGATCAAGCTGGCAAAAGCCCACTTTACTTTGGCAAAAGCCGGGCGAGAATCTCGAAGAGTTTCGAACGTTTTGATCTCTTCCGGCTGGAAATAAATATATTTAAGTGAATATTTTTGTGAAGTCTTGGAGTTTGGAGTAGGGCAGCTATCAGGTGTGATGCTATTGTTTATCTTCCGATAATCACCACGAGGCTGCCAAAGTTAAACAGAACTCTCGATGCCATAGAAAGTGAAGAACTACAGGGACTTGAGGACGGCATAATAATGCCGGAACCCAGCATACGGTGAAGCTCGTCCCTGGATATTTTCAGCTTTTCCGGCCCCAGGCTGCTGTTGCGGCAACTAGCGGGCAAACGAACTACAACACTGCGGTGTATCACTTCAGTCTCTACCTAATAAGGCCCTCCGATGGGTATGAGTACTATAGGAAACCTATACAAGAGCTCATGGTGGCAGTGTGTAGAGACACAGGAAAAGGGAACTGGGGGAGACGATGGATCTATTGTTGTTCTGCTTCTATGTTGAGACTTCTGTAGTCCCATGCACGAAAAGAAGGCCGTATGATTCCACTGTTATGTTGAAAACCTCAAAGAAAATCGATGTCAGTGGCCGGACGGGGGGGGGGCTGCAATAATAATTACCCGTTGTAGATAACAGCGTAATTTGAGGTTTAGCTGCAGTGAATGCTTACCGTTAGTCTTTATGGGTGTCCTTTTAGGTGCGATCAACTCAACATTTGTCTGGCTGGTGCTTCGAACGCGGTGAGGATGAATGGTGTTTGCCTGCTAGACGGGGTCCACTGAGAATTATGTGAAGATATTCTATGGGTTATAAATTGTAGCCTAGATGGAGGGGAAGGGATCGATGTGGTTGTCATCCGCATCGGTCTACTTCAACTTCTTCCCGGAACTCACATTGAAGGGCAGGGAGCTCGGTACATTTACTTCGCTTTATCGGCTTGGTTGCATTGACAGCAACATGCACCGTGTTTTGTTGGGCGTAGTTTACCGACCAGTCTGTTAGTTTCACTAAGTCAGTGTCACAACTATCTGAGGTGACAACAGCAGGCTGGGTTAGATGGGGAAGCACGTTCAAATGAAAAGACAAACGGGTACTTGAAGTAGGAATAAAAAAGCATTGAGCAGTATGCTGCATACCGGTAATGCCCCGCCTTTCTTGTAGCCGAAAATATGAGCACCAAGGAACCGATATCGGCCAATGTGTTCAGTTCAGTTCCAGTCTGACGGGGTTCGTTGATTCAACCGAGGGGGTGTTGTAACGAGACTTGGGATATACTTTCGAAGCTTTCTGGCTGATATAACTCGAATGCAGTTCAAGTCAAAAAACGAGATCGTGCCAGGATGAGGAGTTCCTTGGCAGTCCATTTGTATTGTGCGGTAGCGATGTGTTTGAAGAGTGAATGTTGTTTCGTACGCTGGAAAGTTGGCCCAATGAACAGATGCCGCACCGACGGGCATTGAAGGTCCTGGAGGGAGTCGAGAACCTGAAGGAATGTTCAGACGCTGCGTTACCGTGAACTTTGTGAGCTGCTTTTTATGATATGTGGTATTTGATCGTGATGCCTTTTGCGCACGGCCATGAGAAGACAGCAGTTCAGTCTGTTAAGTAGGAGGCTCCATATTGCTAATGTGGTGTACTCAGTGGTCCTCAGCTGTGCGCTAGACAGAAGGCAAGGGATTTGTGTTTGATAAGCGGCTCACGCTAATTCGTTTGGAGTTGGCTTGTTCCCAAAAGTGGCCAAGGTAACATGAATGTTATTGAGAATTGCTTGCCCCCAAAGAACTCGTAGCACTGCATCGTCACTTTTGAAGGGAACTACCTGTCCACGCGTAACACGTAGAAGTTGCATCGGGGTTCTGATGTCAAGGTCACCTATCTTAGTGCTGAAGGATGGTTGCCTTAGCTGATGATATGCCCACATATCAAGTAGCCCCAATGTGGTTCCATGCAGCCTATCTCATGAGCCTTCATCTGGTGGGTTGCATAAAATACCCGCAACCACTCGAACCAGGGTCTGGCGAGTGCCCCTCCAGATGGCTGAACCTGGTTGAGAGGCCAGATTTGCGAGCCCTCCAAAAGTTCGTTTCTAATCAAACCAGCCAAAACTCCAAGTCCAAGGGGTTTGAGCCTGGAAATCGTCATGCATATTGAGGATATGCCTGACTGTCTTCAGTTGCCTACAACTTAAGCACCCAAAAGCGATGCCTTCCACGAACTACCCACCTTCAGACATAAACTAAACTACAGCTGATATAAAGTTTCAAAAGATACCCAAAAAGACTGACGAGATTCAGAAATACTTCTATCATGGAAAGAGCTGAGAAACGGCTAACGGAATAGGGCTCATCTCAGTGGTGAGAAAGTTCTACCAGAAATTGAAAATGGCACTTTTTTGCTGAAATCACGTCAGACTCACTAATTGTGAGTGCAGAACTAACAACAGGAAAGGTTTATGGGCAAAGCTGACCCTAAGAACACAAACGGAATGATGATTTGCTAGTAGTCGGAAAGTCAAAGTCGCGAGCCACAGAGGTGCCTGTGCAAACCCGCAGAGAAGAGAGTGCAGAGTGAGGGATGGTTAGGTGAGACCCAAAAGAGAGTGTGTCATTTTGACAGTCGAAATCTGAAACAGTTTCATTCAGTGTGACAAAATGAGGTTTGTACATGGCTATGATAGAACGAAGGCTGACAGATAATTGCAGTGGCACTACAAGTGCATAGCTTTTTGACGGAAAGCCCCTGGTGAGCTTCTCGTTTGGTTTCTTTTTGTGAGTGAAGCAAAATCTTAAGGATCTAAGGGTGCAGCTGATCAAGACGGGATAAAGGGGCCATCCTGTTCTGGAGCTACAAGTGAGATTTTTCCCTGAAAGCTGCAGAAAGCCACTTGTTTTAGAGAAAAGTAGAAACCTTAAATGTCTTCCACGACCAAAGGCCTTTCAACCTAGAAATATTCAATGGGGTTTACGACCTCGGGCCATCCTGCATAGTGGTTTCAAATGATGAGACCAGTGCACTGCTACTACGCATAATGTCTTTGGCGAGCTTCTCAGACCACCACCATCATCATCTCGCCTGAAGTCGGAAATATTCACGTCAAGTTTTATCGCCATAGCACGGCCTCATTAGGGAGGCAGCATGCAGGCTTTGTCACCCACATACAAAATGGGCGCCGCCTGCTTGAGGAAATTTAAATGTCCTGCAACGCGAATGGCTGAGGTGCAGAGGAGCAAGAAGTTTGAATGAAGAACCTGGGACGTCAGAACTTTCCACTGGGAAAGAGGAGGCTTCGAGGAGATCTCACAGGAACGTTTGGAGTTTTGATGAAGTATTCTGGCTTTTGGCCGTATAGTCTGTTCCAAGTGGCTCCAGATTCTGGGCAAAGAGACAATCGGAAGCTGGCACATGTCGAGTTAGGTTGATAACTATGAGGCACTTTCATGGCTTGGAGTAGTAAACAACTGCTTCAGCCTGTCTGGTGAGCCTTTAGACCCACAGGCCGTGCAGTCCCTCAAGGGGCCCTAGAAAGCAGCCGGAACCATATTTTTTCTTTCAGTGGGATTTCGGCACTTTAGATGGCCAGACGAATGGTGGCGTTATGACCAATCTGAAGTGTGTTATGGTTGAAGTTTCCGTTCTGGCATGCTGTTTCGGGGAACTCTCAACGTACATACTGTCTCCCGCTATTGATTCGCCTTGAGATTCTGTTTCTCACCTAATGAGCGGAAATGGAACAAAATACACTGCGCAGTGGTGAGTGCATGACTTATGTGCATACCGTCGAAGAAATTCCGAGTCACATACTGTCCGTGGCCACTAACGTTCTCATGCAAACTAAACCGAGCTTAACCAAAATGACTTTCCGCCATAGCTTTATTCTAGGGCGAAGAAAGCAGAGGCTTGAAAACACAAGGCCGTGTGCGAATTTAAAGAGCGGGTGAGCCAAAGGATGCTGCTAAATTGTACGACGGCCCGTGTAAAGGCTATGAGATCCCAACCAGAAATCAAACAATATTGTGGTGAGGGAATATCGAGGAGGGTGGAAGGGGACCCAAAAGTTTATTTTACCAAGTCCTGCCAAGTTTATCGCCAGGAGTTGTGGCTGATAGTATCAACGTCCCTGGGGGCAAAGACAATGAAAGAAAGAAGGCAAGGCCAAAGAATCCCCCAGCAATTCAGAGGGAGTGCATAGCGGTGATAGGGAAGAAGCACCACTTGCCACCCGCTATTCAGCAAGGCTAGAAGCCTGCCCTCCCAAGCTGATGCGGAGGCCACTAGAGGTGACTAAAAACGAAAAAATGCAAATAAGGCAGCGTGCTCAGATGAACTCTGTCCAGGCCTGCCGGAACCCTTAGCCAACATGCTGGCTGAACCACTTTCACGGCTATTCAGCCATTCTCCGTATGACTGTGAACTGCCAGTTGACTGAAGCCCGGAGCCTGTGGTGCAAGTCTACCAGGGCTTGAGTGGAGAAGACTATGGACCGGTGGGCCCGATAACTGCTAAAGACCCCGGAAAGGATTCTTTGAAACCAAGTAGTTGCCTCCATATCCGGGAGTGGACCGATGGGCGAGGGCTGGCATGGCTTTGTGAAGAAGAAGCTATACACGACGCACATCGCGTGCCTCATAAAGTAAGCCAGGAGAGGACTTGATGATATCCAGAAGGCAGGCTTCTGTTACTCGGACTTCAGGACAGCCTTCGACTCATATCACAGGCCCCTGGCCTACGAGCTTCGGGTCTCAGGATTTGATCCTTAGCCGTGTGAATGCACGGCCGATTGTCTCACAGAAAAGAAATTTTAAGAGAGGGCAAATGGCACCAGTGCAGTACCGGCGTGGTCGCCTGTGGACTCCCGCAAGGGTCGGTGCCCGGGCCACTCCTGTTTCTGTTTCATATAGATAATTCAGCCCATGAACCAGACTGCTCAGACTTCACGTAGGCCGACGACTCTGGAATAGTGAAAGATCCTACGGCAAATGCAGTGCAGGGCTACTTTGATTAGGCGCCTCTTTATGTCCTATAAAAGAAGCTTCCACTCGGCCCCAGCAAAAGCAGACAACTTAGAGAGGACATCCCTCAGGCCAGCCAGGGGAAATATGGCAATAGATATACCAGGGTGTTTTTAGAAAGGACAGATACCGTCAAATATCGGACGGCATTTATGACTGAGGATTCCAAAGCCCAGAGGCAAAGCCCGGAAGCCGCAGGGAGGCGATACTCGCCCCCTCCCGATAAACGAGAAAGGTTTTGTCCAGTAAGCAGTGATTACTCTCGCACTTCCTCATAACCCGCGTACAGCCGCCTTCGGAATGTCATTCAAGTGTGACATTCCAGTGTGATAAGCAGCAGGATTCTATTTGAACTTTGGCAAAGGGGTTCATACGAGTGATTACTGAACCCCAAAGCCAGCCCTTTTTTTTTGGGATGATTAGAGAACCAAGGCTCCTATCTGCGGGAGGGAGCATAATAAGGAGGATCTCACTGAGGCATTCAGGATTATCGGAGGCTTCTCGGACTCGGGGCCTTCAGCTGCTCCCAAGAAACAGATGAAAGGACCAGGAGAGACGAGCTGAAGCTTATGCAACTCCGTTGCAATGCGGTAGTCAGGCAGAGTTCCTCGACCCGATTGGCAGTAGACCAATGCAGTGGACTCCCACTTTCGACGATGAAGGCCCAGACGGTCTTCCATTCCAAGGTGAGGCCAGAAGTTCACTACGGCAGCTCGTTTGAAGACCTAGTGTAGAATAGCCATCCAGATCATGACCCACTGGAAAACCGGACTCTTGTGGCGATCGAAAGCACGGGAAAGGTTTCACCAGTAGGTAAGGGGACTGAGCCCGGTGGTGACACTCGGATGTAGACGGCACTGACTTCCCACTTTGACCTTGCTGCACCATGCAAGTAAATTTGAAATTCGTTTTCACTGACAATCCAGGCTAAATGAGTCTTGCATAAGTTCGAATCTGTTCACCTTACTCTTGTATGACGCCACCACGGATCGAAACGCCTATGGCCCCGCAAGCAGCCCAATAGCTGATAAGTGAGGCACGACCGCGTGGGAAGAGACTGGTGTAAGTAGAAACCAGAGACAGCCAAGCACTACTGTCATTGCCTGCTCCCAAGGAAGGTCATTGTACTAGAAGAGTGGTCCTTTGCTGGGCGGAAGTTTCCTACAAACTAAGAAAAGGGGCCGACCTTTGGTACTCTGCAACTGGCACCCATCTTGACTATTTGCGTTCAGAATGTGATGTGGAGGAGTGAACTACTGAGTCACGATCGCAAAAGCGGACAAAAAGTAGGTTGCGACACAAGGGGAAAACATATATGGTTTATGGGGGTCTCGGGGGAAAATGGTGAAGCCTAAAGCCCGAAAATCGGAGGTCGAAATATCAGGCCACTTCCTGGACGAAGGAGTGCAAGGATCGGCAGCTCAAGCATCACACAACGCACATTGTGACCACGACCTTTCAAGGCACAACCTCAACATGTTTTGGAATCAAATTGAATACTTAGCAGAGATTGGTTCATATGTCGTTTTCAGGTAGGGTCCTAGTACGGTGAAGTGTCCTATATCTTACAGCTCCATTTAGCACTGCTTCAAGTTTACTGAAGCTACTGTGGCTGCCACTTCTAACCACCATCCAATTGGTTGAGCTTTTCATTCTCTTTCTTCTCTTCTTCCACTTGTGTTTTCTTTGTTCCTAAACTTCTCCTCCAAGTCCTCCAGTCCTGTCTGGAAAGGCAGTGTACTACAGAAAGCCCTCAGTATCATCCACGCAAGGCCACCAGCGTTTCAAAAATCTCACTGTTTGGCGTATGAAAAGCTTTCCAGGACGGAATCTTTTGCGCTAAGCAAACTAAACGGAATGCTGCAAAGCGGGACCCTGGCCCACCCTCCTGGAGGTCTACCTTCTTTCTCACCAGAGGCATCAGAATCAATATGCTGTCAGAATTTGTATTTCGAATCTTCTCGTTATCTTATCGCGCCATCATCCATTGGCCTATCTTACAGCTCTTCTGTGACATCCATGCAAAAATATATTCATAAGATCCTAAAAATTCGGCCCTCGGTTTCGCGGTGGATGGTTACTTTGAGACCTCAGCAGCCACTAAAGATCACAATGGTCGCGGATTGGGCAACGCGTAGAAATTTCATACGAATTTCAAAACAAGAACGACATTTGTTCGTAGTTTCTGCGGTACTGAATTGAAAATAGCCAAAAGTGCAAACGTACGGACCCCAAGTAAGCAGCCAAAGATACCCTCAAGTGAAACCCAAAGATTTACAGTTCCATAGTCTGAGCAATGCAGTTAGAAATGTTTTAAGGCCAGGTTCAAATGTCTCACATCAATAAATAAACGTGTCAAAGTTTTATGTATGGACTGGCCGAGCGATGTAATGCGAAATATGGTCGTACTCTCAAAGCACGTAGAAAGTTCGAAAGGATTTCCAACATATGCCCGTCACAGCCACTGCGGGAGTCTGGAGAGAAAACCGAAGAACTTTACCCATGAGGCCTCACCTTGGACGCAGGTTGCTTGTTGTCCTACTATGCCCCATCTTTAGGTGCGGTCTGCGGTTGGTTTCACCACTTCACGGGGTCTCTAATTTTCTGAATAGGAAACGAACTATTCGACCTTGTATGGTAGTGTGGTGATGGTTGGGAAGAAAGCTGTTTCGTCTTCTCCAATGCAGTACCTGGGGGTCTGTCGAGCCTTGGTTGCAACCAAGTGATACGAGTTTGGCTCAGTTATCCATATTCCATGATCCCATCTGATTTGATGTGATGTCGCGCTGCACTGAGACGGAATATTTTGAAAGATTACGTCAAGAGAAAGGCGAAATAAACTTTGTCGAGAAAAACTTGTGGTGAAGTTTTAAGCTCCAATTCGCGCGGGCCGTCGGGGGAACAGGAATCACGGCAATGGAAATAGAATCAGCTTACCGGACTTCCGCAATAGGTTACCGTACCTAATGACTGAGTTGGCTTACAACTGGTTCGCTTGTCTTCATAGCTGGAGCGTTTCCAAAGTCTCGTTATACCTCCCTTTACTTGAGCTGTTGTACTCCTTTATGCTGAGTCGATTCCGTCCAGTTACTGTGCTTTACTTCCAGGAGAAGGTTTCACAAGATGACTTCTGAGAGTAGAAAGTCAGGGTTCAGCAGCACCTTTCTGATTTCTCCTAGCGGCTTCCTGAAGTGCCGCAAGGGGTGAGAAAGAAAGGAATCAGTTGCGACTTATGCAAACAACGGTTCTATTGGAAGTGCAATGAAAATTTTCCAATGAAATCAAACTATGCTTTGAGCACCCCAGCTCACAGTGAAAATCTGTACCGTCTAAGTGCACGTAGATCTCTTCTATGCAACGGTTTCAGTGGAAGGGAAATATTTACTGGTTTTGAAGTTACCGTGATCCATAAACGACCATAGCACACATAGACTAGAGCGCGAATGACGAAAATAGAAGCTACGCTTGAGGGTTCGGAGAAGTCTCTCATTGATAAGATATCCGGACTGCACCGTGAACTAAACAATTGTGACAGCAAAATGATAAAGATAATGATAATGATAATGATAACGGTTTATTTCAGATAACTCCGAGGCATGCTGTAAAGCAAGATCAAACGGCACAATTGGACGTGAATCCGAATTCCAAGAGGATGGTTCAGGTACGTGCACTCTATATTGAACGGGAGAAAGTATTTAGGTGACTGTTTAAGGCTGCGCCCGGCAAATTTGAACTTAAGGTCGGGTGGCCAACCCGGCCAAGTCAGGGTGGAGCTGGTCGGGGGTAGTAGGCCCTTCCTGAAATAACACAAAGAGAGGGGCTATGCGACGAAAGAATCAAACAGAATTGACGAAATTTTTGTTCACCTTGAGGAAAAGGAAGTTTCCACGGGAGACATGAACCAGCCATAGCACTCCGCGGAGTATGCCACGGCTTTGGATTGAAATCAGACGATAAAAGGAATGGACTTGCAGACAAAGAACAAGCGAAATCTTTCAAAGATCACTCCTGTAACGTTCAGCGACCAAATATCGGCTGAGTCAGTTAAGTACCCAATGAAGGACTCATTTGTAGAGAGAGATTGCCTGGGTGATGGTGAAAGAAGTGGCCGGACGTAAACATGCAATCTTTGCGCACATTGTCTACTTTCAAAAAGGTGGAATGTGATGCACCAAAATGGAAGTGGGAACTGGGCGACAAATCAATTTGTGATGCTTGGCCATGATAGTCTCAAATACACGGTTTTCACGGATGGGTATTTGAATGACAGGTAAGTACTTCCGTTTGATTATCTTTATCTAAGGGCTAAATGTGATGACCACAGAGGTGCAAGAATCAAAAATACCTGAGAGGATTTACCAAGATAGAATACCGGATATGAAAAAGCGCCAAACAACCAATGAATGCAGTTGCTAAGTTGAGCGGTGAAGTATTTGACAGGTTAAATACTATCTGTTGGTATTCTTTGTAAAAAGTGGATCACGTGATAGCGAAAAATCTAAACGCTGCGATACAGATGTCTCTCAGATATGAATATATGGGGAGGCATGAATTTTTGCCAGATGAGGATATTGCGATGCTACAGCCGTGTGGGCGAACAGAAGGACTGATGGAGGGGGCGAATTAACACGATAGCGTCGACTGTTGGGATGCTCTGGAAACAAATATTCCCCAGTGAAATATACCGTTTGAACTTTGAGGGACGGAAGTGCATGGCAACAATAAATGTGACGTATGGCAAATATATCGATAACTGTGATAAAATTAGAGCGAGCCTTATCTTGGAGATTGGTTGAGTTTGCGAATGGGACAAGCGCATGGTTTGGCACGAACCATCGGGGGAATCGATCATGAACGGTATGCCGAGTACGGAAAAAGTATTTTATCCCCGCGAAAATTATTTGCTAAGGAAGGTAGATTTTGCCGGGAGTACGAAGCGGCAAGTTGAGGTGGGGAAGATGGAGACAAATACGATGAAAAATAGGCGATAACTGGGGGAGGTAGTTCCATATTTGCAGCATTTTGGGTGAATAAATGATATCTTTTTTGCTGCAACCGGCGCTGGTGGGTAAGGCTGACCTTGCTCTGGACACCCAACCTGAAAACCATTTTTGGTGACAGGAGGTGCGATCCTCCACCCTAGCTGAGCCAGCACATCGTTTCAGACGTCATGCATGCCCGCTGTGCTAGGGCCGAAGCGGTGGATCTGACCGCTCCCCTCACCGGCGTGCTTCGCTTCAGTGATATTGGCGTTGTCACGTAGAGATCGAATAGACCAGGAGTTCGAGACCAGGTTGCGAGGGATCCTGGAGAGCAGGGTCAATGTGGTAGTGACGGAATGACGGGCAGGTATCGAACTTTTAGCCGGAAAATGTGGGCTGAGCCATCGAGGGGAAGATATACATGAGTGGTTGTCTGGAAAGGTAAAAACAGAAAAACGTAGTCGGTGTGCTCCCAGCTGATGATCAACGGTCAGTGGTAAAGAGAAACCTCTAGTATCTAGAAATTGGAACGATTTGGTGAATGATTCGACCTTGCAAAACACAAGGTTGTACACGAAGGATCAATAAAACTTGAGTGGTATATACGGCGACTTGTGTGGTACGTAGGTCTCGTGGCACCTGACTCAGACCCGCGTGTCGGTAACCCAAACCAACTTCGTACTCTCGCTCCTCCGAAGTGTATGGATCATTGTTTTATACGAATGTCAGGATATCAAGCCGTTTGTTTAATTCCTCTTTAAATCTCGGCAACTGGCCTATGGCGCGGACATTTGGTGGAAGTTTGTCCTACATTTGTGAATATTTAACAATAAAGAAATTAGACCGTAGGCTGGTTCACGAGGACGGCACAATGACCGAATGACTGCTGCGTCGTAACAAATACCTTAAGCTCAATGGGTCTCGTACCACAGGGGAGGCTCTGCAGGATCTATATTTTAATAGTGAGTGGAAAAAGGACAAGTTGTTCTTTATCCGTCGGAGCCAAGGAAGTTCGAGATGTAGCAGGTCACAGCGCTGTTTATAGTTGAGACTAGACGAATATCCAATTATTTGTTTAGTAAAGGTGTGCCGAACGTTTTCGATGGCGATCCTATCAAGCTCGCGCATGTTAAAGCCAAATATTTAACTATACTCTAGCAATTGTCTAACGTGTGTTGTATAGACACTGGGTTTACTTTCACGTAAATGGAATGTTTTTGTGGACAGGTCCTTTTAACCTGCGGGACCTAGTAGTTTGAGTGTTTGTTTGCTACGAGAAGTTGAACGAACAGGAGTAGCATATGCCCAGGTAACGTACTGATGATATGTTGGGGATCAGCTGACCACATATAATAAACGATTCGGGAGGGATATGATACTTGTATGTAAGAATGCAGCTTTTATCCGCCGAGAACTTCATTACCCAATCGGTTCACCACCAATTAAGCATCCGTAAGTCCTTCAATATTTTCGCTTTAGTATTACTCAATGAATTATGGTTGAAGTTGTACAGCAACTTTACATCATCAGCAAATAAAAACGGAGTTCCATGGCGAACCACGGTAAATGTATCATCTATGTACAATGGAAACAAAAACGGGCCCAGTACAATACCTTGGGTTACACAGCTGCTTGCAGGGCTGGGTGTGGAAATTGTGCCATCGACGTTTCCCACTTGTCTGCGCGAGGACAATTGTGATTCTAGCCAGGCACATAGTAGGTCTACAATGCCGTGTGTCCAGCTAGGCACTACGGCGCCAAGAGTGACGAAGTCTGAGCACACGGCGGGAACTTCCATCGTTTGGCATAGAAATGTCGTCATGAAGAAGATACCTGAGCGGTTCTGCCTGTCAATCAGGCAACGATTTAGGGGGCTAGGCCACCAAGTTACAAGCCCACCGGGGCAGGTTTTTGTATCTTGACAAGCTTTTCTGAGGGCGTTTTTTCGACTGAACCGCTGGTCAGCTGACCCAAGGGAAAAGCAAAGCCCTGGATCTGCTTTGATGGGACCGGACCGAATTGTTAGACACTCGAGTGAAGTAATGGAAGTGGAAGCCTATCACTAGATGGAAGGCTATAGAAATACTTCCGGCGAAAATCACACCCGTAGGAGGGTTTTATCTACTCGTACGTTGGGCGCCAGTTAAATAATGGTAGCCCACTGCCAGCACGAACCCTTATTCCTAGCAACCAGCACACCTATTATGGGACAGGAACACCACAGTGAGCATGGTTAAACCTGCGGCAGTCTGACTTTGCCCTCCGAACACCCTAATTCGGTGGCAAAAGACTGGGAGGGTTATGGGGTGATAGGTTTCAAGGCCATCTGGGGAAAACGGTTGGGCAAAACAGCACTTCCCACGCGGGAAATCAAGGAAGTGAATTCGAAAGCATGCAGCGAACGAAGTAATAGGGCGGAACTGCAGGTCAAAATATTGGGTGCCGTCTGCACTGCGATAATGGAGGCACCGTTACACCAAAGTGTGGCCACGCGGTTGTTATCTACCAAGGAAAGCTGAGCCTGCCAAAAGGAGAGATGGGAGGCGGGGTAGGATGGGGAATTTTACTGTTAGCCAACGACAGCTTTAAACAGCAGTCTGCAGGAGTTCTGTGCACCCCAAATGTACGGGCTTCCATATGCTGCCCACTATCGTCGAGAGGCCTTATGGATACAATAGGAGTATACCGCAGCTTAAAAGCGGCTCCAGAGGGGGAACTTCGAATGGGGCGGCACCGAATGATGAGCTTCCACAAGCTTCCTGAAGTCTAGTAGTGCAAGGTTTCTCTCCGCCGAACAAAACTGGGAGAGCCTGCCTTTTTGTTCTACCAATACCCAATCTTTGAAGCGATTATTAGGGCTGGTGGATTATGTACCAACGTTTCTGCACGCCAACCGGCCGGCCTGGTTGATGAGGGGGTAAGCCATGGGCGTACGTGACCTGGTGTTCATCGGACACCAGGAGAAAATAGGTGGCCCAGGAATCGTAGCCCTGCTTGGGAGAAACGACCATGTGATCGTCAGTTTTATGATCCAAAGGATCCCCGGGATGCCAGATGCCTTTGAGCTTTGCACAGCCGAATTTGCAAGAGTCCGGAGGTCAGTCCAAGATTGGTTCGTGGTTTCTGCTATACTGAGTTAGTAAATGAACAACACCTTGGGTTATATACTAGCCTCAAGTATGAGGTCATCAAGACTCAGTACGACAGCTAAGTTCTCAGCGTGAGATCACCAAGCAGGTGGGCCACGCAGGCCCCAACAGGTTGGTAAGAGTCCCGCATTGGATGCGTCTAATCAAAAGTCAGTTTACAAGAAGTTAGATGGTAAGAAAGACACAACTAATATATATATATATGTATATATATATTTGGTTGAAGATTTTAACGGAATCAGGGCATTACAATGTTCCGGGAGGGTTTTATACAGCTGGTCGGTAAACTGGGTACCAGATAATGTATGAAAATCATTAGGAGTTTGTCCGTCATCGTGATCATGGGAGAAGCAAGTAGGGTCGATTTGGGGGTTTACTATCAGACATTGAATGTAGGGCGAACAGTCATCAGGAAAAACCTCCTCGGGTTGACCGAGGAATTCATTCTACCCAAAACGTCGAGTGACTTGTAAACCAGTGTGTTGCACAAGCCAACCCGTCATGGTGCAAATGAGGATGTACGAAGAGTGGTGTGGTTATCGGTCAAAAAGTGGATACCAACGTTCGCTGCAGTATAAGTGAGCCCGCCAATGTATCGTTAGGGCGGATCTGGAGTGTGAGGCAAGATATGAAGCATCGCTAACAAGTACAGTAAAGATTCTTCCTAAGGCTTACTATAAATGCCTCCAGTCTAAGGTTGCGTCAAGGCTTGCCGCAGGATGCGGGGTGATAGCATGTAGCTCAAGCTCTCCACATATGCTCATCGACCCCGCCTTTCTCGCTTTTAACCTTTTTGGGTTCCCCGCAAAACTCTTAACCAGCTTGTCGATGCCTAATGCAGTGGTCAATACACTGTTGGAATAGTTATACTGTGCGACCTCTGCTCTGACAACACCCCGGTCGCGTATGCCTACGGTTCGAAGCTATCGGCTGAACCTCGCCAGTATAGGTTGCCGGACTGAGGAACGTATTCATCGAGCTTCTATGGTTTACCATCCACGACTTCGCTTTTTCTGTGTCCCCTCGAGTCCACACACCAATAGTGAAGTCCAAAGTCAGAGGTGATTTGTCTGCTACTTTGTTAACTCAATTACCCAACCAAAACGTCTACTGACACTATCTTCCTTAAAAACCATTTCCTTCTTTTATGATGGGTGCTCACCTTTTCTTAATTCTCCTGTTCCGGGCTAGAAATCAGCGGTCTCATCTTGCTTTCCTTGTATTTTTCTGATATACTTGAACCCTACCAAGCAGGTTACTACTCTTCAGTAACCAAGATTCACTGATCCGGGCATATGCGCGTGGTATGGTAAGACCATACTCCACCCGGAATCCGTATTCTTCTGATTTATCACGACCCTAAGGAAAACCGGCATGTTTGCACTCACACGAAAGGGCCTCAGCTTAACTCCGAGTGTTTTCTTTCCTTTTCACTATGCTTGCCGTCCTCGCCCACAGCTGGCGCAACGACCAGTCTGCTGTCTTCCTATTTTACTGTTCCTCTTCCTGATGCCACCCTCTTTCATTGTTTTGTTTCCGGCTCCCAAATGGGCCCCCTTTCATTCAGCATTCACCAGCTAAATTCTTTTGCACCCTGGCTAAGCCCGCACTTGGTATCTCCTTACATCGCCACTACCGCCCAAATACCTTAGAAAGCTACCAGTCTCCGCCCCCTGATCCTCTATAGATCGGCCCACTGGCTTTCAGATAACAAGATATTCATTGCCTGGTTTCTACTACGACGAAAACGGCAACCCACAGATGGGACACTCTCCAGGCTGCCGCTCTTCTAATCTTTTTCAGATCATACTGCTTATTTGAGTAGCTATCAGCCAAATCGGCTTCACTCCCGGGTTACGGTAGGACTAAACATTTTGATCAATCGGATTGACGATGGCTTAAACCTATACTCATGCCCGCTGACACTTTATGGGGCACCTTGCATGGCTGACCAGTGATCATGATCGTGTAACCGGAGCAACATTTCCTCATGAAAGTTTCACCGGATCGCGGCGCTGATTGCTGACACCAATCATCATCCCACACCAGCTCCACATTTATTACCGTTACTCCATGCAACCATTCTTGTTCATTCTGTGTTGCAGTACGAAGTCAGTAAACATAATCTAGCCCTTGCAGCTACGTTCACAACCTACACTGCCCAGTTCGTCAAACTTGCTTCCTTTTGCCCGCTACCTTCACCATTCTACCTGCCATCACCTGCAACAGAAGTCTTTATGAAACAAAAAGCCACCCGACTGTAGCCAACCAGGATTTGGCTAAGAATCCTTTTATCACAAATACAAAAATTTCATCTTTACACTCGTCTAACTTTTGCCTAGCTGCATCAGTAGCGTTTGCCTCCACTAGTCTGTTTCTTCAACGGCTCCTCTTTGAAAGTCCGCTGTGCGTCTGTGCACCATTCATGCTCCTCAAACGTCCACTACATTCCTAGCAAAGCCTTTATGTCTTCCTGTGAGTTTCCGAATGATACTGAAACCACCCATATAAGAAGGTTTACGGTATTATCACATCTGACTCATTTGCGTTTACTTCACAGGCTCCCCCCACAATTAATTACCCACCGTCGGGTCTATGTTATATATTTCGCTGGCATATCTGATTGCACTTTGATAACCTCCTGCGGACCTTATTTTTAACCGTGTTTTTCAGTCTCTTTCTCACCCGGTTCTCCATTACTTTTCCTCAAGTTTCCAGTTAGTGCATCCTCGCATCATTTTCTTGACACCCCAAACCGTAGTGGCCAGTTTCCGGCACCCACAAGGTACTCGGTGTATTATTCTGGCCTGAACTGGCTGTTCATTTCGTGCTGTCCGATGCCTGTTGCTTTACTGGTCCTTGAAAAAACTGCTTTTTTGAGCACTCTCCAGTATCGCTTATATCTGCATTCCCACGTTCGTCCAGCTATCCACAACGCCTTCCCATAAGTCGAAACTGGTTTGCGATTCCCGCATTAAACATCTCCACCTTAATTGACTCAAACACCACTCAGTTTTACTGTCCTATCTCTGCTACGGCGTGACACCTAAATTTCAGGATTGTAAATACCCCACAGTGTTATTTACTGCTGTATTCTCTGATCTTTCTATGTACGTGTGTCTTGACTACGGTCAAAATTATACTACTATCATTATCATCATTACCTTTATCAAGGGGTAGCCAAAGAGCGTTTACCAGAAAGAGCAGAATTTGAAGGACTTCTTTGAAGGTATATATAGACGGGACACCGGAAGACAGTACGAGGCAGCCATAATCCGGTAGACGTTCATCAGGTGTGAAGTAGTCGTTTGTAATGGTTTGGATGAGCTGGCTCTGACCCTGCTCAACTGCAACTAGGCCGCAGGGTCGGGTGTTTTTCAACCCACCATTCTTCAGGCCCCAGTCAATTTACCAGCGGAACCGCCAATGCGGTTGCTAACAGTGACCCTAGGCACCCGGGAGCCAGCGGTTGACCAGAGATGGGCATAAGTTGTCCCCATTTACAAAGAAGGCAAATTGGAGGTGACCCTTATATACCGTCTCGTGAGCCCACGGCAAACCGCATCCAGGGTACTGGAGGAGTGATCAGAGGTTAACTAACCAAACTTATATGAAATCACCTGATGATCGCCGACCAGCGACAAGGGTTTGCCAGCGTAATGTCCTGACTCCACAATCTGCTACCTTTTTCCGACGAGGTATCAAGCAGATTAGACCAAGGTGAATGAATAAACATAAGCTGCTTGGACTTCCAAAAGGCCCATGATTCAGTAACTTACCGTTTTGTGCTGGGCAATACGCTGCCACGTGAGAGAGCCCCACAGGTTGTGAGGAGGATGGGGGGTAACCTTAGCAACAAAGCTTTCCTATTACAGGTGGAGGGCACCAGGCTCAAACTGGACCAAGCATGGAGTGGTGTTAAACAACGTCTCGTGCCTAGACAGCTGTTCTTCTTAGCATATGCGAACGATCTGGGGACCACACCGGACTACTAGACCTTCAGTTCGCAGATGATGCACAACCTGTAGAACTGACCCAAAGTCAACTGTAGGCCCAAATGGACGGGATTGTACTTGGGGATAAAAGTGGGAGCCCAAACTGAATGCAGCCGAATACAAACACCGGCTGTCGGGCAGGAAAAGCAACAAAGACAGGTGTGTGGGGAACTCCGTCCTAGCGAGGATTGGATCTGCTTCACCTCCGGCAGGCTAGGTGCCTTCAGCGAATTCTTCTACACGCGGGTTTTGACATCATGTTCATTATTGAGATAGTTTGATTTGTTATGATTTTGAGTCCATGTAGTGGGGAATTGTTGTCCCGTTCATCATTTTTTCACACCACAAGCAACAAGGTTTCATTAACAATAACTGTTTTTACCGGAATTCCGATTGTTTGTTCCACCGCACCAAAATTTTACCACAGGTCGGACAATCACCCTTGCCTCGAGGGTTGTTCTTTGAGCACGAATTTTTCTGTAACTTTATTCGGTTATCTAGCTTCTGTTCATAACCTTCTGTCGTGATTTAGCAACAATTTTCGCTTTTCTGTTTAGTCTTGCAGCTTGGCAGCCCAGAAAATAACTATTATTAACGATAATATTGATATTAACGGCTTATTTGGCTAAGGTGGCCCAGACTTAAGCATGGGCGCACGGTCAGGGTGTACAAAAATTTCTCAGTAAGATAAAGTACGCAGAGACTTTAAGAGAAGGAGAGGCACCATGGGTCAACAGGAGGGCAAAGAGACTTCAGATGAAGTGAAGTGACAAAAGTTCACACAACAAATGAGTTTCAGTTTCAAATCAGTCGCAGGTAAAAGTAAAGAATGGGACAGGTATGAGATTCTTGAGACAAACCATATCTTGTAATGCAGTTAAAACAGTATACTCAAGGATGATACAGAAAAAATCGGTGTCGCTGACTCAAGTTCATCCGAAAAGGCGAATGCTTCCAGAACAGGCAGAGAGGTAACAATCGCACAGAGGCGACCGAACTCACGCAGAGTACTGCCCTACCTCCTCTAATTTCGAAGATTGAGGGGGGCATCATTGAATACGAAGAGAAACTGTTTTCGTTGAAAAAAGTGAGACTATTTCCAGGGTGACAAACAAGCATCATTGAGGGATGAGGACTCGGGGCTGATTCAAGGAGAGAACGCCAAAGATGCGAAGAGCTCATTACCAAGTGGAATATTGTGTCAAGGAGGGTAGAAATATTGCGATGGGATGATAAGAGTTCTTGCATGGGCATAAACCCGGTTACGCTGATAAAATGACCAGCAGACTACTTTGTTCGGTCTTCTGTGGTTTTTATGCTTTTTGAACATGTCGAGTCTCCTTGGGAGGTAAGAACGCATCACTGAACGTGAACCAATCGTTACTGAATAAGGAGCCTCTGCATAATGGTTGACGCGGCTTTGATATAGGATGGGTCTTGTTGCAAGCGTTTTCCAGTGAATCTCAGCAAAGCAGTGATGGCTGAATCGGGACAGTGTGTGGATAAAACCTGGTTACTAGATCGTGTTCGTGGCAGTCAGCCGTAGGCGCGTTAAAAAAGGGTGGAAAAGGAGAAGAGCATTTCGTGGGATTTATTGCTGCCAAGCTGCACAGATCAGGTGACTCCGAACTCGGAACTAGAGGGAAGGGCAGCCGTGTGGAGGGTGCTCCAGCTGGAGGTTGCCCTAAGGTGAGCAGCAAATGGAAATGCTGGAGTTTAAAATATGGTATAGTTTTGTCCTATTTCAAACAGGGGGTGGTTGGCGCCGTGGGGAACTCCCTGTAGCCTCCCTCCCATACCCGAGGGTAATTTTTCGCATTTTATTTTTTGCAGCTGAAGGAATGAACTGTTTTCCCCACTTTTCGATACAAAATACTCAACAGTTACGCTGGGCTTAGTGGTGGGCACACCATGTATCAGCGAGGTCTAAAATAGATCGGGATAGACTGGAATTTTGTGAGGTATATAAAGCATCTGCGAGGCATTGCCTAGGGACATTCGCACAAGCATGGAACGCGAGCCTAGTGAGGAAAACGAAATGCTGAGAGATGTTGACAGGATATTCAACCACTCACTCCAACCTCTATCGCGGCAACTTTATTACCCTTCTCATAACCATGCCGTACCTACGTTTTAACATTAACCAAAGAGCCGGGGCATGCTTCACGTGCAGGGAGCGGGGAGTCGTGGTGCTAAGCCTGTATTGTTGGGGCTGCTCCTCCTGCGGGAGAGTCTGCTTACCTCCTTTCCCCTCAGCTACTTCAAACACCGAATTATATTAGATACATAGAAGTCGGAGCACGGAAAGAACTCCTCGTGTTAGCAGAGCATGAAAACGGTCATATGTTGACTCAGGCCACAAACCTTATAAGCCGACTGACTGAGCTGCTTGAGAAATGAGTTTTGGAAAAGAAGGTTAGGGAGAAATGTTTAGAGAATCCGTCCTGGAAAGCTGCAAAAAGAAACAATCGAGTGTTTCGAGCCCCCAGTAAGGAAGCTGGCAAGTGAGCGAAATTTTGGCCTGTTGCCTGCAGAACATGTCGCATCACAGTTTGAAGTGTGCATTTGCACCACACCTTGAGTCCAACAACTTATTCTGCCAGGCCAATCTCGCTAGCTAGTTCACATTCCAGTCGGAAATTCTTAGCAAGGGTAAACTGGATGCTTCCTTATCCTCAGGTAAGAGGGTGATGTCAATGAAGTATTACGGGAAAAACAACGCACAAAGGGCTCTGTTTGTAGGAGCGGACTGGCGTGCAAAGAGTGTGACTTGTGGTTTCATCCCAAATGCGGAGGGTTGGTAAAGCAGAACTATTCTGTGTACCTCAAATACCAAGCATTGACTTGGATACCTTGGTAGTTTAAAATCTGGCTCCGAGAGCATGTTGAGGTACTGCTCAGACCTAAAAGTTGTTAGGACATAGAAGCGGATAGCCTGTAGTAGGCAGCAGGAGAGGCCACTCTGAGATCGTGACAGCCAGATAATTCACAGTCTCAGTGTCAGTATCCGCCGAAGAGTCGCAGAAAGGGGAGCCAAAGGCAACCGTCAATAGGTTTAAAGAAGAAGACCCTAAGCAGCTCGAGAAAGACGAAGAAAAAGCGCTCAACCAAAGTGCCGGATACCGAGGAGGCAAGCCTTGAAATAGGGAAACTATTCAGAAGGGAAAACCACGGGGCGGGGGAAGTCTGAGTCGGAGATGGAAGTGAGCTCCAGGCTTCCGGAAAGCATAACAGCCCTTCAGGAATAACCAGTGAGAACTGAGGGGGACTTTCGCAGGCTTCGTACTTCAAGTAACGATGCTTGAGTAAAATAGGAATGCTGTTTCAAGTGGCATTTGAGGACCCTGCTTGAGAGGTCAGGTAGATCCAGAGGGCCATCAGGCACCAATTAGCAAACCTTCTGTGGACGGCGGATATGCTAAGGCCTTTGCTGTCAAAAAGGCAGTTTGGCTGGGAAAGTCGACGGGGTGAGAAGCAAGGAACGGGTGCGAGTAGGCGTCTCAAACCTGTAGAATTTTTCACTGCATGACACAGAGACTAGTTCCTCAACATGGTTGTGGCATAGGGTGTAGCACAAGTGTGATCATCCGGGCTGCGCCCATTGGAGCAAAATTGGATAAAAAGCAGACGGGGCTTGACGATATTCCACTAGCAGAATATAAAGCGGAGTTGATAAAGTTGCCTCAAATACGAATCCAGAGGACTAACTAGCCAGCAGTTGCAGTTAGAGCCACAAAAGCGGCTGATGCAGATCAAATAGTTGCATTGTGCACGAGGAACACAACAACTCAAGGAAAGACACATGTTCCCTTGGACGGCGGTACCCCAGCGGTGCGGTCGTCTCTTCGGTAAATGTAGCTGCTTTTGAAATTTTTGGAACCCACATCTCGTCCTCTTTCCTTTTAAGTTGATCTTTATCTGTGTTAACTGGATCCTGACTAATGTCAATGCCCCCCACCATTGATAAAACCACTTGCTCTGACCGGGCTACTTTCCCCAAGGGCAGTGTGATTCCCCTCTGTGGCCAATCCCTCATTCCTCAGTCCGGAAGAGACGGTCCTCCATAATGCGCTGGCTACAGATGCAATAAAAGGCGTAGTCCAAAGTCAGGCTGCAGAGATAGCTGAGCTAAAGACCACTGCCCGCACCCTTAAGGATGAGCTGACCAGCCTGAGGAGCTTGGTTATCAAAGCCCTCCTCGTGTTCCAGGCAGCCGATCAAGTGTGCAGAGTTTATGAGCGGCAAGTTCTTGATGCCACCAAGATTTTACAAGACACCGAGAATTACTCCAGGCGCTTCATCTTTTGGGGTCGCTTCCTCAACTCGGATCACCCTCATGACACCTACGCTTAGGTGTTTAACCTCATTAAGCTCCCTTTCCTACCTAAAGGTCGGTCAAATTTATTGGTAATTAAAAGCACCAACCGGGTACACGGCATTCTCATCGAAATGGGCTCTACAGAGGCAGCCAAACGAATTGTTTACTCGGCCGAAAAGCTCAAGGAGGAAATTAAAGGGTTCAAGGGAGTATCCGTTGACAAGCCACTTCAACCAAGGCTTGGCAGTGAGAAGGTTAAGCCAGCAATTCCCCAAAAAGCCGATCCTTATCTCAGGATGCTGCCAGTCATCCAGGTAATCCGCCTTGAGGATCGAGAGGCATGCCCACTATTCGTAGCTTCCCTACTCACTCCATCTCCCGTCGCGAAAAGTGCCTCAAGTGGTGGAACTGGTGCCACTAAACATCTGACGCCTACTTAAAGTATCCCAGACCCCAACATGGCTAATAAGACTATACCATCGAACGAGACTTGCCCATCCTTGATCCCAGACACAAACCTGTAACCTGTTTCTGCTGAAAGCTGCGATGGAGAGGTTACGCACAGGGAAATATATCTGGTGCAGTCATGAAAAACAAGATCACCAACAAGAAGACTCAGAACGGGGCATCATGCAGTGCGCAGAAAGACAAGCCACAAAAAGCGGCTCACCCTTTTCGGAGACCGAAGGATGCAGACCGTCCGCCTGGTATGATACCCCCCAGATTACTAGACGTCAAAACTTACCGGCCCCCCAGAAGTTTGTTTACTCTCCAGCCCTCTGATATCTTTAGCCCCCACTCCCCCAAGACCTCCCTTCCATCCCCAAACCCCCCTCTTTCCCACTCCTCAAACTCAAAATCAGTTGTCTCTGCAACAACTCCTGAGCATGCGCTCAAGAATTTTCACAGCCATTGCCTGAGTGTGTTGAATAAGATCCGGGAGCTTTGCAGCTTGCAGATCATAGCCCTTGCAGAAATCTGGCTCACCCCTGACATACTTGATGCCGAAATATCCATTCCGGGATACTTCACAGTAAGGCAGAACTCCAGTGGAGGTCCAGCCGGCGGAGTCATCATATACTACGATAATTTGATACCTCCTCCCACTATACTTACAACCCCCACCTTTTCATGTACTGATTGTTTGTGGGCTATGTTTGCCCTCACTAGGACAGACACCCTGCTGCTTGGTGTTGTCCATCGTCCTCCCGCATGCAATTCAACTGGAAGCTTAGGTCTAATAGACTAACTGGGCTCCCTGAAAAGTGACACAGACTTCACCCACCTGTTAGTCACTGGTGACTTCAACTCACCCAGTACAAACTGGCAAAGAGCTGAGGCCTCTGATATCACATTTGGTAAACTCCTCCTAGATCTCGCACTGAAGAACTCAAGGTTGCAGAATGTAAGAGATCCGACCAGATGTCGCACAGGACAAGCCCCATCCCTACCAGATCTGGTCATCACCAATAACTGTTTCCAAATAGGTGCGTTCACTACTTGCCACCCCTTAGCAAAAGTGACTACATTCTCACCCGATTCGATTGTATAGCGAAATGGCTTCCTCTTCCCTCAGAAATCAAAATTTTGAGATCCTTCAAGAGGGCCAATTTTGACCGAGTCTCTGCGTTTATTCGCTCCCGGCTAGATTCAGCTAACCTAGGTGACTCTGTTGATGAAATGGCAGAAAATCTCAGAGAGTTAACTCCCTTAACTGATAGGCTATTCGTTCCCAGAATTTGTCATTCACAGACCGATAAGAGACCCCTCCCTAGCCCCATTAGGCGCATTCTAGACGGAATCCCACGCTCCTTTGCTAGATACGGAGCCACAGGCTTTGCCTGTGATGCAGAAGATTTCAGGATTATAAGCAACATATGCAAAGACAGGATATGGTCCTATCAGAATGCAGTTCGGTCATCTGCACTTGCTCCAGCACGGATAAACAAGGCATTTCTCTTACATTACATGCGTTGTCTAAGATGCAGAGCTTCGACGTCGCCTGCTCTCAACGATCATACCAGATCCCCAGTCACGTACCCCAGCCAAGTAGCCGAGGCCTCCAGCTCCTACTTCCGTACAATTTTTAATCCATACCCATCTTATCCCAACCTAACATGCACCCAGTATCTCTGGCCATGTGCTTAACCGCGTCACTGTTCCCATTGGTGCAGTCGCAAAAGATTTAGAACTGCTCAGTCAACCATGCTCCATGGGTCCTGACTTAATCCATCTCCGCATTCTTGAAGAAACCACGGACATATTAGCTGCCCCTTATACATAGCTTCTTCAACGATGTGTTGACGATGGAGTTTTACCCAGTAGCTAGGAATAGGCAGTCATTGCACCAATCTATAAGAAGGGTAGTAAACATCTTGCTGCTAGTTACAGACCCATCAGTCTAATTAGTGTCACCAGCAAAGTTTCCGAGCGAATTCTTAGACGTGCGCCTTTTTCCCATCTGCATGGAAGACAGGATTCCCTCCCCGGCCCAACCTGGGTATCTTCTTGGCAGATCATGCATTACCAGTGTGCTCACTGTCACTGATAATCTGGCAGGAGACTACCATCAGGGCCAGCTCTCACATGCCGCATTCATCGATTTCACTAAGGCCTTTCGACAAGGTCCCCCTTGCTCCTCTTCTTTATAAGCTGCAAACATACGGGATTACAGGCTTCATGTTGTTTATCCTAAGCAACTTCCTCACCGACCGCACCTTTTTGGTTGAAGTCAGGAATGTTTTGTCTCAACCCTCCCTAGTACCAATTAGGGTCCCACAAGGGTCAGTCTTAGGCCCCCGTTTTTTCTTGATCTACACAAAGGATCTTTCGACAGTTCCTACTGCGAACATTGCCATGTACTCAGACGATGTGACCCTCTAAAGCTCAAGCGTTGAAGACCTGCAAATTGCAGTTGAGGAAACGAAACGCTGGTCCGAGGATTGGAACCTTCCAGGTAATGATGACAAACGCGTGAGTATGCTTTCTGGCAAAGAGACTGGTCACACGTTTCTCATTAACGGGGCAACCACACTGCCTAGGGTCGACGGAAGCAAGGTGCTCGGTTTCTGGTTGGATTGGGTCTTGTCCTTCTCTCATCATAACCAACTTGCAAGCAAGTCTGCCCTTCGAGTCGTAAATATGATTCGAAGGCTCTTTCCCCGCGCATATCTAGGGATAATTTTCCCATAATTTTTGGCACGTATGTCAGACCCCTGCTGGAGTACGGTAGTCAGATAGTGCACTCTGGTTTTGTCCGAGACCGTGAGATCCTAGAAAGAGTTCAGAGGGCCCCCACCAAATCGGCAAGGGGTTTATCCCACCTACCTTATCCCGTCAGCCTCTTACTCCCCAATCTCTATCCCCTTGACCTAAGACGCGTAACAGGTGATCTGTTTTTGATGCTTCACCCTTTGAATCAGGACAAATCGATAGCTTCTTCTTCGTCTTTCCAGCCTCTTCTCTCCTTTGTCACAGCAGAAGGGTTTTCAAACCGAAGCCACGCACTTCACTAAGGATTTACTTTTTAGCTATGGAGTTATTATTCTGTGGAATGCACTTTCGGAAGAAATTGTTCTCTTGCAGAACAAAACTATCTTCAAGAAAAAGCTAGAACTCCACCCGGATCTCCCCCAATAAACCCATGTTAAAAAAGCGAAATAGATGTCTTTCATTGCATATGTGTTCATGAATGTCGCACCCCCACTCCGCTTAGGGCACCGTCCACGGTGAGTTACTGCATGATGCTATGTGTATTTTGTTTTTGCTGACACCCTCTCCCCTCAGCTTTTCCTTGCCCTCTTTTCAGCTCGGTGAATGCGACAGAAAATCAAAGATTTCCTCGAGAACAGGGACGATTGGGCTCAAAGCATCGAACCCGTGTAGTACTTCAAGACTTCAGGACTTCCCCTCGAGGCAAGCGCACCGCGGACCGCTAGGCCAGCAAGAAAGGGCAAAATTATCGGAAGCTTCTGGGTAAAAAATGGCCGTTACTCAAAAAAATGGTCGGCGCACTGGTGAGTGGTGTCTGGCGAGCGAAACTCCCTCTTTGGCGGGCCAACAGCATTTTATGGAAGGGCGGGACGATGGTAGTTCACAAGAAAATAGCAAGTGTAGGAAACAGGTGGCCGAAACTGTGGAATAGATCAAAGGGTATGGATGTCATAGTACTCCCTGAAAAGTGGCCTCAGCCGGCCAAAGACTTTACTGGACTGTGCCCAAAACAGTATATAGCCCACGAGTCAATGAGTATGACAGTTTTACGGAAGGAGGTTTCTCGTACCCCCGGCAGATTATCACAACACCTACGAAGACGAACTGCGACCTTTCAAATGTGCAAGCCGCAGAGGTAGTCGCAACGACAGCTAGACCCTAAATCTCCATAGTCTGCATGTAAGGACTTCCAGGATCTTGCCAAAAGAAGTGCAAAGCACTGTTATTTTATCCTAATGGAATAATAGGTGTAAAGCGAGAAGCGGTTATACTAGATGACTTCAAAACAATTGAAGTAGACTGGGAAACCTAAACGGCTCTGGGGGAAGTTTTGGCTGGAGTTTGGTGGATTTTGTTAAACGAAAGGCCTCTTTCAGCAAGTGGGGCAGGTATCGAGATGGAGGTATAGTCGGGCTCCGTCACTTTTTGCCTAGCGATCACAAGGTCTTCTGAATATATAGAACCGTTGAAAGTACAGAACCCCGTTGACAGGAGGGACCACGGTATCCTGAGGATAGCAGTGAGCCCCCTGTGAGCGGAGAAGCCACAAAAGTACACGAGAAATTTCTTTAGGACGAACAAGGAGTACTGCGGGAACCCGTACTACAAGTTGAGCGGCTAGCTCCAAGAGGGAAGGACCATGTGGAACCACTTTGGCGGCAAGTCAAGAAAAAAGTGCTAGAAATCATTGATGAAGTAGCTTTCTTGAGGAAAATGAGGAGGGAATGCACCTCTCCATGATGGAGCTGCCGCGTAAAGAGGGCCATCAGGCCAAGCAGACTGCCTGGCAAAGGCAAGCTTGCACAGGTGGGCACCCAGTAATTCGACTGTATAGGGAGGCCAAAAGGAGGGCCGCGCAAATACAACTGGAATGCGGGTGGAGCTAAGAAAACAATACTTCTTCAAACGCGAAAAGTATGCTACTTTTGCTTAAAATCAAGGTCCACCTTGCGAACAGCAGCTGCGGCTTTAGAGGTGGAAACGGGACAAAGACGTGGACTGGGCGAGGGAAATTTTGGAGTCCGCTGCGACACTGTCGCAGGGTATGCGGGCCGGATCAAGGAGCTGCCGGAAAACCCATCAGAGGGAACTAGCTCACTCTGCAAATGGTAGATATCGGATCCTGTGAGAGTGAGTTTCACGCCAACCCGAGGCTCTTACATCAGTGTACGCGGCGGGACCCGATGGATTCTATCCAGCAGTAATGAAACCGCAAGCTAACCTACTAGCCGAACCACAAATCCTTCTGCTCAGAGCATCTTTGGAGGAAGATGAGGTGCTGCAAGACTGGTTTACATCCACCGTCCCTTTAATTCATGAAAGGGCGACAGAGACACGAACCATCGGCCAAAAAACCTAACGTCTGTATTGCTGAAGTTCACGGGAAGGTTCACCAGAGACGATATAATTAAGGACCTGGAAAGCCATGGAGTGATGTCACCAACAGGGCAAGGTTTCTTTCGCAGGAAGTCCTGCTTGTCTGGCTTGAAACTACTTGGGTGAAGAGACTTGGAAACTAGACAAAAGAAAAGACAGGTACGGTTACCCCCTGTGTTTCCAGAAGATATTTTACTCGACTAGCCGCAGGCTGTTGGCCATTAAGCTCAAAGAGTTTAGGTTGAGTCCGCTGATAGAGTGATGGATTATCTAAGGAATCGCCGGACGGTAATTTCAGGCGAGAATAGTAAAGGAAAGACAACTTAGCGGTGTGCCGCAAGGATCTGTCCTGAGCTTCTTACTGTTCGTCCTGTTCAGTATTGACCTGCTGAGTGAACTGCAGTGTAACTGCGACAGATTTGTGGGTGTTGCCAAACTGACCGGAAAGGTTATAGACGGCGTGGTACAGTGAAATCTGGATGGCGTGTATTCTTCGTTGGTGGCATAGAACCTCCATCTCAGCGCAAGCAGATACCAAAGTTTCACTCGCTGAGGGAGAACCACGGCCACACCTCTGTTTGGGCTTACTGGACCGGCGGATGGAGCTTGCTCAAACAGCGGGAATTTCGTGCCTGGGGTCTGTAAGTAAAGCAGCATCAAACCAGATGGGCAACTTCAGGCAGCTGCAAATGAAGCCTCATGTGCACTTTGCCAGCTGAAGTAAGCAGCAAGCTCGGTTATACCAGAAGTCTCACCTCCAACACACAGGCTCACTGTGAGACCCTAAATAGAACGCTGCTTTTAGGCCAAGAATCTGCCCTTAGTGCGGGATTTAACAACCTGGAACCAGTACAGAGGTGATTTATCACGTGGTTCGGATGTTGCCGGGCCCTGAGCTACGAACGTGAGCCAGACAAGTTAACCTTATTTTCGTTGGAAAGAAGATTAGAAGGATGACCTGATAGAAGTGCTCATAAATGTCAAGGTATCGGGCAAGTCAGGTTGAAAAGAGGAGTCTCTCATCGGACTTCGGAGGGAAGGCGAACTGTGAGGGCACAGGCTGCGGCTCGCAAAGAACCGTGTAAAAACAAGGGTCATGTGCCAGTCTTTTGGCGTGAGGTGCGTAATGAGTGGAATGAACGGGGGAGAAGACTGAAACAACTTTGGTGGATGCTTCTAAACATCAATCGGATAAGGCCTTGGGGGGATGTTTGGTGAGATTAGCGATTAGAACACTCTCTGTCGCCTTTCTGTCGCTGTCATTTGTTTGTCTCTGATTTTTATTCTACGAGACGATTGTCTAAGCATAGTTGGTGATTGCCAGCTTCTTCTTAGATCCAAACTGTGATGAAGCACTGCTGCATGTCTAACCCGGGACCTCCTGACCCGCTGTTCCCAGAGGCGCCCAAAAAGGAAGGAGGGCTAGCCACAAGAAGGAAGCACCAGCGGATCAAAAAGCCCACTGGTGCAGGAAACTAGGTGATCCGGCAAGTTGCCACAAAGACCTGGAAGCTGAACTTATAGAACTGAAATGCGCCACGCCAGAGGAGCAATTGTATTTTCCCCTCACCAGTCTAGCCTTTTTCGAAATTGTAAGTTGGAGGCAATATAAACGGGATGATGTCCAACTGCTGCCGGATGATGGCAGGAGCGCTGAGTGCAATTTGCCCTTGCGCTATGCGCCCGTAAGGTCGTTTGCAGGAACCCTAGGATAGCCTGAAAGAACGGTCGTCCAGATAACAGGAGGCCAGGCAGGCGGTTTCCCTTTACCGGCTGCGTCCACTCCTGTGCGGCAAATTACTACGGGTGAGTGGGCGGCGCAGAAACCTAAGAAGAAACAAGGTAAGAAAAAGGACAATACAACATAGGCTAAGGACAAAATCGCGAAGAAAGAAGAATCCGAACGTCGTAATCTAGAAACTCGGCCTATGAAACAGTAGAGACGTCTCCAGTCGCTGGGACGGACATCAAGCCGCAAGTCACTAATACCAAATCAAGAGGAACCGTTTGTACAGGAGTCGAAGGCAAGAGACGATATGGATAGGAGACGGGTGCGTGACACAATAGTGATAATGGTTTATTTTGGCGAGCCCCGAATCAAGCCGCAAAGCAAAGTCAAAGGGTAAGAATAGAAGCGGAATCCAAACTCCAAGAGAATCACATAAGCGTGCGCCTTCCAGGGTGCAGGAAAAAGTTGTTCGCTTACTATTTTTTGTTAGCGCCCAGCACATTTAACTTAAGGCTGAGTGGTCAGGCCGGCCGGATCTAGGTGGGGTTGACTGGAACAAGGGGAAACAGTAGACTTACGCACGAATGTTGCAAGCTGAAGACTGCAAGAAGAGGGGGAGGGGCTCAAACAGGAATGCCAAGAAATTTATTTACCGTGAAAAGTTATTTCCAAGGAGTAGGCGAACAAGCAGTAATGCCTTGCGAGGTATGAAGTGTGTGAGGATTGAAAAAATCTGACGGTGAAAATGAGTGAAACTGTAGATACAGAACAAGAAAAATTAGTCCAGGATTACATTCACCGTTTTTCGACCGAATATCCGTTAAGTCAGTCGTATGCCCAATGACTGACTAACCTGCACTGCGAAATGGTGGAGGTGGTGGGGAACGAAGTGACCTGACGAAAGCAGGTAAACGATAGGCGCATCGTTTACTTCCAGAGGAGTCGAATATAACGCCACAACGTGGGAATGGTAATTGGGCGACAGAAAAATGAATGATGCGTAGTCATGATAGTAGCTGAGAAGCACTTTGCAAAGAGGATGAGTATTCAAATGACAGGTGCGTTCTTACAGACCGAAGGTCCCTGTCTAAGGACAGAACATGATGACAGGAGAATAGCGAGGATCGGATTTGTCCGAGGGGACTGATCAGAATAGAACTCCGCAAGCAAAAACACAAGCCAACCGATGAATACAGCTGCAAAATTCAGTGATTAGATGCGTTTTGGTTCAGTGATAAACCAAATGGACAGCAGATCTGAGGAGAGGCCGCTGGAATGGTAGTGAAGTACGTGGCCTGATGGCAACACGTAAACGTTGGACAGATTGTTTATCACCAAAGAAGTGGAGTATAAGCCTCACTCAAAGTCAAGGTCATCTAGACTTGAAAATTGGGCTGTCCCGTTTTTTGGTTTTTCCATCATTTGGGCTCGATTTTCTACCTTCTCAGGCAGCAATTTTTATCCACTATGAAACACTGTATTTTCAACGCTGCCAGCTGCGCCACCCCACTGCGAATTCGTAATTTGAAACCGCAAGTTATCGACGTATGCCTTTTTCAAGCAAATTCGGCTCGAACCCACCTAAAATTACCTGTAGCGACCCTGTCTATAGAGCATATACTGATTCTTGGCTGGATCACGTCATTTAAGTATCCGCCAGTACCTCGCTGAGTTGTTTTCTCCTCAGCCTTATGGGTTATTCAGTGCCTGGTTTGGCGTTTACAATATAAAGCTTAGTCTGGATAGTCAGAAAAATTCAAGTTTATTTTTCTGGCCTCTGAAACCTCAGGAGAGTTCTGCCGAAGCTATCGTCGATATTTCGGCCAACTCTGAGATCCGAGCCCCCTCTCCAGCCCTCAGTCATTCTCCTTACATACTGCATGCCAAGCATACCAACCCTGATCGATTCGAATAACTATATTTATTGACTGAGTGCCTTGATGATCTGTCAATGTGCTTCTCTTTCTGAGGTGTAGCAGCCCAATGAAACCTCCATACTGGTCAGACACAACCTTAACCCCTCCACAAAAAAGGCCGCCCATGTTTTGGACTCAAAAGAGTGTCCGATTCTGCATTTAAAAGCTACTGTCGGCCTGGTCCAAAACGAACCATTCGATCCGCCAGAGGGGAAGGAAACTCAAAAGCCGACATGATGGCAGCTGTGGCCTCATGTTCTGTATCACTGGCCGCTATATACAGCTAGGCCAAAAATAAAGTCAATGATTTGGAACAGAAGATACACGACTTATTTGATGAACGGCAATCGATGAGTATGCCTCGTCAAAGATTTCCCCGCCGAAAATCATTGCTGAAACAACAGATCAAGTTGACTCCAAAATCCTATCCTAAGCCGGTCATTGTTTGGATGCAATCTCCTGGGAAACCCACAGTAGGATAAAGAATGCTCACAATCCTACAGTGCTAAATGTCTCGGACAGACCAGCAACACAGTCTGGCAAAGCCAAGATACTGAAAGCATGCAACTTGGCCCATCACATGTGCCGTTGTACTAGGCTGTGAAAACCGTCAACGCGATACCCCCGCCCTCTGCTGCTTCAGTTTTCCAACCAACCAACAGCCGTTGAGTTCATCAGTACCTGTCGAAGGATTGCTGCAGCTACGTCATTTAAAAATATCAAAATACACAGCGATAAATCTTCCCTTCAAAGAGAGGTGTTTTGCACGCGGGAAGGCAAGCCAGAGCCTTCAACTGGCCCTGGTCCAAAAGGGCCCGTAGATGCGTCATTGCATACTTCTATGAACAGGACTTCAGTTAGAACACCTACTACCCCCATGGCCCCTTCGGCGTCAGTGGACCTCTATCAGTCTAGTCCCCAGGATCCCAAACAAGTTTTTCGTGCCATTTATCCTATGGTGTGGCACCAGTTTCTTCCAACAGGCTGGGAAGGCCATCACAAAATTATCCTGTAAAACCCATCAGGCGTAGATTAACTGTGGAGAAAACCCGGGACAGCGAGTCCGTAGTGAAAAACGCATCGGCATCACCATCGATGCACATGACGTCAACAACGACCGTGGAGTTAGACATACCACGGTATGTGTCAACAACACAACCACAAGGAAAACGTCGGCACTTTGCCTCCCTACCTAATATGTCCGCTAGAATAATTAGCAAAAAACCAACTTCATTAAACAAGCTATCCCACATTTTCAGGGTCTTCCAGAAATTTACCCAGCCGTTTCCCTCCTTATTTAGTCACAAGACAACCGACCTGCCAGCGGCGTAATTTCTACATCCTAGTACGCCCACCTGGAGGCCTCTTGGTATGACCGCGACAATACAGCCGCTGCGTACTCCTGGAACCATGGTGACCACGCCCGGTAAGCACTGTTCAGCAGGCATGCAACCAACTAACCCTCGTAGCCACTATCAACAGCTACCGCTCCTTCCCCAAGCCAGCTACCAAGTCATCACCCACTTCACAAACCTCTCTATTCAGATGCCAGCTAAGGAGTTCAGGTGGGCTTCGGGCCCTACAGCCACAGAGCAGGCACCTCACCTCAGCTCCCTCAGACTTACAAGCCTGTAACCCCTATGATCCCACAGACCTCCTTCACGTTGGGGGCCAAGTCAAATCCACTAGAGCCGAGCCAACCCCAGGCAACGTATGGCTCGTCCCACCATTCCTTAGACCCCCTCTTTCACGGACAAATCCTCTAAGCCCCAAGATAATAGCGCGCCAAATAATGGCCAGTGTTTTCTTATGCACACTGCATCACGGTGTGTACCCTACCTTTGATAGTCCCGCACGTCAAAGTTGCCCGTTGCCCATTCACAACCGTTACCTTCGTGTAAAAATCTGCATCCCAAGCCGGAGCTGTTAGCAGACTACATTGCGATGGAGGCTCGCATCTTAATCCCTCCTTGGACGAATGGGAATGCCATTAACCCGGACACTCCAGCCATCCCCCACATCCTAAAGGGTTCATCTACACAGCCCGACACCACAGCGTCACCAGGCCTTCCTTTTCCCATAGAGCACTATATTACAAAACAGCTTACAGACCAAACCCTCCAACTCTCGGTGCTTCTATGCCGCCCGCATATCGACCTTCTAGTCAGACCACGAATCTAGACTATTCCGCATCACACAACCTGTTGGACTAACCGATCTCCCGAAAACTAACTACCAGTAACAGCATCTCGTTGGTTCTTTTTTATTAGCCGACTTATCATGAACAAAATTCAGCACTTACGTTAACTGGCCACTAGTTCTAATTATGATATAACGCTGATTGCCGAAATTTAGTAAACCGATTACACACCAACGGACCAGATTTCTCTTGTGGGCTACAATGTATTCAGAGTAAATAGAAAAACTCGGCCCGGTAGGGGTTGTTTGGCATTCTTCAAGCAAACCTTTATTACAACCACACCTCGTCAACCTCTTCTCGACTCGATTCCCGACTCATTTCAGCTAACTGCCCACAATCCAAGCTCTCAACTTCATGTTGGGAGTGTTTACCGTCCACCTAGCGAAAATTTCTCTGCACTCCCACACTTAATGGATGCATTTGAAAGCTTATTCTTACTGCCCTCAGTTGTAAAGATTACTGCTGGTGACTTTTACCCACCCAAAGCGGCTTGGACATCTTTATCTGCACTAGCTAAGCTTTGTCATTTGTAATAAGTTTTGCTGTGGAAGGGCGGATACAACTTATCCGCTCCCCTGCGGAAGAAAACAGCATTCTAGATCTCACTTTCACCCATGGGGCCGCTCACACATTTGTCCCAATTTTCTAAAGTTTTTCCGGTACCGATCACAATACGCCCATCTGCCGCAGTCCCGCTCACCCACAGCGTACCCTGAAATTACACTACATCAAACTCCCTCTCTTCTCCCTGACTGGACGCTCCTCCATACGGCCATTTGACGAGCCGATTTGATTGAGTTTTTCCTCTCTGGTGATCCACAATACGCCACCAATATTTTCTATGCAGAGTTCTCTAGATATCTTGAGAGGATTATCCACCTCCGCCGCCAGCGGAATAACAGGAAATCCTTTATCACCTCTCTGTAGGCAAAGTATGCCCAAATTCTAAAATTCAGAAGGCTACACACGACTTTGCAATTATTATTCAACTTATTCGCTTCACCTCTACTATTCAAAGGCTTGAAAAAACTACACTGCGAAACCAGTGACTTAGGGCTCTGCGACACCCAAGTGGAAAACTTCGACTGCCATTAATGCACAGGACCAGAACCTCCAATACTCACACAGACATCCCGCACACGGCTTCAACGGAAAATGTATCTGCTTCTAATCCCCTTTCTATTGCCGGGGCCTTTGGCTCATTCTTTGCCCCAACTATGGCCTCATTACCAGAAATGACCCTCTCCTCCCCCGGTTACCGCCTAAGCCCTGTCCACAGTGAAACTTGAAGCCTCAATCATCTCCCAATCCCTGAACACTTTCAAGCCAACATCTTACCCGGAACGTAACGGTTTACCGCCGGCTGCGATTGTTAAAAGAGTACCTGACTTACCTTACTCACTACTCAATCTATTTGCCCTATTATTGAACTCCGGCCTGGTGCCAAAAAACTGGAACGCTCAGTCATAATCCCGTACCACAGGAAAGACCCACGGCACGAGGTAACAAACTACCGTCCCATTAAACAAACACCCATTATCTCTCGGCTAATAAAAAAAATCGTGAAACATCATCTTGGAAAATACCTCTTTAGATTAGACATTATTAGTCCTCGATAACATGGTTTCCTCCGGTCAAGATCTTGCTTGACCCGACAACCTGACTTCTTGAGTGTCGTTGCTGAAACGGCAGACAGTGGAATGGCCCTTATAGTAACTTTCTTGAATAAGTCATAGGCGTTTGGCCGCATGCCACATCTCCACCTTTTGGTAAAAATGTCATCCTTTGATATTACTGGCCCCTTATTATCTTGGATTTATTCGTACTTGTCTGATCGCCCTCAGGTTGTCTCGAAAAGTGGAAACCGTTCCGGGCCTTAACCGGTCACAAGCGGTGTTATACAAGGTAGCTCCCCTGACCCTCTGCTGTCCGTCAGTGAACCATGGCACCCCCTTTCCTTTTGCTTATGACTTTAGGATTGCCCACTTATTCAAGCTTGGTTGTCCGGCCTCGGCTATCTTAAACATTTCTGGAGACCTATCTGCACTTGATGGATGGTGCTCAACTTGGGAGATGAATTTTTCTGCTGACAAGTGTGAGGTGCTTAAATATAAATGCAACCTACCTCCATGGTCCCTGGCCACTTGTGGTTCATCCATTGCTAGCAAACACGTTGTTTGGGACATTGGCTTAAGCTATTCCTGCACATTTAGTTCCTCCAAATTTTTGGCCCTCCAAGTCACTAAGGCCAGAAGATGCTTGGTGCTAATATTTCGCCCCCGCCGACTTCGAGATCGTGTTCTCGTTCCCTATAAATCTCAAGCCATTTCTTTGTGAGAATACTGTCGCAGACCTTTTTTGGTATGCGCAAATCAGACAGAATTGGTATCGAATCAATCCAAAGTAGATTTACTAGGCGATTGATTATATGGGGCTCAATCCTAACTAATAAAGGGCACCGCCTAATTTCAAAACTAAACCCCTTATGGCTTCGCCGTATGAAACTGAACCTTATCTTTTTGTATAACATCCTTCACAGCCGGACAAATATTTCTAATGCGTCGCACTTTGCGCCTGCCTCTAGCCATTCATTACATTCTAGAATTCGTGATGCTGCAACCCCATTGCCAAGACTGGCTAACGTTTACATTTCTTCTTCGAAGTGTACTACTACTTAAGGAATAAATTACCATTTGACGTATGCTTTCTACTTCCAGTCATCGGTTTAGAAGTGCGGTTGATCACTCCCCCATGGTTGCCTAAACATTACAGCTCCTCAGAGCAGGCATACCCGATGACAAAGCCCATGAAAAGGCTCAAGACTTTTGAATCGGGCAAACACCGGCGGTCTGTGACAGACGAAATAGAGTAAAAATTCTATTATTTTGCCTCCTGCAATCAAACGGCCAGTCCCAGAGAATCTGTGTCTGTTATTGTTGCCTCTTGTTATAAATTCCCATTTATCCCCAGAAGGGAGCATCCCAGACCGAGCTGATCTACTTCTCAGTTTCCAGACCTCCATTCGTGGGCACACTTCTCTCGATGACTTTTGATACTCTGGAGACCAGACCAGTCACTAACCTGGCCTATGAGTCCACCTGACCTTCGGTTATTCGTGCGCTACCCGACCGATACTCCCTTGGTCACCTTCCTGGATCCCCTGATACCTGGTCGCTTGATCGCGGACTACATGATATCTACGGCTTTTTGGCTCCACCAAGAAAACTCATACCAATCCCAACTGTGTGGGGCGCGGTCAGATCCACCGCTTTGGTCAGCTCGCACCTGGCGTGCAGCCCATCTGCAACGATGTGATGGAGCAAATGGGCTGACTGATCGCACCTCCTGCCACCAGAAGTGGTTTTCATGTTAGGTGTCCAGAGCACGGCCAACCTCATCCACTAGCACCTGTAGCGGATTGAAAAACAACGTGTCCTGCATTGTAATGCTGCGACCCACAGTCTCCTCCAAAGTTTCTGATCAAGATCTACCAAACATCCAGTCAAGTTTCAAACCAAAGTATGCACATATTCTCGTTCTGATCAAAAATATACCCTTATGTTTGCTACTACTGACATCTTCTCCACCGACTTGCCTTTTATCTGTCTGAACTGGTCCCTTGTTTACCCTAATTATACCTTCATCCAATTACAGGATTCTGTACCCCAAAAAACGAAGCGATTTTACTGTTTGGGCATTTTTGTTATGAACATAACAGCTCCCGATAATATTTTGAAGAGATCATCCATCCACTGGACAACTGGCATGTCACCACTCCATTTATCTAAACGAAACCATCGCTTAAGTACCATTTTGCACCTGCAAACAAAAACAGGGAACACGAAATGGTCCTCTTTCCGGGGCTTCATCTGTGTTACACTAGCCCCATGTTCCAATGTATCCTTCCGTTGCATCTTCTCTCGTTCAGACATTTGCATTTAATGACAGTCGCATTGACGACGAAGCATCCACAATCCAAGATATGAATAGTGCTTTTACCTTCTCAGTTTTCCTTGTCGGACTTCGGCATAGCCAGCTTTGCAATCACCTGCCCTTTTTAGGAGCTCTTCATATGAACTACTTTTATACGGCTGTATCAGTCCACTAAACGTCCACCTCCCGAATCTACTTTGTTGCCAACTTTAGATGCTTCCGCGTTATTAACCAACGAACCCAGACAAATCCATAATTGTATCACCTTTCACTCAGCTCTGAACCACGGCCGCTGCTCCACCAAGTTGTCATGGTCGGCCGCCTGCTTCACAGTCCACCGAGTGCTTTTTCTATATCTTTAGCTGAAAATCAGCTGCCCATAATTTAGGTCGCCGTTATTCTGTGTGTCCCCCCAAAGTCTCAGGTTTAACTTTCCTCAACGTACCCAGTCACACAATTATCTGCGCCTTTTGAGGGTTTCAGTGATGTACTACTTCCAGTTGATTCCGTCAGATATCAAACACACGTAACATTACAATGTCTACTTTGTTATTACTTTGTATTCCTCATCTGTCATTCTTGGAGTCTCTTCCGATAAACCAATAGTTTAACAGCATTTCATTCACCTATTGCCTATTGCCATTCTCCCGTCAGTCTTCCACGACTGGGTATCTGTGCCGAGGACCACTTCGAAGGCCATTTCTCTACACGTTTGCTGAAAATGAACTATATATGCCACGTTATTGACATTCAGACTGTTTCCCAAATGCCCCACGTCAGACTGTTTTCAGTATATCCCGTTAAATGATCGTCCACATGTCTCTACAGCGTCATTTGTGCACCACTTGCAACTGACCTCATGATATCATCGTATGGCAACTCATCCGTCCACCTTAATGTCAACTAGTGTTCACTAATCAACCTAAAACAAACCCTTCATTCAAATGTTCCACTCACCTGTCACCTTTCGTCAATCTGCTCTATCAAAATTTTCGGCCTTGGGCGTCTACATGCACCTCTTTGTGAGTGCGCCTTCCACAACCTATTCATGAATAGTAAATACCAATTCGGTGGTACTTCGGACTCTGTTTCGTTTACGCAATTTCTCTCCTCAGAGGACATCTCACAACACCTTCGGCATTGTACTTCTGCTATTTTTCGGGTCATTTGAGCCATTACTTTGAATGCATGTCCGTCGTCACCGAGAATTTTTCAATTTTTCTTCGGTGGCCTTTCAACAGTGTTTTTGTCAGTTTACCCATCCCTGCGACTTTACATCGGTGCTATCCGAAAAATTGCGCGTTTTTATTTCATCTCCGTTTTACTCCATTGCGTACCTCGATCGCTGAGCTCATTTCACGCACTACTGGGCGGAGTGTCCACCTGACCTACAAATTCAAATTTTCCGGACATCCATTCACGCGACCACTAAAACCTATACAATGTTTTGTGCTGCATTTACCCAACTGAATATCCAAAGATCCTTTATGTGACCTCTTTTGTACCATATGATCATGCGGTCTGGCATACTCCGGGTGTTCCTGAAGTAAATCGTGATTATTATTATTATTATTATTATTATTATTATTGTTATTATCAATGCTATTATGGAAACAGGATTTGGGTGACGGATAAAGGTTTGACGCTGGGCTACGACAGCGGCGGAGACTCACATTCCGCGGAAAAGATGAATTAAATGACAGGAAAATAATATCTAATGTTCTTCAAAATAGGTGGGTCACCTGCTGGCGACAAAACCAGGAGCTGCGGTACACGTAACTCCGAGATAGGCATACATGAGAGGACATGGGGCCTTGCAAGATGAAGACATTGCAGTGCCACAGCACACGGTGGGAAAACTCTGGGTAAGAGCGAACACGTGGGTGTCAAATTAACCCCTCCTGTTTCAACCTAAAACCATCCTCAAGGGTGACAGAAGCTCCGCAAAAATAAGCCTGCTTAAGCCCCACAACAAGGCGGTCGATATGACGTGTGACACAGCGGGAGATGCTAGACTGGGGGAGCGCAGACAAGTGGTTAAAGGATCTCTAATTACCTTTCGAAACAAATATGCTCCTTCAAAGCTTACAAGGGTAGGGTAAGACAGCTTGCACAGGGCTGTAACTGGAAGGTCAGTAGAGCATAGATGCGGCAGCCCGACTCTCTTCAAGGCTTCCTGGGGTCGTCGGGCCTAAATTCGGCATACCAAGGGTAGAAATGAGACGGTGGACATCTTGCTACCTACTCATTGCACATATGAAATGAAGTTAACACAGCGTGCCAAAAAACATCCAAAGAGGTACTGCAGCTACATGCGGTTTGAGTACTCTTTGAGAGGTGCAGTAAGACCACCGATGACTCAGGATCATGGAGTGATGGCAGACAACCAAATCAAAGCACATGCTCTAAGTGGGCTTTTTGGTAGTACGCACAAAATAGGTCACGATGCACAGATACGTTTTGCGGAAGCAACTCTACCAAAGAGAAGAACAAACCAAAATCCTTTGGGGTAAACCTTACGTGAACACCTGGAAACCTAGATATCAATAAGCCCGCCGATCCAGATGATTTCCATGTCCCTAACAAAACGCTCAAGTCTTGGTCCAGGTGAAGCCTGACAAACGATTCGATTATCGATTCACCGACTATTAAGCTTCACTCGTTCTGGATAGCACCTCAAAGCCTCAAAGCAAAGCGTAGCCCAAATCGATGCAGAACCCGAATCAAGAACACGATTGCTCTGCAAGTTCTACGGTACTATTAGCGAGTAAAAATATAAGTACAAACACGATCATACCTTTGACAGTGAGTCTCAGTCACTATCCAGCCAATGAGGTAGTCAAAAATAGGACAAATTCTGTGAAAAAGGGAACAGTTGGCCAAAAAGAGTAAATAATAAATACCTGTCCTAAAGTCCAAACAAAAAGAACAAGTTCTTCACGCCTAATCAGGCCCAAAGAACAATTTCCTGAGCGTGGCGGCCAAAAATCAGCGTAAACGAGCTGCACGTCTACGGTCAGTCGACATGAGAGAGAAAGTGAAACCGAGGAGTAATAAAACAAAACTGTGTTGAATCAGTGCATCTCACTACCGTACCTAATGTCCTCAAAGTAATCTCAGTGAGGAAGCACAACCATGAAAAGAAAAAGTGAGTGCATCAAGCATAGAATGATTGTCGACCACAAAACAGTGTCAGCAGGAATAAGTTGGAGAAGGCAGTCCAAAATTGGTCATAGAGTATAGGAATGTGGGCAGAAGAGGAATTTTTCAATCAACATGGACACTTCAACAGCCGCAAACATTCCTCCCGGTCGTGTACGACAGTTTCAGACAGTAATCGGTTCTGGCTCCCCCTTCCTACTTACGCTACCGAGACACCGGAATTCACAGAACTGACAACAGTACGCCTGCTATCTCCCTTCCATTGGGGTTTACGAGGACTCACAGCAGTACGCCTGCATATCTCTTAGCCTACGCCCCCGGCTTCTAGTCGGCATCTTCTAACAAGCAAACCTTTCTTACTTCTCTCCGTTGCTTTCCTCCGCTATTGCGGAACACTGCCGTCCGTACGAGTCCATCTGCATCAACTTCTACGTCCTCAACTATCCCCATGAGCCACTTGTCTCTCGCAAAGGTCTCTGAAGCAACAAGAACGATGCTCCCCTTTCTAAGATTTCTACGTTTTGAAAGCTTTTTCTGTCTGGCCTGAAGTGTCGGGACATATTCTCTTACCTATAGGCGCCAAAAGTTATTCGCGAAGTGGATGACCTGCTTCCATAGTCTACAATATTGTTCTCTCATGTTAGCATTATCTAATATACCGCAATCGCTCCTCAGCAAGAGTAGACTGCTCGGAGCCAGAGCCAAACTGCCCTGGTCATCTGACAAAAGTGGGACTATCGGTCGATTATTCAATATCCTTTCAATTTCAACAAAGCAAGTATGTAACGTCTCCTCACTCATTATCAGTTCCTTCGAAAGCACTGATGGCAATCTGCGTACCGAACGGATAGTTCTCTCCCATACGCTCCCTCGAGGGCTCGATGCTGGGGGGGTTGAAGTGCCAACTTATACCCTGACTGGCTAGGTGATCGGTAATGCGCCGTCCATCTCAACGCTTCAACTGACTTTTAAGCTTGCTAACTGCACCCACGAAGTTCGACCCGTTGTCGCTATAGATTTCTGTCGGTGTTCCACGTCTACCAACAAAACGGACGAGTGACGTAATGAACGAGTCAGTGCTTAAGCCAGCTGTCACTTTCAAATGAGTAGCTTGAGTTTGCGGACAAGTGAATAGACAGCCGTATCCTTTTACCGACCCTCGACCTCTACAAACAAGGATTGGACCAAAGTAGTCTACTCCGTCCGAAATGAAGCAACACCGCTCTCTTTCCCCACGACAAGGGGGAAGAGGAGGCACTAACTGCTGACCAGCGACAGCGGCCATCCTACGGAAAGTGAAACACCGTCCTGTTACCCGTTTGACTGCGCCGATTCCATTGATAATCCAGTATCTCTCGCGGATAGCGGCAAGCACTTGAGCGGTGCCACTATGTCCTTCCCCACTTTGGTGGTGGCGGATAGTGCGTTCTGTCACTGGGTGTCTGTTCGGCAAAATAACTGAATGTTCAACTGCAGTTGGATATTCCGCTTAATTTGGTCGTCCACCAACACACAAAAGGTTTCCCCGTACAATCGGGCATAGCTTTTTTAGGGAACCCAAGGCACCCTTGCATAGCTTATCTGTAAGCGGTTCTCTCTGTAAAAACTCTCCAAATGAATCCCTCTGAACAACTGTTATCACTCTGAACCTGGCCCTCTATATATCTTCGGCGGATAGGCTGCCCACGTTCAGCAACCCATTGCTCTTCGAGAACATAACTTGAGTATAAGAAGCAAACCGGATGAGCCAAGCGACAGCCTTTAGAGGCTTGGACCACTCAGAGTATCGAGAAAACATGAGGGTGATGCCATTGTGCAGGTTGGCCGCATTCACCAAAGCCGGCCCTTTCTTAGTCTCCACACCATCCGGTGGAGCCGACAATACAAATTCTGGTGGACTATAATCGTTCAAAGGCGGGGGTCCTCTCAACCAAATCCTTAGTTCTTCTTCGGTTTAAATTCCTCTTGAGGCTATATCAGCAATATTATCTTCTGATCGCACGTGCCGCCATTGTGAAACGTTAGTACACTGATGAATAATTGCCAGTCGGTTAGCAATGAAGGTAATATAACGCGTACCGGTGTTCTCTATGTAGTACCTAACGATCATCGGGTCTGTTCAAAAATAAGCTGCGTCGAAACAATCTGGCAAGCTTCGTTTTAACATCTCACTCAATTGAACACCTAAGACCGCTGCCGCCAACTCAAGCCTTGAGGTAGTAACGGTTTTGATAGATGCTACTCGAGATTTACTACATAGAAGCACATAGTATGGGGCTCTGTCCACGGGATTTTGCCTCGCGCATGCCACAGCACCGTATCCAGTTTCTGAAGCAAAGTGTTAGGGGAGATCACCTACAAGAGCGTTCCATACTTCTCTCTGTTCAGCATGGTTTTCTAAGTATCGGGTCTTGCTTGACTAATCTCCTGAGCTTCCTGGACGAAGTCACCCGAGGAGTGGATTAAGGTACACAGGAAGACGTGGGACCTTGACTAAACCAAGGCTTTTGGCTCGGCTTCAACTAATCAAGTTGTGGCCACTTGGCTTAAATGGACAGATTCAGGAATGGTTAGGGGAAGTCTTAGCAGGTAGAAAGGTTTACGTTCCAGTAGGTGGCAAGAATTCTCAACTAAAGAAGTTTCCCGGTGTAGTATCACAGGAGCCAGTATTAGGTCCTCTGTGGCTTCTACTGTATTGAATGGTTGGTCTCTATAGCAAGCTTTGGGCAACAAGTAGCCAAATGCCTACTGATCCCGAAACCAAAACAAGATTGATCCATAACTTCCACGATACCGAATTATTGAATGAACAACATCCTAAAACATGCAAACCTGAAATGCGCGATCACACGGACTTAGAAACGAGAACAAATTTCACCGCGTGCGAGAGACAAGCACGTGGGTCACGCAAGTTTAGCATAGGATATAGCAATGTAGCGCGTTGGATGCAAATAAACAGAAATCAGTTCAAAGAAACGTAAGTTGTACGAAACACGCAAATAATATACATATACGTGAGTAATTCCACGAAATCATGATATTATAGTGCTTTAAGGATTTTTTCACAACCGATCGTCACGCAGCCCGCCAAAATTCTCTTTATCTTAGCGGAGTCAGCGGTTTGGAGTAAGGGCGCCGACTCCACGTACCTAACTAGGCCCTGCTGTGCGCTTGACTACCGCCTCTTACTTGGAGAATCTTCTCACATATATGCACGGTCACATGTGATTCGGTGGCCAGGCCGACAGGTTCTTCTGCAAGAGCCGCCACCCAGCCGCAGGTACGGGGGGACAGTATGCCTAGAGACTCCAAGTCCGTGAGCTATCTTGGAGAAAGCAGACGGGAAAGTGCACGGGCGTGTGCGAAGAAACCACAATAGTGATCGCATGCGTTATCGTCTTCATCATTGCCAATGAAAAAATGAGAAACCCTAAAACAGTGTCATCTTGATAGAAGTATGGGGCGAGGCTTTGTTCTACGAACATGAGGGGGAAGTAGGTAGACGTTTATTTGAGTATGCGAGGTAACTATAACAATTACTACAAAATAAAAAGTTTTCAAAAATGCCAATAACAAAATGAGACTTGACTCGTAGTTAAGAGGTCATTATGGTTCTTAGAGCAAATGTTCACATCCTGCTTCAAAGCAGAAGCAACATGTTCGTCAACCCGTTGCTGCCTTCCTCAGGAGCGTAATCCCTGACTCGATGATCTACGCGGCTGTCGTGAGACAGCAAGCCATTACTGGGCGAGAAAACAACACAAGGTCTCGTGAGACAATGTCGGGTCTTGTTGGAAGTGAAGGACGGACTGTCTTTCATGCCTGTATGCTTGTGTGAGCGTGAGTAGGAGTGAACGTTTATATGCCAAAACAACAATCATAGTTTGCGAAACTGTATTTTGAGTGGCACACAAAGTTTGGGCACTCTGGGGAATGTAAGAATATACCGAAATTCAGTGTTAGACTTTCTAGTTACTCATAATTTGTTCAAATACCAATGCAGATGCTTGTGCACATGCATAGGGGAATGGCATTGTAAAAGGTGGGCCATGGCTCAGTTGCTTGAGTTTCTTACTTGGCCTGAAACTTGCAGCTGGGCGCTATTTGGCGACTGAATCCGGGGCGCCGATTTGTCCATCTTCATCCTCCAATAGATTGATACCGTGCACGTCACGGGTCAACTTTTCCTTGGTGGTCTTAACCCTCACCGTTCTTATCTGCCCGTCGGAACTACCAACGACGTAGATGCCAACACCCAAGGGTCACGTGCTACAGTGAGAATGTTCGTCTGAGGTCATGGTGTTTCACTAAGTTTGAATGAACTTTCTTTGATGAGCCCAATTTGTCGGGTTTGAAGGGTCCGTAGGTATTCTCGTAGCTTCCAAAACACCCTGGCGAAGTAATTTGCCTGTTTCCACCCGTGAAGGTAGCTACTACGAAGGTTCGTCTGCTCTCAGAATCCAAAGTTTGGCCTTATCGTCGGTGGACCGTTCGGGGTAAGTGCCAGACCTGTGGGGTCGCCGGTAGATACTGGACTTACGGTGCTATTATTCAAGATTCTCTCGACCTCTATCGTCACGGGACTCAGCGCCTCATCCTCTGGCCGTCGCTGTCCAAATAACGATAACAATACCCTTCTGGAGGATCTAATCAGGAGCTCCCACGCGCCACCTCGGTGGCTGGCCTGCAGAGGGCTGAAGTGCCATTTGATGCCATATACCAAGGTCCGGTTCTGCAGGTCGTCTCGGTTTACATTTTGAGTCCTACGCTAAAATTTGCTTTCAGCGCTCACAAAATTTGGCCCATTATCAGAATAAAAATCCAGTGGTAGACCCCTCCTGTTGGAAAAAGAGCTTTAGGGCCCGAAGGTAATAGTCAATGGTCACTGGAAGCTCAAATTCCAAGTGTACGGCCCGGGGACTTCACGCATCTCACGGCACACCCGTGTCTCTTTTCCAACTTTTTTTCGCACCTGACCCCTGTGCCCGAAATAATCAAGACCGGCCTCACTAGACGGCCACTACCCCGGGCTCGTTCCACACTGCGGCACAGGAACCACATATAGCTTGCCCGCGGTAGCAGTGCGTCTTCCATATTGTACACTAAGTAGGACAACGCGTTTCACGGTAGCCCTTCCTCTCTGTATCCAAAACCGCCTCCGAATGACACTCGTCAAGTGGCTTTCCAGGGGTGTCCCTCCACTGCGTGTGTGTGTTAAGTCAGCAAGTCTATCACGGGTTGTCGAGTCGGTATTAGTATTGGAAGCTTCGCGTCGGAACTCAGGTGAGAGTTTGTCAGCCTTCCACCTGCCCTTAGTAGTCCATCAACAAGTTTTCGATTTGGGGGTTTCGAGTCGGCTTTTGGAAATGATGTCCTTTCATCGGCCGATCCCTTCCTTCCGGGTTCCTCGAGCCCCCTAGGGGAAGCCTCGAGGAGTACCATTTTGAGTAGACCATGCTCCGCCTTTGTAGCCCTTCAGGACTTGTTGGGCCCAAACGTACACGATCCGACGGACAAAATCCTTTCCCGATCAACGAATGCCTCTTAAATCTAGCCATCCGTACCAGTGATGAAAACGTCTTTATCCAAGGCGAACGCCTAACCAACCTTGGCGAGAAAGTTGCCCATTCTGCGGCTGCTACCGTCATTACATCGCCTTTGATCTCCATTTCTGGCACAAGAGATGACTTCTGTTCGTAAACCGGCCGGTCCTATTCTGGGGTGCATAGGAATTTTGGCCTTCCCTTACGCGTGTCTAGTAGCCGAAAGTTGATTGCACCTGGGAAAAACTAAACGGCTGGGTTGCCGGTAGACTTAACATGCTTCCACTGGTTTACAGAAGTTTCGTCGTGTATGATGGTGAACCGATTAGCGTTGAACATACTGGAAAGGCCGTTGGTAATATAGTACAGCACTGCTGTCTAGTACTTCCAAAACTTAGGTGACCAAATATAGGGGTCCAAACACCTCTTCATGGCTTCTACTGCCCTTACAGCCAACACTGCGGCACTGAGGCCGAGACGAGGGATTAAAATCGATCTCAGTTCGGTGACGGGGGCTTTGGCAAACGGAGTCCCCGGAGGGTAGTATACATCAACCAGGCACCACAGTCCATACACTACGGCCGAGTGTCTAACTTAGGACTCATCAGAAATGGAGTGTATCTCTCTCGCCTGCGTTGTATGATCAGGGAGAAGGCACTCTGGAATCCGTAAGTCCCCTAGTTTCCTAAAGGAGTCTAGGAACTCTTCCCACTCTACCAGGTGCTCCTGGTCAAGTGGCTGGTCCCGCTTCACTTTCTTTCGATAAAACCGATGCAGCAGGGTCTTTCTGGGCTGCAGTCGGGGGAAAAACTAAAACGAGTGGGTGGAGCGGGCTAGTGGTGGTGGATAGTAATCCGCGGCGAGTAAACGGTTGGTCGAGAACGTTCAGCCCAAAAACGAGTTCTTCCGTCTCCGCTTTCCAACGCGGCCCTACAGGATTAGTGGCCAGTTCAGATCTCGCGCCCTGCCTGTCTTGTGGTATGGAATGGCTTTGGGAACCTCCGAGGCCTTTGATGTCCACTTCGTGAGGTGAAAACCTCCGCTCAGTTCCGTTGGGCACCCAAATTGTGTTATGGCCGAGTCAGCTTCATCGAACGACCAAGGTGGCCGTTGGCGTAGAAATTTCTGCTGACAACATCCACTGCTGACCCGTGAACCAAAGCTCCATATTTTTTTGCTGGTTCTTGCAAGGGTGGTGATGTCACCTCAAAGGGATGAACCGTCATTCTGTAACCTATCACTGATTTGTTCAAGTCGTTCTCTTCCCGCAGTGAGTAATGCCAAACATCTCTTTCCCTAACGGTACTCCCACTTGAAGAAACATCTCTCTGATGTCGGCCGACAAAGTCTCTCTGCCTGGCCTTAACCGACGCAAGACCTTAATCAGCGCTGTTGCCCTATCGGACCCTTTAAGTAAGCCAGAATTCATCGACTACCCTCAAAACTTGGATGGGCACTCTAAAATAACCCGTAGTGTTTTGGGTTTCTTTGGATGGAGATCCGGGTGGCCCGGCAGGTGCTATAGCCCTTCTCGGTCATCGGTGATTGCAGCCGCCTATTCTACGTAACCAGGCACCTCGTTTCACACCATAATATCCCAGTATTGTTTTCGGAAATCTTCATTGCTACAAAAGTGTTCTTTGAAGCGCAGTCATCTTTGGAGAGCTTCAGTTCTGCTGTCAACCAGAGGGTCGGCTTGTGCACTCCACGAGAGGGGTGTCTGGAATCTGTTTTTTAGGACCAAGCTTCCTAGCCATGCCGTCTGCAGTGCGAGGTGGTCCTCTTGAGATAATGACAGTCGGTCTCCCCCGGCATCACTGATATCTTGCTCGTAGAGAGGCTGTAGTCGGTGCCCTACGTGCTTCGCTTCTGTTGGCGCACAATTTATGAAGTCATGCTTCTATTTTGGGCGGTACAGTATCCAAACTATGGTAGTACTTACGGCGTAGGTTGCCGGCGGCCGCCTAATATCTGGTGTAGCACCCAATGTGCTTTTGGCACGTCGAAGCAGGTAAGAAGTTCAACTCCCTCATCCTCTCAATTTACGACGGTTATATCCTGCAAACGGAGCCATCTTGATGGAATCGCATTTAACAAAACTGACGCTCGCACAAGAAGATCAACCAGTGTGAAAGCTTCCGCTGATTCCACTTGCACATTGGTATCTGGGGCAACGAGTTTCAATCTTAGCTGATCCGCAGTTAGTACCCGGGTTCAGCTAACCTTGCTCACAGCCAACGACGTCGTGTTATTCGCGACCTGGTGTTCATTGGCAAACAGCTCCCTTACCGGTCCGCCATCGAAAAAAGCCAAAGCTCTGGCCACCTCGTTAGGGGACATTGCAACGTATATGTGTGAAATCCTCCCTAGCCGTTGCCATATACTTGTATTGTTGAGGCTGTGCTCTTTATTATATTGACCCTCGAACAAGTACAGCATGCATCAATTACTACACGCCAACATTCGTTTATATTTCGCTCACGCGGAGTGGCATAATTTTGAATCGAACTTGGACTGCCGTGACAGTAGTACCTGACATTGACCTTTGTTGAATTCTGGTCCTCGTTGCTAGACTTTGTGGCCGTACAGTTGACGTTTGTACACATTTGTAGATGCGTATAATTTGTTAATCCAGTAACGTGGAAACTACGAATCAACCTCGTTTTGGTTTCCAAACCCGTTTCGAATTGGCTACGCGTTCTCACAGTCGGAATAACCATTACAGTCATCACCCACTACAGCGACTTTTCCAGGACAGAGTTCCTGGGCAGATCACACCGGGCTCTATGTTCCCTTCTGTAGTACGTCCCTTTACCTGGTGCAGTAGCCGATGGTTCCTGCCTGAACAACCTTCGTGACCACACCTAGCTCCCATTTGGTAAGCTGCCACCAGGTGTGGATTGGTAAGACGGATAAAGCATGCACCTACCGTCATGGCCACTCCCCAAAGTTCTTCATCTGTGGCTTTGAGGAAGTTTGGACAGTCCGATAGCCCGTAATTAGCGTCGCAGTTCTTGTAGCTTGGGTGCTCTGCGGTCCCGCTCTGGATGTAGTGCCTGTTTGTTCAAGGCTGCCGCTTCGGGTGTTCCCTTGCAGCATTTTGAGCTAGGCTGGTGCTGGGTCTTTTTGCCTTGTTTCTATCACAAATGAGTCGAAGAAATCGGCTGCCTGCTATTCTGGTTTGCCTGTCTAAGTAATCCGTCATGCACCGAAGTTGGTTCCATGGTCACTCTGGCTTATGCCTTCCGGTTCCTCAGTCCAAAGACCCTGTAGTTCAGACGAGAAGCAGCAATCCATCCTCTACAATGTGTGCTTTGCTTTGGGATCGGCCCTGTATCCTAAATGATTGAGGGCCATTGAACGATTCCGCATCTTAGGAACGATAAAGGTCGCAGCGTGGGCTTTGCCATTTGTTCGCTTGGCCTCTGACATCACACCCTCTATCAGATTGCCGGCGAACTTGAACGGCTGGCCAAATATATCCCAGATTTTTCTTTGCCCGCGGATAGCTCTGTCCGGGGTCAAACAAGGCACACCCACCAATATCTTTCCTGGCTCTATCTCGGCAATGGTGAGTCGAGTAGAGCCGCCTTTGTCCCGGATAGGTCACAATATGCCGGACGAAGGCTTCAAATTTTTTGACGAAATTGCTCTACTGTTAAGGTCGTCTGCCGAAGACCGTCAGCCCTGCGGTTGGTTAATCGGCTGTTGGTTGCAACGTTGTTAAGTGCTTGGGGGCCGCCGCATAACTCCCCATTTCTCTGCCCCTGGTCTGACGAACCGATCTGTGAGCAAGCTCGCTCTATCCACATTTTTCCCCTGCTTGTCGGGCTTGGAGCTCAACTTACAATACCAGCTGCCCTAGTTCTTGTATTCTCAACCTAAAACAGTCAACACCATTGCAATCAAAACAACCCTCATTAATAAACGAACTGGCGCCGACAGAGCTAGTTGACTTGAAGCCATCTACGTTTACTCAAACCCTCCCCAGGGACTTTCCAAATTACTTCCTGTCCTGGTTCCGATGTCTTTCCTCTCTTCCCAAGTACACCGCGCGTTTTTCTTGTTAAAAATTGATCATTTTGCGTTTTATATTTCGCTTTGGGCAAAAGGCAGCCGACTCCATACGGATCCCGAAACCAAAATAAGATTGATCCATAACTTCCACGATACCGAATTATTGAATGAACAACATCCTAAAACATGCAAACCTGAAATGCGCGATCACACGGACTTAGAAACGAGAACAAATTTCACCGCGTGCGAGAGACAAGCACGTGGGTCACGCAAGTTTAGCATAGAATATAGCAATGTAGCGCGTTGGATGCAAATAAACAGAAATCAGTTCAAAGAAAGTAAGTTGTATGAAACAAGCAAATAATAGATATAATATATATAAAAAGTGTGGTTCACTCTTGGAGCGGCACGAGCTGGATGCTGATGGATGTGTATCGTGCTGCCCCATTAACTGAAGCAGGCCCTAGTGCCGCCTACCGTGGGCACTGAGTGTAGACCGTTAGAGTTCGCTTCCCTGACGAAAATTTGGCCCCATCCCGTTCCCACCTCTCACGGCTCTCCAAACCAGTTCTCACATAGGTGCTTTCCTGTTTGCAATATGCTAATGACGGGAAAGATATCACGGTAACACACCACTAAATCGGATATCCTTGCTCCTAATCAAGTATAATCTCAGCACACTAGCACCATCGAATATGTGCATAGACGAACTTGCGGCTATGTTTCTCGGAACGGGACCAATTTCCTTTAGGTGTCATCACCGACACCATCATAGTTTCTTCCACTTTAGGGCCCCTCAGGAACCATTCAATATAGAGTAACCACTATACCGGAAGAGGCCGTAACGTATATGGTGCTATGCCAGCAGACTACCAGTCCCATTAACTCTCACCGTTCCTTCAACCCCACCTTACCGCCTCTGTGCTGAACTGCAGACTGCGTAAGCAAACTAGATCAAGGGCTGTCATTTCTAGATCCTTTTAACCCAAAGGTTCTAGGTTTTTCTTAGTATCCCGACACTGCCACACCAACTTGCGAACCAATAATCCTTTAGAATGCATACAAAATGGCCCAACCGTTGGAAGCAACTCTGCTAGCCTGCAGCATTATGACTCAGTCCCCGGCGAGCCCACTCCACCCAGAACATGGAGTAGGTGCCACTGACCGCTTAAATGAACTTTATCTTTGCCCCGTTCACATAAACCCAACCAGTTCATTACCCGCAGCTGGAACCACGTCCCTATTTATTTCAGGTTCGTCGCCTCCCGCTATCTCAGTTTCCAAACTGGATAACCAAAGATGCCACTATGACTCGTACCGACGGGAACCCAAGTGGGACCTTTCACATCATCTGGGACTGCAAGCAAGCCACGCGGCAGGAAATACCCCCAACTGCCCATCGTATCGATTAGGGTTTGCTAACACAAAACCACTCCTGCTGATATCAACATTACAGCCAACACAAATAACAGTTCACGCGCAACCTGCTAAAATACTAGTCGTCATTTACATCCGTCATATCTCGCCACACTGGACTGATTGACCGACACATATCCTTCACCCCGCCAGGCGAACTATACCCATAGAATGTAAAACATTACCAGTAATGACGCCGAATAACCCTGAGGCTCAGTGCATCAATGCACATCTATATATGTATACATATTTGTCAGAGAAACAGCATAATATTGCCCAAGTCAATGCGGAGATTTTCCACTTTAGTATCTGTTGCAACAGTCCGCGTTTCGCTCGATTCGTGTCCGGCTGGAAATTGATCCTCCACTTTTCCAGGGCCCTCCAGTTGCACTCCCACGTTTTTGAATGGTACAGGTTACTGATTCTGAAATTTAACCCACCCTCATATGGACCTTGTTCACTTCCACATTCACCAAAGTACAAAAATGTTCATTCATAAAATTGGTTTCATGTCTCTTTGTTTCATAACTCATTCCTTTTCTTGAACCCCGGTAGAACCTACATTCAGGGTTTGCATCAGCCTTATGGTTTGCTATTCTCTTCGCATGCATCCATTTTCCCGAGCGTACTTCCGTGCGATCTCTTTTTCTTCCTATTTGAAACTTTGCTGTTCGCAGATACCCGGTAAACCGTCATTTTTCACGACTTGGTCATTTCCGTTGATAATGCCACTTTAGCAGCACGAATGAACTTCCTATTCGATATCCCCACTGTGCGCCACCGCCCAGCGCAAAACCGAAGCCGGTTCAAAGTTGGCGCGGAAACCATTATTACAGTGGTCCATATAAGCTATCGCTGGCTATGTTTTTCTACGGCTGGCACTCTTGACATTTATACCTGAAGTTTGTGATTATTTCATTTTACTGAGTAACGCTGTACACCATGATCATGCGCCAGCGTGCGTGTCTCGACCATAGCCGAGAAATATACCATTATTATTATTATTATTATTATTATTATTATTATTATATAGGTGAGTAATTCCACGAAATCATGATATTATAGTGCTTTAAGGGATTTTTCACAACCGATCTCTACGGTCTTAGTCCTTACAAGTGATGTGAATTTGGTTGGGGCTCGGGGGAAGAGGAGCTGAGCAGGGGCATAGTTGCCGTTCCTGACTGTGCATAGAAGCGGGACTTACCTATCAAGGCTTAGAAGAGGTGCCCATTATCACCGCCCACTGACGGTGACAGGCTTGATGGTGGCACACGACTAAGGCCCGTTTATTATAGGAGCTGTACACAATATTGACGCCCCTGAGATTTTGATGACTTCTGGTCCTAAGCGTTCGGAATAGTGTGCAGCAGCAGAAAAATGTCGCCGGTTGAGCTCTTCAGGTTCAGATCAGCGTTCCATTGCAAGCAATCACTGGTTCTCACGCAAGTGTACTTTTATTTAACTAAACCCTCTGAAAAACTGTGTTCAGGCATGATCGCCCCTTTAACAAAGGAAGCCATCGAGATGAAGAATGTACAACGTCCTGCAATGCACACTGTTGAGGTTCGGAGGAGCAAGAAGTGTGGGCACAAATACCAGGACCTCAGACTTTTCCCTCTGGAAAGGAGGAGACTGTTAGGTGACCTCACAGAGACATTCAAGATAATAGAGGGCTTTTCCGGGTCTAGGCCAGGGAGTCTTTGCTCTTTTGCAAGCTTCACTCACTTGAGCCACACAGGCAAGTCATTTTCAGTGATACTTTGAAATATACTTTTTGTGGTCGTGTCATTCTATGGATCATAGTTTACACATACTGCCCCAAAAAAGTTTACAAAGTCACCTCTACATGCCAAGTATTTTTGAACGCAGTTTGCCTTCACAAAATGTCCTCCCAGCGTCATGGGTATGACGGTTGGTTCCAAGCCGAATGCTTCGAAATAGACAGTGATCTCTACAAAGCCCTCGTCAAAGCAGTGTGAAGTTGCTCAAAGTGCTGTGCGTCATATGTAGCAAGCTGTCGGCTCCTGTTCGGCCGCCAAAGCAGTCGGTCAGGATGGCTCTTTTGTCACAAACAAGACAAAGTTATCACTGTCATCATGTTCTTCACCATCAACCTGCTTATCAGTAGCGGAGGCAGCAGCAGCATCATCATCTTCACCAGTGTCACTACTGTCACCACCATAATGGCCGCCAGAGGTGGGGACTTCCACCGAGGGTAAAATGTGTGCTACGCTCGAGGATCTGTTACCTTATACGATTACGGACAATGTGTGCTGGGTCCCGCATTTCTTCTAGGAAGAGAGGCTAGAAGTTGAAAGTGTGCATACATCAAACTGACTGTTTGCCGATCTGGAAAGGCGAACAGGGGCAACACCAGGCATGCCTGCATTTATGGTAGACGGGTGAGCGGCTGATTCCGAAGTAGCTAAGGCAGACGCCCTGGGATGCCATCGTGCATCAGAGTTTACAAGTGATGAGCCTTGGCCACCTCCCTCGCCGGTGTCCCAGCCCTCAATCGAGTTCGATGATATCAAAATCGATGGAGTTGTGACGGCTCCAAAATCTTTCAAGCCATGTATACCACCCGGGCGGGACGGAATCCATCCACCATTACTACGGTAGTCGGCCGAGATTCTCGCGGGTCCAGTCGTCAAGTTGCCGGACACTGTATTAGAAACAGGAGAGCTCCCAGACGACTGAAAACAAGCAGTCGTGGTACCTATGTTCGAGGACGAAGACAAAGAAACAGCTGTCAGCTACAGAACGGCAAACCTTACACGCGCAGTCTGCAAGGTGATGGAGCGGTCTATAGCCAGGGGCTTCGGAGAAAATCTTGACGAGCACAATCAGCTTGGCCCTGCACAGCAAGGACTTCACAGATCACACTCATGCGCCTCCAACGTTCTGTTGGCTCGGGAACACTGGGTAGAAGCAAAGGCTAGAGGATATCCAATAGACGCCGTTTTCGTCGACTTCAGCAAGGCATTTGACGAAGTACCACAAGACTGAATCCTCCAGAAGCTCAAGCTATCGGGAATAGTTCACCTACTACCATGTTGGATTGAGGACTTCCTGAGAGGGGGAAAGTTGGAGTTTAAAGTTTCTGGGACCCCGTCCACGCAGTACACTGCCTCCAAAATTGCCCCCAAGTTTCTGTACTCGGTGTAACGAACGTCTGAGCGATGAGTAGCCAAATTTGCAACGGATCACGAAATCAAAAGACAATTATCCTTTGTATTCTACGATACTGGATTATTGCATGAACAATGATACCAAAATGATGCAAACCTCAGTAATACGATCACAAGGACTCAATAACGAGAAACCGAATTTCAACTTGTGAGCAAGGAGCACTTGCTTCACGTGGGTCTAGAACAAGGGTGTGACAAAGTAGCTCTCTGGAAACGAATAAACAACAATTTGTACATAGAAACAAACACTTCGTAAAGACGTGTCAATAATGTAAGCAAGTGAGAGATGTGAAGGAAGACACTGAATGGCAAGGGTTTTAGGGGATTTTCCACGACCGGTCGTTACACTCGGTCCTTTGCTGTTTCTGGTCTGAAACAATGATCTCCCAACCCGTATTAACTCTCCGGGCCTACTCTATGCTGATGATCTGAAGACGTGGCGAGTACTTCACTCTGACCGACAATGCCTGCAGGATGATCTCGACGAGCTGAAGCACTAATTCCGTACTTGGGCCCTTCTGATAAAGTCAGAAACATCCGCACACAGGCGCATAGGTCGGATGCGGTCAACGCCAGATCACACAACCTATGGCACTGTGCTGAGAACGAAAGCCTGTGAGCTTGATCTCGACTTGGTGCTGTCAAAAGACTCAAAAGCGAAAGGCCATACAGACAGAGCATGTGCCACAGCATAGAGCATCCTTGGAGCGATCAGCCGTTGCTTCGAAAGGCTCCCTCAAAATGCTTTCTGGCTGTTATATATTACACATGTTGGACCTCGGTTGAAGTATGGCGCCGCGGTGGCATACCTGTGCACAGCTGCCGAATCCACCAAGCTTGCAACAGTTCAGAGAGCTGATAAGCGTCTCGTTGTTGACTTAAGCTGGATTGCTTACGAATGTCGCCTACAGGCTACCGGACTGTTTCCATGAACCCATCGGAGGATACGAGGCGACATCAGCTGCTCCAGTCACATTGTCCGAGGCGAACCAGGACCAAAAATACAATCGGTCTCTCAACTGCGTGGACATTCTCGTACACGGGGGCACCCACTGACACTCTTGAATATGGAGCCCATTGGCTTGAAGCTGCATTGCCGCCTGTCCTGAAGAGTTACAAACATTTGGAACTCGTTCCCAGCGGATCTGGTGGAAAAGGTGGACGATTCAACCTTCAAGCTAAAACTAGACAACCTTCCGATTCATAAGTGGTGCGATTCTCTTTCTTGAGACCACTCTCATGAGCTCCCGTGACAGGGCTTACACAAGTGGTTTCCCTTTGCCTTTAATCCGGAAGACTGAAGGCATGGCAACAGACCCCAAATCGGTGATTGCGAAAAGAAGCCAGCAAAACTTCGATCTAGGTTGACAGCTAGACATCACTGCTCCAGCCGCAGGGTGGTAAACCACTGGAATAGACTGCCAGAAGCGGTAATAGAACCAAGGGCCTTTCGGGCAATCAAGGGGGCCCTAGATAGTCAGTGGAATGAAATCATTTCTGAATGTGTTTCGAGCACATCGCTTGACAGGGCGATGTGATGTGTGTAACTATTGAACGTTTCCAATTTGTACGTGATGATAAGGTGAAAGCCCACGAAGCTTATTGCCTCCCGCAGTTCATGAGCGATGAGGTTTTGCGTTTCCCTTCTATTTTTTGCGGAGATTCAACGAAATACTTTGTGCGGTGTTGGAAGCCCATCAACTGTGTATACTGCGGACAGAATTCTTGAGAAGCCGAGATCGTTATCTGCCCTGTGCAAAGAAATTACATACGCCTTTTAACGAAAACACGAATCAACAGCTAACCAGAGCTCCTCTAGGAGTAACCGTCATGGGCTAAAGTGAACCGTTCACCGCTGAGGTGACTCCCTCAACAGGGGACTTTGTTGCCCGAATGACGGCGGGTTTCAGGTGAACTGAACAGTGGAAGCTGGCGGTCCAAAAAACGAGATATGAGCTCTCCCGGCTGCGCTCAGTACTTTCATGCAGGTCGGCAGAAATGTTTTTCTCTATATGCAAGGCGGTAGTGAGGTCACTTTTAGAGCATTGTTTGCATGTTTGGGCGCCTTTATTGAAAAAGGTTGCAGCCTGCCTGGAGAAGGCCCGGCGACTGGCCACTCGGATGGTTAAGGGAAAACGAGGGAAATCATGAGAAAAGGACTAGAGGGTATGGGATTCCTCTCACTTAGTGAAGGAAGACTCAGAAGCGGCCTCGTTGATGCTTTTAAAATCCTGTAGGGTTTGTTAGGCACAATTTCAGAGGGATTATTTAAACAAGCCACTGATCACGGAACGAGATAAAATGGCATAAAATTGTGGAAGTCACACCTCAGGCTAAATGTGAAACAGAACTTCTTTAGCAATAAAGTGGCGGGAATGTGAAATAGACTGACGAAAGAAGTAGTTAGCGCGCAAGGTGTAAGGCACTTCAAAAGAACTTTGGATACCAAGTGGGAGGAGTTATTCATAGCAGTTAGATTCCCAGAAGCGGGAAAAACTGTAGTTCGCTACGAGATTTTCAGCTATCCAGGGTCCGCGCCTACGATCTGAGGCACTGAGTGTAATGAAAGGTCATGGTTGCCTCTTGCCTCGATGTAGAGGAAGGCTGCTCTACTTCTTTTTTCAGTCAACAAGGTGGCGAGTTCCTGCGTGAAAATCGAAGACCGTAGAAAGTTGCAAATTTAGTACCTTTATTTAACTGGAAGTCAGTGTCCTGCTCGTGAATCGTACGAAGAAAAGATAACATATTGGAGCAAAAGTTCTCACTCCCAAAGCAAAGAAGCCGGTGACTGCCAGGAAAATTGGCCATTTGCACCCAGAACAGGAGAACAGAAACCCATCGGAGGTGTGAAAAAAGAGTTGATAAGGGAAAAGTAACAAACTGGGTAAATGTGAGAAAACGGGCTGGCTTGTTTTGCTTCAGTGGGACTGCTAAGCTTATCGTTGAAAGCTCTCGTTCTCTTCTCGGCCACTGTTGCTTCATATCCATTTTGCCATGAAGTTACTTCTTGAGATTCCTAGTTTTTACTCACCTAATTTTAATAAGACCTTGTTATTAGGACTAAACTCAGTAGCTTTTATCCCTAGTAGACCGGCAAAGTGCATGATTACGAGTAAGGCCAAAGATTGGAATCCCCAGACAACACCGAATGTTCTTGGTAAGTCCGAGAATGGAGTGCTATTCCTGAGTGGAAACGGGCTCTGTTGGTTTGGGGGGTCCAAGAGAGTATGTTCTGCAACATCTGCTCATGTTGGTCCTTTGGGCATACAACAAGATAGAAAAGAAGGCTCCGTTAGCCTACCAGGACCGTGACTACTTAACCTGTGTATGCCTGGGGTGCGTAAAATGTATGAGAAAATTGTCCCTAAAATTATCCGCTAAGAGAAGTAAAATAGACAAGGAAGCCACACCCAGCTCCGGCTTGTGCGTAGAGACCGGTGAGGTCAATGATATCGCGGGTCCGGACAGCGAAAACACGAGGAAAACTCTCTTCCTGGGGCCGGCAAGTAAGCCGTCCTCCGCCGACTGTAAGGCGGAGGAGGCCAAGTTGAAGTAAATGGTGAGGAGTAGAATGTCCGGAGTTACAGTTGGAAGGGAGATAGGTCAGTTAGCGGCCCCTACCCAGGGCCAGCCGAATCAAATGTAACAAATAGGGTTACAAGCTGCATCTTTGGAGGGAACCAGCACAAAAACCCAGGCCCACACCGAGATCGAACTAGGGCAGAGTAGGGACGTGATGATAAAGAGGTTGACCAAGCCTTTCTACAAGGAGATACGGCAACAAAGTCAAAACTTAATAAGTCGGGTGACGGATATTATATTTCAATTTGCAGTACCAAACCACTCATTTGTCGAGAGGGTACTACAGTTGGGTGATGGTGACCCAGTGCTGACGGGCAAGGTCGGCAGGAATGCCGAAGGCAGCAAAACCATTAAGCCAGATAACTCGTCATCGTGGAAAGCCCACACTACCTGGCGAGAAATAAGAATGCCCACACAGTCCCAGCTAGCGGTATCAACAAGCCCTCCAGTTACGGTTTGACCCGCGTTGAGCCTGACTCTGTTGGTCGTCCATGAGGCCCCGCACGGTCAAGATTTTCCGGTGTCGAAGAGAGGCCTACCACCCCCAGTACTGTACTTGACTCAGGCGGTCAAGCATGGGGACTAGCGGAACCAAGGGAGCCCGGTAATTTAATGAGCCCCATGGAATGTGATAGAGAGAATGAGCACCACCGTAGCACAACCGGAAAACCAGAGGAGGAGGCAGTCTGGCGCAAAACTCGAGTTCAAAAGTGAAGCGTCACAATCAGGTGAGTTGCCGGACAATGAGGCACACTGACGCAGTGTAAGACATGCCGCAGAGGGAATAAATAAGTTGAGCTAGAGGAACAATCTTGGGGTAGGAACTGCTTGGCGATTACGGAGTAATGTCTAAGATAAGAGAAGAGAGTGTAACGCACATATGTGGAAATCCTCCTTAGACGTTGTCACGTACTTGTATTGTTGAGACCAGGCTCTTTACCAGATTGACCCTCGAAAAGAAACAGTATGCATCAACCACTACACTAAAACGTTTGTTTACATTTTGCCCATGTGCCGTGGCATGTTTTTGATTTGAACTCGGACAGCCGAGACGGTAGCACCTGACACTGACATTTGTTGAACTCTGTTCCTCACTGCTAAAATTTTTGGCCGTACGGTTGAGGTTTGCACACATTATTTGCGCATAATTTGTTAATACAAAACAGTAGAATCAGCGAGTCAATCCTGTTCTGGTTTTGGGATTCTTTAATTGGGCTACGTTTCACTCTCGATCAGAATAACTGTTACGGAGAGTAAGTCAGGCTTTCCCAGCAGGTATTTATGCGCTCATAGCAGATAGACGGGATGGAAGAATAGGAGCGGGAGTGCTAGTGCTTGTCTCGGGGCAAATAACTCAAAATGAAGTAATTCAGTGTTTCCTCCCAATATACAGGCGGTCTTAGTGCGAATAAAAGTTCGGTCACCATGGATGGCAGTGGTGTGCGTGTACAGGAATCCATTATCTACTCCTGCGAAGGACGAAAGCCTGCTAGAGTATCTAGTGACGGCAACTAAGAATGCTAAAGGAAGCTTTGTACTCTGATGCCACAAAGCCTCAAAGATTGACTGGCACTTGACTCGGGCACCTGAGGAGCTTTTTGGGCAATACTTGCGAGACAATCTTGAGGATAGGGTCGTGGTGCAGCACAATAACCTGGAAAATCGGTGGAGAAAATACGAAACTCCGAGTCTACTGAACCTAGTATTAACTAAGTTCATCAAAGAAGGAAGCGAGGTGAGAGCAGATGTTCCGCTTGGTAAAAGCAACTATGGGGTTATCAGCTTCCACCTCCTGGGCTAGAGAGCAAAGCCATCAGACAATCGTCCAGTAAACTTCAGGGGACTGGACGAGGACACGTTGCTGTCAGCGGCAGCATCTTTAGCCTGAGACTATGAAGGTACAGTGAATGAAATATGGCTAATGGTTAAAAGTAACCTACCCTGGCTGACCGAAGAAATAGGGCCCATGCGCTGAGTCCACGGACCAGGCGGAAAGGCAATACAATGTGGGCTATGAGGTGAAAACAACAAACATGGAGGAGGTATCAGGAAGCCAAGCAGTATAGACGGTCTCTGGGATACCAGAGAATGAATGAGTTGTTTTGTGAACGGCAGAGGATAGACAAAATAACACACCAAATCGGCATGGCTAGGGCAGTCAACAAACTTCCAAAATTTTCCTCCAACCACCTTCAGGCTAAGTCTAATTTGTGGGTAAACGTTAGAGGTGTGAAAACTTGGAACGGAAACCAGGCGGAAAATAATGAACAGAAGGTGGAAACCCTCCGAGAAAGCTTAAACATTGTCAACGGAATTGGTGAGGGAGGACAGCCACCGAGCACGGGGTGGCCTGGGACTTCTCCAACGGAGGAAACAGGAGTGGCCCCAGACGAAAAGGGGGAAGCCCCGGGACTTGATGGAATCCATCCAGTGGAGCTCCGACCGCTGGCTGGGACATTGGCAAGGTCCTCATCCACACTGTTCAACAAATCTCTCAGGGCGGCTAAGCTGCCGAGCGAACGGCAAACTTCGGAAGTCGAACCAATCCACGAGGGAGGTTTAAGTGATCAGGTGACGGACTGTCGGCCTATTAGTCTGCTATAAGTAATCTGAAGGTAATGGAAAAACTGTTCCAAAACGCTTCGGTTAATCACCTTGAGGAAAACAACTTAATGACCGAAGAACAGCCCAGCCGCAGGAGGGGCAGGTCCTGCCTCAGTAACTTGCTAAGCATCCCTGAAGAGACAACCGAAAAGCTGGACCAGGAAGGGGAGGTGGAAGTGTGCTATCTGGACTTCCACAAGTCGTTTGATAGTGTGAACCACAGGTGGCTTCTGCATAAGCTAGGTGAGACGGGAGTGGCTGCTGGGCTTATGGAATGTTTAAAAGCTTGCTAAGCTGACCGCTGGTTTTGAGCTACAGAAGAGGACCTAAAGTTCTCGATGACGATATCACCTAGTTGGGTCACTCAGTCATCGATACTGGGTCCCCTGCTGTTCCCGATCTATGTGAACGACTTATCTCAGGTTATAAGATCGCCCTGCTTTGTTTCTGCTTATGACGTGGATGTTCTAGGATGTTCAAAATCTAACCAGGTTTGATGAACCTAGATGACCTCTACCAGTTGCCAGCGGCAGGGAATTTGAAAAATGCTCACACCCTGTTGCTGTGGGAACTAGTGGATTGCGGTTTCTGAACTCGGGCAACCCAGAACTACCGACCCAGAAAAGCAAGCCCAGGGAATTGGGCATGGTCGTTTCAGGTGACTTTAAACCCTCGGTACAATGTTTGCAGGCAGCTAGCAAGGCAAGTAGAGCCATTTACCAGCTGCGCAGAAGGCTCACGTCAAGAAAGACTAGGGTGCTGATGCCTCTATATGGGACCCTTGTCCAACCCCACTTGAAGTATGTAGTTCGAGCCCGGGCTCCGCAGTCGGTGGGGGATATCCTGTCTCTGACGGGGGTCCAGAGAAGGTTCACCAGAAAGGTATTTGGGCCACCGTGTTGGGCTAAAGTTCGCGGACAGGGTGACAGAGCTTGTGTTACCTTCGTTGAAGCGCAGGAAGCCCGGGGAATCATTGGAGAAAATGAAGCAACTAAGTGGGCTGTCGGCCACTAACAAACCGCTGTTTACCTTCTACGGAAACTCGGCTCTTCGTGGGCAAAGGAATAAACTACCCAGGCCGAGGGCCAATAAAACCATCACAGCCCGGTGACTCGCTTTCAGGGTAATCACCAATTGTAACAAACTGCTCGAGGCGGTGATGGAAATGAACTCAGCGTCAGTGTTCAATAAAAAGCTGGAGGCGGTGTGGACACGTGCCTTTCCGGACTACCCGTGAGTCAGCAAATTGAGCCTAATTGTGTTATTTAAGTCAGCTTCAGCATTCCTCTTCTTCCGCCTCTTTTTTTCTACTTCTCCTCTTTCCTTTTCTTCAGTCCCTCCTTTAGATAATTCTCGATTTGGCTCGGTCTTTTTCCTTCCTACTACTTCCTCAGAGCCGATAACTGGAGGTTGTGGCTGCTGCAGATAGGGCGCACCTGTGTGGTTCCGAGGCCTACCCTATTAAGGTATCGTTTTTTCTGCTACCCAGGGAGCCAGATACTAACTAGATCCCGAGAATGGCCTATGGAACGGGTGACAAGCCAAAAGTTCCGACTCGCGCCAAAAGACTGCAGAAGTCGATGGAATATGTGAAGGAAGTCTGCTTTTGGAAGGGTTTCTTTCACATTTGCCTTTGGGAGCGATACTGTGCGTGATACTAGCCAAAGAAGCTGAAAGTTTAACCGTCCGCACGGAAACCAATTTTCTTATCTGCGAGCAGACAAGCAAACCACAGCCCTGTGGCGTCGAACAGCATGCGAACTGCCTAAAGATAAGTGACAATTGATTATGTTTACTTACAGTGAATTTTGGTCATGAATTAACAAATCCAAACTCAGCCTTCCCTAGGCCACTACACTCTTTATGAGGCCAATCTCGAAATTTGTCGTGCTCCCTGCTCCTGGAAGACATTGGATCGCAGAAACTCGAAGAAAGTTGAGACCCGAGAGCTCGCGGGCGCAAGAAACGGGACCATTGTCTGAAAGAAGCCACAAAACACATTGAGAATAAACAACGTGACAAACAAGCTCGTTTTTAGTTATTCGTACTCATACCAATACATAACAATATATATGACTCACGAAATATGAACGGAGAAGGGCAATCCAAATCTGTCTCTGCACGTGCGTGTGTGCATGTGAAATTGATCACAGTGTGGAATGTTCAAGTGGTTGCACGTGTTCGGGACCATGACGTGGGCCACGGAAGCCTTAGTGCTTGCACAAATTGTTTCTGAGCGCACAGGGGAGGATCGTAGAGACGAATGCTCACGGCTTCGGCTGTGGCTAAGATGCGACACCTGACAAGTCTTGATTGCTTTCCTCGGACTTTGTAAATGGTGCGAAAAGCGTTTATCACCTCGACTGAGTGGTTTGACTCAACAAGGTGTGAGCACACCGCACTCGTAATTGTCTCAATTGCTCCCGTGTTCAGCCAGGCCGGGTGGTGTTCACAAACGCGTTCGGATAAGCGCCGAGTCGTGTGACCAATGTACCTAGTTCCACAGGAACAGGTGAAGGAATACACACAAAACGAGGTTGCAGAATTCGGCACTATGTCCTTCAATCGAAAACACACTATCGCTTTGGAAACGAACAGGATTTGCAACTGTGCAGCGAAGAATGTTTTGTTGATTACTCCCGATAATCTTCGTTGAATAATTTCGGCTTCCGTGTCGCCTTTGAACGGTAAACGCACATATAGTATCTTCTAGGCGGCTCCTATCTCCTTTGATTTCCCTTCATTTTCTTGCATCGTCTTGTCGATAAGCCGTTCAGGATAGCCGTTATTTAAGAAAATACTCCGCAGAAAAACGAGTTCATTTCTTATTGTGTCTTCGGAGCAGATTTTTCTTGCTCTGTTAACTAAGCAACGTATTAGATTCCTCTTCATTTTGAGGGGCACAAAGCTGTGAAAATGGATGTATTGTCCGTTCCATGTAGCTTTTCTGTGCACTGATAACTGGACGGAAAAATCATTCCGACGGCTTATGCAAACGTCTAAATACGATAGACTATTGTCCTTTTCTTCTTCCAAAGTAAATTGAGCATTAGGATGGGCAGCAATAAAATTGTTAAGAAGCATATTTGTGTCCAGATTGGTGCCTAGCACACATATGACGTCGTCTACGTATCGTTTGTACAAGGTAAAATCTCGGATTATGGGTTCAAGTTGATTATTTTCAAGTTTAGCCATAAAAATATCGGCAAATAGGGGTCCCAAAGGTGATCCCATTGCAACCCCGTCCTTCTGACGATAGATTACACCATTGAACTGAAACTGGATATTATGTGTGCAGACATAGGGTAACTGTTTCAGTTCATCCAACGGGATACCCAAATCGATTCTGTTGCTCTGAATGTAATCGCACAGATATTTGATTGTTTCACTGATCGGGACATTTGCGAACAGTGAAGTAACATCCAGTGATATCATCCGCTTTCCTTCTAGATCCAGGTTCTTCACAGTTTCTACAAAATGGAAGGTGTCTTGTAGACTTTGTCTAGAAATTGCCACTCTTACTGGTTCCAATAAGCCCGTCAACCACTTTTCTGCTGCGTGATATGGAGAGTTACACATATCCAGAATCGGTCTCAATGGGACGCCTTCTTTGTGTACCTTAGGTAGACCGTACAATCGGGGAATTACCGTTCCTGTCGGTCGTATCCTTTCGAAGGTCATCGCGTCGATTATTCCTTTCTGCTTCAACGATCTTATTCTCGTTGAAATTGATTTTTCTATCTGAGACGTCTTATCCTTCTCAGATGGGGTCTTCCTGAACTTGTAGCCATCACTCACTATCACCTTCATCTTCTCTACATAATCCGATTTATTGAGAATTACGAGACCCGCACCTTTATCTGGTTTTGACAACATTATTTCTCTATTGGCCTGCAATGTTTTGAGGCTCTTCAGGTGTTCCGACGTTAATAATCCTTTTGCCAACGGTCTATTGGTGAGTTCCCTACAGATCCGAAGAAATTCGTCCATACTTTGTCATCCATAAGCCTGAATAAGACATCACTTGAGGTGTTATCCCTAGGGCCAAAGTTTTGTTGTCTAACCAATAAGACTAAACAATTGGATATGGAAGTTGAGTTTGAAAGCCTGTTTGATCGGCTATCAGGTCTTGTTCCCTCCTCGTCGCAGGAGTTAGAGAAACTGGAGTCCATGTTAGTGAACTCATGTTATCAATATCGCGAAAATAGACCGTTGGCATAAGGATTATTACCGTCGGAACACCTGAATTGGAAGACAACGTCGAAGTTGCAGTAGTGGGTGCCGATCTTTGTGCATACCTCTGAGAAAAATTCTGGACGCTCGATTGGCTTAGCCCATCTCACTCCTGTGCATCCTGACCTGACGTTGCCTGGATTGAACCGTATTGATCAAGGTGTAGATGGAAGTGGCGGCAACACCAATCCAGACCAAACAGAATGTCACCAATACGGATGAAACCTGGGAAACAGTCGTTGTACGAATACCCAAGCCGTTGAGCAGGAGTGGGTCTCTTATTCCTCGAGGGGCGCAAAAAGGTCAAGTGGTGAGTCTGGGGAAGCCTCAGGATTTTCCTTCTACAGCACTGCAATTACTACGCATGATGTGGTCTTAGACTTTCAGGAGAACACGGGCCCAGTGGTTGTCGATGCAAAAAACAGAGTTTACCCTTGGGAACTGCGCCCGAGGTTCCAAATGCCCAGAAGAGAATAATCAAGGCAGATGACCTGACAGGTGCCGCTATATGGTACTCCTACGCCTGCAGCTCGAGAGGCAAGTGGATGGAACTGCTGACTAGAACGAACGGATCAGTGATTATAGCTTTCACGGGGACATGGCTGAAAGAGGACCAGAGTGCTATGCAACCTCTTGGCTACACCGCCTGCAGACAAGACAGAATAAACGGTGGGTGTGTGGAGGGGTACTACTTCTCGTGAGGGCTGATTTTGATCAGTGGGAGACCCCATTTGCACTCGTTACACCCAGCATACAAGCCACTGCGTTTTGCGTTCGCATAGGCCGATGGCCGGTGGCGGTAGTCTGTGTCTGTAGAGCATCGCAGGCAGATGCAGAAGAAGGCTCTGAACTGTTCCAGGTTCTACAGATGGAGCTAATTAGGTCACAGCCCCCTATAGTTTTGGGAGACACGGACCTTTCAGAAATAAATTGGGACGATGAATGTGCCTCTAGGGGAACCACCGGAAATGCCCTGGTGATGTGGCTCCGCAACCAGGCCCTCCCACAACGTGTAAGGGAGGCAAAGCGCTTCCGCGACAGACAACGTTCATCTCTACCGGTTCTGCTTGTAACCAGGTGTCGATCTGACGTCACCTCTTTGGTGATAGACGAGCCATTGGTGAAGGGCTACCACGGAGTCCTTCGTGCGATGTTCACTGTAAGGCACAACAAACCAGGAGCTATGTTGGTCCGGAACCAAGAAAAAGAGCATGGAGATCAATTGATGGTAAGAAGGAGAAGCATATGTTAGTACGCGGAGGAATCTGTGGAGGAAAGATGGAGGGCAATAAAAGCAGGGCCAACAAGCTTGGCAGACGAGTTTGCTCCGTTAACACAATAAAGAAATAAAAGCCGGCGCCTTGGTGGAAGCCCAGGATTGCGGAAGCACTGACTGTTCGTAGAGGACTACGGGCTCGCTTTAAACTTCCTAGCACGCACTACGCAAGGGTTGCCTACAAGACAGCCAGGAACAGGACACAAGCCCGGCAACGAGAAGCAAAATATCAGCATGAGAAGAAGCTAGTCAAAAATGTTGAGGAAGACCCAAAGACGTTCTCCGCTTATGTGCAGTCCAAGAAAAAGACGCGTGAGAGCGTAGGTATTTTAGAAATGCCTGACGAAAGCCTTGCTGTCGATGCTAATGACAGGGCAGAAACCTTACTTGCTTTCTTTAATAGGTTGTATCTTCAGGACCATATGCTTAGAACGGCGGGATCAGATATAGGGGGTACGCCAGTACTTCAGAAGCTTACTGTAGATGAGAACGAGGTGAGCCAAGAACTCAGATCTTTGTGCAAGCACAAAGCAGCCGGACCGGATGCAATCCATCCAGCGATTTTTCAGCCTCTTTCCGATATCTTATCAGCTAAGCGAGGCTTTTCTAAGGGAGGGCAATATGCCAGAGGACTGGCACACGGCCATTGTCGTAGCGATTCATAAGACAGGATCCAGGCAGAAGGCGGAGAATTATAGCCGATCAGTCTAACATCAGTGTTGTGCAAGTGCTTGAAACGTATAATCAGAAAGCAACTGTGCCTGCATCTGGCTAATGACGACCTGCAGGCACCTGCAAAACATGGATTTGTTAAAAAAGATCGTGTTTGACAGAACTACTGATGTTCTTAGACGGGACCACAAGACGAATAGATAAAGGTGTGGCAGTAAAGGTTTACTTGGATTTCAGTAAGGCTCACGACTCTGTGAGTCATCGCCAGCTGGACTATAAGTTGTAGACCTTTGGGATAAGCGGGAATGCAAGAGGTTGGATATCACACTTCCTGGGGAATGGTGGCATCTGTATCAGGATGGGCCATTATCTATCGAGACCGGGGAGGGTTATCAGTGGTGTGCAGCAGAGTTAACTGATGGGGCCTTTGCTCTTTCCCTTTTGTATAAATGACCTAGCGGAAGAGTGGAGTACCCCATGTTTGATCTTTGCGGACGATGTGAATAAAGCGAGGGGCGATTTAGCACCGGATATAAAAGCGGTGCTCAGATGGGCAGGACTATGGGATTTACCACTGAATCTCGCAAAATGTCAAGTCCTGACCACTAACAGAAACAAACGAGCAGTATTCCGTTTCAATGAGTGCCGGGGGTAAAAGACCTAGGTGTGATAGACATAAAGGACTTCAAGCCTTCAAGGCAATACCAAAGAGCTGCCAGTATGGTCATAAGGATGGTAACTGGGGTATGCAATACTATCACATGCAAAATCCAGAGGTGATCATCCCCTTTTACAAGGTTTTGGTGCAGCCTCTTCAGGATTTTTGTGTGCAGGCGCGGGCTTCGTATTATCGCGAGGATAGGGAGTGCTTGAAGGGGGTGCAGGGACTTGCAGCTAGAATGGTCGCCGGTCAGGAGGGGGGAAAACTCATGCCCAGCATCTAGAGGATCTTAATCTCTTCTCTCTAGAGCACCTCAGAGGACGAGGTGACCTAATAGAAATGTTCAAGATCATGAAGGGTCTGTCGAGTATAGACATGGGTGATTTGTTCATTTCTGCCCCTGAGTTCTGCACCAGGGGACAGAGTCTCGAGCTACAGGGGGCATACTCAAGTTTTCACATTAGAGCTAAAGGTTTTGCAATTAGGGTTGTACATATGTAGACTAGGCCGTCAGGGGATGCTGTTTGGTACAGCAAAGTACCAACTTTCAAGATTCACGCTGTAACACGGCGTTCTCAAGGCTGGCTGTGTGAACGAGGGGTGAAGTACTGAGCTCCTTGTACTCTGGCCAATGAATTTGCCCGTGAAGGTGATATTGCCCCGCAAACTCCGCCTTCCGGACAAGATATTCAACGCTCAGTGTTTGGAGCCAGGGAAACCAGGAATCAACCCCGGTGAGTGTCGCACGGTTCAAAGTCACGGTATTGTTGCCTTTCAACTGGGTTTTTGAATAGCTTTTTGAAGTAATTTCAGTTTGCTTCACTTTACTGAGCGTATCGCAACTGCATTTAGGGTGCGTTTCATATGGAGAATATTCTTCATTCACCTTGTAGTATGACCGAGTAGTGTTCGATGTTTTTTGTTAAGCGATCTCTTCTCGCTTGGAGTTTATATTTTTGCTCTTTTTTGTTAAACGGATGTGCCTGCAAGTGTCAGAATGTCCATTTAATGTTTCGTAAGGGTTCATTTGGGCTGTTTTCCTCTTAGTTTGGTGGTTTTCGACGTGCCACACATTTCTGACCCGCGTCCCGCACCTAAGTGCGAAAAACGTGCGGTAAATGGTATGGAGTACGAGGTGTGCAAGAGGTGGTCGGACCCAAAATGTTCGGGATTAGCAAAGAACATCTATGTCCTCTATAAACAGAACCCATAAGCTGAGTGGATCTGTGCTCCTTGAAAGGAGGCGGCCGGTCTGGCCCTTAAACTTCAGGCCCAAGGGCAGGACAAACGCCCTCCAAGTAGTACCACAGGCATGGGCCTTAAAACACCGCAACCAAGTTGCAGGAAGTCGTTTGCGGAAGAGGTAGGGACACCTGGGAGGACAGTCATGCAAGAGAGTGGGCCAGTTCCGAGAGCTTTCTATGCGGTCCTTGCCTCAACTCCCTCGAAGCAGACAGACGGGGGCCAGTGGGCTGAGCAGAAGCCCAGAAAGGCAGGGCTGCCCAAGAAGGGGAGTGATTGTAATATAGCGAAGGATGGGTTAGCTAGGGTGGACGACCCTGCTATTCCGGTGTTCGGAACCAAGGTGAAGGATATGCAGAAGCAGATCTTTTCGATGGGCAGGGTCTCAAGCCACAAGCTCCTGATCCTATGCCAGGAAGGACCCTTTATAAGGGAATCGAGAGCCAGGTGGGACATAGTAGGAGGGTCTACGAAATGCTGCGAATTGCAGGTTCTCCGAACACCACTACCCTAAAGGGGGCACACAGAGTGGGTACACGAAAGTCAACACTTAGGAACAAAGGCGGAAATCGTGCGAGACCAATCCTAGTGGAGTTCGCTGATGAGGCCTGCCAGGGTAGACTTCTGGCAAGGGTAGCACTAGTGGCTCACACCACCAAGGGTAGAAAAGAAATTGTGACAGAAGAGTACAGGGTAAGGCCTGGTGGTCTAGCACCGGGGCGCAACCTTGCTCAGCCAGCCAGGGAGCTGGTGAGAAACCAACAAGTTCAGCAGGATGCCCTACTCGGCTCTCAGGCCCCAGCCTGACAGTAGCAAGGAAGCCGCGTGTCGGGTCGGAATTAGTTGTAAATGGAGACGCTCTGAAAGGTGAAAATTGGCATTACTGTCCGAGGATGGAGCAGCGTTTGACCTTCGTCAGCCTAAATGTTATGGCAGGTTCTGTGGAGTTGAGCTGGGAGTGGTCGGAAGTTCTGTATCGTCAGCCGGCATCGTGCACACCAGTGGGGACGACCGACGCAAAAACTTGCCATCTTCTCAGGCGTTGCGCCTGAGAACCAGACAGGAGTAAATAACGAGCGACACCTAAGCAACAGAGCAAACGCGGCGGTGTTATATACTAAAGCGTGTAGTGTTAAAAACAAACGGACGGAGCTCTCAAAAATCGCTGGGAAGCACAGCATCAATAGTTGCCATTACGGAAAAGTGTCTTTCTGAAGAAGACCGTGTGCCATGACTACTAAGTAACGGCTGGGCAGTCCATAGGCAGGATAGAGAACACAAACGCCTTGGTGGGGGTGTAGCCGTCCTCACTAGGTCGGGTAAAAACTGCCTTGGGTCTCAGACCAAGATATGCGCTCGTGATGTCCAGTTGTGCACAGTTACGATCATCCTTCCAGGCAGAAGTGTTACCGTTGCCTGTGTCCAAAGAGCACCAAGTACAAACCACCAAGAGGATGTTTGTTTACTGCGGATCTTGACTGCACTAGCTAAGGACGCACAAAAGACCTTCAGGGCGGGTGACGTCAATCTTTCTCACACCGACTGGACGGCTGAGGTCTGCGGGCCGGGATCGGAGGTACACACCTGCTTAACATGACTGAATGCCAATGTGTTGCATCAGCACATTAGGGAAAGTACCAGATATATGACTGGATGCCTTCCATCCTTGTGGATCTAGCAATAACAAACCTCTCCACTGATGTGTCTGGACTGCGGTGCTGTGCACCGCTGGGCAAGAGTGACCGCGTGTGTGTCAAAATCGTCCCATGCATGCGGCAACCCAAGGTACCCTCAAGGCTGGTCAGACTTTTCGGTGTGTGGACATGGATAGGCTTCGTAATAGGGCGATGGGTTTGACCTGGGACACGACAGAAGGGGCTACTCTCGAGGAGAGCTGGCTGGCCATAAATGGATCCCTGATTTCCCTAGAGCAAGAGTTCACACAATGGAAACGAAGGAGTGGGGAGGATAAACCCATGTGATGGAACGCTGCAGTAGCCAGTGTCAACAAACGTAGAAACCGCAGCTGGAACCAGTACAAAGCTTCCAGCGGTTGCCTGGCCTGGAACCGCTGTACGAAGCTTAGAAACAAGGCTGTGGGCCTTCTGCGAACTTCCAATCGGGAATTTGAGCTCAGATTGGCCCAGTGTCTAGGACAACAGCAGAAAAAATTCCACAGCGCTGTGCAGTCAACAGGCTCAACAAAGAATGCCGTAGGTCTACTATTCACTAAAGACTACGGTATTGTCGCTGATGACCAGGGCAAAGCAGACGCCCTGGGGGAATACTTTGGTAGTGTACATAGAATGGATAGTGGGGTACGAGTAGGCTTGGCTTCGGTGCATCCTGCCCCCAGTTAAACGAGCTAAACCTCTCAGGGGAAAGCATGCTTAAGTACCTATAGGAATTAGGCAGCCACAAGTCAGCGGGCTCAGATGGCATTCATCCAGCTACCATCAAGCCGTTGGCGGATATCATAGCTGAATTGGTATGCAGGCTGTACAGGTCCACTTTGGACCAGGGTAGGCTGCCTCAGGACTGGAAAGTCGCGGCAGTCATGGCAATACATGAGAGTGGGCCTAAGTCGGCTGTGCAGAACTACAGACCGGTAAGTCTAAATAACATCTTATGTAAAGTCCTTGAGAAGATCATCCGTGCCCACATCTGCCAGCACTTACTGGAGCACTCCATGTTAAGTCCGGCGCAGCATGGATTCCTGAAGCAGAGATCTTATCTGACCAATCTCTTTTGCTCCTTAGATGAAGTAACTCGACGACTGGACGGAAGTAAGCAAAATGAGGTATGCTACCTTGACTTTAGCAAAGCTCTCGACTCTGTTAATTATTGTCTTTTGCTATGCAAGATGGAGACGTTCGGGATATGTGGACCAGTATATAGGTGGCTGGCTGACTTCCTCTCCCACAGAAAGTTTTACGTCAAAGTGGGGGACAGGAGCCCCAGTTTGGTGAACGTCACCAGTGTTGTACCTCAGGGATCCGTCCTAGGCCCGGTCCTATTCTTGTTGTTTATTGACGAACTGGCATCCGCTCTTCAATCGCCTAGCCTTATTTTTGCCGATGATGTGAAGATTTTTGGATCTGTGGGTAGAGCGGACTTGGGCATGGGTATAGGTACCCACCTGGACTGGGTATACAAACGAGACTTACCCCTGGAAGCAAAAGAAGCCATTGGTTTTCAAGTAAAATAGAGAGCCTAACTGGCGCTCACGGCCGAAGGGTGTTCATCATAGGAGCAGTCAGTAGGAAAACACCTCGGGGTCGTCAAGAGCAGTGGCCTCGAATAGTCGGAGCAGTGCACAGCTGCTGCACAAAAGGCTCGTGGATAGTTCTTTAGACTGGGGTCAGCTTTGTCCGGCCGGCAGCCGAAAATATTTGTGCCTATTTACCTAGCTATGGTACGACCACACTTGGAAGGTAGCCTGCAGCCTTGGTTATACTTCTACAAAAAAGATGCAGCTTGCTGAGGAAACGTTCAGCGTCTCGCCACGCGGATGGATGAAGGGCAGAGGGGTGGGACGTACAAGCACTGGCTCTGTGATCTGAATAGTTTCCATCTGGAAAGGAGGAGATGTCGATGGGATCTTATGGAAACGTTCAAAGTGATGAGGGGCTTTTCTGTCCTTAGGCCGGATAGTCTATTCTAAGCGGCTTTAGATTCCAGAACAAGGGGACACGAAAAGAAGCTGACAAAAGTCCGGGCTAGGTTGATGACTAGGTCGCGCTTCTCCAGCAACAGGGTAGTGAACAGCTGGAACTCTCTGCCTGATGGAATAGTGAAGTGTGGACAGTCCAGTCCTTCCAAGGTGCCCTAAATCGCAAGTGGTAACAGATGCTTCCTTGTAGTGAGCTTTGAGTATGTTACCTGGATGGATGAGGGGAGCACTGTGGTCCTTCTAGAGTATGTTTTATTCGACGCTTTCTCTAATTGCATGCTGCCGCGGTGGAAGCTCACGATGCACAGTGTCTCTCGCAGTTGACGTGCGATGAGGGTTTCCGCTTCCCTCTCATTTTTAGTGGGGATTCGACGAAACACACTCGGCAGTGGTAAGTACATATCTGGTGTGCAACCACCGAAGGAATTCTGGATGCTCAATTGGCCGTGGTCATTACCTGTCTTGTTGGAGCTGATCTGGACTTAACTGATCCGGGAACATTTAGGCTTTGGCCTCGGACTCAAGTATTAATTCAAGACGTCAAGATGGGGCTACTCGAACTTACAGAAGAGTTTGCGTCTCTGAGGGTAGTTAGCAGTAGAAATCGGCCTCCATGGTGAAAGTCAATGGGCCGCTAGGCAGCCCTCGTTCGGAGGCAATGACGGGCGGCGTACAAGCTGTACAAAACTCAGGTGGCATGAAACACCTATAAGATGGCTAGGAACAGAGCTCAAGCGATCCAAAGAGTAGAGCAATACGCCTTCGATCGTCGGTTAACTACGACGGTCAGCACAAACCCAGAGGGGTTCTGCGCAATCCCACAAAGGTATGAGGGAATGTATGGCAAATCTAGAAGGGGCATGGGGACGACCAGCTCTAGGCGACGAAGACAAGGCCGATAGGCTCCTGGCATTCTTCACGAGCATATATCGACCAGCAAATAATTAGGGGGAAAGAATGGATGCACCACAGGCGCCCCCAATACCCGAAATTACTGTAGTAGAGGAAGAGGTATGCGTGGATTTGCAAGCCTCAAAAGGAAACAAATTTACGGGACCAGATGGGATTCATCCAGCAATGGTTCAACCTCTGGCCAAGGTCCTGAAGGCCTCGGTGGCGAAGCTGTATGAAACGTCATTTAGAGAGGGATTAGCGCCAGGAGACTGGAGGAGGACAACGGTGGCAGGAATTTACAAGAGCGGACCCCGCCAAACGACTGAAATTACCAGCCTGTCGGCTTGATTTCAGTACTGTGTAAGTGCCTGGAGCGAATAGTCAGAAGACAGATCTCTAGGCATTTTGTTCAACATAACCTCTTGTCAAATGCTTAGCATGGGTTTGTGGCAGGAAGATCCTGTCTGACGATTCTCTTGCTTTTCCCCGTTGGGGTACCCAGCCGAGTGCTGTCTGTTGCATGGGCTTCAGAAAGGCGTTTTGTTCCATGAATCGCAGATTTCTGGAAGTCAAACTGCAGTCTACGGGAACTGTTGGAGAAGAAAGACAATGGATAAATAGTTCTTTAGCAAGGCGAACTTTTAGTGCTAAGGTAGGTAGTCATGCCTCAAAACCGGAAGGTGTATCAAGTGAGCTGCCACAAGGCTCGGTGCTCGGCGATCTGCTCTTTCTCATCTCCATTAACGACCTAGCGCTAGGGCTAGCAAACCCCACTATTATATTTACCGATGACGTCAAGATAGCTGGAGTAGATACAGAACTTAGTCTGTAGGCAGGACAAAACTGGTCACGCAAATGGGACCTTCCACTAAACCTCACCAAGTGTCAATGCTTGTCCACAAATACAGGGGCTAGTGGGATTGGTGTTGGTTCGTTGCAAGTGGTCTCGCAGGTCAAAGACTTGGGCGTTATAATGGACAACAGCTTTAAGCAGTTGAAGCAGTACACCGCAGCAGCCAATATGGCGAGGAGAGAACTCTTTCGAGTTAGGTCCATTATATCGTGTAGAGACCCGGAGATTTTTGTTTCGATATACCGAGCCATGGTTAGGCCGCACATGGAGTACTGCTTGCAGGCCTGGGCACCGTACTACCAGGGGGATACAGACTGTCTAGAGAAAGTGCAAGGGCTAGCCACTAGAATGGTGGCTGGGCAAGGGGGGTTTAGTCACACTGAGCGCCTCCGTGCTCTAGACCTGTTTTCGATGGAAAGGCGGTGCTTTCTCGGAGATTTGATAGAAACCTTCAAAGTAATAAAGAGACTGTCAGATAAAAATCGAGAAGACCATTTCCCTCCGGCCCCAGAGACAGGCAGAAGGGGGCATAACCTAGAGCGAATTGCTTTTCAGGTAGAGTAGCACACACTGGAGTAAACTCCCGGGGCAGGCCATAAACACCACAACAGTGAAGGACTTCAAGGAAGCAGTAGACATATGTTGGGTGGCAGCACACCCCGAATTCTGTTAATCAGCTTTTAGGGTCAGACATAATTTACCCATCGTTTCCGCCCTTCTCTGCTAGCGCTGATGGTCCTAAGGTCTTGAAGTGCTACAATGGTCCGAGGCTTTGAGTCCCATTGTCCCGGTTCTCGAGGAAATCTTCGGTCTTCTGTCGCATTCACCGAGCTGAAAGGATAGCAAAATGAAGCGGGGGGCGGCAGCAAAAACAAAATACACATAACAACATGCAGTGTCTCACTGTGGACGTTGCGTTAGGCGGAGTGGGGGTGCGACATTCATGAACATGTATGCAGTGAAAGACATCTATTACCCTTTTTTGACAAGGAGTTATTGGAAGATACCCAGGTAGAGGTCTAACTTTCTCTTGATGCTAGTTTTGTTTTGCGAGAGAACAATATCACCTGAAAGTGCTTTCCACAGAGTAATAGCCTAGTTGCTGAAAAAGTTATTCCATAGTGAGGTGGGTGGTCTCGGTTTGAAAACCCTTCTGAGAAAAGAGGCTGAACAGACGGAGAAGAAGCAATCGTTTTGATCTGATTCGAAAAGGCGAAGCACCAAAAACAGATCACCTCTTAAGCTTCTTAATTCCAAGGGATAGACATTGAGTAGTGGGGGTTAACGGGATAAGATGGGTGGGACAGACCCCACAATGCTTTGGTGAAGGCCCCCTGACCTCCTTCTAGGATTTCACGGTCTCGACAAAGACCAGAGTGCACTACCTGACTACAGTGCTCCAGCAGGGGTCTGATAAAGGTGCCGGAAATTATGGGGGAATCCTACCTAGAGATGCGCGCGAAGGACCTTAGAACCATATTTAGGACTCGAAAAGCAGACTTGCTTGCAAGTTGGTTATGACGAGATAAGAACAAGATTCAATCCAACCAGAAACCGAGCACCTTGTGTCCGTCGACCCTAGGCAGTGTGGTTGCCCCGTTAATGGGAAACGTGTGACCAGTCTCTTTGCCGGAAGACATGCTCACGCATTTGTCAGCATTAGGCGGGAGGTTCATATCCTCGGGCCAGCTTTTTGGTATGACGGAGACGCCTCACCTGGCTTGGTGCTTCTATTTTTTTAGGCGCGAAATTTGAAAATGTCAGATTGATCTACCTTCTTTTTGCTGTTACCTTGGTAATCTTTGCAGTATTTAGTGTAAAATAGCCTCAGTGACAGTGTTAAAAATTGTGATAGATTTTCCAGCGCACACAGTTTTCTGTATTTTTCATAATTAGAAAACTGGATGAATATCTTCTTTTTACAACCACGGTGTCATATCGATGGATTCGGTGACATACTGAACATATACATAACGTATCATTGGGTACGATGCCATCAAAATGTAAGTCGGTTGTTGGGTCATTGCTTTCTGCATATATCTTACGTCCAAGGTCTTTTAGTGTGCGATATTGGCGCTACAAGGCCAGAGGGCTGCATAATCATGCTTTTGGGCCCAGAAAGTTTTATGAAGCTGCTCTTCGTCGAATGTACGTACTAACTGAAAACATGAGGAGAATATGCTTACGAACTGACTTGAAACAGCTAAATGGTGGAATCGAAATACCATTTTCCTTTCCAGCTGTCCCGCTACAACGAGTCAGGCGATTTTCATAAGTTATCTTTAAATAACTGAGAGTGAACAGAAATTAATAAGTTTGTTGACAGGATTTTATGGTTTTTCTACCCTTCGTTTGTGGATAACATTCGGAGAATATATATATATATATACAAGCAGCCATTGTAGGTGCCTCCAATAGGTATACTTATTTGCATACAACTTAAAGTTCTCCTCAGCGTTATCCTACTTCGCCCAATGTTGAGCTCGTACACTTATAACTATTTCTAGCAATATTACATAAGGCGACCAACGGTACAAGCATTACGAGAATTTTGTGACCAATCGCAGGACTTATTCACCACCCCATCAAGGTTTTAATGTACGCAGTAAAGCAATCCAAGTGTGTTATAACCAACCCGTTGAGCACGTGAAAGAAGACTCACGCTCTAAGGCACTTATCTAAGACTAAGGAGAGCAACTGAAGGCATAGAAAATTCATGGTAATCAGTTTGTGGTGGCCCCACTGGGGCCGTTTTGACTTCACTTGTGAGTCGTCCTCAGTCATCGACCCAGGCAGTGCAAGCAGAGGTAGTCTTCGTCGCGTTGAAAACCAACGCATTGAAAATGCGTCCAGCGACCGCAGGACTGGCACTGGACCCATTGTAGGTCTTCATCCAGGTCCACTGTTGGTTCCTCCATCCTGCATATACTGCACACTTCCTCCCATATCGACGAGGCCTGAGGACCCAGTCGTCTTTTTTGTTGGTAGTTCGGTATTTAGCACCTGCACTCATGACACCCAAAGCCGACTTCCGCTTAGATTTCGATGCACCGTCACTGATGCTAGGTATGACTGAACAAACATCTGAGGAACTACAGGAAGGTACCATTTTCTTATAATCCTCCTTATCCCTCACGGGGCTATGGTAAGTCACCTCTACATTAATTCTTGCCCTCCGATGTAGACCACAGATGCGCTTCAAGTGTCTAACGTTGTCTGTCAAATTCCGGTCGTTGTCACCCTCGAGATTACTTAGTGCGACAGCTAAGTCTTTCGCAATATCTTCACATTCGGCTAGTTTCACATTTTTGCCAGTGATCCGCACTTGCTCAGGCATTTGGATAACCCGTGTAGTTTTCACGCTCATGGCTGCATGTGTATTTGCCGATGTCCATCGGCCCGTTTGTATCTCTTCCGGAACATGTGCAGACATGGCAAAGCCTAATGATGACTGAACGAGCAGTCACACTGTGGGCGGCCTGAAAGCAGCGATACTCGGTATACACGACCCCTTGACGTACGAACAGCATAGGTGCCATTCGATAGAGTAATGCACAAAACTTTTTGGCTATGAAGATGTTGCACTTAGACCTCAGGTGCATAAAGTGTTATTTTATTTAGAAGCGAATGCATCCACGGTAGCTATCCTGAGGCTGAGTATTGCACCATCTTGTCCCTATCTAGTCGTCATCTACGCTTAGCAGCTAGCGACTCCGAACGGCCAACCACTTTTCTAAATACGTCATAAACTGACGACTTTCGGGACAGGCCATCTTTCAAATGCCTGTTCTCTACTTCCACTCTATTTGTAGTAAAATTGTTAAACAACATGTAATGACGCATCATATGCCTCGCCCAATTTGCCTTAAGTGGCATCCAAGTATGTGGGAGATACTTGGCAGCTTCCGGGCTTCTGGCTTGTATAGCTTTTGAAAATCCAAGAAAGCTTACGCTGCTTTCAGTGTACACCATGTTACTCACCCACTGGAACCGTCGAAGCCTGTCCATATTTGACAATGCACACAAATGATTACATTTCTTTTTCATGTCTTGAAGTACACGAAACCTACAGAACACTATCCGCGCATCGCAGAACTGCACCGCGAAGGCATTATACTGTGATAAGCTCCTATCAACCACTGTCGTTTTGCAACCTCTTGACTGAGGCAACGCCTCGGCCAGGTAACGCACAGCTGTACGAGAGCTGTTGCCACTCTCGTTGGGAAGAATGACATATAACACACTACCCCCTAAACCCGTTTCGTCAACGATCATTACGTGCCACAAAGAATACCCACCACAATTCATTTGGTGAGTTGCTTCCGCAAGCATAACATCGCAAAGCTTGCTGCTTAGTTCCATGCCCACAAAGGGCACGAAGAACACAAACCTAATAACGTCACCATCACATAAAATCTTGTATTGCCCTCTATCTTTTACCAACTGACCTACCATGGTCGCCTCGTTCCGACCATCCCAGGTGGCAAGCCTATCTCTGATGGACCGGAAATCATCATTACAAAGACGACGATTGAACGTCTTCTTCGTATAATCCCTAAGCTCAGACAAATGACGAAAGGTATGCATCAACTCAAACACATGACATTCTTGATCACGTGCCAGACGTCTATTCCTAACATCCAAACCCTCAGCACCGCACTGGAGACTATGGTTATGGACCACTGACCACCGCATCACCATGTACACACTACCAACACCAAGGAGCGTGACGAAAGCCTCGCATCCCAAGTTTGGGTACCTGAAGCAACGAATAAGTTTCCGTTCGGAAGTGAACAAGCATTACCTTCTAGCCGAACAATGTCTCCGTCTGCGATGTACGCAGCAGTACTTGATGAAATAGTACTCCACGTTACTCACCAAAACTATGCCGCGTTTGTGAGCCGCTTCAGCCGCACGAGAATTATACATGTAGAAACTTGATAAAGTCGCCCATTGGAACTCCTGAAAATCAGAGTTGAAACACTCTAAATTCGGGTAGCTTCTTTGCATCAAACGCCGAAATTCACCGGTATTGTCCATAATTGTCCGCTCCATTACGTCTGCCGATCAGCGCAACACACTTGGAACCTGTGGCTAACATGGCGTTCGAACTGACTTTTATACTAACCAACGAACTCACAGACATCGAAACACACAGACAAAAGTTTCATTTTTAGTTTAAACATTTGATTTGCTAAGTCAAAGTTAACAACTCTAAATAAATAATATTTGGAGCAAGTTTGAGATCGAGGAATCATCCTCCCAATTCCAAACTGCACATTACACCAACCCAGGTGGGGCGAGTCCACACTTTCCCAGCGTTTTGCTTCATCAATTGCATTCTGCAGGTTTTCAACTATTGAACTCCAGAGAGTTGCATCGTCTGCATACATGGCAATGTTCCCAGAAAGGTTTGTCGGAAGATCGTTTGTGCACAAAGTTTCTGCCTTTCAGAAAAAGAAAGTGAAGCAGTTTTGGGAGCCACGGGAAAGCGCCGACAACATAGCTATCTGGACACACGATTGGCTCTAGCTACACCAAGTCCTGTGCAAACTGAACTGAATGGAACTGAAGGGATTAGACCTGACCTACACAAAAACACAATGCGGACTAGCGCGATCGCTACCTGCCGTGTTGTCGTAGTCACCGTTCGTGTTGTGTGCAGTCGTTGACTTATTCCGGTTGCCATATTAAGAGTAGAACTCCTAATGCTCAGGATTTTCGCAAATCCTCGGCTTGTGTCAAAACCCTTTTTTCAGGTGAGCTTAATAAACCGTTCCATCATTTCGATGAGATTTCTCGTCGTTTATGAGGTATATAAATTATTATCTAATACACTGCAAGTTTATCTTTGTTTTGTAATATAGGCTAGTTGTTTTGATTTTAGTTCGCTATAAATAGCTTGCACGACTTTTCGAAGCTACACTGAGGTGCATTTACTTACGCTGCGTGCAGAGTTCATTTGCGGTGCTTGTGTCGAGTAGATTTTAGTCAGTATGGCTCCTGTATAAACAGCCAGTGTAAAAAGTACCAGCTTGGCTTTCTCTGAGCTGGTGAACAATCATGATGAAGCTCTACATTGTAACCATTGTTTAGGTTGGTTGCACCTAAAGTGAACCACCGTGAGTGCGGAATTATATGCTGCTTTAGTGAAATGTCCTTCATCATTCCTTCAAGTAGCGTGTACCAAGTGTGCTTCGCCAAAAGCTATGATTTGTATGTTGCCCAGGATACATTAGGTGCTGCGTCACTGGATGCAATATGTGCTGATCTTCTGGATATACTCTGTGCTACGACCATGGACACAATTTGTGCCCTGTTTCAAAATATGTCTTCACCTAATGAAGCTTCTATGCTCCCAGACCGGAGCTCTTCTAAGACCACAACGTATGCAGAAGCCAAGTCTGTCGCTGCTACCCAAGAGGCTAACAAACCTCTAAAGACCCATCAGAGAATGGAGACGTCTACTACAGTTGCAGTCCCGTCAACAGCGACAAATGTGACTGGTCAGCCTCCCGTGATGAGCCATAGGGCTGCCGCCGCAAGTGATAATGAGCAACTCAGCACCGATCAACGACTGTCGCCTAAATCACGGACAAACGTGACACCTCGTCGACAACGAAATGCCCCTCCACCGACGAAACAATGGTTCTTGGCCTTGAGTCTTTCAGAGGCTGAGGTAATAGCACCACAAGAACGTCTCAGTCGTGATCTGGCACTACTGCGTGAAATGATTGGAAAATGTTCTCTCAAGACGAGGAGGAATTGGCGGAAGACGTGCGAGTCAAAGTCGCATTCAGGCTAGGAAAAATAAAGAAAGACGGCCAACCCAGGTCCCTGAAGGTATTCCTTGGCTCGGACGAGGAGGCTTGTCTGATATTCCAACGGTCATACCGATTAAAAGGTGGAAAGGTTCGGCTGCTACATGACTTAGACCCCGAGGCGTGAGGGATGAAGATCTTAAGTGGTGAGCTACGGGAGCGCCGTGCAAATAGTGAAACACACTTGTACATTGAGGATTTTTGGGTCCAAAAGAGGAGACTGCAAATCAAGTGGCAGCCGCTGTCTGCCACTTGCCAACCTTCAGTAGCGGCTGGCGTGCGACCTGCGGAGAGGATTGGACGTGCTGAGTTCGTGCTGTCGAATGTCCGGCGTCTCCTGGGAAAACGTGACAAGTTGGAGTACTGGGTGTTACACGATCTGCCAGCGCCGGTCGCCCTGATAGAAACGTGGCTCACGGCAGATGTATTGGATTCGGAGGTGGCCACCGAGGGCTATACACTATACCGTGCAGATGGGCCAAACCAGAGGCGGTGGCGGTGTCATCTTGTTCGTCAGGTCGGATATACCATCACTAAAACTGGATTCTTATTCAGACTCGGAAGGCTACGGTGAATCCTCATGTTGTCGTGTAAAGCTGGCCACAGGTGGGTATAAATCTGTTGGTGTCATCTGCCTGATTCCAGCTGTGGACTCAAAACATACTGTCAGGGATACGCGGATGGGCGGCGGGCGGTCATTATCTCGTTCTGAGAGACTTTAATTGCCCAGATGTTGACTGGGTGAATCAACAGTGCCTCCCTGGTGCCGACTTATTTACCCGAGAACTCACCCTGACTCTCCAAGACCTATCTCTGTGCCAGCATATGACTCAGTCGAGGCGTACTCAAGGGGATCACAACTCCATTTTGGGCTTGGTCTTATCTCCCAGAAGCTCTGCTGTCGAAGCGATCTTGCTACGGCCACCTCTTGGAGGCAGTGACCATTCGGTGCTGGTTATACGCCGGCGATGAGGAGTGCAAGCGGTTCCCAGAGTAGAGGGTGTATCTAATATTTGGCGCACGCCATTTGATGAAGTACGCAAGGCTGCGGGATCCCTTCTTTGGTACCCTAGTGGTCCGCATGACAATGACCATGCCTGGGAATCTATCCGAGGTGGGGTACTTCATTTATGTCGAACATTTGCACCTCTATCCCGGCGTCGTCCACGCTCAATGGCGCTTCCGTGGTTTAACTTAGAGCTCAGAAACCTGCTTCGGGGCAGAAATCGAGCATGGCAACTGTTTCGTGCGACCGGGGCAGGATATCAGCAATATCGAGACATTCGCAATCAGTGTTCCGGACTCAAGCGGCTAAAGCCGTGTGCATTTGAGAGGAAAGTTGCAGTTAACTCCGTGCGTACTATAAAACGTTTATTTGCATATCTGAAACGTAGAACACGGACCAAAATAGGCATCCCAGCACTAATAGAGAACAATGCACTGGTCGAGGCGGATATTTTGGCGAGACACTATGAATCTGTGTATGCACCGGAAAGTATGCCGCTTCCAACGGTGCAAAGCAGTGCTCTTATAATGCCTTTTCCAGAGTTCGTCGAGAAAGAGGTAGCTGAAGCACTACGATCAGTTAAAACTCATCAGCCTCCAGGACCAGATGGTGTTCATCCCCTGGTAATAAAAAAACTGCCTGGAATATCGGCCCCGCCAATCACAGAACTCCTTAACTCGTCAGTTTTGGCTGGACGACTACTTAGAGAGTAGAAACAGGCCATCGTTGTCTCCTTGTTCAAAGCCAGTTCAAAGACAGCCGCCATCAATTATCGTCCTGTTTGCTTGACATCCGTGGTTGTAAGACGTTGGAACGTCTAGTTGCTCTCCGCCTCAGTGAACACATTAGGAGTGACCAGCTACTCTGCATGGATTTTGGAGAAAGCATTCGTGCATATCCAACCTGCTGCTTGCCCGTGAAGACTGGTCGGAAGCCACGGACGCAATCTTTGTCGACTTCAGCAAAGCATTCGATGAGGTGCCGCATAGACAACTGTTGCTGAAACTACGGACCCTTGGTGTTGAGGCTCCAATAATTCATTGGGTCGGAGATTTCCTCAACGAAAGAAAGTTTGCGATGAGAGTCGCGCAGTCGTTTTCACGTCCCTTCAGTGACTCCGGTGGGATCCCACAGGGTTCATTTTTGGGGCCACTACTTTTCTTGGTATATATAAACGATCTTCCATCCGTTTTCCAATCACTGCCTCATTCACGCGAATGACCTTAAAATCTGGAGAACGATCCGGTCAGATGCTGATCGACAGGTTCTACAGGATGACTTGGTCGCATTGAAGCACTGGTCCGAGACTTGGCAACTCCCTATCAATGTTGGAAAGTGTGCATACATGAGTGTAGGGAAGGTGGTCAGCGGCACTTCCTACAACTTAAACAGGAAGCCCATCCGCACATTAGATTGTGAGAAAGATCTTGGGGTAACGGTTGCATCAAATCTGAAGACCAAAGTCAAAACGGACAAGGCATGTGCCTCTGGATAAGGTATATATCGAGCGATACGTCGATCTTTTGAACAAGTGTCTATGTCATCCTTCAGAGTGCTGTATGCTTCCCATGTACGTTCGCGACCAGAATACGGTTGACCCGCCACTTTCCCCTGTACAACCGCGGAAGTTGCGAAGCTAGAGCGGGTACTGCGGGCTGCTACTCGCCTCGTCGTTGGATTACGTGGGATCAGTTATGAAGGTCGTCTCCAAGCCACCGGACTGTTCCCAGAGGCATATTGTGGAATTCGCGGTGACCTCATCTGCACCGGACACATTCTCTGTGGAGAATTAGGGCCGGGGTTGATGACGTACTTTCCCTTGCTGGCGCACAACTGTACCCGAGGTCATTCGCGGACGCTCATGAAACAACAGTGTTATGGTACACGATTGAGCCGGAGCGTCCGAGGTAAAGTGAGAAGATAGGAGGCCTAGATATTAGGCTTTATTCGACAAATACATACGGCATGGGAGCTGAAATTCATGGAGAGCATGTGGTGAATTTATGGGACAGAAAAAGCGTATTGAATGCAAAACTGACGAGGCAAGGAGTAATGTACCACAAACAGTCAATAGGCCTGTCGCTGGTATACCGCCTCTCAAGGAGCGTGACGAGTCTGTGAAATACATTGCCAGCAGAAGTGGTGAAAGAAGAAAATGACCACATATTCAAGTGACACCTGAATGTCTTTCCGAAGAGGTGGTGGCAGGACAGGTACCCCTAAGTTCATGTCCCAGCGTTGAGGTAATGAGGCTCATACGGGAGACTGCCCTACTGCCTCTGATTTTGAAAATTGAAGATTAATATTAAAAAAGCATATGCTTCATTTTCGATATTTTGGGGTTTTCCCCCAAGCAGCCGATTTCACACAGTACTGTGTGCAGCTGGGGCCAGAAACGTGTATTGTGTTATCCACAAGTAATAACACAATCATTGAACTTGAGAAATGTAGTTGTACGACTGTGAATTTTGACAAAAATAGACGATGTAATGGATGGATCCACATTCATTGCTCTAAAATTCCTCCAAATAAATGAGTGGCTGAGGCTGTGCGAAAACACGATTGTTAAAATTGCGTGTAATAGCTGTGCTATGATCAAGCTTCAGTCTTCACCGGACTCACTGCCGACCCAAGTGCTCCCAAACAAGTCACCGGCGAAGTCATTTGCACCAAATGTAAACCCTTCACTGTCCTATTCCTCGGTCGCTGTCGCTACTTCATAAACTGCTCACCAAATGAACGAGAAAAGAACACGAAGGACGGTACTCCATCTGCGACGGCAGGCTATGTTTCGTGTCAATCACCGGCTGTCGAACCATCAAGGCCAGCGAACCTTCCGGTTGACTCTCAGTAAGACAAACTAGTAGAAGGTTACATCGTTCTCAAAGGGGGTTCCACCAACCCGTGAAAAGTGTAGTAGCCTGCAGGATGTTAAGTGCCGGAAAGCGATAGAACCTTCAGGGCATAATCGGGTGCAACTCAGACTGGTCCTAAGTAAATTGTTTACGGAAGATGAAGCAGGAGTGACAGCAACAGTCCGGGTCAGAGCGACATTTAGACTCGGGAGACTTCAAGATTCCGGAAGACCGCGGAAGGTTGTTTTTAGTTCTCAAGAGCAAACGAGAGGGGCTCTGAGACGGTCCCGCCGTCTAAACGGGGAGCCTGTTCGTCTTCACCAAGACTTTTCTCCTGAGAACCATCAAAATAGTCAGCCCTGTGCGGAGATTAAGGTGAGAAGGGAAAACGGTGAAACAGGCCTTCGTAGCCGGGATTTTCGTGCGGTCCGGAGATTACAGATACGCTACTCACTCTACCACCGGCGAGCTCTCTCGGCGCTCAGCAGTAACAGATTTTTGGGTAGGATACGACCATGTGGCACCCGCCAAGTTGCTGCTGGCCGGTGTACGTGGGTTATTAAACGAACGCGATGAACTGGAGGCCCTTGCGCTGGCTAGAATTCTACTATCATTGCACTTACCAAGACATGGCTAACGGATGATATTCGGGACTCAGGTCTCGCTACCCAGGTGTGTGCTGTTTCTTGTAGGTGAGACTTGTCTCAGAGTTGGAGGGGATGTTGGCATTTACGTGAAAAATGAAGCACCAGTACACCTATTTGATACCAATGTGAACCAGTATGGGTACGGAAAGGTGTTGTGGTGCAGAGTAAAACTCTAACAATGGCTACGTGGGGCTGGAGATCATCTAACGTACTTCGGTGGCCGACGCGCGAGGTATTCTGGATTCCATGCATCGGTGGGCGACAGAAGGCCATTGTCTGGTTCTTGGTGACTTTAACGCTCCTCATATTGATTGGATATCGAAAAGTGGTAAAATATCTTCGGGCAGGTTTTCGCCTTGTCTACATTAAACAGTATGTGACCTCGCCTTGCATTAGCATGTGCAAGAACCAACCAGGAATCAGGCGGATCAGGTATCCATCCTTGACCTAGTGTTCTCCCCGCGGACTTCAGACATACATGGAATCGATTTTCTGCTGCCGTTGGGCTCCAATGATCACGTGATGCTAGTTATCCACTGGAGGTGCGGTGAGTTCGTTCAGCAGAAACCGCAATGGAGACAGAACGTGTGACGCGTACCCATTGTTGAAATGAGAAAAGCTGCTGCTGCCCTACCATGAGATTCAATGGTTGGTGGCGAAGTGGACGAAGTCTGAAGTTCCTTTAAAAGGGGAATAACTGATTGGTGAGCTTGTCTGCACCTCCACACAGGCAACGAACTCATGCTAAAGGACCACCGTGGTTTGACAAGGAATTACGTAGTGAGTTGCGAAAAGGAAACCAAACTTAACAACCTCTTCGATTTTTCGGCCCGGAAACGACAGTTACAGACATAAACGAAATCGGTGCTCGACGCTGAAGACTACTAAGAGACGCAAGTAAGAAGAGAAACTGGCGGCCGATTCCGTCTTATCACCGATAAAGCTGTTAACATACCTGAGAAGAACTAAGGCTCGTCCTGGCACCCCAACACTGCTACATAATGGAGTCATCGCTGACTCCAATTGCGATGAAGCAGCACTATCGGTGCGACACTATGCTGATGTTCGTGCCTCAGAGAAGTCATCTTCAATCCAGCGTCCGCCGAGTTCAATCATTATGTCATGACGATCGTTCGTGGTGGAAGACGTGGTCCATGCTCTGCGGGGGCTCCAGCCGGATGGGATCGATCCATTAGTCCTTCGGGAACTAGCTAGATTTATCGCGCCTCCACTTACGAGACTGTTCAACAACTCAGTGGAATAAGACAAACTACCATCCACATGGAAAAAACCGTTGCCATCCCGGTGTTCAAGGGCGGCAGAAAGGCGGAAGCTGCGAATTACCGTCCAGTTAGTCTTACGTGTGTGGTTGGGAAGATTATGGAACGCCTAGTCTCGACGCAATTGCATGAATGCCTAGATAGTCACGAGCTTGTCAACCACCAGGAGCATGGTTTCCGAAAGAGCCGATCTTGTCTGTCGAACCTACTAGTGCATGAACATTAGGCTCAGGCTAGAGCGGAGGGCTACTCTGCGGAAGTTATCTGCGTCGACTTCAGCAGGGCGTTCGACAAAGTGCCGCAAAGCCGTTTGCTCACGAAGTTGAGATCATTATGAGTGGCAGAACAGTCACTCAAGTGGATCGAAGGCTTCCTGGAGGGGACGTCCTTCTCTGTGAAAGTGGGTTCATCCTACTCTGAGTGGCATGAGGCTTCTAGCGGAGTACCACAAGGCTCGGTCTTAGACCCGTTACTGTTCGTGGCATTCAACAGCGACTTGCCACAACAACTGGTGTCCCCTTGTCTGGCGTATGCTGACGATCTCAAAATCTGGCATGTGATTAAAACCACAGCGGATCACGAGACACTACACGCGGATTTGGTTACTCTAACACAGTGGTCCAACATGTGGACTCTCCCAACCAATGTCCAAAGGTGCGCTCAGCTTCAGCTAGGGAGACCCAGACATGAGGACACCTACTCTTTCCAGGGAGCAACTGTTCGAGAGTCCATTGGTGAAGGATACCTGGGAGCGATAGAGTCATCTACGCACAAAACCCTAAAATACACTGACAAGATGTGTGCCTCGGCGCAGAGCATCTATGGCGTCATCCGTTGGACGTTTGGGAAGCTACCTTATGGTGCTTTCAAACTTCTGTATACCCATCACGACGAGACTGCACCTTGACGTGGTGTGATGGCTGGCGCGCCTCTATGACCCAAAGAGCTATACAGGATGGCTTCCTTAAGCCGGATATGCAATCATACCTGACAGGTCAATGGGTAAAGGTCAGACAAAGTCCAGTCTCCTGGTCCTCCAGGTTGGAGGTCGATTTGAGCTGGCAACTCAGTCGGCAAAATCAGTGAAAGAATAATTGATACAGGAAAATGGGCTTCCACTAAGCCATCCCGGTGCCTTGCGAATGGGTTCTTGTTGGAACTAAAGGCGTTGGATGAGGACCCTAACCGTTCTCCTGCTTTGTGGCTGGACACCCTGGCAGTACCCGTCCAACATCTCCCATGAACTGCACGAATAGAAAGAATTCCATACTGCATCGGTCGTCGCGCAGGCTAAATAGGACCGTGCTGCCCATTGCATCGAGCGGGGTGGGTAGTGGTAAGTGGGCTACTGCTCAGAGTTCCCTCTCTTTTATTCAACCTTTATCTTCTGTCTTCAACCACCTCTCTTTGCCCCGTCTATCCGCCCATGATGTTCCGACTGATAACACGGCCGATACTCGCATCGATTCACCGTCAAATAGTGTCGGGAACAATTCTCTGTCTGGTATCTCACATTTCGTCAAGCCTCGTGAGCCTGTGAATCTCGGCTCGTTCAACGTGCGTACACTCATGCAGATCGGTCAGCAGGCGTGCCTAGCTCTCACAATGACCTCTCTGAAGATTGATTTATGCTGCTTAAGTGAAAGGCGTATCCAGGATTCGAGCAGTGTAATTCAACTAACTGCTGATATCTCATCAAGGTATTTTCTGCGCACTTCAGGAGACGAAGTAGCTCGAGCTGCGGATCAACGTGGTGTAGGAATTGTCTTGACTGACAAGGCTGGGGCTGCCCTTTTAGACTGGATCTCTGTTAACAGTCGTTTATGTGCTGTGAGACTCCAGGGGTCAGTCGGCGTTCGAAAGGATAGTTGTGTTAAGCGCAATTTGTTTGTGATCTCGGCATACGCCCCAACGGACTGCAGCTTAGACGTGCAGAAAGATGAGTTCTGTGACGAACTCGCCACTCTCGTTTGCAGCAGTAAAGGTTTTGACATTGTAGTGCTAGCTGGTGACTTCAATGCACAAGTTGGCAAACTTAGTACGGCAGAATCTTGTTTGGGTGGCCGTTGTGCTTTACCCGCTGGGCGTACAGATAACAGGGATAGGCTTCTCCAGTTTTGTGCAGACAGTTGATTGTTCTTGTCTAGCACCAATTTCGGACACAGCTCGCGTCGCATAACAACATGGCGCTCTAACTCTACAAGTACTCTAAACCATATTGATCATATCGCCGTAAGCTACCGGTGGCGCAGTTCTGTTCAGAACCGTAAGTCTTACTGGTCCACGTTCGTAGAGTGCGACCATGCCTTAGTTTTAATGCGGTTATCTGTCCAGCTCCATGGTCATCGTCGCAAACCACAAACCGGATTATCCGCGCAACGTTTGTTTGATCCAGAAGTTCGCACCCGTTATGGGCAGAAGTTAGTACATGAGCTAGGGTTTGCGACGAACAGTAATGTAGATAGGCATTGGGCTCATATCAAACAGGCGATGCACGTTGCAGAAGGTTTTGCCTGTGATCCTAGATCCGTTGTCCATCAAAGTTACTGGATCTCGCAAGAGTCGCTGAGTATAATGGAGCAAAAGCGTCAGCTCTCGAACTGTAAGGAGATGAATAAGATAGGAAGAAAACTACAAAGGCAAGTTACGAAAAGCCTTGAGAATGATCGCGAAAATCGGTGGGCCAAGGTAGCCGAAGAAATGGAAGTAGTAGCTGCTTCAGGTAACAGTCAAAGACTGTTCAAACTTATTCCTGACACCGGTGGACGGCGTATCCAGGTCAGTGAAACGATTTGCGATAGAAGTGGAGAACCCATCCCTAGCAAACAGCAAAGGCTTGGCCGTTGGGCCGAATACTTCAAGGAACAGTTTAGCTGGCCGCACACTAGTGTAGTTACTCCTGTGTCAACAACTGTGACTCCTTGGGTGGTATCACTTGAGCCCCCATCGGAAGTAGAAGTAGAGTCATGTATTCGATTGCTAAAGCGAGGGAAAACGGCAGGTCGCGACGAACTTCCCCCAGTCCTTTTCGAACTGGGCGATGGGGCGTTGATAAAATCACTTGCCGTCTTACTCCGTGACATTTAGGACGCGGAGTGTATTCCGTTAATATGGAGCGAGTCATTGATTGTTCCCATCTTCAAGAAGGGAATACGCAATGACTGTAGAAACCACCGTTGGATTAGCTTAATTCCAATAGTCACCAAAGTATTTGCCTCGATTTTGCTGCACCGTTTTATACCGGTTCGCGACAGGATTGCCCGCGAACAGCAGGCTGGCCTCCCCTCAGGTCGAGGATGCATCGGCCAGATTTTTACTCTTCGCCGACTACTTGGAACGCGTCACACGCACCGCCGACCGACAATAATGATTTTCTTAGACTTGAAAGGGGCCTTCGGTTCAGTTGACCGAACAGCGCTTTTCAGTGTTCTTCATCGAAAAGGTATGCCCCCAGAAGTTCGTGAACCTACTGAGATCATTGTATTCTCATACTTCTGGCCGCGTCAGGGTTTACGGTGAACTATCCGGTTGGTTCGAAACGACCAGTGGCGTTCGACAGGGATTTCCTATGTCTCCATTCCTATTCAACTTCGTCGTGGACGAAATAATGGAGAATGCGTTGCAAAATCTTCAGGATGTAGGCGTGGAACTGGAAAATAGTGGAAAGCTATGTAACCTAGATTACGCGGACCACGTTGTCTGCTTGTTCGAATCCACGGGACATGCTCAACGTGCACTAGATAGACTTAGGAGAGCTTTAGCTCCATTCGGCATGCGCTTTGCACTTTCAAAGTGCAAGGTGATGTTACAAGACTGGACGTCAACGATTCCGAGCTTGATGCTCGATGGGGTGGTGCTGTCAGTTGTCGACCACTTCACTTACCTCGGCAGCAGTGTGACGACGGATGGGAGCATAGTGGTAGAGGTAAGTACGCAGATACCCAAGGCTCGAGCGGCGTACGCTGAAGCACTTGTGGCGCCGGCCTGATATTTCACAGAAGTTGGAAGGTCATGTATACTGTGCCGCAGGGCGTTCAGTTTTGTTGTGTGGTTGCGAGACTTGGAGTCTGCGTGCTGAAGATATTCGTCGTCTTGAGGTTTTCGACCATCGATGTTTACGTAGTATCGCTAAGATTGGATGGAATAGCGGAGTAAGCAACGATGAGGTCAGAAAACGAGTATTGGGTACTAATTCAGAAAACGTTTTGTCACAGCGTATCCAGCTTAGTAGACTTCGTTGGTTGGGGCACGTGTTACATATGATGTGGCAGCGAGGAATGAGAAAATGTACAGCAAACTCATGAAAAGTAGGTGCTTCACGTCTTCGTGGTTGGGGTCCAAAAGATCCGTCTACCAGTTGGCTGGAGACACTGAAGGATATGGCAGCGAACTGCGAGCAGTGGAGATCGTGTTGTCACTTTCTATCGAATCAGAATGATTGGTCGATGTGCGTTTGTACAGTTAGACTGTGTATTCCGTGTTTTGGCTACTAGGGCATTCTTTCCTTTTCCCACCCGTGTAGGTCCACTCCCTGTCCATTTTGTATATTCATACTTTCTGATTCAACGTGCAAGATGGTGAGAAAGGCAGTGGTCAGTGGGGCTTGCCCTACTGTTTAACGCTGTACGATGATGATGTGCAAGAGGGTGCGAAAGGCAGGGGTCAGTGGGGCTTGCCATACTGTTTAACGCTGTACGATGATGATGATGAACTCCTGTATACCTCAGGTGTCCGTACTCGACTGGAGTATGTCGAAGCCGCTACATTTCCCTGAACTTACGGAGCTGGAGCTGGTGTAGTGAGCCGCCACTCGTCTCGTGGTTGGACTGTGAGGGATCAGTTACTTCAGGCGGCTGGAGTTAACGGGTCTGTTTTCGGAAGCATATCGAAGAATGAGAGGTGACCTGATATGCATTCGACTAATACTCCGGGGCGAAATGGGTGCCGAGTTGCAGGCGGAACTCCCTCTTCCTGGCCAGTCGCGCACAAGGGTGCACTGGATGACGCTCGTGAAGCTGTAGTTGACTGGGCTACGTTTGTCTACCGTCTTTCCAGGGGGCCAACCAAAATGTGAAACTCGCTGCCAGCTGACGTGGTGCAGAAGGACAACTACAAACTTTTCAAAAGGAAGCTTGACTCACATCCGATGGAGCGTCCTTGTGAATCTCTACCGTGAGGCCACAGCCAAGAGTGGACGGTGATTGGGCCCATACGGGAGGTGTCCTACTGTCTCTAATTCCGAAGGCTTGAAACGTAATCGGTAATGAAAGTACTTAGTAAGTTTGCAGAATATGTAGCGGCGTACAGTGTAGACGTACGTTACATAGCCTTTGGTTTTCTTTTAAATAAAAGGTCGCATAAGCTGCTGGAATAAAATAAGTAAAGCTCGCTTTAAGTGGAAGCATAAATGCAGTGGAAGGGGTATATACCCCATAGCCACGAAGGCCCACTGCACTATTAGGGATAACCGGCAACCACATCCTTAGACTTAAAGTGGAGATCTACATGAGGTCCCGATAGGTCAGGTGTGGTAACGATCCGGACGACAGTGGGTTTGTTATTTCATCGGAACAATGGAAATTGAGAACTGTGTTTGTTTTCGGTGTACTTTTTTACGAACTGTAGACATGCTTAATAGGCCCCAGTAGCGTTGCCCAAATATCGTAGCGATGGTGCTTCCGCTTGGAATATCTTTGGACTGATCAGCCCGTCAGTTGGTCGACTCACTCAACGTTTTCAAAGGGCTGGATGCCTCTCACGTGCTTCGTAGACTGAAATATGAAACCTACTGTGTTCCCATGTACGGCTGCAGAAATGGCAAAGCTGGGAACAGTGCAGAGAGGCGCAGCTCATCTCGTTGGGGTCTACGTTGGATCAGCCACGAAGATCGTCTGTAGACCACCGGGTTGTGTCCAGTAGCATATCGAAAGGTCCGAGGTAACCCCGGCTTCATTAAGCGTATTATTCAACGCGAATTTGAATCACAGCTGCGTCCGGAACTCCCTCACCGAGATCGCGATGTCACTCTGGGTTATCCGCTTACATTGTTATCGCGTATACAAGAGGTGCGTTTGGTTTCTTCTCTAACCTCAGTCATTTGTGTTCTTCAGGGCTGTCCTATTTTGCTCCTCTTCAGTTTTGTAGTTGACTTGATTCTTGAGATAACCTCATCCTCTAATAGCGGCATCGATCTTTGTTCAGACAGTAAACCGTACGACTTGGAATACGCGGCGATATTGTTGTTCTGAGTGAAGACCCAGGTAAGTTGCAAGTTCCAGTTTGGTGGTAGGCAGTAACCCACTGTCGTCCAGGATCGCTACCACACCTGACCTATGGGCACTTGGTGTGTACCACATCATTTCTACAATAACTACTGTTTTAGAGTCCAGATCTATGGGTGTTCGTTATTGTTAAAAATAGGTGTGAAATGCTGACACTTTTCGCTGTCCACCAGTATGGGCGTCTTCAGCTGAAATCAAAGAGGCTGATGTCGCTGGACTCGGAGCACATCGGTTTGTTCATACTAACCAGGTATCCACGTTGTTCCATCCAACGCAGACACCGTTAGTGCAACGTTCTGTCATAAGACATACTGATCCAGAAGTTCGTACCAGTTGTGAACAGTAGTTAGCACATGAGATAGGATCTACGACGAACAGTAACAGGAATGAGCATTGGGCCCATATCCAGCAGACAATGCACATGACATCAGGTTTCGCCTATGGTTCTAGGTCTGATGTCCATCAGTGGCACTCAATCTCTCAAGAGTCGCTGAGTCCAACACAGAAAAAACGTCAGCTCTCGAACTGTAGGGAGATAAATAAGACGAAGACATCTAAAAAAGGGTCATAAAAAGCCTTAGTAAGGGTCGCAAAAATTGGTGAGTTAAGGTATCTGATGTGATAGAAGTAACAGCTGCTTCGGGTAACGGTCAACGACTGTTCATGCTTATCCACAATGCCGGTGATCGACGAACCCGGTCAGTGAAACCACATGCGGTAGAAATGTCAAACGGCAAAGGCTCAACCGTTGGGCCGAATACTTCAAGGAGCAGTTTAGTTGGCCGCGTGCTAATGTAATAACTCGTGTCAAAAGCTGCTATTCCTTGGGGAGTACCACTTAATCCCCCATGGAAAATACAAGTAGAATCGAACTTCCCCCCCAACTGGGGGGATGTCTGGTTGTAATCACTTGCCATTTTGCTCCCTGACATTCGGAAAGGGGAACGTATTCGGTTACGGGAGGATTCATTGATTGTACCCATCTTCAAGAAAGCAATACTCTGTTTTGCTGCATCGGCTCGCAAGAGAAACGCCTACGAACAACAAGCCGGATTCCACCCGGATAGAGGATGCATCGGCCAAATTTTTGCTCTTCGTCAATTACTTGAGACGCGTCACACACCGTCGACCGAAAATAATGGCCTTTTTATTACACTTAAATGAATTACAGCATGAGGAGTAAGCCCCATAATCAAAAGACACCGTAAAAGTGGGTTGTAGGAGGGCATTTACGTTAGAACCAGTTTATTGATCTTGATTTTGAAGAGAGAAAGGTTTTACGTAGGTGGGAAGACAGAAAACGGGGGAGTATTCCATAATTAAACGGTCCGGGGAAAGAAAGAAGATTGAAAAATAGAAGTGCGACATCTTGTGACAGATACTTGATCAGGATGGCTAATTACCTGGGTACTTGGTGTTCGGGAAAGTTTTGGGAAAAGGAACTGCTGAAGCAATCTCAGAAGAACAAAATCCGAAGTAGTACCGGTAGAAGAGAGGCAACGAAGCAACAGCCCGACGATGGGCTAGTGACTGCTGTTTTGTTCCGTCCCACTAACTAGTGAGAAGTCTATTCCGCCCACGAATCACCTCATTTTATTAGCAAGAAACACATCATTTATATAGGAAAAAGCAATCACTGACGCCAGTCGTTGCAACGCAGACCAGCTGGTTCATACTGGCATCAAGTAGCCTGTCTTCTGATTGGTTGGTTGGTCACAGAACTAGTTACCAGTTGATGGGACTTCGTTCGTGTCTCATCGATCCGCTACCTTGTCACTTGCGCATCTGATGGCACAAGTACTGACCTTGATTCCGGACAGGTGCTGACATGCCGACTGTTGACGGGACATGGATGGCTATCGACCATGAGTCAGCACATACCCTCACAACTGCGGACTCGAAATTAAGGAAGAGCCTTCGGTCAGCTAGATGGCCTTACGTTGAACCCGATCAAGAAGAGAAAGGGAGATAAACAAAGCCTTACTCCACACGTTACTGCAGTATTCAAGTGCTGGACGGATTTGAGCGTTGTGCAGTAAGAGATGAGCCGGTATGAAGAAGCGTCTGACGCGAAACAGGAAACCAACTTTGTGCGCAGCGCGAGAAGCGAGCTGAGATATGAAAGCGGAGGTTATAGAGAAGCCAAGAATAGAGATAGAATCTGTGGAAGGCGGCACAGTTAAATCAGAGGTTAAGTGAGGGGAGAACGAATGGTGTTTCAAGGAAATTGAGCGAAGTTTTGGAATCACTAAAGACAACATGATTGTGGGATCCCCTGGGAGGAGATGTGTTCAAAGTTGGAATTTGTAGGTACACTAGTTGCATTACAGCTACGATCTATGTTAGTGTTGGCATGGCGGGGAGTGCGGTAAGAAAGGGAAGGATAAAGAGTGATGTCATCGGCAAAGAAATGGATTGGATGGGAAGCAGTGGATAAAAGATCATCAAAAATAAAAGAGAAAGGGTGGGCACAAGTACTGGACCTTGAAGGAATGCCGTCATTCACACGAAATAGCTGCAACAGAACCCCATCAACTCGGACGGGGATAGTTCGCTTACTGAGAAAAGCTGATGTCCACGATACAGGAGCGGAGGAGAACCCGGACGTATAGTAGCAACCAGAGCCAAAGGCGCGAAGTTAACGGTTGAGAAAACTGAACTAAACTGAATGAGTGGTACCGCTCTTAGTTTTGTAACGAGTTTATTGACCCAGTGCAGAAATAAAGTGTGAATAGGACGCCACTTATTGTGGTACTCCGTCGTCATTAGGTTCTTGGGTCTCCTGGACACTCACTCCGAAGGCCTAGCAATCTCGTCCGAATATGGCATGTATAACCCTGTTTTTATCCGCGATAACTATGATGCTTTCCGCATGTTTTTCTGTTTTCACAGATACTTGCACCTCGGCGATGTTTTGCCCTGAGGACTCCAATAAATACTGGTATCTTGTTTGTACCGGAGAAGGAAGCGTGGGTGATTGAACGGCTAGGCAAATTTCACAAAGCACTCTCTCCGGTATGCCAGTTAGGCACTTTTGTAATGCGTGAATAAGGGTCTCAACTTTTGTATTCCATTCGTGGATCGCATTGCTTATGTGCAGTCTTTGAAAGAAGTGGCCATCGAAATTCCGGACCAGTCTGCCATTACTTCAGGTGAGATCTCGGTCATGTGGCGATGCTCATCATTATTCTAACATGGTTGAAAAACGCTCTTTTTACTTCCTCTTTATTCATAATACAAAAATGTACAAAATTCAAGAAGAGTGCCGCGGTCAGTGAAAGGCTGCCAAGTGGGGGAAAGTGACCGGCGGTGGCGGGAATCGAACCACCCGGGTCGCTATTGTTCAAAGTCCACGGTGATAACCGTTTGTCCACCGCTGGCGTGTATCACTTTTAGTTACGAATACGCAAGCTGAGTTATTTTTTCTGATAGAGATTCCTGACCCTAGTCACCAAATGTGATGGACCCTTATTGCGTTTTGCAGTGTAACAGTTGTGATTTTCGTATTGTAGATTGTTCTGGTACTCTTCTGTTCGAATCAGGTGGGAGGTTGGCCATGAAGACCTCGTCATGAGCTTTTTACCGAAAAGTGAATCTGTAAGGGCGTAACCCAATTTCCTCGTTTGGGAGCAGGTGTCCGTTTGCCATATTTATACCCCTGCAAGATTCCCATTAGTATTTTGAGAACACAAATGGGCGAAAAAGCTTGTTTTCAGTGATTCATACTCATGTCATTACATCACAATATATTACAACAAGTTAGGGAATTAGGCTGATTAGACAATCCACATCCGGTCTTTATTTAACCTTGGATTACAGTTGTTTTCTTCCCTTTTTTATGTCATCATTAATCTTTATCACTTCCTATTTTTCCATGTTGGTCCAATTCCTCAACTTGTCTTAGTATATTATGATGTAATGGCATAAGCATGAATCACTGAAAACGAGCTTGTTTGCTAATCTGCGCTTTCAAAATGTGCTCAATGGGAGTAATCAGACAACTTCCATGATAATTAGTGTTTATTGGCTCCGGCGATAGTCGTGATAGTACTCAGTGCTCATCATCTTGAATAATTCACAGAGTTCAACCAAATTTCGTGCATGGACTGTTGTTTGCGGCTTTCCACTTTCATTTACTTAAAACATCCTCGCCAGGGTAACGTCACGATTTGAACTTCTCAAGCAAACCTCGTTGAAAACATTTCATGAAGTGAGAACTGGAACTCACCTTCCACCCAGAAAAGCAGGGACGTTTGGGAAACCATTCACGCATATCCATTTCATTTTGATACAGATAGCCTTAGGCATGAAGTTTTGGAGACTTAAGTTTGTATTCTAAGAAGAGACCAAAAATATTCCTTATAGCTACGGTTTTAGACAGCAAAGAAGTTACTAAGGAAAATTCAACAGTCAAATTAAAGAGTTGTAAACATTGGCAATTACAGTGTTTTTTCACATGACATCAATTCACTGACTGGTAGTCATATAAACTAATTTTTCAGATAATGTGGTGCTTCATTTGAACGGCGTTTTGTTTCTCAAGGTCAAGGATCCATACAGAGCATCTTACGGTGTAGCGGAAGCAGACTTTGCCATTACTCAGGTTAGCAACACATTTACCCCATCTGTCCCATTGATTACATAATCACCATCGCTTTTTATCTTTATAATTTTTTGCGCATGTATTTGAAGTGGTATGTATCATGCTGATTGCATCAGTTTTTTGTACTCTTAGTTTTTTCAGTAATTAATCTTTCACTTAGAGTTATTGGTTTTGTTTACAATCCTGTTTAACCCTGACGCAAACGGCATGACTCACACACAAAAAGGATTTAAAAAGGTATGCATGTAGAATCGAGCGAACAAAAAGTGTTGAAAAGCAAGTGCGCCACGGACGTCCACAGATCCGTCGCTAGCTTCGAACGTCATCGATTAATTTCTCACTTCGCGATTTATTTCCTTGTTGACTCGAGCAGAGTAGAATTGCAGTTATCATGCAAGTGGGAAACTGATCACTGTTTTTTGCAGATTCCAGCAGAGCTTTGATTGCCCTAGATTGTCACAACTTCATTCAAAGGTTGTTTGAAATATTAAATCGAAACTAACTTCGAACAGACCTGCTTTGTTACTCAGGAAACAACACGACTCTACACGGGTTAAAATTGTTTGCTTACGGAAGCGAGGCGATTCTGAGAGCAGGGTAAATGTTAAAGTGGCAGTTGGTGTATCCGCATGGACGACTGGGGATATCCGGATCGTTCTGGAATCGGGTATCTAGGGCCATACGGACTGCAGCTCACACTTTTGCAGGACGAACTTAGCTGGTTTTTTGAAGTGCGCTCATCGAATTCCAGTGTGACGATTCCGTATTTTTCATGCATATACAGGAACCAAACTCTGTAGGTTGTTTAACAGAATGCCTTCGTTGTGCTTAGGCTCGTACAGAGAAGCTGTTCATCGTAAGGGTCTTTCGCTTTGCGGGAAATGCTCTGCCAACATCCAAAGCCAGTGTCGGAAGGGTGCTATGACATGTGGTCAATAAACCGTTGGCAGCCAACCCGGATAGCCTGGTAATGTTTCTACTTTACCATGATGATCGGGTTTACGTGCTTCGATGACCCCGAGGATTATACCGATTGAAGCGCAGAGCGGTCCTTCAGGGTCACCCTTGTCGGGCAGGCCGAGCAGCCAATCAAAAAACCCGGTGTTGTTAAAAGGTGAGGCGGGATTTTCCCCAGTACCGAACTCACTAGAAGAACAGCAAGAAGCCCATAGACAGCGATGTGCTCGAATGTGAACAACGAATAAAGATGGCTGTTGCCTCGCCCCTTACTCAGTTTTCCTGAGTGGGGTAAGATTTGAAAGGACACGTTGGGCATCCTCGACTGGCAGACCGTCATCCAAAAGGCTTATGAACCAATCTGTTATGACCCACGCGTTATTTTCTACGACCTGTGCGGAAACTTGCACACACGACCTCAACTTGCGACTTCAATCGCTCCAGCCCGCTATGGAAAACCAGAAGATAACAATTCAGCTCGCCAAAAAAATGTGTCTATGTACAGAAATTACTGTGATATTTAAAGCGAAAATCGAACATTCTCGAACTCGAGCGTCCAATTGAGTTCAAGCTTTGTTAGGCCTATTAGGTTACTAGAGTCATTTGCCGGATTGACCATTGGTCCGTTGACCCGATTCGCGTCGGACTTGAGATGGACTATTCGATCGGCAAAATGGGTTCCGCCTTGAGTAATCCGATAAGTTATTGATTATTCACTCCGGCCTGGCACACGAGTTGGATTAATGGCTTGCTTTGAAAAAAGTTTTTTTTTCAGTTTCCAACACAATCGCTCGGTCGCCGTTTCCCGGCACAAAAAGTTCTTGTTGCCCGACAAGTAGCACTTAGTTGTGCACGAGCTAGAGTTGCCACCTCGAATAAAAAGCCGAGTGACGCTAGGGATCCCATTCCGTGCCTTATTCCAAAAACTCATGAACAGTTTCTGTACACGCTTCGCTTATAAGTAGGCGCCGCTCGGGACATTCATGAAGCCGGCTCTTCATTTCGTAGGAGATAGGTGCATAAACAATTAAAAAATGCTTTGTGCAGGCGGATTTTTACAACAACACGACTCTGTAACGGAGACTTCTAGACTGAATGTCTTTGTACTCCAATTATCTTGATTTCATAGAAGCTGTTCTATTTCGTGAGTAATACTTGACTACGGTAGACATTCTTCTCGTAGTCTAAAATTAACTTGGGAATACGAGTAAGGACTAGAAACCTCTTTTTCTCTTTAGCACTGGACTGCATTATTCCACTTCCGCTTTTGTTGGAGGTCCAGCGGATACCTCCAAAAACACTTCGGTTGGCAGTGATGGAAGAAATTCAGTGGCAATCAACCGGTTGAATTATTCCTTATGGTACTTGACCCATCGGTTCCTTCTTTTCTCTTTATTTTAGATCGACTGTTCACCGTTGTCGTAAAGTAGTTCACCACCGGTGTCACGGATCACCTGCGGCGGTAGCTACTTTAATTTCTCCGGCCATTTCCGTCTGCCATGGTTCACGATTTTTTCTAAGACTGCTAGTGATTTGGTGTTGTGAACCACATGGGTTTCTATTTTTCTCCCCCCTATGCGCATATAGCGCTTCCGCTGGATTGAGTTTATTGACTTTTGAAAGGTCCAGTGTTGTGGCAAACTTTGGATCAGAATGATGGCCGAACTTTTGCTTCGAGGGGCATTGCATTTGATATGAACCGATCACATAGCATTGTTATCGCCTGAAAAGCCACTAAGTTCATCAGTACCAGAACATGGTCGGAATTTATGGACGCGATCCAATAGGACTTGTGGCCCTTAGGGGTAATCAATTGTCATGTTTGATCTGACTCAGTTAACCAGTACCGTTATATAATCTCATCAGTGTGCACCACAACTGTGTAGGGAGCTTGGGCTTGGCAAGAACAACCGGCGGTCTGCACAAGAAGTCCGTTCTATGAACCGGTAGGGTGTAATAGCCAACTAGAAAGGTATTCGTTACGCTCAGCTTTTCCATCTGTACACTTAGATAGCACGTGAGAACCGCGATTTTGAAATTCTTCCTGCTGATAAGGTCGGTAAGCACGGTGAAACTTACCTTTCTGAGAATTGAAACTGCAGTCACTCAGAATATATACCAAAATGACGAACAACTCTCGTTTAGTGCGGATTTCTTTTCGAACAACGACTGAGCTTTAAAGCTTCACTACACACACGCGCCTTTGCTGGAATCCAATATACCTCTTACCTTTTATTCGGCTGTTCTGGTTGGGGTAAGTCTCACTAGGACACATTGGGCATCCTCGGTCGGTAGACCGTTATGCAAAAGGTGTGTGAACCGTTTGATCGGCCACCGGCTCCTGACACACCGACTTCCTGTTGTCCAACAAACAGCATTTGTCTGTTGGCGAACTAGAGGTGCCACCTCAGGCTAAAAGCCGAGTGACACTGGGGGCGCTATTTTGTACCTTATTCGGAAGACTCATCGTGGATAGTTTTTCTACATGCATGACTAATGGTACGGCGTCCCCGAAAGCGATGCACCTGAAGTTCTCTATGCAGCCAGGATGACGGATGTTAGCCAGTGATCTTGACACCGTAAACCACATCCAAATCGTCTGGTGGAATGTGAGAGCACTCCTGGACATCGGAAGCCACTTCGTTACTGCACGCACGTTGCATGACTACCATATAAAGGTCCCATATCTCTGAAGTTCTGTTGCCAAATTCTGGCACCTGGTGTATGTGGTTTCACGGAGCAGAGAACAGTTGCCATATCTACCGCAGCGGACCTATGTGCAACTCCGGTCTTTACGGAACCGCGATAGCTGTCAGCAGCAGAGTTAACAGGGCTATGTTTACGTTGAACTCGATATCCTTTGGATCACTAGCTCGTTTCCGCGCATCGCCTTTGGACATATTGGCTGTCGCAATCTATGCTTCGATGGTAGCAGAAACAATAAAAGACACGTTGTATGACAGCCTGCAAGGGGTGGTAAGCAGTGTCCCAAAAGGTTACATCCTTGTTGTGGGGGTCTGGGACGCCCACACTGGTCCCTGTACCCAGGAAACTAGACATCTAGGGGAAATATGGTCTTGGACGGCAGTGCAGCAAATGCGAATGTCTCCCGAGTTTTGCGGACTGCAACAGACTAATCGTCGCCAAAACCCGCTTTCGACATCTCGGGCGATACCTGCTAACGGTGTACTCAAATGACGGTCACACAGCGTGCCAAATGGACCATATTCTAAATTAATCATGCCAGGCATCTTCGATTGGGAATTTCCGGTCTCAGCGGGGTGCGTAGACAAGTAATAATAAAGATACTGGCCACACCCTCGTCCATGCACGCTTCAAGATTTAGTTAGCTAACTGCCACAAAACTGCCCCAAAGCAGTTAGACACACATGCATTGGGATCACCGAGAAAGTGCCGAGTGGTCTCGGACGCTTTCGCCTCCCATCTAACCGTCTTACTCAGGTGTAGCGGTGCCAGGGGAACATCAGTGTACTTTATTTAAGGGAACTATCCAACAATCCGTTTTAGATAATCTGAGGGTTATGCGACGATGACTGAAGAATTAGATCTCAAGTGCAACTCCAGTTATCTATAGGGGTTAGAAGCGCTCACTTAAATGGCTACTCAGATTTCTGGGACATCGAAGAAAAAGTCAGTTGTTCGACAGAAAAGACCACAACAACTACTGGTTCGAAATCGCGGATACCATAGACTGCGGCCAACTGCGGTAATTTCTCCAGGCTCTTCCGCCTAATACGTACTTTATCCGATAAACGGCAGCCGGTAGAACCTCTTCTTGGCGAGACTGCAAGGCTACTCATTAATAAGCGGATTAAACAGATGTAACGCTGAACTGGACGCTGTCCACCGAACCGTCTCGCAGCAGGCTCTACGCTTTTCTTGAACCGCTTAATGGCGCGGGATGCGCGCCGTGATAGGAATCGTGTGGTTTAGATATTCACCCTTCGCGGAGTATTAGAATATCGGCGCGAATCTCAACAATCGACTGCAGTTTGTCTCCTCGATTTCCGGGCCGCCATTGTCTCAGTCGACAGAGAATTGCATTTAGTTATTACGCTGACTGCGTCCTGACTCCTGTTTCCCTCATGAAACAAACATCAATCTTTAAACAATCCATGGTACACACGAAGTGCACTCTGCTGATTTCGCCTTAGTAATAAAACGTTTGCAACCTAAACACCAAGCTCGGCTCTGAACCCGGGATGCGAGCAACACCAGTATCCAAAACCATCGAGGAAAATGATTGGGACCGGAAGACAAAAAGTTACGGAATGTTTGGAAAATCTTATTAGTAACCCGCTTATTACTAAACCTGTTCTATGCAGTAGACAGCACCATCCCGTTAAACTTTCGCGACTACCGATGCAGTATGCATGTATTTTTGTTTCCTTAGGAACAACTGGGTGGAAACTGCTAGGGTGTCCCATCTATAGATAGGAGACTGAAATTCGTTTAATCTCTGCTTATCGGCCGTCGATGCATTATTTAATCTCCGACTTCAAGTGAACCATTGTGTATATTTCGCTTTATGGAGGCGTCCAAGTTTTCACATCGCACTAAGGTAGTCTCGTTTTTATGTACTCATTCAAGGAGGATGGCCACAACTGCTGTTATAATTTAGATTCCCCATGGTATTTGACTGACCTGCTGGCAGTTTGATAGAGTGTATGGGGTGTCCGAGGGCCTATCGCCTTTAAGTTGGTAGATTGTGGTGTCTCTTGGGAAATTCTCCATCTCCTTGGTCTCCATCATTTACCTAGCTCTCACCTGTAGCTCCACGAAGCTGATGCATGCATCAGTGGCTACACACCGAAAATTTGCTTGACAGGTGGGTTAAACCAGGTTGAGGGTAGTCAAGGTCCTAAACCCTCGGCGAGACGGTGTTCGGTGTGCAAAGGCAGATACTCCTGAATGGGCGGACGGGATTTACTGATCCAATGGCTACAGAGGAAAACTGTTCAAACCACCGAACCCAGTGTTCTGAAATTGGCGAATGAGCCACACAACAGGCCACCGGGTCACCTGGAGCAATGCTGCTGCCTTGCAGGCTGCAGTTGAGTGTGCAAAGGTAAGAGGTGCATCCTTGAACAAAAAGGCTGGATGAGATACCGTTAACTTGCTTCCTACTACGGACTGGGCGACCAAGTTGTGCAGCAGTCCCGAAGGGTGCTGCGGACATTGCCTCGTACTATATTCCCCAGAATCCTTTTGAATAATTTTCGCGATATTCATGGAGCCGGCTTACTCTTTAGTAGGAGACAGTCGCGTAAAAGTAGTACTCGCAGTATAATTCTGTGACTTGGATTGATGTACGGTCTAAGTCTTTATAATAAATAAACCATGGCAGTGGGCCGGTCATCAGTCGTATTTTTTGCCATCAGCGGCAGTGGCACGGACACCATTGATGACCGTGATGAGTATATGGTTCTATAGATCGCTAGTGGTAATCCGCGCACCTCGACTCTGTGTCGAGCCGTCCCGTCTCATTGTGTTCTCATAAGTTTCCACACTACCTGGAATAAAATCTTCATTACTTTCTCCCCAAATTACACTCATGAAACTATTGGCTTATAGGGATGCACACAGTCAGTTAATTCATCATTCATCCTTTGGCGTTCCTTTTTTCTCCATTGACAGCTTGCTCAAACCACAATGCGTTCAGAGATTGGGAAGATCACTCTGGACAATGTTTTTAAAGAACGCGAAGCATTGAATCTGCAAATTGTTCATGTTTTGGGCAAAGCAGCTGAACCATGGGGAATCGAATGTCTGCGCTATGAGATTCGTATGTTACATTACCTTTTATCCTTCGTTACTCTCTCTCTCTCTCTCTCTCTCTCTCTCTCTCTCTATATATATATATATATATATATATATATATATATATATATATATATATATATATATATATATATATATATATATATATATATTGCCAATATATAAACTGTGGTAAAGAAGTTCCTCAGAAGTTGGAACAGAGGCTTTCATCCCCCAGAGAGAAGTCAGTGGACTACCCACGCACTTACCATTGAGGTTGAAAATGGAACGCGCGATGGACCATGAGGTAGAAAATGATTCCTTAACCAATTTGGTGGGTTCAATGCCGAACGGACTGAAAAATTCTAAGGAAGGAAGGCAGACCAAATGGCCAATAATGTATATGAACGTTGTGTTTCTATTCTTATGTGGGTTACTTCAATGCAAATTAATCTTGCGTTGTTTTCGCTCGGAGGCTCATATTCCTTCATGGTCATGGTTGACTGATGGTGGTAAAATGCCATTTCGTCTGAATTCTGAGCATAATTACTTGCCTCATTAATACAGACCATACAGGTTGTCTTAGAGACTCACCGCTGCTCGCTGGTTATTTTAGATTTGAAATTATGTATTTCGGCCTCTATGTCGTCATGTTCGAAAACAAAACGTGCATGCAAACACCCTTCAGTACGAGTTTCCAATAGACATGTTGACGGTTCTATCCATGGGGATAAGATGTTATCAACACGCTGGATGCTCATTGTAAAGTTATACGACGTTGTCATCGATACCTTGGCAATTGTCTGCGTGGGCAGTACGGTCGCCCTGAAGAGTTCCCGGAAGATGTATCCAACTTCTCACGTGCTGTCAGATGATTGAAATGCCTCATGGTTTTTTTTAATACTAGTGTGCCCACCAAGCATTAGTATAGCGGAGTGTACGTGCTACTTACTGAATAAGTAAATAATTGATTTCTCGAAACACAATTATAGACAGTTGTGGATCAATAGTGAACGCGGCCATTTTAAGGGGACCAAACGCAATAGGGTAAACGAGGGCACGCAAACCATACGACTGCTTCTCCGCCTGGACGATGACTGTCTTCAAGTGGACTGAACCGCCAGTATGTATACAAGCATCGTTATTACATTTGAATAATTTTGGTGACCCGCGAACGAGTGTTTCTCAATAAACCACCTACTGGTCAGGCGCTTGTTGTGCATTATAAAATTAGTATTACATCAGTATGTGCACCTTTTGACTTTCTCGGATTACCCCCGTTGTCTTCGAACGACTTGTTGACTCACGTCCAACGCATGGTTAATCATACGTGGTTAGTCCACGAAATCGAGCCTTGCACATCAATCATGTGGGCTGAAGCCTTAACAACCAAATCATCCTGACTCGGATGTAAACCCAAGTAGACGCACGTGTAAGCGTTTCTAGATTTCTCCGTTCGTGCTTTAAAAATAACGTTGTCTAGTCATCTGTATGGTCTTCCACGCGGTGTGCTTACGCCGTCTGTTTTTTACACAAGGGGCTGGTGCGAAACGGGAGCCGCGTTCAAGACTATCGATGGAGAACAGCAATTAGACCACGAGTGTTACAATAATCTTGCGATAGGGTTAAAACTTGGTGACGCAAATTTATCCGGAACCCATAGTGTTACTTTCAGGAGAAGAACTGCAGTAAATCTTTCACCAATAACAGTTTTGGTTTATAGAGGCTCGTTTATGAGTAATGGAGTCCGTGATGTGACAGTTTAGTTTCATTCCGCCATCAAATGCAGCTGTTGTCAGTTTCACTGAGTCTCTGCATGATCCAGGTGCGTAGATATTGTGACTCTTGTCTCCTACTCCGGTGATTTATGTGAGCACCTTATGCACTTGACTTCTGGTCACAACTCCGATCGCTCCAGCTTGTGAATAAAATCAAAAGACAACAGCACAAGGCGCCAAAGAATGCGTGTTTACAAGAATAGACAGAATAATATTTGAATCAAAAATAAAATATCCCCGAACTCGGGCGTCCAATCAGATTTCTGTCCTGACGAACCGATTGGGTTGATAAAACGCCAGTTTAATTTATTTATCTCTGATCCAGTTTATGTCGTACTGACGACGAGTGATTACCACATCTGACTTATTGGGACCTTATGTGGTTCTCCAATTCACGTCTCAGGGTCTGGTTGCCGGCTATCCCTAATAGTGCAGTTGGTCTTTGTGGCAATGTGGTATATGCCCTTTAGCTGCACTTACACGGAGGCATGTAATAAGAAAGCCGTCCTGTTAGCCAATCGGGTTAAGCCTTGTGGGGTCTGGCGCCTTATTGAATAATCGACCCGGCCAGTAGTGCTCAAACCGATTGGTAACTTGCTTCGGGGAAAGTGTTTTACGACTTTCAGACAGTAGATTACTTTCGATTGGTGGTTTGACCGATTAGGAGGTGTTTTCTTGAATTTGCAAATTATGGTGGGGTAGGAATTGAAATTTGAAGAACAAATGCAAAGGTCTTCTTGGGGATACAGCAACAGACTACGGGGGTTACAGTAGTACAAACGGATTGACCTGGACAGTTTACCGATTTTGCGCTTGAAGATGAGAGAACAGCTTGGTCAGTATTTAAATCTGTGCTCCTGTGACAGAATGGGCACTTTATTGGCGGTGTTCGACAAGTACTGGAACCTTACGTGGTTCTCCATTCGAAGTCTCACGGTATTGTTCCCGGCTATCCCTAATAGTACAGTGGGTCTTTGTGGCTATGGGATACACCCCTTCTATTTCACTTATGCGCAAGCATGTGATAATAATAAAAATTAGGGTACATGGTGCAAGCGGCTTCCTGTTTGTAAACGAAATTTACAAGTAGATGGAGTTTTATAGGAAATAAAGAATCTACATTTCACGATGATAACGGTCAGAAAGAACACAATCAGCCAATGATAAATAAGATCTGGATTCTAATTCATAAATAAACGGGCGCGTGTCCGTGTGACTTTGCGCTGAACAAGGTCCCATTGAAGAAACCTGAAGACGGCAGCCCCACTCTGGATATGGCACTCAGAAATGTTGCTTTTTAAGGATCTGTATAGGATAAAAAGCCGAAGTTAGGTAAACAGAGTAGTGCCTCTTACCCATACTGAAACAGTCGTCGGAATCGCTCAAGTCGTTTATTACTGAGAGGTATTGCAATCTGGGGGGGGGGGAGCTTACTGTACTGCTCCATGACGGAAGCAGTAAGTGTATTGTGTGGAATGGATACCGGTTTCTGCAGTCGTAGTGTTGACCCCTTAAATATTGCTTGCCGACTCGTAGCAAGCCGGGTGAAACAACTGCAGTGTTTCTATAGTTTGTCAATCTCAGTATATTTGTATCATAGATCGATCTGTGAAAAATAAAGTACCCTACCGGACGAATTTATGTTGTTCTGGCCAGTCGGTTAGTAAGTAGATAGGTAGGTAAACTGATGACTTCGGCATTTGTCTCAATCGCTGGATAGAGTAATGCTTTGAATCCCTGTGACAACCCGATTCGGATCGGTTATCTTTTTTGTTTCCTATTTTATTCTGAATCATATCGGATGAAAAGTTAAATCCTATGGCTAGGATCTTTTGTCTCAAGTTGTGATGGGTCGTAATTTGGATCCTGGGACGTACAACCCTATTTCAGTTTTGACAGTGTGTTGGTGAGGCCATGCGGTGTTGTGTAACACCAAACCGTACTTTAAGAGTTTCTGAAGAGTGCGTTACACACGACCGTACAGAACAGTGGCGTCACAAGTCTCCCGTGTATATTGATCCATTTGTAAAGAAGCCGTTTTATGTTTGATTACAGAATGAAGTTTTACTGTCTATCCCTGCCCTCTTGTTTATCATGCTAATCACCATCCTCCTTTCCGGGTAATTGAACAACATCGGTCACTGGATTATTTTGCTGTGGTATCCGGTCCATTTAAACAAAAATTCAACCGTTTTATCACACAGGTGATATTCAGCTACCACAGAAAATAAAAGAAGCTATGCAAATGCAAGTAGAGGCAGATCGAAAAAAACGTGCGGCCATTCTGGAATCGGAAGGTCAGCGCGAATCTGCCATCAATCGAGCTGAGGGGATGAAACGAAGTCAAGTGTTGGCGTCCGAAGGTGAACGGACCCAAATTACAAACAAGGCTCTCGGTAAGTTGTCTTGATGCAATCTGGGGTCTTTCTAATCGACAGTCTCTTGTTTTCTATCGGTTGCTTCGTCGACTGACTGCAACCGGTGGATGTCCGTTGGAGTTCATTCACTGGCCTATTGGATAAGATTGATTCGTCACATTTCATAGCTGTTACGGATTAAACAATTTAGAAGACAAACACTTTGAGAGAAATTCCTTTCGTATATTTTCATCGGTCGCGTACATATAAAATCCAACAAGAAAAATAACTACGATATGAAATGAAACGACTAATTAAAACAGTTTTATCGGTTTCGACGTCAGTGGTCTGTGTATTCGATTCTGTGTTTGTGTGTGTGTTTGGCTAGAGCCATGGTAGGTTAAGGGTGAAGGTCACGCGCTTTTGGACACATTGCCCGTTTTGTGTGAGCGATCGATAATGCCTCTAGTATCCTTAGTCAGTGTTTGTCGCGATTATGTAACAAGACCCAGAACGCGTTCGCCGGGTCTGCTGTGTGACCACTTTCAATCTAGCGGCTAGCGATGGCCGAGGTCGGTTTACGTGATGCAGTCGAATGTTGTAGGCCAGGCTGAATCATCGTGTCACATATGTACTTTGGAATACGTTCAGCCCTTCTATTTCGCAGTGATCGGTCGGTCCTACCGATGTATGTTTGCTTGCTGCTGCAAGAAAAAGCGCGGATACAGGGGGAGGTAGATTCGACCGAATGGGGTCGTGGGGAGGCGCCGTGTGAATGAGTGAGAGCGTGGTGCAGCGGGATAGTATGTAATGAATTTCAATGCGTTTTGTAATAAGCCGTGTTATTGACTCTCCTTTGTACGGGAGAGATATGTAGATATCTTTTTCAGGCACCCAAGAAACAGGTGACTGAAAACGAGTGAATGCGTCAGGATATCCGTTATCACGTAGTGTTGTGTATATGATTGCTTACTCGTACGGTAAAGTATCTTCCGTACAGATTTGTCTTGCCCTGAAGAGTAGGGTTCGTACCAGAGCTCTTTCATGTTCTGTTGGTGAGATACTGTCCGGACCAAGTCTTACGGAAAATGGATCGCTGAATAGATCCGTCCCCTCTTCGAGTTAATAAAACATCAAGGAAGGGTAGCCACAATGGGACCCAGCGGACTGCCCATTGCTACTCCATCAACTTATCTGAAGGCTGTCTCTCGAAACTGCAATCGGGAGTTCTCTGTGCACAGGGCTCTAACCAACCACATGCAGTCACACACACACACGGACCAGTGACTTCGAAACCCGTAAAGCTATTTTAATTAGTCGTTTCATTGCATATCGTAGTTACTTTTCTTGTTGGATTTTATATGTACGCGACCGATCAGAGTACACGAAAGGAAATCCTTTTGCAGGATGTATCTTGTTAATTGTTACGGATTACTCAATTCTGTTCGAAATCAGCTAGGAAGCGAAAGAAATCACCAACAAAACACGTCCTATTTCGATTCTCAATGCATAATTGAGCTCTTATTAAGGCTTTTTCTCCCATCGCTTCTGTGATGAACACATTGTACAACCACTCTACAAAAACACTATTTAGGGTATCCCCTAAATGGTTGCTCAGGTTTCAGTCTTCATTTTATTCAATCACTAACCTCGCACTTCTGTGGTCTCGTTTCGGTTGCTACCTTCCAGCATCGTCCAGTGAAGTGCAGGAAGAGTCGAAGCATAAAGTGAACACATTCGAAAACAGTAATATGCGGCAATCACGAACACAAAGAACGAGATCAAATACAACTACGCCGCTGACCTCGACAATTAGCCATATCAGTTAATGTTCCCGACCGTTTCGTTGGCGGATCACGTGGATCCCAACCTGGAAGTCTCACACGTCGTAATTAATCAAGTCCACTGGTCAAGGTTTCCATACCTTTTTGCCGCGTCATAGACTGACCACCTCGATCTACCTTCCAACCACTACCTGCCTCGGAGAACAGCGTACGTTGCGGAAGTCTATTCGTGGACATGCGTAACACATGTCCCAACCACCTTAACCTGTTGTACTTGATCTGGAGGCTGACCTCTGGTCCCCAACAACTTACGTCTAACCTCAGAGTTGCTGATACGGTGTTCCCACATACTCGGGAAATGCTACAGAAACATCAATGCTCGAACAGTGACAGTCTTCCTCTATCTTCTACCCTCAACGGCCATGTTTCTGAGCCGTATAGAAGAACGGGTCTGACTACCGCATTGTACACTCTAACCTGGACAGACAGCCGGATGTCACGCCGACGCCATAAATGGCTGAGGTTGGCAAAAGCCAAATGCACCTTCTGTATACGCGATGACACCTCATCCGATATTTGTCCACCTGGTGAAATGCAACGGCCCACGTGATAAAACTTATCCACTCCAGCTAGAGCTTCCCCTGCCAACACAATGTTTGGCGTTGAGCCAACCCAAGTCTGCAACAGCATTTTACACTTTGAAGGTGTAAAACGCACCCCAAACATTCCTGTAACTTTATTCAAACTATCTAGACAAGCTAACAACTTACCGAGATCTTCATTTAGAACAACAATATCGTCCGTGTTTTCCAAGTCAGACAGTTCACTGCCTGAGCAAAGATCGATGCCGCTATTCTCACACGAAGATAGGGCCTATTTCGAAAATCAATTCAATTATGCAATTGAGGAGGAAGAGTGAAAAGGGCAACCCTGACGACCCCCACTTCTCGTGGCGAACTCAAGTGAAGGATCGCCGTAAGCACGAACTCAGCCTTGGCTGTTTGCATACAAGCACTTGAAAAGAGAAACAAACTTCGGTGGCACACCCTCCAGTGAGAGGTAGCGCCAGAGAACTGTGCGGTCTACTGAATCGAACGCGGCTTTCAGATTAAGAAAGACAGATTGTTAGCCTACGGAAGATTTGTCGAAGATTAAAGATGTGGCCGATTGAACCTCTTACTGGATCTGAAGTCGGCGTGATTCTCACGCGAACACCTTGCACGGGCGTTAAATAATCGGTGGAGAATAAGACCGGTGAGCAGTTTGGATGCGATACTTACCAAGCTAATTCCTCTGTGGTTTTCACAAAAGGATCTGTCACCTTTCTTGCTATTCAGCACAATCACCGATTCACACTATTCCCTAGAAATCTGCTCACTATTCCAGATTACCAGGAGAAGCTTCGGTAACTCTGAAACCAAAGCTTCGTCTCTATCCTTGAAAAAAGATGGAGACAATCCAACCGGTCCAGCTGCTTTGTACCTTTTCAATTATTCTATCTCCCGCATGACCTCCATTTCTGATGAAGGAGTGATATCTACCTGTATCGTTCCTCTTGCATGTGTATTCGGAAGAGCTAATGTAGAAGTGGGTCAACTGAATTGTTTCCTAAAGTGCTCCGCCCAACGGTCCAGACAACGTTCCTGTGGGTGAATCAGTGAGCCATCGGATTCCTTGATTAACTCACTTACATTGAGCATCCGTAGACCGGTACCTCTAATCAAACAGCAGAGGTTGTGAGCATTACCAACAGACACAGCCTTTTCCATTTTCCTACATTTCGCAACCCACCACTGTTCGGTCATTTCTCAGGCTCCTAGTCAGTTCGCGTCTCAGGAACTCACGCACTTCATTGAATGTGGCATCTGAAGGGACGAATCTACGAGCATCCAACAGAGCAACTGATGTCGAAGATATCCATCAGTTGTGTGACCTACTTGAACCAGAGTCCTGGGTGGAATTAGAAGCGGCATACAAGGCTTCGTTGATCTGCTACAGGCGTTCATCTGGGTCGTGCACATCCGGCTGCATTGATAATTGTGTTGACAGCTCCGCCTGATAAGCAGATCGTCGGTTATCGTCTACAACCATTTACGTTTGTGCGACCACGGGCGTGATGTAAACAGAAGCGAGCACGTATCAATGCGTGATCTGAGTCCACAGGCGTAGACTAGAAAGAAACAACAATTTTCAATTGATCTACGTCAGCGGTGACCAATCACAATACAGTCAATCTGAGTCCAACGTTGTGAAGACGAAGGACGACATCATGCCGCTTCTTATGGCAGAAGTTAGTACTCACCAGAAACAATGTGTGGTCAGAACACAGCTGAATGAAGCGATCGCTGTTATCGGTACGATCGGTTGGGATAGCAAATGGGCCTCCGATGTGTCTCTCGAAAATGTCCGTTCTGAAATGTTGGCAGCTGCAAAGTATGATTCGCCGAGAAACCTCCAGCATCTCTGGTTGCTCAGCTAGTTAGGTGGTTGGACCGCTGCCGTTATGTTGACTTTTTCCGGTTCACATAATTTACTTGGTTCCACACAGATTCGGAATGTTTGCAACGATACTGGCTCACATAAAGCATTGACTTCTTGGAATTTTCTATCAGCGTTCTATACCCGTGATTCGTTTTGGTAATAGGTGAATCAGATATCACGTTGGTTGCTATACTTGCTTAGTCGAAGTTCGAATTATTCAGAATGTGAATAACTTATAGTTAAAATAGTGGTGGGAGGGTTATATATATATATTGATAGTAAGTAGTATGTTAACGTGTGAACAAAATTCCCTTTTAAGCACACGACCGGTTTCGCGGTTGTTGCCGCTCATCAGGTATGCGTACCCGGTACTCCTCTGCCCACTCGTCTTCATACTTGTACACTCCGATGTTATATGTTTACTAGAATCTAATTTGCATCGTCTGGAGTGTGAATGGATACTCTTCATTGAAGAGCCCACAAATGAATCACAACTGTGATTTCTCATAGTTATTCGTTTCTGGGTCACTGCTAACCCAACGAACAACGAGGCTGCATGTGCAAGCGCTCATACTGATAGTAAGTAGATTCTGGTGAATATATCAGCATATATATATATATATATATATATATATATATATATATATATATATATATATATATATATAACGTCGGCTTGTAATTAAACATGGTGTCAGCGCCACAACAATTACCTTAAATAAGAAGGAGGGAAAGAGAACAGAATAAAAGGAACACGTAGTAAAAAGAAAGCACGCTGTGATTTTGCGCTTTTTCAACGCATACCTTTTTTATGTTTTTTTTGTTATTTTTTCTGTCTGAGTGATATTTTGTGGTAATGAGACACGTGAATTTGAAAGACTGCACAGCATTCGCCGTGTCCCTCAAGGTCCCTAACCAATGATAATCTTCATCCCTTGGGCCTCTGGAAGGTAGGAAACTCAACTGAAACCAACATTGATGCCAGCTTCTTCATACCTCTACGCCAAGTCCTGATCGCCGCGTTGATTCCCCCAATGTTGCCCATAACGTGTGAATAGAGCGCGGAAAAGTAAACGATGGGTAGGCATACACAAAACATGTCCGAGCTACCGGACTCGTTGTAGAGCTCAACATACGGCAACAAGCCGTCGTTGCTCACTCGATGTTCCCACCAAATGCGACCAGTGCCTCATAAACATTGGTGATCAAATACGGAAAGTCGCCGAGCATCCTGAACGTGGAATGGCCGGGTCTGATAACCTTAAAACAAAACACTTCGAACCGCGGCCTTGTACACTCGTCCCTCAAAGGAGAGCCTAATGTCTCGGCAGCACCACAGTTATCCCTTGTTGACGAAAGCTACTCTGACTTTCGCTGTTCGTGGTGTGATGTCGTTTCAAAAACCGGCTCCCGCTTTAATCAAGCTCCCGAGTTATTTAAAGTTATGGACTTAATCTAGCTGATCACCATAATGGGTATGTTCAGGCATAGGCTCCTGCCAGTCTTTCAAAAGCAGTTTGCACTTGGATGGTGTGAAGTACAAACCCTATCTGGATACCTCAATCGCCGTGTGGTTCAGAGAGTGTTGCATTACCTGTGTATTGTCACTTAGTAAGGTGATGTCCTAGGCATATTCCAAATCAAAAACTCTGTTCCTTGGTAGGAGTTTAACTCCACCACTTAGTAGACCAGATGGGACATTCCGTAGAACATCCTCTATGGCAAAGTTGAAAAGAAATGGGAATGTAGGATAACTTTGTCTTAATTCACTGACGATGACGAAAGGAAACGAAAGTTAGCCGTAGGCCCTAACCCAACCTGTGGTACTTTTATTTTTGCGCGGCCGGTTCATACGAGAGGATGAGCCGGTTTCATGGATGTCCAGAATGGCACCTCCCCATGAGCTGTGTGTATAGAGGAACTCTTTGTGATGAGTCATAGGACAAGGTACGAAGTAGGGTTCCGCAACGTCACTCAGCTTTTTGTTCGAGGTAGCAACTCTAGCCCGTGCTTATCCAGGTGCTATCTGTCGGGCAACAGGGATTTTTGATATTCTGAAAAACAGTGATCGACCGATGGGTTTATATGCCATTTGGGTGGCGGTCTGCCAGTTGAGGATGCCCAGCGTGTCCTATCGAATCTTACCCCACTCAAGATAACTGAATAAGGGACAAGAGACAGTGGCTTTATTTATTGACGGGCGAAGTTCGTGCACATCACGTTGCTGTCTATGGACTCCTGCAGCGTTTTTCTAGAGAGTCCATTGCCAGGTAGGATCCGCCACACTCCCTAACAACACCGCGTTGTTTTTGTTTGGCTACTCGCCCTCGGCCTGTCCGATTGGTTAACCTTGAAGGAGCGCTTTGCGCTCCAATAGGCATGATCCTCGGGCTCATCGTGGCACGCAACCCTGATCACCACGGTAAGGTAGCAACATCGGTCAGACCGACGCGATGTGTAATGATACAGCTCTTTGAGGATTGATACATATTTCTCAGGTGGTCCATTTCTCAACAAACAGACAAACTATATATGTATAGTGTTTTGTGTTCTATCCACTTAGAGACCCGTTGCATCATCAGAGAGAATCGGTACTCTTGATCCTGAAATTTGAATTATGGAACTGCATGAAGCCTTCGTAAGCCAGACATGCTAACATTTCAGACGACTACAAAAACCCATCTGCTTACAACCAAATTCGGTCGGTGGTCACGTGTTTCGAAGCCCTTATCTCCGACTTGATATCCAGAGGTTTATAGTCCTAGACTACCGCCGTTAGTCTGCATCATTCTGGTCTTCTGTGTACCGCATCCCGACATGTCTTCGCCGTGAAGTACTTTACCTGCAACTTACTCTTTTGGTTCATTTAGATTATTCTCATTATATTTGTTTAACATATTTTCAGATGTTGCTTTCTACCGTAGAAATATGAGCGAATCTCTCATGGATGTCATCTTATTAAACCATGGTTCGACTTCAAACAGTCGAAGTATTGTGTGGATAGTAGAATAAAATTGCCCGTCCTAGCTTGGGAACCCTGTTGTGGTCAGCGATATATTCGCGTATGCCCATCTTCATCGTTCATTCTGTTACCTTTATTTGTATCGACTGTCTACACGTTCTGCTTGGTTGATTTCGTGGTCCATAACTCAAAATTACTTAGCATGATTAATGATTATTTAAACTGAACTCGGCCACCCCACACGTATTCCCTTGTCCCGCTTTTTCCGGTATCGCAGGTGAGGCAGAAGCTATTCGACGACTTGCTGAGTCTCGTGCGGATGCTGTACGATTGATTGCTGCAGCTATAGAAACTAAGGTACGTGTATTTCTTATTCTGTTTGCTTGTTTTTTCGAGCGTTTTTGGTTTCCCATTGCATTCCAGAATGCTGATCTTACAGATGTCTCTAGTTTCCCGATAAACACTATAGTTATTCGTGTATTGTTGCACTCGTGTGTCTTCTCCACGGGTCCTACTACTACTCAATGAAACCAGGTGTCATCCGTTGGTTCTCTGAAAAGGTGGCGAAAAATTTCGTCAACTAGACAAAATTAACTGTGAACGGACCAATTGAAATAACGGTGATCATGAAAACTCTGAACAATAAGAACTAACTTGGATGGAGGGTGTACCGTCAGAGATCTTCAAAACGTGTCTGCCTATTCTTTGTGATCCATTTTACAATCTTGGAAACGGAAACCTTATCAAAGCACTGGGCACCGTCCATCCATCCATCCTACTTTCTGTTAACGATTCGATTGTCTTCGCTAATTGTGGGGTATCAGTCTAATCGACACAGCGGTCAGGCTGTGATCATTCTCAATGGTTGCAAAACTACCTGGGACGCGCGCACGCACACCTACGTTAGATTGTGTTATATTGAAAACTTCTTCAAGTTAACAAGATCACATTTCAGCACACAAAAGTTAGAACGAAATCCGACAACTGTCATTTTGAAATGAGCTCAAAAACGTACATAAAGAGAAGAGAAAACTGGCCCAGCCGCTGAGTTTCGGGTAAGGTTTTTGACTTACATCTTAATAACCAGAACATTTGCCAGATAACACACGGATTATTATGAATCCAAACGACATGCCGAGGATGGGTTGGGTTCATAAGAATTTTTCACGGGTGATAATGTGTCGATTACGTGTTTTGGGATTCAGAGGAATGAGATTGATAATAGCCTAGCCGCGGAGAAGTGTGTAGACCCTGTCGGATCACAAAAAAACAGTAAAGATTAGGAGAAAACTTCGATCAATATCGGAGATAATAGCAGTTTGCTTGGCACCAAACTACGTTAGCCTGTGGATTCAAAAAGACAGTCGACGTAGTTTTCTATACCGTTCAAAGTATAAGAAGGCTATTGTTAATTGGCGCCAATGTAACACCTAAGTGTTTGAACGAGTCAGCCCTGTAAATGGGAACAAAGTTGATAGCCGGTTGCTCATTGGGGTAAGATAAGCGTGAAAGGATAAAAATACATGTAAGATATTCAAATGTAATAAAATATAAGACAGAATAGAAGAGTTTTCTACAGTTACAGAAGTTATTCGATAAAGAGGTGAAATCTGTTTGGTTGGAGATTAACTGTCGAAGCACCACGTCGCCGGCAGGCTTCACGTGCTGTTCCGTTCTAATATGGGAAGGAGAGATACTTTTAACGGACTAGAGTGCGCCTATTCTGTTACTCATTCCCAAGAAGGGGGACAAGACAGTGTGCGAGAACTACCGGGGGATCGGTTTGATGGACGTTGCTGCAAAGATTTTCTGCGTACTACTACTGAATCGCTTGTCGGTGGCAAGAGGCTCCTACACTCGGTCGAACCAACGGCGTTTCTGCCGTGGTAGAGGCTGTGTGGACCAAATCTTCACATTGCGCCAAATACCGCTACAAGTTCCAGTAACCAATAGTAACCTGCTTTACTGATTTCCGGGCTGCTTTTGACTAGGTTAATCATGAATGCCCATTGGATGTACTGGAATCCGACGGTAATTCTTCCAAGCTTTCAGGGATCCTGAGTATCTACTATGCCTCCACTAGCTCGCGTATTCGAATGTATGGCGAAGAATCTTTTGAGTTCGCAATCAATTCCGGAGATGGACAGGACTGCGCTCTCTCACCAGTGTTGTTCAACAACGCATTCGACTGGGTTGTGATACTAACGGCAGTCTGCAAACCAGCACGCTTGCGTTTCCTGGTTCAGTTTGATTGCGGCTAATGTTCACGAGGACGATTTGTGTATATTGAATCAACGTGATCTGTCTCTAATCCGAATGAAAATTCCTTTCGAGTTGACAGTAGTGATAGTGTGAATAATTCCGAAGTGACTGATTAAGTTCACAGCGAATTGTAACGCAGCCAGCCGTGGGGTATGTCGTTGTTTTCACACGGTTTTCCTCGTGAAGAGGCTGTTGTGATCAATTACTTACTCAACAGTGTCTTGCATTGTCTATCTACGGGACATTTCACCAACTTCCGCGCAATATTCGATTCCATCAGCGATGGTTGCTGCAAGCTGACAGATCGCCCGGGTATTATATAGCTCATTAGGGTCGTACTGTCCATGGTTTATTACCCTTATTTATGAAGGATAATCTGCAATGTCTGCAGCTGGCTCCGGTACCCGCCAGAACTGCCCTTGTCAACACTACGCCATCGGTTGTTTTCTGCGACGCACGCTGGCTGAATACAATGGAGTATAGGTCATCCAGGATTCATGAAAGCTTGAGGTTGCGAATGGCGTTTTGATTTCGGAGACATACGGGATAGCATGCCACCTACGCTCGATTTAGGAGTCAACTTGTCGAAAGCCCAGATCTGGCTTGCCTTTTAGATATATATTGCGAAACGGGTAAACTGGTTCAGAACTTTGAGGAATTTATATGTAACATACACCCGATTGGTCAGAGAAAGAACGGAATCCACCTTCGTGTTGATAGCACAAGTAAAGCGTTATGCACTTCCGAAAATCATTTTGGTCCCACAATGAAGTAGTAATCACCTACGCTGAAACACGCACGTTTTCGGCAGCTACCAACTCGCTCCTCATGTTCACCTGCAAAGTCTGTCGTTGGTGATGTGATAAACGAATAGTTTGTTGATTTTTGACCCCTGGTATCTTCGATTACTCTAAGGTTAAATTGTTAGGTTGCATCTCGAATGCCGTAGTCAGATAGGAGTGCTCTAGTGTAGATAATTCATCTTCACCGTCTGCCAGACGAAGTCTAGTCCCTGAACCAGTTGATGGGCAACATCTGGTTCTAACCACTATGCCTTGGAGAGGACACTAGCAGATAAACATGTAGAGGAAATGTTTACCGGTCAAAAAAACCTCCACTAGATAGACGTAAGAGTGGAGTACCTGGGGTTTCTCTCGACGGTGGGAGAAGTCATCGCACTTCATTGGACAGTTATTGCCCGCCTAAGCGGGGCAGCCCCTGGCCCAAAGGATGCTGCCCCGTCCACGTTCCGCTTGCTCCATTGGGTGCATGCAGGTGAGGACTGAATCCGAAAGGCGATCGATAACAAAGCACTAGCGAAGACAAGGCAAAACGCATGCAGTAATCAGGTCTCACGTGACAGACCATCAGGAGTTCTTTCACAAGTGTTTCGGTCACATTTCGATGCTGCGGTAACTCCCTACTACCTTGTGGGCCAGACTTTCGAGTCAAAGGCTCCGGTTAGGGTTCCCAAAGAAAAACCTCTCTTGCGGTGTGGGCAGCTGTGAAGTATGATTCACCCAAAAACCTCTAACGTCTTTCCTGTGAAGCACCTTCCCAAATTTCTTTCCAGTAATTTAAGATGGATACAAAACGTTACGGGTCGTTGTGGCTTTGACGAAAACAGTGGTTCAAAGGTCGAGCATAAATCAGTCACACCTTTTAAGCCTAAATGTTCACTTCACTTGGCTGTCTTCAACGTTCACACACTATGTTCAGGTAGGGCAACAGGCTACCCTCGCTTAAACACTTGACACTTTCAAAATAGATGTATGTTGTGTGTCCGACACGCGCATACATGACTTCACTTCTGTGGTCAATTTTCCCGCCCCCAGATACAACAGTCTCTCGCTTCACTCTTCGCTTGTCAGGCGATTCGGTGTCCAGAGCTTATGGTCAGGCTGGTGTTGAGATTCCTTTGAGTATGAAAGCTGAACGAGCACTGATAGACTGGATTCCAGTCAGCAGTCGTTTGTATGCAATTCGGTTGGACGGTTCTGTTCGTGTCAGCGGCAACAAACTGAAGGGTCGCTGCTTGTTCACCGTGTCTGTGTGTGCGCTCACTGACTGTGATTCCTCTGAGACCAAGGACGAATTCTACCAGGATTCCTCTCAGATGCTTCAAATTGTGCGATCAGTAGACGTGGTGGTCATTCTTGGTGATCTCGACACACATGTTGGCCGGTTGGGAGATTCTGAATGCTATATCGGAGGTCCATTTGCTATCCCAACCGATCGTACCGATAACAGCGATCGCTTCATTCAGCTGTGTTCTGACCACACATTGTTTCTGGTGAGTACTAACTTCTGCCATAAGAAGCGGCATGATGTCGTCCTTCGTCTTCACAACGTTGGACTCAGATTGACTGTATTGTGATTGGTCACCGCTGACGTAGATCAATTGAAAATTGTTGTTTCTTTCTAGTCTACGCCTGTGGACTCAGATCACGCATTGATACGTGCTCGCTTCTGTTTACATCACGCCCGTGGTCGCACAAACGTAAATGGTTGTAGACGATAACCGACGATCTGCTTATCAGGCGGAGCTGTCAACACAATTATCAATGCAGCCGGATGTGCACGACCCAGATGAACGCCTGTAGCAGATCAACGAAGCCTTGTATGCCGCTTCTAATTCCACCCAGGACTCTGGTTCAAGTAGGTCACACAACTGATGGATATCTTCGACATCAGTTGCTCTGTTGGATGCTCGTAGATTCGTCCCTTCAGATGCCACATTCAATGAAGTGCGTGAGTTCCTGAGACGCGAACTGACTAGGAGCCTGAGAAATGACCGAACAGTGGTGGGTTGCGAAATGTAGGAAAATGGAAAAGGCTGTGTCTGTTGGTAATGCTCACAACCTCTGCTGTTTGATTAGAGGTACCGGTCTACGGATGCTCAATGTAAGTGAGTTAATCAAGGAATCCGATGGCTCACTGATTCACCCACAGGAACGTTGTCTGGACCGTTGGGCGGAGCACTTTAGGAAACAATTCAGTTGACCCACTTCTACATTAGCTCTTCCGAATACACATGCAAGAGGAACGATACAGGTAGATATCACTCCTTCATCAGAAATGGAGGTCATGCGGGAGATAGAATAATTGAAAAGGTACAAAGCAGCTGGACCGGTTGGATTGTCTCCATCTTTTTTCAAGGATAGAGACGAAGCTTTGGTTTCAGAGTTACCGAAGCTTCTCCTGGTAATCTGGAATAGTGAGCAGATTTCTAGGGAATAGTGTGAATCGGTGATTGTGCTGAATAGCAAGAAAGGTGACAGATCCTTTTGTGAAAACCACAGAGGAATTAGCTTGGTAAGTATCGCATCCAAACTGCTCACCGGTCTTATTCTCCACCGATTATCTAACGCCCGTGCAAGGTGTTCGCGTGAGAATCACGCCGACTTCAGATCCAGTAAGAGGTTCAATCGGCCACATCTTTAATCTTCGACAAATCTTCCGTAGGCTAACAATCTGTCTTTCTTAATCTGAAAGCCGCGTTCGATTCAGTAGACCGCACAGTTCTCTGGCGCTACCTCTCACTGGAGGGTGTGCCACCGAAGTTTGTTTCTCTTTTCAAGTGCTTGTATGCAAACAGCCAAGGCTGAGTTCGTGCTTACGGCGATCCTTCACTTGAGTTCGCCACGAGAAGTGGGGGTCGTCAGGGTTGCCCTTTTCACTCTTCCTCCTCAATTGCATAATTGAATTGATTTTCGAAATAGGCCCTATCTTCGTGTGAGAATAGCGGCATCGATCTTTGCTCAGGCAGTGAACTGTCTGACTTGGAAAACACGGACGATATTGTTGTTCTAAATGAAGATCTCGGTAAGTTGTTAGCTTGTCTAGATAGTTTGAATAAAGTTACAGGAATGTTTGGGGTGCGTTTTACACCTTCAAAGTGTAAAATGCTGTTGCAGACTTGGGTTGGCTCAACGCCAAACATTGTGTTGGCAGGGGAAGCTCTAGCTGGAGTGGATAAGTTTTATCACGTGGGCCGTTGCATTTCACCAGGTGGACAAATATCGGATGAGGTGTCATCGCGTATACAGAAGGTGCATTTGGCTTTTGCCAACCTCAGCCATTTATGGCGTCGGCGTGACATCCGGCTGTCTGTCCAGGTTAGAGTGTACAATGCGGTAGTCAGACCCGTTCTTCTATACGGCTCAGAAACATGGCCGTTGAGGGTAGAAGATAGAGGAAGACTGTCACTGTTCGAGCATTGATGTTTCTGTAGCATTTCCCGAGTATGTGGGAACACCGTATCAGCAACTCTGAGGTTAGACGTAAGTTGTTGGGGACCAGAGGTCAGCCTCCAGATCAAGTACAACAGGTTAAGGTGGTTGGGACATGTGTTACGCATGTCCACGAATAGACTTCCGCAACGTACGTTGTTCTCCGAGGCAGGTAGTGGTTGGAAGGTAGATCGAGGTGGTCAGTCTATGACGCGGCAAAAAGGTATGGAAACCTTGACCAGTGGACTTGATTAATTACGACGTGTGAGACTTCCAGGTTGGGATCCACGTGATCCGCCTTTGAAACGGTTGGAGACACTCAGTGATACGTCCAGGTGTCATGACCATTGCCGTAGTTGCACTTAAACTCGGTGTTTTTGTGTCCGTGATTTTCGCCTACAACTTTGGTTTTTTAGGATCTTCTTCCCTTTATTATTCTTTTCTTTTGGCCGTTAACTGATGGATGTTGGAAGGTAGCAACCGAAATGAGATCACAGATTTGTGAAGTTAACCGGTAAAACAAGTAAAACTGAAACTGCAGTTCAAGTTAACATTTTTTCAAACTACTGTACGGAGATTTTCTCCATTTTATAGTCCATGAGGTCTCGGTGAAGTACTCTTAAGAACACACCTTGCCAAGGTGCAATTCCACTGTGATATTCTGCATTCAGTTCATCCTAATGAAGGGACGATGCGATAGTGGCCCAGATATTGCACTTTGTTTAGCTGTCCTTAGATTCTTCATTCTTAAAACACTGATGGATTTTTATCTAATTAGGAAAAAATTTCATGACGACTTATTACTCTCTGTTCACGTTTATGAGCTGTACCCCAACACCCGAGCTATCATCACTTTCAATCTATCGTTCTCTTTACGGTTTTGTTGGGTAGCATGGAACGTCAGCTGTACAGCTGGCGGTGGCTGAGCAATATATCGAAGCATTCAGTGAGTTGGCCAAACAAACCAACACCGTTCTCTTACCTGCTCAGACCGGTGATGTTGCTTCCATGGTTGCCCAGGTGAGTGGAAATTAATGCTGAGTTGAATTCTGTCTCCCTGTCTCTTTCTGTTTACCAATAGCACTTTAATTCCGTTCATCATTGTTCATTATAAGATGGAATTCTGGGTCGTTAAGATAGATTCTCTCTATATACGGTGTTCAGAAATTTCGTTTAATTTCTGCAGTTTTGAACTTCTGTTTTGGCTACTCGTACCAATCGTAATAGTTAGTTATTGAGCTTTTGCGATGTCGGCCGAAACAGCCGCCATTTCGTCTCATTGAGACGTGCAACTTGTCCAACTATTTCGTAGAATGTATTATTAGCACAAAGAACCTGGATCATTGGTGATGGACAATCCACTTGCATTTTTCGTACCCAAAAGCCCAACCATACGTTGCTTGAATATATTTCGATGACCATTGGATCGCGTTCAATGGTGTGCTGTTCGTCTCATTGGGAAGTGGCTGACGAGACCCGTTCTGCTACTAAAACCGGAACGGTTGTTAAGTATCATTCGAATAGAAATTTGCTCATCGTTAGATATTCGCTTACGTTATTCACATCCGATTGATCGTACCACAATAGCTCAGCTGGTAGAGCATCTGCCTGGTAACGGGGGGGGGGGGGTCGATGGTTCGATTCCGGCTTGCGGCTTTAGACTTTTGGATGCTAATACACGAGTGAATTTTCCATCACCCAGTAATTCCGTATCCACTCCGTGTTTGTCGCGTTCGGGTTGTTATCACTGAAACAGTTGTCGGTAACCAAAATTTGGGTAACCAACTTGGATCAGAGGGAAAAAACCGATAGGACGTACTCATAATCGGCGGATTAATGACACCATTGTTTAATAATTTTGGCTGCCATGAATATCTTCGAAATGGACAAACAAGTGTGCTCAGATGCCCATACCATCGTGGTGGCTTATGGTGTTTGTTTGCCATTTTAATTCAATCGGTTGCGGACTGCATTGGACACTGAAGTCAACCGACACGAATCCGGTCCTAGTGACTCATTGTAGAAAATGGCCAACAGCTTGACATCACGTGATATCTCAGCCCCAGGCTAACCCGAAAACCACGGATATCACCGTCAAATGTGGTTCACAGTCGTTATTCCGTTATATCGAGTTTCGTAACCGGCCTGCTACGCGAATGAGTACGATTAGATGACCAGTTTCTGCTAAATATCAATATGTGGGATGTTCCACTATTGATTGAATTCACTGAACTGCTAATGCGAGAAAGTTGGTCAGGCGGACGGTTCATGATGACGACGCATGCAGTGCGAAGAGTTAGATGGGACTCGCGCACAAGTGACAAATTGACAATATCACTGTTTAGCATCACTTCGAGGTACCTAATAGGTTCGACTTTGGGTAATTGGATGGCGCCCATAGTATAATAATCATTCGGGAACGTGAGGTAAGGTAGGATGAAATATTTGCAGAACATTAGAAAAGGTTTGAAAAAAGACGAATCCGTTCAGAAGAACTCACGTTTTGAAGATGAGCAGGTAGGTTATCAAAGTCCTCGTCGATTGATACAGAATGAAAATCAATCGTGACACCAGCATACTTGATATTAGTTCCAGAAGAGTTAGACGGGAGGTTGCTAACTTAAATGTGGGAATAAAGGGCCCTAGCGTAGCAGCGTTGAGAATGCTGAATTTATTGGTCAGGAATCTGACTGATTTACTAGAAGACTCAGTGTTTTGGATGCGTCCCGAAAAATACGTCTCATATCATACCAATTAAATAGATGAAAAACCAAAGAAATGAAGGTTCTGTAGTGACAGTACTCTTGGGATGAAGTCAGAGGTTGAAGAATAGCCATTTAATATGAGCCTAAAACGTTGAACAGAGTTGTTTAGCAGCATACGGCTAGAACGAGCTAGGTAGAGTACATAACATTCTATTTAGCTGATGTTTCAGTGGAGTGTCCCATTTTGTAACTCAGAAGTAATCATCGATGCTCCGATTTTTTTTCATTTTCAAGTACGTCGGTCGGGTGTTGAGTTAAACCACCACAACGATATGAACATCTGAGCACACTTGTTTGTCCATTTCGTGGCAGTCAAAATTATTGAACAATGGCGTCATTAATCTGCCGATCACCAGTGCGTTCCATTGGATTTTTCCCTCTGATCTAAGTTGGTTGCCCAAATTTTGGTTACTGACAATTGTTTCAGTAGTAAGAGCCGTAATTCGGTCTGTACGGCGTGGACACAGAATAGTTGGACAAACTTTCTCAGATCAGATGGCGGCTGGAAGTTGGTTTGAAGTGGTTAGCCCATGACATGGTGGAAGGGTATGCGAACTTTAACCACAAAACCAACCTACTCATTAATTGAGGAAACTGGGCGATGCAGCTAAGTTCAGTGACTAGCGCTCGTTTGCAAATTCTCCACCTGCACTTTTTGTGTCTGTTCATTTTCGTTCCACTTGTGTGACACTTCGGGGTAGCAAATAAACCATAGCATTAGGTTGCAAGGCTGTTGACTGAAAGAGATGAATTACAATGCGCTCAGGTCATTGAAAAATCAACCCGTTTTGTGCTAAGCTCGACTACTGAGACGGTAGGATAACTTGCGGCGCTTTGCCACTATGTCCAAGGTTGGAAACCGTGGACTTGCTGAGTCCTAAAAATGGCGCTAACATGATATCAATATTTAGTGGATAGCGGTTTGCGAAAGTGCGTAGAGGCATGAGTATGCAAACCAGAAATCTTGTGCGAACTGAGTCATTTTACGGGATGTTTTAGTAGTATGACGAAACACTGAGTTTGGATAACCTCCAGTGAAAATATATCCGACGTTTGGATGAGACAACACACTGGGAACAAATATCAAAGAAGATTGATCGAGATGCTGGCACTTGATAATTGCACACCCAAATAATCATTTACGACTAGCATGAGTTCAGCTGTAGCACGTGAAAAGTCGTTGAAGAAACGTACCCGTCCGACGGAAAATGAGAAAAATTCTTTGTTAGAATACAATTTCTATCATGTTGCAAATAGCAAAAAACCTAACTTTCAGTGGAAAAGGTTTGATGCAGTGTAGGTCTTCGTACCTGATATTTTTCATGTAACACACAGAGTTTCCGAACGGCGAAATAGTTTGAGGATGCTTGTGTGCAAAGTTCATTGTATTACACCTTGTTCTGCCATTTCTCGTCTGGATGGATTTTTCAGGCCTTGACCATATTCAAGACTATGAACGAGCCCCCTGCTCATCCGAATACACCCAGTGGAGGTCGTTCAACAACAACAAGCTCGACTACAGATTCTGCGTTCGGAGAACCAGGAGCCGGTCAGACAGGTTCATCTGTTCACACTCGTTTAATTGGGAATACACTATCAGCCTCGAAGCGAATGCTGAGAGCTACCAGAACACCCACACAAGAAACACACCGTTCGACGGACGAAACTCAGGATCAAAGTACGGAGACCATGCCGGATGTAGAACGTGTGAGTTCGGCTCGATAGACAGGTACCTCTCCGATCAGTAATTGCAGCAATCAGGTGGATAGTTTGCTCGCAATACTTAGATCCATTGTCGTTTGAGGCGCTCCGAGTGGACATGATCATGTGCAAACTTCATCTGCTCTCTCGAATGCATACACTGACTGTACAAACTCTGTTTCCGTATGCTTATACAGTCGGTCCTGAAAGCAGGTGTAAATTTGTGAATGAATTTAACTGGCACACATCTGTAGAAAAATGCGTGTCGTTTTTTCAATATTTGTCTTGCAGAAGACCTTCGAACTTCTCTTGCCACTCCTCGTCTGACTTTTGCAGTCCTCTAGATGTGGATGGCGGTATGACCATCAGTTCTGCCGGGATTTTGTTCCGATTCTTGGTTTTCCACCTCACCCGGCAGGAATTTATTTATCTCATGTTATGTTCCAAATGGTTTGATAAGACATATTTGTCGCATTTACACTTCTCCATCAGTTTAGGATTCTCACGGCTTACGGCCTCGCAAGTGGTGATCGGTAAACCGAACGCAAACTAAAGAATATTGATGAGCGATGAAATAACTTTGACGATAAAATCTGCCGTGTTGGACAACAATAGCGTGGTTGCTGGTAGCCAGTTGGCTGAAATCTAATGCTAGGTAGAGATATATAAACTCGAAATTTGATTGGATGTGTTGTCCTATGTGACAGCGGAGCTGTTGGGAACAGGGTCATTCAGTTGGACGGTTCTGCAATGGCAAAGCAGCGTAAAATACAGTGTCTTGTACCATAGGCTCCCAAAGAGTGGTAAGAAACGACTGGATGCAGGTAGCGTCGATTGCGTTTTGGGCAATCAACTACTTACTTATTTAGTAAGTAGCACGTACACTCCGCCATACTAGTCGGAAGCACGTGTGTGCAAACTACCCACTTCCCGGGTGGATTGTGCGAAGCCGTGAGGGACTGAAACAAACTGACCACACCTGTTCGGAGTGGGTTTTGACATGGAATCTAATTCAGTTGTTGTGTGTGGGTGAGTGGGGTCATCTAGTCCACGGAACAGACAAATCTGTCAAGGGCCGGGAATCCGAGCGTCATGACGGAGACAAGGAAACGCACTGCTATTTTCGTGGTTTAGCGTGGTTGTTTGTGTGCAAAGAAAGTCCCGCTGAACGGGTGTTCAGTCATCATTCATGCAAGTGACCTTAGCTAAGGTTGATGAGATTGAGTTGTTTTGTCTCATAATTGAGATCAAACTCAACGTGCAGGAAACTGGTGATTTTCAATGAAACGTATCGAATAAAGAGTGCTGTAGCGTATTCAAGCACATGCAGACTAGTGGAGAAATCTGATGATACGCTGTCGGTTGAGAAAATAAAGTGGTGCGGTTCATTGCGTTGTGATTGATCAGTGTATAACCTAGCAGAGGTATAACCCTGGGTCTCTTATTACAAAAAAATGCATTATGAATAAACGTATAGTTGATGCGTACGCGCAACACCGGTCTTGCTAGTTCAGTGTACGCATGGGTCCCAGTCTTAGCCCCCTTCGTTGCATGCGGTTGAGAAGGCTGGCACCACTAGTGCATTGGGTCTTTCAATGCCGTAACTGTCACTACCCGAAAATGCTGAAATTAGGGACCTCGAACTATTTCGTGCAACGGTTTCTTCATCAAAGCACCTTGTAACATGCGTTAGACCATGCAACTTGTTGTTCAGTAATTCTGTCTCTGATCGCATGCCGTTTCATCGTTTGAATAAATCAGGAGGATTAATACGCCTAATACCCCCCTCGAAAAAGATCAAACTGAAGCTAGGCAACTGTGCATCGACCTTCAGAGTCTTTCCTGACAGAGAGGGGCAGAGAATTTGTTTCCGAAAAGATGGTCTCAATACATGACACTCGACTGTCTTCCGGCTTGTTATTCGTTGACTCAGTAAGCAGATGCATTAATTGCACAACTGTTCACGCCCTTCCTTATTACGGTAAGGCCTGCGCGATTACCATCCGAACAAGGCGACCCACAATAGATGCGTCTGACGGGCGTCGACCAACTTCGGGCAATTGATTGACGATAGAATGGGCATTCTTGGTTGGGCCAGTCGAAAACATATGAATTCCCTCTGCGTTTTCCTTTTTTGTTACTTTCAACGTCACTTTTGCTGCTTTTTGCACTCAAATTTGACCGGTAAGGACAAAATACCATGACACAAACAAAATGAGGCTAGAGTGCGCGTTAAATCACGAATTTCAATCCTAATAAAAAAATGCAATAGGGGTTATGCTGTTGCTCATACAAAACTTAGATGTATTTAACTCTCATTGCCAAGTGCGTGATTTTATTGGTTGGTCCCCGAATACGGTACGTTATTGCGCATACGGTTCTAAACGTCCTGGTTACTGGTATGCTTTAAACTGTTATGCTTATGCAATTATCGTATATTGAAACTGCATCACGCCGCACGCTTACTTGAGCTGAAAAGTGTCAGTTATTTTTGTCTTAACGCTGCTGGGGGGAATAAACAGCACAATACTTAGCCATTCATCTAAATTTGCCTCGTCATAGCGTAACAACAATAACAAGAACCAAGCCAAATAACAGAATAGGTCCTGTTCGTGGAAATTAGATGATCGTGAAGCGAATTTGGGAACTTGACTGATATCCTATGTAGAATAATGGCAGCAGGCTCCACACTCACGCTAAATGAAGAGTGGATTAGTGATGTATTCCTTCGATGTAACTGGGGAGCTAATGAAGATGAAGTGCGAAAAAGTCAGTGGTCCAGACGGGCTACCGCCGTCCGGACGAATAATTCTGGTTTTGCTTCAAACTGGTCGAATTCCACGTTTTACTACTGAAACAACTTTCAGTAACCCGGTTTCAGATTTCACATTGACACCGTGAATTGGTGGAAAAATACGGTGAATACAGTCGACTGGGTAATCAGTAACACTATTGTCCACACAGTGCTCTCTCTTACCCAGATACCCACCCCTAACACCATGGTGGTTTGTGGTGTTGTCTACCTTGACTGTTTTGGTTACGAAATGCACTGAATATAGAAGTGAACTGACTCATCATATGGCAGATTCATACCTCATCCTCAATTAACTGACTTCTAATCCTGTCGAACAGGGAAATGATAAAAGCAAAGACTTCAAAACATGGAACTTTTCTCATTAGAAAAGTGAAACCAAGAGAGGACCACATCTGAAACCGCAAAAGGTGAATATGGAAGAAGTACTGATGATATTTTTGGGCAGGTTACTGATATGAGAGCGAGAGAAACTAATATAAGGCTGTGAAAGGCACGCTTTAGGCTAAATGTACAAGTAAACTTAATCAACGGTATGGTATTAGGATGTGGAACTGGTTAACTAATAAAAAGGTTAGCGTGCAGGATGTAACGTATTTCAAAAAGATGTTGGATGCTTAGTGGGAGAAGGTATTCCTCAAGGTGGACTGCGGAAAATAAGGAAGAAGCGTACGCTTTGCTGTATTGCAAGCTGTTCACGGTGTTTCAATTATCTCGGGTGATACTACCCGTGGAATTCTGCATTATAACAGGTTATCCGATTCCACCCAAATCTGAATAACTCAGCGCAATTCAGAAACAGTAGAAACGGAACAGCCGGTGACGTTCATCGATCAGCAAACGGAGTTGAATCCATCGGAACTGGTTCTTTATCGGGAACAGATTAGTAATTCAGAAAAATAAGTACAATCAAATGATGGGGAACATCGGGTGATAGCTAACAAGATGGAAAGATAGTAAACCAAATAAAAAAGCATCGGGTGAATTAACTGAATAAGTCATACCAGAATGAAAGCAAACATCGTCCGGATTATTGCGGCAGAGTACGGGCAGCAGAAATATGTAAACCAGTTGGGCAACTTGTAAATAAAACGTACAGGTGACGCCAAAATATATGTTTAAATCAGCCAGACGGACCAGTCAGTAATCGCGACAAAGTGCGGAATGATCAAGGCACTCAGCACCAGTCAACAACACGCTTTCTCGATTGGTTGATAGTGGAGAAAAAGTGGAACCAATCATGTCCCAGTTCAGACGGGTATACGTGAGCAACCAAGTCAAGTCACCTTGATAACAGGGACACAAAGTCAGACTAACACAGTCACCAGCGAATCGATATGGCAAACAAGTCGGAACAGTACAAGTAACACAGCAGTGTGGAACTACAAGTTGGTGCGTGCGTTTGTATGTAGATGCACTGATCTGTTAGTACTCAGATCCATCGCATATTCCCACTGTGAAAAATCAATACCTAAGAACCAGGACAGTAACTGAAATGACATTTTTGTGCATTTTCAGGACACGAGAGGCCATGTAGCATTCGCACCACCGACTTCTGTTATGCATTATGTCTGTCGGGGCCTTCAACCAACGACAGTCCTCCCCCTTTGGGCTCCAACAGAAGCCAATGTTGATGCCGGCTTCCTCGCGCCTCCGCGCCAAGTAATAGCCTCACTACCGCGTAGTTTCTTCCAGCCTTACACGACACGTGCGAGTAGAATACGGAGAGGTAGGCAATGAGTATGCGTACTCAAAACATGTCCGAGTCAGCGTAGAGCGATCACTTCAGTCAGAGGGTGATTATCTAGGTTAAACCCACGACGACAAACCTCGTCATTACCCAGTCCATGATCCCACCAAATGCTACAAATGCTTCGGAGACACTGGTGATCAGGTGCGAAAAGCCGCCAAGCCTCTTCAACTCAAGCATGTAGCAAAGCGTCCCTTAGAGGAGAGCCGAATATCGTGGTAGAACACCAAGCATCAAAGGTTGCCAAAGGCCGCTCTGGCTTTTGCTATTCGTGATGTGGTCTCCTCACCAGCACCAGCTCCCGCTTTAATAAAGCTCCCGAGTTAAAGTTATTGACTTAATCTAGCTGATCACCACAAATGGTAAACGCAGGAACAGGCTTCTGCAGATGAAAGGTGTAATGGGGACACCATATCAGCCGTTTGCTGATGAATATGTCGAGAACATGTGTCATCGCCATCGGAGCAATTCGAATAGTTTCGCTGAAGAATGGCGTTTATGGAAGCAGAATTATCAAGACTATACCGTAATCACGGGTTTATTTTTCGGAGCCAAATGGCCATACTTCGTCACCGTTTGGGAAATGATACCAAACGAGCGCTGAATACACTTTTTTGATGTGGGAGATGACCAATAGGACCCAGCTACGGTGCCACAGAAGATGGATGTATATTTTTTGAGTCGGTCAGGTGAAATGTATAAATGGTTCCGGTTTATTCTGCAGAGCACAGATGGAGAATGAAATCAACGATTACTATATTGTTGTTCTGGAAAATTTGGTCAGTTCGTATAATTTTCGCAAGTGCAAGAAAAACTGGCGTTTGGAGTTCAGAATGAATTTACCACCAAAAAAGTTTTGCTTACGTGCCAGCCCAACTTGAAAACTTGTATCGATATTTGTGAAATTGAGGAGGTTGCCACAAGTTAGATTGATCGCGTAGCAAAGACCCATTTGAACGCTGTAACGAAACTTGCCCCCATCGTGTACAAGTTTGGCGAAAGTTGACACCAGAAACGAGAAGAAATCTGTCCGGCTTGGGGTAAGGCATGTCCTAACTGCAGCAGGTGAATCATTTTTGCTCGCATGTGTCATTCGATTCCCACAGAGCCAGTGAACGGGTCAGCGGTTTCAAAGGTGGCACCACAGATAATGGTCTATTTGCGAATGTTCTAGTGAATATGAGAACACTGTCCGGTCTAGCTGGATTCAGGTGCCTCGGTGAATATAATTCCCGTGTTCTACTTTGATCCAATGGAGTTCTGCAGTTGCACCATTTGTTTGAGAATGTGGAAAGAAACCGAAACAGATGTTCAGCTTGAAATTGAACTGGAAGTCTAAAACCCCAAGAACAACGCCAGACGATGAGTCAACTTCATTGTGACAGAGACCAATTTGCAGCCAATAATAGGACTGGATGTAATTTAAGGGGTAGAATTTGTCTCGGTAAGCGATGGAAATTTTGTCAGCTGTTTAGAAAAACGGACATTGTTACTCAGTATGCATTAGGTTCCCATTCTCAGATGGGGCATTGCTCTGGAAAGGTACATTTGTCAGTGATTGATGGTTTTTTGTCTATTGCATTACCGGCCCGTGGTGTGGGAAACTTTGCAGTGTGAGCTGGAGCGGGTAATGCGCCTCAAAGCAAATGCTGTAGTTGACGAGCCAACGGACTTGGTTAGTCAGACTGTGGTCATAGTAAAGTAATAGAGGAGTAGTTTGCCGGTGCACAGATCCAAAATATCTGAACGCGAGGCCCAGAAGGGAGCGATACCGACTACCGATATTTGGCGACATTTTCGTGGATGTGAGTCAAGCCAGTTTCTTTACGAATGTCGATTTATATTTGGCCTTCTGGCAGGTCGAATGGGATGATGAGTCAAGTTTTATAACTCATATTGGTACCTCATTCGATCGTTTTCGTTGGCTTCAATGGCCTATCAGACTCAAAGTATTCAGCGAAATTTTTCAGAAACGCTGGGTTCAACCCCTAGATAACCTTAAAGGGGTCATTTACATTGCAGATGAGGTGCTGATTAGTAGTAAAACATCACAGGAGCACGATTCGTATTTGCAAGATCTCCTGAGGTGTTGCATCCAGCAAGGCGTCCGACTAATCACATATAAATTTGAACACCAGGTGTCGTCAGCCACATTTCACGGGCATCTTCTGACAGACAAAGATCGGATGGCTGATCTTGAAAAGGTCAGGGCGATTTCGAATATACTCGGCCCCACAGACCCGAAAGGAGTTGCATGCTTAAGTGAAATAGCCAACAACTCGAGTAGATTTCTACCATGTATTGCACATCTAATGCAGCCCATACGACAACTCACAAATAAAGGGACAGAATGACGCTTGGGTGAATAGCAACAGACAGCATTTGAAAAGATAAAAAAGGCCGTGAGCACAGCACCGATATTGGCCTGTTATCGACCAGAGCTCCCTTTATTTGTTTATTGTGTTAGCAGTCAATCCGGCTTAGGGACAGCACTCCTACAAGGTTGAAGACCGCTGATTTTTTTCCGGCCGAGAGGAACTACGTCCAGATAGAAAAGAGAAATGCGATTATGAACTGGCGTATCTTCCAGGAACTCAGATGGTCATTGTGAACACATTAAACCGGGTGTGCTCCGAGGATGACAGTGGTGATTCTCTGGAGTTTGAATATGTCTCGATGGTTGGTTGTAGCTCAACAGATAAGGAAGATCTCTTCAAAATACGGAAAACAACAACCGGCCACACTATCCTCCAAGAACTCAAATTTTATTTCCAACCGACTGTCCCGTCGAAAGGGAGATAAGCCAAAGCAACTAGCAGAGCGATAATTACTCTCTGTCAAAAACGGGCTGCCAGTCAAGGGAACCTACTATTTATCCCGGAACAACTCAAACGTGACTTTTTAAAGAGGACCCACTCCTTACACAACAGTGTAAACAGTATCATTCGTAGGGTAAGGCGAGTTTTCTACTGGCCTGGTATGAGCAATCAGATCAAATATTGCGTATCATGATATGAGCCACGTCGAACCCATGAAACCGGTAAATGTAAGAAACCTCATTGCTACGAAAACTACCTACCCGTCTCTGGCAGATTTTGGTCACAGACATTTTCGAGCATGAGGGGAAACACTTTCTGGTGCTGGTTGATTATTGCGGTGATTTTTTCGAAAATAACCGCTACATACCACAAGCAAGTCCAGCGTGATCAACCGATTACGCGCTCATTTAGCCCGGCATGGAATCACGGGACATTGTTTTCTGACAACTCACGTGGGTGGAATTCGCGCAGTTCAGTCAGTGGTGGAATTTCGAACATCGACCCAACAGTCAATCCAACGGCAAAGCCGATTCGGCAGTTAAATCAGGGGAAAGAATATTAACTTATGCAGAAGAATCCGGTACTGACCGATATTTGACGCTCTTGGAACGAAGAAACATCCTGAGCGTCATTGTGGAATACAGTCCGGCGCAGAGACTATTCGGTAGGAGAACTCGGGCGTTACTACTCGCCGTGGGTGATCTTCGGGAACCCAAAGCTCAACGTCCCAATAAAGTTAAATGGCGTTTACAAAATACAAGAAATAGGCAAAGTTTTATTACAATCGGGGAGCACAGGACCTCCCAGAACTGAAGGAAAGGGAGGAAATATGGGTTCAAGATGTGCTGGAAAGACCTCATCCATGGGGATAAGGAACAGTCCTGAGGTAATTGGAAACCGGTAGTATGAGATTGAGGCAGATAAGGCAGTCGAACGAAGAAATCGAAGACACATTCGAAAGGTTAGCTTTCTGGGAAATAAAGAAAATGTACGGCCGGTTTCGCAGTTGATTCCGCTCATCAGGTATGCGTACTCGGAACTCTTCAGCCAAATCATCCCTCTACATGAACAATCTCATTTGAATTGTACGGAGCGTGCATGGATGGAGAGTCCATATTCAGAATCACACGGTGACTCTTCCAAAGTTAATGCGTGGGTTAACTTGGCTAATGTTCGGGAGAGTATCGGGTACGCATACATAACGAGCGGCAACAACCGCGGAACCGGTCGCGTGACTCTGGGAAAATTTGATCCTGCTATCCGGATGCAGTGTTATACCACTCATCGAAAATACTTTCTACCGTTCTATCATGATCACACAGCCGTCGCTACTCTCCAGCAAGCGTGCTGATCGCGGAAACATCTCGTGATTTCTGCGCTGAGACTTGTACTCCGATTGGTGCGGACAAACGAGTGTGTGTTTGAGCCTACTCGCACAGGTCTGAGGCATGTCAGGTGTGCTGAGACAGAATGAGAGAATGATTGCGTGAACTAGTCAGATCGATCGACAGTCTGAATCATCAGACTGGACCATCAATGAAAGAAAAACCGTTTTCCGTGTAGTTAGCTATCGGGATGACCTGGTATTCCACTGATTTGATTGTGCCATGTCCGTGGGAAGGGGGGGGAGGGGTTACAAGCGAGCCTCGGGTTGGTGATGGTCGCTGAACGGTGAACCAATCTTTTTCAGGACCTAAACAACCTGATGTGCCTTAGGTTATTTTGATTAGGATTCAAATACAGTCAGTGTTTATAACTGATGGCAAACAGAATAACAATCGTCTGCACGTTACATTTTCCAGTTACGTCAGTGTTTGGATAGCCCAATATGAACTGAGAGTGCTCCACTACATTTTCATTTGACGATTTGTGACCTGGTTTGTAAACGTTATCGGTACATTTCACCAGTGTAAGATCGGTTAAACCTTACCATGCTGTTTCCTTATTACGCGCGTTCAGTAGTCCTCCATACTACGCGTAGGCCACTTGTCCATGCCGCGCACTACGCCATCACGATCACCAGAGCAATGTCACCCCTAACTTATGAGAAGGAGATGGCTATCGGTGGGGAGGTAGTGGTTAGCACATATTGCAACAGCGTGTGTGTAGCGTATACGGGTAACGGTCAAGTGGCCACCGTGTTCGGCAGCAAGGATTCACATAAACTATGATATGTTAAACAGGTAAACGAATCTGATTCCCGCTACACTAGCCCTTCGATCACCGATCAAAAATCAGGAAAATATGTTTGTAGTCGTTTTACAAATCTAACAATCAGAAAACTAAAGAAGCTGAACAGTTATGTGTAAACGGTAAATATTAAATAACACCACGCCGTCTGAAATGTGCGTGCCCATGCTAAATTACCATTACTGCGAGTATCCTTTCCCAAGACAGGTGTACAATACAAATTAACGAACAAGCGATCTAAACTCGTCTTGATTCTCGGGGATGTAAGCACGTTTGCAGACAATTAGCACCGGGTGCCGTGAACCGCTACTCTAACAAAGTATATGATGAGGAATTGCAGTACTGTGGTCAGAAGTGCTGATCGGGTCACGACCATATACAGTGAAACTACTTTGTTGTCTAATACTAAGTCCACAAGGACACACAAACCTATCGGTTTCAACTGACAAAATTCACAAACATTTGAGGAAATTCGATCTGGCGAAGTTTCCGTTTCCGCGAATACGGCGAGTTCATGATCGAATACACAAGTGGACTCGGATGATCCAACCTAGTCACAATAAGTGAGCACATATTCTGAGGAAAAACATTAACAAGGCCATCGGAATGAGTCATTACATTTGGTTCGAAAGCCGACGCTTTTGCTCCATTATACTCAACGACTCTTGCGAGATCCAGTGTCTTTGATGGACAACGGATCTAGGACCACAGGCAAAACCTGCCGATACGTGCATCGCCTGTTTGATATGAGCCCAATGCTCATCTACATTACTGTTCTCCGTGGATCCTAGCTCATGTACTAACTTCTGCCCATAACGGGTGCGGACTTCTGGATCAAACAAACGTTGCGCGGCTAATCGGGTTTGCGGTTTGCGACGATTACCATGGAGCTGGAGAGATAATCGTATTAAAACTAATGCATGGTCCGACTCTACGTACATGAACCAGTAAGATCTACAGTTCTGAACAGAACTGCGTCACCGGTAGCTTACGGCGATATGATCAATTTGACTCAAAGTACCTGTAGAGTTAGAGCGCCATGTCGATGTGCGACGCGAGCTGTGTCGGAAATTGGTGCTAGACAAGAACAATCAATTGTCTGCAGATTTGGAGAAGCCTGTCCCCGTTATCTGTACGCTCAGCAGGTAAAGCACAACGCCCACCTAAACAGGCTTCTGACACACTAAGTTTGCCAACTTGTGCATTGAAGTCACCAGCTAGCACTGCAATGTCAGAACCTTTACTGCTGCAAACGAGAGTAGCGAGGGCATCATAGAACTCATCGTTCTGCAAGTCTGAGCTGCAGTCCGTTGGGGCGTACGCCGAGATCACAAACTGCGTTTAACACAACTATCCTTTCGAATGCCAACTGACCCTTGGAGTCTCACAGCACATAAACGACTGTTAACAGGGATCCAGTCTAAAAGGGCAGCCCCAGCCTTGTCAGTCAAGACAATTCCTACACCACGTTGACCCATAGCTCTAGCTGCTTCGTTTCCCGAGGTGTGCAGAATATACCTCGATGAGATACCAGGAGCAGTTAGTTGAATTACACTGCTCGAATCCTGGATACGCCTTTCACTTAAGCAGCATAAATCAATCTTCAGAGAGGTCATTGTGAGGGTTAGGCACGCCTGCTGACCGGCTTGCATGAGTGTACGCACGTTGAACGAGCCGAGATTCACAGGCTCACGAGGTAGAGGATTATTCCCGATACTATTTGACAGTGAATCGTTGCGAGTATTGACCGTGTTATCAGTGGGAGCATTATGGGTGGATAGATGGGGCAAAGAGGGATGGTTAGGGACAGAAGACAAAGGTTGAAAAAAAGAGAGGGAACTCTGAGCAGTAGCCCACTTATCACTACCCACCCCGCTCGATGCAATGGGCAGCGCGGTCCTGATTATCCTGCCCGACGACCGATGCAGTATGGAATTCTTTGTATTCGTGCAGTTCATGGGAGATGTTGGACGGGTACTGCTAGGGTGTCCAGCCACAAAGCAGGAGAACGAAGATGAGTAGGCAGAGTGCCGCGTACGCATACCTGGTGAGTGGGAACAATCGCGAAACCGGTCATGTGCTTCCAGGAAAATTTTGTCCACACGTTTACACACTAGTTTCCATCTATATATATATATATATATATATATATATATATATATATATATATATATATATATATATATATATATATATATATATATATATATATATACCCTTTTCAACTTGTATTGGGCCCAGTAAAACACTGGTCACGTCTGGTAGCACGATTACCTCCCTAACACTCAAAGCACACAAAAAGAGGTCTTATACAAATCTCGCTGAACTTCGGAAGTCAGGAGACTTTCGCCACTGGTCGAGACAGAAATTTGGATGCTTCCTTTGCCAAAGAGTTTCTGCAGGCCAAGAATTCCGGGCTTCTTTGGCATGGCATAAGATTTTTGTGTGGTCAGAAGACCAAACACTCGAGCGATAAGGTGATGTGGACCACCTCTATGCCACATTTATACCCACCTCCATTGACAGCCCTCCTTCATATTCTCATTGTGTTTCTGCAAATCTGGAACCTTTCTCTACCGCAGACACTTTTTTAAGATTCTTTCCAAATCCAAAATATCGTCGGCTGGTGGTCCTGATGGCCTTCCTCCTGCGATTCTCAAGTATGGTACTGCTCAAATTCCCAGTGCTTCGATAAACGAGTCACTATTCAGATGTTCTGTTCCTGATCTATGGCGTCCAGTTGCCATCGTTCAATTCCTAAAGGCTTCAGCAACCCTGGTGGAGATAAACGCTTTCATTCCAATGCCTTCACATCTGCTACCCTTAAAATCACTGAGAAAGCTGTTTTCACTCGTCTTCAAAAGCATCACAATGTGTCACCTGACCCTTTTCAGTTAACTTATAAACCCAATCGATCCACCTTTGATACTGTAGCTTGCTTGATCAGTTCTGTCACAAAATCTTTAAACAACTATGAGTGATCTGCTTGCAGCATATTCCTTGATTACACTTCAGCCACTGATTCAGTACCCCGACCTTGTTTTTCCAGAAGCTTGAAGCTCCCGACTGTCCAGCACAACTTCTTTCCTGACCACCGAAATATTTTCATGACCCAGTTCAGCAAACTAAGATGGGGGAAGACATTCCAAAGTCACTTTTTAACAATTCCGGTGTACTCCAGGTTGTAGTGCTATCCACTTTTCTACTTCTGACCTATATTAGCTATCTTCCAGTTTCTTTTCCATCAAACACATTCAAATAAGCCAATAAAATTGTCCTTTGTCAAGCTGTTTTTAATTACTCGGATTTCGGGAAATCCGATGAAAACCTATCTCGAATAGAATGTTCCTCTTTCCATTTGGGTCCAAAACTGAATCCATCCCAATGCCTTGAGTGCGTTTTCAGTCCCTCTCGCTCGCCTTTCCGTACTGATCCTGTTACACTGGATTCCAAGTCCTTAACCAGAACTAGTTCCGTCGAGTATCTGGATGTTAGCCTAGACATCAATTAAGGATGGACATTTTACATAAAACATTGCATCGTTACACTGCCACGCCTGTCTCTTCAAGTAAAAAAACTCAGACAACTTCCAAAAACACGAAAAATTGTTTCAAAATTTATTTAACGTGTTCTTCGGGTCTTATTTCATTGTTAACCCGTAATTTTCTCGGCCTTCTGAAACAAGACTTCGAAGCCTTTCGTCGCAAATTGGTAATCACCAGCCAAGTTTCATCCTTTTCCAATGACTGAATTCGTCAGACGTCGAATATTGCATAACCGTAGCCCGCAGGATATTACAAGATCCAACACATCCATAACACTGATTTATTTCTTTGTCGTTCTGTCTCATCCACCAGAACTAACCAGTATAAAAACTCTCTTGTACCCTATCTGGAGCGGGTAATGACCAACAAGCACAAGAGTAAAATCGAACTACTTTCTGAACTGGGTTGTTTCCTTTTCTTTTTTCACTCATATAACTTTGGCGGATATTGTTGTATACTTTTTTATCTCACCCCAATTTTTTTTAGAACGTTTTGACTGAAATGTAAGCGTTTCGCTCGCAAAACGTGTCATGTAAAAAAACAAGTGAGCAAAAATTAGGGTCAACATAAAGATTATAACAAGTAAAACACATTTCTTCCGCATGTTTTCACCATACGTTTTGTAAATATTTTTTTCGGAGCACAAAGTTGCCATCACACAGTTAAAAGAAATGAACGATCTGATGTTTCTGTAACCAGATAAAGGCTCAGGAGTGATAATCATGAAGAAGATATACTACGTGGACAAGATGGACACCACTCTCTCAGATGACCAAAGATTTGTATTGGACAGAACACCAGAGAACAATGTACTCATCAAGAAACAAATATCTAGACGCTTACAAATCCTACTGCTGCACGGGTCCATATCGGAAAGCATGTACAAGCTGAAACTAATCGGAACCCAAACGCCTTATCTGAGAGGGTCACCAAAGATTCATAAAAGTGGAGTTTCATTGAGGCCCATTTTGTGCATGCAAAATTCAGCTTACCACAAACTTGTCCGACGGTTAGTCAGTGTTCTTGACCCCGTCCGAAAACGCCTAACTCCTCATTACTTACGAGATTCATTTCAACTCGCAAAAGTTCTTGACAGTTTTAAGGTAAGGACTCATAGAATGTATTCTATGGATGCTGAATCTCTTTTCACCAAAGTACCTCTCCGAGAAACCGTTGATTATCTTTGCAATGTCATTTTATCCAAACATATTGTACTACCTATCCCCGTTGATTACTTAAAGGACCTCATACTTTTACGCACAGGAAATATCCGTTTTGAATTTGAGGGAAAAGTATACAGACAGATTGACGGGTGGCAATGCGAAGCCCTCTAGGTCCTACACTAGCAGATATTTTCCTGGGAATGATCGAAAATCCGTTGACCGACCAAATTGCCCTGTTCCCTTTGTGCAACCGTTATGTTGATGACATTTTATTGATTTCTAATGACGACGACTTTATTCAGTTCGTTAATATTTTGAATTCTATACATCCGAATTTATCTGTATCTTATGAGAAAGAATCCAACTTGAGTTTACCCTTTCTAGACATTTTAATCACAAGGCGTCCGGACGGCACACTGCAAAGGGCTATTTACAGAAAAGCGACATGGAGTGGACGTTATGTGCAGTTTTCTAGTTTCGCGCCGGTTGCTTACAAACGTGGTTTGGTCAGAACGCTTTTTCACAGGGCCCGAAATATTTGCACTCCTGATCAACCGCAAAAAAAAGAATTTTATCAAGGAAACCCTTTTGGCCAATGGTCATCCAGAAGCGTTCATCGAGCACCACAGTAAACCACGATGTAAAACGGGGCCCATTTTAACAGCTGAACGAAAGCAAGTTTTATTTGTTCCTTTTGAAGGTTATCACGTTTTCAATCATTTACGTCATAACTTAAGCACTGCTCTAGAGAGAACATATAAGGCAGCCCAATTACGCATAATGCAGACCACCGAAGGATTAAAATTAGATCACTCTGACAGTCATATTGCTCCTAATGCCTCACATGTTGTTTACCGGTCCACTTGCAGTTGCGGTGACACGTATATTGGCAGAACAGAACGAACGATACTTGACTCAGAGTGACTGAACACATTCCAAAATGGCTTCAGCACTCAAGGAATCATTTGGACTGCACAAAACAAATTGCGGCAAGAAACCCGGCATCGGCTATTGCCAGGCATCTACTTTCTACAGGTCATCGAGTTGACCTGACCCGGTCATTCAAAGTACGATTATGCAACCGAAATGCAAAACTGCGGGCGTTCAGCGAAGCTATGTTGATGAAGACAAAAAACCCCTCTTTGTGCACAGAAACAATCATTGCAAAAAATCTGCCTTCCCTGGCATTAGCCAAAAACAAAACGAATTGCTGTGTTCTTTGTGATAAACATTTTTCCCAAGTGCCTTATCATATATAAACTGATATGTTTCACGTACGCGATCGACAAGAGTGAACTAAATGCTTGCATCTCGCAATATATGTCTTCTCTCCGTTCGTATTAACTGGAAAAGGGGGACATAGTGTTTCGAATATTTTTTCTGATTGTCATCTGTTCATGAGGAACGGAAAGTCGACAGACAGGTCATACAATATTCGCACCACTGAATTCGGCTCCGAGCCATATCTCTCAACGTCTACAACTAGCGGAAATCCTCACCTTGTGGGCCCTAACGAGGAAGACAGGAATCACCAACCGAAGCCAAAGCCGTAGCCAATTTCTTCATGCCCTTGCGCCAAGTCATAACCTGGCCGCCGCGCTGTTTCTCCCAGCCTTGCCTAACATGTGCAAAAACAGCACGAAGAGGTAAACGATGGGCAGGCATACGCAAAACGTGCCCGAGCCATCGGAGGCGGTGCAGAGTGATTACCTTTGTCAGAGATCGACTATCAGCACCGAACACATGATGACGAACCTCGTCATTGTTCGCCAGATATTTCCACCAGACACGAGCAATGTTTCGGAGGCATCGGTGGTCGAATACAGAAAGTCGCCGAGCATCCTCAACGCGGAGGAACGAGGCCTCGCAACCGTAAAGAAAAAAAACTACAAACTGCGGCACTGTACACCCTTCCCTTGAGAGAAAACCGGATGTCATGGCGGCGCCACAGATGGTGCAGGTTCGCGGTCGATTTCCCTGGTGGGCACTGTCTCCAGAGAAGAATACAACCATCCTGAATGGGGACGTTTCGGAGAACATTATTACCGAAATACCAATTGGATGCCGCTTATTTAAAAGCCGTGCTAGCTCAGAAAGGCAAGTATCATTCCCTAAAGAGCCCGATTATGCAGAAGTATACAAAACCAAAACGAGAAGAGTTGTCTCAGTAATTATTTATTTTGTACAAAATCACACAGTGGCTCGCGATGCTTGCCAGAAGTAAGGAGACGAATAGCGACCGTCCAAAGAGGGTAAATAACCCGACACTATCCAACCTAATTGATCGAATGTTCCGTCTGGCACCGCAAATCCGCATTTGACACTCAATTCACCTAATCGATCGCACCGATCGATTCTTTTCTCAGCCTCGGTTATTCGATTCCATAGAGTCGGATCGGTTGTTTTCAGACGCAGTATCGGCGCGAACTGAACGAAAATGAGGAATAGAAATGCTGAACATTAAACATAGTGGTTAAAGGGAAATGAAATGACAATGAAGGCGAGAAGAGTGAGACATCCAAAATTGAGGTTCACAAAAGAACTTTTGCATTGACAAACGACATGCGCACATTATATCGGTAGAAGATGCGTGAGCTTATATATGGATGATCCTCGTCAGGATGAGATGGCGAGGAAAATAACGTGGAACACACGATTCTGATGATTGTTACAATAGCTGAAGTAAGTAAACCGTACAAGTGTTTGTTCTGCTTCGAGATTTTGTCCAAAGTACTCATTAATGAAAGCCAAATAGCCGATTACATTTGTCTTAGCAATCATCATCGTTATGTAACCGACAGATCAGTCTCAAGGGGAATCAAACACGGTGAGTCAGTTTCAGAGTCCCGCGAACACCGACAATGACCGAGCAGCATAAGTCTCTGACTATCAAGTCTGAGACAAAAAGCTCAAGTCCCGTCACCGACGGGATTTTATTGATGACCGATTGGTCGCCACACTTGTTTTATTGAGGCTTTATGTAGTTATCAGCTCCAAGTCTCGAGGTCACGAATACCCCTTTGTAATTCAGTGGGTCTTTGTGGTATCTCCCCTTCGTTGTACTGAAGAAGAAGCATATAATATAAACGTGAAACCGACAAGGCCACGCCATATAAACACAAACACTAGCACATAATAAGTCCCTGTCGTCTTACCCGACAATGATACAGTCGTACCAAACACTGCGCCCACGTGTCATCAACCAGATGAAGAGGAACTGAGCGGGAAGTTGGTCTGGTTTGTGACTGTTCCAACTGATCCCCCAGGGCACGTCGAGTGGAATCCGCGAGAGGCGGGATGTATACAACTCGTGGCGCCTCATCTCGCACCAAGTGGAATAACATTTGGACAACAGAATCATAAACAGCCGAAGAGGAGGAGGATGTGTGGTGCAACAGTTCAACGGGTAATTGACTTCAGACAGGAAAAAAACAAGGGGAGGAGTTGAAGAACCAAGATTATTTTGACGATATCAATTTGGATCAACATCATCACTAGTCAAAAATAAACTCTACTTCCGTGCACTTCCTAAACACACAGAGGCGCGAGCGAGTATACGTGCAGATGTTTGGTTCACATTACCGTTTCCGATGGTTGCGAAGGAGAGAACTAGTTAGAAGTCCGACGCACTTCAGTTCCACAGGGGCGAACGAGAAGACAATTGATAAGATGATCATAGTCTTGTGCAGCTGCAGCGAATTGAGAGGGTTTTCCCGTGTTTTTGAAATACATCGGACAGGCATTTATCCCGATGAGACGATTTGCAAAGTAACCACTTCAAAAAATAACCCACTTATTGACTAATGAAATGAGAAAATTTCTCGCAGCGGTCACACTGCGTACGAAAGAATTCCCCTGCGTGAAGACCGAGAAATTTCTAGTGGTTGCTCTAGCTGTAGGTTCACGACACCGACTTACCAAGTGGTTACAGACATTAAGTGACATGGCTAGATTTGGCGGCCAGTGTTGTGGTTACATACAGGCTTTTCTTGTCTTCATGATTTCCGTTTATTGCTTTGGTTTCGGGTCTTTTTCACTTTATGCTCCTGTTTATTTTGTTCAAAACTCGACGATGCTGCGAGGTAACTACCCCAAACAGAGCACAAAAGTGTAGGGTTCATGGCTGAAGGAACTGAATTGAACCGAAACACGTATAAAACGCAATGAATCACATTTTGCGACTGAAAAGGAACAGGGACTTTGTTCACGAGCGCTAAGGCAGTTCACGCTGGTCTCTTTTCAGCAACTTTTACGTTGGTTAGTTGGTGTTAGTTTTCAAACGGCTATGACTGCCTCTCCACTTTGCTACGGAACATCATTTGTTGGAATTTACGAATGAATGACTACTTTGAGTAGGTAGCACCACTTCCTAGTTTTGTACATTAATGTCTGTGACTAAGGTTGTTGGTTTTTTAATCTCCTGATTACGCTAAGCTCGGCGGTTTACATTGCGAACATTTTGTCAACATTTCAAGTGACATCACCTGAGCACTGATGATGTCACTTTGACTGGTGGTGACGAAACACGTTTGTGACCAAATCGCCAGGCTTAGCGTGCTCAGGAGTACATGGAAACCATTGACCAGATATCGATAAAGTCGAAGTTTTGTGGGCTTGTTCACAGCAATAGACAAACTTCATTCGTCCGACACTACTCCCAACTGACCTAAGATAAACATATAAGAGGTGGTACTTTGAATTGTTAACATTGCAGACCACCCATATAATGTTTACCGCATTTTATCATTGCAGAAGGATGGTATTGTGTCGTGCTGAGCATGAACAACCTACGGACAGGAAGTGTTTGAGAGGAAACTCCCGGTTCACTTACACCCACAAAAGGGCAGCATAGCAGAGGCAAAAGGGTTAGATATCAATAATGCTAAAACGGACCATAGATGGAAAGACGGAATGCAGTATCCGACCCACTTTATCGACTGTTCTTCACAGTCCAAATCTGTTGCTGGGAGATCTACGTCCATCTCACCAGTTTCCACCGGTTCCTGTTGTATCTGTCTGATTTGAGATAGTTGAACCGAGAGGGTTGCAGTCAGAAGACCGGCTACACGAGCGTACAGGCGATGCTGATTACGTGTCAGTGGGATTCGACTACCGGAGCATTGCCACTGTTCTTGAAGCTGCGAAAAGCCGTGCATCAGACGTCCCAGGACTGTGACCACAGAATCCGTCAACAAACGTTGGGAAGAAGCGACCGGTCTGGAAATTCGATGATTTACGATGGCGAATAGGTTGATGGGATGAAATGCAGGAGGCAGTGATAGAAGAGAGATGATGAAATCTACTGAGCTGATGGGAAGACAAATAGTAGTGACTAGAATATACTCGTGCTTATGGGGTTCCAAAATGAAACCAAATATGACAGAAACAGATGAATATGTATGCTGACGAAATGTGGGAACTCAGGATGGGATGATGGTTCTATGCAGATCACTGCGTTGCACCAAGTTCCTCGAGCAGGGAGTAAATGATAGTTGATTAGTGATCTAGACTGACTGTCACTCGACAACAACCTTTCCCCTCTGTGAAAATAGTGCGGCATAAAGGATTGACACAAACATGAATGAAAAATCTACGGTGAATTCAAATCAACAACCTCTGCTCAGTCGGAGGAGTCAGTAACCTCGAAAATGTGGTGACACTGCTAGTCAGAGAAAGATCTCCAATGCAAAACTACCTGGCGATGGAGTAATCTAACAAACGTTACTTATCCTTCATGTCCCACTGACCAATTTCATTCCAATTTAAATAAATATTTGTTTCAGCGAACGACACACCGCGGAAGCCGGCCCGGAGATGAACACGGGCTATAAACATTATAAGGAAGTCAAGGCATACACCGAGTTGTACAACATTTATTGTGACGTTTTGATTCAAAGAAGGACTAGATGTCGAACAAGAGTGAGTGGAATTGCCAGTTTTGTGTACGTTGGTCTGTTCCTACGTGACACTAAGTCGGTTCCTGGAGTGTCCCTAGCAGCGATTATACATGCGTTAGGATGGTCACACACGCATACACACACACACGCATACACACACACACACCCATCTGATGTCGCTGTTGACGTTGAAGAACTTCTGGATCTTATTACAACTGACAGCCCTTATGCCAAACTGAAAGAAGCTGTCATTCAACGAACTGGAAAATAAGCTACTAAGATGCTCCGAGAGTTGTTCAATTCAGTTGAACTCGGTGACCAAACACCTTCTCAACTCATGCGTCACATGAGGTCACTTCTGGCAGGTCGCACGATGGATGACGCGATTTTTCGCGAGATTTGAGACGACAAACTACCCCTTCCTACGCAACAGGTATTATCCTTGCTGGATGTAAACACGCCTCTAGGCACACTAGCTCAACATGCCGACCGAATAATGGAATGCTACCGATCCAGTCATTCGTGTTCACAACTGACGACTTACGATACGACTTTGAATGAGACATCTTCGATGAACTGTGCGGAAACTGCACCACTTACGACGTCCACGAGACCTGCTTTATCTCATCCTACTACTTTTTGTGTTACATCTCACCACTCAGATGTTCCATCTATTCAATCGTCCACCAACAGTGATATAGTCGATCTCAAGGAAACCGTGCGCATGTTATGCAGTCAAATGAGTACCATGTGCAATATTCTAGCCAATCAGCGACAGTCAAAACTTCTCATCCGCGAACCTCGTTTCCGGTCTCGTACACGCTGCTCTCATGCATGGTGCTGGTATCACCGAACTTTCGGCTCACAAGCTCGCCAGTGTAATTTGCCGTGTTCATTTCGACAACACACCGTCAAACGACCAGGTCAGCCAGTAACTGCGACGACTGCTTCCGGCACTCCAAAACAAGGTCGCTTATTTTACATCACAGACAAATCTAGCGGTTTCCGATTCTCGATCGATACCGGTGCTGAATTCAGTGGCATTCCACCATCTAAGAATCATCACTGACCCCACAGGTGGCAAGTAAAACATCAATTTAAACTTTTGGTCAGCGGTCTCTCACACTTGACCTTGGTCTCCGGGGTCGTTTCCAGTGGATTTTTATCCAGGCCGATGTACAGACCCCTTTCATTGGAGCAGATTTCCTGTCACATTTCCGTCTGTCCGTTGACTTACAACACTGCAAATTGGTGGATACTACTACGAATCTGTTTACCAGAGGCACGGGACACCACGCAAAATCATCTGGCCTGCGAATAGTAATTCCCGCCTCACCCTGTGCTGATATTTTGAAGGATTTCCCAAGCTTCACTAAACCTTTTCAGTTTGCCGCTCAGGTTCCACATTACGTACGCCATCACATTATCATGAAAAGCGAACCTGTGCATTTTCATCCTCGTCGTCTGCACCCCGATAAACTGAGACAGGTACGCGTTGAATTCGAACATATGATGGACCTGGGAATAATCCGACCCTCGTCCAGCCCATGGTCCACACCACTACATATGGTTCCAAAGTCATCAGGTGATTGGAGACCCTGGGGGGACTATCGTGCTCTCAACAAAATCACCGTTCCCGACCGGTACCCTATTCTACATATACATGACTTCGCACACAACCTCCCTGGCAAGAAAACATTTTCCAAGATCGACCTTGTCAGAGCATATCATCAAATCCCCGTGGCAGAAGTGGACATCTCAAAAACTGCTATCACTACTCCTTTCGGACTCTTTGAATTCACTCGTATGACTTTCGGGTTGCGTAATGTTGCTCAAACCTTTCAACGCTTTATCGACGAAGTTCCGCGTGGTCTTACCTTCGCTTTTGGCTACATTGATAACATTCTCGTCGTCAGCAGCTCACCAGAAGAGCATACCACACACCTTCGACAACTTTTCGCTCGTTTTCAACAAAACGGCATTTAACTTACTCACGAGAAGTGTATTTTTGGAGTTACATCCCCTGATTTTCTTGGCCACCACATAGATGAACATGGTGTCATACCTATTCCAGACAAGGTGAACTGTATTTTATCTTTTCCCGCTCCGAAAATCATTGCCCAGTTAAGCCGTTTCTTAGAAATTTCGAACTACTGTCGTCGTTTCATTCCTCACTGTGCTTCGATTCTCTGACCTCTGACCGACCTCCTCAAATCTGCCTCGAAGACTGTTGATTCTACTCCCGAAGCCGAAGCAGCGTTCAATACAGCCAAACACTCTCTCTCTGATGCTTCTACGCTATACCATCTCAGTTCAGACCCAAACGTCGAGCTGGTTCTCACCACAGATGCGTCCACCACGGTTCCATGATGAACTCCAACCGTTATCCTTTTTCCCAGAAACTCCAGCCGTCACAAGCACGTTGTGGTACTTTCCCTCGAGGACTTCTCGTAATTTACTTGGCCACTCGACACTTCCGTCATTTCTTGGAAGGACGACAATTTTGTGTGTATACGGATCAAAAACCTTTGACCCACGCATTCGATGCCAAACCCGATTTTTATTCGCCGAGAGAAGTGCGACCTTTAGACTTCATTCCCCAATTCACCACTGGCATCCGCTACATTGAAGGATCTTCAAATGTGGTAGCAGATGCTCTTTCCCGCCCTAGTCGCTCACACGTGTCCAATTCTACCGTGTTTACCTGGTCAAAGATAGCTCAAGCTCAAAAGCATGATCAGGAACTAATTCATTGTCGCTCTTCATCCTCCCTAACACTACAGGAATTTCCTCTTCCAAATGAGGATGGATCTATTGTGTGTGATTTTTCCACCGGTGAACCCCGACCATTTGTTCCCGCCATGTCATTTTTCACAATTTTCATTCGAAATCCCACCCCGGCGTACGTGCGACCCTGAAGCTCATTGGTGGTCGCTATGTGTGGCCCCACATGAACAAGGACATTCGTTTTTGGGCTCAAGCCTGCAATCCTTGCCAGCATCTTGAAGTTCATCGTCACGTTCTTTCTTGTCCAACCCAATTCCCTTCCGCTGATGCGCGTTTTCCTCACGTTCACTTAGACATAGTTGGTCCTTTGCTACCTGCGGATGGATTCCGTTACCTACTTACATGTGCTGATCGCTTAACCCGTTGGCCTATGGCCATCCCTATTGTTGACACATCTAGTGAGACCGTGTCCAAGACATTTTTGTGTCATTGGATTTCTACATTTGGCGCTCCCAGCACAAACACTGCTGATAGACGTGCTTACTTTCAATCCAAGCTTTCCGTGATTTCACCTCTCTCCTTGGATGTAAACACATTCACACAATTGCATATCATCCCGCATCGAATGGACTCGCCGAAATATTTCATCGTCAGCTAAAAACCTCGCTCACATGCACTTATAATACCAACAAGTGGACCGACGCCCTTCCTTTAATCATGTTGCACATCTGTACTACCATAAAAGAAGATTTTGGATTTTGTCCTGCTAACTTAGTATTTGGCACCTCCCTTCAATTACCCGGTGAGTTCTTTGATTCTACAAATAACACAGTTGATTCATCTAATTTCGTCCGTCATTTACAATCTTTCATGACTTCTCTCCATGCGATTCCCACTCGCACTTGCACTCGTCCAACTCACATACCCCCGGACTTAAATACATGTTCATACATTTTTGTTCGTTGCCATTCCATTAAACGCCCTCTTCGGCCTTCTTATTCAGGACTCTATCGCGTCATTTCTCGCAATGACAAATTCTTTGTTATTGATAAAGCTGGCATACGCGATTCCGTTAGCATAGACCGCTTAAAAGTAGCTTATCTTGATATAGATTACGTTGATCCCGGATTTTCCCCAAAACCACCAGTTTCTGTACCAGACTCCGCTGAGACTAGTAATTCCCCAAATCTTCATAACGCACCACAAACAACCACACGTTGCGGTAGGAAGATTTTTAAACCTGTTCGTTTTGTTATCCCTTAATTGCTTCATTTTTTTAAACCTTTCCTCAAGCATCTACATCCAATCGACCGATGCTCTGGGAGAGGAGTAGTGTAGTGTAAACATTGATTTTGCTACAATCTCAGCTCTCATAATTTTGGCATTTACGCAATCTATTTTTTCGTCCGCGATTCGCGATCGATACAGCCATAGCCATTTCGGACAGTCCCCTCGCAGACCGCCAGTCGATCGCTCACACAGTCATTTCAATTTTCGGTGTATGATTCAGTCCAAACAGCCGCACGCACAGCCAAAACCGTCTCATACACACACATGCACATTACTGACAACTGATTCCAACCATGTCCGTGTGTAGACACACACGCACGCACGCAAGGTGACGCCAGTCATGCTTCACTCCAGATGACACTGACCAATCAGGCATTGGCCTATCGTGACCTGTTCTGACTGTACGCTTGCCTTGCGTTTCCGTTAACAAGTGACCCTGACGCGCGGACTCGCTTACATGTTTGCGCCCCTGCTCGCATTTTTGTGCTCACGCTTGCCGCACGCATGTGCTGCACATTTGGCCGTTGACTAGCCAAGGCAATACACGTCACCGAGCCAACGCGGCGCCGTGTCGTTTTCTCGCGACAAACGGTCGGGCATAAAAGGGAATAATAAATACCACTGCAGCTGAACACCAAAGCAAAAATACCAGGCAGAGGAAGGCGTTGGGAGATGGTTTTTCCTAAAGGATTCCCTTTGGATTCATCCATCCAAGGACATGGCTGAACCACTGCAGGCGACATTGTAAGAACTGAGCAAACCGCTCGACGCCCGAATATGAGCATATCCTAACTGGGAACTAAGTTGACATGAATCCACTTTTTCCTACGTAGATGAATGTCTGGAGAATGCACCCTTTACCATCACAGTCTATTATTCTACTGATTAGGTAGTACTGACGCATGAACTGGAAGAGGCAAACTGCATACGGCCCTGAGAGTTCAGCCTTAAGAGTCGGCCGGACGGGAGTAGGGCAGTGTACCACCAAATATGATCAGCCGTCGCAGCGGCAGGATTTACCACACATACTCGAGTAAAAATGAATTGTTTAGTGCTGAATGCGCAAGTACGCCTGCCCAAGCGTGTGCTGCATGTAATGAGTAATCGTGTCACATTAGAGATTATCATCCTTTTATTGGAAATCAACGTACAACTGGAAAGGAAGCACAAAAGTGTTTCGAATCCCTTTGAAAATATGCAGTTACTAGTTCGCTACGGATACAGAACATTATGACAGCAAATTGTGAGCAATGGTTATTCGTTTACAACAGTATCATAGATAAGTCATTTATCTTTGGAGGGAAATCATCGTTTTCTCCCAATTCGGAGTCGTAAATTTTTCCACTGACCTCAATACATTCGTATGATTCATCACGCAGGATCGACGCTCAACCCACCATTGGAAACTATGGAACCACTGCACAGCTGTTCGAAATCTTCCGCAGTGCACATCCAACCAGCCCACAATGGAACTCGAAAACGGCGTGAACGATTGCGAGTAGAATACCTAACTACCAGGCTATCCGGGCTTGCACTCAACGGTTTGTTGAACATATAAGCCACATGATATAGTGCCATTTCGTCACCGACTTTAAACGGTAACAGGGCGGTACTTGCACAGATATCGGCTCCCGTGATGGATGCTTCCTCTGCAGCGGTCTAAGTACAGAGAGGGTCCTTAGTTATAAGTAATCCGCGGGGCTTGGTTACTATGCGAATATAAGTATTAGGAGGCTCGATTGGTATAACATGGTTCATCATACATCCATAAATTCCAAACAGAAGGCCTGACTCCTTCATGTACATGAAACGAGTGTTCCCGTTACAAATTCAGAAAGGAGTCAGAAACATATTTCACGATGTGGGGTGGATAATTCCGTTGCATTGTAACAAGGTGCATAGGGCGGTCAAAACGATTAGTTCCACAGCACTACGTATTCAAATAAACTAGTCAGGCGTTATATGATCTTATGCTACACCATAGACTTGCCAGTCCAACTCACTTTGCAATTGCCAACTGATGAAGGGTCAAATAATTCAAGATATGCCCTACGTCACATGAGACGTTGCGCTGTAATCACGCAGAGCAAAAGCGATAAGGCTACTTAAACCAAGCTGTGATGATAATTACTGCTTGAGTTTGATTGTGTGGCTGATGAGGGTATGGATCTACGAGATCAAATGCTAGTAATTTCACGTGGGAGCAAAACGTACCGAATTCGTTGTCGAAAACGCACCGGTGCTAGCAGATAGAAATCAAAAGTACGCAACCAGCTCAGATTGATCACCAACGGCCATACCGCATTCGTGGGAAACAAATCGTCCAGAAGGTAAGAGGTAAAGCGTTGGAGAAATTCCTCTGGTGGTGGCCAACATGACTGCACGATCGGATCCGGTTTGGTTGGAGGAGAAGTCAGTTGGCACAATTCGAGCAGCGTGAACACATCCAGCAGGGCTTGATTGACTCGATGTAACCCGGCCGGGTGATTGTGCATGGCACGGCGTGTTGTGTGACCGGAATTGGAAGAAAACGACCCACGTGAGAATGTATTGGTGTTGTTGGTTTCTGTCGCAGATTCTGGCGAGGTAATCCGGAAGAAGGCAATACATATGGCGACTTCATGCTACGGAACTTAGACCTTTGATTGAAGTAGATATTGTTCACAGCGGAAAATTACGTGCATGATTTGACTTAAAAAACCGTGTTCGTTTTGTGGGATGCCTGGTATGCCTACGGCTTTGTCAATTTCATTTCTGATCATGAGTGCACCGGAAGGAGCATCCTCCGTAATCACGAGAGCTCAATGAACAATTGGGATAACTGACAACCATGACCTCGAGACTCGGAGTAAGGAAACTCGATAAACAAGTTAGACGTAGCAACCTGCCGGGTGCCGCCAACCACCAAATTGGAGCGGATCGGGTCATTTTGAGTGTTGGATAGTTCCAACGAATCGTGAACAGCTTTTAGTTTGGAATGCTTTTATGGACTGGTATCTGAACAATGTCTTACACATCCGTCCAGAGAGTTCACCCACCTTAAGCTTGATTTATTGCGTTATTTTCTTCACCTTTTCATTATTCAATAATAATACAACCTTGCCGGAAAGGGGCTCGCAACTAATTAACGGCTGCCAATTAGAGGAATGACCGGCGGCCGCATAAGGATTCAAACCCCAGATGGGATATCACCATCATCAGTGCACAGCGTTGAACAGTAGGGCGTCCTCCGCTGACCACCGGCATTTCCTATCATATTGCACGTAGTATTAGCGAGAATGAATACATAGAGTGGATCAGTTCAGTTTCAGTTAAATAAACCATTAACTTCGCACTTCTGTGATCTGGTTTCGGTTCCTACCTCTCAGCATCGTCTAGTCGAGGGCAAAATGAATAGAAGCATAGGGCGAAAGATTAAAAAATTCAAAGTAATAAGCGGAAATTACGAAAACAAACACCGAGTTCAGATGCAACTGCGCCACTGGCCACGACACCTAGCTATATCACTTAATGTTTCTAAACATTTGATAGTCGGGTTGCGTGGACCCCAACCCGGAACTCTAACACGCCCTACTTGGCCAAGCCCACTGGTCAAGGTTTTCATACCTTTTTGCCATGTCATAGACTGACCACCTCGGCCAAACTTCCAACCACTACCTGCTTCGGAAAACCGCGCACGCCGGAGGGCACGTGTATCACATGTCCCAGCCACTTCAACTTGTCTAAATTCAGTGCTTGATTTACAGACTGACCTCTGGCTCTCAACACCCTACGACGAACCTCAGCATTGCTGATACGGTGTTTCTACCATACTTGGGAAGTGCTAAGGAAACATCGATGCTCAAACACCGACAGTCTTCGTCTATCTTTCACCCTAACGACCATGTTTCTGGGCTGTATACTCGACTGTTGACAGACAATATGACGTCACGCCGACGCCACAAATGGTTGATGTTGACAAAAGCCAAATGCGCCTTCTGTATACACGATGACACTTCATCCGATATCTGTCCACCTGATGAAATGGTACTGCCTAAGTAACAAAACTTAACTACTTCAGCTAGAGCTTCTCCCTGCCAACACAAGGTTTGGTGTCGAGCCAACCCAGCCCGGCAACAGTGTTTCACATACTGAAGGTGCAAAGCGTACCCCAAACATTGCTGCACTGTTGTAGAGGCTATCTAAGAGAGCTTGCAACTTGCCTGGATCTTCACTCAGAGCAACAATACCGTCCTCGTACTTCAAGTCAGACAGTTGACTGCCCGAACAAAGATCGACGCCGCTATTCTCAAACGACGACAGGGCTACCTCAACAATCAACTCAATTAAAAATTGAAGAGGAAGGGCGAAAGGGCGTAACCTTGGCGGACACCATTTTCCGTAGTAAACTCGAGTGAAAGATCGCCATAAACACGAACTCGGCTTCGGCTGTTTGCATATAAGCATTCGAAATAAGCAACATACTTCTGTTGCACACCCTTCAATGAGAGGTAGCGCCAGAGAACTGTGCGGCCACTGAGTCGAACGCTATTTTCAGATCAAGAAAGACAGAAATTGTGGGTCCACGGAAGATGTATCCGTGATCTGATGTTTTCCGAAAAACAAAGATGTGGTCGATACAACTACGACCTGGTCTGGAAACGGCTTGATTCTCACGCGCACACATTTCGTGCGCTGAATAATCGGTGGAGAATAATCTCGATGAGCAGTTTGGATGTGAAACTTACCAAGTTAATTCCTTTGTGGTTTTCACAAGAGGATCTGTCACTCTTACTGTTAATCAGCACAATTACCCATTCACACCATTCCCTGGGAATCTGCTCACTATCCCAAATAATTCGGAGGAGTTTCATTAACTGTGAAACTAAAGTTTCGCCTCCATCCTTGAGAAAAGATGGAGACAACCAATCCGGTCCGGCTGCTTTGTACCTTTTCAAGTAACCTATCTCCCGCACTACCTCCATTTCTGATGGAGGAGTGATGTCTATCTGCATCGTTTCTGTTGCAGGTACATTTGGAAGGTCCACCGTTGAATTGGGTCAACTGAATTGTTCCTTGAAGGTCTCTGCCCAACGATCTAGGCGACGTGCCTAAGAGCGAATCGGTGAGTCGTCGGATTCCACTTACACCAGACTTGCGTCGACCGGTACTTTTAACAAAACGGTAAAGGTTGCGAGCACTTCCAATAGACTTAGCCTTTTCTATTTCCCTACATTTCGCAATCCACCTCTGCTCACGATCACTTCTCAGGCTCCCAGTCAGTTGGCGTCTCAGAGATTTACGCACCTCGTTGAACGTGGCATCCGGAGAGATGGATTTGCGAGCAACCAACAGCAAATGATGTCGAACATATCCATCGCTTGTGTGGCCTACTTGAACCAGTGTCCCGGTTGGCATTCGAAGCGGCATACAAGGCTTCCTTGAAAAGCAAATGGTGCTCACTTGGGTCTTGGACATCCAGCTGCACGACAGCCCTGTAGAAAGCTCCGCCTGAAAAGCAGATCATCGGTTATCCTCTGGAAACAACTGTGAGTGACTGGTGGCTTTAACGTTAGTGCGACCACGGACGAGACGTAAACAGAAACGAGCACGTATCAAGGCGGGATCTGAGTCCATAGGCGTAGACCTAGAAGAATGACAATCTTCAATTCATCCACGCCAGCGGTGACCAACCACAATATGGCCAATCTGAGCCCAACGTTGTGAAGACGAAGGACGACGCCATGCCAGTCTATGCCGCTTCTCATGAAAGAAGTTCGTACCCGCCAGAAACAATCTGCGGTCGGAGCACGGCTGGAAAAGCCGATCGCAGTCATCAATTCGACCGGCAGAGATAGCAAATGGGCCTCCGATGTGCCTTTCAGAATCTCCTGAACGACCAACGTGGGCGTTGAAATCCCCAACAATGACCCCCATGTCTGTTGGATGCATGTCTCGAAGCATCTGAGACAAATTCTGATAGAATTCGTCCTTGATTTCGAAGGAACTGTAGTCAGTGGGCGCACACAGACACGGTGAACAAGCAACGACCCTTCAGTTTGTTGATGTTGACACGAACAGAACCGTCCAACTGATCTGCACACAAACGACTGCCGACTGGAATCCAGTCTAGCAGTGCTCGCTCAGCTTTCATGCTCAAAGCAATCCCAACACCAGTCTGATCATGAGCACCAGACATCGAATCACAAGACACAGGAACAGTAAACCGAGAGACTGCGGTTGTATCTGGGGGAGCGAACAGTGATCACAGAAGTGGAGTCTTGTATGCGTGTTTCGGAGACACAACACATCTATTTTGAAAGTGTCAACAGTTCTAGAAAGAGCAGTCTATTGCCCTATCTGGCATAATGTGCGGAAGTTAAAGGCAGCCAAGTGAAATGAACATTTCAGTTTAAGAAGTGCGATCGATTTATGCTCGACTTTCGAACTACTGTTTTCGTCGAAGCCACAACGACCCGTAACGTTTTGTATCCATCTTAAATTACTGGAAAGAAATTTGGGAAGGTGCTTCACAGGAAAGAGGTTAGAGGTTTTTGGGTGAATCATACTTCACAGCTGTCCACACCGCAAAAGAGGTTTTTCTTTGGGAACCCTAACCGGAGCCTTTGACTCGAAAGTCTGGCCCACAAGGTAGTAGGGAGTTACCGCAGCATCGAAATGTGACCGAAACACTTGTGAAAGAACTCCTGATGGTCTGCCACGTGAGACCTGATTACTGCATGCGTTTTGCCTTGTCTTCGCTAGTGCTTTGTTATCGATGCCTTTCGGATTCAGTCCTCACCTGCATGCACCCAATGGAGCAAGCGGAACGTGGACGGGGCAGCATCGTTTGGGCCAGGGGCTGCCCCGCTTAGGCGGACAATAACTGTCCAATGAAGTGCGATGACTTCTCCCACCGTCGAGAGAAACCCCAGGTACTGCACTCTTACGTCCATCTAGTGGAGGTTTTTTGACCGGTAAACATTTTCTCTCTACGTTTATTTGCTGGAGTGTCTTCTCTCCAGAGGCATAGTGCTCAGAGCCAGACGTTGCCCATCTACTCGTTTAGAGAGTGGACTTCGTCTGGCCTCTACCCATCGACCTGTCATGCATCATCGCATTTCCATCTTAAGGAAGCCATCCTGCATAGCGCTTTGGGTCATGGAAGCATCCAAGCCATTCCACCACACCAAGCTGCAGCCTCGTTGTGATGGCAAGGAGTGGACCTACAGGAGTGGGAAAAGGACAGAATGACATAGTGGAAAACACACGGAAAATACAGCCTCACTGTGCAAACGCACATCGATCAGTCATTCTCATTCGAAAGAAAGTGACAATACGATCGCCACTGTTCACGGTTCGCTCCCAACCGGTTAACGGATCTTTTCGACCCCAAACACGAAGACGTTTCCCAAGTTCGATGTACATTATCTCCTTCCTCGTTGCCACATCATCCGTTGACCTTCACATGGTTTATTTCACTCTCGAGGAACGGCGAAATGAGCATAGTACGGTAGACGTGTTTGCCATACACAACACGTGCCCCAACTACCGAAGTCTACAAATTTGGATGCGCTGTCATAGAATATTCCTTGAACTGGTATCCCATACTCAAATTCTGATCTCAGCATTGCTAACCCGATCATTCCACCCAGTCTTAGCGATACTATGCAAACACTGGTGGTCTAAAATCTCAAAGCGACCAATGTCTTCCGCAAACAGACTCCATACCTTGCAACCACACAATATAACTGGGCGCACAGCGGTGCAGTACACACGACCTTACAACTTTAGTGAAATATCAGGCCGGCGCTACAAGTACTTCAGTCCAGTGTACGCCGCTAGAGCCTTGGATATACGCGAGCTCACCTCTATTACCGTGATCTCATCCGTCGTCACATCACTACCAAGATAAGTGAAACGGTCGATGACTGTTAGTTCTCACGCATCAAGCGTCAAGCTCGGAATCGTTGACGTCCAGTCCTGCAACACCACTTTACACTTTGAAGGTGCAAAGCTAATTCCCAATGGAGCTACAGCTTTTGCCGGTCTATCTAGTGCTCGTTGCGCATGTTCCGTATATTGGAACAGGCAGACAAGGTCGTCTGCGTAATCTGAGCCATATAGCTTGTCATCACTTGCTAATTCGACGCCCACATCCTGAAGATTTCTCAAGGCACTCATTATCTCGTCCACAACTAAGTTAAACAGGAATGGAGATATGGGACACCGTTATCGAACACCACTAGTCGTTTCCAATGGACTGGATAGCTCACCGTAAATCTTCACGCGGCCAGAGGTATGAGAATACAATGATTCTGGAGCATACCTTCTCGGTGAAGAGCACTGAGTAACGCTATTCAGTCAACTGAATCGAAGGCGTCTTTCAAGTCGAGGAAAATCATTATTGTCGGTTGACGGTGTGTGTGTGGGACGCGTCTCAAGTAGTTGGCGAAGAACAAAAATCTGGTCGATGTATTCTTGACCTGTGTAGATTCAGGCTTGCTGTTCGCCAGCGGTACTCTCGCGAGCCAGTGTCAGACGGTGCAGCAAAAGCAAGGCTTTCGGAAGTAAACTGATCGCACGATGACTACTGCAATCATTGAACATTCCCCTCTCGGAGATGGATACATTCAGTGACCCACCTCATGATAACGTAATGCGCCTCTCGTTCCAAATGTCACGGATTAGGATGGCAAGTAATTTTATCAAGGCATCTCCACCCAGATTGAAAAGAACTGGGGAATATTCGCCGGGACAGATCGCTTTTCTACGCTATTAGTCGAATGTTCAACTCTATTTCCACTTCCGATAGGAGGGGGGGGGGGCAAATGATACTCTTCAATGAATCGCAGCTGACATCGGATGCCCAACGCGTCCTAATGAACCTTACTCTCCACTCAGGATAACTGAGTGACAGGAAAGAGGCGATGGCCTTATTTAGCGGCGCGCCCCATTCGCGCACATCACGTTGCTGTCTACGGGCTTCCGTGGTTTTTATGTTGAGTTGGCTGTCAGGTGGAAAACCCACCACACGGTCTAACAATGTCATGTTACTTTCATCTGGCTACTGGCCCTCGGCCTGAGTGATATGGGTGACCCTGAAGAAGCGCTCTGGGCTCCAGTCGTCATAGCCCTCGGGGTCATCGGAGCAAGCAAACCCGATCACTACGGTTAGGTAGCAACAAAGTGCGAAAGTTATTCTCTGTTATGAAATCTCTGATAGCAATTCGGCAGCTGAGGACAATTACAAACAATTTCTCAATATATGGAGAAAAAAGATCGAGCGAAGAAGATTGCAGGATCGCGGTAGATGGTACACAAATTATGATTAAACGAGGAGAATCAAAGTCATAGTCAGATGAACTGAAACTCACGAACGCATAGATCAAGACTTTGAATTGGGGTGGTGACGAGAGATCGGTGATTGAAAAGCTGGGTGGAGATAACAATGAGTGAATCAAAGGAGGGTGCCGTGTGACGGCGGGAGACTCGAACAAAAACAACAGGAGAGAACGCTTGAAACAGTTGGTGTAAAACGTTTCTTAAGTCGTGGAAAAAATTTAAACTCCATTCCGCGCCGGACTATGTTTATGCTTGTTAATAGGCAAAATGTCGAAAAGTTAATCTAGGCCTAATTGTATCGACTTTATTTTTTGCACGCTGAAAATTCTCGCCAGTGACATTGTTCGTTAAACCGAGATTATCGATGGATAAATATCAGCATGTAGTCGATTCCTCAGAAGTCTACCAAGGTATGCTCCAGAAGTTCGTGAACCTACTGAGATTATTGTATTCTCATACTTCTGGCCGCGTTAGAGTTTACGGTGAACTATCCGGTCGGTTCGAAACGACCAGTGGTGTTCGACAGGGATGCCCGTTGTATCCATTCTTGTTCAACTTCGTCATGGAGGAATAATGGACAGTGCGCTGCAAAATCCTCAGGATGTAGGAAATAGTGAAAAGCTGTGTGACCTAGATTACGCCCACGGCCTTGCCTGCTTGGTCGAATGCACGGAACATGCTCAATGTGCACTAGATAATCTCGCAAGAGCTGTAGCTCCATTCGGCATGCGATTTGCACCTTCAAAGTGTAAGGCGATGCTATAAGACTGAACATCAACGATTCCGAGCTTGATGCTCGATGGGGTGGTGCTGCCAGTTGTCGAACACTTCACCTACATCAGCAGCAGTGTGACGACGGATGGGAGCACTGTAGTAGAGGTGAGTACGCGGATATCCAAGGCTCCAGCGGCGTACGCTGGACTGAAGCACCTGTGGTGGCGACCTGATATTTCACTGAAGTTGGAAGGTTGTGTATACTGTGCCGCAGTGCGTTCAGTTTTGTTGTATGGTTGCGAGACTTGGAGTCTGCGTGCTGAAGATATTCGTCGTCTTGAGGTTTTCGACCATCGATGTTTACGTAGTATCGCTAAGATTGGATGGAATAGCAGAGTAAGTAATGCTGAGGTCAGAAAACGAGTATTGGGTACTAATTCAGAGAACGTTTTGTCACAGCGTATCCAGCTTAGTAGACTTCGTTGGTTGGGGCACGTGTTACGTATGGCAAACGCATGTCTACCATACCGTGTCCTTTTCTCCGTTCCTCCTCAGGAGTGGAAAAAACCACGTGGAGGTCAACAAATGACGTGGCAGCGAGGAATGAGAAAATGTACAGCAAACTTAGGAAAAGTAGGTGCTCCACGTCTCCGTGGTTGGGATCCAAAAGATCCGTTTACCAGTTGGCTTGAGACACTGAAGGATATGATAGCGAACCGTGAACAGTGGCGAACGTGTTGTCACTTTCTGTCAAATCAGAACGATTGATCGATGTGCGTTTGTATAGTTAGACCGTGTATTCCGTGTTTTGGCTACTAGGGCGTTGTTTCCTCCTTCCACCTGTGTAGGTCCACTCTCAGTCCATCTTATACATTCATACTTTCTAATTCAGCGTGCAAGATGGTGAGAAAGGCAGTGGTCAGTGGGGCCTGCGATACTGTTTAACGCTGTACGATGATGATGACAGATTGACGCTGTCAATACCATTTCCGTCCAAATATGCGACAAATAAAAGGTTGGATCTGTCGCGCTGGTGACAGATATATTATGTTATATCTCACACTCGCCTGATTTTAGGCTGTGTCAAAACAGTACAGCGGGGGAAGAAGGGATACATGGTGTGAGATTCCATCACTAGTGACAGAATTGAAACTAAAATCCATGTAGTGCATAAGAAATACCTTGAAGTCATGTGAAATCTTATTGCAAAAGATCCCTGATGTGAATCATGACGATTACTACCACTCATGTAGAAAATCAGATATAGTAGCCTCTGTAACGTCATAACCTGTTTTTATCCCAATGATTTTGAACCACAACTGTGTAATGATGTGCGTAGGATCAAAACAGAATGTAGAAAACTCCTCATCACAACACGCCTTCATTCTTGCATTCATTGCGAGTAAACATTTACATTGAACCACTTACTATCATTAACATAATAACCTGACAGGATGTTTTACCTGTAGGTGGTTCATTCTGTTGCGCTTAGGTAAAACAACGATTGGCTGCTGATTTGTTGATTCCGTTCGGTTCATTTAGAGCGAGTGTTGACGGCTGATTGGATGATTTCGTTCCGTTTTGTCACGAATCCATTGGGTTATCGGCCAGCTTCGCTGGCATGAGCTTCGCCATCGATCTTAGAACCAAAAAAGACGTGTTGTCTGCTGACGGAACTAGGCCGTCTATCGATACCCTCACCAACCCCGGAACAGAAAAGCCCGGTCCACACATTTACACGAGATGTCCCTTATTCACTAAAAAACTGACGGCTCTCTGAAGTAGCAGTCAATGACTGGCAACAGCAATCAGTGAATAAAAAACGGTATCGGAGATGTTTCTGATTTCTGTTCGGATCTAGATCCATTTGATTTGAAAAGTGACACAAACAAGTATCAACACCGATTTTCTGTTATTCATCATCTATCCTTGGAGCTGAAGTACTGTGGCGGATAACGTGTATTTTAGCCAGAAGTATCGTGCAACTAGGCTGCCGAAACTACTACGCATGGATCAAACTAAGCTCTGAATCAGGACATGAAAAAGTAGAGAGATAAATGCGGAGAATACGGGAGTCGACTTAGATGTTCCCACCAGAGCGACTTCATAAAGGATAAAAATGACATACGCACCATGACAGTCTGGAGTTGGTTCTAACTTTTTCTGCCTGTCCTCGTCGTCCTCACCACATACAACAGATGAATCATGAAGACGTTCCCGACGATTTCGTAATTTAGCCATACGTTTATACCAACGTCGAATTTCCTGTTTCGTCGAACCCGGACGTGGGGGCGGAGGGAACGAGAAATGAGACTTGTGTGATCCACTGGAGCCATGAGACTGTCCACTGCCTGGACGACCGCTTGATATGGGCGCTCCCACTTCCAATTCTGACGGTCTTATCGGGCACTGGGAGTAGAGTTTCTGACAGAATCGGCACAAGGTTCCAAAAACACTCACATTCCTGAATGAACAGTTGAGAAACCAGAAAAACACGGTATCTAGTAAAGTGCAACAAACAGGAGAGTAAACCATAACAAGACAGAAAACCATGGAAAACAAATACATGAATGTACACTGAGAGTTGACTTAATTCACTCACGGTCGAAACGTGGAATGACAACGGTATAAGCATCAAAAACGAGTACTGCAAATGATCGTGTACATATCATCTGACATGATCAATATTGTGAATTCATATGCTGAGATTTAGTCAGGAGCATTCTGACAGTCTGCTATCTCCTCTCTTCAATGGGATAGGCCATAATTGTTGAAGAACAGGCTCAATCAAAATCCCATTCAGACTAATAACTGCAAGATAAATAAAAACGTCCTGTCTTAGATACGAAACAATCCTCTGCATATATCCTCCATTTGGTGGATCCTTATTATGGCCGGGTGATGTCACTGGCTTGTGCAGTATGGACCACGCTGGTCCCATTTAATCGAAGACACGCGCGGTTTGTACAAGATCAGGATCGTCCAAAATGGCTTTGTAGAGACCGACAACTCCACGAGCGCTTTTCGCTCCCAAGACGAAGTTCGTTTTGATTCTACGGTGGAGTCAAGTCAATCTCAGAGTGCTACACGAGCGAATGTGTTTCAAACACCTTGGTGACTCAGACAGCTGACTGATGAAATTCTTCGAAATTGCTCAAGCACTTATTTTTATCGAAATCAAGCTCATCATGCATTCAGTCTTATTCAAAGTTCACAACAACAAAAAATGCTAATTTGGGGCACTAATTTGGTACTCATCAGATTAAGAAAGATTATACGAACTCTGCATCACGGCGGTGGAAGAGGCTGCCTCATTGTACTATCCGAAAAATTTGCAACCTAACCCTGCTACTTGCGTCGGAGAACCAGATGAGGACCCAACAGGTGAGGCGTGGTAACCAGCCGGGCAAGAGTGGATTGCTGTTCACCACCAGTAAAACTGGCAGTGTCGGGGCTTAAATCTCGTACCTCAAGAATGACGGCGACACACCACCCAACCAACACTGGTTAAGCGTCCTTGTGAACATGAGTAATCTTCATTAGTAAAATTATTTCTTCCCGCACGTTGAAGAACAGTTTTTATCAACAGGGTCGATCGAGAGCGCGAACTGATAAACGGAGAATGGACAACAAAGAAGTACCATCCTGGCCACCAGACGAGGTGAATGGTTCGACTGTGTGCGCATAAGAAAATTATGAAACGGTTTGACTTAGTAGAAAGTGACAACATGATCACCACTGCTGCCATATCTAGTGTGTTCGATTTAATCAGTCACATGCATACAGACATGTATGCACATGAATTGGTGACTATCAACATGCTCGAGGTCGATCTTATAAAAACACTCGTCTACCTGAAATCAGAAGAGCCCAATGTGAATCAAACCGATTAGGCGCGCCGTATCAATCTGACAGATATGTTAAAGGCGCGAAAATATTCCTTAAATAAAATGAAGGGCGGAATGTGTGGTACTTACCTACGTCCCCCTAGTGTCACATTGCCATATCGGATGAAGACAATCGATTTGCTTTCTAGGAACACCCGTAGCACGCGCAACACACAGTACAGACCATCAAGAAGGGACTCGCTGATGCTGACGGAGAGTTCTGAGAGATGAGGAAAAAATGAAGAAAAAAAACGACAACTAGCGGCGTTTTATTCACCATTGAAACATTGCACGCGGGTTGACGCAATGTGTGCAATGCACTAGACTTCTGACAAAAAAGGATCGAGTGGCAGTAGCAGAAGACTAGCAGCGTGAACGCTTCATTCACCATCGAAAATTTCGGAAGCATCCTGTTAGGACTCATCAGTGTTGCCTATACCGCGAGCCCCAACTGGGACTCGAACCTGGGATGAACAACTGTGAGTGGAACACCTTAACCAGCGGGACGGTTTATTGAACTTATGCACCATATTACATAACGCCCTTGCGCCATTGGGGTTACTTGTTAGCAGCGCATTTCCAGCACAGCGATCGGCTTCTATGACGTTTGCTGTCCCATCATTGAATGTAAGACGTGCTTCATCCCTAGACGTTCTTTTGTTATATCCAATCTGTAGAAAACTCCAGACCAATTCCACGGTGTTATCCCAGATTCGGTAAGTAGAGTGAAGGGGCGCTTCTACGGATGAACGTGTATCTCGTGACAACGTACGGTAAGCGCCAGTACATGTAAGTAAGCGAAAACGCAAACACGTATGCAAGTGCGTGAGTTAGTGATGTGCGCAATCGAAAGCGTAACAACTGTACAATCGGATTAAGTTGCGCAAGATAGTGCAACACGTGATGCAATCTGATTGATCAGTGCTGTCCGGGGAGGAGCACGACATGTGTCAACTTTGTACGTGTGTGTGCGGATGCGGGCGTGTCGCCATGATTGCATGCGGTGTAGACCAAACGTGTTCGAGCACAGACTGTGCAAGCCAAACACGTCTGTCACGAACTGAGGGTCACGGTGCATGGATGAGCCTCACGGAATCATGTAACTGATTCAACCACACACGGAACAAATCGATGTCCTGGATTCATCCCATCCAACACTAACAACAAATCGACATCTCACTTTTCACTGTGGCTGGCGACCTCGGCAGCTCTGACTTGACTTTCCACAGTTTAATGTCCCTCCATAACATTGTTAATTTTTGCACCAGAGACAGTGCTTGTCCAGACTGCTTCATGAATGAGCCATATTTCTTTCATGCTGTGAGGCGTGCCCACGTGGGAAACTCCGATAACGATACTGTCAAAGTGTCCTAGTTTTTTAGCAAATGAAATCACCTAAGCCTAATTAGGCACCCAGTCCGAAGGGTACATTGACGGAAGGATGATGCGCTCAACAGTCATTTACTGGGAGGCATGATGGCCTCTTTCAAATTGGATCTGTTTCACGACCCTGATGTGCCCGTACATCGTGACAATATTGCACCATATTCAAATACCCGTTACGAAACATGAAGATTATGCGTACAGACCGTTCTGATTCGGAGAAGTCAAATAAATCGCAGAGGATGAAACGAAGGGCCGATCGCTTGCACAATAAATGTGCAGTAAAATTGTTAAACCTGCACATCAAAGAGAATTTTTTTATCCCGACCGACTAAACGGAAGTACGATACTCAAAGACAATTGTTCATACCAGTTATGGAATGGACTGAAGATGCTATGTGGTCGTGCGCCTCAAGCAAATTGCATAACACGATGTTGTAAAACTTAATGGGTCTTTTGTCCTGGAAAATAACTCAACTCATTTATTACAAATTATCAAGATCCCTGAGAGAATCAGGAAGTCCTCAGCACCTTCATCCGGAACGTGTTTTTACAAAGTTTCAATTGATCAATATCAATAGTCTCTGGATCCGATAGCCTCAGTTGGGTCATTCTAGAAACTTGTGCTGCCGGCTTGGTTTCCGCGTTCTCCACCAAATTCACTCGATGTCTGTCACAAGGTAGACTCACTGATCACTGACGTGAAGTTCACATCACTCCTACATCGAAAAGGGTAAACTTCATCTCATCGCATCCACTTTGGTTCAACTCAAGACTTCCCAGCAGATTATTATTGACACCCTTAAGTCATCTTTTATAATGAGAACACAGATTGGCGAACAAGCTCGTTTTCAGTTATTCATACTCATGTCATAACATCACAATATATTACAAGTTAAGGAATTGGACCAATTAGACAAGTAGGGGGTGATAAAGATTAATGGTGACATAAAAAGGAAAGAAAACAACTGTAATCCAGGCTTTAATGAAAACCGAATGTGGGTCATTTTTCACGTATAATGTCGGTATTCATTTGGTCTATGGCCTGTTGTAGGGTGGAGGGACAGATAGGGCAGCTTAGGTGCACAAACTGTTTTTGGGCACACAGAGGAGGTTTGTGTGGGCGGATGCTGACAGCCTTATCTGTGGCAAGAATGCGATATTTTGCTTTTCTTGATTGTCAACTCCGGATCTTACACGGGGCACGAAAAGCCTCGGATACGTTCACTGTGTGATTGGACTGAGATAGGTGTGAAACGACCGCGCCAATGAGCGATTTAATTGCTCCAGTGTTCAACCATGCAGGGTGGTGCTCGCGGATACGGTCACACAAACGCCTGATCGTGCGACCGATGTGCACTGTTCCACAGGAACAAGTGAATGAGTACACACAGAACGAGACTGCAGAATCAGGTATTTCGGATGTAAACCAATTTGCCTACCAGAAACAGCGCCCCACTGTTGATGCCGTCAGCTGACTTATCCGTTCCATTGCAGCACTGGTTGATCAGAAGAGCAAACTAGTTTACCTGCTTCCTGGATTATAAGAATACTTTCAATTCCCTCAATAGAGAACGTATACTATCGCTTTTAGATCAATAAGGGATATCCCCGATGATCTCCAATTCAGGTTCGGTTTGTTCAACCAGTAACCTCGCACTTCTGTGCTCTGGTTTCGATTTCCATCTTTCAGCATAGATCTACAGTCTCTATTAACACCAGTTATTACAAAGTGCCATCTTATTACCATTTTTGTTTGCTTGGTGCTACACCATCCATTACTTTCAAGTACGCCAAGTATGTTGCGGTTGGTTCTGAATCCCGAAGCAGTGTTAACGTCAATCTCCTACAACAGTTTATCTCTAGGATGACGGATTGGTCCAAAGCTGTCAATTTAGCACTTAATCCCAACAAGTACTGTTTTCAGTTGACCACAAATCCACATCACTCATGATAGGGGGTTCAAACGTGGAAATAGCATTGTGCTATGAATATCTCGGTGTACTTACTTCCAGATCGTAAATGGACCCATCATGTGGACAGTATTTCCCACTCTGCTACGGGTATTAGATTTAAAATGATATATTCCCGAACCACAACATCTCATAGATCGGTTATTCCATTTCTAGCTAGTCTGCTTGTTTCGAAGGAACAGCCTATGAACAAACTGGGAGAAAAGCTCACCCAATCACGATTGTTCATTTTTCATCTGGTTCTTCATCGACGAACACGGCGTACCTATTCAGTAATTACCGTTTTTCTCTAACGCATTTTATTACCATTGACAAAGCATGTAACTGATAACTTATCCCTGAAAGTTTCTTGTTTTTGGACAAATAAAGTGCATTCTTTACCTGACTGGACAAAAGGTTTATACAGGTTAGTACACCAGTCTGATCATCATGCAAAATTAAGAGCAGAATTGTGCATAAGTACACATTTTCCAAGACAGATTGCAACGTAATTACACCAGTGTTCATAGTCTGCGGACGTTTCCCAATGTCCTTAGTTAACTGAAGACACGATTTTTGGTAGTTTCACACAAGAAGATTCAAGATACCTTGTCATTCGATTCACCAGTGGTGCCGAGTGATTTGGAACGTTTATCTACCACTCAGGAGATCAGAGGTTTGAATCCCGCCACCGACGGTCACCTTGGTGGTAGACAGTAACCCATCGTCATCTGGCTGGTTACCACCCCTGACCTATGTTCATCAGTCCATCACTCCAAATCTCATGGTCAGGTTGCCAGTTATCCCTAATAGTGCATTGGGTCTTTGAAGCTACGGGATATGTACCCCTACGACTGCGCTCATACGCAAGCATGTTATAAAGAAAAACTGCATAAAGTATTTTGTTTCACTGAAGACAACTGGTCGCACCGTGATATGGCTTCAAATGGATTCAAATCTATGTCACTAACCATATAATTTGGTGTCCCAGTAGTTCTTGTTGTCATCCCTTCGTGCAACTCAGTCACATACGACATGAATCAAAATACGAAAAGCAAAGAAACGGAGGGAAGACGGGTAAACAGGGGAAGATTAGGCAGATGCGACAGCCGATCACTTGGTCTGTGGCGTTGAAAAATCTGGTAGGACTTCTTGAACTCTAGACTGGGAGCCATTTCATACGCAGATCGACTAACCCCATTCATTCATCTGACTTAATGAATGTAGCCCACTGAAAAACTACCTGGAAAATGTGCTAACAACTCGTTCAGATTCAATACTTATTCTAATGACTGGTCTTGATTAGCCATCACTCTGCACCTCATTGGAGCTTTACTGATTCAGTTGTTCTCGTAGGTTAAAGCAATGCCGTGAAGAGATAGACAACCGGCGAAGAAGTCAATAGTATTGTTAAATCCATCTGAAGATTTGCACCTTGTTTCTTATTTTCTGTCATGTTTATTTTCCCCCCGGGTCAGATTTGGATACCCGTTGACATTCGGGTTGTTGACGTTCAGACACTACCCTCGGGCGAAACGCAACCGCTTGGTCATTCACCTAACTTGACACACACACACACACACAACTCTTCGTCTGACTTACTTCCCTCCATGAGCATCCTGATTTCCTTCCTGTGATTAATTCCCTTGTTGGGCCACATGCCACACGCGCGTGCACTGACGCACACGCACACATTTCTAGACCGTCTATAAGCACTTTTCTCGGTCCTATTTCGTTTCATGACATTTTTCGTCGGATTGGTTCACTTCCTGATCGGCGTGCCACTGTTATCACTGTCCTTATGAGCTAACCAAACACACTCCGTACTTGACTGCCGGTGTCCAGGTTCACCGGCAGTTTGGACACAGCTAGACGCTGCTTTGTACATTTTGAAAGCAGAAACGATGTTTATTGATTTTTTTCCTTGATAATTATTTACTAGAGGACGCACACTCACATCGATCGTGCCTTGACGGTGTATACAACCAAACCCAGACACCTAACAATTCGAAGTTTGCACATTTTTTTTAGTTGCATGCTCGCGCATGAGTGTAATGGAACGGGTATATACCCAATAGCCACAAATGCCCACTGCACTGTTAGGCAACCAAACCCTGAGACTTGGAGTGGAGAACCACGTAAGGACCCAGTAGGCTAGGTGCGGTAACGAGCCGGACGATATTGGACCACTATTTACTGCCAAAGTAACCGGTGGTGGCTGGGATTTGAACCTCAAACCTCCGAGGTGGCAATCAAACGCTCTAATAGTACCGTATCACCGTAGAATCTCATTTTCTATCACCGACGGTTTCGGGATTTTACGTGTGACTTGACTGATCTCGCTAGATTTAAAGGCACAATAATCGGGCCCTCACCGTTGCCTCGGGCGTTGGACGCCGAGCTTGAACTTTGCTGCGACTGTATTCGTTGCAGTTGTTGATGTATTGTTCAATTTTGGACCGTGAGAGCCCAGAAGAGAAACTATTGAGTGTCGTGACTATGTGGAATCAACTTTGTTTTGAATTGTGTCGGAACTGATCGATGCCCTCCGATAAAAAGTTTGATTGGCTGGACTTTACAGTACTGAATAGCCTGGGCAACCGTTGAACAATGAAATTACGCAGCAAATCGGCAAACCGTTCCGAATCAAATGAAAATGCCATATACCACACTTTTCATGCTGACCGGATTTCATTACTACGTATCCTCAGTGGTGCTTTACTATATGGTGGATTTGACAGGCTTCTACGGATGCATTTCCGCTCCTTCGTCAATCTGCCTCAAGATCCAACGACCATTCTACCAACTATACCGATGATAGACTTTAATTCGTCTTGGATGCCCGTTGTTCCTGCTACCCATGCTTATGCGCACCCCTCTAGTGCGATCATTCCACGGCACCCTATTTCTTCATCACGAGATTTATAACTCTAACCCATATGCGATAGTGAAGCATCATAACCCACTGCTGGGTTAATCTCATCATATCCAGTTCTGCTTCCCCAACTGCCTGTTATGCGAACTGTCTCGGCATTATCTTTTGCTGGCATGCGTGAGACCTATCGATACTGGACGAGGCTAGATGTGCTGTTTTCTACCTCTTAAAATTTCAACTCACAAAACATTACTTCAGTTCTTTAATATCTTGCCGTAAGGCCCACTTCGACTTTCTTACGATCTACCATTTTCTTCCTAACTACATCACTCAGACGTTCGTTTTCCTTATTCGATATCGTCCAATTTTGATCCTCCAAATTTTCTGCCTTAACTATTCAACATTTTACCCTCAAACTGAATCACAGTTCATCCGTTCCCGTTGTCACTGCTTTGAATTGATTCTTGTGAAAATTACCGTGTGCACCATGTATATAATTCTCTTGTACCTAAGTGATCGTGCAACTAAGCATGGCTCCGATATACCGAAATACACCGTTATTAGTATTATGATTATTATTATTATTATTATTATTATTATTATTATTATTATTATTATTACTATTAAACATAACAGCTTACTGGAACTGAGTCTGAGAATTCGCGTGAAAAGCACAGATGACCCTAACAGACCAGATGTAGCATTGGCCTGATGAATTTTGTGGTGTGGCTGGTCCCCGAAATTCACTGTCAGTGAAGAATTTCGAGGCCAGCATATCAACGCACTGAACGAGTTGCACCGATAAATATTACGGAGCTCGCTCGGTTGCCACCCGTAGGGTGGGGGAAAACAGAGCAAAAGAGTTCTACTTACCGCCGAGCAAATCAACCCCATGTTCCAGGATTTCAGTCAGAATTTGTTGATCTCGTGCAGACTGATTTAATCGCAGTGGGGAGTGAACTTGGTCCAAACAACCAAACGGTGATTTTTCACGTCTTTTTTTGGTCGCCATGTAGTCGGCCTTTGATCCCATGTGTTGGTTGCTAAGTAAAGCAGGTGATTCCACCTCTAGCAAGGATGAATCTAACGAAGTGAAAAAGGATGGAGATGTATGAAGAACGGCATGAAGACTATACCCATCGAGTGGAAAATCCACCGTCAGAGGAGAACCATCAATCAAATGCGTGCAGGAGATAGATTGAGGTCGCGAGAGGAGCCACGGATGTACGGTAGGGCTTCGCAGAGTGGAGCGTATTGTGTACTGGTGATCCTTGAAGAATGCCAGTGCAGTGCGAAGTAAATTCGTCCGATGCGTTGACATGTTCTTGATGGATTGCTGCAAAACACACGGAATATGACAATCGGATAAGTATGGCTGAAATTTGGCATCGTGACTACGCAGTACATGTCAGCTGCCCTCTAACTTGCTAAATTTTAAACCGACTTTGACTGCAACACGTGCAATATGCTTTTGGGCAGAATTTTTCACCCTCCCTGAGACTGGGAGGTAAGTCACTGAAGTCGGTGTGTATTTTTAACTTATGGATACAACACTACATTTATAGTATTTTCTCCACCCACGACATGGGGATGCATCTGATGGTGTGGTTTAGCATGCATATTGCTCACTGGGTAAATAGTCCATTTGTCGAAAACGATTATGGACCACGGAGCGGCAAAGGACGTGCTTACGTGACACGAACTGGATGCAATGAGATGATGTAAGGTTTAAGAACCACGTGGCTGCATACTCCGACCAAATAAAGACTGGCTTAAGGTGGACTGGATATTTTTGATGTAGACAATTTTGTTATAGTTGAATGGTTTTGGTGTTGCCCACATTTATGGTTCCGAATAAACGAGTTATTACGTGGCCCATCTATTGGAGTATAGCAGTAGTATTTCTTTTCATCCCGCGTTTCCTTGATTGAGTGCAGCGAAAGGAATATATCAGCTTGCCCCTAGAGTATAGTGCACTATGAGGGAGAGTTATAAAAAATGAATTTGAGACATGCACTGGATAACTACAGAAAGCCTCAATAGATCAGGGCAACAGTGGAGCGCTTTCGATCACAAGTGCTGGCTGACGATAGTGGGATAAGAACTACGAACTACGAACTTGAATGTCCGCGGTTCATACCCCTCAACTTGTGACGGTAGTGGCTGATTTGCAGCCAGCAAGCAACCTGTTTTTCCCAGCAAACCAGCGCTACCACTGTAAATCACGGGATGTGCGAGCAGAGTCTGCCCGGTATTGAGTTCAACGCTAATGACGATGGGATTTTGAATGACAAGACAGCGAACTGAGAGAATGAGAAATGAATCTTGTCAAGCAGCCTCAACAGCAGCTAATTAGAAGGCTTAGCCGCCCACACCAGTGGGACCAATACGTTTTGTGAAACGACTGGTTAAAAGGACTAACACCCCATATAATCATTGTTTCCCGCTAATGAAAGATAGTTCAAAGGCAAAGGAGTCTACACACTAGAACTAGTGAGCGGCTACAGAGTAAGGCTCAAGTTAAACTTATAACCATGACTAACTCTATTACATCAACAAGAAACTATAAGAAATGCATGCGACCCTGGCAGAAAACGAATCAACTCACATTTTCCCGTAAATCATTATTCAGTCGTATCAACGCTCGCGAGTAAACACTGGAACGCACGAGTTGCTCAGGGGCATCAAACATGTTCAGCAACGGCAACTCGGGACATAAAACGCATGTGGATGCCCACTGGCAGTGTGCTTGTAGCACCAAAGAAGATAATTCACAACCGACCCATGACCATGAAGATTCGGGTCGCTGCAACAGAGCGATTGCACAACCACCCAATGCTCCCAGTAAAGCAACAAATTTTGGATGAATGCATAGGAGCTGAACGGGCACAGGGAGGAGAATAAGTGAGAGAAAGCATGCGTGGCATTTTAAAAAAGACGTTAATGATCAGATGCGTTTATTGATAACCTAAATTTCAGTAAAAGGACAGTTCAGGTCAATATCAAAATCACAGTGACGGCAGATCGAACGGTAAATCAATTTGTGAGGCTAAAATTTCGTCCATGTCTGGTTCTGGCTTGCTGAACAAGAACAGCGGACGTACTGACTACTCAGAGGAAAGACAAAATGTTAAACTATGATAATTAGGAAGGCTATAAGAACAGATGGTGCTTCAGCGTTACTAAAAATGTATAAAGCGTCTAGGTGGTCAAGTAGTATAGGTCGCAATTCAGAAGTTTGAGCCCCATCATCATTGGAGGAGACAGTATCTTCCAGTCGTTTGGATCGACCTCGCACCTGACCTTATGGGATCATACGGGGCTTTGTATTAAAGATCTCAGGGTCATGATTTTCAGATCTTTCTAATAGTACAGTGAGTCTTTGTGGTTATGAAGTATGGCAATTGCAGTGCACTCAAGTACAAGCATCGATTAGGAACAGTAAGTTACCTGGGGGGTACGAACTGAAACAGGTGCCCATGTGTCAGATGAATCACATCATTAGCCTTGACAGGGGGGTCGAAGAGTCAAAATGCTCTAAATTGCTAACGCAACACTGAATCGGATTAGGGCATGTGGCCACAGCAAATTTTACTGGAAACACATTTGGATTCAGGAGAATATTTTCGATTTACAGCGTAGCTACTAGTTATTGCCTAGTAATCAAACAACGATCGCGAAACACTAGCCATTATTCACACGCTAGACATCTTGTCCCCGTAAAAAATAATTCCCGCTTATCTCAGGTCGACAAAAAACAGCAAAGTGAGCACACGGCTTTTTTTAACGTAATGTGGACTAATGATTCATCATCATCATCATCGTACAACGTTAAACAGTAGGGCAAGCCCCACTGATCACTGCCTTTCTCACCATCTTGCACGCTGAATTCGAAAGTATGAATATACAAGATGGACTGGGAGTGGACCCACAGGGATGGGAAAAGGAAAGAATGCCCTAGTAGCCAAAACACGGAATACACGGTCTAACTGTACAAACGCACATCGATCAGCCATTCTGATTCGATAGAAAGTGACAACACGATCGCCACTGCTCGCGGTTCGCCGCCATATCCTCCAGTGTCTCCAGCCAACTGGTAGACGGATCTTTTGGACCCCAACCACGAAGACGTGAAGCACCTACTTTTCCTAAGTTTGCTGTACATTTTCTCATTCCTCGCTGCAACGTCATCTGTTGACCTCCACGTGGTTTTTTCCACTCCCTAGGAGGGGCGGAGAATAGGAAACGGTACGGTAGACGTGTGCCTGCCATACGTAACACGTGCCCCAACCAACGAAGTCTACTAAGCTGGATACGCTGTGACAAAGATTTTTCTCTGAATTAGTACCCAATACTCGTTTTCTGACCTCAGCATTGCTCACTCGGTCATTCCATCCAATCTTAGCGATACTACGTAAACATCGATGGTCGAAAACCTCAAGACGACAAAAATCTTCAGCACGCAGACTCCAAGTCTCGCAACCACACAACAAAACTGAACGCCCTGCGGCACAGTATACATGACCTTCTAACTTCTGTGAAATATCAGGCCGGCGCCACAAGTGCTTCAGTCCAGCGTACGCCGCTCGGGCCTTGGATATCCGTGTACTTACCTCTACCACTATGCTCCCATCCGTCGTCACACTGCTGCTGATGTAGGTGAAGTGGTCGACAACTGATAGCACCACCCCATCGAGCATCAAGCTCGGAATTGTTGACGTCCAGTCTTGTAACATCACCTTGCACTTTGAAGGTGCAAATCGCATGCCGAATGGAGCTACAGCTCTTGCGAGATTATCTAGTGCACGTTGACCATGTTCCGTGCATTCGAACAAGCAGACAACGTCGTCTGCGTAATCTAGGTCACATTGCTTTCCACTATTCCCTAGTTCGACGCCTACATCCTGAAGATTTTGCAACGCACTCTCCATTATTTCGTCCATGACGAAGTTGAACAGGAATGGATACAAAGGGCATCCCTGTCGAACACCACTGGTCGTTTCGAACCGACCGGATAGTTCACCGTAAACTCTAACGCGGCCAGAAGTATGAGAATACTGGCCTGAACGGCGCTCTGGCCTCACAGCACTACCCACTACCTGCCCTAGAGGACTTATTCAAGGTACTCAATGGTGGAAAGTACTTTCCAAAGCTGGACCTGGCCGAGGCCTATTTCCAGATCGAGCTGGCCACGGCTTCTGGTGAACTTTTGGCCATGGACACTCACCGTGTACTTTATCAATTCACCCGCTTGCTCTTCGAGGTAAAGACGGCACCCGCCATATTCCAACAAATCATGGACACCTTAATCTCAGGTTTACCGAGAACAGCAGCATATCTGGACGATATCATTGTGGTGGGCAGTTCTGTGGCGGAATTGAAAGATCGCCTTGTTGCAACCCTACGTCGAATACAGGAGAGTGGTTTCCGGCTAAACCCGGCAAGTGCTAATTTTTCCTACGCACTATAATGTACCTGGGATTCATATTCGATGCTTATGGGCGTCACCCGGATCCGGAAAACATCTACGCTATTCAGATGCCCACCCCGTCGGATGTATCCAGTCTTCGCTCCTTTTTGGGGCTAATCAGCTATTACAGCGCGTTCTTACCCACACTGCACAGTGTTTGAGCGCTGCTTAATGCCTTGACAAAATAAGACGCCCCGTGGAATTGGTCTCCAGAGTGCCAACAATCTTTTGACAAACTGAAGTCCATGCTCACATCCGAACTACTACTTACTCACTATGACCCGCAACTCCCGATCTTGGTAGCCGCCGACGCGTCGAACTTCGTAGTGGGTGCAGTCGTTTCCCACGTTTTCCCGTAAGGATCAGAGACGCCCATCGCCCACGCATCCCGCGCGTTGACTCAAGCCAAAAGGAACTACGAACAAGTGGAGAAGGAAGCATTGGCCAGTATTTTTTGCCACCAAGCGATTTTACAAACTGTTTCTTGGCCGACATTTCGCCCTGCTGACGGACCAAAAACCACTTCTGTCAATTTCCGGGTCCCATTCCGTAAATCGCCTTTTTCGCTGGGAAACCATCCTCCTGGGTTACGATTTCGATATCCAATACCGACGAACTACCGACTTTGGCCAAGCTGACGGATTATCCCGCCCTATCTTGAAACACCGTTCGGATGACAAGAATGCTGTGATCGCACGCCTTACCCTCGAAGATGGGATTTCTCGTCACTTCGCTGGTATTGTTCGAGTCTTGCCTGTTACGGCTGCCGACATTCGCTCAGCCACCGCCCGGGACTCCACACTGAGCGACGCAATCAAAATTACCCAATCGTCTTGGCCGCCGACCCGCCTCACCGGTGAGATGGAACTCCTGCATCGCCAATACCCGTAGCTGTCTGTGGTGGACTCCTGCCTGGTGTACGCAGAGTGGATTGTAATTCCAAAATCACTGCGACGTGTCGTCCTACATCAATTTCGTACAGGCTACCCTGATGTGACCCGCATGAACTCCATTGCTCGCTGTTATGCCTACTGGCCCGGTATGGACGTCGACATCGAAGCTGTTCTACACCAATGCATTATATGCCAACAAGCCACCCAATCGCCCCCACACCTCACACCCGTGCCGTGGCCCGCTCCAGAGCGTCCCTGATCTCGCCTCCACCTAGACTTTGCGGAACCAATCGACCGTGTAATGTACCTCATCCTTGGAGACGCTTTTTCCAAATGGCCAGAGATTGAACCTCTAACACTTGCGACCACTTTAACCGCCATTAACGCCTTCCAGGTGATTCTTTCTACTCACGGCCTTGTGGATGTGCACGTCAGAGACAATGACTCCCAATTTACGTCCACCCTGCTCGACGAGTTCTGCCAACACCGTAACATCCATCACGTTCGTTCGCCACTCTACCACCAGTAGTCCAACGGTCATCATCATCATCATCATCGTACAACGTTAACCAGTAGTGAAAGCCTCACTGATCACTGCCTTTCTCACCATCTTGCACGCTAAATTCGAAAGTATGAATATACAAGATGGACTGGGAGTGGACCCACAGGGATGGGAAAAGGAAAGAATGCCCTAGTAGCCAAAACACGGAATACACGGTCTAACTATACAAACGCACATCGATCAGTCATTCTGATTCGATAGAGAGTGACAACACGATCGTCACTATTCACGGTTTGCAGCCATATCCTTCAGTGTCTCAAGCCAACTGGTACACGGAACTTTTGCATCCCAACCATGAAGACGGGAAGCACCTACTTTTCATGAGTTTGCTGTACATTTTCTCATTCCTCGTTGCCACATCATATGTAACACGTGCCCCAACCAACGAAGTCTACTAAGCTGGATACGCTGTGACAAAACGTTCTCTGAATTAGTACCCAATACTCGTTTTCTGACCTCATCGTTGCTTACTCCGCTATTCCATCCAATCTTAGCGATACTACGTAAACATCGATGGTCGAAAACCTCAAGACGACAAAAATCTTCAGCACGCAGACTCCAAGTCTCGCAACCACACAACAAAACTGAACGCCCTGCGGCACAGTATACATGACCTTCTAACTTCTGTGAAATATCAGGCCGGCGCCACAAGTGCTTCAGTCCAGCGTACGCCGCTCGGGCCTTGGATATCCGTGTACTTACCTCTACCACTATGCTCCCATCCGTCGTCACACTGCTGCTGATGTAGGTGAAGTGGTCGACAACTGATAGCACCACCCCATCGAGCATCAAGCTCGGAATTGTTGACGTCCAGTCTTGTAACATCACCTTGCACTTTGAAGGTGCAAATCGCATGCCGAATGGAGCTACAGCTCTTGCGAGATTATCTAGTGCACGTTGACCATGTTCCGTGCATTCGAACAAGCAGACAACGTCGTCTGCGTAGTCTAGGTCACATTGCTTTCTACTATTTCCTAGTTCGACGCCTACATCCTGAAGATTTTGCAGCGCACTGTCCATTATTTCATCGATGATGAGGCTGAACAGGAATGGATACAAAGGGCATCCCTGTCGAACACCACTGGTCGTTTCGAACCGACCGGATAGTTCACCGTAAACTCTAACGCGGCCAGAAGTATGAGAATACAATGATCTAAGTAGGTTCACGAACTTCTGGGGCATACCTTTTCGATGAAGAACACTGAAAAGCGCTGCTCGATCAACTGAATCGAAGGCGCCTTTCAGGTCTAAGAAAATCATTATTGTCGGTCGGCGGTGCGTGTGACGCGTTTCAAGTAGTCGGCGAAGAGTAAAAATCTGGTCGATGCATCCTCGACCTGGGCGGAATCCAGCCTGCTGCTCGCGGACATTCCTCTCGCGAGCCGGTGTAAGACGATGCAGAAAAATCAAAGCTAATACTTTGGTGACTATCGGAATTAAGCTAATCCCACGATGATTACTGCAGTCATTGCGTATTCCCTTCTTGAAGATGGGAACAATCAATGACTCGCTCCATATTAACGGAATACGCTCTTCGTTCCAAATGTCACGGAGCAAAGCGGTAAGTAATATTATCAAAGCATTTCCACCCAGTTTGAAAAGAACTGGAGGAAGTTCGTCGGGACCTGCCGCTTTCCCCCGGCTTAGTAATTGAATACATGATTATACTCCTACTTCCGATGGGGGCTCAGGTGATACCACCCAAGGAGTCGCAGTTGTTGACACGGGAGTAACTGCACTAGCGTGCGGCCAGCTAAACTGTTCCTTGAAGTACTCGGCCCACCGATCAAGCCTTTGCTGTTTGCTATGGATGGGTTCTCCATTCCTATCGCAAATCGTTTCATTGACCTGAGTTTGCCGTCCACCGGTGTTACGAATAAGTTTGAACAGTCTTTGACTGTTACCTGAAGCAGCTGCTATTTCCATTTCTCCGGCTACCTTGACCCACCAGTTTTCGCGATCATTCTTAAGGCTTTTCGTAACTTGCCTTTGCAGCTTTCTCCGCATCTTATTCATCTCCTTACGGTTCGAAAGCTGACGCTTTTCCTCCATTATATTCAGCGACTCTTGCAAGACACAGTGTCTTCGATGGACAACGGATCTAGGACCACAGGCAAAACCTGCCGATACGTGCATCGCCTGTTTGATATGAGCCCAATGCTCATCTACATTACTGGTCGTCGTAGATCCTAGCTCATGTGCTAACTTCTGCTCATACCGGGTGCGTACTTCTGGATCACACAAACGTTGCACGGCTAATCGAGTTTGCGGTTTGCGACGATTACCATGGAGCTGGAGAGATAATCGTATTAAAACTAATGCATGGTCCGACTCTACGTACGTGGACCAGTAAGATCTACAGTTCTGAACAGAACTGCGTCACCGGTAGCTTACGGCGATATGATCAATTTGACTCAAGGTACCTATAGAGTTTGAGCGCCACGTCGCTGTGCGACGCGAGCTGTGTCGGAAATTTGTGCTAGACAAGAACAATCGATTGTCTGCACAAAACTGCAGAAGCCTATCCCCGCTATCTATACGCTCAGCAGGTAAAGCACAACGGCCACCCAAACAAGATTCTGCCGTACTAAGTTTGCCAACTTGTGCATTGAAGTCACCAGCTAGCACTACAATGTCAGAACCTTTACTGCTGCAAACGAGAGTGGTGAGTTCATCATAGAACTCATCTTTCTGCAAGTCTGAGCTGCAGTCCGTTGGGGCGTATTCCGAGATCACAAACAAATTGCGCTTAACACAACTATCCTTTCGAACGCCGACTGACCCCTGGAGTCTCACAGCACAAACGACTGTTAACAGGAATCCAGTCTAAGAGGGCAGCCTCAGCATTGTCAGTCAAGACAATTCCTACACCACGTTGACCCACAGCTCTAGCTGCTTCGTCTCCTGAAGTGCGCAGAAAATACCTCGATGAGATATCAGCAGTTAGTTGAATTACACTGCTCGAATCCTGGATACGCCTTTCACTTAAGCAGCATAAATCAATCTTCAGAGAGGTCATTGTGAGGGCTAGGCACGCCTGCTGACCGGCCTGCATGAGTGTACGCACGTTGAACGAGCCGAGATTCACAGACTCACGAGGCTTGAGAAAATGTGAGTTATCAGACAGAGGATTATTCCCGATACTATTTGAGAGTGAATCGTTGCGAGTATCGACCGTGTTATCAGTGGGTGCATTATGGGTGGATAGATGGGGCAAAGAGGGATGGTTAGGGACAGAAGATAAAGGTTGAATAAAAGAGAGCAAACTCTGAGCAGTAGCACACTTATCACCACCCACCCCGCTCGATGCAATAGGCAGCACGGTCCTGATTATCCTGTGCGACGACCGATGCAGTATGGAATTCTTTTTATTCGTGCAGTTCATGGGAGATGTTGGACGGGTACTGATAGGGTGTCCAGCCACAAAGCAGGAGAACGATTAGGGTCCTCATCCAAAGCCTTTAGTTCTAACAAAAACCTATCCGCAAGGCAGCGGGATGGCTTAGTGAAAGCCCATTTGATTGGATCAATTATTCTTCCACTGATTTTGCCGATTGAGTTGCCCGCTAAAATCGACCCCCAACCTGGAGGACCAGGAGACAGGACTTTGTCTGACCTCTACCCATTGATCTGTCAGGTATGATTGCGGCTGAAAGAAGCCAGCCTGTATAGCTCTTTGGGTCATAGAGGCGCGCAAGCCATCACACCACGTCAAGGTGCAGTCCAACGGTCAAGAAAAACGATTCATCGATACTTTCAAACGGGCAGTCCCCAAATCCCACGGAGAGAAGAAGACATGGTAAATCATCAGGAAATTCTTCTGCATGCATAGAATTACTCCTAATGCAGCTATTCCAGGCGGTCAATCACCATCTAAGGCGTTAATGAACAGGAAGGTGCGCACAATTCACCAGGCGCTACTCCAAAAAACAGCCCAACCAGTCACCGCAGAAGGGAGAGAATTTCCCATTGGAATTATGGTTTATGCATGCGACTACCACCCTGGAGAACCAACGTGGAGCGAGGCAGTGGTGGCACGAAAAACAGGACACGTTACTTACGAGGTCAATACCACAGATGAAATGTGGGTACACCACCAGAACTAACTACGCACCCGGTGGGCGTTGGCGGGAGCTAACAACTGCAAAGTATAATTAGCGTTAGACACACTACTAGATACATTCCAGATGCCAACAATCACCAGAACCGAAGTTGAGCCATGTCTTGTCCCCAGAAGATGGACAGATCGTCAGCAACGCCCAGTGCAGCCGTTGCAAGTTGATCCACGTGCAAAGGAGTACCGTTAACTTCGAGAGGTGTTGGGGAAATGCCTTTCTCCACAAATCAAGGCCAAAGAATTCGAGTCTTGGTCCAGCACCATTGAAAGGTCTAGCTTTGAGTTTTGTGGACCCGTATGATGTTTTAGCTTGCTGCCCAAACGTTGTGCGATTACCGCAAAAGGTCTACGACAGTGTATTGACCACTTGTGATTTTGCTTTCGGAAAACGATGATCCACCAGGAGACACAACAGTAACATGATGATGCTAGGAATAAGTGAAAAAACTCGTTCGATAAGAGGTTCTTTAGGGCAGCTCATAGAATGACCGTCTGGAGCATCAACACATTAGGACCGTAAAAGAACAGTGATGATTTAGTTATTTTTATTCGTGCGCATTAAGAAAACTTGGCAATGCCAATCTTGTATGATACTTTAGGCAACCCGGAGTGGTTTAACAGACAATAATGGAGGTAAAAAGTGGTTTAAACCAATATTTCAGTCACTGCATAAAAACTTCACTAGCTCTTGTTTTTATTGCATGCCAGCGCGTAAGGGTACTGGAGGAGGTAGCCTCAAAAGACCTTTGTGTCATTGGAGATAGCAGACAACCTGACCCTGAGATCAGAGTGATGGAAAACTGTACTAGATCCCATTAAAGTTCGATACGGAAACGACTTAAGTGTCAGTGGACTACTAGCTACCCCCAGGGCGATCGGCGGTGGTGGGATTCGAACCTTTGACCTCCGACGTGGCAAGAAACATTCTAAACTACTCGAACCGCAACGTCACATCAATTCCGCAGTAAGGCTTGGACAGAACGGTCACCTCGGCACAAGGTTTGTGGTTAACCAAACAGACTGGTGTTCAGTTTAGTTCAATTTTAACAATATTTATTCACTGGGTGCAGTGGCTTTAGTTGTTACCTCTTAGCGGCAAACACATTCGGAAATTTAGAAAAGTGAATAAGAGAACTAAAAATAACACTAACTCGAGAAATTAAACTTCTGAACACGAGAACCCTAGCGATCGCGACATCGAGCCATATCTTACAATGTATCTGATCACGAAGTAGAGAGATCTCTTTGATCCCACCCATCCAGGATAGAAAGCCTAACACGCCCCACATGGCTACTTTCACTGGTTAGGCTTTTCATACTCTTCTTCCATGTCATGGACTGGCCATTTTTATTCATCTTTTAACTATTACCAGCCTAAGAGAACATTGTGATCCGGCATACATTTTCCAGGGGCATGTGCGACACATCTCACAAACACGTCAGTCAGGTGACTTTATGTGCTTCATCTAATGATTTGGTTCGTGTACCTAATACTCAGATTTATAGAAAAGGCAGAAGATCCTCCTATGAAAACCACAGTGGAGTGTCCAAACTGCTGGCTAATATTATTTTCCACCCCTTATCTAACGCTCATGAATAGTACTACCGCGTGAAGCAAGCTATGCCTATACCTAATCAAGGATGTCTTGATCACATTTTCGTTCCCTGACAAATCTTAGAACATAAGCCCAACTTTCGTAGGCCCATCATTTGTTACACAGTTTCTATGAATGCTTCGCCCAACGATCTAAACAACGTTCCTGGGTCTGAATCGGTGGGCCATTCGCCTCTTTGACCCGTACACTAATGCTCAACCATTCGCGGGTCGGTTTTTCTAATTAGTCGGAAAAGGTTGAGGCTGTTACTGATCGCCGTGGCATTTCTCATCTCCTTAGACTTCGCAACCAACCGCCGCTCACGGCAGTTTAGCAGGCTTCGAATCAGTTAGCGTGTAAGACATCTCAGTGCGTAATCATACCTGGAATCCAGAGGAATCGATCTGTACGTGTGCAACTGAGGATGCAGGATGTGAAAGTTTGATTCTTGGACCTCGGGCAGCACGGAATGAAACGGAAATAAAACAGAAAATTACCTTTAGCAGATTCGCGGAAAGTCGAATTAAACCGGGCCCCAGTCGTGGATCTTGTGCAGAACGACATAAACGATGAAGAGCGGAAAGCAGTGTGCCCAGCTGAATATCCAACTCAGTATCTCGTGTGGTATGATGAAACAATGCACGAAATATTGCAGCAGACTGAATAAGGTGATTAGCTGAGCTCAGAGTTTGGCCAAAACTATCACAGCTGGTGAGTGATACGGTTTGGCGTACGAACGGATCCAGAATACGGTTGAGTGATTGGACCGCCTGTAACTGAGCAGAACTCTTCTCTAAGTCCAACGATGCTACAGCTTCATCTAATATATTCCTTGGGCTTTTTTCGGATGCATCTTTCTATATCACAATGGAAATGAGGGAAAAGTAAAAAGACAAACCTCAATTTCACGTTCTTTAGGCAATTTGATCTTCCTCGTCGTCAGATCAACGATTGTTTCATTCTGTCGTTTGAGTTTTCGGCCCACTTTTATCTTCACTTTTTGAAAATCTTTATTCTTCTTCTTTGTCATGGTCAAGTGGTGGCTAGAAAATGTTCGACATCAATATTATAACGAGTTTTCTTTACCAAGTAAAATATTACTGAAACGAACAAGTGAAAATATAACAGTCAGTTATGACAAATTCAAACAAACTAATACAGGGTGTTGCCATAGTTTGATAGTGAACGACAATCGGAGTAAGATCAATAAATACGACTGGATTGCCCCCGTCATCTGCTCGCCATCGTTCCAGAAGGGCGGATAAAGCTAGAAACACATGCTTGGAGGCGTCTGACGAGTTTCATTGTGTCGAATTTGCTTTTACAGAGAAAACAATGCAAAACTTTTTGTGTACATAAATGAACCCGTGTTTGAAACGGAAACCCCGATGAGCCTGTTCTGCTTGCAACTATTCATCATCATCACCATCATCATCATCATCATCATCATCATCATCATCATCAACAACAACAACAACAACAACAACAACAACAACATTATCATAGTACAACGTTAACCAGTAGTGAAAGCCTCACTGATCACTGCCTTTCTCACCATCTTGCACGCTGAATTCGAAAGTATGAATATACAAGATGGACTGGGAGTGGACCCACAGGGATGGGAAAAGGAAAGAATGCCCTAGTAGCCAAAACACGGAATACACGGTCTAACTATACAAACGCACATCGATCAGTCATTCTGATTCGATAGAGAGTGACAACACGATCGTCACTATTCACGGTTTGCAGCCATATCCTTCAGTGTCTCAAGCCAACTGGTATACGGAACTTTTGCATCCCAACCATGAAGACGGGAAGCACCTACTTTTCATGAGTTTGCTGTACATTTTCTCATTCCTCGCTGCCACGTCATTTGTTGACCTCCGCGTGATTTCTTCCACTCCTGAGGACGAAAGCAGAATAGGACACGGTATTGTAGACGTGTGTTTGCCATACGTAACACGTGCCCCAACCAACGAAGTCTACTAAGCTGGATACGCTGTGACAAAACGTTCTCTGAATTAGTACCCAATACTCGTTTTCTGACCTCATCGTTGCTTACTCCGCTATTCCATCCAATCTTAGCGATACTACGTAAACATCGATGGTCGAAAACCTCAAGACGACGAATATCTTCAGCACGCAGACTCCAAGTCTCGCAACCACACAACAAAACTGAACGCCCTGCGGCACAGTATACATGACCTTCCAACTTCTGTGAAATATCAGGTCGCCGCCACAAGCAAGCAGTGGTTCGCACAGATCGGTTGCCGAATAAGGAAAGACATCGAGCATTCTCAACAAGACGTGGCCAAGACTCACAGTCGTGGATTAAAATAGTGCAAACAGCGGTAATGTACACCTATACCCTGAGAAAGAGCTGAATGTCACAGCAACGCCACAGACGTTACAAGTTTTCGGAAGCTGCCCTAGCTCTCGTTATGCGGGAACTCGTCTCCTCGTCAACGCCACTTCCAGCTATTATGAAGCTCCGAGTTACTTAGAGTTGTCGATTTACTGTAGCTGGTCACCAAAAAGGGTGAGTACATGCACAGGCTCCTATTAATCTTGTAAGAGCACTTTGCACTTAGTAGGCGCAAAGTGCATAGCACATCTGGATACCTCAATCGCCAAAGCGGTCGAAACCACGTTGCACTATCTGTGCACTATCACTCAGCAAGGCGATATCATCGGCATATTTCAAGTTGAAAACTCTGTTCCCCGAAAGGAGTTCAACCCCGTCGTTTGAAAAACTAGATAACACATTCCGTAGAACATTCTCTATGGCAAAGCTGAAGAGAAATGAAGATATAAGGCAACCTTGTCGAACTCCATTAGAGACGACAAAAGGGGGTGAAAGCTGGCCGTAGGTCCTCATCTGACCTGAGGTATGACGATAAAACTCTTTGAGGACTGAAATATACTTCTCAGGTACTCCATTTCTCAGCAAACAGTTTCATAGTGCAGTCCTATCGATGGAGTCAAAGGCCGCGCGAATGTCCAGGAACATAATGACTGCGGGTCTTTGGGAAGTATGACGGTGCTCTAACAGTTGTCGGGAGGTGAAGATCTGATCGATAAATCAACGAATAGCACGAAACCCACCCTTCTCCTCGTAAGTCTGCTCTTCACGCGTTTGGTAGAACCTGCGAAGTATGACAGACGCAAACAACTTCGACGCTGTTGGGAAAACACTAAAACCTCTATGGTTAGCGCAGTCAGTCCGCGAGCCTTTCTTAAAGATGGGGACGACGATCGACCCCCCACAAGGACGTAAACTGCTTAGAATTCCAAACTTTTGAGAACAGAACATGACGTTCTCTGACGAACTGCACCCCACCATCTTTAGAAAGAGCTGGGGGAAGGCCATCAGACCCCGGCGCTTGGTGACGCCATGGGGCCTGGATCTCCTTTCGCATTTCTGCCTCGGTAGGTGGGTCTGTCGAAACAGACCACTGGACGTGTACCGAAAGAGCTACAGAAGATGCCGACACTGAGAGCCAGCTAAACTGTTTGAAAGTGCTCCGCCTACCGTTCGAGACGTCGCTGTGAATTAGCGAACCGTCAGCCTCACAGATTGTTTCACTCACACCTAGTGGCTTTCTATAGATGACTTGAATGAGATAAAATGGCTTGAGGGAATTCCCCATGGCGGCAGTACGTTACATCTTTGATACACGTTGCGACCACCAGGTATCGCGGTCCCTACGAAGACTCGCGTTTAGTGCTCGTCTCATTACGATTCATGCTTCATTGTACTCGGTTCCAGCCGGAATCGACCGGCATGCGTTGAGGAGAAGCAGAGATTCAGCAAAAACCCAGGGTCTTGCGACACGACGAGACAGGCCACAAGTTACTAGGGCAACAGAATGCAAAACATTCTTGATGAACGACCAGTTCTGGTTACGTCATAAGGTGGTGTTGTGTCTAGCAGTTCAGCTAGGACGTTTTGGAAAACGAATAAGCGAGATAGATCGGGAGATTTATTGCAATCTAACTGTCGTTGCAGCATGCGTTTGGAACACCCACCGAAGCACATGGACAGCTTTGTGGGAACCAACGCGTAATCGGAATGAGGGGGGTGCTCCAGTACGAGAGACAGCCCTGTATACAACCCCGCCATTTGTGGCGTATAGCAATGCGGCCGATCTGGGTCCACTGTTGATTCTGAGAGGGCGAACGCCACGTAGCGTACCGGCGATTAGAACGTCTGAAGCTCGTGCTGGCGAGTAACAGGCGATGGCCTGAGCACAGGGCCAAGAACCGCTCCCGTTTTCCGACCGACAGGAATCTAGCCCAAAAAAGGCTGTCATGATATCATCATCTGTAGTTGATTAACCCATCATTAAATTTCTATTTACATTTCAGCTACTATACGTCTGTTATCAGTCAAGTAAACCAGTCATTACTTCTCTTTGATTTTGCTATCCGAAACTTCTAATCTGCCAGTGCCACATCCACAACAAAGCTCTTCTAGATGCGCTCCGTTCGATGACGGCCGACCCAATCTAGCTTTCAGATTTGCCAAAATCATGATATCAATCTGGATTCTTCTATGTAAGAGTTCGTGGGGCTTTGGTAGGTATCTTTGATTGCATCTGGGTTGCTACCGGTTAGTGCATACACTGAAACGACGAACAGATTGCGTGTATGGAAGCGGTGATTGCCCACTTTGCACGAACCCTTGAGCCTCACTGCACCTAAACGACTGTCTAGCAGCACTGCCTTAACTCTGTCACTGACAGCAATTTTAACGCCAGCAAGATCAGAAACCGCAGCCTCCGCGTCCCCAGAAAGTGAAACTTCACGAAAAGACTGAATGGGGCATTTACCGAATGATGAAACTGAAGTCTTGAATGCGAGTCTCTTGAATGCAAAACACATCCATGATAAGGGATTCAAGTGCACGAGCTAAACCCGTCTGTTGTCCTATACGCATCAGGGTTCGCATGTTGAACGCGGCTGGTTTTATGGGCCATCGAGGCATTGTTATCTTGCACGTCCCCGATGCCCGTTTCATAATTTCCTACTTTAATCTAGTAACATTACGCCTATTTAAATTGGCAAAATACTCTTCCAAGATAAACGCAGATAGAATTCACCAAAAAGGACTTGACTTATTAGGAACATTGGCGTTTGAGCAAATGAAGCAGTACATTTCCCACAGCTTCACTGCATTGCAACTTCCTAGCGCTGGGCAAGACATTTTGCTGTACTAACTGGAAAGACCTATATAAGCTCTCATGAAGTTTCCTCATTATTATAAACACGCATTTCCCAGTAATATCAGCTAGGTCATGGAAAAATTTTATTTTTCAATAACACAGCGTAGTCGAAATCGTTAGTAGGTTGTCGACGTTTCGGTCAGCACGGGTAACCTTTTTCAAGACTGGTTTTACAACCGAATGAAACTGGAATGGCAGCTTAGAGCAATTGGGTGTTAGTCCCAGTGTGTTTTTGTGTTGGTCTGTGTGTTTGTGGTGTTGTTTAATGCAAGGGTGAGGGGGGAACCTCCGTCCATACTATGTATCCGTGATAGTGGGCTCATTCGAGGTTAATAAAGAACAAAAGTTTACCATAACATTCAACATGGCGCATCGATTTTTCGATACACTCCGAACCGGTCTCGGTTTTGACACATTAATCCCTATCACCAATCGGACTACTCTGGGTAAAAGCTTGCAAATTGGATTAATCGCCGTGTGCTCAATCAGCGATTTCTCCGCGACATCATTTCAGTCTCGCTTCGTGTGAAACCACCTCACAATTCTGTGCGCTCCGTAAAGAATGCTTTGGGCGCCTCTCGTACGTTTCTACGACAATTGATTCACGACTGCACAATCAAAATCAGTTCCATGTGCTACAGAATACGAAACTTGGATGACTGCTTGAATTATTTACTACCATCAAACATACTTAATGAGATCAATATCATCATTGAACGCCGACGTTTACATGCCTTCAAAACCTGTCAATCGCGTCAGATAAGAAAATACTACAGGCTACTTCACAAGAACACCTCTGTAAAGAACCAAAACCCGGAATCAAGAATATTTTAACTGACGGATCCTAAAAACGTAATAAAAAACTTACCAGACAGAATGTTGACCTCTGCGGAACTACAGTTGCTACAGAAAGGTCTAAACTTCAATTTACACAAAAAGCCTCTGACACCTGAAGAAATAGTCCTTCCACTGGAAGGTGCGTTGGAAAAACTACCACCCGAAAACGCCAATCAAATCAGACGCAGAATATTTAATATTCTTAGAAACCAGAAACCAATTTCGTCAAATCTATCAACAGATGAACAGAAGGCAATAACCACACTGTGAAGTGACAAACCGATTCACATCATGGAAGCTGCCAAAGGCGACATTACAGTCGTTCTAAATAGGTCAGACTATGAACCAAAATTTCGATAACACTTGGAAGATGGACCATATGAAAGAATTGAAGAAAAGAAAGCCAACGCCACACTAAACAAAACAAAAGCACAGATAAACAAATATCTTTCAGGACTGGAAGAAAAGATGGGGAAGTCTCTATGGTCTGCTTTGAATCCAAAGACGAACAGACCCGGAATATTTTACGGACTGCCAAAAATCCACAAATTCGGCACACCTATCCGACCAATCGTGGATTATACACCTTGTGCGACCTGTATGTAAGCCAAATACTTCAGTACATTATTAAAACCGTACCAAAAAAATGTGGTACGTCACATAAATGATGCATTTGGTTTCTCCCGCATTCCAAAGACTGTCGTATTAGAAAAAGACGAAACAGCAGTGAGCTCTGATGTGCCCATTAGACAATTTGGAATTTTCACACTCCATATTGATTAATGACACCACCCTAGAACGCATATGTCAACTGAATCCAACTTATATTATCACTGGCATTGAACTATGCCTCACTTTCACCCTATCCACATTTAACCAATCATTGTACAGACAGACTGACGGCGTAGCCACGGGTTCTCCTGTATCACCCATTGTAGCTAATCTGTTCTTACATGCAATCGAATCTAAAGCATTGGCCGCATTTCACAATCCACCACGAATCTATGTCAGATATGTAGACGATACACTTAAAATTCTAAAATCGGAACATAGGCATAACTTTCTACAATGTCTCAATAATCAGTCTACCTCAATTAAATTCACAATGGAGACTGAGAGCACTGACAGAGTCATCAACTTCCTTGACTGTCGACTACAAGTAAACAACTCCTGTCGGTTTACAGTGAGCATTCACAGGAAACCTACGCATTCCGACAGATATCTGGACTTTAACTTAGCCCGTCTACAATGCATATAACGGGCACTCGTATCGTCACTAAACAACAGAGTCGATAAATTGTGCAACGACGGTGTCACTCAAACAGGAAATGCAAAGCTTACACACGGTCCTTCAAAACAACAACTACCCAAGAGGACCGATGTGTTAAGAAACAAGTCAGCAACATACGACAAGAAGGACGTAGACTGGCTAACCTCCGTTGGTATCCCGCACGGATCGGGCACATCGAAGGCAATCAGGAAAGTACATGGTGCATATGATGTTCGCGTTTTCTTCCCAATAGATAACACGTTGCGACATCATCTCACAGGGACCAATAACTTTCAACACACACGAACAGAACAATTGTATTTACATGATCAACTGTAAAGACTTTCCCGCTCAGTACATTGGTCAAACATGCAGACAGGTCAAAACCAGAATCACAGAACATAAAAGTAAGGAAAAATGCAGACCTATAGGTCAAATAGCCTTAAGAAAGTTAGAACGTAACTCTGCAATCGCACTTCATCCATATCCGAAAATGGCACCATCGACTACGAAAACACCAGAATCCTCCAGTATGGGTTTCGTACGTACACCGAGCGTTTCTACGCGGAGGCTCTGGCAATTAACGCCCACCGATCGTGTCTCAACCGCAACGATGGGGCAGAGATTTCAAGCATATGGATGGCACTTACGACGCGGATGGATAAACACCAGAAACGGTCAGTTATAACACCTTGTCGACCTCGAATGAGCCCACTATCACGGATACATAGTATGGACGGACGTTCACCCCTCACCCTTGCATTAAACAACACCACAAACACACAGACCAACACAAAAACACACTGGGACTAACACCCAATTGCTCTAAGCTGTCATTCCAGTTTCATTCGGTTGTAAAACCAGTCTTGAAAAAGGTTACCCGTGCTGACCGAAACGTCGACAACCTACTAACGATTTCGACTACGCTGTTATTGAAAAACAAAATTTCACCATAACATTCCACATGGCGCATTGATTTTTCGATACGCTCCGAACCGATCTCGGTTCTGACACATTATTAAGTTAAGTTAATATCCGATTGCTAAAACGCTATTGATCGTGGTTAGCCCCCCCCCCCCCCCCTCTTGCCGCCAAATCCACAATTTTTGTTGAATTACTTCCATGTTCATCAGTACTCTACCAATAATTGCTGGTAGAGTATTGGGCCAGTTTAAATAAGGGTGATGGTAGTAGAATTAAGTAAGAAGTTATAAAACGGGAGTTGGGGGAATGAAAAGCACACTATGGACACTCATTTACAGAAGAAAAAATGGGCGGCGGGCTAAGGCCATGTGCACCCCAGTAGCGGTACCCAACTTTTTCGGTGGGACTGTTCATCATATGCCCGGCGTTTGACCATTTGAGCATGCTGCTTGGGAATTCTAACATAACTGGGCTTATACTACCGGTGATGGTCGAGTGGTTTAGAGCGTTTGCTTACCGCCTCGAAAGTCCGAGGTTCGAATCCCCGCTATCACCGGCTAATTTGGTGGTCGACAGTAATTAACTGCCGTCCGGATCGCTACCACACCTGATCTATAGGAACCTTATGCGGCTCTTCGACACTCCAAGTCTCACGGTTCGGTTACCAGGTTATCCCCGATAGTGCAGCGGGCCCTCGTGACTATGGGGTATATACGCCTTCCATTGCATTCATGTGGTAGCATGTACTCAGAAAGAATGAAAAGTAAAGTACATTTGTTGAGGTTGGTGTTTAGATCGCAAACGTCGCACCGCTAGTTGGGGCGAATTTGTCAGCGCATTTGCTCCCCTTAACTGGTGACGAAACGCATGTGATCTAAACGCCAAACTCAGCGATTGTAACATCATGGTAACCATAAGTCTGAGCTCCAACCCACACAGCACAGAGGGACACTTGGCCGTCCCCTAAAGGGGATACTCGCAAAATTTCCGGAAATGAAAGTCGTTTTGCTTCTAAGGCATGTAAATTAACGTCTTTATACTTATGATAACATTCACGGTCTAAAACTCTACTTTATTATTGAATTAATTATAACTCTAGTCCTCAATACTATTTCAGTATGATGAACCACGTGATTTAAGGTAGGCAGTAGGAACATCACTATTATTGTCATTACTATTATTACCAACATTATTGCTATTGTGCCAGTTCTCAATAATGTAAATAATATTCGAACCATCTGCACAAATGTTTCTGTTTTTCTACTTCAGATGAAAACGATGAAAACCGGCCGGATATTTTTTGCTATGAGGATATGTAGACATATTTACGGTCAATAAAATTGTTTCATGTGTATATATATTTTTTATTCTTGGTTTATCCTGTGTTCCTACTTACGTCCGGAGAAATGCGATCAAGTACGAAAGAGCGTTACTAGTATAACTGGGATAGGGTCCGTACATAAGGCCATGTGTAGCAGCAGTATTGGACATACTTACATTGAAATAACGATGGGATATCGTTGAACAGCCATATGACTATTGTTTATTAGTTGAAATGTAACTGGAATGAGCTCCATGGGCGCTTTCTGGGTTCCTCGCTAACTGTTTCCAGATTGTCCCTTTCCTTGTTTCACTGGGGGTCACTCAGTAGCACGGTCAAAGGGACACTCAGGGGACACTCAGGTGACGGTCAATGAGACACTCGTGCTGCATGGGAAGCAACACAAACATTTAAAATCCCTATTTGTATTTATTAGAAAAATTTAGGAAAGCCCATGTAGGTTTTCCCAATAAATGCAACAAAGTTCTGCCCAGCGGTAGCTCATATTACGCAGTTTACCAGGCCCTACTCCACATTACCCAGCCTTACCAGGTAACTAATGTGCTACTTGGGCTTCTTCCCGAAAGCCTATGGCCTGAGAACATCTGGAACACACGATGTATCTTTTCACAAGGGGAGGTATTTGAAAAAGAGCATCAGTCCATTGAGTGATACAGAAACAACACAATACGCAAGCCAACTGTCACGCTCACCGACCAGCCGGTGTAACGCACTTTCGAGGTCTTCAGATCAGTTCAGTACAATTTGCACCGTCAGTTCAGTTCAGTTCAGTTTGCACAGGACTTGGTGTGGCTAGAGCCAATCGTGTGTCCAGATAGTTGTGTTGTCGGCGCGTTTCCGTAGCTCACAACACTGCGTGATTTTCTTTTTCTGAAAGGCAGAAATTTTGTGCAGTATCAGCCCTGGCAGAGTAAGGTGGAAACAATAAGTAAATTGCATCTGACCCTAAAAGCTGCTTAGCCTAACTCGGGGCATACCGCCACCCAACATAGGTCTAGTGCTTTCTTAAAGGCCTTCACTGTTGTGGTATTTATGACCTCTTCCGGGAGCTTATTCCAATAGGGTACCACTCTATTTGAGAAGTACTTCGCCCTAATTTGGAGCCTCGAATGCTTCCTTTGTAATCTAAGGCTATGCCCCCTTGTATCTCTCTCGAGGATCAGGGAAAAAGGTCCTCTCGTCTTATTCCTGACAGCCCTTTCATTACCTTGAAGGTTTCTATCAAATCCCCGCGAATGCGCCGTCTTTCCATCGAGAATAGGTCTAGGGCACGGAGACACTCTGTGTAGTCAAACCCCCTTTGCCCAGCCACCATTCTAGTGGCTAGCCCTTGCACTTTCTCCAGACAGTCGATATCTTTCTGGTAGTACGGTGCCCAGGCCTGCACGCAGTACTCCATATGCGGCCTAACTATGGCCTGATATATCAGAACGAAAATCTCCGGATCTCTACACGACATAATGGATCTAACTCGAAAGAGTTCTCTCCTGGCCGTATTGGCTGCTGAGATGCACTGCTTTGACGGCTTGAAGCTGTTGTCCATTATAACGCCCAAGTCTTTGGCCTGCGAGACCACTTGCAACGAACCCACACCATTCCAACTAGCCCCTGTATTTGTGGCCAGGCATTGACACTTGGTGAGGTTTGGTGGAAGGTCCCATTTGCGTGACCAGTTTTGTACTGTTAACACGTCAAGTTCTATATCTACTCCAGCTATCTTGACGTCATCGGAAAACATAAAGGTGGGGTTCATAAGCCCACGTGCTAGGTCGTTGATGAAGATGAGGAAGAGCAGAGGGCCGAGCACCGAGCCCTGTGGCACCCCACTTGTTACACCTTCCGGCTTTGAAACATGACTCCCCACCTTAACACTAAAGGTTCGCCCTGCTAGGAAACTACTTATCCATTGTCTTGCCTTTACAACAATTCCCATGGACTACAGTTTGACGTCCGGAAATCTGTGGTTCACGGAATCAAACGCCTTGCTGAAGTCCAAGTAACAGACCGCAATCGGTTGCCCTTCGTCCAGACGCTTGGTTGCCTCATCGAGGAACAGCAGGAGATTCGTCAGACAGGATCGCCCTGCCACAAACCCATGCTGAGCACTTGATATGAGGTTGTTTTGAACCAAATGCCTAGAGATCTGTTTCCTGACTATTCGCTCCAGACACTTACACAGTACTGAAGTCAAGCCGACAGGCTGGTAATTTCGGCCGTTTGGCGGGGTCCACTCTTGTAAATGCCTACCACTGTTGCTCTCCTCCAGTCTCCCGGCACAATTCCCTCTCTAAGTGACGTTTCATACAGCTTCGTCACCGGAGCCTTCAGGACCTCAGCCAGAGGCTGTACGATTGCTGGATGAATCCCGTCTGGACCTGCTGCTTTATTTCTATTCAACGTTTGCAGCTCCGCGCACACTTCTTCTTCTCCTACAGTAAGTTCGGGTATTGGAGGTGCCTGTGAGCCCTCCATTCTTTCCTCCAAACTATTTTCTGGTCGATATATGGTCTTGAAGAATTCCAAGAGCATGTCAGCCTTGTCTTCGTCGTTTAGAGCTAGTCGTCCCTGTGCTCCTTCCAAAGTTGCTACGCTCTCTCTCATACGTTTGTGAGATTGCACGTAGGCGTAGAATCGCTTTGGGTTTGTGCGGACCGACGCAGCTAACCGACGCTCGAAGGCATATTTCTCCACTCTTTGGATTTCTTGAGCCCTGTTCCTAGCCATCTTATAGCTATTCTGTGCCCCCTGAGTTCTGTACAGCTTGTACGCCGCCCATCGTTGCCTACGAATAACTATGGCCTTGCGGACTTTTGACTTCCACCATGGGGCAGATTTCTACTGCTTGCCACCGTCAGGGGTGCGAACTCATCTGTAAGTTCGAGTAGCCCCATCTTGATGGTCTCCCAACGTTCCTCTACGGAGGCATTTGAAGTCTTGAAATACTACATGGGTTTGAGGCTACGAGCCCAACTGTCCCGGTTCTCGAGGAAATATTTGATCTTCTTTCGGATTCACCGAGGTGAAACGAGAGTAAAAAGAGGCGGGGGGGGGGTGACGGAGGTGGCAGCGAAAACAAAATACACAAAATCATGCAGTGTCTCTATGTGGACAGTGCAATGGGCGGAGTGGGGGTGCGACATTCATGAACATATATGCAACAAAGGACATCTACTTTTCATTTTGACAAGGAATTATTGGGAGAGACCCAGGTGGAGTTCTTGCAGTGGTATTCAACCCTGATTATTTGTTTAACACACATCAGTGTTTATGTGAGCTCGCGCCACCAAGCGCGGTGGCCACTTGAACGTTGCCCGTGCACGCTACACGCACGCTTCTCCAACATACACTAACCACTCTCTCCCTGCCTATAGTGTTTTCCTTCTCATGGGTTGTGGGAATCAATGTCGTGGCGATCGTGATGGTATATTCCAGAGTACCACTGTAACGAACAGGTGGTTTCAAGCGTGTGGGGGAGGACTAGCGAACGTACGCAAGGTCCAACCAACCTTACAATTGGTGAGCCCGACGTGATGCCAAGGTAAAGCCAGTTTTATTTTTGTTCACCTATGGTCGTCCTGTTTTTCTCGGTATGTTGACTTTTCGTAGAACGGCATTGGTTCTCTTGATTTTAGTACATGTACTATTGTTTTTTCTTCGTCCAAGTAGCATCTTTTATCCTTATTCGCTGGATCCTCCCTAAACCCCGGCTTCTGGTAGTTTTCTCTTAATTGCCTACAGTCTGCCGAATTCCGATACAGCACGTTTGGTGGGGAACTATAGCTCGTCTGCTTAGGCATCTGTCATTTGCGACGTGCACTTAGAGGTGTTCGTTCCTGGTGTTCACAGGCCACAAGCCTTTGGTACGCTCTAAAGTTCGCTTTCGATCGGCACTCATCTCACGAGATTCGCCGTTCAGACTTTGTCTCAGTTTATTGTGGACATGCGATAAGTTTCTAAGGCACTTTCTCGTCACCGACGCCTTATCACGCGTACAATGCTTACGTCTGACAACCACTGAGACACAATGGCACATGCCTAAAAGCCGAGCGTGATATCAAGGGACTTCCATTAAATGATTCACTACGCCTAACGCCGTTACCAGCGCTCACCGCCCGTGATTATGCCTAAACAAACTTAGTCTGTCAGTATGTTTTCTCTACTTTTCAACGACTGCACCTAACGTCGTTTTTGTCTGTTATCTTGTTCGAACATCTGCTGGCGCCCCAGGCGCACTTTCCTTCCGTTTTGCCTTCTGTTCTGATGAATGCAGTCACACTGACTACATTTGTTTCCTCGCTGACTCCTGGTACTTTCAAGAGGGTAACCACCCACCGGACAACAGGACTATTGGTCAGCTTGGCGCTGGAGACGACAGGTGGACGCATTGTTGGATGAAATTCGAAGGTGCATATGTTAATCCCTCACCACTAGCCACCCCATGTCTGGCCATGAATGCAAGGACTGGCATACGCGGAGTTCATGGGGTGTCAGCACAACTGGCCTACTTCCACAATTGAAGCCCAACTCCGTCGGACTTCTAGGAGGAGGCCCCTGTAGTGGCATTCAACCCTGATTATTTGTTTAACACACATCAGTGTTTATGTGAGCTCGCGCCACCAAGCGCGGTGGCCACTTGAACGTTGCCCGTGCACGCTACACGCACGCTTCTCCAACATACACTAACCACTCTCTCCCTGCCTATAGTGTTTTCCTTCTCATGGGTTGTGGGAATCAATGTCGTGGCGATCGTGATGGTATATTCCAGAGTACCACTGTAACGAACAGGTGGCTTCAAGCGTGTGGGGGAGGACTAGCGAACGTACGCAAGGTCCAACCAACCTTACAATTGGTGGGCCCGACGTGATGCCAAGGTAAAGCCAGTTTTATTTTTGTTCACCTATGGTCGTCCTGTTTTTCTCGGTATGTTGACTTTTCGTAGAACGGCATTGGTTCTCTTGATTTTAGTACATGTACTATTGTTTTTTCTTCGTCCAAGTAGCATCTTTTATCCTTATTCGCTGGATCCTCCCTAAACCCCGGCTTCTGGTAGTTTTCTCTTAATTGCCTACAGTCTGCCGAATTCCGATACAGCACGTTTGGTGGGGAACTATAGCTCGTCTGCTTAGGCATCTGTCATTTGCGACGTGCACTTAGAGGTGTTCGTTCCTGGTGTTCACAGGCCACAAGCCTTTGGTACGCTCTAAAGTTCGCTTTCGATCGGCACTCATCTCACGAGATTCGCCGTTCAGACTTTGTCTCAGTTTATTGTGGACATGCGATAAGTTTCTAAGGCACTTTCTCGTCACCGACGCCTTATCACGCGTACAATGCTTACGTCTGACAACCACTGAGACACAATGGCACATGCCTAAAAGCCGAGCGTGATATCAAGGGACTTCCATTAAATGATTCACTACGCCTAACGCCGTTACCAGCGCTCACCGCCCGTGATTATGCCTAAACAAACTTAGTCTGTCAGTATGTTTTCTCTACTTTTCAACGACTGCACCTAACGTCGTTTTTGTCTGTTATCTTGTTCGAACATCTGCTGGCGCCCCAGGCGCACTTTCCTTCCGTTTTGCCTTCTGTTCTGATGAATGCAGTCACACTGACTACATTTGTTTCCTCGCTGACTCCTGGTACTTTCAAGAGGGTAACCACCCACCGGACAACAGGACTATTGGTCAGCTTGGCGCTGGAGACGACAGGTGGACGCATTGTTGGATGAAATTCGAAGGTGCATATGTTAATCCCTCACCACTAGCCACCCCATGTCTGGCCATGAATGCAAGGACTGGCATACGCGGAGTTCATGGGGTGTCAGCACAACTGGCCTACTTCCACAATTGAAGCCCAACTCCGTCGGACTTCTAGGAGGAGGCCCCTGTAGTGGCATTCAACCCTGATTATTTGTTTAACACACATCAGTGTTTATGTGAGCTCGCGCCACCAAGCGCGGTGGCCACTTGAACGTTGCCCGTGCACGCTACACGCACGCTTCTCCAACATACACTAACCACTCTCTCCCTGCCTATAGTGTTTTCCTTCTCATGGGTTGTGGGAATCAATGTCGTGGCGATCGTGATGGTATATTCCAGAGTACCACTGTAACGAACAGGTGGCTTCAAGCGTGTGGGGGAGGACTAGCGAACGTACGCAAGGTCCAACCAACCTTACAATTGGTGGGCCCGACGTGATGCCAAGGTAAAGCCAGTTTTATTTTTGTTCACCTATGGTCGTCCTGTTTTTCTCGGTATGTTGACTTTTCGTAGAACGGCATTGGTTCTCTTGATTTTAGTACATGTATTATTGTTTTTTCTTCGTCCAAGTAGCATCTTTTATCCTTATTCGCTGGATCCTCCCTAAACCCCGGCTTCTGGTAGTTTTCTCTTAATTGCCTACAGTCTGCCGAATTCCGATACAGCACGTTTGGTGGGGAACTATAGCTCGTCTGCTTAGGCATCTGTCATTTGCGACGTGCACTTAGAGGTGTTCGTTCCTGGTGTTCACAGGCCACAAGCCTTTGGTACGCTCTAAAGTTCGCTTTCGATCGGCACTCATCTCACGAGATTCGCCGTTCAGACTTTGTCTCAGTTTATTGTGGACATGCGATAAGTTTCTAAGGCACTTTCTCGTCACCGACGCCTTATCACGCGTACAATGCTTACGTCTGACAACCACTGAGACACAATGGCACATGCCTAAAAGCCGAGCGTGATATCAAGGGACTTCCATTAAATGATTCACTACGCCTAACGCCGTTACCAGCGCTCACCGCCCGTGATTATGCCTAAACAAACTTAGTCTGTCAGTATGTTTTCTCTACTTTTCAACGACTGCACCTAACGTCGTTTTTGTCTGTTATCTTGTTCGAACATCTGCTGGCGCCCCAGGCGCACTTTCCTTCCGTTTTGCCTTCTGTTCTGATGAATGCAGTCACACTGACTACATTTGTTTCCTCGCTGACTCCTGGTACTTTCAAGAGGGTAACCACCCACCGGACAACAGGACTATTGGTCAGCTTGGCGCTGGAGACGACAGGTGGACGCATTGTTGGATGAAATTCGAAGGTGCATATGTTAATCCCTCACCACTAGCCACCCCATGTCTGGCCATGAATGCAAGGACTGGCATACGCGGAGTTCATGGGGTGTCAGCACAACTGGCCTACTTCCACAATTGAAGCCCAACTCCGTCGGACTTCTAGGAGGAGGCCCCTGTAGTGGCATTCAACCCTGATTATTTGTTTAACACACATCAGTGTTTATGTGAGCTCGCGCCACCAAGCGCGGTGGCCACTTGAACGTTGCCCGTGCACGCTACACGCACGCTTCTCCAACATACACTAACCACTCTCTCCCTGCCTATAGTGTTTTCCTTCTCATGGGTTGTGGGAATCAATGTCGTGGCGATCGTGATGGTATATTCCAGAGTACCACTGTAACGAACAGGTGGCTTCAAGCGTGTGGGGGAGGACTAGCGAACGTACGCAAGGTCCAACCAACCTTACAATTGGTGAGCCCGACGTGATGCCAAGGTAAAGCCAGTTTTATTTTTGTTCACCTATGGTCTGTCTTGAAGTCTTGAAGTACTACACGGGTTCGAGGCTTTAAGCGCAATTGTCCCGGTTCTTTAGGAAATCTTTGATCTTCTGTCGGATTCACCGAGCTGAAACGAGAGTAAAAAGAAGCGGGGGGGGGGGGGGGCGGGTGGCGGGTGGCGGCGAAAACAAGATACATATAACCTCATTCAGTGTCACACTGTGGACAGTGCCTAAAGCTGAGTGGGGGTGCGGCATTCATGAACATATATGCGATAAAAGACAACTATTTTGTTTGTTTTTTTTGACAAAGGGAATTATTGGGGAGACCCAGGTAGATGTCTAGCTTTTTCTTGAAGATAGTTTTGTCCTGCGACAGAACAATATCTTCCGGTAGTGCATTCCACATGGTAATAACCCTATAGCTAAAAAAGTTAATCCTTAGTGAAGTGCGTGGCCTCGGTTTGAAAACTTTCCTGCTGTGACCACGGAGAGAGGAGGCTGGACAGACGGAGAAGAAGTAATCGCTTTGACCTGTTTCAAAAAGGTGAAACATCAAAAACAGATCACCTCTTACGCGTCTTACGTCAAGGGGATAGAGGTTGAGGAGTGAGAGGCGGACGGGATAAGGTAGATGGGATAGACCACTTACTGCCTTGGTGGAGGCCCGCTGAACCCTTTCTAGGATCTCACGGTCTCGGACAAGACCAGAGTGCACTATCTGACTACCGTACTTCAGCAGAGGTCGGATATAAGTGCCGAAAATTATGGGGAAATCATCCTTAAATATGCGCGGGAAGGACCTTCGAATCATGTTTAGAACTCGAAAGGCAGACTTGCTCGCAAGTTCGTGATGATGAGAGAAGGATAAGTTACAATCTAACCAGAAACCGAGCACCTTGTGTCGGTCAACCCTTGGCAGAGTGGCTGCTCCATTAATGGAAAACGTGTGACCAGTCTCTCTGCCGAAAGACATGCTCACGCATTTGTCATCATTAACTGGGAGGTTCCAATCCTCGGACCAGCGTTTTGTTTCATAAACTGCAATTTGCAGGTCTTCAACGCTTGAACTCCAGAGGGTTACATCATCTGCGTACATGGCAATGTTCGCAGGAAGGGCTGTCGGAAGATCGTTTATATAGATCAGGAAAAGAAGAGGACCTAAGACCGACCCTTGGGGGACCCCAGTTGTTACTGGGGAGGGTTGAGACAGAACATTCCCGACTTTAACCACAAAGGTGCGGTCGGTAAGGAAGCTACGTAGGATGCCCAACATGGAGCCTGTGATCCCGTACGTCTGCAGCTTATAAAGAAGAGGGGCATGTGGGACCTTATCGAAGGCCTTAGCAAAATCGATGAATACAGCGTGTGAGAGCTGGCCATCATCATAGGCTTTCGTTAGACTATCCATGACAGTAAGCATATTGGTGATGCATGACCTGCCAGGAAGAAACCCATGTTGGGACGGGGAGAGGATCTTATTTCTATGAAGATGGGAAAGAATCTCACTCTTAAGAATTCCCTCAAAAATTTTGCTAGGGATGCTAGTGAGGCTTATGGGTCTGTAACTAGAAGCAAGGTGTCTACTACCCTTCTTATAGATGGGTGCGATCACTGCTTTTTTCCAGTTACGGGGGAAAAATCCATCGTCAACACATCGCTGAGAAAGCGAGGCATAAGGAGCAGCGAATGTATCCGCGGCTTCCTTGAGAATACGGGGATGGATTAGGTCAGGACCCATGGAGCAATATTGGTTGAGCCGTCGGAAACCTTTTGCGACTGCACCAATGGGAATAGTTACGCGGTTAAGGGTAGTGGTCAGAGATAACGGGTGCATAGTAGGGTGGGATGATATGGGAAAGGAGCTAAAAATTGTACGGAAGTAGGAGCTGAATGCCTCGGCTACTTGGCTAGGGGAAGTGATTGGAGATCCGGCACTATCTTTGAGAGCTAATGGCGTCGGAGCTGTGCCCCTTAGACGGCGCATGTACTGAAAGAAAAATGCCTTATTGGTCCGTGCTCGATCAAGTACAGATCGCTGGACTGCATTCTGATAGGACCTAATCTTGTCTTTGCATATGTTCCTTATGATCCTGAAGTCTTCTGCATCACGGGCAAGGCCTGTGGCTTTATATCTAGCAAAGAGGCGTGCGCGTTCGTCTAGAATGCGCCTAATGGGGCGAGGTAGTGGTCGCTTAGCGGTCTGTGGGCGACGAATTCTGGGGACAAAAAGCATATCAGCTAAGGAGATTAACTCTCTGAGATTCTCTGCCATTTCATCCGCAGAGTTACCTGGGTTAGTTAAATTTAGCTGGGAGCGAAGAAATGCACAGACTTGGTCAAAGTTGGTCCTTTTGAAGGATCTCAAAATCTTAGTTTCTGACGGAAGAGGAGGCCATTTCACGATATAATCGAATCCAATGAGAATGTGATCACTTTTGCCGAGGGGCGGCAAGTAATGCACCACATCTATTAGGAACCGATCATTGGTGATGACCAGGTCTAGTAGGGACGGGGCGTGGCCTGTGCGATATCTAGTCGGATCTCTTACGTTCTGCACCCATGAGTTTTTCAGTACGAGATCAAGGAGGGGTTTACCGAAAGTGATATCCGGGGCATCAGCTCTTTGCCAGTTTGTACTGGGAGAGTTGAAGTCACCAGTGACTAACAGATGGGTGAAGTCAGTATAGCTTTTCAGGGAGCCTAATAAGTCTATGAGACCTATGCTGTCAGTTGAATTGCATGCGGGAGGACGGTAGACAACACCGAGCAATAGGGTATCTGTCCTAGAGAGGTTAAACACAACCCACAGACAATCAATACATGAAAAGATTGGTGTTGTCAGTAAGGTGGGAGGAGGGATCGAATTATCGTAGTATATGATTACCCCGCCGGCACGACCTCTACTGGAGTCCCGCCTTACTGTGAAGTATCCCGGAATGGATATTTCGGCATCAAGTATGTCAGGGGTGAGCCAGGTTTCTGTGAGGGCTATGATCTGAGGCTCCTTATCCACTGCAAGCTGCCGAAGCTCCGGGATCTTATTCAACACACTCAGGCAATTGCTGTAAAAACACTTGAGCACATGCTCAGGAGTTGTTGCAGAATCGCCAGAGGCAGCTGGTTTTGGGTTTGAGGAGGGGGAAAGAGGGGGATTTGAGGATGGAAAGGTCCTGGGAGAGTCGGGGGCTGAAGATATTGGGGGGCTAGAGGGTAAGCAGACTGCTGGGGGGACCGGTAGGTTTTGATGTCTAGTAACCTGGGGGGTATCAATCCAGGTGGACGGCCTACATCCTTCGGTCTCCGAAAAGGGTGGGCTGGCTTTCGTGGTTTGCCCTTCTGCGCGCTGCTTGATGCCCTATTCTGAGTTCTCTTGTTGAAGAGCTTATTTTTCATGACAGCACCAGATATATTATCTGGTGCTTTAACCTCCTCACTGCTTCTTTCAGTAGAAACAGATTGCAGGTTCATGTCTAGGCTCAAGGATGAGTGAGTCTCGTCCGTTGAAACAGTCTTGTTGGCTATGATGGGGCCTGGGATGCTTTTCGTAGGCGACAGATGTTTAGTGGCACTAGGCCTACTACTGGGAGTACTTCCGGCGATGGGAAATGGTGTCAGTAGGGAAGCGAGGGATGGTGGGCATGCAGCTCGGTCCTCAAGGCGAGTTACCTGGACAACTGGCAGCACTCTGAGCTTAGGATCAGCTTTTTGTGGGATTTTTGGCTTAGCCTTCTCACTGCGGAGCCTCAGATGAAGTGGCTTATCAATGGATACGCCCTTGAGCCCTTTAATTTCTTCCTTGAGCTTTGCGGCCGAGGAAACAATTCGTTTGGCTGCATCTGTGGAACCCATTACAATGAGAATACCGTGAACCCGGTTGGTGCGTTTGGTTACCAACCAAGTGGACCGACCTTTAAGTGGGAAAGGGAGCTTAAGGCGGTTAAACACCTGGGCGTAGGTGTCATGAGGGTGATCTGAACTGAGGAAGCGGCCCCAAAGGATGACTCGCTTGGAGCAATTCTCGGTATCTTGTAAAATCTTTGCGGCGTCAAGAATTTGCTGCTCAGAAACTCTACAAACCTGATCGGCTGCCTGGGACACCGGGAGGGATTTGATTACCAAACTCCTCAGGCTGGACAGCTCATCCTTAAGGGTGTGGACGGTGGCCCTTAACTCGGCTATCTCTGCAGCCTGACTTTGGACTGCACATTTTAGTGCATCCGTTGCCAGCGCATTATGAAGGACCGTTTCGTCCGGATTGAGGAGTGAGGCATTGGCCACGGAGGGGGAATCGTACTGCCTCATGGGGAAAGTAGCCTCATCTGAGCAAGCGGTTATATCAATGGTGTGGGGCATTGACATTATTCAGCATCCAGTCAGCACAGATAAAGATAAACTTAAATGGAGGAGGACGAGCTGTGTGTTCTAAAAATTTCAAAAACAGCTACACTCACCGAGGGAGATGACCGCACCGCTGGTGTTCAGTTCAGTTCAGTTCAGTTTGCACAGGACTTGGTGTGGCTAGAGCCACTCGTGTGTCCAGATAGTTGTGTTGTCGGCGCGTTTCCGTAGCTCACAACACTGCGTGATTTTCTTTTTCTGAAAGGCAGAAATTTTGTGCAGTATCAGCCCTGGCAGAGTAAGGTGGAAACAATAAGTAAATTGCATCTGACCCTAAAAGCTGCTTAGCCTAACTCGGGGCATACCGCCACCCAACATAGGTCTAGTGCTTTCTTAAAGGCCTTCACTGTTGTGGTATTTATGACCTCTTCCGGGAGCTTATTCCAATAGGGTACCACTCTATTTGAGAAGTACTTCGCCCTAATTTGGAGCCTCGAATGCTTCCTTTGTAATCTAAGGCTATGCCCCCTTGTGCCGCTCTCGGGGATCAGCGAAAAAAGGTCTTCTCGACTTACTCCTGACAGCCTTTCATTACCTTGAAGATTTCTATCAAATCCCCGCGAATGCGCCGTCTTTCCATCGAGAATAGGTCTAGGGCACGGAGAAACTCTGTGTAGTTAAACCCCCTTTGCCCAGCCACCATTCTAGTGGCTAGCCCTTGCACTTTCTCCAGACAGTCGATATCTTTCTGGTAGTACGGTGCCCAGGCCTGCACGCAGTACTCCATATGCGGCCTAACTATGGCCTGATATATCGGAACGAATATCTCCGGATCTCTACACGACATAATGGATCTAACTCGAAAGAGTTCCCTCCTGGCCGTATTGGCTGCTGAGGTGCACTGCTTTGACGGCTTAAAGCTGTTGTCCATTATAACGCCCAAGTCTTTGACCTGCGAGACCACTTGCAACGAACCCACCCTATTCCCACTAGCCCCTGTATTTGTGGTCAAGCATTGACACTTGGTGAGGTTTAGTGGAAGGTCCCATTTGCGTGCCCAGTTTTGTACTGCTAACACGTCAAGTTCTATATCTACTCCAGCTATCTTGACGTCATCGGCAAACATAAAGGTGGGGTTTGTAAGCCCACGTGCTAGGTCGTTGATGAAGATGAGGAAGAGCAGAGGGCCGAGCACCGAGCCCTGTGGCACCCCACTCGTTACACCTTCCGGTTTTGAAACATGGTTCCCCACCTTAACATTAAAGGTTCGCCCTGCTAAGAAACTACTTATCCATTGTCTGGCCTTTCCAACAATTCCCATGGACTGCAGTTTGACGTCCAGAAATCGGTGGTTCACGGAATCAAATGCCTTGCTGAAGTCCAAGTAACAGACCGTAATCGATTGCCCTTCGTCCAGACGCTTGGTTACCTCATCGAGGAACAGCAGGAGATTCGTCAGACAGGATCGCCCTGCCACAAACCCATGCTGAGCACTTGATATGAGGTTGTGTTGAACCAAATGTGTACCGCAGGTCGTCCTGTTTTTCTCGGTATGTTGACTTTTCGTAGAACGGCATTGGTTCTCTTGATTTTAGTACATGTACTATTGTTTTTTCTTCGTCCAAGTAGCATCTTTTATCCTTATTCGCTGGATCCTCCCTAAACCCCGGCTTCTGGTAGTTTTCTCTTAATTGCCTACAGTCTGCCGAATTCCGATACAGCACGTTTGGTGGGGAACTATAGCTCGTCTGCTTAGGCATCTGTCATTTGCGACGTGCACTTAGAGGTGTTCGTTCCTGGTGTTCACAGGCCACAAGCCTTTGGTACGCTCTAAAGTTCGCTTTCGATCGGCACTCATCTCACGAGATTCGCCGTTCAGACTTTGTCTCAGTTTATTGTGGACATGCGATAAGTTTCTAAGGCACTTTCTCGTCACCGACGCCTTATCACGCGTACAATGCTTACGTCTGACAACCACTGAGACACAATGGCACATGCCTAAAAGCCGAGCGTGATATCAAGGGACTTCCATTAAATGATTCACTACGCCTAACGCCGTTACCAGCGCTCACCGCCCGTGATTACGCCTAAACAAACTTAGTCTGTCAGTATGTTTTCTCTACTTTTCAACGACTGCACCTAACGTCGTTTTTGTCTGTTATCTTGTTCGAACATCTGCTGGCGCCCCAGGCGCACTTTCCTTCCGTTTTGCCTTCTGTTCTGATGAATGCAGTCACACTGACTACATTTGTTTCCTCGCTGACTCCTGGTACTTTCAAGAGGGTAACCACCCACCGGACAACAGGACTATTGGTCAGCTTGGCGCTGGAGACGACAGGTGGACGCATTGTTGGATGAAATTCGAAGGTGCATATGTTAATCCCTCACCACTAGCCACCCCATGTCTGGCCATGAATGCAAGGACTGGCATACGCGGAGTTCATGGGGTGTCAGCACAACTGGCCTACTTCCACAATTGAAGCCCAACTCCGTCGGACTTCTAGGAGGAGGCCCCTGTAGTGGCATTCAACCCTGATTATTTGTTTAACACACATCAGTGTTTATGTGAGCTCGCGCCACCAAGCGCGGTGGCCACTTGAACGTTGCCCGTGCACGCTACACGCACGCTTCTCCAACATACACTAACCACTCTCTCCCTGCCTATAGTGTTTTCCTTCTCATGGGTTGTGGGAATCAATGTCGTGGCGATCGTGATGGTATATTCCAGAGTACCACTGTAACAAACAGGTGGTTTCAAGCGTGTGGGGGAGGACTAGCAAACGTACGCAAGGTCTATCCAACCTTACAGTCTAGCTTTTTCTTGAAGATAGTTTAGTTCTGCGAGAGAACCATATCTTCCGGAAGTGCATTCCACAGAATTATAATCCCATATCCAAAAAAGTGAATTCATTTTGATGTGCTTTGTCTCGGCTTGAAGACCTTTCCGCCGTGACCACGTGGAGGAGAGGCTTGACAGTTGGAGAAGAAGCAATAGCTTTGACCTGATTCAAAAGGGTAGAGCATCGAAAATATATGACCTCCCACTCGTCTTGAGCCAAGGAGATAGTGATTGAGGAGTGACAGGCGGAAGGGATATGGTTGGTGAGACAGGGCCTGTAAATCACATTGGTAATTTGTATTTTTGACGACATCTCCGCTCGTCCTACTCGTGAGCAGCGCGTACGTGCGTCATGAACCTTGAATACTTGTGATCCATTTCTTTGTTTCCACTGTACTGACACAGTTCAGATTAATTTTTTTGACTTATGGTGCGTGAACATTTTACTTTATGTTCCCGACTCGATTGTTCTATGATTGTACATTCCCCTTGTGAGGAAATTTTGCAGAACTTTTCACTCACGCTTCTTGATCCACTGTCTGTACCGCAACCGTGCTGCGCTACAGTTTCGCATGACTCCTTGCTGAGTGGACTGTTTATGACCGCACTGTCCCGATCTATCGGATAACTTTCTGTACTGTTGTTCTTGGTTGCCCACCTGGCTGTAAGTCATTTACATTTATGTATTTTTATGTTTTGCGTTGTTTAGAAACACGAATCTGTTCTGCTGCCCGTAGCCGTGTACAGCCCATATCGTGCGTAAAGCTAGTGAGACGAAGTTTTCTGCCATACTGAAAGTTTAAGCAATCGGGATAGTTTCTACAAGGCCAACACTGCTTCGGTGGAAGCCCTCCGATCTCTTTCTAGGATCTCACAGTTTCGGACAAGGCCAGAGTGCACTATTCGACTATCGCACTCCACCAGAAGTCTGATATACGTGCCAAAATTATGGGAAAATCATCCCTGGAGATGCGCGGGAGGGACCTTAGAATCACATTTAGGACTCGAAAGGCAGACTTGCTTGCAAGTTGGTGATAATGAGATATGAACAGGTTCCAATCTAACCAGAAACCGAGCACTTTGTGTCGGTCAACCCCAGGCAGTGTGATCGCTCTGTTAATGGAAAACGTGTGACCAGTCTCCCTGCCGAAAGACATGCTCACGCATTTGTCATCATTCACTGAGAGGTTCCAATCCTCGGACCAGCGTTTTGTTTCATAAACTGCAATTTGCAGGTCTTCAAAGCTTGAACTCCAGAGGGTCACATCGTCTGCGTACAGGGCAATGTTCGCAGGAAGGGCTGTCGGAAGATCGTTTATATAGATCAAGAAAAGAAGAGGACCTAAGACCGACCCTTGTGGTACCCCGGTTGTTACTGGGGAGGGTTGAGACAAAACATTCCCCACCTTAACCACAGAGGTGCGGTCGTCAGGGAAGCTGCGTAGGATGACCAACATAGAACCTGTCATCTCGCACGCTTGCAGCCTATAAAGAGGAGGGGCATGGGGGTCTTGTCGGAGGCCCTAGCAAAATTGATGAATACAGCATGTGAGAGCTGGCCATCATGGTAGCCTCTTGCCAGATTATCCATGGCAGTGAGCACATTGGTGATGCATGACCTGCCAGGAAGTTACCCATGTTGGGACGGGGAGTGGATCCTATATCTATGAAGATGGGAAAGAGCCATCCTCCTAAGAATTCGCTCGAAAATATTTCTGGTGGCACTAGTTAGGCTTATGGGTCTGCAACTAGAAGCAAGATGTCTACTACCGTTCTTGTAGATGGGTGTGATGACTGTTTCTTTCCGGCTGCTGGGGGAAACTCCATCGTCAACACATCGCCGTAAAAAAGAGGCATAAGAAGCAGCTAATGTGTCTGCGGCCTCCTTGAGAACGCGGGGGTGGATTAAGTCAGAACCCATGGAGCAGTGTTGGTTGAGCCGTCGGAAACCTTGTGCGACTGCACCAATGGGAACAGTGACGCGGTTAAGGGTAGTGGTCAGAGATATCGGGTGCATGGTAGGGTGGGATGATATGGGTATGGAGCTCAAAATTGTACGGAAGTAGGAGCTGAATGCCTCGGCTACTTGGCTAGGGGAAGTAATTGGAGATCCGGCACTATCTTTGAGAGCGAATAAATGCGCAGGCTTGGTCAAAATTGGTCCTTTTGAAGGATCTCAAAATTTTGATTTCTGAGGGAAGAGGAGGCCATTTCATTACGTAATCGAATTCAATGAGAGTGCGACCACTTTTTATGAGAGGTGGCAAGTGGTGCACCACATCTGTTCGGAGCCATTCGTTGGTGATGATCAGGTCTAGTAGGAACGAATAATGAAAATCCTTCCAAATGCTCAACGTGCTTTGTGAATTTGACTATATTTAACATTATCTTGAAAAGCTCGCTCATACGCCACACATTTTTACGTTTGTTTATCCATGTGAGACATTTGAATTTGGCCTTGAACCGTTTCTAACTGTCGTGCTTGAGCCGCGGGGCTTTGGACCTTTGGGTTTTACTGTGAAGTCTATTTGGCCGCATACTTGAGGTTTGTATATATTTGTATCCTTTGTGAATTTCAATTTAGTACTGTAGAAACTACGAATCAACCTAGTTTTGGTCTTGGGATTCGTTTGAATTGGCTACTCTTTGCTGGATTTGCAAGAATTGACTTACAGACGAGGCATGTTTTGTGCGATATCTGGTGGGATCTAGGAGGGGCTGACAAAATTGACATCAGGGGCATCAGCCCTTTGCCAGTAGATACCGGGTTAGTTGAAGTCATCAGGGAATAGCAGATGGGTGATTCTGTGTAGCTGTTTTAGAGGGCCTGATAAACCTGTAAGACTTAGGCTATCGGTTGAATTGCATGCGGGAGCGCCGTAGACCACTCCAGGCGGCAGGATGTCTGTCCTAGAGAGTGTAAACACAACCCACTACCAACCAATACATGGAAAGATAGGAGTTGTTAGTATGGTGGGAGGAGGGGCAGAATTATCGTAGTATGTGATAACCTCGCCAGCATGACCTCTGCCGGAGTCCTGTCTTATTGTGAAGTATCCCGGAATGGGTACTTCGGCATCAAGTATATCAGGGTTGAACCAGGTTTCTGTGGGGGCTATGATCTGAGGCTTATAATCCACTACAAGCTGCCGAAGCTTCGGGATCCCATTCAGCACACTCGGGCAATTGCTGTGAAAACACTTGTGCACATGCTCAGTTGTTGCACAATCGTCAGAGACAACTGATTTTGGGTTCGGGGAGAGAAAAAAGGGAGAGCTGGGGGCTGAAGGCGGTCCTGGGGGGGGGGTCGAGAGCTTAAGGTATTGGGGGGCTAGGGGGTGAACGGACGTTTGGGAGGGCTGGTAAGTTTCGGCATCTGATAACCTGAGACTTGTCGTACCCGGCGGACGGTCTATATCCTCAAGTTTTCGGAAAGGGTGGGCTGCTTTATGTGGATTTACCTATGTGCGTACTCCGTGATTCATAACTCTGAGTCTTCTTGTTCGTAATCCTGTTTTGTATGACCGCACCAGAGACCTTTTCTGGCGCGGTAGCCTCCCCACTGCAGCTTTCAGCAGAACTGGTTGCAGGTTTGTGTCTGGGCTCAAGGATGGGTGAGTCTCGTCTGGTAATACAGTCTTATTAGCCATATTGTGGTCTGGGATACTTTTGTAGGCATCAGATGTTTAGCAGTACTATGTCCACCACTGGGGGTACATTCCACGACGGGAGATGAAGTGAGTATGCAACCACGAGTGGTGAACGTGGAGCTTGATCCTGAAGGCAGGCTACTTGGACAACAGGCGGCACTCTGAGCTTGGGATAGGCTTTTAGTAGGGCTGCTGGCTCAGCTCTCTCACTGTGGAGCCTTAGGTGAAGTGGCTTGTCGATTGATACTCCCTTGAGCCCTTTTATTTCTTCCTCGAGCTTTCCGGGTGGGGAAAGCAGTTCTTTTGGCTGCCTCTGTGGAGCCCGATTCAATTAAAATGTCGCGCACGCGGTTGATGCTTTTGGTTACCAACAAAGTTGACCGACCTTTAGGTGGGAAAGGGAGCTTAAGGCGGTTAAACACCTGGGCAAAGGTGTCACGAGGTTGATCCGTGTTGGGAAAGCAACCCCGAAGGACGACTCTCTTGGCGCATTTATCATAGTCTTGCAGAATCTTGGCGACATCAAGAATTTGCTGCTCACATAATCTACACTCCTCGATATCTCTTAGCTTACAATGCCTCTTTTCCGCACCAGGTCCCGCCACATATACTTCCCTCACCGCCTCTGAGATTTCGAACTGGAAAATCCAGTCTGATTCATCGCACTTAGCGTGACTCACTAACTGAACTCAACACCCAGTTATGACGTTACCATTTCTGCTCCCACCCTATCCCCCAGCTAAGGTTCTTCTGTGATTTCATGCAGAACTTAGTCTTTACTCCTGCTCAATGACCACTCTAGGCGAAATACTAACTTTCCCATTGAAATTTTTAGCCATACTTAGGCGTTTCCCTTTTAGTCTCACGTTTCATGGCCTCAATGTGCCTTAGGTATCCGCTGCACTGATGAGCCCGTGCCTAACTTTCGTTCTTCTTTCCGTTAACCGTTGATCCTCAGCTGCGTCTCTCTATCTCACTTTCCTTGCCAGTCTTTTGCGTCCAACCGCTTTCGCATGACCCGTCTGATGATCGCACCCACGTATACAGCAATACATATATTTTATATATACATATATATATATATATAATGTACATATACCTTGGGTATGCTCCACTCACTTTTGCCCCCCTTCCTAACTAGATTGTGCCATTTTACAACATAATTTGCATATATATAAATACAACCGTTCCGTCCTTCAGCGATGGGTGCTCGCTCTCACTTAATTCCTGGCTCAGGGTAGAACTCAGCCGTCCCATCCTGTTTTTTTGCGCGTTTCTCGGACACTGAAGCCTTGCCACACGGATTACCATTCCTTAGTAACTAGGCTTCACTTCTCTACACATATGCTCATGGTAAGTTAAGACCCCATTCCAACCGGAATCCGTATGCCTCTGATTTCTCTTGACCCTGCGGAATACCAGCACGTGTGCTTCCACATGAAAAATCCTCTCCTTAACACCCAGTGTTTTTCTCCCTCTTTACTGTTTGCTGTCCTCGACCACAGCTGGTGAACTGACCAGACTGTTATCTTCCTATTTTCTCATTCTTCTTCCAGACCATACCCTCTACTATGGTTTTAATCCTGGTTCCCAAACGGACACCCTCTCCTCATCCACCGCCTACCTGATATCGCCTTGAATCTCTGCTATCACCCAACTACCCTAGAAAGCTACCAGTCTCCGTCTAGGGATCCCTAATAGACCGGTCCACTAGCCAAACGATAACTAATCGTTCGGATAACAAAATGTTCATTTTCTTGCTTCCATAAAAACGATAATCATAACCCACAGCCGGAACACTCTCCAGACTGCCGCACTCCTGATCCTTTTTAGATCGCACTGGTTACTTGGGTATCCATCGGCCAAATCGACGTTTGTTCCGGATTACCGTAAGGACTGGACGACTTGATCAATGGTTCAAACCTATACTTTCGCCTGCTGACGTTACATGGGGCACCGTACACGGATTAACAAAACCTCATGAAAGTCTCACCGGATCGCAGAGATGATTCCTGACACCAACCATCAACACATACGCTCAACGTCTATTCCCAAATAATCCAACCCAACAGTTCAATTCTTCCCGCGTTGCAGTACGAAACCAATGACCGGAACCCAGCCCTTTTTTACCTGTTTCCCTCAACATTCTACCTGCCACCATCTGCAACCAAAGTCTATACGGAACAGAATACCAGCCATCTGCAGCCAACCATAATTTGATTGCCAATTTTCTATCAAATACAAAAAAAATTTACACTCTTCCAACTTCTGCCCAGCCGAACCATTGACGTTTGTCTCCACTAATCCGTTTCATTGACGGCTTTTCTTTTCTTTAATTGTCCGTTATATGTCCATACACCATTCATGCTCTTCAAAAGTTCACTGAAGTCCCTGCAAAGCTTTTCGCCTTCATTTGAATTTACATATGACACTGTAATCACCTGCACAAAAGGTCCGTTTTATTATCACCTTTGAATCACTTGCCTTTATTTCACATGCTTCCCCCACAATTAGTTACCCAATGCTGGATCAGTGTCCAATATTCCGCTGGTATCTCTCACTGCACGTTGAAAGCCCCATGCTTGCTTTACTTCTAACAATGTTCTTTGGCATCTCTTCTGCCCGGTTACTCGTTAGTGACCGTCCATTTGTCGCTTATATCAGCAATCCCACTACTGCCCAGCTATCCACACCGCCCTCAGCGATTTCGAAACCGATTCGGAATTCCCGCCTCAACCATTACCATTTTTGTTCACTCAAACACTACATGACTTTACTGGTGTATTTCGGTTGCTGTGTGATTTATAAATTTAGAATTTGTGAATACCTCACATTAACATGTACTGCTGTACACTGTGATCTTGCCTTGTGCATGTGTATTGACCACGGTCAAGAAATATACTATACTATACTATACACACCTCATCGGCTGCCTGGGACACTGGGAGGGATTTGATAACCAAGCTCCCCAGGCTAGTTAACTCATCCTTAAGGGCGAGGACGGCGGCTCCTAGCTCAGCTATTTCTAAAGCTTGGCTTTGGACTGCACATTTCAGTGCATCCGTTGCCAGCTCATTATGAGGGACCGTCTCGTCCGGATTGAAGAATGAGACATTGGCCACAGAGGGGGAATCACATTGCCTCATGGAGAAAGTAGCCTCGTCTGAGGAAGTGGTTATATCAGCCGTGGGGGGCGTTGACATTATTCAGTACCAAATTAGTACGGATAAAGTTTGGCCTAAATGGGGGGGGGGCAGCTGTGTGCTCTGAAGGTTTCAAAAACGGCTACACTAGCCAGGGGCGACAACCACAGTACTGGTCCAGTTCAGTTTCCAAGTTTCCGGGATTGGAGGTAGTGGGACACCTTCCGTATGAGCCTCATCGCCATCCACTCTTAACTGCAGCCTCACGACAGGGGTTAACGCCAAAGCTCCTTCAGAAGTGCATGCAGTTTCATTTCGCAATGTTCGTAGTCGTCTTGCTGCACCACTCCAGTTGGCCGTGAGTTCCAGAGTTTGGTCGCCCTCCTGGGCAGACCGTAGACCGACGGTAGCCAAGTCCACTGCAGCTTCATGAACGTGATCCAGCGCCCCCTAGTGCGCGAGTGGCCACAAAGAGGGGGTTCCGCCAGCAACTGGGCACTCATTTCGCCCCGGAGTATTCCTCGGATGCACATCGGGTAGTCTCTCACTCTTCGATATGCTTCAGGAAACAGACCCGGTAACTCCAGCCTCCTGTCGTAACCAACCCATCTCAGTCCAACAACGAGACGAGCGGTGGCTCTCTGCACCCGTTCTAGCCTCGCAAGTTCAGAAGCCGTGTAGGGAAATGTAGCCGTTCTACCGTACTCCAATCGAGGACGGATTTGCCAGTCTTCAATCTTCCCTCTTCAGACAAAAGGTAGCCCCGTCGCATCGTACTCTGTCGGCTCGGCTAGATGTAGGTGCTACTCCAATAATCTTTCAGGGTCTGTTCCACTTTTCTCTAAAACAGTGTCTCGGTTTCTTTTTCCACCACTTCGGTCGGTAGAGATTACCAGAGATTGGTCGTCCTTCTTGACAATCGATAGAAGACTGGTAAGCCGGTGGAATGAACCTTAAGAAGCGTCAGTGCTTGCCCTCGGGAACGATTGTTATTCCTGAGAGGGGATTCCGAAAGAAGTTCCCGGCCCAACCCACCACGAATATTCGTCTGGCATAAATGAGATCTCGAAGACGTCGATGGACAGTGGGAAACAACTCGGTGGCTTCCAGGAGTTCCTCATTACTGAACCCACCCAGTCCGGCCATGAGGCGTGTGGCAGCAGGTTGCGCTCTTTCAAATTTGGCTACTTGCGCTGCCGTACAGGGGTAGACAGCCGGGCCGCCATATTCCAAGCGGGGCTGCACGTGCGAGATATCCAGCAGTCGGAAAGTGTGCACTGGTGAGGACTAAATAAACGGCATATGAGAACTGGTATCTTCCAAGCTGAGGTGCATGCTCCCTCTATGTGTGCTCTTGTCTTCAGATTGCTGGCGACAACAACCCCTAGGTCCTGTTCCTCCTGCTTGTGACGGAGTACAGTGCTCCCAAGGCAGTGGCCGGAAGTATCATTTGGACCACCAATCCTCGTGCTCGCGCGTTTGTGCACTTTTATCTGTAGACCCCAGGCGGTCGACCCATTGACTAGAGCCTGGAGATCCACCTGTAGTATCCCACGATCCTCTGCTGATCGAATGGTGCGCCAGATGTTTCGGTCTTAGGCGTAGAAGAAGGGACTGGGATCGAAGTGTCTGTGGCAGACCGTTCAAAAACACTAGAAACAACAGGAGTCTTAGCACCAAGCCTTGCGGCAGGCCTTCTGCTAACTGGACACCGTGCGGACTGGGGCTGTGCAACTCTCAAGGAAAAGCTCTCTCGACCAAGAAATCCTCAATCAAGTGGAGCATGGGCGCGGAGATATTGATGGCCCGGCGTTTCGGCAATAGCCCATCGTGAGGAACTTTGTCAAACGCCTTACTGAAACCCACAAAGACAACGTCCGTGACATACCCTTCGGCCTTGGCTTTCGACCAACTTTCAAGGGCAGTCAACAGGTTTGGCAGATATAGCCTGTTTCTCCGCCAGCAGTACTACTCTGCGCACGGCAGTTGATGGCCCTCCAGATTTTTGCGTATGGGAGCCACCACTAGTTTTTCCGTGACCTTTCCCACCACGGAAGTGAGACTAATTTGGCGGTAGTTGGCCGAGGTGGGTTTTGTCCCACCTTTATACAGCTGAACCACCGCCGTTTTTTCCACTCCCAAGGTAGACTACCAGAGGCCAACGACAAATTGGACAACCGGGTCAATAGTGAGGTTAGTCGGTCCGCCAACTCCTTCAACATCAACGGATGCTCGTTTTCCAGTCCCGGCGGCTTATGTGTTTTGATGGACCCGTGTATGTTCTACATTTACTGAGCCTTAAAGTCAACCATAATAAACGGCGGTGGGTCACTCCTCATCGGGACTGGTGCACCTTCCTCCAGAAAATACTCCGACAGATAATGCTTGTCTAATGCCTGAGCCTTTCCTTCCTCTGTTGTAGCCACTTCTTCGTTGTCTATTGGCGTCATTATACCCATCCCCGCTTTGGTGAAGCGCTTTTGGTATGCGAAAAAGCGCTTGGGTGCTTGCTCGGCATCATCCGTAAAGGCCTCTTCAAAAGCCATCTGCTTTATCCGTTTTTTGCTCGGTACGCTGGTTGCGAACCCGGTGATAGAGGTTATAACTCTCGCCTGTAGATCGGAACAGCTGCCACGCCCGACTGCACCGTTTAAGTGTGCGTCTGAGTGCAAGATCAAACCACGGCGGGCCCTTCATCCGGGGTGTACGTCGGTTGAGGGGGAGTATGTATTTATAAGGCACAAGATACCGTCACGAGTAAAAGCCTAAGCTTCGTTCACATCACGATGGACATATGAATCCATGGGAAACCAGCTGAATTCCAAAGCCGCTCGCTGAAAGTTACATCCAGTGTGTGGTCTAGAGGATGGACAAGAGCCACTGCGCCAGTAAATTTCCAGCACCATATGATCACTGCTGCCATGGAGCGGGAGTTGCGCGGCACTGGAGTCCCCCAGGATAAAGCGGTGGCCGTCGTACGCCCATCTCCCCAAGAAATTCATCTTATCTGGAGGAGTGACCACAGGTGTCCAGTAGATGACTTCAACTGTCCTAAAGCCTCCGGTTGTAATTTTTAAGAGGCACCATCGGGCTTCACCGAATCCTTGTGAATCAGCAAATTCCTCTAGGTTCACTGTTGGAATGTCCGATCAGACGAAAAATGAGGCGCCTCCATCCGCCCTGGTAGAGTTCCCGTCCACCCGGAATAGGGGGTAGCCAGGGAGGGACACCCTAGAATCTAGGACATGGTTACTCAACCGTGTCTCCGTCAATGCTATCGTGGTAGGTGGACTGGACTGCAGCAAGCCTTCCAGACCATCTCTCTTGTTCAGTGGACCACCGAATTTGGACAACAGGATGACGGCTGTGTCTCGGCCCACTACCACCTTCGTCTGTTCACGGAGTCGTAGCTTAGGGAGACTGGCAGAGACACTAGCGTCAGCTGCCTCCATCGGAAGTGAGGGCGCCCTTTCTGCGCCCGAATATCCTGGGTAATCAAGTCCTTTTTTCCTCATTCTACACTTTAATGCCGTTCATTGAAGGCATTCCTATATTTCTCATGACTCGCAGGGTCCAGATCTGGGTGCAACCGCTCTTGCTCTCTCTTCATCCGGTAGGATCTTCGTAACACAGAAGTTGCGGCTTCCTTAGAGTCTAGCACTAATTTCAGTTGATGAGGGCATTCAGCCTAACTGGCTTTGCCAATTCGGAAAGGTGATTCCACCCGAAACTTTCTCAAAAGACTCTCCCTCCCCGGGGACAAAGAGTTTTGTGAGTACACTTCGGCGACTAGCGATATCGTGGCCCGGAGGTGTCTGTGCCGTAGTATCCTTTGCCCCAGGCAAGTTGACTATTAAGAAACACTGCCTTCTCGACGGTAGCCCTCTTCGTAGGCAATCAACTGTTGTATATGGAAGTTTAAAAGCACCACTAGTTAGCTTTCGAAACGTCCGATTGATCGCACCGTCGATACTCCAAGACGAGGAGCACAATTTGTTGGTGTGACCAAGGGTTTTTAGCGTAGATGACACTATCACTCCCAGGTCTCTTTCAGCGGTAGACACACAAAGAGTAGCCCCTTGGAAAGCGTAGTTATCCTCAGGCCTCGGTCGTTCTAGCTGCAGCTGAGCGCACTTTTGGACATTGACTGGGAGAGCTGACGATTTGGACCACTGTGTTAGAGTATCGAAACCCGCCTGAAGTATCCCGTGATCCACCGTAGTTTTTATCAAACTCCAGATTTTGGGGTCGTCGGTATAGGCCAGACAGAGGGGCACCAGTTTTGTGACAAGTCGTTGAACATCAGCAGGCCCAAGACCGAGCTTTGTGGTGATCCGCTGGAGACCTCATGCCACTTAGAAAATGATGGAGCTCTTTTAATAGAGAAGAACCTGCCTTTCAGGAGGCCTTCGATCCATGTGGGTAATTGTTCTGCCACGTCTAGCGATCTCAACTCGTGGAGCAAGCGATTGTCAAATTTTTTACAGAAATCGAAGTAGATGACGTCGATAGGGTGGCTCTCCCCTCAAGCTTGTGTCCGGTGTTCACGTGCTAGTGGCAGATTTGACAGACAGCATCGACTTCTCCGGAAGCCAAGCTGCTTGTGGCTGAGAAGCTCGTGACTCTTGAGGTACTGTTGCGGTTGCGTCGAGAACAGGAGTTCCATAACCTTTCTCACCACACACGCAAGACTTACCAGACGGTGATTCGCAGCTTCCGATTTTTTGCTGCTCTTGAACCTTGGAATGACAGCGATTTTTTTCCATTCCGATGGTGGTTCACCTTGTTCCACCGAAATGTTAGGCAGTATCGTGAGTGGAAGTACGATAGTTCCAGCTGGTTTTCGAGGGGCCAGTGGATGGATCCTGTTCAGACCAGGCGATGTTTGTGGCCGTAGCCCTTGCATAGTCTTGAAAACCTCTTCCACCACTGATGATAGCCATACCGTGGTGATTGTACTCCTTGGAGACCGGGGCGAGGATGGCCCCTGCGTGGCATAAACATCAGCGTGATGACCAGTCAGTAGTTTTGCCCTATTCCAGTCGGAGTCCGCGATGAATCCAATAAGAAGCAGTGTTAGGATGCCTGGGCGAGCCTCGGCCCGTTTTCTCGGGCATGCAAACAGCCCTCTCAGAGCTGAGACGAAACTTTCTGCTAGTAGCTTTTCGTCTTCTCTTCTTATTGTAGGCCCCAGGGTAGAACACTAATGTCGAATGCGTTTGTACCTGTCGTATCCCGTGCCAGGTTATGGAAAATGTTGCAAAACTCGGTTTCCTTTTTCGCCACCTACTAAGTAGATCCTTGTCAAACTATGGTGATCTTTTAACATGGCTTCGTCAACTTCGCCTCTAACGATCGAGTCCCATGGCAGGGCGGCGGCATTTTTTCATTCAGGCAGAGTTTGAGCCACATCTTCTGCCATCACCGCGGAGTCTGACGGAAGAAGATACCGTATCTCCAGTAGATGACTGGCACCAAGTGGTTGATGGTACCCAGTAGAGGCAGAAGATCGATTCCGTTTGTCTGAGGTCCGCGAGGGGACACCAAGGCAAGGATGGATACCTGATCCACCTGGTTCCTGGTCGGTCCCTGCAAATAATGATGCTACGTGAAGCCGCACACTGTCCCATGCAGACAACAGGAGAACCTGTACGCGGCTAAGATGCACCTGCTCGACGCCCAGTATATACGAGCAACAAAAGTCCCCACGACCCAGATAATGGCTTTCTGTGGCCATCGAAACATGGAATCCAGAATACCTCGCACGTCGGTTGCCGGAGTATGATAGATGATCCTAAGCACTACAAGACCACCCGTGGAAAGTTTCACCCTGCACCGCCGCGTCTCCCCGTACCCAACTTAGTCCACGACGGTATGAAGTGCGTGTGCTGGTACCCCATTTTTCACACACAGGGCAACACCCCTCCATCCCTGGTACTAATCTGGTCAACTCGAAACAGCGCATAACATGGTACTGGGACCTCTGAGTCCCAAACATCAGCCGTGAGCCATTGTATCGAACGTTTGAGCAATGCGTAGCCAAATTCGCAACGGATCCCGAAATCAAAAGACGATTATCCGTGATATTCTACGATACTAGATTATTACATGAACAATGAGATAAAAAATATACAAACCTCAATAATACTATCACAAGGACTCAACAACGAGAAACCAAATAGCAGCGTGTGGGCAAACAGCACGTGCATCACGCAGGTCCTGAACAAGGATGTGCCAAAGTAGCGCTCTGGGCGCGAACAAACAACAATTTGTCCATAGAAACAATCAGTTCTTAAAGTAAGTCAAAAGTGTAGGCAAGTGAGTGATGTTAGGAAAAACACTGAATTGCGAGGGTTAAAGGGGGATTTTCTACGACCGGTTGTTGCAGCCACGTCTCGATAATTACAGTGATAGCCGGCGTTCCAGCCAGCTTTAGTGCCTTTAATTCATCCCCTTTTGTTCAGTAATCCGCGGAAGTTGGTCGGCAGCATTTTGGCAGACGCCGTCCGGCAGTTTCCTGCTCGAAACTCGTCTACTGCTGCGCGCTGAGGGGACTCACCAGTAGTAGTGTTGGCCAGCGTATCTGTAATCTACTCCGAACCAAGCATAAACCCCGGGGCTGCAGGTCCGTTTCACCGTTTCCCCTGCTTTGAACCGGATAGTCCGTTTCAAGTGGCCTTGGATTCCAGAACAAGAGGACATGAAAAGCAGCTGATAAAAGCCCGAGCTGGGTTGATGGCTAGATCGCACTTTTTCAGCAACAAGGTTGTGAACAGTTGAAACGGTCTGCCTGATAGAATGGTGAATCTGCAGACCGTTTAATCATTCGAAGGTGCCCTAGATCGCATGTGGTACGAGATATGTCCTTCTAGTGAGTCTTAGGTGAGGGGAATGAGGTCAGTCCCGACAATGAGTTTTGAGAGTGTCGCTGATTAGGAGCATCTGATGCTGTTAGTTATTGAACGTTTTTATTTTTCGCCTGATGACATAGTGGAGACTTACGATGCATAGTGTCTCTCATAGGTGATATACGATGAGCTTCTACTTTTTCCTTCTACTTCTGATGGGGATATGAAGAAATAAACTAAGCGGTGTTGGGTGTTTTCCTAGTGCGCATACCGATGGAGTGATTGTGGACGCATGGCTGGCCTTGGCCCTTATCTGTCCTATGCATACTGAACTGGGCTGAAGAGAACGCTGTAATTATAAAGCGGTCGCGTATTCAGAGGGAAATTCGCGGATAGCCAGCCAAAAAAGAAAAAGCGGATAAATGCGGTACTGAAGAGTGCTTGAATTGCGGTGTTTGCAAGGGGCAGTGATGCAACAGGCGTCGGACATCAAAACGTGAACAGAAAGACGATGTAGGAATAATACCCAATGTGTCTAAAAGCGTTCGAAAATTGGTTGCTTAGGACCCGGTAGTCGAGGACGGATCATTCCAATCTAAGGAATTTGGCGTACTGCCGATTAGTGCGGAATCAGAGACAGAATGTGTATGAGAGGAGTGAAAGAAAGACGAAAAAGGAGTCGTGATTTGTGGAAAGAGACACAAAGGCACACCAACTGGATATGCGAAGAATCACTACCGAGGAACCGGGTGAGGGTGATACCATAATACGAATTTAAAAATGAAGCGAACATGGGGATATCGGAGTGCAGTCAGAGATGCAATGTGATTCGGAGAAGAATGATCCAAAGCTGAACTACTAACTGTTGGGTAAGCCTGTGGTATGAACGCAAGTTAGTCGAGAGTGCTAATAGGGTTGGCCCTTTGTGTAGGTAACTTCAGTAATACATGGATATTCACATGAAGAAAACTCACAACAGTGGCCTCGAAACGGATATTCGAAGTCTAGGTGCTAAATAACCCATCCACTGAATTGTAAGTCACACTGAACTCTAGACCTGCAGTGCCGACAATCTCGGATCCGGAAGGGTGTCACTTCCAATGATCTGTTTTTATAGCGGTCAAATGCAGGACTGGTCACTCCATAAGCTCTACGTGGAATGTATGTCATAGGACGGAAGCAAGTCAGTGGCCTAGCACAGGCGCTCTGGGAACGTTAGACGAGACAGCGTTTACAGGCTTCACAACTTTGTCAAAAGTGAATCTCAGAAGAAAGGTGGTTCAAACTTGGCGGAGTCCTTATTCTTGTCAGGGGCCATTAGCAATAGGCGCAATAGCCTATTGGAGTGGTCAAAGGTTGTCGTACAGGATCGGTGGCCTTGTATGAACATCGCGGTAGGCACAAACGGGGCAGGCGCACTGCGACGTAACAGAAACCATGCCCCTCATGCCAAATGACTCTAAATCTATCTCATCTGCTTCCTAAGTATCTCCCAAAAGGATCTGACTCCTAGAAGATTCTTGAAAGTACGTCTACATTTGGTTTAGTACGATGCTTTCAATTAGCAATAAAGTAAATCTGTAGAGACTCCAGGTCATCCGTTGACGTCGAAATGTTTGTGGAGTAGCCGAAAGTGTAAGCAGCTGATTGCTGACGGCCTAAAGGAAGATATTTCCGAAACTCCACCTTTTATCATTACCTGATCAGCTTTTGCTTTGGTGCACGCATTGTCAATCACATATTTTGGAGGCGGTTAAGCCACTAGAACTAAAAGTCCTCATGTTTAAACTTCCTGTACTCTTTTCGATTCTCCTTCGAAACCTTTTCCTCTTCATTTGGCCGTGCTAAACTCCTGATCAGGAAGCTTTTATCCCTTGCACTTCCTAAACCGTCTACATCTTCCCACTGTGTCGGAGTGTGTATGTCCATACATCAATAGAGAACTCACCATAAACGGATGACACCTCAAAACCCGTTAGGATCTGAATACTTTAGGGTTAGTAGGTACCCCTATCTAGCCCCTGGACACCCACCTCCTCGTGGAGGGATTTGTGGGCTGTGTGAAGCACATTTGTGGAAATCCTCCTCCATCACTGTCACTTACTTGCACCGTTTTGGATCACGTGATTTATTCATGGCGATCTCGGCACAACTGTAGCACACATCAACCACCACATCGGACAATTGTATATATCTTGCTCGCGCGTGCATTGGCAGCTTTTTAATTTGACCTCTGCTTGCCGTGACGGTCATGTTTGGTTCTAGCTGTTATTCACTACGGCCGCAAAATTGAGGTTTGCATGTAGCTTGCAGTCGTATAATTGTTTGGTCTTTTACCGTGGAATTCGTGAATCCATCTTATCTGACTCAGGAATTACTCACTTTTGAAAGGCAATACTCAAGACGGGAAGAACTGCACCGGCCATGCCCCGTACAAATTATTCGCAATGAGACCTCATAAGGCTTTGGATGGGGGCACGAACGTATATGCTTATTTGAGAGGAATATTTGACCTAAGTTTTATATGAACCTGACTAGCTTCTTGAGCAGCCAGCTTGCTCTGCTCCGCCCATTTGAAGCCAGCTGTCATGACAATGTCCAAGTCTTTCAACTGATGCACCGAATCAAGCTTGAAGGGACATTTTCGCCCTGTTACAGGTAATTTAAAAGAATCTCAGGCTGGTAAATAAATTCTACGCACACAACAGTGCGTCTGTAAAACCAGCGGCATTCAACCTGACAGGACGTAATGAAATACCTCTCGAATTGAACTAAGCAAACCAAAGTAGCAAGAAAGCCACGGCTGGTGCATAGCAAGATAAATGTATTGCGGGACCGATTTATATTTATGTGTTGAATCTCAGTAAATAACTGGCGGATTGAGCATCGGCTCCTTCAAGTTTACCCATCACAAGCAACCCTCATTGTTTGAGGATAAGCTGCACGAACTTCCTCGAGGCCGCACCCGGCCGTATCACTCCCGATACCCGTAGGATCACCACAGTGTCATGCGTTGCACAAATTTGCCACCTTCTAGGCACCACTGAACAGGAGCTCCCACTGACCTGATCCGACAGCCCCACCAACTTCTGCTGATGAGACACCTCAGTTTCGGCGCTTCGGGCAATTCATACATGTGGAAGACGACCAGAGAAGATCCCAGGACTGGTCCATGAGGCCACCACGTGTGACGTATACCGGCCCAGAATTTACATCTTCCACCTCAACGTGAAAAGTCCGATTAGTCGGAAAGTCACCTATCCAACACCGCGGTTATTCCCTTTCCCCACAAATTCTAAGTTCCCCCAATTGGTAATATGCTAAGACTTAGGACTTCTTGGAGTCTAGATGAGAAACCTACTACTTATTCTCCGTCATCCAGTTGTGCAGCAACTTCATCCGAGAATCCGAGAAGGTTTCATGAACGTGAGCTTGCCTTCGATGCCCACACTCAGCCTCAGTTAACGGCTTACGCCTCACGAAGTGCTTGCAAGTGTGCTCCCTCATCGGTTTCTCTGGGCCTTTGTAAAAGATACAAGTAAGGCCCACAAGCCTTTTGTTTTGCTTCTGCGGGCGCGGTCCATCTTTGTGGACCGGCACTGCTGCCGCTGCCTCAGTCGACTGGCAGTACACCTTGATCAGTGGAAGAACTAAATAGCCCACAAACAAGCCTATTCAATTCAGCCACCATTAGTTTTACAAAGGCTGGATGCATACCATCTGGCCTCGCTGACTCGGTAATGGTCGGCCTTTCCAGCATTATCCTAATCGTCTGCAGCATCACCGGCATGTGGGTCATGTCAGGTTCTCCTAGCTAATCTGTTAGTATCCCCTGATACCCCAGATCCCCTCATAAGCAACTTGCCAAGTAAAACCTCAGCCTCTTAGCTCTGTTTTGATTTCGGCAGAATTCCCCCCTGTAGCCTAAAATTGGCCGTCCAACTTTATTTTTCAGGAGACCTTTCTACTGGAGGTATTCAAAATCTCTGAGGGTTCTGCTTGCTTGCTTTTAGCAATGCTTGCTCGAAGGCTCATTTTAAACTTCACAGTTAAGTATCAATACTCTGTGTAACGCGGCCGTATTCTCTCACCCCCGAGTCTTATCTCGCATCAGGATAGATCTTATAAACACTGTCCTCCACCACTGAGGTTATTTCTATGATGGTTCCTTTGCAGAGGGGTTTGGCGCACCCTACAGCCCCGGCAGGTTTTGCTCAATTGCCCGCTCTTTGTCTTTGGAGGTAAGATATTTATCGAGTTCAGCTGCCTTTGTACTTAGTTCGACAAAATTTAGCCTGTCAAAGTTCCTACGCGGTTTTTGGGACCCTAAAATGCCCGTAAAAATGATCAACACTTAACTACTGTTGCTCTAGGTCAGGTGAAAGTTAAGTAAATCTGTCACTTTCATATTTTGTGATCAGCAGATCTTGAAGGGATGTTTAGTTAAACTTTTTGTTTCGGGCTTTTTCTCTCGTACTGAAACAAGGTTCTCCCTTGCAGTCCCTTGATAAAGTTCTCCTCCGCTCAATCGCAAATGCAGCTGCTCTTGTCCCATTCAAGTTCCGGCGCCTTCCAATCCCAAAAAATCAGAATTACATTCTTTCCTGCCTCTATCACTTTCGAAGCCTGTGTGTGTTCCGTCTTCCCTCGTTTTGGAGTTCGGACTCCTGAACACGTATGATTACAGATTTTCTCGTGGGTGTTTTGGCGATGACAGTGTAAAGCTGTATTCAGCTAAGATTGAACACTTCAGTTCCAGTAAACCTTCCGCGACTTGAGGGTACTGTGCCAGATTGTCTGTTTTCTTACACTTGTGAGCTGTTTGACCTCCGGGTGCTCAAATATTTTCCAAAATTCAGTTCATTCACCAGCACAGGATGTAGGCTGCAACTTGTTAAACTTGTTCAATTTCTTCATCCTTGGATCACTCGGTGCTGGACTAAATGAAAGAATGCGGTCTTCCCGGGGTATTTGGCAAGGATAAATTGCAGGGTGGATTTTCCTCCACTGTTTTCCATTCTCAGAAATCACATAGAATAATCTTTCCCTTGTGGGTTCTGGCGGGCGCCGCACCTACTTCCAGGGCAAGAGCGGCTAGGTTGGAAGATTTAGAGGTGATGTAAAAATGCGAGCTGTCTTCGGCAGGAGGGTAGTTGAGAGAATTTTTTCCATCCGGAAAATCTTATTCAAGTAAATAACTCGAACCCGGACTGCGCACACTAAGAGAAAAACAACGTCAAACGAGAACAAGAGGGATGTATTCTGTCACAGTTGGTTCGTACTAACTTGTTTAAATACAAAAGTACGCACGATGTTTAGGCGGGTGACGTGCAGACCGGTGAGAGAGATTTTGTTGTATCTACACGATACAGAAGCTACGATCCGGCATTACCCGATGATTGAATACTGAAGATGCAACTAAAGCGCACGGGAGTACGTGTAATGGCTTTTGAATCTTTGCAGTAGTAAACAGTCATTTTAAACAGGGTGGGAAAACGTGAAGCCTGAAGGCGGAAGCAGAAAAAAATGGTCCAAGAGAAAGTTTGACCACACAGTTATGAGGGCGATGGTGGTATTCTGGACGAAAAAAGTGGATAAAAGGAAATAGGGCTTCAATACCCCGGATACAAATTGTCTGCCAGGTTTCGAGAACGGCCGGAGGAAAAGGGGGGTTAGGTGAAAATTCCAAATTGTCTCAAAAATACGGAAAAATCAGCGAGATTAGTAAAAGTTGGCCTGTGTTGCACTAGAATGGAATACACCAGCGTATAAGAGCGACACTGGACACCATACTAGCTAGGGCGGCTAAGGTTCAAACTTCAGCAAAAAGAGCAGTGAAAAAAGTTTTTCATTCGGCAGAAACCAAAGGTCCTCACAGCCCGCAGACAATAAAAACCACCGTGCGGTATTGTAGAAACAAGGCAACGGCCTAGAGACAACTGCAGATATGTTAAGTTGGCTTGTAATAATTTTTCTTCCGGCAGCTAAAGAGCGGACTCCCGTCTACTGGCTTTAGTAAACGCTGTCCCAGCTGCGATTCGGTCTATATTTGAACTCCACAACCATTTCAGCGGTCGTCACTTTCTTCACGAGCCGGTCGCGTCCGTTCGGCAAAGAACTTTCTCTTCAGTCAATTTGGGAATTTCTCCCTCGTCAGCTTCACTGGTGGTTCCTTGCTGACCGAAGAATCACTGAGGCTCAATGGCGGATGGGTCCATTGTAGGAGGTCAACATTCACCCGCAGGATCTTAGAAGTCTCCAGTGGGTCACCTCTACGTGTTCTGCGCTCCAGTGAAAAAATCCAGCTCTTCTATTCTCCGACTTTAAACGAGGCTCGTCGGGCTAATAAACAATCTAGTGAAGGGTCTCTGAACCTTCCCCAGCTGCTTGATGAACCCTAGTGGGGAGGGTCGCCGGGCCTGAAAACGGTATTCTAGTTGCGGCCGAGCGGACGCCGTGCACCACGGAAACACTGTTCCGGGTTCTCTGGAGGCTACTGTTCTCTTAAGCCGGTCGGGTTACACAGAGGCTTTCTGAGTGCCTGCACAGCACTGCTCTGCAAGTCAAATGTTGCCCCATGTACTTACTGCAAATCCTCTTGCCATTGTCACTGTTTTGGAGCGTAATGTGGCCCCTTCAATACACCGCGTAGTTTGAAGGTTCTCAGTTCCTACCAGATAGATGCATCCGCTGGCTTTCCATGTTGAGTATCAAACCATCGACCAGTGGTAAACTGTGTTCATATTCCGTTGTATAGACTCTGTTACTACGGGGCCGTCCCACTTAGCGCCATCCGCAAACAGAAAGAACGAATTCTCCGGGCCTACGACCAAGTTTTGGGTGACAAGGATGAGAACAGGGCCAAGTAGTGGGTCTTGAGGTACAGCGCTAGGCGAATACCCTTCTCGGGGCATGCTATCTCCCACCTAGTTTTGAAGCTTCCAGCTCGTGACTGGCTTATGGGCCAACCAGATAGTTTTTTGGGAGACAGGCGAAAAGCATCCAGTTTCAGACGGTGACTGACTGAGTCATTAATCTTCTGGAGGCCAAGATATCAGAATTCTGCCTTGTCCCCTTAGTGTCATCTTTGTGCAGCCTCGTGCATGAAGCAGACAATGTTTGACAAGCAGGGCCTCTGACGAATGAACCCATTTGTCTCGATCGATTTGTGGGCAGCCTAGCAGCTAGCCATGATGCTTCTGGAGGCAAGCTCCATCGCGTTCAACAATACTACGGTCAAACTAACGGACCTGCAGCTAAAGCGGTTTTCCCTACTCCCGTATTTTGCATTCGTGGTGATTGCCGTCCTGAGCAAGTTCTTCATCGAGTGGAGCCATGACCAACATATTCAGTGGCTATAATGATCGTTATTTCCCAGAGAAACCCCGAGCAGAAGTTTTGGTACTTTCTGTCGATATCTTTTAGTCACAAGATCCGGAGCCGGGGATGTTGCCCTTGTGTCCATTTGGCCCCCCCGGTAATGTGCTGCGTCAGACTCTTACTATGTACGCAGCCCAGCAGATTGTAGCCGACTGACTCCTCAGGGCCAGTTGGCACACCCAGTCTTCTTCTGAAGTTCCCTACCATTAGGACTTTTCCCAAGCCTATGGGAACTAGATACGTATTGGACCAGAAGATGATTTCTGGCTGCAGATGACGGGCTGCGGCACACAGACAATGCTCAGTTCTGCCTGATGATCCACAGCGGCAACCGGAATAGTTCGTATATTGGGAAGGCGTAGCTTAAGTTCCTACCTCTGGCGGTAGTGCTCGGTTCACCAACTCCTCGTTGTCCGCGCAGCCTTTCAGTATGACTGGCCACGAAACTGGAAGGAATTCAATGTCCGACATCTTCACGGGTTGGCCCCATGTCTCATTGACTCCTGCTGCATCTACACCTACAGTGCGAGCTTTAAGTTCCGATCCAGTGTCACCCGCCGTTGCTGTATTTCAGTACACAGATAGCGGTCGAGCAGTCTTCTGCTCATTACTTAGGTTGCCAGAGGCCTCCATAGGCTGGAAATTCATTTCCAGGGGACGTTTATGTCTCTTGAACTGATTTTATCGGCCTCTTGCTTCAGTTTAGGAGGCCACTCTCCCCTTCTTCGTTCAAATGCAGCTCATTTGATACGGTTGGCCTATCGACGTGATCTGTCAGATCTCTCGTCGAGGTTTCGCTTGCCCCGGGGTTTCTGCTGGATGAGCACATGACATCAGTGGAGGCTGAGCCTCTGAGTCTCTGGTTTACTAGAGAACACGTGTTGAGGCTCACTGGAGGAACAGGTGAAGTCACCGGCTGCCCTCTGGTTTGACGAGAAAAGTCTTCGGGCGGACCAAGGATTTCGCCCCTCATGGCAGAGCCAATCTCATGTGCAGCCGCATGTCCAGGATTATGAAACCTCAACACAAACGGCCTGGATTCTCCTGGAGACCCCTCTGTCTACCAAACCTGAGGAAGCATTTTATGGACCTGTGGCCTTGCTTTCCGGTCATCCTCAGGAGATCAGCCAAGTAGAACCTCATTCTCTTTGACTTTTGTTTTCCTATTCTCATTACCGGTTCCGAGGACGCCGTTTACCGCCTCCCTTCTGCCACTTCAAAGGGCCGCCTTATCTTCGGCTCGGAGCTTAACCTGCATCCGGGCGAATATTAACTTCCATTGTTCCCTCGTGTTCCCAGAATCTTCAACACAAGTAGATGGACTTGTCCTTAAAAAGGTGTTCACAAGAGCATCAGGGTTTGCGTAGCCGTTGCAGCTTTGGCTCCGCCATTTCCTCACTTCCTACTTTGGGAGCTTTTTTGGAAATACTGCTGAGCTAGAGGGTAAACTGGAGTGAGCCTTGATTTTCTGCTGGGGGTCTGACCACTTGGCTACCTGTGTCCGACTCAGATACTTTACGGAAATCCTCGTCCTTGTGCTCGGTGAGGCAGCCAGTTTGGGAGGGCAGTCAAATGCAACGACGATATTAGGGGTCCATTCTGGATACAGAAACATGGTCGGCCGATCACATCCCAACTGAAGTTGTCCCGTTGGTAGGCTGTAACTCCTTTCGAATAAGCAGAGTGAACCGCCGAGGCGGTGGTTGCCTTGCATACATTAAACGGTAATTTATTACCATCCTCCTCCACCACCCAGTGCTTGACTGTATTCTCCACTCTCTTTGGCTCTCCATCCTAATTAGTGGAAGCATGTTGCATATTGGGTGCGCCTACCGAGCACCTAGCTTGAGCTTCTCTGATTTTCCGCATATCTTTAGGGCTTTCGAGTACATTTATACTCTATCCTTAGGTCCGAAGTCATAGCAGGAGACTTTAACACTCCGGGTATTTGTTGGAATGCAATGACTGCCCCCTCCCATTTATCCGATTTCCTTCTGGACACCTACCCTGCAGGATGGACACAGCATGTCTCTACTTCAACAAGGCTTAACGATATCCTCGACCTGGTGTTCACTCATGGCCTCCCTGACGTGAACGTCTCCGTCACACAAAACCTTCCCGGTAGCGACCAGGAAATGGTTATATGTCACTTTACTGTTAAGCAAGAATCATGCCCATCTGAAGTTGTCAAAATCCAAAACCAAAACACCTATAGACTGACTAACTGGGCCCAGTTGCCTACCCCCCTCCGGGGCATTGACTGTTCCGGCTTCTATCTCACATCCGATCCGCAAAAAGCAGCTGATATGTTCTGTGTAAAGTTACTTTCCTCCATAAATTGCCTTACCCTAACCGTTAGGCATATCATAGCCAAGACTACCAAAATTGACAGAATTCGACAAAAGATTTGTAAGCTCCAGAAGTCATTCCTCAGGAATCGAGATTTCTCTCTGACACTCAGAATAAGCCGACTCTTCCATGATTTTTACGCAGAAACCGAGAATAAACTCAGAAAGCAAGCATTGGCTGCACTATAACAGCCTCATAATGTAAAGCTTCTTTTCAGACCGCTAAAGTCCCGCGCAGCAAAGACAACAATATCCCATTCCTTATCCAAAATGGCACTCACCTTGACTCCCTAGAAGATATGGCTCAGGCTTTCAACTGCTATTTAGCCTCAGCTCCTATTGCGTACACTAACCCACCGCCATTCTGCTACCCGGTGCTGATACAGGAGGCGATACCAACCGTAACACTTAAAACGGCCAACCTCGGGAAATTCCTAGACAACACCAAACCCTACTGTCATCCAGGGCCTGATGACCTTCCACCTGTTCTACTTCAATTTGGCGACCCGACGTAGTGCTCCTATTGCTGAACCTCATTACATTATCCATGTCGTCCGGGGCCTACCCGGCTCAATGGAAAGCGTCCGGTATGATTCTTCAACACAAAAATGGGCCTCTGCATGATCCGGGGAACTATCGCCCCATAAACCACACTTCGATTGTTTTCAGGCTCATGGAGAGGATAGTAAAGGACCAGCTTGCAAGCTTCCTGACTTCTTGAAACCTTATCAACCCGGCTCAGCATGGGTTCCTAAAGTCCCGTTCTTGTCTCACGTGTCAGATAAACTTCCGCTATACATTATCAATTCCAAAGCAGACAGCGACAAGTCAATCATCATCTTTCTGGACATGACTAAAGCCTTCCACCGTGTATCTCACGCCCGCTTACTGCCAAAAATTTAATCCTACGGAGTCGCTGATCCCCTTCTTTCTTGGCTACCATCTTACCTCTCTGTAGGTTCTCAAACCGTCATCGTCAACGGGACATCCTCTTAGCGCAACCAATTTACTGGCGGGGTATTACAGGGTAGCGTTCTAGGTCCTCTATTATTTGTTATGTACATAAATGACACCTTCCAAGTAGTGCCTCACGGCATGACAATCCTCTTTGCTGACGACATAAAACTGGTCTATACTTTTGAGACGAACTTTCTGCACTCAGCTGTCATTGATATTCTGCCAGACTTGAAGTCTCTTGACGAATGGTGTACTCAGTGGCTGATAAAGTTTTCGGCAGCTGAGCACTCCCTTCTGCCTTACAAATGCCATGTTCCACCTGGCTCCCTCACCCTTAATGGTATGCCGATTCGCACTAATCACTTGGTAAGAGATCTTGGCCTGCTTTATTCATGCTCCTTCAACTTCCATGAACAAACATTGACCCAAATTGGAAAGGCAAGAAGGATGGTTGCACTTGTCCTTAGAATATACCGTACTCAAGAGAGCAAGCTTCTAATATTCAAGACACACACCAGGTCGCTGTTGGAATACGGCCCCCTGGTCTTTAACTTTATGCGAAATGCCGATCGGGTCAATAAAGAGAAACTGAAACCCTCCTTTACCAAAACATTACTTGGCATCTATTCCAAACTTAACTACAGAGCCAGGTACGAACTACTCCGGCCTGAACCTCTATGGCTACGTCGTATCAAGCTCAAACTTTCATTTCTCTTCAACCTCCTGCACTCAAATTTCCACTCATCTGACAACCCACCTGGTTTCTCTAGTGAGACTTCTTACTCCCTTCGTCACAGACAATTTACCGTTACAACCTTATAATCTGGGCTCTCAGTCAGATCTAGATAATTCTCGGTTATCTACCCCAGCCTCTGGAATAAGCTCCTTGACTCGCTGCGATCGTGTTGCTCTATAAAACAATTTAAAGGAGCACTGTGCCAAATCCTAGACACATCTTTTGTAATCAGCATGACTCGCAATGACATTGACATAGACGAAGCACATGAAGACTGTCTTGATTATTAGACCACAGTGAGCCACACTCTTTCGCGTCCGACCCTTTTGTCATGACCGGTCTGATAATCACACCCACGTAAACAGACATATATATATATATCTATACGTGTATATATATATATATGTGCATGTATCTATATATGTATATATATGTATATGCATACATGTATATATATATTTATATGCATGTATATGTATACATACACACACACGCACATATATATATATATATATATATATATATATATATATATATATATATATATATCGGGTGTGCTCCAGTCACGTAATCATCACGCTTCTATAGCTCACCCTCCACAACTTCACCTTTTCCATGTTCTTCTCGAGCCCACCCGCCAATAGGGACGACAGTAGTCGGAGGTGGTTTGTATGCTACTTTGTAGACTCACCTTCCTATCCAAAATGTCTATTGACACCAGTTCTCCTTAAAAAAGAAACCTTTTTGTCTTTTAGTGACAGGTGCTGGCCTTCACTTAATTCCTCTGTCTCAGGCTAGATGTCAGCCGTCTCATCCTGCTTTTCTTAAGCCTCTCTCGTCTACTGGAGTCTTGCCAAACATATTACTATTCTTCAGTAACTAAGCCTTGCCTCTCTGCGCTTGTGCTCATGGCAAGTAAAGACCCCATTCCAAATGGAATCCGTATACCTCTGATTACCCATGACCCCACGGAATGCCAGCACGTTTGTTTTCACATGTAAAAGCCTCACCTTAACACTAAATGGTTTCCTTCCTTTTCACTGTTTGTCGTCCTCGACCAGCTGGTGAATTGACAAGACTGCTATCTTCCTATTTTACCACTCTTTTTCCAGATCATACCCTCTGCTATCGTTTTATTCCTGGTTCCCAAATGGACCCCCTCTCCCCATCCACCACTTACCTGATATCTCCCTAAATCTCTACTATCACCCAACTTCCGTAGAAAACAACCAGTCTCCGTCCAGGGATCCCTAACAGACTGGCCTACTAGCTGAGTGATATTTAAATGTATAGATAACCAAGTGTTCATTGTCCGGTTTCCATCAAAACGATAACCATAACCCAAAGCTGGAACACTCTCCAGACTGCCGCACTGTTGATCTCTTTCAGATCGCATTTGTTACTTGGGTAGCCGTCGGCCAACTCGACTTTACTCCCGGACTGGACGATTTGATCAATCGGAGTGACAATGGTTTAAACCCATACTCTCGCCTGCTGACGTTATAAGGGGAACAGTACACGGGTGACAAGAATTCTATAACCGGAGCAACAAACCCTCACGAAAGTCCCACCGGATCGCGGAGATGATTCCTGACACCGATAATCACCCCACACCTGCTCAACATCCATTTCCAGCACTCCATTCCAACAGTTCAATTCATTCCGCGTTGCAGCTCGAAACTAATGACCGGAACCCAGCCCTCGCCGCTGCATTCCAAACCTGTCCTGCCCACTTCGTCAAACTAGCTCCTTTTTGCCCGCTACCTTCACCGTTCTACCTGCCATCACCTGCAACCAAGGTCTTTATGAAACAGAATACCAGCCATCTGTAGCCAACCAGAACTTGAATATTAATTCTTTTATCACACAAAATTTTCATCTACACACTCCTGCAGCTTCTGCTTAGCCGCGTCAGTAGCGTTTACCTCTACTAGTCTGTTTCTTCGACGGCTCCTCTCTGAAAGTCCATTCTGCTTCCATATACCATTCATGCCCTTCAAAAGTTCATCGCATTTCTTGTGATTTTTTTCGCTTTCATGTGAATTTCCATATGACACCGAAATCACCGGCACAAAAGTCTGTCTTATTATCACATTTGACTCACTCGCATGTATTTCACATGCCTCCCTCACCATTAGTTACCCAATGCTGGATCAATCTTCCATATTTCGCTGGCATCTCTGACCGCACTTTGATAGCCCCATGCTGACTTTACTTTTATTCTTGTTCTTCGGTAACTCTTCCGCCCGTTTATTCGTTAGCTACCATCCAGTTATCCAGTTGGCACACCTTTGCGTGCATTTCTGGATGCGGTGACCTGCCGCAGCCAGTTTACGGCACCCATAAAGCATATCGTGTATTACCCCTGCCTCAACGTGCTGTCCATGTTGTGATATCCGACCTATTGTTTTTCTGGTCCTTGCGACCACTGCACTTTATAACGTTCTCCAGTGTCGCTTATATCGACATTCTCACGTATGTCCAGCCACCCACACCGCCCTCACCGAATTCGAAACCTCTTTATGATTCCCGCTTTAACCATTACTACTTTAGTTCACTCAAACACTACATGACTCTATTGTTGTATTTCGGTTACTTTGGGATTCTTAAATTGAAAAATTGTGAATACCTCTAAATGTTATGTACTGCTGTATTATCTGATTTTGCCTTGTGCAAGTGCCTTAACCGCGGTCAAGAAATACAAAATTATCGATTATCAACTATCAAAACTTGGCGAACAAGCTCGTTTTCAGTTATTCATACTCACACAAATAAATAACACTAAATACATCACGAAGCAACGAGAAGGAATTATTATCCGGGTCTGTCTGTGCACCTATGTGTGAGAGTGTGAGGTTGATCACAGTGAACAGAATTCAAGTGATTGCACACGTGTTCAAGGACAAAAAGCAGGCCATGGGGGTTTAGGTGCTTGCACGAATTGCTTCTTGGGCCACAGGTTTCGCGCCCAAACCGGTCGTATGCTTTCGACTGGAGGATGGAGTGCCTAATTCTGCAGCATCATTCTCCATGCATTCCCTCACCTTTTCCTGTGCACTCAAGGGCGCTGGCCGCACGACCAGGAACTTATCCGTGGGTGTTCATGGGCGCGGCCTGGATTGGTTAAAAGCAGGAGTAATTAGGGTGGCTGCCAGCGGTGTGTGTTCATGCCTTTTCTAGTCAAACCTTTTGGCACAGGCGATGAAAGCTTTTTGCGCCGCTTATAAATTCCAGGGCGAACAATCAGAATTCGTCAAGTTTTGCGTCTCCGTCACAGCCGGAACCGTGAGTATTCGGCCCTATAATACTTCTTCCTGTGCTAAGAAACAATTTGTTGAAGCTCCTAAACGTCCGAGGCCCACTTTCTGTACTTAAACACGTGCGCAAACACTCAAAATCTGCTCACTGTGATCAACCTAGCACTCTCACACATAGGAAAACAGATAGACCGGGGCATTCGTTCCCCTCGTTGCTTCGTTTTGTATTTAGTGTTATTTACTTGTGTGAGTGTGAATAAACGAAAAAGAGCTTTTTCGCAACGCGGTATTTTTCTCATATACCGAGGGCACTAGAAGTTTAACCTCGGTGGAAATAGACTCTCCAAGCATGATGGAAGTTCTGTTCAGTTAAGTGACTGAGTATGCCCGCAAGGACCTCACCTGCGGGAGATCGCGGCAGTTCTGGTTGACCCAATCCAGTCCGATGTGCTTTCTCTAAGCTCTCTGAAGAGTCGTCTCCAGACCTGCACAGTAACCGCGGAACCAGATGCTGCGAGGGCCACGAGTGATCCTTACTGCTAACCTATTCTATGTGTGTGATGCATTTGAATCATTCTCTTCTCATAGCACTGTGATTTCCGCATGGTTTGACGCTACTTGTTATTAGACTTATATGCACGTAATAAACACCCGCCTGTTTAATATGACTACCCGGCGTATTTTGGCTTGGCTTCGATTGACTTGGCACAGTTTGTATCCACGCGTGATGTTCGACTGTGGCTCTCGATTTGAATAGTTGGGAATCGCATTTGATTTTTTACGCGATGTGCCTTTGCTACTCTTATAATTCGTTACTGTTGAGTTTGCCAAACAATCTTTGGCTTTTGGATTCGCCTGATCAAGCTACATGTTACCTGAAGCATGGTTCTTGTGACTTACTTCCTAAGGACAACTTGGATTACCTCCCTGGCCGCAAAATTAGGCTTCGCTGCTCACCTTATACGAATGTACTGTTTCTAGTCATCATAAATACAAGTAAGCAAAGGAGGAAAAGGTGGGTCCAAACAGCATGGAATATCGATATGTCAAGAGAAGACTCAAGATCTGTGCAATATCACTGAAGATACAAGAAACTTCGATGGCTTGGAAGTCCTCGTCCTCAATAATGAACACAGAGCTTTGAGCATTTTCTAGTAGGAATTTGCACCAAAGAAGCCAACTTTTAAGTTATTCGTATCCCTCCGGCTTTCTGGACTGTGAATCCCCCTCATTTAAATCCGTCTGCCGTTTGGTTGTAATATTTATCAGCTGACTGTTGACTTCAAGCTGTATCACCACAAAAATGGCCATTATTCTCGTATCTTTGATCGCCGAGCCGGGGGAAGTAAAGGTGTATGGCTAGAGGCAGTTTTATCTTTAGACAATTGTGCCGCTTGCGCATTGCCATAGATCCGAAAGCCTCGCGATCCCTCGTTTTGAGGGGCGGAAACACTGTGTTTTATCAGTTTTAGCAGGGGAAAGGGGAAAACAGTGAGTTTGTTATCTCTGTCCCCGAACCTGCCTGACCTCACTCGGGGTAAACAGCCCTTACATTGGTGAACTGCCTTTTTGAAAGCTCTGATTGTTAGTAAGTTACTGACTGTCCCTAGGACCTTACTTGGAAAGAGCAGCTCCCCATATGCGAAGTAATTAGTCTTTGTTTGATGTCTTGAGTGCAGTCTTTGAAGTCTCAGATTGTGACACTCCGTCTCGCTTTGCAGCATCGGAGAGAAAGGTTTTTCGCAATTTACGCCCAAAAGACCTTCATTTTTCTCCAGGTTTCTATGAAATCACAGCTGACGCGCCTCGCTCTCGTTAAAAACCAATCAATGGCCTGAGGACGCTCCGCGTAGGCGTTTACACTTTGGCCAGTCAACATCTTAGTGGTTAGCATTTCCGCATTTTACGGACGGTCTGTGTTCTGTTGGTAGGGTAGCCTTCAGTCTTGCATGCGACACTCCAAATATAGCCAAACTAGACAAATAAATTGGAACAAAATTCTTCGACCTCCGTATGACGTTGTAGATACAAATAGGAAGAGTTCCCCGGGCCATGTTTGTTAGCCCAATGAGTTGCTGTCACGGCTTGGAGCTGCTATCTAGCACTATTAGCAGACAATTTACTAGGCGGGCCTTTTGCGGAGACCCAAAATCACTCCACCTGGCTAGTGTGTTTATAGCCAGGCATTTGCACTTAGTGAGGTTTAGCCGAGAGTCTCACTCGCTCGACCACCCCTTGACGGCCAGCACATGGCACGCCATACCTGTTCTAACTGCTGTGAAGTTACCGGCAAACATAAAAGTGGAGTTATCGATTTCACGGGCTGGATCATTTATGAAAATGGGTGAAAGCAGAGGATCGAGCATCGAGCCTTGTGGCACACCACTGACTAAGAGAAGTGAATACCTAGTCAAGAACTAAATTTTGGCTCTGTGAGAAAGCTATTTGCTTAGGGTCGTCTCTTCGAATAGTCCCGCAGATAGCCGTCTGGCTTTCAGGAGCTTGCGGTTCACGGACTCAGGCGCCTTACTGAATTCCACCGATAAACCCCAAGAACCCTCCTTTACCCAGCTGCCCGGTTATTTGTTCAAGAAAACGCGAGTTATTCTTCGAACACGATCATTTTGCCTCAAGCCAGAGCCGCTCACTTGAAGAAACATTCCCGGGTCGAGTGCCTAGCGATGTTTTCTAACTTCCCACCCCAGGCGCTTACGAGCGCAATTCTTTGCCCATAACCAGAGCAAAGCGCAGCCAAACAAGCGGATCAAATGTCAGAATAAAGCTGATTCGATACCTTCTCTTTGCTAAAATAATAAACTACAAACAAAGGAACATACAAAAACCTAATTTAGGCGGCCAAAACATTACAGAAGCGGATCAATTTTGTCAAAGCTCTGTGGGTGCAAATCATTCATACCGCTGCACGTGGTTCCGGTGAAGCTTTGCTTGACTTGCTTTTCCTCCGGATCTAACTCAAGCAGCGCTTCCCAGTGGCCTCAGTAAGTTCTATAGACAGTGCCACCCTTTCCCATTATTTCCGCCTCACCCATCTTGCCCAAGCTCAGCGTGCCACAAAACAATATGCTGTCTTTCGCAAGCCTCATAAAAGTGTCTGTAAATGTAACAATGCTGGACCCTGCTGTCTGTTTTGTCAGTTCTCTCGGTTACTCTGGAGGGTGCAGGCACACATGTACGAGTTTTAGGGATTCTTGGTCAATGCTAGTGAATAGGATGCGCTTTTTACACCTGACTTTCCTTCAGAACCAAGTTCAGGAGCAACACCTCGCTTTCTGCTCCTAGAAGAATCAACCATAACATATCTTTGGCATGACACGCTGTGATACTGTTCGCGGTGGTGATACTTCCGTTGATCAGTTTTGATTTCCGATTAGACCTTAACAATGAGCATCTTATTCTTTTGTGCTGACGCGCCAGTATCTTGGCTCTAATTTGCTACAACCTTGGACCAGCTGGGTTTCTTCACCAAACCCTTTAGTCCCTTCCCATTTGCAAACCCTCTGAAAGTGGTTTGATCAGGAGTCTGACTCGAGACCGGAGGTTCATTTCGTTGCAATAACATAGCTTTTACTAAACCCGGAGAATTAATATGCCCCTTGTTTCAATTCTTTTGCCTGACGGTGCCACTGAATCGTTTTTCCGGTGTTTGTCGCCACGCTATGGGACATTTATCCTTCCGGAGATTCGACGACTATCTACTGAGGGGAATCTTCAATTTTTTGACTTAAACAGCAGTCTGCTTGAGGCAAAATTCACCCACACTTAGAGCAGCAACAGTGTACGCCGGTCTCAAAAACACCGATCAGTTAGGTGTAAAAAGCGACATACCTGGGGTATCTTCCCCAGCCGTAAAAGGGCTGGAGGGTGAAACATCTCTCAAGTAGTGGTTGTAAAACTACTAAAAAGCATCCGCGGAGCTAAATAATTTCGTCTTCACAATCACTTTCTAGAGCTCTTGAATATTGGTTTCACGGGGTGCAAGTTTACATTCCCAAAGATTTCATCCCCTTGCACGGTTTCCACCCCATCAAATTCCACCTTTCAATGATATAATCCTAAGGCTGCCAAGTAGAGGTCTTCTGCTTCTGTGTGCCGTGACATTAGCGTGAAGTTTGTTGCCTTGCATTTCGGCACCTGAATGTATTGGCTTGTTACTTGACAGATTTTATATGCCAGGGGCATTTGCCATATTTTCGAAATGGGCTGCGGTCTTGTTTCCTTGACCCGGGAACTGGGTTTCCTTTGCTGACTTTTTTATGGTTTACCAAACATTTTTCTTATAAGTGGAGCTAATAACCGGATTTGCTTCATCTTCTTCTGGTTTAAACATCACTGTCTATCACCGTTCAATGGCTGAAGGCAACAGATTAATGAATACAAATGTGCGAGCATGCCGTTTGGGAACTACCCTACCCATCATTTGTGGGCAGTCTGGAACGCGGGGCAGCCTAAGGCGCCGGGCTTTTTGTTCAACAAGTCGCTGTTTTTTCATACCACCGTCAACTAGCAGGCAGGTCCGCCCTTTGGCTCCTCGACATAGGGCGAAAAAACTGGCTTACAATTGTGAGAGATGACACAGATCTTTTACTGGAATTATATTGGACTTCTGGAATACGTCAGTCAGACCGTACACTCCGGTCTGGTCAAGAACCGAAAGAAAGGCCACAAAACCAGCTCACGGGCTTTTGCACAGCCCCACCTCCAACGATTACCCGGCCTGGAATTGTACTCTTGAGAATCCCGCCGAGCTCAAGCATATATGTTCCTTATGTACAACCATTCCTTATAAGGCTTGCAGACCGTTTTTCATGTTCTGGAGCATGGAATTCTTCCGGAGGCACGCCGTGAAAGGTGTTTAAGCCCCGTCTTCTTACGAATGTCTGTGAGAACTATATTACTCGCAGAATGGTCCCATTTCGAAACAGTTCGCCGTGGGATTTTATCGACGCTCCGAGCAAAGCAACCTTGAAAAGGTTGTTGGACGGATTCTCATGGCTAATATTTCCATTTCAACCCACGTCTGCATTCCTCGAGTTCTCTTAACCCAGCTTGTCTTGCTGTGTTCCGTGCAAAATAGGACGGAACACAAATTCGTGACGTTGCGTTCTTGTCTGCTTACGTGCATAGATGTGGTGCCTTTGATATGCTGCTTTGTCGTACGGAATCTCGCTTGCTCCTGGGAGCGATATGCATGTCGCATCACTGATCCTTGTGTACCACTGTCTGTGCAACCATCCTTCACAAATGACCCTGGTAATCGTCCCGTTTTTGCAGCTCTCTTAAGCTCATCAAAACGACTGCTACGGAAAAGGAGACACCTTAAGCAAGGAAACGACTGCGCGCCAGAATTAAACCCATGTACAGCTTCAGGACGTCCAGATAATGCATGAGCTCCTGCTTGCTAACTCGGAACAGTGAGTGCATATCCACTCTGGAGACCTATGCACAGTATGAGCATGGAGGTTTTATGTCATCTTAGAGATCTGTTCGTACCAAAGGAAGCTCTGATAGCATTGGATTGCCCAATTTTCAAGGGGTCAGAAACTCCGTTGTGTCACGGCCTACTCTATCCATTGGAGGATCAAGCTATGGTTTATGCAATCAGGTGAAGATATTCGGGTTGATATAAGCAACAATCCCATCAAGATCGAGTAGAGCGAATGAAAGTGAACCACAAAGACGGTATACTAGAGAAATTGCCGCAGAAGCAGCTGTCTGGTACCAGTTAATACCGATCATTTCGGAACACCAAAGAAGGACATCGAGAGCATGCGGCCATTTTTAAAGAGACCTAATTATTCGAAAAATGAGCCTTCTATATCACTAATTAACATGAACGATACTAAACTTGGTTAATTTAATTTTGTTCTTCCGTTGAACTGAAGACCTTAAACTGACAGCTATTTGAAATTTCAGTTTCACAGGAATGGTAATGGCCATGGTCAGTCAAGCACTCAGACTACATCCTGCGGTATTGATGCAAGTTTCTCATTAACCAAGAAGCATTGTTTTTGTCGCAATCAAGCTGAAATAAGAGGGAAACGTCAACCCACATTGCATATCGATCACGAGGACAGTTACGCATCGTAGGTATCCAGAGTCTGAATGGAACAAGTAGAAACGGCCGACGATAAAACACTTCGGACATCATTTTTATTTTCTGTCCTCCTACTGACAAGCTCTGAGCTCACTGTCTGAGCTGATCTCATCTACTTACAATTTAGGGACACGTACGCTGAAATTCATGGGATCAAAATGCAAGACGTCTATTACAAAACAAGTGGACAGGGGTTGATTGACAAACTTACATGGAGCAAACTGGTGAGGTAGGCCAACCGAATATTCTTTCGATTATTAACCAAATTCCCTTTTTATAAACGAATCTTGATGCTTTGACGGAAAACCACGGGTCGATGTGGTGATATTGAAGACGAAAGATATATAACTCCTCATATCCAAAACAACTGGTGGGAACGGGTTTGAGTCGATCGATTGATCATCTTTTTGCTGAAAGGCTGACATGATGGCTGCAGAAGGAGTGGAAGAAGTGGAGTAGGTTTATCTAGGACGTGCTGTTATGGTGGACACAGCTTAACAACTTAGGGACAATGCAACTGGAGTACTCTTCTATGGCGAACTTGCAAAGAAGGGCAAGTGGATAATCTCCAAATAGGCCATTGGATAATAGAAAATTCCATGGCAGTCACCCCAGTCATTAACATCTGATGCGGCGCGGAGATCAATAATCAATAAAAGTTGGGCTTGGTGAAGAAGTGATGAAGCCGACTTAATCTGATACTGGCATTCGATATGCAAACAGGTTGTACTAACAATCAGTGGGAGGAGCCAGTACGAAATTCAAACCTGTGAGGGATGTGCCAGAGGAGAACAGCTGTGGGTAAATCAGAAAGCATTTATAATAAGTTTCGGGTGCAGTCATATGGGAGCAGGTGAGTTTGGTGTAGTAGTTGTGTAGTAATACATGGGAAAACGTATTTTGTCGGGCGCAGGAAGGTTGAGTGGGTATAGCAATATTACTACATATGGCAAAATTGGGCCCGAAGGATATTGCACGCTGTAGGAGAGATGACCGGGAAGGCACATAAAGATTCCAGAAGACAAAACAGAACTGCTTTACCCGTAACGGGTAGTATTTGGTGGAGCCGATGGAGAGCTAGACATCCAACCCGAAAAGCACTTTATGGAGTAAATGTAGAAGACAAGACCAGCCACAGGGTCGGGACCATACATCTTTGCTGGCAGGCTGCCCGCTCGGCGAGCAGCAATCAAGGCAGTGGTTCTGACCGCACCCTTTACCTTCGGAATGAGCTAGAGTGGATTTTTTCTTTTACATATAGAACATAAAGTAACGGTCGGTAAAGTGTATTCTAGCATCTGGTGGCAGGTTTTGGAGGATCTTAAGGAGCGGCCTTCGAGGACCACATTCGAACGTGGAACGAAAATCGAGGTGTGAGACAAGCGTAAGCTAGAGTAGAAACCAGCACAACCACCAAAGCGGTGGATGTAAGAGACAAAGAGAAGTGAACCTGCTGCCTGAAAGTGGTACCAGACGCGAGTTGGGAAGAGACATCAAATCGATGATATGTCAATCTTGTGGTTAATTTCAAACGGAGACCCATTCGCTTCAAAAAAAGGCGGTTAAGGTTGACTAAATACACCGTCTCTCCTCCCACTGGACTGGATGCTCGTCTGGACGTTTACTTTGGGAAAACCCCCAACTAGTCTCACGTCGCTTGCCACCTCTCGACAGGAAGCTCAGATTATGCAGTACTAAAGTATCTTCCTTTGTAACCTTGTAGGACTGGTCAGAAGGGCCTTACGCAGAATCGCACCTGAGAGATTGTAATGCAACAGCGCTACTCGAGAAACTTTTAAAAATTCTAGGGCAAGGCAACCAACTCTGACCTAAGTGTATTCATCAATTCAAACTTTTCATATCCTGCAAAAGATGACAAGAAATTGAAGTGTCTACTACAAGGTATACGCTCGCTCGGAAATGTTACGTACCCATTCTGACAGACTCCCAACTCCAAGTTTCGAGTAACTGCACCAAAAGAAGGAGAGATTTTCGAAGGTTCGAGGCTAAGCTTCATTCAGTAGGCTAGTTAATTCTATGAAAATGGAACTACGTACGCTGAAGGAGGTGTACGTAAATGCTAATAAGAACCATCGTGATAACCGGAAAACCATTATGCAGTGGAGTGATGTAAGATCTAGCATACATCCTCCTCCTGTGGATGTTAATATTTTATTTGAAGCTACAGTGCTGCGGTCTAACTGAAAATGATACTGAATCCAACTGTGGACTCTCCACAAAATGTTAGAGGCCAAGGGCCTCTTGGATGTGTACAAGAAACTGCCACAGCTCTCGACTAACAACGCAAGCTGTCTAGACGACCCATTGGCGATAATCCTGAAAAAATGCACGGGAACACGGTCTTCTGTAGTGTCGCAATTATTCCACACCTTTTCAGCCTAGAAGTGTATTCCGTACTGCTGAAGAGTAGCCCTTGTTATGGCGGGGCTTAAAAATAATGGTCAGGATCACATTCCGTCCCCCGTACACCAGCCAACCTCAAAGTGTTCGATAGGAAATTTCAACGTAGAATATCCTCGCACATCGATGCCTTGTACCCCATCCAGTTTGCTTGTGGAAGCTCTCGACCGACGCCGCATGCTTTGGTATCATCCATCCACAGTGTTATCCTGGTTAGACAGCAAATTTCGGGTCTCCGGGTTTTCCTATTTTGAATACAGCCGGAAAGTTGGCCATGTCGACAGGTCAAAACTGTTGCAGGCTCCTTGAGGCTACGAAGCCAGTGCATCCCATATGTTCACTGTCTAACAAATCTTATAACCGTCAGCAATTTACTCAGAGTGATTAGGAAACCTCCTCAACTCCCCTAATTAAATAAGCTCTTGACAGAAAGGCCATTCTGCCGCCTTTATATTTTGCTCAAATACATCGCCCCCATACCCGTACCCGATGACAGCTTGCTTTTCGAGCAAACTGATCACATAACCCCTGGAACTCCCCACTGTAAAAATCCCTACCAAAAGCTCACCGCGGAGGTTCATTAAACTAACCATTCAACCCCCTGGCTTTATTCTGAGTTGAGAGCTTCCGAATGTTATGGTATCCTAGTTCTCTTTCACTATGGTACCAAACATTTTATTTTGGCATCCGGTTCTGATTCACTCCAGGTGGCGCAAGTACTTCTAAAACATCATCTACCAAGTATGCTGGAGCCACTATCAACGATGGTATCTTCTGGTCCGATCTGATTGCAGCAGTTTAAAAAAATCGGAATTTTACCATCTAACTTGCAACACCTAAAGCCCACTTCTAAGCCATTCCATTTATTCAAACATTTCATATTCGCGCGTATCTTGCCACTTTGGCTCCACGTTTCCCGTGCCATCTCGCCAAGTTTGCTTGCCAAAATTTTTCCTGTTATTTGGTCCGTCAAATACCTTGCGCACTGTTGTGGGATCCCTTTTGGCCATTTTTCTTAACGTGAAATTCGGAAGCCGACATGCCTGCCAAGTTTACTTACAAACTATTGTTTGCCCGTCACTCTATTCACAGATCACTTACGGCTCCACACTCTGCTAGGTTCCCCATCAACCCCAGTATCGTCATAAATGAGACAGAAAACCGGTTGGGATGAATGCATTACACATTCTCCATGTATTTTACGCTTGATTGTACTTGTACCTAACTGTTTTTTAACTGCCGAGTGTTCATCTCCCGGTGCATAAGACCATCACGTGACTTGAGTTATTTTGAAAGAAAATGGGACGGCGTCCGTCTCAGAATAGCCGCTTTATAAAAGGACAAAGCGTTAAAGTAGCTGAGAATGCGAGAGAAAGGGAAAGTATAATGCACCTGGATAGGCGGGAAACAATGGTTCTTGTTAGGCTGTGGAAAGAAGGAACAAACGAAAACAGTGTTTTAGGAGAAGCAGATGTGGGGCACATTTCGGAATTTCACCGCGGCTGGAGAGTGCACGGTTGTTATGAATGGTAGGACTAGCTAAGAAGCCGAGGCCTCTCCTCATATGCCAGATAGTCTGACAAGCACGAATTTGGTGGTCATAGAGCACTGGTAAGGGTGAGGTGGGGAGCGGGTAGCAGTAAGAGTTGGAAATTGGGTAAGAGTGTTGGAATTCTGATTGTAGGCTTGCTCAAGAGCAAGGAGTAGGAGAGGATGAAAAAGCATGCCCACAAAGCTGATTCGGCGATGGCAGTGTGGATAGTGGGGACTTAAGACGAAAGCAAGGGGTGTTAGATGAGAAACCTAACCGTTCTGAAAAAACTGCCAGTTGTGGAGCAAGAAGTGTGAGAAGACAAGACCTTGTCTCCAATGGCTGGACCACGGGGGGACACATTTGGATGCTGATGTCGTTCTGTTTTGTTAATGTGCTTGGATCAGTGTGGTAATTGTTTGTTGAAACGCCTTTGGATGTTTTCTATGGCACCGCCTTCTAACTCAAGCACACTGGAAAAACACACTTGGCGAAATGGCAGCAAGGGTCTAATGTGAGATGGGTTTGGGAAAGTTGTACTATTCAGAGGTCAAAAATTGCAAGAAACGAAAATCCACACGCATTCTAGCCCTGGCTCCTTGTTCAGCTACCTGCTCAGCGACATTTGACTAGCAGGGGTAATTCGGATCAATGTCATAGACAGTGAGTCGATAGGCTGCTTGGGATCGACAGGGAGTTGAACATCCAGGAATACCGGTTACAAATATTATAAGATCTCGCACTTATCGGCGGAAAAATGTCTCATCCAGTGATGAAACTAACGGTCAGGTGAGGCTAGAGCAGCAAAGCTGTTCCGGAGAATGGCTCCAATATCAATGGGCTTGGAACAACAGGCGATCTTTATATAATCTTAAAAGGGGAACGGAGGGCCTAGAGGCGCCGGTTCTCGGGCGTCATCAAAACAGGTTAACAATAAAGATGGGTCCCAGTCAGCGGCCTTATATGAAGCTATTAGCACTTAGTCTTGGGTTAGGAGTGTGGCCACTGAGACGAACCATTTGCGAAAGTTGAAATGGGCGGAAGTCTAGCCGGCTATTTTAGGTGATCACAACTTTGCGAGGAGATGCGAAAGTGAAGCGTGATCTTTTGGAAGTAGTTTTTATTCTGTATAGAAAAGTGCTAGGTCTTGGAGTCATTGCCCATCCTTCTTGCCTCTGCGGCCCTCGACCATGAGCTTTTCAAGACAATGTACATCCCTGGAAAAGAAGGCTTCCATTTTGAAAAAGGAGATAACGTGAGCGCTTTCAGCACTCTACGCGGGGCCGGAATGTAAACACTAGGCTCCTCGTTATACCTTCACTTACCTTGCCTCTTCTACGTTAGATCTCACCATATAGGCTTCCAACTATTTCTCAGCTAAGTTGGACCGAAGTATTCGGTCGTATTTCCCCCAATCGAAGCGGTTCATTAACTAAACTGAAGCTCCATGCATAGCATCACTCACTCAGTCCCTACACTTTCCTCCAGCTATTATTTCCACTATTTCATGCGGATGTTTTTCTACAGATTAGTTGCCCCAGGCCCGATATCAACCTGAGTACGGAACACTTTAGCTTCTAATCTTCCAAAGTTCATGGTTTACTTATTTCGTCGTACTTGTCATGGCTCTAGCTTTGCTGTGGTCCGCGTACTTGTCGACCATCAAAAAGGTTCATCTGTTCCACCATTTTCTATAGAAACGTCTTTCATTATCCCGGTTATTCTGGTCAAATCTTGATAATAATAATAATAGTTTATTTCGGATAACCCCGAAGCATGCTGAAATGCAAGATCAAACGGTACAGTTGAAAGCTGAATGAAAGTTACAGTGGGACTGTACAATTATGCGAACGCGATTGAATATGAGAGAAGGCATTCAAGTCAATTTCTGCGATACCGCCCGGTGAATTTAAACTCAAGGTCAGGTGGTCGATCCGGCTGGAGGTAGGCGTAGTTATTCTGCCAAAACGTGGGGTGGATGGAGAATGGTACAAAATCACACAAATCCCACAGAAGAAAGACTGTCCTGTCGGAGAACTAAACTAGATTGATGGATACGCGGATATCGTGAAGAAGAAACATTCCTGAAGGAGACGTTTCCAAGCAATGGAGCTTTACAATGTATGAGAGGAGTTGCGGTGAAAAAATAGACCATAAAAATTGTGGCATAATACATATAGACCAAGAAAATCGGTCGAGGATAGCAATTTTGAGGTACAGTGACCGTATATCGGTTGAGCCAGTTGTAAAACGAAACGGACAACACACTGGACTGTGGGTGTCAAATTGATGGTGAGAGAAGTGGCCGGATAGAGCATATAGACTTTGAGTGGATTGTTTTGCTTTCAGAAAAAATGAATGTAATGCTTTAGCAAGAATGGATTGATGGAAAAGCGGCTTTTTTGTCAAATAAATCCAACTTTATTTTCAATAAATTTATCTACTTTTTTAATAAAATGGTCATTTTGCTCATATATATTGGGTTAATTTAGTGGTTAAGCTCGAAAGGAAGGAGAATACTTTAATGATATTAGGCGATTGGGCGAAATTGGAATAATTGGCGAAAAGTGAAAAGCCGTTTTTCGCGATTTTTTCGATGCGTTGGGCATGCCCAACCCTAGCCCAATTGGGCGCTGGTAGCTCTGCCCAACGCATTTCAATGGAGTTGCCCAACGTTGCGATGGGCATGCTCAACGTTTGCCCAACCCTAGCCCAATTGGGCAAACGTTGGGCAGTGCTGCTTGGGGCACTCCTGTTTCAGTTTAATACTGAAGTTGCTGCCAAGGAATTTATTAGCCGACAGTCTTTTGTCGTCGCAAATACAGGTTTCAAGCGGGCAAAAATACTTCCCGATAAAACCCCCCTACAAAGAGAGGTTCACAAAAACCATGCGAAGAACCATAACCCTGGTAAACATTTGGCCAGTAGCCCCTCTCAGGTGGTCGATTTACCAAGCGTCGGCCACCATGCGAAGACCTCTTCTGTGGTTAGTCGCAAAATCGTTGTCGACCTAGACAGTTCATCAGTCTCCACTCTATCGGAGCCGCGTTGCAAACGTCAAAACTTACAGAACAGTCTCAATGAAACGGTCCAAATTAATGTGCCTCCTGACGTCCGCAAAACCGATAAAAGTCCCACTGACTCAAAGACTAGTAACAAATTACCATACAAAACACCGATTGACATGATTCCCTCAACTAGCTCAGGAAGTGTCTGGTCGAACCTACAAACTACTCCCACAGAATATAGTTCGAAAAAACGAACGCCGACCCTTGCAGGAGTCCGAAATCCAAAACCGGATCGGGAAAACAGTCCAATACCTGGAGCGAAATCAGTAATCCCTCAGCTGTTGACGTCAGAACTAGCCATTCCTTGCATACCACAGAAAGGAGCGAGACTAGATGTATTTGCACCGGCACCCGTAACGAATTCGAAAATAAATAGAGTAGCTTTATCGGCAAAATCAGCCATCTCAACTCGCGGACTTGGACCTCGCTCTCCGAACCCAATCAGTCTTTTGCCTCCAGGTAGAGTGTACCATAAAAACACCTCTTCCAACGACGAAAAAGGAAGTCTCGGCAGGGCTGTTCAGACCGTTATGCCAGTACCTTATCCAAATGCGGTTCCGGTTGACTACTTACGGGCTACCCAACCACATGCATCCTGCTCTTCAATTCCAGATAGTCGCGAGCTTTCGAACTTAATGCCACCCCATCTAAATTTGCCGGTTTTTCCGTTTCCCCTGAATGTCCCGCCTCCTCCCATACTATATCTCTCCCCACACCATCCCACAGTCCGCCAGTGGCTACAATTTCTCCAAACCTGGCAGCCACCTTAAGGTGTCATACGTTCCATGTACGTCATGGCCACGATAATGATAGTTTCAAAATTGCACTTTTCAATGCTCGCTCCCTTGTAAGTAAATTTTCATCCGTCCGCTCCTTTGCACTGCAATCTCACCCGGATGTAATCCTCGTAACTGAAACCTGGCTTACTGATAAAACTCCCCTCCGACACATTTCAATACCCGGTTACAATATATTTGCTACGAACAGATCTGAGAGACGTGGTGGTGGATGCCTTGCTTATAGTAAGAGCAGTCTTGGAACACACTTACTCCAACTTCCTGTTCTTGATAAGGTCCAAGAATCTGTTTGGATCTCTATACCCCTGCTTCAGGGGCAGCTCGTCATTGGTTGTATTTACTGTCCGCCGGGCTACAACATGGGCAACGTAAATGCAATCACTGATGCTTTCTGTCACGTAGCTGAAATGCCACATGCTTCTAAAATCATAGCGGGGGACTTCAACCTCCCTGGCATTTGTTGGGCAACCCTGAATTCCTCTCCGAAGTTATGCAATTTTATCTCATGTATCCGTGCTGGCGGATGGACACAACACGTAAAATCACCAACCAGAGGGAACAATATTCTTGACCTTGTCTTTACTTTAGGCCTCCGAAATATAAAGACAAATGTCCTTAGCCACCTTCCTGGTTGTGATCATAGGGTCATAACGTGTGAATTCTCCGTTCAGCCGCATCACCAGGAAAGTCCTCAAAATCGAAAATCTTTTCGAAATGCAAATTGGGATACTTTACCCACCATCCTGCGTAACCAAACATGGGATGAATTTTTTCAAACAACTGATCCTCAACTGGCATCGGATGTGATGTACTCTAACCTATTTCGTTCTCTTAACATCATATCTTCCGAGATAACTGAAGTCAGTGGGAGAAAAACCGATCGACAACAAAAGTTGCAACGTAAGTTCGAAAAGTTGCAGCTTGCCTACGAAAGGACCAACGACTTTTCTATCTTCCTCTGCCTTAGCCACCTCTCACGCCAGCTACTAAGCGAAAATGAGAACAAGCTGGAGAAGCAAGAACTGTACACTCTCAACCAGCCGAGTAAAATAGCCCACCTTTCTGGCCTTATCAAAACTCGAAACCCCCGCTGTACAACCAAAATACCGTATTTGCTCCTATCAGAGAACATTTATATTAGCTCGCCTCAGTTAATCGCTGAGGCATTCAATAATTTCTTCGCTTCTACCTTCATAACAGACCACAATAGTCCAACCCATGATCTCACCCCCTTGACTGCTGACACCTTGTCAACCGTAGTATTCTCAGCCAACGAAGTCAGAAAGCTGTTAAATTCCACCCGGCCTCTGGCTCGCCCTGGTCCCGATGGTATCCCACCAGCTCTGTTTCGTCTTGGCGGCCCGGACATTGTGATGCTTTTGATGAACTTATTTAATCTCTCCATGTCACAAAGCATTTTTCCATCCCAGTGGAAAACTTCCGTTATAATTCCCCTCCATATGAAGGGTGCTTTACATGACCCTGCTAATTACCGCCCCATAAACCACACTCCCATTATATCTAGGATAATGGAACGAGTAATTAAAGATGAGATTGCCAATTTTATCCTCACCCGTGGGTTAATAAATAAAAACTAACACGGCTTCTTGAAGTCTAGGTCGTGCCTGACCTGCCAACTCGATTTCCTTAATCTGATCACAACGTCAGCTGACTCTGGAATGGCATTTATCGTTATCTTCCTTGATATGACGAAAGCATTTGACCGCGTGCCTCACGCCCAGCTGCTAACCAAGGTTAAATCTTACGGCATAATAGACCCGCTCTTTTCTTGGTTGTCATCCTATCTTAGCATGAGATCGCAAGCAGTAAGCATTGAGGGTTACCTCTCATCACCCCGGCCAGTCACAAGTGGTGTTATACAGGGCAGTGTGTTAGGTCCACTTTTATTTCTTATCTACATAAACGACGTATTCAAAGTAATGCGCCATGGCACCGCGTTCCTATTCGCCGATGATATTAAGATTGTATATCCATTTGAACCTCATACCTCGACCTATACCCTCACCAAAATAGCTGACGACCTGAACGCTCTTGACATATGGTGCAACACTTGGAAAATGAGTTTCTCCGCTGCTAAGAGTGCCATTCTCACATATAAAAGCCAAATTCCCCCTGAGTCCCTCGCCTTAAACGGCTCGTTCATTCCTACCACTCCGCTAGTACGAGATCTAGGTCTACAATATTCTTGCACGTTCACTTTTCAAGAACAAGCCACCTACCAGGTGGCTAAGACTAAGAGAACGATAGCTCTCATCTTCAGAACCTTTAGAATGCGCGACAGCCAGCTTCTGATCTTTAAATCCCACGCCAGACCACAGCTTGAGTACTGCCCTCTGGTATACACTCACATGCGCAAATCTGACAGACTTGCGATCGAAAGAGTTCAGCGATCCTTCACCAAGCACTTACTCGGCTCATCATCTCCCTTAAATTGTAAAGAGAGATGTGAGCTACTAAGGCTTGAACCCCTATGGCTACGGCGTATGAAACTCAATCTTTATCTTCTATTCAACCTCCTACATTCTAGAGCGCATACATTCATCACTGATCTATGTTTCGCTCAAAACGCACCCTACCCTCTTCGTAACCGAAATCATACTACAAAAGTCCCATACACCAGGACAAAACTAAGAGATAGGTTCTTCATCACCGTTTATTCCCGCATTTGGAACAGACTGCCCGAAGACATTCGGGCCTGCCAGACACTAGACCGTTTCAAAATTGTCCTTACAAAATACTTAGATGTCGCCAAGGTACTACAATTAACCCATATGTGCACCACGTTGGAACAAGCTTATGAGGGTAACCTAGATTTTTGAATAGAGAAAGAAAGCACGACCCGGGTAACATCCTTTGCAACGTCGACATCACCCACCCCATATGCCTTTTCCATCGCCAACACATTAGTACCCCTTAGAATGACTTACATCACTGACACTGCTCTTGTTAGATTCTCCCCAATTCACGCGCTCCAACGTCTCCTACCTATTATCTTTATCATATTTAATTCGCTTTACTCGGTCCGAACTGACCCCATTCCCCTCCTTTATTTTGCCTTAGCGCCCCAACACTTAATCCAGTTCCAGTGACCACCACTTACCTTCTAAATCATCATTCTTATTCCTAGTTTTGGTCATTATTTCTGTATTTCCATTCACTCCCAATGGCTCACAGTCCTCATTCTTCCCAAAGTAGTCTGTGTCTACATTACTAGATTTCTCTTTTCACCATTGACCGTTGATCCTCAGCTGGGAGCATCCCAGACTGCGTCTCTCTATTCTTATGCTTCCAGATACCAACCGGCGCGCATCTTCCATCTGATGTCTTGGAATGATCCGGAGATAACACCAGCGAAATATCTGGCCCAAACGTCAGGCTTCAAATCTGGATCCCCCACAATCTCCTAGACTACGCCATCTCTACGTCTGTATGATCTCGGCCAAAATCACCTGTGCAAATCCCGCCGGTGCGAGGCGCGGACAGATCCCCCGCTTTGGCCGGTGCACATCGGGCGTGCAGGACGTCTGCAACGATGTTTTCAGGTTGGGTGTCCAGCGCACGGTCAGCCCCACCCACTAGCACCGGTTGCGGATTGAAAAAAAACAAGAAAATAGAACAAAAGGAATACCGTTCATATACTCAAAATGTTGCTGTCTCCTCCAGCCAACATTGACTCTACATCGTGCTCGCTTCAAATTTGCCTTCATAACCTAACGCTTTTTTCGTCCGGCAAAAGTTGCTTTTTTGGTGCACAATTATCGTATAGTTAAAAACCCATCAACACTTCTGGCTCATTATTCCCAGTCCACTTCCCGCGGTTTCATGCCAAACTACTCACCAGTCTTATTTGCAAACTTAACCACTCTCTAAGATAAAGCCCACCCCTTTTTGCTACTTTTACCGATATACTCCAGAAATAACGCATTTATTGCTGTCACTAACTTCCGTACCACAATCTCCAGACAGTATATGACACTGCGAAATTTATCTCTTGAGATTCCCAATAATCGACGACTCTGTGTTTGCTTGCCTTCTCTGCCAGCTCCGCTGTTTGCCCACTTAAGGCTGTTGCATTGCAATGTCCTCATCTTGCAAGGTATTGTGTCCCACTTTTGCACATCTGATAAGCTCTTGTGCCGCAGAGTTATGTTCTGTCACCACAAAGTGGTCCACTTTTTGTATCAAACATAAACTGATAGTCTTCCGCCCATCACTTCATCGTTTTTTCCAGCTGTGTCCATCCTATTGTTGTAGTTGAGCACCACGCAACGATTTTCTCGATAATTCCTAGTTCATGCTGATGCATTACATTCCTTTTTTTCTGAAAGCAAAACAATCCACTCAAAGTCCATATGTTTTATCTGGTCACTTCCTTCACCATCACTCTGGCAACCACCGTCCAGATGTGTAGTCCATTTGGTTTATCACACACACTCCGCCCATATCCGGCTGCCGAACTTTGCAAACCTATTCATCGGTTGTTGTGTATTTCCTTTCTCATGCTCCATTCCGATAGATCGTCTCAGACACTTCCGATACTTGATACATTTTTTTTTCACCACGTGAAGTCTTTGCTGAGAATTATCAGTATGTAAGTACTTACCTGTCATTCAACCGGTCATCCTTCTTGCAAGCCACGTTTCTGCCACTGTCGTAGCTACGCACCACACGTCGAGTTTTTTTGTCATGGGCATGTATTTTGCGGTGAAGTTTTGCGGAGTCTGACACAGTAGCAAGGTTGCGAATCTAGGTTGCAAGCCTTTAAGATTAAGTTCTTGGCAGTTGAGAGAGGTAACTTATCCGGAATGTTGAATACTACTGCATTGTTGGCTTTCTTGATGCGTTCAAATATTTCAGAGGCAACGGTATCAATGAACTTCGCGGCTGAGATTAGGTTTGCCTGAGTGTGGTGTAGAGATGGGTCAAGCAGAAACGCTAATGGACCTAACTGACCGATGGTTTGATCATAAGCGTCAAGCCGAGAGGAAAAACTATTCATGGTTTTGCGTATTTCAGCAGTTGCTTTGGTAGCATCTCCAAGTATATCAACGAGGGATACTGAACAACTTCTGAGCATGCTTTGGAGGTTAGGGGTCTTACAACGGCGAGTGCTAGCTGTGATTTTTGGCCGGTGGGCAGCAATGGAACGCATGGCTAAGCTGTTGGAGTGATTGGTAGTTAATTTGGCTCAATATCGCGGGGAGAAAAGTAGTGACAGGTAACACAATGGGCGAGTTGTCGGACTATGGTAAATTGCGGGGTATCAAAAAGGTGAGAGAAAAACGTGGCTAATTATCTTTGAGAGGCCAGATAAGAAGAGAGAATACCTAGGGAGGGTTTTGAACAATTGATTAAGTTACTTGGAAACCACGAATGTCTATAAAGTTCTATTGTACTGATTCGCGATAATAACTGACGCCAACAGGTTGGTGTGCCGCAGTTATTGCTACTATCGGATCAATAAATCAGTTTGAATAGCAATAAGTAATGGTAACAGCTAAATCATTGATATTAACGCTAAAAAGCAAAAAAACCTGAGACAACCTGATTTTGTGTCACGATGACCTTGACCTCAACTTGGTATATCTTCCCTTAATTACCGGACCTCACATGTTTTACTCTTTCAAAGTTTCACCGTCCCTGTCCCACTGCCACAGCTTCACTATAGCTTCGTGCCGTTTCCATCTCACCCCCTCATGTTAACCTTCTCCTACATATGGTCCTATGCCATTGGCTTCAAACCATCGCTGCAATTTCGCAAGCATCTATGGGCCAGTACCTTGTTTGATTCGCCATACTAACGGATCATGCTCTCCGGTCATGAAGGCCCGCCTCCATTTGTCGTCACTTTCCCCATGCATCTTTCAATTCTTCCCTTAGGCCACCTGCCAACTTTAGTCCGAATACCTCCTCTGTGATCATAAGTTCACTTAGCAAGTTAATTCCTGTACAATATACGTTAGCCCCTTCTCCGTTTTATGTCTTCTTATTATTCACGGTGATCCGTCTCAAAATTGCGCCCTCTCCAATAGTCTTTGATCTTAAGCTGGAACAACCCCAGACTGCGTCTTTCTATTACTTCCCTCCCAGACAGCCAAACTGCGCTGCTTAAACTCAATGACGTTATCACGATCTCAGGTCTCTCAGCTTCCATCTTGACAAGGCCTTGGGCTGACGAATCGAATAATGCACCATCCCTTCCATCCCAAAGGCTTGGAGCGCGACCAGATCCATCTCTTTTGCCGGTGTACCTCCGTGCTCAGAAAGTCTGCAACGATGAGCGGGGGCAACTGGAGGATCGCCCATTCTCCAGTTCAGTTAGGTTAAGTTCGGTTGAGTTTTGCACAGAACTGGCAGTGGTCGTGGCCAATGGAGTGTCAGAACTCTCTCGATGGCATACACACCAGCTATGCTCCCACCACTGCGCTCACCCCCCGGAGCAACTTCCAGGTTTGGTGCCAGCACAAGGCCAGCTCCGTCCCCCAGCACTTCTGGTGGGTTGATAAGTTTCGATCGTCTTGCCACTTTGTTCTTTATGCTCACCTCCCTGTGTAGCTTACTTTATTCTAATCGATTACTGTGCTTGTTTTTGACAAGCGTATATCGCCATAAGTACTTTCCGCTTCTGTGCCCGGGAACAATTGTTTAACCCTTGTTTATCCCATAATTAGAGCAACACGTTTCATGTATCCTTCTCTAAGATGCACGATATTTGAAGTCTTACATTATCTTTGTTTTTGCTCCTCGTTGACATCACTTTACAGTGCCTTTTAACCCTTCTAAGCCGAATCAGTCACAAGCCCTTTTTCGGAAGCATTTCCGTCCTCGTTCTTAAAGACCGGGTAGAGTTGCTACCATTGTTATAGCATGCATTACTACTTCTACCGCTGCCATGCATGGTTTCAGTGGAGACCCCGGTTGACATCACTTTATGGGAGTCATCCCATTTTTCATCCATCTGTCACATACTCCGATTGATGAATTTTTCTCCCCCTCTTCCGTTAAAACGACCTTCCGTATCAGAGTCATTCGTTTTACCTTTCTGGTCTCGTAAAGCACCATGTTTTTCCACTTACGTCCACCATGTGCTAACTAGTTCAGCGGAGTGTGTTCTTCATTGGTACCCCTTTATCTACTTAAAAACGGAAAATATTGAAAGTATCGTTTACTTCTTTTCTCTGCGCACCTGTTCATTCAGCCCGGTCAAAATTTACTGCTGCGATGACTGTGGTTCACCATTCTTTCTTGCATGCATTTTCAATCTTACGAAGAATTCCTTGCTACTTTATTACGATACTCCCTACTATATTCTGCCGTTGACACACATCGCCGCAACACAAAATTCAGCCAGAGCTCAATGCTTGAAAACCATCTCCGTGTTTTGTCAGTTGTCGGTGGCCTGACTAATGAACGTTTGCCCCCTCAGTAATTTAGCTAATAATCAGTTTTGGAATATTCCACTGCATCCTCCTAATCGAATGAAGCACCCGTTCCCCACCTTTTTGTCCACCATGACCCGAATCTTTTGGCAGGTACTACACACATACTTCCCGTGATGGTCCCATAAAAGGAAAGAATAATGAACTCCTTTCATCTACCCGTCATGGGCACTTCTTCTGATATGCCATTTTGGATTCATGGCTGTCCCCATGCTAATAAACACCTGCCTCGTCGTTTGATTATGCCCATTCTGGTCACCCCCGTCATCTCGGGAATATTCATTCTTCCATCAGGCCACCCCCTCTGTCCCATTTCCTTCTTATGGTCTACTTCTTGATGTGTAATCATTTTTGAATGGAGCGCATTTTCTAATGGCCGTCCCCTAATGATTACCAATTAGCTGGTTTACCATCTTTCTTTAATTCACTCCTGATTCATTGTCCTTTGTCCTAGGCCGATTTCTAGCCGTGTCCATCGCGTTCACAGCTGCCTCCCGTTGTTTTTAACGTACTCAACAACAGTTGCTGGCTCCATGAACTTCCCCTTCTTTTTACTTGATTGCCCAGTGGTGCCGTCTAGTTTCGTCTACTTCACCTTTATATTTCTAAGTTTCAGCCACATTTAACCACTCCGGGCGGCTTTACTACCTGAATTTGGCTTTTTCTTTGCCCGGTGGTATGTTCCTCCAGTTAAGTACACCATATCTTCCTGTCGTGCAACTGTTTTACTTATTTACCTATTTTCATACACTGAAGCCATCTTGACCTCGCGTGTACCCTTCGATTTTGCAATAAAGCTTGCCTGGGGCTTTCCTGAAATAAATTGTCGTTATTGTTACGCATATTTCCATGCACCCCTTCGGCTTTCAATACAACAGCGCGGATTTCAGTCTGGAGAGCCTACTCCGTACATTTAATGCAGCGGTTGCACACTGATTCAACTACCTTAGATCAGAACTCATCGAGATTCCAAGGTCTATATTCACGTTTACCTCGCGTGTAGTAAATATTCATCGGTCGCTTTTGGCCGCCAGGCTTGTCCTTGTTGGTGGTAACAGGGGGTTGTCACCAGCATCGAGGGATAAGTCCCGCTTGTGTGTACGGTTTGGAATGACAGTTTTCTTTGTTCAAAACTCCTCACCCCTGAGCCCCTGCTAATTTAATATGATCTGTAAAAGAGGCCAGAAGACTGTAGAACTGGGGCTGGACCCATGATAATTAGGACAGCCAAGGACCCAGTACGGGTCCCTGCCGTAATCCACTGTTAGTTTTCCAAACTAGAGTTCCTGTCATCTACTCTACCCTAAAAGGTTTCACCAGTGAGGCAATCTTTTGGCTATTCCTGAGCCCGCACACTTATACCGAATGACCTCAGCTTGATGCGTAGAAACTGATGGATCTCTGAGCCAAATGCTTTGCTGAACCAAGGCAACACTCCCACATGCCTATGGTCACCCCAACTGAGGGTGACTTCACCTAGGACACACCAGAGATTGGTTGGGTGTGACCCATTTCTTGGAACTCCTTACTGGGAAAGGGTAAAGCACAGCTGTCTGTGGTAGATGCCAGCAGAGGTGTACGCGGATGGTCTTTTCTGGCACTTGGCGCAGTGTGTTGATTGGGCCAACGGGTCTATGGTTTCCCTTCTACTGATGTCGGTCCTTTTTCATGTACAGCCAGAACTGCTGCTGTTTACGCTCCCTGTGGCGACCTTCTGTGCTCCAGGGTGTTTTCGCGTAACTTTTACACTAGGAAAGATATCTGCCGGTGGCTTGATTGTAGTAGAGCGGATATAATGCTTGCGCACAGTTTCCTGTGAAAGATTTAGATATTTTGCGGTTAATTAGAGGGTCTCTATCTTAAAAGCTGTTTGCAAGCCGTTACCTGTTCATTGCTTATGGCCAAATGAGCTAGCCAGGACTTCCATTTATCCTTGACTATCTGCCACTCTCCATGGGTCATGGGCCTTCAGCGGCTTCACTGCATTCCTCAAATAACTTTCAGGCTGCGAGAAACCGTAGTACTTTTTCCGATGCTTCTTGATAGGCTGGTCCAATTTCGTCTCACGGATGCTCTTTGTAGATCGCAAGAGGCTCGCTATCCTATTTATTGCCTTGAATAACAAATCCAAGCTTGAGGACTCCAGGCGCACCCTCACATCCTCTGCCGGTTTGAGGTTGTAAAACCAAGTCTGAGCCAGGCTTGGTCCATTCTCAAAGGTCATCTTCACTTAGTCGGTCTCGTTGGTCGACAGGACAGTACGACGGTAGCAATCAAGAGGTTTTTCAACACGACAACACGACCACCGCAATCGAGGATTAGCCCGACTCAAGTATTTGACCAAAAGTCAAAAAACCGCCACAGGAACAGGAATCACCAAATAGTTTACGGCACCGTACTGCACAACTCACAGTTTTGTAAATAAATAAATTCAACCCCAGGAGCGGCCACCTCGGTCAAAACACTCAAGAAATAAGGAGATATATAAGGCATCGTCAACTTGCGAATGTCGGGCTCCAGCCAGCAAATTCAGGCAGTGACAAGCACGGTGACACAGCAAAACATTTTATAAGGTGGTCAGCAGAATTGTTCATGAAACTAACGAGGAAGTGTTCTTTGACACTGCAGTCATTGATCATCCGGCCAGCAAACAAAACCAAATTCAACACCGGCCCTTAAACTAGCACGGTCTTCCAAAACGTGCCACGCATTTATTTGCAAATAACTAAAAGCGCTGTCCACAGCATGAGGTAGAGTTCAGATTACGTCAAGAAAACACGTTGCTCCTAGTCGTTCCTTTTATATGGACTCCTTGTGGTAAGCCTACGGATCTAATATGTAGTCGGAAGTTTTCATTACTGGTACGCACCATCACCTAACCTATGTATTCATCTGCACTAGGAAATGCTTCTTCGATGATTCATTTTGGCCAGCCCCCATAAGGTGTGTTTTGCCCAGAAGAAAGAATAAATCACCCATGTGTAAGCCCCGTTGAGCAACATCCGTCTGTGGCTCGGTTGCATGGCCCGTAGTTACTCTTGTTGCCATCGTTTGTAGAGGGCAGAGACTAGCTTCAGTGCCTGGAACCTACCCTTTGAACTATTTCCGATAGGGGGGATCACGCAGTGATGTCGGTTAGATTAGAAAAAAGCTCAGTTTCTCACTAGGTTTTGCAGCTCTCGGTAAAAAGGAGTCGTCATACACCGGAATAACTAGCCTTTCATTGATGGTCCGTTTAGACTCGAAGATACAGGTCACTAGTGATTTCTCCGTCGAAATCCGACCGCCTTCAACAACCGTCATTATTCATCTGACAGATCGAACAGATCTTTCCCGTAAAAATCCAAGGTGACTTGCTTCACCTGGTTGAAGTCACCCGCCGATAGTACAACATGAAGGTTCACCTACTAGTCCTTCGCTATCCAATACCACAACCAGCCATTTAAACTTTATTTCAGCTCCAAGAATCAATTGCTATCACTGAACATGACCGCAGGCGATCCCCTTCTGGCGACAAATCTTGGGAGAGGCATTTGAAAAGCATCTGTTATTGAGCCTTGAGTCACTTATATGTGCACAACTCCCACCTGAATAAAACTGAACAAACATTCATATCCTTTTGAGTACATATACTAATTTTATTATGGAACGAACCAAGTACTCATCTCCAAAAAACCTAAACGGCCGAACTTCCTGAATCTTAATCAGAGATTGCACTGCCATAATCTGTTTACGTGGTTGGGGATGACCCTCCACAATGAAAACATTTTTTGAGTATTCGACCTTCAACTATCACGTCCCTTACGATACAAAACTCCTCTATAACTGATGCCAAATCGTAAAAAGCTCCAATGTGACCGTTTATCCCGCAATAATGCTCTAACATCGGTTCGGTAACCTCACTACCTGGATGCGGAAAGAGCAAAGACCCCTCCGTTAGACCAGGTGCCACAGGCACACGGCCCCTTATCAAGTCGTCTTCATGCGCTGCGGGTCTTAAGAGCTTCAGAACATTTCTCACCCCCGGCGGGTTTAAATTCAAACACTTCGGATCCTTCTTGAAATACTGACCCTGGATTAGTCTAATAATTGGGAGTAAAGCACCGTCTAGCTTATTCACTCTCAGAGGCCACAACGGACAATGTGCTACCTTCAAAACTTTGTCACAAGAAAAAAGCCTGCAAATATTTTTAGTCAGGCTACTGCACACTTTAATTTGATTCAAGTTGAACAGCCCGACGCGAGGGTTTCGGAGAGCCTGACAGTGCGGTCACGAACAATAACGGAACGGAGTCCTTTCACTTCTGGTGTCTCTCCAAAAATGCAGCCATAGGTATTGGCACACTTGGCTAATCACCTTCGCACTGGCCCAAAAATCTTGGACCACGGATCCTGGGGTTCATTCCAGACATAAGCATACTGGCTGCGCCTCAAGGGGCGAAATGAGCTGGGTTCTGCTCGGTCGACGCTTATGGCCAGAAGTGGTCTGATGTGCGATTTCTTATCAGTCGGATTCCACTGACAACGAAAACGGTGAACTGTGCCGGGGCAATATTATTGTATGGAAAACTACGATCAAATTCATCCACAGAAAGATGCCATCTATTGGTATTTGTTACTCGTTAATATTGCAGTTTATTTACAGTGTTCAGAAAACAGCGGCATGTAGTTCGGGTAGCGCTATCGTAAGAAATTTGCGCTGTGCCGTTCAGGAGTTTCCCTTTATGAAACAGCAGTTGGGTTCACTGTCCCACTGGAATCGCAAATACCAAACTGCACCACGACCAGCTTCTGAGGCTTCGCTAAAGACAAGCAGCCCGTTTGTTCCAACTAGTGGGCCTTTGCTTATCGGACATCTTTTTAAGATAGTGGAGGCTATAAACCATGTTATTCAACCAGATAGTCCATCGGTCGCGTTCGCGCTCATCGAACTCATGACCCCTACACAGACTTTGGCTTCTCTTTGTCGGTCTATCCAGATTGCCCGAATTTCAGAGTAAGAGGCCCAGAGCCCACCTGTCCCACTTTCGCACTCGGACATATGGAAACACTTCTTCTCTATCCGCAGACGAAGCCACGAGATACTTTAGGAAGAGCACCAGTACCCTTAAAGTGCTTCTGGTGCGGTCCGGCCCACACAGCGGTATACTGTTCAAGGGGCCTACCTCGTATTCTGTTGTGCATTCAAGTTCTACCATCATCTTGCCAGGTTTATCAGAGTTTACCGTGAATAAATGGCGCAGAAACAATCGTTTAGTATTTGCAGCCTCTTGACCAGTTACCTTGCGGATGTATCCCTTGAGTTCACGATCCTCAATAAATTCTTTATATTTTCTGGGTACTTCTCCTCTAGATCGAGGATATTTGGCCAATGATGTACTCCTCTGTTCGACTAAATCAAGGTTACGCGGCAGGTCAGCATCACAATTTCGCAACCGTAAAACCCAACTAGTAGCAACCAGCAACTAATCGTGCACTCTTCCACCTCATATGCCTAGCTTGGGTATCCTCTTTTTTCACTGAGCAATTGTTTCTTGTACTCTAATTCAAACGGCTTTTGGCTCTGCTGGGTGAGGTCAACCGATCTCAAACATTTATAATATTGTCAATAATTTATTTCGGAGACGCCCGAAGCATGCCCTACGCATGGTCAAATTTTTACAAACAACAAAATGGACGGACAAAATTGGTAAGAAAATCTAGACGTAGGGTAGATAGACGTGTGAGGTAGAAGAGAGGGAGATAAGCAAATGCGCACCAAGGAGGGAGTTTAAGTGAACCCAAGGATGGAATCGTATTTGTGCCCAGTGTATTTCAAAGTAAAGGTCTAATGGAAGAACTGGCTGAGCCAGGTAAAAGAGACTAGATCTGGCAGTTTTACATGGAGGGGGCTGAAAATAAGCATGGGAAACTATGGTAAAAATGAATGATGAAGGAAAAAAGGAAGAAAATAACATGAGCAAGACAACTGAGTTTTATGGCTAGGAATTGGTTAGCCATGAATTATTCTGCACTGCCATAAAAGAAAGTTGTCAATTTGAAAACGGGAAGCAAGCAGTGCAAGGTGTAGAGTGGGTTAGATGGCGTCGATTGTTCGAAAGGATTGAGATGTGGTAAATGTGAGGCTCAGATATAGAAAAAAATAGACGGACGGCATGAGGACCAGCGAGATGACGGCATGAGAACCGGCCGGCAAAGAAATGGAGAGTACGGAGGAAATATATGAATATATAGTTACATACATTTATGTACATATGTTTATTTAAGAAGTGCAGGAGCAAAGAGCAATGAAGTAATAGGACGTGAAAGTCGCAGGGAAGTAGCAGTGCTTGGAAGAGACGGAAAGGGTTAGATCAAGTTGTACTAAATCAACCTGGATACATCCTGAGGGATTTGTTCATGAGAAACGATCATTGGGGATAAAAAGAGAGAAAGAAACGGCTTTGGAAGCACAGAAGTGATGGCTATGGGCAGAAGTTGATAAGCTAGAGAACACGAGGGGGAGGATTGAGAGAAACAGGTAAGATTAAATCTAACAATCTAAATAGTGCAGATATGACATGTGGTGACGATCGAGAATAAATGACGCGGTAATAATCAGACGTACCTTGTGCAGCGAGCAAATGGCTGTGAAAATAGCTGAGAAACGCGGAGCGCATGGTAATATAGAGTGGCCGGTGTAGTTTCAGGTATCAGCGAAGGACTGCAACTTGGGAGTAAGACGAACCGTGGCGCAAAGATGCATTATTTGTAACAGCGAATAAAGTGGTAGAGAAATAAGGAAATGAAGTACCAGAAATATCAGATAAAGGCAAATCATGCGGTTTGAAACTTTACTTGAAAATACTGAGGTAACGATGACTTTACATCAGCTGGAACGTGCAAAAGCAGGCAGCCTGAAAGACATATTGAAGAAGCCTGCGGCCGGCAGTATACGAGACAGATATGATTAGTGACCGAAGATAACCAGGTAAGAGATGACCAGTCAGATCGTTTTACTACAGACGAAACATGCTGAGGACCGGAAAGAAAAAGTACCCAGACAGGTTAACTAGTGGTGGAACGAAAAGCACGAGAAATATAAATGCGTTGGAGTTGGGAGAAAAGAAGGGGAGAGCTGTATGCCTGCAGGCGATTGCAAAAATCGATTGAGCCAAAAGTTGCTAGCCGGAGCACAACCTAAGAGAAAAATCCACGAAAGAATTGAGGAGCCAAGCAAGGGAAATATGGTGGTGATGAAAAGCGAATAAATGTAGTTGTAAGAGGCGCAAAGATTGGAAAGACGAGTTCGTATATGGGGATTGGTCATGGGTACGGGCGGGTCTGGTGAGTTGTGGCGGAAGGTATATGATTGAATTAAAAGAGATATGATAAAATGGTAGTTAGCTAGGTGTGCGACCAAAAATCCTTATGAAAATGGGGGGGGGGTACCAAGTGAGTAGAGATTAGGAGCCTGCGAGAGCGACGTGGGTGGGAAAGAAAATATTGCTGGCTTGGGCAGATTAAAACGGATGGGGGAGACTGACATCGTGCAGCCAGGGCTGTCATAGAGAGAAAATATGGAAACAGCGACAGAATGAGTAATTGTGCATGCAGAGGTAGAACAAAACACAAAATATGTGATAAGAGTCCTGGCACGAAAGATAGATTAGCGAACCGTTGCCGAAGAAGAATAGTAGAAGCATGTGATGTGCAACCGACAGGAAAGCATGCGGAAGGGTAAGCAGAGTCAGAGCGTGCAATCCGCAACTCTTGTCAATGGGTGAATCTGACCGTGCGCTGGACGCCCTACGTAAAATGTACTTCGTGAAGCGAGCAAGGGAGGTGCTATTCAACGGACTAATTGCTCTCGCACATCGTTGCAGACGGACTGCACTTCCGATGTGTGCCGCTCAAAGCGGGGGATTTGACTGCTCCTCGCACCGTCGGGATTGGCGTGGGTGACCACTGATGATTGTACAGGGGGCTGAGACACCACGATGAGGGTATATGATCCAGGATCAGTTAGTCAGGTTGTGAGGGCGTGTACAACTGAGCCATCGGAAACCGCAATAGGCCGGTGGCAACTTGGCAATATTATCTAGTTGCAGCATCCAGGCAGATAATCCATATAATGCTCGAGGCAGCTAACCGTCAACAAGGATCACCGGAAAGAGAAATGAGATGGAGACGAGCAGTCTGGGTATGCCCCAGCTGGGGATCAACTGTTAACGGAAAGAGGAACAGAAATGGAACACGGGCCCATCGATGTATCTGGTCCCTAGGAAAAAGCTGAGGTCATGAAAGGTAACACTAAAATCGAAGTGGATAAGTAAAAGCTATAAGATTCAGTAACGAGTTTAGGATTTGACTGAGTTATTCAATCGGTGGGAGACAAAATAAGTTCCGCATGGGACTGTGGAAGGAGCTGAGCTGGAGTTAGGGTGGGCAGAATGGGTGACGTTGTAACCACATGTTGAGTTCATTCGATGAAAGCCAATTGAGATAAATGAGGCTGAGATTTTAAGTTTAAAGTTGCTGGGAAGTTGATGGAGTATACGTGTTGGGACCTGGTATGGAAACGAAGCCAAGTAAGTAAAAAAATGCCCAGGAGCTTCGGGTTGCTTACCATGCTTTCGGGACGGTAGCATATATATATATATATATATATATATATATATATATATATATATAGTAGTCCAGTGCGTAGTTACCGACGCAGTTTCCACAGCTCCTTTGAGGTTGGTTTCATGGCAGCAGACGTGATACAACTAAATAAAGGCAAGAAATTTTGGAGCAGATGAGGCATATTGACTGTTAAATAAGAACAAATCCGGAAGGATTTATTCCAAGGTGCAATTTGCAGGATTGGATAGGTTGGTAAGGGAAAACAACTAGTGGAACCCGTCATGCTTTGAAAACATCGATGGTGGAGTTTGGAAAAAAGGCCATAAAGAGCGTTTACAATTCTAAAGCGGTCATTACTCAGAAGGAAAAATATCACATGATCTTTGATGGCGAGAAAAATTTGCAAAATAGCAGAGTAATGGCTTAGAATTCGATGCTTTTTCGTAAGTTGACTCTTCTGTCATGTGAATGCCGAATAAGCACAAAATAGTTGGGGCAGAAAGGGTTTTTCTTTGGCATGCACGAACGGGTACTGCAAATGTGAAGATCTGATGTGCACAGGGAATTTATTTTCAGATCCTGCAGTACGTGAAGAGAGGGGACTTAGAGCATGAAACAGTCCCCGCCGAGGGTGTAGTGATAACATACTGTCTTTTACGGAGTGAATATCCTGTATCCGAGGACGAGCATAGCCAGATGAAAGAACAAGATTGCCTAGTCAATAGTTCACACGGAAATATCAAGGTAAGCTTGGTTTGACGAAGCAATAATGGTTAGATTTTCAGGCATCAGGACCTTTCCCTGCGGTTCGGGTTTGGTGATCAACCAATAGGCTGCCTTGTGAATCTTCTCTGAATATATTTACCACTGCTCCTGTCGAATTTGCGCATACTAGAGAAGATTATGTAACTATATTCGAGGAGACTGATATGAACCTTGTGCAGGTAAAGAATGCTGGCGCCAAGCTGATGGGATCTGAACAGAAGACCGGGATGTTTTTAGCCTCCATCTTTTGGAAGACAGCACTTTCACAGAAGTTGAAGGAGCAAGAATAACTTAAGCTAAGGTCTCTTAATAGGGGCTGGCTATGGATGGGTGAACCGCCTATGTACAAGGAACCTGGCATTTGTAAGAAGAAAACTAAACTTGTCGGCGAAGAATGTCTTCGCCCAGGTTGAGTTCCATTCACCGAGAGTGGCTAAGTCAGCGGAGATTTTAGGGACGGCCGTACTAAGGTTGCCGGAAGGAAAAATGTGGTCTATCTTATTATACTTTGCAAGCAAGAAAAGCGTGCCACCAAATGTCGCCAGAAACGTCGTTTATATGTGGGAGGAAAAGAAGGGGGCCCAGAACGCTGCCCAGAATAGCGTCGCTGGTAACGGGTCCAAGGCTAGATGTGTGTCTGGCATACAGGGCAACCTGTGAACGATGAGATATATAAGGTGAAAACCAAGGAAGTAGCGGTTAGATAATGCCAAATTATCGTGACTTTGTTAAAAGGTGGGGGTGATTTACTCTATCAAGTACCCTAGGTAAGTCTAAATAAGCAACCAAGGATGATTTTCCGCTTTCAGCTCGGTCATTGACACGATTCAAAAATCACACTGACAAGTCATGCAAGACTGTCAACGGCGGAATCAACTTTGACTTCCAATAATAAGGCGGAGGAGTGATAAGCAGTTACTAATGTAGTCTCCAAACATTTTGCCCATTATTCTGGACAAAATTGGGAATGTGGCTTATAGGAAATTAATTGGAGACCTCATGTAAAGATCCCTTTTTATGAATGGGAACGGCTACCGAGCTCTACCAGTTAGCAGGTACCGTGCTCTCATTCAATGAAAGGGTGGAGAGGTTAGGCAGCAAAATGGGAAAATCGGGTCCGCCGATGACAAGAGCAGCTGGAGCTAGGCCATCGACACCTGATCAAGTAGAGGTTTTGCTACTGGATAATAGCCTGATAATACCTCTGGCATCGAAAGGTATGGCAGAAACGAAAGTCAGTAATGCATAGAGATTGAGAAGGGGCAATGAGACTAGCTGGAACAACTGCCGAGGAAAGGAAAGCATAGAAGACTTCGGCTGTGCAAGGTGTGGAGGTGATAAATGAGTTACTATTTAGAATCAGGATTTGGAAGTCAGCCTCAATATTAGCGTTTCTAGATTTGCGCTGCGTAAAAAGAAGTTTCGATTTATTTAGACAAACCAACGCCCCAGCTTCTCGGTCACGAAGTCGCCTACTATCTTTTAACTGAATAAGTGAGTAGGGGTGATTTAAACGAAGAAAAATTGAAAGTTGTTGAGATCATGTAGTTGATTGAGACGTTTTTGACACTTTCTGTTGAGTGATGGAGCTGAGGGCCTTCGTTAAGCTCAGCCTGGGAAGTGTAAGACTGTTTGATCAGACGGTAGGAAGTGAAGTAGTGGAAAATATACGCAACAATCTGGTTATAAGGTCCAAACGATTTGGAGGGGCCGAGAGGGTAGGCTAAAATCATGAGGCAGACTAAAGTCACCTGCAATAAGCTTGGTTTAGAAAGGAAAAAAGAGAGGTATTCGGAGGACGGAACTAGAGGAGAGAACAAGGAACTGGAGGCACTTGGGCGAGCGACACCTGTAGCCACAGTAAAGAACAGTAACTTGGAGACTTATAGTCCACCAGAAAGAATCAAGAACGGTATCGTACGCAGTATGTAAAAGTGCTATCGTATTGTAGATTTACTTGGCGTAGGCTGGGCAACCGTCACCGCATCGGTTCTGCAAGCTGGTCCGTAGAATATCGTATTCCAGCAAAGATTTTTGATCACTGAGAGTGCTCTCATGCAACCAGCATTCAGTTATTAAGATTACTTCGCAATCATATGTGAGGACAGGTTTTTCAGGTGCAAGAGTTTACCAGGAACAGACAGTTAAATAAGGCTGAAGGTATGCCATTTGTGGGAGGTGGTACCGGTATTTCAGGGAGCAGTGTAAGTTGGAAGAAGACAAAGTATCGCAATTGGGAGGAGTGGAGTTCAGAGCCAGAGGGGAAAATATGAGTGTTTAGGCTGAGGGAGGTTCAGGCGGGGTAGCTTCCAGCCGAGCTTGGGTAAGTGGTGCAGTGGGGAGGACCGCTGGGGCGTGATACACGTGAGCATCAACGAAGGGGAAAAAGTTGGAACAAAGGGAAAAGTCGGTAGAATTTGGCGGATTGATACCAGGCAGAGGTGCTTAGGAGCAGCTGAGAGATACCGGCCAGTCGGACTAGAGTATTGACTGAAGGGGGATGCAGAGGGCGGGGTTTGAAATGTTTGAGGAATAGAGGTGAAGAATGGTTGATTAGGCTGCGCTTTATAGGAGACGCTTTGCTAGTTGGGCGGAACACCAAATATGGAGCTTTTAATTTTGGGAGCAGTAGAGATAGTTGTTAGTTTGGGAGCACGAAGTGAGGCAGCAGGGAGTGCGTGCGAAGGCCGTATTCTAGTATTGGCAGGCGGCAAAAGCGGTATATTTGTAAAGACCGCCGACGCATGGAAACAAGGGCTACTTTCCAGGGTCAAAACTGGACTTGGTGAGCTAAGGCTAGTTGATTTGAAAGAAGACAGCTGGATGAAGGTTGGGTTTGCGAGGGGGGTGGAAACACTGATAGACCTATTCCTCTGGATGGCTAGTCTTTTATCAGCAGAGGGATCAGAGAGTGAATTAGAGTTGGGGTGTGTACAACACACGATGAAGTGGGAGGGCGAGGTTGCAGTTGCCATCTTCTAATGGGTGGCAGTGAGAGGGAAGAAACGGACATGTCTAGGCCGGCTTCAATGGAACCAGATCGCAAGGGGTCCAAGGCGGGACCAGATGAGGAGGTTGCCGTTGGTTGTGAAGCAAAGGAAGGTGCGTGTGCTGATGAAGTGATGGAGACGTTAGCTGAATCGGTGGAGTGATCAGCTGTCTGTGTCGAAGGCTCAGGGTCATCGGGGGTCGCTTTCGAAGGAGAAGTAGGGGGAGATCTAGTAATTTCTCTTCGAAGGGCATTTTACGTTCGGATTTTTAAGTTTCTATAGGAAGAATTGAAAGCTATCATGGCACACAATTTAGCGAACTCTTTTGCTGACGGATCGACTACAAAATGCATAAGGATCGGATAGCTAAAGCGTTGAACGCGCTTAAACAGTCTTGATTTTTTGCGAGGGAGGTCGACCATTTCACAGGCATTCAGCAACTCATGCTTGATATACTCGAGAGGTATTTTTTCTGGGACTTTGAATACGACTGCACTACTGGAGGTCCTCCCTTTTATGAGAACTTTGGATGCCATAGAGTCAATAAAGCGGCCAGCCGATGTTAGGTTGTGCTGGGCAGAATGTTCGATGCATTTGGTTGAGCACGGTAGAGGGGCGAGCCTAGATAAAGTATCTCCCAACTTTAGAAGCTGAGAATTTTTATCTGAAGTGCATCAGCCCAAAACAGCTGTTCTTTCCGTTGTCAAGCCACAGGGGTCAACTGAGAATTGTTTTGAGGCCGCGGAATTTTGAATGGGCTTATTTTCCAGGTAACTCGAGTGTGAGGTGATGTGGTATTACTGAAAGATTCCTTTATTACATGTGGCATTTTAAAGTATAAGGGAGAAGCTATGAGTAAAGCAAAACATCAAAGGCAAGCTAAAACCAGGTTGGATTTACCGCTAAGAAAAATTCCCTGATTTTTTCTGGGTTACTGGAATGCCCTAAGGAGCTGTATATTTTATTGCTTAAGGCTGAGTGAAAACTAGATCAAAAACGGCACACAAGAAGACCTAGAGTAGCTTAGTTGTTCATTCATGCAGAGCTGGGTTTGAAGATTTTTTGAAGTTTTGAGGTCTTGAAGTGATTCACTGGTACTAGGCTTGAGCCCAAATATTCTCGGAACCTGTGCCTATCTTCTCTTCGTTGAAGTAGAGAATTGAAAGATGGTGGGCAACTGTGGATGGCAAACAAGCGCAGGACTGAGAAACCATTGGTCAGAAAGTGAGAAAATAAGTAACTGCACACGTATTATTGGCTGAAGTTTTAATTACTTTTTTCAAATAGTTTTCTCCACGGCTGGCAGGAAGGAGAGAAAAGAAGGAACAACTCCAAAAGAGTGACTGGTAAGAGGGGTAGATTAGTTTGCGAGTGGGCCTGGAGGTTCAACAAAAGCGGAACACATCAATATGGTGGAGGCTTTCCAGTGTAAGTAAAGGAAACTCTCAGGGCGACAAGCCTTCAGCATCCTGTCCTAGACGGCAACTTTGACTCGGTATGGCTGAACGTTGAAGTCAAACGTCAAGAACTGATGCTAGGTTGCGTATACGGTCCACCTAGATCTAGTTCTGACGGCTTTCTGTAAATTATCGAGCCACTCAACTTAATAAGTGATCTTAAAGAAGGCCCAAAATGGGTAGCACGTGACTTTAATGCACCAAACATAAGCTGGACAACACTCACAGCACCACGCCATTTACTAGTTTTTGAATACAATTCACCTGGGAGGATGGAAGCAGCACGCTACGTCCCCAACCGGACGCGACCACACTCCTGACCTAATATTGTCTCTAGGTTTAACTCAGGTTGTAACACAAGTTCAGAATAACCTACCCGGGAGCGGTCACGCAGCTGTCCGCTGCTGCTTCACAGTGCCCATAAAGGATAAACAGCCGACACCCCCATATAAACCGTATCATAAGGCTAACTGGAATATACTGCCTTCTCTGATTCGCAGCCATAATTGGGACACTTTCTTTTCAAGTGCAGATCCACAGCTGGCGGCAGATCAGATCTAATCTATCTTTGAACGAGGCCTCAATCAAATAACTTCGTCACAGGGATCGTCAATCCGCCCTAAGGACAATAAATTGTCTCGTCTTAACTTGAAGTTAAGTACACTCCGACGCGTTTATCTGAAAACAAGGGAATTTTCACTGTTTATACAGTTAAATCGTTATGCTGAAATGATAAAACTGTACTCCGAGAGTGAAATAATACAAACGGAACACAGGGCCTTAGTTCATTTCAAGAAAATCGAGATTCTTGCAAAAATGAAATCGTGGAACCCCAAAACAACTTCATCTATCTCTTCTATCTCTTTCAATGACACGTGCCTCGACAAACCGCTGGACATAGCAGAAGCGCTTGACACTTTTTTGGTTCTTCCTTAACTAGTGACAGAGCACCATTTTCCTACAATCCACCAGCACCATCATATGAGCCACCTTCTTCTGTAAAATTCCTGCTCTCCGAAATTGAGCCTTTAATTTCAAATATCAAAATGTCTTTCCACCCCGGATCGGACGCGTTACCACCGGCCATCTTTAAATTGGGTGGCCCAGATATCCCAATTCCCTTATCGAATTTATTCAGTTAGTCTATGCGCTTTTGTCAGCATCCTTAACAGTGGAAAACTTCGGTTATTATTCCAACTCAAAAGAAGGGAACACGGAAGGACCCGGCCAACTACCGGCCTGTGAATCATACCCCAGCAGTATCGAGGATTATGAGAAGATTATTAAAAGTAAAACTAACAGATCATCTCCCAAAGAGTCACCTTGTGAGTAAAGGTCAGCACGGTTTCTTAAACATCGATCCTGCGCAACGTGTATGACTGACTTTCTGAACATTATTACGAAAGCTGCCAATGATGGTAAGGCAGTGATCTCAGTCTTTTTAGACATGTCTAAAGCCTTCGACTGGGTGTCTCACATTAATTTGTTGTCGAAGGCTAAGACATACAGCATTATTGACCCACTATATGCCTGGCTGGAATCGTACTTGTCCTCGCGCAGTCAAGTGGTAAACGTTGATGGCACAATTTCCACACCCAGCCCTGTAACCAGTTGTGTGATCCAAGGTAGTGTACTGGGCCCGTTATTGTTCCTCATGTACATAAATGATATATTTACCGTGGTTCGCCATGAAACTCCGTTTTTGTTTGCCGATGATATAAAGTTGTACACCTTCGACCATTATTCACTGGGTAATACTTTAGCGAAAATATCGGAGGACTTACGGATGCACAAATCGTGGTGTACCGATTGGGCAATGAAGTTCTCGGTGGACAAAAGCTGCAGTCTTACGCACAAGTGTCATGTCCCTCCTGAGACGTTGAGTATAGGTGGTCATCTGATCTCCAACAAATCATCAGTACGTGACCTGGGCATATACTACTCCTGTTCGTTCAACTTCTCGGAGCAAACAGACACTCAAACTGCTAGGTCCCGCAAATTAATGGGACTTGTTCACAAAACATTCCGTTTGCGTGAAAATAAACTCAGTGTCTATACAACACTCTTCAGACCATTGTTAGAGTGTAGTTCAATAGTTGGCCGCAACATGCGCCGGATTGATAGGATCGCCATCGAAAAGGTTCAGCGCACCTCTACTAAACAGTTAGTTGGCTATTCGTCTAGTCTGAACCATAAACAGCGCTGTGACCTGCTTCAACTCAAACCACTTTGGCTCCGACGGATAAAGAACAACTTATCCTTTTTCTACTCATTAATAAAATATAGATCCTGCAGACCCTCCCCTGTGGTACGAGACCCATTAAGCTTAAGGTATTTGTTACGACGCAGCAGTCATTCGGTCATTGTGCCGTCCTCGAGAACCAGCCTACGGTCTAATTTCTTTATTGGTAAATATTCACAAGCGTGGGATAAACTACCACCGAATGTCCGTGCAATAAGCCAATTGCCGAGATTTAAAGAGGAATTAAACAAACGGCTTGGTGTCGTGACACTCGTATCAAACAATGATCCATACACTTCGGAGGAGCGAGAGTACGAAGTTGGTTTAGGTTACTGACAAGCGGGTCTGAGTCAGGGGCCACGAGACCTACGTACCACACAAGTCGCCATATATATCACTCAAGTTTTATTATTCCTTTGTGTACAACCTTAGGTTATGCCAAGTCCAGCCATCCACCAAGTAGTTCCAATTTCTAGATACTAGAGGTTTCCCTTCACCGCTGACCGTTAATCTCTAGCTGGGAGCACCCTAGACTGCGTTTTTCTATTTTTACCTTTCCAAACAACCACTGATGTGTGCCTTCCCTTCGATGGCTCGACATAATACCTGGCCAACATTTCCTGCAAAAAACTCCGATACCTGCCCGTCATTTAGTCACTACCACATTGGCTGTGCTCTCCAGGACCCCTTGCAACTCGGTCACAAGCTCCTGGACTACTGGATCTCTGTGTGACAACGCCAGTATCACTCAAGCGAAGCCCGCCGGTGAGGGGCGTGGTCAGATCTACCGCTTTGGCCGGCGCACATCGGGCTTGCAGGACGTCTGTAACACTTATGCACCCGAAATGCTGCAAATATGGAACTATCTCCCCCAGTTATCGTCTTCTTTCATCGTTCTTTTCTCCATCTTCGCAATCTTAACTCACAGCTTCCTACGCCCGGCAAAATCTTACTTCCCTGGCACATAACTATCGCGGGATTAAAAGACCGTTTCCGAGCTCGGCATACCGTTTATGATGCGTTTCCCCGAGGATTCGTGCCAAACCACCCGCTCGTCCCATTCGCAAACTTAACCAATCCCTTAGATAAAACTCGCCCTTTTTATCGCTGTTACCAATATATTTTCAAAAAGTCACATTTATTGTTGCCAAACACTTCCGTTCCACAAAGTCCAAACAGTATATTTCACTGAGGAATATTTGTTTCCAGAGCATCCCAAAAGTCGGCGATATTGTGATAGTTCGCTCTCTTTATCGGTCCTTCTGTTCGCCCATACAGCTGTAGCATTGCAATATCCTCACCTTGCAAAGATTCATGCCCTCCCCATATATTCATATCTGAGAGACATCTGTATCGCAGCATTTTGATCTCTCACCATCACATGATCCACTTTTTACAAAGAATACCAACAGATGGTATTTACCTGTCAACTACTTCACCGCCCAAATTCGCAAACGTATTCATCGGTTGTTGGTGCTTTTTCGTATCCGGTATTCTATCTTGGTAAATCCTATCAGACAATTTTGATTCTTGCATCTCTCTGGTTATCATTTTCAGCCCTAAGATAACGATTATCAAACGTAAATACTTATCTGTTATTTAAATACTCACCTTTGCAAACCGTGTATCTGCGACTATCAGGGCTTCGTATCACAAATTGATTTGTCGCACAGTTCCCATTTCTATTTTGTTGCATCACATTCTACCTTTCTGAAAGTAAACGATGTGCGCAAAGATTACCTGTTTGCGTCCGGCCACTTCTTCCACCATCACCTGGGCAATCTCTCTCTACAAATGAGTCCTTCACTGGGTATCTAACTGACTCAGCCGATATTTGGTCGCTGAACATTACAAGGGTAATCTTTGAAAGATTTTGCTTGTTCCTCTTCCGCAAGTTCACCCCTTCCATCGTCTGATTTCCAATCCAAGGTCATGCCATACTCCGCGGAGCGCTATAACTGGTTCATGTCTCCCTTGGAAAATTACTTTTCCTCGGGATGAACAAACTTTTCGTCAATTCCGTTTGATTCGCTCGTCGCATATCCCCTCTCTTTGCATTATTTCAGTAGGAGTCTACTACTTTTGATCGGACCGACTCTGGCTTGGCCGGGTTGGCCACCCGAACTTGAGTTCAAACTTGCCGGGGACCGCCTTAATGTCTTGAAGTCTTGAAGTCTTGAAGTACTACACGGGTTCGAGGCTTTGAGCTGAATTGTACCGGTCCTTGAGGAAATCTTTGATCTTCTGTCGGATTTGCCGAGCTGAAACAGGAGTAAAAGGAGGCGGAGGGGGGGGGGAGCGGGGGTGGCAGTGAAAACAAGATACTCATAACATCATGCAGTGTCACACTGTGGACAGTGCCTTAAGCTGAGTGGGGGTGCGGCATTCATGAAAATGTATGCAATAGAGGACATCTATTTTTTTGTTTTTTGACAAGGAATTATTGGGAGAGACCCAGGTAGAAGTCTAGCTTTTTCTTGAAGATAGTTTTGTTCTGCGAGAGAACAATATCTTCCGGAAGTGCATTCCACAGAGTAATAACCCTATAGCTAAAAACGTTAATCCTTAGTGAAGTGCGTGGCCTCGGTTTGAAAACTTTTTTGCTGTGACCACGGAGAGAAGAGGCTGGACAGACGGAGAAGAAGCAATCGCTTTGACCTGTTTCAAAAAGGTGGAACAGCAGAAACAGATCACCTTTTACGCGTCTTACGTCAGGGGGTTAGAGTTTGAGCAGTGACAGGCGGACGGGATAAGGTAGATTGGATAGACCTATTACTGCCTTGGTGGAGGCCCGCAGAACTTGTTCTAGGATCTCACGGTCTCGGACAAGACCGGAGTGCGCTATCTGACTACCGTACTCCAGCAGAGGTTGGATATACGTGCCGAAAATTATGGGGAAATCATCCTGAGATATGTTTGGGAAGGGCCTTTGAATCATGTTTAGGACTCGAGAGGCAAACTTGCTTGCAAGTTGGTTATGATGAGATAAGAACAAGGTTTAACCCAACCAGAAACCGGTCACCTTGTGTCTGTCAACTCTAGGCAGTATGGTTGCTCCGTTAATGGAAAACATGTGACCAGACTCTCTGTCGAAAGACATGCTCACGCATTTGTCATCACTAACTGGGAGGTTCCAATCCTCGGACCGGCGTTTCGTTTCATAAACTGCAATTTGCAGGTCTTCAAAGCTTGAACTCCAGAGGGTCACATCGTCTGCGTACAGGGCAATGTTCGCAGAAAGGGCTGTCGGAAGATCATTTATATAGATTAAGAGAAGAAGAGGACCTGAGACCGACCCTTGTGGTACCCCAGTTGTTACTGGGGAGGGTTGAGACCAAATATTCCCGACTTTAACCACATAGGTGGGTCGGTAAGGAAGCTGCGTAGGATAGTCAACATGGAGCCTGTGATCCCGTATGTCTGCGGCTTATAAAGAAGAGGGGCATGGGGGACCTTATCGAAGGCCTTGGCAAAATCGATGAATACAGCGTGTGAGAGCTGGCCATCCTCATAGGCTTTCGTTAGAGTATCCATGACAGTAATCATATTGGTGTTGCATGATCTGCCAGAAAGTTACCCGTGTTGGGACGGGGAGAGGATCTTATTTCTGTGAAGATGGGAAGGAACCTCACTCTTAAGAATTCCCTCAAACATTTTGCTGGGGATGCTAGTGAGGCTTATGGGTCTGTAACTAGAAGCAAGATGTCTACTACCGTTCTTGTAGATGGATGCGATCACTGCTTTTTCCAGCTACTGAGGAAAACTCCATCGTCAACACATCGCTAAAAAAGAGAGGCATAAGGAGCAGGTAATGTATCCGCGGCTTCCTTGAGAATATGGGGGTGAATTAGGTCAGGACCCATATAGCAATATTGGTTGAGCCGTCGGAAATCTTGAGAGACTGCACCAATGGGAATAGTGACGCGGTTAAGAGTAGTGGTCAGAGATAATGGGTGCATGGTAGGGTGGGATGATATGGTATGGAGCTAAAAACTGTACGGAAGTAGGAGCTGAATGCCTCGGCTACTTGGCTAGGAGAAGTGATTGGAGATCCGGCACTATCTTTGAGAACCAGTGGCGTCGGAGCTGTACCCCTTAGACGGCGCATGTAATGAAAGAAAAATGCCCTATTGGTCCGTGCTCGATCAAGTACAGATCGTTGGACTGGATTCTGATAGGACCTAATCTTGTCTTTGCATATGTTCCTTATGATCCTGAAGTCTTCCGCATCACGGGCAAGGCCTGTGGCTTTATATCTAGCAAAGAGGCGTGCGCGTTCGTTTAGAATGCCCCTAATGGGGCGAGGGAGGGGTCGCTTACCGGCCTGTGGACGACGAATTCTGGGGACAAATAGCCTCTCGGCTGAGGAGATTAACTCTCTGAGATTCTCTGCCATTTCATCCGCAGAGTTACCTGGGTTAGTTGAATTTAGCTGGGAGTGAATAAATGCAGAGACTTGGTCAAAATTGGTCCTTTTGAAGGATCTCAAAATTTAGGTTTCTGAGAGAAGGGGGGCCATTTCACGATGCAATCGAATCCAATGAGAATGTGATCACTTTTGCCGAGGAGTGGCAAGTAATGCATTACATCTATCAGGAACCGATCATTGGTGATGGCCAGGTCTAGTAGGGACGGAGCGCGGCCTGTGCGATATCTAGTCGGATCTCTTACGTTCTGCACCCATGAGTTTTCTCAGTACGAGATCAAGGAGGGGTTTACCGAAAGTGATATCTGGGGCATCAGCTCTCTGCCAGTTTGTACTGTGAGAGTTGAAGTCACCAGTGACTAACAGATGGGTGAAGTCTGTGTAGCTTTTCAGGGAGCCTAATAAGTCTATGAGACCTAGGCTATCAGTTGGATTGCATGCGGGCGGACGATAGACAACACCAAGAAATAGGGTGTCTGTCCTAGAGAAGTTAAACACAGCCCACAAACAATCAATACGTGAAAAGGTAGGGGTTGTCAGTAAAGTGGGAGGAGAGATCGAATTATCGTAGTATATGATGACCCCACCGGCACGACCTCCACTGGAGGCCTGCCTTACTGTGAAGTATCCCGGAATGGATATTTCGGCATCAGTTGTGTCAGGGGTGGGCCAGGTTTCTGTGAGGGCTATGATCTGAGGCCCCTTATCCACTGCAAGCTGCCGAGGCTTCGGGATCTTATTCAACACACTCAGGCAATTGCTGTAAAAACACTTGAGCACATGCTCAGGAGTTGTTGCAGAATCGCCAGAGGCAGCTGGTTTTGGGTTTGGGAAGTGGGAAAGAGGGGGAGTTGGGGATGGAGAGGAGGTCCTGAGGGAGTCGGGGGCTGAAGATATTGGGGGGCTTGAGAGTAAGCAGACTGCTGGGGGGACCGGTAGGTTTTGACGTCTAGTAACCTGAAGGGTATCATACCAGGCGGACGGTCTACATCCTTCGGTCTCCGAAAAGGGGGCTGCTCTTTGTGGTTTGCCCTTCTGCGCACTGCATGATGCCCTGTTCTGAGTTTTCTTGTTGGTGAGCTTGTTTTTCATGACAGCACCAGATATATTTTTTGGTGCGTTAACCTCCTCACTGCTTCTTTCAGTAGAAACAGGTTGCAGGTTCATGTCTGGGCTCAAAGATGAGTGAGTCTCGTCCGTTGAAATAGCCTTATTGGCTATGTTGGGGCCTGGGATACTTTTCGTAGGCGACAGATGTTCAGTGGCACTAGGCCTACTACTGGGAGTACTTTCGGCGACGGGAAATGGTGTCGGTAGGGAAGCAAGGGATGCTGGGCATGCAGCTCGGCCCTCGAGGCGAGTTACCTGGATGACTGTCAACACCATGAGCTTAGGATCGGCTTTTTGTGGAATTTCTGGCTTGGTCTTCTCACTGCGGAGCCTCAGATTAAGTGGCTCATCAATGAGCACTCCCTTGAGCCCTTCAACTTTCTCCTTGAGCTCTGCGGCCGAGGAAACAACTCGTTTGGCTGCATCTGTGGAGCCCATTTCAATGAGAATACCGTGAACCTGGTTGGTGCTTTTGGTTACCAACCAAGTGGACCGACCTTTAAGTGGGAAAGGGAGCTTGAAGCGATTAAACACCTGGGCGTAGGTGTCATGAGGGTGATCCGAACTGAGGAAGCGACCCCAAAGGATGACTTGCTTGGAGCAATTCTCGGTGTCTTGCAAAATCTTGGCGGCGTCAAGAATTTGCTGCTCGGAAGCTCTACACGCCTGATCGGCTGCCTGGGACACCGGAAGGGATTTGATAACCAAACTCCTCAGGCTGGTCAGCTCATCCTTTAGGGTGCGGACGGTGGCCTCACCTCGGCTATCTCTGCAGCCTGACTTTGGACTGCATATTTTAGTGCACCCGTTGCCAGCGCATTATGAAGGACCGTTTCGTCCGGATTGAGGAGCGAGGCATTAGCCACGGAGGGGGAATCACACTGCCTCATGGGGAAAGTGGCCTTGTCCGAGCAAGTGGTTATATCAATGGTGAGGGGCATTGACACTAATCAGGATCCAGCCAGCACAGATAAGGATAAACTTAAATGGAGGGGGACGAGCTGTGTGCTCTAAAAATTCCAAAAACAGCTACACTGACCGAGGGAGACGACCGCACCGCTGGTGTACCGCAGTTCAGTAACTTAAATACTTTCTACCGTACAGTATCGAAAACACATACCTGAATCATCCTCTACGAATTCGGACTGTACGTCCAATTGCACCATTTGATCCTGCTTCACAGCGTGCCTCGGGGTTATCCAAAATAAACCATTATCATTAATATTACCTAACCACAGGTGACGATTCCAAAGAGCCCTAAAGGCTGCTTTGGACAAACCCCCATTGCATTTTGTGGGATAATATTCCACAAAGATATGATCCTGCAGATGAAAAAGTTTTGATGCACGAATCTGCGGGTACGGGGTTCAAACGGATTCTCACCATGCCTGTGTGTAGTTCCTAGGCTTGGAATTGTGGAAATATATAAGATTGATCTTCGGTAATAAGCTGTTCCCGAAAAAAAGATCTCCCAGTACCCCTCTTATTTCTAAATAACGGATATTCAGTTTAGTCAGAGGAGCTGTGTACGGGGTATGTTGCAAGCCACATTTCACCTTCGCTGCCTTTCTCTGGACTTGTTCCAGCAGATCTCGATTTTTGATAGGACCTATGTGTACCACCTGACCGCCATGTGCTAGTACAGGGTCACCGTACGTTGCTCAGAGGAGATGAGAGTATTTTTTGATGTATAATAAAAGGAAAGTTCAGTCGTACAGAGAAGGCGAAATGCGGATTCGCTGGTTGCCCACTGGTGAGAAGAAAATGGGGGGCTTTTACGAGGCCAAAATCCCGGTTATCTGTGCTGGTCTACGTTTCAGACATGGTTACCACTACTTATCCGGAACGGACGGTCGGGAGTTCTGCCCAATGTTACCGGGACCCGTTTGTCATCATCGATTGACAGGCCCCTCTTGGAAGACCATTGTTTTGCTGCTAACACGGCCGCTCGCTTTTCGGCTGGGTCAGATCTCTACGTAGTTTTGTTGTTGGTGCACGTTGCAAATTGACGAGGATAACATCAGGTACGTTACTGATACAGATAAAAAAAAGAAAACTGCCAACTACCGGTACTCCAGACACTGATGGAGATGGGGGATAAAGAGGGGTAAGATGGCCCCATTCTAATTGTGGAGGATCAATCTGCAAGAAAAGTGAGGACAACTGAGTGTAGCTTACACGAAATGCTTTACTTTTTTAACTTTACCAGACGATCTTGGGGCACTCTATCAAAGGCGTTGGCAAATTCAACAGAGATAGCGTGAGATACCTTCCGATCATCAAATGCTTGAGTTAGGCTGTTCATCACTGGCAGGATATTGGTGTGTCAAGATCTCTGAGGTAGGAAACCGTGTTGGGAAGGGGTGGGTAGTCCATGACATTTAAAATGAACTAGAATTACAGTTTTCGGAGTGCATTTAAAGACCTCCTCGAGTACACTATTGAGACTAATAGGTCTTTGACTATCTGGAAGATTATGGCTTTCTTTTTTTGAGAATAGTAGTTATTGCGGCTTTTTTCTAACTATTGGGGCAAAGAACTGTGTCTGGACTTTACGGGAAATTAGAGTGCCGGGAACGGATGTTACCTCGGCTGTTCCCCTTAAAAGTTCAGATGGGATCATGTCCGAACCCATGGAACTATAGGGAGTTAGAAAACAGATTTTTGTATGAATCAGCGGAAGAGATTTCAATGTGCTCCGGTGATGGGTGCACTACGGAGTTTCTAATCACTGGACGCAAAGTCTTGGAAGAGGCATCGAGGATGGAGCCGGAATAAGGCCTAAGAGATTCTGCTGCTTGTTCTGGAGAAGATGCTGGAGAGCTGTTTGGCAGCTGTAAGGCAAGGTGAGAGGGTCAGTTCTCCCCAGAAAGCCTTCGGTTTTGGTAACGAAAGGAATTATCTCTTCGCGCTCCAACAGGCCAACCAAAGTGTGATTTAACTGAAAGGGGTTGTTTTCCCGCGCCCATTCTCTGATCAGTGGTCTAGTGAGCCTTAGGCAAGTCACAACAAATTAGGGCTCCATCGCACTTGATGGGCATTTTTTAAAGCTCAGCGCTTCAAAGAAGCAATTTCTTTTCGCGTGTTATTATAAATCCGGTAAATATCCGTAAGCTTCTCTCCAGAATGGCATTCATTGCCATATTCAATAGTTGATAAACGGCATCAATGCGAAGCTTAGTATTATCCATATTTTCCGAGCATCGAACTAAAGTTGAAGCTTTTCTCTGATGGCGTAAGCAGGGTAATTTTGACACCAACATTAAGCCTTTCACTATTCGGGGAGTAAACCTTGAGTTCCACCAATTCATCTTCAGGACTAGTTACCTAAAGATTTCTCAGGGATGGCCAGTTCTGTATCTGTTATCCTCTTCCATGTGTTAGAACAGAGCTTTTGAGTGCAACGACTGTAGGGAGACTTTCTCTCGGGTCCCTGGAAGCACTCCTCAACTACCCAGCTTGTGCGGCTGGTTGAAACACCCGAATAAATGTGTCTTATTGCATTATTTTAGTGGTTTATACAGAAGGGTGTCTTTCGTTTAGGGGCTTGTGTCCAGTGACTCATAACAGTAATCATGATAATATCGCTAAAATAATAATGATAATAAATCTCACGGAGTTTGTGGAGATGCTCTAGTAAATTCAAGCTAGAAGCGTATGGCATTACAGTGAAAAATAAAATATTTGCGAGTTTCTTAGGTGGAACCCCAGTGGCACATTGCCCACTGCCAAATTCCGGCATCACGCCGGTGACAGAAGGACAGAGAAGTAACAAAACTTTTGCCGAGAGAAACGATGTAGTTCTTCGTGATTCACATTCTGCGTTATTATTGCCCTAATTTCATGGATATTGGGGCTGGCCGATTGCGGTACTAACACAGCACATATTGTTTCACCGAACCAAAGGTCATCCAGATGCAACCATTCTGGTCCTGCTTTGTTTGCTGAGGTACTGAAATAACGTTTCTTGCTTGTGGTGCTAGTGCTTCCTGGTGGCTGCAAGGCCTCGGTCACATATCAGTTTATCATTTACTGATTGGTAAATCATCACTTGAATGGTACATATCACAGCACTGTGATGTGAATGTAGTTACGACATAAAAAGGTGAAGTGTGTGGATGATGTAAACGTTCACGTGGCTGAAAATGCGTTTACAAGATACTAAGATATATTTTGGCATCATGAAACTCATGTATATCCGGGTATCATCTGACAGAACTAAAGTTTATTCAAATCCATAAGGCTTTGATGTGCTCGTATTGAAGGCCCCGATATCGTGTGACACCTCTAGTGTGAAGTTAAATACGTTGTCTCGTCCCGCTGCTTTTACGGCTAACGGTCAAGGAATTTTTAGGACCTCGTTACGTAATACTAGATACCATTTGAAAAAGGAAGATCTTAGCCGTGGTAGGGCTTTCCCAGAGACCGCTTATTATATCCATGACTTGTGTACAATGCTGTCATTTCACAATTCCTCAACTCTGAGCCACAAATTATTAGTTACATTTCAGGCTGTTGAAACTCCTCAAACAGAAGAGATGTCACTTGAAAAGGAAAGAACTTGGATCGTTAAAATGGGCCGTTTGCGGTGAGGCCTCATTATGGGAACACAGTGCGCGACGCCCTAAGTTCGATTATTTGCCCGGCGAGATTACCTTATGGAATTCACGAATTTTGTTTAGACTCAATACATAGCACCGACGCCGGCAAATGCGGTGATTCGAGTGCATAAAATCTTTTCACTTAAGAACAGGAGCAGACAACAGTAGTTGACGCATGCGGTATGTCGAGAACCTCCACAACACAACAAACACCTACGGGCAAATTACTCAGTGGAATAATGGCATCATAAAATATTCCCTGGGAACAGTTGAAGTTGTCCATAGCGAAGTAGTTTTCGGGGGACGGCCGTCAGTTTCGGGTAATTGTGGTTGATGCTCTTTTAGTAGCATTACAGCCACTCCGTTATCCAGATTTAAAGGCGCATCTCAAACCGAAGATGACGGCAATTCTCTGTTGCATCAACTGCGCAAGAATTTTATTCTTTCCGACTGGCACTGGTTCAACAAAGAGGCATCTCAGACGCCGTTAGCAAACTTATGCCAAACGTTCGGCGAGGTCCGAGAATTTGTTGGTTACACCACGAAACTATCCCGAAACGGAGCTGGAAAATGGGCAGTATACACATATGGAATTGATCCGGGGACTTAAAGCTCAGCTGGGCAACACGACGTCAATCCCGAATGATATTTTCATCCGGTTAAGCTGTGGTGGTACCTCTGTTTTCGTTTTTTCGGATCCGCAGTTATGGCTTATAATTGGCAGACTTGGTAAACCATATTATTTGCCGGTAGTCATTGTGGGATTTTACTGTGGTTGTGGCAAGCCCTTATACGTGGCCTGGTACATGGAAAAATACATTCAAGAGCCACGCATACTGCTGCAAGAACGCTTCTTTTTCCTAGAAGGAACTATCAAATGTCATCCGTCGTCCGTTATCTGTAACACCTCTGCGCTGGCACTCGTCGGACAAACTGAAGGCCCAACGGGGTACTGTGGTTGTGATAAATGCATCCAACGTGTTTGCTCTACAGCAGAAAAATTACTTTCCCGTTTATGAAGCCTAAGTTACGCGACCACTGTGCAGTTCGGTCACATCGGCATCCTAAGCGTCATGTGGGAGGGGGTCCCTTTTTGCACCTTCCCGAGGACACGATCCACACTTTTTCTTTAGACAACATGCATCTTGTGTGTTTGGGTGTGATGAAAAGAACGAGCGATATTTGGTTGTTTGGTCCTCGGCAAGCATTCGACCGATCAGACGAATTTGCTTCTGCAGAACCTAGAAGTCGTATACTCCAGTCACATCTCGCTACAGTATGTGGTTTTCGGCGCATTTGCCGACATGTACACAATGTTGAACGTCTGGAGAGCACTGAATATCGCATGTTGCTTTTGTATTTCGAGCCATTTTGCTCAAAGGGTTTTTGTCTGACTTTGCCCACGACCATTTCATGATTTGATTTGTTGCCATTTTTCATACTTTGCAGCCTTTTTTACATGTCCTGTAACACCTTCGCAAATTCCGCCTTAGTTTCCTTAGCCCAAGATTTATCTACACTATGTAGTGCTTCTTATCTTGTGTGCCACGTTCATGCTGTCGTTTACCTACCGGCAGACGCCGTTCGTCGAAATACTCTGGACAGATTTTCATGTTTTCTTTTCGAATTCAACTTACGTGCACTGAAATCCAGTATTCTAGTTTCGAAAAGTCCTGCTCAGCAGCTGTGTTGACGCTTGCTCGAGCAAGCATCATTGAACCATTATGTAGCAGTTGCAACCATTCCGGATGACGCTGGAATTCCGTTTCATAGTTTGCACGGCAGCGAAATTGCCATTGTGTTCAGCAAAATGATACTTTCTTGTACTTCATCGAACGATATTGCCATTGTCCGCTTTTTCGCTTGTTCCCCTTCCAATACGGGCACCGTGTCGGTAATCTCTCTGGCAATTGGCCCACGTCCTGCCGAAGCATAGCCCAGGTACTACCGGCATCTTACCTGTAAGCTACCGTCACGGGTCCAAAGCCGGAACGGGTCCGGTTTGCCACTAGTGGAGAGGCACATTTGGTAACAATACACTGAAGCTGGGCACATTGTAAGCGGGGCAAAACTATCACAACCTACTCGGCGACTGTGAATTACCTTTGATTTCGGGTTTCAGAAAGGTGAACAATTGGCCGAACTTACAGATAGAAGCTTTTTGATGGAATTCAGAAGACGAAACGCACAAGGTAGACACAGGCGGTGATTGGTGGAGGCTTACTCGGGATCAGTGAAGGGTGTAAGTATTTGAGAATCAAGCAGAAATGCGCCTGTTTGAGTAAAATTGCCCACAAAGCCCATGAGGATCGGTGGTCTGACTGGCGGTGAAAGTCAAGTCAAGAGCTAAAAGAGTGAAGCAGAAGCAGCAAGTAGATTGAGTAAATAAGCCCCTTAAATGGTTGTGACGAGTCCACCGACAGAAAATTGCCCAGTGCTAACCTGGAGAATGATGCAAATTCTTTCCGAGTGAAGAGGCGAATGTGCGAACGGGGAAGCTGACGAAACATGGAATAACAATCAAGACCTACAGAGGGAGGTGCGTGGATGCACCATCCAGGTATCGAATGAGTCAACATCAGTAAGACCGGGAGAATAATTTCTGTGAGGAAAAATGAGTTGCCCCGGGGAATGAAATCATAGTGAGGGAGCCAGTGCGCATGTGGTAGTGTCAGCGGCCTGTAGAACAATTTACGTTAACCGACCTTGGTTGTTTCCAATCACCAAGTCAGAAGAAAGTGGTTCCAATACCTGGTGGTGGGGCCATCGACGAAGGTGAAAAGAGTCCGAGAGTGATTCAGGTTATTCTAGTATTGTTGTCCTGCTCTTGGACAGACGGTTTTCGGGGCGATTCGGGGAGAACGGTGCTTTGCCTGAAGGTGGACTCGAAGACAAATACCCCGCAAGGAAGGTAATACAAGGTTGACTCATCAAAACTGGTAACTGCGTGCCCAACATATGATTCTAAAATTGGGTCTTTGGCGAAATGTTCATTTTGAGTCAGCAAATTAGGCACATGCATCCAAACAAGTGCGCAGGAATAGCTTGAAGGGATGTAAGCTTAAAGAGCCAGGTTTTATCTTGAGGGTTGAGAAAAACCGGACGCGAGGCGGCAAGTGATAACATACAGATGCAAGAATAAATCGTTCTATACTTGCAATAGAAGAATATACAGACAGCTGGCAAATAATAGCTGGTGACTGATGTTTTTTCCTCCTTGTTCGCCACCGACCTCGGGCCACAGAACCTGAGGGCCGAGCGACATTGTGCCGTTTTGCAGGCTCTCCGGTCGCAGCTTGCGATTCATGCTTGTGAGCAGAATGAGGAAAGTAATCTGGATAGGAGAGAGAAATGGTTTAGAATGGAACCAGTCGAACTATCAAGGGTGGTAGCAGGTTCAGAGTGCAAAGGCCATGGATGGACTGTTGTCCTGTGCTCCAGACTACAAGGTAGTATAGACAGAACGGTTGGCGGTACATGGGAATTAATTGTTCATGTGATGCGTTGTCTTTTGGTATCGGGGATGCCCCCTGAGGTCCAGCCAAACTACTGTGAGAACTAGTATGCCGTGTGACAGCATACAGACCACGGCGGCGAGCATTGTGAGAGGCTCCAATATAGCACCCGCTAGTATGAGTAAAAGTTTAAGCCATGGCTGTCCATCGTGAAAAGTGATTCAGTCCGATCAATCAACTCACAAAATCCGCGCGTTCTACAGAGAACAACGCTCAGCGGACCGACGGCTACCTTAGTAACCAGCAAGATCTGAAAGAGATCAGAGCTGTTGCGGCCTGAGCGCTTTCGAACTAAAGGTAAAGGGTAACTTCCTGAAGGGGATCGACAATCACAATCATGCTAACTGCGGGTCCATATACTGAGCCACGGAGGATGGACCGACGGAGACAGTATCGTAGTTTTGTGAGGTAGTTGATTGGAGATGGAGTTCTGATGAGTTATTCGTAAGAAGAAACTAAATAATTGTCACCCTCACCGTAAAGTGGGTTGGACCGACTAATAGTGGGAGTGGTGGATCAGAAAGGGAAAGGATGGGATCAAAAACAAAACCCTGAGCAGCATTGAAGTGTAAGTATTATTGAGTATGGCGGGGGAAAATGGTAAAGGAATTTGTAGCGCAGCCAGATTTGTATATGCTAAGAACATCTCTTGAATTTGGAGGGCAGAGGGGGTATAACGGAATTTGAACTGTACTAAATTAGGGGGTATGTCGAAACTAGGCTAAACATCGTGTTCTGTTTTCGAAGGACAGGGTGTTTTGCGAGGATCTTGAACATTCGTCATGGCGGAGCGTTGTCCACGGTTCCACGAGAATTGTTTCCACCAGGGCTTTTTAGGCACAGGGCTTAATTACTCACTGTAGTCCCAGAGAGATTTGCGGCACTGCGGAATGACCAATTTAGCGGGAGTGGAGTTTGAAAACTTGGAACTTCAAGAAGAATAAAAGCAGAGAGGATGTTTGGACATTTCCACATATTTTCCTCATCCCTTGTCTAGATGTTTCTCAGTAGGCTAGGTTGAGCAGCGGAGACCGGGGCAATACTGTCTACAGGAACACTTGAGCGATTCCGGGCTGGATCAGGTTCCGTGCCATGAAGTGCGAAAAAATCACTTTCGACCTTCTGCTCGGCGGTGTGAGCCCAACTTTGTGCGGTTGTATATTTCCTGCCATAACCTTGGTTCGCCTTCTTAAACGGTTTGTGTCTGGCCTAATGAGGACGACCCTCTCTCCTCTCAAACGTTCGCACTCCCCGTTTTGCCTGCAGAAGAACCCTTTTGGAGTAATTCCTAGAATTCTATCATCTCTAGGGATTCGTGTCTTCGCAGTGACAACAATGGGCGCATAGAGCTTTCTAGCTTCTTGAGGAGCTCCGTCCACCTGTTTCAACGCTATTTACGTTGGTGTGCAGCGCTAAAGCACTTGCCCCGGCCCGTAGGTGTTTGCTATTGTTTAGTTCTCTCTGAGTCTCGAATGCATCTTTTGAAGTGGCAACAAGTTTTGTGCAACAGAGTCCAAAACCCGGGGTGCGTCGTGATGGATGGTCTTCCTAGAGCATCGAAAAATCTCAGTACATTCCTATGAGTGTCTTCTCGTTACTCAACTTGGCCATTGTTGCATCGTCCTCTGCCGGACAGAACTGGGAATTTTCGTCTTCAGGTGCATTCCCGGTCATTTTAGATCCCGGCGATTCAAACGGCTTGCTTATGGTTATCGGCGAATTGAAACGAAAGCTGAAGGAAGCATTCTGTATTTCTAGGGTACATTTCACTGTAGCCCTCGCGTGCAACCCACCAGGCAGTACTTACTGCTCGCGTGATATATTTTTATATCCGCCGTTGTTGTAGGGGTCTACCAGTGACTCCTTAGTCAGCAAAGTCCCTGAATAGTTCATCAGAAAAGTGGACCAGTGTTCATTTTGCAGTATCCCTTCCCATTTCATCAAGCCGGGCTCTCGACTCCTCCACTCTGTGGATCATTTCTTAGGAAGCAGGATATAAAACAACGAAAAGCCGCTGCATGTCACACCTCTCGCTTATCTGTGTCCCTCATGGCTTTCGATTATGTTATAAACGGTTCTATCTGATTCACTTACGGAAGCCTGAGGCTTGATGTCCGGCCCAGTGATTGAATACATGTTTGTAGATCCACCAACTGGATTTGAGGGTTACTCTTACTAGATACATCTTCTCATTGAGTTGACTTCCTTCCTACCCTGATTTTTCTTCTTGGATTTCTGCGCGACCCACTCGCCAGCGGTGGTTTGCTGCGTAGAAGTGGCCTCCGCCTTTAAAGGACAACCGCACTGCTTTGATGGCCATTATCACGGGAATTTCCACTACCACTCCGCATGATCTTGCTAACTCGTTGCTCGGATGCGCTTTATTCTATGCGTTTCTGGGGGTTTTGGGAGGTTATTCAACCCCGTCGTGTTTGGTCTGTTTCACATGGACTGGCCTCGCAGCCTCCAAGCAGCAGCTGCAAGTGCATTAGATCCAACGGTTTCTGCAACATATAAAAGATCCTAGTCTTTGTGGATCCCACTGCAGTTTCATAAAGCCCATCAGCAGCAAGCGAAAACATCTGATACCATTAGTTCTTCGCTTCCCACACCCGGCGGTCAAGCCTGTGCATGTCCCCAGCGGCACACTAAGTGGAAAATAATAACAAGCTAAAAATTGGTGATTACTTATGAACAGTCGAAATAAGCTCGTCTATGCTGAAGGAGAAAAACGGTGTTGTAGGGAGAAGCTCTACTCTAAACAATTTAGGAAGAGAATAGCTTAGTCTCTCCGACTAAAATGCCCGCCTCGACGTCAACACGTTATGTGCCGCGGTGCAAACTGACCTTCCTTATTTCACAGCACATTCTGAAACTTACTCCAAATCAGAGCACCTCATACATTCAAACCCCACTGGACCTGAATGGTTCGAAGCCCCTCTCAAGTTTTCATTCCTTTCTGGGCTTGGGTTCGATTACTCCTGTAGGTGCCTCTATATGCAAGCGCAGCAGATCCCCTAAAGGGCTTCGAGTAAGCTGCTGGTTAGGCTCATCGGCTTATAGTTACCCATAGCAGACTTGGGTCCAACCAGTGAATAAATTCAGATCAGATCAGGTCAGTTACCCTCAGGTCAGGTCAGGATGAATCAAGTTAGGTTTCGCAGACGTGATTATGACCGGGGACAGTATGGCCTCCAGAAATGATGTGCCTTAGGTCGAAGGTGTTACTTTGCCATACTCCCTAACACTACAAGGACTCAAGCTGCTGCATTCCAGTGAATTTATTTTCTCTGACCACAAATTTTGAGTGCATAGACAGACAAATCTGTCGGCTTGCCGCATGGAAAAAGTCTTTACTGAGAACTTTAAGTCACAGATATAGTAAAGTATAGTATATTTCTTGACCGCGGTCAATACACATGCACAAGACAAGATCAGAGTATACAGCGGTACCTGTCAATGTGAGATATTCACGATTTCTAAGTTTATAAATCACGTAGCGACCGAAATACACCAGTAACGTCATGTATTATTTGAGCACGCCAAAGTGGTAATGGTTGTAGCGGGAATCGCGAATCGGTTTCGAAATCGGTGAGGGCGATGTGGTAGCGTTCTCTGGTCCAACAGCGCGTGTTTGAAAATTTGGTGTCAATTTGAATGGGCGCGTGATAACTTAGTTGCCATTTTTGGCCAAAGTATAGCAATTTGTAAGAAGATACAGTCCACGGTAACCGATACGCAAAAATGGGAATTGTACATCAAAACGGTGAACTATACAGCAACATTGAACATAAGAAGGAATCAGCTCCAATTGTATTTGAATACCTAAATAATGATGTAGATAGGTATGGTTTATTCACCATATATATATATACATATAAATATTTATATGTGCACACGTAAATAAATATTTGTATACGTATATATATATATATATGTATATGCATGTATATAAGTAAATATGTATATAAATGTATAAACTTATATCTATGTATATACATATACGTACGTTCACAAATATGTATTTACTTGTGCACATATAAATATATATGTATACGGGTCTATGCAGACGTAAGTACATATATATACATACATAGACATGTATATATATATATATATATATATATATGTTCAAAAGTATATAACCACAATGATGATCCGATATTTGAAGAGAGTACTTTTCTAGAATTAGGCGAATAACTCCTGCCTGAACGATTTTGTTTCCGTGACCGCAATATTGTAAGATTGCACGTACCTAAGCCAACCTCTCATTACGGAGCTGAAGCACGACGCCCATTAGGCGCACTTGCCTAAACATAAACCACCCACATCGTGATGCGTCGCACTTTACGCATGGACCCATTCCATAGCGAATTCAAAATGGAGGACAGAATGAAGAATAGGAAATTTATTGAAAGATGGTGGTTCAGTGGTACAAAATGATCCTTTCATGCACAGTCCCGTGCAGAAGTTTCACGGTCCAGCACCGTCGACGTTGTAATGTTTTCCGTGTTCTGTCTGTAAAGTAGAAATGGAAACAGTTATTATCTTCGTTTACTTTGTACAAGGCAAAATGAAATTCGTAATTGTAACTCACTTATTTATCAGCAGCCAGACAGTGGACACAAACGTAGTTCTCCTCGTTTCCGAAATTTGCACATTGATAGTGCGTCCAACGCGGGCAACAGCTGCACCGCACCCACTCGGCTTCCTTGTCCAAATCCACTTCGGGATCCTGGAGATGATGGACTCTGCACTCATTTTCAACGACTGGTGAATGTGGCCTTTCCAGGCGGCGCCTTCCCTCCTGGATCCGGTATAGTGCGGAGGTTGTAGTACGCAAAGGTCTGAACTGTACCAGCTGCAAAGAATGCCATATCAGCTGGATGTCTTGTTCATCCGTGTTTCTAAGTACTACTGTCGCCTTACGTTTTGAGGAAGTAGGAACGACCGGTGCTCGTGATGTGCTGGGTATTTGCCTAACCGTAGGCGTACGTCTTGTGGCACTTAGTTTCCCCAGGTACCTATTAACATTGTAAAGGTCGCCCAAGTTTACCGTTGTATTGGTAGCTTTGTCAATGCAGATTATGTCAAAATCTCGTCCGGACCCCATGACTGCGGCCAGGTTCTTCAGCTGGCAAACATAACGTACCCATTTATCGTTACCCAAGCTTCCTGAAGCAACCGATATATCCTTCCCGACGTCTTCGCCGACGGACAACTTGTGACTAGGGTTGTACTGGGGCGAAATTTCGTCTGTTTCCGCCAACTACCTTGTGGGCATTCCAATGGACAACGGAAGTCGAACGTCTAAAGCCCATCGACCTACTGCTAGTCTACGGAATCCATATCCTATTTTGTCAGTCACATGCAAAATATGATTGCATGAAATCGACCACTGTTTAAAGAAGCAACAAGCGCAACTAGGGCAAAGATCCATTCTAACAATCACTTTACATGACCGACGGCACATGAGAAAACATCTACCACCATTAGGAGCAATGCTCCTTACCTGATGCAAATGCACGTGTTTCTCAAATGCTACACGAGCCATGGCACTCAATCGGGTCAAAAACCCTGAGTACTTATCCATTCCAGCAGACAATCGGAAGGAACCAACTAACTGCTTACTTAGCCCACAGCACCTAGCTTCATCTAAATCCTTCGTTCGCTTCAAAATTCTGGTGAAAACTTCAACCAAAGATGATCTGGCAGATAGCCCTTCCTTTAGGTGGCGATTGTCAACCTCAACCCTGTTGGTAGAAAACTTACCGAAGGTTTCCTTATTCATTACACTATAACCCCTCCACATTGCTTCATATGGCAACCAAGTTCGATTCAAGTAGTTTATGGCCTCCCCACTACGGGCAAGAATGGCGGCCTTAAATCTATCAAAAATCACCTTATTTGAGGAGTAAACCAAATTGCTCATCCACTGATGGACGCGCTGCTTGTCATTTAATGACAGGCCATGCAAGCGATAACAATGACGCTTCATATCCCTAAGGACGTGGAACCAACAGAAAACGAATTCTGCTCCTGGATACGTAACCGCAAATCCACTGTACTGCGCTAAGCTTCAATCTAATATAATGGTCTTCACGTTCGCTGTACCCGGTAACCTGGCTCTCATTTCTGTGATTGCACGCAGATAACTTGCACTGCTCTCGTTAGGAAGCAGGGCGTAGAAAATTGAATGACCCAGGCCACTATCGTCTATCAACATGCAGTGCCAAAGAAAGTAGTCACCGCAGTTCAGCTCGTGGGTGGCACCCGCTAGCAGTACCTCACTATATTTATCCACCAGAGAATTCACGGTCTGTGGAATGTGAAAAGCAAACCTGACTACGCCTTCCCGCGATATGATTCGCGAATAACCCTTGCCAGTCATTAGTTGTTGAACCTCCAGAACGTCACTCCGGCTATCTAGGTCATTCGCCTTGGCCCTCATTTAGTAAATATTCCTTACTGTGAACAACCGGTTGAACTTTTGGCGAGTGTATTCACATATTTCACTGGACCTACGGAAGGTGCTAGTCAGTTCTAATATGTGGCTCTTGTTCGGGAGTCAAACGCCTGGTACGATGGTAGAATCCATCGCTGATTAGATGGAAATCGTGGTTATGCTGCAGACGTTGACCAAAGACTTTGTATTGCATTCCAACGGCAAGGATCCCCACGAAGGCCGGCCATTGAGTATTCTGATACCTGAAAAGTAAAGGTAGATTTACTGCGCCTTGCCTACCTGATGGCTGTCCTATTTCAGTGTCGATTGTGCACGCATCATTATTTGACAAGATAGTATGAGAAATGTTTCGGCAATGCACCCGGATGCGTACAAAGCCAGTTCTCAGCACTAACGCTCTCATACACGTAAAAAGAGGTAAAAGTCTGCTGCTGAAATAACCGAAAGTCTTCCTCGAACCTCGGGAACAATTTATAGGCATCTTTTACATGTCTGTAGAAACTCTCAGAGTCATCAACGAAAGCACGTGCAACGGCCATGACAGTCAACAGGTCTGAGCGGTAACAGCCTTTCGCAACCCTTATATACTACGAAGTGGCCAACTTAAACAAAAGTGGCAGCAGAAGTAGGAGCACTATTCTTATTTTCCGCAAAAATGACTTCATCAGCCTGACCCATTTTCTTCAGTATTCACAAATAACGCCGGTTTGGCCATCATTAAGGATGGACCACAAGACACTATCAGGGCGGTGTGGATAGCTGGGCAGTCGTGGGATTCCTGATATGAGCGACAATTGGACGGTCACTAACGAGTAACCGGGTGAAAGAGATGCCAAAGAACAAGATTAAAAGTGAAGTAAGCGTGGGGCTTTCAACATGCAGTGAGGGATGCCAGTGGAATATTGGACACTGATTCAGCATTGGGTAACTAATTGTGGGGGAAGCATGTGAAATGAATGCAAGTGATTCAAACGTGATAATAAAATGGACTTTTTGTGCAGGTGAATTCGGTGTCGTATGAAAATTCACATAAAGGCGAAGAGCTTCACAAGGATTTCAGCGAACTTTTGAAGAGAATGAATGATGTATGGACGTATAACGGACTTTCAAAGAAGAGCCGTCAAAGAAACGAATTAGTGGAGACAAACGCTACTGGAGCGGCTAGGCAGAAGTTGGAAGAGTGTAGAGAAAACTTTTTGTATGTGATAGAAATTTATTAACCAAATTCTGGTTGGCTGCAGATGGGTGGTATTCTGTTCCAAAAATACCTTGGTTGCAGATGGTGGCAGGTGGAATGTTGAGGGTAGCAGGTAAAAAGGGGTTGGTTTGGCGAAGTGGACAGCGACGAGGTTTGGGTTGTGGTCATTGGTTTCGTATTTCAAAGCAGAAAGAATTGAACTGTTAGGATGGGTTATTGGGAATAGACGTTGAGCGGATACGTTGATGGCTGGTATCAGGGATCACCTCTGCGATCCGGTGAGACTTTCATGAGGTTTTGTTGATCCTTGTACGGTGTTCCATGTAAAGTCAGCAGGCGAGAGTATAGGTTTAAACCATTGATCAAACCATCCGGTCCTTACGGTAATCCGGGATAAACGTCCAGTTGGCCGATGTCTACCTAAGTATTCAATGCGATCTGAAAGGGATTAGGAGTGCGGCAGTCTGGAGAGTGTTCCAGCATTGGGTTATGATTATCGTTTTAAACGGAAACCAGAAAAAGAAAATTTTATCTGAACAATTAATCATCGTTCGGCTAGTCGGCCGGTCTATTAGGGATCCCTAGACGGAGACTGGTAGCTTTTTAGGGTAGTTGGGTGATTGTAGAGGTTTAAGGAGATATCAGGTAGATGGTGGATGAGGAGAGGGTGTCCATTTGGGAATCAGGAATAAAACAATAGTAGATGGTATGGTCCGGGAGAAGAAAGGGGGAAATAGGAAGACAACAGTCTTGGCGGGTAACCAGCTGTGGTCGAGGACGGCAAGCCGTGAAAATGGAGAAAAACACTGGGTGTTAAGCTGAGGATTTTTCCTGTGGGAGCAAACGTGCTGGTATTCCGCGGGGTCAAGAGAAGTCAGAGGTAAACTGATTTTGGTTGGAATGGGGTATAAACTTACCATGAGTGTATGCGCAGAGAAGTGAAGCCTATTTACTAAGGAATGGTAATCCGTGTGGCATGGCTTCAGTATACGAGAAAGGACGCGAGAAAAGCAGGATAGGCCGGCTGCGTTATAGCCTGAGACAGAGGAATTAAGTGGAAGCGAGCACCTATCACTGAAGGACGGAACGGTTTTTTATATAGGTATGCAAATTATGTTGTAGAATGGCACGATCTAGTAAGGAAGGAGGAGAAACGTGGGTGGAGCATGCCCAAGGTAAATATATATATATAAGTATATATAAGTGTACATGTATATGTATATGAATATGTATATATATATGCATATATATATATATGTATATATATAAATGTACATATATATATATATGAATAGATATGTATATACATAAGTGTATATATGCATATATATATACATATATAAATGTGCATATATGTATATATGAATATATATATATATATATACATATATATATATGGTATTTCGCCTAGAGTAGTCACTGAGCAGGAGAAAAGACTAAGTTCTGCATGAATTTACAGAAGAAACTTAGCTGGGGGATAGAATGGGAAAAGGAAAAGTGATGTCATAACTGGGTGTTGAGTTCAGTTAATGAGCATCGTCAATTGAGATAAATCGGGCTGAATTTTTCAGTTCAAAATCGCAGGGGTGGTGAGGGAATTGTTTGTGGTGGTGTCTGGTGTGGAAAGAGGGAAACGTGAGCAAAAGGATATCAAGGAGTGTCGAGCTAATTCCCATTCTTTTATAGAGTGGGAGACGGAAAAGAAGGTGAGACATTGAAGAAGCGAGACGTATATGGATCAGTAAATAGATGAGGATTCGTACAAAATAACCAGAATGACGAAAAAGAGGATTAAAGAGAATGGCGGGTAGATGGGCACCAAAATTGGTCCATTGGTAGATGGACTAAGGCAAAGCTCGGCCTATGACACGTGAGACTAAAAAAGGAAACCGTGAACCATGGATCACAGAGCCTTAAGATTCGGTAACAAAGTTTGGATGCGATTTATAGTAGTTATTCAGTAGAAAAGTAAATTCTGCGTGAAATAAGGGTAGAAACTTGTCTGGGGGGACAGGGTGGGAGCAGAATTGGTGACGTCATAGCTAGGGGTTGAGGGCAGTTGGTGAGCCACGCCAAGTGAGATAAATCAGACTGGATTTTCCAGTTTAAAATTGCACAGGTGTTGAGGGAAGTATATTTGGTGGGACCTGGTGCGGAAAAGAGGCATTGTAAGCTGAGAGATATCGAGGAGCTTTGAGTTATTCACCATGCTTGTGTTAATAATTACAGGACAGTAGTGAGTGTAAGTATACATGTACATATATATATATATAAATATATATATATTTATTGGATATACAAATATTACGTATATATACATATGTAAAAATATATATATATAAAGCCGGCCAGAAGTTGGTTACTGATGCAGTTTTTATAGCTTTGTTGGGGTTGGCTTCTGGGCCGCAGACGCGATATAACTAAATAAAGGTAATAAATCGTGGAGCGGGTGAGGCAAATTGACAATTTTTTTGGAGTAATACGGTGGTCTCTATAAATGTGAGCGCTTCTGGAAGGATTTCCTTCAAAGTTAAATTGGCAGGATCCTATAAGTTGGTATAGAGAAGTAGTTAGTGGACGCAGGCATGCTTTACTTCGATGACGAAGTCTAGGAGAAGCGGTCAAACAAAGCAATCAGAATTTCAAAATGGGCGAAGTTATTAAGGAAGGTAAGGCAAAGGGAGAAAGCAGAGTAATAGCTTCAAAATCGAGGCCTCATTTGCCAAATTCTAGAGTGCTTCAAGCTCGTGATGTCAAGTACGAAAAAAAGTGAACTTATAGCGACAGTAGGCGTTTAGCTTTGATCTGCGAAGAATCGAACTGGGCTAGCTTTGAAACTCAACTGCAGACAATGCTGTTCGCCACTACGGCCCGACCCTCATTCCATTGACAGAATAAGACCCAAGTTTGCAAATTTATTCAGTTTGCTCCAAATGCAAGCTGAACCCTCTAGTAAATTACACTTCATAATGAGGGCATCACAACGGCTGAGCAGTTGGAAGCGACATTTAAAAATCTCTGAAAATGGATGTCCTTGGGACTAAATGTCTCCCACCTTCATTATGCAACTTGGCGGAATCGAAAACCAGCGGGCATTCATTTCCTCGATTCTCTAATAGAATTCGAACTCTGATCACATATAGCGCTAGAAGCCTAGAAATGATCTCTTTGAAACCAGTATAATATTAATAAAGCGTCCGAGGAATGTGTTGGATACTAGTCGGCATCCTCAATATTCGTTAAGTTGAATTGACCTGTCCTTCTCGAAGTTGTGGTTATTTTCTTACCTAGGTGTGAACTTACCAGCTTAAAATCCCAAAATATAAGATTTTGCTATTATGATTTAGACCAGGTTTTGTGAATTCGCCCTTGAATATATATAGTCCCACTGGTTGCATAACTGAGGATCCCCGAAAACTCCCAGAACTACCTCGGATTTACTTTTTGTCCCCGTGTCTCTCAGTCCCGACGGTCCGAGTCCAAAACACTCTAACCTTTAACTAGTAGTTTAATCAACCATGTCATTGGACACACCACTCAACTGTTACCTCCTTATCACCGGGCTCAAGAGTAAGCGCATACCGAGTATGTATCATCTACTCAATACCAAACGATGGCTTTCCCCGATGATCGGTCTCCACAAGAAGTTCACTATTCTGTTGTTCAAACAATGAACTATTTGTATTTTGTTCCCATACATCAACACTATTTGAGCCTACAACAAGAGGTCCACTCATGAATTGAAATATATCGGACCCCTCCTTGTTGGAACCAAGCTGCCAATTGGGCATTCCCCGAGTGCTGAGAGTGTTCTGTTTTCACCACACACTGTTTCACAGCTCAAGGACTCAACCTCACCGGAGGACGAAATTTTTCAATCCGTGTTAGTTTCTCAGCGAGGGGAAAACAGCCAACCCCATCTGTGCTGGACCCCATGTGCGAAATAAATGGCTGGGGGCGAAGAAGTGGGAAGAACTACACATGGATTAAGCATGCTCTTCTGCCTCTCTGTAAGGAAAAATTTGAAATAGTATGAACTCTTCTGACCGGAAAAACAGTGGATTTAAACTGTACCCACCCTCCCCCACCATTGGCGGACAAAGTCCGCGTTACAGCCATGGCCAAATTCTGCACTTGTGAGGTCTTTAACAAAACAGCATTTGGGCTAAACCCCTAATACTTCTGCCTAAGTCTACGCGGAGCGACAGTGGGCTGATTGAGTTCTCTGGGTATGAACCGACCTCACCTTTCGCAGTTTAAACCTCCCCAGATATCCTACGCCATTTTTGACTTGTTCGCTGATGACCAGTTACGTTTTCACTGAGAGCTTAAGGAAAATTAACCACTTGAAGTTGGCTCTGTCTTGAAGTTTACATTGATAAAAGGAACAGTTACCACCAGCCTCTCGTTACACAGAAGAAGAATGCGAAAAAGTCTGAAATGCTAATCACCACCTATACGTGACTCTTTTGCAAGGTAGCCTCAGATATCTACTGAGAAATAGTCCAAGGTTCCAAAACGGTTGTAAAAACCTAGGTTCTCATCGGGCTACTTTGTTCGGTGTGAGCACGAATGAAGTATGAAAACGAGCCTTCTGCGCATTAACCTAAGTGTTCATATTCTCCAGGTGTTCAACTTTCGTAAAACGTCGAGCATCTGTGTTTTTGAGTGGAGATGCAAACCACTGCACACAAGGTTCCCGCCGCGAACTACCGGAGCGAAGCCGAAGGTTCATTTAGTCATTAAGCGCATGAGAAAGTAAGTGCCCGGGTAGCCATGTTTTCCAGCAGCCTTCAAAAAGTTTCACATCTCATCCTAATTTCACGTCCTTTTCAAACCAAATCACGTTATCTTTTATCTTTCACGTGTGGATGTTTAACAGTAAAAAATAATAGTGGGTTCAGGACAAGACTAATGATTTTCAAAGTGTGACAACGTCCTCAACGCACTCATATAAACTTCCCGAGTACATGTTAATTTGGTGTAAAGAATATATAGAGAGTAAACCCTGCCGGATGCTCTGTATGCCTTGTGAATGTGATTATTTCTGACACCACTTTGCTAAGCTGGCCAAAACTTAAGGCTTTTGCACGTTTGTCCGTTTTTATGAGACTTTTGAATTTGGCTCTGAATCGTTTCTGACTTTCGTGTTTGGATCGCGGGACTTTACACTTTTGAGTTCTACCGTTAAGCCCACTTGGCAGCATACTTGAGGTTCGCATATAATTTACTTTTTGTGATTTTTAATTTAGTTTTGTAAAAAGTCTGGATCCGTCTTGTTCTGGTTTTGGGATTCGTGTGAATTGGTCACGTTTCGCCGGGATTGCGATTCTTGACCAATAACTGGTGTTTTATATAAAATGACACTCGCAAGTTTCCTCAGACTAAGACCATCCATGATGCTCTGAAGCAGCCCAAAGGAGTGCTTAGTTAAGTATTTTAGCTGCAGATGGGCTGATTCCAAGCGTGCTTCGGAATCTGTTCCAGCATGGTGGCTTCTGCCTCTCAAACCGAATAGGGCGAAACTGGCACGAGAGTTAGCTTTTAAGGTGAATTATGAACCACCTTCATGCCATTCACCGAGCTCGATGACACTCCTCCGCTTGAAGCACTTAAAACTCATAGATTCTTCGACGAGCACCCATTCAAATCCATCCCGCGTTATCTGTCTGTGGTCAGAAACCATTAGTTCGTAGTCTGAAATGAGCGTTGCATTACAAGGGTTTTTAAATCTTTTGCGGATTACAAACCGTTTCCCCACTTCATCTGTTCATCAGGTATGTGTGTCCCATCTAGCAACACGTGGCGTGCTCACATTACTAAAAAACCCTGGAAAGGCCAGAAAATTCTTTTGTGATTCTTTTTCACATTTTCACATGGGAGCTGATAATTACATCCGGCTTTCATCCAACGTTCCTCCGCGTACTCCCCGTCGATCTCAACTCCTGTCCCTTCCTGTATAGCTCATATTTATATCCATAGGATGCGATTTCCGCCTGCTTTAACTCCCTTTTTCAGGTTGGTACCCTTCGCCCTGAGTTGGATGATTCACATTGAAAATTCTAGTCGAATGCTTTTTCCAGAGAGTGAACTTAAGCATCCCGTAGCTTTTGTTTGCATTGCCCTGCTAATCACGACATTGCTGGAATTTACCATCAACTTCTTTTCAGCGTGTCATCAGTAGGCGTTTTACCTGTTGCTGCCCGATCAGATTCCAAACCGATTCGTATTTGCCGAGGAAACATGCCTCGTTTTACAGTACTCCAACGGAATTCTAAGGCGTTATACTGTTAGAAAAATCTGAGGTCGATCTTTCAAACTATCCAAACTTCCTATCCTTTTTGCAATTCTGAGCAATTTCTCCCGCGTTACCCATGATTCAAATAGTGCGTGACAGCCATAATCGAGATGCACTTAGGGGTTGGCACTAATTACCGCCAATGGCAATTCGCTCTGGCTGCTTCGCACGAAGACTGGTTTGTTCCTTTAGTTTGACTGAAAGATGAAGCAGTGGAACGCTTTTCTCCACATTCGAGTGAGTGACTACCATAACTTATGCGTTCTACCAATACTAGTGCCCTACTTCGCCATTCTGACATCAACGTTCCTCGCTGACTTCGTATTATCAACTGTGAACTGTCCACTGTCTCCATAATCGTCATTCCCGCTAGAGCTGTGGTTAGCAAGTTACATCCTTTAGCCTAGGGGTACATTCCCTTTTACTTGCAGTTGGCTAATCACATAATGTCCGTTATCCTACGGCAGTACAGATTTCATACCGTAAGGAAAAATGAAACTTGTCAGTGATAAAACATTCGCCCAATCATTTGTAAAGAGACAAACCTTTAGGACTAAGATTTGCCGACGTGGTGCCTTGCTGGTTATCTCGACTACATGCGCACTGCCGAATACTACTCTGAAATAAAAGCGCTGTTGGTCGAGAAGACTGCGCCCCCTTTAACCTTCGGTACAACGGGCAACATAACTCCTCTTCCGCGGGAATTCCGATCGTGTAGCTTTGTTACATTAGGTCTTTATCTTAAATCAAACAATCACCTTTCCTTCGAGCTTTGACGGTTGGGCTTGAGCCTTGCAGTTACAGTGATCGTAGGTTTTATTTTCGGCTTCAAATAGCACGCTGCCTCTAAGCAGTCACTGTTGATTCACGGTTCATTTTTCCAGCATGAGAGACCAGAATGAATACTATTTGAGTTTGGTAATTTTAAAATTGCCTAATTCCCTGCAAAAGGCCGCAACTTGCTAAATTCCACCTTACTTTGGGCTGCATCGAAATTGATCGCTTCATGTTGTCCAAACCTTCAATAGGACAAACTTCGCATCAGTGAATGATTTTGGCAACCCTTGACCAATAAAGCTAAGTAGCAGACGACAAACTGTTCCGAACAAAGAAATAGTGCTCCGCCGGTGAAATAACTTTTTTTTTCTTGTTTACCAACCACGTTTATTGCTCAGGCTCTATTATATCAGGCAATTCGAGAGTTACCCCGGTTTTTCAAAAAGCTACGGCTGATTTTCTGCAAGCTGAACTGAAGGAAATGCAGGTTGACCAAAAGTTGAAATCAGATAGGCCGCATCAGATTCACGAGTTGAGGAATGAATTGAAAGTGGAGAGAGTTACTTTCGGCATTAGACTAAGAAGCATTACACGGGTTCGAGGCTGGTGCCCAACCGCTTCCTTGTTTGAGGCACCCTCCTCTCTGTAGCGGTGGTTCTGCTGAAATCAAAAGATCTGCGAAAACGGAACGATTACCAGGGTCACGTGTGACGGATAGTTGCACAGACAGTGGTACACAAGGATCAATGATGCGACATGCATATCGCTCCCAGGAGCAAGCGAGATTCCGTACGACAAAGCAGCATATCAAAGGCACCACATCTATGCACGTAAGCAGACAAGAACGCAACGTCACGAATTTGTGTTCCGTCCTATTTTGCACGGAACACAGCAAGACAAGCTGGGTTAAGAGAACTCGAGGAATGCAGACGTGGGTTGAAATGGAAATATTAGCCATGAGAATCCGTCCAACAACCTTTTCAAGGTTGCTTTGCTCGGAGCGTCGATAAAATCCCACGGCGAACTGTTTCGAAATGGGACCATTCTGCGAGTAATATAGTTCTCACAGACATTCGTAAGAAGACGGGGCTTAAACACCTTTCACGGCGTGCCTCCGGAAGAATTCCATGCTCCAGAACATGAAAAACGGTCTGCAAGCCTTATAAGGAATGGTTGTACATAAGGAACATATATGCTCGAGCTCGGCGGGATTCTCAAGAGTACAATTCCAGGCCGGGTAATCGTTGGAGGTGGGGCTGTGCAAAAGCCGGTGAGCTGGTTTTGTGGCCTTTCTTTCGGTTCTTGACCAGACCGGAGTGTACGGTCTGACTGACGTATTCCAGAAGTCCAATATAATTCCAGTAAAAGATCTGTGTCATCTCTCACAATTGTAAGCCAGTTTTTTCGCCCTATGTCGAGGAGCCAAAGGGCGGACCTGCCTGCTAGTTGAAGGTGGCAAGAAAACTAGCGACTCACTGAACGAAAACTCTGAGGCCTATGACGCATCACACCTCAGATTGGTATAGCATTACTAGTTCAGCAGGGATGAGCAGGGTAGTTTTCAAATGACATGCTCGCACTTTCATAGTTATCAGTTTGATGGCTCCAGGCCGCTGGCCAAGGCATGGCTGGTGTATCGTGGGCTGCAATTTTGTGGAGCTGATACCTCAGATCGTTACAATTTAAACTTGCTTTGCACTTTTCATTGATGGATTGTTGGTGGGTCATTTATGTGATGGAAAAACAGTGAAGAATCCGGCCCTGGTACTTGGGAGGTTTCACGGTGTATTGTAGATGTTTCCGAGGGAATGGCACCCACACTGACCGTTATTGGGTGATCCGCAAGAAGGCTAGGAAAAAGAGGAACATATCGCCGGAAATTCTGTAGGATTCTGGTTTGTACACTGGACAAACATGAGGTACCCTGACAGATGATTTTTCGAAATCACACAAAGGTTGTTCGTGGGGTCTTGCCTTCACCTTAGGTCTGGGTGCCACTATCCACGAGGCAAGTCTTATCGGTGATGCATGACCTCTCTGGTAAGAAGCCATGCTTGGCTGGGTAGACAGGTCTATTCTTGGCAGGTGTGCCTGCATTACAAGTTCTGTTATGCGCTCGAACATTTTACTGGGATGGCTGGATAGGCTATTGAGTCTGTGTTTCCGTTCATGATAGCGACCGCTTTCTTCCAAGAGGTTGAGAAAATACCAGAGTCTAAACGTTGCTAAGAAAATCTCCACGTTAACCTCCACCTACGTTAGGGAAGCTTTTTCATGAACCCTGAAATGGGTCTCATTCGGGCCTATCAGATAAATTAGTTCAACTGGCAAAGGTGGCTCTGTATCTCCCTTCTGGTAGAATGTAGTGCATAAATGTTGTCCTACCGGGAACCTGTGGGTGCAAGTTGGACGAAGAAAGGTAGTGAGTTATAAACGGTCTGAAAACGCAACCAAAGAACTTCTGCCAGCTGGAAAAATGCTGCGGCTGAAGCGCTGTCTCCAAGACAGGGCTCGAGTGCGACGGCAGCTGACTGCTTGATACTGAGCAGAAACCTGAAAAAAGCGGACCAGTTTCGGTCCTCTCGCTCAAGGATAGCCTTGAGCAGTTTATTGAAATATCCCTTACTTTACCTTTCGCAAAATTCACAAATGCATTTGAATTGTGCTGCTTCCGTTTATGGTCCAGTGGATTCAGCCTGCCAAACCTCTTAGGGCATTCATCCGACAGGCATTCGGTGGACGGCAGAAGTGGAGGTTTACTGTTAGCCATGACTTGCTTCCTAGGGACATAGAAATTGCCGGTCTGACAGACGCCGTCTTTCGAGCAGTTGAGGAGATTTTTTATATCAGACAGTCGATCTAAAGGGCTAACCTTTTGAGATTGGTTCTTCTGAGTTCACGGGCAAGTGGGCATTAAAGGTCAAGTGCTGGTTAGCAATCTACGCAATGAAAATGAATTACCGCATGGTTACTTTTTCCTGAAGAAGGACGAATTTTGGTAACGTCTGACCGGTAGTTCTCTTTGGAGAACATCGGACCAAGCAGCCAGGGAGAGTGCTCTATACGACATCCAGTTGGTTGACCGACGTTGCGACCGGAAGACTTCGGTCTCTAGGTCTGTTGGTGACTTCTTAAAGGGATCACCAGCGGTGCTGCTTACCTATCTGACGCTCAGAGGTGGGTAAACTGACGGCTGGCCTCCGTGCCTAGCAGCTGTTCTATGAGATGAAGAGAGTCAATAATACCAGCGTGTGGAAGACGATAGATAGCACTTGATAGGGGAATATCCGAGGAAGTTTCAGTCGTTACTCTTGGGAGTCAGTAAGAACAGTTTTGGGAGGAAAATAATTGAGATAGAAAGAAAGACTATTGCTGAGACAGGAAGCCACCCAGCCGGTTTAGTCTCCTAAAGAATGCTTTTGGACAGAGTATCCGTTGATGAAATGTTCTACCATTTGGGTTATCTGGGGTGATCAAAGTTCCAGCGACTGCCAGAACATGAGGTTTCCCGTAGGCCTCCAGATGCTTGATCTCCAGTATCTTAATAAAGGTGCTTAGAGAGCTGGCAGAGGTACATCTCAGAAAGTACTCGGTACAGATTTGAGAGGGTTGGGAACCACTTCTGGAAGGAAAGGTCCTGGTTGGCGGTCTTTTGGGAGCTCCGTGTTGTTTAATTCCTTCCATGGAGCTTTTTTGAAAAGCTTAGCTTTTTGAAGTTACCTGTTTCGAAGTCACTTCAGGGAGATTGGTCTTTATTGATGTTAGGCGAGAAGGAAGTTGATGAGAAATCGGATTTTTGAGCAAATATAGAGGGTGAGTTTTAGGAGCATTGCCTAGTAGGCCTAGCTTGTTCAGCCGTAATCTCGAAGGCTTGCATTTCTCAGTGGCACGGATTGGGTTGTCTGGGCCATTGTGGGTGCTTTCGTGGCTGCCTGTCTAATTTTTAGGGGCTTCTGTAGTCTCAGATGCCGTATCTATGACCGTTATTTGCAGCTTGTTATCTGATTTCTTTGGGTTCAAGTTTGTTATGCATAAGGCTAGGGGCTCGTTTAGTGCCTGAGCTGCTGGTGAATAGGAACAAAAGACTACTTAGGGGGTACTAGGAGATGCAAGTCTCGCAGATTCCACAGATAACAGGGTCTCTGGTTTGACTTCCGGTCTGTTTAGGACAATTCGAAAAGACCAGGAAAACTTGAGGACGCTGTTTCTCGCTGAAAATTCCATGTTTTATTATTGGGCACCTTTTGCCTGCTTTTTTTGAGCAGACGCGGAAGGGTTTGTCGTGCGAGACCCCTCTGATAAATTTGAATGTACTTCTTATCGCGCCTGTCTTTGTCAGCAGATTTAGGGCAGCACTCTTAGAATGTAATTCTGCGATGGGGCCAACTATTTTTTTTCTTAAATTTCAAGAGCAGCCGGGATACCTCTGCTGGGTTTGGAATTTCGGTGGTTAGCCCTCTGAGCATTGTTTTAGCTTGTTCCAACGCGCTTGCTTCGAAACGTTACCCCGAATTATGGCTCTTTGCGGCGTTGAATGCCGTGCAGATATAAATGCAGTATTCAGAACTATCTTTCGGGATAATCTGGCTGTTTTAATTGCTGCAGAAGTTGTCGAGGGTGAATTCATGGTTAGAGCTCTTAGAAGAGTAACCTCAGGCTCTAGAATGAATAAACAAGCTCTTGGTTTACTCAGCTCGGTTGCTGATTCGTCAGAACAAAATTGGCCTAAGGTGTGGCCAGCCTCAAAACCATCCGGCTGTGATTGAAGACCCACAGGAACGGTTGACTGATCCAAGTTCTGAGTTGCATTGATGCTAACTATTTATTCAGAGTTGAAATATAAACGAAGTACATCAAGCCGAGTGGGAAAAATGAAAGAAATTGGCAGCAATTCAGGGTAAGCTGCGGCAAAATAAACCGCCCTGAAGCGAAACGGAAGCGGTTAGCATTAAAAGTATAGCCAGAATTGGCCGGGCAAAACACCGAATATCTCCTCCCCTACTAAGGTGATAGCCATGTCAAAAACGATGTTTCACAAACAACGCTCTTGTTTTCAAGGGCGGAACCTGTGAGAGATTATCGTCTGAGTTTATCTGAGGCTCAACTGGAACTATTTCCGGGCTATTTCTTTACCTACTAGAGGTATGTGGCCAATTCAAACATCGCGACTGAGGTATAGCTGGAGTAGGTGATCAGCTTTTACTTTGTCTAAACATTACTAGAAGGGGCGAGCAAAAGATACAGTTTCGATCTGTGTTAATTTGTCCCTATACAAAAGTACATTAGTGCCGAAGAAACCTGGATCGGCCCGTAAGATGAGATCGCTTAGTGGCAAGTTCACCGACGGAATGCCCGCAGCAAGGTTCAAAGCCTCCGGCTGCAGAATCAAGTGACATGACCAAATTATTTTTAAATACATTTAGCTGTGAAGTAGCTTCAAAGCAGCGGATGGACTGAACGTCCATTCAGCGGGAAACTAAAGCAAAGATGCATGACAAAAGGACTGAACATTTAGGTAAGTTAGTGAAAATTCGAAACGCAGAAAGTCAACAGACGGTATCTTTCGTCATCTTCAAAGGAGTACATCAAGATAGACCTGCAGATATGGTGGGGCCTTTCGGCGAATCTTGCTTTTTCATACTGACGTCCGACACACTGGCATCCGAAGTAAGCCTGGCCCTCTCGCCCAACAATAGTTAGTCTGCTTTTTGTTTCACCCAGTGGATTTTTCTGTCTATTGACTCCTGCTAAAATATTTTCCACCCCGGCTCGAAGGGTATTCAACGGGCTGTCTTCAACAGGGTGGATCCGATGTATCCGTCATTCCAACTAACTTATTCAGGTTACTTATGGAACTTTCCTCGTTTCCGAATCACCAGGAGACGTCCAGAGTCACTCCTTTGGTCAAAGAGTGCTTGAGTGAACTTAAAATCTATCGACCTGTAAGCCATACCCAATTGTTCGCAGATAAACTGAGATTACTGAAGATGAGATGATGGCTCACATCCTAACTGACTAAATACTTGTTTCCTAGAGAAAACCCTTCGTACCCGACATGACAAGGTGGCCGCCTGATCTCATTCACTGGGGCGGCTGATAATACAGGAGCCATGATTATTGTGCTACTTAATGGGCCAAAGGCTTCTGATCAAATTTCGCCCTCCAGTATTCTTCTAAAAGTGGAACGTTAGGGCACCATCGATATGTTTCTAAGGTGGATGTGGTCACAACTGTCTAGCCGCCAACAATAGGTCAATGCAAGTGAGGCAGCCCCTAAATCAAATTCCATTACTGGCTAAGTCATCCGAAAAGGCTCACGAGCCCCAGCTTTTCATGAGGTATAGCAATATTTTTAAGATTTTCGGCCCATTGATCTACACCAGTTTGCGGATGACATCAAATTCTTTGATCCCGGTCAACTGAACTCAGTCTTAGGCAACGTTTACCGGGATATAAACCCCTTCACTTTCCGGGACAACCTTAGTCTGGAGGAGTATTCCTCAAAACAAAGCATGATCCTACCATTAAATCGAAGTATCTTTTCGGGTCCTTTTCACAATGACGGGCAACCGGGCTCCGGTAAGCCATTTGTGCGGGATTGCGAATTTCTGTACTCTTTCTCTATTTCTTTCGGCACATTTAGCCAAGACGCATGGGCGAGAAGTTTAATCCGCCCGAGTTTTCGAGCTTTTCACCTGTAAGGAAGTAAGATTGGCATTTTTGGGACTCTTCAGACTCAACCTAGAAAATTGTTCCATGATGTACTTAAATGCGCGTCAACGCGATGAGGTAGCCATTGGTAACACTTAAAAGTAGCTTACAAAACAACTGCCTGGCTACTCTACTTAGCCTAACCACAGCGAACAATTCATTCTGCTGGAAGTGGAACCTCTCAGCCTAAGAAAAATTACGTTGACTCTAACTTCTACTACGGTTTGGTAAGCTATAGAAGTCTAGAGTCAGGGCCGCAGTCCATGAGTTCAAGGTGATAGCGCTATTTTTTAGATGTGTAGATAACACGGTGATTGTTCTTCAAACCAAGAGAAATTTAGGATCCAAATACTACTTTACGGAACAGGCCTTTTTTGTAATAAACCCCACAAAAGCTGCCGCTTACTGAACCTGCAACGGCGTTTAAGACCACTTTATCCGAGGAGAGCTAGGGCTTTTAGAGTGGGTTTAGGATTTTACTTTTTTGGTAACAACTTAACTCCTAATTGCAATTCCGGGTCAGTGATCCGTAGGGCAACATTCACTTTTTGCAAATTTCCTGACTCCGACTCATAATAGTATGCCTGAGGCTGGTTTTTCCGATATAATCCTTCACCATCAGCCTCTCATTCATGTCCGACATTCATACACGATGCTCACCCGCAACTGTTCATGAAATCGTTTTCCCACGATCTGTAGCACAATTGCGGCCGATCTAGTCGTCTCTTCCAATTGGCAGCTATCCGCTTAGGAAATTTTCAGATCCTCACAGTTTACCAGTTCTTGTTTTCAGCCTGCGGAGTAAAGCAGGCACTCATTATTGCGAAGCCATTCCGTCATTTTATGTGGCACCGGCTGGAGATCAACCTCTACAAAGCAGGTGGTGACATTTTTCGGTAAGGCTCTCGAGCCTGTGAAAATTCCCTGTATGTCAAAGCCAGCAGTGCTGTCACCAAATGACCCACTTCCATACTCGTACTCGTCCGACTTTTGCCTGCTGAAGCAAGCGGCCATATGAGAACCTCAGGAAAGCTGCTGCACTTGCTTCGTCTGCACCATTTTCTCCGACGGCTTAAGGATGTACTATAGCGAAAGCAACGGCATCTAGCTCGCGAAAGGAAAACAAATTTTTGGAGCAGTTGCTGACCTCATGGGCCACGTGGAGGGAAAGGAGAGTTGAGGAAAAATTGGCTGTACACCATGCGGGATGAGCTTGTTCCCTTGCTCCCTGGCAACACTGAACATAAATAGAAAACACTGCTGGATCAGAAAGCCCGGGACCAGTGCTCTCGGACCCTTTCAAAAACAGATGAATTTTGATACAAGCCCACCCTCCAACATTGAAGTAATGGAAAACTACTATTTGAGCTTTTGAGCCAGCCTTTGGTTCTTCTCTATGAACCTGTGGTAAATGACTGCATGCCACTGGAGAGCTCCGTCTATACTCGCACTTTTTCTCCCTATACCTGCTTTTTTTGTTCTAACCACTTCGGGTTTCCTGCACAAAAGTTGGCCGGCGTGTCAACGGTAAATGCAATAGTCAGCATGCAGTTTGAAAGTTAGATCACGTGACCCCTGCTCTGATGACACCTCGATGTAGATACACCCAGGGGTTCACAATTAAAAGCCAAAGTGCGTCTTCATTTGATTGCTTGAATGAGAAGTGTAAACATCGCATATTTAAAGGTTACAATCCGTAACTGTGCTTTCTTTGCGCTGTCATCGAGCCTGCGCAACAAAAACGTGTTGTTCGAAGTCAGCTGTGAATTGTCTACCATGGTAGTGACGGAGCTGCACAACCGAGGTGCTTCATGGTCAACGCTCTCACCAAATCATTGCCTTTTAGTTTGTGGTAGATGCTCACTTCCATTTGATTCTCTTGTCTCAGGACATAACTCAGTGGCCTCATCACTTTTTCCTGCGCCTTCTTGTAAACTCTAATTAAACACGCCATTTACTACTTCTCAGTAACTATCACTCACCAACCTGCACATAGGCTTATTATACCAGAGGATCTCATTTAACTTAGCTACCGTATGCGTCCGCTTTCACATGACTCCCACAAAAAGCACGAAGTTCAGGTCCAACTAAAAAGCCTCCCCATGGCTGTGAATATCTTTTCTTCTACTCGCTGTCTTTGTCGCCCTCCTTCACTGCTGGTACAGCTACCAGGCTATTGTCCTCTTTTCTTCCCGTTTCTCCTTCAGGTCCTGATGCTTTACCAACGCATCCTTTACCCCGCCAGGGGAATAACACTCGCTTGCACAGTGGGAATGGAAGTTCGGCGAAGATTATCCCCGGATTTCGTTTTGGATAACCCAATGTCGCAGATGGAAACCTGAAATATATATATATATACTTATGTACCTGATCAAGCCCCCTCTCTTCATTTTCAGACAAGCGATCACCGTGCAGTTGCACATGTCATAAGACTGAGCGGTTCAGGGTCGATGGCACCATCCTTCTCTAGCAAACGGCTCACCGTAGTTGGCAGGCGCAATCAAAGACAAAAATGGGCTTTCTCTAGATTGTGGCCTCCGTGCGTTTACACAGACGCGTTTTCAAACGTGTGGTTGCCTCGCATCCCCATCAGTAACTCCAGATATTTTTGCAAAATGTGGCGCGTTACTCATTATGAAATGAAATATTCGCTGGTCTAAGAGTTAGGCCTCACCTGAGGTAAAGTGTTTTCACCCCCTCCCCAGGTTTCGTTCCGCCATGACACTGCTTCATTACTGACCATTACTTCATCACGGTTTGTGATTCCATCATCTTTCCACCAGCCATCATTTTCACTTTTAGATAAATCTTAATTTTTATCCCAATATCAGTCTACTGTTTTATGGGACAGCGTTTCTTTACGTAACCACCAAAGTTCTTTTTGCTACCCGATTGCTATGTTCACTAATGCGCGGCCCTCATAACAACGCACTTCGTTCGGTACTCGCGAGTGAGCACTGGCCGATAAGTTTTCGCTCCACCCTTTCATATTGCTTATCTCCTAGGTTTGATCACAAAGCCGGTTTCAACGGTTTCCGTTCGGCCAGTTAACAACTCTGCCGTAACTCTGTGCGAGACCGATTCGAGTTTGCAGCTTCAATTAGTTTCCATTTTGCTCCATTCAAACTCCACCCAACATCTTTGTCCTGCTGCTGAAACATGAGACCGTCCTCTCCGAATCCGTAGATATTTTATCGTGATGAGCGCTAAGTTTCACCTGTAGTGTTGTACTGGCGCAGCTCGACCACGACCGAGGAATATACCCTTATTAGTCATACTATTAGTATTATTATTATCGTTATGACTACTTGCCAGACCTCTCATTACCGATGATGGAACAGATTGCACTGATGCTACCCACGAGTCTCAAGGGCTTGCGTCCTGGAACACTTGGTGATACCTCGAAGGGCGAAAGTGCCCGGACTTCAGGATCTGCAGCATTCAGAGTTCTATGAAGTGCAGATTGCTCGAAGTACATTCGGTGAAGAGGCTGCAGATAGCAAGGTTCGAGGGCTTTCATGGCCAAATAATAGGAGTAGCTAATTGCATAACCTCTCAAAGAAGCAAACCTTCCTGTGCCAAAACAGTGCAGACCTTGTCGGTTGTAGTTGGAAGAGGCATGTTATTCATTGAAGTAGACGAGCTCGGTGAATGTAAGCTTTGTCTTCCCCGCCATGCCGTCGGCCATTGGACTCTTGGGGAAATCAAGGCTGGATTTTGTGTCCTGAATATGGACATCTCTCAAGCAACTGTCACCTTCCAGTGCCATTCCGTTTCCGTAGACGATATCACTGTATGCTGCGTGGTAATCAGAGGCGGTCTACTGACCACGTTAGGCACGTTTCAGTCCAAACGCTGCAGTTAGACGAGCTGGGTACAAATGACCCCAGAAAATCAGATCAGTGGACCAGTGTTTGTGGGACCTCTTCTGAGCTAGGGTGTAGTTTCAGTTTAGTTGTGCTACCAATAGGAGTCGACGGATCTGGGGGCCCTAAGTGAATCCATGCTGTACCGGATAGCGGGACCGACGCGACTTTGGTAGAAAAAAAGTAGCTGCTGGAAGCAGTGGATCAGAAGCCGTTCCCAACCCCCTTTCGATTCTGGCCACTAACTGGACGATTTCTTGAAGTTCGAGAGTAACGAAGATGCGGCTGAACTCCCTTTTAGGAAGTAACTTATTGAATAAGGAACAACTCTACCTTTTAACAGACAAGCTACTCAAGCACTTCGATACTACCCGAATTGAGACCTTTTCGCTTAACCTCACCCTTTGATTCACGGTTGTAAGACCAAGTCTTAATAACCCATGGTCCAGTTTAAAAACTCTTTTCATCCAGTCAATGTCGCTGGTCAGCGTAACAATTCGACAATGGCAATCAAGAATTCTTCCAACCCGGGAGTTCTGCAAAATGTCGAAAAACCGTCGTGGAGTGAGAAACCACTGTATAGTTTGTAACGGCCGGTCGTGGAAAATCCCCCTTTTTCCCGCGCGATTCAGTGTTTTTCCTATCATCACTCATTTGCCTACACTATCGACTTGTCTTTACGAACTGGTTGTTTCTATGGACCAATTGTTGTTTGTTCGCGCCCAGAGAGCTACTTTGGCACATCCTTGTTCAGGACCTGCGTGATGCACGTGCTGTTTGCTCATACGCTGCTATTCGGTTTCCGTTGTTGAGTACTTGTGATCGTATTATTGAGGTTTGTATATTTTGATGTCATTGTTCATGTAATAATCTGGTATCGTGGAATATCGCGGATAATCGTCTTTTGATTTCGGGATCCGTTGCGAATTTGGCTACGCATTGCTCAAACGTTCGTCACAATACTCAACAGATCAATTTGGAACGAGGAAAAACGCGCAAATGCCAATACAATGGTCGAAAACATTGGAATCCGGACAGAAAGTAACACGGCTAGTCTCTGGGAAGGTTTTGGGTACATTTGATTATTTAGTTAATGTTAGATCGCCTAGTCCTGTCAGCGCTAGTTCACGTGTTAATGAGAGCAATATGAATCGTAAGGATGTTGATTTATATAGGCTGAGAATACTAGACCTAGAGCAACAGTTACTATCGGCTAGACTACAGGCACAGGAAGCAGAAAAGAAGTGCACACAGAAAGAGCGAGAGCACGAGACCAGCGACTTCGACATTTCCGATAGATCAGGGTGCAATAAGATAGGGAACCCCAAGCCGGTCGCCGACTACAAACCACCATCGATTGATTTGCCTAGAGTGGAGTTAACGGTTTTTGGACGGGCGAGCTGAGCAATACTGCAAGTTTGTCAAGCAGCTCGAGACGTTCGTTGAAAATAAGGTAACCGACCCTGGGCAAAGGCTTCTCTACCTTACTCACTACTGCTGAGGCCGAGCAAGAGAAGCTATCGACGGGTGCACCATGCTCGACCCGGAACAAGGCTACACAAGAGCAAAGAAGATTCTAAGGGACTTGTTTGGCCAACCGTTCAAAGTAGCCCGTAACCTAATAGAGGGCGTGGTGGTAGAGGCAAAGAGAACCAAGGGCGACGTCTTCACCATGGCCGACCTGGTGATAAGGATGCGAAACTTCTCAATAGCCCTCGACCATTTAGGTTACGGGGCTGACCTAGATGCAATGCAAACCTTGGAAGGCATAGCCCGTCACATCTCTCCCGAACCACGGGGTCGGTGGGCGGAAGGAGCAGAACGGATAAGCCGAAGCGACATGGAAGCTAACTTAGAAGACCTGACCGAATACTTGGACAGGCAAACCAAGATAGCTGACAGCAGGTTTGGCCGACTCATCCGGGACAGCAACCGGGCAAACAAGCCCAGCACTAGCCAATCTCAAACCCCTGCACGGGTACATCCAAAATACCAACCTTGGACCAATGCACATGCCATTTCACGCTAAGCTATAGCGCAACCCAATTGCAGATCCTGTGGTACTAACCATGGCCTACCAGAATGCCCCAAGTTCGTCAACGCCACAAAAGACGAACGATGGGGAATGGCGAGAATGACAGAAGCTTGTTTTATTTGTCTCAGCACCAAGCACCCGGCGGCAGCCTGTAGGACAAGGAACCGATGTGGTTATGAGGGCTGCATGGGCAGACACCATCGATTGTTACACCAGGCGACAGTAACCTTACCCGAGGCGAGTACCAAACCCAGCTTTATTCGTTCAACGTCACGATCTGCCAAAGACCAGTAGGTTTAGGCGCAGTCGCCGTGAGAGTGGTGACCCCAACAGGAGTGACCAAAGCCTTGGCCTTCATAGATAGTGGTTCGCATACCAGGCTAGTAAGGACTGAGTTCGCAGAGAGATATGGGACTAAATGGAATCAATCCTCATTAGCTGTAAGCACAGTGAGTGACACCGAAGACATCCAGTCGACCAAACTGCACCTACAACTCGCTTCCTTGGTCGGCAACGATAGAGCAGAAACCCTAGAAGCATTCACTATAAAGGACCTGACGATAAGAGCACCCCTGTCAGTGAAATCGATTCTGACTCAGTGGCCGCATTTCGACGGGATTGCGATCGAGGAGTGGCAGAGTAACGAAATTGATCTGCTGATCGGCTGCGATATACCGGAAGCGCACTGAGTCCTGGATCAAAGGACAGGAAGCCACAAAGCACCCTATGCAGTACGCACTATAATCGTTTGGACTTTATATGGTAGTACAGACGGCAGATGCGGCAAACAGATCAACTGCATTTCGGTGAAAACGACGAACATCGAACATGCATTCCAACAATTGTATAACACCGAATTTGCCGACCTGGCCATGGAAAGAGATGCCCCATCACGAGAAGATAGTTTGGCTTTGGGAATGGTGGCCGAGAACGTCAAGTATGCAAAGGGTCGTTTCGAGGTTCCTATCCTGTGGAGATCCAACATGAAACCCATGCCAAACAGCCGAGAAATGACTTTGAAAAGATTAGGCTTCCTCAAAACCAGGCTGCTCTGGGAATCACAGTTAAAGATAGAATACACGCAGGCCATGCAACATAACATCGACTTGGGTTACATGGAGAGAGTAGATACAGCGGTTACCAGCCGCAAATCTGAGGTGGTACCTACCCCATCACCCGGTTGTGAACCCAAAGAAACCGGGGAATTTCAGAGTGGTTTTCGACTGTGCCGCTAAAAGTCAATGTGTCACTGAACGACCATATACTACAGGGCCCAGACTGGACAACACCACTAGTCGAAGTTTTATGTCGTTTTCGGCTAGGAAAGTAGCCGTCTCTGCGGACATACGCGAAATGTTTCTTCAAGTGAAAATGCCCGTTAAAGATAGATACGCCTTTTGTCTTCTCTGGTGGCCTGAAAACGACGCAAATCGCGCACCTGACGGGTACAGGCTGACCGTTCATCCCTTTGGGACGGTTTCATCCTCCTTTTGTGCTAACTTTGCCCTCCGTAAAACCCTCAAGCGTTTCGACGGCACCAGCAGCTTGTTAGGAAGAGCAACGGACCATTTCTACGTGGACGATTTCCTGTGCTCCTTTGACGATTCAAATGCTGCTATTCTTTATATGACCGAATTGATCGCCACTCTAAATGCCGGAGGATTCAACCTCACTAAATGGACTTCGAACAACCAAGAGGTGCACAATGTTATACCAAAGTCCGAGAAAATGGAGTGTAAGAAAGAGCTTTTGGGATCCTCTTCACAAATGGAGCGCACGATTGGGCTTCAGTGGACACACAGAGGGGACAAATTCATTTTCACTGCAGACCTATCAGACGACCAGTCACACGGCGAGGGATCCTATCAGCAGTCTCAAGCCTCTATGACCCCTTAGGTTTTGTTTCGCCATGGTTGTTACCGGGAAAGTGCTTGCTGCAATGGATGTGCCATAGAGGGACGGATTGGGACGAACCTCTCCAGAATGACGACGATAAGTGATGGCGTGACTGACTGCACAGCCTGGAGCAACTTGGTGAGATCAAAATACAAAGGCGCTTAACAGGCATCAAGTGCACAAACGATGCCCGACTCCACTTACTCTCCGATGCACCAAAAATAGGCTACGGGATGATTGCTTACGGCTTCTGGGTGGATGCAAATGGTGAGCGGCACAGCCAGATATCATTCGCAAAGGCGAGAGTGGCTCCACTGAAAACGGTGTCGATTCCAAGGATGGAACTGACCGCAGCAGTACCGGCCATAAAAACCGCGGGGCTGATTAGGAGACGCCTCGACCGGATAGACTGGAAAACAAACTTTTGGACGGATTCAGCCACGGTACTTCATTACATAAACAACACTACCACTCGTTTTACCACTCTCGTGGCAAACAGACTCACTATAATACACGAGTCGACTAAAACCGAGCAATGGCACTATGTGAAATCCGCCAGTAACCCAGCCGACTTCTGCTCAGGTAGCCTGAAAACACTAGAGGGGTTGCTAACGTGGACAACGGGACCGGACTTCCTAACTGCGGCTAAAGAGATGTGGCCAAAGCTATTAACACCCAAGGCCGGTGACGGCGATATCGAGACTAAAAGACTGATACTGGTCATAAATTTCACGGGAAGCTTAAGCCTGATAAACAAACTGTGCCAATTCCCCAACTGGACAAAAATGTTAAGAGCTGCGGTCTGGTGGACAAGGTACAAAGCACTCTTATTGATTATGAAAAGCGCAAGTCCACAAAACACATTGAACGTGGGGACGATACTACCGGGCGAGCTGAATCAAGCCGAACTCGAAGTTCTACACCTACTGCAACTAGACACTTTCCCGTCCGAGGCCCGCGAGCTAGCCAGGACAGATGATAACACCAAAGGAAGCAGGCTGTTACACAGTGGTATCCGATCGCTAAACCCCGTGCGAATCAACGAACTACTGAGGGTTGGAGGGCGGCTGACGAATTCAAGCCCAGAGTACGAAACAAACCAGCCCATAATAATCCCCGGTGACCACCATATAATGAGATGCCTGATAGATCATATACATCGGGTAGAGGGACAAGCAGGCCTGAATCACTTATTGAACAATATACGCCGACGATTTTGGGTGACAAAAGGACCAGCGACGGCCAAGCGAGTCATAAGCAACTGCATTACTTGTAGTCGCCGGAGAGCAGTAGCAGGCCAACAAATGATGGCCCCCCTTCCAGCCGTAAGAGCCCAACCGGGATGGTGCCCGTTCGTGGAAATCGGCATGGACTGCTTTGGCCCGTTACTCGTACGACATCAGATGAGCACCCAAATGAGATATGGTAGCCTAAGAACATGCCTACAATCCAGAGCAGTCCACCTCAAAGAAGTGCATAACATGACAACCGATTCATTCTTAACGGCCCTTCAAAGGTTCATCGCGAGGCGGGGCGTCCCCAGGAATATATACTCCGACAATGGCTCGAACTTCGTTGGGGCTCATAAGGAGTTAGAGAAATGGTGGAACCACTTGGACACCGCCAAAATACAAAACCAGACCGTAGCAAAGGAGATAGAATAGCACTTCAATCAACCTTATGCCAGTCATCGTGGTGGCGTTTGGAAAAGGCTGATAAGATCGACTAGGAAAATACTCACATCCCTAACCTCACAACAAACCCTGGATGACGAGACGCTGAGTACTTTACTAACAGAAGTAGAACGCATATTGAACCCTGGTGTCGATCGTCCCAGACCAGGAAGGCGAACCGGCACTCACCCCCAACGACCTATTATTACTCCGGTCAAAAGCAGGAGCAACCACCCCGAAAACCCTGCGTGGGACGTACGTTGTTGGATGGAAACAAGTGAACCACCTAGCACAGGCTTTCTGGAAACGATGGACCAGGGAGTATCTACCAACACTGCAGCTTTGGCAAAAGTGGATCTCCAAACAGAGGTCGTTCAGACGAGGCGATGTGGACATCCTCAAGGAGAGCCACCTACATAAAGACGATTGGCCGGCTGGAGTGATCAAGGATTGTCGTACAGAAATCGATGGTCTCGTGCGCACGGTGGTGGTGAGGAAGGACAAAGGAGACGTATCGCGAGATACACGTAAAATATGTCTAATTGAAGTTGACAGCGACGCGGGCGAGGCCGACACTACCGACCAAGCTATGCCCACGTCTGCTGATACCAGATGAAGCCGAATTCATTTGTCTATCCCTCATGTATTCCCCTGTAGGACCCAACCCCCACAACATCTTTGAATTATATTGTGTTTAATTTCACACAGCATTTACGATGTACCATAGGGTGAATTGTCCAAACCTTAGCTCACCACACGAAACTGCATGTAGAAGTAACGGGGCTAAGTCACGCACACATGCCTACATTTTACTAGTTTTTGCCACACGGCCTTTTGTTGACAGTGCAAAAAGTCCCCCTTTGATGTGAAGTCATACCTGTGATTCCACTGTACACGCCGGCACGTACACACATATACACACACGCACTCAATCGAGCACAAACATTCAGAACAGGACGGCTTTTTACATGAACAGCATCTATGTGGCCCCTTCAAGCCCGCCATCGGTCATTTGGTCTTGCGGAAGATGTAGAATAGCCTCGCGTCTATGTGGCCAAAGGATTAGGTGCGACCAGTAGTAGAACGGTGGCGACGAGCATTAGGCGCGCGCACTGACAGCAGGGCCTAGGTAGGTAGAAAGAATCAGTACCTTTATACCGAACTTTTGACTCTGCTAAGGATCCAGGAGGATTTTGGTGGGCGGTTTAACAACCGGTCGTGGAAAATCCCCCTTTTTCCCGCGCGATTCAGTGTTTTTCCTATCATCACTCATTTGCCTACACTATCGACTTGTCTTTACGAACTGGTTGTTTCTATGGACCAATTGTTGTTTGTTCGCGCCCAGAGAGCTACTTTGGCACATCTCTGTTCAGGACCTGCGTGATGCACGTGCTGTTTGCTCATACGTTGCTATTCGGTTTCCGTTGTTGAGTACTTGTGATCGTATTATTGAGGTTTGTATATTTTGATGTCATTGTTCATGTAATAATCTGGTATCGTGGAATATCGCGGATAATCGTCTTTTGATTTCGGGATCCGTTGCGAATTTGGCTACGCATTGCTCAAACGTTCGTTACAACCACTCCGTGTGATTTCCAGCGGCTCCGTCGCCATGTTTATAGCATTGACCGGTGGAAAGTCACGGAATTACGCACATTTTTATTGTACTTGGGACCTGTTTGTCTGAAGGGCTTGTTGAGCGGAGATGCGTGTGAGCATTTCATGCTGCTTTCGATTGCCACTTTTATGTTGTGCCATCCAGTTTTGTACATGTCGTGCAATGCTTTGGTGGAATCAATCTTGGGAACATTTGTTCAAAAATTCTCTTCTTTGTACGGTGTTTCAAATATTACGTACAACGTCCACTCATTAATTCACCTACCCAACGAAGTTCTTATTCACGGGAAGCTGGACAGAGTTTTCTGTTTCCCATTTGAATCTTATCTACGAAACTTGAAATTTAGTATTCATGGTCCCAGAAGTCCTGCCCGGCAGTTGTGTCGCCGTTTGTGCGAGCGTATTACTTCGGACAACCCGGATTCCACTGCCCACATACAGGATGACGTCGGACAACCAATTTACCGGTTCCGCGAATGCAAAGATGCTATCCTATTGAACCACGTTATTTTTTCTCCCAGGCCACCGAACGACATCACCATCGCCGGTGGCAAACCGGTTGAAATTGTCGACATATGTAAGGCATCGGTTAGTGTGAAGTATTTTAAAAACCCGTGTAAATTTTTCGGCAAACCCATGCACTCTAACCACCTGTACATTATTCCGTTGACGGTTTGCACGATGATGTTTTAACACTTTCTGTTAGTAGCTTTGTGTGCAAGTGCTTTCCCATATCTGTTGGCAGTATTCATGTAATCGTACCCATATTACACACTTTTAACTTTTGATATTCCACTTTTTGACATGTGTCCGGTACTTGAAATTTATAATGAATGATAACACCGCGTAATGCCAACTGCTACCTTTTTTTAGATGTACTTAGTAGTTGTTTTCGTGTGTGATAAATCTGTGGCCATCGTCCACAGTAACTGGCTGGTTGGTGATAAAAGAGTACGTTAGCCCAAGTAGTCAACCGTCCAGGTTTGTCAGAGATTGCTGTTGGGAGGTTCAAAATTGGAGGATAATGTTCTAAATTACGAATTCCATGAGGTATATCACTCAGGTGAATTTGGAGTATACTCTTATGCCGTCAGATATTCTGAGGGATGCAATGGATTTTGAAAGGATGTTTATGGGTGAAACCGGCAGGTCAGCGTCGTCGGATGACACACTACTGATGACGCCCTTTGCCGAGCGCTATTCCGTTCGCCGCAGGTGAGATATCACTTCATTCCATATTCTTCAACGGTACCCATTGCTTTCACATCAAATGAGAGTTCTGAGGAACTCCCTCTATCTCACAGAATTTGTATGGAATCTCCCGTACAGTCGCCAATGTCTCCAGGACCAGTTTTGGACTCAGCCTACCCCTCACCAAGGTAAAGTAAATGCAGCTTTCCTAATCACGCCTCTACGTAGTCCACCAAAATTGACAGATGAGGGGAATCGCGGAAGTATGGAGACAGAAGCTGCATTCAGCTAGCGAGTTTAGTGGTTTTATGAATCAGGGAATAAGAACGTTTTGTATAGCTCGTCCCATCCACTAACCACCAGTCAGTCGGCCGGTCAATTGCAGGATTTCCTAAAAAGATGGCAAGATGATTGATCTATCAACCCCACTTGTGATATTCAGACTATATGAAACGTATTCTCTCCTGCTTAAATGGTCTCCTGCCATTCTTTGCTAATGGGGAAAATTGACGGTTTCATCAGCCGTGGTGAGGGAGGGGTGGCCTCCACCCACGGCTAACGATGAAGCTCAACTGAATAAGTTGGAAAGTGACCTGCAAATCAACAGAAATTTTAACTGCACAGTGAGTTGCATATTTCGTTAGGCTTACAAGTTAAGGTGAACGCCCCACAGCGCCACATTGGCACCGATATGGGATCAACTGTGCGAAGAATGTTGTCTTTAATAGTTGGGGAAGATCTGGCGCTCCGGTGTAATTGGACCGGAACGCCCGAAAAAATACCAGTCGGAAATTACCGATTTCCCTACGCTGTGATAGGTAAAGCTATTTCATCAATACCACAATTAATTTCGCAGAAGCCGTCAAAACAACCACTCGGTTCCAAGAGGTACCACCTTTGGATAACGAGCGCATCATAAACAGGCGGTTTACAGATGCCCGGGATCGGGGTCTCTGTCGTCGGATTGCCAGGTAAGCTCAAATTCCCCAGTGAAATACACCTAAAAATGTTATACTTTATTTGTGTAACACAATTCAAAATCTCACGTTCTTTGTTTACTTTGCAAGGTATGCGAAGTTTCTGTACATATATATATATATATGTATATATATGTATATATATATATATATATATATATATATATATATATATATATAATACCATCGTTCACATCGCCAAACCATTGTTTCGTCTGCATTTTCCCTTCCAGATCTCGCCGGCACACAACATAACGTTGGGAGAATAGGTTCAACCTTTTCTTGTACTGTGACTTTCATAAATATTTATCACTTACAGTTATTTCTGAATTTTGTACTCATTGGTGCTTTTAAATGAGTTTGCTACTGATTGCGATGGAGCGCTTTAAGAACCACTTATACATGAGAGGTTATTATTGTACAGGGACCATCGATGAAACCGTTATTAGTGAAACAGGAAATTTTATGATTTAGCTAATGTAGTTTCCTAGCAGTGATTGTGAGCACCCTTGGATGGCGGCTAGCAAAGCGTTATTATCGTAGGGATGGGATTTGGAATGTGGGGGTTAGTGGAGATGATTTGTGGGTCAGAGCACGTCGATTTTTTGCCTGCCCAGCGTTTACCAGAAGAACATCGGAACTCTACCGGCACTTTGCCGGAGCCAGTCCGGTGCCGGTCCGGATCCAGTGTGCTATTAGGGAGAGCGTAAAACAGTGATTTTGCGATCCGCAAATTGCCCTGGTAGATGAACCTGAATTCGTGCTGCAGGCCCACCCTGAAGCCCTATTCTGCTGACTAGAGGCTTGGTTTGCCAGCCTGGTTTCGCCCGCACTTCGTTGCGAACGCCCCGCTAGCCCGATATGCGCCTGCCACATCGGTAGATCTGACCTTGAACTGCACCCTCGGGATTAAATAGAGTGAGCCCTGGTAATTTTTACGTGAGGCGGATAACTCTGCCAACGGAACGGTGTTTTCCCTGATTTATTCAGAGCCTTGGATGGTCCTGGAGATCAAGGTCAATGAAGGCAACTACTGGTTGGCGGATACGTTTCAGATAAATACCCAGGCTCGGTAGCCGGTATAGCAGCGGAAGCAGTACCCAGAGCGATAGGATCTTGTAGAGTGATGCATACTTAGGATTAAAAAACTGGCAAGGGGAAATATTGGGGAGGCGCTATCTGGGAGGGTCCTAGTCGAGGGTCCAAGCTCAACAGCTCGAAGCAAATTGGCGTTATGCAGGTGAATATGGGCTATTGACTGTGGTGGCTTTACAGCTTGAGCTACCTCCTCGAAGTTCTTGAGATTTGGCGCTGGGTACGCGGTACGGAGACTAAGCTAGGGCCATTTAGGTAGTTTTTAAGCTGGCATAACCCAGTCAGTCGCAGTTTGAGCATCAGAGGCCAGAAACGAAAGGTCCCAGTCCCCAGAGGTTATCATGTTTCGATGTCAGATCCCAACACCAGCTGCCCTTGGGATTGATGGTATCATAGAAAGGATGGTTATTGGGGAAGGGCAGTTGAACTTCCAAGATTATTTTGTGGTCATTCCGCAGGACAAGCTGAGTGACTTGCTTTTTTACGATGAGTACGTTGTGCACGAATACTGAGGCAAGGACACTTCGCCTTCACTGGTGTTTTCGCATGTCGAATCCAGTCCCCTCTGGGAATATATGGAAAGAATTAGGTAGATCGGTCAGGTTCGCTTTGGAGGACCAGTTATTCTGAGGATAACTGACGTCCCCCGCAATGAGTTCGACGCAAGCACAATGACCTAAGGCAGCAATAAATGCGTCAACCACAGGGCAAGTTCTATCTGTCGATAAATTAGAAGAACAACAAAGGGAACCCCACAAGTTGCATAGCTATTTGTGTTAGTTAATGGCCAAGGGTTGTCGTTTACCAGTTCCAGGGAGGAAATCCGTAGAACAAATGATGACCACCACTTCGTCTGAATGGGTGCGGGCTCGAGGAGCCACTGCACGCTGTTATGCATGTATGTTTTAATTTTGACCGCCCAGCAAGCCACGCCTCAGTAACTGAGGAGGTGTCGGGGTAGGTGGATAGCTCTAAGGATGTCTATTCAGGAGTTCTTCTGTTACTGAGCCGCTGTTTATAAGAATGTGGAATAGGCCAATAGTTGAGCGGGAGAGATGAGTACGTGGGTTGCGTAGTACAGGTGGGTAGGATATGGTGTTTCACGGTGAGAGGTTGATAACATCGGTCGTGGAGGGCTTTCCATGGAGACAACAGGGTGCAGGGGAAAGGTGTCAGATATAGTGTGATCATTGTGGGCTGGACAGATCCTCCTGCATCTGGATTGAGGAGAGCTGCCGAGGCTATGGTGCTAGACTATCTCAACATGCCATAGGAGTGGATTCGATAAGATCAAAGCAACATTTGGGTCGGTGGGAATGTCACCAGTTGCAGCCGAGGGGGTTGCAGGCAGGAGGGCCAAATAAGCAAACAGCCCCAGCCTATTCTGTAGTTTGGTGTGTACGGCTTATCCCACTTGGCTGCCTTGAAAGTGGTTGGTAACTTGTGTCAGGATTGGACTACGTGGTCTTACGTAAATATCCATTGAGGGTGGTGAATTGGCACTGAGAATGAGAGGGTTTGATCCACAAGCTGTACGGTATTAGAAAGAACAGTCGGGAACAAGAGGGCATTCTAGGCTGTAGTGCCCGGCTACACCAAAATGCAGTGTAGGTGGTCCTCTTAGGTGGGATGGCTAGTTTGGGTTACAGTGGTATTACTGTTGTCGGCTGGGTGTGAAGAAGCACGGGAACGGGTGTCTAGTGAGAGAAGGGCCCCAGCTACACTGGTGATTTGCCAAGCTAAAGCCTGGTAATGGGTGTGAAAGGAATAAGAAACGCGGAGGTACCAATAGGGGAAAAAGTTAGAGATTGGTGAGCAGTGTTTTACTGGGCCGGTGGAATAAAGGGACCAGTTGGGTAGGGAATATGGGCAATGGAATGGTGAGGCATCATGGATGAATGGAAGGTTACTTGGGGCACTCAGACCGCTGCAGCTTGAGAGGAGTGGTGAAAAGATGAACCGGGACGGGGTGCAAAAGCCATACAAGGGAAGAGAAATCCGGGCTTCAGAAGAGTATGAGGTTTATACTATCAAATTGGGTAGGCTGATTGTCCCTACCGGAGGCACCTTTTGGTTCCTTTCTTTTGCCACATAGAGTTGGCGCTCGGCAGATCAAGAGAAGTATGGGGCCTGGAAATGTGCTTGACGTGGAATCTGTGCAGATAAATTTTCGAGGAGGTGGTACCTGATGAGTCTAGGCCTATTTATAATAGCTGCGACTGAAATCTCGATGAACGATCGATCGAGTTTTTACCTTCCAAATGTTCTTGATGGTACTATGAGGGAGTATCACTTGCTTTGTCAGGCGCAGCAGAACGTTGGCATTCATAGCTGAAAACTTCCCCCTTGGTTGGTGCTTTATCAGCAGCAGCCTTAATATCCTAGAATCGGTAATAAGAAGCAGTCAGGCCCCGATTTCTAATAAATTCCACTACAGTTTACTCATTATAGAATCAGAATAAGAGCTTGCTTGCGGTACTCTGGGTCCCTGTCCGCAGCCTGATGCATTGGCATGGATGACGTGTTATTTTGTAGCACTCCGGATGCCATCTCCCACGGAATCTAGAGGGATACCATCAGGGACACTTAAACCTATCAAGTTGTTGAGGTTCTCAATTCTTCTTATAAGTTCACTGGGTAGGATCCAACGAAGCCACCGGCTTTCATCGGAACTTAAGTCACCGGATTTTCAGTTCGGTCGGTGATTTTGTATGGTGGGCCGGATTAAAAGGAGTTATATCGGCGGATTTTCTGAGGAGTCGTTTGCGCCGCTCAAGCTGAATGAAAATTCCTGGAGCTGGACCCCGTCCTACTGTCTACTTATCTATCTTCCTGCTCACCGGCCATACTAGGTGCTAGATACTGCCAAAATTTTTATTACGAAAGCTCCCCCTCGTTCCATAGCCTCGTTATCCAGTGAACTAGACTCTAGCTCACCGGTGGCTTTCAGATAACAATACACTCACAAGATCCGGCGAATATTCGAGCCTGAGCTTAGTTCCTCGCGTACCGTTTCACAAAGACTGGCTGATGGGGCTCATTTAGTAATGTTCTATGACCTCTGGTTCTCCTATTTTTTCTCCAAACACCGACTAGACCGACACAGCAGGGAGCCTTGAATAATGTTTATTTAGGTTTGCTGCTTCTTCTTTGTGGTCTTTATTCTCTCTACGATGAAAGCTTTTACTTTTTCCTTGGTTGTGCTTTCTCGGCTAGATAACTTTGCGGACATTAGGTATGATATTGAGTCGCACTGACTTGAGGCAGTTCGTTCTGTTACTGCCCGGTTTTGTTTTCTCGCCCGTACTGACAGACCGTAGAGTTCTGGTTCGCCTTCTTTGATTTTTGCTACCCACTGAAAAAATTGTGCTCTAGGCCTGATAGAGTGTGCGGAAGTCGTTCTACTCACTTGGAGCAGAGGACAGGTATTTTCTCATTTATTCTTTCTGGTCAATTTTTCATTTCGTTCAGATTTTTTTCCTGGTTTTAACTGCCTTTTAGTTGTTTGGCGACCAAGGCTCACTTTCAAAGGTATGTTTGTAATGTACCTGTATTTTGACTCGCGAATAGCACCATAGAACTTGCAGAGCTGTCTTGTTTTGATTTGGGCCTTTCATCGCCTTGTGCTATGCGTTGCTTCGAGGACTTTAGGGGATATCCAGAAGGGGTGAAGTTAATTGTTCGTTGGACCGGGCAGTGAACCTTCGATTTGACGTCACCCTGAACAGAACTTGTACTTTTTGGTCGACATCCGCACATGGCTCTAACTTTTCTCACAAGTTTTCCAGAGCTGGTTGGGGGTGGTCTGCTTTAGTTACCCCAGTCGTGCTCAGAAAATGACCATTGTTTATACATCGTTATTAATTTATCTCCTCCACTATCTTTTCGGATGCTTTGTTTTGATCCAGCCTTTTTGTTCAGTTGCGTATATTTAGCTGGATTGGCTTTCTCGAGGTTTCCATCGACCTGGTCTTTGAAGTACTTTCACTTCTGCCTTCTCGCCTGCTGTACAGGCACTCTGTTTGGCTTCCTTTTGGCCGAAGCTTTTTCTTGCCTCCATTTATGTCTCGCGTTGGTACCATTTTGGTTCCGGGATAAAAATAATACACTCCCCTGTCTAACCGTCGATTCATGTCTTCTCTTTTCATTTGATAGAGAAATTTCCTTGGAAAGTCGCCGAGACGTCACGGAACAGAGGTTTGCTAGCCGCGCTCGCTAGTTTTTATGAGCCGATTGTCCCCAGAAAGCGTCTTACACAAACAAGTAGACGGCCCTTCCCCCTTCCAATCGAGCGCATGCTGGACGAGAGTGCAGGCCCCTTTGCCACAAATAAAGCCACCGGTCTTCCACTACAAGTACAAAACCTCGGGTTCATCCGCCACAGTTGCAAAGGCAAAATGAGATCCCTTCAAAAGTTAGTCCAACCAGCACTGCTTGCTTGACCACGGAAAAATAATGCATTTTCCAGTGTATGCACAGTCTGAGGGGCACAGCTTCAACAGCATTAGATCTCAAAGATCATGCCTGATCAATATTCACGTCTTGATGCTAAATAATTGAGGATTTAGCTCTCACTTCAGTGATAAATCATGATGTACTGACGAGTGTGAAGGGGTGGATGTGATGTCGTTCTTTCTGGAGGTTTTCAGTTATGTATTCGCTACCATAGTGTTTAAGAACTACGTTGAACACCACGGCGACTTGATCACCTGCTTCATCTCTTGAATGGGATCCAAGCAAACGTTTGGTATCCCTTAGGTGGTCCGTGGGTAAAGTTGGTGGCCAGTTAGTCCATGCTTTTGACCCAGAAAGCACGGAGCCTTACTTAATGAGCCATCCGAGGATGGCACGAATGTAGAGTCAAATGTTTCTGCGTAGGACGCTTGAGTTATTACTTCTTTTCCGCTCGATGTGAACGGTTTAGGTCCTTGAGGATCTAGATAATTGAAAGCAGGTTATGGACTGCTAAGCATTCTTCAATAGGTATCCAGGATTTAGTTGAGGACGGTTCTGTTACGGTTAGTTACTCTCAGATCGGCAATTTTCATATTCTTTTCATGTGATCTAGTGCTAGTGGTATTTGGTCTGTGTATCCACGAAAATTTGAGAACACGTCAAACCAGAATCAGTGCAACTAATCAACGATATCATAAAACACAGCAACAATGAACTGCCGAATACCCTTCAGTGGTAACACCAGCTGAATACTCACCCAACATTTTGCGACGAATATCATCTGGCACATTCAGCCATGCACTTGTCAGCAGGTCCTGAGGGTTTCTCAATGGTCCTAGTTTTGATATATCCCTCATTTCACCTTTTTTTCGGTTAAGTCTGCGTTGTTGCCAATCGGTCCTCCCTCCTTTCGAAAGATTTTCCCGGGCCTTCTTCAAGATAAGAAAATGCACTATGAGTTATCAGAAGATACTAGTAACTCCTAAGATGATGGCCAAGCCAACCACAGAGTGGAAATGATCAACAAGAGCTTTAAAACACCCAGGTGACAATTGAAAAGAAGCGCCGTGGACGGCGATGCTTTACCAAGATGAGTAGCCTAAAAGCGGTCCTTATTTACTGGGAGAATTTTGACCAAATAATGGTCAGAAGAGAAATGGCTTCCCCAGTGAACACAAGCATACGGAAGAACAAACGGAATGTCATGACTACGGGGAAAGCGCCTGATTGTGGCGGGATGGCCAAGTTCGGTCAATTACACGGATGAGGCCGGCAGATAGAGGGAGATGGTCAGGTCTAAGTGTCTGGGCTCTGTAAAGTAACCGGGCGATTGAGTATTCAGGTCAGGTCAGGTCAGGTCGCAGAACTTGCTGCTCGAGCCAGTAGACGCCCGGTTTCTTGCACTAGGAGCCCAAAGAGTTCCCATTAAGCAGCGACCTCCAAGTATCCAATGTAATTTGGTATTTTTAGTAGCTGAGTGAAAAGGAAAGGAAGCTGCCTCGCCCTCGGGAACAGCAACCTCACACTGATATAATTTCGGGGCCACAACTCACTGCTGTCCCCATGTGAGATATGTCTGGAGTCCTCAAATAATGTAAAGATGTTTATACGGGATGATAATGAGTGGAGTGATATGAAGGCTATGTTAGGGATAGGTGCAGTGAGGAGACACCAGATTGATCCTACGCAGCATAGTATAGATAGTCGGGAGGGGAGAAAGGGGCGGATATTAAGAATAAAAAAGCAAGCTTCCTGGAATGGTTAGTAACAGCCCAGGAATACCGTTACCAAGAGCGCATCTAGCTTGTGCCTAAAGGCAACGACCGAGGCTGCTGTCACTAAGTGAAGAGGTCACTTGTTCCACCTGCTTGTGACAAAGTGGGCAAAGAAAAATGCCCATATGCTCTTATATGCAATTGGTCTTTCCATGTTTTGCTCTTGTCTCCTGAGCGCGAGGTTGTGACAACGAGTTATTAACGGTCTGTCGGTCGTAGCGGTTCCCTCATATAACTAATAGTACTCTATCTGATCCCCATCGGCCTACAACGACCCATGAAGAATGGATTCAAAGCTTTTAGTCTTTCCCAGTACAACTTCCCTAGCGTCCCGTTTATCACTGGAGTAAATCTTCTTTGAGCGGCTTATAACACCTCTTTGTCCCTCACCAGGCCTGGTGCCCATGCTTGTACGAAAGTCTCCAAGTGATGCTTTATGGTCACCTTGAACATAGGAAAACTTACTACGGCCTCCATAGATGCAAACGTTTCTCTTGTGTTGAAAAGTGCCCTTTTGCCCTGACCGCTGCTGACGAGCACTGCTGGGCGTGTCTAAAGTTGTCGTGCACAAGCACACCTAGGTCTCTTATCACAGCACAGGACTCAATCCTGACTGCGACGGACAGCCCTAGGTACCTGTTTTTGATGTTTCCCTTACCTGCCAGCAGGCATTTTCTTTTGGCTGTATTTAGCGGCGACTCCCACTTTTCAGCCCGAACACTAACCCGGTTTAAGTCGGTCTGCCGTCGATTTGAGTTTGGTTCACCTACCATTTTGATATCTTCTGCGAATAGTACTCCGGACAGTCTGGTGTGGTTACCAGATCAATAACATGTCCCAGGAACAACAGTAGTCGCAGCACGAAACGTTGAGTTACGCCACTGCAAGACTGGGCCAGTGTAGACCTGGAGTTCTCTAACCGTACGAAGAAGGCTCTGTTACTCAAGTTACCCACGATCCACCTCACAATCTGTGGGTCCAATCCAAGCGCCTTTATTTTGCCCGGCAAAATAGGACTTTTGAAAGTCTGAGTAGCATATTCCTACTTGGTCCCCTTGGTCTAACCTGCGAGTTACCTCATCGAAAAATAATATCACTTTAGTGGAGCAGGATCTCCCTTTAACAAACCCGTGTTTCTGATTAGCAATCAGCTGGTAAGTACGCACACTTTCTGTTGGTCTCTCTCTAAAAGGTCCCCCTAATAATTTGAAGGCGATGAGTAGTAAGCTTGCGAGACGGTAGTTGGTTGCCACCTCCCTTTTGCCTCTTTGTAAACAGGGCCAACTTGCGCCAGTCTCCAGCCGTCCAGCAGCCCCAGATGTCTAGGAATAAGCTGAACAGCCGTGTTAGCGGTTGGGCCAGTATCCTGGCTAGGGCTCTCAGAATATCGTGGGGAATACAATCCGGCCCCTCGGCCTCGTGGCCATTCAGACTTTTCAGCGCCAGTTCAACCTCACTCTGACTAATGAAGGGTCCATCCATGATGATCGTCTGCTGGGCTACGGCGGTCCCGTGCTGCCTCCCAGTGTCTTGTCTGCTTGCAAAATTCAAAGAAGTTCCTCGTAGTCTGCTCCTTTTCGTAAGCCCTGGTTGACTGCACCCCGTTTTCGTTGACTACGCATCCTACGGCGACTCTTGCTGTAGCCCGAGACTAGACTCATCTATGGTAAGCCTTAGGACATGCCTTCACTCTTCACTTTGGGGCCCGTACGTATCTTTCCTGACTTAATCTCCGCGCCCTAATAACACACTCACTGGTTAGCGTATATTGCATGAAACTCTGATGTCCAACTGTTGACCGATGACTACGTCATGCTTTCCGCTTCGGCAGTTGCCCCTCACCGGATCTGCTCGTCCACCACGGTGGTTTGTCCAGCCAGGGGCTTGCCAGCCTATAACTACAAAGGTTTCCCAGTGACATTTGGCAAAACTATCGACCGCCCGTTCTGGATCGGCAATAGCACTCTAATCCGAAATAAAGATTGACACAATGTTCTAGAATTTTGGTTCCGTAGTAATTTTCCTTTTTCTCCCAATCAAGGAAAAGCCAGCAAATCTGGTTTCCGAATTTTCTTTACGATTAGTTATTCCTTCTATCATAACCATACGCGGATTTCCCTCGCCTACATGAAAACTACGACCGTCCCAGGCTAGAATGTGGCAATATGTTGATCCGTGCTTACACTCGAGAACTGGTGTTGTCGCAACAAGAGTAGTAAAAGCTCCGACCGGAACTAAGCGCGCTGAAGTAGCGAGAACACCAGTCGAATTGGAATTCACCTTGGAAATGTACTTTGTGCAATTGTTACGTACAAGTGTTCGAGTGCTTTATAAAACCATGCCAAGGAAGGTCAACAACAGTCAAGCGGTACGCTGTGGTCCTATCAGGGATCGAGGCTACTAGAACGGGTTCAGAGAAGGAAAAAAGAGATGGTGTTTGGTTTAAAGCGCACTTCCTACCCAGCTTGTTGGACCGGGCTGGAACTCCATCTCTTAAACTGAAGACACGTGAGAAAATCGTTTCCTTACGTGCTACTCCCTCTCTGAACATCTATTGGATCAGTTTTTACACATCGAAGCCTAAAAATCCGTCGTATGCGTAGGAAAAGTCTAGTCCCTGCCAATAGGGAAGTCAAGATTTCTTCACTTGTAGGATTGTGTCGTCGTAAAACAATAGACGCATCAGCCAGAGCGGCCTCCAAGGTTGTTTGGATCATCACCCTGGGCTAGATTCTGGGGTACTCCGAAGCTTATCCTGCCTTCTTATCAGTCATACCCTTGGGCGGGGTCTTTTCTTCCTCCATTTCTTTTATCTTGTCCACTAGGCGGTACTGAAAATTCTTTTTGGAAGGTGATCAATAACTAGGAACCTCGTTGACTAATAACCCTGGTAGCTATAATCTGCGTAGAACATTGAATAATACCCAGCCACGTAGTGTGTCCGAGTCCCTCGTATAACATACACCTCTTAAATAAGAAACGCCTCGTTTAATCCGGTTTCCCATTTCCTCTCTAAGTTTCGCCATTCATATCCCGCTTTCCTCCAACTGGCCTCCAACCCCGAGGGAAGTTTCTGGAGTACCCAGCGCTGGCTACTCCTTATCCACCTGTCTTCATATCCCCTAATTTTCGTCGGTGGGTATTTATCCAGTTTTACTTGGGTTTTCGTCTTTTTATCCCACGCTCTCCTATCCTCCTTTCATAAATGGCCTCTTTTTCCCTTATCAACCACCAGCTTAACTATTTCTCACTCTGGCCAATTCCGCGCCTAGTATTATCTCCCCTAAACTCCATCATCATCCAGCTACTACAAATATATAACGCACGGTCCCCGCCAGTTTATCTCCCATGGATCTATCCCCTACTGTCAGCTAACGAAACTAGTTAACAAACTTAATTTCGTCAGAACTCCATTAAAAGGTCGTTCATAACCACCAGCTGGAAAGTCCTTTAGACTGCCGGACTCCTATTCTCTCTCAGATCATACTGGCTATCGGAATAATTACCAGCCAACTGGATGTCATCCCCGGTTTACTGTATGGATCTAACAATTTGATCGATCAGTTGCACCACACTCCAACTTCGATGGTCACGGTTTATAGCTTGCCGACCCCATATCGAATACCCTACTTCGTTGGCCGCCCTGGTCACAATCCCATTATTCGGGTTGCAATCCATCATGATAGCCTCACCGAACAGCGTGGCAGATTCCTGAAGCTGACCAACACCCACCACCGCCTCAACATCTTCCCGCACTCCATCCAAATGTTTCAATTCATTCGGCTTTGCAGTACCGAAGTCACTGACCGGAATCTAGTCCTGACCTTTGCGTTCTCAGCCTACTCTCCCCGTTTCGTCAACCAAAGCCGTCCCGGCCCCTCTCTGCCTGCAGCCCCAATCACCTGGTGCCTGACATCGGTGGCAATAAAGGCCATCATGAAATAAAATAACAACAACCCGCAGTCGATTGGAACTTGGTTATTTTATTCTTTCACTAAGCATATAGAAAAGCTTGTTCATGCACAAACCTGACTTCCGCTGACAATGTGGGCCTGGCCCTCTCCAAATCACTCTTGTTTTCTTTCTTTCTCACCACTCCTACACATTGGCCTGGTCACCTCTGCGGAATCCTCTGTCTCCAGTAGAAGACTTCTTCAACGACTCTTCTCTGAAGTTCTCTACTATGAGTCCGTTTACCATTCATGTTCTTCAAAGGCTCGCCGCTTTCCTGATAAAGATTTGGCCCCTATGTTCACTTTCATGTAAACCTCCATACCGCTATGTAAGTTACCTACACAAAGGAGTCCAATCATATTATTCCATCTGATTCAGTTGCCCTCATATCAGAGGCTTCCCACACAGTTAGTTATTCAAAGTTGAAAGTAATCCTTTCACTCCGCTGGTACCACCGTGGCATTCTGATAACCGTATGTTTGCTTCACTTTTACCGTGTCTTGTTGCAACACTCTCCCCCATTTTCTCGACAATGATCCTTCAGCTATCCGGTCAGTGCGCCCTGGCTTCTCTTCCTGCACGTAGAGACCCTTTTTGCTTTCTTCTTCACTCTCTCAATTCCCTTTTATTTTCATATTCATCGACTGCACACCAACTTCCTTAGATTGTCGCGGTCCACTCTCGACCACCGGATCTATTGCGGCCAATTTTCAGCCCCCTTCGGGGCACACTGTGCAATACTTATGCCTCTCTTTCCTGTTCATGCTGCGACGCCCAAGGCCGGTTGCTACACTCTTTTTGTACCCACCTCACCGTGAGCTTTCCTTGTTGTCGCTTTCTTGAACATTTTCAAGTTTGACTATCTACCGCCAACGTTCGTTTTCTGAACTCGAAACTGATTTATAATGGGCGCGTTATTCTCCTCCAATTCAGTACACTCAAAGGCTGCATAACTTCATAGTACTGCTACTGCAATCGTGCTAATCTTGCACTTAAGGTTTGTAAGTACCCCCCACACGGCTGTGTATTGCTGTGTTCCAAGATTACGCCTTGTGCATGCTTCTCCGCCTTGGTCAAGAAACATACCATTATCATTATCAACTGTGTGGTTGTTTTTCCACTTTCTCGCCCATGTCCTTTTGTTTTAAAGCTTGTTTTCCGCTTATTTTTTTAGCTTCGTCCAGTCCTGTACACCACCGACAGGAAGATAAATAAAAGAGTCAGGAATACTTGGGCATCATCTTTGCACCCGTGAGAACCCCAAAGTGTACTACGAGACTACCAGAAGATTCTGACTGTGGCAGGCTTTTTCGTCCCTTCACCAGGAACAAGTGGGTGACCTCCATTTCGGGCGTGAAATCTGAATGAACGAAACTCATCTGTAGTATCTGGCGATGACTTCTGCTTCCCATATGGAACCCCTATTCGCCACGACTACAGTATGGCAACCAAGTTGCTCAGGCTGTGCTCATTCAGGACCTTGACACGTTAGAGTAGGTCCAAAAAAAGCTACAAAGGTTGTTCTTGGTCTCTCTGTCCGCGACACTTATCCCTGAACCTTTACCCTATAAAATTGTGCCGGGTCAGGGAGGTCTTTTCCTAGTGTGTATTCTTTTCTTTTTAGGAATAGTTGACTAGCTTCTCCAAGGCTCATGCCTAGAAAACTTAAAAGGAGGCAGAAAAATATTTTCCAAGCCTAGTCTTCGAACCGCCATCAAAAAGCTCTTCTCGGTTTGCTGTTTGTCTTTGTGGAATACTCTCATAGAAGAAACGGTGGAATCCGCGTAAAAAGTAGGTGTTCAAAGCTAGAAAAACACTTAGAACCTACGAGCATTACCCTGTGTCAAAATACTTTCCTCTTTTCATTTTTGTACACAATCTTGCTGACTGTTTAATCTGCTGTTTTATCACGTCACAAAGTTCATCACTGTCCGGCTTTGGCAGCTAAAGGGAGACTGTTATTTACTGAAGTTGCCTCATTTTTCACTTCAGTTCTTGGATTGTTTGGCCCAGGCAATCACTACGGATGTTGCTTTGGTACATCTATAAGCCGTATATTTTGCAGTGCCATACAGCAGACCATTTGAGAATTTCCGGTTCAACGACGGTCATTTAGCATTCGGCTAAATGCTCGGGTTGGAAGATTTCTTGATTGCGATTGTAGTATTGTAGCTCCGACCAGCGAGACCAAATGGGTAGAGGCGATCTTTGGCAATGGACCACCCGTAACTCAAACCTCCTTTCACGACCAGTAATCAACGGCATAGTTGTTTATGCATGTAAACTGTGCAAAAGCTTTAGTGTTTTGCTACCAATCTTTTGCTTTGGTACCAAATAAATCTGTATGGGCGTGTGTAGCTCTATGATTTCATCATTCTCACTGGATTTATGTTCCCAGGAGAAGCGTATTCGGTTCGGATTTCCCGTGGCTTTCACTGTTTCTTGCATCCTACCAAGCCTCCAAATAGTTCCTGGGAGGTTTCCCCTTCTCCGCTGTTACTGTTCTTATAATCACCGTTATAATGTTCTTTGAATGCATCTCCACAACCCTCTTAATATCCAGTAATCCGTTTTTCATCGGGCCAGAAACACACTGAAATTACCAATATTTCCAAGGATCCAAGGACATTTTAGCTCATGCCTCCAGCCCGTAGACTAATTCCAAAACTTCAGGAACATCCTGGAGGATTACTTAGTCTTACAGAAAAGCTTACACCTCAGAGATCTGAGAGCAGTAAGGGACCTGGTACAAGGTGAGAGCTGCTGAAGCAATAACCAAACACAGGCAAATATGAGTGGTGCACAAGATGCTCAAAACCTGACAGGCATGAGGCAACTGTAAGGTTTCCAGGAACAGGGCTCAAGGACAATGGATCAGAAAGATACCCTTTTGACTGCAGGCCAGCGGAAGTAAATCGCATAAAATCCAGGTGGATCCATGCTCATACGCAGTTCAAAAGATGTATGAAACTAGGCGTAACAACATTACACCGGGTACGTGTTCATGTACCACCAAGCAAGAAAGACCAGACGGACACACTGTATGCTTTCCCCAAGAGCATATATCCAGAGCCAGATAGCGATAATGATAGTACATTGTGAATGGGCCTCAAGCATTCTAGACCGCACGGTCAGATGGCTCACGTGGTGTCAGAGTCGGAGTTTCCAAAAGGACGTAATGTGAGCACTCAGTTTTAGGGAGGGTGGTCAGGTGAACCAGAACGGTAGGAATACCCGGCAAATGTGATGGTCAAGGTCAAACGATCCACTTAGCTAAAGGTGGTTCTGGTTGGTTAAAGGAAAGTTTGCGCACAACTAGCAAGGAAAGTGATCGCAACCTTCAGAAATTGGAGCAAAATCGAAGGACGTGTGTAAAACTCCTTCGAAAAGGAGGGTTCATAAAGGGGAATTCAAAAGTCATTTGCACGCTGAAGAATGTGGGGAAATTCCACGAGGAGGTGATGAAGGAGTCATTCATACTAAAATAGAAGAGCAAAATCCGATGGATGGAGGGAAAGATTCCAAGAGTGGTTGTAGAAGAAATAGCCATAAGAAAGCCGGCAAGCGATCAACGAACCACTTCCAATGATGTAGGTACGTCATGGAGAGTTGGCAAGGATATGAAGTCATAGCCACAAATCAACTTGAAGTGAGTTGTATGACGATTGCGTGGGCGAATAGAATGCAGAAGTGATGATAGTATGGAGGGTAGATTTGTGACCTGACGATCTTTTTGATAGTGGCAGTAAATGGGCTGTTTGTTCTGACAAGGAGGGTGGACAGATTCACGAAAGGGTTACAAGAGTGATCAGATGCGAAACGCGGGGAAGGCAGGCAGTGAGGTGCCCGCCAAGATTGACGAGTATTTATATAGGCGATCAAAGTGTGCCAGAGAAATTAGAGGTTGGTAGATGGGGATTGAAGCTACTAGCTATTTAGTATATAAATGAAATGGTGAACCTCGCCTGGCTTGGAAATGTAATTTATAATGTAAATATTGAGGGCTAGCTCGACGGAAGAAAAACAGTCTTCGGAGAAGACAGAGAGAATGACATAATTGCAGGAGCAACACGAGCTCACAAGCGATGATCTGTAATCCTCAAACGGTGCTTCTGAGTGGGGCTGACAGTTCCAAGCAAATTCAAGCTTCTGCGCATTTCAAACTGCGTACTAACGGAGGTGTAAAAAAATTAGAAATGTTACAGAGACACCTACCACTAAACAAGAAAGACCAGGTGGACACTTTTGACTTTTCTCAAGAGCATACATCTATTACTAGATAGTGCAGATGGAAGGGACAGAAGAATCACGTGGACCTCTTGTATCGCAGCTAAAGACAATGGAAGATGAGTTGTAAGCAGAGCTGCGACTTCTGAAAGGAAACAAAACGAAAGGACAGACGAGAACAATGCAGCCATCAAGTAGCTTTATTTCTCTTACTTCCCTAGTTTTCGTAAATGATGCAGAAAGTGAAATCGACAACCCCGCTTTTAAGCTTGCCGGTAAATTCTCAATAGTTGGAACAGGTATGACGGGCCATGTGCTGGCCGTTGAGTGTTGGTCGCGCATGTGGGATTCTCCGCTAAACCTAAGTGCAAAACGTGTGGCCACAAACACAGTAGCCATTTGGAGTGGCTTGAAGTTTCTGCAAACGGTCCACCAAGTAAATGATCCGATCATAGGGCCAAATAACAGCTCCAAGCCGTCAAAGCAACTTATCGCGGCAACAGACATAGCTGGTAGGGAAATCTTCTTATTTGTATCTACACTGTCATATGGAGGTCAAGGAATTTTGCTCTAATCTACAAGTCTATATTCAGGCCGTATTTGGAGTATTGGATGCGGGAAGGTGGGCCAAACTACCAGTAGAAAGTAGACTGCTCAGAAAAGGTGTAAGGCCTAGCTACTGAGAGGTTATTTTGCCAAGGTGGTACCACTTACGCAGAAAGCCTTCTAGCCTTTGATCTATTTTCGATGAGGCTGCAGCAAGTGTTAGGGGATTCTATGGAAACCTTGGAAGAAATGAAGTTTTTTCCGTGTATAAATCGTGGAAAACTTTTCTCTCCGACTGCGGATAGCTGGACAAGAGGTGATAGCCCGAGAGATCAAAGTGAGCAATCAAGACACCATCCAAGGATAAATCACTCCTCAAACGAGTATTGCCCTTTTGAAAGCAAGAGTAGTGGCAGCTGACGCTCCGTAACTGACTGGGTGTGAGGAGAAGTTTCACTTAATTCAGATGGTTCTTGGGAGTTGGCTATTCTGTCCTTATCTTCACTATTTGCCAAACACCTTCAATTTTCTCTCTCTTTTCCAGCAGTTTAGATATTTGGTTTTCGGTTGATCAGCAACATTGATTCTGTTCCATACTTACGATCAGCCTGGAACCGTGCACAGCCAAAAACGACTCGCAAAGTTCTGATGTTTTATTCTCCAGAAATAAGTTACCGTATTATTTATTGTGAACTTTCCGTTTCTTAGTGGACTTAACTCATCTTATATCAATAACCCTGTGGTTTGAAAGTGGAAGAAATCCGTTGTTCATTGAGACTAAAAGCCTACATTCTGGGTGACTGTACAGTAAGATCCCATAGATAGACGTTAGTTCAACGACAGTGACGGCTTCTTTAAAAGCAGTTGACTAGTGTTGGGGCATTTTACCCTGAACTACTTTGGTTAGACTTAAAACCAAAGACAAAACATTCCTCTCGTTTCTGCCTTCCTGGATAAGAGATCGCAAAGTTTCGGGAGGCACTGTAAAGCCCATTCAGCACAGCTATCTTGATGCATGGTTGACTTTAGCTGCACAAATATGGGTGCCAATTGAACTGATTCGAAAGTATATAGCAGAGCCTCGGCCAGTCGCTCCGTCTGAAACTCCGGACATAGCATTCGGAATAAAGCCATCAGTACTGTTTGCTGTAGTGAATAATAGGTGCTTGGTTCTTGGTCCGACAACGCAAGTCCTTCGCGTTTGGAGCCTCGTCAAGAAAAGCGGTTTGCTCAAGTGTGACTTACCTCCCATGTGGATTCTCCGGACCTTCCATACTTTTCGTCTATTTTCCTTGCGACCGCTCTCGCAGTCACATAATGTACATTAGGTCGAGGGGCTTAAGGTAGGGACACTGCAGCAGAGCAGATGTATGCCGTCCATTAGGTTTTTAACCGCTTTGAGCAAGGTGCCTGAAAACCGTCATCCTTGCCCTTGGTACGATTACCTTCATCAAAGCGGAAAAGAGGACAGGAAAAGTGTACAGTATGGTGTGCTTCGGTCGGTTAGAATTGCAAAAAAAGAGTAAGAAGAAAAAGATAGAGAAATATAGAAAGAGGACCAGATGGATGAGAAGGGAAAATATGCAAGGAGGGACTGAGAAGAAAAGAAATGAAGGAGCAGAACGGAGAAAAAATACGAAGGTAGAAAAATGCTGGAAAAAGTAAAAAAACAAGAGATTCTCAAGAAGACTGTAAAACTAGAAGAAATGAGCCAAAATACTAATAACAAAATCAACGGTCAGAGGCGAGAAGGGTGAAAAGTAGGAGAAAAACTGAACAGGTTAGCAGGATTAAAAATGAACCGAGAACCTGAATGATGGAACCTGACCGTGATGTTGAAAGGCAGACACGAGAATTGAAATAAAACTGAGATGTTAGTTGTACCCCCCTTGAGTCAGGCTCGTGGACAGTGCCTCCTCAGCTTCAGTCAACAAAGTCACCCCCACAGGCCTCATCAAAATAAGGAGACACAACATGTCGCTGTTTCCAAACTGAGGGACTGAGGCCGATTAGGTAGAAAAGAAGCAGTTGTATGAAGCAGTGCAAATAGAACTGTAGCGACCTGGAGATGACTTAGTTTCAATGTGTAAATTCATGACCAAAAATTACCGCAGACAAACGTGACCAATAAGTACTTAGCCTTAGGCACTTTGTATGTTGCTGGATGCCACAGGGCGGTGCTTTGTTTGTCTGCTCGCAGTAAGGACATTTGATTTCCGCCAGTTGAAAACACTTTTTTGACTGCTTTGCTTGTGGAAGGTTGAACGGTTAGCTCCTTTATTCAGCAACTCGTCCGTTGTCGCTTCTAAACCTAAACATGAAAGTTATCACTTCAATTCCAAAAAACGTCCTTCACCCATTCCATCAACCTTTACTGTCTTCTGGCGAGAGCCTGAACTTTTGGCTTGTCGCCCGTTCTATATGTCATTCTGGGTATCTAGTTAGTACCGGGTATCCGGACTACTGAAGAGCCCGCCTTCGTCGAATAGAGGGCTTTCACGCAAAGAGCTTTTGAGTCGTTTTTCGCGTAATGAAACTCATCCACGTTAGGCGTCAAGGTGGGTGCAAGCAGATGACGCATTACCAGACCAAGGAAGTGGTTGTAAGGGTTATTCTTTGAGTAACGTGTAGCCACTTCAAATGAATCCAATGACCAGAAATAGATCAATTCGTAGTTTCTACAGTACTGGATTATCAAGTTATACGCATTTAAATATGTGCGAACTTCAAGTGTACGGCCACATCGTCTAACAACGAAAACCAGAGTTCAACAAAGGCACATGCCAGGTACCACCGTCACGGCAGTCCAAGTTCGCATCAAAATTATGCCACTTCAAGTGAGAAAAATATAAACAAATGTTGAAGTGTAGTGATTGATGCATGTTGTACTTGTTGGAGGGTCAATAAAATAAAGAGCATAGTCTCAACAATACAAGTATATGACAACGGCTAGGGAGGATTTCCAAGCATTTGCTTTACAGTGGTAACAGTTACAACGGGTGCATACGGATACCTTTCTCGCCGGTTAACGGGGCTGGAATTGGTTCCAATCCCAGTGAACAACATTTAGGTTGTTACATCCTATTCCATCAAGTAAAGTTCCGATTGTTTTCCTAAACTGGTTTAATCTACCGATTTCTACGAAGGCTAAGGAAAATACAGAAGTCTAGACCCAACCAGAAGGTCGGATCCTACAAAACGTGGCACCAAGATTCAGGCTTACATGCAAAAACCCCTTGACTCCTGTCCAACAGTGGGCAGTACATTCGACACCCGAACCTGGGACTCTTGGAGGCGGTAGTTTCCCGGGCCCGTTAGTCCAATTGGACCCCGATGAGTCCGAAAGGAATTGACAAAAACGTGGTAGTGTAAGCTGATCTCGACGCATATCACTGAGAACACTAGGAAGGCTCGATTGGCCGGGGCGTTGTCATTCCCGTGTAACCTGTCCTAACCTGAACTGAAGCAGGAAATATTTGAACTCAAGCATCTTGCTGTGATTAACCTGAAGAAAACGGTAGAATTAGTCCCGGCAGAAAACTTTGTTGAGACGGCGTGATGCTTTCACGGAAGAGGAAGTCGGAAGGAATATTCGACCCATAATTTTTGGCAATTTTCACGACGACGGACTATAGTGGTGAACAGGAGATATCACTGCTGGTCATCAGATCTTTGGGGGATAGAGTACTATTTGTAATCAAATTCATAGGTTCTTCTGAAACATAAATTACCGAGGAATGGATGGGGACACTACATACGATGTAGGCCAGTAATTCAATTGTAACGCGCGCAGTGATATTAACGGTTTTCGCACAACGCCACACCCTCTGTAACACACGTTTGAGCAATGCGTAGCCAAATTCGCAAAGGATCCCGAAATCAAAAGACGATTATCCGCGATATTCCACGATACTAGATTATTACATGAACAATGACATCAAATTATACGAACCTCAATAATACGATCACAAGGACTCAACAACGAGAAACCGAATAGCAGCGTATGAGCAAACAGCACGTGCATCACGCAGGTCCTGAACAAGGATGTGCCAAAGTAGCTCTCTGGGCGCGAACAAACAACAATTGGTCCATAGAAACAACCAGTTCGTAAAGACAAGTCGATAGTGTAGGCAAATGAGTGATGATAGGAAAAACACTGAATCGCGCGGGAAAAAGGGGGATTTTCCACGACCGGTTGTTAAACCGCCCACCAAAATCCTCCTGGATCCTTAGCAGAGTCAAAGGTTCGGTATAAAGGTACTGATTCTTTCTACCTACCTAGGCCCTGCTGTCAGTGCGCGCGCCTAATGCTCGTCGCCACCGTTCTACTACTGGTCGCACCTAATCCTTTGGCCACATAGACGCGAGGCTAATCTACATCTTCCACGATAACAACTGACCGATGGCGGGCGTGAGGGGAAAATATAGATGCTGTCCTTGGAAGGGCCATCATGCATTGGCTGTATTTGCCTGCGTGAGTGTGTGTGTGCGTATTATATAATCGCCGCTGCTGTCGCATATGCAAGAGACGCTCAGTAGCGTCAACAAAAGGAAACGGCCAGAACTATCACATGTTTGATAGGGGTTACGGGGTGTAGAGTGCATCCGGTATGTGTGTATGTGTCTGGATGTACTATGGAATCGCATTTAGCACCACATATCCAAAAGGACTTTCTGTAAAGTCAACGAAAGACTATGAGCACTGTAACGTGTTTGACGGAGACCACGTGGTATAACGAGTACAATGTGGGTGAGCGTGCGTCGGGGTGTATGATGGTTCGATACTTCAGTGTGTCGTGAATGCTCCCACACATGGGGGTTTCCTAACCCACCTCGAAAACAAATGCGGATACTCTACTGGGCCTCAGCGTTATCTGCTCCTCCGCCTTCGCTATCGAGTAGGTTAATACTGCGTATGTCACTAATGAGCACTCCGTTGGTTGTTTTCACCTTCACCGTTCTTATCATTCCGTCAGTGCTTTCGATGGTTTCCATAACTACTCCTGAGGACCTGGTGCTGAAATGTGCTCGTTCGTCTGCGATCACCACCGCATCCCCAACATTGAATGGTCTTGTTTTTACCAGCCACTTCTGTCGAGTCTGCAGAGTTGGTAGGTACTCTCGCAGCCATTGCCTCCAGAAAACCTTGGCAAGGTAGTTCGCCTGCTTTCACCCGTGAGGGTAGCTCCCACGAAGGTTTACCGGCCCTTGGAAACCCTGGTTGACCTTAACGTCAATAAGTCGTTCGGGGTGAGCGCCAGGTGGGTGGGGTCGCCGTTCAATACTGGAACCAGGGGGCGGTTGTTTAGGATTCCCTCTATCTCAGTCATGACGGTGTTCAGCATCTCGTCGTCGGGCGGCTGCTGTTTCATGATTGACAGCAATATCCGTCTGGCGGACCGGATCATGCGTTCCCATATGCCGCCTCGGTGGCTGGCCTGCTGGGGGTTGAAATGCTATCGTACGCCGTAGGATACTTTTCGATCCTGCAGTTCGCCCCTGTTTATGTTCTTGTGCCAACGCTGCGGTTCCCGGTGAGCGCCCACAAAGTTCGACCCATTATCTCAGTATATATCGGCCGATGCGTATCTCCGGTTGATAAATCACTGCAAGGCCCGTAGGAAAGAATCGGTCGTTATCGAATGTGCCACTTCTGGGTGTACCGCGCGTGACTTCATGCACGTCATGATACGCCTATATCGCTTTTTCCAATCTCTTCCCTCACTTGATCCACAAGGGCCCGAAATAGTCCAACCCGGTGTCGCTGAACGGCCACCAGCCCGCAGTCACCCTGCATTCTGGTAGCTGGGCCATGTGTTGTTTGCCCGCCGTGGCATTGCGTCTCCTACATTGCACACATCGTCGAATTACGCATTTTAGTCTCTCGTCCTCTCAACAACCAAAGGCGCTTTCGGATGACACTCGTCACGTCACTTTCGCCGGCATGTCTCTCCACGGCGTGGACGTGTTGGATCACCAACTCTACCACAGGTTGTCTCGCAGGCAGCAGTATAGGTACTTTGTGTCGAAGCTCAGGTGGGCGTTGGTCAGCCTACCATCCACTCGCAGCAAACCATCAATGAGTTTGGGGTTTGAACGCTTCAATTCGCCTCTTGGAGATGATATTTCTTTGTTGACTGGTCCCATTTCTCCCGCTCTCTCGAACCCTTGAGCGAAAGCCTCTTGTTGTGTCATTCTGAAAATATTGTATTCTGCAGCTTGTAGCTCATCGGGACTTATTGGGCCGACCAGCATCTGGCGTGAAGGGCGTAGCCCTTTCATGACTGGTAAATTTCTCTTGAATCTGGTTGACCAAACTAATGCACGAAGAGTCTTCATCCAGGAGGAAAACCTGACCAATCGCGATAGAGTGGATGTCGCTTCAATGGCGTTGGCCGCTATCACCACGCCTTTGATCTCCAGTTCTACTTTCGTTGGGGTTTAATTCGAACTCGGGCCAGTCCTGTTTAGGCACTTGCAGGAATTTTGGCCCTCCTGTCCACTCGTCTAGTTGCTTGAAGCTGGTCGCACCTCGGGAGCACAGGTCGGCCGGGTTATCACCATAACTGACATGCTCCTGCTGGTTTACGGTCGATTCGTCGTGGGTGATCGTGTGTCGGTTAGCAACGAGAGTACTTAACCAGTTCCTGATGTTGGTGTTGTAGTACGGTTCTATCGTCGAGTCCGTCCAAAAGCTAGCCGACCAAATGTAGAAGTCAAAACATCTTTTCACCGCTTGTACCACCCTCATTGCTAACACGGCCTCGTCGAGTTTAAGGCTTGCGACCGAGACCGACTTCGGTGGAGTAGAGCGGGCTTTAGCGAACAGGATCCCCATAGTGTCTTTTCTATCTCCTGTGCACCATCGTCCGTACACCACAGCTCCATAACCGACTTTGGATGCATCGGAGAAGGCAAGCAGATCTCCTGTCCGCGTTGCATGGCCAGGAGTCAAACATCGTGGAATCCTTGTCCCCTAATTCTTCAAGGTGTTCAAAAATTCTTCCCAGTCCAGCCGGTCTTCTCGGTCCAGTGACTGGTCCCAGTCAACTTTCTCACGGCACAGCCGCTGCAGCAAGAACTTTCCGGGTAGCAGCTATGGTGAGACGAAACCGAGCGGGTCGAACAAACTGGAGACAGCGGATGGTATGTCTTGACGGGCTATTGGCAGCTCGGGAACTTTTAGCTCGAAGACGAAGTCGTCCGTTTCCGCGTCCCATTGTATTCTTAAAGTGCGTTCGATAGGAAGTGGACAGCAGTCCAAATCTCTAACCCTTCCGGCCCTTTCGTGATACGAGATGATCTTTGGCACTTTTTAAGCTTTCGACATTCATTTTGTTAGATGGAGGCCGTTCTCTTCTAGCAATCTTGTCAAGCCTCTGAACTGTGCTAGAGCTGAATCCACATCATCGAATGACCCAAGGTAGTCGTCGACGTAGACGTTCCTGCTGACGCTATCTACCACCGTCCGATGGACTACATCTCCGTGTTTGTTCGCTGATTCTCGGAGGGTGTAGTTCGCACAGAATGGAAATGATATGGCTCCGAAGGGGTGAACGGTCATCCTATAATTCATCACCGCTTTGTCCCTGTTGCTCTTTTCCCACCACAGGAAAAGCAAGGCATCTCTTTCTCCTACCGGTATTTTTACCTGGTAAAACACTTCCCTGATATCGGCGGACAAGGCCACTCTACCCACTCCAAAACGGCACAAAACGTCGATCAGTGGTGTGATCCAGTCAGGTCCTTGTAGTAGGCGATCGTTTTACCACTTGCACTGGAACTTGGCCTCACAGTCGAAAATCATCCGCAGCTTTTCGGGTTTCTTGGACTTGATAGCAGGATGGTTAGGTAGATATTAGATACCCTTCCGGTCGTCGGTGTTGGCAGGCATCTTGGCAAAGTAGCCGAGGGCTTTGTTTCGCTTCATCAACTCCGCGTATTGTTCCCACAGATTCTGGTTTCGAATGAAGCGTTCGTTCAGTCGTTGAAGAACAGTTTCTTTTGTCAGTCCACGGGTCAGCAAATGTGCGCCATGGGAGGGAACCTGGAACAGATTTTTAAGGCCTCTAGTGCCCTCCCGCACCGTTTGTAAAGCGGAATGGTCCTCTTGATCAACGATGGTCTTTCGTCTCCGATGTCATGAAACTTCCTTTTCATACAGCCGCTGCAGATGGGAATCTGTGCGGTCCATTTCGGTGGATAAATAATTCACGGAACCACGTTCCCCTACTGGACCGTATAACATCCATCCCAGGGCCGTGCGTAAGGCATAAGTTGCCTGGCCGTCGCCCATTCTCTGGTCAAGTACCCAATGCGCCTCTGGCAAGCTGCGGCCGGTGGAGAGATCCACTTCGTCGTCTTCCCAGTCTACAACGGTTACGTCCTGCAGGTGGGGCCACCTAGTCAAGATTGCGTTGACCGACCTTGGTGCTAGCATGGGGAGATCAGCTAATGTGAATGCTTCCTTTGGTTCGATTTCCTCGCCAGTGTTTAGAGAGATGAACTGCAGCCTCAACCTACCGGCAGTCAGTACCTGTGTTCCGCCCACCTTGCTCATTGCTAAAGACGTCGTACTTTTAGCCAGTTGGTGTTTGTCGGCAAACCGCTCTTTCACCAGGGTAATGTCAGATCCACTGTCGACGAAAGCTAACGCTTTGACCACCCCAGTTGGGGTCACCACTCCCACGACAACTGCTCCTAAAAGTACTGGTTCACTGGCAGACCGCGAAGCTGAACAAATAACACTGGGCTTGGCACTCGCCTCGGGTATGGTTTCTGTCGCCTGGTGTAACAATCGATGGTGTCTGCCCACGCAGCCCTCATAACCACATCGGTTCCTTGTCCTACAGGCTGCCGCCGGGTGCTTGGTGCTGAGACAAATAAAACAAGCTTCTGTCATTCTCGCCATTCCCCATCGTTCGTCTTTTGTGGCGTTGACGAACTTGGGGCATTCTGGTAGGCCATGGTTAGTACCACAGGATCTGCAATTGGGTTGCGCTATAGCTTAGCGTGAAATGGCATGTGCATTGGTCCAAGGTTGGTATTTTGGATGTACCCGTGCAGGGGTTTGAGATTGGCTAGTGCTGGGCTTGTTTGCCCGGTTGCTGTCCCGGATGAGTCGGCCAAACCTGCTGTCAGCTATCTTGGTTTGCCTGTCCAAGTATTCGGTCAGGTCTTCTAAGTTAGCTTCCATGTCGCTTCGGCTTATCCGTTCTGCTCCTTCCGCCCACCGACCCCGTGGTTTGGGAGAGATGTGACGGGCTATGCCTTCCAAGGTTTGCATTGCATCTAGGTCAGCCCCGTAACCTAAATGGTCGAGGGCTATTGAGAAGTTTCGCATCCTTATCACCAGGTCGGCCATGGTGAAGACGTCGCCCTTGGTTCTCTTTGCCTCTACCACCACGCCCTCTATTAGGTTACGGGCTACTTTGAACGGTTGGCCAAACAAGTCCCTTAGAATCTTCTTTGCTCTTGTGTAGCCTTGTTCCGAGTCGAGCATGGTGCACCCATCGATAGTTTCCCCTGCTCGGCCTAGACAGTAACGAGTCAGATAGAGAAGCCTTTGCCCAGGGTCGGTTACCTTATTTTCAACGAACGTCTCGAACTGCTTGACAAACTAACAGTGTTGCTCAGCTCGCCCGTCGAAAACCGTTAGCTTTACTCTTGGCAGGTCGATCGTTGGTGACGTTGATATTTTATAGTCTTTGACCGGCGCAGAGCTTCCTATTTTGTTTTGCCCTGATCCATCAAAAAGGACGTAGTCGCCGGTCTTCTGCTCAAGCTCTTTCTGTCCACAATTCTCTGCTGTTTCCTGGGCCTGTTGTCTAGCAGATAACAGTTGTTGTTCTAGGTCTCATATCCTCAGCCTAAATAGATCGGCACTCTTACCATGCATACGACCCTCAGTAACACATGAGCTAGCACTGACAGGACTAGGTGATCTAGCATTAACTAAAGAATCAAAGACACTCAAAAACTTCCCAATGACTTGCCGTATTACTTCTTGTCCAGATTTCAATGACTTCGACCGTTTTCATGGCATTTTGCGTGCTATACTCGTTCCAAGTTGATCAATTGATTATTGTAACACGTTTGGGCAATGCGCAGCCAAATTCACAACGGATCCCGAAATCAAGAGGCGGTCATCCGTGGTATTCTACGATACCAGATTATTGAATGAACAATGATACCAAAAAGATACAAATCTCAATAATGAGATCAGAGGGACTCAACAAACGGGAAAGCGAATTGCAGCGTGCTAGCAAGGAGCACGTGCGTCAAGCAGGTCCAGAACAGGGATATGACAAAGTAGCGCTCTGGGCGCGAACAAACAACAACCGGTCCATAAAAACTGCGTAGAGACAATTCGTCAGTGTAGGCAGGTGAGTGATGTTAAGGAAGGCATGGAATTGCAAAGGTTTTATGGGGCTTTTCCACGACAAGTCGTTACACCCTCGCTACCCAGGACCCGACCTGGGTCCTTGTGGCATCTTCGCTGCCAGCTACCTTTGTCTCTGCTTCTACTGCAGGTGCATGGTAGGCCTCAGTCCATGCATTCATATCTGCATCCATTGCAGGTTTATACCCAGTAAAAATGGGTAAACATTGACGATTGTCAGTCTGTTTCCGTCGAAGGTAATTGACAACTGATAATTGGTAATGTTATGTAATAGTTTATTTCGGATAACCCCGAAGCATGCTGCCATGCAAGATCAAACAGTACAGTAGAAAGCTGAATGAAAGTCACAGAAGGACTGCAAAATTGTTTGAAAGCAATTGAATATAAGAGAAAGCATTCAGTTCAGTTGTTGCGGTACTGCCCGGTGAATTTAAACTCAAGTTCAAGTAGTCGGTCCGGTTGAAGGTAGGTGTAGTTATTCTACCAAAGCGTGGAGTGCATGGGGAATGGTAAGGAATCGCATAAATCCTACGGATGGAAGAATGTCCCGTCGGAGAACCAAACTAGACTGACGGGTACGTAGGCACCGTGAAAAAGAAACATTCCTGAAGGAGGCTTATTCAAGCAACAGAGCTTTGCAGTGTATGAAGGGTCACGATGTAAAATTAGACACTAAAAAATGGTGGCATAATACATAAAGAACAAGAAAACCGGTCGAGGATTACAATTTTGAAGTTTATCGAACGTATATTGGTTGAGTCAGTTGTAAAACAAAACGGACATCACACTGGACTGTGGGTGTCAAATTGATGGTGAAAGAAGTGACCGGATAAAACATATAGACTTTGAGCGGATTGTTTTGCTTTCAGAAGAAAGGAATGTAATGCATCAGCATGAAGCTAGGAATTAGCGAAAAATCGATGCGTGGTGCTCAACTAAAACAACAGGATGGGCACAACTGGCAAAAACGATGAAGTGACGGGTGGAAGACTATCAGTTTATGTTTGATACAGAAGGTGGACCACTTTGTGGCGACAGAACAAAAATCTGCGGTACAAGAGCTTACCAGATGTGCTTATGTGGGACATGATAGCTTGCAAGATGAGAACATAGCAATGCAACAGCCCTAAGTGGGCGAACATTGGAGCTGGAAGAAAAGGCGAACAAACACAGAATCGTAGATTATTGGGAATCTCTAGAGATGAGTTTCGCAGTGTCCTGTTATGTCTGAAGATTGTGGTACGGAAGTTAGTGACAGCAATAAATGCGTTAGCTTTCGAGTATGTCGGTAAAAGTGGCAAAAGGGAGTGGGCTTTATCTTATAGGGTGGTTAAGATTGCAAATACGACTAGTGAATAGTTTAGCATGAAACCGCGGGAAGTGGACCGGGAATAAAGAGCCAAGGATGTTGATGGGTTTTTAAGTATGCGATAATTATGCACCAAAGAAAGCAGATTTTGCAGGACAAAAAAGCGGTAGGTTATGAAGGTGAATTTGGAAGCGAGCATGATGAAGAGTCCATGTTAGCTGGAGGAGACGGCAGCATAGTTGCAGCATTCTGAGTATATGAACGGTGTTCTTTTTGTTTTGTTTTTTTCGATCCGCGACCGATGCTAGTGGGTGGGGCTGACCGTGCGCTGGACATCCAACCTGACAACCACTCCCGGAGGCAGGAGGTACCATCCACCTAGTTGCGCCCGCACATCGTTGCAGTCGTCCTGCAAGCCCGATGAGCACCGGTCAACCCGGGGGATCTGTCAGCCCCCCGCACCGGCGGGAGCTCCACAGGTGATGTTGGTCAAGATCATACAGACGTAGAGATGGAGTATTCTAGGAGGCTGCGGGGGATCCTGGGGAGCAGGGTCAATGAGTTAGCGACGGAATGATGGGCGGGTATCAGATTTTCAGCCAGAAGTGTGGGCCAGATATTTCGCTGGTGTTATCTCCGGATCAATCCAAGACATCAAAAGGGAGATGCAGACCGGCTGGTGTCTGGAAGCATAAGAGTAGAGAGACGCAGTCTGGAATGCTCCCGGCTGAGGATCAACGGTAAATGGTGAGAAGAGAAATCTGGCAATTTAGACAGGGACTACTTTGAGAAGAATAAGGACTATGAGTCATTGGGAGTGAATGAGAATACAAAAATAATGACCAAAACTAGGAATAAGAATGATAATTTAGAGGTAAGTGGTGGTCGCGGGAGTTGGATTAAGTGTAAGAACGTTAGGGCAAAATGAAGGAGGGGAAAGGGGTCGGTTCGGACCCAATAAAACAAATTAAGTATGATGGAGATAGATATGAGATGTTGGAGCTCGTGAATTTGGGAGGGTCTAACAAGAGGTGTGACAGTGATGTAGGTCATTCTAAGGGGTACTAATACGCTGGCGATGGAGAAGGCAGATGGGGTGGGTGATGTCGACGTTGCAAAGGATGTTACCCGGGTCGTGCTTTCTTTCTCTATTCAAAAGTCTAGGTTACCCTCATAAGCTTGTTCCAACGTGGTGCACGTATGGGTTATTCGTAGTACTTTGCGACATCTAAATATTTTGTAAGGACAATTTTGAAACGGTCTAGTCTCTAGCAGGCCCGGATGTCTTCAGGCAGTCTTTTCCCAATGCGGGAATAGACGGTGATGAAGAACCTTTCTCCTAGTTTTGTCCTGGTGTACGGGACTTTAGTAGTATGATTTCGGTTACGAAGAGGGTAGGGTGCGTCTTGAGCAAAACATAGATCATTGATGGACGTATGCGCTCTAGAATGTAGGAGGTTGAATAGAAGATAAAGATTGAGTTTCATACGTCGTAGCCATAGGGGTTCAAGCCCAAGTAGCTCACATCTCTCTCTGTAATTCAAGGGGGATGATGAGCCAAGTAAGTGCCTGGCGAACGATAGCTGAACCCTTTCGACTACAAGCCTGTCAGATTTTCGCACATGAGTGAATATCAGAGAGCAGTACTTGAGCTGCGGTCTGGCGTGGGATTTAAAGATCAGAAGCTGGCTGTCGCGCATTCTAAAAGTTCTGCAGATGAGGGCTATCGTTCTCTTAGTCTTAGCCACCTGGTGGTTGGCTTGTTCTTGAAAGGTGAACGTGCAAGAATACTGTAGACCGAGATCTCGTACTAGCGGAGTGGTAGGAATGAACGAGCCGTTTAGGGTGAGGGATTGGGGGGTATGTGACTTTTATACGTGAGTATGGCACTCTTAGCAGCGGAGAAACTCATTTGCCAAGTGTTGCACCACATGTCAGGAGCGTTTAGGTCGTCAGCTATTTCGGTGAGGGTGTAGGTCAAGGTATGGGGTTCAAAGGATTAAACAATCTTGATATCATCGGCGAATAGGAACGCGGTGCCATGGCGTATTACTTTGAAAACGTCATTAAGGTAGAGAAGAAATAAAAGTGGGCCTAACACTGCCCTGTATAACACTACTTGTGACTGGCTGGGGTGATGAGAGGTAACCCTCAATGTTTACTGCTTGCCATCTCATGCTAAAATGGGATGAAAACCAAGAAAAGAGCGGGTCTGTTATGCCGTAAGATTTAACCATGGTCAGCAGCTGGGCCTGAGGCACGCGATCAAATGCTTTCGTCATATCAAGGAAGGTAACGATAAGTGCCATTCCTGAGTCAGCTGAAATTGTGATAAGATTAAGGAAATCATGTTGGCAGGTCAGACATGATCTAGACTTTAAGAAGCAGTGTTGTTTTTATTTATTAACTCACGGGTGAGAACAAAATTGGCAATCTCATCTTTAATTACTCGTTCCATTATCCTAGATATAATGTGAGTGTGGTTTATGGGGCGGTAATTGGCAGGGTCACGTAAGGCATCCTTCTAATGGAGGGGAATGATGACGGAAGTTTTCCACTGGGATGGAAAAATGCTTCGTGACATGGATAGGTCGAATAAGTCCAGAAAAAGCATCGCAATGTCCGGGCCACCAAAACGAAACGGAGCTGGTGGGATACCATCGGGTCCAGGGCGGGCCAGAAGCCGGGTGGTATTTAGCAGCTTTCTGACTTTGTTGGCTAAGAATACTTCGGTTGACAAGGTGTCGGCAGTCAAGGAGGTGAGATCCTAGGTTAGACTATTGTGGTCTGTTATGAAGGTAGAAGCGAAGAAATTATTGAATGCTCCAGCGATTAACTGAGGCAAGCTAATATAAATGCTCTCTGATAGGAGCAAATATGGCATTTTGGTTGTAGAGCGGGGGTTCCGAATTTTAATAGGGCCAGAGAGGTGGGCTATTTTATTCGGCTGGTTAAGAGCGCACAGTTCTTGCTTCATCAGCTTGTTCTCATTTTAGCCTAGCAGCTGGCGTGAGAGGTGCCTGAGGCACAGGAAGGTAGAAAGGTCGTTGGTCCTTTCGTAGGCAAGCTGCACCTTCTCGAACTTACGTCGCAACTTTTTTGTCGATAGGTCTTTCTTCCACTGAATTCGGTTACTTCGGGAGATATGATGTTAAAAGAACAGAATAAGTTAGAGTACACCACATCCGACGCCAGCTGAGGATCACATGTTAGAAAGGATTCATCCCAGGTCTGATTGCGCAGGATGGTGGGTAAGGTATCCCAATTTGCATTTCGGAAAGGGGTTTTTGATTTTGAGGACTTTCCTGGTTATGCGGTGGAATGGAGAATTCACATTTTATGGCCCTACGATCACAACCAGCAAGGTGGCTAAGGACAGTTGCTTCTGTAACGAACGTTTGAGCAATGCATAGCCAAATTCGCAACGGATCCCGAAATCAAAAGACGATTATCCGTGATATTCTACGATACTAGATTATTACAATAAACAATGACATAAACAATATACAAACCTCAATAATACGATCACAAGGACTCAACAACGAGAAACCGAATAGCAGCGTGTGAGCAGACAGCACGTGCGTCACGGAGGTCCTGAACAAGGATGTGCCAAAGTAGCTCTCTGGGCGCGAACAAACAACAATTGGTCCAGAAAAACAACCAGTTCGTAAAGACAATTCAATAGTTTATGGAAATGAGTGATGTTGGGAAAAACACTGAATCGCGAGGGAAAAAAGGGGGATTTTCCACGACCGGCTGTTACACCGGCCACCAAAATCCTCCTGAATCCTTAGCAGAGTCAAAGGTTCGGTATAAAGGTACTGATTCTTCCAAACTGCCTAGGCCCTGCTGTCAGTGCGCGCGCCTAATGCTCGTCGCCACCGTTCTACTACTGGTCGCACCTAATCCATTGGCTACATAGAAGCGAGGCTATTCTACATCTTCCACAAGACCAAATGACCGATGGCGGGCGTGAATGGTCACATAGACGTTGTCCTCGTAAGGGGCCGTCCGGTCCTGGATGCACGTGCTTGAGTGTGTGTGTGTGAGTGCGTGTGTATGTGCCGGGGTTACAATGAAATCACAGGTATGACTGCACATCAAAGAAGGACTTTCTGCAATGTCAACAAAAGACCGCGTTGCAAGAAAACGAGTAAAATGTAGCATGTGTGTGTGATCTGAGCTCCGCTACTTCCACATATGCAAGGGGCATTCGGTAGCGTCAACAAAAAGCAAAACAACGAACACTGTCGCATGTTTGATGGGTTTACGGAATGTAGAGTGCGTCGTGCATGCGTGTATGTATCGGGATGTACAATGGAATCGCATTCATCACCACATATCGGAAAGAACCTTCTGTAATGTCAACGAAAAGACCGCGAGCACCTTAACGTGTTTGACGGAGACCGTGTGGTATATATGGTGTTTCTTTATCCACCTCGATTACTGGTGTGAAAAACGTTTACTAGGCCTCAGGGTTATCAGCTCCTCCGTCTTCGCTCTCGAGTAGGTTAATACTGCGTATGTCACGAATGAGCACTCCGTTAGCTGTCTTCACCTTCACCGTTCTTATCATTCCGTCAGTGCTTTTGATGGTTTTCGTAACTACTCCCAAAGACCAAGCGCTGAAATGTGCGCGTTCGTCGGCGATCATAACCACGTCCCAACCGTTGAATGGTCTTGTTATGGTTAGCCACTTCTGTCGAGTCTGCAAAGCCGGTAGGTACTCCCGTAGCCATCGCCTCCAGAAGACCTTGGCCAGATAGTTCGCTTGCTTTCACCCGTGAGGGTAGCTCCCACGAAGGTTTACCGGCCCTTGGAATTCCTCGTCTGACCTTAGCGTCAATAAGTCGTTTGGGGTGAGCGCCAGGTGGGTGGGGTCGCCGTTCAATACTGGAACCAGGGGGCGGTTGTTCAGGATTCGCTCCACCTCAGTCATGACGGTGTTCAGCGTCTCGTCGTCGGGCGGCTGCTGTTTCATGATTGACAGCAATATCCGTCTGGCGGACCGGATCATGCGTTCCCATATGCCGCCTCGGTGGCTGGCCTGCTGGGGGTTGAAATGCTATCGTACGCCGTAGGATACTTTTCGATCCTGCAGTTCGCCCCTGTTTATGTTCTTGTGCCAACGCTGCGGTTCCCGGTGAGCGCCCACAAAGTTCGACCCATTATCTCAGTATATATCGGCCGGTACGCCTCTTCGGTTGATAAATCTTTGCAAGACCCGTAGAAACGAATCGGTCGTTATCGAATGTGCCACTTCTAGGTGTACCGCACGTGATTTCATGCACGTCATGATACATCCGTATCGCTTTTCTAATCTTTTCCCGCACTTGATCCACAAGGGCCCGAAATAGTCCAACCCGGTGTCACTGAACGGCCACTAGCCCGTAGTCACCCTGCATTCTGGTAGTGGGGCCATGAGTTGTTTGCCTGCTGTGGCAATGCGTCTCCTGCATTGCACACACCGTCGGATTACGCGTTTTACAGTCTCTCGTCCTCTCAACAACCAAAGACGCTTTCGGATGACGCTCGTCACGTGACTTTCCTCGGCATGTCCCTCCATGGCGTGGACGTGTTGAATCATTAGCTCTACTACAGGTTGTCTCGCAGGCAGCAGTATAGGATACTTTGTGTCGAAGTTCAGGTGGGCGTTGGTCAGCCTACCATCCACCCGCAGCAGTCCGTCGATGAGTTTGAGGTTTAAACGCCTCAGCTCGCCTCTTGGAGATGGCATGTCTTTATTGGTCGGCCCCACTTCTTCCGCTCTCTTGAGTTCTCGGGCGAAAGCCTCGCGTTGTATCATTCTGAAAATATCGTACTCTGCCGCTTGTAGCCCATCGGGACCTATCGGGCCGACCGGTATCCGACCTGAGGGCCGTAGCCCTTTCATGACTAGTAAATTTATCTTGAACCTGGTTAACCAAACTAGCGAACGAAGCGTCTTCATCCAGGAAGAAAACCTGACCAGTCGCGATAGAATGGATGACGCTTCGACGACGTTGGTTGCTATCACTACGCCTTTGATCTCCAGTTCCACTTCCGTAGGGGGTTTTAATTCGAACACGGGCCAGTCCTGTTTGGGAAATTGCAGGAAGTGTGGCCCTCTCGTCCACGTGTCCAGTTGCCTGAAGTTGTTCGCACCTCGGGAGCACAGGTCGGCCGGATTATCGCCAGACCTGACATGACTCCACTGGTGCGTGGCTGATTCATCGTGGATAATCGTGAGCCGGTTAGCAACGAAAGTACTAAACCGGCTCCGGACGTTGTTGATATAGTAAAGTACTATCGTTGAATCCGTCCAGAAGCTCACCGACCAAATGTAGAGATCGAAACATCTCTTCACAGCTTGCACCACCCTGACTGCCAACACGGCTGCGCTGAGTTCAAGGCGTGGGATTGAGACCGACTTCAGTGGAGCAACGCGGGCTTTGGCGAACAGGATCCTCGTGGTATATTGTCCATCTCCTGCGCACCATCGTCCGTACACCACAGCTCCATAACCGACTTCGGATGCATCGGAAAAGGCATGTAGTTCTCCAGTCCGTGTCGTATGGTCAGGAGTCAAACATCGTGGGATTCTTATGTCCCCTAATTTCTTCAAGGTGTTCAAAAATTCTTCCCAGTCCAGCCGGTCCCCTCGGTCCAGTGACTGGTCCCAGTCAACCTTCTTACGGCACAGCCGCTGCAGCAAGATCTTTCCGGGTAGCAGCCATGGTGAGACGAAACCGAGCGGGTCGGACAAACTTGAGACGGCAGATAGTATGCCACGACGGGTTATTGGCAGCTCGGGAACGTTCAGTTCGAAAACAAAATCGTCCGTTTCCGCGTCCCATTGTATCCTTAAGGTGTGCTCGATAGGAAGTGGAGAGCCGTCCAAATCTCTTACCCTTTCGGCCTTTTCGTGATACGGGATGACCTTCAGCACTTCTGAAGCGTTCGACATCCATTTAGTTAGATGGAAGCCACCCTCTTCCAGCAATCTCGTCAGACCCCTGAACTGCTCTAGAGCTGATTCCACATCATCGAATGACCCAAGGTAGTCGTCGACGTAGACGTTCCTGCTGACGCTTTCTACCACCGTCCGATGTACTAGATCGCCATGTTTGTTCGCTGATTCTCGGAGGGCGAAGTTGGCACAAAATGGTGACGATATGGCTCCGAAGGGGTGGACGGTCATCCTTTAATTCACCACTGCGTTGTCCCGGTCGCTCCCTTCCCACCACAGGAAACGCAAAGCATCTCGTTCTCCTACCGGAATCTTCACCTGATGGAACATTTCCCTAATGTCGGCAGACAAAGCCACTTTACCCACTCTGAAACGGCACAAAACATCGATCAGTGGTGTGGTCCAGTCAGGCCCCTGTAGTAGGCGATCGTTTAACGACTTGCCCTAGAACTTGGCCGCACAGTCGAAAACCACCCGCAGTTTATTGGTTTCTTGGGGTTGATAACCGGATGGTGAGGCAGATACCAGATACCCCTTTTTCTGTCGGTGTTGACAGGCACCTTTTCAACGTAACCGAGGGTCTCGTTTCGCTTCATCAAATCCGCGTATCGTTCCCACAGATTCTGGTCTCGAATGAAGCGTTCTTTTAGTCGTAGTAATCGTTGGAGAACATAATTTCTGTTGTCAGTCCACGGGTCGACCGGTGTGCGCCATGGGAGGGGAACCTCGAACTGTTTTTTGAAGCCTCTAGTGCCTTGCCGCACCGTTTGTAGAGCGAAGTGATCCTCTTGAGACAACGTTGGTCTTTCGTCTCCAATGTCATGAAACTCCTTTTCATACAGCCGTTGCAGATGATACTCTATGCGGTCCGTTTCGGCGGATAAGTAATTCACGGAACCGCGTACCCCTACTGGACCGTATAACATCCATCCCAGGGCCGTACTTACGGCATAAGGTGCCTGGCGGTCGCCCACTCTCTGGTCAAGCACCCAATGCGCCTCTGGCATGTCGCAGCCGATGAGGAGATCCACTTCATCATCTTCCCAGTCTACAACGGTTACATCCTGCAGGTGGGGCCACCGAGTCAAGATTGCGTTCACCGACCTTGGTGCTGGCATGGGGAGATCCGCTAACGAGAATGCCTCCGCTGGTTCAATTTCCTCGTTAGTGTCTAGAGAGATGAGTTGCAGCCTTAATCTACCGGCAGTCATTACCTGTGTTCCGCCCACCGTGCTCACTGCTAACGACGTTGCACCTTTAGCGAGTTGGTATTTGTCGGCAAACAGCTCTTTCACTAGAGTAGTGTCGGATCCACTATCGACGAAAGCCAACGCTTTGACCACCCCAGTCGGGGTCACCATTCCCCCGGCCACTACGCCTAAACGTACCGGTTTACTGGCAGATTGTGAAGTTGAACAAATCACGCTGGGCTTGGCACTCGCCTCGGATATGGTTACTCTCGCCTGATGCAGCAGCCGATGGTGTCTGGCGTGCAGCCCTCGTAACCACATCGATTCCTTGTCCTACAGGCTGCTGCCCGGTGCGTGGTGTTGAGACAGATAAAACATGCTCCTGCCATCCTCGCCATTCCCCACCGTTCGTCTATTGTGGCGTTGCCGAACTTGGGGCATTCTGGTAGGCCATGGCTAGTACCACAGGATCTGCAATTTGGTTGCGCCGTAGCATCTCGTGAAATGACGTGTGTATTGGTCCAAGGCTGGTACTTTGGATGCTTCCGTACAGGGGTTTCAGATTGGCTAGTACTGGGCTTGTTTGCTCGGTTGCTGTCCCGGATGAGTCGGCCGAATCTGCTGTCAGCTATCTTCGTTTGCCTGTCTAAGTATTCAGTCAGGTCTTCGAAGTTGGCTTCTCTGTCGCTTCGGCTTATCCGTTCTGCTCCTTCCGCCCACCGACCCTGTAGATCGGGAGAGAGGTGACGGACTATGGCTTCCAAAGTGTGCATGGCGTCTAGGTCAGCCCTGTAACCTAAATGGCCGAGGGCTATTGAGCGGTTCTGCATCTTAATCACCAGGTCGGCCATGGTGTAGACGTCGCCCTTGGTTCTCTTTGCCTCTGCCATCACGCCCTCTATTAGGTTACGGGCTACTTTGAAAGGTTGGCCAAACAAGTCCCTTAGGATCTTCCTTGCCCTTGTGTAGCCTTGTTCTGGGTCGAGCATGGTGCACCCGTCGATAGCTTCTCTTGCTCGGCCTCGGCAGTAGTGAGTAAGGTAGAAGAGTCTTTGCCCAGGGTCGGTTACCTTATTTTCAACGAACGTCTCGAACTGCTTGACAAACTTGCAGTATTGCTCAGCTCGCCCGTCGAAAACCGTTAACTCCACTCTAGGCAGATCGACCGATGGTGGTTTGTAGTCGGCGACCGGCGTGAGGTTCCCTACCTTATTGCACCCTGATCTATCGGAAGTGTCGAAGTCACTGGTCTCATGCTCTCGCTGTTTCTGTGTACACTTCTCTGCTTCCTGCGCCTGTAGTCTAGCCGATAGTAACTGTTGCTCTGATTCTAGTATTCTCAGCTTATATAAATCGACATCCTTACGCTCAATATTGTTCTCAATAACACATGAACTAGCACTGACAGGACTAGGCGATCTAGCATTAACTAAAGAATCATATGTACCCAAAACCTCCCCAGAGACTTGCCGTATTACTTCCTGTCCGGATTCGACTGCTTTTGATCCTTTTCTTGGCATTTTGCGACATTTTTCCTCGTTCCAAATTGATCTATTGAGTATTGTAACGAACGTTTGAGCAATGCGTAGCCAAATTCGCAACGGATCCCGAAATCAAAAGACGATTATCCGTGATATTCTACGATACTAGATTATTACAATAAACAATGACATAAACAATATACAAACCTCAATAATACGATCACAAGGACTCAACAACGAGAAACCGAATAGCAGCGTGTGAGCAGACAGCACGTGCGTCACGGAGGTCCTGAACAAGGATGTGCCAAAGTAGCTCTCTGGGCGCGAACAAACAACAATTGGTCCAGAAAAACAACCAGTTCGTAAAGACAATTCAATAGTTTATGGAAATGAGTGATGTTGGGAAAAACACTGAATCGCGAGGGAAAAAAGGGGGATTTTCCACGACCGGCTGTTACAGCCTGTATATTTCGGAGGCCTAAAGTAAAGATAAGGTCAGGAATATTTTTCCCTCTGGTTGGTGATTTTACGTGTTGTGTCCATCCTCCAGTACGGAGATAAAATTGCATAACTTCGGAGAGGAATTCAGGGTTGCCCAACAAATGCCAGGGAGGTTGAAGTCCCCCGCTATGATTTTAGAAGCATGTGGGATTTCAGCTACGTGACAGAAAGCATCAGTGATTGCATTTACGTTGCCCATGTTGTAGCCCGGTGGACAGTAAATACAACCAATGACGAGCTGCCCCTGAAGCAGGGGTATAGAGATCCAAACAGATTCTTGGACCTTATCAAGGACAGGAAGTTGGAGTAAGTGTGTTCCAAGACTGCTCTTACTATAAGCAAGGCATCCACCACCACGTCTCTCAGATCTGTTCGTAGCAAATATATTGTAACCGGGTGTGGAGATGCGTTGGAGGGGAGTTTTATCAGTAAGCCAGGTTTCCGTTGCAAGGATTACATCCGGGTGAGATTGCAATGCAAAGGAGCGGACGGATGTAAGTTTACTCACAAGGGAGCGAGCATTGAAAAGTGCAATTTTGAAACTATCATTATCATGGCCATGACGTACATTTAGTGTATGACCCCTTAAGTCGGCTGCCAGTTTTTGAGAAATTGTAGCCACTGGCGGACTGTGGGACGGTGTGGGGGGAGAAATGGTGTGGGAGGAGGCGGGACCTTCAGAGGAAACGGAAAAACCGGCAAATTTGGATGGGGTGGGATTAAGTCCGAAAGCTCCCGACTGTTTGGAATTGGGGAGCAGGATGCATGTGGTTGAGTAGGCCATAAGTAGTCAACCGGAACTACACTTGGATAAGGTACTGGCATAACGATCTGAACAGTCTTGCCGAGACTTCCTTTCTTGTTGTCGGAAGAAGTGTTTTTATGGTTCACTCTATCTAGAGGCAAAAGACCGATTGGGTTCGGAAAGCGAGGTCCGGGTCCCCGAGTTGAGATGACTGATTTTGCCGACAAAGCTACTCTATTTATTTTCGAATTCGTTAGGGATACCGGTGCAAATACATCTAGTCCCGAGTCTTTCTTAGGTATGCGAGGAATGGCTAGTTCTGACGTCAACAGTTGAGGGATTGCTGATTTTACTTCAGGTATTTGACTGTTTTCCCGATCCGGTTTTGGATTTCAGGCTCCTACAAGGGTCGGCGTTCGTTTTTTTGAACTATATTCTGTGGAAGTAGTTTGTAGGTTCGACCAGACATTTCTTGAGCTAGTTGAAGGAATCATGTCGATGGGGGTTTTGTATGGTAATTTGTTACTGGTCTTGGAGTCAGGGGGACTTTTATCAGTTTTGCGGACGTCAGGAAGCATATTAATTTGGACCGTTTCTTTGAGACTATTCTGCAAGTTTTGACGCTTGCGACGCGGCTCCGATGGAGTGGAGACTGATGAACCATCTAGGTCGACAACTGTTTTGCGACTAACCACAGAAGAGGTCTTTGCATGATGGCCGAAGCTTGGTAAATCGGCCACCTGAGAGGGACTACTGGCTAAATGTTCACCAGGGTTATGGCTCTTCGCATGGCTTATGTGAACCTCCCTTTGTAGATAGGCTTTATCGGGAAGTGATGTTATGTTTCTTGACCGTAGTCAAGACACATTCAAAAGACCATATCAGAGAATATAGCAGTACATAACAATGTGGTGTGTTCACAATTTTGAACTCTAAGAAGCCCATAGTAGTTGAAATAATACAGTAAATCTGAGTGGTGTTTCAGCGGAATAAAGTTGGGTTGGTCAAGGCGGGAAAAGTAGGCCAGTTTCAAATTCGGGGAGGGCTTTGTGGACGGCTTGACGAAGGTGGGAAGGCTGATATAAGCGATGCCGCAGAAAGTCAAAGAGTGCCGTGATTGCAAGGACCAGTAAGGCCAGAGGAGTTGGAAAGCACAACATGGACAGCGAGTTGAGGCAGGAATAGTACACAGTATGCCTTATGGGTGCCATTGTTTCTGATGGCTTTTCTGCCATGAAGGGTTCTTTCCATCGCTTGTACAACTTTTTCGGTATGTCCAACCGTATTGAGTCCGACTGAACAAACGAGATGTCTCCCAGTTCTAACCGTGAATGTTTTTTCGTGATGCTGTTTCTGTCCTCTGTGGCTTTCGTGCAGATGTCGCCTAGTCTGTTCATGTGCGCTAATCAGTGTCCTGCCCAATACCAGCACATATTCATATGTCGTCCGATGAAGTCGTCCACTGTGTGATACCCGTCGACCTCATGGACTACTCACTTCCCTTTAGGTCCACGAAGAATGCGGGTCTGGTCCACCGGGTGGTGCATAATGCAACGATTTACCCCGGTGCAATTGTACAGTGGTTGATCCCAGTGTCACCATTCTTCAACGAAAGCTTTCAACAGTTTCTTCACTGTTCCGTCAGTGCTTTCTTCCCGTTTGTTCCTTCCCATTGGTTCCGGTTTTATCCATCTGAAGTAGCCTGCGGAGCTCGTACAGAAAGATATATTCAAGACCACTTCCTCCATCAGAGAGTGATTGTCCGGGCGCCCCTCAGTTGGATATCCAACCTTCAGAAATGGCGCCCGCTACTTTCACAGCCCCTTTATTTATTACCGCCAGGGATACCCCCACTTCGTTAAATAATTCACCAGTGGGATAATGTAGCAGTCATCATGCAGATTTTCCTGTAACATTATCGTTATGTCCATCCCGGTCACTTCTCTCGTATAGCAAGATAAAGCAGGCCTTACCAGTCAGCGGCAGCTTCGGTTGACTCCCTTCAGTGCTTCTCATGCCTGGTGTCACTGAGAGAAATCTTACCCGTAGCTAGCTCGTAAAGCACGGAAATCTTTGTTCTGCCCGGGGGAGGGGTGGCGAGTCACAGTGGAGTGACTGGGAAACTACCATCCTCCGCACGTGGTTTGGTCCAAAATAGCACACTCCAGTCTGTAGCGATCAGCTGCGGGAAATTCTTCCGCAACTTTTTAATACCCTGTTTACGTAAAACTACTCAAATACGTGCAATTTGTGCTTGCCTCGCACCATTCACCATTTTGTAAGCTGCGCCACATTTTGCACTACTTTGGTGGGTCTGTTTCTTTTGGCTATCAAAAGTAAGCACATGAGGTAACAAGCAAATGCACAGTGGAACATATTGGCAGGGGTAATCTGAATTTCCATGAATAGAAAACCGCTTCGCTTTTCCCCCTTCAAAAAGCCCAGTGCCACTGGCCCGAAATGAACCTGTTAACTGAGCAGACGCTACCAGCTGGGCCATGGTGGTGCGGCCACTTTTACGTGAGTAACCCAATGAGGTACAACAACAGTCCTGATAATATTCAATAAACCAGTATCATCGTATAGTCGCGAAAGCTGCAAGCGAATTTTCCGTGGTTTTCACCTCCTTTGTGGCCTGTTATAGGGTTGACGGTAGGCCAGGAAAGTTAACGTTAACATCTCGGACAACTGTTTGCGTATCCCTCTGTGGTAAAGTTCGAATGTGGACCATCTGAATCAACAAGCCGCAGCTGCTATTTATACAGGAACTATGTAAATGGCATCCCTATGTGTAGTCACTTGTGCCCACCAGATAAGTCAGCTGCTAAGCATGTTTAACTCAGCTCACGCAAGCTAAAAATTCACAATGGGTATAGAGTCAACCAACAATATAGGCCTCTTAGACTTTCAGATGGGTCGCCTTTATGATGGTTCATTCCACCGGTCATCACTCGGGAAGACCGCTGGGAATGGGCAGCATATCTCTTTCCACGGTTCCGTACCTTTTTGGGTGAAGAGGAAACTATTTATGTGCCCTACTCCCGGCCAACCAAATTTGTTTGATTTGATTACACCAACCAGAGCCACAGCTTCCTACACCAATTATGATGCAGCTGCTTGCATTCCCTCAGAGTTTATACGCCATGTGTGGCACCATATACACGATTCACCAAAATGAGATACACCAAGCCTCCATTGGATCGGGAAGACGGAATGGCTGCTGGAGCCGATTGGCAGAATCTAACGAAGTTCCTCAACGTCGGTTTGTCTCGCAGACGCCACGAGATTGTGGATTATCAGAAGCGTCACCGTACTGCCACGTTTTGGTTGGGCAACGACTGTGGGATTTTGTGCTTCTAGTTGCTCCAGCTCATCCCGTGGGCTGGGAATGTTGGACAGCAGTACGGCCACCCACCCGGAACTTTGTCGCGCCACCTGGATGACACCTCCTGAGATTCACTGTGAACTTACTACTTGACCGATGGGCACACAGGTGGTGTTTATGGAACCAGCGGCTTCCAAGGCAGGCGTGGTGTCAACTTCCCAACCTGAAAGTTCAGAATAACGGGATAAGTTTCGCCCCTCGACCAAACTTTATTTAGCTCCAAGGTAGCTCGTTTTAGCTGCTTCTGCCACTCTGGATTGAGGTCACGCAAGATACGCACCGGTCCACCTTTTGGCTAGTGGGCACGATGCAAATCCACCATGGCCGCTTCGAGGGTACTCAGGATTACCCTGAGGGGTAGTCGTAGATAACCAGGCTTCTGCCACTTTTCGAGGTGGAAGGCGGCAGCCACTCGAAAAACGTTGGCCATGGCTTCCTCTTCGCTCATGAAGATCCGTGACAAATAAGACCGCGATAGTAAAAGATCACAGTACAGTCTACCTTGTGACCCAGGCACAGTAGCTTCTGGTTAGTCAACAAACAGCAGAAAACTATGGACCGTATCTGAGAATGTCGCGGGTTTACAAAGTGGTCCCTTGTTAGGCGGGCCGCTGAAGTCCCCCGAGGATGGACTTACAGGTCCGGACTCGTCTTCGACGGCCGTAGAGCGATCCAGCGGGGCTATAGGGGAACATATTGGGACATCCACGGCTACTCTAGGCATGTATCGAGTCAGCCGACCGGCTGTTGGGATAAGACACGAATTATTTTCTACAACCCGGCCCCAACACCACCTTCCTAGGTAGAGCCGGAAGGGTCCAAAATGGTGTTTGAGGCCACGACCTGAGTATACATCTCCGCAGTCAACGATGACGGTGCGGGGGATGACGACGACGGCCACGATGATGATACCACAGATACTACCACTGATTATGATGGCACTTTTGGCGACAATGGGGGTGGAGATGACGATGATAACAATGATGACGGCTCTGCATTATCCGTGACGACAGGGACCTTCTGCGCTGAATTCTTCGCCGGCCACACAGGGCTCAACAGCTAAGTGCGTTTGCTGCAAAACCGTTTGAGCTAATTCACAGGACGTTTATCGGGAGCTTCACAACGATCACTGCTTATATTTGGGCATTCCAGGTGAATCCGGCCATCAACCCTGTCACGTAGTATGAACTTCTCTTTAGGGAAAACAAACTTTGAACAAGCCAGCCGCATAGATGCAACAGTTTTGAATTATTTGGAGGCATAGTTGTTACAGAATGACACGACTACAGAAAGATAACCCCGAGAAGCACGCCTAACAACTCCCTGGTGCAACGTAGGGAGTCAGTTTCAATGTCGGCGACGGGCTTATCCTTCCCGCTGTGGGCAGTTGTCAACCAGGCTGGATTTGCGGCTGTCGAAATGGGCCTATAGAGCCGAACAGCCTGATCAGAGGTGGCGTGGGTTTTGGTAAGGCCACACTACGGGAAGCGGAACCGCGACAACTTCTTCAGGGCCTTTCAATGGCTTCTGTAGGGGAGATTTATTAGGTGGAAAGATGCCTCTTTCCAAGGGCCACTTAATGTCGATCTTACTTGAAGATAGCTAACGGCTCTTTAATATGAGTAGCATGGAGCTGAATCTGGATGACAGAACAAATTTGCCCCGGAGGCACACGAACTGTTTTGCGGTTACCGCCACTCATCAGGTATGTGTACCCCGTACTCTTCCGCTCAATCGTCCTCATAACTGAGCACTCCACAGTTCGTCTGCAGCTATAATCTCATTTTAATCGAATGGAACGTACATGGACGGGGAGTCTATTTTTAGATTCGCACTCTGGAAGAATCACCATGTGGTTCTAAAGATGGACTCCCCGTCCGTGCGCGCTCCATTGGATTCAAATTAGATTACGGCCGTAAACGAATTTTGCAGAGGTCAAGTCTATGCACGCTCCATTCAATTCAAATGAGAATATAGCTAATGGTTCTTTCGTGAGGTTAACAACTTCCTAAAGAATAATCAGCTTATTAACAGAAGACAAAGTCGGAGGGAATATGCAGTCTACATTATGTGGCACATTTTACGATCACGGAGTACGGCTGTCGACAAGAAGAGTTAGTGCTGGTTGCTGGATATTCGGGGCAGATATTAGACTCTTTTGTAACCGCATTTAGAGGTTCTTCTGAAACATAAATAAGGACGAGTGGCTGGAGAAGCAATGTATGGTGCAGGTCAGGAATTCAGCCGTAGCTTTTTTGGTCACATTTACCGCTAATTAGTTTAGGAAAAAGTAAAGGAATTAGTCTGAACTGATGAAATGAAACTAGCCAACAACTTGAAGGCAAACCCAAAGGAGTTCTTCGCTCGTGTGCAGTCCAAGAAAACGAAGAGTGAGAGCGTAAGTATCTTGGAAATACCTGACGGAAGTATTGCTCCCGATGATAATGACAAGGCAGAAACCTTACTTGCGTTCTATTATAGCGTGTATCGTCAGGGCCATGCGCTTAGTGCGTGGGATCAGATATAGGAAGTACGCCGGTGCTTCAGGAGCTTGCTGTAAGTGAGGACGAGGTGCTCCACGAACTAGGATCTCTGCTCAAGCACGAAGCAGCTGGACCGGATGCAATCCATCCAGCGATTTTTCAGCCTCTTTCCGATATCTTAACAACCGAGCGAGGCGTCTCTAAGGAAGGGTGAGATGCCAGAGGACTGGCATGCGGCCATTGTCGTAGCGATTCGCAAGACATGATCCAGGCAGAAGGCGGAGAATTATAGCCGGTCAGTCTAACATCAGTGTTGTGTAAGTGCTTTAAACGTATAACCAGAAAGCAACTGTGCATGCATCTGGCTAATGACGACCTACTGACACCTGCACAACATGGATTTTTTAAAAATGATCGTGTTTGACAGACCTACTGATGTTCTTAGAAAGGACCACAGGAAGAATAGATGAAGGTACGACAGTGGAGGTTTACTTGGATTTCAGTAAGGCTCTCGACTCTGTGAGTCATCACCTGCTGGGCTATAAGTTGCACACCTTTGGGATAAACGGGAATGCACGAGGTTGGGTATCAAATTTTCTAGGGAATCGTGGCATCTGTTTCAGGGTTGGCGATTATCTATCGAGACCGGAGAGGGTTACCAGTGGTGTGCCGCAGAGTTAACCACTGGGGCCTTTGATCCTTCCCTCGTACATAAATGACCTAGCGGAAGAATTGAGTACCCTATGTTTGATGTTTGCGGATGAAGTGAGGGTAGCGAGGAGCGATAAAAAGCAGTGCCCGGATGGGCAGAATGATGGGATTTACCACTGAATCTCGCCAAATGTCAAGTCCTGACCATTAACATTGAAAAAACGAGCAGTATTCCGTTTAAAAGTGTCGGAGGTAGAAGACCTAGGTGTGACAAACACACAGGACTGCAAGCCTTCAAGACTGCCAAAGAGCTGCCAACATGGCCAGAAGGGTATTAACTAGGGTATGCAATACTATCACATGCAAAAAACCGGAAGTGTTCATTCCTTTTTACTAGGTGTTGGTGCAGCCTCTTCAGGAGTTTTGTGTGCAGGCACGGGCTTCGTAATGTCGCGAGGATAAGGAGTGCTTAGGGGAGGTGCGGTGACTTGCAGCTAGAATGATGGCCGGTCAGAGGGGGGAAAACTCATGCCCAGCAACCAGAGGATCTTAATTTCTTCTCTCTAGAGCGGCATACAGGGCTACTCGACCTAATAGAAATGTTCAAGATCATGAAAGGTCTGTAGAGTATAGACATGGGTGATTTTTTCGTTTCTGCCCCCTTACTGCGGCACCATGGGACACAGTCTTAAGCTACAGAGGGCAAACTCAAGGCTGGACATAAGGGCTGAATGTTTTACGAATAGGGTTGTACTTATGTGGAATAGGCTGTCAGAGGATGCTGCTGGAAGCAACAGTGTAACAAATTTTAAGAAGGCCCTAGGTTCAAGCTGCAACACAGCATTCCCGGAGCTAGCTGGGTGAACGACGGATGAGGCAATGAGCCCCTTGTATTTTTGACAATGAACATGTCTGTGAAGGTGATACTGCCCCGCAAATTCTGCCTTTCAGACAAGACGTTCAAAGCTCAGTGTTAGCAGCCAAAGAAACGCGTCGACAACACAACGATTTGAATGCTCGATTCTTCTCGGCCACTTTGGTCCTGTGGAAACTGAACTGAGCTTCGTTCAGGCTACTTCTCATGTGCTGAAGGTCGTTCGGTTTCACAAGGATGGACAAGGTACGTTCTTGGCGCAGCTCCCTCGACGAGTCTCTGCATCGGAAAAATGCCTTCAATGACCTGTTGGCGAAAGCAGAGGAGAAGATAAAAGTCTCACGAGTTAACATAGTACTCGGTACGTTACACTAGCTGCTTCCAATAATACTTTAGGCCTCGTGGCCTTCATTGCCCTCTACCTGATATTTGGTTATGGCACCAGTTTCCTCGCCTCTCTTATTGGCTTTATATACCCTGCATACAAATCGTAGGCTGATTACGCGCATTAATGCTTGGCTTTAGAATAAAAGCGTTGGAAACCCACGAAAAAGAAGATGACACCAAGTGGTTGACTTATTGGGTTGTATTCGCCTCCGTCAGCATTGTCGAAGCGTTCACGGATATATTTTTCTTTTGGATTCCTTTGTACTCGCTACTAAAGGTTTGTTTTTGTTTCATGTTTCATTTTGGTTTTAGTGTGTTGTTTTTCTGTTCCTGATGGCACCTACAAGTCCTAATGGATCAATTTTGTTTTACGAGAAGGTTATACGGCCGTATATTTTGAAGCACGAAAAAAAACTGGATCAGGCTTTCGAGGCTGCCAGTGATTTAGCTGGCGACTTTGCTAATACTGGTGAGTCCGTCCAAAGGCTGTGAACTTCTTTGAACCCTGCGCATATTTCCGTTGGTTTCGTTTTGCAAGTTAGCATTCATAAGGTCACATGCCCACATCAATTAGGAGTTTTCAGGTTTTCCCAAGTAGCGCACCCTAAGGTAGCCTAATGGGGCATGCATTGGGCAAAGCTGGAGCTAGCCACACGCTTCGTGATTAAAAACGTAAGACCGCGCTAGTGATGTCCTAGGGCTAGCCCTGGATATGCCGCTTCATATCATGGACCAGTCTTCATTTTTATTACTGAGCGCCGTGTTTGTAGGCTAATTTGTGGTGGTAAAGTAATTGAAAAAAGGCTACTATTCAAGCTATGATTGTAGAGTAAACCCGCTTCAGTCACGTTATCGTTTCTTGTCAGGACTGTTCTAGTGTGTCGGAATGCATGACACTGACTCAGTTTTTCTGCGATTGTCGACCTGCGCGACTGCAGTATTCGTTCCTTTCTGATCTTTTTGCATGTTCTATTGTTTTCGTACTTGGTAAAGCATTTATTCCATTAGGCTCGAGCTTCTGGTTGATGATGCACGAAAGGATGGTCCTAGCTTGCAAAAAGGCCTAGCCTCATCGAGATCGCAAGTAGAGCTTGCAGGGATTTCTACAATGGACGTACAGTCTCTCCGTCTTATGGAATTTCATTCTCCCTAGAATATAAGAACTAGTTTGTCTGACTTCCTTTTTGGACTGGTATAGCTCCTTATCAGCTACTGGGACGGAAAATGCTACTTGCGTGGCACTTGTTCGCACATACACTTTGCGATTGCTGGCTCAATAATGTTATTTTGTTTGACTAATGGGTATTAGTAGCTAATATAAAGTGTTTGCCTTGATATTTTGAGTGTAAGCGTTTCGTTTCGGCGTGTATGGTCTTGTTACACTCGCTGCTTTCTGCTCACCAGTACCCTACGACGCGTGTAGTTTTCATCAGCGGAAACAGGTAAATTGCTCATGCTAAGCTCGTTAATTTGGGTTTTATTCCTGTGTTGTGGTTCACAATATGTCCATATTCTCTGGTGATACGTCTGTTTCATCTTTTACAGCGAGAAAAAAGGCTACGGAAGTCGCTGAACACATAGGTGGAAAAATGGATTAAAAACATCGGTTTCCCGAATACTGTAATCACTTTGTCACTATCCACAATCGTCCTGCTTACTCCAAGCTTTCCATTAGCACTGCATGTCAACAGTGTATCTTGCTACAGTCTTATTCTTGACTTTTACTACAAACCAAAGGCATGTATTATTACGTTTCGTCGCTCATGGTTACTTGATCGAAGCTATACGCGCTAGTTTCCGTTTTCTTCAATACAAAATCACGTTTTCCTGATTTTGGTTCTTCCTACATCTGCATCCTAAGGTTCTTGTTCGCTCGCATTTATATGCGCTGTAATGCAATCGAGTGATGACATAACTTCTCACCTCCCGAAACTGTCATTGTCGTAACGAACCAGATTTTCCGTCTTTGTGTTCCTTTATGGTTCGTCTCTGTAAAAGTCAACGTCCTTACATGGTTTCCCATGGCTCGCTTCAGCCTGGAGCGCTTTTTTGTCGTTGTGATATCTCTATCCAACTTACTATTTTGAGCTGTGTGCGTAATCCACTGACATTGGAAATTTTCTCGATGGATGCGTTTATGCCAGTTATTGCTGATGCTAGTTTTCATAAGCCGACGGCAAGGATGTAGGGTAAATTTCAAATGCCGTTTTTATAACTGGGGTCACAGTTGGTCTTAATGTTGGGAATCATATTTTAATGATGGTTGTATGGCGAGTGTAGCTACAACGAGTCTGTTTTCCGTGGAGTTCTCGGCCGTTTAGCCCTCTAAAATTGGTTTTAATGTAGTAATCAGGAGCGTTTACCTCATGAAAAACTAACCCGTGACCCACGAACATGTGTTCTATTTCGTCCCGAAGCGATTGTCCAACAAAGTCCTCTCAGTGGAGCGAACAGAGAAGACTTAGGTCCGTGAACAGATGAACCAATGTATTGTGTATCTCGTGGTACCAAAATAGCACCGATATATGAACGGAGAACAAACGCAGAGGTGAAGCAAAGATGGGTTGCGTAAGCGTGGGCAGAAAAATTAGTGTGCCAAAGTTTAAATCGACGGAAACTGTGCTTTAGAGATCAGTAAAACGCAACCAAACAAAGGTAGCGTAGTCAGGGTTATACGCCAGAGCAGATCGTAGAGATAAATCCAAAACAAAGTCCGGGAAGTGTTCATTTTTTCCTGGACTATCAAGGCTTCTAGAGAACGACCTCGGAAGTCAAAGGTTCTAATCTCGCCGCCGCTGATCCCCTTGATGAAGGCGGTAACCCAGTCACCCTGCCGATTGCCACGCCTGACCTAATGGGGTCTTATGTGGTTCTTCATTCCGAGTCTCTGTTTGGTTGCCGGCTATTCCTAAAGGTGCAGTGGGTCTTTGAGGCTAAGGGTATGCCCCTTCCACTGCACCAATGCGCGAGGATGTAATAAAAAAGGTTTTGTTTCCTGTCCAGTTACGTTTCAGCTGGCTGTCGGATATCAGATAAAGTGTTGCTGTTTATGCAGAAGACCTGTGTGACTTTTACCAGTCTACGCTACCTGTGGCGTCAACGTGAAGTCTCCTTGTCCACCAATGGTAGAGTGGGCTTCGCGGCGGCTAGATGCATCCTTCTAAACAGTTCGGAAATGCGGCCGTTCCGGGTGGAAGGCACACCACTCGTGTTTCAGTGACGATATATTCTCAGTTTTCTTTGGATGTGTGGTGAACACGGTATCACCAGGGTGCAATGAATCAGAGTTCAGCCATCACCTAATCTAAGCAGGTTACGGTGATTGGAACGTGTGGTACGCGCACCCACAGATAAACTGTCTTTGAATAAATAGTTCTTCTAAACAGTGGCAGTTAGAGGATGGTTCGTGAAATGATGGTGAGATGATAAAGTGTTGGTCAGAAGGTTTGGACGAGTAGGGCATTTTGGGCTCCTGGGTAATAGTCCGGTCGAGTGGTTGGGGATCCTGGGCGACGTAGCTAGGTGCGGCGGTCAGTTGCATAGTTGCTTTCAGCCATTTTCGGTCCATGATTTTCGCTCATGGCTTCAGTACCTGTTGACTATTTTACGTTTTGATTTATTTCACTTTCGGCTTTATGATGCGAGGTAAAAACCAAAACCGGAGCACCAAAATGTTGAGGAATGGCTGAAAGTTTAAGATCAGTGATTCACACAAGAACCCAGTAGGTTAGGTGAGGTAACGAGCTGGCCACAGTGGATTTCTGTCATCGATTCGATGTTACTGCTTTGCTTATAGCGTATTTCACGCGAAGAATTTCTGTGGCCGCATCTGCTATCACAAGTTGAGGTAGCTTTATCATAATTCCAATGGTCGATGATGCTTGTGCGTATTGACGACAAATTTGTCAGATTTTGGTGAATGTATCACCCGAAAGCATGTAATGTGTACAGACCAGGGTCGAGCTTTGATGTGTACGCTTCTTTCAGCAGATCAAGTAAAAAGAACATTGGCACTGGTGAGCGAGAAAAAGTAATGGGTCTCCTTCCAGTTCATTCAGCCATTAACTCCGCTTTGGTTTTGGTTGCTACCTGGCAGCGTCGTCGAGTTGAGGGCAGAATGAATAGAAGCAGAAACTGAATAAGGGCCGGAAACAGTAGTAAGCGGAGATCACTGAGACAAAGAAAGTCCGAATGGAACTATACCACTGGCCGTGACACCTAGCCATATCACTTGTTTCCAATCATCTGGTAGTCGGGTCTCTTAGACCCCAATCCGGAAGTCTCGCACGTCCTACTTGACCGAGCTCACAGATTAAGGTTTCCGTACCTTTTTGCCAGTTCATGGACCGACCACATTGATCTACCTTCCAGTTACTACCTGCCTGGAGGAAGACCGACCATTGGTTGCTAACACCGTACTCCCAACCTCAGCATCGCTGATACAGTGTTCCCACCATATTTGAGCAATGCTGCGGGGACATCGATGTTATAACACTGGCAGTCTCTGCCTGCCATTAACGGTCATGTTTCTAAACTATAAAAGGACAGATCTGTCCGCCGCAGTGTACATTCGACCCTTGGCAGATGACCGGATGTCACGCCGGTGCCACAGGTGGTTGGGAAGCGCCAAACACGCTTTCTGTGTTCGCGAGGACATCCGATATCTGCCCAGGTAACAAATACTGTCTGTTTCAGCTAGGACTGACAAAACAAGGTTTGGTGTAGCGCCAACCCGGCCCTGCAGCAGCATTTCACACTTTGAAGGTGCAAAAGGCGTCTCACGTTGCTACACTGTTGTTTAGGCAATCTAGAAAAGCTTACAACTTATCTAGATTTTCACTTTGAAGTATAGTGTTGTCCGCGTGTTACAAGTCAGACAGTTTGCTGCCTGAACAAAGATGGATACCGCCATTCTCGCACGAGGATAAGGCTATCTCAAGAACCATTTCAATTACAAAATTGAAAGGGAAGGACGAAAAAGGGTAACCCCGACGAACACCACTTTCCGTGGTGAATTCGGGTGAAAAATCGCCGTAAGCATGAACTCGGCGTCGGCTGTTAGAACACAAGATTTGAGAGAAATAAACTTCTCTGGCACACCCTACAATGAGGGCGGGGGCGCCACAAAACAGTGCGGTTGACCGAGTCGAACGTTGGCTTTAGATCAAGGAGAACAGATTGTGAGCCTACAGGTGTGCCTGTGCTCTAAGATTCATGGAAGCTTAAAGCTGTGATCGATACAACCCCGACGAGGTCTGAGACCTGTTTGGTTCTTACCCGTGCACCTTTCATGAGCGTTAGATAATTAGCGGATAATCCCAGATGTGATTCTTACCAAGCTAACTCCTTTGTGGCTTTCACAAGAGGATCTGTCGCCCTTCTGGTGGATTGGCATGGTCATTGGTTCGCACCATTCCCAGGGAATCTGCTCATTATCCCAGATTACTCAGGAGATTAGTTTACTCCAAAATCAAAGCGTCGTCTTTATTCCTGAAAAAAGATGTAAAAAACCCATCCAATTCTGTGTCATTATACCTTTTCAAGTAACCTGTCTCCCGGATAAATTCCATTTCTGATAGACTGAAATCTACCTGCACCGTTTCTCTGGCAGGCCTATTCGAAAGGTGCACTGTTGAAGTGTTCCACCCAACGGTCCAGACAACGTCCCTGAGAGTGAATCAGTGTACTGTCGGATTCTTTGGTTAGCTCACTTACACCGGGCTTCCGTGGACCGGTATATCTAATCGAACGTCAAGGGTTGTGACTCTTCCAAAGAGATATAGCTTTCTCAAATTTCCTACATTTCGCAACCCATTACTGCTCACGGTCATTTCTCAGGTTCCTAGTCAGTTGGCGTCTTAGGGACTTCCTCACTTCATTGAGTGTGGCGACATGAGGAACGAATCTGCGAGCATCTGACGGAGCGTTGATGTCGGAGATATCCATCGTGTGTGTATGCGTGGCCTACATGTACCGGAGCCTTGTATGGCTTTGGAAGTGGCGTGCAAAGCTTCCTTTATCCGCTACCAGCGTTCATTTTGGTCGTGGACATCCGGCTGCACTGATAACTGTGTAAACAGCTTCGCCTGAAAAACAGATCGTCGGTTGTCGTGTAGAAGCAACTGTAAGTAATGGGTGGCTTTATTGGGGGTGTGACCACAGACGAGGCGTAAACAGGAGCGAGCGCGTGCCACAGTGTGATCTGAGTCCACAAGCGTGAACCAAAATGATAATCTTCAATTGATCCACGCCAGCGGTCACCAGTGGTCAACCTAAGCCCCATGTTGGAAGGACTCAGGAGGACGCCATGTGAGTTTGTGCCACCTATGACAGAAGCTCGCATTACTTTAACTGTTGTGTGGCTGGCTCGTGCGAGAGGTTGAGCAGGCTTCATGCATCTCCCGAATGGCACCCGCCCATGAGCGGTAGTCGGACGCGAGACCTGAACGCAAGGAAATCCAGTTGTGCTTCCAGTTGCGAACGCCGTAGACAGACTGGAGTCCTAATCCCTCAGCGTCCGACTTAACAGTACTGACCCATGTTTTCAGCTATCCTCCGAGACGACAGCGCCGTCCTGGACATGGAACAGAAGCCAGACATGTCCAAACCACTGCAGTTGTCGGCGTTAGAGGAACCCTGACAGCTTTTCGATGTCAAAGCACCGTTGTCTTATTGTCTCGTTTTAAAGCTTTTCGTGCCAAGCCACTTTCAGTACCCGTCACAGACACCAGCGGTCTGACGTTTCTAACTTTCGTATGTCCTCGACGCGTAGGGGCCACGTCTCGCAACTATAGGTCAGCATTGGACGGATTGCGACCCGGAAGACGCGGACTTTGGTCCGGAGGCTGATTTTGTTGCGCACCCAGAGTACGTTGCGAAGCTGGAGAAACCCAGTATTGGTATTGTCAATGCACAACTGAGAGAATCGTGGCGCCCAGATATTTGAACTCCGGGACGTGTTCAATTGGTTCGCCGGCCAAGTGTATCAGGAGGAAGGGTTGTGCGGTGCATGTCGAAAGGATCTTAGTCTTCGACTTGTTGGTTCCTAGTCTCATTGATTTTGCAGAAGATTCTACGCGATGGAGAACCGTTCGGCTATCTCCAAGAGTGATGAGGTGGACAAATGATGCTCCGCAAGGAATCGTATTTGTCGACGTCTTAGTAACCACATTAGGGCCCAGCTAGCTAAACTGCTCCCATTTGATCCAAAGGTCAAGCCTGTGCTGTTTGCCATGAACAGGCTCTTCATTTCTACCGCATATCGTTTCACTGACCGGTGTTCGCCGTCCACCGGATTCGCAAATAAGTTTGAAATCTTTGTTACCTGAAGCAGCTGCTGCTTTAGTTTCATCGGCTACCTTGAGCCACTAATTTTGCCTTTATTGATGTTTTCGTGTTTTTTTTACCACTTTCATTTCGAGAGCTGACGTCTTTGCTCCATTAGGTTTAGCAACTGTTGAGAAACCCAGTGTCTCTGATGGACATCGAAACTAGGACCACAAGTGAAATCTGTTGCCATGTGCATCGCCTGTTTAATATGGGCCCAATGCTCATCTACATTACCGTACGTCGTAGTTCTTAGTTCATGTGATAGTTTCTGTTCATAACCGATGCGAAATTCTGGGACAAACAGAGTCGTACAGTTAATCGGTTTAACTGGGGCGCAAATCGTATTGAAACTAATGCATGATCCAACCCTACGTACGTGGACCCGTAGGATCTGGCTCTAGACGGAACTGCGCCACCAGTAGCTTACTGCGATATGATCGATTTGGCTTAGAGTACCTGTAGAGTTAAAAGACCATGTTGCTGTGCGACGCGGGCTGTGTCGGGAATTTGTACTAGACAAGAACAATCAATTGTCTGCACAAAACTGGAGAAGTCTGTCCCCGTTATCTGTACACTAAGCGAGTAAGACAAAAAGCCCACCTAAACAGGCTTCTGACGCACTAATTTTGCTAACGTGTGCTTGAAAACTACCAGATAGCACTACAACGTCATAGCCTTTTCTCCAGAGAACAAGGGTGGCGAGTTCATGATAGAACTAATCTTTCTGCGTGTCAGAGCTGCAGTCTGTTGGAGCGTACGCCGATATCGCAAACCAGCTTGGGAAGCGGGATTCGACCCCGTGGCGGAAGAGTTGAGACCCTCCATGATGACATTTAGACCACGGACACTGCTCTGTAGTGCCGAATAACATACAAATTGCCTAAAGCTAAATCTTAACTAGTCAGGGAATTTATACAGGTAGACTCAGTTATCTCCACGTCGCTACAGTTTTCCGAGAAGATAATACAAAGAGGGATATTCCGGATGATATTTACGGGATGAACAATGAAAATCCGCATCAGTTTATATTTACTTCTCAAAGACGCTACTAAACTCCTAGTCTTTTTTGACGCACAGGTCACTGGTTTGGTTTGGGCTTGACTTCCTCATGCAACCTATCTTTGTCCTCAGATATTTAAAAACTTTCATAAACCTGCGGTATTACCATCCACTTTCGATAAGTTGCCATAAGTGTAACATGAACTGCAGCTACAAGAACCTAAAAACACACAAAGTTCTTCAGTAATTTTGATAGTCTCCGTCTTTCAGTGCGGTGAGAACGTCTGTGTTGATGCGATCCACAGAACCTGACTGATAGCCTTCCGGGAGTCTCTGGGTCACTGATTTGTAGCGACAGCCATCTTCGTTTATGCTTTCGGCACGTTTATTGGTTAAACGAACGCTGACTGTCAAGCGCGGTTGCCATTTGGCCGTTGCTTTTGCGCACGCTCTCACGCTCGCTCCCAAATACACGCTAACCACTATCTCAATCGCCTTCTCGTTCTCACGGGTCGTGGATAATACTGTTCTGGTTAACATATTCGTACAGTGCCGAGCATTAGAGTAACGTGCAAGTGGTCTACGCAGTACAAAGGATCGAACAACGCGTTTAATAAGGAAATCGCGAAGTAAAATTTAGCGATCATACAGATTTATCAGTACCACAAAATGAACATTACTTAGATTGAAGTCGAAAGAACTTGATGTCCAAAGCTGAACGGAGCAGACTCAAAACCACAAGGTCCCGGGTTTGAGTTCCACCTTCGTCAGCCTCTGATCGGTCACATAACCCCTCCCGAAATATCATGCCTTTATGCGTGATAAAACAAAAATCGAAAATATAGATATCGTGGAAAATTCGAGAGTCTGGTGGCAAACCGAGTTTTCGGAATAAACCATCATTTTTCGACTCAATATCTTCGTGTGATCGTTGCCAGTGGCGGTTAGATGATGACAAAACTAATACATTTCTCAATCATATGATGTATACAAGCGTGGTATTTTCCATCACCCCAAACTATGGGGGGTTGGGTAAAATGAGAGATCTCGCCGGGATCACTTGGAAGAAAATAGAACGTTGGTTGTAAACTGCCATCCGGCGTTTATTGAACCGAAATCCGGCGGTGGTCAAACGGTCCTAATCGTGGACTTTGGGCATTGGCATCCCTGGTTCGAGTCTTGCCATCACCGCCGATCAATCTCCTGTTCGACAGCCTTTGAGTGACTGCTGCCGCTTCACAAAGATATTGCACATTGTCGTATGATAAATAAAGGAAGTAAAAGGTTCCCATTCCTTTTAATTTTATTTATTTAATATATTTTAGATATACTTTGTTCATGATTCTCGAGGAACACTTCCATACGGATGAGCTATCGTTATTTGAATCTCGCATGTCTGGCTAATGAACTATTTCATATTTAAAACTGCACAGGTTTACCCACTGATCTGCGTTGTTATTGCACGTTAAGCATGAAGCAAGGAGAAACACAAATAACCACCTAGAGGTTTACTTGCACTGAAGAATAAAGTTCAATTAGGAACGCTCTGATAAAAATGACTGAACTTCTATGGGGATTGTTACCAATATGATGCGAAGAATGGTCCGATAGTCTTCTGACGGCTAACCATCGCCAACGAATCCTAGTGCTTCCACCCGGTGGCGAGCAGCGCAGAAACGGGCAAACCGAAAGCTCGCAACGAGCCTGGACAAACCGTCAACGAATGTTGATTTATTATGAATTCGAAACAAAAGTCTCATGCCAGCTTCTTTCGAGATGGCATTCCGATGTTATACCTGTTCAGGTTCACAACTGGTGGCGGTTATATAGTAATGTGGTAAATGTGAAGCTTCGCCTCCGGTTGACAATCCGTATAAAGGCAGCTCCTTCGGGGCTTCCCAACATGGAACTGCTAAAGTCCTGAAAAAGAACAGAAGCTCTAATGATGACAATTGAATTGTGTTTGTCAACAAACGCATCCACCTTACACCAGACTCGGTCGACCTGATTTGGGCTGTAATGAAAGTAACAGTACATCAAGGTGCAATGGGTGAATTGGGAGCCACAAAATACCGTTATAAAGACCGGATATCCGAAGATACCGTCTTTCTCCCCAGCTTGGGCAACGATGCCCTTTTATCCGTCCGTCCGAAATATCAACACCTCAGATGCGAGGCATCCCGCTCCACGAAAAGAGATCGACGTAAGCAGTGGCACGAAATCGTGAGTAAAATGGAAACTGAAGCCAGTTTTGTCACTTTGTAAAGCTCTTTCGCCTCGTACGATCAGAGTCGGGTAAAAGGCAATCCATTACACCTTTCTTGCACAATTCTTCCGGTGTACTCATCTCTGATGTGGATAGTGGAATAATTAGATGGGTGGACCATTTCAATCAACTCCTCAGTCGCCCACGAGATTGGTTAGCAGATATCCATTCGATTTCGGCGTCCCTGTGTAGCTTCAACTGTGATCCTCTGTTATTAGAGGAGATAGCTAATGCGATCGATCGTTTGAAATTTGAAGACGGGATCCCAGACCACTTCGTGTTCTATTCGATTGGAACACTGCTTCCATTTCCCAAGAGGTTACTGAACGGTGTGCTGGAACTACTGAGATATCAGCGTGTTAAATGTGGTTGCAAAAGAGTTCACCCAGTTTGTGCTGAAACACGTCGCTGCGTCGAGACGTGCACGCACTCAGCCCAACCAAGGAATCTTCCGCCCAGGCAGTGGATGCGTCGACAAAATAATCATCTTCCGCAGGATTCAGAAACACGGATGCAAACTACAACGCCCTGCTGCCGCATGCTCCACGGACTTTCGCGCCGCTCTTGACTCAGTAGATCGCTAGTCATTGTGCAAGATACCGCTGGAGGACGACGTCCCATTCACACTGGCCGGTTTGATAAAGTCGAATTATGCTGGAACAAAACCACACGTTCGAGCTCACGGTGAAGAGTCTGGTCCAGTCGGGTTAAAGTCAGGAGTGCGACAAGGGTGCCGATTATCTCCAGTCCTGTTCAACTTTGCTGTAGATTGGGTAATGCAGCTCGCAGTGGACGGTTGTCAGGGCGTCCAATTTTTCACAGACCGCAGTATCACGGACCCTGAATTTGCAGACGACGTAGTGGTGCTTGGGGAGGACCTGACCTTGCGAGCGGCCCTTGATCAGGTTGATAAATATGCTTCGGAGATTGGTCTTGAGATCAATACCACCAAAACCAACATGTTCGTAATACCCATTAGTCATACAAAGCGAGCTCTACAACTGAATGGCCAAACGATAGAAAATGTCTCGCATTTTAAGTATCTCGACTCTGCCATTCTACTGAGCGGACAAGCCACAGGCGATGTCAGGTGGCGTGTTGACGCGGCCCGAGCCGCGTTTCTACAGCTCCGAAACGATCTGGCGACGGAACGAGATTAGTCTAAAAATCAAGCTTAGAGTGTTTAATGTAGCAGCCATGCTGTATGGTTGCGAAAAGTAGCCTTTCAGAGCTAAGGATATCAGGTGACTGGTGCCTTAGGTCTATTTCGCAAGATGGCGAGATAGAATCTCGAATGAAAACATCAGAAGTTGCTGCCGCATCGCTCGTCTTTCAACTCACATACAACTCCGGCAACTACAGTGGTTTGGGTACGCCCTCCATAAAACTGACCACATCCTAAGGAGTATTGTCCTGGCACCATCTTTAAGCCCAGACTGGCGTTGCCAACGAGGAGGACAACTAAAAATCGGGTTCGAAGTCGCGAACCAACTTGGTCTTCGTATGATGTACGCTACTCGACAATAGAAATTGAACTGGGTCGACTTCTGCAAGGATCTTGCTGCCAACCGCCCAGCGTGGGCAACCAAGATCAAAGAAGTTCATGAAGCCGATTTATCCTTTTCAAGAAGGCAGCCGCAGTAAAGTAAAGTAAGGTGTGTTTAGACGATTTTGAGGATATATATATATATATATATATATATATATATATATATATATATATATATATATATATATATATATATATATATATATATTGGTTTGAAATCAAGCATGGTGCCAACGCAACAACCACAATTACGAAAGCACTAGAACAGAGCGAAAGAAACAGATAAAAAATGCTGCCCTTTTTTCCCCTTTTCCACCGTACACTTTTTGATGTTTTTGTCATTTCGTTTGTCGGAATGACTGTTTGTGGTTACGGGACACGAGAGTTAGACAGGCACGCCGTACAGCATTCGCATCACTAACTTCTTTTTTGAGCCGTTTCACTCAGCATCTAACCAATGACAGTCCTCGTTCCTTCGGCTCCAACCAGGAAGGCGGAAAGCGACAATCGAAGCCAATGCTAATGCCAGCTTCTTCATACCTCCATGTCAAGTCATGGCCTGACCGCCGCGTCGCTCCTTCCATTTTTGTCCAGCACGGGAGTGTGGACGATAGGCAGACATTCGCGAAACATTTCAAAGTATGAGTGTGAATAGTCGTTGAGACTACTCAAATAGAACACCAACTTGGTTGGTAAGAACCGGTGTTCTTTTTAGAAACGAAAGCGGTTCTTCATGTGCTGTAGGTTCGTTTATTCGCTGGTTTTGATTACCGTTCAATTTGCACAGTTTCAGAGGTCAAAAATAAGGGAACAGCTCGTTCAAAGCCATTAAAAATAACTGATTTATATTCCGTTATCATATCCAGGAACATCCATGGGCAGCAGTGGTCGCGAAGTACTCATTAGTCGAGCTGCACACAGCCGAAACCCGTCGTTCATGTTTGTTGGTTTACGCTGACCGCTATTAACCTTTCTCTCACTGAAGCAAACCCACTGGGATCAGGACTGCCGGATCATTGACAGCGGCAGAATTTACAAAATATTTAGTACACAAAACTATTATTCACTTCAACCTGGAATATTGATTTGTCGTCCAGTGTTTGACAAGAACCACTGCTTCAAGCCTGAAGAAACTAGTCTACCGAAGAGAAAACGAATTGAACAACATTTAAAAGTACGACAGACGGAAATTGGAAATAGTGACATGTTTTGCCGTTCAGTGGTGAATTATTTGACATTTAGAAGCTGAGCAATATTTTGGTTTACAGGCTGATCAAATGTTAGAAAGAGCTCTCACTCAAACAGAAATCACTGTCTACCGAAAGATTTTCAAAATCCAATTTTTTGAGACCGTAAGATTAAAATCCAATTTACTTTCGAAATAATGTAGTTTATTTTTGTCCTGTGACTGTTAATCTTGAGCTCGATAGTTTACGTTCCAAGACCCGGTCGATTTGTTGCGCTGTAAAATATCGATTATTGCAATCCAGTTATTCTGTGCACTAAAACAAGCTGTTTGGGGGAAATAACGAAGATACATTTTGCCATGGATGGCACCCGCCTACCACTTCTGAAGAATTCTACCTCGAATATCACTAACAGTGTTCTGACTAATGATTTTCCGGCAGTTCCGTTTTAGGCAAATTGATAATCGGTTGACTTAAGTCGGTACTCTACTGGGACGTGTGCGCGTGCAGCTGATTTCATCACGCAGCAGAGGACGACAAAGATTGGCCTTGAGAAGGGATAGACAAATTCTCAGTCACGTCAATGAACAAACGATAGCAAGGCAGATGTGTTCGATGAACTTCGTAAGTGGGCTTCGAAAGGGTCACCTGAATGCACAATGGCGATTCGTACATACGTCCTTGTGTCTACGGAGAACGAGACAAAATTCCAGGGTAGTCTTCATTGTGGTAGTGGACGGGATGACTTAGAATCAGAACATTGTACTCGGCTGAATAAACAGACTGAGTACCGCATACAATATCAGTACGGTGTACTATTTTTTATGCTATTGGTGAAAATCAGATGTATGCTGTCCTTCTGTGTAAAATCAGGAAAGAATAGACCAACTTCAGGATTCCAAACTGTCGCACGCGTGGAGAAAAGTGTGTTCGCTTGTGAACTAGAGAAGGATATCAGTCAGCGTCACTAGCTGAGTGTCCAATTGACCCATGTTTTAGTTGTAATTTATTCGCTTAAAATCAGTTCACTTTGTTTTTGAGAGGTGATAGTTGTTGAAGTGAAAAATTCATGTGGTCATCTGGGAATTTCATGTGGGTTGTGTAGCTTGACGTCCAGATCAGTAAGGTTATTCGAATGGGTCTAATCTGATGTCGGGTTGAAAACAGTAAATTTTACAAATGCCTGGAACACTGTGAGCAACCAAAGCTTGGGCTTGTATGTGACAAACAAAAAGAGAGCTGAGTGTAAACTGCACCCGAACGAATAGTGCAAGGGATTAACATTGTATGGAAGAAAAACTCTCCCAGGAAATCAAAAGAGACATCGAATTTCACGTTTCACCAGGTAGTTCGGAGGTATGTGTGAGATATCCAGGGTAACTGTGAGAGCTAATATCTAACCGCCCAATCAAACGTAATGAAAGAGCTCGTACCCATACTACGGGCACTGGACAAGAACAGCAGGAATGTATTCTATTGGATTTGATTATTACAAACTCGATTTTATATAAAAGAAGGCATTTAGCTATTGACAGACAACGTACTGATCAATCGCAAAGTGACTCCGCTGTATCTGCGCGATCTAACTTCCGCCTTCATCCGATTGTTTGGATATCGGAAGTGAAATTATAGCCTACTGAACCGCGTGGGGAGTCGTTCAATCACTTCGGCCACCCTTTAACTTCTCTTCATAAGACTATAGAATTCAAACAAACAGGTCGAGAAACAATACGGTTCAGTGTAAAATTTCATTGTTATGCCGAGTTTCACACCGGAATAGCAGCTTTCAATGGTAGGATTAAGATCCTTGCTTTGTGGTAGCATTCTAAGCACACGATGCTTGATGAAGATATATTTTAGGGTCAAATTTATGAATATGATATGCTCAATTGCGGATGCCTCAGGTGCCCCAGTGTACACAGCTTCTGGGGTACGAAAAGGTCGATCAATAAACAAGGCTAATACGTGGAACATTTCAGGGATTAAGACCGAGAAGCTGATTTCTAGAACAAATTTCATACGCAGGTACACTAACATAGTTATTCGTTGTGCTACGTTCGCTGGGGCGGATAATGACTGCAAGATGAATAAGGTTGACCAGGGTGTGACATAGAAGAACAGTCTGAAAACCCCTAACGGTACACTTGGCCACGTTAATTGTTAGACTTCCTCGTTTGGGTTTACGAGTTATACCACCTACTCAGTGGTTAAATATTTTGAGAGATATGACTTTCTTTCGCTATCAATTGTCTCCTTCTGTTCACACATCATCTCCTTGGTACCTTCCTTCTTATTTTTCTCATACTCCTAAAATGTTGACTTCCGATAAGGGAATTAACTAAGATATAATTGTCAAAACCGCCAAACCCATTGCATGGCTAAATATTGCTGAAACTGAACCGAATTGATGCGAAAAACTTTTGTGACTTAGTGATCTGTAAGTGGATTTATGAACAGCTAAATTTTGAAATTGTGAATTGAAACCAGTTAATTTCCTTTCTTGTAAGCACTGGTTGTAATGACCTGCCATTACCTCGCTGGAGCGACGTCAATTTTTTGTTAGAACATCACTCTAACGCCATTTCAGATAATCTAATTATACCGCTGATTAGAGTACACGAGGTAGTTTGTACTACGTTTGCCTATGGGTGTAGCGGAAGGGGTATACCCTGTAGTCCCAAAGGCCCACTGCACCATTAGGGATAACCGGCAACCAGAATCTGAGTCTTGGAGTGGAGAACAACATAAGGCGCCGATAGAGCAGGTTTGATAACGATCCGCACTATAATGGATGATCGTCTGCCACCAAAGTAACCGGCGATGGGGGGATTCGAGCCTCTGACCTCCGAGGTAGGAATCAAACGCTCTTAACCACTCAACCACCACCGGTCGAGGTATAAACGAAACTAGTTTGTTCTCTGCTAAACATTTGACTTTCTTTCTCCAAACTTCTGGTGAACATATTTGAAGCGATTTCGACAAGTGCTTAATGACTAACATTATCATCTAAATGCTCTCTGTTCACGCAGATAGATCAATTATTGCATCTCCATTTATTGAAGAACCGCCCAGTTTATCAGTGATGTACTGCTGAGTAACTAAATTGTTTCAGTGGTAAAACAAAGCACACATATTTAAGCACTGAAGTCGGTTTGACTGCACTCATTGATCCAACCTATGATAATGGAAAACGGCCCAACTGGTTTGACAAATCTGGAGTTGATCCAAATGTTGAAAGTCGGTAATCCTACCAATAGAGATAAGAGGTCACGAAAATGGATCGTCATACATTCTACTCACCTGAATTACATACGCGCATTCGTAATCAGGATGTTCACCCCAATGGTGGTTTATCTAGCTTTGTGTTGGTGTAGTTCATCATATCCAGGAGGATTGATTACCCCGTTTCACAGTTCGCCACTCTCCTGTTACTCGCTTCTTTTGTTTAAGACCATTCGTGGGAGCCTTTGCTTCGAATTTAGTTATATATTCGCGTGAACCAAGGGCAAACTAAATGATGATACTTCTTTGGAACTTTACTAAAATATTTACAGGGGAAAACATGGGAAAGACCTGTTCCTTGGGGACTTCCCGTGAAGCAGTGAATCCCAGTATGCATGTATCTGTTAGACTACCGATGTAAAAACCAATAAGTCTCCTTCAGTTTTTACTTCCAAACATAGCACGAGAACGACATTACTTGTGTTCAAGTTTTCAATACATCATTTTTTACGTACAACAAGTATAGTACTATTGAGCACATGAAATTAATCGATGTCAGTCGGGTTCCGCACCGTGTGTTACTCGTGAAACAAATCGTGCTTCGGACCATTCCCACTTTTCTTGTGATGCAACCTAAACTTCGAGTACAGGTCATATATGGAATGAGTTTGCGATGAATGGAGTGCACTACGCACCTCCAGATTTCCCTATTATCGCAAAATGAAACTCTGTACGTTTTAGACATGATACTTTATTGCGGAACAAATGCAAAAGGTTTTGATGTGTTTAAACTGAAATGTATGCCGAACCGCACTAAATTCGAGGATTTCCTTTCAGCACCGTCAGTTCATTTGAAGCATTACTCAAATCAAGTGGCAAAACTGGCTTAGTAATGTTGAGGCGAGATGTCAGGCGTGCGGAACCCAAGGTCAATTTTTAGGTTAACTGGGACACGAGCTGATCATGCTTTCATAGAAACTTCCGTCTGTATTGCCTACCAGTTAGATCAACCGTTGAATGATAGGTTTTCACAGCCACATCAGCACGTGACCAAAAGCGTTGACAACCGTGCTGAGTGAAGATGGTTAGGCAGAATGTGTGAGTTCCCCTGACTAAACTCCATACATTTGTTACGTAAGGTAGTTCAGTAAAGTACTGAAGCAGACACTGAGAATAATTATTCATATATTTGATTCTCCACGTATGCGTCTCTTCGTCTGTTCACACATTTATTTTAATTTGTTTTGTATATCGTGATTAGCCACTCGTGATTAAAACAGCTTGTAACTGAAAGCTATGCTGGGTTCTACACCAATCATCGTTATCATCATCGGCATCAGCATTTTTAATCGATACTATTTTTTTATAAAACATTATTTTGAGGAACAATACTACTAACTGAAACCATATTTATCATCATCATCAGACAGTTACAAAGTCAAGAAAATGAAGGAAAATGCTACTTCTGCTACTAATGATAACAATAATAATAATATGGTAACAAAGCTACCATAACAAAAATCAAAACGATTAAACTGATCAAAGCCTGAAGAAAACCATGTACTGCTCGCTTTTAAGCAAGGAGCTTTATTTACTCGTGCTTTCGGGTCCTGGTGCAATCAATTAGCTGTGGGTACTCTTTGTCATTTTTGAATGAATGAATACTGTTGTTCTGAATCGACATCCCACGTATGGTCACCAGAAAGCGTAAAACACTGAAATCGATATTTTTTCCCCTCTACTCGTTTGTTCATTCAACGAATTACTGGAAAACTAGGAAATTCTTATCTCCAGGGTTCACTCAGACAGGAAAGTTTTATACAACAGTCATCATTGTGTATGGTTCCTAAAAAAAGGGTTGACCATTTTGGTATATCATCATGCGAAGAACGACGTAAGGAACTAATCCACAAATTCCTGCGTTTACGAGGTTTCAGAACATTTCCCAAAACAATTTTGCAGTGTTGTATGCTGGGTGCTGGTTGAGATAAAGCATTACAGACCAATAGTGGAATCGTGGGCGGGCCAGTCCAGGTACACAAGAAAAAACCAAAATGGAGTGAACTCCGGGAGCTTTCTACTAAAAATAAGAGTGACCTGATCATTGTACGTACGCATATAAGCAGAACGTTTTCTAAAACATTCACTTGCGTTTCATTTTTCTGACGTTCGGCTCGGTTTAAGGTAGGAATAACCAGCATTGGGTAAAATTCAACGTACGCTTTAGGGGAATTATTAGCTCTACGATAAGCAAATCTTGTTACATGCTTCAAGTAGCAAGACGAAAATGCCACTGCTCTTTTTATCATTTGGATAGGGTAGGTAGTACCCTAAAAGACATGTGGCTTACTCCCATTACGTACGAATTCTTTCCAAAGCACAACACTACCTGCCTCGAGTAAGTTATTCTTTCCTTTTCGGAAAGAGATTTTCGAAATCTTAGATCATGGATGCAGCTGTCTAGCTTTGACTGATGTTATTACTATTGAACTTTAAACGATATGATGAATTGAGTTAATCGTTAGTTTACCAACCAACAAAATACAAAGCTGGTGTTGATTCTCCCCTGTGGAAGTCAACGACGGATCGTTTCGTAATCGCCAAAAACCGTACACACACACACACCGGCGATTCTACACTTACTTGCACTGTGCCAATCCATTTGCTTTATTGACCGGCCAATGACCACAGTGAAACCCCTCAGTAAGAAACACCCCGTATATAAGGTCGTTTTCCTATTCCCCTTCAGTATCTGCATAACAGGTCAGGACACAACCCGCCTATCCGAATAAAAGACAATTACTAACATACCTTGGGATCAAAAGACCCCCCTACAAGAGGCACTGCAACGAGTTGTGGAGACATTGTTTAGCATAGTAACGAACACTACTTACCCTGTGGACCCGAAAATGCACTGGACTTGATCAATGCCCGTCTAAATTGAGCATGGGTGTGGAGACCACCATTTTATCTGATTGTTTATGTTTTAAAGACCATTTGGTCCATTGACAAACAGCAATCACATACAACCATCGAACTCACTCCGCCCATATTCGGGTACAATCTGTGGATTTCTGAACACTGACCAGAAGAACGATGTGTTTGAACTACTCGGTTTAGGGTGATCACTACCAACGGGGATAATCGATAGCCACGAGGGGCTTAAAATTACAAACTGTCCAAATGAGGGCAGTCCAACAATCAACTGAAAAAAAAATTCATTCACAATTTTTTTTTCTACCGGGCCTAGCCATGAAGGACGGAGATGGAACACAGGAAGAGATCTGTTCTTACTTTGGACGGAAAGTTTAGAGCCATTCAAATGAAAGAAAGCAGTTCACTAGCACGACGTACTGCAAAAGCAGTTACGTGTCTGCAAGTCTCGATTCATAATATTCTGGCTAGACAGTATAACATCATGAACTTCTGGAACAGTGAAGATATGGGCAATATGAGGTTTCTTCGCAGTACCTAATGGCTTCGAAAGATGGTACAGCTGCCTGGTGTTAAGAGCCGTAAATGGTGAAAAGGCAGGAGGACAAAAGTGGTGATGAATACGATTACCAGCTGGGAGAAGTTGAAGCAGTCCTTCAACATTTAACCAGGCAATTCGGTTTACCGAAGGTATGAGTTTGTACGCTGGCATAAACCGGCTACCCCATTATTACGCAGCTACAGTGCTCTACTAGAAACAATAACTTGGTTGGTGCATATTCACATGTTGTCATAGGAGGTTGATTTGTTGAATTCATCTGGGCTATTCAGCGGTGTGTCGAGATGAATTCTCCAAGCCCCCTATGGAAGGTCACCCAGCACTTAGGGAAATTTTGGTTTTCCCTGTGTGTACCCCTTATTGAAGGGTTTCACTGAACATCAGGCCGGATCTGTGTCTGTTCTCATTCTGTCCTAACTCCACTGTTCGCATTTCTTCCCGCACCTATTTTTGTTGTTCACGTATACACGTCCAACCTGAAATTTGATTGATGCGTTCTGCTGACTGGTTTCTGACTTTCTTTGATTGATTCTATTTTCGCCCAACTGTGTCAGCCATTCACGAGAGTGCTCTATTGATTAGAATCAGATATACTCATTGTGATGTATTTCATTGCACTGATCAACTGAATGGCTGAACGATCTTTGGATGGTCTAGGCACATTTTCTGATGTCAAATTTACTTTTAGTTTACGCCTTTCCGAACTGAATTATTACGGATTTTTACAGTCTGAGTGGTTCGAATGGTATTTGTTTTCACTCCGGTAAAATTCGTCTCTTTGATTCACCTCATTTCTGTTTATCTATTCTGCTGCATGCCCTTATTCTACCGGCTTTCTTCTGGATCCACATCCCGACCAAGCCACTTGTTCCATTGTTGACTGTTCGTTGGTTTCCGGGTTAACTAATCTGTTTGGTAAGTAGAACCAGTTTAGGCGGATCTGATTCTTCTTGCTGTCCAATATACATTCCTGTTGGCTGCTGTTTTACTGTTTCCGGACTGCCTTGAGTCGGTCGGAATTCCGTGTAATGAGAAAGCGTGTGTTCCGTGGAGTTCCGGGATGGTGCAGGTGGCGAAGAATGAATTATCCATATCATTATCTCGATGCCCTCTTTGGGAAACAGCTGAACGATGCAGAAGTCTGAACACTTTCATTGCTTTCGTTCTAGAAGTTCTGAAAGAAAAAAAAGAACTATCATCGATAGAGCTCTTGTGAGTATAGCAGTATCATTATCAGCCGCATTAATTTTGTCCTGGGCAAAATCATTGAAATGTCTCGTTTGCCTGGACGAAGAGATGAGCTACGATCGGTGACTGCCCTTCTGGAAAGTTTTACCACAATTGTATAATAGAGAGAGAAGTGGGAAAGGATGACTAGTTACCATCAAACATCACACATTTCGATATCTTCATCCTGTATCAAAACGCTTTTGGAAGCTGCCATGTGAACAAAACAGTCTGCTTTCCGGTTCACCAACAATTAATATTATTTTTATTCACTCGATTGGGTTAGTCATTCAGTGGTAAACCAGAACAGCTCATCACAGATGGATGCGTAGCCTCGCATATTAGCTTTGATACATAACCGGGGACATTACGAAAAGGCCAAACCTTACTGGCTTCTCAAGAGTGATCTACACCACTATGACATGTACACAAACCATTTCACATCCACGTGAACTAACTTCTGGTTAGTGCATCATATACTATAGCTCCTACGTTGTCCGGATACATCAATAACCCTAAAAGTCATGTGTTATGTTGTCCATTTCACCCTCTAAAGCGCTGTCTTTAACATATAGCAAAACTGTCGTCAGAAAAAACATCATTTCCGAGTCAATAAATTGATACGGTGCAAATCAGAAGAATAACGACGCTTGTCTTCTAGTGATTCAACTTACCTGTTGGAACCCCTCAGTAGTTAAAAGAACTAGGCCACTGTAAATCTCAAAGGAATTTGTTTGCTTTAATTACGGACCTTTCAGTGAACGGGGGTCACGCAGGTAAATCCTGACCTCAGATATCATACCGTAGACAAGAAGCTTCAGCAGCACTTACCACATGGATAAGCAATCACTGAAGTGACGGGTGACTCAATTTATCGTCTTAATACACGCTAGGTGGCGTTCCTGAAAGCCTTTACACGGACATCTAGTCATGCTGCTGATATGAGTTGCTTCATTGAATGTGAGATGCCAGTCGTATATCATTATCAAAATTGATTTCCATGTACGTGACAGTGATCACCCTAGATAGGGATTTGAAATCAGCAGAAACGATTTGTGGATAGTGTTACTTAGTGGTACACTGCAGCAGGCAGTCTAATTACGGCTTCATTGTGGCGGAGCCACATGTCAATGGAATTCTAGCTCGTAAGTAGTTTTAGTCATTCTTAGAGTGTCCGAAACCTATGAAGCGACCTTGTGGATCCGCTGGTAGAACACTAGCAATAATACAGCATCGATGGCAACCATGTAGAGGTTGGAATCCCACCAAGATGGACAACTCTAGACTTTTGGACCAATTCAGAAATCAAGGACGTTGTTGCAATAAACATTCGACGTTCTCAGAAAATAATTTAAAGATTCACGCAGCTAGGGATTTAAGACAAGTGATGTACGAGTAAAAGAGCGAAATAATGGTCATCTTTTTATATATCTAAAAATTAAGTAAGAATTCAGCTCGCCTTGTTTACAGGTTAGTTAAAAGGTTTGCGATAAACTCAAACAGCGTGAGTGACCTTCATTTGTTGTCAGTCCCGTAAACCAATCAATAATTTGAACGGCTACACTTCCGCCAACACATCCTTTCCGCCTAGTCTGTTTTCATACAAATGTTTTGACTCCGTATGTTGACGTGAAATCTACGGAATATGGAAGCAATGAAAAGTGTGCAATAAATCATTTAGACAAGAAAAGAACATCGTTTCTTCAAGTTGAAAGTTTTGGAAAGTAGTGAAGACAGCTTTGTGGCTTTTGGTTTTTAAGCCACTTTATTTAGCGCTACCGGATGGCTTTGGTATGAAGCTTATTTAAACTCTAGTTTTGTGCGTTATGAATGTTTATTTCCACATTCGACTTCCATTGATGTGGTGCCTGTCCCAAGACTGAGCAAAAAGGCGGTAAGCTTTGGCGGTGTTTTGTAGACGCACTGAAAGTCTTGTGGGACTGACTGGAAGTGGGAGGTTGAGCTAGCTAGGTACCGAAGCCAATGAATCGAGGTGCGCAATGCTTCCAGAATCAGCAGGAAGAAAATGGCGAGCCAAAACCGGAGGGCGCTGGGTGAACTTAAACAAGCATAATTCAAACATCCAGTCGATTGCTGAGTTTGAAGGTAACATAAATTCTTAACCTGCGAAATACAGCCGATCGGCCTTGGACTGACCAGTGTCATGCACATTGAGGCGTGACTGAGGAGAGTCAGCCCTTTGCCACCAAGGCTTTCCATGACGAACTACGTGCTCTCTTTGCAGTAAATTATCTTGTGTCTTAATGTAAGCTACTTCCTGTGGCTAGATAACCTAGGAATTCTAGTCGCGATTTAAAACTAGTGATAGTTATAAACCTGGCGCACAATCTGAATTAGCTCCCGGGGAGTGGTTATCATTATGACTGCAGATCTAACAACAACTGCCTATTTACAGGAAGACATAAAGTGAGCTCTAGTTTCGAAGACCGGGTTCATAATTTTGGTGACAGCAGGGAACAGCTACACGTACAAGACCAGACTGCAATAAGTGTTAGTCTATCTGCTAAACGGTCTATGAATTTCCTTTGGATAGGAAAAGGTATCGTATTTACCGGCTAGTCACACTGTCGAATAAAACGGATAATTGTTTTTTTATTGTTCTAGGTAGTGTAGGAGGAACAATCGGCTGCTTGAAGTGCAAAATTTCGTTTTTCACAAAACGACGAAGATAAGGCAAGCACTATCACCTTTCCCTCTAGAAGACTAAAGCTAACCTGTTCACTTTTTTCCTCACACGAGTAAACGCCCTGCAGAAAAACGCTGTAAAAAGTTTTTTATACTGGTCTAAAATAGAAGCCTTCGATCATAGTTCGCCTCCCTGATTCGGAAAGGGGTAAAATTTACCACTGTGTACTTTAATGTAGCTTGTTCTGTTTCTTCTCCGTTAAAAGAAAACATGTGGAAAACAGAATCAGACATGTAAACTCGATGCGGCCAATAAAGTTTGCAAGAAATCTCTTTGACAGTAGAGTTTTAGGACTGGACAACTCCACAGTTGCAAAGCATCTCTGATTAGACATTACAAAGTGCTGGTAAAAATTATTACTCGTGAAACTAAAAATTAGAGAAATATTTCTTATTCCTTTTTTATATTCATCATAGAATAATATGCTACAATTCAAGAAGGAGGCCGAGGCCAGTGAAACACTGCCAAACGGGTAAAGTGACCGGCGCTAGCGGGAATCGAACAACCCAGGTCGTAACTTTCTACAATTCACGATCATATTCGTTTTGACCACCGTCAATGATCACTAGGAAGTGATTCTGCAGAACAAGTGTGAACACGAATGAAAATCTCTTTTCAATGCGTACCTTACCAAATACTCATCTAATATGCATAGTTCTATAAGAAATGCACGACGGTGTATATGAGTGCGAGTGATTGGTTACGTGATGAAAGAATCACGCTTAGGTTAACCATCGCATGATTTGACCTTGATCCGATGGCGGAAACAACTGCGGCTGAACACGAACTGTTGACTTAGTTGATGCACCAATCAATAATTTAATCGTAATTGGTTACATTGGGTTAGGGTCGCATAGGCTCGTGAATGTAGTCGAAACTCACGGGACTTCGCGGTGTGAGTATAGTAGGCTAACACCAAATTCGATCCCCCAAATTATTGCTTTATCAAAGTAAGAGAATGATAGTTTGAATTTTTTACTTCTGAGTGTGAAAGTGTTCACTAAGACTGAAGAACCGTGTGTCTTTAGCATACTAAGTGTTCTTTTTGCCTTACTAACCATGGCTTCAGTGAAGTGATTTCCTGTTCCAACAGGTACAATGAAAACCAATATGAATCCGTTGTATTTTAACATTTGTTATCATCATCGGTGTATATTCAAGGTTGCCTAGATCTTCTTCTTTTGATTTTGGTGGTCGATTGTCATACTGATCTAACCGTACCTCCTCAGGCCACTAGTAAGTTTTACAAACAATGTATTTACTAGGCAATTGAACAATAATCAAATATGAACTGGAAACGAGGGTGCGAAAGTCCAGTAACTCGTACGGAATTTTATTTGCTCGAAAACAACTGCATGACAGATTTTCATACAGTGAAAGCATTCATTTTGAAACTGTCATTTCTGATGTTCCAATGAAGAGAACTAAATCACCGATATTATAAGAGAATTCTGAAAATCTGACTGCATAGGAAGCGCACATTACTGGTAGTGTAAACGGCAAGAGTAATTTACCCGAATGGCTGTACCGGAAGTTTCCAAAGAGATACTGCAATGGGAAAGAAGTTTCAAAGTAAAAATAAATCCAACTCATAGAATGGTCATGTACATGCACACACGTTCATGATTTTCGTCTAGAAACCAATAAATTTAACTGCGCATTTATCCACAGCGGTTTTCCACCATTGCTTAATTCTAATGAGAATGCAATTTAGGCAGGAAGAGGTAAAGTGTTGGCACTGATGGTGATCACGAACCGAGAGAAACAACTAACACGTTTCTACTGAAAAACATCGCCTCGCGAAGTAGACCGGAAGTTTTCAAACTATTAATTTCTGGGCAGTACACACGTACTTCAGACTGTTCAAATGTGGGCTGTGGATGTTAAGACTACATTAAGCCTCACGGGGCCTATGTACTACTCGCAATACGTGAACTGAGAAAGTACTAAAGTTGCGTCGACTCAGAACTACCCAAGCCGAAACAATGAGAAGGCAAGGGTTGCGGAACTGTACGGTAGTTTCACTGCAGAAGTGATCTGCATAAAGGTTATATCAGAGGGAATAACCGGTAGATTGTTGTGTTCGTAATCTGTAGTAGAATACGTAATAATAACACTCCGATTATTTGTATAAACGTTAACTCGACACCCGGCAGTAGTCAGAAAGCAAGCAGCAGGCAACAAAGCAGGGAGGATTGTAGCTAAATTCAGTGGCCTGAGTCACTTGTATGCACTAGCCTATATTCGCCTTAGGTCGAGGAAGGCTAATCAGTATGTTGCGGAGTCGATAAATCAACAAGAAGTACAGGGATTCAAGCATGACTTAATATCAACAGATGTATGTCCATTCACGTGAGGATATTGAGCAATTACCTAAGTAGTAGGCTTGACCATTTTAATCGGATCACAAAATGACCAGTCACAGTAAGCTATTTTGTGCCTATTCAAGGTGATCATGATTGGCTGACATTCCTTAGCATACATTGCCACGAAACTTTACCGGGCCGTGTCCCGTGTGATGGCTGTTGAACTACTGCAGTCTACCGTCAGCAGAACGAGATGGGTAACAACCCGCACATACCTACCATGCCAAAGCTACGATCGAAGCAGAAAAGGTGACTTTTTTAGAAGTGTTCCCCAGTAGATAAAAAAATTCCTACGGAGAAGTAGGTGAACCTTAGCAGAATCCCGGGTAGGCGGCAAGATGACCTAAGTTAAGAACTGCAGATTTAGACAACAACCAGGTCGACAAGGAGAGGATGGCGCACAGGAGGTCCAGGTTAATATTGGCAGGCACAAGGCTGAAATACGCAGTTGGTCGAAGGATCACTGTTGCCGCGAAGCGGGACTGGAAGAGAACCATTTAAACAGGGGGATATCTACTTCACTATTTTTATAGTCTAGTTGATGAAATACAGGCTTGTCTCATCCGCTGAATTTTCTTCGTATATTAAGAAAATCCAAAAACGAAATTAAGCAACCAGAACCTGTCCGGACAGCCTAATGATGCATGACGAGGCTGGAAGTGCTGCTTGCAAAGTTTTAGGCTGCAGGTTGAACTTAACTGATGTACACACCGCACTTCTGAATCATGATTGTTTTTTTCGTGTATTTATTACCTAAAGTATCGATTTGTACCTAGATCTGTGATCACCAGACGAAGGATGGATGATTCAGTCTCAAAAAATCAATGCTGAAGAGGATGATGTTGTGGAAACGTTCATCGCGCGTGTATAAAGTCACTTCGCAAGAATACAAACTAAATGTTGCTGAATTGCGCGGCGACATACAAAGTGGCGTCAGTACCAGATACTTTGTGTCTGTTTGTTCATGTGTATCTGTGTATGTGTGTGCTTGTTGATCTATCTAGTAAGGCTATGGCAACAAGTTAATACTGGATAGTGTACGTCGCCGACACATGATGGTGCTGGGCTAAAATAAATCTACTTCTTCGTTAAATAAGGCACTTAATAATCTCGTAGAAACAATTTTCGGATAAGGATGGAATTCCCCTTCATCAGAAATCTTTCAAATTGGTGTATTGCATTTGGAAATCAAACCATAGAGATTCAAAGTTTTGGAAATGATCTTACTACAGTCTGTCCAATGCTCTTGTAATGACGATGTAAAAAATACGGTGTAACGGCGCAGATGAGAACGCTAACCGAATGCTGCACAGCTTGAGCAAGAAAGGTTTTGTTATCTTTGGTAGATAACAAGTAAAATTCTCAGAAGAATGAGTTAAAGTCATCAGAGTGATCAGTTATTAGGTGAATTTTCCCTTGCTTTTCTCAAATAAATGTACTAATCCACGGGTCTAGAAAATGACTATTTGATGGGGCACATCAAACACAGGAATCCCGTGTTGTCCACGGTGTGAAGTTTCGCTGAGCGCTGGTCGATATAGGCAAACTTAAAACAGCTTAACACATCAAATTATCTTCCTTTACTCCTCAGGTTTCTATTCATCCCTAACTCACAGCTCGACGGTCTTGATTATGTAATTACCACCTAAAGATCAATGAGATAGAAACTTCCGTTCCACTTCATCAGACAAAGGTTTTCAGTGGAAATGTGTTAGTTGTTTCATAAGATTTGTTTTCTCCATCTCATTTCTTCCAAACTTACCTGAATTTTTATTGGCATTGAAAACTGAAGGTAAATGGGATCAGCTAAGTTATTGATTTTGAAGTGAACTCCCAAGAAGTATGCATGAAAGTTTTACTCGTTGGTTGTGATTTTTTTATGATGCTTGCTACCGGAGTTTTTCAACCAAGTTCCTGGTGATGTATTTGGGTGTAATGTAACTGTGCGGGCAGCAGTTGAATCGATAACTTTCTCTGCAAAAGGTTCAGATGATTTAGGATGTGCCCGGTAAAGCGTTATTCGACAAACCGCTGTGGCGGGGAAGATGGGAAGAAGTAATCGTTCACTGTTGGGAGAAAAAAGTATGCAGAACGTAAAACGTGCAACTGTTTTTGTGGGAGACGCTAGTCTGCCCAGTTCGTGATAATACCCGACCATTTCTGTGCGTGATTTTGGGAGACATCCAGGGCCAATCAGTATCTGGTGTTCCTACCAAAAGAGGTATTCCCAGGACGAATAAAATTTTCACAGGTGCTCGGGTATATTTTAAATGAAGTTCATACGGTAGCATGTTTCCATTGTGTTCACCACTATGGTATTTGGGAAAATTGATAACGAAAAGAGTTGCTTAAAGTAATGGAAGTTGGGTATGACAGATAATGGTTTACGTAAGTTGTCCAGGTTCTGTTCAGTATTTTAAAGCCTTGAAAGTATTATCTACTTGAGAATAATTCTCAAATCCAAGTGTTTACATCAACGATATGACTTCCAACTTACACTAGACTATCAGACACAACTTCTGTGGTCATTTTTTCCCCAGGTGGCAGTTCGCAAAGCTGATTAACGTGATCCATTTCATCAGCTGTAGATTCAGAAACTTTTGTGAAATTTTCCATCATGTGGTGCTAACACTCTGCTTTCTACTAGAAACTATGTTAACGGTCGTTGTTGACAGTCTTCAGCGGCTGTGCATTCCCCCGAGTCAAAACTGGGAATCATGACGGTCTTGCCAGATTCTGGATCAAACACGTACGCAAATGGCATCTAGAATATTCGAGTTGGTTCTGGATGATTTTTTCTTGCACCAACACTACGGGAAGAAGCGCCAGTTTTTCACTGACCATGGACGTTACCGACTGGTCACTGAAACAGCGGTCAGCCCTTGTGGTTCATCTAGAAGGATTGATGAGTGGAGCTTGGTTCCTTTGACAAGTTCAAACTCTTCATTGTGTTTCTTCATGCTGACTGAACGAAAGCTGTTCAGAGCCAGCCCGGGTACCCTAAAGACAAGATACGTGGCTTACAGCCAAACATCACGGATTGAAGTTGTAGGTACCTGTGAATTTCCGACTTTTTCCATGATTTTCAACGTCCCTTGGTGCGACACTCCTTTGTTGTACCGTCGTTTTAATGTAAAACACACACACCTTTTGGTCGTCATCACCGCGCAATACAAGAAGGCTGTAAATAAATCTTTCATTCTGGCACGGTCTCATCGGCTGGTTTGGAGTGTCTTGGAATTGTATCGGTCGTAACTAACTGTGTGAAACAAAATATTTTAGAAGCTTGAACGGTGCCTCTTGGCACTTCGCTCAATACCATCCTGTTCTTTTCAACGGATAGCTGTCAGACCGAACTGAACTGAAGACATTGGCGGATATTGGCTCTTTGGCGCTCACTTCCCGATCACAAAGACACTGAACGACTGTGAGTTTCGGTTACACCTTTTGTTTCATTTTAATTCTTAATGTACATACCCTTTTGGCCTTTTTATCACCGCACACTCCTCCGCCCATCTTAGTTTGCTAGTGTCTTCTTAGATATTGTTGACAATAATTTAGTGTACCACATAGACAGAGTAGTACGCTACAGAGTAAAAACTGAGACTGTGAATAGGCACAGCTGAAGATTTCTAACAGTCCTTAAGCAGTTGTATGTTGTTGTTTTCGAAGATGAGCTAAGCGTGGATACTGAATGACTCTGATTTAGTCTCTGAGCTGATAATATGCACTTCAAAATTTCCATTTTTTACAGATCTGAGGTCTTCACCACAAGTTTGGCACGGTATTTGCTTGCGTGTTTTTTTCGAGAGTTTAGGTCGCTGATCGTTAGGAATGGTTCCTGAATTGGCTGCCTATCACCTGTATCGGCCAGTGATGAAAGTATGTAAACCTGAAATGCAGCTCACCGAGTAAACTAACGTAAAACCTGATTTGTCAGAGCAATAAGAAAGAATATCATTTTCCGCTTACCTGCCTAACCAACTCTCATATCTTCCAGTGGCTACCTCATCCAAACTGATACTGTAACCACACAAATAGAGGACCATCAAGACGTTCAAAACATTCCTGTCTACATGGTCTGAAAATGCGAGTAGGTGCTGAATCGTTGTCTGAACTTAACTCGCTTATTTATTTTTACTTTTTCGGCTCGAGGCAATCAGACGACAAAGAATAATTGAAAACGAGCTTGTTCGTCACTTTGCGTTGTTCTTTATGTACTCAGTCACACAGCTTGACTTTATGCGACCAAACGGTCAACAATTCTGTCCTGGGTTCAAATCCTCATGTCACCATAGGTCACTTCCTCCAGTTGGTGACCATTAATTGGCCACGACGCTGTATTACGCAACGACTAGTGATCTTCCGTGGATGATACTTCTTCTAGATCTGCAAAACACAGAGAGAAAGAAATTCCATGAGCCCAAGGCTCAATAAGCGAGTCAACAGGATTCTACACTTACTTTAATCGAACACCAGTATGGCAGCTAAGAGTAAGCTTACTACAACCCCATCCCAAAATATTGTATTATTAATATATAATGAAAAAGAAGCAAGTAAAAAGACGAGAAAATGAAAGACTTACAGGTATTTTCGAAATTACCTGGACGTTGGGATTTTTCGAAATTATCAATTTCCTACGCACAAAGTTTCGCCCACGCAGAATTTTCCAACTCACAAGGGAAACTTACGATAACTTCCTCCTTTCACGTGACGAATGAATTCATAATATTTTTCAGATCATGATTTTGAACAGAGAATTGTGAAAACTTAACCTTTGGATATTTTCCGGTGATTTCGCTACTGCGGACTTCTATAAAAAGTCGATAGATTTCTCCACTTCCATGAGACGTGCAGCCTCGTGTGGAACATGACCTGGTGCATCATTCTACAATAAGACAGGTTTCCTAGAATGAATTCTGGTCTGACACACAGGGAGTTTTCATCATTCACACGCTTGAGAATTGTGATCAAAAACGAAGTGGGTTGAGAAACAAAAACATTTGTAGAACGTCACAAGTAGTTGATTTTCGGGAAGAATTTACTAAACGAAGGAACTGGATACGAGCCTTAGTGGAATCACATCATAGACAATGGGCACAAATCACCCCGTGTTTATCGATAACCCAGGAAACAAATCATGGAAGACGAATCGTGTGCAAACGGATGTCAAAATGCTTTAGTGAGAATCTTTTAAAAAGGGCTGTAAACAGAAAATCCCAATTTAATTGGTACATTCATTTCCGTGTCAGTTCGTGCCCATTACAGTCACTACAGGGGAACAGCCGGGGCCAACCGAGAGAAACACGTCATGCTGGTGTATCACGTAACACTCCAAAAGGCTTCTTGGCCATAAAACAATTTACATCCGTTTCGTTAATCCGTGAGTTTATACACCAACACCCTCCGTTTATTGGAGTAAAGTGGGAACCTGTAGGCTTTTAACTAAACAACAGAATTACCATTTATGTTTCCAAGGAAGCCGACTAACATTACACCAACATCAAATCAGTCCATACACTGACTTATCTCGCCAAGTATTATCCGTGGGGGTAAAAAGAACAACAGCACGGAATCTACTACAGGAGCCTTTCCAATACCGATTTACATTTTCCGTCATCTCAATAAGATTTTTAGAAAGTCGCCAAGAGGTCAAAAATCATTGTAATGTGCGTAGGTAATCAGTATGATTGATTTGCAAAGTGTATGCAGTTTCCGTGATGGTCCCGTTGCTCAAATGGTGAAGCACACACGTTACCATAGGGTCTTAATCGCCTCCACGCTGTTCAGCGTTCATGTTCAAGACATCGCAAGAATGATGTTGGTCTACGAAAGACAACGCACGGAATGAGTCATTCCCCGGTAGGATTATCAGAACCACTTTGTTCTTAGATATACAGTCGATATTTCTGATTTAAGCTGTGTAGCGTGTTCTAACTTGTCCCAGAAGTATGTACATGTACACAAATAGGTACTTTGAGGGCGCTCCGTAAGTATTTCGCGAACTGGTACTTCCCTTCCATTCAGTTGAATCACATCAAACATATAAGACCTTCAGATGAGTATTATGATACTGTGTGAGTCATTATGAAGAGCACGACTTCTCAGTCAGCAAAAAGTTTGCCTCAGAGTTTTATTCTGGTCTCTAGTTTTCCGACGAACTTTAGATGCAATTTCTCAAAGCACTGGCCCGGTAGCCCTCATTACCAGGACACCGAATGTTGTGCGTTTGTGTGTGTGATTCAAGTAGCTACCAAGCGATCAAATTATCTTGAAAAGATTCACCACTCACCAACAAACATTTATAAACCATTGAGACGAAGAAAAATAATGCATCATTTCAACTCAGTTACAGTAATCAGACAGCGAATTCCGCAAGAGAACTGCAAGTCTGACTTTATGTGAATGGCGTCCGTAAAACAGTCGTCAAGGCGAGCCGCAGATCCTCGCGGTCTCAGGTTCTAAGCTGGCTGCCGGCTGTCAGCTTATCCATTTGACAGCATCTAACTGTCCGCTTAGCACTCCAAGAGGTATAATAAATAAGACTAAATCACCGAATTAAAAAGTAAAATCACTTCTCGAATTGAATTCAAGTTTATTTGTGATGTAACACTTGTTTGTCCTGGCCAAGCGCTATTTCTGGTATCAGTCCAGTTAGGCGTTGTATTTTCGGTTTTTGGCAAGAGCAATGGTAAGCTACATCCGCCTGAAAAGTGACAAACGAATCCCATTCTAAGGCCAAAGTGGTCTCCTATTAGTCGGTCATGAACTGTGTAAATAACTTGAGATTTATGTACCACATTTACTTGGTTGTTGGCGTCGACCAACTTTCTGAGGTTCGTGTCAAACTTGTCGATCAGGCTCGCAAATAACCGAAAGCTGTCACAAATTTAGCATCCCAAAAACTCATGAATAACTCCAGAGAAACTGTGCAACTGTTTACTCCTTGTATGATAGCACTCGGTCAACAAACCACGCTTTTCAGGCCTAAAACTCGACAGGCAGTTATCATAAATCCCAGGGACTTATCGGCATTCTTTTAGTTACCCAACCTCAGATTCGTGTCTGAACCTTACAAAACGTTTTGAACTGTCGTTATACATCAAAAATGCACATAAGGACAGCGATTTTAGCCTGTGTTCATTTGATATCCATTTGTTTTTCATTGATTAGTTACTGCTCAAAACCCTGAAGACGGAGAAATTGGGTGATTCTTTGACAAAGTAGAAGGAGAGAAATTTACTAACAACTGAACCTAACTTTAAGGAAAACCATAAAACTTCTAGAAGAGACCTTTGGGGGCTAGGCAAAATTGTCGGCTATTGGGATCCGTGAAGCACTTTAAGTCGTACTGTTTTATCTCAATGGTATTGCTTTTCCTTCGTAGTACCTGTTCTCAGCGCTTCGGTTGCTTTAGCGTTTTGATTACTGACTGCGTGCTTAGGTCAGATTGATGGTTCTCATAAAATTTCAGTATTTGAGTTTGACGTTTGGGTCGCAGGCACTTTAACACTAGTCGAGTAATACCTGCACACTAACGAAGGCATCTCGATTGGCTATGAAAGGTATGCAACCTATAGGCTGAGTTCAGCCGTCATAAACTTGTAAGAACTGTTTTTGTTTGCTAAAGCCATGCTGGAACAGCGGAAGCTGGTTTCATGAGGTAAAGCCGAAAACATTAACCGATTTATTCAAACGGCTGATTTCATTTGTAATATGCACATACTTTCAAAGTCTGTTCATTATATCCAATGATATTCGAGTTGGTAAAGGATTTCCGTAGAAATCGATGATGAAGGAAAACCTTCAAGTGGTATTTTCGAGGTCAGGAGACGGGTTGTGAGATTCGGAACTACGCGGACTGAAAATGGGCATTTCGGGTAAAATGGGGGCTAAATCCGGGGTATGTCTTTTCAGGACAATGGATGGAATTTCATCCTGATCAAGAGCCTTGTTTTATTCGAGCAATTTTAGGGTCTGGTGGACCTTTCTGGTTGGGATATAGGGGGTAAAATGATGGATAGTGAGAATGGTTGGAGGCGGAAGAATAGAAGAGTAGGGTAAAGTGGAATTAGAAGCAAACGAGAAAGCAGAATTCTCGACTTTCTCATGGAGTTCACAGATTAGAGAGCCAAAGGAGTTAGAAATAAAGCGGGAATTGTGGGGGCAAAAATCACGCGGACAGCTTTGGTAAGAGACTAAAATGATTGACTGCCAATAGAGGAAGAAGCTAGGCTTTCCTTGGTTTTCTGACAAGAAAGTGAGCATTTGTTTGTGGTCTGCACGAAGAGTCTACGAGATTGGGGAGTAGCAGAGAGACACCGTCTTCTGAATGCTGAGTTCTTCAACTGCACACCAATTCTGGATGAAAACAAGGAATGGGAAAAGTAGTTAGGAGACTGGAGATTAGTAGTATCTGAAGATGGGGAGATTTGGTTTTCAGTCAAGAATAAGACAAGGGAACAGGACTAGAGGAAATTACGCAGAGAATCAATATTGTGGTTCAAACGGCCAATGTTGGGGAGAGCTAGGATTTTTTCTTGCAGTGGTTGCTGGATATCCATGAACGATGATATTCTGTGAGTTGTGAATTTCGTGAGTTTTTGGTGAAACCGGCAACCTAGCCTTGGGGTCTGGATTGGCGAACCACATAGTCTCCATTAGGAAAGGTTGCTTTATTGGAATAGTGTATCATTTTATGCCCTTTCTCTCCGATAAGTTGCTCTCCATCATGTTTGTAGAGATGGTTGTTTTTGGGGTCTACGCGATTCAAAGACGAAGTAATTCCGGTGTACTCTCAAAGATGGAAGCGTAGAATTTAGGACAGCAAGCACCAGACCGTGATAGAGACTGTATGCAGCAAACCACCGTACAGCAGTCCATTCCAAAATTCGCACACAGGCGTACACGAGCATTGTCTTAGTCGTTCGCTCGGGCCATTGGATCAAGTTGTAATTCTGTTTTTCGCTTGCCCTGGGCCGTCGGATGTTGCAGGGGATAAAACAAATCGATGTCTGAGAGGAGTTTATATTTAGCTTTATACAGTTACACAAACAAGCGTGGGACCAACTATAGAGGCGTGCGCAAACTCATCGGTGTTTGCACATTCTCCGCTACGCGTTTGCGGATTAAGTCGTGCCTGCAAACGAATTTAGGATGACGTGCATTTAGACGGGTCTGCGGTGAATGGACAAACGCACGTGCGCACGCACGCACGCATGCACACACACATCAGAGGGAAGCACGTGCCGAGGTTACAGTCACCGTAGCCGCGCAAACTGTTCTAGAATTGAGCGTTACGTGAACCTCGCGTTCTGGACCGGATGGGACCGAGCTATCGATTATTTCCCTCGTAGCCAAACACTCCACACGAATCAAGCATCATGCAACGCAGCGATGGGCGTGAACTTTGTGACAAAAAAAAATAAACAAATACAATGCCGTAGGAGTTACTGTACAAACAAGTTGTTCCTATCCGTTCGTCCGACTCGTTTTGAAGCAAACTGGACTGGAGCTGAGTGGTGATAATTCTAATCCGTTGTTTCAATAAGATAGTACTGTAAAATAGGCACCTACGCTCAAAGTGATCGGTGTTTGACTTAGTTCACTATCCAAAAGCAGTGATTTACCGACGACGCATCATGGCTTAGGAGCTTCGACGGATGTTAGTGGTGCAAGGCTCCTAAACTGTGACGCGTTGCTCTTTAACCACGGCATTTGTTTCTGGAAATGCAGAAAATACTCAGGCATTCGTTTGAGTTCATAGCAAGCTGCAAGATGCCTAAGCATGAAATAATCCGATAGAATAAAGGTAATCTCTAACTATATTACTTAAAACTAGATCGGTTTGGTGCGTCATTATTCTGGGACCCATCCTCGAAGATCCTTAACTTGTATCAGGGGTACAAGCTGCAAACCAATACAGTAGTATGAATTCACACAGTGAGGGAATCAAACAAGAAGTAAAAAGGTGGAACAAATCAATAGAAAAAATATCAGTTGTGCTTTTCTGGATGAAGGCTACAAAGAAGATGAATGTGCTATTCAGTGAAGATTGTTTGAGGGTCTGCTACATATAAGTTTGACCAATCAATCTACGGTTTTCCCAACCTCTTAGGTTGGTAGTCTCGTAATGAAGACGGATCTTCAATGGCCAGTCAAGCGATCGTTTATTTTCAACGAACTAATAAGAGACGTTTTTGTGGTGCTCCTAGAAAATAAAGGACTTATTGCTAGTTGCATATGATCTGAACATTCCTGAATTTCGTTCACCCTGGTTCTGAAAATTACCAGCACATTTGTTGTAGAATAGAGCTCAAGATAAAACCAGGGTTTCACGCAGCAATCTCTAGCTAGTTGCAGAGTTTACGGCTGGAATCGTAGAGGCATGTCAGTCTAGCAGTTATAATTATTATTTTCCCACTGACTACGGTACCATAACAAAATTATTTTACACCATCAAGTTGTAAACATGAAAACAACCTTGTAAAGGCATTAGAGAAACTGAAAAGTTATAGCAAACAAGTCAAACGGATTACTGATTTCTAGCAAACTAAATCTTTTATTGTACCGGAATCGAGATCAGTTTGGACTGTATCGAAAAGACGATGCTCCTTGTGATTTGTTCTAGGTAAGTGTCTATTGTTTGCTAAAACAGCGTGGTCGGACCACATGGTACTTAGTCAACATTTCGGTTACCGCGGGTAGCCTTTCTCAAGACGAGTTTCGATTGTAAACTGGTCTTGAGAAAGGTTACCCGGGATACCCGTAACTTTGACTGACTACTATCTTTTTCCATAAAGCTATGTTACCAAACAATAAACATTTACCAATAAACCAAGTCTTTATTTACTGAAGGGTGCGTCGAGGAAGATAACTGGATTGCATAACTCCGAAAAGAAGAATGGGGTTTTGTTACCAACAATCTAATCTGTGCTTCCTGAGTGTGATTAGATGCTCCTCTTAGAAGAGTACACTGAGGAATCATAACTGATAGTTCTATGTCGGTAAGTCGTCCAGCTACAAAACCTACTAATATCAAATATTTGAACTTTAAACCTAGGAGTTGCCGTCCTGGAGGTTTAGCTGCGACTAACACAAGACTACCAGCGAATTCCCTAGTGGATTCTTCTAACAGGAGAATCCAGTCGCACTCCTGATGCACAAGTTAGTTTTCTGTGGACAAGCACTTACGGAGCGTACTAGCATAAGAAGAAATGGGCGGACAGACGAGTGCCAGATACACATATGTGGTGAGTGGCAATCACCGAGGAACCGATGGTATGCTTCCGCGAAGCTCTGTTCGTCCATCTGGAGATACTACCTACAAAACGAACGGGTTTTACTGTGTAACCAACATGGACGGTCAATGAGAATCCTTTCAGCATCGCTGACTAGTCATGTAACATGAATCAGTCGCTTACCAGACGTCTCAAAATCAAACGTTTTCCTGAACTAATGACATTCGGACTGAAAAGTGTAGTTCAGTCAATTCGAAATATAAAGACTGTGCAAGATTGTGATAAATACGTACTGAATCAGCATAAAAGAGACTGTATACCACTGAACTGAGGTCATTTTTGTATTAGTATGACAAGACCTTTGCAAGCGACATGCTCACATTTCAGTCAAAAATGCTCTGACGAAACTGGGATAGAAATAAATAAAATATACAAGGTATATAGGAGGGGTATAGGAAAATAAGAAATTAACCAAATTTCGAAAGTGATTCCCCTTTACTCTTGTATTTTTGGGTTAGTACCCGAGCCAGATACGGCACAAGAGAGTTGTTTTACAGGTTATCTCTGAAATAAAGGTGTCAAAATTTAGATCTGATGGATGAGAGAACACTGAACAGATAAATCGGAGTGTAGTGAATGCGCTGGATCCTGTTATATCTTGTGGATTAGAGCTATGCAAAATTCAATATGTTGTTTGACCAGTTCATCAAATGAAAGTCAAAGCAGAGGGATGAAACTCGACCAATAATTTCCAACTCATGGCGAAAGGCTTTGAAGTCTTGTTTCAAAAGGCAGGGAAAATTACGGATGAACCATATAATGAGACCAGAAGTACACACTGAAGAACAAACTTGAAGAAAATTGTTGGTGATGTATGAAACTGCCTGGGTTTCCTTTTTTGAAAAGAATGGAGTTGCAGTTTAATGACACGATACTGAATGTGATATATCCATGATAAACTGGTATCTAGGCTAACATCCAGATACTAGACGGAACTAGTTCTGGGTAAGGACTAGGAATCCAGTGTAACAGGATCAGTACGGAAAGGCGAGCGAGATCGACTGAAAACACATTCGAGGCATTGGGATGGATTCAGTTTTGGATCGAAACGGGAAGAGAAATATTTCATTCGAGATAGGTTTCCATCGGATTTTCTGAAATCCGAGTAATTAGAAACAGCTTGACGAAGGACGACTTCATTGGCTTATTTGCATATGTTTGGTGGAAAAGAAACTGGAAGATAGCTAATCGAGGTGGAAAATGGAAAGCGGATACCACTGCAATCTGGGGCACACCGGGATTATTACCAAGAGGTTTTGAGGTGAACTGCCCGACTTTAGTTCGCTGAACTCGATTATAAAAACAGTTCAATAGCCAAAAAAATTGTTCAGGACAGTCGAAAGCTTTAAGCTTCTGGAGAGGACAGGGTCGGGGTACAGAATAGAAAGCCGAAGAATAATCAAGGAGCAAGCAGCGGACAGATTGCCCATAGTTGTTTAAAGATTTGATGACAGAATTCATCAAGCAAGCTACAGTATCAAAGGTGGATCGATTGGGTTTATAAGGGAACTGAAAAGGGTCAGGTGACACATTGTGATGCTTTCGAAGACCGGTGAAAACAGCTTTCTTAGTGATTTTAAGGACAGCAAATGTGAGGGAAATGGGATGTAAGCGTTTATCTCCACCAGGGTTGCTGAAGCCTTTCGGAATTGAATGATGGTAACTGGACGCCATAGATCAGGAACAGAACATCTGAATAGTGACTCGTTTATCAAAGCATTGATCGGTGTGGGAATTTGAGCAGTACCGTACTTGAGAATCGCTGGAGGAAGGCCATCAGGACCACCAGTCGACGATATTTTGGATTTGGGAAGAATTTTAAAAAAATGTCTGCGGTAGAGAAAGGTTCCAGATTTGCTGAAACACAATGAGAATATGAAGGAGGGCTGTCAATGGGGGTGGGTATAAATGTGGCATAGAGGTGGTCCACATCACCTTATCGGTCGTGTGTTTGGTCTTCTGACCACATAAAAATCTTATGCCATGCCAAAGAAGCTTAGGATTCTCCTTGTGCAGAAAACATTCAGCAAAAGAATCACCCAGATTCTCTATCTCTGTCTTGATGAGTGGCCAAGGTCTCCTGACTTCTGAACTCAGAGGAGACTTGTATGCGACTTCCTTTTGTTTTCTGAGTGTTTTGAGTGTTAGCGAGGCACTCCTGACACCAGAGGTAGACAGTGTCTCAATGGGGCAACGAAAGTTGAAGATGGCACACAAAGTTTTCGTAAACATTCGTGCAGCCTGGAAGATTGAGAAGGCAGAGAAAACCAAGAGAAGGCAACACCAATGGCTGCTTTAGGAAGGGACAGAATGTTAGGAGAAAGATTACGAAGATGAAATCTTGCCTGATTTGAAAGCGTGACTGATCAATGGGCAGTATATGAATAGATTTCCGGTCTCCGAAGAAGCAGGCTATGGCCCCTTGAAGAAAGAAGGGCTTTCAGTTTAAGGGATAAAAGCGAGGGGGATTGGTAATGACTTTGTCTAACACACTGTTCCCCTTGTGGGAGAGGTATTGATATCAGTTAATCTGAACGATAAAAGTAGATAAGTATTAGCATGCTTAAAGTCATCAAAGATCATGCGCAAATGTTGGCCAAGGAGAGGAGCTAGAAATGGTATAAAAGCGTCATACAAGGAAGATATACTGAATTGTATACAGAAAGGGGCTATATACACGTGATAATGGTGCTTTTGAAACGAGCAAATCTAGGGAAACACTGTTTACAAGGACATTCAATACCGTTTGCAGAGTATTTAAAAACAGGTGCGGACGTGCCATTCCATGCTGAATTGACTTACTTCACTACTCCATCTCCGTATATTCTGTTCCTCAGCACCCGAACTCGACGATAACACTGTAATCCGTTTATAAAAATCAGAGAGTCTTCAACATTCTCGTCTAGCTGAGGTTCTTGAACACGTGCTGCACATGCATGAAGAAGAATGTGTACCCGTAAGATGCTTGATAAATCCGACAATTCCGAGAATAGAGAACGACTGTTGGCACTGACCTCAGACGACACCATCATTCTAGATGGAGTAACGGAGCTGAATGTAGTTTGCCAACCAACGCATTTCCGTTTTGTAGTCCAATTTTCCTTTACAATAGCCATAGGAAAAGAACACACAATGGTTGAACACATAACGTTGTTTTGAGTGCCCAAAAACTCCAGTCGAGAATTCAAGCGGTTTGTAGTCATGATAGCTGAGTAGGGTAATAATAAATCCACTTTTGTCAGAAGAGGGACAAAAACCGTAACGGCAGCCATTCGAAGGGCGAGCTGTTACCGAAAATTAAGGATTCAGTAGTAATAATACTAATGAAAGTTTATTTAAAGGAAGCCTGAAGCACGCTAGTTACATGGTGATGTAATGCTAGTGAGGATAAGTTCTGCTATTCGGAGAAAAAGTAGACACGTTTACACACATCAAACAGTATAGGAGAAATTTTGAATGGCAGCTATATTATAGCCCTGCAAATTTAAAGATCAAGGTGAGATGTAGGGATCTGCCAGAACCAAGTGAGGATAGTAGAAAATAAGGGATTTTGCATATGTGAGACGAAAAAATGTATAAAACAACAGAGAAATCAAACGGGATCAGAGAATATTTTGATTATCATAAGAAAAGAGTAGGTCGCCAAAAAAGGTTACGTGAAAGGGACAAGAATAAAGAAAACCAGACGAGGGACAGGAAGAGAACACCACTAACGGAATAAGGTGAATCGATCAGAATTTACTAATGGTTCGTCGTGCATGCCAAGTTCAGCTGAGGTTGTTCTAGACTGCGGCCATAAGTTAGCTCACTGTGTTTACAAGGGGGCTGCAGTGGAGGAAAGCGGTATCATCCAGCAATTAGAAACCGGGTGTGGCTGAATACATTCGCCACTCTTGTTGGGATTGAAAGAAGGACACGACTGGATGGGAAAGTTGTGAATATGATGATAATTGACTGGAAATCCAGCAGCATCAGCTGAGCGAGATAAAAACGGTAGATGTCTTCCGCATAACTAAGAAGAACAGCAAGACGGGAACAGTTAAATAACCGATGTAAGTTCAGGATATGCAAAAAGAAAAGGGAAGCACTTCATTCCTGTTTTTATGGTTCACTGTGCACCAGACGTAGTCAAGATTACTCAAGCAAATACTGTATGCAGCAAGCTTCGAACGGTAGAAGTGCCACTTGCTTTGCTACACATAGGAACAGAGCTGTTCTTAAAATTTCTTGTGCACTATAAACTTCTAGACTGAATAATAATTTGTAACAGAATGACGACTCTTCATATCTTCATTACCAACCGAATCAATAACTTTACGCCTTGAGATAGAGTAGTAGTGGCTGTGAAAGAGGCTGACCCATAAATAGACTTATTTAAGCGATATCGCGTTAGTGTTCAAATAACAAACCTAAGCTGCACTGTTCCAGGTGACACACTATTTCCCCTATGATAGTTATTTAGTCGACGATTCAGGTGTCTTCTGGTGCTTTGATGATGTAGTCCTAATCCTATTAGATTTAGCTATGAAGGTGGTTTTTGAGCTTTCCTGCGTATCTGTTCCTCCCTTAGTCCAGTCTAGTCCTGACAAAATAAACCATTAGCTTGACATCAAAGATACCAGTAATTGATTATGGGCGCAGCCCCCTGACCAACACTTTAGTGTTTTGTCATTGGAATTTCTCCTTAGTCAGAGTGGAGTAACACACAAAGACAGAACAAGCTTTTACCGATAAGTAACTCTGAGATCAGATGGCAAATAAGCACATGATTACTTGAAAAATTCTAATCTAGACAGGAAATAATAATTGAAAACTTAGAAGACTGTTCTGTTGATTGTTATCACTATGGTAGACTCCAAAGTTATTGCAGCAACTCGACTAATGGAATTCAATAACGAAAACTAGCCAAACACCTAGTATAATCAATTAGACAAAATCGCTGAACGCCTAAGCACAGGTTTACATAGAAAGCTGGAATTTTATGTGTACTGGAAGACCCTCCCCAGTGGGCTTTCCCCGTAATATCAGTGATAGGCGTCTACTAATTATTGCAGCACAGAACGTCCACTGTATGTGGTGATTTCTCCATCCTTGATCCTATTCATCAGGTGTTTGGCTGGCAGACTGCAAAAGGCGGCAAATTTCATTTCCATTTGAAATATGGGCGAATTCTCTCTCGCTTTGTGTGTGTGTGTGTGTGTGTGTGTGTGTGTGTGTGTGTGTGTGTGTGTACACGGGGGTTTCAATGATCTCTCCAGCAATAGTTATTGTATATCCGCTGCTGCCCTGTTCAGTAGGCTACGGTTTAGAAAAAAAAAATGATTCAGAATCTTTCCACCATTTTTGCAAAGGCTATACTGTCATGGACCAGTTGAGTTTCGACGACAATTGATGCACTTGAGTCCGATTGTTAGGAGTTCATTCGGATTTTTTTCTTTTATCCACTCCCTTCTCTCCGTCTCACTCGCTCACTTCTCTCCTCTTCGTTTATCTCCAACGGACTAGGGTTGAGAAAAGAAGCACCGGGTTCCGTGGGTGTCCTGCCTAGTTTAGCATAGCCTAATCAGATCAAACCAACTTGGAACTAAACCAGGAGATTGTTTGGAACAATCGCATTAAGGGCTTAAAAAAAATCGGATTTCTCTTTTAGAATAGAAATAAACTATAAAAGGCAACAATATTAGCAATACAAACAGGCTCACTTCAACTTCTACATGTATGTTTGCATATAAGTGTGTATCTATACACAACATCACAATCTATATTCCTGAAGCTAAAGCTCTTTTGCCTATACATGCTTGTAACAGCCGGAGAGACTATGTGAAGAAAAGAAAAAAACAAGTCATTTTGGCATAACACGTTATTCACAGAAATCATTTTACAGTAATTTCTCAGATACTGTGTCGGTGGTTCACGTGACTGAGTCAATGAAGCGGTACAATTCAATTTTTTGAGTTATGCGTTACGGTCTGCTAATGAAAAAAGGAAAGAGACACCTTAATTGAACTCCATTGATGACATAAGTAAAGCGCAGTGCATTGAAGAAAACCTGGTTCCGTTACGTCAAAGCCATTTGCCTCGACTACAGTGCCGGGTTTGTCCAAAGGGCCAATCCGTTGAACTGGTAGGATCAAGCAATCAGGAGTGAATTAGTTACTTGATTGTGCTCAGTGCCAATAATTTAGGACTTGCTTTCAAAAGCTATGATTTCTCTCACTCCAGGCACAACGGTTTCTGGTACGTTTAAGTTGCAGCTGCATGGTCAAACTTTCTGTTCTCATTGAAGGACATTCAACGGTTATAACAGTAATAGCGATTCATTTGTTTATAATGGAGTACAACGAAAACATCGGAAAAGAAGCAATTAGAAGTTTGACGTAGCAACTGGTGCTGAAAATTTTCATATTGTAATTTTATCTGCTTTCCGTCTTCTTCGGCGCGGGCATCAGTCACAATGTTCGCCGGATAACCCAGAATTTGGTCCACATATACACACGAAAACAAGCTGTGGACACTCATAATGGAATCCATGAACCGGATAGATGTCATCAATAGGTAGTGTAATTAATAGTCACAACTAGTGATATAGTTCTATATAGAACTATTCATCCTCAGTGGATTTTCAAGTCCGATTTTTGGAATAGGTACACATTCTGTGGTCTCCATCTGTTCTACTTCAAAATGGATTGTGCTGAGGAATAACAATCGAAGCAGGAAGCATTTGTGTGCCCAGTTGGTGAACAGTAAGACCAATAACTGAAAAATTAAAGACAGCCAATTGTTTCGTCTTGAAAAAAAGATATCATTACAAACACTTCGCATTCTTGATGCCGTAGAATATCAGTAGTCTATGTGACTCACTTTGATGCTGTGTTGGTATTATCGCTACGACTGGGGACGAAAGTCGTGTAAGCTAGACACCGATATCGGTTAACGTAATCTTTAACAACTTCGCATTTCATTTGGAAATTAGGAAAGAAATTTCATTGCAGTCTGTACCGTTTACTTGTTCAAGCTTTCGAATGCAGGGGAGGTCCTCCCATCCCTTTTTATTGTTCATTCTCTGCTGCCTAATCACAATTTATCAACCATCATTTGTTCAGCTGGTGAGATCCCACAAAGCTGCCGGGAATGCGGTACACCCTACCGGTTTTTCTATCGCTTAGCAGACTTTTGCGATTGTTTGGTAGCCACTAACGGCTATTTACCGCCCACGAAGCACGACACAGTAACCAAGCCTTTCATACGCACTCATACTACGCCAATGGCCACTACACGATTGCCAACTATTACCTAACGATAGAAAAGCCTTTAGGTCAGAAAACGAATATCTGTTTGAGTAATACGAAGATTGGCAAACGAAGGACGTAATATAAAACAAACATCGTGGTTCCTTCATTTTTGTCCATTCCTCGTACTACACGTCAAACATATAAAAATACTGAGTAAAAAATAGCTCACACCTGCACTATTACAGGACGAGGTGGTATGAGTCAGACTGATAAAAACAAGTATTATACCCGTTGTCCAAATTCAAATAAAGTAATTGTTCAACTAATGAGAAAAAATGAGAGGTGAACACAAGTCAATTTGTTTGTTTGATTGACCGATGATACACCTGCACAGCATTGACAAAATCAAGAACTGTCGAAGTTAGCTATCGGAGATATTGACTCACTGTTGAGCCTACAACATTTGAACCATCAAAGTGATATGCGGATTAAGGCTGACTTATCGGTCATTACAGTCTGTTGGGATCACGTGACAACAAGAGTCTTCACGGAACTCTCTGTGGGCCAGAGAGAGACAGTATCCCCATGATGATTCATAACCGTGAGGGGTGGAAAGAAGTGAGAACGTCAGTCACGTGGGTTCAGTTGGTTTTACTCCCCACTGAAGAGCATTCTGATGTGTAAAAATAACAGAGATAAGGGGGTACTAGTGAGAAGTTGCATTTTTAATTAGTTAAGGATCAGAATTATATAATGTATTTTATCATTCAGTATAAAGGCCTAGCTCACCATTGAGAACCATGAAAACTGTTTCATCTGGCTTATCAAGAATCATCAGCAGCGCCCATCTACCCAGCCCCAAATGGGACTCGGACCCAAGGCAAATGATGGTAAGTTAAACATCTTAACCACAAGGCTATCCGGAATGTCTCACAACCGTTTGTTAAACGTTTACACTGCATGATATGGCACCCTTCCGTGACTGACTCTGCACGGTAAAAACCCGTTGTCTGCACTGTGATCGACTTCTGTAATAGACAAATTCTGTAGAGATAGAGGGTTTTTACTTTGTAAACACCAGTGACGGAAGGGTGCTATACCAAGTAGTATGAAAGCTCGACAAAGAGGTTGTGAGTCAGCCCGGATAGCCTGGTAGCGATGGTGTTCAATTCGCAGTCATCTACCACTGGTCATAAGTTGTATTTGGTGCAATAGTTTGAGGCACCAGGTGTTTCGCACGCTTGAGTTCTAGTTGTTCAGTGATCCTAATTTCGTCAACGGTCTAGCCACGACCAGCAGAACTTTTCCAGCTTCAGCTACATAGATAACGGGGCATCCGCGTACTGTCACATTTTATTTGGCCACAAATATGCACTTTTTCGAATAAGTGATGTAATCATGTTTCTCTTCAGCAGTGCTCAGGTTCATAACAAGTGCAATCTGTGATGGCTCACAACTGATGTCAACATCGTAATATAACCTACTCCCCAGAATTGTATCTGAATTGTTTTCATTTAGCCACTACCTAATCCTTCAGAAATGACCTTGTTAAATCCTATCATTGGTTTTTAAAGTTAGCTTTCCGTGGTGCCTTGAAGGAATTTTAGAAAATTATCGATTGGAACAAACGAGAATTCATTTTGTCATGGACAGACAAGACAATTTCTGTTGAACTCGTCCTTACTTCAGGGTTTGACAGACCAGGCTGAAAGACTTAATAATGCTGTAAAAGGAGTGATAGGCTTAAGAATGTTAGGCCGTTCCCTAACTTCATTTTCCTTCTAAATCCACACCAGTTCGGTGAATATGAGCGAACAAACAGTAAGGGACAGTAGTGCCTTTCAAACCATGGTTTTGTGTAAATTGTTAACAATACTGCCACCAACCCCTGACAGAATGGACTACACTTGAACTTCTGTTAGTCTCCGGGACAGTCTTTTCTTGCGTGCACCTCCACCTTACTTATTATGTGTATGGGGTTTTTTCTTGAAAAACAGCCTATTTAATGAAGGTTTTGGAGACGTGTTTACTTTTATCCCACCATAAACTATCTCAGTCCGATTTCGCTCCTTGTTACGGGTTTATATCCCGCTACACTGCGTGACTTGCTTCAGTGGGGTAGGTTTGTCAATAAGATTTTCAGAACTCTAGCAGCCTACTCGAAACCCGAATACGAACGAATTACTTCCGAAATTATTTTGCCTCGTGTTTCATAGCATCATGTATGACCTGTACCGCGACTAACAAAGGGAGAAGTGGCAAAGACTTATAAATGCGCATCAGGATGCGAATCATTTTCCGTTCAAAGGCAAATAGCTCTCAGCAGTAATTTTCCCTAGGCAAAACAGTAGTTTAGTATTGGTTCAAATACGTCAAAGCTCATAGGAATGGAGCAAAGGATGAGGTGATTTAGTATCGTTATGTTTGCTGATCCCATTCATGTGGTTTAGAGTCTGACTGTTTTGTGCGATGTTGGTTGCCTGCTAGTTCTAATGAGAAGATTCTTTTGCCTTCGAATCATCTCGAGTTATTAGTACAAAATAGATAGTTCATATAAAATGTGCGGAAGCCATAAGCAACTCATTGCATTGAAACTTAATAGCTCTTCTAGCTGGGTGGTCAAGTTGCAACTTGATTGGCTGATCCACCCCCGGCTTGTTCAGGCCTCTGGTGACCATTGATTAGCCGGAATCTTGTCGTCGATTCTGAACGAGCGGAGACTTACTGGCTGCTCGACAAACCGTCGGGCTATCTGCCAAACATACCAAGCCCTTCATTGGCAATGTGCCAGCCTATACCCTCACAGTTGTGACCTTATGTGATTGAATACTTTCAACTAACCTTTTGCATCGCGTGATATCGATAATGAATAACCTACCTACAGATTCCTTATTGACTGAGAATCAACACTTTCTCAAATTCATAGAAAGCTGAAGTTCGTAAAAAGCTGCATTGTAGAAATTCACTACTACAAGCCTAAAAACCTACAAAATGGGTCCTAAAGAGCTGTTTATTTGAATATGTGATTTGGCCGTGGGTGGTTGTCTATCGATACCGACTGTTCGTCACGTGAAGTTTTGCCTCGCGACCATTTGTGTACAATAATCTTCCACCTAGTTGAGCAACGTATTGGAAAATGACTAAGGCAATGCTAAAATTCTACTGGAAAAAGAACGATTTGAATCTTCGGAAACTTTTACAACTTTTATCTCATAAGTAGAATAAAGAAACATATGGAGATGTGAAAACAGAAGGTAGTAGAATTTCCAGTTCTCGCCGTTCTGTAATAGAAAGATGATTCAATCAGAGCCGGTTGTTATGAATAAAAAATATCTCAAAGTGTTGGTCTATCTGAACTGAGGTCGGTTCGGAGTGCATCGGAAAAGGACGCGTCATGTTGTGTTTTATGAGAGTTTTATGCATTCCGCAGCACAGAGTTTTAGAAAATGTTTTCCTTCAGTCGACCTTTTGGTTATCCGTGATGAAATTTCTAAGAAAGCAGACTCACTGAATATCAAATACACGCAGAGTATTGAACAGATCCATGATTCACATCAAACAAGTAGCGTGGGTGACTCATCTTCGGACCCTCACAAAGGCATTTATTTTTCATGAGATAGAGAGAGAGAGAGAGTGAGAGTAAGAGAAGTGTAGTAGGGTCAGTCAGTCGATTTGTCGTTCGATCGATTGGTTAGTCGGGTTTTCGATTGAGTAAGAAAGGCGGGAGGGGAGCGTCATTTGGTGAATGTCATCGTGTAAATAATTAGTGATCCAGATCGATTAAGCCATCGTTGAAAAGGGGGATTTTGGGCTTGTGAGTGAGATCCACGAAGATTAAGTATCAAAAACTTTAATGAAAACCCCTGAACCTGTCAGAAGAACAAAACCCATTGTAGGAATGGTCAGAGAGGTAAAATGAGCGAAACAACAGGCTTACTATGAGCTAGAGTAAGCATATTCCAAGTTAGGTATTGATGGGAAATAAGGTGAAAGGATAGATTGAGGATGGACCCAATTCAGACGAAGGACGAAGGACGGAGGAAGTTTCCCAGGCAGACAAAATCTGTCTGAAGCATTCGAGAGTGGGATGTAATTGGACGCCTTGTGAAGTCAGAATTTAGGATAGAGCAACGAATAGAAAGGACGAGCAGAAAAAATCATTTTGTGACAGACAAACTGTATAGATCTATACCCACATAAGCAAGGTCCAAATGATTATCAACTGATACGTGTCTCCTTTTAAGTTGGGAGTGGTCACCAAAAACTGGGCAGAAGGAAAGCAAATAAATGAAACTCAAAATTATAGCCCTAAGCATAAGATCAGATTGTTATTCGTGGTATGTAAAGTTTGGATTAGTTCATCAGTTATTAAAATGAATGGGTATGAAAGTAGGACAAAGCAGAATTGAGTCTCAAATATGCATATATGTATTTGGATAAATTTGAGGGAAAATTCTGTCCTCGTCTCTCAGTATGTGCTTTCGATAAGACATACTGAGATTTGTCTGTGACTAGATTTCCATCAGCGGGCGCTTGCCATAAAAACATAAAAGAGAAAGCGAATTAGTTTACCATTGAAAAAAGATATTTTGTTCAAAGCATGGCAAAGGACGCCTACGGATTATTGTGTTTTCCTCTCTGAAGTTGCGCGTGAAAGATTTGTTTGGGAATAAAGTACGGACAATTTGCCCTGACTACATTGTCACAAACAACCAGGAAACGTGATGTGTATCGAAAAAAATAATTCCTCTGGGGACCAGTCGTAGTAGTGAGCCGGATGAAAGCTGGATCTCAGCTACTGGAGCTGTGCATAGATGACTGTTTGCCAAACACGCAGATTTCGGGTTAGAACCGGTGTCAAGTTTAGTCTACATTGCATTTCGGCAGAGTGACCACTTGTCGGGTTGTCAGCGGTCCACATAAGTATCGATCCACAGAAGATCGATCTTACAAAATCGATCTGTTCGATTGTTTTTGGCAATTCATCCCAATTTCGATTGTTTATCCCTACCAATGATTATTGTTGATTCGATTAGTACGACATTCACCAGTCAAATTCCATACAAGCAAACACAAGCGAGCTAACAGTGGACTGTGGCCCCTCTTTTTGTCGCAATAAGTGAGATTAGTGCAGAGTGGAAAGAAAATTTAGCTATTTGATTCTTCAGTTAGGCGTGATTTGAATACTGTGCTCCATCTCCGAATTCTGACACTTACTGATTTGAGGGTTGAAACAAGCGTCGGAGGATAGGTTTACAACAATATATAGACCCAATTGTTCAGTGATTTCTTGTTATTTTCTCTGCTGCTAGGCGTATTTTATTTAGACCATTTGATATGGCTTTTAAGATCAGACAGCACATACCACCGAATTTCAAGATATCCGAGGTTAATTGAATATTCGCAATCCCCGAGCTGATGCGACGTATTGAAATCGCTCCTATTCGGAACTACGGAAACAGAAGTAGCAAGAAGACCAAGGCTGCGGGATAGCACAATAATTGCATTGCAGAACTACTTTGTATAAATATGTTAAACCAAAGAAAATCACTGGTAGATTGGAAGTTGGCCAATCGCAGTGAGGTTTGCTGCTCCTGTTCTCGGCGATCCTGATTGGTTGAGGCTCCCCAGCGTACGCAGCTACGAAGCTGTACCTGGGCGTATCACATACAATACCCGCTAAATCATCACAGTTATTCACCAATGGTTTGCGCTGGCGAGCATTTTTCACAGCGCCTATAACAAAGCTTAGTGTTACGGCAAGTGGACTGGAAGATTACGGAGCCAAGCGTATAAGCACAAGCCCACATCGCACAAACAATACTGGACCAGGTTGGCTGAGTTTTGAGCCCAGCTACTGTTTTAAGTTACACAGCTCTCAGTCTGCGTGCTTTCACGAAAAATCCCACAAATATCCGATGTGCACACAGTGTCAAAACAGTCAAATGACTTCATTCGTCTGACAGTGATTGCTGTCAACTCATTCTAAAGATCTCTTATGAATCAATATCAAAAGATGGAATCGATCCACGTTTATTTCTTTTTCGCGGACGCGAATAATACTGTTAAAATCACTAGGGAAAGTTCGGAAAACAGCTTTCTGTGATTTGAATATCATCTTAGTCACTCACTTACTTCATCCTCTTTCTTTTCTGAACCGCTCAGATCTTTCTCAATTTGAATGGCCCGTAGGAGGTATGAAAAAGAATCCATGGAATTGACGTCGCTGAAAACGGTGATTTTTTAACCAAAATCAGCATCACACAGATTAACAAATAACCTGGTCAATTAGCGTCTATTACGCGTGTGCTGATCCAACTAATCGAAAGCCTTATTGATGAGTGTTTTCCATAGATCAGATAACGGGTGATACGAGCACTGAGTTGGCAACGCATGCATCATCGAGATATACCAGTTTTCCCTATCATTTGATGGGTGAATATAAATGCTTCGTCCCACGCTTTTCTGATACTTACAAATCACAATTACGTGATACACTGCTCAATAATGCGAAACGTATCAGCTTATTTGAATAAAGTTGTAAAATAAAAAAGTAAGTTAATAATTCGCCATTTTTCGAAAGCTTCTTCATGTGGCCTGAAAGTGAGTAAAAACTACTTAGAATAATACAAGTTTAACAGATGAGGAAAGAATGATGGCTTATTGGACCAACAATCGTATCGGTAACTCTCAAGTTAGCCTATCAGTCCAGCGTAAGCCAAATCACAGATGTAACAAGAAATACGTCCCCATCTGAATGTATATCTGGCTTTTGTTTGATACCTCAAAATCATTAAGTATGGGGATGTGGAGGGGATGGAGCACAGGATTTGTGTCACATCTAACTGATGAACTGAATAGCCAAGTCTTCGTTCCACCCTACTCTGATCTCAATAATTACGATGAAGAGAGAGAGACTAACTATTGATTATTTGTTGGCACGAGCTTCCTTGTATGGAATTTTGATTGGTTGATATCATGCCAACCGAGTCAACGATGATTATTGGCATGGATAAACGGTCGAAATAGGGATGAATTGCCCAAAACAATCGAACAGATCGATTTTGTTAGATCGATTTTCTGTGGATCTTTGACAATTCGACAGGTGGTCACTCTACCGAAATACCGTGCAGACTAGACCGACATCACTTCAGCCCCAGGATCGAGTTGGCTGACAAAATAAGGAGTTCTAGTTTACTTCCCTACGTGATAGCTTGCATTTAGCAATATGTCCCCTGATAGGCTCCGCCTATGCCCTTTAATTTAGTGGATTTCACGATAATAAGTGTTAAATTTCTTGACTAATTACCGAAATTCCTCTCCAGAAATGTTTGTCGGATGGTGACGTTTATTGTTAACCTCTAATGTTGTTTTACGAAAGAAACCCTAGTGAAACTGTTAAACAAAGCAAAATAGTAATTATAGTAACCATACTACTGAAAATAGTCCACCCAGGAAATCCCTCTTGTGCGCGCAAAATCAAGTCTTGTGTTTTGTTCTGTCGACCTGACTCGCACTGCCTCCGTTTCGTGAAGTTGATCCTGAACTACAATATTTGTGAACAAATTCCTGTCACTGCTATTTGGTTTTCTACTTCGTCCAACCACTTTATATCTCACAATATTTTGTGATTTTTTGTGTATACCCTTCAATGAAAAGGAGCATGTTGGTCAACTGTGTCTTCCAATTGACCGTAGTGGTAGTAGTAGTAGTGTGGTAAGGTGCACGTATTATTCATTGAATAAGTAAGTACCTGATTGCTCAAAACGCATTTATGGACCGTTTTGGATCGATAACGAAAGCAACTGTTCCGGAGGAAACAAAAGTGGCAAAATAAACGGAGGCATATGAACTACAAGACTGAATCCTCCGTCTGGATTATGACAATCTTCAAGTGGACTAGACTGCTGGTACGCATGTAAGCACTCTTGTTACACTTGGTTAATTTAGACGACTTCCAAACAAGTGTTTTTTATTAAATAACCTACGTACAAAACACATCTCCTGGATAATAGCAATAGTGGTAGTGACGGAGGCGTTATAGTTCAGAAGATGTGTCTGACGAATAGGCTGTTTATTGAAGATTACTGATTTGGGTATCAACTAAATCAACCAAGCAAAACAGAACTGCTTGTTTACGTCTTCGGTGTCTAGTTCATGAGAAACCAGTCGTAATCTGATCGGGGATGCCATTGTGTGGTTTGTATGCTTTTATTCATCTTGCTGTGTTCGGTCCGTGTGATGTAATCAGATGTATTATCGCTCTTTGATTATCCACAACGGTTTTTCAGGTAATCAGCTACTTGCCTATTCAGTTAGTAGTATACATTCTTCACCACAATAGTAGTAGTAGCAGTGAGGGTAATAGTAGTATGGTGGAGTAAGCATATTACTTGCTAAATAAGTAATTGGTAGATTGCCTGAAAATCAATCATGGTCAAACATGGATCGATAATAGACGTGATTGCGTCACACGGACTGAAAGCAGTAACGCGAAGGAAGGCATACGAACCACAAGGTGGCATCCTGTGATCGGATTATGACTGCCTTCAAATAGACTGGATACCGAGGACGGAAATAAACAGTTCTGCTATGATCGGCTGACTTTGTGAATCACAGAATAAGGAGCTCACACCTGCCAGTCCTCCTGCCAGCGCGACTTATGGATTATTACGGGAGAAATGGTATTGGTAAAGGTTTTTCGGAGTACGGGACACATCTCTAGCAACTTCTGATGTGTAGTATTTGACTGAATGAGATATGTGAAACGTTAGATGATTACAATTATTATCAATCAACCGAAAGTCGAAAAGCTAAAGGAAAAAGACGCTCAAGCCGAAATACAAATCAAACCTATGCTTCTTTTCAGAATGTTGCGCGGGATCCGGATTTCAGTAGGCGAGTTATCCAGGATCTGCTTCTTATTTTACAAATACCCTTTGATATCAACTTGAAACCTGTAGCTGTGGTTTTTAAAAGAAATAGAAATATATGTAGAGTCAACCGATTCACAGTGATTTCTTTCACTGCATATAACTGAAAATTATCACACCATGGTGACGGAGAGGTCGACCGTTTTCTTCTGTCCTCATTTCTGGCAGTCTATCTATCTCCACTGAGATTGCTAATAGCCCCGCGACAGAAAATTTCATGCACCACAGGGAATAGATATTGGGCAGGGACCGAAACTGTTCTGACTCTGTCGACAAAACTACCAGAATGCGAACCTGAATAATTTAGCCACCGGAGTAGAGAGTCGTGGATATTCTGTCGCTGTGTTCTGGCCAATAACTGAATCAGTTGAAAGATTATCGACATATCTGGGCTATTTAATTCCATATTCAGATTTATGCTTCGTATGTAGCCCGAAGTTTCTCCCACATTTGTGATTCACCAGCACATGTGTAGGTAAATACAAGCGTGTTAATGCTGCCGGACAGAAATACTCCGAATCCTGGACGTGTATAGTAATCAGGTGTTACTTTCGTAAGATACAAAATGTAGCATCCAGTCTTCGATTTCATTAGCCAGGGGTATTGGGTTACGGTGCTGCTATGTACTTTTAGAATATCAAAATATCCATTCGCTACGCTCACGCACATCTCGCAGGGCCTTGTTGGAAAATAGAGCTCTATTATTTTATACACAAAAAACCGTACGTAATGAAATTGAATAGACCTAAAAGAATGGTGCGCACAGAACCACAGAGAAATGCAATGCTGTTTCTAGTTCTAGTAATAAAAGCACCTACTAAGCAACGCCTTTTTCCTGCAAAGTTCGTGCAACCACGGAATATAAATATGGTGGGGCTCGAGAGTTCTGGAAGCTCTGATACGTTGCGGAAAGGTTGATAGCTTTGATGTAAGTTTCATATAACTTCGGAGCTTTTCTGTACTCGGAATGCTCAGCGTGTGATAATCCGTTCACACTCAGTCTCTGGATAAACCAGAGCCACAATAGGCATAATACGGATCCCGGACACTCCTTTCGTTGATTGTATTTATTCCCTATGTATCTTGTCGTATGCATTGCGTTGTATTGACATGATTAAGGAGCGCCGAAAATGAGCTTGTTCGCCTATATGGCATATATTTATTGTTCGTTTCTGTCGTTGATGTGTCCTTAGGCTAAGCAGTTTTTGCACCCAGTTTTCTTGTGTCTGAGCAAGACCGGCGGTTTAGAGTGTATATCTATTACGTTGAGGTTAGGAAATGCGAATTTCGTCATTGCTAATCACGTTCGTGGCAGACAGTATTCTAGTGGCACTAGGCTCATTACCACGCCTGACCGAATGAAACCTAATTTGGTTTTCAATTCCTAACGACAAGGTTTCCGATTACCCCTTACAGGGCAGGGTGTGTTTAGGGCTATGCAAGGTGCGCTCCTTGCGCTGTATTCGTGATCCCGTTGTCGTACTAATCGATCAACAATACGCAGTAGCAACAAGGGTGAAATGAATTATCATGAGGAGTATAACATCACGCAACTCACACCAACTAAAGCCGTACAAGATCAAAGTGTTACTGAAAGGGGTGAGACGTCTAATGCAGAACTCGGCTAGGTGTAATGAGGCTTGAAAATAATACGACAGAATAGGTATAACTGGAAAGCCGCCGGGCAGTGTTTTCCAATCCACCAGCACAACATCAGGCCTTCAGTTTCATAAATTTTGCACGCCGAAAGAAAACCGTTTAATGTGCCTTGTGAAGTCATGGCTATCACTTTAACACAAAGTGCGTTTAAAGCATAGTTAACTGCATTTTCTCACTAATTAAAACATTCTTTCTGTTGGTTTAGTTGGAGCGTGTCAAAAGTGAGAAAGTCTAGATTAGAGATGAGTCAATCTAACAGACAAAGCACACTTTGTGCACAACTGGTGTGCTCTACCCACCAATTAAAAAGTTGTGTGTGTGTGTGTGTGTGTGTGTGTGTGTGTGTGTGTGTGTGTGTGTGTGTGTGTGTGTGCATTTGCATATGGATTAAAGCTGAAAAAACCGTTTTGTGCTCTCTGAGTGATTTTACACACAATTTATTCATATTGATTCTTGAAACTGGATTAAATGCGCATAGGTACGGATCCACGTTGGCGTTGAATTCAGCGCAAGCTTATCACTGGTTTGGTTGGACATGATTAGACAAGTGGAACGATGCGTGCCATCAGAGCGACTTTGAGCAACATGGCTCCACTCAGTGATAAAACACATCATACAGGTTTGAATGTGAGGTTACGGTTGCACGGATTTCTACTGGAATAAATTGACAACTAATGCACATCGAAAGCTTTTGCTGAAGGTCTAAAACCCCTAGTTTGCCGAACCTGTTTGAGTTGAAAATAACAGTAGCAGAGATATTTTAGTATGGACTTAAGACCGGTCTTATGATTTGACACTGAGAGGGGGGGGGGGGGGGGTTGCTGTGGCTCGTAGATTTGACAAAAGCTTCAGCAAGTGGAGTTCTTCTTTGTATGCCTATCGGGATTCTGAAGAACAACAAGTCGTTCATTCTGAATTACACGTACACGCACAAATTCGAACGCAGAAGTCAGAATAGAAAAGTTACACCATCGAAGTTAAGAATTATTTTGGTGCATACTGCTGAAAAAGAGGAATAATACATGTGGTGATATGAGAGGATAAAAAGCAAAGCATTTGCTAGTAGATATGTCTCAGGTTTCCTTTCATTCGCAGTGTCATGCCTTTTGATCAATAGCCTGTGCTATAGCATTTCTCGCCGCTATACTCAATCTTCGTTGAATAATTTTACGTGAAATGGATCTTGTACTTTGCATCCAGTTTGTGTTTATAGATTCGCATGATAGTGGTTAAAGGTAGTTATTCGTCCCAATTCATTTCACATATTTGGTATGCTGGTTCAGTGATCTTCCGCTTGTTCGATCGTAAAACATAAAATCAAAAACTACGTGATCCGGACTAGGAAAGTGTCTCATCGTCTTCTCACACATTAATCGACTACCAATATGGCGGCTTATAGCGTGACCCGTACACATAACTCAGGCCTTCAAGTGACCTTCAAGTTATTCTAATCATCTGATCTACTGTGCAGCACCCAATCTGATTTCAGTATAGCAACAAACTTTGGATTCCATAGTCTTTTTATTACATTGGCGGTCTTTTTTCGTTTGTTGCAGATCTTTATCATTGCAATTCCTCTTGGGCTAGATAATGCATCATTGAAGTGGTTAATGCTCAGGTGTCCTGGAAACGGTCATTCCATTTTGGTCACAAGAGAAAGATAAACTTGGTGTTGAAAATCAAGGTGAAGACCTCGATGCAAATTTAAACGTCTTGCGCATACAGGGAAAATTATATAAGAAATGTGCTAGGACACATTGTTTGAACTTTTAAATAATTGAAAATATGTAGTTGGCCAAGGGGTGAAATTCGTCACGAGCTTAGATTTGTAACTGGATTATCTCAACCCAGCAGTAGTGACCCGGAGATCGGAGATGCATGACGTAGTTCTTCACTATTTTCAAATAGACTTATTTGTAAAGTGCGAGTGATTCGATCTCGAAATGCCTATAAAAACTAACATTTATTTCATCACTAGAAAATCAATAGTTCAAGATTAACGTACGATAACATTAATCTTTTTCACGATCGTGGTTACCTACCTATATTCATTGAATTTTCATCTTTCTGATATTATTGGTTTCGTGACGAGTATTATCGTCATTCTCCTCTGTTTAATGTGACTGTCATGCGAGCTGAATGGGAACGTTTCACTCAGAATTGTTCTTGCGACTATGAAAGCCAATAAAATGAGATTACTGACGCGAAATCTGTTCACCATTTTGCCAACAGTTGCTTGGTCCGCCATAGAAGAATATCCTTTGCATATTTGGAACATTTTTGCGCACTCTGAGCTATGCCTTGAACACGGTCGAAAAGTTTTCTGCAGGCTTGTCATGCGGGAATATCTCTCTGTTCACTTGTAGTCTTAGAAAATGTCCTTGCTATCTCGCGATTGCACATGATCATAAATTAAGAACGAATTTCACGGGTGAAACCAAGTGTCATTCCAACTTCCTAGATTTCGGACCTTTAGGCGTTTTCCAGTACCATAGTGAATCATTATAGAAAATCTGGTTCAATGATGCGGACCGATAAACCCCGTCGACCACCGATGGTAGTGTTCATTCAAGAGAATGGTAGATTCAAGTCAAGCCACTATCCAGTCAGAACTTGGCTTTACCATCGCATGCTTGCCGAGGCATAACCAGCTGCTAACTAGTCATTTTTACTGGCCAGTTTATGTGAATAGTTTCGAGTCAGACTGCGAAAGTATTCCCTGTATGAAAGTAGTAGCTTGGAAGGTATCTATCAGGAGAAAGAAATAGCTGAAACCGTTGATGGGGACCTTGTGAGGAGCCCCACCTACAGTCATTAATGGGTAGACAGTGAGAATGAAATGGTCAACAAATAGAAACAATTCACATCAAATTCACGGTAGGTTACTGATACACTGAAAAAGAAGCTTCTGATGTTTAAAGGCTGACTCTATTTCTCAACTGAAAAATGACGATGTGATCAGTTCTGGGAAGGAAAATTATGGGTATCTAAAAAGCACAAAAGTAAGGAACAATTGTGGGATCAGGTACATGAATCTTGCTCAAGTAAGGTGAAAAATATCCTGGTGTGACACTTCCATTCACTTTCCTGCTCATTCCGTGTTTCTCCACTGGCATTTCTTCTAATCAAGTTCAGTTCAGTTTTTTCAACCGCACTTCTGTGATCTAGTTCTGTTTGCTAACCTGACGCATCATCAAATTAGAAGTGAAATAATTAGAACCATGAGGAACAAGCGAACATAAAATAAAGGTATAAGTCAATATCACGCAGATGAAAAAGACCTCACAGGCGACCAAACCGCACGGCTATGTCACCTTACCTTGTCACCAACCATTCGGTGGGCCTCGCTCATGGACCCAAACCCGGAACCCCCAAAACTTGCTATCCGTTCAAGCCATCTGGTTAACATTTGCCTAACTCTTCGCCATATCATGGTCTGACTATCTCGACCTATCCTTCAACATCTACCTGCCTCGAAAAACAGTGTACACTGAAGCAATCTATCTGTTGATGTGCGAAACAGATGTTCCAACCACCATACCATAATAAAATAAATCGCCTTCTCTATAAACTAACCGCTTGTTTCTTGCACAGTCCGTAAAATTCCATAATGCCTGATGTGGTTCCCTAACATACTCAAGTGAAGCTGCTATTATATCGAAGCTCGAACGCCGAAATTGAGGGTGTGTATGTGTGCGTCTGTGTGTGTGTGTGTGTGTGTGTGTGCATATATGTGGGGGTGTACTTTTTTCACCTGTAACGTAGACGCTTCTTAGTCGTATAGAAAGAGTGAGACAACCTCCACTAAGTGCAATCGGCCATTGATGAACAATGAGGGGTACGTCACGTCCACGCCAAAGGCGATTCGGATGACTGAAAGCGCTCTATTGCTCGTACCGACTGGCCATAACGACATTTCTCCTACGAACACAATTATGCAAGTTGTTCTACTGAGAGTGAAACAAAACATATGCACGTTTCACCGAATATTGAAATACCTTTACTAATCACAAATAATACAATAGAGCTATTCAGAGTTGCAGCTGATGAGAGTCCGCCAGCCGATAAGTTTACTGTCTTCTCATCAATCCTGAACATACGGTAGTACTCAATATTTATGTGAAAAATGTACAACGAACTTTTGAGCAGCTTTCTTGCTCATTAAGCTTGTCCAACGAAATGGCGTATTTACGAGATAATTTAGTGTACTAAGATAGCAAATGCTGCGTATTTTGTCGTAGAACCCCGGTTGCGGTAAGCTAAACGTGATATTGGTATTTATCTGTATGTTAACATCTGTCCGTCGACTTATTTCAAAAACTTATTTTGGAAAGCGGGTTTAATTTGCACTTCTTTAGATTGACCTCTGCTTGGTCTTCCGGTACACCCACTGAAATTCATCCATCAGTTGAGCCAAATCGGTTTTCCATTCTGAGCTCCGTATCTTGTTCCGTACAAAGCTAAACTACTCACAACTTCGTATTTTCGAGCCATTTGTGATCCTTGATAGTTGTATGGTATAAGCTTTTATTATCTTGGGGTAGGAGGATCGAACTTTGATACTGTCGAGCACTTTGGCGGTAGATTGTAATCTGTCGTCGCTCGGCTAGTTGCCAAGCCTGACCTGTCTGGACCTAAGGTGATTTCTCACTCCAAATTTCACGGTCAGGTTACCAGTTATCTTTAAATAGTGTAGCAAGTATTTGCGGCTTTGAGACACGCCCTTTCACCGTGTTGATGACATAAAAACGTTTTCTTTCTCGGGCCCTGTACTTTTGGTTCAAAGCGATCAATGAATCAGCCCCCACACCAACTTTCCATCGGTTCCATTACTTCAAATCTAGTACAAGGTTCTTTAGTATCTGTATTTGTTTTAAGTAGAACCTCTTGTATGACAGTGGAAGTTAACTACGATGTTCAGCCTTGCTTGTGATTGCCAACCGGGACTGTTCACAAAACTCTACAAAATTCTTTCCGATTTTCAGAAGTGACCTTCAGCCAACTCTATAAAAGATCAGCGTGAAGAAGATTTTTTCGTTTTAGTAGCTTCGTGTCTTTTCCTTGCTGCTTTTTCATTGTAATCGAAATTTTCATGCTATAAACGGTTTGATGTTATTAGTTTCGGAACACGTAGGTCCTACAGAAGTAACATAATTTCAGACAGATCTATATTGATAGTAGCATTTTCATAATTTTTCTTCAATGGGATATTCTGTGCCAGACCGTTGAAACACTACGGTGACCAGCCCATCCGAATGGTTATGAATTGAAAATCAGCCCCAAACGGAATCAGCCTGGCATCAAAGTGATCCAATTCCTGTTTACTAATCTGATTTTCATAATCACCAAAATACCAGAACGGTAAAGCGCAGACTAGAGTCATTCAATCCCTAAATGAAGCGGTTGTTTGTGCGTATATTAGGCTTTACTTCATGCTTATGAGTCAGTGAAGTGAAAAAAACGTACACATAAGTTACGAGGATCGTGTTGACCACAATCCTAAAACTAAGAACGAACAGTCAAAAGAATCAGGCGTGATAATCAGCTGGGAGAAAGAAAATGACTTGCTGACACCCGTGTGACCGGTGACCATGGAGTCCGAATAGTGTACTTCAGAGATCAAAGCGACTTTCGCTATTCAGCTAGCAAAGGTTTGTGGAGATCTTTTTTCGTCCTAATCAAAACCTTTCATTTTTCAACGTAGGATTTTCTTTAGTGGGTGGTATTATAACTGAAGGCCCCGGCCTGATTACCCCAGTTGGAAAAAACAAGGGTCGCTGGACCAGAACTGTCTACTGAGATTTCATTTCGGGACGTTTTACAAACTAAAGACAACTTGAGTATAAATCGATAAAGACACTGGATTGGATGACCCAAGTGCAGACAGCAGAACAGCCTGGTCCTTCACACGCCGTTTGATGAGTGTGAACGGACATCAGTTATGGCTTTCAAGACCTGATTGGCTACCTCACTATCGGCGGGCCAATGGTAAGTTAGCTCCTTTTTCATGACATATTGTATTCAAAAACACTTCGTGGTCGAGTTTTGCTACTGAAATACCAAAAAATAATACTTATTTTCAGAACCCCGGGTTCTGTGCGAAAAGTGTTTTAAAGCAATTCTATTTTCTGATGCACTAACATGCCGTAAAAAGAGTTCTCCTTAGGAAAAACCCTTAAAGAAAAAAATAAACATATTAAAAAGAGGTACAAATGAGGTATACGTTGGCGATAAAAACACTCTCTTTAAGATATGGCAGTCCGTTTGTAATTATTTTGTGCATTGCCTTTACAACATTCACAACGTGTTCGTGAATAATTCGGATTCATTATTCAGCTCGTTCACGCAAGGCGAAATGAAATTCATATGACCAATGTCGTCTTGGCATAGTAGTGTAATCTGAAAAGTGCAAGTCTCTCCACCTAGCCGGGTAAGTTGATTTCATTTGTGCGAAGACTTATTGAGTACAGATACACGGGTAAACAGAGTAATGAACAAGACCAGTAGCAATTTTTCAATGTTATTAGGTATCCCTAAATCAGATCAGATTGCATTTTCGGCGCCTTCCGCTTCCTTTACTTCGAGCCAAATGCCATCCTTTGCTCAAATTCCAGGAACTGACTTGAAAGGTGAGCACAGGCTGAATGCTCTGTCAGTGAGTGTATGTATCTACGTATGTGTGCATGTATGTATGTGAGTGCGTATGAAGGTTTGCAAGTAAACTTGTATCTATGTATGTATATATGTAAGTTGGTGTGTGTATGTAAGTAGGTAAGTTATATATGTGTGTACGTGTGTGTGTGAGCACACATGTACATATTAATTTGCAAGAATGCATGCACGCATGTATATACGCAAATATGTATCTATATAAGAATGTAAGCATGTAGGTATGAATGTATTATTGCAATAAAGTAAGTGGGTGTGCACATATATATGTATGAACGAATGTGCATGGATATGTGTGTTCGTGTGAGAGTATTTTGGCATGTATATATGTATGCATATATGCATTCAAGTAAGTATCTGCGTATGTATGTGTGTATGTATGTATGTATGCATGTATGTATGTGTGTATGCACGTATGTATGTATGTATGTATGTGTGTATGTATGTATGTACGTGTGCACGTAATTGTGTATGTATGTATATATATGTATGTATGTATTATTCTATGTATTCGTGTACGTAAGTAAGTATATATGCATGTATGTACGTGTGCACGTGTGTATTTATGCTTTTGTGAGTGTATTTAGGTATGTAGTGTATGTATATATTTGTGTAGGCATACACGCACGTACGTGCTCAAGTTTATCTCCATGTACCCTCCAGCCCATGAGCCTAAATGAAATCTCCATACATATGATTACTCATGCTTTTGCATGGCACTACGCCTCTGTAAATGGTATCAGGTTATCGGTGAATATATATATATATATATATATATATATATATATATATATATATATATATATATATACATATATATATATATATATAGTTTATCATACAGTAACGTGCAATAATTCAGGAAGGGGGTCTCGGCCAATGAAAGGAAGCCAAAATGGGAAAGTGACCGGAGTTGGCGGGAATCGAACCCAGGTGGTTATTTTCCAAAGTCTATGACGATCGTCGTCGGTAACAATTGACGAGTAAAAACTACGGTATCCAGCTTTTGTGATCGTAAGCAATTTACGGCACATGCGCAATGGAATGAATATGTTCCTACCGGCTAGATGAGAACGGGCTGTTTTCCTCCGAATACGCGCTCAAGCTAGGGTAATGATAAATAATAATGAAGTTCAGGGAGACCCTCAGCTGGCTGGTAAGCTTTGCAGGTGGAACCAGAAAAACTAATGACAATGTGAAAATATTATTTATTCTTTTGTTCTTTTATTTACTTCCCGTAATTGGATAATAACGGTACAATTCTCCATGAAAGAAGTCACGGCCACTTAGATATTGGCAGTTCAGTAGTGTGACGGCCAGTAGCGTCAGAAGGATTCGAACTCGGAAGAGAAGGGTCTCAAGTTCACTACGACGACCGTCTGCTCATCGGCGGTTCATATTTGAGTCAGGTTTGCAGGTTTTGCTAGGCCCTATCTGGGATCGAAATCCGAAACCCAGATATCACGAACTTCTGAGATTTTGTCAAACAAAGGTTAGAAATATTAAATTCCATATAACCGATTACTAATTTCGTTAGTTCTGTAGGGATTCACGGGCAGTTGAAATCGTGTGACCTTGGCTATGGTGATACATTTGCCTGAAGGTTGAAAGTGCTGCATTAGAAAAATGAATGATTTCTGAAACTATGATAATAAAAATCGTTGCAGATACTTTTTCACTGCTGAACACATTCTGTTATTGTAAGAAGCAGTTATTTTGCCGAAGTCTCAAACTCATCTGGCTAGCAAGAAATAGGAAAACGGAGAGATGAAATTTTGAGTGGAATATTTTAACTCATGGCACAAAATCAAACAGGCTCGCCAGAGAACAACTCAGTTAATCTCGAACAAGTGACTTTCACATGGATTTTCATATAAACCACCGGCTGTTGTAGGACGGCTATCGTCGGGTTCGATTCCAGACACCACCGGTCACTCCTTCATTTGAAAGACTTTCGCTGTCTGCGGCCTCCTTTCTTAATTGTTGTTCTTTATTGTATCAACATTATTGAAAACGTAAATGTTCGTTCTTTCCTAATTCAGAATCTCCGAAAGTTAATCAACTACTTTGGAATTTTGACAGAATGTTACATTCAAATACGTGCGAGTTTTTACCTACTTACTGTACTTTTTGCAGTTGTGTTATCAACAATGCTCACGACTTTCCCCAATGCAGCTTCCTCACCTAGCTTTACCATGACTCCGGTGCGTGCGCACGTGCATTCCGCACGCAGATGTGATCGGGCCATGGTAAGCTTTCACACACATTCACAACATGACACTGCTCCCATGTTTTGTCCTCGCATGCCGTCACGCGCACACGTATGACCATCGAATTTCGCTCCGTGCACATAAGACGCACGCACTCACGGTCACAATCACAAGCTCCCACTGGTTCATCCCATCGACAGATTTGCCTGGGTGCTGGCTTATGCACGCACTGACGCACGCTCGAGTCCATACGGTTGTTCTGTCGATATGAACCCACAAAGGGGCTACCAGGCGTCCGTTCTATGATTACACGTACACAATCCCAAGCACAGACACGATCCGTAGACCTTGAACTGTGACTATACCAACCAATCAGTTTCGCGCATTTGGTTATATGCTAATCCGTTCGCGATTCGCACTTTCACATTACAAGCTGTTCTGTGCAGACGGTTTGATTTGTACGCTACTCAGATACTTAGAGATACTTGGTTGTACGTTTTTTCGATTTATTTATTGAGGCTTATCAATTACAGTCTGTCGTTGATAATGGTTGGAGATTTATGCTTAGAAATCGCGAACAAAGTTCTCAATGAACTGGGAATGCCATCACCAAATCGATCTGCTGCTGCTTCGTTTGATATAGAATTGCGCGGTGAAAACAATGACAAGACGAGTGATCTGTCGCATGCGCAACCAAATATTCCTGAATAGTCCTACAGTCATGGTCACTTTAAGAGCAAAAAACTGAAGAGAGAACAATTGTTTTCAAGGAATCCTATACGTGCTCTTACAGTTCATATGGGTGAGGTAACATTCGAATGCCACGACAATGACCTTTACTCCGGCCAACGGCTAGCGCACTCCAGTGTTACCTCACCCATATGAATTGTAAGAGCACATATAGGATTCATGGAAAACAATTGTTCTCTGCCCAGCTTTTTGCTCTTAAATAGTCCTTAGTTAACTCTTGAGCAAAATGGCATTTACTATCAAATAATGCCAACTGTTAATAACGGGGTTGGAGAAATCCTCTTAGAGGTGCCAGGAGGAACTGGTAAAACTTTCCATATTAGATTGTTTCTGTCAGCAATTCGATCCCCAAACGAGGCAGCCTTAGTTCTTACATCGTCCGGCGTAGCTGCGATTTGGCTTCCAGGGGAAAGAACTGTTCATTCCGCTTTGAAATGCAATCCATGGAAACCCCCATGAGCTACTTTTTCAGTGCATCCGGCATGGGAAAAGCATTGCAGAAATACAAACTTATTGTTTAGGATGAATGCACAAATGCGCACAAAATGTCGCTCGAGGCTCTGGATCAATCATTGCAAGCTTTGCTTGGGAACTTTTGGCCATTTGGGAACGCCTAAATTATTGCTTGCAGAAGATTTCTGCACTTCTTACCTGTAATTGCTCGATCGACACCAGCGGACGCAATAAATTATTTCCTGAAATACTCCATTCTGTGGCGGTATGTAAAGAGATTAAACTTAACTACATGTATGCTTGTCCGGTTGCAAAACGATCGATCAGCTGAGATATTCTCAAATCAACTGTTGGAAATTCGGGACGGAAAGATACCGGTTGGCCTGACCTCAGGACGAACTTCATTGCCTCAACTTCTGCAGTTTAGTGGTGTAAAAAGAAGAATTATTGAAAAAGTGTCTCCTAATATTAAAAATAATTATAAGAATCATGATTAACTATTTCGGTCTATTATTCAATGAAAGTCAGTTCGTCGAAGCTTGTGAAAACATGAAGAGGTTAATTACCCAACAGAAGTTTTGAATTCACTCGATCTTCCAGGGATGCCACCTGACACACTTCAGATGAAAATGGGACTGACTTTATCATGTTGCGAAATATTAACCAACCAGAGCGGCTTACAGTAAAAAAAACTAATGAACAACGTCGTAGAAACAACAATCTCCACAGGACTTTTCGTGCGTGAAGATGTTCGCATTCCTCGAACTTCTATGATTCTAAAAGATATGCCATTTCAATTAAAGAGGCTGCAATTTCCAATCCGATTGGCGTTTGCCGTCACCATCAACAAAGCTCAGGGCCAATATTTAGAATTGTGTGGTTTAGATCTAGGCACGGATTGCTCCTCAAATGGGCAATTATATGTTGAGTGTTCTAGAGTCGGCAAACCGGACAATCTCTACGTCGGCGCGGACAATGGAGCAACAAAAGATATTGTATATCCACAAGCATTATGAAATTAAACGTAGTAGAAACGTGCGCTTTCTTCTATCTTCCTTTCCATTTAGCCAGACTGAACCTCAGCAATGCTTAGCCATGTACAATTAGTAATAAATAAAAAAGATTGTTAAAAAAGTATTTTATAGTCAGGCTAAGTCAAATAACCAGTTTGTTCTCTGCGACGAGGGAAGGTTTGCAGGAACTACGAAAACTTGACTACTTTATTGAACAAGAAAGAAATGGAATACCGTGAGTTCTTCAGGTACTTTTCTCTATAATGGACATAGCTCGGAGTCTTCCCGTTAACGAGTACCCGTGTCATCGCATTATTCAAGTATATAAGATGTCACAAATCACATGTTGGACAAAAAACAGTTGGTCCGACCTTGCTAATAATCTTATATTACATTATCATATTAAAAGCACTTCGGCAGAGCACTAAATATATCCTAGGAGATTATTTTCCAGAAGTTTCCCAAGCATCATTGAAAAAATTAAGCGAAAGTAAACAACGCTGGCTTTCGCATTTTAACAATGCTGTTGTGCCCCCAACTAGGGTGATCAAGGGCTGAAATCCTGAAGGAATTCAGATTGCATAGAAAATAGTTTTTTCTGACGATTTGCTTGGTACGCTGTGTGTTGTTCCTTTGAGGGCTCACAAAAACATGACTCGTGATAAGTAATCATCAAGGGAGTCCATTTCAATCAATTGGAGGATGCAAAAGACGTTATATGTAAGCTGTTTTAATTCATACCCACTCTTGTTGGAAGAATGTTGTCAAAAGTACCCCTGACAAATGCGGAATTCATTGGCATCAAAGACAGGTTTGATTCCAGTCCTTCAGAACAGAAGTTCTAGGATGATTACTTTGATTCGGATTATTGAGTCACGTCAAGCCACACAACATTGCATACCTTACAGTGGTGGACACATTAGTCCATTTATGTCGCTTTTACAGTAGCAAAACGAGAGATACTTCAAACGTACAATTTTACCATACCTTTTTCGTGTCAGCCCTTATTTGAGTATGAGTGAGAACTAAGTCTCATTTTTGGAGAAACGGAGTAGGTGCACTTTCTCTGTCTCCGATTTTGAGGGCTAGGGTCCAGGATTGCATAACCCTGGTAGAATAATTAAGAAAAGCCGCTGTGGAACTCGAATTTCGGCATTACATTTATGGTGATACATGAAACAATATTTTTCTTTTGACATTACATTATGACTGACTATTTTTGTGTTTTGTTTTGTGTTGCCCTGAACTTCTTTGAGCTATGTCCACATTGCTCAAGGAACGATCACAACTCTTTGTTCGTTGGTTCCTTTCACGTTTTTGTCATTTTCACATGATTAATCTAGGTCAGTTGGTCTGATCCACAAAAGCTATGGATGCCGTGTGATACTTTGTGTTTTGCCTTTTTTCCCCTGTGACCTGTCCGTGAGTACACCTTGGCTTCTTGACATTAAGGCACTTCATTTATACTTCTCAGCTACAATTTTTGTCAATGCTTTATTTGGAGTTTCCACAACTATCAGTGTACCAGTTTTCCTAAAATCGGCCCTTTATGGTGTTAAAAAGTAGCAATCGACGGTTTGCTAACAGTTCCCGAAAAAGTGTCTTCCTAGTCTGCTAAGATACTTGGAGATCATTTTTCGAATAGTTGTTTTTCATCCAATTTAATAGCGTAAGCGCTGTTTGTGCTGTCGTTATTATAAACACGTAGAGTTAGTGAACTCCCAGGGACAACATGTACCGAAGATGACGGCTTGGTTACACATTCTACTCACTGAAATGGCCCAGGTACTGAGTCTCGGATTAACAAAAATAACACTAATCTATGTTTCACCAATTATATTGATAAGTGGACATGTCACAACAATGTCGTCTTCTATTTCACTAGATTATTCTGCGTGACTTTTGGTGGTATTGGTTATAGTCACGGTCGATAAACTTGTGTTGATATGGAAGACTAATTTACTGAACTATCTGAATGTACTTTGTGAGGGGTACAGATCGTGGCATCACTCTATGACCAAGGCTTTCAACACTCTTTTGATTCATGGTTAGCTTATGTTGGCGATGGCGTGTGCCGAGCTTTGGCGATGGTTTCTAAGTAACTTGCAGGTAAATTTTTGTCCAAACAGTCTAGAAATTAAATTAACCGAGACCACTACCCCGTCAACTGATATGCATGAAATAAGTTATTGTCTCTTACGGAAAATTCCTGCCGTACCGAAGAGAAATATCGATCAACAGTGCTCAACTGCTCACAGCACTTTAGAATGTGCTTACCTGAATTGTGTAGCAGAAAAAGAGTTTAAAATCACAAAAAATATGGAGAGGTCATTAAATCCAATCATATTCACTCATTTAGGTAATTCCCCCCTCTGTAAGATGATCTCTGCGAAGGATTATTTTTTATTTCAACAACAAAAACTAAAATTCATTTCAGTAATCAGAGGTTTATTTGATTTGATGACAACCCGTCACCCGTCCATTAATCGGCCATAGTTAAGGAAGTCTTCCTGGTATGAAGATTGGAATTCGGTTACGAATAGGACCTAAAAACCTGGCTACTTCAACAATCCCAGTGAGTGCTTCCGTGGTTTTCAATGCCGGGTTCTACGGTGATATTGCAGGATGAATCATATCACAAAGCTTAAGTAGTTCGCAAATTTATCACGCCCTTCCGATAGTGTTGAATTATCCAATTTTTATTCTGATTGATTTGATGAAAAATAATGGATCCACTCTCAGAGTACATAGTTCTCATCAGGGACAGTACTGTCCACTAAACACTGAAAATCCACCTCTGCACAAGGTAATCAAATCTCACGAATACAAAAGGAATGATTTGTATATGATTTCATTGCATCGTTCTCCTGTGAATTGCAATGCTTATCAGTGGCTAATCAGGCTTCAGTTGGATACTTCTGTTGGTAATGTGTTCCAGGGGAATGAGTCACTTCTGCGTGCTTCGAGACCTTCGGTTTGCGGTAGTCTGCAACGGGTACGAATAGTGCACTTCAACTCAGCTACCAATTGACCTTTAATCGGAAAATGCATGCAAGTTTCCTCCAAGTACCACTCTGGAAAGAAATATACTCAAGATTATTTTGTCACGTATTCTTGCTATTGTTATTTAAATTAAATTCATTCGCATTTGATTTCTCTTGTGTTTCAACGGAAACGTTGATAATGCATACTAGAAAAAAGTGAAAATTACCATGGGTTCTGAATCAGGAGGACTGGAAACTCGAGTACTTGGAATTGGCTTTCAGGTTGTCTACAGAATGAGGGAGAGTATGAAAAATACGTTTTTACCGCCAGACTGACTTACCCCTAACTTCAAACACTTTTGAAAACATGGTCCAACTCTTTGCGCATACTTATCAGAAGTTTTTATCAATGCAGCTTCGCTCAAGTGATTTAGTTGTCTTTCAACCCAACGACTTGTACCCGTAAAATGTCCCTCACTGTGGCTTTCATTACGTGGTTGATGATCTATAGAACGAGGCTGAATCATTCTGTTTGCCACGCCGCTAGACATTACCGGAAGTGGCTGACCTCAAGTGCACATTATCTTCCAAAATTCAGCCATCAGTACACTATGAAAACAGGGCCAATCAATAAATTCTTTTACGCATCTCAAATGGTGAATTTTTAACAAGTATATGATTTATAAGAGACACCGTGGACCAAACATATGGAGTTCTACTTCGAGTGTGGACAAAAAGGTGAGAAATACAAATCTGTCAGTTAAAAATTATTTATTGCCAGATAGTGGTCCGGAACTAGACTGGGTAGTCTACAGACAGTACTCTTTACATAAACAGAAGTACAATTGAAGAGATCTATGACGCCTGAACGGACGAAACAGCAAGAGTTGGCTTTGGAAAACGTTGGGCCGGGGCATCGATTAATATCTAATGACATAATCCTCGAAATTCCTGGGAATGAAAAAGCTGATAAGCGCAGCTAAAGATAGCAGAGAGTGAGTAGGTGTGCAACAAATCCGGTAACTTGACAACATGCTTCAACTTGATGAATCTTGTTCGTTGTGTGGACGACAATAAGTGTGAAATGTGTAACCAAATGGCGTGAAAAAACAGGTGTGAAAAAAAGATGTGAAAAAAGAGGTGTGAGGCTGAGGAGAATTTGTACACGGGAACCATAGGAAAATCACTTGTTACGGCCACGGCAACAACAACTGTTGCACGAGGTTACGTTTAAAGACAACTTTGGTAAAGCCGCTACAACGAGAAAGCAGTTTGACATTTATTGATTAGACTAAAATTTCTTTTCGTTGAACCGGGAGAAATAGCGAAGTCAATGATTGAGATGCAGGAGGGCAAAAATCGATCTACAAACGACTATGCGGCATCCAACTTTTGTGGATCTACCCGCAAGGGAGGAGTATTGGAACTCTGTTGAAAACTTTCAACTTTGTTAGCCCAAGGAAGATCATGCATCAAAATAATTACGATACCGAACCAAAGGTGATTTAGGAAAGCACTAGTTGTCACGAGTAAGGTATGAGGACTTATTAAAACCAATTTTGTAAATTAAATCTCAATAGAGATTGTACGACGAATTACCAAAAATGAGAATGCAGCGAAGGGTGTGTTAGAAGAGGAGCAGTTACAAAGTTTGATCAAAGTGTCTTCAGTGGCTAGCAGACTGTTTCCTTTTTAGGGCATCCCAAACACAAATCTGCTGTTCTTGTTTATCACAATAGCTCCGACGATGGAGCATCTACTCGGTTAGTAGAACGCCACCCGTTCTGCTCCTGCTCGCTGCTTCAGACTTTTGATCAGTGGTGGTCAAGTGGTTTGAAAAGTTTTTACCAACTCGGAGGTCAGAGGTTCGAGTCCTTCTAACCCCCGTTAATTTGGTAATGGACAGTAATCCACTGTCGTTCAGCTTGTTTCCACATCTGATGTATTTGGACTTTATGTGGCTCTCCAATCCCAGATTCGGGGTCTGGTTGACGGCTATACCCAATAATCCAACTGACCTCTGGGGCAGTAGAGATTATACCTTCTACGGTACTCATACGTAAGCGTGCAATAAAAAAACCAGTGAGCTCCGGGAAAATAAGGACCTTACTTATCTGAAGAGAAAAGTGGTATGGGGATAGAATGTCACTCTGGAAAGCGCCACAGTGTACTTTGAAATAAGGGATTTTTGGCCGATAAATGTAAACCGTGTCCGACTAGAAAAATAGCCACACAAGGTTTTTTGACATAGCCCACACTACTATCATGCAGAATAAGTCGATGATGCTTCAATAAAGAGAACGAAACGAGTTAGCGTACCACCTGCAGAAATTTCGTTTTAAATTGGTCATCTATATCCAAGGATATTGGTATTCATCTGTTAGACAGTCTTCGGTCCAGCTGTCAAAATACCGGTAAAAGTGTGGTATTACTAATATGGCCCATAGTTATTCTTTTGTTGTCGCAAGGAAACGGCACGGAATCTTATCATGATCTTGCTTGTATGATACGATAAATATGCTTTTTTCTGAGAAGCGGGAATTCGAGTGAAAAATCACAATCCCAGAAAAATATCAGAATGTGCTTTTCTACCAGCTAAATAGCTGTTTTTGTTTTGCTCTGTTTTAGAATGGAACACTTCAACAGTGAACTACTGCCTGTGATATTTTTTCAAACTTCTCCAAACCTCTGGAAGCACTGAGCCGTGTGTGACTTAGATCATTCGTGAAGAAAACCACCGGGCGACTCCGCAATTCTTACTTTGAATAAGATTTTGAGTGCACTTATAATCTTCAACTGAAGGTAAACTGATTTTCGGTATTGGTGCTTTCTTACATTGATGGTTGTTTCAGATCAGGCTACGGGGTTTGACCACAAGTCAGCACTTACTAGGACGACGGCCATCAATCAAATTCATCGGCGAGGCAGCTGAAAGCAGTTCGTGAAGCAGTATTTTTCGTTTAATAAATCACTGGAAAACCAGATAACAGTCACCAGGTAAGTGAAATACCATTTTCACAAAAGAAGCATTTTTGTGTTCAAAACTATATTGAAATATCCCGGGACACATGGAATTAAAGTAGCGTGGAAACGATTGTCTTCAATTAAACATCAGAGATTGTTGACAGAATCAACATATTGTGTGCACTCATTTGGAAACAAGGCGCAGAATATTATATAAAATACTAGGGGCAAAAGCTTTTGTAAATGATGACCTCACTTTGATCGGTGATGTATGAGTGGGCTACATTAGAAGCACTTTCGGATGAAAACATTTTTGTGAAAAAATGTTGTGCCACACTCTAGGCTTGTTCAGTTGTACGGTTTGTTCCCCATAAAATGTCGACTAAATTGCTGCTTTAATGTAACATTGTCAAGCTTGACAAGTTTCGATTTGTTCGACATGAGTTTACCGAAGCACCAAAATGTAAAAAGCAAAAGTCTGTTGACAATCAGACCAAAGGGAAAGCCAATATAGTTGCCCAGTGATTTATGTTGTTCTTGATTATGACTAGATTATTAGCACTCATCACGATTCTGAACACGGGGATCGATCGCCGTAATAGATGGAATAAATTTTACTTTGTGGTTTGTATCATTCATTTGCCTGGAATAAATGGTTTACTATCGGTCCAATATAGGTGGAATTCTAGTGGAACTTTCATCATGGCAATTATTATGAATAATCAAAATTGCACTCACCAAAACGTGTACTGTTATTTCAGTCTTTAAATACTGTTACAAGCGAAAGCAGCCAACTAACAGAGGTTTACTGATTCAGTCGAGGTGAAAAATCGATGACCTGCGTCAGTAAAAGGCACACGTTGGCACGACAAACGCATTTATGTTTTGATTTGTTATTCTCTGATATCCATCTGCCACCACGAATACAGTTTCTGGTACGGTGTGTGCAAAATCGCCGACGAACGAGTGACTGATTGTTTATTTATGATGTTGTGTATGTTGTGTTTTAACTTTCAACTATAGAAACCTCCTGTAAACAGTCAGTTTTGTTTCACTCTCAGAAAAGAAATGAAAAACGAAAACACCAGATCATGCAAAAAACTGAACAACTCCGCCTGTCGTTCGTAAGTCAGTACTTCAGCTCCAGCATCCAACACGTCTTACACCCTGTTCTTCAGAATAATCTGTCCCTTCAAGAGTGATGGCCTTGTTATCACTCCAACTCCCATGCCAATTCTACAGAGCTCAAATGTCTCTACTTCACGGTAACTTTGGCAGTTCTCATCACTTTGCGTTCTTCCTGATTGTTACCACATTTGACCCACTGGTGCCTTGTGTGTCTGTGCAATAAAAGTCTCGAGGGAATGTATATCTAAAACGCAGGATAATGCAATAGTCTGCTATCGTGCATAGGAGTACAGAATAATACCAACATCTAGAAACATATACTTATTCCTCTGATTAGCAATGAAGAAGTTTTGCGTAAGTGAAAATTTTTTATTCTAACAGACTGTTTGAACTACTATACCTACTGGTGAGAGTGCGACCGAGTGCTACGATGGCGAACTTGGTTCATTGCCATCTTGTGGTACTAATTACCCACTTGGGAAAGGTGCTCGCTTGCTGATTTCATTTCAAAGGGAGACTATCTCATGGAATAGTTTAGAGAATAATTGGGAATACGTTTCGATCAATAAACAGCCTATGAAAAATATCATGATTATCATAGGTTTGCACTAGGTCCTTTCCACTTAGTGAGGCACGTCACCCTCTAACAGACTGCGAAACATATCTCCATCTGTGCTCTGAAAAGTTCACGAAACAGCTTTTTCTGACCCTAAATGTGCAGTCGTCGAAATTCATCTGGTCTCTATTTCTGCACTGCCAAATAACTAATAGAGTTGATCGATCGAAGCCTGGATCTGAGTTGAAGGATTATTGTGTGAGCGAGTACGAGTTCGGGGTATCTTCATTTTGGTCGAAATCCTGAAATACCGTCGAATTCCAGTTTATACTACTGATACTACTCTCTTCCTCTCTCACTCTCTGTCTCGCTAAACGTTAATGTCTATCGTAATTTTTTTGACTGCTGAGAGTAGTATCAGTTGTATACACCGGAATCCGACCGTATTCCAGGATTTCGGCCAAAATGAGGTAATCCCGAATATTTTGGGCAGACTGAATGTACAAAAGCTATATTTAGAGAACACAGATTTCAGAAGAAACTCGCTTTCAGTGGTTCATACTCATGCCTTTACATCACGGTGTATTGCTACAACTGTACAGTTTAGACCAGTTAGACAAATAAGAATTGACAGAGAGCAATTGTGACAAAAAGGAAAAAAAACAATTGTTATCCAGGCTTAAATCAAATCCGGGTGTGGATTTTTTCACACTTGCATTGTCAATTCTCATTTGGACTTCAGCCTGTTGTAGGGTGGAGGGTGGATCAAGGCAGCTTAAGAGCACACTGAAGGGGGTTGCAGAGGTGGACTCCGATGGCCTCAGCAGTGGCCAGTATACTTAGAATTCCAATCCCTTAACTTGTCGTAATATGTTGTGATGTAATTGCACGAGTGTGAATCACTGGGAACAAGTCTGTTCGCCAGTCTGTGTTCTTTAAATGTGCTCAGTGGAAATAATCGGTAAAAAGGATATGTACTGATATTCACGGTCCAAAGGGTAGACGCGGAGAAGAACTATACTTTTCGATCTTCTTGTTATTTATGAACTCCTCTGGGTATAGAATTCAACCAAATAGGTCGGAATTTCTCTGATCAGTGAAACCATCGGCAGCAGACTTTTTACAGTCTCTCTGGAGTTTTCTGGACTCCTTGAGGCAACTTATATTATTTCACATAGGGAGCAATAATTCACGTGTGACCATTCATCTGCCATGAAAGATAGAACGCGTTAGACTGGGGCCATCACACCACAATGAGACATGTTGTGGCGACTAAGATGGATACTTTTTCTATTTCTCAAGTCAGATTTAAGATCAGCTTCGAGTATTGGCCTGTCTCAAGGACTGTGATCCGAGGTAACCGAAAGGACGACCGGTTACGATAGAGAGCTGATGACTTTGTGTTACTAGGTAATGAACGTTTACCTATTAATTCACATGGTGCATCATTACGTTAAACAGCAATCCGTTCCGGTACGTTAACTGTCTTTCTATGTGATAGATCTCTAGTTTTGTGATGGTATTGCACTTCTAAAATAATACATCTTAAAATTGAGCTTCTGTTGTCTCAAGTCCGGTAGACAGGACAAAAGCGCGCGAGAATTCCGAATCAACGTTCGCTAAACACGAGTATACGCAAAATAATAGGTTGTCACAGGTGAACGTAACCTGCCAGTCAATACCAGTCTTGCACGAAGTAAGTCGCGTGTGATTCGTGGAGTGGGGCAGTGTAGAGTGTGGTGCAGACAGGTGTTGAATGCGAGAGGATATGGAGAACGGGACAGGAAAGAACCACGAGCGGATGTCCACTGCACACAGATAAGCGTGTCGGTGTTGTGACCCATTCAACTACACAACAGGACCTAGCACGTGACAAACCATTTTCGAGATTGCTATTACGTGAAGCCAAAAGCGACTCCGAATAAGATGTGCTTTCTTCCTGGGATTGCTGATGTCTTATTTTTTTGATCGAATTTGAGCTGCATGCAGATCTTGGTGATTGCTTAGCTTTCGTATTTGGTGACGCGGGGACTCCTTCTAATGGATCAAACTGCCTCACAATTAACCACAAACTGCTAAGAGCCAGCCCAGACAGCCTGGTGGTTGGGTGGTCCACTCACAAAACCTCACATTTTGGGGGCGCAGTGGATGAGCACTGCTGATGATTCCCAGCAAACCAGACGAAACAGCTAAACAGTGCCTGTTGCATGATTCTCGGTGGTGGGTTTAGCGTTGATACGGCATGATGAATCACATTGTGCAAAATGTGGCTTCAATTGAACCGCATTATTCGTCCATTGGTCAGTCTATGACAAGGCGAAATGGTCCGAAAAACTTGACCCGTGGCCAAGTGGGACTTGTGAGACTTCCGCGTTAGGATCCACGAGACACCTATCAGATGGTTGGAGACGTTATGTTACACCACTAGGCATCACGGCCAGTGGCATAATTGCATTCTGGCTCTTTCTTTGACTTCGTGATTTCCGCCAATAATACTTTGTTTTCGTCTCTTTTTCACTTTATACTTCTATTCTTTTTGTCCTCAACTAGAAGACCATGTAGGGAACCAGAGCACAGAAGTTCGATGTTGGTGGTCCAATGAACTAAAGTGAATTGTTTTTGTTACCAAGATATTCCTTATTGAATTTGGTCCTATTTGACTCTAGAAAAAGCATTGTAGTATAATGGGAATACCTGTGCTTACAAGAAGTGTTTCAATCCGTGTACCTAGCTCCAGTGAGAAGACTACTGTCCTCGAATCACCTCAGTTTATTGGTAAAACACGAAGGATATATAGGATATTTGTCCATGTACCCAGCAGCCGCACACATCTTATTGGTTCGACTGGTGTGTGTGACCAAACCTTGAGGTTTAAATAGTGCTGGCAGATTTTCTCCCTCATTCTATCGATCCACGTCAACGATCGACTATCCAGTCAGGGGTGGTTTAATTGGCTCAAGCCTTGGTCTTGGTACTGTACAAGAGCTAACTGCTAAAGTGACTTGGCTGTCTACCAACTATGAGTCAACACGTATCCTGACACTGATGACTCGAAAATATATATTCCGCAATCATTGATGAGGACGACGCACAGTATGACAGGAATGCATTGATACCGGTGAAAAGCTTTTGTATTTTACCTGAATGGTAGCATTTTCAAATGTTCACAGTGTTCTATCAGTGCCCTGCTTGACACTGAAAGTCATGGAAACGCCGTACTGCTGTATCCCTCTTGACAAGGATCAGGATTAGGGTGTGGTCTTTCAGTTGCAGTCATACGCCTGACCACGTGGAAATGAGGGATAGTAAATTAAAAACATTACTCGTTTGACTATTCGGGCTGATCTTTACAGGGTTGCTTCCTCGCCACTCTACATTATGTAACTCGTATCAGTGGCTCATTCTCTAGGCTTTGAAAAACTTTAGTCATACGGATATTGACTGCTTTGATAACTCAATTCAGTAGTATTTCCGCCGTAGAATGATATTCACCAGTGGTTCAACAGATCACACGTAATGTGCTTTGTTGTTGTGCGCGACCTTTACCAAAAATGTTATCCGCAGCCTAGAACGAGAATTCCGACAACCCAGATTTATGTCCTTACGCGGTGTAGGCAGTTGAAAAGTGCCAAATTTCATTCTTGGCATCCATTCACACACTCACATACGCACGACTAATCTGTCATCAGCCGAGAACTTTCGGCGCATAAACAGGTATGCAGAGGATTCCGCCCTTGGACAACACAGCACAAGGAGGTCCTCCTTAACTCAATTTCCGAATGCTTGCAGAATAAAACAAGCTCTCTAATAAAGAGCCGCGTTAAATACCTGGTGTGTTCAATTTCTTATTGCCGATCAAGCTTCGAAACAGCTTGCATTCTTTCTGTCGTGTCAACGAGCGTTTAGTCAATTTTTGACAGTCAACTACCTCATCATCAATTAGGTCAAATTACGGTTTGTTTTCGAACCAAAATAACCCCGGTGGAACACTTTTGTCAAAAATGGTACAACTTCCGTTGGTACCCGGACAGTAGCGTGGATAAAAAGACTACGACCAAGATTCTGTATTAGTAACCATCCTCGTTTTGGTGCGCAAACATTGATCCCAAGTGCCGATAATATGAAAAACTACAATTGAACTTCCGCCCATCAAGATTCAGACATACAGTAAAACGCGACAAAGGGGGCCTTCAAACTGCGCAGCGTTTACAAGTAGGACTCTGATTTTAGTGATAAAAACTACACTCTTCTAATATCTCTCAAATACACTCACTCTTTATGAAAGAGCATTTCGTGTCCATTTATATTTTCCCGTTCGGTAAAAAATGAGCAAAAGGCACTTCAGATTGGAGAAGTCTGTCTAAGTCAGATGAAATAAGTTTAGAAGTTACTGATCAATTCAAACTATCTCTTGGTTGTTAGATAATTGGTTCAGTCTGACAAACTAGGAGAATTATACTGTTCCCTTTTTACTCAGTTTTATTACAGTCGGTATAACTAATGCTGATGCCTAATTGTTCATAATCAGCATATCAAGTTTTATCTTTGGTTACCGTTGCTTCTATTTCAGTCAATCTCACAAAGGCTCCGACAAGCGAAGGAAATGTTACTCGACGAAAACTTCCAGATTGCGCTTTGGACCCCCTATTTCAGCCAACGAAAACTGACTAACTTCAAGTCATCCTGGAATTGACAGAATCGTTTAGCAGCGGTATATCCGTACCTACAGACTAGGCATGACTCACCTTTTAGAAACGAATTTAATACAATATTTTTTATAGTGGTCCATTTATCAACCTCAAATTCGGACTGCTACCCATTGAGTCCACATACCTACACCTAGGTAAAGTTGACAAGGCAAAAATTTTAGTGTACTAGGACAAAGGAAGCTGGTGGGTATGGCTTGCTGTACGTACTCATCCGTAACCTGTGACCCACACAGCAAACGACTGCCAGTATGTATATCTTCTCAGTGGGTGCCGGAGTGAAATGGAGCCCGCATAAACGGCCTACAGGGCTTTTCGGACTGAAAAATTCAAGTAGCAGCTTGAAGCTAACTTGGGTATCCTAGTGCGCACCGGATTAGACACGGTATCACACTGTTAGAGTTTTAATCCGAGACTGGACTCTTGGAACCAGCACTGCAACTGAGGATTCCTTTCAGGGCAGAAACAAAGTCACAAGGTTTCTGTAACTTTTCGGTGATGAAATTGAGCTTCACTAAACATAACGAATTTGTATTTTGCAAGGATAAGTGTTCCCCCGTCAAGGGTTGGTTGTGGTTCGTCTGCAAAACACAAATGGAAGGAAACACCATGAGCTAAAAGCCTCAATAAGTGCATCGACAAGATCTTACATTTACATTATTCGAACACCAATATATGGCTGCCTACCTTCTGCTAACTTTAAATTTAATTCTTTGAGACAACGTAATCTTTCAAGGTCATCAAATGCACATTTGTGATCCAGAAAGTATTTAGAGGGAGGGGCTTTTTGGGGGCAAACAGTAGAAATCGAAAATTCAAATTTTGGACTGTGTCCTCGTTCTGAGTGTTATCCCTGACTAACCGACGAAATAACTTTCAACAAATCACCTTGTTATTCTGAAAGTGAATTCTTCGTCCACCCATGCTCCTAATGATTAAAATAGAATAACAGTGAGAAAAAGCTATTTACTTCTAAATTGGCATGAAAATTTAAAGAAGAAACACAACAGAATTATTCATTTTACACGACATTTGCTTTAAATCAACCCATCAGTATGAAATCTGTGACGTAATGTCACAAGTCGCGAGGAACCAGACGAACGACTTAATGCCCTGCTCAGTCATCAGTTCAACGGTCCAATCAGCGCAGTGTGGTTTGGCCATTCCTTACTGTCAAGAAGTTTATAATCCCTTTCGGCAGCCAGCGTGATGTTCCCCAGTTAGATCCATTAGATATGTTCATTCTAGTTCCCCAGTTGGAGATTCACTGATATCTGCAATGAGTGTTCTATTTTGTCTTCGAAATTTCAAGTTCAATACATAGTCTCACTTGTTAGCTGTAGATGAATTTTTGAGTGACTGGGGTAGATAATGTTGCTAACCGTGACATACAATCCGATTTTGAACCAAGACCATAACTTACCCTAATACAATTTAACGAAACATTATGAACTTTTATCTATGGTGGTTACTGTGGCTGAAATCCCGCTGTTTCATTCCTGATTGCGTCCTATAGCGATGATAGGCGTCTAGCTTAGTGTTAGATAAATGTGACTGTTCATTTCTAACCTTAGTGAATCTCCGAACTGTTTGTTAACGCACAGTGTCTATCGTGTTTCAGAAACTGTACAGTTACCCAGGCTGTCTGCAAGTTGCTCACCCAACAAACCAGTTCTCCAATCCGGATTTTCTTTCGTCCCACAGACCCAACCACGTAGTTTCTAGAAATCAGTGCTAGATATCAGGCGGAGCAGGTCACACGTATTCAAATGAAAGAATGTTCAACGAGGTAAATTGGACTGATAACTGTGCTCAGTCTGGTTTGTGTCATAAATCAGTGCGACCACTTGAAATCACGTGACGGTAACTGCTCTGGAATGGCCACGTATGCAAATCGATATGTAAACCAAATTTGAGTGAAATAGTTACAAAATACTTTACCACTATTTTCGTTTAATTGACATGATCAATTTGGTGAGAGGAAAATATTTTATTCAGAAAAATAAACAGTTTTAGAATTAAAATAATCATTCTACTCTGTCGAGTGATCAATAGACTCGACATGATTTGATTATAACCATTTCTTTTCAGCAAACACTGAGTGAGCGGATGTTCCTCTTAAAATAGTTCACTGAGGAAATTTAACCATGATTCGTGGGTTGACAATAGCTGATCTTAAGAACAATGACACCGCGGTTCAGAGCTGAAATATTTGATGTTATAGCGTCTATAAACGGATGGACAAAAATTCTCGGAGGCATACCTGATGACCGCCAGTAACCGTGGAAGTCGAAAGTGTGTCTGTGAAAAAACTTTGTCAATTATCCCATGGATACTTGCATCATAGAAGTATCCTACAATTCCTTAAACCGAAAAGATAACTACAGTCCGGCTGTTTATAAAATAGTGAGTGTTTATGCATAAAGTAGCCAAGATTGCTGGTGTTTGATTCTCTGTTTGACTCATCGAGGATTTATGTGATTCTTCCTTCCCATCCCAGCATCCAAGTTCATAGTGTTCCTTGTTGACAGTGTGAACCTGTATGGTTACAGGGTAAGCTTCTTTTACTACACTCCTAAGTAAAACAGAATTGATAACTTTTATATGCTGCTTAGGTTGAACTCGCATTACATCTAAATATGCATGTAGATAAAAAGAATTTTCATCCAGAACCATAAAAATGTGTGACTCATCAACACTGCAGTTTACAATCTGATATCCAGACCCCCAGGTAGATGATAATTGGAATAAACTGCAATAAAACAAATTACGATCTCTTCTCGTTGAAGCTTATTTTAAACCTGTTCCTGTTGTACTACGTTAATGCTGTACAGTCAGTTTGGAAAGGAGCTACATATCTTCCTCATTAGTGTACTCTTGAATCGTCGACAAAGCTCCAAAATTTAGTCAGGGCTCCGTCATATCAAATCTGAAGTTCAAAAGAAATCTAAAATCACGTTCTTGGTCCTGCATCTGTCAAACCTTCAGTGTTGACACATTCATTGACCGAACTTGCATTGTTCTAATCCACACCTTTCAAACGCGAAACAGCCACAAAGCTCGCATATCTGCGCCATCAGCATTTGCCTGTTATCCGTTTCTCACTCTAACGGGAGGAGAAAAAAAAGCTTTCTGTACATAGTAGGAGACTGACAAACTTATCTACACGGCAAGACGATATAACACATTAGTCAGGACCAAAATCCAGGGCTTTGTAAGCACAATTGAATATTCTTCTCTCTGGGTCCATAAAACATTCACCTGACTTGGCTTGACTTGTTATATTAATATCTATTTTCTGTATGCATGCCAGAATGTTGGTACTTGCGCAATGTATATATTCATGCAGCAAACTAGATCCGCTGGAAGCAGACGATGAAGGTGTGTGTGTGTGTGTGTGTGTGTGTGTGTGTGTTGCGATAACCACAGCCCTATTTCGTTGTTCAGACCAACTAGGCTGCTTGATTCACCCATTAGCGAGGTGCAGAAAACAACCCTTTCTGATTTCCCAATGTTCACCTATAACAATAGTCACATAGACGAATTCTAAAACCATGCCGACTATGAACTTTGAGGTAAAGGAAGAGAACAATGCATGACAGAAAACAAATACCTTGACGTAAAACCTATTCTGTCACCAAAGTGTAAATTTACGAGACGAAATGTAACTAGTTGTTTTTGGATATAAAGTTCTGTGTGCATTTATGTCTACGTATGCGTGCATGTATATGTATGTATGTACGTATGCATGTATATATATATTTGTGTTTTGTCGGTGCTCGAACCTGTGGAACATCCCTGGTCAGTGATACCTCGATCATCCAACCCCAACGGGAAAACTATCCCCAGAAGAAGCCGAAACTGTATCCAGTTACAACCAAAAATCATCACTTTATATAACATGAGGCAAGGAATGCATGGATACATATGGCTTTGTTATTGATTGCCCCTCGTGACTCGCAAATGTGATTGGTTAAGTCGGATCACAGTACTTCGGAAGTCTGATTGGCTGGCGGGTTGGTGTGAAGGGTAGACAGTAGGTTGTCTGTCAATGGTCGGTGTGAACAGTGACGTGTGATGGTCTGGCTGGTTCACGGGCACGTGCGTTACGATTGCACAGCTATATGGGGTATGCTGACCTTTCCATTGGTTCGAGTTCATCCGGCACCCAGTCTGTGGGTTGGAAGAAAGCCGAGTGCAGCCTCGCTGATGACGTGTTTCAGGGAGAATTTCAACTCTCTGACAGTATGTATGAATGGATGGATGTGCGTATGTATGTATGTATGTATGTATGTATGTATGTATGTATGTATGTATGTATGTATGTATGTATGTATGTATGTATGTTTGTACGTGTGATTACTCACGTGTTTATGCTTTCATTATTGACTGCCTTGAGACATGCTGACTGGACCGTTAATTTCGGGCCTAAATTGTTCAGTTGAGACAGGCGATTGGCAGAGGGACATTATTTTGAGGTGTGTCGACACAAGTTGACGGAAACGTTTGGGCAATAAGTACTCTGAATTTCACGTGAGTTGGCTTTGGATTGAGTCATCGGGTTGATCTTTATAACGCGTTAATAAAAGTACTGTTTCACTTGGTCGTCGCATGGTGTGCGTGCGATTAGGGTTCGGAATAAACGCACCTAGGACTGAAGCTAACCTGACTTTGTTCGAAAGCATGACGCGCACCGTTTTATCATTCGATCATATACTGGTCTGAAAACTGATGGCTGTGTGTTATTTCTCTCCTAAATTGGTGCCACTTTGGAATCGTCATATACTTCGTTTAGTGTTCTGCTGTATTTGTATTCGGCATTATATCACTCGTAGTGACATGTCTCAAATACCAAGACTCAACAAAGATACAACCCGGTAAGATCCTTCATCTTGTGTGTTATTTTTGCAGATGATTCAAAAAATCTGAATGCTTAGATATTATCTACGGATGATTTAGTCTGGTTGTGTACGTAACTCTAAAAAGGACTAGTTATGAGCATAAATTCAACTTTGATTGCGAGGGAATCACGAATTCAATTGAATAAACCATTTATGGTTGGTGCTCCGTCATCCCACTATAATGAAAGTGCAGATACTTGTTCTCAAAGCCTGAACTGACGATACTCTCTTTAAGTAATCTCAATGGAGATTCGGAGCTCATCAGGATGCTTTATGCATCTGAAAAACGTAAAGTATTTCTGGAGAACTGGTTTGAATAAGTGGCAGACCTAATGGCTAAACAAAAGATGTCATAAGCAAATTAGATTAGTTTTCTTCCCTTAGTAGTTACACCTCGCTTGAAGTCCTTTGATATAGCTTGAATTGCCATTATGTGAGAAGAAAGATTGCTTGGCTTTAGCCAGTGTCAGTTGTGAATTGACTGGTTGGATTTTACCATGGGGTTAACTGTGGAATGTTTATCAGAAGGCATCAATTTATTGATGATAGAGTTTATTCCTAAATTGCTCCATCAATTAAGACATGTGTTTGGTGACCGAATTTCTTAAATTGAAGTCGGTTGACGCTTAAAATGGCACTGGAATGTATTTACACCATGTCATACAGAATACGGTTTTCTTATAGGCTTGACATATGTAACGGAAAACATGCCCCCAGGTATTGATTGATAAACAGTCTGATAGATAGACGCAGATTTGCAAAACTCTGCCACGTGATATAGCGACGGATAGTGCGCGCGAGGCAAGCGCACCAAAATAACCAGTAACCAAGGTTGTACGGATATGAGTCGTACTCGCAGGACGTATTTGGCTGCATGTGGAAATGCATGAATGATGACTGGAGTGTACACTGGACAAATAAACAGTGATTGGTTTAAATGGGATTTTTCGTATTGTATGCGATTAGAACATAAAAACACCAATATGTCATATGCATATCTCACACAGAAGTGTATTTCTTCGGACCGCTTAGGCGACTGGATACCGAGTGAATTTGGCAGGTTATGGGTTGGGTGTCTGATTATAGTAATCAGGGGTTTTTCGCCGCTTTTCCCATGCTGCTCTTCTAGTTGTGCGGAACACATCGGACGACCCGGTCAGCCGCTTCATCCACTGACGAAATCCGCGTCCGTTTATAAAATTTTCGGCTAGGCCTTTCGTTCTGTTTATGGCCTGCAATTTACCGATTTTGACTGGCTTATACTATACGATCGCAACTAAATACTAGACCACTAAAATGTTTGACAAAATAAATTCACATCTACAACACTCACATTTAAGGGAGCTTTCGAACAGTCCTGAATGCGCTTTATAAAACCGATGTTATTAATTGCTTTTTTGGGAATGGAGACACATATTTACTTCTGTTGCTAAAAGGTTTTTGAAATATGAATCCATTTCCTTTGATTTTTGTGGATCAGTTTGTCCTCGATTTTAGGATTCGTGGGACTACGCGTTGCTCAGTACCCATCTTCGCTGGACGGAATTGGTTACCATTTTGGCAGACAATTTTGGCTGCTACATTACAGCTACAGTGTAGCACAAAGACTTGCTATGTTGCCAATTAGTTACAACTGGTCGTTGCTGTCAGACAGCGGTAAGTTTATAAGCTTTTCTGGCACTATCCTGCAACTGTTGGTTGGCATCAGACCCAAAGGTGACTCAACAATCGCATTCAGGACGCTTTCAGAAAGACAGGGTTTTCTCAACAAGAAATTACTGCATCGATCAAAGCCCAGACTGCAAACAGCACATCTGGGTGCAACCAATAATGTTACCACAGGTATAATAGACGAATACCCCCATTTTAATCCCTTGCACAATAAATTTTCCTCACTTCCACCCTAACTATACACTCACCCTTTTCTGACCCCGTCAATATTTGTTCACAAGTTTCTTTTAACTCGCGGAATTCGCAAGTTTCTCTTATCTCGCAGAATTCACCCAAATAAGTTTTTTTTCAAGTCTATCAAAGCTACTACCAATTCATCTATGTTTACAAACTATATCTTTATATACTTGAAGCGAGATATCAAAAGAAATTTAGGATGGATAAAATTTGCCTGTGAAAAAGTATGTGATATATCACCGATGCTTGTCTTTTGCTTTAAATATCAAGCATTTAAGTCACGAACAGAAACTATTCAGTTTTGTGAAGACACTAGCAGTCACCACAAATCAATGAACACCAGGTAAAACCAGCTGACAAATCATCCATATTAACAATCGTGATACTTAAGCCACGCAAATTACCATCTCGTTGGTACCAGTGTGCGAACAAATTCAAATCAACATTTTGTGCAACGCGTAGCATGTGATACAGTAATAAATCAGTGTCACTTGACAGAAGGGCTAATAGGCACAGATCACAAGCTGCAGAAAAGTCTATCATGGGTGGAGATTTGTGAAGCGGATTCAATTTCTCGTGTCATTACTCATTCCGACTATCCGAGCACATGGTAGGGTAGGATGTGATCTATTGATCATTTCTCTTTCGCCATCCGTGCCATATACCGGATCTGGTGATTGGACTCAGAGCAAGGTTGAGTTACTCAGTCCCGTAGATATATCCACCACATTTACGTGCAGGGAATTCAGTGTTTCCTGGCATAGTAGGGACGTTTTGTATTTCTACTTTGGCTACTGGTATCGGTGACAGTAGCTTATTCTTGGCTTTTCCTGCATCGGCCGGAAAAGGTCGTAAGGTTGTCTCCTTGAAATGAAGATCAACGACATCACCGTTTACGAATCATGACTTCAAAAGTGGAATTTTTGACTCCGAATTGATCGTACGAAGAAGCTGGAGCATTCCAACAGCCCTGTTAGAGTTACTTGCAGCTAAATTGGACATGTCGTTCAAATTGGCATGAATTTAGTTATCTGGTCAGCTAGTACCTACGTACACTATCCGTAAGAACAAACTATTTTCCCTGGGCTCTGTAACGTCAGTGAGAAATATCTCAGACAAACTCAACACAGTTGTGATTTTACGTCGGGCAGTCTACCGTTGCATGCAATGGGTTAGAAAGTTCAGACACACATTTAAGTGTACTTTCTTGCTTGAGAGCCCATGCTTCTGTCTTCTCTTTTGAGTCCATGTGGTGCCCACAAAAGAGAAAGTCGTCTGGCGTACAACCGAGAGTTGGGAATTAAGTGAGCCACGCCAGGAGACCAGATATTTTGGTCTTTCAAGAAGGACAATGAGCAAATAGTTCGGTCCGTTCAATAACGGAAAAGTCTTATTCGAACCGATGAGTCGATGTTTTTGTTATTCAGACACGATCATCTAAGGAATGTTTTAAAAAATAGCTCATAAACTAATAAAACTGATATGACGACAAAGACAATGCAACACAACTGATGTTCATTTCATGTCTGTGGAGCCGTCAGTTGAAAAAGTCTGAGAGAGCTGATGTTTCTAAAAGGTATCACCAACGGTCGAGTTTACCTAGAAGTACTAATGGAACACATGATGCCGCTGTTGGGAACAACCACTAAAGTGATCTTCCAGGAAGGCAACACACCTACAGATAGTTTCCTTCCCGTGCACGAGTTTCATTTGCATCGCGGCACAAGGACACTTCCGTAGATAACTCGATCCTGCGACGTCAACAGAGTCGAATGTTTGTGGATTCTGAATAGGAAGATATTGGGTCAGAGGCCGCATTAAAAATCTCTAGGGGAGTTGAAAGAGCTGAAACAGGAAACGAACCGTAGGCCTCAAGACACTATCAGGTGGCTTATAGTAAATATGACTAAACGGAGAAATTCTGTTACGTCATCCAAAAGTGGATCAACTATAATTAATGAGTGACCGTTTGAGAACGATTGTACTGTCCTATTACCAACGAAATATTTCGACTTCAAAGAAGGATTTCATGAATATTTTGATCATTTCCGGGATGCTTTTTTGATGGATAGTTTATGCCTACTTTTAAAAGTTGAAGGTGATATTTCCTCTGTGAACATTAGCCACTCGAATGTGGAATAAACCTGCTTATTCGATTGTAAAGCTGGCTTGAGAAAGTTGTCTTACTAACGGAAAATTTTCCCTGCTGCTTGAATTTCCGACAAGATTGTGTAACTGAATACCGAGCTTTTGTGTATACCTGCATACCTTCTTTAACCTTTTGATTTTCTGAGTTGTAAAAGGAATATGCATGTTTGTTCATGGGTTTTTCCGGCTGAAACTAAAAACCCAGGAGTGAACTACGCAGTGATTGTGATTACCGATTTCTCGTTCGTTGTTGCTCATCTACTCATAGAAATCCTTTTTTTTAGATGAGTCGATGCATCTGGGCTTCCAACTTAAATTAGGACATACCGGAATATGTTGAAATCGTCTTGGGTTGAAAAAAATAGTCGAACAAATAATATGATCATCAACGGTGTTATAATCCCAACTGAAAGGATCAAAGCGAAAAAATTGGGCTATTTTAGCCCCGAACAGGACCGGCTAACCTTTATGTGGCCATCGCCTCCCTGAAGCACGCTTGCACAAAGGTCGGTCAACTCACTGGAACATCAGACCATCACAACAGCCAGGTGGTTACGTGGCAAACGGTTTCTTATTCAGGGATCTCTATTATGGTGAACGTAACACACATTTTCCCAGGAATCTTCAGCCACAACCCGTAATTACTTAGCCGCTCCCCGTAAACATATAGCCCCAACCCATAGTCCTTTATCCCTGATGAACAACTTTTAGCCAGCCACTGCAGGCGATTTAGATAAAAAAGTATCGGAATATTAGGGCATTCAGAAATGTTGGAACAATTTATTCTCACAAAGATTGGTATTGCAGAGCTGGCTGAACACATGAGAAAGTATGACACGTATATGCTACGCAGCTGACCACGGTAATTGCGTCAAATGTTGCGACGTAAATAAACTGACGACTGTGAAGTTCGTGTACAGTGCGTTAAAAAACAACATGAAATTATCCCACGAGGATCAAGTTATCAAACTGACAATTATAACTGCACTTGGTAAAAAGTTTAACACTTGAAGACGGATTTTTTTAAAAGGCACAGATCAATTGTCTTGTAATCACATTGTGGCCTCTGGGTTCTTGTCCAAAGGCCTACTAAAAGGGGCCTTCGTATATTGTTTTACCCAACTTTCACTGAAGTGAAGAAAGACCACTTTTCGCAGGTTTCCAGATGTAGTGGTATTATTGCCAGTAGTAAGTGGCTTTTCTAGTGGATACTGATTTTTCCGCCGATATTCTAAGCAGATACGAATGGACCATATCAGATTCCCACTTAACAATTTGGAAGCAAAGTCAGGCTGGTGAATAACAGCTGTCACAATGCCCTCTCCCGTAAGCTGAACAGCCAGTAAAATTCGGAACAATCACGTGATGGTAGTCCCTAAAGGGACAGAATTCGTTTCTTTTTGAAGTAATACGTTTTCCTCTTCACATACCCACCAGAAGAAAGATGTATGAAATCTCGAGTCCTCGGAGGTCATGACATAGGTCCCCGTCATCCGAATGAAGCGGGAAGGTCGAATCCAACCAGTAGGTGACATCAGCAAAGCAAAGTAGAGACGGCCTGTCTTCATCGAACCACTTACTGGATAGGATTTCCAAGTAAAAAGATGCATTTAGCTTGTTGGGGAGAAACATAGAGCCAACCAATCGCGAATTATGAAAGTTGTACCAAGCGTTTACCTTACAGTGGCCTCGATCGATTGGAGAAAATGAAAATTTTCCAGATATTATTCTGGATTTGTTTTCATTACGATTTTCTCCGAAGCTTGGCTTTGACCACAATGTTTTTCTTCGGTTGCGTACATTTCACGGTACCGACCATCAAGGGGTTTCCGTCAACCTCTTCTGTGACGCATTTCAGGTTTTCACTGATTGTGCGCGCTCGCTCTGTGGGGGATTTGGGCTGACACATTGTCAACAAACGGCTTGGTTTGTTCAGTTGGGAGCACCGTGGTTTCGTGAAGATCCAGCACCTCTCCATCTGCCCGAAATTGAGAACAAGATCGGTACGAAAGCGGTGGACCGGAAAACTAATCAAACCAACTAGATACCAAGTGTAGTCTGGGTCTAACAAATCAATTGGATTTGTTCCAGACCAACCATACAGAAGAGCTGGCTCAGAATAGCAGGTGATCCAGTAAGTATGCGGGTAAAGTTTTGGTTCTGATCACCATTCATCGTGCATAAACTGTTGGTTTAGTAAAATAAAACCAGATATTCCGAAGGCAGAAAAGTCTTCTCTCTAGAGCTGGTGGAATGGAACAAAGCAAGGTCTGCTTTCGCTTCGCAACAGTGTTGGTTTGCTTCATGTGTATTACCGGTATCGGTAGCATTTCGGTACCGCATCTGTCCACAGACACGAGTCTTCTCTGTTCATTCGACCCAAGGGAATTTGGTGCTGGTTCTCTTTGATATCTGATCAAAGAAGCTTTCCGAGGTAGCTAGCTGAAGATCTTCTATATTGGTGAGCCACTCCCTCTCGGAAAACTTGTGAATCCAGTAAGTCTGCGATTACGTTACTTTTGTGTCCCCATTTCATTGCTCTCTCTCTTTCTTTCTTTCTCTCTCTCTCTCTCTCTCTCTCTCTCTCTCTCTCTCTATATATATATATATATATATATATATATATATATATATATATATATATATATAGACATATTTTCGCAACTTTAAAATGACTGAGCGTAAACGTAGCTTGATGCAGATCTCACCTAATCTGCTACCTCGAAGCTCGAACATATGCTCACCAAATCACAGGTTTGTTTTTTGAAATTGCACACGACCTACGATCTTTGTTTATCGAATTCCCAAATTTGACTGAATAATTTAAAGAAATACATTTGGTGACCAATCTTATGGCACACCACATTTTCACTAACAGAAAACCAGTCAAGGCACAAACTCACCGACTGGCACCGGACAAACTGGCTTTCGCCAAAGGTGACTTTAACACTGTACTTTTCAAGGACATCACTCGTCCTTCTCACAGTCCATGGCCCTCACCTTTTCACGCGGTTCTCAAAAACGGCCGAGTGAGCCGGTTACCCGGTACGATAGCCATATGACGCCCCACGCACAAGACGTCACAGCATCAGCTCATGGCAGGACTATATTTCCTATAACCTGTTCGGTGCAAAATGACAACATGGAAGTCACAGAGGAACTTCGCACGAACCTCGGTGGCTGAACCAGTTTTGTTTCTACAGTATTTATTTTTTGCTCATTTCAAAGTGTCAGCTATCAGTTTCCCTCTATCTGGCTGAAACACGAATTTGTTAACTTTCTGAAGTCTTTAATACAATACAGTACATTAAAATACAATACAATACTATACAATACAATTTATCACAATATAATACATTAAAATGCAATAAAATCCAAGCTTATGGTAGCATCCCACTCACCTCTGAAGATGTCTCGAAAACTGCCTTCACGACTCTCTTTGGTCTGTTAAAGTTCCCTTTTCGAGCACCATTTGGCTTTCGGAATGCTGATCAGGTATTCAAGAAGTTTATCGATAGCATTACACGGGACTTGGAATTTGTTCACTTCTATATAGATGATTTGTTCGCGGCACCGTCGAGCATAAACATACGTTCCCATCAGTGGACGGTGCTATTTCAACATTTGTCTGAACAGCGAACAGTAGTCACTTCCAAAAAATGCGAACTTGGGGAAAAGGAACTTGAGCTCCTCGGCCACAAGATCACTTGAGAGGTTATGAAACCTAGCGATGATAACGTGCTTGCTATTGCTGATTACGATGTGCCATCTTCAGTCAAGGAGCTTGACAAGTTTTCGGGTTGTTAAATCTCTATCGTGATTTTATATCCCATGCTGCTGAAGGTTTGCTTCCATTTACCGACCTACTTCACCAATATCCACTTTAATTGTCGGTTACGGATTTCGCACGAGTAGAGCTCTCGGAAGTTAAAGCGATCATGACGCAGGCCTTGCTCCTTAAGCACCCAATTCCGTCCGCTAAGCTTAGCATAACGGCGGGTGCATCTGACTTTGCCGTCTTAGCGGTCCTGCAATATTTAATTTATGGGATATGGCATTATTAGGATTCCCCTCTCGATGTCTCGCTCCCATGGAAAAGAAATAGTGCTTTCGGTCGAGAACTGCTGAGCACATATAGTGCCATCACACATTTATCCCACGCAGTCGAGGGCCGATATTTCATTCTTTTAACCCATTACGAACCTCTGACTTATGTATTGCATACTAAGTCTGACCATTACTTTCCACGAGAAATCAGATATCCGGACTACAGTTCCCAATTCACGACTGACCCGCGACATGTCAGAGGTGAGTATAAGTGCGATGCAGATGTTTTGCCGCTTATTCCGATTGATTCTACTAACTCTCCTATTTTAGATATTCCTGCTATGGCTGCAGTACAGACACAGGATATGCCGTACATGGAGGCCCTACAAATCTCATCGCTACAGTGTCACTCCGTACCTCTAGCCTCCAAAGCTGGTGCTATACTTTGCGACATGTCCGCTTGCCCACGTGGACCAGTTGTACCGTCATCATATCGATTTCTCGTGCTCGAAACTCTACATAGACTTTCCCATCCAGGCATGGCAGCCAGTCTCCGACTAGTTGCTGCACCATACGTCTGGCCGTCCATGAATAAAGATGTTCATATGTAGGCAAAAAAATGTTTACAGTGCCGACGGTAAAAAGAGCATAGGCACTTTGCTTCGCCTATCGGTACTTTTGTTACGCTAGATGCTCGCTTTGATCACATCTGCGCAGACATTGTGGGTTCACTTACCCCTCCGAACGGGTATGGGTACTGATTAAAGTCCATCGATAGATTTGCTGGGTGGCCCAAAATTATTCTCGTCTCTATCGTCACAGCCGAATCGGTGGCTCAGAATCTGATAAAACGACCGACAGCCTCATTTTATTGTCCTTCTGAAATTACTACCGGCCGAGGGCAACAGTTCGAGTCCGATCTATTCCGTTTACTAAATCTCATGCTAGATACGAAACGCGTTCGCAAGACCTCGCGGCACTCGGTATCTAGAGGTTTAGTTGAAAGTTTGCATCTCCAACTCGAAGGGGCGCTCAAGGCGCACGAGAGTCTTGATTGGTACGAAACGTTACCGCCAGTTCTGCTCGGTATCAGGACTTGCTTTAAGGGAGATATCTAGTGTTGTGCCCCAGAACTTGTCTACTAAAAGACGGTACGACTGCCTGAAGAATCCTTTGCTCCAAGGAGTTCAGATTTACTTGTAGTACAGACTTACGCCCGTTGTTTGTCTATGCAAATGCATCCCCCCCACCCGGTGCAGACTTGAGTGCAGCGACGAAAAGTTTTTGTTCCGACCGAACTCAAAACTTGTTTGCACGTATTTATTCGATTTGATTCGTCGCAGAAACCATTACAACAAATCTTACGAAGATCCATCTCGCTTGATTTCTCGTCTCCATAAAGCCTTTAAAGTTGATTGACACGATCGCGTCGATACTGTTAGCATAAACCGTCTCAAAACCGCACATGCTGATGACAGTGTATCACGCTTTGAAGTAAGGTTTGATTTTAACCCTGCATTTCATACCGACAGCATTTCCGCTTCATATCAGGGTCTACAGCCAGCGTTGCTAACTACGACGTCGAATGAGACCATAGTCTCAGGTTCAGGACAGCAACCACTTGCTAATGCTACGCTTTCGAATTGGATTATCATTTCACGTTGAGGTCAGTAGCCCGTAGGCTTTTCTAAATTCTGGAATGAGAACACCGTCTTAAGTTCACATCAACTAGGCACGCCTATGGGCTCATCCGCAAATAAGGCTCCCGTTTGAAGTTCCCGTAGGAAACTAGCTTGTCCATCACGTTTTGCTGACGATTTCAAACACGATCTTTACCGTTGCATTTCGCAGCAATAACTTTCATATTTACGGTTTGGATACTAATGTACGTACGTCACTAGTTATTACTGCATACTTGTCATGTCAATTGCGGTTAATACATCAGTTTTCCGCCTCTTTTCGTTTCATGGTACCTCACCAATATGGTACGCTTCGCTGATTCACGAAATTCAGAGAATTTCGGTACCAATACTTATTTCCTAATTTGGTCGATTGCTGTCTCTTATTGTTTCTAATGAACCTACCCATTTGGCTTCCGGATATCATGTTGTTTAGCAGTTACTCGACGATGGAGGTTATTGGGGTGGCATAACTGGATGTCGATTAACACAACCGAAATCATTGGCAACGAATCTGGTTTGCGCTCGACCATCATTCTACAGCTCCTGCGTACCACGGATTCTGCCTGTGAACATCCTACAGCACAGCTACATCCACGTATTTTGCACGTATTCACGAGCACAGATACTTCTTGTATGTCTCCACCTCACAAACATTTTTCGAAAGCTTTTCACGCTTTCTAGCGTGGGAGGGGGAGGTTTGCTGCAATGTCCTCGATCTTCCTGAGAAAATAAAAATTTTCAAAATATGATTTGGGATTTGTTTTAAGTACGATTTTCTCTGATGCTTTATGTTGACTACAACGTTTCTCTTCGGTTGAGTGCATTTTTACTAACCTACCTTTCCTGAAATTTTCATCAGCCTCGCCTTGGACAAGCTTTCGGTTTTCACCGATTGTACTCTCGCGATCCACCTTTTGGTCCGCCGTTGCCTCTTTTTGAATTCCGCACTTTTTCTTGTCGGTATCATCTCGGTGCCACCATATATATATATATATATATATATATATATATATATATATATATATATAATCCTATTTGTCTGTGGACTTTAGTCCTCTTTCTTCTTTCGACTTAGTACATTTCCTTGTTAGCTCGCTTCAAAACCCTATAGGAAACATTTTCTGAGGTTGCTAGTCGAACGTCTTCTGTAGTCTTTCTATCTGCTTGTAAGTGACGCTCTAAGTAACCTTATAGTGTTCCCGTATGCCAACTGCTTCTATGTTAGTACACTCTGAAGTTATGCAAACTAAGTAAACTCGTCGGAATATCATCACTAAAGTAGTCCACCGGATGCTTCTCATCTCTTGCACAACATATTCGTATATGATGTAAAGCTGTTCAGTATTTATTAGTGAATAAAGCAATAAACGGAAAAGCAACCCCGGTTTGAACTTCATAGCTGTCGAGAGGCTTGAACCTTGCAAATTCCTGGACCAGATGCACAAATGTGTCAGAAGTTTCAACTCGAGTATAGCGTTTGTAGAGTGCAACAAAAATGGTGTTCACTCACAACAACTAACAAAAAAAGAAATCTTGGCAGTTCTCCTCTGTTCTGACAAGTCTCAAACTGCTATCTTACTCCCTTTTTTGCCCTTTACTAGCACTTCTCGAACCGTTCCAGCTTTCTGAGTGGCCTGAAATACACCTTTCCAAAATGGGCTCAAAGAAGGCGAAATAGTGTTTTAACCACAGGTCATTTATGATTCTGCTTTTCCCGTAACGTCATGACCATTATTCAGCCCCCTTATCTGAAACAAACAATCTTGTCTGCTCATTTCTCAGGTTTCTCTACTGAAACTTAATAATCCCCAGGAACCAAACAGCGGAGCCATTTTCTCTTTTGCAAAAGTTGTTTGTAAGACTAGCCTGTAGAATTTTCTGCAAAATGCAATACATCACCTACCTCCCGCAATAAAAGTGCCCCGAAATACTCGTGTCCCCTGTATTCCAGTTCACAATAAGAAAAATGTTATGTCAATCTTGTTAGAGTAAGTATATGTACTTACTTGTTGACCCGAGTGATCCATGTGAATTTAATCAGCATGATCAATTTAGTCACAGTAAGCGAGCACGTAATGTTATGAATACCGCTAACAGGACTGCCAGAATGTGTCCGCAGCTTTGTGTAATCAGTTCGAGGTTAGAAAACTGCGACTTTGTGGTCATGATTCTTAAACATTGATGTCGTTGGCCTTCCCATCGTGGAGGCACTCTGATGATTTTTTCAAGCAACAGGAAAATCTCACAAACTTACTACCGTCGTCGTTGTCAGTAGCCGAAATCGGAATGTGAAACTCTCGGAGTTTAACTTTTGTCAGTGGCTGAAATGCAGAACCAATGATCAATACTTACTTTTACTTTACTGCTGTAGACTCATTGGAGAGTACAAGCTGACTTCATGAATGTCTGATTGAGGTTGTCCGTACAGGCCGGTTGGCAGCAAGGTCCTTGCAGAAAAAAATGTAAATATCATGATCAGTAAGTCGTGGGACAATTCCGAAATCATTGTGCAGCTGCAGTGTCCCATTTTCAGTTTTCACCTCACTGAACCACTATCTGGGCACTTCTGTGCTCTAGTTTCGGCTTCTGACTCGAAGCCTCGATGTGAAAGAAAATGAAGTCAACTGAAACAAATGGTTTTAGCCACATTTATGTCGACTAATATCTCCGGACATTTGATACACGGATACCACATCCCCAACCCCGTGACCTAGCACTTTCTACTCTGCCAAACCCACCTGCCAAGGTTTTAATATGTTTTTGCAGCATTGTGGACCAACCTTACCCAACCATCCTGCAATCCAGCCTCTGCTTCGAAGAACAATGTACACCGAGGAGGGCTATCTGTGAGTATACGCACCACATATCCACACAACCTTAACATGTTTCGTTTAAGCTCTTGCTGAAAAACCGGACCTCTGAATCCCAGCACTCATATGAGACTTCGGGGTAGCTGACACGGTGTTTGTAACGTAGGCGAATAATTTGGTGGTGACATCAGTTCCCAACCATCTATATTCTTCGTGTGTCTTCTATTCGTAACAATCATTTTCGTTAGCCCCACAAAAGGACTCACCTAAACCTTGGTGGAAAAACAGATGTCGAGCTAGCAGCGTAGGTGGCTCAGACAAACTGAAGCCAAACGGCGGTTTCCTGCAAACATGAAGAAACTCATTCCGTCCGAGATTCAACGGCCTGGTGTGATGTAACTGCCAACCTAGAAAAGATTGGTGTACATCGACTAAGGCTTCCCCTAGTAGGATAAATTTTGATGGGGGCAACTCAGTAGCAGAAGCATTTGCATTTTGAAGGCGCAAAAAGTCATTAGTTATCGCTTCGCTATTGTTAAGATGATCTGGAAAACTTTCATCTTGCCTGGATCTTCATTCATAAGCTGGGTATTTTTTGCTTGCTCTGAGGTGGCGAGTTTTCTACCTGAACAGAGGTCGGTCCACTACTCTCACTTATGGATGTGGCTTTAGAATCACTTCAGTCACGAGACGGAGAAGGCAGGAAGACGAAATGTAATCCTGGCGAAATACACTTTTTGTGAATAATTTGAGGAAACGATTACCACAAGCACAAGCTCAAATTCCTCGGTTCGCAAGCATTGATTGAAACAGGTATAAATTTCCCTGGAAAAATATACATAGTTCAGTGATAGGCGGAGTCAGAGTACTGTGCTTTTGGCTGAGACGGACATTGATCCCAGCTCAAAGAAGACAAATGTGTTGGCTCTAGGAAGAGTCTGTCTGTTTTTTGAACTGTGTTACGATGTGAGATTTCCTTCAAAGCGGTCCCAGTTGGTTCTAAAATAAGCCTCATTTGCACGTTCTAGCCTTCAACAAGTGCTGGACAGTCGGCGGAGAATACTGTTACGGGACCGTTCGGATGAGAGTTATGCACAAGAACTAGCCCAATTGGTCTTGCTTTTGAATACGTGTTGACGTTTCGGAAACCAGGTTTGATTGAAGGAATGCCAAACAACCTCAAAACGTACAATGAATTTTGCCAGATTAGTATTGTAACCGAGAAGAGAAACCAGTTCACGGGTCGTATTTCCGGGATCGACCTTTGGGACTGCATTCAGTTGATTAAACTAAAACTGAGATGCTCTTTTGTATGACATATACGACGCCAACCACAGCACGACCTTATTTCGGGAGCAAAGTGCGATCACACATTTTATATTCCTGTAGTTCTTATGTTATCATGCGTTTCCATTACTTTCTGATATACTCCAGTGTCAATAATTCTTGTTGACCACGCAACTATTTCCTGGTAGTATTTGCATGGCGAATCTCATTAGTGACGGTTAACTCAAATTTGCGTTCACGTGGCTCATCATGTGAGGAGTGGTGGTGCAGTGTGCATACTACTCACTGAACAAGTAGTTAATTGTCAGCACATCAATATGAACAATTACGGAGCGACAACGAACGTGGCTGTGCTACATGAACTGGACGCAGTAAAATGAATCAAGGGATGAAAACCAAGTACTGACTGTTTTAAGTGGATTGATGGCCTTTAGTACAAATAAGCGACGCTGTTATGATTGATATATTTTGTTGATCTTCGAATGCGTAGCATGCATCAGCTGCTTTTTCTGGATCACTCCGGGGTGAGCGGTAGACCGCACGGATCATTCACGCCGCGATTACATGCTAGTGATTGTGAAGGTATGGTCTGACATCGTTCGACAAACGGTTCAGTCTCACCGACAAGCAAGTGCGTCAGCACCGGCCCCTACCGAGGCCACGAAACCACGGATGGCAGGACAGCCAATCCATGGCGGGAATGGATACACGAGATGAATCCTGCCAGCCACGTTCAAGCCTCAAGGCTTGGCCACCTATACCAGTCAGACCAATACACTGTGTGCAGTTAGTTGGCGCATGTGACGGCAACCTATATATTCATTGATTTTCACTAGTAAAACGACATGATTCTGAGGCAGATCTGAGTTCTCACGGGGGCTAGTGAGACACAAAAAAACGGTGATATGTATGGGCCACTGGATAAGAAAAGGATGCAGACTGACCAACCGAAACCCGCAGAGCATTGCGGCGCAGCTTTGGTGTCGGCTTCGACTGATTCCTACTTCAGTTATCTTGCAGGTGCTTCTTTTGAACTAACAGGCCCCAGAAACGCATCATCATCATCATCTGCATCATTAGAAACTTTAGGCAGAGCTACATGCGCCTCATTGGAAGCGCGTTGAGCTAGCCCAATGTTGAGAAAATTCACTGGAAATGACTAATTTTTTCTCCCTAATTCACCCTAACTGCCTGTTCCTTAGTCTGTTTACCAATTGCTCATCCTTTTGATCGAAACCACTAATTATCCGCGATGAAAAGCTTCGTTTGTGAAAATCAGATAGTTTATTATGAAAATGGTGCACTGAAAACTGGTAAAACAGAATATTCCATTTTTGTAACGCAGATTTATTTTATTAATTACTGTGGTACATTTACTATTATATGTCTTGTAAAATTTCACGAACTTCTGTCCAATCTTTGGAGGCACATGTTACGAGTTATTTTAGCCGAACGTTAGCCGAACGTTTGCCCAACAGCGTTGGGTATTGTGCTGCTTGGGTGGGAACCTGCGCACATGGTCTCACCTTGCGACTCTAGTCGCTCCATCCCGTAACGGAAATCCAGAAGACAACTCAACTCGCCAAAATGAACGTTTGTACAGAAATTGCTATGTAGTATTTAAAGCGAAAATCGCACCTTCTCGAACTCGGGCGTCAAGTTAGGTTCAGGTCTTGTTGGTCCGATTAGGCTGATAAAACATTTTCCGGACTGTACATAACAGCTCGATCGGCAGAAGGAGTTCCATCTTGAGTAATCGGATAAATTATTCGTTATTGATTATTCAATCCAGCTTGTCACGCTCGAGCTGGAATAATGGTTTGCTCAAAATGTTTTTTTAAACTTCCTAACAACTCCTCACAATACTGGGGTCTTTATGACCCAAACTGTTATCAAATTGCAAATGGATGACTGGGTTTCGTACAGAAAGAGCAACAGTCAGAGGAATACAATATGATCTAAGGTTTGAAACAGAATGTACACTGAAATTCACATGAAACGTAATTGACTAATTTATGGCAATTGATACAATGGACGTTGGAAACAATTACTGCTGGACATCTATTTGGAACCAGATCATTTGACTGATTTTTGCAAGACTGTCATGATGATATAATGTTTACTGACTACTCTGAACACTTAGGGATCAAGGGCATCGTCTTTCTAGTACTTTCATGCCGAAGAGAGGGTATTCTCACCTGTCACACCCAACAGTTTTTTGAGTAATTTCAGATGCTTCTCAATAAATATTCAGTGGCAGTCATTAGTAGACTTTACCAGTGAACACTTAAGCCAAATTCAGTGTTTGATGACGAATACGTATGCTTCACTTCACTACTGGCTCATGTGCGACGGTTTTACGGCCCCAAACGAAAATAAGTGGCACTTTATTCCATTGGAACCACGGAACAATTCACTTTCCAGCAATTATTCCGTTTGAAAAGGTAACGGTTGCAATTACCTGAATATGGCTCATCCCAAGCAGCACACTCAACACGCTCCTGAATGGGCGCGCGTTATACCACGTTGGGCTAACGTTGGGCTACATCGTCAGAAACTTTGGGCAGCACTACCTGCTCCCCATTTGAAGCGAGTTGGGCTACTCCCAACGTTCGAAAAAATCACTGGAAATGAGTAGCTTTTCTTTTCCTAATCCATATTAACTGCCTGCAGGCAGTCCACTTGGACCCATTCTAGCGGAAATATTTGTTGCCGATCCTGGACAGAAGCTGGTAGATGAGATTAAAAACCTGAACCTCAGCCGTCGTTATGTCGATGACATAATTGTGATCGATGAAACCGATCGGGATGAGGAACGACTATTTAGTAAATTCAATGTAACTCACCCGAATGTAACATTGACATGTCATGTAGAAGAAGAAAACAAAACTGACTTTTTGGACATTAGAATCGCTCGTCGAACGGATGGATCACTCGGCAGATCTGTTTCCCGGAAAAATACATGGTCTGGACAGTATTTGAATTTCATCAATTTTGTTCCCGTGAGATGCAAAGTTGGCCTGATCCAGACATTATTCCATAGAGAGCGTGAAATTTGCACGGATGATCCACTGGACGACGAGGAAGCAGCCGTGAAGGAGACACTGCAAGCGAATGGGTACCCACTTTCACCAATGCCTAAATATTCTAAACCAAGAGCGGAAAAAGAAAAGGTGGTCGATGAGCCGAAAATACGGGCTTTCCTAGAATTACCGTTCTAAAGTGATGACACTAATCAGCTGATTAGTAAGCGCCTAAACTCTGCCATCAGGCGCACCTTTTACGCAACTGAACCGATAATTGTTCTCAGAACCATTCGATTACCTACTCCGCCGACTAAAGAACTGCCGTCCACCTGGGCCAAATCAAATTGTATTTATCGTTTCAAGTGTGGATGCTCAGCTGTCTTCATAGGCAGAACAGAGAGAGAGAGTCACGTCATAGAATAGCCGAACACATACAGGTGTGGTTGCAGAAAGCAATGAGTAACAACTTCACAACAGTGACATCACCAAAAGAACGAAAATGCCCCAGGTCGCCAATCACGCAACACCTTCGGGTGCAGAAGCATTGCGTCATTCCGTACAACGCATTTGAGATCATATACTCTAGCAACAACAGACGATTACTCAATTACGCGGAGGCACTCGTTATTCGCAATCTAAAACCCGAACTATGTAAGCAGTGCGAATGGTTCATCTCCTTAGCTCTGCCTTGGCAACAAACATTCGTTAGTTGGTCTCAATTTTGTCTCCTAATGTTCGTTTTTCTTGACTTTATAAACGAATGCCGTAACTACAGTAAGTACTTTGTGAAGACGCAGCGAAATGATCCTTGATACACTGTGCAAACCAATATTTCGGCTTCTTCTTTCAAATATATATATATATATATATATATATATATATATATATATATATGAATATATGAATATAATCATGATGACATACAACAGATACGAAAAAGGATGTACACGTCTTCAGTGATGTTATTAGGAAAATGCGACTGTTTAACTGCCACAGAAGAATTGGGTGATAAAGCCCATGTCTAAATACGTATAAAAATAGGCGTGAAGTTTCAAATCTGCATTTACGGAAAAACTGCGTAAGGCCGTAAAAAAAGAACGATAATCGACGGAACACCACCGCGCTTCGTCGGTCCATCTCGAATCTAACGTGTTTTACTTTTTCTCTGATAGCCATTCCATAATGCAGAACTTTCCTGGCATTTCTGTCATGTATCAGAAAAATGCAAACGTTTTAAGTGTTTCTGTTCCCTTTTCGTTCATCGCAACCAAATGAACATTGGGTCGTGTAAGCTGTTCACGCTTCTGGAGCTCCAATTTACATTAAACTTCCTGCATTCCACGGATAATTTGAATACCATTAGCATCACGGGACACGTAGAGAATTTAGAACTATATCGTCCAATATGTCCATGCAACTATACAGTGGCTTACTTCGTCCTTGTTGTAATTGTGTGAAATTCGCATATTCAAAGGGACACTAATCACCCCACACTTTCTCCTGTTGCTGAAATTCTTGATCAGTTAGTGAAGTCGTCAAGACAATACAATAGAAAACGATTTATTACTTTGCCGGTACTCAGCCTTTCGAAAAGGTCCTCACTAGCGAGTGTTTTTTCTCAATCATATATCGCTTGATAAGGAAAAGATAACAGAATATCAATTGGCGTGATAGCCGTGCAATTTAAGGATACTGAACGGAGATGAACGAGTTATACAGGATAACGCATTCACTGTGCTTACTTTACTATACGGATAACGCTGAGTGGATCATTTTTTGATATCAATTTGTGTTTCGAGGGCATTAGATATACACACACAAGACAGCCGTCGGATGCGATACTTCATCAATTGATAACATTGTGATTCAGTATCTCGTTACTGGAAACAATTTCGCAATTCACCTTGGCAACCAGCGGATTATTCCATTTACCATACGTTTCGCTTACACACCTTTTACTGCTTTTGATACTGCGAATGTGCTACTATAGTATTATGATAGCAAATCCGTAAATAGAAGAGTGAACATGTTCTTGAAATAATAGGGACAGTGACGCTGACATCTATTGCGCAGTTGCGTACCCCGCGGTGCCCTGACAAAGGCACTATCTGCGTGTGAAGTGTTCTTTTGCTAGTGCGTAATTCAACAGTGCGAAGCGTCAGTGCGTAAGCGCATGTGTCAGCTGTGCAACAAATGTGACTGGTCGTAGGAGTTGTCATCACATTAACAGGTTTTTTCTCACACCTCGACAATCAATCAAATGGCCTAGTGGTCAAATCGGATCATATATCGGTGAGTGCTCGAAATTTGACGGCACAGTAACCCACTTTGTACTAACAGGATGCGTTCTTAGTCTGTTTGTCCATTAGCCACTCTTTCGAATAAAATCACTAACTTACCAACGATAAAAAGCTTCGTTTGTGAAAATCAGATAGTTTATTATGAAAATGGTACACTGAAAACTGGTAAAAAAGAAATGTTCCATTTTTGTAACACAGATATATTTTAATAATTACTGTGGTACATTTACGAACTTCTGTCCAATCTTTGGAGGCACATGTTACGAGTTATTTTAGCCCAACGTTAGCCCAACGTTAGCCCAACGTTTGCCCAACAGCGTTGGGTATTGTGCTGCTTGGGATCTTGCCTGTGGCAAGTCAGTAAGCTGGAGATATTTACCAAACAGGTACATGGGAATCGTTGATTTGTGTGCCATTTATTATCTGTGATGGTTTATTTGGTTTGCTAACCTGGACGGTTCCGTTGCCGTTTCAGCATAAATAAATAACTTTACTCATAGATGGTTGAGTGGCTGATCTCTTGGCCGACTCACATTATTGTTGAAATCCAGAACAACCACGATCGACTGACTGCATTACACGATAAACTTATGGAAGACTTTTGACTGGCAGTTCACGAACATTCTTTTGTTAGATCTCACGGCAAACTACCAATGAAATCCCCTCAGTCGAAAAATGGAAAAGACTGGAATTGGTAGACAGATGCGGCAGTGTATTATTTATTTCATGGCTCCGAAAAAGTGTCGATACAAGAAACACACGGGAACAAACGAATACTACGGCCAAGCAGAAAGTGAACCGAGCGTCTGCAGTTCGTGCAAACTGAGTCTGTCTAAAGTGAGGTCGACGGAAGCCTCGCTAAAGTCAGTTTAGTTAAAAGTACCCAACCGAAGAAAACAGTGCTGACGAAACCGAGCGTCAGAGAAGATATTAGAAAGAATAAATCAGAAATAGTGTGCGGAAATTGTTCATTTCCTCAGAATGTCACTACAAACCATATTTTTCACCGTACTTACCGTTTTTAATTACCGATTATTGTCTCTGGTTGACAACTTGATAAGTCCAAAGCTTCGATAATCTGATCGACGAGACCTAGTCGTTTCCATAATAAACAAAGCTGCCCTGTCACCAGGGCCGTTATCTCGTCTGACCTATGTGGGCCTCATTTTGGAGTTCACTAGAAGCCTTCGGTTGATGCTTGCCACCTCTTTAGGATTCTCCTAATTTGAGTCTGGACCTGCTCCCGTACAGAATCTATAGCTTCTTGCCGTCGGTTCGTGGCACGATAACTATTATACTCAGCAGCGAGCAAAGAAGAGATCGAAACGTTGAGGCGGGATAACGTGTGTATTGGGGTAACGCAAAGGCGTGGAGACAGTGTACGCAGGCGGAGCAAGTGGTGTTATCTAATTCGGTGATTGTTCGTATGAACGAATTTGTTGGTCTCTGTAACTGCGTATCATATCGGTAACACTATAGGGGTCTAAGTTAGGCTGCGATCCGTGATGGATACGTCGGCCTCGGTGGCGAGGGACTTTTCCCATGCTTCCCGCCGTGATCGAACACAACAACGAAGCCAGCACAAGCCGTTTTCCATGACTCGCACAGGTCGCTGTGCGTTGACCGCAAAACTGCGTCCTCCTCAACATTAAATCCAACCTGGGTAGATCCAGCTTGCTACCTTGCAGTGGGGACTGAATTGTAGATTTTGTCGTTGTCGGCATATCCCAAATTTCCGTTTGCCCGCGGTTGTTATTGCCTTCGTAAACAAGCCAACCCCCGGAGTCAAATAAGTTCAGTCACGGTCCAATGGGCGTTGTGTTAAGGCCATGCAAGATTCTGGTTCTGTTGTAGCACTAAAACGCAATTGCGAGCTTAGAGCTTGGGCGCGCCTTGCTTACGAATAGGTATTTTCACTTAGATTTACTTGGGAATGACAACCGCTCCCCAGGAGCGGCCAATTCCAGTGTCAGGCCCTCCTCTAGCTATAGGCAATCTTCCTTTCCGAATCTTTCTTCTCAGTCACATTAGGTGGCTTATAGTCAGGATAAAAGTACTTCAAAGCACTTTCATTCATGCAGACTCGATTCAACCAATGCGGTATTATAATCTTCTTCGATGGGACACATGAGCCCATCTCAGAAGTCCTGTAGGACACTTAGGTGATCCTCATCAGTCACTCATTGGGGTACGCAACTGGCTTAGCAAACGCTGACCAGCCTTTTCAATTGGTCAGGAATTCGGTTTAGCCCCGGTTCCTTCAATCGACGGTTTGTTTGAAGTCTAGTTTGTTTAAGTCCACCTGCCCGAAGAGCATGACCGTCTCCTGAGTGTCTTCTTTGAAAAAAGGGACATTCAGGTGACGGTCAGGAGACACTCAGGTGACGGTCACGAAAGCTTATCGAAACGGACTCCCCTGGTCCCATTAAATTTGTAATACCAAACAATACACCGTAATACGCACACACTAAATAACATACTGGTGATCTACGGAACAGCCGAAGTTCAGCGCAAGCGCATAAGCACGACCATCTTACAATAAACTTAACCATAATTCCGCATACAACATTAAGCAGAATTAATCCCCGGAGTTCAAATAAAATACAGGTTTCACGAGGGGTAATTATATATGTCGTTATTGGTAAATCTTTGTACACTGGGCTCGTCAGCGAACAATCGTCATCCAGATGGGTCATTTTGGTGTACTTTGCAGTACCCGGAACAAAGGAAATAAGATACTTGTTGAATCGGAGCAGTACGAAATGTCGTTACAATTGTGAACGTTAGAAATCGGCCTATGAGAGGGTTCAGCAATACATAATATATAAACGATGACCAAGCCAAAACTGACCCCAAAACTTTCGGTTTGGACGGCCACGTCCTGAAATGGCGAATCGGTGCTAATAACCTCAGTCGGTCTGCACCTTTGAATCCAACGTTGGATCTTTTCGTTTATAAAAAGTGTTGTAACTCCGGGAAAATTGTGCCTTGTTACTGCGTCTACGAATACAGGATAGGATAACACAGAACGGCATACTCACCGACAGTTATTCTGCAGGCTCCTGTATTGGCAAATGATTGACGCCCGTGGACATCGCTACAGTTCAATTTGTGCAAAAAGCAATCGGAGATCAGTGTACGCATTATCTGACGTACTCGATCCCCAACTGTTCGAGTTACCGTTGTAACAAGGAAATGCGACGGCTAGTCAGAAAGTTATGAACAATTTAAGTTACCATTTGTTCGTAGAAAGTTTAATCTCCCAATTTTTCATTCAACCTTTTGAACTCCCATGCGTTTCGCACGGGAATAGCGCACTGCATGAACTGCACCGATGCACCCGCAACACGCACAAATTTGCACAGTTTAGACTTGACGCCCTCCATCGTTTTCTGCAGTTCCACAACCCGAGTAATAAGATCATTCATCCAAGCTGCAATTAATGAACGTAACATCCGAAGTTGGACATACACACCAAAGTTTTTCCATAAGTAATTTGTTCCGAAACTCGATCTGTTGCATTTTTTACCTTTGTTACTGTTTCCGTTTCCCTAAATGTAGAAAAGTTTACAACCTATTTTAAGCACGCACGTACTGTACAAAGTGCCTCCGAGTGTATCGAATAGGGGTTGATGTTGCTGGTATAATGGAATGAGTTGTGACTTGGGATCTGAACACGTCATCAAAATAGATAAATACGTACGTGGTGACCGCTGGACACAAAAGATAGCTGACATTAGCAGTTACTTCCGTTTCATTTGGAAACAGCGCTATCATATCCACTGGTGGTACTTCGAACGGGGAACTGCCGGTATGATGACTACCTTGGCGACGATTTCGAATGTTAACGTCATTGCGTAACCTTCCTGTGGTTGATGGGAAAATGAGACGGCACTGGACGCAACAGCCGCGTTGTGTGCATCTATGATAGCTGTATGACTCAGGGTGATGCTTAACCTGCCTGAGCATTGCCTTGGCTGGATTATCTGCCACAACACTCCGCAAACCAGTTCTGCAATGAAGACCACTCCCACGAATAATAATGCCATCGGAAAATAATGATGCCAATTTCTGTATCGGGTCTTCCAAATATTGATGCACGTCAGTAGGTTTGGACATCCCACAATATAGACCAACAATAAATACTTGCGACGTGGGGTCCAAGAGGCGACACAATATTGGCCACAACTGGTGCGATGAGCCACGAAGCAAGTGTAGCGGCTTCGCAGACACCAAATTCAATAAAATACAATCGCGAGCTTAGAGCTTAGGCGCGCCTTGTAAGTCCACCGGTGTGAAAATAAGAACACGTTTAAAAAAAAGAAGAACCTTCGTTACACTACGTCAAAACGGCAAGGCGCGCTCCAGCTCATCAGCTCTGGTGATTAGCTCGATCAGCCTCCCTTCTCCTGTACTTCATACAGGGCAATCAATACAAGTACAAAAACCATCAATCGCTGTCGTTCTGCGTCTTTATTCGCTGGACGGGAATTGAGTCCACAAGTCGTGCGTTCGACCAAATTGGTGAGCCCGTTCCAAGTTATTAATAATTTTTATTTATTTATTATATCGTCCGTGCCCTTCAGCGTTTCTTTTGTTTTCGTTGTGCACATACGTATTGAGCCTTTTTTGGTGTTAATTTCGATCAGCCATCGTACATTTATTTTGCTGTCTATTTGATATGGATGACGCTAAGTTAACTATGTCTGACCCTGCGGTGCCTGAAACGCTCTCTATTGCGCGCCCAGTGAAAGCGTTACCTTTCATTCCGGGTAATCCCTCTCTTTGGCTGACTCATCTGGAAGCACAGTTTGCTGCCTCCAGAATCACCTCCCAGCAACAGAAGTATGTGCATCTCACTGCCGAACTTCCTTTAAATATTCTTGAAGCTGTCGAGGATATCATCTCCAACCCACCCACGGACAAGCATTATGATATGCTTCGCCAGGCTATCTTAGATCGCACCGGGGTCTCCGACTCAAACCGTCTTCGTCAGCTGCTTAGTGGCATTTCCCTCGGTGACCAGAAGCCTTCACAGCTTCTGCGTCGTATGCGACAGCTGGCCAAGGGCATCCAAGTTGGTGACATGATGTTGCGAGAATTGTGGATGCAGCAGCTACCCCAACAAGCGCAATGCACTCTGGCCCTTCTAGTAGATGAAGTCTCACTAGACAGACTGGCTTTGGCGGCGGACCGCTTTATGGAAACCGCCTCCGCCCAAATTAGTCAGTGTGTTCGTTCGTCCACAACCACTACGGAGGCGACTCTCACAGATTTAGCTGCACAACTCAGTGCCCTTCGGGCGGACGTGACCGCTATTCAGTCTTCACGTTCGGCACGTCGTAGCCGCTCCCCAACTCGCACCCGTCGGCCTATTGCCGCTCGCAGTCCTCCTAGGCCATCCTCTCCCGATGCACACACTTGGACATGGTGTTGGTATCACCGCCAGTATCGTGCCAGCGCCAGGAAGTGTACACCTCCGTGCACGTTCCACGACAACCAGGGAAACTCGTCGGCCAACGTGTAGGTACGGCAGCGCTCGTTGGCCTCCCTACACCCTGCCGTCTTCTATTTATCAAGGACCTCATCTCCCACCGTCAGTTTTTGATTGACACTGGCGCACAGATCAGTGTCGTTCCCCCTAACCCTTCTGATCGTCAGCACCGGCAAACTTTAGAGCTTCAGGCCGCCAATGGGTCTCGTATATCCACTTTTGGTACTAGGCGTCTGAAGTTAGATCTGGGGTTGCGTCGTTTTTTTCAGTGGACTTTTGTCATTGCTGACGTTTCCCAGCCCATCTTAGGAGTTGATTTTCTGCATCATTTCAACCTTTCGTTACATCCCGCTTCTCGTAAGTTAACCGACCCTGCGACTCATCGTGCTGTTGTTGGATCTGTCTGCTTGGTCAACGTTGTTCGACCGTCCGTAGCTCCTATCGCCAACGATACCTTCGCCAAAATTTTAGCAGAGTTTCCGTCTCTAACCGGACCGGCAAACCACTTACCCATGGTGCGCTCGGCTGTTGTACATCACATCAGTACCGCTGGACCTCCTGTTTTTGCCCGTCCGCGTCGCCTAGCCCCAGACAAACTGGCCGTCGCTCGTCTTGAATTCCAGAAAATGCTGGACCTAGGCATCATCCGTCCTTCGAACAGCCCGTGGGCCTCTCCATTGCACATGGTGCCGAAGAGAACTTCGGGCGACTGGCGTCCGTGTGGTGACTATCGTCGCCTCAATCAGGTCACAACGCCAGATCGATATCCTGTGCCTCACATTCATGATATCACGTCTGCTCTGGCTGGATCCACCATCTTCAGCAAAATCGACCTGGTCCGGGCCTATCATCAAATTCCGGTCGCCGACGAGGACGTTGCAAAAACCGCCGTTACCACTCCGTTTGGTCTATTTGAGTTTCTCCGTATGCCATTTGGCTTGCGCAACGCGTCCCAAACGTTCCAGCGGTTTATTGACGGTGTTACCCGCGGGCTGCCCTTCGTTCACTCTTACATCGATGATATTCTTGTCGCTAGCCCCAGCGTTGACGAACATCAGCTTCATCTTCGACAGCTCTTCCAGCGGTTAACAGAGCACGGCGTTACCATCAATGCCGCCAAGACTGAATTAGGGAAGCCGTCATTGCTCTTCCTCGGTCACATCATCGACGCCAACGGCATTCGTCCGGCTGAAACCAAGGTCAGTGATATTGCTGAATTTCCACTTCCACAGTCCTTCAAACAGCTCAAACGTTTTAACGGCTTTGTCAATTATTACCGCCGGTTCATTCCACATTTCGCCACCCTGATGCAACCGCTCACTGATCTTTTGCGGGGCAAACAACGAACCCTCATCTGGACCGATCAAGCCCAGGAGGCCTTTTCTCAGCTCAAACAGGCCTTGTCGTCTGCGGTTCTTCTCCGTCATCCGGATCCCCATGCTCCCGTCAGTATCGCTGTTGATGCTTCCGATGTCGCACTTGGCTGCGTTCTCCAGCAGGCCTTGGACGGCGCCTGGGAGCCTCTGGCTTTTCACTCACGCCGCCTGTCTTCCGCAGAATCCAAATACAGTGCGTTTGGTCGTGAGTTACTTGCCGTCTACATCGCCATACGTCACTTTCGCCACGCGCTGGAAGGACGGGAATTCATCATTTTCACAGATCACAAGCCACTACTGTATGCTTTCCGCAACGCGTCTGATCGTCATTCTACACGAGAAATTCGCCAGCTGGATTTCATATCACAATTTTCTACTGACATTCGTCATATCTCCGGGTCAGCTAATGTGGCTGCAGATACTCTTTCCAGGATCCACAGTCTCGGGTCGCCCGCTGCTCTCGGTATCAATCTCGAGGACCTGGCACGAAGCCAGCAGGATCCTGAGTTTCAACAAACCATTCACGATACAAGTCTCCGAGTGCGGGCTTTGCCTCTTCCGTCATCTGCTGGCACTATCCTCTGCGACACCACCTTGGATCACCCAAGGCCAATCGTACCACTTTCACATCGCCGTCCAATTTTCGATGTGTTGCACGGTCTATCCCATCCGGGTATCAAGGCCACATGCAAACTAGTCCGTGCCCGATTTGTTTGGCCAAACATGGATCGCGACGTTCGTCAATGGGCACGTAACTGCATTGCTTGTCAGCGAGCCAAAATACAGCGACATACCACCAGTCCAGTCGGAAATTTTGAGACTCCAGACGCCCGTTTCGCTCACGTGCACGTCGACATTGTGGGACCTTTGCCACCATCCCGAAGTATGATCTATCTACTCACTTGTATTGATCGTTTCACTCGTTGGCCCGAGGCCATACCCATTCCGGATGTATCCAGTGAAACTGTCGCCCGTGCGTTCATGGAACACTGGATTTCCCGCTTTGGTTGTCCTACCACAGTAACCACCGATCGAGGAGCTCAGTTTGAATCTGCCACTTTCGACAATCTCCTCCAACTGACTGGCACTAAGCGTATTCGCACCACAGCTTATCATCCCCAGGCAAATAGCTTGGTCGAACGTTTTCACCGGCACCTCAAAACTTCGCTCAGTGCTCACAACAATCCTCAGTGGACGGACGTCTTACCACTGGTTTTATTGGGCATTCGCAATACGTTGCGCAGCGACACTCCCTGCACACCTGCGTCCATGACATTCGGCACCACCGCTCGTCTCCCTGGTGAATTTGTCGCACCTAAGGTGAGCGCACCTTTCCCCAACCTTGGAGACTACACTCAACGTCTCATGATCTACATGCGTCAGAAGATTGGTATTCCTGTCCGTTCGACAGATCGGCCGTCGTTTATTCCCAGTCACCTACATACGTGCACGCACGTTTTTCTGCGTACGCCGAGCCGCCGCCCGTTGACTCCAGCTTATTCTGGCCCGCACAAAGTCATTCGGCGTTTAGAAAAAACGTTCATCATCGATCTCAATGGTCGGCAAGAAACCGTCAGCATCGACCGCCTGAAGCCAGCGTTCGTCGACTCGGAAACCCAGCCTACGCCGTTGCCCGTCGATGGTAAAAACACAGACGTTTGCCCGACCCCAACAATATCTAGCTCCAGCACGCGTGAGTCACAGGTCGACCCCCCATCACGTTCCACCAGGTCTGGTAGGCATGTTCGTTTCCCTGCACGATTCGTTGACTTTATTGTTTTTACATAGATTTCCCCTTTTGATTGCATACTGTATCCAGTTTTTCTTATCTCTTCTAGGGTCAGTCGTTGTTTACCTAGGAAGGATCTGGCACACCACTAACAATGGACATGCGTCACTATATGAACATTACCATTTTTTGTTGTTGTTGTTGTTGCCTACGTGCCTTGTACATGGTTTGGCACGTCCCTGTCCCCACTTAAGGTTTCTAGATAGAGAGCACGGGGAGAGGATACCCCACCAGTTCACGCGTGAGTGACCTTCTCTGCGGCTATATATGGCCCAGAGGTCCTTAGATCACCTTAGAGGTGCTGAGCACAAACCTTTTCCAGCTGGAACTATTCAGCTGGTTTTTGGCTCAACTCACGACGCTCTCTTAGGTCGAAGTTCTCCTACTCGGTCGTCCTTCTGGAGGGGGACTGATGTAGCGGCTTCGCAGACACCAAATTCAATAAAATACAATCGCGAGCTTAGAGCTTAGGCGCGCCTTGTAAGTCCACCGGTGTGAAAATAAGAACACGTTTAAAAAAAAGAAGAACCTTCGTCACACTACGTCAAAACGGCAAGGCGCGCTCCAGCTCATCAGCTCTGGTGATTAGCTCGATCAGCCTCCCTTCTCCTGTACTTCATACAGGGCAATCAATACAAGTACAAAAACCATCAATCGCTGTCGTTCTGCGTCTTTATTCGCTGGACGGGAATTGAGTCCACAAGTCGTGCGCTCGACCAAACAAGCTCATACCGTCAATGTACAACTGGATATAAACGCAGCAGCCGGCAGTGACAGGTCTACACTGCAGAGCTCGTTGCTAAGTTTCACTTAGTCCAAAATGTACGTATCTACCGGCGCCAACGTTTTTCGTTTGGATTTTCCTAGGCGGCCCCAGCAACGACCTCGGATCTCATGGCAAGTCAAGTTTTAACTATCTCAGAGCTCGTAATAAAACCCTCAAGTCGACCATTGATTAATTCATTTGTATGGCGGCCTGCCTCATATCTTTGGCCGAAAAAAACAGCCGGAAAGTATAGATTTAATGTTTCAGTTACCTTCTGTGAAGATAGTTATCATTTTGATCGGTGTTGTAAATTTTACGTCTCCATCTATCAATGATGATTCTGTTGCATGCATTGCTGACCACCATGAAGCTTACTTTTCGTGATAGTGATCGCAGTCAAATAAGTTGACTCTCACTCCTCTGGTATGCATGTGTTATCCCCCCTCGTGCTCTCACAGCTACCCACATTCAGAAATTCAGTGTGCATTACCTAACAGCTGTACCGGTTGTAGCAGCTGTCACTTGTTGCTTCTCAACTGCTGCCGATGAGACTGTAGTGACCTCGATAGTTTTGAGAAAATGGCTATTTTCTGGACACTACTTTGGATCTATTTTCTCCACGATCTTTTCTGACGTTCGACATTGACCTCAGTGTTCTCCGGTTGTCTACGTTTTACTGGACTGACTTTTCCGAGGTTTCCGTCGACCTCGTTTTAAATCACTTTCACTTTCGGTCGTTCGCTCGCGGTTCGCTTTCTGCACAGCCGTCGCGTTTCGTTCCGTTTTCCGTTCGGTGTATCTGTAAGGTTGGTTAGATCTTACTTCGTGGTTTCCTTAGTAAACTCGTGCTTCGGTCCTTTGTACTGCGTGGACCACCTGCACGTTACTCTAATGCTCGGCACTGTACGAATATGTTAACCAGAGCAGTATTATCCGCGCCCCGTGAGAACGAGAAGGCGATTGAGAGAGATAGTGGTTAGCGTATATTTTAGGAGTGTGCATGAGAGCGTGCGCAAGAGCAACGGTCAAATGGCAACCGCGCTTAGCAGTCAGCGTTCAGTTAAACAATAAACGTGGTAAAAGTATGAACGAAGATGGCAACCGCTACAGGGGCCTCCTCCTAGAAGTCCGTCGGAGTTGGGCTTCGATCGTGATGGTAAGCCGGAATTATTGGTTGTCCAGGAACTCCTCATAGCTTGTCCGTTATATTGTTGGTGACGTCGAACGACTGCTGATGAGTTTACCGGTGCCTGCACTCTCAAGGTCCGATGTGCGTGGGTCCAACTGTGTTTTGGCGCCCACGGGTCTCATACGAATGCGAGCCGGAAGATCCCGTGTCAGGTCCATCCAAAAAGGCGTCCAGTTGCCGTCTCCACTGCCAGGCTGACCAATCGTCCCGTTTTTCAGTGAGCGGTTGGCTCTTTGAACGTGCACGGGAGTCAGCCAGGCTACGGATGAAGCCAATGTGACTGTGTAGATCCGTCTGAGAAAGGGCAAGGCAAACTGGAACAAAATAGCGCCTGAGGGCGCCGGCGGATGTTGGACCGTAATAACAACACACAAACGATGTTCGGTGTTGTTGTAGTCGCTAGGAGACCAGAAGAAAATGAAATCATAACTACCGATTTTAACTTCACGGGTCTGTTGTTTGGTAAATCCATGGCGAACTTCCCAACTTATTGCTAACAGTCGGTTGTAAAAATCGTCACGAAATCGGCGAAGCGGACGGGATTTCGTAGTTGGCGACCGCGACGGCTACTTCGCTTTGCGGGTACGGTTGGAGAATCTGATGGGCTAGCTGCCGAGTCCTCACTAGGCGTAATCGGGGGTAGTTCAAGTGATAACTCGCTCGATGCAGGTGACTGATCGGCTTGAGTAGGTGTAAATTGGCCGAGCGGCTCGCACTGCATGACGGCAGGCTTGAGACGGTCGATAGATACGGTGTCGTGTCGTCCGCTGATATCTATGACAAATGTCTTTGCCCTACGTTTTATCACCCGAAACGGGCCAGTGTATGGCGCTTGTGGTGGTGATCGAATGCCATCGACTCGAAGGAATACGTGAGTAGCGGCTCCTAACGCAGTTGGGACATAACTTGTAGACTGTTGTTCACGCGGCGGACTGGCCTTGAGCACTCGCATGTGCTGCGTAAGGCGCTGAGCATAGTCACCGTAGTCGAAAGTCACGGTTGGTGAGGGGGCTATCAACTCCCCAGGCAGACGAAGTGTACAGCCATATACTAGTGCGGCCGGTGTTGTGTGTAACTCCTCCTTAACGGTACTACGCAGGCTTAAGAGTGCTAATGGTAGTGTTTCACTCCAAAGGGGGTTACCGTTTGCTCGAAGGGCGGCTTTTAATTGCCGGTGGAAACGCTCAACCATACCATTAGCCTGAGGGTGGTAAGCTGTCGTCTTAACGTGTTGGCAACCAAGTGTAGCGTGTAGGCGGTCGAAAGCGCCGTCAAAGTGTGGACCGCGATCGGTGATCACTACTGCCGGGCAACCGAAATGACTAACCCAACCGGTCAGAAAAGCTTTCGCTGCCTCTTCCGACGTTGGACGAGGGACAGGGATGGCCTACGGCCAGCAAGTAAAACGATCCGCGCATGTGAGTATGTAAACGTACCAAGCGAAGGTGGAAGTGGTCCTACGAGGTCGACGTGCACATGATGAAAACGTGTTTCAGGTTCTGGGAACCCGGCTAACGCCGCCTTAGTGTGCCTATGGGTACTAACACGTTGACACTGCAGACAAGCACGAGCCCATTGACGGACATCTCGTTTGACATTGTGCCAAACAAAACGCTCAGTTATCAGTTTCACCGAGGCAGTCACACCCGGATGAGCCAGATTATGGAGTGTCAGGAAAGTAGGATAACGGTGGGCAGCAGGAACTACTGGCCTAGGGCGACCTTGCGACACATCGCACACGATGGTATTCTGAGAGGCCGGGATAGGTACTGTGGTTAAACTCAAAGAACCGTTTTGTCGAAGTTGTTCGATGTCAGGGTCCATAGTTTGAGCCTGTGCCATTGCGTCCAAGTCGATGTTAGGCGTTTGTGACAGACTTAGTTGATATACGCGCGATAAGGCGTCTGCGACGGGATTAAGTACCCCAGAGACGTGTCGTATGTCCACAGTAAACTGTGAGACAAAGTCTAAGTGGCGGATCTCGCGTGGTGAGTATCGATCGGAAGCTGACTTTGGTGCGTAAACCAAAGGCTTGTGGTCTGTAAACACCGTGAACGAACGGCCTTCGAGTGCATGTCGAAAATGACGGATTCCCAAGTAGATGGCTAATAACCCTCTACCGAACGTGCTGTACCTTGACTCCGCGGGTTGTAGGCGCTTGGAGGAGAATGCTAAAGGTTTCCAAGAGTCATCTAAGAACTGTTGCAGTACTGCTCCAACCGCTGTGTCCGAGGCATCCGTCACTACCGAAATAGGAGCCAAAGGGTCGGGGTGTGTAAGGAGTGCTGTGTTGGCGACAGCATCTTTGACCAAGGCGAATGCGACTTGTGCCGTGTCGGGAAACACGAACTTCCGCTTACCTCCGCGCAACAGATCCGTGAGGGGTTGCATCATTTCCGCACAGTGAGGAATAAATCGGCGGTAGAAATTCACCAGGCCGGCAAACTGACGCAACTGGCGAAAAGATTGGGGTTCAGGGTAGTCGCGAATAGCGGAAAATTTATCTTACAGAGGGCGGATACCCGAGGATGAAATAGAATGTCCTATGAAGGTGATATCAGCCCGGCCTAATTCGCGTTTCGCGATATCGATAGTAACGCCGTGCTGGCTAAGGCGTTCGAAAAGTGCTCGTAAGTGTGTAGCGTGCTCTTACTCTGAAGAACTCGCCACCAAAATATCATCCAGGTATACGTGGACATTTTCCAAACCACGAGTTGCCTCGTGCATGAACCGTTGAAAGGTCTGGGCTGCATTGCTGAGTCCAAACGGCATTCTCAGGAACTCGAATAGCCCGGAAGGCGTAGTGACGGCAGTTTTAGGGATATCGGCCTCTGCTACCGGGATCTGGTTGTACACACGAACTAAATCAATACGGCTGAAGACGGAGCAACCTGATAAAGACGAAGTAAGGTCCTGTATATGGGGAGTCGGGTGTCGGTCAGGGACGGTGACTTTGTTAAGCGCTCTGTAATCACCACAGGGTCGCCGGTCGCCACTAGACTTAGGGACCATATGAAGAGGGGAAGCCCGAGGGCTACTGAAAGGGCGTATTATACCCAGTTCTGACATATGTTCAAATTCAGCCTGTGCAACACAAAGATTGTTTGGTGCTAACCGACGCGGCCTACTGAACACTGGGGGTCCCTTAGTATCGATATGGTGAGTGACACTGGTGGTCACTGCTGAGAGATGCCCGACCTGCCGAAACATGGCTGGGTAGGTAGCGATGAGTTCGCTATAAGATTCGTGTGCCGGTGGTCAGACGTAAAAAGGCGTGACGTGATTCACCCGCGAATTACAGCCCACAACAGCAAGAGTGGTCTGACGATCCACGACTCTGCGGCGCCGTGCATCAACTAGCAAGTCAAAGTGTTGCAGGAAGTCAATGCCTAGAATTGGGTACGGGACGTCGGCGATGATGAATACCCAACAAACATTACTCTTTGAACCAAAGTTTAAGGTGAGCGACCGTTGGCCAAACGTTGGGATGGCCGTGCCACTGGCAGCGCATAGTGTTTGGGCCTCCGGCGTGCTATTGTCGCCTTTCGCTCGAGGGAGGACGCTCACTTCGGCACTGGTATCTACAAGGAATAGGTAATTTGAAATAATGTCCCTTACGTTCAAAAGGCGACTGTTGGTCCCATACCTGGCTTCGTGGGTCGCCACCACGGGCCGGGGGTTTAGTTTCCCTGATGAGCACCGGGAAACGTACACCCTCGTTCGCATCGTTTGGCTCCCTCACCAAAACGACTGTGGTATTTACAATACCCTTCTTTTGAAGAGCCAAAACGTCGTCGCAGTGACGGATTATGGCGCCTAGGTGAGCTTTCATGGTGCCGCTCCTGTGACCCACTTCTTGCTGCTAAGCGTTGCAGGCTCGCGTCAATTCTAGACAAAACTGACGCGAGGTCGTTAGATGTCGGCAGGGCAGGCACCGTTGTGACGGAGGACCTGGTTACTCCAGCTACAGCGGGGTTGTTTCGTGACATAACGTCATCAGCTATTGCTGCAGTTTCCTCCAGTGAACATTTGCGCGTGGCACTTAGTAAAACTGGGATGTTGTGCGGCAAACGCTGCAGCCAAAGTTCCCTTAACAGCGGGTCCTCGCCTAGCGTCGGGCCTCTCAAGCGCTGCATCTCACGCAGCAGTTCGAAGGGCTTCCTACTTCCAAGCTCAACGTTTTGAAGTTGTTGCATACGTTGGTCGTGCGTTGGGGTCGTGCGGGCAAAGACGGCCTCCTTTAAGGCCCCATAGCTTAGGGAAGAGATTATTACGTCTCTTACTTGCACTGTGACCTCCGGCGGGAGGCGGCCTGCTACCCACCTGAAACGGCTGGCGTCAATGGTTATACGGCAGTTTTCGAATTCTAACTCGACCAGCGTGAACCAGAGTTCTGGATCATCAGGCGTGAATGCCGGTATGTGCAGCGTTATCGCCCCAACGGTTGGGTCTGAGCAGGGTTTCCGTTTGGCAGACAGCGACTACTTTATGGAATACAAACGGGAAAAGAAATCAACGACCAATGGGGCACTATAGTCTTTGCAAAAAAAATCACGACGAACTAGACACACAAAATATGTATGGACGAATAAAAATTATTTGGTAAACCGACCAAAATAATCAACAGATAGGGAAACAATAAAACACAAAAACGTACGCAGGCGGGACCTTGAACGGTAGAAAACAAGGAAACTCACGTGACCTGGGGATCACGTCGGGCTCACCAATTGTAAGGTTGGCTAGACCTTACTTCGTGGTTTCCTTAGTAAACTCGTGCTTCGGTCCTTTGTACTGCGTGGACCACCTGCACGTTACTCTAATGCTCGGCACTGTACGAATATGTTAACCAGAGCAGTATTATCCGCGCCCCGTGAGAACGAGAAGGCGATTGAGAGAGATAGTGGTTAGCGTATATTTTAGGAGTGTGCATGAGAGCGTGCGCAAGAGCAACGGTCAAATGGCAACCGCGCTTAGCAGTCAGCGTTCAGTTAAACAATAAACGTGGTAAAAGTATGAACGAAGATGGCAACCGCTACATATCACTCGTATCGGTACTGTTTCGGTGCCACGATATATAGAATACACTTCGCATCTGTAAACCGACTTACGTCTTCTCTATTCGTCCGATAGAAAGGATATCGTTGTTATTCGCTGCTAGACCCGATAGGAGGCACGTTCGCCAGCAGCTGCCGAACGTATCCTGTATTGGTGAGCCCGAAACTCCCATAACCTCCTGGATTATTTGCCCGCCCGTTGAGTCTGTGATTTTTTGCTGTTTCACGTCCTCCTTTCGTTGCACGATGTATATTTTTTGCGATATATTATCGTAACGTTACCATGTCAGAGGATAAGACGAAGCTCGACACAGATCTCACACTGTCTGCGGTTGCTTTTAAACCAGTGGCGTTTATCCCACATGATCCTGAGGCTTGATTTGCAGCCTTAGGGCTGCAATTTGAGGCACGTAGGATCATTGGCCGACGCCAAAGATTGTCTTATGCCTTAGAGGCAATTCCAGGTGATGTTATCGCCTCGGTGAGGTCTTTAGTATTAACTCCTCCTCAAGTGCAGCCGTGAGATCGGCTTAAGGAGGCTATACTGCAACATTTCCTTCCTTCTCCGGAGGAACGGTTACGTCAGCTACTAGCATGGCACCCCATAGGGGATACTAAACCCAGCCGCTGTCAAGACTCCTTTTGGTTTGTTTGAGTTCCTACGTATGCCTTTTGGTTTGCGAAATGCTGCTCAGACATTCCAGAGGCTTATCGATAGCATTACACGAGACTTGGAACTTGTTCACGTCTATATCGATGACTTGCTAATCACATCGTCGAGCGTAGATGAACATTTCCAACATTTGACGCTACTATTTCAACGTTTGTCCGAACATCGAATAGTAGTCAATCCTGATAAATGTGAACTTGGCAAACCGGAACTTGTGTTCCTCGGCCAAAAGATCACTCGAGAGGGTATGTGGCCTTGCGAGGATAAAGTGCGCGCTATTTTAGATTATGCCTTACCGTCCTCAATCAAGGAGCTCAAGGCATTTTGGGGGTTAGTTAACTTTTATCGTCGTTTCATACCCCATGCCGCTGAACGTCTGCTTCCATTAACTGACCTACTTCGTGGCAATCCACGTAAGTTGTCGCTTACGGATGCCGCACGAGTAGCGTTTTCGGAGATTAAAGCGACATTAGCTCAGACCACGCTCCTCATGCACCCAGTTCCGTCCGCCACGCTAAGCATAGCGGTGGATGCATCCGACTTTGCCATCGGAGCGGTCCTGAAACAGTCTGTTTCTGGGATATGGCAGCCATTAGAGTTCTTCTCTCGACGCCTCAATCCCACGGAAACCAAATATAGTGCTTTTGGTCGCGAACTGCTGGCTGCATATAATGCCGTCAAGCACTTCCGTCATGCAGTCGAGGGTCGATATTTCATCCTCTTTACGGACCATAAGCCTCTGACGTTTGCATTGCATACTAAGTCTGATCGTTACTCTTCACGAGAAGTCAGACATTTAGACTATATTTCTCAGTTCACGACTGACCTTCGACACTTTAAAGGTGAGCCGAACTGCGTTGCAGATGCTTTGTCGCATATTCCTCTTAATGCTATTAAATCGCCGGTTTTAGACATCCCTGCCATGGCTGCAGCACAGGCACAGGATTCTTCATGTATGGAAGCAGCTCAGTCATCGTCGCTACAGTGTCAGTCCGTACCTCTAGCCACCAGTGCTGGGACTATACTCTGCGACATGTCCACTGGTATACCTCGACCAGTCGTACCCTCTGCATATCGACGTCCCGTGTTCGATACCCTTCATGGACTCTCACATCCAGGCATCGCAGCCAGTCTCCGATTAGTGGCTGCACGATACGTCTGGCCGCCCATGAATAAAGATGTTCGTATGTGGGCAAAACAGTGTCTACAATGTCAACGATCTAAAGTGCATAGGCACGTAGCTTCGCCTATCGGTACTTTTGCTACGCCTGATGCTCGCTTTGATCATATCCACGTAGACATTGTGGGTCCATTGATCCCATCACACGGGTATACCTATTTATTAACGTGCATCGATAGATTTACGAGGTGGCCCGAGGCTATTCCCATCTCTATCGTCACGGCCGAATCAGTGGCTCGACATCTGATAGAACGATGGATAGCTTCATATGGTTGTCCTTCCACAATCACTACCAATCGAGGGCAACAATTTGAGTCCGATCTATTCTCTTCATTAACTCACATGCTGGGTACGGAACGCATTCACACGACCGCGTACCATCTGGCATCGAATGGTTTAGTCGAACGTTTTCATCGCCGACTCAAAGCGGCTCTTAGAGCACACGAGAGCCCCGACTGGTACGAAACGTTACCGTTAGTTCGGCTTGGTATCAGGACTTGCATAAAGACAGATATCCAATGTTCCGCCGCAGAACTTGTCTACGGCACGACATTACGACTGCCTGGGGAATTCTTTACGCCACTGAGTACAGATTCACTTGTCGTACAGACTAACGTTCACCGTTTGTCTACGTACATGCAAAATCTCGCTCCGGCGCGGACTCGAATATAGCGACGACAGGTTTTTGTTCCGACCGAACTCGAAACTTGTTCGCGTGTATTCATTCGTGTTGATTCGGTACAGGAACCATTACAACAGCCTTACGAAGGTCCATTTCGCGTGATTTCTCATCACGATAAGACCTTTAAGGTTGATCAACACGGTCGCGTCGATACTGTTAGCATCGATCGTCTCAAAGCCGCGTACGTTGATGATAGCGTGTTGCCCGCTGACATGAGATTCGATGTTAACCCTGCACTGCCTGTTGACGACACTTCCGTGTCACGTCAAGGTCTGCAGTTAGCGTTGCCTGCTACGACTTCGAATGAGACTGTCGTCTCACGTTCAAGTCAGCAGCCAGTTGGCACTGTTACGTCCTCGAATGAGAATACTGTCTCACGTTCAAGTCAGTAGAGCACGCCTACGCACCCGTCCGTGGATGAGGCTCCCGTCTCACGTTCCGGTCGGGAGATCGTTTGCCCAGCACGTTTTCGCGACTAGGTCAAACACGATCTTAACCATTGCACTTCCCAGTAATAACTTTCGTGTTTATCGTTTCGACACGATTTAACATACTTCATTAGTTATTACTGTATTCTAGTCAAGTTCGTTGCGGTTGCTACACCAGTTTTTTCGTTTTTTGTCGTTTCATGGAACCCCGCCATATGGTACGCTTCGCTGTTCCCACGAAATCTGGAGAATTTTGGCACCAACATTTGCATTCTTGATCGGCCCTGTCGTTCTCGTTCCTGGCCATTTACGAACCTATCGATTTGGCTTCCGGATATCATATTGGTTAACGGTTACCCGACGCTGGACGTTAATGGTGTGGCACGCCTTGATGACGATTCACGCAACCGACGTCATTGGCAACGAATCTGGTTTACGCTCGACCATCATCCTACGGTTCCTGCATACCACGGATTCAGCCCATCAGCATCCTACAGCACAGCTACATTCACGAATTTTGCACGCATTCGCGCACACGAGTACCGTTTGTATGCCTTTTCCTCCTTGACATTTGTTCGAAAGCTTTCCGTGCTTTCTAGCGGGGGGCTGCTGTAGTGACCTCGATCGTTTTGAGAAAATGGCTATTTTCTGGACACCATTTTGGATCTATTTCCTCCACGATCTTTTCTGACGTTCGACATTAACATCAGTGTTCTCCGGTTGTCTACGTTTTACCGGACTGACTTTTCCGAGGTTTCCGTCGACCTCGTTTTAAATCACTTTCACTTTCGGTCGTTCTCTCGTGGTTCGCTTTCTGCACAGCCGTCGCGTTTCGTTCCGTTTTCCGTTCGGTGTATTTCTCGTATCGGTACTGTTTCGGTGCCACGATATATAGAATACACCTCGCATCTGTAAACCGACTTACGTCTTCTCCCTTCGTCCGATAGAGGGGATATCGTTGGTATTCGAGGCTAGACCCGATAGGAGACACGTTCGCCAGCCGCACTCGAACGTCTTCTATAAGACCTTCGATACCCAATTAGCACATTGCGCACCGCAACATTCGGATAACATGCAGGTAACAAGTAGGCAGAGAAATATTTGACAACTTATGAGAACAGTCACATAAGTATTGTCCAAGTAGCCTTGTGAGTTTTACCGTGTGATTTTCACTCATAGTTATATCCATGAGTTGCGGTACAATCGTGGGTCTTTGTCTTAGTGAAGTGAAGGCCAAATTTGAATCTCAAAGCGGCTGTGCCTTGCCGCGCGTGTCACGTGCTTCCATCGGTGATTGTGAGTCGTTGGATTTATTTTCGGGAACTGCTTTATGTTATTCAGTTGCAGTGGATGAAATAAATAGGTGGAAGAGATATCGTATGTACAAGAGAGAACTCAGCTCTGTGAAGTGTGCTGTATGTGGAGAGGCCACACTATGGGAGCACTGCGTGCTTTGACCCAAGTTGGATTTGCCAGATGAGAGTAATCGTTGTCTTGTTACTTTCATTCAAGGAAATTCGCTTATGAATGCGACCGCTGAATGCGGCGGTATGATTCCAAAAAACGTGCCGTTCGGCCAACAGTGTGAGGTGTGCTTGCAACAGGACACTATTCCGACGGCTTCCCCAAAGCAGCCAGCAGTTATGAGTAATTTAATTGTTTGAATACTTATATTGACTCATTTGTTAACAACAGTTGAGGATTTTACTAAAGAAACCGTTATCTCTAAAAGACAGTCACGAATACCAGGCCTTCGTTTCGTTTCGTGCGCTCTAAAGTCCGTTAATCGTTATTCCTTTGGACTGCTGACGACGTGCACCACAGTCTGCTGACGATGGAAGTTCACTTTTGAACTCCTTGGAAAAGGCTTTTGTTCGTTTTCGACTGTCTTTGGTCCAACAAAGAGGAATCTTGGAAGCAATCAATGAACGTATACCAAATCTTTCTCGGGATCCAAGAACGTTATTGGGCACACCAAGGGACTGTCCTATCACGAATTTGGATAACGAGATCTACATTCACGTGGGACTGAATAACGTTCTGACGAGAAAGCTAAGGAAAGTTAGCACAGTCCTTGAAGGGATTAACATTCAGGTGAGTTGTGATGGTACTTCGGTTTATCGTTCATCAAATACACAGCTGTGGACAATACTGGTGAGAGTAATCACGCCCGCCTACCTCCCAGGTGTCACCGTCGGTTTTTATTGCGGTGTGGGAAAACCGTCCAACGTGTCAACTTTCATAGGTGAGTGCGTGGCGGAGTTGAGCAAAGAGTTAACCGAAGGAATACCGTTTGGTGACAGACGCATACGATGCCGACTGTCGTCAGTGCTCTGTGATACTCCGGCCCGGAGTTTCATTAAACAAGTGAGAGGCCGACTGGTTACTTTGGCTGTCACAAGTGTATCCAACGCACTGTGAAAAAAGGATGACTTTTCTTACTGTTAAGTGCAAGCTTCATGACGACGAGGCATTTCATACCATACGGCACGTTCGCCAGCAGCTGCCGAACGTATCCTGTATTGGTGAGCCCGAAACTCCCATAACCTCCTGGATTATTTGCCCGCCCGTTGAGTCTGTGATTTTTTGCTGTTTCACGTCCTCCTTTCGTTGCACGATGTATATTTTTTGCGATATATTATCGTAACGTTACCATGTCAGAGGATAAGACGAAGCTCGACACAGATCTCACACTGTCTGCGGTTGCTTTTAAACCAGTGGCGTTTATCCCACATGATCCTGAGGCTTGATTTGCAGCCTTAGGGCTGCAATTTGAGGCACGTAGGATCATTGGCCGACGCCAAAGATTGTCTTATGCCTTAGAGGCAATTCCAGGTGATGTTATCGCCTCGGTGAGGTCTTTAGTATTAACTCCTCCTCAAGTGCAGCCGTGAGATCGGCTTAAGGAGGCTATACTGCAACATTTCCTTCCTTCTCCGGAGGAACGGTTACGTCAGCTACTAGCATGGCACCCCATAGGGGATACTAAACCCAGCCGCTGTCAAGACTCCTTTTGGTTTGTTTGAGTTCCTACGTATGCCTTTTGGTTTGCGAAATGCTGCTCAGACATTCCAGAGGCTTATCGATAGCATTACACGAGACTTGGAACTTGTTCACGTCTATATCGATGACTTGCTAATCACATCGTCGAGCGTAGATGAACATTTCCAACATTTGACGCTACTATTTCAACGTTTGTCCGAACATCGAATAGTAGTCAATCCTGATAAATGTGAACTTGGCAAACCGGAACTTGTGTTCCTCGGCCAAAAGATCACTCGAGAGGGTATGTGGCCTTGCGAGGATAAAGTGCGCGCTATTTTAGATTATGCCTTACCGTCCTCAATCAAGGAGCTCAAGGCATTTTGGGGGTTAGTTAACTTTTATCGTCGTTTCATACCCCATGCCGCTGAACGTCTGCTTCCATTAACTGACCTACTTCGTGGCAATCCACGTAAGTTGTCGCTTACGGATGCCGCACGAGTAGCGTTTTCGGAGATTAAAGCGACATTAGCTCAGACCACGCTCCTCATGCACCCAGTTCCGTCCGCCACGCTAAGCATAGCGGTGGATGCATCCGACTTTGCCATCGGAGCGGTCCTGAAACAGTCTGTTTCTGGGATATGGCAGCCATTAGAGTTCTTCTCTCGACGCCTCAATCCCACGGAAACCAAATATAGTGCTTTTGGTCGCGAACTGCTGGCTGCATATAATGCCGTCAAGCACTTCCGTCATGCAGTCGAGGGTCGATATTTCATCCTCTTTACGGACCATAAGCCTCTGACGTTTGCATTGCATACTAAGTCTGATCGTTACTCTTCACGAGAAGTCAGACATTTAGACTATATTTCTCAGTTCACGACTGACCTTCGACACTTTAAAGGTGAGCCGAACTGCGTTGCAGATGCTTTGTCGCATATTCCTCTTAATGCTATTAAATCGCCGGTTTTAGACATCCCTGCCATGGCTGCAGCACAGGCACAGGATTCTTCATGTATGGAAGCAGCTCAGTCATCGTCGCTACAGTGTCAGTCCGTACCTCTAGCCACCAGTGCTGGGACTATACTCTGCGACATGTCCACTGGTATACCTCGACCAGTCGTACCCTCTGCATATCGACGTCCCGTGTTCGATACCCTTCATGGACTCTCACATCCAGGCATCGCAGCCAGTCTCCGATTAGTGGCTGCACGATACGTCTGGCCGCCCATGAATAAAGATGTTCGTATGTGGGCAAAACAGTGTCTACAATGTCAACGATCTAAAGTGCATAGGCACGTAGCTTCGCCTATCGGTACTTTTGCTACGCCTGATGCTCGCTTTGATCATATCCACGTAGACATTGTGGGTCCATTGATCCCATCACACGGGTATACCTATTTATTAACGTGCATCGATAGATTTACGAGGTGGCCCGAGGCTATTCCCATCTCTATCGTCACGGCCGAATCAGTGGCTCGACATCTGATAGAACGATGGATAGCTTCATATGGTTGTCCTTCCACAATCACTACCAATCGAGGGCAACAATTTGAGTCCGATCTATTCTCTTCATTAACTCACATGCTGGGTACGGAACGCATTCACACGACCGCGTACCATCTGGCATCGAATGGTTTAGTCGAACGTTTTCATCGCCGACTCAAAGCGGCTCTTAGAGCACACGAGAGCCCCGACTGGTACGAAACGTTACCGTTAGTTCGGCTTGGTATCAGGACTTGCATAAAGACAGATATCCAATGTTCCGCCGCAGAACTTGTCTACGGCACGACATTACGACTGCCTGGGGAATTCTTTACGCCACTGAGTACAGATTCACTTGTCGTACAGACTAACGTTCACCGTTTGTCTACGTACATGCAAAATCTCGCTCCGGCGCGGACTCGAATATAGCGACGACAGGTTTTTGTTCCGACCGAACTCGAAACTTGTTCGCGTGTATTCATTCGTGTTGATTCGGTACAGGAACCATTACAACAGCCTTACGAAGGTCCATTTCGCGTGATTTCTCATCACGATAAGACCTTTAAGGTTGATCAACACGGTCGCGTCGATACTGTTAGCATCGATCGTCTCAAAGCCGCGTACGTTGATGATAGCGTGTTGCCCGCTGACATGAGATTCGATGTTAACCCTGCACTGCCTGTTGACGACACTTCCGTGTCACGTCAAGGTCTGCAGTTAGCGTTGCCTGCTACGACTTCGAATGAGACTGTCGTCTCACGTTCAAGTCAGCAGCCAGTTGGCACTGTTACGTCCTCGAATGAGAATACTGTCTCACGTTCAAGTCAGTAGAGCACGCCTACGCACCCGTCCGTGGATGAGGCTCCCGTCTCACGTTCCGGTCGGGAGATCGTTTGCCCAGCACGTTTTCGCGACTAGGTCAAACACGATCTTAACCATTGCACTTCCCAGTAATAACTTTCGTGTTTATCGTTTCGACACGATTTAACATACTTCATTAGTTATTACTGTATTCTAGTCAAGTTCGTTGCGGTTGCTACACCAGTTTTTTCGTTTTTTGTCGTTTCATGGAACCCCGCCATATGGTACGCTTCGCTGTTCCCACGAAATCTGGAGAATTTTGGCACCAACATTTGCATTCTTGATCGGCCCTGTCGTTCTCGTTCCTGGCCATTTACGAACCTATCGATTTGGCTTCCGGATATCATATTGGTTAACGGTTACCCGACGCTGGACGTTAATGGTGTGGCACGCCTTGATGACGATTCACGCAACCGACGTCATTGGCAACGAATCTGGTTTACGCTCGACCATCATCCTACGGTTCCTGCATACCACGGATTCAGCCCATCAGCATCCTACAGCACAGCTACATTCACGAATTTTGCACGCATTCGCGCACACGAGTACCGTTTGTATGCCTTTTCCTCCTTGACATTTGTTCGAAAGCTTTCCGTGCTTTCTAGCGGGGGGCTGCTGTAGTGACCTCGATCGTTTTGAGAAAATGGCTATTTTCTGGACACCATTTTGGATCTATTTCCTCCACGATCTTTTCTGACGTTCGACATTAACATCAGTGTTCTCCGGTTGTCTACGTTTTACCGGACTGACTTTTCCGAGGTTTCCGTCGACCTCGTTTTAAATCACTTTCACTTTCGGTCGTTCTCTCGTGGTTCGCTTTCTGCACAGCCGTCGCGTTTCGTTCCGTTTTCCGTTCGGTGTATTTCTCGTATCGGTACTGTTTCGGTGCCACGATATATAGAATACACCTCGCATCTGTAAACCGACTTACGTCTTCTCCCTTCGTCCGATAGAGGGGATATCGTTGGTATTCGAGGCTAGACCCGATAGGAGACACGTTCGCCAGCCGCACTCGAACGTCTTCTATAAGACCTTCGATACCCAATTAGCACATTGCGCACCGCAACATTCGGATAACATGCAGGTAACAAGTAGGCAGAGAAATATTTGACAACTTATGAGAACAGTCACATAAGTATTGTCCAAGTAGCCTTGTGAGTTTCACCGTGTGATTTTCACTCATAGTTATATCCATGAGTTGCGGTACAATCGTGGGTCTTTGTCTTAGTGAAGTGAAGGCCAAATTTGAATCTCAAAGCGGCTGTGCCTTGCCGCGCGTGTCACGTGCTTCCATCGGTGATTGTGAGTCGTTGGATTTATTTTCGGGAACTGCTTTATGTTATTCAGTTGCAGTGGATGAAATAAATAGGTGGAAGAGATATCGTATGTACAAGAGAGAACTCAGCTCTGTGAAGTGTGCTGTATGTGGAGAGGCCACACTATGGGAGCACTGCGTGCTTTGACCCAAGTTGGATTTGCCAGATGAGAGTAATCGTTGTCTTGTTACTTTCATTCAAGGAAATTCGCTTATGAATGCGACCGCTGAATGCGGCGGTATGATTCCAAAAAACGTGCCGTTCGGCCAACAGTGTGAGGTGTGCTTGCAACAGGACACTATTCCGACGGCTTCCCCAAAGCAGCCAGCAGTTATGAGTAATTTAATTGTTTGAATACTTATATTGACTCATTTGTTAACAACAGTTGAGGATTTTACTAAAGAAACCGTTATCTCTAAAAGACAGTCACGAATACCAGGCCTTCGTTTCGTTTCGTGCGCTCTAAAGTCCGTTAATCGTTATTCCTTTGGACTGCTGACGACGTGCACCACAGTCTGCTGACGATGGAAGTTCACTTTTGAACTCCTTGGAAAAGGCTTTTGTTCGTTTTCGACTGTCTTTGGTCCAACAAAGAGGAATCTTGGAAGCAATCAATGAACGTATACCAAATCTTTCTCGGGATCCAAGAACGTTATTGGGCACACCAAGGGACTGTCCTATCACGAATTTGGATAACGAGATCTACATTCACGTGGGACTGAATAACGTTCTGACGAGAAAGCTAAGGAAAGTTAGCACAGTCCTTGAAGGGATTAACATTCAGGTGAGTTGTGATGGTACTTCGGTTTATCGTTCATCAAATACACAGCTGTGGACAATACTGGTGAGAGTAATCACGCCCGCCTACCTCCCAGGTGTCACCGTCGGTTTTTATTGCGGTGTGGGAAAACCGTCCAACGTGTCAACTTTCATAGGTGAGTGCGTGGCGGAGTTGAGCAAAGAGTTAACCGAAGGAATACCGTTTGGTGACAGACGCATACGATGCCGACTGTCGTCAGTGCTCTGTGATACTCCGGCCCGGAGTTTCATTAAACAAGTGAGAGGCCGACTGGTTACTTTGGCTGTCACAAGTGTATCCAACGCACTGTGAAAAAAGGATGACTTTTCTTACTGTTAAGTGCAAGCTTCATGACGACGAGGCATTTCATACCATACGGCATCGGAAACATCACATCGGCGTGAGTCCCTTTGTTTCCCTCCTCATTGACATGGTTCAGGCTTTCCCATTAGATTATATGCACCTTGTATGTTCGGGTGTGATGAATACACTCCTCGATCTCTCGCTGCATGGTCCTCGCAATTCATTTGACCGCTTGGATAAGATTGCCTGTAAGAACCCTGGCAATCGGATACTCCATTCGCATGCCGCCACTCCGTGTGATTTCCGGAGGCTTTGTCGCCATGCTCATAATATTCACCGGTGGAAAGCCACGTAATTTGGAACATTTTTATTGTATTTGGGATCTGTTTGTTTGAAGGGCTTGTTGAGTGAATATGCGTATAAGCATTTCATGCTGCTTTCGGTTGCCATTTTTATTTTGTGCCATTCAGTTTTGTACACATCATGCAATGCCCTTGCGGAATCTATTTTGAGTATATTTGTTCAAAATTCTCTTCTTTGTACGGTGTTTCAAATATTACGTACAACGTTCATTCAATAATTCATCTACCCAAAGATGTTCCTAATCACAGGACGCTGGACAAATTTTTCTGTTTCCCATTTGAATCCTATCTACACAATTTGAAATTTAGTATTCATGGTCCCAGAAATCCTGCCCAGCAGTTGTATCGCCGTTTGTGAGAGTGTATTACTTTGGACAACCCGGATTCCACTGCCCACATACAAGATGACTTCGGACAACCGATTCATCTGTTCCGCGGACGCAAAAATGCTGTCCTGGTGAACCGCATAACCTTTTCCCCCAGCCCACTGAACAACATCGCTATCGCCAATGGTAAGCCGGCTGAAACTGTCGACATACGTGACGCATCAGTTCGTGTGGAATATTTTTAAAGCCCGTGTCAATTTTCCGGCAAACCCATGCACTCTAACCACCTGTACATATATTCCGTTGACGGTTTGCACGATGATGTTGTAACACTTCCTGTTAGTAGCATTGTGTGTAAATGCTCTCATATAACTGTTAGTAGTCTTCATGTAATCGTACCTATATTACACACGTTTCACTATTGATATTTCGCTTATTGATATGTACCTGGCACTTGAAATTTATAATGAATAATGACACTGTGTATTGCCAACAGCTAACTCTTTCAGATGTACTAGTATTTGTTTTCTTTTGTGCTAAATCTGTGGCCATTGTCCACAGTAACTGGCTGGTGGATGACAAAAGAAAACGTTGGCCCAAGTCGTTCATCTTTCACTTTTATCAGAGATTGCCGTTGGAAGGTTGAAAATTGGCGGATAGTTTTCCAGATTACGAATTCCACGAGGTATATCACTCAGGTAAATTCGAAGTATATTCTTATGCTGTCAGATAACCTGAGGGATGCAATAGATTTTGAGAGGAAGTTTATCGGTGAAACCGGCAGGTCAGCGTCGTCGGATGATACATTACCGATGGCACCCTTTGCCGAGCGCTATTCCGTTCGCCGCAGGTGAGTTATCACTTCATTTTCTATTCTTCAAGGGTACCTATTACTTTCACATCAGATGAGGGTTCCGAGGAACTCCCTCTATCTTAGTGAATTCGTATGGAATCTTCCGTACAATCACCAATGTCTCCAGGACAAGCTTTGGACTCATTCCACCCCTCACCATGGTAAAGTGAATGCAGCTTTCCTCATCACGCCTCTACGTTGCCCACCAAGATTGACAGATGAGGCGAACCGCGGATTTATGGAGACAGAAGCCTCATTCAACACCATGAGGTTATTGGTTAGTGCTACCGGTAGCGTTTCCGGAAGATCACCGGCATATTACCTAAAAACCACCGGAACTCTACCGGCACTTCACCGGAACCGGTCCGGATCAGGTGTGCTATTAGGGTGTCATCAATTAAATCATCGGACTCGTTGTTCGTTGAAACGGAACAACTGCCTGGGAATTTGTAAAGAACTTCATAGAAGTTAACTTTTTACACCATCCCGTACGAGGGGTGAGTTGAAATCACCCCCATTAACCCTGAGAACTGCGATCTGCTTCTTGCGCCTCCACATTGTAGTTCTGGAGCAGCCACACAATTTTGGGTGGGTCTTTTCCATCTACACATGAAGAGGTAAGTGAAAATGAATGAGATTTACCTTCCGAAGAACATCAGAAGCCGACCAAACGCAGTGCAATGTTTAACAGCGCAGCCTGAGAGGCAAAAACGCGCAGTAAAATGGACATTAAATGTCAAAACTTTTCTTAATACGGTTTTCTGACATGGAATATTGGGTTTGGAATTCTCATGCATTCACGATCCCAGAGGTTTCTGTATCTAAAATCAGTGGGGACCAAGCTAATAAATATCCAGAAATGTGGCTTAACAGAGACTCTCGTTCAAAATTTCTTGCATTTGTGATGGACTCTGCTGTTGTTATAGAGGTTTTGATTGTTTTTGGGGACAACACACTGATTTCCTTGACCTTCTCCCAGGGGACACTCAGGTGTCGGTCGAGTGTCCCTTCGTGTTGCCTAGGGGTACCGGTAAAATCGACAACGTTGCCAACCTACGTCACGCCACGCACGCGGCAAGGCGAGCTCCAGCTCGTCAGCTCTGACCATTAGCTCGTCAGTCTCCCATCTCCTGTCATTTATACAGAGTAACCAATATAATTACTAAAACCCATAAACTGCTATCGTTATGCTTCTCCATTCGCAGGACGGGAATCGAGCCCGCGAATCGTGCGAGCGCCTAAACTGTTCGGCTGGACAAGCTGGAAGGCAAGAAGCGCATAAAAGGGAAGCCTCGTGGCTCTGGCGGATATTCGAATTGGGGGGGACATACCGGCGCAGTGCAGGATACCGGTGATCATATCGTGATAAACTACATGGTCCCTCAGTTATGCATTACTAGACTACGCACAGGTGGAGTATGAAGTGTAAGGCAAAATATATAAAATTGTTACAAATCCAGGAAACCTCGTTGGCTTTTGCAGCTCTCAGCCACGCTGATTCCTCCTGTCGACGGGTGCAGCTGTATCCTCCGTGGAGTTTGGTGTTGCAGCCAGTATTGGAGGTCATTGGTGGAAGTAACAGATGCCGGCTCAGGATGACTAATCGAAGGTGAGCAGGTGGGGGCTTTGGGTTGGTTGCTTAGGGTGGGCTGCCTAGGGTGGGTTCTACCTCGACGAAAGCTAGTTTGAGGAGACCTCAACCGATGGTCCCTTCCCTTCTTTCGACATCTGCCCCGTATTCATCGTCCTCACGCTGGATGGCGCGGCACGGGCTGGCTTAAGCCTCTTATAGTGGCTACCGCACTGCTTCTACTCGGGTAAACACATGGCTGGCGGTCGCTAGAGTGGTAGGCATGTAAGATGATATGAGATGATGGCATATTTCTCGATCGTGGTCGAGACGCACGCGCAAGCGCATGATCACGGTGTACAACGTTACTCAGAACAATGAACTATACAGTTATTTCACGAAGGCGAGTCGAAAACGTGAGAAGCAAAACAATATAGCTACAGATAGTTTGAATCGACCGAGGTGATAATGGTTTGCGCGGCAAATACGGTTTAGTTTCGAATTTGAGTCGGTTGGTGGTGGCCCGTGGAAATACAAAATATGTCGTGGAAATATATTGCTAAGGATGCATTATAAACCAGAGTAGTGCAAGCTGTGGATAACGGAGGCCTATTGGGGTTCTGTGCACGGAATAAGTTATGAACATGGAGAGATGAAAGAAATGGGAGTATACTCGTGAACTTTGTTGAGTATGAAGAGAACGGCTCTGTATGAAGACAATGGTGGATAATCCCGGTTATAAGAAACGGAGTGCGTCATGAAACGGGGAGACATGAGCAAACTTTGTGGGAGTGGCCTAGGAAACGATGATTGTGGAGGAAACAGCAATCCATATAAAAGGTGAGTTTAGGATCAGGACCAATAACCCGTATCATTCAGGAAAAAGGGAGCGCAACCTGAAGGCCTTGAATTGGCGAGGAGTCAATTTTAAGCGGGATGCCAATCGAAAGTAAAATGGAATTTCGCAAGTGAAAACTGAGTGAAAAACCTCCGCGCAGGCTCACGCCTTATTGTTCTGTTACGCTGACAAAAAATATATTGTTTTATTGATTCTCAGTGATACCGGTGTCATAATTGGGAACCACGGACGGGGGATAAGTGGGCTCGCGTTCGGATGGCGTACCGAATTTTAATGAATAAAGGATTCCAGTGTTGCTTATTCTGGCTCTGTTATTGGATTGTTTCACGTGATACCAAGGTGACGTGTAGCATCCCGTGGGTATGGTTCATCAGGCGGGGTAAGGGACGTGTCAATCAATCAGTAGGATTTGGCCTGTGAACAGTTATTTGTGAAGACTCCAGCAGTGACATCAGTAGTGGAGGTGTTGCGCCAGAAGACGCCTATCAATCTACTGGTAAGCAGTTGGGAGTGGTCAGGTCGTGTGGCTCGATTGCAATCCCGTTCCGTATAAAAGGTGCAATTTAGGCTCCTGTCGGTACAGGTCAAAGTGTGGGCATTGGCCACCGAAAGTGGAGCCCGGAAGTGGGCGACGTCAAATCTGAAATAAATGATGTTAGCAGTCTGGACGTGGGTCCAGCTGTTAGTTATTATTATAAATAGCGACAGTTAGTAATGAGCTGGTTGTCTTTATGTGAGCCCTGAGTGGCACATTTTATACTCCGATCTGGGTTTTAGTTCGAGAGCTAAAGTAACGTCGGGTTGCAGGGGGTTGATAAGTACTACTACAGGCTAGCAAGATAGGTTGAAGCGGGCGGGCTGCTGCGTCTGCATTTCAAAGGGTAAATGGCTTGCACGCAATTAGAGGTTGTGAAGAGCAATAAGTAAGACTTCGGGAAGAACCACTAGGGCATCGGTGGTAATGTGTTAGGGAAAGTTGTTATCATGCAGAGAAACGTGGACGTGAGTTCATCTGTGCTCCTACTCGGTAGTGCCAACCTACTGAGATTAAACTTAAAAGTGAGAAGGAAAATCTCATGACGTGGTGGATGCATGAATACCATATTTGTTATAAGGTTGAGGAGGGATAGTCAGTGGGAAATGGAAAATATAGACGGTTCTCCGTGTTCATTTTTTGTAGACTTAAGTGAGGCAGGTGTTGGTCATCTGTTGCCCCTGTAGTGTTACCAATATGCTACCGTATGTTATCCATGTCAGTGGGCTTGGAGTCCAGGCTGCAGTAGTGATTGTAGTTGGCAGGGGGCTGTGGTTACTGTTGGGTACGGTTGTAAACCTAAGCGTGGCTTGGACGCTAGGACATCGGGAAGGCCGCTTTCTAAGAGAGATGACGGAAGGTGGAGGGGCATAGTTGGAATAGGTGACCGGTTTTCACTATGCTCTTATCTTTCTCTTTCTTATTTATTAATTATTATTATTGTTTTCCTTTTCCGGGCTTCACCGCGGTTGTAGTTATTCGTCAGGTATGTCGGTACGCTGTCCAGGTCAACGAGTTGAGAGTCAGGGCTATGGTAGCGATTGTATTTGACGTCGACATGCACGCTAGGTGTGCTTATGGGGGGTATGGGGTGGCTGAAACTTAGAGCGGGGGTGGGTAGGCGTAAGTGGAAAGTCCAGTGCGTTTTCACCCCAGTCAGTCTCGTGCGTGAAAACCAAAAGCTTGTCGAGCGGACAAGGGCGATGTGGGGTTTCCCCTTTCGCAGGATCAGGTCTGAGCTGATGGGAGACATACCCATAGATGAAGGTTGCCCAATTCCTTCACAGCCCGATGTCAGTGGTATTTGGTGATGGAATCTGTCCCACGAGGTCTTTTTTTCCACTGTTCTTTTTTTTGTTTCCTAACAGAGGGGTGGTTGAGCCCATATAGGAACTTTCCATAGCCCCTCCGTCCGATCGTAATTTTATGCGTATTTGTCTTTTTTTCGCAACTGCTGGGGGTGGTCTGTTTTCCCCACGTTCAAACGACGCTATGGTATGGGTGCCGTTGACTTCAGGGGTTTCGCTAACATGGGCTTGAAAAATACAGAGTGGGACTATTCAAACACACGGAGTAGGACAACGAGCGTTGTAAAGCACAAACTAGCATACGTGTGTCAGTCTCATACAGCGCCAGATCATGCCTAAGACCATCAGGGACCATACCGGGCTAGCTGATGTGGATGAGTTTAGCTCTGCTGACGATAATAGTGTGGAGCATAGGAGGGAATATGATTGAAGTTGGTGGGTGGTAGATGCAGAGGTGAGACGAGAGGAAAGGCCACTAAGTAGGTACTAGCAAGTGGGCTTCTGGGATAAGAGGTTCTGGAATGAGACGATTAGGAAAGGGGAAATAAGGCAGGACATAAAACCCAGGCGAGTGGTGGTAGCCAAAATGAGCGAAAAAGGAGTGAAAAATCAGGTAAGGTGGTAAGCAGCGGAACTCAGTGTCCTAGGGTCCAAAGCCACATACCTATTTGCTGCAGGGACATCTAAGCCTAAGAAACTTAGACTGATTGGCAATAGAACACGAACATAGTCGATAATTAGGAGAACCGGCAAGCATTAAACTAGGTATAGTTATAAAAGTCAGCAAACTGTGGCTACAGTAATATGGATTGTGTGCAATATAGAGTAAAAGAGAATGGTTGCTCTGGCATTTGTCATGAAAGTTCTAGTGCAGTAATCCTAGTAATCAAACCCGTTTACGTAGGCCACCTCTTCGGTGACGGTCCGGCCGGTAAGAAGGATCACATTGGGAACAGTCAAGGAGTGATCCAGCGAGCCTCTGGACTGAGAAATTGAGAGATTGTCGCGGATGTTTAGCGGGAGTTTATTCCAGAACTTTGAGTATATATATATATATATCTGTACGTGGATGCGACTATCGGACGGGTCATGAGAAAGCGGTCGAACGCAAAAGACTGTCACATTGTGGTCTAATAATCAAGGCAATCTTCATATGCTTGGTCTATGTTAATGTTAGCACGGGTCATGCTAATTACAGAAGATGCGTCTAGGATTTTGCATATTGCTCCTTTAAATTGTGTCAGCGTGCGACACGATCGCAGTGAGTCAGGAAGCTTATTCCAGAGGCTGGAGTAGATAAACCAAGAAATATCTAGATCTGATTGAGAGTCTAGATTGGGGGATTGTAATGGTGAATTGCCTGTGACGGAGGGAGTAGGGTGTCTCACTAGAGAAACCGAGTGGGTAATCAGATAAGTGGACTTTTGAATGCAGGAGGTTGAAGAGAAATGAGAGATTGAGCTGGATACGACGTAAACATAGTGGTTCAAGCCGGAGTAGTTCGCACCTGGCTCTGTAGTTGAGGTTGGGAGAGGTGGCCAGTAATTTTTTGGTGAAGGAGCATTGCACTTTCTCTATGTTGACCCGGTCGGCCTTTCGCATCAGGGTAAAGACTAGGGGGCAGTATTCCAGTAGCGACCTGGCGTGAGTCTTGAATATCAGGAGCTTACTATCCTGAGTACGGTATGTCCTGAGGATAAGTGCAATCATCCTTCTTGCCTTGCCAACTTGGGTCAGTGCTTGTTCATGGAAGTTGAAGGAACATGAATAATGCAGGCCCAGATCTCTTACCACATGAGTAGTGGGTATCGGCAGACCATTTGTTTTAAGGAAGCCAGGTGGAACGCGGCATTTGTAAGAAAGAAGGGAGCTCTTAGCTGCGGAAAACTTCATCAGCCATCGAGTGCACCATTCGTCAAGGGACTTCAAGTCTGAGAGAATATCACTGACAGCTGAGTGCATGGCGTTCGCCTCAAAAGTATAGACTAGTTTTATGTCGTCAGCAAAGAGGAATGTCGTGCCATGACGCACTACTTGGAAGACGTCATTTATATACATAAGAAATAAGGGAGGACCTAAAACGTTACCCTGTACGACCCCGCTAGTAATTCGTTTGGGCCGAGAGGATGTTCCATTGACGATGACGGTTTGAGAACGTTCAGAGAGGTAAGATGATAGTCAGGACAGAAGGGGGTCAGCGACTCCGTAGGATTTAATTTTTGGCAGTAAGCGGGCGTGAGATACACGGTCGAACGCTTTAGTCATGTCGAGAAAGATGACGATAATTGACTTGCTGCTATCAGCTTTAGAAGTGATTAAATTGAGGAAGTCCATCTGACATGTGAGGCACGAACGGGACTTTAGAAACCCATGCTGAGCTCGGTTGATGAGATTCCGAGAAGTCAGGAAATTTGCAAGCTGGTCCTTTACTATCCTCTCCATGAGCCTGGAAACAATCGAAGTGTGGTTTATTGGGCGATAGTTTCCCGGATCATGCAAAGGCCCATTTTTGTGTTTTGGAATTATACAGGACGCTTTCCATTGAGCTGGGTAGACTCCGGACGACATAGATAGTGTAAAGAGGTTCAGCAATAGGAGCACTAGGTCAGGTCCTCCAGATCGAAGTAGGACAGGTGGAATGTCGTCAGGCCCTAGGTGATGGGAGGGTTTCGTGTTGGCCAGGAATTGCCTGATGTTGGCCGTGGTAAATGTTATGGTTGATATCTCGTCCTGTGTGAGCATCGGATCGCAGAATGGTGGAGGGTTTGTGTCCGTTATAAGAGCTGAGGCGAAATAGCAGTTGAAAGCTTCAGCCGTATCTTCTAGCGAGACAAGGTGGGTGCCATTTTGGATAAGGAATGGGATATTGTTTCTATTGCTGCGCGAGTTGCGAGATTTTAGCAGTCTTGAGAGAAGCTTCACACTGTGAGGCTGCTGTAGGGCATTCCGTTCTTGCTTTTTGAGTTTATTCTCGGTTGCTGCATAGTGATCACGGCAGAGTCGGCTTATTCTGTGTATCAAAGAGAAGTCTCGATTCCTGAGGAAAGAGTTCTGGAGCTTACAAATTTTTTGTCGAAGTCTGTCAATTTTGGTAGTGTTGGCTCCAATATGTCTAACGGTTGAGGTAAGGCAATTTATGGAGGAAAGCAACTTGACATAGAACACATCGGCTGCTTTTTGCGGATCAGATGTGAGGAAAAAGTCGGACCAGTCAACGCCCCGGATGGAGGTTTCCAACTGGGCCCAGTTAGTCAGTCTGTAGGTGTTTTGGTTTTTGATTTCGACAACTTCAGGTAGGCATGATTCATGTGTAACATTGAAGTGACATATGACCATTTTGTGGTCACAACCGGGGAGGTTTTGTGTGACGGAGACGTTCACATCACGGAGGCCATGAATGAACACCAGATCGAGGATATTGTTATGCCTTGTTGGTGTGGAGACATGCTGTGTCCATCCTGCAGCGTAGGTGTCCAGAAGGAAATTGGATAAATTTGAGGGGGCAGTCATCGCATTCCAACAAATACCCGGAGTGTTAAAGTCTCCTGCTATGATCTTCGGACCTAAGGATAGAATAGAAATGTACTCGAAAGCCCTAATGATATGCTGGAAATCAGAGTAGCTAGAGGTAGGTGCGCGGTAGACGCATCCAGTATGCAACACGTTTCCAGGAATAAGGACGGAGAGCCAAAGAGTGTCGGGAATACAATCAAGCACTGGGTGGTGGAGGCGGGTGATAGTAAATCTATGTTTAATGTATGCAAGACAACCACCGCCTTGGCGGTTCACTCTGCTTACTCGAAAGGAGTTATAACCTTCCAACGAGACAACGTCAATTGGGGTGTGGTCGACTAACCATGTTTCTGTAACCAGAACGATGTCAAAGCTAGAAGCAAGTACATGTTTCCTCAAGTGGTTAATTTTGTTCAACAGCGAACGGGAATTCAACAGTAGGAGGGAAACTCTGCCTGTAACTTTGAGATTACAAGGCGCTAAAGCTCCGCTTGAGGGTAGCGGAAGACTATTGGGGCCGAGTATGCTTCCGGCAGCCGGTTTGTCAGCCAGGAGGGCGTCGCCAGGGGGAGTAGTAACTGGGCTTGGGGGATTGGCAGGTGGGTTACATGGTAGTTGTTTGTAGGGTACGGTGTGGTCGCCTATATAGGGCAAGGATGGGGGGAGGACCTCAGTTGTTCCACGGGTTTGATGAATTGAAGCCTGGAGGGGGACAGTGTAAGGAAAAAGGGATGGGGAGGTGCTGTTTGGGAGAGTAGTTTGAATGCGGGGAATATTCTCGGAGGGGGCCGGCAGGAAAAAAGCGGCCACGGACGGATGGCAGTACTAGGCTAGGAGACGTAGATGGGTCTTGTGGGAGTGTGTAGCTAGGTGGGGCACGGAGATGGTTCCCAGGGAGTGACTGGGTAGCGGTAGAGTTATAGAATAGTTGGTGTGGCGGATAGTAATGTAATGGAGCAGTGGTTGGAGGGGGGGATAAGGTAGGTGAAGGTAGGGTGGGAATGATAAGGCAGTTAGCCGGGATGGAAAAGTAGGATCCACAGGCGTATAGGAAGTTGGTAAAGTTTCACTCTACTGAGCCATTTCCTTATAGTTTGCATGTGCATTATGTTGATGGGCCTTGTTCATTTGGCGACGAAGTGTTAACTTCTGAGGGTCGATCTGCACTGACGGGCTAATCAGCGGTGGTGGCCGAGGGGGTAACCAGGTACATTCTGGTGGCGAATGAGTGAGAGCAGCGGGTGGGCTTAGGGGCCTGGTTGAGTTATCGAGAATGCTAGAGGTAACAGGTTGCATGGGTGTGGACGGAGGTGGGTTGATGGTGCAGTGGTTTTTAGGTGTGGTTGAATAACCCGAATTGGTGTTAGTGGAAGGGATGGGGTCATTTAGGCTTGTGGAGAACATGAGCTCGCGGGTGGATGAGTTGGAGGAACCCTCATCAGTTTTGTGGGTGCTGGGGCGCTTGTTCTAGTCTAGAGATTTGCTTTGGCTGTTCTGAATGTTGAAGCGTTTGCCAGGTGGCTCTTTGGGTGAGGAAATTGGCGTACTGTCTAAATCTATGGTTGAATTGCGTTCTGCAATAGATGGCAACATCGGGTGATGGCCAGTGATAGGTGCACCGGAGTTTCGGGGTGGACTGTTGGTCGCACTAACACCGGGGTTACTATTCTGGGCGTGACTCTTGTGCACTTCTCTTTGCAGTGGGGTCTTGTCAGGAAATATCTTGGCGCACTTGAGGTCGGTTTTGGCTACGACTAGCGATTGCCGGCTGATAAAAATCTTGGCGACAACTTCATTTGCAAACTGGAACAGCAGTGGGAAGGTGGTGCGCAGATAAGTTTTGCGGAGTCTAACACAGTGGCACGGTTGTGAGTCAAGGTTGCAAGCTCTTAAGATCATATCTTTAGCGGATGAGAGAGGTATTCGGTCTGGGATATTAAACGCAATCTCATTGTTTGCCTTTCTTATCCGTCTGAAGATTTCCGAGGCAATTGTGTCCACAAACTTCGTGGCCAGTAGTAGATTGGTTGGGGTATGGTGTGCGGCTGGATCAAGCAAGAATGCTATAGGCATCAGTTGACCGATCATCCGATCACCGGAGTCAACGCGAGAGGAAAGACTACTCAGATTTTTGCTCATTTCCGTAGTTTCTCTATTAGCATGTCCAAGTATATCTACTAGAGAGACTGAGCAATTATCCAGTGAGTTTTGCAGTTTAGCGGCCTTGCGACGGCGGTTGCTGACAGTGATTTTGGGTCGGCTGGGAGGAGATGTAGGCATATCTATGGCGGTGAGGATGTGGATGGCCAATCGGATAAGATGTGGCAGTGTGCGAGGGTAAGAAACTTATACGGAAGCAGGGGATTGTAGAGAGTATGGCCAATATATGTAGGCCTTAGGGGGGAAGAAAGTGTTAGCCACGGGAGGTCAATATCGGCGGAACTAATTATGTATCAGTTGTTCAGCTAAAAATTGCAGGCGGTTTCTGCGGATGGTGTTGTTTGAAAGTTTCTGGATGTATTACGCAAGTCTCTTTACGAGGGTGGTTCCCTGAGTGGTATCTTGGAATCTGCTGGTGTGGTTTGACTGAGACTGATATTTCGCTTAGCTCCTACACTGAGAGAAGTTCAAAGATTACTTTTGTGTGAATCTTTTACCACCGGGTTGTCCCAGAGAATAGTGTTCAGAAAAAATCGCTTGATTTTTTCTGGGTCGGACAACAGACCTTAGAGCTATAGTTTTAGGGATTATCCTAGATAGCCTAATAGAAACTATACCGAAAATAGCGAAAAACTAAGAGTCGGGTGTCGTGGTGGAGTGGGCTTTATCACCCGCATTCGCTGTGGTAACCGTTTTTCGTAATCCCCATAAATTAAACTCACGGTTGGTGATGAGTCACCAAATCACCTGGAAGTCGTGAAGAGCAGACATAAACCAGTTCAGCCGATGAGACACCGATGTCAGCTTTACCGGCTTTAAGCAGACCCACAAGGACAATCGGCAAAATCTCGCTCCATAGGGGGTTATCACGAGCATGAACGACAGCCTTCATTTGGCGATGGAATCGCTCCACTGTACCATTCGCCTGAGGATGATGAACCGTCATCTGGTTGTATCTGCAACCGAGTGCGTTCAGCAGCTCGTGGAAGGCACTGTCAAGATGAGAACAGCGGTTGGTGGTCAAGACAGCAGGCCAACCGAACTGACCTATCCAACCAGTGAGGAATGCTTATGCTGCCTCCTCTGGGGCAGAAGGAGAAAAGGCGTGGCCTATGGCCAGCGCGTGGAGCGATCTACACACGTGAGGATGCAGAAGTAGCCGTTATATGGTGGAGGGTCGCCCTGGATCCACATGCACGTGGTGAAAGAGTGCCTTCGGTTCAGATAATGTGTGTAGTGTGGATCTAGCATGTCGGTGTATTTTTCCGCGTCGGCTTTGAAGACAAGCTAGGGCCAATGGAAGTAAGTCAGCTTTCACTCAAAGCTAAACGAATTGCCTGGTGACTAGTTTCAATGAGGTGTTTACACCAGAGTGCAATAAGTTGTGGAGACCGATAAAACTCTTCGGCGAAAACTGGCAGGAATTAGTAGTCGGGGCCGACCCTGTGACACATCGCAAATAATAGTGTCCGAAGAGCCCGTCCCGAATGCCGGGGGGAAGAATCGGGATCCGCATTGAGTAATATGTTGGCGATAGCTTCCTTGATCGAAACAGATGCCGCCTATGCCTTGTCGGGAAATATGAATTTCTGCTTACCTCCACATGAGAGGTCTGTGAGATGCTGCATTATTGCGACGCGGTGGGGGATAAACCGGCGACAAAAGTTGACGGAGTCAGAAAACTGGAATGACTGACGGCTAGGATGAGGCTCAGGATAATCGGAAACTGCCGTCACTTTGTCATGCAGAGGCTGTATGCCCGAGGCTGAGATGTCGTGACCTAGGAAAGTGGCGATTGTCCCGCCTGGTTCGGATCTGGCAGGATCAATGGTAACACCGATTTGGCTAAGGCGCTCAAAAAAAGCGCGCAAGTGTGCCATTGGCTCTTTTTTTGGTGAACTTGCTGCCGAGGTATCGTCCAATTACACGCAGACATTCTTCAAACCGCGTGCTGCTTCCTGCATAAACCTTTGACAGGTTTCAGCCGCATTGCTGAGCCCATGCTGCATGCACAAAAACTCGAATAATCCTATTGGGTCTGTGACTGTGGTTTTAGGGACCTCAGCCTCAGCTACCCGAACTTAGTGGTAGGCCCCAACAAAGTCGATTCGGCTGAAAACGAACCAACCAGATAGGGAAGAAGGTAGATCCTGAATATGTGGAATGATATACCTATTTGGAACGGTAGCTTGGTTGAGGGCCCTGTAGTCACCGCAGGGGTGTCAGTCGCCATTAGGCTTAGGAACCAGGTGAAAAGGCGATGCCCAAGGGCTACCGGGCGGAGGTGTTATGCCCAACTCTAACGTGTTTGAACCCGGCTTATGCTGCTCAGAGCTTGTCTAGAGCCAAGCAACATGGTGAGCTAAATCTTAGGGGTCTTTTACTGACATTTTTGGGGACTTCGGCAGTCACCACGGGAAGGGGTCCATTTTGCCTTAGGACTGCCGGGTAAGCTGAAAGGAGTTCTGTGTAGGTGTTTTCAGCTTCAGGTTCGATGTATAAGTGCGTGATGTGATTCGCGGAGGAATACGAACCGGTTGCGGAAAGAGAAGTCCGTCGGTCGACGACTCCTTCATCTTACATTTACTATGAGGTCTAAATGGTCAAGAAAGTTGACAGTTAGCATGAGATAGGTGATATCACCTAAAATAAACACCCAGCGGAAAGTGTGACGTAGATCTGAGTTCAGAGTCAGTGAGTTACTTTCGTAAGTCGCAACAGGAGTGCCTTTGGTAGCACTGAAATGTTGAATTGATGGAATAATAATAGTCCATTTCGGGTATCCTCAAGGGGTGCAGCAATGAAGATCAAACGGTACAGTTGAAAGCCGAATCTGAATTTCAGGAGGACTGTACAAGTATGCGCACGCGATGGAACATAGAAGGAAGCACCTAAGCCAGTTTTCGTAGAAGCTCCCGGCAAAACTAAACTCAATTTCAGGTGGTCGAGCCGGTCAAATCCAGGTGGAGATGATTGGGGATGGTAACGATGCCCACAGATAGTACGAGGGAGAGGCTGCTCTAAAACAGAACCCAAAGGGACTGGCGGACATTCGATTACCGTGAAAAAGAAAAAAAGAACCATTCCCGAAAAAGACGTAAACAAGCAACAGTGCATTGCAATATATGACGGGGGTTAGGATTGACAATTGGACGATGAAAACAGGTGGTAATACGGATAAAGAACGAGAAAAGTCAGCCGAGGATTACAGTTGCGACGTTCAGTGATAGTGTATCGAATGACCCCTTGTATACCAAACAGACAACACACCTGGAGAGTGGTTGCCAAAGTGGTGCTGAAAGGAGCGGCCGGATACGGACATGTAGGCTCAAGCGGATTGATTGTTTTCAGAAAAGTGGAACACAGTGCATCAACCTGAATATGGAAACTGGTGATAAGTCGATGTGTAGTGCCCAGCCGAGAGAGTAGTATAGGCACATAGCTGGAGAAAGTGATAAAGTGACCGGTGTAAGGCTATCTACTAAGGTGTTCCATAAAAGATGGACCACTTTATGGAGACAGAACAGAAGCGAACAGTACAAGTGCTTATCGGATGTGCAAATGCGGGACATGATAAGTTGCAAGTTGAGGATATTGCAATGCAACGGCCCTAAGTGGGCTAACAGCAGAGCTGACAGAATAAGCAAACAATTACAGACTCATCAGGTATTGGTAATCTCTAGAGATATACTTCGTAATGATGTACTGCTTGGACGTTATAGTACGGAAGTGAACGGCAAAGATAAATATGTCAGTAAAAGTAGTGAAAACGGGTGTGTTTCATCTTGGAGAACAGTGGAGTTTACTAATGGGACTGGTGAATAGTTTGGCATGGAACCTCGGGAAAATGCACCGTGAACGATGAGTGAAGAACGGTAATGGGTCCTCAAATATGCGATAATTATAAGCAGAGGAAGTATATTTTGCTGGGCACAAAAATCGATGAGCCATGATGGCGAGCACGATGGAAAGTCGACTTTGCTTGGAGGATACATTGGCATGTTCGCAGCGTTTCGAGTGTATGAATGGGGTTTTTAATATTTTTTTAATGCGCAGCCGATGCTAGCGGGTGGCGCTGGCTGTGAGCTGGACACACAACCCGAGAACCATTTTTGGGGGTAGGAGGGGAGATCCATCAGTCTGGCAGCTCCAGAAGGTCGTTGCAGATATCCCGCAAGCCCGATATGCTCCGGTCAAAGAGGTGGATCTGGCTGCTCCGTGCACCGGTGGGATTTGCAAAGGCCACATCGGCTTGATAGCATAGCCATAGAGATGGAGTGATCCAAGAGTTTGTGACCAGGTTTTGAGGGATCCTGGAGACCGTGGTCATTTAGGAAGCAAAGGAATGACGTGCGGGTATCAGACTTTCGGCCGGAAGATTGGGACAAATAGCTTGCCGGTATTATCTTCACATCATTCCAAGGCTACTGGGGGTGAATAGGGGTACCGAAATGGTGACTGAAACCAAGAATATGGATGATGATTTGCAGGTGGATGGTAGTCGCGGGAGTGGAATATGGGGATGGAGTGCAACGGCAAAGTAAATAAGAGGAACGGGGTCGGTGTGGACCGAAAAAAGCGAAAGAAGCGTGATGGAGATAGATAAGAGAAGTGAAAGCACGTGAATTAGGGATAATCAATGAAGAGCTGTGTCAGTAACGCAGATCAATAAATGGGATATTAATATGCTGGCGATGGAGAAGTTTCACGGGATAGTTAGTGCCGGCGTTTTAAAATGCTTTACCCGGGTGACGCTTCCCTTACCTGTTCAAAAATCCATGCTATCCTCATAAATCTGTTTCAAAGCCGTGCACGTACGAGTCAATTTTAGTACTTTGGCAACATCTAGAAATTGTGTAGGGACATTTTTGAATCGGTCTAGTGTCTAGCAGGCCCAAAGGTCTTCGAGGAGTCTGGTCCATAAACGGGAAACAGAGAGTGATGGAGAACCTGTCTCTTAGTTTTGTTCTAGCGTATGGAACTTTATTAGCATGGTTTCGATCAATAATAATGAAGGTGGTAGGGTGCATCTTGAGGGCAACATGGATGAGTACTGGACGTATACCCTCTGAAAAGTAGGAAGCTGGACAGAAGATAAAGACTGAGTTTCATACGTCGTTGCCACGGGTGTTTACATCTTAGCAGCTCACATCTTTGTAGTTCAAGAGAGGTGATGAGCCGAGTAGTAGCTTAGTGAAGGATTGCTGAACTCTCTCGGTGGCAAGTCCATCATATTTGCGCATGTGATGTAGGCCGCAGGCTGCACTGGAGCGGCACTCCGGCGCGGGATTTAAAGAGCAGAAGCTGAGTATCGCACATTCTTAAAGTTCTACAGATAAGGGCTATCGTTCTCTTAGTCTCAGCCACCTAATAAGTGACTTGTTTTTGGAAGGTAAAGGTGCAGGAACACCGGTGGCCAAAATCTAGTACTAGCGGAGTAATGGGAATGTACGAGCAATTTGAGGTGAGGAATTCGGGAGCAGTGTGGCTTTTATAAGTGAGAATAGCCTTCTTAGCAGCGGAGAAACCCATTTTCCAAATATTGCGTCAAATGTCAAGAGCATTCAAATCATCCGCCCTTTTGGCAAGAATAGAGATCAAGGTGTGGGGTTCAGAGGAATGGAAAATTTTGATATCATCGGCGAATAAAAACGCGGTGCCAGGGCGTATCACTTGGAATACTTGCTTAATTTAGAGAAGAAATAAAGGTGGACCCGGCCTTCTGCCTTGCATACCACCACTTGCGACTGGCTGGGGTAATGAGAGGTGACTCCTAATGTTTGCTGCTTGAGATCTTATTCCAAGATGGGATGACAACCGAGAAAAGCGTGAGTCTGTTATGCCTCAAGATTTAGCCTTGTTTGGCAGATGAGCGCGAGGCAAGCAATCGGATGCTTTTGCCATATCAACGAAGATAATGACGAATGTCTGGTCAGAGCTAGCCGACTTTGTGTTTAGGTGGTTACACCACTGGCTTCTTTTGGAGTGATATTCACTGCTGCACCAGTGTCATTGGGGAAGAGGTTATTGAAAATTAAATCTCCAACATGAAACGAACGACTGCCATTACGGCTGCCGATCGCTTTGTTCGTCAAAACGTGTCCATGTATTAGTTTCTTTGTCTGGCACCTGGGGAGATGCTATCAGCTTCGCAGTGCCGGCCTTCTCCAAAACGGTATGTGATGTCAACAGCATACCGAGCAAGATAGACCAGGTGAAGACCAGGGAGGGTTTCTGCGACGTTCACGTGGGCCAGACTTGTGGAAAGGTTCGTGGCCTCCACAATGAGGGCTGCCAGTAGTAGAAAAAGTCTGGAAGCCTGCCCGAAATCAGCAATCAGAGTGCCCTCGGAAAGTGTTCCTGCCGTGAAAGCAGTGGTTTGGGGGCTACTTGAGTTTATTAGGACCGCATTTTGTAGATTGTACCGTTCAGTAAGGATGTCATTTAGTTTTGCCGCCCCTGTGAGGTTAAGATGAATAGAAACCTAGAGTATTGCTTGAATAATGGTCGCAATTTTCCGTACCCACAAATATTTTAGGACTTTTTCCTAAACATTGTCCTACGCGCTGCTGCTTTCCTCTCAGTAAAGCGGAGGGCTTCTTAACATCATACTCCGTTTTTTGACTAAACCTCTTTAGTCTTGACGACTCAGATGGCAAAAGGCTAGAGATTACCCCATTTTTCACCGCTATGTAGGAAAAGATATTCCATATTACTTCGCGTATTTGGGTGGCTACTTCATGGGGAAGGCAATCTATAGTTCGCAAATAATGAGTACGCCTTCTTGTGATCCTGTGTCTCAAACGATGCCTATAGCATATGAAACCAAGGTTGAGTGCGACCACCAGAAAAACTGAGGAGCTGCTAGGAAGACCGTCAAAACTGAAGGTCCCGCTACTGGCTAAAGGTAGTTTCCAGCCACAAGTGCAGCGGTATTTCAAACGCGAAATGATATCTAAAGGTCAACTGGGCAACCGTGAAGCTGCACTTAATATATCGATGTGTGGAAAATACGAAAGGAATATTATAGCAGCAATCAGGATTTGTCTTTTGTGCCGCGGAAACTGTGTATATATGAAAAAATGAATGTCGCTCTAGGGCTTACTAGGGTCATTGTTGGAATGAATTCGCATTTCGGGCTCACCAGTTTAGGGTCCTCCTCGGGCAGGTCAAAACTAACTCCCGTACAGAATCTATGGCCTCTGGTCTTCTGTTCGTGGCACGATAACTATTATACTCAGCAGCGAGCAAAGAAGAGATCGAAACTTTGAGGCGGGATAACGTGTGTATTGGGGTAACACAAAGGCGTGGTGGCAGTGTACGCAGGTGGAGCAAGTGGTGTAATCGAATTCGGTGATTGTTCGCATGAAAAAAATTTGTTGGCCTCTGAAATGTGTCTCATATTCCCAGTAGCACAATTCTGTTCGGCCCATTATCGAATCCATGAGTTCAAAGCATTGTCCTGCTCTTATCGAAAATTTACATGCTGTTGTGGGAGATTCTAATCACTCCAGTGTATACCCACCTGTTTTCCACGGATCGATAGGCCACAGCAACTCCGCTGACTGACGTGCCTCCTCCCACGGACAAACTGATAACCGACTAATGAGCTTATGATTCAATTTTATTTCGCCCTTTCCGCAAACCGTCCAGCCTTAGTTGGAGCTCAACCAGAGTGTGCTTCCATTTCTCATTTCCCTTTCCTGTGCTCTTCAACGAGTATCAGCCACATCGATCACTTTCCTGTCCATCTCCCTGGCAGTCGCTCCTGGATAATATTGCTGTACGGCTGTTTACGACTTGCCGTTCCCTTTGGCTCTGCTGTCCAACGTCTCACATCCAGGCCAACTGATCCTAGCTCACACACCCTTGTTTTGATTGCTCTGCTCCCTGTTCAGTCATCGAAGATCACACGTGCCATTCCCAACGGTGTGGGGTGCGGTCGGAAAGAAAGCTTTGGCCGGCGCATATCGGGCTTGCGGGCCGCCTGCAACGAATTGTCAGCTCGATTAGGCTGGTGAACCACACCTCCTGTGTTCACTTCACGAAGCGTTTTTCTGGCGGTGCTTTTAGCGCACGGTCGGTCCCACCCATCAGCACTGGTTGCGGATTGTACGCTCCAACTCTCCTTGCCCTACCGCGTCCAACCCTTGGCGGTTACAGATCGCATGTTTCTACCATCCTTGTTCCGCCACGGCTCGCTCATCTGTCATTTTTGTCATCAATATTATCACCTTCTGTGTCGTTCTACCGCTGTGTGCAAAACGAATCATTCTGTCCCCGCTCCAATGGTCTCTCACCATAACAGCCATCACTGCATGACGTCACTCTCGCCCTTCCCACTTAACTCTGTCCAAGCCGACAGTATTTCCTTTCCCGATTACCGGCTCCCAATCTCTGTTCACTTGGTACCTCCCCATGCTCATAAGGCTCATTGACCACATTCTTATACCTCACTGCTTACCTTTATGTCACCTTCTTCCTTGTCCTCCCTACCCTTGCCTCCTGACACTACGCGACAGTCCAATCCACACCGAAGACAAATCCCCATATAATAACTCGCCGCGTCAAACTTTGCATCTTTTACGGCCACATTTATTATTTATTCACACTAACATTTTCTCCTTGATTGGCTCCGCAATTACCGTGTGAACCTTCCCATTAGGCCGTGTTTTGACTAGCGTCTTCTGAATTGGTCCGTTTGCGCACTTGCCTGCAGGTACGCAGCATTCCAGTTCCACCGCCTCAACCCCGAAAGGCATATATTTCTGATGCCTTCTCTTCCATCACAGCTTTACCTGTCCTGGCGCTTATTTCTTCCCGGCCTTCTGCGTGTTTTACTTGAAGTAAAATGACTCGATTGGCCATCCCTCAGCTTTTTCTCTTCGGTCATTGCCCTTGTAGTGACCTCGATCGTTTTGAGAAAATGGCTATTTTCTGGACACCATTTTGGATCTATTTTCTCCACGATCTTTTTTGACGTTCGACATTGACCTCAGTGTTCTCCGGTTGTCTACGTCTTACTGGACTGACTTTTCCGAGGTTTCCGTCGACCTCGTTTTAAATCACTTTCACTTTCGGTCGTTTCGCTCGTGGTTCGCTCTCAGCACAGCCGTCGCGTTTCGTTCCGTTTTCCGTTCGGTGTATTTCTCGTATCGGTACTGTTTCGGTGCCACGAGATATAGAATACACCTCGCATCTGTAAACCGACTTACGTCTTCTCTATTCATCCGATAGAGGGGATATCGTTGGTATTCGCTGCTAGACCCGATAGGAGACACGTTCGCCAGCCGCTCCCGAACGTCTCCTATATTGGTGAGCCCAAGAAACTTCCAGAACCTCCTGGATTATTCGTCCGCCCTGTGAGTCTGTGATTTTTAGCTGTTTCACGTCCTCCCTTCGTTGCACGATATATATTTTTTACGATATATTATCGCAACATAAGCACGCCAGAGGATAAGATGCAGCTCGACACAGACCTCACTTTTTCTGCGGTTGCTTTTAAGCACGGGTATTGCAGCTCGAACAGATGCAATCCGAATCTCAGGATTGTTTTCTAACATTCCGCACGTTTTTCATCTTCGTTCAATAAATTCCCCATATTGATTAAACCTTTTGAAGAGATAGACGCAGTGACCGATCTTGTGGCACACCACATTGTCACTAACGAACCAACAGTCACGGCACGACCTCGCCGACTGGCACCGGACAAATTGGTTTTCGCCAAACGTGAATTTGACACTTTACTTTCTAAAGGTATTGTTCGTCCTTCTCACAGTCCATGGGCCTCACCTCTGCACATGGTTCTTAAGAAAGATGGCGTTAGCTGGCGACCATGTGGCGACTATCGCGTACTAAATTCGGTTACCCGTTACGATAGTTATCCGATACCCCACATCCACGACATCAGGGCATCACTTCACGGCACGACTGTATTTTCCAAGATCGATTTGGTGCGAGCCTATCACCAGATCCCAGTCGCCGCTGGAGATGTCGAGAAAACCGCTGTCACGACTACTTTTGGTTTGTTTGAGTTCCTACGTATGCCTTTTGGTTTGCGAAATGCTGCTCAGACATTCCAGAGGCTTATCGATAGCATTACACGAGACTTGGAACTTGTTCACGTCTATATCGATGACTTGCTAATCACATCGTCGAGCGTAGATGAACATTTCCAACATTTGACGCTACTATTTCAACGTTTGTCCGAACATCGAATAGTAGTCAATCCTGATAAATGTGAACTTGGCAAACCGGAACTTGTGTTCCTCGGCCAAAAGATCACTCGAGAGGGTATGTGGCCTTGCGAGGATAAAGTGCGCGCTATTTTAGATTATGCCTTACCGTCCTCAATCAAGGAGCTCAAGGCATTTTGGGGGTTAGTTAACTTTTATCGTCGTTTCATACCCCATGCCGCTGAACGTCTGCTTCCATTAACTGACCTACTTCGTGGCAATCCACGTAAGTTGTCGCTTACGGATGCCGCACGAGTAGCGTTTTCGGAGATTAAAGCGACATTAGCTCAGACCACGCTCCTCATGCACCCAGTTCCGTCCGCCACGCTAAGCATAGCGGTGGATGCATCCGACTTTGCCATCGGAGCGGTCCTGCAACAGTCTGTTTCCTGGATAACTCAGCCATTAGAGTTCTTCTCTCGACGCCTCAATCCCACGGAAACCAAATATAGTGCTTTTGGTCGCGAACTGCTGGCTGCATATAATGCCGTCAAGCACTTCCGTCATGCAGTCGAGGGTCGATATTTCATCCTCTTTACGGACCATAAGCCTCTGACGTTTGCATTGCATACTAAGTCTGATCGTTACTCTTCACGAGAAGTCAGACATTTAGACTATATTTCTCAGTTCACGACTGACCTTCGACACTTTAAAGGTGAGTCGAACTGCGTTGCAGATGCTTTGTCGCATATTCCTCTTAATGCTATTAAATCGCCGGTTTTAGACATCCCTGCCATGGCTGCAGCACAGGCACAGGATTCTTCATGTATGGAAGCAGCTCAGTCATCGTCGCTACAGTGTCAGTCCGTACCTCTAGCCACCAGTGCTGGGACTATACTCTGCGACATGTCCACTGGTATACCTCGACCAGTCGTACCCTCTGCATATCGACGTCTCGTGTTCGATACCCTTCATGGACTCTCACATCCAGGCATCGCAGCCAGTCTCCGATTAGTGGCTGCACGATACGTCTGGCCGCCCATGAATAAAGATGTTCGTATGTGGGCAAAACAGTGTCTACAATGTCAACGATCTAAAGTGCATAGGCACGTAGCTTCGCCTATCGGTACTTTTGCTACGCCTGATGCTCGCTTTGATCATATCCACGTAGACATTGTGGGTCCATTGATCCCATCACACGGGTATACCTATTTATTAACGTGCATCGATAGATTTACGAGGTGGCCCGAGGCTATTCCCATCTCTATCGTCACGGCCGAATCAGTGGCTCGACATCTGATAGAACGATGGATAGCTTCATATGGTTGTCCTTCCACAATCACTACCAATCGAGGGCAACAATTTGAGTCCGATCTATTCTCTTCATTAACTCACATGCTGGGTACGGGACGCATTCGCACGACCGCGTACCATCTGGCATCGAATGGTTTAGTCGAACGTTTTCATCGCCGACTCAAAGCGGCTCTTAGAGCACACGAGAGCCCCGACTGGTACGAAACGTTACCGTTAGTTCGGCTTGGTATCAGGACTTGCATAAAGACAGATATCCAATGTTCCGCCGCAGAACTTGTCTACGGCACGACATTACGACTGCCTGGGGAATTCTTTACGCCACTGAGTACAGATTCACTTGTCGTACAGACTAACGTTCACCGTTTGTCTACGTACATGCAAAATCTCGCTCCGGCGCGGACTCGAATATAGCGACGACAGGTTTTTGTTCCGACCGAACTCGAAACTTGTTCGCGTGTATTCATTCGTGTTGATTCGGTACAGGAACCATTACAACAGCCTTACGAAGGTCCATTTCGCGTGATTTCTCATCACGATAAGACCTTTAAGGTTGATCAACACGGTCGCGTCGATACTGTTAGCATCGATCGTCTCAAAGCCGCGTACGTTGATGATAGCGTGTTGCCCGCTGACATGAGATTCGATGTTAACCCTGCACTGCCTGTTGACGACACTTCCGTGTCACGTCAAGGTCTGCAGTTAGCGTTGCCTGCTACGACTTCGAATGAGACTGTCGTCTCACGTTCAAGTCAGCAGCCAGTTGGCACTGTTACGTCCTCGAATGAGAATACTGTCTCACGTTCAAGTCAGTAGAGCACGCCTACGCACCCGTCCGTGGATGAGGCTCCCGTCTCACGTTCCGGTCGGGAGATCGTTTGCCCAGCACGTTTTCGCGACTAGGTCAAACACGATCTTAACCATTGCACTTCCCAGTAATAACTTTCGTGTTTATCGTTTCGACACGATTTAACATACTTCATTAGTTATTACTGTATTCTAGTCAAGTTCGTTGCGGTTGCTACACCAGTTTTTTCGTTTTTTGTCGTTTCATGGAACCCCGCCATATGGTACGCTTTGCTGTTCCCACGAAATCTGGAGAATTTTGGCACCAACATTTGCATTCTTGATCGGCCTTGTCGTTCTCGTTTCTGGCCATTTACGAACCTATCGATTTGGCTTCCGGATATCATATTGGTTAACGGTTACCCGACGCTGGACGTTATTGGTGTGGCACGCCTTGATGACGATTCACGCAACCGACGTCATTGGCAACGAATCTGGTTTACGCTCGACCATCATCCTACGGTTCCTGCATACCACGGATTCAGCCCGTCAGCATCCTACAGCACAGCTACATTCACGAATTTTGCACGCATTCGCGCACACGAGTACCGTTTGTATGCCTTTTCCTCCTTGACATTTGTTCGAAAGCTTTCCGTGCTTTCTAGCGGGGGGCTGCTGTAGTGACCTCGATCGTTTTGAGAAAATGGCTATTTTCTGGACACCATTTTGGATCTATTTTCTCCACGATCTTTTCTGACGTTCGACATTAACATCAGTGTTCTCCGGTTGTCTACGTTTTACCGGACTGACTTTTCCGAGGTTTCCGTCGACCTCGTTTTAAATCACTTTCACTTTCGGTCGTTCGCTCGTGGTTCGCTTTCTGCACAGCCGTCGCGTTTCGTTCCGTTTTCCGTTCGGTGTATTTCTCGTATCGGTACTGTTTCGGTGCCACGATATATAGAATACACCTCGCATCTGTAAACCGACTTACGTCCTCTCCCTTCGTCCGATAGAGGGGATATCGTTGGTATTCGAGGCTAGACCCGATAGGAGACACGTTCGCCAGCCGCACTCGAACGTCTTCTATAAGACCTTCGATACCCAATTAGCACATTGCGCACCGCAACATTCGGATAACATGCAGGTAACAAGTAGGCAGAGAAATATTTGACAACTTATGAGAACAGTCACATAAGTATTGTCCAAGTAGCCTTGTGAGTTTCACCGTGTGATTTTCACTCATAGTTATATCCATGAGTTGCGGTACAATCGTGGGTCTTTGTCTTAGTGAAGTGAAGGCCAAATTTGAATCTCAAAGCGGCTGTGCCTTGCCGCGCGTGTCACGTGCTTCCATCGGTGATTGTGAGTCGTTGGATTTATTTTCGGGAACTGCTTTATGTTATTCAGTTGCAGTGGATGAAATAAATAGGTGGAAGAGATATCGTATGTACAAGAGAGAACTCAGCTCTGTGAAGTGTGCTGTATGTGGAGAGGCCACACTATGGGAGCACTGCGTGCTTTGACCCAAGTTGGATTTGCCAGATGAGAGTAATCGTTGTCTTGTTACTTTCATTCAAGGAAATTCGCTTATGAATGCGACCGCTGAATGCGGCGGTATGATTCCAAAAAACGTGCCGTTCGGCCAACAGTGTGAGGTGTGCTTGCAACAGGACACTATTCCGACGGCTTCCCCAAAGCAGCCAGCAGTTATGAGTAATTTAATTGTTTGAATACTTATATTGACTCATTTGTTAACAACAGTTGAGGATTTCACTAAAGAAACCGTTATCTCTAAAAGACAGTCACGAATACCAGGCCTTCGTTTCGTTTCGTGCGCTCTAAAGTCCGTTAATCGTTATTCCTTTGGACTGCTGACGACGTGCACCACAGTCTGCTGACGATGGAAGTTCACTTTTGAACTCCTTGGAAAAGGCTTTTGTTCGTTTTCGACTGTCTTTGGTCCAACAAAGAGGAATCTTGGAAGCAATCAATGAACGTATACCAAATCTTTCTCGGGATCCAAGAACGTTATTGGGCACACCAAGGGACTGTCCTATCACGAATTTGGATAACGAGATCTACATTCACGTGGGACTGAATAACGTTCTGACGAGAAAGCTAAGGAAAGTTAGCACAGTCCTTGAAGGGATTAACATTCAGGTGAGTTGTGATGGTACTTCGGTTTATCGTTCATCAAATACACAGCTGTGGACAATACTGGTGAGAGTAATCACGCCCGCCTACCTCCCAGGTGTCACCGTCGGTTTTTATTGCGGTGTGGGAAAACCGTCCAACGTGTCAACTTTCATAGGTGAGTGCGTGGCGGAGTTGAGCAAAGAGTTAACCGAAGGAATACCGTTTGGTGACAGACGCATACGATGCCGACTGTCGTCAGTGCTCTGTGATACTCCGGCCCGGAGTTTCATTAAACAAGTGAGAGGCCGACTGGTTACTTTGGCTGTCACAAGTGTATCCAACGCACTGTGAAAAAAAGGATGACTTTTCTTACTGTTAAGTGCAAGCTTCATGACGACGAGGCATTTCATACCATACGGCATCGGAAACATCACATCGGCGTGAGTCCCTTTGTTTCCCTCCTCATTGACATGGTTCAGGCTTTCCCATTAGATTATATGCACCTTGTATGTTCGGGTGTGATGAATACACTCCTCGATCTCTCGCTGCATGGTCCTCGCAATTCATTTGACCGCTTGGATAAGATTGCCTGTAAGAACCCTGGCAATCGGATACTCCATTCGCATGCCGCCACTCCGTGTGATTTCCGGAGGCTTTGTCGCCATGCTCATAATATTCACCGGTGGAAAGCCACGTAATTTGGAACATTTTTATTGTATTTGGGATCTGTTTGTTTGAAGGGCTTGTTGAGTGAAGATGCGTATAAGCATTTCATGCTGCTTTCGGTTGCCATTTTTATTTTGTGCCATTCAGTTTTGTACACATCATGCAATGCCCTTGCGGAATCTATTTTGAGTATATTTGTTCAAAATTCTCTTCTTTGTACGGTGTTTCAAATATTACGTACAACGTTCATTCAATAATTCATCTACCCAATGATGTTCCTAATCACAGGACGCTGGACAAATTTTTCTGTTTCCCATTTGAATCCTATCTACACAATTTGAGACACGTTCGCCAGCCGCTACAGAACGTCTCCTACACCCTCATCCCCCGGCTCGCATTTTGCCAGCCACAGGCATTTTCTGTGTGCCCTCCTGTTAGGTCTGCTTTTTTCACGTTCCATCTCATCTAAAAGCAAAGTTAGATCACAATTTCGAACCGTTTTATCTTTTGAAACATGATTTTTTTGTCTTTTACCCATTTAATTCTCTTCTACCATGTTCGCCGTCACAGGCCTCGCAACTTTGCACCACGGTTTGCCTCAACTTACATTTACCTTTCTCCGCTGATAGCCTACACTACTCCGACAACTGTGTACCTATATTGGCCCTGCATTCCTATCCATTTTTTTTCCGCCGTCATCCCCCCGCCGAATACCGCACTTCCACTTATCAACTCTTTGCTGCTTTTCGACAGTCGCCACATGTAACACCTACAACAACCAAATTATTAGATCCATTCACACCTGTCCTTTTCTATTCTTCCTTTCGTCATCTCTGATTTATGATCCGTCATTCACAGCCGTCATCAATTCGGTGCCTTCAGAATCTTTATTTACTTTGTTGCCCCACATGTTCGCCTGCCGTGGAAAAAGTTCATCGGGATTTTCTCAAGTTGATTCTACGCTTTTCGACCTAGCCCTACTCACCTTTTCCGATTGCTGAAGTTTTCTTTTTCTAGCACTCCATTACTCTTTGCTTCTGCTCATCTTATATATATATATATGTGTATATATATATACATGTACATTCACTCTGAAAACTTCCAGTTCTTCGCCGGCCATCTCCCTTGCTATCGTCCCTCGGACCCTCGTGATATGCTCCCACCCTTTTTACATCTGTACTTCACATCCACCGTACGCAGTCCTTCCATATCAATTATGCCATCTCATCCGCCCTTTACGTCTTGCATCTCTCACCCCTTGTTTAACTATGCATTTTTGCCCAGTCCATCCACCATTTATTGCAGTGTGGCAACGCTCCGTTTCTATCTAATCCCTTGTAACTCATTTCACTTTTTCTCCATCGTCTCCCGCTACCACATTTCCTTATGCCGATTTCTAGCACCCCTTCTATATATCTGTCAGCTTTTAGTTGCCTCCACTTGGTCTAGCCAGACTATCCACCTTGCGAGAATGGGGTAAGTTCTGACCTGGCTTGGTGTAAAGCAGACCTTAGGCAGATGACAGGCAAGCTTCTGAGTAATAATAGAACAGAAACGTCGTAAAAGTGCACTTGATGGAAGTGAGTTCTATAAAATTATATTGTTTTTTGGTAAATCCTGTTTTTCTCGGTCAACCCCTGGTAGTTATCTCTCCTGTTATTGGCTCAGCCGTTGCTGATTGTTGACTGGGTTAGTGGCCACATATAATCCGTTGCACCAGGTTCAGTGCCAACTCCCAATTTCTCCTCGGATTAGAAGCTGTCGATGTGGAACGGAGTATCAGGTGAAAGAAATTGGATGCAAATTTGGCTCAAGCCTCTATATCCTGTGATATGATCCAATCACCGAGGATTTGGCTCAGAGAAAATGGCACCATTGAGGATGGAAAGCAAACTTCTACTTGTGGGTCCAGCCGCCTCACCGGTTTGAGGAGGGTGCGTACGTTATCCAGCTCGATGACGAGCGCGGAGGACACCGCGACTGCTGACGCAGCCCCTATGGGGCCATCACATTTTGGCTACCGTGTTTTTACCCTGAGGCCATTTTATTGGTGCCTTCTTAATTCTTTCAAGGGTGCGTCTCATTTGACGCGCACTACCGTGGGTATGCCAGCTTCACGTAGGAGTGAGCATTCGAGTAAAAAGGATTGGATAGGTAAGGTACTTAAAAAACTTCGTGCCTTGGTAAATATTTAGTAGACTTCGACAGTTTTACAAGATGGAAAGGAAGCCGCTTTTGATTCCATCCGTTAGTCATTTATCATGAGTTAAAGCAATCGTGAACACGGAAAGGATCAGACCAGAGTATCGGTTGATTAGTTCAGTAACTCTTTGCGGCTATAGAAGGTCGGCTTACCATCCACGATACGGTGGGAACTACGGGTGAGTGTAGTATGCATATATATACTTATATTTATAGTATTGCTTGGTGAACCGTGAATGCAAACCCGTCGCGGTCGGTTACTGGCGGACACCAGCCCCATTTTACCGATAAAGTGCATAACCACATTTGCCTACTGCAATACCAGCAGCAGACAAGACCTTACCGTGTTCCAGCAGGAATTCTTTACACTGGATTTCACCTGACGAGATCATCTGCCTTGTGGAGTCCACCTCTTACCACGGAAAAGCCTTTTATTTCACGGGATAGTACGGGTTTCTCAAAGGTGTTCGAGACTTGACTCAGCGTTTTCATCTTCCCGTTGTCCTTCGCACCGCTCACCACAACCAGTTGCCGGTTTCTCACAGGAACAACGATTTCGCGACATGGGAAGTCAGGACCGTCTTTCCAAAAAAATATTTCGGGGGCATTCGAAAGCTCTCAACGGTCTAACACAAAGTAGGCCAATAACAGATAAGAATAGCCTCTAGAATTCAACTTTATGGTCCGTTACGCATTAATCACAACAGAATGACTGACCAAAATATTTTCACCCGAGGGCAATTTTTCATTTTCTTCTCATTGTAAATATAACAGGTAGGTCACTTGAAACCCAAAGTCAGCTTCGTATTTCACAATACTTGAGCAGGCCAAGTTTGCACTCTTCGAAGTTAGCGCCTCAAGAGAGCGGCTTGTCGCTCCAACTTAAATATTTCCAGGTCTGAGCTAAAGCCTATACTTTCATTAAGCCGCGACTGTCAGATTCACCGGGCTTCCAATCGACGACGATGATGATAATGATAGTGGTATATTTATTGACTTTGGTCAAGACACATGCATAAGGCAAGATCGGAGAATAAAGCAACACGTAACAAAGTGAGGTTTCACGATTTTCAAATTTAAGAATCTTACAGCAACCGGAATTAAACAGTAAAACTGAGTGGTATTTGGACGAAGCAAAGTGGAGACGGTTAACGCGGGAATTGTGAACCCGTTTCGAATTGGGGGGGGGAGCTTTGTGGATAGCTGGACAAACCCGGAAATGCTGATATAAACAGTACCGGAGAATGAAAAAAGTGCAGTGATCTCAAGGACCAGTATACCAACAGGCTTCGAGCACCACGACATGGACAGAAAATTGAGGTAGAAGTAATAGACGGTACGCCTTATTGGTGCCAAAAACTGGCCGCTCCGGGTCACGGCGTTCAGAAAAGGATGCGAGGGTGTACCAATGGGATACTTGGACAACCACTGACGAGAATCAGGCTGGGGGAGTTACCGAAATGCAAGGTTAAAAATAAAGTCCGCATGGGGCTATCAACTTGCGGTTGGAGATGTCAGCAAAATATAGAGAATTGATCCAACATTGGGTAATTTATTGTGAGGGGAGCCTGCGAAATAAATGCAAGTGGGTCAGATGAGACGATAAGACATCCCCTCTTGTAAGGGTGACTTCGGTTTCATATGGGGATTCACGTGAGGGCAGAAATCTTCACTAGGAATCCAGTGAAATCTGAAGAATATGAATGGTGTATGGGCGCAAAATGGGCTTTTAAGGAGGAGCCGTCAAGGAAGCAGACTACTGGAGGCAAGCGCTACTGATGCAGCCAAGCAGAAGTTGAGAAAGTGTAAAGATAAAGTTTTCCGAGTACGAGATAAAAGAATTATTAACCAATTTATGGTTGGCTAAAGACTGCCGGTATTTTGTCTCATAAAAGCTGTGGTTGCCGATGATGGCAGGCGGGATGGTGAGGGTAGCAGGCAAAAAGAGTTAGGTTGACGAACTGGGCAGAGTAGGTTGGGCAGCGGCGACGGCTAGATTCCGGCCATTGATTTTGTACTGCAAAGCTTTATGAATTGAACTGTCGGAATGGAGTACCGGAAATAGATAATGGGCAGGTGTGTGGTGATGATTGGTAACAGGAATCCGCTCTGTAATTCGGTGAGACTTCCATGAGAGGTTGACTTTCCGGTTGTAGGATTATGATCATTGGTCTTCCATTCACGGTGACCCGTATAAAGTCAGCAGGCGTGAGTATAGGTTCAAACCATTGTCAATCCGACTGACCAAATCGTTTAGCCCTTACGGTAATCCGGGAGTAACGTCAAGTTGGCCGATGGCTATCCAAGTAGGTGATGTGATCTGAAAAAGATCAGGAGTGCGGAAGTCCGGAGAGTGCTCCAGCTGTGAGTTATGTTTATCGTTTTATTAGAAACCAGACAATGAACATTTGGTTATCTGACGGCCAGTGGGCCGATCCATGAGGAAGCAACCGACGGAGACTGGTGGTTTTGTAGGGTAGTTGGGCGGCACTAGTGATACGGGGAGATATAAAAGGCAGGCTAAACCGAAATGCAAAATAATTCACTTGTTAGGGGGTGGATACGGAGAGGAGGCAGATTTGAGAACCAGGAATAAAACAACTGAATATGGTGGGATCAAGAAGAAGAATGGGAAAAAAGAAAGACAGCAGCCTGGTCGTTGCACCAACTGTGTGCGGGAACTGCAAAACTAGTGAAAAGGAAATAAAATACTCAGAGTTAGGGCGGGCGTTTTCTCGTGGGTGTAAATGTGCTGGAGTTCCGTGAGGTTATTAGAATTCAGACGTATACGAATTCCGAGAGAATTGGGGTCTTTAATTACCTTGAGCATATGCGCAGATCTGTGAGTCTTGGTTACAGAAGAATAGTATTCTGTGTGGCAAGACCCGGGTTTAAGTAAGAAGTGCATTAAACGCACGATAAGAACTCTGAGTTATAGCCCGATACAGGAAAATCAAGTGAACTTGAGCACAGATCATCAAAAGGCAAAACGGTTTGGTAACGGAGCTAGTGACAGTAAACATTTTGGTTGGGCATTCGATTCATCAACGTAACAGACGAATGATCGCCGACTTTGGACGCCGTCATTGGTGCGTGGGCTCGCAGAGAATATGGAAAAAGCGGAGTTGTGAATGGTAAACTATAAAAGCGCGATGATTACGTTCCCCATTCAGGCAACCGATGCACGCGAGGTTTAGCCAATGGCTGTGAGCCGTAAGCGTATCAATACCGGGGTGTCGTCAGAGCAGAGGCCACATCGTATAACTAGTCCATCCGTATATTGACTACTGCATAAAACATTGGCAAGCTGGGTTTTGCAGGGAACCCAAAACGGTTGCAACTGAGAAAGGCGTGGTCGGTAAGCATATGTGGAGAGCTCGAACGGTGTGCTATCTACTCTAGGGGTCATTTAAACTCCCTCCCCCATCCTCCGATGTGCAGACACCTATTGTGACACACGTTTGAGCAATGCGTAACCAAATTCACAACGGATCCCGAAATCAAAGGGCGATTATCCGTGATATTCTGTGCATTGCCCAAATGTGTGTTACAATACTCAATAATGAGATAACAAGGACTCAACAAACGAGAAGCCGAATTGCGGCGTGCGAGCAAGGAGCACGTGCGTCACGCAGGTCCAGGATAAGGATTTGACAATGTAGCGCTCTGGGTGTGAACAAACATTAATTGGTCCATATAAACAAACAGTGCATAAAGACACGTCAACAGTGTAAACAAGTGAGTGGTGTTAAGAAAAACGCTAAATCGACACGGTTTTTGGGTGATTTTTCACGACCAACCTTTACGCCGCCCACCAAAATACTCCCGAATCCTTAGCAGAGTCAAAGGTTTGGTATGAAGGTACTGATTCTTCCTACCTACCTGGGCCCTGCTGTCAGCGCGCGCGCCTAATGCTTGTCGTAAACGTTTTACTCATAGTCTCAACTTATCCGCTGACTACAAGGCTCGGCTTTGTACCATCTCTAGCGGGAATTTTTATCCACACTGAAGCGTCGTATTTTCAGAGCCGTTAGGTTTGACACCCCACTGGGAATTCGTAATTGGTTATCGTGAAATAATAGCATAAGCCTTTTCCAGGAAATTTCGGTTCAAACCTACCTAAACTCAATCTTAGCGACCCTGTCTATAAAGTACGTACTGATTCTCGGCTGGATCATATCATTTAGGCATCTACTCGTACCTCACTGTGGCTTGTTACTTCTCCGACCTTGTAGAGTATTCAGTGCTTGGTTGGGCGTTTCTACTGTGAAGCTAAGTCTATATACTCAGGAAAATTCCATAGTTTTTTTCTGACGCTCAAATCTAACGAAACTTCTGCTGAAGCTTCCACTAATATTTCGGCCAACTTTGAAATCCGAGCCCCCTAGCCCTCAGTCACTCTTCTTACACAGCTGCACACCAAGCTTGACCTATCCGAGCAGCTTTGTTTATTGACGGAGTGACTTGGTGATCGGTCTTTATACTTTTCTTTCTGGAGTGTATACACTTCTGCTGCTACAGTAGCCCAGTAAAACGTACCCAGGTATAACCTCGAGGCCCTCTTCAAATACGGCTGTCCCTGTTTTAGACCCAAAAGAATGTCTAAGTCCGTATTCAGAGGTCATTGTCCGCCTGGTCCAAAACGAACCATTCGGGCCTCCAGAACGGAAAGAAACACAAACGCCGACATGATGGCAGCTGTCAATACTTGTTTTGTATCACTGATCGATATATACAGTGGAGCCTAAAATAAGGTCAATGATTTGGAACAGAAGATAAACGATTTATATGATAAATGGCAATCGATTGAGTGTGTACTATCAAAGATTTTCCCACTGACAATCATTGCTGAACCAATAGATCAAGCTGACCCCAAAATATTTTCCAAGGCCGGTCATTATATAGATGCAATGGCCTCGGAAACTCACAGGAGGATAAAGAACGCTAACAATGCCATAGTGTTAAACGTCCCGGACAAACTCTCAACACAGTCCGTTGAAGCCACGATACTGAATGCATGCAACATGGCTCATCATATGTGCCATTGCACTAAGCTGCGGAAAAGGTCACCACGATACCTCTGCCATTTGCTGTTCCAGTTTTCTAACCAATTGACAGCCGCTGAGTTCATCATCAACTGTCAAAGGATTGCCGCAGCTACGCTATTTAAAAACATCGAAATACACACCGATAAATCTCCTCTACAAAGAGAGATGTCCCGCATGCAGAGAGGCAAACCAGCGCCTCCCACTGGCTCTGATCAAACGGGACCCGTAGATGCATCACCACATACTCCAGTGAACAGGACTTCAGTCAGAACACCTACTACGCCTGTGGCCCTTTCGGCATCTGTGGACCTCCACCTGTCTAGTCCCCAGGATCTCACGCAAACTTCGTGCAATTCAACCCAGAGTGCGGCATAGTGCTCTTCCGACAAGCTGAAAAGGCCACCACAAAACGTTCATGTAAGACCCATCAGGCAAAGGTCAAATGTGGCGAAAACCCAGGGTAGCAAATCTGCAGTGAGAAATGCATCGGCATTGCCATCGGTGCACAGGACGCCAGCAGAGACCATAGACTTAGACATCGCCGAATGTGTCACCGACCCAACCACCGGGAAAACGTCGGCACCTTGCCTCCCCACCTACCACGTCCGCTAGAATAAATAGCAAAGATCAACCTCACAAACCTATCATTCCACATTTTCAGGGTCTTCCACAAATCTACCCAGAAGTTCTCCATCCCAGTTTAGCCACAAGACAACTGATCTACCAGTGACATCATCTCTAAGGCCTAGTACGTCCACCTGGAGGTCTCATGACATGGCTGCGACAATACTGCCGCCGCCGCCGCATATACCTAGAGCTATGGTGACCAAGCCCGGCAAGCATTGCTCAACAGGCATGCAACCAACTAACCCCCTAGCCACTATCAACAGCTGCCACCCCTCCCTCAAGTCAGCTACCAGGTCGTAACCCTACTTCAAAATCCTTCATATTCAGATGCCTGCTGTGGAGTTCAGGCCGGCATCGGGCCCTACAGCCACAACATAGTCGCCTCGCCTTAGCTCCCTCTGACTAACAAACCTGTAACCCTTATGAGCCTACAAGCCCCTTCCACGCTGGAGACCCTATCGAATCCACTAACGCCAAACCGTCCTCAGATAATGTATGGCATGCCCCCACCATTCCTTAGACCCACTGTTCAATGGGCAAATTCTCTAAATCCCTATGATAATAGCGCACCAAATAATGACCACTGTTTCCTCAGGCACATTCCACCACCGTCTGTGCTTACCTTTGACGATGCCATGTGTCAGAGTTGCCGGCTGCCCATTCGGTAACCCCACCTTCGTGTGAAAATCTGTACTACAAACCGGGGCTGTTAACGGACTACACTGTTATGCCGTCTCGCATCTTCAACCCTCCTTGGACAAATGGAAATATCATTATATCAGACACCTCAGACATCCCGCACTTCTTAAAGGGTTTATATACATCGGATCCTAGCACCGCCCGGCACCATAGCGTCACCAGCCCTCCTTTTTCAACATCGCGCCATACTACGCAACAGCTCATAGACCAAACCTTCCAATTCACGGCGCTGATTTGCCGCCTGCACATGGACCTGCTAGTAAGACCAAGAACCTAGACTATTTCGCACCACACAACCTACTTGACCAACCGAATTCCCCAAAACTAAATACAAGTAACAGTATCTCTTTGGTTCTTTTTAATAGCCGATCCATCGTAAACAAAATTCGGCACTTACGATATCTGACCACTAGTTCTAATTATGATATAATCTTGATCACTGAAACTTGGTCAACCTATTACACTCCAACGGACCAGATTTCTCTTGTAGGCTACAATGTCTTCAGAGTAAATAGGGAAACTCGACTCGGTGGGGGTTGTTTGGCATTTGTCAAGCAAACCTTTATTACAACAACACTTCATCATCCTCTACTCGACTCTATTCCCGATTCACTTTGGCTAACTGTCCACATTCCTGGCTCTCAACTTCATGTTGGGTGTGTTTACCGTCCACCATGCGAACATTTCTGCGGACTCTCATACCTAATTGATGCATTTGAATACCTATCCTTACTTCCCTCAAGCATAAAGGTTATTGCTGGTGACTTTAACCTGCCCAAGATAGCTTGGCCGTCTTTATCTGCACCAGCCAACCTTTTACCATTTGTAACAAGTATTACTGTAGGAGGGTGAGTGCAGCATATCCGCTCTCCTACGAGAAAGAATAGCAGTCTAGATCTCATTTTCACCCATGGCGTCCCTCATATTTTGTCTCAATTTCCCTAAGTTTGCCCGGTAACGATCACAGTCTGGTTAACTGCCGCAATCCCACTCACCCACAGCCTAACCCGAAATCACACTGCATCAAACCCTCTCCTCTCCCTGACTGGAAGGTTCTCCCTACTACCATTCGACAAGCTGACTGGAGTGAGTTTTTCTCTCCTGTGACCCACAACACGCCACTGATATTTTCCATGTACAGTTATTCAGATGATTTAATAGGATAACCTACCTCCCCCAATAATAGGAAATCCTATATCACTTCGCTGCAAACAAAGTATGCCAAGCTCCAAAACGTTCATGAAACTAAACAAGACTTTGTAATTCTTATTCAACTTTTTCGCCTCACTTCCATTATCCAAAAGCTTGAAGAAACTACACTACGTAACCAGGAAACAAAGGCTCTGTGACACCAAAATAAATCTCTTCGACGGTCACTATTGACGGGACCAGAACCTCTCATAATCATGGAAATATCCCGCACACTGTTTCAATGGATAGCGTATCTGCCTCTACTCCCCTTTCTATCGCGGAGGCCTTCAACTCATTCTTCTCCTCAACTATGGCTCCTACTAATAATGTTGACCCTCCGCCTCTTCCCCTAGTTACCGCTTCAGCTCTGTCCACAGTGGAATTTGACGCCTCAATTATCTCCCAATTATTAACTACTTTCAAGCCATCATCTTACCCAAGACCTGACGGCTTACCGCCCACTGCAATAGTTAAAAGCGGACCTGACTTACCTTACCCACTTCTGAATATATTTACCTTATCAATTAACTCAATTCTGATGCTAGTGAACTGGAAATGCCCAGTTATAAGCCCACATCCTAAGAAAGGCCCACTGCATGAGGTAACAAACTACCGCCCCATTTACCATACACCTGTCCTCTCTCGGCCAGTGGAAAAAATTGTAAAAGAACACATCGTCAAGCACCTCTTTCAGTTGGACGTTATTAATCGTCGACAACACGGCTTCCTTCAATCAAGATCTTGCGCTACCTGCCAGCTTGATTTTTTAAATCTCATCACTGAAATGGCAGACAATGGAATGGCCCCTATAGTACTTTACTTGGATATGTCAAAGGCATTTGACCGCGTGCCACACCCATATCTTCCAGCCAAAATTCGATCATTTGGCATTACTGACCCTTGACTATCTTGGATCAATTCTTACCTGTCTAATCGCCCTCAGGTTGTCTCAATAAACGGACACTGTTCCAAGCCTAAACCAGTTACGGGCGGTGTTATACAGGGTAACGTCCTTGGCCCTCTGTTGTTCCTCATGTATATAAACGACATATTCCTCTCAGTGAGCCATGGCACCCCATTTGTTTTTGCTGATGACATTAAAATTGTCTACTCATTCAAGCCTGAATGCATCGCCTCGGCTATCTTAACATCTCTGAAGACATATCTGCACTTGATAGATGGTGTTCAACTTGGCAGATGAATTTTTCCGCTGACAAATGTGGAGTTCTTACATATAAATGCAGGCTACCTCAAGGATCATTAAATGTTTGTGGTTCAACCATTGCTAACAAGCAAATAGTTCGGGACCTTGGCTTAAACTATTCCTGCACACCTAATTTCTCGGAATATTCGGCCCTCCAAGTCGCTAAGGCCAGAAAGTGTCTAGGGCTAGTATTTCTCTCCTCCAACTTCGAGACTGCATTAATTTCCTTTATAAATTTCACGCCAGGCTTTTATTAGAATACTGCCCACTGATCTTTTCTAGTATGCGGAAATTAGATAGAATTGGTATCTAGTCAGTTCAACGTAGTTTTACCAAGCGATTGATTGGATGGAGCTCACCCCTCACTTATAAAGGACGCCGCTTATTTCTTAAACTAGACCCTTTATGGCTTCGCCGTATGAAAGTGAACCTTATCTTTTTGTATAACATCCTCCACGGTCGGACATATACTTCTAATCCACTGCACTTTGCGCCCGTTTCTAGCTATCCACTACGTTCTAGGACTCTTACCCTTTCAACCCCTATTACGAACAATAGCTTACCTCCACATTTCTTCATCACAGTGTAATCTAACTTATGGAATAAACTACCGTTAGAAATACGCAGTTCTACTTCCAGCCATCGGTTTAGAAGTGCGTTGGATAAATTCCTCATGGTTACCCAAAGCTTACAGCTCCTAAATGTAAACATGCCCAAAGGCCAAGCCTGTGAAAAGGGTCTAGACTTATGAATCGCGCAAACACCGGCGGTCTATGACAGATGAAATTAAATAACCATTCTTAGTTTTTCCGCCTTCTGTAATCGAAAACCTAGCCCCAGAGAGTCACTATCTATTATTGTTGCCTCTTTGTATCGATTCCCATTATTCCTCAGCTGGGGGCATCCCAGACTGCGCTCCTCTACTTTTTCTCTATTTCCAGACCTTCATTCGTGCGTACCTTTCTCTCGATGACTCTTAATATACTGGAGAGCATACCGGTCACTAACCTGGCCTATGCATCTAACTGACCGTTGGCTATTCGTACGCAACCCGACCGATGCTCCCTTGGTTACGTTCCGGGATCCCCTGGTGCCTGGTTGCCTGATCGCGGGCTACCTGATACCTACGGCCGTTTGGTCCCACCAAGAAAACTCAAGTCAATCCCAACGGTGCAGGGCGGGGTCAGATCCACGGCTTTGGCCGGCGCACATCGGGCGTGCAGGCCAACTGCAACGATGTGCGGGCGCAACTAAGCTGGCAGATCGCACCTCCTGTCACCAGAATTGGTTTTCAGGTTGGGTGTCCAGCGCACGGCCAGCCTCACCCACTAGCACCAGTTGCGGATTGAAAGGCGACGTCCCCTGCATCTTACTGCTGCCACCAATTGCCTCCTCCAACGGTCCTGGACAAGGTTTACCATACACCCGGTCAAGTTCCAAATCAATATATGCGCATATACTTACTCGGCCCAAAAATGTACCATACTATTTGCGACTACTGACATTTATATCCATCGACTTATCTTTTATTTGTCTAAACTGATGCCATGTTTACCCTCATCCTATTGTGTCCAGTTAACGGATTCTGTACCCCAAAACATGAAACGGTTTCACCGTCCAGATCTTTATTATGAATATGACAATTCCTGGTATACTCTTGAAGAGACCATTCATCTCACCAAGTTGCTCCAGGCTGTGCAGCCAGTCGCGCCATCGCTTATCGTCATCATCCTGGAGAGGTTCGTCCCAACCCGTCCCTCTGTGGCACAGTGATTGCAGCAAGCACTTTCCGGGTAACAACCATAGCGATGCGAAACCCTGGGATCAAAGAGGTTTGAGACTGATGATAGGATTCCTCTCCGTGTGACTGGTCGTTTGGGTAGGTCCAGAGTGAAAATGACCTCGTCACCTCTGGGTTTCCACTGAAGACCAGGCATGCGCTCCGTTTGTGAAGAGGATCCCAAAAACTCTCTCGTACACTCCATTTTCTCAGACTTCGGGATAACATTGAGAACCTCCTGGCTGTTTGAAGTCCATTTAGTGAGGTTGAATCCCCCGGCCTTGAGTGGTGATCACTTCGGTCATATAAAGAATAGCAGTATTTGACCGTCAAAGGAGCACAGAAAATCGTCCATGTAGAAGTGGTCCATTGCGCTTCCTAGCAAACTGCTGGTGCCGCATAAACGCTTGAGGGTTTCCCGGAGGGCAAAATTAGCACAAAAGGGGGATAAAACCGTCCCAAAGGGGTGCACGGTCAGCCTGTACTCTTCAGGTGCGCGATTTGCGTCGTTTTCAGGCCACCAGAGAAGACAAAAGGCGTTCCTATCTCTAACGGGCAACTTCACTTGTAGAAAAATTTCACGTATATCCGCAGAGACGGCTACCTTTTTAGCCGAAAATGACATAAAACCTCGACTAGTAGTGTTGTCCAGTCTGGGCCCTGTAGTATATGGTCGTTGAGCGAAACACTCTGATATTTTGCGGCACAGTCGAAAACCACTCTGACCTTCCACGGTTTCTCTGGGTTCACGATCGGGTAACGAGGTAGGTACCACCTCAGATTTGCGCTGACTACCGCTGTATCCACTCTTTCTATATAACCCAAGTCGATGTTATTTTGCAAGGCTCGCGTCTGCTCGGCTCGCGTTTCTGCCCGTACTACCTTCGTAATCACATCGGCTCCTGTTCCTACAAGCTGACGCCCGATGCGTGGTGTTGAGACACATAAGGCACGCTCCTGTCATCTTCGCCACTCCCCACCGTTCGTCCATTGTGGCGTTGACGAACTTGGGGCATTCTGGTAGTCCATGGCTGGCATCACAGTACCTGCAACTTGGTTGCGCTGTGGCATCGCGTGAAGTGGCGTGTGCATTGGTCCAAGGCTGATATTTCGACTGTTCCCGAGCAGTGGTTTGAACTTGGCCAGTACTAGACTTGCTTTCTCGGTTGCTGTCCCGGATAAGTCTGCCAAATCTTCTGTCGGCTACCTTGGTTTGCCTGTTCAAGTATTCGGTCAGGTCTCCAAAGTTAGCCTCCCGGTCGCTTCGGCTTATGCGTTCCTCTTCTTCCGCCTACCGTCTCTGTAGTTCGGGAGAAAGGTGGCGGATTATGTCTTCCAAAGTGTGCATTGCATCTAGGTCAGCCCTGTAACCTAAACGGTCGAGGGCTATTGAGCGTTTCTGCATCTGAATCACCAAGTCGGCCATAGTGTAGATGTCGCCCTTGGCTCTCTTTGCCTCTACCATCACGCCCTCTATTAGGTTACGGGCTACTCTGAACGGTTGACCAAACAAGTCCCTCAGAATCTTCCTTGCTCGGGTGTAGCCTTTTTCCGGGCCGATCATGGTACACCCATCGATAGCTTTCCTTGCTCGGCCTCGATAATAGTGAGTCAGAAAGAGAAGCCTTTGCCCAGGGTCGGTTACCTTATTTTCGACGAACGCCTTGAACTGCTTGACAAACTTGCAGTAGTGTTCAAATTGTGCGTCGAAAACCGTCAGTTCTACGCTTGGCAAATCGATCGTTGGTGTTTTATAGTCGGCGACGGGCGTGGGTTCCCTACCTTGTTGCACCCTGATCTATCGGAATTGTCGTAGTCGCTGGTCTCGTGCTGAAGCTATTTCTGTAAAAATTTTTCTGCTTCCCGGGCCTTTTGTCTAGCCGATAACAACTGCTGTTCTAGGTCCAGTATTCTCAGCCTATAAAGTTCAACATCCTTAAAATCCATGTTGCCCTCATTAACATATGAACTATCACTGACAGGACTAGGCGATCTTACATTAACTAAAGAATCGAATGTATGCAAAACCTCACCAGAGACTTGCCGTATTACTTCCTGTCCAGAGTCCAATGTTTTTGATCCTTCCCTTGGCGTTTTGCGTGCTTTTCCCCGTTCCAAAGTGATCTTTTTAGTATTGTAACACATGTTTGAGCAATGTGTAGCCAAATTCGCAACGGATCCCGAAATCAAAAGACGATAATTCGTGATATTCTACGATGCCATATTATTGAATGAACAACGACTCCAAACAGAGACAAACCTCAATAATGAGATCACAAGGACTCAACAAAGAGAAACCGAATTACTGCGTGCGAGCAAGGAGCACGTGCGTCACGCAGGTCCAGAACAAAGATATGACAATGTAGCGCTCTGGGTGTGAACAAACAACAATTGGTCCATAAAAACACAGTTCGTAAAGATACGTCAATAGTGTAAACAGGTGAGCGATGTTAAGAAAATTACTGAACGGCAAGGGTTCCAGGAGGATTTTCCACTTCCGGTAGTTACACCCCCTACGGAAGTAGAACTGGAGATCAAAGACGTAGTGATAGCGGCCACCGTCGTAGAAGCGACATCCATTTTATCGCGATTGTTCAGATTTTCTGCCTGGATGAAGACACTTCGTGCATTAGTTTGGTTGGCTAGGTTCAATAGGAATTTATTAGTCACGAAAAGGCTACGCCCTTCAGGCTGGATACGGGTCGGCCCGATTGGATCTCCAAATGCCACTGACATCGGGCTGTGAGGGAATCGGGCAACCTTCGTCTATGGGTATGTCTCTCATTAGTTCAGACCCGATCCTGCGAAGGGGGAAACCCTACATCGCCCTTGTTCGCTCGACAAGCTTTTGGTTTTCACGCACGAGAATGACTGGGGTGACAGGGCACTGGACTGTCCACATACGCTTACCCAAACCCCGTTCTAAGTTTCAACCACCCCATACCCTCCTTAAGCGTACCTAGCGTGCATGTCGACGTCAAATACGATTGCTTCCATAGCCTTGACTTTCAATATATTGACTTGGGCAGCGTGTAGAAGAACCTGACAAATAACGGCAACGGCGGTGAAGCCCAAAAAAGGAGAAATAGAGAAAAGAACATAGTGGAAACCGGTCACCCTTTCCGTCTGTACCCCTCCATCTTCAGTCATCTTTCTTAGAAAGCGGCTTTCTCGATGTCCTAGCATCCGAGCCACGTTTAGGTTTACAACCTTACCTAACAGTTACCACAGCCTCCTGCCAACTACAATCACCCCCACAGCCTGGACTTTAAGCCGACTGACATGGACAATATATGGAGGCAACAGATGTCCAAAACCTGCCTCACTTGAACGTACAAAAAATGAATATGGAGAACTGTTCATATTTTCCTTTTCCTACTAACTATCTCCACTCACTCTTGTAACAAATATGATATTCATGCAATCACCACGTCACGAGATTTCCCCGCTCACATTCAAATTAAATCTCAGTAGGCCGGCACTACCGAGTAGGAGCACAGACGAACGTACGTCCGCGTTTCTGTGCATGACAACAACTTTCTCTAAAGCATCACCACGGATGCCCTAGTGGTTCTTTCTGCATTCTTACTTAATTGCTCTTCAGGACTTTTAATGGCGTGCAAACCATTTATCCTTTGAAATGCAGGCGCAGCAGCTCACCCGGTTTACGCTATCTTGCAAGCCTGTAGTAGCACTTATCAACCCCCCGAAACCCTACGTTACTTAAACTCTCGAATGAGAACCCAGACCAGAATATGAAATGTGCCACCTACCGTTCATATAAACCTAACCAGTTCATGATTAACTGTCACCATTTATTACCGTAACTCACAGCTGGAACTACGCCCAGACTGCTAACACCATTTATTTCGGGTTTGTCGCCACCCACTTACTCGGGTTCCACTTTCGGTGACCAAGGTCCACACTTTGACCCGTACCGACAGAGGCCTAAATGGAATCTTTTACGCCAAACGCGATTGCAATCGAGCCACACGACCTAAAACACTCCCAACTGCTTGCCAGTAGATCGATAGGCGACTTCTGAAGCAACACCTCTACTACTGATATCACAAATGACAGTTCACAAGCTACCTCCTACTGATTGATTGACACGTCCCTTACCCCGCCTGATGAAGCGTACTCACCAGATGCTGCACATCACCTTGGTCTCATGTGAAACAATCCAATAACAGAGCCAGAATATGCAACACCGAAATTTTTCGCTCATTTAATTTTGATACGCCATCCGAACGCAAGCTCACTTATCCCCCCCATCAGTGGTTCCCGATAATGACGCCGAATATCATTGAGAATCAATAACAGCTTTAACAGAGAAATAAGGCGCGAGCCTACGCGGAGGTTTTTCACTCAGTTTTCTCTTGCATGATTTCATTTTCCTTTCCATCGGTATCCGGCCTGAAATTGATTTTTCACTAATTCAAGGCCTTCAAGTTGCGCTCCCTTTTTTTTGAGTGATAGGGATTATTGATCCTGAACCTAAACTCACCTTTTATATGGATTGCTGTTTCCTCCACATTCATCAACATTTACCAGTCCACTTCTACACAGTATATTCATGTCTCCCCGTTTCAGGACGCACTCCGTTTATTGAGACCGGGAATATCCGTCATTCCGGGCCATCATCGTCTTCATAGAGAGCCGTTCTCCTCATATTTACCAAAGTCCACGAGAGTACTTCCATTCATTTCTTTTATCTCACCATGTTCATGACTTATTCCTTCTCATAGAACCCCAATAGGCCTCCGTTATCCACAACTTGCATCATTTTGGTTTACAGAGCATCCCCAGCGCTATATTCTCGACATATTTCGCATTCCCACGGGCCACTACCAACCAACTCGGATTCGAAACCAAACAGCATTTGCCATGCAAACCATTATCACTTCGGTCGATTCAAACTAACTCTAGCTAAGTTGCTTTGCTTCTGATGATTTTGACTCGCTTTCTTGAAAGTCGCTTATAGTTCATTGTTTTCAGCAACGTTGTACACCACGATCATGCGCTAGCGCGTGCGTCTCGACCATGGTCGAGAAATATACCAATATCATTATAAGTCCCGATGAGCTACAAGCTGCAAAATATGATATTTGTCAGAATGATACAACAATAGGCATCCGCCCGAGAACTCAAGAGGGCGGAAAAATTGGGACCAATGAATAAAAAATATCATCTCCAAGAGGCGAACCAAAGCGTTCGAACCCCAAACTCATTGATGGACTGCTGCTAGTAAGTGGTAGGCCGACCAACGCCCACCTGAGCTTCGACACAAAGTATCCTATACTGCTGTCGGCTCGACAACCTGTGGCGGAGATAATGATCCAGGACGTCCACGCCGTGGAGGAACATGCCAGCGAAATTCACGTGACGAGCGTTATCCGAAAGCGCCTTTGGTTGCTGAGAGGAAGAGCGACTGCAAAACGCGTAATTCGACGTTGTGTGCAATGTAGGAGATGCAACGCCACGGCGGGCAAACAACATATGGCCCTGTAACAGCCGGTCGTGAAAAATCCCCCTTTTTCCCTCGCAATTCAGTGTTTTTCCCAACATCACTCATTTCCATACACTATTGACTGGTCTTTACGAACTGGTTGTTTTTCTGGACCAATTGTTGTTTGTTCGCGCCCAGAGCGCTACTTTGGCACATTCTTGTTCAGGACCTGCGTGACGCACGTGCTGTCTGCTCACACGCTGCTATTCGGTTTCTCGTTGTTGAGTCCTTGTGATCGTATTATTGAGGTTTGTATATTGTTTATGTTGTTGTTTATTTTAATAATCTAGTATCGTAGAATATCACGGATAATCGTCTTCTGATTTCGGGATCCGTTGCGAATTTGGCTACACATTGCTCAAACGTTCGTAACAATACTCAATAGATCTATTTGGAACGAGGAAAAATCACTCAAAATGCCAAGAAAAGGATCAAAAGCAGTCGAATCCGGACAGGAAGTAATACGGCAAGTCTCTGGGGAGGTTTTGGGTACATATGATTCTTTAGGTAATGCTAGATTGCCTAGTCCTGTCAGTGCTAGCTCATGTGTTATTGAAAGCAATATCGATCGTAAGGATGTCGATTTATATAAGCTGAGAATACTAGAACTAGAGCAACAGTTACTTTCGGCTAGACTACAGGCGCATGAAGCAGAGAAGTGTACACAGAAACAGCGAGAGCATGAGACCAGTGACTTCGACACTTCCGATAGGTTAGAGTGCAATAAGGTAGGGAACCCCACGCCGGTCGCCGACTACAAACCACCATCGATCGATCTGCCTAGAGTGGAGTTAACGGTTTTCGACGGGCGAGCTGAGCAATACTGCAAGTTTGTCAAACAGTTCGAGACGTTCGTTGAAAACAAGGTAAACGACCCTGGGCAAAGGCTTCTTTACCTTACTCACTACTGCCGAGGCCGAGCGCGAGAAGCTATCGACGGGCGCACCATGCTCGATCCAGAACAAGGCTACACAAGGGCAAGAAAGATTCTGAGGGACTTGTTTGGCCAACCTTTCAAGGTAGCCCGTAACCTAATAGAGGGCGTAATGGCAGAGGCGAAGAGAACCAAGGGCGACGTCTACACCACGGCCGACCTGGTGATCAAGATGCAGAACTGCTCAACAGCCCTCGACCATTTAGGTCACAGGGCTGACCTAGACGCCATGCACGCCATGCCTCGCGCCCATGTAATAATAATAATAATAATATTGGTTTATTTCGTGGACACCCGAAGCGTGCTCCATTGCTTGATCATATGATACAAGCGAGGTCACAAAGATGATCCTTGGATATTCATTTGGGTAAATGCAGTCTAAAAGTGTACAGGTTTTAGTGGTCGCGCGAATGATTGCCCGGCAAATTTGGGTTTGGAGGTCAGGTGAACGCACGTTCGCAAAATGAGTGGAATGGGCTCCGCCGTCTAGATACGTGATGAAGTAAAGCGGGGATGAAGTGAAAACGCGCAGTATTTCGGATAGCGTCGATGTAAAGTCGCAGGGGTGAGTAAACTGTCAAAGAAAACGTTCGAAAAAGCACCAACGAAAAATTGGAGAATTTTGGGTGATGAATTACATGCACTTGAACCAGTAGTCCAAATGACCCGGAAAATAGCAGAAACATAATACCGAAGGATTTTTGGTGTCCTTCGAGGAGGGGGATTGCGTAAATGAAACAGTCCGTTTAACCACGAAATTAGTATTTACTATTCATCAAGAAGTTGTGGAGGACGCCCTCATAAAGAGGTGGATGTAGATGCCCGAGCCTGGAAATTTCGCTGGAGCAGAGTGACGAAATTTGACAAGTGAGTGAAACACGATTCGAATAAAGGGTTCGTTTCAGGTTAATTGGTGAACACAAGTGGACAACAGGGCGGATACAGGAGTTGATATACGATGATCTTATAAAGTTGCATGGGGGTGGTGCATAAACGATACTGTCAAAACATGTAAAGAATTGCTTAACCGGATGCGCTGGTAAGAGTCTGACATGGGGCATTTTGGAAACAACCGGAGGGTCAGTAACTTGGCATACATATAGTTCATTTCCAGCAAGGGTTTGGAGAAATTGCTTTCGCAGTAGTCTTTGGCGTAAATGCCTAATCGTGGAGGACTGATGAAAAAATGGCAATAGGTAATAGGTGGGTGAAACGGTGCTCGACTATTGGTTTATCCGAGGGTTACTCCAAGACTGACCGATGAGGAATACAGATGTACAACGAAGTGGGCATAATAGTGGTTTATATGTTTAATACCTGACGGAATAAACTGGGGGTAGTACTTCACTGGAGTTATCAGAAAGTGCAGATAATCGTGTGACTAGGCACGTTGAGGAAAGTCCAACCCGAGACTTTGGCGGGACGGGGGGACAAACACAATAACGGCAGCCCAAAATACAAGCAGCTGATTTTCAGCTAAAGATGTAGAGAGAGCACTATGGATTGTGTGGATTGTGTGTGGCTAGGTGGCCACGATACCCAACTCCACTTATTTTCTGATGCATCAGAAATAGGCTATGGAATAGTTGCTTACGGCTGCTGGGTGGACGCAAATCGTGGGCGGCACAGCCAGATACTATTCGCGAAGGCGAGAGTGGCTCCACTGAAATTGGTGTCCGTTCCAAGGCTGGAACTGACGGCAGCAGTACTGGCCGTGGAAGCCGCGAAGCTGATTAGGAGATGCTTCGATCGGATAAACTGGGAACGGAATTTTGGACGGACTCAGCCACGGTACTTCATTACATAAACAACATTACCACTCGTTTTAACACTTTCGTGGCCAACAGACTCACTATAATCCACGAGTCGACTAAAACCGATCAATGGTACTATGTAAAATCCGTCATTAACCCAGCCGACTTCTGCTCAGGGGGCCTGAAAACACTAGAGAGGTTGCGGGTGTGGACAACGGGACCAGACTTCCTAACTGCAGATGAAAAGATGTGGCCAACGCTACTGATACCTAAGGCAGCTGATGACAATATCGAGCCTAAAAGACTGATACAGGCTACAAACTTCACGGAAAGCGTAAGCCTAATAGAAAAACTGTGCCAATTTCCCAACTGGACCAAAATGTTAAGAGCCGTGGTCTGGTGGACACGATACAAAGTACTCCTATTGATTATGAAAGGAGCAAGACCACAAAACACATTAGAAGTGGGAACGATACTACCGGGCGAGCTGAATCAAGCCGAACTGGGCGTTCTACGCCTACTATAACTAGACGCTTTCCCATTCGAGGCCCGCGAGCTAGCCAGGATAGATGATAACATCAAAAAGAGTGAACCGCTTGCGCTACACCAGGTCGTTTTGCGTGCTGTTATCGATATAGTTTTCATTCATCTGTCTTAGGAAATACTAAAAATTATATTTTCTTAGAGTATTCCGTTAACCCACAGAAATTCAGGTATTTTTTTCTCAGTGGTAAATTCTAACCCAGCTCTAGTTTCCGTTACTCTTCCACCTCATTCACAGCATCTTTTTGATATTTCAAAATGCCACGTGTAGCGAAGAAGACTTTCAATACTACCCCGTCCACTCATACCCCGGTCACTAGAAAAAATAGGCTTCTTCAAACTCCCGTGGCCTTAAAACAATGTTCGGTTGACCACTGTGACTTTGTAGGCTTGGCGACGGAAAGAACAGCTGTTCTAGACCGAAGTATTTCAGATTTAAAGTCTCGGCTTCTGAACTTGGAAGATACGATATCTAAACTCGCCCCCTTACTGTGCATCACTGAACGCATCGAAAATTCCACCTTAGAAAACCTGACAGCTGCGGGCCGCTTTATCGACTCTGTTGCATCCGAAGTTCTCATAAGAGTGAGGAAATCTCGTAATGCAGTCGTGTTTAATGTCCCAGAGAGAATACCTCTGGAGCATGTCTACACCATGGCCGACCTGGTGATTGAGATGCAGAACTGATCAATAGCCCTCGACCATTTAGGTTACAGGGCTGACCTAGACGCCATGCACACTTTGGAAGGCATAGTCCATCACCTCTCTCCCGAACTACAGGGTCGGTGGGCGGAAGAAGCTGAACGGATAAGCCGAGGCGACAGAGAAGCCAACTTCGAAGACCTGACTGAATACTTAGACAGGCAAACGAAGATAGCTGACAGCAGATTCGGCCGACTCATGCGGGACAGCAACCGAGCAAACAAGCCCGGTACTAGCCAAGTCCAAACCCCTGTACGGGAACATCCAAAGTACCAGCCTTGGACCAATACACACGTCATTTCACTAGATGCTACGGCGCAACCAAATTGCAGATCCTGTGGTACTAGCCATGGCCTACCAGAATGCCCCAAGTTCGGCAATGCCACAATAGACGAACGGTGGGGAATGGCGAGGATGGCAGGAGCGTGTTTCATCTGTCTCAACACCACGCACCGGGCAGCAGCCTGTAGAACAAGGAATCGATGTGGTTACGAGGGCTGCACGGGCAGACACCATCGGCTGCTGCATCAGGCGAGAATAACCATATCCGAGGCGATTGCCAAGCCCGGCGTGATTTGTTCAACTTCACAATCTGCCAGTAAACCGGTACGTTTAGGCGTAGTGGCCGTGGGAGTAGTGACTCCGACTGGGATAGTCAAGGCGTTGGCTTTCGTTGATAGTGGATCCGACACCACTTTAGTGAAAGAGCGGTTTGCCGACAAACACCAACTGGCTAAAGGTGCGACGTCGTTAGCAGTGAGCACGGTGGGCGGAACACAGGTAATGACTGCCGGTAGATTGAAACTGCAACTCATCTCTCTAGACACTAACGAGGAAATTGAACCAACGGAGGCATTCACGTTAGCGGATCTCCCCATGCGAGCACCAAGGTCGGTGAACGCAATCTTGACTCGATGGCCCCACCTGCAGGATGTAACCGTTGTAGACTGGGAAGATGATGAGGTGGATCTCCTCATCGGATGCGACGTGCCAGAGGTGCATTGGGTGCTTGACCAAAGAGTGGGCGACCGCCAAGCACCTTATGCCGTACGCACGGCTCTGGGATGGATGTTATACGGTCCAGTAGGGGTACGCGGTTCCGTGAATTACTTATCCGCCGGAACGGACCGCATAGAGTATCATCTGCAACGGCTGTATGAAAAGGAGTTTCATGACATTGGAGACGAAAGACCGACGTTTTCTCAAGAGGATCACTTCGCTCTACAAACGGTGCGGCAAGGCTCTAGAGGCCTCAAAAAACAGATCGAGGTTCCCCTCCCATGGCGCACACCGGTCGACCCGTGGACTGACAACAGAAATTATGTTCTCCAACGATTACTACGACTAAAAGAACGCTTCATTCGAGACCAGAATCTGTGGGAACGATACGCGGATTTGATGAAGTGAAACGAGGCCCTCGGTTACGTTGAAAAGGTGCCTGTTAACACCGACAGCAAAAGGGGTATCTGGTATCTGTCTCACCATCCGGTTATCAACCCCAAGAAACCCAATAAACTGCGCGTGGTTTTCGACTGTGCGGCCAAGTTTCAGAGCAAGTCGTTAAACGATCGCCTACTACAGGGGCCTGACTGGACCACACCACTGATCGATGTTTTGTGCCGTTTCAGAGTGGGTAAAGTGGCTTTGTCTGCTGACATTAGGGAAATGTTCCATCAGGTGAAGATTCCGGTAGGCGAACGAGATGCTTTGCGTTTCCTGTGGTGGGAGGGGAGCGACCGGGACAACGCAGTGGTGAATTATAGGATGACCGTCCACCCCTTCGGAGCCATATCGTCACCATTTTGTGCCAACTACGCCCTCCGAGAATCAGCGAACAAACATGGCGATCTGGTACATCGGACGGTGGTAGAAAGCGTCAGCAGGAACTTCTACGTCGACGACTACCTTGGGTCATTCGATGATGTGGAATCAGCTCTAGAGCAGTTCAGAGGTCTGACGAGATTGCTGGAAGAGGGCGGCTTCCGTCTAACTAAATGGATGTCGAACGCTTCAGAAGTGCTGAAGGTCATCCCGTATCACGAAAAGGCCGAAAGGGTAAGAGATTTGGACGGCTCTCCACTTCCTATCGAGCGCACTTTAGGGATACAATGGGACGCGGAAACGGACGATTTTGTTTTCGAACTGAACGTTCCCGAGCTGTCAATAACCCGTCGTGGCATACTATCTGCCGTCTCAAGTTTGTTCGACCCGCTCGGTTTCGTCTCACCATGGCTGCTACCCGGAAAGATCTTTCTGCAGCGGCTGTGCCGTAAGAAAATTGATTGGGACCGGTCACTGGACCGAGGGGACCGGCTGAACTGGGAAGAATTTCTGAACACCTTGAAGAAATTAGGGGACATAAGAATCCCACGATGTTTGACTCCTGGCCATACGACACGGACTGGAGAACTACATGCTTTTTCCGATGCGTCCGAAGTCGGTTATGGAGCTGTGGTGTACGGACGATGGTGCGCAGGAGATGGACAATATACCACGAGGATCCTGTTCGCCAAAGCCCGCGTTGCTCCACTGAAGTCGGTCTCAATCCCACGCCTTGAACTCAGCTCAGCCGTGTTGGCAGTCAGGGTGGTGCAAGCTGTGAAGAGACGTTTCGATCTCTACATTTGGTCGGTTAGCTTCTGGACGGATTCAATGATAGTACATTACTACATTAACAACGTACGGAGCCGGCTTAGTACTTTCGTTGCTAACCCGCTCACGATTGTCCACGATGAATCGGCCACGCACCAGTGGAGTCATGTCAGGTCTGGCGATAATCCGGCCGACCTGTGCTCCCGAGGTGCGAACAACTTCAGGCAACTGGACACGTGGACGAGAGGGCCAAACTTTCTGCAATTGCCCAAACAGGACGTGCCCGTGTTCGAATTAAAACCCCCTACGGAATTGGAACTGGAGATCAAAGGCGTAGTGATAGCAACCAACGTCGTCGAAGCGTCGTCCATTTTATCGCGACTGGTCAGGTTTTCTTCCTGGATGAAGACGCTTCGTTCGCTAGTTTGGTTAACCAGGTTCAAGATAAGTTTACTAGTCATGAAAGGGCTACGACCCTCAGGTCGGATACCGGTCGGCCCGATAGGTCCCGATGAGCTACAAGCGGCAGAGTACGATATTTTCAGAATGATACAACGCGAGGCTTCCGCCCGAGAACTCAAGAGGGCGGAAGAAGTGGGGCCGACCAATGAAGACATGCCATCTCCAAGAGGCGAGCTGAAGCGTTTAAACCCCAAACTCATCAACGGACTGCTGCGGGTGGATGGTAGGCTGACCAACGCCCACCTGAACTTCGACACAAAGTATCCTATACTGCTGCCTGCGAGACAACCTGTAGTAGAGCTAATGATTCAACACGTCCACGCCGTGGAGGGACATGCCGGGGGAAGTCACGTGACGAGCGTCATCCGAAAGCGTCTTTGGTTGTTGAGAGGACGAGAGACTGTAAAACGCGTAATCCGACGGTGTGTGCAATGCAGGAGACGCAATGCCACAGCAGGCAAACAACTCATGGCCCCACTACCAGAATGCAGGGTGACTACGGGCTAGTGGCCGTTCAGTGACACCGGGTTGGACTATTTCGGGCCCTTGTGGATCAAGTGCGGGAAAAGAGTAGAAAAGCGATACGGATGTATCATGACGTGCATGAAATCACGTGCGGTACACCTAGAAGTCGCACATTCGATGACGACCGATTCGTTTCTACGGGCCTTGCAAAGATTTATCAACCGAAGAGGCGTACCGGCCGATATATACTCAGATAATGGATCGAACTTTGTGGGCGCTCAAAGGGAATTGCAGCGTTGGCACAAGAACATAAACAGGGACGAACTGCAGGATCGAACCGTGGCCCACGGCATACGATGGCATTTCAACCCCCCAAAAGGCCAGCCACCGAGGCGGCATATGGGAACGCATGATCCGGTCCGCCAGACGGATATTGCTGTCAATCATGGAGCAGCAGCCGCCTGACGACGAGACGCTGAACACCGTCATGACTGAGTTGGAGCGAATCCTGAACAACCGCCCCCTGGTTCCAGTATTGAACGGCGACCCCACCCACCTGGCGCTCACCCCAAACGACTTATTGACGTTAAGGTCGAACGAGAGTTTCCAAGGGCCGGTAAACCTTCGTGGGAGCTACCTCCACGGGTGGAAGCAAGCGAACTATCTGGCCAAGGTCTTCTGGAGGCGATGGCTACGGGAGTACCTACCGGCTTTGCAGACTCGACAGAAGTGGATGGCCAAAACAAGACCATTCAAAGTTGGGGACGTGGTTATGATCGCCGACGAACGCGCACATTTCAGCGCTTGGTCTTTGGGAGTAGTTACGGAAACCATCAAAAGCACTGACGAAATGATAGGAACGGTGAAGGTGAAGACAGCTAACGGAGTGCTCATTCGTGACATACGCAGTATTAACCTACTCGAGAGCGAAGGCGGAGGAGCTGATAACCCTGAGGCCTAGTAAACCTTTTTCACACTGGTAATCGAGGTGGATAAAGAAACACCATATAAACCACACAATCTCCGTCAAACACGTTAAGGTGCTCGCGGTCCTTTCGTTAACATTACAGAAGGTTCTTCCCGATATGTGGTGATGAGTGCGATTCCATTATAAAGCCCGATACATACACGCATGCACGACGCACTCTACATCCCGTAAACCCATCATACATGTGACAGTGTTCTTTGTTTGCCTTTTGTTGACGCTACCGAATGCCCCTTGCATATGTGGAAGTAGCGGAGCTCAGGTCACACACACATGCTACATTTACTCGTTTTCTTGCCACGCGGTCTTTTGTTGACATTGCAGAAAGTCCTCCTTTGATGTGTAGCCATACCTGTGATTTCATTGTAACCCCGGCACACACACACACACACGCACACACACACACGCACACACACACACGCACACACACACACACTGAAGCACGTACATCCAGGACCGGACGGCCCCTTACGAGGACAACGTCTATGTGACCATTCACGCCCGCCATCGGTCATTTGGTCTTGTGGAAGATGTAGATTAGCCTCACGTCTATGTATCCAATGGATTAGGTGCGACCAGTAGTAGAACGTCGACGACAAGCATTAAAGGCGCGCACTGACAGCAGGGCCTAGGCAGGTAGGAAGAATCAGTACCTTTATACCGAACCTTTGACTCTGCTAGGGATCCAGGAGGATTTTGGTGGGCGGTGTAACAGCCGGTCGTGAAAAATCCCCCTTTTTCCCTCGCAATTCAGTGTTTTTCCCAACATCACTCATTTCCATACACTATTGACTGGTCTTTACGAACTGGTTGTTTTTCTGGACCAATTGTTGTTTGTTCGCGCCCAGAGCGCTACTTTGGCACATTCTTGTTCAGGACCTGCGTGACGCACGTGCTGTCTGCTCACACGCTGCTATTCGGTTTCTCGTTGTTGAGTCCTTGTGATCGTATTATTGAGGTTTGTATATTGTTTATGTTGTTGTTTATTTTAATAATCTAGTATCGTAGAATATCACGGATAATCGTCTTCTGATTTCGGGATCCGTTGCGAATTTGGCTACACATTGCTCAAACGTTCGTAACAATACTCAATAGATCTATTTGGAACGAGGAAAAATCACGCAAAATGCCAAGAAAAGGATCAAAAGCAGTCGAATCCGGACAGGAAGTAATACGGCAAGTCTCTGGGGAGGTTTTGGGTACATATGATTCTTTAGGTAATGCTAGATTGCCTAGTCCTGTCAGTGCTAGCTCATGTGTTATTGAAAGCAATATCGATCGTAAGGATGTCGATTTATATAAGCTGAGAATACTAGAACTAGAGCAACAGTTACTTTCGGCTAGACTACAGGCGCATGAAGCAGAGAAGTGTACACAGAAACAGCGAGAGCATGAGACCAGTGACTTCGACACTTCCGATAGGTTAGAGTGCAATAAGGTAGGGAACCCCACGCCGGTCGCCGACTACAAACCACCATCGATCGATCTGCCTAGAGTGGAGTTAACGGTTTTCGACGGGCGAGCTGAGCAATACTGCAAGTTTGTCAAACAGTTCGAGACGTTCGTTGAAAACAAGGTAAACGACCCTGGGCAAAGGCTTCTTTACCTTACTCACTACTGCCGAGGCCGAGCGCGAGAAGCTATCGACGGGCGCACCATGCTCGATCCAGAACAAGGCTACACAAGGGCAAGAAAGATTCTGAGGGACTTGTTTGGCCAACCTTTCAAGGTAGCCCGTAACCTAATAGAGGGCGTAATGGCAGAGGCGAAGAGAACCAAGGGCGACGTCTACACCACGGCCGACCTGGTGATCAAGATGCAGAACTGCTCAACAGCCCTCGACCATTTAGGTCACAGGGCTGACCTAGACGCCATGCACGCCATGCCTCGCGCCCATGTAATAATAATAATAATAATATTGGTTTATTTCGTGGACACCCGAAGCGTGCTCCATTGCTTGATCATATGATACAAGCGAGGTCACAAAGATGATCCTTGGATATTCATTTGGGTAAATGCAGTCTAAAAGTGTACAGGTTTTAGTGGTCGCGCGAATGATTGCCCGGCAAATTTGGGTTTGGAGGTCAGGTGAACGCACGTTCGCAAAATGAGTGGAATGGGCTCCGCCGTCTAGATACGTGATGAAGTAAAGCGGGGATGAAGTGAAAACGCGCAGTATTTCGGATAGCGTCGATGTAAAGTCGCAGGGGTGAGTAAACTGTCAAAGAAAACGTTCGAAAAAGCACCAACGAAAAATTGGAGAATTTTGGGTGATGAATTACATGCACTTGAACCAGTAGTCCAAATGACCCGGAAAATAGCAGAAACATAATACCGAAGGATTTTTGGTGTCCTTCGAGGAGGGGGATTGCGTAAATGAAACAGTCCGTTTAACCACGAAATTAGTATTTACTATTCATCAAGAAGTTGTGGAGGACGCCCTCATAAAGAGGTGGATGTAGATGCCCGAGCCTGGAAATTTCGCTGGAGCAGAGTGACGAAATTTGACAAGTGAGTGAAACACGATTCGAATAAAGGGTTCGTTTCAGGTTAATTGGTGAACACAAGTGGACAACAGGGCGGATACAGGAGTTGATATACGATGATCTTATAAAGTTGCATGGGGGTGGTGCATAAACGATACTGTCAAAACATGTAAAGAATTGCTTAACCGGATGCGCTGGTAAGAGTCTGACATGGGGCATTTTGGAAACAACCGGAGGGTCAGTAACTTGGCATACATATAGTTCATTTCCAGCAAGGGTTTGGAGAAATTGCTTTCGCAGTAGTCTTTGGCGTAAATGCCTAATCGTGGAGGACTGATGAAAAAATGGCAATAGGTAATAGGTGGGTGAAACGGTGCTCGACTATTGGTTTATCCGAGGGTTACTCCAAGACTGACCGATGAGGAATACAGATGTACAACGAAGTGGGCATAATAGTGGTTTATATGTTTAATACCTGACGGAATAAACTGGGGGTAGTACTTCACTGGAGTTATCAGAAAGTGCAGATAATCGTGTGACTAGGCACGTTGAGGAAAGTCCAACCCGAGACTTTGGCGGGACGGGGGGACAAACACAATAACGGCAGCCCAAAATACAAGCAGCTGATTTTCAGCTAAAGATGTAGAGAGAGCACTATGGATTGTGTGGATTGTGTGTGGCTAGGTGGCCACGATACCCAACTCCACTTATTTTCTGATGCATCAGAAATAGGCTATGGAATAGTTGCTTACGGCTGCTGGGTGGACGCAAATCGTGGGCGGCACAGCCAGATACTATTCGCGAAGGCGAGAGTGGCTCCACTGAAATTGGTGTCCGTTCCAAGGCTGGAACTGACGGCAGCAGTACTGGCCGTGGAAGCCGCGAAGCTGATTAGGAGATGCTTCGATCGGATAAACTGGGAACGGAATTTTGGACGGACTCAGCCACGGTACTTCATTACATAAACAACATTACCACTCGTTTTAACACTTTCGTGGCCAACAGACTCACTATAATCCACGAGTCGACTAAAACCGATCAATGGTACTATGTAAAATCCGTCATTAACCCAGCCGACTTCTGCTCAGGGGGCCTGAAAACACTAGAGAGGTTGCGGGTGTGGACAACGGGACCAGACTTCCTAACTGCAGATGAAAAGATGTGGCCAACGCTACTGATACCTAAGGCAGATGATGACGATATCGAGCCTAAAAGACTGATACAGGCTACAAACTTCACGGAAAGCGTAAGCCTAATAGAAAAACTGTGCCAATTTCCCAACTGGACCAAAATGTTAAGAGCCGTGGTCTGGTGGACACGATACAAAGTACTCCTATTGATTATGAAAGGAGCAAGACCACAAAACACATTAGAAGTGGGAACGATACTACCGGGCGAGCTGAATCAAGCCGAACTGGGCGTTCTACGCCTACTATAACTAGACGCTTTCCCATTCGAGGCCCGCGAGCTAGCCAGGATAGATGATAACATCAAAAAGAGTGAACCGCTTGCGCTACACCAGGTCGTTTTGCGTGCTGTTATCGATATAGTTTTCATTCATCTGTCTTAGGAAATACTAAAAATTATATTTTCTTAGAGTATTCCGTTAACCCACAGAAATTCAGGTATTTTTTTCTCAGTGGTAAATTCTAACCCAGCTCTAGTTTCCGTTACTCTTCCACCTCATTCACAGCATCTTTTTGATATTTCAAAATGCCACGTGTAGCGAAGAAGACTTTCAATACTACCCCGTCCACTCATACCCCGGTCACTAGAAAAAATAGGCTTCTTCAAACTCCCGTGGCCTTAAAACAATGTTCGGTTGACCACTGTGACTTTGTAGGCTTGGCGACGGAAAGAACAGCTGTTCTAGACCGAAGTATTTCAGATTTAAAGTCTCGGCTTCTGAACTTGGAAGATACGATATCTAAACTCGCCCCCTTACTGTGCATCACTGAACGCATCGAAAATTCCACCTTAGAAAACCTGACAGCTGCGGGCCGCTTTATCGACTCTGTTGCATCCGAAGTTCTCATAAGAGTGAGGAACTCTCGTAATGCAGTCGTGTTTAATGTCCCAGAGAGAATACCTCTGGAGCATGTCAAGCACACACTGTTGAATGCATGTGGTATGGCCCACCTTCCTTGTCAAATAACAAGGCTGCGTAAGCGCGTTCAGCGCTTCAACTGTCCAATCCTTATGCGATTTGCAGATGATCTGTCTGCCAAAGAGTTCATAAAAATGCGTTCCACTATAGCTTCTAATTCTCTTTATAAAAACATAAAAATAGCCGAAGATAAAACCCCACTTCTAAGGGAAATTACCAGATCTCCTTCGACTTTCCCCACTAGAACGACGCCTGACAGTTCTGAGCCTTCAACACAGACGGCTCGTCGCTCCACAGCTCCTTCGCAAGTCCCCACTGCTTTACCTTTGCACGCGTCTCCCGCAACTTTACAACCGCCTACTGCCTTCTCATCTGCTCCCGTACTAAAATCTTTAAAATCTAATCCCATTACTGTTGATCTTGACATTTCCGCTTCTCCCCTTTTACTGCCACCCAGTAAGAGACGCCAAATATATCCTCGCTCTCCCACCTCATCGCCTGTTGGACACACCCCGAACTCTAACTCGCCATCTGTTCCCTCCGGTGATAAACTACTCGCCGTCCAGAGGAATAGGTCTTTTAGGATTTATCTCAGTTAAGTCAGGACCTGCTTCCGTATAGAGTCTATAGCCCGTGGTCCTCGGTATGTGACACGATAGCGAATATACTCGGCAGCGCACAAAGCAGAACTCAAAACGCTGGAGCGGGACAACGTGTGTATTGGAGGAGCGCAACGGCATGCAGACGACGTACACAGGCGGAGCAAGTGGCGCCACCAAAAACGGTCATTGTTCAAATAAACAAATTTGTTAGTCTTCGTCATCGAGTGCTTTATTGGTAGCACTACAGGGGTCTCCCCCTAGAAGGCCGACGCAGTTGGGCTTCGACCCGTGATGGGTACGTCGGATTCGGTGGCGAGAGACGTTTTCCATGCCTCCCGCCGCGGTCGAACACAACAGCGAAGCCAGCACCAGCCGTTCTCCATGACTCACACGTGTCGCTGTGCGTCGATCGCAAAATTGCGTCCTCCTCAAAATGTTATCCGACCGGGGTAGATCCTGTTCGTGACCTGGCAGTGGTGGTTGTGTTGTAGGGTTTGTCGTTGTCGGCATATCCCAAAGTTCCGTGTCCCTGTGGTTGTCATTGCCTTCGTAAGCGAGCCAGCGTCTGGCGTCAAATGAGTCCAGTCGCGATCCAGTGAGCCATGTGTTGGAGCCATGCGAGATCCTGGAATTCCATGTGGTTCTGTCTGACTGGACGAGCTGGAAGGAAAGAAACACAAGGAAGCTGCGCCTCGAGGCGCGATCGGATATTCGACTGAGGGGGACATACCGGCGCAATACAGGCTGCCGCCACCCTTGTCGTGATCACCACGTGGTCGTGCATTCATGTATAATAGGACTATGTACAAGTTGAATATGAAGAGTAAACTTAAATATATACAACTGTTACATATTCAGAAAACCTCGTTGGCTGTCGCAGCTCGCGGCCGCGTCGATTTCTCCTGTTGACCGGTGCAGCTGTGTCTTTCGTGGAGTTTGGTGTTGCAACAGGTAACGAGGGGTCGTTAGTGGGAGTAACAGGGGCCGACTCGGGACGACTAACCGAAGGTTGTGGGCAGGTAGGGACACTGAGAGGGTTGTTCGAGGTGGGTTCTGCCTCGATGAAGGCTGGTTTGAGGCGGTCTATGCTGATGGTCTCCTTCCTGCCCTCGACGTCCACCACGTATTTCTTTTCCTTTCGCTGGACGACGCGGAACGGGCCAGAGTAAGCCGCCTGCAGTGGTGATCGCACCGCATCTACTCGAATAAACACATGGCTGGTGGTAGCTAGAGCGGTAGGTATGCAGTTGCTCAGGGTTTGTTCTCGTGGTGGGGTGGGCTTTATCACCCGCATTTGGTGCGACAGCCGTTTTGCGTCATCCCCGTAATTAAAACTCATAGGTGGTAATGGAGAAACCAACTCACCTGGAAGTCGCAGTGTGCAACCATAAACCAGTTCAGCCGCCGTAACACCCATATCGGCTTTAACGGTGTTACGCAGTCCTAAGAGAACGATCGGCAAAACTTCACTCCATAATGGATTATCACGAGCACGAAGGGCAGCTTTCAGCTGGCGATGGAATCGCTCCACCATGCCAATGGCCTGAGGATTGTTGTGTCCACAACCGAATGCGGTTAGTAGCTCGTGGAAGGCGCCGTCGAAATGAGAACCGCGATCAGTGGTCACGATAGCAGGGCAACCGAACTGACTCACCCAACAGGTTAGAAATGCTTTTGCAGCTTCCTCTGAGGTCGGGCGAGGAATGGGTATGGCCTGTGGCCAGCGAGTGAAACGATCTACGCAAGTGAGGATGTAGACGCAGCCATTGGATGGCGGAAGTGGCCCCACGAGATCCACATGCACATGATGAAAGCGTGCGTCCGGTTAGCAGAATGTGCCTGAAGTAGATTTGGTGTGACGATGTATCTTAACTCGTTGGCACTGGAGACAAGCACGAGCCCAAAGACGTACGTCACGTTTGACGCAAGGCCAGACGAATCGCTCGGTGACTAGTTTCACTGAGGCGGTTACCCCAGGGTGCGATAAGTTGTGGAGGCTGGTAAAAACTCGTCGGCGAAAACTGGCAGGAACTAGTGGTTGGGGTCGACCTTGTGACACATCGCAAATGATAATTACGTCCGAAGTTGAAAGGGCCACTGCCATTGGGTGCAGGGAGCTGTTGTGTCTGAGTTGCTCTACCTCAGGATCTGTCGTTTGGGCTGCGGCGATTGCTTCTAGGTCTATGCCCATGGGTAGTGGGTAGTCGATATTGTGGACGCGTGAGAGTGCGTCTGCTACGGGATTGTGTGCCCCAGAGACGTGTCGAATGTCCGTAGTAAACTGCGAAACAGTTTAAGTGGCGAATCTCGCGTGGCGAATATCGGTCAGAAGCTGACTGGAGGGCGTACACTGGTGGTTTATGATCTGTAAACACTGTGAACAATTGGCCCTCGAGTGTGTGCCGGAAGTGTCGGATACCCAAATAGATTGCCAGCAGTTCTCTGCTGAACGTACTATATCGGGATTCCGCAGGCTGGAGACGCTTGGAGAAGAAAGCTATTGGTTGCCATGAATTGTTGACGAAGTGCTGCAACACTGCTCCAACAGCCGTGTCCGAAGCATCTGTTCCTAATGCCAAGGGAGCAGAAGGATCGGGATGTGCAAGGAGTGCTATGTTGGCGATAGCATCCTTGATCAAAGTAAACGCTGCTTGCGCCGTGTCGGAAAAAATGAATTTCCGCTTACCTCCACGTAAAACGTCTGTTAGAGGCTGCATTATTTCGGCGCAGTGTGGGATAAAGCGGCGATAAAAGTCAACCAGGCCAGAAAATTGGCGCAACTGTCGGTAAGAGTGAGGCTCAGGATAGTCGCGAATTGCCGCCACCTTGTCAGGCAGGGGCTGTATGCCTGAGGCTGAGATTTCGTGACCTAGGAACGTGATGGTGGTCCTACTTAATTCGCACTTAGCAGGGTTAATGGTTACACCGTTTTGGCTAAGGCGCTCAAAAAGAGCACGCAGGTGTGTTATATGCTCTTCTTTTGAAGAACTTGCCACCAAAATATCGTCTAAGTACACGTAGACATTCTTAAAACCGCGTGTTGCCTCATGCATAAACCTTTGAAAGGTTTGGGCTGCATTGCTGAGCCCAAAAGGCATGCGCAAAAACTCGAATAGTCCGAATGGAGTTGTGACAGCGGTTTTAGGGATGTCAGCCTCTGCTACTGGGATTTGGTGGTAGGCTCTGACGAGGTCGGTTCTGCTGAAAACAGAACAACCAGACAGGGTAGAAGTAAGATCTTGAATATGTGGAATGGGGTACCTGTCCGGGACAGTAGCCTGGTTGAGGGCCCTGTAGTCACCGCAGGGGCGCCAATCGCCATTAGGTTTAGGAACCATGTGAAGGGGCGAAGCCCAAGGGCTACTGGACGGGCGTATTATGCCTAATTCTAGCATGTGTTCAAACTCAGCCTGTGCTACGCGTAGCTTGTCTAAGGGCAAGCGACGTGGTCGGCTAAATGCTGGGGGTCCTTTAGTGACAATATGGTGTGTAACGTTAGTGGTCACCGCGGGAAGGGGGCCAGGTTGTCTTAGCATTGCCGGGTAAGCTGAAAGTAGGTCTGCGTACGGGTGTTCGGCCTGCGGTTTGATGTTTAGGGGCGTGATGTGATTCACGGAGGAATAAGACCCGGTTACGGAAAGAGAAGTCTGCCGGTGGACAACTATCCGGCCTCGTGCATCGATCAGGAGGTCGAAATGGTCTAGGAAATCGATGCCTAATATGGGATAAGGGACGTTTGCTACTATGAACACCCAGCGGAAGGTGCGACGTAGTCCTAAGTTGAGTGTGAGTGACTTACGGCCGTAAGTAGCAATGGGAGTGCCATTGGCAGCACGGAGTTGTTGGACTGACGGGTTCGTTGCATCACCTGCCTCCTTTGTAATGACACGTACTGCTGCACCGGTGTCAATGAGGAACAGGCTATTGGAAACTAAATCTCGGACATGCAACAGACGACTGCTATTATGGCTGCCGACTGCGCTAGTCGTCGGAACGCGTCGGGATATTAGTTTCCCTGTTTGGCACCTGGGAAGGTGCAACCGGCTTCGCAGCGCCGAGCCTTCTCCCCAAACCGTTTGTGGTATCGACAGTACGTTGATCGAGATGGGTTAACCAGGCGGTCAGGGGAAGGGCTTCTGAGACGTTCACGTCGGTCAGAGTTGTGATAAGATTTATGGTTTCTACAGTGAGAACAACCAGGAGAGGAAAAACGTCTGAAAGCCCGCTCGAAAGCAGCTATCAGAGTGTCCTCGGAGTGTGTTCCCACGGTGGGAGCTGTGGTCTGGGGGCTGCTCGAGTTTGTTACGGCGGTAATTTGTGGATGGTACCGGTCCATAATACCGTCCGCTAGTTTAGCCGCTTCTGTGAGCTTAAGGTGGCTGGAAACCTCGAGCAGTGCTTGAATGTTGGGTGGTAGTCGCTGTACCCACAACTCTTTAAGGACGTTTTCCTCTAATGTTGCCCTGCCAGCTGCTGCGTTTCTCTCAGTAATGCAGAGGGCTTCTTTCTACCTAACTCTGTCCCTTGGGTCAGCCGTTTTAGTCTGGATGATTCTGACGGTAAAAGACAAGAGATTACCGCGTCTTTAACGGCTGTGTAAAAACTGTTATCAAAAATTACGTCGCGTATCTGGGTAGCAACGTCACGGGGAAGGCGACCGATAGTCCACAAGTAACGGGTTTGCTCGCTTGTAATTCTATGTGATTCAAACTCTGCCTCCAACATATGAAACCAGAGTTGAGGGTCATCAATGAAAACTGAGGGACGGCTAGGGAGACTGTTGAAACGGACGGTTCCGGGTCAGGTTGACGGTCGTTGCTAGCCATAGTTGCAATGGTATATCAAATGTAAAATGATATAAAGAGGTCAGTGCAGCACAAGTGAAACATGTAGGTACCTGTACATTTCCGACTTTTCCATGATTTTCAACGTCCCTTGGTGCGACACTCCTTTGTTGTACCGACGTTTTAATGTAAAAACACACACCTTTTGGACGTCACCACCGCGCAATACAAAAAGGGCTGTAAATAAATCTTTAATTCTGGCACGGTCTCATCTTCTGGTTTGGAGCGTCTTGGAATCATATCGGTCGGAACTAACTGTGTGAAACAAAACATTTTAGAAGCTTCAACGGCGTCTCTTAGCACTTCGCTCAATACCATCCTGTTCTGTCCAACGGATGGCTGTCAGACCGAACTGAACTGAAGATATTGGCGGATATTGGCTCTTCGACGCTCATTTCCTGATCACAAGAACACTGAACAACTGTGCGTTTGAGTCACACCTATTGTTTCATTTTTATTCTTAATGTACATACCCTTTTGGCCTTTTTATCACCGCACGCTCCTCCGCCCATCTTAGTTTGCTAGTGTCGTCTTAGATATTGTTGACATTCATTTAGTGTACCATATAGACGGAGTAGTACGCTACAAAATTGGTGAGCCCAGGTTGTTTTTCCATCATTTGACACTAGCTTCATTCTTTTGGTTCAAGTTCCACACCATTCACCATGTCTGACAGCGAATCTATTGACATCCACGCGGTTGCTCTGAAACTGCCATTTTTTGCCCCGACCAACCCTCGAGTGTGGTTTCGACAAATAGAAGCCGTATTTGCCACTCGACGTATAACCAGCGAGCGCGTGAAATACTCTCACGTTGTCCAAGCACTTCCCTTTGACATCGCTGTTGACGTGGAAGATCTCCTCGATCCCATTCCACCAGAAGCTCCTTACACGAAGCTTAAGGAAGCAATCATTCAGCTTACGGGAAAATCAGCCAGAAAAATGCTCCGTGAACTGTTCACGTCGGTGGAGCTCGGAGACCAAACCCCGTCCCAGCTTATGCGCCACATGCGGTCGCTACTGGCTGGACGGCAAATGGACGACGCCATTTTCAGGGAGATATGGGTTGATAAACTACCCCTCTCGATGCAGCAGGTCCTGTCAATGCTGGAGCCCACTACTCCTCTTGACAAAGTTGCACAGCACGCCGACAGAATAATGGAATGCTACCCGGGTGGTAAACCTTGCGTTCACATGACATCACCCGCCGAAACCACTCCGACGCACGAATCCCCTACGACATTACCAGTTCCTGCCCCAGGTCGCCGTGGCGACGTTTCCCGCAGTCCTGATTCCTCATCCCATCACTCGCATATCGATAAGGACATTACGGACCTAAAAGAAACCGTTCGCATGTTGTGCAATCAGGTCAGTGCAATGTGCAGCGCATTTACTACTCATCGATCTGTGTCCACCGAAGTACCTCATCGACCTAGATCACGGTCCAGAAACCGCCGATTACAAACCTGGTGTTGGTACCACCGCACATTTGGCTCCGAGGCACGCCGCTGTGATCCTCCATGTTCATTTCGCACTTACACCCCACAGTCAAACGACCAGGCCAGCCAGTAACGGCGACGACTTCGGCTGGCCCCCCACACGAAGGTCGCCTATTTTATATCGTTGACCGATCCAGTGGTCTTCGATTCCCCATTGATACCGGCGCCGAGATCAGTGTAATCCCCCCACCCAAACATCACAGCCTCAAACCATCTCACTTTACACTGCAAGCAGCAAATACAACAACTATTGCTACATTCGGCCAACGGTCCATCACTCTTGATATAGGCCTCCGACACTTTTCAATGGGCTTTCATCCAGGCAGATGTTCAGACTCCCATTATTGGCGCGAATTTCCTCTCACACTTTGGCCTAACAGTGGACCTCAAAAATCGCAAGCTGGTAGACACCACAACCAAACTTTATACAGTCGGCATTGGTAAATGCACCAAATCTCTGGGTATTCGGCTGGCGATCCCGCAACCACCGATTGCTGACATTTTGAAGGAGTTTCCATCCCTCACTAAACCGTGTCAGTTCACCGACCCAGTCTCTCATGCTGTGCAGCACCACATCGCCACAAAAGGCCAACCTGTCCACTTTCAACCACGCCGACTCAACGCCGACAAACTCCGTATCGCACGCCTTGAATTCGAACATATGATGAATCTTGGCATCATTCGACCGTCTTCAAGCCCACGGGCCTCACCTTTGCACATGGTTCCAAAATAATCTGGTGATTGGAGACCCTGTGGAGACTACCGTGCTCTCAACAATGTCACCGTCCCCGACAGGTACCCGATCCCACACATTCATGATTTTGCACAGAATCTCTCTGGGAAGACAATCTTTTCCAAGGTTGACCTCGTAAAGGCATATCACCAAATCCCCGTGGCCGAAGAAGACATTCCCAAGGCAGCCATCACCACGCCTTTTGGCCTGTTCGAGTTCAGTCGCATGCCATTTGGATTAAGAAACGCTGCCCAGACGTTCCAACGATTCGTCGATGAAGTGCTTCGAGGTCTACCCTTCGCGTTTGGCTACATCGACGACATCTTAATTGCCAGCGCCTCTCCATCAGAGCATGCCATTCACCTGCGTCAACTCTTTCAACGTTTCCAACAATACGGACTTCAACTGAACCCTAGTAAATGCATGTTCGGTGTTCCGTCCCTCGACTTCCTCGGGCACCATATCGATCAAAAAGGTTTGACACCCCTCCCAGATAGGGTGCGCAGCATCCTGTCATTTCCTGCACCTCAGACGATCACACAGTTACGACGTTACTTGGGAATTTTGAACTGCTACCGTCGCTTCATTCCCCATTGTGCGACCATTGTTTCACCTTTGACCGATCTTCTCAAGTCCAAGGTCAAGACGATCGATTTCACTCCCGAGGCCCAGACAGCTTTCGCAGAAGCCAAAAAAGCTCTTGCGGATGCCACCATGCTGCACCATCCACATTCAGATCCAAATACTGAGTTACTCCTAACGACTGGTGCATCAAATACTGCAGTCGGCGCAGTGCTTCACCAAATAGTGGACAACCAATTACAGCTTTAAGCGTTCTTCTCGCAAAAACTCCAGTTGGCACAGACAAAATACAGCACGTTTTCTCGTGAACTCCTGGCCATTTACTTGTCCATCCGTCATTTCCGTCATCTTTTGGAAGGACGACAATTTCGTGTGCACACTGACCACAAACCCCTGACACACGCACTTCATGCCAAGCCTGACCGACATTCACCCGAGATATCCGCTATTTGGATTATATTTCTCAGTTCACAACAGACATCCGCTACGTGCGTGGAGTTGATAACGTTGTGGCTGATGCTTTATCCAGACCTGAAATCAACAAGATGCAGACAAAATTCGATCTTACGGAACTGGCAAATCTCCAGCATGATGATCCATCCTTGCTCGAACTGCGCACATCCTCCACACTCCAGCTCAAGGACTCTCCCCTACCTTCAGCCGATAGCACAGTCCTATGTGACTGGTCTACAGGTAACCCTTGTCCTATCGTTCCAGCTTGCTACAGGAAGATCGTTTTCGATCATTTTCACTCTCGTTCCCATCCCGGTATCCGTGCATCTCGCAAACTCATTTCTGCCAGATTTGTTTGGCCCAATATGAATTCTGACATTGCGTTATGGACTAAACAATGTTTACAATGTCAGAGAAACAAAGTCCACCGCCACACTTTTTCTCCTCCCAGTACGTTCACCGTTCCCGACGTCCCTTTTACACATATTCACGTCGATCTTGTTGGTCCACTACCACCATGAAATGGACATACCCACGTATTAACCGTTGTTGATCGTTTCACACGCTGGCCGGTGGCAGTACCCATTTCCGACACCTCGGCAGAAAATATTGCGAAAGTACTACTCCAACACTGGATTGTTACATTTGATGTACCGTCTACCGTCACCACAGACCGTGGCAGCCAATTCCAATCGACTTTGTTTTGTGAGTTCACTAAACTGCTTGGCTGTAAACACATCACAACAACTGCATACCATCTTTCGTCCAATGGCATTGTAGAGCGCCTACACCGTCAACTCAAAGCAGCACTGATATCACAGCCAAACCCCAATAACTGGAGCGACAACCTGCCACTAGTTCTCTTAGGTCTGCGGTCATCAGTCGAAGACGACCTCCACAGCACGTCAGCTGAACTCGTTTTTGGTACCACCATATGCCTTCCAGGTGAGTATGTTCAACCTAGCACCGATGCCAGTCCTAGCCCATCCCAATTTGTCCAACAACTCAAAGACCGTATGTCACATCTACGTCCAACACCCACTCGCTTGTCATCCACACACGTTTTTGTACACAATGATCTATATACGTCACCATTCGTTTTTATTCGTAACGATTCTGTTCGCAAGCCACTCACACCACCGTATGATGGTCCATTTAAAGTGCTTAGTCGCACAGACAAATATTTCGTGGTTCAAAAAGCCGATAAGCCAGACACAGTTTCCATTGACAGACTGAAACCCGCGCATTTTGATACACCTCCATCACCAACAACACCGACACCATCACCATCCACGGACACACCACCAACAATTCCTGTTGATGATCCAAACTCTATCATCACACCAGACACTACACCACACCCGCCAGCACCATCACAGCAAAAACCTTCCCTGGTAACCCGCCGTTCCGGCAGAAACGTTCGACATCCTGTCAGATTTCAAGACTTTGTTAGTTGACGTTTTCTTTCGCTAACCGTTTCCTCTTTCTATTTATCTATCGAGCGTTTATTTTGTACAACAAACGCTCTGGCGGGGGAGTTGTGTAGGTACCTGTACATTTCCGACTTTTCCATGATTTTCAACGTCCCTTGGTGCGACACTCCTTTGTTGTACCGACGTTTTAATGTAAAAACACACACCTTTTGGACGTCACCACCGCGCAATACAAAAAGGGCTGTAAATAAATCTTTAATTCTGGCACGGTCTCATCTTCTGGTTTGGAGCGTCTTGGAATCATATCGGTCGGAACTAACTGTGTGAAACAAAACATTTTAGAAGCTTCAACGGCGTCTCTTAGCACTTCGCTCAATACCATCCTGTTCTGTCCAACGGATGGCTGTCAGACCGAACTGAACTGAAGATATTGGCGGATATTGGCTCTTCGACGCTCATTTCCTGATCACAAGAACACTGAACAACTGTGCGTTTGAGTCACACCTATTGTTTCATTTTTATTCTTAATGTACATACCCTTTTGGCCTTTTCATCACCGCACGCTCCTCCGCCCATCTTAGTTTGCTAGTGTCGTCTTAGATATTGTTGACATTCATTTAGTGTACCATATAGACAGAGTAGTACGCTACAAACACTTATAATATGGATATAAGAAAATATATATAAAGGATATGGTAACTGATATCCGGAATTTACCGTTTATATATCGGAAAAGTGTATATGTAAACGAATAAATGTGATTGAGGGACTTACGAATGTCCTTCGAGAATTAATTTGTTGTTCGGGCTCACCAGTTTAGGATTTATCTCAGTTAAGTCAGGACCTGCTCCCGTATAGAGTCTATAGCCCGTGGTCCTCGGTATGTGACACGATAGCGAATATACTCGGCAGCGCACAAAGCAGAACTCAAAACGCTGGAGCGGGACAACGTGTGTATTGGAGGAGCGCAACGGCATGCAGACGACGTACACAGGCGGAGCAAGTGGCGCCACCAAAAACGGTCATTGTTCAAATAAACAAATTTGTTAGTCTTCGTCATCGAGTGCTTTATTGGTAGCACTACAGTCTAACAGTCTTCCCATTCTTCTCAACTGTCTCCTCTTAAATCAACTCGCTTTAACTCACCGAATAAGGTTTCGACCTTAGAAAATACCCCTTGCTCCAATGCATCGGTGATCCCTACAAATTTACCGTGCTCACTGCCTGTCAATACCAAAATACGGCCTCCACATGCCGTGCAATCTGCCACACGTCGTACTTCTCACCCAAAAGCTATCTCCACTGCTCCCGCATCTAACTGCTCCATATTTGGTGTTCCACCCAACTTGAGTTACCCCTACCACAATGTGCAGCTTAACCTACCACCCTACACCACTATTCCTCACACATTTTCCACCCTGCCCTCTGCACCCACCCTCAGCCAATACTCGATTCCAACTGGCCGGTATTTCTCGACAGCTCCTGATCACCCCTGTCTGATATCGACCCGCCAAACCCCACAGGTTTTTCCCATTGCTCCGATGTTTCTCCCTCCGTTGATGCCCAGTCTCTCTACCCCTCAGCAGTCCCTCTCACTGCAACATTTAATCCAGGTTGGCTGGAAGCCACCCCATCTGAACCTCCACTAGCCCCAACATCAACATATTCCCCTTTGACCCTAACCTCCGCTCCTTCCAATCGCGATAGCATGCCTCCTTCCAAATTACACCACCCCTCTGATGTGCCTATACCACCTCCCACAAATGGTATATCTTTAGCTTTATTCAACTCGCGTTCTATTCTTGACAAACTCCCGCACCTAAAAAAACTTGTCCTTACAAATAATTACGACATTATCTTAATAACGGAATCCTGGCGTTCTGAGAGCACTTCCAACGATCAAGTATCTTTGGTAGGGTACTGTCTTCTAAGAACCGATAGACCGAACCGGCATGGTGGTGGGTGCCTAGCCTACGTCAAGGAAGCCTACACCACGACCCCTCTTTTACATACGGCACTCGATTCTATTCCTGATTCTCTCTGGTTCACTATGAACCTCCAAAGCACTGTTCTTCACATTGGCTGCGTATATCGATCACCAAATTCCCCCAGTTCCTTGTTTCCACTACTCATTAAGTCTTTCGAATACCTCTTTTTGCTTCCCTCTGGAACCAAGCTTTTCGCTGGTGACTTTAATCTCCCTCACATCTGTTGGCCCACCTTCTCGGCTCCTCCCAATCCTATGGACCTGGTCACTAGCATCCATCATGGAGGCTGGACACAACATGTTGTCGAACCTACCAGAAATGGGAAAATACTAGATCTGGTATTCACTCATAACACGCCTCTCATCAACGTGACCGTAACACGAAATTTCCCCAGTAGTGACCATAAAATGGTTATCTGCCATCTGCCCCTTAGTGGCCCACCTAATCCCGCACACCCCTCCAACAATACTTTCCTATGCAGAAATTGGGCCTTGCTGGTCACGCTTCTTCGGCAGAAAGACTGGGGTGATTATTTCCTCACCCAGGACCCTCAGCATGCTGCGGATATTTTCTACTCATTCTTTTCCGATTGTCTAGAAAAATTGTCCAATACTGCCCAGGCTGTACCTAAAAAGAGGTCGTCTGTCTCGCCACTCCATAAGAAGTACCATAAACTTCTCAAACAACTACATAATTCCAACGACTTTTCACTTTTTAATCGTCTAAACCGCCTCTCCACACTTATTCAACGACAAGATAATACGCGACTTCGTGACCAAGAAGCTAAGGCTTTGAGTCATCCTAACAAGTCGCAACTTCTTTCTATGTTGCATAAGTCTAGAAATGCTGATGTTAAGGCCGACTTCCAACTTCTAATTCTGGATAATAACTCATCTATCACCCCCCACCTTGTATAGCCGAAGCCTTCAATGCATTCTTTGCTTCAGCCATGGCTCCAGCTACTGTCATTGCCCCGCCCCCATCTTCACCACTTACCGACTCTGTCCTTTCTACGATACCCTTCGATGCCAGGAGTATTTCCAAGCTACTATCCAATAGCAAACCCTCTCCTCGATTAGGCCCCGATGGCTTACCACCAATTGCACTCGTCAATGGTGGACCGGATCTCCCCCTGTTGTTGCTTAACCTTTTCACTCTTTCACCTAATGGTAGCACCGTACCTGCTAATTGGAAGCGCTCGGTAATCGTTCCCATTCATAAAAAAGGACCTTTACATGAGGTATCCAATTATCGCCCTATAAACCATACCCCCATCTTATCCAGAATAATGGAAAAAATAGTTAAAGATAATATTATTAACTATTTATTAAGCCTCAGTCTTATTAATCACAACCAACATGGATTCCTCCGTTCACGGTCCTGCATGACTTGTCAGTATGATTTTCTGAATCTCGTCACCGACTCTGCTGAAAGTGGGAAATCTCTTGTTGTTCTTTATCTTGATTTATCCAAGGCATTTGATCGTGTCCCTCACCCCCACCTTTTAACAAAGCTAAAGTCATTTGGGATTGTCGATCCACTCCTTTCTTGGTTCTCGTCTTACTTATCTCATCGTTCACAGGTTGTCTTAATTAACGGGCACACTTCTAATCCTAAGCCTGTTACTAGCGGTGTTATTCAGGGCAGTGTTTTGGGCCCCCTGCTTTTCCTCCTATATATAAATGATATGTTTCCGACAATACTTAATGGCACGCCGTTTTTGTTCGCGGACGACATTAAGATAGTCTACACTTTCTCGCCTGGCAACCTCAGTACTACTATCCCTAAAATCTCTGCTGATTTAGCCGCTCTTGATGAATGGTGCTCAACCTGGGCGATGAAATACTCCGCCGACAAGTGTATTTTCCTCACTTACAAATGCCAGGTTCCTCCTGGTTCTTTATGCATTGGCGGTTCACCCATCGACAGCCAGCCTTTAGTAAGAGACCTTGGCTTAAGTTATTCTTGCTCTTTCAACTTCTCGGAACATGCTGTCCTCCAAACGGCGAAGGCTAAAAAGTGTCTTGGTCTTCTGTTCAGATCCTTTCAGCTTAGGCAGAGCATTCTCTACATGTACAAAGTACATGCCAAGCCCCTTCTCCAATATTGTCCCCTAATCTTCACTAGCATGAGAAAATCCGACAGGATTATTATCGAATGTATTCAAAGAAGATTCACAAAACAGCTTATCGGTTGGTCGTCCAACTTAAACTACAGGGAACGATGCTTATCTCTCAAAATCGAACCACTATGGCTTCGTCGCATCAAGCTAAATTTGATATTTCTGTATAAGCTATTGACTGAGCAGTCCTATTCCTCCAACCAGTTGTGCTTCTCCCCGGATACTGGATATTCACTCCGGAATAGACAGTATACTATTACCACACCCTCCGCGAGGACTGTTCTACGCTCTAAGTTCTTTCTCTTCGCGTACTCCAGAATCTGGAATAAACTTCCCTTGCACATCAGATCTTCTCGGTCAAAGTATGCATTCGTACATGCTATTGATAAATTCCTTACTGTCCCAACTGTTTTGCGCTTATTCAACGTTCACGTAACCGAACGTCAAGCTTACGAGATAGGCCTTGACTTTTAAGCCATTGCTCTGCTTTCTCTCTTTACCTTACCTCCCAAAATAACCTCACCGATTTAGAAATTCTGATTGCTTTGTTTGACCGCTTCTCCTAGCCTCCGCCATCGACATATGTGAGCATGTCTGCGTCCACTGACTGTTTTTCCAAACCAACTTATAGGATACTGCTAATTCAACTTTGAAATAAATCCTTTCAGATGCGCTCGCATTTATAGAGACCACGGTATTACTCCCCACAGGTTGTCAATATCTCTCACTCGCTCCACGATTTATTAACTTTATTTAGTTATATTGCGTCTGCGGCCCTGAAACCAACCTCTTCATTGCCATAAAAACTGCTTCAGTATCCGACCCCTGGTTGGATTTATATATATATATATATAATAATATATATACATATATATATAATATTTGCATATACAAATATATATATATATGTACATGTATATATGTATATATATATATATATATATATATATATATATATATATATATATATATATATATATATACTCATCACTGTCCTATAATTATTAACACAATCATGGTGAGTGAATCAACGCTCCTCGATATCTCTTAGCTTACAATGCCTCTCTTCCGCACCAGGTCCCACCACTCATACTTCGCTCACCACCTCTGCGATTTCGAACTGGAAAATCCAGTCTGATTCATCGCACTTAGCGTGACTCACTAACTGAACTCAACACCCAGTTATGACGTTACCATTTCTGCTCCCACCCTATCCCCCAGCTAAGGTTCTTCTGTAATTTCATGCAAAACTTGGTCTTTACTCCTGCTCAATGACCACTCTAGGCGAAATACTAACTCTCCCATTGAAAGTTCCAGCCACACTTGGGCGTTTCCCCTTTGGTCTCACGTTTCATGGCCTCAATGTGCCTTTAGGATCCGCCGCACTGATGAGCCCGGCTTAACTTTTGTTCTCCTTTCCGTTAACCGTTGATCCTCGGCTGCGTCACTCTATCTCACTTTCCTTGCCGTAGTCTTTTGCGTCCGACAGCTCTCGCAGGACCCGTCTGATGATCGCACCCAAGTATACATCAATATATATATATGTATATATATATATATATATATACCTTGGGTATGCTCCACTCACTTGTCCCCCTTCCTAACTAGATTGTGCCATTTTACTACACACAGTTTGCGTATATATAAATAAAACCGTCCCGTTCTTTAGCGATGGGTGCTCGCTCTCACTTAATTCGTGGCTCAGGCTAGAACTCAGCCGTCCCATCCTGCTTTTTTTGCGCCTTTCTCGTACACTGAAGCCTTGCCATACGGATTACCATTCCTTAGTAACTAGGCTTCACTTCTCTACGCAAATGCTCATGGTAAGTTAAGACCCCATTCCAACCGGAATCCGTATGCCCCTGCCGAATACCAGCACGTTTGCCCCCACATGAAAAATCCTCATTTTAACACTCAGTGTTTTCCCCCTTTTTACTGTTTGCCGTCCTTTACCACAGCTAGTGAACTGATCAGACTGTTATCTTCCTATTTTCTGATTCTTCTTCCAGACCATACCATCTACTATTGTTTTATTCCTGGTTCCCAAACGGACACCCTCTCCTCATCCACCGCCTACCTGATATCGCCCCAAATCTCTACTATCACCCAACTACCCTAGAAAGCTACCAGTCTCCGTCTAGGGATCCCTAATAGACCTGTCCACTGGCCAAACGATAACTAACTGTTCGGATAACAAAATGTTCATTTTCTTGCTTCCATAAAAACGATAATCATAACCCACAGCTGGAACACTCTCCAGACTGCCGCACTCCTGATTTCTTCCAGATTGCATTGGTTACTTGGGTATCCATCGGCCAAATCGACGTTTATTCCAGATTACCGTAAGGACTGGACGATTTGATCAATGGTTTAAACCTATACTCTCGCCTGCTGACGTTACATGGGGCACCGTACATGGATTAACAAAACCTCATGAAAGTCTCACCGGATCGAAGAGGTGATTCCTGACACCAACCATCAATACATCCGCTCAACGTCTATTCCCAAATAATCCAACCCAACAGTTCAATTCTTCCCGCGTTGCAGTACGAAACCATAGCCCGGAACCCAGCCTTCGCAGATGTCAACTTCGTCAAACCAGCCCTTTTTTACCTGCTTCCCACAACATTCTACCTGCCACCACCTGCAACCAAGGTCTTTACGGAACAGAATACCAGCCATCTGCAGCCAACTATAATTTGATTACCAACTTTCTATCAAATACAAAAAAAACATTTTACACTCTTCCAACTCCTGCCTAGCCGAACCATTGACGTTTGTCTCCACTAATCCGTTTCATTGACGGCTTTTCTTTTCTTTAATAGTCCGTTATATGTCCATACACCATCCATGTTCTTCAAAAGTTCACTGAAGTCCCTGCAAAGCTTTTCGCCTTCATTTGAATTTCCATATGACACTGTAATCACCTGCACAAAAGGTCCGTTTTATTATCACCTTTGACTCACTTGCCTTTATTTCACATGTTTCCTCCACAATTAGTTACCCAATGCTGGATCAGTTTCCAATATTCCGCTGGTATCTCTGACTGCACTTTTAAAGCCCCACGCTTGCTTTACTTCTAACAATGTTCCTTGGCATCTCTTCCGCCCGGTTACTTGTTAGTGATCGTCCATTTGTCGTTTATATCAGCAATTCCACGACTGTCCAGCTATCCACACCGCCCCCAGCGATTTTGAAACCAATTTGGAATTCCCGCCTCAACCATTACCACTTTTGTTTACTCAAACACTACATGACTTTACTGGTGTATTTCGGTTGCTGTGATTTATAAATTTAGAATTTATGAATACCTCACATTGACATGTACTGCTGTATACTCTGATCTTGCCTTGTGCATGTGTATTGACCACGGTGAAGTAATACGCTACACTATACTATACTAAAAGAAGCAGGCTGTTGCACAGCAGTGTCCGAAGACTAAACCCCGTGCGGGCCAACGGACTACTGGGAGTTGGAGGGCGGCTGACGAATTCAAATCTAGAGCACAAAATCAAACACCCCACAACCATCCCTGATGACTACCACATAACGAGATGCCTGATAGACCATGTACATCGGGAAGAGGGACACGCAGGTTTGATTCACTTTTTGAACAATATACGCCGATGATTTTGGGTGACAAAGGGACCAGCGAAAGTCAAGCAGGTCATAGGAAACTGCATCACTTGTCGTCGGAAGGGGGGGGCGGCAGCAGGCCAACAAATGATGGCCCCCTTCCAGCCGTAAGAGTTCAACCGGGATGGTGCCCGTTCGTGAAAGTTGGCGTCGACTGCTTTGGCCTGTTACTTGTACGACAGCAAGGGAGCACGTGAAAGAGTTATGACTACCTGATAGCATGTTTACAATCCAGAGCAGTCCATCTTGAAGAAGTGCATAGTACGACCACCGATCCACTTCTAATGGCCTTCTGAAGGTTCATCGCGAGGCGGGGCGTCCCCAAGAATGTATACTCAGACAATGGCTCGAACTTCGTTGGGGCTCATAAGAAGTTAGAGAAATGGTGGAACCGCCTGGACCACACCAAAACACAAAACAAGGCCGTAGCAAAGGGGATAGAATAGCACTTTAACCCACCTTATGCCAGTCATCGTGGTGGTGTTTGGAAAAGGCTGATAAGATCGAATAGGAAAATACTCACAGCCCTGACCTCACAACAAACCCTCGATGACGAGACGCTAACTACTTTACTGAGAGAAGTAGAACGCATATTGAACAACGGAACCCTGGTGCCGATCGCCCCAGATCCGGAAGGCAAACCGGCACTCACCCCCAACGACCTGGTAATACTTCGGTCAAACGCAGGAGCAACCCCACCGAAAACCCTGAGTGGAGCGTATATCGTTGGATGGAAACAAGTGAACCACCTGGCACAGGCTTTCTGGAAACGATGGGCGAGGGAGTACTTAACGACACTGCAGCTTCGGCAGAAGTGGATCTCCAAACAGAGGTCTTTCAGACGTGGCGATGTGGTCATCCTCGTGGAGAGCCACTTATATAAAGACGAATGGCCGGTTGTATTGATCAGGGACTGCCGTAAAGAAATCGATGGTCTCGTGAGCACCGTGGTGGTGAGAACGAACAAAGGAGACGTATTGCGAGACATCCGTAAGACATGTCTGATTGAAGGTGGCAGTGACGTGGGCAAGGCCGACGCTACAGTCCGAGCTATATCTATGTCTGCTGATACCAAATGAAGCCGAAGTTATTTATTTGTTCCTTATGCACTCCCCCGTAAATCCCAACCCTTCACACCGTTTTGAAGCATATTTGTGTCTGATATCATGCGGTGTTCACGATTTACTATGGAGTTGCCGAAACCCTAGTTAATCACACGACACTGCATTGCATGTTGAAGTCGCGGAGGTCAGGTCACACACATGCCCACATTTTACTCGTTTATGCCACGCAGTTTCCTTTAAACAGGTTACAGTTCTCACAGTCTTTCGTTGAATTAGCAGAAAGTCCTCCTTTGATGTGTGGTGATACTTGTGATTCAATTATACACCCGGACACACGCGCATATCCGACGCACGCTATGTCCCGCAACCCCTATCAAACACGTGACGGCGTTGGAAATTTGCTTTTGTTGACGTTGCTGAAATGTCTTTTGCATGTGTGGAAGTAGCTGCGATTACATCATACACACACTCAGGCAAGCTCATACAGCCAAGACAGGATGGCCTTCCCACGGACAGCATCTATGTGCCCCCTTCACGCCCGCCATCGGTCAGTCGTTCTCGTGGAAGATGTCAAATAGCCTCGCGTCTACGTAGTCAGCGGATAAGTTGAGACCATGAGTAAAACGTTTACGACAAGCATCAGGCGCGCGCACTGACAGCAGGGCCCAGGTAGGTTGGAAGAATCAGTACCTTTATACCAAACCGTTGACTCTGTTAAGGATTCGGGAGGATTTTGGTGGACAGTGTAACGATCGGTCGTGGAAAGTCCCACTAGAACCCTTGCCATTCAGTGTTTTTCTTAACATCACTCACTTGTTTACACTATTGACGTGTCTTTACGAACTGTGTTTTTATGGACCAATTGTTGTTTGTTCACACCCAGAGCGCTACTTTGTCATATCCTTATCCTGGACCTGCGTGACGCACGTGCTCCTTGCTCGCACGCAGCAATTCGGTTTCTCGTTTGTTGAATCCTTGTGATCTCATTATTGAGGTTTGTATCTGTTTGGAGTCGTTGTTCATTCAATAATCTGGCACCGTAGAACATCACGAATTATCGTCTTTTGATTTCGGGATCCGTTGCGAATTTGGCCACGCATTGCTCAAACGTGTGTTACAGGGGTTTTAATTCGGACACGGGTCAGTCCTGTTTAGGCATTTCGTAGGAAGTTCGGCCCTCTCGTCTACGTGTCTAGTTGCCTGAAGTTGGTCGCACCTCAGGGGCACAGGTCGGCCGGGCTATCACCATAACTGACATGCTTCTACTGGTTCATGGTCGATTCGTCGTGGGTGATCGTGTGTCGGTTAGCAACGAGAGTGCTTAACCAGTTCCTGATGTTGGTACTGTAGTACGGTTCTATCGTCGAGTCCGTCCAAAAGCTAGCCGACCAAATGTAGAAGTCAAAACATCTCTTCACCGCTTGTACCACCCTCACTGCTAACACGGCTGCGCTGACTTCAAGGCACGGGATCGAGACCGACTTCAGTAGAGTAACGCGGGTTTTAGCGAACAGGATCCCCATAGTGTATTGTCTATCTCCTGTGCACCATCGTCCGTACAACACAGCTCCATAACCGACTTCGGATGCATCGGAAAAGGCATTCTGTTCTCCTGTTCGTGTTGCATGACCAGGAGTCAAACATCATGGAATCCTTATGCCCCCTAATTTCTTCAAGGTGTTCAAAATTCTTCCCAGTCCATCCGGTCCCCTCGGTCGAGCGGCTGGTCCCAATCGACTTTCTTACGGTGCAGCCGCTGCAGCAAGATCTTCCCGAGTAGCAGCCAGGGTGAGACGAAACCGAGCTGATCGAACAAACTAGAGACAGCGGGTAGTATGCCATGACAGGTTACTGGCCGCTCGGGGACACTTGTCTCGAAAACAAAGTCGTCTGTTTCCGCTCCTCATTGTATTCCTAGAGTACCTTTGGTGGAGAGTGGAGAGCCGTCCAAATCTCTAACCCCTTTGGCCCTCTCATGGTACGGAATGACCTCGAGCACTTTGGAGCGGTCGGCATCCATTTTTTCAAATGGAAGCCTCCCTCTTCTTGCAATTTTGTCAGGCCTCTGAACTGCTCCAGGGCTGATTCTATATCATCGAATGACCCATGATAGTCGTCGACGTAGAAATTTCTGCCGATGCTATCTACCACCGACCGATGGACCAAATCTCCATGTTTGTTCGCAGATTCCCGAAGGGCGTAGTTTGCACAGAACGGTGACGATATGGCCCCGAAGGGGTGGACGGTCATCCCATAATTCACCACTGCGTTGTCCCGGTCGTTCTCTCCCCACCACAGGAAAAACAACGCATCTCGTTCTCCTACCGGAATCTTCACCTGGTGAAACATTTCCCTAACTTCGGCTGACAAGGCCACTCTACCCACTCTGAAACGGCACAGAACTTCGATTGGCGGTGTGGTCCAGTCGGGTCCTTGCAGTAGGCGGTCGTTTAACGACTTGCCTTGGAACTTGGCTGCACAGTCGAGAACCACCCGCAGCTCTTCGGGTTTCTTGGGGTTGATAACCGGGTGGTGAGGTGTATAGCAGAAACCCTTTCGGCCGTCGGCGTTGGAGGCACCTTTGCAACGTAGCCGAAAGCTTCGTTTCGCTTCATTAATTCTGCGTATCGTTCCCACAGATCCTGGTCTCGAACGAAGCGTTCCTTCAATCGTAGTAATCGTTGGAGAATATAGTTTCTGTTATCAGTCCACGGGTCAGCAGAGGTGCGCCAAGGGAGGGGAACCCCGAACTGCTTTTAGGGCCTCTAGTGCCTTGACGCACCGTTTGTGAAGCGAAATGATCCTCTTGAGGCAACGATGGTCTTTTGTCTCCGATGTCATGAAACTCCTTTTCATACAGCCGGTGCAGGTGATACTCTGCGCATTCCGTTTCGGCGGGTAAATAATTCGCGGAACCATATCCCCCTACTGGACTGTATAACATCCATCCCAGAGCCGTGCGTACGGCCTAGGGTGCCTGGCGGTGGCCCACTCTCTGGTCAAGTACCCAATGCGCCTCTGGCACATCGCAGCCGATGAGGAGATCCACTTCATGGTCTTCCCAGTATACAACGGTTACATCCTGCAGGCGGGACCACCTAGTCAAGATTGCTTTGATCGACCTTGGTGCTTTCATGCGGAGATCAACTTATGTGAATTCTTCCGTTGGTTCGATTTGCTCGTTTTGTTTAAAGAGATGAGTTGCAGCCTCAACCGGCCGGCAGTCATTACTTATGTTCCTCCCACGTGCTCACTGCTAAAGACGTCGCACATTTAGCGAGCCGGTGTTTGTCGGAAAACCGCTCTTTCACAAGGGTAATGTCAGAATCACTGTCGACAAAACCAATGCTTTGACCACCCCAGTTGGGGTCAGCAATCCCAAGGCAACTACTCCTAAACGTACTGGTTTACTGGCAGACAGCGAAGTTGAACAAATCATACTGGGTTTTGTGCTCGGCTCAGGTATGGTTTCTCGCGCCTGGTGTAACAATCCGCGGTGTCTTCCCGTGCAGCCCTCGTAATCACATCGGCTCCTGTTCCTACAAGCTGACTCCCGATGCGTGGTGTTGAGACACATAAGGCACGCTCCTGTCATCTTCGCCACTCCCCACCGTTCGTCCATTGTGGCGTTGACGAACTTGGGGCATTCTGGTAGTCCATGGCTGGCATCACAGTACCTGCAACTTGGTTGCGCTGTGGCATCGCGTGAAGTGGCGTGTGCATTGGTCCAAGGCTGATATTTCGACTGTTCCCGAGCAGTGGTTTGAACTTGGCCAGTACTAGACTTGCTTTCTCGGTTGCTGTCCCGGATAAGTCTGCCAAATCTTCTGTCGGCTACCTTGGTTTGCCTGTTCAAGTATTCGGTCAGGTCTCCAAAGTTAGCCTCCCGGTCGCTTCGGCTTATGCGTTCCTCTTCTTCCGCCTACCGTCTCTGTAGTTCGGGAGAAAGGTGGCGGATTATGTCTTCCAAAGTGTGCATTGCATCTAGGTCAGCCCTGTAACCTAAACGGTCGAGGGCTATTGAGCGTTTCTGCATCTGAATCACCAAGTCGGCCATAGTGTAGATGTCGCCCTTGGCTCTCTTTGCCTCTACCATCACGCCCTCTATTAGGTTACGGGCTACTCTGAACGGTTGACCAAACAAGTCCCTCAGAATCTTCCTTGCTCGGGTGTAGCCTTTTTCCGGGCCGATCATGGTACACCCATCGATAGCTTTCCTTGCTCGGCCTCGATAATAGTGAGTCAGAAAGAGAAGCCTTTGCCCAGGGTCGGTTACCTTATTTTCGACGAACGCCTTGAACTGCTTGACAAACTTGCAGTAGTGTTCAAATTGTGCGTCGAAAACCGTCAGTTCTACTCTTGGTAAATAGACCGTTAGTGCTTTATAGTCGGCGACCTCTGTGAAGCTGGTGTGTTCTGCCTCGGATATAATAGCATTGTTGGGGAGCTCAGAAAACCAGTTACAGGCCAACGGGTTTACAATGTCCATGATAATAATGCAAAGACTTATTTACTGTAGCTCTCCAATGGTGAACAGAGATATGTTCCTTTGCTGGAGTCTGAGGCAAGAGTACGCCTCACAGAATATGAATGGACCAAAAGTCCTATGCCGTCGGGTGTTTCCATGAAGCTGCACAAGCATATTTGGAAGAGAAAGTGCCCCAAATCCCAGAGATATTGGTTGGATGGTTTAGTGGATCGTCGAGGGGGTTTTGACCGGGGGGGGGGCGTATCATCTGATTGCGGAATTTTACGATGGGATAATATGCCTCTCACTGACTGGACATATACCATCCTACATTTGCTGCGGCCTCTTATTGGTGCTAATCTGGATGTACCATATGCTGCACGTGAAATCTACCCAACAGACATAGCCTGGCCCGTAGCAGGTAGTCTGAGGAACCTGAAGGACGTCAATTCAGTAGAGCAACTGTCCTTATCTGTCTCTTCTCAAATTATTGGCACGAAGGGCCCGTGAACGTTCGGTCGGGCAATTGATCCATCAGTGCGCCCTGTTTAGAAGGCGCTGGCCACTCAGTTCCCTTAGGGATAAGTTAAAACTGAACACTGCTGTAGGAGGACTCAACAAAACTTACTTTTCGAACTGAATAGACTCAAATAAAAGGTTCGAGAGGGAGCGAACGTAGAATATCACGGATAACCGGGATCCTTTGTTAATTTGGAGACGCGTTGCTCAAACGTGTGAGCACCTACCATCGAAAGGCAAAACGGTTTGGTAACGGAGCTAGTGACAGTAAACATTTTGGTTGGGCATTCGATTCATCAACGTAACAGACAAATGATCGCCGACTTTGGACGCCGTCATTGGTGCGTGGGCTCGCAGAGAATATGGAAAAAGCGGAGTTGTGAATGGTAAACTATAAAAGTGCGATGATTACGTTCCCCATTCAGGCAACCGATGCACGCGAGGTTTAGCCAATGGCTGTGAGCCGTCAGCGTATCAATACCGGGGTGTCGTCAGAGCAGAGGCCACATCGTATAACTAGTCCATCCGTATATTGACTACTGCATAAAACATTGGCAAGCTGGGTTTTGCAGGGAACCCAAAACGGTTGCAACTGAGAAAGGCGTGGTCGGTAAGCATATGTGGAGAGCTCGAACGGTGTGCTATCTACTCTAGGGGTCATTTAAACTCCCTCCCCCATCCTCCGATGTGCAGACACCTATTGTGACACACGTTTGAGCAATGCGTAACCAAATTCACAACGGATCCCGAAATCATAGGGCGATTATCCGTGATATTCTGTGCATTGCCCAAATGTGTGTTACAATACTCAATAATGAGATAACAAGGACTCAACAAACGAGAAACCGAATTGCGGCGTGCGAGCAAGGAGCACATGCGTCACGCAGGTCCAGGATAAGGATATGAAAAAGTAGCGCACTGGGAGCGAACAAACATTGATTGGTCCATATAAACAAACAGTGCACAAAGACACGTCAACAGTGTAAACAAGTGAGTGGTGTTAAGAAAAACGCCAAATCGACACGGTTTTTGGGTGATTTTTCACGACCAACCTTTACGCCGCCCACCAAAATCCTCCCAAAACCTTAGCAGAGTCAAAGGTTTGGTATGAAAGTACTGATTCTTCCTACCTACCTGGGCCCTGCTGTCAGTGCGCGCGCTGATGCTTGTCGTAAACGTTTTACTCACAGTCTCAACTTATCCGCCGACTGCAGGCAATTTTTCACTGTGCAACCGAAGGTCAATTTATGTCTACTATCTTGATAACTTAGTCTGCCGACCTTGCAAGAGCTTAGTCTCAGTAGACCTGCATACGATATGGGATGTATACTGTTACCTGCAGCAAAACAAATTCTAATCAGGGAATCGTTTACATCAAGACTTCGTGGGTTTACACAAAGCAACATATAAATATACAAAGCAAACGACTTACAGCCGGGACAGCAGTCACGAACGATGGTTCAGAAATTTTTCCGGTAAATCGGGACTGTACAGTTTTAAACGGTCCACTCAACAAGGAGTTAAACCAAACCGTGAAGAGGCTCTTCATGGTGCAGATAATAATCCTATGTGTTTTTTGGCTAACATGAAGTGACAGATTCAGCTACAAGAATAAGGAAATAATTTATAGTTAGAAAGAAAACAATGTACATCCTAAAACGTTACCAATATCGGGCAAAAATAACAGCAGACGTAAACCGACTGAAGTTGTACGCGTCAAGGTGAACGGATAAACCCGGCAGCCGGCTTGTTTGTGCCAAGAAACTGACCTGTGGTCTAACGTGTAGTACGGTGGAGATATCGTTTCTGCAGTGGGTAGTTTTCGTGCAGGGGTGAAACGTTCGGTGGGTTTTTCTCACAACGGAAATGTACAGTCCTAGGACACCGGAGTCAGGAACATAAATACAGAATGATCATGCAATATACATCGTACTGATGTGAATCCCACTAATTCCGGTGCATTGGAGCGAAGAACCGATTCATGGACGTTCGGGACCCATGATAAATGTGTGCTTTTCTCACGAGTAGGACGAGTAAGAATGCCATCAAAACACAGATCACGAAAAAGCAATTTACGTATACATGTTCGCGGATTCCCCACGGAAACTACTCAGTAAAATGTTTCCTCCGAAACTTTTCGCCCACCAATATCAAGTTGTTGAAGGCAGCTGTAGGCACTGCCTTCAATATTCTTCTTCTGTTTACGTTTTCGAGCTTCCGAATCCTTAGCTGATGCCTCCAACTCTTTTGAAGTCCTTTCTTTCCCGGAAACACCTCTGTAGGCACCCGGTGGTTGGGTGTGCTCTAACTCACGAAGTGTTCCCGAACGGCAAATGAAGTGCATTTGCAGGTCACTCAGGGATTTATTAGTCGGAAGCTACCCGCAAGTAATCAACATCCATAATACACGATTGATATGTCTCTTTATGCTCCGGTCCCGGGAACCAAAAGCCGAAATTTCCTGGGGCATGAAGCTTTCGCTGTCAAAAAGCTAAATCATACTCCAACGACACAAAACAAGACATCGAAAAAGCTACTTTTATACACTGTCATTTGGATTGATTGTAACGGTTACTCCGACAGTGGGCAACGCGTAGCCAATTCAAAACGAATCCCAAAACCAGAACAAGAGTGATTTTCAGTCTCTACGGTACTGGATTAACAAGTAATACGCATATAAATATGTACAAACCTCAATTGTTCGGCCACAACGCCTGACAACGAGGACCAGAGTTTAAAAAATGCCAATGTCAGATACCACCATCACGGAAATCCAATTTCGAATCAAAATTGTACCACTCCACGTGAGCAAAATATAAACAAATGTTGAAGTGTAGTGATTGATGCATGCTGTACTTGTTCCAGGGTCAATAAAATAGAGAGCATATTCTCAACAATACAATTACGTGACAACGGCTAGGGAGGCTTTCCACGCATGCGGGTTACACCGTTTTCCTTCGTCTTATCTATGTAAGCACAGACTTTAAACATGTTTTCTGCGTCAAACTTATTTAAACCCTCTCTCTTTTCTGAAGCTTTGTCCTCTCACATTCCGGACGGCTCTCTTGTAATTCTCTGGCATGGGGCCGCCAAGTTTGCCGACGGAAGCATTGGTGTCCTGTTGACGAAGAGGGAGCGCAGACTCCAAGGTCTTTTTGTGCTAATCCGTCCATAATAGGGTCCTTTGTATGCCCCGGGAAGGTCGGTGAGTAGTGCCACCAGCATGGAGCGGTGCGGAACGAACGGAAGATAATATTTACCAAGTCCGTTAAAACACGTGAGCCGTTTGAAGCATATCGGTAATGGAAACTTAGCAATGAAACTAACCTTGGATTCAGCCGAAGGAATGCCGTTGGCTTTGGTGACGTTGCCGAGGAAGAGCGAATAAAACCTCCCCAATTAGGTTTAAGCCTCGTTGGTGATGAAACAGTGCTCCACCAAAAGCTGTGAGTGCTATCAAAGACTCATCTGATCTTCGGCGACACTAGGACTGGCGACAAGTTTGCAGACGGTGTAAGGGGGAGAGGAGGGTGGACCACGGATAACACTGCCAAAAAAGGCTGGAACGTTCGGAGCGCTTTGGGCAGGCCAAATGGCATACAAAGAAACTCGATGAGATCAGAGGCAGTGTTGACAGAGGTTTTTGAGATACAACCTTCGGCGACCGTGATTTTATGTTAGGCTCGAACGAGGTCGATTTTGATGGCACTGGATCCAGGCAGAGCAGTTATGTTGTCAAGGAAGTTAGGGATGGACAAAAGACGCTATGTTTTAGCCCGATTGAGGCGATGATAATCATTACACAAATATTAGCCGTCCAAAGTTTTCTTCGAAACCATATTCAATGGAGAAGCCCACGGATTGCTGGAAGGGCGGAAGTTGCCAAAGACCTTCATGTAATGATAATGATAATGATAGTGGTTTATTTCGGATATCCCCGAGGCACGCTGTAACTCAACAGCAAACGGTACGATTGGACATAGAGTCCGAATTCCAAGAGGGTGATTAAGATATGTGCACTCGATATTGTACAGGAGGAAGTATTTAAGTTGCCCTTTAAGGCGGCGCCCGGCAAATTCAAACTCAAGGTCGGGTGGCCAACCAGACCAAGTCAGGGCGGAGCTGGTTAGAGGTAGTAGACTCTTACTGAAATATTGCAAAGAGGGACTGTGCAACGAGAGAATCAAACAGACTTGACGGAAGTTTTGTTCACCTTGAGGAAAAAGAAGTTTCCAAGGGAGACATGAACTAGCCAAAGCGCTCCGCGGAGTATGGTACGGCTTTGGATTGGAAATCAGACGATGGGAGGGATGAATTTGCAGACAGAGAACAAGCAAGATCTATCAAAGATTACCCTCGTAACGTTCAGCGACCAAATATCGGCCGAGTCGATTGAATACCCAGTGAAGGACTCATTTGTAGAGAGAGATTGCCTAAATGATGGTGAGAGGAGTGGCCGGATGCAAACGTAATTTTTGCGCACATTGTTTACTTTCAGAAAGGTGAAATGAGATGCACCAAAATGTAAATTAGAACTGGGCGACAAATCAACTTGTGGTGCGTAGCCATGATAGTCGCAGATACACGGTTTACAAAGATGAGCATTTAAATTACAGGTAAGTATTCACGTTTGCTATTGAGCGGTAGGAGATTAGATTTGTATATACCATGATTCATCATGCAGCTTGAACGCTCAACTCACCATTGAAAAACATTCACTTTTGATTATCGTTATCTAAGGGCTAAATACGATGACCAGATGGACGCAAGAATCAAAATTGTCTGAGAGTATTCACCAAGATAGAATACCAGATATGAAAAAGCACCAACAACCGATGAATACGTTTGCAAAGTTGGGAGGTGAAATAGTTGACAGGTCAAGTACTATCTGTTGGTAGTCCTTGTAAAACGTGGATCAGGTGACGGCGAAAGATGAAAAAGCTGCGATACATATGTTTCTCGGATATGAATATATGGGGAGGGCAAGGATCTTTGCAAGATGAGGATATTGCAATGCTACGGCCGTGTGGGCGAACAGAAGGGCTGATAGAGAGAGCGAACTATCACAATATCAACGAATGTTGGGATGATCTGGAGACAAATATTCCTCAGTGAAATATACTGCTCGGACTTTGTGAGACGGAAGTGTATGGCAACTTCGAACGTGACTGTTTGCAAATATATCGATAACTGTGATGGAATAGATCGGGTTTTATCTCAGGGATGGGACAAGCGGGTGGTTTGGCACGAATCCTCGGGAAAAAGGATCATGGACGGTAAGCCGAGTACGGAAACGGTCTTTTTATCCCGCGATAACTATGTGCTATTGAAAGTAGATTTTGCCGGGAGTACGAAGCGGTAAGTTAAGATGGCGAAGATGGAAACGAGTACGTTGAAAATAGGCGATAACTGGGAGAGATAGCTCCATATTTGCAGCATCTCGGGTGTATAAATGTTCTTTTTGCCGCAACCGGTGCTGATGGGTGGGGCTGACCGTACGCTGGACACTCAACCTGAAAACCATTTTCGGTGACAGGAAGTGCAATCCTCCATGCTAGCTGCGCCCGCACATCGTTGCAGACGTCCTGCACGCCCGATGTGCGCCCGCCAAAGCGGTCGATCTGACCGCGCTCCGCACCAGCGGGCTTCGCTTGAGTGATATTGGTGTTGTCACATTGTGATCGATTAGTCCAGGAGCTTGCGACCAGGTTGAGTGGGGCCACTTTCTTCCGTAACATTCCGAGCCTCCGAAATCGAGCTTTTTCTTTGGAAGATCGAGGTGTCTTTCCACCCCGGATCGGACTTGTTACCATCGGCCATCTTCAAAGTGGGCAGCCCCGATATCCCAATTGTTTTATTGAATTTATTCAATTTGTCTATGCGCTTTAGTTGGCATCCTATACAGTGGAAAACTTCGGTTATTATTCCAGTTCACAAGAAGGGGACACAGGAGGACCCGGCCAACTACCGGCCTGTGAATCATACCCCAGTAGTATCGAGGACTATGGAAAGATTATTAAAAGGTAAACCAACAGATCATCTCCCAAAAAATCACCTTTTAAGTGAAGGTCATCACGGTTTCCTAAAACATCGATCCTGCGCCACTCGTATGACTGACTTTCTGAACGTTATTACGATAGCTGCCAATGATGGTAAGGCGGTGACCTCGGTCTTTTTAGATATGCCTAAAGCATTTGACCGGGTGTCTCACATTAATTTCTTTTCAAAGGCTAGGAAATATTGCATTGGTTGCCAACTATATGCCTGGCTAGAATAGTGCTTGTCCTCGCGCAGTCAAGTGGTAAACTTTGATGGCACAATTTCTACACCCAGCCCTGTGACCAGCGGTGTGATCCAAGGTAGTGTACTGGGCCCGTTATTGCTTCTCATGTACATAGATGATACATTTACCGTGGTTCGCCATGGAACTCCGTTTTTATTTGCTGATGATGTAAAGTTGCTGTACACATTCGACCATAATTCACTGGGTAATACTATAGCAAAAATATCGGAGGACTTACGGACGCTCAATTCGTGGTATACCGACTGGGTAGTGAAGTTCTCGGCGGGCAAAAGCTGCATTCTTACATACAAGTGTGATATCCCTCCTGAAACGCCTAGTATGGGTGATCACCTGGTCCCCAACAAATCCTCAGTACGTGACCTTAGCATATGTCACTCCTGTTCGTTCAACTTCTCGGAGCAAACAGACACTCAAATTGCTAGTTCCCGCAAGTTAATAGGACTTGTTTTCAAAACATTCCATTTGCGTGAAAGAAAACTCAATGTCTACACACCACACGTGAATCCATTGCCAGAGTACAGTACAGTGGTTGGCTCCATCATGCTCCAGACTGATGGGATCGCCATCGAAAATGTTCGGCGCACTTTTACTTAGCAAATAGTTGGATATTCGTCTAGCCTCAAATATAAACAGCGCTGTGACCTGCTGCACCTTGAACCTCTTTGGCTCCGACCGATAAAGAATAACTTCTCCTTTTTCCGCTCACTATTAAAATATAGATCCTGCGGAGCCTCTCCAATAAGCTTAAGGTATTCGTTACGACACAGCAGTCATTCGGTCGTTGTGCCGTCCTCGAGAGCCAGCCTCCAATCCAATTTCTTTATTGGTAAATATTCACAAACGTGGAATTAACTTCCACCAGATGCCCTTGCAATAGGCCAGTTGCCGAGATTTAAAGAGTAATTAAACAAACGTCTTGATGTCCTCCCACTCTTGTCAAACGATGATCCACACACTTCGGAGAAGTGAGCGTACGAAGTTGGTTTGGGTTACTGACACATGGGTCTGAGTCAGGGCCACGAGACCTAAGTACCACACAAGTCGCCGTATATACCACTCAAGTTTTATTAATCTTTCGTGTACAACCTTGTGTTTTGCAAAGTCGAACCATCCACCAAGTAATTCCAATTTATAGATACTAGAGGTTTCTCTTTACCAATAACCGTTGATCCCCAAATGAGAGCACCCCAGACTGCGTTTTTCTATTTTTATCTTTCCAGACAATCACTGATGTGTACCCTCCCTTAGATGGCTTGGCATAAAACCTGGCCCACATTTCCCGCTGAAAACTCGATACCTGCCCGTCATTTCGTCCCTATCACATTGGCCGTGCTCTCCAGGACCCCACTCAACCTGGTAGCAAGCTCCTGGACTAATCGATCACAATGTGACAACACCAGTATTACTCAAGCGAAGCCCGCTGGTGCGGAGCGCGGTCAGATCGACCGCTTTGGCGGGCGCACATCGGGCGTGCAGGACGTCTGCAACGATGTGCGGGCGCAGCTAGCATGGAGGATTGCACTTCCTGTCACCGAAAATGGTTTTCAGGTTGAGTGTCCAGCGTACGGTCAGCCCCACCCATCAGCACCGGTTGCGGCAAAAAGAACATTTATACACCCGAGATGCTGCAAATATGGAGCTATCTCTCCCAGTTATCGCCTATTTTCAACGTACTCGTTTCCATCTTCGCCATCTTAACTTACCGCTTCGTACTCCCGGCAAAATCTACTTTCAATAGCACATAGTTATCGCGGGATAAAAAGACCGTTTCCGTACTCGGCTTACCGTCCATGATCCTTTTTCCCGAGGATTCGTGCCAAACCACCCGCTTGTCCCATCCCTGAGATAAAACTCGATCTATTCTATCACAGTTATCGATATATTTGCAAACAGTCACGTTCGAAGTTGCCATACACTTCCGTCTCACAAAGTCCGAGCAGTATATTTCACTGAGGAATATTTGTCTCCAGATCATCCCAACATTCGTTGATATTGTGATAGTTCGCTCTCTCTATCAGCCCTTCTGTTCGCCCACACGGCCGTAGCATTGCAATATCCTCATCTTGCAAAGATCCTTGCCCTCCCCATATATTCATATCCGAGAAACATATGTATCGCAGCTTTTTCATCTTTCGCCGTCACCTGATCCACGTTTTACAAGGACTACCAACAGATAGTACTTGACCTGTCAACTATTTCACCTCCCAACTTTGCAAACGTATTCATCGGTTGTTGGTGCTTTTTCATATCTGGTATTCTATCTTGGTGAATACTCTCAGACAATTTTGATTCTTGCGTCCATCTGGTCATCGTATTTAGCCCTTAGATAACGATAATCAAAAGTGAATGTTTTTCAATGGTGAGTTGAGCGTTCAAGCTGCATGATGAATCATGGTATATACAAATCTAATCTCCTACCGCTCAATAGCAAACGTGAATACTTACCTGTAATTTAAATGCTCATCTTTGTAAACCGTGTATCTGCGACTATCATGGCTACGCACCACAAGTTGATTTGTCGCCCAGTTCTAATTTACATTTTGGTGCATCTCATTTCACCTTTCTGAAAGTAAACAATGTGCGCAAAAATTACGTTTGCATCCGGCCACTCCTCTCACCATCATTTAGGCAATCTCTCTCTACAAATGAGTCCTTCACTGGGTATTCAATCGACTCGGCCGATATTTGGTCGCTGAACGTTACGAGGGTAATCTTTGATAGATCTTGCTTGTTCTCTGTCTGCAAATTCATCCCTCCCATCGTCTGATTTCCAATCCAAAGCCGTACCATACTCCGCGGAGCGCTTTGGCTAGTTCATGTCTCCCTTGGAAACTTCTTTTTCCTCAAGGTGAACAAAACTTCCGTCAAGTCTGTTTGATTCTCTCGTTGCACAGTCCCTCTTTGCAATATTTCAGTAAGAGTCTACTACCTCTAACCAGCTCCGCCCTGACTTGGTCTGGTTGGCCACCCGACCTTGAGTTTGAATTTGCCGGGCGCCGCCTTAAAGGGCAACTTAAATACTTCCTCCTGTACAATATCGAGTGCACATATCTTAATCACCCTCTTGGAATTCGGACTCTATGTCCAATCGTACCGTTTGCTGTTGAGTTACAGCGTGCCTCGGGGATATCCGAAATAAACCACTATCATTATCATTATCATTACATGAAGGTCTTTGGCAACTTCCGCCCTTCCAGCAATCCGTGGGCTTCTCCATTGAATATGGTTTCGAAGAAAACTTTGGACGGCTAATATTTGTGTAATGATTATCATCGCCTCAATCGGGCTAAAACATAGCGTCTTTTGTCCATCCCTAACTTCCTTGACAACATAACTGCTCTGCCTGGATCCAGTGCCATCAAAATCGACCTCGTTCGAGCCTAACATAAAATCACGGTCGCCGAAGGTTGTATCTCAAAAACCTCTGTCAACACTGCCTCTGATCTCATCGAGTTTCTTTGTATGCCATTTGGCCTGCCCAAAGCGCTCCGAACGTTCCAGCCTTTTTTGGCAGTGTTATCCGTGGTCCACCCTCCTCTCCCCCTTACACCGTCTGCAAACTTGTCGCCAGTCCTAGTGTCGCCGAAGATCAGATGAGTCTTTGATAGCACTCACAGCTTTTGGTGGAGCACTGTTTCATCACCAACGAGGCTTAAACCTAATTGGGGAGGTTTTATTCGCTCTTCCTCGGCAACGTCACCAAAGCCAACGGCATTCCTTCGGCTGAATCCAAGGTTAGTTTCATTGCTAAGTTTCCATTACCGATATGCTTCAAACGGCTCACGTGTTTTAACGGACTTGGTAAATATTATCTTCCGTTCGTTCCGCACCGCTCCATGCTGGTGGCACTACTCACCGACCTTCCCGGGGCATACAAAGGACCCTATTATGGACGGATTAGCACAAAAAGACCTTGGAGTCTGCGCTCCCTCTTCGTCAACAGGACACCAATGCTTCCGTCGGCAAACTTGGCGGCCCCATGCCAGAGAATTACAAGAGCGCCGTCCGGAATGTGAGAGGACAAAGCTTCAGAAACGAGAGAGGGTTTAAATAAGTTTGACGCAGAAAACATGTTCAAAGTCTGTGCTTACATAGATAAGACGAAGGAAAACGGTGTAACCCGCATGCGTGGAAAGCCTCCCTAGCCGTTGTCACGTAATTGTATTGTTGAGAATATGCTCTCTATTTTATTGACCCTGGAACAAGTACAGCATGCATCAATCACTACACTTCAACATTTGTTTATATTTTGCTCACGTGGAGTGGTACAATTTTGATTCGAAATTGGATTTCCGTGATGGTGGTATCTGACATTGGCATTTTTTAAACTCTGGTCCTCGTTGTCAGGCGTTGTGGCTGAACAATTGAGGTTTGTACATATTTATATGCGTATTACTTGTTAATCCAGTACCGTAGAGACTGAAAATCACTCTTGTTCTGGTTTTGGGATTCGTTTTGAATTGGCTACGCGTTGCCCACTGTCGGAATAACCGTCACAGTACTCAACTTGTAATCACCAGGGAAAATTCATTCAGAAGTGCCTAAGATAGGACAAATACAATCTTAAGCTGGACAGGAAGTAACTCGGCATGTCCGTGGGGTATTTTGGGTGATACTGATTCCTTAAATATTGATAGGTCTACTAGTTCTGTCAGTGCAATTTCATGTACTTCGGCTAGTGGTATAGAATTTTAAGGTTTTGATATCTATTTCTCGGGAATAGTTGAGTTAGAAACCCAGCTTAGGCAGGCTAGGGAAGAAGCTGAATCTGTCAGGAAACATCAACTCCAGAGACGGGAGCGAGAGGTGACTTTGGAGACCACAGAGCATACGGCCATTCGGCCTAGCAGTTTCGTGGAACTAGTAATGTCGACTTGTACCAGTGTAACCCACGCTATTGACCTACCAAGAGTGGAATTGTCCCCATTCGACGGGAGCGCAGAACAGTACTGTAAGTTCGTTAAACAATACGAGAATTTTGTGAAAAGGAGATTATCCAATCCAGGACATAGATTTTTGTATTTACTGCAATATTGTCATGGAAGGGCCAGGGAAGCAATCGACGGGTGCTCGGTGCTGGATCTCGAAGAAGGTTACACTCGGGCACGTGAAATCCTGAAAGACCTATTTGGGCAACCATTTGAAGTCGCCCGTAATTTGATCGATGGTGTACTATCAGAGGCAAAACGTTCCAAATGTGAGTCGGGCTCTCTAGCCAGCCTGGTGATAAAAATGCAGAACTGCAGCATAGCACTGAATCACCCAGATTCCCAATCGGACCTGAACGCACTGCACACATCGGAAACCATAGTGCTCAGTTTACCCACGGAACTACAGGGTGGATGGGCCGAGGAGGCCGAAGGGTTCAGTAACTTTGGGCGCAAAACCACGGTTGAAACTCTGATGCAGTTTAAAGACCGTCATGCCCGAATAGAAAACAGTCGTTCCGGTCAACTAGTGTGCGAGACGAGCAAGTTACCTGGGAGTACGACGACTCAAAGCTAGAACAAGGAACTAAAAAGAAGCCTACCATGAGCAAACACAGGCGTTATCTCGCAAAGATGAGAACTTTTCGGTGTGTAAAGCTTGTGGGTCGCTTCGTCGCCTAGGGGAATGCCTCGCTTCCGCAAAGTAGACGTCGACGAACGCTGGGAAAGGGCTAAGAGACCGGGCGCTTGCTTCGTCCGTCTCAACGATTCGTATCGAGCAGCGACCTGCCAAACGAAGCCCAGTTGTAATCAGGATGGATGCCATGAGAAATACCATCACCTACTACACAAATCCCAGAAGTTGAATGCCACAGAAACCCCGAAATCACGTGTGGTCTGCTCAGTGTCTCGCTGCACTAACAAGCCCATTTGCCTGGGAGTAATAGCAGTTGGCGTAGGAACCCCAGTTGGGGTGGGAGAAGCGTTGGCCTTCGTAGATAGTGGCTCGGATGCCACGCTAGTAAGGAAGGGGTTCGCAGAGATACGGGATCAGAGGGGATGAATCCTCATTAGCAGTGAGCTCATTGAGTGGCACCCAGGTCATCCAGTCGACCAAACCGCACCTACGACTCGGTTCTTTAGTCAACAACGATAAAGCAGAAAGGTTAATAGCATTCACCATAAAGGACCTACCGATGAGATAACCTCAGTCAGTGCAATCGATTCTGACTCAAAGGCCGCATCTCGACGGGGTTGCGATCGAGGAGTGGCAGATTAATGAAATTGATTTGCTGATCGGTTGTGATGCACCGGAAGCGCATTGGGTCCTGGATCAAAGAATAGGAAGCCGCAAAGCACCCCATGCAGTACGCACTATATTTGGCTGGTTTTTATATGGTAATACAGATGGGAGATGAGATAAACAAATCCAAATCAACTGCACTTCGGTGTAAACGGCGAACATTGAACAGTCATTCCAACAGCTGTATAACGCCGAATTTTCCGACCTGGCCATTGGTAGAAGTGCCCCATCACAAGATGGGTCGGCTTTGAAAATGGTAGCCAAGAAAGCCAAGTATGTAATAGATCTTTTCAAAGTTCTTGTCTGGTGAAGACCCAACATGAAACCTACGCCAAACAGTCGAGAAATGGCTTTGAAAAGATTGTGCTTTCTAAAACCAGGCTAATTCGAGAACCACAGTTAAGGATAGAATACACGCGAGCCATGCAAAATAACATCGACTTGGGTTATATAGAAAGAGTGGATACAGCCGTAGTCAGCGCAAATCTGAGGTGGTAATTACCTCGTCACCCGATCGTGAACCCAAAGAAACCGGGGAAGTGCAGAGTGGTTTTCGACTGTGCCGCAAAATATCAGGGTGTTTCACTCAACGACCATATACTACAGGGCCCAGACTGGACAACACTACTAGTCGAGGTTTTATGTCATTTTCGGCTAAAAAGGTAGCCGTCTCTGCGGATATACGTGAAATTTTTCCACAATTGAAGTTGCCCGTTAGAGATAGGAACGCCTTTTGTCTTCTCTGGTGGCCTGAAAACGACGCAAATCGCGCACCTGACGAGTACAGGCTGACCGTGCACCCCTTTGGGAGGGTTTCATCCCCCTTTCGTGCTCACTTTGCCCTCCGGGAAACCCTCAAGCGTTTATGCGGCACCAGCAGTTTGCTAGGAAGCGCAATGGACCACTTCTACATGGACGATTTTCTGTGCTCCTTTGACGGCCCAAGTATTGCTATTCTTTATGTGACCGAACTGATCACCACTCAAAGCCGGGGTTTCAACCGTAGCCCATTTTCAAAGCATCTGGAAACTTACGGATTTGGGCTCCGCGCCAGTTCTAGATTTTTATCAGGATTTTTGATATCTTGGTCTCGCCGAGTTGATCTAGGCTGCGCACAAATTCGAGCCAACTCTTGTCTTCGTCATTCTAGAGAAATTTATCCCAACTCGTCGATCCTTCCCACAGCTATTGAAGCAAGCTTTTTCCGGGTATTTGCTACCTCGAGGCGAGGCCTGGAGGGCCGCGGAGGCTTGACACTGACGATGAAATCTCCTCCATGTGACTGGTTGCTTGTATAGGTCCAGAAGGCACATGAACTCCTTACTTTTGCATTCTTTCGAACTTCAACAGCGCACTCTGTCTGGGGAGAGGATCCAAAAAACCCTAGCAAACTTGGTTTTCCTGGACTCCAGGATAACATACAGAATCTCAAGCTGCATGAAGTCCATTTTGTAAGCCTGAACCCTCCAGTTCTAGAAGGGTAATCTTTTCAGTGATATATCGGGTGGCTGCACGCGGGTCATCGGAGGAACTTAGGAAACTAACCAGATGGAAGTGGTCCACCGTTCCTTTCAATAGATTATTGTTGTGGCCGAGGAACACGAGGGGTTCCAGGAGCGGGAGAGGTTACCACAGGAGGACGATGATGAACCGTCAGCCTGTACTCGCTGATTGCCTGGTCTGTGTGGCATTTGAGCCACCAAAGAAGACTGAAGGAGCCTCCATCTTTACCAAACAGCTTCACTGGTATAAACATTCCCTTGACATCCGCAGAGATGTACACTTCTAGCAGCCAGTACCGGCATAAAACTTCAACTGGCGGGGTCGTACAGTCTAAGCCCTGTAGTATATGACCACCGAGTGACATCACGTGGCACAATCAAAACCACTCCGAACTTTCCGTGTTTTCAAGGACTTATGGTAAGGTGATAGGATGGGTAAAACCTCAAACCTGTGTTGTGTGGAGCTGCATCTGCGAATTATATAGCGCACAAGTATCACCCAAGAGCACACCGGGGAATTGCCGCGTTACTACCTGCCAAGACTTAATTTGCTATTGTCCTCTTCTTGGCAATTTTCATTAGTTTATTCGTGAAGTTTTGAAGGCGCTTAAGGTACCGGTTATTCCGGTTTATGAGTGAAGCACCGCCAGAATAAAGATTCCCAAAGTCAGGACAATATCGATTCGCAGATTGTACGGTACTGAATTAACAAATCAAGCGCATCAAAACTGTACAAATCTGAATGGTAGGGCCACAACGCTTACCAACGAGAGCCGGAGTTTAGCAGTATTCTCCGTCAGATACGGCCGTCACGATGGTTAGAAATCAAATCAGAAAGATGCCACGGCACAAGAGAAGAATATAAAAAGTGTTTGAATGTAGTGATTGATGCGATGTAGCCTTTTGAGGATCAATGAGAATGCATCGAGTAGCTCAAACAAGGCCAGAGTGTGACCTTGATGGGGAGGATTTCCGCAAGAGATTTTTGCAGTCATTCGGGGAAACGTGAAACTAGGTAACAGAGGTCTGCTTTAGAATCTGGAAAGTTAGTTTTCGTGGTGTGGAATTTTGGAGTGGAATAATAAGCTCAGTGAATCAGGGCCGGGCAAAAGGTTTACAGGAATGGAGGCCGGGGCAAATAGGAGCGGAGTCGAATAATCAAGTAGAAAATTAGTGGACGACGGGGGTTGTTGGTCAAGAATCCAACACCACTGGAAGCTGGATCCCAGGTGGAGGCGCCAAGGACTAAAACTCCTGGATTAAAGTGGATTTTTTTTGTACTGCTGACCTGATATTATCTATGGCTGCAAGCAGCAACTATCCAGTCACACTTGTGAAGATAGACTGGTGCAATAGATAAAGTGGGATCATGAGGGGACTAGCCGGCGGTGGCGGGACGCGGGTGTTGTTTAGAGATGAGAGGACCAGCAAGGGTCTAACTAGTTTTAAGTACGAAGTTCAACAAACTGTAACCTACAGCAAAGCAGATTATAAGCAGTAAGTGATAAAAAACTGCCAGCCCAAAGTTTGTCATTAGGCAGTGGATGATCATTTTAGGATGTGGTGCAAAACTTCTGGCACCGAAAACCGTTTTTGAAGGCCAGCTCTTCGGTGGCATTCAGGTTGAAAAAGCGGATCACGTAAGGGGCACTCACGAAGTGCTCCGATCAGTCTGTGAACTGAGAGGTGGGGGGGAACAAGAAGGGATTCAAAAGCTTAGGCTTTAAACTTCGATGCCCTCTCCATAGCCTCGACCTCCAGAAATGTAGTTGGTAATCAGGGATAACCATTGGCTGACAGCACATTGTGATTTTAGGCTTTGGCTGAACTGGGCTGCCTAGGCACATCTGTGAACGGCTGGGGGTAGCTTATTCCAACGTTTTGCGCATTTTATAGAGAAGACATTATTTCCCACCTCTGGCCTTGGCATCAGAATAGTGAATCTAAGGCCTCTGTCGCTTTGAGGGTAAGGCGAGGGTAAGAAGACTGTAAGGATTCAGTAGGGGCCAGAGCAGAATGATGGAGAAGTCTACACAGAAAAGGAACGTTTAACCTCAAAAGTCTAAGCCAAATGGGATCGACGTTTAGTAGAATGCAGCCCGCCTCACATTTCAGTGAGAAAGACTGTTCTATTAGCTCTTTGTTAAATGAACCCCGAACTTTTTCAAAGCGTACTTTATCTAATTTAGACACTGAGGAGAAAATAGTGGGATCATATTTGAGAAGAGGTCTTGCATGGGACTGATACGCAAGCAGAATACCCCATTTTGTTTTGAATGATCTGCAAACAAAGCTGGGCTGACTGGAATGAGGCATGTTTCAAGAATTGCAGGTTGCTTATGTATACTTCATTGATGAGCTGGAGGAGATTTGCACTCAATTCAGTGAGGGGTCCCGGGAGGGATTGAACATCTCACAATAACGACAGCGGATTGTCCCCAAAGTAGCCTGCTTTTCACTCGTAGAGAGGATGCGGCTACAGCTCTGTGTTCCGTTTCTGCAGATGCGTAATTTACATAACCTCATCCCGATGCCGGATTGCCTAATATCCACCAAAGGTAGCTTTTACTCCCAGGGGTGACTGGCGGTTATCTAATCAATGGCCCAACACCCAATGTTCTTTCTGCAAGTTGCAGCCCGTGGAACCTACTTTGTCATCCTCTTTATTAACTATGGCTACGTCTTGCGCCTACTGACTCCGGTGGTCCCATCGGGAGGTCAGTCAATGGAAGTGCTCCGTTTGGCCTGATCCGTTCATTAGCGTCAGGGGGGAAGATTCGCAGTGTCGCCCAACTGGCAGCTATCACAGGAGGCCCAAATACCAATTTCGCTCCCAAAGACATTGGGACCTAATTCAGCTGATGTTTATCTGTAAGACCCTCTTTCGAGAAAGAAGTATCACACCAACTGCCAACAGAGGCCGACGTTTTAGTCACCCCATCGAAATTCACCACTCCCACGGCGATTTAGCCTAGATTTACAGTGTTTGGGTGGACCGGGATATTGATCAAATCAAACTGAGCTTAGTGTTCTTCAGGCTTGATTTTTTACCTGATGTAGCAATTGATGGTTTACGCTGGACAACCTTCGTGATATTACCTAGCTGTTACTCGGGAAGTCGCTTCCCCGTGGGAGTTTTTAAAACCCTTAAAACACACTCCCGCCGCTCCTTTCCTCTCCCAACCTTTCGTTACTTTAAATTTTGGTAACTTCGGAATGTTTGTCAGTCCATGATTGACTTCACATGCTCTGCAGTCTTAAAAAGCTTAGATCCCGCTTGAAATGCAAGCGCGTTAGTCCGAGGTTGGTTTTCTGAGTACTCCCGAGCAATATCTTGCTTTTGGTTGCTACTTGACCCGTTTGTCCAGTTGCCATCGCTAATCAGTCGACAAACTTGCCGTTAGTTATTCTCGCCTGTTTGTCCAGGTATTCAGTGCAATCCTCGAAATTAGCTACATATTCACTCCGGACTATGCGTTATACTTAATATTAATAGTTTATTTCGGATAACCCCGAAGCATGCTGCAGAGTAATATCAAACAATACAGTTGAAAGCTGAATGAATGTTACAAAAGGATTGTACATTTGTGTGAGCGCGAATGAATGTAAGAGAAAGCATTGAAGTCAATCGTTGCGGTACCGCCCGACAAATTTAAACCCAAGGTCAAATGGTCGATCCGGTTGGAGGTAGGTGGAGTCATTCTGCTTAAGTGTGGAGTGGGTGGGGAAAGGTAAAGAGTCACACAAAATCCTACCGAAGGAAGGCTGCCCTGTCGGAGAACCAAACTAGATCAACGGATACATGGACATCGTTGAAAAGAAACATGATTAAAGGAGATGTATTCAAGCAATAGAACTTTGCAATGTGTGAGAGGGGTTACGATGTAAAATAAGACGATGAGAACGGTGGGGTAACACGTGGAGAACAAGAAAACCGGTCGAGGATTACAATTTTGAAGTTCGGTGACCGTATATCGGTTGAGCCAGTAGTAAAACAAAACAGACAACACACTGGACTGCGGGTGTCAAATTGATGGTGAAAGAAGTGACCAGATAAAACATATAGACTTTGGGCGGATTGTTTTGCTTTCAGAAGAAAGGAATGTAATGCATCAGCATGAAACTAGGAACTAGCAAAAGGCTGATGTGTGGCGCCCAACTAAAACCATAGGATGAACACAGCCGGCGAAAACGATGAAGTGACTGGTAGAAGACTATCAGTTTATGTTCGATACAGGAGGTGAACCACTTTATGGCGACAGAACAGAACTCTGTAGCAACAGAGCTTATCAGATGTGCAAATGTGGGATGTGATACCTTGCAGGATGAGGACATTGCAAAGAAAACGCCCTGGGTGGGCCAACAGTGGAACTGACAGGGAAAGCAAACAAACACCGAGCCAACGATTATCGGAAATCTCTAGATATACACTTCGCAGTCATATACTATCTGAAGATTGTGGCACGGAAGTGAATGACAGCAATAAATGCCATAGTTTTTGAGTATATCGGTAAAAGTAGCAAAAAGGGGTGAGCTTTATCTTAAAGAATGGTTAAGTTTACAACTAAGACCCAGCTACCCTGTAGCTCGGATTGGAGGCAACAAGCTATCCCCTCCAGGGTGTGTATCGCTTGAAGATCCGATCTAAGTGATTGAGGGCTAGTAAACAATTTCGCGTCGTAAAGACAAGATCAAATGTAGCACAGAAGGCACACTTCGTTCGCTTGGCTTCTGACATCAAGCCGCTGGTCAGATTGTAAGCAACTTCAAAAAACCGGCGAGGTAACTCCTTCAAAAGCTTCCTCGCTGTTGAGTAGCCTTGGTCTGGGTCACGCTCGACACAAATACCATCAGCTTTCCTACCTCGCCTTTAGCAGCAATGAGTTAGGTACAACAGCCTCCGAACCGGGTCCGTCACCTTAACTTCGGAAAAGGTTTCAGTAGTTGAAGCGACCTGCAGTGCCACACTTGTGGTCCGTTGAATGTTACTAGCCTCACTCTGGGACACTTGACCGATAGGTTCATTGCTGAAACCTCCTTGGTGACCGAGTTAAGGCCTTCTCTTTCTGGATGACCAGGTCGATAGTTGCGTTTGTCTACAATCGCTCGAAGCTATAGCTCGCTCGGTCTAATTTTTGTCCTCTGCTCTGACGGCCTGCTGCCCGGCTGGCAGCAACTATTGTTCTCACTCTGATACCGTTAGCTTAAACAAACTGATATTTTCATAATCAACAATGCCCCTCAGTATTACGTGAGCTGCATTACCAAGACTAGTAGACCTAACTGTATACAAGGCATGAAATGCACAAAAACCCTCCTCAGGGCCCTGAAGCTTTTCTTCCTGTCTAGTTCCCAGTCGTTCTGACGATCTTCCGAGCATTATGTATTCTCTCGTTCCAGATGTATCAACTTGAGCATCGTGAGGTACTTTTGAGCAATGAGTAGCCCATTCGTTAGAGTCGCAAAAGGGAACAAGATTGATTCGCAAATTCTACGAGCCCAAGTGCACAAACAACAAATACGCCACCACAAGCACCAAAAATGAAAACCTATTATACGGCATGAGAAAGACGAACACGTGAGTTACACAGATCCAGCACAGGATATGATAAATTCGGCTGGGAGAGCCAATAAAAAAGATTGCTGAATTAATATGTGGTGTTGTGCATTTCTGATTGTACATCATCCCGTCTCCTTTCCTTTTATTTTCAAGGTACCGTCGTTAACCATGAGGCGGAGCCACCCAGTGCGGCATGTATCTCATCTCCCTCTCCCTCCGACCAGTGACCTTGACTCCGACCCCAGAACTGTATAAAACCCCCATGGATGCCCCCGTTTGACCCCACTTCCAGTTTTCACCTGTACCAGTTACCGCGTCGCCTCGTGCCAATATAAGTCCATTGTTTTCCGAGCTTCTTCTTATGTTGTGACTGACCTCGTGCTGTGGCCAGTTGTGCATCTATTTCTAGACCTCCGGATTGCAAGTGCATTACAAAATTGGTGACAATGGTGGGATCTCTACAAATGGCGGACAACACAAATCCTGAGAAACCTGAAGTTGATAACTCCGCTAATGCGATTAACATACTGATCGATGCCCTGATGCGGTTAGGGCAATCCGCAAATAAGCCAACACCTGTGTCCCAACCAACACCAGATAAATTTGATATTGGGGATGGTTTCGACATGTGGGAGGCTAGAGTGCGCCCATATTTGGAACTATGTGAGCCTGGTCATCGCCGGTATACCTTGTTGTCACTACTGGGCCTGGATGCGTTCACCTTGGTTCACAAAGAGATCCCAAACGGGGAATTCAGTGGAGAGACCTTCTCAATTTTGCGGAAAATGTTAACGCCCCAAAAAACCATGAAACAGCTGAGAGACGAGTTCCGGTATCGCACTCAACGATCAGCGGAATGAGTTCGACAATACTCCGTGGAGCTGAAGAAAATCGCTCGTCAAGCCTTCTTCGGGTATGACCCCTTGGTGAGGGGGATGCTGATATTACACCGGTTCATAGACGGAATGAACCCAGCATCTGTTAGAGAAATGTTCTCACTTGACCCGCAGGAAACCTGCTCCATACTGTCAAACGGGCTGCAAAAGGGAAGCAACATTTAGGGCTGAACTATCTCCGAAGAGCCCGCAGGGCATGCCCAACGTTAGTGGCTGCCACAATGACCAACCAACGAGAGGTCCATGCCGCAAGGACCGAGGGGGACCTTTAAAACCGGAAAGCTGGTTACATGCCGACGAACGGAAGGACTCAAACATGACCGGGAAGGAATATAATGGAGCTATCAGTAAGCCTTTCCATACTAGTTCTGTACCAGTCGTTTCCACTGTTTTTGGTAATTTCTCACCAACAGTTGAGGGCTTCAATAATGGGGTAAAGAGCACATTTTTGATCGATACTGGGTCTAGCTGCACTTTAGTTCGGGAAGCTCCTATGATAAATCTAGGGAGTGGGTGCCGCAACTTCTTTGGGCCGCTAATAACCAGGAAATCAAGGCACTGGGTGTTGCCAACCCAACCTTTCGCATAGGCTACCAGGAGGTTGCCCACTAAGTTATTGTCGTAAAAGAATTACTTTGCGACGCTATCCTTGGTGTTGACTTTTTAACCCTCCATCAGTGTCTCATAAATTTAACGGCCGAGATTTTTCATATTGCAGGATAACAGGGCAAGTATCGACCTGCAGCCAACATACAAGTGCCGAAGGACTTCGAAATGTGTGCAGTTAGGGAGGCTCAGCAGCCCAGTCCGGAGGTCTGGTCAGTGGGAGGTAAGAAAGGCAAAAGAATGTATGCAATCCAGCGTCCCAACCAATCCAAAATCTCATGGCGACCTTGGCGACTAAGTAGAATCAGGTAGCTACAGTAGACAGTTCGAAAGTTAACAACATTCGAAGCAATTCCGAAATTCCAACAAAGCAGAAAGTCAGTCCTGCTCCTCGGGCGAGTTACACCTGCACAGGGCTTCAGTGGGGATTATTTTGGCACGGGCTCAGGCTCTCTTCATCACGACAGATGCAGATTTTCGAGAAAAGTTCATGGGTCAGCCAACAGTATGTCTGAAGATCGGCAGGGTAAGAAAACCTAAGATTACCGACTAAGAAGCGGGATTATTTTTATTAGGAATGAAGAAGCTTAGAGAAAATCTCATCTACGATCTTATGCTTCTGATGGTTCCACCAAGGGTAGAAGACGTAGGTCATTTTTAGAAAGCTCTTGTTTGACCCACGAGAAGAATGGGCATGAGACCGTAGAGAGCACACTCTAGTCTAAGCTAGTCAGTAAAACATGTACGCGGTGGGGTGGTTGGATTACTGAGATGGATTACCGAAGTGCTGGCAAAATTGGAGGGTATGTGATCCATGGAGAAACCCGTAGAAGGACTCCGTGTATATTCTCAAACATGGAATCTTTTGATGCACGCAAATCCAGCGAAATATCGTAAAATCACACCATATTTCTCTTTCGTTGTTCTGTCCGCCGACAGACCGGCAATACCGAAAAGCGGATGCCATCAAGAACTGCACACCAGATCCCATTCTGATGCCTACTTTTCAACTTACCGGAAAAAAATCGGAACACGAGAAAACACTGCAGACCATGGATTTACTTGCCTTCGGGCGAGGTTTCGTGGACTAATTTAAGGAATTTTGGATGAGAATAAACACTAGATTGAGCTAGATATGATGATGACTACCATGGGACGTCTGCGGCGATAGAATACTAGAGCCTAAGAAGAAACCGGTAGCCTTGTTTGCATTGGTATCATCTAGGCTACTGATAAGTGCCGGTGTGAAAAGCATTACCCTCTTCGTGATGGAGCTCCTAATAACGGCCATCTTTCACCGGAAGGTGAAGAGAAGACTACACTTATTTTTGTTTCATTAAAACTGGAGAGATAGAGCATTTTACACACCCAAAGCAGTGGGAAGAATAAAACAACACCAACAACTATGAATGACACATGTGCGCTCCCTCCAAAGAAATCCGAGTGCCAGTTTCGCCTCGGCTACTGCCGGTCCTAAGCATACCCCGCTGAGGTGGACGATCACAGTTGAGTCCTTTTCGCTGAGGTTGCATGCGTTCGGCAGTTCAAGCAAGCATGATTCAGAATTCATTGTGAGATTTCCAATAATAAACCGCTTCAGCCTTGGAAGCTGTATGAATTCTTGCCTTGGCTTGAGCTCACAAATCACTGCCACTTTATACAAACGGACAAAAGGGCAACTTCTCTCCCCTCAAAAATGCGGTTTTGCGAGCTACAAAAAGGCGCGCGCGACATTCCTATTTCGATACATGATTGGCTGTGGCCACACAGAATCCAGAGAAATTAAAGGTAACCTGAATAAAAAACTGAATCCATCCAAGGATGCTACCAGCGAGGGCCAGATGCTTGTCACATGCCACCGAGACCGTTTATAGAAGCTTGCCTTTATGACTCCCAGCAAGTACCGGGTGCTCCCCCGTCAAGCCTTCATTTCCTTGTATCCCTGATGTACCCCCTTGGCCTTGCTAAAGCCCGGTGATAATATTTCCTGGGATCACCCAGAACCGGGAATCAGTACCAGACAAACCAAGTGCAGTTAGCCTCTGCCAGCACCGTTTGCGGTAACTCGGACTTGAGGTGGAATGAACTGATGGCAAATTTACTTTATTATCTGTCAATAATCCAACCTTGTAGTTCAGTATATACCCCTGTAGCAACTTATCCCCTCACTTGCGAGGAAGCCATTATCGTCACTCTCTGAAAGGTCTCCATGCACCCCGCGCCCTACTTTTATCGATCGCTCCTTTATCGGCGATTATGTTAGCCCTGAAGTTCAGCTGAAGCACTCTCCGGATTGCTATCCCTCTTTCACTTCTCAATTCTAGAATCACCCGATCATCGTTCTTCCCGGTAGTAACTTGTCATAGGGGATGCATATCTCGCTCATTTCTTTTTCCATGCGTTTGTGACCGTACATGTTGCCGGCTATCGAGAATACAATCATGTTACCCTGTTTTAAGCACAAGCAGTCCTGTAATTGGCCCTCGCGTTTTCGTGAGCGCCATTGAGGGTTCGTTACTGCCGGACCGTTTTGATACCTAGGTGATGCTAGATGGGGCCGAACCCCATAACGACCATCCAATACCTAACAGCTTTTACCGAAACAGACCGACTGTTTGGCCCCCTCTTTCACTACCACGACCCTCATTTTTTGTCTCCCTCGTTTCAGCCGTCCGCTAGTGTAGCAGTACACGCTAATACCCCATGGGCAACAGCCGACCAAATCATTCAGATCCGACTGTCTCCATCCCAGTTCTGCTCCTCAAAGCATGTCATCGTATGCCTGTGTAATTTTCTCGATAGCAGGAAACTTTTCCGATGGAGACAAGGAAAGTTACCGACAGTACCCTGGGCGTGCTTACTAGCTTGCCCAGATGACTTATTTAGACCACATTTTTCATCACGTTCACCTCCAGTGATGACTTGGTTTCCGTCCCCGCTGATTTCACCACTGATCCACCGCACGTCTTGATTATTTACTTTTGCAAATGTGCCCCATGCGGGCATTTTCATTATGATAATTCTCCTATCGGAATCCCGGACCTTCGTCGATGCTCCTGATTTTTGACTTATCCCGAACTTATTGCTAGCTGCATACCCTGGTCCTCTCAATGCGTATAGTTCCTCATTAGCGGACTTCCGCAAACTTCCCAACTATTTTTGGCCCCCGATATTTCCCACTTCTAACCTCCTGCTACACCCTTTCAAGCCCCGTTTTAGGTTTTGAAATTTCCATATTTAGTCCAGTTTTTCCGCTTATTCGAGCTATATTCCGCCTTCCATTCCCGGTAGTTTTTGTACAGTTTATTGCTGCTTCTTTATGATTACTTTTAGGCGACGTTTGTGTTATGTTTACTCATTTAGTATCCAAATGGTACTGCCCCCGTTGATCATTTATTCATGCAAACTACTTGGCACCCTCGGGAAATATACCAATATGAACGTTATCAATATTACTTTGGCCTCACTTGTGGCTGTTCAGTTCAGTTTAGTGCTGAGGAAGAGTGTAGCAAAGTACCAGAAATTGTTCAGATTCTGGTATCACTGGCTCCTTGGATCCCCGGCGCTGTAATAATGAAATTCTCTGGCCCTTTTGGGTCAGACAATAGGAAAACTAAATAAAGGCACTTCCAACCAAAGTGCCAGACCTCTCAGGGTGCACAGGGCTCTTGCTGCTAACTACTTGCTGCCAGTAGCCAGTCACCAACAGGGAAGTCGTTTGCATAATTTCGCCAGTGCAAACAAAGACTAAGCAGGATAACGTAGGACGAGCGGAGCAGACGATGGCTCAGGTGAGGATGCGACTAAACTAGATAAGTGAGAGGAGAGAGGAGAGAAAGAAAAGCAAAAACAGGAAACTGAGAGCTCAGGAGGAAACTAGGTCAGCATGCTCTGAGCCCTATTTCTAAAGCATTTTCCAATTTTTGTACAGCCTTCCTTTGAGTGCCACGGCTAACGGGGCATCTATGCCATCGCCAGACTGTCAATTTCAATCAATATCTTCCCCGACTAAGACACATTTGGCTCACACCGAGGTTTTTACTTCCTCTAGCCGTGTGCGCGATGCAGGATTTGGTTTGGAACACGAGTGCAATCCATCTCAAAAGTGACCCCATCAGTTCCATAGGCAAAAGTCCTCTGTCGTTTAATGAGTACAGGCATCTGCGCACATTCAGCCGAGGACCCTACTCTAAATCCCACCGACAAACCCATTCCAGGTCCCGTTGGGTAAAGTTGTCTGATACGAGGAAATCAGATTGGCATCATATGCGAAGGCCAGGAATAGGTTTTCCAACCTTGTGGTCAAGGTGTCGACCAGTACATAGAATAGAAAAGGCCTCATCTACCGGTACTGGGACATATCTTTCTTTGAGAAAAACCTCTTTACTCTAATCTGAAAAATTCTTCTCGGAATAAGGCTATGGACCCATTCTATAACTCAAGGTGGTAACCCAGGCGCCTCCATCTTTTTAAGTGGCAGTCATTTACAGAATCAAAGCGGGATAGAACTTGAGGTGGCACGGTTTCACCCCGGGTAACCTCATTGAGGCCATCCAACAGGTTTGTTTAACCCGAAAGTTTTATGAGGGAGACATGCCCAATGGTAATCAGCAACCTATTGGTCTTCGGGCAAGCCACTATCCCGTCCTTAAAAAGTCTCCTTACAATCCTCAAGACTACCGAAGTTAGGCTGAGCTGGTGATGGTTGGAGTAGTTTTCCGTCTCCATCAATTGGACAGAACACGCTGTTTTTCGGCCAGCTGTCTGGACTGACACCCTGTACCAGTGGTGCATTCAAAAGCGCGAATAAAGGCCCGGTGAACACCTCATCCCTTTGCTCTAGGATGGCAGGATAGCTTCCATCGCGCTGTGCGCTAGCGACTTGCCAACGGCCTTAGTCACCTCCCATACCCTCAACCTTAACTCCAACATGGCTGATACAATAATCCGGTGCTTTAAAGACCGACTTGGCGCACCACAGTCTACTTTATGACCCCACCGGAAGAAAACCATCAGCGCACTTGCTTTTTGTCGAGTTGGTTGTAGTGCTCCTATCTCGGTCGTTCTTCACTGTTCCAACCGATATTTTTAGGGCTACCTTTGAATGCAGGTAATTATAATGTGCCTTTTAATTGGTTTGGGGTTTCGCCTAAGCTCCTCCCTACCCTGTGGTAGTCCTTTAACATGCCTTACCAAAAGCCTGGTTCTTGCAGCCTTGCACCGGAGAGGACGCAGGTGGATACCGCTATCACTGTATCACGGTCATTATAATGATGATATTGTATTTTTGGGTGAGATCGAGGCAGGCTTGAAAGCAAGACCAAAGGGGACACGTGATTTCGTCATGGCTTGCAAGAAAAAAATGGGGAAGTACGTAAAATCACAGTTAAGGGGAACAGCCGACGGCACCGGAATGAAACAGATAAAACCTCCGGCGAGTCTAGAGGTCGAGGTCAGAAGGCCGAGTTGACTGCAGTAGAGTAGAACTGAATGAAAAGCTGGGGAATTTAATGGGAAAAATTGACACTTTTATCGAAACAGGCTTCGAAAAGGAAAATGTTAGGCAGCACCAAGGGAGGGCAGTGGATGGGGTGGATAAGGATAGGTACCGGTAGAGAAGCGAAGAAACCGGCAGTTAAACAAAGTGAATCTATCAGCTGAGTAGTCAGCGATCACTGGTGGATGGCAACTGGAAGAGTGCAACACTCGAAAAAACCACGCTTCCTGGGGAGGAGGGTGGCTGCAAAAGTCCTCATAATAGAGTGCGGTGCAGCGATGGGGTTTCTTGAGATGACGACATAAAACGACCAAAAGCAGGTTCAAAAGGCTTGGCAGGTTTGAAGTTTAGCTGGGGCAACCATTATACTCCAAAGGTGACAGAAGAAGCGCGGACGGAAAATAGCTGAAAGTGAATCAGTCATTCTTTTCCTTCCGACGCTGATCACAGTGTGTTGGCAGACAACCGAATAGGAGACTGGAAGTGGAGAGAAAAAAGTGATTCACTAGCTCAGGATGATGAGTTGGAAGATCCCGATACAGACGAGGTTGAGGTCACTCGAGGGTGAAAATCAGGTTGTTTCTTTTTTCTATCCTTTTTTAAAATTTTCCATCATCTTGGCCATTATTTGTACCATTTTCAGCAGTTGTTGGTATTCACTCTGAGGTACTTAGTTGTCAGGGATGACAGCTGCACCAGTGTGAGTTTCTAGCTTATCTTCGCGAAGTGCCAACATAGGCCTTTGGGAAGAATTCTAGGCTCTAGCCCACCTAAAATCGCCCTCCGGAACCCTGTTCACTAAACCGATCCATTCTTCCATAGATCACATCATTTGTATTTCCATGCTATTTAGCTGAAACCCCAAGCCCTCGTTTTTATAAGTAAAGGCATTCCATCAGCACAGATAGCAATTACCTCACGCAACGTCCAGTAGAATGCCATTGCTGCTTCGCATCTAGGTCTTATAAGACTGACCCTATTCGTTAAGCGGTGTTTCACCAACTTCCTACAACTGAAGACCTCAGTCAACTGTTCAGTATCCAAAATATTTGTGGTCATCACTGTCCGAGTTTACGAAGCGAGGAAAAGAAGCAAAAAGAATCACAGAGTTCTTGGTTTGGTGAGTATCCACTGAGGCTTGCTGATGAAAGAACCTCGACTGATTCATCGGTCCCAGACTCAGGTCACATGACCTGGCCCGACCTGACTTCATCCCGCCATTGCAACTAAAGTTGCTTACTTCTGGGTAATCTGTGAATATTTCACGTCTCAATAATAACCATAAGGCTGAACATCCAGTCTATTTTTGACGTGCAAAATACGATTCAGAGCAATTTACAAACGAAGCCCGAAGAACACCTGTCAACCACGGAAAACGGATGCTCCAACAGTGTGTTGGGAGTGAATGATGGTACCGTCTCGCTCAAGCTTTTGGTTGACGAGGCTAGCGGAAAGGCTAGTCTTTTGGAACAAATGACGTCAGTAGCTATGAGCCGGATTTCCACGACAGAGGACTCCGTCCCTAGGCTTGCTGCACTTTTTTGACTTGCCCAGCCGGACGAACTGTCGGAACCCAATAGCCTCCTGGCTGCTGGGCTTCAATTTGACTAAATCGGGTCGGAGTTGTTATTAGGAATTCAGAACCCTTTTAAAGCTGTGGCTTTCAAAACCCTGATAGAATTTCAAAGGAAACGGTTGAGAGGACTCTGTGCTTCTGCATGACCCATAACCCATGCTTTATAACGGGGCATCTCCTTCCAACAGTTTCTTGTTCCTAATACGGTTTCCTATTTACAAACCCACCACGCGGTCTGGCAGCATTCCAGTTGATTCGGCCACAACCGTCATGCTTAGGAGTTTCGGTATGTCGGCTGATAAATTACCTCTTCAATGAGGAGTGTACCGCACAGCAGACAGTCATAGGCACAGATCAAACGACTCTTTATCGACAGTAGATACTGTCAATATTTTGCCCCCGGTAACTTCCGACATACAATCTCGCAGTAGCACCATCGGCCTCAGTGCCAAATCTCCCGAGTTCCCCGGGGTAAACGTACCCCAAGAAGTAGACATGAACAATACGCCTAACTCAAACCCCAAGACACCTGCACCAAAAGTCTGAAGCATTCGTTACCCTGAGCCCATTTATGAAACATCTTCCTAACGCGGACTGCACACACGAAGCCTTTGTCACCACCGACAAAATCAGTCAGCCTCATCAAATTAGGCTACTCCGCTATCTTACCCGATGCATCATGCTCCAAAAAGCGACCTCAAATTCGCACTCACCCGCTACATGATACGCATACTAATACGCCCTCCTAACGTATTCCAAAACCCATGCCACAACCACGGCCTTACAGCCGCCTCCTAGTCTCATGGCCAACCGACCCCACTGGCCTTTTAGAACTACTGCCCTCTACACACAAGCGACATGCAACACGGACACCGACACCGACACCACCCAAGCCTACCTTATCGTACCCCCGTGTTGCGCATTACAGCCACCATCTAACGGCCGACCAGCCGACTTTGGTCCAAAATCCCGGGTCCATATTACAGCTCCTTACTAGCCTCCCTATACCCCCTCAGTACCCGCGTGAGCCTAACCCATATGCTCCACACAATCACACCTTCCCTCGTCTTCCCCCCAGCAGCAATCTTTACCCAGGCACCATTGTTGCTCTGAGGTTCCCGGACTCACTCTCCAACCCCCAGTCTTCGGACTGCAAGTTGCCTAATTTATGATCCACCGAGCCGGTTTCCAGCCTAAACCGGAAATACAGCAGTGAGCCCCGCAGGGCATCACGGGAGCCCCTTATGCGGCCTAATCCCGTGGATCCCTCAAACAAAACGTGACTGTCTCAAGCAACACTGGTTGCTTTCTGCAATCCACGTAGATCTAACCTTTTGCCAGAATCCTACGTAGCTCCCAGCAATAATCTTGAATCCACTAAGTGGTTATCACTGTTTATGCCGAGTGCTGAAGCAACTAGAGCCGTTCCCTCATCTGGCCTTCCTACCCTCAACCCTGCTATCTTAGTTTCTGCTAGTAATACTCTAATTAACCGAACCTATCCTTTACCTTTGTTGGATCCATCTACATTGCATGCTGGCGTAGCCATGCACCAAAGCCTCATGGGCCCCCTTCTGTCCTAACTTAGAAAGAGCTTCTGAGCCGGCACTGATCATTCCCCTTTCTACGCCAAGCCCCTTAGCGCTTTACGCCCTGAAACCCTCAATTAAAACCCCGATACAACTGATACTTCAAATTCCTTACCTTTCTACATCTTGTATCGTTCACCTAAACTAAGCGACCAAACATAATCGCCCCTCCAGCTCAACTAATGATCTACTCTCCATTCTGATCATTAGCCTCCCAGTAACCGGAAAATCACCGATTAAGGACCTGAGCGATATTCACCAACGCTAGCATGACCCCAACCACGAAGACATAGCCATCCGAGCAGCCCCCCATCTAGATCACACAAGCGTTGTTGGGTTTCATAGCTTCTCAAGTTATCGCTGGTCCGGACTAGGTGGCGGGTGCCATAACCATACTCGCCATAATATCTCAGCTATTGTCCAAGTGTACCCCACCTGGAACGAGTCAACGATTCCCTTGTTTACCAATAAACGCAAGTAGCCATGCAGTACTAGTAGGGTGTGTCTACTTTTCTTCTCCATTACTGACAACTTCTACCGACTAATATTAATGATAATAGTTTACTTCGAAGAAGCCCGAAGAATACCTCAAGCATGACAGAAATTTTTACAAGCTACAAAATTACCAGGCAAAGTTCATGAGAATGATAGAAATATGCGAGACAAAGGTGGGGTAAGAACAGCTAGAAAAGAGATGAGCGGGAGATAAAAGTACGTACACCAAGGAGTAGCTGAGGGAGTTTACTTAAACCCAGGGATGGATTCGAATGTGCCCGGAGAACATGAAAACCAAGGTCAAACATAGAAGCTAGCTGGGCAATCGGAACATGAGAGTCTTACATCAGGAAGATTGAAAATCGGCACGAGAAACTATCGTTAAGAGAAACGACGAAGAAATCAAAGAAAAAGTAGAGAAGAAAGAAAGGACAAAAATTAAGTTGTATGGCCATGGATAAGTTGCCATAAGCTGTGCCTCAGTGCAGTAAAAGGAAGGTGTTAATTTGAAAACGGGGAGAGACCAATGCAAGACGTAAAATGTGGGCCAGATGGCAACTATGGCGCGGAAGAATCGGGATACGGTAAATGTGAGTCACGGATATAGACAAAATGGACGCATGTCATGAGGGGGGGGTGGTCTGGTGGCAACAGAACTGGCCGGCGAAGAGCTGGAGGAGGCAGAAGAGATTCTTGGATATCTATATGTGAATATTTGTATATATATATACATATGTACAAAAGCGGGAGCAAATAGCAGCTAAGGGATGGAACACGGAAACGGCAGTGCTTGGAAGTGACAGGTAGGGTTGGTTCAAATGGCGCCGAATTAACTTGAATAAATCCTGGTGAATTCGTTTATGGTAGGCGAACGTGAAGGATAACAAAGACAGAGAAACAACTTGTGAGGCATAGAGATGATGGCTGCAAGCAGAAGTTGTTAAACGAGGGACTACGGAGGAGAGGATCGACGAAAGTAGGTAAGATTGAATCTAATAATCTGATTATTGCAGGTGCGACTTGGAGTGATGGTCGAAAGTGGGTGAAGCGTTGATAAATGGAGGGGAGGATGCCGTCACAGCCGGGGCGGGAGGCGGGTCTAACACGCAGCAGTAGGTGAGCCACATCGTTCAAACTGAATGCAATGTCGAGGAGAACCTGCTCGGCGATGAGGGGTACCGGTGTCGGATTTGAAGTGGCGTCAGTAGTCATGGATTCTGAAAAGAAGGTATTGAGTGCCCCAGCTATTTCGGCTAAATATTTAATTCGCATGTTGTTTCCCAAAAGTAAATAGGATGTCTCTGCAGACTCCGTCTGATTTCTGCTCTTGAACAGTCGAAACAATCGGTAAGATCTGTCAAAGGAATTCAAGGCCGAAGGTTCCTGCTTTCTCAGCAGTCCATCAGTCCGAAGACTGATGACTGCAGAGAGAAAATGGAGCTGCAATAATATGGAGAAGTCTCTGGTTTTATTGAAGATCTTTTGCAGTTTTGCATGTTTATTTTGCAGCCTTGTTTGTGAAGAGCAGCGGGCTTGAGAGCGGCTGGTCTCGATGGTGTTGGTTGCTGAAAAGCAACTGTGTAACTTATAATAGAGTACGTCACTGGCGAGCTGAGGGTCGTGCTGCAGGAAGTAGTCATCCCAGTTGCGGGATCGAAGCATGGGCTTTAGGTTTATCCAGTTGATAGTGTGTAGTGGCTGTTGAGACGAGCTACATATGGGGTCTGTGGGTCCGGCTGTGAACCTGCAAGAAACCATTCCATGTTCACTGCCTGTCAAGAGAACGACGGCGATAGTTGTCACATCCGATAGGCTAATGGTAAATATCAGGTCAAGTATGCTGTTTCCTTTGGCTGGTATCATTACGTGCTGGACCCAGCCTCCTGCATGTATGGTCGAAACGAAGTTCGTGAAATATTGGGGTGATGACATGGTGCCCCAGCAGATATTAGGTGCATCGAAATCGCCAGCAGCGAGTTTTGACGAAGAGGGTAGAAGTGCAAAGTGGTCAGAAGCGTTGATTACCTGGGCGAGGTCCGTGATGTTCAAACTAGGTGGTCGATAAATGCGGCCGATATGGAGTGGAGAGTTGGACAGAAGAACCGCTACACATATTGAGTCCTTGATTACGTCCAGTGTTAGATCAGAGAGGGGAATGGTAGGCATGCTATCTTCAAAGTGGATTGGGCAGCCTTCTCCACCATGACGACGATTTTTTAAAAAGGTTTGGTAACCAGCAATAGAAGTTTGGTCTGATGAGACAGAGCCATTTGGCCAGGTTTCGGTTATGACAATGATGTCGAAGTCGGATGATAGTACTAAATTATGGAGAGTATGGGTTTTATTCAGTAACGAGCGGGCGGTAATGAGGAGCATGGTAAGTGCGGCGGTATCGTCGTGGAGTGGGAACAACCCTCGGCGGGTGTTGGTGTCTAACACTACCAAGACGGAAAACACCATAAAGTGGACTTATAACGTCCGGATTGTCATGTATAGAAGCGCTGGAGTCTAAAAGGGAGTTAGAGGTAAGGAGCCGGCAGTGTGAAAAAGAGGTTGTTGGTAACCAGGTGAGGCTGGGCTGGGAGGGGATGCCGTCAAGAAAAAATTGGTCCTTTGTGGGGGTGGAATTTCCAGGGTGACTGAAATAACCAAGTGGGGGGTTGGATGCTGAAGTAATGGGTAATGGCAAGTGAGATGGTAGAAAGCAGTGGTGAGGGAGTCCAACAGGATACGCAGGGGGCGGGTAGTTATGGCTCGACCGGGACCGACGAAATAACTGTATTTGTTTGGGCTGGACCATCCTGAGTTCTGGAAAGAGTGTGGAGCTTGACAATCGAGGCCGTTGATTATAATTCAGCTGGGGGTTATTTGTTTGTATCATTGGAAGAGCGGAAAATTGGTTACACAGGTTCGGCGGGAGGTGCAGGCGTTCGGCCATATGATTGGGAAACTGCTTCGGCTTACTTGGAAAATATGGTAGGTTTGGCCCCGATGCATGATAATGCGCTACTTGGTGGCCTTCTTGGCCTGTATTGTGAGGTGAGGTTGGGAGGACACTGTCGATTAGTCTAAGTACCACGCTAATACAGCGGGGCGGGTTTGGCTGCTTTAGGTTGATGCAGGGTTGTGTCCCGCTCACCAAAAAGCATGGATTATATCGGGGTATAGTGGAAGTTCTAGATGGGGGTTCTAAATGCGCTCTGATAAGACTTACCGGGGGGTGATGGGAGTAGCCAGAGTAGCTAAAAGCTGTGGGGGACACAGAATTCTGTCGGTTGATGGGCCGACTGGCTATACAGTGGATCATGGCCTTTATGAACTATTTGTGTCCGCAAGCCGGTGGAAAATGAATAGGAGCGGGATGGGCTTTGGGCACATACCTCCCCGAAGTCTTTCTCGGCGGTGAGACGGTAGGCAGTGGGTTGACATAAGCAGCAGCGGGCCTGGATGCACGGGACATTAGTGGCCCTGGGCTAATATTAGTTTTGGCTTGAATATCGTTGCCATTTTTGGGAGCGGAGTTTATTGGTAGAAGGCAGAGCCGTTTACTAAGAGGATGTGCCGTATATGGGGTGGTGGTCAGGTCTAGGTCAACTAGAGTGGTACAAGCAACTGAGGGCTTTTGTGTTGCGGGGTGGCTGGACAGGCGGCGAGATGACGTGGTGACTGGTGTTTCAGCCACGGGTTGCATTGGTGAATCTAAGACACATTTTGGTGACCAAAATACCTCTCTTTGGGGAAAGCGTTTTATCAGGTAATATTCTGATTCTTTTGAATGGGTTGGCTTTAGCAATGATTTGCCAATTGGTTACGAATTTCCCAGCTTTTATTCCGTCAGCATATTGTAACTTCAAAGGACAGTCCTTAGGTTGTGATTTTTTGAGCAGCCGAGTGCGATATCACCTGTGGTGTGCCAAGTGGCAGGCATTCAGTACGGCCAGTTTGGTTGACAGCAAGGGCAGTCAGTCTGGGATATTGAAAACTATCGCGTTTTTGGCTTTGGATATAAGCTTATGAAATTCGGTGGTGACTGAGCCCAAGAAACGGCCCGCCATGACTAGGCTTAGGCAATTATCTATGGAAGCGGGTTCCATTATGCTGGATAAAGGGGATATCTTCAATATAGCATCATCGGTGGACTGGTTCTGGTTATGCGGGTCCGCCACTCTCTGATCTACTTCGATAATCTTCGTTTTGACTGCTTCATAAACATCACTGAGGGCTAGTGAGCACGGATTGAGTACAGACTGAGGTTGAGTGTTCTTGGTTTCTCTGATCCTGAGAGTACGAATTGCCTGATTCGCACCCGGGACTTTGACATGTTTACGGAGGACCCTCGGAGCTTCCATAAGTAGTTCAGGAGATAATGCGACACTGGGCTGACCACTTCAAGACCCTGTGAATAAGGTGTAGGAAGAGGTTGGTAAACAATATCTGTGTATCATGAAGCGCATGAAGTGGCCTGCGGTACACTTAGAAGTTAGGCTTTCCATGAATACCGACTCCTTCTCCCGGGCCTTTCAGCGCTTTATCAACCGATGAGGCGTGCCAGCAGATATTTACTCCAACAGCGTGTTGAACTTCTTGGGAGCTCACCGGGAACTGTACAGTTGGCGCAAAAACATGAACAGGGACTAACTGTATACGACGGCACTTCCATCCTCCCCAGGCCAATCACCGCGGCGGCGTATGGGAACGCATGATTCGGTCCGCCAGACGGATATTGCTGTCGATCATGGAGCAACAGCCGCCTGACGACGGGAAGCTAAACACCGTCATGACTGAGGTTGAGAGAATTCTGAACAACCACCCCCTGGTTCCAGTAATGAACGGCTACCCCATTCATCTGTCGCTAACCCCGAACGACTTACTGACGTTAAAATCGAGCGAGGGTTCCCAAGCGCCAACAAACCTCCGCGGAAGCTACCTCCTGGATAGAAGCAGGCCAACCATCTTGCTGAGGTTTTTCGGAGACGATGGCTGCAGGAGTATCCACGGGCTCTGCGAGCTCAACAGAAGTGGCTGGTCAAAGCAAGACCATTCAAGGTTGGAGATGTAGTGCTAATCACAGACAAACAAGCACATTTCACCACCTGGCCTTGGGACTGGTTACGGAAACCATCGAAGGCTCCGACGAAATGATAAGAACTGTGAAAGTGAGGACGGCCAACTGAAATCTAATCCACGACGCAGGCAGTATTAGCCTCCTTGAGAGTGAAGACGGAGTAGCCGATAACACAGAAACCCAGTAGACTATTCCTCATTTCTCTTTGAAGTGGGTAATGGGACCTTCCATGAGTGGGGGCATTTACGACATTCTGACGTACTGAACTATCTTTCACCCCGACACATACACGCTTACATGATGCACGTTCATACTTCGAAACCTCCGTCAAACGCGTTGCAGAGCTCACCGTTTTTCGTTGAATTTACACAAGGCTTTTCGCATATATGGTAGTAGCTGTGGTTCTATCATACATCCGGACACGCGAATAGCACTTGCAAATTACGCGTTTAAACTTCATGAATTACATTGAAACACTCCGGAGGACTGATTGTTCCTCGTCTGTCACTGACATTATGAAAGATATCTCCCGTAAGTGACGGTTGGTGCTATTTGTCCATATACCGGAGTGCTACCTCACCCATGACACCCACGCACGTGCACACCCGCACAGACACAATTGGCCGAGGTCAAACGGCTCTCCCGAGGACAGCACCGATGTGTCTCCTTCATGCCTGCCATCGGTCAGCCGTTTTCATGGACGGATCACAGTAACGTCGCATAGGAGTGGCCACCGGATCGAGTGTGATCGTCAGTAGAACGTCAAAGGCAAGGTATTAGGCACGCGCACAGACAGCTGGGTCTAGGTAGGCAGGAAGAGTCAGTGCCCTTGTTCCAAACCTTCGACTCTGCTAAGATTCGGGGGGATTTTGGTGGGCAATGTAACGACCGGTCGTGGAAAATCCCCCCGGCAGACACTGCAGTTCCATGTTTGCTTAGCACCACTCACTTATTTACATTATTGACTTGTTTTATGCACTGTATTTTTACCGAACCAACTATTGTTTGTTCACATCCAGCGCGCTGCTCTGTCATATCCTTGTTCTGGACCTGCGCGACGCACGTGCTCCTTTCTTGCACGCCGCAATTCCGTTTTCGTTTCCTGAGTCCTTGTGATTGCGTAATTGAGGTTCGTATCTGTTCCGTGCCATTGTCCATTTGAGAATCCAGTATCGTAGAATTTCGCGGATAATCGCCTTCTGATTTCGGTATCCGTTACGAACTTTGCCACGTATTGCCCAAGGGTGTCTTACAGCTGGACCAACCGTGGTAACCCTACCCACTTTAGTTCACTCAAACACCACTCGGCTTCATTGTTTTACTTCTGCTGCTGTGCAATTCCTAGGCTTCAAGGTTGTGAAACCCCACATTATGTACTGCTGTATTCTCTGATCTTTCCAAGTGCATGTGTCTTGACCACTGTCGAAAGAATACCATCATCATCATCATCACCATTGTCAGAAATAACAAACCAGGTTTGGTTTCCAATTTAGGCCTGTTCAACGTTGTGACTAACCTACTTACCCATTTCCCCGGAAACCTCCGCAGATGGGTTTCGTGTAATTTTGGAGCTCTTGTTCATAACAACACATCAGGCCCGCTCATCTCACTACTTCCTCATTACGAATGGCAATGACTCACCAAATCCATTTTCTCCATAGGTTTTGGTGACCAATCTTTGACTCATTAACCCCAGCTCGCAGCAAATCTATTATTTTCTGAACTTCTCCACACTTCAAATCAGATCACTACTTACCAACCCCCCGCAGCCAGTCCGATGCCATCACATCTTTGCAACTGAAGTACTAAATGATCCTAGCGCAGTACGGAAATCCTTGTGAATTCTCTGTCTTCATCCTCCTGTGAGGGCTTTCTAATAGTATCCGACTTACCACTGAAAAACCCCACGTAAAACAGGAGGCTTCTGCCCCTTGCCTGCCCGATACGGTACTCCGGACTCCCCTTATATTTGAGAGCAAAAACACACACTTTAGGCCGATTGTTTCACATCTGGATTTACCGAATGGCACAGAGGTTCTTAATTTCGCTGCGATCGCTGAGGCTTTGAACTTGGTCTTCTCGCCTTCCATGACTACCAAATCTGGAACAGCTCACTTTCCACTAGCTCCCTCTACCGCATCAACTTTATCCGACATGTAACTGAAGGCCAGTGAAGTGTCTGATATATCCCGTATAGTAAACCATCATTCCATCTCAGTTTTTATAAAATTCCGCCAGCCCTGTCTCAGTTCAGCGGGCCTGTTGTTGTAATATTTTTTGGGCATCTTGATACTGTCTCCGAAGTTTGGATTTGTTGCGTCGGGGTGAAACACATTCGTCATCATCCTGCTGCACATAAAGGGTCTTCTCGTTGACCCCCTAAATTATCTACCGATCAACCACACAGTCGTGGCTTTTAGACCACCTGAGGGCTTAGGAATAGAGCTCCTTTTCCAGTCCTTATTGTTTTATTATATATATAAGGAGAAACACGGTTCTCCCAAAACTCTGTCTAGCCGCACCTAACGTCTTGACTCTTCGACATGGTCACTGCAGCAGCGGACAACAGGAAACGCCTAACTGTCATCTCCTTGGGGATGACCAAGGCATATGACCGTGGTTCTCACTCGCGGCTCTTGCCCAAACTCGAGGCCTTAGGACTCAAATTGTTTATTCCCATCTGGTTCTCCTCCTATCCTTCCCATCGCAGCCAGGTTGTTTCAGTCGATAACCATCTCTTACTACTCATCTTTTTTATCAGAAGCGTCATACAAGGAAGCGCGTTAAGACTACTTCTATTCCTGATGTACAATAAATTATCTTCTCCACAAAGATTAATGGCACCTCGTTCCTATTTGCGGACGGCTTAAAAACCATGTGTGGATTCTCACCGCATGATCTTGACAAAGCAATTCCTGATATACAGTATGATCTGGAAAGCCTCTGACAATGGCTTCGCTCGCGGAAATTAAATTGTCTGTTTGGAAATGCTCCTTCATGTTCCTATGTTGCCAATACTCTACTAGCTCTTCTCTTATGCATAACTCCCTCATTACCCACAATCCATCAGTACGAATTCTTGCGCAGCATTACTCATGCACCTTAAACTTCTCGGAACATTTATCTTTCAAAGCTGCTTATGCAAATAAGTCCTTGGGATTTCTACGCAAATCCTTTATCCTTGACGATGCGAAACTCCTATCGCCTCTAGTCTATTTCCAGCCCTACCCAGAGCACTGCCTCATCATCTTCACTTTTGCTGTCCAAACCGAAAGAATACTTTTCGAGAAGTTACAAAGCCCATTAGCGAAGCATCTGCTTGGTTATTTTGCCACACTTAGCTATAAGGAGAGCTATACCATCTTCCATGTTGAACCTCCTTGGCTGCGCCCTATGAGGCCCAACCTTTGCTTCATCCATGGGCTCATTCATCGCCTGGTGTTTTCTTCCACTGACACATTACGTGCCTAATCAACCATTCTCTATTCATTCAGTCAAGGAGATTTGAGTCTGATTATTCCGAATGGTAGGTTTTCTATGAGATTTAATTTCTGTCTGCCAAAGTATTACAGACTTTGCAACAAACCCCCCATTGCAATTCCCCCATCCACTTCAAAAAGGCCATGGCCTGTTGTCCCACCGTTGCCACTGCCCTGATGTCAACCACCACTGATATATCTGAGGCTCCAGCCTGAGTAGTAGTGCCTGGTTTCTAGCTAGTCTTCATCACCTCACTCTGCACTCTTCTTTTTTCCTGGAAATCTCTCATACCCTGGCGAGTTTTGAACCCCACAACTCCCTACTTATACCAGCGCTCTCCTTAATTCATTCAGCAGGCACCGGTTCTTTACCATTTCTAACCATTTTCCTCACCGTTTGGCTCAAAACCTTCCCTCGCCCCTCCGCTCTTCTCTATTGCATCCGTAATCAATATGCACGTATCCATTCGCACCTAGATTAGCTCATTCCTGTTTTTCCTCTCATTGCTAGATCACGCTAAGGCTCGAGATAGTCTGATACCAGATCTTTGCTAGTCTTCCAGTTTTGTCGCTCTATCCTAACACCTATCCCTTATCGTTGTAACGGCCTAGTTCTTTTCTTGCTCTCTCTATCTTCCACCCAGGCCCTTCCATGATGTTTTTTAGATCTTCCCCTGAATCCGGGGCTGGCACAAAAGCCGGACCGGAGTGCTTTTCCGCTTTATTTCATGACTTATCTACCAGGGAAACTTTTCGCCAATTCCTATCTTTGAGCGACAAGTTGGAATATTTCCCGCTGGGTATAAAAACTTGGCGGTCAACACGGCCTGATACCCGCACAGCCCTCGATAGCTCTCATACTGGCCTTGCCCTAAGGAACTCGCGCAACCCAGCCACCAGATCACAGACTGGTCTACTGGACGCACTGGTACGGCAGATTTTAATCCCAGCGGTGTGCAGCTCGGTAAGATCCACTGTTTTGGCCGATGTGCATGGAGCGTGCAGGACGTCTGCAACTATGTGCGGGCGCATTGAGGTTGACGGATTGCGCCTTCTGCCACCATAAATGGTTTCCAGGCTAGGTGTCCGGCGCGCAGCTAATCCTACCTGCCCGTATCGTTTGCGCTTTACAGAACTTCATCTTCAAGCCCGAACTGCTATCGCTAGCACGTTATTCGCTCTGTCCTCTCCAAGGACTGTTGTCCCATCGAGCTCGCCCTCAACACTGAGATTGCAACTTAATTTTTCAGGCCCGCAAAATTTATCACTCCATTTATGTACCGAGTGGAAAGCAGCGTTTAGTCCCACCCACCAACCTCCCTGCTTCTTGGTGCAAAATAATTACCCATGTAAATAATTATCGATTTTAGCGAGCACCTCACTGCCTGCACTACCTGCATCTCAAGTATGCACACTCTCAAGTCCCTACCGTAGGCTAGCACATTTGCCATGTCAGAACTCGCAGCTACTGTTCCTTCACGGGTACATTTACTGTCACCGTCCATTTCCACACCACAATCGACAAACGAAGAAATAGACGAAATATATTTCGTAGTTCACCAGAGTAATTGTTCCCTTCATCGGTCAAAATGCTGTAATTCACAGGGCCCATCGATCGCCTTATATTGATCTCGCAGTGCACCCTGACCCCTTTACATTTGTTCGTCTCATATACTTTTATCACGTAGCTCTACCGTAGTCGCCACCCGAAGACACCTGTCAAATTTGTTTCCAAAGTTGTACACTTATCGTCCACCTACCATAAAATCACCTTCGCATGCTATTCTTCCGAGTGAGCACTTTTTAAAGCACCATAGATTGGTGTATCACCCAACTGCCACCTTCAGGAAGATATATCGTTATCCGCCCGTTACACAATATATACTGCTGAATGCTTACCTGCCCCCTGTCACTCTTTCTATCAACACCTCGACGACCCCCTCCCGCAAGATGTGGCAATCGTTTCATTCGTTTTACTCATTTCATTTGATTTGACGCACAAGCCTTTGCGTAAGTCATCAGCATCTATACTTTACCACTATCTCCGAAGCTTGATTTATTTCACGCAGCCTCAGTCACATGTCACTGTGACATGGTGCACCTATTGAAAAGTTCAGTAACTGAGGTGTACTTACCATTCATCCATGCTATCATCTCTTCGGCGAAGTACACATTGTTGTAGTCGCTGTACTTTTGCGCACCTCCACACTGATTTACCTTCCATTTTTCACATCGTTACTTCTCGACCAACACAACATGCGCAAACAATTTGCTTCCCACCATCTGTTATCCCGCGGCCTTCCCTTAGGCATAACGTTGGTTTCCCCCTATCCCTTCGGAGTTGTCCCTGGTTAGCTGCCTAACTGGTTCCACCAGTATCCAGCCCCCGAGTTCTACTGCCGTACCCGCCAACAGTTCATATTTTGCTCCATATCCTATGTTGAGGTTCCGTTTTCTGTGTGAAAACAACTGATTTGGTAGCTCTTTTTACCGTCATCTTGTGTCACGGTAATGAGAACGGTCACCCCAACGCTTACCTACTCTCCACTCCATTACCACCCCTGCGTGCAATCAGCCCCCGCAACTGCATTTCACATGGATTTGTAACTATTATTTCACCTTCTAGCTATCCCTTCGTGACAAGCCTGCATCAGTGAAAATATTCTGCTCAATGCTTACCTGCTCTCCCCTGGCTATTTCTTCTATCACCGCCCTCGAAATCTCTGCCTCCTTCCATCGGATCTGCTCCACGCTGTCCTTATGATTGACTCCGTCGGCATCTCGTCATCAAGTTTGCACCGCCATATGGACGATCGAATAATTGCATTTTATCCCTAAGGATCAGCTCCTCCACTTGTTATGGTTTTCCTCCCAAACACTTTCATGCACTGCAGCGAGCAAGTTACTCTTGTGACCTCCTTGGACAAACTCCTTCTCCTAAAGTAACTTAGCAAAAGTACCTCGGTTACCCTCGGGTTCCCGGTTGCTTCGATTACCTCTAGTATTATTTATTTAAACGCTCCAGTTTTTCAATCATTTTCAACGGCCGTAAGCCAACTTTACCGTCTTAACCTTGACCCTTAACTTTGCCTGGCATCGTCCTTGCTTTTATCCACTTGAAAGATCTCCTTCAGCCCTTCGTGTACATGTACTCTACCATTTTCAAAAATCCCGTTCTGACATCACCAGAATCATTTGCTCATGCATGGTAACGTGCTTCGAGCCCATCCGAAATAGACCTATATGATGGTTATTGACCTAATATCCGCCCTTAAGTGGCCCTGTTTCACTTTTGTGGATTAAGTGAAGGCTGTAGTATCTGAGAGTAATCAGATCTAGGCAGGAGTGCAGAGACTGTCCTGGACTGGACACGCAAGTAGGACCTGTCGCTGAATGCTGGAGACTACCATCTGTTTTCAAAGGCAGCAGAAGGCTCAAGGCCGAGAGCTGCCCACTGAAGAAGCATTTCTTGGGGTGAAGGACCCGGGTTCCCCGTGAACGGAGACTTCAAAACGTCAAACCAATGTAAAGCTACCGCAAAAGAGACTCCTGGTGAGCTCCTCATACTGAGGCTGGCTTTGCTGTACAAGAGGCCGGAGGTGTTCGTTCCACTTTCCGGGGCCCTGATGCTTCCTTAGATAAAATGTAACGTGCAGAAAACATTCTCCTTGAAGTAAGCCACCCGAGTGCAGAAATGGTTGGGGAGAAGGGTGAGCCGTATAAGCGGAGATGCACAGATCTCGAACTTTCTCCTCCGAAAGCAGGAGATTCTGGGAAGGTCTCGCAAGAAGAGATGAGGCACTGAAATGCTTTCCTGGTCTTAGGCCGAATGGTCTATTTCAGAGAGTTTTAGGGTCCCGAACAAGACGGCACAAGAATAAGTTGGGAAAGTTCGATCTAGGTTCATAATCAGATCGCACCTCTGCAGAAACAGTAGTAACTGATTGGTACAGTCAGCCTGGTGTAATGGCAGACTTGAAGACCTTCTAATCTTTCAAAGTGGTCTCCGATCATGAGCGAAGTGAGGCTATTTCTGGTAGTGAGTTTTAGCGTGTTCAATGGATGGATAAAGGGTAACATCATGGTCCTTCTGAGGTGCACTGTAAATGACTTTTCCGTTTGCCGCGTACTCGTTCAGGGAAAGCCCAAGATTCATGATATCTCTCGCAATTGACACACTACAGGTTCTCGAACTTCCCTCAAGTTTGGTCGAGATTCAGCGAAATACCCAGAGCAGTGGTGGGTGTATAATTCGCGTACCTACCACCGAGGTAATTCTGAACGCTTGATTGGCCGGGGCCACCACCTGTCCTGTGCAAGCTGAGCTTCATTGAGCTTGTCGAACATTGTGGCCCACTGTGGGCAGGGGCATATCTCTCACTGTTCATTCTGTCCATCAGCTCTGTTTGGTGCATGGATCGATGAAAGTGGGCTGTTGAGTTCGTTCCGTGTGAGCAGCCTTATCTGCACGAAAGTATCACTTCAACTACACAGGTCTCGCTCGAAACTGTGATCACTTGTTGCCTACGCACATCGAGTCTCTGTGGTCTCGCGGGGGTCATAAAGTTACGGGGGCCCCAGTCTTCCCGGGTTTCCTTTCCGAGCAACTCAGAAGCTTTTTGGCCTTTGCATCAAAGCGACATGTGTTTCCTCCGCGGCACAGGCACTGATCTCCATCCTTTGAAGTTGCTTAGGCTTCCCGGGTAGCGTGCTCGTTTTGCGGACGAAAGACTAGTAAGCTGACCTCTTTTACCTCATTTCTATGTCTGGGATTTACAAGCTCCATTGCCCAACCACTCTGGGTGATGAGGACAGCCAAGACATTCAGCACCGGTGAAGCTGGTGTGGCCGTTCGGAAAGATGGCAAACTCGGCGGACTTGTTCTGTTGTCCCCATTGTCTTTCCTCTCTTCCTAAGTCGTCCGGCTCGACAGTGACTTAGCCATATGTGACTATCCTGGTAAAACTGGCTGCTGTCAGGAAGTGATCCCTAAGTCTAGGATTAAAAACTACACCATGACTGGTCATGGTCCCCTTGATTCCTAGCATCTCCTTAGGGTCCGGTTCCTGGGGTGGAGGACTCCTTTGACGCTTGTGTGCCGACCTACCGCAGGGGCTCACTGATCGAGATCTATTCGCGCATTCTCCCAGCCTCCGTTTTCAGGATCCGTTCCGGGATGCATAGTGCCACGGCGTCCGTAAGTTGTCCTAAAGTTGACCGAGACTGTCCGTGAAGATGGTTATCCTTCAAGGAAAAATCCTTTTTCGATGTGCAAGAATTCAAATTTTTCGGTAAATCTCCGATGTTGCTGGAAAAGTTTTCGACTTCCTTCGCTGTTTTACTAACTACTGCACTGGCCATTTTCTTCCTCACCTTGTTTGTCCTCTTTCCATCCACAGCCTGACTTCTTCCTTTGGTTAAATGTTTGCGCTATTTTGGCTTATGCCCCTACTCTGGAGGCAAACATACCCGATGATTCTGGAATCTCCAGCCCTCAGCTCGCGACTGGATATCTTCAGTCTTTTTCCGTCGGCGGGGTTATATGCTGGTTTTGTGCAGGGGAGATGTAAAATGGTGGTGACATTTATCATAATGCTTTCAACATCATGTCCATCCGTCAGATCTGGTGTACCTTTCAGGAGCTCCGGTAATGAAGCCGGGTTTGACCTAGTGGAAGTCACTTGCGAGCTTACCGTTTTGGGTCCCTTTTGGAGGAACTGAGTGTAGACGAGAAGAGTCTGAGTCAGCTTTTTGTGTCTGCGGTGCAAACTGTAGTCCATCTGGGCTACCCAGGTTGAACGTAGTATCAAGATTGACTGGGAGCGCGTCGAATACTTTCCTCTACTAAGCCAGTTGAGCGTCTTGTATTCCCGCAGTCGCCTTTAGCAACAGTCCGGCTTACCCTGGCTGTCGTACAGGTTAGTTACAACCACATGGACTATCAACTGGAAACTAGGCGCACAGAGAAGGAAGCGGTTCTTCGTCGCACAAACACATACGGTGAGATACCAAGCAAGGATAAAGGTGGCAACACCTATAATAACAACTTTTATCCGCAATCGGTACCGCCCGACCAGAGGTCTACAACAAAAGCAGCAACAGTGATCAACCGATCAAACCCTGTCTATCCCTCGTTTGACTGTACGTTTTGCGCACGCGGCAAGCGCAAGCGCTACTTCTGACACACTTCCTCGGCACAAGCCAGCTTGCGGTCTTTTTGTTCAGGCCCCTTGAGAATACACGCGGTTGGTACTCCACGGCCTTTTCTCGCCAACTTCCTCGACGAACGCGAAAGGTAGAAGCTGAGGGGGTGTCCCCTCCAATACAGCTCACTTGAAAAGGATTTTCGTCACTAGGGCGCACAGGGATTTTAGGCGTAAGCAAAAGGGGCCACTTTTACAAAAGATCGTTCTTCAACTTGGCCATCGTGAAATTACCGCCTCTTCGGGTCCGCAAGCCGTAAGAACTTGTCCTGGTTTTCAATAAAAAGCCACACCACTGGTGTAGCTTATATAAATTCCACTTGTTCGGAAGCTCCAGCTATCGAGGAATTCCGTGTACACAACACCATCAAAGACGGGTGCAAGATTTAATAACTTCAAGACTAGAGGGAAAGGAAAACCGGGTGCCGGAGCACAAAAATAAAAAAGGCAACCTAAGCCAAAGGGCAAAGAAGGCAAAGAGGTAGCAGGATTCACTAGTGTGGGGAAAAGCCTCCTGACGGAAGTAGAATCCCTCAAGGAGCAGGTCAAACGCCTAGATACTGAGGTGCAAAGCATGAAGCGTGACACTGAGGTCATGGCAAACAGGAGTAGAAGACTGCGACTTCATAACCTTAGGGAGAACATCTTAAAAGACGGTAGAATCAGGAAGGAGGAAAACCGCCGGCATGTGGCTGAGGTTCTTAGGATGGCTGGCCTACCTCCTACGACACCGATAGTCAAATGCCATCGAATAGGACCATGGCGTGGAGCACAACCAGCTCCGCCACGACCCCTGGTAGTTGTATTCCACAGTGTCTACTGGAGGGATATGCTGCTGTCCAGGGAGGGAGAAGTTGAGAGCAACACGCAGGGAATGGTTAGGGTTACACCGGACAGCCCAGAATTTGTCAAACCGGCTAATGCCTTAGTCTCACTGAGAACGGACACACCTGATCTTAAGAGGCCGAAGCTACTTTTAGCGAAACTGGAGATGACTCCTCTTGGGAAGTCAACACCTAAGGCCCAAGGAGTAATCCAGGTACCAAAGGTGGCTTCAGGCTCCGGTATACAAAAAGCCAAAGATCAGGAAGTTCGAAAGACCAGAAAGAAGGGGACTCACAGGGCATTCAGTCCGGTTGGTGTTGAGAACGTGCAGCCAGCCAGTCCGATTCTAAAGGAGACTCCCAAAAAGTCCTCTCTGGTGCAACCAGCGAAGTTGGAGGCATCAGAGGGAAAAGCTGAGGAAACCAGTTGGGCTGAGGTGGTCGCAAGACCATCCCGGGCCATCGGCACGGCGACTCAAAAGAGGGTAACGTCCTTTGTGCATGTCGAGCCTTACACCGGGTCGAAGGGTGGAAAAGAAAAAGCCACGAAACTCAGAGTGTCACTCGATATGCAAGATGCTGCACCGCCGGCACATTTAGAGGCAAAAAATGGGGCATCAACTCGGAGATTGCGCCCGAGGATACCCTAGCCATAGAATTAGCAATGAAGTCAGTAACGAGGACCAGGGAACCGTCAATATGGTACACCAACACCTGCAGTCTCCCAGGAAAAAGAGGGGAGTTGACGGCTAGGATCGCAGAGTCTGATGTCGTTGCGTTGACGGAAACTTGGATAAAGCCATAAACTGACACGCGCTTCCAGGGATACGCTGCCTACAGACAGGATAGAACAGATTTAAGGCAGGGGGGCGGAGTGGCACTTCTAATACGGACCGACATAGGCCATTGGGAGGCTCCGTTCAACTTAGTCTCCGGTAATGTACAGGTCAGATCCTGCTTTATTAGGATCGAGGGGCGTACAATATGCATTATCTGTATCTACAGGGCACCGCTAGCCACAGATGAGGAAGACGCTGAGCTCTTGCAAATGCTGGATGCAGTGCTGGCACAGACAAGGGAGTTCATCTTATTAGGGGATCTCAACGGGCGACAAGTTTCTGCAATGGGTCCAGTTACGTGCACTTACGCAGCATGTGACACAGGCCACTAGACACAGAGGTGAACAGCACCCGTCTCTCCTTGACTTAATCATAACGCGGCACCATCAGGACGTTAAGGAAATTTAGTGGGAAGAGCCACTTGGAAAAGGTGATCATGTAGTCCTAAGGGTCACACTAAGACTAAGCAAGGCGCCGAAGGAAATCGTGCTACTTCGGCGCTATCGGAAAACAATATAGGTGAACTAAAGAGGGCGGGTGAGGAAGTTCGGTGGACACCGAGACACACAAACGCCTCCGTAGAGGAACGTTGGGAGACCATCAAGATGGGGGATACTCGAACTTACAGATGAGTTCGCACCCCTGACGGTGGCAAGCAGTAGAAATGTACCCCCATGGTGGAAGTCAAAAGTCCGCAAGGCCATAGTTGTTCGTAGGCAACGATGGGCGGAGTACAAGCTATACAGAACTCAGGGGGCATGGAAAAGCAATAAGATGGCTAGGAACAGGGCTCAAGAGATCCAAAGAGTGGAGAAATATGCCTTCGAGCGTCGGTTAGCTGCGTCGGTCCGCACAAACCCAAAGCGATTCTACGCCTACGTGAAATCTCACAAACGTATGAGAGAGAGCGTAGCAACTTTGGAAGGAGCGCAGGGACGACTAGCTCTAAACGACGAAGACAAGGCTGACATGCTCTTGGAGTTCTTCAAGACCATATATCGACCAGAAAATAGTTTGGAGGAAAGAATGGAGGGCCCACAGGCGCCTCCAATACCCGAACTTACTGCAGGAGAAGAATAAGTGTACGCGGAGTTGCAAACGTTGAATAGAAATAAAGCAGCAGGTCCAGACGGGATTCATCCAGCAATCGTTCAGCCTCTGGCCGAGGTCCTGAAGGCTCCGGTAACGAGGCTGTATGAAACGTCACTTAGAGAGGGAATTGTGCCGGGACACACAGCGGTAGGCATTTACAAGAGTGGACCCCGGCAAAAGGCGGAAAATTACAGGCCGGTTAGCTTGACTTCAGTACTGTGTAAGAGCCTGGGGCGAATAGTCAGGAAACAGATCTCTAGGCATTTGGTTCAACACAACCTCATATCAAATGCTCAGCATGTGTTTGTGGCAGGGCGATCCTGTCTGACGAATCTTCTGCTGTTCCTCGATGAGGTAACCAAGCGTCTGGACGAAGGGCAACCGATTGCGGTCTGTTACTTGGACTTCAGCAAGGCGTTTGATTCCGTGAACCACAGATTTCTGGACGTCAAACTGCAGTCCATGGGAATTGTTGGAAAGGGAAGACAATGGATAAGTAGTTTCTTATCAGGGCAAACCTTTAGTGTTAAGGTGGGGAGTCATGTTTCAAAACCGGAAGGTGCAACAAGTGGGGTGCCACAGGGCTCGGTGCTCGGCCCTCTGCTCTTCTTCATCTTCATCAACGACCTAGCACGTGGGCTTACAAACCCCACCTTTATGTTTGCCGATGACGTCAAGATAGCTGGAGTAGATATAGAACTTGACGTGTTAACAGTACAAAACTGGGCCCGCAAATGGGACCTGCCACTAAACCTCACCAAGTGTCAATGCTTGACCACAAATACAGGGGCTAGTTGGAATGGTGTGGGTTCGTTGCAAGTAGTCTCGCAGGTCAAAGACTTGGGCGTTATAATGGACAACAGCTTTAAGCCGTCAAAGCAGTGCACCTCAGCAGCCAATACGGCCAGGAGAGAACTCTTTCGAGTTAGATCCATTATGTCGTGTAGAGATCCGGAGATATTCGTTCCGATATATCAGGCCATAGTTAGGCCGCATATGAAGTACTGCGTGCAGGCCTGGGCACCGTACTACCAGAAAGATATCGACTGTCTGGAGAAACTGCAAGGGCTAGTCACTAGAATGGTGGCTGGGCAAAGGGGGTTTAACTACACAGAGCGTCTCCGTGCCCTAGACCTATTCTCGATGGAAAGACGGCGCATTCGCGGGGACTTGATAGAAACCTCCAAGGTAATGAAAGGACTGTCAGGAATAAGTCGAGAAGACCTTTTTTCTCTGATCCCCGAGAGAGGTACAAGGGGACATAGCCTTAGATTACAAAGGAAGCATTCGAGGCTCCAAATTAGGGCGAAGTACTTCTCAAATAGAGTGGTACCCTATTGGAATAAGCTCCCGGAAGAGGTCATAAATACCACAACCGTGAAGGCTTTTAAGAAAGCAGTAGACCTATATTGGGTGGCAGTATACCCCGAGTTATGTTAAGCAGCTTTTAGGGTCAGATGCAAGTTACTTATTGTTTCCACCTTACTCTGCCAGTGCTGATACTGCACAAAATTTCTGCCTTTCAGAAAAAGAAAATCACGCAGTGTTGGGAGCTACGGAAACGCGCCGACAACACAACTATCTGGACACACGATTGGCTCTAGCCACACCAAGTCCTGTGCAAAATGAACTGAACTGAACTGAACTGCTCAATTTCGTTTAAATCAGGCAATGCAATCTGCAGAGTCCATGTGACCAGCGCGCACTTTATGTAATCATAAATTTTGGTATCTATGTCTTTTGCGACACAATAAAAATGTGGAGGCAATGGCAAATACTGCAGGCGAAAACAGCAGAATAAATGGGTGGTCTTTTCCTTGGCATCCCCTGCAAATTCTTTCGTGGCTGGCAGCCGTGTTATTCGCTGCTCTTTATTTTGGCGTCCTCGTGCCTGCCATTAGAGCGGAGGCTCAAATATATCTAATTGTTGTATCCTTTGATAGGTTACGTTCATTTTGATCAGGGAGTAGGGTATTTAACCACCTTCGTGTACACCTTAAAGTTCTGACTATAATCAAATCTTTATTCAGTGATGTGCCCATGCAGTAAAACATTATCGGAAGAGACCCCGATATACCTTGTATTTGTTATCAAAATTTCCAGGAACCGACGTCGTGTGGAAAAAGAAACGGTGTTTTCTGCGGGTGTTTCCTGGACGCTTCTGTGCAGACGGAGAATGTTAACATTACGGATCACATTCCCAGTCAGCACAGGGGTGCGCATTTTAGTCCCAAAATAGTCCCGCGAGGGACTTTTTAGAAAAAAATTAGTTTGAAGAGAGTTTCTGCCATGAAATTGAATTTGAAATACGGCAAAATAAATTCTCTCCATCGAAAAATACTATGGTTTCCTAGCCCGGTCAGCAAAAAAGGGAGCATTTAGTCAAAAAAAGTCCCTCAGGAGACCATCTTGGGACTATTTTATGTTATGTTGTATACGTTGCAGAACTTCGCCCGTTGCTTCAAGGACGGTTCATAATATGCAATTACACGTTGACTTCCCTGTAAAATGCTAAGTTTTATAGGGTTGTTGAGCACTAGAAAGTACTCAGGTCGTGCCAAGTAATTCTTGAGGGTGTTTAAAGATCACGTTTTTTCCGATATGGAAATTAGGAAAAGTTCAATAACTAGCACCTCAAAATGAAGTAATTTAGTAGAGCTTACCGGAATTCCAAAGTTAGGCACGTAGACCTCTGAATTCCTGGTGTGTTCGAAAATAGTCCGAAAAATGTCCCTGAGGTGTTTCAAACAGGACTAAATCGGGACGAACTTAGGACTGATTTCGGACTAATTTGGGGCTGTTTCGGACTGATTTTGGACTATTTTGCTGACTGGGTTCTCTTGTAGCAAAATCGGTGCAACAATGCTCTGGAACAGTCCGGTTTTTGGCCGTTTTTCGATAAGTTTTTACTATTACGCCGATCGGTTTTCGATCGGTTTTTGGTCGGCATGTCTAGTAGTCATTTTACACGGACTAACATTCAATTTGTGCGAAGAAAATTGACGACCGAAATGATGTGCAATGCTTCGTTGCGTTTTACTTTATTGTATTGCCTTTATTCATCGAAATATCATGAAAAACACGGTATAAATAGCTCTATTTTATTCCCCCGAACTGGGGGTGGAATCAGAAAGAGTAATCGTAAAATCATGAATTAGGAGATACAGATGAGCATCGTGATACGTAATTTGGATTTGTGGAAGGAATTACCGAAGCCTAGCACGTATTTTAAACAATTGGCACAAACCACTCGGAAACCATCCAGAAACTCGAGCTGAAACCATGCAGAACCCCCTGGAAAACCGCTCCGCGTAATAGTGGGGGACGCTGGAAAGCCAGCCAGGAACTGGCCGAAAACCGATCGGGGCGGTTCCTGGTCGGTTTCTGAGCGGTTGGTGCCAATCGTCTGAAATAAGTGATATGCTTTGGTAATTTCTATTAATTTTCCCAAGTTACTTATTACGATGCCCATTTCGACCTTCTAATTTATGGTTTTCCAAAACGTGCTCTTACTTTAACCAGTTCGAGGGAATAAAACAGAGTGATGTATATATGTCACGCAATTACTTGCGGAGAAGACCTGATTGGTGGGAGGCATTCGCTTGGAGTTAACTAGGTCCGGAACCGTGTCTCCATTTGAAAGCTGTCGGGCATTTCTGGCTGTCATAGAGGTCGACATCTATACAAGCTTAACTTTGTGATTCGGATCAGCTTGAACGGGAGCGGGGTGGCGCAGTGGTAACACACACGCCTTCGAGATGGGAGGGCCCGGGTTCAAACCCTGGGTGTGGCGGAGGATATGCACCACTGATGAGCTCTAACAAGAGCGAAACTCGAGTCTGGTGCTTCCGAGTGCAGGTTGGTCTGATGACCTGAGGTTTGCGCGTGAAACGTGGAGTCCAAAAAGGACAGTCAATCAAACGAGAGTGATGTATACCAAGGTAATCGGGACATTTTGATGAATCAAATCAATACGTTGAAATAAAACGCCTACCGAGAATTGCAAATTACTTTGGTCGTCTATTTTTTTCGTATAAATTGAGTGTTGATTCGTGTAAAATGGCTGCTAAACAAACCGACCAAAAGCCGATCGAAAACTGATGTTACGAACTGTCTGAGTGCTAAAAGTATATCTTTGTATGCAAGCAGACAATGGTTGCAACCAATCTCAACAGAATAACTGCATTATCGCCCGGTCTCAAGAGACTCCGTGACGTGCTATTTTTATGCAACTACCAGTAAATTTTTCCCTGTCGTTGGATTCCTGAGGTGAAGAATCGTAGAAACATTACTCAAAGTAATTTTAAAATGCCTTACAAACTCAGTTCAGCACTCCGGAAAGCACCCAGCCCGCTCTTAACATCGGTTTTCGATCGAGTTTTGGCCGGTTTTCGATCAGTTTTTGGTCGGTTTGTTTAGCAGCCATTTTACACGAATCAACACTCAATTTATACGAAAAAAATAGACGACCAAAGTAATTTGCAATTCTCGGTAGGCGTTTTATTTCAACGTATTGATTGGATTTATCAAAATGTCCCGATTACTTTGGTATACATCACTCTGTTTTATTCCCTCGAACTGGTTAAAGTAAGAGCACGTTTTGGAAAACCATAAATTAGAAGGTCGAAATGGGCATCGTAATAAGTAACTTGGGAAAATTAATAGAAATTACCAAAGCATATCACTTATTTCAGACGATTGGCACCAACCGCTCAGAAACCGACCAGGAACCGCCCCGATCGGTTTTCGGCCGATTTTGACAAGTTTTTGAGTGGTTTCTGGATGGTTTCAGATCCGTTTTCTGGGTGGTTTTTAAATGGTTCCCGAATGGTTTGTACCAATCATTTAAAACTCATGATACTCTTCGGTAGTTTCATCCGTCAACCCAAATCACTTATCGTGATGCTCATTTCTATCTTCTGGTTTATGATTTTTTAATTAATTTTTCTGACTCCACCCAGTTCGAGGAAATAAAACAGCGCAACCCATACTGAGGTATTTGAGGACATTTCGACGAATAAACCAACACACTTAAACACAAAGCTAACTACGCATTGCACAACACTCCGATCATTGATTTCCTTTGCATCAACTCATTGTTGATTCGTGTGAAATGGCTACTAAACAAACCGACAGAAAACCGATCGGCGTATTGGTAAAAACCGGTCGAAAACCGGCCGGAACCCGATTAAAAAACGATCGGTTTCGGAGCGGTTTTGCACCGGTTTTGCTACAGGGGCAGTATCTACGTGTGGTTAATAGGCAAATCAGTTACCAAAGCAGATAAATATATTCGAGGAGTATAATATTTGGATATTCATGTTATCTATGAGAAGTTATTCTAAGTAACATTAACGTCGAAGTCAAGTCACTTTAATTAATATTCACTAGTCGGTGTAAATGAATATGTTCCGCGGAATTCTTTAATAACTTGGTCATTATTTTATTGTTTTCAAGACACAAGCAAAGATGTATTGAAGGAAAAAGATTATAGTCTTTTCATATGGTTGTTTTGTTACCAAAGATGAACCGGATTTAAGAAATCGCACACTGTTTAAGAGGCATGTGTAGATCAGTTATACGTTGTGTGAATATTTTAAAACTCATCTTTGCAATGATGATAAAGAAGATTGCATTGTCAGAGCTACCAGAATACTGAACCAATTTTTTCAGGTAAATAATCTAAGCGCTCCCCAGTATATTCAGTTCTAGGCTAAAATTGTTTTGCATTTTTTTAAATGGTTACCATTTACGAGACTTTTCGCAGTAAAAGAGTGAAACGGTAAATTAGCACACTTAATAAGTAGTAGCGACTGTCGCAAGCCTCGATGGAGAACAGAATCCAGTGAGCCCCGATGCACGAATTGCAAATATGTATTCAAAAACTCAAAGTCGCTTGTAGGTCATTGTATAAAAACATGACATTGAATAGCTAGTGTATGAACAGTCATTACACCCACCTTGGCTTTTCTAATCTCTGATTGTATGAGTGGCCAAACGTTCAGACAGTCTCAACAAGGACTCACTAGGTAACTGTAGATCAAAATGAATACGCATGATTTAGAACAATATCCATTCCGCAAGGAATTTCAAGGGCCTGATCAATAACCCGATCAACAACCTGATCAAAATTCGTACTAAACGGATCTCAAGTTGCCCCAACACAATTGCGTAAGCCGATTATAAATCATTTTTACGTCAGTGGGATTCATAAGCGGATTCAGAACATCGTAAACTCGGACTGATTGTCTGGCTTTTGAATAATGTCGCTGGAATGAAATGTGTGGTTCATGGGTTGTACTTCTGCATCGGAGCAGGAAACTATCTAAACCACGTTCAACCTTTTGGATAGTTGAATGATTGATTGCCCTTGTAGCAGTCAATAATTTGCGAACATACCGGCAACTGGGTTTGACTGTAGATCCCTGGGGGCAGTAAGTAGATGGTAATATTTTATCCCTTAAAGCAAAATGGCAATCTTTTCAGCATTGAAGTGTGTTCCCTTGTCAGTAATCAAAGCTTGCGGCACCCTTTACCGACTGACTGTTTTCCTCAAGGCAGCTATTGTGAATTCTGCATCAGCAGACATTATTGAGTATACTTCTTGCCAATGTAAAGATAGATTTGTATCCGAAGAAATACTTATGAGGTTGGTAAACAGAACAATGGAAGGGCAGAGCTTTACACTGCCCCTGGAAATAGGCTATTTTGGCAGCAGTAAGCCGAATTCAAACACGAACGACAGCAACATCATCATGTACCAGCACAGTGCCAATTCCGATGGGTGGTGAAAGTGGGATAACATTCGAGAGCGAATGAATGCAGAAATAGCATTGTTTTAGGGAAGTGACAGGATAGAATGTAATGACTGTTTTTGTTTATTTGATCACGATAAATTAAAATTGTAAATGGATTCCACGATAGAAGGAAAACTTGAAGTAAAATGCGAATATTGTTGTGAAAACCAACCAAAAGGATCAGTTTGGTAATATTTCGGGAGGTATACAAATAAAACAAAGAAGCGAAGAGAGTGGGATCAGCTTAGCTACCAGGCTTAGTCATGTGACATCCCAAAAAATAAGAAGTAGAATTAAACGCACATTTAGAAGGGTTGGTGTTGCTGTTAAACCCACAAAAACGTTGCAATAGCCCTCGGAGTTTTTCATCATGAGCTGCCTTTGTGGCTGCATGGATAACAACAGCATCTTGATAGCGCTGAACGTCTTCGGGTATCTCAATGATGGCACTCATAGCAGACTAAAAGGTGGCTGGCAAAACACCAAATTCAAAAGATAAGAACACACGTATATAGATCAAATCAGATATTGATAGTAGTGGACTCATGAGATCTTCATATGAAGATATTTGCTAGTAGGCATCCTCCAAGGCAAACCGCGAAGGGTGGTTAGAACCATGAAAGTAAGACAGTATATCTTCTGGTTCCGCAGTAGTGCATGTACGTTGCCGAAGCCTCGTATTCACCACAGGGACTCGGAGTACATCTATCACACTTCAGCGGAGTATTGTTGAGCGTTGTCCAGTTAAGTGACGAAATGGGTTCCAGAATCCCTTTGCCAACCAAAGTATCGAAAACTTTCTTCACGACGTTTTACCTATACAGAATCGTCGTCTACATCCAAATTTAGGGAGTTATCTTCATACTACCAGAAGATTTAAGGCACTGTAAAACTACTGTCAACGAAATGTGTTTTTATGATTGAAGTGAAGTAGAAGTGCGATTATCTTTATTGGCTTCCAACCCGAGTAGAGAAGGGCCAATTTCATTGATGTGAAAGATATAGTCAAACAGATGTCCAGTTTCGTCTATGAAGGAAGCATTGTATGACCAAAAATAGGTGACGTGTGTCCGGTGATACCAGTCCGGTGATATAAGTCGGTGTAGTTGAATATTAGGAGTACCGTAATGTGAGACAGAAACAGGAACTAAATTCCACGCTGCCAGTGTCCACAATAAAAACTATGCTGAATAGTGTCACTAATGAGCGATAAACAAGTAATGTGTCATTGAGCTGTGTCTGCCACTGAAAGAGTAAAGTTAGATAGATACTTAGAAAAATCAGATCAGTATTCAGGAGGTTATCTGGGTGGCTGTTTGCGCACGGTTTGAATATGTCCTAACTTACCACATCCATGGCATTTGGCTTTGCGAAAGCAACAAGTTGAGCAGAAAGGTATTTTGCCACAAAAAATACATTTAACTGATGAATTTTTCATAGAAGATTGAGAGTGCGTGCAGTTCTGCACTCGGGGATGGGTGTTTGGCTGTGCATTGTACTTCGGAGAGAATGACGACAGGTCGGATGACCAAAGCGGTAGCATCTGTAAGGTTATTCACATCTTAGTAGTGTTCACGTACATTGTGAACAATTTTTGGTATACTTTTTGATGATCGGATGAACTTTTGTTGCAGCTTAGGGCAGATTTTGCATGCAATGAGCCAATAGCGAAGATATGTTTCAATAAGGTCACCGAAATTGCACTGAGCAACTTTCGTCTGCAACTGAAGAAGAAATGCAGGAATATCTTTGGATGAACCAAGATGAATTTGATAAACTTGCTCTTCCTGTTATTTCAAAATTCAGGGGCTGAATGTGGTGAAGCACTAATTTCTTGGTTTGTTCGTAAGTCAGGAAAACTGGTTTCTTCCGGGATGTCACAATCTTAAAACAGAGTAGACTGACTAGCACACAATACTCTGGGAAACCGCAATTTCTCGCTCCTCTGAAGTTTGATCACAAGCGATGCATCACAGATCAAAACGTTCGAAATACTCATCAACCTTTCAAACGGGAGAAGTGAGATCCAAGAATCCTAGATTGCAGGACTGTATTATGTAAGTCGACGCCGAATCTAAAATACTGACATATTAAAGGAACACTGGTAGCTATGGTAATAAAGCAAGACAAAAGTAGTTCACTTTGCAGACAGTAATTACAAAGGCCCGCCTAAAAAAGTTCTTAAATGTCTTTTCAACAAAGGTAAATGATGAAGCAAAAATACTCCTGGAAAAAGATATGATAAACTTTACCAAACTGGTCAAATGGACTGTGGAATATATTATTCAATTAGTTCCACTTATTTTGATTTGTTTTCTCGTTTTTATTAATGTTGTCGCGTTAGCATCTTGCGTGGCTCCATTCCGGTAAATCACCAATCACGGACTTGCTTCATTTTTGATACTCGAGATATTTTACTGGAATCTGTCTCATTGCCTCCCACGGTGAAGATTAGCAGATATTTGAGGAAGTAACCACCCGACCCTCATCATCTGTTTCAAAAAATACTTCTAAATAACGGCAGTTACTTCTTTTGAATATCACCAGTTTTAATGTGGTTGCGGTATCCAGTCAAAATCGTACAAATCAAAATTGTAAAGAGGCAAGCAAGATAGATATTATTTTTGGCGAGTCTTTCGCAATTTTCGAATTGTCTTCGAGCCTTTTTAAACCTAAGGTTTTAAAAACGTGAACTATCCTTAACTGCTACCTCTGTTAGATTAATGTTATTTTGGTTGCGCTGTACATATTTTTCACCATAGCTGCTGTCAGTATTAATCCAGCTGATAAGGAAGTACGAGAAAAACAACGAAGTAGAGGGAAAAAGGTTCCACCGCTCGACCCTCGACACAGCCATGTGATTGAGAACTTCTACTGTAACCTTTGCGAACTGCCAATGTGAGTACATGCAAATTTGTTGTTTCTAATCGTTCCTTCCAAATGATCAGATGAAATTTGTTTGTGGTGCAAACTTGACGAAAGATTTTCGTTAGCACCTTACATTTGAGGATGCAGTTACAGGGGTTACGCTAACACTTTAAAGGTTTCATATATGCCGTTGATGCCTATAATACTAATCACAAATTAAGGTATATTATAACGTCACCGGGGCCTATGAATTATTTTCAAGTTTGACAGCACTTAAGAATACCCAGTTACAATAAAGACCATGAAATGATAATTTTTGTGAAATCGTCCCGCATATTTTCATTTTTAAATTAGCGAAGAAGAGGTTACTTGCTACCGTTTTCTTTTTCACAACAATACACTGGTAGGAACAAGAGTGATATATTTGAATGCGTTAGAGAAAAGAATAATCTTTACTTGTTTCTAATTAAAGGACTCATTTTTTCTACGCTTTTGAGGACCCTGGCTTTAATTTTTTCCTCACCTATTACCTGGTTAAATGTGGTACCAAGTAAAGCTGGCAGATAAAATAGACCGTGATGAGGGAAGTACCTGGCTGAGTCATGTGGATGAAAGGTTGCTCGAATAAAATTAGGAAATTAACCATAAGATTCGACAACGTTACTCAGGGTCTCAAACCATTCAGCAGGCAAATCTTGCAGATCGGAACACAAAACTAGTGACTAAGACTTTTATACTTTTCGAAAAACTGTTTGCTCAGTATATACTAACTGCAAATAGACGATGCTGAGACTAGAACTTGGTTTTTTACCGTAATGAATGCATCGTCTTTACATGGTTGGGAGAAGTAGTTCCTTTAATTCGACAGTGCCTTGTTCACTTATGCCTTACCGTATCAGAGGAAACTGTAATTGAATGACATGGCTTGCTTCCAGAGTTCTGGAAATTTAGTTTTAGCTTGCGGGCCAAGCTAGTTGACTATAAACGTTCTCACACACAGGCTACGCGACGTCCACCACCGGATTGTTGGAAACATGAAGTGTCATAGCGCGTTCAGTGACATAATTGCACCTGAACACCTTCTCTGGCTGCACGATATTTTACAAGTTTGATTTTTTTGTCTGCTCCTTTTACTCCAAATAATTCTCTTGGCCAGAATGCGATTTGAGGTATCAAATCAAGTCAGAATACAGAAGTGCGAGAATATTGACTGAAAGGATTGATCCCAATATGATGTTCGTGAAACAACTTCGTTGATCTAGAACCTCAGCTCTCGCACCCGATTTACCTCATTTAGATTCTTTCAACTGTTGCCTAACTGTTAGTTGATGTGCCAATAATTTCAACTTTAACAGTTACTCACATATTTCAAATTATCCGACTGAAAACCAAACAAAGGTTTGTTGTGCATTATTTGTTTTATAGTGTTATTTGTTATGTGTAAATTCATTTTGGTTTTCTTAAAGAATTTATTCTTACATGCTTCAAAGAGCAAACTAAAATACGCAACTTTAGCACTGACAATCAGTACATCTGACTTAATAAGTGGGACTGAGTTGCTTGGACTTAGGTGTTAGGAATCGAAAAAGAATAGTGTGTACGAACATGTTTCTCAAACTTTAAGCTGAAAAGTTATCTTACTACCTTTTTAGCAATTTGAAAGATCATTATCACATTCACAAGGGAGCTGATATTTTTGTATGTGTTCCTCAACTTCTTAATTGACGGAATTAACCCAAAGAACCTGTTAATTTTTCGCCAGATTATGAGAGTTCTTGAATGACTTTTTCTTTCCACACTTGGAAACAGTTCAAAATTAAGTGGAAAGTTCCTCAAGTTATAATATTGTCAACTTCGCAGCACTAGACCTATGAAAAACTTATAAGATATAAGAAGAACTTGATACACAGGTTCGTATTGAAAGTCTGCTTACAGTGAAATACTACCTTAGTCTAGAACCTGAAAATCTGGGGATGGGGAATAATGTTGAAAGGAAAAAAATCTTTTTAATGCCACTTTGCACTGACCCTTCCATACGTTTTAATTCATTTAGTGAATTATTCTCATTTGAACATGATAAATTTCTTATATTTTGCTCATCCAATATTGATACATTATAGTTCAAGTTCCCGCACAAAACATTGCAAATGCTGTAACAAGTGCATTTCCAACTTTGATCATCACTGCAAATGGTTGAACAACTGTGTTGGAAACCGGAATTATGGGTAGGTGACTCATATCGACTAAATACATTCGCTTGGATGAGTCTTATTTTTGCAAGTGCTTCTGTTCGGCTAACTGCACTAGTGATCTTTTCGGAAGCACACTAAGCGTAACAGTCCAGTTTGTATAAAATCCAAATTTATCCGTTTCGTTGATAAGAAGACATCTTTGTTCCCCGGAAAATTCTGATTTCAACTGGTTTATGAACTATTAATTCGGCCGGTTGATTTAAATAGCAAAAGTATCCACAACATTTAATCATGAGAATTATGCTATCTGTTTCAAAAACTCTCTAATCTTTTGATTCAACCTAACAATTTAACAAGAGGAGCCCACGATAAACTAGTATGTCAGCGTATTCGACGCCAGACGAAGCATACAACCCAGAACTTGATCTGCCTAAAGCCGGTTCTTCATTTTTGTCACCAAATTCAACTTGCCTTTTATTCGAGATTAGCGATTTGAAATACTGACTTTGCACAGTATTTTTGCTACTATAAAACACTCGATCGAATCCCGAAATGTTAAAAAATTGGTAGCATTTTAGGATCACTAAGTGCACTCAAATATCCTATAGTTATCGTCACCATGTCGCCATCTTATAGCCAACAGTACTGTTAACTGAATCCATTGTATTTGATTACATGCGTACTAAGCATAGCGGCGCAATCAGTTGTGGTTCTAGCCTGATCTGTACAAAGCTTATATTCCCCTATGAGACAAACTAGAAAGTGCAATATAGGTAGGCCACATACAGGGAACAAAACGACGGTGTTGTGGGGTACAGTTCAGGTAATATGCCATTTACGCATTGGTCCAACATCAAACGTGCCTTCATAGGGAATACAAAAATAGCAAAATATAGGCCTTAGCCAATAACAACTAACTTATTCCATCACTTGAATCTCCAGACAAAATCACGATATCGACAAGCTTCGCTCTATATAATAGGTAGTGTAGCTTTTAAAGAAGTTGTTTTTGATTGCATCTGAGCTGCAATCGACAGATGAATACACCGAAACGACGAACAAACTGCTCTTATTAAGGGGGGGGGGCGAATCCTAACTTAGCACGAACCCCCAGTTTGCACTGTGCGCAGCCAATTGTCTACAGGAATTCCGCGTAGCAGCATTGTCCAGCATTCTCACTCCGACATCAGAAAGGCCAGAATCCACAGAATGTAGGCTCCGAGAAAGGCGTGATGCCTTGCGGGCGGACTGAGTGGAAGTGTCAGTCTAACTAGGGAAAATGGGCCTTCAATACAAGTCTTTCGGACACAACACATCACTGAGAAGAGTTTCAAGCATACTGACCGAACTTGGCTGTTATCTTCTGCGCTCCAAGGTTCACACGTTGAACGTGGCTTGTTCGAATGGACATCGGGGTCAAGTTGAGAAATAAGTCGGCTGCAGAAAGTTTGGTCAGACATGGTTAGTAGTCGAAGGGAAGACGCTAGAAAGACAAGATTTTCGACGGAAGCACTGCTGCTAGTACGAATAACCGGAGTTCCCGGTGAATATAAAATGGTGTGGGATTAAGCGAGAGAAAACAAGGAATTGTACTGAGGATCGGGGGACAATCCGTTGAGTATGGCATATGACGCATTTGTTTGTTTGCAAGAAGTTGAGAGCAGTCATAAAAGTGTCTTTCGTGGTATAGGGCGTTGTGACCTGTTATAACACTGGGTTGCCCAGTACGCCGTAGAAAATTGGCAAATGGGATCTCATGCGGCCCTCTTATTCCAGGGTGCACCTGTTATCTGTACACAGTCAGGATCACTCAGACAAACAGCAGCAACGGGCCTTGTCAGGTAGATGGAATACTGCAAGAGCTACTGGCCTATTTACTAAAAGGCCACATTCGACCTGTCGCAGTGGTGTCCTCGGAATTATGTAGGTTTATGGAACAGAGAAAGCCAGCCAGGTGGGAAAATCCACCGCATCCTGCGGCGCTGTCGTTGATCGCCCGCGACCGCTCATTCAGTTAACAGAAGCCGGCATTATTCATAATGAGCCACAAAATTGGTAGTCATTTACCATATCCGTGGCGTGGGCATGCTCCTGGTAGAAGATAGCCATGCAAACGGCAGGATAGTCAGAGTTACGCCTGCGTTGTTATCCTGTTTTTCTTTTCGACCTGGCTCTGATGTCCTTATACAGATGCACTGCTTATCTATTTAACTGATTGCATAAATGGTTATGATTCGAGTTTACAGTGCACACCAGAGCACTAAGGTTTGAGTCTGCTGTTTTGAAAATACGGCAATTAAACCAAGTCTGTACATACCTAATGAGACAATAAACCTGAGGAGTTTCATAATAAGCGAAAATAAAATAACTTAATATACGTTATGCTTAACGTTTGGTCCTTAAAACAATGCAGACAACATTATTCACTTGGCTATGGTAGCCAAGATAAACACATACGAGGGAAAGACATTTTAATATACCTACCTACGTGGTCTTCTTCAGCCTGACATAAATGTATTTTCAACACAGCAAAAGGCATTACTTTACAGAAAAACGTAAGCATAAAACGATCACTACGTGATGGCATGTTTGCGTTTTCTATTCGATTTAAATGACGTGATCATGAGTTTAATTCGAAAATGGCACGTGTTTAAAATGTGCATGTGAATGAAATGTTAAGTTCACAAACGACTGCCTAGAATACTCGGCGGTTGACACGATTTCTAGAATTCATCCGATCCGAAATATTTGATATCGATTATTTTTGAGTACACTATGCTAGGATATTACTTTCTATCAGCCTGACTGGTCTTTTTCAGGGTCAGTTTTTCTGAGCTGTTTATTTTGCTTCTCACTCTCCCGACCGTACTACCACCCACGTAAATATAACCCATTTAATTCCCCTATTTTAGGTACTTCGTTGGTATTTTGATTGCGGCTTGTACATCCCTCAGTCTCTCCACCTGTCTGTCCACACTTTTGAGCATCACATATTTTTCTGATCAAGGATCTGGTCAGTGGATTCTACCATATCACGGTAAGTTTTTGCGTGGGTTTCTATTAAGGCGAGGTGTAATTTTTTTCGTTTTGGTCCATAAAAGCGTTTAGATACTCCATCCTGGACAACTTTTGTATCAGTAAACGATGTTAGAGCGTGGAAACAGTAGTAGTTTCAGATAATTGTGCTTTCGGTCAAACTATTGTTGAGGTATAATCTACAGTATTATCTTATACACGAATCTTGAAAACCATTTGGATCTCTACAAACATTTACCACGAGAACGTACTTGCAATCTCATATGTAATACACGATCATCCAAATCTCGGCCAATTGTTAATCTGTATTGATTCGCTTTCCTTATGAAACTTTCATCAATCCTGTTCTGCGTTACGCAGAAACTGAGAAGTTGTGCTGTGCAGAAAAACTTGGCTCATCACATAACAATGTTCCTTTCACCTAGCCGAGTCAACGTTTGAGAGATGATTACGGTTCGTTTCGTGAAACAAATTAATTAACTGTGCTGTTTTCGAAGGAGTTTTGAACTCACACGTCAGTTCGAAGTCTACGGGAATGATGAAATAAAAAAAAACTCGGAATACTGCGACTTCGTATTCTCGATGTGTTCTGTTTCAAATTATTTGCAGTTCACTTATTTACAGGTTATTTCAGGAAACCGTGATTGAATAATCAGCCATCGAATGAACTAAATCGGCCGCAGCATTTTTAACCGTCTAAAAGAGAACATCCAACAATTTTGAAGAATAAAATTAAACGGGACTTTGACAAAGGATCTGCCTATATTCCCCAGTTTCTCCACGTATTAGCCCGGTGGTTCTATTTAATCGTGTCTTACAGAGTTATCTTGGCCTATAGTAAAGCTATTAAGCACAGTTTAAACTCTGTTGAAAACAGCACACAGTGAATAGTAATTCTATCCGGTGGTCCAAATTTCGCTTGTTGAGGAGACTGGCACCGTCCCCATGCACACGAGGACATCCGTTCTTTTTCAGACAGTAGTAGCACATGAAATAAATGGAAATGGCTTACTTGCGTTTTCTACCAGAAAAAGAGCTCAGTTCTGGGACTTAAGATAATGATCCATAAGTGGCCTCAGTCGTTAAGTTATGGAGGAGATTTAAGACAAAACGATGCTGCCTGCTGCCAACTATGTTTGTCAGGGGTGGAAGTCGAACCCTGTGATCGAAATTAATCGGGAGGGATTTGTGCATCACGCCCAGCACCAACAAACGGTGTGCCACTGGATGGACTATTTAGAAGTACTCTGACAGTCTAAATTAAATAAAAAATGCAAGTTCATACTCGCCAATGCTATGCGAATAATTTTAATGATCATAGTAATAATATCATTCGGTATGGCAATGGTACTCACCCCTGTCATAACCATATTACGAATATCATTGGAGTTATAGGTAACAAATTCGATTGTGGTCAAGTAAGCCGACAGCGTCTCATTAGGGCTAATCAAAATGCATACTCACAACCTGATTCTATCGCGTGATTTGAGGGAACGGACGGAAAACAAATTCCGTATTTCGATCGGTTTATTCAGGTTTACTCATAATAAAAGAGCGATTATTTTTGGGTGTTTCAAAGTGAACTTGATACACTGATAACATAAAACACTTGATTTCTATCTTCCGGGTGGAGGTTCGAAACATGCTAACAATGGTCGGTTGAAGAAACTGGCTTATCTGTTATGAAATCGCTAGTATTTGCCCTATGTGATGATCACACTTGTTGCGATTACTCTTGATTCGTTGTATTACCCAGCCAGGTAGTCATTTAGAGTTTTCGCTCGTTTTTGTCTGAGTAATGGAGTAGTTTTGTTTATTTTTCTACAAGTAGGATAATCAAGTTTTTAGATGGAATTTCCCTCTGTACGGACTACGACAACTCACCCCGAGATACTGTGTGAATCTCAAAACAGAGCACTGATCATTCTTTTCATTAGCATTTCTTATTGCTTTCATATTCACAATCATTAGGTCATCACTAGATTATATGACCACGTCATATTGATCTCGGCATAAAAATCATCCTATTTTTGACAAGGTTATGAAACAGATATTGGTCCAGACGAGGACAAAAAAACTACTGGTAATGATGGCAAAGGGATAGGGTGGGTGGGATGGGTGAAATAAAAGGCAAATTGGTGAGAAAAGCACATCGTTGGATCATCGGCCGTTATCGATTTAGGTCAAGCCGAGCTCATTAGCAATTCTTCCTGATTCTACTAAAGACGAAATGAATGTGCATATCATGGGTACCAAAAATGCGTTTCATCTGGTATGGTTGTTGGATACTGTTACGAATTCCGTAGATATTAGCAGTTAAAACGAATTTTACAAGCAATATTGGTTGATTATCAGTTTCGTATGATATGATTCATCATGCGGTGTGAACATTCAAACCAATGAAAACCATGGAAGGACTTCAAGACTATTCAATCTTTGTTAGGAATCATCAGCAGTGCACATCCACCGAGCCCTCAACTAGGACTCGAACCCGAGATGAACGATTGTGAGTCAAACACGTTAACCACAAGGCCATTCGGGTTGGCTCTCAACGATTTATTGAAGGTCAATAAGCCATGACACTTTTCTCACATCCTTAATTATTATTTCATGCAACGATTTGTCAAGTGGATTGCAACGGGTGTACAAAGAACACGTGTTCACGGCTCAGATGGTCAATATTTTTGACAATCTTTATCAATTTAAATAAATGGGATTTATGGAAACAAAGTTCTCCACAATCTCGGATATGTAATAACTAATACTCCTTTATTTGTCAGTGGACAAAGAGGAAGGAGTAAAAAATACAAATGAAAGCTTTGGTACTTGAATACATACTGCAAATAAGAGAACAATACTGTTATCGTATCCTATATTCTTTACAACCTTTTATTAGATGGATCTCGTGGAATTCAGCCAGGAAGCCCAGAACGTCTACCTTTGTGATCTCCAGTGATTAATTTTTTGCACATCTTTTTTGTCGTGAACTGACCCGGGGCGGTATTTAGCAGTCTAGAAATACAGATTATATTTTCCAATATTGCCGCACACTTGATCGAAATGTTCTAAAATGCTTGCAAGTTACTTAAAACTTTAGAGAGAACCACTGTGTTTTACGCAAAGTCAGTCTATAAAAGCGTTTCTCAAAACGAAAGGTTCAATATGGTGCTTCTTGGATGAGGAAAAAATCATAATGTCAGCTCTGCAGTTCTAATACACGAATATTGCAATGACGACGTTCAATAGTGTTTTGCAGGTAACTGATGAGAGTGGTTTTGTAAATGTAAACATAATTCACACTGTAACAATACAATTGCAATCCAAAACACAACAAAGGACCGTAAGGGTGCTAACAAAGGTGAATAACTGCAACTCATCCCATTACTGAGAGACCGCGAATTCTCGGTAAGTCATGAATCGCCAAGTCAACAATGGGATTCACACTGGCCAATAGTTTGAAAATACAGAGAGAATGGAGAAGTGATACATTTACCATGATTTTATGGATCACGGAGCGAATGCCAGGAGCTCTCCACTGGGTTGACTGATATTTATTCTAGAAGAGATGGCTAAACCCCCATTCCAAACCAACCACCCAAGGTTTACGACTCATACAGTACTATGCTTACCAGCGTCTGTGGTGGAAGAGTGTACTGGGCACCCAGATGCCTCAGTGCGGTCGGTGGTGAGTGTTTCAAGCTCCGAGATGGCTACTCGTCCTGAAAGCCACTCGAAATGCTCCCGAATGACCATGCATCTGGTGCAGCCTATGATGAGGAAGTCTACTCAATGCCTTCTCGTGACGGGGGTGTTACCGCCAAAGAGGAAGGAGGAAAGCAAAGGCCAGGTGCTCTCCACCGGGTTGCCTGGCTAATAGCCAGTCTAGGGGAGAGGGCTAAACCTTGGCTTCAAACCAATCACAGGTGGCATATGAGGCGTACAGCACTGGTTACTGACATCTGTGGCGGAGGGGTGTACTGGGCACACAGGATGTCTGGTCCCATCCGAAGGGCGTATGAACCAACTCATCAATCACCGGCTCCCAGCGGGTCACGGACCCCACACTTCGTTTGGCTGCGCTGCGAGTTAAACTTTAGATAACTAAAGGTCCAGGTTGTGGATCTCTGAGAAAACCACCTGATTTGACCCGAGGAACCTGAAAGTATTGGGCGCACAAATAATCATGGAATTACCCGATTGCACTCCACGTTGATGAACAGCTCATAAATTCGCTCTGGTTACTTTCCGTTATGTGTACGACCACTCAAAACTTATCCATCCTAATATCCACTGTCTTCACCGCTGATACAAAATTGAAACACAGTCAAAGATGGGATAATAGGCTCATCCCTCCAGTCTTGGATGCTGCGAATCTTCTCCGACCACGCTCACCGTTCACACCTACAACGTATAATGTACGCACTCTGATGTGCATAGGTCAGCAACCTGGGTTAGCTAGGATCTTGAAGAAGGTTGGTGTTCGTATCTTCTGCCCACAGGAGATCCGTATTCGAGACCCCAGTCAAATAAAAAGGTTATTGCTTACCAAAAGGATGTTAATTTTCATTTGCACTGTTCTGGAGGCCCAGAAGCTGAGACCTCTGGTCATGCAGGCATTGGAATAGTTCTAAATGATAAGACCGAGGCTAGTCTTCTGGAATGGATTCCAGCTGATAGTAAATTATATGCTGCAAATGTAGAAGGAACGTGCCAGGTAAGCAGAAAACGAGGTAATAAGTGGTGCACGCTTGTCATTTCTACGTATGTACTTAGAGGTTGTATTCCAAACGACGCTAAAGATAGGCTCTACCAACGTCTTGTCAACCTAATAAGGGCAACACAAAAACGGACATCATCGTTCCACCTAGAGACTTGAATGCCAGGGTCGGCAGTAGTGCACTGAATGAACATCATCTAGGAAGTCATTTTGCTCTTTACTTCTGCCGCTCGGACACTTTTGAATGACTTTTAAATCTACTTTCACATCAGCATCCACCACCCATTTAAGAACACAAGACGCCGTTCAGCCACCCGGCAACATCTTTTGTCAACTCATAATTGGGTTCAGATAGATCATATCGGAAATAATTATAGATGGCGAGGTTGTATACAGCGCTGCCGTTCATGCTGGGAGACTAGTCTTGGTTTTGATCAAGCACTAGTGTGCACCCCATTCTCCATGTGCTTCGTTGGGATAATTAGAAAGATGTTATTTCGGGTTGACGTCCCCGGACTATCAGAGCCTACCGTGCCGGCCAAATTCCAGAGTGAAGTGAAAAATAAATCGAGCGCCATCCCACTATGCCCTCTATAGCAACTTTGAGTTCTCGTCAAATTGGCCTTCAATTCCGCTTGTGTGGCTTGTCGCGGCATTACCTCCAGATCGGTCAGTCATTAGATAACTGCGCATTCCGACTTCTGGATATCCGCAGTTCAGTTCCAGCGGACTTAGCTTAAATGTGGGCTCACTTTAAGCCTAAGAAACTGTCGCGAGAACTGGTGGTAGGAACGCGCTGGTGAAATGGAACCAACTACTACCTTCATGAACTTTCGAGTGTTGATCCACATTATTCCTATCACAGGTTCTTAAAGACTCTTTGTCAGTTGGGCAACTCGCTAAGCCGACGGAAGGCCTATCCGTTATCATCTTCGGTGCCTAGAGAGATTGAGTGAGCACTTTAACTTGCAAATAAACTGGCTTTCAGCACCAGTTTCCATACCTCTTGACGAACATGGTGTCCCATGATCCGTGTCTTCAGATTCACTCAGCGAAGCTGGAATTTGTAGCGCAATGGCACTCCTCAAGAGCCATAAGACTTCAGGAGCAGACGGACTGCCAACAGCTGTATTCAAAGACGTTCGTCACGATACGGTGAAAGAGATAACGCGTGTTTTTTTAAGTTTAGGAAGAGGAGGAAATTCCTGTGGACTGGATGGAATCGATCGATATCCCTGTCTTCAAGAAAGGATCACGAACTGTCCGCGGCAGTCATACAGGAATCCGCCTAATCTAGATTGCTTCGAGGATTCTGAGTTCCGTTATTCTTCGCAGACTGTCGTCACCCAGAGACGAACAAATCCCTAAGGAGCGAGCGGGATTGCGCCCTGGCTGAGGCTGCACTAATCAGATATCCACCCTCCGTCAGCTGGTGTAGGATTGGCACACTTACCAGAGACCGGACATCTCCGTATTCTTGGATTTCAGTGAAACCCCCGGTTCAGTTGCCAGGACTGCTTTGTGGGAACGCTCATTGAGAAACGGCATACCAATCACCCAATCCTTCTACCGCCATATTTTAGGCCGAGCAAGAGCTTAACCTAAGCTTTCACCCTCTTTTGTTGTCTCCAGTGGAGTTCGACAAGGGTGTCCCGTTGGCATTGTCCCTCTCTAACTTTGCAATCGACAAAACCCTTAAGAAACCAGTCGAGAGCCTTGCAGGTGTTGGTGTCGGACTCCTCCCATGGCAAAAATTACGAATCTGGAATACACCGACAAAATAGTTCTGCTTACTTCTAACATCCAAACTGCTCAGCTTCTAATGAAGTGGCTCGATGCGGAATGTACTTTAAACCATCAAAGTGTAAGGCGCTACTTAAATATTGGCAACAGCATGTACCCGTGCTCTACTTAGGCAATGAAAGACTGAGGATTACCGAATGTTTTCTTTACCTGGGTAGCTGTATTAGTGCAAGTGGCGACATGGGGTAGAAGCCATATATGCGTATTTCAAAGTCCTAACTGTTTTGAACCTTGGTCTTCGCTGGTGGCGATGTGACATCAGTCTTCGCTTGAAATGCCGATTGTATAATACTGCTGTATGGTAGTAAAACGTGCCCCCACCCCTTCCCCTAGTTCAAGGTATTCATTGCCTGGCTGTGCTTCGTACCAGAATCGTAGCATTCCCCGTGTTTCATGGGAGGAACGCTTCAACAATGAGCAAGTGCTCAGTTGAGTGTTTGGCGCAACCGACTCCTCCCTAGAAAAGGCTATAATGCAGCACCGCCTCTGCCAACTAGTTTATGTATTAGGGATGAATACTTAGCACCTCGCGCACATTGCGCTCCCTGGGCGTGACTGGAGGAAAGAGCGTGGAGGACAAGCAACGGCTTGGCACAGAGGAATGAAGAAACAGACAGAATGTCCATTGCGTGTAGGGCCATCTCGGTTGCCAACATTGCTTGTCTCACTAGTGAGCATGGTTTCAAGCCGAAGTCAGTGGTGGGCCTGCAGCTGCTCTTGTTGTAATCAGATACGACGAAATAAACGCATAAAGTGCACACAACGAAACACAAATAACTGCTTTTTCCTCCGTTTAATTTTCCACTCTGACTTCTACCCCTTGTTCCCGGATGTACTATGTTTTGATTGGCACACAGTTAGAAATCAGGCAGTGGTTAATGGGAATACCCGTGAAATGGCAGCAGTGAGGCAATACTAACCGGATTATTGGAGATAAGCGTGACCGATACAAATTACAGTTGCGTCCAGAGCACCGAATCAATACCTTAGGGGTATTTCGTAGGCAATGTGTATTGAATCCAGGTACTCTGAGAAATGTCTAAGTTCACCTTAATGGTGGTGGTGATGGTCAAACGATTATCATCGTGGACTTTGAACAGTAACGGCCGGTGTTCGACTCTCGCCACCACCGGTCACTGCCCCGTTTGTTAGCCTTTCATCGGCTGCGACCCCCTCCCGAAACGTTGAACATCTTCGTAAAATAAATAAAGCCAAAATAGTCTCGCTAATACTCAATTACTTAGTGTGAGTTTTCGGGAAGCACCAAGATAAAACTATCATATACGCAGGTTATACTGCATAATTCGAATAATAAGAAAATCTTCATTCGAGAGGTTTTGCTTAGAGTCTATTGCGATAAAGTCAACCGAAACTCTTTGAGGTGTCCATAGAAATTAAATTGAACTCGCGGTGAAAATCGATTTGTAAAATCTATACATATGACCGGTGTCAACAAGGCACTGATGGATCGATGAAAGCCGGCTGAGCACTGCCTAGTGGAAAATTATACAGCAGATGTGAAAAAATTTCTCCCCGAAATTTTCATACACTTTCAACTGGAGAAAAATGGCAAGAAGATGCCTTTAAGGCTCTTGTTCAAGTGTTATTGCAATTTTGTCAACCGATTTTCATGCTGAAATTTGAATCGTCACGTGGTAGCTTTGACTGCCACCGAGGCCGAACATTTCCCCATTACGCAACCTTCGACTGCTCGCCGCTTCATTTCAGAAAAGTTGTTTGTTTTGTGTGAAAAATGAATGATACAAAAGTTTTTGAAGAAGTTATTACTTTATTCAGCAACCCAGGGGTATATTGCAGTCAAACCTTCGTCACGCTTGGTCGTTTCATGTTACTGGCCACAAAGGACATACTAGATATGAATGAGAATTATTCAGTTTCCAGTAAACCAGCATCCCTAGCAACTAGGTTAAGGAACTGTAACCTAGAACAAGGTATATATATATATATATATATATATATATATATATATATATATATATGTATATAAACATTCCAAATGTCTAAAGCTTGAAACGAAGTTTATAATAATGTAGACGAGAATGAAGCTTATGCTTTAGAAACTGCATTTTTCGTTTACGGATGTACAAGCCACTAAAACCTAATTGAAGTAGTTGGATTTGATTCAGTTAAAGTCATAAATTTGGAACATTGGGTCCCCTTGATCCAGGTAATCAAAAAAGTTGGTGACTGAAGCTCGTACATTTTCTAATTGGAATTAACCATATAACAAGTTATGTTTATTGAACCAATTCTTATTGAATGAATGGTGGATTTCGAGTTAACACTCTGTAGTTAGTTAACCGCGATGAACTCTTTCTTAGACAACACCAAGGTTATACAATTAGAGCAATTTATGTAGACGAAAAGCCACGCTTGTTTGAACAAAAACAAAAGTAATCGACATCAAGTGAAAAGCCCAATGAACATCACTTAATGCACCCAACCATCCGGTTGGCAACCTCGTGGATCACAAACACAACTGATCCTACTTAGCCAAGTCCACTGGTTATGGTTTCCGTACCTTTTTGTATGTCATGATCTGACCACTTTGAACTGCCGTTCAAACACTACCTGCCTCAGAGAATAACGTACACCAAGGGAGTATTTTTGGGGGCACGCGTAACACATGCTCTAACAGCCTTAGCCTGCTCAGATCAGGCGTTTGTTTCACAGACTACTCACTGGTTCCCGGAACCTTAAACCCAACCTCAGCAATGCTAATGCAGTTTTCCCGACATATTAGTGCAATTCTGCGAAGACATCGATGGTCAAACACCGATTGTCTTCGTTTCTCTTCCATCCGTAATGTCCATTTTTCTGAGCCGTAAAAGCAGACCGACATAATTGCCATAGTGAACACTCGACTACTTATGGAGGGTCTTATTTCACGCCGAAATTACAGGTGCTTCAACTTATCTGAAGCCAAACGAGACTTCTGTATGCGTGACAATATATCCGATATATGATAACCTTGTAAGATAAAACTGCCCAGGTAGCAAAACATCCGTTATAATTTAGACTTTCTCTACCAGGATAGGTTTTTGTGTAGAGCCAACCCAGTTCTGCAGAAAAATTTTACACTTCAAAGATGCAGAACACATTCAAAATCTTGTTGCATCGTTGTTCAAGTAGAAGAATTTACAAATCGTCTGGATATTCAACCGGAAGCACAACATCATCGAATAATTCTAAGTCAGTCAGTTTACTACCTGGGCAATGATCGATGCCGCTATTCTCACATGAGAGTTGCATTATCTCCAGAGTCAATTCAGTTAGATCACTTCTCGTGGTGAAGGGGAGTGAAATGTTGCCGCAAGCAAGAAATTGACTCCGGCCCTTTGCATAGAATGACCTGAAAGTGAGAATGAATTTCACTGGCACACTCTTCAATGACAGGCGGCGTCAGAGAACTGTGAAGTTGACTGAGTTGAGTGCCGCTTTCCGATCTAGCAAGACAGAAATGATTTGTCTACGGAAGGTGTCCCGTGATTGTTTGGCTTCCATATAGTCTTGAAGAAAGAAAATCGTTTTCGTTTCTCTTCCAATGAACTGAAAGTGCAAAGAACAAGCTGCCTACAACTATTTATATAAGCAACCTCTTTTTTCCGTTGCAAGAAATGGATAGAGACAATAAAACCATTATAATCTTGTAATATTGCATCTTAATTCCTCAAAGTGGCCCTAGCAATGCCATGATATGAATATATATGTTACCTACAGTTCAAGGTGAAACCTTATCTAATAAGCATAAAGCACTATTTAGGCTTCGAGTGCACCCTATTGGATTTTTTCATCTCCGTCCATTAAACAGAGAAGATCTAAATTACCACGTTCGTAGTCTTGTGGTACTGATACCATAATTTGACTTTGCTGGTTAGGCTTCTTGATGACATTTTTAAGACTAAGAAACCTAGCTTTGCAGGTAACCTGGGATCAGGTTGATCAGTCAGAACCAAAGAAGCTGCTTTCTACCCGATATACTACTAATAAACTGACTTGTTTTTTGTATATTTTGATCAATTTCGAACAATATAACAAAACAGTGAAAGTAATCAGTGGCTTTGTATTCATGTTCTGGCGAGGATATATACGTGACTTACACTAAACCTACTGTGGATTCTTATTTTCTACAACGACCTTAATCACCCACTCTTTTCGTTGGTTTACCTTGTCGAAGTTTGTTTACCCCATTTCTTCTAGAAGATTACCCGAAGTATTATTCGTCAACCATTGTTCGATGGTCTAATGGTATTCAGCGCTGAGTACTGGGTGAGAGAAAACGTACTCGTTATGAAAAGTAAAAGCAGAAGTGGTTATTCAATTAAACTTGATCAGGGGACAGCAAGATGCAGGTCGTTGAATAAGAAAGTTAAGTGGAGCTACGGACATCCCCTTGAAGGAGCATTGCTTGGCCCAGTGTAAATTCACCGATCGTCGAGACATTTGGAGAAAGGTTCATAAGTGCGTTTGCGACAAAATACCACCAGGACCGTTTTATCACAATGGGAAGCAACGAAGATCTTCATTTCATTCATGAACCCCACCGATTAAGGGAAACAGATTGTCATAAAGATAATCAAGAATTAGAAAGATTATACCACCTGTTTCATTTCCAAAGAAAATTTAATTTTGAAATTTATTGGGTAATCGCAAGTAAATCCATCCCCTAACTTGAAAGTTTACAGATAATAGAGTGGTAAAATGACATTATTATGAAGTCTCAGATAAAGTTTCAAAATAAACGCTTTGTTTAAAGTATAGGTAAGATTATGGGAAAAGATCAGTTGAAGCCGGTGAGATATGGTTTACTTTTGGATTCAACCGAAGAGTCATGATCGAAGTTGCACTGGGTTTGACAGTCTTCATACTACCGAATCCTTTGTTGATTGAAGCTTTGTTGCAGAACACATTTGGTGTTTTTCCGTCCGCTCGATACATTTTGCTTGTACATGATATACCATGATCGAACTAGTGGAGATTCAGTTAGGCTCCATTCTAACAGCCGTTAAGCGTGTTCAGGTGGTGAAAAAATTGGAAATGAAAACGTTCAAGAGTGTGTATGAAAAACTAAGGAGAGAAGAGCTACTGATAATGGTGTCAAGTACATTTTAATGTGTGAGAACAAGAGTTCCAACAGTCGTGATACTTAGTCATATCATGACATATATTAGTTCGCTGCTCTAACGGCTTTTCAACCGGAGACACGTAGTAACATTCTCAGTTTAAAAACTCCTTTGCGATGCACGCAGCGACCTCTCAGTAAACATTCACTCCCTTTCTGCTCTGCATTCTACATTTGTAAATTGATTTCAAGAACGACTGTGAGAAGCTATTCTGGGTTCCACTACAAGTCAATTAGGATGATCAAAAGCACACCCACTCTTGTTCTATGCTTTTCAAATTGCAGATGAAAAACATCTATCTTTTTACCAGATCAAACAATGCGTACTTTGGACCGATCCGTGATATTTACGATTCGGTCAATACGATTTATATATAAATGCTCGCTTACCACATATGTACAAAAGTTTTTTAGCCGGGAGGTGGAGTATCCAGAACAGAGCTTAGGTAAGTATTTGCTACCTTGCTTGAATCACTGGGAGACTTGAGGATAGGAAGTGTCTACCAGAGAATTTGTCAAAACTGTTACATGACATGACTAGCTTACTTTCTTCACTATTAACTAACCAGAAATCTCTAGCTCTATTTTCACTGAACATCAGTAAAACTCCTTCAAAGCTTCCAAAATGGAATTCAGAATCACTGAGCACTTTGTCACGTCGATTTACTTTATATCCATGATAAATGGTGCCCTGTACAAAACACAGAAGTCTCTCAGCCTACTGGAAGAATGTATTGAGTGCTATGCCCAGCTTCGTTTTCAAGTGATAATGAAAATTCGATTGAGTCGTTTATTGACAAACTCGAATGAAACAGGCTTTATTGTTCGGAAGCTCGTTTATTATAGGTAGTGTCGAATGAGTCTCGGTACCGCTCTTCCGGAAAATCGTTCGTACTATGAGTGTCTAATCTAATACAGACAGAAGTGAGTTCAGACGTACTACAATCATTAGTTTATGGATGGAGAACAAACAATAACTTGGTGCAGAAGAATGAAGAAACTGACGGAACGTCTATCGCGTGTGAGACCGTCTCCGTTGCCAGGTTGGAATGGTAGAGGTGACGAAGAACGCCGGCTTGCCTCACTAATAAACACGGTTCAAAACCGAATTCATTCGTGGGAGCGTGTCTCTTTTTATTGTAATTATCAAACAGGAACCAAACAAAACAAAAAAAGAATTTTGTTTTTTCATCTTTTCTCTCCCCCAATCTGACCTTATATATATTCCTCCCTGAATGTACCATGATTTGTTTGATGCACAGCTAAAAATCAGGCACTCCATTCAACAAACTAACATGCACCAGGCTTGGAAAATATCCCAGATAACATCCAGGGGTCATGACCAAACGTGATAGTCAGGGAGAGAGCTCACCGGATGTATTCACAACACGGGAATCACTTCTTGAATGACTTCCTCAAACAATTAGTATTTGTTGGACCAGTCAACATTCTTTACTGTCTTGCACAGCTTCTTTGGTTTGAAATGAGCAAGAACTGTGAGCAAATTCTCCACATTCAGAGGGTTTAACAAAAATTCACCTCTGTCCCCAAAAACCAGTTTTGTGACAAGACATTAGTTTTTTTATTTTGCAGAGCACGGAATAATTTCCAATGCATATTGAGATCAGGGCTGTCAGGATTCAACTACCTGAAGAGGAATTTCGATTGCTTGACAATTAGGAGGATAAAAGTGAAAAAAATGTTCGTTCATGAGTATGCATCCACTTATTGGTTCTCCTGTTTTCCGGTAAAACAAGGTGATCCGAAAAATAACTAAATTCAGATCCACGGATGAGTTCTATAAACGATCAAATAGTACGGTCTTCAAATGGTGGCCGCGAATTGATAGAGGTATGCGTTTTTGAGTTTTTATATTTTAATGTTGTTTGTAATGCCGATGACACTTTTTGAATGGGATACTTTGTCATCCCAGAAGCAAAACTTAAACTCCGCAAGTTAACGTAAGGTGAAATTTATAGAGGGCACAGATCTGTTACTGTGGTACAAATGGTATGCCTAAAAAAGCCTAATTATGTTTTTCTCCATGGGATTTGTAGTTACGAAGACCTAAAGTGCAAGAAGGGACGCAAATCTGAATGACCTTGAATATATTTTTTTACGGAGGTGAAGTGCATTCCAGCTCGATCTCGGTTAAAACGCAATGCAAGGTGAAAGAAAAGTATGCAATGTGCAGCGAACTGCGTACATTACATTGCCAGCAATATTGATCGAACCGGTTGCCAAAAACCAATTCGTCTTCATAATTGACCAAACTCAGCTTCCTAATCATATTCGTCAACATGCTTTTACTAAATTCTTCTGAGTAATGTTAGACTAGTTTATTTGCTTGTCCAAAATACGTTTAGTCTAATTTCGATCTCGGATAGCCTGTCACCAAAGAACCTACGGGGTTGTTGTTCTTTTTATAACGAAACATTTCAATAAAAGAGAAACAATAGACAAAAAGCACGTGAACAATGTCGAAATGGATGCGTTTGAAAATGACCAGTTAACGAACTGGCGATTTGTTGACAATAAAAAACGTCATGACATCGCGTTTGAAAAATTCCTCTTAGCTTCAAAATAACGCTCACAAACCTATCCAAGGTTTTGTAAAAATCCGAGTGAAACAGAATTAGTGGTAGTCAAAGGCCACCATTTCAGAATATAACAGTAAAGATGCAATCTAAATTTTGATGCACGATATTTCACGCACACTTGCTATGCGTTTTCAAAATCACGGAGCTAATGTTTCAAAGCCATCATTCTGAGAAAGTGTACTTGACCAATTGATTACCATACATAAATTCCACTGGCCGCCCACAGGCTGTGTATCACTGTTTGTATCTACCAAAATTCAAGCCGTGCCTGCTCTCAATGTCGTTTGTTTCAGGCTAAAAGGTGGTTTCTTCCATCGTTACACAAGAATGGCGAACAATGAGCGGTTCCAAATGCACGAAAATTTCACAGAACACAATGAGAACAAAACGACATGGCGAAGAAGATCGTTTCCAGTTATTTGGGGCTGTTTTAAGACTGTTAATTTGTAAATCTGTATCAAATTCGACGTCTACCGCAAATAGGATATCGTCCACGTAAAGCTTGTCTAGGATGCGATATTTATTTGTTGAATTTAGCTGATTATTTTAAGGTTTAGCCACGAAAATATCAGCAAAAAAGGGATTCCAGAGGTGACCACATTGCAACCCCGTTTTTCAGACTAAATATTTCATGTTCACTTCACGTCAGAAAAAAGAATAACAGTCTGCCGTACTTAGATGTTTGTATAAGCCATCAAAGTGATAGTTTCGTTCGGTTATCAGTTCATAAGAAGGCAACCTGTAACGGTCAGTACATTCATTTTCACAGTTTCCTACCGCTCAAAGTGAGGAAAAATCTAGTATGTTGTTTGGTTAATAGAACAAGGAAAATGAACACGAAAGACACAGTAGAAATTCGGCTTCATTTTCCGAGGAGTGTTCCCCTGAAAGACGGCTATCTTGAACGGTTTATTGACAGGTCAATGCAAAACATGAAAACAAGCCAAAACAGATAGTAGTCGAAAATAAGACCGTACATGTCCAAATGCCATTCAAAGGAAATACAGAAAATGAAATTAATCGGCAAAGACTAACAGGAGTAGTCGGTAGAACTTTCTACGCTGCGAAATTGCAAATTATGTTCGAGTCCAAACCGATCGTGTGTTCCCGACTGAAGAATAGAGTGCCGGATTCCGCAGCAGCTTTCTCCGTGTATTCATTTACCTCATCCTGTGGAACCAAGTACTTTGCCTTATCCGGACGCGTTCGTGAAAATCGCCCTCATCGGTTGAACACAGGAGTAATTGAGACAACCACCAGTGCTGTACGTTCACATCTTGTGGAGTCAAACCATTCAGTAGAGGTGATAAACATTTTTCGCACCATTTACAAAATCCGGGGCAAGCATTGACAACTCGTCAAGTCTCGAGTCTTAGCAATAGTCAGAGGCGTAAATATTCGACTCTACAACCCTCCTCTCTTTGCTCAGAAATAATTTTCGCAAGCACTTAAACTCCCACGGCGCATTTCTTATTCCCGAACACGTGTGCAACTACTCGGACATTCTTTGCTCTGATCAATTTCACATGCACGCACACACGTGCACAGACAGATTTAGATGATCATCCTCCTTCGTTGTTTTGAGTCATATTTAACATTATATATTGGTATGAGTATGAATAACCGAAAGCGAGCTTGTTCGCCACGCTGTTTTGTTCTCAGTGGACAGTTTGTCGACCCAACGCCATGCGTTCTAGCATTTAGCCATGGGATAACAAATCTAGAAATGAACTAAAGTCGAGACAGAAATGCCTTCAATTATCTAAAATATCACTCTGTCTCAGTATATCTAGTTGTCGTAATCATCGGTAACTAGGGATCTTCAAACGTTCGCAGTGTTTCCAACGCAAAGTTGAAGTCTAGAAATCACACAGAAGAACTGTCCAATTCATAACGTTGCACGGACGATCTTTCATTTACTGTGAAATTTCAGGTTGAGGACTTCATGATATAAAATGAAACGTGATAACGTTCGTTGGTCAGCGGTGGCCATTAACGTTCAATGTTCACACGGCATGTCAACCAATAAAACTTTTATTTTTCCTTCGTTGTACCCAAACTACTTTACCAGCAAGTTTAACATTCCGACTTTGGCAATTAAAATTTCGATAGCGTTGCTAATAGATGAGATCACCTAGAAACAGAAGTAGCCGAGAGCTTTGTTTATGCTCTGTGATTCTAACGAAAATCAGCCCAATTAAAATCACTAATAGTTTTTGAATAACTCAAAATACTTGGTATTTCAAAAAAGACATAGTGCGCAGGTTTAAAGTGACTCATGTAAATCTGTGCATAGAAATGACGTTCAGGGCGCCACACCCTGACTCTTTTCAAATAAGGAGCCACTGTTTCACTTGTTTGTGTCAATCGATGCGGAACGCTGAATTTTGTAGCTGGTATAAGTCTCTCGAGCAGCTGGTTAGGGCTGGTGTTCTCGCGATTAAAAAGAAGCTCTCGTTGATTGCGATTCTGATGATTACATCATGAAAAGTATCACGTTTTCAAAGGTAGCCCGTGGATTTAAGTTCCAACTTTTTGTCTACGATGAGCATTGTTTCCCTCTATTTTGTAGACTTCTGGATGACATATCAGAATGGCACAGTGCACAATCTGAGTGATTTAATTGAAGCTGGTAAGTTATCGTCGCGCCTAAACTGTATCTGTTCTGTAACTGGTAATCTGACATGTTTGCTGGCTTTTCTTTGTGCTTTTCACAGCGACAACATTGACAGTGTGCCATAAATGGACAACACTTGTTGCCCCTCATGCTGAAACTAAACACTTGGAAATAAATAAATACACCACTTTCGGAGTCCAGCGAAAAGTGTTTTGTGTTCTACAACTCCAGCTTATCAAGATTTACAATCATATCTGATTTACTAATATTATAATAGACCAAGCTCGTGAGTATAACTGGAAATAGTGGAAAAAGTAACTTTCCTAAAGGCTATTAGTAAATGTGTAAAATAATATTAACGGAACCATCACTGACAATGAACCTGCTTTCATCCACAGTGTTTGAATTCACGTGAATAGTTTAGCAGCTTTCAGTGTGGAAGCAATCCATTCAATAATACATTTTCTTTAACTTGCACTTGATAATTATACAGCAGAATAGGAGACAAGCAGTCGTAGACTCCCTTTCACCGTGCCTTGTTGTACTGGAGTGATAGTGACGCGTATCACCACGACCAACGAGATGACCGTGCTTCATCAAATCATAAAACGAGTAAATTTAAAATTTCAATAGTTTACGGTCAAAGTAAACCTCAATGTCGTCCATGTTTATTGTAAGCCTAGAATAATGTGGTGTTAGTATGTTTAGTATAGTATGTATGTATACAGTCTTCCTTCTTTTTAACCCACACCAAATCATGGATCGTTTGAAAGAGTGGAGCTCACATGCAAGATAAAATTGTATCTTTGCTGATGAACGGAAACCTGAGGTCAGCGAATAAAAGAATAATAAAACTGAACTAAGTCGCTTAGGTTTTTTATCGATCTGGCGGACTGCTACTCAAGGTGACCCTGGTAGTACAATCACTTTTTGAGACCCGTAGATCCATTCTGTTACTTTTCTAAATTCGTTTCTGCCTCGCAAATTGAGAAAACAAATTTAAATCGGCAGTACCGATCCTCCTTTCAACACCACTAGCCTAATTCATAAAATTTAAACATAACTACACAGACCAAATTTCACCATCACAGTTCGCTAACGGTCTAATTTGGTGTGCGGGGAGCGGGCTCTGAATGCCTAATACACTGGTGATTCACCTGATGTACCAGATTCAAGCAGTTTCCCAAAGTTTTAGTAATTGGACATTCATTATTTTCACAGATCTTGTTAAAGTAACGATTAAATTTTGGAAAAACACGGTAAAATTGCTCGAATCTTTCCTGCGTGCGCTCAGTCATTAATGAACATACATGGCAAATTTAAATCACAGGTGACTGATTTGAGAGCAACACGAAAAAACGAAGCTTTGTTTACTACACGGTCATGCTATGAAATGTTTTTACTTACTACAGAAACGTTATTTAGGCGAATGCTTCTTTTCTTAAAGAAAGACCGATAGTGCAGTGTGAGAATGTTTTACGCCGTCAGTGGGGCTTTAGTATCACCTAGATGTACAGAAGAGCTTGAATTGCTTCATTCAGGAGTATACTATTACCGCAATTCTAACAGTCTGACTAAATAGTGCTTGAACAAATATCCATTGGACTAATCGAGTCTGCGGAAAGGGGCATATACATCAGTCATTCGATCAGAATGACGAAAATTTGACTTGCCTCCTTGACTCATCATTTCTTTATTTCTTTCCTTTTGTACTTTCCGATAGTGGTGAGATTAGGGAAGGTTACTGTCATATACCGCTTTAAAGGTTGAGAAAATAAGGACACTGGTTCGGATATGGATGGTGATGATGATAGTTATGATAGAGTAGCATATAATAATTCAGATCGAAATAAACTGACACAACACAATTTTTCGTTCTGTCCAGTAAAGCTTTCAACTTACCTGGATCTTCACTCAGAAGAACGAAATCGTCTGCGTATTCAAAGTCCTATACTTTCCCATTTGGGTAAAGTTCAATACCGCCATTTTCATGTGACAAAATGATGGTTTCTAGAATTTTATCGATTACAAAATTTAAAAGAAAAGGAGAGGGGAGAAAATCCATTTCTTGTGGTAAGCTAGGATGGAAGATCGCCGTAAGCTCGAAATAGGTCTGACATGGCACACTTAAATTGAATAATTGTCTAGTGTATTGTGTGGGATTAGTTTTCTAAACCCAGTGAACTCCACCAGTTTCTTGCTTGCTGCGAAGTATTTCTTTTGTTAAATCCTAAATTGTTCGCACCAGGGTCATATTTGTTGGGTGCGATTTCAACTTCGAATACCGTGAAGATGACTCGGCACAGTGAGTATTATATTGAAGACCTTTAAGCAAGATGGAATTCAACCGTGTGTCGTTTTGTTGAGTCAGCTAGTGGTGACATTATCATTATTATTATTATTATCAGTAATAATATTCTTACCATAATTTCTGAAGATCCGATGCACCTTACACCTTGGGGTTTCGTATGCCAAGTCACAACCTAATTATGAAATATTGCAGTGTTCCATTGTGCAAAGCCTAAAGTGTCAACAAAGGGCACAGAGCCGGGCTAACCAGCCAACTGGTTGTGTTGGTTTACAGAAAAATAGGATGAACCATATTCTTTTGAGGGACGAATTTTATACGAAACAGTGGCTATTTTAAAAGAGACTGGCCATACGAAGAATGATTCGTGATAAATATGATTGTCTATGACTCTATATTAGTAACAGTAGCAGCCTCCTCAGGGGTCAAACAATTGAGACATCATTGTCTGAATGGGTAACCCCTCTGATAGTTGAAATGCAGTTATTACGGTGTCTGCGTTATCTATACAAGGTTTAATTGGTTTTCGATGGACCACCAGCAAGCAGCTTGTTATCCACTCGAATGTTGGATATAACTCACGGAACATTTAAAAACTAAGTTTTAGAGCTACGGCCTAAATGAATTTGAATAATCACATAGCAAGACGTTACTTCCCATCTCTTCTCTAGACCTCGGTCGCGCGCTGGTGCAGTTGCATCAGCAACGCCCATCAAACTGAATCATTTATAAAGGTGACCAGAATTTTATCTAAAATTGAATGTGTTTACTCACTTCACCTCAGATCAGTTCAGCTTTACAGCCGTGAGACTTGGAATCTGTATATGAAGGACACAGGTTACAAGGAGTCTTCAATGACTGCCATTTACAACACCCAACAAGATTGTTAGGAAGCGATAATGATGATAACGGAGAGGAGAAAAACGTAGACTGGTTTGTCTTCAGATAATTTGTCACGATACTGAATATAGGTAAGTATACTGTATTGACTCAGATGCGTGCTACGTAATTCGCGTGATGCATCACGCACTATTTGCGATTGTTGCATAGAAGTGCGAACAGCCACGCCGAGATTTGCAGATGGCGTTGGAGAACAAACTTGAAGAATTACACGAAGAAGTGAAGGCGGATGGTAGCACTTTGTGTTTCCATTTAGGAACCGAAATTTTCAGCCATCATTTGGTTGATATACCCAGTACTATGACATCGAACTGTGAACCGTGAATTCATTGTCATTTTTAACGGGGTTATCTTTCTTTGATAGAGGGAATTCATGCGAGAAAACGTTCATGTGTGCTTCAAAAGTCCCAGCTAATGCGCATCCCTTATTTTGAAACGTCTTGTTTTATTAGTAGAAACCAAGGTATGGATATAGAATGTCAGACAAACTGAACAGCAATGAACACAGTGTTTAGTGAAGTTCTCTTTACAACCTTTTGATTTCAGATGTTGATACCGTTTTACATTGAGACTTGACGCTCGTCCCTTTTCATATTAGGACGAATACATACGGCTTGCTTCACAAGCCATTTGTTCAGCGAATAAGAATCAGGACAACGATCTATTTCTTCAGGAAGGGGAAATGTAGGTGTGTATGATATTTATAAAGTGGAGTTAAAGGGAGCGAATAAGTGCGCCAAGAAACTTTCTAGACAAGTGTGGTGATTTATTCACATGGTGTAAATAGATCTAAGTTAGGCATATGTTAGATTTGCCTTTGTCGAAGCATGAACTTTTGAGGAGAACGTTCTTTCAAGGGAGTAGGAAATCAACAAATGTAGAACATGTGTCGGTGTTTCATAAGTGCAACAGTAAACATTTGACCTATTAGCCGCTGGTATGTGTCGAAACCATGCGACACACGACATGAAATGATTGTAACTGTCAAAAGTGTATACTGAAAACCGATTACTAGACCAGTTGTTTGCTTCAACAATTCAAGGCCAACACATATACGAAAGACTGTCTGGAGGACGGTTGGTTCCTGGACTGTACTTACATTTGTACTTGCATAACCCGTTTCGTTGGTCAGTCAACTGCTTCATCAATCACTTCCGGCGTATTCGATTCTAAGCAAAGAATATAACTTTCTATAGTTCAACAACTTGCTAAGATATTAATACGCTGAAAGATTGATTTATGGAGCGCTGAAGATAACAGTGTCAGTTTTTCTCAATACAGAACCTCTCATGCTTGAATAAAATGAATAAAACGTATTTATATTTTAATTACCAACAAGACAGAACTTCCAACTTCATCTCCTCGTGGTGTCATTTTTCGGGAGGCACAACTATGAGTGTTACTGATCCTATAACTATGACCATAACAATAAATAATGAATAGTATAGTACTTCCCCCCCCCCACCCCAGAAAAGGTCATCAAAAGTGTTGAAAACATATCAATGACACCATAAAGCTAATAATTTTCCTTCACGTAGATTTATACCTCCATACAAATAACTCGTTGATTTAGAAAGACTTGGTTACAACCAACGATTATCTAGCAGCAGGGAAATGATAATAACACGTTCTTACAGCGAGACCGACTAGAAGAAAGACCTGAGTGTAGGGAATGTAAAGGGTCGAAAATGATCCTTTCGGTGGAATTAACTAGTGGCGGTATATATCCAATAAAAACCACTCGTTATTCATATTATTTTTGAATCCAAGAGCCAACTGGTGATTTGGAAGACTGATGCATGTCGTGGGTTATTTTTTTATAAAACAACAATAACAACGAAGCAGTGTGAAACTACGGCAAACGCATACTGTTGTTTTGAAGATTATAGAACTGACTACAAAGCACTGAACTGCCTTGTATATATTGGATCAGAAAGCAGAGGTATCACATTTTTCTAGTAGCATTTTGATCATTTTATCGTTGCAGTGAAAATTGAGGTGGGCAGCGGAGTCTTCCGCTGAAAAAGGAATCGAAATATGAAAGTGAAGCAATCGTGGAACCTTATTTCGAATCAAGAGAGGTCGTGAATACATAAAACGTTACGAATGAAAGGGAAGTATTTTGCAATGAGGAAAAGTAAGACGAATGTAACATTAACAATCTATCACAAGGAGTCTACTCCATGACGTGATGTGATAGCGCGCCTACCTCCAAGTGACGGATTTTTACTAGATGGCTTCCTTAGGTTGGGGATACAGTCATGCCCGCCAAATCAATAGATAGAGGCTAAATGAAAAGCAGTCTTCATGAACCAGTTAATGAGTCACAACTAGTTCTTCTTAGCCAACAACATGCCTCTAAATAGGACACTGAGCGAAACAGCTTGTTGGCCAAAAAGCCTCACTAGTTGAACGTAGAAGTAGAGTACCCGGGATTTCTGTCAAGCGGGAGGCCGGGGGGTGGGGGGGGGGAGGTGGAGAGGAGTCACATACATCATTGGGTCCTCATCGCCCTCCAGCTTTAGGGAGCCAACAGTCCAAAAGATGGTGTCACGTCAATGTTCTTCCTGTTCTTTTGGGGCCTGGAGCTGTGGACTGGAGCCTCAAGCTGATTGACAGTTAAAATACCAGTGGAATGGAAATCATGAAATTAATATTTGGTCTCACGCAAAAGACCAGAATAAGTTTCTCCATGAGTGTCTCGGTCACATTCTCCTGCTATGTTAACACCCGACAGCCTATGGGCCAGACTATTAGGTTAAAGGCCGCGGTTATGGTTCAAAAAGAAGATCTTCTGCGCTGTGGGAAGTATCTTTTTTTCAGGAATATCCGGCGGCATGTTAGAGAACACTTCTTATTTTTCTTAACGTCATTCTTAATCGTCTCATTATAGATGGGTGCGAGAATTCTCAAAGAGTGGCGAGGAGATATCAAAAATATGAATAAAAATAACAAATTTGTCATAAACTACATAGAGGTTTGATTCTCAGACCTGCGAATTCCGTTCACATAGTTGCTTTTACCGTACTTCGCAAAACGGATCAACACTCTGCCCTAATTGTTACCATTGAAAGTTTTAAAATATGTGTAAGCTGTGTCTCCGAAACGTGTATCCACGGGTCAGTTTTCGGTGACAGCATTTCGCTTCTCAGATACAGACTGGACCGAATGTATCTCCTACGAGACCATAAACAACTTCTACCGTGATTTGTCTCAACATTTCTACAACGTGCACTCTACGGGCGTGATGGTTGTTGCTGTTGATTTCAGTGCTCAAGTAAGAAGTTCAGGCAATACGGAGAGGTATATAAGAGGCCGATTTGGTGTTCCAACCAATGGAACTGATGATGGCGACCGACTAACTCGACTATATTACGTTCATAGATTATTTCAGTTCCTTTAAAAATACGACAAGAACTAACCTGGCGTCCTCCTGCGCTCCCACAGCGTTGGACTGAAGTTGACCACATTGCTATCGGTTAACGCTGGCACGAATCAATTAAAGACTGTCGATCATTTTCGTTCACGTCCGTAGTCGCTGGTCATAATCTTGTCCGCGCATGTTTCAACCTACGTCTCTTCGGTGGCCGAAAAAAAGCTGAAACTAGCTGTCTCCTGCAGCTACCACTAGGCGATAACCATCCACCTGCATTTCAAGCAGAATGATCCATTTGGTTATCGATGTAATGAAGTGCTCAGGATCCAGAAGAACAGTGAAACGAGATTTAGGAGGCTCTATTTGGGCTGCTGAGGCTGCCCAATGTTCAGACGCACTCAAACGATGGGTATCTGCATCCGCAGTTTCTCTGTTTAGAAGCACACAGATCGATTCTTCCAGATTCCAGGTTTTACGATGCGTGGTAATGCCTTGGATGTCGGCTGATTTTGAACCTGAGAAACGACCATGAGCCATGGTGGATTGCGAGTTGTAAGAAGACGAAAATAACTGCTTGAATCGGCCTCAACCGCACCCATTTTCCCTCTAATCAAAAATACCTGTATTCGAAAAACGGGCGTTGGCGAACTGATCAAAGAGAAGAATGGTTCACTGATACGAACCCAGAAGCATCGCCTGAATCATTAGGCGTAGCATTTCGAGAGAGTTCAACTGGTTTTCTTCTAGGACGAGTGTGCTGAATAGCACGACGGATTTAAATAATAAATAGTGTGTTGAAATAGGGAATTACTGAAGACGCATCATTAGGTCCCTGGTGGAATATAACTGTATCAAAGATCAAGAGGTCCTCATTTTCTAAATACCACGGTTTGTGTTTTGTAAGTTGGTAAATGCAATATTAAATTCTTAGTGTTAATGTAGTTTTATAAATACCAACTTAGGCGGTGAATCCAACAACTGAAAGAGCACGGTAAATAGTTCGATAGCTCGGATATTCCTGTTTCCGCCTTTCATTCCAGTCTTTTATTCCACTTAAAAATGATGGCTTTTGAAATTTTGTCGGCCTACCGGAAAATTAACGGACGGCGACTGGCTTTAGATTTGTTTGCATAGATACTGTGAACAACTGAATGTGTAGGATAGCGCATATAATCATTCCAAATACAACATAAACTATGGCTTTCTAACACAATACCGAGGGCAGAGCGGGTATTCCTGTGAGAAAAATAATAATTTGAAGGCAAAAAGAATCGAATTTGTGGCCTAAGGTTTTTCTTTATAGTACATTATGATACCCAATCATTTAAATTAGAGTAGATGTTAAACTGTCTTAACGAAAAAGTTAACCAAAGTTTAAATCCTAATGATCGCAGGAAGATGTACGTGAGCCTTATTTCTCTGAGAACCAATGTTTGGTCCCTTCTGATCATATAGCATCCACATGTCGTTGAAACTTCCAGGTATTTCAATTACCCTCATAAAAATAAAATTTACCATCGCATCCATCACCGTCCGTATACCCACAGGTAATGTCAGAATTCAGCTCATGAATCATTTTCTTGACCATGAATGTTTTTCCAATTTCTTTTAGTGCAGAAAAAAAGTTTATAAACACAAAACGTCGTATAATTTTTTTTTTGGTACTTCCCTGGAGAATACTATATGATGTTAGTCATTGTGGTAAAGTTGATTGCAGGAGGAGAGGGAATATCCGAATTCTGCAACTGTGAAAGTGAAATAAAAAACAGGAGGTTTTCATCACATCCAACCAGAAGCAGTTAACTGATGTGTCGATCACTTGCCTGCTTTACAGAAAGGAACAAAGGCGATATAAACACATTTTAAAAATGCTATGTTATTTCGAAGCTCACGGGAGAAAAAAGTTATTTAGAGTGCAAAACATTCACATCAAAGTCATACGAACACGGTCCGTCAAGTTTCTATCTTGCATTGCGATGCAGCATTAGATTTACTTAAAACTTGGAAGTTTTCCTACTTTGACAAAAAATTACAGGGATGATACTCTGGAAGCTCAGCGATGGTGTATCTGTGATATAAGCAGCTTGGAATATTTGAGTGAATGGCGACGCGTTTTTCCTCATTATTTTGTGTAAGGCGTGGTGTCACAACAAAGTCTTTGGAGCTAAAAGCCAACATATTCGATTACTGTTATGATGTTTTCGGAATTGTGACAGAGAGAGAATGTTCATGGAGCATTAATTATATATCCAAAGGGGAAGGTGCATCAATAGGCTCCATTACGGAAAAAGAATATAGGAAAGAAAGCCGCCTCAATCTCTGGCCAATCTTTCAACGGCATTATGTGCCAAGCAACCTTGGTCGCCTAATGCAATCGTGAAGTTATTCAAAGTACGTCCCATACCATTCTGGATATTGGTTCTCCTTGTATGTTCAATGGTTACCTATGTGGGACTCAATACACTTGACCAATAATACAAAGTGCCCGAAGAAACTCATTTCAGTGACTTCATGGTTGCGAGTCTCAGTAAGCCTGTTGATTCGGGCTGCAATAAATCATGATTGGCCTTGTCGGTGGAGCCTTATCTAAGGTACTGTGAACAACACAGAACTCATTAGGCTCAAAAATCAAGTTCAGCCTGTAAGACCATACTATTTATTGGAAAGATACTTACTACCTGGTAATGCATCATATCATTGTCATATCATTGTCATATGTCGAAGAACATGGGATATGTTGTAGCTGTGGACGAGTCTGTTCATTTGGTATAAGTTCTGCAGTAGCAAAACCGTCTACACTGTAAAGAATCTGCCACCCAGCGGCCCAGATTGGAGTGTGATTGGGATTTTTTTCCATTTTCGATGAAAGTAGTGAGTACATTTTCACCGGACTTAACTTTAGGAGGTAGTCGGAAACTTCGTATGAATAGGATAGCGTACTTGATAAAAACTTTTATTCCACTTGTGTTTTAGCACTATCCACAGTATATTTTAGTGACTTGCAATCGAGTACATTCTGAAATAATGTTTCACCTCTCCTTACTTCCATAAAAAAGACCTCATTACCATAGGGATTTTAGTATGATTTTCGTAAGCGATACCACTGGGGAACCTCTTCACCGAGAACCATTGCAGGGCGAAAGCCGGACATCTGTTATCCGCAAAGGAGTTAGGATCTCGGGATGCCCGTGTGATGGTACCAAATAAGAATCCCACCCAAGGAACTCGCATTGAATGCAGATAGTAATCATGCTTAATGACATTATTTCCTCAACCGTCTAACTAGACAAAATAGACGGATAATTTGCTATTCGTTATACTGCCTTGCTGCACCATCCATAGGATTCGGTACCCTAAGCTTTCTGACATGAAGCAGGAGAGCAAAATCAGTTACAGTTACTATCTGTCAACCTTGATGTAGACTCAGAGTATTAATTTCGAGTCACTTTCTCTTCATATACCTAAGTATAGTTATGACTGAGGCATATCATCAAAATTACAGTGGTCCACATCACAGTCAAAAAGAAACGATTGTAATGCTCCTGAACCTTGAAGTGGAAAACAGCATACTGACCCAATAGATGGGTTTTGTTAACAATCCTAGTTACAGTGGAGTGCTTTCTATCTACCACCAAAAATGATCACTGAGGTCAATGTTGAAACTATTTTCTCAAAAGCAATACCCATAAATCCGTTCATTTCTTCCAAGATATGATTGAAAGGGAATAGTTAAAACCAACCCCGTGGAGCTGGATCGTCTCTTGCAGTGATATGTGGGACTTATCAAATATGCGTCGAAGAACCAAAAGGCATTCATTAAACGTGATACGATATTGCCACATGTTACAAAGCCGTAACAATCTACCCTCCCCGAAGTGTCGTCTTATCTGGTTCTACAAGACAAGTGGGACATTGAAATCTGTAACTCTTCACTACTCGTGATCGGGGGTCCAAATTACATCCCACTACAGAATGAGCTAACACAGTGATATATACTGTAAAAAGGGTAGATAATATCGATTCACTTGTTTTCTAATATTTTATTTTACTGTCACGAACTGCGAAAGACTGACTAGTTGGTGTACGTTCCGTGATTTCCACTGTGATGTTATTTGAACCATGCGAACAGCATGTCAAGTTGCGATCTAACCGGTGATCCTTCTTTTCATTATCTTGGTCTGGATGAGAAATAAATCAGCTTCTGACTTCTTTTATTACGCTGCTATGAAATTTTTGTTGTACGCATGGAAGATTTAGTTTGTAGTGGATTAATTTGTTAAATACGCTAATCGAAGGTCGTACAGACTTCAGACCCTTGATTTACTTGAAATCAATAGCACCCCATGCCCGGTAAAACTGTTTTTCTGAAGACTCAAATCCCAACTATTGGACCTTGAGGTCCGATAGTACCAGTGTGTGTTGAAGAACATTTAAACGATCTTCTAGTCAACACCACAGGACGCTGCACTCATTCGTCACCGTGGTAAGAACCGGGCTCGAGAGGTCATAAGAAGTACTTATACGTTCATGATAGACATTTGTAATGATGCGTGGTCTCTATGTGGACGAAACAGTTGGATTAATGTGACTGTAACTAATGAGCGCTAATCCGTTTGGAGTAATAAGTGACACGTCCTTGTAAGAAATTCATAGCCGGTAGGTAGCACATATTACTTCCCAAATCTGGAAATATGTTTGAAGATGTTTGTTGAGCGGGATGATGAATATTGCCATTATTATTTATAATATTATTTACGTCACGACTAATCTCAGTATAAAATTAGTTTGAAGGATTTTTCAGAATACTGACAGAGCCCCCCAACAGTAATGCCCCTTGCCAGGTTGGAGCACGTGAACACACCACAGCAAACAAGCTTTTTATCGACACCTTACAATTAGCCAAATATAAGAAGTTAGGCTATACAAAACACAGAGGAAATTCAGCAATTATCATGAAGATAGATGATTATAACGTCCACATTGTTTATGCGTTTATCGAGGTTTAATGTACATTCTTCGCTATGTCTGGTGAATGTGGTTGTTGGTCGTGGTTGCCGTGTGTCTGCCCTTCACTGGTCTGATACAACAACGTCGGATAGTGTTCCTCTAGGCATTCAGGTAGTTTTCTTGTAGTTCCACATATGTAGTTTGCACTCCAGTTGTATCCAACCAACAAGTGGCTCTCCAGTTGCATTCATTTCAGAAGATGGTGTGCACATAACTACGCTCTCTACAGAAGAAGTATTTATTCTTCTCCGTACTTCCAAAATAATCTCAAGTATCTGTCTTGATGACCTGTCGTCATCACTTTTGAGACGTGGTGCTGTTGCTCTAACTGATATATTTACTTTTCTCTTAAACGAATATTTGTGTTCCTTTTCCATTCCCGATCGCTGAAGACCAGTCACTATTGTTCCCATACCCAAACCTTGCAATTCTGTCGTCATAGCTAAGCGCTTTCGGCCCATTGCTCTTACTTCACCTTGTTTTTAAACATACAGAGCATGCCATTCTCAAACGTTTGAATTCTTCTTTAGGCTATCCCGATGACCCCTTACAGTTTGCTTGTAAACCAAACGGGTCCACAGTGAACGCTATCACTATTTTAGTCCACCATATAATCAGATCTTTGGATGGATCAGGGTTAAAGCCTGTGAGATGCGCTTTTATGGATTACTCACCCGCTTTTCATTCTATTCCGTGGTCTCTCTTCCCTCGTAAACTGGAAGCTTTTGGCTGTTGCATGCCTTTATTAGTATGGTTGCTTGATTATTTTACCAACAGAACTCAATGCACAAGACTAGGTTTTAAAACATCCAAACCCTGGGTGAAAAATTCAGAAGTACTTCGGGTAGCCGTGCTCTCCTTCCATTCATTTTCCACCTGTATGCGTGATCTTTCATCCAATGCTCCTCCACACCTAGCTAAATATGCCGATGATGTGGCTCTTTGTCAAGTTGTTTCTGTAGCCCAATAACGTTTCACATAATCCGTCTCATATTTATGATTTCTCTGTTGGATCCTGTTTAAATTTAAATTTGTCTAACTGCTTATTATATAAACTTATCCTTTCTGGATCGACTTATCCCTGCGATTGATCTGTCATTTCTACAGAACCATTAGCTAGGGTGGGGTCTTTCAAATACTTACGAATCACTATGGATACAAATTTCTAGTGGTTATCTCACATTTTAAGCCGCGCAAAGAAACTAAACCGGATTTCTTACCATATCCGAAAGCTGAGGCACGGTAATGATAAACGGACTGCCATTTCCCTTTTCGTTTATCGAGGTGATTTCCGTGTTCTACTCTACTAATCCCCCGTTATTTTTGCTGGTCTGCTGGAGAAAAGTTTTAAAACCCCTTGTCGAATTCTATCTATTATCAATCGGACATCTTCCACAACCTTAACTGAACTATCTGCGAAATTCTGCTAACTACACTTGGTCGTATGGAAAAAGTTCGTATGCCAATTCCCTGCAGACAGCACTCGCCCTTTACACAGTGTTCTATCCAAAAGTGACTCTCTCGCTGATACACGTTCTTCCTTTCGATTCATACCGTCCCGCAATAACATACAAAACTCCACCGTCCATATCTGGCCGGGATCCTTGCAAACCGGGCACGATCGTCGACAGAATTTCTCGGCAATTTTGATGTGTAATCGTTTTTTTGTCCAACCCACTAATTCGACGTGGTGCTTAGTGTAAATCATTTTTTTGACTGAAATGCCAACCTCTATCTACGCAAAAGTCTGATCAAATACAAACAATAGAAACTGGTACACACCATGAAAGGTGGAATCCACATACCATCTGTCGCTCGTCTGTAAAAAGATAGCTTATGGAGAGGTGAACGAGACGTAAATTTTAGTACCAAACTACAATGTCCTGACTGCAATTCAAAACCACTTGTTTACCATATCTGCTATACTTTCTCCTTTGAAGGGAATAGAGAGAGAGGGGATTATTTTTGACTATTTGAGTATTATATTCACTAGTATTGCTCTTCATGCTCTTGCGGATGAAAAATTCAGGGTATCCGATCTCAAGCAAAATTTGTTTCACCCTTATCCGTTCACTCGGCCTGGTATCAGAAAGACTCTTTTTTGTGCAGCACAAGTTCGAATACCAGATGAGAATTGGTGGAATGCAAAACAGAGGATGACTAAAAAGGAGGAACTAGTTGTATAGTCAATGCTGCATCTTTTTCCAGTTGCAGGTTAGGTTCTCATCCTGCAGGATTATTCGTCTACTGATGTATTTATATCAGCTAAAATACAAGGAGACACTTTGGATCTCTGGTAGAAGACGAACTTACACATTTCGTGAAATGCATTTAAGGGTCAGAGAAAACGCAATGGTAAGGTTTTAATGAGCAAATGACCAGATTTTATCGAAATAAACTCAAGTGTATAACAAAATAATAAGAAGGGAGATAGCTGATAGAATGTAATTTGTTTATGTTTTTTGTTTGTGCTAGATAATTAGGTGACTGAAGTCTGTTGGTCCTTGAATATCGTGGGCTATAAAAACATGTGCCTAGTTATATCTATCAACTAGGTTTTTATGCTAGCGGTTTCGTATTCTGGGCAATTATGAAATACTTCATTCAGAAAACCGACAACCAAACCCATCTTAGGATCTGCATTAAAGAGTGTCTTCAATATGGTACATCCGCCGTAGGTGTCTTTGCACGCTGGTCGATGCTATTAGTAGAAATTAGTCAAAGAAAGTATCTAATCTGTTACGGTTTTTGAATTCCAGTCAAATGGGTGTGAAAAAATCAACAGTTACAAGGTTTCTTTGCTCTACAAAACAACTAGCATTGTCATTCTACCAGTCACCAAAATGGTAACTAAGATGCAATAATTTATCACCATGCCTAATTTCTAGACTTTGATTGCCATATTTTATATGGATACCTATAAACTCACGAGTCATTTAAATACTTAAATAAGCATGTCATAAAGTGGAAGCCGCAGATCACAGGCTCCAGTGGACTTATTACACAATAGAAGTAAGACAACTGTTCATAGTATGAACAGTTCATTGATTGTGTTTTGTGTTTGAAACAAGAATGGTTGAGGTTCGGAAAAAATGTAGGAGAACATCCTAAAATCCAGTAGGCCTGCGGTAGAATAATGATATAAAGGACCGCGTTTGAAAAATGTTTGGCGACAGATGAAGTAGATAATTGTATGCTTATGGACAAAATTCACGAAGACAAAATATTGAAGGGAGGATAAAAGAAGTTTGCTAAGGGAGGAAAATCCACTATCGTACCGACCGTAGACGGTTTGAGAGGCGACCTCTCGACGATGGGTGCTTAAGGCTGTGGACTAGATATTTGGGATGAATTAACCATAAGTTGGGCCTGATTCAGGGAACTGCAGTATTGGTTTCTTAACGCTTGCCACAGTTTTCGTGAATAATTGTGAGACAAGTGAGTTCCCCAGTCATGTGGTACAGCGTTCGCCTAGCTGATTTCGGTTCAAAATAATATTAACATTGGAAGTCTCTAAACCAAAACAAACGTCACCTGTTTGGCCTCCCATGGGAATGCTCATTGTGAGGCCAGTGCCAGTTCTTGCTTCTTATGACACCTGGGCCAAATCACTGGGTGATCAATATGTTGCTTTCGTTAGCCACTCAAGTTCGGACCACAGCGAACAGCCTGGAGTGAACAGCCGTGTCAGTGAACACCAATGCACACACGACACATCGTGACAAGTCTATTTCAGCCCCACCACCAGACGCGGTTACAGAATACGAAACGTCGGTTGTCAGTTACAGAGAGCTGCCAAGTGTCTTTACCGTGAAGTGATCAAATGTCACAGTCAGGCTGACAAGCACAATTTTCTTTATACTAAGTGGAGCACCGCAGCTCAGCTGCATGAACAAGTTGACAAAAGCCGCCCCAGTCTTCGCCACTTCCAATGAGGTCACCTTTTTAGATCTTTCACAAACGTGGATGTAAGTGCTCGGTGTAACTAATGAGCACAGCCACAAGCTGCTCCTGGTCATGTAGATGCGCCTTGAACTCCGTAAGGAAAAGCGCACAAAATACAGAATGGCCGTATCTCTCAAAACTCCTGATAACGTTGTATTATCTCTGCTTCATTATCCAACAACGCGATGATGTTGATATACTGTAAATTACGAAAAATATGTTCCTTGCGATTAGTATATTTCATTTTTTGCCAGGGATATGAGAGTTATTCCTTTATAAATCAGGGATGAACAAGTCAAAGAAAAATACGTACATAGGATATCCTCGTATTCCACAAAGCTAGGATGACTTCGTTGGACCGATACGAATTACAACAATCCATAATGAGGTCCCATTGAGTTAAGTCGTGACAACGTGATGACGAATCAAATGGACAATTATCTCGTACTTGATTGTCGACATTTCAGGAATCACTAAAATGCTGGGTAGATAAATTTTCACTGGCGATTCGGACATAATTAGGCTGATTCTGTAAGTATGAGGCTGCCTTTTTTTTCTACGCTGTGTAAAAACGTCGTTTGATAAATTTTATCCAATTGTTTCCAGCAACGCGATAGCTTAATGATGTTTCAGAATCTACGTTTATCTCGAAAGGTTGGATCCGCTTTGCGGCATATCCCTTGTATTGCAACTATTTTTCACCATAGTTGGTTTATCTCATGAATCTGAGGTAAAGAACGGCGGGCTTTTCAAGAAGGGTTTTACCTGGCTGATTAGTTGGTACTAAAAAGGCGAGGTTTATTTCCACCCAGAGGGGGCACTCGCAATAGCAAAAGAATGCATTTATGAATTAGGGAATTTACTATGAGGGATCCTTTTGTTCGAATTCTTCATGAATTTATTGCTAACTGAATATTCTTATTCTAGTTTTCTGCATGGAAAGGGTGATATACTTTGGATGAGAATGTTCATCAGAATGGTGATTAGGTGTCAACCCTTGGACTAATCGGTGAATGACGAACGAATTCAAATTCATTACCTTGTTCTACATAGTCTAACCACCCAAAAGGGATGTGGTCAACCGAATGACAGTAATGTTCAAAATTATTCCCACTAGGGGTGCATTAATAAACTTGACTTTCAATTACTGGTCAAAATGCATACGTTTTAATGAGTTACGAGGCATTATTTAGCACATCCTCCGTCGGCCCTTAGAATTATTTTATGCTGTAGATTCCTAACTGCAACCGAAATTCATCTGTCTTTTTCCCTGCATTTCCAAATTTTTTCCCGAATCGCTTGGCCAGATTAAAAAGGGGAATGTCAACTCGGCCGTTTCCAATAACCGATTTTTCAACTTACACGGACTTTTGAAATTCAACATGCTGTACTTTTCCTTGGTTTTGCCCAAACCGTTCTCTGTCTATTTTACAACATCATTTAACGAAAAAGGGTGTAACCGTGTTGACCTTGAAAGCGACCAAAAGGAAAACAATTGCGTGCGATTTGCAATCTAAAAAATAAGCTCCTTATTAGTGGTGGAGATTCTACACCTAATGTTGCACTGTTAGTTTTGTACAACTTATCTCTATGAGCCACAATATCAGTATCAATATTGGAAAATCGATAACCATACATCGGGTTTGGTGGTCCTAGTTCCGATCTCTCAGCCTGTAGCTCAAACGGAGAACGAAACAATAGTTATTAAAACAGCGAGAGGAGATCATAGCACCAAATATATGCGTGCACAGGGACACTTCAACCAACACGGATAACTAGACGACGGATGACTGTGAACTAACGGTATTCGTTTGGTCAGAGCAGCTATGGTAACTTCGCGCAAACTGCGGCAACCGAGAAATTTTGATATCATGAGTAGAACAGGGAACCATCTCTGTGAAAGAACAGTCGAGCGTATATTTAAGTTATATTTTCGTTCTTTGCTTCTCTCCTCAGAAACTATGAGCCGATTTGGACCCGCATGAACAATGCGAGCGCCTGGATACTTGGGAGCGCATGAAAAAAAATAAACTTAGGATGAATTAAATATTTAAATAACTCTAAGTACTTTTACCGGATGCATTGCTGCTTAGGTACCACTGGTTACGGAATTATTATGCATACCGTACAACATTAACTCTTGATTTCAGATCCACTTCTGTGCTTCAAATATATCTAACCAAAGACAGCTGCCATCTTTTCGGCCAAAAGCGGGATATCAGCCTGCCCTAAGTGAGGTCAGCAGTACTGTAATTCTCTTCACGCACCTAGTCTAAGTAACGTTCTGACTACGGTGTTGATTTTTTTGCCATTCTCTGGAAGAGCTTAAGACCAAAACCACGGGACTTGTATCTACAGTTCCAAGACCCCTGGTGGTGGTACAGTATAACAATATCGGTAAGGGAATGGCTGTCCACATTGTTTCTTACACGAAGAAGTTCAAAATAGGTTTACATAACGGATTCAGATCTATCTGAATTGATTTTCTGCAGCTGAAAACAAGGGTAATGTCGCTTTATAGTGCGCGTTTGGTTGACTACATTATTGCTCAGTAATAGTATCAACGCTATATCGATGGTGACGATTCAGTGAGACAAAGCTTCTTTGCAGTGCTCCAAATGTATTTTGCTTTTATTTAGGTATCTATTATAGATTGAAATATCATCTGTATACAATGAGGATTTCTTTTTTCCATGGAAGAACGAGTGATCATATTTAGGAGATGAAATTCCACAATCAAACTTGGATCAGTCCAAGCCAGTCACTGCGAGTAGTGCACATCTGGATAGTGCAAATTTTGCTTGCTGGAATACGACATGGATTTTGTTAGTTCGTCCGCACCACATTGTGCGTCATCTTGCCATGGTGGAAGCGTATATCCATCGACCCTCTTTTTGGTTCGATTTTAGGATAAAGGACAGGACTGAGAAGACGAAGAAGCTTAAAAAATCTTTCGAACTGACCTCAGTTAGATACACCATCGAGATGTCGTAGAGACCATAGTGGTGGATGCTGAAATGAATGTTCGGGCGTCGCCGCCGTTCAGGTCGGTGAATTCATTTTTTTTTGGTAAACCTGATATGATTCAACGAGACTTCTGGTTTATGTGCCGCGAATTAGGTTGCTTGATTTCATGAGGATAAGAAAATACAAGTTTTTGTTCTACATTAAGCATTCCAAAAGTATCCACACGATCCTTGATGACTTGGTCAACTGTTACCACTACCAGAACATTCATAGCTACAGTATTCTGCTAACCACGTACTGTTCCCGTTTGAACTCACATATAATACCCCACTTTTTTTTTCTTTCTGTCTGCATGTTTGGGACTATTGACTGTTTTATACTGAATGATGACACAAACACAAAACTACCACGTTGGAGGTACAGGATAGAGAACTTTTAATTTCAAAAAGTTGCTATTTAAATGTTATAGATATGGGTTAAGTCAGAGTGGATTATCATTTCTAGGCGTATGTTTGGTTTGTGGTCATGGAAACGGACTCAACTACGCACATGTTAAACACGGACACGATACAGCTATGCACTTGACAAACACGTGACGCAACTCCACGACCTGCAGTTCTCTCACTATTATATAACCAATCAGAGCCTCGCCCAGAGTCGTATAATCGTTATTCGAAATGAAGTGAAGTGAACCAATAAACAGGTAATTCATTGTGTTTGACCATTTTGGGACGGTTGAAATCACAATTTAGGAGTGGACATAGATTCAACTACCCTCCAGCTCATTTGGCGGACAAGAAGAAAATAAAGATGGTCTAACTCATAGAGTGTGGAATTCGAATGAAGAGTATTCCATAGGTAATGGGAACCTTAATTGCACTTTTCACATTCGAAGTCCACGCTGCAAGCCAAAATTGTGCTGGTGGTCATTTACTCACCCGAATACTTACTTTATCGGCTTGGCGATTGCAGTTCGATAGATCGGAAGCGAAAAATGCAAACCAATTTCCCATTTTCCATAAGATTGGGCTTGCTTGTACTAATAATAAATTCGATAAAATATATTTCACCATCAATGTCACTGTTGCCTGTACACGCCGTTATCCATTCGTTTCTGTGAAATTACAGTAAATTCTTTAGTTTCGTTTCAATGATTGCTTGTACCCCACTGACTTATAATCAGAATTACAATATTGTGAAAATAGGATGGCTTTGAATATTTCTTTGTTCGTATCTCACCTTGATAATGGTTTCCGAACGTTCCGGTCACTGAACTTGGTGTATCGATTTTAAGCGTTATTATCAGCAAACTGGTATCACCTCAACTGGTGATGAAACGTTCGCGACCTGATCACCAGGCTCAGTAATCAGAAGCCTATAGAACAAAGTGACATGCACTGACGATGTGTGAATCCATTCGTTTCGTCGGTCACTGAAGGAACTGATTTGTTCCTATTCAGTGAAACCTACTTCGATGCTTCGAATTATGAATACGTATTGAATTGTCTAGGAAATCACTTTTTCGGGAAAAGGGTCCATTTATTCCACTCACTCTTGTTTCAAATGTAATATTATGGATTTTGAATGTTTACTAAGCTTCAGACCACAAAAATAACACTGAAATACTAAGTCGATCAGCCAATCGGATTAACTAGATCGGGTAGGCTTCATAGGGACGAATAAGTTAACCCCTTCTCATGTTTGTAACCCCATAAAAATTTATATCAAAGCCGTATAATGGGACATTTTCATTTGTTCAGATGCAAAAGTAATCTGTGAAATTGGTTATTTAAAACGATACAGAGCTTTTAAACGAACGGGTTTCAGTGCATCCATTTTCAGAAACTGAATTCAAGCTTTGCCCTAGAGCTGTTTTGGAAAGTCAGTTTATTTCAAAAAACAATGTGCAAATCAGCTGTAGTGCCGCATTCGCAAACGACTAGAGAACTTCTTGTGAAGACAGCTAAGGAGCTACCTCGAGTCGTGAGTCGGTATCAAAAGGCAATCTCTGGTTGACATTGTTCTTCATAAATTAAACAAAGCTCGTGAATGGCATATGCATGAAAATTAGGCCAGTTCTAAGATTACAAGTGTTATGTTGACCCAACATTTTTCCTTCATCTAATAAACCTTGACATTCCCCACAAATACCATGGGGAATTAAAGGCAAATTATAAGATAAACTTTCAGCGCAACCCATGGCTCCATTTTGGAGTGTAGCTGTTCAGTGAAAAACGTCCAAGATCAGCCAGTTGTCTATTTCTTCTGATCTGTACATCCGGGTCAAGAACTTATTGGTGAAAGTATACACAAGTTTGGTACACTTTACCGGAAGGAAAAACTGATAATGTGGACGGAAGTTTATTCTGCGTTTCAGAACTTTTCGGTGCGTTTCAAATGACAAACTAGAACGTTTTACTCACTATCGTTCCTCAGCTGTTTTTCAGTGCCTTGTTAAGTGGGTAGTGCTGACCGAAAAATTTCGAGGTTCAATCAGCGGTTACCAAACAACCACCCACTCGAATCAACGGTTCTCCAGCTACCCTCATTGTGATTTTCAAGCAGCCATTGGATTCAGTGTCGTCATTGTCTATTAATGGTGGTTCCCTTCTCATCCACAAACTAAAACACGTCCCGACTTCGAATAGAAAATCGATGAGTTCAATGGATACAGCAGTGCCGTTTTATAAAGCGGAGCTCATTAATTTACTATTTGATACACAGTATGTGTTTAGTCAATATTATGTGCTTGGGGAAATGCACTAAGATTGCCCATCCAAAACACGCAGACAGAAAAAGAAGCTATCTGAAGCAAGCAATTATTTCTCATTTGGTCTGAATGCAAATAAACTCAGTTTCAAACAGCATAGTATGTAGATATATGTGTAATGAATACATTTTTACTTATTCGAATACAGTTGTCTTCAGAATTGGCTGAATACAGGGTGTTTGTAACCTCGAATGACCATGGGACGATTTAAAGCTAGTAGTTTATCCAGGTAGCCGTGGTTGAACACTCGAAGCACAAGCATAAACAAATCCCACTAATTTAACTAATATCTTGGTGTAGGTTACCCAGTGGCATTAGATTATCACTAATCATTATTGGACATTTTCACGGAAAATCCTCCCGTAAGAATGCCTTTTCCTTCTGTTTCTTTTTACCATTCACAGGTCACATTTTCCGCCTGTTCAGTTTCCCAGTGCTCGGAAACGTATTTCTGGGAATCGTGATCACGGACACACTGCTGACCTTGTTAACGGATGCACTACTCTTGCACTTGGTCATTTTTCACGCCTACTTATGTAAGTGAATACAGCGAAATCGAATCATGCAAACTATCTGCTCCACTCCGTTTAGATTGAAAAGCAACCAGTTGTGTGTTTCTGGGGGAAATTTGTCCAGTCGTCCACAGACAATAACACACTGCTTACAACGGGATATTACATTTTAGGATTTTAATTTCTTGGAGGAAAGCTTTAACTTTTGATTGAATTATTATGTATCGAAGATTTCAATTAGTTCCTTACTATGTTCACTCAAAAAACTACTCTAGACCGATTATATATCAGTAATGATGTACGCCAAACTTGGAGTCAGACATGGTGCCAATGACAAATACAGAAATAGGTGACAAGGAAAAGGGGCGCAAAAAGCAAACGATTTTCGCTTTTTCACCGCACGCACTTTCGTGTTATTTTGAAAGTTTTATGGTATTCTTGTGAGGCATGCGAGTTTCCTAAGCACACCAAAGTGTTTGCGTTTCTGGCTTTGACTCTGAGTCATATCCCTCACCCTCAACAACCGGCAACAATCCTCGTATACGTGGAGTTGAGACGCACCAAATAAGAGCAGTGCTGACGTCAAATTCTTCATCCCCTACACCGGCTCAGTGTCTGACCCCTACGTCGCTTCTTCCGACCACAACCAAGAAGTGAAAAGCACGCACGGAATGGTAAACGATCGAGGGGTGCGCGTAAAAACAATTGTGAGTTTGGTGATTAGTGTGCAAGCAACAGCCTAATGACGCAAACACCTCTGCACAAAATAGTTATCACATATGAGTGTATAGAAGACGTTTGAGCGCGGCTAATGAACGTGTCTTATATCCGGTCTCACAGTGGAATACCAACGAAATCCCCTCCATCGGACGAATAGAGAAAACGCGAGTGGGTAGACAGATGCGAAATTATATTCTTTATATCGTGGCACCGAGACAGTACCGATACGAGAAATACACTGAATGAAAACGAACGTGACGGCTAAGCAGAAAACGAACTGCGAGCGCGCATAGTCCGCGAAGAACCGTAAGCAATAGTGATCCAAAAGGAGGTCGACAGGAACCTCGGAAAAGTCAGTCCAGTTAAACGCACGAAACCGATTAAAACGATGGGGTCAAAATCAAACGTCAGAAAAGATCTTAGAGGAAACAGATCCGAAATGGTGTCCGGAAAGCGGTTATTTTCGCAGAACGATCGAGATTACTATAAGTGTTTCGTCGGTTCACAGCTACGACAGAATGAGGTTCATTACACGGCGTCTCCTAACTGATCATTATTCGTGAAAATATACTATCCAGTTCAGTTCAGTTCAGTTTATTCAACCATTACCCGCGCAATTTTGTGCTCTGGTTTCGAATGCTACCTTCAAGTATCGTCCAGTAAAAGGCGAAAAGAATAGAAGCATGGTGATAAAGATTCAAAAAAGTCAACGTGTTGGGCGGAAATCAAGAGAACAAGGAAAGAGTCCAAACCCAGCTACGCCACTGACCGCGACACCTGGCCAGATCACTAAATGTCTCCAACCATTTAGTAGGCGGGTCACTTGGACCCCAACCTGGAAGACTGACACATCCTACTTGGCCAAGTCCACTGGTCAAGGTTTTCATACCTTTTTGCCATGTCATTGACTGACCACCTCGACCTACTTTACAATCACTACCTGCCTCAGAGAACAGCTTACGCTGAAGAAGTCTTTTGGTGGGCATGCGTGACACATGTCCCAACCACCATAACCTGTTTAGATTCAACACTTGATCCAGAGACTGACCTCTGGTTCCCAGTGCCTTACGCCGAACTTCAGCATTGCTGACACGGTGTTCCCACCATACTTGGGCAATGCCACGGTGCTCGAACACCGACAGTCTTCGCCTATCTTCTACTCTCAACAGCCATGTTTCTGAACCGCATAAAAAACGGACCTGACCACCGCATTTTACACTTCACCCTTAATAGGCAATCAGATGTCACGCCGACGCCACAGATGACGGAGGTTGGCAAAAGTCAAACACGCCTTATGTATACACAATGACACTTCATCCGTTATTTATCCACCTGGTGAGATGTAACTGCCCAGGTAGCAAAATTAATCCACTTCAGCTAGAGCTTCACCTGCTTATGCAAGGTTTGGTGTTGAACGAGCATACTAGCCAGGTAAGCAACAATCAGTTATTGATTCATGTCAACGGATTTTTGTGGCCGGTTTTGCCTACGGGTGACAAGTGGTTTATTGTAATATCTTTTGCCGAGCAATGCTCTGCAGGGAAACATTACTCCGACGTGCAGTATGGCGTATGCATCTGTTGCGATAAGTTACACATTTTTCTCTGCCGAAAGGTACCATATCTCACTAGCTGACTCGGGTTTTACAACCAACGATGTTCTCGAGGATTACGTTTTTATGAGAATCTCTGATCTGTGCCCCGGTCGTGATTACCGAACTTTCTTGCACCCTTAGTATCAGTTGTAGTTATGAAACCAACTGTTACATTCTATATACGAACGGGTTATCATATTGAACTTACTAATTTTTTCGTTCCAAGGGCTGTCCAGAATTTGTAACTCGAGGAGCATTGGATTGTCCCTCGGACAAATTTGTGGGCTGTAATAGGCAAGAAATATGTTAACAAAGTATTTCCAAGTGTCATTTCCGTTTTTCTAGATGTCACTTGCACCGTAGGCGAACAAACTCAAGCTGCGTGTGTACCATCGTTTTTTGCGGTCTTAAACAATATGGCGCGTATTTTGCTCTATTGTTTCCTTGCGGAATTTTTTTAGTTTGCTTTAGAATTGTGCTAGTTCATACTCATCGGTACACTAGCCCTGGTTTTCTGTTCTAAGAGCCATCTATGAAATAAATTATTTTGCGGAGAAATACACAGGTGGTTGTTGATTCGAGCCACTTAACGTATTGTAACTTACAATGTATTTACTGCTGACTACTTTAAGGATATATTTTACCTGTTTTGACTACCGGAAGTTCTCTTCGTCACATCGGGGCTATCTCGTCCTCCCATTTTGGGCATACCGTTGATATATTTTCTGGAGGTGATAACATCTTCGTTTAACGGTAGTAGCTTCAGTCGTTTCATAATAAGAAGGTAGTTGACCTAGAATACGCTTGTTCACATACCATTTCTAGTCTTGACCATATCACGCAGGGAAATAAGATGCTTTGCTTTACACACTCTTGGCTGTCAGTCACTGAGATGGTGAGTATTGCATTTCACACACTTTGGAAAGTTATTAGGAAGTCACAGAAAAAAAACCCAAGAAACAAATCACAAACCAGTTCGAGCACACCCGGCCAGATCGACCAGTCACTAATCGATAAGCCATCATACCACACGAGGCTAAACCCCCCTGACTTACCGTACAGCTGTCCGCAGTCCAACGCAAATCGGATCAAAAATCAATGGTTAGCACTGCTTGGCGTAGACTTGGTCAAGGCAAAAATCTGACTGGACGCCCGAGTACGGGTGATGTTCCATTTGTGCTTCAAATACAACATCGCATGTTCATGTAAAATGTCATTTGGTATGTCACTGCGTGCTTGACGTAAGAGAGTTTTAGACGAGGATCAGCTGCACAGGTCGTCCACAGAAATAACATAGTAGTAAGCGAGGTTCAAAATCACAATCAAGTGGAAAAATAAGAAAGGCAAGTGTAATTCCCAGCAAATAAATGTTTTCTTTCAAACGACTTAGATAAACTAAGGACCTAGAAAAAGTGGTAGTATGAACTCTAATCAGCTAGAGTAATGAGAATATAACTTGTCCGACACCTCCGAGAGCTATCTTCTTTTCACAGACACCCGGTAGCTAAATTAGTTTTTTAATCCATGCACATTTCAGTGTAACAGTAGACACAGAAAACGTCGAAAAGCTTGGCAATCATGGGCTGTAAACGTTCGACTCACTGTCATGTTTCAATCATTGTAAGAGTCATTCTTTCCTTTTGTTCTTTCTTGCTACATTTCTATCTTAACCGGAGTTGTGTATCAACGGAAAAGACAGCCATGTTTACCTGGTTAGTGATTGACGCGGATCCAATAGACGCACAGTCGCTACTGCGTTTCACTCTTTTTACAATTTTCAATGGTTTCCCCGTGCACGATACACCTGATGAAGTTGTGTGGTCAAACACGAACGACGGTTGCTGAGGAAAAATGTGAAACGGCTCTTTTCACTGCATCATTTTTGGATTTTTCCTTACATTTTGATGGTAAATAATTGCATGGTCATAGGAATAACTTTTGAACATGATCCGTGGCTAAAGCAGAGGGTGTTTTCAATCTTACTTATACTACGGCACAGACACCAGGGGCATGACTACCTATGAATTTATTGTGGCACAACGTCAAAAGCCATCAAAGAAGAACCGGACGTTGGCCGTTAAGCAGATCAATCACATGGACAATGGCAGAGCTGAAATCGGTAACGGAGGATTGACGGATGCGTATGTGAAACGTGTCTTCACAATTGAATCGACGCGAAACAGTTTACATTCGGACTCAATGATTAAAACTGCGGATGGAAACAGTAATCTACTGTCCACACACTTCCTTGGTGAAAGTTCACTTTTGACCACAAATTCCGTACCACTTCTCCGACCATTGTCGACCACACGTATTGATGTGTCTCGTCTAGTCACTGCGGCTGCTCCACCACCAATCAATCCTCAGTTAATCAAATATCAACCGTCATCACCGAAGATGCAGGCTGCCGGCGAAGGGCGAAAACTCTCCAAGGTAAACTTCACATCCTAATTTTTATTTTCAGTAGTGGGAAATTCAAATTTTTCATGCAACAAATCATCTTCTAGTAATAAAGCTCCAATTTCTGGTAAAAACCGTGCAAGCTAGATAAAGTTATCCTTTTCTTATTATAAATCATCATCACTGCATTCCAAAAGCGTCCCTTCTGCGGCTGATCTAACTTTCAAAGGGTTGGCATAATGTGGTGTTGAAACCAACCAACCCATTGATATCTACAAAAGGTAGTTGAAAGGTGACCTTGTTTTTTGACTAACAGTCATACACGCCAGGCTGGATTGGGTCGGATTGTGCTTGGTTGCTATGCACTGCTGATGATTCCTAACGAGCCAGATGATTCGAACTCCGGTGAATTGAGATCATGTAGTGCACAAGTGAACCAAGAAAAAACGTTTCGCATTATGTGTGTGTATGTGTGGGGCACAAGCTAGGTCACTAAAATTCAACCGTTCATTGTCTGCTCAGTCTTGCGTTGTGCATAAAATACAAACTCCAAATGGTCAATAAATATCCTAAATTCTGGTGTAGACAGTAATAAGTGTCCGAATTCAAAAGCACTCCAAAAAGGAAGGGTAAAAATGAAAATCAGTTCGGTTCCGTTCATTTAACCATTGATCTGACACTTCTGCGCTCTGGTTTTGCTACCTCATAGTCTCAACGAATCAGGAGCAAAAAGAATGGAAACACAAGCTGATAATGAGCCGAAGAGAGAGTAATAAAAGGCAATCACGAAGAAAAAGTATGAGACCGAATACAACTACGCCACTGCTCGAGACACTTGGCCGTATCACCGGTGGGCTGGTCTTGTAGACCCCACTCCGGAATTTAAACATACCTTTTTGCCATGTCACAAAGTGACCACCTCTTCCTACCTCTCAACCACTACCTAACTCGAAGAACAGTGTACAACTGAAAACTCTGTTATCGGGCATGCGTAACATACGTATTCATGAAAGATTGAGTGAACTTAGTCATCAAGTTAATGTCCCGGGAAAACTGACTAATTCTGACGATGAAAACTATTAGGAAACTGACCTCCGGGTTACTTCGTATGACGTTAGTTAAGACATTCAGAATACCAAATTACCTACTTTCTCAAGTGCAACAATGACAATGAGGTAAGCATACTTGCGAGATACACCTTGAGTGAAGCATGTCATCGGTGGGAATATTCCTTTAGACGGGCGCGTGAATGGAAAGAAAAAGGTTTTTTGATTTGATTCATACTGCACCCATTACTGCGTTAAGCATGTCTTATAGAATGACGCACTATACGGCAATCTAACACACATTTCAATAAAGAAACCCAAATGCCCCATCTGCGCTGTATGCAAGTAGACTTATGGATATCAAGCCACAGATAGCTATTCTGCATTCAGTTGTCATACAATCTTCCACCTATGTGACGTTCAGGGTTTGTTCTGGGTGATGGACACCACAGATGACTGTACAAATAAGTTCTAGTAAGCCTTCTGGAAACATATCGTAGTTTATTAGGGCAAAGTACATCCACACGTGGATGCATACTGCACCATGTTACCTTACGCTGATTTATCATCGTCAGTACCGGTCACCACTTGATACTTTATGCGAGTGAACGGTAATTCAGCACCCAGTACAACCCGATATAAAATTTGTTTACTGTTCACTGTAATCTAACAAAACGTCATCAGGAGGATGTGGATTCAGTATTCTGTTTCCTTGAGTTACCTAAATCCAACCGTTTTGTGCAAAGTTCAATAACAACACTAGTCCTATGGTGAGGTCCTTACTTGATTCGACATCGTGGACTGTGTGGACACAGATATCTCTTCAGTTTTTGTTACTATTAAAACGGATTAGTGGTTTAAATAATGGGATACTACCCAAGTGGAGTGTTTTTTGTTGAATTGAGGAAGAGTCTGCCTGTGCATAACTATGTCCGTTCAATTTTCCCCGTCAGTTGTGCAGTCAGCAGATCTTCCTTGAATTTGAGCTAATATTTTGCCCAATTAAAATATCATCTAAAAAACTGAATTAGCAAAGGCATATCGAATGCATTAAGCCATTGTTTATTGTTTTCTTCATATTCATACTTGCCATCCTGTTTACTTATATTTGCCAATCACTACAGACAGATAAGAAGTGTATTAGTAGATTCGATTATCTGCGTGAGACACATAGTGCGCATAATTCGTCCAGAAAATAAACAGCATCACCACAGGTATCAGTCATACTAGTACGATTCCGTTTATTTTCAATTTTCCTACTTCCAGAAGAGATACCTGGTTACTAGAATGATGAGTGCGGTGGAAGATAGACTGTACTGATATGAGTAGAGGTTTTAAAAACAGTTTCCGTTTGGAGAACACAGAACTAGGCAGAAGAAAAAAATAATACCAACAAGAATTAGTAAAAACAACTGACGTCTGATTGACCTGGCACTCTTTCGGTAATTGTATTTGCGTCAACACATTTGAACTTGGGATCCGCGCTCAGAACAGAGCATCCGAAACATTCACTATTGAATTCTCATTTAGATAACCAACCTGAGAGGTCCTAATTTGGTGTATAGAACAAATGTCATAACCAGATGTTATGCTCAGTATGTTGGCAAATGATTAGAATCTGTAGACGTACCAAGTGTGCTCAATTCTATCACTTTAGACGATAGTCAGACTAAGCTTGCTGATGTAATTTGTTCATGCAGATCGAGAGCAACTGTGGAAACGTTTGTAAATTTTTCCGTGGTTCAATGATCAGTATCAGTTTAGTTCATTTCATTTCGTTTCACTTATGATCGTCAAACACTTATGGTTGCGTCTGGTTGGGCTGCTTTTGGTTTTTACCAGGCAATGCCACTTAGTCAATAGTGAAATGCGTCGACATGTAGGATACAGCAATTATGGCAGTCCAAATATACAACCACATTAGGACCGTGAAAGTGAATGAGAAGTTGAGTGTAGGTACTCCACTAAGGGGATCTACTCCACGTCATTCGATGTCTCCACCTATCCGGCAAAGCCCACTGGTTAGGTGCCTTATGACCAAAATTGTATTTTGAACTGACCACTTTGACCCATTGTCCAACTGCTACTTAATCCAAAGATTATTGTGTTCAAAGGTATTATATCCGATGATGTGTGGAACACGTGACCCAATCACCACAACCCGTACAGATTAAACGCTTACTCTAAATATGGCCTACATGTCACTGACCCCGTGTGTTCACCAACTTTGCGCAGTGCTACGGGCAAACAATGCTCTAACAGAATTCGGTCAAAAGGTAAAAGATGTTACCGACAGTTTACTACATCTTTCCCTTATCATTCCCTATAAAGACCACGTTTTTGATCTATATAACAAAGTTAGCCATCATGAAATTCTAAGTATTTATGTAGAAACAAACTTACAAAAGAGACCACAAAAGTTGGTTGCATAAACTGGCAACAAGCGCGACTGTTCATTTTAAGACTGACTGACAGTCGGTGTCATTAGTTCATAAAGAGAACTATCTTTTGACATACACAGCGAAAGCTGCACTTCTTCGGACTATCATCCCGGCGTAGTTAAGGAGTCTGACAAGCTCAACATTCTTCCTCCTCTGAAAACACATCAAGGATCTTTAATTTTCCGTAATATTTGATTACGGCAAATCAGTATTGTCACGATAAGCTAATAAAAGTTGTTTTCACTTTCTTTTTTGAACAGAATGGATAATCTTCGAATAACAGATGTATTTTCATCTTTGTGTTCTATTTATTTGTCTCTGTACAAACTGTTTTTTCAACTAGAATTTAATGTGAATGGTTGCAATAAACATATACCAAAAATGATATCCATAGCGCCTGTCAAGAATGTACCTGATTGAAATGTGTGCACAAGTTATTCTGTCTGCAAATTATAAACCACCAAAGACTGGCTGAGAGATGACGAGTTTTATGGACACAATATTATGTTTACCAATCTTTAGAAGGACACACAATCTGCTTAGGAAATGTTTAACGTGATATTCCACGTGCACGATCTGTCTGCCGGCTATGAGAGGTCAAGTTAAGACATGTTTCGCAGCCACCAGATGATGGGTACGAATGCACTGAAAATTAGTGTATGTCAACAATACAAACTCGTGGATAATCGTCATCCAGTGCTACAGCGCTGGGTCATAACAACTAGTAAGAGTAACTTGGGATTTGGAGAGCACCAGGGGGGTTGGTACGAACACTAATATGAAAGCATGTTTAGCAAACAATAGAATGAACCCATAGTTGTTTCTATTTGATAAGGACGAAGAAGCTGAGTGGAAAATGTTACACATTTGTAACTGGCGTGATTAAAATTGCACTGTTCTCATTTTAATTCGCTATTGCCCATTCACTGATCACAGATGGCAAAGAAACAGTCTCGTTCTAGCGCGGATTTATTCGTACCCTGTATGGGCCACGATTTTTAAAAGCATAACAGATTTATAATAAAAGCCGATTGCTGCTGGAATAACAATACGGCCTGAAATTCCGTAAAAATAAAATACCCTTCATCGCACTCAGTATGGCCAAGTCAGTCGACATTATACTGCTCAGACAATGTTACGGTCGGTGCGCTTGAATCTGTTCGCGCACTTCTTATTTTTGTTCAACTTGACGTTTTTTCCGGTAACATTATTGGTCATAGTCTTTATATTACTGGGGTAAATAATTCCGTATAAAACCAAAGGAGTAAAATCGTAGTGTTCGACGTGAATATTAGAAAAACAATTCGGCGAATACCGACAGAACGTTGCGCGGAAAGCAAAAGTTGCCACGCAACATGTGCGTGACCAACATTACTTCAAAATGAGATGGGGTACGATAATTTTGACAAACTATTCCAATGGACCGTAAGCGGGAGATTTCATTCCCTTGAGAAATCGAATAAAATGCATGATTTCTGTTTATGCTTGATAAGTCAGCTGTGGACTGATTGACGTTGGCTTAGAACTCTATCTCTGTTGGCCAGACGAAGTCGTTGTATTGTAAACGAATGCTTTGTTGATTTTTTTGTCTATCGAACAATTTTGTGTTTTTAGGCCGAAAAATGGTTTTTATTGGCGCAAATTCCTACCCGACTACTATTTTTAGTCAAATACTGGGATTGTTCACACTCAAAAATCAGTGAACTGCCCACCTTGGTTGGAGTGCAAAACATGAGCACCGAAATCGACTAGTTTCACGTATATTTTTCCTACGAACTCATTTTAGCTTGACAAATATTGCCCTTCGTACGTAATACAACTAAAACCCTATCATTAATACAAAGCGTCGTTGTACTTTCCAGCAAAATATTTAACAATTGATAGAAATAAATCCTATTGGATGACCCAGACGAAGATTGTGATCCAGCATCTGACGTTTAACTCTCAGTTTTTAGCTAAAGGATGAGCAGGATTGTTCTCCTTGGTACTGGGACATCATATATTTCAATAGTAAACGAAACAGTTGCAGTGTTCCAAAAGCCTTTACCCTTTTATTTTTATTTTCAACAGAACATGGTAGCTCCACTTTATGTGCCAATGCCATTGGAGAAAAGGTAAGATTGTTTTTATTGATTGTTTGCTTTTTATTCACTGACCAGCTGTTGTGGACACTTCCTAAGCACACTACACATTATTCGCGCCAGCGAATTTGGTTCCTCAGCGTATTTATTTAAATCTCTATGATAAGAGAATTTTCAGTGTTTGGGTTACAAGTCAAACGTTGACACATAAACTGGTGCTGAAGTCATATTTTACAAATTCAAGTCACAATCTGACTTCCAAGCCAATTCTCCCATCGAACTTCAGTACGTGTGAATAGTAGATGCTACTGGTAAATGTACCGTTTTGTACCGCAATGAGGACTCCAGTGAGCTAACAAACTCGCGCTTCGGCCAAAATAAGGAGAGGCGGATTATTCTCATTTTGAAATGAGGAAGAAAATACTACAGAAGAACGAAACTGATTCAACCACAGTGTTGTTTATCTCGTCAGTCAGATCACGCGCTAAATTGGGCACTTTGGAGTTGAGTTAGACATTTATGCGGGAAGGGATAAGTCTAAATGTTGATTGTGTGGAGAGATGTGAGCGACATGCAGATAAATCGAGGTACGGGGTGTGCATGGGGCCCGCAGGAATAATCATGGCCAATTTTTTACAGGCTATAGTGTGTAAACAGCATACTGGAGAAGTAAGCAGATTATATGAATAAGCGGAACACGACTGATAATGACTAAGCCGCGGTGTAGTGTGTGCAATGTCTCTCAAAAGTTATGAGACTCCGTTAGCCCAACGACGTCAGGTGCTAAACCTGTCTAATAAAGAGTGTTCTGTCGGCTTTTCGAAAATGATGAAGTGATTCAGGTATCCGAAACGTACCCAGGATCTCAAAATACACACTTCGAACCATTTACGGCAGTTTTTGCCTGTCTGTTTTCGTGTTGATGTACAACTACAGTGTTTCTAACTCTGTAGGTTCACTAGATAGCACAGCAGAAATTTGGTCTGTAATCATCGGCCAACTGCTCTATGTTGTCTTTGGCACCATACTGCGTAACGTAGTTTCCTTATCGAACAAGGTCACATGCTTCCCTTATTTTCAGCCACATAAGGAATTCACTTTAGGGCGGTTAGTACCAAACCTGCAATGCATTCAATTCCTCAGTCCTTTTCAGTTCTATATTAAGGTTGTCCAAAGCAGTCCAAATATATCCGCCAACGTGGAGTTCAGCTCAGTCAAACAATAACCACGCATTGTTTACGTTGAGTCTGGTTACTATTTGTGAACAAACCCCCAGTCTAGGAAAAGTGATCCAGAGAAGAAAATATTGACCGGAAAACTGTTAATGATATCATCAAGCTCATGAAAAAGTATGTAACCAGATATAGCCATATCCTCAATCAGTGAGTGGGTGGATCTCTTTAGCATCATCCGGGCACCCTAGCACGTGCTGCATGGTCACATCCAAAGGAAACTGTTTTTACACCACAACCATACTAACAATTAGCGAGAGATATTCACCAGCACCAAGGTGCTAATATTATGTACACCCTTTCTCCACACTCTATCACGTTTCTTGACAATCCCCTTTTTGAACCTTGCATCTTGTTTTTACTTATACTTATTTCTTCGGGTTCATCTTTGAAACTCCCAAAGAGCACTTTTAGTAATTAAAAAGAGAGAGAATTCCGATATGTTTTCGAATAATCGGCATGCAAGCTGCCACACAACTTTCACACCTGGGTTACAGTAACTGTCACGCATTTTTTATAACTCTCAACACTGTAATGTGGTATAATTTACACGTTTACAATAACTTACTATGAATATGAGCGCTTGCACAGGCAACGTCGTTGTTCGTTGGGTTAGTAGTGACACAGACACGAATAACTAACAGAAATCACATCTGTGATTCATTTGTGGGCTCTTCAATGAAGAGTATCTATTCACATTCCAGACGATTCAAATAAGATCCTAGTGAAGATAAAATATCGGGGTGGACAAGTTTGAAGATGAGTGGACGGAGTAATATTAGGTGCGCTTATCTGATGAGTGGTAGCAAAGTCAAAACCGGTTGTATGCTTCCTGGGGGGAGGGGGATATCCACACGTTTTTACATACTACTTATGAGATGTGCGAAGAGAAGACCCACACATACGTCTTTAAGGTGAAAAAAGCCCGGGTTCAGACCCTAGGTGCGGCGGAGAATATGCTCTATTCATGAACTCTAGCGAGAGAAAAAATCCGAGTCTGGTGCTTCCCAGTGCAGGATTGACCGTATGACCTGGGATTTCTGCATGACAAGACAGTCAGCCAGCATTTATGTAATACTTCTGCCATCAGAGAAGCTGACTGTTCAGTGGGGAAGAATAACAGTTCTGTCGGATTTGATTGTATCAGTGAAACATTGCATTTTTGTTTGAATAAGACGGAGGTCATCATTTTGGTTAGTTCCATATTGGAAAAACATTTGCGAATGACACGATCAATATGGATGATTTAACCAGAATTATTGGGTCAGGTCTACTCGAACAGTAGCTAAGGTGACTAAGTGGAATATCGTGGCATGCGTAACGATTACTACGTCGACTTTCGCCTTTTTCTTTTGTTTGAAGCAATCAGAACCAACATGCAGTAGAAAGTTATCTATCTTTGAAGACAGAAGGATTATTAATAATAAAGGCATTTGACTTACTTCGAAAGCCTTTGTTATTGGAACATTGTTATGGCCAATTCATTACCTGTCTTAGTCTTTTTCTACTCTAGGTTGAGCACTATACTCTTTCATTATTTTATATTTTTTTATTTTTATTTTGTATAACTGTTTATAAAATGCGGGAACAGAATCAGCTGTATCTTAGAATGAAACCCAAAATTATTCATGAAGATCCTGAGCAAGCTATAAATGATAACCCCTTTCATTCGATTAGTCGTGCGCACAGTGAATTGAAATACGTTACCTAGAGCTCGTTTGGTGACATCAATACACTCTATGGTTCGTGTGGAATTATCGACCGGTCTAACACGTTGGACAATCGCAACCGCATCATTTGTCAACAACAACGACAACCACATTCGGCAGCAACACCAACCAATCTGAAACAATTTGAATAGCATGGGTAGAAACACGAATTACCCCCCTCCCCTTACAGTGTCCTGAGTTGCCATTGGATCCGTGTATGCGCGTCTCAGTTGCTCAATTGTTCAGTCACATTTGGATTTTACAATGTACTGACCCAGTGTGCAATGGCACAGAGACCGACCCTCGGTTGTCGGCACATTTGACTGAACTGTTGATCGCACTGACACACAAACACAGAGTCACATGCTCTCAATCGTCCTGAGCATTTATTTGGCTGACTTTGTTAATCAACTCGTAAGGCACTCATTGTTCTCCGTATGCAAAAGGTTTGGGCAAAGCCTATTTGTTGGGATTATTGTAACTGCATTCATCGATTCAATGCGAAACAAAAGCATTTTGTCATTTAATCTGTTTGTATTTCTTCACGGCTAAAAACGTCTAATGTAAACATAAATTATGAACGACAGATAGAAAATTGGTACCAATGTGGAAATTTGGGAACGGTGCATATTTAAAAAGTGGCCTTTTGACAGGTTAATGAGCCGAATGATGGATGAGTTCAAGTAGTAAGGAATTAGGTGAACTACTGTAACACTGCCAGTTAGGCGTGAAATTGAACATAATATAGTCACATGTTGACCACATGGCATACGTCCAATAATTTAATTGAAACGGGAAATCTGGAATATTTGCAAAAATATGCCTTGCTGTCTTGACAATGAAATAGGTCCTGATCAGAACATTCACCTCATCACTGGAATTCATAAACGGAACGCTTCAAAAGGCATGCTTCACAAAATGCGACTGTTAACTAGAAGTATTTCCCTCCTCAACTCTATTGGTAATGGCTGAATATTCATACTTTCTGGAAAACGATGTGACCAAATAGCTTTACATAGCCTGAACACTTCGGGAGTCTGATTCGGCACAACCGTAGATTCAAACAACCATCGTGCTTGTGGACGCAATAACCAATAAAATTGTGACCGGAGACCGAAGTGATCCATTTTGCAGAGTTTGGTTTCCCAGTTTTGGGCTCGTAGCTCACATAGTAGAGTTTAAAAGGCAGCTAAACGTGGGGATTGAAATGTACACGGGCTGACAATTAGTCACATTTAAGTCACTGAAAACATAACTTTCCCGACACAAATTTGAACATAGAAGTCATTAGCATTAGATTGCACGATGTATTGCAGACCATTTCGCTGCATCTTTACTAGTGCATACTGCAGTTCTGCAGTTCTATTTTTGTCAAAATCTGCCAAATCGACTTATCAAGGTGAAAAAGTGGTTGAAAATATTTCCAGTTTTCAGTGTAAAGTGATTAAGCAGGTCAGTGTGGAGTAATGTTCTGAAATTTAGATGCATCAAGGTGATATTGCAGTCCGTATGTTCTAATTTGCAAATGGTTGATCAACCTAATCTAATGACTTCGAAATTAACTAAGTGACAGACAGAAGTAGTTCTAAGCGTGCACCACGTCTACAAATGTGAAACAGATAACGTTTTGTGAATGGATAATCATTCTATTTTCTTTCACTGTTTGCTCTTCTTCTAACAGTATTAAGTGTGATACCGAAATAATACCACGAAAGCTGTCAGTGGAACGATCTGATTCTGGTGACGATTCAGCAAACAACGCTTCGAATATTGACAGATCAATTTACCCGCACGGGAACAAAACGGATTTGCAACTTTGTTTTAACCAAAATCCCGCGATAAAAGCGGGGAATGGGGATGCAATGATGTATGATGAATCGGTAAACCAAATTCAGGAAGCAGAGAGTCAGTCTGAGGCCGTCTTTGCTCGTGCAAATGTCCGCATCATGAGTGACGAACACACAAATTCGGCGTCTTCAACCGGTTCTGTAAGTTTACATAAATTATCATTCCCACTTTAGCGGTCATCCAAGGTGTCAACGTCAGTAATTTAATCAGAAACTGGACCTCGCATTCCATACATTTTCACGTCTATTGCCACTCCCGGTGCTACCTGTCAAACACACAAACACTGAACTTTCGTCGGGGAACTCAGAACTTTATCTTCCGCATGCTATCTTAATTTGTCTGACTCAGTCAACTGGCTGGGGAACTTCATTCATCATGGTACAGTGCTAGAACACCGCCAATATTTGGTGCTAGGGAGCACGATGTATCCGATCAGTTTGGTACAACACCTGACCATCTGGATATCATTTTGATCGTGTCTCAAATTCTGTGTCGATATTACTGAATATTCTCTACAGTCGTGTATTGGTCCACGCTCTTTTACGACATCCATGAGCTTCAAATTGAAGTAGAACTATCGGAGACCTACCCGGGACTCTAAGGCGCTCATCGATGTATATTCTTCCGTCTCGATCGCATTACGTAGGGTTATTTTGGGTCTGTGGATTGTGTTATCGCATTTTACAAGTATCCTAAACGTTGCTGATCAAAATGTTGGATTAGGAGTTAAAGACGAGCACAGTAAGCATTTAATCCGTTTGATAGTGTTCACGCAAGCCAATAGGTAAACGAATAAGTTAGTCAACAGTCTATCGCAAGGCGTAGGCAGCACATGCGATCGAAAGCGGCCGTTCAGGGCGGCTGTGCAACAAAAAATCAACAAGCAGTTACAGTTTAATGCTGCAGTCTGACTGTTTGGAGTACACCGTCACTGGTATAGGCGAAGTCACAGTAATGTGAGTGCGTCCCTCCTTATTAATTTTCGGTTCCAACTTACCGATCAATATTTTTGTCGGCGTGGTAATGACGTAGTCAACAGTTCAGTCAATAGCAAAATCTCATCACACAACTGATCTGTATTTTGCGCTAAACTTAAGATCTCATCACGGTTAGTTAATGTTTGCTTCTTGGGGTGCTATATTATTCCTCGTGCCGTCGTTGATAATGGAATGGAAATTAAAAGCCCAACAGGTGTTTACGTATATCAGCTGTCTGGAAACAGTTTAGTTCTAGGAGTAACCCTGGTGTTAGGTATTAGAAACTTGGACGGATTATACCTGTTCGAACTCAGAGAAACATTAGCGTGGTCAACGAATGATGAGTTTATTGCCTCCAGTTGACTTTCAGCCCTCTCACGTGATATTCGCAGGTCTTCTGAAAATAAGTCCAAAATATCTGTCACAGTTTTTGACCATTATCTATCTGACAGATAAAAAATACTCCCAAGAGCTCAGTCGAAGTATATGAGGAACATTCTGGTGGTTATGCGACCTCTTCGTATTTACGCCATCGATGTCGATCTTTTTCTAGGCCCTTGAGGACGGTGGATCGGAAAACTCGTACATAGGAAGCTCTGATGAAAGTCCATATCCAAGGAAAACCCAGGATCCGAAGTTGCAGACTCGAAAGATAGACGACGAAAGACCATCTCCTTCAAAACAATCAACGTTTTTGCCATAATCTTATTCACAGATGACGTGTTTTCTTTTATTTGATTTCACTGGAAATCAGCACTTTATTTTTCCTCGGTCACATTTTGATCTCTATTTGGCTTGATTTGTCATACTTATGTGTGCATTTTATTCCGTATTCAAATCTGCCAGTCACTTATTTGGCGGCTCACTGTGTGTAAGCGAATTGACTTGAATAACCTAGGACCACTTTTAATATAAAAGTTACAATTTGTTCTGTCCACCTAACAGATTTCACCATCAATCTTGTGATGAGAATACGATTTTAATAATATACTCAAAGAGATAAATTATTCACTCAAGTTGTTTTCTGTTTTTCTAGTGTCACGTGAAAATTAGAATAGTCGCACCGATTTCACTGCTGACCCTCACTCAGGATGAGGTGAAAACTTTACGATTGGTTTTTCGCCTACTGGGGGCATGTCAGTAGATAAACCGTTAACTGGTGAATCTTGAGAATGCAATGACAACAGACTTCAACCTTTTTGATGATTCAGCCATTGAACACGAAATAGTCTGACGGGACTGAAACAAAGCGAAATTGTGCCGTTCGGCTTTTGGATTTATAAGCACTTAAGCATGATAGAGCTTTGATTACCCGGTTGATTCTGAGGGATCATTACGGAATTCAAATGCAGCGCGTTCACCTCATGTTCCTCCATCCACAGCGTGCGCGCCTCTGGTGTCGGCCGTAACACAAAAGAAAGTAATTAATCGGATGAATTTGAATTAATGGGCGGAGCATTCATGTTGAATGAGATGTTGTATGAAGCAGCAAGTTCAGTTTTTTATTGTAAAGATTATTGGTTTACTTATCTCGTCGAGGTTATATTTGCGAGCTAGAAAATAACGTTTGCTTGAGAGCGCATTTCTCGGTGCTCATTTGCATCAATGTATGCTGGTCAAAGTGATTTTCTAGAACAAAGAAATAAATGAGGCAAAGGAATTACTCTAACTGGAGAGTATCACAGAGAATCGAGAAGCATTCATCCATCAGAGTGGTGGTGGAAACTGGATTAGTGTGCCTTGGAGTAATACTAGTGCATCTTGGGCCCGTCAGACTCTGAGTGAACGGTGATGATTTGAAGCACCGCCTGTAGTCCACTTTTGCGACCCTGATTATCTTCAGAAAAAGGCCTCAATCTAATGTGAATAAGACATATTCTTCCTGTAGGAACTGAAAACACTTGATAGCTTGTTCATCTTTTGTCCTTTATTTTCTCAATCGAGAGAGTAACCGAAGGGGAGTGACTGTACACAGATTTTGCAGCAGACACCAATTATATTACTATGGCAAATAATTACCCCTAGTTTGTTCCACTATTCTACAAAAAAATATTTTTAACCCATATTACAGTTAAGGTTTTTGAGTTTGAGGAAAATATGCAGACTTGCTAATACATAACCTCGCATAGATTTTCACTTGATCCCGACTATGGATCCTACGTTCATGTTTCCGTGCTGGGTGCATCACTGTCGTTCTGAAAGAATCCCCAGAATTCTTTGGTAAGCAAAACAGTTTTGGCGTATAATGTCTATTTTCTCGTCAAGAACATTGGCTAAAGTACAGTTTTCCTATCGGTTTAACCGTTTCGTTCTAAATCCCAGCCGTAATCAATAGCAAGTGCAAAAAGCTCTCCCTATCTTTTGTCTCATATTGGTTTGAAGACTTTGAAAACTTTCAAGGATAGCAGCGCATGGATCAGTAGTACAGGAGTTTGATATAGATGACTAAACCCTGCGGTTCACCTAATATATAGGATACTTATTCAACTACCGAATCTGCTGATGCATTTGTCATCAATAACGGGACGGGATTCTCCATTGTAAGCTATTTCTTCGAAGTGTGTGATGATTGGGAGGTTCAATTAGGCGAGATAGGATTTATTACGTTTACCTTAGGGATGATGAAGAAACCTATTTCTAGTTTTAGATGTGGTTGGTGATTCATATAGATGAGTAATTCGTTTCAGTATTGACTTCAAAAGGTTTTCTCACTTATTCCGTCGCTCCAAAAGTCCATTAACCTTACTGTGTATCATTTGAAACGACAACAAAACGGGAACATTTATTTAAATAGATCAGCGACTGACTTTTTTTTACCACGACCATCTCCTGCTAGACGGTAAATCGGCTCTGTGAATAAAACTATTCATGGAGAGTCTTGGAAACACAGTACGAAGCGGTGTCCCCAGCACCATTCGGGTGTGTTGTGCTACTCGGTCACCCAGTCCGGAGTATGATGTGAGTTGACAGTGCCCCATTCTGCGTTTGTGTTCGAGGATGCATCTGAAGCCTCTGAGCATACAAGTGCGACCTGCAAGTTATCAGGGTTGTTCCAGAGGAGCCGGTGGCCTATTGTGTAGCTCACTCGCCTCTCCTGGAATACGCAGCCGAGTAGACTGGATAATTTTCCCTTGTAGCCTTTAGAACAGCAGATCTCGTCCGCCCATTCAAGATTTTCTGTCTTCCCATGCCGAACATCTTCTCGTCGAGGCTTTTGGACCTTGGGTACCTTCAACCTGGTTCAGCCCATCTGCCGATTGGTTTCCTGGGTTGTGACCGCTGATGTATGCTTCAGCTTTGTGGAGCCGCAGGTGAGAGCTGAGCAAGTGAAAGAGATCAAAGTGACAGAATGTCCCAAAAGACGTGACAGTCGACCACCTCAGGTGTGATACTCCTTTAAAATACCCCGCACACCCGACTGAGTCGCGTCTAACAGTGAAATTAACTTTGCTCACCGATTTAACGCATTTTCCGTAGGCTGTTTCTCGGGCAAACGGAAGTAACAGTCAGTCTAAAAGGCTCGTTTCAAGTGATGGACAAGTATGAATTGACCATTGCTGAAATATTTGCTGCTTCACTCGCTCCAAAATTTAATGAAAAAACAGGAAAAAAAATTTTTAGTGACATGACGCGTGGTCTTTTACAACTTCAGAATGTCACAAGCAACTCTTTTATAACCGTACAAGATCGTTGTTGATGCATTTATTGAATTAGTTGTAAATAAAGAAGCCAGTTTGGAGTTTTTTAATGCCACTTGGGTGGAAGTTGACTCATTTTAGGCGAGGCAGCAGATGAAATGAAATTTGAACTCAGAAACGTACTTGGTCGTGATCACAAAGATATTTTGGGAAAAGAGCTGATATTCTAATAAATTGAACCTCTTGCTATGTATACACATCGTTAAAGAACCAATTGTTTGGAGATCCTTTTACTGATGAAAGAGAAAATAAACAGGGAGAACGTTCTTTTGCTTTTGATTGAATTATTCCAATCGTATTTCGTACACCCTCCTTATTGTCATATTGCTGAAGTAGGTCTGAAGTTGTAGATACTACCAGCGATATACAATTAGTTTTTTCTTTTGTAACCAATTTTCCAAGCCGTATTTTTTGCGATACGGCTATACACAGGGAAGTCACATTCAACATTGATTTGCATGATCTATTCCACGGTGGTTCTTTGCATTTTTACTAGTATGTAATGATGTCAGTATATAGTTCACAAAGACTAAACCCAGAAATTTGATCGGATTCATTCAAAATCAGGCAACGGTTCAAATGATGTTAACACTTCTTGAACGTATAGCCTGATTAGCCGTTCATATTGCACGACTGTGAGTAACGATGATGAGCAGGTATCATCTGAGGACACCTCAACAGTCTTCCATTACTCGTGTTGCAAATGACTGTGATTGGTGTGCGTGAACTACAGCTCCAGTTGCGTAATAAGCGATCTAGGCTACCTGTGTTACTCTGACTAAGTCGTCAAGTTGAATCGGTCAGCCGACGAATACTGACACCGTTTGTTTCACGATCACTTCGAACTTCATCTACCTTATTGGACAGACAGCAGCATATTCTGATATGCATCAAGGTAACCACGGTTGCTTGGAATGCTAGTAGTGACGAATAGCAATAGTTTTTCCTACGTTCTTCGCTGAACCAAAAAATAGCTGTTTCGGTGTATTTCATAAACACGTAGAATACTTCACTGTTTTACCAGTCAAATGTAGTTCGTATTTTCGGACCGTTCTTGGAAGCCAAATTTGTATTGAATAAAGCAGACAAACAAAGAAGCCAATGCTTGATCTGTGAAGTCTATTTCTGTTTCTGTGAACAATAATTTATTGATAAAGAAGCAATCCCTAATTCGGTTTCCGTAATTCAGCGGCCAGTGAACAGGAGACTAATTACTGTTACTCAAACTTTACGTTACCTACTTTACATGCTGGACGATTTAGTGATGAAGTGAATGCCACACTTGACCGCACTGGTGCTCTATTTGGACAATTCTTGCCGTAAATGATGTGAATGTTTTGCTACAGAAGCAGTAAGACATTGAAAGTTTCGTTAGGTCCGATTAGGTTATCAATAGATAATTCATTTCGCATTTCGCGGTGGATCTGATTAGATTGTTTTAACCACCCAGTTACCCTTGTACTTACGAGTCAATCATGCAAGTTCCACTGGTATTGCAAACTGACAGCTGTGAGCTTTGCTTCTAGTCCAGTTAGGCGGATAAACTGCACATATCAAGCGTTTCTGGAATATTAGGCAAAGGCATATACACACAAGAATCGATTCGCGACAGTCAAGTCCCTCGTGCACGTGCCAGCAAGCGACTGTGTCTCTGTTTATGAATTGTCATTTGGAATGCCAGTTTGTAACGAAGAACAGTCCATCTATTGAACCGGTTTCTGAACACCAACAGTGAGGGTAGAGCTGAGAAGGACTGAAGAAAGCGCGGAATTTAAAACGATTTCTTACCCAAACGACCATGGGATAATCACGCTTTTGACCCAGCTGCTCATTTCCAACACGATCAGCTGTCGGTCACTCATCCGCCCGCCTTCGCTTTTTTGAATATTGTTCGGTCAGGCAGAAGTCCACGAAGCCGGTCCAATACTGAGTGAGTCTGTCCATCGATCGTGTATGTTTATACGTGTGCGTATGTGTGTGTTTGTGTGTATTTGTGTGTGTGCGCATGTCCGTACGTGATGTGAACCAGATGTTAACTTTGCTTCTCTAGATTACGTTAGTTCCGGGGATGTTTTAGTGGAATGCAGGTGACATAGAAAGGAGCGCTAATTCATGGAGATTTATTTTGTTGCTCCAAATAAATGCTCAACCACAGCGTAAGAGCTACAGCTATATACTTAAGACATTCTATGAAGGAGTGAAAATGGTTGCGCAAGTGCTGAGGAGAGAGAATCGAATGCACCTGAGACAAAATTGGTAAGTGCCTATCAGTCTGGGATCGGTGCTGAGATAACGGGAAACAGATTTTTCACTATCGATTTGTGCATTCCGAAAGTTTGCACACAATTAAACATTCGATGTGCTAAGCCATGCCTTCAGTTGGGATTAGTAATTTATAGCATTGACAATTGTTGTCAGAATGTAATAGCGTCTAGTGAGAACTGCAAAATCTCCGAGGTTTACGTTGAAACTCTAATTCGACATTCAGTTACGGTTTCCTTACCACTCCACGCTAGTATTTTCTCGTTATGAGTTCATCCTATTCCGTCTCATCTTGCTTTGGTTGGCGTTGCATTTCATAGCCATGGATGTTTCTCATTTCAATTCATCACTTGGTTATAAGCTGTTGTCTATTGAACCAATTATAAAGCACATCCAAAAAATCTCGGAATACACATCTTTTCGAGTAATCTGTGTTGAAATGCTGAATATGGAGTAACTGATGCCTCTTGTCAATCTATTAGGTATTTTGTGTATGCCCCTCTCGTATCATGTATGGAAAGTGCTCCGTGCCCAATAAATAACCTGAACTCTCTTGTGTGCATCAGATCGGAAGTTGTGTCCTTAAATCCCCAGTATCTATGCATCGTTCAGTGAAAACAAGAATACATAGTTTTTAGTCGCGAAAGGCAACCGTTTGACAGTCGAGTTTTTCTGTATCTGACTGTCTTTTCAACGGTTGCAAAACATTAGAATTGTGATCGTCAAGTGCGATGGATGGCCGGTGTGGTGACCAGGGTATTTTCAGCTCCAAGAAAGTAATTCTGAATACGTCACGAACGTTTTCGTTTGCTCATTTCCTTATTCGATTATTAAAGGATTTTTACAAGCAGAATTTCATCCAGTTGTTTATCTATTGGTCCGCACTATCACAACCGATACAAGGGGGATGGTCTATTAACCGACTGTAAGCAGCTCTTGTATTTAAGTAGTGGATTGTTATCATTGCTGACAAGTTGGATGCAGTGATATCGCCATGTGCTTCGGTATGCACATCAATAAACTCTGAGCAACGGCAATCCCTTTTGCGGGCATGTCTGACAGAATATCATGACGCGTGATTTATCGGTCGCTGATCTAACATATTTTCGTGGTCAACAATTAGAAACTGGGCACAAAAACATTATTGCTTTGCAAACGGATAATTTATGAATAGGTGGATAGGTAACATATGCCAGACGAAAGTTAAAGACCATGACACCATCTACAGCTATAGCAGGAAGAAACGATGTCTGTTAAGAACCATAAGTTGTAGGTCTTCGATTGATGTACTGCAAAGTGGGATTGAACTTATGCTTATAGACTATCCAATACAGTGCTACTTATCAAGGGCAAATTTGTTAGAAACAACTTGATTTCACGAAATTTCATGCTACTTTTGTGTTTATTGTGACACTAAAATCAAGCCCACAGGGGGAATTAGTGTTCATTGTGCGGTTAATTAATAAAATAGTTGTAGCGGAGGGGTAGGATTTCTTCTTGTCTCGGGTTAAACAGTCCTGAAATCCGTAGTTCTGTAGCTTGGGTATTTTATTCATATTGCTCAGCAATCGTTCACTCCGAGTTTACAGGTAACCAGGTAGTTTCCCAATTATGCGTGTGTGCAACCAGGTTTTTCTGTGGCGTATTAGTATTAGCTTCCGATTTTCCCTTTACATTTCCGTCTCCGAGAGGTTCTTGACATTTTACGCTAGTGGTCATGTATTACCCTCATGAATGAGAAGGATTTGATGTACCGAATAAAGTCAAAAGTGATGACGACTAAGAAGCTGTTTCATGTGCCACAATAAACCTCAACTAACCTTATCATCATGTGTCGGGAAGTGCTGATTTCAACCACACGGAAGCGGCACCGATGGCCAAGAAATTGGGTTCGACAGATGTGTCATAGTTTGAAAACTTCAACGCACCACGGATGGTTTATGAAGATTCTTAGGTGAGGTCAGTGTAAATGCTTAAAAAATGAACCAATCTCAATTTCGGAGTTATCAAAAGTGAAACAACCTTTAGATCTCTGGCTGCTCTGAGACAAATGCTTTCCAGTCTGGAAAAACTGGGTGTTCTTAAGCATACGTCATTCGTCCGTATTTCATCTAGTCAAAAATAGCTCACAATGGTTGAGCTCTCAGATACAGAGGGGTCACGTTTACACCATGAGGAATATATTGCATAGACAACGATTTTTTTGGGTGCACAATCAATTTGTGGGCGCTAAACACAGGTTCCCTTTCTTCTGTTCCCTCACTATAGTCATTTGTCACCGTTCCAGACCAGCAGCCCATTCAGCTTCGAGATCCCAGTTTTCACTGTATCTGAGGTGCAATGCAGATATCCGGATGGAGTTATTTCAGATGAGCCCAGAGGAATTCTCTTTCTTTTAAGGATATGGTACCGCCAGTCTACGAGGTCATGTATCAAACTGAAAATTACGCAACTGAAGGACAGCTCCAGTAAGCTGGACCATTTTCGGATGTACACTTCGAAATTTCTGTGACCAGTGATTTAAGCAAACTGCTACAAGTTATTACAGTAATTAGTTTAACAAAATAATTGAAAGGTACTTGTTGGAGTCGTGATTCTTTGTCAGTGTAACTGTTAAACACAGGTCAATAAAAGAGGACACTCAGCCAACTAAAAGTTGGTTTGTACAGTGTGTACATTGCTTCGATACATTATGATTCAAAGTAGGAATTGTCATTGCTTGTTTGCATAAGTGATATATAATCGAAGTTTGTTTGTTATCACCTTCGGAATCTGTTCAATATATTTCACTCCTAAAATCATCAAAGTTGTTTTTATCAACCTATCACGTGATAACAGTAAAGTAAATCTTAGTTTTTCAGCACTCCCTACCAAAGTATGATCAACAGTAGATCACATAACCGTATAATTGAGCAAAATTACAGAAGTGGTGTTCATCCTCAACAACTCCAATACTAACTTGAATTAACTAGTAGTACGTATATAATTCCTCTGTGTATTGTTGGTAAGTTATCCACGCCAATTGTAAGTTGCAATGACGAGAAACACTTTTGACCACGGTCGGTCTGCATGTTTGCCAGGGACGGAACATAAAATGCTGCTTCTGTGTACAGATGCTGATGGTTGAAGTGTTTGCGGTTATGACTGAACTCCATAGTGGGTCGGAGACATCGTTTGGTTTAAACTTTCATAACTTCACAATAAGTTCCATTTATTAGCAGCATGAACAGCACTGATGGGCAGCACTTTGTCTGCCTACCTGTATTAGAAAGAGATGACAGAAATGCATACAGAATAGTAGATAGCGCTTAAAACATTGTAATAAATCTCTTCAAAAATTACCTGAAAGCCTCCGTTGTATATCGCAGCATTTTCTGGAATGAAATATATTAGAAAAGAAGAAAAGACGATCACCCCAACAGTGTTTGAATTAGTGTTTTTCAGATCTCTTTTCCATGCCTAAAACTGAAACACTAGCTGAGCCACAATATTGGTCTGAATGTGTTTCACTAGTACGTATGACAGATCTATATGATCTTGTAATGGTGTGCTGGAGTGTTCCGACTATACCCATGCTTATTATAGATTACATAGTGGGAGCTGACCAGTCTGGATTACGTCACTTCATCCTTGTCCTCTGATGCTGAGGTTATTTTTCATTCTGTTCCAAGATCCGAGAACAGCTTTCGAAGACTCTCAAAGCCGGCGGTTACACGAAAAACGTCCTTTTACATTTTCTTCTCCGGACAATGAGTAAATATTATTTGAAGGGCGAAGAGTTTGGCAGTAATGCAGAGGATGGTCAAGCTTCTACAGAAAGATCTTTGGCACAATTGTTTCATCTACTGCAGCCGTTACTACCGCTACTACTACTACTACTACTACTCTTATTACTACTACTCTTACTACTACTACTACTACTACTACTACTACTACTACTACTACTACTACTACTACTACTACTACTACTACTACTACTACTACTACTACTACTATTACGGGCTGCCAGTCAAAAAATCTGAAGTTTTTGAAGTAGTCCTAACTGGTTTTGGAAAAACTAGGAAAGATATGGACTCCCTCGAACGATTACGCTCCTGTCTGCCTTTGGATCAATAAGCTATAAATTCTAACTAGTCTGACTTTCGAAAAATCAAGTCTATGTTATTGCCAAAACGACATCTGTCTGCATATAATCGTGTACGTTTATTGGGTTTTTTACAACACGCATATTCTGCTTTGCGGCGAAGAAAATGTGATCATATGATAACAAGGAGAATCATCAGTTTGGGTTGAGGACTTACTCCTGCGTGAGGAATGGCTGAAGAATAGCTGAGACCGAATTACTTCTCCATGTTTTCACTACAATCCGAAGAAAATATCTGTATACTAATTGCATACAAAATTGTATCTGGCTGGTTTCCATGACAAGCACAAAAAGCGTCAACCGAATACAAGCAAAACACCGTTGCCTGAAAAGGTCCAGAGTAGAAGTTTATCATAGAAATGAAAATACTAAGGACACTGTACCACGTTAGTTCGCTCGCACTATCATTTCGTCGTCATATCCGCATCAGCAATCACAAATGTGCCATCGCTTCCGAGATCCATCGGGCAAAGTACCGTGCGGAACATGGACACGATTGTGAAAGATTTCACGTGCTTACTGTGGGATAATGGAGAAAACAGCACGTAAAAGAGAAGAGGTTAAATTGTTCTACCTTGATTACGCTGTAACTTACATTTAAACAACTAATCGACTGATTGGCAATCAATTGCGAAAGCTCTCAATCAATTATTTGAGCAAATAATTTACAACTACGTAAATTTCAAGTCACTGAGTTGCTCCGGTTAGTACGTTGCAGATCACCACGGGGCCGATAAATTGAAACATGCTGCTATTAACGGGGCAGTGGTGATTCATCCGATGAAGCCCAAATTTTGCATCCAAAAGCAGTCGGTACGGAACTTGTGTTGCCGCAACGATGACCTACGACCTAATCTTGTTTCGTCTTCCAGTCTGCTGATCTTAACTGGGTTGCATGTTTCGGTATGACTCAGTCTTGTTGTTCCTTTTTCTCTGTCCATTTGCCCCTGTCCAAATGCCCAATTAGTTATTGCACTCAATATTCCGTGGTCCCTACACTGTATCTACGCCCACTAGTCGGGAGGATAGCAACTCTGTACTGTGTCACGAGTACTTCGTCGTATGTAAAGTGCACGAGAAGACGATTAAGAACAGGCGAAAAAGAAGGCCTACGTCATTTTTTTACATCTCTTTTTTGGCTTTGCTTTAATGGGTCCAAGGAAAGTGATGTTTGATAAAGTCGGGGTGTTTTGAGCAAATACCAAAGCTATGGTCATCGGAGCGATCTAAATCAATGGTAAGCACGCGGATACTAGTGCTGTGCTCTCTTTTGTCCGGAGAAATCGTACATTTGGAACATTCCCGGACCACAATAAAACTTTCGCGATGGCGAAACAGTAGATAACGACACGTTGGCCCTTAGAGCATTTTAATTTAAAAAAGCACAACTTTATTGGTGGAGATTTTAATCGGTCGACGTTTTGGTTACCGCGGGTAAACATTTTAAAGGTAGGCTGTTCAGTCAGATAATTCTAATGTAGTCGTCACAAACCAACGAATATACCAATCTTGTCACACAGATTGAAAAAGGTTCCCTTCAGCAACCGAAAGGTCGGTTAATCGAAACCTCTATAGACAAAGGTTTCCGAAGCCAAGACATTTTAACTACCACAACACAGTCCATCAATTCTTCGATAAGGCCTAAACCCCGTTCGGAGCTAATACATCCCTTTGTGCTTTCCTTATTTCCGTCTGTTCTCACAAGGTTGACTTAATCGATTGGGTACCGCTGAAAATCAACCACAGACTCAATGAGTAGGGGGATATCCCGACGGAGAATCACGTAGGTGCATGCAAGTAGACACGAACAAGTATAACGATATCAACATGAAACCGCGTTAAGTAATAAAGACGTAGATTCCAATGATGCTAGTTTAAGTGAATTCTCAATTACTTCATACGTTGAGAACATTTCCTGATAGTTGAGTTATTAGCCGTAATAAAGAACTATGATTATATGCCCATACCCAGCAGTGACAGAGGGACATAGGCAAAGTCATTATCCATATTTAGGTAAGACTATTTTTGCTATTGGTACTCTGCATCCAGTTTGTGATCAACATTTACTTTTTTACCGTAATCGCCACCCTCTTCCACACGCACCCTGATAACGCATAACCTCTTGCGAAACATTTACTTCACGCTCATGTACGTCTACAAGTATACGAGTGTGTGGGCTTGTGCATGAATTTGTATTTAGCCCACTGAAAATCATGACACTTTGATTTGGCAGATCCGGAGGTAGAATCAGGTATAATTCCAAATATGACACCACAACTGCGTCTGTTACTACTGTTGCGGAATATGTCTAAATTGTAGTTGACTACTCCTCGTTAAATGATTGAAAAAATAGTATCGCTTTCTAAATCCCTATCAGGAATCCTATAAATTGCCACAGAACAAACATCAACCGTGGAAGCGCCTGATACTCTATCTCATAGTGCCCAGGAAAATTGATCTAGCCCGATTAACTATGAGGAAAACCTGGGCGACTTTGAATCTCACACCGAGCTTGAAGGAAACGTACTACTCATAGTGCTTCCTAACGAACCAAATAAACCACGTTTTTACTGGTTCCATGGAATTTCGTTGACGAGTACTATAGGTTGGCTTTACGTGAAGTATGAGTTCATGTAACACTTTACTCCCTTAGTTGGCACTGTTTATTCCCATAAATCAACCGATGAAGTAAGTTTCAATTTGTTAGGACCCAGGATATTTGAAGTACCGAAACTCATGGTTTACATTTTAAATGGCTTTTTTGGTAGAAGTGCATGGCTGGTATAAGCTTGTTATTAGCGATCTTTTTCGCTCACTTCCACAGGTGGATAACATCTGGAACGTGAATAATACTGGTTGATTTGCGTTCTGAATAACCGTTACAGAATGTCTACAGAATAAAATTGGCGTTGTAAAATATATGAATCTTCCAGGATCTAGTCCACGAGATCGATTTACCTGTTTTTTAGGACAAAAGTTAATATGGGAATCGAATTTCATTTGTTGGGGCGTTTTTTTCATCACAACCAGGGCTCCAAATACGTGGTTTTTTCTTTTAAAAACTCCTTTTTTGTGCTCCCACTCATGCGTTTGAACCATCAGCGTACCAAAACCAAAATCAATCGCATTCTCGGTTCTCACTGGGAAACCAAGTCTGATGGCTATATGCTACCTGTAATTGAGGAAGCTGGATTGCAGTTGGAATGAACTTCACTGAATACGACTGTCGCAATTATGATAATTTTCAAACCACAACCCAATATCAGCTTTTAACATATTTTCGCATGAACAATACTTTCAGTGGACAGAGATATGAAGACCAATAACCAGAAAAGTATGTGCAATTTTATTAGGCTGAAATCAGTTATTGAATAGTCGCTTAACTAACTGAAAACTGTAGATGAAGTGTACTATTTCACGGCAGAGTATGAGAAAATGGATCGCTGAGGATAACCTACCTCTTTACCAAAAACAGTCTTCAAAACAGATTTAATATCACAATCAGCACTGAAATTCAGTATGCATAAATTAATACTATATTCACCAATGTGGTTTAGTTTATTACCATCCATTAGCACATAGTGCTAAACTAGCAAACATGAAGCCCAAAATGGATACACACAGATTCAAATGCAGTTAGCGAGCTACCCAACGAACGTTAAAACAACACAAGATTTTCTGTCGGTCTACTGCTATTGGATCCTTGAGTATGAGAAAAATGGCAACGTCCTGGAACATCTATGACGAATGTGCCCAGTAGCTTTTAAAATGAACGATGCTACCGCTCGTATTCTCACTCTACGGCAGTGGAAAGTCGGTCCGTGACCGGAAGAGTTCGGATGCTTTCCTACCTGGAGTGGTTTACCGATGAACACCTTGGAGTTTTTGCCTATCTGTCTAGAGCTCAAATCTTCGCGCCACTGCCAGGGACGTTCGCAAATTAGCGGCCTCAAGATGGCTGTGGTTCTCTTCCTCAAATACTATGCTACTTCTATATAATAAAAGGGAACCAGACTAAAAAAAGAATACAAGGAAAGAAGATGATACATGTCAAATTTGAACTTAAAACTCCCTCAAGGAGACTTTTCTGTCATTCGATTAACATCACGTTTGACATAATTACAAGTAAGATCGCATGGAGCACCAAATCAAAGAAAATCAAAGTCAGCGGCTCGCCGAATTCGGAAACGCTGAAAAACCCTCTGGTGCTTCGGGCTTCGACCACCCCAATCAATATAAACTTATCTACATGTGGTACATTTTTCTCTTTCCCGTACCACAAAACATGGTATTTATGATTAATATGAATATGACAGTAGAAGTCAAAATTGCATATGGATCCTTCTTTTGCTTTGGTTTCTTTAGTCTGAATGTCGAACAAAAAAGCTTTCTTATCACCAGAAAGCTCTTTTATCTGATCAGTTCTGATTTCCAGTTTTGAGATTGTTTTTATAGAGAATTTGAAATTTTTTTGGCTTCTCGTGAGCCATCAAGATACCCGATGTTTTCCTGTCTACATGGCTTTATATGACTAATATTTCAGTTAAAATTGCAGCAGGTTAAGATATTTCCGTTATTAGCCGGCTAGAATCTTAAAATCTGTTGGCTTGGGGCTGATAACTTCAAGATATCATAGTTGATTGGTATTATCAAAAGCACAAAGTCGACTGGAAGTTTGGTTCACAACCAGAGTCGTCCGTTGATGAGTTAGCGCGCTGTTGGTTACGTTTAACTAGGCTTGCTGGCAACTGTTCCTAACATCCATCTTGTTCAAAATTTCAAGATCTGGGCTCTTTATGGCATCCCAGTTAAATGCGGTAGCGTTCAGAGTAACCCCTGAGGGGACTTAGCACTTCTTTGATCATAAGCCACGACTGACCACCAGCATTTTGAAGAGAATCGAGGATTTACCTGGTGAACTGCAGACTGCCTAAACTAATTACCGTTATGCGAAAATTCGGCGCTTTTCCACCCCGGCCTTGGCCGAAGACGAAATTCAAGGAGAGCAAAATGAACCTCGAAATGACCAGCTACCAGTGGTCATATCAGAAGCCAGTTAAATACTCGTCACTACTCAATCACCGGTGAACTAATAGTTTGTACGTACGTTAGAAATCATCCAAGTCTATATGATCAACATGTCCCTAAGCTTTGAAACTGAATAACACCACCGTAAGAACTCAAATATAATTTTTTCAGTCTCAGTAATTCGTTTTCACCACGTTCTTTACTACCGGATCACCAAATTTTTACAAATCTCCAAATCTTCACTTTGGTCACTGGTTTGAGTCTCTACTAAAAAATAACCAAAGGTTTGAAAAGATGAGCCATCGTTACATTTAGTTTCGCTGTGTGATTTCAATTGATGTATGTTTTTGTGTTATTCTTATCCATGGAAACTGTTTTACTCTAGGCCTTATCATTTAGCTTGTTAGCTTGTATGCAAAATGAAATGGTGGTAAAATGTTGTCATATAGTTGTTCTTTCTGTTTCTCTGTTGCTACGGATTTCCAAGTTGCATTAACAGGACCAATACACCCTGGCAATAGTATCATGCTGGGGATTGAGAAAATGTTTGGCTTTCATTATTTCTACCAAAACTAATTCGAAACAAAATAACTCTGTCTAACTTTGATCTCCATCACATTCTCACACCGATGTCAAACAGGGTACAGTTGTGTTCAGTTAATGCAGTCACTAACCTCGCCATTCTATGCTCTGGCTTTGGTTTCTACCTGACTGCATCGCCGAATCAAGAACAACAAAAATAGAAACATAAGTTGTTAAAGAGCCAAAAATAAAGTCATAGGCGGAAATCGTTAGGAAAAAGAAATACGAAATAACATAGCTTGACCTAAAGAAGGGTGAAAAAGTCTGAAAAGTCAGAAAATACATGTGGGTACAATTTGCCTCCATTTATTTCACATTGTGGTTTCAATGTCGGGATTTTTTGTACACTTAGAAATCCTGCCATTATAATGAATGTACTTCAGCCAAACTGATCTCTTTCATGGGTCATATTAGATTTATGTTTGTCGGCTTTCTGCTTTGGTTCACGTATCAGCGAGTCAGACCCGCCCCCCCTCCCCCACACACACACAAAGGCATGCATACACCCTATACGGGTGTAGTATGACAGTCTCCTGACACTTTCACATGGTTTGTAACTTTGATCCCACTTTCAGACGTCCGTCTAAGTATGTGGGTATTCTGCCCCAATGATACAGCTTTTGGTGAATATTTCATGGGCACTTTGCGGAATTGTTTTTATTGAACGAGTTTCTTTTGGCCAACTACATTGTAAACCTTGAGGACTAAGTGCTTTGAGACTTTACAGTGAATTGGAATCCAACCTGCTAAATTATTCGTGGTACAATTTCCCGAAATTCGGCTTCCTAATTCCACACCCGTGGTTTGAAATAGACACGTTTTTTTACAAAAAAGCCAGCTAATCAGTTTGAAATAAAACTGAGGCGAACACTTCCCATCAACTCCTAGCTAAAGTGGCTATTTTTTTACTTGCTCATTTTTGATAGCTGCAGAAATATGCCATGCAGTTTTTGATGAGACACTGTTATGCGTAGCTTGAAAAAGTGTACGATTCCGAAAAATACTTGGTGATATTTTGTTTAAAAATAGCTACCATTCTAAGACGATACCTGAAGGTTGTCTTTGACTAACCGACGAAATAAATCCCGAAGAATCACCTTGTGATTCTAGAAATAAACTTTTCATCCATGCACGCTCCACGTGATTTAAATGAGATTTAAGTGACGGACCTAATGTAAAGAGCTCATTTATGGGGATGATTGGGTAGAAGAGTACTGGGTACACATAAACAATGAACTGCAACGACAGAAAAACCGGACCTGAGCTTCCGAGGCAGTTTTCTTTTGGCACTCATATACAATAACGTACTACTTACGATACCTTTTCAGTGAATCATGAGAAAATTAGCCACTGTGCAAAACTACTGACGGAAATTTGATCTGCGAAATAACTCTGCTTCTAACAGTTTAATTACCAGCTAAATTATGGACTGTATGAGTCACGTGTGTTATTTTTTCCAGTCAAAAGAATAGCTTCTTACCGAATTTTCCGACCCGTGCATAGCTTTCGTTGTCATAAACCAAGAATGGATTCATTGCGGCGTTTGTAATCCTACTTGATATCAGTATTATAATATCATGTGTATCATACCAGTATTCGCCACAGTCCTCAATCCGATTTTCACCGAACATATTCGACCAAATGGCGTAGTTTGACGAGACAGAAAAACGAAATTCAGTGGGTCTTTTCAACCAAAGGAGAATTTATTGAACTATGAAATGAGGCAAAAAATTCTTCGTGAACGTATTTTTCACTGGATGACTGAAGGATTAGACTGAGGTTTCGCGGGAAATTTGTTGTCGAAAATAACCAGTTTCTGACTTGTTATTTAATGCGAGGATGAGACAGGTATTTTACATTTGATACACAGTGATTATATAATGAAAATCTATGAAACGATGGCATATAACTGGTGACAAACTTTCGGTACTTTGTGCAAAAGGTAAATGTGATCAATAATGTTTCGGACAATAGGTGTTAAAAATACTTACTTTTATTAGTACTGTATAGCGCTTGCCAAAAACATTTATCATACCCAATGTGTCTAGCACATGCTATTTGAAACGTGTTTCTGATACTCAAAAAGAAAGATTAGGACAAGGTAACTTGTAGCTGGTGACCTTTCCAAAAGGGACCGATTCTGTGAAACAGTTGGTAATGATAGGAACTGTAAACAGTGGGAATTGAGAAAATATTTTGTTTTGGATAGTATGTGAGCGAGATCATGGAATTAGGCTTTCAACCAGTTAGGTTCTTCATGTTCAGGAAACATCCAGCTAAACGTAAGAAAAAGGCTGACATTCTTCCGTTCAGGGATGTTGGATGAACCTCGGCTGTGGAGCAGTTCCGTGTGAGACTTACTTGTAACAAATGAAAGCGCGTGCTACAACTCACAGCCAGACAGGTAAATCAAAACATAAACTAGCCACAGGATTTTTATTTTCTATAATCAACCGTTTGTAAAACTCATTCCAGCCCGTCTCATCTTCTTTTGTGTTACAAAGGCTGAGTTACTACGGAAGATGATGAATATGCAACACATTGTCCCCAAGAATTCCTGCTTTTCACTTTATAAAACTCTTTGAAATCATCGTCAAAAGGTTATTAGTGACTTGGTTACTTGGTTCTCCGCCTTCTTTGAAGGTGAAAAAAAACGGAGCCTGTAACGAAAGCGCTGATGGTGGTAACTGTTTTTTTTTTGAATATTCTGGACATTTTGATGACAAACAAAATGAGTTGGAAATATTGGTAAATTCCATCTATTCTTGTCCTCATACAGTCCACCATGTGAATCAAGAATCTCTCTTTTATGTCGTCTTTCTAGAAGCCTGGCTCAGGACTATTTCGAGGATATCCAAGTCTACTCTTCTCCAAAGGTAAACTGGCCTCAATTCGATGGTGATGTTGCGTCATCAGGACCCATTAAGTCACAGATCGGAAACGATTGAGCAAACAATCGTTAAAGAAACTAAAAGAGACTTTAATAATACTATCAGTACCACTTTTCGTGAGCAAACCTTTTCTAAATATGACTATCGATGCATTCGCCAGAGTAAACTATTCATATCAATAAAATGTTACAAAATTTCACTAGGTTCTACTTCTACCTTGTTTCAAACCTGTGCTTTTTGGAAGATCTAGGAAAACATTGGGCAAGGTACTGCAAGAGGTGTACGTGTCTTCTCATCTATCTGAACGTAAAAACAAATCCACATCTCAGACTACAGAAATAACAAAGTGGTTTTTCCCCCAGACCATTTGTCATTAGTACAGACACACGAACATGACCTATTAAAACAAACGTGTGAGCTGGCTTGCTCCGTGGTGAACCGATTTGCTGGTTGACTGGCCCGTTGGGTCCTGATGTCTTGACTGACTGAATTTGACAGGATGATAAACGGTGGCAGCGCGTTGGTGTACATCCCACAGGGAGATGCACGCATGCGCGTATGCTCTGGCGCACGCAAGTATGCCCGTCAGCACGTAAGGAAGCATGCCCACACGCGTAACAGAACACACGCACACGCACACGCAAAAAATGGCTTGTAAGAAACGAGCTACTTCCCTAGAAACTGCAAAAACCTTTCGCTATGGCATGCCTCAAATTCGAAGGACGACACGTACGCATCATGTCTTTCTAGTCTGATTAACGAGAATCAGTCAAGATTGACTAGCGGAAGGAGGATTCAGGGCATGCGGGAGAAAAATGTGAAGCTTCACAAATGATGCCAGTTCGAACAGATTTGCAACAAAGTATAAAATGTAGTTCAAATCTAAGCGTGCATGACTTATTTTGTTATCAAAAATATTTGTTATGATAAAGCAATGGTTAGAGTGGCACGAAGTTCAGCTAACTGGTAAGTCGTAAGCTCTAATTTACCAACATTTTAGGAGAGAAACTGGGGAGATTTCTGAATCTTTTCCAGATTTTTTTCCAAAAGACCATCATTTTGGATATGATGGACGCGGAATTCATTTGTTGTCCCTCGTTCTTTTTTGAGACCATTCCGATATCAGACTGGTAATCCACTGCAAAAGTTACGGCAAGTTATTAGTGTGTATAGTACCAGTCATACTGGGATATTGAAATCTCGTGTGTCCTTTTCTCAACCTTGTGGCAAACGTTTCAGCGGGCCATATTTGCGGGAGGTGTAGTATTGATCAATTTATGGGGCCAAGCAAAGAGAAGATGAGTTCGACGTTCGCGCTATTGCTGCCCTCAATCGGTCCACCCTGTGATGGTGCGGCAATCGCATTTTAAAGCAATTAAGATGTGAGATGAATACGGAAGTGAGAAGAAACAAGCTAGGCACATTTCAGGAAGAGAGACACGAAAATCCCTCCTGTGATTTCCATGAACAGGTTGATTTAAGGTCACAATAATTTTTGTAGGTATAGCGTTCAGATGTGGATGCAGGATTTTATGTCACCATCGTGGTTTTTCACATAGCTGAATTATACTACGTTATGATTAGTGAGGATTCCGAGAAAAAAGAGTGTATGGCGAACATTTACAGGGAAAAAGTCATTGAAAAGACTGGAAATTGTTTTCACTTCATGGCACTGATGGCCTCGGTACTCTGAGCCGATCTCACCATTATACCCGGTTCCTCGTTCCGCCTGATACTCCTAGTGAACCAGGTGAAATACCAGACCATACTGTGGTACTAAAATTAGTCGACAAGAACTTCATCTTTCATCAGGCAGGGACACGGCGCAGGGCATCTCGCTCTCGCTTTCTCTACGAATCTCGTATTGATTATGGATAAAAGAAACACTGTTTTGCTATTTTGGATACTTGTAGTCTCTGATAAACTATAGATTGTTCACACTGGCCAATGTTTCACGAACTTATTTTTTTAAACTATGAGGTTTCCGAACCAGTCGATCAGTTAGATGATATCCTAAAATGATTTAATTTGCGCTTTCAAATGCTAGAGTGTTTGCTCGTAGGACCACCTTGTATCTCAACTGTTTGCTCAGAATTCGAAAATAATAATCATGTGCAACTTCAGTGATAAAAAACACCTTGTTCTATCATTTTTGAACAAATAACATCTATTTACAGCGCAGTATGTCAGATTCTTGAAAGCCTTTTACGTTAGCTTTCTATGCATCAGGCTAAGAGTCTCACGGTTTTCTCTGAGTTTCCATATCAAGGCTTTCCGAATACGGATTCAAAGTCCTGACTCTTCGTCTGTTGTTCCATCATGTTTGTGTAAGACAACTTGACAATCAGATAAATTATTTGATAATAATCAACAATTGTTTGCACTGAATAAACAGCATGTTGAACACCGTTTTCTGGAGTTGAATAAGCGAAATTAAACCCAACCCTATTTTTCGTGAAATCTGCCCCGGTTGATCAAATAAAGTGACTTTGGTTTGGCTTCTACTATACAGAATTACTTTCAATTCCCCGGTCAGAAAGTAATTGAGCACACAGACCAATCAGTTTTGACTTATTCGTTAAAAATGCGTAAGAATGAGCAGCTTCAAGATTCCGAAGCATATCAGGCGTTGTGAATAAATTAATTTGCTATTTACCTAGGTTTATTTGCACTTTGGCGTGATTTAAACTTCGCCTAGGTAGAACAACTCACTTCAACATTGTCAACTCCAGCAAAATCCGGTAAAACGATATTTTAGTCATTGTAATTACTTTTTACTTGAACGTAGAAGGTTAGGTTGCGGCCATATTAAAAGCAACACTTTTAATTATATATTAAATCGACAGAGAAAAACTACAATAATTTTTTTTTAAATTATTCTTTTGAACATTTTTCCTGTCCTTCGGAAGCACGTCATAGGAAGAGATGCGAAAATGACCCATTGAAAACATAGGTAGTTCCTTTTTTTCTTCATGTTGTTAGATGAAACAGAAAATCAGTCTTCCTAATTCCTCGGAACAGTTTTCTCAAAGACGGAACGTTCCGATTGGACCAGGTTTCGTAATCGCTGAACAACAATCTCCCAATCACACATATGCACTTAACAGGATCATAAGGCCTGTGCATTTTATCGATTGGATAGCTTAAAAACTGCTGTTTTATTCAGCCGAGCGTTGTTACTAGGCAGCTGTGCAGACACGGCTTTACAAAAGTCTCATTAAACTGGCTGGTAATCTATTCGAAAGCCTTATATAGTAAGCACCATCATACCATGGCCAACTTGGCAATTAGTGCGTATTATCTAGTCAGTCGAAGCAAATGGTCGACAACTTATTCACATGGAATTATCGCACCTTCCATTGCCTGTGGTAAAACACACTACATCCACCCCTTTGAGCGGAAAATGTCCAAGTTCTTGTAATTCAGCATTATTAGGAATCTGCTTGCAGATATTATCACAGTTGCAGCAATACTGGAATTCCTTTGGTGTCAGTTTTTGTCAGTTTTATTGTACTCGACAGTAGTGTCTTGCATTCGCAAAAAGTCACTGTTCTATACTGTCTCTTCTACGATAAGTCCTGTAGTTTGTTACTGATTAACCCGTAGAAATCAATCAAAATTCCAGTGAATGTACTCAGTTCTCACTGTTCGCTGTCACCGAATTTGACTAAGGAGAGTTTGACACACCCAATTCACTTTGGGGGTACGAATAGTTATTGGTCAGCCTATCAAAGGATCCAGCAGCAACTACACGATGGGCTGATTTGCAAGTAGATGCATTCCAGTACCGTCAGCTGTTTTCTCATAGATTCGATTTTGATAGTAAGCTCTAGCCCTACTCTCTGGAAAAGGGAATCATTTTTCTGTCATTATTGTAAAACATATAAGGAGTGAATTTTGCGGGCTGCATCGTCAAATAATCTGCCGTTTCACATTATTAATTATTTTGACATAAACCACGATACTCAATAAGAAAGTCACGATAACAGGTAATTTGTTCAACATGATAAAAATGAATTGTATTTGATCCAAAGAGAACGAAAGCTAAACAGATGTCCACAAACAAAACATTCAAAGTAACATACTTAGTTTCTGTCGAACTATATAGCATAGATCATTGGAATATGATTTTAATTTATATTGTGTCCACAACAAAGCTCAGATTACCGAAATGGTTTTTGCTTTGCTCAGAGGGACTTAGGGAATACTTTTTGGTATTCAGTTAATCACTCATGCAGTACCGTGCTCCTTTGGTGTTCAACGGTGAGTTGAGCTTTGATACTGAACGACGCATCACGTAGCATAACTGTAATATCTGGCCACTTCTTCACCCTCGCTTTTGTTTGGGGGGGGGGGCAAGATACCCTACTTTGAAATCCATGTCCAGATTACTATGGTGGAGAGGTGAAAGGGGTGACATCTCTGAGTTGGTAGACTGCGGTGCTCTTGTGATATCTTCTGTCTCTTTGGTGTCCATCAGGTATCCAGCCTTCGCAGTGGCTACACCAGGCTAAAGCGTGCATTAGCGTCAGTACCCCGGCAAACTGCTTGACAAGCGAGTGAAACCAGGTTATGAGTAACCCAGGTCAAAATATCTCAGCAGAAAGGAGTTCAACATACAAAAACGTTACCGGTAATATACGGATGATATTTGCTGGGAAATCCAATGGCTTCGAAGGAATCCTGTCAAACTAACAAGGTTATGTGGACTCTTGGGTGGGAGTGAATTCAGTCACATGTTGAAAGAGCTTCTAGGGAGTCACCGGAAACCATGTATGAACAAGCTGCTATCTTGCAGTCCGCACTTGGTCTTGCGAAGGCCAGAGTCGAGCCCTTGAAAAAAAATGGGCAAACTAGCAGTTGCCTCTTGCACCAAACACCTGTGAAACTTCGTAACCATGTTATCATGAAGCCCATTCGTCCTACTCAATGGACCAGCTTCAGTAAAGCAAATTAAATCTTCCAAATGCCCCAAGATTGTGTAGTTTATTGATACAATTAGCCCCCGGCTCAACCAGCTTTTGTGATGCTCCTTGATCAAAGTAAATAGCCGCTGTGCCGTTCATCTTACAGGAGACGCGTCGCAAACACTTCTGAAAGAGTTAGCAACTGGAGCAGATCCTTTTCCATTATCATGAGAATCACATCAAGGAGCGATAGCTGAATAATAAATTCGCTGTCAGTTCTAAAGCCTGAAGCCCCGTGTGTCTTGTTGAAAGCTGTTTTGCGGAATGTAGGTTATAAGTACCTTTAGTTACATAAAATGTATCGCATTCATATTTATAATATGGTTTGAAACTGACTACGGTAGACTTCAGTTTAGTTTTCGTCTTACTTTTTGGGGGAATAAGTTGGCAAGAGATGAATCCAGTGATGATATCATAACCACACCGTCTCGTTGTCAGTAAAAAATCTCGTGAATTAAGCACTGAACGTTAAGTGTACATCGAGGCAGGAGCTTCCACAAATCTTTCGTCGGTATGGCGGTGTTCATGTTACTTTTATGTAATCCATGGGTATTTCAACGGTTTCTCATAATGGTACATTCGTGAAAAGAGACTGGACCTCAGGTGCTAATCTTATTTTGTCATGCACATTGGCACACTTTATTCATTCAGCGAAATTAAAAATGTGCTCAAAGTTACCTGTAGCCATAATTTTTGTTGCGTTCGAATAGCTGAGCTCACCGATCAGCAGCACCGGGGTAGGGTGAAATTGTCATCTATAGTTCGGGGCGAATAGGGGTTCCAGGTTTGTGGATCCTACGAAGTTCTTACAACCTGGACATTGTGGATTCCGTAAGCCTTAGCTTTTCATATGTTTGGTTCACGAAAAACAGGCTTCTCTTATTTGTTTCAACTCAGCAATTTGGTTGAGTCTTTCTCATCAGGAATATTACTGAATTTTGTTTCATCGTTCAGAAATTCTTTCACTTCTTAGTGTAGCCACTTTCTTCCGTTACCACTAATTCGCTACCCGCATCAGGTTTGCTCAGTAATAATATCTATGTTGTTCACTAAATCTTTCATTGCATCTAAACTTTCTGTTTTGAAGCACTGATTTAATTTTGTGGTACCCGTCACATATGTTCTCTAGGACTGACATGAGTTAAACACCTCGTCGGAAGTGAGTCTGGGAATAATGAGTTTCAGAATGCACTTCATAATCAAACTTGTCACTTTTTCTGATAGAGATGCACAAAATATGGCCAGGTGACAAGCTTTCGATCATGTGATCACTCAAATGCAAGTAAGAACAATTATACGCACACATAGTTACTGGGATGATTAGGGAAAACCCGTTGAGGAGCCTTTGAGTCCTTCCTCCTCATAACTACATCATGACAGTGGCGCCCACAGGCTTTTGGTTCAGGCGATCCAACTTCCATGGCCTACTGTTGATCAAGGCTGTATGAACCTATGGTCCTGTCGCCCAGAGCGTGTAAGCTCGATATACCAATAACAAAGAAAATTTGACTCTGACATGCCCCTGACCTTGATGTCATGTTTATTCGGCGTCAGTCCGAATAATCTTTGGCCTCTTCCCTCCTACGTGATCTGCAAATGGCATGAGAGTGAATTTCTGAAAGACAGCTGTTTTTCCGAACAGGACTTTTATATGATATGATGGGTATTTTCCAGAAGGTATGATATATAACAGTCCATCATGATTTTGAGTGCGCGTAACAATAAGGAATACTGATTATTACGGAATTGTAGGTTAAAAGCTCTATCACAAAGGGTCACCACTCTGAGCTCATCAATAGGTAACCCACAATACACAGTACGGAACATTCATCGTGCTCGCTTGAAATCAACAACTGCGGTCCTGACAGGAATCAGACTCGAGGCACACAGTTGCGATTCCCACTGGTCAGTCATTTCGTTGCTCAAACTGGCTCTCCACGTGAATCTCCTTTTCCGGAAAAAAGTGACGCTGTTTAATTCGTGGCTTCCAAATTTTAGATCATCAGACCAGTAACCAGAATTCATTTTTTCCGATTCCAGCTCCCTTTGACTGGCATTTATCCACATCAAAATGTGCACAACTCTTCCAGTGAGATTTACCTATTCAATGGAATGAGCACTGAAGTGAAGAAAAATTCTGCACGGCTAGATTTTATCTTCTATGAAGCGTCACGTGGTAGTCAGCTAACTAAATAAGCGCACGAAACTCAGAAATACTTTCTGTATAATTGGTTTTCCAATATAGAAATGTGAAGTGAAACGTTTCATTTACGTGAGTTTTTCTCACATATTCTTTGATGGAATATGACCTGTTAACTGCAGACCGATCATCGTAACATAATGCCTTTTCACATAAAGATATCATCTTCACTGGAAAGCCCCACCACATATAGCTGATTGGAATGATTCCGGGTTTTCCGATGTTAAACTCAGACACTAGCCAAAACCACGGCCACTCCACAATTGTATTTTCATTGGTATTTTTGCACTGGATTTTCTGTCAGCTTTTGCCTCATATTTTATCTCAGCATGGGCATCAACTCACCACTGTGAGGCCAAACATTCCCAGAAACGTAACTTGGCGGAAAGCAGTACAGGTGATTGAAAACTGGTGGTTTAACAGAGGATTACCCGAAGCAAAATACTGAAGCCCGCAGAACCTGTAGGCCATTTAGAATAAGGATTTTCGAGAATCATCCATACTAATTCCTATAAGATAAGGTTTGGGTAGAGAGTAGTTTACGAATGAAACATATCCTTGAAATTATCAACAAAAATATACCGACCACCGATTTATTGGTACCAGTAAACTTCCTACTTTTCCGTGCTTGCAAATTCCCTTTGAACTCTCACTCACATGAATCCGCAGGGCCCAAGGTGGATGCAAAGTGTGATAAATCAGTTATGTTCGCGTAACCTCCTGTTTAAATTGTAGCTTCTCGACATCCCCTCAATTAGAGATCTTACGGTGATTGAAATATCTTTTGGAAGCTTTTATGGCAGCAATTGGAACTCTTTCCTGCACCTTCTTTAGCTAGAGTTTGGTCGACGTATGGAAATGTGTATCCAGTAAATGTCAGGGAGAACCGCAAACATTCGTAAGTTGATTTGTAACCATACTTTCGCAAGCATATTCAAATTCTCTGTCTACACACTATTCCGGCTTCTGATTTACTAGTGGTATCTCATACTACTTTGATATTGACATAGATAGTGAGCGTACGCTGTCACTCTGACTGGTCATTTCTCTGTTCATTCCCACTATCTCTAGTGAGAAAACCCTTCCGCTTTCAAACTATCTCGTTTGTTTTGCAAAACAAACAATTTATATCGAATACTAGATTACCGAAATCAAATCATTGTTACTGAGCTCATTGGTTCAGTGCTCTTCCCATAATCTGGTCTTCTGAGTGGCTTTTTATTTTACTTCCCCGATTTGCTGATTTTCGTTCCTTTCAACTAAAAAACTGCTGGCCTCCGATTGGTTGAATCCGTGAGGTTCAGTCAAAGTGATGCCTGGCCGCTGATTGGTGACTTCGCTCGATTCAGTGTTGGCGACTGTTCGCAGCTGATTAGATGGTTTCGTCCCGTTTCGTCACGAACTGACTGCGCCATCGACCCACTTCGATGACCTGAGCTTCGCCATTGATTTTGGACAGACGAAGATGTGCCGTCTGCTAACGAAACTAGGCCCTTAGTCGATGTGTTATCAAATATCCTTACGTCCACCCCTCGTTGCAGAAGACTTCTACTTCTCGTTCTCCCGGATTCACGTGAATCTTTATGATTTTCTGGAACACTGGTTTTTTGATTGAGTTTGTGCCTTCTATTTCATCATTTAATTACCTTACCTACCTTAGACTCCTAAAACCGGCTTCCCAAGTATCTTACCACGGTTCCCTCTCTCCAACTATGAAACCTTTCTGGAAATCCCCGAAGCAATATTTCTTCTCCTTGAGGTCCCGGTAGTTCCTTTGCTCCACAGTCGTAACAAAACTGTGTGTCTCTTCTTTTTTGTAAACGGCTTTATATTTCAGTCCGATGCTGAGCTTTCGACTCCAAGAGATCACCAACTGACAAAAGCTTTGTCCGTGTTCCTCTTATGAATAGAGTGTGAACCACGATGTATTCAACAGCGGCACTCGGTATGTTTCTCTGTTCCACAAGCATCATTCCCGGATTCTGTTTCCGGAGTTAGTATTCTTCTCGCTATTTTCACCGCAGATTCGGCCTTACCACTTCATTGACTGTAGTGGGGGCTACTGGTCTGATGTTCGAATTTCCGTGTGTGACAGAACAGCTAAAATTCAGTACTCGCGAACTGGGGTCCCTTGTCGGGAAATAATGTCTCAGGAATGTCATGCGAGAAGAAATGAACACGCAGGCGATTACCAACGTTGTTGTTGTGGTATAAAGGAGGTCAATCTTTAGAAAATCACCGTAATAATCGACCAGAATCAAGCAACGTTTGCTCCCGTGATCGAATTTACCTGCGGCCAAAATTCGCCAGGAGCGGTGAGGTAATTTTCTTAGCAACTTTGATTTTTTCTTCTGTCTGTTCTTATGAGAACAACTTATCTCGCACTTGGAAATTTAGTCTTTTATCTGATCGCCCATTCCCGACCAGCAAAACAATAGTGTTGTTCGGCGAGTGTTTTTAATAATCCCGGGAAGTAACAGATGGAATTACTGCATCATCTCGCTCCAAAACTGTCTGGAGATGACCAAGCTGTCTGTCATGAGTATGGAGATGAAATCCGCCAGAGTTTAGAAGACAGTGTCATCTGCAGTGACTTTTGTGTGTCGATGGGACCTCCGTTGTCTATTGAGCACCAATCCCTCATTGAAATGTGCTCAAACTATTGTGGTACACTTCATAATCCATGAAGCGTGGTTGAGATAATGTGTATGCAATGAGCACTTGAATCTCTGGGAAATAAACTAGTTCGTATTAGTAATTTTGGAGCCTTATCAGCGTCCTATATGAACGTCTCGACACATCATTCAGCGGTTTTGTAACGATAGTGATAAGTGGCTTGTGATCTCTTTGACAGACCGTCTTCCCGCTATAAGAATACGTGTTAAAACTCTCCAACGAGAAGACCCATGCGAGCTTTTGCTTTTCTGTTTGAGCATAGTTCTTCTTTGTCGAAAAAAGGCTGTGGCTACGATAATCAATAGACCGTCTGTTCCATAGAAACACTGCTTCGAGACCGGACTGACTGCAGTCACACTGGACGATTAAAGAGAGGTCGGGTCGGTAGTAGGCCAACACTGGTGTTGCACAAACTGCTTTCTTTAACTTTTCCAAAGCATCCTGTTTCTCGATGCCCCAGTGTCACTGACTCCTTGTGAGTGAGTTGTCGGAAGGGCTACATCAAATCTGACAGGTACATCAAAAAGCCTGCCTAAATAGTTCACTCCACAATTGGGATGTAAAACCCCTTCGAAATCCACGGGTGCGGGCATGTTTCAATCGCCTTGACCTTTTCTGGATGGGCTCTTAGTCTCTTGTCAGTCGAAGGGTGTTAGTGGAACGAGACCGGTGATATGAAATTTCCGAAATTCTCTTTACCTAGTCTTGTCCCCTGTTGCGTATAACGTCTTAGAAAATCCATCAAATGAGAATCGTGTTCAACTTGTGTCTCGCCTTGAATCCGCACATCTTCTGCTACGCTAATGACACCTTTGAAATCAATAAGAGCTTGAACGGGATGCTTCTGAAAGATTCACTAGTTACTTTCAATCCGAAAGGCAGTCGAAGCCAACAAAAATGACTAAAAGGATAGCAAAATAGGTGAGAAAACTCGACGGGTCATCTAGCTCCAGCTGTCTGAAAGCTGACGATAAGTCATCTTGGTAAATAACTTTGCTTCCCGCAAATCCACCAGAATGTCATCAGATATCGGCAGTGTGGTACTGCTCCCTCCTGAGGACACTGTTCGGAATTCTCGAGTCTAAGCACAGGCGAACGGATTCAGATTTATTTACAGCAGTCACTATTTGACTAACCCAGTCTGATGGCTAATCCACCATGGCAATCAACTTTAGACCCAGTGAACGATCTGGTTCGTGCTGCAGATTTTCTCGTAGGACTAAGGAAACACCTCTGGCTGATAACGCAACCGACACGGTACTGCCAATCACTGATAAATGCACTCTACCAAAGAAACATCCCAGTTGGGAATCAAAATCTGATTCTTACTGGACAAAGTTGTTTGTTTTTTCTAAACTTTTCGAAAAGTTAGCCTCTTTCACTCTGATAAAGTTCAGTTGCCGAATAGAATCGAGTCCGGGTACTGGTTAAATGTTCTTTTTGGTCACTATAAACCTAACTATGTGCGTATTATCATTCTTTGAGTTTTTGAAGTCCAACTCACTTTTGCCATTGATACCTGTTTCCGTTCCATCCCACATTCTCAAACTGGTTGTACACGTTTTCACAGCAGCTTTGTCAACCTAAGACACAGGAAGGATACTCACCCGAACCCTGGAACCCGGTTGGAGATGATAACATTCCCCGTCAATCGTAACATTCGTGAAAAGCCCTTTGTTCGCATTGGAACCATGGAGAGCCCTGAAGTTTGGTTTTTGGGGTGCTGTCTTGTTTGTAAACGTTAGAAGGAATGAATGACACTTCCGAGCGAAATGATGCAGCTCCCATAATTAGAACTGTTCTTTCCGCAAGCCGGACAGTCTTACTTTCTTTTATCATGTCTGTGACGACAAAACGTGTATGGAATGCGCGTGGCTTCCTTCAGGACGTTCAACTCAGTCTTTGCGGAGTGTTTTGTGAGATGCTTCATCCCATTATTGGCGGCCTCTTCGACATCTTTCCGAATGCCAGTCACCAGCTTGTCTCGTATCAAGCTGTCCTTCATGCAGCCGCGCAAATTGCACGATTTGGCTTGCTTCTTCAGTACAGTGACACAGTAATCGTTAGTCTCAGTTTCACGGGCTTCTTTTCAAAAACTGGAACCCTCCGAATAATTCACTTGACTGGCTTAGACAGTACTCAGCCATTTTTCGCTGTCACCTCGTGGGATCTTCCTGGTCTCAATCAGCATCGAACGAGGGTGTGCTTAGAGCTCGGCGGACTCCATCTCTAAGGCTGTGATGCAGCATCGCCATTTGACCCTCCTTTAACTCGAAATCCAGACTAGTGATTACAGCGAAATTTTCATATCTTTCTCTCCGTAGTCCTCGTTCATCCCCAAAGAGATTTTGACTTTCCATGTTTATTGGATCCTAAAGGGATATCACCAGAGTCCTTGATGTGTTCTTCACCAAACTGCTGTGGGATTCTTCAGGCTTGGGTCACTCCACATTCTGTTTCATCCCACTATCTCTAGTGAGAAAACCCTTCCGCTTTCAAACTTTCTCGTTTGTTTTGCAAAAACAAACAATTTATATCGAATACTAGATTACCGAAATCAAATCATGTAACGGAGCCCATTGGTTCAGTGCTCTTCCCATAATCTGGTCTTCTGAGTGGCTTTTTATTTTACTTCCCCGATTTGCTGATTTTCGTTCCGTTCGATTAAAACAGCCGGTGAACGTTGATTGGCATATAGGCGTAGAAATCATTGCTTCTCACTGGGCTGCTATCACAGCTTTAGCTGGATAGCCCTCGGCCCAAAGTTTGCCGCCCGGTCCAAGTTTGTTTGTTCCGTTGGGTTCATGGAGCTGTGGACTGCATCTGAGAATCGGATCGATAACAAAGCATCATTGAAGACAAGAAAGAATACTTGTAACAATTAGGGCTCACATGACAGACCAGAATAAGTTCCTTTACGGGTTCTCCAGTCAGTTTCTTCGTACTGGGTTGAAGACCCACCGTCTCGTAGGTCAGACTTTTGAGTCAAAGGATCCGTTCAGGGTTTCCAAAGAAAAATCCCTTCAGTGGTACGGGCAGCGGCAAAGTATGTTTCGCCCAGAGACCTCCAGAGTCATTCCAGTAGAGGGCCTCACCTTTTTTTCCCTCTCTTAGTTTATGATCGACGCAAAAAGCCAAGGGTAAATGCCCCTCGGAAGAAAGCTGTAGCTCAGGTGTCAGGCCCTGACTTCGTAGGCCTGACGTCTCACCTCACTTATCTGTCTTTGACGTCCGTACACTATGTCAAGTAGGGCAACAGGCTTCTTGACACTTTCAAAGTATATGTATGCTGTGTCTCCGAAAAGTCCGTAGAAAACCCACTTCTGTAATCACTCTTCTCACCACAGATACAACCTCATTCTCTTGCTTCCCGCTTCGCACATGGGGTGATTCGGTGTCTAGTACCCGTGGTCAGACTGGCGTTGGGGTTTTCTCTAAGCATGAGAGTTGAGCGTTTTGTGCTAGACATAATTCCAGGCAGCATTCGTTTGTGTGCTGTTCGGTTAAAAGGTTCTGTGCATGTAACCAGCAACAAACCGAAGCGTCGGTGCTTGTTCGTGGTGTCTGTGTATGTGCTCACTGACCACCATTTTTGTGAGACCAAGGACGAATTCTACCAGGATTTATCTCAGCTGTTTCGAAGGGCACCTTCAACAAGCTTGGTGGTCATTGCTGGCGATTTCAGTGCCCCAAGCTGGCCTTTTGGGGAATTCCGGGGGAAAGGTGGTGACCAGATTGCTGTCCCCTCCGATCGCATTGATAACGGCGATTGCCTTATTCAGCTGTGCTTTGGCCACAGATTGTTTCTGACGAGCATGACTATCTGTCATAAGAAGTGGCATAGATCGATATGGCTATCTTCCATGTCTTCACAATGTTGGACCTTGATTGGCTATATTTCATTGGTCACCGATGGCGTGGATCAACTGAAGATTGTCGTTCATTTTGTCCTGCGCCTGTGTACTTAGATCACGCTTTGGTACGTGCTCACTTCTGTTTACGTCCGTGGTCAGACCATTGTATACGCCACCAGCCACTCCGTTGCTTCGAGACAGTAACCAGTCTTCTGATTTTCGGGCAGGGCTGTCTACACGGTTGTCGACGCAGCCAGATGTCCAAGACGCAAATGAAAGCCGGGAACAGATTAAGGAAGCTATGTACGCCGCTTCCATTTCCACCCAAGGGTCTGATTCCAGCAGAGCTCATAAATAATAGATAATTCCGACGAATGTTGCACTGGTGGATGCTCAGAAATCCATCCCTCCGGATGCCACTTGCAATGAAGTGCGTAAATCCCTGGGAGGCCAGATGACTATGCACCAGGGCATTAAAGGAGTGCGAAATATAAGGAAGTGGAGAAGGATGCTTCTATTGGCAATGCTTGCAATCTTTTCCGTTCGATTAGAAGTAACAGTCCAAGGAAGTCTGGTGCATGTTAGTTAATCAAGAAATCTGACGGTCCACTGATTCACTCCAAGAGACATTGTCTGGATGGCTGAGCAGAGCAACTTAAGGGACGATTCTTTTGGTTTACCTCATTGGTGGACCTTCCGAATGCACCTGCCAGAAAACCGATGCAGTTGGATATCACCCCTCCGTCTGAAATGGATGGTATGCAGGAGATAGGTTACTCAAAGGGGTATAAAGCCTCTGGACTGAATGTGTTATCTGTATCTTTTTCCAAGAATGGAGGCAAAGCTTCGGTTTCGAATTAGCAAAACCCCTTCGGGTAATTTGAGATAGTGAGGAGAGTCCCAGGTAAAGGAGTGGATCGGTGATTTTTCCGATTTACAGAAAACTTAACAGGTCCTCTTGTGACGAGTATTGCGTCAAAACTGCTCATCGGGCTTCTTCTCCACCGATTATCCAGCGCGCGAAATGTGTACGCGTGAGAATCAAGTTGGTTTCAGACCCAGTCGTGGTTGTATCGACCACATCTTTACTCTTCGGCAAATCTTAGGGCACAGACACTTCTTCCGTGGACCGACAATCTCAGCCTTTCTTGATCTGAAAGCAACATTCTACTCAGTCGACTGCAAAACTCTCCGACCCTGCGTGTCATTCATGGGGTTGCGAGAGACATTTACTCCTCTTTTCCAATTCTTGTATGAAAACATCTGAAGCCGTGCTCACACCCAAGGCAATCCTTTAGCCGAGTTCACCACGGAAAGTGGTGTTATTCAGGGTTGCCCTGTTTCACTCTTCCTCTTCATTTGTTAATTCAGTTAGTTCTTTGGATAAACCTATCCTTGTGTGAGAATAGTAACATCAGTCTTTGATCAGGCAGTAAGCTATCTGACTTGGAACAGAGGATGATATTTTTCTCCTGACAGAAGGTCCACGTAAGTTGCAATCTTTCTTAGATAGCCTTAACAATAGTGGAGCAGTGTTTAGGTTATGTTTTGCACCTACGAAACGTAAAAAGCCACTGCAAGACTGGGTTGGCGCTTCACCAAATATTGTCTTGGCAGGGAAACTATAGCTGAAGTAGATAAGTCTCGTTATTTTAGGTAGTTATATCTGATCAGGTGGACAGATATCAGATGAAGTGCCATCGTGTAAGCAGAAGGCGTGTTTGACTTTTGCCAACCTCAGTCATCTGTGGGGTTAGCTTGACTTCAGGTTGTTTGTTAATGGTAGATGGTACAATATGGCGGTTAGGTCCGTTCTATTATGCGAATCAGAAACATGGCCGTCAAGGGTGGAAGATAGACGAGGACTGTCGGAGTTTGAACATCGATGTCTCCGTATAACTGCCCGAATAAGCTGGGAACACGGTATCAGCAAGGCTGAGGTTAGGCCTAAGGTGTTGGGAACCAGAAGCCAGTCACTGGAACAATTGCTGAATCTAAACAAGTTAAGATGGCATGCCCACTGACAGACTTTTTTGGAGCCCACTGTTCTCTGAGGCAGGAAGGTAGGTCGAGGTGGTCAGTCCATGACATGGCAAAAAGGTATGAAAACCTTTACCTGTGGACGTGGCCAAGAAAGACTTGCGAGAATTCCGAGTTGTGGTCCATCCGATCCGACTACCGAATAGTTGGAGACATTAAGTGATATGACTGGGTGTCGCGGCCCGTCAAGAGGTTGCCTTCGGATTTCTTTGTCTTCGTGATTTCCACTTAATACTTTGTTTTTGGTTCTTTCAACTCGACTTTTCTATTCTTTTTGCCCTTTACTCGACGATGTTGGAAGGCAGGGACCGAAACGAAGGCACCGAAGTGCGAGTTGGTGGCTGAATAAACCGAAAAGTTGAAAGACGGAATTAAATAAACTTCGAAATATGATTTTTTGGAACCGAATGTCATCATCAGCACAAGTGATTTTCGTCACTAATATATAGACTTCAGTTCCGGCAGAAACAGTTTTTACTGGGAAAAATAATTAAAAAACAAAAATAAAATAACGAAGAATACTCCTCTACGCTTTTTTATATTTATAATCCAACACTATATGGAAATTTCGGAAGGGGGCCGGAACCAGTGGAAGGCTGCCAAGTGGGAAAGCGACACGAGGGGTGGCGGGAATCAACACCCGGGGTCGTTAGTGCTCAAGGTCCACCAGGACAACTTTGTGAACATCACCGGCTAAAGTTTAGACTGTGTTTGTACTTAGTGGATAGAACCAGAAATATCAAAAACACATAGAGCGAATACTGTATTATCATGTTTTTCAGCAGATATTTCACAGCTAATGTTAGGCACACGAGGAACAGCAGTTATTATGCTAGCATTGCTTGACCTCGAAATGTAACTTAGATGAGCATATTCGACTAAACATTGATTTGGAGAAATTTACACCCGGGAGTGGATCATTTCACTACTTCCGCAAATAGGAGTGCTATCTTTTTATGAAAAAGAAATTCACACGTGATTCTGTACTAGATATTACTCAGAGCCTCCCAAATTCGAATAAAACTTGTGTGAAGGTGGGTAACGTGATTTATTTGACTGAGATTTCACAGACGAAATTTAATTAACCGAAGAAAATGGATATTTTTTTAAAGTCATAGAAGTAGTGTTTAACGCCTATGGTTTTCGTTACTGAGGCATAAATGCTGATCCTACCGGGAGCATTTCCATTTGTAGAAGTGCACCTTTTAGTTCTGCTTATCCTGTATATTGACTTTGTCTTCAAAGGCAGTTTGTAACACTGAAACCTCAAATACCTTTTCGTCGACATGATTGTTGATAAAAGATGAGGGACAGATTTTATCAGACACCTTAGTCTCACTTACCCTACATATTGAAATGGAGAATTCCGCAAGATACAAGCTTTTCATTCACCTTGTTTGACCAAGCTTTGCTCCAGTAGCCTACAAACACGGATTATTCTGAACACAGAGTTTGCACAAAATATCCCATAAAATACGAAGAACAACTTATACGGCGAACTGTGATAGTCAACGGCAAACCACAAAATGGCGTCCCACAATCTCATTTAAACCGCAAGGTGTGTTCATAGACGATGAATATAGGTGCTCCCGGAGAAAGTTTGTCCCTTTGTTCAGGTACAATCGTTTACTATTTTTATCATGTATGGACCAGCCCATAAATTCGGGAAGTGTATATGAATAAAGACAAAGACGGTCGAAAGGTGGTGGGCCTACACAGATTGAAAGGTACTCCTTTTTTCCAAGTGACGTGCAACTAGAAATTGGTTTTTCAGCACACAAACAATGTACTACAGTCATATTCGCTACAATCTGCCAGACGGCTTATGTTTTAGAGCCACTTTGGCCCACATGTTGCACATTTTATCTGTCGGTTCACTTGCGGTTTCAGTGAAGTATGTGTTGGCAGAACTTACCAATGCATTGTCCAACAAATGTCTTTTCACTGATCAGCCAGTGTGTAGCCGATTCAATGTCAACTGGGTGATCAAATTGAGCTGACTGTTGAAAAGCGAGTATTTTCTCGTGCGGGATAACTATTCGCTGAAGTATGGCGACTAATCGCCGCCCGACTCGCACACCGCAAACCGCCTCAACCTAAGAGAATGTGAAACAGTGACCTTGGCTTAACTATGGCAGCAAGGTGGAGGCTTCATCAGATACTTCACGCCGTATCTCGTCAAGCATGGACCAGTGTTTCCCTTGCCGGTCTCCTGCTTCAGTAGCGCCTCACGGTTTCCGCAGTTACCAGATTAGGCTTAACCTGGTTAAAGAAACGTTATTTTACTTCAAAGAATGCCCAACATGAAACTATCAACAAGAAGTAACATCCCTAGTGTTGTCCTCTATTCGAGTTTGAGTAACTAATATCTTGCCATTGGTTAGATGATTTTGCTGGTACCTGTTTGCTGAACTCGACGGTAAATAGAAGTCATAGCTTTCCCGACACAAATTTGAACATAGAAGTCAATAGCATTAAATTGCACGATGTATTCCGGACCATTTAGCTGCATCTTCACTAGTGCATACTGCAGTCAAGGTGATCATTTATAAATGGTAAATTGAACGTTCTCATGAGATCAAAGGCAAAAGTGCACACACACACACACACACACACAACTAATGATAGCAAATGAAAACGAGTTACGTTAGCCTTGCCTTGGTAACTCGTTTTCATTTGCTATCATTAGTTGTGTGTGTGTGTGTGCACTTTTGCCTTTGATCTCATGAGAACGTTCAATTTACCATTTATAAATGATCACCTTGACTGCAGTATGCACTAGTGAAGATGCAGCGAAATGGTCCGGAATACATCGTGCAATTTAATGCTATTGACTTCTATGTTCAAAATAGAAGTCAGCTAATCTGTTCATGGAAGAAAGGATAACGAATCCTAGTATGTACAAATGGAAGCAGATTGAATTCCGCTGTATCCCCATGGTCTGAACCAGCTTAGTTTTAAGATAATAGCGGTCAGTGAAACCCCCCAAACGTGTTTTACCAATGATTTCCGTAGACGATGAAGCGTGTCAATTCTTCATGCCTTTACAATAGTTCAATGGCTGATGGAGCGTTGGCAGAGCTTTCTAAATCATTCTGCAAAGCGAATCTCATTCCGGTTTCACTCTTTGTCCTGCCTTCGATAAATCCAACGGTGGTTTGATGATGAAAATATATTAGTTTTCATTAGTATAAAGATGCTTTCACTTTGAATTATAGTTTCGATTGGTATGGTAAATGTTTCGTTTACTGTGAGCACCAATTCATTCAATTATAATCACAAATTTACTGTGTTGATGCATTCTGTGACTTATATCCAACCACTACTGCATCACAGAGACAACAGATTAAAAAAGTATAATCGTAATTAAAATACTGTGAAAATCGAGAAGATTGGGTTTATTTGTTGGATTTTTGCCAAGTGTCCGACAATGATTACATGATTTTGACAAAAAGTTTACGTAAACTCAAACTGATAATTGATAAGTTCATTTAAAGCATTTCACACCAACAACACAGCGTATTCTCTAGGTAACTGTGTGTGGAATTCCAGGGATAGAGTAGGTGAGCCAGCCCTAATTGTCATCGTTCATTAAACAACTCGTTGGGCGGAAACAAATCGATAATCTGCCCGCCCAGCCTTAGCAAATCTCGGTCACACTAGGCACACAGTGTGTGAGGCATTCATTCCGGCGCGTGATTTCTCACACAAAGCTCGGGTAGCCATTCCGCGGTGGTCACGTGGTCGACGTTCCTTTGTCTGACAAAGAGATTCCTCATTCCAAGCACCAACGACGAGCCCAACTTAGCATCACCAAGAGGTTCTGGACCGACACACGTGGCGGTGGTGAACTTGAGCGTGCTGTGCATGTTCATGCCCAGGACTGATTGCTTCAAACACACAGATGGTGGACGGAGATTTGTTAAGAGCAGGTGGCAGACCAAACGTCTTATACTCGACTTTGATCTTCATGCACAAACTTTCTCTCTGTTCATCATTCATGGCAATAAACAATACTTACCACCAATCGTTTAAAAAAAGAATTTTACGGGTACCACAAAGTTGGCGATATAACGAGAGGATCACTTTGGTGACTGTGATAATACGCTTGCTAAAAATCTCTCAGATTACCTTTTATTAAACCGTATTGAAACAAGTTCCACTAATCTTTCTAAATAATAACTTTTCCAAAAGAACAGAAATATAACAGATTTTGGGATACAACCAACTTTTATTTTTCCGATAGCGAAAGTGACATGATTTCGACTCAAAGCTGCGAATCTGTATGTCAAGACTAAACGAGTTTCGAAGTGTATCGAAAGAACAATGCACCGTGTTGTGTGCTCAAAGTAATAATCTTTCCAACAACAACCCCTCTTTAGTGACACTATATTTTCTCTTTAGAAAGCCGCTAAGTTGGTGTGGATGATCCGAAGGATGGTGGTCAGTCCAGTGCGTGCCAGGGCAAACCCATTTTGACTAATGAATTATCGGCCAATCTGTAATGCTGATTTAGGTGGCCCATATCACTTTTTTTTCAATTTCCATGTCGGAATCCTTTTCCCAGAGACAAGTTAAGTTCCTCTAACCAGACTGGCTTTGGTACCGAAACCAAGTTATTCCTTACCACTAACTTAGGCTCCTGAATCAAGTAAACCAAGCATGCATTTCCCTGTGACGTTTGTCCGTGTGCTTGCACTTAGTCCGTTGTTTACCTCATTCCCAATCCACTTTGTAGCCGCTCTACCAAATTATTGGTTTCTAGTGGCTTCCAAATGAGATCACTGTTCATATACTACTCATTCGTGTCAAAGCTTTATATGAACCTTGGCCCCGTGTGTGTGACTTAGTTCAGTCATGTCCCCGGTTTGTCTATCTTCTCTGTCCAATGTTTGTTTATGAAATCGTTCATTTTATGATTGAGGTCGTCCGCTGTAATTTAATACATCGCCCGATGTTAAACTCAGCGAATTCCTAATCTTTTTCCCTCGTTATTCTCAAATAATTACCGAGCCCTCATTCTTATTCCGACTGTGCTGTCGGTACAGTGAGGATCTTCTTGTAACTAAGACAGACGATCATTTAGAGGTCTAATCTGTTTTCTGTGTAATGCGGCCGTGTACACCAAGTTTCAGGTATGCTATCCTCTAGATTGGCCTGACTTTCCTTCAGTAAGCTCTGCTTATCTGTTTCACTTTATCTTACTCATGATTTTGGGTTAGTTCTCTACAAATTATTCAACTGCCGGATGACAGTTTGGTAAAAATATATTGATCGTAGAAATTACTGTTTGTTTCGACCGACATAGGTCATTGGTAATGAGATTATTGATGCTACCAGCGGTGATCAGGCATAATAAAGCGAAACGTCCCACTTCTTTAACTAGAAAAGATTAATTTCAGTAGCCTGTATGACTACGTTGGCCACATCTGCAAGATCTTGGAATTTCGAGGATTTTCGTACATGAAGTCAGTTCTAGAGTGCGCATGACTAGGTAGCATACACGGCAACCAAATATGCTGATTCCAATTCCAAAGGGATCAAGGACTGCTAACACTTTGTCCACTTCCCCACGGGAAAGGTCAAATTTAGTTTTTTAGGGAGCGTTTATTTGTATCTGCTTTGTTCACGGATTTTGATAAATTGGGGAAACATTTGCACATTGGGTCTCTCTAACTAAAGAGTAAACATATTCTGGGTAATTTAATCTGATAAATATTGATCTCTTTTGATGGAAAAAATCAGGCTAGACAAATACCAACATCTACATTCACCTGACCAACTCGTAAAATGGCTTTAACGCGACCACAACCAAGCCAATGAAAAGGCTCAAACAAAATTATTGCTGGGATCCTCCGAATGAACTTTTTTAATTGGATTATCCAAAAGTGACATTTTCTGTCGATCGTATATTGATCGATCAATAAACATTGCCAAAACGTGCCTTTCGTAGTCACTTTCTGTGACCTTTTGATTCGATAAAGGTTTTCATCGACTCGTAATGAGGTCTATGTGTGGACCGAATTCTGATTTGCGATTTGCAAAGCACACGAATGCCAGTCACTTACCTATATCCAGATACTTGCAGTGTTTTGAGGTGCAGCATTTTCATCTATTCTGAAAATTACCAATAAGTACATACAGCGGCGAAACGAGGTTCGTGACCAATTCCTTATACGGGACAGTACCAGACCATTATTACTTGACAAAAAAACAATCAATATATAATCGTGATATTTTTTAATTTTTTAGGCATCAGTCAAAAACAGGAAAAGGTTTATCTATACTGCTCATATCGTGCACTGTAAAATCTAATTCATCCGTGCAACAGAACTGCTTCTCAGAAACTAACCGAAAAGGATTATTCGCTCAAACGTTTGGTCATGAGGTGCCTAAAACTGGCGAGTGGAAGAACGCGTTACTGATATACCTGCAGCTGATACGCGTTCAGTGATGGGGTCTTATTTGTCATCCGAATGTAGGAGGTAATCAGTCAAACAAAAAACTTTCCGTTTATATGTATAGCTGATAAGCGCACCTTTTAAAATTTGAAAGTGCAATTTCGTTGTACCACTGTCGCGTCATAACTGATGTTTAGCAGAATGATTCTACCCCTTTTCATCTGCAGTCTTCATTAATTAAGTGATCTTCAATTGAACTGTTCAGTTTTAAACTTATGTTTAAAATTGGCTACACTTCATAATCATTTGAGGTAATATCAACAGATGAGGGTACAAAAGCGCCAAAGAGTGGAGAAATATTCTTATAGGTGAATAGTTGATAGTAAATCCATGATACAAATTTAAACTGCCGTCAAACTGCAATAAAAATGAAGTGTGCCATTAGCTAAGACTCATACAAGAAGAGAATAAACCACAACATATGTGAGCTTAAGACCAGTCATCTTAAATCGCTCCTATCATGCTCCACAAACTCCGATTTCTGAATAAAGATACCTTCGTTTTTTCAGTCTCTGAGAAGTGACTGTTTTCATTCATATTATTCATAGGATGCTCCCGTCTATTCCTTGGTTTTTTTCTGCCTTCTATCTGCAGAGTAATCTGTTAGCATTGTTTTATCCATTGGCATCAAACTTCACCGGGTTTGACTGAAAAGTTAAGTCTTATCAATTTGCTAGGTAAACTCTAAAGAAGTCAACGCAAAATCTAATCGAAACATGCGATTTATCACTCATCCTGGACAGAACAGTCTTCTTCTGCCATTGACTATTCATGTGCGAGTGAAATGGGTTAAACTTTCCATGTCACATTAGGTGTCATTCTGTAGCTTGCCAAATCTGTATCAGAGGAAAGAATGAAACCGGTTCCAATTTCTACCGGAAGACTGCCTAACCGATGCATAACTTGACAAATTCCAATATGCATGCCCATCACTGGAGTAATTCATTGTTTTTTCTCTCTCTGTATTTGCAATGACCTTGAATACTGATGATGTTTGCTACAGTTCGATAGATTTAGTGAACTCTAGTTAGTTTAGTTTGACTTTTAAAACGTCGGTATGTCACCGGCAGTCAGGATTGAACTGTTGATGAAAGCCGTGACAAATGAAGATCGAGGTGTATGTGTATCAACACTGTTGCTGATTCTGATGAGATCCGGAGGACTGTGAACAAACGGCCAATGGAGAAAAAGACTAAATGACGGCACCGCCAGTATATAGGTGAATTTGTTTGTTCATGAAGCCCTTTTCTTCTTGTGTAACTGACGGATAAGACTCAGAAGACGAAGTTCTTCTGACTCAACGGTATACTTCTAAATACTTGTGGTCCTTGATTACTTCTTTCCTAATCTTTTAAACTACCTAGATTAACCACTAAGTTATACGCGCGTTTTGTTTGAGTTTGATGGTGTGCACTACTGTGTGCAGTTTGCTTTCCGCCTCTCTCTCTCTCCATACCCTGAACTTGGTACGAATATCCTAATCTGGATCATCTTTCCATCTGCAAGTGATCTGGTGTGATCCACCTTTTTCTCAGTAGAATCATTTTTCTCCATCTCAGCCAGCCCTGAAGATAGTCACTTCTTCCTCCTCAGGCAGATCACAGTTGACTGTTGTAACAGACCCCTTGTCTTGCTGCTTGGGCCAACCTTCTGATCGACATCAGTATACTGAGATAACATTGTTTCATCATGCAGTATGAAGGCCCAACTCATACGATTTGATCGTTGATACTGCACACTGAGCCATTCGATAGTCATAAATTTGCATGATATGATTCCTTATGCAGTATAAATGATTGACTTAAAACTGCAATCCATAGGAACTCAATATTCGTCACAGTAGTCCCCGTACTCCGAGCATCGATTGGTACTCAGAGGTGGGAACAAAGGTCATGAGTTGAATAAATAACCACGAAGCTATCCCGACTGGCTCTCATTGGTTTGGTAAACATATGGAATACATAATATGGTTTTTCCCGTCACTAATTTCAACCGGTGACAAATGGTCACGAGCACAGCGGTCGGCTTCCGAGGTGGATGAATTAACCGTAGGCAGCCTAAATTAAACAAAGACAACTTTGCAAACCACCCACATAGCTTAGTTACTTGTTTAATATTAGTATTAAACATGTCGACTTGCACACATACGTAGAGGCCACACGGTTAATAGTGGGTAATTCTTGATGACTGTTACTTTCAGATGTGAAAGAAAGAGCATAATCGATTCAAAAGTTCTGATCTGCCCCGGTATAACATTCGAGAACTTACGTGCTACGGGAAACCATAGTTCTCCGGAACCATAAAGAATCACGCGGGCAAAGACAAGAAGCTAGAAAAAAATATTTCTGATGACAGTACCTTCTACGGCAAGGTAAATGAACGAAGTGTGGGAATTACAGAGTAGACGGACAGGAATATTGACTAAATAGAATCCAGAAATTGTATATTAGAGGCACGTCGTGAAAAGCTGGGTACTTTTACCTCGCAATAACAACGATTCAACGGATAACCGAAATGGCATACTCCTAATAGATATTTTATACCCACGATTTACATTAATAGCTCAGCTTATAATACAGCAACTAAATAGATCGTACAGCCCCTCCAACAAGGAAGCTATTCCCCAGGCACGTGTAACGTGAGAGATTTATTCGCTTGGGGTGGTCTAATGAGAATCCGAATTTGCCCTGTATAACTGTGAGTACTGTGGTCGTTGGGAATTTATTCCCAAAGGAGGTAATGCCTGAAGTATTAGATTGCTTTTACCAATGCGCAAGTCGGAATACCCTTTATCTCAGGATCTCATTTTCCAGACTGGAAGAGTTATTTTTCGGAGAGACTTGGAGTGTGAAAAGTCTCCACAGAGAAGTTTAACTAAAACACAATGTTTTGGTCACAATGGGGTCATCCCTTTAAAATCTGTTGCTGGACATATGCTTTGCAAAATTTGAAAATTTACCTTCAAATTCATTCACCTCAGGTTCAAAAATTCACTCCCGACAGATCAATAACATTTGTTCTTCATAACTGGGAGGTTGATATTCGGGACTTGCTAGCTACGTTTACGGAAGCCCATGTAGAAACCCCATTTGCTGTTGAGGTTTGAAGAGACAACTTTCTATATTTTATCATTGTAGGACTGAAAATAGTAGACGACGAACGAAGCGATTTTTGAGAGTAAGCAGTGGTCAAACATAACAGATTTTCTGAGCTTCCACTTGTGACGCTACAGATGGAATTTAGTTAGCTTTCTACACCGCGCAGTCAGTAACGTGTGGTGTTACATGTTTTTGTGCTAGAGCAACCGAGGGAACCTTTGAGACTAAATGAATGGGCCGATCAATGGGATAGCCGCTAAATCTTACCGAATTCAAATCCCCAAAACAAAATGAAGGAACTGTTCATCTCAGTTTGATTTAAGGGTGATGATCCTCTAAGAAATCTGGAAAGAAAAAACTCGACAGCCTTCCTGAGATACTTTCCAGAATTGCTTGGCACAGACGTACTGAAGAAGAAGTCATTCGTTGGTATTCATCCGAGAAATAATTTATCCTCTCAGACGCAATCTGTAGATCTGTATAGATCTGTACACGCTAAAGTTGCTCCGTATATCGGGCAAACAGCAACGTAACTGTCCTAGATAATCCACTAAGCACGTCCGGCCTCCCTTGGCAAAGGTATGGCCCGGAACATTTCTTGCGTTATTCTACCTCTGATTGAAAGTGTGCATTTAATCCACAGCTTAACCGCGTCCAAGACGGTGAAGATTGTACCCAAAGTCCTCAGCAAAGCGTCAGGCAAGCGAATTCCCACCATATTTGAAGCTGTCGCGAATAAAATTTTGGAGAATGGATTATTTTTTCATGACCGAAAGAGGTAAATACCCCCAACTCAGCTCACCTGGAGGTTGCTTTATTTTAAGAATCTGATAAATAACAATAAAACCAAATTTTACAGAAAAGTATGAATATTTTTGATGATTCTCGAGTTTTTTCTATTTGTGTCTTTGAAAGTCATTCAAAATAGTCTGCAAATTATCCGTAGTTATATCAAATTCTACTTCCAGCTGTGAAATATGGCATTTTCAGTTAGTCGCCAGGATCGTGCGCTTTCGCTTCAAAGTATTTTTGATATTGCAAATAAACTAAGACCCTAGCTACGAGACAAAGATCTATTTCAAACCCAATATAGACAACCATTTCAGAAAACAGAGAAAAATCGATTTTTTCTTTCTCTCTCGCCCTTAAACTAGCTTACTCAGAGATTAACAAATATAGAACGGCAGTAAACTCACAACAACTTTCTCGAAGATCAGAGTTTCTATTCTCCCTAAAATCCTTCTGTCAGGTTTGAAATAAAGAAGAAATCAGCCTACGCATGAAGTTTTGTGAAGGGCTTCTCCAAAGCTTTTCGGTTTCAATAAATTGGGTTCTATGTTTCTTGTTTTACGGCCCACTGAGAAGGTTTTCGGAAGAGAAGTTGTCCGACGAGATTGCAGTCTGGATAATTGGTAGGCGTGAGAATGTACACCGCCCCCCCCCCCCCGCCACCCCACCATACTTCTGTTGTTCGGCATATGACTAACTAACCACTGTTCTTACCTATTCTGAATTTTCTTCAAGCTATGTATGCTAACGTGTCTGACAATCGTAAAAAGGCTTCATCCTGTCGGGCATAAGTGATTGCGTAATCCCATTGACTTTCTTCTGCCTGCTGCCACGCAGACCCATTCGCACACACTGACAAACACATAGACACGCTTACGTAGATGAAAACAAAAAAATATTTTGTGAAATATCGAAGTAAGGAGTTCGCGCAAATCGTTTATTCTGCACGCAATTTTCCCATTCAGTATATAGAAGAAGAATTTTTGAAAAGCTTTTTCTTACTTTACCTCTTTCTTGTTTTCAACTCCTCGGACGCAAACAGTATACTCGTGTTCCACGTCTTCTTAAACCAATAAAAGTTTCGTGCATATCCGAAATCTGTTTACACGCTGGTTCCTTTCGTGTTTATAATACCTGATAATGAGGCAAAGCAATTGGTCCAAAGTTTGACACCTTTGTAACTGATCTCTAACTGAATAAGTTTCAGCATTTGCATTTGACTAGTTGTCGTATAGTTCGCAATCATCTTTCGCGTCGCGAAAGGTTCTGCACCTCTGGCGGTTTTTCCACCAAAAGCAATGAGATCAAGCTGTGGGAAAAGGTGGACAAGACGCATATTTGCACTTACGATCAAAATAATCAGTGAAATGGTATTGATGAGGAGAGCAGATACGTCAAATCAGTATTCAGTGACCATAATTACGATCAAAAATATAACTATTCACAATACAAACCACTCGATAGACACCCATGGATAACTTTCCTAACCAAATAAATGATGTGATTGGTACATCAATAATTACGGAGGTTAGAACGACTTACGGTAATGATTATGAAGTTCACTGTCCATGCTATCTAAAACCTTTTGGTTTTTAGTGTCCAGCGGATCTTAATTGGGTACATGAGTACGTGTATAAATATGTATGTTTAACGCGGTGAAGAAAGCACCCACAACACTGAGCAAACGACGACAAACACAACAACGGTGGTTTGACAAGGATGCAGCTCAAGCAAGTTTGGATGTGCTGGATGCAGCGCACTTCAGTGGGGATTGCACGTGCATGATCTGCAAATGCGTAAAAAGAATGACAACCCGATGAGCCGAAGCCGAGTAAGTGTATAAGCAGGTAACCACCCTTACATCAGAGAATGAAAATATAGGTTTATGTCAAGGCATTAGATGAGCATGTATGTGTGTAATCATACACCTGTGTAGGCATATATATGCATGTATTTATGTGTGTATGTGCGTATATAGTTGTTTTTTCCTAAATCTTCACTATTCTTCCTTACTTAACTGTCATCGCCGGCTTCCTAAATAACAAAAATTCGACTGCAAGTATTCACTTGACGATAGCCACGCATTCCAATTGTTATTCTTGCACAAATCAATTTGTTTCACTGCTCAACTTACGGTCGACAATAACCACTGAAGTTTCTTTCGTCTGGAACACAACCAGTGTGAAAATATGAAACAGATTTTAGTTTTCATAGTGTCAGATCCGAGATCGGTTCAGCGTATTTCGAAAACGGATACGCTATATGAAATGTTATAGTAAAATTTCATTTTTCAGTAACATAGCGTAGTCGAAATTATTGGTAGGTTGTCGACGTTTTGGTCACCAAAGATAATCTTTTTCAAGACTTGTTTTACAAGCAAATAAAACCGGTGACCAAAATGTTGGCAACATACCAACGATTTCGACTATGCTGTGTTATTGAACAATAACATTTTACCATAGTTACCATTGTGTTTTCTTGTGTTTTATTTTATGATGACTCATACAAATTCTACAAATTTACTTTAATTGCTTGATTTATTTGCAAGAGGCAATCTGTTTCTCCATCCATGTAATCGACACAGTGCACTTTCACTTTAGTGCACTGTTACATAACTAGCTCATTGCACAAGTTGGATTAAATTATCCCCCACGGAAAAGGATTTCTTTTTGTCTTGTAGCTGGTATTACTAGCCTACATTCAGCTGCTTTGGAATGTCATTAAATTGAATTTTGAACGTGAGGTAAAAATGATTAAACACAAAATAAAAGCTGTGGAAGACTGTGACTCACTAACTTTTTCCTCAGCCTAACCCTGCTAGTCAGGCAATACCTTAGGAGATTCAACACTTCAGGCCCCATGGTCTTGATTTTCGAATATCTTTGATAGTGTAGAGAGCCCTCGAACACAACGGGTGTATATCGTCCCTAGCCTTTATGGGCCCCATATTAGTAGAATACTTTGCGTGTTAGTAGTAATAGCCAGGGACAACCGCTCTGGCAAAGATAAAAGACGATCAGGTATCCCATGGAGGGGAATGTTGTCTGAAGATAGAAATGGTTAAAATAGAAATTGCCTAAAACGAGGACCGCTTACGGAGGTATACTTCTGCTGCTGCAACGGTGTACCGTTGTAGACATCAGAAAGTTTACAACGTTTTACCAAAGTCAAATTGTCTATCCGAACTCGATGGTGGAAATGATGAGAAAAAAATTGAACCTGAGAATAGGGGAAGCCAGCAAGCATATAAGCATTTTTTTATTAGCAGTCCGGCTGGAAACAGTAAATTCCATTTGAATAGAGGAGATGTGTAAATCTATACCCGTGTTTTCATTACAACGCATAATTCTGTATACTCACCTGACTGAAGTAGACCGAATTTCAGTCGCAAACAAATTATTCCCGATATATCATGTGAAACCTCGCTATTCCATTTTGTATTTTCATTGTCAACTTTAGATAAGATTATCTCAAAAAGGGGGTGGAAGAAGCTAAGAAGCAATACTCATGCAAGAAATGCAGAAGTTTCGGACTGACAGGAGGATATGCTATTGAATAAACGACTGGGAGAATTATGTTCAGAATTCAGAATGGCTAGCAGAGTATTAGTCTGATACCTTCAAATGTATTGGCTGAGTTGAATGATTTCAGAATGACAGCCGTTGGAAGAAGTTCTTATTCGAAAGGATAACTTTACGGGCAAAAGCCTCATAAATAATTGTGTTCAGGTTTATTTATCGAAATAAAGGCCATAACTGAGTGTTGTTGCAGAATTTGTTAAACTGGATAGATCAGATGAGAAAGCATATTCACATCAAAGGAATTACTCCAGAATATTTGGAAAACCACGCCCATCAGACGAGGAGAATCCCCAGCTCGTGTGACAATAAGGCAGAAGGGAGGCTTCATTTGAAACATTGTGTAGCAGTTAGGCAAATATAGCTTGTTACACAGAACGCTACGGATACTAATACCGTTTGTGCATTGATTTGACGTATATCTTCATTAGTGTCAGCACAAGGAGTCCTTGACGAAATAAGGTAGGTAGGCTATAGCTTTGCTCTCCTTTGGACCTGAATGGAGGTTTTCCGATTCGTACAATTAAGACCAATGGTGGTATGGTGTACAGTAGGTATTACGCATAGTGTTTACGTGATTCCACTTCTAAATAATATTTTAGAGAGTTCATATAGTGAAAGATTCACTGCATAATGTACATGATAACACAACTTTTCCAGAACAAACGGAGCTCCATGTTGTGGGACTCTGTTGCTTTGCCAATCGTCCCTTCAGCGCATTTTCATCGCATATCAGCGTCTTTGGACACAGGTTGGTGAATTTATTTGATTAGCTTACACAAAATCATCGCTAACAGTTTTGATAAACCAGAAATGCAGCCTGAGAATGCCGTTATTTACCTGAAGAAACTTTCCTGCTCTCCCTTAAATAAAATGTCGAAAAGTTGGTAACTTACCAACGATTTCGACGACGCTGTGTTACGTAACAATGAAATTTTACCAAAATGTCTGTTCATCCAGTGTTACATAAGTGTCATTCTTATTTACATACTGATTAACATTAAACGGTCTGAAGTCCGTAAAAACATCCCATTTGGTGTCACACCTTAGCCGACTTTACTTGAGAATTGATGGAAGTAGCAAATGCATATCTTTTCATTTCAAAAAATAACCGTAGAATCAATAAAGGTTCGTCCAAGTCTGGCTGATGGTCATTAATTTTGAAAAACTTTACTCTCCAAATCAGAATATGGTGACCGAACGTAGGCTTCAACTTGCTGTCTGTGCTTTTCCTCGAACATTTATCTCTGCTTTGCTTGAGGTGTTTGTTGTTTACTCGCTGAAGACTGGTGATCATCCAATGAGCTGAAAAAATCAAATAGAAAGGGACTGCAATTGAGGCATTTCTTCAGTGCATCAATGCTTACGATTCTGACTGTTCACAACATTATTTCTTAAGTATACGTCTTTTTAGCCTCACTTTTATTTCAGACTGTTAAAATTACTGAACCTTCAGTTGAAAGCAAATTCTTGTGTTGCCCCACTACCCGGAAAGCACGTGATTCTTCATGTTTTAATTCATTCTGAAGCATGTTTTCGCAGTATTAAACAGTCGCTGTTGTTTTTATTTACTCTCCTTTCGTGTATGAACGATCACCGCCTTTGGTTAACCTGAACATTATTTCGTTTCGCGCACCGTCTTGGTTGCCGGTATTCTCTGATAATGCACTGACTGCTCACTCTATGAAGCTTTTTGCTTATGAATAACCGTGAAATACACCCGTCGCATAGAGTAGTTCAGTAAACCATATTAATCTGGGAATTCAAAATTACCATTCGCAGGGCTTTTTCGAGAAAGAGCTAATTTCATTCATACAAACGTAAACATCGGTTCAAGCACGCAAATAAAGCAGGAACCTCTTGCTAAAAATTCCAGCTGTCGGAAACCGAGGTTCAGAGCATACAGTGGAATAAAACAGCGAAATTGTTTTGGGATTGCACAAATCACTGAACATTCCGGAAATTGCTTGCTTCCGGTCTGGCAATGATCCCATCAGGAGTCTCATTGGCCCGATTTCACTGTTTAGTTATTTATGTTAAACTACAGACCAAATGCTATTGGACATTTCATGCAGCGGGTGGTGAGAGAGGTAATGACTTTAAATAAATTTCGCTTGCATGAATTACAATCGTCAAACAATTCAAGCCGCTTACTTCTGTGCAACCGACTTCTGCTTTCACAGAAAAACAGGGAGAACACGACCTGAGTTAATAGCAGAAAATTTTGCAGAAGTAATTGCCTAATGTGAAGAGTGCTGAATATATTTTCTTCTCGACGTATTAAATCAAATGCGCGGATTCTGTAGATTTGCCCACCATTCACACACTGGCGGATTGTTTACACAATTCTGAAACAGATGGCAGTTAAATAAGAAAGTATTGGGAAGTAGTCAAGTCTTCACCAGAAACATCCTCTCTAATAAGCAGAGGTAAACAGACTGTTACATTTGATGTGTAGGGTTTCAACACAAATACCGAGAATAAGTCCCCTGTCAGATGTGAACGGGAATTTTTGCGGAAAGTTTGAGAAGCTCGCCTCTCGCAACTGTCCGGTGCTTCGCTTTACTAAAATCTATTATCAAAACAATGCACGTATGCAAACCTACAGGTTATCCAGTGTGTTCTGTGGCACGGCTCAATGATAGACAAGAAAGTAATCATCCTAGGTAAATTAGTTTTATGGTCGCCATGGCATAATTATTGTATGAGTCTAAAGACTTCGTACTTGTCAGGATGACCATGATTTGAGGCTCACTCATGACCCAAAACATTCGTTTCCAATGATTTTCCTGAAAACCCACTGGATAATGTAGGTTGTGCCAAATAGGTCGGTATTTTTCCCACTTCCCCCAAAGGGGCATACACGTTTCCTTGACCAGTCTGTGAGACAAATCCTTCATAGATTGACCGGCAGCCCTTCACTGGTGATGAAAACAACTGGACAATTGTGTTATTTTTATGGTCTCAGGGAAATTTTCATCATACTACCTTCCCGTGGCAGCCAAAATCTGTTCATTTCATCCACTCGTGAATAAGATAAATAATCCGAATAATTGATAGAGTTACACAGTATTTCGTACGTTGAACCTGTGTTGTGGTATAACAATAAAAGCCTTGCAGAACAAAATAACAATTTTTCACTCAGGTTGCCACTGCACTTGGCTGAGAACTGAACCACCTATCAAACGCTGACATGTGATATCCGAACGACTAAATGCAAGTTCCACTGTAGCGACAGACGTAAAAGGCTCAATGGTTGACTGTGGATAATGACAACCACTCCGTCACACACAAGTGGAATTGAACATGGTACGGAATATGAAGGTGTTTTTTTTTGGTTCAGTTCATTAGGACACTTCAAGACTTTCCAAAATTCAGCCGTTCTCACTCACACTAGTGAATATTTACTGAATCAGGCTTGTTGTCATCTTCTCTCTGAAAACCCGTAAGAGGACTGAGCTTTTTGGGCTTCATTGAAGCCTCATTAGAAGTTGCATTTAAGTGACCGTATATCTACCGAAGTCCTAAGAAGCGCCTGACCCTTGTGATGCGGCGTGAATATTGATGTCCTGTGTTTTTCTAAACAGAAAGTGTTCGTCAGGTTTGCCGTCCTTGCTTTTCACAGATCAGTGAGCCACTGTGGTAACAGGACGTCAATTGTTTTAGCACCCTTGTGTAAGCTTCAAATAGAAATTTCGTTACAGAAACTTTAGCATAACCGAATGCCGTTATTGATTCTCTAAAACGTTTTCTATAAACTTGTGCGATTTTCCCCCGTTGAAAAAAAAGTCAAATGAGAACAGGAAGATACCGCAGCCCCACGAATCAGGCGAAGCACAAGAGTGCAAGCGACTGACTTTTATCTTTGTCATGTTGGTGTTATATTCGCTTGTTGGAAAACAGACATCCCACCTGAAAGCCTTTGGAAACTACATTCAAATCTAATGCTCATAGTCACCAGTATAAGATGTCCTTCAACATTTTTCATATCTTTCTGGCTCTTTCAGTAGCTCCCACTACGTTCATGTGACTTCATTATATATTGAATCACTGAAGAATCCATAATTCCGTCCCATTACGCATCTACTCACGAGCATTTTATACCACCTCACTCTAGTAATTCGTTTTTATCACCTTCGGAGGCTGACACTTCGTTTGCAACCAGAAAAGGATATTCACCAAATTCCATGTCTATTGTTTTGCTGGTCCATTTTCAATCACTGAGCAACAAGAATTACTCTTGCTTCGTTTTATAACCACACAACATCACGTGTACTGGCCATACGATCGTATACTAACACGAACATATTGTTTGTATATAATGCCTTTTTACTCTAAAAAGGTAGGTGAATCACCCACATGGATAACGCAAACAAAAGTAAGCTTGTAGGTTATTCATATCATATCTTATTGATTCTTCATTAAATTCGGTCCCATGTCAATTACTCTATCATCGTTTCAGTCATTAACTGTTGAAAATTGGTATTTTCTGCCGAACATCCTGTATTTCTCATGCGAAATGCGTCAACGTTATGTGTTATTGTTAGCGTGATGAACTAACTCTCGGTTAGTTTCGCACGTTTTTCTCGGTCAATTCAACGATACTGCCCAAAGTATTTCCCTTTGAACACTTCCCGGAGTTCGGTTCATTGTCCAACTGATAACGCCGAAGTATTTTTCTAACTTACTCCAACACTTTTTCACGTGTCTTTCGTTTGCTCCGTTTATTACTTTATGATTACTTGCCCTTTTGCATTTATGGAATTTGTTTCTGTCGTTACCCTCTATTCATTATTTTCCAGCTTAGCTTTTGACCACAATTAGTACTTTATGCCCAGCAGACTTTCTAAGGCGATTCTTGGTGTCTCTCAATACCATATAGGAAGAACATTCTTACCAACACTCTCATACTAGCAAGTTTTATTGGTTAATAAGAAGAATACGAAACTTTACTATGCACAACACACAGAGCGCGGAAAGCTGCGTCAGTTTGCGTTATTCCGTCGATTGAATGCAGTTTGGTTGCTGCTAAGGGAGGTCATGCACTGCCTTGTTTATATTCCACGGTAATATTTCCACTGTGAGATGGTCATGCCCATATTTCAGCACAATTACTATGATCTCAGCAAAGAAGAATCAGAAGCCAAAATAGTTCACGGGTTAAGGCTGGTTACTGATTTTTTCTGATATCGTACCTGTTTTCCTTTATTTTGGATTTTTCCAGCTGAAGTAAACAATGCTGGACAGCAGGGGTAGACCACCGTGACCTATAATAATAATAATAATAATAATAATAATAATAATAATAATAATAATAATAATAATAATAATAATAATGCACCATCGAAAAGCATGCTTGGGTGCGAGATCAAGGATTGCAGTGACGGTACTGTACAAAATAGCAATGAATTTAACAAGGTTGTCAACTGATGAACTGCCGAGCAACTGACTGGGGAACTAAAAAAGTGGGAAAAGGAGATTAGTGTTACTAATTAGTGGACTTGACGAAAAGCGGCAGTTGGAATAATACGAAAAATAGGTAGGAAAACAAAGGAGGAGTGAAAAATAAGTAAATCGGGTGACGATAGAGCAAACCCCCTATAATCGCCCATAAATACAACGCAAAAAAATGTTTACTCTTTGCGTAGATACTGGAGTGGGTATATAAATAAACTAACAGTGGTACTTGAAATCGCATTTCTTGAAAAATACTAGTGTTTGTGTGGGTGTGTGAACTCGTACCCTGCACTGAAATTATACGAATTTGGGCAACCTAATGCAAATTCAAGCTCCGCGTAAAACGCCACTTTTTGAGAAGCAAAATTCAAGGCCTAACAATGGCCGTAAAAGATAAACTACTGAACAAACATACCAGCAAGTTTCCGTGATCAGTTTTAGTACATAGGGTTAAAAGAAGAAAAGAATATGAGGACGATGGAACCTTTGTGTGAGGTGTCCTGATAATATTGCGTAGCACGTCACAATCATGAGGCACTTTCTCACCAAGCGAAGTAGTCATCGAGCTGTAGTAGTCCAGTGCCCAAAATGATAATCAGTAGTCATTTGTTAATTTATATCTAGATGACAGTCTCCCATAGGACAAAATGAAGAACAGTCTTCTCTTTTCGCATCAGTTTCCGAACGTCATTACAACAACTGCGACAGAAAATTAGTTGCAAGAAGGTTACGACCAGGTCAAGTAAGCTCTCGAATCCGCAGAAATCTACTAGAATAGTTCAGAAAATTCTTTAAGGAATGGCAGCCTGAAGTTGGTCACTTGCACGAAATAATAACGTGCCATAGAGTTATTCAGTAAGTGGGTGATAAGCAACAGCAAGCTTTGGACAAATTTATTTTGAAACGGTCTCGCCGTCGGTAAATCGCGTAGAGGTAAAGCACCGGGAACCTGCTGTCGGTTCCAGGGTGCCGCTTCTAAGACTGACAACTCAGTTGCATGAGAATTTTCCCACCTAATGAATTGATACAGTTTCGTGATACTATAGCGAGTAGAATGATAGTCCCTGCATTACATTTTTGCTCAAATTTTAGCTATTTGCATCAGAATTTTATAGAATAGTCGATAATTGACGTTCGACAATGGACTGCTCACGACTAGGCTTCGTAGGAATGTTAATGAAATACAATAAACTACAGACTATCAAAGACAACTGTATCAGTTCACGATTGAGAGAAAGATCTGGGTCACATATGTGAAACTGACTCGCTCCTCGTCCGTTGTCCCTGCTTTGGACCCATCTCCCGGTCATCCCCTTTATCCCCTAAAATTAATCACACAACAAGTGATTATGAATCACTGGGAAGGAGCCAGTTCGATATCCTGTTTTGTTCTTTGTGTTCTGTGGGATAATTCAGATAAGAAATATATTTTGTGTGATGATTTACAGGTAGAGCTTTCAGAGATGAGTCTGGAATGGCAGACAAATGAGAGCACTCAACATCTTTAAAGGCCGTACCATATATATATATATACATATATATATATATATATATATATATATATATATATATATTCAACGGTAATGAAGGCTTGGGCTGGGGCTCATAACCCGCATTATCCAATTTAGAAAGAGGTGGTTGTTAAATAACATGTATTACCCGTGACTCTTTTTATTTCGATCATTACAGAGGAAGGATAAATACGGGAATACTCTCGTTTCTCCTCCACTGGACCATTTTGTGCGCGAATGCTGTGGCCTACGACTACCGATTCCACGGTTTATGAGACTGGCACAAATAAAGTAACGTTACCTTTGAGGGTATCGCAGTTTTAAGCTATCGAAGAGAAATATTGCAAAAGTGCAAGCGCTGATATAGGAGTGGAAACATTCTTGTGACAAGCAATAAACCGCTCACTTCTGACAAGAAACTAAGTCCCCAAATTCTGAATCACATTTGGATCAGTTGATACTCAAGAGCCACTTGAACATGAAGGGCAATCCTGGAAGCTAAAATATCACAATTTTTAAAGTAATCCCTCCATGAGTTAATTCCGCAAGTTCGAGGTGGGTGATGTTGAGAAGTCAATAAGAAGTCACTCCTAAAATATATGTTGAGGATGAAAATGGTCGATTGCAAATACCAATGGCACGATAAACCAAACCTTCTCCGTATGCTAAATTGTCGGTTATGTCGTGGAAGAACCTGAGGGAACTACCGAATGAATTTAGTGATTCAAAATTCCGTATGGGGTGATAAGCAGTTTACTAACATATCAGTGGGGAACGTTCGAATGTAAAGATGTTTTTGAGGATTTTAGTTGATTCGGGGCCAACACACAGCCTGTCTTCCATGATAGAACAGCACCATCACAGTCCATCATGGGTTGCGCAGTTAAGACATGTCTAAAGTTTAGGTCGAGGTTTTAGTAGACTGAACCACGAGCGACATGGCGGTTGATCAATCGCCTGGTTCAACAAGATAAAGGAAGGATCCTGTCAAACTGTTGCGTGTTGCACCACCAGCCGATCAGACGAAACTGCACTAGATTCCATTTGAACCACTCAACTTCTGGTTCAACGGTTGTTCATAAAGACTCAGAGTTCGGCTTGAACAATATGTTCTAAAATAAGGAATCAATGAGGTTAGGGAAACAGATAATTCATTTTCCTAGAACTAGTGGGATACCTCAAAATAATCCATGGTGTTCGAATCGAAAGGCTTACATTTTCTGTGGCCCCGTCGGTTAAGGGGCAGATCAGGAGAGACAGAGAGATAAGTCAATCAGAGAAAAGGCTCGGCGGGATGTGAATCCAGTATCATACTTTTGGAGTAATTCAGATTGCTATCCAAGGCTTTCGTCGAAAGTTCTATCAAATAACCCCGATGGATTTATCAGAAGGAGCACGTTGGTGCCGCCCAATACTTAACCCGGTCCGACTTAAACTTAGTTATGAAATCGTGGGTTCAGAGGTTCCCTGATAGTTGGAGTAGAATATTTAATATGGACACATTTTCACCCTGATAGTATCCGTGAGTCAAGGCAAATTATATGATACACGCTACTGAGCAGCAGGTTTAATGTAGTAGGTCTGAATTGTGCTTGGCTAAGTGATTGTGCGCGGCTGTCGAGTAGAATAGACAAATTATGAGGTCATGTTTTGTTCTTCTAAGTCGCAAGAGCTCTAGCAATAAGAGGGAAAAACGTTGGCTATAGTTTAGTTTATTAGGAACCCAGTCTTTTGCTTTGTGAGTCGATGCCGAACACTTGAAACTACAAAACTTTCGCTTTCGTGTATGGTTGGGCACACAAGCGTGCAGTATGCTAGGATGAGACAAAAGTGAGTTTTATATGTCTCTGTTATACATTCTTTTATAAGTATTTTTCTGTGTAGCTTGGCTAGGAACCTGTTTTCCCGTATATTTATGTGGGCAGCATCTTCCGAGAAAGTGAATGTGCATGAGTATAACTTTCTATTAGGAAATAAGGTGGTGGAATGTGATACATCTGAACAGTATCCAAGAGAATATCACATTTACGTGTGAGGTAACTGCTGTTGTTCACGGGAACTTCCATTCTCCAGTGGTTACTGCAGAAGGATAGCGAGTGCACGTTGGTAGTGATGCCATTCAGAGCTAATTACAGGTAGCTACATACGAATTCGTAAACAGTCTTCCGGTCATCGGCAGTTAGAAAGAGCGCGATATGGTTAAGAGCATTGTGAACATAGTTTATAGAAGATCCTAAAAAACTTCCATGAATAACACCTCTGATAACTGTGTTGGGTTTTGACGTATCCATTTCGCTGATGGTTTTCATGGTGATTTTTCAGGTAAGACTCAAACCAGCTGATTGGTTTATCAATTCCCAAGCACTTATCCTTTTCCAGCAATTTTAAGTCCTCGACTCGATCGGAATTTTTTGCAATATCGTGATAGATAATACCGAGTACTCTGCATGCAATGATATACGTTGCTACCAAGTTTCTGGTTGCGTATTACCGGGACTAAAATTATTCAAGGTTGTGAAAAAGATTCGAATTTTTTGGCTATCTGTTGAAGTGACGTTATAAAAATGTTCTAATGAGAGATGTATTATGCGGGAGATGTACTGAGTGGTTCTTGTCCTGTGCAATCGAACTAGCTGTTAAACTTTGTTACGATGGGACAGAGTTCTAATTTCTTAGTTTAATAGGTGTATTTCACCAGATTGAATTTGAGGCTGTACAACTATGGAAAACTTTCTGTTTCGTTGGCATTGATACCTGAGCCTTAGGTACTTTGGTCTGTTGACAAAAAGATTGGTTCGTTATGCCACAGAATCAGGGCTTGAAATTTTTTCTTTGTATAAGTACATAGAAAGACCATCATGTAGTCGGCGTTCAGCCTGTGGCGTAGTGCGAAACTTGCAAATGACAACAAACACCATTTGAATACCACATGCATTCCCAGGCAGAAATAGGTTTGAGGTGCCAACGTGAACCCAAAACCATGCTTCTATTCCTTGCTTTTCCTGATGGTACTGTTGGTATAATTAAAGAGTGCTAAGGATATGGGTAGAGATAATTTTCCCAACTGAGTCAGGTATTATCGTTTTTACTCAAAGTTGTGAAACATATTCCTTAGAATTCAAAAGCGAATAACTCGAAAGCCCATTATCGTCTGTCAAACCTTCATAGTTTTCCGGATGAGGTACCCCGAAGGTTGAACTTTTGGGTCAATGTGAAAGTACCACCTTGACTTCAGAATTCCACCAACCATGCAATCCGTCGATCGATGCCTACTAAGCTCAAGACTTTAGAATTTCCCCCCACTTGAACCTGGAATTCCACTTCAGGTAGTATCTTCCAGTGGAGACTAGTCTTGAAGCCACTTAGAGCTTCTAGTCCCGTGCCCTAATGTCTCGGATCTATCGGCGTCTTCTTGTCATTTCGCTTCTTCGCATTGATATTATGAGAGTGAGACTTTGGAGGACTAGGGTAGAGCAGCGTCTCATGTGTGAGTCGGCAGAGTTGCAGACCACATGAACTAGCGTCTTGGGTCAACTATACTGCTCACGTTCATAAATGAACTTTTCGTAGGAATAGAAAACAAACACTAGATATGTACAGACAAAGCTAAGCTTGTTGCGCGTATGTAGAACCCGTCTCTCCAGCGACTTCTGATCATGGTGTGCCAATGTTCCATACCGGATACAAACAGATGCCTACTTTTTCCTGGCAAGCAAGAGAAAACGTCATTTAGGCAGTTAGATAAAATCCCAGACAACCTCTGCAGCGGAAGCAAATAGCGGATTGTCACCCAGAAAGCCTTCAGAGCCTTTTGCTAACTCAGAAGTGCAGTAGAATTTGGGAGACACGCGTGGCTATTTCGTGTACAGGTCTACTAGGTACACTATAGTTAGTCATGGGTTCTACTCAAGGTCACTGATATGAGGACCCTGGAAAAATCCTAGTTTCAGTTTTACTACCTTGGCCTTAGTGGGTTCAGTTTAATAATTACTTGATTATTAGTGGTAGAAGATTCGATTTTACACTATATGATCCAGCATGCAAGGACACGAGCATGAAACGCATTGGTAGTTCCATGGTTTTCAACGATAAGTTTGACATTCACACTGCTTGAAGAGTCATAAAATAGACTATAATTATTGTTCCTCTAATCTCGAGGTTGTTGGATGGAACTCATTGCAATTTCCTACATGGAAAGGCACTGCTAAGATCAAAAGTTTCCAATGAGTCTCACTGAAATACACAGGCCATACTTGGCCTAATCTATCTTTTACCCGATCGCATATTCATTGTTATCACAAATACCACTAATAAATAGATATTCTTGCCAGGGAGCTGCTTGATCAATCGCAATTCTTAGACGAATGGATATTTACAACGAAACAGACGGAGGCGGCATCCGTTTTCAAAGTCCCTATTCGGATATTCGAATAGACAGTGCAGCAAAAAGTAACTGAGAAAATATAAATTAGCTGTGAATCGCAGCAGGAAACTGATCTACGGGTCATTTAGTAGAAATTAGGTAAAAAGTACTGGGACAATATCCCTGATTTTTATGTTTGATAAACGAATAAGTTTCAATGAATTATCTAGGCGTTTCAAATCCGACTGGTTTTCAAATTAGCCACAGCGTCGTTCTTAATATGGAATTCTACTGCGCGTGATGTGAAATGAATAAAGAACTTGAGTTCACACTGTTGTTGAGTACTCATATAGCATCCCGTTCAGAACTAAGTAAATTATGCGAGTGAGGGTAGCACAGTGGGTAGCGTTGATCAAACGGGTTTCATTGTGGACTTCGGACAATAACGACCCGGGTTCGACTACTACCACTGCCTGTAACTTCCCCATTTGGTAGCATTTCATTGGCCACGGCTCCCTTCCTGAAACACTTTGCCTTGTCGTATAACAAATTAAGGAATCAAACAGAATATTGATTTCAAATTTTTTTTATTTTTAATACAGCCCAGCCTTTATGTGGGTTTTATTGGAATATACTAGTGGCTAACTGTTGGTTAACCTGCAAGAAAACGTTATCCTAGTCCAGTGAGTAAAACAAGCGTACTAAAATTATCCCAACTTATAGTGTAGAATGTTTGTTGGGTAGGACAGCAGCTGGGAGCTCATAGCGGGGCTGAGCTCATACGAGATAGCATTTTGTGGTCACCACCATAAGACCGATTAATTATGTGATTTGTAATATCAGACACTATATCAATTAGGTTATTCCTCTTGGTTTTGAACGTAATTTATTGTTTTCAGCGCACCACACTCAATTAGGAAGAAAGTTTGGTAAATTTTGTTGGTTTGACAGTGTGTATCAGTGGTGAAAACATAAATGCTTATGTTTCTTGGGCTCCGAACAACAAGCCCGAGCTTGGGGTCAAACATTATTAGTAGTTGAGAATGCAGAACGTCATTAAGTCCGACGAGAATCCTCGGAGAACAAAATGAAGAAAGGTGTCATTAAAATTTAATGTTCAAATTCCTCTGGGGAAAAACAGACAGGAGAGTGGGTTAGAAATTGGTAGGAATGCTAAGCACATCAAGTCAAATGTCAGAAAAACTGGTAAAAATACAACGCGGGAGTAAAAATCGGATGAATCTATTGACAGACGCGAAAGCTTTCATTCACTATAAATGACATACAAAACTGCAAAGTCTATTTCTATGTGAACACCTAAGAGAACGTAATAATAATAATAACAGTAATATTATTCAATATTGTGGAAGAGGAGTTGTGCCTTTGGAAGGAAGTGAAAGTATGGAGTATCCTGACAGGAAATTCTAAGATAAGACAGGGTCCAAAAGTCACCGAGATTTTTTCGAGAACAGAGGAATGGTTTTGCCTATGAGTAAATGAAAAAGCTGCATTATAGGGAGCCTCGAAGGATGAGAAAACTGTGAGAAACAGCTTAGGATGAGTGGCTGGGGTAGGATACGGGGTCTAAAGAAGACGTCAAAAGGAGTCCGGTTTACAAGCAGTGTTATATATGAGATGGGATCGGTAATTTTGAGGGTAAGCCCTTTTTCGAAAGAAACTCCCTCAGTCATGTAAGAGCTAGGCAGGACACTGATATTTGAAACCGGTAGGAATCGATATACTGGGCCCCAGAATTCGGTCGCAACTTGACATTTACTGGTATCTTTTGGAGGCTTCTATTACGACAGAGTCATATTTGTATACTGTGAAAAAACTATTTGCTAAACTGTCTGAGTCAGTTCTCAGATTCATCGTAGATGTTCGGATCAACAGTCCTCTGCTAACTACGATAACATAACTACGACGGTACCGTTTGAAGTTGGTAATTAAGAGAAAATTTTTTCAAGGAAAGGAAACGCTTCAAGTAACAATTGTCCGGATAACACAACTATCGTAAAGGGGACCCCAGAGTTCGTCAGTGATATCGGAGAAACTGGAAATGGTGATTTCACCATAATTTACAAAACATTTCATTTCATAGATGGTTTCTTTTCTTCTCCGATTACCTCTGAGTAGCTGTCCATTTTCTAAGTCATAAACCTACAGTCGGACGTCCTTATTTCCTCGCTAAACAACGGTGAATGCAAACTATATCCACTGAAGGTGACGGGAAGTGCTTCTTTCTATGGCTGCATTCAATAAGAAATGTCTGAAAATCTTCACTCTTATCTACTTACAAATTAATAGTCCGTTTTCGAGGCTTTACGAGAAATTTTTAGAAGTTTTTCCGTGGCTTTACTTGACGCTGATGAAGAGGAGAGCATGTGAGTTATCAGCTGCCTCTGGCTGTCAGACGACAAACAGTAGGCATATGTGCCCAATCTCACTGGAAGTGGTTTCCATCGATTGGTAAGATCACATGCTCCAGTTCCGGGCGATATCACTTACCGACCTATCCTTTGGATAACCAACACGTGTTATTTGGCTATTTATGGAACTGTACCAACCAACAAAGATACAAATAAGGCAGCCTTCCGTCCAGTGCTGCGACTACCTCACTGGGTCTTCCACTCAAGCGACAACGGTAAGTGAATATCTTTAGGCAGTTAATATAAATCAGGAAAAGACCTCGTCACTTCTCAACAGATGATGAGAACGACGCAAAATTAGCCGTCGACGTCTAACGGTAGAGAACACATTTTCTAATTTTTGGTCCTTAACAGCTCATGTGCTCTCAAGATCGATTATGGCTGGTAAGTGTCCTTTTTTCTCCTTGATTCAGATATTGTTTCGGACGAAATGGAACGTCAAACAAGTTTGTCTTGTGAGTTCGTGTCAATAAAAATTGAACGTAAAATGTTATTTTTCTCACTTTAGTGCTCGAGCTACAGATGCCCGTATACAGGAAAAATGCAGATGGGATGAAAACACGTATGTTTCGTTATGATGGGTCTAAAGATTCCTTCACAGTGACAAGTTCGAGAGTGTGAAGTAAAAACATCTCCAGCAGGAAACGTACAACTCCACCACATGGTGAGTTTCCAATTTGCGTGTTCCTATATAATTAGATAACCTTCCGGAGAAAACGTCACTAGGATTGGAAGTGTCCCGGCCTAGTAATAGTGAGTAATATGTATTTGGCTTAATTATATACTTATTCAGAACAAACGGATGTACGCGTTTGTAATACGTGTAATAGTAGGTGCATTCGACAGCAATGACTTTTAGCTGAAAAGCTGCGAGCGACATTTCGATGCGAAGCATCTTGCACGAGATATGCTTGTTGCAAAGTATGATAGTGGACCTACGGGGAAAGGTGACATCTCTAAATGTCCAAAGTCCACCATCCAGTGAACTAAGACTTCCTGTGACCACGCTGGACCAGCTGGTTCAGTTGGAGATTAACATCATTACACCAGAGGTCAGAGCCCAACTGGCAAATTTATTCGCTTTACAATAATACCTTAAAAATGACCTACCTCGTTCAAGATGAGGTGACAGGGCGCACAAGTTCGTGCGCAATGTAATGCGCCTTCTCATCAGTCCTAACGTGGAGGACTTGATGAACTATTCAGGAGCACATGGAAAACACGGATTCCGTAAAGGTTCACTGAATAGACACATCATGTGTAAGGCAAGATTCACAGAATCTGAAAAATCTTTTAGATTATGTCCTCCAAAGGACTTCTTTCACGGATGTCCGGGAGGACACGTTAGTTCTGGCTATTCGTGGATAGCTGCACGATGCTGTAACCATCTGCCGCAGACAAATGGTGCAGCGAGTAAGTAAGATACACCTGTTGTTAATCATGCTTATGTTTCCATAGAGTCCGAACTCAATGCAGACCTATACGATATTTCTTTAATTTCTTAGACCAATAACATGTACACATTACAAGAAACACTTTCCAATAAACTTTCAAAACTTCCTAACGTATTTTTTTGTCCATATGGGACGGTTATATGACTTTAGTTAACCAGCACTTAGCGTGTACTTTTAGGCGGTCAAATTCCGGTGAAATGTGAGACGCTGCCAAAAAGTGTCTGAAGTTTACGCGTATTTTCGAGCGATCCCATTGGTTCGTTACCGCAACGCCGTTGGTCAGAGTGGTAGAGAGACTGACAATGCGCAGTCAGCACGCAGTGCAGCGAACAGCCGTTGATTGGTACGCAAACCAAGCGACGTTTTCGCGAATTTTTACACCAATTGGTCATTGCTAAGACTGGTGAATCAGTTGCGCTTCTCATGTATGTTGTGCTAGAAGGACCATAGTTTAGAAAACCTTATGAGGAAGAATGGTTATCTTATTGTTAGTCTTGACTTAGGAATAATAAACCGTTAGGTGTTGAGCATGGAAAATGTGGTGATTTTAAATGACGATAATTTGTGTTGATGCTTTGCACCAGTGAGCACTGGTACACTACGAATAGTAAGTTTTCGATTGTGTATCATGTTACCTGCTTTCTTTGGGTATTACACTGTGTTCAGTTTTGGTTTGAAGTAATTCCGTTTTCATTGCCAGTAGGATGGGGGCAGAGCCGCTTGTCAGTATATGGGCTTTTGCTAACTGGTTAACTGGACGAGGAATCGATTTCTATATCAGGCAGTCAGTGATCACTGAGAACCGGCTGTAATAAGTGACTCTGAGTGATATCGTACCTATGTGTGACCGGAACGAACCTTACTCTTGAAGGTTTACATGAGTATAGCCTATCCTGCACCTCTTTTCAGAGAGACTTTTCAGCTCTCTTTCTGATACTCCTGTGCGGAGTTTGCAGATAAAATGAGTTTTGAGAAGACGAGTGACAAACGAGCGCCAAGGTTCAACAGTGAGTGAGTCCAAACACAAGCTTCCCGGCAAAACCAACGGTCAAGTCAACTGTGCCAACAGCCAGACACAAATTTAAACCGCTTTTAAATACGGTATTTGTCGAATGGTTTGTGGTGTTTGCCTACAGAAATTTGTAGAGAATCTCACTGATAAAACCACTCTACGTCATTTTATTACATCTGTGCTTGTCTGTACCTAATAATTTCGCCGAGTAATGTCATTAACGTGTCATCTCAGCCAGCATTCTCACTCTTTCAGCTCGGTTAGTTTTAGCCAGAGCACATACTACGCTCATTAAAAATCGCAGGTCTCCCAACCAATCACGAGCAGTGTGTGGGATTAGTGATACTTTGTTTGGCTAACTGTCCGTGGGACTTCACTTTTCACTCGCGAAAATCGGGCCGTACCCAAGGTCTGGACGCGGTCCTTTTCACCTCGAAAGAGAGCGTAATAACACTGCACCACCTGGCTTCCGTCTGGGTTGATCCGAATCGCTGAGTTAAGTTTGTTCACATGCCGTCCTCTTTCATTGTGGGCTGGCCCGGTTCTCGGGTGTAATTTCCGATTATCACAACTGGCGTCTTAGTCAGTTCCGTCATAATACTTTATCGTGATCTCTAATTCTGTGTTCTCTTTCCTGGGTATTTTGGTTATTGTTCACTGTTTTCATCTTGTCCCCAACCGTTTCTTTCTGCTATCTAATGCACCCTATCCAAAATCATTTGTTGAATCACGTTCTCGTCTGGGTTCTTTTCAGCAATACTCTTGATTTATTCCTAATTTTGTCAACGGGACATCATTTTTGGTCATTTTCTTTAAAACAGACGTTTCAATGGTGTTCAGAGCATAAGCTTTACTGGTGATTCCGTCAACTAAATCTGAAGTTCACATGTTTTTCCGACGGATATTTTCGACAGCCATTAGGACGCATCTCCTACCGGTATGGAGGCAGCGATAGCACGAGAGAATTATCCAGTTTTGTGCATTTCTCGCCGACTCAGAATCACCGAACGCAGATACTCACAAAACCAAAGCGGGGCACTGTTTATTGAGCTGCTGCTCATTAGCACAAGTATTTGTTTGGCACTCACTACACCGTCGCCACTGATCATGAAGCACTGAAGTTTATCTAGAATTCAAATCGGTCCCTGGCAATATCGTCGGCAGCCATGGTTCTGCACTGGGGTGCCTCTTCATCAGCATATTTTTTATAACTTTCGGCATCGCTAATCATAATTCGTTCCGTGTGTGGACTACGCGTCCGCCATGTTTCGGGAAACCTCCCCCAGGCAGAAGAAGGAGACACTCGACCGTCACCTGAGTGTCCCCTAAGGGACGGTCACAGGAAATCCGTGCAATACCCACCAAAACAATCGAAACTTCTATGAATACTGGAGAACACGTCGTAAAAGCAAAAACTTTCGAACGAGAGTCTCTGTTTAGCCATATTTCTGAATATTAAATGGATTGCCCCCCACTGATTTTAGATACAGAAAGCTCCGGAATCGTGAATGCATGAGAATTCCGAACCGAATATTCTACGTTAAAAAACCGTAATAAGAAAAAACTTTGACATTTACTGTACATTTTATAGCGTATTATAAATTTAGATGTCCTGTTTGTTTTAACGCATTCCTATCATGGCGGCCAATTTTTGGCGGTGGTTGTTCGTTGTCGCCTCTCAGGCTGCACCGTTAGACATTGCGCTGTGTTTGGTCGGTTTCTAACGTTCTTCGGACGGTAAATCCCATTTATTTTTACTTGTCTCTTCATCCGTAGATGCAAAAGATGCATCCAAAATTGCGTGGCTGTCCCAGAACTACAATATGGAGGCGTAAGAAGCAGATCGCAGTTCGCAGGGTTATTGGGGGTGATTTCAACTTATCCCTCATGTGAGATGATGGGGTAAGAAGTTAGCTCATATGAATGTCGTTACATATTCCCAGGCATTTGTTCCGTTCCAACGAACAACGAGTCCGATGATTTAATTGATGACATCGACAGTCCTGGAGAATCGAAGGCCTCATCGGCAGCAACTGAGGAGCAACAAGTCACAGCTGCTACAACCTCTACCGCTGTTAGGTAATGCACACTGAATTTCTAAATGTGGGTAGTTGTGAGAGCACGATGGGGGATAACAAGTGCATACCAGAGGAGTGGGAGTCAACTTATTTGGCTGCGACCACCTTCGCAAAAAGTAAGCTTCACGGTGACCAGCAGTGTATGCAACAGAATCACCATTGATAGATGGAGAAGTGAAATTTACAACACCGATTAAAATGATAACTATCAGCTGTTCCTTCGGTCAAGGATGTTGTGAGGCAGCTGACATTGATCTGTCGCCACCGCCGGTTCTGGAAGACATGTCCACCGCTACATCTCCGAAACGGAGTCAACTGGAGGCAACTGCTAGAGTCAGCTATCTTTGGTGTCCAGTATTCACCACGTACATATTTATCTATTTTGGTGACGTGTTCAGATCCCAAGTAACAACTCATTCCATTATGCCAGCAACAGCAACCCCTATTAGAGACACGGAGGCACTTTGTACAGTACGTGCATGTTTAGAATAGATTGTCACCTTTCCTACATTTAGGAAGACGGAAACAGTAACAAAGGTAAAAAATGCAACAGACCAAGTTTCTGAACAAATTACTTATGGAAAACTTTGGTTGGTACGTCGAACTTCGGATGTTACGTTCATTGATTGCATCTATGATGAATGATCTTACCGCTCGGGTTGTGGAACTTCAGAAAACAATGGACGACGTCAAGTCCAAACTGTGCAGGTTTGAACATGTTGCCGGTGCATCGGTGCAGTTCATGCAGTGCGCTATTCCCGTGCGAAACGCATGGGAGTTCAAGAGGTTGAATGAAAAATTGGGAGATTAAACTTTCTACGAACAAATGGTAACTTAAATTGTTCATAACTTTCTGACTAGCCGTCGCATTTCCTTGTTGCAACGGGGACGCGAACAGTTGGGAATTGTGTACGCCAGATAATGCGTACACTGATCTCCGATTGTTTTTTGCACAAACTGAACTGGCGCGGTGTCCACGGGCGTCAATCATTTGCCAATACAAGAGTCTGTAGAATAACTGTCGGTGAGTATGCCGTTCCGTGTTATCCTATCCTGTATTCGTAGACGCAGTAACGAGGCACAATTTTCCCGGAGTTACAACACTTTTTATAAACGAAAAGATCCAAAGTTGGATTCAAAGGTGCAGACCGACTGAGGTTATTAGCACCGATTCGCCATTTCAGGACGTGGCCGTCCAAACCGAAAGTGTTGGGGTCAGTTTTGGCTTGGTCATCGTTTATATATTATGTATTGCTGAACCCTCTCATAAGCCGATTTCTAACGTTGACAATTATAACGACATTTCTTACTGCACTGATTCAACAAGTATCTCATTTTCTTTGTTCCAGGTACTGCAAATTACATCAAAATGACCCATGGTTGGATGTTGATTGTTCGCTGACAAGCCCAGTGTACAAAGATTTACCAATAGCGAAATATATAATCATCCCCCGTGAAACCTGTATTTTATTTGAACTCCGGGGATTAAGTCCGCTAAATGTTTTATGCGGAATTATGGTTAAGCTTATTGTAAGATGGTCGTGCCTATAAGCTTGCACTGACCTTCGGCTGTTCCGTAAATTACCGGTATATTATTTAGCATGTACGTACTTCGGTGTTGTAGTTAGTGTTACAAATTTAATGGTATCAGGGGAGTCAGTCTCGATAAGCTTCCGTGGCCGTCACCTGAGTATCCGCTGACTGTCACCTGAGTGTCCCCTGACCGTCAATTGAGTGTCCCTTTTTTGTTTCAAAGGGGACACTCAAGGGACAGCCAGGGACACAGGTGACTTTCGGGTGACTCTCAGGTGAAGTTCGTGCTGCTTGGGCGGCCTCTAACCAGTAGGGATGGGGTTGATTTAGGATGGGTTTGACCAATCTGGAAGAGGGACATTGTAACGACCAAAAAGCTCAAGCCTTGGTCCGGGTGAAGCCTGACCAACGATTCAATGCTTGATTCACCGACCAATAAGCTTCACTAGCTCTGGAAAGCGCCCTGGAGCCTTGAAGCCACTCGTAGCTCGAATCGATGCAGTAACCAAGTCAAGAACACGACCGCTCTGCAAATTCTACGGTACTATTGGCGGGTAAAAATATAATTACTAAAACGATCATAGCTTTGACAGCGAACCTCAGTCACTATTCATCCAAAAGGTAGTCTAAAATAGGACAACTTCCGTAAAAATAGGGAACAGCTGTCCAAAAATCTAGATAGTTAGTATCTGTCCCGAGGTCCAAAGAGATAGAACACGTTCTTCACACTTAATCGGGCCCCTAGAACAATTTTCTTTATTGTGGCAGCCAAAAATCAGCATAAAAATAAGCGGGAAAGTAAAACCGAGCCGTGAATATACAAAACTGTGTTTTATTCGTGCTACTCACTACCATACCAACTGTCCGCAAAGTTATCTCAGTAAGAAAGCACGGCCATGAAATGAAAAAGTAAGCGTACAAAGCGTAGAATAATTGTCGATCACAAAACTGTGTCAGCACGAATAAATTGTTGAAAGCGGTCCAAAAATGGTCATAAGGTATATGAATGTAAGCAGAAGAGTAATTTTTCATTTAACATGGATGTTACAAGCATATCACTGGAAAACTCTAGGGACCCAGCCGAACTAACGAAGGTAAAAAAGGGGCCCTAATAAGGATTCCCCCCTCCCCCGATTGAAAATCTTCTATAACTATCGTCCGTGAGTGGTTGAATTCGGGTTCGGATATAAAGTCAGGTACGATGTAAATTCATCTGGCCTCATGGTCACAAAAAATGCTGTTGTGTTGCAAGCATGCATGAAGGCCTTCACGCGGGTTTCGGTGGTTGCTTATCCAAGCTGACTAACAACCAATACATTCACACTTTGGTTTCGCAATGTATCGTCGCCGCACCCACTTGAGGAATTGTTATTCAAATATGCCATTATAGTAGAGTGATGCACGTCAGCTGAATAACTGGCTTGTTGAAATTATCCAAAATTACTAGAGAAAACTATCCTAACATATTACAGTTTCCGTAAAATTATATTTCCATGAGGCAACTATATGGAATGGCCAAAAAGAACCGCTTTTTGATGACTCTTCTGAAATGGCAGTCCCTGTTTGCTAGTAACCGTTACCGCCTAGTGTTTGAGTAGGTTACATATTTCTGGTGGCTGAGCATCATTACCTGTGTTCGTATACAACGACAGAGGGTTTGTTATTTTGAAAATGTGGACGCTTTCTTCCCTGAGCAGCACGCCTAACGAGCTCCCAGTTGGAAGCGCGTTAGGCCACTTTGGTATGACCTTGGGTTATAACATCAGAATCATTAGGCAGCTTCACTCGATCGGGATCGGGAGCGACTTCGTCCGATCTCTACGCTCAAAAACAGCTCCAGAAAGGAATACCTTTCGCTTCTTAACCAGTCTTAGCCGCCCATTTTTAATGAATCTTCTCCGGAGAGACAAAAATCAGAGCCAATAAGTCGTTCCTTCGGGCCAGTGAGTTTTGATCTCCAGTAAAATTCTCATGCCCCGAGGAGCTCATCTAGACTCAGCATCAGGTAACCAGTTACCGGTAGCTTTTGCGACCTCTTCACGACTAGAATCACCGGGCTGCCTGATTTTAGGAGAGGCTCCGAATTAGTAGCAGGTCATCCACCCGCACTAATAAGACACAGGCAGTTCCTTCACGGAAAGCCAAACTTGTTTGTGTGACCTTCATGAGTCAAGCTGTGGCACACTTCACGGATCATTCAAGACTCATTGGTGACTCCACACACATTCACAACATTATTTACTTTCGCCCTAAGTAAGAGACCTAACTTTTTGAGTGATTTTTGTTTAGGTGAATCTAAAGTTTTTCTGCTGGAGCTCATGGCCAGACCTTGCTCCACTCGCTCTGGAATCGTAGCGCATCGCTGACTATTTGGTTCAACTCTAGCTAGCTAGCCTCCCTAGAAGTTTGTGACCGACTATACTCCTCCTCAAACTCAACCGGTCTTCTCAGTTGTTTACTGAATTCGCGGAGTCCACCTTTGGGATTTGGAGACTCAGTAAAGGCCAAAACTTAGTCCATTTACTCGTTACTCTTCATTTCTTTCGAAACGACTGACGAAAACATTTCTGTGAAATCAGATGCTTGATCAGAAAAAAATGCTTTACAGCCTACTTGTAGAAAATGTCTCTTTTGTTATACCGATATACTTTATTGAATACTGTAAGACTTTTATCATTACATTCTCCGTAAAATTCTACGGACTTCTGTGCAACCTTTCAATGCTCCTGCTGCGAGTCATTTTCACCCAACGTTAGCCTAATGTCCTCCCTACAGCGTTGGGCATTGGATCGATTTCGACTATAACATCCATATAAGCCTCTGTCTAGGTCGATACAAAGTTGCCCGGTTGATATCATAAAACCAAAACGAAACTAGTGGAGTTCAATCTGATAGCTCAACTCACAAAAATGTGCCTCTTTCATTCTTCTTTCTTCATTCACTCCTCTTTCACCATAAATGAGGCAGAGGGTATCTCTCCCGAGTAGGCTTCTCCATCACATCTCAGCCGTGTAGACTCGGAAGTGATTCACAAGACACCACTTCTTCTGAAAACCTTTAAGTAGTCGCTTGAACTATACGTCAGGTCAACTCAGGTCAGGTCACAGGACCTGAGGCTTAAGCCAGTAAACGTCTAGTTCCTTGCACTGCGAGCTCAAGTAGTTCCCGCTACGCTGCTACTTCCAGGTGTCAACATAATTCGGCTACAATAGCAGGTGAAGGGGAAAAAGAAAGAAGCAGGCTCGCCATCGGGAAAGCAAACCCTCTGTAAAATAGGTTCACAGCCAAAACTCGCTGCTGTTCCCATGTGAGACACACCCCAAGCCCTCGAATAATGTATGGAAAGATGATCGGCAGGGTGACACGAGGGCTTTGATGGAGATACGTACCGTAGGGGAGCACTGGGGTAGCGAGAAGTAGTCTAAGACAGCGGGCCGGGAAGGAAGAGGAAGACCAAAGGATGAGAATAAAACAGCTATTACAATGGTTAGTCACAGTATCGGAATACCCCTGCTCGGCTCGCACTCTGCTTGGAAGCCGTGACCAAGAGTAACGCCACTGCTTGTGGAGGCAAACTGTCCCACTTGTTCATGACGTGGTGGGAAGAGCAGCTATCGGTATCTCCAATTTATGCCCGAGCCCTCTGAGTGCGAGTTTACGGCAACGAGTCTGCAATGGTCTGTCAGTCGTAGAGATTCCCCTACAAGGTCAACCGGGCCCAAAAATCACGTAGTTTCGTCTTTTGCTTTTTCCATCGTTTAGACTCGGTTTGTGCCGTAGCCAGCAGGATTCGTTATTTGCTTTGAAGCAATGTATTTTTGGAGGTTTGAGCTGCTACACTACTACAAGTTCCCAGCTTCTGACCGCGAAATATCAACAAAGGCCTTCTCCGCGAACTTACGGCTTAGACCTACTCAAAACCGTCCTCCTCAACCCTGTCCATAAAGAGCTTCCTGGTCCTCGGCTGGTTCACGTCATTAAGGCTTCCACCCGTGCCCCGCTCTGAGCTGTTATCACTAAGGCTTTGTAGGAGAATTGGCGCTTATTTTTGCGTTTTTATGTTGAAAGTTAGTCCACTTACTCAACGAAATCCAGTAATCCTTTTTCCCGGCTCTCAAGTGTTACAAGACTGTTGCTAGAATGATCATTGACATTGCAGTCAACCTTGAAATCTGAGCCCTCCAGCCGTCAAACACTTCCTTACAAACAGGCATATCGAGCATATGAGCCTCGGTCGATCCAAGCTATTATTTCTATTGACCGAGCGACATGATGATCCGTTTGTTCACCTTTCTTTCCGGGGTGCAGCAGTCCAGTGAAAACTTTAGAAGGTTCAGATATAATCTGCAGGCCCTCCGTATAACAAATATCTTAAATCCTTCCAAATGTTCTACGTGCTTTGTGAGTGTGACTAAATTTGGCATTACTTCGAAAAGCTCGTCCGTGTATCACACGTTTGCACGTTTGTTTATTTGTGTGAGATATTTGAATTCGTCCTTGAATCGTTTCTGACTTTCATGCTATAACCACGGGTTTTGAACCCTTGGGTTTTGTTGTTGAATCCGTTTGGCTGCATACTTGAGCTTCGCGTATATTTGTACCCCCCGTGAATTTCAATTCGGTAAGTCAAAAACATGAATCAACATCGTCCTGGTTTTGGGATTCGTTTGAATTAGCTACGCTTTGCTCGACTTGCGAGAATTGATACACAGTACTCACGTGGAACCTGGGCAAGAAAACTCATTGTAAATGCTCGGACGAGGGAGCAAGGACCCCATGAGACAACAGAAAGTAACTGGGTAAGTCTCTGAGGATGGCTTGGGAGGTATTGCTTCTCTGGATGATGTTAAATCCACTAGGTTCGTCAGTGCCAGGTCATATTTTTCCAACCGCGATGAGTTTGAAGGTATTAGTGTTGATAAACTAAGAGAATTAGCTGCTGTTAGCTAGAAAAACAAAGCCTCCCAAACGAGGAACTGGCCTCAGCAAACCAGCAAGGGAACCATGTATTTCACGATATCAACATCAAAATGGCGACTTAATCGACGAAGATAAACCCTTTAGACCGTCTGGAACTGCCGAGGTTTTAGCGTTTGACCTGCTGAGAGTGGAGCTAGCTCCTTTCATCGGGAACCCCGATCAATACTATATAGTCACAAAGCAATTAGAAAAATTGTTCAATGCAAAGTCGCAGATTCTGGGCAAAGATTTTTTTCCTGATTCATCATTGTCGTAAGAGGGCCAGACGTGATATTGAAGGCCTCGATGTGCTTGATCCACAAATAGGGTACATCAAGGAAAGCAAAATTTTTATAGGTTTGTTTGGGCGATCATTCAAGGTGGCTAGAAGCTTGACTGATGGTGCATTATCGGATGCAAAAAGGACTGAGGGCAAAGCCCAGTTACCATCCTATTTGGTCATCAAAAAGCAGGATGCAGTATATCACTGGAACATTTAGAATATCAGTCTGATCCGAATGCTTTGCACACGCAGGAGTGCATGACCCGATGTCTACCTATTGATTTACAGAAACGGTGGGCAGAGAAGCCTGAAAAAATGAATATGCCCAGGCATAAGTCTACGCCCGACCATTTGATGGAGGTCATAGGTCGTCAATCCTGCGTCGCCAACAGCCGATTTGGACAAATCGTAAGCGAGGGTCCCATGCCAGCGCGAACAGAATCAACATTGGCCGAAATTGTGGGGAAGGACCATAACCGAATCCAGTCTTTGGCTGACGTGCACGCAGCAAGTCGGGAGCCCGAGAGGCCAGCTGAATGCAAGCTATGCAACTCACTGCATCTGCTACTAGATTGCCCAACCTTTCATGGAACGAGTGAACCCGATCGGTGACCCGCTACTAAAGGGATAGGCTCATGTTTTGTGTGTTGAAACAACTCTCATCGAGCCTCTGGATGCCCCTTTGGGGTGAAATGTCACCAGGGCAGATGAGTGGGTAATCATCAGTAAGTACTGCATGGTCCTCGAAACAATATGTCTACCCAGCCGGATGAACCCGGGATTGTCTGTTCAGCAGGACATGATGAGTTCAAACCGGCGAGACTGGGCGACGTACAAGTCGGCATTGTGACACCTGAAGGATTGAGGAGGATCATGGCATTTTTGTACTTGAGGTCGGATAGTTATCTGATTAAGCGAGGGCTTGTAGGAAGCTGTGAACTAGTCGGCTAGCCTACCTCTCTCACGATCGTCGCGATTGCAGGGGGCCACGTTACCATTTCTATGAGGCTGACGCCGCAGTCTATATCTTTAACCGATGAAGGGATCGTAGACATTCTGAAAGTCTTTGCAATAATCATCCTACCAACTAGACCAGTCAACTCTATCAGATCAATCTACAACAGTTGGTTTCTTCTCAATGACAGTGCTCGAAGATGTGCCTAGTCTCCACGTGGAAATTCTAACTAAGTGTAATGTATCAGAGGCTCATTGCGTGCTTGAACAGAGCAGAGACAATCAAAATAACCGTTCGCTATGCCAACGATACTTGGCTGGACACTTCTCGAAGCCCCGGCAAACGAAGTTCAACAATCGGCATCAGACAATTATGTAGCCGTTGCTGACAAAAGTGCCTGTGTTAAACACAACCAACTTGTTGATGTTGAACTCGACCGGATATCTCAGGAAAGTAAATTTCACCCAAAAGAAGACCTGTCGATGTTTTCACTGGTCAATTCAAAGATGAAACGGCACCGTGAGCAGCATTAAGGTGCTTCCTCGAAGCAACCACCGTCAAACCTCTTAGCAAAAAATGGAGGAATAACTCGAAGTCGTTTGAAGTATATCAAAAAGGGACCTTTCCAGGAAGCCCAGTAGAAAGCTGAACAGCAGCGGGTATAGCAAAGCAGCCTAAAATTGGCCCTCCTAGTGGCAGTGTACGGCACCTGGGTGGAACTGGATGGCCGGCTGTGAAACAAAGCACCTCTTGCCAAAGCAAAAGTACTGAGCGGGGGTCAGTATCCATAGATGCACTCGAAATGATTGGACTGCTTTTAGGTTTTAACGTAGTAACAGTGCTATAAAATAAAGATGCCACAGTCGAACTGACCCAGCGAGCACAAAAGCGGTCTAAAGCCCTAAAAAGGCCCCTGCTTTTCACAGCGCAAACAGGAGTCAATAAAGGGGACTATGAAAATAGCAGTAACAGCTTTTTGCCCCTGTTTTTGTGGGCGATTGAGGTGAAAAGGGCCCACTGCCCCTATGCTCTCACGCAAGGCAACTCTTTCCCCTTCGACCAATCAAGTGCCGGGGCTGCATGTAATTGCGATCCCTCCTTCCCCCCTCCTCTTGAAGCATCTGTTTTCCTCCCGTGAACTAACGGAATGACACCGCGACGAGAATTGGGTGCCAGTGCTAGTTCTCCAAAAAGTGAGATTATTAACCCCAGGGACCCCATTGTTAGCCTCCTTTTGTATTTGAAAAGCGGGGGCCAATTCAGGAAATGTAACCCCATATCTCCAATGGTTTGCACATGCATTTTAAAATGAGCCTATCCTAAACTTCTTGCACCAAACCCACCCGTTTTCGATGCATTTTTAGTCTGAAAATAGTTGAGAAGTAGCATCGAAAATAAAACTAATTTTGTACGTAAGTTGTCCACTATCTGTCGATGTATTTACCTAAATATTGCATGCTTGCCAATACCACTGTGAAGAAAAGCGAAGTCACATCGTTCCCAAAGCCTCATCCAAGTATATTACGGATTGTTTTCACGGAAACTTTTATTAGGTGAGATATGTAGAAAGGCTAAGCATCCATGCCCACATTGTGCGACACATCAGTTTACGCAACAACCTACCCAAGGTACTCTCGTGAGCAGAGCTGATAATATTATCATGTGGGCATGAGATAGAAAGGAAGAATGTAAATCCCAGCTCCTTGCGGACCCCCGCATTAGACCCAGCCCGGTCCACCTCCCAAAACCTCAAGAGATCCTACTGGAAAGGAAGGTGAAGACTGAGTGTTGATTTTGACCGCGTTTGCCAGCATTTCCCCGATTATCATGTTATCTTCATGCAATGAAATCAATGACCTGATGATCTTTCTTTGATTCTGTGGAATTCGGGAAGCATCGCTGGCAGTAGACGAAGTAGAAGCCAAAGTAGTTGAATGTTCATTAGTATACAGTAACCTACTGGATGGTCTTTGCGAAGACTGGAACAACATAAGTGATGTTGCTGCAGGTGAACTCACCTGATATAACACTGAAAACGATAATACCAATTCACCTTGAGTGTAGCATTTTGGACTAGTCAGCTGTGTGGTGGTTTTTTTACTAACAGCTACCTTTGGACCCTAATGGAATAGTGATGAAATCTAATGTTACTCTTTTGCCGTTGAACAACCTTGGTTTCATTAGTTTCCTCGTCGGAGGACTTCCAAGTAGCCAGCGGTTTCCCAAGATTTATAATAGTTCAAGTGCGACCTACAATTTCTGCTTCAGTAATCCCGTAGCCATCGTTCTGTCACTGGAGGGTAACTGGTTATCTAGTTCGCTTCTTAGCATTTCCCAAGTTTGTCGGGAATGCACTGAAAACAATTCATTATTAATGAATAATTAGGGTACAGATGTGACAAAACCTTAACTAGACTCCTTGTGGCCTTTTCGTCAGGATTTTAGTGTGTTTTCACCACATGATGGAACCGATTTCCGGTCACACTGGAAAACATAGCCCACTTTTGTTCCCTGGAAGGTCATGGTCGGCTTATGACATGAAGATTTTCGTTGTTATCTTCTCGGGATGACAAGTGGAAACAGGGCGCCTGAAGTCATTTGAAATTCAAAATTGGTCGGTATTTTCCACAAAGTGAAGTGAATAACTGAGTGGAAGTTGTGGCCAACATTATACTGTGTGACAAAGGGGAGTGACGCAATAACCGCTTGCGGCGGACAGTGATACACGCAAACATTAGACATTTTCGACGGCGCATGTGGTAATAGTTCTCGCCAAACAGCTAGTAGCAAAAAGAGGCGGCCGATGGACAGGAATGAGGCATCATAAAAGTCACCCAAGGCTGAAAACCTACATTAGCCTGTTTCCACATCACCTGCTTCGTTACTCTTCATCCAGCTTACTAAAACAACGTTGTCAGGACTGCTGGTAATGGCAGTACAGCTGCCGGCTCCCAAGATAGTTAAACCTGAGTTTTGCTGAAATGTCGGAACTGTGTTTTGTTCAACAAGCGCAGCTGGAATTTGGGTCTCAGAGAAAAGTCGGTATAACAGCGAACAGTTATGCTGCTCCGTGAAGTGCACGTTTATCTGATGCAGATATGACCAGAAAGGAAAAGCGCTGAATGCATCCAATTTGTCCAAGTAGTAGCAGTCTCCGGGAGAGAGTGCACATTCACGGAAATTTCCTGTAAACCATAAATATGGTGACGCATGTTGACCGAGGAAACAAAGAGGTTCATTGCAAACTGCATGGACGCGTGATCGTCGCTACAAACTCAAATATTGTATATCCAAGATAAATTTAAAACATTTACGTAGGTTTGAGGGCGTATAAAATCCTGCTGCACGATTACACCCAAATATAATAAAAATTGTCCTAATTCTGTAGCCATCCAGGATCGGTATTCGTCGGAGCCTCGGCACTTCCTGTGAAATTCACAGGGTAATTTGCATCTTGGTCCCACCTTCGTTTTGGTAACCATGTGGGCTTGCTGCTTTATTAGAGGGAAATTGTCTGCAACGGGGGAATCAGTGCAAGGCCTTAATAAAAGTCGCACTAATCATAAACAAATACAATGCGCATAACTTATGGGAAATGGTGACACCATATCTATGTCCAGGACTTCGGAAGGTGAGTGAGCAGCATAATTCAGAAGAGATGAACGAAAAATTCGATCATTCAGTGATGTTTTTTTTCACGGACGGAAAATGTACCTTCAGCTTGTGATACGCACCCTGCTTTTGTGCGCTAGCCACAACTGCTGCATCCAGAATGAGGCCTTCTGCGTTTGAAGTATGATCAGATCGGGTGGTTACATATGACGACTCTGATGACCTTTCCTGAGTAGCCTAGTTTCCAGCAATTAGCCGTTGGTGACGCTGGATGTTCTCTGTGTTCTGTGATCAGTGGTTCCAGAAATTGGGTCACGTCTTGCGGTTGTTTGTCACCGGAGCACTCGTCAGTGAGGAGTGGGATTGAGATGAAAGGCTTAACCAGTATTTCCAAAATTGTCCTTATTCTCCGCGTTGAGGAGTTGAACGGATACACGCCATCGATATGTAATTGAATTGACAGCTTTACTTGGTTCATTTCTAATTTAGGCCTTTATATCTTTAGCAGCGCCCTCTGTAGACCAATGTGCAACATTCTCCGGGCTCCATCGCGGTGAGTTCCTTTTTTCGCGGAGCACGCATTAATGTTCGAGTAACCTTCGGCAGAGTTTGGTTATTAGGTCTCAGATCTTTCAGTAAATGGTTCATCTTTGACACTCCTATAAAATAAGTACATATCGCTGTCGCATTGCTCCCCCGATTGCTATGAAATTCATGACGTACTACCGAAAACACGGACTCACGTTTATTGTTCAGACAAACCTTCGGCCAATGACTGTCAGTTGGTAAAAACAACAAATGTAAATGGCCGACTTTTGACCACTGGCTCGACATTGCTCCCGGTTTTCTGTCGCTATTAGGAATTGCTGGGCAAGTCACAGGCAACTCACTGATTTGCTGCCGTTATAGCCAACATTTCTGATAAAAGGCACTCCTCGTAGGCTTTCTTCGGAAATCGCCATACCTTATTTGCAATATAACCCGTGCGTTTACAATGAACCTAAGCGTGTTGAACAGATCCTATAATTGTGTTACTTCACAGGAAACGGGAGCAACAAAGGGCATGTTCCAAACATCAGAGATTTAATTCATTCTTAGCAGGAAACAGCAAAGAAAGCGCTGATGATTCGAGGTCGAAACTGCATATTAAGTACAAAATAGCTAGCAGGCCGCCTTGCTTTGGGTTATTCGGCGCTTAGTTCGTTTCATGCCCTATGAGTAATCATCTAGACACATTTTTCTTAGAGATTGTAAACTGTACTGAGTTCCAGTATTCAATAGAACAAGCGTAGAGGTAAGAAGAAAAATTCGGGAGGATTTCACTCGGACAGTTCAAAAGAGACCTGTTATCTGAAATCATACTGTGAAACCGTTGCAGCCGTTGGAGAAGAACATCTGTTCACATTTTATAGAGTATGGAATGCCGCCCAATTTTTTCACAAAAACTTTGAAATACGCTGATGAGTGTCAGCACTCGATCAGTCTCCAAGTTCACTTGAGTTTTATTTCTGTCCGTGGCCCAACTGTTCTCGGAGCTGATTCACAGCCAGAAACCAATTTTCATTTCTGTCAGAAAATTCGGCATGTTAATTCCATGCCATTCTTAGGTTCATGGACCTTCTAGTTTTACACGATATCTCACTGTGACTCTAATGCTGAATTGCAACCTGAGGACGGGATCAGGCGGACTACCGCTAATAACTTTCGCAGGCACAATCGTTCCACGTAACACACACTGAGAATTCACCAAACAGCTCCAGGCGCACAGCAACTACGAATATTTAACGACCAGCCACAGAGCGAAAAAAGTACGACTCGACAACAGCAATCGTAATGGTGACTCCTAGGTTCACATAAATATAGCATTCGTAAAGTTTTGGTCTGTCCTCCGGTCCCCTTCTCCAGCATCATGTTCGTACGCCAACTTCAAAGTATCCTCCGTCTGTCCCGCCACTAATGCTTCAGGCCGTCTTCTCCGTGGAATGGATTGGAGAAGCAGGTTTGATTAGTAATCGGCTCAGTCTTCTCAATCGAAAGGGTTTCAGTGCCGTTACACTTCTTTCCCTACAAAAGGGGCACTGGCCCCGGTGCCCTCAGGTGCTTCGATGACTGTGCCATGCTCCCCTCACAATGGTATTTCGACGCTCAAAGCCAAGGCTGGTACCGTGTTCGATGTCAACGGCTGGAAGTTCTCTCGATCAACGGATGCCTTTAATCGTTTTGTTTGGTTGTAATGCACGGCCAGGATTTGGACATCTGGGCTTTGCGGGTTACGAAGGACGTACACTTGTGGAGAGCGGCTTTAGACTATAATGTAGGGGCCTTGCCAAGGTTGGTGGAATTTTTGACACCCCTGGGTCCGGTCGTGATAGACGCGGCAAAACTAAGTCGCTCGTTGCATACTGAAGGCCATGAGCACCTTGATCCTATCCAAACTTTTGATGTTGTTGAGCGCCTTGTGTGATGTCTTCGGCAGTTCCACGTGCGGATTAGAGTCGTAGCTGCATTTGGAGAACAGAGGAGTCCAAATCCAGCTCCTCTGCCGGTGCCAATGATAGCTCAATTTCCTGTGGGAGACGAACGTCATGACCAAAAAGAGGAAAAGCAGGGGAAAATCCTGTAGAATAATGAAGTGCAGCTCGATAGGCTGAGGGAGCCATTGGCAAATACGTGTCTCGGTCGTCCGAGTTATCATGGACGACGGTTGTTTGCAGAATATTTCTCAGTGTGCCTTTGGTTCGTTCGACCAGTGCTCTGCTTTTAGGGTGGTGAGGTATGACTCCAATCTTGGTAAAGTGTGGTATATGGCAGGCAGATTGAAGTACGTAGCTTTCGAATGTTGGCCCCTGACTTGAGTGAAGGAAGTGTGGTGCCCCTAACAACACTTCCACTTAAGAACAATGGCTGAGGCAACCGAATGCGCATTCAGCTGTTTAAGGGGGATCGCTCCGCACCACCAAGTAAAATAGCCCACGATCACTGGGATATACCGGTGGCCCAGTTTCGACAATGACCGTTGTCCCACGACACAGATACTTATTCGGCGGTTTAGACTCTTGATGGTGACATGTTGCAACTGGGCTTTCGGTTGGGAGTGAGGGTCTTGAACCGTTGGCACTCGTGGGGGTTTTGGCAGTGAACAATTATGTCATTGTGAATCGTCTGCCACCAATGGCGTTGTCTTATGGCTGCTTTCGTCTTACGCTTACCGCCATGATTTATGTAGAGATGAGTCCGTGTGACGACCTCAGTAATCAACGCGCCCGAAACCACTATCCGAGGCGGGCGGCCTCGACCGTTGCTTTTATCCACTACTGCATCCAGCCACGGGATCTTGGGCCGTAAATTACACCAGCACTTAGCGGCTGGAGGTAGCTGGCTTACCTCCCGACTTGTTGACCTAGTGCCATCAGTCTGTTGGCGATGGTGAATTAATTGCACATCAGAGTCGTTTCCTTGTGGTCGGGCCCCAACGCTTAGATTCAGGTAGCAACTGGCAAGCGGAAAACATCTCAGATACAGACTATGGTCGACGAGACAGTGCATCGGCTTTATCATGCTGGCCTCCGCGCCAAAAGTGACATTTGAAGCAGTGTTCTTATAGCTGTCGTTGCCAGCATGCAACTTGTCCAAGTGGTCCTTGAAGTGTTGTAGCCACTAGAGTAAGTGACCGTCTGTGCGAAAGGCAGAAGGCCGGCCGAGTGGGTGCGGTCGAAAGTGTTTTAGGAAGAAGACACGGGACAGCGTCTCACGCCGAGTGGTGCAGTGTCAACTTTTCCGTTTACCTAGGGTGAGTCAGGCGTAGGCGATCACTCGTTCCCGGCCACTTTGTCCTTGGAACAGAACGGCACCTACAGCCCTATCACTAGCTTCGGTATGGAGGATGAATGTGCCTGCATTTGGGGATGTGTTCGGAAACTCCAACACTGGGGGTGACTTTGAGGCCTGTTTTAATCGAGTGAACGCCTTTGCGCCTTCCTGTGTTCATTCAAAGAAGCGGCCTTTCTTGGTCAGCCGGTGGAGCGGAGAAGCTGTTTCGGTGATACCCCGGAAGTTCATCCCATGGTAAAAAGCTAGGTCCATAAAGCTGCGCGCTTCTGTAGTAGATGTCGGGGCTGGCCAGCGGGTGACTTGATCAATCTTGTCGTTGTCGACTTCCACACTACGAGCTGACAGTCGGTGACCTTGTAATAATACCGTCTCCAGAAGAAATGTACACTTTCTAGCCTTTGGCTTTAAACCTGCTTCATGAAGCTTAGTGAGTACTTCTCGTAGATGTTGGTTATGTTCTTCAGGAGTGGCACCATGAACGATAATGTCATTCACGTGGATTAGACATGAGGGTGGCAAAAGCTGTCCCAGCACCTGCTGCGCCAATCCCCGGGGTGTGGAAGTGATATTTGTCAGGCCAAATGGTATTGTTTCAAATTCCAACAGACCAGACGGAAGAACAGGCGCCTTCATTGCTTGGTTCTCCGCGTAGGCCTCAACTCGCCTGTGGCCGGAGGCTGGATCTAGAGTCGTGAAAAACTTCACACCGCTGGCGGCATCCAAGATGGTATCGATACGAGGAAGTGGAAAGGACTCAATTTCCGTACTCAGATTTAGCCGGCGATAGTCAACACAAAGCCTGAGGGTCCCGTATTTCCCTTTACAAGGGACAACTGGTGACACCCAAGGTGGCGAAGAAGGTCGAACAACCTTTTTGTCTAATATATCCAGCATTATCCATTATAATTCGACCTGGTGGTGCATGGGTATGCGACGACAGGCTTGGCGAATAGAGTTGTGTGCCCCTGTGCCTATGGCATGCTGTCGTAGACTGGTGCTGTCGGGACCCTTTCGGTTAATAACAATATTAATAAAGGTATATTTCTTGACCATAGTCGGGAAGCACGCATGTAAGTATGATTAGAGTTTACAATATCACTGAATGGGATGGAAAATTCACAAATTTCAAAAGGGACTCGCATATCACAGCGACAGTGGAATAAGGCTGAGGAGAGCTTAAGTAAAGCAAAGCGACAAGAGAATACACGGTGAGTACGGATTAATTTCGGGCCAACTGCGGCAATAGTAACGAATCGGCCGGAAGTAGGGATGTTCGCACGGATATTGGCTTAAGACGTAGGAAATACAATATTCACAAGAATGATGCAAGGAAATGGTCGGCAGTGCATAATCATGTTCACCTAAAAAGGCAGTTGGTGTTGAGTCAAAGAGGCAGGGAAGAATTTCATGAAGGTTGGCAGAGGAATAATAATTTTCATAGATTCGTCGATATGAAAATAAATAGTGCCCCCTGAAATGATGAGACAATTTCCATGAGGAGTGGTGTTTGTCATCCGGTGTCGGCAGTTCGCAGCTGGTGGAAGATGGATAAAGTTCCAGGATGGACTAATCAGCAATCGGAATGCCGTGTCCACGAGGGACAAAATAAGGCAAGGCAAGGATGAAAACCTTTGCAATAGGCCAGGCTATGCTGGCAAATTGAAGAACACATCACTTTTGTTGGGTTTCTCGTGGCTTTTCTTTGTCGTTGTTTGACATTTTGGCGAGGGTTAGCTGCGGTTTGTGTTCGCTGCTTCATCATGGGAAGGAGGAGAGCATCACCGAATCTGGACCGATCACCATTTAATTAGGAGTCCTCGCAAGGTGTCTTCGGCACCGGGAGGGTCTTGTAGTTAGAATTCCTCAGTGAGCCTCAGAGGGGTATATGCAGCAATACCAGGACTTCTTGTGGGTGAAACCCGGCAGCCAGATCGTATTAGCGGTAGCCGGCCTTTGGTGCGGTTGCAGACGGGCAGAGAAAAAGATCAGCTGTCTGCACGTTATAATACAGCCAGGCAGTGTGATGGCCGGGCGGTTTTGAAATTGAAAAAGGGAGGATCGCAGTCTGGGAGATGTTCCAGCTGAGGGTTAGCCCGAGCAAAATAACAGACAAGAGTACGGAGATTGGAAACGAAGCACAATGATCCTAGTGAAGTGAGGAGTCGTTGGTATTGTAATTCGGTGTTCGTGAGGGCTAACTGCGCTTGCACTACTAGGCAAAGTTATTGATTACCGATTCGACCGTTCACTGTGAGGTTTTATCTTTCGGGGTTAATGAAGCCGTGGAGGTGCATTTGGACTATAGGGTCTGAGGGCTACGTGAGGAAGCAGCTGGGCAACACGAAGAACCTGAATGGCAAGTTTATGTAACAGATCCAGAGGATATATGACAAATCCTATCGTAGGGTATCTACAGGTCTAATGCCGCATGTTGCTGTTAGGTAAGACTGTAGACTGGAAAGTGGGCTGGATTTTAGGACACGAGGAACGCCGTTTTCTTACAAAAAGGAGGAAAAATAGATAGGTGGCCGAAAAATACGGGCGCTCTTCTCTGCCTTCATACATGTATGTTTACATAAACAATAATTTCTACATGAATATAATTAGCGCTTTGATGAGAGGTGTCTGTCGCCTGACGCATCGAATTGTTATCCAGAGCCACGGTGGTCTTGTAGCTGACGTTTACGAAAATGCCAGGCGTGCATGGGAGGGTACGAGGTGGTTAAAAATTAGAGCGGGAAGCGGGTGAGCATATGTGGAGAGACCAGTCCGCTATCACCCCAGTCAGCCTCGTGCGTAGGAACCAAAAGCACGTCAAGCGGACAAGGATGGTGTGGGGTCTTCCCTTACGCATTTTCAGGTCTGAACTGATGGGAGACACCCATGGTTGGAGATTGCCCATTTCCTCCACAGCCCGATGTTAGTAATATTTAGAGCCCAAATCGATCCCACTAAGTCTTTTCTGTTTTCCACTTTTCTTTTTTAGCTTTTTTTCTAACGGTGGGGTGGTTGAGCCCATATGGGGTCTTTCCGTAGCCCCTCCGCCCGACCGTAATTTTCTGCGTATATGACAATTTCTCGCCACTGCTGGGGGTGGTCCGTTTTCCTCACGTCCGGACGCAGCCGTGACGAAGGTGCCGTTGATATCAGGGGTTTCGCTTGCATGGGCTGAGAAAAAATACAGGGGGGGGCCAAGCAAACACACGGAGTAGGACAACAAGTGCCGTACCGCACGTGCCTGTATATATGTACCAGTCTTTTACAGCGCCAGACCATGCCTAATACTGCCAGAGACCGTTCTGGTGTGGTTGAAGTAGGCTGCGCCAACAAGAGTTGTTATTGCACACACAAAGAGAAGATGGCAGTCTAAATTAAGTGATGGGTTCAGAACTCTTGGCAACACAGGCCAGCGTTCATGTCGCGAAACATAAGAGGAGGAAGTTGGGGCCAACAGGTAGCTATTGGAATGTGGACGTAAAGGATAAGAGATTTTCGACCGGGATTAACAAAGAAAGCAAATTACGACCGGACAAGAGAGCTGAGTGGAGCGGAAGCCAGAATAAATAAGAGAAAAGTCGAAGAATCGAGAAGTAAGGTAGTGGGCGATGGAACCTAATGTCCTAGGATCCAGCACCACTGAACCATTTGATTCCAGGGGAAACATCAATGGATCGTATAGAGATATGTGATAGTAGGTGAACGTGGGTGAGTGGAGAAGACCGGCAGGCATCTTACTAGTTAAAATTGTAAACGGCAAACCTTTATCCTGCTGCAATGTGGGTTGTGTGCGGTGTACGTAATAAAGTGGTAATAAATTGTAAGCCTATCGTCTGTCAGTGGGAATGAAACGGTAGTTTGGGGATATGGTGCTGTGATCCTAGTAGTGGAACCCGTTTTCGGAGGCCAGCTGGAAAGACAGCAGAGAGCAGAAGGGGAGACGGAAGCTAGGGTTCTAAAGTTCGACGCTTTCTTCATAAGCCCGAGCCTCGGATATGCTGGCGTTAGTCAAAGGCAACAGATGACTAACGAGAAATTGTGCTTTTAGGGCATGACTCAACTGGGTCATTGACGCACATTTGCGAATAGTCAGGGGTGGCTCATTCCAAAGCATTGAGTATTTATTGAGAGAGAAGTTGGATGTCGAGGAGCACATCTGCCATCAGGTGCACCATTGATCAATTTTATTGAGATCATTATCTATTTCAGGCAGCGCTGTGCTCAAAATCTTGATGGCGGAACTCACAAACGATTTTGATATCTTCGGCGAGGAGGAACGAAGTACCGTGCTGCACAGGCGAAAAAATGTCGTCATAATACAATGAAAAAATTAGTGTACCACGTACTTTTCCTTGCATAACCCTAATAGTGACAAGCAGCGTTAGCGGCAGATAACCACTAGCATAAAACACCTGGGTTCGGTCTGACAGGTAGGAAGTGATCCATGATAAGAGCGGGTCATGGATACCGTAGGTTTGGAGTTTTGTCAAAAACCGGGAGAGGGGAACTCGGTCAAGTGCCTTGGCCATTTCGATGTAGATGATAATCATAGAGTTGCCGCCGTCAGCTGCCGTATTCAGTAGGTAGAAGAAACCAAACTGGCATGTGGTACAAGAAGGTGAATTTGGGAAGCCATGTTGATCGCTGTGAATGAAGTTATGGGATAGTAGGTTATCGGACATCCGCTGTATAATCAAACGCTCCATTATTCTGGCAGCTAAACGTGTATGGTTATTAGGATAATAATTGGAAGGGTCATGCAGTGGACCTTTTTGTGGATAGAAATAATGGTTGAAGTTTTCCACTGCGATGAAAAAATGCCACATCCAAGTGATAAGATACAGAGGTTCATAAAGATAGCAGCAACGTCAGTGCTGGGGGGATGCCGTCAAAACCCGGGCTGGGGGAGGATCTAACAAGCAGCAGTAGGTGAGCCACATCGTTCAAAATGAATGCAATGTCCAGAAGGACCTGCTCGGCAACGAGGGGTAAAGGTGGCGGATCTGAAGTGGCGTCAGTAGTCATGGATTCTGAAGAGAAGGTATTGGGCGCCTCAGCGATTTTGGCTGCAGATTTAATTTGCGTGTCTCTTCCCAAAAATGAATAGGGTATCTCTTAAGACTCTGTCTGATTTCTGCTCTTTAACAGTCTGGGCATTCGGTAAGATCTGTCGAAGGAATTCAAGGCCGAAAGTTCCTGCTACCTCAGCCGTTCTTTAGTCCGGAGACAGATGACCACAGAGAGAGGGTGGAGTTGCAATGGTATGGAGAAGTCTCTGGATTTATTATAGATCTTTTGCGGTTTTGCATGTTTAGTTTGCAACCTTGTTTGGTGAGAGCTGCGGTTGGTCCCGATGGTGTTGGTTGCTGAAAAGCAACTGTGTAATTTATAGTAGAGTACGTCACTGGCGAGCTGAGGGTCGTGCTGCAGGAAGAAGTCATCCCAGTTGAGGGATTGAAGTATGGGCTTTAGGTTTATCCAGCTGATAGTGTGTAGTGGCTGTTGAGGTGAGCTACATATGGGGTCTATGGGTTCGTCTGTGAATCTGCAAGATACCATTCCATGTTCACTGCCTGGGAGGAGAATGGTGGCGGTGGCTATCACATCCGATAGACCGACGGTAAATATCAGGTCAAATATGTTGTTTCCTCTGGCTGGTGTCATTAGGCGCTAGACCCAGCCCCCTGCATGTATGGTCGAAACGAAGTTCGTGAAATATTGGAGTGATGACATGGTGTCCCAGCAGATATTAGGTGCATTGAAATCGCCAGCAACGAGTTTTGACGAAGAGGGTAATAGTGCAAAGTGGTCAGAAGCGTTGACTACGTGGACGAGATCCGTCATGTTTGAACTAGGTGGTCGATAAATGCGGCCGATAAATGCGGCCGATATGGAATGGAGAGTTGAACAGAAGAACCGCTAAACATATTGAGTCACTGATTGCGTCCAGTGTTGGATCAGAGAGAGGAATGGTAGGCAAGCTGTCCTCAACGTGGATTAGACAGCCTTCTCCACCACGACGACGATTTTTTATGAAGGTTTGGTAACCAGCAATAGAAGTTTGGTCTGATGGGACAAAGCCATTTAGCCAGGTTCCGGTTATGACAATGATGTCGAAGTCGGATGATAATACTATATTATGGAGAGTATGGGTTTTATTCAGTGATGAGCGAGCGTCAATGAGGAACATGTTAAGTGCGGCGGTATCGTCGTGGAGTAGGAACAACCATCGGCGGGTGTTGGTGGCTAACACTACCAAGATGGTAAGCACCATAAAGTGGACTCATAATGTCAGGATTGTCATGTATGGAAGCGCTTGAGTCTAAACGGGAGTTAGAAGTGAGGAGCCGGCAGTGTGAAGAAGAGGTTGTTGGTAAGCAGGTGAGGCTGGGTTGGGGGGTGCTGTCAAGAAAAAATTGGTCCCTTGTGGAGGTGTGTTCCCGGGGTGGTTGAAGTCGGTTGCGGGGGTAATGTGTAATGGCAAGTGAGATGGTAGAAAGTGGTGGTGGCTGGGTTCAACGGGATACCCAGGGGATGGGTAGTTATCGCTCGACCAGGACCGATGAAATAACCGTATTTGATTGGGCTGGCTAATCCTGTGTTCTGGAAAGAGTGTGGAGCTTGACAATCGAAGCCGTTGATTATAATTCAGCTGGGGGTCATTTATTTGTATCATTGAAGGAGAAGGAAATTGGTTACAGAGGTTCGACGGAAGGTGCTGGCGTTCAGCCAGATGGTTGGGAAAGTGCTTCCGTGTACTTGAAGAATATAGTAGGTTTGATCCCGATGCTTGCTGATGCTTTACTTGGTGGCCGTTTTTGCCTGTATTGTAAAGCGGAGTTAGGAGGACTTTGTTGATTAGCACGGGTACCACGGTAATACGGCTAGGCAGGGTTGGCTGCTTTGGGTTGATGCAGGGTTGTGTCCTGCTCGCCAGCAAGCATGGATTATTTCGGGGTATAGTTGAAGTGCTTGGTGGGGGTTCTAAATGGGCTCTGATGAGACTTATAGAAGGGGAGATTGCGGGAGTAGCCAGAGAGCCAAAAGCCGTGGGGGGACACAGAATTCTGTCGGTTTGTGGACCGATTGCCTGTACAGTAGACCCTGGCTTTATGAACGATCAGTGTCCGCAAGACGGTGGGACATAAGTAAGGGCAGGACGAGCCGTTGGCAGCAGACTTCCCTGGAGTCTTTTTCGGTAGTGAGACGGTGGGCAGTGGGTTTACATAAGCAGCAGCAGGCCTGAATGCACAAGACTTTGGTGCCCTGGGCTAATAGTGAGTTTTGTATGAATATCTTTGCCGTTTGTGGGAGCGGAGGTTGATGGTAGAAGGCAGGGCCGTTTACTAGAAGAATGTGCCGGAGATGGGGCGGTGGTCAGGTCTAGGTCAACTAGCGTAGTGCAGCCAACCGAGGGCTTTTGTGTCGCGGGGTGGCTCGAGAGGCGATGAGACGACGCGGCGACTGGTATTTTAGCCACAGGTTGCGTTGGTGAATTTGAGGTATCTTTTAGTGGTCGAAACCTCTCTTTGGAGGGGCGTTTTATCCGGTAATATTCTGATTCTTTTAAATGGGGTGGCGTTAGCAATGATTTGTCAACTGGCTATGAATACTCTAGCTGTTATTTCGTCGGCGAATTGGACCTTCAAAGGACAGTCTTCGCGTTGTGACTTTTGCGCAGCCGAGTGGATAGCACCTGTGTTGTGCCATGTTGCAAGCATTCAGTATAGCGAGTTTGGTTGACGGCAGGGGCAGTTAGTCTGGGATATTGAAAACTATCGCGTTTTTGGCGTTGGCAATAAGCTTATGAATTTTGATGGCAAGTGAGTCCAAGAAACGTCCCACCATGGCTAGTCTTTAGCGACTAGCTAAAAAGGCTGGTTCCATTATGCTGGATGTGGGGGACATCTTTATCAGATATTCATCGATGGACTGGACCTAGTTATGTAGGTCCGCCACTCTTTGATCTACTTCGTTAATCTTCTTGTTGACTAAGTCATAGACATCAACGACAGCCACGGAGCATGGATTGGGTGCAGAGTGAGGTTGAGTGTTCCTGATTTTTTTGAGCCTGACAGTACGAATTGCCTGATTCGCACCCGGGACCTTGGCATGTTTACAAGGACCTTTGGAGCTCCCATAAGTAGTTCAGGAGATAATGTGAAGAGGGTGGAAAGTTTATGGGTCAGTAAGTTTCAACTTTTCGAGAGCGTAAAGCTACATAGAAAATTTTGGGTATTTGTTAAGCCTTTCTAGCTACATCACAGACGGTTGTAAGCTTTTTGAACATAAAAACCAAACATAACCTTGGGAAAATAGAGGCCCGGTGTAGCGTGGCTTCTGACTCATAGAGAGCAGCTGGTGCTTTCTATGAAACAAATTTGAAAAGTCACACAGGACAGATGCCACTTCCTTCTTATGCTCCGCTCCCGCTGCCGACACTCATAGTAGCCTACTGTTCCACGATTTATAGACAACGAGTCTGGATAGCGCGCACAACTTGGCATTATATTGCGATCGGACAGTTTCAGATCCAGATGAACCTTCCCTTGTGCCGGAAGCCGAGTACTGTTTGCTGAAAATAAAGCCAACCTCGGGGTGGCGGCATTCCGATAGTCACGTACTATCTCTGGCCTTATTAATGAGCATGTATCCCCAGTGTCAACTAACAACCTGGCAGATTGGCCGCGAATAACCCTGGCGATAGTAATGAGGGGGAAACGCCGGCAGCTTGAGTGAGAAGGATTAAAGGTACCAGCGGAGTAGATGTTAGCCCAACCCCCCCCCCCCCCCCCCCGTTTAGCCGGGCCTATTGGCGGATTATGGCCGCAGTGTTAAGCCCGACTACCAAAGCTAGCACAATACGGACATTTGGCCGTAGGGACTGGGGAACCTCGACTCTTGCACAGGGGAGGCGGACAGCTGGTGGGATCAACGACATCGACGCTGGGGGAAACATCCTTCTGCTCCAACGCCTCCAATCCAATAGCTGTGGGGATGGCTTCCCCCCGTGTGGCCGGAGGCTGACGAATAAACTGCTGCCTTGCGTTGGATAATCGGGTCTTCGAGGGAAACCGAGGCAAAATAATTCATTCCAATTCCTCGGCCTGGGTGGCCCATCTACTTTATTCCCCCACGTACGCTGGTACCACTTCTGCTGTCCTTGAGCGTCTCTGAAAAATCGCTCGCTAAGTACTACCTATGGGGTGGTGTTCTCAAGTAGGCTTCGCAGGCACGGCTTCACTTACTCAGCCGGTGACTACTTGGAGTTTACAGCTCAAGAACTGATAGGCAGCATCATCTGACAGGTACCCAGTGTGAAACTGCGGACCTCTTGATCGGGGGCTGCTCGCGGAAGGAACTTCATTTGTTCCTCCCATTATTATGTTCATCTCCGGGAGAAAATATATCCGGGGCTTTTGTTGAGAGTTGTCTGACTTCACTTACCGTGCAGAATATCGGTGGTGGGGCGACCGGCTTCTCCTCAAGCACCGGAATCCTACCTCCTACACCAATTACCTAAAGTGAGGACGAGATTAGATGGACTACCGTTATTAAATTTCGCAGGCACAATCGTTCCACGTAACACACACTGAAAACTCACCAAACAGCTCCAGGCGCACAGCAACTACGAATATTTAACGACCAGCCACAGAGCGAAAAAAGTACGATTCGACAACAGCAGTCGTATTGGTGACTCCTAGGTTCACATAAATATAGCATTCGTAAAGTTTTGGTCTGTCCTCCGGTCCCCATCTTCAGCATCACGTTCGTACGCCAACTTCAAAGTATCCTCCGTCTGTTCTACCTCTAATGCGTTGGACCGTCTTCTTCCTGGAACGGACTGGAGAAGCAGGTTTGATTAGTAATCGGCTCAGTCTTCTCAATCGATAGCGTTCCAATGCCACTACAGCAACTACGTTCAACTTCTGCGCACCAATTTGTAAACAAACTTAGTTTAACCGGTTGGAGCAATAGTTTACCGTTTGGAACACGTAAACTAAGCTCGTTCAATAAGATGTTTTACTCTGGAATTTCTTTTTTATCTTGTTTCTTACTGTTGCTTCAGTCTTCTGACGACACATGCCAATCTCAGTTTGTGTGGCGGGATTCGGAACCAGTTCTTTATGGATTATGCAAATGAGGACTGCGACGAAAACCTTTTTACTCGCAGCCAACAGAGGACATTAGTAAACGCAAGTTTTGACTTAAGGTAATGGGTGGGTATTGTGAGAATCGTGACCCTATCCTGAACCACCGGCAGTTATTTTCGCTGACTGACCTAGGCTAAGGTGCAGGGAACAGTCATTGAAATTCCCCTCAACTATTCCACGTGCTTTGTGAACGTGACTACATTTGACATTGTTGCCAATAGCCTCTTCGTGCACCACACTTCTGCACGTATTTTTATTTGTGTGAGACACTTGAATTTGTCCACGGGGTCTTGAACCCTTGGGTTTTATTGTTGAGTCCATCTGGCTGCAGACTTAAGGTTCGGATATATTTATACTTCTTGTAAATTTCAATTCAGTAGGTCAAAAATACGAACCAATCTTGTCTTGGTTTTGGTAATTGTTTGAACTAGCTACGCGTTGTTCGATTTGCTAGGGTTGATTTACAGCCTCTACGAACAAGGCCATCTCTTTTTAAGACTGAACAATAACATCTTGGTCTACATCTAAGAGGCATTGTCCACCTGATCTAAAACGATCCACTTCGGCCCCAGAGTGGAACACAGTGTGGCTGACATGACAGCAGCTGTCAGTGCCTGTTCCATATAACATGTCGTGCATACAGCCGGGCCAAAGATAAGGTTGGTGATAAGGATCAGAAGATTAAGGACCTACGAAGCAAATGGCAATCGACTGAGTGTGCTCCAAAATGGTTCTCTCCAATGACAATCGCTGTCGAGCTAGCTTCTCAAGATGACCTTGAAATCTTGTCGAAAGCCGGTTTTTACTGATGCAATCTCCTCGGAAACTCACGGAGGAGAAATAAGGCTAGCTGCGCTTTAGCTTTCTATGTTTTGGACTGACAACCCACACAGCCTGTTAAGGTAACTATAATGAACGTGTGCAACTTTGCTCGTCACAGGTGCTATTGTAATAGGCTACGGAAAAGGTCACCAGGTTACCCCTGCCTTCTGCCCTTTTAGGTTCCCAACCGATTGTCAGTCACTGAGTTCGTCAGAAATTGTTAAAGAATCGCTGAAGCCACATCGTTTAAACACTCCAAAATACAAGCCCATAAATTTCCTCTAAAAATTGACACTTTCCGCGTACCGAAAGATATACTCTCGCCTTCCACTGACCTTAAGCCAGCAGAACCGGTAGACGCATCACCGCATCCTCCCATGAAAAGGCTTTAGCCGGAACGTTCACGGCCTCCATAACCCCTTAGTAACCAGTAGACCTTGATCAGTCCAGTCCCCAGGATCCCACGCAAACTTCGTGCAATCTTTCCCAGTTTGCGGCACATTCCTCTACCGACACGACTGAGGTACCCGTACTAAATGATCCTGTAGGACCTATTAGTTGCATATTCATCGTGGCGAAGAACCAACCTATAAATTTGTGGAAAAAAATGCACCCGCATCACCATCGTTGCACTTGACACCGTCAGCGACCGTAGACTTAGATATATTGCCGTGTATGCCACCAACTCAACCTCCAGGAAAAAGTAGGCACCCTGACTCCCCACCTACTACGACCGTCCGTATAAATAGCAAAAAAAGACTTCATCGGACCCGCAATCCTACTTTTTCAGGGTCACCCAAAAATTTGCCGAGTTATTCTCCCTCTTCCTTGGAGAGCCAGTTTACTGATCTACCAGCCACATCATTTCTACAGCCCAGCAAGTCCACCCGGAGGCCTCGTGGTATTTCTGCGATTATGCAGCAGCTGCATGTACCTGGAACTATGGTGGCAAAGCCCAGCCTACACCGCTTACCGTGCACGCAGCCAGAGGACCCCGCCAGCGACCACCAAAGGCTATGGCCCCTCCCTCATGCCAGCCACCGAGTCATCACTCCGATTCGGGAACCCCCTATTCCAGTGCCAGCCGTTGAGTCAGGGTGTATCGGATCCTACAGCCACAACCGAGGTCCCTCTCTGAGCTCCATCTTACTAACAACCCGGCCGCCCTTGTGAGCCTGAGAACGTCTTCCACATTGCAGTCCACATCGAATCAACCAAAGTCAAATCAACTTCAGACAATGTATGGCATACCCCTGCCATTCCATAGGCCCGCTCTTCCGTGGACATATCCAAATCCCTACGAAGACAGCTCGCCAAATAATGACAAATGTTCCATTGGGCTCATGACACCATTGTTCGCGCCTCAGCCTTGACAAATCCGCAAGTCAACATTGGTGGTTACCCAACCCGTACCTCCACTTTGGTGTGGAAATCGGTATCTTGATTCAAGCTTGCATCTCTGAGCTCTCTCCAGGATTCAAAATAATACCTGTTCTCCTCATGCGCCCCCTTCCACTGTGTCCTGCCCTTGCACCAATGCTCCCAGTGACGTTCTCACCAGAGATCCCAAACCGAGGCTGCTTAAGGATTACGGGGCTATGGAAAGTAACATCATTACCCCGCCGTGAACAAGTGAAAGTGTCAATGCTCTAGACATTTTGATTATCTCTCTCACCCGAAAGGGTTCATCTACACCCCACTTTAGAACAACCCGACACAATAACATTATAAGACCTCCTGTTTTTCATCGTGTACCGCACCTCCAAACGGCTTACTGATCACATCTACCAATTCTTGACGCCAATTTGCCACTGGCATAGGCATCTTCAAGTCAGGCCACGAATCGAAACAGTTCTACACTACACAACCCACTTGACAGTCCGAATTCCCGAAAGCTAAATGGTACAGCCAGTATCTCGTTGATTTTTTTTATTGGTCGATCCATCATTTAAAAAATTCTGCTCCTACGATTTCTGGTCAGTAGTTCTAGTTATGATATCATCTTGAGTAATGAAACGTGGTTAACAGGTTACACTACAAAGGACCAGATTTGTCTTTTAGGCTAAAACCCCGTTAGTGAAAGTATGAAAACCCGGCGTGACGAAGGATGTTCAGCTTTTGTCAAGCAGATCTTCAGTGCAAAAAAGCTTCAGCATCCTCCACCTCACTCACTCCCTGACTCTCTCTTGCTTATTGTCCAAGTTCACGGCTCTAAACTTCAAGTTGAACAGGTTTACCGCCTATTAGGCAAAACTTCCTCTAGACTACCTCACCTGACTGACGCATTCGAGTGCCCCTCCTTACTGCCCACATGTGTAAAGATCATCGCTGGTAGCATCAACCTACTTAGAGAAATGTGGCCACCTCCGTCCTCATCTGCTAGGCTTTTACCATCTGTAACAGGTATTACCGCAGGAAGATGGGCACAACATATCCTCTCTCCCTAAGGGAAAAGCCTTATTTTAGATCTCGTTTCCACTCACGGTGTCCTTCTCATAGTTGCCTCAATCTTACAAGATTTTTCCGGTAGCCATCACAATACGGTTAACTGCCGCATTCTCGCTCACCCACAGCCTGCCATGAAAACCCACTGCATCAAACCCTTTCCCCTCTTCCTGACCGGAGGCCTCGCCCTATGATCATTTGACGAGTCAACTGGAGTGGCTTTTTCTCTATGGTGGTCCAAAACACACTTCCAATATCTTGTATGCACAGTATTTTGGGTGTCTTTAAAAGACTACCTGCCTCACCCAGCAACGGAATAACACGAAATCTTGTGTCAGCTCTCGGCAAACAAAGTATACAAAACCTCCAAATGTCACAAAAATAAGCCCGTCTAAGCATTCCGTGTTCAGATTATTCGCCTTACTTTCGTTATTAAAACCATGAAGAAATTGAACTGCCCAACCGAGAACTAAGGGCACTGATACACTCAAATAGACCTCTTCCACCGTCATTACTGCACAAAACCAGAACTTCCAATAGTCATACAGATGTCCTCCAAGTGCAAAGGATAATGTATCCACCTCCATGCATTTAACTACTGCCGAAGGCTTTAACCAACTATTTGCCTCTACTGTGACCCCTAACAACAATGCTACCTCTCGTTCCGTTCCTCCAACTACCGCTTCTGCTCTGTCCATATTGGAATATGACCTTTCAGTCATCTCCCAATTAATGACCACTTTCAAGCCGCCGTCACACCCAGGACCTGAAGGCTCACCACCCACTTCAATAATTAAATCCGGACCCGACCCACCTTAGTTACTGTGGAATCTATTAACCCTATCAGTGATTTCCAATCTGGTACCCGAAAACCGGCAATGCTCAGTGGCAATTACACGCCACAAGAAGGCTATACCGCACATGGTAACAAATTGCCGCCCCATCAACCATGCCCCTATTCTCCATCGGCTATTAGAAAAAATTATCAAACAACATTTTGTCATGTGCCTCTTTAAACCGGACATTGGTGATCCTGAATAACACCGTGTCCCTCGGTCAAGATCTTGAGCAACATGTTAGCCTGGCGCTTTGACTCCCGTCACTGAGGCAGCAGACAATGAAATGGCTCTTATGTTAGTTTACTTGTACTTGTCAAAAGCATTTGGCCGCGGGACACCATCTTTTGGCCGAAGTTTGGTCCTTTAGCATCCCTAACCCCTCGTTATCCTGGATCACTTCTTACGTATGTAATCGCTCTCAGGTTCCCTCAATAAATGGGCGTCGTTCTAGGCTTAGGCGGGTTACAAGCGATGTTATACGGAATAGAGTCCTTGGCCCCCGGCTGATCCCCATGTACATAAACTACACATTTCTCCCAGTAAGTCATGGCACCGCCTTGTCTTTTGCTGTCGACATCAAGATTCTCTATTCATTCAAGCCTGATTGTCTAGCCACGGCCATCCCAGACACCTCTGAACACGTATCTTTACTGGACAGACGGTGCTACACCTTGCAGGTGACGTTTTTTGCTGACAAATTTGAGGTACTCACATATAAATGCAACCTACCTCAGGATCTCTGGCTCTTTGTGGTTCATACACAGTCGGCAAACAGTCTATTCTTTTGCAAATCTTATGCCAGGCCCTCATTCGAATACCATCCTATAATCTTTTGTAGTATGTCCAAATCAGACATAATTGGTGTTGAGTCTATCCAACGAAGATAGATGTTCATTTTTTGAACTTGACCCTCGATGGCTTCGCCGTATGAGATGAAACATCATCCACAGCCTGTCATATACTTCCAACCTACTACAGTTTGCGCTTGTTTTCATCTACCCACTACAATGAAGGGTTCTTATCCTTTTATTCGCCGTCATCAACACTAGCTTACGTCCAAACTACTTCATCACATTATGTTCCAACTCATGGAGTAAAATCTGTTAGACATACGCAGTTCCATTTCTGCCCATCGGTTTAAAAAGGCTTTGGAGGAGTTCCTCAAGTTTATCCAAACCATGCCGCCCCTCAACTTCGACACACTCAGTGACCAAGGCTACAACAAGGGGTCTAGATTTCTGAATCGCAAAACACAGGCTGCCCACGACGGATGCAACCGAGTAAAAGTTCTTAATCAATGTCTTCTACGGTGAAAATCTTGTCCCAGAGATTTAATGAATCTCACTGTTTTTTCTAGTCGATTGCCGTTTACCCTCGGCTGGAGGCACCCCAGACAGCGTTTATCTACTTTTGCCTAATTTCCAGGCCTTTATTCGCCAGAGTCCTTTTCCGTGACTTTATAACTCTGCAGGCTACACCGGCCCCTTATCTGGCACATGCCTTTACCTGTCACTCTGCTGCTCTCACGTTACCTAACTTATGCTCTCAGTTACCTTCCCGTATCTCTTGATGCCCGGTCTTCCGGCCATGGATTTTCTGATATTTACGGCCACCAGGTCTCTCCATGATACCTCGTATCAATCTTAACGGCTTTACTGTTACTATACTCTCCCTTGCGATTTTATATCGATGCCATCCTATTTTTGAGCATTCTTCTCCTATCCCTGCTTAGATGGCTGCGTATCCTGACCACAGGCCCATTTTACCACTACGGGCTATGTGTCAACCTGACCGCGGAAAGACCGCGCGCGGCGATCTTTTCAAGGACCCCGCTGTTTGTTGTTTGACACATTTACCACGACGGAATCTTTAGTGCCACTCCAGCTGAACGGACCTCAGCTTATAAGAACTTCCTCTCACCTTTCAGTGGTTTATCCTCCAGATCACCGGCAATACAAAAAGCAAAATGTTGTCAAGACCGGTATCCTGAACCCTTTTGCTTTGCGCAGTTGTCTACCTTCCAGGCAGCTGGCAATACTGGATTTAAGATACAGTAACGATTTCTATTTTGAACCCTCTACCTTCTTTCTATTTGCCCTCTATCCGGTGAGCTGTCTTTCAGCTCCCAGGTGACCTTCGTACAACTAGGTAGTCACAAGACCCGGGACCATTTCGGCGAAGGCCTCGTACCCGAATACCACCTCAAGACTTCAAGACTTTGGGACTTTCATACCAAATTTCTACGGGCATTCATTCATGCGACCACTGAGACCGCTATGTCCTTCCGTGCTGCGTATGCCCGGCTGAGTATCCGTGACGCTCTATTTTGACCCCACTCGTGCCGTTTAACAGTAAAATTGAGCTTTCTTCGGGTGTCCCTGAAATAAGCTATTATTTCTACTACTGATACTTCTACACGGCTTGTAGCAACCTAGCAGTTCTCTCCTTAGCCTACCGTGACCAATGGAGGAACAAATCAAGGTTTGTGACCTTTCTCGATGAGACTTTCTCTGCATCCCGATTATCATTCAAACGAACCTCCTCGGAGTAACTCGTAGTAGTTTTCTGTCCTTCATTAGGCTCAGTGTCCATTGTTGTGCAAGAGTCTACAAATAATGCCTAGCAGTCACCCGATATATATATATATATATATATATATATATATATATATATATATATATATATATATATTGAAAGACTCATTCCGGCCTCCCTAAACACCATCTTTCTTCTGAAGTTGAAAAGCCCCTGTTTACCCAGACGGCTACCAACGTATGTTGCCAGGCGGGTTTCAAGCTGTCATGCTCAAGCACACATAGATCTTCCACCACAATGGTGAATTCAAACCTTGCTGGTATGAACAGCCCTACTGGCCCGTCTTTGTCGCCTCCCCTGCTGACAGCAAGTGTTTGCATTTGGTTGCATTCGGTGGTAACTCCTACTTTCCCAGCCCACACATTAACCCTGTTTAGGTCGGCTTGCTACTGACTTAGGGTCGGCTCTCCCACCAGTTTCCACCATCTGTGACTAGGACCCCGGGCAGTCTAGTGTGATTATCGTACCTTGATTGTGGCACGGAACCTTGCGGTACATAACTGCGCGCTTGAGCCACCGTGAACCTGGTGTCCTCGATCTGTTCGAAGGAAGCTCTGTTACTCAGAAAAACCTTGATCTACCTCAAAGTCTGTAAGGCCTTTCGAAGTGACCTCACGCTGCCCGCAAAGAAAAGACGGTCCGCCGAGTCAAAAGCTTTCTGGAAGTTTAAAAGGCAGACCTCCCTAAGTTCCTCCTGGTATAACTTGCTAGTTACCTCATCGAAAAACGATAGGAGGTTGATAAGGCAGGGCCTTCTTCTACTAAACACGTGTCACTGTATGGCAATCAGCTGGGGGTTCCACGAGTATTCTCTTAGTCGCTGCCTGCTCCGTCCCTCTAGCACTTTGAGGGCGGTTAGAAGTAAGCTCACGGGACGGTAGTTATAAGCCACCTTTTTTTGCCTCCTTTATGACCGGGGACAGCTTGCACCAATCTCCAGTCTTTCAGTAGCTCCTTGGTGCCCAGGGATACGCTGAACAGCTATTTTATCGAATCAGCCGGTTTACTGGACAGGGTTTTTATAATGACGAGCTGAATACCATCCAGATATTCAACCTTGTTGTTATTCAGTCAGTTTAGCCCTGGTTCGACTTTGCTATCACTAATGAAGCCCCTCCTTGATGATCGCCTTCTTAATTACGGTTGTCTCCTGCTATCTCCCGGTGTCTTGTCTATGCATACGTTTGAAAAGGTTCTCCAAATTCCACCCTTTCCCTGAAGTACTTGCCGGCTGCTCCCCGTTTTCAGTGACCACTCTTCCTAAGGTGACTCTTGCGGCAGCTTTAAAATGGAGGTAGTTGTAGTACGCCTTGTGACACGCCCTTACTCTGCACTCTAGTACTACTTCATGCCTTGCCTGACATTCCCGCTGCAACCTTGTGGCGCGCTAGTGGGCTCATGCTTTGCAGCAACCTCTGATGTCCACCTGCTGACCGATAAAACACCTGGGGCTATGCTTCGCCAGTTGCACCTTGGCTGATCGGCTTGTCCGCCTCAGTAGTTTGGCCAGTCATTTGTAGCTTCCAGGTGAAGAAACATTTCTTGGCCAGTTTAACGAGATGGTTTCTGTTGGCGGTCCTCCCATATTCCTTTGTCTAATAGTGAGTACCCCAGTCAAGCCTACGAGCAGTTTCCATGACCACGATGAACTGTGAATCCTCGAAATTCTTCGGAGTTTTATTTGGCCCCACCTTCAGATACTTTTGATCCGTGGCTACCGAAATTCGCACTAAACCCGAAATCAGGACAAGAGTGAGTCTCTGTTTCTATGACACTGAATAAGTAAATGCAAAGCCTTGCATAATGTATACAAACCCCAGAATAGCTGATCACAGGTACTAGACATGAGAGCCAAGTTCACTGTGTGGGACGAACTGGCATGCTAGTCACACAGGGTCCGACCAAGTCATGAAAATGTCCCATGCTGGAAGCGACTGAACAAACGTTAGTTAACAAAAATGTCACTGGGATGGAAGAGACTCAGATTGAATTTGAAGGAGTATTTTCAAGAAATATAGGTATCATATTGTTTCAGAAATGTTTACCACAACTGGTCGTTACACTCTGGAAGGGCCCTTTTGATCAGAGACCTGATGACTACAGGGTCACTCCCTCGGTCAGGGTGGGGAACTGCAGTTCCCTCACTTCATCCGGGTGTCTGGCGGACCCTGGGCCAAAAGCACTCGGAATTCACCTTTCCCTCAACCTGCTCCGCTGACTGACGTGCTGAAAGAGGGGTATGCTATCCACCAGCTCGAATGATTGCCTGCCACAGTAGGCGACGGTCGATAAAGAGGGGCTCTTTCAACCTATTTTGAGGGAGCTGAAATCTCCATTTCCGAAATCCGGGAGGCCTTTGGGACAATCGCATTTCACTACTTGAACATTCGAAGACGTTTCAGAGTTGTATATGGGCTGCAGCATACGCATCCCATATCCACCGGGCTTTCCTGAGATAGTGGGCGGTACAATGAGACTTGTATGTTCAGGGCGCACAGAGCTTCTCCAGATTGGCTTTCGAGGCCTCCTTTGACTAATGGTGACGTTCCTCCTCCTACCCTGCCATCCTCTCTGTCCGTCCAGTGAGCACAGTATCCCTTAGTTGATAGCAGCTAGGTGGCTACATTCTGATGTTACCCTGTCCCCGCTGCTGCAGTGCAGTCGGCTCTGTTTCTTTCAGTTTCACTTTCTTTAGTACTTTCTATGTTGAAAGCTTTGATGCACACAGCTAAGATCTCCCCCGTGGGATATACCATTTTGCCTACGTGTCGGACTTTACTTACTTCCTACCCAGCTGGCTCTGGAGCACATTGCCCACCAGTCCTCCTCGATGCTGCACTGGAAAGGACCGTTCGGAAGGTTAAGCCGGACCACTGCTGGTTCTGCTCTCAGTATGGTGGTGTGCTTGCCCCCACAATAGGTGTACTGATCGCTTGAGACACGAGTTGGGGCAGACCGTGGGGTACTACCTTTGGTCTCGAGCCCAACAAAGGAGTAGATATATTTCCTTCGCAGGTGGGGTTCCCGCCAGAGGAGTTTCTGGAGCACTTCTTTGGGTGATTGCGTTCCGCACGGTTTACCCCATTCTTGAGCCCTTGATTTTGGTCCGATCCTGCTTGGAACCTATCTCGGGACTGTGTGCTTTCAAACAGCACTATCTCAGGTCTGGGACTCTGAATTCTCTTGGGCAAGTGGAACTGCCGTGAGCTGAACTGCGCTAGGCGGTGAGGTCGTGCTGCGTGAAAGACAGAGGACAAAAGGTAAACCAACCCAGGGGAAAACCGAACTTCCAAATCTAAAGAAATAACAAAAAGTCAACGAAGATAGAGACAAGCAAACATAAAGAGATGTATCTAGCCACGAAAACACAAAAAGGCGAGCAGGATTGTCATGACGTACCAATCGGCCGGTCTCCTCGTTACTGATCTAATTTCATCTGAGGTCTTTCCTAATAAGTATCCCCCAGCTTCTCTGGACCGCTCACTCTGCCCCCCTTACATGGCAAGATCGACAGCACGAGTAAGTCAGCCACTGAAACCCCGTAACATGCAAAATACCAGGCGGCACAAAGGTGTGGAAGGACATTGCGGAAGTTCTCGTTGCTCTGAAGGGAGTATTTTGGCATGCAGCTTTGGAATTCATTGTGAAACTTGTTGACCATCGCTCCACAGGCAGTTCGCGGGACTGAGCAAGAAGTGTTGTCAATTGTACGGTGAATGCGATGAATTTAACTAGATAAACTGGCGAAGCGGAAGACTAATCAGGAAGGGGATCAAAGCTGTCGGTGAAGTCCAGGTCGCCAAAAAGACGGTTTTGTATGTTTATTCCATCACTTGTAAACAGCTGATCATGCACTTGGCATGCCTCGGACGTCTCCGAAATAAACCGTTATTATTATTTATTATTACTTTATCATAACCCACAGCTGGAACCACTTCCAGACTGCAACCCCCCTTTGTTTCAGGTTCGTTGTCTCCCACTATCTCATCGCAAAACTGGCTAACCAAGGATGCAATTTTGACTCGTACGGACAAAGACTCAAGTGGAACCTACCATAGCAGCTGGAACCGAAATCAAACCACAAAACAGGAAATACTCCTAATTGCTTGTCAGATCGTTCAGCTTTTCAAACGCAACCAACACGAATTCCAGTTCACGCTCATGCCGCTAATATACAGCCACACTCGACTGATTGACCGACACATACTTTGACCTGCCAGACGAACCTTACGCATTCGATGTCGTACTTTACCAGAGATGAAGCTGAATAACACTGAAGACGAATATGTCAACGGATACATATATATTTGTCAGTGAAACAGCATAATAACTCTGAAGTCAATGCTGAGATTTCCCACTTTATTATCCGTTACCGCTGTTTATCTTTCCTCCGACCCGTGGCCGGCTGGAAATTGACTCTCCAATTCTAGAGGACTCTCCAGTTGCGCTTTCTTATTTCAGAATGGTACGTGTAAATCAAATCTCGCAAATCGAACAACGCGTAGCCAATTCAAACGAATCCCAAAACCAGAACAAGATTGATTCGTAGCTTCTACGGTACTAAATTGAAATGCACAAAGGATACAAATATATACGAACCTCAAGTATGCGGCCAAATAGGCTTCACAGTAAAACCCAAAGGTCTAAAGCCCCGTGGCTCAAGCACGACAGTCAGAAACGTTTCAAAGCCAAATTCAAATGTCTCACATGGATAAACAAACGTGAAAATGTGTGGTGTATGAGCGAGCTTTCCATGATAAAGTTAAATATAGTCAAATTCACAAAGCACGTTGAACATTTGGAAGGATTTCCAGTATTCGTTCTTTACACCGCCGGCCAGAATCCTTCCGCGAAAATTGTTGTCTAAGGTTCAGGAAGGGGTCATGATTCTCACCCTTTCTACATTTAACTTATTGTTAGTGCCTGCGGTTACTAACTTTCTGTGTTATCTGAACGTGAAACAGGTTTCCGCCGTAGTCATCATCGCACAATCCATAAGGAATCAATCCCAAATCCCGCTGCACAACTCGAGATTGACATATTCATCAGGAGACCGGCGCATACAGTCAGACGCACGATGAAGATGAAGGCTTCGCAGAGTGAAGTGTCTCGCCGCAAAAGCTAAGTCTAAGCATCACAAGCAGTAACCCGTAGCTGCAACTGGTTAGACTAATTTTGTTTACAAGCATGAGCGCAGAAGTTGAACGCAGGTGCAACGCCTAATGAGATATCGCGTAAAATTGACAGGTCACGAACCAGTGGAATTACATAAAGTTAACGCACCAAATCTTCCGAAAGAAATGAAAACCGGTTTCTGATTATGAATAAATTTCGAAAGCAAATGTACGGCGGACAGTATCGAAATACACATGAACACGGAGATTGATCGAATACTGGCATCTATCAGAGTATTTCAAAGTTTTCTGTGCACAAAATATTTGCCAATCAATATTGTATAAAATGTAAATAAATTTTCTTCTTTAAAGATAATAACAGTTTCACAATGTGCTCACAGCTAGTATGCCTCACCTGAACTGTTCAAGTGAAATACTGGTGAATTTCTCCTCTTTGCCTATGTGCACGCTAGAAAGAAACTGGAACTAAGTACATTTGCAACCTTTCAGAAAAAATGGGTCCAGTTGATTAGTTGTGGAGCATGAAATGCAATAAATTGCTGAGTAACTCGGAGCGAGGCGATCTGCAAGCTACTTTGTCTTTTGTACGTGGTTTCGAGCTCGAATCATAAACATTTTCCTCGCTGTTTCCTGCTACGAGTGAATTAACTCTCTGATGTCTCGAACACGTTTTTCGTTTCTTCCGTTTCCTGTAATGTAACACAACTGTAGGATCTGCCCAATAGGCAAGGCTCAGTTCGGCGGTGGTGAAGTTCTCTTTTAGCATTCGTGCTACCTTAAAACCCAATACCAGTGCAGTCGTTTTGAGCTCGTTTAGGGATACTGACTTCAGCTCAGCAATTTTTGTTTTGGCAAAGGTTACTTTGTTTCGCCGCCGGCCATGCAGTTCCACCCAGGTACCGTACACTGTCACTGAGTCGGCAAATTTCAAGCTGCTTTGGGTGACCTGCTGGTGTCCTTTTTTGAGATATTTCGAAAGCCTCCGGGCAACTTCTACTTTTCTTGATAGGTTACTTGACGGTGGTCTCTTGGGTATAGCAACTTCATGTTGCCCACTGTGATGTCTCGTCTTTTAATTCACCATCGAAAGCACCGAAGGATCCTTTGAGTGAACTTTGCTTTCCTGAGATGGACCGTTGGATTCAATATCGAAAAGCTGATTGTGTTCTACAGAGGCACTTCTCTCAGCAACGGTTAAGCAATTTATTGATGCCGCTTGTTGAAGTTCGCTCGTCAGGGGTCCGAGAAGTGTCCAGCCTAGTATCGTTTGCGTAGCGAATGGTTCTTTTCGATTGCTTATGCTCTGTTCAAGCACCCAGTGAGCCTCTGGTACATTGCATCCAATTAGTATATCGACGTGGGGGCTAGGCACTTCTTCGAATTCTATGTCTCTGAGATGAGACCATCTCTTGGCGATCGATCTAACAGAGTCGACTGGTCTCATTGGCAAGCTGTCTATTGCAAAAGCTTCCGGAATTTCTACAATCCCCTCATCAGGCAAATACGTTAACTGCAGGGTCAGCCTCTTAGAATTGCTAACATGACCCCCTGCAATCGTGCTGATAGTGAGCGAGGTAGGCTCGCCTACTAGTTCACAGCTTTCTACAAGCTCGCGAGTAATCAGCGAGGTATCCGACCCAGTGTCCAAAAATGCATTGACCCTCCTCAGTCCTTTAGGTGTCACGAGGCCGACAGGTACGATGCCTAATCTTTCCGGTTTGAAATCATCATGTCCCGTTGAACAGACAATTCTGGGTTCATCCGGCTGAATAGTCCTATTGTTGAGAGGGCCATGCAGTAACGAGTGATAACTACCCAAGCATCCGTCCTGGTTACATATCACTCTTAAGCTGCATTCAGAGGCTCGATGAGAGTTGTTCAAACGCATAAAGCATGAGCCAATCCTTTTTACTGCGCACCACCGATCGGGTACACTCATCCCATGAAAGGTCGGACAATCTGGTAACCGATGCAGGGAGTTGCATAGCTTGCATTCAGCTGACCTCTCGGGTTCTTGACTTATCATGTGCATGTTAGCCAAAGACTGGGTTCGATTACAGTCCTTCCCCACAATTTGAGAGGATGTTGGTTGCCTTCGCGCCAGTCTGCAACTTTAGCGCACGATTTGTCCAAATCGACTGTTGGCGATACGGGATTGACGACCTATGAACTCCGTCAAATCGTTGCACGTAGATTCCCGCTCGAGCATTTTTTTTCAGCTTCCTCTGCCCATCGGCTCTGTAAATCAATAGATAGACACCGGACAATGCATTCTTGTGTGTGCAATGCATTCAGATCAGACTGGTATTCTAAGTGCTCCAGTGCTATACAGCAATTGTGCATTTTTACCACCAAACTCGACAGTGATTCAGCCTTGAACTCAGTCCTTTTCTCCCCCAATAAAACACTATAAATTAGGCTTCTAGCCACCTTCAATGGTTGTGCAAACAAATCTTTCAGGACTCTGCGCGCCCTGATGTACCCCATCGGTAGATCAAGCATCGCGCAGCCTTCGATGGCACTTTTGGCTCTCCCACGACAGTAATGTAATAAATGCAAAAACCTTTGACCAGGATCTGCAACTTTGCACTCAACAAAATTTTCGAATTGTTTCATGAATATACAGTATTGCTTGGGGTGCCCGTCGAAGTGGGACAGCTCCACTCTCGGCAGGTCGAGAGCCAAAACCTCGGTAGTTTCAGGCTGTCTCAAGGGTTTGTATTCGTCGATCACAGTGCCTTTTCGATGTTGACACTGTGAACTACATGGACTCTTTGCTGGCTTTCTGAGACCAGTTCCTTGTGTAAGGGGCTCTGCTTCCCTTCTGGCTAACCGCAGCTCGTTTTCTAATTCTATCACTCTCATTCTATAAGTACTGATATCGTCAAACTCATCGCGGTTAGAGATATATGACCTGGCACTGACAGAGCTAGTAAACTTAGCATTATCTAGAGAATCAATAACACCCGAACCATCCCCAGAGACTTGCCGAGTTATTTCCTGTTGTCTCAAAAGGTCCTTGCTTCCTCGTCTGGGCATTTCCAATGAGTTTTCTTGTCCAGGTTCCACTTGGGTACTGTAAGTCAAATCTCGCAAATCGAACAACGCGTAGCCAATTCAAACGAATCCCAAAACCAGAACAAGATTGATTCGTAGCTTCTACGGTACTAAATTGAAATGCACAAAGGATACAAATATATACGAACCTCAAGTATGCGGCCAAATAGGCTTCACAGTAAAACCCAAAGGTCTAAAGCCCCGTGGCTCAAGCACGACAGTCAGAAACGTTTCAAAGCCAAATTCAAATGTCTCACATGGATAAACAAACGTGAAAATGTGTGGTGTATGAGCGAGCTTTCCATGATAAAGTTAAATATAGTCAAATTCACAAAGCACGTTGAACATTTGGAAGGATTTTCAGTATTCGTTCTTTACAGTACGTGTTACTGATCCTGGATCTAAACTCACCTTTTTATGGTCTGCTGTTTCTCCCACATCCATCAGCTTTCACTCTCACTAAATTAATCTTATGCCCCCCTGCTTCAAACTCATTCCGTTTATTGGACTCCGGTAAATCCGTCATTCAGGGTTTGCATTGTCTTCATGGATCGCTATCCTCTTCGCATGCGTTGATTTTCCCGAATACACTCCTTTACAATTTTTCCCCCCTTTTCCTTTTACTCAAAATTTACTCCATCTGCAGAACCTTGGTGGACCTCCGGTTTCCTTGGCTTGCATCATTCTCGTTCATAATGCTTCCTTGGCACTGCGTTAACGAGTTTTCGATATCTCCAGCGCGCACCAGTGCCCAGCCCGGATTCGAAACCGGTTCAAAACTGCCGCGCGAACCATTATCAGAATGATCCATTCAAACTGCTGCTGGCTCTGTTTTTCATCTCCGATATTCTCGACCTTCATATTAAGAATTTTGAATATTTCATCCTATTGATTAACGTGTTACGCCATAACCATGCGCTACAGCGTGCATCTTGACCATGGCCGAGAATTATACCCGTATTATTATTATGATTAACTCTTAGAAGAAGGGATGGAACCGAATAAGGACAGCCACAAACGTGCGTCTAAACCCAGCAACCTGATCAATACCTTAGAAAAGCCGAGAAAGCAAGCAATTTTCGCGATGCCCACCCACAATGCTGCTCAGGAGTGAGAGTCCCAAGCTAGCAGGTAAGTAAGACAGAACAAAACTCGGTTATTATGAAGAAATTTTGGCCACTTTGAGCAAAGGTAAAGATATCACTTCGAGAAGGAACCCGGATGATTTATTTCACGGCATTCCGAGGCGCCTAGTGAAAATAGCCAAGCAAGGGAGAAAGGTAATGAGAGACCATCCGGTCATCTCACCGCGGGTGGTGGAAATTCCCGGGCACGTAGTCATGAAAAGAGTTGAGGCCGGGACGACGGAAGGGGAGCAGACTCCAAAGTGTACGAACCAAGACCAAGCGGAACAAGAGAGCTTAGCTCCAATGAGCTCTTTGTCGGGATGAGAAAATGTCGTCCAGCCCCATTGCTGGAGAGCTGCACTGTGGAAACTCGGGAGAACGGAATTGGGAAAACTGACCCCCACCGAGACTCCAAGGACGGTGGTACTTAAAGCAACCCAGGAAGTGGAGAGAGTATTAGTCGACAGTAGATCCGATAATCCTATTCTATGGAGAAAAAAGGTTCAGGTGCTTCGGTTCAAGACCCGACTGTCCGCTGGCTCCCTCTAGAAGAAGCAGAAAAATAGAGAACCGATTTTTTAATGTTCTTGACCTATATCAATGCTGCAGGTATCAGTAACAGGCCGCCAGAGCTTAAGGCTAGGACCCTAACGGCGAATGTGATAAGCATCACTGAAATGTGGCTAAGACCAGGTGAACACGACAGGGGGCTGATCCCAAACTTCTACTCAGCCTTTAGGGTGTATAGGCCGGACGGTATAACAGGAGGTGGTATATTGGTACTCCTGGGAAATTAGTTTGACCACTATGACGGCATTCGACTTTACGCCCAATACAAATGAAGTAGAGGTTATAGAAGGTACGGGTGGTCCAAAAGCTTCAGCCGTTTGCACATATGGACGCACACCATTAAAAGCTGTTGAGGACAGTGATCTGATCCCTTTCGTCGCTACGAGTGCAAAGGCGGGACGGAAGTTACATATAACGGATGGTTTTAAATAGCCCGAAACTGACTGAACCTTAGAAAATGTTTCACGAGGCGACTTTGGGAAGAGTATGATCCATCCAATCCATGAGGAGGCTCTTGTAGAAATCGTGAACCAAGTGACAAGATAGAGCCTTGGTCAGTCACCCTGAACCCATGATTTGGTAATGACAAGAGACCCAAAAGACGTAGAATATCTAAAGTGGGGTAAGGGTGATCAGGGCGTAAACAAGTTTAGGCTAGATTTCCAGGGAGTGAGTGCTCCTGATAAATTTGGAGGGAACTTCTCAAAGTTAAACGAAAATTGCTTGGCAGAACTGGACCTCCGGATAGGTTGGGAGATGGTGGGCCATAACTGCAACAAAGAACACTGACAGAGTTAGACCAGGAGTGGACGGTTATAAATAGCAGGTCGTTGCATCACCCAGAAGAATTGGGCTAAGTGGACTACCACCATGGTGGACAAGCTGAGTGAGAAAAGCCCTGAGTCAAAAGGTAAAGTGCTTTCAAAAATCACAGAAGCACTAGTGGTCATCGAGCCTTCCCACAGTTTAAATCAGCGAGAACTCTCAAGGTGTCGATGGTCAAGAGGGCTCATCAGAGCAAGAATCTGGACTTTCAAGCACTCCCCCGTCGAGTTCTTGAACCGAACCGAACATGGTGATTGAATTGGGCTGAACCGAACTGACAGAGCACGGCGCGAGCGGTCCAGAACTCCAGCAGCTTAACTTCCGATAGATTTCCTAAGACAGATTGGTTTGCTCTACCCCAGCTAAAACGACTGCCCTGTTCCACTATCCAGTGATTTGTCCAGCTCCCCGGAAATATAAGGCGCAAAGCGCAGTTGAAATTATTATACCGGAACCATCCCTACTATCCACTGGCGGAATTGTGACGCTGACTACACTGCACCGTGATATAATCCTGCTCTGCCATCGATCTGGTATCAAATACGTGAGGACAGGAACAAAAAGGTTGCCCACACCGACGGAAGTTCTTCCCAGCATAAGAAATTCACCTGTGTGGACCAGCTGAGAACAAAAGATCCAGTCACTGGTCTTGTGCTTCAGCTTGGCCGATGAAACCCGCGAAACACGGAGTAGATTTGGTTCCGCTCAAAGGGTCCGCAGCAATCAGTGGGAAAAGTGGCTGATGAGTTTCTCACAGCCTTGTGGGTACTTCTCACCACATAATTTGCTAAACTATCGGTGCACTCTTCGCTTGACCCCTTCCACGATAGTCTATTACCAAAACTACAAAAAATTTCCCAACTTCACCGCCTGAGGTTTGTTAACTCACATCTTGAATGAGCCCGAGACCAGAAAGTATGAACATCAGTGCTGTCAGGCACACACAAGCTTATTCCACTCGTGGGAATGCCAAATGCTCCCTCGAGTTAGAGAACGAGATGGAGCTTGGTGCCCGTCACTGCTGCTATCACCGGAAACGTAATCCACTGTCCCTAAGTGTATGCCATTTGTGTTATAGATACAAATGTGGTGAAAGTGCCTGCGGGAAGGCCTTGATGCCCGCAAAAGTACACATCCAGCAGTCGAAATATCAGGCAGGCTGGAGATCACGAACTGCTTCGGCTCCTTAGGGATGAACACGTTCGTTGAAAGAACCCCAAAACCCGGCTCCGTGCCAGGTAGTGTCGGTAGCAATAAGTTGCACAAAATCCTTGGGAGGGAAGCGTTCAGAAGGCGTCGAAAAACTGGCGACCAAGAAGTAGACTTGGGGCATCTTAGGGCTGGTTGAGCACGGTTACCCTTGCTCTTGGCGAGTGACTAAAGAAAGTGGAAGTAGCACTTGGCAGGGACCGTTATATAGTGGTAAAGGGCATCCCTGAGTCTATCTGGCAAGCGGCCATGAAGGCTGAGAAGTTAAACCTTTGCTCAAGCCGATGCCGGCGGCTCTGAAAATAGGTGGCACAAATTGGCAGCGGAGGACGCCAGTGCTTATAACCTAACATCCATCGAAACCTGGCCAAAAGCGGGAAGTGAAAAGGGGGCCCTCCTGTCTGGCTATCGTATTCATCGAACTGAAAGTTTGGACGGAATGTGTGGTGGGGGTGCCATGACAATGCTCTGAGAAACAAAAAGGTTGATAGCTGGGGTATGTTCCACATCAAAAATACATGCTATTTTCTGTGACTCGATTCTACAAAAAGGTGAGATAGGATTCACTAGTGTGCACCAAAGCTTCCTGCTATCACTCCGGAGAAACTAACCTTGCTGAGCTACCTTCAGTGCACCATAGCCGGAGCCAGCAAACCCCTCATTCTCGGGGACTTCATTGCACTCGAGATAGACTGGGAAAACCTGAGGGCAGCGGGTTATGACTTCTCTATCAGACAGCCAAACCCCGTATGAGAGGGGGGCCTGTCCAGCACATCCTACTTTCAGCCAGGTGGAGGGAAGAACAGACTTCGGGGCCACTGGGCCTGGTAATCGCCAAACACGCCGGTGACCATAGGGGCCTAAAAATATCAGCTTCCCTAGGAAGAGGCTGCCATGCAGCGATCCGTTGCAACTACCTAACAGTGAAGTACAGGGTATCTCACAAAGTTAAAAGATACTTTAGGAATCTCGGCGTGCAGGGTTTAGACACTGCGGCCCAAGCAATGACTAGGGACCAACTTTATGAAGGCGTGAAGGAAGAATGGGCGGCATTCAGGAACAACCTTTTGTTGCTCACACAGCTTTTCGCGTCAGCCCGCAGGATCCATAGAATAAGAAAGGTTTCGTGGCGAACCAGCAGCACAGCTGGGGCTCAAAGCCGGAAAAACAAAGCTTGGCTTCAAAGCCAGCAGCAGGAGGCCAAAGGGGGCTCCACTGGTTCAAAATTACTCGAAAAGCAGCCAGCAGGGTCAAAAAATAGTGCTGGCTATCTTATGAGATCACCTTGGCTAGAACCGCTAAAAAGTGCCCAAAATCCCACCACAACCACAGTCAGTTAAACTCAGCCATGCGAGTAGCTGCGGGCTCTGTTCAGGATGAGAATAGCGGTCCAGAGTAGAGCTGAGGCCGAGATGGTGCGAGAGCAACCCGAGACAGTGCATCAACCAGAAAAGTATGAACCCGGCACACGAACCCTCACTAGACGGCAAGCAGAGCCATCGGTTCTTGTTTCTGTAGACGAAGAAGAAGAGCTCCGGGAGGTCCTCACGCACAAAAGGCAGCCGGCCCAGATGGCACCTACGATGTGATTCTATGCCCCATTGCCCAGACAATGAAGGGCCTTTTGAGCCATTTGGATGAGCCAAAATGGGTAAGCTGCACGAGGTTAACAGAGGCCTGTTTCGATTTCGGGAACGGGTGTCGCGGTGACTCAACCGTGCGTGAAAACCACTGAAAAAGCATTACGAAAGCGTGGAACATGCAGTATATATGGTAATTTTGTAAACCATCAATCCTGGAGAAATCAAAAAAATGGAGGTGTGCGGAGCAAGAAAGAAAGGAAAAGGAATACAGAACGTGGACCTGCCTGCTGAAAATCTGAAGGTTCCGTATCGAACGCTGGAGAGAGAGATTCACCAACTAGTAACCAGCGGTAGAAGAGAACAGAACCAGCGCGGTGTTTTCAAAGAACAAACAGTGGTATTGGCGGCGCATAAACAACTTTACCTCCTTTGAAGCCACTTGGACAAATCACTGGGCTGGGAGAACGGTGGCTTGAAATACCCAATGGAGGACGGAACCCGTAGAACAAATGCTGGTGAGTCAGACAAGTTTGTTGTGATTGTTCTCTTCAGATAATTCCATGGCGAGGGTGACAGAAAGATAAGTAAATCACATGAAATGCGATATGCTGCTGAAGCAGCATGGACGGTAGTTGGGTGCTCAGCTACGGACTTTAAAATGGAGTCGTTGAAGATACGGCCACTTGAAGTAAGAAGGTGGAGAAGAGGCGTCGAATCAAATAAGAAGACGTCATGAATTCCGATGAAAGTGGGCGCAAAGGCCTGTTGTCGCCATCTGAGAATCCGGCCCGTGGCGGCAACGTTTATTGCTTGTCTGGGAGAAAAAGTCTATGTGGTTACAATAAAAGGATATACTACCATGTTCTAGGCTGCAGCGAGTGCCTGGCATTTCATATCATAATGATATTGATTTCCACTGATGGCAGGCCACGGATTGATGCCTGAGCAAGATTGGGCTCACCGGGCATGACTGACCATCGTTGGGGGAAAATGATAAGAGTAGCAGGCAAAAGGCGGGCTAAGGGGGGGGGGGCTTGTGACCCTAGCCGTAGGACTGTGATCACCGTGGACACCGATGTGAGGGGTTCCATATAGCAAAGGCCAGAGTAACAAATAATCCATTCAGATCAAATAATTAGTCTGCTCCGTGCGGTAATCCGGTGCTAACATGTAGTGGACCGATGGCTACCCAAGTAACCGGCATGATCTAAAAGATATTGAAGATATGGCTGTCTGAAGGATGTTCCAGCTGAGGGTCAAGATCAACGTTTTGTTGGAAATACAGTGATTACAATTTGAAGGAAAGTGAAACCTAATGCCTGGAATAAACGAGTAGGCCATCACTTTGGAAGTGATTCCAGCTGTGAGTTGTGATAGCAAGCGAGGGAAACAAATTTGAGGTGGAAAAATAAGTTCCAGATGTGTGAATTTGGAGAAGTGAAGAAACAGACAAGCTTTCTCCGGACTGTAGAAACAAACTGGTCACAGTTTTATGGATGACTAATGGTATCTGCTATATGGCGTGCACCATGGTAAAAGATGATTTTGATTCGTACATTTTGCCAAGTTTTTTACTTCTCCGGTAAAATGTCAGGTCGTCGGCTTGTCAAGTACCTCTGGAAGTAGAGGATTAGACTAGTTGTTAGTTGGGGCGATTCTTGGGAAAAAAGCGGACGTAATACTGAGTTCAAGAGGACTGTGGCTATCTGGGCTCCTGCAGTCTGATACCCATGTGCACTAGGTATGCAAATAGTGCTTTCCCGATCAACGGCGGCCGAAGTCAACTGTGGATGTTTCATGTTCTCCACGTAAGAGGTAAGGACTTTCTACAATTTGTGCAGTCTGGGGACGAAGACTGAAGCTACCGCATAGGATGCATTGATTAAGACTTAATTTGCCCTCTAGGAAAACGACGTAGATGTTTGGAAACCTGGATGGGTCACAAGCCACTTACAAGTGATTATCCGGGGTAGACCTAAAAAGGTGTCTTCTTGATTTTATTCTTCAGCGTAACAAAGGTGGTGATAGCCGATCCATGCATCGACAGGGAATATTGTGAATATAACTGATCCCACGCGTTGAACTTTTGGAAATCGGGCATGAAGAACGGAATTGGGCATCAACAAGATGGTCGGAAATGGAGAGAGGAACCCGAAAGGGTTTGAAACGGGAGAGCCGGAGTCGGTCCTTATGTAAAGGGCCTACTGGGCACGCTGTTACCATGCACAGGTCCAGGTAGAAGTGCTGAGAGCTCAGCTCGTACGCTCATTTGTTTTTGGAGCCTCCCATAAGTACAGTCAGGTCGTGGTTGTAACCGGGAATTCATCCGTCGTAGAAGGAGCGTAGAGCACGAATCCCTTATCTTAGCAGTTGAAAGTATTCTTGGTTTTTCAGTTTTGTATTTTTTTGTTTCAGGGAAGTAAAAGACCGTTTTTATCTCATAGGGCGCGCTCCCCGTTTCTTCTCCGCCCGCTATTCTTCCCGCCTGACCCATGTGGGTCGTCACTGTTAGAGTTGGCCTTTTTCTCCCGTATAATAACGTAACCACGGAATTGTTACATTTTCCGAATGGTGGTGTCGCTGTCTTTTGCTGTGAAAGAGAGGTAATGTGAGAAACTGAAACATGAAACGATGCCAACACTCAGGGAATGCATAGTTGGTCGCTCGCTTTAGACTGGGCCGGAGTCCCACGAATTCAGTTTATATGTGAGCCACCTTTTTTCAGCATAAACTGCACGTGGATTCACGCTTGGACCACTCGAATGCAACAGACACCCAACATGCGAAAGTGAATTCATCTTGCCCGAAACATCTGCGGAGAATCAGTATATCCAGACCTACAAAACCCACCAGTAATAACGAAGGTGACGGTCAGCACCAACCTCGAGTCCTAATGAAGAGTCGCTACCAGTCAACTCTGCAGTGCCCGGCGTCCACGGCTGAGGCGCACCGGGCACTTCACCAACTATCATGCACCGTAGCCCCCAGGTAAGCTTTTGCGCTGTTACCCTTCTATACAACACCAGTTGGGCCATATCTGGAGTATAGTGTCCAAGTTTGGGCCTCGGCTGCTGTGCTGAACACCCCTGTTCTTGAGAAAGTGCAGCGATACTTCACTGGACTGGCACTGGGACTGAGGAACAAAACTTACATAGAGAGGGTTGTGGCGCTAAAACTCTCCTTTGTAAAAAGTAAAAGACTCGTTGGGGGATTATTAGAGGCCTTTAACCAAATTACGGATTGTCCATCCCAACGGAGACTTTGTTGGATTCCATACTCAATGGACACCAGTTTAAGTTGACCAATCCAGAAGCAATAAGAATATGTGGAGAAATGTTTCTGCTTGTCGTGCTTTCAACCTTCGGAAGGCACTGTCGGCTGCGGTGATACCAGCAACGTTACTAACGTGCTTAAGTGCGAGGTTGGATCTTTGCTGGATTGATGTGTTCCTCGAGTGCATCTAAGTCGACATCCTTCTTCGGCAGTAAAGGATACAGCTCCCCTCCCTTTTCTGTCGCCAACATCCATCAGTAGTTTACCTAGCTCTTTGACTCTCGCCACCTTTCCCTCTCCGCCAACCCTCATCCTGATCTTTTCATTTCCCAAATTACCACCAATACCACTTTATCCAGGAGCTACCTGTACTTGTGACACACTTGGGGGAGCTGGCCTGACCCGACTTTATATGCTGTGCACTGGCCCCACTGGATTGACCCGGCAAATTTGTGTTACGGTTTCGAAGGTTTTCGTAGTCTTCGTGGACATAGTCGCCTTTAATCAGGACGCGCCGACCGTTTCCCGGGTCGACTGTAGTCTATTTTCGAAGTGCGTGGTCATTCCTGGCTTCTTTTGCACCAATACTAGAGGGTTCTTCTATTCGCTGTTCATTGGAGTGAAAACGCGGTCAAATTAAATCCAGCTCTCTGAAATGGAAGCCATCCTCTTGAGGGGAAAGAACTTCGTCTCAAACTACTGGTTTCTCTGCCGTTTATATTTTCTCAGGCGGAACATCACCCAAAACAATTAGATGCAACTACAGGACCGTTTTGATGGCGAATTCAGAAGCACCCACCACTGTGATGACTACCATCACACCTAAGCTTTTCAGACGGAACTAGGTGCATGAGGAGCACCGCCTGTTATTGCCACCTTAACCTCCGAGATCAATACCGGTGCGGCATCCATAATCGGGAACCTACTTATATCGCGAAAATTGGGTCGGGTATAAGAAGCAAACGTTTGTTAGCGTGAGGTTGAGAAAGACCATGGAACTCTGAAGGCACAAAATGGGTTTTTGGGCCGTCCAAGTATTGGCAACGGCCGGCGTTTCACCGATGAGTGCCGCACCAACATCTGGTTGTTTGTCAGATGCGTAAGAGGAAATACTTTGATTTGTTAACGGCCGCTTCGTCCAGTCCTCTGTGTTGCGCAATTAGCACATACGGTTGACGCACTCGTGGGCTACCCACTGACAAAGGAAGGCCTCATACCATGATAGTGCCGCCGTGGACACACACCGGTAAGTCTTCGAGCAGTCCAGGTAAGAGTAACTGTTCCTGTGAGTCAAAGAAAACGGGCATTCTTTCATTTATTGACATGCAACTGCAGCAGTGTCAAAGAAGGTAGTAAAACTTAGGCGTACGCAAAAAGCCGCAGGGTAACAAGTTTAATCAAGGAATATTCTCAGGCGGGGAAGTAGTGGCTGACTGTGGTACCTGTTGGTGAATTATCGCACTCGATTGTTTAGTTTATATGGATATTTAGTGGACAGTGACAGTTATCTCTGCCAAATGACTACCCACCATTTTTTCAAATAGACGAACTTTTTAAAGTTATTGATATTCAGTGAGAATACTTCACTGTGTACGACACATCATCTCAGTCCAATTTTCCTCAACTGCTGAACAGTGTCGCCGGTTAAAGTTTTTTTGTCGTTTCCGTTTCAGCCCTCACGTTCGGGAGAGGGCGAACTCCCTGTGCTGGAGATTATGTGGAAGCTGAAATGTTTCTACAAGTTGACAAAACAGTTTCCACCGACAACGAATAAATAATCGCTTCTCATTGTATTTTCCAGATGGGTCTATTAAGTGAACGACTCTTAAGGTGACGGTAGATGAATTAAACCCAATATTTTCCCTTTTATAGGCTACTTATCGCACCAGCAGAAAAGAGGAGAAATGATGGGTTTACGCATTCCGTAGGCATCGATACTTGGAGGGTTTAACTTCGTTTCTTCATGTAGTGATAATGGTATTTAATTAATTTCATGGTGTAAGATTTGTTTAACCGTATTACTCTTTTTCTTCATTGTGTTCGTTGGCTCGCCTTTCCTACTACGCACGGGGCCACCTGTCTGTTGCTGATGCTCTGCTTGTTACCGAACGACAACCGAGGCATTGCCTCCCACCAACCCTGTGATGGGGAACAGGGTTGATTGAGGGAAGGTTCTTACCGTACTTCTCGAGAAAGTGCGTGTACCTTGCATGTGCAACCGTCAAATGGCCACCAAGCCTGGCAGCAGGTGAACAGTGAAAACAAAATGGGTAGAAACAAAGAGTACCCCGTATCTATTCTGCCAGGCCCATCGATTAGCAAGTTCCTATTAGTACTTTCTAGCAGAAAAGTTATAGAATGTCAGATTTTTAAAAAACTGTAACTGTGGTATTGGAGGACTTGATAATTTGCCTCATGGGAAGAGTGGCAGACGAATCAGGTTAGGCGATTAGCCTTGCCAGATAAAGATAGCCACGTAAAACCCTAATCATTGAGTGGATGAAGCGATAGGTGATGCCCCTTACTAGCAGTCTTCCTTTTGACTCAGCGTGCTGTTGGTTGCTACAGCGGAGTAATTCCTGGAGCACACTTTCGCTTACCCCTGGACCGCCTTCCTGATTCCACCATCACTGTGCCAGTAGTGAAAGAATGGATAACCGTGACACCTCCGAACTGTGACGTTCCCCGATCTCTTTTGCCTCCGGACTAGTTTATTAGAGGGGTGGGAGCTTCACAGCTGTCCTCTCTCCAGGAGCGCGGTAAAGATAGATGCGGTGTAAGCAGTCATAACAGTGCTCATGCGCACACAAAAGGTGTCCGGTGTACGTGTGAACGGTTAGTGGTGTCAGAAATGCACCCCAGTTTGAAGATGTGACATCCAGAGGTGTCACGGAACCTGGGTGAAAAACCATCACGGTACGTACCTGGTGAGGGGCACTACCATAGTCCCATTCTTTGCCCTATACCACAAGCGTCTCGGACGAAGATTGTTCTTCATGCATGCACTCTATGAGGCGCCGCATCAGCCCTATTTCTTTTGCACACAGCTTTCATGTGGGCTACCAGAGTAGCATACGCTCACGGGTAACCGGTGAGATTTACCACCTGGCTCCACTTTAAATTTCAAGCCTCATCGGCTTGCCCTGAAAGCATTACTACACTATCCACAGGCCACACACTCCTTAGTCCACCACCCTGCAGAGTTTGATAAGTGACCCCGAATATTGTTGTGCATCCCCTGCGCTCATTATGACATGGGCTTCCAGTAAGCAATGATCTGGTGAAGGTAAAAGTTTAGATATACCAATGGGCAATCACGTGTAACAAATTCCAAGAGACGCCAGACAGATTGAAGTGTTACGGAATTGAAGGCCTCAGACCAAATGTGCAAGCAAAATCTGATCACACCGAACACTGTTTGCACTGGGGTGAGTGATATCAAATCGAAAACCTGTTAATAAAAAGCATTAGAATAATGCCATTTTCCGATGACATCCAGAGACTTTTCCATTTTTTCATCACTCTTCCCTCACTGTTAGGCGTATCTCAAAATCGGTTGGTTTTTTCATTTTGGCAGATTGATAGCATATAAGGTACCTGCTTGCATCGGAAGGCAGTATAAGTCGTCATGGGTCACCATAGTACACGGTGAATCAGCCTCCGGGAAATTTTGTGCGATCAAACTACTCTTCAGTCTATTAGACTAGTCGGGTAGAAGTGGAAGGATATTGGGGAAGGTGAACAATGTTCAACAAAACCCGTTCACGGCTCCGGAAACGGCGTCTGGCTGTCTGTGGCCTGTAATTGAGTGCGAATGGCCAACGGAAAGGGTCACCCTTGAAAATCACTGTAAATCGAGATACCAGCAATGGAAAACGTATTCTATCCCGATAGGCTATAACCACGAGAGTTGTTGAAAAACAATGGCCTTACCTTGCTCAAGTTTTTTTGATATGTTTGAGGAACAATGCAGTTTTATCATCAATAGGAGGGCAAAGTTTATTAGGTAATGGTATCAACCAGCGGATCGGGAGAAAGGCAAGCTTCGTGGTTCGTCGGTAACAAAGTGATTCACCGCGGGCGGTCTTTTGATAATGTTCAGTTGTTAAGGGTTATTGGTTTTATCTCATGTGTCTGCTGGACCTTGATGAAATAGGTTACAACACATACCAGAAAACACGATGACGGTTCTTGAAAATCCCCTCAAGTTCAATAACTTCTCATACTGTGCGTACGACGAAAACGTGCATGTTGTTTCGCTCAACAGGATAGATACTGGGTACTAGTTTGGCTTCTTTTTTATTTATTTATTATAAAACGGAGTACAACTATTCAGAATGTGATATTGGATTTGGCAAACCGATATTAAATAATCATGTCACGGTCATCACAAACAATTTAGATGAACTTTGGTGGCTGCTGTGGCTATAAATCTCGGGCTAAACCCTGACTGTAGAGTAATTGGAAGAGCCAGGAAGAAGACCGCATGAGGCCAGAAAAATGATTGAGCAACCAACTAAGAAAATATTGCCGGAAGCGCGCGCTTGAGGCATCCCTCTAAGTTCATAACAGAAAGGCCGCCGTAGTCTGATATCCACGTACACTGAGTGACATCTCGTGGGCCAGTCGAGCAACGAGATGTCTTTATTTATGTGACTCCGATTAGCGTTTACTGTGCACATACGTTTCCTTAAAAGAATAATGAACTTATCCTCGACAGTCACTCCGTGGTAACTACTGGAGTTTGTTCGCAATGTTATTATTGAATTCATTTCTGTCTTGGCTACCCAATCCGCTGGAAAAGCAACTGGGTACATTTACTGATGAGCTTGTACTAGTTCAGCAAAATAGGTTTCTTTATCTTTCTACACCCAAATTGAATTCGGGCTCAGTTTTTGTTCACCTTTAGAATCAAAATAACGTTGAAAAAATGCTCCGAATCATTTACCGTACAGTTATACTGAAATCTTCCTCGTTAGTCAATTTTTTTCTTCGAAGCCTTACTGTTGTTCCTTGCAAATGCCTGCCACCCGACTGCAAACTAGAACTTTGCTGATGCCTCCGGCACACTCGCGCTTGTACGCGCACATGAATGTGTTCAGCCAACCAGCACATGCTGCGTTCAGCCCACAGGCCTTCCTCACGGGATGCACTGTACCCGGGATTCATATGACCGTAGTAACAGGGGCCGATAAGCTATTGTATACATCACTTAGGCCTACGTGGAGCACTGTGTTCATGGGTAAATCTGTCTGCGTGATAGTGACTTTTAACAACGCTTGATGGGTAATGTAAAAGTTAATAAAGTTAAAGCTATATAACGGGGGTTTATAGTTTCGTGCGTTCGCCTCGCCATTATAGTCTTAACTATGGACACGAGGCTATTTAGCATGTAGCCAACTGTAATATTCCCAAAAGAACCTTGCCACAAAGTTGGCTGGGCTGAATGAGACAACGTGGTTATCCGCCAACTGTTGACAATATTACGCGTGAGAATCGACAGCAAACCGCGTATTCAGTGAAACCAACGGCATTTACCTCTTCCATCGCAACAGTGAACCCGGTGATGGTGGAAAACGGGTGGATGGTTAGTACATTTTCACTTGTTGTCAATACCGAAACCATAAAAGTGCGGTCACCGAAGCACCGGCACGGTGAAAACCAGCTAACCGCAGCATGCATGAATGAGTATCATCAGATGTAACTACTAAGCAGACGGTGTCTGTCACGAAACTTTTGAAAACTGGTCGGAAAACCTATAACAAATGTGATACATCAGATCCATCCAGGCGCACACTGTCACATAGGGCTGCAGTCGGAAAGAGACGCTTCGGGCTCCATACAGTCTTATTCGTACGATTCCTGAAACCAAAGGAAGATTGATCCGTAAATTCTACAATACTGACTTGCTGAATGAACAGCATTACAAAATATACACAAACCTCAAGCTTGCGGCCACAAAGACGCCAAAAACAGAGTCGAGTTCACGGCTTGCAACAAACAAGCACGTGGGTCACACAGTTCCAAGACAGGATACAACGAAGTAGGGCCTTTGACGTCAATGAAAAAACGTAAGTTTGCAGAAACGTAAGTTGTACGAAACACGCAAGTGTTTTACATGAGCTAGCATTTTCACGAAATCACTATATTATAGGGCTTTCGAAGGACTCTCCTAAACCAATCGGTACTACGCATACCAACATCCTTCCAACCTTACCAGAGTCAAATGTTTGGAAAAAAGTTCTCATTTTTTCTACCTACCTTATGCGTACCGCCAGTCAATTTAATTACTACCTTTGGAGTCCGCAACGAACTCACATGTATGCAAGATCGCAAGTGATTTTCTGGCCAAGCAAGCGAGTTGTTCCCCCACCCTGTCCGCTAGACATGCTGCCTGGCCTCAGACAGAGCAGAAAAGATGTGTCGAGGCTCCAGGTTCAACTTCCGTCGCCGAGGAAGCAAATGTCTATGTGTACATACTTGTTTGCGTGTGAGGAAACCACATATGGAATCAATTCCATCGGTCTCAGTAACGAAACAATAACTCGTCTGACTACGTCCAGCTCTGAGAGCAGTGCGGGGCGAGGTGTCCTCCAGGTCTATGTGTGTGCAGCCATGAGCAGACGAACATCTGTGTTTACGTGCGAGGAGAACCAAAAAAACTATCACGCGTGGGACAGTCTTCATTGAAGTCAACAATAAAACAGGAGCTCATGGGACAATGTCTCATCTTGACTAGGGCGAAGGGCGAACTGTCTTCCTCGCACTTATGTGTGAGTATGAGTGGACACGTTTTTGTGGAAGCAATGGTCACAATTCGTGAAACCTTCTCGTGGATGGCAAAAAATATTTGAACACTCAGAGCAATGTAGCTGTCTACTGAAATTTGGTGATAAAAGTTCCATTCACTCATAGTGGGTTCGTTAACCATTGTAGATATGTTTATGCGCATATGCAAGGAAATGTCACTTTACAAAAGTGAACATCCACAAAATTGTGTTATTATGTTTTCTTGTTCTGAAACTTGCGGCTGAATGCTTTTGGGTAACTGAACCCGTGGTGCTCAAGGATCCGTCTTTATCTTCTAGAAGAATGAAGCTGCGCCACCGTGAATCAACCCTCCTCTGACGGTTTGAAACTTCACCTTTCTTAGCAGTCCGTCGGGACTGCTAATGACTTCACAGGCCACACCCGAAAGCCGCTTGCCAACCTGAGCAAGTCCTTCGGAGATCATAACGAAACCACCAACTTCGAGCGGCCCTTTTTGTTGAGCCAATTTTGTCGGGCTTGCAGGGTTGGTAGACTTTCTCGTAGCCATTGCTTTCAAAACATCCTGGCCAAGTAATTTGCTCGTTCTCACCCGTGTGGGTAGCCCCTACTGATCCTCGCCGGCCCTTGGAGTTCAAAGTTGGACCTTGAAGTCAGAAAGTTGGCCGCGATAAGTACCATAATGATGGGTTAGCTGGACGATTCTAGGGCTGCAGAGCGATTGTTCAAGGTTCTTTCGAATTCAGTCGTCAAGTTGCTCATTGCCTCATCGTCTGACGTTTGGTGTTTAGTTGATGGCAGCGGTATCCCTATAGCGGGCCTAATCATGCCTTCCTACGCTACCACGGTGACTGGTTTAGGGGGGTTAAAGCTCCTTAGGATGCCATATAATAATAATAATATTGGTTTATTTCGGGTAACCCCGAGGCGTGCTGTAACGCAAGATCAAACAGTACGATTGGACTTAGAATCCAAATTCCAAGAGGATGATTCAGGTATGTGCACTCGATATTGTACAGAAGAAAGTATTTAAGTTACTCTTTAAGTCGGCGCCCGGCAAATTTGAACTCAAGGTCGGGTGGCCAACCCGGCCAAGTCAGGGTCGAGCTGGTCCGAGGTAGTAGACTGTTCCTGAAAGAGTACAAAATGAAGGGTTGTGCAACGAGAGAATCAAACGGACTTGACGAAAGTTTTATCACCTTGAGGGAAAAGAAGTTTCCAAGGGGGACATGAACCAGCTATAGCGCTCCGCAGGGTATGGCACGGCTTTGGATTGAAATCAGGTGATAAAAGGAATGAATTTGCAGACAAAGAACAATCAAAATCTTTCGAAGATTTTTCTTGTAGCGTTCAGCGACCAAATATCGGCTGAGTCCGTTAATTCGTTGCGCACATTGTTTACTTTCAGAAAGGTGGGATGTGATGCACCAAAATGGAAATGGGAACTGGGGGACAAATCAGTTTGTGGTGCGTAGCCATGATAGTCGCAGATACACGGTTTGCGAAGATGAGTTTTTAAATGACAGGCAAGTATTTATGTTTGATTATCGTTATCTAAGGGTTAAATATGATGACCAGAGAGATGCAAGAATAAAAATTGTCTAAGAGGATTTACCAAGATAGAATACCAGATATAAAAAAGCATCAAACAACCGATGAATACAGTTGCGAAGTTGGGCGGTGAAGTAGTTGACAGGTGAAATACTATCTGCTGGTATTCTTTGTAGGAGATGGATCCTGTGATGGCGAAAGATCAAGAGGCTGCGATAAGTATGTCTCTCAGATGGCAATATATGGGGAGGGCATGAATCTTTGCAAGGTGAGGATATTGCAATGCTACAGCCGTGTTTGTGAACAGAAGGACTGATAGAGGGAGCGAACTATCACAACATCGCCGACTGTTGGGATGCTCTGGAGACAAATATTCCTCAGTGAAATATACTGTTTGGACTTTGTGGGACGGAAAAGTACGGTCACATTAAATGTGACTTCTTGAAAATATATCGCTAACTGTGATAAAATAAGAGCAAGTTTTATCTTGGGGATTGGTTGAGTTTGCGAATGGGACAAGCGGGCGGTTTGGCACGAATCCTCGGGAAAAAGGATCATAAACGGTAGGCCGAGCGCGGAAACGGTCTTTTAATCCCGCGATAATTATGTGCTAAGGAAGGTAGATTTTTCCAGGAGCACGAAGCTACAAGTTGAGGTGGGGAAAATGGAGACAAATACGATGAAAAATAGGCGATAACTGAGGGAGATAGTTCCATATTTGCAGCATTTCGGGTGAATAAATGTTGTCGTTTTTTGCCGCAACCGGTGCTGGTGGGTGGGGTTGAACTTGCGCTGGACACCCAACCTTTGGTGACAAGAGATGCGGTCCGCCATCCTAACTGCGTCCGCACATCGTTGCAGACGTCCTGCAAGCCCGATGTGCGCCGACCAAAGCGGTAGATCTGACCGCCCCCACACCGGTGAGCTCCGCTTGAGCGATATTGGCGTTGTCACATAGAGATCGAATAGTCCAGGAGCTTACGACCTGGTTGCTATGGGTCCTGGAGAGCAGGGTCTTTGTGGTAGCGACGAAATGACGAGCACGTATCGAATTTTTAGCGGGAAATGTGGGCCAGGTATCATGCCGAGCCATTGAAGGGAAGGCACAAATCTGTGTTTATCTGGAAAGGTAAAAATAGGAAAACGCCGTCTGGGGTGCTCCCAGCTGAGGATCAACGGTCAGTGGTAAACAGAAACCTCTAGTGTCTAGAAATTGGGACTACTTGGTGGATGTGCTGGAAAGATCAATAAAACTTGAGTGATGTATACGGCGACTTGTGTGGTACGCAGGTCTCGTGATCCCCGACTCAGATCCGCGTGTCAGTAACCCAAACCAACTTCGAAAGCTCGCTCCTCCGAAGTGCATGGATCATTGTTTGACACGAGTGCCAGGACATCAAGCCGCTTGTTTAATTCCTCTTTAAATCTCTGCAAGTGGCTTATTGCACGGACATCTGGTGGAAGTTTATTCCACATTAGTGAATATTTAACAATGAAGAAATTGGACCGTAGTCTGGTTTTCGAGGACGGCACAGTGACCGAATGACTGCTGTGTCGTAACAAATACCTTAGGCTTATTGGGTCTCGTACCACAGGGGAGGCTTTGCAGGATTTATATTTTAATAGAGTGGAAAAAAGACAGGTTGTTCTTTGTCCGTCGGAGCCAAAGAGGTTCGAGGTGTAGCAGGTCACAGCGCTGTTTATAGTTGAGACTAGGCGAATATCCAACTATTTGTTTAGTAAAGGTCATCTCGATTTACCTTTTGTTTCCAACGCCGCAATTTTCGTTGAGCTCCCACAGAATGCGACCCATTGTTGGAATAAACGTGCAACGGTTAGCCTCTTTTGTTCTTAAAGCTGCTCCCGGCCCGGGAGAAAGTCATCGGTCTTTGAATACGCAACTTCTAGGTGCACTCTTCGGGACTTCATGCACACTATGATGCTCCGAAGTCTTTTTTCCACCTTTTGCCGCACTTAAACCAAAAGGGTTCGAAATACTTAGGCCCGGTGTCACTAAAAGGCCACTATCTCGGGGTCACTCAAAACTTCTGCAGAGAAGCCAGATACTTCGAGCCCAGCCTTGAGTCTTCTATATTATACACAACGTTGGGTTATGCGTTTCACATGTACCCTCCCCAATAGCAGAAACCGCTTCCGGATAGCACTTTTCACGTGGTTTTCTCCGGCTTGTCCCTCCGCAGCCTGTATATGTTGAATCAGCAAGTCCGTCATGGGTAGCCGGGCCGGTAATAACGTGGGAAGCCTCACATCAGAACCCCGGTGAGGGTTCTTCGCCCCACCACCTACACTTAAATGCCCGTCCACAAATTTTGGGTTTAGAGATTTCAGGTTGCTCCCCGGGAATGATGTCCCCTCTTTTCTTGATCCTATCTCTCCGGATTCCCGAGCTCTTGGGGAAAGGCTTCGGGTTGCAGCATCCTAAAGGGTCATATTCTACGAGTCGTGGCTCATCGTGAGTTATTAGAACAACAAGTGTATAGCTGGGCGGATGGATACCCTTCATGATTACCAAACATCTCAAACATGGCCAAGGATACCAGTCATCAGGAGATTTTGTCCAAGAGAAAAATCTAACCATCCGTAACAAGATGGATGTCGGCTCGGCCGGTGCTTCTGTCGTTACAGGGCCTTCGATCTCTTCCTGTGCAACGTCCATCTGCCAGACACCACTATCTACAAGCTACAGCCCAGTGCCCAAAATCGGAAACATCGGCGAAATTGTGCAATCATCTCATCTTCGTTGCATGGCTAGGAGGCAAGCACCTAGGAACCCGTAGGCCGCCAACTTCTTTAGAGTAGCCGGAACTCGTCCCATTCAAACCTGTATTCTTCCTTAGGTAGCTGGTTCCAGTTGAACTTCTTTTGACAGGGCCGCCGCAGTGAAGGTTTTCCAGGCAGCCACCAGAGAGAAACGAAGCCAAGAGGGTCGAACAGACTGAAGACTGATGGCAGTATGTCACGGATCACAACTGGGTGGTTCGGGACTTTCATCTCAAAGAGAAATTCGTCCCTTTCCGCGTTCGGCTGTATCCTCGGATAGCGCTCCCTTGGAGCTGCAGTCGGTTTAGGTCTCGAATAATTTCTGACTTCCCATTTCACGGAGAGGTTTCAAGAACCTCTGGAGCCGTCGATGTTCACTTTTTGAGGTGGAATCTACCCTTCTGTATCAATCTTATTGGGAACTTGAGTTGCGTTATAGCCGTGTCAATGTCATCGAAAGCTCCAAGGTGGCCGTCGACGTGGAAATTCCTGCCGACACTATCCACTATTGACCGGTGAACCTGAGCTCCATACTTGTTTTCTGTCTCGTGGGGCGTAGTTTGCACAAAAAGGCGGTGACGTCCCTCCAAAGGGATGAACGATAGCTCCGTAATCTTTCACTGGTTTGTTCAAGTTGTTCTCGTCCCACCATAAGAAACGCAATGCTTCTCTTTCCTCCACCGGAATTTTCACCTGAAGAAACACCTCCCCGGCTTCGGCCTACCAAAACCGCGACAAAACCTCAATCAGCAATGCATCCCTTACTGGGCCTTACAATGAAAGATTGTTTATTGGATTCCCTTGAAACTAAGGTGCACAACTGCAAACTACCCATTGATTTTTGGCATACTTTTCATGGAGGACAGCATGGTGAGGCAGGTACCGTATCCATTCTCGGTCGTCGGTAGTTGCGGGCACTTTTTCTACTTAACCAAGCGCTACCTGCCATACCGTCGGCAGCGCAACATGGTCCTCTCGCCGGAAGGTTGGCCGTCCCTAATGTCGGTAAACTCTTTCTCGTGCAGACGCTGAGGATGACCACTGGAACCCCGTTGCATTGTAATTATTTGCGCTCTCTCAGTTCATCTAAAGCACTTGCTTGGGAGATACGCGGAGGCTTCGTACATCCAACGTCGTCCGTGGTGTTCGTGGTACAAGTATACTGCGGGGCCAAACAACTCGCGGTCGAGAAGGCATTTTTGGAGAAATTGGTGCTCAGCTGCGCCGAGGCTCAACGGGAAGACATCAAAGTAAAATAAATTCAAAACAGTAAGCGAGTTCAATTATTGGATGTTATTTGCGATTACAAGGCCAAAGCACTGGTGAAAAGCAAGGAATCCCAGGCAGGATACTTCAACAGCAGCGAGTGCACACATCAGGTTGTGTACCACGAGATTGGGGTTGCGCTCCCTTCCGGTAACGATCCCCTGTTAATTGATACACAATTCCTGAAAGTGGTATTCATCAGTAACCATTTGAATCAATGGACTTAGATATGACCTAGGATATCTCCAATGGTTGTACTCATTGTAACTGCTTAGTAGTAATGCGTGAATTAGTTCTCCTTTGAAAAGGGTCACAACTTCCCCAGTGTTTCCGTCCATCTGGGAGGCAAACAGAAACTGTCGTCGATCAACTAAATGGCCTTCTTTTTCAGCTTCCGATTGAGTTCCGCCGCAGATGCCGCGGACGAGACGATTTACGACGGAGGAAGGCTGCTCGCCACCGTCAGTTCTTATTGTACCCGGGCGCAGTTTGCCCGAAGGATGCACTCCCAGTTCATTTTATTGCCATCTCCTCAAACTGTCTATGGCCACTAGCATTTTAGTGAATCCGAGGAAAGCTGGGGACGCTGTGTTATCCCAGAGGATAATGATTCTGTATGCAAACACATCGAGCGATAATTGGGTTCAGTTAAAAACCTATCAGCGTGCATTTGTCAATTCTTATTGTTGACGACACTGAGTGCCAAGGCTGTTTGACTGCTTCAGTGCCTTCCTTTTGAGTCCTTCTTGTTTGAATTTCCACGCATGGTCAAGGGTCCTACGAGACTACCCGCACAAACACTGGGGGTTAAAGGGACACCAAGGACGATCGGATTTCAACAAGGACAAGCCTATTTTTCCACTAGGGCTCACCTGATTTCAAAAGCAGCACCAAACAATACTGTCATGGTGCATGGATTGTCTGGATGGATGCAAACCATTGCGGAAACCATTGTTGGTGCGGTCTCAAGTGAATTTTCACGAGCGCTGCATCTTCACAATTATTTTTATTCCCCCATACTTTCAACATACCATAACATTTATTTTGCCAAAGATATTTTTTCCAACGCCATCAAATATCAACCGGAATTGATAAACTGTAAGTGAATTTCACTATGTATCCATCATGGACTGTGCATCGCACTACTTCTTCAAGCTGAAAACTGCTTCGTCTTTCTGACGTCAATTTTTGTTTTAAATATTTTTCAACTAAAGGCATGAAATAATAGAAAGTGATCTCCTCCTTCCGCAAATAACACCACAAAAATCAATTGTTTTCTTTTCCGGGCTTCTTTCGGTTTACCAACTTTCACGGTGGTGAAGATGCTGGGTGACACGAACACGGCCTTTAACATGATCAACTGGAAATGGCTGTCTGGAGATGAGATACAAGCCTCCATCTCGGATGTGTGTAGTTGAAAGTTCGACCGCGTGGCGAGAGATTCCGTTTCTTTGCCGGTGCATACTCCGCTTAGACCCGTTTTCGTCGTGGTCCGCACCGGCATGTTGGTAGAACATATAATCCTGACAATCGACAGCTATTTAAGAAGGGGTGCGATGGGTGCAGCGCCAAGTGGAGGAGAATCGGTTCCCATCAAGTGATGGAATAGTAGTGATGGGGTCACCTCTGAAAAGGATCAGTCTTGTTTTTATTGTTCTAACCACCGATAAGAAAAAGCAAGAAAAACTAAGTCAATTTTTAGAGAATGACACCCCACCGCAGACATCACCAGAAGCAAAACAGTAAGTTACCTGTCATTACTAGTTTGTTTCAAAGCTGTCCCAAGAAACAGGTGTGGCAATGTGCTATCCGCGAAAAAGGGGAATATCGTAGCCCTCAAAGCCCCTTGAAGTAAGCCGTCCATTTAGTCACTTCCTGTCATCCGTAATAAAAACAACCATCAATTACAACGGCGGACCATCTGTTCGCTTATCTACTCAGGTGAATGAAAATTTGGTGCAGCTTTAAGCTATGTAGACACCTTAGAGAGAGGAAACATCGTGACGTACACTGAACCATACCAAGGCCCCCTGAGTGACGTACAGTGCGTGTTTTGTCGTTATTATTATTTTCTGCCTTCTTCAGAAGCATCTAAAAACGGCAGACGAGTTTGCCTTGCAAGCCCAAAATTCACTGACGAGGGTGATAATTTGAGGAAGGCTGGTGATTATCGGCGGTTTTTTCTGTTGTTTACCTGTGACCCATTAAATTCGGGGGTGGTATTCACAAAGGGGCTCATTAAAAATGTCCCCCACACCATCATGAACTTATTTAAAACAGTAACAACTATTACAAGCTTCAAAATACCGCTCTGCCATAGGACCGTCAACATGTTTCTCCTGATAAGCTTGGAAGAAAAAATAATGGCCTCGAAAGGAACTCGTACAACAAGGAAAGTCGTGCGAAATAGGTTCGTTATTCATTGTTTGAAATTTTCTGACCTAACGAGATGCTGCTCTGGTATCATCTCTGGGCGGTAACGCTGAATGTCGTATGCGATCGGTGTTGTCACAAACAATGGAAGGGCAAGTCACCTCTGGCATCAGTCACTTCAAAGAAAAACAAATACGCTTTCCGGAAAGCAGCCAATCATGGCGTCATTACCGATACGTGAGGGACGTTGTACCGATCAGACCTAATCGCACTGTACACATTGGAGATCATAGCGCGCAGTTTACCCCCAGAACCACAGAGTAGATGGGCCGAGAAAGCCGAAGGGATCAGTAGGTTTGGGCGAGAAGCCACGTTTGAGGACTTGACTCAGTTCATTGTCCGTCATACGCGAATGGCAAACAGTCGTTTCGGTCAACTCGTGCGCGAGACGAGCAAGTTACCTCGGACTGAGACGACACAAAGCTGGACCAGGGAACCAAGTAGAGGCCAACCATGGGCAAACGCACAAGCATTACCTCGCGAAGGTGAAAACTTGCCGGTATGTAAAGTTTGTGGGGCGCCTCATCGCCTAGTGGAATGCCCTCGCTTCCACAACGTAGACGTCGACGAGCGATAGGAAATGGCTAAGAAACTTGGCGCGTGCTTTGTCTGTCCCAACGATTCACATAGAGCAGCGGTGTGCCAAGCGAAACCCGGTTGTAGTCAGGACGGATGCCACGGGAAACACCATTACCTACTGCACAAATCCCAAATTTCGAATGCCGAAGAAACCCCGAAGCCAAGTGTGGTCTGCTCAGTGTCTCGCCCCACTAACAAGCTCATTCGCCTGGGAGTAATAGCAGTTGGCGTAGAGACCCCTTTGGGGTGGGAGGAGGGTTGGCCTTCGTAGATAGTGGCTCGGATACCACGCCAGTAGGGAAGGAGTTTGCGGAGAGATATGGAATCAGAGGGGATCAATCTTCATTGGCAGTGGGCACAGTAAGTGGCACCCAGGTCATCCAGTCGACCAAACTGCACCCACAACTCGTTTCCTTGGTCAACAGCAATAAAGCAGAAACTCTAGAAGCATTCACCATAGAGGATCTGCCGATGAGAGCACCTTAATCGGTGCAATCGATTCTGACTCAGTGGCAGCATCTGGACGGGGTTACGATCAAGGAGTGGCAAAGTAACGAAATTGAACTGCTCATCGGTTGTGATGCACCGGAAGCGCACTTGGTCCTGGGTCGAAGAACAGGAAGCTGCAAAGCACCCTATGCAGTGCGCACTATATTTGGCTGTACTTTATATGGTAGTACAGATGGAAGTTGCTGCAAATAAATTCAAATCAACTGCACGTTGCTAGAAACGGCGAACATTGGGCAGGCATTCCAACAACTGTATAACATCGAATTCGCCGACCTGGCCATTGATAGAGATGCCCCATCACGGGGAGATAGGTCAGCTTTGAAAGTGGTAGCCGAAAAAATATTAAATGAATCGTTTTGAAGTTCCTTTCACATGGAGACCCAACATGAAACCTATGCCAAACAGCCGAGAAATGGCTCTGAAGAGATTACGCTTCCTCAAAACTAGGCCAATTCGAGAACCACAATTAAGGATAGAATACACGCGAGCCATGCAACATAACATAGACATAGGTTATATAGGGAGAGTGGATACAGCGGCTATCAGCACAAATTTTAGTTGGTACCTACCTCATCACCCGTTCGTGAACCCAAAGAAACCGGGAAAGGTTAGAGTGGTTTTCGACTGTGCCGCGAAATGTCAGGGTGTGTCACTCAACGACCATATACTACAGGGCCCAGACTGGACAACACCACTAGTCTACGTTTTGTGTCGTTTTCGGCTAGGAAAAGTAGCCGTCTCTGCGGACATACGTGAAATGTTTCTACAAGTGAAGATGTCCGCTAAAGATAGGGACGCCTTTCGTCTTCTCTGGTGGCCTGAAAATGAAGCAAATCGTGCACCAGACGATTACAGGCTGACCGTGCATCCCTTTGGGACGGTTTCATCTCCGTTTTGTGCCAATTTTGCCCTCAAAGAGACCCTCAAGCGTTTAGACGGCACCAGTGATATGCTGAGAAGAGCAGTGGACCACTTCTACGTGGACGATTTTCTGTGTTTCTTTGACGACTCAGACACTGCTGTTTTATATATGACCGAACTGACTGTCACTCTAAAGGCCGGAGGATACAACCTCACTTAGTGGATTTTAAACAGCCACGAGGTGCTCAACGTTATCCCAAAGTCCGAAAAAATGGAGTGTACGAGAGAGCTTCGGGGATCCCTTTCACAAATGAGGCGCAAGCTTGGATTTCTACGAAAACCCGAAGGTGACGGATTCATATTATGTTTTGACCTACCCAAGCGACCAGCCATACGGAGAGGAATCCTATCATTAATCTCGAGCCTCTATGATCCCCTAGGTTTCGTTTCGCCATGGTTGTTACCGGGAAAGTGCTTGCTGCAATCGCTGTGCCAAAGAGGGACGGGCTGGGATGAACCTCTCCAGGATGACGACGGCAAACGATGGCGCGACTGTCTTCACAGCCTGGATCAGCTTGATCAGATCAAGATACGAAGATGCCTGACAGGAACCAAGTGTACAAACGATGCCCAACTCCACTTGTTTTCTGATGCATCACAAATGGGCTACGGGATAGTGACTTACGGCTGCTGGGTGGACGCAAATGGTGGGCGGCATGGCCAGATACTATTCGCAAGAGCGAGAGTCGGTCCACTGAAGACGGCGCCTATCCCAAGGCTGGAACTGACGGCAGCAGTACTGGCCATGAAAGCAGCGACACTGATTAGAAGATGCTTCGATCGGATGAATTGGGAACCAAATTTTTGGACGGACTCAGTCACGGCACCTCATTACATAAACAACATTACCACTCGTTATAACACCTTCGTGGCCAACAGACTCGCTGTAATCCAAGAGTTGACTAAAACCGATCAATGGCACTATATACAAGCCACCAGTAACCCGGCCGACTTCTGCTCAAGGGGCCTGAAAACACCAGAGAGGTTGCGGATGTGGACAATAGGACCGGACTTCCTAACTGCGGCTATAGAGATGTGGCCAACGCTATTGATACCTAGGGCTGATGATGGCTATATCGAGGCTAAAAGACTGATACCGGCTACAAACGTTACGGGAAGCGTAAGCCTGATGGAAAAACTGTGCCACGTTCCCAACTGGACAAAAATGTTAAGAGCCGTGGTCTGGTGAACACGATACAAAGCACTCTTATTGATTATGAAAAGCGCAAGACCACAAAATGCATTGAATGTGGGGACGATACTACCGAGGGAGCTGAATCAAGCAGAACTCGATGTTCTACGCCTACTGCAACTAGACGCTTTCCCGTTCGAGGCCCGCGAGCTAACCAGGATAGATGATAACACCAAAGAAGCAGGCTGTTGCACAGCAGTATCCAAAGACTAAACCCCATTAGAACCAACGGACTACTGAGAGTTGGAGGGCGGCTTACAGATTCAAATCTAGTGTACGGAACAAAACACGCCATAATAATCCCTGTTGACCACCACATAACGAGATGCCTGATGGACCATGTACATCGGGAAGAGGGACACGCAAGTTTGAATCACTTATTGAACAATGTAAGCCGGCGAACTTGGGTGACAAAGGGACCAGCGACAGTCAAGCGAGTCATAGGCAACTGTATCACTTGTCGTCGCCGGGGAGCGGTAGCAGGTCAACAAATGATGGCCCCCCTTCCAGCCGTAAGAGTTCAAGCGGGATGGTGCCCGTTCGTGGAAATTGGCGTCGACTGTTTTGGCCCGTTACTTTTACGCTAGCAAGGGAGCACGCGAATGAGGTATGGCTGTCTGATAGCATGTTTACAATCCAGAGCAGTCCATCTTGAAGTAGTGCATAGTACGACCACCGATCCACTTCTAATGGCCTTCTGAAGGTTCATCGCGAGGCGAGGCGTCCCCAAGAATGTATACTCAGACAATGGCTCGAACATCGTTGGGGCTCATAAGGAGTTAGAGAAATGGTGGAACCGCCTGGACCACACCAAAACACAAAACAAGACCGTAGCAAAGAGGATAGAATGGCACTTCAACCCACCTTATGCCAGTCATCGTGGTGGTGTTTGGGAAAGGCTGATACGATCGACTAGGAAAATACTCACAGGCCTGATCTCACAACAGACCCTCAATGACGAGACGCTGACTACTTTACTAAGAGAAGTAGAACGTATATTGAACAACGGAGGCCTGGTGCCGATCGCCCCAGACCCGAAAGGCCAACCGGCACTCACCCCCAACGACCTGTTAATACTTCGGTCAAAAGTAGGGGCAACCACACCGAAAGCCCCACGTGGAACGTACATCATAGGATGGAAACAGGTGAACCACCTGGCCCACACTTTCTGGAAACGATGGACGAGGGAGTACTTGCCGACACTGCAGCTTCGGCAAAAGTGAATCTCCAAACTGAGGTCGTTCAGACGAGGCGGTGCCTTCATCCTCGTGGATAGCCGCTTACGTAAAGACGAATGGTCGACTGGAGTGATCAAGGACTGCCGTATAGAAATCGATGGCCTTGTGCTCACGGCGGTGGTGAAAACGAACATAGGAGACGTGTTGCGAGATATCAATACGATAGGTTTGCTTGAAGGTGCCCGTGGCGAGGGCGAGGTCGAAGCTACAGACCAAGCTAAACCCATGTCTGCTGATACCAGATCAAGCTGAATTCATGTATTCATTCCTCATGGATTCTCCCGTAGGACTCAACTCTTCACACCGTCTTCGAAGTATATTTGTGTTTAATTTCATGCGGTGTTCACGGTTTTTTATGGAGTCAGTCGCCCAAACCCTAGTTTATCACAAGACACGACATTGTTTGTGAAGTAGCAAAGACTTTGAGCAAGCACCTGCTGACCGTTGGTACAATTATCTCTTCTCCGGTGACTTATCTATATCATTATTTAACCTGTTTGCAAGTGTATATAATTCGTGAGCCGAACATACTTCTTAATTGATAACAACACAAGTTGACCCCCTGATGTTCGCGTAATCTGTAGCTATCTCTATTTTTCATCACGGATCCTCAGTCTTCATCTTGCCACATACTTTACTCTTGTTCAGGCAGCCTTTTCATCCGCATTCCGTAATCCGTCTACGCATCCCAGTCACATCGAAGCCCCCTTATTATACGGATAACGTCATGTCATTCTCAGAGGAAACCCTGAGACGTCGAGAGATGGCGCGTAACCTCAAGAAGCCTGCAGGCGTGTCTGCAACTGGCCGACGATAGACGAAATCCATAGCGACCTGCCCATGCACTGACTTAGGGCCTAGGTAGGTCAGGGCGAACCAGTACCCTTATTTACTTCTTGGATTTTGACCGTTTCATGGGAGGATTTGGTGGGTGGTGTAACGTACATGCGTAGAAATCCTACCTAGCCCCTGTCATATACTTGTATTGTTGATACTATCTTCTTTATTTTATTGACCCTGGCACAAATACAACATGCATCCATCACTACACTTCAATATTTGTTTATATTTTGCTCACGTGAAGTGGCATAATTTTGACTCGAACTTGGACTGTCGTGACGGTGGTACCTGACACTGGCATTTGTTAAACTCTGGTCCTCGTTGTTAGACGATGTGGCCGTACAGTTGAGGTTTATATATATATATATATATATATATATATATATATATATATATGCGTATAACTTGAATATCCAGTACCGTAGGAACTACGAATCAATCTTGTTCTGGTTTTGGGATTCGTGTTGAATTGGGTACGCGTTGCTCACATTCGGAATAATAGTTACACTTATACGGACAATGTAGTATCATCTTCAGACGAAACTCTAAGACATCGAATTATTGGGCATAACCTCCAGAAAATCTGCAGGCGTGTCTGCGACTGGCCAACAATAGATTAAGCCCATGGCGACCTACGTATGCACTGACTTAGGGTCTAGTCATGTTAGGGCGGATCAGTACCCGTATTTACTCCCTGGATGTTGACCGTTTTGTGGGAGAAAATGGCTGGTGGTGTCGCGCACATGCTTGGGAATCCACCCTAGCCATTGTCATATACTTGCATTGTTGAGACTGCGCTCTTCATCTGATTGACCCTTGAACAAGTACGGCGTGCATCAATCCCCACACTTCAACGTCTGCTTATATTTTGCCCACGGGAAGTGACATAATTTTGGTTCGAACTTGGACTGCCTTGACGGTGGTACCTGACATTGACTTCTGTTGAACTCTGGTCTTCGTGGCTAGGCGCTGTGGCTGTACGGTTGAGGTTTGTACATATTTATGTGCGTATAACTTGTTAATCCGGTACCGTAGAAACTACGAATCAACCTTGTTCTGGTTTTGGAATTCGTTTTGAATTGGCTAAGCGTTACTCACGAACGGATTAACCGTTACGAACGGAGCTCTTGGCGAGGATATCAACTCAGTCCGACAGGTTAGTGACTACGGGTAATTTCAACCCGCCCGAATTAGAGTGGGATGGGTGGTGGGCAAAGCCAGAGGGATTTGGCGATCGGTTGTTTGAGCTGGCTTGCAGATTCGCACTGGCACAACACATTCCAGCCAACCCGATGAAGAGCAGGCCAGACATCAAGCCTTCTGGACCTAGTATTCACGAAAACACGGGAGATCGACCACCCAGGGATTACTGCTCCTGTGGGCAGCAGCGACCATGGAATGACCAGGTTCCTGCTCAAAGGGAACCCCTCAGATTTCCCTCACAAGCTAAGGAGGGACTTCCGGAAAGTTGACTAACAAACGCTGAGAACGGCTGCGGAGAGTACGCGGTGGGCAGCCTTCAGCCTCATTAGCAGTTACACATAAAAGGCAGCTCGATGCGACTTACAGATGAGTTCGCTTTAATGAGGAGGGTGAGAAGAAGGGCCGACCACCTCGGTAGGTCCTCAGAGCCGAAAAAGCGCAGACACGCAAGCGAGTGGCATGGAGAAGCTTCAGCGGCGCAGGGGAATACCTTCGCTTTCTGCAGTATCTGAGGCCGCGCGAACACGCTCTAGGAGTACGAAGATCCTGTCAGATAAAATACAAAGAGAGATTGGCAAGAAATGCCGGGAAATGCCTCAAGGCCCATTACGACTATATACAGTCTAAGGCCCATTCACGATTGACAGTACTAATAATATTAATAACAATAATAATAAAATAATAAATATTATGACAATGGCTTATTTCGGAGATGCCCGAGGCGTGCCAGGTGCATGATCAACTTCTTACAAGTGATAGAAGGGACAGACAAAATTCCAAAAGTGTAGAAATTTACATGACGGAAGAAGGGCAAAAAAGCTAAGAAGGGGGAACAAACTGGGATGAACGTATGGCGAATTTATGCACACCAGAGAAAATGTAACGAGTTTAAGTGAACCGATGGGGATTCAAATGGACCCCCGATGAGTTTGAATGTCCAAGTCAAGTAGAAGGTCTGACTGGTCTGTGTAGGAATATCTGAAAGCTGACTGGGACACAACAGAAAGGCTAGAAATCGGCATAAAATACTGTGCTGGAGTGAGACGATGGAGAAACGAGTGAGGTGCACAGCAAAGGATTAGAAAGCAACGAAGCATTGGTACTCTACAATAAATCGTCGGTGAACTGGGCACAAAACTCATTGTAAAACGGAAAGCGAGCCATGTAAGAGGTAAGGGGTGGATTAGATAAAAAAAAGGCCCATAAGAATTTGACACAGTAGATGTGAGTCAAAGATGTAGAAGGAATGGACGAGTAGCATGGAGGTCAGCGGGATGATAGCGAAAGAAATGGCCTGTGAGGAACTGCAGGATACAGGATGAACGCGTGTATACATATATGCGCATTTCCACATATATATATATATATGTTTCCAAATATATACATATAAAGGAGATGGAGCAATAACAATGGAGTCCTAGAAAGAAATTATCAGTCATGAGAAAGGGCAGGTAAGGTTAGATTGAATGGTTATATAATTAACTTTGGAATATTGTGGTGGATTATCTTCATGACTGGTGAACCTGGCGGATCAACAGAGAGAGCAGAGAATGCGGAAGCACAGAGAAGATGACGACTGAGGAGTAGTTCAGAAAAAGGGGAGATGAACGAAAGTGTCGAAGAGAACAGGTAAGAATAGATCTAATAATCTGATTGAGGTAGGTGAGACATGCAGTGTCGGTCAAGAATTGGAGGAGCACTAGTAAATAGGCTCACACTATTCAGCGGGAAGATGGCGGTGATGGAGATGGCTAAGCAGCTTAGAGTGATTGTGCATAAAAAGTGGAGGAATTTACCCGGGAGGGGAAACTGGCCGTGGTACAAGATGCGGTAGCTGTGACGGCAAATAGCTTGGGAGAGAAAAGAGCTAAGGGGGTACCAGAGGGGTCGGGTAATGGGAGATCAAGCGGACTGAAACTGCGAATAAGAACTGTGACGAAACAAAGAAGTTACATAACGTGGCAAGTGAAAAAGCAGAACTGCCTGAAAGGCAAGCATGAAATGCCTGTGGCAGTCAGCACACGAAACGGGGGATGAGAGCATGGACCGAGAAAGACAACCAGTAAGATCACCTCACTGCAGGTGGAACACGAAAAAGGCCAAGAAGAAAGAAGCACTGGGGCAGGTAAACCGGTGGATGAACATAAAGCATGAACAATCGATGTGCGTCGGAGTTACAGACGTGGAAAGGGGGAGCAGCCTGCCTGCAGGCAATTGTAGGTAATGTTATGGATGGACAATGTAAACACGCAAGCAATGCTTGTGAAAAAGCCAAGGTACTTAAAAAATTCTTTAAGCTGGCACACACTGCAGATCTTGGGAACCAGCCACCACTACTGGAACCCTTCAGCGTTCCCCAACTGGAAGAAATTGTTGTAGAACCCGTGGAAGTGGAACTGGCTATTATCCGATTAAAGCGATGTAAGGCGGCCGGCCCAGAGAAGCTTCACCCGGCCATCCTACGTCAGTCATCAAGCGTAGTTTCAGCAGCTGTAGCGCGCCTGTTCACCAGGTCAATAGTCTCGGCCAGGTTGCCTTCTGACTGGCTAAAAGCCGGAGTGGTGCCCATCCACAGGGGAGGCGAGGGGGATGAAGCGTCTAACTACAGGCCTGTTAGCCTGCTGTCGGTGGTACTAAAAGTACTTGAGGTCATCGCTGGAGACAGGATCACAAGGCATGCTGAATACTACTTGATGATTACAGTGAGACAGCACGGATTGTAAGGAGGAGATCCTGTCTCACGAACGTACTGTCATTTCCGGATGAACTGACCGGCAGACTGGACAAGGGCCAGCGAGATAAAGTGTGTCATCCGGATTTGAAGAAGGCCTTCAGCACGGTAAGCCATTGGATGCTGGCGCACAAAATGCAGGGTCTGAGGACTGCACAAGGGATGCTGAATTGGATCGGAGTGTGCCGCCCTGATAGGACACTCCATGTCCGGGTTGAGGCGGCAACATCCAGCCTAGCTAAGGCATGCAGTGGGGTGCCGCAGGGGTCAGCAATGGGGCCCCTGTTGTTCATGATCTATATAAAAGACCTGGGGTGTCTTGGTTTCCTATTCACGGATGATCTTCGGGTTCTGGGGAACCACCGTCGAACCGGATTCAGGAGACCTGATAAGAATACGTGAGTGGACCGAAACATGGGAGTTCCATTTGAACCGAGGTAAGTGCAGACGGCAGCTGCATGGTGAGGAATCAGGAGAGGTTCAGCAATTCGATGAAGGAGCACGCGGGATCATCGAGGTCACCGAGGTCATAAAAGATCTTGGCGTTCAAGTGGACGAAACCTTTAGGTCCACCTGGCAGCGCCTTGAGGTAGCAGCGAAGAGTAAGAGGTGCGTGCTCCAACTGTGTCGGACTGTCAGGCCTCGGGACACCAAAACCACATAGCCACTTTACAAAACGCGAGTAATAATGGTATATTTCTTGATCGTGGTCAAGACACATGCACAGGGCATGATCAGAGAACACAACAATTCACGGTAATGTAGGGTAATCACAATTTTGAAGCTCATGGTTCACACAATTGCAGTAATAGAAAGATCAGCTTGGACGGTGTTTAAGTGAGCTAAAGAGATGAGGGTCTGCGCGGCCACTAGGAATCCGTTTCGAATTCTGATCGGGGACGATGCGGTTAGCGGGATGGACGCAGGAAGGCAGATAAAGCTGCACTGAAGAAGAGTAAAAGTACGTCCCCATCTGGAGTACTGGGCCTGGGCGCCGAAACTTGTCAGAGGCCAACAGCAGTTGGAAACCGTCCAAAAATCAGTTTAATGAGATGACCAACGGGCTGAGGGAGAGAACATACAGAGAACACCTCAAAGCTATTGACTTGTTCTCGCCCAGTAGACGACGCCGAAGGGGCGATCTGATAAAGACGTTCAAACAGCTCCATGGGTTATCCGAAACCGACAGGCCGTTATTAGTTCCATGCAAAAACCCGACGCTCAGGGGACATGAACACAAACTAATGAAACCCAGGGCCATCAGAGTCGATATAGCACATTTCTTCTTTCATCACGCTATGAACCCGCGGAACAAGGTGTCGCCATATGTGTCAGCAGCAAGTGGCGTCGTCATGTTTAAACGACGGCTGGATGACCGTTCGGACGAGGTCTTCCCGAACTACGACCAGACAGTCGAGCATACCTTTAGGTTACACATCTCTCTTTCACTACCTTCTTTTCTCAGACACAATGCAAGTTTACCGGTCAAGCAAAAAGTACAGCAAACTGCGGCCTTTTTTATTAGTTCAGTCCTCTTCACGGGGGATTCACAAGGGTAAGCATGACAGCTAGTTGAGACAGTGAATCTTTTCATCCAACTCCACGGCAGGTTCTTTGAGAGCGAACCTGCTTTTCATTATATTCCTTGCAGTCCACCGCCCAACAATCATAACATTCGGACAAATTTGCCGTCGAAGTACTTGGGAACATTGCAGCTCTCGAGTGCAGGAACCTGGACTTACACAGGCCAAAGCCACAAGTCCTGTGACCCGATCTGATCTGATCCATGGGCCTGATATTTTTTACAAGAACCTTCGGCAAAGCCCCTCTAGATCCCGTACTCGAGAGCTCATGGGTGCAGAGCCTATGAGATCCGACCAGATATCGCAAAGGACATGCCCCTTCCCTACTAGACCTGGTCATCACTGACGAATGGCTCCAAATAGACGTAGTGCATTGCTCGTTGCCTCTCTGCGTAGGCGATCACATTCTCATTGGGTTCGATTACGTTGTGGAGTGGCCTCATATCCCTTCAGAAATCAAAATTTTGAGATCCTTCAAAAGGTCAAATTTTGACCAAGTCTATGCATTTATTCGCCCCAGCTAATTTAAGCTAACCTAGGTAACTCTGCTGATGAAATGGCAGAGGATCTCCGAGAGTTGATTTCCTTAGCTGATAGGCTATTTGTCCCCAGAACTCATCTTCCAAAGACCGGTGGGTGGCCCTCACTCGCCCCATTAGGTGCATTCTAGAGAAAAGCGCACGCCTCTCTGCTAGATATAGGGCCACAGGTCTTGCCCGAGAAGCAGATTTCAGGATCATCCGCAAAAAATTTCAAAGACAATATTAGGTCCTATCAGAGTGCAGTCTAGCGATCGGTACTTGCTTGAGCATGGATCACTAAAGCATTTTGCTTTCAGTAAGTGGCACAGCTCCGCAGCCACTTGCTCTCAAGGATCATGCCGGATCCCGAATCACTTCCCCCGGCCAAGCAGCCGAGGCCTTCAGCTCATACTTTCGTGCAGTTTCTAGATCTCTACTCATAACATCCTGCCCTAGCATGCACCCGATATCTCTGATCACTTCCCTTACCCACGCCACTATTCCCACTGGTGCAATCGCGCAAGATTTCTGATGACTCAGCCAATACGGCTTTATGGGTCCTGACTTAATCCATCTCCGCATTCTCATGGAAACCGGGGACGCATTAGCTGCTCCTCATGCATCTGCTTTTCGGCGGTGTGTTGACGATGTAGTTTTCCCCAGTAGCTAGAAAAAAGCAGTCATCGCACCCATCTACAAGAAGGATGGTAGACATCTTGCTTCTAGTTACATACCCATAAGTCTAACTGCCATAGCTAGCAAAATTTTCGATGGAATCCTTAAGAGTGTGGTACTCTCCCACACGCATACAAATAAGATACTCTCCCCGTCCCAACACGGGTTTCTTCCTAGCAGGTCATGCGTCACCAGTATGCATGCTGTCATGGGCAGTCTGACGGAGGACTACAATGATGGCCGGCTCTCACACGCTGCATTTATTGATTTTGCCAGGGCCTTCCACAGGCTCCCCCGTACCCCCGGTAAGACAAGTGTGGGCAACGCGTAGCCAAATTCGCAACGGATCCCGAAATCAAGAGGCAATTATCAGTGAAATTTTACGATATCAGAGTATCAGATGAACATTGACAAGGAACAGATACAAACCTCAATTATGCTATCACAAGGACTCAAAAAACGAGAACCGAATTGCGGTGCGCGAGGAAGGAGCATGTGCGTCAAGCAGGTGCAGAATGAGGATATGACAGAGCAACGAGCTGGGCGCGAACAAACAACAAATGGTCCGTAAAAACAAAGCATAAATCAAGTCAATGGTGTGAATAAGTGAGGGAAGTTAAAGAAACATGGAAACTGCAGTGTTTTTTTCGGGGATTTCCCACGACCGGTGGTTACACTCCTCTTTTTACAAGCTGCAAGCATATGGAATTACAGGCTCCATGTTGGCCATCCTACGTAGCTTCCTTACTGACCGCACTTCTGTGGTTAAGGTGGGGAATGTTTTGTCCGAACCCTCCCCAGTAACAGCTGGGGTTCCCCAAGGGTCGGTCTTAGGTCGTCTTCTTTTCTTGATCTACATAAACGATCTTCCAACAGCCTTTCCTGTGAACATTACCATGTACGCAGACAGTGTAACTCCTGTGGAGTTCACGCGATGAAAACCCGCAAGTTGCAGTTGATGAAATAAAACGCTGGTCCGAGGATTGGAACTTCCCAGTTAATGGTGACAAATGCGTGAGCATGTCTTTTGGCAGAGGGACTGGTCACACTTCTCCCAATAACAGCGCAACCACACTGCCTAGGGTTGATCGACACAAGGTGCTCGGTTTCCGGTTAGATTGTAACTTGTCCTTCTCTCATCATCACCAACTTCCGAACAAGTCTGCCTTTCGATTCCCAAATATGATTCGAAGGTCTTTCCAGCCAATCCCGTAAGATGATTTCCCCATAATTTTCGGCACGTATATCCGTCCTCTGCTGGAGTACGGTAGTCAGATAGTGCACTGTGGTCCTTTTCGAGACCGTGAGATCCTAGAAGGAGTTCAGAGGGCCTCCACCGAAGCAATATGGGGTCTGTCCCACCCACCTTATCCTGTCCGCCTCTCACTCCTCAATCTCTATCCCCTTGGCTCAAGGCGCGTACGAAGTGATCTGTTTTTGATGTTTCACCTTTTTGAATCAGGCCACAACGATTGCTTCTTCTCGGTCTGCGCAGCCTCTCCTCTCCGTGGTCACAGCAGAAAGGTTTTAAACCGAGACCACGGACTTCACGAATTATCTTTTTTAGCTATGGGGTTATTACTCTGTAAAACGCACCTGCGGAAAGTATTGTTCTTTTGCAGAACAAAACTATCTTCAGGAAAAGTTAGTTTTCAACCCTGGTCTCTCCCAGTAATTCCCTGTCCAAAAAAGCAAAATAGATGTCCATTAACACATATATGTTCATGAGTCTCACACACTCATTCAGCTTAATGCACTGTCCATAGTGAGACACTGCATGATGTTATGTGTATTTTGTCTCTGTTGCCGCCTCAGCCCCGCCCCGCTTCTTTGTGCTCTCATTTCAGCTCGGTGAATCCGACGGAAGATCAAAGATTTCCTTGAGGATCGGGACAATTGGGCTCAAAGTCTCGAACTCGTGTAGTGCTTCAAGACTTCTAGACAACTCGCCGACAAGGTAACGATCTGGACGCTCGACTGATCTCGTCTGGTTTCATCCTATTGAAACTGGAGGACTTCCTCTCCCACAGGACGCTTTATGTCAAAGTGGGGGACAGGTGCTCCAGTTTGGTGAACGTCACCAGTGGTGTACCTCAGGGATCCGTCCTAGGCCCAGTCCTATTCTTGTTATTTATTAATGACCTAGCATCCACTCTTCAATTGCCCAGCTTTATTTTTGCGGATGATGTGAAGATTGTTGGATCTAAGGGTAGGGCGGACTTGGGCAGGGAAATAGGCACCGTCCTAAACTGGGCATACAAATGGGACTTACCTCTAAACGCTCAAAAAAGCCATTTGTTGTCAAGGGCAACAGAGAGCCTAACTGTCGCTCATGATCAAGGGCTGTTCACCGTAGAGGCAGCCAGTAGGGTTAAAGACCTGGGGATCATCATGAAAAGTGACTTCAAATGGTCGGAGCAGTGCAACGCGGCTGCGCATAAGGCTCGTGGGGAGCTCTTTAGACTGCGATCGGCTTTGTCTTGCCGGAAGCCGGAGGTATTCGTACCTATTTACATGGCTATAGTACGACCTCACTTAGAAGGTAGCGTGCAGGCTTGGTCACCCTTCTACAAAAAGGACGCCGCCTGCCTCGAGAAAGTCCAACGTCTCGCCACGCGAATGGTTGAAGGGCAGAGGGGTAAGACTTACGAGCAGAGACTCTGTGACCTGAATCTCTTCTCGTTGGAAAGGAGGAGAAGTCGGGGAGATCTCATAGAAACGTTCAAGGTAATGAAGGGCTTTTCTGGCCTCAGACCAGATAGTCTATTCCAATTGGCCGTAGACTCCAGAACAAGGGGACACGAAAAGAAGTTGATAAAAGCCCGATCTAGGTTGATGGCTAGATCGCACTTCTTCAGCAATAGGGTTGTGAACAGTTGGAACGGTCTGCCTGGTGAAATGGTAGATCTGCAGACAGTCCAGTCTGGCCTTTAAACTGCAGGACCAACGTCCACCAAGTAGTACCTCGGTTGTAAGCCCCAAACCACCGCAAGCAGGTTGTAGTAAGTCGTTTGCGGAAGTAGTGTCAACACCCGAGAGGACGATCATCCGAGCGAATGAACCAGTTCCGAAGGCTTGCCAGGCGGTCGTTGCCTCCACTCCTTTGAAGCAGACCGACGAGGGCCAGTGGACGGAGCAGAAGCCGAGAAGGGAGAGGCAGGTCAAAAAGAAGGGAGACTGTAATAGAGCGAAAGATGGGTTGGCTAGGGCGGATGACCCTGCTCTTCTGGTATTAGAAAACAAGGTGAAGGACCTGCAGAGGCAGGTCTTGTCGATGGGCAGGGTCTCAAGCCACAGGCTTCTGATCCTAAACCAGGAAGAACCCTTTTTAAGGGAATCGAAGGCCAGGAGAGACATTGACAGGAGGAGGGTCTGCGACATACTGCGAATCGCAGGTGTTCCGTACCCTCCTACTCTAAGAAGGGTGCACAGGGTGGGGACATGGAAGTCACCGCTGGGGAACAAAGGCGAACTTCGTGCGAGACCAATACTGGTGGAGTTCGCTGATGAGGCTACCCGGGATAAACTGCTGGCGAGGGCAGCGGTAGTAGCTCAGATTACAAAGGGCAGATACCAGATTGTGCCGGACGAACATAGGGTAAGGCCTGGTGGTCTAGCCCCAAGAGGTATCCTTGCTCGACCAGCCAGGGCGCTGGTGAGAAATCTAAAAGTTCAGCGGAATGCCGTACTCGGCTCCCAGGCCCCGACCCCGGCAATAGTAAAGAAGCCACGTGCGGGGTCGCTAATAGTTGTAATTGAAGATGCGCTGGAAGACGAAAATTGGCAGTGCCGCCCGAAGATAGATGACAGCGTGATCCCTGCCAGGCTGGATGTTGTGGCCACTCCTATAGAGATGGATTGGGAGTCGTCAGAAATTCTGGACCATCAGCCGGCTTCATGCACCCCAGTGGGGACATCCGAAGCAAAAAACGTGCCATCATCTCAGGCGTTGCGCCTGAGAAACAGTCAGGAATGAATGAAAAAAGACACCTAGGCGACGGAGCAAACGCGGTGGTGTTATATACTAACGCGTGTAGTATTAGAAACAAATGGGCGGAACTTGCCAAAACCGCTGACGAACAGAAAGCATCAATAGTTGCCGTCACGGAAACGTGGCTTTCTGAAGAAGACCATGTGCCAGGCCTAATAAGTAACAGCTTTGCAGCCTACAGGCAGGATCGGGAACAAGATTGCCTTGGTGGTGGAGTAGCCATCCTCGTTAGGTCAGGTGCAAACCACCTTGAGTCCCAGACCAAGATGTGCACTCGCAATATCCAGCTATGCGCTGTTACGATCATCCTTCCAGGCAGAAGGGTTAACGTCGTCTGTGTCTACAGGGCACCAAGCACAAACCACGAAGAGGACGTTTGCTTGCTGCGGACTTTGACTGAACTAGTTAAGGACGCACAAAAGACCCTCATAGTGGGTGACTTCAATCTTCCGCACATCGACTGGGTGGCTGAGGTCTGCGTGCCGGGATCGGAGGAGCAAAGCTACTTAGAATGGCTGCATGACAATGCGTTGCATCAGCATATTAGGGAGAATACCAGATATAGGACTGGATGCGTTCCATCCCTGCTGGATCTAGCTATAACGAACTTCCCCAACGATGTGGCTGGACTGCATTATTGTGCACCGCTGGGAAAGAGTGACCACGTGTGTGTCAAAATAGTTCTATGCATGCGGCAACCGAAGGTACCCTCAAGGCTGATTAGGAATTTCGGTAGTATGGACGTAGATAGGCTTCGTAATAGGGCGATGGGTTTGACCTGGGACGCGCCAGAGGAGGCTACTGTGGAGGAGCGCTGGCAGGCCATAAAAGGATCCCTGACTGCCCTACAGGAAGAGTTCGCACCCCTAAAACGAAGAAGTGGGGAGGGCAAGCCCATGTGGTGGAAGGCTGCAATAGCCAAGGCCATCAGACGTAGAAACCGCTATTGGAACCAGTACAAAGCTTCCGGCAGCCAGCTAGCCTGGAATCGCTATACGAAGCTGAGAAACGAGACTGTAAGCCTTTTGAGAACTTCTAAACGGGAATTTGAGCTGAAATTGGCCCAGTCTGTAAGACAACAGCCGAAGAAGTTCTACAGCTATGTACAGTCTAAAGGCTCAACAAGAAATGCCGTAGGTCCGCTATCCACCGGAGACTATGGTATTGTCACTGACGACCAGGGCAAAGCAGACGCCCTGGGGGAATACTTTGGTAGTGTACATAGGATAGATAGTGGGGTACTAGTAGATCTGGCGCTGATACATCCTCCTCAGTTAAACGAGCTAGATCTTTCAGAGGAATGCGTGCGTAAGTACCTACAGGAGTTAAACAGCCACAAGTCAGCGGGCCCAGATGGCATTCATCCAGCTATCATCAAGCCGTTGGCGGATATCATAGCTCCATCGGTATGCAGATTGCATAGATCCACGTTGGACCAGGGAAAGTTGCCTCAGGACTGGAAAGTCGCGGCAGTCGTGGCAATACATAAGAGTGGGCCTAAGTCGGATGTGCAGAACTACAGGCCGGTAAGCCTAACTAGCATTCTCTGTAAAGTTCTCGAGAAGATCATCCGTGCTCATATCTGCCAGCACTTACTGCAGCACTCCATGCTAAGCCCGGCGCAGCATGGATTCCTGAAAAATAGATCTTGCCTGACCAATCTCCTGTGCTTCTTAGATGAAGTAACTCGACGACTGGACGAAGGTAAGCATGTTGAGGTATGTTACCTCGACTTTAGCAAGGCGTTCGACTCCGTTAATCATCGTCTTTTGCTATGCAAGATGGAGACTTTCGGGATAGGTGGGCCAGTATATAGGTGGCTGGAGGACTTCCTCTCCCACAGGACGCTTTATGTCAAAGTGGGGGACAGGTGCTCCAGTTTGGTGAACGTCACCAGTGGTGTACCTCAGGGATCCGTCCTAGGCCCAGTCCTATTCTTGTTATTTATTAATGACCTAGCATCCACTCTTCAATTGCCCAGCTTTATTTTTGCGGATGATGTGAAGATTGTTGGATCTAAGGGTAGGGCGGACTTGGGCAGGGAAATAGGCACCGTCCTAAACTGGGCATACAAATGGGACCTACCTCTAAACGCTCAAAAAAGCCATTTGTTGTCAAGGGCAACAGAGAGCCTAACTGTCGCTCATGATCAAGGGCTGTTCACCGTAGAGGCAGCCAGTAGGGTTAAAGACCTGGGGATCATCATGAAAAGTGACTTCAAATGGTCGGAGCAGTGCAACGCGGCTGCGCATAAGGCTCGTGGGGAGCTCTTTAGACTGCGATCGGCTTTGTCTTGCCGGAAGCCGGAGGTATTCGTACCTATTTACATGGCTATAGTACGACCTCACTTAGAAGGTAGCGTGCAGGCTTGGTCACCCTTCTACAAAAAGGACGCCGCCTGCCTCGAGAAAGTCCAACGTCTCGCCACGCGAATGGTTGAAGGGCAGAGGGGTAAGACTTACGAGCAGAGACTCTGTGACCTGAATCTCTTCTCGTTGGAAAGGAGGAGAAGTCGGGGAGATCTCATAGAAACGTTCAAGGTAATGAAGGGCTTTTCTGGCCTCAGACCAGATAGTCTATTCCAATTGGCCGTAGACTCCAGAACAAGGGGACACGAAAAGAAGTTGATAAAAGCCCGATCTAGGTTGATGGCTAGATCGCACTTCTTCAGCAATAGGGTTGTGAACAGTTGGAACGGTCTGCCTGGTGAAATGGTAGATCTGCAGACAGTCCAGTCTGGCCTTTAAACTGCAGGACCAACGTCCACCAAGTAGTACCTCGGTTGTAAGCCCCAAACCACCGCAAGCAGGTTGTAGTAAGTCGTTTGCGGAAGTAGTATCAACACCCGAGAGGACGATCATCCGAGCGAATGAACCAGTTCCGAAGGCTTGCCAGGCGGTCGTTGCCTCCACTCCTTTGAAGCAGACCGACGAGGGCCAGTGGACGGAGCAGAAGCCGAGAAGGGAGAGGCAGGTCAAAAAGAAGGGAGACTGTAATAGAGCGAAAGATGGGTTGGCTAGGGCGGATGACCCTGCTCTTCTGGTATTAGAAAACAAGGTGAAGGACCTGCAGAGGCAGGTCTTGTCGATGGGCAGGGTCTCAAGCCACAGGCTTCTGATCCTAAACCAGGAAGAACCCTTTTTAAGGGAATCGAAGGCCAGGAGAGACATTGACAGGAGGAGGGTCTGCGACATACTGCGAATCGCAGGTGTTCCGTACCCTCCTACTCTAAGAAGGGTGCACAGGGTGGGGACATGGAAGTCACCGCTGGGGAACAAAGGCGAACTTCGTGCGAGACCAATACTGGTGGAGTTCGCTGATGAGGCTACCCGGGATAGACTGCTGGCGAGGGCAGCGGTAGTAGCTCAGATTACAAAGGGCAGATACCAGATTGTGCCGGACGAACATAGGGTAAGGCCTGGTGGTCTAGCCCCAAGAGGTATCCTTGCTCGACCAGCCAGGGCGCTGGTGAGAAATCTAAAAGTTCAGCGGAATGCCGTACTCGGCTCCCAGGCCCCGACCCCGGCAATAGTAAAGAAGCCACGTGCGGGGTCGCTAATAGTTGTAATTGAAGATGCGCTGGAAGACGAAAATTGGCAGTGCTGCCCGAAGATAGATGACAGCGTGATCCCTGCCAGGCTGGATGTTGTGGCCACTCCTATAGAGATGGATTGGGAGTCGTCAGAAATTCTGGACCATCAGCCGGCTTCATGCACCCCAGTGGGGACATCCGAAGCAAAAAACGTGCCATCATCTCAGGCGTTGCGCCTGAGAAACAGTCAGGAATGAATGAAAAAAGACACCTAGGCGACGGAGCAAACGCGGTGGTGTTATATACTAACGCGTGTAGTATTAGAAACAAATGGGCGGAACTTGCCAAAACCGCTGACGAACAGAAAGCATCAATAGTTGCCGTCACGGAAACGTGGCTTTCTGAAGAAGACCATGTGCCAGGCCTAATAAGTAACAGCTTTGCAGCCTACAGGCAGGATCGGGAACAAGATTGCCTTGGTGGTGGAGTAGCCATCCTCGTTAGGTCAGGTGCAAACCACCTTGAGTCCCAGACCAAGATGTGCACTCGCAATATCCAGCTATGCGCTGTTACGATCATCCTTCCAGGCAGAAGGGTTAACGTCGTCTGTGTCTACAGGGCACCAAGCACAAACCACGAAGAGGACGTTTGCTTGCTGCGGACTTTGACTGAACTAGTTAAGGACGCACAAAAGACCCTCATAGTGGGTGACTTCAATCTTCCGCACATCGACTGGGTGGCTGAGGTCTGCGTGCCGGGATCGGAGGAGCAAAGCTACTTAGAATGGCTGCATGACAATGCGTTGCATCAGCATATTAGGGAGAATACCAGATATAGGACTGGATGCGTTCCATCCCTGCTGGATCTAGCTATAACGAACTTCCCCAACGATGTGGCTGGACTGCATTATTGTGCACCGCTGGGAAAGAGTGACCACGTGTGTGTCAAAATAGTTCTATGCATGCGGCAACCGAAGGTACCCTCAAGGCTGATTAGGAATTTCGGTAGTATGGACATAGATAGGCTTCGTAATAGGGCGATGGGTTTGACCTGGGACGCGCCAGAGGAGGCTACTGTGGAGGAGCGCTGGCAGGCCATAAAAGGATCCCTGACTGCCCTACAGGAAGAGTTCGCACCCCTAAAACGAAGAAGTGGGGAGGGCAAGCCCATGTGGTGGAAGGCTGCAATAGCCAAGGCCATCAGACGTAGAAACCGCTATTGGAACCAGTACAAAGCTTCCGGCAGCCAGCTAGCCTGGAATCGCTATACGAAGCTGAGAAACGAGACTGTAAGCCTTTTGAGAACTTCTAAACGGGAATTTGAGCTGAAATTGGCCCAGTCTGTAAGACAACAGCCGAAGAAGTTCTACAGCTATGTACAGTCTAAAGGCTCAACAAGAAATGCCGTAGGTCCGCTATCCACCGGAGACTATGGTATTGTCACTGACGACCAGGGCAAAGCAGACGCCCTGGGGGAATACTTTGGTAGTGTACATAGGATAGATAGTGGGGTACTAGTAGATCTGGCGCTGATACATCCTCCTCAGTTAAACGAGCTAGATCTTTCAGAGGAATGCGTGCGTAAGTACCTACAGGAGTTAAACAGCCACAAGTCAGCGGGCCCAGATGGCATTCATCCAGCTATCATCAAGCCGTTGGCGGATATCATAGCTCCATCGGTATGCAGATTGCATAGATCCACGTTGGACCAGGGAAAGTTGCCTCAGGACTGGAAAGTCGCGGCAGTCGTGGCAATACATAAGAGTGGGCCTAAGTCGGATGTGCAGAACTACAGGCCGGTAAGCCTAACTAGCATTCTCTGTAAAGTTCTCGAGAAGATCATCCGTGCTCATATCTGCCAGCACTTACTGCAGCACTCCATGCTAAGCCCGGCGCAGCATGGATTCCTGAAAAATAGATCTTGCCTGACCAATCTCCTGTGCTTCTTAGATGAAGTAACTCGACGACTGGACGAAGGTAAGCATGTTGAGGTATGTTACCTCGACTTTAGCAAGGCGTTCGACTCCGTTAATCATCGTCTTTTGCTATGCAAGATGGAGACTTTCGGGATAGGTGGGCCAGTATATAGGTGGCTGGAGGACTTCCTCTCCCACAGGACGCTTTATGTCAAAGTGGGGGACAGGTGCTCCAGTTTGGTGAACGTCACCAGTGGTGTACCTCAGGGATCCGTCCTAGGCCCAGTCCTATTCTTGTTATTTATTAATGACCTAGCATCCACTCTTCAATTGCCCAGCTTTATTTTTGCGGATGATGTGAAGATTGTTGGATCTAAGGGTAGGGCGGACTTGGGCAGGGAAATAGGCACCGTCCTAAACTGGGCATACAAATGGGACTTACCTCTAAACGCTCAAAAAAGCCATTTGTTGTCAAGGGCAACAGAGAGCCTAACTGTCGCTCATGATCAAGGGCTGTTCACCGTAGAGGCAGCCAGTAGGGTTAAAGACCTGGGGATCATCATGAAAAGTGACTTCAAATGGTCGGAGCAGTGCAACGCGGCTGCGCATAAGGCTCGTGGGGAGCTCTTTAGACTGCGATCGGCTTTGTCTTGCCGGAAGCCGGAGGTATTCGTACCTATTTACATGGCTATAGTACGACCTCACTTAGAAGGTAGCGTGCAGGCTTGGTCACCCTTCTACAAAAAGGACGCCGCCTGCCTCGAGAAAGTCCAACGTCTCGCCACGCGAATGGTTGAAGGGCAGAGGGGTAAGACTTACGAGCAGAGACTCTGTGACCTGAATCTCTTCTCGTTGGAAAGGAGGAGAAGTCGGGGAGATCTCATAGAAACGTTCAAGGTAATGAAGGGCTTTTCTGGCCTCAGACCAGATAGTCTATTCCAATTGGCCGTAGACTCCAGAACAAGGGGACACGAAAAGAAGTTGATAAAAGCCCGATCTAGGTTGATGGCTAGATCGCACTTCTTCAGCAATAGGGTTGTGAACAGTTGGAACGGTCTGCCTGGTGAAATGGTAGATCTGCAGACAGTCCAGTCTGGCCTTTAAACTGCAGGACCAACGTCCACCAAGTAGTACCTCGGTTGTAAGCCCCAAACCACCGCAAGCAGGTTGTAGTAAGTCGTTTGCGGAAGTAGTATCAACACCCGAGAGGACGATCATCCGAGCGAATGAACCAGTTCCGAAGGCTTGCCAGGCGGTCGTTGCCTCCACTCCTTTGAAGCAGACCGACGAGGGCCAGTGGACGGAGCAGAAGCCGAGAAGGGAGAGGCAGGTCAAAAAGAAGGGAGACTGTAATAGAGCGAAAGATGGGTTGGCTAGGGCGGATGACCCTGCTCTTCTGGTATTAGAAAACAAGGTGAAGGACCTGCAGAGGCAGGTCTTGTCGATGGGCAGGGTCTCAAGCCACAGGCTTCTGATCCTAAACCAGGAAGAACCCTTTTTAAGGGAATCGAAGGCCAGGAGAGACATTGACAGGAGGAGGGTCTGCGACATACTGCGAATCGCAGGTGTTCCGTACCCTCCTACTCTAAGAAGGGTGCACAGGGTGGGGACATGGAAGTCACCGCTGGGGAACAAAGGCGAACTTCGTGCGAGACCAATACTGGTGGAGTTCGCTGATGAGGCTACCCGGGATAGACTGCTGGCGAGGGCAGCGGTAGTAGCTCAGATTACAAAGGGCAGATACCAGATTGTGCCGGACGAACATAGGGTAAGGCCTGGTGGTCTAGCCCCAAGAGGTATCCTTGCTCGACCAGCCAGGGCGCTGGTGAGAAATCTAAAAGTTCAGCGGAATGCCGTACTCGGCTCCCAGGCCCCGACCCCGGCAATAGTAAAGAAGCCACGTGCGGGGTCGCTAATAGTTGTAATTGAAGATGCGCTGGAAGACGAAAATTGGCAGTGCTGCCCGAAGATAGATGACAGCGTGATCCCTGCCAGGCTGGATGTTGTGGCCACTCCTATAGAGATGGATTGGGAGTCGTCAGAAATTCTGGACCATCAGCCGGCTTCATGCACCCCAGTGGGGACATCCGAAGCAAAAAACGTGCCATCATCTCAGGCGTTGCGCCTGAGAAACAGTCAGGAATGAATGAAAAAAGACACCTAGGCGACGGAGCAAACGCGGTGGTGTTATATACTAACGCGTGTAGTATTAGAACAAATGGGCGGAACTTGCCAAAACCGCTGACGAACAGAAAGCATCAATAGTTGCCGTCACGGAAACGTGGCTTTCTGAAGAAGACCATGTGCCAGGCCTAATAAGTAACAGCTTTGCAGCCTACAGGCAGGATCGGGAACAAGATTGCCTTGGTGGTGGAGTAGCCATCCTCGTTAGGTCAGGTGCAAACCACCTTGAGTCCCAGACCAAGATGTGCACTCGCAATATCCAGCTATGCGCTGTTACGATCATCCTTCCAGGCAGAAGGGTTAACGTCGTCTGTGTCTACAGGGCACCAAGCACAAACCACGAAGAGGACGTTTGCTTGCTGCGGACTTTGACTGAACTAGTTAAGGACGCACAAAAGACCCTCATAGTGGGTGACTTCAATCTTCCGCACATCGACTGGGTGGCTGAGGTCTGCGTGCCGGGATCGGAGGAGCAAAGCTACTTAGAATGGCTGCATGACAATGCGTTGCATCAGCATATTAGGGAGAATACCAGATATAGGACTGGATGCGTTCCATCCCTGCTGGATCTAGCTATAACGAACTTCCCCAACGATGTGGCTGGACTGCATTATTGTGCACCGCTGGGAAAGAGTGACCACGTGTGTGTCAAAATAGTTCTATGCATGCGGCAACCGAAGGTACCCTCAAGGCTGATTAGGAATTTCGGTAGTATGGACATAGATAGGCTTCGTAATAGGGCGATGGGTTTGACCTGGGACGCGCCAGAGGAGGCTACTGTGGAGGAGCGCTGGCAGGCCATAAAAGGATCCCTGACTGCCCTACAGGAAGAGTTCGCACCCCTAAAACGAAGAAGTGGGGAGGGCAAGCCCATGTGGTGGAAGGCTGCAATAGCCAAGGCCATCAGACGTAGAAACCGCTATTGGAACCAGTACAAAGCTTCCGGCAGCCAGCTAGCCTGGAATCGCTATACGAAGCCGAGAAACGAGACTGTAAGCCTTTTGAGAACTTCTAAACGGGAATTTGAGCTGAAATTGGCCCAGTCTGTAAGACAACAGCCGAAGAAGTTCTACAGCTATGTACAGTCTAAAGGCTCAACAAGAAATGCCGTAGGTCCGCTATCCACCGGAGACTATGGTATTGTCACTGACGACCAGGGCAAAGCAGACGCCCTGGGGGAATACTTTGGTAGTGTACATAGGATAGATAGTGGGGTACTAGTAGATCTGGCGCTGATACATCCTCCTCAGTTAAACGAGCTAGATCTTTCAGAGGAATGCGTGCGTAAGTACCTACAGGAGTTAAACAGCCACAAGTCAGCGGGCCCAGATGGCATTCATCCAGCTATCATCAAGCCGTTGGCGGATATCATAGCTCCATCGGTATGCAGATTGCATAGATCCACGTTGGACCAGGGAAAGTTGCCTCAGGACTGGAAAGTCGCGGCAGTCGTGGCAATACATAAGAGTGGGCCTAAGTCGGATGTGCAGAACTACAGGCCGGTAAGCCTAACTAGCATTCTCTGTAAAGTTCTCGAGAAGATCATCCGTGCTCATATCTGCCAGCACTTACTGCAGCACTCCATGCTAAGCCCGGCGCAGCATGGATTCCTGAAAAATAGATCTTGCCTGACCAATCTCCTGTGCTTCTTAGATGAAGTAACTCGACGACTGGACGAAGGTAAGCATGTTGAGGTATGTTACCTCGACTTTAGCAAGGCGTTCGACTCCGTTAATCATCGTCTTTTGCTATGCAAGATGGAGACTTTCGGGATAGGTGGGCCAGTATATAGGTGGCTGGAGGACTTCCTCTCCCACAGGACGCTTTATGTCAAAGTGGGGGACAGGTGCTCCAGTTTGGTGAACGTCACCAGTGGTGTACCTCAGGGATCCGTCCTAGGCCCAGTCCTATTCTTGTTATTTATTAATGACCTAGCATCCACTCTTCAATTGCCCAGCTTTATTTTTGCGGATGATGTGAAGATTGTTGGATCTAAGGGTAGGGCGGACTTGGGCAGGGAAATAGGCACCGTCCTAAACTGGGCATACAAATGGGACTTACCTCTAAACGCTCAAAAAAGCCATTTGTTGTCAAGGGCAACAGAGAGCCTAACTGTCGCTCATGATCAAGGGCTGTTCACCGTAGAGGCAGCCAGTAGGGTTAAAGACCTGGGGATCATCATGAAAAGTGACTTCAAATGGTCGGAGCAGTGCAACGCGGCTGCGCATAAGGCTCGTGGGGAGCTCTTTAGACTGCGATCGGCTTTGTCTTGCCGGAAGCCGGAGGTATTCGTACCTATTTACATGGCTATAGTACGACCTCACTTAGAAGGTAGTGTGCAGGCTTGGTCACCCTTCTACAAAAAGGACGCCGCCTGCCTCGAGAAAGTCCAACGTCTCGCCACGCGAGTGGTTGAAGGGCAGAGGGGTAAGACTTACGAGCAGAGACTCTGTGACCTGAATCTCTTCTCGTTGGAAAGGAGGAGAAGTCGGGGAGATCTCATAGAAACGTTCAAGGTAATGAAGGGCTTTTCTGGCCTCAGACCAGATAGTCTATTCCAATTGGCCGTAGACTCCAGAACAAGGGGACACGAAAAGAAGTTGATAAAAGCCCGATCTAGGTTGATGGCTAGATCGCACTTCTTCAGCAATAGGGTTGTGAACAGTTGGAACGGTCTGCCTGGTGAAATGGTAGATCTGCAGACAGTCCAATCCTTCAAATGTGCCCTTGATCGCAAGTGGTACGAGATCTTTCCTTGTAGTGAGCCTTAAGAATATCAACTAGATGGATGACGGGTAGCACTGTGGTCCTTCTGGAGTATGTTTTAGCAGACTTTTCCCCTCATTGCATACAGTCTCAGTGAACGCTCACGATGCATAATGTCTCACGCAGTTGTTGTGCGATGAGGTTTTTCGTTTCCCTCTCATTTTTAGCGGGGATTCGACGAAATACACTCGGCAGTGGTGGGTGCATTACTGATGTGCATACCATCGAAGGAATTCTGGACGATCGATTGGCCGTGGCCATTACCTGTCCTGTGCAACCTGAACTGAACTGAACTGAACTGAAACTGAACTGAACTAAACTGAGCCAAAGACTCAAACTGCGGGACACCGGCCTCACTGGATTGACCCGACAGTCTTGTGTTACGGTTTTGAAAATTCTCGTATTTTTCGTGGACATGGCCGACTTTAGTCTGGACGCACCGACCTTTTGTCGAGTTAAAGCTAATCAACTCCCGAATTGCATGGTCATTCCTGGCTTCCTTGGCACCAATCTGAGAGGGTTCTTTTATCCACTCTTCATTGGAATGGAAACGCGGATGAAATAAATCCGGCTTTCTGAAATGAAGAGCATACTCTTGAGAAGAAAAAACCTCACCTCAGAGTACTAGTCTCTTTGCAGTTTATATTTTCTTAGGCCGAACATCACCCAGAGCAATTAGAGGCAGCTGCAGGACCGCTCCGATGGAAATTCAGATGCATCCACCATTGTGGTAACCCTTGTTGCAAAATCGGTTCAAAACCGCTGCGGAACCGATCGGTTTCTACGATTACGCCGATCGGTTTTCGGTTGGTCTGTTTAGTAGCCATTTTACACGGATGAACAGTGAATGGATGCGGAGGAAATTGACGACCGAAGTAATGTGCAATGCTTGATTGGCGTTTTATTTAAATTTGTTAGTTTAATTCATCGAAATGTCCTGAAAACCTCAGCATAGATCGCTTTATTTCATTCCCTCGAAAAAGGGAGGGGGGATAAGAACAATTATTCAAAAAATCACCAATTAGGAGATAGAAAAGAGCATCGTACTACATAGTTTGGGTTATTGAGAGAAATTAACGAAGCGTATCACGTATTTCAAGCGATTGACACAAACAGCTCGCAAACGTTTCGGAGACCGTCCAGAAAATCGGTCGCAAACTACTCAGAAACCGCTCGAAAACCGATCGGCGTAATAGTGTCACGTGAAGTTGACACTCAGGGGATTTGAGTCTGTCGGAGTCATTTATCGGTCCCCAGAAGCAGATCTTCGGTAAATACTGACTGGCGTACAACGTTGGGCTTGCGATGGTCACTGTCTAACTTTGGTTGACTTCAAGTCGCCGAATGTGGACTGGGAGAATCTACGGCGCAATGCTGGAGCGGATTTATTTTCCCGCAAGTTCCTTTCAGCGGTGCTGGAACTTTCTTTGTACCAACACGTCAGAAGGCCGACCCGAACTCAGGATCACCAGACGTCTACCCTAGATCTGGTGATATCTCCAAGGCGTCCCGATGTTGATCAGATTGAGTACCTACCTCCACTAGGGTGCAGTGACCATGCGGTGTTGACCATCAGCTGGAAGAGAGGAGCGACATTGGTTCCCAGAACACAGAGTGGACTCAACGTCTGGCGAATGCCGTCCCAACAGGTCAGGGAGGCCACATCCTCAGTGATGTGGTACCCGCCAGGACCGTACGAAATAGACGAAGCTTGGAGAGTAATTCAGGATGAAATCCTTCAGTTAAGCCAAACTTCTGCTCCGTCATCCAGACAGCGACCGCATGCAAAAGGCCCAACTTAATCGCCTTTTGAAGCGTCGGAATCGAGCATGGAAACAGTGTCACGCGACTGGAGAGGGATATGACCGATACCGCACCATCCGAAATCAGTGTACCCAACTGAAGCGAGAAAACGGCCGTATCTTCGAGGAGACGGTAACAGTGGACTCTGTTCGTGCGCCCAAACGCCTGTTCGCATATCTGCGATGGAGGACGCGAGCCACAACTGCAATCCCGGCCCTACAGGACGGACACTCGCTGATAGTTACAGATGGATCCAAGGCAGAGATACTGGCGAGGCACCACTTGTCGGTCTATGCTCCTGAACAGAGGCACAATCATTACTCACACATTGCAGTGGATGCCCCTCAAATTTCGTGCCAAGAAATCACTGAGGAAGAAGTGGCAGCAACTATGCGCACCATCAAAGTTAACCAATCCCCGAAACCTGGTGGTCTGCATCCTTTATTGGTAAAGAAGCTGGCCGATGTGTTAACTCAGCTGGTCACACGATTGTTCAACGCGTCGTTAGCAGCGGGAAAACCTCCCCATAAATGGAAGAAAACGGTCGTCGTGCCACTATACAAAGGTAAGGCAAAGGCCAAGGCTGTCAAATATCGACCTGTCAGTCTAACACCGGTGGTAGGAAAGGTTATGGAGCGCCTGCTGGCAACGCGAATCCGGGAACATATTGGGGTATGCGACCTAATATGCCGACAACAACATGGTTTTTGGAAAATTAGGTCGTGCCTGACAAACTTGGTAATCGCATGAAGACGCTGGACGATGGCAATAGCCAAAGGACACCCTATGGACGTAATCTTCGTGGATTTTAGTCCCGCATGACCGTCTCTTTGGTAACCTTAAGGCTCTTGGTGTTGTAGATCCTTTGATTCTGTGGACAGAGGACTTTCTCAAAGGTAGAGCCTTTGCAGTACGAGTAGCACAGTCAATGTCAACTTGGGAAGTGGCTACTAGTGGTATTACACAAAGATCGGTTCTAGGTCCGCTCCTCTTCCTGGCCTATATCAATGATCTACCGCCAGTTTTTCAATCGCCTCGTCTCATCTACGCAGACGACCCTAAGATCTGGCGTACGATTACATCAAATGCAGATGATCTCGTTCTTCAGGATGACATAAAAACCCTTGAAAGATGGTCAGATCTGTGGTCACTGCCAGTCAACACCGACAAGTGTGCGCATATGCGATTAGGAGCACCGTCCAGCAGTGAGATGTACTATATACACGGGGCACCCCTTCGGCGTTCTGTCTGCGGAAAAAGACCTGGGAGTGTTGGTGGCCTCGTCACTAAAAACGAAGCACAATACTGATGGAGTATGTTCGTCAGCGTGGAGTATCGTCGGGCTGATTACTCAATTATTCGGCCATCTCTCACTCAAAGCTTTCAAGGTACTGTATGCAACCCGTGTGCGTCCCAGGTTGGAATACGGGGACCAGCGGTTTCCCCTTGTACGTTGGCAGAAGTGGCAAAGTTGGAAAGAGTACAGAGAGGCGCAACCCGACTTATCGGAGAGCTACGCGGGGTAAGCTACGAAGAGCGGTTGAAGGTTACAGGGCTGTTACCAGTGACCTATCAGATTCCGAGGAGACCTGATCTTCACCGGGTGTATCATCATAGGCGACTTCGGCCCAGAGCTCCCTCTTCGCGGACATGACCGTACGAGAGGACACCCACTAACTCTAAAGAAACTGCAGTCGGTGGGCCTTCCACTGGTGTGCCGTCTATCTCACGGGGTGACCAATCTATGGAACTCGCTGCCAGCCGAAGTGGTGGAAGAGCCTAAGGACACGTTGTTCTAGCCAATTCTGGATGTATTTTTGAAGAGGTGATGGTGGGAGACTCACGTATGGGTATACATCATTGAGCTGTGGTGAGGAGGCTTACACGGGAGAGATACCCACTGCCTCTGTTATGAATGAAGAATGACCCAAAACCGGGCGAAAATCGATCGGTTTCGGAGTGGTTTCTGGCCGGCTTCCGAGCTGTTTTTGCGAATCGTTTGAAATACGTGATACGCTTCGTTAATTTCTCTCAATAACCCAAACTATGTAGTACGATGCTCTTTTCTATCTCCTAATTGGTGATTTTTTGAATAATTGTTCTTATCCCCCCTCCCCTTTTCGAGGGAATGAAATAAAGCGATCTATGCTGAGGTTTTCAGGACATTTCGATGAATTAAACTAACAAATTTAAATAAAACGCCAATCAAGCATTGCACATTACTTCGGTCGTCAATTTCCTCCGCATCCATTCACTGTTCATCCGTGTAAAATGGCTACTAAACAAACCGACCGAAAACTGATGTCACGAATGGGCTGGGTGCTATAAGGGAACTATCACCACGCCTAAGCGTGGCGGACGGAACTAGGTGCATGAGGAGCATGGTCTGGTAATGGCACTTTAATTTCCGAGATCGCTACTCGTGCGGCATGCGTAATTACGGAACGTTCTATACATATAGAACGACGATAAAAGTTAACTAACTCCATGAATGCTGTAATATCCTTGACTGAAGGTGGCACTATGTAATGCCCTCTCAAGCGATTTAGCGGCCCATGAACACAATTTCTGTATCGCCAAATTCACTTGTGAATTTGGTCACTCCCTACATATGCATATATGGGGAGCGACTATTATTCAGTGTTCGGACAAACGTTGAAATAGTAGCGTCAAATGTTGGGAATGTTTATCGACGCTGAACGATGTAATTAAGAAATCATGAATATGTACGTAAAAAACGGCAAATCTTGACTGATATGATTCATGGCATATGCTGTCGATAATCCTCTGGAGTTTCTGGGCGGGATTTTGCATTCCAATTGGCATACGTAGGAAGGCAGGCCAAAAGGAGTCGTGACAGCAGTTTTCTCGATAGCCTCAGTGGCGACTGGGATTTGGTGATAACCTCGTACCAAAATGATCTTAGAAAATACAGTGGCGCTATGAAGTGATGCCGTAATGTCATGTATGTGGATTATTGGATATCTATCGTAACGGCTAAATGGGTTTAGTGCGCCATAATCACCACACGGTCACCAGCTTGTGACTTTCTTTTGAGAACCATATGTAAAGACGAGGATCACGAACCGTGAGAAGGACGAATAACATCTTAGGAAAGTAGTGTCAAACGCCGTGCCGTAACAGTACTGTTCGGTTTTCGAAAATGCCTGTCTATTAGGTTTGCGGTAAAAGATTCGAAATGCATTACCGCCGAAAATGTTGGTGTTAAACAGCCATGCTTTCGTTCGGTTCTTAAATATGCTCAACCTGTGGACACACTTGTGGATACGAACTTCAAGTTTCTGGGTTTTAGTTGCTGGTTCTTTCTGATAGTTCAGCGGGTCCTTGTTTCTGCTGAGATGTGGTTGTTCCACTGCACTTATCCATGTGCAGGAAGATTACATTACATTTACGAACATGTACTTATTAAGTGGCCTAATTATGTTATTCGTTTGTGAGGCTAACAAGTAGAATCATTAAACAATTCAAAGTAATGATATCTCAGTAGTGATTTCAAAATATGTTACTAAGTGAACAAAGATTACACGAAACAGACGAATGGTAAATCTCAGTTCTTTTTACTTATCTGTCTCATTAGCTTGCCACTTTAGTTCGCTCTTTATACATCAGACATCTCAGTTAACAAAGTCGCACAGAACTTCATTAAGAGGCCCAGAAACTATGTTCCAACGTAAACTGCCGATGTTCATAATCCGATCCATTTACCACGCTAAAATTCCGGAAAGTGAATGGTTTATCTAAACGCTACTGATTCAGTTATACGGCTTAACCATACAGTTAACTAATAGGTAGGTAAGTCATGACGAATCAGCAATATCATAAATTTAGTCCCATAGAGTCTTAAAACTGATGAGACTGCCAGTAGGAGTGATTGGATGCATAAATTCCGTTAGGTTTTCTAAACCTTATGCAGTTGTGTGGGGACAAAGGCGTACCAGTTTAGTTCAGTTCTTTCAGTAATCAGCCTCGTATTTTCATGCTCTGGCTTTAGTTGCTACCGCGCAAAATGTGCGAACAGCAAAACTCCATGTATTCATTACTCACTGATTGTATCTGATATAGACGAGAACAACAGCAAGATTCAATAATGAAAACCAAACGAGTGAGATCCACAGCTCAGGCTTTATTCACCACACAATTGTTGTATGAGAACGGAAGAAAAGTGAAAAAAAACATTAAAAACAATAAGCAGCATGTTTGTTTCCTCCGCTGAGGTTCAACCTCCACGAGAAGGCCATATTCGGTTATTCTGTTGTTGTTCTTCAAGAAGACTTTTACAGGAGTGCCAAGCCAGATAGGAAGAGCTGTACCCGTTGTGGACCTTCGATTATAGTTTAAAAAACGTTCAGAGGGTGTTTCTTTGGTTGCAGTGCATAATAATGATCGAATTAAATGTAAAGTGTCCAGTAAAACTATCTCCTAATCCTCGACAGGGAATTGCTTTCATTTCATTCCCAACAGAATAGCTTTCCGCAGTTTCATTCAGGAACTCAACTTGGCCATTTCTTTTTGGATTATATGGAGTGGTGCGGCTTGAGGCGACCTCTTTTTGAAGGAAGGAATGTTCGACTTCATTAGACATAAAAAGATCCTTTATCCGGATGTATGTATCCCGGTGTTCCGAACTGTGAGAACAGTTGACATAGGCATTTGACCACAGTTTGGCTACTCAATTCGGGGCACGCAAACGCGAATGGAAACCTAGAATACCCACCAATGACTGTCACCAAGTACCGGTTCCGAGTTGAACACGGAAGAGAACATTTGAAATCGATGGAAACTATTTCAAACGGCTAGGTTGCCTTGACCAAATGACCGGTCGAAGCACCCTGGAACTTAGGCTTCATTTCAGAACAGATTTAATAATTAGTAGTCATTTTTCGTATATCCTTAGAGGAAAAAGACAAATGTTTGGCCTTCACAAAATGAGCTAGATGCGAGGCCCCAGGATGACGTAAAGTGTTGTGCGATCGCTTTAGATCCAATCCTGGAGGGACAGCGTGATAGCAAGATTCACTAAAGGCGTCTCCAGCAGTGTTTTGTTTTCCGGGCTTGTAAATGACATCAAAACTATAGAGTGATGATTCTTTTTTTCCAACTCAATATTTTATCATTCCTAACCCAACCGTGTTTTTGTTGTCCGAACGTGAAACAAATAGATCGTTGGTCAGTAACAGGCTTAAAATAACTTCCAAGCAGCAGATATCCGTTTCCGCACGGCCTCAACAACAGCATATACCTCCTTTTCAATCGCCGAGTGATGCCTTTCTCTCGGATTCAGCGTTCTGGAGAGAAGAAAACTGGGCACCCATCTTAGTTGAGCGTGGCAGCAATAGCGATGTCAGAGGCATCAGTTTCAATAAATTATAGGTACGAAGAAACACTGACTAGGCTTGCCTTTGCTAGATCCTGCTTGAGGTTGACGAAACATTGTTTAGCGGTTTCGGATTGTGGAGGCGTCTGAATATGTACAAGTGGGTTAATTTTACCAGAAAAGTTGGGAATCCAGGGCGAATAGTAGGCAAAGAAGTTCATAACTCATCGTGATTTGGCGTCTTTTTGTGGCTGTAGCTCCAATAGGGGTTTCAAACAATTGAAATCCGGTTTGATGCTGCATTTCCGGACCTGAAAGCCGAGCAGCTCGATTTCTTTAGCTCTGAACGTGCTTTTAGTTTTGTTAAGGGCTTAACCATATTTTTTTTGTTTCATCCAAGAATCTCCAAACATTCAAATTGAGCCCACAAATAGTTACATTATCAATGTATGAAAAAGTATCTTTAAGTTTCTCAGTGGAAATAATTTCATCAGTCGCCCTCTGAAAACACGATACTCCGTTGATTACTCCAAAAGAAATGCGACGAAATTGATATAATCGCCCGCAAGCTTCGAAAGCAGTGAGTGGCTTTTCTGCATCTAGGATAGGTATTCGGTGGTAGGCATTTTTGAGGTCCAACGCAGTAAATGTGTTATATCGAGCCACCTTCTCAATCATGTTATCTATTTTTGGTAACGGATAAGCATCCAGGTTCGTAAATCTATTTATGGTTTGCCTGTAATCTACCACCACCCTCCGTTTATGATTTTCATTAGCGACAAACAAAACTCGGGAGTTAGAGGGTCCAGTAATACCGTTGGAAAGAAGTCGCTGTATTTCTTCGCGTATAAACAGTTCATCCTCTCGGCTGTGCTCTCGTGACTTGGTAGCTATAGGTTTGAAATCAGAGGATAGGTTATGGAGGAGTGTTGGAGCTACAAAAGAAGCCGGTTTCAACACGCAAACAGCGAACGGGTATTTCTGGCCACCAAGTGATATGTTGACACTTTTGTGAAGACAGAGGAATTCATGTCCGAACAGTACGTCAGTACACAAGCTACTTGGGATGGATAGTTTGAACTGATCGTAGGTGCGATTTTAGAACTTGATTGTTACAACGTAATACCTTATCGTGGTGTTAGATAAGGCACTGGAAGCCATTTTTTTGTTTCTTGAGAAGGATACATGATCCAGTGTTTGGCACGTATCAAACCTTCCGATACAAAGCTGGCTGAACTCCTTGCGTCTATAAGAGCACGGCAAGAAATACCATCTACTACAAGGCTAATCATAGATTTGGAAATGCATTGCGGCACAGCTGCAGTGACGATAGAAGAGAGCGATGGACAGACTAGAGGAGAGATACTGTTTTGATTATTTCTGGACAGACAAACCTGGAAATGACGCTTTTTTCCGCAAGCCTTACATATGGCATACCTTGTCGGGTATTTCGACCTTGGATGTTTGTCTTAACCACAGAAAAACATTTAGCGCGAACTACGGTGACAATGTCATCGTCTGTGGCTTTGGTCATGGTGTCTGGAGGTTGTGCACTATGCGTTGCTGAGCGCCATGCATACAACCACGAATTTTCCCATTCACTGAGCACTCAAGTAAATACTGCGACACCTCCACACCATCAGCTGTCTGGGCATTGTCATCGAAGTATTTTATGTTGATTCGTTCCTGGGGGGTCTGAGTTTCATTACTGAGACAGAACGGAGCAGGCAATCGTCCATGGTGGATTAGAAGAATAACGTACACAAGACAGCTTTTTTTATACCACACGTACCACGGAGTGGTGTGAAATGCGGCTGAGCCTCAGTTCAATCCCAGTTGTGATAATTCAGTTCTTGAGTAACCGATAGTTATGCTGGGTTTCATAAGAGATAACTTTACGACTTGCCATTATCCACTGGAAAGAAACATCGTTTAATGATGGAGGACAGCTTTGTCGAAAGAGTTGGTGTTGCAGATCAAATCTGTCTATTTGGTCTGTTTCTAAACGAATCATTTAAAGAAAAATCCAAATGCGAATCATTCATTAGTACTAAGCACTGGCATATCCTTAGCTTCAGCTCACCGCTTTTTGGAACGTCCAGGCAAATAAAGCATGGCGTCTAAAAACGGTACACCAAATGAAGTTCTGATTCGCTCATCACGTTTGCATATGTGTAATTCAATTTACAGCAAGACCAACAAAGGACGCTTCCAATGAGAAAATATCTTACACTGAATTTCGTCTTTCTTCTTGTACAGTTAGTCAGCTGTAACATGTAAGTTTTTCAATACAACCTCTAAAAACTCTAGATTTCTGTTGTACGACGTATTTCAGAGTGAAGGTTTTAATCTCCGGCGTGATGTGTACATACGTGTTGTAAACGTTCTGCGGTAAGCTTTCATTGAGTCGCTGATCTCAGTTGTTGCGGTCTTATGTAATCCGGCATACAGTCCCTTGAAAGTAAAATTTAACTAGCGAATTATCAATTCATTTTTTCCTAAAAATCTGGCTTTCTGCCATTTTTACATGTTCGCCGCACTGAGGTTTCACACTCAGTCTTGCACACTAGTGCTAGTATTCACTTTATTTTGTCTCAATGGCGTATTTTATTTTTATCTTCATCCTTTAATATTTTGGAGCCGGAAATGTGTAACCGGGATCCAAATGAGGGAAATCTTTGTTTAAAGTGTGATAAATACACAGCCCCGAAATATTTATACAACACAACTGTCCCGTCTGACGCTTTGTTAAGACCACAAAACGCGCTTTGGTTGATGACCTTTCCGAAGTAATTAATTTTTCTTGCGTGGAATTCATCAGTCCCAGATCATTGCTTTTCATGAATAGAAAATGGACTGTTTGACGTTCACTTATCATGAAGTTGCTGTTTTTACGCAGTTGAATTGTTTTGCATCAAAAAACAAGTTTGTGTACTTTTAATCAGTATTTTGGTTACTTGTGATCGACAGTTTGCTTCGTGAACCATCAAAACTTCCACCGGGTGTGGGTGTGGCGTTTAGCCATTCGGATACCACAGACCTCAATTGGACCTTGGTTTTACCGCCGTGGGGTCCGCTGCCACACTGGTTTGCAGCGTCTCATGGATCAGTATCTGATTCCGAGACCTCTTGGCAACAGTTTGTCGGTCTTCGGTGGTCAAATTTTTTTGACATTTCCAGTCTCAACCATGTCGTGCCAGTAATTGAATTTGAAGAATTTCAAAATATTCGTAAGCTTGAACGTAGTCTTTTCCATCTGTTGTTCTTTGTTACCCGTTATTGTTGTCAGAAGAATATTAATTTTTGGGAAATATTTGTCTTAGAGTGCAACGGATACCACATCTTTGAATTTTACAAGCGCGATATATTTTAACCATGCGTGGCGTTGTACTAGGTGCTCAGCTTTCACTAGCAGTATACTTCCGATGTAGACTCTATCTTGTGATTGCTGCTCAGCTTTTGAGCGGGATAATAAGACAAAGGAAATTCGTCCGCGAGCGTACTGCATGCAAACTGCCTCTTTGAAATTGAGTTGTTTCTGTGTTTCATGGTCTTTTATCCGTCAGATTTCACAGTCATTACCCAGAATGAACAGCAGCATGAACCTGCTGTAGCCCGTTTTGTTGTCCTGTTGTCTATCCCAGAAGTGCGCTGCTTCATTGGAAAAGAAATAACTTGAATTATTGACAAACCTTGACCTAATTTCGTCCAACTGGAACTCATTTACTTGTCGTAAAATTTGTGCTAACTTGGTTCTGTTAAGTTCCTGGATCGCCCAGATCGAGAGTAATAACAGAGACTATCCGCACGTCGGACCCGTTTATGTTCGAATTGCTGGGCCGCGTGAGTCGTACACTGAATTACATAACCCGTGAAAGGTGACTAACAAGATAAGTAGGTCGAGGTCAGTCAGCATGTCTGTTCACGCGTGCTTATGTCGGGCCCTAACAGATCCATGTACTTACAAATACTTGAGATCTCTTAGGTTCATGCTTCGTGATCTGGACCCCGAGTACTGAAAGAACATAAGTCGGTATTGCGCAAGTTACACTAGCGCCGAGACAACAGAGAAAAAAGTTTATTCATCCGGGATTTTCGGGTACAAAGAGGGAGTCTCGAACTCCGGTGGAAGCCCTTTAGTCTCACTAGTGTTGCTAACATGGCAATTCATGCAGTGGAGGTTCAGTAAGAAATCTCACAGAGGCAGAGGACAGGCGAGGACAAGCTCTCATTATGTCTTCTAGTATCGGGGGTCTGCTGAAAAAACCGGATGAGCTCGAGGTGTGGGTGTTGTTCCACTCTTCAGTGCTCGTTTCATTGACGGAGACGTGGCTCACCGGGGAGGTGATGGATCCGGGAGGTGGCCCTCCCACTTTACCGTTGTTACAGAAGTCACGCAAAGGAGGGGAAGGCGCGGCGACGTACATCCGAACTGACGTCTCTTCGCTGCAGTTGGACTACCATATAGACCCGGAAGACTTTGGCGAATCTCTGATGTCACGTAAAACTATCTGCCAGTGAACTTGAATCCGTTGGTATTATTTATCGGTCCCTAGCAGTGCGGTGATTTTTTTATTGTTAATACATGGCTGCGCATGAGTGCAATGGAAGGTGCATATCCCATAGCCGAAAAGGTTCACTGCCCTATTAGAAATAACCGGCAATCAGACCCTGAGATTTGGTGTGACAGAGAAACTACATGAGGTCGCAACAGGGCGGGTATAGTAACGAGCAGGACGACAGTGGGTTACTGTCTACCACTAAAGTAACCAGTGATGGTGGGAATTCGAGTCTCTGACCTCCGAAGTAGTAAACAAACGCTCTAAACAACTCGACCACCACCGGATGATGGTCTTTGTATAATTTTGGGTGAGTTCAACTCACCGAACGTCGACTGGGACAACCTAAAGTACCACTCAGGCGCTGAATCGTTTTCGCGTAAGATTCTCACGACGATGCTGGAGCTGTTTCTGTGCCGACACATCAGGATGCCCACCAGGGCGCAAGATCTTCAACCATCTATTCTAGACTTGGCAATATCTCCTAAATGTTCTGATGTGGAGAAGATTGAGTACCTACCTCCACTAAACAGAAATCACCATGCGGTTTTGACCATCAGCTGAAAGAGAGGAGTGATGTTCGTACAGGGACCGAAGGGCGGACTCAACATCTGGTGAATGCTGTTCCTACGTCGTGGTATCCACAAGGTGCAAAATGCGTAAACAAATCCAGGGTAATAATTCGCGACGGAGTCCTTCAGCGACGCCAAATCTTTGCTCTACTGTCCAGACACAGACCGTATGCAAAAGGTCCTTTTTGGTTTAACTCGCCACTCAGAAGTCTTTTGAAGCGTCGAAATTGGGCTTGGAAACTGTCACACAGCTGGAGAGTGAAATGACCTTTGTTGCAGCATTCGCAATCAGTGCACCCAAGCGAGAAAAGTGACACTTTTGAGGAGACTCTAGCAACAGACCGTTCGCGCACCCAGAAGTTCGCTTACCTGAGACGGAGAGCAGGAGTAACAACTATCATTCTAGCCCCGCAGGATGGTAAGTCTTTGGAAGTTACAGATGAGCATTAAGGTGGATATATTGGCGAGGCACTACTTGCCAGTCAATATTTCTGAACTGCTGCATCGTCATTCACCAAAGATTGCGGTGGACGTCCCCTGTATGTCGTACGAGGAAATTACTGAGGAAGAGGTGGTTGTAGACTTGCGTACCGTCAAAACCAACCAACTTCCAGAACCAGATAATGTTTCTTAGCGGTAAATAAGCTGGTTAATGCAATAACTCGGTCAATCGCGAGACTGCTCAACGTATCATCAGCAGGAAAGCCTCCCCAGGAATGGAAGAAAACTGTTGTTGTATCACTATACGAAGGTGGGGCGAAAGCCGAAGCTGTCAACTATAGACCTCTCAGTTTAATGTGTATGGTCGGAAAGGTTATGGAACGTCTATTGAATACTCGATTCAGGGGATATATCGGTGGAGACATCCTATTATGCAAACAACAACATGGTTTCTGGGAAAGCAGGTCATGCCTAACAAATTTGCAGCTAGCACTCGAACCTTGAGCGGATGCCAAGTCTGGGGACCACCCTACGAACGTAGTCTTTTTGACTTTAGGAAAGCTTTCGACACAGCCCCACACGGCCGCCTAATAGATAACCTCAAGGCTCTCGGTGTTGTGGAGACCTTTATTCTATGGATCGAAGACTTCCGTGAATGGAAGGCCTTTGCAGTACGAGTATCACAATCGATTTCGACATAGTAGGTGGCTATCAGTGGTGGGACACAAAGATCGGTTCTAGACGAACTGCTCTTCCTGGCTCATATAAATGATCTACTGGCAGTTTTGCAATCGCCGTATCTCACTTATGCGGACTACCCTAAGATCCGGTATGCGATGACACCAGTGCAGATAAATTCGGTATTCAGGAGGATGTCAAGATATTTTGGCTTCAACACCGACAAGTGTGCAAATATGCCCGTAGGAAAACTGCCCCGTAATGTAATGTACTATTGCATGTAACTCACCTCTGCGCTAGTCTGTTTGCGTAAAAAACCCTGGGGCGATTGGAACTTCTCGACCAAAAACTAAAAACAATACCGGCAAACTTTGTGCTTCCGCATGGAGTATCCTTGAACCTGTTTAGCAGGTCATTTGATCAACTCTCACTCGACGCTTTCAGAGTGCCGTACGCCTCCTTCTTCCGATCTAGACTGGAATATGGGGTATCTGCTCTGTTTTCATGTACGGCTGCAGAAGTGAGAAAGATGGAAGGAGTGCAGCGGGACCCAACCCCTCTTGCTGGAGGACTAAATAGGATCAGCTACGAAGGTCGTCTGCAGATTACTAGGTTGTTTCCAGTGGCATATTGAAAACACCGAGATGACTTGATTTTCACTGGGCGTATTATTCGGAGTGACTTTGGACCAGAACTGCGTTCAGAGCTTTCTCTCTGCGATCACGGCCGCACGCGGGATCATCCGTTGATATTAAAAAGCCGACAGTCAGTGGGTCTATCTTTGGTGAACCGTCTGTCTTGGAGGGTGACCAATCTGTGGAACGCGCTGCAACAAGCGAGGGAAGAGCTTAACGATCAAGTGTTCGAATGAATAATTAACGTCTTTCTGCAGAGAGGGTGGCTGGTGACTCACATTTTAGTCCACGTTGCTGGTCTGTGGTGATGTGGCTTATACGAGAGAGGTACCCTTTACCGCTGTAATGATGAGTAAAGTATGCTAAATGTCCAGGATGGAATCTCTTATTCGTGATCAGTGACAGTATGGAATCTATGGGAGGGCACACTCCTTCAGCTTGTATGATCAACGTTCGTCGGCCACCTCAACAAGAAAAGACCGTAGGGTGCCAACCGCGTGTTTTCCCACAAGGTCTCAGTACAAAGACCGCATGCTGGCTTGCTCCGAAGAAGTGTGTCGGAAGTAACGCTTGCAGGGGCTGCGTGCCCGGAACGTACGATTAAGCAAGAGGCGTAGGTGGTGGTGGTGGTGGTGGTGGTGGGGTGGCTGAGCGGTTGATAACTACAAATCGGTGACGGTGTTCCCGTTAGGAGGATCATGCACTGACATGCACTGTATGGATAAATATGACAATACTTCAGAGCCGATGGACCAAAACCTCTTTTAAATATGAACGTTTCATGCTGTCCATGTTTACTAAGTTCACCTACTGTGCTGGTCTACGACTTGTTAAGAGATTTATTGTCAGTTAGAGGTTTTTATGGATGGCGAAGAACCGAAACCGATGATGATAATATCTGAGTTCACGTAAGATAAGCGTACCCAGTCCTTCGATTTTCCCTGCCGAAGTATACGGAATCACCGTAACATAATTCTGATTTGAATTGATGCTAACGGTAAACGCCGTCCGAATCGTTGGAATTCGGACGCAGGCGTGAACACCATCCATGCTTCAATACTTCTTGCGTCCTGCCAACTGGACTACGAGGATACACCGAGGCTTCAGGCATTTCGCAAATGAATCATAACGTTTACCCGCCAAAATAACACTGGCACATGGTATATCACACCATGTAATGACCAAAGCCTTTGGTGCGGTGTCATAGTCCAACTGGTAGAGTGCACGCGGTGTGGAAGCGTTGATTCAAATCAGACTGGGGCCGATGACTATTAAAATTGGGTTAATTTGACATTTATTGGAACCTGTCAAAACCAAAGCTCATGCATCTGATCATTCTGTTTCACTGTCTTTTAAATTTATTTGCTTCCACATACCCCTCAGTATTCTTCGGTGGCGGTAGGCTTATTGCTCAAAGAGCAACTTATGCATGTAATCGTGATAATCCACGAGATTTCTTGTCATATGTTCACGTTGCAACTTCTTTCATTGTCATCATCGTCATTAGTATATGTAAGATAACCGTCAGCAATTCTCGTTTCTTGTTCCAGTCTCGAAAAGTCATCCTCAGTCAGCCAACACTCGTCCTCAAATTGATCTAGTTCTAAACTTGATTCGACAATATGAAAATCTGCGCACTGACCGGCAACGGGGCGTCAGATTTTGTCCTCCAGATTTACTTCGTTCACACAAGGTAGCGGCTATTTCTGATTAGAATGGTTTTATCGGTCAAATTTATTGCGAGCGTTGGTTTTTTAATGTTTTTTCCAACAGTTGTGATTAAAAATGCTGCTACACTGCAGGAAGCTCTTGAATGCGCAAAGGCTAGAAGTGTATCCGCCAATAAAGAGGCGTACTCTGTACTGGGCGAATGAGTATTACAACGGCCTATACCGGTGGTGGTCGAGTAGTTAAGATCGTTTGATTACCACGTCAGAGGTCCGAGGTTTGAATCCCCGCCATCGCCGGTTACTTTGGTGGTAGACGCTAATCCGTCATCGCCCGCACTTTTTAATCGTTATTTGCACTTTGCTTGATTTTAAGTCGGTGTGAAAAACAGATCACATTTAATAACAACCCTGGTGACACGGGAACTCTCTTCGACCAAAGGTCACCGGCAGTAGAAAATTATTATTTTTGAACAGCAAAACTACACTGCACATATTTGCGGACGCGAATCTCATTGCTACTGGGATAAAAGAGAAACCAGTTTTTGTGATATTCTATATGTTAACGATTTACCGCATTTACAATTTTTTCGAGTAGGTTAATTAGTGCTATAAATACACTCAACATGTATGCTGGTTCACTGTAAGTCGAAAGGCCCTCACGTATGGTTAGTCTGGCTACCCCACTGATGTCTGCTGATCGTTGAAAACTTAATACACCGATAAATTATGCTAGAACACGGGTTGTAGGTAAATGTATGCTTTCGGTGATTTCATTCTCAAGTCATTAAAATTACATTTATATGAAAACGAAAAACTAAGAAGAGAGCATCTGCCCGATAGGTGGAATGTCGCCGGTTCGATTCAAGCTCGCGGCGTTGAACTTTTGGATGGAAAAAATGCAGTTGAATTTTCCATTATGTGAGATCCTGGCTCCTCGTGTCTTTATTACATTCTGTGAGTTACTGAGAAGAGTTGGGAAAATTTTCACTCAGTTTGCATAGAGAAATAAGGGTGATGGTGGATTGAGACGTGCTGAATTATATAACGGGTGATAATTAACTTACATCACCGCTACGCTCGCGTGTGACACAGTTGACTGTTGGCCATGAGAGTTGGAGTATTTGGGCTAGTTTTCGCTGCTCGCAAAGCTCAGGCTTCGGGAGTCAGATGATAAAGACCTCAGTAGTTGCTAGTATCCGGAGCCTAATTGCTCTTGATATTTATTATGGACCCCGGTAGACAACTTTGAAGGGAGTCTCAATGTCGATCGCATGCCCGGTTTCTGCCAACTGCGCATCGCTTGAACTTAATACCACTCCGTTGCCTCCATATCTAAACCGCCGTGGGTGATGTTCTTTGGTACGTTTTGCTAGCTACCTATGTAAGTAGCACCGCAGGTGCACTTAAATCGGTAGATGATGATAAATGAGGCCAACAAGAATAGCTTATCTTCATTTTCACATCGGATTATTGGTGACGTAACAAACACGCATCTGATTTTGGTTACGTTGGAAGTGGCTCTCACTGTGGCACTCGGAATTCTCAATTTTTATTACATGCTTGCGCATGAGTGCAGTGGAAGGGGCATTTACCCCATAGCCACGAAGGCCCGCCGCACGGTTGGAGATAACCGGCAACCAGACCCTGAGACTTGGAGTGGCGAAGAACCACATAAGGTCTCAATAGGTCAGGTATGGTAATGATTTGGACGACAGTGGATTGCTCTCTACCACCAAAGTAATCGGTGATGGCGGGGATTCGAACCTCGGACCTCCGAGGTAGTAAGCAAACACTCTAACCCAGTCAGTCACCACCGGTTGGTATCGGGTGCGATGTCCCCCTGGAGGGCAGTCGGATGAATAGTGCTGTCTTTTCTGCCTGAACGATTCTCACTGGTTTAGCCCGTCCAGTCCAGTTTTAATAAATCTCTCAGGGTAACCATTGCTTTGCAGTGTTTTTCTTATGTGCGATAGCCCGGCCTCCTAATTGTCTGCAGTGCAGAATACAACGTATCAGATTACGTTTGTAATCAAGTGGCACGAAACTGTGAAAATGTTTTGATTGCTGCAGGTCGCTTTCCGACACACCTCCTCTGGATCGATCCATCAAGGCGTTTAGTCACTTATACATCAAGAAATGATAGGTAATTTTCTTCCGTTTCGATGGTAGACTAAATTGCCGAGTGGGTAATGTTAAATTCATGTGAGATATCTAAGTCAATTTGTGCGCTTGTTACACGAAATATGTCATCCATATATCGGTATTAGTGGTCAAATGGACTTACTGTTTTGCGCAAGGCTTGGATTTCCAGCTTTCCCATAAAACTGCCGGCAAGAAGTAGTCCTGTAAATGAACCTATAGGAACACCATCCTTCTGGCGATAATAAATGCCATTGAATACAAATCACACGTCTATAGTACATTGAAGAATTAGTCCCCTTAAGTTCACAGTCGGAGTTCCTGGAGGTATCGCTTTTTCATCAGCAGGTGCACAAATAAAGTCTACTGTTTTAATCAAAGGTACATCAGTGAACACCGAAACCATATCCATGGAGAACAGTTGCTCCCAAGCTGTTTACATTTCCAATAACTTAAATAAAATGAAGTGTCACGGAGTGTATGCTTCACAGATCTCTGTCGTACAGATTCTAAAAGATTTCCATGGAGAGTTAGGCGCTAGATGCAGTCCAGGTTTGTGAACTTTTGGAAGGCCATGTAGTCGAGGTACAGTGGTGCAGGCGGGCATAAGGCTTTCAAGGGTGCTGGGTGATATGTAGCCCTAGTATCTGAGACGCCCTAATATGTTCGCAATTCCATTTTCCGCCTACTCTGGTGTTTTCGCGATGCATCACGAATGCATCTAGATTGGTCGCTCAAGAGATCTACCACCTTGGCAAGGTGACGTAAGCTAATTATCACCCGTTATATAATCCGGTCATCCGTACGTGTTTCCATCCGCCCTCACCCTTATTTCTCCAGTCCGATTGAGCGGAACCTTTTCCAGTTCTTATTAATTCGGTCTGGCATGAATGTGATCGTAACGGCCTGAGAGTGAAGGCACCGAAAACATTTGTTCGCCCATAACTCTTGTTCTGATTACTATGATGGGTTTCTTTTCCAAAAGATGAATCGTGACATGAAATTCTTCTATATTTTTGCAGTATGAAGTGGTTTATTGGTTATATCTGCGTTACTGTAATTCCGCAATTCACCAGATTGTGAAACTGTTTATCTGCGTCTTTTCTTTTCAGATTGCCAACGATCCAATTCCCATCTCTTTGTTTCAAGCGTACTTGATAACCAATCAAACGGAACTGGTCTCGCCAATCGCGTCGAGATATGAATGCATCACAGGCGACCTAGAGCCGGTTTACCTTGCTCCGTTTTTACATCAAATTGTGCACAACAAAAGCCTTTTCACCACTAAACCTGTCTGGTACGTACAAATAGTATCAACAGTAAGTCCTCCGGGTCAACTCGTTCACAGATGGTACCAAATATTCAACGCACTAGTTGTGACGCAAACATTGGCTTATATTCCGCAAAAAAGTAGGGAGTGATCGTAATGCGAGGAACAAGCTTCACAATGGTTCTTAGTTTAGTCGAACCCGCTCTGGATTTTTGTCTAATATTTGCAGTCCTCGGTTGAAAACATCGTAACAGCAGTTCTGGGCAGCGTTCAAAAAACAAAAATAAACCGGAGGCTGGAGCATGTTATCGTGTACATCGGATGAACGCAGGACCGTTATACAATGTACGCAGGCGAAGCAAGTAGCGCCACCGAATTCAGCACAGTTCAGCAAAAGTGTGTTTGTGTGTGCGGTTCTTATATCAACAACACGGTGAAACAGTCGGGTTGACGTACAATCTCTGAACTGATATGTAACTGAATTTCTCCGACAAAAGTACCATAATTCGTAGGAATGTATTATCAGCACGGGGAAGCTAGATCGTAGATAGTGAAAATTCTACTTGCATTTTTCTCATCCAAAAGTCCAACGCCGCAAACTGAAATCGAAACAACAACCTTCTGCCTATCGGACAGATGATCTGCCAGCTGAGCTATCGCGACCCGGTTAATCAGGTGCGAATAGCGCAAGTGAATATACAGTAATGCGCAACCACTATTCCAGTGATACACAGCAACTGTTCCGGTTTTAATCACTGAACTAGTCTCCTCGGTCACCTCCCAATAGGATGAATAGCGCACCGTTTCATAATTGTTCAGGTTTTCTCCAGTAGCTTCCCCTATCATGGTATGACGTGACGGTAAATACTTTTGCAGTGTACTATCTAACCGTAAGCTTTGCTTAACTTTTGGGTGAGATTCTTTTTCCCGTCCTAAAAATTGACCCGTAAATGTTCCACAAATGTTCGATCTCTGTGTTTACACAACGCGGTTGACAAACTCGGTGAAATGACATAGCCATTGTGAGCCCCATGTCACGGTAGTAACCAAAGTCCCATGATCAAAACCCTTGACGAAACCCGGGCTCAATTCGAACTAAGTGGTTTACCCTAAAGTATCTGAGTCACTGATACCTTTAGGCATTGTTCGCTGATAGTTATTATTCATGCATGCGTTTTTCGGAGAGTAGATCTATCTGCGCCGTAAACATGGTCTAGTGTTGTCCAGTATTTCAGTTGACAGTGCATTCAATCAGGTCGACAGGCTGCGCTTAGGCTTTCATAAAATCGCAGTGAACCTGGAATGATAATACTATAAAAGCGGATGTTTATCAACGAAAAGCGTAGATAACAGGCAGGCACAAATTCTTCAACTCAGATTATGGCCGAGAGAGAAGCAAGAGAAGAAGCCAGAAAAACAATCATCACAAATCCCGAAATCACGTTAGAAACCTATCCAAAAGGCATCTGACGTCCACAGAAATAAAACTGCTACAAAAAAGCCTGAAATTCAATCTTCACAGGGAGCTACTGATGATTGAAGAAGTTGGGTCTGCACTAGAACAAGCCTTATCAAAACTGACCGAAGAAAATGCCAGTCAAGCTGGACTGAGAATATGTAACACTCCTAACAAACAGCAGCCAATTACGCCAAAGATCACGTTTGGAGAAAAAAGGCACTGGCAAACTTAAAACAGGATTCTTCAATCCACATCACAAAAGCCGACAAGGGAAATGTCACAGTTATTTTAAATAGATTAGACTATGAATCAAGTTTGCGAGTACTTAAACAATGGGCCCTATGAAAGAATAAAGGGAAAAAGGACGAATGCCACCCTCAACAGAGCAAAAGCCCAAGCATGCAAGTACCTATATGGCTTGAAGGAGAAATTCAGGAAATCCTTGTGGTTTTTATCGACACCAAAATGAATCAACCTGGGAGATTTTACGGCTTGCCAAAGATCCACAAACCAGATGTACCCATTCGTCCGATTGTCGATGATACACCTTGTGGAACTTACAAATTACCAAAATATCTCAATATCCTATTGAAATCACGCACCTATTAAACACAGTTTAGAAATAAATACACTCTTTACGGATTTCCGATGGTTCCTAAGATAAACGAACTACATTCACTTTGTCTCATCAACATTCTTCACTTTCAAACTCGTTGTGTACAGACAAACTAATGGTGTTGCTTTGGGATCTCCCATATCCCCTGTCGAAGCGGACCTTTTTCTGCATTCTATTGAATCTAAAGCACTAGTGAATTTTATTCACCCCCCCCCACGTCTCTATGTATGATATGTTGACGATACCTTTGCGGTTATCAAATCAGAACAAAAAGATAGCTTCCTTCACTGTCTCAACCAACAATGCAGTCCTATTAGTTTTACAATGGAGACAGAAGATACCAACCGAGTCATCAGTTTCTTAGACTGTCGTCTGGAAGTGAGCGAATCACAAAAGTTCAACACCAGTGTTTATAGAAAACCCACACATTCGGATCAGTATTTGCACTTCGATTCAGCTCATCCACAATGTGTGAAACGAACACTCATCTCCTCACCAGCTATGGGAATTGAAAAACTCTGCAATGATGACATCGATCGTAAGACAGAACTGATGCGCCTAAGAAAATCCCACAAGACAATGACTATCCGCCACACCTTATAAGAAAGCGACTGAACATATGCAGACCGACAACCAAGACCAAGATAGAAAAAGAGACAGTGACTTCAATTGGGATTCCATATAGATTAGGCACTTCTGAAGTGATCAGAAAGATCCTCGGGGACTTCAATATTCATACATTCTTCCACGTGGATAATACCTTAAAACGCCACCTCACAAAGGCTAAAGACCCAGTCAGCCTGAAAAACCAAAACAAATGCATCTACAAAATCAGTTGTGAGGAACGCCCGGCTGAGTAGATTGGACAAACTGGTAGACAACTGAAGATCAGAATAGCCAAGCATAAAAGAAAAGAAAAATGCTGACCTTCTGACAAGACAGCCTTATCAAAACTGGAGCGAGACTCAGCCATCGCTCTTCACGCTACAGCAGAGGGTCACAGCATAGATTATGAACTTACACACACTCATGCACACACGCACGCACACACACAACCACACAAAGAAATACCCGTTAGCATGCGAACGTTCCCACAGTTATTTGATTGTAGAATTGCCTTGAGAAAGGTTAGCCACGGTAACCGAAACGTTGGTGAATTACATCTACCAACAACGCTGTGTTATTACCGCTATAACTTTCACAATATCCGTAAGTCGATAGAACTGATGGCGCGAAACACATCCCGAGGTCATTCTGACCGAAATCCAGGGTTATCTGTAGGGAGGCGTCTGATGACAACCAAACATAAAGCCGAACCGTTGTTGTGATCGTAATTCGAAGATGTTAGCATTAAGCGCGTCTGTGCTAACCAGATTGTCTAACTCTGCTCTTTAAGTATATGAATGGCGGACGGAGTCAGTCGGCTTACTATGGGAACAACTGTAGTTTTTTTTTTGTAAGTAGTTACTGTTTCATCTCCGTCCACTGTAGTTTCCAGCGCTGTTTTGAGTAAATATCAGATTGATGACGATTGAGATAGTATACAAAGTGTACACATCTTGCAGCATTGGTCTTCATTTTGTAATGACCAGTTGGATATTTTTTTTAAATTAATGGCATTTGCTTCCTTATTATCATACGATAATGGTACAACATTTCAGGAAGAGGCTGTCAATTAGGGAATGACCAGTGACAGCAACTGGATTGGAGCCCGAGAGAGAAGGGTCTCAAGTCCACCACGAGGGCCGTCTGACCACCGCCGGTGTACAAAAACGACCTGTCATATGCACTAAGTTACGCAGTGCTTCCTGACTTAGAGCTTACTCACTAATAGACCTTATCCATTGCGTACTTCGTAACGATTTTAACTCCAGTAGCTGACTTCATTGTCCGCAATCACGACACATGGTTGTATTAAGTTACGGGTGAATTGGTATCTTGTCAAATTCATCTAGGGGTGATGAAAAACCTCAGTGCTTTCTACGAAATATTTCACTGCCCTTGACTTATTGCCTATCCCACTTTCTGTGTTTTTATCTGGACGAATGAATGTCGGAAGTTTCTGTTTAATCCAATGAACTGTACTGACCCTGAATTAAAAATAAACATCTTCGCACGAGATGTTACACAGGTTTTCAGATTTCAACGTGCGATTCCATAGATTACGGTTAGTTGAATATGCTCTTTCCTGTTGATTCTCAGGATACACGTGTATGGGAGGCACAGACGCGATATTTATGATAACAGGAAATCAAGCATGTACTTATTAACATGTATTGTACACGTTTCTTGGGAAGTAGTTGCCTTCCAGGAATATTGCTTAGGGCTGCGAAAATTTAATGGAAACACCAACTATTGTCCAACACGGCAAAGTACCAACTACGCAGAAGTTACATTCAGAATCACAATAAGTCACTCCCTCAGTTAAAGGTACGTGTTTCCATTTCTGTATCATGTTCGTGAATCGAATGCTGCTGCTGTTTAGAGACCAGTATCACAATCCCGTCTACCGGATAATCGAAATGCATTCGCTAGCCCAGTAACATCTAACAATGTGGCGTCATTTACGTTCATACGGTGAGGACAGCTTTGTTGTCGCTCTCAAATCACAACCCCATAGATTCACCGGGGCAATGTCCGTCCGTGGGCGCGAAATGGTGCACCACTGAAGTCTGTGTCACTTTTCTCGAGAACGCGCGTTGGCCACAATGATCAGTCATCAATTAGAGGCTTGCATCCAGTTGACCAGTGAGGTGCGCTATACGGATGCAGCAACTAACCATAGCGTTGAGTTCCCACATTAAACATAGCTTTCCAAATCTTTTTGATAATTTTGCTCTTTTATTTACGTCCTTTTTTGTATACTAATAGTGCGATACTTCAGGAAGGGGGTCGCGGCCAATTTAAGGCCGCCAGTTAGGGAATGATCGGCGGATTATCGAGGATTCGAACCTGGGGCTGAGCGGTCTAAAGTCCACCATGATGACCGTTTGACCACCGCCGGTCAACGCAGTCTGAAAATGCTATAGTTCCATATGCGGTGTGTCTAAGGTCTTGCTAAGATGATTTAGCCTTTCGATAAAATGATTTGGTTGATAAGAGAGAGTTGGCGTTCGCCGATCTTGTCAGCTCAAACCACTACCCATGCGCTGTCGACCGGAACCCTTTGAAATTTTCGCGTGCAATGGTTCCGTTTCTGCGAGGGATGATCAGTGCACCGCAGGGCTGCGTTGCTTTTGTAGGGGAATGGTATAAAGCACGTCTGATTTATCGCGTCGTTCCATGCAGTCTTTGTTGTTGAACAGAGTGAATCTCAGATCCTCGATCGGTCTGTTAACGGCCTAATGTCGGGCTTGGCAACCTGAGATGCCCACGTGTACATGGTAGCACGACAATGGCCTTGGCGTTTTTCACGTCCAATTTCAGAATTACTGAAATGTTTGGAGCACCCGTTAGCTGCAAACAACTCACCCAATATGGATTCCTGTTTCTAAAGTTTGTTTGTGTCCCGCAGTGCATCAGTCCGGTGATACGCACTCAGTTCTTCAGAAGACACTGCAGTGTTGCTCATATAGTTGGGAACTCGGTCCGTTCTTGTTGGCTTTTATAAACGACCGTCTCTACGTTTCTGCTTGATTGCTTCATAAAGTGTATTCACAGGTCTGTGGATATTTAGTACTCTAGATACTAACTAGATCCTGAGAATGTCCTATGGAACGGGCAACGAGCCAAAAGTTCCAACGCGTGCCAAAAGACGGTAAGTCAGTGGAACAGGTGAGAAGGACGGTTCATACTGAAACAGCGTCGATCACGTTTACGTTTTAGAGCGACACCGGACGCGATACTAGCTAAGGGAGCTAAAGGTTCAACCGTCCGCAAGCAGAGCAGTCAAAAGTGAGTTTTTCAGTTGGCATAAACAACAAGCAAAAAAACAACGAACAGCCCTGTGGCACAGAATAACATACAAACTACTTAGAGCTAAGTGCTAAATGGTTATGTTTGTCTAAGGTGACTTTTGGTCATGAATTTACACATTCAGACTCATTTATCTCCAGGTCGCTACAGGTAGGCTAGGTGCCAACACAATCTCCAACAAAAGGGATACAAATGCTAAAACACACGACGAAAATGCTTCATAAATAAAATATAGCAGTGGCTCATTGAATGCACCCGATCGTCGCCTTCGGTAAACGGTTCATTAGTTGAGTTCAATTCGATGAATTTGTAAGGCTGACAAACGTCACCGTGCTAGGGAGAAGTCGAACTATGGTTCACATCTATACAGGTTCTTGAAACTCACGCTAAACTCCACAGACATTGATTCGCGTTGGATCAATGCCATGATGCCTTGCAGACCGAGTTATTCACCTTGTATATCCAGTTGGATTCCCAAAGGAAACCACTACGCAATGTGTGATATATGTATAATCTGGTAGTTTACGATCCGGGCTTGCGCGTATCTCAGTGGCTTATCTAGGTAAGCCAAAAATTTTTTCGCTGAATATGGAAACAAGGCAGCATAATCAAGTGTCGTGATCGATGTTGCATCTGCTGTCGAGCTCTAATTTCGTCTAAGAAATTCCATCTGTTCCCTTCTGACGTTTATATGTGCTTTCATTTATGTCATTTCCGAGTGGGTCGTGTCGAAAAACAGAAATCCAAATCAAGGCGATTGAGGAATAGGTTAGTGATTGCCAAAAGTGGGCACCGTCTCTTAAATCGAAAGTCCAATTTTCTTAAAAAATTACGACTTTTCCAAGCAGTTGTAAAGGTGTGTTGGGAGATTAGCAAATCTGGGCGTTGCTTATTAATCCGGACAGAATGATTCTTCATCAGTTCTACCAACTGGATGTTTTCTCTCAGTTCGATATCGACCAAAAAGCAAGTTAGCTATAGGCACAGAAACTGACAACCAGAAGAATTGGTACCTATTTTCTCGACACAATGTCTTCCTTTTATCCACGATTTTAATTTTCAAGAGCTGAGCTCCTTCATTCTTTTTGTTAATGGTGATCTGTATCTTTCATTTCCATCCGCATTACTTAGAATACAAATGCCGAGGGACCGATTGGTTCACATTTGATGGTTGAAGGTGTTGTCCAGCGCGCCTGTAATTATTTTAGGCGATATAAGCCAAAGTAGCTCACGGTGCACACAGGCGTACTGTGATTTTGAATGGGCATTTAGTCCACTTATATTATTTTCGGAAATAGCCGCTTAGGCAATGGATGAATGATCGGGCTCACTAATCTTTCATCATTCAAGCAACGAAACGTCACCGAATCTTCTGCCGTGTATTCCCCTCTCTACGTTTGTTTGCTAGTTGGTAGACATCCCACCGCACATTTTCATGCAATAGGACCCGACAAATTCGCGGTTCGGACATTGGGTTTTGGTCATCGTTAAATTTACAACCGTTCTGGTACTGAGAGAAGCTCATGTTCTTTGCGGTCTGCCGCCTCGTCGTACTCCTCAGTTTTTTTAATCTTAGCCGAATAGAGGGACGACTAATCATCTGATGATGTTCTGCTCTTATTCTTTATCAGGTCCATTTTCCTTGGTGGTGCAGAATCAATCATTCACGGACTCTGGAGTGAATGGAGTCAAGAATACTGGACCGTGAGTTTCCCGAAAACTTATCTTCTTCTTCCTTTATCCTTATATGTACCAAATGAAAAAGTGATCTTATTTGATTTGGTTTCTTGATCTATCGGTTTAGTCCACTTCGGTTCGGCTTTGTCGTCCTTGGAGCACGCAGAAAATCCCGTTGGAATTTCAAATGTGCTACTTCAGAAAGTAAAACAGAACGTTATATAACTTCACAAAGTTCACTCTGTAGGCCGTTTGCCGTTTGTTTAACTTATTCTGGTTTCAAATCCTGTGGCATTTTATTTTAAAGATACACACCATTCTCCTCTCTCGATAGTCAATGTGGGACAAAATGCCGTTTTTCGATGCATGCATCCAGTCGTTTTCACTTGCATGTCAATATCATATTTAGTCCCCGTGATGGCAGATTTCCTTCGTTTATTTTTCTGGTCCACTTTTCACTCACCCGCCATATCAGTTTGTTCGGTGAAAGTTTGCCATTTGGAATTTATGTTGTCTATCTAACATAAAACAAATCATAAAAAACCTATACTCCTAAGACGTTGAAAATAGTGAACATCGAAATAAAACACTGGTTATATTTAGTCTCTTCAATTGTGATCGCTCATCGTCTGTTTTGTTGCTTCTCTCGGGTCATTGTGCCACCCCTTTTCACTTACATCAACTGGTTATAATTTTATGACTGTCATCATTAAAATACCTAGGAACAAAGGAAACAGTTTGTCAGCGAATTGTAGGTTTGCTTTGGTGACCTTTAGGATCGTGCAAAATGGCCTTATGCCACATTTATTTCCACCGGCTTGAAATCAAGCATCGTGCCAACGCATCGATTGCAGATCGGAGAGGGGAGAGTACAGCAGAGTATTAAAACAGTTGGTAAAAAGATATGACAAGTGATTTTTTGTGTTTTTCCATCGTAGGCATTTTGATGTTTGGTTATGTGAATGAAACTTCTGTATTTATGGTACAAGCAAACCGTACAGCCTTTGCGCCACTGGCTTTTCTGAACCAGTGTCCCTCAACGTCCGTGACCAACGCCAGTGCCCACTCCTTGGGCCCTAATCAGGAAGGCTGAAAGCGCCAATAGAGGCCAATGCTGATGCTAGCTTCTTCACATCTCTACCCCAAGTCATGGCTTGACGACCGCAGCGCTTCTTCCGGTACGTGTGTTGTGTTCGTAATAAACCGAGCAGACAGTACGCAACAAATCCGTTTATTAGCGCATCAATAGGCACGTAGGCGAGCGAGCAAGCAAGTGGAAACGCAAACACAGACAAGTGCCGTGAGTCAACGCTGTATGCAAGTGAAAGTGCAGGCCATATTAGAAATTCGGAGTTCCGGGGCTGTACCCGTTCCCAAAATCACTAAAACCGGATTGGACCACACAAGGTTGCTCAACCCGTGGTACGATCTGATTGGTCGGTGCTGTCCGGGACGAAGCACGACTGACGTCACAGTTGACGTCAGTATACGTGTGTGTATGACTGCAGACGTGTGTCCGTGACTGCAGGATATTTGGATCGAGCATACAATGTGCATGTGTTTGCGAAAATGTTTGTCTAAGCACATGATTGTTCACGCCTAACATGACAGTGTGAATAGTACACAGAAAGGCAGACGACGGACAGATATACGCAAAACACGTCCGAGCCAGTGTGTGTGTGGCGTAGAGCGATCACTTTGGCTAGAAGGCGGCTATCCGCGCCCAACACACAACGGCGCATCTCGTCATTACTCACTCGACGGTCCCACCAGATGCGAGCAGCGCTCTAGAGAAATCGGTCTTCTAACACTAAAAGACGCCTGAGTGGCCAGGTCTGGCAACCGTAGGTTAAAATACTACGAACCGGGGCGATGTACACCCGTCCCTTTAGAGAGAGCCGGATATCACGGCGTCGCCACAGATTGACGAAAGGTGCTCTAGCTCCCGCTATTCGTGATGTAATCTCCTGCCCAAAGCCACCTTCAGCTGTGGCCAAGTTCTCGAGGTAATCAAAGCTAGTGACTACCTCCAGCTGGTCAACACAAAGAATGAGTGCATGCACAGGCTCCTGGCAGTCTTGCAAAGTGTACTTTGCACTTGGAAGGCGCAGAGTACATACCATATCTGGATACCTCAATCACTAAGCGATTGAAGGCGTGTTGAACTGCCTACTCATTGTCACTGAGTAAAACGACGTCATCGGCATATTCCGAATCGAAAACTGTTTTCCCTGGGAGGAGTTCAACTCCACCATTTACTTACTCTTTACTCTTCTATTGCTTGCTCATGCGAGAGGATAAGCTAGCTTCATGGATGTCCTGAATGGCACCTGTCCATGGTGGGTGTTTATAGAGGAACCGTTCATGGGAAGTCCTGGGAATCACGTATGAAGTGGCGTCTTCAGCGTCAGTCGGTTTTTATTCGGAGTAGAAACTTTAGCCTGTACACAGCCGAGTGCTGCCTGTCGGGCCACAATAGGTATGTGTTAGGATCCGGTGACGGGACGGTTCATACACTTTTTGGATGGGGGTCTGCCATTCGAAGATGTCCAGTGCGTCCTAGTGAATCATGCGCTACTCAGGATAGCTGATTAAGAGGCAAGAGGCAATTGCCTTATTTAGTGACAGATCACATTCGTGCATGTCACATTGCTGTCTATGGGCTTATGTGGTTTCTATGTAGAAAGTACGGTTCCAGAGGATAAACCCACTACGCCCTCCAATGAAGCCGTGTTGCTTTTGTCTGGCTACTCGCCCTCGGCCTGTCCGATATGGGTAACCCTGAAGGAGCGCTTTGTGTTCCAGTTGGCATAACTCTCTGGGTCTTCGTAGCGCACAAATCCGATTACCACGGTGAGGTAGCAACATCGATCGGGACTCCACCGTTTTGAAGACCGGGCAAGGCATTCCGCAGGACATTTTCTGTTACAAGGTTAAAAACAGACGGGGATAATAACACAGGCTTATCGTACTCCACAGTGGGTATGCAATATATATATATATATATATATATATATATATATATATATATATATATATATATATATATATATATATATATATATATATATATATATATATATATCCTTAGACGGAATCCGAAGCCTGATGGAAAACGACTCCAGTCTACGAGAAAGAACGATGTTATCAACAAGAGACCTAATGGGTTTGATGGATCTCTGCCTGGAAACCTATTTACAATTCAATGAAAAAATATACAAACAAATGCGAGGCACACCGATGGGGTCCCCGCTTTCAGGTCTGCTAGCAGATACGGTCATGAAGCAATTCGAAGCCAAAGCATTCGAAACAATCAGACCTCGTTTGTGGATCAGATACGTTGATGACACATTTGTGATACTAAAAAAATCTGAACTAGATCGATTTTATCAACATCTGAACACGCTCGTACCTGGAATAAAATTCATAAAGGAAGAAGAATGCGACGCAAAACTGCCGTTTATAGACATTCTGATCATGAGGCAAACGAACGGAAATCTAGAAACAACGGTCTATCGGAAACCAACGACAACCGACCGCGTACTGAACTTCCAAAGCGACCACCCAACATGTCACTTGAAGAGCTGTGTGCGCACCCTATTCCACCGGGCCGACACACACTGCAACACACCCGAACTCCGAAAAAAGGAACTGATCAGGCTTTTCAAGTTGTTCATGGCAAACGGTTACCCAAAAAGTTTCGTAAACTCTTGCATCCGAAATAACAAAAGAGGCCAAAAGAAAAGTAGCCCAGAAAGCATGGTCGTGCTACCATACATACGAGGAGCATCAGAGGCAGTAGATCGTATGCTAAAATCGTTGGGCATCAAAGTTGCCCACAAACCCATCAGCACCCTGCGGACCGCCTTATCAACGGAAAAGACCGTGTGGACCAGCACGATCAATCAGGAGTGGTCTACGCTATCCCATGCCTAGGATGTGATAAGGAATACATAGGCAAGACAGGTAAACAACTACGTACTCGCCTACACGAACACAAACTAGCATTGCGACGCGCCGACCCACACTCACAGATTTTTAACCACTGCGCAGACACAGGTCACGAAGTCAAAATCGATAGCGCAAGGGTAGTCGCCCGAGCAAAGAAGAAGGGGGAGAGCCTGGTCCTCGAAGCCCTCCATTCGATCAACTCGTTCAACCGACACGTCGAGGTTGATAAGCATTACGTCACCCTGGCAAAACCGATGGCGAAAAACCGAGAAACGGGCAGACGAGCAACGCACCAAAAACGTGCGGAACCAGCCGTCCCATTCACACACTCATTCACTCACGTTTGACAGCGAGTCCTAGTTTGAATCGAAACGTCACAATAAACGTTTTACAATTCAGCGTACGCCTTGACTTCTCTATAATATATATATATATATATATATATATATATATATATATATATATATATATATATATATATATATATATATATATATATATATACTCCAAACTTGCCTTATTTCATACTGTGTGCCAAACGAAACATGGTACAATCGGGGAGGAAGGGGTAGACAGTTCGAGTCTATAATTTGCTTGTGAGCACAATACTGCCACGTTGCCCAAGCCGAAGTAGGCGGTTTTCTTAGGCGTCTACAACCGGAGCCTTCAGCTATGCAAAGTCTAACCCGCAAGGCAGACGGACGAAACGTGGCGTCCGTAACCCCCTGGGAGCCGGTGACTGAATGCTCAGTTCATACGCCCTTCGGATGAGATCAGATATCCTGGGTGCCCACTGCTCTTCTCCGCCACAAATGCCGGTGAGCATACCGTTTTACGCCTCATACACCACCCATGGTTGGTTTGGAATCAGAGTTTAGCCATCTCCCGTAGACTGACTATTAGTCAGCCAACCTGGTGGAGAGCGCCGGGCATTCGCTTTCGTCCTCTCACTTTAGTGGAAACACCTCCGCCACGAGTAGGTAGTGTGTAGGACTTCCTCAGCAGAAGCTGTGTTAGACGCACGGTCACTTGGGAGCATTCCAAGAGGTGTTCAGGACGGGTAGCTATCTCGGAGCTTGAAACACCCACACCCAACCATACTGAGGCATTTGGAGGTGTGACAATACGATTCTTTGGTGAGGGATGCATACTTCTCAGGTACTCCATTTCTCAACGAACAGTCACACAGTGCTGTCCTATCGACAGAGTCAAAGTCCTGGCGGATGTATGGAAACACGATGTTCGTTGTTCTTTGGAATTTATGACGGTCCTCGGGCAGCTGCCAGAGGATGAGGATTTGATCAATACATTCATGAAAGGCACAGAACCCAGCTTGCTCCTCACAACTCTGCTCTTCACGCGTTTGGCACAACCTGCGACATGCGCCAAATGCAAACAGCTTTGACGCTATTGGGATAAGGCTTATGCCAGTACTTATGGTTAGCCCAGGCGCTACGCGAGCACTTCTTAAAGATACAGACTAAAATGGATTCACCCCACTAGGAGGGAACCTGTTCAGGATTTAAAACCCTGGAGAATGAAAAGCGGATTTTTCTAACAAGCACTTCTCCACCGCCCTTAATAAGGGCCAGAGGGAAGGCCATCGGAGCTTGTCGCTTTGTAACGTTCTAAGACCTGAATTCCCCTATGGATCTCCTCCTCGGTAATGGGATCTGCCGAAACAGACCACTGGAAAAGCCGTTGAAGTGACTGATACCTACAGTCAACGAAACTGTGTCTGGAAGTGCTTCGCTCAGCGTTCGAGATGCTGATGTTAATTGTGAACTAGCGAGCCATCAGCTTCGCAGATGGTTTCATTCACACCTGATAGTTTTCTATCGGTGACTCGAATAAGATATCGCAGCTTCCGAGAATTTCCCATGGCGGCAGCACTATCTCTAATGCACGCTGTAACCACAAAAATTCGCGGTCCCTACGAACACTTGCGTTAAGTTTGTCTTGTTACGAGCCGTGTTTAACTATGCTCGCTTCCAGCTGAGATCGACTGGCGTGGGTCGCGAAGGCACAGAGATCCGGTATATACCCAGGGTTTTCCGGCACGACAAGACAGACCACAACTCACGGCCAACGAAAAGCGAAGCATCATTGCTCAGTGACAAAGTTTTGGTTGATGTTATCAAGTGCATGCGCATCATGCGCATCTAACGTTTTAGCTAGCGCTTTCTGGAAGGCGGATAGGCGAAGTGGATCGGAAAACTCATCGCTGTCTAACAGTCGTTGCAGCATACGTTAGGAAAGTCCACCGAAGCACATAGACAGCTGATTGCAAGCTAGTGAGTGGTCGGAGTCAAGGGGAGTGCTCGATTTCGAGCTACAGTCTTGTATGCAATCCTGTCATTTGTGGCTTATTGCGACGTGATTGATCCGGGTTCAATGCCTACTCAAAGAGATTAGCCGCCAGTTGGCGTAACGCCGATTGGAGCATCTGAAATTCGCACTAGCGAGAAACGGGCGATGGTTAGAGCACACAACCAAAGGGCATTTTCCGAGCGACAAGAACTTAAGCCAAAGGGCCTTCTAAAGGTACCTCGTCCCGTGATAGTCGGCTGACTCTAGCATTCGTATCTGTAGCAATCACGATATCAACCCGGTTCGCTTTACACAAGAGGTTGTGTGGTTTTTGGGTGAAGTTATCTTTGATTGCGTCTGAGCTGCCGTCGGTGGATGCATGCATCGAAACGACACAAATTGCGTCTATCGAGACGGCGGCTGCTGACTTTGCACGAACCTCTGAGTCTGTTTGCTCATGAACGACTGTTCACTGGGATCTAGCCTAACGGTGCCGCTTCAGCTCTTTCCCTGAGAGTATTGCCAATACCAGCAAGACTGGAAGCCAGAAAGGTATAAGTGAAACTTCACAGGATTAGATGAAGGCGCCAATCGGATGGTGGTACTGGGGTCTTGAGTGTGAGTCTCTTGGATGCAGCACACCAATGGCAAGAGGCTCAAGCGCACGAGCTCAGCTTACCTATTGTCCCACATATATCAGGGTTCGCACGTTGAACGTGGCTAGTTTGAATGGGCATCGAGGATGAAAGAGAGCACCATATGGTAGTAGCGGGTTTGGTGAGACATTGTCACTAATTGCGAAGGGACGAGAGAATATGTGACCAAGATTTCCGCCGATGGCACCTCAGTTTGTATGGACGGCCGAAGTTCTCGTTGGGTGTGAAAATGGCAGAGAATGTATAAAGGAAGTGGACATAAGTAAGGGGATAGGAAAGCGTTTTTCCGTCAGGTGTGAGAGGGCCGTCACGTGTGTGCATGAGAAGACACGTTAGATATATCTACCATAATTGTTAGCGTTGTGGGCTGTTGTACTACTGCTTCGCCCAGTACAGAGTAGGCCTTTTATTGGAGGATGCGCCTCTAACTTTTGCGCAGTCAAGTGCTTCCTGCAAGGCAGCAGCGTTGGTTCTGATGAGCCGGTGGTCAGTTTTTTGGTTCATTCGTTTCTTCTGGAAAACCTTGCCCTGTAAGTGGAACACGACAAGCAGCTATGATCTTATTTAGTGGCAGGCCAAACTCCACGTCACAGTGCTGTCAGAAGATTTATGTGGCGTTTCAGAGTGGAGAACGCTAGCTAAGCTGAAATCCGACCATGTCCTCGAACACTGCCAGTGATTGTCCACGACCGTTTATTGGGTGTGTTTACTTTCACGGTTAACCGCCGTGGCGGCCGTTCGTCTATCTACGACCTTCGGACGCGTCTGGTAGCATACAACTCTGCGCTCCCGGGCCCCTCTCTCACAAGGTCTCTTTTGTTTTGTTTTGTTTGCGTTTGTGCGTAAATGCTATCTTTCTAGTTTTATTTAATTTAAAAAATGAATAACTCTTCTTAGTCAGATAGATTTAATAACCGGTGGTGGCACCGTAGGAAGTTGATCTCGGGTTCCAATCTCGCCATCATCCATCATTTGCTTTCCTCAGCTACCTATGGAGATGTTCCCAGATGTGTTTTACCGTTGTTTAATGATGAGTCCAAGGGAAGAATAATCTGTTACTTACTTGGGAGGTTTATGTAATATCATTTCAACTGGGATGAGTCTAAGAAATCCCATGGAAACTCTCCTTGCACATGACTTCAGTGCCTCTTCACAGCGGTTCTCGAAATAACTGAAACAGCTCTGGAGCTTGTGTTCCTGATAATAGTTCTTTATTTCCATGAAGACATGCCTCCTTGATTTCATTCGCACTGTCTGCTGTCCACTGTGACTTTTCAAGCTGTTTACATTTGAGCTTTGGTACTCCATTGCAGTTTCAGTCTACATAACCAATAACTATACACCTGATGGTATGATTTAAGTACTGTCCGTCAGTGGAACTGAATGGGTGAATGGACAGTCAAGAATGTGCTATCACAGGACAACAGCAAGTGAAATTTTCAAGTAGATTAAGTGTGTGTAGACATGAGGGCATTTTTGACGTCTCCCTACAGTTGCATCCTATAATGTCTTGAGCTACGAAGTAGGTGGATCCCTTGAGTTTAGTAGGAGTCCATCCCAGAATAGTTCAGTTTAATGTTTCAACTTTTATGCTATCCCTACCATGTGGCGGACTGATCCATCACTCAGAAATAACTCCATCTACTTGACAACACAAGAAATGTTTTGTGAGGACTCAAACCACTAAGCAATTTGTGTATTTGAACCGCTGCCCATTATAAGACGGGAAACTTTGAATCTCTATTCTAACTCGTTCGCATATCAGTTGAGTAGTCCAATGAACTGTTTGCATCCCAGCTCCAAAGTGAAACTTCCTTGCTCTGAATGGAGAATACTTAATCGATAACTCCACTTGTTGGCTATTTCAATAATTGGTAAATACTTCCCAATCTTTGAAACTCTGTTGAGATCGTAATATTGGAGATGGTTCAAGCGCCATAAGCCACTTTGGTTTGCTCACACTGGTCAGTTTTTTTGTAGGTATCTAAATTAAAAAAAACGAAGCAAGATAAAAATGTTATGAAGAGCGCGGTGCTTTTCCAGTTTAGTACCTTGAATTTGTTCCTCCGTCATTCATTTTATTATTTCATGTTCCCAGTTTTTCTGTTGGTTAACTTAATATTTCGATCAAAAACATTCCATCGATTTACAAGTTTATCACACATTTTGTTCATTTGGACGTGCGTGTAACTTCCGTTGTCACTTGATAGCTGGTGTGTCAGTCTCTCTGAGTGGTACCTTCTGTTTTCCACTTCCAACCTAGTTTTACACAAGATGTCATTATCAGGTGGTCAAGTACTTTGAGCCAACCCACTCATATTCCTCAATTGTTTACCAATAAAGTCCAGCTTGACGAGTCAACCGTACTGTGAATTTTTTCTAATAACTCCAGTCTGCCGTCGTTTTACTTCAGGCCAGGCGTAGTATGGTTTTTGCCTCACATCTGCGCCAAATAGCCGACCAGTTCCGTGCCAAGTATCTGGCCTCGAACGACCACAGTGATCGGACACTCATGCCAAAGCCTACACAGTCTCAGTTAACTGGGTCGGCTTGGATGCGTGCCTCCTGGCCCTTGGCTCCGGCCTTGGGTGGTCCATTCCTAGCCGTTCACTGGCGATGTGGTGATTTTGTCAGTCATTTGACGGGACGTTGGAATTACACTCCTTCACCTGCTCTGGCCGCGAAGCAGATTGCCGAAGCCGCACAAAATCAGAAGTTAGATGTAGTCTATTTGGCTACGGATGCCTCGGAATCTGGTACATGATGAACAAGGATTATCTAGTGTATATGTTATATTTTCTCATTGCCGATTTGTTTCTCTACATTTTCAGCTCATTAGGTTCTAACCAAATTGTCTCGGGGTGACGGTATGAATTGACAAATAAATGAATCACCGATGATTGAGTTCAACTAATTTCTATGAGTTGGTTTGACTTGGAATTCACCGATTATACCATTTTACTGGGTGATGGTGCGCAGGCCACAGTATGCTTTGGTTAGCTTAATCTTTAAGGTTTTGGAGTAGGATTTCAATTCTGGTCCACCGAGGAGTAGAGTGCTTTTACAAGGCTGGCAAAAGTCTGACCCTAAAATCACCGTTTGTGGTTGGTAGAAGTAGTCGATGACTTCAAGTACCTTGGGTTCCGCATCGCCGCTGGTGTATGCAAGGGAAAGAAAGTCCCATCACGCACAGCAGGAGCTAGATTGGCTTTCATTAATCCATGTCATCTCACGGTATCGGACTCTCCTTGGATGTGCAGATTTACAATGCCACTGTTCGTAGTGGCTTACTGTATTGCGAGACCTGACTTCTCTGTGCTGATCTCACGAAGGTCTTACGCATTCAACCATCAGTATCTCTGAATCAATACCGGTACTATGAATGAATTCCAGTTGAACAACAATGAGATTGATCATCGTGTGTTGGGTGCGCATAGTCACTCTCTTAGTAGGGAAATTAATTTGACTGGAGTTTTTTCAAACTTTTTGTCCATAACCTTGCGCTGTTTTCGCGTCCTGTCGTGGTCAGAAGAAGCGACACGGCGGTCATCCTGTAGCTTGGTTCAAGGGTGAGAATGAGCTGTTTTCGGTTGATGTATCCTGACTTGCCGGATGAGACCCTAGAGATGGGGATTGTTGTTAATCAGAAGCCGTAAGAGATTTGTCTCGGAATCGAAGAGAGGTCATTTCAAAGCGTCAAAAACTAAAAATAGACGAACTCTATGCTTTCTGTATGATCCCATCAATTGGTGTTCATTTTCCTATTGTCTCATTTGTCTTGTTTCATGAATATATATATATATATATATATATATATATATATATATATATATATATATATACCCGCACGTTTATATACTGCTTACTAGCAATATGAGCGCTTGCACACGCGGCTTCGTTGTTCGTTGGGTTAGCAGTGATCCAGACACGATCAATTATCAAAAATCACAGTTGTATTTCATTTGTGGGCTCTTCAATGTAGAGTATTCATTCATACCAGACATTTCAAATTGGATCCTAGGGAAGATATTTATATATAGTAGTAACATATAAGTGAGTGGACAGAATTGCCCCGGAAGCATGACCAGTATCGCGGTTGTTGCCGCTCATCAGGTACGTCTACCTGGTACTCTTACGCCCAATTTCCTTCATATTTATAAACTCTGTTGTTTTATTGTCACTAGGACTTAATTTGAAGCGTCAGGAATGTGGATGGATACTCTTCATTGAACAGTCCACAAATGAATCACAGCTGTGATTTCTGTTAGTTATTCGTGTCTAGGTCACTGCTAACCCGGCATGCGCAAGCGCTCATATTGACAGTAAATAGTATATAATGATGTATATACAGATATCATAAATTTGAGACAAGTATTGCCTTTCAGAGACGTGAACCAAAATGTGTGTTCTCTACTATGTGGTATTGCTGAAGAGCAGAAAACCTGTCACGAATATACTGTATTCCTAAATGCTGATAGCTGAATTTCCTACGTTCCATGTGCAATGCTGAACTGTGCAGATTGACCGGAAATCACGAGGCCATTTTCACCTTTAAAATAATGACACTGATGTTAACGTAAGAGATTCTAAGACTGAAGTAAACTTGTTCAAACGCAAAATCCGATTTCTTTATTTCCGTTTGAGGCACTACTACGTCACCTCGTACAATGAAAGTCCATTATTTATTGTAGTTTCATTCCGACAGATTTTTTCAACCTCCCACACTTATATACGGGTTAGCTGTCACAGTTTTTGTAATACCTGTACGGTTTGGGCTAATTTAATCTCTTCAATAGTGCAACAGGTGCTTTCAGTTATGTTTTCTAAGTTCATGATCAGCACTATGTAGTTAGTGTTTCGCACTAGTCAGTTATTGTTTATCCACGCTAATACTTCAGACGTGAAAGAATTGGAAGATGAACTCGCGCCAATAACAGTGGTACGTTTCGTCCCTTCTGATTCCGATTGGTCACATCTTGGACCCGGTGAAATCGCCATCATTGATCAGTGGATTTGTGCTCATGCAAGGTAAGCCTAAACGAGCGATTCAACAAACAGTCCACGTTGCCCGTTTATCCATATCGGAGTCATCATTTCTGTTACCTTCATCTCTACCACTGCCACTACGACCGCCGCGATCATCGTCGTTATCAGTGTCGCCAAGGCACTGTGTTCCTTTAGACTCAAAATGATCATCTTCACTATCTGATGAATACATTATCAGCTCACTAAGGCTGTTCGCGTTAGCTATCAACACAGAGAACGAATAGTTACTTATAATGCCCAAAATCCATTCTTTTTTTGAAAAAGTGGATCATTTTTATCTTAAAATACCAAACGAACACGCTTAACCGGATGACCCAGAAGTAGTTCAAGTATTGGATCCTTATTTTCCACGTGTGCAAAATAGAAAGGCGGTTACATAACCATATCAATAAATACATCCCTATATGAATTGGAAAAGCGATCAGCAACGTGTTACAACAATGACGGTGTCCAAAACACGGATAATTATTTTCTTTCCAGCTAGCTCATTTGTAATAGCAAAACGCATTTTGGTTCGGTAGGTTTGGAGATCATGAACCTCATCACAGAAAAATGTTTACTCTAGTGCATACAAGTTCTTATCGATAACAGCCATCGTTTCACGCCCTAATAGTTATAAGAATAACCATGTTCCCTTCACATTGTTTGTCAGTTTCCTAATGAAAGAACCGTTGAGGTTAAAATTTTGTTGCGGAAAATGCCCCAGGTTCTTACAATTGTACTGTCGGGTGTCAATAAAATTTCATTTCCTCCCAAAACACCCGCCATGGAATTTTAAAACACATCCTTGATTACCATTCACTGATCGGTTTTATTTGTCTTCTTTAATTTCACGTTGCTTAACGAGTTCACGCTTGCCTGGTTCAAAAAAGACTAAGACTCTTTTCTCACCTTTTCTCCGATTTGGGTTACTGCTACGAGATAGCAACCAAAGCCACCGCGCCCAGTACATGGTCAACGGTTGTTTTAAACAGAACTAAACCGGACGGTCCTTCTGTTCTGCTGCTGCCTTGCTCGAATTTCCGCGAACGTGTACACACTGTATATTGCGTCTTGCGTTCTTCGTCTGGTCAGTGAGCTACCTAGCTTCGGATCAGCTTGTATTCCATTCCGTAGTCCCTGTGTTATGCGACTGCGATTCATAGTATCCGATATCGTGATTTATTGTCACACATAATTTCGGGCTTCGATTGTTGATAACTCACACAGAATTATGTTAACGGCCTTTCTGTTGTTAGCCGATCGATTAACTTGCGCGTAAAGTCCCGGATCAGATGCAATGAAAATCGAGACTGTTTGGATATACGATCCTACTAAACGATAATCAATCATTGAAGAGATGGATAATGTGAATCGCTAATCATGGGGTATCTCGGTGGTGACAGTGGTTCGATGCACTCCCCAAATGACGGTGTTTTTTCCGATGAAAGAATAAAAAACGAAATTGTACAACGTACCAGGGAGCAGTAAGACGGCGCGCAGCTTTGTCGCAAAGATTTGCCGACAGCGGTAAAAGGCACCATCCATTGTGGCTCATCACACGAAGACAGCCGGCGGTTGAGTCAAAAAGCGTTCAATACAGCGCTCGGTTGTGTCCAGTGGGCCCGGAATTCGGTAGCTAAAGCGGAATGTTTTCAGGGTTGACGCGCGATGCGCGTGGAAAGTTCGAGGGTGACGCTAACGTTACTCACGAAGGGGAGAGGTGCACCCAAATGAACCGGGTAGAGAGCAGGGGGTCCGTAGTCCGTGGTCCGTCGGGCGAGTTATCGGTGTATATATGTATGCATGTATGTCGAAAAAAATCAACGAAGGGATTGTCAACATACCAGAGCACGTGGCCCACACGCTCCATAGACAGGTGAGAACAAATTGGGGAAGAAATCAAAATTATTATTTTAGAAGCAAGACAGCTGTCAAAGCGCATTAAGGAACAATCCACGTAGGCTTAGACATGGGGGCAACGGGGTAGTACCAAGTTCACTCGTTACGCACTTGGTAGAAACTGGGCTTTCAAATGACATCCAGTCCGTTTTCAAAGTTGTCTACTGGGTCCCACAGTACGTGCCAGGAGCAATTAGGCGCCCGTCTTGGTGTGTTCTGATTTCCGCCCCGAGCGATTCCTGCGCTACAGCATCTTTGGTACTGCGAAGCAAACACGCGATTCTCGAACTAGGTGCAGAACAGAATGACCACGGTACGTTTCTTTTTCATCCTATTTCGTTGCTGTCGTTGTCATTATTGGTATCATCGTTGCTGTTTTCATGCACATAGATCAACCTATCCCATACTGTTTTCTTGTCAGGTTTTTTATGGGCACTTCCCCGTCCACATTCACATTTCGAATAACGGAAGAGCGTACAATCATGGGTTTCACTCCTGAATCCACTTTCAACACATTGTGCGCCAGTGGCCAGGCCCGGTATTACACGAACGGTCAAGATCAAGTAGACGGAGAGACTGACAACTGTGAGGCTTTGACTTTCTGGTCGATCAAGCTGGAACCCGAGTACACTGTACCATCTGCAACAAGCAGTTTGCCTCTCCGAAGCCAGGATGAACTCTGAAAGCGCAGTGTGTTTCGGTGATTCTCTTGTATCAGTATCTGTGCTTGTTCCCAGTCCAGCATTTCCCCTGGACGGAAATGACCAAACCATTGAATTGTTCGCTAAATATTTGTTTCACACACCTTGCAGAAGATAGAGATCAAATATTTTAAGATGTAAAATTAATAGAATGTTTTCAATCATAAGTTGTAAAACCTTTGCTGGTCATGGGACACAGGGTTACAACGTGGGGAATCGTATTCCATATGCGTGCTCCACCATACGCTTTTGTTTTGTGTTAGTTCAACGTTTGCATCCAGTATTATTGCTGCGGAAGTATTCTCACATCCGGAATCCGAGCCTTTTTAGCGAGCCGAAGGCCACGATTACCCGAATTCGTAAGCTTTTGCTAGTGTGCTTCAGTTAGATGAAAGTTTTACTTCAAGGACACATCTAGTGATATCAGTAGGGTTTACACTACTGGATCGTCCTGAAAACACATTTACGGTGCAGTAAAGTTAACTGTGTAAAAAACCGGAAGTTTGATCTCACCTCAATACTATTGGATTTAAATAACAGTTCTAACTTGACACTAATCGTACCAGGATTAGGAAATCAACCGATCCGCTTCCGCACAAAGTTTTAATTCAGGGTAAGGGCGGTGCACAATTTTGATTAAAAAACATTTGCTTAGTCATGATTGTGGGTATCGTGTAGTTCAGAATGGGTGGGTAATCAAAAGCACGCGTCCGTCTTTTGGTCACATTTTCTGTCTTTGAACTGCAGAATACCTGCCAATTTACCTGATTCCTGTTTATATTGAATAGGCAAGCAATGTTTACATGCCCTCTTCAACCATGTGTGTAACTGTGAGCGTAGCATCGAAAATACCAAGTTACAGAGAACGATCTTTTTGGCTGTCGAGTCTTTTTTCTTACGATCCAGTGGGAACAATCAGTGCATCATCGAATTCTGTCAAATAATTGAATAAATTGTGCCTTCGGAAGACTTTCTAATCAGATAGAACCGTTGAAAAGAAAAGCCAGAGTTGCGACATAGCACGATTTATGCCCGGGACGATTTCGCTGCATCTCAACATGGTGCATACTGCAGAACGATACTGTTTATATAAGTTCATATAAAACAATAATGTTCGAAAATATAGGGGAAATTACAATAATCAAGTCACGTCACCATGGTAAAGACACATTAACAAACACCTGTTTCTGCTGATACAATATTGGTTTCCATCGATGTATGGCAATGGCTTCGGCGAACCTCAACAGCCTGGTATTCTTTGCCACGTATATGACCCGAAATGCAGGGCTTCGGTCAGCTGAATGTTGCGTCATCAGAAGATGACGAACGACGGCTGACGACGGGATCTTATGGTTTCGAACATTGGCACTATGCGTTTGATCTGACCCCGATTGCATCACAAAACGTTGTACCCAATTTGGAATATGTTGAATCACTCGGTTACGCAACTGCCGCTCTGTTCGACCCACGTAGGTTGCTCCGCAACTACACTGAAATTGGTAAGTCAGATTAGATTTGGTGTACAGAAGTAGGCGTTCATTCACCGAGGGTATGGGAATCCCCATCTTTCGATGAACAATTCTGAGGTCAGCTGCATAATATGTTCGAGCAATCGCTGATCCGAGTCGTCGCTTGAGCAAGCAATTGACGTCATCACCTTTAGAATGGAAGACAAAGGGTGACTAGTAATTTCTCTGCCGAACAAGTCGTTTGTCTGATGACCTTAGGCTTACTGTGCCTTTCGATAAACACATCGGGATAAGCGTTTTCGTTTGATTGACTGTCCTTTTGGACCCCACGTTTCACACGCAGACCTCAGGTCATCCGACCAACCTGCACTGGGAACACTCGGACAGTCAATCAAACGAAAAATTCAACAATCCCACACTACTCGCAAGTAATTGCGTGATATATATACCATAAGCGTTTTCGGTCAAAGCTTCTTTCAGCTGTCGTAGTTTGTTGTCAATTATGTCTTGTGTGCAAATACGTCGTACTCTCTGAAATAGTATTCGGACCAGGCCACGTTTATATTCCACAGGCACAAAACTGTCAGAGTGCAAGTATTGGCCTGTCCAAGTTTCTTATCGGTAAACAGACTTGGCGATTGCTCCATCAATCCTAGTCATTAATGTCGAGGAAATGCAGTGTATTGTCTATTTTTTTACTTCCACGGTAAGTCGTATATTCGGATGCAGACGATTGAGTTCATCCATAATCCATGTCGTCTCTTGCAGACTCTTTGTGATGATTAGAGTATCATCAACGTATCTTTTGTAAAGTTCTGAACGTTCCAGGATTTTACTCGCCTTTTCCCCAAGATGAGCCATAAATATATCTGCCAGAATGGGACCCAATGAACTTCCCATTGCGACACCGTCGATTTGTCTGTAAGCCCGGCCAAGGAAGGAAAACGATACGTTTGTTGTGCACAGTAGTAATTGTCGCTCCAGAACTGATAGTGGTATACCGATTTTGAGTTAGTTTTGCTTAACATGGCCGCTGATGATACATATGACCTCCCGAACGGAAACATTCGCGAACAGTGATCGCACATCATATGAAGCCATTTGTTTCCCTTTCACATTAATCTGATCCAAAGGCTTTACTATTTCAAAAATGTCTTTGATAGTGTGTCTGACCATTGATTTATGAACTGGCTCAAGCAATTCCACCACTCATTTCGCCAGTTCGTGTTGTGGTGAATTTGTCATAGTATTGGTCGAGGTGGCACTCCCGGTTTGTGTAGTTTCGGCAAACCATACAGTTGTGGAGTTTGAGTTCCTTTTGGCTTCAGATTGTGAACTGTGCTTTCATCAGAACACGTTTTCAGAGACAAACAATTGTTTTCAATGATTCATTCTCAAGTCTTTACAAATCATATAGGAGATGGTTGTGCTGAAATGGTCAAGGGTCATTCGGATTGGACGTAGTTTGTGGGGGGAGACGGGTTGGGGTTAGATCGACGTGTCGATCTGCACGACTAGGTCGTGACGGTCACATGGTTCGGAGCTGAGTGACTCCCTCCAATTACCCTGGCCGCAAGTGGACCACCCCCACCCCAGTCACTCAGCTCCGAACCATGTGACCGTCACGACCTAGTCGTGCAGATCGACACGTCGATCTAACCCCAACCCGTCTCCCCCCACAAACTACGTCCAATCCGAATGACCCTTGACCATTTCAGCACAACCATCTCCTATATGATTTGTAAAGACTTGAGAATGAATCATTGAAAACAATTGTTTGTCTCTGAAAACGTGTTCTGATGTCACAATGTGCATATTCCGGAATCTAAAGCATAACTGTGCTTTCATTGATGAAGTGTCCTTCAAGTAGAAATTGTACTTCTGCCGATATCCGTTGTTCTAGTTCCTTAGGATCATCGCAGTTATCTTCGCGTACAGACTTGCTGGGATCGTCAAGAACGCTTTTCATCTTCTCATAATCATTCCGATCCATCAGCACTGCTCCGGACCCTTTGTCATGGCGTAAAATTAACGAATTAGGTCGCAACTGTAGCTCTTTGATGGCGGATATGTACTCAGTTGTGAGGAGTGAATTATGTCTGAACGATGTTATCCGGTACTGTCGTTCCAAGTCAACCAGCTTTGCCTTGAACCAAGTCTCCGTATCATTTGAAGTTGGTTTGACTATTTTTAGTTGTTCGAATTGCGCCTGTGTCTCTATGCTGTTTATTTTTTTCGGTGGTATGCAGAAACGTAGACCACAGGAAAGAGCCTGTAATTGAAGTTCATTCAGTGCAACCGATGACAAATTCCTCACACACGTTTCTGGTTGTTTCGGAAAATTCGGTTCAGCTGACTTGTGAACGATGAATTTCTAAAGCTTGTTGAGTGCACAAAGTTTGGCCATGCGGATGCGCTCCATACAGAAGTTGGTAAATTTGATCTGACTAACGAGGATCAGTTTGTAAAGAATTATTGATCTCTCGATGCACGTTGTCTGCAGTGTCGTTAATTTCTCTTCATAATCATCAATCTGATAGAACTGGGAGTTAGTGGGCTACGATAAAACCAAGCTACGTTATTACTTCTAAACAAGGAAACTTACACCGTCGTTATATGACTTACAGTTCGGAACATACCCATCAGATGCCGCGTCAAACCAGGTCTAAACCATCACAAAACCTATAGTCTCCTTTCGTTTGCGTCAACAGGAGAATCGCTCACTGGAAGTTCGGAAACAAAAATGATGATTCTTGGTGTTACGTTCAAATTCGGGAATAATCTAAGTGGCCCTAATTAGCGAAAAGATTTCATATATCGCTAAAGAAAACGGAGAGGTTTACACACAGCTGTGCGTCATGGGGATGTGTTCACAAATCGACGGTGAAATGCACAAGCAACTGCGGGGCGACTCCATAGGAGTATCGCTTTTCTGCTTGCTGAACTATTCGAAGTTAGATTACTGGAAGCAGCTAGCCGCTAAATGTGGATCGGATACACGGACGACATAAATTCCGGGAACGGAACTTCGACGTAGACGGGGCTTTTCATCTGTGTTTGATGGTACTGAACTAGAAGCAGGAGGAAGATGCTGTAAAAATTCCATTTGTCAATATTCTGTTGTTTTAGTGAGACAAAAGTCAAAGGGAACCATCAGCCAAAATATTCCACCAGTGGACTGAGTTCTGATATGTGGAAGCGACTATTGGATATGCAGTGTGGAGGTTAACTAACCTATACTGTCGAACCGAGTGGACATTCTAGCGGGGGCAGGTTTCAAATGCATAGATGATTCACTTTATTTACGACCAGCAGAATGTGCGAATTTCATTACGACCCAAATGGAAAGAAAAACGACAAACATTTACGATCGGGTGCTTAAGAAAATGCCCAGCCAATGTAGGACCACAATCGGTTTTACAAATCCGATGAGGGTCATTTTATACTACTCTATGCAATACAGTGGCGCGCATAAAGTCATCACATGCCGAAATGGTACACACACAAGCCGGTCTTCGCTGCGTGGTCAGTTGTATCTAGTAGATGAGACAGCGTGAACTATGATAAATCACAGCATGGGTAACACCATCCTTTGCCTTCATTGCATTAGAGAAGCACAGACGAAGCGTGCAATGAGAACTACGCACTCACTTTGTGGAATACACAATGACTCTACAACTAGCAGATTTGTGGCCGTTGGGTGCAATAAATAGAAGTTTTCCAGGCGGTTTCGCGGTATGATTGGAAATCGTAAAACCTGATCATCAAAGCATCACACACTACTAACATTTGGGAAACAACAAACGTTGCACTTCATGTACAAAACTGCTGAACTGATTTTTACGTCTAGGGCGGAAGTTTTGTCAGTCCAATACGTCATTAAGTGACTGGTAATTAGACGGCACAGAATAGCGTTCACATCTCGCCTTTGAACTAGTTTTTCACAGCTAAAATGAATAATAGACTAATCAAACTACTGTCTTGTGAGAAACAATACCAATTTGTAAGAATCTAAACACGTTTACCAAGACGATTCGGTGTACTAAATTAGAGAATGTTCAGTAAATGATAGTTTAACTGAGGAATAGGTTAGTGGAGTCAGGAAATGAGTCGATATGTGAAGAAATCGTATTGGTCCGGGATCAGTTTCCGTCAACCAGTGGAGTTCGTTGTACTCATCCACCATGAAACACAGTCGACGTTTCTGGAAGCTGTAAACTATGCACGGCTCATGTAATTACTATTTACTGATTTAGATTTGTTGCAAAACTGACAAAAACCAGTTGGAAGTCTAGAAGAAGAAATGAAATGCCAAATACACCTGTCTTCTTGGCTGGCCAAATTAAGTTCCTGCTCCCCCCTTTTATAATCTATCTAATTGTTAAACTAAAATGAGTTCATAGTTTTGATTAGATATTCAGTTTACACTTTCAGCTATTCATGACTTTGAAAGACGTAACTTTTCCGCGGTTCATGAAGGATGTACAACGCCAGAAAATGTCAGAACTATTTGGTGTCCAGCAAAAGTTGAAGGATTTTATTCATGTTAAACTTGGAATAATGTTAACCTCAGAAATGTGATTTCATTTCCAGTAGTTGGGAATTGAGTTTTTTATAGGCTTATTCGTCATACAGTTTCAGTGCTTAACTCACCATTGTAAACCGTACTAACATGTGAATTCACTCAGTTTTTCTAAGAGGTTCATCATTTAGATTTAGAAAACTTTATGTACGCGGTAGTTGTGCAACAGACAACAAGTTCAAAAGATAGACTTAAGACTGAACGAGATCTATATGAAACCATGACAAAATTAGTTACCAGTAATGCCTGAAGTGTCCTCATATTTGTCCACATCCTTTCCGAATTAGCCTTTCCTTCGTTCTGAGCTGCTGTGATCGACTGCTACGGTAGGAAAAATTGGTAAGGCTTTGGATCGGTTGCAGCAGCCGCATTGTCAGTCCCCGTTACAATACTAATTTACTCAATTAGGTCCGCCCCAAGAACGCAGATTTTTCTCCCTCTGCGATCACCTCTAAATCTAGCGACATTGGACGACAACTTTCCGGTACCGACACCACTGCTTACGAGAGTTACACGGTTCGATCCCATCAGGCCAAACAACTAGCGAAGAGCTTCCAATCAGAAAGAGATCCCCAAACACAGGTGGCATTCGTAAAAAACGTTTTTGACAAAAAGTCGTCTTTTCTTCATACAGATAGCTTTGGAGTTATCCGATTAGTAAGCGCCGAGAGACGAGGCTACAAACAACATAACTCTAACCGTTTTTACTGTGGCCCCCTTACTGAAGTCTCCATTCTGTTCGGATTTGGGAGTATAACACGTCTTGGACCCTTCCGATGTAACCACGATGTCCGCTGGCGTGGTCTACCACCATTGTGTTCTGTGTTTTATTGGTAATTGGACATTCAAATAAACTCGGATTCCTCTTTCTCTCCAAAGGAAACTCACCATCTGGTTTTTCGAACTATGCACGGAACCACGGTACATTAACAGTGAACTTCTCATAATCGACAAAAGCTTTCAAGCGATTAACGATTGTCCGGTGTGTATGTACAGCTGGACCACTTCCTTGCAGGTAGTTTGATACAATGCGTAATTTTTTTCAAGCGCAAGTGATTTTAATGCTGTAACCTGAAAGCGCTCTCTGTATTGGCACCTTTGCAGATATGCAGTCGTTCAGATGCACCCTACTGACAAATCTGTCGTTTAGATATTTGGAAGTGGTTCTGTTCTGATCAGGACTAAGAAATGTAGTTGCGCACAGCGAAGAAAACAATCAATAGGAAAAAATTTGTCCTACTGTGTTGCCTGAATGAGCCCTAATTAGGCCATAATGACTAGATACTATGACCCATCGTTGAAACCCCTGCACATGTTTCAGAAATCCCATTTTTCTGTCTGCTGATGAGGTCGAAAAAACATCGAGTATGACGTTCCAGTTTATTCACAGTATCATAGGCTAGCTCCGTATGCAAAAATATTTGGACTTATTGCACTATGGAACGGGAACCGCTGCCCTTTGCTGACTAATCAAAACTGGAATGGAAGACAAGCGTGTTCCAAAGTTTGGAAGTGAGTTCAGAGGCTGCACAGTTTTTGTGCCCAAAAGAAGCACTTTGATATCTTTCTGTGAATAAACTTCCCACTCCCTCCCTTCGGGTTTAGATAAATTGATCCAGTATCGCGATCACTAATGTAGATTGCACTTCATTGTCCTCTGGTAATCGTAGAGACCGACCTGTGCCAAGCAGTTGACATTGCCGAATGAAAAATCCTCACAATTTCGCATCAGTCGCCCAGACTCCACATCCAAACTTAAACGATGACTACCTAATCGGTGCCCAACTGTAACACTGGAATCCAGCCGTGCTTACTGCTGCCAAAATGCTTGCCACTGAAGACGGTTAAGGGGTTTCAACCACATGACCACATGATGAATATCTGGAATACGACTGACGCTGAAAGTTGTATAAAAATCAACTAAAACCAATATTCTGTTCTGGGTTGCATACTTTTTTCATTACTCAAATTGGTTTGCAGTAAAAGAGGTAAACCCCACAGTCGTAAGAAGTACTTCAAAGGGGACGTGTGTGAGAAACATTAACATCAGATTCAGTTCGTTGATTATGTTTTTGAAAATTGAAAGACTGAAAGTGATTGGAAATGCAGAAAGAGGAAGAGTATTCCAAAGCTTTGTAACAAGGGGGCTAAAGGAAGACTGAAGTAACGAAGTTCGACATCTAAGGACAGAGCTTTGATATGGGTGACTGTCTGCCAGCACAAGAGATGCAATGATTTTTCTAGTACCTCTCGTAGACTACAACGTGTTTGTTTCCATGCGGATCAGGCCAGGACAACAAATTCCAGTGGAGCTAACGCTTGCACCAATGTAAAAATTCTAAACAGCTACCACCTCTGCGAGATCAATCAGCCTGAGTGTGTAAGGGTGATAAAAAAAATGTTGGTCATAAATGTGCTAATAACCGATTCATAACGTTGGTCTAAGTTGCAGATACTGTTTATTTTCACGGTAGTGCTACCCGCTGAGAAAAACCTTGTGCGAAAAGATGGAAGTGATAAACATTACTAGGGTTTAATCGCTTAACAACCTGTTGGGATCACCCCGGTCAGTTTTCATGACCCGACAGGGTACAAGCAGAGATAGAAAACTTATTTCCTTATGAAAGGTTTCTGGTTACATGGTGACTAAAGGTAAATTTATAATCCATCTGTTCAGTCTGAAACAATATATAACACTGCACAGACTAGCTTTATTGATATACGCAATGATCAGTTACATTTTGCAGCTTGGCCGAAACTCTGGTGAGTCATCCAGATTTTATAACTAACAACGTAGTTAAGTCATATAAAGGAAATTATATGCCTACATTACCTCTAATACTGTAAATCTATCTTTCATCTTTCGGCATATTTTGGTGTTATACTTTTACCATGTCCTACGTTTAAACACTTTAGCAGATTAGGACTCCTAAATACATCCTTCAAGCTGTAAACTAAATGAAGAAACCCACTGCATAAGAATACAACTGATAAAACTCGATAGGCAACCTGTATTCTATTTTGTCCAGAAACGGGTGTGTAGTAATTAGTACTTATTTTCACAACCCTGAAAATAGGTTATTCGTGAATACTCTGGCCAATTGTCACAGCTTCTATAAGTTCGTTTTTACTGGGTTTGGCGTTCAAGCCATCGGTGTTACATCACCAATCATGATGATCTTCGTACAGGCAAAAAAACTCCATTTGATAGTGCAATGTGTGCACATGATGTGTGAAAGCTTAGATCATTACCCGAGAACATGACTTCTATCCACTCCGAAAGGTTCCAGGCTCCCGATAGATCAATTTGCGCAATCTAGCGATGACAGAGGCAATCGGAACAAGTTGTGTGCCAAACCGTTCGGTCTGGGCACTCCAACTTCCAGGGCTACATAAATCTACTGTCCTACTACCCAGAAGGCGTAGGCTAGATAAACCAAACACATAACGAAGATAATGTGGGTGTGACAAACTTCTGCTCATGACTGGGGTTGATTCGATGTCTATCCACACGGTCGTTTTTGTTACAGTCTCCTATGTAATCTGTAAATGACTTGAGGAAGAACTGTTGGAAAAATATTGTTTCGCCGGACTGGACTTTCAGTTGTAATTGTACAAAAAGAGGAACAAAACAGCAACAAGAAAACGGCGGAAATTTGGCTGAGTGGCGCTTAACAATATGAAGAATAAACAGGGTAATTCAGTTCCTAGACAAATATTTCATTTTCCTCTTTTTCGTAGTTGCAAATAGCAATAAATAAATGCGTCGGTAATAACCAGGTAAAGGTGAAGTGTTTCGACCTGGATACTTTTATTTCTCGACCAAAAAAATGCACGATGCACGATACCCATGAGTACTTTATCAGTTAAGTACAAAACACCAGTGACACAACAAAACAACAGTTCTGAAATCGGTAGTAAACATAATATTGATATATTTTGCTATACCTATCAGATAGACGGATGGTCTTTCTTGAATCGATCATATCGTTTATTGATACGAACTAAGTGGCCTCTCCTTGGTTCATGGTTGAGTTTTTATTTAAGCAACTGAGATACTGTTCAAAGCTGTGATCGCATTTGAATCGTATGGAACTTGCATTGATGAGGAGTCCATTTTTGGAACTATACGTTGATCCTTCCAGTTATTTCGTCGATTGATCAGAATCACCGGGTGATTCCGAAACTGGACTCCTCGTCCGTGCACGTTCCATATGAATCAAACGAGATTGCAGCTGTAAACCAACAGTGGAGTGCTCAAGTATGAGGCTGATTAGGCATAAGAGCACCGAGTACGCATATATGATAAGTGGCAACAACGGCGAAGCCGGTCTTATACTTCCGGGGATTTTTGTCCTGTCATCCTGATAGGATACAGTTCTCTTATGCGTTGCACCATTGAAAGCTATTAATTTGAAAATGACTCATCCTGAAGAACACCATTCAGTTCAAATTTGGGTTCGTATTTTTCACGCTTATCTTTTCTACATTTTATTCTCACTTGTCTGCATAACAGCGGACGTACATTATCAGAAATAATAGGTTGGTAGCGAACAGCCGGGTGGTAAAAAAGGAATTCGACCGAAGGCGGAGAGATTTGACCTTTAGGCTGCAAGATCTTAGGTCCTCTATTTTGACTGTTCCGTAAAAACCGGTCAATAATAATACAAAACATCAAACAAAAAGGCCCAGTACTAGCTACTGAAAGTAAAACGTTGATAGCCCACAGTTAGCAACTGAAATCACCCCAAGGGGTAACAATATTAATAAGAATACCTCGGCCAGTTAACGCGATTAAATTCAATGCAATGTTAGTCACAATGCGAAAAGGCTCCATTTCAAACGGAAGTACTTTAGTGAAAAAAGTATAACTGGAAAAATAATTAGGACAAATTCATCCATATGGTTAGTTGGTCCTTGTGCCTTTTCGCATATCTGAATAGGATACTCATGGAGAATAATGTTTCGGTCGTCAATCGAGCACCACTCGGATCTGGGAGAGAGCATTTTCGTGGAACACACAAGTGACATGCTCAGGACAACGCAAAAAAATGCAGTGATGAAATGGAACAACTTAAGCAGCACAACTCTATCTAGCCTAATGTGTGCGCGGTACAGCAGCAGTGAAGAGATCACGTGAAAAAAAGTTATCGGGAGATGGTCCCCTTTATTCTCAGGGAAATATAGAATCACATGACCAATTCGAAAATGCGAAACTTCGACTGCATTCATTGTCGTGGAAATTAACAGTAAAAGATATTGGCCATTATGCCCTTTCGGGAACCACCACAATGTAAGAGAAAGCTCGCCAATATAGGTTTCATGACAGAGTTAGGATGAAAAAACAGCGGTTGTTCCGGTTTGGATAGCCTAGCGAAATAAACTTCAGAACAAAAGAACAGACCTTCACGCAGGGAGCTTGACCAGTTCGACAGAACCACAGCGGGGTTATTCCACATTCGCTGAATCCGAAGCTGGCCAAACAACCAGCCCACTAAGAAAGCGATTTGTTCGTAGATGGGCTTGTGCACAGCACAGGCACCCGACGGCAGCGTTGCATGACCCGTTTTCGTAACCGTAACTAATCGATGCTTGCACTTATGAAAGACTACGAAAATTGAAGAAAAAGATTGCCATCAGGCGTCTAAAAGCCACTCAAGAATCTATATCCGGAATATTTTATTTTTTTGTGCGACGAACATGAGTAGGAGGGATAAATCTCATTGTCAGAAGACATACCGAACCGACAGTACAGAGTGCTCACTGGAGGTAGATCCACACCAGGGAGGGTGGAACGTCTATATATGCCACTGAAAATTGTAGCTCCCGTTAGATTTTCACCACAGGCGAAAACGCTGCTTTGAATTGCCTGCTGAGATGATGATGACCAATGACGAGATTTGCTAATTAAGCTTCAAAAACGGCTCATTTTTACACAGGAGCGACCTCATAAAGCTACTGATGTACTCCAAACCAATATGAACACACCAATTCTGAATAGATTCGTCATGTTGGTCACTTAGGTATAAAACTTTAAATAATGGCACCTTTTCGGCCGTTATGTTGTGCAGATATAAGTGTCACATAGTCATATCTTCCTGCATATGATCACTGACTGGATGAATCTAGTGGTCGCGCAACCCATTCCGGAAGCCTGATACACTCTAAACAGCCAAGTGCATTGATCCGGCACTATCAATTAGCCATTATCACCCACCATCTCGCAAACAGCGGCTATGCTTAATAACGTTAGTAATTATTTCTAATCGTTAACTGGCATTTCGTCTGGCAGTAGTGGTCGAATGAATAATGTTGCGTGTTTACCTTTAGTCTTACTGTAGCGGTGAATGCTGGAGCAACAAAAAGGTGTGAATATCAAACCGGTCGGGCCACCCAGTCGAGAGCCACAGACTAAAGAACAGACAGTGAATATGTCGGCAGCATCCCACGACAGAAAAAAAGAGGCATTCGGACTAGCAGAGAGGAGGAAGCGGACTCTGTGGCAACTAAGAAAATAGCCCAGATGAGAGGCTACCGATCAAGCTGTCAACAGGAGCAATCAGACCAGGCAAATGGGAATATTGCTGTAAAGAACCAAGCCAGTGGCCACAGGCAGCGGTTTGGAAAATAGACTATAAATGATGTACCAAAGTGTTGAAGAATATATCGTTAAACCTAATGCTACGGACTTATATTTCCAGATGTGGTAACGATACTGTCGTAAAGGGGAATGGTGTGAGGAACATATGGTCAGTTAGACAATATACATGAAAATGCAAGCAAACCCCACTAAGGATTCACCGATTGTGGCACTTCTGATAAGTATTGTCTAGTATTACCTTTACTAAGAAATCAAAACAAACACCAGTATGATAAAGCACGGAGCGAGCTACAAATAACAGTATGTTTTAGGCAAGTAAGTTGTGTTCATAAAAAAACTCCACTTGTTATGATGTGCTGTTATATGTTACTGCCTATAATCCTTGGTTGGATGAGTCTCGTGAACCCCAGATAGAAGCTCGGCTCGCCCTAAGTGGCCAGATGTCCTGGTTTGGCCTTTAATACGTTCCTTCCACGTTACGGACAGATCACTTAATAGCGTTTATCCTATCAGGTTTAATTTAGTCTTTGATAACTGGCATACTATTAATTGGTCAGACGAACCATCAATCCAATTACGGGTTAAACCCTAAAGATTTTGGTCTCATGATTACGATGATTTCGTTTAAAAGGCTTTATCAAATTGTCAAATAGGGACGGATGAAAATCATTTTAGTTTATTCTGGCAAAATACATAGTAACTGCAATTATTGTGTGCATGACCATTGGTGCAAATAGTGTAAGTTTGGACGTAGTTCGTGCGATCACAACTAAACGGTTGTCCGTTCGTTATGGTACAGTAGCATATCAGGTGACTCTGGGGAATCTCGGACAAGTCGGCAAATTCTCTTTGACTACGCTGTTCACCCATCATTTTTGCCAGTCTTCTAGTGAAATATTTTGTCACTCTGGGAAGATTTAGCGAAGTTATATCTCGATCCAGAGGTACCTCCTGCCCTAAACTAGTCAGTTCCGTGACGGGGATACACCTCACTTTACAAGACAAACCTTGCAGTAATATGGCAGTTTGACTTAATTTAACACAACCGAAGAAATTTGGAATCAACTTATGTTAAAAGCAAGCAGTTCTAGTGAACCACGTATTCGCCTGGATTCCTGAATGGTAAGATCGTTTCGTTTTCTAACTGGATCATATCGGCAACAGTAAGTGATACAGAAATACATGGAATACGTTGGCTGATAAAAACACTGGCTGGGAGTCAAAAGACTTTGTCAAACAAGCTGCAGTCCACATCCATTCTTCTCAATATATACGTTGCAGGATTAGTATACCTGCCTATGCACCAATAAATCAGCCAGACACAAAGCTGCCTCAACAGTGAAATGATTAGGAAGCTCTACAGTAGATCACGTGTGAGACAATTGGTCCACAGTTTATTACCCGGTTTGATCATTCACGGTGTTACAATTCTAATTGAATCTAATGGCTATTTCATCAGCACCTATTCACAAGCTTGAAGCTACTCATAAACGGTTGACGCATGGTGCACGTATACGTTCGCCATAACCCCCACCCCCAGTCCCATCCAGGATGGAGTTCGAAACGCGGCCGAATTACGCTGCAGTTGCCAATGTCATGCACCTGTTTATCGACCTGAAATCTCAACCGCCCTTAAAATGGTAGACTGTGCAGGAGACAACCAACCACAGATAGATATGATCTAATCATACGATCGATATGAATAAACATCACTGCTGGCTCAATCTCTCCCGCCGAAACTATCAATCTTTCATGTTAGTTCGTAGCGGTAATTTTCAGTTCAGTTCAGTTTGTACAGGACAGGTAATGGCCACGGCCAATCGAGCATCCAGAATTCGTTCGATGGTATGCACACCAGTTATGCACCCACCACTGCCGAGTGTATTTCGTCGAATCCCCGCTAAAATGAGAGGGAAACGGAAAACCTCATTGCACATCAACTGCGAGAGACATCATGCATCGTGAGCGTTCACTGAGTGAAAAAGTCGATTAAATGCAAGTACTAACCGGGCCCGAAGTTGAAAACTGAAAAATTGCCCACAGAGTATAGTCGATTTTGCGTTTCTCAACCTTTAGTCAGGGAGATAGCTGAGTGTTAATTACAACCAACAGTGAATATCATGGTGTCTGCACATGGCACGACCTGAAAGCACAACTTCGATAGCATTTTGGGATTGCTTAAGGAAATCAATAAATTGATTTACGAAATTACCTCATAGATTTGCGAAACTATCACTTAGATTTGCTAAGTTATTACATAGATTTAGAAAACTATGAGTTTAATTTTAGAATCGAACGTAGTGGTTGATTTTCGCATCGGTAATGTGCATTCCATTGGTCAGCTGGCCATTAGCCTAGTTGGCTGACTATTATCCGCAAGCATCTCTTTAAAAAACCCAACAAATTGCCAGTTCACTAGCAACTGAATATAGTCATACATGTTGAAATTGTTAACATTCAAGTCAGCTGGTGGAACTGAAATCGTTACAAAGCAAGCAATTGTTATGGTTTCTTATTGTATTAGCTCTAAGTTATGAAAAATGATGACTAAATGCATGCGGCAAGTTGTCCTCATATTTAAAGCACGGAGTATCCTTCATTCATTAAGTCAGCTCTGAAAAAAGCCAAGTGCTGCAAGGTGCTAGCTCTTTGCATATCCTTCTCAATGGCCATCTGTCTGAAGTTTACACAAAATGACATTGGCATGCAATGAACGGACATGAAGCACTAACTGCCGTATTTCTTCATAAATATGACCCGGTTTTATACCATATTTTTATCCAAAAAACGCGCTAGTGCTTATTTTTGAGAATGTCTCTCACTTATTGCAGATGAAAGTCAAAAATGACAAGACGAAGTCTCACTTCCCCAAATAATAAGGAAATTCATAATAATCTCTTGATTCTATTTAATCAAATACATTCATTTTTTCCTTTTCTGTGATGCCCTCCTAAATTATGAAACCCCGAATATGAGACAGCTTTTCCTGCAAATTCATTTCTCCGATAAACTCTGACGGTAGTCTTTCGTATTAAGCAATAGAAATTTCCTCAAATGAATACTTTTTTCCAAGTACCTCTCACGTAGAGCATTGGCAACACGACTGTCGGTAGTCTTATTTCATCGATTGTTCGCCAAAATTCACGACTTCTTGAGGACCAGGTTTTCTAGACTTTTCACGAAGGCACCGCAAATAATCCTGCGACGACAGCTGAAATATCACTTGAATCGAATGGAGCGTGCATGGACGGGGAGTCCATTCCATTCAAATGAGATTACAGTCGTAAACCAAATTTGGGGTGCTCAAGTAAAGCGATGATTGGGCAGAAGATTACCGGGTGCACATACCTGATAAGCGGAAATAACCGCGAAACGGGTCACATGCTTTTGGGGAGATTTTGTCCTGTCATCCGGATACAACGCCGTACTACTAAAATCTTGGAATGGGTCTCAGCAGTAAGAGGTTGGATTCGGTTAATCAATAGTTCATCGTGCAGCAACAGAGCTTAACACCACTTCCGTGGTTTTCATTGGTAGTTAAAACCTTGTTACTGCAAGTTGAGTTATTTGTTATTCGTTGAACGGTTTGTATGTGAAAGTCGTAATTTTGACGATTGCGTGACTGTGACAAAATTTGGTTCTCTTTACTACAAAGTCCGGAGAAATGGGTCAATATTGGAAAATGCGGTCTCATCCCTGAACACGTTCCGCGGATGCATCTTTGAAAAGGTCTTACTTTTGGAGTAGGGTTTAAATTAGAATTATCCTGGAAAATCATGGCAGAGCTTATTTCCGGAGAAACACGATATTTACAATAAAGAACTACGATTATTCTCATGGTAATCGAGTCGAGTACATTGTCTCTCGAAACTAACCGTAATCCAAGCTACATCTTATGAGAATATAAACATTACTCATCGGATAGGCTTTTACGACTCCCTCGACACACTTTTCCTGTATTCAGTGTTCGCTTAGGGACTTTGCCCATATTAGGAATCCAGTTGCGTTATTCCACGTTAGGTCATTGCACCCATTCACGTTTAAGCGTCAAATGGTTTTTCTGATCATACACACTCGCGCATTCAAGTAATCCAGTGAATGATTTCATCCAACTAGCCTTGAGATTATCTCGCCACTGTGCTTGTAGTAGTTAGCATACATGTACCAACAAACATTCATGCCTTATTAAAATCGTCCCGACCATCATTTTCTCCCGTCAATCCGCATTGGTGGTTCTCAAAATCGATGAATCAGCAGCAGACTCACTATTTCGTTTTCTCAGACTTTGGCAGCGGAGTTCGTTGGGTGTTAGTCACAACGAACAGCGGTTATCACAGTGAGTCCAAGTAACCTTTTTACTTTACTGGTCCGGCCCTGGTTTTTCGTGCCTCATTTACGCACTCAACTCAGTACACAAGTCGATCCTTAGAGAAGCGAACGAACAACCGTTTTGTTTATTCGCCATAGCAGCCGTTCTTGGTTCAGTTGTAATAAAGGTCATCATAAGGTTTGTAAGTCATGTGCCATCCGGGCTACTGCACTTTACTATGAACACGTATGCACATTTGCAACTGCCTTTTTGACGAGTCACTCATTTTCAGCCGCGGGAAATATCTCTACTCATCCCGACCGTAGACAGAAGCTCAAAAACTTACGTTAGAAATGGAACTAGTTCATTCATTGTCTTTCTGCCAGAGCTGAAGCTAAAAGTCGAAGATTTGAGTCACCAGCTCACCGTTAGCTCCGACGCTTCCTCACTTCCCTCTCCATATACTGAATCCCATGAACTCAATCCCGTTACATCTGGCTCCGTCCTGTGAAATCTGCAAGTCAAGTGTCATAAGTCTGGTGGCCCCGACTTTCCACTACCAACGTTACTAAAATCCTGCTCCTTCGAACTCACCTGATTTTAAATCAAGAATATAAGTCTTAGTAATAAAACACTTTGCCTCTTGGTGGAAGTGAGGTCTTTATAAAAATCTGATCCAAGACTCGACTGGGCCGTGAAAGTTTGCGACCCCTCATTTGAACTACCGGAGCTGGGTGGAAGTCCTTGCAGTGTACTGTGCCCCACCGCAACCAGGAAACAGGCTATATTACGAAACATATGTTTGTTGAAAGAACATTATCATTCCTGACCAAATACTGGGCATTCAGCTGGGAAAATTCGGCCTGCGTGCAGGTCCCAACTTTAAAACAAATACTATTATTTCAAGAATTCTGACCAGCCGAAGATTTGCTGTCATTTGTTAACCACTGGTAGGTTCTGATTAGATTCGAAAAATTGTATGATATCTTACTCGTTACTTATTGTGTGGTGATTTCATACTCGTAACTATTTATGGTCCAATCTAATACATATTGTCAGCTTGGTAGGAGAAAATCAGGACCAACTTACTGCCAGACAAAACAAATTCACCGAAGATATCGACTTAGGCATAAAGAACAACAAAATCGCTAACACGATGGTGTTTCATCCACAGATTCCTGTGGCAAATAGCATCGCATAAGGGGTACTAATGAATACTTACAAATAATACATACTGAATATGTAAAACCACTGATTTGGTAGGACCTTATTTATACTGAATAGTGGTAAAATGGAAAGTGTGATGTTGTGGTATGAAAAATTCAAAACCGGAATGGGTTGGTGTGATGTGGGATCAAGCCAACCAAGCTCGGATCTGACCATTTTCGACCGGAGCAGTGAGTCACCCAGTGCTTTCCATCACTTTAAAAAAGAGCTATGAATTATCAATACGAATAACAACTGCTTGAACTAAACCTTAGCACCAGCTGTGATGGAAAATTTCAAGAACGTCCTGATAAACTGTGAACACCGGTACCGTCATTCCTACGGCATATTAGGAAATATGATAAACGGGGAACACTAAAAGATTTTGGAAAATCTCCGAATGAACTGTGATATCACCACAGCCGGATGTGTTAAAAGTTGTGTGGCGTGATCGGGTAGCTTAATTAGATAAAATGGACAGCATCTTGTATCACCGGGAAAGCACAGTTGACACTGCATGTCTCAACTCAGCGGCGCAACTTGTTTCGGCGTTGGCATGCCACACACCGAGAAACACAAGACGCAGAGTCAGGCAAGCACCAAACCCATAATGCGAGACAGAGTCAATTAGACTCAGCACAGAAAACGAGTCAAACGGCAGATGATACCTGCTACCTCACAGAATAATGATACAACTGATCAGTCGGGTCGGACCTCCTCCTCCGAAATTACACAACGAACGACTGCCCAATAGCTCAGACAAAATACGCGGAGTTCGATAACGTTAGCCCTTCCACAAGCTGAAGAGAGAAGCCAGACGTAGCAGGGTACCGTGCGTGTATCTGTGAAGACCAACACAAGTGGAACTGAAGCGCCAGCTCCACCTTTTACAGAGTCTGTCAGGGCGGCCTTTTGAAAACTGTACACTGATAAATCAGTGAAAATAACAAAATAACGGTGAATTAATAATGGACTACAACAAGAAAATATACCAGAATTCAGTAATAAAATAGAAAGAGCAAGTCACTGGAAAATAAATTCACATTTTTTTCGAAATCTGTGGGTTCAAATTTATGGGGAAAGTGCATTTTCCTGAACGGAAAGTCGCCCGAACTCATTCTCAAACTGATTACAGGGTTTCAGTTTCAACCATTAACCTCGCATGTCTGTGCTCTGGTTTCGGTTGCTACCTTCCAGCATCGTCCAGTAAAGGGCTGAAAGAATAGGAGGATAGTGATAAAGATCCAAAAAGTCAAAGTATCAAGGGGAAACCAAGAGGACAACGAAGGAGTCAGAATGCAACTACGTCACTGACCGCGACATCCAGCCACACCACTAAACGTCTCCAACCATTCGATAGGCGGATCACGTGGACCCCAACCCGGAAGTCTGACACGTCCTACTTGGCCAAGTCCACAGGTCAAGGTTTTCACTTTTCGCCATGTCATGGACTGACCACCTCGACTTACCTTCCAATCACCACTTGCCTCAGAGAACAGCGTACGCTGAGGAAGTCTATCGGTGGATATGCGTAACACATGTCCCAACCATCCTAGCCTGTTTAGATTCAGTACTTGATCCAAAGACTGATCTCTGGTTCCCAACACCTTACGTCGAACCTCAGCATTGCCGACACGGTGTTCTATTCCCTCTTGTGTACATGCGAGCGGTTTGCTTAGTACGAGCCATTAGATGGAGATTTACACCGAGACGACCGTGCCAAGCCTATAGCGATGAGGTTTCTTCACGCCACCGGTCGCTGATGCGTTCTTGCGGGCAGCCTTTGTGGCTAGTTGTTCACGAAAAATGCTGCGGAGACATCGGTGCTCGAACACAGACAGACTTCGCCTATCTTCTACTCTTAACGGCCATTTTCCCAAGTCGTATAGAAGAACGGACCTAACCACCGCATTGTAGACAGTTCTCCTACATGGGCAGCTGCATTTCACCCGAAGGTCATATATCGTATGAGATGTCTTTAATCACAGAGAAGGCTCGTTCGGCATTTGCCAACCTGAGTCATTTGTGGCGTCGACATGACATCCGTTTACCTACCAAAGGCCGAGTGTACGCTGCAGCAGTCAGGTCTGTGCTTCTGCATGGTTCGGAGACATGACCGCTGCGGGTGGAGGATATACGAATATTGTCGGTATTTGAACACCGATATCTTCGTAGTATTGCTCGAATCTGGTGGGAACACTGTGTGAGCAATGCTGAGGACCGGCGGAAAGTCCTAGGTTTAGGGATCAAATTATTAGATGAAAAACTTAAGCTGACGAGGCTAAGATGGTTGGGGCATGCGTTACACATGTCCCTTGACAGGATTTCCCGGCATGCTATGTTTGCTGAGACGGGCACCGAATGGAAGATTAGTATGGGTGGTCAGTCCGTAACAATGAAAAAGGCAATAAAAAACTAACCAGTGAACTTGGCCATGTAGGGCGTGTTAGGTTTCCTGGGTGCGGTCCAAGAAACCGTTCCACGCTATGGTTAGGTACATTGAAGGATATGGTTCGCGGTCAAGATCAGTGGCGCTCTTGTGACCTCAAACTACCTTCATCAACTTGATACTGATATTTTTATTTCTCCTCTTACTCCCTTCATACTCTTTTATTTTTCATTATTTTATTTTGAGCCTGCCGCTGAGAGATAGCAAACAAAGCCACCGCACCCAGTGCATGGTTAGTGGTTGTCTGAACTGAAACTAATTCAACGTGAACACATTTGATCATAGTCCCCGTTAAATCAATGCGACTCAGCGGCTGAATGCACGGCCAAGACTAACTTTTGATAACCTCGGACTTGACAGATCTTAACACAATTGGTCAGGTTCACTGCGGTTCAAACCTGTGGACGAGTACCGCGGAGCACCGTTATTTTCAGTCGTTTATCGCAAATAAACATCGTCAAACCAGCACCGAAAACGACCCGATTTAACCGTTATTCCGTGATCGTGCTAGACTGCGAAAGCCAGTGAGGCCGTAGGCCGTTTTTGGAATTCAATATCCCCACTTGGGTGGTATTACGAGACACAACCTGCAAGGGGGCGTCAAATTTCCAAGCCGATCAGAAATGCTACTGCAAAAATTCTTCTTTATACGACAAAACTCATAATTAGAATAGGAGGGACAGGCCAAAAAGTCACCAGCACCCAATCTACTACTAAGAAAGGATGGGTCGGTTATCTTGTCTCCCAAACTTGAAGTGGCAGTGCACATTAGATCCCCAACAGTTCAGGCATGGTGACGTGGCCGGATTCAGAGCAGTGCTGTCTTCGATCCAAGGTCGGACGGCCACGGCCTTGGTTCAAATTCACAACTGAAGGTCAAATCGAGTACCAATGACCTGTTGATGGGATCGAAGACATGCTAACTAAAAAGTGCCCAAATCACAAATTTACCGGGGTTCATGTATTTCTACGAACTCCTCAAATCCTAACATCGAGAAAACTCAATTAAAACTGGAAAAATAACCAGGAAAGATAAAGAGAACTTTGCACTTGCTTTGAATTAGATGCGAATACAGAAGGTTCCACGTGCGTACAGGACAACGAACCTCACTACCGTATATCCAAGTAGACTAGCAATTTGCACCAACGGTTAAATTCTCAGTCCTGTGCGTATGAATGACTCATGTGTTATACATATAGTTAGTTATACTACATATTTATCAACAATTGCGCTCGATGTGGCTTTACAGCCACGCAGTACTACAGCGTCAGCGAGGTCCGTAAATGGATTCAAATCAGTCCCAGAGTCTGGCGGGTCTTACCAACTGAACTTTATTTTATTTTATTCTTCACATCCGCCTGAGCTCACGCTATGTGCCAAACAAAACATGGTACAATCGGGGAGGAGGGGGTAGATAGAGTCCGACCCCATGATTTTTTTCGGGGCGCCATTCTACCAGGTTGATCAGGCCAAAGCAAATGATTCTCTTAGGAGTCCACAACCGAAGCCTTCAGCTATACAAAGCTTAACCCGCAAGGCAACATTGGGCCATTTGTCACAGATGCCGGTGAGTAGTGCTCCATGCTTCGTACGTCGTCTGTGGTTCGTTTGCAATCAGGGTTTATCCATCTCCCCTAGACTGAATATCAGTCATACCGGTGGAAGGCACTGGGCGCTCGCTAACTGGATTAGTTGGACCATTGATTCTAACCCTTACAGGACGACTGGTTCACGTTTCAAATTCAAGGGACTGGTTTTTCAAAATATTCTTTCATCTTCATTGTTTGTTGCAGCCTGACACAAATGTTTCACGTTACCTTCCTCAAACACTTCTTGACCAGCATACATAAAGGCCTCCATTTACATACGAACCTGAACCATAATGCTGGAATACTATATAATTCTCTCTCTCTCAATGATCTACTGATCCAACTCTGTTCTTGATGACTCGCTGCAGCCTTTCGGACACCAACTTCATCCGTGTTCCATTGAATGTATCATTATCACCTCAAAATCCTAATGTGAAGGAAGCGCTTTGAGTTAGTTCTTTAACAACAAGGACATCTAAGACCATATCTTAATTGTTTTTAGGGGCGGAACTGTAAAAACTGTACCTATGAAATACCTATGGATTTGAATACACTTGTCCACGACCGCAAGGCAAATTACCCTGCAACAAAATAGTCATCACAAAAGAACCAGTGGTCTGATAACATACACTGTAGGAGTGTGATTATTTTTGCGCCATTCACTACTAATTAAATGGGTCATTTCCGTTATCACCGCAAACCACGGTTCCAAGGATACTGAACAGATTGTTTTTGAATTAAGTAGTAGGAGATTAGATTTGTATGTAATATGATTCATCATGCAGATTGAACGCTCAACTCACCATTGAAAATCATGGAAGCACTGTACAGCTGTTCCATTCTTGTTGGTAATCATCAGCAGTGCACATCCACCGAGCCTCCACGGGGACTCGAACCCGCGGTGAACGATTGTGAACCGAACACCTTAACCACAAGGCTATCCGGGCTGGCTCCCAACGGTTTGTTGAACATCTACACTACATGATAAAGCACCCTTCCGTCACTGTCTTTTTGAACGATAACAACCCGCTTCCCACACAGCGATCGACTCCTATGATGGATGACTTCTCTGTAGGGGCCTAAGTACAGCGAAGGCATTCCGTTATGAACAACCCACACAGCTTGGTTACTATTTGCAATTAAGTAGTAGGAGATTAGATTTGTATATGATTCATCATGCAGATTGAACGCTCAACTCACCATTGAAAATCATGGAAGCACTGTACAGCTGTTCCATTCTTGTTGGTAATCATCAGCAGTGCACATCCACCGAGCCTCCACGGGGACTCGAACCCGCGGTGAACGATTGTGAACCGAACACCTTAACCACAAGGTTATCCGGGCTGGCTCCCAACGGTTTGTTGAACATCTACACTACATGATAAAGCACCCTTCCGTCACTGGCTTTTTGAACGATAACAACCCGCTTCCCACACAACGATCGACTCCTATGATGGATGACTTCTCTGTAGGGGCCTAAGTACAGCGAAGGCATTCCGTTATGAACAACCTACAGAGCTTGGTTACTATTTGCAATTAAGTAGTAGGAGATTAGATTTGTATATAATATGATTCATCATGCAGCTTGAACGCCCAACTCACCCTTTTCCTCGTATAAAATCTCCAAAACTTGACTTCTATGTCAAACTCGTAACCTGTTTCATGCGATACAACCTGAACAGGACGTGATATAAACGTGAACGACAATCCTGCGTATCCGAGAGTGCTGCACGAAATGAATGTTGAAACAAAAACATCGTGCCGACAGCTTACAGCTGCAATTCATCACGGGACGTCAAGTCCACACCATGATTAGGTGGTAAACATTATTGAAACGGGTCTCTTAAAATTACTCTACACATAGTAACGAATCGGTCTGTGTGGTCATGCATGAATAACTAAATCTAATGCCGGCATACATGGTGGAGATTTCCAGTTAACATGCGGCAAAACTGAGTGGATGCCGATTCTCCCGATGGATCATCATTTCAGACAGCGCCTAGTCATAGGTATCATACGTCCAAATCACCAAGAGCACAAAACGACCAAAATTTATCCTAATTTCGCAGACGTAAATCGACAGACTACTGAAATCATAATCCACCGCCGACTGGTTGGTAGTAAACGTAGATACAGAGTTAGAAAAACGTTGTTTACCGCGCGTCCTCGGTGCCACGTGAGGTGGCGCTGACGGAACAACTGAAGCACAAATGAAGCTAGCGTTTTTCAACAGACGCTGGCAGTTTAACGCTTAGTGTACGGATCTTCAGAGAAGACCATTCAACATCTCATTGAGAAACCTGGGGAGGCCGACATGAAGAAAATCCATGATATAGCAGCGATTTATTACTCGAGTTATGAAATCATGACAACTAAAACGCAATTGACCACAAGAATGCATTGGGCGACTCCTTTCTTTGAGAAGAGCTAACATGCGAATGCGGTTTATTGACAGTTCACAAGTGCGCTATTGTTTCGCCATTTTTCAACCTCAAACCCACACATTTGGGCGCCCAACTACATTTTGACAGCACAGCTATAGTTCGCGAATACTTGTTTGATTTCTGAGAATGGTGCGGAAGATCAAACCTAGAATATACAGACGACATTTTACTTCCTAAAACTAAACCCTAGTAACAAGCACTTTAGACCATCCTAATGATGGCAAAGAAATGAACGGAAGGCGTATTGCTCTATCTAAGGGACATTTTGGGTCAATATTAAACATAACGATTACACGGAAAGTAGTAAAATGTGAACTTCTACATCCACACAATTTAAGACTGGGCCACGTGTGAATCCATCTTAGTCTTCGTTTGTATCGATATGAAATGTGTGAGTGTGCGCTGCAACGATCAGGACGATTTCATACAAATCTCTGAAATCTGATAGTAAAATGATAAAGATCACAAAGATCGATGAGCAGCTAAAATCAGGCAGGAATACTGTATCAACAAAAAGCTTATATTGTACGAGTAATACTCGGTACACAGGATGTTGCCACATCAAAAACCAGAATAAGTTGCGCATTCCTCCAACAGACTTCATCAGTGCGCCAATCTAGGTAGACGACATGTAGGGGTCGTCAGTTCCTGAAACAAGTCGGGTCGTTTTTCTTTCAGTTAATCAGGAACGGAACCTGACAAACTCACAAGGAGGGAATACTATTTATGCGCTATTGCGTGGGTCCGTGCGCGTGGCGAAGAAAGTTTAGAGTTTGCACTCACTACCAGAGTTGGACAGGGCCGCCCCCTGTCACCGGTGCTGTTCAACTGCGTCATCAACAGGACGATGTATCGAGCACTGATTGACTACCCTGGTGAACGGCTGAATCGAGAAATAAACGCCACAGACCTAGAGCTTGCGGATGATATGGTTGTGCCAGGAAATTCTCCCACCACAATTCAACCAGTCCTTCGCCGAATCGATTTCCTTGGGGAGCACATCAGGTTAGAGGTGAACACAGCGAAAACAAAAAATTTCGACTTGCTCAGGGCCGTCAGATAAACAGTTGTCCATGAACAACCAACCAGTCGAATACGTCTTACCATTCATGAACCTAGGCTTTTCTATACTCCAAAATGACCAGGTGAAGGATGAAGTATTACTGCGTATCAACAATGCCAGGAAAGAATTTCTCTAGTTAGAACGAACGACATGGACCCGTGGCGAGATGAGCCTTCGGAACAAGGCCCGTGTCCACCATACCCAGCTACTGCTACGAAACCTGGTCACTGACAGCCGAGGACACCAGAAGGTTGGTGTTTGGCCACTTGTGCTCGTGATGTATAATTACTCATTTTTATGCGGCTAGCTTTTGCGAGATGAACCAGCTTTATGGATGTCCTGGATGGCAGCTGCCCATGAACAGTGCGCAGAAGAACTGTTCATGAAGAGTTTTGGAATAAGGTATGAAATGGCGTTCCTCACGTCACTCGATTCTTCGTTCGAAGTAACAACTCTAGCCCATGCATAACAACTGTTATCTGTCAGGCAACAAGAAGTTTGCGTGTTGGGAGCCGGTGACCGAAAGAGCGATTCATACACCTTTTGGAAGGCGTTATGTCAGTCGAGGATGCCCAACGCGTCCTAATCAATCTTATCTCGCTGGGGAAAGCCTAGTAGGAGGCGAGGCCACGGCGTTATCTAGTAGCGGGCCACATTTGCGCACGTCGCATTGCTGTCTGTAGGCTTCTGTGACCTTATGTACAGAGTTTGCTGTCAGAGGAAAAACCCACCAAGCCCTTTGATTACGCTGCTTGTGGCGTATCCTGAAGGTGAATTCGTACGAAAAAGAACAAACATTTTTCCCCCAACCCTGTCGTGCGTGACGCTGTCGCCTTGGTGACCAACTCAAAACCTGGATCAACACTGTCGAGAAGGATACAGAACGTCTAGGCTTACGGTTGGAGCCCGCCAATGGGAGAAAAGCTAGGCATCAATCTGAGCCGAACTAACTTCAGACCGTCGGGCACAGTCAGCTATGGTCCACGATATTCATGGAGTTGACTCAGCCTCTAGAAAGAGATAGTCGCGTAAAAAACCACAACCATGAGGTAACAACCCTCAGTCACTGAACTTGACTGCGTAGAGTTGATCTGTCTCCTCGAAGTTCATTTGTTCGATATTCAGAGATATTAGGCGACACGACCACCGTCCACAGTACACGTTTAAAGGTTGTCAAAATTGAGACTGGTGCTAATCCACATTGTATTAGGTCGAATTGCATAAGTTATCGAAAAGCTGCATGGAATAAGCTTGGTATTATATCAGTAAGGAGTTTTCTTGTCAGTGATTCACTAAACTGTCTATGTACATGAGAAACACCGGGCAAGACTTGACGCACTGGAAACACAAATTTCGTTGCGCACGGAGAATGCAGGTTTGAAACTTGATACTGTCACCTCACTTATATGGTTGTTATTACTGTTCATGTCCAATCCTATGTGTTCACTAGTCCAAGTTTCACGGTTAGCACGTTCGATTCCCTCGTGATTGGGGATGCTTAGAAGACGTTAAATTTGACAGGGACCACAATACAGGTATTCGAATGACCTGAAGTGGAACGGATAAATGCATGTGCGTTCAGAAGAAACAACCGCAACAGTGTTTCGAACCGGAACAATGGATATATAAAGTGCTAATTGCTTGAGTTACGGCAACAGTCATGTTACAATCAGACTGAACAACAAGTCACCGTGGAACGTCTAACGCTGGTCAAAGTGGAGACCATATGGTTAATGCGGAATCAGGAGTCGAAAAATGGGGAGAGAAGTGAATAGTCGACTGGATTGGTGCACAGTGGGGGAAGTGGGTGATGAATAGAGAATATGACGAATCACATTGGTGGGTTGAGTGAGTAAAAGGCCAAACCTTTCAACTGGGTCGCTGTTGATTCAAGGCTTTATTCAAGCCAGCTGCGTTTGAAGCGTTGAAAAACTGCATAAAGTTGGGCGGAAAAGCAGGGGGCGCACCACCACCGCCACCAGCGCCCATATTTATCAACGGTGGCGTGGATATCAGTGGATTCACGTTGTTCGTAATTAGCGGATTCCACGTTGGCGTGCTCCCAGTTAGACTTGAAGTGACGTTCATGTTCCCGATTGCATTGAATGGCATACGAGACTGAGCACCGGTGAGATTAAACAACACCGAACTGCTCAGTGTGGACGGAGTGACCACATTCGGTGCGATTAGCGGGGTGACAGATCCTCGGGTGAATCCAGGAACAGAGCCAGACATCTGACGAATCAAAGGCAAACCCAATGGAAAGCGAACAGTCGGGTTGCATGAGTGAAAAACAGTGACTTGTTTGAACATATAACAACAGCAGTACCATACTCAATAATAGTCATTTGAATAAACGCACAGGCAAACAAGGAACGAAAGAATAAGCTAGTCAACTGTTGTTTTTTAGACAAATCCTGTCAGGTAAATAGGAGAACGAGTGAAGCGAATTATACTGTTCTGTCACCTGAAAGCTACAAAGACGGTCACATCCTATCAATTTTTTCACCGAAGAAAAAGAAAACACCTCCGCATTTGTTCCACCACTGACCAGCATCTTTGCTACTGCAGCTGTCCTCTTATATGTAATCATGACCTTGAGGGGGTACTAAACGTGAAACCAATGATTTAGCTATGACCGGATGGGTTGTCGCCATTCTTTTTCCAGGATGAAGCCGAAACCTTGGTTTCGGAGTTAGCAAAACTCCTCTGAGTAGAATGGGATAGTGAGCAGATTCCCAGCGAAAGGTGTGAACAGGTGAAAATTGACCGATCCTCTTGTAAAAACCATAAAAGGAATTAGTTTGATAAGTATCGCGTCCAAACTGCTCACCGGGATTATTCTTCACCGATTATCCAGCCCCCGTGGAAAGTGTACGCGTGAGAATCAAGTCGGTTTCAGACCCGGTCGGGGCTGAAGCAACATGACCTTCACCAGTCGACTAATTTTAGAGCACAGGCACACCTTGTGTGGGTTCACAATCTCTATCTTTCTTGATCTGGAAGCGGCATTCGATTCAGTCGACCGCACAGCTGTTTGGCGCTGTCTGTCAATCAAGTGTGCCAGAGAAATCTCATTTTTCGAATGCCTGTACGCAAGCAGCTGAAGCCGAGTTCGCGCTTACGGCGATCTTTCATCCGAGTTCACCACAGAAAGTGGTGTTCGTCAGGGTTATCGCCTTTTACCCTTCATCTTCAATTTTGTGAATGAACTGATTCTTGAGATACCCCTATCCTCGTGTGAGAATAGTGACACCGATCTCTGCTCGAGCAGTAAACTGACTGACCTGGAATACGCGGATGTGTTTTTTTTCTGACTGAAGATCCAGGTGGGTTGCAAGACTCTCTAGATAACTTGAACAACAGTGAGGCAATGTTTAGGATTCATTTTGCACATTCAAAGTGTGGAATAGTCTTGAATGACTGGGTTGGTGTCACGCCAGACCTTGTCTTGGCAATGGAAGCTGTTGCTGGAGTAGATTAGTTTTTTTTACTTAGGCATTTATATCCCACCGGGTGGCCAGATTTTCGATGAAGTGGCATCGCGTATATGGAAGGCGTGTTAGGTGACTACCAACCTATCATCCGTGGAGCCGGTCTGACATTCGGCTTTCTGTCGAGGACCGGGTTTACATAGAGATGCGTTCTTTTGTATCCTCAGAAACGCCACTGTTAAAGGTTCAGGATAGGCGACGGCTAACAGTGTTTGAGTATCGATTTTCTCAAAGTATGGCTCAAATATGATGGGAACATCACATCAAAAAAGATGTGCTTAGGCGTACGGTGTTGGGAACCACTGGCCAGTCACTGAAACATTTACTGAATATAGACAAGTTGACGTGGCTTGCCGACAGTCGTTGGAAGGTTGGTCGAGATGGTCAGTCTATGATATGGCTAAAAGGTATGAAACCCTTGACTAGTGTACTTGTCCAAGTAAAACATGTTAGACTTCCGGGTCGGGGTCCACGATACCCAACTACGAAATGGCCGGAGATATCATGTGATATGGCTAGGTGTCGCGGTTGATGGCGTAGATGCATCTAGGCACTTTCTGTTTTCGTAATCCCTGCTTATTACGCTGTTTTTGGCTCATTCACTTTTTGCTCCTATTCATTTTACCCTCTTTTGTACGATACTGCGAGGTAGTAACCAAAATCAGTGAACAGAATTTCGAAGCTGATGGTCGGACGAACTGAACTGTGACACACTAGACGTGCAGTGCACATCCAGAGTTAGAATAACGTGTATCAGACTGAAGTTTTGTTGTATTAATCTGACACCTCATAGAAACTGAAGGATCGTTTGTACTGCGACATATGTCAATCTGTTTTACTCAGCAATTGCGAGAGCTTACTATCGATCAGAGAATTTTGGATCACCGCTATCTACGAAATACATTCACAGTGAAACGGGAAGATAGCAATGAGGCGATATCTAGTGTTTGATTCGTTTATAAATAGCGTATCATCCAATCGAATCGAAATAAGCAAACCATACTGGTTGGGATGCGTCTTACCTGTAATAGGAAGTAATACATCGTACCGAGTACTGTCCTAAATACTCGCGTCGGGATAAAAGCCACATGAATTTGGAAAAGAGCAATGGAAAAGTGCACGGGTGGATTCGAGAGAGGTGTCTCTCGTCTATCTGGTTGGAGCTCAAAAGATCCCACCAGCAGTTGGTTAGGATTCATCTCTTCTACTGTGATTCAGGATTATCGCATAATAAATAGAAATATTCATGCAGCAGCTATAGTGACATACCACTGTTGCCCACTCTCGATCTATCTGTAAACACAAAACATTTGAGAAATTCACGCTTTGTTTCAATAGACGGTAACTTGACCGCTGGAACTACAAGAAGTTCTGAATATGATAGCATTCGGCTAATTGTTATTCGCCAAGCGGTTAACGATGAAGTCTGTCCAGTTTCTGAGTAAAATTTATGATTGATATATAAAGAACGGCATCGAAAACCGCAACTGAACGTTTAACATTTCCTTCTGGATTGTATTACGCGTATCTGAACGACTACTAGAAGTCTGTAACACTTAAACTAGATGCAAATAACAGCAGGACGAATACCAGATAAGCAACAAAGCGACGCACATATGGCAGAAAATGATGAACTTATGTTCGTCGTTTCATTGGAATATGATGAAACTAAATGTGAATTGTTGTTTGTATGTGGGATACACCACTGAGTGCAGGAGAGTTACCTGAGGTGTAAATGGATCGATCTGATTCAGCCCGATCGTGCCAAGCCATTTGGACGGTACGACCGAAATGGAATCGACCTGTGGTGTATGAGCGTCTCGTGAGAAACTCACCGGTAAAGCGATAGAGGTAGTGGGTGGTTTGTTTATAGAAGTACAGGTGGAAGCGGGAATCATTCCAGGGAACTGCACAAGTCGGGATGTGGAACGATTCGCGCCAGTCGCATTGTCAAACAGCGAAGTTGTCACACCGTTGTTGGGCAACAAAAGACCGGCGAATTCTGTTTTTGGAGGGTGGAACGGATAAACAGACCAACAGTGACATGGAACGAGGGAGAGTATAACAATCAAATTAATTTTCCAGTCCGACTGAAATAAGGTCGGGGAAATTTCCGTATATCAGAACTACCATGCACTTAACTAGTATGCAGATGTTACTAAAAACCCGAAACGGTAGAAAACTATTTGAGCAACAACGTCCGTCAGACTCGGTGTGCACGTGCACAGAGGTATATTCGAACCGGTAGTGGTCGAGTGTTTTAGAGCGTTTGCTCACAACCTCGAAGTATAGAAGTTTGAATCCCGCACCGCCGGTCACTTTGGGGGTAGACAGTAACCCACTGTCGTCCGGCTCGTTACCACACCTGACTTATTGGGACATAATGTGGTCCTCCACTTCAATTCTTAGGGTCTGGTTGCCGGACATCTTTATTATTGCACTGTCCGATGGAGGCTATGGGGCATATATATTCCACCCCTTTCGATGCTCAAGCTTTCAATAAAAAATCGAAGCAATGAATCTGCATCAAAGAGGTCAAAAATAAAAGAAGTAAGGTAGCATCCCAGTAGAATGTTTTATTGGCACGTGGTGAGTGAATCTTATATAATGGAAAACCCACTAACATTTTTGCACCGAGTCCTACGCAGCGAGCTGGATTCGAACCGGCGATATTTCACTTACCAGGCAGATGTTCTACGAAATGAGCTGTCGTGGCGTTGGATTTTTGGTGCAAAAATGTAAGTGGATCTTCTATCATATAACATCACGGTATTCATTACTGGCCTAAAATATCAGCGGTTGAAATTAAACGCAGTCAAGGAGGCGCACACACAACACATAGCAGGCTCACTATACCAAATAAATCCGGAGAGTTTTATCTAGTCTGAAATCAAAGCTTCGCCTCCATCCTTGAAAAAGATGGAGACAAACAACCCGGCCCAGCGGCTTGGACATTTTCAATTAACCTACCTCCCGCATAACCTCCATTCCTGAGAGAGGAGTGATATTTACCTGTATCGTTTACATTTCAATTATGTCCGGAAGGTCCAGTGAAGACGATTGCCTACTGAACTGCTCCTTTAAGTGCTCAATCCCTCCAGACGATGTTCCTCAAAATAAATCAATGAGCCGTGGATTTCCTAATAAACACACTTACACCGTGAACCGGTACCTCTAATCAAACCGTAAAGGCTGCGAGTATTGCTGATAAACGCAGCCTTCTTCATCTTCCTATATTTTGCAACCCACGACTGCTCACGGTCATTCCTAGGTGTCCTAGTCAATGGGCATCTCACGGAGTTGGGCACGTCATCGAATGTGACATCTGGGGGACGGAACTGCGAGAATTTTACAGAGCAGTTGATATTAGAGATATCTACCGTTTGTGTAGCCTGCATGCACCGGAGTCTTGTGTGGCACTAGAAGCGGCATACAATACTTCCTTGATCTGCCGTCAGTGTTCATTTGGGTCTTGGACATCCGCCTGCATCCATAACCGTGTAAAAAGCTCTACCTGGATAGAAAATCGTCGGTGATCATCCAGAAACTGTACCAGACGGGTAGTTTTTGTGTTAGTGCGACCACGTGTTGGTGCTAGCACGCACCAAGGCGTAATGTGAGTTTACAGGCGTAGACCAAAATGAACGACAGTGTTCGACTGATCCACATCAGCGGTGACCAATGCCAATATTGTGGAGCTGAGACGATCGTTGCTGTTAGAGGATCGGTTGGGATAGCAAACCAGTCTCTAATGTGCCTTTCAGAATCTCTGAAAAGCTATCTTGATGTTGAAATCCTCAGCAATGACCACCACGTCCGTTGAACGTGCGCTTCGAAGCAGCTGAAGAAGTCCTCGCAAGATTGTTCCTTTGCGGAACTGCGATCAGTGGACTCACACACAAACACCAAAAACCAACACCGACGCTCCACTTTGTTGTTGACAAGCACAGAACCGTCCAACCGAACTATGCACAAACGACTGCTACCTGGAATCCAATCCAGCAGTGCATACTCAGTTCTCATGCTCAAAGTAATCCCAACGCCAGCCTGACCACGAGTACTAGAAACTGGGTCACCCGACAAGCAATGAGTGAGGCGAGAGACTGAGGTTATATTTGGCGTGCGAAGAGTGATCACAGAAGTTGGGTTTTCTATGCGTGTTGTGAAGACACAGTGTACATCCATTCTGAAGGTTTTAGGAGTTCTGGAGAGGTCAGCCTGTTGCCCTATCGGAAATTGTGTGCGGACGTTGATGGCAGCCAACTGAAGCGAAAATTTAGGCCCAAGAATCGCGTTTGATTTATGTCCGACTCCTGAACTACTGCTTTCTTCAGAGTAGCAATAACCTGTGAAGTTTCTTATCGAATTAAAAAAGAGGAAATCACTAAGGCCCTTGACAGGATCGATGCTGATCCATTGTAACCTAATGTGTTCGTCCGCTCAACCATCCGAGATCATGGTTGCCGATGTGCCTATTCATAAGCATGATACCGGACGATCGTCGATGTTTAGTTACCAATCCAACGGGTGTCGTCTTCCCGAAGTCCATCCTCCTGCCTTTGAATTTTGACCTACACAGAAAAAAGCCAGTGCATGATCACAGTGCACATCTAGGAAAATCTTTTCTGACGTAAAACAGTCATTAGATTACAATGTGTTTGGCACAAATTAAATCGCTAATATTCGATGCGAAAAAAGAAAGTCCTTACGTGAAAATTAAAACCTTTGCGGGCTAAACACTAGTGTTGATCAAATACGACAAGTGTAAATTAGAAGATGGCATTTAACATACTTTCCGGTCTATCCAGTGGAAGGCTACCAATGAAATTTTAGATTTGAAAGTTGGGTTGTTCGGGGCTCGCGGAGTGGATTTTGCCCGCGGAAAACGCAAGCGGATTCTCCATTAGTTGAAGAGCATACTGTCTGACCTCGGTGCTCCATGCGGTCAATGATTTTTCATCTTTGGATTTTTCCTCTGTCAATACAGTTTTCCACCACACCTTTCTCTACCGTCAACTCGCTTTTTATGTTTTGACAAACTCTATTATTGACTGGGCGATAGCACGAGATAGCAACCTAAACGAGGGCAGTGAATGTCAGCCTATTTTTTTGAATGAACTGATATGTCTAATCTCATTCATTTTCAGTTCGGTCGTTTATTTAGCTAGCACCGGTGCATAATTTTCCTCCTATGAGCTTCTAATATTAATAAAACAGTCAGAACATTTTGCCAGATGGTGCCTATAACTCCTCGTCAGTTTATGCACTTTTACAAACAAAAGAAGCTTAGAAAGTCATTTTCGAAAACCTTACAGTTCTGAATACTTGCAATTTGGGAAGTGAGCCCTGAAAATACATAACCTAACTTTTACTCTCCAGGTATTGGGTTACAATGTGTAATACTAGAAAGAGAACCAAGGTTGAATCGTGCAATGAAAATCAATAGCGCACCTTAGTTGCAGCTACCACCCTGGAAACAAATTTAGATCGGACTGTTCCTTACCCGTTGTGGAAAATACCGATCCCAGCGGTACGTTCATGTCCGATCGGGATCCATCGTGTTCGTCTTGTGTAGGTGTCTCGCCACCTGCACCGGAAGTGGACGACGCTTCCGAATGCTGATCTGCATCTGCGTCTGGATCCGGTTCTACATCTTGCGTTAGAGATTCTATCACTTCGACTTCATCTGGCTGCGAGCAGAGTGGAGACTGATCGTGCTGGTTGGATTTGAACAGTTTTGTCGCCGGCTGGTATTCCGCGTCCTGTGCCAATGAACTGGTTGATTCCGTGTGGTGGGATCCAAGACCGGGAGCGTTCAAACAAGCTCCTTTTCGACCATCGCCGCCGCTGTCCCGGGATTCGGATCTGTATGGTGAACTTTCCGTGGGTGGATGGGAAACGCGAAGATCCACATCGGAGATGGAGGATTCCGTGGACTCCGTTTCAGTGGTGGCAACAGAGTGACGCGTATCGGAGGTAGCAGAAGAGGAAGGCGGGGTAGTTGTTTTCCTAGTGCTCGAACCAATACTGCCGAGTTTTAAATACATAGATAAATGAAGCGGTAAAATGCGAATCAATTGTATCTGTTGACAGAATGTAACGGAAACCAACAGAAGAACGACCCCAGCGTGATTCTGTTATGGTGCACGCGTGCCAACAGATTACAGCTAAATACTTTGACTCCCACTGATACCAGGCAGCCATATACTTGAAAGGCTAAAATGCATTAAAATTAAGAACAGGCTGTTCAGTGCCGGTCGACCAACCAGTATTGTTCGCTGTGACTAGATGAAGGGGATATCAGTATATCGTTGTCATAGGGGATTACGTGAGCACGAAAAGCTTAGGGTGAATAATACAAAAAGGCAGTAAGTATTACCACCACGATGAGGGTGAGATATGTAGCTGTCACCAACTGTCCAGTACGTGAGTCCAGTGAACCCCAACCAAGTCATGCAGCTTAATTTGACCCCGGATGCCAGATCAGACTCAAGCAAGCAATCCAATATACAAATGCATCATGTGCATGTGGGTGTAAGTAACAGCTAGTCATCAGAAACAAATTTCTGAGCCGTAAAACGAAGGACGTAAAGTACTGGAAACTTTACGTGTAGCCGAAAGACCGCATGGATATATCACTTAGAAGAATCAGAAAACGATTGCCAGTAAAATGAAATGTGAGTAGATTTAAAAATCGTCAACCTAAACTGATTGGTTGGTTCATTGTATATCCACTAGCTGGGAATGGGATAGAAGTTCTGTGGGTTGGGAAGCAAAACAACAGCAAGTGGTTAGTTTGGGCTGGAGTGAGATCAGTACTGAGTGAATGACATAACACCAACTGATCTGGTGGTGAGAGCCATTACCGTTTGCCTTTTCCACCTTATACTTCCTTTCATTTTGACCTCTACTAGAGGATGCTGAAAGGTGGCAACCGAAACCACAGCACAAAAATGCGGCGCATATGGTTGAATGGAATGAAAACTGAACAGAACCGAAGCGATAATTGGGTTCGTTTATTATATATATATATATATATATATATATATATATATATATATATATATATATATATATATATATATATATAACACGGAGTTTGTTTACGAACACTAAATATGTGCAATAGTGACAGAACATCTGTTTTACAACTTTACCGTATTGTAATCTGGGCTGCCCCAGACTCCATTCCTTATTTCAATCATACTGCACAAGGGCAATATCGTCATCAATCTGTCCAATTAAGCACATCTTTTTGATAGCTGTATTTTTAATAAACTTGAGATATTTTCTTTTGGTAGTTACGGAAATCATCAGTGTGAGTTATGACTGCTGCCAATGAAACAAAATAAGTAATTATTATATCGACTGCAAACACCATATGAAAGACGCTGTCAGATGACAAAAGGAGTACTCTCATCGGATGCTTTGAAAACTTTGTCACAGGCTGCTTACCCTTTCATCAGATTAGAAAGACCAGTCAGACGTGATATGATCGCGAAAGGATCTTCCATATCAGGCGCTAACCCAGACGTGTTTTCCACGTCCGATTTGGACGACACGGGTACCACATCGGATGAGGTCAGTTTTCCACCATCTTTCTCGACCATTCGAAGCAGACGATCCAACAGATTCGGTTGTTGAGAATTCGATGAAACTGGCGGAGTAGGCTGAGAATGAACTGTGGCAGAAGTCGTTGTCGACAGAAAATTTGCCGGTGTTGAAGTCGGTGGGATTGATGATACCGAAGCCAGAAGAGGGACTGAAGAGAGATTCTGAGATACTGGCGGTTCGTTGATTTTGGTAGATGAGATCAAAGCTGATTCCGCTGGGAACGAAAAAGGCATGCGTAACAATGAGTGTGTTAGTGGTGCCGAAGGGAAGGGAGGAGCAGCGCTTGTGGAGAGTTCGGTCCGAGATGATATTGCTGATGCTATCGTCGGGGGAGGTGGCGGGGGCGGTGGTGGCGGGGGTGGAGGAGGAGGTGGAGGGAACGAACTGCTGGCAGTATTTGGTGGTATGACTTGCAAGCAAGGATGCTCGTGGCCGATAGGGACGGTAATAGCAGTCGTAGGGAGTAATGGGGGCACAATGACCGGTGGTTTTAGTGAAGCCGTATTGGTCAGAGACGCTATGATCGATGGCGGAGGTGGAGGCAGAGGGATTGAAATGGCCGGTGTAAAACTGAACGAGCTGGACTGTTGTGGAATAGCAGCAGGCAGATAGAGTGCTGCACGCGGTGCACCAGGTGACCACATGGGCATGCCACATGAAGTTGGGGGAATCGATGGTTTAGAAGTAGGTGAATACCGCGAAACCTACAAAAGCAAAGCATAGGTGAAGAAGTTATAAATGATCAGTGGTGTGACAGAACAATGTTTATAAAACAGAAAACAAGACAGGGAAGAATGGTAGAGTGAAAACCATGGCGTACAAATCGCACATAACACTTTTGCGACCAGACGTTTATCTAGGATCTGATTCTCATTTAACGTTTACAAAAGGTAATATACCAAGCCTTCGAAAAAGTCTAGAGCTCAACAGGTGTTTGATTTTGAATTATGTACCACTTAATTCACAGGAATAATCTGCGACTGGTAGACATGAGGGGAGGTAGAAACATGAACACTGAAAACAAGGCTCAATTAAGATTCTACTGAGATGAGAACAAGGCGTTAGTTTATGAATGAGTGTAAACACTGTGCGTTTGGAAAATGTTTACCCTGATTAGTTAGTCATACACTGTTTGCCTTGCTTTTATTTAATAAAGCAATAGGTAGTACTCGTTTCCACTGTCCGAGGGAAAATGACTGATCATCACATACCTAATCAATGTGTGCATTTGATGAGGATAATACATCGGGTGCCCCAAAACCAATCCAAAAACACACACCACCTATCACTGAAGCCACTGGAATGAGGCAACTAACACCGCGACTCTGCACAAAAGCAATTAGTGCACGCCTTTCATCTTTAAAGGTCTACGATCACAATGACACACATACACACGCCATATACAAGCATTCGTCATTTCAGTGTGGATCAACTGAACTCCGGGTCATAATCACTCGATCACGTTTCTCAGCGGGACGGCGCCGTGACCGTGTCCACTACAGTCCACATTAGTCTCATTTATCTTAGAATAAAACTCTCAATGTGGTTCATTCACAGTTTTGACACTTCAGTGAAGATCTCACAAACTGTTTCTAGTGCTGAAAGTAAGTTTCGTTTTCTGCTCCGTGCCAGACACTCCTAAACATTCAACCCAATTTGTCCCACGGTTGAATACTGCAGTCGCTTGCAAGGTGGAGCTTAGTTTTTTTGTTATTCCTGACCTGGTGTGAAGTAGAATAGGTGGTCTGCCAGACTTACAGTTCCAGTCTAATTCTTCACCCTGCAGTCGATTCTCCTACCAATTCGTTTTTCAGTATTCCCTAATTGGTTGTGAGTAAGGACTGCCTGCCACTGGTGTCACGTCTCCATATACCCACGTATCGTTTCTGTGTCGCTTAATCTTCCTCCTTTCCACAACCGACAAATTGCGGAGTGTTACAACTCCCGCCATCCATACAAAGGGTAAATAGAGAGAAACAACTAATGTATACGTTGTTATTCACCATACAATTGTTTTCACGTGTCCTGGAAACATGAGATTCTCCTGTCTAACGGATCCAGAAGGATTTTGTCCATCGTTACTCGGATTCAGCGGGTTAGCGACGGTCTGTTCTCCAAGCTGGGCGAATTTCGATCACCAGCCCAGGTGTCGTCATCAGTGAAATGGTGATGGCAATTTTCTTTAATGATTAACCTCCATGTAATAAATAACCATTCTGACTCGTTTTTTTTTACCTGTGCTCTCAACGGGAACAAACAATTATCTTTCTGATTCATCCATACAGCACATCGTTTCGGCGGCATCGAACAGCACCAAGGAAATGCCAAGGTTGGAAGAAGAGTTATTTGTGTGGGGTTAAAATAGCAATCTGGTACCTCATGAACCAAGATGTTTTGAATACAATATTTTGTTGCAAAATCACAGCTGCAGACTATTTTGATGTATTTTAGATTTTTGAAAGATTTCCATTACACACTGCTGTGTCACGAACACATCGGCACATTTTTATCACTCTTATGGATCCGTTTATTTTGAATAATCATCTCCCACCAAGTCTGCATATTATCTATATACTTCGCTCGTAATACTGCATTTATAGAACAGTGCTCATTGTTTAATGGTTGAGTTAAATTTTGCATGAAGATGTACATCTTGAATTTTCCACCAGTCAGGAAAATCGCCTTTCGAAATTAGTCACTAAATTGGAAGGCTCTTAATTGTATCAACTATTCGGTGGTAGACCACAACCCGCTGTGTTGCCCGGCTCGTTACCACACACCAGACCTGTTAGGACCTTACGTTGTTTCCCGCTCCAAGTCTCAGGTTCAGGTTGCCGATTATCCCGAGTAGTGCAGTGGACCATCGAGACTACGTTGTCTAAGCTTTCCAATGCATACACGTGCAAGTATTTAAAAAAAACTATATAGTACGTAATAGATACACATATGGAAGCCCATAACGGGGTGCCCTTCAGCGAAATTTCGAATTACTTCAAAACGGGAATATTGATTACGTCCGAACAGATTCCCGGTCGAACAGCAGAACTGCATGCCATCGGGCGCATCTTCTGGTCATGGATAGATGAACGGCCATCAGTATGGTGGTTAGTCGCGAATAAGGTGAGTCCAGGGTAGTCCAATAAACGGCGTAGACGAGCAGCAGCAATGCTCGAGGATGCGATGGGGTTCCTGCCAAGCAAGCGCTACCTTCCAAAACGTCACACACACCTGAGGACAGCACTGTGAAGTGGCGAATGTAGCTCGCCACTAAATGTAGCCATGGCCTTTGTCGCGCTACACACCCGACAAGGTAATTCAGAAGAGTCGTGTGAACCATTACTGGTGACTGGCTCGTGTGGCCCTGTGGGTCGCACTCGGTTGTGTAAAGCTTTGAGATGCATCCTCGAACAAGAAGTCCTGCTCTGGAATGGGTGATCGAGTAGTACAACAGCCCGCAACATCCAAAATGATCTATATATGTTTCGCAAACCTTTGCGAACACTCGCACACCAGACGAAGCCCATTTTCCATTCACCCCGCATTGTACCTGCAACTCAGAAACAGTCGAAGTCGGCTGCCATCGGATGAAGTGCATCTGGGAGGCTCTATTAGACTGGATTCTTGTCGTCCGGACAACGGCGAGGCTCCCAGCTCTGTGCTCTGATCACACATTGTTCCTCGCCAGTACGAACTTCAGACACTCCGAACACCGATATGCTTCCTGGCGTCCCCCTCTTCGTCTCAGCCATGGATCAAACACAACGCAGTAAGCAACAAATGGCGGGGTTGTCGGTCGTACTCAAGTTCTGCTGTAGACCCCAACCATGTTTTAGTGTGCTTCGCTGGGTGCCCCAAACGCGTGAGACAATGCCGGCTAGGCTATGACAGACTAAGTCAACCGGCGCATCTATCGGACTTGAAAAACGCCCTGGCCAAAACGCCAGCAGCAGTCCCAACCGACAACGTTGATAAGTACTGCTAGCTTATTAGGAATGCTTTACATTATTGCGTGGAGAGTTGTCTTACGACACGCCGCGTCGTGAGACCCTGGATTTCAGAAGAATCTATGCATTTTCAAGACACACAACGGCCGATTCCGGCTGCAAGCGAGCACACGCCTCAACAATGAACGTGAACTCAATACGAGTCTAAGTAGGGATTTCGAAATCTGGTGGTCGTAACGTACACCCGAGATGAAACATGCAGTAGCGACGGGTAATTCCTTTAAACTGTTCCACCTCATCCACGTCACCGACAAGGAACAGTGAGGCGTAAGTAAAAAGGTTTGTAAAGCTAACTTCATCAATTCATAATCATCAGCGGCATCTTGAACTCCAGACGCAGCACTTTAAAGCGCAATTTAGCTGCGCCCCCCCCCCACACACACACACTGGTTTCTGTCACGATATGCTTCTCTGTACACGCCCTGTGACCTAGTCCAACAGTACCACCAACGGAGGCCGAGATCTGAATGGTAATCCATGCCCTGGAGATGTCAAAAGATAATGAGCCATAAAGACCTTAATTCAGCGCCTTTTATATAAGATGGAATACACCTTGTTAGGGAAATTCACGTATTGTACTCCAAGATCCGGAATTCTGATCAGTTACCTTCCTTTGGTAAGGATCGACTGTTGTTTCTGCCCTCAAGGACGGTTCGCGTGGTGATTGTGCTAACCATAGGCGCATAAACCTTATCCTAACAGCGTCGAAGCCGCTTGCATCTGTCACCCTCTGAAGGCTATACCAAACGCGTGAAGAACGGACTCACAAGGAGCAGGCTTGGTTTCCGACCACTTACAGATTTATCGACCAAATTCTCAACTTTCAACGGCTACTGGAGCACCGCCATACCATCCAGAAACCGACGATCATCAGGTACCTAGGAATTCGCGCAACCCCCGACTCTTTCAATCGGACTGCACTGTGGGACTGTCTGTTTGAAAATGGAGTGCCTGATAAGTACGTGTCGGTCCTTAAAGAGTTGTATCCTCACACCTCATGTCGAGTTAGGGCCCATAATCAACTTTCGACAACTTTAGCAGTCTCCAACGGAGTACGACAATGTTGCTCTACATTCACATTTCTTTTCAGCTTTGCATAGAGGACGTTCAACGGGTGCCTTGTCTGGTCTTCTAGATGATGGAATTGAACCCCTTACAGGGAACGGGATGCCGCGTAGTTGGATAAACTGTGTCCTAGTAAGTGGCGCACTTGTATTTAAACTCTTCCTTCGTCTACAAGCCCTCAAATTTGAGTTTTTCTCCGCTCCGCTTATATGTTCTACATGTTTCCCGTAGGTTATTGTTTTCAATGCAGCAATCAGAATCAGAGCGCCATTGCATAGGCAACTGCTCAATAAAAACGAAATTAAACTATGAATATCAAGTGATTCAATCAAACGCAGAACATGCTGAAATATGACTCACCTCAGCCGGCGAACTGGAACCCAGAGTTCCTTGGATTGAATGGTTTCCTATTAGGAGACGCCAATCTCGATCACCAGACTCCGCCGAGGACGGATCAAGTGGTCCCGCATCCAGCTCGATTCGAGCGACTGACGCTTGTGCCGATGAAGGGTGAGGTAGTGGTGGTGGTGGTGGCGGAAGCGGCGACGTTGATTCATGGGGCTTGGGTTGCGATCGTTCTTTGGCGTCATCCGCCTGAGGTTCATCCCCATCGGACATTTCCATGCTGTCGTCATCATCGGCGGCATCGGAGTTCGCACCACCGTGATCCGCCATGGTATGCCCCGTAGAGGTTGTTTCCGGAGCTGGATCTCGCGCACTACTGCTACCGTCCGGGGTCGCATGTCGAGCGCCAGCACCGTACGGTGAACTGTTCACGTCTCGTGATCGGTCTAAACGTGAAGCCCTAATGGATTGATTGGAGTCAGAAGGAGTCAGTGAATGCTCTGAATTCAAATACTTTTCAAAATGATTAGATTACCAGATATTGCACTTGAATCGTCTGCATCTGCAAACAGCTGTTATAAAGTACTTTGTTCGACAAGCAACGTAAACACATCCTTCGTGGCATTACGTCCGCCTATTGACTACATCCCGCGGTGATACTGCATTACCTAATACCAAACATTTTGTCAATCCATGCGATGTTATTTGTAAGCTTTTAATATTCAGTACCAGCGTTGTCGGAGATGTTGGTCGGCATTTTATTGTTGAGATATCACACCCTGATGATGTACGCTTTCAAGTGCCACGTTTTGACCAAGTGCGTCGGGAGTTCAAATTTAAAGTACTTTGCCCTGCCACTTTGCCATGTGCATTGTTATTCCCTAGTTCTTCTTCTTGCGGGGATTCGTGTATCAGGTCATCGCCAGATACTTGCCTAAAAATATCTCCATAAAACTACTGTGAATGAACATCGGTGCACCGATTTTTCGTGCCCAACTAATACAAACTATATGGTGAGTGTGGAGGAACTTATTCATCTCCTACAGAGCATGATGTGCGTAACTTAGGCCTGTGAAGAGTAGTTGATTCAGTCGGAATATAAATTTTCTTCACCATTAACCCAGAACACATCTCAGAGCCGTGGTACCACTAGAAGCATTGCATTGAAGACTTCGGCGGATTAAAAAACTCACATCGCAACCAAAAAGGAGGGGAACCGAAAACTGTCATTTTAAAGTGAGTAAAAGAATGTAGAGAAAAAAACCGTTCAGATACCGACGTTCATGTGAAGCTCCATCGTGACTTTCATCGCGTCAATCGGGACAGTTGGTAAATAGATATTTGTACAAGAGGGGGTGAGTCTGAATTCGGGACGTGTTGAGGGATGTGAACAGAATGCATATAAGTAACAGTCCAGGGGATGGTGTGAGATCTGCACGAATCGTCATGGCGAATTTTCCACAGACTATAATTTATGAATTGCATACTGTGGAGATAAGAGCTTACAAAAATCAAACAAACACGACTGATTTTATCCCAGCTGCGGTGTAATGATGTAAAATCTTCTCTAATTAGACCAGGGAGGATTATGGAACAGTAGTAGCGTGGGATTCAGAGGATACATCGATGCACAAAGGAAAAAAAAGTTTTTCTGGAATCAAACTGCCACAGTCTTCGAATTTGAAAAGACAGTATATATGTAGCATTTTACACCGTCCAGAACATGTTAGGATTAGTATAAACTGGTACTGATTGTACCGTTTTTTTGGTCGAGTCAGCTCTGGAAACGGGGACAGAATTGATGACTGATTGCTTATCTGGGTAGGAGGAACGAGAAACCTAAAAAGTATACTCAGAATTTTTGGAAGTTGAGATGTAGGCTAGAAATGGACAAAACGTTTTGGATACAACAAAAGTTCTTGGAAAAAGAGGTAATCAAGCTGATCGGAGATGGGCTGACAGACTACCACGTCGTCGGCGGACTAAAAAAGCCATGCAGTGGACAACTAATTTACGTGGTGAAGAGATAGACGAAAAGAACGAACCTTGAAGAACGCCAGAGTTGCTCATTAAGGGACTCAGTAAACTAGTACCAACTGTTGTACGCTAATTTCTATTGGAAAATTGGTCTTACCCATGAAAGTAAATAAGCGGAACAACCAAGAGACTCCGGATTTTAACGAAGCAGAGGACGAAAAACCGAGTCAAAAGCAGAAGAGTAGTAGAAGAAAATACAGGGAACTGATTCTACGGAACAATTTAAGCTTTTAGAAATAAAATGGAAGTGTTTAAGTAAGAAGGTTGCACAATTTTCCCAGGCAACAAAAAATTTCACCAGGAAACAACCTACTATTTGTCATATCATTCCGTCGGCTTCGTTGGCTAGAGCATGTGCTACGGACATCACCTCATCGACTTCATCGTGTTCTATTCGCCGGGCCTAACACCGGCTGCAAAAGACAACGCGGAGGCCAAGCCATGGCATGGCACCGGTCCATCAAAGTGTTGACGCCGAGGCTTGCTTTTGTCGGTTCCTCATGCTTGTATGTTAAGGACCTCGAGATCTACTACACAGTTGGCTGAAAACTTTGTCGGCTATGGCTCAAAGTCGTGCTCATCGGCGGTTATGTTGAGACAACTTCGGCTCGAACTCCTGATAAACTTCCCCCTTCGGTACCAACCGTTTGTTTCTCTGTTTCATGTTTTTGCAGGTCAGAAAGCCTCTGTAATTTGTGCCGGTTTATCGGTGAATTATATATATATATATATATATATATATATATATATATATATATATATATATATATATATATATATATATATGCGTGTGAAGGTCAGTTAAACTGTTTCTCACAATGCTTCACCCAACGATCTACACGACATTCCCGAGTCTGAATCAGTGAGCCATTCACTGTCTGGTTTTTGTGGTCCGGTAAGAAGTAACAGTGATCAAGTTTACAACAAACTATGGCATAGTCAATCGTGGTGTGCGGCCAGAGTATAAACTTAAAGAAAAAAATAGGTCTCGACGAACCTCCTTGTGAGCAGAGAAATAACATGTACAGTAAGCTCCCGATCAGACGAAGATTACGGTCATGTGACTTATGAGGATAATGCACGAAAATCCCACAGAACACATTGAGAACAGTACAGCATGGCGAACAAGCTCGTTTTCAATTATTCATACTCATACCAGTACACAACATTAAACATGACTCAAAACAACGAAGGGATATGATCATCCCAATCTGTCTGCGCGTCTGTGTGCGTGTGAAGTTGATCATAGTGAAGAATGTTCGAGTGGTAGCGAACGTGTTCGGGAACAAGAGGTTGGCCGTGGAAGTTTAAGTGCTTGCACAAATTGTTTCCCAGCACACAGAACAGTATCGATCCGGGCATCTTGTTGGATGAACTGAAGCAGCCACTATTTATCTGCACTCATAATATCCAGTTTCAGTTTAACAGTGAAATATGTCGTCTGAAGGACGAGGTGGCAATGGGGTCACCTTTGCGACCTTTATTTGCTGATATTTTCATGGCAAAAGTTGAAAATAACCACCTTTAGTCAACAATCATACAAACGGTACCTGGGCAATATCCTTGTTGGGAATCATCATCAGTGCACATCCACCGAGCCTCCACGGGGACTCGAACCCGGGGTGAACGATTGTGAATCGAACACCTTAACCACAAGGTTATCCGGGCTGGCTCCCAACGGTTTGTTGAACATCTACACTACATGATATAGCACCCTTCTCCTACTACTCAATTGCAAATAGTAACCAAGCTCTGTAGGTTGTTCATAACGGAATGCCTTCGCTGTACTTAGGCCCCTACAGAGAAGTCATCCATCATAGGAGTCGATCGCTGTGTGGGAAGCGGGTTGTTATCGTTCAGAAAGCCAGTGACGGAAGGGTGCTTTATCATGTAGTGTAGATGTTCAACAAACCGTTGGGAGCCAGCCCGGATAGCCTTGTGGTTAAGGTGTTCGGTTCACAATCGTTCACCCCGGGTTCGAGTCCCCGTGGAGGCTCGGTGGATGTGCACTGCTGATGATTACCAACAAGAATGGAACAGCTGTACAGTGCTTCCATGATTTTCAATGGTGAGTTGAGCGTTCAATCTGCATGATGAATCATATTATATACAAAAGAAAAACAGTACCGCACTTAGATGTTTGCGTAAGCCGTCGAAATGATGGTTCTGATCGGCCGTCAGTGCGTAGGAAAGCAACTTGGAATGGTCATACATTCATTTTCACAGTTTTGTACCGCTCAAAGTGAATAGAAATCTAGTACGTTGCTTGGTTAATAGAGCTAGGCTAATCTGTACGGAAGACAAAATAGAAAACGATCTCTCGTTTTCTGCGGAGCATTTCCCTAAAAAAACGACTATCTCAAACAGTTCATTGACAAAACGATGCAACCACCGGCTGATAAGCCAAAAAAGACAGTAGTCGAAAAGAAGCCCGTATTTGTCTATTTATCACTCAAAGGAGGTGCAGAAACTGAAGTTATTTAATGAAAACGAACAGGAGCAGTCAGTAGGACATTGTACGCCGCACAAATACAAATTATGTTCGAGTCCAAACCGATCGTGTGTTTTCGGCTGAAGGATAGTGCCAAATTATGCAGCATCCTTCTCTGTGTATTTATCTACTTGTCCCAGTGGAACCAGGTACGTTGGCCGCACGAACAGGCGCTTATCCGAACGCGTTCGTGAACACCTCCCGGCTTAGTTGAACACTGGAGCAATTCAGACGACGAGTGCTGTGTGTTCACACCATGCTGAGTCAAACCATTCAGTAGGGATGATAAACGTTTTTCGCACCATTTACGAATTCCGGAGCAAGCACCCAATAATTGTCAAGCCACGGCCGTGGATATTCGCCCCTACAATCCTCCTCTGTGAGCTCAGAAAAAATTTGAGCAAGCACTCAAAGTTTCATGGCCCACTTCTTGTTCCCGAACACGCGCGCAATCACTCGAATATTCTCCATTGTGATCAATTTTACATGCGCACAGACAGATTCGAATGATCTTTCCCCCTCCTTGATATTTTATTATATGCATGCGCATGGATGCAGGGGAAGGAGTGTATACCCAATAGCCACAAGGGCCCACTGCACTATTGGGGATAATCGGTAACCGAACCTTGAGACTTGGAGTGGTGAAGAGCCACACGAGGTCCCAATAGATCAGGTGTGGTAACGATCCGGACAACAGTGGGTTACTGTATGAGTCACGTTTAACGTCATGTATTGGTATGAGTATGAATAACTGAAAACGAACTTGCCCGCCACGCTGAATTATGAGGACAAAACAATGAGCATAACGGTGGTATCGTGACCGTGACAAGGAAATTAAGTAGCGAAAGTAAAAATCCATCCAGATGGAGTGTCAGCTATGTGGTTTGTGGATATGACAATAATTACAAATCCATACCAGACTCAACTTACACGACGCCAGAGATGAAATTTTCGCGCAACTCTTTCCGAGACGGATCTAATAACAATCGGTAGTCCACATCCCCAGATTCGTCACGAATTTGGTCCAACGGAATATCTCGGAAATGCGCAGCAACGAAGTCACTCAAGGAAGTTGTATGTGTTTCTTGTGACTGTGGATGAGAACAAGTACCGGTCTGTTGCTGCTCATCGTCTGGTGAGATACGAATGGCGGATTCCTCACGCGCTGGTTTCTGCGGGGCGATTGGAGAGGGCTGATAGCCACCAGCTCGAGGTGGACTAACAGTAGGCATTACAGGCACCTCAAAGTCACTGTCACCATCATCATCGTGATGGGTATCTACTGGATAGTCCTCGTATGCCGCATCATCTGATATAAAATCGGATTTGACCGGTAGGTATCTCGGACTGGATAGTGACGGTGTTACCGTGGCATTTGTAGTAGTCGTGTTGGGCGTCGTTGATGCGGACGATGTTGCTGCTGACGATCTCTCCGGGCTGGACAAACCTACTCGATTCCGAACGTTGGCCAATGTCTTGGAGACACGTAAGCCGTAGGTGCTATATGCCTAAAGAAAAGTGAACATTTGGTCAAATATAAAATACGCGTGTGGAAAGGAAGCTTTTGTTTTATCAGCATCTAATGGTACGCACACAAATCGTAGATTAAGTGTACACACCCGCGACAAAATTAACGCCGACCATACATAAGGACAGACACGGGGCAAATCTGATGATGATCATAAAGATGGATAACCAAATCGTTAATCTCACAACGCGTGAACCCTGGTCATCGAAATACTATACATCACAGAATAAGCTAGATTCAGAGGCCAGCCTAACCACCTGTATGAAAGAAAACACGTTTAGCAATAAACACCCGAGTAAATCAGGATACGCTTTTATCATCCTCATTAACAACTCATGATTCTCTTGATACGGGAACGGAAAGAAAACGTAGGAAAACTGGGAGACGTAAACCTACAGAGATGGTGAGGATTTCGGGGTTTTGGCGAGTGAAATAGTAATGGGAAGGGTTATTATTATCATTATTATCCGTTTGTCTATTTCTACTGAAAGCAGGCAGCTTTTCTCAACCTCTCATAGATGTATGCTAACTTGCATGTTTAGAAACCCTCATTGTTCAATACCGATCATAACGGAGAAGACGAAGACCATACTCCATGTGAAACGTTTTTCATCACGACGAGACAACATCTTGGCGTGGTGTGATGGCTTAGCGTGTTTCCAGGACCCAAAAGGTTATGCATGATGGCTTGCTCAAGCCGAAGATGCATATCATACCTGACCGGTCAATCGTTAGAGGCCAGACGATCTCGTCTCTGAACCGGGTTTTGAGCAACACCTGAATCTAACCACTATATCCCTAGAGATGACACTCCAGCGAATAAACACGGAAAAAAGTTTACCACTAGATGAAGATAGGATTGAAGTACCTGGGGATTTGCTCAACGGTGGGAGGGATTGTCACACACACTGCTAGAACTGGACAACCCCAAAGGATGCTGCCTCGTCTACGTTCCGCTTGCTTCAATGGGTGTATAGGGCTGAAAACTGAATCCGAAAAGCGGATCGATAACAAAGCACCACCAAAGACAAGACAGAATGCTTCTAACAATCACATCTCACGTGACAGACCAGAAGTTCCTTCACGAATTCTTCGGTCACGTTTCCGTGTTCGGTTACCGCCCCACAGCTTTGTGGGTGAGACTTTTGAGTCAAAGGCTCCGAATAGGGTTCCCAAACAGAAACCACTTCTGCGGTGTAGGCGGCCGCGAAACATCATTTACCCAGAAACCTCCAATATCGTTCCTGTAGAGGGCCTTACTAATTTCCTCTTTTAAGATTCATGCGAAACTCCACGGGTTATTACGGTCCTGAAGAAATCAAAACTTCGGGATTCGGGCACAAATCAAACGCACATCCTAAATCAACATGTTCGCTTCACCTGGCTGCTTCCGACGTTCGCATGCTATATCAGATAGACGAACAGGTTGTCCTCGCTAAAACTCTTGAAGCATTCAAAAAAAAGTGCATGTCCTGTTTCCCAAGCCCGCACAAAAACCACGTTCTGTAATCACTCTTCGCACCCCAGATGCAACCTCATTTTCTCGTTTCACTCATCGCGTGTCGGGTGATTCGGTGTCTAACGCTCGTGGCCAGGCTGGCGTTGGGGTTGCTTTGAGCGTGAGAGCTAAGTGTGCACTGCTAGACTGGATTCCAGTCAGCAGTCATTTGTGTGCAGTTCGGTTGGACGGTTCTGTATGTGTCAACAACTGAAATGTCGATAGTTGTTCGTCGTGTTCGTGTTTGGGTCCACCGACTGCGGTTCCTCTGGGGCCAAGGATGAATTCTATCGGGATTCTTTTCAACTGCTTCGAAGTGCACGTTCAACGGACGTAGTGGTAACTGCTGAGGATTTCAACACTCAAGATGGCTTTTCAGGGATTTCGAGAGATATACGGGGGGCTCGTTTGTTATCCCAACCGATCACACCGACAACAGTAATCGTCTCTTCCAGCTCTCTGAGTGCACGTTGTTTCTTCTGCCATTCAAATTATTTTATCCACTGCCATCATAATTCTTAGCTTCCTGCCTATTACTGTAACGAAAACGAGACGGGTGAGGAACACTTGCATTTGAGCAACCAGACCAGTTAAGTTGGTGAGACATGTGCAACCGTCTAGACAGTCCCCTTTTTTAGACCGTGCTGTAGCACCACTGATCCTCCTGCTACCTTAGTGTTCTGGCAGCGTCCTGACCAGCTGCCTGCGGCCATTACTTTGATCCTTTTGCGCACTATTTCCATTCAGCTGGTCCGACTGTTCCGGCTGATGGCTCGATAGGTAGCTTCTCACATGGTCTACCTTGCTGGCAGCCTAATCATCATCATCATCATCGTACAGCATTAAACAGTAGGGCAAGCCCCACTGACCACTGCCTTTCTCACCATGTTGCACACTGAATTACAAAGTATGAATATACAAGATTGACAGGGAGTGGACCTACACGGATGGGAAAAGGAAAGAATGTCCTAGTAGCCAACACACGGAATACACAGTCTAACTGTACAAACGTACACCGATCAGACATTCTGATTCGACAAAAAGTGACAACACGATCGCCACTGCTCGTGACTCGCTGCCATATCCTTCAGTGTCTCCAGCCAACTGGTAGACGGATCTTTTGGACCCCAACCACGAAGACGTGAAGCACCTACTTTTCTCAAGTCTGCTGTACATTTTCTCATTCCTCGCTGCCACGTCATCTCTTGACCTCCACGTGGTCTCTTCCACTCCCTAGGAGGGGCGGAGAATAGGACACGGTACGGTAGACATGTGTTTGCCATACGTAACACGTGTCCTAACCAACGAAGTCTACTAAGTTGGATACGCTGTGACAAAACGTCCTCCGAATCAAAACCCAATACTCGCTTTCTTACCTCATCGTTGCTTACTCGGCTATTCCACCCAATCCTAGCGATACTACGTAAACATCGATGGTCGAAAACCTCAAGACGACGAATATCTTCAGCACGCAGACTCCAAGTTTCGCAACCATACAACAAAACTGAACGCACTGCGGCACAGTATACACGACCTTTCAACTTCAGTGAAATATCAGGTCGGCGCCACAAGTGCTTCAGTCCAGCGTACGCCGCTCGAGCCTTGGATATCCGCGCGCACACCTCTACTACTGTGCTCCGATCCGTCGTCACGCAGCTACCGAGGTAGGTGAAGTGGTCGACAACTGACAGCACCTCCCCATCGAGCATCAAGCCCGGGGTCATTGAGGTCCAGTCTTGTACCATCACTTTACATTTAGAAGGTGCAAAGCGTATGCCGAATGGAGCTACAGCTCTCCCAAGTCTATTGAGTGCACGCTGAGCATGTTCCGTGGATTCAAACAAACAGACAACGTCGTCCGCGTAATCTAGGTCACACAGGTTTTCGTTTTTCCCTAGTTCGACGTCTACATCCTGAAGATTTTGCAGCGCACTCTCCATCATTTCGTCCATGACGAAGTTGAACAGGAATACAGACATGGGACATTCTTGTCGAACACCGCTGGTCGTTTCGAACCGACCGGATAGTTCACCGTAAACCCTAACGCGGCCAGAAGTATGAGAATACAATGATCTCAGTAGGTTCACGAACTTTTGGGGCATACCTTTTCGATGAAGAACATTGAAAAGCGCTGCTCAATCAACCGAATCGAAAGCGCCTTTCAGGTCTAAGAAAACCATTATTGTTGGTCGGCGGTGCGTGTGACGCGTTTCAAGTAGTCGGCGAAGAATAAAAATCTGGTCGGTACATCCTCGACCTGGGCGGAATCCATCCTGCTGTTCGCAGGCATTCCTCTCGCGAGTGGGCGTAAGACGGCGCAGCAGAATCGAGGTTAATACTTTGGTGACCATCGGAATTAAGCTAATTCCACGATGGTTACTACAGTCATTGCGTATTCCCTTCTTGAAAATGGGAACAATCAGTGACTCGTTCCATATTAACGGAATACGCTCCTCCTTCCAAATGTCACGGAGCAAGACGGTAAGTGATTTTATCAACGCCCCACCACCCAGTTTGAAAAGAACTGGGGGAAGTTCGTCAGGACCTGCCGCTTTCCTTCGCTTTAGTAATCGAATGCTCGGCTCCACTTCTAATTCCGTTGGGGACTCAAGTGATACCACCCAAGGAGTCGCAGCTGTCGACACGGGAGTAACTACACTAGCGTGCGGCCAGCTAAACTGTTCCTTGAAGTACTCGGCCCAACGGTCAAGCCTTTGCTGTTTGCCATGGATGGGTTCTCCATTCCTATCGCAAATAGTTTCACTGACCTGGATGCACCGTCCACCGGTGTCACGAATAAGTTTGAACAGTCTTTGACTGTTACCTGAAGCAGCTGCCACTTCCATTTCCTCGGCTACATTGACCCACCAATTTTCGAGATCATTCTTAAGGCTTTTCGTAACTTGCCTTTGCACCTTTCTCCGTATCTTATTCATCTCCTTACGGTCCGAGAGCTGACGATTCTGCTCAATTATACTCAGCGACCCTTGAAAGATCCAGTGTCTTTGATGGACAACGAACTTAGGACCACAGGCGAAACCTGCTGCAACGTGCATCGCTTGTCTGATATGAGCCCAATGATCATCTACATTACTGTTCTCCGTGGATCCTAGCTCATGTGCTAACTTCTGCTCATACCGGGAGCGTACTTCTGGATCACACAAACGTTGCACGGCTAATCGGGTTTGCGGTTTGCGACGATGACCATGGAGCTGGAGAGATAATCGCATCAAAACTAATGCATGGTCAGACTACGTACGTGGACCAGTAAGATCTACAGTTCTGAACAGAACTGCGCCATCGGTAGCTTACGGCGATATGATCAATCTGGCTTGGAGTACCTGTAGAGTTAAAGCGCCATGTCGCTGTGCGACGCGAGCTGTGTCGGAAATTTGTGCTAGACAAGAACAATCGGTTGTCTGCACAAAACTGGAGAAGCCTATCCCCGTTATCTGTACGCTCAGCAGGTAAAGCACAACGCCCACCTAAACAGGCTTCTGACACACTAAGTTTGCCAGCTTGTGCATTGAAGTCATCAGCTAGCACTACAATGTCAGAACCTTTTCTACTGCGAACGAAGGTGGCAAGTACATCATAGAACTCATCTCTCTGCAAGTCTGAGCTGCAGTCCGTTGGGGTGTACGCCGAGATCACAAACAAATTTCGCCTAACACAACTATCCTTTCGAATGCCAACTGAGCCTTGGAGTCTCACAGCACATAAACGACTGTTAACAGGAATCCGGTCTAAAAGGGCAGCCTCAGCCTCCTCAGTCAAGACTATTCCTACACCACGTTGACCCACAGCTCTAGCTGCTTCGTCTCCTGAAGTGCGCAGAATATACCTCGATGAGATACCAGGAGCAGTTAGTTGAATTACATTGCTCGAATCCTGGATACGCGTTTCACTTAAGCAGCAGACATCAATCTTCAGAGATTCCATTGTGAGCGCTAGGCACGCCTGCTGACCGGCCTGCATGAGTGTACGCACGTTGAACGAGCCGAGATTCAGAGGTTGACGATGCTTGAGAAAATGTGAGTTACCAGACAGAGGATTATTTCCGACACTATTTGACAGTGAATCGTTGCGAGTATCGACCGTGTTATCAGTGGGAGCATTATGGGTAGATAGATCGGGCAAAGAGGGATGGTTAGGGACAGAAGACAAAGGTTGAATAACAGAGAGGGAACTCTGAGCAGTAGCACACTTATCACTACCCACCCAGCTCGATGCAATGGGCAGCGCGGTCCTGATTATCCTGCGCGACGACCGATGCGGTATGGAATCCTTTCTATTCGTGCAGTTCATGGTTGCCTAAGAGCCCACTGCGTCCCATCTGCTAGTTTGTATGCCTCTTTTTTTCTGCTGCGGAATGCTTCCGACGTACTCACCATCTGTTCTTCAGTCTTGGGCTCTCGATTTGTTGGTCTGATCGATTTTATACTCGTATCGTTCTGTTGCCACAGAACTCTCCGCTGCATTATATGTGTTTTTAATCTTTTGGTGAGAGATAAAAATCAGAACTATTGGGCTTAGCCCATGGTTAGGTATGATTAGAACACAACCAAATAGGTGGGCCTGTGTGTACTTGCATGTTAAGTGACGCCTACTTCCTTACGTGAAAACCAAGCAAGTAAACAAATTATCATTACTAGGGAAAATGTCATATCAGTAACAATAATAATAGCGTTTGTGGTGTAAAAATATAAATTGTCGACCTTTCAGCTAGTGAGGGCAACCCCTCATCAAGGTAATTCTACAGTAGTAAAATACTACAGCTGGATTTTACAATAGGACATTTAAAGTAACGATGGTTATGGTTATCGACCACCTTTAAGTAAAACATTGACTATCGGTATCTCACTGAGTTTAAATCTACCGCTTGACTTTCAGGACAGAGTCAGGGTCTGGATTTCGTATTCTAAGAGGGGTCAGCGTTGGGTCCTGTATAGCGTAAGCATTCTAGACGAAGCTGGCGTGCCTATGACAATTACCGAACATTGTTTCTCAACAGTATGTAGTCGTAGCAGTTGGGATGATTACTACACCCACACCAAACTGATTAGAATCAGGATCTATCCCACTCTTTTGTGTGTGTATATAATGTATATATATATATCTGGATCATGTATATTTATATATGTATATCAGACAAGTTTAATAAAATAGTGATGTGAACCGGGATGGCAATCACAGGGATCAACATCAAACAAATAGTCCAGTTGGGAGCGGCGACACTTACGTTGACAACAACTGCCACTTCCTTGTGCTGAATTTCATAATACAATTCAGCCACGTTCAGCGATTCGCTGATTGCGTTAACCTGATTGATCCACCGTTGACGTTTCTTAACAGCAGCTTCTAGGTTTTTGCAGCACATTTCCACCTACAAGGAGAGAATGGAGCACAAATTATTTTCGGGGCAGCGTAAGCAGAGACTGAGTTCAACAAAATCGCAGTCGATGTGATAGATATTTATTTTTCGGGAGAGGGGTGAAAATGCTGTTGATGGGTGGATTTTACAATATATTTAGTTCGTTTTCTACCTGAGTGTAGACTAAAGTGAGGAAAGTGACCCAAAAGGTGATAAAAACCGGGGGATGGTTTTTAGAGTGAAAATCGGATTGTATATCAAATTCGTGGTTATAGTATTTAGAACTGAGGGTGATGTCGAGTGATCGTATCAGTGCTTGAGCACTACTAAAAATCGTACTCGTTGCTACCGTGACGCAAAACTGATGAAGCTACAGCGACCCTAAGCATCAGACTAAGCGGAAGTTGACACTAAATAATGGATTATGCACGTCAGAGGACGATTATGTAACGCGACTGGCAGCAATACCCGTGGCGGTGTGACCAGTCCTTGTCGCAATCCCCCTAGTCAGTACCCACGGCAATTTAGGATGTGTCGGGCTTTATAGTCCATGAGATTTATATATTCGGCTACCGGAGCAAGTGGATGTTTCGATGGCAACACTGCATTGACTGGCCACATCCGTCAATCTGGCGCGATAAAGCCTGCAGTGAAACTGTCTAGTTCAATTGCTCAGCATTCACGCGATGGAATGAATGAACACAAGCGATCAAATCAACTTATTTAGTTATCGATCTCAATGCCGGCCATAGTTGGATAGCAATATGGCGCCCCGTGGGTCATCATATCACGACGCCGCAAAATTTCCCTTCGTCAAAGTACAATCGGCCGTACTCCCTTCGTGAGATATTATGCATACGTTTTACACCGGCCCGAAATCAAGCACTGTTATTTTATGTAGCATTATTTTACGATAGTATAAACGTTAAATAACAAGCAATGATTATAATATACGGTATAAAGAGGCTGTAAATGAGTTCAGGATATCCCGTTCCACGCATTAGCATCCATGTTACAAATGATATTTTTCATTCGTATGAACTATCTTTGCCGGAATTCCGAATGTTTGTTTCATTGCTCTAAATCTTTGTCTCAAACCGGACTCCCACCGTTGCCTCGAGCGTGAGTCGCTCAGCTTGAACTCCGTTGTGACTGCATTCGGTAATCTCATCTGTATCTAACATTTTGCTGTAATTCAGCTGCAGTTGCTGATTTGTTGTATATAGTATCGTAGCTATTTGGAATCGACTTTGTTTTGAACTGCGTCGAAATTGGTTGCTACGCGTCGCTCGAACGTTCCGGTGGTTGGACTTTACAGAGGCCCTTAAAGGAACGCAATTGTGCTCGGTCCAATTTAACGCAACATTACCCCTCGACAACTCAGGTAAATAACTATGGAAGTGTTGCTAAGCTGAGATATTCAGGGAGAAGCATACTTGATGTGACAGTGCCCGGCTTTCATTTTTACTTTTCAGGGAACTGACGATGCTAGTGATCGGATGATCCACATAGATTGCTCCCACGTCCGGCTTGGCCTGGTTTTCCAGTTCGTCATCAAGTTTCTTCAGCTTTCGCAAAGACTCGACTAGAGTCTCGGGCTGAAATTTGTGAAAGAAAGGCAATGTAAGGACATTAGCCGACGTTAAAGTTCGTTCCTGTACCGTTCTCATTTATGTTCTGTCTACTGTCAAATAATGAGTAACGTTACTGCGTTCGCAAAGCTTTCAGACGTCAACTTCAGAAACAGTTCCTAGCTTCAAAGGGACATTCAGTCACGGATGACACCTGTCTGCATGAGTAAATTTTATGGGAATAATTACTGGTGCTACCTCAGACACTTGGTTGCATCTAAGGGAACTAACTGAGTTCTTTTGGTGACGCGGCGAGAAGAGAGTAAGAAAAGTGTCGAAACTTCGCGTGACAAGTCACAAAATTGACGGATAAAGAGAGTTTTGATTAACTCAATTTCGGCGCAAGAATGAATGAAAGCTGCAACGGAATCAACTAAATCGCTCGTGCATACAGTATATGGCGCAGATATTGCTACGCATTGAATTCAATGTCAAGAAATATAGATGACGCATGGAACAATAGCAATTCGGTGTGGTGAAGACTATCAAAACTGTTAAGAACTTCAAAAGCGACCTGCAAAGAATAAACAAGTGATAAAGAACAATATTAAACCCCGCGAAAATACTTATTCGTTTCGTACAGAAAGCTCACGGAAAGTAGTACCATGTCATGCGTTCTACATCATCATGGAAACAATGAGTACGTCTCGATAAGTACGCATTCACCGCATTATTTCAGCGCTGCACTGGTGACGTTTTTTGGCTAATGATGAAACATCCAGTGAGGCGAACGCACCAATATCAAACACGTTTCCATCTTTGTCTTAGGTAAGTGATGTCAAAATTGCGGCCTGAATAAGGAATCTGTTACAACCACTTCTGGCATCCGTTTATTGAAGATTCATATACTAATAGGTGAATCAATCTTAGGAATGACCCCTCACTCCCTACTGACAAACGTTTGCAGCGAATCGAGCATAATGTAATTTGTCGATGAATAAACGGATAACATAAGATATCGGCTGCTGCTACTGTCGCAATATTACTACGCCACAAGCGTTCTTCACTTCAGACACTCGCCTATTTATTTTTTGTTCACGTAGTGCAAGAATGAATCACCACAAAGTTTGAGTGGTTTTCGTACGCTTAACCGCATAGGATACGTTGAGCGTTCAGCCTAGGGTTTGTGAGACCTACTGTCTGAATGGCATGAAATACTGGGCAAATTTTCTCATTCTCTTCCGATTTATGTCATCTCCGATTGGATAATGCTGAGGTAGAAACTAAAGAATAAAGCAACGAATGAAAGAATGGTTGTTGAAATGTGGACTCAGAACTGGTTTGCTTATTATAATTGTCACCTTTAGCTCTAATTTGGTTTGATTTTTATTCTGTTCTAGTCAGTGAGCACAAACGTGGCGGCAGGCCCAAGCACTGGCAGATTTGTTGTAGAAGCACTATAGCGGGTGGGTCTAAATGCACCACATAAGATGGGACCGAGGGGTGTGCGATAGACTGTAGTCCACAAAATCCATCCGTAAAATTATAATAATGATGACCGACGAAGCTTTCAACGAAGTGCGCTCCACTGCCTCTCAATGAACGCAGATCATGATGTAAGATTATTTTCCGGAAGGAGCTCCGTGCTGTAAAATGAGCGTTGAAAAACAGACGAAAGAGCGGTATCAACGCGGACATCTCGTTTCCTTGCATCGACCTGTGGATTTATACGTATGAACGGGCCTACATAATCACAGAGTATTCGCCGCTTTCGTCGTACGTGATAACACTGCATAAAAATACATATGAAATGATGGAAACTTACATTGAAATTTTTGACAGCTTCTTCTGTGCTTGAAGACTGTGAAAGCGGATTTGCCCTGCTTTGAGTTTGATCGTAAGGAGCTACAAGCTTAGCATACTGAAGCAGGAAGCTTACCGAGATTGCTAAGCAACTGTTGAACGAACTTTGGATCGAACAGCTTGTAATGCGACCAGTAGTTGAATAATTTGACAAGCTTCGGAATCATATGTCCGGGTCTATGCAAGTGTAAAGATGCTACCAGGGCTGAGAACTGTACCTTAAGTGCCCAACGGCCTCCGCCACAAAGGGTTTAAGAACGTCTTTGAATTCAGGGACTCCATATTTGGAACATTTGGTGAGGATCTCATTGGCAACATAAAGCAGTGCCAACTGAGAAGCTGGATCAGCGGCTGAAAACATCAAAAGCAAAAGAACAAAAAACAGAAAATGGATAACAAACGTGTGGTGAAACTATAAAAAAGTCAGCAGTGAAATTTGAAATCTTACAATTACGAAACTCTACTACCTCATCATGTACCCAAGAAACACTGGTTTCCATCTACCAGTCACAATGACTATAAACGGTGTACCTCCATGTGAAGAGCGTTAGGGTGCTCATGGTTCGAACACTGTTTAACATACAGTTGATAGGCAATAACAGATTCACCACTGAAAATCAACCTCACAATCATACATGATGATGTGCCTAGGTTTTTCTAGGTCTGTGGTGGATGTCGCACGGTCCCAACGAACTTTATCGTTCTTTCCAAACGGAGTGGAGATGCCTTGGAAAAATTACTTGCCACCATGCTCCATAACTTTGGAACGAACAGCGTAGTCCGCTACCATGGGGCGAGTTACTGATTGTGCCCAAATTCAAGGAGGAAATACGCAATGACTGTAGTAACCACCGTGGGATCAGTTTAATTCCGATAGCTACCAAGACATTAGTCTCGACCTTGCCGAGCCGTCTGCCACCGACCTGTGACGAGAATGCCCGCAAACAACAAGCCGAATTCTGCCCAGGTCAAAAAAGAATCGACAAAATTTTTATTCTTCGTCAATTACCCGAAACGAGTCACACATACCGTCGACCGATACTAATGGTTTTCCTCAACTTGAAAGGAGCCTTTGATCTAGTTGATCGAACAGTGTTATTCAGTGCCGTTCACCGAAAAGGTGTGCCACAGAAGTTCGTGAATCTGCCGAGATCATTGTACTCTCATAGTTCTGACCGTGAAGGGGTTAACCGTGAACTATATAGTACATTCGATACGACCAATGGTATTCGACAAGTGTTCCGCTTCATTATTCCTGTTCAACTTCGCCATGGACGAGATAATAGAGAATGCCCTGAAAAACTTTTAGGCTGTGGGCGTCGAACTAGGGAAAAACGAAAACCTGTGTGACCTAGATTACGCGGACGACGTTGTCTGTTTGTTTGAATCCACGGAACATGCTCAGCGTGCACTCAATAGACTTGGGAGAGCTGTTGCTCCATTCGGCATACGCTTTGCACCTTCTAAATGTAAAGTGATGGTACAAGACTGGACCTCAATGACCCCGGGCTTGATGCTCGATGGGGAGGTGCTGTCAGTTGTCGACCACTTCACCTACCTCGGCAGCAGCGTGACGACGGATGTAAGTACGATGATGGAGGTGAGCGCGCGTATATCCAAGGCTCGAGCGGTGTCTGCTGGACTGAAGCACTTGTGGCGCCGAACTAATATTTTGCTGAAGTCGAAAGGTCGTGTGTTCTGTGCCACGGTGAGCTCAATTCTGTTGCGAAGTTGAAAGACATGGAGTTTGCGTGCGGAAGATGTTCGCCGCTTTGACATTTTCGATCATCGATGTTTGCGTAGTATCATTAAGACTGGGTGGAATAAGCGGGTGAGCAATGCCGGTTAGAAATAAAGTCGCAGGTACCAGTTCAGATAATATTTTATCACAGCGGACCTCATTGGTTGGGGCACGCGTTGCGTATGGCAAGCACGTCTGCCGTATCGTGGAGTGTTTCTGTTCTTCCTAGGGAATGGAAGAAGCCACGTGGAGGCCGACAGATGATGTGGAAACGGGAAATGAGAAAATGAACAGCAAAATTAGGAAAAGTAGGTGCCTATAGTCTTCGCGGTCGGGATCCAAAGGATCTCTTAACCGACAGCTGGGGACACTGAAGGATATGGCAGCAAACCGTGAACGGTGGCGATTGTGTTGTCACATTCTCTCGGGTGAGAATGACCGATCGATGTCCATCTGTACGATTAGAGTGTGCATTCCGTGTGTTCATTATTACAGTGTTCCTTTTCGTTTCTACGCCAGTAGGTCGATACTGTCGACCTTGCAGATTCATTCTTCCTATACGTACGTGTCACATGGTGTCAAAGACAGTGGGCAGCGTTTCAGTTGCACTTTACTCAACCACTACCGTCGCTTTTCTGCGCCCCGCTTTCGGTTCCCACTTTCCAGCGCCTTACAGTAAAGAGCAAAAGGAATAAAAGCATCAAATGAAAAAGACCTAAGAATCAAAGTAATAAGCGAAAATCACGAATTCAAACGCGACCACACTGGCTGCGACACCTAGTCATATCACTTAATGTTCCCAACCATTTGGTAGGCGGATCACGTGAACCCCAACCTGGAAGTCTAACACGTCTCACTTGGCCAAGTCCACTGATCAAGGTTTTCATACCTTTTTGCCATATCATGGACTGACCACGTCGAACTACCTTCTAACCATTACCTGGTTCGGAGAACAGCGTACATCGAGGAAGTTTATTGGTGGGCATGCGTAACACATGTCCCGGCCACCTTAATCCGTTTAGATTCAGTACTTTATCCAGGGACTGACCCCTGGTTCCCAACACCTTACGTCTAACCTCAGCGTTGCTGATGCGGTATTCCCGCCATATTCGGGCAATGCTACGGAGATATCGATGCTCGAACACAGACAGTCCTCGTCTATATTCTACTCTTAACGGACACGTTTCTGAACCGTATAGAACGGACCTAACCGACGCATTGTACACTCCATCCTTAACAGACAACCGGATGTCACGCCGACGCCACAAATGGCTGAGGTTGGCAAAAGTCAAACGCGCCTTCTGTATACACGATGATACTTCATCTGACGTCTGTCCACCTGATGAAGTGTAACTGCCTAGATAACAAAACTTACCTATTCCAGCTAGAACTTTCTTTGCCAACACAGGGTTTGGTGTTGAGCCAACCCAGTTCTGCAACAGCATTTTATATTTTGAAGGTGCAAAACGTATCCCAAACATTGCCACGCTCTTGTTTAGGCTATCCAAGAAAGCTTGCATGGGCCCCTGGGCCTAGGTTACCTCTACCGAATGGCGAACGAGGTCCTAGAGACTCACCGGCAACCATGTACCAAGATCACTAGAACGCGTTGGGCATCCCGCATTGGTGGACCACCATCCAAAAGGCATATGAACCGCTCGTTTTGTCACCGGCTCCCAACACAAAACTTCCTCTTACCCGACAGGTAGCATTTGGTTGTGCACGGGCTAAAGTTGCTACCTCGAACAAAGAGTCGAGTGGCGCTGAGGACGCCACTTCGTACCAAATTCCCAAGACCCTTTATGAAAAGTTCCCTCACAAACATCGCTTATGCAACCGCTTCCTTGGTAATCGACGCGCCTCGTATTCTCTCCGCTGCCGGGGTGAAAAGTATGCTAGCTGGGGGCCTCAAGATGCGAAATCACATCCAAATCGCCTTTTTGGAATGTGAGAACACTCTTGGAGATCGGAAGCCAAGCCACCATTTTGCGAACGCTACATGACTACCGCATCGAAATCGAACGTCTCTCCGAAGCTCGGCAGCCGAATTCTGGCACATCATCATCATCATCATCGAACAGGGTTTATGGGGTGTCTGAGAGGAGTAGCACTTCTGAGTTGGTTGACTGTCGTGTCCCTTGGGGCATCCTCCACCTCTTTGGTCTCCATCATTCACCCCACTCTCACCTGTGGCTCCACGAAGCTGAAGCATGCATCAGCGGCCACACCCCTGCAAACCGCTCGACAGGCGGGCTAAACCAGGTTGAGGGTTACCGAGGTCTAAAAAACTTCGGCGAGACGGTGTTCGGCATGTGAAGACAGATCCTTCTGAATGGGCGGACGAGATCTACTGATCCAACGGCCACAACGGAGACCTGTTCAACTGCCTGATCCGGCATTCCAGAGGAGGTGAACGAACCGTACAGCAGGTCACCGGCTCCTCTGGAAACACCCTGCTGCCTTGCAGTCTGCACTTGGGTGTGCAAGGGCTAGAGGTGCAACCTCGAACAAAAAGGCCGAACGGTGCTGGGGACACCGCTCCGTACCCTACTCCCGCGACTCTCTATGATTATTCACGAAACCTCAAGCGCTCATCATGCTACGGCGTCCCCGGTAAGCGACGCGCCTCGTGTCCCGGCGGTCGAGGTGATAAGACAACAAGCTGGGATTATTCGCTGCAGGAAAAGAACACACATAGCCTGTTGGAATGTCAGGACGCTTCTAGACGTCGGCAGTCAGTGCATCACAATGCGAACTCTACACGACTATGACGTAGATATTGCTTGCCTCTCGGAATTCAGCCTGTCCAACTCAGGTAGCCGACAAATAAAGGTCCCGGGTGTGGATACATCCTACTGGCTCTATCACAGTGGCCCGAAAAACAACTCCGGTCTCTACGGTGCCGCGTTTGCTCTGAACAAAGCAGCTAATGACGGAATGATCTCTTGGGAACCCGTCTCATCCAGACTCGCCTTGGCACGTTTTAAAGGCTCCCCGCACGACTTGACGGTGATCGCGATCTATGCTCCAACCAATTCAGCTGATGACGAAACCAAAGACGAATTTTACACTAATTTGCAGGAGGTAATCAACCGGGTTTCGAGGCGCGATGTACTTTTCATCGCAGGAGATTGGAACGCTCGCACAGGTACGGCCGACGAATCTACTCGCCATATTCTCGGGAGATTCGGCCTTGGTCAACGCTGCGATAACGGTGGCCGACTGATTGGTTTAGCCGACATCAACAGAATGGTTATCTGCAGCACTCGATTTCAACACCCCAAGAAGCATCTACTCACATGGTACTCCAATGATGGTCGCACTGCACACCAACTCGACCACATCCTGGTGAGAGCCCGTTGGGCCTCGTCTATGGAGGATTGCCGAGCGTACCGAGGTGCAAAAACGGGCAACACAAACGGCACCGACCATGTCCTCCTACGCTCATGCTTCAAAGTTCATCTGTCCACGCGTGCTAAAGTGTGTGCACCCTCTCGGATAAACGTTGCTGCCCTAGGAAATCCAGAGAAGCGAGAAGCGTTGTCACGAGCAATCACAACCCGACTAACCAGCGCAACCAATGCACAGGCAGATGAAGTTCCTGTGGGAGGGCAGTGGACTCGAATGATGACGACAATCAAGGAAGCTTCTTGGACAGTACTCGGGAGAACGAAAAGGCGGACAAAGGATTGGATCTCGGAGAGCACGCTCCAGCTGTCAACCAGAGCACACGAAGCGCGACTGGCAGGTAGTAATGAACGCCGCAGACTGCAACGAGAGGCCACACGCTCCGCCAAGGCTGATCGCATAAGATACTGGATAGAAATAGCCGAAAAAATGGAGGCCGCGTCCGGAATTGGTGACTTCGGTAAACTGTTCCGCCTTATTCGCAGCGCCTCTAATAGGTTTTGTAAGCAAGATTCCCTTCTTCGTGACACGGCGGGGAACCTAATACCCGAACAGAGTAAGAAAATGGACCGATGGGTGGAATACTTTAGTCAGCTGCTCAACCGGCCCACAGACCACCGCACGGACCAACCAATATCAACCCCTCTAGCCCAGTACGAAAGCAACTGTGACCCGCCAAACACCGCGGAAATCACGGAGATGATAAACAAACTGAAAGACAGAAAGGCTGCTGGGGAAGATGGCATCCCTCCAGAAGTGTATAAAGCATGTTCATCGTCATTGATTGACAGGTTGTGTACACTTTTTGGTTCCATTTGGAGAGCGGAAGCATTTCCACCGGACTGGGGAATGTCCATACTGCTGCCCATTCCGAAGAAAGGTGATAAATCGGCATGCGAGAACTACCGAGGGATCAGCCTGATCGATGTGGCCGCAAAGATCTTTGGTTCGTTGTTACTAACCCGTTTTTTTGAGGCAAGAGACCAGCGCACTCGCCCGAACCAAGGGGGTTTCCGCCGTGGCAGAGGCTGTGTGGATCAAATCTTCACACTGCGCCGAATACTGGAGCACCACTATAAGTTCCAGCAGCCGACGGTAGCTTGTTTCATCGACTTCCGGGCAGCTTTTGATTCGGTGAACCGCGAGTCTCTTTGGACCATAATCCAATCCGATGGAATGCCCGATAAGCTTTCAAGGCTGTTAAGGGGATACTACTCGACAACCGGTGCTAGCGTTCGTATGTACGGTGAAGAGTCCCGCGAGTTCACACTCACTACCGGAGTTAGGCAGGGCTGTCCCCTCTCACCGGTGCTGTTCAACTACGCCATCGATTGGACAATGCGACAGGCATTACACAACTACCCTGGCGTTCAGCTTAGCCAGGAAATATACATCTCGGACCTGGAGTTCGCGGATGATATTGTTGTGCTAGGAGACTCCCCCGTTACGCTACAACCAATCCTCGACCGAATCAATTCCTTCGCGAGGTCCATCGGACTTGAAGTAAACTCGACCAAAACAAAGGCTTTCACAACCCATCTGGGCCCGACAATTCAACAACTGTCGATGAATAACCAACCAGTCGAATACGTCCCTTCATTCAAATACCTAGGCTCAACTCTGCTTCTGAACGGCCAGGCAAAAGATGAAGTGGTATTACGGATCGACAGCGCCAGGAGAGCCTTTCTTCAGCTAAGACGAACGCTGTGGACTCGCAGTGAAATCAGCTTAAGAACCAAAACTCGTGTTTACCGTGCTGCCATCCGGCCCGTACTCATCTATGGCTGCGAAACCTGGCCACTACGAGCTGAGGATACCAGAAGGCTGGAGGTTTTCGACCACTGGTGCCTGCGGCAAATCCTCAAAGTCAAGTGGCGCGACAGGGTGTCCAACGACGAGGTAAGGAGACGATGCTGTGATATCGATGCTCTCCCCGTCCTCCTCCAACGTCGACGACTTCAGTGGTTCGGCCATACGCTTCGGCGACCCGAGTCGGAGCTAACCAAGCAAACACTCTGCCCCACTCCCTGCCCTGGTTGGCGTTGTCGCCTTGGTGGGCAACTCAAAACGTGGACCAGTACAATCGAGAAAGACGTAGAGCTTCTAGGCCTTCGGTCAGTCTATGGAGCCCGGCGATGGAAAAAGGACTGGATCAAGATCTGTACGGAGCTCGCCTCCGACCGCCGCGCGTGGTCAGCAATCGTTCGTGATATCCATGGAGCTGACTTATCCTCTCGCAGGAGATAGTCGCGTAAAAGTAACAGCGTTAAACAGTAGGGCAAGTCCCACTGACCACTGCCTTTCTCACCATGTTGCACGCTGAATTAGAAAGTTTGAATATATAAGATTGACAGGGAGTGGACCTACACGGATGGGAAAAGGAAAGAATGTCCTAGTAGCCAACACACGGAATACACAGTCTAACTGTACAAACGTACACCGATCAGACATTCTGATTCGACAAAAAGTGACAACACGATCGCCACTGCTCGTGACTCGCTGCCATATCCTTCAGTGTCTCCAGCCAACTGGTAGACGGATCTTTTGGACCCCAACCACGAAGACGTGAAGCACCTACTTTTCCTAAGTCTGCTGTACATTTTCTCATTCCTCGCTGCCACGTCATCTCTTGACCTCCACGTGGTCTCTTCCACTCCCTAGGAGGGGCGGAGAATAGGACACGGTACGGTAGGCGTGTGTTTGCCATACGTAACACGTGTCCTAACCAACGAAGTCTACTAAGTTGGATACGCTGTGACAAAACGTCCTCCGAATCAAAACCCAATACTCGCTTTCTTACCTCATCGTTGCTTACTCGGCTATTCCACCCAATCCTAGCGATACTACGTAAACATCGATGGTCGAAAACCTCAAGACGACGAATATCTTCAGCACGCAGACTCCAAGTTTCGCAACCGTACAACAAAACTGAACGCACTGCGGCACAGTATACACGACCTTTCAACTTCAGTGAAATATCAGGTCGGCGCCACAAGTGCTTCAGTCCAGCGTACGCCGCTCGAGCCTTGGATATCCACGCGCTCACCTCTACTACTGTGCTCCGATCCGTCGTCACGCAGCTACCGAGGTACTTGAAGTGATCGACAACCGACAGCACCTCCCCATCGAGCATCAAGCCCGGAATTGTTGACGTCCAGTCTTGTAACATCACCTTGCACTTTGAAGGTGCAAAGCGCATGCCGAATGGAGCTACAGCTCTTGAGAGTCTACTGAGTGCACGCTGAGCATGTTCCGTTGATTCGAACAAGCAGACAACGTCGTCTGCGTAATCTAAGTCACATAGCTTTTCACTATTTCCTAGTTGGACGCCTACATCTTGAAGATTTGCAGCGCACTCTCCATCATTTCGTCCATGACGAAGTTGAAAAGGAATGGAGACAAAGGGCATCCCTACCGAACACCACTGGTCGTTTCGAACCGACCGGATAGTTCACCGTAAACCCTAACGCGGCCAGAAGTATGAGAATACAATGATCTCAGTAGGTTCACGAACTTCTGGGGCATACCTTTTCGATGAAGAACATTGAAAAGCGATGTTCGATCAACTGAATCGAAGGCGCCTTTCAGGTCTAAGAAAACCATTATTGTTGGTCGGCGGTGCGTGTGACGCGTTTCAAGTAGTCGGCGAAGAGTAAAAATCTGGTCGATACATCCTCGACCTGGGCGCAATCCATCCTGCTGCTCGCGGACATTCCTCTCGCGAGCCGGTGTAAGACGATGCAGCAAAATCGAAGCTAATACTTTGGTGACTATCGGGATTAAGCTAATTCCACGATGGTTACTACAGTCATTGCGTATTCCCTTCTTGAAGATGGGAACAATAAATGACTCAATGACCCAGTTTGAAAAGAACTGGAGAAAGTTTGTCGGGACCTGCCGCTGTCCCCCGCCTTAGTAATCGAACACATGACTCTACTTCTACTTCTGATGGGGGCTCAAGTGATACCACCCAAGGAGTCACAGTTGTTGACACGGGAGTAACTACACTAGCGTGCGGCCAGCTAAACTGTTCCTTGAAGTACTCGGCACATCGATCAAGCCTTTGCTGTTTGCCATGGATGGGTTCTCCATTCCTATCGCAAATAGTTTCACTGACCTGGATGCACCGTCCACCGGTGTCACGAATAAGTTTGAACAGTCTTTGACTGTTACCTGAAGCAGCTGCCACTTCCATTTCCTCGGCTACATTGACCCACCAATTTTCGAGATCATTCTTAAGGCTTTTCGTAACTTGCCTTTGCACCTTTCTCCGTATCTTATTCATCTCCTTACGGTCCGAGAGCTGACGATTCTGCTCAATTATACTCAGCGACCCTTGAAAGATCCAGTGTCTTTGATGGACAACGAACTTAGGACCACAGGCGAAACCTGCTGCAACGTGCATCGCTTGTCTGATATGAGCCCAATGATCATCTACATTACTGTTCTCCGTGGATCCTAGCTCATGTGCTAACTTCTGCTCATACCGGGAGCGTACTTCTGGATCACACAAACGTTGCACGGCTAATCGGGTTTGCGGTTTGCGACGATGACCATGGAGCTGGAGAGATAATCGCATCAAAACTAATGCATGGTCAGACTACGTACGTGGACCAGTAAGATCTACAGTTCTGAACAGAACTGCGCCATCGGTAGCTTACGGCGATATGATCAATCTGGCTTGGAGTACCTGTAGAGTTAAAGCGCCATGTCGCTGTGCGACGCGAGCTGTGTCGGAAATTTGTGCTAGACAAGAACAATCGGTTGTCTGCACAAAACTGGAGAAGCCTATCCCCGTTATCTGTACGCTCAGCAGGTAAAGCACAACGCCCACCTAAACAGGCTTCTGACACACTAAGTTTGCCAGCTTGTGCATTGAAGTCATCAGCTAGCACTACAATGTCAGAACCTTTTCTACTGCGAACGAAGGTGGCAAGTACATCATAGAACTCATCTCTCTGCAAGTCTGAGCTGCAGTCTGTTGGGGTGTACGCCGAGATCACAAACAAATTTCGCCTAACACAACTATCCTTTCGAATGCCAACTGAGCCTTGGAGTCTCACAGCACATAAACGACTGTTAACAGGAATCCAGTCTAAAAGGGCAGCCTCAGCCTCCTCAGTCAAGACTATTCCTACACCACGTTGACCCACAGCTCTAGCTGCTTCGTCTCCTGAAGTGCGCAGAATATACCTCGATGAGATACCAGGAGCAGTTAGTTGAATTACATTGCTCGAATCCTGGATACGCGTTTCACTTAAGCAGCAGACATCAATCTTCAGAGATTCCATTGTGAGCGCTAGGCACGCCTGCTGACCGGCCTGCATGAGTGTACGCACGTTGAACGAGCCGAGATTCAGAGGTTGACGATGCTTGAGAAAATGTGAGTTACCAGACAGAGGATTATTTCCGACACTATTTGACAGTGAATCGTTGCGAGTATCGACCGTGTTATCAGTGGGAGCATTATGGGTAGATAGATCGGGCAAAGAGGGATGGTTAGGGACAGAAGACAAAGGTTGAATAACAGAGAGGGAACTCTGAGCAGTAGCACACTTATCACTACCCACCCAGCTCGATGCAATGGGCAGCGCGGTCCTGATTATCCTGCGCGACGACCGATGCGGTATGGAATTCTTTGTATTCGTGCAGTTCATGGGAGATGTTGGACGGGTACTGATAGGGTGTCCAGCCACAAAGCAGGAGAACGATTAGGGTCCTCATCCAAAGCCTTTAGTTCTAACAAGAACCTATCCGCAAGGCAGCGGGATGGCTTAGTGGAAGCCCATTTGCTTGGATCAATTATTCATCCACTGGTTTTTCCGACTGAGTTGCCAGCTCAAATCGACCCCAACCTGGAGGACCAGGAGACTGGACTTTGTCTGACCTCTACCCATTGACCTGTCAGGTATGATTGCATCTCCGGCTTAAAGAAGCCATCCTGTATAGCTCTTTGGGTCATAGAGGAGCGCAAGCCATCACACCACGTCAAGGTGCAGTCTCGTCGTGATGGGAATTCTGGCACCCGGTGTATAAAGGTTCCCGGAGTACACGACAGCTGTCACCTCTATCACAGTGGACCCACGGACAGCTCTGGTCACCATGGCGTCGCGATAACTTACAAAACGCTGCTTTCATGAGACCTGATATCCCCTCGGATCGCGTTAGCTCGTTTTCGAGCCTCGCCCTTGAACTTATCGGTTGTTGCGGTCTATGCCTCGACAGTTGCAGCCGAAGAAACGACCAAGGATAAGTTCTACGATAGGATACAAGAGGTAATAAACAGCGTCCCGAAAAGTGACATTCTCCTGGTTGCGGGGGGCTGCAACGCCCGCACTGATCCCTCCACCCAAGCAACTAGACACATTTTGGGGAAATATGGTCTCGAACAGCAGTGCAGCAATGGTGAACGCCTCGTCAACTTTGCAGACTTCAACAACCTAACCGTCACCAATACCCGCTTCCAACATCCCAAGAAGCACTTGCTAACGTGGTACTTCACTGACGGCCACGCAGCGCATTAGGTCGACTACATTCTCGTGCGATCACGCTGGTCATCTTCGATTGAAGACTGTCGGTCCTACTGAGGCGCGGAGACGGGCAACAAGAATGGCACCGACCACACCCTCGTCCGTACACGCTTCAAGGTTCACCCAGCCAATCGCCGCAAGAACTGTGCCCCGAGGCGCACTAACACAGCAGCGTTAGGATAACCGAGAAAGCGCTAAGCGGTCTCAGACGCTATTGCCTCTCATCTAGCCACCACGTTTATAGGTGAAGTACAGGTGTAAAAAACAGTGGAATTCAGTTAAAGCATCGATCCAACAATCCACTTTAGATGAACTGGGATTTATGCGACGACGACAGAAAGACTGGATCTCAGTCGCGACTCTCCAATTAACCGAAAAGGCCAGAGATGCCCGTCTAAATGGCCACCCCGATTTCCGTGACATCCGCCGAAAAGCCACCCGTTCGACCAGAAGCGGCCGCAACAACTACTGGACTGAAATAACGGAAACCAAGGAAACTGCGGTCGACTGCGGGGACTTCTCAAAGCTCTTCTGACTAATCCGCACTGCATCAGGTAAGCGACAGTCGATAGATCCCGTCTTTCGCGATGCTGCCGGGCTGCTCATTCCCGAATAGGCCAAAAAGATGCAGAGATGGATCGAACACTTCGACTGTCTACTGAACCGTCCCGCAACAAGCTCCGTGTACCGAATCCCAGCAATCCAGAGCGACAGGACCGTGTGTGAAAACTACCGTGGCATGTTGTATCGACGTGACCGAAATATTCTCCGTGCTTTTATTGAACCGCTTCTTGGCGGTGCGGGACGCGCACACACGCCCCAATCAAGGCTTCCGCAGTGGTAGAAGGTGCGTGGACCAAATATTCACCCTCCGCCGAGTATTAGAACATCGGTACAAGTTTCAGCAACCAACTGCAGCTTGTTTTATTGATTTTCGGGCTGCTTTCGACTCATTTGACAGAGAATCGTTATGAACTACACTACAAGCGGGTGGAATGCCCCAAAAGCTTCTCAGTCGCATGATGTACTACACTAATACCCGCGCGAGAATACGCACCTATGGAAAGGAGTCCAGTGACTTCTCCCTCAACTCCGGTGTTAGACAAGGCTGTCCCCTGTCGCCAGTGCTGTTCAACTACACGATCGATCGGATAATGCGTCAGGCGCTCACCGATTACCCTGGTATTCAGCTGGGCATCGATGTTTTCCTCGCCGATCTAGAATTCGCAGACGATATCGTCATTCTTGGAGATAGCCCAACTGCATTAAAGCCGGTTCTCAGTTGCGTAGAAGTTCCTGCGAAATCCATGGGACTAGAGATCAATACGTCGAAGACCAAGATCCTTTCGACATGTAATGTACAGTTCATTCTCCCGATATACTTGAACGGCGAACAAATCGAGCACGTCCCAGAGTTCAAATATCTGGGCTTTACGATTCTCCTAAACGGCCAAGCCAAGGATGAAGTCAAGTTACACATTGACAGGGCCAGGTCTGCGTTTCTTCAGCTTCGCAATGTACTCTGGGTGAGAAGCGAAATCAGCCTCCACACTAAAGCCCGCGTCTCCCGGGTCGCTGTCCGTCCAATACTGGCCTACGGCTACGAACCGTGGCCACTACGCGTCGAGGACATCAGAAAGCTAGAAGTGTTTGACCATTGGTGGCTGAAAGTGATGCGGCACGAAAACCTCTCAAACGAGACAATAAGATGGCGGTGCTTTGACATCGAAAAGCTGTCAGTGTTCTTCTAACGCCGACGATTGCGGTGGTTTGAACATGTCCTACGACGTCCGGAACAAGAAATCCCAAAACAGTGCCGCGCTCCAGTTCCACTTACAGGATGGAGCTGAGGCCTCCGAGGACAGCTGAAAACATGGGTCAGTACCATCTAATCAGACGTTGAAGGATTAGGACTAAAGGCTGTCTACGGCACTCGCAACTGAAAGTAGAACTGGATTTTTCTGTGTTCAGGTCTCGCATCCGATCGCCGCTCAAGGGCTGGTGCCATTCGAGACTTTTTTGAAGCCGGCTCATCCTCTCACAGGAGCAAGCCGCATAAAACTAAGTAGAGAAAGTACCGAGGAGAGCTTGCAACTTACCTGGATCTTTACTCAGAAGAACAATATCGTACTCGTATTCGAAGTCAGACAGTTTACTGCCTGAGCGGAGATCGACGCCGCTATTCTCGCACGAGGATGGAGCTATCTCAAGAATCAGTTCAATTACAAAATTGAAGATGAAGGACGAAAGAGGGCGACCCTGACGAACACCACTTCTCGTGGTTAACTCAGGTGAAAGATCACGGTGATCACGAACTCGGCTTCAGCGGTTTGCATACAAGCATCGGAAAAGATAAATTAATCTCTTTGGCACACCCTTCAATGAGAGGTACTGCCAGAGAATTGTGCGGTCGACTGAATTCAACGCCGCTTTCAGATCAAGAAAAACACAGATTATGGGTCTACAGAAGATGTGCTTGTGCTCTAAGGTTTGCCGAATTGTAAAGATGTGGTTGACACAACCATGGCCGCGTCTGAAACCGGCTTGATTTTCATGCGTACTCCTTTCGCGGGTGCTGGAAAGTCGTTGCAGAATAAGACCGGTGAGCAGTTTGGACGAGATACCTACCAAGCTAATTCCTCTGTGGTTTTCACAAGACCTAACACCTTTCTTGTAAATCGGCACAATCGCCGATTGACACCATTCTCCAGGAATCTGTTCCTTATCCCAAATAATACGGAGTTTTTTTAACTCCGAAATCAAAGCTTCGCCTCCGACGTTGAAAAAAGATGGAGACAAACCGTCCGGTCCAGCTGCTTTGTATCTTTTCAAGTAACCTAACTCCCGCATACAGTCCATTTTTGATGGAGGAGTGATATCTACCTACATCGTTTTTTTGCAGATATGTTAGGAAGGTCCACTGTTGAAGTGGGATAACTAAATTGTCCCTTAAAGCGCTCTGTCCAACGATCCAGACGACGTCCCTGAGAGTGAATCAGTGAGCCGTCGAATTCCTTGATCAACTCACTCACACTAGGTTTCCGCGGACCGGTGGCTCTAATCAGACGGAGAAGATTTCGAGTATTGCCAATATACAAGGTCTTTTCCAATAACCTACATTTCGCAATCTACCACCGTTCAGTCATGTCTCAAGCTCCTTGTCAGTTGGCACCTCAGGGATTTGCGTACCTCATTGTATGTGGCATCCAGACAGACGGATCTGCTAGTATCCAAAAAAACAACTGATGTCGAAGGTATCCATCGTTTATGATACCTACTTGAACCAGAGTCCTGATTGACAATCGAAGCGGCATACAAGGCTTCCTTTATCTGTTCCCAGCGTTCATCTGGGTCTTGGACATCTGAGTGCAAGATAACCGTGTAGATAGCTCCACCTGAAAAACAGATCGTCTGTTATTGTCTGGGAGTAACTGCGCGGGACGGGTGGCATTTACGTTGATGCGATCACGAACAAGACGTAAACAGAAGTCAGCACGTATCAAAGCGTGATTTGAGTCCACAGGCATAGACCAAAATGAACGACAATGTTCAGCTGATCCAAGCCAGCGGTGACCAATCACAATATGATCAATCTGAGTCAAACGCTGTTAAGACGTAGGAGGACGCTATGTCAGTCTATGCCGCTTCTTATGGCAGAAACAAACTGTGAGAAGAGCACAGCTGCATGAGCTGGACACCGTTGTCAGTGCGATTGGCCGGAACAGCGAATGGGCCTCCGATGTGCCTTTTGGAATCTCCAAACGGCAAAATTGGGTGTGGAAATCCCCAGCCATTACCACAACGTCCGTTGAACGTGCGCTTCGAAGCAGCTGAGACAAATCCTGGTAGAATTCGTCCTTGGTCTCAGAGGAACTGCAGTCGATGAACCCACACTCAAACACGACGAACAATCATCGGCGCTTCAGTTTGTTGTTGTTGACACGGACATAAACGTTCAACCGAACTACACACAAATGACTGCTGACTGGAATCCAGTCTAGCAGTGCACGCTTAGCTCTCACGCTCAAAGCAACCCAACGCCAGCCTGGCTACGAGCACTAGACACCGAATCACCCGACATGCGATGAGTGAAACGAGAGAATGAGGTTTTATCTGGGGTGCGAAGAGTGATCACAGAAGTAGAGTCTTGTATGTGCATTTCGGAGACAAAGCATAACTCTATTTTATGAGTGTCAAAAGTTTTAGCGTGGACAACCTGTTGCTCTATATGACGTAGTGTGCGGACGTTGAAAGCAGCCAAGTGAAGTGAAAATTTAGACTTAAGAAATGCGTTCGATTTATGCTTAACTCCTGAGCTACTGGTTTCTTGAGAGCCGAAATTACACGTGGCGTTTCGTATTAATCTCAGATTAGGGGAGGAAAAATCTGTAAGGCCCTCTGCAGAAAAGATGCTGGAGGTTTTTGAGTCAATCGTACTTCGCGGCTGCGCACGCCACGGAAGGCGTTTTCTTTGGAAATCCTAACCGGGGCCTTTGAATCAGAAGTCTCACCCACAAGGCGATGGGGAGTTAACTCAGCAAAAGAACGCGACCGAAGAACCGGTGAAGGAACTTCTTCTGGTCTGTCATGTGAGACCTGATTGTTGTAAGCATTTGATCATGTCTTTGCTAGTGCTTTGTTATCCATTTGCCTTTCGAATTCAGTCCTCATTCCCATGCAGCCAGTGGAGCAAGCGGAACGTGGACGGGGTGACATCCTTTGGGCTGGGGGCCCAGTGAAGTGCGATAATTTCCCTCACCGTCCACAGAAACCCTGGGTGCTCCACTTCTACGTTCATCTAGTGAAGGTTTTTAGACCGATAAACTGTCTCTCTCCGTGTTCATTTGCTGGAATGTCCTCACTGAGGGTATGGTGGTTAGAACTAGACGTTGCCCATCAACTGGTCCTGCGACTGGATTTTATCTAGCCTCTACCCAGCGAGCTGTCAGGCATGATTGTATCTCCGGCTTAAGGAAGCCATCCTGCATAGCTCTTTGGGTCATGGAGACACGTAAGCCATCACACCACGCCAAGGTGCAGTCTCGTCGTGATGGCAATGGTCAGCGGGGCCCGCACTGATGTCCAACAATGTATGACGACGGTGATGATAATGATAACGATGACTATACGTTTGTTTCCCTGTTACTCTTGCACACATTCGTTTTCGGATACAACACTGTTTAGCCTGTTTTTTGTTAGTCTTCTGTGCTCACAGTCATATTACGCTCACGGAAGTAGGAAATTGTATCGAGGCGGGAAAATTATTTTGTAACGTGATTCTGTGTGCCTATTTACTTGAACATCTTTATTTACAGGAAAAGACAAGATCATCAGTGCTGATTGTATGCTCTCGCTTACCGATATAAAAAATCTATGGTGCGGTCTTTCAAATACTAAAAACCCAATTACACGCAACTATATTCTGATAGACGTCAAGCTCTTACACTAGCGGACGATGCATTGTGGTCAATTACGGGCTTCACACAGACTGATAACTAGTTCCGCTTCCAGTGCTGTATAATGGAAACTGAATGGAAGCCGAAAGACTCCACTTCGGTTCTGGCAATCTTGCTCCATGCTTTGAAATGCCTTAAAGACGGTAGCACCACAGCAAGTAGAGTGGTGGGTAGAGCTTTTGTTAATACAATTGTGTTCAGTCATGGTAGGATATGGTCAAACAGTTTTACCCGTTAACGGTACTATACAGAAACCTAACAGCTTTTAGTAGAACGCACTCAAAAGTTGACAGCATTTGAGACGAGTCTCCTGAGTGGTATTAATGTGTGAAATTGTGGTTCAACTTCCAATTAAATTAAACAATGATTGTGGTCGAGTAGTTTAGAGAGTTTGACTACCACTCCGGAGGTCTGAGGCTCAAATCCCCACCATCACCGGTTACTTTGGTGATAGACAGTAGTTCACTATCGTCCGGATCGTTACCACACCTGACATATTGGGACCTCAAGTAGTTCTCCATTTCCAGTCTCAGGGTCTGGTTGCCGGTTATCTCTAATAATGCAGTGGGCCTTTATGGCCATGGTGTATGCCCCTTCCATTGCACTCGTGCGGAAGCATGTAATAAAACAGGTTTCCTTCGGTTCGTGGGCAGATCAGTTCTGTAGCCGTCAGCCAGTACTCGAGGACTTGGCGGATTTTTTCCTGGTAAGCTTTCCTCACTATACAATGTCACATAAGTTTGTGGACAGTACTGCGACGTGTCATCGAGGGCCGTCGCCGAATAAGGTTTTTTGAACACGAGCTCTTATCGCGCTACGGAGCTCCCGGCAAGCGACGAGCCTCGTGCTCCAGCGATCGAAGAGTCGAGACGAAGTGGAAAACTTAACTGTAGGAAACGGGCATATATAGCTTGCTGGAATGTAAGGCCAATGCACTGTTTACTACTACTTTTCTTCCATATTTTAAACAACTTTTTCGATTTCGGTGTCCATGCTCAATCCCGTAAACGAATAAAGCCTATATTTTTGGCTTTTAAACTTCTGATTTGGACGTGATGCGTGTTTGATGGAAACAAGATATACAGCAGTCGATCGCACTACGCGATACCCAGAATGTGGGATGAGAGTAATGTGAGTAATGATCTGGTGACGCCCCCGATACAAACGGCTCTCCTATTCCATCAACTGATTTGTTAATTAAGATTGCGACTCCGGCCAAATGAAACTGTCGCGCATAGTTCTCTGTACCATTGAAGCACGTCAGTCATTACTAGCAGCTTCACGAACCCAAACTATGAGGATTAGACCAAAAACCCCTCATTATGACTATCACATGTGTATAAAGGTCTGAGGCTGGATAAGCTTTCTCACATCTACATATCGTTTAAAAATAACACTTCGTCTTCGCATTTAAGTTGAACACTCAAATTACCAGTTACTTTTATCCCTTATACTAAGCTTGTTGCATATATTGCAAAACCACAATGGGAAGACAGTAATGATGGGTTTGTAATTTTGAAACAACTGAATCGCTAACTGATATCCAAGTGAGCTCTGCAAGCGACAAAGCGGTCAGGCCATGACTTGGTGTAGATGTATGAAGAAGCTGGCACCAGTACTGGCTTCGGTTGGTGCTTCCCGCCTCCCTGGTTGGGATCCAAGGGACGAGGAGTGTCGTTGGTTAGAGACGCTGAAAGACAGGGCTGACAACAGAAGTCAGTGGCGCGAATGTTGTGTGGCCCGTCCGTCAACTCTCGCACCTCGTATTCACAAAAATGTCATTCCGATAAAAAGACTGACAAAAAGCTTCAAAAAGTTTATGGTGAGAAAAATCACAGCATTCTGTTTTTTTACGAACTATTTCCTTTATTGTTCTCTACTCCCCTCGCCTAATTTTTTAATTGCTGTTGCTGTTGGCACTACGCTTCATTTTAAGTCGGTTTAGAACATAAATTTGGTTGTCATCAAATGGCTTAATAAGTTAGAAATTTCATGAGGAGCAGCAAGACAAGGTCAAAACGCAACTATATCACCTTAAAATAAACACTAGACGCTAGACACTCCTTTGCACCAGCTCACCTTCGTCTGCTGTACCAATCTAAAATCCATCCCGCACATGAACTCTGCAGTCACTTGTGGAGCGGAGGGCATCGTCTACTTCTCTTTTTCTTCTTGACCGGATTTAACGAAAGACCATCTGGCTGGTCGATGACCCTTCTCTAACATCCAATCTGCAGTCACTAGCCTATTATTGGGCGGCTGCTTCGTTGTTCTTCCTTGTACTGCTGGTTTGGATTTTCTTCGGAGCTTGCTTCAGTAGTTCCTCTTATAATATTTTCCCCGTCATCACGTACCCAGGCAGCCAGTCATCTTTATCAGGTTTCCACCACTAGATGTCGTACTTCTCTATCTTTCAATTTTCTTTCCCCGGAATGTTAAACTGTGGAACACTTCCACTTTATCTTCCAAGCCGCTTACAAACCGTTTCTCTTTAAAGGTAGAATTAATAAACTGGCTCTTATGTCAATGTTCCCCCACAATCCCCTTTTACAGTGTCTTCTGATTATGGGGTTTACCCTTTATACTGTTTTTTAACTTTACGTGCAATAAAGAAAGAAAGTTATGTAAGCTTTTTGTTGAAAGATACGATGTGAAACATCCACTTATTATGGAAATTGCCCTTAGATGCTCAATAAACTGCTTATTAACCTTTTCAATCGATGTGCAAAGGACCAATCATATAGCCCAGCTGTACTGTTTCCTTGTAAATATAATACCAACAACAGGAAGCCTTTAGATTTTTTATAGGTTTTTAGTTTTTTAACTCACGATGAGAGCCGATCCCAATTAGAAACTAATTTCCCGAAACTAAATTGTCGCGAGAATAGAGGCTTGCACAATCTGGTGAGCTCTCAGTTTACGAGCATAAATAATAGTCAGTTTGGTGGGTTCATATCTACCAAATGGGTAATTCCGGACGATCAGAGGTATTATTTGAGGACTGACAGGTCAGTTAGCTCTGTGGACGTGCTTTCCCACGGAAACTGACCTAAATTTCTAGACAACACTATAACGCGGATATGGCTTACCAATGAGCAGCTACCGCTTACAGTTGTTTCATCCAGGAAGAACATAAAAAGCCACCAGTCGACAGTTTCCAAATGAACAGGTTTCTACTTTCCGTTCCTGTCTTGTACACGAACAATGGCCCAGAAAATGATAAAATACGTAACAACAGCAGATAAAGAACAACTAGTAAGAGAAATAAAGTCATTCGTGCATCTGGTGGTAGATGGTCCTGCCGTTCCCCGGGGTAGTACCACCGCCTTTCCTATTGGGACCTTATGTGGTTCGCCGCTCCAAGCCCCAAGGTTAGGTTGCTGGTTTCACCAAAGAACTCATGAAATTTACAACTTACGGAAAATTATCGCTCATGTTCACTCAGCAATCACAAGGAAAAAAATCTTAGCTCTCACAAACAATCGCAGTTTGAAGCGCAATATCAATTCTGTGCATCATTCTCTTCAATCTTCTCCCCTTGTCTTACTTTTGACTGAGACGCAAATCCCTCCTTCGTTGGATACTACCCGTGTCCAGTTTCCGAACCACTTTTTTCACTCCTCATTTTTACCCTAAGCTGGTGCCTGTGCCCACATTCACCGATCTGTCACTATCTGCTGCACCCCCACGTTTGGACTTAACCAATCGCGAGTCCCAGCTATGGTTTAAACTCCGGATCCCCTTTTTTAACCATCGCTTCTGTACCCTTTATCGCTCTTCCAACAGTAGCGATCCCTCAATTCTTGACCCAGTCATCTGGGATTGAGAATTTGTTTGCACGAGACCCCAGCTGTCAAGCTACCATTCTTGGTGACTTTATTGTCCCATTAGGAACTGGCTTTTGCACCCTTCCGACACTATGGCTGAGTCGCAAGGCCGAAGCTTTCGCTTTGGTCAACAATCTAAGTCAACTTGTTGACTTCTCCACCAGCATTTTTAATCGGGCTAACAATCGTGCACATACCCTCGATCTTCTTCCCACTTTCTTTTCCTTTTTATTGTGATATTACCTCCCTTCCTCAACTTGGCTCATCGGACCACTGTCTTATCTCCTTCATCATTTTTCTTCGATCAGTTCCAATGCGCAACCTCTGACGCACCTTTTGGCGTTACGATTCATTCAAATGGGATATTTTTCGTGATTTTCTGGCTTCCCATCACCGGGGTGACTGTTGCTTTTTACCTCCGCTTTGAACTTCATCGAAACTGTTCTCTAAGGCATGCGTCCGTTTATTCCACACTTTTTCAAACCCGGCAAGCTTTCTCCTGAGTGGTTTGTCCACGCTTGTAACTACGCTGCGCGCCTGAAGAACTCGGCAGTCAAACGGTGGTATTGCTCGATACTTCCTAATCTCGTAGTTTTTTCGAGCAGGCCAGAAACAAATGCTCGCTTTTCGTGCAGAAAGCCGAGGATCGTTTCACTCGCTACAAAGCCGAACGCCTAGCTTTCCCGCTACTGGCAGCTGATCATTTTTCTCTCACCAAGGCCGTTTTCCGTAATTTTTGCCCTTCCGATTTCACCTCCATTTCTAACTTCTCTGAGTCTCTAGTCTGTGAACTCCATGAGAAGGCCGCGGATTTTGCTTCCCGGTTTGCATGTCATTTCACTTTACCCGACTCTTCTCTTCTTCCGCCTTCAACCACTCTTAATAGCCGTCTCTCTATTCTCTTTATCGCAGCCAGAAAGGTCCGCCAAACCTAAAAATCACTCGAGCAAAACAAACCACCTGGTCCGGAAGGTATTCAATCCATCGTCCTGAAATGTGTGCCCCAGAGCTGGTGCCAATTTCGCGTCATCCCTTTTCCCTTCCCTCCAATCTGGTACGTTTATTGTTCCAAAGGAAGAAACCATAATTTCTATTCCCCAAACACGGCGATTCCATCGTCCTGAACAACTGCCGTTCTGCTTCATGAACTTCTGTCATTTCCAAAGTAATGGGGACCCCGATTTCTGACCAGCTGCGACCGTTCCTCGGATGTGGACTGTTAAGCGATTGTCAATACGGGTTCCGACCCCGTCGTTCCACGAGTGATCTACTAGCTATGGTTTAGCACTTCTGGTCAGCAGCACTCAATAATCGTGGAGAAACACATCTAGTCTCACTAGACACATGGAAGGCTTTTGACCGGGTTCGGTTCAAAGGTTGTTTAAATTGCACACCTTTGGGTTTCTTCCATCCCTTGTCATGTGGACGTCAAGTTTTCTTAATAACCGGATCAACTTTGTTAGAGTCGATGGGGCATAATCACAGCCTTTCCCCGTGAATGCCAGTGTTCCCAAAAGTTCTGTACTTTCGCCTACCCTCTTTCCGCTTTTCACTAAGGATCTCTTATCCACCACTTCCAAGCCTATCCACGCTTTAGCTGACAATGCTACCCTACACTACCCCTTTCGTATCCCACTTCCCGCTATGTCATCGCCAACATAGATCGTGACCATTTTGCTCTTGAAGCTTCACTCAGTTCGGACCTTGGACGTCTCTCGGGATTCTCAAAATCGTTCTCCTGCAATGCTTTAAAAATATCTCTTAATTTCTCTCAAACCACTCCTTTTCTCGCCACTTAAATTTTGATTCGGTTCCCCATTCGTCCCTATAACTCGACGCCTTTCCTTGGTCCTTCGATCACCTCCTCTCTGTCATAGTTTTTATACATAGGTTCGCTTGCTTTGTGCTACGCACAGCGTTGGTTTCCTATTTCGCCCCAGAAGTTCCTTAAAACAAGCCAAACTCGTCTTACCATACAAAGCTCAAATCCGTCCAACGCTTGAATATTATTATCATGTGCAGAGTAGAGCTTACCCTTCTTTATCTCTTTTCGACCGGACCCAACGTAAAGTTATTCACCTGATAGATGACCTAGGTGTAACATTCAATTTACAGTCCGTTGCTCATCGCCAGGCAGTTGCTCTATTGTCCATATTCTACCGCCACTATTTTGCGTTTTATTCCTCCGAGTTTGTCTCGGCTGCTTTTATTCTCATTACTTTCAACACCAATCCCGAGCACAGGCAGCTAGTCACCCATATCAGGTTTCTATCGCTCCATCTCGGACTTCAATCTTGAAATCTATTTTTCCGAACGTCTAAGCTATGGAACACTCCTCCAATTTTGTATTTTCACCCACTAGGTATTTCTCCGTTCAAAAACGGGATCAACACACTCGTTTCGACGTGAATATCTCCAACAAACTCCTGTGTTTCTGAACCCCCTTAACTTTAATTCGCTGTGTGTAATAAAAAAGACTCCATGGTCAAAGTCACTACACCGAGTACAATGTACCTCGTACGTCGAAGGCTGGATATTCGGTGATGGCCAGAACTAACGAAAATAAAAAGACCAGCAGTTCTATTCATTGATACGTTTTTACTGAATGTACCGCAGAGATCAAATCCCCAGGTGGCTGCTGGGAAACAATGAAAAAAGAGCTCAAATGCATGTAAGGAATGTAACTGTGGTTAAACTAAGAGGCTAGCAGCTTCTGTTCTAGACGGATTGGTCCCGTTCATTTTCAAGAATGAAGGCGAAGCTTTGGTATTGGGGTTAACTGCATATCTCAGTTAGATCTAGTGGAACCAAGAAATAACGTGAATCAGTGGAGGCATCAAGGTCATAGGTCCTCTTGGGAAAACTAGAGTGATTATCGTAGTGTCCCATCCACAATGATCAGTCATTTTTGTATTACATGCCTGCGCATGAGTGCAGTGGACTCAAAGACCCACTACACTACTAGAGATAGTCGGCAAGCAGAACCTGAGACGTGGAGTGGAGAAACACTTGAGGTCCCAACAGATCAGGTGTGGTAACGAACCGGACGACAATGAATTACTGTCTACCACCAAAGTAGCCAGTGGCTTGATTCGAACCTCTGATCCCCGAGGTGTTAACTAAATGCCCCAAAGCTACTGACCACTACTGATTAATTATCCCCTGCTGATTACCTAACGCTCTTGAAAGATACGCTGGTTTCAGTCCCAATTGTTGTTGTTTCGGCCATATATTTGCCCTACGATAGGTTTGAGAACAGAAGCAAATTCCGTAGGCCTTCCTTCCTTTGTTTGAAAGCGATCTCTCGCTAAAAGATGTACCAGATGAACTTATCGAAAGATGTTAAACGTTATCCATGAACAGTCAAACCCCAGGTCGTACCTATGATAATCTCTTACCCGAGTGTTCTTCATGGCCGTTTCAAATTTCTTTTTGGAAAGATTTTAGAAATGCATTTTTTTCTCTTAAGCGTGGCGCCATCGATCTGTTTACAATATAAATTGTCTCACTTAGAATAGGCGGGTAATATCAGGCTTTTTATTGAAGCAATTCGCAAACCTTTACAGTATGTGACATTCGTTTCGCACCTCCGACATGCAAGATGGTTCTAGAATACTTGGTTGACCCCACATTAACCTTGGTCCTAGCAAGCGAAGCTTTAACTGAAATAGGTCATTTTTATTCACTCGGCAGTTGCAATCACCTGGCGGTTGAGTACTGGATGAAGTGTCAACGCGTATAAAGACATCTTTGATATTTATCAATCTGAGCTGTCTCTGGCGTCTACGTGACAAACTTTCCATCATCAAGAGTCAAGCATACTGTGGAACAGTTAGGTACTTTGTTTTATTACTCAAAAGTGATCGTTACCGATGAAAGACATGCGAAGACAACTGGATTATGAGCATTGATGCGTTCCCGGTATTGCTTGAATATGACGGGAACACCGCGTCGGTAATGCTGAGATTAGGTGTAGGGTGTTGGCAGCCAGAGTCGTGTCTAGACCGAGTTTAACCTAAATACGTTAACGTGGTTGGGGTATATTACGCATGCCCATACGTAGACTTGGTGTACACTGTTTTCTGAGGCAAGTAGCGACTAGAAAATGGGTTGAGGTGATCAGTCCATGACGGATGTGGTCTGTGTCTTCGCTTGGATAAGGCTCCGAGACGTTCGTTGATCTTTCAGATGACTGAGTATAAACACCTTCGAAGTGCTGTACGCCTCACATGTAAGCCCACGATTGGAAAATGGTGTACCCACCGCAAATCCCTGTACGGCTATTAAGGATACGGCCGAGCCGCAAGAACAACGAGGAAAAATCAAATCACAAAAATAGACAACATGGAATCTCTTAAAAAGTCATTATGATAGAACAATGACAGAAAAATTGGCACTGCGAAGAAAACCAAACCGGATGGTGCGGTCTGCCGCCACTCGAATCGTTGTTGGAGTACGATGGATCACTTACAAAGATCGTCTCCAGGTTATTGGGTTCATCTAGAGGCACATTGAAGAGTGCGGTGGTCTAATAGCAGATTTTGGACCGGAACTCCAAATGAACACCTACTGAACCAAAATGCGAACGTGCGGACATCCATTCATTTTCGCGAAGAAGTCAGTGGGCTCGCTTCGGATTTACCCCTTATCTTGCAATCACGTCCAAACTGCTTACCGGTCTTATTCTGCAACGACTTTCCAGCACCCGCGAAAGGAGTACGCATGAAAATCAAGCCGGTTTCAGACGCGGCCATGGTTGTGTCAACCACATCTTTACAATTCGGCAAACCTTAGAGCACAAGCACATCTTCTGTAGACCCATAATCTGTGTTTTTCTTGATCTGAAAGCGGCGTTGAATTCAGTCGACCGCACAATTCTCTGGCAGTACCTCTCATTGAAGGGTGTGCCAAAGAGATTAATTTATCTTTTCCGATGCTTGTATGCAAACCGCTGAAGCCGAGTTCGTGATCACCGTGATCTTTCACCTGAGTTAACCACGAGAAGTGGTGTTCGTCAGGGTCGCCCTCTTTCGTCCTTCATCTTCAATTTTGTAATTGAACTGATTCTTGAGATAGCTCCATCCTCGTGCGAGAATAGCGGCGTCGATCTCCGCTCAGGCAGTAAACTGTCTGACTTCGAATACGAGTACGATATTGTTCTTCTGAGTAAAGATCCAGGTAAGTTGCAAGCTCTCTTAGGTAGCCTAAACAGGAGCGTAGCAATGTTTGGGATGCGTTTTGCACCTTCAAAATATAAAATGCTGTTGCAGAACTGGGTTGGCTCAACACCAAACCCTGTGTTGGCAAAGAAAGTTCTAGCTGGAATAGGTAAGTTTTGTTATCTAGGCAGTTACACTTCATCAGGTGGACAGACGTCAGATGAAGTATCATCGTGTATACAGAAGGCGCGTTTGACTTTTGCCAACCTCAGCCATTTGTGGCGTCGGCGTGACATCCGGTTGTCTGTTAAGGATGGAGTGTACAATGCGTCGGTTAGGTCCGTTCTATACGGTTCAGAAACGTGTCCGTTAAGAGTAGAATATAGACGAGGACTGTCTGTGTTCGAGCATCGATATCTCCGTAGCATTGCCCGAATATGGCGGGAATACCGCATCAGCAACGCTGAGGTTAGACGTAAGGTGTTGGGAACCAGGGGTCAGTCCCTGGATAAAGTACTGAATCTAAACGGATTAAGGTGGCCGGGACATGTGTTACGCATGCCCACCAATAAACTTCCTCGATGTACGCTGTTCTCCGAACCAGGTAATGGTTAGAAGGTAGTTCGACGTGGTCAGTCCATGATATGGCAAAAAGGTATGAAAACCTTGATCAGTGGACTTGGCCAAGTGAGACGTGTTAGACTTCCAGGTTGGGGTTCACGTGATCCGCCTACCAAATGGTTGGGAACATTAAGTGATATGACTAGGTGTCGCAGCCAGTGTGGTCGCGTTTGAATTCGTGATTTTCGCTTATTACTTTGATTCTTAGGTCTTTTTCATTTAATGCTTTTATTTCTTTTGCTCTTTACTGCACGGTGCTGGAAGGTAGCAACCCTTGTAGCAAAACCGGTGCAAAACAGCTCCGAAACCGATCGGTTTTCGGCCGGTTTTTGATCGGTTTTTACCATTACGCCGATCGTTTTTCGGTCGATTTATTAAGTAGCCATTTTACACGGTCTAACATTGAATTCATACGAAGAAAATTGACGACCAAAGTAATTTGCAATGCTTGGTTGGCGTTCATCGAAATGTCCTGAAAACCTCGGTATAGATCGTTCTATTTTATTCCCTCGAAATGGGTAAAATAAGGACAACCAATTGGAAGACCATAAATTGGGAAATATAATTGAGGATCGTAAATCGCTATTGAAAAAATTGAATGAAATTAACGAAGCATATCCCGTACTTCAATAACATGTTATTGAACGCCCGTGAACAAGAATCAAACTTCAATATTTCGTGTAAGGGGTTGGGGGCTTATAGAAGCAGAAAAATGTTAACGCTCAGCCCATCAAAGGTTCATATTTCACTGTAAAATGGCAATGGTAGAAAAAGAACATCTCAAAACCCTCACCATTTCTGAAAGTCTCCAGCCACAGCTTTGCAATATTCTCCGAGTGTTCTGATAACGTAAGAATGAAAGATGCCGCATCCTTCACATGTTTTGAGCAAAGATTTGCACTGATAAGCTTTTGACGCACTTGCTCTTGGACAAAAGCATACTGCTGCTCCATTTCGAAAAGGTCATGAGCGAACGTACCGCAGATCTTATCCTGCCGCGGCAGCTCACGGTGCTCAGGACAGTTCAGTTCAGTTCAGTTCAGTTTGCACAGGACTTGGTGTGGCTAGAGCCAATCGTGTGTCCAGATAGTTGTGTTGTCGGCGCGTTTCCGTAGCTCCCAACACTGCGTGATTTTCTTTTTCTGAAAGGCAGAAATTTTGTGCAGTATCAGCCCTGGCAGAGTAAGGTGGAAACAATAAGTAAATTGCATCTGACCCTAAAAGCTACTTAGCATAACTCGGGGTATACCGCCACCCAACATAGGTCTAGTGCTTTCTTAAAGGCCTTCAATGTTGTGGTATTTATGACCTCTTCCGGGAGCTTATTCCAAAAGGGTACCACTCTATTTGAGAAGTACTTCGCCCTAATACGTAGTACGTAGTGACCTCGATCGTTTTGAGAAAATGACTATTTTCTGGACACCATTTTGGATCTATTTTCTCCACGATATTTTCTGACGTTTGACATTGACCTGAGTGTTCTCCGGTTGCCTACGTTTTACTGGACTGACTTTCCCGAGGTTTCCGTCGACCTCGTTTAAAATCTCTTTCACTTTCGGTCGTTTGCTCGCGGTTCGCTCTCTGCACAGCCGTCGCGTTTCGTTCCGTTTTCCGTTCGGTGTATCTCTCGTATCGGTGCTGTTTCGGTGCCACGATATATAGAATACACCTCGCATCTGTGAATCGACTCACGTCTTCTCTATTCGTCCGATAGAGGGGATATCTTTGGTATTCGCTGCTAGACCCGATAGGAGACACGTTCGCCAGCCGCTCTCGAACGTCTACTATACTGGTGAGCCCAAGAACTTCCATAACCTCCTGGATTATTCGCCCGCCCGGTGAGTCTGTGATTTATCGCTGTTTCACATCCTCGTTTTGTTGCACGATATATACTTATTACGATATATTATCGCAACTTAACCATGTCAGAGGATAAGGCGCAGCTCGACACAGATCTCACTCTGTCTGCGGTTGCCTTTAAACCAGTGGCGTTTATCCCTCATGATCCAGAGGTTTGGTTTGCAGCCTTAGAACTGCAATTTGAGGCACGTAGGATTGTTGGCCAACGCCAACGATTTTCCTATGCCTTGGAGGCAATTCCATGTGATGTTATCGCCTCGGTGAGGGATTTGGTATTAAATCTTCCTCTAGTGCATCCGTACGATCGGCTTAAGGAGGCTATCCTGCAACATTTCCTTCCTTCTCGGGAGGAACGGTTACGTCAGCTACTGGCACGGCACCCCATAGGGGATACTAAACCCAGCCGCCACCTAGCCTATCTCCGGTCTTTGGCAGGGCCCGCCGATAAGGATTCGGAGATAGTTAAGGAACTGTGGTTGGACTCTCTGCCCTTCCATGTTCAGACCACCGTTACTGCTCTCCTCGAGGACTCGTCCTTGGAACGAGCAGCCGCCGTGGCTGACAAAATTGTCGCACGTGTCGGCAGTGGGGCTAATCCCCTCATTGCCACGACATCGCGCAATCCTAGGGGTGTCGACCTGGATGAATCGCCGGAGAGGCCTCGGCACTCTTGATCCATCCAGCGCCGCCTGTCCTTCAAGGACCGAGTTGAAATACCTACTCCTCGTAGTAGCCCACGTAAACAACGGCACGAACGGGCGCCCTCCACTGCCCACGTCCGCCGTGAATCCGCCTCACCTGCCTCATCCAAACCAGATCATCCTACCAGCGGCTTTTGTTGGTTCCATCGCGTTTTCGGACCAGCCGCCCGTAGGTGCAGACAGCCGTGTTCATACGCGGCGGGAAACGCCACGGCCGGCGAGTAGAAGCGGCCGTACTCGCCGGCAATCAGTCTCAGGTTGGCCGTTTATTTTACGTGCATGATTCGTGCACTAACGCTAGGTTCCTAGTCGATACTGGGGCCCAAGTTTCTGTCTTGCCGGTTGGTAAAGACAAGCCACGAGCTTCTTTGCTTCGGCTGTCAGCGGCGAATGGTTCCTCCATTCCTACCTACGGCACGAGACAGCTTGCGGTCAACCTGGGACCACGACGACGGTATCTGTGGACGTTCATTCTTGCGGATGTTCCCACAGGCATACTGGGAATCGATTTTCTGCAGCACTATGAATTACTTGTTGATTCACGTAGGCTGCAGCTTATCGATCCTTCGTCGGACATTAAATTTACGGGTATTGCAGCTCGAACAGATGCACACCGAATAACTGGATTGTTTTCTAACATTCCGCACGATTTTCAGTCTTTGTTTATTAAATTCCCCATCTTGACTAAACCATTTGAAGAGATAGAGACAGTGACCGATCGTGTGGCACACCACATTGTCACTAACGGACCACCAGTCACGGCACGACATCGCCGACTGGCATCGGACAAATTGGCTTTCACCAAACGTGAGTTTGACACTTTACTTTCTAAAGGTATTGTTCGTCCTTCTCACAGTCCATGGGCCTCACCTCTGCACATGGTTCTTAAGAAAGATGGCGTTGGCTGGCGGCCATGTGGCGACTATCGCGCACTAAATTCGGTTACCCGTTACGATAGTTATCCGATGCCCCACATACACGACATCACGGCATCACTTCACGGCACGACTGTATTTTCCAAGATCGGTTTGGTGCGAGCCTATCACCAGATCCCAGTCGCCGCTGAAGATGTGGAGAAAACCGCTGTCACGACTCCTTTTGGTTTGTTTGAGTTCCTACGTATGCCTTTTGGTTTGCGAAATGCTGCTCAGGCATTCCAGAGGTTTATCGATAGCATTACACGAGACTTGGAATTTGTTCACGTCTATATCGATGACTTGCTAATCGCATCGTCGAGCGTAGATGAACATTTCCAACATTTGACGCTACTATTTCAACGTTTGTCCGAACATCGAATAGTAGTCAATCCTGATAAATGTGAACTTGGCAAACCGGAACTCGTGTTCCTGGGCCACAAGATCACTCGAGAGGGTATTCGGCCTTGCGAGGATAAAGTGCGCGCTATTTTAGATTACGCCGTACCGTCCTCAATCAAGGAGCTCAAGGCATTTTTGGGGTTAGTTAACTTTTATCGTCGTTTCATACCCCATGCCGCTGAACGTTTGCTTCCATTAACTGACCTACTTCGTGGCAATCCACGTAAGTTGTCGCTTACGGATGCCGCACGAGTAGCGTTTTCGGAGATTAAAGCGACCTTAGCTCAGACCACGCTCCTCATGAACCCAGTTCCGTCCGCCACGCTAAGCATAGCGGTGGATGCATCCGACTTTGCCATCGGAGCGGTCCTGCAACAGTCTGTTTCCTGGATAACTCAGCCATTAGAGTTCTTCTCTCGACGCCTCAATCCCACGGAAACCAAATATAGTGCTTTTGGTCGCGAACTGCTGGCTGCGTATTTTGCCGTTAAGCACTTCCGCCATGCAGTCGAGGGTCGATATTTCATCCCCTTTACAGACCATAAGCCTCTGACGTATGCATTGCATACTAAGTCTGATCGTTACTCTCCACGAAAAGTCAGACATTTAGACTATATTTCTCAGTTCACGGCTGACCTTCGAAACGTTAAAGGTGAGTCGAACTGCGTTGCAGATGCTTTGTCGCGTATTCCGCCTAATGCCATTAAACCTCCGGTTTTAGACATCCCTGCCATGGCTGCCGCACAAGCACAGGATTCTTCATGTATGGAAGCAGCCCAGTCATCGTCGCTACAGTGTCAGTCCGTACCTCTGGCCACCAGTGCTGGGACTATACTCTGCAACATGTCTACTGGCATACCTCGACCAGTCGTACCCTCTGCATATCGACGTCTCGTGTTCGATACCCTTCATGGACTCTCACATCCAGGCATCGCAGCCAGTCTCCGATTAGTAGCTGCACGATACGTCTGGCCGTCCATGAATAAAGATGTTCGTATGTGGGCAAAACAGTGTCTACAATGTCAACGATCTAAAGTGCATAGGCACGTAGCTTCGCCTATCGGTACTTTTGCTACGCCTGATGCTCGCTTTGATCATATCCACGTAGACATTGTGGGTCCATTGACCCCATCACACGGGTATACCTATTAATTAACGTGCATCGATAGATTGACGAGGTGGCCCGAGGCTATTCCCACCTCTGTCGTCACGGCCGAATCAGTGGCTCGACATCTGATAGAACGATGGATAGCTTCATATGGTTGTCCTTCCACAATCACTACCGATCGAGGGCAACAATTTGAGTCCGATCTATTCTCTTCATTAACTCACATGCTGGGTACGAAACGCATTCGCACGACCGCGTACCATTCGGCATCGAATGGTTTAGTGGAACGTTTTCATCGCCAACTCAAAGCGGCTCTTAGAGCACACGAGAGCCCCGACTGGTACGAAACGTTGCCGCTAGTTCTGCTTGGTATCTGAACTTGCATAAACGCAGATATCCAATGTTCCGCCGCAGAACTTGTCTACGGCACGACATTACGACTGCCTGGGGAATTCTTTACGCCACGGAGTACAGATTCACTTGCCGTACAGACTTACGTTCACCGTTTGTCTACATACATGCAAAATCTCGCTCCGGCGCAGACTCGAATGCAGCGACGACAGGTTTTTGTTCCGACCGAACTCGAAACTTGTTCGCATGTGTTCATTCGTGTTGATTCGGTACGGAAACCATTACAACAGCCTTACGAGGGTCCATTTCGCGTGATTTCTCGTCACGATAAGACCTTTAAGGTTGATCGACACGGTCGCGTCGATACAGTTAGCATCGATCGTCTCAAAGCCGCGTACGTTGGTGACAGCGTGTCGCCCGCTGACATGAGATTCGATGTTGACCCTGCACTGCCTGTTGACGACACTTCCGTGTCACGTCAAGGTCTGCAGTTAGCGCTACCTGCTACGACTTCGAATGAGGCTGTCGTCTCACGTTCACGTCAGCAGTCCGTTGGCCTTGCTACGTCCTCGGATGAGAATACTGTCTCACGTTCAAGTCAGCAGAGCACGCCTACGCACCCGTCCGTGAATGAGGCTCCTGTCTCACGTTCCGGTCGGAAGATCGTTTGCCCAGCACGTTTTCGCGACTAGGTCAAACACGATCTTAACCATTGCACTTCCCAGTAATAACTTTCGTGTTTATCGTTTCGACACGATTGAACCTACCTCATTAGTTATTACTGTATTCTAGTCAAGTCCATTGCGGTTGCTACACCAGTTTTTCGTTTCTTTTCGTTTCATGGAACCTCGCCATATGGCACGCTTCGCTGGTCCCACGAAATCTGGAGAATTTTGGCACCAACGTTTGCATTCTGGATTGGCCTTGTCGTTCTCGTTCCTGGCCATTTACGAACCTATCGATTTGGCTTCCGGATATCATATTGGTTAACGGTTACCCGAAGCTGGACGTTATTGGTGTGGCACACCTTGATGACGATTCACGCAACCGACGTCATTGGCAACGAATCTGGTTTACGCTCGACCATCATCCTACGGTTCCTGCATACCACGGATTCTGCCCGTCAGCGTCCTACACCACAGCTACATTCACGTTTTTTGCACGCATTCGCGCACACAATTACCGTTTGTATGCCATCTCCTCTTCAACATTTTTTTCGAAAGCTTTCCGTGCTTTCTAGCGGGGGGCTGCTGTAGTGACCTCGATCGTTTTGAGAAAATGACTATTTTCTGGACACCATTTTGGATCTATTTTCTCCACGATATTTTCTGACGTTTGACATTGACCTGAGTGTTCTCCGGTTGCCTACGTTTTACTGGACTGACTTTCCCGAGGTTTCCGTCGACCTCGTTTAAAATCTCTTTCACTTTCGGTCGTTTGCTCGCGGTTCGCTCTCTGCACAGCCGTCGCGTTTCGTTCCGTTTTCCGTTCGGTGTATCTCTCGTATCGGTGCTGTTTCGGTGCCACGATATATAGAATACACCTCGCATCTGTGAATCGACTCACGTCTTCTCTATTCGTCCGATAGAGGGGATATCTTTGGTATTCGCTGCTAGACCCGATAGGAGACACGTTCGCCAGCCGCTCTCGGACGTCTTTTATAGGTACATACGTGGACTTTCTTGCGTCCTGAATTCCTTCGAGCTGTTCAGTCCAGGGTCCGTTCACTTCTGTTCAGTTTGCACAAGGCAGCTAATAACCACGACCAATCAGGCACCCGGAATTCTTTTGACGGTATGCACACAACTCATGAGCCCAGCACTGCAGTCTTAAAGGGTCTTGAAGTCTTGAAGTAGCTCACCGATGTGAGACCTGAGTCCAAATGTTCCAGGTTCTTGTATGGTTCTTCTTCCTTCCTTTGCCACTGCACTGGAATGGCAAAACTTGATAACAATGGGGCAAACTTATTTGCATAAGCAGATAGATGTTTCCCATGTAGTACATGAGTCCGATGCTATGAATATGGATACATGAATATGTCTCTAGCGTTTTCGTTTTAAAATTTACACAGAGAAGTGATTTCACATACATTCCTAATAGGGAGGAAAATGGATCTATTTATGAATGCGTGTATGTGCAAGACCAGATGTGAAAACATGGGGGAGAATAATCTACTCGACGGCGATCGGAGAATTGTCTGGCCTTGGCACTAGTCCTAACCAGTTGTCTAGTCTGGCCTTAAATGACCCTTTCGAAGAAACATTTACTACCTCCTGTGAAAGGCTATTCCATAGAGATATTATCCGGCACGAGAAGAAATGTTGTCTAATGAAGGTACGTGGATCGGATTTTAGGAGTTTCCTCGTATGTCCTCGCAGGGTCCCCTAGTTCAAAAGAGTGAAAAACTGATCCACTAGGCCCATCAAGAATAGGTCACACATCAGCAATAGTCACCCCTAATACGGCTTGTCTCAAGAGGGTAGAGATTAAGTGATATTAAACGAACAGCGTGGGGGTAAAGCGTAAGCAATGTACCATTTCGGTCGCTTTCTGCGGAATCTGCTCCAGGATGTTCCGTTCCCTGACGAGGCCAGTGGGTACTATCCGACTGCCGTATTCTGGAAGAGGTCATACGTTGGTTTCGTATGGAAGACAAAAGTTTCCTTGGAGATCAACGGAAAAGTTTGTCTAACAAGGTTCAGGACCAGAAAGGCAGTTTTACTAGCTTTCTCTTGGTGGGAGCTGAATGAGAGATTACTGCGCAGCCAGAAATCGAGGATCTTGTATTGGTCCACTACTTGGACTTGTGTATTCCCATTTATCTTGAAGAGATGGACTGGAGCACTGCCAAATGACATGCTCGCACACTAGTCACCATCTATGAAGAGGCTTCAGTCAGCTGACCAACGTTTGACAGAGTCACTGGCTGACTGCACAGCATTTGCGCCCGTGTCCCAGATTGTGACGTCATCTGCGTACATAGCTATGCTAACCGGAACCACATCAGGGTAGTCGTTGATTTGAATGATAAATAGGAGTGGACCGAGGACAGAGCCTTGGGGACTCCTATATCGGTAGGTGCAGGTTGAGACCGAGACCTATACTCACGAACCGAGAAGGTACTCTCTTCAAAAATCTCTCACTCAGGAACTGCAAGAAACCGGAGAGGCCGTACACCATGCACAATGTGCTTCAATAAACCCCCGCTACATCAACTGCGAGAGACGTTATGCACCTTGGGCTTTCGCTGAGATAGTACGCAACAGACGAATACGTCGATTACAACGTACCTCAGACCGGTGATAGTGCTATCCTTCATCCATCTGCTGAACACACCCAAAGCCCGCCACCATGAAGTAATGCGTACCGTTTGCGATCTGGGGCACTTTTGAAGGACTGGACGGTCTGCAGTTCTATCACTCCATCAGGCCGACTGGTCCAACAGTTCACTACCCTGATCCTAAAGAATTGCGATCGAGTCATCAACTCAGCTCGAACTTTCGTCAGCTTTTTCTCATGTCATCTCGTTCAGGAATCCAATACCATCTGGAATAGACTATCCGGCCTAAGGCCAGAAAAACCCACCAACACCTTGGGCGTTCCTGTGAGATCCCCTCAAACTCTCCTCCTTTTCGCCTAGAGAATCTCAAGATCACAGACTCTTTGTGTGTACGTCTTACATTTCTGTCCTGCGGACTTTCGCGCCGTGAGGAGTTGAACATTCTCTAAGCGAGTAGCGTTCATTTTGTAGAACGGTGCGCAAGCCTGCACGCTACTCTCTAAGTGAGGTCGTACTATAGGCATGTAAATGGGCTGGAATATTTTCGGAATATTTTCAGCATTATCGTGCTGGAGCACGATAATGCTGATCTAGCTCCAAAGAGCTCGCGACGAGCCTTTTGTGCAGCAGTGCTGCACTGATCCGACCATTCAAATTCTCTGCTCATGATTGTAGCATACATGTGTGGAAATCCTTCCCAGCCCCTTCAGCGTACTTCCATTATTGACGCTAGGCTCCTAATCTCACTGGCCCTCAAACCAGTGCGGCACGCACCAACCACTACGCTTGAACATTTGTTTGTATTTTGCTCACGTACCGTGGCATATTTTTGATTCGAACTCGGACTGCCGTGACGGAGGTACCTGACGGCGACCTATTTTGAACTCTGGTCTTCGTTGATAAATGTTGTGGCCTTACGGATGAGGTTTGTGCATAATTTATGTGAATATAATTTGTTATTTCAGTACTGTAGAATCAGCGAACCAATCTTGTTCTCAATTTGGGATTCGTAAATTTGGCTGCGCGTTGCTCACACTGGGAGTAACTTTGGCAAAGATGGCTCCGAAGTCTTCAACGCTGCTGACTGCTTCTATAGTGAACACCTTTTAGCCATTAGCCACATTTAGGCTTTCTCTTACCGTTGACAAAAGATGGTATTTTCCAGCTTTGCTTGGTAGGTCCCAGTAGGGTGCCCAGCCCAGGACTGTTCCTATGCCCCTGCCTTATTCAACCATACCCTCGGACTCAACAACTTTCACGTCATCCGAAAGAATGAAACAATGCGATTGAATAGCAGGAGAAGGGCCAATAATCTGACCGCGCTCTTCCACCTAGGTCGGAATTCGTGCACGCCATATGCACATCACGTTACTTCACCTTGGTTACCATAACAATCGTTGTGCCAATAAAGTAATCCCTAAGCCGATAAAATATTCCCGCGATATACTGAAAACCCTTAGGTGCAAGGATCCTCCAGGGGACCTCATTTTGCCACCTGGTACGCAGTTCATGGAAAAGATTCCTCAGAAACTCCAGAACCATCCTGGGGAACACAGCTCAGGCTGGAGAGTGGCTCTCCACAAAACGTCTATTCCCTACAAGAGTCCCCCTGTTGTAAAACGGCAACGATATTCGTACTCTACTGGGTCAACTTTCGGTGCTGTCGGATTACTTTGGGACAAAAGAATACTGTACTAGGCATAATGAGCGGAACCGATAGCCCAACCCTAGTGGCACATTGCCCACCGCCGGATTCCGGCAACGTGCCGGTAACCGATGGGCAGAGAAATCACTGAAATTTCAAGAAGCGAATGGAGTAGTTCGTTCTAATTCGCTGTATACGTGATCAATGTCCTATTTTCATGGTTATTTGTTTCCGTTTGTTGCTTTACAAATGCAGTGCCAATTGTTTTAACTGGCTGGTATTTTCCCGGCGGCAGCCATTCTGGTCGTGATTTGTTCGCTGAGGTGAGCGGTGCGCTCCTTTTGCTTTGGGTGCTGATGATCCGTGCTGGCTGTAAAATGTTAGTGACGTATCAGGTTATCATTTACCAATTAGTAAGTGATAAGCTGAATAATAAAAACCGCAGTATTGTGCTATAATTGTACTTATAACATGATGAGGTGTACTTTTCTCGATGAAGTATTTTTTACGTAACTCTTGATGATACCCAAGTAGTTTTGTAAAATCCATGAAGCTTCGATATGCTCGTATTGAAAGCTCTGATATCGTGTGACATCTGCAGTATGGTTTTCAATTATACTATGCTGCCGTTCCACTACTATTTTGGACCTTGTTACGTATTATCGACGGACAATGGCCGATATGGCGAAACAAAAGAGATATTATCCGAAAAAGAAAGAACTTAGCTCACTGATGTGTGCTCTTTGTGATGAAACCACCCTATGGGGACATCGGCATGGTTGCCCTAAGTGGGATTTTCCAGGTGAGGTTATTCAGTGGCAATTTTACTTTATGTTCAGACTCACCACCTTTAGGAGTTGCAGGTGAATGCAGCGCTGTGAGTTCCGAAGACGTGTACCGCGTGGAAGAGGGATGTGCTATTGCAAGAGGTGAACGCGGTCTGCCGTGTGCTTCCACATCACAACCAACAACGATGGGTAAACTACTCCGTTGAACCATGTTACACCAAATGAAACAGTTTCGGCGGCTCAGACAGTTTGTGAACCCGGAATTACACCCAAAGAAAGGCCAACAGTGTCAGGTAAACCCTATTTCTATGCTGATTTACGTATTAGTTACTTCTTTGACCAGCCTACGACGTGCATCACAGTTTGAAGAGGAGAGCGGTTCGCTGCCTAACTCACTATCAAAGGCTTTCATCCGATATCTACTGACGCTGGAGCAACAAAAAAGTATATTGGAGTCTATAGGCAAACGTATGCCGAACATACATCGGGACCCAAGGACATTGTTGCGCACGCCAAGGGATTGTCCAACCACAACATTGGAAAATGGCGAATATGTACAAATGGGCTTAACCGAAGGCTTGCAGATGCAGTTGAGTAACATCACCGCTGTACCCGACGAAGTCTTCCTCCAGTTAAACTGTGACGGCACTTCTGTGTTTCGTTCGTCGGACCTGCTGCTGTGGCCTGTCCTTGCCAGGGTGGCTTAGCCTCATTGCTTGCCCGTACTTACCGCCGGTTTTTACCGTGGTCTTGGGAAACCATCAGAAGTGTCATCTTGTGTGAGTGAAACTGTCAGAGAGATGAACCATTTGTTGACAGAAGGCCTCAAGCTTGGTGAGAGGTCTGTGAAGTGTCACCTGTCATCTAAAATCTGTGATACTCCGGTACGGGCCATTATTAGACAAGTGAAAGGTCCTACTGGCTACTTTGGCTGTGATAAATGCATCAAGTGTGGATTTCACTGCGAAAAAAGTATGACATTCCCCCTTGTCATATGCAATGTGCGATGAGGTTTTTCGTTTCCCTCTCATTTTTAGCGGGGATTCGACGAAATACACTCGGCAGTGGTGGGTGCATAACTGGTGTGCATACCATCGAAGGAATTCTGGACGCTCGATTGGCCGTGGCCATTACCTGTCCTGTGCAGACTGAACTGAACTGAAATATGCAAGTTACGTGACAACTAAGCTTTTCGTTCACGTCGACACCACAAACATCATGTTGGCGTGAGTCCTTATCTTCCACTCCCTAAGGACACGGTTAAACACTTTCCACTGGATAACATGCAACTTGTTTGCTTGGGTGTGATGAAGAGGTTGATTGATTCGTGGTTGTTTGGGCCGCGTGATGCATTTGGCCCCTTGGACAAAGCTGCTACTGTAGAACTGGGAAGCCATGTACTTCAGTCACACCCAGACACGCCGTGTGATTTTCAGCGACTCTGTCGACACATACATAATGTTGAACGATGGAAGGCCACCGAATTTCGCATGTTCCTTTTGTATTTTGGGCCGGTTTGTCTGAAAGGATTGTTGTCGTATGATACGTATGATCACTTCATTTTATTGTTCGTTGCCATTTACATACTGTGCCACCCTTTTTTGTACAAGACTTGCAACGCATTCACAGAAACCATCCTGCGTATATATGTACAAAAAATGAGTTCCCTTTATGGGATCTCTAAAGTCGTGCACAATGTTCACGCTGTTATTCATTTACCAGCAGACGTTCTTCATCATGGTACTTTAGACTCTTACTCCTGTTTCCCTTTCGAGTCCTTCTTGCGGACACTGGACTTCTCCATTCGAGGTCCCCGGAATCCCGTTCAGCAACTGTATCGGCATTAGCGTGAGAGAACACTTCCCGATAACAACGATTCATCTGAGGCCATCCGTGATGACGTTGGGAATGCGGCTACCCGTTTCCGGGTATGCAAGACAGCCATGGTGGTGAAAGGAATGATTCTGCCATGCTTATCACCAAACAACATTGTCGTTGCAGGTGGGAAACCAGCAGTTGTGGAGAACATTTCTGGGGATTCCATAACTATTCGTCATTTCTTAAACCCTGGCGATTTTTTTCTTACCCCAATGGGATCCAGTCACCTGTACATTTTTCTTTAACGGACTGGATGACAATGTTGTCCAAGTTTCTGTAAATACCATTTTGTGTAAATGTTTTCGTACTTGTCTCCCTAATAATAATGATGTGTTGATACCCATATTACACACCTTCATGAAGTAAAACTTCTCTTTTTCAAGCAGATGTCTTAGGTTTCTGTCGTTACTTTACCACGAGACCGAATGAACTAACTTTTTTAGATGTACTTGGTCGTCATGTTTGATGTTGATGGCTCGGTAGCCATTGTTCACAGCAATTGGCTGACTGATGGGAACCGTGTGCGTTGGCCGAAGTCGTTGACTTTCCAGGCTTACCAAGGCATCTCGTTGGACGGTGGATTTTTGCCGGAAACGGTTCCAGCATACGATTTTCATGAGATTTATCACATAGGTAACACTCCCAGTTATATGCATTCTTCTCAGATAATCTCAGAGATGCAATTAAATTCGAGAGGAATTTTCTTGCCGAATCTGGTATGTCGGCGTCAACGGATGATACGTTGCCAATGACACCATTTTCACAGCGGTACACCATTCACCGCAGGTACACTGTTATACGTTGTCACATTCCTTTTAGAATGCCGGTACCTTCGTCATCGGATGACAGTTCTGTCGAGATACCTCCGTCGCAGAGGATCCGAAGAGAGTCTCCGATACAGTCCCTCGACTCCCCCGGTGATACCATGGCTCTTGGCCATTCATCACCTAGGTAAGTCCAGTGAGAAGTTCTCGTTTCGTATTACTTATAGTCCACCAACATTGAAGTCTCAGGGGAGACCCACGGAAGATGCCATATTGTCAAGGGTGTCCGGTCTCAGTTAAGTTGAGTAAAAGTTGCTAACACTCCTATATTTCAATTAGCACAACACAACTTGTAACAACGCCCTTATCTCCACAGCATATGCCCGCTTACGCCAAGAAGTGGCGAGGTAACTTTTTCATTATCAGCTACTACGTTTACCAGACTACTTTGAACGTATGCTGTCAAATCAACATGGCATTCGCAACGATATGGCGTTGATGATCGTCAAGTTAGATAGCATGATTTGTCGCCTGGATACGACAAATACGACGGCTTACGAGCCTTTACAGGCGAACGATATCACCGATCTTCTGAAACTGGAAGAAGACCTTTCAGTACTGGATAGCTTTACGGGCACTGTAAGTGATAGAATAATTCCACATCATATTATAAGGTCCAAGCACTCAAGCGTCATCTGTGCACCGATCTTGGATCAAGTATCCGCCGAATGCTTGCATCGTTGATCGGGGAGAATTTGGCACTCACGTGAAATTGGGCCGGAACAGCTGGGAAAATTGTAGTGGGAAGTTACAAGTTTCCTAAAGCCGTCATTGGTCAGTCTAGTGTAATGTAACTACTGTTTATTTACAGATGGCTTAAAATCTACCAGTCGTTTCCGGGAGTCTTCTGCGCTTGAGATCGAGCGTACCATGAAACGATGGTTTACCGACGCAACAGATCGTGGCTTAGGACGCAAAGCTGCCAGGTACGTTCACTGATCACGCATTTGTAGTCCCATGGTAATTTTTTTAATTTACACAGACGACGATAACGAATTTCATACTTCACTTTAGTTAACTAATTACCGTTTCGGAGTCGGTAGTATATATATAACTACAGTGTTATATTTGCATACATCTAATTATTCATATCTATATATGTTTTTTTCGTTCCACAATTCATCTTATTTCTGATTCACACTTTTGTTAACCTTTGCAGATCTTTGCGCGAAACAATTTGATGGGAAGAAGTTTGGTCCGTAGATTCAGATTGTAAATATGTCTAATATATAAAATGTTTACTTCGTACAATTTGTTCGTTTTGAAATGTCTAAGGTTCACCATTTTTGAATAAGTCTCATTTGGTTTGCACTGGCAGTTGTAAGACGTTAGTTCATGCCGTCTTCAGGTAAGCATTGCTACGGGTGAGTGGATCGTGAACGAGCTTTCGAAATGCAGTAGCAGGCAATCATAAAATTGCGTTTGCAAAGTATGTGGGGATAAAGCCGTTCACGTAGGTAACTTGATCGATCAGTTGACTACTTACGTAAATTTCGGACAAGCTAGAATGGCATGATCGTTGGAGGGGCGTGGGCGATTTCGAAAATGGGGTTAAAATTTAAAAGTGGATTGAAATCGTACGCCGATTTCGGCTTGATTCCTGTATGCCCTTCCGGTACCAGCACCTCACCGGTAACAATACTGGCAAGCCACCGGCGACCTACCGGCACTTTTCCGACAAGTTACCGGCAGGCTACCGGAACCGTTCCGGATCCGGTCCGGAACCAGTTAGCCACTAAGGCAAGCAGCACCGCCCAAAGTCTGCCCAATTGGGCTAGGGTTGGGCAAACGTTGGGCTTGCCCACCACAACTTTAGGCAGCTCTATTGAAAAGCTTTGGGCAGCGCCACCAGCGCCCAATTGAGCTAGGGTTGGGCGTGCCCAACGTTCTAGGAAAATCGCGGAAAATAGTTCCCTCTTTTCCAAAAATCACCCAAATCTTGTTTCACTGCTGAATCGGCTATTACAATATTCTCCCACATTTTCAGCTTAACCACTAATTTGCCCATATATATATATATATATAAACAAGTAAAATCGCCACTTGTAGAAGAGTAAGAATAGATGTATTGTATAAACAGCGGTTAAAGTGTACATAAATTTCCGACATTTTTTGTTGGTCACTCTTGTGTTCCACAGATTCTTGTTGGGTCTTCTTGCTGTTTACGGGATCTGTAAAATAAAAGTGTGAAACGTGATGTATTACCTGTTAGAAAAATATGGAATAACTCTATTTTGTAAGTCTGCCACAGAAATGTATATACTGCAAACCAAATTATGCCTGTGCCATAATTTAACATTGTACGAGGCCGTGTCTACTTGTAATAGGTAAACCCTGTCACCGCTTCATAGTTCAATACGCATACTGGTGGATGACATTCGGCACCATCAGTTTAAAACGAAGCAATGGTTACGCAGAAACCCTGAATGGATGAACAAAAAAATAAAAACCAAGTACCGGAGCAACCGTCTTCCTTAGCCTCGATCCCGAGAGTTGATAAACCAACGCCTAATATGCTTTTCTATGAGAGATCTCGGTTCATCTACGAATCGTCCCGTCCCAAGCACTGCCTCCGTTGTTTCGTGTTAATAATTGTACCGACTTACCGATTACCGCCGAGATCAACTTATGATCGTAAACCGGTTTCCGTTGCTGGCTTCCTAGCCAACAGCAAGTCATAGCAGCCTCTTCCCCAGTGCTTGCTGCCAGCATCCACCGCACCATTTCACACAGATCTGTACAGGTGAACCCTTTTGAGCGTGGCAACCTGAAAGTTTTAGCTTCAAATGTAAAAGATTACCATGCTAGCATATGCACTTGCTGAAGCAAGAGTGTTGTTTAGGGTTTCCAAGTCCCCCGACGTTTTTGCTCGCGGCGCCTTGGGTGGAGCGGCTGATTCATGGGTGGACCCTAATGCAGCAGTAAGCGCGTCGAGCTCCCGTTTTGCCTTGCCCAAACGGTTCTCCATGTGTTGCGTCGTCACTATATCGGTATTTGATAAATCAAAAAGCCACTTACTAGTTAGCTCACTCAAATTTTTCGAAATTTGGTTCAATATGACTTCACACTCAAGTGTTTCGTTGCTATCAAAAGAGGTTAATCGTCAACTTTTAGGATGACCATCTTCTGCGGAACTCTGGTAAAGGACTGCGGTCATCGCCGGTCGGATACGACTCACGGAATAGCACGGACCATGATATCTCGCAGCGAGCCGTATTTAATGTACTGATAGGAAAAGCTTATTGATAGGAAACGTAAACTTACAAAGCAGCTTCTATAGCTCTTTGTAGCACCGGCGGCGGACTGGAAGGCAGTTCAAAATGCTTCTGTGGTGCACGCAATAGTGCTGTATTCTCCTCTTGAAAACTTTCTTCAGAGGTCATTTGCGTCGGTATCTTTACATAAAGTTAACTGATAAACTTTTGCACCTTCTCCGAACTGAATGCCGTTGGTCAAAATGCTTTTGTGGCGAGGTGTCGTCTGTGCTACAGGTGGAAGCGTCTTGGAGTAACCGACTTTCAAAAATGAAAGCATCTCCGAAATCGTCTGAGAGAATGTCACATGTAAAACTGTTTACCTGTGTGAAACAACTCCACAAATGCGTAAGCCTGGACAGAGCCCGACTGTGGTGCGCCGGACAGAAGCATTGGGCGGTATTGCGTAAAAGTTGCGACTACTTTACCCGGTTGCAGCCGACCACTCAGTTGCTGTGAACCACGGCGTAAGAATTTTCCGCCAAAAATTTCACGACCAAGTACATCTAAAATGAATCACATTAGATGAAGAGGAAACAAGTTCTCCTAGGTTTCCAGTCTCCAGACTCAACAGCCTGAAGCACAACATACATGCTACCACAGAGAAGTTAGGCTGACGACAAACCAATAATGAAACGTGCAACATAGAATAACGAATGGTCACAGTGGATAGATTACCGGAAGCGCTTACATGCGCGTGGTAAAATAGTTACAAAAAGTATGAAAGACAGGGTTACATACGTGTAGCAAATTGAAAGATAAAGGCAAGCACTTACATGCAATAGTGTGAACGGGTGCGTGCAAATCAGCAAGCTCTAAGCCGTTCACTGAAAAAAATGTACAAATATGTTGAACGTGAGGCGTGTGTGAAAAAATCCCCCAGGACATTGAAGTACTGAAAGTAAATCTCATCGTTCGGAACATTCAAAATCATTGCTGGTTCGCGATTTATTATCATGGCGTTGTCCGGACGCACATTGGAAAAAATATCCCGTTTATCAAACAGGAACAGGGCGTTTTAAACATACGGGTTATTGGTATGAGAGTGTCGTCCACTGGGAGCTTTCCTTCCTGCTGAGAACTGCAGGTACCCAACTCGTGTAGACTCTTGTACTACTGTTCGGCTGGTTTTGCAGGCCCCTAAGTCAAGTGCTTCAGCTTTCCCAAATGAGATTCATATGGGGAGCTGGACAAGTTGTCCAACTTTCCGTGTATTCTTACATCCTCAGCTGGGTGGGTCCAACAAGGTACGTTGTAAACAATATGCTCTGGGCCATACAATGTCGCCATTTTTTGTACGAAATCACGCAAAACACCTTGAACAGAATCCAGCATGCGGTTATGCAAGATAGGGTTGGGCAATGTGCTACTTGGGAGTCCGTATTGAAATTCCCCCCACCCAGAACTACGCGGACGGAAGTAGCAAGGAGACCAAGGCCGTCAAATAGCACGTTAGTTGAATTACAGAGTGGGTTTTTACAATTTTGCTAAATTAGAGAATATAATTGGTAAACTCAAAAATGATCGTCCACAGGAAGCTTTTGTTGGAATTGCCACGGTGATCCTGATTAATTGAGGCTCATCCGCGTATCTGGTTACGAAGCTGTGCCTGGCCGTATCACCTGTGACAGCTGCTGAATCACCACAAATACTATCGGTTAGGGGCCAGTCCTTCTGCAAGAAACCTGACTTCACAGTGACATCGATGGTGGAATAGCTCCACCAATGTTTTCACTGTGCATCGATTCGGTCACCCTTCACCATACAGCAAGCGAGGGGTTGGTGTTCGCACGTACATTATCAATCATTGGTGTATTCAGGTCATAAGAGTTTCCGCCTATTCCGCAGTTTTCATCAGTTGTTCTACATAAGCAAGCAAACCCAAGATTTTGGGCAACTTTCGGTCACTTCTACTGACGAATGTATATATTCCCTCTAGATGCACCTAGTCAGACTATCTGGAATTTACTTACTCAGCCACGAAAATGTTGGTAAATTTTGCTGTTATTTCTTCTTGCGTCGTTGCTGGTGTTTTTAATCACTTTGATGTAGGCTTTCTTTATCCGTTCGATCTGACTAGTAATGTTGCACTTCCAAATAGAGTGAGAGCATTCCTGGTCTTTCGCTTATTTAACTGCCGAGGTCTCTTTTCACCTCTAGTCGTCCTTTACCAGGCTCCACTGAATAAATACTAGCTCAAACCTCGCCCAAGATCTACAGCCACATGAACAAAGCAAGTTTCACACGTTTTCATGATTGCCCATTTCGAAAGATGCAGATTGGTACTGAAAACATTTCAAAGCTGGGGGAAATGCTTACTCAGTCGGATTTTTCTGTATTCTCAAACAAGGATCTTTCAGCTTCCTAGGATCTCCTCATTGGCTACCTTGAGTTTTGCCTAAACCTTTGCCGCCCGGTTGAAACCAAGATTTCGTGTCCTGATTATCTGTCTTCTCTCTGCCCCAAGCTACTTCATCGCAGAGGGGGATACGCCCTAGAACATCATAATCTCCCAGCTGTCAAGACAGTATCAAAATCGGTCGGGGCTCAGCTATACCGCCTAAGTTCCATTCCCCAGAGCACTTTTCTGGCTAGTATAATTCACCACAACTCTCGGAGGCCCTTGAAGGATCTAACGAGTGGCCCTCCGCTACACACAGCGGCAATGGTAGACATAGACGAGCTGAACAAGTCATTCCACGGAGCAGCTGGACTTTTCAACTCTGTATTTCTTGAACAAAGTCGACCTCAAGAACCTCCATTTTGCATACCTACTGCGGACGTCTGCAAAGAGCTGCTTCTCCTGGGCCGCAGAAAATCCTTCGACTCGGACGGCTTCAACCCCTAGCGCTCAAAGAGTGTGCGGTTACTCTCCGCCCTGTATATTCCGACCTTTTCAACCAAGGTCTGGCGGAAAGAAAGATTCGAGATCATAATTTATATACCTGAGAAAGGTTCCTCGAAATTCCGCCCCTTTGCATGCACCTGTCTTCTTTAAAGGTTTTGGAAGTTTGGCCCTCCAGCGACTGAAAAAAGTTTCACTGGTGCAGACCCGATCAGTTTGCCTACTGATAGTCGCTCCCCACGGTCCATGGCCTAGCCAACATGGTACCTTACATTCTGCCTGTACCTGACAGGGAGAGTCAAGCAGCTATAATATGCTTCCTCGACCACAATGATGCATTCAGCTGCGTCGACAGAAAAGAGCTCTTTTCGTTTCCTTCACTCCCTGGTGTTAAACCTTTACTTGCTTCCCCTTTAGAAGATTACTTCCACAATCGGCAAAAGTTCACCCACTATAACAGCAGAACCTCTTACCTTATTACAGCTACCGCGGAGTTACCCAATCTCTCAGTCAAATATGCGGAAGATGTCAAAGTTGGTATGCCGTATACCTGTGATTCTACTTTTCCAACTGTGCAAAATAGCGTCACTCACATATCAGATTGGTCTGAAGCTCACTGTGACGCATAGGCTGAGACCCCCAACCCCAGTCTGTCTGACGTAAGTGTTGTGGCCTGCTTATACACTTGCTGGGCCCCGACTCATCGAGTTTTCGCTCTTTCTGTGCCCTCACAGATCTTGCAAGTGCAACCCTCGTGGAAGAGCCCTGCATCCAGCAAATCCAGCGGACCTGCTTGTTCTTGCCCCCTTCGAACTGCCACCTTCGTTGTCGTTGTCGTGGTCCCCTCGGTTGAGGGGTGGGCTTGATCGTTATCATGTTACACTCACAAATTAGGCCCCAAAGCGAGGAAGTGTGGCGAAATTGTATTTTCCCGTTCCAAACGGAAGCGAACGATCAAATTTTCAAAACGACCGCAAGTCCATCACAATAAATGTGGAGCAGCTGAACCACCTCGATTCAGTGGAATAGTTTCGAATGCTGCTTGATTTTAAACCTACATGGTCAAAATACTTAGCTTTTGTTTTTTCAAAGCAAGTCAGTAGTCCTTCCCTGTCTCACGCACCAAATTCCGCTCACTGCACACCCATCCTAATAAAAGCTGTGTTTTCGCACGTCTTACATTTTGGCTGTCTGCTTAACCCGTCGTTTCTCCTGGCCTGTTTCTGAAAGGCTTCACATTCATTGCTGGATCCATCAAGATATCATGGTCCGCCAGTGGCATACCCCAACGGCACTTTTCTCCCTTCGTCACATCCCAACACAGAAAAGCTCACCTACGGCTGCCTACAAAGTTTCTCACTGACTTACTTCATCCCCTTCACGAAGAGTGGTGAAACGCACATGTACTCCTTCCACTCGTTCTGAAAACAAACATCTCTAATAACGCATCAGGGCTTAAAACAGTCCTACTTCTGCTTAACTGGCAAGATATTTTGCCCAATCCAGCTTAAGTGATATCAAAAATAATACAACATTGGGAATAGCACGAATGCCAACCACCGCTTTCCTAAGGGTTCCATTTATTTTCTCGGATGCGTACAAGGTTATGTGTGGGCTGAACATTCAATTTTCGGGGTGCACGAGGGAAATAATGACATCACGTGTCCTGAATTGGAGCATAGCACCGGGACCAAGATGGATCACTGAGGTACACCACTGGCCGCATTCGCCAGGCTAAAAATCCTTCCCCTACTTTGGTGACTAACATCCGGTAGGAGAGTAAGTCCTCCAGCCACCTTTATACCAGCCCTTTTTTACTGAACGTTCCCATCTTGCACAGCAAAATCGATGGATAACGGAGTCGAAAGCCTTGCTAAAGTAGCAGTAACATGCTTCAACTTACTTGCTCTCATGCAGACGTCGGGTCTCCTCGTCTAATAAGCGCAAGAGATTGGTCAAGTAAGATTTGTTTTTAGGAATCCACACTGGGCTGGGCTAAGCATGGGGTGCTCCAGTAGGTCCTGGTAGATGTGGGCACTGATGATCTTCTAGAGGACTTTACACAAGATGCAAGTTAGGCCTACCGGCCTGTAACCTTCCATGACCGACCTAGGTCCAATCTTATGTACCACCAGGACGGCCGCAATTTTCCAGTCCTGAGGCAAATTAGGTTGGTCCAGCGTGGACCTACACAACTTGTATACCGATGGAGCTATGGCTTTCGCCACCGACTTGATGATAGCCGGGTGGGTGCCACGCACGATTCCTTCCGAGAGATTCAGCTCGTCTAACTGCGGAGGGGGGGGGGTGCATCGGGGCCAAGTCTACTGTTGTCCCACGACCTATCCTATGCTCACTGTCAAAGTGTTCATTCAAATCACCTGCTTTTTTCCGGTTATCAGTGGCAGTAACGTGGCCCTTAGGGGATAGAAGAACTACTGCGTAGTTTGTCGGGCCTTTTGACTGTACGTTGATATAGAATTTTTTCTGCTGCAATCTGATGCATTTGGCCAATCTGAGCTTTGGTTCTCGCTGAGAAGTTCGCGGAAGGCTTACAGTATCTTTTCCAAGCCTTGTACAACGGGTCCACGCTAGCAGACTGCCGGGAGCCTTGTAAAGGTTCTGGCTGCGGCCTTTAAGTTTGATAATCTTGAATATTTCAGCCCTCAACCATATTGATCTGCCCTCCCTACTCCTTCTTTTTAAGACTGCTAGCCCTTAATGAAGCGCACTCAGGGATCTTTTTAAAACCTGCCGGCGCTCCTTGAACATAGCCCCTTCTGCAGTGTCCCACGTCAGTCCCATCGTCCCATAGCCGAGTCCGTCTGTATCCATATCATGGAAATTTCTGACCAACCATGAGGGTACAATGTGTAACGACGGTGTGTAGAAAATCCCCAAGAATCACTAAAATTTCATGTTTACTTGACATCACCCGCTCATATACACTACTTGCGTGTTTCTATGCACTGTGTGTTTTCATGGACCAGTCTTTGTTCGTTCACATCTAACGCTCTACTCTGTCATATCCTATTTTGGACCTGCGTGACGCACGTGCTCCTTTCTCGCATGGCGCAACCTTGTTCTCGTTTTTTGAGTCCCTGTAATCGCATAATTGAGGTTCGTATTTGTTTTATGTCGTTGTTCATTTTATTATTCTAGTACAGTACAACTTGTGGATTACCGCGTTCCAATTTCGGGATTCGTTTCGCATTAGGCCAAATTTTGCCCTAGACTGCCGCGTGCACAAGTTGATTCCGACACACACGTGGTCAACCTTGCCCAGCGGTGCACAAAATTGCAGTTTAGGTACATCTTTGGGGAGACTTGTTTTTGCCAGATCAAGCAAAGACGGAAGGCATCCTGACCTGGATCTGGCACCTTCTCTAATATTCTGGTGCTAAGCATTAGAGAGCGGCCACCCCAAGTAAGTCTCCTCTTGCGATCGCGGCATGCAGACTCCAACCGTCCTGTCAATGTGATGAAGATTGAGGTCACCCACACAGGGAGTAGTTCGTGAGTCCTCTAATAGCTCGGTCAGGGTCAGTGGTAAGCTAACATCCTCGCTGCTGTTTTCACTCGTTTACCGGTAGACGGAGATACCGTTAACCCGTTGGCCCGATAGGATGGTCGTCACTACGCACAACTGGACATTAAAAGTGCACTCCTTCGTTTGAGACTCACGATTGTTTGTACCTGGCCTAATGAGAATGTCTAACTCTCCGCCAAGGCCATCATGCTCTGTCACCCCTATAGGTTACAAAACCGTTACTTATTAACCTTGGCACATGATCATCCCCGAAAACCTATGTTTCCGAGGGGGCAGTTGTCAATGCTTTGTGCTCCCCAGCGGCCTTGCTGACTCCATCCACGTTTTTCTGACGCTGCACTCGTCGGCTTATAACTTCATTGATTTTGCCGCCCGCTCAGGTGTCTGCTCTTTCCTACACTGTCCGATTCTCAGGCGAGGCGCCTAAGAAGATGGCATGTTTTTCTTCGATTGTCCCCATTTGGATAGCTGAAGACATCAGGCGACCTTAAAGTTCCGACGAGTCCCAGTCCATCTCTATGGGAGTTGCCATGACATCCAAACTGACAGGGGTCGAGTTGTCCTTCACCTTCGTGCAGTGACTCGAATTTCCGTATTTCAGCACTTCCTCAGTTGCCGCTTCTTCCGACCACGCAAGCGAATTCTTAACCACTGTTGGGGAGTGGGCCGGAAGGCCGAGTACGGCATTCTGCTGCTCTTGAGTGATTCTCATCGGTGTCCTTGCTGGTCTGGCCAGGCTTCCATTTGGGGTTCGACCACCAGCCCTCACTCCATGCTTACCTGATATCTTCTGACATCCACCCTCGGTGTTGTGGGCCACCACTGCTGTCCCCGCCATAAATTTATCCCGGGTGGGCTCATCAACGAATTCGAATACCATTGAAGTCTCGAAGTGCTACGTAGGTTCAGGGCTTCGAGCCCAGTGGTTCTGGCTCGTGATGAAACCTCTGATCGTCTGTTGGATTCACGAGCTAAAATGAAAATAAAAGGGGACGAGGAGCGAAGGGGCAACCAAAAAAATACAGGACTTCAAGCCGTGTCACGCTACGGACAGTGCTCTAAGGGGAATGAGGACGCAATACACAGCTAACTGGTAAAGTAGTAGGACCCCCTTTTCACCTTTTTGATCTTTGTCCTCGGACAATGAATTACCGGGGAGACCAAATTTGAGTTCTAACTTTTCTTGGAGTTTGTTCTGTTCAGCAAGGGAACAATACATTTAGGAAGAAATATCAGCAGACTAAAACCTCTGTGGCCATAAAGTTACCTGGCATCGAGGTTCTATGTCTCAATTTAAAAACCTCCCTGCTGTGGAAACGGAGAGAAGGTGCTTGACAGACGAAGGAGAATCTATCGCTCTGACCCGATTCGAAAAGGCAAGGCATCAAAAACAGATCGCTTCTTATGCTTCTTAGGTCAAGGGGGGTAGAAATTGATGAACGAGGGGCGGAGGGGATAGGGCAGGTGAGACAGACCCCATACTGCTTCGACAAAATCTCCCTGAACCCTTTCTTGGATCTCACTGTGCAGACGAGACCACGGTGCACTATCTGATTACCGGGCTCTAGCAGAGAGCCGAAGTAAATACCCAAAATTATGGAGAAAGCACCTCTAGAGGTGCTCGGAAAGAACCTTCAAATCATGTTTAGGACTCGGAAGCAAACTCTCTCGCAAGTTGGTGATAATGGAAGAAGGACAGGTTTCTATCTAACCAGAATGCGAGGACCTTGAGTAGGTCAACCACCGGCAGTGTGGCCACCACGGTAACGGAGAAGGCGTGAGCTTTCCCTCTGCCGAATGACGTGCTCACTCTTTTGTAGTCATTAACAAGGAGGTTCTCATCTTTGGGCGATAGTTTCGTTTCATCAGCTGCAATAAGCAGGTTTTCAGCCCCATATTTCAGAGGGCTACGTCGTCCATATGCATGACAACTTTCACAGGAGGCTGTCGGTGGATCAGTTATATAGATCAAGAATAGAAGTCTGCTAAGGCAGATCCCTCTTAGGCACCTTTCTCTATGGGGTAAGATTGAGACAAAACATTCCTCACTTCAGCCACAAGAGTTCTGTCGGTAGGGGAGCCAAATAAGATATCTAACACGGAGCCTGTAGTCCAGCATGTGTGCGGCCTAAAAAGAGGAGGGCCACTGTGAGCCATAAGGAAGGCCCTATCAATATCAATGGATACTGCGCATGAGAGCTGGCCATCATCATGGGCTTGCGCCAGATCATCCATGGCAGTAGGCGTATTGGGGAGGCATGATCTGCCACGGAGAAACTCATGTTGGGACCTGGGGGGATCCCACTTTTTCGTAGGTGGGAAAGAATCGTACTTTTAGGAATACGCTCGATAATTTTGCTGGTGACACTAGTAAGACTTATAGGTTTGTAACCAGAAGCCAGATGTCCAAGGCCTTTATCATGAATAGGCGCCATGTCCGATTTTTCCAGCTGCCGCGAAGAGCTCTAACATCAACTCTACTGAAAAAGAGACCCACGGGGAGCCGCTGAGGTGTCCTCCATCTATCTGAGGATGCGAAAATGGGTTACGTCAGACCCACAGAGCAACACCGGTCGATCCGACGGAAACCCTGGGAAACTGCCCCAAACGGACTAGTGACACGACTAAAGGCAGTGACCAAGGATATTGGGTACACGATAGGGCGGGATGATATCGGTAAATCTCAAAAACTACGAGGTGCTGGGAGCTGAGAGCCCCGGCCACTTGGCTAGGGGGTGTGATTGGAGACCCGATATGATCTTTGGGAGAGCTGGTTTCAAGCTGTGCCCCTTAGACGATGCAATCTTTGAAAAAATGCCCTATTGTTCCATGCTCTAACAAGTTCGGATCTTTGAGCTGCTTTTTGATGGGACTCAACCTTATCACTTGATTCGGTACAGATAACCCTGAAGTTGAATGCACAAAGTGTGGGACCTGTGGCCTTATACCTGGCAAAGAAACGTACCAGTTTGCCTAAGATGCTTCTGATGGCACTGGGGCGTGGCCGTTCACTGGTCACTGGAAGATGAAATCTGGGGACGAATGGTCCAGCAACTTAGGGAATAAGCTTTTTGAAATCTTTTGCCATCTCATCAGCAGCGTTGCCAAGGTCGGCTGGATTCATCGGAGGGCGAAATAATGCAATCACTTGGTCAAAACTGGCCTGGTTGAAGGACCCCAAAATTTTGACATCCGAGGGAAGAGGGGGCCAATTCACCATATAATAGAACCCGTTGAGAATTTGGTCACTTTTACTCAGAGGTGGCAAGCAGTGCACTACGTCTACTTGGAACCATTCACTAGTGATGAACAGACCTGGAAGGACGAAGTATATCCTGTGCGATGTATGGTTGACCTTTTACTTTCTGCCTCCATGAGTTCTTGAGGATGAGACCTAGAAGGGGTTTACCAAAGTTGACACCAGGAGCATTAGCTCTTTGCCAGTCGATACCGCGTGAATTGTAGTCACCATTGAGTGAAGTCTGTGTAGCTTTTCAGGGAGCCTTAGAAGTCCATAAGTCCTGGGCCACTGGTAGAATAGCATGCGAGAAGGCGACGGACTACGCCAGGCCCCTAGGTGTCTGTACTGGAGATTGCAGACGACCCACAGACAATCAACTCATGAGAAAGAGGGGGACGGTAATATGGTATGAGAAGGGATGGCATCATCACAGTACATGATAGCCCTACAGGCTCGAGCTCTGCTGAAGTCCTGCATGACTACGGGGTATCCCGGAATGAGTATTTCAGCACCAAAAGTGTTAGGAGTGAACCAGGCTACTTTGGGGGCTATGGCCTGAGTCTCCTTGTCCCTGCTAGCTGAAGAAGCTCGGTGACGTTATTCATCCGACTCCGGTGATCTACGCAAAAATACATGAGCACATGTTCGGCAGTTGTCGTGGAATTACCAGAGAAAACTGATTTTGGGTTACCGAAGGGGGAGTTTTTGGGGAGGAATGGAGGCGATGCGGGAGTACGGAGCTGAGGATATCGGGGAATGAGTGGTAAAAATCTTTTGCGGAAATTCATGGGTTTTGACACCTAGTAACCTAAGCCGCAGTATACCAGACGGAAGTCCTCCGTCCCTGAATTTCCGAAAAGCACGGGGCTCCTTTTTGATTCGCTTTTGTCTGCACTGTTATTCATTGCTGTGAGCGGTTTCTTCCGTGATCCCTTTTCTTGTGACGGCTCCAGTTGTCTTTTCTGGTGCATTAACCTCCTTGCCATGGCACTTTCCAGAGAGATGTTGCAGGTTGGTATTGAGGCTGGAGAAAGGGCGAATCTCAGTTGTTAATACCGGCTTGGTGCCAGCTGTGAGGTCTGAGATGCCTTTGTGAGCGTCAGGGATTTCGTAGCACTAAGTCTATCGCTCGAGGTAACTTCCACGACCGGAGATGGAATGACCATGGGAGTGTGGGAGGGCTGAGAGTGGGGTCTTGACGACAAATATCTACCCCATTCAAGACAAAAAAAACTGGAAAACCGTGGAGAAAACCGTTCGCACCTTTCCACCCATACCTCCCTATCTTCCCTAAATTCTGTAAAGGGCTGCATTTTATAGGTCTTAGCATCCAACTCATTCTTGAGCCTACAACCCGGCTGGATAAAAACGTTAAGCAAAACAAATTCCGACACCAGCCTGTAGCACGGACCTGTAAATGCCCCAGGGCCGCACTTGTCATGCGTCCCTTAGGCCAGTCATACATACGTGCCATTTCGGTTTTAGCATATCCCAGTTGCTTGCTTGTCCTGCCTTTAGCCCCCGATACCCTCAGTCTACCTTCGTGGTCTTGATTGCTCCAAATGAAGAGACTTGCTCGGATCGTACCCAAAAGGCAATCATTACCTGGGCTCAATATCTCGAGTGCTGGTAGCTCCCAAAAAAGCCGAGTTACGATAGCTGGGACTCGGAATACTCTGAACCGCCTAGAAACGCACTTCATACTACGTCAATAACCCAGCCCCGTAAGTTGGCTTAGGCCCCAGTAGCACCTCATCACCTCACTTCCAAGGGGGTCACTATAACCGCATTCTGTCGCTCTTGGGCTCTTTGTTTCCCCCTCTCAACCCCTGTACTTCTATCTGCTGTTTCGCTTACCTTGGCTCCCAGCTGTAACACTGTCCAGTCCTCTGCTCTTCCCTTTCTGTTCAGACCTAGAATCACTCGATCACCGAGCTGCTTGGCAGTAACATATCATACACGACGCTTGTCCCGTTGGTTGCCTTTTCCACCCATTTTCAATCTCACCTTTTGCTGGTTACCGAAAAAACAATCTGGCTGCCCAGTTTCACTCACATGCAATCCTGCCATTCCCCACGTGTACGGCTGAGGACAAGTGGGAACTTGTTACGGAAGGACTGTTTCGAAAATGGGGCAGAGCTGAACTGAGCCGGACACCATACATATCCAACAGCACCCAATCGCTCCTGCCTATGTCGCCTGAAGGTATGCCCTGCTCTCACCCACCACGGTCCTCAGTTGTAGCCTCCCTGAGCGATCCAATTGCTCAATGATACTGCAGGATACATCAGCACCCTATGGTCAACAACCAGCCAGACCACCCACATCTGACCTTCCCCTTCGAGTTCTCTCAGCTGAGCCGAACACTGAATAACCGGGCTATTTTCATGATAATTGCGAGCCCTTCCAATTATGACAATGAAAGTCACGATCAATATCCCAGCAGCGTTCCATGGCTTGCCAGGGTAATATATTTATGCTTCACATATTCCATCATGTTGCTATATTCAACGAGAGGTGACTCGGTTTCCATCCCCAATGCTTTCACCACTATCCATTAAAAACAGTGACTATTTTGACCCGCATTAGCTTAACCTTTACACCTGCAATTCCATCATGGCCATTTCCACGTCGAGATCGCTGACTTTCACCGACTATTGTTTTCTTGATTTCTTCTGGGCTTCGAGCAAGTTACTTCACCGGATCCTTCAGTGCACATCATTCAAGCTTGTTGGACTCCTGCGAACTATTCAATCACATTCGGTCATCAAAGTTCATCACTTTTGATCTCCCGCATGACTCCTTGATCACCCGCCCCACCGTTTTATTCTTGAAATCTTGATCTTTTCTCTACTGATGCCGCCGGTTCAAGTTGTATGTTAAGCACAAATTGCCGCCTTCTTGGTGCAATCTAACATTGCTCGACACAGTTGCCAGACGGCTGTGGCTATTTTACGTCCGTTCTGAGTTATGTCCATTTCTTTGCTTTGCGAATGATGCTGAACCTTCTGATCTTGTGCTTATGTATTCTTCTTGAACTTTTCAAGAAGTAGAAGGAACGAGCTTAAGGCGGCCAAGTACCCGGGCATAAGTGTCAGAAAAGTAATCCGAACCGAGAAAGTGACCCCAACTGAAGACTCGCTGTGTGCAATTTTCGGTGTCTTGCAAAACCTTGGCAACATCAACAAATCGCTGCTCGGGTACTCTACACACCTGATCGGCAGCCTACGATGCTGGCTGCTCCCCCGTCTGGTCATTTTGCCCCTGAGAGTGCCGACGGTGGCCTTCCCTTCGTCCTCTCTATAGATTGTCTCTAGGCTTTACTGTCCCGTGCGCTACTTTAGAGTGTTTTATGAAGAACCGTCTCACCGAGATTTAGGGACGCAACACTGGCCGTAGAGAGGGAATTAACCTGACTACCGGGAAAAGTAGCCTCCCCTGACTTTTTTGCAAGGAAGTGGTTGTATCCATGGTGGGTAAGTTGACGTAAATCGGGAACAAACCAGTAAAGATGCAAAGTCGCACAAAACGGGGTCAGGGGACGTGTTTTAAAAATCTAAAATTTTCAAAAGGGTTGGGCCCACCGGTGGAAGACAAACCGCATCGCGGGCTCCAGGAATGATAGTGGCCGGGGCCAATCGACAGTTCAGAATGCGCGTTGGAATCAGCCCCCAATTCTGCCGCCCCCAAGAGGAATCCCGAGGATTGACCGACCTAGGAACCGTGGTTTCTATTGGTCCGGGATGCGTCGTCAGGTGGACAAGATTCCACAGAAGTTGCTGTTTGTCGTTGAGTTTCGGTGCCATTGTTGATACGGTTAACTGAACTACGCCATATCAGGAGGTGAGGGTTCCTCAGAAAATATCAAGTGTGTTTTGAACGAACAACCCATTATCAGGATGGAAAAGACCGAAAAGCACCACAGAAAGAGTGAAAATAAGGTCGTCCGCTGCAAAAGACTGCTGATAAATGTATGTATTCAAAGTAAGGTAAGAAAAAGTGAAAAGGAAGGAGAACGGGAACCATTTGCAAACCAGAAAAATATTAACGTGAGATACAGAAGCACTACAGACTGAACTAAATTATTTTAATTTTTTTTTTTGGGGGGGGGGGGGGTGGTACACGGGCAGACGAGTGAATACCAGTCCGAGGAAGGTAGACAGTAGGCTGAAGATGTTCTCTGAGAGCAAGGGATGAAATGCATTAGGTGAGTTGGTACCATTTCCTAAAGTTGTGTATTCAGGCCTAGCAGGGCCTTTCCTGCTGAGACAGTGGTTCTTTTCTTCTTTCATGAATGGCTTCTTTCGACGTGAAGTAAGACCCATTCTAAGCACAAACAAATGGCGCCATCCAGCTCCCATTAGGAACTATACCGGTGCGGACACCCACAGTGCACAGATTCGGTTGATGCAGGTTTCATTTTTGCCATTGATGTTGCAAGTGGTACACTCAGGATTATGGCATCCTGTCAAATAAGGCTCACAGCTGCCGTGGGCCAGCTGTATGAGGGTGGGAAAGGAATTACCCAAAAATAAGACGAAATAAAGCGAAACGACACGCTCTTCGTTAACTGAAATCCCCTCAGCCCTTAGGGGGCACGCAACCACGAATAGAAGAACATGCTCCTCGAATTCGTAAGAGACTCGGGGCAGCCCTTCAGTGACACCAAACAAGAACCCACCGGGGATAGCATTCTTGCGGCTAAGCGAGCAAGAAATAGAACTGGTTAGTGTGAAGGCCTAAGTAGACACCCTCGATGGGCCTTCAGCGGAACTAAGCTCCGCTTCGGGCGTCTCCCTGGGATAACATCCAAATGTGCTAGCCTAGGGTATCAAAGAACCTGCATATGGGAAGCCGAAGCTTGCGATAGGGAAGTGAGGAGCCTGATATGTAACCTGCCAAGGACAGCCTTGTTGTCAGGGACAGTGGTGTTCGGAAGTAACTTGTTTGAGTGAATGGAGTGAACCAATTGCTGGACTTGGAAGTCCAAGGCTAGTCCTGGTATAATTCACGAACCCATATTTCAGGGAAGAGTTCTTGGCCGTTTTCGAAGAAGTAAACCTCAGGACTGGGGTTGAGAAGGTGATTGAACTTGACATCACAAGCAAAGCCAAGGTCGGGGTTATTTACGTCACAATCATAGAAGCCGGCAAAATTCAGAAGAAACTGACGGTCAAGCTACCCAGACTACGACCAACGAAAACATTACTGGGAACCCGGGGTCCCACAACTTCTGTCCCACTCGTGGCAGGGCCCACAATCACATCATCATCCGTTTTCCCCCTTTGGGGCAAAAATGGGATGGACACTCGGGAGCAACTTCAGAGTGCACCTCGCACGGGCGGGAGGAACCCAGTGCTTACGGCGGGAAAAATCTTCGAGGCTTGCAGCATTGCGGAGAAAAGAAGGGGTTAGTATCCGACCCGGGCAACAACGAACACAGCTGCAACGGAAACCCGGCTGAGGTATCGTGATAAAGTAGAAAGAACTGCATTTAGCGACGTTGGTGTCCGCATAGGGAGATCGGTCAGTGCGAATACCTCTGTTTACTCGGTCCGTTCGTCGGTACCGGGGGATACGATTTGCAGCCGCAACCAACCTGCCGCCATTACCTGAGTCCCGTCCACCGTAGTCCCTTGAGTCAGTGTCCTTTCGTAAGCCGACGCTTTACCGAGGTGGTTTTAGATCAGCTCTCAAGAGTGCCGGAGCCTTGTTCTCTCATCTAGAAGTCACCAGCCCTATTCGGTTGTGGGTAGGTAGTGACGTTCCACAAACCCCCTTCGGCTTTGTGCTTTCATCGGGAGTAATTTTTTACCTAACGTAGTAATAGATGGGATATACCTGGGCAAACTTCGTGATCGCATCTAGCTCTCACCTGGCAACCCGCCTCCTAGAGTCCGTTGCTAAGGCATATGAAGCAAGCTCCCAACTTCTCTGCCATTCCCCAGAGCTCATTCGCTGTAGCTTTGAGAAACTTCTGACGGTCCGTTACTCTACGATTGGCATCATCAACTTTGCAATATGAAGGATCTATAACCTTGAGGGAAATGGCACACACGCTTGCCCAAGTTTGGTGCTAAGAGTGCTACCACTCACTTTTTTGAGCGTGATCGGCACTTGGTCTGTTCGTCCTGTTTCTATCGCGAACGAGTAGACCATACCTACTATCCATGTTTCTCCCAGTCTCACTGATTAATCGGTGATGTCCTAGAAGCTGGCTTAGCAGTCACCCCGGCTTATCCTTCCTGATTCTTCGTCCCAGTGACCCTGTATTTCGGATGGGACAGCGAACTATCACCTCTGTGCTTTGCACCTCGTCGATATCACATCCGCATCCTAAGTGGTCAAAGACTATTGAGCTATTTCGCATCTTGACTACCACACCAGACATAGACTGGAAATTGCTCTTTGTTTTATTCGCTTCTTATATCACGCCTTCGATTAGATTTAGGACGAATTTAAACGGTTGGCTGGGTAGTTCCAGTAAAATCTTTCTCGTCCTTTTGTGGCCTTGATCCGGGTCGATCATGGAATACCCACCGATGTCTTCCGTAGCTCGCTAACGGCAATAGATAGTAAGGTGCAACAACCTCTGCCTCAGGAGGTCAACTTGACTTCGACATAGATTTCACATAGTTTGACAAACTTGTGGTACTGTTCTCATCGTCAGTCGGTGACTGTCAGCTGCTTTCTGGGGAGTCCAACTGAGCGTTTCATCGGTGCAGGTTGCTTGACCACCGACTTTGGGCTTCCTCTTTTTATATGACCCAGTTTACTGTGTAGATCATTTTCATAAGCTCAATGCTCTAGCTAGCTCTGTCTAGCTTCGTCCTCTGCTGCCTAGGGGAGGCTGAATGCTATTCTGGTTCCAATATCCCCAGCTTGAACATTCAGTTATTTTTACAATGAACGAAACCTTCACTGAGACATGAACTTGCACTGAGAGAACCGGTAGATCCAACGGTGCCCAAAAAATCAAGTGCGCACAAACACTCACTGGCGACTTGTCGCTTTACTTCCTGTCCAGTTTCCGGCTACTTTGATCCTCTTCTGGGCATACTGTGTATTCTCTTGTCCCAGTTTGACCAATCTGAACATTGAAAGGCTATTTTGCGCAAAGCTTATTCAATTTAAAGAAGTTCAAAAACAAAGCAAGGGTGATTCGCAAATTCTATGCCAATTAAATACGCAACCGCAGGGACTCAAAGCGAGGCCCACGTTCAGAGCGTGAGGAAGGCGAACGCACAAGTTACCCGGGCCTAAACAAGACATGGCAAAATCGCGCTTTCGACGCGAATAAACAGATGCGGGTGCACAAAACTATGAGTGGTACGGAACACAAAGTGAATTCATACAACCCAGCATTTTTGCGGATGAGAAATACTATAGTGTTCTCGAAGGATTTCCAAATCTGTTGGTTGCACAGAGTAAAGCTGCAGCACTTCTGCCTTACAGTCGCTAATCTCGGCGTGCTGCCCGTCTTCTCTAACTACGCACTCCATTGTAACCCTCAAAGCTGACTTGGACAGTATCTAGCTGTGGTAGGCCTTGAGACAGGACTTGGCCTTAGTCGCCAGAGCTGACTCATCTTGATTTACAAATTACTGTATCCTTAGGGCCATGATGCAGGCATTTTTAAGGTACAACTGCTTTTGGGAGTCACCACTTCGCTTGAACAAGTTCCATACCTTTTCATTTTCTGACTCGCTCTGCCTGAAGCTTCGGCCAGGGTAACTCACTCTGTGTTCCAACATTACGCGACGGAGCAAGAGCCCTAGTTGGAGCCAAATATTTGCCTCTGAAAAATGTCCATGCTTCTTCCACTGTATCGTGCTCGTGATCCCATTTCATTCCCAAGGCCGCATTGTCCATCACCTGGATATCAATTCTCTTAAAGTTCCGCTTTCTCCCTCTGGGACAGACGATGACACGGCCTTCACTGCGGGCCTAAGGGTGCAATGGATGCCCTTGCTTAAAAGAGCAGTGAACCGTAATTTATCGATGTCACCTTGGAATTTGGTCACCGTAAAGTCGGGTAATCCACGGTCTTGCCCCAGTCTCCACCTAGTCCGCTTCCGAAGGGGCTGTATGAGGGCTCGGTCCAGAAGGAAGCCCAACGATTGGAATGAGAATTCACTCCCTGGTACAAACAGGGCTTCTCAGTCAATTTTTTAAAATTTTTGGGGAAATGACTGAGGTTGTTTGACGATGCTGGGGGAATTAGGATCGCATTAAGGGTTCTTTTTGCCGGGGGAACATTTCCATCCTCCTTCTAATATTTCCCAGTAGTACTGGGTGTTTTCGTAGAGCCATCTTCCTTCGCTTGGAGTATTTGGTGCTTTTACTTTAAAGGGCCGTACTAGCAAGCGCCAAAGTTTTCTGCGTTTGGTTTAGCAGAGCTTGAGTGACTTCTACCAGACCTTGTGTGTTTTAGTGCCACGTGTTTCTGACCGGTATTTCGCTTCCATAGTCGGGTAACGTGTAGCAAACGGTGCAAAAACGAGGATTGCCTGAGATGGGGCCAATCATGTTGTTCAGGAATAGCAAGTAACACCTACCCCCTTTTTAAGCCAAACCGACGGGCTAAGTGGATCCGTGTTTCTTGCAGGGAGGCTGCCGGCCCAATCTTCAAACTGCAGGCTCAAGAAAAAGGCCAAAACTCATCGGGAGATGCCACCAGCATGAGCCCAAAAAACCGCAGATAAATGGGAGAAAGTCGTTTGTGGAAGCGGCAAACATGTCTAAGGGGGCGGTAGTTGATGCGACTGCGCGAATTTCGGTTACTTGCCTCGCGGTCATCTCCCTGAATCCCTGAAAGCAGACGGTAGACTGAGCAAAGGCCCAAGAAGGCAAAGGCGGCCAGAAAAGAAGGATGAGCTTTAGATTACGAAGGATGAACCGGCCAGGGTGGATAGTGCCGGGCTCCGACTCTTGGATGATAAAGTGAAGTATCCGCAAAGGCAGATCTCATGGACAGGAAGAGTTTCAGGCCTCAGGCTCCTGGTGCTGAATCAGGAGGAATCATTCTCGAGGGGGCTAAAGTTGAGGCAAGACATAGATTACAGGAGGATCTATGACACCGGGAATTGCAGGTGTTCCGTACCCCACCGCTTTAAGAAGAGCTAACTGAGTGGGGACATGGAAATCACCACTCATGAGCAAGTGCTCAAATCAGAGTAGAGTCCTGGCTCCTCATTCTTACTTACGATTCAGCACCTTTCAACTACCGGAGAGTCAGGGTTTTCAGCAATACAACGGCGCCCCCTCTAGCCTAAGATACCGTTGCTTCTGCCGCACTCCAGCACAAACGGCACTATTTACTCCTGCTACAAGCTTTGAGATGCAAACTGGGCGACAGCGCCGGCTAAACCCTTCCCTTTCAGCAAACACACCTTTTGTATATCCCGGCTGATGCGTCCACCCTTAGCTCGAACTGATAGGAGGCGCACGAGGCCACCAACCGAAGGCATACATTCTACTACGACCCCCAGGGGCCACCGTTCTTCTGGTCCAATACTGGACGCAATCATTGCTAAGGCCCCGACATTCAAGTTCCGGGCACTTGCTTTCCACTTCTGTCTTTTTTGCAGAAGGGGCACATACTCCTTAGCACGTCGGTGCCAAAACCGAGCCTTCAGGTGTGCAAATGTTCATCACCTTTTTGTACACAGGCAGCCTTGGTTGCCACCAGAGTTCACAAGGCTATCCCCCCGCAGCAGTGATATGTGATTTGGCGTCAAAGCTTAATCCTCCATGGCGTCTTGAGTCACCTGAACAAGTGGGCGATTACTCAGTATCCTTTCTGCTTCGGCCGTTAGCTTTATCAATGTTTTGTCCGAAAGAACTCGCTCGTGACAAGTGGAATAAAGGATTTCCCTCAAAGGCCGGATCATTCCCTTCCATAAAAGCCTCTTCTCTGACTAGCGGTAGGCGGCCATAAGAGCCACTGAGCGACCCTTGAAAGCCAAAAGTCACTAATTTTTGTAACCTTCCAGCCGTTCATGCATGATAGGAACTCTTTGGCGGCACCCATGAAGTTCTTTTCGTTTTCGGTATAGATGTCTCTTGGACAACCACCTCTAACCATAAATCGTGTGAGAGCTGTGGTAAATTATTCACCAGTGAGACTATGGGCAACCGCTATATGTATTGCTCTTGTCTGTGGACAGAAGATGAAAACTTGGCGTTTCTCTGCAGATCGCCCGCGTAAAACAGCCAATGGGCCAAAATAACCAAATCCGATCTCTTGGAACGGATACCATCCAGCCTCAACTCGCGTCGGCGGCAAGGGTGACAGTTGTTGGGCACTGCGATTCGAGCCCCTTCTACGATAGCTAGTGCAGGAACCATTTACTCTTTTACTGTCTTACCGCCTTGGACAGTGCGCTATCCGTGCCTTGTTGCTGCCACACGTGAGAGGTACCGCAATATCCTTCATTTCAGTGGTAAACATGAATGATCAAACCAGAAACCGGGAGGCCCTTCGGCAGGGTTGCAGGATACTTAAAGCTCGGCTCGTAACTGGAGTAATCGAGCAGCCTGCCGACACTGAATTTCATCAAATAATACGGGACACAGGGTCTTTAATTGCCCTGACACTGAAAGCTGGGATTTCCAGGGTTTGGAAACATTAGACCCAATTCGGTTTAGATCATCCGCAAATTCACTGCTCTGCACTTCGCTTGCGATGTCGTGTTCAGCCTTACAAATTTCTTTGAGTTTTATCGGCTCTACTGGTACTGCAAAGCGAGTCTTCTTACCCACGCGGTACAGCAGATAATCTGTAAACCGGGCTAGCCGAGCCACAACCTTCAGAAGTTTTGTCCAGCTGAAAAAATTCAACAGATAGTGATTTAGGCTCTCGGTTTATTAAATCAACATCTGCAGTCTTTCCTTTGAACTCAATCTCTGTCGTTACTTCCGCATGTGTCAAGCTAGTCAGGCATTGTGCATGTGGAAGCCTAGAAAATTCCGGTCCAGAGATCCACCGTTTTAATTCTACTAGTGTATGTGACCCTCTCGAAGCTGCTTCTGCTAGGTTGCTCCGCAATGACACGTGTCGCCACTGGTCGGGAGAAGACAACGCCTGGATAACACTTGGCCTGTCTTCCACGAAAGTACTGAAGAGAGCGGTGGTGTTGTCAGCGTAGTGAAGGGCAATAGATGAATCTGTTCAGAAGAACGTCTAGGCAGATTGCCATCGAACGGACGATCTTACTTCCTGCACCAGGAGAACAGCTAGCCTGGCGGCGGCCAACTCGGGCAGGGGTATGATGAACATCTTTAACGGCACTATTTCAGTTTTAGCCAACAAGACAGAACAAGCAGCTGGGGCAAATTCAGCGTAAAAACGAGCATATACCGAGGACTCAAAGCCGGTCTCAGATGCGTCACAAAAATATCTATCTAAGGATGACCGTCTTTCTAGCCTCCAGTCCCAAAGCATCTTGGGGTCTTCAAGATGGGTAACTTAGTCTTAAAGTACAGCCAGGAATTCCATGACTTCATATCTTTGTCTCTAATCCTACTATCCTAACCCAAGCCTTCTCAGCACATATTTTGAAGCAACACTTTGGCTGACAGAATGGAAGGACTCACTAGGCCTAGCGGATCGCAGAGAGCAGAGAAACGGGTAATAGCCACCTTCTGGAAGGTGCATGACCAATTATGTTCAAGCGAAAACAGAACGTGTCCCGTTGGGTGTCCCAGGCCAGACCAAGAGCCTTTTGAGCTGGAGTTGGGTTTAGGCTGATATCGGTCGTCGGTGCAGCTGCTCCATGTTTAGGTATGGCCTGCAGCAACTCCTCTACGTTTTATATCCACTTTTTAAAAAGAATCCTACTCTTCTTCGCACTCCTCTGATTTGGCTGACGCAAATCTACTCCCACTCAACGGACGCAGATGCTGTCAGGCGGTCGTAAACAGAAACGCTCCCAGACCACGAAAAATTATGTCGCTCCAAAGGGATGAGCTGTCATATGGTACTAATGCAGCTGCCGCTTTGGGTCATCATAGTCCCATCACAGGATTCCTACGGCGCCAAGATCCCTCTGGTTCATTCGAACTTGTATAACCACTTCTTCGACGTATGCTACCGTGGTGACCCTCTCCTCTCAAAACCGCAATAAAACTCTAACACGGTAGTTAGTCAAGTCAAAGCCTTGTAGTAACCGGTCGTTTTAGAATACCCAGCTGAATCTTGCGCAGTAGTCTAGAACTATCCTTAGTTATTCTGGCTTCTTAGGGTTAACGAAAGCGTGGTGTGGCAAATACTATCTCGGTTAAAACTCTTATGCCGGCTTTTCAGCGGGGACGGAGGTCATATAGTCCCTGTCTCCGCCTCTTAGCATGACTTTTTTACCTTTCCTAGAGAGCTGCATCACGCCGAAACTTTCCGCCAAGCGTGTAATGTCTCCGGGCTGCCACTTCAAATTTATTGTGACTGTCTTCCCTGGAGGAGCCAATTGGTAATTCCAATCAAATAGTCTCAGGGACCGTTCTGCAATCGATAGTGCCTTCTTGTCCTCCGATGTTGGTGCGCGCTTAGTAGATTCCTTCTCAGAGAAGTGTGCACCATATAGCCCTCGAAGCTGTTTGGAGATAGTGCCTTTTTCCTTTATCGTGTGGTTCACAGTGGACTCCAGGTGGTTGGATGACCTTAGAGGTAGCGAGATCATCCATCCCGGTTGAGTTTTGACTGCGTGGGGTTGGCTCCTGTTTCCAATCCGCCGCTTCAGAACCCAGTGAGCCTCTGGTACTTTGGAAACTATCAATGCTCCTACACTAACCTCTTCAGTGCGTTCCACGGGAACTTCGCTATGGTGTGCCCGCAAGTCCATGCTCGGGGATGTGGAGCCTAGCCGGTTACCACAAGAGGCAGGCTCTGATGAAATGTCAGCTGAATCATCCAGCTATAAAGAACAAAAACTCACAAACCCCAATTCTGCCTTGGAGCACCCACTCACTTTTCTCACAGTCATACGGGATGGCACCTGAGACAGGCCAACCTGTTCCACTAGACCTTTCTCTATTAGGCTTACATCGGAACCGTTGTCTGTGCGTGCGGATGATAGCACGGCCCTCTTAGGTCTTGAAGATTTGAATTTTCGAGGTACTACACGGGTTCGAGGCTTTGAGCCCAATTGTCCCTGGTCTCGAGGAAAATCTTTGACGTTCTGTCGGATTCACCGGACTGAAACGACAGTAAAAAGAAGCGAAGGGGGCGGAGAGGGGGAGGCAACAAAACAAAATACACATAACGTCAAGCAGTGTCTTACTGTGGACAGTGATTTAAGTGGATGGGGGTGTGAGACTCATGAGTATGTATGCTTTAAAAGACATATTTCGCCTTTTTGGACAGGGAATTATTGGGAGAGACCAGAGTAGAGAACTGATTTTTTCTTAAAGATAGTTTTGCTCTGCGAGAGAGCAATATCTTCCGCAGGTGCGTTCCACAGAGTAATAAACTTATAGCTAAAAAAGGTAATTCGTGGTGAAGTGCGTAGTCTCAGTTTTAAAACCTTTCTACTACGACCACGGAGAGAAGAGGCTGAGCAGACCGAGAAGAAGCAATCGCTCTGACCTGATTCAAAGAGGTTAAACACCAAAAACCGGTCACTTTGTACGCGTATTGAGCCAAGGAGAAAGGGATTGAGGAGTGAGAGGCGGACGGGATAAGTTAGATGGGACGGACCACATACTGCTTTGTTTGACGCCATCCAACTGTTTCCAGGTTCTCAAGGTTTCTCACAAGAACAGGGTGCACTATCTGACTACCTTTCTCCATCCGAGGTCAGACATACGTGCAGAAATTTATGGGGAAATCATCCCCAGAGATTGGCGGGAAGGACCTTCGAATCATATTTAGGACTCGGAAGGCAGTCTTGCTAGCAAGTTGATGATGATGAGAGAAGGACAAGTTACAAACCAGCCAGAAACCGAGCACCTTGTGTCGATCAACCCTAGGCCGTTTGGTTGCTCCGTTATTGGGAAACGTGTGACCAGCCACTCTGCCGAAAGACATGCTCACGCATTTGTCACCAATAACTAGGAGGTTCCAATCCTTTGACCGGCATTTTACTTCATCAACTGCGACTTGCAGGTTTTCAACTCGTGAACTCCAGAGGGTTACATCGTCCGCGTACATGACAATGTTTGCGGGAAGAGCTGTTGGTAGATCACTCATATAGATCACGAAAAGCAGAGGACTTGAGACCGACCCTTGGGGGACCTCAGTTGTTACTGGGGGGGGGTTGAGACAAGAAACATTCCCACCTTAACCACAAAGGTGCGGTCTGTAAGGAAGCTGCGTAGGATGGCCAACATAGAGCCTGTAATCCCGTATGCTTGAAGCTTATAAAGAAGAGGGGCATGGGGGGCCTTGTCGAAGACCTTGGTGAAATCGATGAGTACAGCGTGTGAGAGCTGGCCATCATCGTAGGCTTTCGCCAGACTATCCATGACAGTAAGCATATTAGTGATGCATGATCTGCCAGAAAGAAACTCATGTTGGGGCGGGGGGAGGATCCTTTTTCTATGCAGATGGGAAAGAACCACGCTGTTAAGGATTCGCTCGGAAATTTTGCTTGTGGTGCTGGTGAGACCTATGGGTCTGTAACTAGAGGGAAAATGCCTACTACCCTTCCTATTGATGGATACGACAACTGCTTTTTTCCAGCTACTGGGGAAAACTCCATCGTCATCAAATCGCTGAAAAAGCGAGGCATAAGGAGCAGTTATTATGTCCGCAGTATCCTTGAGGATGCGGGGGTGGATTAAGTCAGGACCCATGGAGAATTATTGGTTGAGCCGTCGGAAACCTTTTGCAGCTGCACTAATGGGAATAGTTACGTGGTAAATGTAGTGGCCAGAGATATCGGGTGCGTGGAAGGATAGGATGATACAGGAAAGGAGCTAAAAACCGTGCGAAAGTATCAACTGAAGGCTTCGGCTACTTGGCTGGAGGAAGTGATTGGGGATCCGGCACAATCTTTGAGAGCTAGTGGCGTCGTAGCTGAGCCCCTTAGACGGCGCATGTACTGAAAGAAAAGTACCTTATTGGTCCGTACTCGATCAAGTGCAGATCGTTGGACTGCATTCTGATAGGACCTAATCTTGTCTTTGAATATGTTCCGCATGATCCCGAAATCTTCTGCGTCACGGGCAAGGCCTGTGGCCCTACATCTAGCAAAGAGGCGTGCGAGTTCATCTGGAACGCGTCTCATGGGGCGACGGAGGGGCCACTTACCGGTCTTTGGAAGACGAATTCTGGGGACAAAAAGCCTATCAGCTAAGGGGATCAACTCTCTGAGATTCTCTGTCATTTCATCAGCAGAGTTACCTTGGTTAGTTGAGTTTAGCTGGGAGCGAATAAATGCAGAGACTTGTTCAAAATTGGACCTTTTGAAGGACTTCAAAATTCTGATTTATGAGGGAAGAAGAGGCCATTTCACAATGTAATGGAACCCAATGAGAATGTGATCATTTTTGCCAAGAGGCGGCAAGTAATGCGCTAAGTCGATTTGGAACCCTTCACTGGAGATTACCAGGTGTAGCAGGGACGGGGCGTGTCCTGCACGATATCTGGTCAGATCTTATAGGTTCTGCACCCATGAGTTCTTGAGTATTAGATCTAGGAGGGGTTTACCAAAGGTGATATCGGGAGCTTCAGGGCTTTGCCGGCCGATGCTGAGTGAGTTGAAGTTATCAGTGTTTACCAGATGGGTGAAGTTTGTGCAGCTTTTAAGGGAGCCTAGTAAGTCTATGAGACCAAGGCTTTCGGTCGAATTGCATGCTGGGGGACTATACAATATACCAAGAAGTAGGGTCTCTGTTCTAGAGGAGGTAAGCACAACTCAAAAACAGTAAATACATGAAAAGGTAGAAATTGCGATAATAGTGTAAGGGGGGACAGAATCATCGTAGGAAATGATAACCCCGCCGACACAACCTCTGCTGGAGTCCTGCCTTGCTGTAAATTATCCCGGAATGGATATTTCGGCACCAGGTATATCAGGAGTGAGCCAGGTTTTCGTGAGGGCCACGATCTGAGGCTCTTCATCCACTGCAAGCCGCCGAAACTCCGGGATCTTGCTAAACACAGTCAGGCAATTGATGTAAAAAACGTGAGCACATGCTCAGGAGTTGTTACAGAATCGCAGGAGAAGACCGATTTTGGGTTAGAGGAGGGGGAAAGAGGCAGAGTTGGGGTGGGAAGGAGGTCTTCAGGGAGTCGGGGGCTGAAGTTATTGGTGGGCTGGAGAGTAAACAGACTGTTGGGGAACTGGTAGGCTTTGAAGTCTAGTAACCGGGGCATATCATGCCAGGTGGATGGTCTACATCCTTCGGTCTCCGAAAAGAGCGGGCTGCTTTTCGTGGTTTACCTTTGTGCGTACTGGGTGATTCACAGCTCCGAGTTTTCTTGTTATTTATCCTGTTTTGCATGACCGCGCCGGGTGTCTTTTCTTTTGCAGTAACCTCCTCGCTGCAGCTTCCAGCAGAAACGGGTTGCGGGTTTGTGTCTAGACTCAAGGATGGGTGAGTCTCGTTCGTTAATACAGTCTTATTAGCCTTACTGGGGTCTGGGATACTTTTTGGAGGCGTCATACTTTAAGTAGCACCAGGTCTACTACTGGGGTACTTTCGGCGAAGGGAGATGGAGTGAGCAGGGAAGCAGCGGATGGTGAACATGGAGCTCGGTCCTCAAGGCGAGTTACCTGCATGACCGGCAGCACTCTAAGCTTGGGAGTGGCTTTTTGTGGAATTGATAGCTTGGCCTTCTCATTGCGGAGCCTTGGATGAAGTGGCTTGTCAGTGGACACTCCCTAGAGCCCTTTTATTTCCTCCTCGAGCTTTGCGGCTGGGGGAGCAATTCGTTAGGCTGCCTATGCTTAGCTCATTTCAATTGGATTGCCGTGCATCAGGTTGGTGTGTTTGGTTATTAGCCGAGTGGACCGACTTTTAAGTGGGAAATGGAGCTTGAAGCTGTTAAAACCTAGGCATAGGTGTCATGAGAGTGATCCGAGTCGAGAAAGCGACCCCAGAGGTTGACTATCTTGGAGCATCTCCCGGGGCCTTGCAAAACCTTGGCAACATCAAGAACGTGCTGCTCAGATATCCTGTACACTTGATTGGCTGCCTGGGAATCCGGAAGGGATTTAATAACCAAGCTTTTCAGACTGGTCAACTCATCCTTACGGGTGCGGACAGTGGCCTTTGGCTCGGCTATCTATGCAGCCCTTCTTTGGACTGCACATTTTAGCGCATCCGTTGCCAGCGCATTATGAAGGACCGTCTCCTTCGAATTGGGGGTTGTATGTTAGGTAGCTGCGTTTTGCGTAAAACATCTCGTGTTCCCTCTCGTAATGGAAAAAAGGGTTCACGGAGTAGATTGTTATCCTGATTCTCACAGTCTTTGGGAAACCCTTCGGCCTCTTCTGACTGATTAACTGTATCCGCTCTAACAGGGCCATATACTTCATCTTTTTCTGAAGGTTCGAAATTTATTCGTACCATTTGAACCTCATTTCTGGCTTTCATAAGAAGGTGCTTGTTCCCCTAGCGAATGTCTTCGACCATGTGTTTTTCCATCAGCTGGGCTAGCAGAGGCACATTTTTGCAGAATTTAAACTGGATGACGCTTTTACCTTACAACTAACCCATGGGCCAGGACAAGGAACCTCATCAGAAGCTTGGGAAAAAAGGGGTTAAACCTGTTTCGGATCCTCCGGTTCACTTATTTGCGACCGGTTGGCGACAGGCACTATTTTGGCCGGCATCCTGATTCCAAGCTCGCCGAGAACTGTGGTGAACTTCGAGCTGTCACTGAGCTACGAGTAACACAATCCAAAAAGGCCAGGCGTTCAGTTGTGGGTTTCAGTACGGTTCTTAATAGAACAATCATAAATATGGCATAAAATGTGTACAAACCTCAACGGGAACCGCTCAGTGAACCAGCGTCGGCCAAATGCAGGCAAATTCAGGATCGCCTGCGGTCAAGTGGTCGTGTCAACGAAACGTCTATGAAAAATTTGGGTCGTAGGTCATAGAACAAAATCAGTGCGAGCACCAGTTAGCGGTCACTCAAGGTCAGTGTCCGATGCGTGGTTCAGAGAATGAGCAAGTGTGGAGCAAAACGTCAATGGAAAACATAAATTTGGAATGAGGGTAGGGGGGTCAGGTCGATGTTGGGTTACAGTCTCCAACCTGCTTGTTCTGACGATTGCGAGTAAGGAGGCTTAACAATGCTCGATGAAGCACCTGGGTGCGTAAGGAGGATGGCTGCCACTACCAAAGCCAAGGAAAGAATATGGTACCTACTCCATCATCCGGTTTTCCACCCCAAGAAACCTGAAAAGCTCCGGGTGGTTTTCGACTGCGAGCCCAGCTTTTCAGGGGAGTCATCAAACGTTTGTTCGTTACCACGGCCAAGTTTAGGATTACCGTTAATTAGGGTTTTTCCTCCGTTCACTCTAGGCAGAGTGGCTATGTCAGCCCACTTCAGAGAGGCTTTTCGTTAGGAGTAGGTTTCAGGGAATGGGCGAGATTCTTTGTGGTTTTGTGTTGAGAAGAGAGCAATACGGACAAAACAACAATAGATAAGAGAATGACAATTCATCCATTTGAAGCGATATATTCACTCTTTCACGCAAGCAGTCCCCTGAACAGACTGCAAAAAAGTACTGAGCCTCAGTTCGTCGGTCAGGTGTGGATAGTGTCGGCAGGAATTTCTATGTTGACCATTTTCTTGGGTCGCTTTATGGCACCGAAACCGCTGTGACACATTTTAGGATCCTGACAGGACTGCTAAAGAAGGGCAGATGCCGCCTCCCCATATGAATATCGGACGTCCCAGCGGTTTAAGATGTCCTTCTGCACAACAAGAAAGCCTGAGATTCAGGGGTGAACGAACCAACTCTCTCGATGGGAAGCCCCTAGGGAAGCAATGGACAGCTGAGACCGATGAGTTTGTCTCCCAGCTAAATATTCCTGATTGAAAGATCACTAGCAGGAAAATCCTGCAGTCCATCCCCAATTTGTTTTATCCCTTGGGTAAGTTACACCCCAGTTGCATCCAGGAAAAGTTTTCCTGCAACAACCGTGACGGAGGAAGTTTTATGAGGGTCATACGCTTAAACCCGTGCATAGGCCGGGCCGGGAAATCTCCCTACCCACCCTTAACGAACCAGAAAAAATATCATTCCCGCCATGTCCACCCTAGAGGGGCATTAAAAAGGATGTTTACACATGTCCTCGGATGCCTCAGAAGCGGGTCATAAAGTGACGGCATACGGTAGCCGGGTGGACGCTGGTGGGCAAAGGAAAATCAGATTGTAATTTGGGGGAGGTAGCTTCATCCCACTGAAAAGGTGTCTAGCCTCGTGTTAGAAACGACTGTTGCAGTACTGTCAGTAGTAGGGGCCAAGACCCTGAAGCATGGCCTCGCGGGGGTTATCTTGGACACTACCTTTTTGATCGAATTCTCCACCGTACTTTACTGTATCTGTAATATGAGCACCCTGTTTACCACCTGACAAGTCCACTGAAAGTTGTTTGTGAGTCAGCTAAAGCCGATCGGTAGCATAGTATGCCGTCAGCCAGCAATCATGCCGATTCCTGCTCACGAGATATTAAGAACATGGAGAAGTTCTCCAACTGGTTAGATTGACCAGAATTCCCGATCCTGCTTGCGAGGGACTGACCTATATTACAGCCACCCGATAGGTGCAACGCAGACTTCGGAACGAAGCATGTGGCACTAACCACGAACCCCATCAGCGAAGATATCTTGTTAACAGAACTTTGCCACTCTCCTTCAGGGATCAAGGTGCTCGAGGCCATGGTACAGTCGACAAGATGCGCACAGCAGATGATAGGGCTGACAGGTATCGAACCGGCAAGGAGCTTGAAAGTCGGCCTCGTAGGCTCTATGGAACTCAAGCAAACGAAGACAGAGGTGACATAGCCGACAAAAATCTAGGCTTTATCCTCAAATTTCTGTGTTCGGTAAACAAGACAGGGAAGAATGAAAGGTAGGGCTTGTTTGCAGGCCTTTGAGGAAACTCTTCCTTTTTTTCTCGATGAATTCACTGGAATTGGTGGCAGACCGACCAAACCACGCCTGAGTTTCCTAGCCAAACACTCCATACGCAAGGTCCACCCCATACACTGGGACCTCTTGTGGATTACAAAGAATCTCTTATTGCTCACACTGCTGCTGAAAACACTTGTTCCTTTGCTCTTCGGTTATCACCGGCTTCCCTTCGCTCTTGCTCTCCATATTGAAGTTACATCCTGCCCTTTTCAAGCTCGGCACAATTTATTACTATCGTTTAACGCACCAGTGAATGGCTTCGTCTCTACCTGCTATTCATCTTGTCCTCTGCACACAGTTGTTGCTTATGCAGATAATAATGATAATAATAATATTATTATTGATATATTTCTTGATCGTGGTCAACACACATGCACAAGGCATGATCAGGGAATACAGAAATAAAAAGCAATTTGAGATAATTACTATTTTGAAGTTCAAGGTTCACATAATTGAAGTAATAGAACAACACACTTGGACAGTGTTTAAGTGAACTAAAGCGGAGAGGGTCAACGCGGCGATTGTCAATCAGTTTTGCATTCCGGACGAGGACTTTATGGCTGGCCGGTCAGACGTGGAGATGCAGATAAAAGCGATAATGGAGAAGGGTGAAAGTGCAGTGTTTGCAAGAACCCATAAAGCAACCGATTTCGGACATCACAAAATGGACGGGGAGTTGAGGTTGGAATAGTAAACAACTTGCCTTATGTGTGCCGATAACTTTCTACGACGGATCCGATAGTCCGAAATGGATCTCGTTGATCTAAGGAATTTGGTGTGCAGTCGATTAAGATAGAGAGGTAGCGGTGGAGTGAAAGAGATTCAAAGAAGAGTCGGGAAGTGTAGAAGACGCGGAGTGGCACCAACTAGATGTCTGAGGAGTCAATATCGAGAAACTGGTCCTGTGTTGCCAAAGGAAAATTAAAAATAGAGTTAACATGGCGTTATCAAAGTGCAGTTGGAGATGCCTGCGGGATATAGAGAAGATTGATCCAACGCTGGATAACTTATTGTGGAGGGAGCCTGTTATACGGATGGTAAAAAGCCGAATGGCTCCACTGTCTAGGTAATTTCGACATTATATGAAAATTCCTATGAAGAAAGAAACCTTCATCTTTCCGTAGTCCCCCTCTGGGCAGCGAAGTGATTGATGATTATCTGCACTCTCCATCAGTCCATTCGATCACCCCACAGTGCTTTTCCATTGAGCTAGTCAGATTTTGCAGGTTACCGAGTTTCCCCATTTTTGAACGTCTCCGATATACTTCTCATCCAATATCGCCGCTCCGTCATCAACATTTGTCACACCTATCAAACTGGTCGTTAGAAATGGTATACTTGCAGTTAACGTAAGATGCCATCACCTTCTTACACCTTCTATCTGGCATTTCCTCTCACCCCCAGAAGTGGCATTCGTATGTTTAACTGTCAAAGCTGACGCTGTGTTCAGCCTCTAAATTCCTCCACGATCTACACCGGCTGATGTATTTTTTTCCACTGCCGTTGATCCACTGACGCATTCCGCTATATACGTGGGCGCTTTATTGATCCGTCATTTTTGCATGGTACACGTTATACGGCATTCATCTTTGGACGCACACTCACCTGTGGACTACTCTACCACCCTTTTTGAAAAACTAAGTACCTGTGTAATTGCTTTTGCCAAGCTGTCCATATGGATTCATCCTCCACTTCCGCTTTGCACTTTCTTGCCAACCCTACGTAAAGTTGACGGTTCGCCGTAAGCTTACCTTTTTTCCTCCGGCCGTTTCCTCTTACCACCGTTCTGGTAGTCTACCTCTCTCGAGATAAGTCAGTTGTTTGCTATATACATATGTGGTTCCTCCAGAATCCGGCCGCCATCTTATACCACCATCCTCGCAGACTGATATATTTCTATGTTGATGCCTCTTGACGTAACTGTTGTACAGCGAATAATTCTCCGAAAGCGTCGATGAGATTTCTATCTCTATGCCTTTCATATTCCTTGGCCTGTAAGTGATTCTTTATACTCTGCTCAATAAATCCCTTCTTCATAAAGATCCGCACCATACCCTTCGAACATGCTCAAATTTCTACCGCTGGTGGTTATTCCTATAACATTTATGCACGTACTTCTTCTGAATCCGTGCAAGGTCAAGGTCATCCCGATGTGAAATTCAGGTTGTCTCGTTTTCTTTTTTGCTTATATCACTGTTTAGACCTGTACCTGTGTCCACCCTAGTATATACCACCTCATTACCTGAAACGACGATCTAGTTGTGGAAACAACTGCGGCACACTATCGTGCAGCCGCTAATACTTACCGTGAGTCAGAGTTATGGACCATATTAATTATTCACAGCTTCAGTTTTACCTAATAACATCCTACATGGCTTGTCTTGCAAAACTCCCCTGATTCTCGCCACCAAGGCTCGGGTCAAGGTCATCGTGACGCAAAATCAGGTTGTCTCAGGTTTTTTGCTTTTTAGCGTTAAGATCAATGATTTGGCTGTTACCATTACTTTTGCTATTCAAACTGATTTACTGATCCGATAGTAGCAATAACTGCGGCACACCAACCTGTTGGCGTCAGTTCTTATCGCGAATCAGTACAACAGAACTTTATAGAGATTCGTGGTTTCCAAGTAACTTAATCAATTGTTCAAAACCCTCCCTAAGTATTCTCTTTTTTTATCCGGCCTCTCAAAGGTAATTAGCCACTTCTTTTTTCTCACCTTTTCGATACCCCGCAATTTACCATAGTCCGACAACTCGCCCATTGTGTCAGCTATCACTACTTTTCTCCCCATGACATTGCGTCAAAATAACTACCAATCACTCCAACAGCTTAGCTATGCGTTCCATTGCTGCCCACCGGCCCAAAATCAAAGCTAGCACCCGCCTTTGTAAGACCCCTCGCCTCCAAAGCATGCACATAGTTTGTTCAGTATCCCGCGTTGATATACTTGGAGATGCTACCAAAGCAACTGCCGAAGTAAGAAAAACCACGAACAGTTTTTTCTCTCAGCTCGACTCTTATGATCAAACCATCGGTCAATTAGGTCCATTAGCGTTCCTGTTTGACCCATCTCTACACCACACTCAGGCAAACCTAATCTCAGCCACGAAATTCATTGATACCGTTGCCTCTGAAATATTTAGACGCATCAGGAAAGCCAACAATGCAGTAGTATTCAACATTCCTGATAAGTTACCTCTCTCAACTGCCAAGAACTTAATCTAAAAGGCTTGCAACCTAGATTCGCAACCTTGCTACTGTGTCAGACTTCGCAAAACTTCACAGCAAAATACATGTCCACTTCTGTTTCAGTTTAATACTGAAGTTGCTGCCAAGGAATTTATCAGCCGACAGTCTTTTGTCGTCGCAAATACAGGTTTCAAGCGTACAAAAATACCTCCCGATAAAACCCTCTACAAAGAGAGGTTTACAAAATCCACGCGAAGAACCATGATCCTGGTAAACATTTAGCCAGTAGTCCCTCTCAGGTGGTCGATTTACCAAGCGTCGGCCACCATGCAAAGACCTCTTCTGTGGTTGGTCGCAAAATAGTTGTCGACCTAGATAGTTCATCAGTCTCCACTCCATCGGAGCCGCGTCGCAAACGTCAAGACTGGCAGAATAGTCTCAAAGAAACGGTCCAAATTAATGTGCCTCCTGACGTCCGTAAAACTGATGAAAGTCCCCCTGACTCCAAGACTAGTAACAAGTTACCATGCAAAACCCCGATTGACATGATTCTTTCAACTAGCTCAAGAAGTGTCTGGTCGAACCTACAAACCACTGCCACAGAATATAGTTCGAAAAAACGAACGCCAACCCTTGCAGGAGTTCAAAATCCAAAACCGGATTGGGAAAACAGTCCAGTACCTGAAGTAAAATCAGTAATCCCTCAACTGTTGACGTCAGAACTAGCCGTTCCTTGCATACCACAGAAAGGAGCGAGACTAGATGTATTTGCACCGGTACCCGTAACGAATTCGAAAATGAATAGAGTAGCATTATTGGCAAAATCAGCCATCTCAACTCGCGGACCCAGACCTCGCTCTCTGAACCCAATCAGTCTTTTGCCTCCAGGTAGAGTGAACCATAAAAACAATTCTTCCAACGACGAAAAAGGAAGTCTCGGCAAGACTGTTCAGACCGTTATGCCAGTACCTTATCCAAAGGCGGTTCCCGTTGACTACTTACGGGCTACCCAACCACATGCATCCTGCTCTTCAATTCCAAATAGTCGCGAGCTTTCGGACTTAATGCCACCCCATCTAAATTTGCCGGTTTTTCCGTTTTCTCTGAAAGTCCCGCCTCCTCCCATACCATATTTCTCCCCACATCATCCCACAGTCCGCCAGTGGCTATAATTTCTCCAAACCTGGCAGCCACCTTAAGGGGCCATACATTCCATGTACGCCATGACCACGATAATGATAGTTTCACAATTGCACTTTTCAATGCTCGCTCCCTTGTAAGTAAACCTTACATCCTTCCGCTCATTTTCACAGCAATCTCACCCGGATGTAATCCTCGTAACTGAAACCTGGCTTACTGATAAAACTCCCCTCCGACACATTTCCATACCCGGTTACAATATATTTGCTACGAACAGATTAGGGAGACATGGTGGCGGAATTCTTGCTTATAGTAAGAGCAGTCTTGAGACACACTTACTCCAACTTCCTGTCCTTGATAAGGTCCAAGACTCTGTTTGGATCTCTATACCCTTGCTTCAGGGGCAGCTCGTCATTGGTTGTGTTGACTGTCCGCTGGGCTGCAACATGAGCAACGTAAATGCAATCACCGATGCTTCCTGTCACGTAGCTGAAATCCCGCGTGCTGCTAAAACCATAGCGGGGGACTCCAACCTCCCTAGCATTTGTTGGACAACCCTGAATTCCTCTCCGAAGTTACGCAATTTTATCTCATGTATCCGTGCTGGCGGATGGACACAACACGTAAAATCACCAACCAGAGGGAACAATATTCTTGACCTTATCTTTACCTTAGGCCTCTGAAATATAAAGGCGAATGTCCTTAGCCACCTTCCTGGTTGTGATCATAGGCTCATAAGATGTGAATTCTCCGTCCAACCGCATCACCGGGAAAGTCCTCAAAATCGAAAATCTTTCCGAAATGCAAATTGGGATACTTTACCCACCATCCTGCGTAATCAGACCTGGGATGAATTCTTTCTAACATTTGATCCTCAGCTGGCGTCGGATGTGGTGTACTCTAACCTATTCTGTTCTCTTAACATCATATCTCCCGAGATAACTGAATTCAGTGGGAGAAAGACCGATCGACAAAAAAAGTTACGACGTAAGTTCGAAAAGTTGCAGCTTACCTACGAAAGAACCAACGACCTTTCTATCTTCCTCTGCCTCGGCCACCTCTCACGCCGGCTACCAAGCGAAAATGAGAACAAGCTGGAGAAGCAAGAACAGTACGCTCTCAACCAGCCGAATAAAATGGCCCACCTCTCTGGCCTTAATAAAACTCGAAACCTCCGCTGTACAACCAAAATACCATATTTGCTCCTATCAGAGAACATTTATATCAGCTTGCCTCAGTTAATCGCTGAGGCATTCAATAATTTCTTTGCTTCTACCTTCAAAACAGACTACAATAGTCCAACCCAGGATCTCACCTCCTTGACTGCTGACACCTTGTCAACCGTAGTATTCTCAGCCAACGAAGTCAGAAAGCTGTTAAATTCCACCCGGCCTCTGGCTCGCCCTGGACCCGACGGTATCCCACCAGCTCTGTTTCGTCTTGGCGGCCCGGACATTATGATGCTTTTGATGAACTTATTTATTCTCTCCATGTCGCAAAGCATTTTCCCATCCCAGTGGAAAACTTCTGTTATCATTCCCCTCCATAAGAAGGGTGCTTCACATGACCCTGCTAATTACCGCCCCATAAGCCACATTCCCATTATATCTAGGATAATGGAACGAGTAGTTAAAGATGAGACTGCCAATTTTATCCTCACCCGTGGGTTAATAAATAATAAGATCCATCCATTTTTACTTCCCCCTGGATACAACCCAACTCCTACCTTATTCTCGCTACGCATCTACCGGTGCACCTTATGAAGTTTCTGTCCCACTGTGCTACTATTTTATTTGTTTTTTCTCTCATAAGAGCGCACTCTTGTTCCACCCGGTCCATCGATCCCACATCTACAATATACTTCCCAGCACAACCCGCTGTTGTGGTCCAAGCAACAGTTAAGTATCTACCGTGTTCTATGTGGGTAGCGCATGTGCATACCATACAGCAAAATTTCTACTATCTCACTATTCCTGATCGTCCCTAGTCTCCCAATCCCAACTATATATAAAGTGGGTCATATAACTCACTTCCCGTACCGCATTGTTGCAAAGGTCTCACATAAACCTTTGCGCATATAGCACTCAGGCACACTCCTGGTCTGCTCAGACCTTTGGCTTGTCTTTGTCCAGTTGACAGAATTCCTGCTGACTCTTTACCTCCGTCATACATTTTTACTTATTGTGCAATCCCGGTCCCCAACCAGAGTTCGGAAAATCCGTATTTCTAAAGCTGGCAAATCCAAACACACCCAACCCCTCCCAAAAACCGGGCCATGCCTTGTCGCCCTCATTAAGGTCGACGGTGAAGTTACTAATAGTCAAAATGGCCCTAAGCAAAATTTCGTCAAACATAGAAACAAGATCGAGCTGATTATTGAAATCCTTTCACACGTTTCGCCCCTGGCTACCCTCCTTGATCCTGTAACCGCTACATCGCCCAAGAACTTGGTTTCAATGGGACACCTCCTCGACTCAGAGTCTACTGAAATATGCCACCGCATCACCAACTCCAAGAACGCAGTGTTTTTATTAGTCCGGACCGCCTACCGCTTTCCTTAGCGAAACAACATACTAAGTTCGTTCAGTATGGCTCACTATAGATGCCATTGCAGGAGGCTACGTAAAATGTCCCAGCGACGTAGTTGCCTCTGCTATTCCAAACCATGGACAACCCCACAGCTAGAGAGTTCGTTAGCGACAAGTCGACAATTGCTGTCATTTCGCCGTATAAGGACGGTAAGATATTCCCTGAACCCCCCCTCGACGGGAAATACTTCGCTGGCTGAGAAGCAACACTGTCTTGCCTATGCAGACTGACCCCACTGGAACCGACGTGAAGGCTACCCAATGTCCCTCTGTCAAGAAGTCAAAGACGAGACCGGAGCCTCACCTTGCCTACCTGCAAACTGTCGACCTAGATATATCCAACTCCCCACCCCCGGTTCCGCTTCCACAGAAACTTCCTTTCCTACCATCTCCCCCAGTGGCCTCTACCAGCAGTAGCTCTTGCCCCCGACCACAGGCCCCAAGCGGCACTCCACTTCAGTATGAAAGCCGAGCTCCCCCGTCATAGCCTCAGAGCCAAGGCAAGACCTTGGTACAACCATCAGCCCTCTGTCGGGCCACCATGCGCACCTGTCATGAAGATAATTCACCACGATATTCCAAAGTTAATTCCACAACCGATTGATCTAAACTTACCCACCCCCCCAATGACTGATAATTTCTTTCTAGGGCCCCATTGTTATTGCTCCTGCTCCTCTTACATCTGTATATATATATATATATATATATATATATATATATATATATGCTTGTGCATATATGTATATGTGCACTCGTTCTGCACCCTGCAGTTCCTCACCGGCCATTTCTCTTGCTATCGTCCCACCGACCGTCATGACATGCATCCATCGATCCTACATCTATGCTTCACATCTGCTGCAGTCAATCCTTCTAAATTGTTTTTTCATCTGATCCACCTTCCATGTCTTTTATTGGTCGCTCCCCGTTTTACGATGAGTTTTTTGCCCTGTCCGCAGACCATCCACTGCAGAGTAACAATGCATCGCTGATATCTGTTCCACTGCAGAGTACCTCACATTTTTTCCCATCGTCCCTCGCTACTGCAGTTATTTATACCGACTTCTAGCCTTTCTCATGTATACCAGTGGGCCTCTCCATCTGACCTTGAATTTTAAACTCACCGGGCGTCCACTTAAACCTGCCCTTGAGTTCATTTAAACTCCCCACAATCTCTACGGTGTGCACACATTTATCCCATTTTCATCCCACTTTATTCCCCCTCCTGAGCCTTTTTATCCTACTTTTCCACGCAAATTTCCACATTTCCATGAACTATATCTGTCCGTTCCACCACCCCTATCAACAAGACCACTCACATGGCATGCTTCGGGCGTCTCCGAAATAAACCAATATTATTGTTAGTCAAAAATAGCCGAATTGGCTCCCTGAATATGAGTCTTCTATCCGCCTGGCGGTATTGTTATTTTAGTCCATCCGAATGTTCTTCTATAGTCCCCTGTGTAAACTTATTTCATCCTGTTGTGGACTCTAATTCTGTCATCAGTTGCACCACTTGTACATGCACTGCAGCATGTGTCGGGCCCATCCGCGATACACTATTATTATTACTATTATCCTGAACAACCCATTTAGTTTAATTCTCTTTAACCCACCTGTCAGCCTAATCACTCTGCTCCACAAGTTGCTCATGACTGGGCACCTACTCCATACCCCACTGTGTGTTGTCCCCGCGACCTCTCGTTTCATATCAATCGCTCAAGATATGGTGAACTGGGCTGTCTGTTTCATATACGAGCTTCCTATTCCCGGAGCACACCTCACAACTCCTTCGGAATAACATTTCTGCCTTCTCACGAGTCAATAGAACTACTGGGTCAAGAGAGTACCCGCATTCACCAATAGTTTTTCCAGTATTTCATCTCTACGTTTTTCGATTATTTTTTGTCAGCATACTCGCCCTTGCGACCTTGTTGATGATATTCCTATTCCCAGGAATTTTTGCTTCCTTTCCTACTGTACTTGATCACATATCTCAACCACGAAGCCGATTCTGCTGGTCAATGAGCCACACGAACACCTAACTTTAACATTCATTTCTGCCGAGCTTTTCTTCATGCGGCCACTGAAACCTCCACATCCCTCGGCATCATAAATATCCAGTTGGCTATACAAGAATCTTCACCGTGAACTCAGTTGTATCATGTAATAATGCGACAGAGCATGCTTTGGTGTCTTCGAAGTAAAGCACTGTCATCATCTTCATCGCTATAACCTGGTGAGCACCGCATGTCTCAAACCTCAAGCTTTCGGGATTAAAGGTGGTAGGACACCTCCCGTATGAGCCGCATCAACATCCACTCTTGGCTGTTGATCCATGATAGAGGTTCGCGCCAATGCTCCTTCAGGTGTGCCTCAAGTTTTCATTTGAATAGTTTGAGAATTTCATCTTCCACTGCGTCAGCTGGCAGTGAGTTCTTCATTTTGCTTGATTTTCAGAAAAGAAGGTAGATCAGAGATAGCCCAGTTGACTGCAGCTTCACGAGCTTCATGAAGTGCCTCGATGTGCGCCAGTGGCCACGAAAGGTAAATTCTGCCCGCAAATGGGCACCCATTTTGCTCTGGAGTACTTGTTGGACGCATACCAAGTCACCTTTCACTCTTTGCTATGCTTCCTGAAACAGAACCGTTAGATCCTGCTGTCTGTTGTGGCTGATCTCATGTAGACAAGCGCCGAGACGAGGGGTGGTTCACTGTACACCTTCCAGTTTCGCAAGTACAGGAGCTGCGCAGGGAAGTGCAGCGGCCCCACCACACTCTGGTCGAGGAAGGATGTGAAGGTACACGGGATGTTGAAAACAACACAAGAGGCTTTCTAAAAGTCCGATGAATGGCACCATGGACGCTCCACTCCTAAGCGCACACTTTATCGATGTGACTGTTGGTTTTGGGCGTAGATGAAGCCGTCACTCCCACATCGCCCTCACTGATGGACTCTGGAAGAGTTGCTCCTTGGAAGGGGTAGGTACCCTCAGGCCCCGGTATCCTTGGCCACAGCTGAGCTCATCTTTGAGGATTAACTGGGAAAGCCTACCCGATGGACCACTGCATTACAGCATCCAAACTCGCCTGTGGTGCATCGTGGTACACTGTGGTTTAAATGACACCACATTTTGAGGTCGCCGGCAAAGGCCGGACAAGGGGATAACAGTTATCGTGGCTAGTCGTCAATGAACTCCATGAGCAGCAGTAGGCATAGAAAGAGCCCCGTTGTACCCTGATGGAAGCCTCCTGCCACTCAAAGCACGATGAAGCCACTTCCACAGAAAAGGACCTTCCAATCAGGAAGTCTTTGATCCACTTCAGTAATTGTTCTGCTGCTCCTGAGGATCTCAACTTAGTCATCAGGCCGTTGAGCAGCACTCTGTCGAACGCCTTACTAAAGTCAACATAATAATAATAATAATAGTTTATTTCGGATGACCCCGAAGCCTGCTGAAAAGCAAGATCAAACAATACGATTGAAAGCGGAATACGAATTCCTAGAGGGTCATAGAAATATGTGCTCTCGATGTTGCCTCGGAGAAAAGATTTAAGTTACCCTTAAGAGTAGTGGCCGCAAATTTTAATTCCAGATCGGAGGGCCGGCCCGGCCGAATCCGGATAGGGCTGGTGGGAAACAGTAGAAATGGTAGAGGACACACAAAATATTACAGAAAGAAAACTGCACGACGGAAGAATCAAACGAGGTTGACGGAAGTCTTGTTTACCTTGAGGGATCAGGAATTTCCAAGGGAGAACTAAACAAGCCATAGCACTTCTCGATCTGTGCAAAGGGGGAAGGATTGCAACTTGTACAATGGAATGGAGTGAAATTGCGGATACAGATTGGGAGATATCCGTCGAAGGCTATATTTATAACTTTCAGCGAACTAATACCGACTGAGTCAGTTATATGCCCAGTGAAGGATTCATCTGTAGAGTAAGATTGCAGATGTGGCAGTGGAAGACGTGGCCGGATGGAAACACGTAAGCGTCAAGCGCGTTGCTTACTTTCAGAAAAGTGCAATATAATGCTTCAATATGGAAGTGGGAACTAGGTGACAGATAAATGTGTGGTGCGCAGCCACAATATCAGCAGAGACACAGCTCGCAAAGGAAATAAATAATCAAAAGAAAGGTAGGTATTCGAGCTCTGATTAGCGTTATCTAATGGCTGAACATGGTGACATGAGAGTTGAAAGGATCGGAATTGTCTTACAGGATATATCAGTACGGAAATCCGGCTATGCAAATCATCAAACAACCGATGAATAAAGTTGCGAAATTCGGCGACTGACTGTGAGTCGCGACAGTGACAAACCAAATAGACAGCACATCTGTAGAGAGGTTTCCAGTTGTGGTGGGAGACTTGGCCGGATGGAAACAGGCAAACAATAATATTTCATGTTTGAGAAATCCACCCTTATCCAAACTACTAATCCCTCATACCTCATGTGAGCGACCCAAAGTTGGTTATAAAAAAACGGCAATAGCTCCATTTACCAACCCTTGGATTGTCTATACGTTAGTCATCATCATAGATCATATCGCCTACCACCAATATTCTGTAAAAAGAAATGGCAAGTTCAACGAGCAAGCGGTCTCAGCCAATGGCTTCTCGCTCTACAGCAAACGAGAAACCCAAACGACATGAACACAAAGATACGCTCAATATGGTACAAATATTTGGGGAAGCCAGCAGAACGGCCAGTGCCACTGAAAGTAACTTGGCAGGTATGTCTACCCAGATCGCGTTAATTGATAATGTATTATCAAAACTAACACCATTAACCTGCCTTCTCAAGCCCTCGGCTTTCCGTGGTCCCCAGAATCTAACAGCAGCCAGTCAGTTTCTTGACTCAGTAGCATCGGAAATCCTGCGAAGGCTGCAGAAAGCAAAAGATGCCGTTGTCTTCAACAAAACTGATGGGCTAGATATCACAGTGGTTACATCTACTATCCTTCAAGCCGCGGGCAGGACCACTTTCCATGTTACCGCAGACGACTGAGAAAAATGTCACAGAGGCTCTCTTGTGTCCTTCTATTCCAATTTCCTGATGAAAAGATCGCTAGAGAATTCATCACTAAACAGCATATGGTCGCAACTGCTTCACAGTTTAAATTAATCAAGGTACAAGCTGACAGAACGCCACTGCAAAGAGAAGTGATAAGATAATAATATTGGTTTATTTCGGAGGCGTCCAAAGCATGCCATGTGCATGGTCTTGTTCATATAGGTGATGGAATGGACAGAAATAATTCACGAAAATGTGGAGACTCCTATGAAAATATAGGATAAAAAGGCTCAGGAGGGAGAATAAAGCGGGATGAAAATAGAATAAATGTATGCACATCGTAGAGGTTGTGTGGAGTTTAAATGAACTCAAGGGCGGATTTTAGTGGACGCCTGGTGAGTTTGAAAGTCGAGGCTGTATGCTTTCCCATGGGCCTTCATCCGGCAGAGCCCAAAGACCCGCCGGTAGCCTACGGGTGTCGTAACTGATTACTTCGAATACCTTCAGGATAAGCCCGCAGACGAGTAGCCACACTTGGTTGAAGCTACACGAACGCTGCGGGTTAGCACCCATTTTAACCCTAGCCGTGTGCGACCGACTGCAATGAACAACTCAGAAACCGTCCCCAGCACCAACTGCCGTGATCACATGTGTACGCACGTGCTCCCCAACGGCAGAGCGCGAGTACGAACTAAGTCGACTAAGGAAACCTTCATACCTCTCCATCCCCTCACTAGCCTGAAAAGAACCCGCCAACAGCTTCCCCAGTCGACGGCGCCTGCCCTCGTCCAAATTTTCCGTCCGCTTTATAATGCGAGCGAACAAATCAACCAACGACGATCTCTTAGATAATCCCAGTTTTAAATACCTATTTTCTATCTCAACCCGGTTAGTGGTCAATACGCACAGATTGACGACAGATCTAACGGCGTAACCTGCCCACATATTCTCGTATGGCAACCACGCCCGATCGAGATAGTGCTTCGCAGCAATTCGTCCACCAGTTATGGCCACCTTAAACCTATAAAACTGTTCCTTTGTAGATGAATAAACTAGAGATATCATCCAACGATACAGAACCCGTTTGTCATTTATTGACAAACCACTGAACTGAAAACAATGCCGTCTGAAGTCTTGCAGAACATGAAACCGGTAAAAGACTACTGCGCAGTTAGGAAAATGCTCCCTGAAGGCATTATACTGCGCCAAACTCCTATCTACGATTGTCTTCTTAGCATTTAGAGAGCCGGGTAGGCGGTCCCTCATTTCCCTGGACGCAAGCTGATAACTTACGCCACTCTCGTTCTGGAGAATAGCATAAAAAATAGACCTACCTAACCCGCTTTCGTCTATAATCATGGCGTGCCACAAAACATAGCCTCCACAATTTAGCTGATGGGTCGCATCAGCCAACAAAACTTCGCCAAACTTTTCCACCAACGGGACAACGGTTCGTGGAATAAAAAGACTTATTGCACTAATGATTCCCTGTACACAAGTCTGAGGAAACCCCTTCCACTAACTAACTGCTTCACCCACAGAGCGTCTGTTTGGCTGTCCAGGTTGGCAGCCTTGTTTCTGATGGACTGCAGGTCCGCAACGGTAAACAATCTGTTATACTTATCACGAGCATAAGAACAAACTTCCTACGAGTTGTGAAACGTCTTCATTAACTCGCCGATGTGAGACTCCTGATCAAGAGTCAGACGTCTATTCCTAATGTACAACTGGTCGTTAAACGAGTGAAACCTATGATTATGTCTCAAACAATGGGACACAACCTTGTATTGGGTTTCGACAGCCCGAACCATAACAAAAGCCGGACAATGAACGTTCTTGTATCTGAAAGGTCAGTAAGCAATTCAACAACAATACTTACCTCGTGGCGGACCGCCGAGGGCGTCTGCTGTGTACGCAGCAATACTTCACTCGATAATACGGAAAGGACTTGGGGAATGCGGCAGGGTGGGTGCGAACCCAATTCTCCGCACTAACACTTGCGTAAATATAGAGGGACGTCAAATTATTTCTTTGGAATAGTTGAAAATCCTCCTCAAACGTTTTGAAACACGTGTAGGCTGTCCGAACAGTCCGACGGAAAAGTTCCGTATCATCGACCATCGCAGCAGAACCTGTGGAGGCAGCCATGACAACAAGCCAGGAAGAATGGCTATAACCTTGATCACAGTTACTTATATACTGCTTTGGGCCTGACTCAAACAAAAATCAGACTAACATTATACCTGCGATTCTCAACTTTTACGCGACAGCAACAATCTGTTAAATCAGTTCTCAGAGGTATGCATCCATAACGACACGATGACAACATTTAAGGGTGGACCGTACATGACCGTACAGGTGGACTGGGTGACTGGTCCGGGTAGATACATCTGAAGGCCGACTGATAAACATGATAAAGGCTAGAAATAGGCATAAGGAACTGCAGTAGCGAGGGACGATGGAGAAAAACTTGAGGCGCACTGCAGTGGATTAGATATCAATGAAGCATTGGTACTCTGCAGTGGAAATGCCGCTATAAATTCCAATCACATTGGCATTAAGATCCGGAAGTCACCCTCTTCCCCAAGCACTTACCAAGGATCAACAAAACCTCTCACTCTTCTACCCCTAGAAGATCCACAGGGTTGGTTGACCTAGACGAGTCTTTCTTCACCTCCTTACAGCTACCCCAGCCAAAACGACAACGTACATCGACAGCACCTACGGGCTCATCCCAAGAGGGTCTCACATTACTCTTCCAGCCCCGGACGACCGTTCCACGGGACTTCAAGTTATCAATGAAATAAAAGCTGCAGCGCTAATATCTCTCCTCATAGGCCCCTGTTTGAAAACTGATGAAAAGCCTATGCGTGCCACTCGTATGCTACGAATGTCGCTAACAATAAATAACCGTCCAGAAGAGAGGGTCAGCGAGGGGTTAGTCGCCAAGGCTAAGTCCCCATGCAGGCAAAAGATACGGGGATGGATGAACAATGACAGTGATCGTTCTCCCTCTTGACTAAATTCGTCATCGACCGACTTTTCTCATTTGGGATACCCAAGCATCTCCAAGCGTATGAAAAAACAGCACTTCCGAGACGGTGATACCACAACAATGGGACCGTACTCGTAATAAAAATAGATGGTATGATCAGCGAACTGCGTTCATACCTAACTCCGGACTAACGGAACCTTCCCATCAGCCTATTCTCCCATTATTTCCATCTTTCCTACCTCCCCCTCCGTTAAACTATCCGAGCGCATCGCATATCTTCCCATCTACCAGCGGGTACCTCATATCCAGCCAAAGTGTCTATTTTTTCCATACGTACCGTGGGCACAACATGGCCCATAACCTAGATATGCCTCATATGAACCGTTCCAATCAGTCGTATAGTAGTGTAATACCTAACACCCTGTCATTTAATATTTCACATGCAGACCCAAGTCCTCCCTTTGTGAATGACAACTTAAGCGGGCTTGAATCCTGCGCTGATGATTCTTTTCAGGTTAAATTCAGCGGTCAACGAACGGTGAGTACTAATATTATTGAGGACATCAGAAGAACTGGAATTTTCACATCGCTATTGGTCAATGCACGCTCTATTAGGAACAAAATCCAATACATAGGATCAGCTGCACTAACAAATGACTATAACTTTAATTTATTGAGGGAATCTTGGTTATCGGACTCCTATCTAGTAGGGGACATTGAGGTACTCGGCTACAAATCCTTCAGTAAAGGCAGAGCACATCAACGTGGTGGAGGCTGTCTAGTATATGCAAAGGAAACTTTCGGGCCGCAGGCTTTCAGCACCCCATCCTAGACGGCATTCTCGACTCTGTATGACTGAACGTTGAAGTCGAACGTCAAGAGCTGATACTAGGTCGCGTATACCGTCCACCTAGATCTAGTTCTGGTGGCTTCGTGCGAATTATCGAGGCACTCAACCTAATAAGTGATATTACAATAGGCCAAAAATTGATAGCTGGTGACTTTTATGCGCCAGAAATGTGCTGAACACCACTCACAGCACCACGCCATTTACTGCAGTTTTTGAATGCAATTCACCTAAGCGGATGGAAGCAGCACGTCAAGTCCCCAACCAGACACGACCACACTCTTGACCTTATCTTGTCACTAGGATTAACCCAGGTTATAACAGAAGTTCAGAATAACCTGCCCGGGAGTGATCACGCAACTGTCTACTGCTGCTTCACAATGCCCATAAAGGATAAACAGCCGACACCCCTGCATAAACCATATCATAAGGCTAACTGGAATATACTGGCTTCTCAGGTCTGCTGCCAAAACTGGGACACATTTTTTGAGTGCAGATCCTCAGCCGGTGGCAGATCAACTTTACTCTATCTTTGAACGATGCCTCAACCGAATAACCCCGTCACAAGGATCGTCAATCCGCCCTAAAGACAATACATTTTCTCGTTTCAACTTGAAGTTAAGTAGACTTCAAATCGTTTATCCTAAAAAAGGGACTTTTCACTGTTTATACAGTTAAATTGTTTGGCTGAAATGATAAGACTGTACTCCGAGAGTGAAATGATACAACAGGAACACAGGGCTTTAGGTGATTCAAGGAAAGTCGAGATTCTTTCAAAACTGATAAAGTCGAGGAACCCCAAAACGATTTCATCTATCTCTTTTACCTCTTTCAATAACACGTGCCTCAACAAACCGCTGGACATAGCAGAAGCGCTTAACAAGTTTTCTGCTTCTTCCTTAACTAGTGACACAGTGACATTTTTCTGCAATCCACCAGTACCATCATATGAGCCTTTTTCTTTTGTAACATTCATGCTCTCCGAAACCGAGCCTTTAGTTTCAAATATCAAAATGTCTTTCCACCCCGGATCGGACTTGTTACCATTGGCCATCTTTAAATTGGGCGGCCCAGATATCCCAATTTTTTATCGAATTTATTCAATTTGTCTACGCGCTTTAGTTGGTATCCTATACATTGAGAAACTTCGGTTATTATTCCAATTCATAGGAAGGGAACACGGGAGGACTCGGCCAACTACCGGCCTGTTAATCATACCCCAGTAGTATCGAGGACCATGGAAAGTTTATTAGAAGGTAAATTAACAAATCACCTTCCTAAAAACTACCTTATAAGTGAAGGTCAGCACGGTTTCCTAAAACATCGATCCTGCGCAACTTGTATGACTGACTTTCTAAACCTTATTACGATAGCTGCCAATGATGGTAAGGCAGTGATCTCAGTCTTTTTAGACTTGTCCAAAGCCTTCGACCGGATGTCTCATATTCGTTTGCTGTCAAAGGTTAAGACATACGGCATTGATGACCCACTATAAGCCTGGCTAGAATCGTATTTCTCCTCGCGCAGTCAAGTTGTAAACGTTGATGGCACAATTTCCACGCCCAGCCCTGCAACCAGTGGCGTCATCCAAAGTAGCGTACTGGGTCTGTTGTTGTTTCTCATGCACATAAATGATATATTTACCGTGGTTTGCCATGGAACTCCGTTTTTATTTGATGACGATGTAAAGTCGCTGTACACCTTCGACCATAATTCATTGGGTAATACTATAGCAAAAATATCGGAGGACTTACGGATGCTCAATTCGTGGTGTGCCGATTGGGCAATGAAGTCCTCGGCGGACAAAAGCTGCATTCTTACATACACGTGTCATGTTTTTCCCGAAACGTTCAGTATAGGTGGTCATCTGATCCCCCAAAAGTCATCAGTGCGCGACCTGAGCATATACTACTCCTGTTCGTTCAACTTCTCGGGGCAAACAGACACCCAAATTGCTAGGTCCCGCAGGTTAATAGGACTTGTCCACAAAACATTCCGTTTGCGTGAAAGTAAACTCAGTGTCTATACAACACACCTTAGAACATTGCTAGAGTATAGTTCAATAGTTGGCTCTTACATGCTCCAGACTGACAGGATCGCCATCGAAAATGTTCGGCGCACTTTCACTAAACAAATAGTTGGATATTCGTTTAGTCTCAACTATAACCAGCGCTGTGACCTGCTACACCTCAGACCTCTTTGGCTCCGACGGATAAAGAACAACGTGTCCTCTTTCCACTCACTATTAAAATATAGATTCTGCAAAGTCTCCCCTGTGGTACGAGACCCATTAAACTTAAGGTATTCGTTACGCCGCAACATTCATTCGGTCACTGTGCCATCTTCGAGAATCAGCCTACGGTCCAATTTCTTCATTGTTAAATATTAACAAATGTGGAGTAAACTTTCAACGAATGTCCGTGCAATAAGCCACTTTCCGAGATTTAAAGAGAAATTAAACTAACGGCTTGATGTCCTCCCACTCTCATCAAAAGATGATCCACACACATCGGAGGAGCGAGCGTACGAAGTTGGTTTGGATTACTGACACGCGGGTCTGAGTCAAGGGACACGAGACCTAAGTACCACAAAAGTCGCCGTATATATCACTCAAGTTTTAATAATCCTTCGTGTACAAAATTTTGTTTGCAAAGTCGACCCATCCCCCAAGTGGTTCCAGTTTCTAGATACTAGAGGTTTCTCTTTACCAATGACCGTTGATCCTCAGCTGAGAGCACCCCAGACTGCGTTTTCCTATTTTTACCCTTCCAGACAACAACTGATGTGTGCCTTCCCTTCGATGGCTCGGCATAACACCTGGTCCACATTTCCCGCTGAAAATTCGATACCTGCCCGTCATTTCGTCCCTATCACATTGGCTGTCCTCTCCAGGACCCCACTCAACCTGGTCGCAAGCTTCTGGACTGTTCGATCTCTATGTGACAACGCCATTATTACTCAAGCGAAGCCCGCCGGTGCGGAGCGCTGTCAGATCCGCCGCTTTGGCCGGCGCACATCGGGCGTGCAGGAAGTCTTCGAAGATGTGCGGGGGCAGCTAGGACGGCGGGTCGCACCTCCTGTCACCAAAAATGGTTTTCAGGTTGGGTGTCCAGCGCACGGTCAGCCCCACTCACCAGCACCCGTTGAGGCAAAAAATATTTATACACCCGAAATGCTGCAAATATGGAGCTATCTCTCCCAGTTATCGCCTATTTTTATCGTAATCGTCTCCATATTGGCCATCTTAACTTACCTCTTTGTAGGCCCGGCAAAACCTACTTTCCCTAGCATATAATTATCGCGGGGTTAAAAGGCCATTTCCGTACTCGGCTTACCGTTAACGATCCTTTTTCCCGAGGATTCGTGCCAAACCACCCGCTTGTCCCATTCGCAAACTTAACCAATCCCCGAGATAAAACTCGCCCTTTTTATCACAGTTATCGATATAATTGCAAAACGTCACATTTATTGTTGCCCTAAACTTCCGTCCCACAAAGTCCAAACAGTATATTTCACTGAGGAATATTTGTCTCCAGAGCATCCCAATAGTCGGTGATATTGTGATAGTTCGCTCTCTCCATCAGTCCTTCTGTTCACCCACATGGTTGTAACATTGCTATATCCTCACTTTGAAAAGATTTATGCCCTTCCCTTATATTCACATCTGAGAGACATATATATCGCAGCGTTTTCAACTTTCGCCATCACATGATCCACCTTTTACAAAGAATACCAAGAGATAGTATTTTACCTGTCAACTACTTCACTGCCCAACTTCGCAAACGCATTCATCGGTTGTTTGATGCTTTTTCACACCCGGTATTCCATCTTGGTAAATCCTCTCAGACAGTTTTGATTCTCGCATCTCTCTGGTCATCATGTTCGGCCCTTAGATAACGATAATCAAACGTAAATACTTACCTGTCATTTAAATACTCATCTTTGCAAACCATGTATCTGCGGCTATCGTGGCTACTCATCAAAAACGGATTTGTTGCCCAGTTCCCATTTCCATTCTGGTGCATCACATTCCATCTTTCTGAAAGTAAACAATGTGCTCAGCGATTGCATGTTTACGTCCGGCCACTTCTTCCACCGTCACCTGAGCAATCTCTCTCTACAAATGAATCACTTACTGGGTATTTAACTGACTCAGCCGATATTTGGTCGCTGAACGTTACAAGGGTAATCTTCGAAACATTCGGCTTGTTCTTTGTCTGCAAATTTATTCCTTTCATCTTCTGATTTCCAAAAAAGAAGCCGTGCCATACTCCGCGGAGCGCTAAAGCTCTTTCACCCCCCTTTGGAAACTTCTTTTTCCTCCAGATGAACAAAACTTTCGTCAATTCTGTTTGACTCTGTCGTTGCACAGTCCCTCTTTTTGTAATATTTCAGTGAGAGTCTACTACCTCCAACCAGCTTGACCCTGGCTTGGCCGGGTTGGCCACTTGGCCTGGAGTTCAAACTTGCCGGGCTCCGCCTAAGAGAGTAAATTAAATACTTCCTCCTGTACAATATCGAGAGCACATACCTGAATCGTCCTTTCGGAGTTCGGACTCTGCGTCCAATTGTACCGTTTTGTCTTGCATTACAGCATGCCTCGGGATTATCCGAAATAAACCATTATCATTATCATTATCATGTTGTTTTCTTTCAGAAAAGTGGAATATAATACATCAATATAAAAGCGAGAACTGGGTGAAGGATAAATGTCCGACGCATACCTACAACACTGGCAGAGACCCATAGACCGCAGAAAGTAAGAGAGGGTATTTGACAGGGGGAGTAATATCTGTCGGTTTTCTCCATAAAAGTTGGACCAATTGATGGCGACGAAGGAAGCGGCTGTGGTAAGGCGTCCCTCAGATGCGTATATATGGGGAGAGCGCGATGCTTCTCAAGATGAGGATATTGTAATGCAGCAGCCCTAAGTGGGTTAGCAGTGAGAAAGATAGGAAGGAAAAACTGTCCCAAAATCACTGACCTTTGCAATACTTTCGAAATAAAAATTTCGCAGTGAAGTATACTGTGTTGGAATTATGGAACGGAAGTGAATGGCAACAATAAATGTGATCGTTTTCGAACATGTCAGTTAGAGTGGTAAAAAGGAGCAAGTTTCACCTTCAGTTCAGTTCAGTTCAGTTCAGTTGGAACAGGGCAGGCCATGGCCACGGCCGATCAAGCCTCTTGAATTCTTTTGGCCGTATGCAAGCTATTCACGCACCCAGCTCTGCACAGTGTGTTTCGTTGAACCCCCGCTAAAAAAGGTGAATGAAAAGTACAAACGTCTTTGCACATCAACTGCGAAGGACATTATGCACCTTGGTCGTTCGCTGAGATAGTGCGCAACAGACGAACACGTCGATCACAACGTACCTCAGACCGGTGATAGTGCTATCCTTCATCCATCTGCTGAACACACCCAAAGCCCGCCACCATGAAGTAATGCGTACCGTTTGCGATCTGGGGCACTTTTGAAGGACTGGACGGTCTGCAGTTCTATCACTCCATCAGGCCGACTGGTCCAACAGTTCACTACCCTGATCCTAAAGAATTGCGATCGAGTCATCAACTCAGCTCGAACTTTCGTCAGCTTTTTCTCATGTCATCTCGTTCAGGAATCCAATACCATCTGGAATAGACTATCCGGCCTAAGGCCAGAAAAACCCACCAACACCTTGGGCGTTCCTGTGAGATCCCCTCAAACTCTCCTCCTTTTCGCCTAGAGAATCTCAAGATCACAGACTCTTTGTGTGTACGTCTTACATTTCTGTCCTGCAGACTTTTGCGCTGCGAGGATTTGAACATTCTCTAAGCGAGTAGCGTTCATTTTGTAGAACGGTGCGCAAGCCTGCACGCTACATTCTAAGTGAGGTCGTACTATAGGCATGTAAATGGGTTGGAATATTTTCGGCTGCCAGCACGATAATAATGATCTAGCTCCAAGGAGCTCACCACGAGCCTTTTGTGCAGCAGCGCTGCAGTTATTTGACCACTCAAGGTCGCCACTGATGATGGCTACAAAGTCCTTAACCCTGCGGACTGCTCCCATATTGAACAGTCCTTGGTCGTGAGAGACAGCTAGGCTTACTCTCGCCCTTGACAAAAAACGGCTTTTTCCTGCCTTCATTGATGGGTCCCACCAGTGTGCTCAGCCCAGGACGGTTCCTACATTCCTACCTCATTCAACCATACCCTCGGATTTAGCAGCTTCCGCATCATTCGCAAAGACGAGGTTAGGCGATTGAAAGACGGATGCCAGATTGATAATGAGGAGCAGGTATATCATTCGACCTGGGGCTGATCCTCGAGGTACACCACTGGTGACATTCGCCAAACTGGAGCACCTCTCCCCGACTTTGACCTGAAACATCGTGTAAGAGCTGGAGCCAACCAACCATCTTTATACCGGGCCTTCTCTACCGAACAATCCCATCTTGCACAGCAAAATCGATGGATAACGGAGTCGAAAGCCTTGCTAAAATAGCAGTAACATGCTTCAACTTACTTGCTCTAATGCAGACGTCGGGTCTCCTCGTCTAATAAGCACAAGAGATTGGTCAGGTAAGATTTGTTTTTAGGAACCCATACTGGGCTGGGCTAAGCATGGGGTGCTCCAGTAGGTCCTGGTAAATGTGGGCACTGATGATCTTCTAGAGGACTTTACATAAGATGCTAGTTAGGCCTACCGGCCTGTAGCCTTTCATGACCGACCTAGGTCCAATCTTATGTACCACCAGGACGGCCGCAATTTTCCAGTCCTGAGGCAGATTAGTTTGGTCCAGCGTGGGCCTACACAACTTTTATACCGATGGAGCTATGGCTTTCGCCACCGACTTGATGATAGCCGGGTGGGTGCCATTTGGACCCTTTGACTTGTGGCCATGTAATTCTGATGGTCACTCACGCACGATTCCTTCTGAGAGATTTACTCATCTAACTGCGGAGGGAGGGGGGGCACCGGGGCCGAACCTACTCTTGCCTTACGATCTATCCTGTGTGCACTTCAAATTATTCACCGGAAGCATCTGATTTGCCTAGGTCTCCAGTGGCAATATCGTGGTCCTTAACGGATGGTGGACCTGTTGCATATTTTGTTGAGCTTTTTGGCTGCACGTAGCTATAGAGATTTATCGGTTGTTCTCTAAGACATTTAGCTAATACGAGCTTCAACTCTCGCCGAAAAGTTCGCAGAAGGCTCTCAGTGACCTTTCTATACTTTATATAACGAGTCCACGCTAGCCGACTGCCAGGAGCTTTGTAAAGGTTCCACCCGCGGTTTCTAATTTCGATGGCCCCGGCTGTTTCTGCCTTCAACCTCACGGGTTTGTCTTCCTCATTCTTTAATTTCAGGGATACACACATCCTGGAGCGCAATCAGGGATCTCTCTATGACCTGCCGGCGAATCTCGGAAGTAGCCCCCCTCTGCCGTGTCCCACTTCAGTCCAACCGCCCACTTCGAAGCCTATATCCATACTACCGAAATTTCTAACCAACCCTGGGGGCACCACGGGTCGCCGCATGCACAGATTGGTTTGATACAAGCGTGGTTGCTCTTGCTCAATGGTGTACAGCTTTGCAGTTCGGATGCATCGCCTGCGAGATTAGTTATTGCAAGATCAAGCGAGGACGGTGCGCGTTCGGTCCTATATCCGGTATTTTCCCTAATATGCTGGTGAAATGCATTGGCGTGCAGTCACTCCGAGTAGATTTCCCCTTGCGATCCCGGCTTGCAGACTTCGACCGTCCGGTCAATGTGCGGAAGGTTGTAGTCAGCCACCATAAAGGTTTTATGCGCTTCCAGTACGAGTTCGGTTACGGTTCGCAGTAAGCGAACGTCCTCGTCACGGCTTTTAGCCGGAGCTCCGTAAACATAAATAAGGGTAACTCCTCGGCCTGGAGGCCATGTTTCACTTACGGCGACTATTAGCGAAGTGTGCTCCCAGGAGGTCTCCGAGAGTTCCATCCATCTGCTTCTAAAGCTATTTGCGTTGGCGCATAACACCACCTGGTTTGCTTCAACGGACCAACATCCCCTTTAGTTCAAACCTGACTCTGCCTTGGACGCAGCGCTTGAAATGGTGGCAATTTTTTGCAACAGCGGTTATATTTGGGGGCACGGAGACCGTCGGGTATCTAGGACCTCTGATGCCTCCCAGTTCACTTCTACTGGAGTGCTCATGACCTCCTAATTCGCGAGGGTCACGTCACTCCCTAGCTGCTCGCACCACTTCCAACTTTCTTCTTCCAGTAAAGCCCTCATAGAATACTACTCCCGACGACCTCAGTGGCTTGCCAACCATTGGCATGCTACCCAAAAGCTGGCTGCGGTTCTCTGTTGTCATTGTGGTCCTTTCGCTGGTGACGTGTCAGGTTTATCTGTGATTCTGCAGTGCTTCCCTCTGTGTTCGTCCCGGACGATCTAGTATCGGCCCTTGATGTTGTAGCTGCCACTGCAGCCCTAGCCAGCAGCATATCCCTGGTATGCTCATCAGTAGGCTCGACTCTAATTGGTCGTGAGGTATTTTTTTCTACTGTAGCGGATGGTGATTTCTACGTTTTCACTCTGTGCACTTTTTCAGGGGAACAGAATGGAGAACACTTGCAACGCGCAGTAAACCCCTTACCAGCCACCTTCCTACGTCTCTTCGTGCCCTAGATTCCCGTGTGAACGGCTCTCCTTGGTAGAGAATCATTAGTCTTCGACAATTTGTTTGTCCCATAGACTGGATCCTCCTCTGCAGGTCCGGCGCCTGGGCTTCCGGAGTCTGGTAACTGGGTTCCTCCGTCTCCAAGGCGTTATCCATCGCTTGTTACACTTGGACTTCATTTTTATTTTGCCTTTTCTTCTTCGGCTCCGTGCCAACCATTCACCTGTAGCAGTTTGCAGTACTGGAGTGGAGGAAGCCGCTGCAGGGCAACCATCCTCTTGGTTCCTAAACGCTTCAGCAACTGTTTTCCTAGGCGATCCTAAGACCTCCTCATATGAGCTTGATAATGCACTGCGCCGTGGAGTCTCATACTCAGCTCCTCTGCAGCGTGCAGGAAGAAGCTGGATACCATCACGCTTAGACCTTTTAATATGGGCTCACGTTACAGCCTCCTCGCAGAGACCACAGACCTATCCGTCCCGGTTGTTCTTGCAGTAAAACGGGGAAACCTGCCTACCAATGCCAGAACAGTCTGCAAGGGCCCGCCTACTGCATACATCTCGTTCGATTCCACCTGTCACTCGCTCCCTACACCTTTCAGCCAAACACGGATATATCTCACATGTCATGATAAGCTTTAAACAGAACGAGTTACAAACCAAAGTCGTTAACGATTGGTAGACAACCGAGGAATACTCTCTACTCCAAGCGAAGGAAAAAGTAGTGCAACGAAAGAACTACGCAAGAGTCAACAGCTGCCTAGAGAGAATCAAAAGATTCTCTTGTGTAAAAAGCGTACCTCGAGGTTACTTGATGTACACCTCCAAACTGGGTTCAGCGCCGAGCATTTTAAAACTTCTGCCGGCGCGGGACTTACAAGGGAGTGGTTGACTTTGCGAATGGGACTGGCGGGTAGTTTGGCATCAATCCTTGGAAAAGTGGACCATGAAGCATGATCCGAGAAAAGCAATGGTGTTTTAAATTTGCGATAATTATTCGCTACGGAAGGTAAAGCTTGCCGGGCTTGAGGAGGGTAACTTATTATGGCGACGTTGGAAGCAAGCACGACAAAAAGGTGATGACAACCGGAGGAGATAGCGGAGTATGTGCGGCATTTCGGTAGTATAAATAGAGTTCTTTAAATCCACAGCCCTTCCGGCGGGTGAGGCTGGCTTGCGCTGGACACCCAAACCGGAAACCATCTTTGGTGACCAGAGGTGCGATCCGCCAAAATAGCTGCGCCCGAAAATCTTTGCAGGATTGCTGCAAGCCGGAATGGCCCCGGCGACAGCCGTGGGTTAGGCCGCTCGTCCACCGGAGGGATTTGCACGAGGGATATTGGCTAGACCACATAGCAGTAGGGGTTGGGCAGTCCGAGATTATGGGATCAGGTTGAGAAGGATCTCAGAGAACCAGGACAAAGAAGGAGCGATGGGATGACGGAAAGGCCTGGAGTCTTCAGCCGGCTCCGTAGACCAGGTAGTTTGTCAGTATTGTGTGGGGATAATTCTAAGACATCGAAGGTAAGGTGCGCGTCAGATGAAGTCTGGAAAGATAAAAGTAGAGAAACACAGTCTAGGGGCGTCCAGCTGACCATCAAATGTCAGTGATAAAAAGAAATACCCGGTAATTTAGAAACTGGGACTACTTTGGAAAGAAAGCTGGCTACGAGCGGCTGAGAGTGGGTAAGAATGAAAAAATGTCAGCGAAATCTTGGAAGAAGGATACGGATGATTTGAAAATGAATGGTGGTTACCGGAATTGGACTCTGGATTGAAATGCCATGACGAACTAAGAGAAGAGGAATGAGAGCTTTTTGGACCCAATGAGGTGAATTTATTACGATGTAGATAAAAGATGATAATGGAGACTTAGCCTTCACCAAAAAGGGAACGTATCACATGGGACAAGCAAGAGGGAAGCTCTGGACCCAGGGGTTTAGTTGCCATATCGAGTGGATGCTATCTCGGTGGGGGACTTGGCTTGGAGGTAAAAAAAGTTGTGCATGAAAGATAAATGAAACTTGAGTGAGATAAATATGGGAGGTCCACGGCAAATTGCGTGGCACGTAGGTCTCCCTGTATTGCGACCAGGAACCTCGCGTCAGCCACCCAAACCAATTCCGTATGCTAGCCCCTCTGCAGCGTACGGATCATTGTTCAGTACAAGTGTCCGCACATCAAGGAATTATTTCAGTTCCTTTTTGAATCTCGATAATCGGCCTATTACAAGGACAATTGGTGGAAGCTTGTTCCGCATTTGTCAATATATAAAAATAACCAAGTCAGACCGTAGGCTGATTTTTGAGGACGGCACAGTGTCCGAACGTTTGCTGTGCCGTAACGAATACCCAAATTTTATTCGGTCTCGTACCTGAGGGGAGGCTTTGCAAGATGCTTTTTATTGCAGAGTGAAAGAAGCACAACCCGTTCTCTGCCGGTCGGAGCCAAGAGATTCAAGGCATAGAAGGTTACGTCGTTGTTTATAGTTGAGACTAGAGGAATACCGAATTATTTGTTTGGTGAAAGTACGCCGAACATCTCTGACGGCAATCGTGTTACAATAGAGCATGGTAGATCCAGCCATTGCACTATACTCTAGCAATGGCCCAATGTGGGTTGCGTAGACACTGAGATTACTTCTATGCAAACGGAATGTTTTGTGAACAAGCCCTACCGCCCTGCCGGACACAGATATTTGAGTGTCCGTTTGCTCCGAGAAGTTGAACGAACAGGAGCAGCATATGCCCAAGCCACAGTGATGATTTGTTGAGAATCAGACGACCACTTATGCTAGACCCTTCGGGAGGGACATGACGCTTGTATATAAGAATGTAGCTTTCATCCGCCGAGAACTTCATCCGCTAATCGCTACACCATGAACTGGGCGTCCTTAAGTCTTCCAGTATTTTTGCTAGAGTACTACTCAATGTATTTCGGTCGAAAGGGTGCAAAAACTCTGCATCGTCAGTAAATCAAAAGGAGCCCCACTGAGAACCACGGTAAATATATAATTTATGTACATGAGAAGCAACAACCGACCCGGCACACTACCTTGGACCACATCATTGGTTACAGGGCTAGCTGTGGAAATCGTGCCATCAAAGTTTACTCCTTGACAGGGCGAGAGCGAGTAAGATTCTAGCCGGGCCTAAGGTGGTTCAAAGGTGATATATGTGTGGACCTTCGATAACAAACGAATAAGACACCCCCGGTCAAATGCCTTAGGCTATCATTAGCAGCAAGCCAGTCATACAGGTTGGGCAAGTTCGGTGTTTTGGGATACCACCTTGATTTTCTCTTATAGGGTGGTTTTCGAAAGGGCGAGCTGTTAGTTTAACTTTTATTGATTTTTCCACAAGTCTCGATACGAGTGGGTTATGATCCAGGCCGTTTGATGGCGGGTTCTCTCCGCTTTCACTTCTTATGAATCGGAATAATAACCGAAGTTTTCCACCTTATAGGGGGCACACTAAACCTCATCGACAAATTAAATGAACTTGGTAAAAGCATTGGGATATCTGGGCTTCGAAATTTAAAGTTGCCTGATGGTAACGAGTCTGATCCGAGGCGGTGGGACATTTCGATATTTGAAATTAAAGGCTTGATTTCGGACAGTAGAAATTGTGCATAAGAAAGTGGCTCATATGAGGGCGCCGGATGGTTGTTGAAAAAGGGTGCTGTAACACTGGTTAAAGAAGAAGCGAAATCGAGTTAAGAGCTTCAGTTTTGTCCAGTGGTCTGTCGAGGCATTTGGTTATAGTAGAGAGAGAAGAGATAGATGATGTTGGTTTGGGGTCCCCCGATTTACTCAGTTTCACAAGAATCTCAACGTTCTTGGAATGGCACGAGGCCCTTCGTTCCTGTTCTGTAAGTTCGCTCTTGGAGTACCGTTTTATCGTTTCAGATGAACGAACTATCTGCTTAAACAGCGAAAAATCTCTTGCTTCAGGATGAACGCGTAGGAGCCTACCTAACTTCAAGTTAAGATGGGACGGTATATTGCACTCACGGCGAAATAACGATTGTTGTGATGGAGTTACTAGATTGAAGAAGTGTTCCGCAATGAAGCAGAGCCGGTCTGCCATCAGCTGAGGCTCCGCACTCAAAACGGTGCCTCAGTCTTGGCTGCGAGTCAGAAAGGGTAGTATTTTAGTCGCACGCACGACTTGTGGACTCAATTCCCGTCCAGCGAATAAAGACGCAGAACGACAGCGATTGATGGTTTTTGTACTTGTATTGATTGCCCTGTATGAAGTACAGGAGAAGGGAGGCTGATCTAGCTAATCACCAGAGCTGATGAGCTGGAGCGCGCCTTGCCGTTTTGACGTAGTGTGACGAAGGTTCTTCTTCTTTTTCAAAGTGCTCTTATGTTCACACAGGTAGACTAAAACAAAGCGCGCCTAAGCTCTAAGCTCGCAATTGTATTTTATTGAATTCGGTGTCTGCGAAGCCGCTACAGTATGTTCTGATTAGCTGCGTGATACGGTTTATGTGAGGGTGTCGGCTGTCTACATATACTGTGGGGACTGTGAAGCAGAAACGGACAGCCGGGCGATCACTCCCGGGTAAGTTGTTCTGAGCTGTTGGTATAACTTGGGTAATTCCTAGCTACAAGATTAAGTCAACAGTGTTGGATCGTCTGGTTTGGGGCGTGATGTGCTGCTTCCGTCCTCCAAGGCGAATAGCATTCAAAAAGATAGTAAGTAGGGTGGTGCAGTGAGTGATGTTCATCGTCTTTCTGGTCCATTAAAGTCACCGGCTATCACCTATGGGCCTTTTGGTAGATGACTAACTGGGTGGGGCGCCTCGATAAAATGCAGAAGGCCACCATAATTAGGTCTGGGCGGACAGCATTCGCAACCCAGTAGCACTTCCTGACTTTCGAATTCAACACTCAACTATACAGGATCCACACTGCCGTGTAGGACAAGGTGCTGGAAGCTTTTGGCCCTGAGAAGTTTTCACTTTCTCCAGACAACCTCCTCTACGTTAACGCATTCCACCCTCACTAGAGGATTTACAGTCTAGTAGCTCGATGTCATCTACTAGAAAGGAGTCCGTTGATCGAGGTTCCGTCATTAAACGCAGTTATAATCATTTTTAATACAGCTGACCGTTTGCGTTGCATTTTATTCCTAGTAGAGCATGCACAGACTAATAGCATTGTAAAAGTTCCAGTTCCTTCAACTTCATCATCAGTAATAGAACTTACGGTCCCTCGATCACAGCAGTTAGTCTGTAGAGTACTACTATGCCTATATGGTACACTAAATTATTGTCAACAATATCTAAGACGACACTAGCAAACTAAGATGGGCGGAGGAGCGTGCGGTGATAAAAAGGCAAAGGGGTATGTACATTAAGAATTAAAATGAAACAAAAGGTGTGACCCAAACTCACAGTTGTTCAGTGTCCTTGTGATCGGGAAATGAGCGCCAAAGAGCCAATATCCGCCAATGTCTTCAGTTCAGTTCGGTCTGACGGCCATCCGTTTAACAGAACAGGATGGTATCGAACGAAGTGCCAAGAGACGACGTTGAAGCTTCTAAAATGTTTTGTTTCACTCAGTTAGTTCCGACCGATATAATTCCAAGACACTCCAAACCAGAAGATGAGACCGTGCCAGAATGAAGGATTTATTTACAGCCTTTTTTGCATTGCGCGGTGTTGACGACCAAAAGGTGTGTGTTTTACATTAAAACGTCGGTACAGCAAAGGAGTGTCGCACCAAGGGACGTTGAAAATCATGGAAAAAGTCGGAAATGTACAGGCACCTACAAATCTGAAAGGAATTGTCATTGCAGGGTGCAGGCTCTCCTAAGTTGTCATCGAAAAATTCTGCGGAGGATCCTGGATCAGCCTGTCAGCAATCAACAGCCCCGTTACGATCAATACCCAACCGCGCTGCATTTGGTTACTGATTCTAGCCAATGCGCGCGTGCTCACGCACACAGACATACACAACCGGTCACTCAGCTTTCAACCAGGACCTGTCTGTTACGTGGCCCTTGTGATCGTCGGATCTTTAGACTGTGGGTAAACTGAACTCCGATAGCCATCGCAGCGGAACACACAGCCCTATGGACTTTACCTGACTTGTTCACCGCTCACAAGCGGTGACCTTTCGAGCGTCACGTATGAGACACTAAATCCGGTTATAGGTCCTAACCGAAAAGCAGATCAGCCATCACATTCCGTCTGCATGGATTCGCGTATGCAGAAACAATCCAACTGGGTCAAACCTCCCTCGATCTCTAAAACTGGACGAAAACCGCACTGAAATGATATACCGGTGATATACTCCAGCTGATAGTGTGGGTCCAATGAAACTGGGACCGAGACTATTCGGTTATCGATCGCAAAACCCCATCGTTGAACCCATCCGAAGTTGAGGCAGTCGAACCAGTTTGCCACTTGAACGGGAAGAAACGCAGCAAAACGCCACGATCTCCGACGACCGGGTGAATAGGCAATCGTGTAATCAGTAAAATTGGTTCGACTGCATTCATCCAAGATAAACAGATGAGTCGTCCGGTCGGTATCCCGCTCACCACCCAAAGACCACATTGAAGCAACCCAATATTATGTGGTTCATGTAATTGCTAAGTTGAAAAATTTGTTAGTTGTGGTATCCTCTTTTATTCTCAAAAAGTAGTGAAAATGCCCAGTTTCAGAAGCTGGGTAAATCTACTGATAACTTATTGGATTCGTGAGGTATTTTTGTTTTTACTCCTCCGTTAAACTAATTAACTGGACACGGGCAAATCAGCACATAGATCTGTAAAGCGTAGGCATAGACGGTCATTACCATATTCCCTGCGGTAGTTGCTGGCACCTGTTCACGCATTTAATGAGCTTCGGCTCATCGGGTTTTCATTCTTTCTATGGCTTTGTAGATCTTGCACGTGCAACCCCCACGGAGAAGCGTTGTATCCAACTTACATCCGACAGCCCTCCCAGAAAGGATTAGAGGCGGGGATTTTCTTCATTTCAGATAAATTGCCAGAACACAAGTAACACATGCACGTTGCTAAGCATTGGACGAAATGTAGATTGACGTGGCACCATCTGATCACTTCGTGTGTGGTCATAGACCTATGAAAACTACGATTCCATCTATGTCGAGCATTTGAGAGAGCTGGTATTTGGAAACGCCTATCACATCAACGAATTACTTAAGTGCAAGCGCACATTTCATAACTTCGGTATCTTCCAGAGTGAATAGAGTTGTCAATCTACTTAGAGATGATGAGTTTTTACACAGGTATATTACCCGCCAACTTCAGGCAAATATTCCTCCTTTCAATGACTGAGGTTGATAGTTAGTTTATCGACTGGATTGAAAACATTGAAAATTGCTTTTTACAAGACGGTACCGTAGACCCTTCAGCTGTAGTCTTAATCATCCTTGAGGAAAAAGACTGAAAGAATTTCAAGCAAGATCGACTGAACACCGGTAGAGAATTGACTATAAGTGGTCTACTTTGGTCAACTGCCAAACCAGAGAAATTTCCTAATCTTCTCAGTCCAGGTTTGATGAACTATCTGAACTCCTTTCTTGTGTGATACTTAACAATCTAAACCCGTTTGACAGAAGTTTCACACATATGTTTGCCCCCATTATTAGAGTTTCTTTTTAATAGAGATTGGGCGTTTATCACTCTCTCTCTCTCTCTCTCTCTCTCTCTCTCTCTCTCTCTTTCTCTCTTTGCAATGTAAATAACCTTAATCGATTTCGTGTCATCAGTGCTAAAGCAGTGCTTGCAAATATCGTCTCCAGTTTTGTCCGTAATCGTCAACCGGTTTTTAGGGCAAAACAAAACTCTGACTTCTTCTGAGCCAGTTCTGTAATTTGAGTGCATAAAACAGGTCCATCCAAGCTGGGTTTCACGTCCGTTTGTCGATATCCCTCACAATGTTTAAAAATTTGGTGCTGCAGAGACTATGATCGTGGAACATCACGGTTCCCGCCAATTAACTCACATACTGATACAACCACTCCACTACCGATGTCCTAGCTTTTTCACTTATTTATAAATTACGATAGTCAGGCGGTTAGAACTGGCTTGTTTCTTATAGTGACGCAAGTAGTCATTTCGATAGATGGGAGCCACTGCAGGTACTGGCTGATTCTGGAATTACCACATGTGGTGTATATCTGGCGTCAAACTATTTTTCTAACCGCCCGAAACCTCTCACCTCTGGGATTTCACGGGAAAACTCTCTCAAAGATACCCTCTACCAAGGTGTATTTACCTGATGCTGCATGCCACTTTTCATCAATGGATAATATCCCAAAAATATTCTTAAAGGGACAACGGTGGAGGAAAAATGAGAACACATTCAATCCCACCATATATGTTGTTTGTTTCAAGGTGTTTCTAGAGTACAACTTCCGAAAAAATATAAGATATCGATGCTGAATTCATCAACGATTCTGTACTGTTTCATGTATTTAGAATGTGTCTTACGTAAGTGAAACGGTACAACAACTAAGAACCCAGATTGAAGAGAAACACGCACTAACTAAGCTATAAAATGTTCTTTCCCATTAACACCTCAATTTTAACGTGATTGGCTGATACAGGGTTCCATGTGAATATGGACGCTTCTTTCATATTCGTTTATTGTGTACCCTACGAAAAAATGTACCTACGTGATACTGGGTCCTCTTGCCAACAATATATTCTACATATACATCAAAAAAGCACTTTCATACTCTTTGAGCCGTGTACCTTCCGGCTTTTTAGAAAGGGACTGACAAGACTAGTCTGTGGATTCAAATTAGAGCGATTACTGTGCATTGTTTGACTAACAGTTGCGTAATATTCGATGAACCCTAGACTTATTCGCACCCGGATGGCCGCATCGCAATAATTCATCGCTAAATATTTGTTGAAGTAAAACGTGGAAATTCGGTTCTCCATATAAAAACTCCTTGAAACAGGTTTAGTCCACGTTCCATGCTATCCATCACGATTGTTGTCCTTATCAAAATATTTGTTTGTTTCCTATACTCTTTAACCACTAGTTTCCAAGCCGATCACCACCCCTTCGTTTCCAAGCTCGTGCGATAATTTATTTGTTCAATCCCATTGCGTCAACTAGTTTAGGCCTTGTTTCTGTGAAAGGTGTCAGTTGAACCTAAATGTAATTCCCGTAATTATCTATCTTATACGTTCGTCGTGAATCCTGATTCTTAACCGATTTCATCGCTCCAGTAGGCTTTTTTCCTTGTTTTGGAAGCTTTGGGCACTGAGCCACGTGTATCCATGATCCGTTTTGTTATTAAGTCATAATTTCCTTAGTTACTTGACAAGGCTCAAATGTTTGAATGTAATCATCTTTCTCTCTTCACCGGCCTTATCCGTGAGAATGGCTGAACTCCGGCCAACCCGTTGATGACCATGTTATCTTTCCATACCAATGTTATTCCGTTTGTTCTTCACCACGTTTGTCTACGTGTTCCTTCAGATAATTACTTCTTTTATGACGGTTGACTGGTCAGATTGCCTCCAGTAAATAGGGAATTTCCTTGTAAACCACTTGGCACGCTCCTGTATTACCATCTCCAGTGTTTCCTGTCCGTTGTTTCCTGAGCATGTTGGAGCTTTTGTTGACAGTTTTGATTCTGTGGTCTGTTTGCCCACAATTTGAGTTATGTTATTGTAATGGTTGGATAATTTGTCCTATAGTACACGTAGTAAAGCGAGCCTGTGTTCTCTGCCTTGGGACCTGCGAGTCCCAAAATTACCGGGAAACAATCATGTTAATCCGCAGACAGAGAATCTACTGAAAGTTGCGTATTCACTTCCGACTGGTGTGGGAGAATTTACTATACTTAACGATAGAGGATGAGTCGGCCCCATGGATATCTCATATCATGGCTGACCATGCGCTGCGGTTGGAAGCGAGTTCGGTGCAGATCGCGATCCAGTTTTTCTTCTATTGGTGGGCACCATGGACTGACCGTAAGCATAGGCACTCTACATCCTTCTCGATAGTGTTGATCCAAGTTTTCAGCTGGCCACCACGGTGACGGCGCCATTCAGATCAGGGTTCGGGAAGGAGTGTTTGTTTGGTTAGTTCCGTCTTGGGACACCGTAGGATATGACCCAGCCGCCGCAGTCGACGACCTTCAAGGAAGTCGGAGAGTTGGTCAGTTTCGCAGCACCGTTTCTTGAGTCCATCGTTGGATACTCTGTTGCGCCAATTTGTCTTCGAAATAAGTTTCTGGCACTAGTGATCAAACGTCTCCAACTTTCTAGTATCCTCAGTTGTCAATGGCCAGGTTTCGCAGCCGTAGCTGAGTACGGGGCGCATAGCGTCACGTAGATACGCACTTTGGTCCGTAGGCTAATTTCACTGAGGGTTCACAACGCCCTTCGTAGCCGGAAAAAATGCCTTCCTGGAGCTGTCTATCTACAGTATTACTTCATCCTTCATCTGAATGTTCGGAAGCAGTGTAGAGCTTAGATACTTGAATGATGGAACATCTAGGGAGAAAATGCAAGTAGACTATCCGTTAGGTAAATGTAATAGCGTAATAACCACAGTAGAGGGAAATGGAACAAGGAAATTGGCTCTTGAATTTTGTGCCTAAATTGTATAGATCAGGCACTCGCTTTTCCTTGACACAAGTTTGGCCAGCTGCAAAGGAATTTATTGTCCTGTAGCCCATGACAGAATGCCAAAACAGTTTTACAACTTCAAACCAGAAGGAAGCAATTGGTCTCGTTTTTCGTCTGCTTCAGTGCTCCCCGATGAAAAACAAAACATTGTTGACTAAGACTGACTGAGGAAATTCACTGTGACAAGGACCCTTGATTCATTTGAATGATATAAGTGAAATGGAATGATTCCTCTGTGATTCAAATGGTTCAAGTGGCTTTCAAAGACCTATCATACACAACCCAGTTTCTGTCATATGCGTCACACGACTATTGCCATGTTCGGGTCATACGTGATATTCCTTGAAGATGATGTTTCAACCCATTAGTCAAGCAAAGAATTAGTGCATTCCATCTTATCATTCGTGTATAGTTTCTTATCGAGATGTTAATTTCACTGTGAGCGCGTGCCACTCGACTTAACGACATATATAACTCCTTTTTATTCTGTCTCCTGCATGCATGTCACTAATTCTACTGGTCCTATTTGGCATCAGTTCAGAATTCGTTATTACTTATCAATTCCCGGATGTCATTATCTGAATCTGCTTTTCGCTTGACCCATTTCAGTAGAGCAGGAACAACAATGTGGGGATAACTGATATTAACGATCAATTTCGCGTACTCTCAATCAGCTGCTAAAGCGCATCATATGTGTTTACATTAAGTTCAAACAATAAGAAACTGTACACATACCAACTAACAGAAAGACATTTTGAAGTAATCAGTGACAACCACGAGTACACATAATCTCTCATACTACCGATGACACTGAAACTGCGTGGGCATGTAAATGTCGATTTTCGTCACTTGGCTATCGATTGCTAACGGACTAAAAATACGGCCAACAAATGCTGTCAAACAATATCAGTCTTAAACGAAGTGGGCCACAAGTGGCTGGTGGCTTGTGGCTGTGCAGAGTATGGTACGGATAGGTATCGGATTCGCGAGTGTAAAGCGAATGGAATGGTATTAAATCATGAGTGGACACACGAGTAAGTTTCTCAGTATCATGTGACTGAATAAATCACACGACAGATACCAGCAGAGGGTTGTCCTCCACCTAATGCTACATGTACTTCGGTTTTTATTTGTCCCCTGTTTCATTTAGACATCCGGTAAATTGACGATTGAGAAGTGTTTTCGACTGGAATGTTTGCAGAGACATAAACCGTTCGACAAACGCGCGAATACCATCGCCAAATACCTACATTTTCGAAACTTGTGTCATATGGGCTACTATATGAGTTTGATAAGAACAATATTAACCGGTTACAACGGTTGTATAGCCCCGAAGTGACTTCCACCGAAACAGAAAGACTAACGAATACACTTATGGACAATGATTGTCCAGCAGCCTTCATTTGGAAGTACACTTCCCGACAAGATCCCAAACCAAGATGTCTGTTGAAAAGGAAGGAAGGCGTATTCACCCGTCTACCCCTCTAAGATAATAATTTGTTGACTAGAATGAGTAGCAGACTGGCAACTGCAGTCGAAAGCACTTTCTACGCAGCCAAATTGTAGATAGTGCATGAAACTCTTCCTTGTCTCAGCCGCAATAACTTAGACAGACTGAACGATCATGCCACCTACAACTGCATTCACCAGTTTCAATATACCTGTGGTATAAGATACATCGGAAGCACAGAACGCCATATTTCTAATAAAAAGTGCGAGCACGTCCATAACAATGTGAGTCTTCGTGCCGAAAAATTACCATCTAGTTCAGTGGCACATCATTTGTTGAGTTCAGGTTTCCGTGTTGACCTGACGAGTGCATTCCGGATCATCACGAGATCGAGAAATCGAAACTTGCTAAAGTTCACGAAGACAGCATTCATTCGTCGAATAAACCGTGAGTTTTTTTTATCCAAAAGACAACTCTTTTGCCCTGGTATTGACATGTGACCTCATGTGGCTTCGTCACCTGTGGCGTGTCGGTATGCTGAGTTTGAGCTGGAGAAAAGAACTCCAGAAGATAATACGTGGAAACAGTAAATGTTTGCGTAATATACTATTATTAAAGGTTCCCATTCTATCGTTTTCTCTAATAACTTAGAGCGGTGAAACCTTTCATTCTGGGGTACCCACTCTCTCTTCTGATTGCATATTACAACCCACCACCCCTATTTTGATGTTAATTATGACTCATGTTTTAGCTTGAATACATCTTTCGGAGATAATGGACTGACCAATTGTCAACAGACGGATAAGTTCGTTCAGTAGACAGCACAACGGTTTGGCGGGCAGCCAGCACCCATTCGCTTGTCCAGAATGGAGGACAAGATTTGGAGCGAATGGAGCTGATCGAAGAAGCAATCAGATTCCAGCTGTCATCTGGACCGAATAAACCAACTGGGTTTGTTCTCAGACTAACTACCCAGAAAAGCTGACTGAAAATAACGTGTGAACCAGTATGTGTGCGGGCTAAGATATGGTTATGATCACCATTCATGGTATATAAACTGTCGTTTTTGTACTAATAAATCGAGATGATTCGAAAGCCGAAAAGTCTTCTCACTAGAACCAGAAATTGCCTATTGATTAAAACTTATGTAACCTTATATAATGTGAGTTAGCAGCTGACTGAGAGCACTCGAAACTGATGACCTATATCAGTTCTGACAAAATTGTTCTTCTTGCTCCACTGAAATTGCCCAGAGGGAAAGAACATTTCTCGTACTTCAGAAAATGTTAAAATTACAGAATAATATTTGTGGACAAAACCCATTCGTGTGCAGTGATTCGTCGATAAATTTAGGAAATTATTCATCCAAAATAACCCAGCCGAAAAGACACTGATGTTTAGGGAGAAAAATGCGTCCAGTTTTCACCAGTACGAACAAAAATCCACACTAGAAAACCGAGAGGTTTTGTGGAGATTAAAAAAACTTATAATCCTCAGGCTTAGTCTGTATAATGAAGTAGTTTGTCATTAGGTCCGGGGTGGTGATTTTGTTGACTGATATACCGGCTCTGATTGAAAATGAAAGAAGATGGATAGGGGCTTAGAAGTGCCGAGAATACTTGACAATTATCTTGTGTTGGATACAGGGATTTACCTTCACAAATTCGAATAGAGAATTCAAAAACAAGTTTTCACAATATATCCTGGATCATCTCGCTGCATTTGCGCATTCGAGTACTGACTACATGAAAAGTTTTTTGATTGGAGTATGCACGTGTACAAATGCATTAAAATGGCCCAGAATACATTATTCGAAACTATATTTCTGACTTCTGTATGCAAACAGTTCGGCGTGACATTTATTGAGTTATCCAGCGGAGGACTACCGAACTTTCGAGGCTTACAGTAACTCCATAACAATATGGAAGGTGATGAACTGGGAAGCTATTGAAAGCCCAACAAAATACCACAATTCATGTAGTGCCTGTAAGAGGCACCATATTATATGTAGTCTTTGTAGTTGTCGTATTCACACAGAGATTAAAGGTATCTTGGATGTCACATAAGCTAAGTTTAACAAGTTATGTAGTTCAGAATTCACGAGACCTTCGGCAGCTTGGTGCCTGTTCTTGAATCTTCTGATGCGAACTGTTAACCAAAAAGAAATTACATTTTCCAGTGCTGTTTCATTATGTTGACACCCATGAATGAAGTGTCGTTTCTTGAGTCAATTCAGAAAGTCGTATATATTATTACAGCTTGTGTCTTGAATTTGAGACCTGACTATGCATAGCGTTAGCTTTATTTAAAATGTCATCGGTCACGAAGCATACTGATTGCATCAGAATGTCTCAAACACTAGGTTCCGTGATCGTTTGAAGAGTTCCCAACTGTTTTCGTTTATAGACAGTGCAATGTAGCAAACCATACCACGTACAGAAGCTTTTAACTCTTTGTGAAGTGGTCAAACAGAAAAACGTTCTTGCTCGTGAATACGGAAAGGAATTCATTGGTAAGCACGGTTTCGCATGTGTTATTCCTCAGCCCTTGGACAAGTCGTTGTTGGTACAGTTTTTGATCCTATTAGTTTTTGTGATAAATAAATGCTTTCATTGGGTCACAGGTATTCTTACTCAACAAGACCCGTCTACTGAGAGTAAATAAAGACGAATAGTCTGAAGTTGGAAACATTTTCCTTGTCATTGTATGTTTAATAACTACCCAGTTAAGGCGAATGCCTGGTTTAGGGCTGTGATGTTTACTTTGACGTGCCTTCCAGTAGCCTAAAGATTAACTGTCGTCTATCTTATAAACTAAATAGATCTTTTTATCTAGGTTGACCCTAAACTTCATTTCACACGTGTTCCATGAGGTATCACATCATAAGTTTGTTTCAAATTGTGGACGTCACCCGTCTGCTCCTTGCTTCCAGATCAGGACCGGTTATGCTCCAACTATCAATCAGGTGACCCTCCACCCGTTCTGCGGATGTACGCGTCAAACGACCGATACACAAATTTATTAAGTGCATTGAGCTTTGTCATGGTTAGACAACGGCTGTTCCACTTGTTCTCTATTTAGCCCATTACTTTTGGAGTGAGAGAAATGCTGAATCCAAAGTAGCTGAAACTAGATAAAGGTCTGAAGTGCCTGAATTATAAGGTATGGTTCCTGAGTTGTTGTTGTTATGAATACATACAACAATGCAGTCAGTTTTTGGTGGAAAAAGAATGACCTTTCTAAAGTCACTGGTGGTATAAGGGTAAAAATATCTCAGATATCCATTGAAGATATCGGCTTTTGGGACGAAATTCCGTTCATTATCCAATTTCTTACTTGAATAGATGTGGTTTCCTTGTGGAACGCAATTCGAATGAAAATGGTTTGGACATTAACTGAAAAGAAATTAGTAGGACTAAAAAGCCGTTCGTGGTCTGTATTCTCACCATCAGTTTTTTCGTAATTCGTCGATTCGTAAAGTACTGTCAAGGTTGAGGAATGTTTATCGTTCTTGTGCTCAGAAAGTAGAAGAATGAAAAACTGGATGTCCATGGAGTTGAAAACGCAAAAGGTTTTCATTTTGACAAAAGTGTTCATATAAATTTGTCCACGTGACAAAGCTATTGATCGTACTGAAATATACTTCAGTGTTGGCTGCTACAGCAAGTGTGTGGCAACTGGGGAGTTGATGGTGTTAAGTAAAAAAGTGACACAGGCAGCTTAAAAGATGAGACAGAAAGCAATACGGAGAGCAAATATCGCAACAAAAACCCAAAAATAAAAATCTGTTTTTCCATAAGTAATGGAGCAAACCTTCACTCCGGATGATTGAAAAAAGAAGCTTCATTTGTGAGCAGAAGAACCTCAGTAAACTCAGGTAGGAACACTTATCGTGAGAAGCGATGTTAATGGATTGCGAACGTGAAGACAGATGACTTGTCCGTCCAGAGACCAATGAAGTCACAAAAATCGGTCTCTAGAGGTCTTGTTTTGAGAAATACTTGAAGAACAGTAGAGTTTAAAACTGATGATAAAAATGTCCTCACCAAAAGTTTGAACATTAAATGGCGACCAACGATTACCAGTAGAACACAACAGCACCTAGTGTCACATACCACCAACTGATCGCGAACAATAAGTAATGATCAAGCATGATATCATGGTTCTTTGGTTAAAGGATCACCAGGGTTTATCTCTGGCAAATACCAGTAAGAAAGAAACAGACCATAACGACATAAATTTGAGGGGACTAACCAATAATGCAGCACTGCACTATCCGTGTTCCGGATGAATTCACTGCAATTCTGCTGCTGTTTTTGAGAAGAAAATACACTTTGAATAGAATTTCCTCAAGCGAACAACCATGTTGGACAGACAAATAACAAAAATACTTCCCCAAGACACACAACGAATGAGAGACAGTCAATTTCTATTGGTATAATCTACGTTTGCGTCGGTGAATAGAAATCGATTAGAGAGGGAATATCAGTAGTTTTGTGTTGTGTGTTTCTTGGGTGAAGCATAAAGTGCCTTTTTCCACACCATGCTTTTAGTTCACCATAGAACAGCGGGAAAAGGCTGATTTCGGGATTTCATAGTTTTGGAATTTGGCGTCGTTGTCAGTCACAGCCAACCTCTTCCTGCGTTGAAAAGAAGACCACGACTGGTGTATGGCCCATTCCCCCTATTCGGAATCGGAGATAGCATAGTCACTTTTGCCTGGCCTTCATATTGATCTGCATTCCAGTTACTGTTCTTATACGTATAAACCGGTCATCCATTCTGAACAAACATTCACAGTAATGCGTGCACGTAACTGAGAAGATAGCGGTAAACAGTGTTGTTGCTTGCTCACTTAAAATTTCGAATTAGAACCAGGTATACGAAAATGAACAGCAATTGAAGTGAGGTCGTACGGGGTTGTGGGAAAGAGTACGTACTCGAATTAACTGGAACAAAAGTCGTCTGGAAGCAACCAGCGCAGTTCAGACAACATTACCTCCTGCGGGTTGGTTTTCTTATCAACTTCCGTGTTCTGTTTACTATTCCCAGTGGACAGTCTTGGCAAACGGTTTCCACTTTGCCACTCCTGTCACACCAATGCTTCAGCCTAATCTAGAGCACGAGAGCAAAACGGGAGGAGGTATGCTATAGTATGTTCTGAGTGCAAATATCAATTTCCGGAAGTACGCAGTTTTTAATTCAGATGGTTTACTAAATTTTCTTTGGGCCACGGTTTTACGAGTCATGGGAATGCGCCTACAGATCGATAAAAAGCTTGTTTGGATTGTGTGTACGAAGGAAGCATAAAGGTTGTCCAGTCACGTGAGGCCCAGTGAGCGTGAAGGGACATCAGCTACGGTATGAAGCGGACTGACTTGCCATCTCACTACAAGAAACAAGTAACGTCATACTGCACGATCTATTTCTAGTAATATTGCCATTGTGATTTCCTGCTGTCCATCCATCTTACTCTGTTTATGTGATGGTGAATGTAAGCAGCACGCAGATCTAAAATAGGCACCAACAAATGTGAAACAACACTTTACGGGTTAAGTTTATACGTTGCTGAAGTATTAGTCTCACTTCTCACACCATCTCCTTTTATATCAATTCGTCGGGTTACTGATGATCTACGTAGTCGTTTTGATTTATTGGTACATTTATGTGAAACAGTATCGATAACCAGTCCCATTTTGATATCCTTTCTGAGGGAAATCTGTGAATTTCAGTGGAACAACACTGTAAAACATGCACTCACACGAGATTCGGATCTCTTGACCATATCCGTTTTGTTGTCAACTCATTTTCTTATCACTGTTTTGCCTTTCAGTTATTCACGCTTGTGGTATTTTCACCATATATGCGGGATCAAAGCTCTACTCATCATTGGAAACCACGAAACTACTGTACGTCATTCTCATCCTTGTAAAGAACCATCAGAGGTGCACATCCACCGAGCCCCCACTTAGACTGGAACCCAGAGTGAACGATTATCAGTCGAACAACTAGGCACCAGGCTATCCGGGCTGGCTCACAAGGATTTGTTCGACATTGACACGAAATATTGACACTCTCTTCCGTCACTTATTTTTCGAGGGTAACAACCCATTGACCGCACAGCGATCGAATCCTGTGATTGACAGCTTTGCTGTGGAATGCCTAAAAGTCGTTAAATACATCATGGTATGAGCAACCTACAAAACGTAGCTACTTGACGAGCCTGAGTCGATAGCCTTGCCGTTAGATGGTCAGTGATCTTGAAAACTGAAAGCTGTTACTCCATGATGAATCATTTGATCATTCAAAGTGGTTTATATGATACAGTGTTGTGTTTCACGGTAATTACCACTGTGTATAGATAGTGTACATGAAAATTTACTCAGTATTTATCTCGAACTTCATTGCATAATTAAGATACATCAGACCATCGGACAATGATATTAATTTGTTCGAAGTCTCCTCTTATTTACGTCGATTCTTTTCTGAGCTTTGAATAGTTGAATGTGTTTGACCTTGGTTGCCAGAGTAAAAGGCTCTGTGCAGAGTAAGCTGCAGCGTGACAAGGTTTGGAAATATAATTAAACTAATGAACAGGATCACATAAATTCTTCTCGGTTATATTAGGATTTGGTTACTACATAAATATTTTAGTTGAAACCGTTTTTTCGGACTGTATAGTTTTTCTTGGTTGTGTCTGCACAAGAAGGTCAAGAGAAATTCTTTCGTCCTTTGGAAATTTCACATTAAATGTACTTTAAAACTGCCTTTTGATGATGACTATCAAACACACCGAAAATGTGAGTTCCGTTTCGCATCAAAGTGAGCGTTTGCATCAAGTTCATTTGAGCGCGCCTCGTTAACAGATCATATCGTTATCGCGACAGTGAATAAAGGATCCAATAAAACCGAATTTCCGTAGCATTTCCATGGAGGGGAACTAAGTAGAAATGAAGGGGCTTAATAACTTGAATCTTTTGGGACATATCTTGTTCATCGTTTTAATGCCAAAAGGAGCATTATTTATCGGCTAAATCAGAAAAACATTACCACAGATTTACACTTTAGTTGTACAAGACCTAGAAGATGGAACGAGTAGAGGACCATGTTATGTGCACTGCACTCAAAAAACAGTAAATGAAATCGCTGTCATTCATCCAGCCCGAAATTATTCCTAAGTCTTCTCCCCCACCCCCCGGTTGGATATAAAGTAAGGACGATTTTCGGTGCGGCTAGTATCACGAGATATGAATGCTTTAATGGAATTCCAACAAAGGAGGGCACGTACTGGTTTTACCAAGGAACCCAACTCACAAGGCCTGCCATTTTGTGGATGGGCTTGTATTTCATATGAATGTTGAGCCGTAGAGGTCATTTGGCTGAGGAATTCCTCCGAAAAAATTAACCTGCCAAATGCCAGTGTATCAAATAAAGGAAAATCATTGATTTGCATTGGAATAAAATATGTTTAGATTTGTTGGCCGATTTCACTTAGGGGCTCCCCGAATGGTGGGGAAATCCTCACAGTTATGACTGAAATGTTCGTGAACTCAGGGAAAAGAATTCATCTAGATAGGTAATAGTTTTATCAGGATAACAAATCAGCCTGTTTCTCACGTCAGGCTTGTTAATATATTCATGCGAAATGATGTGTCCGTTCGTTATTCACTCTGAGACCTGTGAAATTGCAACTTCAAGGTCTGTTTTACACTGTTGCCCTCGGACAGCCCAAATTTAAACGTAATCGTTAAAAACTTCTGTGTTCTGAAGAGACTAGCCAAACGGCTACCTATACACAGGCCACTGGAGTTAGGAAAACAGAATATGATAGAGCATAAGATATATGACTATTTTATCACCCACATGGTGGACTGTATGCAGATGAGACTGTGAAAAATCTTGAAGAACAAAGCCGGACCGAATGTTTGATAATGCGAACGAAAGTTCTGTTCTCAGTTTTATTTCATTTAATTTGATGTAAAAAACCTTTTTTCTTTTTTCCCTAGAGAACCACAATCTGTCCTGGTCGGAGCCAACTGGTGGGGTGAAAATAGAGTTCCATCTGCATTTTTAACATATTTGTTCACCGCATACAAGCAGACCAAATGAGTTCTCGTAAAACCTCGCCACTACCTGCCAGTTGAGATATACATAAAAGTACGTAGTTCTGCGTTTATGCTGTCGTGTACGATCATATAATGTGCTCATCGGACACCTGTATGCATCAGTTCCGACGGCACCTGCATATGTAGTATCCTGGCCTCGATAATTTACGGAATCAACACATGGAGACTTGCACGGATTGTCACGTTGGTTCGTCGGTCAAGTCTGGAGTATTCCGATTCAATCAGTTCACGGCGCAAATATTCCGAAGCCTGCTGTAATTGGGCAGAGAGCTCAACGGTCTGTAATGAATAACGATTAGTGTAGCGGCACACGGAACAAAGCCATCAGTCTGCGCACAGGTAATCCACTCGTTAGAAAGTAGAAGTGCAAGCAGCAGGGGTATATTGTAACAGAGTGGCAACAACAACGAGGGTTGTACTAGCATCACAGTGCGATCGAAAAAAAGTATCATTTGGGGCAAAAATTTGTTCCAACAATAAACTGTTCTTTCACTTAGATTTGTCTTTCTTCTATCTCTTCTTACTTGTCTGTCGAATTCACTGCCAGGGCATCTGGAATGGTAAGAAAATGGGATAGAGGTTTAAAGGCGTATATTCAAATCCTCTCGACACACTATACATACTCCAGAAGTTACTAATTTGGTAAATACATACTTCGGTGAAGTTGGTTCTGAGGAAAACTTTTACAGGAGGGGAGATTGTTATGCCCGGTTGAAGCAGTCCAACATACTACGCTGGCAATTAATCAATATCCCTCTGATGCCTGGACAAACTCCTGCTCGACCATGCTTGAGCCCGGACAGTATTTAGTGATCGATGTTGTTACGTGTCGATAAGGTTTACTTACTTGCTCCTGAACCTACAGATAGCTCCTTCTGACTTATTCAGTTATTTATGTGCTCGTGGGCTTGCCCGCCTTCCTGCTCATCGGCTACGGCCGACTTTTGTTTGTTATTGCAAATCAGTTAAATGCAAACACCGTGTTCCACTGCTGTTACTTACTTACAAATGTCCGTAGGTGACAGAGCTATCGTTCCACTGAATAGTCAGTTTAACACTGTTTCATTTCCTAATCAGGTAGCTATTAGTTGCTTGAAAACCGCGCGCACCTTTTACTGAACAGTAAACACGTAAATCGGTTTAAAGCAAGATCATGATGAACTGCAGAGTGTTGTTCATTTGACATACTCGTAGCAGACTCGTCAAAGATCAGAAAGAACTCAAATAGCCGAAAACTAAGAATCACCGTCACCTTTCCGATTAAAGTGAATATGGCAAACATTAGTAGGAAATAGCCTATGCAATAAGTACTTATCGTTGTCTCAGTCGGACCAACTTAGACAGACCGGACGTTCATGCCACTTCCAACTGCATTCACCAGTTTCAATGTACCTGCCGTATGAGATATTTCGGAGGAACGGAAACCATATCTCTAATAAAATGTGCGAGCACCTCCCTAACTATGTGAGTCTTCATGACCGAAAGTTACCACCCAGTGGCACGTCATTTGTTGAGTTCACATTTCTGTGTTGACCTGACTAGTGCATTCAGGATCATCACGAGATCGAGAGATGGAAAATTGCTAAAGATCACAAAGATAGTAATTATTCACCAGAAAAATCCTGAGCTCTTTATCCAAAAGACATTAGTTACACACCTAGTGTTACCGTGGTAGTGACCTGCGTTTTCATCCTGATTTGTCTCTTACCCCATTTTGGTCAAAATTATGTCGCGCATTTTTAGCGCGAATGAAGCTTTCTGTTCGTTTGAATGCGCACAAGTGTCTATTGTTTGGAATTAGTACAAACATATACAATAAGCTCTGGCAAATGATTGAGAGCACGCGAAACAGATGGCCAAATAGTTATATTTCTTCGAAAGTGTGTACTATTCCATGAGGCTTCTAGTGAATATACTGAATGTTATAATTACATCCGTTAGGTTTATTGCAAGAGAAATTGATGGCTGATGACGGCAGATATAACCTGAACTTCTCTTTCTATCAATCCTAACATTAATATTCCATGATCAACAAATCTACACCTTGATCACATTCTTGATCAAGAATTTGTACTAGCATTTTTGATTATGGTCATTGTTGCGGAAAGACCTTCCATCTCGTTGGTCTGTATCAGTAACCCTCGACAGGATCGCGTTGCTTTCCACCTCTCACACTATCGGGAAAAACACCAGAATAATTGAACGAGTTTTATGGTTTGACTAACAGGTTCTCTCCATTCGATGGACGAATAGAAGACAAAACATTATCAAAGCCTATTTAGCCTCCATCATTCTCAGCGATTTGTGTCCTAGAAGTAGCAGGCATTCGGTAGTCAAACATAGTGAGAGGAATCAGCTGAGCAATTGGTCTAGCCACACTTGGATGACAAAAACCCCCTCTCACCTACCCGTATATTGATATATCTAATTGAAACAACTGTGACAGGCTGATAGCGCAAAATGTATTGATAAGGCGTTCTTGTCAATCACCTTCCACTATGATTTACCATCAAATCCAAGATAGGGCAATATCAGAATAAAGATATTCCATTTTTATAACTTAAATTAAACAGAAACAGGGATTTGAGGGTGACTCCTAATGGTAAGATCTTGAAGCATTGCATTTATTTTTACCCCTAAGTCAATTAAAGTAACCTACTACAAAAGCCATGAAATGTTATGACACGGTCAATTCCCATTCTGATTGAACAACTTACTGCATCTGCGCTGTTCAAAGCTTAAAAGCTATGGGATACGTGGTCACCATAGCACCAAGTCCCCTCGATTTGATGAAAATTGATGAAATAATTTGGCAATTCACTTTTACACCTAGCTGATTATTGTGAACATTATCATTAGTTGTGCATCTGGCATGGCCCGTTCTCTTTGAAGACTTATTACCTACCAAATTCTACACAATCCTCTCCAGCCGTACTTAGCGAAAAACATTTTTTGACCTTGATTATTTTTTTACATTAAAAATATTTGGTTGCATTCAGTGATTCCACTTTAAGCAAAACTGAGAATTACCAGGAAAAGTGGTGCAGAACTTTGTATGGAAGCTTTGTAGGATTGAACCATGTTTTATCAGCTAGTAGTATCATTTGACCACTCGATTTTGTGGTCGACTACTCCTGCTTCCATTTCGTCTTCTTTACGAGTGACGGCGGTGTTTCATGTCGGAGTGTTCTACGTGATAGCTGTAAATCAAACAAGGGGCATTGGGCAGTGCGCAATCACACTCAAGTTTACGTTTGGAGAAACTGTTTCAGTCAAAATGAAGATAATATAGTCGGCTAAAGCTTTAACAAGAATCTCATTAGTTGGCACGAAAAATTGCGGCGATATAATTAGCGTAAATTACTCTGGTGAAAGAGTCACTGAAAACTGATTGCTTGCGGTCTAATGTTATTACCAAAAAGAAATGCGTGAAACTTTTGGTTAGAAGTAATCCTGTAGTTGAGAAAAAATCATGTTAGTACCTTTGTCTGGCTGTTGTTCTTCCGAGTATCTTGGTACATGCCTTCGGTACGCATCCTCAAATGAATCTGCTGGTTAACATTTCGATTAAAAAGCCGTAATTAGGAGATGGACATTACGAATTGGTCCAGAAAGTTCAATAGGGATGAGGCTTCATTGCTTCTGTTCAAATGACCATGACTGTGTTTCAGCATACGAAGGTAGTTTGGAAAATACCTAACACAATCTCAAACTAATTCTTGATGGTCTTGATTTACAAAATGCTACAGTACGCAGCTGCGCATCAGAGATTTCATCTAGTTGATTTGCCCGGTGAAGTTGTCTTAAAGCATCACATTTGCTTAGTTCCGGGATAATCAGTCTCACTGAACAGATGACAGTTATCTAGGGCCAATAGGGAATCAACTCATAGAAATCCTGATAGCACCGTTTCAGAAATGTTTCTGGTAAACGGTATTTCAGAAAGGTATTTATTGCCTCGTCAGCGTAAAAAGTATTTTGATCAAGTCCACCGTTACTGTCCGGCAGGAAGTAGCTATTGAGAACAACTTTCTAACTTCAGTTTCAAAATCAGTAGATTCAATAGGCAAGGCTCTGGCAAATCCCATCCCCGAAGAGTACTTACTTCGAAGCTGATAGTTGAATCTCAAAAGAATCGTTACTCAACTCTGGAGGGATACCCGTTTTGATGTTAAAAATTGCAAATTGTGGCTTGTGGTCGGTTTGTACGGTGTGATTTCTGCTCTAGATCATTTTGTAAAATTTACGTACTGCAAATCAAATGATCTAAGCTTGCTTCCCAATTCGACCACAATGTCGCTGAGCTGAAGTTATCGAGGCGTGTACACTAGCCTTCTGGAAGCATCCGTTAGCCAATGGAGGATGAGATTCTCTGTCGTAATCAAAAGCATCTGTTGCCACTAATACATTAAGTGATGGGTCGTACTGCTTCGGCAAAATGTGGGGTGATAAAATCCTGTAACATGGTCCAAAAGCATGTCAGCTTTCGAGAGTCCAGTTCTACTTGGCGGAGACTGAGTTCGATAATATATATTTCAATGAAGATAGATATATGGCTGAATGCCTTCTCACAGGAAGCCACGATCTACGACGAACTAGTTCAAGAAGTAAGCACTACACGTTCCATTGGAGTAGCACAGAAATAGTGGGCGAAATTTTCCCCTTCACGATGTGTTTGCAATATAATGTTAACCAAAGCCGTAGGTAGTAATTTCATTTCCTGTATCAAATTATTCCGTTACTTATTACACACGACAACAGTTCTCGATGGATGAAAATAACCGCATTGGGACTGCAGTTATGAAATTTTAGTGCTGTAAATGAAAAAAATGGTAATTCTAAGCCTAATACATAACTCCGTGACTGTCGGTGGACCGACGGTTATCATCGTGGACTTTGGAAAAGAACGACCCAAGGTAGTTTCCCTCCACTGCCACTCACTTCCCCATTTTGCAGCATCTCATTGACCGCGGCCCCCTTTCCAAATTGTTATATTTTGTCGTATAACAAAAAAACAACGAAAGTAAAAACAACAACAACAACAACAAAAACCACAACCCTAAATGTATGGGCATTCATTTATTCATTTTATGATAATATATCGACACTTATGTGCATATAAAAATAGCTAGGGAAAAAAGAAGCCACTTGATCTGTATTAATACAGTATAAAATTATCACAATGGATTAAGTTCTGCTATCTTCACCATGGCGGACAAAAAAGGAACCTACAGCAAAAAGAATGCGTCTGATGGAATTTTTAAAGGAAACCTGTACGATCTTGGTTGTACAAAGTAATAGAACCGTTCCACCTACCATTAAATACAGACCGTAGATAGATGGACTGAAGAAAACGAATATAAATGAAGGCCACGTTGATGTCATTTAAATAGGACAGTTTACCAGATCTTCATGTAAGATGTGATATCGAGTAAAGGATAAGCTACTCAGTTCTTCATGCATTATGCATTCTTATGAGTCCATGGAATTCGGAAACATGGTACTTGTTGTGTTCGCATTAGGTAGTAGAACGCGCAGTGGTGGCACTGCGTTTCTTCGTACGGAAATGAACACAAAACCCGGCCGTAGCCGGCGAGTAAGCCTCAAGCAAACAAGTTAGCAAAAAGATCTAAACTACATGCAATGTCACGCGCAAAAGAGTATAGCTAATCTGTACGTGAGAAAATCGATAAGTCAATACTGCTAGCGCTAAAGCACGATTACAGATCAAGGCAAATCGGGAGTGCGTCCATTCATGAGAGGAATATCGATCGGCTGTGCTCGTCATGGGCGTGAGTTCAACCAGACAGAAAACTACTTTTACGTGTTTCTCATTTCTTATGATGCACTTAATCGCCTGTATGTCGTTTGGCACGATGAGACACTACGACAGCATCAGAAAAAGAAATAGCCTTACAGTACAACTGCCTTGATGAAAGTTAGTCATGGTAACCGAAATGCTGGCGAATTACGTCTGTCAACAAGGCCGTGTTATTACCATCATAACTGTGTTATCGTTTGGAACTATAGACGGCACACACAGTAAAAATACTTTTGCGATAAATGTGGACATCCTAGTGGATGTTAACCAAAAACTTTTCCAAGCTGTTATTAGTTTCATCCAAAAGTAGCGTTTCGTCGATGAATTTCCATAGGTATTTCATTATACAACTGTCCTAAAGAAATTGGTGAATAATGGATACAGTAGGGTTAATCTATTATATATATATATATATATATATATATATATATATATAATCTGAGAGTGAGTAATAGAAGAGTAGACTTTACACAATATGACTTGTTATGCAGTGTGAACGCTCAACTCATCACTGAAAACCCTAGGATCACTGTACAGCTATTTCATCCCTGATTGGAAGTATCAGCTTTGCAAATCCACCGAAAATATACGGGGACTTGAACACCGTGTGAACGATTGCCAGTTGAACACTTTAGCCCCAGGACTATCCACACTGGCTCAAAATCATTTATTTAACTAAAGAGCTACACCATACAAGACCCATTAAAATTTGGATTTAGATGTTGACAGACCACATCCCGCACTACAACAGACTCATATGATGGGAAACGCTTCTGTAGGGTCATACGTGCAACGAAGGCATTCTGTTAAACAACCTGCAGAGTAGGGCTACTATAGAAGCTTGGTTAGTAGGACTGTTTTCAGTGTATGGTAGCCTCGTTCTTCTGTAGTATCGCTTTCTTTAAGCAGCCTCATTTCTGGTTCAGTGTATGGTTTTTACATTTATGCCTCTTCGATACTGATTAAACTAAAGTAGTAAATACGCAAGAAGATTTTAAGCTCTACACAGATAAATCAAATGATTCCGGATAACGTGCTTCAGAGGATTGGAAATGCCATTAAACCCGCTCCTGAAAGAACGGCAAACTGAAGTCCCGGTTACAAAAAGATGGTCTCTACTGTTGACGACTAGGATACATCGTTTTACAGTGCTTAAAAATATTTTCCGAATGGTTCGCAGTTCTGTTCTGTCCTATTCTTCGAGGTTGAATTTGAGCATACCTACGTCTTCAAGTTGGACTTTCGTGGGATTAAGTCACTTTTTCGGAATCATCTCGAATGGAATTCATTTGATGTTCTGATAAAGGGTTCATCCGTACTTTTCTACGCTATAGCTGCTGGCTGAGATTTTCAGTACTCAAAAATCTCTTCCCAGACCGTCGCTAATGGCTCTACCACTGAAGTCCAGCTTCTAATAATAAATTCATGTCTGTGCTAGATGAATTTATTAGGGATGTCACGTTGTTCCATTCAACATGATAAATTACTTGATTTCTGACACTTTTCTCTCGATCTTCAACGCGACGATCAGTAGTCCGAGGCAATGATCGCATCTTTTTGTACTGCAGATTTAGTGGAGACAGTATGTGTGCTTGTATCCTCAAGTCTTCTACTCATTTTCGAGGAATTTCTCGACTTCATTGAAATTGAAAATTTGTTTGAGGCGTCACGGAAGAATCTCCTCATGGCCGGCCCAACGATTTATTAATAATCAATGTCATTCTGTAAATTTTCTTGCAAAGCTGACGTATGTCTGTGTCTTTGAATGCAAATAAATCGCTTTATTCTAGCTCGGCTGATCATTGGTGTCGCGCCACTCTTCTAGTTTGAAAAACAAGCGTTCATTATTTCTAATTAGAGAGTACAACCGCAGTGAACTTTGTTCACCAACCACGCGTAAGTTGGATACTGCTCAGCTCAACATGGCTAGGAATCCATTGAAGCTGAAAGGGTTGTTTCTTCTCCAAACGGTTGAACCATTTTTGCCATTCGTCAAGGGGTAGTTTGAATCACATTTCACGATCCAAAGAGGCACGCTATTCGGGATCGATCGATTTTGCTTGGGCCTTGTTTGAGATTCTTGTGCATATTTGATACGGTAGTTCGTTGAGTCATCCACGTGCTATAGTTGATCTCCTTAGATTGTTCGTTTAAAAAATAGTGACTGTGACACAGAGTGAGTCGAATAGGATTTCGTGCACCACACATATCTAGAAAATGTGATTGATTGACACTTATTTCAAATAAAGAACGTTTTTACTCTGTTTTATCAATCATCACATTTTAGGTTTTTGACTTTAAACTGAGGCACTCTGAAAGAGGATGGTCGGCTAGTTGAATGGATTATGGAACAGCAACAAATCACCATACACTCACCGTGGATGTGAAACAGTACCGATAGATGATAATATCATTAAAAATCGTATTTTATGCAGCACACGTCAGAAACATACAGTCGCTAATAAGTAACAATCTTTGTTTCATAAATAAGTGCATTAAATCCAACTGATAAACATGTAGTTATTAATATAGGAACACAGATGAGCTTTTGTGGGCGTGTGCGGATGCACGTCGCTTTCCGTTTGATTGGAACTCGTTGAAATGTAAATGTACGAGACTTTTCGTTTATTTACACGGTATATGTAGCATGAACTTTTCATCTATACTAAGGATGTAGGGTGTTTGAGATAACAGAAATGGGTGTCAGATACACATGAGGTTGCTTCCACTGAGACCGCTCAGAAAGTTCTACATTTTATGGCATTCTTCAAAACTGACTTGTGTTTTCAGTGAATATGCCAACAGGGGGTTGCACAAATCAACTGAGAATCGATGGACATGAGCATTTTGAAGCACCGTGGAAGTTTTTCATGCATTTCCTCGTCTATCGCAGTTCCGCGGTTGTTCTTTTTGAGGCAGAAACCATAAAGATCATATTGGGGATTTCATTTTGGTTTATACTTGCCGTTTTCCTAAATTCTCTTCTTTCATACTTCATGATTTCATCGGTTTTCTTTCCACAAGTTTACTTTACCACCGGAACCTTTCTTCGCGTATTGTATGTAGTCTTTTTAAAGAGACTGGACATTTAGCGGGAATTCTGTTTTAACCAGCTCAGTCTGCTTTCCCTTTCATCCTAAAAGATTATTGCAATCGAGTTGGTTTCTAATGAAGATACCATTACGCTCATTGTTACTGTCAGGGCTTCTTTCGACTCGGGTCTGTATGGTCTTCATTCTGCAATTCTCGCGTAAGGAGCCCGTTCCTTATCCGAAACAGGGACTTCTATTTGGAGCTTCAGTACTATCCCTGACTCACAGAGACCTGTGAGCATATCTGGCTTTCCAAGGACACTAATTCAACAATTATCAAAAACACTTTTGCACAACATGCGTTACATTTATCGCACTGAAAATGACCGAGAATTCTGTCGTAAAAGAACTTCCCTCACAGCCTTTCGCAGTTTGGGTACTAAGTAAAAAGTTTGCAATTTAGAAGCTGCAACTTTGCTCATTCTACTTACCAACGAAAAGTGAAGTCCTTCGCTTTTAATTCCTTTTCTCGGCTATCATTTGTCTCCAGATATGAATCTGCTAAATGCCCCACAAGTGCTTATCTGACTTTTCAATAATTTTCTCGAAAGAGTGTATTGCAATGAGTTAAAATAATTTTTCCAAATCCTTGGTCATCATTTCCCGAGTGTAGCACTGCGCAGTTATTCCCCCAGGCATACTTCCAAGTTGTATTAGCAAACTTTCTTCTATCTGTTCTGTATTTGTTTTCGAAACACAGACGATGAGTTTCTGTGCAAAACTTTCTGAAATTCTTCCGGTTTCTATTTCATCAGGGCAAATTTGTCCAATAAAGAACACTTTTCCACCCAGTCCGGTCCTTCACCGAACTTATCTGAATGTTTGAAATACAGCAGCACTCGTTTAAGTTCAAGTCCTCTTACAGACTATAAGACTATTGAAAACGATATACTCTCCTGAGCTGGCTCGGTCACGTACCAAACAACCACAACAAATAACGTTGGCCGGTGGTTTTAATACATTCAGCTGTATGTTGACAAGCTGGAATGTTTGTCTTTCTCTACATTCATGAGCTCAGAATATTTCGGACCCCAAACCTATCTTGCCTATTTACGCCCATAACTTTGTCACCCATATCGTGCTGGTTTACCTCCCTGAAAAGAACCCCGGTCTCTGGAAACGGGACTTCAAACTTCAGTTGCATTGTTTAATGATATTCAGTCATGGCTCATTGATACCTCTTAGGAAACAGATCTTTAAACTTATCAACCGGTAAACAGAATTACACAAGCATCTCTCCCCCAGACACCTTGGTACACACACGTCAGCTGGTCTTCCTGATATTTCGCATCGGAAAATATGTTATAACTACTAATGTATCCCCTCTCTACCACATAAGATTCTTGTTGCTCGGTGCTTGGCCTATGTAATGACGAGAAGACACATCGATTTTTAACTGAGTTGTGGATTATACAAAATGCACGTATTTAGGTTTTTTTCTGTGCAGGCCGACTATGGTAGATTTCACAGAGTATATCATTAACCAAACTGTGGACATACGAGCCTACAGAGAACAAGTAAGTACATCCATGAATCTGCTTCAAATTTCCTGAGCCATTTTTCCACTTGGGGAGTTTGCCAATGACACTGGTAGAACTTCACCTACAGTCTATCCTAATAAAGAACCACAACCGGTTTTATGCTCAGTTTTGTGCTAGCATCACTGAGTTCAACTAAAATGACTCAGAGATATAACAGACTATTTTGATCTATATGCACTGGCTCAATTCAATTGTGATTCATTTCATGATCACTCGCAACTATATCTGAATATCTGTTTTAATATACGGAGATGGTTCATCCTTGTCGATGAAGGGAATTGGGTTTACGTCGGGGCTACACAATAGTTATAAAAATGTCCACATTCTTCATATTCAAGTTTCAAGGACTGAGCATCCCATGATTTGTAAAACGCGCTCGGACAGATCACTACGTCCGCTGGTATCGGTGTAAGTGCTGATGCTTGCTTGTGTATTTGATGAGTTCCGGCTCACGGAGTTTCCTTTCTGTGTCTCTGCAGATCGTGCAAGTACATAACCTTACGAAGAACAATGTGGCCAGCATACTACAACTCAATGAATAATTGCTAAGAACAACTTTTTTGCGTCTAGGAAAACCATGAGTCATTTAAATAGCCTCAATTCAAGCAAACTCAAGTGTTCAAGTTGATCCCTAACGGATCTTTGTGATAGATTTCATCTCTTCTCTGAGTATACTTTATATATATATATATATATATATATATATATATATATATATATATATATATATATGGTGAACATCCATTTTTAATATACAGCTTCAGTTTAGCGTAAAAGAAAGATCCTGACTGTTCAGGGAAGTATTCCTAAATTTCAGTGCATAAAACGAATATGTCCCATGTTTGTTCATCGATAGCCCTCTTAGAGCCTGAAAAATTGGTTTCGAGAAAGCTGTGACAGCAGATCATTACGATTTCCACTCACTCACTCACATTCTCACACCCCTGCTTTATTCTCGTTCATCATTTTCAAACTAAAATAGGCGACCGGTTAGAGTTTCGTTCTTGACTGCAGCTGCACAGTTCACTATTTTCATGTACTGACTGACAGTGGAGCCAACACCAATGGCGTGTAGTCAGCGTCAAAAGACATTTTCTCCCCACCAACACCTTCTCCAAATCTCTTCCCCCCGGCACCCGACTTCATGAGCAAACAATTTTAAAGCTACTCTCTGTTATGAGCGTTTTTGAATGATTCGACCCCAACTCCCTTCCTGATTTATGTTGGAGACACAAATTTTGGTGTGTTAATACGGATAAATCCTTTCAACAACTCACGCCATGGAGGTAAACTGATTTCATCAACTGGTATCCAGTACTCATCCCGAAATAAATCCTTTCAAGTACATCAACTTTTTGTTCACCTCCATAATAGTAATGCTATTACTAATTCCTTTTTCGCACTGACCCATTTTAATCCTCTACAGTTCTTTGTAAATCCTGTGGTCTTTACAGTAGGCCTCACAAACTGGCAATGTCCAACAACTACCTTCATCCATGCTAGTCATTCGATGACTCTTCGTCCGTTTCACAGTGGTTGTAGGTATACGCCAGGGGAGTATGAAATATTTAATTGACTTGAACTGACTGAGCTTACGGAACACGACTTGACTTGTGAACAGTTTCTAATGTGACAACTCGATCTCGTTTGTCAATGAACAAAGTATAAATATGGGCGTAATTTATAATGTTTCTTGTCTGAACACGCACCGGACAACCTTGAATATGAAGGCATCATGGAGAGATTCAAGAATAGCATCTTATTACATTTATTTGCACGGTGAGAAATAAAATAACCACAATAAATATTTCTTCCATCAGGATGTGAGTATGTGTTACGGGAAATATGGTAGTTAGATTTTCCGTGTTATATGCATTTGCGAACAAAGCCGTGGCAATAATACTAAGCTAACAACTCATCATACTACTTTGATCTTTCTCCCCCTTTCCAGGTCATACACGGAGGATTTGAAGACTTAAGGTCACCGTAACAGCAAATTGTGCACCTTTGACAAGTGCTCGGTTGCAGAGATCTCGTTAGCAGCATTTTCCTTCCAATCTTCCTTCATCTGGTACTTCGACGGTTCCTGATGTGCATGTTCCGTTTACACAGTGTCTTATAACCACAGGCTTCTTTTGTGAGTCAAATGGTGTCAAACGACCCCACTGAAATGAACAAAGTGGTAATCATTATCTGTCAATACTTCAATGTAAATAATATCTGATGACAAATTTAACGATGCTGTTGGACAACGTATGAGTGATTCACATGGCAATAAAGAGTCGGGTACTAATTACGGCACAACTGGGGCAAAAATTGAACACAGGTTTGCTGTTAGTCACTTCTGAGCAATTGTCGCAATGGTAACATTTGATGCATTCCGTTGATAGGTAGTTATATTAGGTGAACCGACTGAAGTTACCTGCTGGCTTGAATGTGATAGTGAAGATGGTTATTATTAAAATTGCACAAATGAACATCAGAACGAGTGAAATTTTTAGTTCTTACATCCTGGGACGTCGGACATGATGACCCTTGTACCCTGGTATATATATATATATATATATATATATATATATATATATATATATATATATATATATATATATATAATGTATCTGTACGCATCCTAATCAGCTACAGTTGACTTTACTCTAACCACCAATGTGCTTTTGACAATCTATCATGCCACCCACCCAAAGCGCCTACACTGCTAATACGTCGAGTCGCTAGCAACGGGAAATCAGTCCCAGCAGAAGTGTGGAGGTTGGGGAAGAATCAGAGCCACTCAACAAATTTAGATTCGATCTTAAAGGGTTTGGTATCTTGGGAAACAGATTGGTAGGACAAACGTGACAAAATCTTCGCGTTGTGCGTGTATGTGCACGTGCAGGTCACAGTCGTACACTCCTTGCCCTCTTCCACAAAATTCACTGTAACAAAGCAAAGTGAGTTCACCGTTGCTACAATTGGCTTAATGTGAAATATATCACAGATTCAAATTAGAATAACACCACTATTGTTCCTTGTGTTGTCACTGACTAATGAAAAATTACTTATGCAAAGTGCTTCATATTACAGTCCAGATGAAATATATGGCATTGTAGAGCAGCAAAGAGTCAGAGTACTTTTAGGCGGATATACCATAAGTACTTATTCACCACCAGAAGTATCCGATTTAGTTACCGTAGAAAGTATCAGTGTATCAGCCTGTGCATAATGTGTTTCATCAATTTGTGGATCATTTCAATTTTATCGCCCATATTTGACAAGTTATCCCGACGACTTCTCTTTAAACTCTTTGGAGAAGCGTTCTCAAAGTCATGTTATTATTTTCGATATGAGTAGTATGGGATCGTATCTGGAAGTGAGGACGAAATTTTCCCAGAAGCAAACGACCGGTTTCGCGGTTGTTGCCGCTCATCAGGTACGCGTACCCAGTACTGTTCCGCCTAATCAGCCTAATACTTTGGAAGAATCACCGTGTGGTTTTAAAAATAGATTCCCCGTCCACGTGCACTCCACTAGATTCAAGTGAGATTACAGCTGTAAACCAACAGTGGAGTGCTCAAGGATAATTTTGATTGGGCGGAGGAGTGCCGGGTATGCATATCTGATGAGCGACAATAACCACGAAACCGGTCGTGTGCTTCCGGGGGAATTTTGTATTGTCGTCCAGATACAATCCCATACTACTCATATCGAAAATTCATACTTTGGACCATGTGTCCTCGTTTTGAAGGTTAGCCGTGTTAGCCGACGAATTAGCTTTGGAAGAAACACCGTGTGATTCTAAAAATAGACTCTCCGTCCATGCATGTTTCATATGATTCAAATGAGATTTCAGGTTATTATTCTCAGAAATCTGCCACTAAAGGGATTGTACATCAAGAGATGTTATTGTGTATTGAGTACAGTTACGTGTCCATGACAGCATGGTCACTATCGTCAAACGACTGTATTAAAGACGAAACTTAATGTAGTGTAGTGTATCAGTCTTTTACAGTCAGCATGGGCGTATATAAGATATTCTAGAAAGAGATTTGCGATTAAACGAGAGTCTCAAAGTTTTCGTAAGGAAGAACTCAAATTCAAGCTTCCGCTTATTCAGTTAAACCTCGTGATTATTCTCCCTCCAAAAGTAATATACTGTGTTCATTTCTTAGCTTGATATACTTCGGGTAAAGGTGATTAAAATGAGCCAAGCATCATCCAAGTTCGGGAACAGCTACTAAGGTATATGCACTGGGTTGACATTCATAAAGAACGATTTCACTCGAAAAATGAAGCAGCTCGAGCTCTGTGAATTGTGAACATTTCACTAACCTGCAGTGTGAATTCACTGTCTAACCTACTAACATGTTTCGATTTATAGAGTTAGCAAGCGATGAGTTAACCAGTGCCTAAACCAGAATGTTAGCACCCTCAGACAAAATATCTGCCTCTCTTTTTCTGCTTGAAGTGGATTATTTGATTTCGATGCAAATTAGGCTATTTGTGTTGATTACCCAGTAAAGGTGCTGTAACGAATGCCGATTTCCCAAACTCTTGCTCACGAGGGATAACACAGAACAAAATTCACAGCTTGTATTCGGAGATTTGACATGAATTTTCGAATACCGGAATGTCTTTCAATCACTAACCATTGACGGTCTTCTTCGTTAGCGAATATCTTTCAATTTACTGTTTAAATGACAGCGTTCATTATTTTAATTCAATGGTGTAATGGCCCTTGTCATTGTCGTAGGAAGGTGGTACATCTCGTTGAGATGTCTCAATAAAGAACGACAAGACTTTATTAGGCCAATGTGAAATTCCTCTCGATTCCGGAAAATAATACAGTCACTGAATAAGTTTTGTCAGTTGACTGCCAGGCATACTCACTTTCCTGAACAAATATCCAATGAAACATCATTTGGTCATCTTTATTTTCCATCAACCTCGGGGATCTACGTCAAAGAAATAGTGATGGTTTGCTGGTGAATCACACACTGTACGCAGCAACCATCAGATTGGATTTTGTGTATTAATCCAAAACCATAGCAGTGTAAATAAACGATGAATGAAGTCTACACATGGAAAACGGAATCAGTTTTTCTGGTTGGTCGATTCACTTACAGATCTCTCATGATTTTACTTATTCTTTGAGAATTGTCTGAAAGACAGGTGAGTGAATGTTCAGCCTAAGGCACAGTTGTAATCATTCTGATTGCTATCATTTTTCATCATCCAAAAACTTCGTCGATAGACCGCTTCGGCTTCTAGTTTAAAAGCAATCATATTTCTCATTTTTCTGTAAATTATTACATCAAAACCTAACAACATTTTTCAGTTCACACCGGTTTTCAAGGAATTCGTGTCACTCTGAATGAGGTAAGCCACAGGAGAAGAACAAACCGGTCTGATCTGAACCAAAATAACCTGACCTCATCTCCTCCCACTCCACCTAATCGGAACTAGAGAAAACTGAACTATACTTATCCTCCGGAAGATTAATTTAATAAACTTTGTATTTCTTTGTGGCCTAACATGTTGTCACAGTAATTTCGCAAAAAATGTAACTCAAATCCTAACAAAACTGCAAAACAGATGGGACAAAACACTAGAAATAAACCAGAAATGTAGTCTCCATATCATGATTTCTGCCAAGAGCAGTCTTTAAAGCCACCACGATGAAGGTCCTAAACATAATTTATAGGCATAAAGCCAAACCGTATCAGCTGGGACACACGGGATGCTGGGCAAATAATTCGGCGTGACGACAAATTGTTCTTTGTGTGCTAATTGAACTCATACCGCAAATCGTATGAGGAAATCGTATAGCTGTGAAAAAGCAAAACAGACGGGCGGAAAAAACTGAATGAGGACGCTGATACTACTGGACTTCTTCTCACTTACGTCACGCTGAGTTCGTCCGTTCAATCCGGATCGTAATGTAGGTAAATGAGTCGGTCATTTCGACACAAACAGATGCCATTCATGATGCTTAATTTATACCAAAGATTCAAGGAACACATCGAAAAGAATGCGAATGATGAAATTCAAGATATTTACATTAACTCAGTCACTACACTGCGAGCACAACGACAAATAGATTACTCCTTTGGGCCGATATTCGCAACTTACTACCTAAATAGTTATTAGTAAGCAGAATTGCAATAAACCCACGAAACTGAAGATGAAGTCAGACGCACGTACGCGCTCAAATCACCTGTAAAATTGGCCAAGAAAGTTGAAAGCTAGTAAAACGAATTAACCGACTCAATCGATATGACGTCCACATTAATAGCTTTAAGCTTCGCATTGACATCAAACGAAAACTGCGTAAGGACACGTTTAAAAGGGATTTATTTCTTGGAAATACGTGGAAAGACAACTATGGGTAAATTTGGTAAAGCCGTTGGTCCAAATAACTTGACACCGAGGGTGTCAACTGAATTTGCTCCCATTTATTCCTCAGTTTCACCAAGTTCATTCAATTTACCTGAAGCCCACAAAATATCACCGATTGTGTGTTGTTGAATTATCCATCATATTTGTCGTCTCTTAGATTGTAACCTCCCTGATTGCAATATCTTCTCCGGAGGGAACGTTCTTGCTGTGCAAGAAACTTTTGTCTGTGTAAAATCTCCAACCATGAAGTAAATCTTTTTAAATACGAAGGTGAAACGCTTTTGTTTGAATTTTACCCTCGTTCCCCCATACCATCGCCATCACGAAAAAAGAAGCAATTTTCTGTCAAATTTGGGTAATAATTTCCATTTCCAAACAAAATCTGTTATACGCTTTTTTTCAGGATGTGATATAATTCCGATGCCTCGGTGCCATGCCCGACTTATTGGGAACTTACACGGATCTCCTCACCATTATGACCAATAGTGCAGTTGGCCTGTGAGGCTATGAATCATCCCACTTATGCTGTCCTCGTGTGCAAACATGTAATAATAAGTTAGAATTACTGGGTCATTGGGTTCAATGAGTTCTATTGATGTTATTCTAGTCTCATCTAGATAAATTAGCGGAAATGGTGAAGGCTTTAGTTGTTCGGTGATGGAATGGTTTCCGTTTCATTCTAAGAAGTCATTATTGTTCGACAGTCAATGTGAACCAGACGCTGTTAAGATGAAAACTACTGGTGAGGCTAGTTTGCCGTCTTTGTACTACATTTTTATAAACATTGAGATGATGCGGCCTAATATCACGCGTTCGTTTCACAAACCATACTCAACATTACATCAAGTCGAGACAAATGTTTCTGGTCAAATTTAAGACACATTTTCAGGAAACTCGTCGTAAACATCATGCTACTTATGTGACTACTTACTTTTGACCATTTCTGTCCTTGAATGCAATACTTCTGAAGAAGTGATCACAAGCGGAGCTTTTTCCTGAGCAGCAGGACTACTGTACTTCAGAATCGCGGTGCATACGTTGGACCAATTTGAGTTACTAATGAACGAGTTCAAATAAGCTAAATCTGAGGGACTGCTGAGAGCATGTGGCGACCAGAATTGGCGAACCCCTTCATTAGATCTGTTAATGCCGCTAATGTATGACGGTCAGTGGAGGAATGCAGTGGCAGCAAGGTTGAGGTTTGTAGTGTGAAGAGACCGGGCGCTCTTCCGGAGGAGTGGCAAGTGCACAATCTGCACAACACAACAAGAAAGCTCTATGAGTCGAAGCCCAGTAAGTGCATCATAGTATCCTACACCTACATTAATCGAACAAGATGGCTGCTTTCAACTTGCTCAGTACAGGATGGAAGTTCGAGCCTCCGCATGAGAGTACAAGTGAAACGCTCGAAAAGATTATCACACAGTAAAAATACAAACTTTTGAGAAGTGATGTTGCGAATAAGTACAAAACCTTTCATGTAGCATGCTTCATAAACGCAAGTGTGACCCAGTGTGATGTCGGTGTACGTCTGCACTACTCCTTAGTACCAAAACACAAAAAGAGGAAAAGATCTCATTTTCAATATCAGTGGACAGGGAAACCGTTTTATGCATTGGCATTGTAAAAATTGTTTGATTACTCGTAATTATTCTTCTTCCTCTGAGTACCAGTTGAAGGTTATAGATAAGATGAGGGATGATTTCACGAAACAATGATTTAGCCCTCATGCGGTTAAATCAAGTAGACCTCTGGTCGGGTGCGCAAGCATTCGGTCAAGTTCTGTCGTTAAAATTGACTGAGGTCATAAATTTTTTGTTGAAAACGTTTTATTGCTCGAAAATTCCTTCGGAACTCTTCGAGAAAGTTGACGTGCATCTTAGAGGGCACCATATATATCGGATTTGTGAATTACATTTATTTGGAACCTATAATCGAGGATTCGCGATATTTTGTGGGCTTCAGGTAAATTGAATGAACTTGGTGAAACTGAGGAATAAATGGGAGCAAATTCAGTTGACACCCTCGGTGTCAAGTTATTTGGACCAACGGCTTTATCAAATTTACCCATAGTTGTCTTTCCACGTATTTCCAAGAAATAAATCCCTTTTAAACGTGTCCTTACACAGTTTTCGTTTGATGTCAATGCGAAGCTTAAAGCTATTAATGTGGACGTCATATCGATTGAGTCGGTTAATTCGTTTTACTAGCTTTCAACTTTCTTGGCCAATTTTACAGGTGATTTGAGCGCGTGCGTGCGTCTGACTTCATCTTCAGTTTCGTGGGTTTATTGCAATTCTGCTTACTAATAACTATTTAGGTAGTAAGTTGCGAATTTCGACCATGCAAAGTGATCCCGGCTATTTTGGTGTTGTAGAGTTTGACAACACGATTTTATCAACCGCTAAATGAAGACCGTTATTGAGCGTGAAATATGGCTGCAAATGAAGGCTTTTTAATTAATTTTCTCAGATCTTCATATAAAGTAGGATGAACAGTTTCGGATGCATAATAAACAATTCTATCTATCTATTCTGTCGGGTCTCTGAAAATATGTTAATATTCTGTGTTTCTTTGTTTGTATAATTCATGTCATTGTGTGCATTTCGCAAGGTGTAATGTGACGCCAAGGCAGGATTAGAAGACAAAACTGCTTTTCGTCTGTAATAATGGGCGTTGGAATACGTTTGCAATAGAAGTGTAAATCCCAGTGAGTGACTGCCAGAGTGGATCGATTTATTTGAGTCCTGTTCAAGATCCGTGTAAATATTTTCTGCGGTTGTTCGCTGAGTCATCCACAGACTGTTTCTGGTAGCTTCAAGTTGTTTGCGTAAGAAAAAAAGTCACGCTGACACCGGATAGGTTCAATAGCGTTTAATGCACCATGCTTAACTGGGAAATGTAAGTGAAACTGATTTCAGATGGGGCTGTTTTCTACGCTGACTACTCAGTATTCACGTCTGAGGATTTTCGGCTTGCAGGCAAGATACGCAGAAGGGAAATAGTCCGCTAGATGATGAAAGCGAGAAAAAACTCGTGGGATTGAGTAACCAATAAGGCTTATCAGTCACGTGCCCAAACCAACACACTAATTGGGAAGGTGAAACTGTACTAGTGGATAATTATGGCATAAAAGAAAATTGCATTTTATCCTGCATGTGCCAGAAACGCTCAGTCGCAATTAAATAAGTATCCCTGTTTCATACATACACCCAGGGACATAAACACATACACATGAAGATTTTCAGCTGAGCACTCCGATGCGAGTTTTTGTTCGCATATGGACACGTGGTACTTTCATCTTGATTAGAACTCGTTGGAAAGTGAATACACCATATTCGACGCCTAGATTTGTTGGGTATCACAAATGGCACTAGCACGTCATCCACACCAAGGGTATAGTGCGTATTAGGTACTAGAATTTGGTGACATAAACATAGGATTGATTCCATTTTCATAGCTTAGAGGTGTAGGATTTTTATGACATATATTTAAAGAAAGATGTACTATCTGTGACCATGCCAACAGCACACTGCATACATCGACTGAGAATCGAGTGACGTCAACGTTTGGATGCTCAGCAAAAATTGGTCGCAAATTTCTCCGCTCGCCGTAGTGCTCTCGTTCTTGGGCCTAGACTGAAAAACCAGTGTCATCGCGAGAATTTCATTTCGGTTGTTATTCACTCTATTTCTACGTGTTCTACTTTACAGCTAAGTTTATCCTGTGGTTTCCTCTCTACAAGTTTGTTTGTACTATTGGGATTCTCCTTGTCTTGTCTGGGGCGATTTCAAAAGACTGGAAGACTGTGCTTTAAAAAATCTAGTCCATTTTTCTATTCGTCCAGTAAAAAATCCCAGTCCAGTCTAGTGAGCATACACTTGTACACATACACACCAACAGGGTACTCTCTAACTCGGGTCTGCAAAGTCTCATTTCTTTTCTCCCTAAGAATGGTTTTGGCCCTTTAATCGTGTCAAAGACATTATATCCGACTCCCATTTCATACGATGAAATCTCCGAATCTAGTCCAACTGTCTGTGCTGCCCACACGAGCGTTTTTGCTTACTCCTGGAGGTCAACTTCATTGGTATGCCATCAATTTTCTTACGTTCGAAAATGATTCCGTAGCCTGGATGAAGTGGGTTGCATTTGTATCCGACCTGCACACACTCCATGTGCTTAGCTGTTTACTCACCCCACTCTGTCACACATTTCTTGCCTTGTTCCTACGACAGCCTCAATCGATGTTATCCATGTGTTTAACTCGTATCTGTGTCAGCCCATTCGATTGCCTCATCCTGCCGCTTATTAATGAACCTTACGTTCCACGTACTAGTCAATCTCTTTATTGTTTACGTACCGTCCTCGCCACTCACTTGTTTCTTCTAGTCCATTCACACTTTTTCGCTCCTTTACTGACAAGTTTCTACTGCCGGCTAATCTGCGTAATCCTCTGTTTATCTTGTTGGGTCGTTTACTACTGCCCCCCGTTTTCCAACTTATACAATCACTAACTATTGCCATCGCTGTGCTTTCCACGTCACTGATACGCTGGCTTTCAAACAAACTATTGGTGTTACGATCTACACATTACTATGTTCCATTCGGGGCCTGCCATCTGTTCAGCTGACCCTTTGTATTGGTCATTTGTCTGTGACAGCATTGCTGTCCTTGACCTCAACCCCGCCTGTTTGTTTCCTTTGACATAAACTGTCATCCGACCGCTGATTGTGACTGGTCATCCTTATGCACCTGCCTCACATAATTGCACACCACTTTGTTCATTGTTTGACTTTAGTCTCGACCCTTCTTGCCTGCGATTTCCACCCACTCTGACGAGCGGTTTAATCTTCGTTGACTAGTCTGTACCTAGTGACCAGATAGCCCACAAATTGAGACATGCTTTCATTACCGCTTCACTGTTATTTTATACTGTTACACGCAGTTTGTCGACTTCGCCCTAACTGACTAAGGGTTCGCGGTTAGCCTACTACGAGTCACTCAACCACTGGACCAGAGTCCTGTAAATATATTTATCGTGAGTTTTCCTGCTATCCATGACTCTTGCAGGTCTGTCGTCATTACTCCCGTTTCAAAAGTGAACAAAACAACGATCATCAGGAAATGCTTCCCGCCTACAGTCGTTACATCTGCTACAATGAAAATAACCGAGAATGCTATCCATGAGCGCAACGGATATCACATATGGACGCCCCACATGACCCATTGAAGTTTGCGCGTATCACAATTAGCTACACTGTACACGTTTCAACTTCGCTCATTCCAACATATATTCGAATGATAAGGCGAAATAGTTCAGATGTGTAATCCTTGAGTAGTGTTCCGGTTCATGTTGTATTCTGTAGTCACCACTCAGCTACAGATAAGATTCTTGTAAGCATCCGGAATTGCTTACCTAGCTATATAAACAATTCCTCGATAGAGTTAGACAAAAGGTCTTCTAAACACTTGATCGAAAATTCCGGAGTATTGTAAGGCGCTGTTCTTTCTATATATATATATATATATATATATATATATATATATATATATATATATATATATATATATATATATATATATATATATCTTCTGTTCTAATCAGTAACCATTGCATCATCACTCCGGTTTATATCTAAATATCGTCAAAAGAGTCTTCCCGTAACAAGCCATCTGTAATCCTTCTGGTTTCACTAGATTCAGAGAGAATTTTGCCAAATGCTGAATACTTTTCAGTTCAGTCCGATCCTTCACTGAAATAATCCAGACATTTGGTATACATCTGCGCCCTTTCGCGTTTATGTGACCTTTCATAAAATGCGACTATCGAAAACAGGTTGCTCTCGAGAGGTGACTCTATCAAATACATAGGGACTAAGTGGTTTGCACACATTCGGATATGTGTTGGTAAATTACTACTCTCCTCTTTTTACATTCGTTAGTCCAAACTATTCTAGACCATGAAACCCTTCTTGCTTACCCATGACCATCAGTCTGTTCTCCCTACCTTAATGCATTTTTCTCCTGTGACATTCACTTGCTGTATGAAACAAGACTTAAAACAGTAATCCCTCCCTAGACTGCCACCTGGATGATTGCAATAATCTCTCTTTAACAAATGCTGAGGATGACCATGCACCGTGCAATAAGCCACCAAAACCCAGTAAGAAACAGTTTCTTTGGAAGTTTACCATCTGCAAGAAGTACTTTCGGTGCGTATTTACTTGTCCTAACAAAATTGGCCCTTTCATATAGGGATATGATATCAGTTAAAATCCACCAGTGAATAGGTTTGGTGAGTTCTAATCATGTTTGGCGTGTTTTATCGGAGTGATATAACTATATTCATATGAAAATCAGTTGACTGGAGCGCGAAGACGTTGATATTGTTCTCCTGTCATGTTGACCCAGCCAGAAGTTGTCTTGCGCCAACATCGATGTGGTGACTAGAAGGCATGGTGCTAGTAAGCGGTTTTCGTGCCACTTTCGGATGAACGGTGAGAACAACATGCTTTTCCCTTACGAATCGTACACATTTGACTTTAAGGTTCTTAAATCTACACAAGTCAGTAATGTTCATTCAGTCGGATTTCCGCATCACGGGTTCACCAAGCAGGAACTTATTTTACCTGAGTCGAAAGTTGAAATTGATCCAATTTACGGAATCTTTAGATTGCAATTCAGTCTGCACACCTTCTGTGATCACTCGAAAATAAATCTGAATTACCCTTTTAATGTACGGAGATGGATTGCACGTGCCGAAAAATTCTTTTTCCTTCGAATGAAAGAATTTTTACGTGGGTATAAATATTACACCTGACATCAGTGCAGTGACACTGCATCCATTTCTGTCAATCATTATCTTTATCCTCGCCCCATGCATAAACTTTGTTTTTCCACTCCACACGAAAGTGTTCATGTTTCAACCGCTAATATGGCACGCTCTTTTGAATCCTCCTTGATCGTGTCTCGGTCTGTACCCTTTGTTCTTCTGGTTTGCATAAACTTCTCTGTGGCTCGCGACTTTGGTTTTCTGACCACAAGCAAAGCATCATTTGATTCGTGATTCTGGGGCTAAAACTCCTCTGTGTTCTACCAATTACTGTCAAGAGCAACGGCTGTGAACCCAGAAAACCCATAATGCAGTCAAGTGGCGTCATCTCAAGTAAGCTTTGAAGAACTCAATCCATGTTTCCTTGTAGGCTAATACGCCATGTATTCTTGTGGATCCCTAGTAGATAGATGTGATAGATGTCATTGTTTTCCAAAACAAGTAGACAGGAAATCATGTTTTATCCAAGCCAACTCACATGTCAGCGATTCGGATCAACTCTGGAGCACTCAGATTTTGTCACTTACTTTATTCCGTCAATTTTCGTGCTATAATAGCCGGCCAGTCAGGGTTTACTTCTTGACTGGAGTGACGCAGTTAACTGTTTCGAGAAAAGCGAGCTGCTCCAGATACTGGCTAATTGTGGAATAAACACAGATGGCATATAACCAGTATCAAATTTTTGCTTCTCTAATCACCAACAGCCTCACCACTCCCGGATTTCATGGGTAAATATTTTCGGGTGTTTCTGCAGGGTGCGATCCATATGCCTCTCCCCCATTTTCTGCCTCCTAAGGGTTCACAATAATTGCAGATTACTAATCATGCTGAACATGTAAAGTTCTGTTGTGCCTCAGAAACTCAGCAATTCATGCTGTTGAGAGTAGCCGAATTCACCAGTCCGTATTTCAGTCTGATATCAAATCAAACCCCTTCAGTTTCGTCAGTATTGCGTTCTCCGTCCCTCAATAGTAGTGCTATAGCAAATTTGCCAATCCGCACTGAAACACGGTGATCCTCTTCAAATCCTTTACTTGCTATGATCCTTACAAAAACTGTTGCTTTCCAGCACGGACTGAAAACGAGGCCGTGCACAAAACTAACTTTCTCAATGCTTGCAATTTCATATTACTACGTCTGAAACAGTGTGGTTAGGAGTATGTGCCTCAGTGAAGTGTGAACTATTTTTTTGACATGAGCTGACGCAGTGAAAAGTGAACTAACTTGCGCAGAGTCTCTAGTGTGATAAGTTGATTTGGTTGGCCGATGAACAGTGCATAACTATGCGCCTACTTTTAAAAAGTTTATATGCCAAATACACACTGGAGACCATCGATCATGACGGTATCATAAAAAGATCCAAGAAAAGCATCGAACAACAATTACTTACATTGTGAGAAATGGTGAAACTGCAAAAAGGTGATTCGTCTGTCAGTGTGTGTGTACAAGTTACGGAAAATGTGGCGGTTAAAACTTGTAGTATTTTGTGCATTAGCGACCAAAGTATTGGTAGTAGCTTGGAGCTAGGAGCTCGCCAGGCATCTTTGATCTCACTGTCCTCCTCCGGCTCATACAAACGAGATAAGGAGAATTACTGTTACCATAACCAAAAATTTTGCACCTCTGATAACTGCTCGGTTGCAGAGATCTCGTTGGCAGCATTTTCCTTCCGATCTTCCTTCACCTGGTATTTCGACGGTTCCTGATGTGCACTTTCCGTTTACGCAGTGTCTTTTGAGTCATATGGTGTCAAACGACCCCATTGAAATGAACAAAGTCGTAATCATTATCCGTCAACACTTCAATGAAAATGTTATTTCATTAAAAATTAGCTACGTTGTTCGATACTGTTAGAGTCACAAACAATTTTCGTGTATGTTTCCGGAAAAACTGTGCACTGTTCCCGTATAACAAATTAATAAAACTGGGCCCACAAACGTTGGTTCTACAAATGACAAGCATACTTTAACAATGAGATAATTATTTTTATAATTAACCATTCATGAGATATTTTGTCAACGATATGATTCCTGAGGGTAATAAAGAGTCAGGTACGACTTACGGCACAACTCGAGCAAGAGTTTATCACAGGTGTGGAGTTGGTCACTTCTGAACAGTTTCCACAGTGATAACATTTGATGCATTCTGTTGATAGATCACGTATGAGGTGAATCGACTGAAGGTACCTGCTGGCTTGAATGTGATAGTGAAGATGGGTATTGTTAGAATTGCACAAATGAAAATCAGATCGATTGAAATTTTGAGTTCTTACAACTTGAAGCTTTGGATACGATGATCCGTTTACTCTGGTATATATGTACATGTATGTGTTTGTGTATGCTTCTTAATCAGCTACAGTTGACTTTCCTCTAACCACCAATGTACTTTTGACAATCTGTCATGCCACCCACTCAATGCGCGTACAGTGCTAATAAATTGAGTTGCTAGCAAAGTTAATTCAATCCCAGCAGAAGATGTGTGAGTGTTGGGGGTGAATCAGGGCTACTCAACAAACTTAGTTCCGATTTTGAGGGGTCTGGTATCTTGGAAAACAGAATGGTAGGACAAACGTGACAGTGTCATTGCGTTATGCGTGTATGTGCACTTGCAGATCATAATCCTACCCACGTTGCCCAAAAGCACGAATATCAATAGAGTAAAATAAATTAGTTCACCAGTGCAGCTATCAGCTGGTATATTACAGACTTAAATGAGAATAGCATTCATATTGTTCTGTGAATTTTCACTGGATATAAAATATAAATTTTTCAATGCAGTTTACGTTACAGTCTCGGTAAAAGATATTGGAACAGGAGAGCAGTAACCGGTAAACCTAACATGACTTGCGTATTTACTGTCCAAGGGTTGTAACTGATTCATTTAGCATAGATCATATCAGTGCAGCTATGTGCGCACAACCAATTTCACCGACCAGTGCATCAATTCCATTTTGCCACCCATATTCAGTGACACCTTTTGCCGATGACTACTCTTCGAACTTCTCAGAGAAGCTTTCGCAAAACCACGTGAATATTCTCCAAGCGAACTTGCCTGTATTGGAATTATTTGGGGCTACAAAATCTGCATAAACTTACATCAGATATTCTAAAACTATTATTCCAAATATGTTTTCACCCATCCAAACGAATGTTTCACAAGTCGTTCAGAGGAATGACCAAACACTGTGCCTCTGGGCATTGAATTAAATTCCATAAGCTTTTTCTTTCCATAGGATTATCATGTCATATCCACTTGTTAGCTTGATACACTTCGGGTAAATGTGACTGAGATGAGCCAAGCTCCAAACACAGTTGACGACAACTATCAAGGCATGTACTCCAGGCTGGTATTCAGTTAGAACAATTTCATACGAAAAATTGTGCTGCTCGAATTTCTCCCAGTGAACTATCAGACCAGGGTAGTTTATGGTTTGACGGATTTTGAGCATTCCATGGACGTGCTGTGTGATTTTCCTGTCTTGCCTGCAAAGACGTTTTGGTTTATGGAATTAGTCAGCAGTGATTCAGTCAGTGGCTAAATTAGAATGGCAACACCCACAAAAACATTTTCTGCGATGCTGTTTCCGATTCCAGTAGGTTATTTTTAATATCATTTCAAATTAAGCTATATGTCCCCCTTAATTATAGAGAAAGTTAGAACAAATAGTGGCCTCCTATACTCTTGCTAATGAGTAATACCATCGAGTGACCTGAAAATCATTTAAACGTTCCATATGTTGAGCGAGTCTAAAAGAAAATAGATCGCTATCTTTTGCCTCATGACATAACACTGGTACTCTGTTGCCGCTGAAATCCTCGTGGTCCATTACCTCACTCACAAACTGCAGATCATGGCAGAAAATGTTAAATGACAAGCATGGTACTGTAAAAGTTGGGATATCAATAGGAGCGTAGTTGATAGAATTTGTAACTCGCCAACTTTTCGGTTACCGTGGATAACCTGTCTCAAAGCAAATTCACAGTCAAATGACTCCGAGAGAAAGTCCAGATATCAGTGGATATTTTGTTCTGTGGTTAGCTGTGTGTTAGCCTGCTAGTATGCTAGCACGTGCATTTGTACGGCAGGCGAGTGATTCGTTGTCCTTTATACCATCGACGGTGACGACGTCAGTAGGCATTGCGACTTTCGGGATGTTTACTCGACAGCGAGCAAGCAAGTTGCACTTGATCTTTCATTTCTGTTTTCTCAAATATTTCTACCAGGTCTGATTAGTCGTCCTCGGATCAGAATCTGGTTAAACGAATCGACTGATTACACACCATACGTTGTCATTTCCGCTATCTTCTTTATGGCGAAGACTACAGCAACAGATCGAAAAAATAAATGTCTAATCGAACCCCCAGGTGAAAACTGTGCAAAACTCATCATACAGCGTGCATGCAAATGTTAGAATCATATTTTCCTTTCGAAATTCGAAGGTCATTGCTGAAGTGTTCTTTTTGAAGGCAAATAATGAAGACGTTAATTCGGCGCCCAGTGGTACTCCGCTGTCTGACCGTTGTAGCAATGTCGATTGTTAACAAATTGCCGCTGTTAAGAATTAAAGTTGATATTTTCAATGATGGATATTTTCCAATGCATCGTGCTATCACTCTCTTTCTCTTCACCGTAAGCATATATAAGTTATTGTCTTACAGTAGTCTTCTTTTATATTTAAATGAACAGCTAACTGCTAGATCCACATCCCTACATAAATTGATTTCACTTGTCGTTCTTTGTCCCTATTCAAGGTTATTGTAGTATTTTGTGCGGCATTCGCTAACGACTTCGTCTAGACTAATTTCCCGTAGTATCCACTCAGGTATTCGATTTCATCTTTACCGTTCCCTTAAAATGTTCCTTGTGCTATGTTACAGTGTAACACTTCTGGGCTGATCCACCTGACTTGATTGTAAATACCAGTCTTAACCCAACGAATAATTTGCACACTGTGTTAATTTTCCACGTCGGCAGCATCGAGAAAATTTCTATCATCCCCAAAAAAGCTGACGAAATATATGAATTGGTTATTGTTGTCAAACAATTAGCTTCGAATAATGCTTATCAAATTTGCATCGCTCCCTTACTTGTCGTGTTTAGCAGAGTACTTATGCGATTAAAGACTTGGTCATTAAAATAAGCGACCTCGCAGTCGTAAACTTGATGAGCATTATTCGAAGCTAATTGTTTGACAACAATAACCAATTCATATATTTCGTCAGCTTTTTTGGGGATGATAGAAATTTTCTCGATGCTGCCGACGTGGAAAATTAACACAGTGTGCAAATTATTCGTTGGGTTAAGACTGGTATTTACAATCAAGTCAGGTGGATCAGCCCAGAAGTGTTACACTGTAACATAACACAAGGAACATTTTAAGGGAACGTTAAAGATGAAATAATGAATATCCTTATGGTAGGAGCAGCATACAAATCGAATATTCAAGGGAGCATTTAGGGAAATGGATTTATATCATGGAGATCTTCCTCCGTTGAAACTAAGCTTTGCGCTATCCGCTAATGATTAAATCATCGAGGCCATCTCTGTTAATGTTGCTATAAGATGAAGGCACTTTCACAGGCTTGTGGATATGTCTGAAATTATCTCCTTGAACCCAGATCGGAAGACTTATCCGCGTATGGTCAACATTTAGTGCTGTGTGAAGCCGTACGTTTAACAATAATTGGAGATGACGGTGGTAAATGAACGCATCGGAGTTGATCGGAACATCAGTGATTATTTGTCTGGAGTGCTGAATTTACATTCCAGGTATGGTGGCTAAAGAGTGATAGGAGAAGCCATCTACGGAAGAAAAATAGAGAGTGCGTAAAGGAAATCAGCTGGGATTGAAGTAAGCTGTTGAAATATATGGCACATCGAGAACATGCTCCTTCGCACATTGTCGTTGGCACAGGGGGGGGGGGGTGAAAATCATTTTAGTCTGTGTGCGATATCAGTAGTCATAGAGCTTTTCACAAAAGGGGTAAGCGAAATAGATTGTAAAGCAAAGAGATAAGAATAAGATCGTCTTAGAGTTGCGTGTTTCCAGAAGTGTGGAAATAAAAACTTAGCGGTGGTAGAAAAATAGTGAAAACAATAAAAGCAACCTCGGAAAATGGTAAAATCTCGTCCTGGTCCCTTTTCTTGGAGCGCGGTCCGGCAAACAAAAGGCGTTAGTTAACCTCTGGAACAGTAAAATATGAGTAACAATGGATAAAGGATCACTGCTAGGTATAATCCTAAACACTGAAATCTTTACAACCATTTGTTCCGCCATGGGATGCCTTACCAGGGATAATACAGCCCTTCTAATGGGTCATTGATAAAAAGGGTTATAGGATGATATCGTGGAGAACGTGTTGCGGCAAACAGAAATTTACATTTTGGACCGCTGCACACAGTTAACTATAGCCATTGCTAAAGGGATCAGACAACTAAATTCCACTGGACATCGGGTCAACTCCGTCAGCATAAAGATTTAGAGCTACTTTACGCGATACAAAATAGAAGTCATATATATATTATAAGAAATAAATGCTAACAGATTACTATCATCTCTGTAGTACCTTAGTCATCGTGTTCAAATTGATCGGGGTCATGAGCTCTAATATTAGGAGAATTTTATTGCATAACTATTCCCTCTAATATCTTCAGGGCGGTTGATGTACACATTTTGTATGGCAATTATGAAGTATTTTATTTGACATTAGTGCGATGGATACTACAATAGGTCAATCTTTTTTACGGAATAAAAAAGATTGAATGAACTTGGTAAAACTGAGGAATAAATGAGAGCAAATTCAGTTTGAACCCCCGTCTTTATCATATTTACCCGTGATTACCTCTCTAGATACTTCTAAGAAATAAATCACTTGTATGGGTGTCCTTCACAGTTTTCGTTTAACTTCTGCTCGAAGCTTGGAACTCTTAATATGAACGCCGCATCGATTGAGTCGGTTAATTCGTTTCATTAGCGTCCAATTTTTGTGGATAATTTTACGAGTCAATAGTACGATTTCTTACGCCTGTTTTCAACCCCAGTTTTGTAGGTTTTATAATGTTTCCCTTAATAAAAATTTTTAAATAGTAAACTGTGAGTTTCGATCACAGTAAAGTGATCCCGGTTATTACCTTCCGGGATATAAACTTAGAAGACTGGGTATTTTATTGCTGCCTATCAAGGATCCACGGAGATTTTACAACAGAATTTCTCTCGCCGCAGAGCAAAGCTGACATCCTAATAACGTTGCGGATTCCACGGAAGTAAGTATAAGAAATAAGTATGAAAAGCTTCCTCTCTTTTAACGTTTCTACCTGAAACAATCTGTCAGTCCACTATGGAAACATTCCAATGCGTAACTAATTGGCTATGCATCAGAGATTAACGGTCGTTCTCCGTTAGCTGCTAAGTAATTTATGCGACATGATGATGAATTTGTGTTCTGCATGCTATTTGAACCCTTACTCTGGCCAGAAGGGATGGTTTGGAATGTTGTGAAAAAACTCTAGAAGGCAGATGACAAAAGCGAGTTGGTGCTGCTGACATTGGCCTTGTTTTTGGTTGCCTCAAGGGGTGTTTGATCGTTCCATTTTGATCAAAATGTGGTTGGAAGAATCGGTTGATTAGACACCACCATTTGCCAGTTTTGTCGTTTTCTTTATGGCAGAGACTAGAGGGCCAGGTCGGAAAACTGAACTAGTTTGACTGACGCTAGCTGTTTGGTGTTTTATTTGGATAAATTGGCAATATATTGCCGGAAGCACATCACCGGCTTCGGGGATTTTCACCGCTCATCAGGCACACGTACCTGGTATACTCCTTCCCAATCATCTCTGTGTTTGAACACTGATTCAGTTTACAAACTAAACCTGATTGACGTTTGTTGTACGGAGTGACAATACAGTTTCATCCGCCGCTAAGTAGAACCTGTCGTTTAGTGAACTGAAGAAAACGGTTATAAGCGAAGGCCAAGTTAGCATTTCGTTTTAACGATAAAGGTTATCAGAGCTTCACATAAAATGTGATAACTGGCAGGGGATTCATCATAGGTCAAACAGTTTGTCGTGTAATATCTATTAGTAGGAATTCATAAAATTTGAAAGTAGGTCCTTGTTACGTGCTTCTCACCTGCATGAGGCAGTTAATTATCTGTGTGTTGCACGCTGTAGTGCGACTCCACGATAGCATTAGTAGAAACCATATTTTCTTCGTAATTTTTCCTCCATTTTTAAATGGCTGTGTAGAAAGGAAGGTCAGCAGACAGGCCGTGCAGCATTCGAGCCGCTGGTGTCAGTTCCTAGCCATATCACTCAGTGTCTCTAACCAACGGCAACCCTCATCTCCTGGTCCCCAAGGGGGAAGTCAATGGAAGTCAAAGCCGACGCTAACTTCTTCATGCTTCTGCCCCAAGTCATAGAGTGACCGCCGCGTCGTCTTTTCCAGCCTCACTCCGCAAATGCAAAACAGAACGAAAGTGTGAACGATGGGCAGGCGTTGGAAAAGTATGCTTGAGCAATCGAGGAGGTGTATAGTGATTATCTTGGTCAGAGGGCGCCTATCAGCACCGAACATGGGACTGCACACTTAGTCATTGATCATTCTGTGTTCCCACAAGAGCTATCGGCCGTCAACTACATAAAGCCTCCGAGCATCCTCAACACGGAGAGGCCAGGTCCCACAACTGTAAAAAAGAACAATATGAACTGTGGTATTTTGCACCCTTTCCTTGACAGGATGCAGGATATCACTGCAGCGATACAGGTGGCGTGGTTTTTCGAAAGCTACTCTGGCTCTCGCAATTCGTGATATGATCTCCTCATCAACACAGCTACCAGCTGTAATCTGGCCCTCGAGATACCTAAATCTGATGATTGCTTCTAACTGATCATCACAAAGGGTGAGTGCAGGCACAGTCTCTTGCCAGTCTTGAAGAATTACCTTGCATTTTGAAGGCATAAAGCACACAGGGCACTTCAGTCACCAGAAAATCCAGTGCGCGATGAACTCCCTGTTCACTGTTGTCTAGCAAGGCAGTATAATCGACATACTCTAAGTTAAAACTGTTCCCTGGGAAGAATTCAACCCCACCGTTTGGAAGACCAGACGAATCCTCCTATGGAATATCCTCTACAGGAAATTCGAAAGGAAATAGGGATATAGGGCGGCCTTGTGGCACTCGATTGGAGACAGCAGAAGGTGGCTAAAGCTGGCCATAAGCCCTACCTCCACCTGAGATATGATTATACTACTCATTGAGGATCGGCACATACTCACCGGTTACACCGTTCTCCAACCAACAGTGCCATAGAGCAGACCTATCGACGAAGTCGAAGATCACACAAATGTCTAGGAACATAATGATTGCTGGCTTTTGGAAAGCTTAAAGGTGCTCTAACAGCTGTTGAGCGGTAAAGAGTTGACCGAAGTACCCACCATCGATATGAAACCCAGCCTGTCCCTTGCGAGTCCGCCCATTATACTTGTTGTATATCCAACGAAGAATGAAAAGCACCAACTGCTTAGACGCTATCGCTATTGGGCTTGTATCCCAAAGTTGGGCGCAGGTCGGCTTGAGCCGTTCTTAAAGATGGGGACACCAATCGATTCTCCCCACAAGGACAGGACTGTCTCAGAGAGTCAGACCTCGGAGAACAAAACTTGATGTTGTCTAACAATATCCATTCCGCCATCTTCAAATGGGGCTGGGGAAAGGTTACTGGAGCCCGGCCCTTTGTGACGTCCTAGGGATTCGATTTCCTTGCTGATCTCGGCCGCAGGTGGATCTGTCGAAACAAATCACGGGGCGAGTGCCTGAACAGTTACAGGAGGGGCTGACGCTGGAGGCCAGATAAATTGTGCTTTGAAGTTCTCCTCCTGGCGTACATGGCATCTCTACAGACTGTGGATAGGGGAGCCATCAGCTGTGCAGATCGTTCCGCTCACATCTAATATCTACCTACCGCTGACTCGGACGAGGTGAAACAGCTTGCAGGAATTTTCCACAGCTGCAGCATGTTCCGTCCCCAGCGCGTTACGGGACTGCCAGACTTATCAAACCCTACGCAGACTTGCTTTGAGTTCACGTCCCTTTGTGTGCCGCGTTGCTTCACGCTCACTTCCAGCCGGGGTGGACTGGCTTGCATCAAGAAGATTGAGAGACCCAGCAGAAATCCAGAATGCCACGACACGACGACTCAAGCCACAACTCGGCATACCTGCAGGATACAAAACATTCATAAAAATAAACGACGAATGCAGGTTGGTATTATCTGATGGTGTTGATCGTAGTTCTTCAGCTTGCTCGTTTCGGAAAGTTGAGAGGCAAGACGGGTCAGACTGCTGATCGCAGTCTAGCCGCTGTTGCGTCGTACGTTTGGCGGGCCCACTGAAGTACAAAAACGGCTTAGTGCAGGCTAGTGCGTGGTCGGAGTCAAGGGGAGTGCTCTAGTACATCCAACAGTCTTGTGTTCAGCCCCGCCCTTGGTAGCTAATTGTAACGCGGTCCATTTGGGACCACCGCTGATTCGAAGAGAGCAACATGGCGTGCCGGTGATTCAAACGTCTGAAGTTCGTACTGGTGAGAAACAGGCGGTGGTCTGAGCACAGAGCCAACAACCGTTCCCAGTTTTCTGAGCGACAGGAATCGAGGCTAAAAGGGTCTTTCGAAAGCACCTCGTTCGAGAACGACCAAATGACACTGGCTTTCATGTCTCTTGCTAAAATCACGATATCAGCCCTTTTTTACGTAGGAGATCGTGCAACTTTTGATAGAAGAAATCTTTGATTGCATCTGGGCTGAAATCTATGAGGGCATAGTCCCAGGCGACACAGAAAGTGGGTCTATTGGGACGGCGTTCGGTTGCTTTGCCCGAATCCCTGAGTCTCACTGTGCACAACCGACTGTGTACCAGGATCCAGTCAAGTAGAGCAGCCTCAGCCCTCTCACTGAGCCACCTCTCTCTCACCTATGCCAGCTAGAATGGCAAACAGCCCCAGGGTCTCCAGACAAAGGCATATGAAACTTTCGCAGAAGAACTGGAGGAGGGTATCATTCGAAAGGCAGACTTGGAGTCTGGGATGCGAGTCGCTTGAATACAATAAACGTAGATGGCAAGGGTTTTCAGCGTACAAACTAAATCTGCCTTTTGTCCTACACGCCACAAAGCTCGCACATTAAATGTGGCTAGTTTAAAATGAGGCATTGGACGAAGAACAACATCAACTGAGGGAAGCGGATTCCATGAGACTTGGATAGTAGACGAAGAAAGACGCGAGAGAAAACGAACAGGTCTTCCCTCAGATATACCACCGCAAGTACGACCGGATGCATTTACGAAGAATATGAAAATGTCTGTGTTCGAGGGTGAGGTGTGAAATTATCGAAATCAAAGTGTATGTACGGAGTGAGAACATCAACGCGAGCAAGTTTTCGACGAACATAACAGTCGAGTTGTGAAATATCCATCAGTTGTGTTATTGTTAACTTCAGGAGCTGTTGTACCACTCAGTTGCCCAATCCAAAGTAGACATTTTTATTTGACCTTGTACATCTAGACTTTGTGCAACCAAGCTCGTCCTGCAAGACAGGAGCTTTGGCCCAGATGAGCCGGTTCCCTCGCCTCTTCCGGATATGTCGGGAATCCTGTGACTGATTGCTCAGTTTACACACCCTTCATATGAGGCTAGACACCCTGGGTGCCCAATACACTCCTTCGGCACAGATATCGATGGGTTTACTAAAGTATTTCTCATAAGCCACCAGTGGTCGGTTTGGGATCAGGGTTTAGCCAACTCCCTTGAACTGACAATTGGTCAGCCAACCCGGTCTAGTGTGTCGAGCTTTCGAGTTCACCCTCACACTTCAGTGAAAACACCTCCACCACGAGAAGGCGGTACGTAAGACCTTCTGGTACTTGCTACTGGTGGTCGTTTTGGAGCGCTTCTAGTGGAACTCAAGGACAGTAGCTATCACGGAGCTGAAGAGAACCACCACTTTCCATAGTGAGTCATTTGGAGGCAGCGTGAAAAGCCCATGAATGCTACGGCTAATAATAATATTGTTATATTCTCCAGGTAGTGGTGGCGATAAACAAACAGTAGTGAGCAAGACTAGATAGATCTTAAGTTATTTTCCCTATTCCTATTCGTCCACTCCGAGTTTGAGCCCCAGGGAAGTTTGTATACTACGGACGATTCCTGACAAAGATGAAACAGATGTACAGAGCTTCAGTAGTTTTCAACGAGCAGTTCAGAGTTGTTAATGTGTGGAGAACACTTTGGTTAAAATTGTGTCATCAACGTGGATGGCATTCATAGGTGACTCCTTAATCTTGATGCCCAGTAATTGCCGCAATACGTCGGGTATAATTTTAACACCGAAGTTTGAAGAACTATAATGCTATGCAGCTATTTCTTTGCTTATGACCAGCAATTTTCTGGCTTCCTCTTCAACTTCTACTTGTGGACAAGCTTCCGAAAAATCGATCAATGTAAGTACAATTCCTCCATTTGGTGTATCAAAAGGGACACTGATGCAGGAAGAAGATAGAGCAGTCACAAACTGTTGAGATCCCAGATCTCTTAGAGCGAGAAATAGATCAAAGGTTGTCCACACATGAGAACCATGTGTACGATGCACTTGATGCATTGCATGTTGAGGACAGTAATATAATTGCGTCAAGGACATTACACTGTTCACCCATTAATTGTCCAGGCCACTAAAGGATTTACCGCAGGGACTACTCACACTGGTCAGAGGCTTTACGAAACCCCTGCCAGAACCTAAAAGTCTGTCTCGGAAGTCAGTACCCCGAGCTTAGAGAGGGAAGATGCAACCAAATGAACTGTTGGTATGCCTGGTCATTCTCTGTCTCATTCTAATTTTCCACTTTCCCGTACTCACTGGAAAAGGAGTCCTGGCGCATATAACCCCCATCTTCCAGATAATTTTCCTTCATGTGTGATTTCTTTTAGCAATCTTGCTTATATTAGTTCTTGGATCATTAAAGGCAAGTATATTTTCCCTGTTCCAACTCACGTAACTATTACCATTGCAGCATCTCTTTGCTTTTATGAAACAAGGATCAAAATTTCCCATTTTCTCAATGAACTGGGTGAGCTTCCATCATAAAACAGTCATAGTATTAACTTTGCCCGATGATCTATCCTGGATCATCACTCAGGACAATGGCTATTTGCATGACTCGTCCTGCCAGTTAACTGAGCTATAAGGGATTTTGACGATGATTATGAGGTACACTCTAAAGCAAAACACACCGTCCACCCGACAAACAACAACATCTTTCTTGGGCATTTGTGTCAGGACTAAAGATGTTTCTTGCTCTGTAGGTCAAGTCCTAAGAACTCGAACATATACTTGACACGTTATCAAAAAACGGCTATCCAGAACCGTTTATTCGTCAACATATGGGAGAGAGGAGACAAAAAATGAAAGTGCAAATGGCCAAGAAAAAGGATGTCCTTCTAACTGCCCCGTTCAAGGGTGACAAAACCTTAGAAGTATTAGAGCCACGCATATCTAAGACCCTCGGGAAGTCCTTCCCCGCTGCACATGTCCGAATCCTAACGAATACCAAACCTTTGATTGTTCAACAACCCAAGGACAGGTTGCCTCATCAGTCTCAATCTTTTGTTCCATTTCAGTTTACGTGTTCTTGTAATGCACAGTATATTGGACATACGACGAGACGCCTGTCGAAGAGGATATCAGAACACGTTCCGGCTTCTTTACGCAAAGGAACAGTTTGGACTGTCAATAGAGCAATCCTACAACATCTGGTGGATAGTGGACATCAAATCGACATGGTGACAGCTTTCAGACCAGTCCTGACAACTCCCAGAGTTCACGCGAAAGGATTACGCAAACGGCTGCTGATGACTTCCGAAGCCATAGCTATTCGACTATTCAAGCTGGAATTGTGTAAGCAACGTAACCTCGTGCAACAGTTGTTTTTGCCGTGGCCGTAACAAGTGATTCTCTTATGGTTCTCACGTAAAAATTCTCCCCAGCCCCACACCTCTTTTTTCACACCTTCCTTTTTCATACCTGTCTTTTCACACCATTTCGTTACACATTTCACACTTATTGTCGTCCACACAACGGACAATGTTCATCAAGTTGAAGCATGTTGTCACGTAACCAGATTTGTTGCACACTTGCTCATTCTCTGCTATCTAAAGCTGCACATATGCTCTCCTTTACGCAGTATTATATGAATAAATGCCTCAAGTGGTATAGGGGAACAATGTGTTATTATTACACGCTTGTTGACGATTTGACAGTCACATCCTGTGATATATATATATATATATATATATATATATATATATATATATATATATATATATTTCAATTTACTGTTTGAAATTCCCACTCCGAATCAAGCTTGTTTCCTTTACATATGGTTTTCAGATACTTTCTACCTAGCCCCGGACGCGATTCTCAGTGTGTTACCAACTCCTGTGCCATCTTCGTGTTTCACCCAACTATATGGATTCAGAATTGAAACTGAATCCGTCCCACCTCCATTCCGCTGTGGCAACTTGTATCACACACCGTAAAAATGTTTACCAATAACTTGAACTTCCCGGTAAATAACATCCCGGATGTATCGATTCATCTGGGTCTTGTTCAAAATTCGTTTACAGTGGTTCTTCTTCCCATTCATACGCTATGATTGTTCGCTTCATGATGTTCGCTTGAGAAGAAGCCCCAGTGAACCAGGGTGTGTTCCATAACGGTTCTTGCACTGTGCATATCTTAAAAATGTGAATGAAGCTGATTCCAAATGAAGACGTTTTCTGCTCTGTCTACTCAGTTTTCACACCTTAGGTTCTTTGGCTTTCGTCTGGGGTACGCTGAAAGATAAAAGTCACCTAGGTGAATAAGGTGATAATAAATGTACGGGATTAAGGAACCATGACGGACTAACGGCCTGATTGGAGGCTGCCATCTTGTTGTCCGTTTATTGTAAGTGCTGGTACCTTACATTTACTGAGCCCGCGGCTCATGGAGCTTCTTCTGCTTTATGTTCTTTTGCAGATCACGCACATGCAACCCTTGTTGGAAGGGCACTCCCCTTGCGTGTTACAAAGACTCATCGCACACACACATACTGAAGGCGAAACTACACTTACAGCTAATGATATCATGAAAGCAAATCGTATTTTATCTAGCACATTTTAGAAATGGTGAGTCGCAAACAAACGACGATTTCTATTTCACGAGTACGCGCAATAACACCAACATATACCCATGATGTTATTCAACTAAACACTCCGATAAGAATTTGTGCTTGTTTGTAAGTGTGACTGCGCAGTGGCCTCAATTCGATTAGAACTTGTTGGAACGTGAATATACAATCTCCGATGCACTGATTTATTGTATGCTGATTAACACATGAACAACTCATGCACAAAAAGGTATGGTGCATATGAGAAATTAGAAATTAGTGACAGGTAAACATGGCATAGTTTCCATTATAATAGCTCAGAGGTGTACTGCTTTTTATGACACTTTTCTAAAGTAAGGTATGCTATCCGTAACCATGCCAACAGCGCGTTTCACATGTCGACTGAGAATTGATTAACGTGAAAATTTTCTGGTATACATCAGAATGTCTGAGCTCACCACAGAACCTTCGTTCTTGAGTCTAGACCGAGGAATCAAAATGTCCTCATGTGGGTTTTATTTTGGTTAATATTTATTCTATTTATACAAGCTCGACTTTGAAACTCGATTTATTCTCTGGTCTTCTATCTACAAATTTATTGTACTGTCAAAATCTGCTAGTGTTGTCTGGGGTTTTTCATACCGACTGGACATGAGAGTTCAAAACAGCCCTGTGGAGGTTCCTATTCGTCCCATAGACATACTGAGCTTAAGTCAGTTTCTCATAAAGATAAACCTGCACACATGCACACTACTAGAGTATCACTTGACCCGAGTCGGTATGTTCTCCCTCGTTCTCCTTCGAGCGTCACTTTGGTCCTTTGGTAGTAGAGAAGACATTATATCCAAGTTCCAGTTTACTTTTGAACTTCCCCACTGAACCAAATCTCGTTCAACTGCCTGGGCTTTCCCATTGTACTTTCCTATCTACTCCTGAAGGCTATCTCCGCTGTGTTACCATCGTCATTCTAAAGTTTGACCTTGACTCAGTGGCCTGGGTTGAGTGGATCGCACTTGCATTCGATCCGCAAACAGCCACATATGCTTAGTAGTTTGTTCACCACCGCTGTGTTGCACTTTTCTTGCTATGTTTCTATGACAGCTTTAATCGATGTTATCTCTATGTTTAACTCGTATCTTCGTCGGCCCCTTTCGACGGCCTCACTTGGCAGCTCATCAGTGAGTCCACATTCCAGTTTGCTGATACACTGGCTTTCAAACAAACTATTGATGTTATTGTCTGCACACATTACCACGCTTCATTCGGAGCCTACCGTCTGTTTAACTGGCCTTTTGTGTTGTTCATTTGCCTGCGTCATCATCGCTCTTCTTATTCTCGACCCAGCTTCTTTGTATCCATTGGCTTGAACTGCCATCCGACACCTTATTGGTCATCTTTCTCCAGCCGTCTCGTACAATAGCCCCCACTTTGTTTATTGTATGACTTTGCTCTCGACCCTGCCTGTGTGCGTTTTCTATCCCTTTTTTAATGGAGATTCGCCCTTCACTGACTATTGTGTAGATAGTGGCCGGAATGCCTTCGAATTAGGATATGCATTTATTAGGGCATAGCTGTTATTCTTCCAGAGAAGACGAAGTTTACACACTTGGCGTTGTCTGATTATGGATTGAGGGCTGGTCTTCCATGAGTCATTCTATCAATGTACCCAATTCCGCAAGATATCAGCTGAACAGGAATCTAATACTAAGCAGCAAGCGATGATTTTCTGCTACATGTGATCATTTGAAAATGCTCTCTGGGAATCACAACAGTTGTGAATTACTCTGGTTTTCAGGAGGTGGAAAAGAGAACCGAAGTGGTTGACAACTAAGAATTGTCACAGCAGCATCCAAAATCTCCAGATATATTTGCATTGGTTCAAGTTTATGACATAATGAAGGCGAATCAGCAAACGTGTGTTTTGAACTGTCAAGGGAAAAGTGTCCGTTGTGTCATCTTTCTGCACAACAAATGCTCTCCGGTACGACGAAACGCCTGAAGAGATCTTCAGATAGCGGCGTGAGTGGTTTGTGTACTGAATCTTCACGAATTTTGAAGCTTGTAGATAATAATGTACAAAAAACGTGTGTAAAGGAAATGCAAGTGAGTGTTGGGCGAATTTGGGACATATGATCCCGAAACGTTGGATAAAATGCGAGGGACTAGGAGCATCGGATACATGATGTATTGATAATATAGTGACCGCCACAGTGCAGTGTCAACCCTCCTTAGGACAAGATGATTTCAAGTGGGAGATTACCACAAGAAGAAGCAGAATAATCCTAAACCTTTTGAATGTCATGCATTCATGTTCAAGAACAGAAGGGTGAATTCTATACCAGAGTTCACAAGCTTTTATTTCAAACTGCAGTGAATCGGTATTGATGAAAATCATAATCGATTTAGTCTGGTGCGTATTTCTTCCGTACTGGTTTGAAGACAACAACGAGTCGATAATTTTCTCAGCAAGCAGATGGAGCAAACACATTTTAAGACCATACACCTCTGTTTCGTTCTACGCGAAATATTTTGGCATGCACAAAGCCCAGATTGACGAGGCTAAATTTAGATCAAATGTTTCTAACGAAACGTCACTAATCTGGCAATTTTTTGACCGGGTCTTTAACAGAAATGAATTTTGCAGTGCTCGGACCTCAGTCGATATTTAAATCGATCCTAACGATATTTGTTCCACAAAATGATCATTCACATTGGTGTTAGATTAAAGCTGAATGCTTCCTACGACATCCCCACTCAACCATTATCAAAATCAGTTTCACGCGTATTTGAGAATGCCATCACGATAATTCTTGATCTCGAAATGATCAACTTCCGATTCGCTGCAGGTTCCATCCATTCGAAAAATAAAGCTTTTCCCTATCGGAACAAAGCTCTCAGAGCTCCTCATGAGAGGAACCGAATATATGACACCAAAACTTTCACAATTCTTTGAGCATATCCGATACTTCATGCATAGTCACGTCCGGAAATCGATGATTAACCGGCCAAAATAGTGTGAAAAATCAATCATTTCTATGACTATTGTATGTTTTGGTTCTTTTATACGATGACAGTAGTCAAAAGTAAAGCACTTTTTCGGGTAACAGTATATTTCACGTGTCCTTGGGAGTCTCAACCTAACAGATCTTCCCTAGTGTGTTTGAACTCTTCAAATCCTTTTCCTTAAAATTTTGAAGCCCTCCTTTTGCAGTTTGGACAGCTTTATGACTTCCATTTATTTGCAGCCCCACTTGTTTGCTACAAACCAGAACTAGGCATTTAGGTGCAGAAATAAATGTGCGAAAGTGTATTTACATTCATAGATAGATACAGTTACGTTTCCATGGGACAGTTATATATAGAAGAACGTTTTCCACTCCTCTTCGTAGTCGTATTATTGCCGCCACAAAATCCAGCCATAACCACCCCCCGGTGATTGACGGACTGAAGCAGAATCATCAAAACGTAATTCTCAATGTCCATGTTATTGAAGTCCGAGATACGTATAGCAATGCTTGGGTATTGTTATTTAATTTCATCTAGTTCTCAAACTTTCTTTCACGCTCAATCTGTCCACAAAGCAGCATGCTGCCGGTTTCTTTCCGGCTCAAGATGTTGAACTTCTGGATGCCAAATATGCAGATTGATCTTCCGTTACGTGGGATCCGGACTCTACGTACGCTCACAACCAGCCACGTGCACTTCGTTCCATTGGAAAGTGTCAGACTAAGCCAGTCCAGTAATTGAACCCGGGACATTTGCGGTGCGTTATCAGCTTCTCGATTTTGCACCGCCGGATATTTTGCTTGTGTTATTCAAATGCGGCTGGGTCAGCTGGCAGAATATCTGCCTTGCAAGCGAATCGAAGAAGGTTCGATTCCGACTAGCAGCGTTCGACTTTTGAGTACGAAATATTCAGGCGAGGTTCCAATACCTAACATACAGGCTCCTCGTTTTAACAACTACATTCTGTAATTATTTGGTTTCCTGAGGTTTGTTGCTGCGTGTTGTATTAAGTATCATTTATGCTCGACATATTTATCTATATGTTGGGCACTAAATATGCATTGCCTTCGCGCATGAACACACTCCATTACAGACTGCTTACACCAGAATCCATCGTCGTATGCAAATATCTACCTAGATCCTTCCCGTCTTCAGTTAGACTCAACATTGTTATTTGGAAGTAATGTCACCATATTTCTACAGGGAAGGTCAACTTCATAGTGTTCATCCAGCAAGGATATTGTACTGGCAGCAATCTCCACCGTAAGCTGGTCTTATAATGATGAGATGTTCTTCAACACAATCTCATCATGGAAATCGGCGGTGTATGGTTGGCTGAGCCGTTCCTTCAAGGGATTGGTTTCCAGTTCAGTATAGTTTGCCTTTTTTACTAAAGAGTTGTCCCTGATCTATGGGACTAATGACAACACCGCCTAAAGCTACTCGATATCGAGAACAATTTCAAGGGAGAATATGCTAAGTGGACGAAAACAGATGTCGCCATATAAAGCACATTACTTTTGGTCGTCCCACAATAGAGTGACATCCAACTACTTCTGGTGCGAAAAATTGAAGAAACCCATAGGAGGGATCGGTACTAGTGGTACAAAGGATAATACGGGCAATTCCACATGGAAAATACATGCGACATATGTTACCATTCGAGCTGAAGTTCGAACAATCTCAAGGGACCATCATACACTACTTGCGACTGCTGAATCCACCATTCTATAAACCATTAGGCTCAATCAACTGCCAATAGTCAGAGGAACTGAGACAACAATGCATGACACAATATTTCTGCATTCCTGTGAAACTCAGCATATAACTGGCACCTTTTAGAGAAAGTACCTTGGAATAGGTGGCATCTTTGCGCGAAAGAAACAATTGTTTGGAGTCCCCAGAGGATTTGATACTGGGTAACCTCTGAATGCTGGCCACTGAATGCCATTTCAAAATATGTTGGCAGTTAGTTTTGTGAAAGAGGCTTTTCAGGGAAGATGATCTAATTAAACAAGAAGTAGTTCGTACTCCATGAGGAATTTTCAGGCTTCAAGTGAAAAAATGATGTTTATTAGACGGCGAGGTAGTTTAGACGGTAACCGTTTAACTTCAGTTTACCTTTATTACTAATTTTTCTAGTTAGAAGCAGGATCACTTCTACTCTGTTAGTTACGGTTCTTGAGTGACCGCATTGCGTGAACAACGGTGCTTTGGACTGTTATCAATACTACATTGGTAGTTTTACTGGAGTACCCCAGGATGAGCGCCAAGCTCAGTATCAACGGAAATGGAAGACTACGGTTGTCACTTCGTGCAGACTTTTATGGTACGATTCCTCGGCTGTTTGGTTCGAGGGTGACGGTGAGAGGTAAACATGGTACATATAAACGTAATTATACTGATATATATATATATATATATATATATATATATATGTATAAGTAAGTTGTAGTGAACAAGCTGTTAGAAGTCACGTTGGTGTTTGAATAATGTAAATGTAGGATCCTGTTGATACACTTACTGAGCCTTTGGCTAATAGAGTTTGCTATGTTCTTGTATTTTGCAGACTGAACCTAGTATTTCCCTTCAGTGTGCTATTGCAAATGTTCACTAATGAAAAAAATGGATGAATTCTGACTAGAAGAAAGAAGAAACAAAACCTAATCAAACGAACGTGTTTGGCTTTAGCTTTCACTCTTCATCTCATGTACTCTTGTGTAATGACGAACTAACTTCTTCATTGTGAACTCAAAAACAAGTGATCGGGGGGGGAGTACAAAAAGCTGTGCAATTACTGACGTCTTAGACGAATAATCAAACGTGTATGAACCGATGTATGCATGTTTATGTATACTTTTCAGCTGCCCGAGGAGAAACGAAAGGTTGTGCTTATGTGCGTTTGTTGAAATATGAAGAAGTGATTGGTTGAATTCCCCGAAATATTGTCATAATTCATACAAAATTTAGTCTCGTTTGAAAAAAGCTCCACATTGCTTTCAGCAAATTTATTGTTATTAAACATTTATTATGCCACAGAAACCTTTGCGGATTTCTGAGCGATCGTTGTATGAAAACGAAACATTGATGAATGGAACTGAAGTTGTTAGCAGGAGAAAGAGGCTGACACGCTATTGTCAACGGTTCTCGATGAGCAAGCGGATATGGATTTCAATATTGGCCCTGAGTATGCTTCTCATCTTGATGAGCTTCTTTCAGTTCAATGAGGAAAAACCTCGTATTTCATCCAATAAAGTAAGTTAGAAAAAGCCCGTTGCCATAAATACTAGGCACCACAGCATTAAACTAAAATAAACAAAGGTGGATTTTACCCCTCTTGGTGGTCAATAATAATAATGGCATTAGTTGTCTGATCATGAGCGTTCCAGTTCAGTATAATATATATTTGTATGTTCATACTTTTAAAAAACATCTGACATTATTTTATGCGATGGTAAACTGTCGTCCACACCGACTTGTAAACCGGTAACTGCAAATTTCCAGTCGAAAAAGCTACTCGTTGAGAAACGTGGTGGACAGGATGACGCACAATGGTTAGGGTAATATTGAGAACACTTTTGTGTGCTTTACACAACGTAGTACGAAGTCCGTTGCCCCTTGGGCCGCCGGGCCATCCTACTCGTCATCTCCGGACTTTACGCACATGAGATACTCTCAAGTGCAAGCAATAATGTAATTACGCTGTTGGGTAGATCTTCCAACATCCGACAAGTAAATAAGAGCTGCTTGGAATGATATTGTTATCTCCTGTTGTCGAACAAAAGACATTTTACTACAGGGTACCTCATCCATACTTCTCTGTCTAGCTAATTTCAGAGGGAAACCTTCTCGAAATTAGTTGTGGCAATGCTGCCCTTGGGCTGATACCAACGGAAGTACTGGTAGCTTTACGAAGTTGCTCTTCATTTAAGTGGTAGAAATAATTCCGAGGACATCTTCTTTGATCCCTTGAAGAGCCGCATATTCCAGTGGTGCTTTTGAGTGATATTTTCCTCTTCAGGTGTAGAGGGGTTTTTGTGAAGGTATTGGTGACTTCCACTCCAAGAGATACAGTACGCCAAAGCACAAAACTTTAATTCTAAGTTGTGTTTAGAAACATCAACGACGCAGATATTTACTTGTTCTCAAGCATCGATACATATTGGTTGGATGAAATGGAGCTTCTCAAACAGTTCGATACAATAATAACCCTGAGTGAAATAAGGTACATCACATACACATAATAAAGAATTCATATGATTTGAGAGAAATGGTAATTTTTTGTTTTCCATTCATTTCATTCCCCCTTCCTTTGGTGGCTCAGTTTCTTCCGTGAATTTGCACCAAGACGATTGCTTTACAAAATTCATCGCTGCTGACTATACCTATGGGATGAACCGCCTTCGTATTCGAGAAGATAATTTATCTACTAAATGTTATTCTTTAGTAAACCAGTTGCTTCCATACCACTCACTGATTTCCCAGTATTCGGAATTACATTAGCGGTATTTAAAAATGATACGAAAAAAACCCAAACAGTTTCGAGTGAGGACCTTCCATGCCTAGTCGTGCATGGCTAGCCCAAGTAATGTGATCATAAGATGCCGGCACGGTTTCCAACAGGCAAATATACTAACGTACTCGTTACTCAAGTAGCTGGAATAAAACCTAAGAAACACTTCTCGTATCGTTTCCGCCCCTACGAGCATGAAATTCAGTGTCCCATTGTTGTGTTCGTGGACTTCTTCCGACTGTCAGCTATGTTTTGATGTCGCACTTGTAATAGGAAAATGCGAATGTTGCTTTCTTGCTTTTGGTTGGCAAATTCATCTCGAAAGTTTATTTCAAAGCAAAATTTTGGTCAACTCTCCAGAACCAATGACCTTTAATGCATCATGGGATGGAAATGAGCTTGAATAGTGGTGGTAAGTTTCAAATACATGCAAAAATTTCGTATTTACTCCTGATTTATAAGGTTCAAGTTAGGACTGCGCATGTTTTATGGAAGTGTGAAGTGTTTTTCCTTTTTATCTGCATAAATGATACCCATTTTGACAGATGACTGAAGGATTGCCACCTGAACGATAAAGAACTTGAGAAATTCATCATCCTGTGCTAGGGTACCACCATAATTCACTAGGGAAATCATCAGGTTGCCAGAACTTGTTATCGATCACAGATGGCATTGAACATTTACAAGACGTGTTGCTCAATCCAAAAAAGGAGTATCTAAATGCCATTTCATATTATATCCCAGATAAATCTGTTCTTTTGTGCTATCAGACCAAGCTTTATCCCGCAAAAGATCATTTCCTTAATATTTGCCATACCGTATGTGATGAGTATGACAAAAGTCGACCATACTTCGAGTACCGTTTGAAGCAGTTATTGCTTACGAATGTAGTATTTAAAGCATCTAATTTTTGTTGACATATTACCCTAAATTTATTACTTTTGGCTGATCACGCCATTTTGATAACACAACACATTTCCATAGTGAGCTCTGTGGATATTATCAGCATATGACCGGCTTTATCCAGCGGCGTACATCTCTTAGTACTAAGGATGAAGTAAGGGGTACACATCCAGTCAAGGAAGATCAAACTCAGTGAGAATCAGTACATGTCTGTCACAAGGATTACTGCCAAAACTGACCTTTCGTTTTTACTTGATCCGGCCTTTTGGATCTCAGGCTCACAGTTGTCTGATGTGCGGACAAGTTTACATCCGTTCCCCGGCGTCTCCACCCAAGTCATGCTTTGCAGAATATTTCCATGTAAACTGATGAGTTTCCTTGTTTACACACTTGTAAATTTACGTATGTGAATCGCCACACGGCAGCATTAGTCCTCTACGACTTCCCCCATTCGGTTATACGGAGTATTTTGTAACCTCAGTTTATGCATATCAGTATGATCATTAGGAAAAGGAAATCAGTTTTCTTATCAGTATGAAACAAGAAAGCCAATGGTAGTGAGCTGGATAAGAGGATAAGTTTGCATTGCTTCTCATGTGGACAATTTCTACATGAAATACATGAATACGTCTACTGATTCCCTATATAGTTTTTTGAAACTATATGGCAAACATCGAATTATCGCCAACATTTGCCGATCATTACAAATAATACGACCTACTGTAACTGATAAGCCAAAAAATACTGACTTCGTTTCACTGCGTAGGCTTTGTTTATATGTATTACATCATGGTCTCTCCAGAGTTTCCTCTTAAAAAACTAAAAAATATTGTTTACCCTCATCGTCATCACGTTTACAGTGTGATTGAAACAAAAGTTAAGGCAGGGATGATTGAATTGACGAATGAAATGCAATAACATTCACGGTATCAATTTTTGATGTCAGCAAACGTTGTTACTGAACTCCTGCGTTCAATCTATAAAGCCTGTTGCCCCTTTGCTTATTATTTTTCCGGAGTTTGGAGTGATTCCTCTCCTAGTTGGTCCAGTGGTTAAATGAGTTACTCATATTTTGGCCCGTCGGTTTCTGCCGGGTTTTGTGACTTCAGGAATATGCATAACACTTTCATCCTACTATGAATAAGTTATTCTTGTGGGAATTGACTTGTTTGTTCTCATTTCCCCATTTATAGATTCCAAAGATTTATCGGGGCAGTTTTACCACTTGTATATACTGATATGACATATGTGAGATCAAAATACGTTTTACTTGACTGACTTTTTATTGCATGGTAAACTCTTTCCTATGCATTCGAAAAGCTGCTATTATTTCCAGCTGACATTTGAATCAAAATGCTTCACCCACCTCCAGTTATTTCCTACTATAGATTCGAGGGATAACTTGTCTCAATAAAATTTATGAGAATGTTTCCTGGTTCACTTTGCCTATTTAATGTTTTCTGTTCCACTATTACGTAAAGAAAACTCGGATGTCACCCGTCAGTATGATGGAGTGTTTACCGAAGCCATTACAACACGCGCAATAAGTCATTTTACATTTGTACCCGATAGCATACGGCTTACTGATAGAGACTTTTTGAAGTAACTTTTCTACCACAATGGGTAATTTGAAACACTCGGGAAACGATGAGGTTTTCTTCCATAGTGTGATCCTTTATTCTGGTCATTTTTTCCTACAGAATCCGACAAACATGTCGCAGAAAGTGGAGCTCATGCACATTTTCTTTTCTGTGATTGGAGAAAATAATGTTCCTCGTCTATTGAACACTTTGAAAAGCTTACTCTACTACCAGAATCGTGTACGACACGATCGTGAGAGATGCTTGATCTCAATAAGAAACGCAACAGTTTTGCCCTGTTCCAGAAATCGGAAAACTGTCTCACGGCGAGCAATTCACTTGCATTTGCTTTCCGATGAAAGAACCCGTGAAATTCTGCGTTCAAATATCAGTCAGTGGACATTGCAGAACGTCACATGGACAATCTATCCAATGGAAAAGCATCTCGTACGTTGTGTCTTTGAAGTTTCACATTTGTGTCATTTATCATAAAACCGTAGAAAACAGATGTTTTTTCTGTCATCTTATTCATTGACTGCTGCTGTTTCAGTATTGCGGTACCTATGAGTGTTTATCGATATTTCTGGCGAATTTAGTCAAGGGACTCTTCAAGAACTTGCTATCTACCTATTGTCCAACAAAAAAATCTAGTTGCAGTGATTTCATAGGCCAAACTTAGTGTGAAATTAGTGTTTGTGCGTCTCATTACATTCGTACTCAGATTGGATCTTCTCCGTTTCGCATCAAGCGTCAGTGGTGAGCCACGTCTATAGCATCCTGAATAATCCCTAATAGATCGAATAGTCTGAATCAACGAGACGATAAAATATCTCATTTAAGGTTGTCTTCGAGTTCCATGTCGCCAAAGAAATCAATTTCTGTTCTTATATTCTTCGAGAAAACCATCGTACGTTTTGAATTGCACAAAATGATGAAAATGAGCATAGGACGATTGATGTTCATAAGTGAGGCATGAAGGTGCTGTCTTTGGTTGACAATTAAGGATAGTATTTTTTCAACAGGTAAGGTGAATGCGCCACCAAGCCACCATGCACGTGCGAACAGTATCCTTTGGGTGTGTCATGTTGGACGTGAGCACGGTCATTCATTAGAGGAAGGTGCGTGGAATGTTCATTCCGTGAAGCGTTTGATCTTGGATATTTTGTGGGCCTCAGTAGTGTGTTTCAATGAACAAACCGATCTGGATATCCATCTCACATAAGAAATCATTGGGCTGCTCTAGCTGACAGATGAAATTCATTTCGTATGGGTTCTTTTTCAGAAGCAACTCCATAGCGGATAAATTTCCGTCCATGATTCACTGCACGAATACCAGATAACAGGATGTAAATTTTTGGTTGCGTGGTTCACCGCTTGGATGATTGTCCTCTGCGCGTATTGCTCCGTTCATAGTCATGAAGCGGACCACGGCGTCGCCCAATACGTTATCACCTGTTATCAACAAAGTTGTCGTTTTGGAGGAATACTGTTTTCCTTTTGTGTTTTATTCATTTCCTTCTGTTATTTCAAATAGTTGATGGTCACGTATTTCGACTACTAAAAAGTCGCGTCGCTCTGATATTCCTCTTTTCAAAAGATCAAAGTTAAATGGATAAAAAATGTCCATTCGGCTGGACCCCCCGCTCTAATGAAGTTAACACTTGCAACCATTCTACCTGGATTTGTACACAAAGTAAGTCACTGTTTCCTAGTGGTATTTTTAGATTTCAAGCTATTCGGTTGACCAGCGTCTTTTGTCACACAATTACCATTGTTTGCCTTCCAGTTATAGTTCCCCAAAGGAAATGATTTTGCCGCCTATGTGAAATCAAACAATAAGTGTACTACTAAGAGACGTGGAGTTATTCACAGTCACGGGAACAAATAAGCAAGGTGGAAGATAGTCAAAACCGGATCATTATCGATGATGACAAACTGAATGCATAGAAAATGTCGATGGACATGTCCTAGCTATGCTGTTTACAATTCGTTGAAATCTCCGTTGGCACTTTCTTCACATAGAAAGTGACAGACGCTTTGTGGGAGCCATTCATGTGTGATGGGTGAAGTAACACTATATATATATATATATATATATATATATATATATATATATATGCTGGTTTTCCCGTATCTATTCACAGCACAATTCAAGCATTGTGTGAACCAGTCTATTTAGATGAAAGGAAAGCTGACGAAAGGTGATTTTGTGTGCTCTTTGGTGACCGTCCGCCATGTTTTGTTCAATAAATTTGACAGATTTCTCCTTCACTTTGATGGTTTTACGCACGGAACGAATTTCTTATTGTTGTCCTCCAGGTGAACAGAATTTCAAGGCTGTCGGTAAATTAAAATGTTTCTCTTGATCATTTTTTCGTCAGTAACAATGTGAAATTCGGTCATCAGGTCCATTAGCTATGCTGAATATTTTTGGTTAGCTTTACTTAAGATTTTTTTGTCAGTATGCAGCAATATGAATGGAAACAGGGAATTTTGTTGCTCTATTACACAGCAAAAAGTCGTTCGTCAACGTACAGCGAGAAACAGCTGGGCAAGCCCCATTGACCACTGCATTTCTAACCACGTTGCAAGTGGAAAAAGAATCATCATACAAGATGGACTGGAGTGGACCTACACAGGTGAGAAGAGGAAAGAACTCTTTAGTACCCAACACAGGGAACAAACGAACACTGATCAATGATTCTGATTCCAGAAGAAGTGACAACACGATCGCCACTGTTAACGGTTTTCCGCCATATCTTTCAAAGTATCCAGCTAACTGGTTGACGGATCTTTCGGAACCCAACCACGAAGACTTGAGGTACCTACTTTTCCTAGGTTTGCTGTACATTTTCTGATTCCCCGTTGACAAGTCGTCTTCTGATCTCCACGTGGTTTCTCCCACTCCCTAGGAGGAACAAAAAACGGGGCAAGGTACGGTAGGCGTGTGTTTGCCGTACGTAATACGCGCCCCAACCAGCGAAGTCTACTAAGTTGGATACGCTGATGGAACTTTCTCTGAACTAGCACCCAATACTCCATTTCTGACTTCAGCTCTCCTCACTCGGTCTTTCCACCCAATCTTAGCGGTACTACGCAAACATCTGTGATCGAAAACCTCAAGACGACTAATATTTTCTGCAGGCAAACCTTGGTTATAGCAACTATACAACAGAACTGAACGTACCGCGGCACAGTACACACTAAATTTCAACTTCAGCGAAATTTCAGGTTGGAGCCATAAGTGCTTCAGTCCAGCGTACGCCGCACGAGCCTTCATTAAGCCCGTGCTCACCTCTATTACAGTGCTCCCATCCGTCGTCAAGCTACTATCGCGGTAACTAGAGGGGTCGATAATTGTTTGTTCCTCCTCATCAATCATCAACCTTGGAATCGTCGGTGTTCAGTATTGCAACGTCAATTTATACTTTGAAAGTGCAAAGTGTATGCCGAATGGAGCTACAGCTCTTCCTAGTCTATCTAGCACACGTTGCGCATGTTTCATTCATTACAACAAGCAGATAAGGTCGTCGTAGTGCTGTGTCGGAAACTAATTGTAGACAGGAATAACCGATTGTCTACACAAAACTGGAGAAGACTATCCCCGTTATCTGTGAGTTGAGTGGGTAAGGCACAACACCCACCTAAACGAGCTCCAGACGCACTAAGTTTGCCAACGTGTGCAATAAAATCACCAGCCTACACTACAATGTCAGAACCTTTGCTCTTGCGAAAGAGAGCGGCGAATTCACCATAGCACTCATCCTTGTGCAAGTCAGAGCTGCAGTCTTTTGGGGTGTATACCGAGGTTACAAACAAGCGGCTCTAACCACAACTATCCTTTTGAAAGACAACCGATCTCCGAAGTCTCACAGCACATGAACGACTATTAACCCGTATCCAGTCTAAAAGGACAATCTCAGCTTTGTCAGTCAAGACTGTTTCTACACAACGCTGACCAGCGGCTCTGGCTACTTCGTCTCCTGAGGTGCGCAGAAAATACCTTGATGAGATAACAGGAGCAGTCAGTTGAATCACACTACTCAAATCCTGAATATGCTTTTTACCTACACAGAAGACATCAATCTTCAGAGAATCTATCATGAGCGTTAGACACGCCTGATGATCGGCCTGCACGAAGGTACGCACGGTAAATAAGCCGAGATTCAGGGGTTGACGAGGCATGAGAAAATGCGAGTTACAAGACAGCGGATTATTCTCCACACTATACGGCAATGAGCCGTTGTGAGTATCGAGCATGTTATCAGTGGGAGCATTATGGGTGGACAGAGAAGTCAAAGTGAGATGGTTAGGAACAGAAGACCAAGGTTGAATAAAAGAGAGGGAACTCTGAGCAGTAGCCCACTTATCACTACCCACCCCGCTCGATGCAATGGGCAGAGCGGTCCTGAGTATCCTGCGCGAAGACCGATACAGTATGGAATTCTTTGTATTTGTAGAGTCCATGGGAGATTTCTATATTTTTCAAGGTCATTTCAACATGTATTTCAATTTCCCACCCAAATTTGTACTTTCATTTGTCACAGATTTGTATTTAAATGGAATCGCAAAAAGAAGTGCATTCTAGGGTTCGTGATTCACGAACATTTTCCAAAAGTTGTTTATTCGGTTCGACGATGTTTCAAATTCACTGAGCAAGAATTGTGTGTAGAATTTCCCTTTGGGTTTAATATAATTCCGAACAGTTATGTAAGCGAATTTTACGTAAGCTACAATCATCTGTTACGTTGTTTAATACTGCCAACAAACTGAATGAGGTTTGACAATAAGTGGGACGATTTCGAAGATTAGTTTGCGCAAGTTCTTCAAACTTTGGATAGGAACAGTTACACAGATCATGCTTTTATTTTTGTGTTTACCATGATGTATCTCAACGAGGTAACTTTTTGCCTGTTGAATCCTGACGAGGGCACCGAAATTGGGATGGCCTGCATTATTTCACCAAACCACCACACAAACGCTGACTTTAGTTATTTTATACGGACTTCCATTTGGAATCCGAGGAGGCTCCCGTGACGTTTTTCTTCCAATTTGACTTGGTCTAAATTTGGCTGATGACTAACCTCAACGTTGTTTTTCGTTCACTCAAGTGCACTCTCACAAGGAAAGATTCGGAGCGCATACTTTTCGAAATTGTAGCCACGAATTCTTTTGATTTGTATCCTGCTCTAGTTGACATCTGTGGTTTTGCACATCGTTCTCCTCAAAATTTAGTTTGATTTATTCTCATTTATGATCTGGTCTTGATAAGGAGATACAACTGTTATAAATTTGTCGATATTCACGCACAGGCTGAATTAGGTCAGGCAAGATGACAAATGGCTCAACAAAGTATCTAATTTCAGTTTAGTCAACAACATGTCCAAATAGCACAATTTACGGATACTAATTTCTCTCGAATGTCGATTTATTCTCGCAGCTTCTTTCTGCCATTTTCATCATATTATTTTTCCCCACCTTCACTTCTGATCCTGTGGCTTGAGCTCCTAAAAAAGCAATAATCATATCCTAAAAGTAAAATTTTATTGGTCTTGTTTTTTTCAAGGTCATTACCATGGACACCGATATGTTGCTCAATCATGACGTCGAAGAATTGTGGAACTATTTTTATCAGTTCAACAGTGAACAGGTAATGGAGTTTTGTTGCACATTTGATATAGCTTTTCATTGATGTTGAGTTACTGTAGAAATTTCTGTCCTTTACAAAAGTAACATTCGACTGACTCTTTGGACATATCCTTATAAGGAAAAAGGTTCGAAAACAAACAAGCTCATTTTCCCTAACTTTATCGTCTGGCAAATGCACCCACATATACACAACAGAACTGCATATTTTTGGAATAATGCCCACTTTATCAAGTTCAGGTTCTTTCTTCAATGTTGTAGGTGTAGTGGAATTCAGAAAATGGGGACCTTCTTTGTTCGTGCTTACGAACATTCGCCAAACAAATTAAATCTGAGGCGGGTTGGCTGATCCTGTCACGGGTTGAAGACCACGGTCCAAGTCATCCTGATTTTGTCTTCACTTTCAGATGGCATCCATGATGATTTTACAAACCGCTTGTGCAAACAAAGTGATGGGTTCAACAGGCTGATTACTACAGCCTCCGACAATCAAAAATAGATTTGACGAACATCCTTTTACGAATTATTGAGTACTTATTTTGAAATCTCCGCCATACAAGTGGCGCCCTGAGCCGGAAAGTTACAGTACTGTTGGAATATCCACAACTCTCCTATATCCAAGCCCTAATAAAACCTACTTGCTTTCCCTGATTCTCTGAAGTAGCTTCTGCTTCATGTTGCGTACGGGGATGGATTTTACTTCTGCAATGGTCGCTTAAAGATGTAGTCTGCTACATCATCGAACAATACCCTCACATATAGGAGTCAGTTGTAGTTTGAGTAAGGGTATCTCAATGCTGAAAGACCGTGAAGGAATGTCGATATACTATATATTTGCACGACAAAAACTGCTGGGATACAGCTGGGGACCGACCGGTGGTTATATGTGTATTCGCTAATGATTTCTTGCGAGAATGAAACAGCTATACAATGTTCTTTCATTGATTTCCAGTTAAGTGTTGATACTGTATGGTGAACGGTTCCGTATAAAAAAAATATCTCTCTTGCCTTGGAACCGACAGTGAATTGTTATCTGTCCACTTACGGTCATTTCCGAGTACGCACTCTGTAGGTCTACATTATTGTCATACATGTGCTGCTCCAAACCGTTTTCTTACTAATGTACAGTCAAAGACGTTTTTAATACTTAAATACGTTTATCATTATTTCCGTTCAACATCGACTTCTAGTTTTATTTGCTCGTCCACCTATTTTATTGCGTATACACAATAGTCTGACCGCGAGTGTGACTGGGGCGTTACCGGTCGATGAAAGCAAACCTCCTGTGATTGGTTCGAGCTTTCTGTCGTCCACCCGACGCTCGTGGGAACACCTTATCTGTTTGGACTAGGAGAGCCCATCCAACTGTGCATTGTCTCGCTGTCGGAATGACTAATTTGCCAAATGCGATTAGAAAGGACGATTTTGTAATCTTCAACTGTACTTTTGGATAGTTCCTTCATAAACCGATTTGTGAACCAATTCTTTCTGGCAGTAATTCACCTAACGAATATATTCCATTTTTCCGCTGTACGGTAAGATTTAGTTCGTGGTCACGTATTTTGCGCTTTATTTGCCGACGAACGAAAGTAATTACACATTTTTTTGTTGACACAGATACTTGCATACGCTTGGGAACAGCAGTCCAACTCACCCACTTGTGTAGAACCACAAGTGTCCAAAATTCCGGTAGGATTTTGATCACGATTTTTCCCTTTGGTACACTGTATGTCTAATTTTATGATACTTCCATTGTATGCTGCTTATGTTGTCATTGGTTTTCTTGTAATTCTTCCCGGTTCTTTTATTCTATGTTTTATTATTCTAAACTATTTTGGATAAGCAAATGATCAAGCATACTAAAAGAAGGAAAAATAATATCCCGTATGTAACTTGGCTCCGTTTTTCCGCGGAGATAATGAAAAAGGAGTGAATAGCCCTCTAACGGGTTGGTTTCAATGTTACTGCCAGAGGATAGAAATCTTTTGGAAGATTGATTTCTATCTCTTCCACGAATAATTCTGACCAAGGTTAACAGGGGTCAAGCTTTTCCAATGATAACTGATCCTAATATTGTAGTTTCAGTGCCGTCTGCTTTTGCCTGTCACGTTCACTCGGTGAACAGATGGTTTCAATAATGTATGCTACTGAGAACGGGGGTATCGCTTGAAGTCCAGATGAATCTTTTTTTCATATAATAATACTCTATTATGCACCTAGAAGTTAATATTTTTTGAATGAAGATCAGTCGAAATCATACACTTATCCATACTTTTGCTGACTCTGATTGAAATACTGACGGTACACAAAGTTTTAGGCGACAGTTGTTCGGTATGATCGACAGGATTATTTTGTGACCGCTCTTTCTGTATTTTCTTCTCACACTTTCTAGGTTTTCATTTCACATGCAAACTCAGGTAATAAACAAAGGCGCAAACATGGATAGTATGAATGGCTTAATGGTCACACTAGAACAACATTGCAGGGAGTGTGCAACTGTTGTGAATTATTCACCTCACACCAGCTGAAGAGCAGCATACCACGCCATGCCACTCCAAGCCACCTCAACCCAACCAGGTCCTATCTCATACCACCTAACCTCACCTATTGCATTAATGACCTTGAACCAAGCCAAAAACCAAGCCAATGCACTATTTTGCTTGGCTGACTGTTCTATGGACTCCACCTCTCACACAAGAACCTCAGGTCATCTGATTATCCTTGCACTCGGAAGGACCAGACTCAAGTTTTCTCTTGTTTAAGCTCACCAGTGGTGCGTATTCTCTGCCGCACCTGAGGTTTGAACCCGGGCCTTTTCTCCCGGAGGGAGTGTGTTACAATTTCTCCATCCCGCTACCGTCCGCGCTGATCGGAATCACCGAGTCGTCCCCTATGACTGCCAGCAGTGTCCGACAGCTTTGACTGGAGGCACGTCCATCTTCGTTGATACTCGCACACATTACAATACCAATAAATCAACGTATGTGAACACTTGTTCATATATGGCTTATTCAACTAAAAAATACGTTTACGTCTCGCGGGTACAATATCAAAGTCCATCTCTTAATAGACAAAACCTGATTCTGACAATGATTTCAGGATATTGGCTTGGGTTCATTCTTTAGTGAGGATCATTTCTGAGAGCAGATAGCCCGAAAAACCCCGTATCGGAAATACTTCATATTTGATAGATGCGTTGAGAATGTTGGGATAGTTGTGAGAATTTGTCTGAAATCTCAGCAGCCAGATTTATGTGGTACGGTAAGATGGTATGGGCATGCTGAGGATAATTTTGGATACGTAAACCATAAGTTTGCATCTGTCTATGATGGTTGCCACCCTACAGTAACAATGATACCAGTAGTCGACATGGCAACGAAACGAGGCTTGAATAGATAATGAAGAATTAGAGAAAGCATTGAACTGACATTGAGGCTGGGGAAGTGTTTCAGTGCAACTGCGTCACTGACCGTGACACTCATTACAGCCAGTAGGTGGAACCTGATCACCTCAGCTAAGAGGCTTGATAAATTCAACCTACCAAATACTCGTCCATCGTACGAGATACGAATAAGACAATAATGAAACTTCTTTGCGTCCTCTAAGGCTTCCTCAATGAAGACGAGGACTGCCGTGGGGACAGCATAGTCCTGCAGTAGTATTCTGCAGTCGAACGTGAAAAAACATTCAAACACAGACACAGTGCTAATGAAACTATTTTGTGTAAATTGTAAGCCACTTGGATGTCCAAAAAAGTAATTACTTTTGGCCTATTGGAAGGCAGATAGCACGCCATTTTAGCGGATATCTATATCTCTAATTTCGCAGAAACTGTATAATCTGTGGAGCATTTCCGGCTACACTATCCAAGACTAAGTTTGAGGAATGGAAACCTGGACGTTCGCCACTTATTGTGCGGAACTTAGCTATATGGGCACCACAAATACGAGCCCTAGTTTGGCCTTTCATCAAGGTAGTTATAAACGTATAATTACGGGAAGTATATGTTCTTGTCGAATAGGAAAGGTATGGTGTATACAACATTGATAAGATCCTAGATAGACTTAAACATCGCACACTTTATGGGTGGCAGTTCTGCGCTTGCGAAGAATGATTATACCAACAAGAAATTCGAATACGATTATTACTAAGCTGATTCCGTTGTGGTTTCCACAGGGTGATCTATCTACAGTGACCAAATCACTCATTCTTTAGAGATCTGTTCACTCTCCTCTATTATCTCAGGTCGTATTATTCTAGAATGCAATGCGTGTAGTCCAATAATGGAAACGGACGAAAAAAGGGAAACCTTCAAAAAGCCGTTCGTCATTTCAAAAGGGCAACATCGTGGATATTCCAAGTTTTAGAATGAAAGTGGTGTTAACTTGTATTATTTCACTTTTACGTGAAACAAGCACTCACTTGCGGAGGTGAGTCAGAAAAACTGTTACTTCAAATTACCCATCAAACTTTACAACCCGTGTTTCTGTTAGGGAATCACGGAGCTACAGGAGTCTATTATTACCTATCTTGTTCCCGCTTTCGTGAATCAGTTCTTCAACCATAAGGTAAATTTCCCAATTTATTGTAATAATAAAGATGAATCCACAACTATCTCATGAGGTAACTGGTGACGAACATATGCATGTTTGAATCATTGGGTCCCATTTATCCAGTTCATGAGAACAAAGAGAAGACATACGTCGCGATATGCTAGCATGATATGCATGTCTATAAAACCTAATAAAATGAGAGTGCTCAGTGGACCCCGTGGTTCCTTCCATCCATTGCCAGTGTTTATTATGATGATTGGCATCTGGATGCGTTGACAACCGGTTAGAGAGTTCTGATCGTCGAGTCAGTCTTCGGTTATAATATGTAAGTATCCGTACAGCATGAAGGCCAAACCACTTTGCGACCATGGTCCAGACGAAACAGGAAGGACCACAGAAGGAGGTGCGACTTAACTGAATAGACGTAGATGGAGTGAGGTGATCACTGTTGTGAAACACATCGACCATGTTATTCAGGGGGCTTCTAGTCGTGTCCTAACATGCATAGTGAGCGCTCAAATCATTACGGAAGACCTCAAGCAAACTAATCTGCGAAATCGTCCCACTTATTGTCAAACCTCATCCAGTTTGTTGGCAGTATTAAACAACGTAACAGATGATTGTAGCTTACGTAAAATTCGCTTACATAACTGTTCGGAATTATATTAAATCCAAAGGGAAATTCTACACACAATTCTTGCTCAGTGAATTTGAAACATCGTCGAACCGAATAAACAACTTTTGGAAAATGTTCGTGAATCACGAACCCTAGAATGCACTTCTTTTTGCGATTCCATTTAAATACAAATCTGTGACAAATGAAAGTACAAATTTGGGTGGGAAATTGAAATACATGTTGAAATGACCTTGAAAAATATAGAAATCTCCCATGGACTCTACAAATACAAAGAATTCCATACTGTATCGGTCTTCACGCAGGATACTCAGGACCGCTCTGCCCATTGCATTGAGCGGGGTGGGTAGTGATAAGTGGGCTACTGCTCAGAGTTCCCTCTCTTTTATTCAACCTTGGTCTTCTGTTCCTAACCATCTCACTTTGACTTCTCTGTCCACCCATAATGCTCCCACTGATAACATGCTCGATACTCACAACGGCTCATTGCCGTATAGTGTGGAGAATAATCCGCTGTCTTGTAACTCGCATTTTCTCATGCCTCGTCAACCCCTGAATCTCGGCTTATTTACCGTGCGTACCTTCGTGCAGGCCGATCATCAGGCGTGTCTAACGCTCATGATAGATTCTCTGAAGATTGATGTCTTCTGTGTAGGTAAAAAGCATATTCAGGATTTGAGTAGTGTGATTCAACTGACTGCTCCTGTTATCTCATCAAGGTATTTTCTGCGCACCTCAGGAGACGAAGTAGCCAGAGCCGCTGGTCAGCGTTGTGTAGAAACAGTCTTGACTGACAAAGCTGAGATTGTCCTTTTAGACTGGATACGGGTTAATAGTCGTTCATGTGCTGTGAGACTTCGGAGATCGGTTGTCTTTCAAAAGGATAGTTGCGGTAAGCGCAGCTTGTCTGTAACCTCGGTATACACCCCAAAAGACTGCAGCTCTGACATGCACAAGGATGAGTGCTCCAGAATCGCGGTGGTGGAGTTATCACCCATATGAAAACAAGGCGGTGTAAGACCATCAAGTTGGTTAACGAATAATCAACCGAAAAGATGATTTACCGTATTATCGAACGCAAGCCAAATTTTATGAGTGGATTTCAATCAGTACTCATTGGTAGGTAACAATTACCTAATCCCAGCAACAACAGCAAATGAGTTCAGAGCTTTTCTTGATTTCCTGTCGACTTCAATTATCTCGGATTTAGATGACTTTCTGTGTGTATTTGGTGGCGATTTCAAACAGATTCAACACAGCTTTCCTTATGATCCTCGATTTACAAATTTGATGTATTTTCCCACCAGAAATGATGCTTCTCTAGTATTGCCTGCACGAACAAAGTGGGGTTATGTTTGGTCTAACAGTGTAAACCAATGAGCAGTTCTGATCACAGCATTCTGAAAGTTTGTCCAACTACCTACAGTAAGTGGAGTTGATATGTTACTAAGATGGGCATGCAAAAAATGTCAGGTCCTGTTGCTTTATCCTCTCCTGTCCGGATAGGGTTTGGCGATCCCTCTCCAGTCCATGGGTGGATATTTTCAGTTGATGTTTAAAAAGTGGTGAAACTTCTAGCATGATGATACCTGGAATATTACCGCCTGACAAAAAAGGAGCCTGGTACACGCCACCCCATTGCATTTACATCTGCGATGATCAGGACGCTGGAGAAAATTTCGATTGTACATGTTCTCATTGAGAGGGTAGCGGAAGATATATTTTAGTTTACACAGTGATAGTCCCAATCCACCCTCCATCACGATTGCTTTAAACAAAAAATGTAAAATGGTTAGAATGTTATATACCTGGATAATAAAAATGCTTCCGGAACCATCAAAAGATCAGCCATGCCCAATCTATTATCCGAATAAGGAGTTGGTCAGAGTTTATACAGTCTGATTCGTGATTATTTCACTGCCGGGACACAGTTTACTTTTTTATTGGAATGACATCTCTCCTGTCAGTCAATGATGTTCTCTTTCAGGGTGCTTCCTTTTCACCTTACTTCTTTTTCATGTAAATAAAGCAATTATCTACTCCATCTTCATGTGTTTCATGCGTATATGCAGGTGACGTCACTTCCATAAGTCAAAGCAGACTAAACGATATTGTAAATAGCTCCCTTTCCCCTTTCTCTGAATTCGAATACGTCTAGGTATCATGATGTGTCATTTTCCTTATCATTCACGGGGTGAAATCAAAATAATGTAGGCAGATTCCCATATGATCCGCAATCAAATACTTCGGTGCTTTACTTAACTGCACTCTTTCACGGTCCATGGTTGTCACTGAGGTGTCTTGCAAAGACACAAACTTTTCCTCTTTCATTCCCAGACTACAAATGATCTCTGTACCTCATATAGGCAATTCAAAATTTGTGACCGCTCACTAAGTTTACGACCCTCGAGTGATCTTCCTTGGTTTGCTGGAAAAGGACTTTCATTCTATCATAAGATCCATAATACGCATCCCTAGATGTAGTGGCATATCTAGGGTTACATTTGTTGACACCATCATACACAAACCCTTTTGTGTTTTCGATAGTCTTACTTCAAAAGTACTCTCTGATTCCCCGTCTTCTACACAGGGAATTTACAAATGCTATATCTACATCCTCCACACGCTCAAAGCCCAAGCTCCTGTTTACCCGCACTTCTACGTATCATAATTCTCTTTTTGGCATATCTCGCTCTTCTACTTACTCATTGCACGAAGGTTCTCTGAGAAATACGAAACAGCTTGAATGTCGAAAGATTTTCCATTTTCGCTCTTTTATCCTTTGTTGAAACTATGCATACATCGCTTTATTTCAGCCACAGAAATGGTGAGAAAAGTGGGAAACCCACTCTTTTGGGTGCAAAAAGCAATTACTGACTTGACTGTGTACATTTTTGTGACAAATTATTTTCATGTGACAGCCTATATATTGTGAACCCATGTGTGCCGCTTTGATTTTAGGCATACGGTATTAATGGTGGACTGGGACTTCAGCATCTTCAACGAATGCGACAGATTAACTGGGAAGCAGTTTGGCGTGTGACGGTGGATACGATTCTGAAAACAAAGGAGCACTTAGGCGAAGGCGAACAGGTACAATTTCTTTTCAGCCGATCTACTAAATGGAAGTATTTCTTGAGTATACGGAAACAGCCCTTGATTACCATCAGAAAGCAAGACGTAGGCGAATATATGTTTTCGGTGACTTCATTCTCAGGCCAATCACATTCGCATTTATGTGGCAAAATTGGATGCCGATGAACTGAATGCAACTATAGAGGGTTTAATTCCTTATTACCGTTAAGTAGGTGACATTTTGTGGTAATGAGCGGCATTTGGACATGGAAGAACGGGTAAAATTATTCAACACTGCACACCCAGCCATTATGTTTTCGATTGAGGCAAAAGTTGACAATCATCTCCCATTTTTAAGCGTTGATTCAACAAGACGGCCCTATCCAAAGGGGAGTTTACAGGAAAACAACATGGACTGAGCAGTATACAAATTTGCACAGCTTTGTTCCAATCGGCCAGAAGCAAAACCTAATAAAACGCTCAGTATCCCGAGCTACACTTAGTTGTTCGGATGATACTCTAGAAGCTGAGTTAAGAACATTCGTCGGATCTTGTCTGAAAACGGCCACCCCAACAGATTCATTTAACTTAATACAAAATACCGAACAGAGTCAGAAAGGAGATATCACAGGTGAAAAAGAAAACCCTGCTCCCCAAACCCTCTTGCAGAGAGGAAGCCGCTGCCGAGACAGTAAACTGTGTTTTACTTGCCACATGTAAAGCTTATTCTCGACATTGAACATCATAAAATGCGAGAACAAGGATAAACTGCCTTTGTTGACCTCTTCAGTGACTATTTATTAGTTCAAATGCACCTGTGGTGCCACTTATGTGGGTCGAAAGGCAAGGCATTTATCCAAACGCAATAAAGAGCACCAATCACGTTGGCTTCAACATGGAGGAGGGGCTGTTTCAAGCTGCGCACATTTGTTAGATACGGGCCACAACATTGATCCGGCTACATCATTCGGTGTCCTATACAGGGTTCAACCAAATGAGTCAAAATCATTCAGATATGGGACATTAGCGACGGCCGAGGCAATCAACATCCGGCTACTACGGCCAAAGCTTTGTTCACAAAAAGCTGGTCCAAGCACTTGAACTTCCGTGACCGAAGGTCGATGACGTCATTCTCGAATGTGATGCCGATCCAGGCCTCTAACGGGAACACGTAATTTTACCATATCTCCTGTTCTATATTCTCCAAATCGCCTTCAGTTACAATATACCTACTGAGTATAAAATGAAGTTGCATCACTTTTTCTGACTTTAGTATTTGGAGGTTCTGCGGTCAAAGTTCTCCTTTGTTTTCCTTTTGTTGTCTTTTAGTGGATGCCTTTCCATCAGTTACCTGATAAGCTGAATATTCACAAACTATAACATAAAACTAACAGTCAAGTATGCTCGACAATTTTTTACCTCTCATATTTTTGCTAAGGCAGTATAAATCACTTAGTTTGAGATTACTTGATTTGATCATTGAAAAAAAAAACATTTAGCATCATCATCTTTATAAATTGTTTTGAACAACCCCTAAACCTTCTTATCGGAGCTTTATAATCACATGCTTTAAAGGGGAAAGGAGAGAGAAAACGACGGTGTCGCTGCTCCAACATATTCCCTGACTTAAAGAGCGATCTTAAAAAACATTTTCACAATATTTTTCGTACTAACTTAAATTTAATGTTAAGGCATTCATTTACCCCATAGAATCCCATTACACAGTGCTATCCTTTTTTGTGGTAATTTACATACAGTTATTTGTTCATAAAGCTGTTCTATTCGCTTACAAGGTCGTCATTGGTGACAGTAATAATTAAAGTAGCGTAGTTTTTTCTATCACTGCACATGCTTTGGCAGGCTATGTTATAAGATTTTTGGTTTCAATCAACCTCTCTGTGGTTATCATCATCCTCGTGATAGGTCAAGGGGGTTTCTAGACAGATCTGATGGTTGTCAGTCTTATAAATGGCTGTTCTGTGTGTTATATTTGCCCAAACAATTCCATGAGAACGCTCCCACCGGATGAGCCTCCCGAACAAACCTATAATACGCACTGATCCTGCATTGCCGAAAGTTCTGTACCTGACCATTTGAAAGCCTGCTATAAGTAAGTGGTCCCCAACGGACAGCATACCATGCTATTATCAGTGAGGAATGCTTGTATGGAGTAAATAAAGGAAACGACTACAGCCGCTTGCTGCTCGATCTCGATGCCTAGGCTTTCACGGACCCAGCAAAATATGCATTATACAAACAACTTCATACATTTTTATGAAATAATATCCGCATAAACATGGCCGTGTTTACTGAAGGTCAATATTACTTGAATGCTGGCGAGCGAATCACCGTTCACGAAGACGCTGACAAAAGCTACCACCTATGTTGTCCATCAGCAGAAAACCTCTTATTGTTGAAAAGCACCTGTTCCCGGAATAGTAGCCGACAAAACGAAGCAGGGTAGCCCCATTCGAGCACAAGCTTCGAACAGATCATCTCATGTCTGGACGGCATCGAACTGCATTACACTGCATTACTGAGCGGATATCTTTGTGATTATTAGCTAACAGTACTTCGTTTGAGCAGGACGTCTTCAGTTTCTGTTGCACGACGAAAATTCTGTCTGAATCCATCTCTAAGCATCGGTAAATTTTGCAAACATATAAATAGATTCCTCAGACCTTGTGCAGCCTTGAGCTGTTTGTCCTATTAGGATGGGATAAATGAGGTTGATGCAGTGAATATCAATGTGATAGTGGTTGCCGATATGTTATTTGTGTCCGAATGGCCATACCATAATAACTCAGTTCGCAGACCAACTGTCCAGCGATCGGAAGGTCACCGGTTTGATTTCGATTAGCGGTGTTAACACTTAAGTGCGAAAAATGCAAATTAATCGTCCGTTCCCTACGAAATATAAGTATATGTTATCATTACTGTAATTCGAACAACCCCAAAAACGTGTACTTGCAGGAAGTAGTGAGAACAATTATCCGCCAAAATCCGGACTTTTACTACAGACTTCCATGTGAATGGAATGTGCAAACCTATTCTGGAGTGGCATCTGAATGCTGTCATGTGATCTGGCCATTGCGCTATCCGGATCAGGTGCATTGTTGGACTGATTATGTCCGGAATGCAACTTTTCGTCCAGTCAAACTGGTCCATTTTGACACACGTCCGAAACCAGGTGATACGAATTGGAATCCCAACTGGCCAGAAGGTAACACCAGGGTTGATCGGAGACTGACAAGTAAGCAGACTGGAAATGGATTTACCATTGACCGCTAACATTATCGGCTATTCCTATTCAGACCTATCCAGTGAACTCTACTGCAACAGAAATTAGACTGACACTTTGAAGAATATGGTATAAATAGATATGATTTTCTCTCAAAATAAAAGTACTCTTATTTTTCCCCAAATGTTTGAGTTGAGGAAAACATCTAGTACAAACCAGCGAAATGTAAGATATATTTTACTTATTTTTTCACGAGTTTTCCTGACTGGAATAGCTATGTTGCTGTTGATCATATTGAACTTAAATAAAGGACACCAAACCAGTAGGGTAGAGCATTACCAGCCCTGGATCCACGGTTTGTTTACCGGGTTTGTCGGTCAAATTCCACGTCCACTAACCACTGTTTAACCACGTCTTCTTTTCATGAAATGTGCTATGATCACTTGTACATAGTAAGAGGAAGTGAAATAATAAAGACTCAGCTTAGAGTGCGTCAGTGATGAAAAAACCTCATTTATTTAGTTTATCCAACGGATAGTATTCCGACCGGTATTTTTCGTCCGTTGTCTCGTCGAAAAATAACACGTACACATAAAATGGACTCAAAACCTGTAGGCTAATAGAGACAGTAAATAGTGTGGAACTGTAAAATCCAGAGAAACGATAAATGCACCAAGCGTTTACTCTTTGACGATAGAAAGAAATGATAAGCTTCTGCCGACACTTAATAAATAGATAGGTCTCGTGAACTTCAAGCGAGAAGACCAAAACTGCTTACGTGGCAATATCCTCAAGTTATGGTCTTCACGTGGTGGAGCTGCTCCATACACAGGCCATCTAGGGTTCTCAAAATCAGCGTCCAGGGTTCAAAACAATAATACACAGATGCAGCGTATTCAGAATGATTGTCCTCATCTGCGAAGATCTTCAATATCAGAAAATGGCTTGGCTGATTGCCTATAAATATATTTCACTCTGATTTTTCTGCTGATTAGATATAAACGAAGGTATGAACAGTTGGAATTACATCAAATGCAACACATTCGGGTCGGCTTTAGCGTAACATCTATACTTTACTTTTGAACTATATTCGCGGATCAGTCGTTTTCGATTTTTCTCACTGGCAGGCTGACAACAGAGGAAACTACTCACGAATCACGTGTCATATACCCAACAAAGTTCCAAAAGTGCAGTAATTACTCGGTGATTATATCACATTGAATAAGATATTTTACAATAAAAACGGGCATACAAAAGATGAATGCAAAAGGACACCATACGTGCGATAAAACTTGGATTATTCGGGTGGCTCTGATGCCCGTTGTCGCAGTTGAATGTGGCTTGCCAATGGTTAACTGTTGGTCTCAAAATGATATCAACATGAAGCGAATTTCGAAATCCACCAAGCACTTCTCCGTTTGATGACGCACGTTTAGCCCCAGGGACATTTTCTGTATGACAAGATTTCTGTGGTTTTTTCATTGTTTTCTACAATTTTCATTTTATAAAATTTCACAAATCTTGAAAATGCATTCTTCTGTTAAAGAACGTATGCAAGACAGCCCACGATTGTTCAAGGTTTGGACGGTGAGATGATGGGGTTTGTCGTCCGATGAGATGAATGTTTTCCATTTGGATCGGGCGGTAGACGTGGGCTATCACTAGGGTTCATTTTGCCTGGAAGTTTCATGTCAAATGTCAAAATGCACTCGGATTTTCTTAAAGTTTGGGCTGCTAAAACATTTTGAAATTTAGTTATGTTGCGCTGATTGTAGTACTGATCAGTTTTAACGTTACTTGTACGAAACAGTTTTGCAGTCAATTATCCAGCACGTTTTCCCTCTTTTCTCACAGCACAAGAACTCCAAAATCGATATGTTCAAACATATAAAAAACTGTTGGATATCGAACTTGCATGTTTTTTTTGAATGACAGAGCAATCTTCTGAGGAACCCGAAAATATATTTGCAAACATCGTGGTGCCTGACATCAAAACTGAGTTGAATGGGCTCTGATATTTTTTTCCTGCGTTAACTGTATTATGCGTTTTTTTAATGTTCCACATATCTGCTTGCCCCTAAAATATCTTCTCCTGAAATGTCACACAAAGACTAGCTAAATGTTTAGCTGAATAGGCAGTTTCAGTACGAACACTCTTTAACCGCACAACGATGTCAATCACCCGCATTGTGAAATTGTCCCATCCTGTAGTCCAAACATCTACGTACTTTTTGAATTTCAATTTTGGAACGCTTTCGCGGATGGGAACATCGACTCGATTCAAGGAAAACTGTAGCATTTCAACAAACCTGTCCTTCTCCTGTTGTACAGCTACAGTGGCATTAAACTTACACCCGCAGGACGACGTTCCAATTTAATAAAGTTCATCTCAAAAGTTGCGCGAAGACAAAAATCTTGAGGTAAAAAGGTGCCGCATAACGGAAAATAGGTAAACGACGCTTAGCTTGGCAATATTTTTCACCAAGCCCTATTTTCACCGACAAATGTGCTCGCATGATGTTGCTTGCTTTTTCATAACTGCATTACAGCCATATCTAATATAATCTCTCAACTTTGTCACTGTCTTCTTTACTTCATTGTAATGATTCATAAGAAAAAATATGTATATTCAAAAAGATTTAAGTTAAAATTTGTATCTTTTAAGACAAGGTTTCGCATGGTTCCGGTGAATCACATCGAAAAGACCATTTTTAGTAGATATCATCTAACATTCCACTTAACAGAAATCTAGGCAAAATGATAGAACCAACGGCCAATGGGGAAATGTAGTACACAACCTGTTTTAGTATGCCCCCATTTCGCTGCGATTTTCCGTGAACAAATTAACTTGAGATCGTAAAATTCTGATGTGTTCGTCTAGTCTTACCTCTACTTTGGGAGTTTGTACGGACTTTAATTATAACTTAGAAAAAGCAGTTTAAAGCGCATGAAGGATGTGAAATGCTCACAGCGCACGCCCGATCCACGGATACAAGAGGCTATTCGGTAGTTCATTGCAAAGTCCATGATTGCTCAGAACAGAAAGAACATTGACCAATTTCGATGTTCTGCCATTCAGTCCTGAATGGTGTTGAAGGCCCTTCCATTTGCGTAGACTTACCCCACCAGCAAACCCCAAAACTTTTCAATAGGGTTCAGTTTCGGACCGTGACCATGTCAGTCGATGATGTTGACGCTTTGATAAAATAGTCAAATTCTGCTGACACGAGGTGCATATATGAAGGCTTTGTCTAGCCGGAAATACATGAACCCCTCCGATCTTCCGGAATTGCCGGTAGTTTGATGTCATTTGAAGTTATGATACAGGATTGGGCTGCCTGCGTTTATTAGAGAACCTTCTGACGTGTTTATGATTCGCGAAAATAGCACCCCAGACAATCACAAAGCCCAACCGGAGACTCGACGGCCAAAGTGAGGACAGTTCTTCATTATGTCATGCTAGCAGTTCATTAGTCCATCCGGGTAGTCCAAGTCAAACGTTTTCCGTACTGAATATCGCGTTATCCATTCAGCGTTCCATCTAACGTGACTTCTGACCAGTTCGAATCGATTTGAAATATGACTTTCAATAGTCCGGGATACTGTTGTCATCGGACTATATCGTAGTTGTGTTGCCGCTTGTAAAGCATTCCGTTCACGGTAAATTAATATTCAGTAGCACGTAACTCGGTATCTTCGATGAGTTTGTTACTTGGTCAAATGAATAACGTAGACGCTTCCCCTTGAAATTTTCAAAGATTTTTCTTCTCATCCGACTTTTCTTCTTGGCGGCATAATTGTTGGTATTCTTCAAGAAGCTACGTATAATTTTCCTTTATCTACTAATTCTTTTAGAAATCACGTCTATCTTGATTCCTGCGTTTTGAAGGTAAGTATATTTTTCTGTCACTATTCAGATAACCGTCGTAAGTTCTGCGTTCTCCTTTATATGGGTGAGAGGTAAGACCATGTTACTTGATTTAATGGACAGTGTGAGCTTCCTTCACAAAACTCTGGTGGTATAGACTTCGGTCAGGATGACGGGCCGTAAGCCTAACAATTCTCACTTGTTCAGTTAGCTGTAGTGTGCGATTTTTCGGCAGTGGTCATGGGGTACCCCCGAGGCATTTTGTACCCCCACCCCCAGGCAAATTATTCAGAATAAAATCAATTTTTCCATTTTAAACATCAAATCCCTTTACGATCCCAATCTAGCGATGCACACCAAATTCCACGATCCCAAGTGTATGCTTTCATGACTAATCCCATAGAAATAGGGGTGTACTAAACTCGTTCCCTGCACTATACGAAGGTTTTTTGATTCAACAGACAAAGCATCAATATAAGAAGCAGAAATGGGACGCTAATGAGCGATAAAAATGCGGATGGTGGAAATCATAGGTCTACTAATGAGTTTGTATTGTGCGGAATGGAAAACCATTCTTGTTGTCTTTCTATCTTTACATCTCTATGAGTACCCATCTATGCGTATATATATATATATGTATATATATACATATATATATATATATATATGAATCTTTTAAAGATAACTGAAATGGTATGATGAATCATATTACGTGGAATAGGATGTTTTTTTCTTGTGACATTTCCTATATTTTATCAGCCACGACTTTTCCATGGCAATGGGATTCGCTTTTTATTGTTTGACATATAATCTTCACTCGAACACATTACAATGGTAGGTTTCAGCCTTCGACTACCTCAAAGTGATCACAGGTTCTTGCCATACGATACAGATTTCAGCGGGTTAATCGACAAATACAGTTTTTGTAGCCATATTTGGATTGACCGTTGACGTCGGTTGGGTAAGATTGTCCGAGGGAGCAATTAAATACAGATGCGAATGATCATTTTGAAACAACAAGATTCCTAGGATCGAATCAAATCTTGGTTGATGTCCAAGTACCGTATAAGTAAGCCTGGTGAAAACACTGTCGAAAAATTGTTAGATCAGTGAAATATGATGAGAAATATTCTGCTGAAGTTCATCTCCGTGAATCTGTACGCTAGGCATGATGGGACATCCTCACATGGAATGAAGCATGTGTATAGTCCTCAAAATTATGTGCTCCATTTGCGCCCTAAGAAAATTGTCCGCGCAAAATCATTTGCATAACACGTGTAGAAGAAATGCGTACCAGGCTAAGTTGATTACGATTTTCATCAACACCGGTTCACTACAAGTTCCAGTAAGATTTTATGAACTCCAATATAGCAGTCACCCTTATGTTCTTGAACAAGAATGGCTTGCATCAGTCCAGCAGTTTCAAGGCTTCACTCCCTTCTCTTGAGATAACATCTCACCTGGAATCTTCTTGTCCCGTCGAGGATTTACATAGCATTATTTTGATCAGCAAATTATTGATAAATCATGCATTTATCCCGCCTAAACTTGAACCCGTGTAACCAAACTTAGAGACTTTGAATTTTGTTTCGACAATTCTTAGTGGCTGACCAAAGTGATTTGTTTTCCACATCCCAACAAACAGAAAGTTAGCTTTCGAATGTTGGTATTCGCAGACCACATTTTTCTATTATCAAACAGCAAAATACACTCAATGCGGCCCATTATTCGGCTCATGATCAAAGTACATATTTAAGATTTATATATATCGTCGCATGTGAATGACATCCCGGGGGCATGCGACTCAGTGGGATCCAGCATATTCAGCACGTAACTCGGAGGCGCATTTTAAATTTGCTTTTTGGCAAGCCTAGTATTGCGGTTATTCATCAAACGAGGAGGCATGAGTAGGTCTCCGATGAGCTTAAGATCATTTGTATGCATGTCTCATATACGTATCGTTCTTTTATGATCAACATGTAGAAACTGAACTCCAAATCACAGAATATGCCCATCGAATAATGAAAGGCTTGTAACACGAAGAAATTTGATTTCCATATATCAATTGAGGCATTTATTCATATAATATTGTGTAAAGGGGAACATACGTGCAGCTATAGATAGCAGAGAATGAGCAAGTGTGCAACAAATCTGGTTACGTGACAACATGCTTCAACTTGATGAACATTGTCCGTTGTGTGGACGACAATAAGTGTGAAATGTGTAACGAAATGGTGTGAAAAGACAGGTATGAAAAAGGAAGGTGTGAAAAAAGAGGTGTGGGGCTGGGGAGAATGTTTACGTGAGAACCATAAGAGAATCACTTGTTACGGCCACGGCAAAAACAACTGTTGCACGAGGTTACGTTGCATACACAATTCCGGCTTGAAGGACAATGTTCATCAAGTTGAAGCTTGTTGTCACGTATTCAGATTTGTTGCACACTTGCTCATTCTCTGCTATCTATAGTTATACGTATGCTCTTCTTTACCTAATATTATATGAATAAATGTCTCAAGTGGTATATGGAAATCAAATTTCTTCGTGTTACAAGTTTTTCATGAATTGACGGACATATTCTATGATTTGAAACTCTTCGAGCAGCCGCTGGCAATAAATGACCTCAATAAGTATTTGAAGTTTACCGCCAGGTTTGCTGAGACGAAAGAAACAATCGAGTTTATTGAGGAATGTGTCCGCAACAATCGGTACCCTAAAACCTACTGGAAAGCACTGCACAGGTGGCATGGGTTACCAATGTCCGAAAGCTCAGACGTCATGCGCTCAATCAACTTGACGCGGCCAAATCCAGTTTAGACAAAATGGAGCAGCCGGTGAATATATACGAAACGAACGTTGCAGAACTACCGGAAGGTAATCGAAAAGAATTTCGGGATTTTGTGGATTCATTTTGTCGAAAAGCTCGGGAAAAGAAGAGAGGGAAGTTCCTCAGCAGACTGAAAACAAGAGTACCATCGTCCAGGTTACCGGAAGATCCCGAAAGGTATGTCCGCCATCATTCTTCTGTGACGCTTAGTAACTTGTAATATGAAGCTTTATCTCTCGGACCTAAGGTTTACGCAACTCAGCCACGTTATCATCAGGTGGAAATTGAAACTCAGTTTGAAAGTCTAATGAGCCAATTGTACGACCTGGTACCAACATCATCTGACTCAGTCGACGGCATGAAAACATCACTTGTTTGTGAATGGCAAAAGTATCACGCTACTAGATCTCCTTTGAACGGAATATTGACTAAGCAACATCGAGAAGCGGTCCAAGAACTAGTGAATAATCAAGATTTATTATTATCGAAACTGGACGAAGGTGCCGGATGGGTTGTACTAGACCGAAGAAACTACGACAGAAAAATGATGACTATTTTATCTGATAAGAGCAAGTTCATTTACCACCCGGGTGAGAAAGACAAAACACAAGAAGCCGAGACTAAACTGACAGAGATCTTGAAGCAGCTTAAGTCAGAAAACGCTATTTCCAAAACGCTGTACAACAAGCTTGTGTCCTGCGGCTCGCAACCACCTAGACTCTATGGACTACCAAAAGTACACAAACCAAATATACCCCTAAGACCGGTGATTGACATGAGCACCTCAGCCTATCACGCCACAGCTCAGTAGACTGCAGAAATTCTTGAACCTGTGAGCAAGTCAATAGCAAAATATAGTGTGAAAGATTCGTTCTCTTTTGTGGAGATGATAAAATATCAGGATCTGTCTGAACGGATTATGCTTTCCCTAGATGTGGAATCCCTACTCACAAATGTTCCTTTAATCGAGACGGTAGAGTTCATCTGTCAATACTTGACCGATAATGATATCAAACTCGACATTCCTGTGGCCAAGGTAGAAGAACTAATTCTTAGATGTACATGGAATGTAAAATTTCTGTACAGCGGAAAATACTACAGGTAGAAGGATGAGGTAGAAATGGGATCACCACTTGGACCCCCTCTGGTGGATATAATCTTAGCAAAACTCGGAAGTGGACCACTACGCAGTACTATCAACAGTCTATATATGTATACCAGATATATAGATGATTCTTTCATGGTTTGAGACTCGGCAAAAGACTACCGAACCATTGCACACATTCAACAAAGCCCATGCAATGACCACATTTACAGTGGAAGTAGAGACGGACAACTTCTTCCTCGCTTCTCTTGATGCGGGATTACGTAGAATGGATGACGGTCATATAAAAAGGAGGGTGTATCGTAAATGTACATGGTTGGGGCAATACACACATTTCCTAAGTTTTGTCCCCCTAAGACACAAAATAAATCTAGTGAGCTGTCTGACTTACAGAGCAAAAAGCATCTTTAGTCCTGACACAATTGCTCAAGAACTCGAACACATACGTGACACGTTATCAAAAAATGGCTATCCAGAACCGTTTCTTCGTCAACATATGGGAGAGAGGAGACAAAAAATGAAAGTGCAAATGGCCAAGAAAAAGGATGTCCTTCTAACTGCCCCGTTCAAGGGTGACAAAACCTTAGAAATATTAGAGCCACGCATATCTAAGACCCTCGGGAAGTCCTTCCCCGCTGCACATGTCCGAATCCTAACGAATACCAAACCTTTGATTGTTCAACAACCCAAGGACAGGTTGCCTCATCAGTCTCAACCTTTTGTTCCATTTCAGTTTACGTGTTTTTGTAATGCACAGCATACGACGAGACGCCTGTCGAAGAGAATATCAGAACACGTTCCGACTTCTTTACGCAAAGGAACAGTTTGGACTGTCAATAGAACAATCCTACAACATCTGGTGGATAGTGGACATCAAATCGACATGGTGACAGCTTTCAGACCAGTCCTGACAACTCCCAGAGTTCACGCGAAAGGATTACGCAAACGGCTGCTGATGACTTCCGAAGCCATAGCTATTCGACTATTCAAGCTGGAATTGTGTAAGCAACGTAACCTCGTGCAACAGTTGTTTTTGCCGTGGCCGTAACAAGTGATTCTCTTATGGTTCTCACGTAAACATTCTCCCCAGCCCTACACCTCTTTTTTCACACCTTCCTTTTTCATACCTGTCTTTTCACACCATTTCGTTACACATTTCACACTTATTGTCGTCCACACAACGGACAATGTTCATCAAGTTGAAGCATGTTGTCACGTAACCAGATTTGTTGCACACTTGCTCATTCTCTGCTATCTATAGCTGCACGTATGTTCTCCTTTACACAATATTATATGAATGAATGCCTCAATTGATATATGGAAATCAAATTTCTTCGTGTTACAAGCTTTTTCACGAAAATGTATTGTTGATCAACGCGGAAATGTTGATATACGTGCAATAATTTTTGGCAAGCTGCCGGATATGTTGTGTTGCAGAAACGCGTAATCAACGATCTCTCTTAAATGTATTGCTGAAGTTCTCCTCCTACTGCCCATTTCCCATATTTATGATACTGATTCAATGATTTTTCTGATTGAGAACGTCTCCAGTATCGCGAATCAAAATGGATGTGTAATGAACAATACCAATAATAGCTGAAATGCCAACACTAGTTATTCTAGATAAATCGGCAGTTTCTTTCTAATTAACTCACAATCAAGCAGGAACTCACCATGGAAACGTGAGATAACAGCATTCTCAAAACTGGTTTGTAGTTGATTCTGATTACCTCCGCTAGACAAACATCAGGTCGACACATAAGCAACAAAAATTATTCCCTTCGGGATTAGCACACATTCATCGCTAACCAAAACCAACTGTGGTGAACTTTTGCTTTTCAACTGAGAACAAAGTAAAATCTGAAGTTCTACCGTATTTGACCAGCTAAGTTTCAACATAAATATGGTCACACACTTACGAATGCTGCTAAATTGTCACAGAGCTAATGAAGACAATATTCCTTAACATGGAGCTCTATATTTCCAGTGTGTCCTTGGTTAAAACATAGAGAGTAAGATCGGAAATGTCATTAGAGAAGAACAGCAATATTTTTACTGGGATTTTGAGAACACATGTGTGATATCCAAATCAGTTATGACCTCTGTTCGAAAACCAACGAGAGGATGACGAAATCTCGCACTCATAAGCTCTTCGTTAGACCTGTGAACTGTGAGCGGCGGTGAGTGGAAGAATCTCACAGATTCAAAACAGTAGTGTCTGACTGTAATATTGTTCGTTTGAGTCTAACTGTCAGGTGAAGTAGGTAGAAGTGTGACGTTGTGCTGCTTAAATTTTGATTAAAGATTCACACACACTCAAAACACGCAGTGATCGGAACACTTTCATTGGTAATTCAACGCATATGATCCAATTTTTAGTCAGAAAGTTCTAGCAAATGACATTTTACTTGACTTATATTGGCTTCCATTGTGGTCCTCCATTTTGTTGGCAACAGATTGAATGTTTTCTTAGCGAAAGCTTCAGTACAATTGACGTGGCATCTAGTAAAGTTCACATCTAGCCTAAGGGAAGCGGTTATCGGTAGACCCTTGCGTAAGCAAGCTCAGACTTAAGTGCCAATCTGTTCACATTTACGGAAACATCAAGCCGGACTTTGCGGAATCAGCAGCTGACTAAAATGCTACGATCAGTCCTAACACTCGGAATCAATAATAATACAACAATACAGTCACCAAAAACTGATTCCGAATCACACGGAATACCATGAGAACTAATGCTAAATGCTAACAAGAAGAAAGCCGAGGCCTGACATTTTAGCTATCTGTTATGTGGAACCACAAAACAATCGGTTTGAACTAATTGGCTTTGAATATGAGCTCATCTGCATGCAATGAAGTTTTGTTAAGTCGTCACATTCGGGTTTCTCGCAGAGAGTGACGGGAAGACTTGTATAGCCAAAAAATTGACTTCCTGATGAAGAAGCATTGTATGTCGGCGTTCATAAACTCTTGGCGTTCGATTACTCAAACGAGAAAAACCTACGTATCTGTTCAAGCTGTGATCACAAGGGAACATTGTACAACGCAGAATATCTCTATTCTGATCAATATATCAGATTGAGTTATATCTCACAATGAAGAGAATTCCTAGCTTTTTATGATTCGCCTGGTTGTTTAATTCTCTCAACTAGTCAACTTCTCGAACAGAAGTCACTCATTCATTTCGTGAACTACTGTGTTTGTGCTTAAAGGAAACCCAGCACCATCGCGAATCTGTACGTTATCGAATATAACTGGGGTAATTTTGTCCAAGGCACTGCAACTGAATAGATTCATTCCTTTGGTATCCTTTATATCATCCAATTTGTGCTTCACTCTGAAAAAGAACCATCGCAGACTGCTGCCTACAAAGAGACGATCATAAAATATAGTTTTGTTCGCAGTGACATTTTGCACGGTTTTCTGCGAAACACCAGCGTGCTCCTCGATGAACTTTTCTAAAGAATTTGGTGCAGAAACCACCTCCAGAATGGTTGTCTTTTGGTTCATTGAGGGCTTTCTCTTCACGATCTCACCATGAGAATTCTCATTGTGTTTCCCATGCGTAAACTCGGAATTTATTCATGTCATCAGTGGAATCAAATAGATTACTTTGTTGGTCGAACCAATAGATGACTTGTTCTGATCAATCGGTTGCTAGATCCGTAGACAATCAAGTGGGGATTTTTGAGGACCTAATAAAACAATGTTTCAGGGAGATTGGTTTGAGCGATGATGGGCACATTAGACTGACTGAGAATTGTAAGGGTGCTGATTTCAAAGTTGGAAATCAAAGGAAAATATGAACTTGGGATTAACTTTTGAAAGATTTGACACCTCTCATAAGACTGATATCCTCTGATTTGAGTGTATAAAACAATATCCCACCACTATGTACCGCGAATTTAGTTGCATGTTACAGGCGCTCCAGTACGACATTTTTTGAATGCCAAATAAATGGCAAGATTTAACTGTGTGAGAGAAGTATTACTCCGATTTTCCATAAATAAGCAGATTTTGGTCAGGCTATTTGGAACTTACTTACTCCGTCGTGTAAACCAGGGCCGCTGAGTACATCAACTTTGGTTTGGATCTCAGTCCACTTTTCTGTTTAAATGCTGTTGGGAAGACTACATATCGAAAACAAGCTGATCTATGGAAATACGTTTCGTCGGGGAGATTTTAGTTGGGATAAATGTGCTTTGAGTAGGAAAGCCATGGAGTAATAAAAACCACTTGATTTTCATTAGTTACAAATTCTTGACAAAATTCATTAGCTCTCCGCATAGCTTTCCTAGCCTCATGCAAATTTTTGGTAACGGCAATGATGAAATCTGGTCAGCACCGAGAAGGAAACCTTAAAGATGACGAGCATGAACTGCCAAAAACAGTACAGCGCGCTACAAACACTGTATAACTAAAAAGCCTCCGGCGAAGTTCAGAGCTTTCTCAAACTAGTAGAGATGACAAAATATCAACAATGGCGATCAAAGATGATCCATAAAATATAATTGATGTGAAAAATGCAAGTGGATTTTCCATTACAAATAATTATTTGGTCATGAGGAAATATTCGTCTTTCTTATTATTCTTTCTGTTTTTTCATCCAGAGACCAGCAACTGCTCCACCTTTGGGGAACGTACGACAACCGCGAGGTGTCTGTGGCGAAAGTTCTTTTGCATACTCACAAGACCTGGTCGTTTTGACCAAAACCTTTGTGGATTGTAAAAAACAAAGACTTCTGGCACGGGAAGCCCAAATGTGGGCACAATTTTGAGGATCATTCCAAGTACAGTTTGTATTTGTTTTCGGATATCTCTGATCCTATCAACCTGAATGGATGCAGTTCGAAGATTTGACGGTGCACTATCTGACTAAGGTGTTCAAAGATGATATCGCAATCAGTGTACTCTTCTCAATGAGTCTTGGCATTATGGAGGTATGCTCATCGGGAATTTCATTGATCTCTACCGTAGTTTAACAATAGAACAAGTGGCACCATTTTCGACGGGTTTCCGTATTTTCTCGGTTTGCATCTGCTCTGTATTTCTTCATCAACAGGGACTACTCACTAGTAGCAAATACTGTGAGTAAGATGATCCAAAACATTCGAGACAGACTGAAGCTGTATTTGGACGGAGGCACTCATCTACCTTTGTGTTCAGTGATGCGACCGGAAAACCCACAGTTTTTTGGTTTTGTGTTTATGGGGAACGTAAGTGAAGGAGATGCACCGTACAGCGTTCGTACTAACAACTTCTATTCAGAGCCATGTCTCTCAGCCACTCTAAACAATTGCAATCCTCAGCCGTTGCTCCTCAACCAGGAAGGAAGGAAGTACCAGAGGGTTTTGTTCATCTCATTCTAATGAGAAGACAACTTTGCTTTCGAGCCATCTCTTTTATTGGTACTAAGAAGTTGATTTATGTGGGGTGTACGGCGGTTTTAACCAAATCCCTGGGGAAAACCTCAAGCAGCTTTATAAGCAGCTCTTCTGGCTTGTCGATCTGAATGCAACCCGATTGGTTGATTTGGCTCCGGTAGGCTCAGACTACTGTAGGCCTCTGACTGGTCCATCACTTCAGTTCGCTGGCTCCAACCTTGTACTCGGTTCTGGACAAGCAATGACGTACTATCCGCTCTCTAAAATGTCGATAGGCTTTGCGGAGTTCAACTTTGTCCTTGGTTATGAAAGGGCGGAGGAGTGTTTTCAAATCATTGAACCAGGGCATCTGTAGACAGCTTGTCTTTAACTACCCTCAAGCCAACCGAATCCAATGCTGGAGCTAACTTCATTATATATCTAGGCCAAATCATGGCCCGACAGCCACTTGCTTCTTCAACTCTCATCCAGCAGGTGCAGGTAAAGTACGGAAAGGAAAACTTTGAGCCCGCCCAAGTAAAACATGTCGGAGCCATCGAAGAAAGCTCATTTGAAACCGAGTTTGAGATCTTTAGGTCCATAGTGGGATTTTTCTACCTGAGTTTTCTGGGGTTCCTGAGACAAAGTCATCTTTTCAGGATCTAACGTTGAGACTGCACTAGGGTGCTTAACCCCCACTTGATAGAAGATTATGTGAAGAGAGGCTTAGATATCTTTTCGAGATGAGAAGTAGTGGTTCTAATAAACGAAACCCGTTTGTCGTTTGAGAATGTTCATCAATCAATCTCAGTCCCCAGCAATCAAATACTAAATCTGCGTGCAGACCTCTGCCTTTTCGTAACCAGTATGGAATTTATCCTATTGAGTCGAAGGTACATCACACACCATCTCCCCCCTTCAACTGAGAAATGAACCCATATTGACCAAATCGCACTGATCTAATCGTACTTGGGTTGTATCAAAGAATGTCGATCAAACTGGCTTACCCATAGTGACATCACCCGAACTTTAAGTGCGACAGGCAACCTGAATTTACTGTTCACGACTGTTCTTAAAGTGACAGGTAGTTCTCATCAGCTCGTCTATCTGATAAGTAACATTTTGGCAGCAGCCCCATCCATAGCTTTAGTCCCCGGGAAGTAAGATGACAATACAGTGTCGAACAAACTAGGAACCTGTCTGGTAAACCTGACAGGCTACAGCCACTGCAAAGATACACTGTGTGTCACTGGTTTCTGAACACACAGTGGAGGTCCAAGTCTACTTATCAACAGAACCTCACAGAAGGCTAGTAGCATTAGGTTCCGATTTCGTGCAATCACTCGGATCGTCTGACCCGGATCAGTCTGTCGACGAAAAGTGGCAAGGTGTTTCACGATTGGGAACAATGAGAGCAATGCTTGCACCTCGCAAATTATGTCTCCTGTCTGTTTTGATAAACTGGATCAACTGGTTCCGAGGTTTCAAAATGTAAACAGTCACAATGAGATGTGAACTGACGTCAAATCTTCGCAGAGGTCCCCAAATCTAACGATCGAAAGATGCATCTGAGAGGATTAACATAACCACAAAGAGAAACTCCTGTTACCTGTTCCACATTATCCACCTCGTCGAAAATAACCATCCGGATGTGGTAAACATGGAGACACTGTGCATCTGGGCCGGCTTTCCCTGAAAAGAACTTTTCTACCACCATATTTTCGTCCGCTTTGCAAGCAGCAAATAAAGATGCTCAGATTTACCGGATAAGTCAGGTTAAACAAAGTCCTTATGAATCCATATGTATCCTCTAACGCGAGCTATGTTAAGCCTGATTTATATACCAGCTCATTACAGGAGAACAAAGACTGAATTATCCAGTATATCAAACAGTCAACTAAAAAACCAACCACGAACATAATCGGAATTCATCCGAGACCTATAAACAACAAAAATGATATCATCTTACCTAAAAGTCTTGTGCCAAAAGTGAAAGATGCTGCATTTTCTTACACTTCCAACCTCAATGTACAACACTTTCTTAGTGTTTTCACGCAAAACAGTTCTGCAATAATTTTTTCATGTGGAGCATTTTCCCATGAAAATCCGTACTCCCATTGAGATTTGATGGGGAAACTGGTTGTCCATTCATTCACTTTCTGTTCGTTCTTGCTTGTATATGTCAAGTCACAATAATGTTTTCCACGTCAATCGGAGTGTGTTACCAGGCGATTCACGTAATTTTTTGCATACTTTAGTATAAAAAGGAATGTTAGTCTAGGTTCTCTGATATCATATGATTCGCACTCTTCTGCCGATCACGGTCACATACTTTAGCGTGCTGTAATGCAAAACTGAGCTGCAAAATGTGGCTGCCTGTGAATCTGTTTCCCCTTGACAGTATCGTCACTCCAGTAAAGTAAATTTCTAGAAATGCTGATTGTCCATTCCATTTTTCCATTCCTTTTATTTCTAGCCGTCAGGTTAAACAAATGTGTACCGCATCAATAAAAATGTCTCCCTTACGTACTCCTGACGAATGTCTTTGTTTTTCCTTGTGGTTTCTTCGGTTGTAATCACTTTCGTATTCGAGAACTCAATACAAGCATTTCTTTTTTAATCTAAATCATATTTTCTCCTTCTTGTATGTTATTGTGTATCACTTATCTGGTCCAAATGACCACGTGTGTGGTCTTCTGCATAAAAATCCGTTCACCTAACCCCACTTTCTCCTTCTCAGTTCACGACCGTTTCAGTTCACATATGTTCTAGATCAAAACCATGTTCCACTTTGATTCGAAACTCAATATTTGGATTCCTGAAAACCAACTTTACTCTGATATCAAATCTCGGGAGTTATGAATGACGTGCACTTCGACTGGCAACCCCCAGTGATCGCCCACTGACATTTATGCCGAAAAACTGCCTCACCCAGGAATCTGTAAATTATTAGTATGAATTTTCGATGAGACTCCCAAACAGTCGCGTAAGTTCCACTGAGAACTGAGCATTCACCGAATGCAACGACTTCAATCCTACATATGCATTTCGATTTATTCTCTTGTTATTGCTCATGGTCGGCTACATCTTGAGTCTTTGGAACAGTGTGGTGATTCCGCCCAGTTCATGTGCGATTTGAGAAAACCAACGTGAGCCAATCAGTGTTCATTCGTTCAGTATGCACTCCAGTCAGCATCCATACATTTCCGCACACAAACAAATGCACCATATGCGTATGAATCATCTTATTGCAACTCTGAATAGTGAATATCGCAGTACGCATGTCTTGCGTGCATGATCTATTTCCACTTCAAGCAACAATAGTTGACAGGTTTAAGCCTACCATCATATCGCCCGGGGTTTAATACCTGTGAATATGTGCCTCAATACGTATGTCATATCTATATAAATGCCGTATGTTATGTGTTAGGTGACCTATACGTTTCAGTGCCAGTTGGTGTATCTCTTGATTCCATGCCTGGCAGTTCGGTTATCGCAAATATTCAGCAATTAAATGAATTAGTAGTGCTTATTCGTCCATTGTCCATCTTAGCCTATCGAGAGAAGTACTGCTGAGGTCAATGACTAACACTGCTACTAAATCCATTGACTGTTTCAGATGGAGAGTCGTTTGATTTGGGGTCTGCGTGCACGACAAAAGGACATACGGGCAGTTCATTTGTCACTGCACTTAACAGAACAAGCAAGAAAAATCGTCCCACCAGATTATTTACAACTAATCATAATTCGGAACTCGTTCACATGCTCAAGTGAACCTGTAGTTGTCATTACTCACTCAATCAAATTGGTCACACGGCACGGAGTGACTCGGCTTAAGGTTCAAAATCCAGCAACCAAAAGCCGTCCAGTCTTGCTTTAAATTTAGAATGAAAATGCATAAATGCGAATATGAAGTGTAGTAGTAATTAACGATAGTGAGCGCATTGTTGTCTTATGTATCGTTTTCAGACCTTTAGATATCCATTTCCGAAAACAGAATAATCCGATTTGGTGCAGTGCAGTGCAGTCCTAGAGGACAGTCGTATCACTTTTCCATCCGGTCCAAAAGTAATCTCATTCATCCGACCCATCTACGCATTTGTAAATAACATTGGCTCGATCACTGCATACTATTCTTGTGAGACTATGTTGTCCGTTTTATTAATCAATCTTTTATGCTCAGATCACTTCTTCCGAATTAGGATGTATGTGTGCGTGTGTGGGCAAAGATTCAGGGGAAGGCCAGTGGATCACAGAGCAACGGGAGGGGCCACAGTTCATTGGGCCAGCGGGATACAGGGCTTCCTTGATAAGCGACTAATGGTGGCTGATGTTATCAGGTGGGGCTACCGCTAACTCTTCGTTTAGTTCTTTTCGCTAGATGAATAGAGGAGCTCGTTTGGAAAGCTTACTGCAACCTAACTGTCTTTACGTCATGAGTTTGGGACTTCAACCGGCGCACATGGACAGATTGGTGCAAACTGGTGCGTGATCAGAGTCAGCAGGAGCTCTCCAGTGCAGTCGGTAACCTCTCGAGAAACCCCGCCATTCATAGCCTTTTGCTTATAGATTGATCCTAGTGGATGAGGGTGGTCTCCATGTGGAGTATGGGTGATAAAAGCGCCTGAAGCCGGTAACAGCAACGAACAAGCGATGGCCAGTGCTCAGGGCCAAGCTTCTTTCACTGTGCTCTGAACGACGAAAATCCAGTTCAAAGAAGTTTTCCAATTGCGTCTCCTCCGATTAGGGCGAATGTACCTTAGAACTGGTTATTTTACGAAAAGCACAACCTCGGTCCAAGCTTTTCTCCACGTAAAGGTCTCGATCGATTGCGTCTGGGCTGCAGCCCGTGGATGCAACCTCCAAGACCACAAACAAATCGCGTTTATCGAAAAAGCGAGTTTTCACTGTGCACGAACCTCAAAGTTTTATTGTGCCTAACCAACTCTCATCTGGGATCCAGTCCATCAGAGTGGTTTCAGCTCTCTTACTAAAGTCAAAGCAAACACCAAAAGGCTAGAAGCTACAGCCTGAGGTTCCCACGAAAGTGCACAATTAAACTTCACTGAATGGCTCAAAGGAGGCAATAATCAAGTCACAGAACCAACAGTGAATACGAGTTTCTTGGGTGCTACGCTCATTGATTGCGAGGGTATCAAGAGTACTAGCCAAATTCCCTGTTTTGCTGCATGCCCCAGAGTTTGCAAGTAGAAATGGGCTAGTTGGAATGGGCTTCTCGGACAAAGATGGACATCAGTCTCCGGTGGCAATTTCTGTGAGTCTAGTCGAGGAAGGATGCGAAGGACAATGGTCAAGGTTTCTCTCTGTTCCAAGAATGGTAGAAGGTACGACCAAGATTTCAGCCGGATCTGAAAAAGAATGGGAAGAATGAAGAGAATATGAAAAGCAGGTTGAGGAACAACAATGGGTTGTGTACGGCGAGGGAGAGTGATCGATCGTGTATGTGTGAGAACAGTCAGTCACAGTAGTAGTCTGCACTATAGGCTGTTGTAATACTTGGTGGCCCGGTCCACAGTAGGAAGTAAGCCAACGGGATCATTTCCGGTCATTTTATTTGAGAATGCATGTCTACATTTGCTCAGCCAAGCTGGCCGCACAGCAGCAAGGTGGTGAGTAGCTGTTTGCCTCTTTGGCTTTCCAATCTTGAGGGATCCTCATCGAAATAAAGTAGATCTACCCACCAGTTGACGACAGTGTACGCTCTCGAGATGTCCCAGTGGCATGTGATGTACGTTGATTCATTTTTCAAGCTGATGACTACTGTCCCGTTCCCCGCCGTCTCATTGATAAATGTGATTCGTAGACTATTAGAGTCTCTCTTCAAGCCAACCTTATCAGTATTGTCCTGCAAAGTTAGACTTGAGTCTAAGCAGAGCTCCAGTAAAACTTTGGTTATTAATCTGGCCTTAGTTGGACCATCTGAACTGGAATCTGCTTTTTGTGGTGCTTTGAGGTTGCGATGGAGTTTGAAGTTGTGTACATCTGGTAGGAGAGGTTCTCGTACAGAAACTTACGGTGCGTCCGCACACGGTCTCTTTCGTCTCATTAGGAAGAGGCTTGACAGTCTTCGGTGTGGTAGTTGGAATTAGAGCATCTGAAACATAAATTTACTCTTCTGTCTACTTGTATATTCTCGTTTTGTTCCATCTCAGTGAAGCTGGGACATAATTCCAACGGATGCTCATATAAGCTTACAGTGGGAAATCTTAGTAGAGTAATTAATTGGTTATTGAAATGAATTTCAGCGAGATCGATTGCGGCCAATCAAGATAACCAAAGAATGAAATGGGCAATATATTTCGTTCACTGGGGCTTTCTTACGAGCATGTTCCTTGTGTACACAAAGGGGTCGGAGTGATAGACCTGAAAACTTGGTAAGTTTCCCCAATGGTAGGATTGAGTTACCCAGAAATTAACACAGCATATTTACAGGATCCTCATATGATTGCTTTATGCAATGAAGAATACATTCTGAATAACGAGAATGTCTACCTTTATCCACATTGTCAAAAATGTTTGGTTGGCGGCGGTCATGCCATCAACACAGTGGACTTCAGACTCTTCTGTCCCTGGTTAGATTCCTCGTACGTGGCCCAACTGGAATCCTTATAATTGGCTATAACCCCCTTCGTGAAATATTTCACTATTGCTATATAACAAAACGAAGTAAACAGTACTTATAAAAACTTTATTGATGTCCTTCTAAAAGTTCGGAGCACCACCACTTTCTGCAAACTTTGTAACCGACTGGCTTGATGAGACACTCCCTTTTGCAGAGGACTCGGGGGAAGATTCTATGACAGAGGTCTTCGGGACCTACGAATTTAATCGCGAAGAAGTTTCACTTACGGAGCTATGGTAAGAGAAGTGTATACGACCCGAAGCCGGAAACTGTAGAGGAAATGGAGGACTGAACTCAGTCTTAGTGCAGAGTTATCCCAACCTCAGAGCTGGATAACGTTCAAGTAGATATGGTTCGGTGACTATGTATTTGTTTAGCCTAGGACGGTGATTTTTTAAAACACTTACTGTGATGAAAATCATTGCATAAATCTGCATCGAACTATGATACAGCTGTTCTTTTCAGAACCGGAGAGCAAATACTAGGCTCTTTTGACGATCAGAACAATCTGGAAATCTGTTTAGTTATTAACTGTGTTCTAATAATAATCACGTCCATTACTCCAAGGCCTTATAGATTAGCGACAGCATTGCTGTTCATATACTTGCTCCACGTAACACAACAAGTGGACGAGCGACGCAAGTGTGATATACGTTACTCGTAGCCAATTTTAGATGACAGAGACCAAATCTTCATACTTTTTTTGTGGATGATGGAGAGTATCTTGATGTGACTGACGTGAAAGCTCGAAAAAACAGTGCAAATGATCCGATTGTGTTACGTTAATGTTGATAGTTGCGATCAAGTCAAATGAAAATGTGTGTCAGCCAAAAAGTTTTACACTGAAGGCTAGCACTAGAACTTTTTTTGTAGCAGAGTACGTGGATTTTTAAAATGAAATGTGCACATATTCAGTGGTGAAAAAACCTCACGTCAGAGCAGCTTAGAAATAGGACATTTGTGGAGGCTTTTTGTGAAATTGATCATGACCAAGTTGTTTGCACATGATGCACGAAATACGGCACCATCCTAGAACAAAAACAATGCATAACAAGTAAAACCATTTTGGGAATGAATGTGGATGGATCAGCAGGATGTTCTTTGAAGTACTAAACTAGACTACTTCCAGAAATAAGTTCACGTAAGACTCAATGGAGCTGAAACAAAGAATTTCTGCACATTTTTGACCGCGGAAACTTGTTGACTATTTACCAATATTAAATGGGTCAGACAAAGTAGTTCTAGAGGATGGCGACTTATTACATATAACTAAAGGACTTGATATTATTTTCCTCGATACTTAATTGAAGTTGTCGCTATAGTATCAAAAACAGGTGCTGACAGGTTCGGAATGTATACGGTGTAAAAACTAAACATTATTGGGCCAAAGATGCAACTGCACCTAGTGTGACACGTCGCTGACTGTGTCCAACCTGACTGAAATCATGAGCTCTTATACTCCAGCAGCTTTATTGCAAATAGATTTGTTTCGATATCCTGAACGTACTTGATGTGCCCCATATACATGGCAATTCTGAAAAACCTCTATCTGGTGCTAGTTTGGTGGACACTACTCCTTCATAATCCAGAACATTATACGGACTATAAGTGGATTGAATAAACTTGTCAACACTGAGGATGAAATGAGAGCAGCCTCAGCTGGCATCATTCGTGAGGATTCATTTAGTACATTTACCCGTAACTGGCTTCCTCTAAATTTCAAAAGAATAAATCACGTATTTTTCTATTGCATGCGAATTGAATTATAGCATAAGGCGTACACCCCATAACCAAAGGACACTGTAAAGATGGGTAGTGGGGAAAATACACGTAAGAGCCAGTTTATTGGTCCTGATTTTGGAGAGAGAAAGATTGCAAGTAGGTGGGAAGACTGAAGAAGGGAGAGAGAGCTATAGTTTAACGGTCTGAGGAAGAAAAGCAGGTTGAAATATGAAACTATGACATCTAGTGACAGAAACTTGATAAGGATGAATAGTTGCCCGGATACGTGTTTTGGGGGAAAAGTTTTGGGAAGAGGAAGTGCCGAAGAAAGTTCAGAAGAACAGAACCCAAAATAATGCTGGTAGAACAGGGATAATGAGCTGATGACTGCAGCTTCAAGGTTAAATAAAGATAGTTGATCAGCCGGATGGCTTTTCGTTGAACCCGACCAAGAAACGAAAGAGAGATAGACGAAGCTCCATCCCACACGTGACTGAAGTATTCAGGTGAGTGGTGGATTTGTGCTTTGCACACCAGAAGATGAGCTGGAGTGAAGAAGCTTCTAGGGTGAAATTGAAAAATCATCCTTGAGCACAGCAGAACGGGTGAGCTAAGATATGAAAGGGGACCAACATGGAGAAGAATTTATAGATAAGCCAAGAAGGAGGATAGAATATGTAGAAGACAGCACAGTTGAACCAAGGGATAAATGAGGGGGTAGTGAATGACGTTTCAAAGAAATTGAGAGAAAAGATGTTATGGAATCTATAAAAGCTGTATGATTGTGGAATCCTTAGATGCACCAGAGGTCGGACTCTAAAGATTCGCTGATTGCACTGCGGTCACGATCGATGTTGTTGTTGACATGGCAGGGAGTGCGGTAAGAAAGAGAAGAGTGAAGGGTGGCATCATGGGCTAAGGAATAGATTGGGTTGGAACTGGGGGATAAAAGATAATTAGTAAATAAAATAAATAGGGTAGGCGCAAGTACTGAACCTTGAGGAACACCAGCATTCACAGGAAATGGCTGGGACAGAACCCCATCAACTTGGACGGAGATGGTTCGCTTACTGAGAAAACTTGATGTCCTCGATAAGAGCGGAGGACGACGCAAACGTGGGCAGTTTCACCAGAAAACCTTCACGCCAAACTCGGTCAGAGCCCTTAGAGATATCGAGCTAGACCATGCGAGTTCTCCATGGTTGTCGAGTGCAACCGACCAAGACTGTGAGACGAGAGCCAGGACATCGCCGATGGAACGATAAGGTCGGAATCCGTATTGGAGACCAGCCAGTAGTCCTTCATGTTCGAGAAACGCACGCTGTTCATCGGAGATGACCGATTTGAATACTTTCGAAATAATAGGCAAGAAGAAAATAGGACAACATTGATCCAGGTCAGGAAGGTGACGGTGTTTAAGAATAAGAAAACTCACAGCTTGTCTCCAGGCGATCGGTAAGTAGAAAGCTGAAGAGAGATGCAGAGAGAGAGAGAGAAAAGAAAATGACTTAAGAGGGGGGCCAGTTCAGGGGCACATATTTTAAAGACGAAGAATGGTATACCAACTGGACCGGGTGGTTTGCATACGTCAAGATAAGGTGGCACTTGGAAGATCTTTTCCGTGGTAATATGAAGTACAAAATGGGGAATAGACGGAAGAGAAAGAACTGAAGCAGCAGAATAAGAGGGTAAGGTGGAGTTGGAGGCAATTCCGGAAGCGAAATCCTCAGCTTTCTCGTGTGGTACTCAAACTAGAACACCAAAGGAAGAACACATGGAAAGGAAATTGGGAGGGGAAAAGTTGCTGCAGATTGTTTTGGTAGAGAACTAAAGTAATCAGCTACTGGTGGCAGATGAGAGCAAACATTCGGCTTTCTAGAGGACGAAGCTTCCTGTGGCTCTTTGTATGGTTGACGAGCACCAGTTCCTGGCTTGCACGAAACGGCGGTGGCAGTCGGGAGTGAACAAGCGGTGAAATGTTGCACGCAGCAAACATAAAGCACGATCACATGCCTGGTTGAGCCAGTCAGGAGATTTTGGTTTTGCCAGGTTCGGAAAAGTGAGGAATAGAAATTTGCATACCTAGAAGAACAATGTCCGTGAACTGAGAAACGGAGACGGAAACGAAAACGGGCAAAATAAAGCACCACTCATCCCAAGGATAGGAAACTTGGAAATCGCGGAAGCAATCCCAATTTGCCGTACAATAGTGCTAAAATATGTGTCCTGAGGTGAGTAAAATGGATATAACAGGATATAACGCAGTGGTCAGACGAGCCAAATGAAGGAAAAGCAGAGGAGGAACAAAAGTGAGAATAAGCTCAAAGATCTGAGCACCATCACCTGTTTGATCGGGGATAAGTATGAGCAGCTCAACAAGTTGACACAGGTTGTTGACCACGGAGAAATGTTCGGCTTCGTGCCCCAGAGCCGAGGTGTCTGATAAGTAAACCAACCAGTCTCGATTGTGGACTTTAAAATCTCATGATATGGCAGCTTGGATCGGTAACAAACAAGTGTTCAATGTTCGAAGATAAGAAATCAGTGATCTGTGGGTCGCTACTGTTGGGCAAACGGTAAACAACACAAAAGTAGTGATTATAATAAGGAAGTCGGAGCTTCAGCCACATCACCTGAAATTCATGAGTGATAAAGTCAAGGTTTTGGATCCTGGATTTGGCAACTGAGTGGTGGACAAAGGCAAAGACACTAGCTTTAGGTGGAGATAAGGAGTGAGGGGTATAGCTGAGAAACCGGAGGAGGGTGGTGCCTGATGAGGGGGAGATTTGAGTTTCAGTCAAACATTGAACAAAAGAAGAGGAATACTTGAGAAACTGGTGTACTAAATTGATGTTATGGTTCATTCTGCGAAACTTAGTGAGGTTGATGAGTTTGTGTTTTTTTTTCCGAGTGAGTAGAGGGGGCAGGAGAGTGACCACCTGTGTGATGGTGTGCTTTTGTGAATCATCATGTGAAGAAAACCGGCGACCATGATCCTGAGACTCAAAGTGGCGAACAACATAAGGCCTCAGTAGATCAGGGGTGCTAGTGAGTCGGGCGACAGCAGAGCGTATCCTTTATTTACCAACATTGCAAGGTGCAGAACTCCTATTCCGTATGAAGTATCGGTTGAATCTTCTAATTCGCTTCAATAGCTTCCAAATTCTGTCGTTACTTACTCGCGAGTAGGCTGCGAACATATGTGTAACTTCATTCCCTGTTCTGCAGACTTGACAATGTCGTGCCTACTAACTTGCATTTACATAGCAAGTTGCCAATTTCAACTGCAAAAGCGTGCCCGGTATGTTTAAGCCTATTGTACGGCGCATCCAATAATGGTGGTTCCTCATCAGAAATTATGACTTTGAATTTTGATTAATAAACGCATATTTGGCAGTCGTTTGTATCCGGTGTACAATTGTGGACTTAACCACAAAAACTAGACATTGATGAGGGCAATTTAAGTCTAGCTTTGTGAAAATCAGTGTGGATATTTCACACTTAAAACGAGTTCCTATTGCAAATTCACACACTTCGATTGGTCGATTGAAAGTGATTCCATACAACTTCTTCAGCATAGCTGCAGAATCACGAGGACAATGTACGACAAGCCCCATTTGTGGGTAGGTGGCTCAAAGAAACATTGCATGAACTGGGAGTGAATAGCCCCAGTGAAGCAAGATCCCCCCCCCCGCCTCACAGTCATTTACCGATATGGTTTTAAAATGTCGAGATATCACACGTAGACTCGACCAAAAGTCACGCAAGAAGAGTAAAAGATGAACACCGGTTGATTTCAGCCAGAAGAAATCGTCCTGCACAATCCTCACGGATTTTAAGTCCACGTGGGCATAAAGTCCTCCGTTCAAATGAAATGGGATTGAACTAAAACAAAACCAAGGAAGAAATACGTCGGAGAGTGTTGAAAAGCATCTGATTTTTATCTGCTAGATATTTCTTTGTTTAATATATGACTGTTGAGAAGTCAAGGCCTAGACTGAGGTAAATAAACGTTAGTGGGCCTTTGAGCGCTTGACTTCCTTTCTCATTTGCGTGCTGTTTGTCGCCCCCACCCCTCCTCAGGCATGGGAAAGCATAGTCTGTACATGACTGGTTTTGTTGGTCGACGCGGTCGTTGGCATTATATAAGTCAGACAAGCCGGTGCTGACCAATTTTGAGGTGACTATGATACTTAAAGACGTTGAGATGTGCTGCACATCCGCGGATGTTACGCATTCGTCAGGCAGTACTTTGATAGCTTTGGTCTTGTTCTTGTCCATCTTCTACTGAACACGAATACTAGAGCTGACGAGACGTCTTCGGTGTGAATTAGCATGAACACCTCAGACTGCCTGGTCCGTTCCCTTTTACGGAAATCGTTTGCACTATAGTGTATGTTAGCTCGAAGAAACAAGATACATATACCGCAATTTATGTGGCTAATCTGTTCGTAACAAATGAGTACTCTCCAGTCTGTTGTAACCGACTTTCTGTAAACGGTGGTCTCTACGTTACGGCTTGAGTGTCTCAAGATGAGAACATCTAGGAACAGAAGTTTTGAACCGATTTCTTCTCTCGTATTGGTTATTTTAGCTACTTGTGTGTTTAAATTTCGGTGAAATTTATCTAGTAGAGTTTTTGTCAGTACCGTAAACACGGAATCTATGTATCTATTATTTCGTTCTTGTAACTAGGTCTGTAGTCCTGAACTCGGTATTGGTGATACCACAGGAGTCGGGCAAAGCTACAAAGGCATGGGTGTTCGAATACCGACAATCTTCGTGTATCCTCCACTGGAAATGGCCATTTTTCTGAATCACAAAGGAAAGCTTATCGCACTGCTACAGCGCACACTCGATGCAGGATGGATAAACTAATGTCATGTCAGCTCTATAGATGACACAGTTAACAACACTCCAGACGAGCCTTTTATATACACTTAGATGCTTCAACTGATTGCCCACCCCCAAGTGAAAAATAACTGCCTACATAAAAGCATTTGTCTACTTGGTCTACAGTGCCCCCAAATATCGAAAGATGCCGAGTTGGTACAGCCTGTCTTGCAATAGAGTCTTGCGTTTTGCAGGTGCAAAATGCGTGTAAAAAGTGCTGTACAATAGTTCAAGTTCTACGTAAAAGCTTGCTACTTTCCTGGATCTTCACTTGGAAGAGTTACGTCGTCAACGTATTCAGGGTCTAACACTTTTCCGCTTTGGAAAACTCCACCACTCCTATCCTAACATTGCAACTTGGCAGTCTCTTGAACCACATCAACCACAAAGTTAAAAGGAAGAAGTGAGAGGGGAGAACCAGACGCGCATCAGTTGTCATGCTGCACTGAGTTGAAAGATTATCGTAAAATCCAACTCAGCTTCAGCAATTCACGTAGCTGGATCTTATGATGGGAATGAATTTCTCTGGCACACCCTTCAACAAGAGGCAGTGCCAGAGAACTGTGCGGTCAACTACGTCCAGGCCGCCTGAAGATTAGGAAGAACGGAAATAGTGAACCTACACAAGGTGTGACTACGCTCTTAAATTTGTCAAAGATTGGAGACGTGATCAATACTGCCTAGATCAGGTCTGAACCCAGCTTGATTATGGCGCGAGCCCCACTCGTGAGCGTTAGAAAACGGGTGGATAATAATACCAGCGAGGAGTTTAGATGCGACGCTAACCAGAGGACAACCTATAACCCTTCATGTAAATTTGCACAATCACCTATTCACTCCAACTCTTCCGAAATTGTTACTTATCCCAAATCAAAGGAGGACTTCCGTCGACCCTAGTAACAAAGCTGCGCCACTGGTTTTGACAAAAGATGGCACAGCAGCCGTATATATACCCAATGGAGCAAGAGGGATGTGGACAGGGCATCATCATTTGGGCTGAGGTTGCCCAGCTTTGGCGGAGGACATCTGCCCAATGAATTGTGATGACTCCTCATACCACCGAGACAAACCCCAGGTCTTCCGCCTCTTCTTCTATCCGAATCGGCCACAAAATACCACTTTTATAAGACCAGTATTTAAAATTTAGTTGATAGTACTGCTGTTAAAGCGAAATGCGGAAAACCACGCTCAAAATTCTTGCACTTGCAAGCCCATATATTTTAATATCTGAAGTTTCCTAGCCGTCACTCAAAGAACTAGCCCAGCTATTGTCTCCCTTCGTATGACCCGATAGTTTATTATCGCCATACAATAACAGCGAAACCCGATTTCTGTTCGAATACGTTCGTATTCTTGTTGTCGCGCTACACCTCTCGTTGCCCATTTTTACCCTTGAAGCTAGTCTGTGACAACATTGCCTTTCAGTCTTCTTTGTCCACTTCAATTATTCGGAGCGGGAAAGTCAACTGAGAGGCCTGCCTCTACTCACTGTTATTCTTATCGATTACCTCTCTGGATCACCTAGTGCGGTCACGGGATAGCTACTGAAGCTCTTACCTCCGGTCCCAACAAGGGTGTGCTTAATTGTAGCCACACATGATGCGATGCGCAGACAACAAGCATGCGGCACGGCCACTTGCACAACATGCGTTAGGAAGACATCTAGAACAGTCAGTCAGGGGGCATTATTGAGTAATTTTGGCCTAATTCCAAGTTAATGTGTAAAACAGCGTAGTGGAGGTTCACAGATCAGTAAAATACTTCCATTCATGTTTATTTGCAGGTATCCTCTTTTGGAGCATAGTGGCTAGAGTCAGGTATGGCTGTCTGATAGGTTATAATAGTTTTCTAGGAGTCATCAGACACTATCCAGTGTCATCTGCAATAGAAAGTTCTTGGGCAGTGAGGTCACGTCAAGCGAGACCGAACCCTTATTTTTTCCTGTTTGAAATCTTCTACTTACTTCAAGAATTAGCCTGAACTATTCGTGTCACTTTTATCACGTGGTTACCATGCGTGCAGGAGACGGTTAAGATCCTCGGCCAGTAGGTCATTCGGAGCTGCTGTTGACATAACGGTTGGTTCAGGCGTCACCGGTCCATCTGTAGTCTTTACTTTTCTGTATTGTCCTTCACTCATCTTGATTTTTCAAGGCGGATACCTTTTTCTCAATTTCGGCTGGAAGTTTGATCTTATTTACCATTTGGTACACGTTACTGGAGCAAATTGGTCCTCCCTGGTGATCTTTGTACTCGGAACTACTGAGAACTGCAATCACACTGCCCTCGTCTGCGGGAAAGATGACTATTCTACAATTTAACTGAAGTGCTTGTTTAGCTTTTGCTCCATCATCGAGTAGATGATTTGTTTGCCTAAGTTGTGTGAGATGTTGACAACCATTTGGTTCTATCCACAGATCTGTTTCATCGGACGAAATTGTAGCGACATATTTGGTGTTGGGCACTGAAGTAGCTGGAAGTTAATTCTTCCAAAAGTAGCTGTTTCAGCGGGTGGCAACTGCTGCCCGAAATAATTGTAAACAGACCGATAAAAGTGAGGGATGGTTTGATAAAGAGTACTGAATTTCTGTGTAAGCCTTCCTATGACCTTGGATTTTTATTATTTGTAATAGAAAGCCGTTGGTGTTTGAATGGTGTAGGCTTTCACCAGTTCAGAGATAAGTGGTTCCAATCCCGCCACCGCAAGTCACTTGTATGGTAGACGGAATATCACACGTTTCTTGCCACTACGTAAGTTCCATTGTGATGAGAGCACAACCAGTGACGTTGGAAAAAAGCAGTGATGAAGATCGATTCGGACAATCAAATAAAGCTTTCCTCAGGTTCCACACTAAACGTCACACTTCCTACATGATATCTTGTTTACCGTGTTTTTCTCCCAACTACAGTTCAACATTAGGATTCTATATTAGACTATTAAGCGGACTGTTATCTCAACGGTCGGTTTATCTACAATGTGCTCTGAGTGATTAGTCACCTTCTCATTCAGATCACCAAGCATACTGCCGCTTACTCACCTCGAATTTGGCTCTCTATTAACGCCTATATTTCTAATTTATGGTGTCTCACTAATACATTCTTTTAATTAGGACAGAACTCAGATTTTGCCCAGAATTTCGACTGTCCCTTCAGATTTTACTGATCTTGAGTGCGTACTTCCCGATGAGAAGCGACTGTCCATCGCGAACCGTTCGTCATCTACTAAAAACAAAGCGAACCGTATCCTCCTCACGGATGCCACAGCATACTTCGGGCTGGACCTCAATCAGGTTTGGAAACAACTGGAGCCTATTTAATGCTCTACTTTGCAAACATCAATGCCAACTAATTATTATGGTGAAGATTTTCTGATCCGTGTAACTGACTTCATTCACGTGTAATTGTCTGAGCGTAGCCCTAGAACATCCAGTTTTTAATCGCATAGAAATGGTTATTGTCTGTCAGCTAAGTCCGAGGGCTGGATTGCGTACAGAGCTCAGCGCATCAACCTCAGTGTAATCAGCCCACACAAGCCATCAAGTAACGTGGTGAGATTATCATTGTCAACTTATGATTTTCTCTCTACAGCAGATTCATGAGAAAAAGTAGGTGTGCTGTGTTTTTGTTCGTTTTGATGTGAGGGAATTAAGTAACCTTGGGGCAGACAACCGACGAAGAATTCAAGTTACTCACATTTTTTCAACCAAAATTTTCTCTCCATTTCCTTCGTGACTGGTTCGTACATGCTAGCCTTTCGAACGTATCTTCTATTTCTTCGTTTGAACATCTTCTATACCTCAACCTCGTACGACAGACTACCCATGTATCTGAGGCCCGTTCCGTTTATCGATCAGTGAGATCCTTCTGGCACTTCCTGAAACCATATTACGTTCCCTTCCTTTAATTCTGGGAGGTCCTCTGCTCCGCGGTCCTAATTGCTATGTCAATGCGCAAATGTGTTCGGTTAGATCGGATCACAGTGTTTCATGTGTCTGATTGGTTGGCGGGTTGGTTTGAAAGATAGGCAGTAGGTTGTCTGCCAGTGGTCGACGTGAACAGTGACGTGAGATGGGCCGATTGATTCATGGGCACAAGCGTGACGAATGCACTGCTTTGTGGGATATGCAGGCATTGTCATTCTTTAGTGTTGACAAAGCACCTTGTCCATGGGTTAGAAGACGCGAACTGCAGCCTCCCAGGTGATGTTTTCAGGGAGATTTCCAACCCCCCGAAACCTCCGCCATTTAGCCGGATGACCTGGCGTAGGAGCGCACTCTTAGATTGAATGGGATGACACTGCTGGTTTCCACCTAGGACCTGTTCACCTGATTGATCGTTTCGCTTGTTCTTTGGCTGTTGGTGGATCTTCTCGTTGCAGTATTGGCATATTTAATGCATCCAACAACAGCTCCAAAAGTAGCCCCGAAATTGTGCTCGCTGTCGTATTTTTCGGGAAAATTCCGACTCTCTGCTAGTGTTGAAACTGTTAATTGTTTGTTCTATATTGAAGGCTGCACTTTACATCACTGAGACGTTGAGCTTTGGGTTCCAGATCAGCCACGGCAGGAAGCAACGTTCTAGCTCTTCTTCCAAGCAGTCTCTGCACCGGACTATATTACACAGTGGTGCTCGGGATGCTCCTCTGTAACAGGAGCATCAAATACGGGTCAGTACCGGATTCTTTTGCTCAAGGTAATATTCTGTCCGCTGATTTCACTGCTGACTCTACCTTCCTCTTTGAACTGTCTGTAATAAGGACTGTTGGTCCGATGTTCGAACTTCCGACGGTGGCCGAACTGTCGGAACATTATACTCAGGATAAATGGAAACCGCCATTAGGATGCTATAGTTCAACATTCATTCACGACTCACAAGCATTTAAAAGTAGGCTGCTACACTGTGGTTAGACAATGCATCCAAATCCGTCCAGGCTCCCGTCTGTAAAACACTCAAACAGAAGAACATACAGAGTATTGAACGAAATCGTCTCGATGGAGAACACGCTAAATCGGCGAAGATCACGGGATGATAAAACTGATCAAAAGTATCGATGTGATAAGTTTGATAATAGCAATCAGCATCCACGTAAGTTCAACTTTTCCAATACACATGTGAAGACTAAGTTATCTGAATGCAATAAATTATCTCATATTCATGTAGTCGATTCTAGAATTTCACACCTGACTTGGAAAAACGGGTTGCAAAAATCTGCCAGGTTCCTCAAAAAGTGAGTCGAGGAATCCCGGGAGACATGTTACGGATCTCTTTGAAAGATCGAATCAAGGTATTCGCCTATTTTGCCTATGCGAACTTCTATATTGTTTCTCGTTTCATTGGAAATTATGCGCACACCATATCTCGTTTCGTTGATCCGTCTTACTCATTATTTTTATGTAGTACCAATAAAAGAGATGGCTCGAAAGCAAAGTTGTCTTCTCATTAGAATGAGATGAACAAAACCCTCTGGTACTTCCTTCCTTCCTGGTTGAGGAGCAACGGCTGAGGATTGCAATTGTTTAGAGTGGCTGAGAGACATGGCTCTGAATAGAAGTTGTTAGTACGAACGCTGTACGGTGCATCTCCTTCACTTACGTTCCCCATAAACACAAAACCAAAAAACTGTGGGTTTTCCGGTCGCATCACTGAACACAAAGGTAGATGAGTGCCTCCGTCCAAATACAGCTTCAGTCTGTCTCGAATGTTTTGGATCATCTTACTCACAGTATTTGCTACTAGTGAGTAGTCCCTGTTGATGAAGAAATACAGAGCAGATGCAAACCGAGAAAATACGGAAACCCGTCGAAAATGGTGCCACTTGTTCTATTGTTAAACTACGGTAGAGATCAATGAAATTCCCGATGAGCATACCTCCATAATGCCAAGACTCATTGAGAAGAGTACACTGATTGCGATATCATCTTTGAACACCTTAGTCAGATAGTGCACCGTCAAATCTTCGAACTGCATCCATTCAGGTTGATAGGATCAGAGATATCCGAAAACAAATACAAACTGTACTTGGAATGATCCTCAAAATTGTGCCCACATTTGGGCTTCCCGTGCCAGAAGTCTTTGTTTTTTACAATCCACAAAGGTTTTGGTCAAAACGACCAGGTCTTGTGAGTATGCAAAAGAACTTTCGCCACAGACACCTCGCGGTTGTCGTACGTTCCCCAAAGGTGGAGCAGTTGCTGGTCTCTGGATGAAAAAACAGAAAGAATAATAAGAAAGACGAATATTTCCTCATGACCAAATAATTATTTGTAATGGAAAATCCACTTGCATTTTTCACATCAATTATATTTTATGGATCATCTTTGATCGCCATTGTTGATATTTTGTCATCTCTACTAGTTTGAGAAAGCTCTGAACTTCGCCGGAGGCTTTTTAGTTATACAGTGTTTGTAGCGCGCTGTACTGTTTTTGGCAGTTCATGCTCGTCATCTTTAAGGTTTCCTTCTCGGTGCTGACCAGATTTCATCATTGCCGTTACCAAAAATTTGCATGAGGCTAGGAAAGCTATGCGGAGAGCTAATGAATTTTGTCAAGAATTTGTAACTAATGAAAATCAAGTGGTTTTTATTACTCCATGGCTTTCCTACTCAAAGCACATTTATCCCAACTAAAATCTCCCCGACGAAACGTATTTCCATAGATCAGCTTGTTTTCGATATGTAGTCTTCCCAACAGCATTTAAACAGAAAAGTGGACTGAGATCCAAACCAAAGTTGATGTACTCAGCGGCCCTGGTTTACACGACGGAGTAAGTAAGTTCCAAATAGCCTGACCAAAATCTGCTTATTTATGGAAAATCGGAGTAATACTTCTCTCACACAGTTAAATCTTGCCATTTATTTGGCATTCAAAAAATGTCGTACTGGAGCGCCTGTAACATGCAACTAAATTCGCGGTACATAGTGGTGGGATATTGTTTTATACACTCAAATCAGAGGATATCAGTCTTATGAGAGGTGTCAAATCTTTCAAAAGTTAATCCCAAGTTCATATTTTCCTTTGATTTCCAACTTTGAAATCAGCACCCTTACAATTCTCAGTCAGTCTAATGTGCCCATCATCGCTCAAACCAATCTCCCTGAAACATTGTTTTATTAGGTCCTCAAAAATCCCCACTTGATTGTCTACGGATCTAGCAACCGATTGATCAGAACAAGTCATCTATTGGTTCGACCAACAAAGTAATCTATTTGATTCCACTGATGACATGAATAAATTCCGAGTTTACGCATGGGAAACACAATGAGAATTCTCATGGTGAGATCGTGAAGAGAAAGCCCTCAATGAACCAAAAGACAACCATTCTGGAGGTGGTTTCTGCACCAAATTCTTTAGAAAAGTTCATCGAGGAGCACGCTGGTGTTTCGCAGAAAACCGTGCAAAATGTCACTGCGAACAAAACTATATTTTATGATCGTCTCTTTGTAGGCAGCAGTCTGCGATGGTTCTTTTTCAGAGTGAAGCACAAATTGGATGATATAAAGGATACCAAAGGAATGAATCTATTCAGTTGCAGTGCCTTGGACAAAATTACCCCAGTTATATTCGATAACGTACAGATTCGCGATGGTGCTGGGTTTCCTTTAAGCACAAACACAGTAGTTCACGAAATGAATGAGTGACTTCTGTTCGAGAAGTTGACTAGTTGAGAGAATTAAACAACCAGGCGAATCATAAAAAGCTAGGAATTCTCTTCATTGTGAGATATAACTCAATCTGATATATTGATCAGAATAGAGATATTCTGCGTTGTACAATGTTCCCTTGTGATCACAGCTTGAACAGATACGTAGGTTTTTCTCGTTTGAGTAATCGAACGCCAAGAGTTTATGAACGCCGACATACAATGCTTCTTCATCAGGAAGTCAATTTTTTGGCTATACAAGTCTTCCCGTCACTCTCTGCGAGAAACCCGAATGTGACGACTTAACAAAACTTCATTGCATGCAGATGAGCTCATATTCAAAGCCAATTAGTTCAAACCGATTGTTTTGTGGTTCCACATAACAGATAGCTAAAATGTCAGGCCTCGGCTTTCTTCTTGTTAGCATTTAGCATTAGTTCTCATGGTATTCCGTGTGATTCGGAATCAGTTTTTGGTGACTGTATTGTTGTATTATTATTGATTCCGAGTGTTAGGACTGATCGTAGCATTTTAGTCAGCTGCTGATTCCGCAAAGTCCGGCTTGATGTTTCCGTAAATGTGAACAGATTGGCACTTAAGTCTGAGCTTGCTTACGCAAGGGTCTACCGATAACCGCTTCCCTTAGGCTAGATGTGAACTTTACTAGATGCCACGTCAATTGTACTGAAGCTTTCGCTAAGAAAACATTCAATCTGTTGCCAACAAAATGGAGGACCACAATGGAAGCCAATATAAGTCAAGTAAAATGTCATTTGCTAGAACTTTCTGACTAAAAATTGGATCATATGCGTTGAATTACCAATGAAAGTGTTCCGATCACTGCGTGTTTTGAGTGTGTGTGAATCTTTAATCAAAATTTAAGCAGCACAACGTCACACTTCTACCTACTTCACCTGACAGTTAGACTCAAACGAACAATATTACAGTCAGACACTACTGTTTTGAATCTGTGAGATTCTTCCACTCACCGCCGCTCACAGTTCACAGGTCTAACGAAGAGCTTATGAGTGCGAGATTTCGTCATCCTCTCGTTGGTTTTCGAACAGAGGTCATAACTGATTTGGATATCACACATGTGTTCTCAAAATCCCAGTAAAAATATTGCTGTTCTTCTCTAATGACATTTCCGATCTTACTCTCTATGTTTTAACCAAGGACACACTGGAAATATAGAGCTCCATGTTAAGGAATATTGTCTTCATTAGCTCTGTGACAATTTAGCAGCATTCGTAAGTGTGTGACCATATTTATGTTGAAACTTAGCTGGTCAAATACGGTAGAACTTCAGATTTTACTTTGTTCTCAGTTGAAAAGCAAAAGTTCACCACAGTTGGTTTTGGTTAGCGATGAATGTGTGCTAATCCCGAAGGGAATAATTTTTGTTGCTTATGTGTCGACCTGATGTTTGTCTAGCGGAGGTAATCAGAATCAACTACAAACCAGTTTTGAGAATGCTGTTATCTCACGTTTCCATGGTGAGTTCCTGCTTGATTGTGAGTTAATTAGAAAGAAACTGCCGATTTATCTAGAATAACTAGTGTTGGCATTTCAGCTATTATTGGTATTGTTCATTACACATCCATTTTGATTCGCGATACTGGAGACGTTCTCAATCAGAAAAATCATTGAATCAGTATCATAAATATGGGAAATGGGCAGTAGGAGGAGAACTTCAGCAATACATTTAAGAGAGATCGTTGATTACGCGTTTCTGCAACACAACATATCCGGCAGCTTGCCAAAAATTATTGCACGTATATCAACATTTCCGCGTTGATCAACAATACATTTTCGTGAAAAAGCTTGTAACACGAAGAAATTTGATTTCCATATATCAATTGAGGCATTCATTCATATAATATTGTGTAAAGGAGAACATACGTGCAGCTATAGATAGCAGAGAATGAGCAAGTGTGCAACAAATCTGGTTACGTGACAACATGCTTCAACTTGATGAACATTGTCCGTTGTGTGGACGACAATAAGTGTGAAATGTGTAACGAAATGGTGTGAAAAGACAGGTATGAAAAAGGAAGGTGTGAAAAAAGAGGTGTAGGGCTGGGGAGAATGTTTACGTGAGAACCATAAGAGAATCACTTGTTACGGCCACGGCAAAAACAACTGTTGCACGAGGTTACGTTGCTTACACAATTCCAGCTTGAATAGTCGAATAGCTATGGCTTCGGAAGTCATCAGCAGCCGTTTGCGTAATCCTTTCGCGTGAACTCTGGGAGTTGTCAGGACTGGTCTGAAAGCTGTCACCATGTCGATTTGATGTCCACTATCCACCAGATGTTGTAGGATTGTTCTATTGACAGTCCAAACTGTTCCTTTGCGTAAAGAAGTCGGAACGTGTTCTGATATTCTCTTCGACAGGCGTCTCGTCGTATGCTGTGCATTACAAAAACACGTAAACTGAAATGGAACAAAAGGTTGAGACTGATGAGGCAACCTGTCCTTGGGTTGTTGAACAATCAAAGGTTTGGTATTCGTTAGGATTCGGACATGTGCAGCGGGGAAAGACTTCCCGAGGGTCTTAGATATGCGTGGCTCTAATATTTCTAAGGTTTTGTCACCCTTGAACGGGGCAGTTAGAAGGACATCCTTTTTCTTGGCCATTTGCACTTTCATTTTTTGTCTCCTCTCTCCCATATGTTGACGAAGAAACGGTTCTGGATAGCCATTTTTTGATAACGTGTCACGTATGTGTTCGAGTTCTTGAGCAATTGTGTCAGGACTAAAGATGCTTTTTGCTCTGTAAGTCAGACAGCTCACTAGATTTATTTTGTGTCTTAGGGGGACAAAACTTAGGAAATGTGTGTATTGCCCCAACCATGTACATTTACGATACACCCTCCTTTTTATATGACCGTCATCCATTCTACGTAATCCCGCATCAAGAGAAGCGAGGAAGAAGTTGTCCGTCTCTACTTCCACTGTAAATGTGGTCATTGCATGGGCTTTGTTGAATGTGTGCAATGGTTCGGTAGTCTTTTGCCGAGTCTCAAACCATGAAAGAATCATCTATATATCTGGTATGCATATATAGACTGTTGATAGTACTGCGTAGTGGTCCACTTCCGAGTTTTGCTAAGATTATATCCACCAGAGGGGGTCCAAGTGGTGATCCCATTGCTACCTCATCCTTCTACCTGTAGTATTTTCCGCTGTACAGAAATTTTACATTCCATGTACATCTAAGAATTAGTTCTTCTACCTTGGCCACAGGAATGTCGAGTTTGATATCATTATCGGTCAAGTATTGACAGATGAACTCTACCGTCTCGATTAAAGGAACATTTGTGAGTAGGGATTCCACATCTAGGGAAAGCATAATCCGTTCAGACAGATCCTGATATTTTATCATCTCCACAAAAGAGAACGAATCTTTCACACTATATTTTGCTATTGACTTGCTCACAGGTTCAAGAATTTCTGCAGTCTACTGAGCTGTGGCGTGATAGGCTGAGGTGCTCATGTCAATCACCGGTCTTAGGGGTATATTTGGTTTGTGTACTTTTGGTAGTCCATAGAGTCTAGGTGGTTGCGAGCCGCAGGACACAAGCTTGTTGTACAGCGTTTTGGAAATAGCGTTTTCTGACTTAAGCTGCTTCAAGATCTCTGTCAGTTTAGTCTCGGCTTCTTGTGTTTTGTCTTTCTCACCCGGGTGGTAAATGAACTTGCTCTTATCAGATAAAATAGTCATCATTTTTCTGTCGTAGTTTCTTCGGTCTAGTACAACCCATCCGGCACCTTCGTCCAGTTTCGATAATAATAAATCTTGATTATTCACTAGTTCTTGGACCGCTTCTCGATGTTGCTTAGTCAATATTCCGTTCAAAGGAGATCTAGTAGCGTGATACTTTTGCCATTCACAAACAAGTGATGTTTTCATGCCGTCGACTGAGTCAGATGATGTTGGTACCAGGTCGTACAATTGGCTCATTAGACTTTCAAACTGAGTTTCAATTTCCACCTGATGATAACGTGGCTGAGTTGCGTAAACCTTAGGTCCGAGAGATAAAGCTTCATATTACAAGTTACTAAGCGTCACAGAAGAATGATGGCGGACATACCTTTCGGGATCTTCCGGTAACCTGGACGATGGTACTCTTGTTTTCAGTCTGCTGAGGAACTTCCCTCTCTTCTTTTCCCGAGCTTTTCGACAAAATGAATCCACAAAATCCCGAAATTCTTTTCGATTACCTTCCGGTAGTTCTGCAACGTTCGTTTCGTATATATTCACCGGCTGCTCCATTTTGTCTAAACTGGATTTGGCCGCGTCAAGTTGATTGAGCGCATGACGTCTGAGCTTTCGGACATTGGTAACCCATGCCACCTGTGCAGTGCTTTCCAGTAGGTTTTAGGGTACCGATTGTTGCGGACACATTCCTCAATAAACTCGATTGTTTCTTTCGTCTCAGCAAACCTGGCGGTAAACTTCAAATACTTATTGAGGTCATTTATTGCCAGCGGCTGCTCGAAGAGTTTCAAATCATAGAATATGTCCGTCAATTCATGAAAAACTTGTAACACGAAGAAATTTGATTTCCATATACCACTTGAGACATTTATTCATATAATATTAGGTAAAGAAGAGCATACGTATAACTATAGATAGCAGAGAATGAGCAAGTGTGCAACAAATCTGAATACGTGACAACAAGCTTCAACTTGATGAACATTGTCCTTCAAGCCGGAATTGTGTATGCAACGTAACCTCGTGCAACAGTTGTTTTTGCCGTGGCCGTAACAAGTGATTCTCTTATGGTTCTCACGTAAACATTCTCCCCAGCCCCACACCTCTTTTTTCACACCTTCCTTTTTCATACCTGTCTTTTCACACCATTTCGTTACACATTTCACACTTATTGTCGTCCACACAACGGACAATGTTCATCAAGTTGAAGCATGTTGTCACGTAACCAGATTTGTTGCACACTTGCTCATTCTCTGCTATCTATAGCTGCACGTATGTTCCCCTTTACACAATATTATATGAATAAATGCCTCAATTGATATATGGAAATCAAATTTCTTCGTGTTACAAGCCTTTCATTATTCGATGGGCATATTCTGTGATTTGGAGTTCAGTTTCTACATGTTGATCATAAAAGAACGATACGTATATGAGACATGCATACAAATGATCTTAAGCTCATCGGAGACCTACTCATGCCTCCTCGTTTGATGAATAACCGCAATACTAGGCTTGCCAAAAAGCAAATTTAAAATGCGCCTCCGAGTTACGTGCTGAATATGCTGGATCCCACTGAGTCGCATGCCCCCGGGATGTCATTCACATGCGACGATATATATAAATCTTAAATATGTACTTTGATCATGAGCCGAATAATGGGCCGCATTGAGTGTATTTTGCTGTTTGATAATAGAAAAATGTGGTCTGCGAATACCAACATTCGAAAGCTAACTTTCTGTTTGTTGGGATGTGGAAAACAAATCACTTTGGTCAGCCACTAAGAATTGTCGAAACAAAATTCAAAGTCTCTAAGTTTGGTTACACGGGTTCAAGTTTAGGCGGGATAAATGCATGATTTATCAATAATTTGCTGATCAAAATAATGCTATGTAAATCCTCGACGGGACAAGAAGATTCCAGGTGAGATGTTATCTCAAGAGAAGGGAGTGAAGCCTTGAAACTGCTGGACTGATGCAAGCCATTCTTGTTCAAGAACATAAGGGTGACTGCTATATTGGAGTTCATAAAATCTTACTGGAACTTGTAGTGAACCGGTGTTGATGAAAATCGTAATCAACTTAGCCTGGTACGCATTTCTTCTACACGTGTTATGCAAATGATTTTGCGCGGACAATTTTCTTAGGGCGCAAATGGAGCACATAATTTTGAGGACTATACACATGCTTCATTCCATGTGAGGATGTCCCATCATGCCTAGCGTACAGATTCACGGAGATGAACTTCAGCAGAATATTTCTCATCATATTTCACTGATCTAACAATTTTTCGACAGTGTTTTCACCAGGCTTACTTATACGGTACTTGGACATCAACCAAGATTTGATTCGATCCTAGGAATCTTGTTGTTTCAAAATGATCATTCGCATCTGTATTTAATTGCTCCCTCGGACAATCTTACCCAACCGACGTCAACGGTCAATCCAAATATGGCTACAAAAACTGTATTTGTCGATTAACCCGCTGAAATCTGTATCGTATGGCAAGAACCTGTGATCACTTTGAGGTAGTCGAAGGCTGAAACCTACCATTGTAATGTGTTCGAGTGAAGATTATATGTCAAACAATAAAAAGCGAATCCCATTGCCATGGAAAAGTCGTGGCTGATAAAATATAGGAAATGTCACAAGAAAAAAACATCCTATTCCACGTAATATGATTCATCATACCATTTCAGCTATCTTTAAAAGATTCATATATACATATACATATATATATATATATATATATATATATATATATCTACGCATAGATGGGTACGCATAGAGATGTAAAGATAGAAAGACAACAAGAATGGTTTTCCATTCCGCACAATACAAACTCATTAGTAGACCTATGATTTTCACCATCCGCATTTGTTTATCGCTCATTAGCGTCCCATTTCTGCTTCTTATATTGATGCTTTGTCTGTTGAATCAAAAAACCTTCGTATAGTGCAGGGAACGAGTTTAGTACACCCCTATTTCTATGGGATTAGTCATGAAAGCATACACTTGGGATCGTGGAATTTGGTGTGCATCGCTAGATTGGGATCGTTAAGGGATTTGATGTTTAAAATGGAAAAATTGATTTTATTCTGAATAATTTGCCTGGGGGTGGGGGTACAAAATGCCTCGGGGGTACCCCATGACCACTGCCGAAAAATCGCACACTACAGCTAACTGAACAAGTGAGAATTGTTAGGCTTACGGCCCGTCATCCTGACCGAAGTCTATACCACCAGAGTTTTGTGAAGGAAGCTCACACTGTCCATTAAATCAAGTAACATGGTCTTACCTCTCACCCATATAAAGGAGAACGCAGAACTTACGACGGTTATCTGAATAGTGACAGAAAAATATACTTACCTTCAAAACGCAGGAATCAAGATAGACGTGATTTCTAAAAGAATTAGTAGATAAAGGAAAATTATACGTAGCTTCTTGAAGAATACTAACAATTATGCCGCCAAGGAGAAAAGTCGGATGAGAAGAAAAATCTTTGAAAATTTCAAGGGGAAGCGTCTACGTTATTCATTTGACCAAGTAACAAACTCATCGAAGATACCGAGTTACGTGCTACTGAATATTAATTTACCGTGAACGGAATGCTTTACAAGCGGCAACACAACTACGATATAGTCCGATGACAACAGTATCCCGGACTATTGAAAGTCATATTTCAAATCGATTCGAACTGGTCAGAAGTCACGTTAGATGGAACGCTGAATGGATAACGCGATATTCAGTACGGAAAACGTTTGACTTGGACTACCCGGATGGACTAATGAACTGCTAGCATGACATAATGAAGAACTGTCCTCACTTTGGCCGTCGAGTCTCCGGTTGGGCTTTGTGATTGTCTGGGGTGCTATTTTCGCGAATCATAAACACGTCAGAAGGTTCTCTAATAAACGCAGGCAGCCCAATCCTGTATCATAACTTCAAATGACATCAAACTACCGGCAATTCCGGAAGATCGGAGGGGTTCATGTATTTCCGGCTAGACAAAGCCTTCATATATGCACCTCGTGTCAGCAGAATTTGACTATTTTATCAAAGCGTCAACATCATCGACTGACATGGTCACGGTCCGAAACTGAACCCTATTGAAAAGTTTTGGGGTTTGCTGGTGGGGTAAGTCTACGCAAATGGAAGGGCCTTCAACACCATTCAGGACTGAATGGCAGAACATCGAAATTGGTCAATGTTCTTTCTGTTCTGAGCAATCATGGACTTTGCAATGAACTACCGAATAGCCTCTTGTATCCGTGGATCGGGCGTGCGCTGTGAGCATTTCACATCCTTCATGCGCTTTAAACTGCTTTTTCTAAGTTATAATTAAAGTCCGTACAAACTCCCAAAGTAGAGGTAAGACTAGACGAACACATCAGAATTTTACGATCTCAAGTTAATTTGTTCACGGAAAATCGCAGCGAAATGGGGGCATACTAAAACAGGTTGTGTACTACATTTCCCCATTGGCTGTTGGTTCTATCATTTTGCCTAGATTTCTGTTAAGTGGAATGTTAGATGATATCTACTAAAAATGGTCTTTTCGATGTGATTCACCGGAACCATGCGAAACCTTGTCTTAAAAGATACAAATTTTAACTTAAATCTTTTTGAATATACATATTTTTTCTTATGAATCATTACAATGAAGTAAAGAAGACAGTGACAAAGTTGAGAGATTATATTAGATATGGCTGTAATGCAGTTATGAAAAAGCAAGCAACATCATGCGAGCACATTTGTCGGTGAAAATAGGGCTTGGTGAAAAATATTGCCAAGCTAAGCGTCGTTTACCTATTTTCCGTTATGCGGCACCTTTTTACCTCAAGATTTTTGTCTTCGCGCAACTTTTGAGATGAACTTTATTAAATTGGAACGTCGTCCTGCGGGTGTAAGTTTAATGCCACTGTAGCTGTACAACAGGAGAAGGACAGGTTTGTTGAAATGCTACAGTTTTCCTTGAATCGAGTCGATGTTCCCATCCGCGAAAGCGTTCCAAAATTGAAATTCAAAAAGTACGTAGATGTTTGGACTACAGGATGGGACAATTTCACAATGCGGGTGATTGACATCGTTGTGCGGTTAAAGAGTGTTCGTACTGAAACTGCCTATTCAGCTAAACATTTAGCTAGTCTTTGTGTGACATTTCAGGAGAAGATATTTTAGGGGCAAGCAGATATGTGGAACATTAAAAAAACGCATAATACAGTTAACGCAGGAAAAAAATATCAGAGCCCATTCAACTCAGTTTTGATGTCAGGCACCACGATGTTTGCAAATATATTTTCGGGTTCCTCAGAAGATTGCTCTGTCATTCAAAAAAAACATGCAAGTTCGATATCCAACAGTTTTTTATATGTTTGAACATATCGATTTTGGAGTTCTTGTGCTGTGAGAAAAGAGGGAAAACGTGCTGGATAATTGACTGCAAAACTGTTTCGTACAAGTAACGTTAAAACTGATCAGTACTACAATCAGCGCAACATAATTAAATTTCATAATATTTTAGCAGCCCAAACTTTAAGAAAATCCGAGTGCATTTTGACATTTGACATGAAACTTCCAGGCAAAATGAACCCTAGTGATAGCCCACGTCTACCGCCCGATCCAAATGGAAAACATTCATCTCATCGGACGACAAACCCCATCATCTCACCGTCCAAACCTTGAACAATCGTGGGCTGTCTTGCATACGTTCTTTAACAGAAGAATGCATTTTCAAGATTTGTGAAATTTTATAAAATGAAAATTGTAGAAAACAATGAAAAAACCACAGAAATCTTGTCATACAGAAAATGTCCCTGGGGCTAAACGTGCGTCATCAAACGGAGAAGTGCTTGGTGGATTTCGAAATTCGCTTCATGTTGATATCATTTTGAGACCAACAGTTAACCATTGGCAAGCCACATTCAACTGCGACAACGGGCATCAGAGCCACCCGAATAATCCAAGTTTTATCGCACGTATGGTGTCCTTTTGCATTCATCTTTTGTATGCCCGTTTTTATTGTAAAATATCTTATTCAATGTGATATAATCACCGAGTAATTACTGCACTTTTGGAACTTTGTTGGGTATATGACACGTGATTCGTGAGTAGTTTCCTCTGTTGTCAGCCTGCCAGTGAGAAAAATCGAAAACGACTGATCCGCGAATATAGTTCAAAAGTAAAGTATAGATGTTACGCTAAAGCCGACCCGAATGTGTTGCATTTGATGTAATTCCAACTGTTCATACCTTCGTTTATATCTAATCAGCAGAAAAATCAGAGTGAAATATATTTATAGGCAATCAGCCAAGCCATTTTCTGATATTGAAGATCTTCGCAGATGAGGACAATCATTCTGAATACGCTGCATCTGTGTATTATTGTTTTGAACCCTGGACGCTGATTTTGAGAACCCTAGATGGCCTGTGTATGGAGCAGCTCCACCACGTGAAGACCATAACTTGAGGATATTGCCACGTAAGCAGTTTTGGTCTTCTCGCTTGAAGTTCACGAGACCTATCTATTTATTAAGTGTCGGCAGAAGCTTATCATTTCTTTCTATCGTCAAAGAGTAAACGCTTGGTGCATTTATCGTTTCTCTGGATTTTACAGTTCCACACTATTTACTGTCTCTATTAGCCTACAGGTTTTGAGTCCATTTTATGTGTACGTGTTATTTTTCGACGAGACAACGGACGAAAAATACCGGTCGGAATACTATCCGTTGGATAAACTAAATAAATGAGGTTTTTTCATCACTGACGCACTCTAAGCTGAGTCTTTATTATTTCACTTCCTCTTACTATGTACAAGTGATCATAGCACATTTCATGAAAAGAAGACGTGGTTAAACAGTGGTTAGTGGACGTGGAATTTGACCGACAAACCCGGTAAACAAACCGTGGATCCAGGGCTGGTAATGCTCTACCCTACTGGTTTGGTGTCCTTTATTTAAGTTCAATATGATCAACAGCAACATAGCTATTCCAGTCAGGAAAACTCGTGAAAAAATAAGTAAAATATATCTTACATTTCGCTGGTTTGTACTAGATGTTTTCCTCAACTCAAACATTTGGGGAAAAATAAGAGTACTTTTATTTTGAGAGAAAATCATATCTATTTATACCATATTCTTCAAAGTGTCAGTCTAATTTCTGTTGCAGTAGAGTTCACTGGATAGGTCTGAATAGGAATAGCCGATAATGTTAGCGGTCAATGGTAAATCCATTTCCAGTCTGCTTACTTGTCAGTCTCCGATCAACCCTGGTGTTACCTTCTGGCCAGTTGGGATTCCAATTCGTATCACCTGGTTTCGGACGTGTGTCAAAATGGACCAGTTTGACTGGACGAAAAGTTGCATTCCGGACATAATCAGTCCAACAATGCACCTGATCCGGATAGCGCAATGGCCAGATCACATGACAGCATTCAGATGCCACTCCAGAATAGGTTTGCACATTCCATTCACATGGAAGTCTGTAGTAAAAGTCCGGATTTTGGCGGATAATTGTTCTCACTACTTCCTGCAAGTACACGTTTTTGGGGTTGTTCGAATTACAGTAATGATAACATATACTTATATTTCGTAGGGAACGGACGATTAATTTGCATTTTTCGCACTTAAGTGTTAACACCGCTAATCGAAATCAAACCGGTGACCTTCCGATCGCTGGACAGTTGGTCTGCGAACTGAGTTATTATGGTATGGCCATTCGGACACAAATAACATATCGGCAACCACTATCACATTGATATTCACTGCATCAACCTCATTTATCCCATCCTAATAGGACAAACAGCTCAAGGCTGCACAAGGTCTGAGGAATCTATTTATATGTTTGCAAAATTTACCGATGCTTAGAGATGGATTCAGACAGAATTTTCGTCGTGCAACAGAAACTGAAGACGTCCTGCTCAAACGAAGTACTGTTAGCTAATAATCACAAAGATATCCGCTCAGTAATGCAGTGTAATGCAGTTCGATGCCGTCCAGACATGAGATGATCTGTTCGAAGCTTGTGCTCGAATGGGGCTACCCTGCTTCGTTTTGTCGGCTACTATTCCGGGAACAGGTGCTTTTCAACAATAAGAGGTTTTCTGCTGATGGACAACATAGGTGGTAGCTTTTGTCAGCGTCTTCGTGAACGGTGATTCGCTCGCCAGCATTCAAGTAATATTGACCTTCAGTAAACACGGCCATGTTTATGCGGATATTATTTCATAAAAATGTATGAAGTTGTTTGTATAATGCATATTTTGCTGGGTCCGTGAAAGCCTAGGCATCGAGGTCGAGCAGCAAGCGGCTGTAGTCGTTTCCTTTATTTACTCCATACAAGCATTCCTCACTGATAATAGCATGGTATGCTGTCCGTTGGGGACCACTTACTTATAGCAGGCTTTCAAATGGTCAGGTACAGAACCTTCGGCAATGCAAGATCAGTGCGTATTATAGGTTTGTTCGGGAGGCTCATCCGGTGGGAGCGTTCTCATGGAATTGTTTGGGCAAATATAACACACAGAACAGCCATTTATAAGACTGACAACCATCAGATCTGTCTAGAAACCCCCTTGACCTATCACGAGGATGATGACAATCACAGAGAGGTTGATTGAAACCAAAAATCTTATAACACAGCCTGCCAAAGCATGTGCAGTGATAGAAAAAACTACGCTACTTTAATTATTACTGTCACCAATGACGACCTTGTAAGCGAATAGAACAGCTTTATGAACAAATAACTGTATGTAAATTACCACAAAAAGGATAGCACTGTGTAATGGGATTCTATGGGGTAAATGAATGCCTTAACATTAAATTTAAGTTAGTACGAAAAATATTGTGAAAATGTTTTTTAAGATCGCTCTTTAAGTCAGGGAATATTTTGGAGCAGCGACACCGTCGTTTTCTCTCTCCTTTCCCCTTTAAAGCATGTGATTATAAAGCTCCGATAAGAAGGTTTAGGGGTTGTTCAAAACAATTTATAAAGATGATGATGCTAAATGTTTTTTCAATGATCAAATCAAGTAATCTCAAACTAAGTGATTTATACTGCCTTAGCAAAAATATGAGAGGTAAAAAATTGTCGAGCATACTTGACTGTTAGTTTTATGTTATAGTTTGTGAATATTCAGCTTATCAGGTAACTGATGGAAAGGCATCCACTAAAAGACAACAAAAGGAAAACAAAGGAGAACTTTGACCGCAGAACCTCCAAATAATAAAGTCAGAAAAGGTGATGCAACTTCATTTTATACTCAGTAGGTATATTGTAACTGAGGGCGATTTGGAGAATATAGAACAGGGAAGTGACATATGAAGCATTAGGTGTAGAACGATACTAGTCAACAACACCTGTGTTCGGAATGTATTTTAAAAGGGTTACCCAAGACGTTTTCTCATAAAGAACACTTTGAACAAGACTACTTTACCTAATAATACAAATAAATATTAAAAATGTGAGTGTGACAGTATGATTTTTTCATTAGAAGATTTGGTATGACAATTTCAATAGCACAGTTTATCATTTTGGTTCAAATTCAATGAAGTTTTATTTGGGTTAGACTCAAAATTTCATTGAGCTATGAGCAAAACCATAGTTTGGAACTCCGGCTCATTGTGCTCGTGAATATAGGAAACCTCTGAAATCATGAATACTGACCACTTTTAACAAATCAATACAGGCAGAAGCAGTGAAACCTTTTTTGAGTGTTGTACAACAAATGCAAATCACCTACGGAAGTGTTTCATTCCAAATATCTTTTTATCTCTCCGAACTCCTGCTGCAAGAAAATCTGGTTGCAAATTGATAAGATTACCATAACTTTATAATCCAGTAACATATCAGGATAGGATAATATAGTAGGTTTATTTACATTGTGGAACTTGGTTAACTATGAACAGTCCTACCAAATTCTGAATTCACTGATGTGCTCCCAGGATGGAGGAACAAATTAGAAGATCTAATCTATGTTGTCATCATCACTAGTCATCTTGCTCTGAAATGTTGTATCACCACATCTCAGTTTACAGAACAAAACTTGAATCGTCCGGAAATGTTTCATAGAGAAACACTTTCATCAGAAAGCAAGGCGTAGGCGAACATATGTTTTCGGTGATTTCATTCTCAAGCCAATTACAATCACATTTATATGGAACGAAATAAGGGAAGGAAAAGGACACATTTAGTCAGTTAGTCAATCGATTGACTAGCAGAGTAATCAATAGACGAATAGGAGATATGGTAAAATTACGTGTTCCCGTTAGAGGCCTGGATCGGCATCACATTCGAGAATGACGTCATCGACCTTCGGTCACGGAAGTTCAAGTGCTTGGACCAGCTTTTTGTGAACAAAGCTTTGGCCGTAGTAGCCGGATGTTGATTGCCTCGGCCGTCGCTAATGTCCCATATCTGACTGATTTTGACTCATTTGGTTGAACCCTGTATAGGACACCGAATGATGTAGCTGGATCAATGTTGTGGCCCGTATCTAACAAATGTGCGGAGCTTGAAACAGCCCCTCCTCCATGTTGAAGCCGACGTGATTGGTGCTCTTTATTGCGTTTGGATAAATGCCTTGCCTTTCGACCCACATAAGTGGCACCACAGGTGCATTTGAATTAATAAATAGTCATTGAAGAGGTCACCAAAGGCAGTTTACCCTTGTTCTCGCATTTTATGATGTTCAATGTCGAGAATAAGCTTTACATGTGGCAAGTAAAACACAGTTTACTGTCTCGGCAGCGGCTTCCTCTCTGCAAGAGGGTTTGGGGAGCAGGGTTTTCTTTTTCACCTGTGATATCTCCTTTCTGACTCTGTTCGGTATTTTATATTAAGTTAAATGAATCTGTTGGGGTGGCCGTTTTCAGACAAGATCCGACGAATGTTCTTAACTCAGCTTCTAGAGTATCATCCGAACAACTAAGTGTAGCTCGGGATACTGAGCGTTTTATTAGGTTTTGCTTCTGGCCGATTGGAACAAAGCTGTGCAAATTTGTATACTGCTCAGTCCATGTTGTTTTCCTGTAAACTCCCCTTTGGATAGGGCCGTCTTGTTGAATCAACGCCTAAAAATGGGAGATGATTGTCAACTTTTGCCTCAATCGAAAACATAATGGCTGGGTGTGCAGTGTTGAATAATTTTACCCGTTCTTCCATGTCCAAATGCCGCTCATTACCACAAAATGTCACCTACTTAACGGTAATAAGGAATTAAACCCTCTATAGTTGCATTCAGTTCATCGGCATCCAATTTTGTCACATAAATGCGAATGTGATTGGCCTGAGAATGAAGTCACCGAAAACATATATTCGCCTACGTCTTGCTTTCTGATGGTAATCAAGGGCTGTTTCCGTATACTCAAGAAATACTTCCATTTAGTAGATCGGCTGAAAAGAAATTGTACCTGTTCGCCTTCGCCTAAGTGCTCCTTTGTTTTCAGAATCGTATCCACCGTCACACGCCAAACTGCTTCCCAGTTAATCTGTCGCATTCGTTGAAGATGCTGAAGTCCCAGTCCACCATTAATACCGTATGCCTAAAATCAAAGCGGCACACATGGGTTCACAATATATAGGCTGTCACATGAAAATAATTTGTCACAAAAATGTACACAGTCAAGTCAGTAATTGCTTTTTGCACCCAAAAGAGTGGGTTTCCCACTTTTCTCACCATTACTGTGGCTGAAATAAAGCGATGTATGCATAGTTTCAACAAAGGATAAAAGAGCGAAAATGGAAAATCTTTCGACATTCAAGCTGTTTCGTATTTCTCAGAGAACCTTCGTGCAATGAGTAAGTAGAAGAGCGAGATATGCCAAAAAGAGAATTATGATACGTAGAAGTGCGGGTAAACAGGAGCTTGGGCTTTGAGCGTGTGGAGGATGTAGATATAGCATTTGTAAATTCCCTGTGTAGAAGACGGGGAACCAGAGGGTATTTTTGAAGTAAGACTATCGAAAACACAAAAGGGTTTGTGTATGATGGTGTCAACAAATGTAACCCTAGATATGCCACTACATCTAGGGATGCGTCTTATGGATCTTATGATAGAATGAAAGTCCTTTTTCAGCAAACCAAGGAAGATCACTCGAGGGTCGTAAACTTAGTGAGCGGTCACAAATTTTGAATTGCCTATATGAGGTACAGAGATCATTTGTAGTCTGGGAATGAAAGAGGAAAAGTTTGTGTCTTTGCAAGACACCTCAGTGACAACCATGGACCGTGAAAGAGTGCAGTTAAGTAAAGCACCGAAGTATTTGATTGCGGATCATATGGGAATCTGCCTACATTATTTTGATTTCACCCCGTGAATGATAAGGAAAATGACACATCATGATACCTAGACGTATTCGAATTCAGAGAAAGGGGAAAGGGAGCTATTTACAATATCGTTTAGTCTGCTTTGACTTATGGAAGTGACGTCACCTGCATATACGCATGAAACACATGAAGATGGAGTAGATAATTGCTTTATTTACATGGAAGAGAAGTAAGGTGAAAAGGAAGCACCCTGAAAGAGAACATCATTGACAGACAGGAGAGAAGATGTCATTCCAATAAAAAAGTAAACTGTGTCCCGGCAGTGAAATAATCACGAATCAGACTGTATAAACTCTGACCAACTCCTTATTCGGATAATAGATTGGGCATGGCTGATCTTTTGATGGTTCCGGAAGCATTTTTATTATCCAGGTATATAACATTCTAACCATTTTACATTTTTTGTTTAAAGCAATCGTGATGGAGGGTGGATTGGGACCATCACTGTGTAAACTAAAATATATCTTCCGCTACCCTCTCAATGAGAACATGTACAATCGAAATTTTCTCCAGCGTCCTGATCATCGCAGATGTAAATGCAATGGGGTGGCGTGTACCAGGCTCCTTTTTTGTCAGGCGGTAATATTCCAGGTATCATCATGCTAGAAGTTTCACCACTTTTTAAACATCAACTGAAAATATCCACCCATGGACTGGAGAGGGATCGCCAAACCCTATCCGGACAGGAGAGGATAAAGCAACAGGACCTGACATTTTTTGCATGCCCATCTTAGTAACATATCAACTCCACTTACTGTAGGTAGTTGGACAAACTTTCAGAATGCTGTGATCAGAACTGCTCATTGGTTTACACTGTTAGACCAAACATAACCCCACTTTGTTCGTGCAGGCAATACTAGAGAAGCATCATTTCTGGTGGGAAAATACATCAAATTTGTAAATCGAGGATCATAAGGAAAGCTGTGTTGAATTTGTTTGAAATCGCCACCAAATACACACAGAGAGTCATCTAAATCCGAGATAATTGAAGTCGACAGGAAATCAAGAAGAGCTCTGAACTCATTTGCTGTTGTTGCTGGGATTAGGTAATTGTTACTTACCAATGAGTACTGATTGAAATCCACTCATAAAATTTGGCTTGCGTTCGATAATACGGTAAATCATCTTTTCGGTTGATTATTCGTTAACCAACTTGATGGTCTTACACCGCCTTGTTTTCATATGGGTGATAACTCCACCACCGCGATTCTGGAGCACTCATCCTTGTGCATGTCAGAGCTGCAGTCCTTTGGGGTGTATACCGAGGTTACAGACAAGCTGCGCTTACCGCAACTATCCTTTTGAAAGACAACCGATCTCCGAAGTCTAACAGCACATGAACGACTATTAACCCGTATCCAGTCTAAAAGGACAATCTCAGCTTTGTCAGTCAAGACTGTTTCTACACAACGCTGACCAGCGGCTCTGGCTACTTTGTCTCCTGAGGTGCGCAGAAAATACCTTGATGAGATAACAGGAGCAGTTAGTTGAATCACACTACTCAAATCCTGAAAATTCTTTTTACCTACACAGAAGACATCAATCTTCAGAGAATCTATCATGAGCGTTAGACACGCCTGATGATCGGCCTGCACGAAGGTACGCACGGTAAATGAGCCGAGATTCAGGGGTTGACGAGGCATGAGAAAATGCGAGTTACAAGACAGCGGATTATTCTCCACACTATACGGCAATGAGCCGTTGTGAGTATCGAGCATGTTATCAGTGGGAGCATTATGGGTGGACAGAGAAGTCAAAGTGAGGTGGTTAGGGACAGAAGACCAAGGTTGAATAAAAGAGAAGGAGCTCTGAGCAGTAGCCCACTTATCACTACCCACCCCGCTCGATGCAATGGGCAGAGCGGTCCTGAGTATCCTGCGTGAAGACCGATACAGTATGGAATTCTTTGTATTTGTGGAGTCCATGGGAGATTTCTATATTTTTCAAGGTCATTTCAACATGTCTCTCAATTTCCCACCCAAATTTGTACTTTCATTTGTCACAGATTTGTATTTAAATGGAATCGCAAAAAGAAGTGCATTCTGGGGTTCGTGATTCACGAACATTTTCCAAAAGTTGGTTATTCGGTTCGACGATGTTTCAAATTCACTGAGCAAGAATTGTGTGTAGAATTTCCCTTTGGATTTAATATAATTCCGAACAGTTATGTAAGCGAATTTTACGTAAGCTACGATCATCTGTTACGTTGTTTAATACTGCCAACAAACTGAATGAGGTTTGACAATAAGTGGGACGATTTCGCAGATTAGTTTGCGCAAGTTCTTCAAACTTTGGATAGGAACAGTTACACAGATCACGCTTTTATTTTTGTGTTTACCATGATGTATCTCAACGAGGTAACTTCTTGACTGTTGAATCCTGACGAGGGCACCGAAATTTGGATGGCCTTCATTATTTCACCAAACCACCACACAAACGCTGACTTTAGTTATTTTATACGGACTTCCATTTGGAATCCGAGGAGGCTCCCGTGACGTTTTTCTTCCAATTTGGCTTGGTCTAAATTTGGCTGATGACTAACCTCAACGTTGTTTTTCGTTCACTCAAGTGCACTCTCACAAGGAAAGATTCGGAGCGCATACTTTTCGAAATTGTAGCCACGAATTCTTTTGATTTGTATCCTGCTCTAGTTGACATCTGTGGTTTTGCAGATCGTTCTCCTCAAAATTTAGTTTGATTTATTCTCATTTATGATCTGGTCTTGATAAGAAGATACAACTGTTTTAAATTTTTCGATATTCACGCACAGGCTGAATTAGGTCAGGCAAGATGACAAATGGCTCAGCAAAGTACCTAATTTTAGTTTAGTCAACAACATGTCCAAATAGCACAATTTACGGATACTAATTTCTCTCGAATGTCTTCACTTTCAGATGGCATCCATGATGATTTTACAAACCGCTTGTGCAAACAAAGTGATGGGTTCAACAGGCTGATTACTACAGCCTCCGACAATTAAAAATAGATTTGACGAACATCCTTTTACGAATTATTGAGTACTTATTTTGAAATCTTCGCCATACAAGTGGGGCCCTGAGCCGGAAAGTTACAGTACTGTTGGAATATCCACAACTCTCCTATATCCAAGCCCTAATAAAACCTACTTGCTTTCCCTGATTCTCTGAAGTAGCTTCTGCTTCATGTTGCGTACGGGGATGGATTTTACTTCTGCAATGGTCGCTTAAAGATGTAGTCTGCTACATCATCGAACAATACCCTCACATATAGGAGTCAGTTGTAGTTTGAGTAAGGGTATCTTAATGCTGAAAGACCGTGAAGGAATGTCGATATACTATATATTTGCACGAAAAAAACTGCTGGGATACAGCTGGGGACCGACCGGTGGTTATATGTGTATTCGCTAATGATTTCTTGCGAGAATGAAACAGCTATACAATGTTCTTTCATTGATCTCCAGTTGAGTGTTGATACTGTATGGTGAATGGTTCCGTATAAAAAAAATATCTCTCTTGCCTTGGAACCGACAGTGAATTGTTATCTGTCCACTTACGCTCATTTCCGAGTACGCACTCTGTAGGTCTACATTATTGTCATACATGTGCTGCTCCAAACCGTTTTCTTACTAATGTACAGTCAAAGACGTTTTTAATACTTAAATACGTTTATCATTATTTCCGTTCAACATCGACTTCTAGTTTTATTTGCTCGTCCACCTATTTTATTGCGTATACACAATAGTCTGACCGCGAGTGTGACTGGGGCGTTACCGGTCGATGAAAGCAAACCTCCTGTGATTGGTTCGAGCTTTCTGTCGTCCACCCGACGCTCGTGGGAACACCTTATCTGTTTGGAATAGGAGAGCCCATCCAACTGTGCATTGACTCGCTGTCGGAATGACTAATTTGCCAAATGCGATTAGGAGGGACGATTTTGTAATCTTCAACTGTACTTTTGGCTAGTTCCTTCACAAACCGATTTGTGAACCAATTCTTTCTGGCAGTAATTTACCTAACGAATATATTCCATTTTTCCGCTGTACGGTAAAATTTAGTTCGTGGTCACGTATTTTGCGCTTTATTTGCCGACGAACGAAAGTAATTACACATTTTTTTGTTGACGCAGATACTTTCATACGCTTGGGAACAGCAGTCCAACTCACCCACTTGTGTAGAACCACAAGTGTCCAAAATTCCGGTAGGATTTTGATCACGATTTTTCCCTTTGGTACACTGTATATCTGATTTTATGATACTTCCATTGTATGCTGCTTATGTTATCATTGGTTTTCTTGTAATTCTTCCCGGTTCTTTTATTCTATGTTTTATTATTCTAAACTATTTTGGATAAGCAAATGATCAAGCATACTAAAAGAAGGAAAAATAATATCCCGTATGTAACTTGGCTCCGTTTTCCGCGGAGATAATGAAAAAGGAGTGAATAGCCCTCTAACGGGTTGGTTTCAATGTTACTGCCAGAGGATAGAAATCTTTTGGAAGATTGATTTCTATCTCTTCCACGAATAATTCTGACCAAGGTTAACAGGGGTCAAGCTTTTCCAATGATAACTGATCCTAATATTGTAGTTTCAGTGCTGTCTGTTTTTGTCTGTCACGGTACACTCGGTGAACAGATGGTTTCAATAATGAATGCTACTGAGAACGGGGGTATCGCTTGAAGTCCAGATGAATCTTTTTTTCATATAATAGTACTCTATTATGCACCCAGAAATTAATATTTTTTGAATTAAGATCAGTCGAAATCATACACTTATCCATACTTTTGCTGACTCTGATTGAAATACTGACGGTACTCAAAGCCCTGTCTCCAACACCTTAACACGCGTGCATCGATTGGGTATGCTACCAAAGCCTGACGTGACACAAGGCCACATGCCCAAACTACAGGCCATGATGCCGACCAACTTCGACAAAAACGGCCCTTTGAGCTTAAGGACAGTACCTATCCCAAGTTCCCAGGTAATCACCGTGTGCGATGTGTCACAAGGTGGCTCTAAGCAGATGGTTCTTGTGGCTCACTATTATCCTGCTTTCCTGACCCTCCATAATCTGGCTTATCCTTATATGACTGCCTCCTGAAACGGGTAGCCGAGCTTTTGTTTGCATAAAGTCTAACGAGATATCTGTCAGTGGGCTCGAAATTGTCTTCCATGTTAAGACCCACAGACGCACTAAGACCGCATCAGCTCGATCCCCGGAACCAAGAACACATCTTTGCCATGTGCTCGCCGACCTCTTGGGATGACCGCCACCTTCGCTTGGGTACGTTTACACACTCTTATGGGTGGCCCGTTTCACTCGCCGGCTGCAAGCCATTCCTGTCCCTTGCTCCACTTCATGAAGTATTGAGTCTTGAAGTAGTACACGGGTATGAGGCTGAAGCCCAAGTTTTCCCGGGTCCTGCGGGTATTTTGTTGCCTGGAGGTCACCAGTGAGCAGGAAGATAGTTCGCTGGATAAAGGGGCTGTGGGAAAAGAGAGAAAGGGTTAAAAATGTAGAACTAGACGAAGTCTTGCATGTGGTATTGCCGTTGAACTGGAATATAGACCACTGGAAAATGTGAGAGGGTCCAGGACACTGGCCCCGACTGCATCCTGCGTCTTGCGTTCCTGGCGATCCGGAGGGTGGATAGCTGGACAGTATAAGAGGGTTCAGCTTAGCAGTTCGAGTAGCTCAAACGATTGTGTCGTGGAAAATTCGTCGAACTTCAGGAAGCAGGGCTTAACCGTGCGCGGCTTGAAGAAGAGGCCACGAGAGCCCTTCTGAACGGTAGTGTTAGTCAGTTCAGTTACCCGGCGATGGTGACGACCGACCGTACTCCACATTTTGACGGCGCCATTTGCAGCGTACTAGCCAAGATGGGTCGTCGACGCATTAAGAATCCAGCCAACCACGCCCAGGACAGCAGTTTGGTTGAGGGTTTTCACCGACAGTTAAAAGCCGCCATTCGCGCAGACGGTTATCCGCTTTGGATTGACATACTATCATCAGCACCAGAAAGCCTCTTTGGTGCCGCCAAGGAAAAATTGCAAACAACATCACTCGTGTTGGAATATTGCAGTGCCCTTCGATCATGCATAGGATATATATATTGAAAATCCGTCCGAATGTGCTCAATGCTCCGTGAGTGTGTTTACATTTGACATTAATTGTTTCACTGGCCCCTTTCCCAACCACAAAACAACAACATTTTCCTCCTATCTTTCCTAACTAAGCAACACCAACTTCGATGACCATCCAATCACACTTTAGCACACAGATGTTGTTCATAATTTATTCATTTCTAACCTATAAATGTAACTGTATTAGCCACGAGGATGGTGTTACCGAAAACGAGCTTGTTCGCTATTCGTGTTTTCTATATATAATGAAATGGGATTACTCAGTGGATAATGATAATTGTATATTTCTTGACCATGATCAGGGCACATTTACAAGGCGAGATCAGAGAATACAGCAATACATAACAATGTGAGGTATTCACAATTTTTAAATTCAGGAATCACACGGTAACCGAAATAAGACAGTAGACTCGTGTAGTGTTTGAGTGAACTGAAGTTGCAGTGGTTAAAGCGGGAATTATAAACCGGTTTCGAATTCGAGGGGGGCGGTGTGGTATAAACCAAGCATCCGGGGGAAAGAAAACGCTAACTTTTGCGCATCTTCCAAACATGCGTGATAACTGATACTCATTTTGGTGAATCATACAGTCAACGGTAACTACACTATCATGAATATAGAAAAAAGTTGATTTTTCGCTTTGAAAAACCCGAAAATCATATTCAAAAGCTGAAAAATTCTGCTACTTATCGCAACTCAAGCGAGTAGGTACTGCAAAACCATCAACCAAAACCGCATCCGCAGCACCATCAGCCGTCTCCGTCAGTGATGGTGCCAGCCTTGATCACAAGGCCTATGTACCAGTGCGGTACTCATTCAGAAAAACGCCGCACCATAACACTTCACGTCAATCTCACTTTTTACGGGCACCGATTCATCTGTTTCAACCGTTCCACATATAACAGTCTCACAACTTCAGTCGGGTTATATTTAAGCCCGTATGTTAAGACACTATCGGGGTGGTGTGGATAGCTGGGCAAACGTGGGAATGCTGATATAAGCGACACTGGAGAATGTTGAGAGGTGCAGTGGTCGCAAGGACCAGAAAAACAATAGGTCGGATATCACAAAATGGACAGCAATTTGAGGCAGAAGTAATACACCATATGCCCCATGGGTGCCGAAAACTGGCTGAGACGAGTCACGGCATCCAGAAATGGACTCTAGGGTGTACCAACTGGACAATTCGACGATCACTAACGAGCAACCGGGCGGAAGAGTTACCGAAGAACAGGATTAAACGTAAAGTCCGCATGGTGCTATCAACGTGCAGTCAGAGGTACCAACGAAATATAGAAGATTGATCCAGCATTGGGTAACTAATCGTGGGGGAGCATATGAAATAAAAGCAAGTGAGCCAAATGTGATAATAAGACAGACCTTTTGTGCAGGTGATTTCAGTGTCATGTAGAAATTCACATGAAAGCGAAAAAATTCACAAGGAATACAGGAAACTTTTGAAGGACATGAATAGTGTATGGAAGCAGAAAGGAGTTTCAAAGGGGAGCCGTAGAAGAAACAGACTAGTGGAGGCAAACGCTACTGATGCGGCTAGGCAGAAGCTGGAAGAGTGTAAAGATAAAATATTTTTTATATGTGGTAAAGGAATTATTATTCAAGTTCTGGTTGGCTACAGACGGCTGGTATTCTGTTTCATAAAGACCTTGGTTGCAGGTGATGGCATGTGGGATGGTGAAGGTAGCGGGCAAAAAGGGGCTAGTTTGAGGGAGTGGGCACGATAGGTTGGGAACTCCGCGGCGAGGGCTGGGTTCCGGTCATTGGTTTCGTGCCGCAACGCGGAATGAATTGAACTGTTGGAATGGAGTACCTGCAATGGATGTTGAGCGGGTGTGGGGTGATGACTGGTGTCAGGAATCAGCTCTGCGATCAGGTGAGACTTTCACGAAGGTTTGTTACTCCGGTTATAGGACTATGGTCAGCGGTGTACTGTGCCCTTTATAACGTCAGCAGGCAAGAGTATAGGTTTAAACCACTGATCAAATCGTCCAGTCCTTACGGTAATCCGGGATTAAAGTCGAATTGGCCGATGGCTACCCAAGTAACCAATGCGATCTAAAAGGGATCAGGAGTGCGGCAGTCTGGAGAGTGTTCCAGCTGTGGGTTATGGTTATCGTTTTGGTGGAAACCAGACAATGAACATATTTTTATCTGAACATATAGCTTTCATTCGGCTAGTGGGCCGATCTATTAGGGATCCCTGGATGGAGACTGGTTGTTTTCTAGGGTAGTTGGGTGACAGCAGAGATTTAGGGGGATATCAGGTAAGTGGTGGATGAGGACAGGAGGTTCCTTTTGGGAACCAGGAATAAAACAATAGTAGAGGGTATGATCTGGAAGAGGAATAGGAAGATAGCAGTGCGGTTCGTTCACCAGCTGTGGTCGAGGACGGCGAACAGTGAAAAGGAGGGAAAAAACTCAGCGTTAACGTGGGGATTTTTCATGTAAAAGCAAACGTGCTGGTATTCTGCGGGGTCATGAGAAATCAAAGGTATACGGATTCCAGTTGGAATGGGGTCTTAACTTACCATAAGCGTATACGCAGAGAAGTGAGGCTTAGTTAATGAAGAATAGTAATCTGCGTGGCAAGACTCCAGTATACGAGAGAGGCACAATAAAATCAGAATGAGACCGCTGAGTTCTGGCCTGAGACAGGAATTAGGTGAAGGCGAGCACCTATCACTAAAAGACAAAATGGTTTTTTTTAAAGAGAGCTAGCGTCAGTAGACATTTTGGATGGGTAAGTGAGTCAACAGCGTAGCAGACAAATCACCTCTGACTATTGTCATCACTATTAGTGCGTGGGCTAGAGAAGAACACAGAAAAGGTGTAGTGGTGGGTAGTAAGCTATAGAAATGCGACGGTTACATTTCTCATTCCGTCAACCATACAGGTGAGGTTTAGCCCACGGCTGTGAACGGTAGGCGTATCAATACCGGGATGTTGTCAGAGCAGAGGCCGCGTAGTATAACTGTTCCAACCGCGCATTAACTACTGCATTGGGCATCAGCAAGTTAGTTAAGGGTTTTGCAGGGAACCCAAAAAGGTTGAAATTGAGAAAGGCGGGGTGGGCAAGCATATGTAGGAACCGAGCACCAGGCATAACATTGAGTCAAAGTCAGGTGAATTCTACCGGATTGGCATTGCTCTAACAGAGTTTTGATCTGGTTTTTAATTGCGGGCGAAATATGTTTATGCAAATTATGGTGTGAAGTGGCACGATCTGATGAGGAGGGAGAAGAAAAGTGAGTGCAGCATACCCAAGATATATATATATATATATATATATATATATATATATATATATATATATATATATATATATATATATATATATATATATATATATCTCGGGTCATGACAAAGGCATCGGACGCAAAAGACTGTGGCTCATTGTGGTCTAATAATCAAGACAGTCTTCATATGCGTCGTCTATGGTAATGTTATTGCGGGTCATGCTGATTACAGAAAATGCATCTAGGATTCTGCATAGTACTCCTTTAAATTCTTTTGGCGTGCGACACGATAGCAGCTAGTCAGGGGGCTTATTCCAGAGGCTGGGGTAGATAACCGAAAAATATCTAGATCTGACTGAGAGCTTAGATTGGGGGGTTGTAATGGTGAACTTTCTGTGACGGAGGGAGTAAGGAGTCTCACCAGAGAAACAAAGTAGGTAATCAGAAGAGTGGACTTTTGAGTGCAGGAGGTTGAAGAGAAATGAAAGATTGAGCCTGATACGATGTAACCATGGAGGTTCAAGCCGGAGTAGTTCGCACCTAGCTCTGTAATTAAGGCTGGAAGAGGTGCCAAGTAATTTTTTGGTGAAGGACAGTTGCACTTTCTCTATATTGACCCGTTCGGCCTTTCGCATCAAGATAAAGACCAAGGGGCGGTATTTCAACAGAGACCTGGAGTGTATCTTGAATATCAGGAGCTTACTCTCCTGAGTGCGGTATGTCCTCAGTATAAGTGCAATCACCCTTCTTGACTTGACAATTTTGGTCAATGCTTGTTCATGGAAGTAAGAGGAACATGAATAATGCAGGCCCAGATCTCTTACCATGTGAGTAGTGGGAATCGGCAGGCCATTTGTTGTGAGGGTGCCAGGTGGAACTTGGCTTTTGTAAGACAGAAGAAAGCTCTTCGCTGCCGAAAACGTCATCAGCCACTGAGTACATCATTCGTCAAGGGACTTCAAGTCTGAAAGAATATCACTGACAGCTGAGTGCAGGGAGTTTGCCTCAAAAGTATAGACTAGTTATATGTCGACAGCAAAGAGGAATGTCATGCCATGACGCACTACTTGGAAGACGTCATTTATGTACATAAGAAATAAGAGAGGACCTAGAACGCTACCCTGTACGACCCCGCTGGTGATTCGTTTGGGCCGAAAGGACGTCCCGTTGACGATGATGGTTTGGGAACTTTCGGGAAGGTAAGATGATAGCCAAGACAGAAGAGGGTCAGCAACTCCATACGATTTAATTTTTGGCAGTAAGCGAGCGTGAGATACATGGTAGAAAGCTTTAGTCATGCCGAGAAAGATGACGATGATCGACTTGTTGCTGCCTGCTTTAGACGTGATTAAATTGAGGAAGTCCGTCTAACACGTGAGGCATGAACGGGACTTTAGAAACCCATGTTTAGCTGGGTTGATGAGGTTTCAAGAAGTCAGGAAATTTTCAAGCTGGTCCCTTACTATCCTTTCCATGAGCCTGGAAACAATCAAAGTGTGGTTTATGGGGTAATAGTTCCCCGGATCGTGCAAAGGCCCATTTTTGTATTGTGTAATTATACAGGAGGCTTTCCACTGAGCCGAGTAGGTTCAAGACGAATGGATAGTGTAAAGAGGTTCAGCGATAGGAGCACCAGGTCAGGTCCTCCAAATTGAAGTAGGACAGGTGGAAGGTCATCAGGCCCTGGATGATAGCAGTGTTTAGTGTTGGCTAGGAATTTCCTGAGGTTGGCCGTGGTAAATGTTATGGTTGATATCGCGTCCTATGTGAGCATCGGGTAGCAGAGTGGCGGAGGGTTAGTGTCCGTATTAAGAGCTGAGGCGAAATAGCAGTTGCAAACCTAGGCCATATCTTCTGGCGAGTCAAGGTGGGTGCCATTTTGGATAAGTAATGGGATGTTGTTTTCAGTGCTGCGCTAGTTGCGAGATTTTATCAGTCTAGAAAGAAGCTTCACATTATGGGGCTGTTGTAGTGCAGTCCATTCTTGCTTTTTGAGTTTATTCTCGGTTGCTGTATAGAGATCACGAGAGTATCGGTTTATTCTGAGTGTCAGAGAGAGATCTCGATTCTAGTTCTGGAGCTTACAAATCTTTTGTCGAAGTCTGTCAATTTTGGTAGTCTTGGCTTTAATATGTCTAACGGTTGAGGTAAGGCAATTTATAGTGAAAAGCAACTTGACATAGAACACATCAGCTGCTTTTTGCGGATCGGATGTGATGTAGAAGTCAGACCAGTCAATGCCCCGGAGGGAGGTAGGCAACTGGGCCCAGTTAGTCAGTCTATAGGTGTTTTGGTTTTGGATTTCGACAACTTCAGGTAGGCATGATTCTTGTGTAACAGTGAAGTGACGTATGACCATTTTGTGGTCACTACCGGGAAGGTTTTGTGTGACGGAGAATTTCACGTCAGGGAGGCCATGAGTGAACACCAAATCGAGGGTATTGTTATGCCTTGTTGGAGTAGAGACATGCTGTGTCCATCCTGCAGAGTAGGTGTCCAGAATGAATTCGGATAAATGAAAGCGGGCAGTCATTGCATTCCAACAAATACCCGGAGTGCTAAGGTCTTCTGCTATGATCTCCAGACCTAGGATAGGGTAGAAATGTACTCCAAAGCCCTAATGATATGCGGGAAATCAGAGTAGCTAGAAGTAGGTGCTTGGTAGACGCACCCAATATGCAAAACGTTTCCAGGAATTAGGACTGAGAGTCAAAGAGAGTCGGGAATACCGTCAAGCATTGGGAGGTGGAGGAGGGTGATAGTAAATTTGTTTAATGTATGCATGACGCCACTAGCTCTCAAAGACTGTGCCGGATACCTAATCACTTCCCCCAGCCAAGCATCCGAAGCCTTCAGATCCTACTTTAGTACAGTTTTTAGCTCCCTACCCATATCATCCCACCCTACCATGCACCAGATATCTCTGGCCACTACCTTTAACCACGTCGCTATTCCCATTGGTGCAGTCGCACAAGGTTCCCCACGGCTCAACTAGTATTGCTCCCTGGGCCCTGGCTTTATCCATCCCCGCATTCTCGAGGAAACCGCGGATATACCAGCTGCTCCTTATGCCTAGCTTTTCCAGCGATGTGTTGAAGATGGAGTTTTCCCCAGCAGCTGGAAAAAAGCAGTCGTCGCACCCATCTATAAGAAGGGTAGTAGGCATCTTCCTTCTAGTTACAGACCCATAAGTCTAACTAGAATCACCATCAAAATCTTCGAGCTAATTCTTAAGAACCTGGCTATTTACCATCCGCATAGAAATAAGATCCTCTCCCCGTCCCAACATGGGTTTCTTCCTGGCAGATCATGCATCACCAATATGCTTACTGTCATGGATAGTCTGACGAAAGCCTACGATGATGGCCAGCTCTCACATGCTGTACTCATCGATTTCACCAAGGCCTTCGACAAGGTCCCCCATGCCCCTCTTCATTACAAGCCGCAAGCATACGGGTTTACAGGCCCCACGTTGGCCATCTTACGCAGCTTCCTTACCGACTACACCTTTGTGGTTAAAGTCGGGAATGTTTTGTCTCAACCCGCCTCAGTAACAACTGGGGTCCCCCAAGGGTCGGCCTTAGGTCCTCTTCTTTTCTTGATCTACATAAACGATCTTCCAACAGTCCTTCCCGCAAACATTGTCATGTACGCGGTCGATGTAACCCTCTGGAGTTCACGCGGTAAAAACCTGCAAGTTGCAGTTGATAAAATGAAACGCTGGTGCGAGGATTGGAACCTTCCAGTTATTGATGACAAGTGCGTGAGCATGTCTTTCGGCAGAGAGACTGGTCCCAGGTTTTTCACCAACGGAGCAGTCATACTGCCTAGGGTTGATCGACACAAGGTGCTCGGTTTCTGGTTAGATTGTAACTTGTCCTTCTCTCATCAACACCAACTTGTGAGCAAGTCTGCCTTTCTAGTCCTAAATATGATTCGAAGTTCTTTCCCACGCATCTCTAGGGATGATTTCCCCATAATTTTCGGCACGTATATCCGTCCTCTGCTGGAGTACGGTAGTCAGATAGTGCACTCTGGTCTTGTCCAAGACCGCGAGATCCTAGAAAGAGTTCAGAGGGCCTCCACCAAAGCAGTATGGGTCTTTCCCACTTAACTTATCCCGTCCGCCTCTCACTCCTCAATCTCTATCCCCTTGACCTAAGACGCGTACGAAGTGATCCGTTTTTGATGTTTCACCTTTTTGAATCAGGTCAAAGCGATTGCTTCTTCTCTGTTTGTCCAGCCACTTCACTCCGTGGTCACAGCAGGAAGGTTTTAAAGAGAGACCACGCACTTCACTACGAATTAACCTTTTCAGCTATAGGGTTATTACTCTGTGGAAAGCACTTCCGGAAGATATTGTCCTCTCGCAGAACAAGACTACTTTCAAGAAAAAGTTAGACCTCTACCTGGGACTCTCCCAATAATTCTTGGTCCACAAAAAAGTGAAAATAGATGTATTTTATTGTATTTCATTTCCACTATATTCCCATGAATGTCGCACCCCCATTCCGCTTAAGGCACTGTCCACAGTGAGACACTGCATGATGTTATGTGTACGTTGTTTTTGTTGGAGCCCCGCCACCCCCTCCCCCAACCCGCTTCTTTTCACTCTCGTTTCAGTTCGGTGAATCCGACAGAAGATCAAAGATTTCCTCGAGGACCGGGACAATTGGGCTCAAAGCCTCGAACCCGTGTAGTATTTCAAGACATCAATACTTCAATAATGGTATATTTCTCGACCAAGGTCGAGACGCATGCGCAAGCACGTTATCATGGTGTACAACGTTACCCAAGACGATGAACTATATACGAATTTCAAGAAGGGGAGTCAAAAACGTCAGAAACAAAACAATATAGTTAAAAATAGTTTGAATGGATCAAAATGATTGTGAGCTGCCCGGCAGATGGGGTTCGGTCTCGGATTCCGGTTGGAAGTAAAACCCGACAGCATTTTACAATGAAAGAGAGTTATCGATTCCTATGGAAATGGCAGTATACCGTGACATTCGTCTTTTCCCCATTCATGTCACAACAGCTGAGTGATGCTTTACACCAGCACCTCTTGAGTGATTGGACGGTACCGTTGTGGTGGCCCGTGAAGATCCAGGAAATATCGTGTTTTTATAATGCTAAGGATGCATTATAAACCAAAATGATGCAAGCCGTGGGTAATGAAGGCTCATCGGGGTCCCATTAACGGAATAAGTTCTGATCAGTTAGAAATGAAAAAAATGTATGGGAGTACACTCATGAACTTTGATGTGTATGAAGAGAACGGCTCTCCGTGAAGATTGTGTGAGCCCGGAAAGACAGATATTCCCGGGTTCACTAAACGGAGTACGTTAGGAAACAGGGAGACAAGAAACTAGCTGTGTGGACGTGCACTCGGAAACGTTGATGAATGTGGAGGAAACAACAGCCCATATAAAAGGTGAGTTTAGGTTCAGGATCAATAACCTGTATTATTCAGAAAAAAGGAGCGTAACCTGAGGGCCTTGGATTAGTGAAGAATCAATATCAAGCCGGATACCGTTCGAAAGAAAAATTAGATCTTGCAACAGATACCAAAAAGGAAAACCTCCGCATAGGCTCGCGCCTTATTGTTCTGTTACGCTGCGAAAAATATATTGACATTGATTCTTGGTGATATTCGGCGTCATTATTGGGAACCACGGATGAGGAGGATAAGTGGACTCGCGTTCGGATGGCTTATCAAAATTTAATGAGTAACAAATCCCCGTGTTGCGTATTCCAGCTCTGTTATTGGGTTGTGTCACGTAAGACCAAGGTGATGTGCATCATCTCGTGAGTATGGTTCATCTAGCGGGGTAAAGGACGTGTCGATCAGTCAGTAGCAGGTTGCGCGCCAACTGTCATTTGTGTGGACTTCAACAGAGACATCAGTAGGAGAGGTGTTGCGTTAGAAGACGCCTATCAGTCTACTGGTAAGCAGTTGAGGGTGTTTTAGGTCGTGTGGTCGATTGAAATCCCGGTTGATATGAAAGATTCCATTTAGGTCTGTCGGTACGGGTGAGAGTGTGGACATTGGTCATCGAATGTGGAGCCCGAGAGAGTGGACGACGACGAACCTGAAATAAATGGTGTTAGCAGCCTGGACGTGGTTCCGGCTGTGGGTTATAATAATAAATGGCGACAATTAATAATGAATTGGTTGGGTTTATGTGAACCGTCAATGGCACATTCCATATTCTGATCTGGGTTTTAATTCAAGAGTTTAAGTAGCTTAGGGTTGCAGGGGGTTGATCAGTACTGCTACAGGCTCGCGAGGTAGCGTACACCGGGTGGGCTGCTGCGTCTGCACTTCAGACGATAAATGATCTTCACGTAATTGGAAATAGTAAGCCCCAATGCAGTTTGCTCACGCAGAGTGCAGGCCAGTACCGAGGTGGTAAGAACAGTGTGTGTGAATGGGATTGGTGCCCTGCTAGCATAGCCCTATATTTGTTATCGTCTTTCCTGGTATGGTGGTTATTCTATACTGAAAAAGTTCTGAGGAACAACTAAGTAAGATTGCGGAAGGAACTACTAGGGCATCGGTGGTGATGCATTGTAGAAAATTGGTATCGTGCAGAGAAACGTAGACGTAAGTTCGTCTGTGCTCCAACTCGATGGTGCTGGCATACTGAGATTAAACTTGAATGTGAGCAGGAAAATCTCATGAAGTGGTGGTTGCGCGAATGTCTCATTTATTATAAAAGTGAGGAAAGATGGTTAGTAGGGAATGGAAAATATGGACGGTTCTCCGTGTTCATTTTTTGTGAACTTAATTGAGGCAGGTGTTGATCATCTGTTGCCTCGATATGCTATCCATGTCAGTGGGCTTAAAGTCTAGGCTGCGGTAGTGCTAGTAGTTGACAGGAGGCAACCAGAAGTACTAAGAACCCAGATAGCAGTTTGTATAACTGGTCTCAGGGATATTTGACACGTGCAGCCGTGGGGTATTTACAGGTCTAATGCCGCTGGCGGATGTCAGGTGTGATTACTATTAGGTGAGGTTGTAAACCTAAGCTTGGCTTGGATGCTAGGACATCGGGAAGGCCACTTTTTAATAAAGATGACGGAAGATGGAGGGGTATGGATGGGAAGGGTGACCAGTTTTCACTAAGTTCCTTTTTCCTTTTCCGGGCTTCACCGAGGTTGCTGTTATTCGTCAGGTACGTCTACACGCTGTCCGGGTCAATGGGTTGAAAGTCGAGGCTATGGTAGCGATTGTATTTGACGTCGAAATGCATACTAGGTGTGCTTAGGGAGGGTATGAGGTAGTTGAAACTTAGAGCGGGAGGTGGAAAAGCATATGTGGAGTCCAGTGCGCTGTCACCCCAGTCAGTCTCGTGCGTAAAAACCAAAAGCTTGTCGAACGAACAAGGGCGATGTGGGGTTTCCCCTTTCGCAGGATCAGGTCTGAGGTGATGGGAGACATACTCATAAATGAAGGTTGCCCATTTCCTTCACAGCTCGATGTCAGTGGTATTTGGAAATCGAATCGATCACACCAGGTCTTTTTTTCTTCCACTTTCTTGTTTTTTCAGTTTTTTTTAGTTTCCTAACAGAGGGGTGGTTGAGCCCATATAGGAACTTTCCATAGCTCTTCCGCCCGATCGTAATTTTATGCGTATGTCTTTTTTCGCAACTGCTGGGGGTGGTCTGTTTTCCCCACATTCGGAAGACGCTATGGTATGGGTGCCGTTGACGTGAGGGGTTTCGCGAGCGTGGGCTGGAAAAATGCAGAGTGGGACTAAGCAAACACACGTAGTAGGAAAACGAATGTTGTGAAGCACAGGCTAGCATACGTGTATCAGTCTCATACAACGCCAGACCATCAGAGACCATTCCGGGCTAGCTGGTGTAGGTGAGTTTAGCTCTGCTGATCGGAAGTAGTATAGAGCATAAGAGGGACGATGATAGTAGTTGGTGGATGGTAGATCCAGAGATGAGACGAGAGGACAGGCCAACAAGTATATATTAGAATGTGGGCATCTGGGATAAGAGATTCTGGAATGAGATGATTGAGAAAGGCGAATTGAGGCCGGACATAAAGCCTAGGCGGCTGGTGATAGCCAAAATGAACGGGAAAGGAGTGAAAAGATCAAGTAAAGTGGCGGACGGCGGAACTCAGTGTCCTAGGGTCTAAAGCCACATACTTATTTGCTGCAGAGACACCTAAGGCTAAGAACCTTAGACTGGTTGGCAGTAGAACATGAAAATTGTCCAGAATTAGGAGAACCGGCAAGCATTAAACTAGGTATAGTTACAAAAGTGAACAAACTGTAGCTACCGTAGTATAGATTGTGCGCAGTATAACGTAAAGGAAAATAGTCGCCCTGGCGTTTGTCATTGGGCGGGAAATGAAAGTTCTAGTGCCGTAATCCTAATAATCAAACCCGTTTTCGTAGGCCAGCTCTTCGGTGACGCTCTGGCCGGTAAGAAGGATCACATTGGGAACAGTCAAGAAGTGATCCAGCGAGCCTCTGAACTGAGAAATAGAAGGACTCTCGCGGATTTTTAGCGGGAGTTTATTCCATAACTTTGAATAATTTATCAGGAAGAAGTCAGATCTCAACACTAATTTTGATCTAGGAATAGAGAGCTGCAGTGACCGATGGCGTGGGGGCACAATTCGTGGAGGGAGTGAGACGAATGGGTTCAGTATATGAGAAGGCCATACGGTGGTAAAGCTTAAACTGGAAGCATAAATTGAGCTTCATGCGACACAGCCATAGAGGGTCAAGACTGAGTAGGATGCATCGATCCTTGTAATACAAACTGGAGGAAAATCCCACTAATCGTTTGATGAATTGGCGCTGCACGAACTCCAGAGAAATGCGGTCAGATTTCATCATTTTGGTGAAGATAGTGGGACAGTATTCAAGGAGAGGCCTGGCGTGAGACTTGTAAGTGAGCAGTTTGCAATCATTTAGCCGAAAAGTTCTGGAGATGAGACCAGTGGTTCTTCTCGTCTTTGCAATCTGGAGTGTAACATATTCAGAAAACCTAAAGCTACAGGAATAATGAAGACCGAGGTCCCGAACTAAAGGGCTGTATGAAATGGGTAGTTCGTGGATAAGCAGGGTTCCGGGGGCCACTTGGCATCTGAAGGTTGTGTAGCAGTTCTTCGAGGTTGAGACGTTCATACCTCATGAATCGCATCAGTCCCAGAGTCGCTTTAGGTCACTAGAAATTTCATCCAGCATAGTGTTGAGGTTCTGACAATCTTGATGTCATCAGCGAAAAGGAATAGGGCACCATGGTGTAAGATGGGAACTACATCATTTACGTAAATGAGAAAAAGGAAAGGACCGAGTACACTGCTTTGTATAACCCCACTGGTGACTGGAGCAGGTTTTGAGAAACACCCATCAATGGAAACCACTTGTGAGCGGTTCGATAGGTATGATGTTAGCCACGACAAAAGGGGACCGGAAAAGCCATGAGCTTTGAGTTTGGTTAGTAATAAAGAGTGGGGGACGCGGTCAAACGCCTTTGTCATATCAAGGTATATAAGGATGATAGATTTATTGTTGTCGGCGGCCGCCGCTATGAGGTTAAGAAAGTCGTACTGGCAAGTGGTGCATGAACGTGACTTTAAGAAGCCGTGCTGCCCACTATGGATGATGTTATGGGACAATAGGAAGTCAGACATCCGCTGTCTGATGAGGCGTTCCATCAACCTAGAAGCAATTGGAGTGTGGTTCATGGGACGGTAGTTTGAGGGGTCATGTATTGGTCTCTCCTTATTGATTGGGGTGATGATCGCAGTCTTCCACTGTGAGGGAAATATACCAAACTTGATGGGTAGGTTTTAGACCTTCAATAGTAGGGCTGCGACATCAGTTCCTCCAAGACCTAGAAGTGTCGGTGGAACACCATCATGGCCAAGGTGTGAGGACTTCCGGACGCGGGTAAGCTGGTTGGTCACCTCTTTTAGAGTAAATTCTAAATCAGACAGTAAGTGCTCCGTGACAGGGTCTATGCATGGGGTAAAGTGGGGGTGTCCGTATTCATGGATGCAGCATAGTAGGAATGAGGCGCCTCGGCTATCGCTACATGTGGGGTAATGTGATCCTTGTTTTCTAAAACTAGAGAGGGGATACTAGTGGGCGTGCCAAATTTGAGGAAGTATCATGGCATTGCAGGGCAGATACTTCTTGTTTTTTGAGCATATCGTCAGTCTTGATTCTGATTGCTACCGAGAGACGTTGGAGCTGCAAGAATGACGATAAGTCACTGTTGGTGTGATATACCTTCTGGAGCCTTAGATATTTGTTTTGCATTCGGGTCAGGACTGAACTACGGACCCGGTTTGATATGATACGAGTTGTAGTTATTGCGGACAGCAAGTTTGATAAGTTAGAATAAAGTGAATCAGTAGCCAGCTGAGGGTCGCTTTGCAGGAAGAAGTCGCCCCAGTCCAACGATCGAAGCGTGCAGATAAGATTGTCCCAGTTGACTGTTGAAGAGAGATGATTGGGTGGGTAGGACTTATCAAAAGCTTGTGGAACCACGAAGATGCAGGACACCATTCTGTGGTCACTTCCTGGGAAGAGGTCCAGCGTACTTGCTGAAACATCGGATAAACCAATAGTAAACAACAGATCAAAGATGTTGTCACCTTTGGTTGGGGCTGGTACGTTTTGGATCCAGCGCCCTACGCGGATGCATGACGTGAAATCTAATAAGTTGTTTGGGGCAGATAGGGTATTCCAACAAATGCTAGGTGCATTGAAGTCCCCCACTTTAAAGTTAGAGATAGCGGGGTTTAGCGTACAACACCCGTTAACTACTGTCAACGAAATCCCGTGTGACGTCCTTCTTGGGACGGACGTTCTGACCCTATTACACTGACAGTTAGATTGGGAAAACAGCCGATTGGTCACATCAACTCACTCGGTTTTTTTGAATAACCAAACTAGGGACACAAAGTGAATAAGAAAGCATTACACATCGGAGCCAGCGAAGGCCGTTCGAAGAGCTATATCGATAATGTTTTACAAACACTAGACTGCGCATGGAAACCAGAAATCTAGGGTCAGCTAGCAGAACTGGTCAGAACTCACGCACTCGCTTGAAGCATTTTAGGTCTCAGTCACAAAGGTTGCTTGAAGCATCGGATGGATACCGGTTACGCTGCTCCTACGAGAGTCCCTCCGCGTCGAATCCATCTACCCTTGCACATGTGCCAGATAATCGGAAATATGCTACAGAAAAACGTGGTCCAATCACCGCAGTCACCATGATCTCCACCCATTTTGCTGGTGAAGAAGAAGGGCGATAACCGAAGGCTGTGTAGACTACAGAAACTCGAACCCGGTCACGAAGAGAGATGCGCCCCCACTGCAAAGAATCGATGATCTGTTCGGTCTTCGCTGGAGCAACTTACTATAAGTCACCAGACTTGGCCTCGGGGTATTGGCAGGTCAAAGCTGAGGAACTGGATCTAGCCAAAACGGCATTCGTGGTAATGACGGGGTTGTACGAATTCCAGACCATGCCGCTTGGTTCATCCAATTAGTCCTCCACCTTTCAACGACCAATGCGGAAAGTGCTGCGGGATTTAATTCTTCACAAATGTTTGGTTTGTCTTGAAGATGTGATTTTACAAGGGAAATCTGCTGCCGAGAACCTGAATAATATGAAGAAACTACTAGACCTACAGTCGAGAAATGTCGATTTCCGCAAAAGGAAATTACCTACTTAAGCCACGTGATTTCGAAGGATGGAGTTCGCACAGACCCTTGAAAGATCGAGCACGTAAATTCTTGGCCGATACCCCGTAGTGTTGATGATGTCCGTAGCTTCCTGGGGTTGACTTCATTTACAAGAGATTTTTCGCCGACTTTTCCACACTTGCTGCTCTGCCCTACCAACTACTGGAAAAGGTCGAGTTTTTGAGTGGACGGAGCAAAGCAATAAGGCCTACCATAACCTACGGACAAGATTACTCTCTACCCCAGCTATGATACTCCTGAACCTGTCACCGACAGCGGGTAAATTTATCCATGATACTGATTCCAGTGATGTGGCTATTGATGTAGTTTTATCACTGCTAGGCGAGGATGGTCGTGAACTCGCGACAGCACACGGAAGCCGATGCCTAAACAGGTCAGAAAAAACTACTGCCTTTCTAGTGAAGAGATACTGGCTCTCGTATATTTCACAAAATATTATCGGTGTTATTGACTCTGGAGTAACTTTCCGATGAGCGCCAATCATCATGCGCTTCCGTGGATTCAAAACCTTAGGGACCTGGAAGGTCAAATAGTTATGTTGCAGGAGCCTTTACAAGAGTACGAGTTCGCCTGTCAACATCGTTCCCGTAAGCAGCATTCTGAAGCCGATGCTATCCCGAAGACCAGATGGCAACCGCGGAGATTGGCCGGCACGCAAAAACACAACACTTGACGATTGTTGGGCTGGAAGGATCGCAGTACAACCGTTGGACAGGTATAAAAGCTACGAACCCGAAAAACGCACTGATCTGCGAAAGAATAAAATAACGCTGACCGACCCAGCCGGCAAGGACATGCATGGGGCAAGCTATGAAAGTAAATGCGTGTGGGCACGGTGGAGTGACCTGGTTTTGATTGAAGACGTCTTATTTCTCCACTACAGGGAATACATACTCAGCGAATCATTGTCCCTCAACCCATAATGGAGGAAGTTGCAGCGGACCCTTATTACCAACTTGGTCACTCTAGAGTAGACAAGTTGGAGTTTGCTATTCAGCCGAGATTTTGGTGGCCAAATCTAGGAAGAGACTGTCGAGACTTTCGCGCATCTGGCGAACAATGTGATAGCTTCAAAAACCCACAAAAGGTTTTTCGAGCACGGTTGCAACCAAAGTCTGCGGGCTTTCCTAACGAAACGGCAGGCGTAGGCATTATAGGTCCCCTTCCAGTACACCCAGGGGCAATAAATATATACTGATGTTGACTGATTATTTCACCAAATGCTGCAAAGCAATACCCCTTGCACAGATAAGCGCAGCCTCGGTTGCTCATGCAGTGGCCGATCAGCGGATTTGCCTTTGGGGAGCCCTTTGTCAAATTCATTCAGACTGAGGCACTGATTTCGAGGGTGCACTGCTGCACGAGCTCTGTAAAGCGCTCGGTACTGACTAAAAGCAAACAACGGCCTACCATCCTCAAGAAAATGGCCTAGTGGAAATGACAAACCGGTCAGTAAATACATTACTCAAGGCATTCATCGAAAAATATCAACAATTAGGACCTCACGCTAGCTGAATTTTAGTTAGCCTATCGAAGCTCAGCGCATTCTCATACTGTGCACTCCCGGCACATTTTATGGACTGACAGAGAGGTTCGCCTGCCGTCTGGCAAGCTCTTGCCAGTTGTGCGACAAACTCACATCCCGATCACGGACTACGTGTGACAACCGCTAGGCTCAACTCAGCAAGCTCATCAACTAGCTCGTGTACACTTAGGAGCTGCCCATTGACGCCAAAAGGAATATTACGTCAGGAAAGCGTTCGGGGCCCCAGCCCAGGTGAGACAACTGGTCTGGTTGCACATAACTGCACAGGGACCCGGTGTTCCTGCAAATCCCCACAAAGAATGGCTAGGCCCGTACGTCGTCAGACGGGTTCTTTGTAAAGCCACATGTCTGGTCAGGAATTCTATCGAATTGAAAAATAAGCCAGCAATGGTGTACTTCTATCGTCTCAAGCCGTATATCCCAAGCATGAGCATACCGAGAAAAGACATTGCTACGCCCCCGGATGTGGGGTTAAAACTGGAAGTCCCAGCAGAAGGTTACACTGGTAGAGCACCGAGGATGGGGCTGTCGTAGAGGAGGAGGTAAGTGGATTGACGGTAGTTGAGCTTGAGCGGGTCAGTTAACTATGACGAACTCAATCAGGCTGTCTCTCTTTTGTGCTGCAGCCGCTCGAATGGACTTTCTTAATTCGGAACTGGATAAGGAAACATCAGAAGACAATAACGGTGAACAGTGAATGCTCACGTAATGTGCTGCTAGTACATGTTCTCAGTTTGCCATTTTTATTAGTAATGTAGTGTGCAAGGATTAATGTCTTCCCTGGAGTGGTGCCACTTGCTCCGCCTGTGTACACCGTCTGCACGCCATTGCGCTCCTGTAAAACGCACGTTGTCCCGCTCCAGCGTTTAGAGTTCTGCTCTTTTGCGCGCTGCCGAGTATATTCGCCAACGTGTCATGAACCGAGGACCAGGGGCTATAGACTCTATACGGGAGCAGGTCCTAACTTAACTTAGGAGAATCCTAAACCATCATGTCCTTTTCAGTTTCACAACTTCGTCACGAAAGCTTTTTAGATTCATGGATCCTAAGCGGCTCTAAATGGGGTAGACAGTAAATCATCAATTAGCCTTATACCCGTGCAACTTATGGCAGCTGGACGGCGACACTTTGTATTGTACATGATAATCCATTCAAATTGCGGTGCTCCAACGAAATTTAGTTGATTACTGTAACCCCAATTCCGCACACATCATTTTTCAGAATCAGTTCGCCGTTGCTCACAGAAGGCCAGCTTCATAAGATGTTATTAATTTAGGGATAATAATTATCACTTTGTACAATAAACTGTGATAGCGAATCTTCATCCTCTGTCGTCGTGTTTCGGAGCATCTGACAGTTCGTGAATTACAACAGAAACAATAGAAATTACCGTGGAAATATGATTGTGCAAATAATATAAACCATTTTATTAGTTACAATTGGACAACAGTTTATTTTATAATATCAGCGTATTCATCTTGATAACCATAAATAATTTGCCGGTATTCATCTATTTCAGCTACGGTTAATCTGACCGAACCCTATTTTTAAAAAATCTTACCTGATACACTTATTGCGCCAACCGTTGCTATAGTACTAAGGTAGCATATTGTGTGTATAAGAAAAACGTTTGAATTTCATGGGCGTCACATACTGGTTCTTTCCTTCAAACCCCTATAGCTATATCAGTTGACAAAATGGGATTTTATTTCTCGCCAACAATTTCGCCGAGTGTTGTTATACTACTATAGTAGTGCCACACCGCCTCCTTTCAGTGCGGCGACATTGCGTAACGGAAGCGTGTCACCAGCTGGTGATGCGTATCACCAATTTACTGGTTGATGATTGGCTAAAACATGGCATCACCTAAGTGCACACGTGTTCCCAATGTATTTTGACACCATTGGTGGACGGTATAAGAATGGGACACTAGTCCGAACAATTGCGCAACACAATAACCAATCACATCGCAGATTATTTAACTGGGGGAAATAGTGCGTAAATACGCAAGCCGCTCGCGACATTTTACGCCACATGTGCTAGAGGGGAACACCGAAACCTACGTCAAACTCAAATTGAGGAGCAGTATTGCGTGGCTGGTTTGATATCAACCTGCTGAACACTGTGGACGCATCGTGAGTCATTTTTTCTATTTCTGTTGCAATGTATTTCTGTACACCAGCATTTTGCTAACATACCTCCCCACCCAGTCAGCACAGGGGTGCGCATTTTAGTCCTAAAATAGTCCCGCGATGGACTACAGTTTAGTAATTAGTTTGAAAAGAACTTTTGTCATACCATCAGATTTCGACAGGTCTAAAACTTGGAAAAATAATTTTACTTCATTGAAAAACACTATGGTTTACGCTAACTAACGATTAATTGGACACCGGACATTTGAAAGTTCTCGTGAGTTAGGAATTTGTGTCAGTGTCCGGCGGCCTGCAGAATTTGATTCATCAATGAAAATGGAGAACATAGTTGTATCATACACAGTGAGCAAGCTGTGCCTGTTGTGCACGTATCTGTCCGTCACTAAATGGTTTTTTTCGATGGGAACAATCAGAATCAACTCACAAAATGCTTTGGTTGGAGGCTCGGGAAAGCTTCTTTCTGGAATCAGTTGATTGGCTGTAATATCCGTGACTGGCAACATATTTAAATTGACTCTAGCTCACCTTGCTCCGCAGTCCCGGGCATACCTGAGTTACTACGACTGCCTATAAAGTAAAGTTTATCGATGAAAATTTTTTATCGCACTGGGTCTCGCATTGAGTGGTAAGTTCTCTTCATCTGAATAGAAGTGCCTAGGCCTTTTACTTTAGTCATAGTTTGAAAAGCAAAAAAGCAGTCCTCTTACCTTGGGCGCTTGGCAGGAATTCCTAAAAAGATGGTTCAATCACTAGACGGAAGACTGTTTTCTTCGTACTTGCGTTCCATCTCCAAAGTGTGTTCCAAGGTAACTGAAATGTGAATCATCATTACTGGTTATATGGAACTTAAAGGCACTAGTTATCCAGTGCACAGGTTGATAGCTTGTGTCCAATGGCATAGGTGCATGTGTTCGAACAAAGCGCCGAAATATGGGGCCAGTACAAGTTGGCACGTACGCGGACAGTTTGTCGTCCGACAACCAACTGGATCTGATCACACACAGCATTTCCTCCTCTTCACGAAAGAGCGAAATTACGGCAAACCTTTTCGCAGACATCTACAGATATATTGGTATTTTATGGGAGCGATTTCTTAGCAAAAGCAAAATGAGAACCGGTTTTTCAGGAAGCATTTACCAAATGAAATAGAGGAAGGAAGCAAGGACCATCTGCTTCTCCCATCGAAATACATTTGCAGTCAGAGCCATCCAGTTGGCAATATTTCACATTTACAAATGAGTAGTAGGAGATTAGATTTGTATATAATATGATTCATCATGCAGCTTGAACGCTCAACTCACCATTGAAAAGCATGGAAGCACTGTACAGCTGTTTCATCCTTGTTGGGAATCATCAGCAGTGCACATCCACCGAGCCCCCACGGGGACTCGAACCCGGGGTGAACGATTGTGAATCGAACACCTTAACCACAAGGCTATCCGGGCTGGCTCTCAACGGTTTGTTGAACATCTACACTACATGATATAGCACCCTTCCGTCACTGGATTTTGAACGGTAACAACCCGCTTCCCACACAGCGATCGACTCCTATGATGGATGACTTCTCTGTAGGGGCCTAAGTACAACGAACGCATTCCGTTATGAACAACCTACAGAGCTTGGTTACTATTTGCAAATGAGTAGTAGGAGATTAGATTTGTATATAATATGATTCACCATGAAGCTAGAATGCTCAACTCACCATTGAAAAGCATGGAAGCACTGTACAGCTGTTTCATCCTTGTTGGGAATCATCAGCAGTGCACATCCACCGAGCCCCCACGGGGACTCGAACCCGGGGTGAACGATTGTGAATCGAACACCTTAACCACAAGGCTATCCGGGCTGGCTCTCAACGGTTTGTTGAACATCTACACTACATGATATAGCACCCTTCCGTCACTGGATTTTGAACGGTAACAACCCGCTTCCCACACAGCGATCGACTCCTATGATGGATGACTTCTCTGTAGGGGCCTAAGTACAACGAACGCATTCCGTTATGAACAACCTACAGAGCTTGGTTACTATTTGCAAATGAGTAGTAGGAGATTAGATTTGTATATAATATGATTCATCATGCAGCTTGAACGCTCAACTCACCATTGAAAAGCATGGAAGCACTGTACAGCTGTTTCATCCTTGTTGGGAATCATCAGCAGTGCACATCCACTGAGCCCCCACAGGGACTCGAACCCGGGGTGAACGATTGTGAATCGAACACCTTAACCACAAAGCTATCCGGGCTGGCTCTCAACGGTTTGTTGAACATCTACACTACATGATATAGCACCCTTCACATTTACTTGCATGCCCTTGACGAAGAAAGAATGTAGCTGCTCAGAAGAAACGGGTGTAGTGAACAGATTGTGAATGAAACGAAATGTCTGATAAGCGATTGTAAATAAACCATAAGTAAGTGTTTATTGTTCGGTAACACAGTGTTATCGGAAAAGATGGTAAACAAACGATCGCCTAAATATAATAAGAACAGGTGAAATTCGACCGCCTTCGAAGATCGGTACTCTTCCCAGCCCCTGAAACTGCTACGAAATTCACAAGGCGGTGGCTAGCACAGTTTTATGATGCGTTCGTTCACACAAATTAGCTGTTGTCTGTCTGTCCGTTGGTCACAGGTGAGTCCGTCCACAATTTAATCAGACGACGGACAACCCCGAGACATAAACAATGCATTTAGTCAATTAGGAAATCCCTAACCGTATCTATACTTGGGTGCTGAAATGAGGAATGTATTGTATGTTCCTACGGAACATAACATCTGTAATCAATGGTGAATGCTTTCAGGAAATGTTACTTTGTGCTTGTAATACCTACCTTCCTGCGTTTATTTGCCGCAGCCGAAGTACCCGAAGTGGGATTTTTTTCTGTTTCACAAAGGATGTAGCTGGATGGTTGCAGATTACCGAGGCGATTACCAAGTAGGCCTTTCGTCCTTGTATATTCACAACGTTACTTTGGAGTTGTCCAAATTCTTCTATAGAGTCTTCCAGAAATGTGTCGGCATCACTTGGTTGTTTTGTACCGCTGTAAACGCCAACAACGAACGGAGTTTAAGATACTGAATAAATGACCCTTGCAAGAACTGTCCATATGCGGGCTCGAGATGATCCGAAGGGATGCATTGCATCTTCGTGTAACTGGACCATTAGGCCGTTTCCTCGCGTTAAAACTGGATTGGTTGGCAGCTTGTTGATTGCATTTTGTAGCCCAATGTGGCAGTACGAACCAGGATGTATTGTTCTGACTGTTGTTATTCTGGGCGTCCTCATCAGCGTCCTTGCGTTTCCCGGTAATTGTGGAAGGACATGTATCATCAGACGTAAGAACAAGTTGATTGATGCCATGGACGTGCTGGTCATTTTGAAGTCATATCTGTGTATTGAGCACGCGTCCATTACCATGGCCACTGATTCCAAGATGAAGAAACGGCATGAGCACAAAATTATAGACAGACCTGTACGGACATTAACCGTTGTCGAGTTATCCGCCTACTGCACTGGGCGCACTGTTGGTTTGACAAATGTATCACCTGAAGACCACTGGTGGCAAGATGCGGCCAGATTTGAGACTGTTTAATTCTCTTCTTCGAAATCAGACCCATCTAGAGTGGAGCGCTTGGCACGGTCGACGTTCATTGTGACCACGAACCCCGTTGGTAAACATTTTCGGTAGCCAGTGCTGAACAGTGCGTGTTGCACAGCCTTTTATAGTTCTCCTTTCGGCCAATGAGACTCGTCTAGTGCACTGAATTTAACAACACTGCCACCTTTCATGTTTCTCTGATTGTTAGTTAAAAATCACGTACCATAACCAACATCGCAATGAATCAACCCAGTACGGGATACTGCGGTCGCCCTTGTAGGGTCTGTGTGGGGAGGGGATATCACTAAGGCGATGCCTCATATCATACAGGCCTCAAACTCGATTTCAACCCCAGATCCCTGTGAAATTAGGCGCAGAATGAAATCAGGGTAAAGCCTCTTATCGGGTAGGCCCCGCAATCGCTTTTCATCTTGGTGCCGTGACAACCACGTGACAACACATGTCCCCACACCTGTGTGCATTTCTAAACGTGCATTCACACCTAATGCTGAGGGCTTTCCCTGTGCATCGAGGTGGCAGATGTGCCACAGACGTCGTGACCCGAATACACCATAGTCAAGTCTCGTCTCATGCCTCGAAACATTGCAAGATGCTCAGCTTTTCGAGGCCTGACATTTGAAGTGTAACCCGGTGGATAACAGCAGCAGTCAAATATGCACGTAATGCTGGGGTGAATAGTGTATTGGGACAAGTCTAGTGACGAAATTCATGGGCTAGGGACGACGTAAGTGCATGCTACCATGATGCCATCTTTTCGGTTGTCCACCGTCCACCACGGTGTGTGTGTGTACCGTTATGAACGTCATCACGGCATTCGGCAGAAGGGGAAGAGATCAGGGAACGTGACAGCTCAGGGGTGTCACGTTCTTCCTTTCCATCCCCGCTCGCACACGGATTACGGAAACAGAGATGTCACAGCGTGTGTCTATTGTGAGGCATGCCCTCTACTCTATTTTGTCTACAGTAAGACAAGGTACCATGATGTTCAGGAATAGGTGAAAATGTACACTAAGAGTTATTCCACTCCAGCTGCTATCAGCACACTGGATCAGGACCACAAAATAAATTAAATTTTTTACTAAACATCAAGATGATATCCCGTTACGATCCTGAGATGTTCATGAACAGTTGTTTGGGTTTGGGTAAAACACCATCGTGATAGTTAAAATTACATTATTCACGTTGTACTTCTTAACTGGAAAATTAATATCGCATTTATTTAATCGGTTGTTTCTTATCCTCGGTATTGTCTACTCTACGAACTACACCTTTTCCCATCAAGCTTTAGCCATAACCCGTAATTCTCTAGCCAAGACCCACCATTCTTTAACCACGACCCACAATCCTTTAACCATGACCCACCATTCTTTAACCACGACCCAGCATTCTTTAACCACGACCCAGCATTCTTTAGCCTTGACGCACAACCTTTAGCCATGGCGCTGCAAGCCAGTCAGGTCAAAAGTGTCGGAATATAATGACATCAAGAGATATTGGAAGAATCCGTTTTTTCGCAAAGATTGGTGTTTCAAAGCTATCGGAACAAATGAGAAAGTGTGACAATCATACGCTGCGCAGTTGACCGTGGTAATGGTATCAAATGCTGCGCCGCAAATTGATTGGAGAAGGTTTAAACGATGTGCCCATATCGTCGAACCATGTGGCACAGCCCTTACAGCTGTCGCGTGTTCGGTGATAGTAATGGTGTCAAATGTTGCACCATAAATGGATTGATGACATTAATAAAACTGACTATTCAACAAGTGGAACGAAACTCAGATGCAGTCAAATCTAAGCGAGCAGAATATGCCGACTGGCTGCAACGATCAGATACTGCAACTTTTGGGGTTGTATAATGATGAGACCAACTACAACAAATGGTGTTGTCATAGCTATGAACGCTCAAAAATAGGCAGTAAAGCAATCCGAATTCTACCGTCAAGTAAAGGGCCGTACGTGAACATATTAGCTTGTTCATCTGTCATCAGTATCTTGAAGTATGAATATCGCACAAAGGTTACATGGCATATTTTTAATGAGTTTCTCCCATACTGCTCACCAAATACTTTTCTCCCACCGTATAATCCATTTTTCAATCCGATGGAAAAGGCATTCAATGAATTCAAACAGGTAAAATGTTTCCTATTTTAATTCGTTTATATTTTAAAACATTAAGAACTGGCCTAATGAAAACACAGCGGTATTTATTCAGTCAAATTATATCAAACAACAATATTGGTTCGCATTTCATGTTGTTATTTTACAAGTCTTGAAGTATTACGTGCTTTTGGTGCTGTTTCCAATTACTAACTGAAACACCGGTTGGTTGTAAACTGGGGAATTACAAATCAGGGACACTGAATGGTAACAGTACTTTAATAAATATCAAAACAGTTGAACCGTCCCCGTTATGCACGTAAACTCGCGTGTTACCACTCCTAACGGACAAACCTTGATAGCTTTTTCGTAGGCATTGAGCAATGTTGACTGTCCTCGTACCGTTATGAGAACAACTGGGATATGGGATAAGTGACTCGATAATAATGATTATGAACCGTGTACAAAATTCACATTTTACCAAGCAGGTAAGGCAACACCAGACGACGTATTGTGAATAGAAATCTAGTTTGTTGATGAGGCTAATCACCGAGGGACGCTCCTCGTCTTAAGATGTTTTATTAATCATGATAATTATTTAACATGTGACTTGACAATTATCGAAGAATTAGTATGTAGTCCAAAACAACTAAGCGTTAATAAAATAAAATCATCCACGGCAAACTGATTTTTTACTCATGAACGGCGGAATTTGCCGTTTTCACAACCCACGGACTGACTCCAATAAGGGTTAAACTTAGCTCTCCTGATTGTGAACATAGAAGTGAAGCTTGAGCGAGGCAAGGCCATGGTTTTGCCTACAACTCTCGTCGTTATAGTTCACCAGAATGGAATACGTATTCTGTTCGAGGCACCTCGATTTAACGTGATTCTCGAAATTGATCCTTTCTCTCGGTCATTCTCAGTCACTCACGGGCCACAAAGAGTAACGTAATGTTTCCTGAGGTGCGAATGAGTTCCGCTTAATATCACCGACGGACACCAATATCCTGTACACAGGTACTTTACCAATCACCATCTCCATTTGTTGCATAATTACTCGATAGGCGAGCACAATGTATAATGTCTCTCACAGTTGATATGCCATGAAGGTTTACGTTTCCCTCTCATTTGTAGCGGGGACTTGACGAGGTACACTGCGCAGAGGTGGGTGCATAAATCGTGTGCATACCGAAAGATAATTCTGAACGTTCGATTGGCCGCGGTCATTACCTGTCCAGTGCAAATTGAACTGAACAGAACTGAACTAACCCTCGTTATTTGTGAACTGTATTACATAGTCACGCTTGACTATTTCCGCGGAAACAAATAATGTTGCTGAGTCAGTAAGTTATTTGATTTATTTCATTTCAGGCTGGCACTCAGTCAGCATAGGGACGTTATTTTAACCACGAGAAGGTCTCACGAGGGATTATTTTTATTATCTAGTTTCAAAGGCCTTTTAACACCGCATAATATCGCCCAACCCATGCAGCAAAACCACTCTGAAACCGATCAGTCTAATAACGGTTTTTGAACGGGTTCTGGCCAATTCTAGATATAGCATTATTCGGTTTTTAGGTGGCCTTGGAGTGATTCCCGAGTGGTTTCTGAACGATTTCCGAGTGGTTTAACCCGATTGGGGGAAACGCAGAACTCATATAATTACTCAAGCAGCACGCCCATATGGGCAAAAGCTGGGCAAGTGGTAGACAGTTCCATCGGAAAGGATGGGTTCCGCCACCAGGGCCCTGATAAGCTCCAGATGGATTCAGCCCACGGTTTTATTTTTTCTGCAAATGACACCTGGTGCCTTTTTTCTACTTTTCATGTAAAGTAGGAAATGAGCGACCAACGTTCCACTGGGCCAACCCAATCTTACCTCAACCCTATCCAAATTGAGTAAACGTTGGGTTTGCTGCTTGGGTGCACCCAGTTGGATAGAGTTGAAGTAGGATTGAGTTGACCCATTGGAACTTTGGGCATCTCATTAAAAAATCGTGGAGGCGCTACCAGCCCCCATTTGGGACTGCGTTATCGGAGCCCAACGCATGGGGAAAAATGCATAATCGGTTCATCCTTTCTACTGTTTACTCGCAATTCCTTCTATTGTTCAATCTAATGTTAGTGTATTTCCCATCCGTTACAAGTTAACCACCAAGTTACCAACATTAAAAACTAACAGCATGCTACGTCAACGGAACGAGGTGTATTATATAAAAATATAATATGGATACGTAAAAAATCTAGTGTCTGTTCGGTTCTTATCATTGTTTTTTATACGATGTCCCAGATCTTTCTTCAACTTGAAGTCTGTAGAAAGAAAGTGTAGGTGTTATATAAATCTATGTAACTGAAGTGAAAAATCGCATTGCTTAATAATGGAAAGTGGTGGAATAGTATCAAATTGCTGAAATCACAAGCCATCATAAAGTATTGCGATTCCGATTATAAAATATTTTATACGGAACTGGGGAAAAGAACAGAAACAAAAATGCAAAAGAAACGTGATTAAGTATATATATATATATATATATATATATATATATATATATATATATATATATATTAATATACATATATAATTTGTGGAAAAACATGATCGCAGGTGTGCGGGCTGCCTTTAAGCTGAAATAACGGCATTGAGAAAACCGTACTAACTGGCGGAACAATATGACAGTAGGTATAAAAACTGCTCACATTCATTCTTTTGACTCGCCGTGATTTTGAGCTTTGTTACACCAGCACCTGTCTATGTGTGATGGACATGGGTTCTTCCATGAATAATCACTACTATGAATAGCATCTAGTGGTTGAATGGTAATGAAGCTGACCAACTGAACATTGCCCGCCGCGATTATTTTATGATCATAAACTAATTGTCTACGAAGTATTCCGAGCCGAAAATCCGTTGCAGTTTGTTCTTTGGTTGAATGCGGTCTACACTTTCCGTACAGTCTTAGGCAAATCTGTGCAGACATACCGTTTCAACGTTGCATCCTAAAGATCGTTCACGTCAATTGACAATGTTACCATGCTCGCTCCCGATACTTATCCCACTTGCTCTCTTTGGACATTACGATGTGTATACTACTCAAACGACTGTAAACAATTCGCAATAACGTGTCGCTGCAACAATGAAAAAATTAAATGTACCGCATCCTAACAGTTGTGCAGATTAGAACGTCTGTTATACACACCTACAACAATGTGTGCCATGGAGCAATTTCATTATACTAAATATCTTTGTTTTACTCAAATGCTCATAGTATATCATCAGAAATGCATAAAATTAGGTAATATCCTACGTTTACGCCATATGTACATATAATATCAAGGATATTGACTACTGGACTACGTTCTATAACAGACAGCTGCCTAACATCACGATATGATCCGAGCCAACTATGGGACCTTCTGATCACAACGGTAATGATCAAAACAAATGGGCCAAACTGGCCCATAACTGAGCCTCCGGAATTCTCAGCAAAATTTTAGCTTTATGGAGTTTAGTAAATTGATTAATAACCTATGTAATATTTTGTGAAATTAACTGTTTCGGTGAGCTACCCCAAAGTTTTGTTGGGAAGAGCCCAACGGCGCTGAGATTTGTGTTGCTATGGCACTTCCCCGATTCCTGTTTTTATAAGTTTTCACTTCATTCTAGTATTATCGTCCCTATTTAAGCTGGTCAAATATTGTGACAATGGTAAGTTGAAATTAAATCACTAATAAAGATACACATGACGGACATGTTAGAAACACTAACGTATTAGGAATTTCAACTTGAGTTATATTATTAGGAGATGAATACGTTTGCAATAATCAGAACATTTCATGAAAGACCAAATATGTTTTTCAAATAAATACAACGAGATATTCCTCCGAGCGTTTGCCGATTTCGCCTAGCGCTGGCCCGGAGTAGCGTTCGGTAACGTGCCACTTGGGCCGATCTCTATCACTTCCCTAACCACGTTTCTTCTTACCCCTTTTTATCCACCTAACGATGAAATCCTAATAACTGTCCTGAGTCTGCTCGTTTTAAGGAGCATGAAACAAGACCACCTGTGAATTAAGCTGTTTTGGGTTTTAACTGGTACGAAAAGACATTCATTGAAATTTAATGTTCAGTAAAATACGCAGTACCTTGGTCGTCGATTTCCTTCGTATCAATTGGTTTTCGACCTGTGAAAGAGTGGCTACTGTGCAAAACGACCGGAAATCTGCCGGAAACTGATGTTGTGAACGGGCTATATGCCCAATGGAGGTAGCACATCATCCAGCTCTAGGCTGGGCTAACTCTGGGCAAAATGGAATAGTGGTTGGTTTTAGTGGGCTAAGACTGTAATGGGCTAGGGCTGGGCAAAATTGGATACCGGATTCCATATCATTATATTCACTTAGTTCTAAAACTTGGAAATGCAATGTACTTTGTCAACTATTTCTATTGTGTGTTGTCTCGGCCAACACAACTTGAGGATGTTTAATCCTTGAAGAGTCCCTTGGAGGATATTTTGGGACCATTTTTACCTAAGTAGCACGTTGTTTCGAGTGCTTTGGACACATCATCAGCTAGCCCCAAGATAAAGTCCAATGGAAAAATAAATAAATATATATTCATTAAGTTTTCGTAGGCGCCGTCAGGACAGACCACCTGAATCAAAGTATAATACATTTATGGGAAACATCTAACAAAATTTGAAGATTTTATTCATTACCGTTGCAGTAAATGTAAACAAAGTATTCGTGTTGCAAAAGTTGTTTTCACTTTTCAATATGAAGTTTATAAGAACTTAGCGTCGTCGAGCAATGTTGGATACACAAACAAATTTATAGGTTAGAATCTATGTTCCTGTGAAAATTCCACTGCAGTGCAGATCCAATGGACGACCATTGTAATTAATCTCAAATAGCGTTTAAATAACTTAGGGATGGCCCTTTGAGTCCACTTTGGGGCACCGGTACTGTTGTCCCACGTTTTAAAACAGGAAACTTGCGGCCAGTCTCAATTTTCCTGTATGCATACCCCATGGGGCTCAACGGGACGTGTACCTGTATATATATAGTTTATCGGCTTGGTCAGCACAAAGAGAGAGCCTTTAGTCCTACAAGAGTCCCTTGGAGGGTTTTTAGGGCCATCTAAATAACGTGGTATAAGTTGAGGAGTTTTGCCGGTTATCGTAAGTACGGTTCACATCATGGAAGTATACGTTCATTTCTTTGTGAGGTGCTACATTTTATGAAAATGTTCTGCACTGGAAAGTACGTGGATCGAGACAAGTAAATTTTTAGCCTATTTACAAATCATCTTTTTCAAGTGGAAATTTATAGTAATTCATGAACTGATATCTCCCACTGTTTCGCATCAGTAACAACTAAACGGATCCCCTTCCTGTAACCATAGTTGAAATTTTAGAAGAAAGATCATTGGTTATTTACCGATATAGGTCTATATTTCATGTTGACATCGATTATGCAAATTCGCAAAGTACTTTCATTTACAAATGAGTTGTCCATCCGTGAGAAAACCACAATGGGTGTCATGAGTACATTTTTCCTAGAATGAGTAACTGTGTCATTACTTATGGACTATATATTACACACATTTTTACCCCAATTTCCCGTCGCTTGCCCATAACGCTGCGGGTATTTTATCAGCCCGCTCATCACAAACAGGAGGCATTTATTACCGAAAGGCCTTTTCATGGAACATATTTGGGACCATTCTTATCATGGGGTATAGATTGCCCGAGCAGCACAATCTCAAGCTCCATGAAACACGTTGCCCTCAGTCCCATGAAAATTGGTAGAGGTTAAGGAGAAAGCAACCTAAGGTGAAATAATGTAATATGTTTTACCGAAATTCAGAATAATGAATAGAGAATGTAAGCGGCTGATTTATCTGTGTGTGAAAAATGGCCCCCGCGCTATTGAATAACGGGACCATGTTGGGACCATTGTGCAGAATGGGTGTCAGGTACCAACGGCGACCCACGAAATAACATCTTAAGTAAAACTCAGTGCTTTGGCATCATAAGTTTACGCGAATTTCCATACATTGATGACAATGTAAAGTTTTTTGCATGAAAGGCAACTTTGAACTTGTTGCACCGGAATTTGCCATCAAATACAGCAAAATGCAAATTGTGGTAAATATTACTGCCATCAGCAAAACGACTCGAGAAAACACTCGACCGTTTTGCCTCTAAGTGTTCTCCGAGGTACAGTGAACAACACCTTTCATCACGTTACCGAGAGGAAAGTAATTTGATATAACGGACATTTCATTGAGTCATGGGCTCAGCAAATTTTCAACAGTTAACCGATCAACATACTTATAGGGCGTGCACCTCATTAGTGAGAACATTGGGTTCCACCCACCAACAGTTTGATAGACAGTTTAGCAATGTATTCGGAAACCTGCACATCTCTAACATGCAATAAAGATTACAGAGTGAAAGAGCCACTTCATATGGAAGGGTAAAAATTGTTTACTGGAGAAGAAGTCATGCTGTTGGACTGAGTAGACTCAACTAGAGAGTTTTGTTGCAGATCACTAATTTATATCCACAGTTATACTGAAAAGTTCGAGGGAAATTAACCTTTTCCTGGGGCACCATTTGTCGTTGGAATTTCTCCGTCGGGCACGGGGTCATTTTCGTGAGCATCCGTTTGAACTAATGGAGCAGTAGTCTCTTGATCTATCTTTGATTTATGGTCTCTCTCAGTGGGTAGTTAATTGGTGAAAAGCACTTACAGATGAGTAGACAAAATAATCTAGTAACTATAGTAAGTTCAAGAGACGAGCTGATGACTTATTTTTACTTTTAACTTTTATGAGGCTAGCTCCTACGAGGTGATGAGCCGGCTTCATAGATATTCGAATAGCACCTGCCCATAAGCGATGATCGGATGTAGGACCTTAGTACAGGGAAATCCAGTTCTACGTCTAGTTGCGAACGCTGTAGACAGACTGGAGTCCCAAGCCCTCAACTTCCGATTTGACAGTACTGACCCATGTTTTCAGCTGTCCTCCAAGACGACGGCGCCATCGTGGACATGGAACAGGAGAAAGGCACTGTTTTGTGAACTTCGTGTCTGGGCGTCTTGATACATGCCCAAACCAATGGAGTCGTCAGCGTTGAAGGAACACTAACAGCTTTTCGTTATCAAAGCAACGTTGTCTTCTGTCGTTTGAATGCATGTCATGCCAAGCCAGCTTGAGCATCCATCGCAAGCACCAATGGTCGAACACTTCCAGATTTTTGATATCGTCGACGCGTATTGCCCACGTTTTGCAACCACAGGTCAATTACTGATCGATTGCTGTCCGGAAGACGCGAATTTTATTTCGAAGACTGATTTCGTTGAACGCCTGGAGTGCGTTGCGAAGCTGGCGAAACACAGTCCTGGCATCGTCAGTGGTCAACTTGACTCCATTTCCGGCTGGACTGTTCGAAATGATCGTAGAACCCAGATATGTAAACGCTGGGACGTGATCGGTTTGTTCGCCACTCATGTATATCGGTAGAATGGACTGTGTAGCGTACGTCGAACTGATGTTGGCCTTTGAATTGTCGATCTCCGGTACCATGGGGTATGCGAAGTGTTCCACGCTATTCAGAACCCGCAGTAGGGCGGTTGGGCTGTCTCCAAGGCTGACAATGTTGTATGCGAATTATAAGTCGGAAAGGTAAACATTATTGCCCAGCTGAATACCAGGGTGATCGGCGAGTGCCTGATGCATTATCCAATCGATGCTGTAGTTGAACAGCACTGGCGACATGGGACAGCCTTGTCTAACACCGGAGTTAAGGAAGAATTCACTGTTCTTCTCTCCGCAGATGCCCGAACTCACGCCCGTATTTGCACGGTACGACCCCACAAGACTGAGAAGCTTCTAGGGCATACCATCCCGTTGTAGTGTAGTCTATAATGCTTCTCTGTCAAATGAGTTAAAGACAGCCAAAAATCAATAAAACAAGCCGCAGTCGGCTGCCGGAACTTCTAACAACGTTCTAACATATGAAAACAGGTTGGCGAACGAGCTCGTTTTCAGGGATTACTGATCATGCCGATACAACGCTATATATATATATATATATATATATATATATATATATATATATATATATATATATATATATATATATATATATATATGACTAGACGCATAAGGGATATGGTCAACAAAAATAGCTTCAGGGCTCATTGTTCACACCTAGTGTGGTACAGGATTATCCGCAGACCAGGTGTGAATGTGCTAACACGTTCTCAACATGTAAGCTCTCTGACGTTCTCGGACCTGACTTTGGGTGGTAAGTAGGCCAGGGTAAACAGAGTGCATGCACAAATTTCTTCTGAGCACATAAAGGGGGGTTGTGGAGGCGAATCCCGACCGCTTCCGCTGTGGCCAAGATGCGACTTCTCACCGATCTTGACAGTCGACCTCGGACCCTATACAGGGGGCGGAATGCTTGATCCACGTTCACCATGCGATTAGTCTCAGCCAGGTGTGCAACGACTGCGCTGGTAGTTGACCTAATTGTTCCAGTCCTCAACCATGCTGGATGATGCTCACGGATGCGTTCAGACAAGCTTCTGATCGTGCGGTCTACACACATTGTTCCACAGGAACAAGTGAAGGAATACACACAGAATGAGGCTGCAGAAACAGGCACATTGTCTTTTACTCGCAAAAAGGCTGCTGGCTTAGATGTGAACAAAACACGCAGCTTAGCAGCGTAGAATGTTTTGTTGACGACGTTTGCCAATCTTCGGTCCACTACATCTGCCCCGTGGTATTGAGGGAATTTAATCAGTATATTAAGTCCTCTAACAAACTGGCCCAGGCGAGAACCCATGTTCAGTTTCTTGATGACTGTAATAATCAATCAGTTTATCCCATGCAATACGAAACTGTGTTGAGACGGAATCTGATTTATATGTCCTTTGTGTCGTTTCGGCGTCAAGCTCTCAATAAGCGTGATGCTGTTTCTAGCCATCTCGTGAATTTAGAACGGACTTGTGTGTCATCCTCCAGCGTACTTGATCAGTTAACACTAACCGAAAGAAAGAAATTCTCTTAATATGTCCAGTCAGTAGTGCACAAACAAGTGGATCAGAAACGAAACACACTGGTGAAACGTATTAAAATATCAAAACCTGTGGGTGTGTTTCCATCAAATCCTGAAGGATTTTCACACAACCTATCCAACATGGAGTTAGACAAATTTCTGCTAGAAGTGTTATCATTGGGACCTAAGTTCTGGTGCCCAACGAACAAGATAACAACTAGATACCGAGCTGGAATTTGAGAATGACTATGCCCAATTGAGTGGTCTACTTCCATCATGCAAACCGAATTAAAAAATCTCAAATCTACCCTAGTGAACACAAGCTATCATTACAATGGGACCGAACCAACAGTAAGAGGTTTACTGACAACAGATCATATCAAAAAGCTGAGAGTTACAAAAGAATAAATAAGTGATTATAACAAGACCTGACAAGAGGGCGGGTAAAGTACTTCCTAAAAAGTCAGACTGTATTGAAAAGATGGAGGCTAGACCCAACGATGATTCCAAATTGATGAAGACGAAAACCGAGAAAGACAGAACGAGTCAAATAGAGAAGTCCCTGGATAACAGGTTAAGACATTTTAAACAAAAGGGCGCTATTGGCTCCGTCACATTCGAAAGAATTCGACCCACAGAAACTACAATCCCAAGACTGCATGGATTGCCAAAAATTCATAAGACAGGAGTCCCACTAGGGCCAATTCTAGACATGTGCAACTCACCGTATCACGCCGTAGCCAAGTGGTTGACAAGTTTCTTGCAGCCGGCTAGAGCGGCAATGATAAAACACAGTCTAAAGGATACTTTCGAACGTGTAAAAATGTGAGTGATCTAAAAGTGAAAGGACAACCTATGCTCTCATTGGTCGTCATGTCAACACTCAATAATGTCACAATCAAGGAAAACATTGAATACCTTTGTAGCTTCATACAAGCAAATGAGATTGGAACAGGTATGCCATTGGACGACCTACGACAGTTACTCTTCTTGTGCACCCAGAATATTCAGTTTAAGTTTAAAGAGCAGATTTACCGCCAAAAAGACGGTGTAGCAATGGGGTCTCCAGTCGGGCCCCTATTCGCTGATATTTTTATGGCAAAATTAGAAAACGGCCTAGCACAATCATCGATTCGCAGACTTCGGTTGTACAAGTGATATGTGGATGACGTTCTGTGTATAACAGCCCAAATTCACCAGAGATCAATTACTAAACAGCTTCAGTTCAGCACAGTAAAACTTGCGTTTTACACTAGAATCAGAATCAGACAATTCACCGAAGATTGGCAAACGTCGTCAACAAAACATTCTACGCTGCTAAGCTGCGTGTTTTGTTCACATCTAAGCCAGCAGCCTTTTTGCGAGTAAAAGACAATGTGCCTGTTTCTGCAGCCTCATTCTGTGTGTATTCCTTCACTTGCTCCTGTGGAACAATGTGTGTAGACCGCACGATCAGAAGCTTGTCTGAACGCATCCGTGAGCATCATCCAGCATGGTTGAGGACTGGAACAATTAGGTCAACTACCAGCGCAGTCGTTGCACACCTGGCTGAGACTAATCGCATGGTGAACGTGGATCAAGCATTCCGCCCCCTGTATAGGGTCCGAGGTCGACTGTCAAGATCGGTGAGAAGTCGCATCTTGGCCACAGCGGAAGCGGTCGGGATTCGCCTCCACAACCCCCCTTTATGTGCTCAGAAGAAATTTGTGCATGCACTCTGTTTACCCTGGCCTACTTACCACCCAAAGTCAGGTCCGAGAACGTCAGAGAGCTTACATGTTGAGAACGTGTTAGCACATTCACACCTGGTCTGCGGATAATCCTGTACCACACTAGGTGTGAACAATGAGCCCTGAAGCTATTTTTGTTGACCATATCCCTTATGCGTCTAGTCATATATATATATATATATATATATATATATATATATATATATATATATATATATATATATATATATATATATATATATATATAGTGTTGTATCGGCATGATCAGGAATCACTGAAAACGAGCCTGTTTGCCAACCTGTGGTTCTAAATGTATTCTGGGGGATTTTTCCGACAATGCTCTTACACTCTTTGGAGGGTATATTGTGATCATTGTACTGTCTACTGTGTCGGAAGTCTCCTTGTTTGGGGCGTATGCGCGCGTCCCGCATCACTAAGAAGCAGCTCAACAGAAACATGAAAAATAGTTTGGCGTTCACGTCGGTTTAACTTACGCCGTGGCAGTTTGCGTACATAGTTCTGCCCGCTTTTCTTTGGAAGAGAAAGTCGAACCGAAGTCCCCCAATCCGCTAGGAATAGTTCTTTTTCCCAGCTTCAGCAAAATAGGGTAACAAATGGTTCAAGAACATTGCTCATATATCGTCTACGTGATACCGTCTTCTTCGCGGGCTTTCCGGTTCTGCAGCTTGTGTATAACATCGGCGGTATCATCTCGGCTTAGCAAGTTGCTAATATCGTCATAATGCCCGATCTGAATTGCTGGGATTTGGTCAACAGAGCTTGTTGCGCGACGGTTCAGTAAACAAATAAAGCTTTTGGTCCACCGTTACATCTCTTTATCCTGCTCAGGAATGAGAGACCGGACAGCGTTGCAAAGAAAATGTTTTGCTGACTGTCAATTACCGGATGCAGTACGAATTAGGCAGAAGAGGTTTGAGAATTCACAGCAGTTAGCCGCAGTCTCCATGCTTTTCGTGATTGCGGTCCAGTAGTTGTTGCTGTTGCTTCTTGCCAAACGAATGGCTTTTCGTCAGATTTCACGGGAGTTTGGGAAACCATTTGGGCGGGCATTCCAAGCTTTTCCGGATAACTGGGGAGTCGTCCTCAGATCCAGTCTTTCTGTTATTGTCGCGTAACCTGCAGTTCGTCTAAAGCTGATTGCTGGATTAATGCCTTCAGTGAAGGCCGTTGAAGTTCCACTGGTACTTCTCCTCCTCCTAAGAACGTGGTGGCTAGATGGGAGGCAGTAGCGTCTGAAACCACTTGGCGCTTCTCAATGGTCCCAACGCTATTGCATTAATCCGCTTCGGGGCACAATTTGGCGGAGATTGGTTGACTGGATCTTCAAGTGCGTACGGACGAGGGTGTAGTCGATGCCATTCTTGTTATCAGTCCCCGTTTCTCGATAGGACCGGCAATCTTCAGTCAAAGATGACCAGAGTGATCTTACCGGAATATAGTCGATCTGGTGTGCTATGTGGCCATCATCAGAGTACCACGTTAGCAAGTGCTTCTTGCAATGTTGGAAGCGGGTGTTGGTAACGGTTAGGTTGTTGAAATCTATATACATGACGAGACGTTCGCCATTACTGCACTGCTGTCCGAAACTACACTTCCCCAAAATGTGTGTAGTTGCCTGAATGAGAGCACCAGTGCGGCATTCTTGCCCCTCAGCAAGGCGAATGTCACGTTTCGGGGCACTGTTTATCACCTGTTGTACCATGTCGTGGAACTAGTTCTTTTCCGTTTGTTTGGCTGCAGCCGTCGGGGCATGGACTGCGACAACCAATATGGTCACAGGGTGAGACACAAAAACGAGCTAAAGCGATCCGAGGGGATATCGGGTTCCGTGAATGTAGCCTTCTCCTAGCGTTCTTGCTGACAACTCTGGCGGTGCCGTGGAGAACAGAGATGTCCTCGGGTACAGTGTGATTGAGTTGGTATCTGTCTTCTCCTCCGAGAATCTGTTTCCATCGGGTGCCAGAATTCGACAAAAAAACTTCGGAGAGACAAACATTGTCGATGCGATGGTCATTTAGCGTTCGCACGGAGATTGCCTATCTTTCGATGATCAAGAGTGTTCTCACATTCCAGCAGGCAGTTTTGTTGTGAATTCGTGTCTTAAGGCCTGCAGCTACTATATTTGTCACCTTGGCCGCTGAGAGAACACGAAGCGTGTCGCTTACCGGGGACTCCGTAATATGATCGGCGTGGGTAAACCAACTTTTCACGAAGAGTATTGGGAATTTTGTACAATGTGGTGTCCCCATCGTCAGTCGGCTTTTGTTCGAGGTAGCTACTCTAACTCGTATACAACAGATGTTAACTGTCAGGCCATAAGAAGTTTCTGTGTTGGGAGCCGGTAACCGCACAAGCAGCTTGTACGCATTTTGGATGGCGGTCTATCAATCCGGGATACCCAAGGCGTCCCGTTGATGCTCGACCATGGACTGGTGGCTCTCTAGGGGCTCGTTTGCCCTTCGGTAGAGGTGACTAAGACCCAGAGGTGTATGCAACCCTGTTGATTGAACGACTTTTCTTGGTAGTCGTTTCATCCGACAACTCTCGTTCGCCTATGCAGGAGTATCCGTCTCCGCATGCTGGGCGCCGTCTCACCAAGTCTTTAACACATGGCTACTCTCCACCTGGTTTGACCCGCCTGTTATGCTTTTTCAGGGATGTGGCAGCTGATTCATGCCTCAGCTTCGTCGAGACACGGGCGAGAATTAGACAGGCGATAAAAACCTAAGAGATAGAAGCTACTGCAGGAGGAACCATAGTCTGCCAACTCGGAGGTGCTGCTCCTCTCAAATAACCCATACACCCTACTTGGTGGCCATCTGAAATTTCAGTGACGTTAACTTACACGCGAGTTCATACTCTAGAATTAAGTTACTGAGGCTTGCGTGGGTATCTTCACTGACCCTTAAAGATTGAAGACTGAATGGGAATGCGACTGACGGAGAGACTAGTTGATCGTATGAGATAACTCAATTTGTATACAGTTTAGGTGAAATACAATGACCAGAAATTTATTCTAGGCTGACACAATGAAAATGCCTCTCAAAAGTGTTCCCTGGAGAATAGTTTTGTTTCGTACATAAACACAATTTGTCCTTCTTTTCACATTCACTTTCGTAGCATTCACGTAGCCAGTAATCCATGTGCATTTTTCGATGGCATGCAGAAATTTGTTGTATAGACATAGATAAACGTAAAATAAACAAAATGGCGGTTTTATGACGTTTCTACCCCAATGAAGTGTATCAAACGTTTCTTCTGGATTCTAGTTACCTACGGATACTGCGCTCTCTTGTTTTCCAATCCCGATCAATATTCTTACTGATTGGGTTTATGGTTGGTTGTCAGTTGACATTCTTGTCATTTTTCTCGCTGAGTCGCCTTGTATGGATGCAAAAATCTGTATCTCTGGATAATGGAAGCGTGGAAATTTTTGATCCCTTTGGTCGTTATGGTAAGCCATGTCGGGCACATTCTTTGAAAACTTTCAGCTACTAATCCCATTCGAGGTCATTTGACTGTTGCCTGTATTTCGCGATTCACATGATTTCCTGCTTGAGTGACCCGCGAGTCACTTTCGTGAATCAAACACCAGCGTTTCTGTGCCACCGTTGATCGAATTATTCGATTAGTACCCTCGAGTCGGCGCCAGAACATTTCTTACATTGACGTATTAGTCCTATAGTATATGAGAATGAATAGAGGATTCTAAAATGACTATTTTCTTCAGGTCAACTCAGTTTTATACACATTATCAAAAACTACTTGATTTCTCCCCGTATTTGCCTAATGACAGATCAATCAATCAGTCTAACTGTCTTATTGAAAAACAGTTTGAGCGACTATGCCATAAGCTTGCTCGATTCACTAGAAGTAAAGCGCTTTGCTTCACAAGACACACCCAGTTCTACACAGTATCAAGTACTAGGAGTCCCGTGGGTTGTTGACTTGTCAGTTAAAATGTAACTCAGTTCCCGTTTTGTTTTTGGGTTCTTTGCGTGTCAACAGTCATTAGACAAATGGGATTGGGTTTTGCTGTCACAGAGGGCAGCAGCTATATGGAGACGATCTTACTTTCTGCGATATCTTTCATTTTCACACATCTCAGGTGATTTCATATTTGGCTCCGGCAATCGATACCATCGTAACACCTGTTGACATGATATCGGTTTGTTTGGTTCCGCCCTTGTCTGTGTGAGTCTTTAAATTGTACAACACACCAGGCTTTTGCGTCTACACTGGCAATATCATAATTGTTCAAATGACCGAAAATACAGTTCTCAGAAAAGTCGGTTCTTACTTCGTGTTATGAGATCCACAGTCGGTGAAATGTCATTGCCTGCAAATTTGATTGAAAACAACGGTTCGGTTGTTTGATTCCAGAAATTGATATAAGGAAACCTCACAGCCTCGCGGTGGTTAATTACGCCCGCGATGAGATTATGCACCCGGATACAGGTTGCCTGAGAGAAACCAATTCTAGGTTCGACTGAGTGATGACTTGATATTGATTCAAGTCAATGCCAGTGTTAAAACCAAACTGATCGAAATAGAAACTCCTGGTATATTATTCTGTGACTGTACTGAGGGACGTTCCTGTTTTATTCCAGGGTAATAGTGACCTCATCACTATAAAAATCACACTAGGAAGTGTGGTTGATTTGGCTCCTACTGTGTCGGAAGAACTCTACTACATCTTAACTGGAAACCAATTCTTTCTCGCCCTGTCCAGGATAAAGGAAGAGAACTCTGATGCAGAAAATAGTCGTATTGCCCGAAGTAACAATTTTAAGAACAGTTTCTCTTGGGATGCATACACTATAACCAATATGCTGTACTGATAGATCTAGTAGTTGCTATGGAGCTAAACAGAGTACTATCAAGACCCTGCAGTTCTTACTGTGGGGAACATCCTGTCCTGTGATTACTTGAAATTAAACGCACAAAGCGAAGTTGATACATCGACATTTACAAGAGATGACAATTTCGAATCATTCAAAGTATAAGGTGTTCAGTGAAATTCAACCACAATATTTGAGCTAAAAGTGGCTCGGAATTTCAGCTGAAGAAATGCGGATGATGAACGCTAGAAAAACAGAAATGTATATTTATTTTGTCAGTGAGTCTTAGCAACAGTTAACTCGTTTTTTGCTTTATTTTTTCCGCATTACTGACATACACGTTCCGTCCAGTTACCAATATAGGATCAGTTCAGTCAGGAAATCCACTTCTTCCATTATGTACATACAACTTTCCCGTAATACTTGTGACACCGTAGCCATGATCCGATGGACTGAGAAAATAATGAAGAGCTCTCGATTTGATGCAAATGGTATGAGTGAAAGTGGTTTTATTTGGCTGTCCTGAGTTAATTGAATGCTAGAAGATACCGTGTGTGGTGCAGATTCATGAAAACAATTTGCAATTCGAAAGATATTTTACAAATTAAGTCTCCTTGTTAAATGTGATTCAGTTTTACATTTGGCGTTATTTGTATCCTACAAAGCGAGGTTTTAAAAAATCATTAGTTCTTTGACTGAAGGTTGAACATTCACGGTTGTTGGAATGGATTTTACACTTAAGATGAATCGACTTAGCGAGGTACAACACATTTTTTTACACGATTCTGGGAAACTTAGTTATTTTCAGAAAACCCATAGATCAATGATTTTCGAGACCGTTGAAATTATGAGTGCAAGGGAATGGGCTAGCATATTGTCAATAGACTGCCTGTTTCGGTTAATAGGCAGTACGATGTATTGGTCAGCAGCCTACATGTTTTCACTTGTCCTGAATCGCGGACAAGGTTGGAGCGAACTAAGCGGGCCAAACGACCAATCAAGTGCGATCTGTCCTCTAAACCGAATCAACCAACTGGATTTGCAACCAGACTCACCACTCAGAAGAGCTGGTTGTGAATACCAGATAGACCAAAATGACTGAAGTCCTGGATTTGGCTATGACCATCAGGCATCGTTTTTGTACTCAAAGCAAGGTGGTCCGTGGTCAGAAGAGTTTTCTTAATAGAGTTGGTGGGACGGAATCGAACAAGTCCTATTCTATGAAATGTTTCTACCCTCATAAATCTAATAAGACCTAGCAGAATTTAGCATTATGACTGGATCCTTTTCAAATTCCTTGTTAATATACGGTTCCCATGGTTTTGTTCTGCCCGATGGCTAGTGTGCCAGTGGATATGATACGATTGAAAAACACCGAATGAAGCAGAGCACATTAAATAAAAATCCGTTGCTCAGTTTTATTTGAACTACGTAAGTGACGTCAAATTGCTAAAGCTTTCACCTCAGCAGAGAAATGACGTCGTGACTTAAGTCTGCCAGTGTCTTCACAGTGTTGTCCCCTAAAGCAGCCAGATGGTATTTATAGGTTCCGTATCGAGCTACGTGAGTTACGCACAGAACAAAGGAAAATCCAGTCAAAAAAATCGGTGCTGACTTGCCGTGACGTTGAGGTAAATATGAGTGTGACAAGATAAAAATACGAACCTCGACAATTATCCATCATAGGGTCAAACAATGGAGTCTAATTAATCGTCCGGTGATCGTTCAAGTTCAATGTGCGTGGCACCAAGATTGAATTAGGCAAGGAAGATGGCGGCAAGGTTATGCTGATGTGATAAAACAAAAAGTCTTGGGGATTTGCTCAATGGTAAACATTATGGGGAAATGTTGAGTTACAAGTAAAAAAACAATAACGGCCCAATAGAAACGGGAGGAGAATGCCTATGAAGGTTGGATCTTCACACATACACACACACACACGTTCTCATTCCCTATCCATTAATTCAGAATGTAAAGTGTTATAGTGCCTCACATGTTCATTGGTTCATAATTTACTCATTAACTACTAATTGGTGAAATATCCAGAAATTGGTGAGAATGATGCCAGAGCATGCTGGATGTCGTTTTTTTGAATGACCTATGTTTTGTCGATCAGATAGACGAGTTGTTACAAAAGAGAAGCGTGATTCGAGTTCACCTTGAAGCTTCCGGTGCTGTAAGCCTTCAGGATTATTGTTTAAACTAAAAAAAAATACATACATAAATTCATATAACATAAAATAAGTAAACCAGCAAATGCGTGTGAAACTAACAGCTAATTAAATAGTACACTACACGTGTGCATATTTTCCGCGCATACTTCTATTGAATTCTTGACTATTTTACATTTACTTGATCGAATCTAACCGCTTTTGCCATATCGTTGCCATTTTTCGTGTTTTTTAGGGGATACGGTCATTGCAGATCGACTGACCAATCGGATACGCATTGTCTGTATGATTCTTACAATGCCTTCGAATCACAGAAATCGATCGCTGGCTGTCAAGTACACTTGGGCAAAACGATGCTCCAGTTATTTCTTTGTCAGTACCGAAGACGATCCCTCTTTACCCGCCTTCGGTACGTCTCGGTGGTTCCATGGTAATAGTGACGCGAAAAACCCATACCGTTCTGTCCAGTATTCATGGTTGAGTTATGCCCAAGGCTTGTTGATCATTTCAGTTTGTCAGTTAGTCTGTCTGTCAATGCATTCAACAATGAGGTCAGTAATATTATTTGGTTTCAACTATACAATAATTTACTTTTGTTTTGCGTTGGTTACTAGGCGGCTTCTTTCCCACAAGGTATCAGCCACCCAGTGGTACGGAGGTGATGATCCTATGATAGTGAAGGGTGTAAACCAAGTTTGTTAACTTCTATTTCGGAGTCAAACAGAGTGGATACCAATACATTGGGTAAAAGGAAAATACCTGGACTTGGAAGAAGAGCAACTCAAAACCAGTTCATCAGAATACGGTTTATTCGTTATTGACAAAAAGTACACAGCACAAGTCATAATTCTGGCCACGGTGGATAGAACTATTGTCAACATAAACACCTCGTAAAATAAAAGGATGCGGACACGGTGAGTCACGCGGACCGAGTCAGAGAATATCCACTTTTGTCTGTCTGCTGTGAGACACAGATCTTCCCGAACATGATATTTCAATAATCAAAGATTTCTTCATCTGTGTTGAACGAATATGCACAGGAATTCCCCATTTAAGGTTGCTGAGATCGTCGAGTTTGTCTTTTGACAGTGGCGTACTGAATAAAGTCACACAACCGGGAAGAACCTTGGTTCTGTTGCACAAATTGCAGTTGGGGAAAAGTTGTTTTTACACATTTAATATGTCCTAATGGTGCTCGACGAACTTTAAAAAAACACATGTTTAAGCGCAAAATGGAGCTGGTCAAAATTTCCGAAAGTGCAACTACAGAATCCGACAGCGGATCACCACTGTGTCCTCAGTAGGGTCTTGTAGCCCACCTAATGAAGTGTAGACTTTACCTAATCGTTAGTGTTTTCCATGCTGGGGTTCAACCCCTACAGATATGGACGAATTTTGCACTCAACAGACCGAAAATCTTAAATAATACACTGGTATAAAGTACCCAAAAAGCAGAAGTGTAATTCGTTGAGTGCACAAAAATATGAACTCGTCAGATAACCAGGTAACTGTGTACCGTTGATTTGATTGATTTTCACTGATTGACCTGTCCGAAGGTTAGAGAATTTTTGCATTGTTTTGTCCTTCCGTCTGTCTACTCGCCTCTGTTCGGCGATAGCTAAGAAAAATCACTACTTTTGCCACTGGCAGAAATAGTCCACGTCTCCACTGTCCTCATATTATTGGTTATCAGGTAAGCTCGTAGCAACCCCAATACCGTGAGTAGACACCTAATTTAAATGAATCATTAGACAAATTAGGACAGCGATTTTCGATTGTCAGGGCGTTTGTTGTATGTGAGATGCCGTGTCTTCCGTGGGGTTGCACGTGCACGACCTGCAAAAACAAAGAAAACTCGGTGAGCAGGAGTTCAGTAAGTGCATAAACAAACATTAACACTTACACCGATAAAGATGGGAATGGCAATCTGTCTGAGGGCGTTACAAGCTCTTCCATGAAGTTAAGATCAAATTCTGTTTGTAGTGCTGGAGTGACTACGTTAATTCAAAGGAAGCACTTGAAAAACTGTGCTTGATTGAGTTTCGTTTAATAAATTTGATGTACAGAAGAAATACAATTTAAGAAATGACTATATAATTACCGAATATTTGACGAATTTGGCCTTGTTCTTTAAAGAAACGAAATTTCAGGCGCATTTATCAGGACATACAGACCCAATGGTATTTATGCACAGTGGGTTGAATGTTTTCGAGGAAACGGAGTGTATGAACCGACAAAATTATTCGTTTCGAGTTAATTTAGTAGACAATGTTGCCGGTATTCTACACATCAGTTCAAACCTCCGATGAACTGACCAGAAAGTACCGTAAGAAATACGGAATGTTTGGTGAAGCGGGAGCCAAATACGGGAATGATGGAACAAATGTATTCCGGTGTCACGAGCACGGCAAATTTATTTTTTGATAAACAAGCTGCAAAACAATTACAATAAATGTTGATCAACAAGTGGCTTTTGAATATAATAACCACTGACGTCTGTCCAACGGATTTGTGTTCGGTATCCCGAATTCTTTAGGTTACTGATTACTAACTTACTTTCGCGTGACTATCTCCTGTGAGAAGTTAAGTCGGCTCCATGGATATCACGGACCACTGCTGACCACGCGCGGCAGTCGGAGGCGAGCTCGGTACAAATCCTGATCCAGTCCTTTTTCCATCGCCAGGCTCCATAGACTGACCGAAGGCCTAGAAGCTCTGCGTCTTTCTCTATTGTTCTGATCCACTTTTTCAGCTGCCCAGAAAGGCGACAACGCCAACCATGGCAGGGAGTGGAGCACAGTGTTTGCTTGGCTATCTCTGACTCGGGTCGCCGAAGCGTATGGCCGAACCACTGAAGTCGTCCACGTTGGAGGAGGATGGAGAGAGCAGCGGTATCGGGGTATCGTCTTCTTACCACTTTGTTAAACACCCTGTCGCGACGTTTGACTTTAAGGAATTTCCGCATGTACCAGTGGTCGAAAACCTCCAGTCTTCTGGTATCCTCAGCTCATAGTGGCCAGGTTTCGCAGCCATAGATGAGTACGGGCCGGATGGCGGCACGGTAAACACGAACTTTTGTTCTTAAGCTGATTTCACTGCGAGTCCACAGCATTCGTCTTAGCTGAAGGAAGGCTCTCCTGGTGCTGTCGATCCGTAATACCACTTCATCTTTTGCCTGGCCCCTCGCTAGCAGAGTTGAGCCTAGGTATTTGAATGAACGGACGTATTCAACTGGTTGGTCATTGATGCACAGTTGTTGAATTGTCGGACCTAGATGGGTTGTGAAAGCTTTCGTTTTGGTTGAATTTACTTCAAGTCGGATGGACCCCGCGAAGGAATTGATTCGGTCGAGGATTGGTTGTAGTGTAGCGAAGGAGTCTCCTAGTACGACAATATCATCCCCGAACTCCAGGTCCGAGGTGTATATTTCCTGACTAAGCTAAACGCCAGGGTGGTCGTGTAATGCCTGTCGCATTGTCCAATCAATGGCGTAGATGAACTGCACTGGTGAGAAGAGAAAGCCCTGTCTAACTCCAGTAGTGAGGGCGAACTCGCGGGACTCTTCGCCGTACAAACGAACCCTGGCACCAGTTGTCGAGTAGTACCCTTTCAACAGCCTTAAAAGCTTATCGGGCATCCCATCGGATTGGATTATGGTCCAAAGAGACTCGCGGTTATCCGAATCAAAGGCGGTCCGGAATTCGCTGAAACAAGCTACCTTCGGCTGCTGGAACTTATAGCGGTGCTCCAGTATTCGGCGCAGTGTGAAGATTCGATCCACACAGCCTCTGCCACGGCGGAAACCCTCTTGGTTCGGGCGAGTGCGCCGGTCTCTTGCCTCGAAGAAATGGGTTAATAACAACGCACCAAAGATCTCTGCGGCCATACCGATCAAGCTAATCCCTCGGTAGTTTTCACATGCCGATTTATCACCTTTCTTCGGAATGGGCAGCAGAATGGACATTCCCCAGTTGGGTTAAAATGGTTCCTCTGGCCAAAAGGGACCAAAATGTGTGCACAGCCTGTCAGTCAATGACGATGAACATACTTTATACACTTCTGGAGGGATGGCGTCTTCCTCAGTAGTCATTTTGTTCTTCAGTTTGTCTACCATTTCCGTAATTTCCGCTGTGTTGAGCGGGTCACAGTTGCTTTTGTACTGGATTGGAGGGGTTGATGTTGGTAGGTCCGTTGGGTGGTTCGTAGGCCGGTTGTGCAGTTGACTGGAGTGCTCCACCCATAGGTCCATTTCCCTCTTCTGTTCCGGTATTAGGTTTCCTGCCGCGTCACGAAGAAGAGAATCTTTTTTGTAGAACCTATTAAAGGCGGTGCGAATAAGGTGGAACAGTTTACCAAATCCACCAGTTCCTGACGCGGTCTCCATTTACTCAGGTGTTTCCATCCAGTCTCTCTTGCGATCAACCTTTGCGGAGTGTGTGGCCTCTCGTTGCAGTCTGCGGCGTTCGTCACCACCTGCCAGTCGGGCTTCGTGGGCTTTGGTTGACAACTGGAGCGTGCTCTCGGAGATCCAATCTTTTGTCCGCCCTTTTGTTCTTCCGAGTACTGTCCAAGAAGCTTTCTTGATTGTCGTCTTCATTCGAGTCCACTACCCCTCCACAAAAATTTCGTCTGCTTGTGCGTTGGTTGCATTGGTAAGTCGAGTTGTGATTGCTCGTAACAACGCTTCGCGCTTCCTTCTATTTCATAGGGCAGAAACGTTTATCCGGGAGGGTACAGACACTCTGCCCCGTGTAGACAGATGAACTTCGAAACACGCGGATAGGAGGACATGATCGGTGCCTTTTATATTGCCAGTTTTTGCACCTCGGTACGCTCGGCAATCCTCCACAGACGAAGCGCAACGGGAACTCGCCAGGATATAGTCGAGTTTTTGCGCATTGTGACCGTCATTGGAGAACCATGTGATTAGATGCTCCTTGGGTTGTTGAAATCGAGTGCTGTAGGCAACCATTCTGTTGACGTCGGCTAAACCAATCAGTCAGCCACCGTTCTCCCAGCGCTGACCGAGACCGAGTTTTTCGAGAATAGGGTGAGTGGATTCTTCGGCTGTACCTTTGCGAGCGTTCCAATCTCCTGCGATGAAAAGTACGTCGCACCTTGAAACCCGGCTGAATGTCTCCTGCAAATTATTGTAGAATTCGTCTTTGGTTTTGTAATAAGCTGAATTGGTTGGAGCATAGATCGCAATCACCGTTAAGTCTTGCGGGGAGCCTTTGAATCGTGCCAAGGCGAGTATATTTGAAACTGGTTCCCAACAAATCATTGCATCGTTAGCTGCTTTGCTCAGAGCAAATGCAACACCGTGGAGACTGGAGTTGTTTTTCGGGTCAATGTGATAGAGCCAATAAAACGTAGCCACTCCCGGGATCTTCATTTGTAGGCTACCTGAGTTGGGCAGGCTGAATTCCGAGAGGCAAGCATTATCTACATCATAGTCACGTGTAGTCCGCATTTTGATGCACTGACTGCCGACGTCTAGAAAGGTCCTTACATTCCAACAGGCTGTGTGTACTTTTCCTGCAGCGAATAATCCCAGCTTGTTGTCTTATCACCTCGACCGTCGGGACACAAGGCGCGTCGCTTACCGGGGATGCCATAGCATGCTGAGCGCATGAGATTCCGTGAATAGTCGCGGGAGTAGGGTACGAAGCGGTCCCCAGTACCGTTCGGCCCTTTTGTTCGACGTTGCACCTCTAGCCTTTGCACACCCAAGTGCAGATTGCAAGGCAGTAGGGTGTTTCCAGAGGAGCCGGTGGCCTGCTTTACGGTTTGTTCGCCTCTTCTGGAATGCCGAATCAGGTAGGCCGTTGGATCAGTAGACCTCGTCCGCCCATTCAGGAGAATCTGTCTTCACATGCGGAACACCGTCTCGCTGAAGCTTTTTAGACGTCGGTAACCCTCAACCTGGTTTAGCCCGCCTGTCGAGTGGTTTGCCGGGATGTGGCCGCTGAAGCATGCTCCAGCTTCGTGGAACCACACGTGAGAGCTGGGTGAATGATGGAGACCAAGGAGATGTAGGATGCCCCAAAGGACACGACAGTCAACCAACTCAGAGGTGCTACTGCTCTCAGACACCCCATACACCCCAGGTTGCTGATTCGTCCAGTGGGAACTGAAATTAACATTTTTAAGACGTAGTAAATGATTCCACTGCAGTTCCAGTCACATACTTTTCAACGGATGCCGAAATCACCTTGGGTTATTTCGATAGTTCGACCGTATTTTCCTCTAATCAGTAGAAAGTTTCGATGATGCATCTACAGTAATAGGCACAGAGTACAGAATATATTGGTGGTCACAAATGGTCATATTCAGTGTACTTGAAGACGAAAGGCACTGAATTACCGTGTCAGACTGGAAACCTCTGAAAACACCATCTCTAGATATTTTGGTCTGGCTTTTATGTGGTATACTCTGTGGTAATCGTTCGATTAGTTATCCTTCACTGGAATTCTGTTTGACTCATTGGTAGACTTGAGAGTTGATAGCTTTCAATTATTCATAGGTAAATCAAACGAGAAGTACGATGATACCTGTTTGGCTATTCGATGACCGCATTTGAATGGAAAACATACAACAGCAAGGAAGCAAAAGATGAACATTGTGAATTCGTCGTAATTTAGGAATATTTTTAAATGTGATTACCAGGGCTGTACACTTGAAATAGACTAGTGTTAGTTCCGCTTGTTTGCTTACCATTTAACTGAAGGTTCGCTGAGTTACACAGTAAGGATCAAGGTTGCACTCACAATAACTGTGATTTCCTATTACATGCTAGCGCACGAGTTCAATGGAAGGGGCATACTCCATAGACACAAAGGCCCACTATACTATGGGGGATAATCGGTAAATGGACCCTGAGACTGGAAGTGATGGAGAACTACATAAGGTCCCAACAGGTCAGGTGTGGTAAGGAGCTGAGCGACAGTGGTTTACTGTCTACCACGAAAGTAACCGGTGATGGCTGGGATTCGAACCTTTGACCTACGAGGCGGTAAGCAAAGGCTTTAAACCACTGGGCCACCACCGATCAACCATACAACGAATAGTTGGCGGGATTGGAAACGTGAATAAACGAGAATCAGTGGGCTGTTATTAAAACGGTCCTGATTGTTTTTCCGTGAAGTACACAAAATCGAAGATCCATACTTGGGACCGTGTGTCCTCGTTCTGAAGGTTAACCGTGTTAACCGACGAATTAACTTTGGACGAATCACTGTGTGATTCTAAAAACGGACTCCCCATCCATGCACGCTCGATTTGATTCAAATGAGATTACAGCTGTAAACCAACCGTGGAGTGCTTAAGTATAAGGATGATTGGACGGAAGAGCACCGGGTACGCATACCTGATGAGCGGCAATTACCGCGAAACCGGTCGTGTGCTTCCGGGGAAATTTTTGTCCTGTCATCCAGATACAATGTATTATATCTAGTATACCCTTTTATATTACTGGGATAACAGAAGTGCCTTGCAACGTCTTTCTTCTTATAAAATCCCAGATCCTGATTAAATTATACACATTCTGCCGGATGAAAACCAAAAATCCTACTTGGTTGCAAAATATAGGTTCCTTCAATAGCTTGCTCAGTAGAGTCTGTTTGACATTTTCTGCGGCTTTGTATTTTTCAAGGGTTCCCTGAAGAAATAGTCATTCAAATTGACCACTCCCAAATAAGCCGGACTTAGTGAACTGACATGCCGTCAGTTCCGGTCAGCAATAGTGGTAGACTGGCACCCTGTTAAGTTGATTCTAACGAGATTTTGTGTTGTTGCTCAGGTCAATGCTCATTAGCCGTCTTGATGAGGTTGCATTACCAATGGCATATGTAATGTGATTCATCATGCTGATTATCAACGCCAAACTCACCACTGAAGATCATAGAAGCACTCTGTACCACCGTACTATCCTTGTCAGGAGTTGTCGGCAGTACACATTTATCTAGCGCCAGCTGGATCTCAGATCCATGGTAAACGTTTGTCAGTCGAACATCTAACTACCATGCTTTCCGGGCTGACTCTGAACTGATCCTTCGATATCAGAGCTATGCGATTAAATCCCTTTCCACCACCGGCTTTTCAGGGATGACTAACCGTTACCCACACAGAAATCTACTTTTATAACTGACGATTTTTCTGTGGAGCGCACATTTTCAACGAAGGCATTCCGTTGCCGAGAATAGCCTACAGAGTTTGGCTACTGCATACATTTGAGTAGCAGGATATGTGATTTATGTGATGTGATTCAGTATGCACCATCAGCGTTCAATTCACCACTGAAAGCGATGTAAACAACTGTGGTCATGACACCTTCTCCTTCCATTGAACACAAACACTGGCATGAAGTGCAATGTAGCTTTAAAATGACTACAAATCATAATTTCTTCCTGCCTCATCATCCAGTGACAATGTTGGAAACATATTGTTATAAAACTTCGTCTGGAAAAATCACGTCGATAAGTTTAGAAAATATTATTCCAAAATATCGGGTGAAACGCCACACTTGTCAAGACTTCTACCAGTCAAACATTGATGCCTTTTAGTTGAGTTCCTGAAACAGATTACTTGTTGTCAGTTCTTCACGGAAGAATGACAACATATATTGTATTTCTCAAAGGAGACTGGTTCAAGGTGGAAGCATTTTTTCCTCTCTGAAAAGAACTGTCATAATTCCGGTCATGGTGGATGACGCCATCGATCTGTGACATAAGCAAGACTTCGTCCTAGAGAGTGAATCACAACGATAGTGGATACGTGCAAAGGATGTGGGCACACTTTACGTTTTAATCTGTAATTATAATCGACCCAGTATTTGCATCCGGACTGCGACAGCCTGATAAAGTTAATTAAAATGGACAGCAGAATGAAGCCCTTAAAGACAAACGTGCAGAGGAACCAGTTTTACCCTCCAGTGATGCTTCAGTTAACTGTGCTTCAATATCTGAACGCAAACATTCGCCGTCTGCATTTTAAGCGTTTCTCTTGGAAATCTATTTCTGCCACCAACGGTCATTACCATATTTGCTATTTCAAATAACAAATTCATGCTCAGTACAACTCACGTATTTCGCAAAGACGAAAGTGACCATTAGCGTAACTTGCATAAATGAAGCATGAGACATATTTTTCACATGGGTAAACATAACCCCGACAACGGAGAATGAGTTGTAACATTTCATTTTGTAACGTGAACATCTCAGCATTAGCATGGATGCACATCAGTGGACGGCACATAAGTGAGAAGACGGGCGCTTTTCCAGTGATTCGGAAGTAAAACAAGAGTTTCGATATTTGTGTCTACGATGATAGTGGTCCTGATGAAAAGCCTTCTGACCCGATCGTGTTAGACAAACCTTGGCACAGATCAGGAAAACCTATAAAAGTAAGTTAAGATGAAAGCAGAACCCAGAGGATGTTTGAGTTCCAGGGAAGTTGGTCAGAACAGAGATTTCAGTGGTTTCGATAAAGACAGATCATGATCTACTTGGAGAGAAGGCAATCTTTAGAAGATTGGCCGAAAAACGAATGATAGTACTAAGACAGGTGGATTTTCGTCGCGCAGAGTTTTCGAGTAGATTTATACAGCCAATTCGCCTTCTTGAACAACACCATTCATATGGACACGAAAGTGTTTCGTATTATAAAAGACGAAAGTTTCTGGTGCAAACGGAATTAGTAATATTCCGTTGGAATTAACACACCTAAATGTTTTACACTCCTGCCATACTTATTTTTTCATGGTCCTGATATTTCTTGCCTGTGAATTTCTATACCCATTTACTCCTTTTATAAACTTATTGTGCGCAGCTGCGGGGGTCAAGGAATCTCGCGATTCCTTGTGGGACAAGGTCAAATTTGGTGTCCAGATGGTGATAGATAACAAGACAAAAGACTACGACTACTTTCTGAAAGCTGATGATGACACGTACATGATTATGGAGAATGTGCGCGTGATGCTTGACGGTTTAAATCCTGAGCAGCCGTTAATCGCTGGTCGCCGATTCAAGGTGAGCAGCAGAGACCTCGTTTTCGCCGTTCATCTAATTGCTTCCATTTTTGATTCAACTGAAAAGATTATAAAGCATCTGTAATTCTATGATGTTTGGGATATGCTGTGAAGAATGAACGTCTGATGTCGATGAAAAGGACAAGCGTCGCTATGTGATCAGATCTCCAGGTTACGGGGAATTTCTGTTAAGTTCTAACGGGACTTATTAAATTGAAGAAATCAAGAGATGCTAAATATATGCCGCTCAAACTTTCAGTAGAATATTGCGACCACAAAATTTCATTCAAGTCATTATCAATCCGTACCCAGTAAGTTCACGGTGATCAGGATTAAATTTTATTTTTCTAATTACTTAATGAGCCGCAGTAAATCAATGTTTTCCACACTTTTTCTGTGATCGTCCTTAAGATCCACTTTTGGATGTCACGAAGTGGTATACCTAGTTTATCCATGACAAAGACGTGGAAGATTTGTAAAATCTTGCCAAAAGGACAAACGATTGGTAATAAATAACCGATTTTTATGACTTCTGAGAAACATATCAAAACTTTAGCTAACTTGTCTGCCTTGGAGGCCACTGGAAGATTTTCGGGGTGCGATTCCTCCTTTTTTGACAGAATAGCCAATCCCCTATTATGTAGCGAGCATTCTCCTTAGTTCCACGAGTTACAGAGAACTAATCCAGAGAGACAGCATGTTGCTCACTAAAATTATTTTAAGCAACTCTGCTTTGGGTGTTCACAGAAGCTTGCTGAAATATTTAATCTGCTATGTCCGTTTTCGAGAAACCATGGTTGCGCATTTTCTATGACAGAATTTGCAATTTGTTGATGCAGAAGAGAAAACAGAGCCCTTGATCTCATTTTATTATCTACAACTAACTTATTTCCTAGACAAGAATCGGTATCCCTGCTATCTAATCGTTATTTCATGATTATATGATGGAGTACATACCCAATCAAAGGAGCATGACAAAAACTATCTGAAGTAGTGCAAATGAATTGCATATAGAATGATTTAATGTGCATGATCATAGCCAAAGTCATCGGTTTAAACCCGTGGCTCATGCGAGAAGACGATTATCATGAAAGTTGACCGCTGTCCAAAACCAAGAATGGACACAAGCTGAAAAAACAACGTTGCATTAAAAATAAAAAGCTTCTAGCCAAGCCAGAAAGCCTAACGATCAATGAGTAAAACTCAGCATCCTCCACATATGGTTCCAGCCATATTTCCGTGGTTTTGTAACTGTCAGATGAGCGCCGATGTTTCTGAACGAACGATAATAAAAATCGATTCCAGTATTATTGCTCGATGATGGGAACACAATATAAATAGGAAAACAATGGCTATACGAAGTTGTTACATATGACCCAAATTGTAAGTGAAACCCACTTGTTGTGTTTTCCAGAAATTCATCAGAGAAGGCTATGCTTCGGGTGGGGGTGGATATATTATCTCCCGTGCTGGATTGAAGCTGATCGCGGAGGGGATGAAAACGAACCCAAAATGTATGGTTCACAATCATTCTTGGACTGAAGATGTTTTCATGGGTGAGTTATGAGTCAAGTCACGACAGCACGTCAAAATGTTTCGCAACGGTCATTATTTTACTGGAGAAGTTTCATAAATCGGTTTTATCAGACGCAGTTTTGAGTGAATGTTTCAGATATTTTGGTTATTGTTTTGAAGGATATGAATTACCTGCTCACTTCGCCTCCTCCTTTTTGTTTGCTTGAACCCAGGAAATAAACTTTAAATGCAATATTTTAAAGAATAGCGAAGCGGATGTTTGAGAAACTGATCGTCATTAGATAATTTAAATCACACTTCCCGGCCTCCAGTATCTTATTTACCCCTTCCCGTTAAAAAAACTCCGTCTACAAGACGAAGCAGTGAAAAGTGTGGTTACAGTGAACAAAACTTGTTCTGTCAGTAAAATATTGGTCAAAAATGCAAAATATTCAGTCATACCAACGAATTAATAAAGGTAGATTATCGGGAAAACGTGAAGGGAAGGCAGCAGGAATTCAAGTCTCGTATGCCGCGGGAAGTGCTTTTCTGGGAAATCAACAAGAGGAACTGTTCAATAATCATACATACTAATGCCATTGCACTCGGCGAAATCGCTCTTTCGCAAATTACATAAGTTTTCAGGAAAAAATTCCGTCTGTTTACTCATCACTCCTTTAACTTGATGTTCTTTGACCAGATTTTGAAAACACAAAGTAAAATTCCAGCATGATATTGCCTGTAATACTCCAGACGTAATAAAGCCCTCGTGTTGAATCGAAACATGAACAACAGTTTCATCGCCAACGTAGTGTGTACACTCCGCATCCAGCTTCCGTCCGATGAGTTGGATCAAAGTAGGTTTGTCAGGCAAAAGTTTAAGTGCCTGCACCCCCAGAAGAGATTGCTGTGATGAATCATATGAATAAAAAAATGGATAAAACATGAATTGGTCACCTGCCGATCAAACAAAACCGCAGACAGCTCCGTCCCCTTCCAGTCAACTGCTAATTCACTGTCAAGAGCTGCAGCATTGCTTAATAGCTCGGTAAATAAATGTAACTATGAGTTTTGTCCATTTTAATATGCTCACGCGGGTGCAATTAAGAATACACTTGTATTTCATTTCATGCTTTTCATCTTCAGTGGCTAACCATTCTGCACACTGCTCTCTCCCAATACAAACAATAGTCAATCACACCTTCCGTTCCTGTTCATATTGGTTTTTACACACATCTGTATTCATTTACCTATCAGGCATTTGCGCAGCCAACGTAGGTGTGAAATTTATCGATAGTTTGGATCAAATGGGACGTGAACGTTTCCACCCGTTCATATTCTCCATGATGCGGGATGAAAAAATACCCTCCAAAGGTGACTGGCTAGCCGAATATAACTATCATCCAATTCTTAGGGTAAGCTAAGAAAACCAGAGTTTTGCCACACACTCGTCTTGTTTCATCTCCAAAAATGACTGTTCGATCAATGCACTTTTATATATAAAAACCGGCTTTTTACTGATTTGTAATAGCACAACCTTTATAACCTGCTGATTTTAAACAGAGCGTACTTCTGATGAAAAATTGTAAATGTACTACAACTTAGAACCAGAGTTCGGAAGCTGGTTGCGAATGACCATTCACACAGCCTGAAACTAATATTTTTTTTTGACACAAAGTCCCAGGCCGGGTTTCTGCATATGAAGAGTGTTCACAAAAATTCTCGATATTTTTTCTGGTATTATTCAGTCCCTTGCGGCTAAAAATGTCCATAAAAAGGGGCATTGGTTAGCTATTCCACCAAACGGGCTACTAAGTGCATATCTGTGAATTCGATCCCTTACATTCATAGATTAACGCTTACAGATTTGGAGTTTATTTCTTCGAATGCCGCCAAGTCCGTGGACAAGCAGTGCTCTGTTTACCTGAGCTGAGATGAAGGTACCGTCCTGTTATATATCTATCTGATTCTTTACACATATCTTTGTGAAATGGACAGCCTACAAGCCAGTCTGATCCGGAAATAAACAGATTGTCTACAAGTTCTACATCAACCTGGAACGAATCCACTGAGTTACTGTGCAACTAAGAGTTTACTTGGGACATTGGAAGATCGAATTTTGTTAATGAAATGTTTCACCACATAGTATCAGCGCACTTTATCATGCAGTGCGATGCTGATGTGGATTACACCACGAAGAGAGAGAAAGTGTGTGTGAAAGTGAAAGAGGGAATCACCTCCAATGGCACAAAGACTAATGTGCGGGCCCACGATCCAGTTGGTCGAACGAGTTAGAGCCTCGTAAGGGACTCGGTTAACTTGAATTACCATGACAAGAAATGAACTAACTGCACCATGCTTCCCTGGATTCACGGTGATGAAAATTCACAGTTTATCATACTTGATGGAAAGAATGTTTTCCGGTGCTATTTGAATAATCACTTTATCATGCTAGAACATTCTCAATAAACACAAAATTAAGGACTTCCAAACCTCATGAAGTGCTATTAAACTGTTCTTATTGGCCGCAAGATATTTCTTCAGTGTTCCGAATTTTAGATCTAAATTTAAGTGTACAAGTAGATTTCCGTCTTGTACAGTGTCTGTTAGCATCAACTTGGTTGATACTTCCTAAGCCTGACAGCACTGTGTGGAAAAGTCTCTTGTAATAGGTACTCCGGATCATTAGTCGGGTGAAATTTATTTTCCGTTACAGAAGAAAAATTATTGGTTGAGGAGTAGAAGTGAATTATTCATGTAAAGTTCTTTTTCATTCGCAGAACTGTTTTTCAACATTTTTTTTGGTCAAAACCGGCACACAGAACTAACTGTTAGAAATGACTACTCTTCTGCGAGCGGTAAATGTAATATTAGAAAGTGGTGGGGAAAAGTGTGTTGCCCACAGAGAAAATCACACGTGGGTTCGAATGCTTTAACGCAAATCTATAGAGGACCGACAACGAGACGGGTGTTTCCAGTTTACAAGTAGAGACAACTGCCACCGGGGCACTATTTTCTCTTTCATAAGACCGAAAGCTTCGAATATATCACATAAGTCAGATGTGCAAACAAATCGGGAGGTTTGGAAGGAAAAACTTACTATGTATGGTACATATTGGTGAACAGTAACCGAAAAGCGGTAGCACTATCGGTCAAGAGTGTTTGTGTTCACGAAACAGTGGCCAAACTTATATATGTCTGCTTGCTCTTAGGATCAGAGATGAAGTCCGTTTGGGAAAATAAATTGCACTCGTAGACTGATGAATGCTCCAAGAGTAAATCAGACCGAAAATTCACGGGTGAATCTTTCATGACTCTCTGCTTGTTAATGAAATTCAATTTGAGTTATCTCGTGAATCAAACCAGTGACATTAAGGCATATTATAATTGCCAAATTTTATCCCATATTTCATTCAGACCACGCACGGAGAAGTCCAAGACTGATGGTGCGATCTCACTCCGACTGAAATAGAGTTCGGCTGATCACAGAAAAAGTGAAACTTCAGCCGAACTAAACAAAGAGCTGACATTAGAATACAACACGACGACAATCGAACATTCCATAGGGAGAAATATGACGTTCACAAACATCGATAGAGTTGTTAGGATATTCGTTTCATAAATGACTATCACAGCTGCAGCATATTTCAAAACTGTTCCATCGCATTCTGGCATTCATATTCCGGATTATGTTACACGAATCCCTCGTCGATATTCCTTACTATCAACGATATGCAAACATTTACTGCCCCGAGACAAATGAGAAAAACAAGGTTCAGCAGTATGTTGGTCGGTGGGCATTTTGCCCTAGCAGTACTGTTATTAGTTAGGTGACTGCTATCAATATTTATCATCAGAATAGATATCTAACTGAGCAAATTTTGGCCGGATTGTGACTAACAATGAATGCAAATCACATAGCTCGGATCATGTTTTCCATTGCGTTGCTTATTGATTGGGAAGGTGAAAACAGAATAACAACAAATGATCAGATCAGTCGGTGGCACTGTATTCATTGTATTTTGGTAATTTATCTTGATTTGTTCTAAGAGTATAAAGGTATTTGGATTCGTGAAGACTGGTACCCTTTGTCATTTCTTTGTATACTTCGGCCACAAAATCAGTCCTACAGATTTGGATGAATAAAACAAATATCCCAGACTTGGTTTCACTTGTTTGGTGCTGTCTGACACCGGTCCATGAGCTCCACTAACTGAAATTTAAAAAAACTGTCCTTCGACGTTCCGTTTGTGGACACAAAAAAGAAAGTAAACCACTCCAACCTTGAAAATTATTCACTGTATTACGCTGTTAATCCACTTTACTGTGTAATACATCATTATTTGTGCTGTGATGTAGGTTGTAAATGTTTAGGGGAATCTGTCCGATTCGACGCTAAACGAATGTTTGCATATTTTGCTTTAATAACCCATGCCCATAAGAAACGCAGTGTTCAAGTAGGAATACCTGGCAACCATTACCGTGAGATTTAGAGTGGAGGACTACATAAGATCCCAGTAGGTCAATCTTGCTAACCAGGGGGACAAGCGTGAACTGCTGCCTGTTACCGGATCTGTATTCAGTCGGCAAACGTTCGATTACTTAGTTTGAAGTTTCCAGTAACCACAAATTTTTCACACGTTTACCTTGCAACCAAATAACAAAGAGAATAGGAATTTTGAAATATGCGGTTGACTCCATGTGAACATGACATTCATTTTTACATTCCTGAAAATACCTTTACCTGCGGCACTTACATCAATTTTCGGTTCTTCACGATAAAAGCGTCCCCAAAAGTCACTTGGTTAAGCTCTCCATGCTGCATGTTGGAAGCATGCGAAGCTGCTTTTGTGAAATTTTCTTTACAGAGGTAAAAAAGTAGAAAGCAAACATTCGATCCAGTGATAACACATGTAAACAGTTGTTTCATTCAAATGCCACAACATAGAGGCTATTATACGGACAAATAAACTCGCACAGGGAACCAGATAAATTCCAGTAGTCTTTGAAATGAATTAGTCTGAAGGTTTCGTATTGTATACAACGAGTCAGCTCAGTAGGACGAAATTTCCCCTAGAATACACTACACTCACGTTCATTTTTATCTGGCTTATTAGTTAAATGAACCATCAGGTATGTTCACCGAAGGCATTTTTAGTTGCTTCACTTGAGTGCAACATGGTTAACTTTCTCTCTATTTTGTCTTTCAGGGCGTTGGTTGTTGCAGTGATTACTCCGTCTCATTCCATTATTTGAACCCCTCGGATATGATAACCTACGACTATTTGCTCTATCAGCTCCGACCGTATGGAATACACCATGACTACAAGGATGTCGTGAAGCTTCTTCGCAACTATTCTGCATTCACTTAGTGCCTACTTACAATTTTTACCAGTAGCGTACGTCCATTTTCTTGTAGGCTGTGATAGTTACCACGAATTTCTCCCTTTTCGTTTGATGTGAATTCTTTCTACCAACCACCATCGTACAAGTTGTGGTATAAAAGCAGCTAAATACATCTTTCTTTTATTCTTGCTTGAAATTGTAGTTCAGTTCTCTCAATAAATCAAACGCGTTTTATCTACCGGTTGTTATTCTGTTGAAACTGACATCTTCGTTGTTTTCTCAAAGTTACTACACTTCTCCAGGTCGTCCGCCGAAATAATGTTTCTGGGCTATGTATGGAATGCGGCAGGATGTTCATAAGATTGCCGTTCGCAGTAACCACGTTACACAACTCATGCAGCTGTTATTAAGTCAGGGTATCTATGTGATTTGAGAAGTTGGCTGAGAAAGGCAAAACATAAAAGAAGAGTATCAGTGTTAGGCCGTAGATATCTCTGTCGGGAAAATGAAGTCAAAAATGCTGAGGTGGGTAGTAACTATTTGGGAACGATCTTAATCTCTAGACTGAACTCTTAACCAGAGGAACCGGAATGTTTTGAAGCCCAGTTCCTGATGTAAATCTATGGGATGCAGAAACTCTGAAGTTCCTTAGAGAAGAAGATTGTTGAGGATTTTAAGTTTTCTGGGATTAGAGGCAGTGGGACGCCTTCCGTAAGAGCCTCATCACCATCCACTCTTGGCTGTAGCCTCACGACAGTGATTCTCGCCAATGTACCATGAGATGTGCATCCAGTTTCCTTTTGAAAAGATTGTAGTTGTCCTCTTTCACCCGTTCCAATCTCGTCAGTTCAGAAGCTGTGAAGGGAAATGTAACCGCTCCGTCGTACTCCAGTCGAGGACGGAAGTACGAGTTATATAAGAGTTTGAAAGCGCAATAAGGTATCTTTCCATACGTCCGACGGATCGCACCGTAGATGCTCCACGCCGAGGCGCACACCCAAGCAGCACAATACCCAACGCGGTTGGGCTAACGCTAGGCTAATTCCACCGATATATATATATATATATATATATATATATATATATATATATATATATATATATATATACTTGGACACTGAAGTAGTCGTCTTGTAGTGTTGTTTTCTTCGGAGTTCATGCAGTATTGAGTACTAATCGCTATGTAACGTTGGTAATTCATATCCAGATTATGGGACTCAGAATACCTTGTTATGTGTGAAGAGAAGGAGTGGGACAGGTCTTAGAGGCGCAAGGAAATCCTTGGTGCAAAGTGCTTTATTTTGGCAAGGCGACATTATGAGAGCACAGACTTTCGTGGCCTGAATCACAGCCAATAGGTATGCCAGGAGAAACCGAATATTGTTAAGTATTTCTTCGGTCTTAATTCGCAGTAGAAAGTTACTCCTGGTGTCTATGCTGTTGAAATAGAGCCACAATAGTTTAGCCAGAAGCAGATTTGGGGTCTATGAATCTTTCAAGCAGCAGTCTACTCACTACCAACACATCGAAGTCGATCGTCCATGCAGGTTAGCATATTCGTATTATTTCAATTTTTCCGGCAGGTCGAGAAATACAGCTAGGAAAAACCGTGTGTGCCGCTGGTTTGGGAGTGCGCAACGAAAAGCCGTCCAAAAACAGGCTTATTGTTGCCGTCAAGGGTAGTTCAATGAGGTTCGTTTTCTTTGACTAAACTCCAAACGTTGTTTGTTCCACCCCAAGGTTCTCAAATGAACCGGCTTTTGTTGTTGAAAGACATAGTTTTTGTTTATCAACATTGTTATTCAAGGCGATACAAAATGAGAATGCAGGTGCGTGAATTAGCATTTTCTTCGAGAGAAATATCAAGCTACTTTTTCTGGTGGGATTTTCTTATTCATTTGGTGTAATGCACACCTTTTCAGCCATTCTGAAGCTTAGTAACAATTTATCATAAATCAAAACTCTAGATGTTCCTCAGATTTAGTTAAGAGTTTATTTGATATTTTCCTATTCCGTTGATTATAATTGTTTTTTCACATAAATTGTCAGATGGTAAACCGTTTTGTTGAGAACAGTTTTCAATGAAACTTTTTTTGAAACCTGCATGCGAAAATGTTTTGTGCCACTGTCCCACATTTGTGCATGATATTTCCGATCCGATGACCACGTAACACAAGAATGTTGAACATCTCCCGATCGTTCTGAATGAAACAGTCCTCAAATTGCAAGTTTTTACCAGCTTTCAATATTCCGTTTTTATAATAAACTTAGTGATTTTCACAGACTGTTTTTCTAGTCACTGAATAGTTAGTGGTTTTGGTCAAATGGGAGGATATTGGCAAACAAACTAAGAAGCGATCAGTTGGGATGGATTAGGAAAAGAAGAGGTACCCATTTCCAGCGATTTTTTCGGGCGTAGCCCAACGCGCTCCGAATTGGGTGCAGGTAGCGCTGCCCAATGCTTTTAATGATGTGGTCCAACGTCAGCCCAACGTGACCCAACGCGCGTCCAGTTGGGAGCGCATTGGGTATGCTGCTTGGGCACCTTGTCAGTGAGACTTCGGGTTTTAAGCGTAGATGACACTATCACCTCTGGGTTTCTTTCAGCTGTGGACAATCGAAGAATAGCTCCTTGAAAAAAGTAGGTTTCTTCAGGCCTCAGTCTCCCTAGCTGCAACTGGGCACACTTTTTCACGTTAATTGGGAGAGCTCATACGTTGGACCCCTGTGTTAGAGTATCCAAATCCGCTTTTAGTACCTCGTGATCCGCCGGGGCTTTGGTCACAAGCCAGATTTTGAGATCGTCGACATAGACCATAAAGGAGGACACCAGTTTTTGTGTCAAGTCGTTGATGAACACTACGAACAGCAGTGGGCCTAAGACCGAGCCTTGTGGCACCCCGCTGGAGGCCTCAAGCCACTCAGACCATGATGAAGCTAATTTCACAGTGAAGGACCTCCCTTTCAGGAAGCCTTCGATCCACGTGAGTAGTCGTTCTGCCACTCCTAGCGATCACAACTTATGGAGCAAGCGAGTGTGAGGCACTTTGTGGAAAGCTTTGCAGAAATCAACTTAGGTAAATTCCGTAGGGTGGCACTCCTCTCTAGCTTGTGTCCAATGTTCACGTGCTAGTAGAAGATTCGACAGACGGGATAGACCTCTCCGAAAGCCATGCTGCTGGTAGCTGAGGAGCTCATGACTCACGAGGTATTGTTGCAACTACTTCGAAACCAGGCGTTCCAATACCTTTCCTACCACACACAAGACTTGCCGGGCGATACTTCGCAGCTTCCGTCTTTTTGCCGCCCACGAACATCGTAATGACAGCGGCTTTTTTCCATTCGGATTTTAGTTCACCTTGTTCCTTCGAAATGTTAAACAACCTTGTGAGTGGAGGCACGATAATTTCAGCTAGTTCCCGCAGGACTGGTGGATGGATTCCGTCCGGACGTATGTTGTCATAGCCCTTGCTTAACCTCTGTAAGTCAATTCTCGCAAATCGAGCAACGCGTAGCCAACTCAAACGAATCCCGAAACCAGAACGAGATTGATTTGTAGTTCCTACGGTACTAGATTGAGATTCACAAAAGGTACAAATATATACAAAGCTCAAGTATGTGGTCAAATAGACTCCACAACAGAACCCCAAAAGTTCAAAGCCCGTGGCTCAAGCACGACAGTCAGAAACGGTCCAAGGCCAAATTCAAATATCTCACGTGAATAAATAAACATGCAAAAGTGTCGTGTATGGACGAGCTTTTCAAAGTAGTCAAATATAGTCAAATTCACAAATCATGTAGAACATTTGAGAGGATTTTCAGTATTTGTTCTTTACAGCCTTGGCAACCTTTTCCACCACTAAAGATCGCCATACCGTGGTGATTGCACTCTGTGGAGGCTCAGGCGAGGATGGCCCATCCATGGCATAAACATCAGCGTACTGTCAAGCCAGCAGTTCTGCTTCATCCCAATGGGAGTCCCCGAAGAGTCCGTTATGAAGCAGCGTTGGGATGCCCGGGCAAGCCTTAGTCCTTTGTAGTGACCTCGATCGTTCTGAGAAAATGACTGTTTTCTGGACACCATTTTGGATTTATTTTTTCTACGATCTTTTCCGACGTTTGACATCGACCTCACGTTGTCTGCAGTGTCTTTCAAGCCTGTGGCGTTTATCCCACATGATCCTGAGGTTTGGTTTGCAGCCTTAGATCTGCAATTTGAGGCACGTAGGATTGTTGGCCAACGCCAACGCTCCTGTGACTCACTTCTTACTGCTAGGCGTTGCAGGCTCGCGTCAATTCTAGACAAAACTGACTCGAGATCGTTAGATGTTGGCAAGGCAGACACCGTTGTGACGGAGGACCTGGTTACTCCAGCTACAGCGGGGTTGTATCGTGACATAATGTCATCAGCTATCGCCGCGGTTTCCTCCAGCGAGCATTTACGCGTGGCACTTAGTAAAACTGGAATGTTGTGCGGCAAACGCTGTAGCCAAAGTTCCCTCAAGAGCGGGTCCTCGCCCACTGTCGGTCCTCTCAAGCGCTGCATCTCACGCAGCAGTTCGGAGGGCTTCCTACTTCCAAGCTCAACGTTTTGAAGTTGTCGCATACGTTGGTCTTGCGTTGGGGTCGTGCGGGCAATGACGGCCTCCTTTGAAGCCTCATAGCTTCAGGAAGAGATTATTACGTCCCTTACTTGCATTGTGACCTACGGTGGGAGGCGGCCTGCTACCCACCTGAAACGGCTGGCGTCACTGGTTATACGGCAGTTTTTGAATTCCAACTCGAACAGCGTGAACCAGAGTTCTGGATCAGCAGGTGTGAATGCCGGTATGTGCAGCGTGATCGCCCCAACGGTGGGGTCTGAGCAGGGTTTCCGTTCAGTAGACATGTCGATTACTTTATTGAATACAGACGGGAAAAGAAACCAACGATCACGACGAACTAGACACCAAAAATACGTATGGACAACAACAAAAAATTATTTGGTAAACCGACCAACAACAAAAAAATCAACAAATAGAGAAACAATAAAACACACAAAAACGTACGCAGACGGGACCTTGAACGGTAGAAAACAAGGAAACTCACGTGACTTGGGGATCACGTCGGGCTCACTAATTGTAAGGTTGATTAGACCTTACTTTGCGGTTTCCTTAGTAAACGCGTGCTTCGGTCCTTTGTACTGCGTGGACCACCTGCACGTTACTCTAATGTGCGGCACTGTACGAATATTTTAACCAGAACAGTATTCTCCACGCCCCGTGAGAACGAGAAGGCGATTGGGAGAGATAGTGGTTAGCGTGTGTTTGGGAGCGTGCGTGAGAGCGTGCGCAAGAGCAACGGTCAAATGGCAACCGCGCTTGGCAGTCAGCGTTCAAATAAACAATAAACGTGGTAAAAGTATGAACGAAGATGGCCACCGCTACAGACCTGTCTGTCGAGTCAGTACCCATTTTGGCCGCAGTCTGCCCATCAAGGCAGTACATATTCTGGTACCAGCCTACTGGTCAAGGCAGTGCTCAGCTCTGGTCGCTGGACGAAGCTGACTGGTACATATTCTTGCTCGACAATCCAACTTGGTTCCTCGGTGACGAAAGGCCGGTGGCAAGAAGTCGAAACACTGAGGGAATGTCAAACTCTGGCCGAGCCAGGCAAGTCACTTTAGGTATTGTTTCTGGTCCTGTCTTCAAAAGAAGTGTTAAAAGTTGCTCTAGTCATGCACGTTCCATTGTACCTAGTGCAGAACCCAGAGATAAGCAGGCTAGACTGGAAATGGAATCATCTTTGAAGGAAGTAGAAATGAAAGCAGCCCCAAACAGTTCGAAATGCATCGCGCCGTTATCCAGCACCTTCTGGATTTGCAACATTTCGAACCCATTCCAGTGGAGGAACTCAAAGAACTTCGCGCACCACTTTGGTATTTGCCCCATCACCCTGTGTTGAATCTATCGAAGTCGGGAAAGGTTATTGTATGGGGTTGTGCGACAAAGTTCAATGGTACCTAGCAAGATGATCAGCTATGTCAAGACCGGGATCTGACTAATAATCTTGCCAAAGTGCTTTTCAGTTTACGTGTGGGAGCCACGGCGGTAGCAGCTGATATACAGGGGATGCTTACGCAAGTGCGCATGCCCCAGCAAGATCAAACAGCTTTTCGTTTCCTGTAGTGGAAAGGTCATGACTATAGCCTTCGAATAACATGTCATCCGTTTGGACCGACGTCATCCCCTTTTTGTGCCAAATTTGCTCTAAAGTGCACAGCAGAGCTATTTGGAATGGCTTTTCGACGTACAACACAGGAATAACCTTCAAAGGACTTGTACATTGATGTTTGTTTGAAGGCCTTGGATAACGAATCAGATGCCATCATCTTCGTGAAAGAGGCCTCAGAAATGCTCTCAAAGGCTGGGTCCTGACTAAAAAAATGGTTATCGATTAGTCGAGAGGTTACAAAAACGATCACCAACTCGGAGCGAGCCCCGTCGATAATTAGCATTGGTTCCGATTCATCCCCATCGCAACGAGCCTTAAGGATTAAGTGGAATGCTAAAAAAGACAAATTTCGCATACGCAGGAATTTACTTGATAGACCTTACACTGGGAGAGGTTCATTATCCTTTATTTTCCCTTATTTAATCCTCTGGAATTCGTGGCACCTTGGCTGATACTAGGGAAAAGCCTTCTAAAATCGTTGACCAGAGATCAACCGGGCTGGGATGAGCCCACATCTTCTGCGACGCGTCCGAAGCGGCATATGGAATAGCCGCCTATGCATGTTTTGTCACTACTTCGGACCGCAGGCACTGCTCACTACTGGTCGGAAAAGCGAGAGTGGCCCCACTAAAATCCATTACGATACCGAGGCTACAGCTGACTGCTGCCGTGTTGGCACTAAGGATTCTGGAATTCCCGAAGTCCAACATAGATTGCCCCCTTAAAAACTGCTGTTTGTGGACCGGTTCTATGATAATGCCTTACTACATGCACAACGAGTCGATTCAGTTCAGCAACTCCGTTCCTATTCGCTTGGCCATCATTCATGAATCATCGACGCCGAGCCAATAGAGGTGCATGAAATCGGAAGTGAATCCGGCTGACGAAGCCTCCAGCGGCACGAAAAATGTCACTGACAAGGAACTTTGGATAAATGGACCTACATTTCTGAAACTACCAACGGCATCGTGACCTCCAAAACCTATGCGGCTCTACAAACCTCCCAACGTAGAGTTGAAAAGCTCGGGCAAATGCGCACTCCCAATAGCTCGACAGTTAGAGGAAAGCCGACTACCTTTTATCTATTCCAACTGGTTTAGCTTTCTGTGAACCAAAGCTTGGCTAAACAGTTTCAAAATATGGTTATTACAAAATCAGATCGCTCAAAATGTGGGTCGTCGCAAACTGGGCCGATTCTATTACCCGAGGTGAAGACTTCCCGTGTGCAAGTGATCAAGATGGTGTCGGTGGTCGGTTGGGTTTAACAAGCCACGACGAAGGCATCAAGCTTCCGGTGATTTTACCCAAGAGATACCACGCCGTAGATCTGATAATACTCTATGTCCATGAGCAAGAAGGGCATTGCGGAGCTGCCCACAAGCTCAAACGATTAGAAAGGATACTTGGATAGTTCAACGTGGAAGTACCTTTAAAGGGGTTCCAGGGGAAAGCGTTCGTTGTGTAAAAATGATAACGATTTCAGAAGGACTGCAATGAGCTGAAAAGCTTAAATACATTCAAGGCTGAATTGGGTTGAAAATGGTTCTTTTAAGGTAAACTTCAACTGAAGATTTTAGATCCTAAGAGAGCGTAAATCACCAGGAGAAAGACATTATTGTCAGCTTATTTAAGAGATTTCACACGGATAGGATACTGCTGAGTCACGGATATAAGTGGAAAATGGAAAAGGGGGTAACCCAACGCCCTTGAGCACTCCAGAAATATTGACAGGTGATGTGTACTATGTCCTACCTTGGTTTGCTGCACTCTAATGTAAAAAGAAGAATTTCTGAGAGGCAACAGAGAACTTCAAACGTTTGCAGAAGAAGAATAAGAGGAAAAAAATGAAGACAAGATCAGGGTACTGAATACACAGCCGACAAATCGTATGGATCTGTTTCAGGGATTGTGTAATGAACTAGGTTATGAAAGCCACAGTGTTTTCTGAGTCTTAAACAAGCTGGCATAAGTCGGGAAGTACTTTCAAGTGGGTTTGAAGTTATTGTCTTCTCAATAATTTCCAGCGCAGCTGGTGTGAGATCTATCGGGCAAAAAAGTTTCTCTATGTTTTCTGTTTTGGGGCTCTTTGAATTGGAATGGGGGTAAGTAGTCGCCAAAAGTCAGGTGATGAACTATCAAACACTGATTCGTTTACCAAAATGGTCATTGATTTTGCTACCTGTGCTGCCCCTGAAAATTTACAAAGAGGAGACCGTTGTGACTTTGATCGCTCCGAGAAAACGAACTCTTTCCAGACAGTTTTGAAATTCACTTCTCTGCGACCTTCTCCGACGATTGATTTTGACTAGGTCATGTCTTTTTCCGACAAAGTACGAATTATTGAACTCAAAAATCATGAATTTTTCGTGAATTTCCTTTCTGCACACTTTCAATTTTCGTGCTCTGCGCGCACACTGTTAGTTTTCGTTTCGCTTCCGCTTTGGATTTGCTTTTTTTAAATTACTCATTACATTACATTACGTTTTCGTATCTGTTGATCGACTCGAGTCCTCTCTATTCATTCGACTGAGGGGATTTCCGTGATAAATCGGCTTGAACCTCGATAGAAGACACCTTTGGTGGTGGTGAGCCATCCATTTTGTAGTGGGCTATCCGGAAATGCAAAAGTCGCTTTCGAATTAGGAAGAATTTTACTCATGTCAAAGCGTGAGAAAGGTTCAAAGCTGACACAAAAATCCAAAGATTACCAAAGCGGGCAACTGTTTTATTTGACTGATTGTCTACCGGACTCCAACACAATACTTTTCAATAATTAAGAGATATACATATGAATATATATATATATATATATGTATACATATGTATTGATAATAAGTAATATGTAAGTGTGTGGACTAAATTTTCCCGGAAGCACATGACCGGTTTCGCGGTTGTTGCTGCTCACCCTGTGAGCGTACCCGATGCTCCTCTGCCCACTTATCTTCATATCTGTACACTTCGATGTTATGTCATCCCTAGGATCTTATTTGAATCTTCTGGAGTGTGAATTGATACTCTTCATTGAAGAGTTCACAAATGATGTTCAATTGTTATTTCTGTTATTTATTCGTGTCCAGGTCACTGCTAACCCAGTGAGCGGCGACAACCGGGAAACCGGTAGTGTCCTTCCTGGGAAATTTTTTTCACATGTTTGCAAACTACTTGTTATCAATATGAGTGGTTCCACAAGCAAGCTCGTTGTCGACGTAGTCGCATCGTTTCAGGATGTATTCTTCTGGTTGCATCAAAGCCTCATGCCACTTGAGGTCCTTGGATGACTTTTCTAAGCGTCCTATCTCCTTCGTGATTGAATGAGAGTATTGTTTGACTTATGAACCTTGGGGAGATTGCACAAGCGTTTCTTTTGTTTTTATGGGAAGCTTTTGTAACAGAGAGGCTATCATACCACCGGATGCAAGCAGAGTTTCCATTAAGTAACGGAGACTGAAGATGGCAATCAGCTTCTGTGAAGTGTTCAGCAATTCAGAAAGGTTAACAGAAGGAGAATCACGAAAAAGCAGCACCGACAGCTGCTTTGAGGCGGGATTCTGCCGGGTAAAAATGTGCGAAAACGACACTTAACTCGATAAGTTTCTTTGAAAAATCTTCGAACAGTACGTGTGCGGGCTCCGAAGAAATAATCTATGATCGCTCGTGGATAGGAGTGCTTTCAATTTAAGGAAGTATAGACAATAATGGCTGGTGATTGCTTAGCCCAACACAGAATTCGCTCTGTGGGTGGAGTAGCTAATTTGAGTTGACCCGAAGGAAAGCAGTGGGTATGTGCCAGCATGATTTAAATCATCAACAGCGTGTGGGCCAGCATGAATGCATCATGCACAAATCGGACCACTCACTCGGCACGTGTGTGCGCGATAGTTTACGCGTCCAGGTGTACAGTGAACCAAAGATAAATGAAGAGAAACTGATAACGAACAATGCGTGTGTCTGTCTGCCTATCTATCTCTCTATGTTTATCACTTGCTGTGCTTGTATGTATGAATGGAAGGAGGTGGACATACCAGGTGGTCAAAGAAAAACGATAAGACACGTGAAGCAACATAGTACAATTACCTCATTCAAAGGTGTGAACATGACATTATCAGCCGATCATACAGTGACAAGAAAAGTGTGAAGGAATATGGTACAACATATTCGCTGAATCTCAGACGGGATTCGAACCATGCGTGGGTCTCTCCCGATAAGTTATCCGACTTAGCTCTCAACGGTTTTCTCAATGCTAACACTATAGTGAAAACATCCAAGTATCCAGTTTTGTTTTATGGACTGTCGGTTATGCCTTTCTGTGGGAATTGTACCTACCCGGTACTCACACCTGGACTACGTGCATTGGGTAAGGACAAAACCAGAAGAGGACATCAAGGATGTATTCTTTCATGCTTGATTGGTACTATCTTGTGTGTATACAAAACGATGTATGCACTTATTGGCATATAACGTATTAACTACCCGCAAAGCAATTGTGCTGTATCTGTGAAATCTGACAATCAAGGTCCGGCCTCATCTGATTGGCTGTATCTTGGAAATGAAGTTGTAGCGAAATAGACCGCCCGTGATGGCATTCGAATCACTACACATTCGTTCACTAAGGTCTCCCATGTGATGCTTGATTGACGAAGGGTTAACTAACAAAGCCAATGGCGGCCCCAGCCTGAACCGATCATTACTAACAAGGATCAATCAGCGAGCGTATGAATGAATATACAATATCTCAATGTGACTAGTCGCCCGCATACCTCATCTCTTTCGCCGATGCAGTCTGGTCTCTGTGAAGTTGCACAAAATCTGAACTACCTTCATTTCTCTAAACCGGTTTCTTCTCATCTACTTCATGCTTCTGTGTATCACTTGTTTTTTTTGCTCTGTCAGTAGGAGCGTGCTGGATTCGGTCAACATCTAGCCTAAAGAAGAACTAACAAAATGGTATATGTAATCGCAGTTGTCACATGTTCACTTATAACCACTAATTTTTCGCACTAAATTGTTCACTTACACTGATTAGATTAGCAAGATTCAACCACGACTTTTACGGAGTTTTCATAGTGTATTAGGACACAATGTACTTCCAGAGACTTTCGCTGTCGAGCTGAGCACTGACCATAATGTTCATTATATATATATATATATATATATATATATATATATATATATATATATATATATAAAGGCACATGTGAGAAATTACTTTAGGTATATTGGCTGAGAATTAGAAACACTTACCAGCTGGTTTCCAACACGGCGGACTACCAAGATATTCCTCAAGTTAAAATAACCTATATATCCTCATTTCTGCACCATGTCTGTGAACCGAATGCTGATGTTATTCAGAGACCAGTATCACAATTCCGTCTGCAGGATAGTCGAAATGTTCTCGATAGCCCAAATCCGTATAACGCAATGTGTTGTCATTTCCATTGATAGGTTGAGGACAGCCTGGTTCTCTAGATCAGATCTCATGACCCTACTGATCCACCGGACCGACTTCCGTCCGCGAGCGCAACAGATAGTGCGACTGAGGTCTGTGCTATTTTTGCACGGGAAGAACGTAGCAAGATAGATGGTCACAAAGGACAATGGTTTGTGGCTATCTGACCAATAAAATGCACTTTACCGACGCAAAAACCAACTACTGTGTTCGATTCCTAAGTTAAGCTTGTATTTGTATTTGATCGGACTTTTGCGCAGACAGAAATCCGCATTTCGGTCAAAGAAGATTTACTCTTTGCACCTCGTCGAAACAATGGGATGAAAAGAAGGATTTTTACATATCGAAATGGCCAAGAAATTCTTCCGATACTCATGCCCCGATTTGTTAGGATCCGTGTCAGATATGGAACGGTAGAGTTTTTGATGATGTTAATATGAGAGAGTATGGATCGAAAAGGAGAACGTGTAGAAACGAGAGAGTTACATCTGGATAGATCACTGTGTAAAGAGTGAGTGCTGTCTGCTAGGGTTTTGTGAGCGAACATTTCACATGCGACCAAGTGTAGTTCGCACAACTTAGTGGATAGTTCAGTTAGGAGCATGAAAGATACTCGACTGATAATAGACAGACCTCGACGAAGAATTTTAAAATCTTCCTACAGAAGACCAGAAAAGATAACAGGGCAACAGTTAAGCAGAACAGGAAAAACACACTGATAAACAAAAAGGGAAATAGCACTCCGATTTACTTTAAAATTCCTAAGCTTTCGGATTAGGTAAGACAGCCGGTATAATTTATCCACGCAGTTTGTGATGTGAGATGACTACCTTAGATTTGCATCGATAGTGATTCCTAAGTATTTTACAGAACCAACTCTAACTAGTGGTTCTGTGGAAATGACAGTTAGATCAGAAGGTTAAGCCGATTGAGAAAAAGTAAATAAGCATTCAATAGTCTTGGACAATTTCAAATTGAACCGGATCAAACGGAGAAATCATAAGTACGGATTACTGAAAAAGTCAATGAAGTTCTGGATTACAGTAAAAGCTTGATAAAAGGCCACATAATCGGCATATCTAAATAAATTTACAGGAGAATTGGATGAAAGATCATTATTGTAGGTGGAAAGCAAATAAGGGGAAAGGATAGCTCTCTAAAGCACTCCTGAATTATTCATCAAGGGTTTGGATGTCCCAAAATCCAGTCGTGTGCACTGAGTTCTATTGGTAAAGTAATCAGAAAAACATGCTTATAAAGGTGTGGGACAGCAGAAGGCTCCCAGTTTATGGAGGAGGAGAGACCGCAGAATAGAGTTAAAAGCGGGTGAGTAATCTAGAAAAGTACGTCTCACAAACTTCGCTGATCCACTCATGGATTTATTGTATGGTGGACTACGAAAGCGATAGCGTCCACTGTGGACCTGTTTGGTTTACAGGCAAACTGTGAGCGGTCTTCGGGAAAGCTTAAAGAAGAATACAAACGTTCAAGAATGTCCCGCTCTGGAAGTTTAAGACCAGATGAAATTAGAGTAATGGGACGACAGCGTTTCGATATGGCAACCGAATTACAAGGTTTGTGTATAGGAACAATAGTGACTGGTCTCCAGCAGTCGGAAATGTGGAATGATCAGTAAGATTTGTTTATGAGAGAAGCAAATATATCAGTCAGAGCAACAGTACCATTTCTTAAAAGTGATGACGATGAGGCATCAGAACCAACACCTGATGTTATTTTGGAATTACTAAGAAGCATAAATACTTCTGTAGAAAACGGGGTTATGTGCACACCGTGTTCTGGAATGGGTGCAAACGGAGAGTCATTTGATTGATGGAAGGGTGCACAGTTGATACTGTTAACGTCCGCAGCAACTTTCACTTGTTCCACTTTATTTTCACATAGAAGATGAGTGCGTTACCATAGTCGGCTACTGTTGTGGCCACATAGTAGTTGACTAGCATACAGCGAGTCAGTACGTTTGATTTCTTTATTAATCAAAAGGGGAACGTATTTTACTTTAGAATTTTCCTGAACTTTGTAGAAATATTCCTTCAGCCTTCATGAAGATGTCAACATCGGAGAAGTGGTACGGCCGTTACAGAGGAAAAGAGTTTCTAAGGGGTAGCAGTTGTCGAAAATTGAACTGACCGTCTCTACGAAAAGTTTGACACTACCACTCAGGGACGATTCGAAAGAAAACCAGGAAGATGTAAGAAAAAGGGATTTCTGTAGGAGAGTAATGTTGTCATGTGAAAAGTTTTGGAGACGGACATTTGTTTGGCAGGTTTGCCTGAAAGAGTGGAAGGCAGACCAGGAGTATATTTAAGGCTTCAACAGAAGCAGACAATGGTCGCTGGTTGAGACGGGTGCACACAACTTGCAGGAGAATAATTCAGGATGACTGGTGATGCTCCTGTGTAAAACAGAGTTAACTCTGGTTGGAGAAACACAACGATCGGTTAAATCAAACGCAGTGATGGGTCGAGTGGAAGCATGAATAAAATCACCTACTTTGATGTGCAAATTGACATCTGACAAAGAAACAAAGAAAGGTAAAAAAAGAGTCATCGAAAGATGAAATAGCGTTCTGTTTGCAAAACGGATCTAAGTGTAGATTTGCTATGATGGTGCTCCTACAGCGAGGAAATCTGGGATGGCACCGCGTAACTAAACAATCAATACCGTTTATTGAGTCTAAATAAGTGACTTCAAACTTGCTACACCAGGTGTAGTTGACATATTTGACCACCCCACCTCCAGTCTTGTTGGTGGAATTCCTGTCCTGCAGGAACAGTTGAAAACCATTTATTGACAAGAGTCAGTCAGCCATATGTGGGTTTAACCAGGATTCTTGTATGCAAACCACAAAGGTATGGACATGAATGCAAGAACGAAGAACAGAAGTGAGATCCGAAATTTTCGCGAACAGAGAACGTATGTCGGTGCTGAACAAAAACGAAACGGACATCTCCGCTGGAGGGGTGAAGTTAAGAGCAGTCTGCCAGCCAGCACGGATGCTTTTTCTGGGTCAGAAGAGAATTCCTTGATATAAATGATCGGTTAAATCAGATCGACAGGAAAATCCCATATTCTGGCAGCGTATACCGGCGTACCGTGGTCACAGCGAGTGAATTCCTTTAATTCGATAAGGTGGTGGTTACCGCAGAAACGTAGTGCAACCAGTCAAAGAGCGCACCTTGGTGGGACCGTGTAGTTATGATTTTCCAAATGTGTGATAATTCCGCAAATCAATGTGGTTTCCTTAATCAGTCTGAAAATGGTTTTGATATACCTCTCGAATTCGGTCACCGGATTCTTCTGCATTTGTTTTCGTACTTGTATGGAGGACTTGTGCTAGCTATTTGTTGACATTTTTGAAACAGAATGAGGGGATTTCTTCTTGCGAGGATCAACACCATTGCTAGCAACCCCGTGTGCCGTCGTTTGTTACTCGCATCCTTTTCCCTGGACATCCGTCCCAGTTTGGGGTGGTAAGAGCGAATTCCATTCATAGGTCTAAGCATGTACGCACTATTCACACACGCGCACGTACGCATGCCACATGATTAAGCTTTCTCGTTCACTCGGTAGAATCGTGTTGGCGTGCGCGACCAGGGAACCAGGGTTTGAATACCTCGGTTGGTCGGACAACATTCGAAGACACACTACACGTACCCATGCACGCACGTAGAATCGTGCTTTCGGGCTGGCCTATCTATAACTATGTGCATCCGTGCGGTCGTTAGGCTGATGCTGTGCCCATATGTTGATCGATTAAAATCGATCGAATGATCGAAAAGACGGCGGTGTTTGGGATCGCGCCTAGCTGCGTACAGTAGTTATACCAGTGTCCAGCCTTGTGGAACGTCCTGGAGTTATGCGCCATTGAAAATAGGCGGGGAGTGAAAAGCACAGTTCTCTGACCAGTTGGAATCCAGTATAGTGTGTTTTGCCGGGAATTGTTTGAGTCAGAATGCAACGACTTTATTCGAAACCGCTCACCAATAGCATTGCGGTGAACATGTCACTTGTGGGAATGAACGGTTCCGGAAAATCGGGTAAGAATCACGAAAAATAGTTTTCATAGTATACCGGAGGTTCTATTAATTTGGAGAACAGAGTTTGGCGAACAAGCTCGTTTTCAGTGATTCATGTTCCATTAATTAAAGGTTATTAATGACCATCGATTAACAGCGCAGTTTATCGAGTAATCTGTAGGACTTTAAAGTGATTTTCCGCTCTAAAATGTTGGTATCCAATTAAAACCATAAATAAGAAAAAACAAATCAAAGCCAGAGAACAAACTCCAGCATTGCAGCTGATTTCTACATTCCGGTAATATTGCTACTGTATCATGAATTCAGTATTGGTAATGTGAGCACGACAAAAGTCCGTTTCCGTATTTACTTGCAATTTTTTACAGCATTCTTACTCTTCCTTAATCTTATTTTCGGTATAGTTCCATTCTATTTAACACTCAATACATATATTTACAACGGGTTAGAAAAAAGTTTCGCCGGAATTCGTTGTGGAAAGATGGGTGCACGATGGCAATCATTATTCCGACGAAAAGGTCATCGACCACGGCAGCTTTTTTCATGCCTAGGTCGCTTGCAGTCATTTCAGATCTATTTGAGTAGTAGGGGATTTACTTTAATCGTCAGATGATTCATCATTTTCTGAAAAAGAGGAATGTACCGTGGAAGCACGGTGTACAAATGTTTGATCCTTGTTAAGAATCATCAGCAACGCACATCCACCGATTTCACATTGGGACTGAAACTCCCGATGAACGACTGTGAGTCGAACACCTAGCCACCAAATTAACCGAGTAGATTCTCAATGATCTGTTTAATTTCACCTCAAAAGAGTCGATCACTATGCGGTCTACGGGTGGTTAATCTTAGAAAGCCGGTGACGGAAGGGGACGATATATATATATATATATATATATATATATATATATATATATATATATATATATATATATATATATATGTATATATATATATATATATATATATATATATCTTTGTCAATAGTTGGAGAATTTCAGAAGCAGAACGTGATTACACTAACCTCCAAAACTTTTCCACTGATAATCAAATAAATCTAGCCTTTTTATCGGTTGGTGATCGCTGAGCTTGGCTTTTGGGTTGTGAAAGTTTCATCACCAGCCGAGGTGCCTTCGTTGATGCCCAACATCACCTCTACCGGTGGTGAAAAGTTTGCAACCTAACCGCCAAGCTCAGCCATCATCAACCGACACAATTCACCAGCCTGAGTTACAACCAACACCAAAATTCAAAATCATTGTAAATTTTCCGATACGTGGGAGGTAATTATTTAATGTGTAGTCTTTCTTGGTCTCATAATGTCGGCGGACCGGCACTTGTCAAAATTAGTTAATCTTCCATTGTACCGTGCAAACTCATCAAATTCAGAGTCCCTATGATGCTCCGCCTCATTCTGTCATTTCTTGCGTTCTCACCCATTAGTTTAACCAATTTACTCTTAAATTCCTTTCCATTGAAGCAGAACGATTTCAATCTCATCATCAACGCCCTTAAACTGCTTCTTCATTGAAGCAGCATTACCAAGGGTATCACTAACGGCTTTGGCATTCGTGAACATTTTGATGTTTGTTATTGGTATCATTATTGATGTTATTATTACTCTTTTACTGGCTGATAATAATCATTATTTCACTGGAGGTTATTCAAGGTCGCTTTTCATTTTTTCACTCATTCAAAATTCGGAATTCTCTGTTACGGCACAAGTACATATTTAGGTGCAAAATTATTGCCTACCCTGTTCACCTACTTGTGAGCCACGATCTGTTCGTGAATGATTTTAATGCCATCCTCTGCCGCCAGGTGCAAAACGGGTTTTACTACCCAGATTCTGTTCCCAGCGACTTTCTCCGTTCCAATTAGCCCTTCATACTTTTTGTCCATGGGTTCCTGTTCAGATCATAAATATCCTGAAAATTCACTATTTATCGGATGCATAGAAGCATTCAGTGAATTGATTCGAGTCGACCAGTATGTTGAAAGCATCAGTCTCGCTTACTCTGTCCCATTCTGGGTCACCTTTAAACAAGAGTGGGAAACAATCACCAAACAGGAGCATCAACTTACAAATCCTCTGCTTCAGTCAGCATAAAATGATGGGTGCCTTTTGGGGCACAGGACGGGTACAGTTACACATGGAAAACGTATCTGACGAACACAATAGGGTGCAAGTGTGACGATTGCTGTAAGTTCTCTTTGGGGAAGACAGACAGTAAATTTTGCAGGTTAATATCCAACAGTCTGCGAGCGGTTTCTGCTGAGGGAATCATTGAAAATAATTCACTACGTAGTATCAACATTCAATGCCAAAGGTCTATAGAATCTTCGGTAGTTATGTTTTGTCTTTGTGAAAAATCATCATCCTTAATACGCATCTGCTGATACTCAGCCGCGACTCCAACCTACTTATCCTGTCAAGGACGAATAAAACAAGAAAACACGCAGTAATTCTATATAATTTTGATGGTGCACTGAATGAGGATACCGAATGGTGAGTCTCTTTATCGCAATCCAAATCTTCCGCTACTAAAACCCATGAAATTGTGCTCCTTTTATCACACGGAAAATGGCCCTGAACAATTTGCATCTCAGATCTCTTGATCCCTGTAATGGAGTTGTCCACGATAAGACAATGAATTCAGTTCAAGACAGCTTGATAAAGAATAAACTTTTCACTTGAAATTCTTAAGTGGTGAGAGATGTAATCTGGTACAGACTGATTTACCATTCGTCCACAGTGCTCCTAACTCCGTGAACTTGGACAGGTTGAACAAATTGCTTATGTTAGTTGGAATGAACTTTCAGTAAGCCGAAATGATTTTTACTTGCAGTTAAAATTCCTCGTATCAAGACCTCCCCCACTCTTTCTGAAAACATTCAGGGTGAGCGGTCGAGCTAAAGTGAGCAGTCCTGACATGGAAATTGTTATGAGAACAGCTATCAGTGAACTTAAAACAGTAGTATCTGTTCCCCTTCCTGGATGATATCCATGAGATCTGCCACCTGGTGGTTGGAGATATTGGGTGACAAAGCTGGGTGTCGCCGCCAGTAGCATAGCTGCATTCAAACTCTTTCTCGGTCTTCATGGTTGCCAATTGCAACTTTCTTTTCTGTTTGTTTACTTTCTATGTTTAAGTCTTTAAGTTTTCACCTCAACGATGCTGTCATGCAACAAACAAAATCAGAACACAAAATAACGAAGTGAATGGCTGGTTCCAACTGAACTAAATTGTATTCATCGATTCACCAATTAAAATTCGTCTTTTACCGAATTACCCTCATTTTAACTAAATTGGACGTCCTGTTTTGTCTTACTCGTACAAGTTTGTTTCAATGAGAAATGAACCCTGTTCATCTATATCTTATAGGCTATTATTAAACCTAGAAAATTGAAGAATATGTATACTTGAACCTTCCGTAATACGAATGAACCGAATTTTCTTCTTGATTCTATCTTTTCCATTAGTATGTTGTTTATGATGAGTTTCCTCCTATTACACACGGAGACCAAAGATTCTGTTGCTGTCTAACGGGCTGTCTAACTCATCCACTTCCCTCCACTAGAAGAGATGTGTAAATCCACTCTAGCATTGCACGCCGCTTCCAATTTCAAGGCCATGGACTGTTTCAGTTTTTAGTTAATTGCCATGAACTTATAGCAGGACAAGAAGTAGTTTCTTAAAACAAAGTGGACCACTCATTTTTTCTCTCGCCGCCACCCGGAAGCAACCGTTTCTGGAGGAGGAGGAGAGAAGAGAACATGGTTCTCAACTCAAAGTCGTTGTTGCTGGTCCTACTCCCATATATATATATATATATATATATATATATATATATATATATATATATATATATGTATATATATATATATATATATATATATATATATATATATATATATATATATATATATATATATAAACCGATAATCCGGTACAAAGTGGAGAACTATAGAGCCATGCAAAAGTAGGAAACAGAAAAATAAACTTGAATTCACAGGGGAATTCTCTCTGAAGTTCGAACACAATTTGTCACAAAGTTATCATCAAAGAGCACGAATTTGGGACTCGGTGCCGTGTCATGGTTTAGCCTCCACGTTGTCCCTTCCATTCCAAGCATGCATGCGGACTGAATACTATCCGATTGTCCAGATCGATGTGGAGGGTTGACTTGGGGGCCTTACCCCAAGCCCTTGACCAGAACATCCAACCTACAAAACAGTAGGACCATGGGATGTTCTCGTAGCCCTCTGGGAGCCGGCAACTGATTGCTCAGTTCATTTGCTCTTCGAATGAGGCCAGATATCTAGGGTACCCGGTGCACCTCTCCGCCAAAGATACCGATGAGCACATGGTTGCGCTCATACCTCGCCCGTGCTTGGTTTGGAATCAGGATTTGGCCCTCTCCCCTAAACTGACTTTCAGTCAGTCACTCCGGTGGATAGCGTCAGGCGCTCGCTTTCGCCATCTCACTGTTTTGTTCAGAATTCATAGAACACAGTACGTAATAGAACTATCTATTAGTACATCAGCAAACGCACACATAAGTGAACAAACGAGCAAATAGGTGAATCATCCACTGGCAAGCCCAATCATAATAATGATTCATTAGGACAGGAACAACGAATCAATGTCAGTCACACGCGCGCCCAACCGCATGTGATTGGTAAAGTAGAATAGAGCGCAACGTGGGACAGACAGGCATCGCGCATGCGGGTGCAAGGCCAACGGGACCAGAATGAATCATGTGCAAATGCCAATAGCATATGGGCTGGAGACAACACCCACTTAAGTGGGAACAACTCTGCCCCAAGAAGGCAGTGAGTAGGACTACCTCAGCAGGGACTGGTTTAGACTCACGTTCACCTGGAGGCATTCGACAGGCGTTCAAGTCGGGTAGCCATCTCGGGGCCTGAAACATCCACCCACCCATACTGAGGCATTTAAAGGCTTATTCCTGATAATTCAGTGACTCAAAGTGGTTATGATACTGTCCCTTTCACTGTACTCATAGTGCAGTGAAGCGGATAAACTTTAAAGTGCATAGAACCGGCTGTAATTTGTGGACGAAAATACGAAACTCCGGTGAAAGTTGGAATTCCGCAACTTGCTACTCAAAATCTTGTTAGTAGGCAAAATAATACAAATACCACGTGGTGAATTATAAAATTAGAGAAAAAGCTCATGAAAAATACAGCATTTTCTGTAGTTTAGGGGTTGAAAGCAGTAGGTGATTAACCTTGAGCCGTAGTTTAGGAGCATTATGCCACCGTTTGAGTTTTTTACACCGCAAATTTTAACTATGGTGAAAGGCTCCTAAACTGGGGCGCAGCGCACCTAAACTACGGCGTTTGACACTTAAGCTACAAAACGAATTCTGTGGATGGGAGCGATGCAAATTAGCAGTCTTGACCGATGTTCGTTGTAGAATAATGGCTCCAAGCTTCACACTAAGCATAAACGAAGTGTACACAAGTGACATATTTCTTCTAAGTATATGGGGAGCTAATCAAAATGAAATATGATGAAGTCACAAGTCCGGATAGGTTTCTGACAAGAATACTAACTGAATTTGCTTGCATCTCATTCTAGCTTTAACATAGATAATAAATCAAGTTCTTCTATGCGGAGATGTCCCGGGTTATGCTAGAGTAGTATCCATGGCGCGAGAGCACGTCAACTACCTGGAACATATTTGAGTGACTCTAAAAACAAACATCCCGACTGCAGTACTCACTGGTAAAGATGAAGCGAAAGGCTCCGTTAAAAGTCGTGCAGTACAATGATCTTAGCTCCTGTGTTAAAAGAATCTTGTTGTTTGGACCATCCACAGATATAAAATATTACAGCCCGATCGGATTTATTATTGTTAATTTAGTATCTCCTTGGATGCCATTACAAGCCGTGCGCTATTTACTTGTTTTTCACTCTATGGGAAATGTAAAGTCGTTAGTGTTAATACTCGGGACTATAATGATGCGTTCGGTTGTGTAACGAGGAAAAGGTTGCCGCATAAAATGAGTGCAGGTGGTAGTCCGTCATCTGCCGGAGGTCATCTGCCTGGCCTCTTTGCCTATCGCGAATTGTTAATTACGAATCGTAATTAGTGTTTATCCGTTTGTCTTCTGTTTAGTTACTTATTAGTAGTGAGTACATGCATCGTGAACCCCGGACATTCGTAATGTATTTTCCCGGTTTCTAAGGTATCACATCAGCTTATACTTGAGTTTCATGGTGCTTATTACATGAACAGTTCACGTATTTGTTCGTAACCTTGTTTTCCTGAAGGTCTACACTTCTACTGTTATATAATATTTCTGAGTGTTTCATTTGTACTGCCGTGTGGAGGCTCGTTCTCCCAGTCTTAGCGTTCTGTCAGTGCACTCCACTATTGGCCGTCATACGTCAACAGCATTAACGGTTCTATTGCCGGATTCGCCTATTCATGTTGGCACGTACTCTTGTCTACTCCACAGACTTAGCTTATTTGTACTTATTTGTTACTGACACTTTTACCATTGCAACCACAGTCCAATTCACGCGTTTGTAATCGATTTATTGATCTTTGACGATAAACGTTCTTGATTTATTGATTGTACCAAAACCGAACTGCGCTACAGTTTCGTTCAGCCGCCTGCTAAGTGGACCGTTTTTATTTTCTGCGCTGTCCCGATTTTCGGAAGCTTACTGCCCATTGTTCTTGGTTTCTCACCTGGCTGTAAGTCTTTTATTTGCTGTATATTTATGCTTATTGTATTATTTAGAACCACGAATCATCGATAAACACGGTTATTCGATTGGAATTTGTTCTGTTGCCCGTAATCGTGTTCTGCCCATATCGTGCGTGTAGCTAGTGAAACTAAGTTACTGCTAGATTCACAGCCCTAGACATCGGGATAGTCGCAACACGAATAGTTTGCGCGTGGTCGTCGTCACAACAAGTTAACTGGTCTTGATGACTGTCCATAACCTAGTTATTCGTTGTCACACTTTTATACCATTACATATATGTAATCACGGATTTTGCGAATATGAATTTTTGATTCTCACCTGACACTCCGTTGAGATCTCTTCTTCATTCAGCTTTAGAATATCCCCTACTGTCTATTATTTGTGCTAAGTTATCACACTTGGTGTCGCGACTGTTGATTTACGAAATATAGTCCAATAATCTATAATTTCTGGGTCTAACTTCCCCCGTGTGCGAGGCTGAGGATTATTTCGAAAATTATCTAGGTGACATATCGGTTGAGTTCGCTAATTTGCCTCACCATTTTCCAACTTTTACAGACACTTACTAGGGAGTAGAGTGCGAGTTTGGCGTGGGTATCAGTTCCAGTGTTGTACATTTTACACTACTTTGCCTACCATCAAGCATTTAAGTAGCAAGTTTCGAAATTTGACTCCTCATGAAGGTACTGGGTATTTTCGTCCACGCTGTACAACAGGGATCTTTTTCAGGTGTGCCCCTAGAGAGAAAAAAGTTACAAGCTGCAGTAGGGAGTTTCAGTCTTCTGCGGTCCTAGGACGAGTGAAAAACGAGCTAAGGAGAATATATTGTGCCGCATTATTACGGCTGCTGTCAGTCGTTCGTCGCCTTCTCACACCTCCATTCAAGGACTGTGTCACTGTTGAATCCATGTCTCGTTGAATTTGCGCCCTCACCTGCAGTTGCAAGGAAGCATATATCGGCAAAACCGATGGAACGCTAAGCACTAGAATGGTCAAAAACATGCCCAAATATTTATAGGACGCGACGAGTCATCCCAATTCCCAAGCGCTGATGGTGACAAGTAGGTCCAGTTCGTCTATCGCTCACCGCTTGATCGATAGTGGGCACAAGGTCATATCAGGCAATGCGTTTTTCATCGTCCCACGTCACCTTGATTCACAACGCCTAAGAATACTAGAGGAGTTCTCGATCAGCCTGCTTAGTCCCACTTTAGAAGATCGAAAACGTTTGAATTTTACCTCAAAACTTATCATAGCTCTAGCCAATCATATACGGGCAAAGAGCACAGATTGCCACACACCCCCACACGCACACTTGTATCTTGTAATGCCACTCTTTCAAGTAACCCACTTAATATTTTCTGTGGAATGTTATGCTTTCGAGACCGATGAGATTATACAAAAAGAGTTCCTCTCGCAGCATCCATCTTCTGTATCGTTTGTTCAAAGGTGATTTGCCACTTTACAGCTCTCTAAGAATGGGAATTGAGCTAACCTGTCCACAAATAAAAGCTCCTGATGAAAGCAAGACATGGTTACCGCGATAAACGAAGTTCCTACACGTTTGCTCTCGGTACCATCTGAAAAAAGGGTTTACAGTAGGAACTGCACTTGACTGGCAGCACAATTAGACACTGAAGGTATGACACATGACCCGTTCGAATAACACACGAACCACGAGAACTGATTAGAAGATTCAGTAAAAGCCAAGTGTCCGTTAGCGAACAGTGCAACCAGAAACTGCAACAGCGACGAAAGCTTAATAAGAATTGGGAATTTTGGTAAGTGGTGAATTACGTTGATGGCCTTTTGGCTTATCTATCTATGGTAAGCACGCCTTTACACACTTTTCCACAATGTAATGGTTCAGACTATGGTAATATTTATTATTGGTATCAGGTCCAAAGCCAAATAAAAAATATTGAAAAAGAGAACAAGATTCTTGAATAACGAAGTCAGGTGGAGAGGACGGTAACAAACTGACCGGGAAAGAGAGAACCCGATATGTACGGATAATATATCAAACTTCGGTTAAGCAAAACTGCATACTTCATCATAAGCACTATTTTTTCCTTTCTGTGCAAATTGCTTGGCTGAGCAAACTACTGTAGAATACCAAGGTATAGTAAGGGAACTGCCTACAACCAACCGAAAACCCCTTGAAGTTACCCACCAGTATCGTGTTGTGTGTCCTACGAATGGCCCCTGTACGTGAGTTCTACTCAGAAATTATTATCACACCAGTCCTCTACTATCAACCAGAACGAGTCAGCACATAGTGTATTGATGAGTGGATAACGTTATCTGAAGTGCTAATGGAAGTACGCAGAAACAATCACTCATGCTGATTTGACTGTTAGGGCATCAGCTCACGTAGTTGATCCTTTGTCGTTCAACTTCGCGAACCGGTTTTGCGCAAGCAGATTGACCGGCAGCCCGGCTTGACACTTTCGCACCGAACCAGAGTTTTTGTTTCAAAGAGGTTTTTAGGATGCCTCGAGCATGTCGAAAACAAGACGTGATGGCTTCGTTTCGCGAACTAGATCTGGCCAACTAACAGTATTGGCGGCGTAAGGAAACGGTCAGCAGTAGAAGGTTCTTCGGAAATGGCGTGGCGAGGCAAGTAGTCCGCACGTGGAATAGATTGTGCTTTGCAGTGCCCAATGTCATAAGAGCGTGCCCGATGAGGCAACACTCCAGCGCTGAACCACAGCTGCCGAGGATTCAGCCAATGACCGGTGTGGATTAAAGATAAACTTCAGTGCTCCGTGAGCAGTGGTAACGGTGAAGTGAGAACTGAACAAGACCTTGTGCAGACGAGTAGAGGCCCAATAAATAGCCTATGCCCCACGTTGCATTAGTGAATATCCGCGTTCAGCGGCACTGAGTCGGCGAGAAATGGGCAAAACTTGATGGCCCTCTTGTTCTAGCACGGCCGATGCCGGTGGGAGACGAGTTTTGATAACTGTCAAAGAAACACGAGGAGAAAACGTGAGAAGTACAGCATGAGTCGACAAAAACGTTAATAAACCACGTAAGCACTGTTCATGCACCGAAGACCACTGGAAAGTTTGCTGAGAGAGAAGATCGAATAAGGGTGCAGTTTTAGTGGCAAAGATGAGAATAAACCTAGAGTATTACGGAAGAGAACCTAGTAATGAATGTAATTCAACAAGAGATTTGGGAAAGGAGGCTTCTGGGTAACGGAGCAAAACGGTTGGGGTGAGGGCGAAAACCGTGAGCATCCACCAAATAACCGGAACAAGTAAACTCAGAAGTGGAGAGAACACACTTATCAGGGTTGATGGCTACAATAAGCTTCAGGAATCTATCTGGTAGTAGACACAAATAGTCATCGCGCACGTTTTTGGTGGGTGGGTATATAATAATGTCATCTTGATGGGCGCAAACACTTTCTAGATCAGAAACCAGAGAACTGACAGTTTCTTGAAAGATAGCGGGGGAAAAGTTAGGACCGGAAGGCAGGAAATTATACTGATACAAACCAAAAAGTGGTGGTTTGTTCACGGGACTGTTCGTCAAGTGGAACCCGTAAAAAGCACCCTGAAGATCAAATGTGGAAAAATACTTAGGACCGTGAAGTTGATGGAGAACGTTTTCAGGCTAAGATTGGCACAACTGTACTGTTTCAGTAACTCGTTCAAGGTAATGAGGTAATCCCCACAGATTCTAGGAGTTTCGGCATCGTGTTTAAGAGGAGTCACAGTCAGGAAGGCCCATGATGAAAAGCTCACCGGTGCCAATACCCCTCTACGAACCAAATTGTTCAATACCTTTTTCACGGGCTCACCAAGTTGGAGAGGCATAATGCAGTGGTTCGTAAAAATAGGAGGCCCGGTAACCTCGATATGTACAGGATCCATCTTGATACCACCAAAATCTTTGGGCCAACCAAGCATTAGATGCAAAATACATGATTGTTGTGAATCGGACAAAACAGTTCGATGAGAGACACATACGACTCACGCAATTCAAACCGATGATGAAAATGTTCGTGTCAATTACGAGAAAAGAACGCTTATGGGTATTGGATCGTTCATCAGTACGAAACAACTGACATGAATCAGGCACTTGTAACGAGTGACCAGTGATAAATTTAACTGAAATGGATGTTGGTTGGAGGAATAATTTACAGAAACACCTGAGAAATAAACGAATCTACACCGCCAGTGCCCATGTTGAACGAAAGTCGGAAGGAATGGTTAACAATAAACGAGCGCTAATGTGATGAGATTTGTCGGAACTAGCAAGAGATGAAACCAGAGACTGAAAATCCGATGGTCGGTGAAAATTCTCGAGCGGAGGCGCAGTAAAGCATGTCTTTTCAATTCTACATGCGGACAGGATATGACATTCCTTATCAGAGTCGTGCCAATTTGCTATACGAAATCTATAGGTCAACCGAGAACGTTTGTGGCCATAAGAATCGCACGTATTCCAGAGCTTGCTTGATTGAACTGGGCGGGATTGAGAATTTCAGCCGAATTCACTGCCTGGAGGGAGGCTTTTCACTAGTCTCGATGGCAGATTAGGAGAGGACTTCGGATTTTCCGCGCGGAAAAAACCGGGATCCTGTTAGTAACAGCTTCACGAGCGTTTTGATGTTGCTCACAGAGGAGTTTAGTGGATTGGAAAGCACATTGTTGGAGGACAAGAAATCTGTGTTGCAACTCAGGCAGTTTACACTAGCAATCAATCTGTCTCGTAACTGCACCTCAAGGTGATCACCAAAATTGCATTTAAAGGCCTGCTCTTGCAGCTGCAACACAAAATCGCGCATTGGCTGACCGGGGCCTGGCATCAGTGAGTGAACTTTTGCTCTGTCAGCAGCTTCGACTGTCACAGGTTGAAATTACGGCAGAAACAACGCCTTCAAGGAGTCGCAAGGCAAAGACACTGGCGAACTCGGAAAAGCCAGATTCTTCACTAGGGAACTAACGTCCTTTCCAAGGACCGTCAAGAAATGTGCAGCCTTCTTCACACAGTCCAAGTATTTGGGGGTCCAACACCATACTTTGAGCCGCTCAATGCAATCCTCAACCTCACGGGCACATCTGCGAACAATCAGAGCCTCCAAATTACCGACATCCCCGATTAGAACTGACCGCGATGCCAGATGTTATGATCAGCACTTGCACTGAACAACTAGTACTGTCGCAACGAACGTGGTAAACACTCCGAACCGAACCAAGTGCACCGAGGAAAGGAAATCACTGAACCGGAACTTGGTTCGAAATTGTACTCTGCGCAATTGTTTTGTACAAGCATTTGAGGGTGTAATAAAACAGCACAAAGGCATGTCATTACCAATAATCACAACCGTTCACACAAGTGGGACTTACCGCTCAACGCTGGAGAAGTCATTTGTTGTCAAGGACAAATTAAAGTCCAATAGTCGTTCATGATTAAAAGCCGTTCAGTGTAGAAGCAGTCAGCATGCTCGAAGACCCCGGATTCAGCATGAGCGGTGACTTCAAATGACCGGACCTGTGCAGAGCTGCCGTAAAATAGGCTCGTGATGAGCTTTTTAGATTGCAATCAGCACCGTCTCGCTGGCGGCAGAAAACATTTGTACCCATTCACATGGCTATAGCACGGCATCACTTAGAATGTGGCTTGCAAACTTGGGCACCCTTCTATTAAAGAGAAGCCGCCTGCTTGGAGAAAGCTCAACGCCTCACGACACACAGAGAATCTGCTATCTGAAACGTTTCTCTGTGGAAAGGAAAGGACTTTGTGGGAACCCCATAAAAATGTTCAAGCAAATGAGGCTTTTCCTGGCCTTAGGCCGGTTAGTCTATTCCAGATGGCTTTAGATTCCAGAACGGGGAGAAATGGGAAGAAGCTGAAGAAAGTTTGGAGTAGGTTAGTGATTAGATCACACCTCTTTAGCAAGAGGGCAGTGAACCTCTGGAAAAGCCTGTCTGATGGAATGATAGGCCTGCATACCGTCCGGTTCTTCAAATGTTCCCTAGATAGTAAGTGGTACGATAGAATTCCTGGTGGTGAGTTTTGAGTATGTTCGCTAGATGGAAGAGAGGCTGCACTGTGGTCATTCTGAGGTGTGTAGTAATTTACGTTTTCGTTTATCGCGTACTGTCTCGGTGAATGCTCACTGTGCAACTTGTCCCTCGCAGTTGATGTGCTATGAGTTTTTCCGTTTCCTTAGCAATTTTAGAGGAAATTCGACGAAATATGCTGTGAGGTGGTGGATGCATAACTGGTGTGCATACCTTCGAAAGAATTCTGGACCCTCGATTGGCCGTGACCATTATCTGTCCCGTGCAAAGTGAACTGAACTGTGCAAACTGAAGTCCGGCAGTCTTGGAGTAATTCGCGGGTATGACGCTTGAGCCCACCTACTCTAGGAAATTTCAATTATCTTTCTGTTGATATGCAACCTGGTCACTTGTTTATCTAATTTTTAATTTTTGTTGGGACTGGTGGAAAACACAGGGAAATAAATCTCAAAAGCTTGACTGATATGAAGGTTGAATTAGTGTGGAAACTAGCTGGCACCTAACCCGGGTGACGATCCAAAAGTTTCTCAAAGATTGCCTCTATTATTTCCTGTGGAAGAATATTCCGCAAAGATATACTCCTGCAGGTGAGGAATCTCTGGCGACAAATGTGCTGGGACGAAGTTTAAGTGGTTGCTTACAATGTCCATGTAGAGCTTCTGGACTGGGACGTGTGAAATATGATCCACTTAGTTTGCACAGAATAGGTTGCACGTCAGTAAAAGATTTCCTTGTTTAAGTCTGGAGTCTGAACAGCAGAGATTTAGTCCAGTTAAAGGAGCTGAGGATTGCGCACGGCATTAACGAGACAAATAGCTTGCGGACGCGGTAGATAACTACAGTCACGAATCGGGCGGTGCTTCTCTTTTAGTCAAAAGGCCAAATTTGGGCACCCGAGGTGTTCATGCGAATCTGTGGAGCACAGAGTGCAGAGAGAGGAATAACCAGGGAAGACTCATAATAACGTGTGTAATGGCGGTCGGGCCAGGAGTAGCCTGGTTTAGAGTGATAAAACGAAGTTTATACAGCGGGTCAAAACATGGATACTCACTGACAGAAATAATGCATTTTCACCACGCAAACTCCGCCCTGGAAGACTGACGGAGATGACTTTACACGCTAAGCTGTTGCAGTATTCGTTCCGTCAGAAGGAAGTATTACCAAGGAGAAAAAATGACCAAATAACGACTGTAATGAACAGGATGCGGACAACCAGAAGTCGACCGTGTGTTGGAGATAGAGGAAGAAGCTCCGGAGTGGTACATATTTTGGTCTGCAGGGCTGTTTTAAGCCTCGATAATTGCCCGGGTATCTATGGTAGATAAATGCTTTTCCTTGAGTCGGATGTGCAGAGCCGTCGCAGCTGGTTGACTGCCAGTGAAAACACTGATCAAGGTTGTCAGAAATAGGGCAAGGCGGCTAAAACCTTTAATTGAGTATAGAAGGTGAAATAAGTGCAGCTTTTCTTCTCCACACATCCGTTCACATCACAGATAGATGGATCGTTGACAAAAAAATAATTATCTACCAAAGGGAATTGAAGGGGGAGAATGAAGGGAAAATGGTGCACGGGTGATGGTTCTAAACTGCTCAATAGCACACCAAACTAAAAGAACCTTTAAAAATAGTTACTTTTATTTCTTTCAGAAAAAACGATAATAGCAATAAAATCTCACAAGCAGTTGGGCACATAAGAGACTGTGTCAACCTGACCACGACGGTACTTTTGCAGCACAGTTTCACGGTTTTTGGATCCGAGCTTACTGATGATGTGGACCCCGAGCGCGGATATGGCAGTGAGTGCTCGACATGGTTGGGCTGAATCCAATGGTTTATCTTCTTCCACGGAAGCCGATAGTCTATCTGTGGGAACATCTTCCTGTTTGTCCTTAAGTCCGACGATGAAACTTTTCTTTCCGCTCTAGAACTCGACGTGGACCAGAGTCAGAAGCGTGGAGTGTGTGTCGTGTACTGTCCGTAAGCAAGAAGACGCGTATGTAGTTTGACAGCTTCTTAGGCATATGCACTGATGTGCTCCGTTCTCTAGCCCATGCTGCATGCAGGTAATTCACACGCTGATTTACGCATTGAGTGTAGTCGGAATGGTTAAATGGCAGTGAAGTTTTTGGTGCAACCTGTTCCCCAGGCAACCGAAGTGAATACCCAAATAACAACGCTTTCGGCTTTAGATGCTGGTGGGCCTTCTCCAGACTGCTAATGCCTGATAGGGCAAAAAGAACAATTTCTTGTAATGCCGGGTTGGCATGTGCTCTAAGAACTGCTTCAGACTGTGTATGAAGGCCTTCAACTAAACAGTCATCGGCTGGGTGCTACCCAGTAGTCCTCGCTTGTTTGCCTCCCAATACATCCATTAGGAAAGCAAATGAACCTTGGAAACGGGTCCCTTGATCGGTGGTGACAATGGAGGGGCTTCCGAATGAGGCTATCCGTCGCTCTAGGAAACATCTATTCTGTTTCATATGGGCAATCACTTGAAAGTATATCATCGGTCCTCCTCAAAAAAAGATTTATTGAAGCAAACAAGCAAGTGAAGCATCATGATGGAGGCGGGTGACCCACTAGATCGATGTGCACATGCTAACAAGTGCATCTGGTGTAATAATCTTGTCCAGATGGCTTTTTGTGTACCTGTGCACGTTGAATCGCTTACATTCTATACAACCATTTTCCCATTACCTTATGCCGGTGTTTATTGTTGGTCACATGGAACACTCAGCCACGGGCTTGGCCGAGGCTCTTAGTCCCGGGTGTGACTATCCGCGTATTATCACCAAGGCGCACCTCTTCAAAGCAAAGGGCACCGGTGGGATAGGAGTATTTTGTGACCGGTCGTACAAAATCATGCCCTTGGATGAAATGAGTGGTTCTAGTTTAAGTTGGAAACCGCGGCTGTTATGAGGCTGCTGGACTTCTCGATCATGTGATTGCGCTGAGACAACGGCTGAATAATCGACACAGCTGGTCGATGTAATGAGATGGATGCGAGAAAGAGCGTCTTCTACGGGGTAAGGCTACCTAAGATGCTTCGCAAATCCTCCGTGAACTCAGTGATATGTAGCGTACTATTCTGTCTATATGGTACACTAAATGAATGTCAACAATATCTAAGACGATACTAGCAAACTAAGATGGGCGGAGGAGCGTGCGGTGATAAAAAGGCCAAAAGGGTACGTACATTAAGAATTAAAATGAAACAAAAGGTGTGACTCAAACTCACAGTTGTTCAGTGTTTTTGTGATCAGGAAATGAGCGCCGAAGAGCCAATATCCGCCAATGTCTTCAGTTCAGTTCGGTCTGACAGCCATCCGTTGAACAGAACAGGATGGTATTGAGCGAAGTGTCAAGAGACGCCGTTGAAGCTTCTAAAATGTTTGGTTTCACGCAGTTAGTTCCGGCCGATATAATTCCAAGACACTCCAAACCAGAAGGTAAGACCGTGCCAGAACGAAAGATTTATTTACAGCCCCTTTGTTTTTCGCGGTGATGACGACCAAAGGGTGTGTGTGTTTTACATTAAAACGTCGGTACAACAAAGGAGTGGCGCACCAAGGGACGTTGAGAATCATGGAGAAAGTCCGATATGTACATGGAACTTCAGATATGATCTAAGCATCTGGATTCCTTGGCCGAGTACCGGCCTGTAGTCGACAGCACAACGAAGATAATTGGCTTGGGTTCCGTGAAGACGGTCCATTGTCAGCCTTCCGGCACGTGCCACCAAAACTGGGATGTCTCAGTTTTAGCTTTTCACTTCTTTTAGACTCAGTTTTATGATATTCCCTACAGTATTATTTATTTATACCAAAGCGGTGATAGTTAGATTAAGTCATTGTGCATCCCCACAGTGAGTTCGTAATTTGATGGCCAGGTTGTAAGTCGCCATATTGTTGTTCGGGCAATGTAAGTGTCAGTTCCGTTGACACACTCACTGAGCTTCGGCTCATGGAGATTTTCCTTCTCGTATGCCCCTACAGGTCGAAAGCACTAAACACCCCGGTAGAAGATCACTGCTACTTCGATGTTGCAGCAAGCTACTATCTTGGGTAGGGGTGAACGGATCTTGGATGTCCATTTAAAGGCGCGTGATCGCCACGTGAGGCCATGGCTACGGTGTGGGTTGTGTTTTGAAGCCCAGATGGACTTTCGTCGGTCTCAAGCGGGGCTTCTGAAATTCCCGTTTTGGAGAGATGATCTAATTGTGAATAATTTTGTCAATGGGATGAATTTGGCTAACTTATATTCGCTATATATGTGAATGTATACACAGTTGTAGATATGTAAACATATACGTAATATGCCAGGAAATATTTTCACAATTGTGTGATATATTATACCTGCTCATTTATATACAGTTTAAATGTTATTACACACATATATATATATATATGTACATACCACATAGATGGGCGTATTTTGCGGCATGCTTTCTTGTGTTCATTTGATCGTGCACATATGTGCATACCCTTGTAGCACCCAGCCCGTTCATAACATCGGTTTTCGGTCGGTTTTTGGTCGCTTTGCTCGGTAGCCATTTTACACGGGTCGTCATTGAATTTATACGAGGAAAATTGACAACTATAGTGTATGCAATGCCTGGTTGGTGTTTTATTTAAATATGTTGACTCAGTCAGCAACATAGTCCCAAATTAGTCCCAATTTAGTCCCAAGTTCGTCCCAATTTCTTCCCGTTGGAGACACCCCGGGGACATTTTTAAGGGCTATTTTTGAGCTCACGGAGAATGCAGTGGCCTACCAGCTTCGCTTTGAAATTTTGGCAAGCTCTACTATATTGCTTCATCCTCAGGTACTAGTTATTGGACTCTTATCAACTTTGATTAGAGAAAATAACGTGACCTGCGAATATCATCGAAAATTACTTATCACAACCCGAGTATTTTCTGATGCCCAACATATAAAAGTAGCATTTTACAAGGAAGTCAAGGTGTAATTTCATGTTACGGACAGTACTTGGAGCCACGGGCGAAATTCTCCATTCTATGTCACATAATTAAAATAGTCCCAAGGTAGTTCACTGAGGGAATTCTTGGGACAAAATGGTTTATCTTTGTGCCGACCGGGCTGGTAAACCAAAGTGTAATTCAATGAAGTAAAGCTATTTTGCCGTGTTTTAGACCTGTCCGAATATGATGGAATGACAAAAATGATCCTCAAACTACTTACGAAAAAATATTCCTCCATGGGACATTTCTGGGGCTAAAATGCTCGCCCCTACGCTGACAGGGGGTTCATTCATCAAAATGACCTGAAAACCTCGGTAAAGATCACTCCAATTTACTCCCTCGAAATGAGTAAAAGGTTGACAATTGTTCGGAAAATCATGCATTCGGGAATGGAAATGGATGTCGTTAATCGCTGGTTGAGAACAGAGAAAGAAATTACGAAAGCACGTCAAGTATATCAAAACAATTGGCACACCTCTCAGAAACTGACGGAAAACCGCTCCGAAACAGATCGGTTTTCAAGCGATTTTTGAGTGGCTTCAGACCGGTTTTCTGAACGGTTTCTGAACGGTTTCCTAGAAGCCTGTGCCGATTGTTTGAGGGTACTTGACTTTCTTCGTTAATTTCTGTCATTTTCCCTAAATTAATTTTCATAAGGCACATTTCTATCCGCTTATTTTTGATTTTCCGAATAATTGTCCTTATTTCATTCGCTTCGGGGGGAGGGGTGGAGAATAAAGCAATTATACCTAGGTGATTCGACGAATTAAACCAATGAGTTTAAGTTAAACGCCAACCAACCATTGCGTTTAACTCCGATCGTTGATTTCTTTCGTACCAGTTAATTGTTTAGCTGTGCGAAAAGGTTATCATTCAAACCGGCCAAAAACCGACAGCAAACCGGTCGGCATGTTAGTAAAACCGACCGAAAACCTTTCAGAAATTGATCCGTTTTGGAGTGGTTTTGCACCGGCTTTGCTACAAAGGATTAGTTGTGCTTCTGGCTGTAGTCAGGGGAATGGACCTCTTTATAAAGTGGTGCGAATTTGTACTGTGAATAAGCCACGTTTATTCCATTTATTGAACTTGGTTAAACTTCTTGAGATCCTTATGGAAAGTGAATGACAACATTTTCAAGAGCGATCGCAGTTTCCAGCATGCACATAAACATATATATATGTATGCACGTACATGTCTTCTTAGCGTGCATAGCGTGGTAAAACACTTGTTACACCACGCAAATCTCAAACCACTGGTACCCACCGGAGTCCCTTGAAAGACTTTCGGTATGTGTAATTGTCGAATATCATGAGCAACGTATCACCAGGTAAGGTTGCTGCTTCCACAGGAAGAGAAGCTCCAGCGGATAGATTTGCCAAAGACTTGCAGGGAGTTATCCCTGAGTGACTGTTATATATATTCATATGTTGATATAGTTACGGCGTACGATATACGAGATCGTTTGGACAAGGTCGAAAGTGCGCCCCAGATGGGCTCGGAAGAAGAGTATGCCAGCATGGTAAGTGTTAGATACGTATATCCCACTCGTGAAGTATGGTCAAATTTATCCGGTGTCCAGGCCGAGTTGGAGTGACGCGCTCTCCTCAAATGCAAAATCAAACTAACTGAGGCTCATTAGCGGTACTGCAAACAATAATCAATCAAAGGGGTAAATGTACAAACCACAAAACGTGGCGTCCTCAGGGGAATCACCGTTTACTAACGTTCCGTACAGTTCAAAAAGGGTAACACGTACTATGGCCAACTGGCCGAGGCACAAGTCCTCAAGTTGGTCAATGAAACGACCACCACAAACAATGACAAGGAAAGGAACGCGCATGTAAGAGACACAAGCAAACGGAAAGGCGAACAGGCGCAAATCGATCGGTGGTTCTGACCAACCAGTGGGTAGGGCAGGGATTTGCTCAGGCACGCAAATACAGGATTAGTCACGGGTCGAACAGGTCACGGTCTTGTGTGGGTGCGTTTGTGCGTGCGTCAGCACATATGCGTGATTATACATGCCTGCCGAGTGCAGCCGATCAGAATTCGGTGCCCAATCGAACAGTCTATTCCAGGTCTAGTCAATCAACCGAATGATGGTTCAGCATGCGTGAGTTTGAGTGTGTGTGACGGACGAGCAACACTTGAGGGCGGTGAGGAATCATGTAGACTGATAGCCGTACAACCAAGTGGTCAACTTCTAATGAATTTGGAATATGTCAATCGGTCGAAAAGTAGCATAGGTCGGTGTTAATGAATCAGCAGTGTTCAAACAGGCAAAACAGATTCAACGGAAAGTATACACATTTTAACCAGAAACTGTCATGTGGAAATTTTCAAGCTGTTCACCTATAAATACTTGGCCGAAACCGTGCATGGCGTGCTCTTCCCAGTCATCTGAGACGACTTTGCCCCTAACCGTTGTTGACTAGGAATCCCTCAACAGAGGGCCGTTTACGACCTGTTGATCACAGCCGTTAAGAAAAGAGTAGTTCAAACTCAGAGCCATATAAAACAGCGGACGCTATGAGAGGAATGGATTGAGGCGGAGGACGAGAGCAAAAACGGTACCCTACCTTTCGATGTGATGCTGCTTAACAGTTTTGTTTCGCTGCAAATTGCCTCGCTAACAATTTTGGCTGTTAGCGTTTTCCATGATTTTCAACGTCCCTTGGTGCGACACTCCTTTGTTGTACCGACGTTTTAGTGTAAAACACACACATTTTGGACGTCACCACCGCGCAATACAAAAAGGCTGTAAATAAATCGGTAAGGATGAATGAAACTACCACATAACCGTTTGAAATGTTTTCGCGCCAAGAATTTTAGCTGAAAAAAGGCGTGACCTTGATAATAAATGGCTAGTGAAATACTCAGAAAGACCCTTACTTGGGCGATATATGCTTCTGAGAGTAGTTTGATGGCAAATCTGCAACCTAAAATTTAGATTGAAGTTCGAAAACGTTAAATCCCCTCAAGAATTTCCAAAAATTAGCTAATTTTCTTTTTCCCCTCAGATTGTTGATGGTAGTTCAATCCTTGACTTTCAAATAAATCCTTCATTCTGGCAAGGTCTCACCTTCTGGTTTGGAGTGTCTTGGAATTATATCGGTCGGAACTAACTGTGTGAAACAAACATTTTTAGAAGCTTTGACGGCGTCTCTTGGCACTTCGCTCAATACCATCCTGTTCTGTTCAACGGATGGCTGTCAGACCGAACTGAACTGAAGACATTGGCGGATATTGGCTCTTCGGCGCTCATTTCCTGATCACAAAAACACTGAACAACTGTGAGTTTGAGTCACACCTTTTGTTTCATTTTAATTCTTAATGTACGGACCCTTTTGGCCTTTTTATCACCGCACGCTCCTCCGCCCATCTTAGTTTGCTAGTGTCTTCTTAGATATTGTTGACAATAATTTAGTGCACCACATAGACAGAGTAGCACGCTACAACTGATGTGCTGACTGATGTGCTCCGTTCTCTAGCCCATGCCGCATGCAGGTAACTCACATGCTGATTTACGCAAATATATATATATATATATATATATATATATATATATATATATATATATAATGTAACAACAACGCTTATATTCTGGGGATCATACGGGGTCGATTTGGGGAGTATTTTGTGACTGTTCAAGGACCACTGCGCTGACTGGGATGTGGAAAGCAGCATACGCATAATTTTGTGTGCAGTACATCATATCTTTCGTTTATGTATTTTATTGAAAAGTATGAAGAGCGTGTAGTACTCAAACGTGTCAAAATGGAACAGACCGGTATATATATGTGTATGTCTATGTATATATATACATATATGTGTCTATATAAGGTTGACACTAAAGAGCCCTTCCATTGAGTCGCGAGTTCAAAGGTAAAACCGCAGAATACGTCTTCACATATTTTTCGAATCATTATTACGTCACTTTTCACTCCTCTATTCCACAGATCCCGTGAACACCAAGAAGAACCAGTAACGTTTTGCGGAATACAAGAATGACTAGTAAAGGATGGCGGAGTTGCATGTAAACTTCTACCGCTCTTTATACAATATATATTTTCATTTTTGTTCAAATGGCCATTTTGATTATATATATGTGTAACTTGGTGGTCAGGCTGAAAACGTGGGAGAATATTGAAGTAACCGTTTAGGCAATGAAACAAAATTCGGTGGTTGTTGGAAGGGAGAGAAATAAATTCCGCGATATTTTAGAACGCTATGTGTAGTGACCTCGATCGTTTTGAGAAAATGACTATTTTCTGGACACCATTTTTGGATCTATTTTCTCCACGATCTTTTCTGACGTTTGACATTGACCTCAGTGTTCTCCGGTTTCCTACGTTTTACTGGAGTGAATTTTCCGAGGTTTCCGTCGACCTCGTTTCAAATCACTTTCACTTTCGGTCGTTTGCTCGCGGTTCGCTCTCTGCACAGCCGTCGCGTTTCGTTCCGTTTTCTGTTCGGTGTATTTCTCGTATCGGTACTGTTTCGGTGCCACGATATATAAAATACACCTCGCATCTGTAAACCGACTCACGTCTTCTCTATTCGTCCGATAGAGGGGATATCGTTTGTATTCGCTGCTAGACCCAATAGAAGACACGTTCGCCAGCCGCTCCCGAACGTCTTCTATATTGGTGAGCCCAAAAACTTCCAGAACCTCCTGGATTATTCACCCGCCCGGTGAGTCTGTGATTTATTGCTGTTTCACGTCCTCCTTTCGTTGCACGATATATATTTTTTACGATATATTATCGCAACGTAGCCATGTCAGATGATAAGGCTCAGCTCGACACAGATCTCACTCTGTCTGCGGTTGCCTTTAAGCCAGTGGCATTTATCCCTCATGATCCAGAGATTTGGTTTGCAGCCTTAGAGCTGCAGTTTGAGGCACGTAGGATTGTTGGCCAACGCCAACGATTTTCCTATGCCTTAGAGGCAATTCCGGGTGATGTTATCGCCTCGGTGATGGATTTGGTATTAAATCCTCCTCAAGTGCAGCCATACGATCGGCTTAAGGAGGCTATACTGCAACATTTCCTCCCTTCTCGGGAGGAACGGTTACGTCAGCTACTAGCACGGCACCCCATAGAAGATACTAAACCCAGCCGCCACCTAGCTCATCTCCGGTCTTTGGCAGGGCCCGCCGATAAGGATTCGGAGATAGTTAAGGAACTGTGGTTGGACTTTCTACCCTTCCACGTTTAGACCACCGTTACTGCTCTCCTCGAGGACTCGTCCTTGGAACGAGCAGCCGCCGTGACTGACAAAATTGTCGCACGTGTCGGCAGTGAGGCTAATCCCCTCATTGCCACGACATCGCGCAATCCCAGGGGTGTCGACCTGGATGAATCGCCGGAGAGGCCTCGGCACTCTCGATCCATCCAGCGCCGCCTGTCCTTCAAGGACAGAGTTGAAATACCTACTCCTCGTAGTAGCCCACGTAAACAACGGCACGAACGGGCGCCCTCCACTTCCCACGTCCGCCGTGAATCCGCCTCACCTGCCTCATCCAAACCAGATCATCCTACCAGCGGCTTTTGTTGGTTCCATCGCGTTTTCGGACCAGCCGCCCGTAGGTGCAGACAGCCGTGTTCATACGCGGCGGGAAACGCCACTGCCGGCAAGTAGAAGTGGCCGTACTCGCCGGCAATCAGTTTCAGGTTGGCCGTTTATTTTACGTGCATGATTCGTGCACTAACGCTAGGTTCCTAGTCGATACTGGGGCCCAAGTTTCTGTCTTGCCGGTTGGTAAAGACAAGCCACGAGCTTCTTTGCTTCGGCTGTCAGCGGCGAATGGTTCCTCCATTCCAACCTACGGCACGAGACAGCTTGCGGTCAACCTGGGACCACGACGACGGTATCTGTGGACGTTCATTCTTGCGGATGTTCCCACAGGCATACTGGGAATCAATTTTCTGCAGCACTATGAAATACTTGTTGATTCACGTAGGCTGCAGCTTATCGATCCTTCGTCGGAAACTAAATTTACGGGTCTCGCAGCTCGAACAGTTGTACACCGAATCACAGGATTGTTTTCTAACATTCCGCACGATTTTCAGTCCTTGTTCATTAAATTCCCCATATTGACTAAACCATTAGAAGAGATAGAGACAGTGACCGATCGTGTGGCACACCACATTGTCACTAACGGACCACCAGTCACGGCACGACCTCGCCGACTGACACCGGACTAATTGGTTTTCGCCAAACGTGAGTTTGACACTTCACTTTCTAAAAGTATTGTTCGTCCTTCTCACAGTCCATGGGCCTCATCTCTGCACATGGTTCTTAAGAAAGATGGCGTTAGCTGGCGACCATGTGGCGACTATCGCGCACTAAATTCGGTTACCCGTTACGATAGTTATCCGATACCCCACATACACGACATCACGGCATCACTTCACGGCACGACTGTATTTTCCAAGATCGATTTGGTGCGAGCCTATCACTAGATCCCAGTCGCCGCTGAAGATGTGGAGAAAACCGCTATCACGACTCCTTTTGGTTTGTTTGAGTTCCTACGCATTCCTTTGGTTTGCGAAATGCTGCTCAGGCATTCCAGAGGTTTATCGATAGCATTACGCGAGACTTGGAATTTGTTCACGTCTATATCGATGACTTGCTAATCGCATCGTCGAGCGTAGATGAACATTTCCAACATTTGACGCTACTATTTCAACGTTTGTCCGAACATCGAATAGTAGTCAATCCTGATAAATGTGAACTTGGCAAACCGGAACTTATGTTCCTCGGCCACAAGATCACTCGAGAGGGTATTAAGCCCTGCGAGGATAAAGTGCGCGCTATTATAGATTACGCCGTGCCGTCCTCAGTCAGGGAGCTCAAGGCATTTTTTGGGTAATTTTACTTTTATCGTCTTTTCATACCCCATACTGCTGAACGTCTGCGTCCATTAACTGACCTACTTCGTGGCAATCCACATAAGTTGTCGCTTACGGATGCCGCACGAGTAGCGTTTTCGGAGATTAAAGCGACATTAGCTCAGACCACGCTCCTAGTGCACCCAGTTCCGTCCGCCACGCTAAGCATAGCGGTGGATGCATCCGACTTTGCCATCGGGGCGGTCCTGCAACAGTCTCGTTCTGGGATATGGCAGCCATTAGAGCTTTTCTCTGGACGCCTCAATCCCACGGAAACCAAATATAGTGCTATTGGTCGCGAACTGCTGGCTGCATATAATGCCGTTAAGCTCTTCCGCCATGCAGTCGAGGGTCGATATTTCATCCTCTTCACAGACCATAAGCCTCTGACGTATTCATTGCATACTAAGTCTGATCGTTACTCTCCACGAGAAGTCAGACATTTAGACTATATTTCTCAGTTCACGGCTGACCTTCGACACGTTAAAGGTGAGTCGAACTGCGTTGCAGATGCTTTGTCGTGTATTCCTCTTAATGCCATTAAATCTCCGGCTTTAGACATCCCTGCCATGGCTGCCGCACAGGCACAGGATTCTTCATGTATGGGAGCAGCTCAGTCATCGTCGCTACAGTGTCAGTCCGTACCTTTAGCCACCAGTGCTGGGACTATACTCTGCGACATGTCTACTGGCATACCTCGACCAGTCGTACCCTCTGCATATCGACGTCTCGGGTTCGATACCCTACATGGACTATCACATCCAGGCATCGCAGCCAGTCTCCGATTAGTAGCTGCACGATACGTCTGGCCGTCCATGAATAAAGATGTTAACCCTGCACTACCTGTTGACGACACCTCCGTGTCACGTCAAGGTCTGCAGTTAGTGTTGCCTGCTACGACTTCGAATGAGGCTATCGTCTCACGTTCAAGTCAGAAGAGCACGCGTACGCACCCGTCCGTGAATGAGGCTCCCGTCTCACGTTCCGGTCGGAAGATCGTTTGCCCAGCACGTTTTCGCGACTAGGTCAAACACGATCTTAACCATTGCACTTCGCAGTAATAACTTTCGTGTTTATCGTTTCGACACGATTTACCATACCTCATTAGTTATTACTGTATTCTAGTCAAGTCCATTGCGGCTGCTACACCAGTTTTCTGTTTCTTCTCTTTTCATGGAACCTCGCCATACGGTACGCTTCGCTGGTCCCACGAAATCTGGAGAATTTTCGCACCGGCTTTTGCATTCTGGATCGGCCCTGTCGCTCTCGTTCCTAGCCATTGACGAACCTACCGATTTGACTTCCGGATATCATATTGGTTAACGGTTACCCGACACTGGACGTTATTGGTGTGGCACACCTTGATGAAGATTCTCGCAACCGACGTCATTGGCATGCATGCTCGGCCGTAGCTCAATTTGCCAAACGTTGGGCGGTGCTGCTTGGGCACTTCCTATAACCTCATATGCCATCCGTCGTTTGCCAAATGAGTTGGTGATGATGACGAGCGTGAGAACACAATCACAGACGTACACGCTCTCTTGTTGGTTTTGCTCACTCGGGAAATGAACACTGCCGTATAGCTTAGAGGCATGGCCCAAAAATTTCCATCGTTCGTCCTCAAGATGAGTTATCAAGCTGGGATTTAGACCCAATGATGTAATTATTATTCGTATGCAGCTTTGTTTCTTTTATACCAAACGAAGTATAAGTATGTAAATATGCTAACGGTTGTCAGACGTGTGAAAAATTCCTTCAAATAACTGGTATATAACATAAAACCTAAGCTAAGGATTGCTGAAATCGCTGCGTACCTCATTGCTTCATCTTTATACTTTCGAAAACCCATCATACGAGCATGACTTCGAGACCAACGACAAAGCTTTCCAAACTCCTAAACAAGCAGCTTGCCTCTTCCAGGAACCGTCAGCGAATACTAACACCCCCCAGTGAATCACCCAACGACAAGCCCTTCTCGGTGGCTCTAGTTGACATTTTGACGGGGCTAGCAAGGAAACCAGTATACTAGAAGTGAAATTAACCCAAATGGATAAACGGATGTCATCAGTCCACGGACTGCTATCGAAGCTTGCACCCTTCAAGTATGTTACTGATCCAGCCACACATCCTTCACGCAAATTACTGATCTGGTCACACACCCAGACTAGAGGTCTAACGGCGGCCGGAAACTTTATGGATGCACTTACTGCGGAAATGCATCTGTGCATGAAAACTTATAAACGCCAGTTGTTTGCAATATTCCGGACAGTTTACCCTGCCAACCGTTACAAATACTATCCTCAATGTTCGTGTAGCGGTTGCCAACCTCATTCGTACTTTTACCACGTTTATTGTTTAACTGGACGCTGACTGCCAGGTGCGGTTGCCATTTGACCGTTGCTCTTGCGCACGCTCTCACGCACACTCCCAAATATACGCTAACCACTATCTCTCCCAACCGCCTTCTCGTTCTCACGGGGTGTGGAGAATACCGTTCTGGTTAATATATTCGTACAGTGCCGAGCATTAGAGTAACGTGCAGGTGGTCCACGCAGTACGAAGGACCGAAGCACGCGCTTACTAAGGAAACCGCGAAGTAAGGTCTAACCAATCCTACAATTGGTGAGCCCGACGTGATCCCCAGGTCACGTGAGTTTCCTTGCTTTCTACCGTTCAAGGTCCCGTCTGCGTACGTTTTTGTGTGTTTCATTGTTTCCCTATCTGTTGATTATTTTTGGTCGGTTTACCAAATAATTTGTTTGTCCAAACATATTTTGTGTGTCTAGTTCGTCGTGATTTTTTTGCGAAGACTATAGTGCCCCATTGGTCGTTGATTTCTTTTCCCGTCTGTATTCTATAAAGTAATCGCAATGTCTGCCGAACGTTAACCCTGCTCAGACCCCACCTTTGGGGCGATCAGGCTGCACATACTGGAATTCACACCTGCTGATCCAGAGCTCTGGTTTACGCTGGTCGAGTTAGAATTCGAAAACCGTCGTATAACCAGTGACGCCAGCCGTTTCAGGTGGGTAGCCGACCGCCTCCCGCCGGAGGTCACAATGCAAGTAAGGGATGTAATAATCTCTTCCCGAAGCTGAGGCCTTAAAAAAGGCCATCATTGCCCGCACGACCCCAAAGCGGGACCAACGTATGCAACAACTTCGAAACGTTGAGCTTGGAAGTAGGAAGCCCTCCGAACTGCTGCGTGAGATGCAGCGCTTGGGAGGACCGACGGTAGGCGAGGACCCGCTCTTAAGTGAACTTTGGCTACAGCGTTTGACGCACAACATCCCAGTTTTACTAAGTGCCACGAGCAAGTGTTCACTGGAGGAAACTGCAGCAATAGCTGATGACATTATGTCACGATACAACCCCGCTGTAGCTGGAGTAACCAGGTCCTCCGTCACAACCGTGCCTGTCTTGCCAACATCTAACGATCTCGCGTCAGTTTTGTCTAGAATTGACGCGAGCCTGCAACGCCTAGCAGTAAGAACTGAGTCACAGGAGCAGCACCGCGCACGCTCACCTAGGCGCCATAGTCCGTCATTGCGACGACGTCTCGGCTCTTCAAAAGAAGAATATTGTAAATACCACAGTCGCTTTGGTGAGGGAGCCAAACGATGCAAACCAGGGTGTTCGTTTCCCGGTGCTCATCAGGGAAACTAAACCCCCGGCCCGTGGTGGCGACCCAAGAAGCCGGGTATCAGACCAACAGCCGTCTTTTGAACGTAAGGGACATCACTTCAAATAACCTATTCCTCTTAGATACCGGTGCCGAAGTGAGCGTCCTTCCTCGAGCGAAAGGCGACAATGACACACAGCAGGCCCAAACACTACGCGCTGCCAATGGCACGGCCATCCCAACTTTTGGCCAGCTGTCGGTCACCTTAAACTTAGGTTTAAAGCGTAATTTTTGTTGGGCATTCATCATCGCCGACGTCCCGTACTCAATCCTAGGCATTGCCTTCCTGCAACACTTTGACTTGTTAGTTGATGCACGGCACCGCAGAGTGGTGGATCGTCGGACCACCCTCGCTGTTGCGGGTTATAATTCGCGAGTGACTCACGTCACGCCTTTTTACGTCCAACCACCGGCACACCAACCTTTTAGCCAACTCATCGCGGCCTACCCAGCCATGTTTCGGCGGGCCAAGCCTCTCCCAGCAGTGACCACCAGTGTTACTCACCACGTCGATACTAACGGACCCCCAGTGTTCAGTAGCCGCGACGGTTAGCACCAGACAAGCTTCGTGTTGCACAGGCTGAACTCGAACATATGCTAGAACTGGGTATAATACGCCCTTCTAGTAGCCCTTGGGCCTCCCCCCTTCATATGGTCCCTAAGTCTAGTGGTGACTGGCGACCCTGTGGTGATTACAGAGTGCTTAACAAAGTCACCGTCCCTGACCGATACCCGATTCCCCATATACAGGACCTCACTTCGTCTTTATCAGGTTACTCCGTCTTCAGCCGTATCGATTTGGTTCGTGCGTACAACCAGATCCCGGTAGCAGAGGCCGATATCCCTAAAACTGCCGTCACTACGCCTTTCGGGCTGTTCGAGTTTCTGAGAATGCCGTTTGGACTCAGCAATGCAGCCCAGACCTTTCAACGATTCATGCACGAGGCAACTCGTGGTTTGGAAAATGTCCACGTATACCTGGATGATATTTTTGTGGCGAGTTCTTCAGAGCAAGAGCACACTACACACTTGCGAGCACTTTTCGAACGCCCTAGCCAGCACGGCGTTACGATCAATATCGCGAAATGCGAACTAGTCCGGTCTGATATCACCTTCACAGGACATTCTATTTCATCCTCGGGTATCCGCCCTCTGTCAGATAAAGTTTCCGCTATTCGCGACTACCCTGAACCGCAATCTTTTCGCCAGTTGAGTCAGTTTGCTGGCCTGGTGAATTTCTACCGCCGATTGATTCCGCGCTGTGCGGAAATGATGCAACCCCTGACCGACTTGTTGCGCGGAGGTAAGCGGAAGTTCGTGTTTCCCGACACAGCACAAGTCGCATTTGCCTTGGTCTAAGATGCTGTCGCCAACACAGCACTCCTCACACACCCCGACCCTTTGACTCCTATTTCGGTAGTGACGGATGCCTCGGACACAGCGGTTGGAGCAGTACTGCAACAGTTCGTAGACGACTCTTGGTAACCTTTAGCATTCCTCTCCAAGCGCCTACAACCCGCGGAATCAAGGTACAGCACATTCGGTAGAGAAATATTAGCCATCTACTTGGGAATCCGTCACTTTCGACATGCACTCGAAGGCCGTTCGTTTACGGTGTTTACAGACCACAAGCATTTGGTTTACGCACTGAAGTCAGCTTCGAATCGATACTCACCACTCGAGATTCGCCACTTAGACTTTGTCTCACAGTTTACTGTGGACATAGGACACGTCTCTGGGGTACTTAATCCCGTCGCCGACGCCTTATCACGGGTACATCAGCTAAGTCTTTCACCGACTCTTAACATCAACTTGGACGCAATGGCACAGGCTCAAACTATGGACCTTGACATCGAACAACTTCGACAAAACGGTTCTTTGAATTTAACCACAGTACCTATCCCGGGCTCCCAGAATACCATTGTGTGCGATGTGTCGCAAGGTCGCCCTAGGCCAGTAGTTCCTGCTGTCCACCGTTATCCTACGTTCCTGACACTCCATAATCTGGCTCATCCGGGTGTGACTGCCTCGGTGAAACTGATAACTAAGCGTTTTGTTTGGCACAATGTCAAACGAGATGTCCGTCAATGGGCTCGTGCTTGTCTGCAGTGTCAACGTGGTCAGACCCATAGGCACACTGAGGCGGCGTTAGCCAGGTTCCCAGGACCTGGAACACGTTTTCATCATGTGCACGTTGACCTCGTAGGACCACTTCCACCTTTGCTTGGGTACGTTTACATACTCACTTGCGTGGATCGTTTTACTCGCTGGCCGCAAGCCATCCCTATCTCTCGCCCCACGTCGGAAGGGGCCGCGAAAGCTTTTCTGACCGGCTGGGTTAGTCATTTTGGTTGCCCGGCGATAGTGACCACCGATGGCGGTCCACCTTTTGACGGCGCTTTCGGCAGCCTACTCGCTACGCTCGGTTGCCAAAACGTTGTCACGCGCTATCTGGCACTTCTTTGCACTCAATTTCAAATCCGCGGCTTTGATTCTCTCTGGGACTGCGCTTAATCTGGACACATGCCCGTCAATCGTCCTTGAAAATACCACAATATCATCTCCATACACCCCAACGCCATCCACGTTTTCCAGTGCCTGCCGCAGCAAACGCCTGAAAGTAGCCGGTGCGTTACGCAACCCAGAAGGCATTCACAGGAACCCATACTGCTTCCCATTACCACAGAACGCTGTTTTCTCCCTGTCGCTCACAAGCATCGGCAGCTGCCAATAGCCCTACCTCAAGTCGATTAACGATAGCACTCCCGCGTCATGAAGCTGCTCAAATATCTCCTCGGTCAGTGGCATTGGAAAAGCGTCCTTAATCGTGACACGGTTGAGTTCCCGGAAGTCAACAGAAAATGTACGCGTGCCATCCGACTTCTGCTTTAACAACACTGGCGAGGAATACGTGCTCGTGCTTCCCTGAAATATTCCCTCCGATAGCACGTCCCGAATTTGCCTCTCAACTTCCGGTACGACTTTCCGTGGCAGCCTCCGATACACTGGTTTGCACACCACACCCGGCACCAAGTTGATCCTGTGTTCTTGCCAATCGCAAAAGCCGTACTCGTCATCTGCTGTCGAAAATAACTCCACATACCTCTCGAGGCACTGCCTGACACCCGGGGCTGGACAACCTGGGACAGAGGAAGTTTTACAATATCAACGTGGTTTAGCCGGTTCCAGCGAAATCGCAGCTTGATATCCTACTCCTCAACCCGTAATCGATGGTGTATGGAGATGATATTGTGGTATTTTCAAGGACGATTGACGGGCATGTGTCCAGATTAAGCGCAGTCCCAGAGAGAATCAAAGCCGCGGATTTGAAATTGAGTGCAAAGAAGTGCCAGATAGCGCGTGACAAAATCGTTTGTTTAGAACATATTGTTGGAGGAGGAAAACTGCAATCCATACCCGAGAAAGCGGAGACAATAAGAAGCTTCCTCTCACCAAGATCAAAGCGCCAACTGAGATCCTTTTTTTGGCTTGGTAAGCTATGACGCCAGGTTTGTACCAAATTTTGACCAGAAAGCTGGTGTCCTGTTTCGACTAGTGAGGAAGGATAGGAAGTTCAAGTGGACGTCAGATACGGAGGCGGCGTTCAGGAAACTCAAGGAAAGTGCAACAAACCCTCGAAACCGTTTGACAATACCAAAGCCGCATGAGAAAATCGCCGTAGCCGTGGATGCCAGTGACGTCGGAATTGGCGCAGTATTGTCACAACCGTCTGGGGTGATGGAGTACGCCAGCCGACTGCTAATAAGTGCCGAGAGGAAATACTCCACAACGGAAAAGGAATGTTTGGCAATCGTGTAGGCACTGGAAAAGTAGAGAACATATCTGATTGCTACTAACTTCTGCATCAAAACGGATCACAAGCCATTGACGTGGTTGATGACAACAGGAGATCCAAGAGGAAGACCGGTATGGTGGGCATACCGCCTGCAAGAATTCGCTTCTATAATCGAGCATGTTAACGGACGAGAAAACGAAATACATTACGCAATATCCCGCCCGATCCAAGACGACCAACTGCCGGCTGAGGCGATCCCAGTGAATCGAATAATGTCAAGTGATGATGTTCTCAGCCACCAGAGAAATGACAGTCTGGTGCGGACAGTTTGTCCACATCTTCAGGCCAAAACAAGACCAGATGGGAGTTCACCTGCGCTGCACGACCCACTGAAAATTTGGGAGCGATCGCATGCAAAAGGTGGCAAGCTGTTCGTTGACGTTGAAGTGGGACAAGGTCTGCGACCCAGACGGTTTTCTTTTGTTTCCAAGGCCGTACGTGAGCAGGCGATACAGCTAGCGCACGACAGTGCTCACATGGGACAACAACGAGTCTGAATTAGTGCGGCGCAGAGTCCTCCGGCCCACGGTGCGGCACGACTTTGACGATTACGTACGAATTTGCCCTGATTATCAACGAAACCGAGGGCAGGCAAAAGTAGTACCGCCAGTGCAGCCCATAGAAGCACAGCGAGTCTTTCAAAGCTGAAGTTTGGACATTTTTGGTCCTTTACCTGTAAGCGCTACTGGAAACCGGTACATCGTGACAATGGTTGACCACGTGTCTCTCTGGGTGAAAGCAATCCCGGTACCGGACCAAACAGGCGATACGGTCTCTCGCGTGTTTGTTGATAAGGTGGTGGCGTGATTTGGTATACCAGAAAAGGTCATCACCGACCAGGGTCCCCGCTTCGAATCGAAGAAATTTCGAGACACGTTGGAACACAGGAGGATCCGGCGAATACGGACTTCGCCCTGCCACCGTCAGACAAACGGAATGACGGAAAGATTCGACAGAACGATGAAGGAATGGCGAAATAACCACGGAAGTGATTGGCGAGAAGGACTATCAGAGATATTGCTCAATTACCGCGCAACGAACCATTCAACAACGAGGACGGCACCGTTTGAACTGGTTTTTGAGCAGGAACCTAGAACGCGACTGGATGTGTGGCTCAACATGAAGAATGATAAACCTCTGACAACCCGCAAGCGGAGGCATCTAGAGAAAGGGGGCCGTACAAAAGACAAGGGTTGCTCAGAGTCGAAACAAGACAAGGTGCGATAGACGGAACCAAACACAGGAATGGGATCCGTTTATGTCCAGACAGCTGGTAAAGTGAGGAATCGTAACAGACCCGTAGTGCCCGGTCCGGGGGCAAGCAAGTTCCGCAAACGATGGGGTGGACCCTACAACGTACTACAGAGGAAGAATTCCAGTTGCAAAATTGATCGAGGACCACAAGACAAATGGATCAATGGATGCGACTTGGCACCCTGGAAGATCCGGACCGAAAGTTTTAAAGGAAGGACGAGTGTAACAGGGAATTCTGGAGTGAGGGAACGGCGTGAATATCAAGGCGAACAAGCGAACCATACGTGGGCCACAGACAAAAGAACAGGTGGCGAATATGTCGGAGGCGTCCCGCAGCAGGCCAAGGGAAGCATACAGACGACCAGAGAGGAAGCAGCGGGATCTCCGGCAACCACCAAGATAGCTCAGGTAAAGGGCTGCCGATTGGGCCGTCAACTGGGACAGTCGGACTAACCGAAGGGAAATGACGATCAAGAAAAGCGAGCCATCGGCCACAGGCAACTGGAAAGAACGCAGCCGAAGCGCTCAAGCAGCGGCAATAGCAATCTTGGTGCCGCGCAGTCTAGAAGAAGGCCTATATAAACGACTGTATGTGTTCCGTGACTTGACTTGTTTGGCTGGTGAAATACAAATATCCTGTCGCGTGTTGTCGTCCTTGTTACACGATGAGATTTGAGGTCCCAAGGCAGTAACTGACACTTTGGTGCTATTTGGCAATCTAGCAATTTCTCTCTGCAAAGGGGTTCTGTCAGCCGTTACCTTAATGGGCTTGAACGAAGTATCACTCGCTACAACCCGGTGCTCACTGATAAATTCTGTTGCCACATATTCATCCAAAAGCTGGAAAAGTAGGGAGAAGTTGTTTCGTTGTGCCGCTTACGTAGCCTGGTGCAGTGGCTCCAGTGGTGTGCCATATTGCGAGTGTAATTTGATTAGACCTTATTTCGCGGTTTCCTTAGTAAGCGCGTGCTTCGGTCCTTCGTACTGCGTGGACCACCTGCACGTTACTCTAATGCTCGGCACTGTACGAATATATTAACCAGAACGGTATTCTCCACACCCCGTGAGAACGAGAAGGCGGTTGGGAGAGATAGTGGTTAGCGTATATTTGGGAGTGTGCGTGAGAGCGTGCGCAAGAGCAACGGTCAAATGGCAACCGCGCCTGGCAGTCAGCGTCTAGTTAAACAATAAACGTGGTGAAAGTACGAATGAGGTTGGCAACCGCTACAGGGGCCTCCTCGTAGAAATCCAACGTATTTGGGCTTCGATCCTGATGGTAGGCCGGAATTGTTGGTTGTCCATGAACTCCGCGTAGCTTGCCCGTTATATTGTTGGTGACGTCGATTTACTGCTGATTAGGTTATTGGTGCCTGCACTCTCGAGGTCCGATGTGCGTAGGTCCAACTGTGTTTCAGTGCCCACGGGTCTCATACTAATGCGAGCCGGAAGATCCCGCGTCAGGTCCATCCAAAAGGGCGTCCAATTGTCGTCTCCAGTACCAGGCTGACGAATCGGACCATTATCCAATGAGTGGTTGGCTCCTTGAACGTGCGTGGGAGTCAGTAAGACTACAGAGGAAGCCAATGTGATTGTGTAGATCCGTCTGAGGGAGGCAAAGGTAAACTGGAACAAAGTAGCGCCTGAGGGCCCCGGCGGATTTTGGTCCGTAATAACAACACACAAACTATGTTCGGTGTTGTCGTAGTCACTAGGAGACCAGAAGAACATGAAATCATTACTACCGATTGTAATTTCACGGGCCTGTTGCGGGTGACCGAGCGGCTTGAGTGGGTGTAAATTGGCCGAGCGGCTTGCACTCCATGACGGCAGGCTTGAGACAGTCGATAGATACGGTGTCGTGTCGTGCGCTGATATCTATGACAAATGTTTCTGCCCTACGTTTTATCACCCTATAAGGGCCAGTGTATGGTGCTTGTGGTGGTGATCGAACGCCATCGACGCGAAGGAATACATGAGTAGCTGTTCCTAACGCAGTTAGGACATAACTTGTGGACTGTTGTTCACGCGGCTGACTGGCCTTGAGCGCTCGCATGTGCTGCTTAAGGCACTGAGCATAGTCACCGTAGTCGAAAGTCACTGTTGATGAGGGGGCTACCAACTCCCCAGGCAGACGAAGTGTACAGCCATATACTAGTACGGCCGGTGTTGTGTGTAATTCCTCGTTAACGGTACAACGCAGACTTAGAAGTGCTAATGGTAGTGTTTAACTCCAAAGGGGGGAGCCGTTTGCTCGAAGGGCAGTTTCTAAATGCCGGTGGAAACGCTCAACCATACCATGAGCCTGAGGGTGGTAAGCTGTCGTCTTAACGTTTTGGCAACCGAGCGTAGCGAGTAGGCTGCCGAAAGCGCCGTCAAAAGGTGGACCGCCATCGGTGGTCACTATCGCCGGGCAACCAAAATGACTAACCCAGCCGGTCAGAAAAGCTTTCGCGGCCCCTTCCGACGTGGGGCGAGAGATAGGGATGGCTTGCGGCCAGCGAGTAAAACGATCCACGCAAGTGAGTATGTAAACGTACCCAAGCAAAGGTGGAAGTGGTCCTACGAGGTCAACGTGCACATGATGAAAACGTGTTCCAGGTCCTGGGAACCTGGCTAACGCCGCCTCAGTGTGCCTATGGGTCTGACCACGTTGACACTGCAGACAAGCACGAGCCCATTGACGGACATCTCGTTTGACATTGTGCCAAACAAAATGCTTAGTTATCAGTTTCACCGAGGCAGTCACACCCGGATGAGCCAGATTATGGAGTGTCAGGAACGTAGGATAACGGTGGACAGCAGGAACTACTGGCCTAGGGCGACCTTGCGACACATCGCACACAATGGTATTCTGGGAGCCCGGGATAGGTACTGTGGTTAAATTCAAAGAACCGTTTTGTCGAAGTTGCTCGATGTCAAGGTCCATAGTTTGAGCCTGTGCCATTGCGTCCAAGTTGATGTTAAGAGTCGGTGAAAGACTTAGCTGATGTACCCGTGATAAGGCGTCGGCGACGGGATTAAGTACCCCAGAGACGTGTCCTATGTCCACAGTAAACTGTGAGACAAAGTCTAAGTGGCGAATCTCGAGTGGTGAGTATCGATTCGAAGCTGACTTCAGTGCGTAAACCAAATGCTTGTGGTCTGTAAACACCGTAAACGAACGGCCTTCGAGTGCATGTCGAAAGTGACGGATTCCCAAGTAGATGGCTAATATTTCTCTACCGAATGTGCTGTACCTTGATTCCGCGGGTTGTAGGCGCTTGGAGAGGAATGCTAAAGGTTACCAAGAGTCGTCTACGAACTGTTGCAGTACTGCTCCAACCGCTGTGTCCGAGGCATCCGTCACTACCGAAATAGGAGTCAAAGGGTCGGGGTGTGTGAGGAGTGCTGTGTTGGCGACAGCATCTTAGACCAAGGCAAATGCGACTTGTGCTGTGTCGGGAAACACGAACTTCCGCTTACCTCCGCGCAACAAGTCGGTCAGGGGTTGCATCATTTCCGCACAGCGCGGAATCAATCGGCGGTAGAAATTCACCAGGCCAGCAAACTGACTCAACTGGCGAAAAGATTGCGGTTCAGGGTAGTCGCGAATAGCGGAAACTTTATCTGACAGAGGGCGGATACCCGAGGATGAAATAGAATGTCCTGTGAAGGTGATATCAGACCGGACTAGTTCGCATTTCGCGATATTGATCGTAACGCCGTGCTGGCTAGGGCGTTCGAAAAGTGCTCGCAAGTGTGTAGTGTGCTCTTGCTCTGAAGAACTCGCCACAAAAATATCATCCAGGTATACGTGGACATTTTCCAAACCACGAGTTGCCTCGTGCATGAATCGTTGAAAGGTCTGGGCTGCATTGCTGAGTCCAAACGGCATTCTCAGAAACTCGAACAGCCCGAAAGGCGTAGTGACGGCAGTTTTAGGGATATCGGCCTCTGCTACCGGGATCTGGTTGTACGCACGAACCAAATCGATACGGCTGAAGACGGAGTAACCTGATAAAGACGAAGTGAGGTCCTGTATATGGGGAATCGGGTATCGGTCAGGGACGGTGACTTTGTTAAGCACTCTGTAATCACCACAGGGTCGCCAGTCACCACTAGACTTAGGGACCATATGAAGGGGGGAGGCCCAAGGGCTACTAGAAGGGCGTATTATACCCAGTTCTAGCATATGTTCGAGTTCAGCCTGTGCAACACGAAGCTTGTCTGGTGCTAACCGTCGCGGCTACTGAACACTGGGGGTCCGTTAGTATCGACGTGGTGAGTAACACTGGTGGTCACTGCTGGGAGAGGCTTGGCCCGCCGAAACATGGCTGGGTAGGCCGCGATGAGTTGGCTAAAAGGTTGGTGTGCCGGTGGTTGGACGTAAAAAGGCGTGACGTGAGTCACTCGCGAATTATAACCCGCAACAGCGAGGGTGGTCCGACGATCCACCACTCTGCGGTGCCGTGCATCAACTAACAAGTCAAAGTGTTGCAGGAAGGCAATGCCTAGGATTGAGTACGGGACGTCGGCGATGATGAATGCCCAACAAAAATTACGCTTTAAACCTAAGTTTAAGGTGACCGACAGCTGGCCAAAAGTTGGGATGGCCGTGCCATTGGCAGCGCGTAGTGTTTGGGCCTGCTGTGTGTCATTGTCGCCTTTCGCTCGAGGAAGGACGCTCACTTCGGCACCGGTATCTAAGAGGAATAGGTTATTTGAAGTGATGTCCCTTACGTTCAAAAGACGGCTGTTGGTCTGATACCCGGCTTCTTGGGTCGCCACCACGGGCCGGGGGTTTAGTTTCCCTGATGAGCACCGGGAAACGAACACCCTGGTTTGCATCGTTTGGCTCCCTCACCAAAGCGACTGTGGTATTTACAATATTCTTCTTTTGAAGAGCCGAGACGTCGTCGCAATGACGGACTATGGCGCCTAGGTGAGCGTGCGCGGTGCTGCTCCTGTGACTCAGTTCTTACTGCTAGGCGTTGCAGGCTCGCGTCAATTCTAGACAAAACTGACGCGAGATCGTTAGATGTTGGCAAGACAGGCACGGTTGTGACGGAGGACCTGGTTACTCCAGCTACAGCGGGGTTGTATCGTGACATAATGTCATCAGCTATTGCTGCAGTTTCCTCCAGTGAACACTTGCTCGTGGCACTTAGTAAAACTGGGATGTTGTGCGTCAAACGCTGTAGCCAAAGTTCACTTAAGAGCGGGTCCTCGCCTACCGTCGGTCCTCCCAAGCGCTGCATCTCACGCAGCAGTTCGGAGGGCTTCCTACTTCCAAGCTCAACGTTTCGAAGTTGTTGCATACGTTGGTCCCGCTTTGGGGTCGTGCGGGCAATGATGGCCTTTTTTAAGGCCTCAGCTTCGGGAAGAGATTATTACATCCCTTACTTGCATTGTGACCTCCGGCGGGAGGCGGTCGGCTACCCACCTGAAACGGCTGGCGTCACTGGTTATACGACGGTTTTCGAATTCTAACTCGACCAGCGTAAACCAGAGCTCTGGATCAGCAGGTGTGAATTCCAGTATGTGCAGCCTGATCGCCCCAAAGGTGGGGTCTGAGCAGGGTTAACGTTCGGCAGACATTGCGATTACTTTATAGAATACAGACGGGAAAAGAAATCAACGACCAATGGGGCACTATAGTCTTCGCAAAAAAATCACGACGAACTAGACACACAAAATATGTTTGGACAAACAAATTATTTGGTAAACCGACCAAAAATAATCAACAGATAGGGAAACAATGAAACACACAAAAACGTACGCAGACGGGACCTTGAACGGTAGAAAGCAAGGAAACTCACGTGACCTGGGGATCACGTCGGGCTCACCAATTGTAGGATTGGTTAGACCTTACTTCGCGGTTTCCTTAGTAAGCGCGTGCTTCGGTCCTTCGTACTGCGTGGACCACCTGCACGTTACTCTAATGCTCGGCACTGTACGAATATATTAACCAGAACGGTATTCTCCACACCCCGTGAGAACGAGAAGGCGGTTGGGAGAGATAGTGGTTAGCGTATATTTGGGAGTGTGCGTGAGAGCGTGCGCAAGAGCAACGGTCAAATGGCAACCGCACCTGGCAGTCAGCGTCCAGTTAAACAATAAACGTGGTAAAAGTACGAATGAGGTTGGCAACCGCTACACGAACATTGAGGATAGTATTTGTAACGGTTGGCAGGGTAAACTGTCCGGAATATTGCAAACAACTGGCGTTTATAAGTTTTCATGCACAGATGCATTTCCGCAGTAAGTGCATCCATAAAGTTTCCGGCCGCCGTTAGACCTCTAGTCTGGGTGTGTGACCAGATCAGTAATTTGCGTGAAGGATGTGTGGCTGGATCAGTAACATACTTGAAGGGTGCAAGCTTCGATAGCAGTCCGTGGACTGATGACATCCGTTTATCCATTTGGGTTAATTTCACTTCTAGTATACTGGTTTCCTTGCTAGCCCCGTCAAAATGTCAACTAGAGCCACCGAGAAGGGCTTGTCGTTGGGTGATTCACTGGGGGGTGTTAGTATTCGCTGACGGTTCCTGGAAGAGGCAAGCTGCTTGTTTAGGAGTTTGGAAAGCTTTGTCGTTGGTCTCGAAGTCATGCTCGTATGATGGGTTTTCGAAAGTATAAAGATGAAGCAATGAGGTACGCAGCGATTTCAGCAATCCTTAGCTTAGGTTTTATGTTATATACCAGTTATTTGAAGGAATTTTTCACACGTCTGACAACCGTTAGCATATTTACATACTTATACTTCGTTTGGTATAAAAGAAACAAAGCTGCATACGAATAATAATTACATCATTGGGTCTAAATCCCAGCTTGATAACTCATCTTGAGGACGAACGATGGAAATTTTTGGGCCATGCCTCTAAGCTATACGGCAGTGTTCATTTCCCGAGTGAGCAAAACCAACAAGAGAGCGTGTACGTCTGTGATTGTGTTCTCACGCTCGTCATCATCACCAACTCATTTGGCAAACGACGGATGGCATATGAGGTTATAGGAAGTGCCCAAGCAGCACCGCCCAACGTTTGGCAAATTGAGCTACGGCCGAGCATGCATGCCAATGACGTCGGTTGCGAGAATCTTCATCAAGGTGTGCCACACCAATAACGTCCAGTGTCGGGTAACCGTTAACCAATATGATATCCGGAAGTCAAATCGGTAGGTTCGTCAATGGCTAGGAACGAGAGCGACAGGGCCGATCCAGAATGCAAAAGCCGGTGCGAAAATTCTCCAGATTTCGTGGGACCAGCGAAGCGTACCGTATGGCGAGGTTCCATGAAAAGAGAAGAAACGGAAAACTGGTGTAGCAGCCGCAATGGACTTGACTAGAATACAGTAATAACTAATGAGGTATGGTAAATCGTGTCGAAACGATAAACACGAAAGTTATTACTGCGAAGTGCAATGGTTAAGATCGTGTTTGACCTAGTCGCGAAAACGTGCTGGGCAAACGATCTTCCGACCGGAACGTGAGACGGGAGCCTCATTCACGGACGGGTGCGTACGCGTGCTCTGCTGACTTGAGCGTGAGACGATAGCCTCATTCGAAGTCGTAGCAGGCAACACTAACTGCAGACCTTGACGTGACACGGAGGTGTCGTCAACAGGTAGTGCAGGGTTAACATATAATCTCATGTCAGTGGGCGACACGCTGTCATCAACATACGCGGCTTTGAGACGATCGATGCTAACGATATCGACGCGACCGTGCCGATCAACCTTAAAGGTCTTATCGTGACGAGAAATCACGCGAAATGGACCTTCGTAAGGCTGTGGTAATGGTTTCCGTACCGAATCAACACGAATGAATACATGCAAACAAGTTTCGAGTTCGGTTGGAACAAAAACCTGTCGTCGCTGTGTTCGAGTCTGCGCCGGAGCGAGATTTTGCATGTACGTAGACAAACGGTGAACGTCAGTGTGTACGGCAAGTGAGTCTGTACTCCGTGGAGTAAAGAATTCCCCAGGCAGTCGTAATGTTGTGCCGTAGACACGTTCTGCGGCGGAACATTGGATATCTGCCTTTATGCAAGTTCAGATACCAAGCAGAACTAACGGTAACGTTTTGTACCACTCGAGGCTCTCGTGTGCTCTAAGAGCCGCTGTGAATTGGCGATGAAAACGTTCGACTAAACCATTCGATGCCGGATGGTACGCGGTCGTGCGAATGCTTTCCGTACTCATCATGTGAGTTAATGAAGAGAATAGATCGGACTCAAATTGTTGCCCTCGATCGGTAGTGATTGTGGAAGGACAACCATATAAAGCTATCCATCGTTCTATCAGATGTCGAGTCACTGATTCGGCCGTGACGACAGAGATGGGAATAGCCTCGGGCCACCTCGTAAATCTATCGATGCACGTTAGTAAATAGGTATACCCTTGTGATGAGATCAATGGACCCACAGTGTCTACGTGGATATGATCGAAGCGAGCATCAGACGTAGCAAAAGTACCGATAGGCGAAGCTACGTGCCTATGCACTTTAGATCGTTGACATTGCAGACACTGTTTTGCCCACATACGAACATCTTTATTCATGGACGGCCAGACGTATCGTGCAGCTACTAATCGGAGACTGGCTGCGATGCCTGGATGTGATAGTCCATGTAGGGTATCGAACCCGAGACGTCGATATGCAGAGGGTACGACTGGTCGAGGTATGCCAGTAGACATGTCGCAGAGTATAGTCCCAGCACTGGTGGCTAAAGGTACGGACTGACACTGTAGCGACGATGACTGAGCTGCTCCCATACATGAAGAATCCTGTGCCTGTGCGGCAGCCATGGCAGGGATGTCTAAAGCCGGAGATTTAATGGCATTAAGAGGAATACACGACAAAGCATCTGCAACGCAGTTCGACTCACCTTTAACGTGTCGAAGGTCAGCCGTGAACTGAGAAATATAGTCTAAATGTCTGACTTCTCGTGGAGAGTAACGATCAGACTTAGTATGCAATGAATACGTCAGAGGCTTATGGTCTGTGAAGAGGATGAAATATCGACCCTCGACTGCATGGCGGAAGAGCTTAACGGCATTATATGCAGCCAGCAGTTCGCGACCAATAGCACTATATTTGGTTTCCGTGGGATTGAGGCGTCCAGAGAAAAGCTCTAATGGCTGCCATATCCCAGAACGAGACTGTTGCAGGACCGCCCCGATGGCAAAGTCGGATGCATCCACCGCTATGCTTAGCGTGGCGGACGGAACTGGGTGCACTAGGAGCGTGGTCTGAGCTAATGTCGCTTTAATCTCCGAAAACGCTACTCGTGCGGCATCCGTAAGCGACAACTTATGTGGATTGCCACGAAGTAGGTCAGTTAATGGACGCAGACGTTCAGCAGTATGGGGTATGAAAAGACGATAAAAGTAAAATTACCCAAAAAATGCCTTGAGCTCCCTGACTGAGGACGGCACGGCGTAATCTATAATAGCGCGCACTTTATCCTCGCAGGGCTTAATACCCTCTCGAGTGATCTTGTGGCCGAGGAACATAAGTTCCGGTTTGCCAAGTTCACATTTATCAGGATTGACTACTATTCGATGTTCGGACAAACGTTGAAATAGTAGCGTCAAATGTTGGAAATGTTCATCTACGCTCGACGATGCGATTAGCAAGTCATCGATATAGACGTGAACAAATTCCAAGTCTCGCGTAATGCTATCGATAAACCTCTGGAATGCCTGAGCAGCATTTCGCAAACCAAAGGAATGCGTAGGAACTCAAACAAACCAAAAGGAGTCGTGATAGCGGTTTTCTCCACATCTTCAGCGGCGACTGGGATCTAGTGATAGGCTCGCACCAAATCGATCTTGGAAAATACAGTCGTGCCGTGAAGTGATGCCGTGATGTCGTGTATGTGGGGTATCGGATAACTATCGTAACGGGTAACCGAATTTAGTGCGCGATAGTCGCCACATGGTCGCCAGCTAACGCCATCTTTCTTAAGAACCATGTGCAGAGATGAGGCCCATGGACTGTGAGAAGGACGAACAATACTTTTAGAAAGTGAAGTGTCAAACTCACGTTTGGCGAAAACCAATTAGTCCGGTGTCAGTCGGCGAGGTCGTGCCGTGACTGGTGGTCCGTTAGTGACAATGTGGTGTGCCACACGATCGGTCACTGTCTCTATCTCTTCTAATGGTTTAGTCAATATGGGGAATTTAATGAACAAGGACTGAAAATCGTGCGGAATGTTAGAAAACAATCCTGTGATTCGGTGTACAACTGTTCGAGCTGCGAGACCCGTAAATTTAGTTTCCGACGAAGGATCGATAAGCTGCAGCCTACGTGAATCAACAAGTATTTCATAGTGCTGCAGAAAATTGATTCCCAGTATGCCTGTGGGAACATCCGCAAGAATGAACGTCCACAGATACCGTCGTCGTGGTCCCAGGTTGACCGCAAGCTGTCTCGTGCCGTAGGTTGGAATGGAGGAACCATTCGCCGCTGACAGCCGAAGCAAAGAAGCTCGTGGCTTGTCTTTACCAACCGGCAAGACAGAAACTTGGGCCCCAGTATCGACTAGGAACCTAGCGTTAGTGCACGAATCATGCACGTAAAATAAACGGCCAACCTGAAACTGATTGCCGGCGAGTACGGCCACTTCTACTTGCCGGCAGTGGCGTTTCCCGCCGCGTATGAACACGGCTGTCTGCACCTACGGGCGGCTGGTCCGAAAACGCGATGGAACCAACAAAAGCCGCTGGTAGGATGATCTGGTTTGGATGAGGCAGGTGAGGCGGATTCACGGCGGACGTGGGAAGTGGAGGGCGCCCGTTCGTGCCGTTGTTTACGTGGGCTACTACGAGGAGTAGGTATTTCAACTCTGTCCTTGAAGGACAGGCGGCGCTGGATGGATCGAGAGTGCCGAGGCCTCTCCGGCGATTCATCCAGGTCGACACCCCTGGGATTGCGCGATGTCGTGGCAATGAGGGGATTAGCCTCACTGCCGACACGTGCGACAATTTTGTCAGTCACGGCGGCTGCTCGTTCCAAGGACGAGTCCTCGAGGAGAGCAGTAACGGTGGTCTAAACGTGGAAGGGTAGAAAGTCCAACCACAGTTCCTTAACTATCTCCGAATCCTTATCGGCGGGCCCTGCCAAAGACCGGAGATGAGCTAGGTGGCGGCTGGGTTTAGTATCTTCTATGGGGTGCCGTGCTAGTAGCTGACGTAACCGTTCCTCCCGAGAAGGGAGGAAATGTTGCAGTATAGCCTCCTTAAGCCGATCGTATGGCTGCACTTGAGGAGGATTTAATACCAAATCCATCACCGAGGCGATAACATCACCCGGAATTGCCTCTAAGGCATAGGAAAATCGTTGGCGTTGGCCAACAATCCTACGTGCCTCAAACTGCAGCTCTAAGGCTGCAAACCAAATCTCTGGATCATGAGGGATAAATGCCACTGGCTTAAAGGCAACCGCAGACAGAGTGAGATCTGTGTCGAGCTGAGCCTTATCATCTGACATGGCTACGTTGCGATAATATATCGTAAAAAATATATATCGTGCAACGAAAGGAGGACGTGAAACAGCAATAAATCACAGACTCACCGGGCGGGTGAATAATCCAGGAGGTTCTGGAAGTTTTTGGGCTCACCAATATAGAAGACGTTCGGGAGCGGCTGGCGAACGTGTCTTCTATTGGGTCTAGCAGCGAATACAAACGATATCCCCTCTATCGGACGAATAGAGAAGACGTGAGTCGGTTTACAGATGCGAGGTGTATTTTATATATCGTGGCACCGAAACAGTACCGATACGAGAAATACACCGAACAGAAAACGGAACGAAACGCGACGGCTGTGCAGAGAGCGAACCGCGAGCAAACGACCGAAAGTGAAAGTGATTTGAAACGAGGTCGACGGAAACCTCGGAAAATTCACTCCAGTAAAACGTAGGAAACCGGAGAACACTGAGGTCAATGTCAAACGTCAGAAAAGATCGTGGAGAAAATAGATCCAAAAATGGTGTCCAGAAAATAGTCATTTTCTCAAAACGATCGAGGTCACTACACATAGCGTTCTAAAATATCGCGGAATTTATTTCTCTCCCTTCCAACAACCACCGAATTTTGTTTCATTGCCTAAACGGTTACTTCAATATTCTCCCACGTTTTCAGCCTGACCACCAAGTTACACATATATATAATCAAAATGGCCATTTGAACAAAAATGAAAATATATATTGTATAAAGAGCGGTAGAAGTTTACATGCAACTCCGCCATCCTTTACTAGTCATTCTTGTATTCCGCAAAACGTTACTGGTTCTTCTTGGTGTTCACGGGATCTGTGGAATAGAGGAGTGAAAAGTGACGTAATAATGATTCGAAAAATATGTGAAGACGTATTCTGCGGTTTTACCTTTGAACTCGCGACTCAATGGAAGGGCTCTTTAGTGTCAACCTTATATAGACACATATATGTATATATATACATAGACATACACATATATATACCGGTCTGTTCCATTTTGACACGTTTGAGTACTACACGCTCTTCATACTTTTCAATAAAATACATAAACGAAAGATATGATGTACTGCACACAAAATTATGCGTATGCTGCTTTCCACATCCCAGTCAGCGCAGTGGTCCTTGAACAGTCACAAAATACTCCCCAAATCGACCCCGTATGATCCCCAGAATATAAGCGTTGTTGTTACATTATATATATATATATATATATATATATATATATATATTTGCGTAAATCAGCATGTGAGTTACCTGCATGCGGCATGGGCTAGAGAACGGAGCACATCAGTCAGCACATCAGTTGTAGCGTGCTACTCTGTCTATGTGGTGCACTAAATTATTGTCAACAATATCTAAGAAGACACTAGCAAACTAAGATGGGCGGAGGAGCGTGCGGTGATAAAAAGGCCAAAAGGGTCCGTACATTAAGAATTAAAATGAAACAAAAGGTGTGACTCAAACTCACAGTTGTTCAGTGTTTTTGTGATCAGGAAATGAGCGCCGAAGAGCCAATATCCGCCAATGTCTTCAGTTCAGTTCGGTCTGACAGCCATCCGTTGAACAGAACAGGATGGTATTGAGCGAAGTGCCAAGAGACGCCGTCAAAGCTTCTAAAAATGTTTGTTTCACACAGTTAGTTCCGACCGATATAATTCCAAGACACTCCAAACCAGAAGGTGAGACCTTGCCAGAATGAAGGATTTATTTGAAAGTCAAGGATTGAACTACCATCAACAATCTGAGGGGAAAAAGAAAATTAGCTAATTCTTGGAAATTCTTGAGGGGATTTAACGTTTTCGAACTTCAATCTAAATTTTAGGTTACAGATTTGCCATCAAACTACTCTCAGAAGCATATATCGCCCAAGTAAGGGTCTTTCTGAGTATTTCACTAGCCATTTATTATCAAGGTCACGCCTTTTTTCAGCTAAAATTCTTGGCGCGAAAACATTTCAAACGGTTATGTGGTAGTTTCATTCATCCTTACCGATTTATTTACAGCCTTTTTGTATTGCGCGGTGGTGACGTCCAAAATGTGTGTGTTTTACACTAAAACGTCTGTACAACAAAGGAGTGTCGCACCAAGGGACGTTGAAAATCATGGAAAAAGTCGGAAATGCACAGTTACCTACACAGTCAAGACAGAGTCAAGGTCAAGGCCACCCCCGCGTGAAATTCAGGTTGCCTCAGTTTCTTTTTTGCTTATACCACTGTTTAGACTTGTAGCTGTGTCCACCCTAATATATACCACCTAATAAACTGACACCGTGACCTAGTTGTGTGAACAACTGCGGCACGCCACCGTGCAGACGCTTGTTCTTATCGCGTGTAAGAGTTGTAGATTGTATTGATTATTCACTGCTCTAATTCCATTTAATTACATTCTTCATGGCTTATCTAGCAAATCTCCCCTGATTCTCGCCACAGTAAGATCTATCTAGCGTTTTTACATCCCGTCCCTAACGCCCAACTCCTACCTTATTTTCGCTTCGCATCCACCGGTGCACCTTCTGAAGTTTCTGTCCCACTGTGCCTCCATTCATTTTTTTGCCATAAGAGTGCACTTTCGTTCCACCCGGTCCACCGACCCCATACTTACAATATACTCTCCCGCAAAACCTGCTGTTGTGATCCAAGCAACAGCTAAGTACCTACCGTATCCTGTGGGGTTAAACCTGTGCACACCACACAGCAAAATTTCTTCTATCTCACTACACCTTATCGTACCAAGTCTACTAATCCCAATTTTATATATAGCGGGTCATATAGCTCACTGCCCGTACCACATTGCCGCATAGGTCTCATCTAGACCTTTGCGCATATAGCACCCAGGCATACTCCTGGTGTGCTCAGACCTTTGGCCTGTCTCTGTCTAGTTGACCGATTTCCCGCTACTTCTTTGCCTCCGTCATATATTCCGACTTATCATGCCATTCCGGTCCCCAACCAGTACTCGGAAAATCCGTATCGCTAAAGCTGGCAAATCCAAACACACCCAACCCCTCCCAAAAACCAGGCCGTGCTCTGTCACCCTCGTTAACGTCGACGGTGAAGCTTCTAATAGTCCTAATGGTCTTAGGCAGAGTTTCGTCGAACTTAGTAACAAGGTCGAGCTGATTGGTGGAATCCTTTCAAAGGTTTCACCCCTAGCTCTTCTCCTTGCCCCTGTAGCCGCTACAACACCCAAGAACTTGGTTTCGGTGGGACACCTCCTCGACTCCGTGTCTTCTGAAATACACCACCGCATTGCCAACTCCAGGAACGCAGTGGTTCCTAATGTTCCAGACCGCTTACCACTTTCCTTGGCGGAACAAAACATACTAAGTTCGTGCAACATGGCTCACTATATATGCCATTGCAGGAGGCTACGTAAAAAGTCCCAGCGATATAGTTGCCCCCTGCCATTCCAATTCACGGACCACCTAACAGCCACAGAGTTCATTAGCAACAAGTCGACAATTGCTGCCCTTTCGCCGTATAAGGACATCAAGATATTCTCTGATGAAACCCCCTTCCAACGGGAAATACTTCGCTCGCTGAGAAGTAACTCCGCCTTGCCCATGCAGGCTGACCCCACTGTAACCGACATGAAGGTTACCCAATGCCCCTCTGTCAAGAAGTCGAAGGCGAGCCCAGCGCCTCACCCTGCCTGCCTGCAAACTGTCGACTTAGATATGTCTAACTCCCCACCCCCGGTTCCGCTTCAACACAAACGCCCTTTTTTATCATCTCCCCCAGTGGCCTCTACTAGCAGTAGCTCTCGCTCCCCGACCACAGGCCCCAAGCGGCACTCTACTTCAGTATTAAAGCCGCGCTCCCCCGTCATAGTCTCTGGGGCCAAGATAAGACGCTGGTACAACCATCAGCCCCCGCCGTACTACTTCCAATCCGTCCTCCGAGCCGTTGACAAGTGTTGTCACCCGCCGCTCTCGCTCTAACGACTCTACAAACTACCCACCAGCTGCTAGCTCAGCCGCGACGCTTCGTTTCTATCCTCATAAGTGCCGCTCTAATCCCCCCACAAGCCCACCTGTTACTCCTACCAGGTCCACACTTGCCCAACTAATCACCCCACCCATTACCCCCCACTCTCAATCGGCTTCTGCTTATAGCGTACTCTCGGATCCTCCAGGTGATAACCAACTGGGCCACTATCCGGATTCGTCTGACGCCATCGTCTCTATATGCAGGAGTGACCTTCAGGGCCTTGCCAGTGCCACTCACCCTTCCATTGTCTTTCCCTCTCTCTGATCGCATGGGTCACACCAATCCTCCATCTCCGTTGCTACCGTATATCCCTCCCTGCCCCCCAGACACCAACCCTCCATACTATAGCCCCAGCATGCCTCCGCTGTTCCCCCCTGCTCACCTCCACTAACCCTCATCAAACCCTGAAGTACCACGTACATACCCTATCAGATACTCTAGGTTCGTACCTGTATCCCTCCTCCTAGCTCCACCTCCCCACTTACCGGCTCCTCTGCCCCTCATGAGCCTCCAAACCTTTCCAAATTTCGACACTCCATTCCCGCCCCCCACCCCACACTACGTCCCAGTTACTCCCCACACGCCTTCACCCCCATACCGACCTACCGGCCTTATACTGACTCTGCCCAACAGGTAGGCTACCTGCAGTTAAGATCTCGTTTTTTTCCTGACCGGTGCCCTCCGCACCCGTGGCCATATTGCTAGTCGCCCTATGGACCATATCGATAAACTTTCAGAGTCATACCACTGATCGCTCCAAACTCAATGTCATGCCACTTAGCACCTTACACCACGTACTCCCCCCTGTCCACCCCGCTTCGACAGATATTCTTAACCTCTCACTTTGCCATATGGTGCCCCCTCCCTCTGCACCGTGTGACAGCCCTCCGGCCCACATTAGCGGTGTGCTGCACACCCACCGTATTGATTACCCACAACGATCGGCGGCGCCTAATGCTAACGCTTCTCCTACTTTCCGTGCCCCGCCCAACCCTGCCTGCTCTTCCCCTTCTACTGACGCTCTATCCCCACTGAGACCCAACTCCTATCGCCACAGCGATCCCAATAGTCTTGCACCTGGCATCCATGCTTTGCGCACACCGACACTGAACTCATTCCTACTAGTTCTTATTAACGCTCGCTCAATAATCAGAAAAATATCGCACCTGCGATCTTTGGCATTTACGTCAAACGCTGACATTACACTAGTAACTGAATCCTGGCTGTCATATGATGCTTCGCTTGACCTTGTTCGCATAGCTAGGTATCAATGCTTCTCGAACACCTGCTAGTCCAGGCGGGGAGGGGGCTGTTTAGCCTTTGTCAAATGCACTATCCACGCTAGTGTTGTCGACCACCCCTCTCTTCTCCTTATTGAGGATTCGTTATGGCTATCCATTCACGCCTCCGGCCAGAACCTCCTCCTTGGCTGCATCTACGTCCCCCCGGGTCTGGAGCCTGCAAAAATTGATTCTGCCGTGGATGTCTTTAATGCTGCGCTTGACTACCCTGCCAGTGCAGAAATTATTGCGGGTGACTTTAACTTTCCTTCAATTTGCTGGTCCTCCTATACTAGCCCTCCCGCCCTCTCCACCTTCCTTTCTTGTGTCCGTCTTGGTGGATGGACCCAACATATCTCCTGCCCTACTAGGGGGAACAACATCTTGGACCTAGTATTCTCCATTGATGTTCCTGATATGATCACCCAGACTACTGATTACTTCCCGGGTAGTGACCACCGTATTGTCAGGCGCAAGTTCAGCTGCTTCAGCTGTTCTAATCCGATTCAATCCTCTCCCCCTGTTCTGACTTCCTACCGATCCTGTAACTGGCCTCTAGTGCCAATGATAATCCGTTCCCTTAACTGGGACACATTCTTCTTTCATCCGATCCCCTCACTGTTATGAACTCTCTCTACTCCAACCTCCTACACTGCCTAAATACCGCCAACCCATGTGCCGATCCACGCCCCAAATCCAGCAGCTCAAGCTTGTCACTTTTAGAGCGTAAGCTGTCTTGGCGGCAGCAAACATTTGCTAGATCACGCGACTTTACAATTCTTCTGCGCATAAACCAGCTACAACTGAAGCTGCGTCGCGTGACTGATTCGTACCTGAGAGGGCAAGAGGCCATCGCCCTAGCACACCCAAACAAAACTGGCTACCAGTCCAACCGGCTTAGTAAAAGGTCCAATCAATCCAGTCATACCTCGCCCAAGTTTCTCATCTGTGGCTTATCTACCGCTGACACTCCAGCATCTATTTCTGAGGCCTTCAATGAGAATTTTTCTTCCTCCCTTATAAGCTGTCCTGGTATTCCCCCTCCTACAATCCACCCCTGCACCTCTGCTTCTCTTTCATCGATTCGTTTCACCCATCTAGAAATTGAAAAATCAGTTTCCTCCATTAAACCTTCCCCGAAACCGGGACCAGATGATCTCCCACCGGCCCTCCTCCGTTTCGGTGGTCCTAACCTCCCTTTATTGTTACTTATTATGTATACCACCTCCATGCTTCACAGTTTCGTCCCACCTCAATGGAAGTCCTCTGTTATAGTTCCGCGCTTCAAAAAGGGCGTATTACACGACCCAGATAACTATCGGCCCATTAATCACACCCCAGTAGTCTGCAAAATTATGGAGAGAATTATCAAAAAACATTGTCCAGTACCTCTTATCTGACAACCTGCTGAACCCATGTCAGCATGGTTTCTTGAACTCCCGTTCCTGCTCTTCCTGCCAGCTTGACTTTCTCAATGTCCTATCGTCTGCGGCCGACGCTGGCAACTCTGTAAATGTCCTGTACCTTGACATGTCTAAGGCTTTTGACCGTGTTCCCCATATTCATCTGTTGGCCAAAATCCGATCTCTCGGTATTACTGACCCTCTCCTCTCCTGGCTATCCTCCTATCTCTCTCACAGATCACAAGCCGTGCTCGTCGACGGCCACCTATCTTCCGCCAAGCCAATTACTAGCGGCTTCATCCAAGGCAGTGTCCTAGGCCCATTACTATTCCTTATTTATATCAATGACATTTTCTCTTCTATTCGACACGGCACTCCTCTCCTCTTTGCCGACGATATAAAAATAGTGTACTCTTTCCTCCCTAGTGACCTATCCGTGACGCTGTGCAACATATCGCATGACTTACTCGTTCTCCAAACTTGGTGCTTCTCGTGGTTCATGAAATTTTCTGCAGAGAAAAGCTTCCTCCTACCATAGAGGTGCACCGTACCACCCGGCCAAATTTGTCTGGACGGCCTGCCCATCCCCATACACCCCATGGTTACCGATCTTGGCGTACGCTACTATTGTTCCTTTAACTTCTCAGAACAGGCATCGTTCCAAATCGCTAAGGCTAAGCGAACCCTGGGCCTGATCAATCGGTGTTTCTTAATACCGGCTAGTCGCCTCTCCATGTATCTCTCGCACCTGAGACCGCTCCTAGAATATTGTCCCATTACCTCCAGCTTCTGGCCACGTTCCTCTATTGTATCTCTTGAGAACGTTCAGCGTACTTTTACCAAAAGGCTGTTGGGCGTATCCCTAGCCCTAACATACCGCCAGCGCTGTGAGCTCCTACAAATTTAGCCTCTATGGATTCATCTCATGAGGCTCAACCTGATTTTCCTCTTTAAGTTAATCCATAACCTGGCCTACACCTCTTATCCCATCTCATTCGCTGCGCCCTGCTCCTACCGGATCTGACACAGTGCCTTCTCTCTCACTGTCCCTCATTCTAATCTCTGTCTGAAGTCCCGATTCTTTCTGTCCGCCTATTTCAAAATCTGGAATAAGCTGCCCCTTAGCTTACGCAGTGCCTCCTCAATGTTCGCTTTTAGGCGCGCACTTTTGTCATACTTAACAGTCCCCAATGTTATATTGCTCACCAATGAGCTCGTCTCCGCCGACCTGGCCTTTGAAAGAGGCTTCACACTGTAAATCTACTACCTTTGCGCCAAAGGCCACTAGGTACACCTCGCGAACTTAGGCCATTGTCTTCACTGATCCATAGCGAACCTACCTCCTGCCATCATAAGATAACCCTATTGCTCACCTACGTTAATCTCTTATCCATCATATTCACTTTTTTCTCCTCAGTATCCGTTGATTCTCAGCTGGGGCACACCAAGACTGCGCTTCTTTATCCCTTTTCCCTTTCCAGTGATCCTCAGTGACGGCCAACCACTTCGGGCACTGTACTTACCATCTCCTTGGCAGGTGCACCTGGATAATATTGCTACACGGTCGTCAACCACTCGCTGTTTCCGTTGGCTCTCCTGTCCATGGTCTCACGTCTTGGTCAATCGTTCCTGGTTCACGCACCCCATCGCGGTCGTTTTGTCCCCCGTACAATTATCCATGATCACTCGTGCCACTCCCAACAATGCGGGATGCGGTCAGATCCATCGCTATGGCCGGCGCACATCGGGCCTGCAGGCCATCTGCAACGATGTGCGAGCGCAACTAGGCTGGTGGATCACACCTCCTGCGTTCACTTCACGAAGTGTTTTTCAGGTTGGGTGCCCAGCACACGGTCAGTCCCACCCACTAGCACCGGTTGCGGATGGCACGCTCTAACTTTTCTTGGACTACCGAATCCAATGCCGTCGGTTGAAAATTGCATGCTGCTCATCCGTTTTCCGCCACAGCTTGTTCACCTATATCTCTTATCATCTGTTTCCACTTCTCATTTTTGTCGCCCTACCACGATATGCACACCTACCCGTTTTGTCCCCCCTCCTATCGCCTCCCTCTACATCAACTTTCGTTGCATTGAGTCACTATCGTCCTAACCACTCTTCTCTGTCGACGCTCGCCAGTAACTCTTTTCCCATCTGCCGTCATTGCTGGCTTCCATCATCTATGCGCTTGGTGTTACCCTCCGCTCACAAGGCCCATTGATAGCTTCCTTAAACCTGTCGTTCTGTTAAATCCCTCTTCATGCCCAATGCCATGATGCACCGATCGCACCCGCACTCATGACCAATCCGCATATTAGAACTTTCCGCTCCAAACTTCGCATCTTTTACAATCGTATTTATTATCTAATCACTACCACCATATCTTCCTCACTTGGCTCCGCGATTTCTCTGTGGTTCTTTCCAGTGTCCTGATTAGTATCCACTTGTTGAATTGTCTGCCGGCACGCAGCTCTCCAGCTCAATTGCCTCAACTCCGTTGCGCATTCCTTTTTTGTGGCCTTTTTGTTCCATTACTGGTTCACTTATCTCGGGGCGTCCCGCTTCCTTGCCCGCCTCCTTCGTGTTTCGTCTGCAGTAAACAAAACCATCATTTAAAGATTCGTCTCTCACCTGCCAACAATTCCACACAAAACGAAATGGTCCTCCTTCCAGCGCTTCTTCGGCGTGACACCACCTTTATGTTCAGTGTATCCTTCCGTTGCACCTTTTCTCATTCAGCCATTTGCATTTCATGACAGTTGCATTGGCAATGAAGTATTCACAATCCAGGACAAAAATAGTTCGCCACTGAGAAAGCTATTTCTCCAAACATTTGCTGGCAATGAACTATACGTATGCCAGTTTACTGACCTTCCAGTTGTTTCCCAAATACCCCATGTCAGACTCTTACCAGCGCATCCCATTAAGCGATTCTTTACATGTTTTGACAGTATCGTTTATGCACCACCCCCTTGAGACTTCATAAGATCATCGTATATCAACTGCTGTCGTCAAATTGTGTTCACCAATTAACCTGAAACGAACCCTTTATTCGAATCGTGTTTCACTCACCTGTCAACTTTCGTCACTCTGCTCCAGTGAAATTTCCAGGCTCGGGCAGCTACATCCACCTCTTTATGGGGGCGTTCTCCACAACCTCTTGATGAATAGCAAATACCAATTCCGTGGTTACACGGACTGTTTTATATACGCATTCCCCCTCCTCGAAAGACACCACAAATCCTTAGGTATTATATTTCTGCTATTTTCCGGGTCATCTGGACTACTGGTTCAAGTGCACGTCCTTCATCACCCAAAATTCTCCAATTTTTCGTTGGTGATTTTTCGAAAGTTTTCTTTGTCAGTTTACTCACCCTTGCGACTTTACATCGACGCTATCCAAAATACTGCGCACTTTTACTTCATCACCGCTTTACTTCATCACGTATCTCGACGGCGGAGCTTTTTTCACTCAATTCGCAAGTGTACGTCCACCCGACCTTCAAACTCAAATTTGCCGGGCAATCGTTCGTGCGACCACTAAAACCTGTACACTTTTAGTCTGCATTTACCCAAATGAATATCCAAGGAACCGTTTGTGACCTCACCTGTATCATATGATCATGCAATCGAGCATGCTTCGGGTGTCTCCGAAATAAACCATTATATTATTATTATTATTATTATTATTAAAATGATCTGATTGGTGATTTCTTACCTGCGACTCCTCGGTCATTGCTTTCATCCCTTGATCTGTTTATTGCTCGCTACAGGCATCTTTCTGTACCTTCCAGTGTGGTCCGCTTTCCCATGTTCCATCATTGTAATGACAACGTTACGTCGCGGTGTTCTTTTACAGTTCCAAATTGTTTGACCTGTCACTACCCGATTCCTCTGGTCCGTCACTACATCTCGCACCTGCATTGATCAAATAATTAGACCAATTCCTAACTGTTTTCCTTGATCCTGTCTTTCATCTTCACTCTTCCATGAACTGCTCCTCATAGTTTTCATCAATTCTGTGCTTCCGCATTCCATTTTTCTCTCCGTTGGGCTGCCATGTGCACTTGTCATGAAGTTAATCCACCACGATATTCCAAAGTTAATTCTACAACCATTTGATCTAACATTACCTACTCCTCCCAATGACTGATAATTTCTATCTAGGACCCCATTGTTATTGCTCCCGCTTCTCTTATACCTATATATATATGTATATATATAAATCTATATATATATATGAACTTACGCATATATATCTATGTGCACGCGCTCTGCATCTTGCAGTTCCTCACCGGCCATTTCTCTTGCTTTCATCCCAACGACCGTCATCATAGGCATCCATCAACTCTACATCTGTGCCTCACATCTACCGTATCCAATCCTTCGAAGTCGTTTTTGTCATCTGATCATCCCTCTACGTCTTGCATTGCTCGCTGCTTGTTTTACGGTGAGTTTTGTGTCCTGTCCGCCGACAATCCACTGCGAAGTACCAATGCTTCATTGATATCTAATCCACTGTAGTGCACCTCACCTTTTTCTCCATCGTTCCTCGCTACTGCAGTTCCTTATACCGATTTCCAGCCTTTTTCATGTTTACCAGTCGGCCTCTTTATGTTACCGCCCGGACCAGCCACTCAGTCCATCCGGGTACCGTCCAATCACCGAAGAGGTGCTGGTGTAATGTATCACTCAGCAGTTGCGTAATGAATGGGGAAAAGACGAATGTCACGTTATAATGCTATTTCCATAGGAATTGATAAATCTCTTTCATTGTAGAATGCTGACCGGTTTTACTTCTTTCCTCTGTTTTTGTTTGGTCGTGATATTTAATTGGTTTTGGTGAGTTTTCATTGGCCAACCGGTCATATATAAACGTTCGTGAGCCGCAGTTCCTTCAGTCGGCTGCCGCGTGCTGCACGCCGCGCCGAGTGGTCGGCCGTGGCGTGTTCCGAAAAAGAGTCGTCGATGGTCTAGGATGGGGGTCTTCGGTGGGTCCAGTTTGCGAATTGTTGACATAGGATATGTTTCCATTGCGCAGCTAATTGATGGGACTCATTTGGTGGTAATTTAGTGGTTAAAGTCGAAGACATCTCCAATAATGTACCGGTATTTTAAGCGACTGAGCAAAATTGGAGTTATCTTTACCTAAGTACTATGAGTAGAATATTTTAATCATTCTAAATGCATAAATTAGAGCTGTCTATAACTATTTTAACATGCTTTCCCCAGTTTCTTAGACTACAATCCAAAGCAATACAGAAATTTGTAAACCCCACCTTCCCAGCATCAAAAGTAGGGACGGCCATTGGAAAAAGGGAAAAACCACAAACCTAGATCAATCTTCCTTCACCAAAACACCTAGTAGTTCAACCCCACCTTACTAATTTAATTATTAAATCGACCGCCCATGGCGTAAACAGCAACCATCTTAGAAACGGCTGCTTCTCAAAAAAACATTTGGACTAATTGGACGCTACCGTTCATCCGACCTTGAATTACTAACTCACCGGGCGTCCATTCAAATCCGCTCTTGAGCTCATTTAAACTCCACACGATCTCTATGGCGTGCATACGTTTATCCAATTTTCATCCTACCTTCTTCCCCCTTCTGAGCCTTTTTATCCAATATTTTCATGGGAGTTTCATTATTTTCATGAATTATATCTGTCCATTCCATCACCTGTATCAACAAGATCATGCACATGGCATGCTTCGGGCGTTTCCGAAATAAACCATTATTATTATTATTATTATTATTATTGTTATACGCCTAAGAAGCTGCCCAACTACGTACGCGTCTTCTTGCTTACGGACAGTACACGACACACACTCCACGCTTCTGACTCTGGTCCACGTCGAGTTCTAGAGCGGAAAGAAAAGTTTCATCGTCGGACTTAAGGGCAAACAGGAAGATGTTCCCACAGATAGACTATCGGCTTCCGTGGAAGCAGATAAACCATTGGATTCAGCCCAACCATGTCGAGCACTCACTGCCATATCCGCGCTCGGGGTCCACATCATCAGCGAGCTCGGATCCAAAAACCGTGAAACTGTGCTGCAAAAGTACCGTCGTGGTCAGGTTGACACAGTCTCTTATGTGCCCAACTGCTTGTGAGATTTTATTGCTATTATCGTTTTTTCTGAAAGAAATAAAAGTAACTATTTTTAAAGGTTCTTTTAGTTTGGTGTGCTATTGAGCAGTTTAGAACCATCACCCGTGCACCATTTTCCCTTCATTCTCCCCCTTCAATTCCCTTTGGTAGATAATTATTTTTTTGTCAACGATCCATCTATCTGTGATGTGAACGGATGTGTGGAGAAGAAAAGCTGCACTTATTTCACCTTCTATACTCAATTAAAGGTTTAGCCGCCTTGCCCTATTTCTGACAACCTTGATCAGTGTTTTCACTGGCAGTCAACCAGCTGCGACGGCTCTGCACATCCGACTCAAGGAAAAGCATTTATCTACCATAGATACCCGGGCAATTATCGAGGCTTAAAACAGCCCTGCAGACCAAAATATGTACCACTCCGGAGCTTCTTCCTCTATCTCCAACACACGGTCGACTTCTGGTTGTCCGCATCCTGTTCATTACAGTCGTTATTTGGTCATTTTTTCTCCTTGGTAATACTTCCTTCTGACGGAACGAATACTGCAACAGCTTAGCGTGTAAAGTCATCTCCGTCAGTCTTCCAGGGCGGAGTTTGTGTGGTGAAAATGCATTATTTCTGTCAGTGAGTATCCATGTTTTGACCCGCTGTATAAACTTCGTTTTATCACTCTAAATCAGGCTACTCCTGGCCCGACCGCCATTACACACGTTATTATGAGTCTTCCCTGGTTATTCCTCTCTCTGCACTCTGTGCTCCACAGATTCGCATGAACACCTCGGGTGCCCAAATTTGGCCTTTTGACTAAAAGAGAAGCACCGCCCGATTCGTGACTGTAGTTATCTACCGCGTCCGCAAGCTATTTGTCTCGTTAATGCCGTGCGCAATCCTTAGCTCCTTTAACTGGACTGAATCTCTGCTGTTCAGACTCCAGACTTAAACAAGGAAATCTTTTACTGACGTGCAACCTATTCTGTGCAAACTAAGTGGATCATATTTCACACGTCCCAGTCCAGAAGCTCTACATGGACATTGTAAGCAACCACTTAAACTTCGTCCCAGCACATTTGTCGCCAGAGATTCCTCACCTGCAGGAGTATATCTTTGCGGAATATTCTTCCACAGGAAATAATAGAGGCAATCTTTGAGAAACTTTTGGATCGTCACCCGGGTTAGGTGCCAGCTAGTTTCCACACTAATTCAACCTTCATATCAGTCAAGCTTCTGAGATTTATTTCCCTGTGTTTTCCACCAGTCCCAACAAAAATTAAAAATTAGATAAACAAGTGACCAGGTTGCATATCAACAGAAAGATAATTGAAATTTCCTAGAGTAGGTGGGCTCAAGCGTCATACCCGCGAATTACTCCAAGACTGCCGGACTTCAGTTTGCACAGTTCAGTTCACTTTGCACGGGACAGATAATGGTCACGGCCAATCGAGGGTCCAGAATTCTTTCGAAGGTATGCACACCAGTTATGCATCCACCACCTCACAGCATATTTCGTCGAATTTCCTCTAAAATTGCTAAGGAAACGGAAAAACTCATAGCACATCAACTGCGAGGGACAAGTTGCACAGTGAGCATTCACCGAGACAGTACGCGATAAACGAAAACGTAAATTACTACACACCTCAGAATGACCACAGTGCAGCCTCTCTTCCATCTAGCGAACATACTCAAAACTCACCACCAGGAATTCTATCGTACCACTTACTATCTAGGGAACATTTGAAGAACCGGACGGTATGCAGGCCTATCATTCCATCAGACAGGCTTTTCCAGAGGTTCACTGCCCTCTTGCTAAAGAGGTGTGATCTAATCACTAACCTACTCCAAACTTTCTTCAGCTTCTTCCCATTTCTCCCCGTTCTGGAATCTAAAGCCATCTGGAATAGACTATCCGGCCTAAGGCCAGGAAAAGCCTCATTTGCTTGAACATTTTTATGGGGTTCCCACAAAGTCCTTTCCTTTCCACAGAGAAACGTTTCAGATAGCAGATTCTCTGTGTGTCGTGAGGCGTTGAGCTTTCTCCAAGCAGGCGGCTTCTCTTTAATAGAAGGGTGCCCAAGTTTGCAAGCCACATTCTAAGTGATGCCGTGCTATAGCCATGTGAATGGGTACAAATGTTTTCTGCCGCCAGCGAGACGGTGCTGATTGCAATCTAAAAAGCTCATCACGAGCCTATTTTACGGCAGCTCTGCACAGGTCCGGCCATTTGAAGTCACCGCTCATGCTGAATCCGGGGTCTTCGAGCATGCTGACTGCTTCTACACTGAACGGCTTTTAATCATGAACGACTATTGGACTTTAATTTGTCCTTGACAACAAATGACTTCTCCAGCGTTGAGCGGTAAGTCCCACTTGTGTGAACGGTTGTGATTATTGGTAATGACATGCCTTTGTGCTGTTTTATTACACCCTCAAATGCTTGTACAAAACAATTGCGCAGAGTACAATTTCGAACCAAGTTCCGGTTCAGTGATTTCCTTTCCTCGGTGCACTTGGTTCGGTTCGGAGTGTTTACCACGTTCGTTGCGACAGTACTAGTTGTTCAGTGCAAGTGCTGATCATAACATCTGGCATCGCGGTCAGTTCTAATCGGGGATGTCGGTAATTTGGAGGCTCTGATTGTTCGCAGATGTGCCCGTGAGGTTGAGGATTGCATTGAGCGGCTCAAAGTATGGTGTTGGACCCCCAAATACTTGGACTGTGTGAAGAAGGCTGCACATTTCTTGACGGTCCTTGGAAAGGACGTTAGTTCCCTAGTGAAGAATCTGGCTTTTCCGAGTTCGCCAGTGTCTTTGCCTTGCGACTCCTTGAAGGCGTTGTTTCTGCCGTAATTTCAACCTGTGACAGTCGAAGCTGCTGACAGAGCAAAAGTTCACTCACTGATGCCAGGCCCCGGTCAGCCAATGCGCGATTTTGTGTTGCAGCTGCAAGAGCAGGCCTTTAAATGCAATTTTGGTGATCACCTTGAGGTGCAGTTACGAGACAGATTGATTGCTAGTGTAAACTGCCTGAGTTGCAACACAGATTTCTTGTCCTCCAACAATGTGCTTTCCAATCCACTAAACTCCTCTGTGAGCAACATCAAAACGCTCGTGAAGCTGTTACTAACAGGATCCCGGTTTTTTCCGCGCGGAAAATCCGAAGTCCTCTCCTAATCTGCCATCGAGACTAGTGAAAAGCCTCCCTCCAGGCAGTGAATTCGGCTGAAATTCTCAATCCCGCCCAGTTCAATCAAGCAAGCTCTGGAATACGTGCGATTCTTATGGCCACAAACGTTCTCGGTTGACCTATAGATTTCGTATAGCAAATTGGCACGACTCTGATAAGGAATGTCATATCCTGTCCGCATGTAGAATTGAAAAGACATGCTTTACTGCGCCTCCGCTCGAGAATTTTCACCGACCATCGGATTTTCAGTCTCTGGTTTCATCTCTTGCTAGTTCCGACAAATCTCATCACATTAGCGCTCGTTTATTGTTAACCATTCCTTCCGACTTTCGTTCAACATGGGCACTGGCGGTGTAGATTCGTTTATTTCTCAGGTGTTTCTGTAAATTATTCCTCCAACCAACATCCATTTCAGTTAAATTTATCACTGGTCACTCGTTACAAGTGCCTGATTCATGTCAGTTGTTTCGTACTGATGAACGATCCAATACCCATAAGCGTTCTTTTCTCGTAATTGACACGAACATTTTCATCATCGGTTTGAATTGCGTGAGTCGTATGTGTCTCTCATCGAACTGTTTTGTCCGATTCACAACAATCATGTATTTTGCATCTAATGCTTGGTTGGCCCAAAGATTTTGGTGGTATCAAGATGGATCCTGTACATATCGAGGTTACCGGGCCTCCTATTTTTACGAACCACTGCATTATGCCTCTCCAACTTGGTGAGCCCGTGAAAAAGGTATTGAACAATTTGGTTCGTAGAGGGGTATTGGCACCGGTGAGCTTTTCATCATGGGCCTTCCTGACTGTGACTCCTCTTAAACACGATGCCGAAACTCCTAGAATCTGTGGGGATTACCTCATTACCTTGAACGAGTTACTGAAACAGTACAGTTGTGCCAATCTTAGCCTGAAAACGTTCTCCATCAACTTCACGGTCCTAAGTATTTTTCCACATTTGATCTTCAGGGTGCTTTTTACGGGTTCCACTTGACGAACAGTCCCGTGAACAAACCACCACTTTTTGGTTTGTATCAGTATAATTTCCTGCCTTCCGGTCCTAACTTTTCCCCCGCTATCTTTCAAGAAACTGTCAGTTCTCTGGTTTCTGATCTAGAAAGTGTTTGCGCCCATCAAGATGACATTATTATATACCCACCCACCAAAAACGTGCGCGATGACTATTTGTGTCTACTACCAGATAGATTCCTGAAGCTTATTGTAGCCATCAACCCTGATAAGTGTGTTCTCTCCACTTCTGAGTTTACTTGTTCCGGTTATTTGGTGGATGCTCACGGTTTTCGCCCTCACCCCAACCGTTTTGCTCCGTTACCCAGAAGCCTCCTTTCCCAAATCTCTTGTTGAATTACATTCATTACTAGGTTCTCTTCCGTAATACTCTAGGTTTATTCTCATCTTTGCCACTAAAACTGCACCCTTATTCGATCTTCTCTCTCAGCAAACTTTCCAGTGGTCTTCGGTGCATGAACAGTGCTTACGTGGTTTATTAACGTTTTTGTCGACTCATGCTGTACTTCTCACGTTTTCTCCTCGTGTTTCTTTGACAGTTATCAAAACTCGTCTCCCACCGGCATCGGCCGTGCTAGAACAAGAGGGCCATCAAGTTTTGCCCATTTCTCGCCGACTCAGTGCCGCTGAACGCGGATATTCACTAATGCAACGTGGGGCATAGGCTATTTATTGGGCCTCTACTCGTCTGCACAAGGTCTTGTTCGGTTCTCACTTCACCGTTACCACTGCTCACGGAGCACTGAAGTTTATCTTTAATCCACACCGGTCATTGGCTGAATCCTCGGCAGCTGTGGTTCAGCGCTGGAGTGTTGCCTCATCGGGCACGCTCTTATGACATTGGGCACTGCAAAGCACAATCTATTCCACGTGCGGACTACTTGCCTCGCCACGCCATTTCCGAAGAACCTTCTACTGCTGACCGTTTCCTTACGCCGCCAATACTGTTAGTTGGCCAGATCTAGTTCGCGAAACGAAGCCATCACGTCTTGTTTTCGACATGGATGTCGAGCGAATGTTCCGCATTGATTTCCTGAATTTTGTAAACGAAGCGAAGGAATTTCGGCGACTTATGATGATATCTTGTGTTGTAACGACGATAATATTTTACCTGCATTGTGGGCTGCGGTTTTGCAAGATTTGCATTTTGTAAACCTGGGCATTACAAAAATGAAATCTCTTGCCAGTGTCACTTGTTGGTGGCCAGAGTTTAACGACCATTCTTGCTGTATTGCTAAAATCTATCGTGACTGTCTACATTAACTTCGCTCGTAGCAGTTGAAATGGACGCCTTGGCCCATTTTCGAGAGCCCTGGTAGAGTATGCACGCTGATTATAGTGGCCCACTTTCAGACAGGTACCACGCTCTGGTTATCATTGACTCCCACCCCAGCTGGCCGGCCTCACATTTTATCTCTTCTCCTAACGCTGATTTCACGATTACAGCCCTACGTAAAACATCCGGTTGAAAACTGTTTGCGTTCTTTGGTTATTGACAATGGAATTCATTTCGAGGTGAGGAGGGTGACTTTTCCGTTGAAGTCTTCGGGCTGTCACCGCATGTTAACTCCACCGTGACACCCACAATCTAGTGCTGCAGCCGAAAACTTTGTTGTTATCCTGATGAGCGCCATTGCATCTGTTTATGTCAGCACGTTCGATGAACTCGACAGCAAAGATGACAATTTTCCAATGCATTACCGTAACTCCACCCATTCGACAACCGTAAAGAGTCCAGCCAAGCTGTCTAAGAACAGTGCTTTGCGCCCAAACTCGCTCATTTTGGAATCAGCCGGGGTCATTTATCACTGAGAAAATGAACTAAGACCTTCTCGCGGTATGGTTCCTAATCAGATGGGAAAAATATAGTGTAAGGTTATTGATTTTGATGATGGTTCTGTGCATCGTAGGCGTTTAGACCAAATTGCTTCTAACATGCCTGTTCCTGATGCTAATTTTGAATGTCCTAACTTCGATGTTCCTGAGTCTTTTCCAGAACAGAAAGTTCCAGTTATTTCGGTACCGATACAGCTGCAGGAGTTCGAAGGTCTGGAAGATTGCTCCACAAAGAACGGTCGAATTGCAGACGACTGGAACTTCACTTAGGCTGTGGTGGATGTGATCATTGGTAATGACATGCCTTTGTGTTGTTTTATTACACCCTCGAAAGCTTGCACAAAACAATTGCGCAGGGTACAATTTCGAACCAAGTTCCGGTTCATTTGGTGATTTCCTTCCCTCAGTGCATTCAGTTCGGTTCGGAGTGTTTACCACGTTCGTTGCGACAGTACTAGTTATCGAGTGCAAGTACCGATCATAGCGCTGGTCCGGGACCGTTTCCATCCCCCCGCCTTGTTCGACCCCATCCTCGGGTCCAGTGACCTTCACATCACCCGCAAAACTAAAACTAGGTGATTAAAAGGTGGATGCCAGGTCCGTAATAAACAACGATAATAGCGTCTGGCTTAGGACGGATCCCTGAGATACATCAACGGTGACATTCGACAAACTGGGGCACCTGTCCCCTACTTTGACGTAATACGTCCCGTAGGAGAGGGGGCCCATCAGCCACCTTTAAGCTGACCCACCTGTATCGAAATTCTCTAGCCTGCACGTGGATAGATGAAGTATAACGGAGTCGAAGGTCTTGCTAAAGTCAAGGTAACATACCTCAACTAGCTTACTTTCATACAGTCGTCGAGATACTTCATCCAAGAAGAACAGTATTTGGTCGGTCTAAATATGTCTGTTTTTAGGAATCCATGCTGGGCCGGGCTGAGCATGGAGTACTACAGTAAATACTGACAGATGTGGGCGTGAATGGCCCTCTCAAGAGCTTTGCGTAGAATACTAATCAGCCTTACCGGCCTGTAGCTATCCATAGCCGACTCCGGTCCACGCTTATCTGTTACCAAGAAAGCCCCAATTTTCATGAGGCAGTTTACTCTGGTCCAAAGTGGACCTATGGAGTTTGCATCCGACGGAGCCTTGATATCCGACACCGGTTTGATAAAATCCGGGCGGATGCCATCTGGACACTCTGACTTTTGACCTTTTAATTCCTGTTAGTACTTACTCACCATTCCCTGTGAGAGATTTGGCTCCTCCAACCGCGGAGGAGGGCAAAGTAGCAACAAATCGAATCGTATCTCACGTGACAAGCATTTGAGAAATACGTAGCCCAATTCCAAAGAATCCCAAAACCAAACACGGCTGATCCGTAAACTCTACGGCAATGGATTATTAAATGAGCGACAGCAGAAATTATATACAAACCCCGGTCATGCGATCAAACGGATTCAGAAAAGGAGGGCCAAGCTTACGGTTAGGCCGAATTGCAGCCACGGAGCTGCTACCCACCGAGGGGTGCTAAACCTACCGGACGGACAGAGATGACAGCAGAGTAGGAGGAGGAAGTCTACTGTTAGTAAACGAAAACCGCAAAGTTCAATCTGGAGAGACCCTGTATACCCCAAAAAATGCAAGCTTCGCTACGCCACCTACTATCTCCGGGATCTCTTATGGATATAGTATGCGTATACCGCAGTCTAAAAGCCATTCTTGAAGAGGACTTTTTAATGCTAGAGTGTCTAGTCACGAGTGCCTCGCAGGCTTCCTGGGTTTTGGTAATGGGGGATTTCAACTTTTTCGAAAAAAATTGGGAGAACCCGTTCTCCTTGATGGACTCCCACTGCAGTAGGAAACTAATGGAGCTGGCGGATAGTATACCATTCTTTCAGTACTTCAGTCATCCGGCCAGGTTGAGGGAAGGGCAAACTCCGAATGTACTTGATCTGGTGTTCACCGGAAGCCAGGGAAAGTGGATGGGCCAGAGTTCACCACCCTGCTTGAAGGCAGCGACCATGTCGTCAGCAGATTTCTGATTCAAGTGGCTCCCCCGGGGTGCCAAATAAGAAGCGAAAGAACTCCAGGAGCCTGGAAGTCACCAAGGTTAGGGATGCAGCTCATAAAGCTGACTGTGGCGATCGTTATCAGACAGTGGAAAAGGGGTGAACAGTCATCAGGGACGGCCTCCTGAGATTGGCTGACGAGTTTGTCCAACTGAGACGCACCAAAAGACCAAACAAATTACCGGGGAGGACGAGCCGATCCGCCAAGGTGCACTTGACGAAGCGCAAGGCGCGTCGTCGTAGTCGGTCCACAGGTGGACATCAGAGTTTGGTGCAACATATGCGAGCCCGTGGGCGTGCGGCTGAGGTGCGGCGATAAAGTCGGGCAAGATATGAAGCAGCCCTAGCGCGTATATTGAAGGCATGTCCCAAGGCTTATTATAACTGCGTGCAGTCTAAAGCTACATCGAGAGTCACCGTAGGATGTGTAATCAACAAAAACAGATTGCAGTCAACGAGCGCTTACGGGAAGGAACAGACTCTGAAGAACTCCTTTGAACGTTTGCATAGACAAGACAGGGGGACAGCACTAGACCACCGTAACCCAGCAGACGGCCACCATGAATTGAGCCGTCATTGGCAGCAATGAGTCTGAACTGGCGCTGAGCAGACTGAATAGCAAAAAGGCTGCGGGACCGAATGACAATGATGATAATGGCTTGTTTAGGCATGCTGCAACGCAGAATCAAACTGAACGGTTGGACGTAGAGTCCGTATTTCAAGATGGTTCAGGTATGTGCACTCGATATTTTACAGAAGAAAGTAATCGCGTTACTCTTTAAGGCGGCGCTCGGCAAATTTGAACTCAAGTTATGGTGGCCAACCCGGCCGAGTCAAGGTGGAGCTGGCCAGAAGTAGTGGACTCTCGATCAAACAATACAAAAAGTGGGACTGTGCAATGAGAGAATCAAACAGAATTGACGAAGTTTTTGTTCACCTTGAGGAAAAAGAAGTTTCCAAGAGAGAAGTGAACCAGCTATAGCGCTCCGCGGAGTGAAGAACGGCTTTGGATTGGAAATTAGACGGCGAAAGGAATGAATTTGCAGACAAAGAACAAGGAAAATCTTCCGAAGATTAACCTAGTAAGGTCCGGCGATCGAATGTCGGCTGAGTCAGCTAAATACTCAATGAAGGACTTATTTGTAGAGAGAGATTGTCTAGGTGATAGTGAAAGAAGTGGCCAGAGGTAAAAATGTAATCGTTGCGCACATTGTTTTCTTTCAGAAAGGTGGAATGTGATGCACTAGAATGGAAGTGGGAACTGGGCGACAAATCAATTTGTGATGCGTAGCCATGATGGTCGCAGATACACGGTTTTCACAGATGAGTATCTAAATGACAGATATGTGTTTACGTTTGATTATCGTTATCTAGTCGCGGAACATGATGACCAGAAATTTTCAAGGATCAAAATTTTCTGAGATGACTTACCGAGATAGAATACCGAATATGAAAAAAAAACCAAACAACCGATGAATACAGTTGCAAAGTTGGGCGGTAAAGTAGTTGACAGGTGAAATACTATCTGTTTGTATTCTTTGTAGAAGTTGGATTATGTGACGGCGGAAGATCAAAAGGCTGCTATACAGGTGTCTCTCAGATGTGAATATATGGGGAGGGCATTAATCTTTGCAGGGTGAGGATATTGCAATGCTATGGCCGTGCGGGCGAGCAGAACGACTGATAAAGAGGGCGAACTGTCTCAATATCGTCGACTGTTGGGACGCTCTGATGAAAATATTCCTCAGTGAAATATGCTGTTTGGACATTGTGGGGCGGAAGTGTATGGCAACATCAAATGTGACCTTTTCAAATAAATCGGTAAATGCGATAAAACGGTGCGAGTTTTAACTTGTGGATTGGTTAAGTTTGCAAATGGGACAAGCGGGTGGTTTGGCACGAATCCTCGGGGAAAAGGATCATGAAAAGTAAGCCGAGTACTGTTACGGTCTTTCAACCTCGCGATAAATATGTGCTAGGGAAAGTAGATTTTGCCTAGTGTAAGAGGCGGTAAGTTAAGATGGCGAAGATGGAGACGAATACGATGAAAAATAGGCGATAACTGGGGAGATAGTGACATATTTGCAGCATTTCGGGTGTATTAATGTTTTTTTTGCCACAACGAGTGCTGATGGGTGGGGCTGCGCTGGACACCCAACCTGAAAACCATTTTTGGTGACAGGAGGTGCAATCCTTCACGCTAGCTGAGCCCGCACATCGTTGCAGACATCCTGCAAGCCCGGTGTGTGCCGGCCAAGGTGGTGGATCCGACCCAGCCCCGCACCTTCGGGTTTCGCTTGAGTGATATCGGCGTTTCCAAACAGCTGTAGAGAAGGAATGGTCCAGGAGCTTACGACCAGGTTGCTAGTGATCCTGGAGAGCAGTGCCAATGTAGGAGCGACGAAATGACGGTCATTTATCGAATTTTTAGCGGGGAATGTGGGCCAGGTATTATGCCGAGTCATCGAAGAGAAGGTACCATCAGTAGCTGTCTGGAAAGGTAAAAATAGAAAAACGCAGTCTGGGATGCTCCCGAATGGGGATCAAAGGTCAGTAGTGAAGAGAAACCTCTAGTATCTAGAAACTGGGACTACTGGGCGGACGATTCGACTTTGCAAAACACGAGGTGTTACACGAAAGATTAATAAAACTTGAGTGATATATACGGCAACTTGTGTGGTACGTAGGTCCCGTGGCCACTAACTTAGACCAGCTTTTCAGTAACCCAAACCAACTTCGTACCCCCGCTCCTCCGAAATGTATGGATCATTGTTTGATACGAGTGTCAGGACATCAAGCTGTTTGTTTAATTCCTCTTTAAATTTCGGTAAGTGGCCTATCAAACGGACATTTGGTAGAGGTTTATCCCATATTTGTGAATATTTAACAGTCAAGAAATTGGACCTTACGCTTGCTCCCGAGAACGGAACAGTGACCGAATGACTACTGTGTCGTAACGAATATTTTAAGCTTAATGGGTCTCGTACCACAGGGGAGACTTTGCATGATCTTTATTTTAATAGTGAGTGGAAAAGTGACAAGTTGATTTTATCCGTCGGAGCCAAGGGGTTTCAAGGTGTAGCAGGTCCATACAGCCACTCTAAAACCCAGTATACCGGCTGAACCGCTAACACTGCTGTTCAACGTATCCCCAGACACTGGGGAGCTACCGGACGACTGGAGACTGGGGCAAGTTGTCCCCATTCACAAAGGGGTCAAACTTGAGTTGGCCTTTCAATACCGTCCCGTGAGCTTACTGTCAATTGCCCTAAAATTACTGGAGGGACGGGTCAGAGAGCGACTAACACAACTTCTACGGACTCACCAGCTGATTGCTAATCAGCAACATGGGTTTGGTGAAGGGAGATCCTGCCTTCACAATATTCTATCATTTTTTGATGGGTTAGAGATCAGACCGAGCGGAATGGGTGGAGTTATGCTACTTGGACTTTCAAAAAGCCTTCGAATCGGTAAAACTCCTTTTCTTGCTGGGCAAACTGAAGGCACTTGGAATGGCCCCACAGCTTGTTAGGTGGACCGAGGGTTACCTGAGTAACAGAGCCTTCTCCGTACAGGTTGAAGACATCAGGTCTACACTGGCCGAGTCATGCAGTGGTGGGCCGCAAAGCTCCGTGCTGGAACCACTGTTCCTCCTGGTATAGGTGAAGGACCCGGCAACCACTCTAGACCACCCGGGATTCTGACTCGCAAATGATATCAAAATAGCAGGTGAACAAACCTCAAAGCATTTGCAAACCGACTCAAATAGGATTGGTGCTTGGGCTGAAATTGCGAGTTGCCATTGAATGCAGCCAAATGCAAACAGTTGCTGACAGGCGAGGAAAGCAACGAACACGGGTACGTGGAGCCGTTCTGCCCAGTCAGGATTGAGTCCGCTGCTATGGTAAGAGACCCAGATGAGCTTTTGCACGGGAGCTACAAACCCGCCGGGCGGTGCAAGTTAGCAGCAGTCGGAGCATATAGGGAGCTTTTCAACTTAAGAAGAATTTCGGTGTCAAGATGGGCCGGAGTGATTCTTCCTATATACAAGGTGACCGCAAAGCATCACTTGGAGACTTTCGCCCAAGCATGGGCACCGTACCTACTGGGGGACAAAAAGGTGTTAAAAGTTGTTCAGAGGAGTTCAAAGGAGGTTAACTCGAATGATAAATTGGGTGCAAGAAAAGTCGCACCAGGAAAGGCTTAAACCTCTGAATCTTTTCTCCCTCGTCCGTCGTGGGCTAAAAAGGGATCTGGTAGAGTGCTGCAAGTAGTATAAGGGAATTGCTGATGCCGACAGACCATTACCGACTCATCGTCATAACCTTGCACTCAGAGAACACGAGTATAAGTGGGACAAATCAATTGCAAGTAAGACCATAAGAGAGTTTCTTTTCCCATCGTGTCATAAAAGATTTGAACAAGTTACCTGCACACAAAGGGGCAGCAAACTCGGTCGTTGCCTTTAAGCGCAAACTGGATGCTTGATGGGCAGAGGTGTTCCCAGACTAGAATTATCAATCCTGAGGAGCTTGCAGTCTTGCTCTCATTATCCGCCCTTTTCTCCTCTCTAGACTGACTATCTTATACTGCACCTCATCACTCTAGTGTTTTCTCACTATGCCTGTCTCCATCACAGCCTTCACTCACCACCACTCCCTATCAACATCTTTACTTTATTTGAGGACCCGGGGCACACCCCACATGGGGACAGCAGTGAGTTGTGGCGTGGAACCTCCATAAGGGCGAGGGTTCCAATACTGAAGGGGAGCCTGCTTTGCTTTCTTCCCCTCAGCTACTACAAATATCGAATTGTATTGGATACCTGTAGGTTGCAGCTTGACGGGACCTCTCCCAGCTCGCAGGGCAAGAAACTGGACGTATGCTGGCTCAAGCCGCAAGCCCTGTGAGCTGACCCGACCCGGCCAAATATTAACCCCAGAATCATAGGTGCCCAAGCCCTCCCCAGTGACTTGCTTTATTACTTCTTGCCCAGGTTCCAATTGTTTTGATCCCTTTCTGGGCGTACTGCGCCTTTTCTCGTTTCATGTTTTACAAACTGAGCACAGTAACACACTTCTGAGCAATGCGCAGCGGAATTCGGAAGAATCCCAAAACCAAACACGGCTGATCCGTAGACTCTACAGTAATGGACTATTAAATGAGCGATAGCAGAAATTATATACAAAACCCAGTTTTGCGATCAAATGTACTCAGTAAACGAGAACCAAGTTTACGGTTTGCAAGATACAAGCACTTGCCTTACGCAGGGACTGTGACGGATATGACAGGGTAGGGCCTTGAATGCGAAATAACATGGGTGAAACCATAGAATCATGTACGAAAACACGCTAATGGCGCTTGTGTGAAAGTGATATCGCGGAAGCGGGAAATTATCGTGTCTTCAAAAGATTTTCTTCAACCCATCTTCACACCTCACTACCCATTCTAAGTGCACTACCAGAGTATTCACCCAGGGCGTCTGCTTCGTCCTCGTCATCGTTGGCAATGTCGTGGCCCGTAGTGTATGGTGGACCCATGGTGTCCTGTGTTGAGCCTTTTGATTATACATGGCTATAGAATTTCTTCTGTTGCTATCTGTCGCGTTCGACTGACCCGAGCTCAAACTCTCGCTTAGGAGTTCGCTGAAGGCTCGCAATCTCGTTTCTAAGCTTTGTGTAACGGGTTCATGCTGACCGACTTCCGGTAGATTTGTAAAGTTTCCGGCTGCGACTTCTACGTTTGGTGGTCTCGGCTATTTGAGCCTTGAAACACATTGATTCGCCCTCCCCACTCCTTCGTTTCAAGGTTGCGAAGACTTCCTGGAGAGTAATCAAGGACCTCTTCAAGACCTGATGGCAATCCTCGACCGAAGCCTTCTCTACCGTGTCCCGCGTCAGTCCCATTGCCCTATTGCAAAGCCTTTATCCATAATGTCGAAGTTCCTAGACAAATTAGGGGGTACCTGGTGTTGCCGCAAGCTCAGGGTGATTTTGATACACACACACGTGGTCACTCTTGCGCAGCGGTTCACGGTACTGCAGTTAAGGTACGTCATCGGGGAGATTTCTTATCGCCGGGTCAAGCAAAGACAGTAAACATCCGGACCCATGCTTGGCATATTCTCTAACATACTGGCTCAAAGCATTGGAGTGCTGCCATTCTAAGTAGGTCTCCCCTTGTGATCTCGGCATGAAAACCTCATCGGCCATTCAATCTGTGGAACGTAGAAGCCACTCACTGAGGGTACTTTGCGCGTCCTAAGCCAGTTCAGTTAAAGTCCGCAGTAAGCGAACATCCTCACTACGGCTTGCACTCGGTTCCCTGTACACGGAGACGAAGTTAAGGCTTTTGCCTGGCAGGATGATCATAACTGCGCACAAATGGATATAACGAGTTCACGTACTGTTCTGAAACTCAAGATGGTTCTTACATGGCTTAAGGAGAATGGTTACCGCTCCACCAACGCAATGGCGCCCTATATCCTGCTTAAAGGTTGTAGAAGCGTTAATTGTTAGTCCTTGCACGTCGTCCTCTTTGGAAAGCCACTTTTCCGTAGCGGCAGTTGTTGACAAGTAGTGCTCCTCAGTGGCGTCGGAGAGTAACATCCATTTTCTTTCTAAACTACGCGCGTCGGTTTATAGCACCGCCGCATTAGCCCTGTCTTCTGGGTGTCTCATTTTTTACTCTTGCTCAGTTCCCAGGCGCGAAGTCTGAGACGATATCAGGCTTTTTGCATTGGTTGTCTCACTGGTGTGCACGGCGGCTGATAATCTAGGATTTCCGAAGACTCCTGATCCAGCTCCATGGGAGTAGCCATAACATCGAGACTGACAAGGGTCGCGGTTTCCTCCATGTAACACACGTTTGAGCAATGCACAGCCAAATTCACAACGGATCCTGAAATCAAAAGGCAATTATCCGTGAGATTTTACGATACCGGATTAATGAATGAACGATGACAACAAACAGATACAAACCTCAATTATGAGGTCACGGGGACTCAACAAACGAGAACCGAATTGCGGCGTGCGAGCGAGAAGCACGTGTGTCACGCGGGTCCAGAACAAGGATGTGACAAAGTAGCGCTCTGAGCGCGAACAAACAAAAGTTGGTCCATAAAAAACAAACAGTGCGTAAAGACACGTCAGTAGTGTAGGCAAGTGAGTGATGTTAAGAAAAACATGGAACTGCAATGGTTTTAGGGGGATTTCCTGTGACCGGTCGTTTCACCGCCCACCAAAATCCTCCCGAATCCTTAACAGAGTCAAAGGATTGGTATGAAGGTACTGATTCTTCCTACCTACCTAGGCCCTTCTGTCAGTGCGCGTGCCTAATTCTTGTCGTCGACGTTTTACTCATGGTCGCACCTAATCCGGTGGTCCCACCGACGCTAGGCTATTCTGCATCTTCCATGAGAACTACTGACCGAAAACGGGCTTGAAGGGGAAACATAGATGTTGTCCTCGGAAGGGCCGTCATGCAGTGGCTGTACGGGCTTGCATGGGCGTGTGTGTGTATGATGTAATCGCCGCTACTTCCACATGTGCAAATGACATTCAGTAACGTCAACAAAAACAAACGGCGAACACTGTCACATATTTGCTGGGGGGTTACGGGGTATAGCGTGCATCGGGTATGTGCATTTGTGTCTGGGTGTACAATGGAATCGCATATGCCACCACATATCAGAAAAACCTTCTGTAACGTCAACGAAAGACTGTGAGCACTGTAACGTGTTTGACGGAGATCATGTGGTATAACGAGTACAATGTGGGTGTGTGTGCGTCAGGGTGTATGATGGTTCAATGCGTCAGTTTCATGAATGCTCCCATACATAGGGGTTTATTTACCCACCTCGAAAATGAATGCGGAATAGTCTACTGGGCCTCAGCGTTATCAGCTTCTCCGCCTTCACTCTCGAGTAGGCTAATACTGCGTACGCCTCGAATTAGCGCTCCCTTAGCTGTCTTCACCTTCACCGTTCTTATCATTCCGTCAGTGCTTTCGATGGTTTCCGTAACTACTCCCAAAGACCAAGCGCTGAAATGTGCGCGTTCGTCGGCGATCATAACTACATCCCCAACTTTGAAAGTTCTTGTTTTGGCCGGCCACTTCTCTCGAGTCTGCAAAGCCGGTAGGTACTACCGCAGCCATCGCCTCCAGAAAACCTTGGCAAGGCAGTTTGCCTGCTTCCATCCGTGGAGGTAGCTCCCGCGAAGGTTTACTGGGCCCTGGAAACCCTCGTTCGACCTTAGCGTCAATAAGTCGTTCGGGGCGATCGCCAGGTGGGTGGGGTCGCCGTTCATTACTGGAACCAGGGGGCGGTTGTTCAGAATTCTCTCCACCTCAGTCATGACGGTGTTCAGCATCTCGTCGTCGGGCGGCTGCTGCTCCATGATTGACAGCAATATCCGTCTGGCGGACCGAATCATGCGTTCCCATATGCCGCCTCGGTGGCTGGCCTGTGGGGGGTTGAAATGCTACCGTATACCGTAGGCCACGGTTCGATCCTGCAGTTCGCCCCTGTTTATGTTCTTGAGCCAAAGCTGCGATTCCCAGTGGGCGCCCACAAAGTTCGATCCAATATCTGAATATATATCGGCAAGTACGCATCTTCGGTTGATAAATATCTGCAAGGCCCGTAGAAACGAATCGGTCGTCATCAAATGTACGACTTTTAGGTGAACGGAGAGTGACTTCATGCAATTCATGATACACCCATTGTAACGACCGAGTCGTAATTGTCAACTGGCTGTTTCGAAAACCTAAACCCAGACGTTGTATGACCTCGGCCCGAATGAGAGTAGTGTCGGATCCATTGTCGAGGAAAGCATATCCGACAACCTCCTTTTCTCCGGCCTTGATTCTCACCGGCAGTAGTCCAAGGTGTATGCCATTATGCTGTATCTTGGTTACACCGCAGTGACTTTCGCTCACTGCCTTGGGTGTTACAGGGCGCTTTGGCATAGCCATATGGAGTAGTTGATGATGCCTACCGCCACAGGCTTCAAAAGTGCAGACGGTTTTTGATCTGCAGTCACCGGCTCTATGGCTTCTTTTCAGACAAATGTAGCGCGACCCTTTTTTACTGGCTTCTGCCCGTCTCGCAGGTATGTCTTACGCCAAAACCTCTTGGCACAGCGTTATCGAGTGGTTCTTATCCCATTTCGGGCAGGTCTGAGGTCGCTCTTTTTCCTGCTGCGCTGTGCTTATGGACCAACTAGATCCAGATTGACGTGGACCTGGGTTGCGATTGGCTTGATTCACCCGACCAGTGGTCTTAGTTCGGCTTGCTAGTAGTCCGATGCGACTACGGGCGATCCTGGCCGTGGTGGACACGAATTCCATTAGCTCACTAAACGTTGGTTCCCGACCGTTTTGCGTTAACCGATCGAATCGCTCAGCCCATTTATTCTGTAGGGAGTATAGAAGACCACTAACTACACGTTCCAGGGTGGCCAGCGAGTTCAGATCGGACGTATAATTCATCTGCTCGAGAGCAATCACACAGCTCTCCACTCTGACGGCCAGCGTCGATAGTGCTTCTGAGTCAAAGCTGCTGGTGTTCAATTCTTTCATTATGCCCTCTAGAAGTGATCGCATTACCTCGTGCGGGCGGCCAAATAATTCCTTTAGTATCTCACAGGCTCTACGATATCCTTCGCTGGGAGGAAGCATCACACATTCCTCGACTGCTTCTAGTGCCTTACCCTTACAGTAATGAAGCAAATACATCAAGCGTTGGCCGTCATCCATGATCTTCGAGGTGGCATACACATGAAACTGTCGAATGAACTTCCAGTACATTTCTGGTCGACCATCGAACGAAAACAATTCTTCTTTTGGTAAGTCTATCCCACCCACAAAGTGAGAAGCCGCATTCCATAACTTATGATTAGGGTCTTGCTTACCGGCTTTTTCGTCTCCCTGAACAGCAGTATCTATGAACTCATCACAAATCGACCTGGTGCGCACCTGATCGTACTGACGCACTCTTTTATCACAGTCTATTGAGTCCGAGAATCGCACAGACACACTTCTGTCTAACCTTTCTGAGAGTTCGGCGATCTTCAAATCTTGGTTAACTCTCAGAATCTCTTTTTTCTGGCTTTCTTTAAAAGCCTTCAAATCCTGTGCTGGTTTCTCTTTAAGGTGGCGTTCCCTAAGTTTGACAAGCAACAAATTCGACTTAGAAAAATGACTATGCCGACTAGAGCCTGGAGCCCTGGAGCCAAGAACAGAAAAACTATCAGGAGGGACTTCCCGGGTTCCCGCGATGATTTGATCCGATCCGACCCCATCGTCAGATCAGTTGAACCCAGTGGTCACAACATTGCTTCTTGTAGTTCGCATCGTTCAATAGACAGTGTCAAAGTACTATAACGACCAAAACGCTCAAGTCCTGGTCCGGGTGAAGCCTGACCAACGGTTCAATTATCGATTCACCGACTAATGAGCTTCACTCTTTCTGGATAGCACCCTGGAGCCTCAAAGCAACGCGCAGCCCAAATCGACGCAGAACCCAAATCAAGAACACGATTGCTCTGCAAATTCTACGGTACTGTTAGCGAGTAAAAATATGAGTACAAACACGATCGTACCTTTGACAGTGAGCCTCAGTCACTATCCAGCCAAAAAGGTAGTCAAAAATAGGACAAAATCTTTTAAAAAGGGGAATAGTTGGCCGAAAAGAGTAAATAATAAATACCTGTCCTGAAGTCCAAACAAATAGATCAAGTTCTCCACGCTTAATCAAGCCCAAAGAACAATTTCCTGACCGTGGCAGCCAAAAATCAGCGTAAACGAGCTGAACGTCTACGGTCAGTCGACGTGAGCGAGAAAGTGAAGCCGAGGAGTAATAAAACAAACTGTGTTGAATTAGTGCATCTCATTTCCGTACCAACTGTCCTCAAAGTAATCTCAGTAAGAAAGCACAACCATAAAAAGAAAAATTAAGCGCACCAAGCGTAGAATAATTGTCGACCACAAAACAGTGTCAGCATGAAGTACGCTAGAGAAGGCGGTCCAAAATTGGTCACAGAGTGTAGGAATGTGAGCAAAAGAGGAATTTTTCAATCAACATGGGCATTACACCCATATCGTTTTTCCTATCTCTTCCGCACTTGATCCGTAAGGGCCCGAAATAGTCCGACCCAGGTTCGCTGAACGGCCACTATCCCGCAGTCACCCTGCATTCTGGTGGTGGGGCCATTTGTTGTTTGCCCGCCGTGGAATTGCGTCTTCTACATTGCACACGAAGTCGAATTACGCATTTTACAGTCGCTCCTCCTCTCAGCAACCAAAGACGCTTTCGGGTGTCGCTCGTCACGTGAATTTCCCCGGCATGTCCCTCCACGGCGTGGACGTGTTGAATCATTAGCTCTACTACGGGTTGTCTCGCAGGCAGCATTATAGTATACTTTGTGTCGAAGCTCAAGTGGGCGTTGGTCAGACTACCATCCACCCGCAGCAGTCCATCGATGAGTTTGAAGTTTAAACGCTTCAGTTTGCCTCTTGAAGATGGTATGTCTTTATTGATCGGTCCATCTTCTTCCGCCCTCTCGAGTTCTCCGGCGAAAGCCTCGCTTGTATCATTCTGAAAATATCGTATTGTGCAGCTTGTAGCTCATCGGGACTTATCGGGCCGACCCGTATCAAGCCTGAGGGCCGTAGCCTTTTCATGACCAGTAAATTTCTCTTGAACCTGGTTAACCAAACTAGCGAACGAAGCGTCTTCATCCAGGAAGAAAACCTGGCCAGTCGTGATAGAATGGATGTCGCTTCGACGACGTTGGCCGCTATCACTACGCCTTTGATCTCCAGTTCTACTTCTGTCAGGGGGTTCATTCGTACACGGACCGGTCCTTTTCTGGTATTTGCAGGAATTTTGGCCCTGACGTTCACATGTCTAGTTGCCTGAAGTTGGTCGCTCCTCGGGAGCATAGGTCGGCCAGATTACCGCCGGACCTGACATGACTCCACTGGTTCGTGGTTGATTCATCGTGGATAATCGTGAGTCGGTTAGCAACGAAAGTACTAAACCGGCTCCGGACGTTGTTAATGTAGTAAAGTACTATCGTTGAATCCGTCCAGAAGCTAACTGACCAAATATAGAGGTCGAAACGTTCCTTTCACAACTTGCACCACCCTGACTGCCAACACGGCTACGCTGAGTTCAAGGCGTGTGATCGAGAGCGGCTTCAGTGGGGCAACGCGGGCTCTAGCGAACAGGATCATCGTAGTATATTGTCCATCTCCTGTGCACCGTCGTCCGTACACCACAGCTCCATGACCGACTTCGGATGCATCGAAAAAGCATATAGTTCTCCTGTCCGTGTTGAATGACCAGGAGTCAAACATCGTGGAATCCTTACGTCACCTAATTTCTTCAAGGTGTTCAAAAATTCTTCCCAGTCCAACCGGTCCCCTCGGTCCAGTGACTGGCCCCAATCAACTTTCTTACGGCACAGCCGCTGCAGCAAGATCTTTCCGAAAAGCAGCCATAGTGATACGAAACCGAGCGGGTCGAACAAACTGGAGACGGCAGATAGTATGCCACGACGGGTTATTGGCAGCTGAGCAACGTTTAGCTGGTAAACAAAGTCGTCCGTTTCCGCGTCCCATTGTATTCCTGAAGCGCCTTCGGTAGGGAGTGGACAGCCGTCAAAACCTCTAACCGTTTTGGCCTTCTCATTGTGCGGAACGACCTCGAGCACTTCTGAAGCGTTCGACATCCATTTAGTTAGATGGAAGCCGCCCTCTTCCAGCAATCTCGTCAAATCCCTGAACTGCTCTAGAGCTGATTCCACACCATCGAATGACCCAAGGTAGTCGTCGACGTAGAAGTTCCTGCTGAGGCTATCTACTACCGTCTGATGTACTAGATCGCCATGTTTGTTCGCTGATACTCGGAGGATGTAGCTTGCACAAAACGGTGACGATATGGCTCCGAAGGGGTGGACGGTCATCTTATAATTCACCACTGCTTTGTCCCGGTCGCTCCCTTCCCACCACAGGAAATGCAACGCATCTCGTTCTCCCGCAGGAATCTTCACCTGATGAAACATTCCCTTAATATCGGCAGATTAAGCCACTTTACCCACTCTGAAACGGTACAAAACTTCGATCAGTGGTGTGGTCCAGTCAAGCCCTTGTAGTAAGCGATCGTTTAACGACTTGTCCTGGAACTTGGCTGCACAGTCGAAAACCACGCGCAGTTTATTGGGTTTCTTGGGGTTGATAACCGGGTGGTGAGGCAGATACCAGATACCCCTTTTGCTGTCGGTGTTGGCAGCACCTTTTCAACGTAGCCGATGGCTTCGTTTCGCCTCAATAAATCCGCGTATCGTTCCTATAGATTCCGGTCTCGAACGAAGCTTTCCTTCAGTCGTAGTATCAGCTGGAGAACACAGTTTCTTCTATCAGTTCACGGGTCAGCAGATGTGCGCCATCGGAAGGTAACCTCGAACTGTTTTTTGAGGCCTCTAGTGTAACAGCCGGTCGTGGAAAATCCCCCTTTTCCCCTCGCGATTCAGTGTTTTTCTTAACATCACTCATTTGCCTACACTATTGACTTGTCTTTACGAACTGGTTGTTTTTATGGACCAATTGTTGTTTGTTCGCGCCCACAGCGCTACTTTGGCACATCCTTGTTCAGGACCTGCGTGACGCACGTGCTGTTTGCTCACACGCTGCTATTCGGTTTCTCGTTGTTGAGTCCTTGTGATCGTATCATTGAGGTTTGTATATTTTTGATTGTATTGTTCATGTAATAATCTAGTATCGTAGAATATCGCGGGTAAACGTCTTTCGATTTCGGGATCCGTTGCGAATTTGGCTACGCATTGCTCAAACGTTCGTTACATCTGGTGCCTTGCCGCACTGTTTGCAAAGCGAAATGATCCTCTTGAGACAACGCTGGTCTTTCGTCCCCAATGTCATGAAGCTCCTTTTCATACAGCCGCTGCAAATGTTATTCTATGCGGTCCGTTTCGGCGGATAAATAATTCACGGAACCACGTACCCTTACTGGACCGTATAACATCCATCCCAGAGCCGTGCGTACGGCATAAGGTGCCTGGCGGTAGCCCACTCTCTGGTCAAGCACCCAATGCGCCTCTGGCACGTCGCAGCCGATGAGAAGATCCACTTCATCATCTTCCCAGTCTACAACAGTTACATCCTGCAGGTGGGGCCACCTTGTCTAGATTGCGTTGACCGACGTTGGGGCTCGCATGGGGAGATTGGCCAATGTGAATGCCTCCGTTGGTTCACTTTCCTCGTTAGGGTCTAGAGAAATGAGTTGCAGCCTCAATCTACCGGCGGTCATTACCTGTGTTCCACCCACCGCGCTCACTGCCAACGACGCCGCCCCTTTAGCGAGTTGGTATTTGTCGGCAAACAGCTCTTTCACTAGAGTAGTGTCGGATCCACTATCGACGAAGGCCAACGCTTTGACCACCCCAGTCGGGGTCACTACTCCCACGGCCACTGCGCCTAAACGTACCGGTTTACTGGCAGATCGTGACGTTGAACAAATAACGCTGGGTTTGGTACTCGTCTCGGGTAAGGTTACCCTCGTCTGATGCATAAGCCGATGGTGTCTGCCCGTGCAGCCCTCGTAATCACATCTGTTCCTTGTTCTACAGGCTGCCGCCGGATGCGTGGGGTTGAGACTTAAAGAGCACGCTTCTGTCATCCTCGCCATTCTCCAAAGTTCGTCCACAGTGGCGTTGACGAACTTGGAGCATTCTAGTGGCCCATTTCTAGCATCACACGACCTGCAACTTCGTCGCGCCATGGCCTCGCGTGAAGTGGCTTGCGCGTTGGTCCAAGGCTGATACTTCGGCTGTTCCCGAGAAGTGGTTTGAACCTGGCTAGTATTAGGCCTGTTTACTCGGTTACTGTCCCGGATAAGTCGGCCAAATCTACTGTCGGCTATTTTGGTTTGCCTGTCCAAGTATTCGGTCAAGTCTTTGAAGTTAGCCTCTCCGTCTCCTCGGCTTATACATTCCGCCTCTTCCGCCCACCGACCCTGTAGTTCGGGAGAGAGTTGACGAACGTCGCCCTCCAAGGTGTGCACTGCACCTAGATCAGCCCTGTAACCTAAATGGTTGAGGGCTATTGAGCAGTTCTGCATTGTGATCACGGGGTCGGTCATTCTATAGACGTCGCCCTTGGTTCACTTTGCCTCTACCATCACGCTCACTATTAGGTTACAGGCTACTTTGAACGGTTGGCCAAACAAGTCCCTTAGAATCTTCCTTGCTCTTGTGTAGCCTTGTTCCGGGTCGAGCATGGTACACCCATCGGTAGCTTTTCTTGCTCGGCCTCGACAGTAGTTAGTAAGGTAGAGGAGCCTTTTCCCAGGGTTGGTTACCTTGTTTTTGACGAAAGTTTCGAACTGGTTGACGAATTTGCAGTAGTTTTCAGATCACCCGTCGAAAACCGTCGGTTCTACTCTTGGCAGACCGGTCGTTGGTAGCGTTGATGTTTTATAGTCGGCGACCGGCGTAGAGTTTCCTATTTTATTGCACCCTTATCTATCGGAAGTGTCGTAGTCGTTGGTCTTCTGCTCACGCTCTTTCTGTCTACACTCCTTTTCTGTTTCCTGGGCCTAATGCCTAGCCCATAACCTTGGTTCTTCTAGATCTAATATCCTCAGCCCAGATAGATCGACATTATTACAATCCATATTACCCCCAGTAATACATGAGCTAGCACTGCCAGGACTAGGTGATCTAGCATTAACTAAAGAATCAGAAGTACCCACAACCTCCCCAGTGACTTACAGTATTACGTCCTGTCCAGATTCCAATGGCTTCGATACTCTTCTTGGAATTTTGCGTATTTCCCGTTCCAAACTGATCTACTGAGTGTTGTAGCACAAGTTTGAGCAATGCACAGCCAAATTCACAACGGATCCTGAAATCAAAAGGCAATTATCCGTGAGATTTTACGATACTGGATTAATGAATGAACGATGACAACAAACAGATACAAACCTCAATTATGAGGTCACGGGGACTCAACAAACGAGAACCGAATTGCGGCGTGCGAGCGAGGAGCACGTGCGTCATGCAGGTCCAGAACAAGGATATGACAAAGTAGCGCTCTGGGCGCGAACAAACAAAAGTTGGTCCATAAAAAACAAACAGTGCGTAAAGACACGTCAGTAGTGTAGGCAAGTGAGTGATGTTAGGAAAAACATGGAACTGCAATGGTTTTAGGGGGATTTTCCGCCACTGGTCGTCACACTCCACATTCGGACAGTACGGCCAATGGTCATCTTCCAGCCCTTCTCCAATTACTACTTTTTCCTACCACACACGCGGCTTGTTTACTGCTGTCAGGGTGGGGGGCGGGAACCGGGTACGGCATTCTACTGTCACTTGGAGTCTGTCATCAGTGCCGTAGTTGGTCTGGCCAGGTTTTCACCCGGTGCAAGACCACCAGGCTCTATCCTATGTGCCTCTGGTGCATTTTCACATCTAACCTTGGTGTGAGCCACCAGTGCGGCCCCCACCATCAGTCTACTTCGAGTGTCCCCATCGGCGAACTCTACCGGCAAAGGTCTCGAATGATGTTCGCCTTTGTTCTCAAGTGGTGACTTCCACGTTTCCAGTCCTCGCACCCTTACAGCAGTGGGGTAAGGAACACTTGCATTTCGCAGCGTCCTATACCTTCCACCTATCTACATCCCGCCTTCCTTTCGGTTCCCTTATTAGGAGTTCCTCCTGATTCCGGATCAGGGGCCCGCGGCTTGAAATCCTTTCCGCCGATAAGATCTACCTTTGCAGATATTTCACTTCGTCATCTAACACGGGTAGAGCAGGAACATCCAACCCAGCTGGTCCATCCTTCACCATATTACACTCGCTCCCCTCTTTTGACGGTCTCGCCTTCTTAGGCTTCGGCTCGGTCTACTGTCCTTCATCAGTCGGCCTCAAGGGAGTTGAAGCAGAGACCGCGGGCCAAACCCTTGGAACGCTCCCGCCCGCTCCAGTGACTGTCCTCTCAGGCGTGCTTGCTACTTCAGCAAACGGCCTTCCGCTAACTGGCTGCGGTGTTTTGGGGCTCGTGCCTGCCGTACTGCCTGGCGGACGTTGGTCCTTTCGTTGGGCCTGCAGTTTTAGGGCTAGACCGGCCGCTTCCTTGCGAGGAACACAGACCCTCTCAGCACATTGGTCCTGTTATTAAAGGATATAAGTGTCTTCCGCCATTTCTGAACACTTCGGGTGGGCCCACCTCTCGCACACCCCGCTCTCTTTGCATTTACCATACTTTTCCAGCACTTAGATGGGGGTCATGAGTCAGAAATGCGCGGCGTTCTGCAGGACGCGAAATGTAGGAAAAAATAGCTCAAGGGTTCTTTAAGCAAAAGCAACTAACCTTGGTACTTGCGGGTGCAAAGCCTTAACACAAATGCACAAAACATTCTAATTGAGCATTCAAAATGAGGTTCTGGAACTGAGACAATTGATGACCGATGGGAGGCTCCACCTCCTTGCCGCCACCGAGACATGACTTACATAGGACGACCATGACGGCAAAATATACGTCAGTGAGTACAAGATGGCCAATAAGGGCTCAGTGAGAGATCCAGTAGTTGCGGCGGTTCTTCTCCTTAGACCCCGGCTACACCCAGATCCCATTCTTCATGCGGTCCGCTTTTGGGTCAGAATTATCTTATCTCCTAATTAAGTGCTTTTATTAGGAGTCATTTACAGGTCTCCGGCTTGCAAGCAGAATCCAGCGATGCGCTCATAGAACAGGTGGGTGAAATTAGAACCCAGCGCTCGTTTAGGCATTTATTATTGCTAGTTGATTTTTATGCCCCTGGGGAGACCTGGGTTAGACTTTTCTCTTTAGACAGCAACTTCTTGGAGCCTCCGGCTAGCCCGATTGCGGAATACACTTGGACCCAGCACTTTTCGTTCACCACCGGAAGCAGACTGGGACAGGGCTCATCGTTTTTCGGTCTCGTCGTCACCAGCGAGTGTCACGTGGTAGACGTTATCCTTCATTTTCCTCTGCTTGGAAATAGCACCGCGTAGTATTGAGATTTGGCTTCGTAATTCGATGAACAAGGAGTGATTTCTTAAATCTGAGGGTTAAATTCTTCAAAAAGGCTAGCTTCCAAAAAATCGGGTACTGCTTACGGCTTCAGTCGGTGGATATCAGCCGGGAGCTGGAAATCAACGAAGCCAATGAAATAACCGAGCTGTACTACGGTACTGTTGGCCACCTGTTTGTACCAAGAGCTGGAGAAATTGATAGGAAGTAACGTCCACTTCCCAGAAGAATACGTCGACCACCAGAAGAACCAGGGTGACTGTTTGCAGTTACAGGCCTGCAGATCTAAGGAGTGTTGCAAATAACTTCATAACAATCAGAAATCAGTGCAAATCTAGGATGAATCAATACCTTTAAAGCCAACAAACAAAATTCCTTGCTCGAGAACGAAGCAACGGGTCCATTATTGTGGTGATTCAACAGCTGTCACACGAGATACGGCCAGGCACAGCATCATAGCCAAGAGCGCGGAGGTGCCTCAACCAATCAGGATCACTGCGGACAAATCCGGAAAAATTCTCCCTGTGGTTGCCGACCTTCGCGTCCACAAATTATATTCTCCTAATCTAACGTATTTGTACAAACCCCTTGTGCAACATAAATAGCCTTCTTTTTACAGCCTTGGTCTTATGGCTACCTCCATTCGCGTAGCACTCGGTGGTGACTATTTCAATACAACCTGTCAGTTCAGTTCGTCTCGGTTATTACAATCAGTTAAGAACAATTTAGGTGTGCCCGCAGACATGGCCCTCTCCCCCTGCCTTACAGCCAGAAGAAGGCTGTCCACCTACTTCTTCAGCGCAAGTGGCAGAAGCCTTCAGGTCCTACTTGAGCCCCCTCCTCCCCTGCGATTGTGAGTTCAGCGATTCAAAACCACGTAGTTCATCTGCCACAGTAATACCCTGGAATCTCTTTCACTGATGTACACCAAAAGCTGTCTTCCTATTGTCTTTGGTTCCATGGGTCCGAACAAGGTCTATCCTCGAATTCCTGAGGAAGTAGCTGAAGTGATGTCCGTTCCCTTTACTCTGCTTCTCCGCAAATGTCTGGACACGGATGGTTCCCCCAGTAGTTGGAAGAATGCAGTAATAACTCCTGTTTTCATAAGTGAAGGCATTCATCTTCCGCGTAGTTGCGGAAAATTAGTCCGACCAACATCCCCGACAATATTTTCAAAAGCATTCTGATAACTGCCAATCCAAAACAACTGAAAGGGCATGGACTACTTGCTTCTCTCCAGCCCGGTTCCTAACATCACAGATTTTGCATCACCAATATCCTGACTGTGACGGACAGCCTTACACAAGCTCTTGATGATGGACGGATATCTCGCGCGACCTTTATCAATATTTCAAAGCTTTTGATAGAGTGCCCCATGATTTCCCCTTGTTAAACTGAAAAGACATAGCATTGCGGGTCAGCTCCACTCTGTTATCCGGGGCTTCCTTATGAAATGATCCTCCGCGGTGAGAATTGGACCATCCTACTCCCCTTCATTCCCAGTTGCTATTGGGGTGCCTCATGGGTCAGTACTTGGCCCTTTTCCTTTTCCAGTCTATAATACTGACCTACTTGATGTCAACCCCGTAAACACAGTAATGGGTGCCAAAGACGGGACGACACGGAAACCTGATCCTCTGGAAATGCAAGCGGCTATTGTTGCAGCAAAATGCTCGTTTTCTAAACGGAGCTTGCCAATTTATGACGATAACTGTGACTCAATGACATTTGGCAGAACTCCCGACCATCTTTTCTGGGTCAGTGGCAGTACTCATATGAAAGATAAATCAGCAATAAATTACTAGTATTTGGGCTTTCCAAAATACTTTCTTTTCCTTCTGAACAAGGAAAAGCCGGAAAATCTGGTTCCCGAATTCTCTGTGATTGAACTTCCCTTCCTTCATGTATCAAAAGAAGATTTCCACCTCCCCTATGGAAAGTAAGCCCGTTCTATGCTAGAATATGGCAGTCAAGAGGTACGCGCCCATCTTATCGGGCACGAGACCTGCTGGAACGAGCCCAGAGAAGGGCAAAAAGATGGCGAATGGTTTGCAACATACCCTACCCCTACCCAGCTCGTCCGACTGAACTGAATCTCTATCCTTTGGAAGTAAGATGTATACCAGAGGATCTTTTTCTCGTGTACAACGTATTCTCCGCAGATTTGGTGGATCGAATTTTACAACTCTAGGCCTAGAAACACTACTTGGGCGGAGAAAGAAACTGTTTTAGCCCCATCCCCACAAGTTCGTGCGTCAAAACTTCTTCCCCCTCAGTATTATATCTTTGTGGCGTAACCTTCCACAGGAAGTAATAGAAGCTTCATCCAAGGCTGCCTTCAGGGCTCTTTTGCATTGTAACTTGGGGTTAGGTCCTGATCTACTCCCGAACTAATCTATCCTTCTAATCAGTCGTGTCTTCGTTTTGTTTATTTCTCTTTTTTTATTCTACCGTCGTGGAGGGAAGAAACTGAAGACAGATTTTACAGAAATCAGTCGTGAATAAATGTGTCTTTTATAGTTTTCCCACTTCCTAATCGACGGCTTCTCAATCTTGCTTTCGTCTGCAGTCCCCTGTTGTCCAGTTTCTTTCCGTTCTGCAGCCCAGTGAAAAGAAGATAAATACAAGATCCCGGATTTTTTGGGTCCAAGCCCCGTACCGGCGAAATACTTGAAGACTTCAAGACGTTCGAGGAAAAAACCACTTGACAAAGCACAGGATACTAATCCACGGCGCCAAGAGCTAAATGAAAAACATCCCCCAAATAAAAGCACCTTAAACGCAATGTTGATAAGCTCGGTATTTCGAAGCAACCTGGGTTAATTTGCAAACTTTTCATACATTCGACTTAGAAGCGAAAGCACCTGTGGTATTCGTGAACAGCGCCTTCCCAGGGGGTTGCAATTGTACACCCAACAAAACACAAAGAAGAAACCTCATAACCTGAAGCACAGTAAGCGCATCACAGGATCCTACACTTACTCTAATCAAACAACAAAATGGCCACCTCCATACGGCTCACTGCAAGGCATCCCGGATTGTACCTCCTCAACACTTTTTATGAACTTGCGCCCCCGCCTTAGTGACGGGCCTTTTTAGAAAAACGATTATTTGATCTGCCAACTTTAAGCTGGAGTTTCGTCGTTCTAGTGGTGTATTGTGCATTTTGCATGTAGACCCGTCGATAAATGGAAAGCACTGCATCCAAGAAAGTGATGCCTCTGTTGAGTTTTATGTAACAACGAAGCTTATATTGCACCTGTAGGAGGTTAACGATCTAAGCACGAAATGCACAGTCACTTCACAATTTTAGTTGTACATTTATGTCCACGAAGTTGTAGCCTCGGTATAGCATGCTTGGGAGGTATTCCTTTAGGCTGCTTGTCAAATTTGTTAATAATAACCTGACTTATCAGATAATTGTTCCAGTTGGACTTCCGGCTGAAACTCCTACCTACTAATGACAGTTTTGTGCAAAAAAGTGAAACTTCGCCTTACAACTGGTGTGATATGCATTTCGCATTCAAATTCGTCAAACAAATGTCATTCTGCATCCAAGAAATTGATACTCCTGGTGAGTTTCATATAAGGAGAAAGTCTATGTTGCATCAGTAGGAGGTTAAAAATGTTGTCATATATTGCGCGGTCAAATATCAATCTTAATTGTACATTTGTTTGCACATATCCTCAGTCTCAGTATGGCACGCTTGTGAGGTATTCCTTGAAGCCGCATTTTATCATGCTTAATAGTATGCTTTCGGACATTCTACCCGCTAATCGTACTTGTGCGCACACAAATTTGTAGACCCTGCGTGGCTGTGTAATGTATACAGTGACTGTGGTTATTATTAGGTTTTGCCGAACGACTTAGAATAGCTTGTTGGTGGAATCGAAGGCTTTTTTCTTTCCACTGTGGGCGCGATCAAAGTCTGTTTAAAGTCCACCAACTTTCATGGTAGTACCTTAATCTGCAACGAAGGTGGTATGCATTCTTTGTGAGCACTAATGATGTGACTGAAACGCGTTATAAAAATGATGCATATGTCGTTGTGGCCAAGGTTAAGGTAGACCGTGATGAGTGCATCTCATGATGGTGGTGAACGTGAAGTACGAGCAAAGTAGAGCGTCCACTGGGTAAAGTGAGAATAATAAGGGATTACATCCCGTAACCGACCACAAAATGAATGGAGGATGTGTATGTGGAGGTGCGGGTACATGTACACGTGTCCGCAAAAAATGGAATATGTATGTGCATATAATCCTCTGCAGCACATATCAGTATTGATGAAGCCAATGATAATCCTTCCTCAATACAAATTTGCAAGCCGAGGGTTTATCGTACCCTACCTGTAAATGGACTTTTGCAGTTAGATGTGCAACCGGAATGATATGCGCAACTGATCGGCAAATGCAGTTCAGGTGCTGGCTTGTGCACTATGTGCAGGTAGTTTGTATGGCACCCCTCCACCGTTGGTTTTCTGAAGGTTGAAATTCTGATATGTGTGTATATATACGTGTATACGTATGTTTATATATATATATATATATATATATATATATATATACGCATGTACTTGTTCTATGCAAATTCCGCAGATTTTCCTCATGCAAGTGCAGCGCACACGTTGCCGAACGCACTGTATACTGTATGTTATCGTATGGGAATTAGCTTCTATAAGTACAACGATTGCGATCGTGTTACATCCAGCAAGTGTCACAAACCGCTCGTGTCTGTGTACGAGCTCGTACACATGACCTAGGTCATGTTCATCGTTATAGTATAGTATAGTATATTTCTTGACCGTGGTCATTACTCATGCACAAGGCAAGATCAGAGTATACAGCAGTATATGTCAATGTGAGGCATTCACAAATTCTAAATTTATAAATCACACGGCAACCGAAATACACCAGTAAAGTCACGTAGTGTTTGAGTGAATCAAAGTGGTAACGGTTGAAGTGGGAATTGCGAATCTGTTTCGAAATCGCTGCGGGCGGTGTGGATAGCTGGGCAGTCGTAGGATTGCTGATATAGGCAACAACTGGACGGTCACTAACGAATAACCGGGCGGAAGAGACGCCAAAGAACAAGATTAAAAGTAAAGTAAGCGTGCTGCTTTCAACTTACAGTCAGAGATACCAGCTGAATATTGGACTCTGATCCAGCATTGGGTAACTAATTGTGGAGGAAGCATGTGAAATAAAGGCAAGTGAGTCAAAGGTGATAATAAAGCGGACCTTTTGTGCAGGTGATTACAGTGTCATATGGAAATTCACATTAAAGCGAAAAGCTTTGCCGGGATTTCAGTGAACTTTTGAAGAGCAAGAATGGTGTATGGACGTATAACGGACTTTTAAAGAAGAGCCGTCAATGAAACGGATTAGTGGAGACAAACGCTAATGGTTCGGCTGGCAGAAGTTGGAAGAGTGTAAATTTTTTTTGTATGATAGAAAATTGTAAACCACATTCTGGTTGGCTGCAGATGGCTGGTATTCTGTTCCATAAAGAACTTGGTAGCAGGTAGAATGTTGAGGGTAGCAGGTAAAAAAGGGCTGGTTTGACGAAGATGACAGCGGCGAGGGCTGGGTTCCGGTCATTGGTTTCGTACTGCAACGCGGAAAGAATTTAACTGTTGGAATGGATTATTGGGAATAGACGTTGTGCCGATGTGTTGATGGTTGGTGTCAGGAATCACCTCTGCGATCCGGTAAGACTTTCATAAGGTTTTGTTAATCAGTGTACGGTGTCCCATGTAACGTCAGCAGGCGACAGTATAGGTTTAAACCATTGATCAAATCGTCCAGTCCTTACGGTAATCCGGGATAAACGTCGATTTGGCCGATGGTTACCCCAGAAACCGATGTGATCTGAAAGAGATCAGGAGTGCGGCAGCCTGGAGAGTGTTCCAGCTGTGGGTTATGATTATGGTTTTGATGGAAACAAGAAAATAAACATTTTGTTATCCGAAAAATTAGTTATCGTTTGGCTTGTGGACCGGTCTATTAGGGATCCCTAGAAAGAGACTGGTAGCTAACTGGAGTAGTTGGGTAATAGAATAGATTTAGGGCGATATCAGGCAGGTGGTGGATGAGAAGATGATGTCCGTTTGGGAACCAGGAATAAAACAATGGTAGAAGGTATGGTCTGGAAGAAGAATGAGAAAATAGGAAGATAACAGTCTGGTCGATTCACCAGCTGTGGTCGAGGACGGCAAACAGTGAAAAGGGAGGAAAACACTGGCGGTTGAGGTGAGGATTTTTCATGTGGGAGCAAACGTGCTGGTATTCTGCAGGGTCAAGAGAAATCAGAGGTATACGGATTCCGGTTGGAATGGGGTCTTAACTTACCATGAGCATATGCGCAGCGAATTGAAGCCTAGTTACTAAGCCATGGTAATCCGTGTGGCAAGGCTTCAGTGTACGAGAAAGACGCAAGAAAAGCAGGATAGTACGGCTGAGTTCTAGCCTGAGACAAGAATTAAATGAAAGCGAGCACCAATCGCTAAAGGACGAACGGTTTTATTTATATATATATATATAAATGCAAATTATGTTGTAAAATGGCACAATCTAGTTAGGAAAAAGGAGAAAAGTGAGTGGAGCATACCCAAGGTATATATATTCCTGTAAACGTGGGTGCGATCCTCAGACGGGTCATGCGGTCGGACGCAAGAGACTGTGGCGAGGGAAATGAGATAAAGAGACGCAGTCAGTGTATAGCCCAGCTTAGGATCAATGGTTAACATAAAGGGGAACAAAGTTAAGCACAGGATCATCGGTGCAGCGGATCCCTAAGGCAGATTGAGGCCATGAAACGTGAGACTAAAAGGGAAACGCATAAGTGTGGCTAAACGTTTCAATAGGAAAGTTAGTATTTCACATGGAGTGGTCATTGAGCAAGAGTAAAGACTAAGTTCCGCACGAAATTACAGAAGAACCCTAGCTGGGGGATAGGGTGGGAGCAGAAATGGTGACGTCATAACTGGGTGTTGAGTTCAGTTGTTTAGCCACGCCAAGTGAGATGAGTCAGACTGGATTTTCCAGTTCGAAATCAAAGAGGTGGTGAGGGAACTATATGTGGCAGGACCTGGTGCTGAAAAGAGGTATTGTAAGCAAAGAGATATCGAGGAGCGTTGAGTTACTCACCATGCTTGTGTTAATAATTATAGGGCAGTAGTGAGTATATACACACATGTATATATATATATTGCATATACAAATATTATATATATATAAAGCCGACCAGGGGTTGCTTACTGATGCAGTTTTTGTAGCATTGTTGAGGTTGGTCTCAGGGTCGCAGACGCGATGAAACTAAATAAACTTATTAAATCGTGGAGCGGGTGAGACACATTGACAATCTGTGGGAAGTAATACGGCGGTCTCTATAAATGCGAGCGCATCTGGAAGGATTTATTTCAAAGTTGAATTGGCAGGATCCTATAAGTTGGTGTGGAAAAACAGTTAGTGGACGCAGACATGCTTTGCGTATGTCGATGGCTTAGTCTAGGAGAAGCGGTCAAACAAGGCAATCAGAAATTCGAAAGCGGTGAGGTTATTTAGGAAGGTAAGGTAAGCAAGAAGACAGAGCAATGGCTTAAAAGTCGAGGTCTATCTCGTAAGCTTGACTTTCGGTTATGTGAACGTTGAATAAGGGCAAAACAGTTGGGACAGAAGGGAATTTATCAACAGCATGAACGAATGCATACTTTGACTGAGAAGATCTGATGTCCAAGGGAAGTTTATTCCAGATTCTGCAGTACGTGAAGAAAGGAACTTAGAGCGTAGAACAGTCCTCGCGGAGAGTGTGGTAATAGTATGCTGTCTATTACGGAGTGAATATCCAGTATCCGGGGAGAAGCACAACTGTTTGGGAGAACAGGACTGCTTAGTCATTAGCTTATACAAAAATACCACATTTAGCTTGATGCGACGAAGCCATAGTGGTTCGATTTTGAGAGATAAGCATCGTTCCCCGTAGCTTAAGTTGGACGACCAACCGACAAGCTGTTTTGTGAATCTTCTTTGAATACATTGGATAATAATCTTGTCGGATTTTTTCGTACTAGTAAAGATTAGGGGACAATATTCGAGAATGGGCCTGGCATGTACTTTGTACATGTATAGAATGCTCTTCCTAAGCTGAAAGGATTTGAACAGAAGACCAAGACACTTTTTAGCCTTCGCCGTTTGGAAGACAGCATGTTCCGAGAAGTCGAAGGAGCAAGAATAACGAAAGCCAGGGTCTCTTACTAAAGGCTGGCTGTCGGTGGGTGAACCGCCAATGCATAAAGAACCAGGAGGAACCTGGCATTTGTAAGAAAAATACACTTACCGGCGGAGAATTTCATCGTCCAGGTTGAGCACCATTCATCAAGAGCGGCTAAATCAGCAGAGATTTTAGGGATAGTAGTAGTGAGGTTGCCACGCGAAAAAGTGTAGACTATCTTAATGTCGTCCGCGAACGAAAACGACGTGCCATTAAGTATTGTCGGAAACACATCATTCATAATTAGGAGGAAATCCAGGGGGCCCAAAACACTGCCCCGAATAACACCGCTAGTAACAGGCTTAGGATTAGAGGTGTGCCCGTTAATTGAGACAACCCGTGAACGATGAGATAAGTAAGACGAGAACCAAGAAAGAAGTGCCTCGACAATCCCAAATGACCGTAGCTTTGTTAAAAGGTGGGGTTGAGGTACACGATCAAATGCCTTGGATAAATCAAGATAGAGAACAACAAGAGACTTCCCACTTTCAGCAGAGTCGGTGACGAGATTCAGAAAATCATACTGACAAGTCATGCAGGACGGTGAACGGAGGAATCCATGTTGGTTTTGATTAATAAGAGTGAGGCTTAACAATTAGCTAATAAGATTATCTTTAAATATTTTTTCCATTACTCTCGATAAGATGGGGTTATGGTTTATAGGGCGATAATTGGATATCTCATGTAAAAGTCTTTTTTTATAAATGGGAACTATTACCGAGCGCTTCCAGTTAGCAGGTACGGTGCTACCATTAAGTGAAAGAGTGAAAAGGTTAAGCAACAACAGGGGGAGATCCGGTCCACCATTGACGAGTGCAATTGGTGGTAAGCCATCGGGGCCTAATCGAGGGGAGGGTTTGCTATTAGATAGCAGCTTAGAAATACTCCTGGCATCGAAGGGTATCGTAAAAAGGACAGAGTCGGTAAGTGATGAAGATGGGGGCGGGGCAATGACAGTAGCTGGAGCTGTGGCCGAAAAAAAGAATGCATTGAACGCTTCGGCTGTACAATGTGGGGAGGTGATAGGTGAGTTATTTTCCAGAATCAGAAGTTGGAAGTCGGCCTTAACATCAGCGCTTCTAGACTGATGCAACATAGAAAGAAGTTGCGACTTGTTAGGATGACTCAAAGCCTTAGCTTCTTGGTCACGAAGTCGCGTATTATCTTGTCGTTGAATAAGTGTGGAGAGGCGGTTTAGACGAACAAAAAGTGAAAAGTCGTTGGAGTTATGTAGTTGTTTGAGAAGTTTATGATACTTCTTATGGAGTGGCGAGACAGGCGACCTCTTTTCAGGTACAGCCTGGGCAGTATTGGACGATTTTTCCAGACAGCCGTAAAAGAAGGAGTAGAAAATATCCGCAGCATGCTGAGGGTCTTGGGTGAGGAAATTATCACCCCAGTCATTCTGCCGAATAAGCGTGACTAGCAAGGCCCAATTTCTGCATAGGAATGTATTGTTGGAGGGTTGTGCGGGATTAGGTGGGCCACTAAGGGGCAGATGGCAGATAGCCATTTTATGGTCACTACCGGGGAAATTTCGTGTTACGGTCACGTTGATGAGGGGCATGTTATGAGTACATACCAGATCTAGTGTGTTCCCATTTCTGGTAGGTTCGACAACACGTTGTGTCCAGCCGCCAAGATGAATGCTAGTGATTAGGTCCATAAGATTGGGAGGAACCGAGAGGGTAGGCCAACAGATGTGAAGGAGAGTAAAATCACCCGCAATATGTTTGGTTCCAGAAGGAAGCAAAGAGAGGTATTCGAAAGACCTAATGAGAAGTGGGAACAAGGAACTGGGGGAATTCGGTGAGCGATACACGCAGTCAATGTGAAGAACAGTGCTTTGGAGATTGATAGTGAACCAGAGAGAATCGGGAACAGAATCGAGTGCCGTATGTAAAAGAGGGGTGGTGGTGTAGACTTCCTGGACCTAAGCTAGGCACCCACCACCAGGCCGGTTCGTCTGTCGGTCCTTAGAAGACTGTACCCTACCAAAGATACTTGATCATTGGGAGTGCTCTCAGAAAGCCAGGATTCCGTTATTAAGATAATGTCGTAATTATTCTTGAGGACAAGTGTTTTTAGGTGCGGGAGTTTGTCAAGAATAGAACGCCAGTTGAATAAGGCTAAAGACATACCATTTGTGGGAGGTGGTATAGGCACATCAGGGGGTGGTGTCAGTTGGAAGGAGGCAAGCTATCACGATTGGAAGGAGCGGAGATTAGAGTCAAAGGGGAATTTGTTGGTGTTGAGACTAGTGGAGGTTCAGATGGGGTGGCTTCCAGCCAAGCGAGATTAAATGTTGAAGTGAGAGGGACTGCTGAGGAGTAAGGAAACTGGGCATCAACGGAGGGGGAAACATCGGAGCAAAGAGAAAAACCTGTGGGGTTTGGCGGGTCGATATCAGGCAGGGGCTATTAGGGGCACTCGAGAAATACCGGCCAGTCGGAATCGAGTATTGGCTGAAGGGGGGGGGTGCAGAGGGCAGGGTTGAAAATGTATGAGGAATAGGGGTGTAGGGTGGTAGATTGAGCTGCACGTTGTGGGAAGGGTAACTCAAGTTAGGTTTAACACCAAATATGGAGCAGTTAGAAGCGGAAGCAGTGGAGATAGTTGTCAGGTGGTATGTACGACGTGAGGCAGAGTGAACGGCGTGCGGAGGCCGTATTTTGGTCTCAACAGGCAGTGAGCACGGGGAATTTGTAGGGATCACCGATGCATTGGAGCAAGGGGTATTTTCTAAGGTCGAAACCTTATTCGGTGAGTTAAGGCGAGTTGATTTAAGAGGAGACAGTTGAATGAGGGAGGGGCTTGTGAGAAGAATGGGAAGACTGTTAGACCTATTCCTCTGGACGGCGAGTAGTTTATCACCGGAGGGAACAGAGGGCGAGTTAGAGTTGGGGGTGTACCCAACAGGCGATGAGGTGGGAGAGCGAAGCAATATTTGGCGCCTCTTACTGGGTGGCAGTAAAAGGGGAGAAGCGGAAATGTCTAGATCAATAGTAATGGGATTAGACTTTAAAGAGTTTAGTACGTGAGCAGATGAGGAGGCAGTGGGCGGTTGTGAAGAGGCAGGAGGCTCGTGTGAAGATAAAGCAGTGGGGACTTGGGAAGAAGCGGTGGAGCGACCAGCAGTCTGCGTCGAAGGCTCAGAACTGTCAGGCGCCTTTCTAGTGGGGAAAGTCAAAGGAGATCTGGTAATTTCCCTTTCAAGTGGGGTTTTATCTTGGGCTATTTTTATGTTTTTATAAGGAGAATTAAAAGCTATAGTGTAAAGCATTTTTATGAATTCTTTGGCAGATAGATCATCTGCAAATCATATAAGGATTGGACGGTTGAAGGGCTGAACGCGCTTACGCAGCCTTGTTATTTGACAAGGGAGGTGGGCCATATCACATGCATTCAACAGCGTATGCTTGACATGCTCCGGAGGTATTCTCTCTGGGACATGAAACACGACTGCATTACGAGAGTTCCTCACTCTTATGAGAACTTCGGATGCAACAGAGTCGATAAAGCGGCCAGCCGCTGTCCGGTTTTGTAAGGTAGAATGTTCGATGATTTCAGTGATGCACAGTAGGGGGGCGAGTTTAGATATCGTATCTTCCAACTTCAGAAGCTGAGACTTTATATCTGAAATACTTCGGTGTAGAACAGCTGTTCTCTCCGTTGCCAGGCCTACAAAGTCACAGAGGTCAACCGAACATTGTTTTAAGGCCACGGGAGTTTGAAGAAGCCTATTTTTTCTAGTAACGGGAGCATGAGTGGACGGGGTAGTATTGGAAGTCTTCTTTGCTACACGTGGCATTTTGAAATACCAAAAAGACGCTGTGAATGAGGTGGAAAGGTAACGGCAATCTAGAGTTGGGTTAGAATTTACCACTGAGAAAAAAATACCTGAATTTCTATGGGTTAACGGAATACGCTGAGAAACTATAATTTTTAGTATTCCCTAAGACAGATGAATGAGAACTATATCGGTAGCAGCACGCAAAACGACCTGGTGTAGCGCAGCCGTTATCTGTCCACAGTGGACGGTTTGGAGTTAGAATCAAGCAGCAGCTGAATACGGAAACTTTTCCCCGCACCACGGTTTTGCACTAACGTGACAGTTTAGTAGCCAGCGTGGTGTAAGTAAACTAAAGTGAAACTGGTCTGGCATGCCTTATACGCATCTCCCGCCCGCTACTAACATATCTCACATGTAATCCGTTGTTGTTCACTTGAATTGTGGCTAACGTGTTGAGGTATTTGTGCGCTGCGAGGTTTCACTACCCATTTATAAGTGGACGTACGTGCTTCGTTTATAAACAGACATCCTTAGTTAGGTGTGATACCGGGATGATGTGCGCAACTCACGCGTGAGTCCGCGGTATCATGCAGTTCCGGTATCAGCCTTTACACTATCTGTCGGTAATTACCATGCTACATCTCTGTCAGGGGCTCATATATCTGGTGTTTATTTTCGCTCATTGGCATCCACGGCTGGGTAACCCGAACGTATCTTATATATATATATATAGAGCTTCGTAAACTCTTGCATCCGAAACAACAGAAAAAGCCAAATGAGAAGTAGCCCAGAAAGAATGGTCGTGCTACCACACATACGAGGAGCATCCAAGGCAGTAGATCGTATGCTAAAACCTTTGGGCATGAAAGTCGCCCACAAACCCGTCAGCAACCCGCGGACTGCCCTATTCAACGGAAAAGATCATGTGAACCAGCAAGATCAATCAGGAGTGGTCTACGCTATCCAATGCCTAGGATATGATAAGGAATACATAGGCAAGACAGGTAAACAACTACGTACTCGCTTACAGGAACACAAACTAGCATTGCGACGCGCCGACCCACACTCACAGATTTTCAACCACTGCGCAAAGACAGGTCACGAAGTCAAAATCGATAGCGCAAGGGTAGTCGCCCGAGCAAAGAAGAAGGGGGGCGCCTGGTCCTCGAAGCCCTCCATTCGATCAACTAGTTCAACCGACACGTCGAGGTTGATAAGCATTACGTCACCCTGGCAAAACCGATTGCGAAAAATCGAGAAAGGGACAGACGAGCAACACAGCAAAAACGTGCGGAACTAGCCGTCCCATTCACACACTCACTCACTCACGCTTGACAACGAGTCCTAGTTTGGATCGAAAAGTCACGATAAACGTTTTACGACTCAGCGTACGCCTTGACTTCTCTATAATATATATATATATACATATATATATATGGACTTCCATCGCGCTCGTAGAAGCCACCGATTGCCAAGTGAAAACAGAGGGCGGATCAACTACAAGCACATTTATATAAGCATATGTACCGGTTCCATGTATATTCCGTAATTGTTTCTATTCTCTGGTGCTCACACCAGTCCGTAATAAGCTTGCTAGTATTTTCAACGTAGACATGACTGCTTCATCGGATGGTGCGAGTTTCCCACTCACACTCATTACGCATGTGAGTTAATTGATATAACACAGCATGCCGTGGGGTACGAAGACGACTTACCTGACCCGCAGCTGGGCAAATCTGGTACCTGCTATATACCGGTAACTGCATCCGGTGAGCATTGATGTCTACAAGCTTAGCTGCCGGTTCCTAGCTAACAGAACATCTTACAGCTAACTCTACCGGAGAGATAGTACAACCACCGGGGCTACGTGGCAGTCATTGGTACGACGAACCCAACGGCCTCTACTTCGCAGGTGGTGCATTCCACTACGCGTCACGAAAGTAAACATCATTCCGACCACGTCCGTCAACAGTGACACTAAGACGCCCCGTTGTATCGCACGTGAAAGAAGGCTCACGTACCCACTTTCCTAGTGAACGATGAGGAGATCATCTGAAGGAAGAAAACACTTCTCGGTATTATTCACAAATCAGAGGCCCACGGGGGCCGGTTTCACATTCTCTCATTGTTTGGTCGTCCGTCATCCGGCCACAGATAACACGCACACACAGTTCTCCAAAAGTCGCTTTGCAAATGTGCCAAATTTGTACAGGAACGGTACTTGATGAACTCGTTTTCCAGTTGACTCACTGGTCTATGAACTGCAAAAGAGTAAACGCGAGCCGGTCGTGGAATCCGTAGCTGAATGCTTCCAAACCAGCCAAGCAGCACGACCGTCGCCTGAGCGTCACCTGAGTGTCCTCCGACCGTCACCTGAGTGTCCCCTTTGAAACGAGGAAGGGACATTCAGGTGACGGTCAGAGGGCACTCAGGTGACGGTCTCGGAAGCTTATCGAAAAGGAATCCCTGATCCCATTAAGTTAGTAACACTAACCACAGCACCGAAATACGTACATACTGAATGATATATTGGTAATCTACGGAATAGCCGAAGTTCAGCGCAAGCGCATAAGCACGACCATCTCACAATAAACTCAACCATAATTCCGCAAACAACATTTAGCAAAATTAACCCCCGGAGTTCAAATAAAATAAAGGTTTTACGCGGGATAGTTATATATTTCTCTATTGGTAGATCTTTGTACACTGGGCTTGTCTGCGAACAATCGTCATCCAACCATGGGTCATTTTGGTGTACTTTGCAGTACCTGGAACAAATGAAGTGAGATACTTGTTAAATCGACGCGGTACGAAATGTCGTTATAATCTCCAACGTTAGAAATCGGCTTATGAGAGGGTTCTGCAATACATATATTAATGATGATCAAGTCGAAACTAACCTCAACACTTTCAGTTTGGATGGCCACGTCCTGATATGGTGGATCAGTGCTAATTACCACAGTCGGTCTGTGCCTTTGAATCCAACGTTGGATCTTTTCTTTTATAAAAAGGGTTGTAGCTCCGGGAAAATTGTGCTTCGTTACTGCGTCTACCAATGCAGGATATGATAACACAGAACAACATACTCACCGACCGTCATTATACAGACTCTTGTATTGGCAAATGATTGAAGCCCGTGGACACCACGCCAGTTAAATTTGTTCAAAAAGCAATCGGAGGTCAGTGTGTGCATTGTCTGACGTACACACTCCCCAACTGTTCGAGTTCTCATTGCAACAAGGAAATACAACTGCTAGTCTGAAGGTTATGAACAACTTAAGTTACCATTTGTTCGTAGAAATTTTCATCTTCAATTCTCTTTTCAACCTCTTGAACTCCCATGCGTTTCGCACGGGAATAGCGCACTGCGTGAACTACACCGATGCACCGGCAACATTTCCAAATTTTCACAGTTTAGACCTGACATCCTTCGTCGTTTTTTGCAGTTCCACAACCTAAGTGGGAAGATCATTTAGTCAAGCTTCAATTATTGAAAGTAACATCCATACACACCAAAGTTTTTCCATGGGTAATGTGTTCCTAAACTCGATCTGTTGCATTTATTTCACCTTCGCTACTGTTTCCGTTTTCCCAAATGTAGAAAAGGTGACATTCTATTTAAAAGACGCATGTACTGTACAAAGTGCCTCCGAGGATCTCGAATAGGGGTTGATGTTGCTGGTATAATGGAATGAGTTGTGACATGGGATCTGAACACGTCATCAAAATAGATAAATACATACGTGGTGACTACTGGACACCAAAGATAGCTGACATCAGCAGTTGCTTCCAGTTGACTCCTTTTCACTAGGAAACAGCGATTTCATATCCACCGGTAGTACTTCGGATGAGAAGTTGCCAGTATGATGACTACCTTGGCGACGATTTCGAAAGTCAACGTCATTGAGTAACCTCCCTGTGGTTGATGGAGGAATGGGATGGCACTGGACGCAATAGCCGCGCTGTGTGCATCTGTGACAGCTGTATAACCCAGAATGATGCTTAACCTGCTTAAGCATTACCTTGGCTAGATTATCTGCCACAACACCTCACAAACCACTTCTGCAATGAACACCACTCCCACAATTAATGATGCCATCAGATAATAATGATGCCAGTTCTTGTACCGGGTCTTCCAAATATCGATGCACGTTAGTAGGTTCGGACACTTCACAGCGTGAAGACCAAGAGGCGACACAATATTGGCCACAACTGCTGCGATGAGCCACAAAACTAGCTCATACCATCAATGTGCAACTTGATATAAAATCAGCCGGCTGTGACAGGTCTACACTTCAAGGCTCTTTGCAAGGTTTAGCTTAGTTCAAAATGTACGTATCCACGGGCCCCAACGTTTTTGTTTTGGATTCTCCTAGGCGACCCCAACAACGACCTCGGATCTAGTGGCAAGTCAAGCTTTAACTATCTCAGAGACAGTAATAAAATCCTCAAGTCGTCCATTGATGATTTCATTTGTATAGCGACCCGCCTCACAACACCTTTGGCCAAAGGAACAGCCGAACAGTATAGACTTCATAGCCCAGTCACCTTCTGTGAGGGTAGTTACCATTTTGACCGGTGTTGTAAATTTCACTTCTCCATCTATCAATGATGATGATTCTGTTGCACGCACTGCTGATCACCACGAAGCTTACTTTTCGTGAAAGTGATCGCAGCCATATAAGTTGACTCCCACTCCTCTGGTATGCACCTGTTATCCCCCCTCGTATTCTCACAACTACCCACGTTTAAAAATTCAGTGTGTTTTACCTAACAGCGGTAGAGGTTGTAGCAGCTGTGACTTGTTACTCCTCAACTGCCGCCGTTGAGACCTTCGGTTTTTCAGGATTGTCGATGTCATCAATTAAATCATCGGACTCGCTGTTCGTCGGAACGGAACAATTGCCTGGGATTTTGTAACGAACTTCACAGCAGCTAACTTTTACACCATCATCCCATATGAGAGATGAGTTGAAATCACCCCATAAACACTGCAAACTGCGATCTGTTTCTTGCGCTTCCACAATGTAATTCTGGAACAGCCATGCAATTTTGGGTAGGTCTTTTCTATCTACAGATGTGGAGATAAATGAAAATAAGTGAGATATACCCTCCGAAGAACATCAGAAACCGACCAAACGCAGTGCAATGTTTAACAGAGTAGCCTGAGACGCGACAACGAGCAACTACAGCCAAAAACTGACCGCCGCGACAGGAATGCATTGAAACAAACAGAACATCCAAATTTATAATACACAGTAAAATGGACATTAAATGTCAAAATGTTTTCTTATTACAGTTTTTTAACATGGAATACAAGGTTCGGAATTCTCATGCATTCATGACTCCAGAGATTTCTGTATCTGAAGCCAATGGGGACCATGCTATTAAATATTCAGAAATGTGGCTTAACGGAGACTCTCGTTCAAAATTTCTTGCATTTATGACGGATTCTCCGGTTTTCATATAGGTTTCGATAGGTTTCGGGGGCATTGCACTGAGTTCCCGAGATCGTCCCCTAGGCGACACTCATGTTACGGTCGAGTGTCCCTTTGTGCTGCCTGGGAGGTACCACTGGCCGAGCCCTGGCTGAATCGCCTATGGAATAACTGACAGCTCGGCAACAGGATGTACAAGCAGCACCTCGAAAATAGAGTGCAGAGCCTGCGCGTCAGTTTATATATGACAGCTGCTCCAGTCAAACGTAAAGAGAGGGTCGACCAATGATTTAGAAGAAACTTACCAACGTATGATTAACACAAACAATTTTTATCTAGTATTCAATAACTTCACAGACATGAGTGGTAACAAAATCCTCTTGCAGTTAAAGTCCTTGTGAGCCACAAAGGAGTTAGCAAGAAATCCATCAGTGTGTAACGACTCCTCTACCCAAACCCAGGTAGGAACAGTCCGTACTTTCCTCACTACACGAAAGTGCGGACTCGCCTCACCTGGGTTGGTGTAACGTGGAGTTTGGAATTGGGAGGATGATTCCTCGATCTCAAACTTTCTCCAAATGTTATTTATTTAGAGTTGTTAACTTTGACTTAGCAAATCAAATGTTTAAGCTGAAAATGAAACTTTTGTTTGTGTGTTTCGATGTCTGTGAGTTCATTGGTTAGTTGGCCATATAAAAGTCAGGTCGAACGCCAAGTTAGCCACAAGTTCCGGGTGGTTTCTGCTGGTCGGTTGGCGTAATGGAGCGGACAGTTGTGGACAATGCCAGTGAATTTCGGCGTTTGATGCGAAGTTACTTGAATTTAGAGTGTTTCAACTCTGATTTTCGGGAGTTCCAGTGGGCGACTTCATCAAATTTCTACATTTTTAATTCTCGTGCGGCTGAAGCGGCTCACAAACGTGGCATAGTTTTGGCGAGCAAAGTGGAGTATTATTTCATCAAGTACTGCTGCGTACATCGCAGACGGAGACATTGTTCCGCTAGAAGGTAATGTTTGTTCACTTCCGAACGGGAATTTATTCGTTGCTTCAGGTACCCAAACTTGGGATGCGAGGCTTTCGTCACGCTCCGTGCCGGTGGTAGTGTGTACATGGTGATGCGGTGGTCAGTGGTTCATAACCATAGTTTCCAGTGCGGTGCTGAGGGTTTGTATTTTAAGAATAGACGTCTGGCACGTGATCAAGAATGTCATGTGTTTGAGTTGATGCATACCTTTCGTCATTTGTCTGAGCTTAGGGATTATACGAAGAAGGCGTTCAATCGTCGTCTTTGTGATGACGATTTCTGGTCCATCAGAGATAGGCTTGCTACCTGGGATGGTCGGAACGAGGCGACCATGGTTGGTCAATTGGTAAAAGATAGAGGGCAATAGAAGATTTTATGTGATGGTGACGTTATTAGGTTTGTGTTTTTGTGCCCTTTGTTGGCATGGAACTAAGCAGCAAGCTTTGCGATGTTATGCTTGCGGATGCAACTCACCAAATGAATTGTGGTGGGTATGCTTTGTGGCACGTAATGATCGTTGACAAAACGGGTTTAGGAGGTAGTGTGTTATATGCCATTCCTCTCAACGAGAGTGGCAACAGCTATCGTACAGCTGTGCGCTACCTGGCTGAGGCGTTGCCTCAGTCGAGAGGTTGCAAAACGATAGTGGTTGATAGGAGCTTAGCACTGTGTAATGCCTTCGCGGTGCAGTTCCGCGATGTGCGAACAGTGTTCTGTAGGTTTCGTGTACTTCAAGAAATGAAAAAGAAGTGTGATCATTTGTGTGCATTGTCAAATATGGACAGGCTTAGACTGTTCCAGTGGGTGAGTAACATGGTGTACGCTGAAAGCAGCGTAAGCTTTCTTGTGTTTTCAAAAGCTATACAAGCCAGAAGCCCGGAAGCTGCCAAGTATCTCCTACATACTTGGATGCCATTTAAGGCAAACTGGGTGAGGCATATGACGCGTCATTACATGTTGTTTCACAATTTTATTACAAATAGAATGGAAGTAGAGAACAGGCATCTGAAAGATGGCCTGTCCCGAACGTCATCGGTTTATGACGTATTTAAAAAAGTGGTTGACCGTTCGGAGTCACTAGCTGATAAGCGTAGGCGACGACTAGCTTGGGACAAGATGGTCCAATGCACAGCCCCAGAAGAGCTACAGTGGGTGTATTCGCTTCTAAATAAAATAACACCTTATACACGTGAGGTCTTAGCGCAACATCTTCATAGCCAAAACGTTTTGTGCATTACTTTATTGAATGGCTCCTATGCTGTTCGTACGTAAAGGGGCCGTGTATACGGAGTATCGCTACTTTCAGGCCGCCCACAGTGTGACTGTTCGTTCAGTCATCAGTGGGCTTTGCCATGTCTACACGTGCTTCGTGTGGTTAAGGGGACTAGATTTCCTCTGAAACAGATACAAACCGGCCGATGGACATTGGCAAATACAAATGCACCGATGAACGTGAAAACTACACGGGTTAGCCAAATGCCGGAGCAAGTGCGGGTCACCGGCAAAAATGTAAAACTAGCCGAATGTGAAAATATCGCGAAGGACTTAGCCGTCGCATTAAGCAATCTCGGGGGTGACAACTACCGGAATTTGACAAACCAGATTAGACACTTGACGCGCATCCATGGTCTACATCCGAGGGCAAGAATTAGAGTGGAGGTGACTTACGATAGCCCCGTGAGGGATAAGGAGGATTCGAAGAAAATGGTGCCTTCCTGTAGTTCCTCAGATGTTTGTTCAGCAATACCTAGCACCAGTGACGGTGTATCGAAATCTAAGCGCAAATCACCTTTGGGTGTCAGGAGTGTAGGTGAAGAGGACATCGTTGTCGTAGGGCATCCGCTGCAAGCGGTGTAGTTCCGACGGTTGCGGACCACTAACTCTGCCGAATACCGAACTACCAACAAAAAAAGACAACTGGATCCTCAGGCCTCGCCGATACGGTAGGAGGTCTGCAGTATATGCAGGATGGAGGAACCAACAGTTGACCTGGATGAAGACGTACAATGGGTTCAGTGCCAGTCCTGCGGACACTGGACGCATTTTCAATGCGCTGGTTTTCAACGCGACGAAGACTACATCTGCGTGCACTGCCTGGCTCGATGACGGAGGATGATTCACAAGTGAACGCAAAAAGAGGCGGGTGGGGCCACCATAATCTGATTACCATGAATTTTCCGTGCATTCAGTTGCTTTCCTTAGTCTTAGATAAGTGCGTTAGCGCGTGAGTCTTAGGACTCACGCACGTGAAAGAATTCTTTCACGTGCTCAACGGGTTGGTTATAGCACACTTAGATTGCTTTACTGCATACGTTAAAACCGTGATGGGGCGGTGAATAAGCCCTGCGATTGGTCACAAAATCTCCGTAAAGTGTGCACCGTTAATCGCCTTACGTATTACTGCTAAGATAGTTAAGTGTACAAGCTCAACACTAGGAGAAGTAGGATAACGCTGAGGAGAACATTAGGTTGTTTACAACTAAGTGTACCTATTGGAGGCAATTTCAATCGCTGCTTGGATATATATATATATATATATATATATATATATTCTCTCCGAATGTTATCCACAAATGAACGGTGGAAAACCATAAGATTTTGTCAAAAAACAATAATTTCTATTCGCTTTCAGTCATTTAACGATAACTTACGAAGATCGCCTGACTAGTTGTAGCAGAATAGCTAGAAAGGAAAATGGTATTTCGATTCCACCATTGAGTTGTTTCAAGTCAGTTCATAAGTATATTCTCCTCATGTTTTCAATTATTAGGTACAATCGACGAAGAGCACCTTTAAAAATTCCCTAGGGGTTCTTTGGGCCTAAAAGCATCATTAAGGAGCCATCAGGCCCTGTAGCGTCAATGTCGCACACTAAAAATCTTCGACGTAAGAAATATGCAGAAAACAATGACCCAGCAACCGATTTACATTTTTATGGCATCGTACCCAATGATACGTTATATATATGTTCAGTACGTCACCGAATCCATCGATATGGCACCATGGTTGTAAAAAGAAGATAATCATCCAGCTTTCTAGTTATGAGAAGTGCAGAAAACTGCCTGAGCTGGAAAATTTATCGCAATTTTTAACATTGTCATTGAAGCAATTTTACACTAAATACCGCAAAGATTACCAAGGTATCAGCAAAAAAGAAGGTAGATCAATATGACATTTTCAAATTTCGCGCCTAAAAAATAGAGGAGCCAAGCAAGGTGGGGTGACTCCGTCATACCCTCCCCAAGCAGCACGACCGTCACCTGAGCGTCACCTGAACGTCACCTGCGTGTCCCCTGGCCGTCCCCTGAGTGTCCTCCGACCGTCACCTGAGTGTCCCCTTTGAAACGAAAAAGGGACACCCAGGTGACGGTCAGGGGACACTCATGTGACGGTCAGGGGACACTCAGGTGACGGTCAGGGGACACTCAGGTGACGGTCAGGGGACACTCAGGTGACGGTCAGGAGGCACTCAGGTGACGGTCAGGGGACACTCAGGTGACGGTCAGGGACACTCAAGTGACGGTCAGGGGACACCCAGGTGACGGTCTCGGAAGCTTATCGAAACGGACTCCCCTGACACCATTAAATTTGTAACACTAACTACAACACCGAAATACGTACATACTAAATAACATACTGGTAATCTACGGAACAGCCGAAGGTCAGCGCAAGCGCATAAGCACGACCATCTTACAGTAAGCTTAACCATAATTCCGCATACAACATTTAGCGGAATCAATCCCCGGGAGTTCAAATAAAATACAGGTTTCACGGAGGAGGATTATATATTTCGCTATTTGTAAATCTGTGTACACTAGGCTTGTCAGAGAACAATCATCATCCATCCATGTAACAGCCGGTCGTGGAAAATCCCCTTTTTTCCCTCGCGATTCAGTGTTTTTTCCCAACATCACTCATTTCCATACACTATTGACTTGTCTTTACGAACTGGTTGTTTTTCTGGACCAATTGTTGTTTGTTCGCGCCCAGAGCGCTATTTTGGCACATCCTTGCTCAGGACCTGCGTGACGCACGTGCTGTCTGCTCACACGCTGCTATTCGGTTTCTCGTTGTTGAGTCTTTGTGATCGTATTATTGAGGTTTGTATATTGTTTATGTCATTGTTTATTTTAATAATCTAGTATCGTAGAATTATCACGGATAATCGCCTTCTGATTTCGGGATCCGTTGCGAATTTGGCTACGCATTGCTCAAACGTTCGTAACAATACTCAATAGATCTATTTGGAACGAGGAAAATTCACGCAAAATGCCAAGGAAAGGATCAAAGGCAGTCGAACCCGGACAGGAATTAATACGGCAAGTCTCTGGGTAGGTTTTGGGTACTTATGATTCTTTAGTTAACGCTAGATCGCCTAGTCCTGTCAGTGCTAGCTCATGTGTTATTGAAAGCAATATTGATCGTAAGGACGTTGATTTATATAAGCTGAGAATAATAGAACTAGAGCAACAGTTACTTTCGGCTAGACTACAGGCGCATGAAGCAGAGAAGTGTACACAGAAACAGCGAGAGTATAGGACCAGTGACTTCGACACTTCCGATAGGTTAGAGTGCAATAAGGTAGGGAACCCCACGCAGGTCGCCGACTACAAACCACCATCGATCGATCTGCCTAGAGTGGAGTTAACGGTTTTCGACGGGCGAGCTGAGCAATATTGCAAGTTTGTCAAACAGTTCGAGACGTTCGTCGAAAACAAGGTGACCGACCCTGGGCAAAGGCTTCTTTACCTTACTCACTACTGCCGAGGCCGAGCGCGAGAAGCTATCGACGGATGCACCATGCTCGATCCAGAACAAGGCTACACAAGGGCAAGAAAGATTCTGAGGGACTTGTTTGGCCAACCTTTCAAAGTAGCCCGTAACCTAATAGAGGGCGTGATGGCAGAGGCAAAGAAAACCAAGGGCGACGTCTACACCATGGCCGACCTGGTGATCAAGATGCAGAACTGCTCAATAGCCCTCGACCATTTAGGTTACAGAGCTGATCTAGACGCCATGCACACTTTGGAAGGCATAGTCCGTCACCTCTCTCCCGAACTACAGGGTCGGTGGGCGGAAGAAGCTGAACGGATAAGCCGAGGCGACAGAGAAGCCAACTTCGAAGACCTGACTGAATACTTAGACAGGCAAACGAAGATAGCTGACAGCAGATTCGGCCGACTCATCCGGGACAGCAACCGAGCAAACAAGCCCGGTACTAGCCAAGTCCAAACCCCTGTACGGGAACATCCAAAGTACCAGCCTTGGACCAACACACACGTCATTTCACGAGATGCTACGGCGAAACCAAATTGCAGATCCTGTGGTACTAGCCATGGCCTACCAGAATGCCCCAAGTTCGGCAATGCCACAATAGACGAACGGTGGGGAATGGCGAGGATGGCAGGAGCATGTTTCATCTGTCTCAACACCACGCACCGGGCAGCAGCCTGTAGAACAAGGAATCGATGTGGTTACGAGGGCTGCACGGGCAGACACCATCGGCTGCTGCATCAGGCGAGAATAACCATATCCGAGGCGAGTGCCAAGCCCAGCGTGATCTGTTCAACTTCACAATCTGCCAGTAAACCGGTACGTTTAGGCGTAGTGGCCGTGGGAGTAGTGACTCCGACTGGGATAGTCAAGGCGTTGGCTTTCGTTGATAGTGGATCCGACACCACTTTAGTGAAAGAGTGGTTTGCCGACAAACACCAACTGGCTAAAGGTGCGACGTCGTTAGCAGTGAGCACGGTGGGCGGAACACAGGTAATGACTGCCGGTAGATTAAGGCTGCAACTCATCTCTCTAGACACTAACGAGGAAATTGAACCAACGGAGGCATTCACGTTAGCGGATCTTCCCATGCGAGCGCCAAGGTCGGTGAACGCAATCTTGACTCGATGGCCCCACCTGCAGGATGTAACCGTCGTAGACTGGGAAGATGATGAGGTGGATCTCCTCATCGGATGCGACGTGCCAGAGGCGCATTGGGTGCTTGACCAAAGAGTGGGCGACCGCCAGGCACCTTATGCCGTACGCACGGCTCTGGGATGGATGTTATACGGTCCAGTAGGGGTACGCGGTTCCGTGAATTACTTATCCGCCGAAACGGACCGCATAGAGTATCATCTGCAACGGCTTTATGAAAAGGAGTTTCATGACATTGGGGACGAAAGACCGACGTTGTCTCAAGAGGATCACTTCGCTCTACAAACGGTGCGGCAAGGCTCTAGAGGCCTCAAAAAACAGTTCGAGGTTCCCCTCCCATGGCGCACACCGGTCGACCCGCGGACTGACAACAGAAATTATGTTCTCCAACGATTACTACGACTAAAAGAACGCTTCATTCGAGACCAGAATCTGTGGGAACGATACGCGGATTTGATGAAGCGAAACGAGGACCTCGGTTACGTTGAAAGGGTGCCTGTTAACACCGACAGCAAAAGGGGTATCTGGTATCTGCCTCACCATCCGGTTATCAACCCCAAAAAACCCAATAAACTGCGCGTGGTTTTCGACTGTGCGGCCAAGTTCCAGGGCAAGTCGTTAAACGATCGCCTACTACAGGGGCCTGACTGGACCACACCACTGATCGATGTTCTGTGCCGTTTCAGAGTGGGTAAAGTGGCTTTGTCTGCCGACATTAGGGAAATGTTCCATCAGGTGAAGATTCCGGTAGGAGAACGAGATGCGTTGCGTTTCCTGTGGTGGGAAGGGAGCGACCGGGACAACGCAGTGGTGAATTATAGAATGACCGTCCACCCCTTCGGAGCCATATCGTCACCATTTTGTGCCAACTACGCCCTCCGAGAATCAGCGAACAAACATGGCGATCTGGTACATCGGACGGTGGTAGAAAGCGTCAGCAGGAACTTCTACGTCGACGACTACCTTGGGTCATTCGATGATGTGGAATCAGCTCTAGAGCAGTTCAGGGGTCTGACGAGATTGCTGGAAGAGGGTGGCTTCCATCTAACTAAATGGATGTCGAACGCTTCGGAAGTGCTGAAGGTCATCCCGTATCACGAAAAGGTCGAAAGGGTAAGAGATTTGTACGGCTCCCCACTTCCTATCGAGCGCACTTTAGGGATACAATGGGACGCGGAAACGGACGATTTTGTTTTCGAACTGAACGTTCCCGAGCTGCCAATAACCCGTCGTGGCATACTATCTGCCGTCTCAAGTTTGTTCGACCCGCTCGGTTTCGTCTCACCATGGCTGCTACCCGGAAAGATCTTGCTGCAGCGGCTGTGCCGTAAGAAAGTTGATTGGGACCAGTCACTGGACCGAGGGGACCGGCTGGACTGGGAGGAATTTTTGAACACCTTGAAGAAATTAGGGGACATAAGAATACCACGATGTTTGACCCCTGGCCATACGACACGGACTGGAGAACTACATGCCTTTTCCGATGCATCCGAAGTCGGTTATGGAGCTGTGGTGTACGGACGATGGTGCGCAGGAGATGGACAATATACCACGAGGATCCTGTTCGCCAAAGCCCGCGTTGCTCCACTGAAGTCGGTCTCAATCCCACGCCTCGAACTCAGCGCAGCCGTGTTGGCAGTCAGGGTGGTGCAAGCTGTGAAGAGATGTTTCGATCTCTACATTTGGTCGGTGAGCTTCTGGACGGATTCAACGATAGTACTTTACTACATTAACAACGTACGGAGCCGGTTTATTACTTTCGTTGCTAACCGGCTCACGATTATCCACGATGAATCGGCCACGCACCAGTGGAGTCATGTCAGGTCTGGCGATAACCCGGCCGACCTGTGCTCTCGAGGTGCGAACAACTTCAGGCAACTGGACACGTGGACGAGAGGGCCGAACTTCCTGCAATTGCCCAAACAGGACTGGCCCGTGTTCGAATTAAAACCCCCTACGGAATTGGAACTGGAGATCAAAGGCGTAGTGATAGCAACCAACGTCGTCGAAGCGTCGCCCATTTTACCGCGACTGGTCAGGTTTTCTTCCTGGATGAAGACGCTTCGTTCGCTAGTTTGGTTAACCAGGTTCAAGATAAGTTTACTAGTCATGAAAGGGCTACGGCCCTCAGGTCGGATACCGGTCGGCCCGATAGGTCCCGATGAGCTACAAGCGGCAGAGTACGATATTTTCAGAATGATACAACGCGAGGCTTTCGCCCGAGAACTCAAGAGGGAGGAAGAAGTGGGGCTGACCAATGAAGACATGCCATCTCCAAGAGGCGAGCTGAAGCGTTTAAACCCCAAAATCATCAACGGACTGCTGCGGGTGGATGGTAGGCTGACCAACGCCCACCTGAACTTCGACACAAAGTATCCTATACTGCTGCCTGCGAGACAACCCGTAGTAGAGCTAATGATTCAACACGTCCACGCCGTAGAGGGACATGCCGGGGAAAGTCACGTGACGAGCGTCATCCGAAAGCGTCTTTGGTTGTTGAGAGGACGAGAGACTGTAAAACGCGTGATCCGACGGTGTGTGCAATGCAGGAGACGCAATGCCACAGCAGGCAAACAACTCATGGCCCCGCTACCAGAATGCAGGGTAACTACGGGCTGGTGGCCGTTCAGTGACACCGGGTTGGACTATTTCGGGCCCTTGTGGATCAAGTGCGGGAAAAGATTAGAAAAGCGATACGGATGTATCATGACGTGCATGAAATCACGTGCGGTGCACCTAGAAGTCGCACATTCGATGACGACCGATTCGTTTCTACGGGCCTTGCAAAGATTTATCAACCGAAGAGGCGTACCGGCAGACATATACTCAGATAATGGATCGAACTTTGTGGGCGCTCAACGGGAATTGCAGCGTTGGCACAAGAACATAAACAGGGACGAACTGCAGAATCGAACCGTGGCCTACGGCATACGCTGGCATTTCAACCCCCCACAGGCCAGTCACCGAGGCGGCATATGGGAACGCATGATCCGGTCCGCCAGACGGATATTGCTGTCAATCATGGAGCAGCAGCCGCCCGACGACGAGACCCTGAACACCGTCATGACTGAGGTGGAGCGAATCCTGAACAACCGCCCCCTGGTTCCAGTATTGAACGGCGACCCCACCCACCTGGCGCTCACCCCAAACGACTTATTGACGCTAAGGTCGAACGAGGGTTTCCAAGGGCCGGTAAACCTTCGTGGGAGCTACCTCCATGGGTGGAAGCAAGCGAACTATCTGGCCAAGGTCTTCTGGAGGCGATGGCTACGGGAGTACCTACCGGCTTTGCAGACTCGACAGAAGTGGATGGCCAAAACAAGACCATTCAAAGTTGGGGACGTGGTTATGATCGCCGACGAACGCGCACATTTCAGCGCTTGGTCTTTGGGAGTAGTTACGGAAACCATCAAAAGCACCGACGAAATGATAAGAACGGTGAAGGTGAAGACAGCTAACGGAGTGCTCATTCGTGACATACGCAGTATTAACCTACTCGAGAGCGAAGACGGAGGAGTTGATAACCCTGTGGCCTAGTAAACCTTTTTCACACCAGTAATCGAGGTGGATAAAACAACACCATATATACCACACAATCTCCGTCAAACACGTTAAGGTGCTCGCAGTCCCTTCGTTGACATTACAGAAGGTTCTTTCCGATATGTGGTGATGAGTGCGATTCCATTATACATCCCGATACATACGCGCATGCACGACGCACTCTACATCCCGTAAACCCATCATACATGTGACAGTGTTCTTTGTTCGCCTTTTGTTGACGCTACCGAATGCCCCTTGCACATGTGGAAGTAGTGGAGCTCAGGTCACACATGCATGCTACATTTACTCGTTTTCTTGCCACGCGGTCTTTTGTTGACATTGCAGAAAGTCCTCCTTTGATGTGTAGTCATAACTGTGATTTCATTGTAACCCCGGCACACACGCACACGCACGCACACACACGCGCGCACACACACACACACACACTCACTCAAGCGCGTACATCCAGGACCGGACGGCCCCTTACGAGGACAACGTCTATGTGACCATTCACGCCCGCCATCGGTCATTTGGTCCTGTGGAAGATGTAGACTAGCCTCACGTCTATGTAGCCAATGGGTTAGGTGCGACCAGTAGTAGAACGTCGACGACGAGCATTAGACGCGCGCACTGACAGCAGGGCCTAGGCAGGTAGGAAGAATCAGTACCTTTATACCGAATCTTTGACTTTGCTAAGGATCCAGGAGGATTTTGGTGGGCGGTGTAACAGCCGGTCGTAGAAAATCCCCTTTTTTCCCTCGCGATTCAGTGTTTTTTCCCAACATCACTCATTTCCATACACTATTGACTTGTCTTTACGAACTGGTTGTTTTTCTGGACCAATTGTTGTTTGTTCGCGCCCAGAGCGCTATTTTGGCACATCCTTGCTCAGGACCTGCGTGACGCACGTGCTGTCTGCTCACACGCTGCTATTCGGTTTCTCGTTGTTGAGTCTTTGTGATCGTATTATTGAGGTTTGTATATTGTTTATGTCATTGTTTATTTTAATAATCTAGTATCGTAGAATTATCACGGATAATCGCCTTCTGATTTCGGGATCCGTTGCGAATTTGGCTACGCATTGCTCAAACGTTCGTAACAATCCATGGTTCATTTTTGTGAACTTTCCAGTACCTGGAACAAAGAAAAAGAGATACTTGTTGAATCGGTGCAGTAATAAATGTCGTTATAATTGTCAACGTTAGAAATCGGCTTATGAGAGGGTTCAGCAATACATAATATATAAACGATGGCCCAGCCAAAACTGACCTCAACACTGTCGGTTTGGACGGCCACGTCCTGAAATGACGATTCGGTGCTGGTAACCTCAGTCGGTCTGCACCTTTGAATCCAACGTTGGATCTTTTCGTGTATAAAAAGTGTTGTACCTCCGGGAAAATTGTGTCTCGCTACTGCGTCTTCGAATAAAGGATAGGATAACACGGAACGGCATACTCACCGACAGTTATTCTACAGACTTTTGTATTGGCAAATGATTGACGACCGTGGACACCGCGCCAGTTTAATTTATGCAAAAAGCAATCGGCGATCAGTGTACGCATTATCTGACGTACACAATCCCCAACTGTTCGCGTTCCCGTTGCAACAAGGAAATGCAACTGCTAGTCAGAAAATTATGAACAATATAAGTTACCATTTGTTCGAAGAAAGTTTCACCTTCCAATTTTTCATTCAACCTCTTGAACTCCCATGCGTTTCGCACAGGAATAGAGCAATGCATGATTTGTACGGATGCACCGGAAACATGTTCAAACCCGCACAGTTTGGACTTGACGTCCTCCATTGTTTTTTGCAGTTCCACGTCCCGATTGATTAGATCATTCACCATAGCTGTAATCAATGAACGTAACATCCGAAGTTAGATATACCAACCAAAGTTTTTCCATAGGTAACGTGTTCCGAAACTCTGTCTGTTGTGTTTTTCACCTTCGTTACTGTTTCCGTTTTCCTAAATGTAGAAAAGGTGACAATCTATTTTAAAAATGCACGTACTGTACAAAGTGCCTCCCAGTGTCTCCAATAGGGGTTGATGTTGCTGGTATAATAGAGTGAGTGGTGACTTGGGATCTGAACACGTTATAAAAATAGATAAAAGCGTACGTGGTGACTACTGGACCCCAAAGACAGCTGACATTAGCAGTTGCCTTTGGTTGACTCCGTTTCGGAGATGTTGCGGTGGACATATCTTCGAGAACCGGAGGTGGCGAGAGATCAACGTCAACTGGTACTGTTTTCCGTCGCTTGGGTTCCTCGTCGGAACTGGTATCTGAAAAGTGTTTCGGTTTCCTGAAAAAGGTATTCTGTCAACGTAAGTTCGTATACCTTTTCCTTTTAGCAAAGAAATCCATCGCAGCTGTAGCGTCGGAAGATGGTAGTTCCGACAATTCTTCGAGAAGTCTTTGACAACGCATAGCATCGTCGAATGCATCTGCAAGTTACGAACACTGATCAGGAACTTACCGAACATTTTATGCACCTTGACAACGTAAACAGAAGTGATAGGTGGTGGTGGCTTGCCCTCACGAACGAGCTTCTGGACTCTGGCGGTAGGGCAACGAGGCCACCTAACCTTTCTGTGGCCAATCATCCACTTTTCATTAACAATAACAACGGAGTTGTCAACTAAGAACTCCACGACGACAAACATCTGAAATGGAATATATACAGAATACCTTCGTAGAATTACCATTATTCCGCCCATGTGTGCAATATGGGATAAAACACCCACTTTTCACCGTAAGGTAGCATTAAACCTTTGCACATGACCTCACTTAGACCGTAGCAGACCGTGCTCTCGGACAAACTGTGACAAAGGAATATGCCCAAATGTCCAGAGGGAATTGGGTAGTCGAAGAATTCGTCACAGTGTTTAAATAGATGAGCATGCAATAGCGCGCCTTCCACTCTTTGGATGACGGCCGGTCTGCGGTTGATCAGTGCACAGTTATTTGGGGTTTCATTGCTGTAAATTGTTGAACCAATGTCCATCAATTGACCATTCAGACCCCTACGCCTTACGGGCCCGGAGAAAGTGTTGTCCCAGAATCTTACATCCGTGTACAGTTTGGCCTCAGCACATCGTTCCTGAGTGCGACGAAACACTTGTTCAGCAATCATGTGTCGACCGGTCACACAACTGCGAATGATCTGCATGTATGACTCAAACGGAAAAGCTGAGAAGTTATCCAATGTCCAGTGAATCCGCACATCAGCACCGATGTGCAGCCAACTGTGCACGTTGAATACTACCTCTTCTTTCCCGTACAACATCATGAATTTCTGGACAACCCGGGACAACTGGCGTTCAATATAGTCCAAGTAGTGGGGAGACCACTTGGTGCTACACAAAATGTATGTGAATAGAGAGAAACACATGAAGTTCCTGTAATGATCCGCCGGCAATACTTTCTTGAAAACCACGGGTCCGAGATATAACAGGCATTGCCTGTACTCTATTGCCTTCCAATATTCAGTGTCCTCAAGCGTTCGACACACGCGGGGAAATTCACACGTCATATGTTTCTCTATAGTCCTCAAGTGTTCGTTTACCTGTCGCACACCATTGAAATCCAAAATCGGTCTACTTCCAGAAAAAGATTTACGCCAAAGACCGATTAATCGTCGCATTATTCCAAGACAGACACTGTGCATGTAGTCGTTTGGAAACAGGTCTATCATATCCACCGGTAGTACTTCGGACGGGGAACTTCCAGTATGATGACTACGTTGGCGACGATTTCGAAAGTCAATGTCATTGCGTAATCTTCCCGTGGTTGAAGGGAAAATGAGACGGCGATGGACGCAATAGCCGCGTTGTGTGCATCTGTGGCAGCTGTATAACCCAGAATGATGCTTAACCTGCTTAAGCATTGCCTTGGCTGGATTATCTGCCACAACACTCCGCAATACAATTCTGCAATGAACACAACTTCCACAATTAATGATGCCATCGGATAATAATGACGCCAATTCCTGTATCAAGTCTTCCAAATATCGATGCACGTCGGTAGGATTGGACATTCCACAATATAGACCAACGATAAAAACTCGCGACGTAGGGTCCAAGAGGCGACACAATATAGGCCACAACTGGTGCGATGAGCCACGAAACAAGCTCATACCATCGATGTGCAACTGGATATAAACGCAGCTGCCGGGTGTGAGAGGTCTACACTCAAGGGCTCGTTGCAAGGTTTCACTTAGCCCAAAATGTACGTATCTGCCGTCGCCAACATTTTTCTTTTGGATTCTCCTAAGCGTCCCCAACAACGACCTCGGATCCAATGGCAAGTCGAGCTTCAACTGTCTCAGAGCTCGTAATAAAATCCGCAAGTCGGTCATTGATGATTTCATTTGTATAGCAGCCTGCCTCACAACATCCTTGGCCGAAGGAACAGCTGGAAAAATTAGGTTTATTAATTCAGTTACCTTCTGTGAGGGCAGTTATCATTTTGGCCAGTGTTGTAAATTTCACTTCTCCATTTATAAATAATGATTCTGTTGCACACACTGCTGATCACCATAAAGCTTACCTTTCGTGGAGGTAGTCGCAGCCAAATAAGTTGGCTCCCACTCCTCTGGTATGCACTTGTTATCCCCCATCGTGCTCTCACAACTACCCACATTTAGAAATCCAGTGTGCATTACCTAACAGCGGTAGACGTTGTAGCAGCTGTGACTTGGTGCTCCCAAAACTGCTGCCGATGAGGCCTTCGATTCTTCAGGACTGTCGATGTCATCAATTAACTCATCGGACTCGTTGTTCGTTGAAACGGAACATATGCCTGCTATTTTGTAACGAACTTCATATCAGCTAACTTTTTACACCATCATCGCATATGAGGGACGAGTTGAAATCGCCCCCAACAAACCTGCGAACTGAGATCAGCTTCTTGCGCCTCCATATTGTAGTTCTGGAACAGCAACGCAATTTTGGGTGCATATTTTTCATCTAAGGACGAAGAGACAAGTAAAAATAAATGGGATTTACCGTCCGAAAAACGTTAGAAACCGACCACACGCAGCGCAGTGTCTAGCGGTGAACTCTCAGAGGCGACAAAGAACAGCCACCGCCAAAAATTGGCCGCCATGATGGGAATGCATTAAAACAAACAGGACATTGAAATTTACAATACGCTATAAAATGGACAGTAAATGCCAAAAATTTTTCTTATTACGGTTTTTTAACATATAATATTAGGTTCAGAATTCTCATGCATTCACGATTCTAGAGATTTCTGTATGTGAATCCAATGGGGACCAAGCTACTAAATATTCGGAAATGTGGCTTAACAGAGACTCTCGTTCGAAATCTTTTGCATTTGTGACGGATTCTCCGGTTTTTACATAGTTTAAAGTTCTTTTTGGGGGCATTGCACTGCTTTCCTGCGACCGTCCCCTAGGGGACATTCAGGTGACGGTCGAGTGTCCCCTTGTGCTGCCGGGGTCACTACACATTGAGAATTCAAGCTGCGCGGTACTCACAGCAGTTTTTAGGATTTTTCTCAGTTAAGTCAGGACCTGCTCCCGTATAGAGTCTATAGCCCATGGTCCTCGGTTTGTGACACGATAGCGAATATACTCGGCAGCGCGCAAAGCAGAACTCAAAACGCTGGAGCGGGACAACGTGTGTATTGGTGGAGCGCAACGGTGTGCAGACGACGTACACAGGCGGAGCAAGTGGCGCCACCAAAAATGGTCATTGTTCAAATAAACAAATTTGTTAGTCTTCGTCATCGAGTGCTTTATTGGTAGCACTACAAGTTCAGTTGAATACGGGAATTGCAATGGTCCAAGCCCGGACATCCGAAAGACCACAGCGTTCAGTATCGTTTGGAACCAAAAATGCATTAATTTTTGTTATCCGTTATTGGTAATCTAAAGCTTTTCGTGCCCAACGGTTGCGGGTCAAACCGTTTGTTTTATCGCGCCTACAGTGCGTAATTGGTGTGAGGAGATCCTGGGTTTGAAAGACAGCTGATTGTCCCAGCGCGCCTGTTGAACGAGGATGGAGAACGTGATTCCCAATGGCGTGGACTCTTGTCCAGTTCGCAGTTCCACTAGATTGGCTTCAACTTGTCCACCGGACAGAGAGGCGAAAGAGTTAACGGCTGGGAAAACGTTTTCTCCGGGAATCAACAGACTGACTCCATTGCAGGGAAAAAAGGTTTTCATGCACTACGAGCCCGGAACAAACGCTAACAAACGCGTGGAAACAATTTTGAGAAGGTTAAAAGCGGTAAGTAGTGAAATGCCCGCATGAGGCTAACCCAAGCAGCACACCCATATGGGGCTCATGTGGGCCGCGGATGGGCAGTTGCATTCAGAACGATAGGGACCGCTACCGGGGCCCAGATGAGCTCAGCCCATCGTCCAGTTTTTTTCCTGAAAATAAGTGCCTCTTTTCTGCTTTTCACTCCCCCGGTTCCCACTTTATGAGTTCTTACTTTATTCTAGATTATCCCTTGTAGCACCCAGCCCGTTCATAACATCGGTTTTCGGTCGGTTTGTTTAGTAGCCATTTTACAAGTATCAAAATAGAATCTATACGAAGGAAGTTGACGACAGAAGTGAAGTTCAATGCCTACTTGGCTTTTCATCTAAATATATTGGTTTAATTCACCGAAGTGTCTTGAAAACCTCGGTATAGATCGCTCTATTTTATTCCCTCAAAATGGGTAAAATAAGGACAACTATTCGGAAAACCACAAATAAACAGATAGAGATGGGCATCGTAATACGTAATTTGGGTTAGTAAAATAAATTAACGAAGCATATCACGTATTTCAAACAATTGGCACAAACCGCTCCGGAACCGATGGGTTTTCGGCCGGTTTCCGAGCCGTTCCTACTATTACGCCGAGCGGTTTCTGAGTGGTTACCGACTGATTTCTGAACGGTTTCCAAGCGCTTTGTGCCAATCGTTTAAACTACGTGATGTGCTCCGTTTATTTCCTTAACTTTTCCCGAATTACGTATTACGATGCTCATTTCTATCTCCTAATTTATGATTTTCCGATAATTGTCCTTATTTTACCCATTTTGAGGGAATAAAATAGAGCGATCTATATCAAGGTTTTCAAGGCATTTCGACGAATTAAACCAGTATTTTTAATGAAACGCCAATTAAGCATTGCACATTATCCCGGTCGTCGTATCAATTCATTGCTGATCCTTGTAAAATAGCTACTAAACAAACCGACAGAAAACCGATCGGTTTCGGACAGGGTTCGAACCGGTTTTGCTGGAAGAGATTACAAATATATTTCTAATAATCCGAAGATTTCATGAAAGTCCAGTGGGTTTTTCCAGTGACTACAAAAAATGTTTTGCGCAGCGTCTTGCCCAGCGCTAGCTCGTTTCGCCCAGCGTTGGCCCATTAAAGCCCAGGGAAGCGCTGGCCGGTGTGCTACCTAGAAATGTCGGTACATTAGCCTCGAGAATATTTTGACAACTATTTGGTGCATTAGATGAAGCTTCATCTGATGAATGTGTGCTGATGCGCATTTTCTGAATGAACTCAACGTACGATTCATACTTTTGATCTATTTGTCCAGCGTATCAATATCTCACGGTAATCGCACTTCATGGCTTTATGATGGATGCAGGTGTGAGTTACCGTTTCATTTTCAGAGGCATTACCTAATTAACTGGTACTCAGTGACGCCATGTTTACCTGTGAGTTACTCATCTAAATTATCAAGCTCAATAGCTAATCAAAAACAGTCACGTGTGGCAGCAAGAAACAATTAAGTCAAACCTGACGCATTTAAAATTGTGTTGAATCACAACATCATTTGATGACCGTGGTCGAAGCGGCTGTCTCACTTCACTGTTCACACTCTAGGTGCTCGGAGTCGTTTTGAACAAGCGAACTGCTGGACGGGATTTTAAACAGTCCAGTTCCGTTAGATCCATCACGACGAGATTGCACTCCCAGTGGTGTGGTGGGTCGTGTTCCTCTGCGACGGAATGAGCTATACTGGATGGCTTACCTACACCGGAACTGCATTGAGGCTTGACGTCGATAGGAAGAGGCCAGACAAAGTCCAGTCTTCAAACAAGTTTGTGGTGTGGCGGAATTGGTATTCCCTGTGCCCAACCGTTTAAATCGAGGGAACGACACGACGCTGAGAAAGTCTATCGATGGGCATGCGTAAAACACGGCCCAAACACCTTAACCTGTTTAGATTCAGTACTTTGTCCAGAGACTAATCTCTGGTTCCCAACACCTTACACCTAACCTCATCATATCTGATACGGTGTTTCCACCATATTCGGGTGATGCTGCGGAGACATCGATGCTCAAACACCAAAAGTCTTCGCCCATCTCCTACCCTTGACGGCCATGTTTCTGAACCGTATAGAAGAACGGACATAACCACCGCATTGTGAACTCTACACCTGAGAGACAACCGGATGCCACGCCGACGACACAGATTAGAGGTTGGCGAAAGCTAAACGCGCCTTCTGTATGTGCAGTGACACTTCATCCGATATCTGTTTACCTGGTGAAATGTAACTACTCAGGTAACAAAACTTATCTACCTCAGCTAGAGTTAAACAAGCTAATACAAAATGTGGTGTGGAGCTAACCCAGTCCTGCAGCAACATCTTACACTTCGAAGGTGCAAAACGCATCCCAAACATTGCCACACTGTTGTTTAGGCTATCTAAGAAAGCTTGCAACTTACCTGGATCTTTACTCAGGAGAAAACATCGTCCTCGTATTCTCAATCGGACAGTTTACTGCCTGAGCAAAGATCAATGCCGCTATTCTCACACGAGGATAGGGTTATCTCAAGAATCAATTCAACTACAAAATTGAAGACGAAAGACGAAATGGAGCAACCCAAACGAACACCATTTCTCGTGGTTACTCGGGTGAAAGATCACTATAGGTATGAACTCGGCTTCGGCTGTTTGCATACTGGCATTGGAAAGGAGAAATAAATTTCTTTGGCAAACCCTTCAATGAGAGGCAGTGCCAGAGGACTGTGCGGTCGACTGAATTGAACGTCGCTTTCAGATCAAGAAAGTCAGAGATTGTGGGTCTTTGAATAATACGTCTGCGCTCCAAGGTTTCCCAGAGTAGAGTTGTGGTCGATACAATCACGACCGCGTCTGAAGCCCACTTGATTTTCACGCGTACACATTTCGTGAGCACTGGATAATTGGTGGAGAATAAGCCCGGTGAGCAGTTCGGATGCGGTACATACCGAGCTAATTCCTCTGTGGTTTTCACAAGAGGACCTACCGTCTCTCTTGTGAATTGGTACAATCAACGATTCATTCACACTATCCCCTGGGGATCTGCTCACCATCCCAGATTACCCGGGGTTTGGATAACTCGGAAACCAAAGTTCCACCCCCCATCATCATCATCATCGTACAGCGTTAAACAGTAGGGCAAGCCCCACTGACCACTGCCTTTCTCATAATGTTGCACGCTGAATTAGAAAGTATGAATATACAAGATGGACAGGGACTGGACCTACATGGGTGGGAAAAGGAAAGAACGCCCTAGTGGTCAACATACGGAATACACAGTCTAACTGTACAACCGCACATCAATCAGTCATTCTGATTCGATAGAAAGTGACAACACGACCACCACTGTTCGCGGTTCGCAGCCATATCCTTCAGTGTCTCCAGCCAACTGGTAGACGGATCTTTTGGACTCCAACCACGAAGACGTGAAGCACCTACTTTTCCTAAGTATGCTGTACATTTTCTCATTCCTCGTTGCCACGTCATCTGCTGATCTCCTCGTGGTCTCTTCCACTCCTTAGAAGGGGCGGAGAATAGGACACGGTATGGTAGATGTGTGCTTGCCATACGTAACACGTGTCCCAACCAACGAAGTCTACTAAGCCGGATGCGCTGTGACAGAACGTTCTCCGAATTAGTACCCAATACTCGATTTCTGACGTCAGCATTGCCTATTCGGCTAATCCACCCGATCTTAGCGATACTACGTAAACATCGATGGTCAAAACCTCAAGACGACGAATATCTTCAGCGCGCACACTCCAAGTTTCGCAACCGTACAACAAAACTGAACGCACTGCGGCACAGTATACACGACCTTTCATCTTCAGTGAAATATCAGATGGGCGCCACAAGTGCTTCAGTCCAGCGTACGCCGCTCGAGCCTTGAATATCCGTGTGCTCACCTCTACTACAGTGCTTCCATCCGTCGTCACGCTGGTCGACAACTGCCAGCACCTCCCCATCGAGCATCAAGCTCGGAATTATTGACGTTCAGTCTTGTAACATCATCTTGTACTTTGAAGGTGCAAAGCGTATGCCGAATGGAGCTACAGCTCTTGCGAGATTATCTAGTGCACGCTGAGCATGTTGCGTGGATTCGAACAAACAGACAACGTCGTCTGCGTAATCTAGATCACAAAGTTTTCCACTATTTCCTAGTTCGACGCCTACATCCTGAAGATTTTGCAGCGCACTCCATTATTTCGTCCATGAAGAAGTTGAACAGGAATAGAGACATAGGACGTCCCTGTCGAACACCACTGGTCGTTTCGAACCGACCGGATAGTTCACCGTAAACCCTAACGCGGCCAGAAGTTTGAGAATACAATGATCTAAGTAGGTTCACGAACTTCTGGGGCATACCTTTTCGATGAAGAACACTGAAAAGCGCTGTTCGATCAACTGAAACGAAAGCGCCTTTCGAGTTTAAGAAAATCATTATTGTCGGTCGGCGGTGCGTGTGACGCGTTTCAAGTAGTCGGCGAAGAGTAAAAATCTGGTCGATGCATCCTCGACCTGGGCGGAATCCAGCCTCCTGCTCGCGGACGTTCCTCTCGCGATCCGGTGTAAGACGATGAGCAAAATCGAAGCTAATACTTTGGTGACTATCGGAATTAAGCAAACCCCACGATGATTACTACAGTCATCGCGTATTCCCTTCTTGAAGATGGGAACAATCGATGACCCACTCCATATTAACGGAATACGCTCCTCCTTCCAAATGTCACGGAGCAAGGCGGTAAGTGATTTTATCAACGCCTCACCACCCAGTTTGAAGAGAACTGGAGGAAGTTCGTCGGGACCTGCCGCTTTCCCCCGCCTTAGTAATCGAACACATGACTCTACTTCTACTTCTGATGTGGGCTCAAGTGGTACCACCCAAGGAGTCACAGTTGTTGATACGGGAGTAACTGCACTAGCGTGCGGCCAGCTAAACTGTTCCTTGAAGTACTCGGCCCATCGGTCAAGCCTTTGCTGTTTGCTATGGATGGGTTCTCCATTTCTATCCCAAATCGTTTCACTGACCTGAGTTCGCCGTCCACCGGTGTCACGAATAAGTTTGAACAGTCTCTGACTGTTACCTGAAGCAGCTGCTATTTCCATTTCTCCGGCTACCTTGACCCACCAATTTTCGCGATCATTCTTAGGGCTTTTCGTAACTTGTCTTTGCAGCTTTCTCCGCATCTTATTCATCTCTTTACGGTTCGAAAGCTGACGGATTTGCTCCATTATACTCAGCGACTCTTGCGAGATCCAGTGTCTCTGATGGACAACGGATCTAGGACCACAGGCAAAACCTGCTGCAACGTGCATCGCCTGTTTGACATGAGCCCAGTGCTCATCTACATTACTGTCCGTCGTAGATCCTAGCTCGTGCTAACTTCTGCTCATAACGGGTGCATACTTCTGGATCACACAAACGTTGCACGGCTAATCGGGTTTGCGGTTTGCGACGATAACCATGGAGCTGGAGAGATAATCGCATTAAAACTAATGCATGGTCAGACTCTACGTACGTGGACCAGTAAGATTTACAGTTCTGAACAGAACTGCGCCACCGGTAGCTTACGGCGATATGATCAATTTGGCTTAGAGTGCCTGTAGAGTTAGAGCGCCATGTCGCTGTGCGACGCGAGCTGTGTCGGAAATTTGTGCTAGACAAGAACAATCTATTGTCTGCACAAAACTGGAGAAGCCTGTCCCCGTTATCTGTACGCTCAGCAGGTAAAGCACAACACCCACCTAAACAGGTTTCTGACACACTAAGTTTGCCAACTTGTGCACCGAAGTCACCAGCTAGCACTACAATGTCAGAACCTTTTTTGCTGCGAACGAAGGTGGTGAGTTCATCATAGAACTCATCTTTCTGCAAGTCTGAGCTGCAGTCCGTTGGGGCGTATGCCGAGATCACAAACAAATTGCGCTTAACACAACTATCCTCTCGAACGCCGACTGACCCCTGGAGTCTCAGCACATAAACGACTGCTATTAGGAATCCAGTCTAAAAGGGCAGCCTCAGCCTTGTCAGTCAAGACTATTCCTACACCACGTTGACCCACAGCTCTAGCACCTTCGTCTCCTGAGGTGCGCAGAAAATGCCTCGATGAGATACCAGGAGCAGTTAGTTGAATTACACTGCTCGAATCCTGTATACGCGTTTCGCTTAAGCAGCAGACATCAATCTTCAGAGAATCTAATGTGAGGGCTAGGCACGCCTGCTGACCGACCTGCACGAGTGTACGCACGTTCAAGGAGCCGACATTCAGAATTTGACGAGGCTTGAGGAAATGTGAGTTACCAGACAGAGGATTATTCCAGACACTATTCGACAGTGAACCGTTGCGAGTTTCGGCCGTGTTATCAGTGGGAGCATTATGGGTGGTTAGATGGGGCAAAGAGGGATGGTTAGGGACAGAAGACAAAGGTTGAATAAAAGAGAGGGAACTCTGAGCAGTAGCCCACTTATCACTACCCACCCCGCTTGATGCAATGGGCAGCGCGGTCCTGATTATCCTGCGCGACGACCGATGCAGTATGGAATTCTTTGTATTCGTGCAGTTCATGAGAGATGTTGGACGGGTACTGCTAGGGTGTCCAGCCACAAAGCAGAGAACGATTAGGGTCCTCATCCAAAGCCTTTAGTTCTAACAAGAATCTATCCGCAAGGCAGCGGGATGGCTTAGTGGAAGCCCATTTGCTTGGATCAATTATTCTTCCACTGATTTTGCCAATTGAGTTGCCAGCTCAAATCGACCCCCAACATGGAGGACCAGGAGACTGGACCTTGTCTGACCTCTACCGACTGACCTGTCAGATATGACTGCATCTCCAGCTTAAAGAAGCCATCCTGTATAGCTCTTTGGGTCATAGAGGCGCGCAATCCATCACACTTCGTCAAGATGCAGTCTCGTCGGAAGCGAATCCAGTGGCGCGAAAGCTGTATAGCCTATCTGTTGAGGAGATCGTCGACCCCCAGAATTGATGATAGACGGAGACAACTCATCAGATACAGTAGCTTTGTACCCTTTCATGTAACCTATCACCCGCATAACCTCCATTTCTGGTGAACGGGTGATACCCACCTGCATCGTTTCGCTGACAGGTACATTGGGAAGGTCCAGTGTGGAAGTGGGTCAATTGAATTGTTACTTAAAGTGCGCCGTCCCACAATCCAGACGGCGTCCCTGAGAGTGAGTAAGTGAGCCTTCGGATTCCTTAATTGACTCACTTACACTGGGTTTCCGCGGACCGGTGGCTCTAATCAAACGAAAAAGGTTGCGATTATTGCCAATAGACACGGCCTTTTCCATTTCCCTACATTTCGCAATCCACCACTGCTCACGGTCATTTATCAGGCTCCTAGTCAGTTGGCTTTTTAGAGATTTACGCTCTTCATTGAATGTGGCATCCGAAGGAACGGATCTGTGAGCATCAAACAGAGGAACTGATGTTGGAGATAACCATTTTTCTTAGGGCCTAGTGGAACCGGAGTGTTGTGTGACACTGGAAACGGCATGTAACGCATCCTTGGTCTGTTGCTAACGTCCAGCTTGGTCCTAGACATCCGGCTGCATCGATAACCCTGTAGACAGCTTTATCTTGAAAACAGATTGTCGATTACATCTAAAGCAACTGTTCGAATGGGTCGCTTTAGCGTTGGTGCGATCATGAATGAGACGTAAACGGAAACGAGCACGCAACAAGGCGCGATCTGAGTCCACAAGCGTAGATCAAAATGAACGATGATCTTCAACTGATCCACGCCAGCGGTGGCAAATGACAACATAGTCAATCTGAGCACAACGCTATAAGGACGTAGAAAGATACCACACCACTGTACGTCACTTTTTATGAGAGAAGTTCGCGCACGCCAGAAACAAGCTGTAAGAAGAGCACAGCTGCACGAGACGATCGCTGTTCTTTGGGCGATCGGCCGGAATAGCAAACCGGCCTTTTGGAATCGTACTAACGACCAACTTTGCTGTCGAAATCCCCAGAAATGATCAACACGTCCGTAGAACGAACGTTCTGGAACAGTTGAGATAAATGGTTAGAATTTGTCCTTAGTCTCAAGGGAAATGCCGTCAATAGGCGAACAAGCACGAACGCTTCAGTTTGATGCTTCTGACCTAAACAGAGCTGTCCAAACCAACTGCACACAAGCAACTGCTGACTGATATCAAGTCTAGCAGTGCAATGCTTAGCCCTCATGCTCAAAGCAATCCCAACGCCAGCTTGACCACAAGCACTAGATACCGGATCACCCGACACGCGAGGAGTAACGCGAGACTGAGGTTGTATCTGGGGTGCTAAGAGTGAACACAGAGGTGGGGTCTTGTATGCACGTTTCGAAAACACAGCATACATCGATTTTAAAGGTTTCAAGAGTTCAAGAGCAACCTGGTGCCATATCTGATACAATCTACGGACAATAACGGCAGCTAAGTAAACTGAACATGTATACTTAACAAGTGCGTCCGATCTATGACCGAATTCTGAACTACTGCTTTCTTCGGAGCCGCAGTTACTCATGGCATTTGCCTCGATCTTAAATTGAAGGAGGGACAATTTGTAAGGCCCTTACCAGGGAGGGTGCTGGAGGCTTTTGTGCAGATCATACTCCGCGGCTGCCCACACCGCAGAAGGCCTTTTTCTTTCAGAACTCTAACCTGAGCCTTTGATTCAAAAGTCTGACCCACGAGACAGTGGAGTACTAACTCAGCATGAGAACGTGACCGAATAATCCACAAAAGACATTCGGGTGTGTCACGTGAGATTTGATTGTTGCACGCATTTTGTCTTGTCTTCACTGGTGCTTTGTTATCGACCTGATTTTCGGATTCGGTCCTCAGCTCCATGTCCTCAATGGAGCAAGCGGAACGTGGACGGGGCAGCATTCTTTGGGTCGGGGGCTGCCCAGCCTAGCTGGGCGATAGCTGCCCAATGAAGTACGATGACTTCGCCTACTGTGGAGAGAAACCCCAGGAACTCCACTTCTACGTCCATCTAGTGGGTTTTTTTAGACCGGCAAACTGTTTCCCTCCGTGTTTATTCGCTGGAGTGTTCTTTCCAGGGGACATGGCAGTTAGAACCAGATGTTGCCCAACAAATGGGCTTCGTCCATCTAGTACCTATAGACCTATCGGGCATGATTACATCTATGGCCTAAGCAAGCCATCCTGCGTAGTTCTTTGGGTCATGGAGGCACGCAAGCTGTCACACTACACCAAGGTGCAGTCTTGTCGGGATGGGGTTCGAACATCGCCACCGCCGGCGCTGTCGTCCGGCTCGTTATCACGCCGGACCTACTGGGATATTGTGTAGTCCTCCAAACCTAGTTTCAGGATCATCAATGCTGGTTATTAGTGCAGTGCAGTGGGCCTGAGTTAATGGGGAATATGCCCCTTTCACTGCCCTTATTCACAAGCTCGTAATAAAATATGTAGTGGATTTGAAATGGGCAAATTCATCAAACCATGTATATACCTTGACAAACCCGGTCTCTTTCTGGGTCTTCTGCGATATCTGCACGAGTTTCCTCACTATCCACACGCTGAGCGGACTGTAAAAATAACAGAAAACTTGTGAGGCTCATGCGAACGTCAGTGAATTGTCAAAACAGGTATCAATCGAATCTAAGAACGGATTGAATGGGCCTCGACTCTTCTTGATTTATCTACGGGTCCAGTGTTGCTGAGTTGTATCAATGAACCATTTTATTGCAAAATTGTTTCTCCACACACGCTCAATAGGGAGCGCTTTCAGATCGGCAAACAGTTTCCCTCCGTGTTTATTCGCTGGAGTGTTCTTTCCAAGGGGGCATAGCAGTTAGAACCAGATGTTGTCCAACAACTGGGCTTTGTCCATCTAATACCTATAGACCTATGGGGCATGATTACATCTATGGCCTAAGCAAGCCGTGACGACAAGACTGCCGTGACGACGAGACTGCATCTTGACGAAGTGTGATGGCTTGCGCGCCTCTATGACCCAAAGAGCTATACAGGATGGCTTCTTTAAGCTGGAGATGCAGTCATATCTGACAGGTCAGTCGGTAGAGGTCAGACAAGGTCCAGTCTCCTGGTCCTCCATGTTGGGGGTCGATTTGAGCTGGCAACTCAATTGGCAAAATCAGTGGAAGAATAATTGATCCAAGCAAATGGGCTTCCACTAAGCCATCCCGCTGCCTTGCGGATAGATTCTTGTTAGAACTAAAGGCTTTGGATGAGGACCCTAATCGTTCTCTGCTTTGTGGCTGGACACCCTAGCAGTACCCGTCCAACATCTCTCATGAACTGCACGAATACAAAGAATTCCATACTGCATCGGTCGTCGCGCAGGATAATCAGGACCGCGCTGCCCATTGCATCAAGCGGGGTGGGTAGTGATAAGTGGGCTACTGCTCAGAGTTCCCTCTCTTTTATTCAACCTTTGTCTTCTGTCCCTAACCATCCCTCTTTGCCCCATCTAACCACCCATAATGCTCCCACTGATAACACGGCCGAAACTCGCAACGGTTCACTGTCGAATAGTGTCTGGAATAATCCTCTGTCTGGTAACTCACATTTCCTCAAGCCTCGTCAAATTCTGAATGTCGGCTCCTTGAACGTGCGTACACTCGTGCAGGTCGGTCAGCAGGCGTGCCTAGCCCTCACATTAGATTCTCTGAAGATTGATGTCTGCTGCTTAAGCGAAACGCGTATACAGGATTCGAGCAGTGTAATTCAACTAACTGCTCCTGGTATCTCATCGAGGCATTTTCTGCGCACCTCAGGAGACGAAGGTGCTAGAGCTGTGGGTCAACGTGGTGTAGGAATAGTCTTGACTGACAAGGCTGAGGCTGCCCTTTTAGACTGGATTCCTAATAGCAGTCGTTTATGTGCTGAGACTCCAGGGGTCAGTCGGCGTTCGAGAGGATAGTTGTGTTAAGCGCAATTTGTTTGTGATCTCGGCATACGCCCCAACGGACTGCAGCTCAGACTTGCAGAAAGATGAGTTCTATGATGAACTCACCACCTTCGTTCGCAGCAAAAAAGGTTCTGACATTGTAGTGCTAGCTGGTGACTTCGGTGCACAAGTTGGCAAACTTAGTGTGTCAGAAACCTGTTTAGGTGGGTGTTGTGCTTTACCTGCTGAGCGTACAGATAACGGGGACAGGCTTCTCCAGTTTTGTGCAGACAATAGATTGTTCTTGTCTAGCACAAATTTCCGACACAGCTCGCGTCGCACAGCGACATGGCGCTCTAACTCTACAGGCACTCTAAGCCAAATTGATCATATCGCCGTAAGCTACCGGTGGCGCAGTTCTGTTCAGAACTGTAAATCTTACTGGTCCACGTACGTAGAGTCTGACCATGCATTAGTTTTAATGCGATTATCTCTCCAGCTCCATGGTTATCGTCGCAAACCGCAAACCCGATTAGCCGTGCAACGTTTGTGTGATCCAGAAGTATGCACCCGTTATGAGCAGAAGTTAGCACGAGCTAGGATCTACGACGGACAGTAATGTAGATGAGCACTGGGCTCATGTCAAACAGGCGATGCACGTTGCAGCAGGTTTTGCCTGTGGTCCTAGATCCGTTGTCCATCAGAGACACTGGATCTCGCAAGAGTCGCTGAGTATAATGGAGCAAATCCGTCAGCTTTCGAACCGTAAAGAGATGAATAAGATGCGGAGAAAGCTGCAAAGACAAGTTACGAAAAGCCCTAAGAATGATCGCGAAAATTGGTGGGTCAAGGTAGCCGGAGAAATGGAAATAGCAGCTGCTTCAGGTAACAGTCAGAGACTGTTCAAACTTATTCGTGACACCGGTGGACGGCGAACTCAGGTCAGTGAAACGATTTGGGATAGAAATGGAGAACCCATCCATAGCAAACAGCAAAGGCTTGACCGATGGGCCGAGTACTTCAAGGAACAGTTTAGCTGGCCGCACGCTAGTGCAGTTACTCCCGTATCAACAACTGTGACTCCTTGGGTGGTACCACTTGAGCCCACATCAGAAGTAGAAGTAGAGTCATGTGTTCGATTACTAAGGCGGGGGAAAGCGGCAGGTCCCGACGAACTTCCTCCAGTTCTCTTCAAACTGGGTGGTGAGGCGTTGATAAAATCACTTACCGCCTTGCTCCGTGACATTTGGAAGGAGGAGCGTATTCCGTTAATATGGAGTGGGTCATCGATTGTTCCCATCTTCAAGAAGGGAATACGCGATGACTGTAGTAATCATCGTGGGGTTTGCTTAATTCCGATAGTCACCAAAGTATTAGCTTCGATTTTGCTCATCGTCTTACACCGGATCGCGAGAGGAACGTCCGCGAGCAGGAGGCTGGATTCCGCCCAGGTCGAGGATGCATCGACCAGATTTTTACTCTTCGCCGACTACTTGAAACGCGTCACACTCACCGCCGACCGACAATAATGATTTTCTTAAACTCGAAAGGCGCTTTCGTTTCAGTTGATCGAACAGCGCTTTTCAGTGTTCTTCATCGAAAAGGTATGCCCCAGAAGTTCGTGAACCTACTTAGATCATTGTATTCTCAAACTTCTGGCCGCGTTAGGGTTTACGGTGAACTATCCGGTCGGTTCGAAACGACCAGTGGTGTTCGACAGGGATGTCCTATGTCTCTATTCCTGTTCAACTTCTTCATGGACGAAATAATGGAGTGCGCTGCAAAATCTTCAGGATGTAGGCGTCGAACTAGGAGATAGTGAAAAGCTATGTGACCTAGATTACGCAGACGACGTTGTCTGTTTGTTCGAATCCACGCAACATGCTCCGCGTTCACTAGATAATCTCGCAAGAGCTGTAGCTCCATTCGGCATACGCTTTGCACCTTCAAAGTACAAGATGATGTTACAAGACTGAACGTCAATGATTCCGAGCTTGATGCTCGATGGGGAGGTGCTGGCAGTTGTCGACCAGCGTGACGACGGATGGAAGCACTGTAGTAGAGGTGAGCACACGGATATTCAAGGCTCGAGCGGCGTACGCTGGACTGAAGCACTTGTGGCGCCCATCTGATATTTCACTGAAGATGAAAGGTCGTGTATACTGTGCCGCAGTGCGTTCAGTTTTGTTGTACGGTTGCGAAACTTGGAGTGTGCGCGCTGAAGATATTCGTCGTCTTGAGGTTTTGACCATCGATGTTTACGTAGTATCGCTAAGATCGGGTGGATTAGCCGAATAGGCAATGCTGACGTCAGAAATCGAGTATTGGGTACTAATTCGGAGAACGTTCTGTCACAGCGCATCCGGCTTAGTAGACTTCGTTGGTTGGGACACGTGTTACGTATGGCAAGCACACGTCTACCATACCGTGTCCTATTCTCCGCCCCTTCTAAGGAGTGGAAGAGACCACGAGGAGGTCAACAGATGACGACGCAAAGAGGAATGAGAGAATGTACAGCATACTTAGGAAAAGTAGGTGCTTCACGTCTTCGTGGTTGGAGTCCAAAAGATCCGTCTACCAGTTGGCTGGAGACACTGAAGGATATGGCTGCGAACCGCGATCAGTGGTGGTCGTGTTGTCACTTTCTATTGAATCAGAATGACTGATTGATGTGCGGTTGTACAGTTAGACTGTGTATTCCGTATGTTGACCACTAGGGCGTTCTTTCCTTTTCCCACCCATGTAGGTCCAGTCCCTGTCCATCTTGTATATTCATACTTTCTAATTCAGCGTGCAACATTATGAGAAAGGCAGTGGTCAGTGGGGCTTGCCCTACTGTTTAACGCTGTAAGATGATGCTGACTAAGCAAGCCATCCTGCGTAGTTCTTTGGGTCATGGAAGCACGCAAGCCGTCACACTACAACAAGGTGCTGTCTCGCCGTGATGGATGCCGACCTAGGAAATAGTGAAAAACTGTGTGACGTAGACCACGCAGACGACTTCGTCTTTTTTTTCGAATACATGGAACATGCACAACGTGCACTCGATTGACTCGCAAGATCAGTAGCTTCATTTGACATGCGTTTTTTACCTGAGAGGTGTTAAGTAATGTTAGAAGACAAGGTAGTCAACGATTCCGAACTTAATGGTCGAGATGGAGGTGCCGGCAGTTGTCGACCACTTCACCTACCTCGGCAGCAGCTTGACGACGGATAGGAGCACAAGTAGAGGTGAGCACGCGTATATCCCAAGCTCGAGCAGCGTCCGCTGGACTGAAGCACTTGTGGCGCCGACCTGATATTTCGCCGTAGCTGAAAAGTTGTGTGTACCGTGCCGCCGTGCGCTTAGTTTTTTTGTACGGTTGCGAAACTTGGAGTCTATATGCCAAAGATATTCGTCGTCTTGAGGTTTTCGACCATCGATGTTTGCGTGGTATCACTTAGATTAGGTGGAATGACCGAGTGAGCAATACTGAGGTCAGAATTCAAGTATTGGGTACTAATTTACAGAATGTTCTATCACATCGCATCGAGATTAGTAGCCTTCGTTGGTCGGGGCACGTGTTACGTATGGAAAAAACGTCTGCCATACCGTGGCTGTTTTCCGACCTTCTTAGGGAGGGGAAGAATGCACGTGGTGGTGTACAGATGACGAGGCAGCGGAGATTAAGCAACTGCACATCGAACTTGGGAGAGGTACCTCGATTCCTCGCGATGATGGTCCAAAGGACCCCTCAGCCAGTTGGCTGAAGACACTAAAGAATGTGGCAGCAAACCGTGAACAGTGGTGATCATATTCTCATTTTCGAACGAGAACGATTGATCAGTGTGTGTCTACGGCTAGATTGTGTATTCCGTGGGCTGGTTACTAGGGTGTTGTTCCCTTTTCCCTCCCGTGTAGGTCCACTCGCTGTCCACCTTGCGCATTCATTTTTTCTATTTGTATGTGCAACATGTCGAGAAATGCAGCGGTCAGTGGGGCTTGCCCTACTGTTTAACGCTGCACGATGATGATGCTAGGTCTGTTGAAGGATATGACTTGGTATCGCATTCAAGGGCGCTCTTGTGTTCAAATTTTTTTTTTCTTTTCGACTGGATACTTTTCATGGTTCACTCCCCACTGGTTTTTGCATTATTTCCGATTGAAGTTGTTGCTGAGAGATGGCAGCCAAAACCGTCACATCCAGTGCTCTGCCAATAGTTGTTCCATCTAAACTGACCTGAACCTGTTACACTGCATGTGTATGGAATGGCAACGACCTGCATTTAGCACATTCCTTTTTCAAACGCCCATGAACTTGCCCGTGTAAAATATAGACAGTTTGGATAAAGTACCAGGCACAAACCCACTATACAATGTAAACAGATCGACGAACTTGGCTTTTCGACGTGAGGCGGTAGAGTCACTGTCGTAACAACTCTGGCAGAAAAGTGAATTATGCGAGAACCTAATCTGATTGTGAATTCCTAAGGGTAATCTTGTGCACAATCTACCTTTTTTACTGCAACCCTAAGTCGTCTCATTTCTTTTCGTAATAGGAATTGGTGGATTTCTTCGGTCGAGATGTTAATTACGTGATCACCAACAGACCCTTGGGAAAATCTACAGAATCTCCGCTGCACTCCCCCTCGGATATTGCTGCAAAAGGTAATACGCCAAAGGCGGTCGTTTTATCTGCAAAACAAAAAAATCAAAAAGGAATTGTATCTGAGGGACTGAAAACTCCCAAACTGTCTGGCGGAAGGCCACCAACACCAGCAGTAACTCGGGGTCGCGCGATGTTATTGGCTGCCCGGAATTCCACACCGACGCTTAAAGAAGCCTTTCGTGATGCCAGTCCAGTAGACGCCGTGCCATCTTCCGTTCTGCGTCAGGTAAGTCCTTCGTTATCCAATAAGGGAAATAAAAAATCGCGATAACGGAAACAAAACACATTTTCTGAATGCACTATAAGCAAAGGTTTCTGAGGGAATCAGTTCCTTCATTTTGCGTTTGACAAAAGAAGGGTTGTAGATGCGAGAAAAAGGTATATATATATATATATATATATATATATATATATATATATATATATATATATATATATATATATATTGTCGATGCCGCAGGATGAAAACCAAAACCGGAGCACAGAATCGTCAGGTCAATAATCTAAAGAACTGAACTGTATGAAGAGTATCGGTTTTCGTGGCTCGAGCCGTTCGACTTGTTCTTTAGGTTTGCACCAAGTCTGGCAAGTAGTAACGAACGCCGCAGACTGCAACGAGAGGCCACACGCTCCGCCAAAACTGATCGCAAGAGATACTGGATGGAAACATCTGAGTAAATAGAGACCGCGTCAGGAACTAGTGACTTCGGTAAACTGTTCCGCCTCATTCGCAACCCCTCGAATAGATACTACAAACAAGATTCGCTTTTTCGTGAAGTGACAGGAAACCCTGATTTCCGAACGGAGTAAGAAAATGGACCGACAGGTAGAACACTGGTGAGCTGCTCAACCGGCCTACAGACCACCCGACGGACCAACCAATATCAACCCCTCCAGTCCAGTACAAAAGCAACTGTGACCCGCTCAACACAGCGGAAATTACGGAAATGATAGAAAAACTGAAGAACAGAAAGACTACTGAGGAAGATGGAATCCCTCCAGAAGTGTATAAAGCATGTTTATCGTCATTGACTGACAGGCTGTGTACACCTTTTGGCTCCAATTAGCGAGAAGAAGCATTTCCACTCGACTGGGAAATGCCCATTCTGCTGCCCATTCCGAAGAAAGGTGATAAATCGGCATGTGAGAACTACCGAGGGATTAGCTTGATCGGTATGGCCGCAGAGATCTTTGGTGTGTTGTTATTAACCCATTTTTTCGAGGCAAGAGACCTGCGCACTCGCCCGAACCAAGAGGGTTTCCGCCGTGGCAGAGGCTGTGTGGATCGAATCTTCGCACTGCGCCGAATACTGGAGCACCGCTATAAGTTCCAGCAGCCGAAGGTAGCTTGTTTCAGCGAATTCCGGACAGCCTTTGTTTCGGATAACCGCGAGTCTCTTTGGACCATAATCCAATCCGATGGGATGCCCGATAAGCCTTTAAGGCTGCTGAAGGGGTACTACTCGACAACTGGTGCCAGGGTTCGTTTGTACGGTGAAGAGTCCCGCAAGTTCGCCCTCACTACCGGAGTTAGACAGGGCTCTCTCCTCTCACGGGTGCTGTTCAACTACGCCATTGATTGGACAGTGCGACAGGCATTACACAGCTACCCTGGCGTTTAGCTTAGTCAGGAAATATACATCTCGGACCTGGAGTTCGGGGATGATATTGTCGTACTAGGAGACTCCCCCGCTACACTACAACCAGTCCTCGACCGAATCAGTCCTTCGCGAGGTCCATCAGACTTGAAGTAAATTCAACCAAAACGAAAGCTTTCACAACCCATCTTGGCCAAAAAATTCAACAGCTGTGGATCAGTGACAAACCAGTTGAATACGTCCGTTCATTCAAATATCTAGGCTCAACTCTGCTAGCGAGGGGCCGGACAAAAGATGATGTGGTATTACGGATCGACAGCGCCAGAAGAGCCTTCCTTCAGCTAAGACGAATGCTGTGGACTCGCAGTGAAATCAGCTTGAGAACGAAAGTTCGTGTTTACCGTGCCGCCATCCGGCCCGTACTCATCTATGGCTGCGAAACCTGGCCATTACGAGCTGAGGATACCAGAAGACTGGAGGTTTTCGATCATTGGTGCATGCGGAAATTCCTCAAAGTCAAACGTCGCGCCAGGGTGTCTAACGACGATGTAAAGAGACGATGTTCTGGTATCGATGCGCTCTCCGTTCTCCTCCAACGTGGACGACTTCAGTGGTTCGGCCATACACTTCGGAGACCGGCGTCAGAGATAGCCAAGCAAACACTATGCTCCACTCCCTGCCATGGTTGGCGTTGTCGCCTTGCTGGGCAGCTGAAAAAGTGGATCAGAACAATAGAGAAAGACGTAGAGCTTCTAGGCCTTCGGTCAGTCTATGGAGCCTGGCGATTGAAAAAGGACTGGATCAGGATTTGTACCGAGCTCGCCACCGACCGCCGCGCGTGGTCAGCAATAGTCTGTGATATCCGTGGAGCTGACCTATCCTCTCGCAGGAGATAGTCGCGTGAAAATAAAAGTAAGTAAGTACTCAATGTTCAACACGAAACAAGTCAAGCAGTGGATGAAAAACTTAAACTCACCGGGTTTAGGTGGTCAGGACATGTTACACATGTCTTCGGAAGGATTTTATCGTTGTTCTATCTTCCTTGACACCAGTATCGGTTAGAAAATGAGTAAGGGCAATCAGTCCACGAAATAAAAAGGTATAAGAGGCGCTTTCTGAGTGAGATCCAGTTAGCGGTTCGATACATTGGCGAGGTGTCGCGACCAGTGGTGTTGTTGCATTCACTCTGTTCATCATAATGCGTATATTTGGTTCTCTTTTCTCATCCCTTTGTTTTGATTTCCAAATACGGTTCTTGTCGAGAGATAGCTACCAGAACTGCCGCACCTTTTTCTTAGTTAGTCGTTATTCAAATTTCACTAAACTGATCGCAGCATAATGAATTCTTCAAATTTCAGATTTCTTTTTGTCTATTTCGTTTTCATTGTCGATGAATGAACTTTGGTCCTGTATATGTTTATTCTTATTATGTGCAGTTTTCTTCTGTACCCGTAATTCATTTCAGCTGCAACCAAGCAATATGTCAAACTCAAGGCTAGCACCTGGCATGGCTGCCCCACGTCTTTCGCTGAATAGTGTCATGTTGAATGGGTCTTTGGAAGTTAAAACCTCTCCGAATGACTTGCTGGTTCGAGCTCGTAATTTGGGGATAAAGATATTGACGATTGATAGTAAGTGTGTGTTCATTTTCTGTTGCTTCATATATATATATATATATATATATATATATATATATATAACAGTCGTGACGCCCCTTAGAATGAATCCAATAATAAATGTAGGCTGCACGGAATAGAAGCTCTTGAGATTTGAACCAGGCCTTAACAACAACAGTCACTGACCGCGACTTCGAGCCGTACCCGACAGGGTTCCCAATCAAGCGTGCTGGTCATCTCCAGACAGACAGGTGTGAGGGGCTGACAGAAGCAAACCTCGACGTCATCGTTTTGGCTGACTGGTGCCACTTCATAAATTCACCTCCACGCCGTTTTTTGGTCAACTACAAACTGCAAGCGAAGCACGATGGAATCGAAGAAGAGGCATACGTAGTGCGTGTTCTAACCAATTAGGCCTGGTGAAGTGATAATTGCGCACTAATTGAGAACGCGGCACTTTCAAACACGTGTATGTGAACTGTAGAGCTACTGATCGTATGTTGTCGCTAAATTCGTGAGAAACTTCTCAGAGAAAACGATCAACAACAAATAGTCAGTCAACGTATCCGCTGGAATAGGCCAGGTCTTTCAATCGTACAGAAGCACGCTGCGTACATCAGCACAGTACACTACCTTTCAAAGGAATGGAACCAACCACATTCGCCGTAGTCAAGCCTACGACTTTAGTGGTTTTTTCTCTCAGAAACAAAGTTTCTAACATCCTTCAAGGTTTACGTGAGCATTTTCCATTGACGGAGGCTTACCTGAGCTTTGTAGACTATACTAACAAATATTTTTCGGATGTTTCCGTCGATCCGGCTGGATTTCCTTGGGCAGTGATTTCTGACGGGTGCGCGGTCTCCTGTTAGGAGTGTCGGTACTCCTCTTAGCGCAGACTCTTGGTTTGTGTTGTCCCACGGAATAACGTATTTTGTTAACTTGGATTGTCTGCTCATGAGGCCTTCTGATGGAAAGCGGTTGATTGGACTCCGTGTTCGACAGCCTGGTAGTTAAAAAAAATGCATCCGCGTTTTCTCTATTGTCCCTTCCCTTCCGACTTACTCAGTGTACGTTTGTGAGTTTCTACAAGCTTTTCCGCTTGCCTATTAGTCTGTTTGAAAATTAGCTGAGGTGATGTGTGCATACTGTCTCATGGATAGGTCGGGAAATAGGGCGATATAGACTACTAGTCAATATAACTGCCGAGAGGCCTAATGGTCATACCGAATATGATTGTTTTGTCGCACGCTTGCTTACGAATGCTGGGAAAGGGGCATATGCCCCATGGCGTTCGAGGCCCTCTTCACTATCACGGTCAGCCTGCATCCATAACACTAAAACTGGGAGTGAAAAACCACATAGTGTCCCAATAGGTCAGGTGTGGTAACGAGCCGGTCGACAGTGGACTGCTGTTTACCACTTACGTCACAAAATGATCTTAAAAGTTACCCTAACTTCCACATCAAATTGTGATGATAACAGAAGCTTCTTTCGAGTTGTGTTCGTCCGGTCTATTCTATATTTTTTGTGAAGGTTAATAATTAAGCATAGACGATGCGAAGGAGGTTAGGTGTTTGAGAGTTCTACCAAAAACGTATGAAAATAGTCAAAAACGACAGAGAGCTTTTCTTACTGATTATGCCTACGGTAAATCAGAGTAACTTTTTAGCCTAATATGACGGAGATAAAAAAAACAATAAGAATATCATGATGTTTCTGCTTACCCCTGGTGTTACCAATATTCCTTGCGGTTAGTTCTTCCGTCGGGTTACTCAAGGCGCATCGGGAATAAACAACCCGAGCACATTGCTCATAATCCTTGTTCTTTCACAACCTAGGTCGCACATGTAACGGCAATTGCGTTGCAGCGGGAGGTAACAAACATCGTCCGAAAATATTTTTCATGCTCTCTCGACTCATTTGTTTTCCCTTCTCATCTTTCAGTGGTTGTTAAATGGATAAGGAATCTGCCTTCGGATGTACAGTCTTACATTGAGGTGAGACCGATTTGCACTGAATGTTTGTTTTCGGCCGGTTGCATTATTTGGTTAATTTCGAACAATTTCGGTTTTCAAAAACCGTTGACTATTCAGTTTCAGCCATGAACAATGACGGTCATTCTTTGACCAGTAAATGTACGTTTAATGTAGTGGCTTCGGTTAGTGCCTCAGTATATAAAAGTAGCAAGAGGTACAAGCTGAAATATCAAACGATTGATAAACAGTGTCAGTTTAATTTGTCCTTTATTTCTGATCATCTGGGTTAGGTTTCTGTCCATTTTTTACTGCATGAATCCCATACGGAAGCGCGATGGGTAATGTCAGTTCGTGGTGTACTCAAGAAAACTGCAATAGGCCCAGTTGACGAGAGCAGCGACGTGCAAACCGCGCGCGCTTTCGTTGCTCCGAAATTTCTATTTATGGCCTATAGAGTGAATCTCCACTCATTACTCTTATGGCTCCAATCCGCAATGACAAATCAAAAGACAGCAACGCAGCACGCCAAAGTGACAGTTTATTTACAAGAATCACAAGCGCTGTATCTAGAGCGAAAATGGAACATTGCCGGGCGTCCAGTCAGGTTCAAGCCCTGTCGGACTGATTCGTTTGATAAGAGCCGGATTGATTATTGATCATGGACGTGAATTGCGTCACACTGCAGACAACTGGTCAATTACCGAAAGGGGTCGAGCCTTGTGCGATCCGGCGGTTCAATAATTATGGATTCTTTGCTTCGACGTGGCATTCTCAAATTAATCAACGACCAGCTTCGGAAGGAGTTTTTTTCACGACATCCTGACAGGTTTTCGTTTTCTTAGTCTTCCTGGTGGTAGCTGTAATCAGTTGCTTTTCATCAGCCTTTTTTAAAATTTTTGAGTGACATCAAAATTAGATCCCGTTGTTACAGGACGCTCCCTACTGGGCGTGTGTGGAGAAACAATTTTGCAATAAAATGGTTCATTGATACAACTCAGCAACACTGGACCCGTAGATAAATCAAGAAGAGTCGAGGCCCATTCAATCCGTTCTTAGATTTGATTGATACCTGTTTTGACAATTCACTGACGTTCGCATGAGCCTCACAAGTTTTCTGTTATTTTTACAGTCCGCTCAGCGTGTGGATAGTGAGGAAACTCGTGCAGATATCGCAGAAGACCCAGAAAGAGACCGGGTTTGTCAAGGTATATACATGGTTTGATGAATTTGCCCATTTCAAATCCACTACATATTTTATTACGAGCTTGTGAATAAGGGCAGTGAAAGGGGCATATTCCCCATTAACTCAGGCCCACTGCACTGCACTAATAACCAGCATTGATGATCCTGAAACTAGATTTGGAGGACTACACAATATCCCAGTAGGTCCGGCGTGATAACGAGCCGGACGACAGCGCCGGCGGTGGCGATGTTCGAACCCCATCCCGACAAGACTGCACCTTGGTGTAGTGTGACAGCTTGCGTGCCTCCATGACCCAAAGAACTACGCAGGATGGCTTGCTTAGGCCATAGATGTAATCATGCCCGATAGGTCTATAGGTACTAGATGGACGAAGCCCATTTGTTGGGCAACATCTGGTTCTAACTGCCATGTCCCCTGGAAAGAACACTCCAGCGAATAAACACGGAGGGAAACAGTTTGCCGGTCTAAAAAAACCCACTAGATGGACGTAGAAGTGGAGTTCCTGGGGTTTCTCTCCACAGTAGGCGAAGTCATCGTACTTCATTGGGCAGCTATCGCCCAGCTAGGCTGGGCAGCCCCCGACCCAAAGAATGCTGCCCCGTCCACGTTCCGCTTGCTCCATTGAGGACATGGAGCTGAGGACCGAATCCGAAAATCAGGTCGATAACAAAGCACCAGTGAAGACAAGACAAAATGCGTGCAACAATCAAATCTCACGTGACACACCCGAATGTCTTTTGTGGATTATTCGGTCACGTTCTCATGCTGAGTTAGTACTCCACTGTCTCGTGGGTCAGACTTTTGAATCAAAGGCTCAGGTTAGAGTTCTGAAAGAAAAAGGCCTTCTGCGGTGTGGGCAGCCGCGGAGTATGATCTGCACAAAAGCCTCCAGCACCCTCCCTGGTAAGGGCCTTACAAATTGTCCCTCCTTCAATTAAAGATCGAGGCAAATGCCATGAGTAACTGCGGCTCCGAAGAAAGCAGTAGTTCAGAATTCGGGCATAGATCGGACGCACTTGTTAAGTATACATGTTCAGTTTACTTAGCTGCCGTTATTGTCCGTAGATTGTATCAGATATGGCACCAGGTTGCTCTTGAACTCTTGAAACCTTTAAAATCGATGTATGCTGTGTTTTCGAAACGTGCATACAAGACCCCACCTCTGTGTTCACTCTTAGCACCCCAGATACAACCTCAGTCTCGCGTTACTCCTCGCGTGTCGGGTGATCCGGTATCTAGTGCTTGTGGTCAAGCTGGCGTTGGGATTGCTTTGAGCATGAGGGCTAAGCATTGCACTGCTAGACTTGATATCAGTCAGCAGTTGCTTGTGTGCAGTTGGTTTGGACAGCTCTGTTTAGGTCAGAAGCATCAAACTGAAGCGTTCGTGCTTGTTCGCCTATTGACGGCATTTCCCTTGAGACTAAGGACAAATTCTAACCATTTATCTCAACTGTTCCAGAACGTTCGTTCTACGGACGTGTTGATCATTTCTGGGGATTTCGACAGCAAAGTTGGTCGTTAGTACGATTCCAAAAGGCCGGTTTGCTATTCCGGCCGATCGCCCAAAGAACAGCGATCGTCTCGTGCAGCTGTGCTCTTCTTACAGCTTGTTTCTGGCGTGCGCGAACTTCTCTCATAAAAAGTGACGTACAGTGGTGTGGTATCTTTCTACGTCCTTATAGCGTTGTGCTCAGATTGACTATGTTGTCATTTGCCACCGCTGGCGTGGATCAGTTGAAGATCATCGTTCATTTTGATCTACGCTTGTGGACTCAGATCGCGCCTTGTTGCGTGCTCGTTTCCGTTTACGTCTCATTCATGATCGCACCAACGCTAAAGCGACCCATTCGAACAGTTGCTTTAGATGTAATCGACAATCTGTTTTCAAGATAAAGCTGTCTACAGGGTTATCGATGCAGCCGGATGTCTAGGACCAAGCTGGACGTTAGCAACAGACCAAGGATGCGTTACATGCCGTTTCCAGTGTCACACAACACTCCGGTTCCACTAGGCCCTAAGAAAAATGGTTATCTCCAACATCAGTTCCTCTGTTTGATGCTCACAGATCCGTTCCTTCGGATGCCACATTCAATGAAGAGCGTAAATCTCTAAAAAGCCAACTGACTAGGAGCCTGATAAATGACCGTGAGCAGTGGTGGATTGCGAAATGTAGGGAAATGGAAAAGGCCGTGTCTATTGGCAATAATCGCAACCTTTTTCGTTTGATTAGAGCCACCGGTCCGCGGAAACCCAGTGTAAGTGAGTCAATTAAGGAATCCGAAGGCTCACTTACTCACTCTCAGGGACGCCGTCTGGATTGTGGGACGGCGCACTTTAAGTAACAATTCAATTGACCCACTTCCACACTGGACCTTCCCAATGTACCTGTCAGCGAAACGATGCAGGTGGGTATCACCCGTTCACCAGAAATGGAGGTTATGCGGGTGATAGGTTACTTGAAAGGGTACAAAGCTACTGTATCTGACGAGTTGTCTCCGTCTTTGATCAATAGTGGGGAAGAAACTGTGGTTTCCGAGTTAACCAAACCCCGGGTAATCTGAGATGATGAGCAGATCCCCAGGGGATAGTGTGAATGAATCGTTGATTGTACCAATTCACAAGAGAGACGGTAGGTCCTCTTGTGAAAACCACAGAGGAATTAGCTCGGTATGTACCGCATCCGAACTGCTCACCGGGCTTATTCTCCACCAATTATCCAGTGCTCACGAAATGTGTACGCGTGAAAATCAAGTGGGCTTCAGACGCGGTCGTGATTGTATCGACCACAACTCTACTCTGGGAAACCTTGGAGCGCAGACGTATTATTCAAAGACCCACAATCTCTGACTTTCTTGATCTGAAAGCGACGTTCAATTCAGTCGACCGCACAGTCCTCTGGCACTGCCTCTCATTGAAGGGTTTGCCAAAGAAATTTATTTCTCCTTTCCAATGCCAGTATGCAAACAGCCGAAGCCGAGTTCATACCTATAGTGATCTTTCACCCGAGTAACCACGAGAAATGGTGTTCGTTTGGGTTGCTCCATTTCGTCTTTCGTCTTCAATTTTGTAGTTGAATTGATTCTTGAGATAACCCTATCCTCGTGTGAGAATAGCGGCATTGATCTTTGCTCAGGCAGTAAACTGTCCGATTGAGAATACGAGGACGATGTTTTCTCCTGAGTAAAGATCCAGGTAAGTTGCAAGCTTTCTTAGATAGCCTAAACAACAGTGTGGCAATGTTTGGGATGCGTTTTGCACCTTCGAAGTGTAAGATGTTGCTGCAGGACTGGGTTAGCTCCACACCACATTTTGTATTAGCTTGTTTAACTCTAGCTGAGGTAGATAAGTTTTGTTACCTGAGTAGTTACATTTCACCAGGTAAACAGATATCGGATGAAGTGTCACTGCACATACAGAAGGCGCGTTTAGCTTTCGCCAACCTCTAATCTGTGTCGTCGGCGTGGCATCCGGTTGTCTCTCAGGTGTAGAGTTCACAATGCGGTGGTTATGTCCGTTCTTCTATACTCCCGTGTCAACAACTGTGACTTCTTGGGTGGTATCACTTGAGCCCCCATCAGAAGTAGAAGTAGAGTCATGTGTTCGATTACTAAGGCGGGGGAAAGCGGCAGGTCCCGACGAACTTCCTCCAGTTCTTTTCAAACTGGGTGGTGAGGCGTTGATAAAATCACTTACCGCCTTGCTCCGTGACATTTGGAAGGAGGAGCGTATTCCGTTAATATGGAGTGGGTCATCGATTGTTCCCATCTTCAAGAAGGGAATACGCGATGACTGTAGTAATCATCGTGGGGTTTGCTTAATTCCGATAGTCACCAAAGTATTAGCTTCGATTTTGCTCATCGTCTTACACCGGATCGCGAGAGGAACGTCCGCGAGCAGGAGGCTGGATTCCGCCCAGGTCGAGGATGCATCGACCAGATTTTTACTCTTCGCCGACTACTTGAAACGCGTCACACGCACCGCCGACCGACAATAATGATTTTCTTAGACGTGAAAGGCGCCTTCGATTCAGTTGATCGAACATCGCTTTTCAGTACTCTTCATCGAAAAGGTATGCCCCAGAAGTTCGTGAACCTACTTAGATCATTGTATTCTCATACTTCTGGCCGCGTTAGGGTTTAAGGTGAACTATCCGGTCGGTTCGAAACGACCAGTGGTGTTCGACAGGGATGCCCTTTGTCTCCATTCCTTTTTAACTTCGTCATGGACGAAATAATGGAGTGCGCTGCAAAATCTTCAGGATGTAGGCGTCGAACTAGGAGATAGTGAAAAGCTATGTGACCTAGATTACGCAGACGACGTTGTCTGTTTGTTCGAATCCACGCAACATGCTCAGCATGCACTAGATAATCTCGCAAGAGCTGTAGCTCCATTCGGCATACGCTTTGCACCTTCAAAGTGCAAGGTGATGTTACAAGACTGGACGTCAACGATTCCGAGCTTGATGCTCGATGGGGAGGTGCTGGCAATTGTCGACCAGCGTGACGACGGATGGAAGCACTGTAGTAGAGGTGAGCACATGGATATCCAAAGCTCGTGCGGCGTACGCTGGACTGAAGCACTTGTGGCGCCCATCTGATATTTCACTGAAGATGAAAGGTCGTGTATACTGTGCCGCAGTGCGTTCAGTTTTGTTGTACGGTTGCGAAACTTGGAGTGTGCGCGCTGAAGATATTCGTCGTCTTGAGGTTTTGACCACCGATGTTTACGTAGTATCGCTAAGATCGGGTGGATTAGCCGAATAGGCAATGCTGACGTCAGAAATCGAGTATTGGGTACTAATTCGGAGAACGTTTTGTCACAGCGTATCCAACTTAGTAGACTTCGTTGGTTGGGACACGTTACGTATGTTAAACGCACGTCTACCGTATCGTGTCCTATTCTACGCCCCTCCTAGGGAGTGGAAGAGACCACGAGGAGATCAGCAGATGACGTGGCAGCGAGGAATGAGAAAATGTCCAGCATACTTAGGAGAAGTATTTGCTTCACGTCTTCGTGGTTGGAGTCCAAAAGATCCGTCTACCAGTTGGCTGGAGACACTGAAGGATATGGCTGCGAACCGCAAACAGTGGTGGTCGTGTTGTCACTTTCTATCGAATCAGAATGACTGATTGATGTGCGGTTGTACAGTTAGACTGTGTATTCCGTGTGTTGGCTACTAGGGCGTTCTTTCCTTTTCCCACCCATGTAGGTCCAGTCCCTGTCCATCTTGTATATTCATACTTTCTAATTCAGCGTGCAACATTATGAGAAAGGCAGTGGTCAGTGGGGCTTGCCCTACTGTTTAACGCTGTACGATGATGATGATATACGGTTCAGAAACATGGCCGTTAAGGGTAGGAGATGAGCGAAGACTTTTGGTGTTTGAGCATCGATGTCTCCGCAGCATCACCCGAATATGGTGGAAACACCGTATCAGATATGATGAGGTATGGGTTTTAAAAACCAGTGATCTGTCACTGGAGCAAGTATAGAGTCTAACCATGTTTATGTGGTTCGGGCATGTGGTACACAAGCCCACGGATAGGTCTCCTGGGTGTGCGCTACTATCCGAGCTAGTTAGTGGTTGGAAGGTTGGTCGAGGTAGTCAGTGCATAGCATAGCAGAAAGGTATGAAAACCTTAACCAGTGGATTTGTCCAGGTAAGGCGTGTGAGATTTGCGGGTTGGGGTGCACGTGACCCGCTCATCAGATGGTTGAAAGCATTAAGCTAAATGGCAGATGATGTAGTTACCTTCAAACTGTTGTCCCCGTGATCTCCGCTTCCTACTTTACTCTCGGCTTTTTCACTTTATGCTTCTGTTATTTTTGCCCTTGACTCGATAATGCCGTCAGGTAGCAAGCGAAACAGGATTACAGGAACGCGAGGTTGATGGTGGAATCTACTAGAACTGATGTTCTGCGTTTTTTCTTCTGCGGTGGTAAACGCCCTCAGCACTCAGACACCAGCCGTATTGTTCACACAATCTCAAATGGATTTAAGGAGCAGTGTATGGTGTCCGTTGTGGCTTTAGAGCTGGTGTTCGATACTATGCGCGTGTGATTCAGTTTCCTGAGATGCACTCAGTTGGCGTAAGGTGGTCGTGCTCCGGCGCTGGTGGTACAAATCAGTAATATAGCGTCATGTTTACTTAGGATTTTTCATCTTTTCCACAACCGATTTCGCGTTTCAATGCTCTGATATTGGTAGCCGTCTCCTGGTAACACCCAGTCGGAAGTGATACACCAAAAGTAGCGAATAACTTAACAAAATGCGGAAGGGAAGTCATGTGAAAGAGAATCTGGTAAGCGGATTTCATAGATTTCGACTTCAAAACCTAACAATTCCCATACAATCGATCCCACAAAATAGATTAACCCCTTCGATCTGTCTTCCAACCGCTGTTCGCGACGCTGAACACTAAGGTGAAATCACAGTTCGTGACAACACGTTTGCTGAGTTTCGGACGAGATATGGAATCGTCGGTAGAAATTGAATGTCGAATTTCTTTGGATCCACATTTTGGGATTGTGTGGGTTTTTCTCAACTGTATTTGATTTGATGGCTGTCAGCATATCTGCTTATTCCTGATTCGTTGACCCTTTCGCCAGTGGTGGTCGAGTGGTTTAGAGCGTTTGCTTACTACCTTGGAGGTTCGAGGTTCAAATTGCCGCCATCACCGGTTACTTTGGTGGTAGACGGTAATCCACTGTCTTCCGGATCGTTACCGCACCTGACCTATTGGGACCTTATGTGGTTCTCCACCCCAAGTCTTAGGGTTCGGTCACCGGTTATCCCCAAAAGTTCAGTGGGCCCTCGTTGCTATGGCGTAAATGCCCTTTAAACTGCACTCATGCGCAAGCATGTAATAAAAAAAGAAAGTCCAACTGCTGAGTTACATGCAACCCTTCATTACCGGACGGAGTGGCATCAATTTTGTTCGATGTAACAAAAGCCCACCGTTATCTGTTTTTGTGGAACTTCTGTTTTTTTCTCGACTGCCAAGTAGCCGTGTTCCCAACCCTTAAGTAAAATTCAACTGCAGGAGTGTTGTCTTGCTAAATTGATCTTTTGCTGAACGCAGATTCAGATAAACCAATCGCACTATGGTGCGCTTGAGGACCAGTGGTCTGACATTATCCAGTGTTTTTACAGTTCCATCATCGTATGACAAGCGACAATGAGGCTGCTTTGTTCTTGATTGTTATTACTGCGATACGAAGCGAAAGTAAACGAAATTGCTTCGACAAGCATTTAACGTTTCACCTTTCCGGAAAGTGCGGACAATAACACACAGTATCAGTCTTTAAGCTTTAGAAAACTAATTACCTCGTATCAGTGCAGTCCTAACTGGAAACAAATTGGAACGTGAAAAAGTAGACGGAAAAAAGAGCGTGTAAAAACGAAACCAACGAATAATAAGAGATTCAAACTGAAAATCCGTCACAAGTCGGGCCGCTTAAGATATACAGCCACCTCTCGGTTACGTACCGCGCAGGTTCGCGGCTTTCATTTCGTGAAAATTGAATAACCCATCACCGCGCACATCGTGAAACCGACGACATACATAAATCATAATATTAGTAATATGGTTGCCATATTTATATGGCGAATGCGTAATACTTCTGGAAGGGTCCACGACCGCGGAAAGGCTGCCGGATGAGCAAGTGATCGGCGGTAGTGGAATTCGAACTCGGGGCTTCCACGTCTATGTCACTGAAACAACCTGGACCCAGTCCGAACTAAACTTGATTCTTGCGTATACAGTTTTCATTTTCAGCATGTGGCGTACGTGTAGTGAAAATCAAACTAATTCACTTATTTCCCGCCATGTAAAACAATATATATGCCAACCCACGCCGATGGCCAGAGATTTGTTTGTTTCTTCTGATCGATGCTAGGCGTAGACCTCCATTCGTCAAAATGGCTCTCAATAACTCATTCAATGCATCAACGACATTGTGTTTGCTACTGACACAATGGAACTGCTTTCCTTGTGCACGGTTTGCCATATTGATGATCGAATTCGTTTAAACATCGTCACCGGGTGCTTGAATTCACCATGCTTTTCATTATTCATTTGGCCTTGCCCTTAAATCTTACTTCGCTTCATGCGTTGTTGTAATCACCTCCTCGATTTACGATTTCGTGTTTTCTGTCAGCTCACGTTGGCCACACCATGGCTACAGCGCTGAGCCTATAGCTGGTTTTATTCCCCAGTATCTGAATATTTACGTTTGTTTTCGTTTGCCTAGTTCGGCAGTTGAAACCACCGTGTATTAAGGTGTTGGATGTGAAATCCCGTTCACGTCCGTTATATCTTGATCATACGGACTATTTACCGAGTTTATGGGCTCGCCCCCGTTTGAAAACGCGAATTTCCATCGAGTCTGGCGATAACTCACCGTCCAACACAGCCACCGGTCAAAACACCCCATTATGCAGCGGCAGTGTTCCAGCGGCCAGTCTGGGTTGTGCCCCCACGCATCATCCTCCCAGCCAACCACCCGGTGGCGGCGGTGGGACAGGAACAACTGTGCCTTCCGTTCTTAGTCGTCAGAACAGTAGGAGCAAACGGAAAGACCGATTGGTCAAGCGTTCCAACAAATGTGGCGCCCCAGTGCTGCATCGCTCGGCTAGTGTATCCAAGGTTTCGGATGTCAAGTACGCGAAAACCCGTTTTCTTATCTGGTGCTTTTTTATCTGCGAATTAATTCTATAGTACTCAAACGTCTCATTTACGAACGTTACATAGTTTCCGCCCAAATAAAAATAATGAATCCGTGTCAGACCAGGATTCTTGCTGCATTTTATAAAATCAGATGTTTCCCCGGATCGGTTTTATCTTTTTCAGTTGCGTTTGACATAAATCTTGAGCCAAACGAGTGGTTATCAGATGATTGGTGCTACCGACTTATTCGCCTTAGTTTTTACTACATAAACCGTAGCTAGTGTCAACGTGCGGTTACGATACCGAGTTAGAATAATTTCTGACTCCTGTTTGTCTTGTTATTGAGTTGAAAATCCTGTTTAAAGCCTTACGAACTTTAAGTCACCAGTAACTTTCCACTGCCTTTCTAAATAGTTACTCTTCTCTCCGCCAAAGTTGCTCTTTTCCTATGCAATTAAAGCGATTGTGCTTACTTTACTTTTACTTTTATGCGATTATCTCCTAAAGAATGAGTCGGCTCCATGAATATTTCGAATCATGGCTGACGATGAGCGGCGGTTGGAAGCGAGTTCGGTGCAGATCGCAATCCAGTTTTTCATTGGCGGGCACCATAGACTGACCGTAAGCCTTGGTGCTCGACATCCTTCTGGACAGTGTTGATCCGAGTTTTGAGCTGGCCACCACGGCGACAGCGCCATCCAGAACAGGGTTCGGTACGGAGTGTTTATTTGGTTAGTTCCATCCTGAGACGCCATAGAATATGACCCAGCCACCGCAGTCGACGATCCCGGAGGAAGCCGGGGAGTTGGTCAGTTTTGCAGTCACGTTTCCTAACTCTAGTGTTGTATACTTTGTCGCGCCAATCTGTCTTCGACATAAGTCGCAGGCAGCAGTGATCAAACACCAACTTTCTAGTATTCTCGGCTCTCAGTGGCCAGGTTTCGCAGCCGTAGCTGAGAACGGGGCATATAGCAGCACGGTAGATACGCACCTCGGTCAGAATACTGATTTCGCTGCGGCTCCACAACGCTCGTCGTAGCTCTAGAAATGCTTTCCTGGCGTTGTCTATCCGGATTATTACTTCATCCTTCACCTGGCCGTTCGGAAACAGTATAGAGCCTAGATACTTGAAAGATGGAACACATTCGATCAGTTAGTCATTGGTGGACAGCTGTTTAGCTGTTGGCCCTAAGCAAGTTGAGTGAGTGTGAACTCAGATGACTCTTCACCATACATACGGACGTGCGCCCTAATGAACGGATAATATCCTCTCAGAAACCCTGCTAGTTTATCGGGCATCCCGTCGGATTCTCTTATCGCCCAGAGACACCCCCGGTTAAGCGGTTGTGATCACTGGTCAGCTCCGCTAACAAGCGACACGACTGTTATACTCCTAACTCAATGCAAACAAGGATTCAAGTCAAAAACAAAAACGGTTGTCTGAGCTTTGTTGTGGAAATGACATCTTTATATAACTGACTCCTGCTCGAGAATAAGTCGATTTCCTAAATGTCTGTTGCGCACGCGACGGGATCGATGCACACTAAAACCCAATTGTGTCATTGGCGAATACCAGAGACCGTCTAAAGGCTTAGGTGCTTCTTGTTCACTTTGGTCGTGCCAATCCAACAGTTTCAACAACAGCAAGGTATTGACAATAGGCTTTTTTGTGTAAGTTCTGTTTTTGGATCATTGAAGAATACGACCGAACAAATGCAAGGGGCGCCGCTGTGTCCGTGGTCGAATAGATTAGAGCGTTTGGTTTTCACCTCGGGAGTCTTCCGGTACGTTATCACACTCGACCTGTAGGGACCATATGTAGTACCGTGCCACTCCAGGTCTCAGAGTCTGGTTGCCGGCTATTCCTAATAGTGCATCTGTCTTTGAGGTAATGAGGTATACCTTCCACTTCACTCATGAGTAAACATGTCCTTAAAAACCCAACAAGATGACAATTCACTTACGACTGACTACAATCATGGTTGTTGGGACTGTTAACATTCAAGTTAACCAGTGTGGCTGAAATCGTTACGACACATGCAGTTGTCACGCCTTCTTAGTGCATTAGCTCTGAGTTCAAAAAAAATGGTGACTTAATGCACACAGAAAAATTGTTCTCCCATTTAACGCATTGAATATCCTTCATTCAATCGGTCAGTGCTAGAAGCAGACATGCTGCGGGGTGTCAACACGGAACAAAGTCTCGATTCCTCGAGTAAGACGGATTAATTTCAAATAGAAACTCGTTCATAGTAATGAGAGTTTTAATGATTTCGTGTTTGTATGTATTCAAATGCAACCATTCCATCATCTGTCATGTAGTCTTAAATTATGAAACCGCGGACTTCAGACTGTATTTCCTGCGAGTTTATTTCTCGGAGAATCACTGACCGCAATCCCTCATGTTTAAAGATAGCACATTCTTCCAATCGACAACATGAAAGACCACTGGCAAATTGGTGCTTGTTGTAACGCTTTAGTATTTGACCCAGTCAGCTCCGCAAACTGTGACATTGTGTATGACTGATTGTTCATTTGGATTTGTTGAGATGTCCAGAATAGCATGAAACACCCTAAATGTTGTGTGAGTTCTCGGAAAGAGGGTTAAAGTCTGGTTGGTTGGAGATAGATTGACAGAGCACCACTCCATCGGCGTATCTAAAAAGTTGTGCAAGTGAGGAACGGTCACTTCACTGATATATGTGGTGAAGAGAAAGGGGGAGAGGACAGCACCCTGAAGAACATCTGAGTTGTTAGCCAAGGGACTCGATAAATTCGCACCAACTTTGGTACGTTGAGTTCTGTTGAAAAAGTAGTCTTTCAACCACAGGAGTAAGGAAATGGGACAACCAAGAGACTCTAGCTTTTGAAGAAGTAGAGAACGAGGAAACGAATCAAATGCGGAAGAGTAGTGGAGGAAAGTGCAATGAACGGATTTCGTGGAACTATTCAAGGTGTTTGAAATGAAATGCCAAACTGAAGCAAGTGCATCCAGAGTGTGTCTGTTGGATTTGTACGAAAACTGATGGGGGTCATCTGGAACAAAAAGAGGAAAGCAGTCGGCTAAGGATAGTGCGCTCCGTCAACTTGAGCTCAGAATAAGTGATAGCAATGGGACCAAAACGTTTTGATTAATGTCAGAAGTAGTGTTTGGGAATAGATACTACCGTCACTTGTTTCCAGGAAACAGGAATAGCACTAACACCAACAGATTACTTGATGGGGGAATTCATAATTTCGGATAGGTGACTTGCTCTAAATTTGAGAACAGTGGAGAGTAAACCATCTGGACCCACAGCAGAAGCCGATTTTGAGGTTTGAAGAAACTTGAAGACTTCTTTCTGAGGAAAATGGCTCTATATCCGAGAGAACAGAAAAAGATAGGATGATAGGGTATCCGATGAAGGATGAATAAATGCGGCATTTAGGCAGTCGGCATCTATGTCGCAGTTTTTTGACGGGTCCCGCAGTCTACATAGAGACCGGATTCCGTGCCAGAGAAGTTTGCTACTGGTGGTACAGGAGAACTGGTGGGCAAATGTCGTATTCAGCCGTGGTATCTCTTGTTTGATCAAGATGGGGTGTCGTTTCACCGAAGCCTGGTCGTGTAGTTTATAGACATGTTCTTTTTGCCTTCTCAGATATTTCAATAATGGGGAAATTATTCTGTCCTTGTTAAGAAATACAGTCTCCATAGGATAACACAAATCAAATTCCGCAATCATTATCTTCGTAAATAAGTCTAGTGGGCAAAGAGAACAGTCGAAAGAAAACCACGAAGAAACAACGAAAAGGGATTTTTGGAAATGGATGATGTTGGTGAGTGACGGGTTTCTGGAGGTGACCTGTATTCGTTTTGTCCTGACGAGTGAACGGTGTGCTGAACGTGAATAAATTTGGGGTTTATTAATAAGGAGAGCGTGGTCACTCGTTAAAACAGGAGTTTTCAGTTGTAGGTGAAAAAGATCAGGATGGTTTGTGATAATTCTGTTTAGAAAAGCACTCCCACTAGTTGGGATAAGACAAAGGTCACTGAAACCAAAAGCAAGCAAAGGATACATATGCGCATGATTAAAATCACCGATACCAATGCATAAACAGTCAGATAGTCATTTAATCAAAACGGGTATAAAAGCGTCAAAGAACAGGTTGATAGCCCTCTGGAAGCAAAAGAGAGCTATGTACAGGTTTCTGATCACAGTACCTCAAAAAGGTGAGAATTTAGGGTGAAATTTAACAACCGCGTAGTCAACACCATTACAAGGGTGCGTAGAGACAAATTCAGACTTGTCAGACCACAGCACCACCTGTCTTTTTCTTGCACTGTTTTCTTTCTTGACTTAAGCACTGAAAGTGCTCAAGGAGAACGATTTCTTCGTCAACGCTTTCATTTAACCAAGAGTCTTGGATACGACTCACAGGCGTTCCTGTTAACCCACGAGTTCAGGACGTTGGTTAGGAAAAATAACTTTTCAAAAAGGGACCGAATATTAGTACTGATCATTGCGCGAACTGTCATATTTCTTGGAGTTGTGCAACTAAGAGCAGCCTGGCAACCGACTCGCTTGTATTTCGTAGTCTAATTTAGTCTCGGTCAACTTTCATAAAAACGCGTAGTGAATAGTGAAGCGAAACATTGTGTCTTTAATCCGATTGGATGATTCTCTCGAGTAGAGGATTTTGGGTGACATGTGTTGATGTTGAGAATTCGAAAGTGACATTGATGAGGTTCACAGCAAAATGTGGGGTAGCCAGTCGTAGGGCGCGCATCAAGTTTGGCTTTTCGGTAGAGCCGAATGAAGTAGATTCTGGAAGGTTTCCACTATTTTTTCATTGATTTGAACGTAGTGTTTCATACCTGGCGCAGTCAAAATAATTTTAGTCTTCGACTGGTGGATCTCGTGTCTGATTGTCTTAGCTTCAAAATTAGCTCTGTTGGTATTGGTTGTTGACAATGTTGTGGGCCACCTAGAACGACAATATTGTCCGTGAACTCCTGTTCCGTTATCCATGAGTCTACGCTCAGTGGTGCATCCGATCAGTTTGCTAATGCCCCTCCCCCCACGTAATCCAGTTGATATTGTGGTTGAATACGATTGGTGATAACAGACAGTCCCGACGAACACCGTAGCTAATTAGAAAACTTCGCTGTAAGCACTGCTGCTCACATGGACTGGTAAGGATCACGATCTTAGAGGTTTATGAACTTCCCAGGTATCCTGTCGACTTTTTCTGTGCATCACAATGACTCCATATCAGTGGATTCGAAGGCACCATACCGTTGAAGCTGATCAATCATTCGTTCGCGCAGATGATTATATCGTCTTTTTGACAAGAGGAGATGGGATAAAAGATAGATGTTGCCATATCCTTGGAAATCGTTTCCGTCTTACATATTGCACGAAGTAGTGTGTACGACGTTCAATGAAATGAACAAACATCCAGATTTCCAGCGGCATACCGTCCTCTCCGAGGGCATTTTGTTCCATAGGGTCCTAGTGAACACTGTGTATCAGTCAGTCAGGCTTCCCAAAGTCTGCCACAACGGCCGCAGCTTCCGTACTGCCTGTGATTTCGGACTGTTAACGTTTGTGATTGCTTCTTGCCGAGTGCATGACTTCGCGTTAAATGTCACGATGTTCAAAGGGCTGCGGATTCTTCCTCGGACTTGAGCGCATATATGTATAGTATTCTCCGAGATCCGTTCTTTTTACGTCTATCTTCTCTAGCTGTTGTGAAGCCTCGTCCCTAGCGGCTATTTTTAAGTGATTTCCAATATGTATCCACGTTCTCATTCTCGAAGGGATTCTTCGCTGCTCAGGGGTCGATTGCATTCCTTATGCTCACTTGAAAAACCTGAAAGGGGACGTTAATTCTGCCTATTGGGCGAAAGTTCCGGCAAGCTACCAAATAGGCGCTGAGATGAACCCGCACCACGGACATTCATGATTTCTTCTCCACGACGGTCGTAGATCAACGAGGTTCAATGGGTTCCCTCCGACTGTGTGACGAAGAAACATCACTGATCCCGAGTCGCACAGGGCGGCAGTATGTGTTGCTCTGTTATTCATGGCATATCTATCCTTTGTTCAATAACGCCGTCGAGTTCTCTAGCAAGATCTCGTCTGTATTCACAGTTAGTAGGTTTACGTAATGTCTCCCGGAGTAGAATTACCCTTTGCTATCATGATGTGTGGTACAAACAACCAGTCTGGATCCACAGTCGTTGCTAATGATCCTATCATTCTTTTGTAATTTGCTTCCTCAGTCGATCCAAACCTCTTGCAGAGGATGAACCGTCTGGCTATTGTGAGTGTTGTTCAATCAACTACGCCAATCTATTTGAGGCAAGTCTTTCATTTCTCATACCTGTTTTTGAGTCACTGTTCATTTTCGTTCGTTTGCATCTCTTGTATGGCTGACCAATAAATGATTTTAGCATGCTGAGTGATAATGCCGCCCTCGTTTCATTTTTGCATCCTCTCTCTGTGCTCCTTTTGTAGGTGATTTTCGGTTGCTCGCGTTGCTGTTATGAAATTTAAATATCCGGAAACCAGTAACATTCGCGGGTTTTTATCGACGATTCCCAACCGGATAATTTCAATGTCAACGTTTATCTCATCGAATTAGGTCTATCGGGCCCTGTACAGATCTCTTCCGGTTAGGAATCATCGGCAGTAGATAACCAGTCAGTGGTCGTCACAGAGAATTAAATACGATCTACCGAACCTAGAAGTCTAAAGTGTAGTCCAGTGCGGACCCGACGCTCAGTTTAAAAATGACGAGACTATGAGTCGTTTCCAATGATTTATACAAATCACGAGTGAAACGTTGACACGATGACGGTTCCTTGTACAGCTACTGAAATTTGCTGCATTATCCTTTGGAATAACCACTATGCATTGCATGCTCTGGTTTTGTGGTTATCTCCCAGAAAGAGCCCAAATCGGAAATCAACAAATGAAGGCACATGAAAGAGGAGAGAATTACAGATGATATCATCAAGTTTATGAAAAAGTATGCAAATATTAGAATACCAATGGTCGCCACACAAAGCGGTTCCATTGATGGTAAGATTCGGTGTTGAACCAACACAGTTCTACAGCGGCGCCTTGCACTTTCGTGGTGCTCAACTCATGCCAAACATAGATGTTCATAAAAGTTCGCAACGGTACTGGTTCTTCACTCAGGAAAACTGTAGTCAGTGTACTGACGGTTTTATAAATGGGTAAAGATCATCACCACTGTCTTCATTGGAACCCGGCTAGAATTTCGAACGTCCGAGCAGCAAGCCGGGACGATCCGTGGCGTTTGAGTATTCGACATCCGTTTCAGTTCCGATGTACAACGTTCGGAATCTGTCACTGTTGGTGGTAGAGTAATTTGCTGTCGCCTAGTCCGGTGGTAAATCCAATCTATTGAGGGCATTGTGCGCGTCTCCATTTTCAAGCCCGGAAGTCATTATTACCGGTTCTTCTCGGAATTGCAGTCTGCACTCATGCGTATGCGCGAAATAGACTAATGATTCGTAATGGTGCATGTTCCTTTTATCAAGTCATTACTGAGGTGTTCATGAGAACATGGACCGTTGCCGTCGACGAAGTCTCGATTTAAAGTCAGTGATGGACGTGATGCCCCTACCTCATGCGGTGTTTATATGTAGCAACCAACTCATAATCCAACAGACAACGTGTGTAACGCGAGCTTCCATATAATGGGTTTAAGTCCCATTTCGGATGGAAACTGCTGATGCTTTTGTAACTGCTCAAAACCTATCTGATAGATTCAAATGATTCGGCTTTCAGTGTAGTTTGCCATTTCCGGAACACTTTGTAGAATCATCGAGCTTAGAGTAGGAGTTCCGAACTGTGCAACGACTATCAGCCTTGCTGGTAGACAGGACTTCACTGTCACAGCCTTTTCTTTCAACTTGTTCACTATCACTACAGTTCTGCTTATTTCGAGAGATTTCATTGCTTTATGATTACTCACACTCGTTTCTACATCCTTCATTTAGCACTTGCACTGTGAAGAACATCAACAGTTCGCCACGAACGGAGAAAATTACCGACTTTTAGATGACGTGTTAAACAAATTGCCCTCGATCCAAATGTTCCTTGCCCAGGAATCCGATGCTACCAAAGATCGGCTGTCGGAGAAATCCTCGGAACGAAAACGACATAGGTCTCGTCAATCCAATGGCTCTGTGACTACTTCCAAGGGTCGACAGACGATAGGTTCTGTCAAGCCGACAGCTGCTCTCCAATCCAATGAGTAAGTTTGACATTCATGCGAGTTGCTTCTGTGGCTGCCTTTTCAATCGCGCCGACTTGCATGCATGTGTTTGTAAACTCAAGAAATAATGGTTGTCTAGTCTCATCACTATCGGCATTAGAGCCGAATAATTTCTTTCTGATGCATTTTCCAGTTGTTTCTTGATTATCCGTTTTACAAGGTTCTATTCAAGGCGCTCATATGGTCTATATACTTTGAAGCGCCTAACACGTTCGTGCACCCCTTCCAACCAGACGAATCTGTTCGACGCAATAGAATTATTATAGGTTAAACGAATTTCATCTCACTTGACAGAACAACTATCAGATTTATGTCAAAAGCTGTTTCCTCTGTGTATTTGTTAACATAGACCGTGCCTACTCTAACCGCTTTATCTTGATGGAAGCCTTTACTGCATCATCACTATATCTTTTTCAACCATAAAACGGATTTCTGTTTACTACTACTGTTTTTTTGTTCTTCATCCTTTCAGGTCACCAGCCCCTTTTTGCCAGTCGCCGACACCTGTGCCAACTGAACAACCAAGTAACACGAATTTCCCATGTCCCCCACCGCTTAGCTTGCCCGAATTTGACAAACTTGGCGGTGGTAGCGCAATTGGTGTCGGCCATGGTCAACAAAAGCAGCTGTTCAGTGACGATGAGGATTCAAACCCTGCTTGTAACCCGTCAGTTGCACTTTCTGCTGATGAGGATAACGTTCGCATGGTCACTGATGCTGTAGCAGAAGCCATCCTAGCTATTCCTTTTGAAGAGCAATCGAACCAAGCTCTGAAACACGTTGCAGATCTTTCTGAGCCAGCCCTTGGTGTGGAGGAGCCGGCAGAGTCTGATCAGGTGGAAACAATCGTTCCCATATCGAAACATCCAGAAATGGCTGTTCCTGAACGCTTTGACCTTCAACCGCTGCCTCATGATCCGAAACCAGAGAGCCAGCCAGAGCAGCATTTAGTCGATGCATGGCATACTCTGTGTGACGATGTTTATATACATCAAAATTTAGAGAAATCCCAAGCCGCATGTTTAAGTTCTTGTTCACCCACCGAATCTCCCGTTCTCGAGCGGTATCATCATACATGTCAGTACTGTTCTCGAGCACACATTCCTTCTATCCCTTTGTCATGCCAACTCCAAATGCATTGTCTTCTCGGTCCCATACACAACTGGGAACGACTTGGTTGTCGGGGTTTTACCTCACCACTTTCTTTGAGTACTAATTGTTCCGCTGAAGGCAGCTCGTGTGACGTAGATTACAATGAAGCAGCCACTGCCGCAGCAGCACTAATCCTTTCAGAACAGTTACGAGACGATCTCAGTCAGCGATCAAGAGTAGAAAAAACAGTGGCTGCAAACGAACTGTACATTACACCTCCACACTCGCCGGTATTTGATCAGATTGATAATTGTGTAAGTTTAGGGGATACTAAGCCCACGCAGCCTTGCTTCACACCCAGCAGCCCGCCTCTTTCTCCATTTTGTACTGCTACATTTGCTGGTAAGCCGTGTTTTCTGTCTCCGGTAATCGCGCCTCATCTTCACAATCCAACATCAGCCTACAAATCTGCCTTTCTCTCACCCGTATCGGAGAAATGTCCACCACAATTTGTCTCTACCCCAGTGGGTTCCCCGAAGCACCACTTACAACTGTATGACGTTCCTTTGGATTTGACCGATTCATTTTGCGCCTCACCCTCAAGTACCCACTCTGACAGTGATATACAGCGAAAGCTATCCGTGCACAAATTAGACAGCACCTCATTCGAATGTATTCTGCCCACTGATCCTGCTGAATTCAAAGCACGACCCAAAGCTGATCAAGGTAGACTTCCAAAATTAAGCTCCTGTAGTCGACGACAAAGTCACCAAAGCCGTTCTTTGTCGGAATGCAATGGATTGGACCAACTTCCAGTGGTTAGACGACCCAAACTATCAGCGAAGCCGGTTGCACGCCAGGGGAAAAAAACTCCCAGGGTAGCTAATTGTACCAATCCTCGAGCAAAAAATATTGTTCAGTCCGTGCGACACAAACGTTCGATTCCGCTGACAGATTTAACTCCGACTCGCTTTCAAACGCCGCGTACGGCAGCCAAAGTTGCACGCGAATCAATCAGTCTCAGTGTTCGTGCCCTGTTCTCTCCGTCTGGCATGGACCGGTGTTTCGAATCCCCATGTCCACTCATTTATGCCGCTGGTCTTTCTCGCGTTCCTGTCACTCCCGAGTTTTACACATCTACACCTCCCACACCTGGTCGTCGCATCAAACATACTCTGTGTACAATCAACTTAACTCCGTCCAAAGGATCCATTCGTACCCACGGTCGAACATTGTTCCCCGAACGTGTTACAACTTGATACGGAATAAAGAAAAATTGCTTGAAATATTTTCTGCCCGAGTGTATTTTCTCACTTCGTTTGTTGAACTCCTGTTTCCAGTGTTGTGGTGATATTTTTCTCCATGACTGTAAATAGTGTATGCAGTTCACAATAGGTAACAGATATCATTGTTTCCTTTTGAACACCTCTATCAGTGATTCTATTATTTTTCGCGATTGTCACGAACTGTATCGATGTTCTGCGCGTCCCGTGTACACTTTTTTATTCACATTATTTGACAGTAAATTTTTTGATCTGGGAAAAATTGGTCCTTTTCTTTCACGTAATCGCTTCGTCCTTCCTGCTTGAGTTACTTTTGGAAGCTTGTTGAACAAAATCACCAGCGAGATTTAGATATAGCGTAACAAAACTGTGGCATAGTCAATATGCTGGACCTGAAAATTCGTAGTCGAGCAACAGTTTGACCACTATCACTATGTGATACAAATGAACAGTGGTTCTCTCGTCAGCTCGAGATTCATTCTAGCGTTATTCCTTATAACTATTGTCATTCAGATGTTTGTTTGATTTATTGCCAGTGGGAGGAAGGTCAATCATGACGAGTATTGTGGAATGATATGTGGGTTTTTTGCGTACTGCTTCGTTGATGGCAGGCGACACTCCGCTGCCTCAAAATCAATGATGCTGATTCTGCTTGAAATAGCGATGGAGTGAGCTCGCTGTATTCATTCGTAAGTAAAGCATGTGAAAAAGTTATCCACTATTTTCACCCCTATCAAAAAATGAGTTTGGGTTTGAGGCGAACTTTTGCGAATGCAGGTCTTCGATTAGATATCATCCTTCATGCACGACTGTTGGTGTTTTGATCACGTCCGTCAGGGCGAAAATCTCGGTGTTATTTTTGATTTTATGCTCATACATGACTGCGGTAGATAGGTATGCGCATGGCCGCTGGGATCCGTTGTACTGTTCACGAGAACCAGCAGTCGTGACGCTGGATCGGGCTTGGCTACAATCCGAGCAGTGGTGAAGTGTTACGATGCTCTCAACTCTATCTTTTCATAATTACGCTTGTGCTTGAGTGCAGTAGAAGACGTATGCCCAGTAGTCTCGAAGGTCCACTGCGCTTTTGGGCATAATCGGCAATCTGGCCCCGAAGCTTGAAGTTGAGAGCATGAAGGTCCTGGGTGGCAGTGGATTACTGTCTACTGCACCAATGCTGACTCAAGAAAAGCTGAGCGGCTAGTTCGTTGATCCATACACGGACCTTAACAGAAGACTTCTGACTTGCAAAATGCCTAAAAGAGGCAGTGTTATGGGGCCCCTCTCATCTAAAGGTTTGTTCTATGGAAAATCGTGCAATCGCCAAATCCCATATGCGGTGACTGTCGGTTGCTTCTCATCAGTAGTTTTTCTGGAAACGCCGTATTTTGCAATGCTGAAATTAGGTGCAAGGTGTAGGGCAACAAAGTTCAATATCCACCAGGTACTAAAACTGAACAGGTTGGGGTGGTCGGGACATCTCTACACATCGGTTCATATTACTATCCGGGACGGGTAGTTTTAGAACGATACGTCGAGGTCGTTGCTATAACCAGATGTAGTTTAAGTGTATAAGAACCTTTAACAGTATGTTCATCCATGTAGAATGTGTTAAGTTTGCGATCCGGGAGGCACGCTTAGCGAGTGGTTGGAGACGTCTTATGACGTGGCCGACAGTGAGGTTAGAAACAAGGTATTGGGTACCAGTTCACGGGATGTTCTTTCACAGCTTAGCAGACTTCATTGGTTGGTTTATGTGTTTCGTCCGGAAACCACGTCCATCTTACCGTGCCATGCTTTCCGTTCCTCCTAGGGAGTGTGGGAAGTCACATGGAGGTCAACAGATGACGTGGAAGCGGGGAATAGGAAAATGTACATCGAACTTAGGAAAAGAAGGTGCCTCAATTCTTCGCAGTGGGAGTCCAAAGGACCCCTCAACCAGTTGGCTGGGGGCACTGAAGGATATGGCAGCGAACCGTGGACAGTGGCGATCGTGTTGTTACTTCCTCTCGAATGGGAATGATTGATCAATGTGTCTGTACGGTTAGACTGTATTCCGTGGGTCGGTTACTACGGTGTTACTTCCTGTTCCCACGCCTGTAGCTCCACTCCCTGTTCATCTTGTAGGTTCATTCTTCCTATTGCTGCGTGCGACATGGTGAGAAAGGCAGTGGTCAGTGGGGCTTGCCCTGCTGTTTAAGGCTGTACGATGATGATGATGTCGATGGCCCGGCGCCTTAGTGAGTGGTGTATTTGTGTGTGAGCTCTTTCTTTATCAACGTACCTTTACCTCTGTGCTTCGATTTACTTCATTTCTGATTAGTTGGTGCTGCGGATATCAACCGGGACCAGCGCAGTGGGAGGGAACACGTTTGTACTCTCGATCTTGTGAATGAAACAGAGGAAAGTCGAGGATTGAGCATTGTGTGCTTTATGCTTTGGTTAGCCTCGTACAGTGAGGTATACCTTAGAAAGCGCTTTTTGGCTCGTCAGTGATGTGACGCAAGGGTGGTTCCTCCTTGTGCTGAGTAAGCAAGGGTTTATACATCACATAAACTACAAAGTACCTCACCCCACGGAGTATACGATCCTATCATGTGCATACATGTACTGAGTAAAGCGTTGATACTGCGTGATGAATTATTTCGTAAACGATTCAAGCCTGATACTGGAACACAATGGGTTTGATTTGATGGAAAATGATGTAGCCAGCGCTATAGTCTCTTCGTTTTGAATTGGCGTTAACTGAGTCCTTTGGACCCCGCACTGGGAAAGCGGCAGGCATCGCATTCACCTTCATGTCATTCTTGAACTCCGATGTGATGTTTTTCGTATGGACTTAAATCAGGAACAGGTTGCAGTGCGGCAGACTGGTTTCCCATCACGTGTCTCACGTTCCAGTTAGTGGGTTCTACTTCGTTCTTTTTGATAGGATGACAGATTCCTTGAAAGTGAACCAATTGCAACGTGTCGAAGCTGGTACTGGTAGTGTTTCTTCATCTTAGTGCCTATAACCCCTAATGTGTGGGTATCTACTCAAAAGCAAATTCCGTGTGGTGTATCATTATTTACGATCATCTCTTACTTCTTAGCACTAAGAGTCGAGATTGTTTTTTTTTCAGGGACAGGTCAATACCGGGTCTTACCGCTACTGTCTGTTCCGCTCGGTTTTCTCATGTAGAACGGATTCCTATACGAAAATATGCCCTTTAATGTACTGAATGTGGGGAACGATTCGATCAAAGCCAGATGGTTTAATTAGTTAGATGGACATTTTGGGTACACTAATTTATCTTGAGTACTCGGAGTACTGTCGGCCGGAACATTGCTCGGTTTTAACGAGAACTCTTCAGCAATGATGAGTCTAATCCTATGGTATTGGAACCACGAGGCAAGCAATTTAACCAAACAAGTCTACCAGGCTGTAGTGGTGGGACTAGGTGTCGCACATATTCCCAGATTGACTTCCTCGGCATGCAACGTTCGCTTAGGCTGGTGGGCGTTGCCGAATATGTGAACTGGGATATGGGTAATGTACCTGGTCGTTTTTGCCAAGAAGGGCATCTTAAGCTTCCTGGGAGAGTTCACAAAACCCGCCGACTCAGCGGTTACAGATATGACTGCATGTGGGACCAGTAGGACTCTCGCATTAACACACTAAATCTGGATGGGCTACGCTTCTTGGGGCATGTCCTTTGATAGGCTCTTTTCACCCATGAAGTCCAGTTATTCATTAGTTGAAGGTTGTATGGCATGAAGTTGAATATTGCGACTAACGACGACCTTGTGGTCACAGTCTATCTACCGGGTGTTTTCATTATAATTCGTCTTTACTACCCTTATATTTGCAGCCATTTCGGCATTCAGTTGTGTTTTGCTACGAGATCAACTAAAATCGCTGCATTCAATGCGTAACCACTAGTTGTACAGAAACGGTTTGCTTGCCTGTGTTTGTTTACTATTTGTTGCGTTCTCAAGGTATCTTCCTGTGCCAGTTGAAATATGAATGTCAAGGTCATTGTGAAGAATTGTGATATGGGCTTATTTTCCATCCGACCTGCTCCGGAAACACTATTCAGTTGTTCTGCTGAATCGATTGGTCATGATGCACCAAACATTACCATGGAGGCGTGGTCACAGATGATACAATGTTAAGTATCACACTTTTATTTTATTGTAGCGTTTATTGTTTGTTAGTATTATCAAGCTTAAAATCACATAGTGGTCTGCTAATCGCTGGAACGGTATTCTCAAATCCTGATCGGAAATTTCTTTAATGACAAATAATAAAGGACGTTCAGAATGATAGAGTGCAAGATAATTTGACTTGGTGCTTCGTACAATACGACTTACTGTGTTTGAATGTGAAAATGAAGAGCATGTGATATTCACACTGTTCGTCTACTTGGACTTTTTCGAAAAGAAACGGAAACTCATCGGACTCTTTTTAGACGGTTGTGAACTCTGTGAGTGTGCGACTACCGTAGATCCTGACACTGTACTCTGACTTTGACCACTCAAGTTCCGATTTGATGCTGCACTGTCTTCAGTGGATGAGGCCTGAACCGCCTTGAGGATCTGGGATGTCAAACTAACTCGGCTCAATGCACTCGGTGTAGTAGCTCGCGCTGATTGTTGTTGTGCAAGTGGTGACTGAGACTGTTGTTCTGATCCAGGATTGATTGATCTGGACTGGTTTGTGCTAGCAAGTGAGGCGGCTATAATTGGTGGCGGTGGTACAGGTGGTGGCACGGAAGATGGCTGGGGTGTTGTGGTGGTAAGCAAGGCATTCGTCATGTGTGCCGTGCTCTCGCTAGGACTACGAGCCACAGCCCAACTGGGGCTAGGACTGCGTAAGTTCTTCGCGAATGTGGGTGGACTTGCACCCCGAAATCGTAGATTGGCCAGTTTAGACACCGCCCCACTCCCCGACTGATCCGATTCACTTCCCAAAGCGGACAGATTCGTCTCCGAGGTGCCGCTTGTGGGTCCAGTTGGGATAGCTTTCTTCTGCAACAACAACCCTGGTGATACAGCTAGACTGGACAGAACACTACCAGTTGACGAACTCAACGAAGTGTTGCTTGGTGTCAGTTGTCTTGAACTAAATGAGCCAGACCCATTTGGTCCACGAGATTTGACCAGGCGACCGCCGGAAGACAATCGTACTACTGAGTGAAAAATTGACTGAACTTCTTGATAACTTTCAGTAGCGGTCGTCTCATAGTATGGGATTCCGTGACGTTTGGCGAATTCCTCAGCCTCCATCTTTTCCACCAATCTGGAAAGAGAAATATTTTTCGTTTTATTTTTCAGCGTGGAACTTGCAAGGCGCACTGAAAGAAAGAAACAAGCCTGTCCCGTGAACAATGCTCATGGTATTCAACTAGACTCCACAGATGCATTCCTCGCCAGTTTCATAAATACTGAGCTTGTACGCTTGAAATGGGACGGACCGCTTCTGTCATTGATGTTATTTTTTGAGCAAGCATTTATTTTAATAATTTCTATTTGACAGATGCTGATATGATCCGAAAAGTCAAGTCTTCGGCGCTGGTTTGGATTATAACGCAGGTATGGATGCTACGCATGATTTAGTACCGCTTGCGACTTATCAACTGTGCTACAGGACCTCAGACATTACGCAGACGACATTTGTACATAGTTTCCACCGTAGTGAACTTCACTATCTCCGGGTTGATTTTTTGTTGCAGGTACACGACACACGGAAAATCCCATTTCGAACAACCACAGTTCCCTTTCAAGCTTGTAACACAAAGACATTTGTTTCCCATATATTACTTCGGGTGCCTACTTACACAGTATTGGGTAAGTGAGAGTATATGTGCATGTATAGATTGCAGTGGGTGAGTAAGTGTGCGATAAATCCGTTAGCCCGACAACAATCAACTTATGATCCTTCTAACCGCGGTGTGAAGGACAGTATGCGTAAAATATCACTACAGAGCAGGGAGAGACAAGCGTGAAAAACGGAGGGGGCGGGGGGGGGGGATAAGGCGAGTCTGTACAGTCTCCGAAAATTCGGGATCACCTCAGTTCGGTCGAAATCCTGGCACACGGTTGAATTCCAGTTTATACAACTGATACTACTCTTAGTAGCCAAAAATATACAATAGATACTATTGTTCAGCGAGAGACAGAGTAGTATCAGCCGTATAAGCTGAAATTCGACCAAGTTGAGGTGATCCCAGATATTTTGGACAGACTGTACATAGCACCTGTAGAGACGATGTATCGAAAAGAGATTTCTTCGTGATACAAGATTTTTTCACGAATATATGGCCGTATTCTACGAATTAAACAGTTCCCTTAGGTCATTACGTGCAACCATAACGGTGGATGCATCCCCCACTCAGCGAAAAACATCGCGGACCTTAGCTACTACTCATTGCAGGGGTGCATATCTCGTTTCACGAGAGCATACAATTCGCATCAGCGTTACATGGTTTTATTTGGCTCGCTCACAAGTCAGTCGCACTGCCTATGACTAGCTGCCGCCTACAAATTTTCGGTCTATAAAAGTACCGCATTTTGTACAACAGGCAGTGAGTACACCCCATTGTCTGGCTGAATTCATTCTCGGCTACTCAACTAACACAGCCTAACTAGTGGACTTGGAAATGTAGGGCGTGTCAGGCTTCCCGGTAGGGTTCAAGTGATCCCCCAACTCACTGTCTAGGTACATTGGAGGTTTTGACTCAGTTTCGCGATCAATGGCGCTCTTGTACACAAAATCTTCCTTTGCCGACTTGATGATATTTGTAGTTCCCTCCCCACTTTTATTTTCTTTACATTATTCCGACTGAGGTTGCCGCTGGGAAGTAAGAACCAAAACCGCTGCACCCAACGCATGATTAACGGTTGTTTGAACTGAGCTGATAGCATCAACCAGATTTCAGCGCCTGAATACAAGAACATGGCTTGAATAGACTGATAAAGTGAGCAAGCTGTAGACATCCATATTGTTGTTCGGTTAATGTTAGTCTAGGATCGTGTTAATGCACTTTCTGGGCTTCGGTTCGTGTTTATTTTGCAGATTGAACATTTATAACCCTCTAAGGAAGAACACTGATCCTTGCATACTATACTGATTATTTATTTATATATGCAGTTGTTAAAGGGAATCAGATGTCTCATCACAATCCATTCTGTTTTTTTCCTTTCAGATGTATATTATCGTCTCACAAATATGGTACGTGGGTTATACTCGAATAAATATTACAATCGGAAATGATACGCAAGTTTGGTTGCGGCAAATCTGGGTACATATGTTTGAACATTATGCGAATGAGAACAATAATTACTTCCAAAATCCACTATTTATGACGCTTCCCTATGTTATCTGAGGTTTCTAGTCATCCAGCTAGTGATTCTTTTGAATCCTGATCGAAAGTTCAAATTCAACTAACCTGCCAAATTCTACAATTTGTCAGAAATTCCTATCGTTTCGCGGACATGTCACTCCTTAGCTATTTTCTAACGACCATTGGCCGTGTCGAACGACCGACATCAGCACTTTCTCGTGCCTTGTCTGTAATCATATATTAACCTCTGAAAAGTGGTCTCCATACTAACCGCGAACAGTGTACGGTACAAACGATACCCGAGGAAATCTACTCAGTCCCATTTCTACCACCGGAGCACCCGATTCCTAGTTTGGTTTACAAGAATTTGATCTGTTTGGAAGAAACAAAACGCTACAGAAGTATGGTAAACTGCTTTTGATCAAAATGATGCTTTTGTTGCTTGCAAGTATACAGAGTTTGAAAGCTTACTGAACTGCAATTGAACTGGTAAGACAAATGCCATCTGATCATCTCAAAAACGCGTGCGAATTTGGCTGCCTTCCTCCTTTCTCTTGTTCCCTGTAGATCACTTATCAGTTACAAGAACATTATTTTCATGATTCGGTTCGTGGTGCAGAATCAGGGTCAAGAAGTTATCCCAGACAGACACATCCTATGGGTCACACGATAACACGAAGTCTGGACAGATCAATCGGTACTGGGGAATTACATTGGATTTATCTTAAACACTGGCGGTAAAACCGGTAGTCCCCAGGACCTACTGCACCGTCCCGGAAAACCAACATCGTGACCCTAAGATTTGAAACAAAAAATCACACAAAGTCCCACCAGGTCGGAGCGTGGTAACAAACCGGGTGACGTAGCAAATTGCTGTGGCCGGTGGTGGTGACGAGGTTCAAACCTCGTGTCTTCGGAATTCTTGAGACTCGACTACCACTTATTAGTATGTCTACGGCTCTGATCGGCAAAAGTGCCGATGGGGTTGGCATGGAAAATGGATGAAAATGCAGTCATGACGTATGGGTAAAACGCAGTGTCACACGGAAGAAGATGTGAAGGTATGTTTCGCACAGCATTTTTTGGACTCACAAGTACCCTCAGAGCAATCCCAAACAATTGTGTGTATATCCGTGTAAGAGAGAGAGAGAGAGAGAGAGAGAGAGAGAGAGAGAGAAAGAGAGAAAGAGAAAGAGAGAGAGAGAATGAGGACACAGAGCTGATTGTCCAACACAAAACCACGATTCTTTACAAAGAGATCGCCCTCGGCTGATTTGGATAAAGTGGAAAACAACTTGGGATAACTGAGCCACAGTGAGAAAGATTGTAAAACAACAATTTAGGTGACTTGTTCAAGGGTTGATTCTCTTATATGCTGCCTTATGCTTATGAAAACTGAGTGTAAACACTAATGCTGGTAGAAACCAGTGCACTTATGCTCTATCCGTTTGGTTTGTCAAGTTAACTGGCAAACGCTCATGTGGTCAACAGCGTCATGATAGTCTCGCTCATTAGCACGGGAAGCATATACGTGCACTCGATCTGACTTGACTTGGCCAAAATTGTGCCCGCTTTAAACCGACTAAGAGGTTTTCCTGACGTACGGCTGAATGGGAATTTAATAAGTTTTCGATAACGCTCACATCTTGAATAGAGTAAACCTTCATACGCGAAATTGCTTTTCAAACCAGCTTAGAATTCAACTGCGTTGTGTTGCTGATGGTGAGTTCGTTGTGCTCCTGGAATGAAACGCATTAATTTCCTATTTTAGCGCGTCCATAATTTTACTTAATCTCATTCCGCTTACTGAGAGAACATTAAAACACCAGTCTTTGTAAGACTTACGGTTAGGCGGTAACTTCTTACCCGTAAAAATGTGTCCCCTGTTTAACAAGCTTCCGCACCGAATTCATTTTCATTTGGGTCGCGCCTTCAGATGTACTTGTGTGCTATGCTTCCAGGAAACCTGGCTGAACGCTGACGTGGATGAATCTATGGTCGAAATTGGAAACTATTCATTCTCCCGTTACGATAGACAGAAAAGTGGTGGTGGTATTGTAACTTATATCAATTCCGTGCACTGTGGCAAATCCATTGCCATTTTCCCTCCTACTCTTCTAATGGGATTGGCTGAGTATCTATCTAATATTGTCGTAGATTTTCTCATCATCATTAACACCAATGTCTACACTGCACCACAATGCTCACGAAACCTAGTTATTTCCTACTATGATTCATTCCTACTTTCTCTTGTACCGTCGATTGATGACGATCTCTAAATCATTGTCGGAGAATTTAACCATGCCCCAATGTCGCCACCCTCATCGTTCAATTTCATAGATATTTGTCTTATGCAGACCGGTGGTGTCCCTCAGTTGGATTGTATCCTGACAAATCGTCAATGACTCATGTATCCCCTGACTGAGTGCACCGCTTAGTACCGGTGATCATAGTGTTCTACATCCTCGCCAGAACGTTTACTCTAAACATGGTCACTTATCTTACACACAGGCTGAACGGATTCATTTTCATCATCGGAACTCATCTAAATAAAATCTTTCACCGTTCAAACGTTCTGTGTTTCTTGCCATGGTTACAGCGCAGCGTTAACCCTTCCCTTTCAGCACATTTTATGATGAAAATTATAATTCAAATCTTCAGCATTTGTTATCCCATGGAAACGGTTTATTTCCATCTAGGAAGAGTGGTTTCACCCGATCTAAAACGGTTACGCAGCGAGAAAGAATTAGCCTACAAAACGCGCAACACACTTAAGGTCCGTAGACTATCGGGCTAGGTCAGAAAAAAATCAAACGTCCGAACTACTTCTCCCAACAGTTTCCGCACTCCCGGAACATTCAAAATAAATGGCAGGGGATAAACCTACCCTGTTGTCAGAAGGGAAATTATCTCCTCTGATAACATGAGTGTTGACCATCAGTTCATTCGTTACTCCCAATTTTCTAACGATATAAAATTCAGAAGTTAAAGAATTCTCCAACAGGGAGGTTTTTAAGCTCGTCAAGTGCAACAAGTTAAGTAAATCTCCTGGACCATACAGTTTATATTTGGCAGTACTTAAGCACGGGGCTGGACCTCTGTGAGATAATGATTTCTGTTAACAACCACTCACTTGAACCTTCACTCCTGACTTTTGGCTTTCTGTCACAATCATTTACACACCTAAAGGGTCGAGTGACCAAACGCAACTAAGAAATCCCGCCCAATAGTACTTCCCCCATCGGTGTTGAAACTAGCGCCTTCAAAAAGCTGATGAATACCAGTTTGCGTGCAAGCCCCGGGCGTTCTGCGATTGATGCAGTATCGCGCATAGTCTAAATCAAGTCAGGTATATGATTTATACGTCCTCAGGGGCTCGTGTAAATCAGTTAGGTGTGCCTCCCTCGATTACACATCAGCTTTTGATAGTGCCGCGATCCTTACTTTTCACAAAATTGGCATATTTCAGTTGCCTCACTCACAGTGGTGATTGTAATATAAACGGTATGTTCGACATCACTGATCTTGAATTGTATGAATAAGTAACCCAAATTCGAATTCGGTTTTGTTCACACTCCATTTCGATTCCGGATTGCTATTCCCACTAATTCCATGGGGCAATATTTCACACTTACTTAACTGGCTGGAAGACTACTCGGGAAGAACACAGTATGCAAAAGTTGAAAGAAAAGTTTCCAGACATCTCTTGGGCGGTGCCGGTGTTCTTCGAGAAGCTCTTCTCCGTATCTGTTCTCGACTTAACATTCAGCTCGTCCATTCAGATGTGTTGATGGCTTTATTTTGGCTCGGTTGCTTTCCCCAGCAATCCGATTTAGATGATTTTAGCGAAAATCTTGCTCATATCCAAACTTTTCTGATCAATCTGGCCTTCTGTTGAACAATGCTAAATGTCAATAGTGCATTTTTCCATTTTGCGTTTTTAGAAGGCACTACCGCCATTGACTCTACTCCTCTTGCACGTGTAAACCATGTCAAATATCTCGGTGTAACTTTACAAGAGACCTTGCACTGGTTTTTGCATACTGAAATTACTGTCAGAAGATCACATCCATTGGCCTTTCAATTTCGTAAACCTCGACAGTTCAGAGCTCCACAGTTTGTCATTTCTTCCTTCATACACCACTGTATATTTCCCATAATTCTATTCCGCTCTCCCTTAGTCTTCTCGGGTTTGACGAAAAAGGACTATATCACTGTTGTTTCTCGTATAGCCTTAAGAGACCTCATATCAAACTTAGGTTAAAAGCACATAATAGCATACATTGCACTTGTCAAAAAGGTTGCTGACTGTTCACACCGATTGCATTGTGACCTCTCTTAGCCAATCCCACCCGCTGACCCGTTTTATTTCGACTAATTCCGTCAAAATTACCGCTGTACAGAAGTCCTGTAGTTCCGTTCCTTGCCCGAGTGTTGCCAAACAAGGGTGAAGTGTTATCCGAACCGCTAACCCGGCTGAAAAACATTGTAAGTACGTGCTCAAAACAGTGTAATAACAATAATAATAGTAATACTACTACTACCATTTAGATGAATAGGTGGAAGTGATAGCGATTAATGAACAAGCAAATCGGTCTTTTCTCTGATTCGCATTTTCGAGGAGACTCAAATGAATGAGTCACACTAAGGGATCAATCACAGATCCTAACCATCATTTACGTCGTGCTCTAACACAGGGATGGAGTTTTATTTACCTGCTTTCCTGTGCCTCGAGATTACGCTTGCTGTCCGGTCTTCCACAGGATAGGATGTAATTCTGCAAAGCTTTCACGGTTTTGAATGTGTACCGGCTAGTACATCAAATATGCGTGCACTCCCACACCTGGTCACGTGATTCAGTCATCATCCTGACATTTGATTACTTTGGTCTGTGAGTCCCCTACGGTGTTGTCATTGCTCTAACTCGTAAATGTTCCATGAATTTCAGCTTGCCACCCAACGCGAAATCTTTAGAACGGAGAAGCAGACAGGCCAACATAACATGCAGTGTGATGTTACATGGGCATGGATGAATGACTTTAGCGTAGAAGCAGTCAGAGCATCAGATACGGGTCGCATGTTACATTTGCTGATATTTGCTCATGAAATGCTGTGATTTCTATCTCGATCCTTACCACACCCCTCAAGTGGGGTCTAGGACTTCCTCGCATTTTAAATTAGTGTTAGTTGTACGCACATTGCTATTCAGAAAAAAACACTCCTATGAGCATCAAACCGACGCGTCAACCTTGTCACTTGTTGTATCCACAAGGTTGTGAGCACTACTGCCACCACTTACCGAAATCGATCCAAGTCCGATTTGTTCGCCACCAGTATGACCGTGGGTGGTTTGATTGTCGGTGTGCCTCCGAACATAGCCGAGCGCCTCATCGAGCTGGAATGACCTGGCCCCATTGGAGACAAAGGAGAGGTGGCTGGACTGGATCCGCCCATGGAAGCCGAATGCACGGATTGGCGTTGCGGGGACAGTGTGGACGCACGATTTGAAACGGCACACGTTTGTCTCAGTGTTTCGATGAGCTCTTGAGCACGATAGAAACTGCGACGACTGGTGATAGAAAATAGGACAATAATTGCCTGTGACCATTTCAGAATATCGTCCATGTCCATATCATCCTGTTTTAGACAGAGGGATGTAAATGAGATGGAACAGCACTTCACTTATCGCCATGTTCACGTGTTGAACACAACTGCTTGGTCAGCCGTCTTTCGCCATAAATCTCGATGGTTGTAACTTGCGGTGTAACCTCTGCGAAACCATATTTAGAGGAGTTCTGTGATTCCGTGTGTTTAATTTCTTGTATACTGTTGGTATAGTCTGAAATGCTTCCATGAAGCATGACATTAGAGATTAAACAGAATAAACTTTAACGAGAAAAACGTTATACCAACAACACGGCGTTGTCGATGGAAAAGTTATGGTTAGCCGACGTCCCGGTTACCGTGGGTAACGTTTCTCAAGGTTACCTACGGTAGCCGAAACGTCGGCTAACCATAACTTTTCCACCGACCACGCCGCGTCACTGACATTACATTTTTCTCTTTCAGCACACCACATGGCGCGTCGTTTTTTCGATACACTTCGAACCTCGTTCGGTCTTGACACACAGAATAAGCTTAGGTTAGTTCAGTTCAGTTCTTGCGACCAGTAGCCTTGCACTTCAGTACTTCGTCCTCGATCGCAGTCTCAAAGCATCATCGAATCAGAAGTGACAGATCGTCGGATGAAGATAAATCAACAAAAAAATAGATGCTGAATAACCATTGCTGATGATCCCTAATAAGCTAGATAAACAACTGTGCGTTGCTTCCATAGTTTTCAATGGTGATCTGAGCGCTGATGCTCGGCATGGTGAATCAATCCATAAAGAACTAGGGTCATAATTGGCAAGTAAGCAGATGGGAAACGAATTTGAATGGAACTAAACTACTGATTGTGTCACCTAGTGTTTTGTTCGGTTCAACCAGTCACCCGCATGCAGACGCACACTTACACCTCAAGGGACAACCGTTCGACGTTTTTTAAATACATGGACACGCCTGGCAATAAAAACATGCGCACACGGTGTTCATGTTGGTCCGGACTGAGTCAACCAATGAGATCGCCCTTCGTATTGATCGGCTTTGCTTGATCAAAGCCGCATGCACGCTTACGCGTTTATGTAACTCTGACGAACTGGACTGATATCTGCGCTGTGAGCCGGCTGCTTGTTGAATAACTCCGTTAACCGATTTTTTTGGAGACAACACCTAGCCATGTTGCCAACCATCCGGTTATCGGATCCTATGGTCCCGGCGTGGAAGCTTATCGTGACCTACGTGGCCAAGTTCAATGGCTAGGGTTTTCATTCCTTCCACCCATGTCGTCGAGTGACTAACTCGAACCATCCTCCAAATAAAATCCGCTTCGGAGAACAAGGTGAACACCGGGATCTATTTTTTGGAACGCCCATCACTTCGGAACCACTTTAACCTGTTCAAATAAAGCGTTTGCACCATAAACTGTCCCCTGGTTCTCAATACTCTGCGATTAACCTCAGCGCTGCTGATGCTGTGTTTCCACCATACATTGCTAGTTGTCCGTATTCAAACACCCATAGTCTTCCTGTATCTTCCATTTGTGATGGCTAAGTTTGAACCGTATAAAAGTCGGACCTGACCGTCTCAGAGTGCACTCGTTTGTTGATGGACAAAACGATGTTAAATCATCACATTTTCGAGTTCAACATTATAGATAGGTTAGATCAGTCGCCGGATAGCCCACTGGGACTGTTTGGGAGAAAAACTCATCAAGTCTTCGAGGCTGATTGATACACTGACGCTACACGATAGACTAATTCTCATCCCTGCTATTTATTTGAAAGCGTTCCGCATCAAAGTTGGGCTTGGAATAGGGTTCACGTGCATTTCTTTGCAGCGTCTGTCCATCTTCACCGATGTTTCAATCACATTGGTTTTTTATGGTTTGAACTGGTAGACTTGTACAAAATCCAAGTCTGATTCACCTTGCCTTAGTTGGTGACGATGACAAGGCCCTTGCGACCAAGTTATCGATCAAGCTTTAACCAAACAACTTCACCTGAACCACTTGGTCTCTTCATTGACGAGTGTAACGAGACGAGCTACCGAGAAGTACAAAGTGTGTCAGTCAGAGAAATTAGCCAATCGCTACCGACTTCTTAATCTTTATGATGCCACACGAAAAGAAACTGATGATCAAATTGAGATAGATTCGATCATGTGATGAATGTGTGCATGGATATATGAATCTTTCCACCTCTTCATCTGCCGCATCTAATAGAAGTTCTTTCGGTTTACCGATTACACCTTATGGGGTAGACGTGGGAAAAAACCAGGTAATTTTACTGGTTGACCCGGGTATTGTAAGAGAAGCCCTGATGGGGGATGCATTTTCACTGCCAGGTTGTAGGTCAATGAATCAGACTCAGTGTTTCTGCCCGGTGCATTCGAAAATGTGATATAAAAACAAATCAAGGGCATTAATACATAATACTTTCGAAATCCATAAAAACGTAGCCAAATACTCTTTGACTAGAAAATGAGTGAGGAGAGATATGAATTAGGAAACAATTCCATTTAGAACAAACTCATCAACGCGGGGTTTTGAACCTCGAATGCTTAGCGATTAGTGAATGTAAGTGACAAATATGCTATTTGTCATCACATAACATTCACGTGGAGCAGACCTTCAAAAGATGAAAATCGGTGACACAGAGATGGCGCGTTAGACATTCTATGTCACATCTTCGAAATTGGACCTGTGGAATATATTCTGCCGACACTGAATATTGTCCGTCTTTTCTGCTAGAAAGATGCGATTATTCCTTCGGTAAAATTCCTCTTGTGATCCACTGGGAGATCAGCCACAGAAGTTTATATTCAGAACAGCGATCGAAGGAGCCTCATGTGTCAGTGACAACTAAACAACCTTGAGAGACCCAAAAGCGTGAATAACAATTCTAACCTTTGCATCTGTTCACTCCGGTATGTATTCATTTCTGTGATCTCTTGAGAGGATACCCGGACTCATGCTTTAAAAGTTGTTGCCCTATATAGAATTGGTGTCGAGGGTTTATTTGTTATGCCTCTGGAACAGTCACTCCTCCGAAAAGAACGCGTTCAAGGTAAGTTGCAAGCTTGGCACTACATTCAGCTGCCAATTACTGACGGTAGCTGCCACAAAGTATGGTAAATCATGAAGCAGTATTGCGTTGTTTGACTAAACTATCACCCACGCTTAGTGTCGATCGAAGAACTCGATCGGTGTATCGCTGATACTACCCACCCAGTGACTACTCCGAGGTTTGACGCTATTTCCCACCAAAACCCGACCACGGATGACAGTGTCCCAAAGTATGCACAGAAAGAGAATCACTGAGTTTGTGCAAATAAAGCAAATGGTCCAGATAGTCGACTACAAACTTTGCCAAAGAAATGTGTTAGTAAATTATCCCCCGATACGTATGAGTTCTTCCACCTCTGCTAACATCATAGGATCATTCCTGATTGCTGAATGGCACCCCTAGTTGCTTGGTACCAAAAACGTGCGTCCAAACTACGGCGGATTACTTGCAAATCCGCTGCTCTCAAATTGTCCGGAAAATCAATGCTGCAAAGGGTGTATCCCGGACCGCTGGACCTGAATAAAACCAATTCGCACCTCATTCACTGAATCCTTGGTGTTCAGGCCCCACTAGCTTGTTTTTTGGTCATCAATGGATTGAAAAGGTCAGACAGTTAGAATTTGCTTTTTTGTCCGTGTTGATAGGTTTAAACTATTCAAAATACTTGCTTATTGTATAGTGCGGAAACGTCTGGTATTCAGCTCCAATTTTATTATGATTATTACCTTAATTGATAATAATTTTAGTTCGTGAAATATTCCCATAATCTGAACTCAAGAGGAACTTAACGCTGCGAACACAGATCTGCCTTTTCAGTATTTCTCCTCAGGCCAGTATAATACACGTTCAAAGTTTTAGCGTCGCTCAAAAACAGTATCCAGAGTATTAACGGAAGCACAAACCTGGATGTCAAATCTGGAAACAGACTTCTAGTTTTTCAGAGTTCTTCCCTCGATTTCTACTTATATTTATACCATTCTTGTGCCAGTGACTGTCTGGTTTGTAAACATGCTGATGATGCAATGTTTAGTGCACTTCATTCCAGTATCATTTTTCAACCCTCTTCTGCAACAGAGGGCAATCTAATTTACCAATTGATCCTCCTGTCTTAACCTAAGAACGACAGAAGGGTACTACATCATGTAGTGTAGTCGTTCAACAAACCGTTGAGGGCCATCTCGGATAGCCTTGTGGTTAAGCTGCTCAATCCGCAATCGTTCATCCCTAATTCGAGTCTCGATGAATGTACACTGCCGATTATTCCTAACGCGGATGAAACAGCTGTGCAATGCTTTATTTTTTTCAATGGTGAATTGAGCGTTCACACTACATGATAAATCACATTATACAAACCTAATTTTCTACTACTCATGTGCTCTGATATTCTACGAACAAAGTTAGCTGATTATCGGATTTACTATTTCACTGATGAGCTGTTCCGCACTCACCTTAGAGGAACGTGCTTTCAATAATTTATTGAGGATCTGGTTGTTTAGTTTGCGTGACATTCTCAATGTAGCACTTCAAGAATCGAAAGGCATACAATGATATTCAGGTTTGAACCTTTATTTGACGGTAAGGTTTTTCTTTAACAGACCGACCTATCGATCGAGAGCACCAAACATTGCAATTGGCTTTGTCAACGAACAGCCGTAACATGGAGCTTCCCCACGCTTATAAACATTCTGTATATTGGGTGCGCTCTGTCTTGGCATCAATCCTGTTGCATTCAGCAGGTTTTATTGTAAGTTTTTTTTCATCCCGTAGCCATGGTTATCACAGAGCCGATCACTAGAGGTTGCAACGTCCAGCGGACACGTAAATGAGGTTCCGGCCATCTTTTTGTTGTTCCCCCTATTTTAACTACCGTTATTGTTTCCTCACCCACGATTCAATCTGTTCAAATATTCTTCACTATGATACGTACCGCACTGAGCGTTTGTTTTATCGCATCAACGTAACTTACGCCCGATTTGCTTATGCCATTGTTTGTGCCGCGCCCGTTGAAACTGAACGATTATCGGGCTGTTGATCCGGTCCCGTTGATTGACCCCGTAATCGATAACGGTTGTAGTTTGCACTTTCATTTATCCTAATCATGCTTACTCCATTGGTACCGCATAGCTGCATTGAATCTGTCTTCGTTGCTGACTACATTCGTTCCTCGGTCACTTCCTTAGCGAACATCTCCACTATGCCTTGTTCGTTTTACGAATGACACAATTGCCAAACCCCATGCCAATATGCTAAGCTGAAACTGATCGGATGACCAAGAACTGACCTTAATGGAACACTTGACGACGAGGGTCAAAAGTCTGGGGTACAAGAAAAGAACTTCACCACTGCCGTCGCTGATAAACCTCTTCCGTGCGTCATAAATAAAATAATCTATGATAACGCGTTTACATTTAACAAAATTTAAGATTCTCGGTGTTAGGACTCATGGATGTCAGTCAACAAACTGAACTGTGCAGTTTGGGACAAGAAGCTTTACTGCCTAAAGTAGAACCCGAAGGTCAATTTGTCGCAGATGCTCTGATGGCTTCTTTATTCTTAGTTATATGGGTGCTCAATTAATTGATAATAATTAAATTGAAAGTTACACTTCAATACAGGTAACTCTCGATTAGGCGGGAAACATCCTAAGATCATTTTTCCGATTACACACTATGGCCGTTATTAATACTATTACGCCATGGTACTGAAACCATTCAGACGACTTTCACGCAAAACTACTAATGCATCCCGTTCCTGCTATCTGTCTTCGAGTCGCGTGCCATTGAATTTTACAAATACAAGGGAGAAATAGAAGCGGTCTGTCTAACGCAGTCCCGCAATTGAAGGTTAAGTTATGATAAATGTGAGAGTAGTGGTTGATGCCTGGACGACACTCAATCTGTCCTTCCTAGCAGACGAACACCATAGGAGGCACAAGCTGAGCCTGTCTAGTATCCAGGCCAAGACTCGGGACAATAGAATCACGAGCAACGGGACAGCGGATCGATGGCGTGGATCAGTAGAAGGAGAAATGAATCCTGTCAAGTGGCGTTCAGCTTCAACACAACCCAGTTAGAAGGCTAGGTCGCCCACACTAGTCGGGCCAATATGTTTCGTGCAACGGCTGGGTACAAGAACCAATATACCATATAATCACTGTGTTTTATGCTAATAAAACGAGATGGTTCAAAGGCGGAAGAGTCTTCTCACTACAGAGTTAGTGGACGACCACAGAACAATGAGACAGTTGTAAAAGGTGATGAGACCTTAATGATGGTCTGCACTAGTCGTAGACTGAAATCGACCAAGTGCACTTTGTTTTTAATTACGAAATTTAACCTCATGCCGTTTGTAAAATTCTGCTTTAAAATCACAAAGGAGTAGACTTACACTGTCCGATGTATCTTGAATGTTCAGCGTCACATCCTGTCCGTCGATCGAATCAGTTTTTGTGTAACTGTCACCTGTAAAGTGGAATGGAAGATAACTAGCTTAGATCGCCTTCATAGAATTGTTCACTGCTCGCAAACTGGGCCTCGGCCTTCTAGCCTTTGACTTCTGATGGTCTGGAGTGTAATTTCTGAAGACGGAAAATCACAGCTAGCCCTTTTAGAAACCAAGCAAACAGCTGACTCCTACGTCGCAACATCGAGTGGGTTTTTGTTCACGATGATTCCGGATAATCAGGCGGGTGTAGTGTGCGTACAATGCTATATCACAATGTCAACGCGGCCATACATACGGTCGACCCCACCAGAATCTGGCTATTGTACCAAAACATCAAGTCCGCCGTCTAGACCGCCCACAGTCCAGACTTGAACACGACTGAAAATATCTGGGGTCTGATAGCTAGGCCAGTTTGTGTGGACCGAAGATTCTTCGCAGCTTTTCACAAGTTGACGTCCGCCATCCCCGATGAGTGGGGTTGTACAGAACCTGAAACCATCCGAAATATAATGGGAAGCATGCCTGGACGTAGTGTTTCAGTCATTACTAATAAAGGTCACTGTTCCGCAACCAACTACTTATTTAGCCATTAGTCTAGCATTGCACACCACCTCAGGAACATTTTCCAGGATAAATCGATGTATCTGTTTCACACCCGAAATCCGTCTGCATATTTGGTATAATAATAGGTTGATACATCAGCTTGCCAAATTTGGTTAAACTAAGTGGTGTGGTTCAAAAGTAATCGCAGAAAACAGAGGAAAAACTGGATGAGTTTAAAAGTGTCTCATACAGTTGAAATTGCCTCTCAAAGACTAATAATTTCTAGCTGCTAATGTGCATTCGAAGTCAAAATCTGATGGTCAAGTAACACCGGTTTCATTGTACAGTTAGGTTTCCATCGCAATGCGTAAATGAGATTACTCTGAAGAGCGCGCCATTAACCGACTTATGTAACATACTCCGGCGTTTAATTGATTAGTCAGATTTGCATGTAATGTGCTTCTGTCAGGTAAAGACTGGCAGTCTGTTAACTTTTTATGTGCATAGTGAGGTCACAGCTCATGGCGGATTTTTCGTGATTTTGGATACTCTTTGGACCCACCCCGACAAACTAACTCAAACTTCCACGTCAGTTCCCATTTCATACACACACACATACACATCATCACGGGGACACTGAACTTGTCTGTATCTCAAAGCTATGCTCATCTATACGGCTTAATTTGGATGCATGACCTCCTGCTCGTCACTGTCCGTTTTGTTTCTGCCTCATGGAGCAGGCCAGTTGTGTGGTCAAGTTGATGAATAAATGAGAAATAGCTTTTTCTTTCGAGTCCCATACTCACTGTAGAAGCGTTACAGGCATGAATAGCGTGAAATCGATCGACTAACCCAGATGAGACGGAATACATTGTTCACAAGATCGCGCATCGTGTTACCACCGCTGTCACTTGATCTAATTGGATAAAACATGGACCATGACGAACCAATCACATTCCAAAGCGTTTGGGCTCACAAGGAACAAACTGGTTGTCACCATAGTTTACTTCAAGGGTTTGTTGTGTTTCAGTCCTCCTACCTCAGCATGTTCATCGGAATCAAGATATCGGGGATGATAGACTGTAGCGAGATCAGTTGTTCTGTCAGACTTGCATTGTTTCTTCACAGATGCCACGGCACACGTGGGTGATTCAGCGACACGATACCACAAGACATCAATAGAAAAATCCCAAGATTAACTTATTGCTTCTATGCATTTCAATCATTTGGATGCATCTAATGAGCTGTGTGCCCCTATATCACCACTAGTATCCCTGTTGAATTCACACTATTTCTTCATGTAATTTTTGCCTTTATTATTACGTGTATTTTACTCGTTCGTTCCATAATTGATTTCCTTCTCCTAAATGACGACAACTGTATGGTGAATAGTTGCTCACACTGAAACTGAAAGTGTACACAATGATTCACTGGAAAGCACTACGGTTAAACGCTCACAATTTTGGCCAGCTTTGGGATACAATATTTCTCCTCCTCTCCGCTCCACGTCGTCGCATACAATGTGTGACAGACGAACCACAGTTCATATTATGGTGAGATATGCTGTTAGATTAATCATTCGCAGAAAGCAACAATTCTGAGTAGGATTTGCGTATTCTGTCTATTTTCTTCACAATTATTCCGGACGCTAGATCGTGACTGTGCCCCAGGATGAACTTGTGTTTTGTTTCAGCCACCTCGATTGAACTTGTTGAAATTCCACTTCTGTTTACTAGTGCACCATTGTCTCAACTCCTCTGATTATTGGCATCTTTTCGCAGTTTACCTCCTTTTTATATAGCCCGTATCTGTGTCCGTGGGATACCTCCATAGATGCAGTTTACATGAGCTGTGTTTTTATCACGGTAGTAATCTATGCCTGACAACTCACGCACAGTTGGGAAAGCAGTTGTCCAATGCTTCCCTCTACTGTGTGGGAACATTTATTTACAAAACCGTCACAACAAGGTGGTTGGGACATGTGTAGCTCATGACCTCAGATAGGTTTCCCAAGTGTGCTGAGGCGGGTAGCGTTTGGAAGACGAGCACAATTGATCATTCCTTCACACGGAAGAAGAGTATAAAATACTTGACCAGTGGACGTGACCACGTATGGTCTGCAAGGCTTTCTGAATGGGACCCGAGAGATTCATCCACTAAGTGGCTAAAAACGTTGCGATATATGACTGGGTGTCACGACCAATGCCGTTCTGGTATCTACAAACTCTTCATCTGTTGGATGTTGTTATTTTCATTTCCCTCCCTAATGCAGTTCCAGATGTCAGGACAACCGGAACCACTGCACCCAGTGCATGGTAGGTGCTAAAACTGGAACTAAATTATTTTTACTGAACTTTTTTTTGCATCTGTTTGCACTTTATGTTCCTATTTGTTTTGCTCTCGAAGTGGAAACCAAGATCAAATCATAGGATTGCAACGTTACTCTTTGGAAGAACTGGACTGAACTAAGACCAATGCATGGAAGTGACTTACTTTTGTGCATTTCTTAATTTGATATGTCTTATTGATTTACACTCTATAGGCGAAAGATAGATTGCTTTGTTTCTGTCCGATGGCAGAGAACACATTGTAAAGTTGCTGAGTTGTCCTAAACAGTGTGTGGAAATTGAACGAAAAGAAATATGCAAATTCTGCTAGCAAAATAGTTCCCTTATCCTTACCCATGCAGCCACACACAAACACACCTGTTTCTTTATTGTAGTTTTAATGGCGCGAAGCCGTGATGACACCACATTCGGGGTCACCAATGCCCAATCGACCCTTTTTCCTACAATAATAGGTTCACATGTGACAAAGAGCCCGCATCAGACTTAGCCATCTGCCAGCCTCGGTGATTTTGTTTGTCTACTACCATAACTTGCCCCCCCCCCCACGAATTCGACTGTTGACTTTAACCAATAACACCATTCACCGGATACATTGAAAACGGGACGATGTTAACGGTCGAGCGGGTTCCCGCAAGCCGATGTGAGAGGCGACGCTGTCAGTATCCTGGTGTTTACATGTGTTAACGCTTCTCACAAGACTGGTATGAATGACTGTTTGTAGAGTTAGCGCCTAGTGAAAGAATTATAAATCATTCGTTCTATTTCTCGGATAGTCTATGTGCTTGTTCTGGAAAGGAAAGGATGTTAACCGCGACCACAAATACGCACCGTATCAAAAAAAAGAACCAGCAAATGTGACCTCAAGACTCGATCGGGTAGGTGATACACCTACGATCACAATTGCTTGGGCCTGATAATGAGCCAGACGACAGAAGGCATGGTCGGTTGTGACTGGTTCGAACCTCGTACCCAAGACATTCTAATTTTAGCAATTTTTTTACTCCTTTTCTATTTATCAAACAGAAATATTGCAATATTTCGGAAAGTGTGTTGCGGTCAATTAGGGGCTGCCAAATGAGGAGATGATCGGCGGCAGCAGGATTCGAATTCAGGACAATAAGGTCCAAAGTTCGCCACGGTATACGTTTGGCCTCTGTCGGTCCGCCGGACTAGTCATTCTCCGACTTGCACTACTCAACGGACATCGGTCTGCACATGGGTTTCATTGAGTCAAACATAACTTCGAAAAGTAATGAGTCCAAACTCCAATCGATTGGTCCATTCATTCCCTGGTGTATAATTTGCGGATGTCATGTTCATTTGCTGTGTTCCTACTCACCTTAGTTTTACTACTATTTTTATCTTGAATTTTCCCTTTTATTGTTTAGCTCCTGCCGTTCAATTATATATCGAATACAGCCTAAGTTCTAGGTTTCTGCCTTCTGTTTGTCTCAACCAGTCAGATTAAGTAATCATATGCGTATCAGTCAACGAAAGACTGCACCAAAGCTCATTGTTTGGTCGGGCTTTGATAATCCTGGTAGAAAATGTGAGCTCTTGTTAGTTGTTTATCAAACCGACAAGGCCTAGTATAGGTGATCCGTTGATTAACGGAGCTGAGATAATGTCGGTCAAACAGTCAGCCACTGAACACGTCCGCAATAGTATGATCGTAGTACACCCATGAGTGTCCTCACATTGTCAATAACTACCATATTTCAAACCACACAGTTCGGATTAGAAACGTCATTCTCACGTTCATCACACGAGATCCATAACGGGTAAAACAAATGAGATAAAGGTCATGTTTAGCAAATAGTGCATCTTAGAAACGATTCCGAAGTCCGAAGTGATAAGTCTGAGAACAAACAAAGCATTCAGCCCAACATATGTTAAAGTCAAAAGATCCATTGTGCTTACGAAAAGGTCACACCATCTACGGTTGGATCATATTGATAATTCTGATCTAAACCAAAACCACTCAAATTCTGAGGCTGTCTCAATCATCCAATAAGACCTCACCAGGTGTGTCCAAAACCACTAACCATATTTTCCTAGCCGGTGACTTTTTCAAATCCCCGACAGACAACGTCGATCATGGTCATGATTACACCCGTGAACTTCAACAGCTCGAGAGTTATAATAAATTCGGCAACCATCACGCAGCTTACCATCGATATCTAAGCATTGTAATTCCTGAATGATTCCGTAATCTACGAGACCGTAATTTAGGCAATTCAACGCTCACCTCGTCATGGAAACATTGTATAGTTATTTCACTCGACCTATTATGAATCGCCAGTTGTAATGATATCCACCAAGCACGAACATGAATTTAAACACAGGGCGCATGACTGTGAGTCACGCATACTACGTCTAGACTACTCGGGTTAACTATCAACCATGTGCTGTACTTCAACACAATATGATCAAGCTAAACTCATTCACTGGTTTGTAATGTGAACAGCTCGTCACCCGCACAGTGGTCGACCCGTCGGATGACCTCATTTCTCCGTGAGATGGTCGTACCAGAAAAAGGGGCATTACAGGTAAACCTGAACGGTTCTGTTCTGTATATTAGTGCATGTATCCGCGTCCCACGATTGGCTACCCCACATTTTGCTGTGAACCTCATCAAATGTCACTTTCGAATTCTCAACATCAACACATGTCACCCAAAATCCTCTACTCGAGAGAATCATCCAATCGGATTAGAGACAATGTTTCGCTTCACTATTCACTACGCGTTTTTATGAAAGTTGACCGAGACTAAATTAGACTACGAAATACAAGCGAGTCGGTTGCCAGGCTGCTCTTAGTTGCACAACTCCAAGAAATATGACAGTTCGCGCAATGATCAGTACTAATATTCGGTCCCTTTTTGAAAAGTTATTTTTCCTAACCAACGTCCTGAACTCGTGGGTTAACAGGAACGCCTGTGAGCCGTATCCAAGACTCTTGGTTAAATGAAAGCATTGACGGAGAAATCATTCTCCTTGAGTACTTTCAGTGCTTTAGTCAAGAAAGAAAACAGTGCAAGAAAAAGATAGGTGGTACTGTGATTACTTACATCAATTCCCAGTGGTCTGACAAGTCTGAATTTGTCTCTACGCTCCCTTGTAATGGTGTTGACTACGCGGTTGTTAAATTTCACCCTAAATTCTCACCTTTTTGAGGTACTGTGATCAGAAACCTGTACATAGCTCTCTTTTGCTTCCAGAGGGCTATCAACCTGTTCTTTGACGCTTTTATACCCGTTTTGATTAAATGACTATCTGACTGTTTATGCATTGGTATCGGTGATTTTAATCATGCGCATATGTATCCTTTGCTTGCTTTTGGTTTCAGTGACCTTTGTCTTATCCCAACTAGTGGGAGTGCTTTTCTAAACAGAATTATCACAAACCATCCTGATCTTTTTCACCTACAACTGAAAACTCCTGTTTTAACGAGTGACCACGCTCTCCTTATTAATAAACCCCAAATTTATTCACGTTCAGCACACCGTTCACTCGTCAGGACAAAACGAATACAGGTCACCTCCAGAAACCCGTCACTCACCAACATCATCCATCTCCAAAAATCCCTTTTCGTTGTTTCTTCGTGGTTTTCTTTCGACTGTTCTCTTTGCCCACTAGACTTATTTACGAAGATAATGATTGCGGAATTTGATTTGTGTTGTCCTATGGAGACTATTTCTTAACAAGGACAGAATAATTTCCCCATTATTGAAATATCTGAGAAGGAAAAAAGAACATGTCTATAAACTACACGACCAGGCTTCGGTGAAACGATACCCCATCTTGATCAAACAAGAGATACCACGGCTGAATACGACATTTGCCCACCAGTTCTCCTGTACCACTAGTAGCAAACTTCTCTGGCACGGAATCCGGTCTCTATGTAGACTGCGGGACCCGTCAAAAAACTGCGACATAGATGCCGACTGCCTAAATGCCGCATTTATTCATCCTTCATCGGATACCCTATCATCCTATCTTTTTCTGTTCTCTCGGATATAGAGCCATTTTCCTCAGAAAGAAGTCTTCAAGTTTCTTCAAACCTCAAAATCGGCTTCTGCTGTGGGTCCAGATGGTTTACTCTCCACTGTTCTCAAAATCAGAGCAAGTCACCTATCAGAAATTATGAATTCCCCCATCAAGTAATCTGTTGGTGTTAGTGCTATTCCTGTTTCCTGGAAACAAGTGACGGTAGTATCTATTCCCAAACACTACTTCTGACATTAATCAAAACGTTTTGGTCCCATTGCTATCACTTATTCTGAGCTCAAGTTGACGGAGCGCACTATCCTTAGCCGACTGCTTTCCTCTTTTTGTTCCAGACGACCCCCATCAGTTTTCGTACAAATCCAACAGACACACTCTGGATGCACTTGCTTCAGTTTGGCATTTCATTTCAAACACCTTGAATAGTTCCACGAAATCCGTTCATTGCACTTTCCTCCACTACTCCTCCGCATTTGATTCGTTTCCTCGTTCTCTACTTCTTCAAAAGCTAGAGTCTCTTGGTTGTCCCATTTCCTTACTCCTGTGGTTGAAAGACTACTTTTTCAACAGAACTCAACGTACCAAAGTTGGTGCGAATTTATCGAGTCCCTTGGCTAACAACTCAGATGTTCTTCAGGGTGCTGTCCTCTCCCCCTTTCTCTTCACCACATATATCAGTGAATTGACCGTTCCTCACTTGCACAACTTTTTAGATACGCCGATGGAGTGGTGCTCTGTCAATCTATCTCCAACCAACCAGATTTTAACCATTTTTCCTAGAACTTATGTGTTGTTCTGGACTTTCCTTTCGATTCTGGACTACAGCTCAACACTTCCAGATGTTCTGATCTCACTTTCTCCTTTTCTGGTCCTTATTACCCCCAATGAGCAATCAGGCGTCAATTGTCCTTATTTCAAGAGCTGACTCGGTCAAGTACGTCGACGTTCTAATAAGGACCAATTTACAGTGGATTTCTCATATCCTGGATTGTGTTAAAAACTACGTAGACTGTCTTCTCAAATTCGTAGCCTATGGCAGTTTGATGTCACACAAGCTGTAATTCTTATTTCATCAGTCAATATTTCCCCTCATCTTACTCTGCTGCTTTCCGGTAATCTTTCCTCGTCTTTTTAAGAAAGGTTTTACCACACTACACCGAGGTATGACCATTATCAGTCGTGCCTCTTTGATTTCCAGGGACTCTCCTATCACCAAAGTTTGTGATTTGTACATTATAGCTTGGGGAAAATTCGCAAAGAAAATTCTTGCGGACCCCATCCATCCCCTATGCCATGGCTAATTTGCATACCTTTCGCATCCCTCTACACGTTCCGTATTTAGATATATTCCCTCTCGCATAAATGTCTATCTATGTCTACGGTGTCTTGCCTAGCATGCGTTCTGGTTGACCAGATGAAAGTCACACAGGAACTTCTCACGAACCTCGATGGCTGAACCATTTCATCAGTGCAGTATCAATGATCGGTCTTCCCCCACTTGGCTGAAATGTGAGTTTGGTGACTTGTTGAGGTCTTCAGCACAATACAATACAAAGCCATAACCTGTTGAACTAGTCTCGCACAGAATGAGATCTCTTCGGTCGTATTCCTCAGAAGGAATGGCGACGAAAAAATATGCTTTTACTTATTAAAAATGTGGACAGCAAAACGAGCGTTGAAAGAAGTGGAAAAAAATGAGAGTCTGTGCAGTCTACCGGACGTATGTGCTTTTGCTCAATAACCATTCATGGGTAAATTGAAAGGGGAATAGCTATAAAGTCAAAGACCCTCAAGGTCCACTACCCGTGAGAACTAACAACCATCGTTGCGAGACTTGGGGAGAAGAATGGCCTAACGTCCCCAAAATAGTTCAAGCATGGTAACGATCCCGACGAAAACAGACAGTTGTCTATCAAAAAACAAAATTCACAAAAATTATTCAAAGTAACTCACTTAGATATGGTGCATATTCCACAATGAAGCGTCGCGTTAGGTACTTGACAAGGAGAGCTGGTTTGGGGGCGAATCCAGAAACGAGAGAGTTTTGAATGAAACCCACAATTTCTTTGATTAAAAAGCCAAATTCTAACACTGTTTAAGGTAATTTGTGTCACACGGGCTCTACAATGGAGTTGGATTGTGAAACGATTGAATTTCGGTTCGAAGTAGATACATCTAGGGGCAAATAGGAGAAGGGTGAATCAAAGGTTTTACTGGGTGGAAAGAGTTTGAACTTTGAAGACCCTCACTGATTTTAGATGTCGATTTACGCAATGAGCTCTGCATACGTTGGGAATGTATGGCTTTCGGAAGAAGAATAAACAAATATGCTCTCGTCTTATCACATCTCTCGTACGGTTTAAGGAGAGAGAGAGAGAGAGAGAGGGAGAGCTAAATCAATTAATAGTAAGTACGCACTTAAACGCAATACAGGGCTCAATATCACTTCAAGGTACCCAACTTTTCTGGAGTCTTAAGCATCAGACACTTTATGTTAGTTTGACACGTTGCCCGTGAACTGTTCTGGTTTGACCTTAATCAGTGTTCAGCTTTACTTGATTATCATTTCTGAACACCTTCTTTGGTTTTTCAACAGAGTTACGGTGAGATTTTCTTGCACGGAATTTGGGAGGCCTCGTATCATATTCGCTCCCGGGCCTAAGTGGAATATAAGGTTCAGATCCCATATCACAGAGAATACTTGGTAAGTTCTGTAGAACAGTCAGCAAACCTGATTTCAATGCTTGGGGTAATAAAATGCGTAAGGCTACCGGGAAATCAGCATGGTGATTCGAACGACAGCAAATCTGACTAAGAGCAGAGCTGAGCGGCAACCGATGCTTAAATCGTAACTCGTACATAAACCACTGGTCGGGTAAACTTGTAAATGGCTGTGTTATCGGCGGAGACTTGTTACATTTCATTATATGTTCTACCAGACTACTTAAAATGGTAAGATTTAGTCACAGAGTGATTTCTCGTGAGCCTTCCACTTAGCTGACTCTAATCTCTTGTCTTCGATTTGGCTCATGTTCGTATATGATTTACCTTAGTTTTGAGCCGGCAGACATTCTGATTATTGAGATATTACTGTCATGTGGAATTTCACACTTGCACACAGTATCTAACTTGGATATCAAGACTTCTGATTTCAGATTGAGTTGTTGAAGAAGAACTGTCTGATTAGACCAAACATCACTTGTTCCATAAGGCGTTTTTTGTACTCACTTGACTTGTTAATCGTAAGACTACAAATCGCGTCAAATTTGTAAGGGCCCGCCGGAGCCGTGGAGTAACCGAAAAAGCAGTTTTTACTGAATGAGAAACACAACTGACTGCACTTACACAAGCGGGACAGGGAGCAGGTGGTAGGCAGCGATACCACCATTCGAATCATATGATTGTAAGATCTTGCGTTTTTAGTGTTTCAGTTTGCACACGTCTAATCCCATCAGAATAGCGCTGCTCCTTGCATATTGCAGCCGAAATGAGATATTCGATATTTTTCGCTGCCAAACACAAAAAAGGGTCACAGAGACAGCCTTCTCCAATATTCAATTTTGTATTGGGTGGTTGTTTTATTCTATCCCACTGACTAGTGAGAACTCGATTCTGCCTGAAAAATACCTCGTTTAGTTTCTAAAAAGCAAAGGATATGTAGGTAATCCGTCCACGTGCTCACTGGTTGCAAACAACGCATTGGTCCGACTGGTGTGGGCGACCGCGCCTTGAGGCTTGAATGCCGCTGGCAAGCTTCGCCTCTGGTCTATCGATTCACGTCATCGATCGACTGTCCTGTCGGTCGTGATTTCGTGGGCTCGGTAGGGGCCGGTGCTGACGCATTGTCTGCCAGTGAGACTCAACCGTCTATCAAACTGTCAGACCAGACCTTCACAGTAGTCAAGCCCTGAATCTAGTTTTAGTGTGGTAGTACGCATCATACAGCTGTAGGAATTGAAGGGTTGCATACCAGTTCGCTTCTCGCGCGGCGAACAGCCCAACTGTCATCTCCCCAACCTCAGCCGCCGTAACAAACGTACTTACAACCCAGCCTGTTGTAATGTAGCACGAGTCAAGTAAACGAACGCTTCAGTGAAGAATGAGCTGTAAATAATTACGTTTGACTTAGATTTCTGTTGAATGGTTTACTGGAAAGTGGAGATCAGGTCAAGTCAAGTATATGCTATGTACACCCGATAGTGAAAATTCGGCTGCTACATAAACATCACTACAATGCGAGAAATTGATAGTAATACGGAGTGGTCAAAGCAGCAAGTTAGTAAATTTGGCAGTGATAGTATGTGACTTACTAAAGGATCGAATTAGGTAGGAAGCTACCGGAGATTTATAAGATTTCGTACTAGCAAACGAACCTTTGTAATATGATCGAGTAGCAGATTTTGATGTGCATTTTCTGAGGTCGGCAGGAGGTGGTCTGTGCTAACGGCCAGTCTTTCACCAGGGAATGACAAACAAACCTCATTGTTTTGCTCAGTTCCATTTATTCAGCTACTTACCCCACACTCGTGTGCTTTGGTTTCGGCTGCTACCTTCCAGCATTGTCCAGTTAAGGGCAGAAGGAACAGAAGCTTAAAGTGAATAAGATCCGAAAATCAAAGTACTAAGTGGAAAACACGATGATAAAAAAAGAGTCCGAATGCAACTACGCAACTGGCCGCGACATCCAACCATATCACTCGATGTTTCTAACCCTTTGGTAGGCGAATCACGTGGACCCCAACCCGGAAGTCTTACACGCCCTACGTGGCCAAGTCCACTGGTCAAGGTTTTCATGCCTTTTTGCCATGTCGTGGATTGACCACCTCGACCCACCGTCCAACCACTACCTAGCTCAGAGAACAGCGTACGCCGAGAAGGCCTATTCGTGGGCATGCGTAACACGTCCCCACCAACCTAATCAGTTTAGATTCAAGGCTTGATCAGCAAACTGATCTCTGGCTACCAACACCTTACGTCTAACTTCAACATTGCTGGTATGGTGTTCCCACCATATTCGGGCAACGCTACGGAGACATCCATGCTCAAACACCCACAGTCTTCGCCTATCTCCAACTCTTGACGGTCACATTTCTGAACCGTTTAAAAGAACGGACCTAATCGCACCAGTGTACACTCGACACTTAACAGACAATCGGATGTCACGCCGACACCACAAATGACTGAGGTTGGCAAAAACCAAATGCGTCTTCTGTGTATACAATGATACTTCATTCGACATCTGTCCACCTAGTAAGATGTAACTGCCCAGGTAACAAAACTTATCTACTTCAGCTAGAGCTCCCCCCCCCCGGTTAACTCAAGCACTGGGGTGGAGCCGATCCAGTCCTGCAACAGCATTTTACAGTTTGAGGGTAAGGTGGGTGAGTAGATCATATGTGATTTCACCATGTCGTGAGAAATGTCGAACGGATCTGATGACAATTTTTAAGTCTTTAGGGAGCAACCCGAGAATATGAGGCGGGAAGCATAGAAGCGGTGTTGAAGGATGCATGAAAATATGAAGCGTCCAACTAAAAGAATCAATAAATAATGACTTTATTCACATCAAGTAAAAGTTGAGTCTTTGGATTTTCAAGAAGATTGTCGTGACACCATCTGATCAGGTGAGACCACGGCAGGTAGCTACACCGAGGTACTTGACGAAAGACGCTATTTCTATTTGCTCTTCATTAACGACTAAGTCCGGACCGAATGATGAAGATTCAGAGTGGCGTTTTTTTGTGAAAACAGAAAAGAATGCTGGCAATATGTTGAGGTACTTATCATTGGATCACAAATGGAGGACCACTGGACGAGCGAAGTCACTATTTGCTGTAAAATGGGAAATTTGGAACTGTTGGAGATGGGCGTTTCAAGAATCACATTATCTGTAGGCATTCATTTTAAGACGGTAAAGAGGATAGATAATTAGAAAACAAAAAGAGTGACAGAATGGCATTCTGGGGGAAACCTTATGAAGTAGGAGGTTTGGAAACAGTTCGGTCACTCCCGTGGGTGAATTACTGTCGACAGGAAAAGTAGTTAGGCGGATAAATAATCTCGGATGTACGAGCGCCAGGAGTAACATTTTTCTGTCGACGCATTTAACCCAGGAAATAGATCATAACCGTCTGACTTCTGCCATCGACTGGTGATAAAACAGTGTGAGAGAGAAGCTAGGAAATCGAGGGTTGAGCCTGACTGGTGATATGCAATTTGTTTGCAGTCCAACGCATTGATCCATGAAGGCAGGCTATGAAGCCTGATCTTTTAAAACCTTTGGGCATATTGTTGTACCGCATACACATTAGTGGTCCCGTAGGGCGTAGTTTGGAGACGCCTTTGTAAGGTATTAAAGTAACAGTGATCTTTTTGCAGTAATTGGAAATAATCCCATGAGTTAAGCATGGGAATTACGGGGAATAATTTGTTCGCACATTCTGCTGAGTACACCATTACTGGGAGGGCAGTGTGTAGGAAATCCATTTATTTGTACGTAAGTATATTTTTGTAAGTATAGTGTGAACCAGTGATGGAGCGGCGACTGAGTCCTTGAACCTCTCCCAAAGCTGAGTGGTTGTGTTCTACAGTAGCTAGAATTACTGCTAACAGTTTTTGACCGAACCCACTTTGCTTTCAGCATATGGAGCGCATTTTTGATCGATCTGGATAAAATTCTCACGATAATGTGGTTTCTTGCCTTAAATGCACGCTCCTTCATGCTCCGTAATGGCTTCAGATGAGGAGAAGAATCACAGTCTTGTGGGATATATGCAAAGACTCCATAGGAAAACAGACATTAAGACAGAAGTCCAAGTACCCAGGTAAATGCTCACGAAACAAGGAGGGGTCGGAGTAAGAAAGCATGCTAAGGACAGAATCACTGATCTTACCTCTGAGTCACGCGAGACATTCCGGGTGATATTGTCGCCTGCATATCTTTCGATCGTGGCTGTTAGTGAGACTTTGTTATTTAGTCCTAGAATAGAGCTCTGAGAAGATCTATACAGCCGAATGAGCAGAACGGTCAAGTAGAGGAGGATAACAGGCACTGTGAAACGAACTGAGATTGGTAATAAGACAAAGATTGACCTGGGCGTCCAGTATAGTGAGGAGTGTGACCAATGTTGAAAAAAAAGAAGTAGGATGGCAAAGTACTTTTGGATTACTACAAAGATAAAGATTAAAATACTCCCACAACTGGCTCCGGTTCAAAGCTAGGTTAGCAAAGTAAGATAAAACAGTCGTTCCTCAGACAAAAATGTATGAGACAACCAGTCTGGATATCTTGATGGCAAGGCGTTTGACTCATAATCGTTCACTCTTGGTTCCGGTTTCATTCGTGGTTCGACACATGTGCGGAATTGTTGATTACTAGCGAGGATGAAATAACTGTACCGCGGCTTTTAATAGGGAGTTCATCGTTGATTTTTCAACATAGATAATTTCATTATCAATTTCACATACTACTCGTATTGAATAGGGGATCAATTTGAACAAATATCTGAACTTTCTAACTTGTTGAGAGGAGGAATATTAGTCACCCAAATCGATATGAGTGTTCAGCTGCTTACTTATGTCTGGGAAACATGAAAACCTCCTCGGGACAAAAACTCTGGTTCAGTGCGAAAGTGTCAAGCCGGGCTGCCGGTCAATCTGCTTGCACAAGACCGGTTCGCGAAGTTGAACGACAAAGGATCAACTACGTGAGCTGATGCCCTAACAGTCAAATCAGCATGAGTGATTGTTTCTGCATACTTCCATTAGCACTTCAGATAACGTTATCCACTCATCAATACACTATGTGCTGACTCGTTCTGGTTGATAGTGGAGGACTGGTGTGATAATTATTTCTGAGTATAAATCACGTACAGGAGCCATTCGTAGGACACACAACACGATACTGGAGGGTAACTTCAAGGGGTTTTCGGTTGGTTGTAGGCAGTTCCCTTACTATACCTTGGTATTCTACAGTAGTTTGCTCAGCCAAGCAATTCGCACAGAAAGAAAAAAATAGTGCTTATGATGAAGTATGCAGTTTTGCTTAACCGAAGTTTGATATATTATCCGTACATATCGGGTTCTCTCTTTCCCGGTCAATTTGTTACCGTCCTCTCCACCTGACTTCGTTACTCAAGAATTTTGTTCTCTTTTTCAATATCGTTTATTTGGCTTTGGACCTGATACCAATAATAAATATTACCATAGTCTGAACTATTACATTGTGAAAAAGTGTGTAACTGCGTGCTTACCATAGATAGATGAGCCAAAAGGCTACCAACGTAATTCACCACTTATCAGAATTCCCGATTTCGTCGCTGTTGCAGTTTCTGGTTGCACTGTTCGCTAACGGACACTTGGCTTTTACTGAATCTTCTAATCAGTTCTCGTGGTTCGTGTGTTATTCGAACTGGTCATGTGTCATACCTTCAATGCCTAATTATGCTGCCATTCAAGTGCGGCTCCTACTGGAAACCCTTTTTTCAGATGGTACCGAGAGAAAACGAGTAGGAACTTTGTTTATCGCGGTAACTATGTCTTGCTTTCATCAGGAGCTTTTATTTGTGGACAGGTTAGCTCAATTCCCATTCTTAGAGAGCTGTAAAGTGGCAAATCATCTTTGAACAAACGATACAGAAGATGGATGCTGCGAGAGGAATTCTTTTTGTATAATCTCATCGGTCTCGAAAGCATAACATTCCACAGAAAATACTAAGTGGGTTACTTGAAAGAGTGGCATTACCAGATACAAGTGTGCGTGTGGGAGTGTGTCGCAATCTGTGCTCTTTGCCCGTATATGATTGGCTAGAGCTATGATAAGTTTGGGGGTAAAATTCAAACGTTTTCGATCTTCTAATGTGGGACTAAGCAGGCTGATCGAGAATTCCTCTAGTACTCTTAAACGTTGTGAATCAAGGTGACGTGGGACGATGAAAAACGCATTGCCTGGTATGAACTTGTGCCCACTATCGATCAAGTGGTGAGCGATAGACAAACTGGACCTGCTTGTCACCATCAGCGCCTGGGAATTGGGATGAATCGTCGCGTCCTATAAATATTTGGGCATGTTTTTGACCATTCTAGTGCTTAGCTTTCCATCGGTTTTGCCGATATATGTTTCGTTGCAACTGCAGGTGAGGGCGTAAATTCAACGAGACATGGATTCAACGGTGACACAGTCCTTGAATGGAGGTGTGAGAAGGCGACGAATGACTGAGAGCAGCCGGAATAATGCGGCACAATATATTCTCCTTAGCTCGTTTTTCACTCGTCCTAGGACCGCAGAAGACTGAAACTCCCTACTGCAGCTTGTAACTTTTTTCTCTCTAGGGGCACACCTGAAAAAGATCCCTGTTGTACAGCATGGACGAAAATACCCAGTACCTTCATGAGGGGTCGAATTTCGAAACTTGCTACTTAAATGCTTGATAGTAGGCAAAGTAGCGTAAAACGTACAACACTGGAACTGATACCCATGCCAAACTCGCACTCTACTCCCTAGTAAGTGCCTGTAAAAGTTGGAAAATGGTGAGGCAAATTAGCGAACTCAACCGATATGTCACCTAAATAATTTTCGAAATAATCCTCAGCCTCGCACACGGGGGAAGTTAGATCCAGAAATTATAGATTATCGGACCATATTGCGTAAATCAACAGTCGCGACATCAAGTGTGATAACTTAGCACAAATAATAGATAATAGGGGATATTCTAAAGCTGAATGAAGAAGAGATCTCAACGGAGTGTCAGATGAGAATCAAAAATTCATATTCGCAAAATCCGTGATTGCATATATGTAATGGTATAAAAGCATGACAACGAATAACTAGGTTATGGACAGTCATCAAGACCAGTTAACTTGTTGTGACGACGACCACGCGTAAACTATTCGCGATAGGTAAAGGGACCAGGTAAATGACCTCCGGCAGATGACGGACTACCACCAGCACCCATTTTATGCGGTAACCTTTTCCTCGTTGCACAACCGAGCGCATCATTATAGTCCCGAGTATTAACACTAACAACTTTACATTTCCCATAGAGTGAAAAACAAGTAAATAGCGCACGGCTTGTAATGGCATCCAAGGAGGTACTAAATTGACAATAATAAATCCGATCGAGCTGTAATATTTTATATCTGTGGATGGTCCAAACAACAAGATTCTTTTAACACAGGAGCTAAGATCATTGTACTGCAAGACTTTTTACGGAGTGTTTCGCTTAATCTTTACCAGTGAGCACTGCAGTCAGGGTGTTTGTTTTAAAGTCACTCAAATATGTCCCAGGTAGTTGACGTGCTCTCGCGCCATGGATACTGCTCTAGCATAACCCGGGACATCTCCGCATAGAGGAATTTGATTAAATATCTCTGTTAAAGCTTAGGATGAGATGCAAGCAAATTCAGTTAGTATTCTTGTCAGAAACCTATCCGGACTTGTGACTTCATCACATTTCATTTTGATTAGCTCCCCATATACTTAGAAGAAATATGTCACTTGTGTACACTTCGTTTAAGCTTAGTGTGAAGCCTGGAGCCATTATTCTACAATGAGTATCGGCCAAGACTGCGAATTTGCATCGCTCTCATCCACAGAATGTTTTTGTAGTTTAAGTGTCATACGCCGTAGTTTAGGTGCGCTGCGCCCCTGTTTAGGAGCCTTTCACCATAGTTAAAATTTGCGGTGTAAAAAACTCAAACGGTGGCATAATGCTCCTAAACTACGGCTCAAGGTTAATCACCTACTGCTTTCAACCCCTAAACTACAGAAAATGTTGTATTTTTCATGAGCTTTTTCTCTAATTTTATAATTCACCACGTGGTATTTGTATTATTTTGCCTACTAACAAGCTTTTGAGTAGCAAGTTGCGGAATTCGACATTTCATGGGCGTTTTGTATTTTCGTCCACAAATTACAGCCGGTTCTATGCACTTTAAAGTTTATCCGCTTCACTGCACTATGAGTACAGTGAAAGGGACAGTATCATAACCACTTTGAGTCACTGAATTATCAGGAATAAGCCTTTAAATGCCTCATTATGGGCGGGGGGGATGTTTCAGGCCCCGAGATGGCTACCCGACTTGAACGCCTGTCGAATGCCTCCAGGTGAACGTGAGTCTAAACCAGTCCCTGCTGAGGTAGTCCTACTCACTGCCTTCTCGGGGCAGAGTTGTTCCCACTTAAATGAGTGTTGTCTCCAGCCCATATGCTATTGGCATTTGCACATGATTCATTCTGGTCCCGTTGGCCTTGCACTCGCGTGCGCGATGCCTGTCTGTCCCACGCTGCGCTCTATTCTACTTTACCAATCACATGCGGTTAGGTGCGCGTGTGACTGACATTGATTCGTTGTTCCTGTCCTAATGAATCATTATTATGATTGCGCTTGCCAGTGGATGATTCACCTGTTTGCTCGTTTGTTCACTTATGTGTGCGTTTGCTGATGTACTAATAGATAGTTCTATTACGTACTGTGTTCTATGAATTCTGAACAAAACAGTGAGAGGGCGAAAGCGAGCGCCTGACGCTATCCACCGGAGTGATTGACTGAAAGTCAGTCTAGGGGAGAGGGCCAAATCCTGATTCCAAACCATGCACGGGCGAGGTATGAGCGCAACCATGTGCTCATCGGTATCTTTGGCGGAGAGGTGCACCGGGTACCCTAGATATCTGGCCTCATTCGAAGAGCAAATGAACTGAGCAATCAGTTGCCGGCTCCCAGAGGGCTACGAGACCATCCCATGGTCCTACTGTTTTGTAGGTTGGATGTTCTGGTCAAGGGCCTGGGGTAAGGCCCCCAAGTCAACCCTCCACATCGATCTGGACAATCGGATAGTATTCAGTCCACATGCATGCTTGGAATGGAAGGGACAACGTGGAGGCTAAACCATGACACGGCACCGAGTCCCGAATTCGTGCTCTTTGATGATAACTTTGTGACAAATTGTGTTCGAACTTCAGAGAGAATTCCCCCGTGAATTCACGTTTATTTTTCTGTTTCCTACTTTTGCATGGCTCTATAGTTCTCCACTTTGTACCGGATTATCGGTTTATATATATATATATATATATATATATATATATATATATATATATATATATATATATATATATATGGGAGTAGGACCAGCAACAACGACTTTGAAACTGTGAGTTGAGAACCATGTTCTCTTCTCTCCTCCTCCAGAAACGATTGCTTCCGGGTGGCGGCGAGAGAAAAAATGAGTGGTCCACTTTGTTTTAAGAAACTACTTCTTGTCCTGCCATAGGTTCATGGCAATTAACTAAAAACTGAAATAGTCCATGGCCTTGAAAGTGGAAGCGGCGTGCAATGCTAGAGTGGATTTACACATCTCTTCTAGTGGAGGGAAGTGGATGAGTTAGACAGCCCGTTAAACAGCCACAAAATCTATGGTCTCCGAAGGCAGTACATCTCCGTCTAATCGAGAAGAGAGGAGGAAACTCATCATTAACAACATACTAATGAAAAAGATAGAATCAAGAAGAAAATTCGGTTTATTCGTATTACGGAAGGTTCAAGTATACATATTCTTCAATTTTCTAGGTTTAGTAATAGCCTATAAGAAATAGATGAACAGGGTTCATTTCTCATTGAAACAAACTTGTACGAGTAAGACAAAACAGGACGTCCAATTTAATTAAAATGAGGGTAATCCGGTAAAAGACGAATTTTAATTGGTGAATCGATGAATACAATTTAGTTCAGTTGGAACCAGCCATTCACTTCGTTATTTTGTGTTCTGATTTTGTTTGTTGCATGACAGCATCGTTGAGGTGAGAGCGGAAAGGACTTAAGTATAGAAAGTAAACAAACAGAAAAGAAAGTTGCAATTGGCAACCATGAAGACCGAGAAAGAGTTTGAATGCAGCTATGCTACTGGCGGCGACACCCAGCTTTGTCACCCAATATCTCCAACCACCAGGTGGCAGATCTCATGGATATCATCCAGGAAGGGGAACAGATACTACTGTTCTAAGTTCACTGATAGCTGTTCTCATAACAATTGCCATGTCAGGACTGCTCACTTCAGCTCGACCGCTCACCCTGAATGTTTTCAGAAAGAGTGGGAGAGGTCTTGATACAAGGAATTTTAACTGCAAGTAAAAATCATTTCGGCTTGCTGAAAATTCATTCCAACTAATGTAAGCAATTTGTTTAACCCGTCCAAGGTCAACAGCACGTGAGTGTTATGGCATGCAGGGAGACCTTGATGTAAGCTTTTGACAGAAAAATAGAAATACCGCGCAATCAGTTCTTGGAGCTTACACTCAAGCATGCCTTGTTGAGGTTTCACTTGAGACTCGTTAGATTTACGCCACTGCTGGTTTTGAGAAACCATACGAAACGCATGTATTTTGCTGCCGTCAATTTTCACGGAGTTAGGAGCACTGTGGACGAATGGTAAATCAGTCTGCACCAGATTACATCTCTCACCACTTAAGAATTTCAAGTGGAAAGTTTATTCTTTATCAAGCTGTCTTGGACTGAATTCATTGCCTTATCGTGGACAACTCCATTACAGGGATCAACAGATTTGAGATGCAATTTGTTCAGGGCCATTTTCCGTGTGATAAAAGGGGCACAATTTCATGGGTTTTAGTAGCGGAAGATTTGGATTGCGATAAAGAGACTCACCATTTGGTATCCTCATTCAGTGCACCATCGAAACTATATAGAATTACTGCGTGTTTTCTTGTTTTATTCGTCCTTGACAGGATAAGTAGGTTGGAGTCGCGGCTGAGTATCAGCAGACGCGTATTAAGGATGCTGATTTTTCACAAAGACAAAAAATAACTACCGAAGATTCTATAGACCTTTGGCATTGAATGTTGATACTACGTAGTGAATTATTTTCAATGATTCCCTCAGCAGAAACCGCTCGCAGACTGTTGGATATTAACCTGCAAAATTTGCTGTCTGTCTTCCCCAAAGAGAACTTACAGCAATCGTCACACTTGCACCCTATTGTGTTCGTCAGATACGTTTTCCATGTGTAACTGTACCCGTCCTGTGCCCAAAAAAGCACCCATTATTTTATGCTGACTGGAGCAGAGGATTTGTAAGTTGATGCTCCTGTTTGGTGATTGTTTCCCACTCTTGTTTAAAGGTGACCCAGAATGGGACAGAGTAAGCGAGACTGATGCTTTCAACAAACTGGTCGACTCGAATCAACTCACTGAATGCTTCTATGCATCCGATAAATAGTGAACTTTCAGCATATTCATGATCTGAACAGGAACCCATGGACAAAAAGTATGAAGGGCTAATTGGAACGGAGAAAGTCGCTGGGAACAGAATCTGGGTAGTAAAACCCGTTTTGCAACTGGCGGCAGAGGATGGCATTAAACTCATTCACGAACAGATCGCGGCTCACAAGTAGGTGAACAGGGTAGGCGATAATTTTGCACCTAAATATGTACTTGTGCCGTAAGAGAGAATTCCGAATTTTGAATGGGTGAAAGAATGAAAAACGACCTTGAATAACCTCCGGTGAAATAACGGTTATTATCAGCCAGTAAAAGAGTAATAATAACATCAATAATGATACCAATAACAAACATCAAAATGTTTACGAATGCCAAAGCCGTTAGTGATACCCTTGGTAATGCTGCTTCAATAAAGAAGCAGTTTAAGGGCGTTGATGATGAGATTGAAATCGTTCTGCTTCAATGGAAAGGAATTTAAGAGTAAATTGGTTAAACTAATGGGTGAGAACGCAAGAAATGACAGAATGAGGCGGAGCATCATAGGGACTCTGAATTTGATGAGTTTGCACGGTACAATGGAAGATTAACTAATTTTGACAAGTGCCGATCCACCGACATTATGAGACCAAGAAAGACTACACATTAAATAATTACCTCCCACGTATTGGAAGATTTACAATGATTTTGAATGTTGGTGTTGGTTGTAACTCAGGCTGGTGAATTGTGTCGGTTGATGATGGCTGAGCTTGGCGGTTAGGTTGCAAACTTTTCACCACGGGTAGAGGTGATGTTGGGCATCAACGAAGGCACCTCGGCTGGTGATGAAACTTTCACAACCCAAAAGCCAAGCTCAGCGATAACCAACCGATAAAAAGGCTAGATTTATTTGATTATCAGTGGAAAAGTTTTGGAGGTTAGTGTAATCACGTTCTGCTTCTGAAATTCTCCAACTATTGACAAAGATATATATATATATATATATATATATATATATATATATATATATATATATATATATATATATATATATATCGTCCCCTTCCGTCACCGGCTTTCTAAGATTAACCACCCGTAGACCGCATAGTGATCGACTCTTTTGAGGTGAAATTAAACAGATCATTGAGAATCTACTCGGTTAATTTGGTGGCTAGGTGTTCGACTCACAGTCGTTCATCGGGAGTTTCAGTCCCAATGTGAAATCGGTGGATGTGCGTTGCTGATGATTCTTAACAAGGATCAAACATTTGTACACCGTGCTTCCACGGTACATTCCTCTTTTTCAGAAAATGATGAATCATCTGACGATTAAAGTAAATCCCCTACTACTCAAATAGATCTGAAATGACTGCAAGCGACCTAGGCATGAAAAAAGCTGCCGTGGTCGATGACCTTTTCGTCGGAATAATGATTGCCATCGTGCACCCATCTTTCCACAACGAATTCCGGCGAAACTTTTTTCTAACCCGTTGTAAATATATGTATTGAGTGTTAAATAGAATGGAACTATACCGAAAATAAGATTAAGGAAGAGTAAGAATGCTGTAAAAAATTGCAAGTAAATACGGAAACGGACTTTTGTCGTGCTCACATTACCAATACTGAATTCATGATACAGTAGCAATATTACCGGAATGTAGAAATCAGCTGCAATGCTGGAGTTTGTTCTCTGGCTTTGATTTGTTTTTTCTTATTTATGGTTTTAATTGGATACCAACATTTTAGAGCGGAAAATCACTTTAAAGTCCTACAGATTACTCGATAAACTGCGCTGTTAATCGATGGTCATTAATAACCTTTAATTAATGGAACATGAATCACTGAAAACGAGCTTGTTCGCCAAACTCTGTTCTCCAAATTAATAGAACCTCCGGTATACTATGAAAACTATTTTTCGTGATTCTTACCCGATTTTCCGGAACCGTTCATTCCCACAAGTGACATGTTCACCGCAATGCTATTGGTGAGCGGTTTCGAATAAAGTCGTTGCATTCTGACTCAAACAATTCCCGGCAAAACACACTATACTGGATTCCAACTGGTCAGAGAACTGTGCTTTTCACTCCCCGCCTATTTTCAATGGCGCATAACTCCAGGACGTTCCACAAGGCTGGACACTGGTATAACTACTGTACGCAGCTAGGCGCGATCCCAAACACCGCCGTCTTTTCGATCATTCGATCGATTTTAATCGATCAACATATGGGCACAGCATCAGCCTAACGACCGCACGGATGCACATAGTTATAGATAGGCCAGCCCGAAAGCACGATTCTACGTGCGTGCATGGGTACGTGTAGTGTGTCTTCGAATGTTGTCCGACCAACCGAGGTATTCAAACCCTGGTTCCCTGGTCGCGCACGCCAACACGATTCTACCGAGTGAACGAGAAAGCTTAATCATGTGGCATGCGTACGTGCGCGTGTGTGAATAGTGCGTACATGCTTAGACCTATGAATGGAATTCGCTCTTACCACCCCAAACTGGGACGGATGTCCAGGGAAAAGGATGCGAGTAACAAACGACGGCACACGGGGTTGCTAGCAATGGTGTTGATCCTCGCAAGAAGAAATCCCCTCATTCTGTTTCAAAAATGTCAACAAATAGCTAGCACAAGTCCTCCATACAAGTACGAAAACAAATGCAGAAGAATCCGGTGACCGAATTCGAGAGGTATATCAAAACCATTTTCAGACTGATTAAGGAAACCACATTGATTTGTGGAATTATCACACATTTGGAAAATCATAACTACACGGTCCCACCAAGGTGCGCTCTTTGACTGGTTGCGCTACGTTTCTGCGGTAACCACCACCTTATCGAATTAAAGGAATTCCCTGGCTGTGACCACGGTACGCCGATATACGCTGCCAGAATATGGGATTTTCCTGTCGATCTGATTTAACCGATCACTTATATCAAGGAATTCTCTTCTGACCCAGAAAAAGCATCCGTGCCGGCTGGCAGACTGCTCTTAACTTCACCCCTCCAGCGGAGATGTCCGTTTCGTTTTTGTTCAGCACCGACATACGTTCTCTGTTCGCGAAAATTTCGGATCTCACTTCTGTTCTTCGTTCTTGCATTCATGTCCATACCTACGTGGTTTGCATACAAGAATCCTGGTTAAACCCACATATGGCTGACTGATTCTTGTCAATAAATGACTTTCAACTGTTCCTGCAGGACAGGAATTCCACCAACAAGACTGGAGGTGGGGTGGTCACATATGTCAACTACACCTGGTGTAGCAAGTTTGAAGTCACTTATTTAGACTCAATAAACGGTATTGATTGTTTAGTTACGCGGTGCCATCCCAGATTTCCTCGCTGTAGGAGCACCATCATAGCAAACCTACACTTAGATCCGTATTGCAAACAGAACGCTATTTCATCTTTCTATGACTCTTTTTTTACCTTTCTCTGTTTCTTTGTCAGATGACAATTTGCACATCAAAGTAGGTGATTTTATTCATGCTTCCACTCGACCCATCACTGCGTTTGATTTAACTGATCGTTGTGTTTCTCCAACCAGAGATAACTCTGTTTTACACAGGAGTATCACCAGTCATCCTGAATTATTCTCCTGAAAATTGTGTGCACCCGTCTCAACCAGCGACCATTGTCTGCTTCTGTTGAGGCCTTAAATATACTCCTGGTCTGCCTTCCACTCTTTCAGGCAAACCTGCCAAACAAATGTCCGTCTCCAAAACTTTTCACGTGAAAACATTATTATCCTACAGAAATCCCTTTCTCTTACATCTTCCTGGTTTTCTTTCGAATCGTCCCTGAGTGGTAGTGTCAAACTTTTCGTAGAGACGGTCAGTTCAGTTTTCGACAACTGCTACCCCTTAGAAACTCTTTTCCTCTGAAACGGCTGTACCACTTATCCGATGTTGACATCCTCATGAAGACTGAAGGAATATTTCTACAAAGTTCAGGAAAATTCTAAAGTAAAATACGTTCCCCTTTTGATTAATAAAGAAATCAAACGTACTGACTCGCTGTATGCTAGTCAACTACTATGTGGCCACAACAGTAGCCGACTATGGTAACGCACTCATCTTCTATGTGAAAATAAAGTGGAACAAGTGAAAGTTGCTGCGGACGTTAACAGTATCAACTGTGCACCCTTCCATCAATCAAATGACTCTCCGTTTGCACCCATTCCAGAACACGGTGTGCATATAACCCCGTTCTCCACAGAAGCATTTAAGCTTCTTAGTAATTCCAAAATAACATCAGGTATTGGTTCTGATGCCTCATCATCATCACTTTTCAGAAATGGTACTGTTGCTCTGGCTGATATATTTACTTCTCTCATAAACAAATCTTACTGATCATTCCACATTTCCGACTGCTGGAGACCAGTCACTATTGTTCCTATACACAAACCTTGTAATTCTGTTGTCATATAGAAACGCTGTCGTCCCATTACTCTAATTTCATCTGGTCTTAAACCTACAGAGCGGAACATTCTTGAACGTTTGTATTCTTCTTTAAGCTTTCCCGAAGACCGCTCACAGTTTGCCTGTAAACCAAACAGGTCCACAGTGGACGCTATCGCTTTCGTAGTCCACCATACAATAAATCCATGAGTGGATCAGCGAAGTTTGTGAGACGTACTTTTCTAGATTACTCACCCGCTTTTAACTCTATTCTGCGGTCTCTCCTCCTCCATAAACTGGGAGCCTTCTGCTGTCCCACACCTTTATAAGCATGTTTTTCTGATTACTTTACCAATAGAACTCAGTGCACACGACTGGATTTTGGGACATCCAAACCCTTGATGAATAATTCAGGAGTGCTTTAGAGAGCTATCCTTTCCCCTTATTTGCTTTCCACCTACAATAATGATCTTTCATCTAATTCTCCTGTACATTTATTTAGATATGCCGATGATGTGGCCTTTTATCAAGCTTTTTCTGTAATCCAGAACTTCAATGACTTTTTCAGTAATCCGTCCCATACTTATGATTTCTCTGTTTGATCCAGTTCAATTTGAAACTGTCCAAGACCTTCGAATGCTTATTTACTTTTTCTTAATCTGCTTATCCTTCTGATCTAACTATCATTTCCACAGAACCACTAGTTAGAGTGGGTTCTGTAAAATACTTAGGAATCACTATCGATGCAAATTTAAGGTAGTCATCTCACATCACAAACTGTGTGGAGAAACTATACCGGCTGTCTCACTTAGTCCGAAAGCTTAGGCATTTTAAAGTTAATCGGAGCGCTATTTCCATTTTTGTTTATCAGTGTGTTTTTCCTGTTCTGTCTAATTGTTGCCCTGTTATCTTTTCTGGTCTTCTGAAGGAAGATTTTAAAATTCTTCGTCGAGGTCTGTCTATTATCAGTCGAGTATCTTTCATGCTCCTAACTGAACTATCCACTAAGTTGTGCGAACTACACTTGGTCGCATGTGAAATGTTCGCTCACAAAACCCTAGCAGACAGCACTCACTCTTTACACAGTGATCTATCCAGATGTAACTCTCTCGTTTCTACACGTTCTCCCTTTCGATCCATACTCACTCATATTAACATCATCAAAAACACTCTACCGTTCCATATCTGACACGGATCCTAACAAATCGGGGCACGAGTTTCGGCAGAATTTCTTGGCCATTTCGATATGTAAAAATCCTTCTTTTCATCCCATTGTTTCGACGAGGTGCAAAAAGTAAATCTTCTTTGACCGAAATGCGGACTTCTGTCTGCGCAAAAGTCCGATCAAATACAAATACAAGCTTAACTTAGGAATCGAACACAGTAGTTGGTTTTTGCGTCGGCAAAGTGCATTTTATTGGTCAGATAGCCACAAACCTCTCCGGCAGACCATTGTCCTTTGTGACCATCTATCTTGCTACGTTCTTCCCGTGCAAAAATAGCACAGACCTCAGTCGCACTATCTGTTGCGCTCGCGGACGGAAGTCGGTTCGGTGGATCAGTAGGGTCATGAGATCTGATCTAGAGAACCAGGCTGTCCTCAACCTATCAATGGAAATGACAACACATTGCGTTATACGCCTTTGGGCTATCGAGAACATTTCGACTATCCCGCAGACGGAATTGTGATACTGGTCTCTGAATAACATCAGCATTCGGTTCACAGACATGGTGCAGAAATGAGGATATATAGGTTATTTTAACTTGAAGAATATCTTGGTAGTCCGCCGTGTTGGACACCAGCTGGTAAGTGTTTCTAATTCTCAGCCAATATACCTAAAGTAATTTCTCACATGTGCCTTATATATATATATATATATATATATATATATATATATATATATATATATATATATATATATATATATTTAATGAACACTGTGGTCAGTGCTCAGCTCGACAGCGAAAGTCTCTGGAAGTACATCGTGTCCTAATACACTATGAAAACTCCGTAAAAGTCGAGGATGAAGCTTGCTAATCTAATCAGTGTAAGTGAACAATTTAGCGCGAAAAATTAGTGGTTATAAGTGAACATGTGTCAACTGCGATTACATATACCCTTTTGTTAGTTCTTCTTTAGGCTAGATGTTGACCGAATCCAATACACTTCTACTGACAGAGCATAAAAGCAACTGACACACAGAAGCATGAAGTAGATGCGAAGAAACCGGTTTAGAAAAATGAAGGTAGTTCAGATTTTGTGCAACTTCACAGAGACCAGACTGCATGGGCGAAAAAGATGAGGTATGCGGGCGACTAGTCACATTGAGATATTGTATATTCACTCATACGCTCGCAGATTCATCCTTGTTACTAATGATCGGTTCAGGCTGGGGCCGCCACTGGCTTTGTTAGTTAACCCTTCGTCAATCAAGCATCACATGAGGGACCTTAATGAACGAATGTGTAGTGATTCAAATGCCATCACAGGCGGTCTAGTTCGCTACAGCTTCATTTCCAAGATACAGCCAATCAGATGAGGCCGGACCTTGATTGTCAGATTGCACAGATACAGCAAAATTGGTTTGCGGTTAGTAAACACGTTATATGCCAATAAGTGCATACATTCGTGTGAACGATCAATCTCTTCGTTGATCACTGAGATCAGTGTGTGCATGAGCTATTTCAGGGCTTCATCCATACAACTCCCCTCGAATAGCACAGATTCAAACATTATGATAAACATTTCTCTGTTCTGATGAAAGCAGGTCGAAGGCTACCTATGTACTGACCATTGAAGTCAAAACGGCAACGTGGGATGGTTCGACTCAATGTAGATGAGACTGTGAAAAATTCTGGATAATGAGGACAGACCCAGTGTTTTATATTGTGTATGAACATAGTGTTCTTAATAATATTTGGGGAAATTGTGGTTTCCTCCGTATTTTGAGCTTTTTTCACCACTGCCAAACAGACCACAAAGGTCTTTTTTCTAAGACTTCGCCACCACATCTTAGTTACGGTACACATAAAATTACGTAATTCAGCTTATTGTTTGCATATAGGAGCACAAAAAGTGCTTCTTGGACACTCGCATGCCTCAGTTTCGCTGGTACCCATATATATATATATATATATATATATATATATATATATATATATATATATATATATATATATATATACATACATACATATATATATACATATATATATAATTTGCTGATCCAGTACCGTAGAATCAGCGAATCAATCTTGTTCTGACTTTGGGATTCGTTAATTGGGCTACGCGTTACTCACGATCGGAGTAACCGTTACATCCCATGCCTGAACAGAAAACACTTGGTGGACGGTAGGCCCACCGGTGAAAAGCTTTCGCTGTATGTCTAATTCATGACCCGGGAATCAAGGTCATATTAGCTTGCCTCGTTAAACATTCGTGTGGTTTCCTCGGTAATGGAGTCGAATAACCGCAGAATCAAAGTGTTGCCTTAGGTTAGCAGAGAGAAGGAAGAGAACATCCCTCGAGCATGTAGAACCGACTTCTATGTTGCAGATTTATTTAATTTATCGTCTCATTTTCGTCCCTAAGCGACAAGACAAAACCTAATGTCTTTATGTATGCTGACCACTAAGTGCTGAGTCCAGAGAGATTAAACTTTTGAACTGTATGGGAGGAAGATTAATTTTTGTTAAAGGAAGATATTGTTTAGAAAAATCAGGATGACTAGCGAATTTCGACAACAATGTAAAAGAGAGAAAGTGTAGATGCGGCCAGTGCGCAAAAGATGACGTGAGAAGAATAAAAACTCTCGAGAGTAGGAAAGAGGAATTATATTGACTTAATAGAAATATGTGTGAATTCGCTTTGAAACAAATCACACCACTAGAACCATCTGGCATTTTTACCAAAAATTACGAAGGAAATAATACTGTTATTTGGTTACCTTTTAACGAGGACCCACTATGATCATCGAGGTATAGGTCAAATACAGTTTAAGCAGTGGATACCCCTCAAAGCAATATATTCCTGCAGATAAATATGAGTGGCCTAAACTATGGGAAAATACGATCATTAAAATTGAGTGTTCTAGTTGTGTTGTGACCAAGCTTCATCCCCCACCAGACTCTCCGCCGACCCAAGTGCACCCCAGGAGGCCACCAGCGGAGACATATGCACCAAATGTAAACCCCTCGTTGTTCTGCGCCTCGGTCGCTGCCACTACTATTGAGACTACTCGCCAAACGAACAAAAGGAAGAAGAGCACGAAAGGCGGCCTTCCCCCTGTGACAGTAGACGATGTTCTGTGTGATGCCCCGGCTGCCGGACCACCAACGCCACCGAAACTACCAGTTGTACCTCAGGATGACACAAACAAGTGAAGGGAGGTCCCGCCAATCTCAGAGAGGGTTCCACCGCCCCGTGAACAATGCGTCACGGCCCTAAGCATCCCAAAGGCTACTGCAACTTGCCCCCAGGACAGACTGGATCATGATCTGATGCAACCCAGGCTGATCCTGTACAAGCTGTTTACGGAAGATGAATCAGGACTGGCAGCAACAACTCGGGTCAAAACGGCATTCAGACCTGAGAAGCTTCAAGAGTCCAGAAGACCGCGAAATCTGAAAGTTGTTCTTAATTCGCAAGAGCAAGCTAGTGAGGTCCTAAGACGGTTCTACCGCCTAAGGTGGGAGCCCGTTCGTTTACACCGAGGTTTTTCTCCTGAGGATCGTCAAACGATGAGTCAAGCCTGTGCAGAAATCAGGGAGAGGAGGAAAAATGACGGAACGGACCTTTACATCCGGGATTTTTGCGTGGTTCGGAGGAGATTACAGATGCGATGACAACCACTGCTACCGGTGAGCCCTCTCAGCGAGCAGCAGTAGATGATTTTCGGGCGGGGCACAACCGGGCTGCATGTGCCAAAACGCTACTAATCAATGTCCTTGGATTACTGAACAAAAGGGACAAATTAGAGGCACTTGTGCTGACTGAAACCCGGGCTATCACTGCACTTACCGAGATGTGGCTAACGGATGATATTCGAAACTCAGACGGCTCACTAACAGGGTATGCGCTATTTCGAGTTGATCGAATTCGTGCCAGAGGTGGGGGGGGGGGGTGGTGAGAAAAATGGGATACCAGTACACATACTTGATACCTTTGTGGACCAACGTGGGTACGGGGGGGGGGCGCTGCGGTGCAGGGTGAACCTTTCCAACAGTGGCTATGTAGTGCTAGGGCTCATTTATGGTACTCCAGCGGCCGACGCGCAAGGTACTCTGGATTGCATGCATCGATGGGCAATGAACGGCCATTGTCAGGTTCTTCGTGACTTTATTGCTCTTCATTTTGACTGGGTGTTGAGCAGGTGCAACATAGCCGCGGACAGGTCCTCCTTTTGTCTGCATGAGACAGAGTGCTACCTCGTCTTGCATCAGCATGTGCAAGAATCAACCAGGAGTCAGGCGGATCAGGCTTCCATCTTTGATCTAGTTTCCTCTCCACGAACTTCTGACATAGATGAAATCGATCTTCTGCCTCCATTGGGCTCTAGCGACCACGTGATACTAGTCATACACTGGAAATTTGTTGCTTTCGTCCATCAGAATCCACAGTGCTGGCCGAACGTGTGGCAAATACCCTTTTCTGAAGTGAAAAATTTCTGCTGCTGCCCTGCCATGAAACTCGATCGTCATTGGTGAGGTGGATTAAGCATGGAGTTCCTTCACATTTAAATTAGCTGCACTGTTCGGCCTGTTTGCACCTCCGAACAGGCAACGAAGTCATGCTAAAAGACCACCATGGTTTGACAAGGAACAACGTGGTCAGCTGCGAAAAACAAACCGAGCGTGGCAGCAATTTCGATCCTCCGGCACGGGATACGACAGTTACAAACGCATCCAAATTGGTGTTCAAAGCTGAAGACTACGAAGAGACACAAATACGAAGAGTAACTTGCAACCAGTTCTGTCTCAGCACCAAAAAAGCAGTTTGCATACCTGAGAAGAAGGACTAAGGCTCACTCGGGCATCCCAACGCTGCTTCATAACGGAGTCATCGGGGACTCCCATTGGGATAAAGCAGAACTGTTGGCTTGTCAGTACGCTGATGTTTATGGCACGGATGGGCCATCCTCGCCTGAGCCTCCACAGAGTGCAATCACCACGGTATGGCGATCGTTAGTGGTGGAAGAGGTTGCCAAGGCTGTAAAGAACAAATACTGAAAATCCTCTCAAATGTTCTACATGATTTGTAAATTTGACTATATTTGACTACTTTGAAAAGCTCGTCCATACACGACACTTTTGCACGTTTGTTTATTCACGTGAGATATTTGAATTTGGCCTTGAACCGTTTCTGACTGTCGTGCTTGAGCCACGGGGCTTTGAACTTTTGGGTTTTGTTGTGGAGTTTATTTGACCGCATACTTGAGCTTTGTATATATTTGTACCTTTTGTGAATCTCAATCTAGTACCGTAGAAACTACAAATAAATCTCGTTCTGGTTTCGGGATTCGTTTGAGTTGGCTACGCGTTGCTCGACTCGCGAGAATCCATTTACAGTATTCAAGTGGAACCTGGACAAGAAAACTCACTGGAAATGCCCAGACGAGGAAGCAAGGATCTTATGAGACAAAAGGAATTAACTCGGCAAGTCTGTGATGATGGTATGTGTGTTACTGATTCTCTGGATAATGCTAAGTCTACTAGTTCTGTCAGTGCCAGTTCATATATTTCTGATCGCGATGAGTTTGGTGATATAATATATAGAATGAGAGTGATATAAATTAGAGAATCGGCTGCGGTTAGCCAGAAAGGAGACAGAGCCTCCTAAACAAGGAACTGGTATCAGCGAGCCAGCAGGAAACCCATGCAGTTCACGATATCAACATTGAAATGGCGACGCAATCGAAGAACGTAAGCCCCTGAGACCGCCTGAAACCACTGAATTATTAGCATTTGACCTGCTGAGATTGGAGCTATCCCCTTTCGACGGGCACCCCGAGCAATACTGTGTATCTGTGAAACAATTCGACAATTTCGTTGAGTGCAAAGTTGCAGATCCTGGGCAAAGGTATTTGTATTTAATGCATTACTGTCGTGGGAGAGTCAAAAATGCTATCGAACGCTGTGCGATGCCTGATCCACCAATGGGGTGCATCAGGGCACGCAGAATCCCCGGAGATTTGTTTGGATAACCATTCAAGGTGGCTAGAAGCTTGATTGATGGTGTTTTATCGGAGGAAAAAAAGACTGAGTGCAACGCTGAATTATCGACAAATTTGGTGACAACAATGCAGAACTACAGTGTAGCACTGGAGCATTTAGGATATCAGTCTGATCTGAATGCGTAGCACACCCAGAAATGCATTGTCCGCCGTCTACCCATTGATTTACAAAGCAGATGGACAGAGAAAGCTGAGAAAATATAATACTTGGGCAAGAATCTATGTTCAATGATTTGACGGAATTCATAGGTCGTCAATCCCGTATCGCCAACAGCCGATTTGGACAAATCGTACGCGAGAGTTGCAGGTTGATGCGAACGGAATCAAAATCGGCTCAAATTGTAGGGAAAGACTGTAACCGAATCCAGTCTTCGGCCAGCATGCACAGGGCAAGTCGAGAGCCCGAGAGGTCAAGTGAATGCAAGCTATGCAACTCACTGCATCGGCTACAAGATTGTCCGACCCTTCATGCGATGAGTGTACCTGATCGGTGGTGCGCATTAAAAAGGATCGGCTCATGCTTTGTGCGGTTAAACAACTGTCATCGAGCCTCTGGATGCCGCTTTAGAGTGAAATGTGCACAGGAAGGATGCTTGGGTAAGCATCACCCGTTACTACACGGCCCTCAAAACAATAAGCCTACTGAGCCGAATGAACTCAGGACTGTCTGTTCAACGGGACATGATGATTTCAAACCGGTGAGATTAGGCATCTTACCTGTCGGCATCTTGACACCTAGAGGATTGAGGAAGGTCATGGCATTTTTGGACACGGAGTCGGATACTTCGCTGATTATGCGCGAGCTTATAGAAAGCTGTGAACTAGTCGGCTAGCCTACTTTTCTCACGATCAGCACGATTGCAGGGGGTCATGTTAACAATTCGATGAAGCTGACCCTGCAGTTAACACCTTTTACTGATGGAGGGACCGTAGAAATTCCGGAAGTCTTTGCAATAGAGAGCTTGATAATGAGACCAGTCGACTCCTGTATATCAATCACCAAGAAATGGTCTGATCTCAAGGACATAGCGTTTGAAGAAGTGTCTAGGCCCCATGTTGATACACTAATTGAATGAAATGTACCAGAGGCTCACTGGGTGCTTGAACAGAGCATAGGCAATCGAAAAGAACCATTCGCTGCGCGAACGACACTTGGCTGGACACTTCTTGGACCCCTGACGAACGAAGTTCATGAATCGGTATCAGTAACTTGCTTAGCGATTGCTGAGAAAAGTGCCTACGTAGTACATAACCAACTTTTTCATACTGAACCCAACGGTCTATTTCGGGAAATCGAAGTTAGCTCAAAAGAAGATCAGTAGGAGCTTTTAATGTTGGATTCAAAGACAAAACGTCACGATGTGCAACACGAGGTTGCTCTATCCAAGCTACCACCGTCAAACCATCTATCAAAAAATGGAAAAATGGCCCAAAGCCGTTTGCAATATCTCAAAAAGGACCTTTTGCAGAAGCCCAGTTGAAGATTGAACACTAGCAGGTCACACAAAGCACCTTGGAATTGGCCGAATTAGTGGCAGTTTACAGTACCTGGGTGGAACTGCATGGCCGGCGGCGAAACAAAGCACCCTTTGCCAAAGCAACAATTACTGAGCTGAATTCAGTATCCATAAATTAACTCAAAATGACTGCATTGTTATTGGGTTGTAAGGTAGCAACAATGCCAAAAGAGAACTGTACCAACATCGAACAGATCCTACAGTTGTGTTATATCACAAGAAACGGAGGCAATGAAGAGCGTGTTCGGAACATCAGAGAGTTAGTCCACTAGTAGCAGGAAACAGCGATGAAAATGTTGATGATTCGAGCTCGACACTGTATACAAAGGACAAAATAGATTGCAGACCGCTCCGCGTCGAGTTATTCAGCTTTCTATTTTACTTCATGCCCTACAACTATTCAACTCGACCCATTTTTCATGAACAATTGCAAAATAAAATGAGTTCCGGTTTTTCATACAACTTGCAAAGAGGTGAGAAGAAAACGTTCACCAAGATTTCATTTGGACAGTTCAATTGAGGCTTATTAGCTGAAATCACATTGTGAAACTATTCCTGCCTTTGGAGAAGAACATTTATTCGCATTTTATATAGTACTGTTTGTCACATATTTTGTACACAGAAAAACTCTGAAATACTCTGATAGGTGTCAGTGTTAGATCAATTTCCATATTCATGTGTGTTTTAATACTGTCCGTCGTATACTTGTTTTCTAAGCTGATTTATAATCAGAAACCGGTTTTCAGTTCTTTCAGAAAATTTAATGTTAATTTTATGTAATTCCACTGTTTCTTGACCTTTCAATTTTATACGATATCTCATTGTCACCTGAAGGTCGCATCTGCGTTCAATTTTAATTCAGTCTGGTTCCAGGACTTGACGGCGGGATGATTGAATTTCGAGATTCTTGTACTGGTGAGATCCTTGGACCCCCCGGTGCTTCGACTTTTGGAAGAGACGACTCTTCTTCAATACTTAGCTATAATCGGTAAGGGTTCAGGTTGGATCTCCAACCCCGTTTCTCTTCAACAACTTTTCGGATCACAGCCGTTAGTCACACACACCTCACGATCAACCTCTCCGGTAATAAGGATAGTATAGTAGGGGGTGATAGGTACCAAGATAAGGGTTACTCGAGGATTGAAGTGAAAGGGACTAGCCAATTGTCTACAAAAAACGGTAGTAGACTCCTGGTCATGTTTCTCCAAACACAGTCATCCACATCTTATCTAATTTCCTTTAGAACTCAGACACTGTGCTGGAGCTTAACACATCCCGTGGCAGCTTATTCCAGTCATTAGCGGCCCTTAGTGCAAAAGACTGACTTCTGATAAGAGTCAAAGTCCTCTCTTTCTTAATTTCCAGTACATGCTCTCTTAGGCAGCCATTCCCTCGCAGCTCAAATAAGGCCCTTCTGTGACCTGTTGCTTCTGTGAACTCTTTTAGTATTTTGAAGGCCACTATGAGGTAACATCTTCTTCTTCTATTTTCTAGAGCAATAAACCCAAGTTGTTCCAGCCTCTGTTCGTAACACAAATGTCTGTATTCTGCGAACCATCACGTGAATCACCGTTGTAGCTGCTCGAGAGCCTTGAAGTCCTTCACCAAATATGGCCTCCACGATAGGACACAGTTTTCTAGATGAGATCTCACAGAAGCCTTGTATAATGGCAATAAGACTCTTCGTTTCCTACAGATGACCGCCCTCCTCGACTGGTGTAGGGCTCTACGTGCTTTCTGCATTACTTTCTGGCACTGGCGACTTGGCTTAAGGTCGGCGCTTATCATCACCCCTAGGTCCCGGGCTTCTATGGTCTGCGTTGGCGCCTCCCGACTGTCTGGTGGCGCCATATATAGGGTGGGCAGTGGTCCTTTCTCCTTGATGAGATAATGGTATTTGCTCAGATTGGGGGGATGATAGCACGCCACTGACCACTGGTATACCTTGTCTAGATCACGCTGAACCACAGCATCAGCTGGTGCTCCTACCACCTTGAAGTTATAGAAGACGTTCGGAGGCGGCTAGTGAACGTGTCTTCTATTCGGTCTGGCAGCGAAATACCAACGTTATCCGCTCTATCGGACGAATAGAGAAGATGCAAGTCAGTTTACGTGTGCAAAGATGTATTCCACATATCGTGACACCGAAGCAGTACCAATACGATACACTGAACGGATATGAATGTAACGGCTGTGCAGAAAACGAACCGCGAGCGTGTACAATCGGCGAACGACCGAAAGTGAAAGTAATTCAAAACAAGGTCGACGGAAACCTCGGAAAAGTCAGTCCAGTAAAACGTACGCAACCGAACAAAACAGTGAGGTCGATGTCAAACGTCAGAAAAGACAGTAGAAAAAATAAATCCAAAATGATGTCCAGAAAATAGTCATTCTCCCAGAACGATTGAGGTCACTACAAAGTCATCCGCGAACGAGAGGCACGGGTTTTCCAACCCGTCTGCCAGATCGTTGATGTCCATCAGGAACAACAGCAGTCCCGGTACTGACCCTTGCGGAACGCCACTATGAAGTCTCTCATTGTCTGCCAAGGAGCCTTCCACTCTCAGTTGGAGAACTCTCTCCGTTAGGCTTTGTACTTCTGCGCTCAAGTTTGTAAGCAAACTTAGTTTAACCAGTTGCTGCAACAGTTTACTGCTTGAGAAACATAGACTAATTTCGTGCAGCGAAATCTTTTACTCTGGAATGTCTTCATTTTGATCGTGCGTCTAACTGTGTGGGTCGGTCTTCTGATGAATGTGCCAATCTCAAGTTGTGCGGCGGGATTTGGAATTGATTCCTTATGAATTGTGCAAATAATGACTAAGACGGAAACCTGTTTTGCGCGCAGCTGACACAGAAAGTTAGTAACCACAGGCACTGACAATAAGTTATATGTAGGTAGGGCGAGAATCATGACTCTATCCTGAACCTCAGACAACTATTTCCGCGGAAGGATTTTGGCCGGCGGTGTAAAGAACAAATACTGAAAATCCTCTCAAATGTTCTACATGATTTGTAAATTTGACTATATTTGACTACTTTGAAAAGCTCGTCCATACACGACACTTTTGCACGTTTGTTTATTCACGTGAGATATTTGAATTTGGCCTTGAACCGTTTCTGACTGTCGTGCTTGAGCCACGGGGCTTTGAACTTTTGGGTTTTGTTGTGGAGTCTATTTGACCGCATACTTGAGCTTTGTATATATTTGTACCTTTTGTGAATCTCAATCTAGTACCGTAGAAACTACAAATAAATCTCGTTCTGGTTTCGGGATTAGTTTGAGTTGGCTACACGTGGCTCGATTTGCGAGAATTGACTGACAGAGGTTAAGCAAGAGCTACGACCACAAATGTCGCCTGGTCCGGAAGGAATCCATCCGCCAGTCCTGCGGGAACTAGCTGAAATTATCGTGCCTCCACTCAAGAGGCTGTTTAACATTTTGAAGGAACAAGGTAAACTAAAATCCGAATGGAGAAATGCTGCTGTCATTGCGATGTTCATGGGCGGCAAAAAGACGGAAGCTGCGAATTATCGGCCGGCAAGTCTTGTGTGTGGTAGGAAAGGTAATGGAACGCCTGGTTTCGAAGCAGTTGCAACAATACCTCGTGAGTCATGAGCTCCTCAGCTACTAGCAGCGTGGCCTTCGGAGAGGTCTATCCCATCTGTCGAATCTGCTACTAGCACGTGAACATTGGACACAAGTTAGAGAGGAGTGCCACCCTACGGAATTAACCTACGTTGATTTCTGCAAAGCTTTCGACAAAGTGCCTCACACTCGCTTGCTCCATAAGTTGAGATCGCTAGGAATGGCAGAAAGACTACTCACGTGGATCGAAGACTTCCTGAAAGGGAGGTCCTCCACTGTGAAATTAGCTTCATCATGGTCTGAGTGGCTTGAGGCCTCCAGCGGAGTGCCACAAGGCTCGGTCTTAGGCCCACTGCTATTTGTAGTGTTCATCAACGACTTGACACAAAAACGGGTGTCCTCCTTTATGGTCTATGTCGACGATCTCAAAATCTGACTTGTGATCAAAGCCACGGCGGGTCACGAGGCACTAAAAGCGGATTTGGATACTCTAACACAGGGATCCAACGTATGAGCTCTCCCAATTGACGTGAAAAAGTGTGCCCAGTTGCAGCTAGGGAGACCGAGGCCTGAGGAAACCTAGTTTTTTCAAGGAGCTATTCTTCGATTGTCCACAGCCGAAAGAAACCCAGGAGTGATAGTGTCATCTACGCTTAAAACCCGAAGTCTCACTGACAAGGTGCCCAAGCAGCATACCCAATGCGCTCCCAACTGGGCGCGCGTTGGGCCACGTTGGGCTGACGTTGGACCACATCATTAAAAGCATTGGGCAGCGCCACCTGCACCCAATTTGGAGCGCGTTGCGCTACGCCCAACGTCCAAAAAATCGCTGGAAATGGGTACCTCTTCTTTTCCTAATCCATCCCAACTGACCGCTTCTTAGTTTGTTTGTCAATATCCACCCATTTGACCAAAACCACTAACTATTCAGTGACTAGAAAAACAGTTTGTGAAAATCACTAAGTTTATTATAAAAACGGAATATTGAAAGCTGGTAAAACTTGCAATTTGAGGACTGTTTCATTCAGAACGTTCGGGAGATGTTGAACATTCTTGTGTTACGTGGTCATCGGATCGGTAATATTATGCACAAAGGTGGGACAGTGGCACAAAACATTTTCGCATGCAGGTTTCAAAAAAGGTTTAATTGAAAACTGTTTTCAACAAAACGGTTTACCATCTGACAATTTATGTGAAAAAATAATAACAATCAATGAAATAGGAAAATATCAAATAAACTCTGAACTAAATCTGAGGATCATCTAGAGTTTTGATTTATGATAAATTGTTACTAAGCTTCAGAATGGCTGAAAAGGTGTGTGAATAAGAAAATCCCACCAGAAAAAGTAGCTTGAGATCTCTCTCGAAGAAAATGCTAATTCGCGCACCTGCATTCTCATTTTGTATCGCCTTGATTAACAATGTTGATAAACGAAAACTATGTCTTCCAACAACAAAATCCGATACATTTGAGAACCTTGGGGTGGAACAAACAGCGTTTGGAGTTTAGTCAAAGACAACAAACCTCATTGACCTACCCTTGACGACAACAATAAGCCTGTTTTGGACGGCCTTTCGTTGCGCACTCCCAAACCATCGGCACACACGGTTCTTCCCAGATGTATTTCTCTACCTGCTGAAAAAATTAAAATAATACGAATATGCTAACCTGCATGGACGATCGAATTCGATGTGCTGGTAGTGAGTAAACTGCTGCTTGAAAGATTCATAGGCCCCAAATCTGCTTCTGGCTAAGCTATTGTGGCTCTACTTCAACGGCACAGACACCAGGAGCAACTTTCTACTGCGAATTAAGACCGAAGAAATACTTAACAATACTCGGTTTCTCCTGGCATACCTATTGGCTGTGATTCAGGCCACGAAAGTCTGTGCTCCCATAATGTCGCCTTGCCAAAATGAAGCACTTTGCACCAAGGATTTCCTTGGGCCTCTAAGACCTGTCCCACTCCTTCTCTTCACACATAACAAGGTATTCTGAGTCCCATAATCTGGATATGAATTACCAACGTTACATAGCGATTAGTACTCAATACTGCACTGTATATGTATAGACACGCATATATATATATATATATATATATATATATATATATATATATATCGGTGGAATTATATATACGGAGTTTTAAAAATATACCAGAGTTGAAATAAACTGTAAAAATACGCTTTTAGTTATCTCTATGAGTGGTGAATCGCTTTTCTCCATGAAAAAACCTAAATGAACATCCTAACATTGGAGAATGAAGAAAATCAGTGAGTCATCGCATGGTCACAAAGACATCCAGTAAAACAAAACGTGTTCTTTTTGTAACTCAGATTTACTTTAATAAATATTGTAGTACTCTTATTATTATATTCCTTATGAAATTTCATGAACTTCTATGCAAGACTTCAAGGCACACTTCAGGAGCCATTTTAGCCCAGCGTTAGCCCAACCGCGTTGGGTATTGTGCTGCTTGGGTGTGCGCCTCGGCGTGGAGTATCTACGGTGCGATCCGTCGGACGTATGGAAAGATACCTTATTGCGCTTTCAAACTCTTATATAACTCATACTTCCGTCCTCGACTGGAGTACGACGGAGCGGCTACATTTCCCTTCACAGCTTCTGAACTGACGAGATTGGAACGGGCGGAAGAGGACAACTACAATCTTTTCAAAAGGAAATTGGGTGCATATCTGATGGTACATTGGCGTGAATCACTGTCGTGAGGTTACAGCCAAGAGTGGATGGTGATGAGGCTGTTACGGGAGGTGTCCCACTGCTTGTAATCCCATAAAACTTAAAATCCTCAACAATCTTCTTCTCTAAGGAACTGCAGAGTTTCTGCATCCCATAGAGTTGCATCAGGAATTGGGCTTCAAAACATTCCGGTTCCTCTGGTTAAGAGTTCTGTCTAGAGATTAAGATCGTCCCCAAATAATTACTACCCACCTCAGCATTTTTGACTTCATTTTTCTGACAGAGATATCCACGGCCTAACACTGACAATCTTCTTTTATGTTATGCCTTTCTCTGAAAACTTCTCAAATCACATAGATACCCTGACTTAATAACAGCTGCATAAGTTATGAGACGGAAGACAAAATTGCTCACACTGATGCGCTACATATTGTGGAACGTGGTTACTGCGAACGGCAATCTTATGAACATCCTGCCGCATTCCATACATAGCTCAGAAACATTATTTCGGTGGATGACCTGGAGAAGAGTAGTAACTTTGAGAAAACAACGAAGATGTCAGTTTCAACAGAATAACAACCGGTAGATAAAACGCGTTTGATTTATTGAGAGAACTGAACTACAATTTCAAGCAAGAACACAAGAAAGATGTAGTTAGCTGCTTTTATACCACAACTTGTACAATGGTGGTTGGTAGAAAGAATTCACATCAAACGAAAAGGAAGAAATTCGTGGTAACTATCACATTGCTTACAAGAAAATGGACGTACGCTACTGGTAAAAATTGCAAGTAGGCACTAAGTGAATGCAGAATGGTTGCGAAGAAGCTTCACGACATCCTTGCAGTCATGGTGTATTCCATACGGTCGGAGCTGATAGAGCAAATAGTCGTAGGTTATCATATCCGAGGGGTTCAAATAATGGAATGAGACGGAGTAATCACTACAACAACCAGCGCCCTGAAAGACAAAATAGAAAGAAATTTAACCATCTTGCACTCAAGTGAAGCAACTAAAAATGCCTTCGGTGAACATACCAGATGGTTCATTTAACTAATAAGCCAGATAAAAATGAACGTGAGTGTAGTGTATTCCAGGGGAAATTTCGTCCTATTGAGCTGACTCGTTGTATACAATACGAAACCTTCAGACTAATTCATTTCAAAGACTACTGTAATCTATCTGGTTCCCTGTGCGAGTTTATTTGTCCGTATAATAGCCTCTATGTTGTTGGTATTTGAATGAAACAACTGTTTACATGTGTTATCACTGGATCGAATATTTTCTTCCTACTTTATGACCTCTGCAAAGAAAATTTCACAAAAGCAGCTTCGCATTCTTCCAACATGCAGCATGGAGAGCTTAACCAAGTGACTTTTGGGGACGCTTTTATCATGAAGAACCGAAAATTGATGTAAGTGCCGCAGGTAAAGGTATTTTCAGGAATGTAAAAATGAATGTCATGTTCACATAAAGTCAACCGCATATTTAAAAATTCCTATTCTCTTTGTTATTTGGTTGCAAGGTAAACGTGTGAAAAATTTGTGGTTACTGGAAACTTCAAACTAAGTAATCTAACGTTTGCCGACTGAATACAGATCCGGTAACAGGCAGCAAATCACGCTTGTCCCCCTGGTTAGCAAGATTGACCTACTGGGATCTTATGTAGTCCTCCACTCTAAATCTCACAGTAATGGTTGCCAGGTATTCCTACTTGAACACTGCTTTTCTTAGGGTCAGGGATATTAAAGCAAAATATGCAAACATTCGTTTAGCGTCGAATCGGACAGATTTCCTCTAAACATTTACAACCTACATCACAACACAAATAATGACGTATTACACAGTAAAGTGGATTAACAGCGTAATACAGTGAATAATTTTCAAGGTTAGAGTGGTTTACTTTCTTTTTGTGTCCACAAACGGAACGTCGAAGGACAGTTTTTTTAAATTTCAGTTAGTGGAGCTCATGGACCGGTGTCAGACAGCACCAAACAAGTGAAACCAAGTCTGGGATATTTGTTTTATTCATCCAAATCTGTAGGACTGATTTTGTGGCCGAAGTATACAAAGAAGTGACAAAGGATACCAGTCTTCACGAATCCAAATACCTTTATGCTCTTAGAACAAATCAAGATAAATTACCAAAATACAATGAATACAGTGCCACCGACTGATCTGATCATTTGTTGTTATTCTGTTTTCACCTTCCCAATCAATAAGCAACGCAATGGAAAACATGATCCGAGCTATGTGATTTGCATTCATTGTTAGTCACAATGCGGCCAAAGTTTGCTCAGTTAGATATCTATTCTGATGATAAATATTGATAGCAGTCACCTAACTAATAACAGTACTGCTAGGGCAAAATGCCCACCGACCAACATACTGCTGAACCTTGTTTCTCTCATTTGTCTCGGGGCGGTGAATGTTTGCATATCGTAGATAGTAAGGAATATCGACGAGGGATTCGTGTAACATAATCCGGAATATGAATGCCAGAATGCGATGGAACAGTTTTGAAATATGCTGCAGCTGTGATAGTCATTTATGCAACCAATATCTTAACAACTCTATCGATGTTTGTGAACGTCATATTTCTCCCTATGGAATGTTCGATTGTCGTCGTGTTGTATTCTAATGTCAGCTCTTTGTTTAGTTCGGCTGAAGTTTCACTTTTTCTGTGATCAGCCGAACTCTATTTCAGTCGGAATGAGATCGCACCATCAGTCTTGGACTACTCTGTGCGTGGTCTGAACGAAATATGGGATAAAATTTGGCCATTATAATATGCCTTGATGTCACTGGTTTGATTCACGAGATAACTCAAATTGAATTTCATTAACAAGCAGAGAGTCGTGAAAGATTCATCTGTGAATTTTCGGTCTGATTTACTCTTGGAGCATTCATCAGTCTACGAGTTCAATTTATTTTCCCAAACGGACTTCATCTCTGATCCTAAGAGCAAGCAGACATATATGAGTTTGGCCACTGTTTCGTGAACACAAAAAACTCTTGACCCGATAATGCTATCGCTTTTCGGTTACTGTTCACCAATATGTACTACTCATAGTAAGTTTTTTCTTCCGAACCGCCCAATTTGTTTGCACATCTTACTTATGCGATATATTCGAAGCTGTCGGTCTTATGAAAGAGAAAATAGTGCCCCGGTGGCAGTTGTCTCTACTTGTAAACTGGAAACACCCGTCTCGTTGTCGGTCCTCTATCGATTTGCGTTAAAGCATTCGAACCCACGTGTGATTTCCTCCGTAGGCAACACACTTTCCCCCACCACTTTCTAATATTACATTTACCGCTCGCTGAAGAGTAGTCATTTCTAACGGTTAGTTCTGTGTGCCGGCTTTGACCAAAAAAATTTTGAAAAACAGTTCTGCGAATGAAAAAGAACTTTACATGAATAATTCACTTCTACTCCTCAACCAATATTTTTTTTTCTGTAACGGAAAATAAATTTCACCCGACTAATGATCCGGAGTACCTATTACAAGAGACTTTTCCACACAGTGCTGTCAGGCTTAGGAAGTATCAACCGAAAAGATGCTAACGGACACTGTACAAGACGGAAATCTACTTGTACACTTAAATTTAGATCTAAAATTCGGAACACTGAAGAAATATCTTGCGGCCAATTAGAATAGTTTAACAGCACTTCATGAGGTTTGAAAGTCCTTAATTTTGTGTTTATTGAGAATGTTCTAGCAAGATAAAGTGATTATTCAAATAGCATTGGAAAACATTCTTTCCATCAAGTATGATAAACTGCGAATTTTCATCACTGTGAATCCACGGAAGCATGGTGCAGTTAGTTCATTTCTTGTCATGGTAATTCAGTTAACCGAGTTCCTTACGAGGCTCGAACTCGTTCGACCAACTGGATCGTGGGCCCGCACATTAGTCTTCGTGCCATTGGGGGTGATTCTCTCTTTCACTTTCACACACACTTTCTCTCTCTTCGTGGTGTAATCCACATCAGCATCGCACTGCATGATAAAGTGCGCTGATACTATGTGGTGAAACATTTCATTAACAAAATTCGATCTTCCAATATCCCAAGTAAACTCTTAGTTGCACAGTAACTCAGTGGATTCGTTCCAGGTTGATGTAGAACTTGCAGACCATCTGTTCATTTCCGGATCAGGTTGGCTTGTTGGCTGTCCATTTCACAAACATATTTGTACGGAATCAGATAGATATATAATAGGACGAAGTAACATGACGGTACCTTCATCTCAGCTCAGGTAAACAGAGTACTGCTTGTCCATGGACTTGGCGGCATTCGAAGAAATAAACTCCAAATCTGTAAGCGTTAATCCATGAATGTAGGGGCTCGAATTCACAGATATGAACTTAGTAGCCCGTTTGGTGGAATAGCTAACCAATGTCCCTTTTTATGGACATTTTTAGCCGCAAGGGACTGAATAATACCAGAAAAAATATCGAGAATTTTTGTGAACACTCTTCATATGCAGAAACCCGGCCTGGGACTTTGTGTCAAACAAAATATTAGTTTCAGGCTGTGTGAATGGTCATTCGCAACCAGCTTCCGAACCCTGGTTCTAAGTTGTAGTACATTTACAATTTTTCATCAGAAGTACTCTCTGTTTAAAATCAGCAGGTTATAAAGGTTGTGCTATTACAAATCAGTAAAAAGCCGATTTATTATATAAAAGTTCATTGATCGAACAGTCACTTCTTGAGATGAAGCAAGACGAGTGTGTGGCAAAACTCTGGTTCTCTTAGCTTACCCTACGAACTGGATGATAGTTATATCCGGCTAGCCAGTCACCTTTGGAGGGTATTTTTTCATCCCGCATCATGGAGAATATGAAGGGGTGGAAACGTTCACGTCCCATTCGATCCAAACTATCGATAAATTTCACACCTACGTTGGCTGCGCAAATGCCTGATAGGTAAATGAATACAGATGTGTGTAAAAACCAATATGAACAGGAACGGAAGGTGTGTGTGTATTGGGAGAGAGCAGTGTGCAGAATGGTTAGCCACTGAAGATGAAAAGCATGAAATGAAATACAAGCGTATTCTTAATCGCACCCGCGTGAGCATATTAAAATGGACAAAGCTCATAGTCACATTTATTTACCGAGCTATTAAGCAATGCTGCAGCTCTTGACAGTGAATTAGCAGTTGACTGGAAGGGGACGGAGCTGTCTGCGGTTTTGTTTGATCGGCAGGTGACCAATTCATGTTTTATCCATTTTTTTATTCATATGATTCATCACAGCAATCTGTTCTGGGGGTGCAGGCACTTAAACTTTTGCCTGACAAACCTACTTTGATCCAACTCATCGGACGGAAGCTGGATGCGGAGTGTACACACTACGTTGGCGATGAAACTGTTGTTCATGTTTCGATTCAACACGAGGGCTTTATTACGTCTGGAGTATGACAGGCAATATCATGCTGGAATTTTACTTTGTGTTTTCAAAATCTGGTCAAAGAACATCAAGTTAAAGGAGTGATGAGTAAACAGACGGAATTTTTTCCTGAAAACTTATGTAATTTGCGAAAGAGCGATTTCGCCGAGTGCAATGGCATTAGTATGTATGATTATTGAACAGTTCCTCTTGTTGATTTCCCAGAAAAGCACTTCCCACGGCATACGAGACTTGAATTCCTGCTGCCTTCCCTTCACGTTTTCCCGATAATCTACCTTTATTAATTCGTTGGTATGACTGAATATTTTGCATTTTTGACCAATATTTTACTGACAGAACAAGTTTTGTTCACTGTAACCACACTTTTCACTGCTTCGTCTTGTAGACGGAGTTTTTTTAACGGGAAGGGGTAAATAAGGTACTAGAGGCCGGGAAGTGTGATTTGAATTATCTAATGAGGATCAGTTTCTCAAACATCCGCTTCGCTATTCTTTAAAATATTGCATTTAAAGTTTATTTCCTGGGTTCAAGCAAACAAAAAGGAGGAGGCGAAGTGAGCAGGTAATTCATATCATTCAAAACAATAACCAAAATATCTGAAACATTCACTCAAAACTGCGTCTGATAAAACCGATTTATGAAACTTCTCCAGTAAAATAATGACCGTTGCGACACATTTTGATGTGCTGCCGTGACTTGACTCATAACTCACCCATGGAAACATCTTCAATCCGAGAGTAATTGTGAACCATACATTTTGGGTTCGTTTTCATCCCCTCCGCGATCAGCTTCAATCCAGCACGGGAGATAATATATCCACCCCCACCCGAAGCATAGCCTTCTCTGATGAATTTCTGGAAAACACAACAAGTGGGTTTCACTTACAATTTGGGTCATGTGTAACAACTTCGTATAGCCATTGTTTTCCTATTTATATTGTTTTCCCACCATCGAGCAATAATACTGGAATCGATTTTTATTATCGTTCGTTCAGAAACATCGGCGCTCATCTGAAAGTTACAAAACCACGGAAATATGGCTGGAACCATATGTGGAGGATGCTGAGTTTCACTCATTGATCGTTAGGCTTTCTGGCTTGGCTAGAAGCTTTTTCTTTTTAATGCAACGTTGTTTTTTCAGCTTGTGTCCATTCTTGGTTTTGGACAGCGGTCAACTTTCATGACAATCGTCTTCTCGCATGAGCCACGGGTTTAAACCGATGACTTTGGCTATGATCATGCATATTAAATCATTCTATATGCAATTCATTAGCACTACTTCAGATAGTTTTTGTCATGCTCCTCTGATTGGGTATGTACTCCATCATATAATCATGAAATAATGATTAGATAGCAGGGATACTGATTCTTGTCTAGGAAATAAGTTAGTTGTAGATAATAAAATGAGATCAAGGGCTTTGTTTTCTCTTCTGCATCAACAAATTGCAAATTCTGTCATAGAAAATGCGCAACCATGGTTTCTCGAAAACGGACATAGCAGATTAACTATTTCAGCAAGCTTCTGTGAGCACCCAAAGCAGAGTTGCTTAAAATAATTTTAGTGAGCAACATGCTGTCTCTCTGGATTAGTTCTCTGTAACTCGTGGAACTAAGGAGAATGCTCGCTACATAATAGGGGATTGGCTATTCTGTCAAAAAAGGAGGAATCGCATCCCGAAAATCTTCCAGTGGCCTCCAAGGCAGACAAGTTAGCTAAAGTTTTGACATGTTTCTCAGAAGTCATAAAAATCGGTTATTTATTACCAATCGTTCGTCCTTTTGGCAAGATTTTACAAGTCGTCCACGTCTTTGTCATGAATAAACTAAGTATACCACTTCGTGACATCCAAAAGTGGATCTTAAGGACGATCACAGAAAAAGTGTGGAAAACAATGATTTACTGCGGCTCATTAAGTAATTAGAAAAATAAAATTTAATCCGCATCACCGTGAACTTACTGGGTGTGGATTGATAATGACTTGAATGAACTTTGTGGTCGTAATATTTTACTGAAAGTTTGAGCGGCATATATTTAGTATCTCTTGATTCCTTCAATTTAATAAGTCCCGTTAGAACTTAACAGAAATTCCCCGTAACCTGGAGATCTGATCACACAGCGAAGCTTGTCCTTTTCATCGACATCAGACGTCCATTCTTCACAACATATCCCAAACATCATAGAATTACAGATGCTTTATAATCTTTTCAGTTGAATCAAAAATGGAAGCAATTAGATGAACGGCGAAAACGAGGTCTCTGCTGCTCACCTTGAATCGGCGACCAACGATAAACGGCTGCTCAGGATTTAAACCGTCAAGCATCACGCGCACATTCTCCATAATCATGTACGTGTCATCATCAGCTTTCAGAAAGTAGTCGTAGTCTTTTGTCTTGTTATCTATCACCATCTGGACACCAAATTTGACCTTGTCCCACAAAGAATCGCGAGATTCCTTGACCCCCGCAGCTGCGCACAATAAGTTTATAAAAGGAGTAAATGGGTATAGAAATTCACAGGCAAGAAATATCAGGACAGTGAAAAAATACGTATGGCAGGAGTGTAAAACATTTAGGTATGTTAATTCCAACGGGATATTACTAATTCCGTTTGCACCAGAAACTTTCGTCTTTTATAATACGAAACACTTTCGTGTCCATATGAATGGTGTTGTTCAGGAAGGCGAATTGGCTGTATAAATCTACTTGAAAACTCTGTGTGACGAAAATCCACCTGTCTTAGTACTATCATTCGTTTTTTAGTCAATGTTCTAAAGTTTGCCTTCTCTCCAAGTAGATCATGATCTGTCTTTATCGAAACCACTGAAATCTCTGTTCTGACCAACTTCCCTGGAACTCAAACATCCTCTAGTTCTGCTTTCATCTTAACTTACTTTTATAGGTTTTCCTGATCTGTGCCAAGGTTTGTCTAACACAATCGGGTCAGAAGGCTTTTCATCAGGACCACTATCATCGTGGACACAAATATCGAAACTCCTGTTTTACTTCCGAATCACTGGAAAAGCGACCGTCTTCTCACTTATGTGCCGTCCACTGATGTGCATCCATGCTAATGTTGAGATATTCACGTTACAAAATGAAATGTTACAACTCATTCTCCGTTGTCCGGGTTATGTTTGCCCATGTGAAAAATATGTCTCATGCTTCATTTATGCAAGTTACGCTAATGGTCACTTTCGTCTTTGCGAAATACGTGAGTTGTACTGAGCATGAATTTGTTATTTGAAATAGCAAATATGGTAATGATCGTTGGTGGCAGAAATAGATTTCCAAGAGAAACGCTTAAAATGCAGACGGCGAATGTTTGCGTTCAGATATGGAAGCACAGTTAACTGAAGCATCACTGGAGAGTAAAACTGGTTCCTCTGCACGTTTGTCTATAAGGGCTTCATTCTGCTGTCCATTTTAATTAACTTTATCAGGCTGTCGCAGTCCGGATGCAAATACTGGGTGGATTATAATTACAGATTAAAACGTAAAGTGTGCCTACATTCTTTGCACCTATCCACTATCGTTGTGATTCACTCTCTAGGACGAAGTTTTTCTTATGTCACAGATCGATGGCGTCATCCTCCATGACCGGAATTATGACAGTTCTTTTCAGAGAGGAAAAAATGCTTCCACCTCGAACTAATCTCCTTTGAGAAATACAATATATGTTGTCATTCTTCCGTGAAGAACTGACAACAAGTAATCTGTCTCAGGAACTCAACTAAAAGGCACCATTGTTGGACTGATAGAAGTCTTGATAAGTGTGGCTTTTCATCTCGATATTTTGGAATAAATTTTCCAAACTTATCGACGTGATTTTTCCAGACGAAGTTTTATAACAATATGTTTTCAACATTGTCACTGGATGATGAGGCAGGAAGAAATTATGATTTGTAGTCATTTTAAAGCTACATTGCACTTCATGCCAGTGTTTGTGTTCAATGGAAGGAGAAGGTGTCATGACCACAGTTGTTTACGTCGCTTTCAGTGGTGAACTGAACGCTGATGGTGCATACTGAATCACATTACATATAAATCACATATCCTGCTACTCAAATGTATGCAGTAGCCAAACTCTGTAGGCTATTCTCAGCAACGGAATGCCTTCGTTGAAAATGTGCGCTCCACAGAAAAACCGTCAGTTATAAAAGTAGATTTCTGTGTGGGTAACGGTTAGTCATCCCTGAAAAGCCGGTGGTGGAAAGGGATTTAATCGCACAGCTCTGATATCGAAGGATCAGTTCAGAGTCAGCCCGGAAAGCATGGTAGTTAGATGTTTGACTGACAAACGTTTACCATGGATCTGAGATCCAGTTGGCGCTAGATAAATGTGTACTGCCGACAACTCCTGATAAGGATAGTACGGTGGTACAGAGTGCTTCTATGATCTTCAGTGGTGAGTTTGGCGTTGATAATCTGCATGATGAATCACATTACATATTGCATTGGTAATGTAACCTCATCAAGATGGCTAATGAGCATTGACCTGAGCAACAACACAGAATCTCGTTAGAATCAACTTAACAGGGTGCCAGTCTACCACTATTGCTGACCGGAACTGACGGCATGTCAGTTCACTAAGTCCGGCTCATTTGTGAGTGGTCAATTCGAATGACTATTTGTTCAGGGAGCCCTTGAAAAATACAAAGCCGCAGAAAATGTCAAACAGACTCTACTGAGCAAGCTATTGAAGGAACCTATATTTTGCAACCAAGTAGGATTTTTGGTTTTCATCCGGCAGAGTGTGTATAATTAAATCAGGATCTGGGATTTTATAAGAAGAAAGACGTTGCGAGGCACTTCTGTTCTCTCAGTAATATAAAAGGGTATACTAGATATAATACATTGTGTCTGGATGACAGGACAAAAATTTCCCCGGAAGCACACGACCGGTTTCGCTGTAATTGCCGTTCATCAAGTATGCGTACCCCGTACTCTTCCGTCCAATCATCCTTATACTTAAGCCCTCCACAGTTGGTTTACAGCTGTAATCTCATTTGAATCGAATCGAGCGTGCATGGATGGGGAGTCCGTTTTTAGAATCACACAGTGATTCGTCCAAAGTTAATTCGTCGGTTAACACGGTTAACCTTCAGAACGAGGACACACGGTCCCAAGTATGGATTTCCGATTTTGTGAACTTCACGGAAGAACAATCAGTACAACTTTAATAACAGCCCACTGATTCTCGTTTATTCACGTTTCCAATCCCGCCAACTATTCGTTGTATGGTTGAACGGTGGTGGTCCAGTGGTTTAAAGCCTTTGCTTACCGCCTCGTAGGTCAAAGGTTCGAATCCCAGCCATCGCCGGTTACTTTCATGGTAGACAGTAACCCACTGTCGCTCAGCTCCTTACCACACCTGACCTGTTGGGACCTTATGTAGTTCTCCATCACTTCCAGTCTCAGGGTCCATTTACCAATTATCCCCCATAGTATAGTGGGCCTTTGTGGCTATGGAGTATGCCCCTTCCATTGAACTCGTGCGCTAGCATGTAATAGAAAATCACAGTTATTGTGAGTGCAACCTTGATCCTTACTGTGTAACTCAGCGAACCTTCAGTTAAATGGTAAGCAAACAAGCGGATCTGACACTAGTCTATTTCAAGTGTACAGCCCTGGTAATCACATATTTAAAAATATTCCTAAATTACGACGAATTCACAATGTTCATCTTTTGCTTCCTTGCTGTTGTATGTTTTCCATTCAAATGCGGTCACCGAATAGCCTGATAGATATCATCGTACTTCTCGTTTGATTTACCTATGAATAATTGGAAGCTATCAACTCTCAAGTCTACCAATGAGTCAAACAGAATTCCAATGAAGGATAATTAATCGAACGATTACCACATAGTATACCACTTAAAAGCTAGACCAAAATATCTAGAGATGGCGTTTTCAGAGGTTTCCAGTCTGACACGGTAATTCGGTGACTTTCGTCTTCAAGTACACTGAATATGACCATTTGTGATCACCAATATATTCTGTACTCTGTGCCTATTACTGTAACTGTATCATCGAAACTCTCTACTGATTAGAGGAAAATACGGTCGAACTATCGAAACAACCCAAGGTGATTTCAGCATCCGTTGAAAAGTATGTGACTGGAACTGCAGTGGAATCATTTACTACGTCTTAAAAATGTTAATTTCAGTTCCCACTGGACGAATCAGCAACCTGGGGTGTATGGGGTGTCTGAGAGCAGTAGCACCTCTGAGTTGGTTTACTGTCGTGTCCCTTGGGGCATCCTACATCTCCTTGGTCTCCATCATTCATCCAGCCCTCACGTGTGGCTCCACGAAGCTGGAGCATGCATTAGCGGCCACACCCCGGCAAACCACTCGACAGGCGGGCTGAACCGGGTTGAGGGTTACCGAGGTCTAAAATCTTCAGCGAGATGGTGTTCCGCATGTGAAGACAGATTCTCTTGAATGGGCGGATGAGGTCTACTGATCCAACGGACTACCTGATTCGGCATTCCAGAAAAGGCGAACAAACCGTAAAGCAGGCCACCGGCTCCTCTGGAAACACCCTACTGCCTTGCAATCTGCACTTGGGTGTGCAAAGGCTAGAGGTGCAACCTCGAACAAAAGGGCCGAACGGTACTGGGGACCGCTTCGTACCCTACTCCCGCGACTCTTTATGACTATTCACGGAACCTCATGCGCTCATCATGCTATGGCATCCCCGGTAAGCGACGCGCCTTGTGTCCCGACGGTCGAGGTGATAAGACAACAAGCTGGGATTATTCGCTGCAGGAAAAGTACACACATAGCCTGTTGGAATGTAAGGACCTTTCTAGACGTCGGCAGTCAGTGCATCAAAATGCGGACTACACGTGACTATGATGTAGATAATGCTTGCCTCTCGGAATTCAGCCTGCCCAACTCAGGTAGCCGACAAATAAAGATCCCGGGAGTGGATACGTCTTATTGGCTCTATCACATTGACCCGAAAGACAACTCCAGTCTCCACGGTGTTGCATTTGCTCTGAGCAAAGCAGCTAACGATGCAATGATTTGTTGGGAACCAGTTTCATACATACCCGCCTTGGCACGCTTCAAAGGCTCCCCGCAAGACTTAACGGTGATTGCGATCTATGCTCCAACCAATTCGGCTGATGACAAAACCAAAGACGAATTCTACAATAATTTGCAGGAGACATTCAGCCGGGTTTCAAGGTGCGACGTACTTTTCATCGCAGGAGATTGGAACGCTCGCAAAGGTACGGCCGAAGAATCCACTCACCCTATTCTCGAAAAACTCGGTCTCGGTCAGCGCTGCGAGAATGGTAGCCGACTGATTGGTTTAGCCGACGTCAACAGAATGGTTGCCTGCAGCACTCGATTTCAACACCCCAAGGAGCATCTAATCACATGGTTCTCCAATGACGGTCACACCGCGCAAAAACTCGACTATATCCTGGAGAGTTCCCGTTGCGCTTCGTCTGTGGAGGATTGCCGAGCTTACCGAGGTGCAAAAACGGGCACTATAAACGGCACCGATCATGTCCTCCTACCCGTGTGTTTCGAAATTCATCTGTCTACACAGGGCAGAGTGTCTGTACCCTCCCGGATAAACGTTTCTGCCCTACGAAATAGAAGGAAGCGCGAAGAGTTGTTACGAGCAATCACAACTCGACTTACCAATGCAACCAACGCACAAGCAGACGAAATTTTTGTGGAGGGGTAGTGGACTCGAATGAAGACGACAATCAAGAAAGCTTCTTGGACAGTACTCGGAAGAATAAAAGGGCGGACAAAAGATTGGATCTCCGAGAGCACGCTCCAGTTGTCAACCAAAACCCACGAAGCCCGACTGGAAGGTGGTGACGAACGCCGCAGACTGCAACGAGAGGCCACACGCTCCGCCAAGGTTGATTGCAAGAGAGACTGGATGGAAACACCTGAGTAAATGGAGACCGCGTCAGGAACTGGTGGCTTTGGTAAACTGCTCCACCTTGTTCGCACCGCCTCTAATAGGTCCTACAAAAAAGATTCTCTTCTTCGTGACGCGGCAGGAAACCTAATACCGGAACAGAAGAAGGAAATGGACCTGTGGGTGGAGCATTTCAGTCAACTGCTCAACCGGCCTACAAACCACCCAACGGACCTACCAACATCAACCCCTCCAATCAAGTACAAAAGCAACTGTGACCCGCCCAACACAAAAGAAATCACGGAAAAGATAAACAAACTGAAGGGCAGAAAGGCTTCTGGGGAAGATGCCATCCCTCCAGAAGTGTATAAAGCATGTTCATCGTCATTGACTGACAGGCTGTGTACACATTTTGGTCCCTTTTGGCGAGAAGAAGCATTTCCACTCGACTGGGGAATGTCCATTCTCCTGCCCATTCCGAAGAAAGGTGATAAATCGGCATGTGAAAACTACCGAGGGATTAGCTTGATCGGTATGGCCGCAGAGATCTTTGGTGCGTTGTTATTAACCCATTTCTTCGAGGCAAGAGACCGGCGCACTCGCCCGAACCAAGAGGGTTTCCGCCGTGGCAGAGGCTGTGTGGATCGAATCTTCACACTGCGCCGAATACTGGAGAACCGCTATAAGTTCCAGCAGCCGACGGTAGCTTGTTTCAGCGAATTCCGGACCGCCTTTGTTTCGGTTAACCGCGAGTCTCTTTGGACCATAATCCAATCCGATGGGATGCCCAATAAGCTTTTAAGGCTGCTGAAATGGTACTACTCGACAACTGGTACCAGGGTTCGTTTGTACGGTGAAGAGTCCCGCGAGTTCGCCCTCACTACCGGAGTTAGACCGGGCTTTCTCCTCTCACCGGTGCTGTTCAACTACGCCATTGATTGGACAATGCGACAGGCATTACACGACCACCCTGGCGTTCAGCTTAGTCAGGAAATATACACCTCGGACCCGGAGTTCGGGGATGATATTGTCGTACTAGGAGACTCCTCCGCTACACTACAACCAATCCTCGACCGAATCAATTCCTTTGCGAGGTCCATCAGACTTGAAGTAAATTCGACCAAAACAAATGCTTTCACAACCCATCTAGGTCCAACAATTCAACAACTGTGGATCAGTGACAAACCAGTTGAATACGTCCGTTCATTCAAATACCTAGGCTCAACTCTGCTAGCGAGGGACCGGGCAAAAGATGATGTGGTATTACGGATCGACAGCGCCAGAAGAGCCTTCCTTCAGCTAAGACGAATGCTGTGGACTCGCAGTGAAATCAGCTTGAGAACGAAAGTTCGTGTTTACCGTGCCACCATCCGGCCCGTACTCATCTATGGCTGCGAAACCTGGCCATTATGAGCTGAGGATACCAGAAGACTGGAGGTTTTCGACCGTTGGTGCATGCGGAAATTCCTCAAAGTCAAACGTCGCGCTAGGGTGTCTAACGACGATGTAAAGAGACGATGTTCTGGTATCGATGCGCTCTCCGTTCTCCTCCAACGTGGACGACTTCAGTGGTTCGGCCATACGCTTCGGCGACCCGAGTCAGAGATAGCCAAGCAAACACTGTGCTCCACTTCCTGCCATGGTTGGCGTTGTCGCCTTGCTGGGCAGCTGAAAAAGTGGATCAGAACAATAGAGAAAGACGTAGAGCTTCTAGGCCTTCGGTCAGTCTATGGAGCCTGGCGATGGAAAAAGGACTGGATCAGGATTTGTACCGAGCTCGCCTCCGACCGCCGCGCCTGGTCAGCAGTGGTCCGGGATATCCATGGAGCCGACTTAACTTCTCACTGGAGATAGTCACGCGAAAGTAAGTTAGTAATCAGTAACCTAAAGAATTCGGGATACCGAACACAAATCCGTTGGACAGACGTCAGTGGTTATTATATTCAAAAGCCACTTGTTGATCAACATTTATTGTAATTGTTTTGCAGCTTGTTTATCAAAAAATAAACTTGCCGTGCTCGTAACGCCGGAATACATTTGTTCCATCATTCTCGTATTTGGCTCCTGCTTTACCAAACATTCCGTATTTCTTACGGTAATTTCTGGTCAGTTCATCGGAGGTTTGAACTGATGTGTAGAATACCGGCAACATTGTCTACTGAATTAACTCGAAACGAATAATTTTGTCGGTTCATACACTCCGTTTCCTCGAAAACATTCAACCCACTGTGCATAAATACCATAGGATCTGTATATCCGGATAAATGCGCCTGAAATTTCGTTTCTTTCAAAAACAAGGCCAAATTCGTCAAATATTCGGTAATTATATAGTCATTTTTTAAGTTGTATTTCTTCTGTACATCCAATTTATTAAACGAAACTCAATCAAGCACAGGTTTTCAAGTGCATCCTTTGAATTAACGTAGTCACTCCAGCACTACAAACAGAATTTGATCTTAACTTCATGGAAGAGCTTGTAACGCCCTCAGACAGATAGCCATTCCCTTCTTTATCGGTGTAAGTGTTGATGTTTGTTTATGCACTTACTGAACTCCTGCTCACCGAGTTTTCTTTGTTTTTGCAGGTCGTGCACGTGCAACCCCACGGAGGACACGGCATGCCACATACAACAAACGCCCTGACAATCGAAAATCGCTGTCCTAATTTGTCTAATGATTCATTTAAATTAGGTGTCTGCTCACGGTATTGGGGTTGCTACGAGCTTACCTGATAACCAATAATATGAGGACAGTGGAGACGTGGACTATTTCTGCCAGTGATAAAAGTAGTGATTTTTCTTAGCTATCGCCGAACAGAGGCGAGTAGACAGACGGAAGGACAAACCAATGCAAAAATTCTCTAACCTTCGGACAGGTCAATCAGTGAAAATCAATAAAATCAACGGTACGCAGTTACCTGGTTATCTGACGAGTTCATATTTTTGTGCACTCAACGAATTACACTTCTGCTTTTTGGGTACTTTATACCAGTGTATTATTTAAGATTTTCGGTCTGTTGAGTGCAAAATTCGTCCATATCTGTAGGGGTTGAACCCCAGCATGGAAAACACTAACGATTAGGTAAAGTCTACACTTCATTAGGTGGGCTACAAGACCCTACTGAGGACACAGTGGTGATCCGCTGTCGGATTCTGTAGTTGCACTTTCGGAAATTTTGACCAGCTCTATTTTGCGCTTAAACATGTGTTTTTTTTAAGTTCGTCGAGCACCGTTAGGACATCTTAAATGTGTAAAAACAACTTTTTCCCAACTGCAATTTGTGCAACAGAACCAAGGTTCTTCCCGGTTGTGTGACTTTATTCAGTACGCCACTGTCAAAAGACAAACCCGATGATCTCAGCAACCTCAAATGGGGAATTCCTGTGCATATTCGTTCAACACAGATGAAGAAATCTTTGATTATTGAAATATCATATTCGGGAAGATCTGTGTCTCACAGCAGACAGACAAAAGTGGATATTCTCCGACTCGGTCCGCGTGACTCACCGTGTCCGCATCTTTTTATTTTACCAGTTGTTTATGCTGACAATAGTTCTATCCACCGTGGCCAGCATTATGACTTGTGCTGTGTACTTTTTGTCAACAACGAATATACCGTATTCCGATGAACTAGTTTTGAATTGCTCTTCTTCCAAGTCCAGGTATTTTCCTTTTACCCAATGTATTGGTATCCACTCTGTTTGACTCCGAAATAGAAGTTAACAAACTTGGTTTACACCCTTCACTATCATAGGATCATCACCTCCGTACCACTGGGTGGCTGATACCTTGTGGGAAAGAAGCCGCCTAGTAACCAACGCAAAACAAAAGTAAATTATTGTATAGTTCAAACCAAATAATATTACTGACCTCATTGTTGAATGCATTGACAGACAGACTAACTGACAAACTGAAATGATCAACAAGCCTTGGGCATAACTCAACCATGAATACTGGACAGAACGGTATGCGTTTTTCGCGTCAATATTACCATGGAACCACCGAGACGTACCGAAGGCGGGTAAAGAGGGATCGTCTTTGGTACTGACAAAGAAGTAACTGGAGCATCGTTTTGCCCAAGTGTACTTGACAGCCAGCGATCGATTTCTGTGATTCGAAGGCATTGTAAGAATCATACAGACAATGCGTATCCGATTGGTCAGTCGATCTGCAATGACCGTCTCCCCTAAAAAACACGAAAAATGGCAACGATATGGCAAAAGCGGTTAGATTCGATCAAGTAAATGTAAAATAGTCCAGAATTCAATAGCAGTATGCGCGGAAAATATGCACACGTGTAGTGTACTATTCAATTGGCTGTTAGTTTCACACGCATTTGCTGATTTACTTATTTTATGTAATATGAATTTATGTATGTAATTGTTTTAGTTTAAACAATAATTCTGAAGGCTTACAGTACCGGAAGCTTTAAAGTGAACTCGAATCCCGCTTCTCTTTTGTAACAAATCGTCTATCTGATCGACAAAACATAGGTCATTCAAAAAAACGATATCCAGCATGCTCTGGCATCATTCTCACCAATTTCTGGATATTTCACCAATTAGTAGTTAATGAGCAAATTATGAACCAATGAACATGTGAGGCACTATAACACTTTACATTTCTGAATTAATGGATAGGGATTGAGAACGTGTGTGTGTGTATGTGTGAAGATCCAACCTTCATAGGCATTCTCCTCCCGTTTCTATTAGGCCGTCAATGTTTTTTTTACTTTTAACTCAACATTTCCCCATAATGTTTGCCATTGAGCAAATCCCCAAGACCGTTTGTTTTATCACATCAGCATAACCTTGCCGCCATCTTCCTTGCCTAATTCAATCTTGGTGCCACGCATATTGAACTTGAACGATCACCGGACGATTAATCAGACTCCATTGTTTGACTCTATGATGGATAATTGTCGAGGTTCGTATTTTTATCTTGTCACACTCATATTTACCTCAACGTCACGGCAAGTCAGCACCGAATTTTTTTGACTGGGTTTTCCTTTGTTCTGTGCGTAACTCAAGTAGCTCGATACGGAATCTATAAATACCATCTGGCTGCTTTAGGGGACAACACTGTGAAGACACTGGCAGACTTAAATCACGACGTCATTTCTCTGCTGAGGTGAAAGCGTTAGCAATTTGACGTCACTTACGTAGTTCAAATAAAACTGAGCAACGGATTTTTATTTAATGTGCTCAGCTTCATTCGGTGTTTTTCAATCGTATCATATCCACTGGCACACTAGCCATCGGGCAGAACAAAACCATGGGAACCGTATATTAACAAGGAATTTGAAAAGGATCCAGTCATAATGCTAAATTCTGCTAGGTCTTATTAGATTTATGAGGGTAGAAACATTTCATAGAATAGGACTTGTTCGATTCCGTCCCACCAACTCTATTAAGAAAACTCTTCTGTCCACGGACCACCTTGCTTTGAGTACAAAAACGATGCCTGATGGTCATAGCCAAATCCAGGACTTCAGTCATTTTGGTCTATCTGGTATTCACAACCAGCTCTTCTGAGTGGTGAGTCTGGTTGCAAATCCAGTTGGTTGATTCGGTTTAGAGGACAGATCGCACTTGATTGGTCGTTCGGCCCGCTTAGTTCGCTCCAACCTTGTCCGCGATTCAGGACAAGTGAAAACATGCAGGCTGCTGACCAATACATCGTACTGCCTACTAACCGAAACAGGCAGTCTATTGACAGTATGCTAGCCCATTCCCTTGCACTCATAATTTCAACGGTCTCGAAAATCATTGATTTATGGGTTTTCTGAAAATAACCAAGTTTCCCAGAATCATTTAAAAAATGTGTTGTACCTCGCTAAGTCGATTCATTTTAAGTGTAAAATCCATTCCAACAACCGTGAATGTTCAACGTTCAGTCAAAGAACTAATGATTTTTTAAAACCCCGCTTTGTAGGATACAAACAATGCCAAATGTAAAGCTGAAGCACATTTAACAAGGAGACTTCATTTGCAAAATATCTTTCGAATTGCGAATTGTTTTCATGAATCTGCACCACGCACGGTATCTTGTAGCATTCAATTAATTCAGGACAGCCAAATAAAACCACTTTTACTCATACCATTTGCATCAAATCGAGAGCTCTTCATTATTTTCTCAGTCCATCAGATCATGGCTACGGTGTCACAAGTATTACGGGAAAGTTGTATGTACATAATGGAAGAAGTGGATGTCCTGACTGAACTGATTCTATATTGGTAACTGGACGGAACGTGTATGTCAGTAATGCGGAAAAAATAAAGCAAAAAACGAGTTAACCGTTGCTAAGACTCACTGACAAAATAAATATACATTTCTGTTTTTTAGCGTTCACCATCCGCATTTTTTCAGATGAAATTCTGAGCCATTTTTAGCTCGAATATTGTGGTTGAATTCCACTGAACACCTTGTACTTTGAATGATTCGAAATTGTCATCTCTTGTAAATGTCGATGTATCAACTTCGCTTTGTGTGTTTAATTTCAAGTAATTACAGGACAGGATGTAAGAACTGCAGGGTCTTGATAGTACTCCGTTTAGCTCCATAACAACTGCTAGATCTATTATTACAGCATATTGGTTATAGTGTATGCATCCCAAGAGAAGCTGTTCTGAAAATTGTTACTTCGGGCAATACGACTATTTTCTGCATCAGAGTTCTGTTCCTTTATCCTGGACAGGGCGACAAAGAATTGCTTTCCAGTTAAGATATAGTAGAGTTCTTCCGACACGGTAGGAGCCAAATCAAGCACACTTCCTAGTGTGATTTTTATAGTGATGAGGTCACTATTACCCTGGAATAAAACAGGAACGTCCCTCAGTACAGTCACAGAATAATATACCAGGAGTTTCTATTTCGATCAGTTTGGTTTTAACACTGGCATTGACTTGAATCAATATCAAGTCATCACTCAGTCGAACTTAGAATTGGTTTCTCTCGGGCAACCTGTATCCGGGTGCATAATCTCATCGCGGGCGTAATTAACCACCGCGAGGCTGTGAGGTTTCATTATATCAATTGCTGGAATCAAACAACCGAACCGTTGATTTCAATCAAGTTAGCAGGCGATGACATTTCACCGACTGTGGATGTCATAACACGAAGTAAGAACCGACTTTTCTTAGAACTGTATTTTCAGTCATTTGAACAATTATGATATTGCCAGTGTAGACGCAAAAGCCTGGTGTGTTGTACAATTTAAAGACTCACACAGACAAGGGCGGAACCAAACAAACCGATATCATGTCAACAGGTGTTACGATGATATTGATTGCCGGAGCAAAATATGAAATCACCTGAGATGTGTGAAAATGAAAGATATCGCAGAAAGTAAGATCGTCTCCATATAGCTGCTGCCCTCTGTGACAGCAAAACCCAATCCCATTTGTCTAATGACTGTTGACACGCAAAGAACCCAAAAACAAAACGCGAGCTAAGTTACATTTTAACTGACAAGTCAACAACCCACGGGACTCCTAGTACTTGATACTGTGTAGAACTGGGTGTCTTGTGAAGCAAAGCGCTTTACTTCTAGTGAATCGAGCAAACTTATGGCATAGTCGCTCAAACTGTTTTTCAATAAGACAGTTAGACTGATTGATTGATCTGTCACTAGGCAAATACGGGGAGAAATCAAGTAGTTTTTGATAATGTGTATAAAACTGAGTTGACCTGAAGAAAATAATCATTTTAGAATCCTTTATTCATTCTCATATACTATAGGACTAATACGTCAATGTAAAAAATGGTCTGGCACCGACTCGCGGGTACTAATCGAATAATTCGATCAACGGTAGCACAGACTCGCTAGTGTTTGATTCACGAAAGTGACTCGCGGGTCACTCAAGCAGGAAATCATGTAAATCGCGAAATACAGGCAACAGTCAAATGACCCCGAATGGGGTTAGTAGCTGAAAGTTTTCAAAGAATGTGCCCGACATGGCTTACCACAATGACCAAAGGGATCAGAAATTTCCACGCTTCCATTATCCGGAGGTACAGATTTTTGCATCCATACAAGGCGACTCAGCGAGAAAAGTGACAAGAATGTCAACTGACAACCAACCATAAACCCAATCAGTAAGAATATTGATCGGGATTGGAAAACAAGAGAGAGCAGTCTCCGTAGGTAACTAAAATCCAGAAGAAACGTTTGATGCACTTCATTGGGGTAGAAACGTCATAAAACCGCCATTTCATTTATTTTACGTTTATCTATGTCTATGTAACAAATTTCTGCATGCCATCGAAAAATACACATGATTACTGGCTACGTGAATGCTACGAAAGTGAATGTGAAAAGAAGGACAAATTGTGTTTATGTACGAAACAAAACTATTCTCCAGGGAACACTTTTGAGAGGCATTTTCATTGTGTCAGCCTAGAATAAATTTCTGGTCATTGTATTTCACCTAAACTGTATACAAATTGAGTTATCTCATACGATCAACTAGTCTCTCCGTCAGTCGCATTCCCATTCAGTCTTCAATCTTTAAGGGTCAGTGAAGATACCCACGCAAGCCTCAGTAACTTAATTCTAGAGTATGAACTCGCGTGTAAGTTAACGTCACTGAAATTTCAGATGGCCACCAAGTGGGGTGTATGGGTTATTTGAGAGGAGCAGCACCTCCGAGTTGGCAGACTATGGTTCCTCCTGCAGTAGCTTCTATCTCTTAGGTTTTTATCACCTGTCTAATTCTCGCTCGTGTCTCGACGAAGCTGAGGCATGAATCAGCTGCCACATCCCTGAAAAAGCATAACAGGCGGGTCAAACCAGGTGGAGAGTAGCCATGTGTTAAAGACTCGGTGAGACGGCGCCCAGCATGCGGAGACGGATACTCCTGCATAGGCGAACGAGAGTTGTCGGATCCAATGACTACCAAGAAAAGTCGTTCAATCAACAGGGCTACATACACCTTTGGGTCTTAGTCACCTCTGCCGAATGGCAAATGAGCTCCTAGAGAGCCACCGGTCCATGGTCCAGCATCAACGGGACGCCTTGGGTATCCCGGATTGATAGACCGCCATCAAAAATGCGTACAAGCTACTTGTGCGGTTACCGGCTCCCAACACAAAAACTTCTTATGGCCTGACAGTTAACATCTGTTGTATACGAGTTAGAGTAGCTACCCCGAACAAAAGCCGACTGACGATGGGGACACCACATTGTACAAAATTCCCAATACTCTTCGTGAAAAGTTCGTTTACCCACGCCGCTCATATTACGGAGTCCCTGGTAAGCAACACGCCTCGTGTTCTCTCAGCGGCCAGAGTGACAAATATAGTAGCTGCAGGCCTTAAGACACGAATTCACATCAAAATTGCCTGCTAGAATGCGAGAACATTCTTGATCATCAAAAGACAGGCAATCTCCGTGCGAACGCTAAATGACCATCGCATCGACAATGTTTGTCACTCCGAAGTTTGGTTGTCGAATTCTGGCACCCGGTGTAAACAGATTCTCGGAGAAGAAGACAGATACCAACTCAATCACACTGTACCCGAGGATATCACTGTTCTCCACGGCATCGCCAGAGTTGTCAGCAAGAACGCTAGGAGCAGGCTACATTCACGGAACCCGATATCCCCTCGGATCGCTTTAGCTCGTTTTTGTGTCTCACCCCTTGACCATATTGGTTGTCGCAGTCTATGCCCCGACGGCTGCAGCCAAAAAAACGGAAAAGAACTAGTTCCACGACATGGTACAACAGGTGACAAACAGTGCCCCGAAACGTGACATTCGCCTTGCTGAGGGGCAAGAATGCCGCACTGGTGCCCTCATTCAGGCAACTACACACATTTTGGGGAAGTGCGGTTTCGGACAGCAGTGCAGTAATGGCGAACGTCTCGTCATGTATATAGATTTCAACAACCTAACCGTTACCAACACCCGCTTCCAACATTGCAAGAAGCACTTGCTAACGTGGTACTCTGATGGTGGCCACATAACACACCAGATCAACTATATTCTGGTAAGATCACTCTGATCGTCTTTGACTGAAGATTGCCGGTCCTATCGAGAGACGGGGACTGATAACAAGAATGGCATCGACTACACCCTCGTCCGTATGCACTTGAAGACCCAGTTAACCAATCTCCGCCAAATTTTTCCCCGAAGCGGATTAATGCAGTAGCGTTAAGATCATCGAGAAGCTCCAAGTGGTATCAGACGCTACTGCCTCCCGTCTAGCCACCACGTTCTTAGGAGGAAGAGAAGTACCAGTGGAACGTCAACGGCCTTCACTGAAGGCATTAATCCAGCAATCAGCTTTAGATGAACTGCAGGTTACGCGACGATAACAGAAAGACAGGATCTGAGGACGACTCCCCAGTTATCCGAAAAAGCTTGGAATGCCCGCCCAAATGGTTTCCCAAACTCCCGTGAAATCTGACGAAAAGCCATTCGTTTGGCAAGAAGCAACAGCAACAACTACTGAACCGAAATCACGAAAAGCATGGAGACTGCGGCTAACTGCTGTGAATTCTCAAACCTCTTCTGCCTAATCCGTATTGCATCCGGTAATTGACAGTCAGCAGAACATTTTCTTTGCAACGCTGCCCGGTCTCTCATTCCTGAGCAGGATAAAAAGATGTAACGGTGGACCAAAAGCTTTATTTGTTTACTGAACCGTCGCGCAACAAGCTCTGTTGACCAAATCCCAGCAATTCAGATCGGGCACTATGACGTTATTAGCAACCTGCTAAGCCGAGATGATACCGCCGATGTTATACACAAGCTGCAGAACCGGAAAGCCCTCGAAGAAGACGGCATCACGTAGACGATATATGAGCAATGTTCTTGAACCATTTGTTACCCTATTTTGCTGAAGCTGGGAAAAAGAACTATTCCTAGCGGATTGGGGGACTTCGGTTCGACTTCCTCTTCCAAAGAAAGGCGGCAGAACTATGTACGCAAACTGCCACGGCGTAAGTGCAACCGACGTGAACGCCAAACTATTTTTCATGCTTCTGTTGAGCTGCTTCTTAGTGATGCGGGACGCGAGCATACGCCCCAAACAGGGAGACTTCCGACGCAGTAGACAGTGCAAAGATCAAAATATACCCTCCGCAGAGTGTAAGAGCATTGTCGGAAAAATCCCCCAGAATACATTTAGAACCACAGGTTGGGAAACAGGCTCGTTTTCAGTGATTCCTAATCATGCCGATACAACACTATATATATATATATATATATATATATATATATATATATATATATATATATATATATATAATGACTAGACGCATAAGGCATATGGTCAACAAAAATAGCTTCAGGGCTCATTGTTCACACCTAGTGTGGTCGACTGTCAAGATCGGTGAGAAGTCGCATCTTGGCCACAGCGGAAGCGGTCGGGATTCGCCTCCACAACCCCCCTTTATGTGCTCAGAAGAAATTTGTGCATGCACTCTGTTTACCCTGGCCTACTTATCACCCAAAGTCAGGTCCGAGAACGTCAGAGAGCTTACATGTTGAGAACGTGTTAGCGTATTCGCACCTGGTCATCGGATAATCCTGTACCATACTAGGTGTGAACAATGAGCCCTGAAGCTATTTTTGTTGACCATATCCCTTATGCGTCTAGCCATATATATATATATATATATATATATATATATATATATATATATATATATATATATATATATATATAGTGTTGTATCGGCATGATTAGGAATCACTGAAAACGAGCTTGTTCGCCAACTTGTTTTCATATTTTCGAACGTTGTTAGAAGTTTCGGCAGCCGACTGCGGCTTGTTGTATTGATTTTTGGGCTGTCTTTGACTCATTTGACAGAGAAGCATTATAGACTACACTACAGCGAAATGGTATGCCCTAGAAGCTTCTCAGTCTTGTGGGGTCGTACCGTGCAAATACGGGCGTGAGTTCGGGCATCTGCGGAGAGAAGACCAGTGAATTTTTCCTCAACTCCGGTGTTAGACAAGGCTGCCCCATGTCGCCAGTGCTGTTCAACTACAGCATCGATTGGATAATGCATCAGGCCCTCGCCGATCACCCTGGTATTCCGCTGGGCAATAATGTTTACCTTGCCGACTTATAATTCACTTACAACATTGTCAGCCTTGGAGACAAACAAACCGCCCTACTGCGGGTTCTGAATAGCGTGGAACACCTCTCATACTCCATGGTATCGGAGATCAACACTTCAAAGGCCAACATCCGTTCGACGTACGCTACGCAGTCCATTCTACCGATATACATGAGTGGCGAGCAAACCGATCACGTCCCAGCGTTTACATATCTGGGTTCCACGATCATTTCGAACAGTCCAGCCGGAAACGAAGTCAAGTTGACCACTGACAATGCCAGGACTGTGTTTCGCCAGCTTCGCAACGCACTCCAGGCGTTCAACGAAATCAGTCTTCGAAATAAAATTCGCGTCTTCCGGACAGCAATCGATCAGTAATTGACCTGTGGTTGCAAAACGTGGTCAATACGCGTGGACGATATCAAAAATCTGGAAGTGTTCGACCATTGGTGCTTGCGATGGATTCTCAAGCTGGCTTGGCACGACATGCATTCAAACGACAGAAGACAACAATGCTTTGATAACGAAAAGCTGTTAATGTTCCTTCAACGCTGACGACTGCATTGGTTTGGGCATGTATCAAGACGCCCAGACACGAAGTTCACAAAACAGTGCCTTTCTCCTGTTTCATGTCCACGATGGCGCCGTCGTCTTGGAGGACAGCTGAAAACATGGGTCAGTACTGTCAAATCGGAAGTTGAGGGATTAGGACTCCAGTCTGTCTACGGCGTTCGCAACTAGACGTAGAACTGGATTTCCCTTTGCTAAGGTCAAACATCCGATCATCGCTTATGGGCAGATGCTATTCGAATACCTATGAAGCCGGCTCATCACCTCGTAGGAGCTAGCCGCATAAAAGTTAAAAGTAAAAATAAGTCATCAGCTCGTCTCTTGAACTTACTATAATTACTAGACTCTTTTGTCTACTCATCTGCAAGTGCTTTTCACCAATTAACTACCCACTGAGAGTGACCATAAACCAAAGATAGATCAAGAGACTACTGTTGCATTAGTTCAAATGGATGCTCACGAAAATGACCTCGTGCGCGACGGGGAAATTCCAACGACAAATGGTGCCCCAGGAAAAGGTTAATTTCCCTCGAACTTTTCAGTATACCTGTGGATATAAATTAGTGATCTGCAACAAAACTCTCTAGTTGAGTCTACTCAGTCCAACAGCATAACTTCTTCTTCTTCTCCAGTAAACACTTTTTTACCCTTCCATATGAAGTGGCTCTTTCACTCTGTAATCTTTATTGCATGTTAGAGATGTGCAGGTTTCCGAATACATTGCCAAACTGTCTATCAAACTGTTGGTGGGTGGAACCCAATGTTCTCACTAATGAGGTGCACGCCCTATAAGTATGTTGATCGGTTAACTGTTGAAAATTTGCTGAGCCCATGACTCAATGAAATGTCCGTTATATCGAATTACTTTCCTCTCGGTAACGTGATGAAAGGTGCTATTCACTGTACCTCGGAGAACACTTAGAGGCAAAACGGTCGAGTGTTTTCTCGAGTCGTTTTGCTGATGGCAGTAATATTTATCACAATTTGCATTTAGCTGTATTTGATGGCAAATTCTGATGCAACAAGTTCAAAGTTGCCTTTCATCCAAGAAATTTACAGTGTCATCAATGTATGGAAATTCGCGTAAACTTATGATGCCAAAGCACTGAGTTTTACTTAAGATGTTATTTCGTGGGTCGCCGTTGATACCTGACACCCATTCTGCACAATGGTCCCAACATGGTCCCGTTTTTCAATAGCGCGGGGGCCATTTTTCACACACAGATAAATCAGCCGCTTATATTCTCTATTCATTATTCTGAATTTCGGTAAAACATATTACATTATTTCACCTTAGGTTGCTTTCTTCTTAACCTCTACCAATTTTCATGGGACTGAGGGCAACGTGTTTCATGGAGCTTGAGATTGTGCTGCTCGGGCAATCTATACCCCATGATAAGAATGGTCCCAAATATGTTCCATGAAAAGGCCTTTCGGTAATAAATGCCTCCTGTTTGTGATGAGCGGGCTGATAAAATACCCGCAGCGTTATGGGCAAGCGAGGGGAAATTGGGGTAAAATTGTGTGTAATATATAGTCCATAAGTAATGACACAGTTACTCATTCTAGGAAAAATGTACTCATGACACCCATTGTGGTTTTCTCACGGATGGACAACTCATTTGTAAATGAAAGTACTTTGCGAATTTACATAATCTATGTCAACATGAAATATAGACCTATATCGGTAAATAACCAGTGATTTTTCTTCTAAAATTTCAACTATGGTTACAGGAAGGGGATCCGTTTAGTTGTTACAAATGCGAAGCAGTGGGAGATATCAGTTCATGAATTACTATAAATTTCCATTTGAAAAAGATGATTTGTAAATAGCTTAAAAAGTTACTTGTCTCGATCCACATACTTTCCAGTGCAGAATATTCTCATAAACTGTAGCACCTCACAAAGAAGTGAACGTATACTTCCATGATGTGAACCGTACTTACGATAACCGGCAAAACTCCTCAACTTATACCACGTTATTCAGATGGCCCTAAAAACCCTCAAAGGGACTCTTGTAGGACTAAAGGCTCTCTCTTTGTGCTGACCAAGCCGATAAACTATTATATATATATATATATATATGTATATATATATATATATATATATATATATATATATATATATATATATATATATAGAGGTACATGTCCCGTTGAGCCCCATTGGTTATGCATACAGGAAAATTGAGACTGGCCCCAAGTTTCCTGTTTTAAAACGTGGGACAACAGTACCGGTGCCCCAAAGTGGACTCAAAGGGCCATCCCCAAGTTATTTAAACGCTATTTGAGATTAATTACAATGGTCGTCCATTGGATCTGCACTGCAGTGGAATTCTCACAGGAACATAGATTCTAACCTATAAATTTGTTTGTGTATCCAACATTGCTCGACGACGCTAAGTTCTTATAAACTTCATATTGAAAAGTGAAAGTAACTTTTGCAACACGAATACTTTGTTTACATTTACTGCAACGGTAATGAATAAAATCTTCAAATTTTGTCAGATGTTTCCCATAAATGTATTATACTTTGGTTCAGGTGGTCTCTCCTGACGGCGCCTACGAAAACTTAATGAACATATATTTATTTCTTTTTCCATTGGACATTAGCTTGGGGCTGGCTGATGATGTGTCCAAAGCACTCGAAACAACGTGCTACTTCGGTAAAAATGGTCCCAAAATATCCTCCAAGGGACGCTTCAAGGATTAAACATCCTCAAGTTGTGTTGGCCGAGACGACACACAATAGCAATAGTTGACAAAGTGCATTGCATTTCCAAGTTTTAGAACTAAGTGAATATAATGATATGGAATCCGGTATCCAATTTTGCCCAGCCCTAGCCCATTACAGTCTTAGCCCACTACAACCAACCACTATTCCATTTTGCCCAGAGTTAGCCCAGCCTAGAGCTGGATGATGTGCTACCTCCATTGGGCATATAGCCCGTTCACAACATCAGTTTCCGGCAGATTTCCGGTCGTTTTGCACAGTAGCCACTCTTTCACAGGTCGAAAACCAATTGATACGAAGGAAATCGACGACCAAGGTACTGCGTATTTTACTGAACATCAAATTTCAATAAATGTCTTTTGCTACCAGTTTGAACTAAAAAAACAGCTTAATTCACAGGTGGTCTTGTTTCATGCTCCTTAAAACGAGCAGACTCAGGACAGTTATTAGGATTTCATCGTTAGGTGGATAAAAAGCGGTAAGAAGAAACGTAGTTAGGGAAGTGGTAGAGACCGGCCTAAGTGGCACGTTACCGAACGCTACTCCGGGCCAGCGCTAGGCGAAATCGGCAAACGCTCGGAGGAATATCTCGTTGTATTTATTTGAAAAACATATTTGAACTTTCATGAAATGTTCTGATTATTGCAAACGTATTCATCTCCTAATAATATAACTCAAGTTGAAATTCCTAATACGTTAGTGTTTCTAACATGTCCGTCATGTGTATCTTTATTAGTGATTTAATTTCAACTTACCATTGTCACAATATTTGACCAGCTTAAATAGGGACGATAATACTAGAATGGAGTGAAAACTTATAAAAACGGGAATCGGGGAAGTGCCATAGCAACACAAATCTCAGCGCCGTTGGGCTCTTCCCAAAAAAACTTTGGGGTAGCTCACCGAAACAGTTAATTTCACAAAATATTACATAGGTTAAGAATCATTTTACTAAACTCCATAAAGCTAAAATTTTGCTGAGAATTCCGGAGGCTCAGTTATGGGCCAGTTTGGCCCATTTGTTTTGATCATTACCTTTGTGATCAGAAGGTCCCATAGTTGGCTCGGATCATATCGTGATGTTAGGCAGCTGTCTGTTATAGAACGTAGTCCAGTAGTCAATATCCTTGATATTATATGTACATATGGCGTAAACGTAGAATATTATTTAATTTTATGCATTTCTGATGATATACTATGAGCTTTTGAGTAAAACAAAGATATTTATTATAATGAAATTGCTCCATGGCACACATTGTTGTAGGCGTGTATAACAGACGTTCTAATCTGCACAACTGTTAGGATGCGGTACATTTAATTTTTTCATTGTTGCAGCGACACGTTATTGCGTATTGTTTACAGTCGTTTGAGTAGTATACACATCGTAATGTCCAAAGAGAGCAAGTGGGAGAAGTATCGGGAGCGAGCATGGTAACATTGTCAATTGACGTGAACGATCTTTAGGATGCAACGTTGAAACGGTATGTCTGCACATATTTGCCTAAGACTGTACGGAAAGTGTAGACCGCATTCAACCAAAGAACAAACTGCAACGGATTTTCGGCTCGGAATACTTCGTAGACAATTAGTTTATGATCATAAAATAATCGCGGCGAGCAATGTTCAGTTGGTCAGCTTCATTACCATTCAACCACTAGATGCTATTCATAGTAGTGATTATTCATGGAAGAACCCATGTCCGTCATACACAGACAGGTGCTGGTGTAACAAACCACAAAATCACGGCGAGTCAAAAGAATGAATGTGAGCAGTTTTTATACCTACTGTCATATTGTTCCGCCAGTTAGTACGGTTTTCTCAATGCCGTTATTTCAGCTTAAAGGCAGCCCGCACACCTGCGATCATGTTTTTCCACAAATTATATATATATATATATATATATATATATATATATATATATATATATACTTAATCACGTTTCTTTTGCATTTTTGTTTCTGTTCTTTTCCCCAGTCACGTATAAAATAGTCTATAATCGGAATCGCAATACTTTTTGATGGCTTGTGATTTCAGCAATTTGATACTATTCCACCACTTTCCATTATTAAGCAATGCGATTTGTCACTTCAGTTACATAGATTTATATAACACCTACACTTTCTTTCTACAGACTTCAAGTTGAAGAAAGATCTGGGACATCGTATAAAAAACAATGATAAGAACCGAACAGACACTAGATTTTTTACGTATCCATATTATATTTTTATATAATACACCTCGTTCCGTTGACGTAGCATGCTGTTATTTTTTAATGTTGGTAACTTGGTGGTTAACTTGTAACGGATGGGAAATACACTAACATTAGATTGAACAATAGAAGGAATTGCGAGTAAACAGTAGAAAGGATGAACCGATTATGCATTTTTTTCCCATGCGTTGGGCTCCGATAACGCAGTCCCAAATGGGGGCTGGTAGCGCCTCCACGATTTTTTAATGAGATGCCCAAAGTTCCAATGGGTCAACTCAATCCTACTTCAAATCTATCCAACTGGGTGCACCCAAGCAGCAAACCCAACGTTTACTCAATTTGGATAGGGTTGAGGTAAGATTGGGTTGGCCCAGTGGAACGTTGGTCGCTCATTTCCTACTTAACATGAAAAGTAGAAAAAAGGCACCAGGTGTCATTTGCAGAAAAAAATAAAACCGTGAGCTGAACCCATCTGGAGCTTATCAGGGCCCTGGTGGCGGAACCCATCCTTTCCGATGGAACTGTCTACCACTTGCCCAGCTTTTGCCCATATGGGCGTGCTGCTTGAGTAATTATATGAGTTCCGCGTTTCCCCCAATCGGGTTAAACCACTCGGAAATCGTTCAGAAACCACTCGGGAATCACTCCAAGGCCACCTAAAAACCGAATAATGCTATATCTGGAATTGGCCAGATCCCGTTCAAAAACCGTTATTAGACTGATCGGTTTCAGAGTGATTTTGCTGCATGGGTTGGGCGATATTATGCGGTGTTAAAAGGCCTTTGAAACTAGATAATAAAAATAGTCCCTCGTGAGACCTTCTCGTGGTTAAAATAACATCCCTATGCTGACTGAGTGCCAGCCTGAAATGAAATAAATCAAATAACTTACTGACTCAGCAACATTATTTGTTTCCGCGGAAATAGTCACGCGTGACTATGTAAAGCAGTTCACAATTAACGAGGGTTAGTTCAGTTCACTTCAGTTCAATTTGCACTGGACAGGTAATGATCGCGGCCAATCGAACGTTCAGAATTATTTTTTCGGTATGCACACGATTTATGCACCCACCTCTGCGCAGTGTACCTCGTCAAGTCCCCGCTACAAATGAGAGGGAAACGTAAACCTTCATGGCATATCAACTGTGAGAGACATTATACATTGTGCTCGCCTATCGAGTAATTATGCAACAAATGGAGATGGTGATTGGTAAAGTACCTGTGTACAGGATATTGGTGTCCGTCGGTGATATTAAGCGGAACTCATTCGCACCTCAGGAAACATTACGTTACTCTTTGTGGCCCGTGAGTGACTGAGAATGACCGAGAGAAAGGATCAATTTCGAGAATCACGTTAAATCGAGGTGCCTCGAACAGAATACGTATTCCATTCTGGTGAACTATAACGACGAGAGTTGTAGGCAAGATCATGGCTTTACCTCGCTCAAGCTTCACTTCTATGTTCACAATCAGGAGAGCTAAGTGTAACCCTTAATGGAGTCAATCCGTGGGTTGCAAAAACGGCAAATTCCGCCGTTCATGAGTAAAAAATCAGTTTGCCGTGGATGATTTTATTTTATTAACGCTCAGTTGTTCAGGACTACATACTAATTCTTCGATAATTGTCAAGTCACATGTTAAATAATTGTCATGATTAATAAAACATCTTAAGACGAGGAGCGTCCCTCGGTGATTAGCCTCATCAACAAACTAGATTTCTATTCACAATACGTCGTCTGATGTTGCCTTACCTGCTTGGTAAAATGTGAATTTTGTACACGGTTCATAATCATTATTATCGAGTCACTTATCCCATATCCCAGTTGTTCTCATAACGGTACGAGGACAGTCAACATTGCTCAATGCCTACGAAAAAGCTATCAAGGTTTGTCCGTTAGGAGTGGTAACACGCGAATTTACGTGCATAACGGGGACGGTTCAACTGTTTTGATATTTATTAAAGTACTGTTACCATTCTAAGTGTCCCTGATTTGTAATTCCCCAGTTTACAACCAACCGGTGTTTCAGTTAGTAATTGGAAACAGCACCAAAAGCACGTAGTACTTCAAGACTTGTAAAATAACAACACGAAATGCGAACCAATATTGTTGTTTGATATAATTTGACTGAATAAATACCGCTGTGTTTTTATTAGGCCAGTTCTTAATGTTTTAAAATATAAACGAATTAAAATAGGAAACATTTTACCTGTTTGAATTCATTGAATGCCTTTTCCATCGGATTGAAAAATGGATTATACGGTGGGAGAAAAGTATTTGGTGAGCAGTATGGGAGAAACCCATTAAAAATATGCCATGTAATCTTTGTGTGATATTAATGCTTCAAGATACTGACGACAGATGAACAAGCTAATATGTTCACGTACGGTCCTTTACTTGACGGTAGAATTCGGATTGCTTTACTGCCTACTTTTGAGCGTTCATAGCTACGAAAACACCATATGCTGTAGTTGGTCTCATCAATATACAACCCCAAAAGTTGCAGTATCTGATCGTTGCAGCCAGCCGGCATATTCTGCTCGTTTAGATTTGACTGCATCTGAGTTTTGTTCCACTTGTTGAATAGTCAGTTTTACTAATGTAATCAATCCATTTATGGTGCAACATTTGACACCATTACTATCACCGAACACGCGACAGCTGTAAGGGCTGTGCCACGTGGTTCGACGATACGGGCACATCGAGCCCGCATATGGACAGTTCTTGCAAGGGTCATTTATTCAGTATCTTAAACTGCGTTCGTTGTTGGCGTTTACAGCGGTACAAAACAACCAAGTGATGCCGACATATTTCTGGAAGACACTATAGAAGAATTTGGACAACTCTAAAGTAACGGTGTGAATATACAAGGACGAAAGGCCTACTTGGTAATCGCCTCGGTAATCTGCAACCATCCAGCTACATCCTTTGTGAAACAGAAAAAAATCCCACTTCGGGTACTTCGGCTGCGGCAAATAAACGCAGGAAGGTAGGTATTACAAGCACAAAGTAACATTTCCTGAAAGCATTCACCATTGATTACAGATGTTATGTTCCGTAGGAACATACAATACATTCCTCATTTCAGCACCCAAGTATAGATACGGTTAGGGATTTCCTAATTGACTAAATGCATTGTTTATGTCTCGGGGTTGTCCGTCGTCTGATTAAATTGTGGACGGACTCACCTGTGACCAACGGACAGACAGACAACAGCTAATTTGTGTGAACGAACGCATCATAAAACTGTGCTAGCCACCGCCTTGTGAATTTCGTAGCAGTTTCAGGGGCTGGGAAGAGTACCGATCTTCGAAGGCGGTCGAATTTCACCTGTTCTTATTATATTTAGGCGATCGTTTGTTTACCATCTTTTCCGATAACACTGTGTTACCGAACAATAAACACTTACTTATGGTTTATTTACAATCGCTTATCAGACATTTCGTTTCATTCACAATCTGTTCACTACACCCGTTTCTTCTGAGCAGCTACATTCTTTCTTCGTCAAGGGCATGCAAGTAAATGTGAAGGGTGCTATATCATGTAGTGTAGATGTTCAACAAACCGTTGAGAGCCAGCCCGGATAGCTTTGTGGTTAAGGTGTTCGATTCACAATCGTTCACCCCGGGTTCGAGTCCCTGTGGGGGCTCGGTGGATGTGCACTGCTGATGATTCCCAACAAGGATGAAACAGCTGTACAGTGCTTCCATGCTTTTCAATGGTGAGTTGAGCGTTCAAGCTTCATGATGAATCATATTATATACAAATCTAATCTCCTACTACTCATTTGCAAATAGTAACCAAGCTCTGTAGGTTGTTCATAACGGAATGCGTTCGTTGTACTTAGGCCCCTACAGAGAAGTCATCCATCATAGGAGTCGATCGCTGTGTGGGAAGCGGGTTGTTACCGTTCAAAATCCAGTGACGGAAGGGTGCTATATCATGTAGTGTAGATGTTCAACAAACCGTTGAGAGCCAGCCCGGATAGCTTTGTGGTTAAGGTGTTCGATTCACAATCGTTCACCCCGGGTTCGAGTCCCCGTGGGGGCTCGGTGGATGTGCACTGCTGATGATTCCCAACAAGGATGAAACAGCTGTACAGTGCTTCCATGCTTTTCAATGGCGAGTTGAGCGTTCAAGCTTCATGATGAATCATATTATATACAAATCTAATCTCCTACTACTCATTTGCAAATAGTAACCAAGCTCTGTAGGTTGTTCATAACGGAATGCGTTCGTTGTACTTAGGCCCCTACAGAGAAGTCATCCATCATAGGAGTCGATCGCTGTGTGGGAAGCGGGTTGTTACCGTTCAAAATCCAGTGACGGAAGGGTGCTATATCATGTAGTGTAGATGTTCAACAAACCGTTGAGAGCCAGCCCGGATAGCTTTGTGGTTAAGGTGTTCGATTCACAATCGTTCACCCCGGGTTCGAGTCCCCGTGGGGGCTCGGTGGATGTGCACTGCTGATGATTCCCAACAAGGATGAAACAGCTGTACAGTGCTTCCATGCTTTTCAATGGTGAGTTGAGCGTTCAAGCTGCATGATGAATCATATTATATACAAATCTAATCTCCTACTACTCATTTGTAAATGTGAAATATTGCCAACTGGATGGCTCTGACTGCAAATGTATTTCGATGGGAGAAGCAGATGGTCCTTGCTTCCTTCCTCTATTTCATTTGGTAAATGCTTCCTGAAAAACCGGTTCTCATTTTGCTTTTGCTAAGAAATCGCTCCCATAAAATACCAATATATCTGTAGATGTCTGCGAAAAGGTTTGCCGTAATTTCGCTCTTTCGTGAAGAGGAGGAAATGCTGTGTGTGATCAGATCCAGTTGGTTGTCGGACGACAAACTGTCCGCGTACGTGCCAACTTGTACTGGCCCCATATTTCGGCGCTTTGTTCGAACACATGCACCTATGCCATTGGACACAAGCTATCAACCTGTGCACTGGATAACTAGTGCCTTTAAGTTCCATATAACCAGTAATGATGATTCACATTTCAGTTACCTTGGAACACACTTTGGAGATGGAACGCAAGTACGAAGAAAACAGTCTTCCGTCTAGTGATTGAACCATCTTTTTAGGAATTCCTGCCAAGCGCCCAAGGTAAGAGGACTGCTTTTTTGCTTTTCAAACTATGACTAAAGTAAAAGGCCTAGGCACTTCTATTCAGATGAAGAGAACTTACCATTCAATGCGAGACCCAGTGCGATAAAAAATTTTCATCGATAAACTTTACTTTATAGGCAGTCGTAGTAACTCAGGTATGCCCGGGACTGCGGTGAGCTAGAGTCAATTTAAATATGTTGCCAGTCACGGATATTACAGCCAATCAACTGATTCCAGAAAGAAGCTTTCCCGAGCCTCCAACCAAAGCATTTTGTGAGTTGATTCTGATTGTTCCCATCGAAAAAAACCATTTAGTGACGGACAGATACGTACACAACAGGCACAGCTTGCTCACTGTGTACAATACAACTATGTTCTCCATTTTCATTGATGAATCAAATTCTTCAGGCCGCCGGACACTGACACAAATTCCTAACTCACGAGAACTTTCAAATGCCCGGTGTCCGATTAATCGTTAGTTAGCGTAAACCATAGTGTTTTTCAATGAAGTAAAATTATTTTTCCGAGTTTTAAACCTGTTGAAATCTGATGGTATGACAAAAATTCTTCTCAAACTAATTACTAAAATGTAGTCCCTCGCGGGACTATTTTAGGACTAAAATGCGCACCCCTGTGCTGACTGGGTAGGGAGGTATGTTAGCAAAATGCTGGTGTACTGAAATACATTGCAACAGAAATAGAAAAAAATGACTCACGATGCGTCCACAATGTTCAGCAGGTTGATATCAAACCAGCCACGCAATACTGCTCCTCAATTTGAGTTTGACGTAGGTTTCGGTGTTCCCTGCTAGCGCATGTGGCGTAAAATGTCGCGAGCGGCTTGCGTATTTACGCACTATTTCCCCCAGTTAAATAATCTGCGATGTGATTGGTTATTGTGCTGCGCAATTGTTCGGACTAGTGTCCCATTCTTATACCGTCCACCAATGGTGTCAAAATGCATTGGGAACACGTGTGCACTTAGGTGATGCCATGTTTTAGCCAATCATCAACCAGTAAATTGGTGATACGCATCACCAGCTGGTGACACGCTTCCGTTACGCAATGTCGCCGCACTCAAAGGGGCGATGTGACACTACTATAGTAGTATAACAACACTCGGCGAAATTGTTGACGAGAAATAAAATCCCATTGTGTGTCAACTGATATAGCTATAGGGGTTTGAAGGAAAGAACCAGTATGTGACGCCCATGAAATTCAAACGTTTTCCTTATACACACAATATGCCACCTTAGTACTATAGCAACGGTTGGCGTAATAAGTGTGTCAGGTAAGATTTTTTTAAAAAGGGTTCGGTCAGATTAACCGTAGCTGAAATAGATGAATACTGGCAAATTATTTATGATTATCAAGATGAATAAGCTGATATTATAAAATAAACTGTTGTCCAATTGTAACTAATAAAATGGTTTATATTATTTGAACAATCATATTTCCACGGTAATTTCTATTGTTTCTGTTGTAATTCAGGAACCGTCAGATGCTCCGAAACACGACGACAGAGGATGAAGATTCGCTATCACAGTTTATTGTACAAAGTGATAATTATTATCCCTAAATTAATAAAATCTTATGAAGCTGGCCTTCTGTGAGCAACGGCGAACTGATTCAGAAAAATGATGTGTGCGGAATTGGGGTTACAGTAATCAACTAAATTTCGTTGGAGGACCGCAATTTGAATGGATTATCATGTACAATACAAAGTATCGCCGTCCAGCTGCCATAATTTGCACGGGTATAAGGCTAACTGATGATTTACTGTCTACCCCATTTAGAGCCGCTTAGGATCCATTAAACTAAAAAGCTTTCGTAACGAAGTTGTGAAACTGAAAAGGACATGATGGTTTAGGATTCTCCTAAGTTAAGTCAGGACCTGCTCCCGTATAGAGTCTATAACCCCTGGTCCTCGGTTCGTGACACGTTGGCGAATATACTCGGCAGCGCGCAAAAGAGCAGAACTCTAAACGCTGGAGCGGGACAACGTGCGTTTTACAGGAGCGCAATGGCGTGCAGACGGTGTACATAGGCGGAGCAAGTGGCGCCACTCCAGGGAAGACATTATTCCTTGCACACTACATTACTAATAAAAATGGCAAACTGAGGACATGTACTAGCAGCACATTACGTGAGCATTCACTGTTCACCGTTATTGTCTTCTGATGTTTCCTCATCCAGTTCCGAATTAAGAAAGTCCATTCGAGCGGCTGCAGCACAAAAGAGAGACAGCCTGATTGAGTTCGTCATAGTTAACTGTCCCGCCCAAGCTCAACTACCGTCAATCCACTCACCTCCTCCTCTACGACAGCCCCATCCTCGGTGCTCTACCAGTGTAACCTTCTGCTGGGACTTCTAGTTTTAACCCCACATCTGGGGGCGTAGCAATGTCTTTTCTCGGTATGCTCATGCTTGGGATATACGGCTTGAGACGATAGAAGTACACCATTGCTGGCTTATTTTTCAATTAGATAGAATTCCTGACCAGACATGTGGCTTCACAAAGAACCCGTCTGATGACGTACGGGCCTAGCCATTCTTTGTGGGGATTTGCAGGGACACCGGGTCCCTGTGCAGTTATGTGCAACCAGACCAGTTGTCCCACCTGGGCCGGGGCCCCGAACGCTTTCCTGACGTAATATTCCTTTTGGCGTCAATGGGCAGCTCCTAAGTGTACACGGGCTAGTTGATGAGCTTGCCGAGGTGAGTCTAGCGGTTGTCACGTGTAGTCGGTGATCGGGATGTGAGTTTGTCGTACAACTGGCAAGAGCTTGCCAGACGGCAGGCGGACCTCTCTGCCAGTCCATAAAATGTGCCGGGAGTGCACAGTATGGGAATGCGCTGAGCTTCGATATGCTAACTAAAATTCAGCTAGCGTGAGGTCCTAATTGTTGATATTTTTCGATGAATGCCTTGAGTAATGCACTTACTGATCGGTTTGTCATTTCCACTAGGCCATTTTCCTGAGGATGGTAGGCCGTTGTTTGCTTTTAGTCAGTACCGAGCGCTTTACAGAGCTCGTGCAGCAGTGCACCCTCGAAATCAGTGCCTCAGTATGAATGAATTTGACAAAGGGCTCCCCAAAGGCAAATCCGCTGATCGGCCACTGCATGAGCAACCGAGGCTGCGCTTATCTGTGCAAGGGGTATTGCTTTGCACCATTTGGTGAAATAATCAGTCAACATCAGTGTATATTTATTGCCCCTGGGTGTACTGAAAGGGGACCTATAATGCCTACCCCTGCCGTTTCGTTAGGAAAGCCCGCAGACTTTGGTTGCAACCGTGCTCGAAAAACCTTTTATGGGTTTTTTAAAGCTATCACATTGTTCGCCAGATGCGCGAAAGTCTCGACAGTCTCTTCCTAGATTTGGCCACCAAAATCTCGGCTGAATAGCAAACTCCAACTTGTCTACTCTAGAGTGACGAAGTTGGTAATAAGGGTCCGCTGCAACTTCCTCCATTATGGGTTGAGGGACAATGACTCGCTGAGTATGTATTCCCTGTAGTGGAGAAATAAGACGTCTTCAATCAAAACCAGGTCGCTCCACCGTGCCCACACGCATTTACTTTCATAGCTTGCCCCCTGCATGTCCTTGCCGGTTGGGTCGGTCAGCGTTATTTTAATTCTTTCGCAGATCAGTGCGTTTTTCGGGTCCGTAGCTTTTATACCTGTCCAACGGTTGTACTGCGATCCTTCCAGCCCCACAATCGTCAAGTGTTGTGTTTTTGCGTGCCGGCCAATCTCCGCGGTTGCCATCTGGTCTTCGGGATAGCATCGGCTTCATAATGCTGCTTACGGGAACGATGTTGACAGACGAACTCGTACTCTTGTAACGGCTCCTGCAACATAACTATTTGACCTTCCAGGTCCCTAAAGTTTTGAATCCACGGAAGCGCATGACGATTGGCTCTCATTGGAAAGTTACTCCAGAGTAAACAACACCGATAATATTCCGTGAAATATACGAGAGCCAGTATCTCTTCACTAGAAAGGCAGTGGTTTTTGCTGACCTGTTTAGGCATCGGCTTCCGTGTGCTGTCGTGAGTTCACGATCATCCTCGCCTAGCAGTGATAAAACTACATCAATAGCCACAGCACTGGAATCAGTATCAAGGATAAATTTACCCGCTGTCGATGACAGGTTCAGGAGTATCATAGCTGGGGTAGAGAGTAATCTCGTCCGTAGGTTATGGTAGGCCTTATTGCTCTGCTCGGTCCACTCAAAAACCCGACCTTTTCCAGTAGTTGGTAGGGCAGAGCAGCAAGTTTGGAAAAGTCGGCGAAAAATCTCTTGTAAATGAAGTCAACCTCAGGAAGCTACGGACCTCATCAACACTACGGGGTATCGGCCGAGAATTTACGTGCTCGATCTTTCAGGGGTCTGTGCGAACTCCATCCCTCGAAATCACGTGGCTTAAGTAGGTAATTTCCTTTCGCGGAAATCGACATTTCTCGACCGTAGGTCTAGTAATTTCTTTATATTATTCAGGTTCTCGGCAACAGATTTCCCTTGTAAAATCACGTCTTCAAGATAAACCAAACATTGGTGAAGAATTAAATCCCGCAGTACTTTCCGCACTGGTCGTTGAAAGGTGGAGGACTAATTGGATAAACCAGGCTGCATGGTCTGGAATTCGTACAACCCCGTCATTACCACGAATGCCGTTTTGGCTAGATCTAGTTCCTCAGCTTTGACCTGCCAATACCCCGAGGCCAAATCTGGCGACTTATGGTAAGTTGCTCCAGCGAGAGCGCCGAACAGATCATCGATTCTTTGCAGTGGGGGCGCATCTCTTTTCGTGACCCGGTTCAAGTTTCTGTAGTCTACACAGCCTTCGGTTATCGTCCTTCTTCACCAGCAAAATGGGCGGAGATCATGGTGACTGCGGTGATTGGACCACGTTTTTCTGTAGCATATTTCCCATCATCTGGCACATGTACAAGGGTAGATGGATTCGACGCGGAGGGACTCTCGTAGGAGCAGCGTAACCGGTATCCATCCGATGCTTCAAGCAACCTTTGTGACTGAGACCTAAAATGCTTCAAGCGAGTGCGTGAGTTCTGACCAGTTCTGCTAGCTGACCCTAGATTGCTGGGTTCCATGCGCAGTCTAGTGTTTGTAAAACATTATCGATATAGCTCTTCGAACGGCCTTCGCTGGCTCCGATGTGTAATGCTTTCTTATTCGCTTTGTGTCTCTAGTTTGGTTATTCAAAAAAACCGAGTGAGTTGATGTGACCAATCGGCTGTTTTCCCAATCCAACTGTCAGTGTAATAGGATCAGAACGTCCGTCCCAAGAAGGACGTCACACGGGATTTTGTTGGCAGTAGTTAACGGGTGTTGTACGCTAAACCCCGCTATCTCTAACTTTAAAGTGGGGGACTTCAATGCACCTAGCATTTGTTGGAATACCCTATCTGCCCCAAACAACTTATTAGATTTCACGTTATGCATCCGCGTAGGGCGCTTCATTCAAAACGTGACAGTCCCAACCAGAGGTAACAACATCCTTGATCTGTTGTTCACTATTGGTTTATCCGATGTTTCAGCCAGTACGCTGGACCTCTTCCCAGGAAGTGACCACAGAATGGTGTCCTGCATCTTCGTCGTTCCGCAAGTTTTGATAAGTCCCACCCACCCAATCATCTCTCTTCAACAGTCAACTGGGACAATCTTATCTGCACGCTTCGATCGTTAGACTGGGACGACTTCTTCCTGCAAAGCGACCCTCAGCTGGCTACTGATTTACTATATTCTAACTTATCAAACTTGCTGTCCGCAATAACTACAACTCGTATCATATCAAACCGGGTCCGTAGTTCAGTCCTGACTCGAATGCAAGACAAATATCTAAAGCTCCAGAAGGTATATCACACCAACAGTGACTTATCGTCATTCTTGCAGCTCCAACGTCTCTCGGTAGCAGTCAGAATCAAGACTGACGATATGCCCAAAAAACAAGAAGTACCTGCTCTGCAATGCCATGATACTTCCTCAAATTTGGCACGCCCACTGGTATCCCCTCTCTAGTTTTAGAAAACAACGATCACATTACCTCACATGTAGCGATAGCCGAGGCGCCTAATTCCTACTCTGCTGCATCCATGAATACGGACATCCCCACTTTACCCCATGCATAGACCCTGTCACGGAGCACTTACTGTCTGATTTAGAATTTACTCTAAAAGAGGTGACCAACCAGCTTACCCGCGTCCGGAAGTCCTCACACCTTGGCCATGATGGTGTTCCACCGACACTTCTAGGTCTTAGAGGAACTGATGTCGCAGCCCTACTATTGAAGGTCTAAAACCTACCCATCAAGTTTGGTATATTTCCCTCACAGTGGAAGACTGCGATCATCACCCCAATCCATAAGGAGAGACCAATACATGACACCTCAAACTACCGTTCCATGAACCACACTTTAATTGCTTCTAGGTTGATGGAACGCCTCATAAGACAGCGGATATCTGACTTCCTATTGTCCCATAACATCATCCATAGTGGGCAGCACGGCTTCTTAAAGTCACGTTCATGCACCACTTGCCAGTACGACTTTCTTAACCTCATAACGGCGGCCGCCGACAACAGTAAATCTATCATCCTTAAATACCTTGATATGACAAAGGCGTTTGACCGCGTCCCTCACTCTTTATTACTAACCAAACTCAAAGCTCATGGCTTTTCCGGTCCCCTTTTGTCGTGGCTAACATCATACCTATCGAACCGCTCACAAGTGGTTTCCATTGATGGGTGTTTCTCACAACCTGCTCCAGTCACCAGTGGGGTTAGACAAGGCAGTGTACTCGGTCCTTTACTTTTTTCATTTACGTAAATGATGTAGTTCCCATCTTGCACCATGGTATCCCATTCCTTTTCGCTGATGACATTAAGATCGTCAGAACCTCAACACTATGCTGGATGAAATTTCTAGTGACCTAAAGCGACTCGGGGACTGATGCAATTCATGAAGTATGGACTTCTCAACCTCGAAGAACTGCTACACAACCTTCGGATGTCAAGTGGCCCCCGGAACCCTGCTTATCCACAAACTACCCATTTCGTACAGCCCTTTAGTTCGGGACCTCGGTCTTCATTATTTCTGTAGCTTTAGGTTTTCTGAGTATGTTACACTCCAGATTGCAAAGACGAGAAGAACCACTGGTCTCATCTCCAGAACTTCTCGGCTAAATGACTGCAAACTGCTCACTTACAAGTCTCACGCCAGGCCTCTCCTTGAATACTGTCCCACTATCTTCAACAAAATGACGAAATCTGACCGCATTTCTCTGGAGTTCGTGCAGCGCCAATTCACCAAACGATTAGTGGGATTTTCCTCCAGTTTGTATTACAAGGATCGATGCATCCTACTCAGTCTTGACCCTCTATGGCTGTGTCGCATGAAGCTCAATTTATGCTTCCAGTTTAAGCTTTACCACCGTATGGCCTTCTCATATACTGAACCCATTCGTCTCACTCCCTCCACGAATTGTGCCCCCACGCCATCGGTCACTGCAGCTCTCTGTTCCTAGATCAAAATTAGTGTTGAGATCTGACTTCTTCCTGATAAATTATTCAAAGTTATGGAATAAACTCCCGCTAAAAATCCGCGAGTCCTTCTATTTCTCAGTTCAGAGGCTCGCTGGATCACTTCTTGACTGTTCCCAATGTGATCCTTCTTATCGGCCAGAGCGTCACCGAAGAGCTGGCCTACGAAAACGGGTTTGATTATTAGGATTACGGCACTAGAACTTTCATTTCCCGCCCAATGACAAACTCCAGGGCGACTATTTTCTTTTACGTTATACTGCGCACAATCTATACTACGGTAGCTACAGTTTGTTCACTTTTGTAACTATACCTAGTTTAATGCTTGCCGGTTCTCCCAATTCTAGACAATGTTCATGCTCTACTGCCAACCAGTCTAAGGTTCTTAGCCTTAGATATCTCTGCAGCAAATAAGTATGTGGCTTTGGACCCTAGGACACTAAGTTCCGCCGTCCACCACTTTACTTGATCTTTCCACTCCTTTCCCGTTCATTTTGGCTACCACCACCCGCATAGGTTTTATGTCCGGCCTCATTTCTCCCTTCTTAATTATCTCATTCCAGAATCTCTTATCCCAGATGCCCACATTCTAATATATACTTGTTGGCCTGTCCTCTCGTCTCATCTCTGGATCTACCATCCACCAGCTACTATCACCTTCCCTCTTATGCACTATACTACTTCCGATCAGCAGAGCTAAACTCACATACACCAGCTATCCCGGAATGGTCTCTGATGGTCTTAGGCATGGTCTGGCGTTGTATGAGACTGATACACGTATGCTAGCCTGTGCTTCACAACATTCGTTTTCCTACTACGTGTGTTTGCTTAGTCCCACTCTGCATTTTTCCAGCCCACGCTCGCGAAACCCCTCACGTCAACGGCACCCATACCATAGCGTCATCCGATTGTGGGGAAAACAGACCACCCCCAGCAGTTGCGAAAAAAGACAAGCATAAAATTACGATCGGGCGGAAGAGCTATGGAAAGTTCCTATATGGGCTCAACCACCCCTCTGTTAGGAAACTAAAAAAAACCATAAAACAGGAAAGTGGAAGAGAAAAAGACCTGGTGGGATCGATTCGATCTCCAAATACCACTGACATCGGGCTGTGAAGGAAATGAGCAACCTTCATTTATGAGTATGTCTCCCATCAGCTCAGACCTGATCCTGCGAAAGGAGAAACCCCACATCACCCTTGTTCGTTCGACAAGCTTTTGGTTTTTACGCACGAGACTGACTGGGGCGACAGCGCACTGGACTCCACATACGCTTTTCCACCTCCCGCTCTAAGTTTCAACCACCCCACACCCTCCCTAAGCGCACCTAGCATGCATGTCGACGTCAAATACAATCGCTACCATAGCCTCGACTTTCAACCCATTGACCCGGACAGCGTGTGGACGTACCTGACGAATAACAGCAACCTCGGTGAAGCCCGGAAAAGGAACTTAGTGAAAACTGGCCACCCATCCCATCCATACCCCTCCATCTTCCGTCATCTTTATTAAAAAGTGGCCTTCTCGATGTTCTGGCATCCAAGCCACGCTTATGTTTTCAACCTCACCTAATAGTAATCACACCTGACATCAGCCAGCGGCATTGGACCTGTAAATACCCCACGGCTGCACGTGTCAAATATCCCCGAGACCAGTTATACAAACTGCTATCTGGGTTCTTAGTACTTCTGGTTGCCTCCTGCCAACTACAGGCACTACCGCAGCCTGGACTTTAAGCCCACTGACATGGATAGCATATCGAGGCAACAGATGATCAACACCTGCCTCACTTAAGTTCACAAAAAATTAACACGGAGAACCGTCCATATTCTCCATTCCCTACTAACTATCTTTCCTCACTTTTTTAATAAATGAGACGTTCACGCAACCACCACTTCATGAGATTTCCCTGCCCACATTCAAGTTTAGTCTCAGTATGCCAGCACCATCGAGTAGGAGCACAGACGAACTTACGTCTACGTTCCTCTGCACGATACCAATCTTCTACAATGCATCACCACCGATGCTCTAGTAGTTCCTTCCGCAATCTTACTTAGTTGTTCCTCAGAACTTTTTCAGTATAGAATAACCACCATACCAGGAAAGACGATAACAAATATAGGGCCATGCTAGCAGGGCACCAATCCCATTCACACACACTGTTCTTACCAGCTCGGTGCTGGCCTGCACTCTGAGTAAGCAAACTGCATTGGGGCTTACTACTTCCAATTACGTGAAGATCATTTATCGTTTGAAGTGCAGACGCAGCAGCCCACCCGGTGTACGCTACCTCGCGAGCCTGTAGCAGTACTGATCAACCCCCTGCAACCCTAAGCTACTTAAACTCTTGAATTAAAACCCAGATCAGAATATGGAATGTGCCATTGACGGTTCACATAAACCCAACCAATTCATTATTAATTGTCGCCATTTATTATTATAACCCACAGCCGGAACCACGTCCAGGCTGCTAACACCATTTATTTCAGGTTCGTCGTCGCCCACTCTCTCGGGCTCCACATTCGATGACCAATGTCCACACTTTCCCCCGTACCGACAGACCTACATGGAATCTTTCATATCAACCGGGATTTTAACCGACCACACGACCTAAAACACCCTCAACTGCTCACCAGTAGACTGCTAGGCGTCTTCTAACGCAATACCTCTCCTACTGATGTCTCTGTTGAAGTCCACACAAATGACAGTTCGCGCGCAACCTACTACTGACCGATTGACACGTCCTTTACCCCGCTAGATGAACCATACCCACGGGATGATGCACATCACCTTGGACTTACGTGACACAACCCAATAACAGAGCTGGAATACGCAACACAGGAATTTGTTACCCATTAAATTTCGATAAGCCATCCGAACGCGAGTCCACCTATCCTCCTCATCCGTGGTTCCCAATAATGACGCCGAATATCACCGAGAATCAATAAGTCAATATATATTTTTTCGCAGCGTAACAGAACAATAAGGCGCGAGCCTATGCGGAGGTTTTCCACTCTGGTATCTGTCGCAAGATTTCATTTTTTTTTCGAACGATATCCGGCTTGAGATTGATTCTTCACTTGTCCAAGGTCCTCAGGTTACGGTCCTTTCTTCTGAATAATACAGGTTATTGATCCTGAACCTAAACTCACCTTTTATATGGACTGTTGTTTCCTCCACATTCATCAACGTTTCCGAGTGCACGTCCACACAGCTAGTTTCTTGTCTCCCTGTTTCCTAATGTACCCCGTTTACTGAACCCGGGAATATCCGCCTTTCCGGGCTCACATAAGAGAGAGCCGTTCTCTTCATACTCGTCAAAGTTCATGAGTTTACTCCCATACTTTTTTTTATTTCCAACTGTTCTGAACTTATTCCGTTAATGGAACCCCGATGAGCCTTCGTTATCCACGGCTTGGTTTATTATGCAACCTCAGCACTATATAAGCACGACATTTCTTGCACCTTCACGGGCCACCACCAACGATGAATGAAACTACCACAATGGGATTTGAACGGGCGCCGGCGGGCAAGGTCACCGAACACATCACCCCGCTAAATTCGAATGAGATAATAGCGGTATTAGTCTGCCGCCCATTCCGCTCACATCTGCCTAAATGTTGAATCTTATTTCAAAATTTATACCCCATTGAACTGGAAAAATAGCAATTCATGGTTAATGCCGTAAGGCATAATCATTCGTAAAACAATATGAAATTGGTCTACCAACTTTTTTTTATGTATCTGCCATAATGCCCATTTGTATCGCAAAATGGATACCTTTTTGGAACTACATAAATTGCGGAATATGAAGCAATGTCAAACTATCCTTCGTAGATGTGGTTCGCCATGAACAATACAAGTCTGCTACCTTAAGTAGTCTACTTTAGGACCTGAGTTACTAGGCTGCATCGTCATACATACGTGCATATGTATGAATATATATATATATATATATATATATATATATATATATAATCCACCATCCAGTATTCACTAGCGCGAAAGAAGGCTCACGAAGTGAACACGTGCCATAACGACCTAGTTGTGTTGGCCCAAATAAAAAATCATTAAGGAAGACACCATCGCCAGTAAGGCAGGAATCATAATGCGGCGGCCCTGAATGAGGCCTTTGTCAATCTCTTGGGACCGCACCCACCTCGCTGGACAATGCACACAAGTGTAGTCGTCGTCGTTGCACCGTTTCCGCATATCTTGCAACACGTGAAACTGGCAGAACACTATCTGGGCTTCAGGATAGTGAGTCTTGAACCCGTTTAACTGAGCCAGACTACGATCCACCACTATGGCCTTACATTCCCTAGTTGCGGGCAGGTATTCAAGCAGAAAACCCACGGCTTGTCTGTAGCTTGCAGTGCTTTCATTGGGCAGCAACGCATACAGAATACTACGACCTAAGCCTGTCTCATCCACTATCATTGCGTGCCATAATACATACCCTCCGCAGTTCATTTGATGTGTAGCCTCAGCTAGAATCACCTGGCTGCATCTGCGAGCAACCAGAATCATCTCGCTGGGTATGAAGAAAAGGAACCTAACTATATTCTCCTCGTATATTACTGGCTAATGCGTTTACCATCCAGCAATTCTTTTACCCTAATTACGTTACCACGAACATCATGACTGTGACGGACACGTACAGACCAAAAGTCCACGCTATTCAGAGGCCTATTGAACATGCGACTAGTATAGTTTCTTAATTCAGCTGTATTATGGAAAGTATCCATTAAGTCAAACACCATGGACTCTTGAAATTCCGTCAGATTTCGGTTAGCTACATATAAAGTAGGATTTTCTATTTGGAACCTATGACTATGGACCATGCACCACTTTGCTACACGATATCCAGTTCCTTGGGCGACCAAAGTGACGAATGCTCCGCACTCAAGGTTTTTGTATCTACAATGAAGTCAAACATTAGCATACAATTATTCTAGCCTTATACCAACTCTACCTTTTCGGCTCCCATGGACACAACAATATTTCATTCCATCGTCAATTGTTAGCCGAAGCTTTTTGGTCTGCTTCCATGTACGGGCATTTTAATTGCGAAAGCTGATACTTCTGCATCACCAGAACTCTCGAAAATCGGTTGTGAATTCATCGAGATCTTCGTAAAAGTCTTTTATCAATCGGGAAAAAGTATGGGAATTGTCAACGGTCATGGTCGTTCATGTGGCTGGCGAGTGAGATGGGTGCTGACATTTTGTAGCGCTAGGCCTTATATACCAGTGTAAATTTGATGATATAAGCAATATTTTATAATATTCTTTGCTTTTGGTTACACCCAACAGAATCTATTTCACGTTCTTTTGAAAGTAATCTATTTCATCAATAAATGTCTATTTCAGCTGATATTACCGTTTCATTTGTGGTAGGTTGATCCTTGACTTTTCCACCAACCAACCCGAGTCGGAAACCGAACCCCATTTGCCGCGCAGCTAACAATCATTTTCATTTGATCCATTCAAACTATTTCTAGCTATATTGTTTTGTTTCTGACGTTTTTGACTCCCATTCTTGAAATTCGAGTATAGTTCATCGTCTTGGGTAGCATTGTACACCATGCTAATGCGCTTGCGCGTGCGTCTCGACCGTGGTCGAGAAATATACCATTATTGAAGTCTTCATGTCTTGAAGCACTACACGGGTTCGAGGCTTTGAGTCCAATTGTCCCGGTCCTCGAGGAAATCTTTGATCTTCTGTCAGATTCATCGAACTGAAACGAGAGTAAAATGAAGCCGGGGGTGGGTGGAGGGGCAGCAACAAATACAACGTTCACATAACATCATGCAGTGTCTCACTGTGGACAGCGCCTTAAGCGGAATGGGGGTGCGATATTCATGAGCATACAGTGGAATTGAAATGCAATAAAGGACATCTATCGCACTGTTTTGTGGACCAGGAATTACTGGGAGGGACCCAGGTAGAGGTCTAACTTTTTCTTGAAGGTAGTTTTGTTCTGCAAGAGCACAATGTCTTCCGGAAGTGCATTCCACAGAGTAATAACCCCATAGCTGAAAAAGTTAATTCGTACTGAATTGCGTGGTCCCGGTTTAAAACCTTCCTGCTGTGACCACAGACAGAAGTGGCTGGACAGACAGAGAAGAAGCAATTGGTTTGACCTGATTCGAAAAGATGAAACATCAAAAACAGATCACCTCGTGTGCATCTTGAGCCAAGGACATAGAGGTTGAGGAGCGAGAGGCGGACTGGATACAGTAGGTGGGACAGACCCCATAATGCTCTAATGGAGGCCCTCTGAGCTCTTTCTAGGATCTTGCGGTCTCGGGCAAGACCAGAGTGCACTATATGACTACCGTTCTCCAGCATAGGTCTGATATACTTGCCGAACATTACGGGGAAATCGTCTATGGAGATTGGCGGGAGGGACCTTCGAATCATATTTAGGACTCGGAGGGCAGACTTGCTCGAAAGTTGATGATGCTGTGGTCTTTAATATTCCGGACCGTCTTCCGCTTTCCTCGAATAAACAATCGTTGCTTCTAGCCTGCGGTATGTCACACCACGAGTGTGGCTGCGTACGACTAAGGAAAAAGTCACAGCGGTATATGTGTCCACTCCTGTTTCGGTTCCGTGATGAAAACGTTGCTACGGAATTCATCAGAAAGAGAGAGGCTATCGCCAAAGCCACTCCATTCAAAAGCATAAAAATTGTCGCCAACAAGACCCCATTGCAAAGGGATGTCCTGAAGTCGGTAATCGGCAATCCCGCATCGTCACAATCTCCTGATCCAGGGCCGCCCAACCCCACTCAACAACCCACCACAGTTGACACATTCACACGCGCACCATCGACGAATGCAGCACCAGTGGATGTAGACCTCGATATATCCCGCTCGTCGACAACTCCTCAGCGCCCATCCAAACGGCTCCACATCACAACTCAATCTCCACCATTACCTATAGGACGTACCGAAAGCCGGGCGATACAATCATCTCTCAAAGACAGCTATCGCTCAGCTATTGGCTTGTCTTCCAAGCAAGCCGAGAAAATGACTGCTTCCAACTCACCACCCCGTACCAACGAACCAGCAACAACATCGTCCCCAAAGACATCGAGCACAGCCTCTTCCCCCGCCCCTGTTGCCTACCGTGGCCTAGATCATCTCAACATCGACATCACCACGCCCCCAATTCACCTCATAAACCAGCCTGGGGCCCCTCGTGTAAGCGCTAAACAAATTTTAACCCAACCGTCCCCATCACCTCCACACCCACAGAAACTCTCCGGTTCCTCCATCAGTATTCCACCTGTGCACCCATGTAGCCAACCCCAACGTGGTACGACAAACCACTCGTATGTCACCTTCGTCCTATCTACCGATGCCCCACAATATTGCAAATTTGCCTCTGTTCATACCACCACCACCTATGTCATCACCATTCGAACCTTCTCATTTTTCAGTACACCACGCACAGCGTTCGCTGTACTCGCTGAATGTCTCACCCGGTCAAATTCAGTTACCAGACCTTCCTTTAAGCCTCTCACCCCACTGCAGCCCCTACCTGTACCCCAGCAACTTACCTACCTCAATCCGACCACGGCAGTGTACCATCAACCACCCGTTCGAATCGGGCTCCTACTTTACCCAAACAACCGGTGGTACATCCCACGGCTACTCAGTTCCGACGCAAAATACCAATTTTTTTCGTTATATACCCTGGGCGGAAAATGGCCCCATACCATAGCTCTATCCCGGCATATTCGTCCTCACCTGTTCCCCAATGGTGGTATAACCATCAGTCCACCAACTCGTATTTCACCCACAAACCGAGGCCCTGCCTCTATAATTGCAGACGATACTTCTAACTTCCATCCACTCCACACTGGTTCTTCGCCTCAAACTCCTCCACTCATCCTTGACGAGGCTCCCCTTGCCCTCTTGGTCGATCCTGCGGCGGCCGGCCACTCCACGCGCTCCCAATCGAACTCAGAAATCACTGAATTCGATCGTACTACCTGTCCCACTAGCACTCCCCCAATCTTTACTGGTAATTCTGACACTGACCAAAGGTCCCTCTGTTGGTCCTCGACTTACACACACAGTAATCTACCCAGGACTATCTCATCCACCTCATCTGTACCAGGACTAGCAACACAACTATCTCTACCTCCTTCAGCCCCAACTCTCGCACAACTGCCTGTTGCGACAGTACAAGGAAGCACAACGCGTATGTCTGTTTTCGTCATCAATATTCGCTCACTACCAGCAAAAATTCACCTTCTGCGTGCCCGGGTCCTTGTGTCTAACTACGATTTCATCCTCATCACGGAAACGTGGCTTAACGCAAGCACTCCCAACTTAGACTTCACAATATCTGGCTACAAGGCTTCTAGCAACTCTAGAATGCATTGTCGAGGAGGAGGTTGTCTAATATACTGCAGAGAATCTTTTCCTGTTTTTTAATGCAGCACCCAGTCCTCGATGCGGTTGATGACTCGGTCTGAGTAACAGTTAAACTGCAGTCACAAGAACTCTTGCTTGGATGTATCTATCGATCACCTGAATCAACCGGGGACAATATTGTACCTATTATTGACGCTTTCCACTTTGCCTCCACTTACCCCATCGATCACAAGTTGATTGCGGGTGACTTCAACGCTCCAGGAGTGCGTTGGCCATCACACTCTGGCCCACGACGTTATCAGAATTTCGTTACCTGTACACACCTCGGTGGTTGGACTCAACACGTTCAGTCACCTACTAGAGGAAACAATACTCTAGATCTTCTGTTCTCTCGAGGACTAAATAAGGTAACAACCTCTGTAGGAGATAGCTTCCCCAGGTGTGACCACAGGGCCGTCTCGTGCGCGTTCCCTGTACCAAAAATCGTTATTTCCTCCGTACCGTCTGCCAGACCATATCACTTAGCTCACTGGAGCAGCCTTCCAAACATAATCAGATCTCAAAATTGGGAGAAATCATTTCTTTCGCCCGATCCTCAGGTGGTAGCAGATCAACTATATTCTATTCTCAATCAGTCTTTAAACACCATCACCCCAACTATGCCACAACTGACGAATTCTAGAACAAACAGACTCTCGCGGATGAAATCTAAACTCTCCAAACTTCAACAGCTTGCACTCAAAACCCGGGAATTTTCGGTATATATCCAAATGGACCGACTGTCAGCGAAAATCAAATCACTAACTGAACTGATGCTTACTCAGCAAGAGTCAATAGCTTTGTGCCACCCCAAGAAGACGGAAATCCTGAGTAGGTTGATGAGAAGAAGAAACCCCCAACCCCGCAAGATTATACATTTCATCACTGTTAACAACTCCCATCTGGATAAACCGGAAGAAATAGCTGAAGCGTTCAACACATTTTTCACTTCAGCCCTAACGGCCAGTGTTCCCACTCCTGGAATACACTCTTCATGTTTACTGAGAGAGATTCTGTCCACAGTTTCATTTCACCCCAACGACATTTCTCCACTTCTAGTCTCCATGGAACCATTTTACCGCCGATGTCCGGACGGCATTCCGCCGGCGGCCTTTACTCTGGGGGGTCCAGACATTCCCATCCTTCTATCTAATTTATTTAACCTGTCTATGAAATTTAGCTCGTTTCCTAATCAATGGAAAACCTCTACAATTATCCCTTTGCACAAAAAAGGCTCCGTTCATGTTCTTGAGAATTATCGTCCTATTAATCATACACCGATTATCTCCAGAATCATGGAGAAGCTCATTAAGAATAAGATAATGGCCCACCTCTTAAAAAATAACTTGCTCAATGTGGGCCAATACGGTTCCCTGAAAAACCGTTCGTGCTCTACTTGTCAAGTTAATTTCTTGAACTCAGTCACGGAGGCTGCTGACAAAGGCATGTCCATGATTATTATCCTGCTTGATATGAAGAAGGCTTTCGACCGAGTCTCACACACTCGGCTCTTATCGCAGGCCAAATCTTATGGCATCATGGACCCGTTACTCGGTTGGTTGGATTCTTATTTCTCCGACCGTTTTCAGTTGGTTCAGATTAATGGTTCCGTCTCCAAACCCAAACCTGTTACCAGTGGTGTCATACAAGGCAGCGTTTTGGGTCCACTTCTTTTCCTCATTTACATAAATGATGTCTTCAGTGTCGTTCGCCATGGCAGTCTCCACCTTTTCGCGGACGACATAAAAATCTTGTATAGTTTTGATTCTAGTCAACTTAGTACAGTTATCAGTGATATACGGCAAGATTTAACAGCTCTTAGTTCTTGGTGCACCACTTCATTAATGAAATTTTCTGCTGAGAAAAGCAACATTCTTACGTTCAAATGCAATGTCCCCCCAGGTATGTTCAGTATTGATGGTCACCCGATTTCCATCAGTCCGTTAGTACCAGATTTAGGTTTGCAATACTCAGCCACCTTCACTTTCTCTAAACATACTACCACTCAAATTGCCAAGGCTAGAAGACTGATAGGCCTGCTTCATAGGACATTCCGCCTCCCAGAAAGCAAATTCAGCACATATAAGACCCACGTTAGGCCCCTTCTGGAATACTGTTCCATAATCTACTCTAACATGCGCCAGTTGGACAGAGTGGCTATTGAAAAAGTTCAACGGCTAGTGACAAAAGAGTTAATCGGCTTTACCACTCAACTCAATTACAGCCAACGCTGTGAACATTTAAAACTAGATCCGCTATGGCTTAGACGCATGAAGCTGAACCTCGTATTTTTTCATGGTGTTGTTGTAAAACGAATCATCGAATCAGCACCGCAGTTCAGAAACCTAACGGACTCACAGTATTCTTTAAGACTGAGAGACAACACAGTTACTGTTCCCATCTGCAGAACTGCTCTTAGATCTAACTTTTTCCTGGTTAAGTATGCAGCTTTATGGAACAAATTACCCCATGATATACGTTCTATAAAGCCATCTAAGACGTTTAAGGCCCACATAAGCAAATAACTCACAGTACAAACTGTAATCCAACTTTTAGATCAGTACATGAGTGAAGAAAAGGCTTTTGAAGTTGGATTAGGTTTCTAATAGTTTTCAAACTCCCTTTTTGTGGACCCCATTATCTTTTAGGCCGTAGCCGCGCTTGATTCCCACTCGTGTTACTCACCCATTCGTTCTACTTCTGTTTCACATCTGATCGTGCCATTTGCGTTTTTTATTCTCCCTCGACAATGTCCGACAGGCACAGTCGTTGAACTTTCTCTGGAGTGCCGCACTAACTGGACTCAAGCCCCAGTTATGGCATCATTTTCTTTCTCTTCTCCTCTCTTTGCATTCTGTAACTTTCACTTTCTTTTGTTCTACGATTTCCTACAGAATGGTTTTATCCTCAGTCCGGTAATTCTGTTCCACCTTCATCCGTTTCGCTAAATCTGGCATCAAATAATTTTCCAGTTCCTCCCATATTCTCATCTTTTTTCCCACAGCCACGGCATGGCTATTAATAACCGGCTTCTTGACATTCCTCTACTCACTCTTCTCCCCCTTACCAGACCTTGCTATACTACACTTTAATTTGCATACGGATACCTAGTCCGCAATTATAAATCCAGTTCTAAGCTCCATCAAGATAATACTTTTCCGCTTGACGTCACCTGACTTGGACACACTATTACGCCTGGGGCTCAGGGTTTTGTGATAACTCTCCACCATTAATCTGCTCCTCATACAATGCCTTATTTTTCTAAGCTACACTCACCCGCGGCTAATAAAGAAGTTGTGTCATCCGGACCTACAACCAATTTTCTACCGAAGCCATTCCCTCCCTTATTTACCAGTTACTGGTATACTGAATGCTATGATCTTTACAGTTCATCAGTTCTCACCTTCAGCTTGCGCTTTTCGACCGAAAATCGTTGGTTTGTCTCTCCTAATCAGCCGTTCCCACTGCACTAGCTAGCGGTCAACCTCCGCACGGCCAGTGGTGATACATTTCCACCAACTTCGTCGTGCCAGTGAAGTTGCCCTGCATATGAAAATCGGCGGTGCGTTCACCAGATGGCTCGCATACGTATTGGAACCCGTCCGACTCTGTTATTGGCAAGAGCAAGCTGTTAAGTGATAGCCCCAAGAATGCTGCCATTATCTGAGTGATTGCTCCATCCTATCTTTTTTCTTTCACTGCTTGTGGCAGCAACACCCCTGAAGGTTATGACATCTGGTCTGTAGCGGTCTCACAATAAGGGGAAACAGCCATCCCTATCAGTCTCGGACCCAATGGGCCACGTGTAAAGAAAGGCGGGTCAAGGAGAAAAGGGGAGTTTACCCTACGGCGTAAATTTGTTCTCCCTCTCCTCAATAAAAAAGAAGAAATCCACTTCAGGCCGGGAAGGTCTTAGGCTAATGCTCTCTGCCCCCTTCATTACAGATGGATTTATGATAACGGCCTAGACCCGACCCTGCATATGGGAAACCCCACGCTTTTGAGTTAACCTGCAGTTCCTTTTGTCTTGACCAGTGTGGGGTGACAGCACGCCGTTCGAGCTCTCCACGTATACTTGCCGACCCCGCCTTACTCAGCTTTAACCCTTTTGGGTTCCCTGCAAAATCCTTAACCAGCTTGCTGATGTTTAATACAGTAGTCAATACGCGATCTGAATAGTTACATCATGCGACCTCTGCTCTGACGACACCCCGGCATTGATACGCTTACGCCTAACACCTATGGACAAAGCCTCGCTTGTATTGATTGTCGGAATGCAATAATTACACATTCATAATTTATTATCCACAAGTTTACTTTTTCTATCCCCCTCGAGCCCAAACACTAATAATGTTGTCCAAAGTCAGCGATGATTTGTCTGCTACCATGTAGACTCAGCTACAAAACCAAAATTCTTACTGACACTAATTCCACTAGTAAACTGTTGTTCCTTTAATGATAGGTGCTCACCTTCACTTAGTTCTCTTGCCTCGGGCTATAACCCAGTGGTCTCATCGCCTTTTTCTTGCACTCCTCCGTTACTCGAGTCCTACCATGCTGATTACCACCCTTTAATAACCAATACTCACCGATCACCGTATTTGCTCATGGTTTGTTAGCACACAATCCCACCTAGCTAGCTTATATATCTGATTACGTATTACCCCATAGAAAACCAGCACATTCGCATCCACATAAGAAGGCCTCGCCTTAGCCCTGTGCGTTCCCTTTTCTTTTTATAATTTCTCCGCCCCCACTTACAGCCGGGTCAACAACCTGACTGCTGTCCTCTCTTTTCCCATTTCTGACCCCACCCTCCTCCACTGTTTTATTTTTGACCCTCAACTAAGCCCCTTTACTATTCTACCACCTATCAGCCTAACCATTTTGCACTCTGGCTAAGCATGCGCTTATTATTCCCATTATCAACTAAACGCCCTAAAAAAAATACCAGCCTGCGCCCGTTAGTCTCTAGTAGATCGGCCCACTGGCCATCAAGTAGCATTACCACTCTAATTTCCGCTAAGCTGTTAATCATAACCCCCAGCTGGAGCATTCTCCAGACTGTCGCATTTCTCCTCTATTCCAGAACTCAGTGGTTACCAGGGTAGCCCGTTAACCAGATCGACGTTATCCTTTGATTACCTAACGGACCAAATGGTTTGATCGATCGGACTGGCCGTGGTTAAACCTACACTCACACCTGACGACGCTTTATATGGAGCACCTTACATGGCTAACCGGTGATCACAATCCCATAACCAGGATTACAATTATTCATGATAGTCTCACTGGACCGCCGGACGGATTCCTGACATCACCCATCAGCATTCATTTCCTGTACTCCACACGAATAGTTCAATTCATTCTGCGTGCAGAACTGGAGTCTGGCCCTCGCGGTTGCGTTCCGTACCCACTCGCCCTAGTTCGTCAGCCTAGCCCTTTTTGACTGCTGCCCTCATCTTGCACTACCTGCCATCAACGGCTACCAACGTCTTTATGAAACAAAATACCAAACACTTGGTTATTTATTCTTTTGTTACGTATGCAAAAAATCTCACTTTTACACTCAACTTCCTCTGTTCCATCGGGTCTGGCCTCTCCCAGTCACCGCAGTCCTCCTTTCTCTTCGCCAGCTGTGCACACCTGCTTGGTTGCATCAGCAGCGTATCACCAAGAGCTCCCTCGAAGGCTTGTTGAAATTCCCAGTTGTGTCCACCCACCATTCACGCTCCTTAAAAGCACACTGCATTCCTGGTGAGAGCTTCTGCCTCCAGGTGGCTTTCTATATAATATCGGAATTACCTATACAGAAAGACCAATCTGGATATCCCATTCGACTCACTTGCATTTGTATCACAGGCAACCCCCACAATGAGTTATCCAATGGAGGGTCAATCTTCTCTATTTCCTGTAGGCGTCTCCAACTGCATTTTGATAACACCATGTTAACTCTATTTTTAATCTTCTTTTGGTAACAACCAATTTCTCAGTATTGATTCCTCAAATATCCAGTTGGTGCCACACTGCGACTCGTTTTACACTTCCCGACTCTTTTTTGAATCTCTTTCACTCCACCGCTCTCTCCCTATCTTCATCGACTGCACACCAAATCCCATAGATCGCCGTGATCCATTCTGGACTACCGGACCCGTCGCAGACAGTTATCGGCATCCATAAGGCAAGTTGTGTTTTATTCTTGCATCAACTCCCTGTTCATGTAGTGTTGTCCAACACCAGTTGCCTTATGGGTTCTTGCAAACACTGCCCTTTTACCCTTCTTCAGTATCGCTTTTCCTTCATTCCCACGTCCATCCCGCTAACCGCACCGTCCCCGTCCCGAATTCAAAACCGATTCGCAATGGCCGCGCTAACCGTCCTCTCTTTAGCTCACTTAAACACTGTCCAAGCTGATTGTTCTATTACTGCAATTGTGTGAACCATATTCTTCAAAATTATGATTACCCTACATAAATGTGAATTGCTGTATTCTCTGATCGTGCCTTGTGCATGTGTCTTGACCACGATCAAGAAATATACCATTATTATTATTATTATAGAAGGACAATTTACAATCTAACCTGAAACCGAGCGCCTTGTGTCGGTCAACCCTAGGCAGTGTGGTTGCTCCGTCATTGGGAAAGGTGTTACCAGTCCCTCTGCCGAAAGATATGCATGCGCATTTGTCATCATTATCCTCGGACCAGCGTTTTCTTCTATCGACTGCAATTTGTAGGTTTTCAACGCGTGAACTCCACAGGAGTTGCATCGTCTGCGTACATGACACTGTTTGCGGGAAGGGCTGACGGAGGATCGTTTATGTAGATCAAGAAAAGAAGAGGACCTGAGACCGACCCTTGGGGGACCCTAGTTGTTACTGAGGCGGGTTGAGACAAAACGTTACCCACCTTAACCACAAAGGTGTGGTCGGTAAGGAAGCTGCGTAAGGTGGCCAACATGGGGCCTGTAATTCCGTATGCTTGCAGCTTATAAAGAAGAGGGGCATTGGGGACCTTGTCGAAGGCCTTGGTAAAATCGATGAATAAGGCACCTGAGAGCTGACCTTCATCGTGGGCTTTCGTCATACTATCCACGACAGTAAGCATATTGGTGTTGCATGATCTGCCAGGAAGAAACCTATGTTAGGACGAGGAGAGGATCTGATTTCTATGCAGATAGGAAATAACCACGCTGTTAGGAATTCGCTCGAAGATTTTGCTGGTGATTCTAGTTAGACTTAAGGGTCTGTAACAAGAAGGAAGATGCCTACTACCCTTCATATAGATGGGTGCGACGACCGCCTTTTTCCAGCTACTGGAAAAAACTCTATCGTCAACACATCGCTGAAAAAGCGGAGCTTAGGGAGCAGCTATTATGTCCGCAGTTTCCTCGAGAATGCGGGGATGGGTAAAGTCAGGACTCATAGAGCAATATTGGTTGAGCCGTCGGAAACCTTGTGCGACTGCACAAATGGGAATAGTTACGTTTTTAAAGGTAGTGGCTAGAGATATCAGATGCACGGTAGGATGGGATGATATGGGTAAGGAGCTAAAAGCCGTGCGTAAGTGTGAGCTGAAGGCTTCGGCTACTTGGCTAGAGGAAGTGATTGGGGATCCGGCACAACCTTTGAGAGGTAGTGACGTCGGAGCTGCACCCCTTAGACGACTCATGTACTGAAAGAAAAAAATGCCATATTGGTTCGTATAACGAAAGTTTGAGCAATGCGTAGCCGAATTCGCAACGGATCCCGAAATCAAAAGAAGATTATCCGCGATATTCTACGATACTAGATCATTACATGAACAATGACATAAAAAATATACAAACCTCAATATACGATCACAAGGACTCAACAACGAGAAACCGAATAGCAGCGTGTGAGCAAACAACACGTGCGTCAAGCAGGTCCTGAACAAGGATGTGCCAAAGTAGCGCTCTGGGCGCGAAAAAACAACAATTGCTCCATAAAAACAACCAGTTCGTAAAGACAAGTCAATAGTGTAGGCAAATGAGTGATGTTAGGAAAAACACTGAATCGCGAGGGAAAAAGGGGAATTTTCCACGACCGGCTGTTACGCCGCCCACCAAAATCCTCCTGGATCCTTAGCAGATTCAAAGGTTCGGTATAAAGGTACTGATTCTTTCTACCTGCCAAGGCCCTGCTGTCAGTGCGCGCGCCTAATGCTCGTCGTCAACGTTCTACTACTGGTCGCACCTAACCCATTGGCTACATAGACGTGAGGCTACTCTACATCTTTCACAAGACCAAAAGACCGATGGCGGGCGTGAAGGGGGCACATAGATGCTGTCCTTGTAAAGAGCCGTTCCGTCCTGGACGTACGTGCTCTATTGAGGGTGTGTGAGTGGTTGCGTGTGTGCTGGGGTGTACAATGAAACCACAGGTATGACTACACATCAAAGGAGGACTCTCTGCAGTGTCAACAAAACACTGTGTGGCAAGAAAAAACGAGTAAAATGTAGCGTGTGTGTGTGACCTAAGCTCCGCTATTTCTACTTATGCAAGGGGCATTCGGTAACGTCAACAAAAGGCAAACAACGAACACTGTCACATGTCTGATGGGGTTACGGGGTGTAGAGTGCGTCGTGCATTTGCGTACGTGTCGGGATGTACAATTGGATCGCATTCATCACCACATATCGGAAAGAACCTCCTGTGATGTCAACGAAAGACCGCGGGCACTGTAACGTGTATAACGGAGACCGTGTGGTATATATGGTGTTGTTTTATCCACCTCGATGACTAGTGCGAAAAAGGTCTACTGGGCCTCGGGGTTATCAGCTCCTCCGCCTTCGCTCTCGAGTAGGTTAATACTGCGTATGTCACGAATGGGCACTCCTTTAACTGTCTTCATCTTCACCGTTCTTATCATTCCGTCAGTGCTTTTGATGGTTTTCGTAACTATTCCCAAAGACCAAGCGCTGAAATGTGCGCGTTTGTTGGCAATCATAACCACATCCCCAACTTTGAATGGCCTTGTTTTGACCAGCCAATTCTGTCGAGTCTGCAAAGCCGGTAGGTACTCCCGCAGCCATAGACTCCAGAAGACCTTGGACAGATAGTTCGCCTGATTCCATCCGTGGAGGTAGCTTCCGCGAAGGTTTACCGGCCCTTGGAAACCCTCGTTTGACCTTAACGTCAATAAGTCGTTTGGGGTGAGTGCCAGGTGGGTGGGATCGCCGTTCATTACTGGAACCAGGGGGCGGTTGTTCAGAATTCTCCCCACCTCAGTCATGACGGTGTTCAGCGTCTCGTCGTCGGGCGGCTGTTGCTCCATGATTGACAGCAATATCCATCTGGCGGACCGGATCAGGCTTTCCCATATGCCGCCTCGGTGGCTGGCCTGTGGGGGGTTGAAATGCCATCGTATGCCGTAGGCCACGGTTCGATCCTGCAATTCGTCCCTGTTTATGTTCTTGTGCCAAAACTGCAACTCCCGGTGAGCGCTCACAAAGTTTGATCCATTATCTGAGTATATATCGGCTGGTACGCCTCTTCGGTTGATAAATCTCTGCAAAACCCGTAGAAACGAATCGGTCGTCATCGAATGTGCGACTTCTAGGTGTACCGCACGTGACTTCATGCACTTCATGATACATTCATGTCGCTTTTCTAATCTTTTCCCGCACTTGATCCACAAGAGCCCGAAACAGTCCAACCCGGTGTCACTGAACGGCCACCAGCCCGTAGTCACCCTGCATTCTGGTAGTGGGGCCATGAGTTGTTTGCCCGCCGTGGCACTGCGTCTTCTACATTGCACACAACGTCGAATTACGCATTTTACAGTCGCTCCTTCTCTCAGCAACCAATGACGCTTTCGGATGTCGCTCGTCACGTGACTTTTCCCCGGCATGTCCCCCCACGGCGTGGACGTGTTGAATCATTAGCTCTACTATAGGTTGTCTCGCAGGCAGCAATACAGGATATTTTGTGTCGAAGCTCAAGTGGGAGTTGCTCAGCCTACCGTCCACTCGCAGCAGTCCATCAAAGAGTTTGGGGTTTAAACGCTCCAATTCGCCTCTTAGAGGCGATATTTCTCTGTTGACTGGTCCCACTTCTTCCGCCCTCTCGAGTTCTCGGGCGAAAGCCTAGCGTTGTATCATTCGGAAAATATCGTATTGTGCAGCTTGTAGCTCATCGGGACTTATCGGGCCGACCCGTATCCGGCCTAAGGACCGTAGCCCTTTCGTGACTAGTAAATTTCTCTTGAACCTGGTTAACCAAACTAGCGAACGAAGCGTCTTCATCCAAGAAGAAAACCTGACCAGTCGCGATAGAATGGATGTCGCTTCGACGACGTTGGCCGCTATCACCACGCCTTTGATCTCCAGTTCCACTTCCGTAGGGGGTTTTAATTCGAACACGGGCCATTCCTGTTTGGGCAAGTGCAGGATGTTTGGCCCTGTCGTCCACGTGTCTAGTTGCCTGAAGTTGGTCGCACCTCGGGAGCACAGGTCGGCCGGATTGTCGCCAGACCGGATATGATTCCACTGGTTCGTGGCTGATTCATCGTGGATAATCGTGAGCCGGTTAGCAACGAAAGTACCAAACCGGCTCCGGACGTTGGTAATGTAGTAAAGTACTATCGCTGAATCCGTCCAGAAGCTCACCGACCAAATGTAGAGATCAAAACATCTCTTCACCGCTGGTACCGCCATGACTGCTAGCACGGCTGCGCTGAGTTCCAGGCGTGGGATGGAGAGCGGCTTCAGTAAAGACACGCGGGATTTAGCGAGCAGAACCCGCGTAGTATACTGTCCATTTCCTGTGCACCATCGTCTACACACCACAACTCCATAACCGACCTCGGATGCATCGGAAAAAGCATTTAGTTCTCCAGTCCGTGTCGTCTGGCCAGGAGTCAAACATCGTGGAATCCTTATGTCCCCTAATTTCTTCGTGTTCAAAAATTCTTCCCAGTCCAACCAGTCCCCTCGGTCCAGTGACTGGTCCCAATCAACTTTCTTACGGCACAGCCGCTGCAGCAAGATCTTTCCTAATAGCAGCCATGATGAGACGAAACCGAGCGAGTCGAATAAACTTGAGACGGCAGATAGTATGCCACGACGGGTTATTGGCAGCTCGGGAACGTTTAGCTCGAAAACAAAATCGTCCGTTTCCGCGTCCCATTGTATTCCTAAGGTGCGCTGGACAGGAAGTAGACAGCCGTCCAGATCTCTTACCCTTTCGGCTTTTTCGTGATAAGGGGTGACCTCCAGCACTTCTGAAGCGTTCGACATCCATTTAGTTAGATGGAAGCCGCCCTCTTCCAGCAATCTCGTCAGACCCCTGAACTGCTCTAGAGCTGATTCCACATCATCGGATGACCCAAGGTAGTCGTCGACGTAGATGTTCCTGCTGACGCTTTCTACTACCGTCCGATGTACTACATCGCCATGTTTGTTCGCTGATTCTCGGAGGATGTAGCTTGCACAAAACGGTGACGATATGGCTCCGAAGGGGTGGACGGTCATTCCATAATTCACCACTGCGTTTTCCCGGTCGATCTCTTCCCACCACAGTAAGTGCAAAGCACCCCCTTCTCCTACCGGAATCTTCACCTGATGAAGCATTTCCCTAATATCGGCAGAGAAAGCCACTTTACCCACTCTGAAACGGCACAAAACTTCGATCAGTGGTGTGGTCCAGTCAGGCCCCTGTAGTAGGCGATCGTTTAACTACTTACCCTGGAACTTGGCTGCACAGTCGAAAACCACGCGCAGTTTATTGGGTTTCTTGGGGCTGATAACCGGGTGGTGAGGCAGATACCAGATACCCCTTTTGCTGTCGGTGTTTGCAGGCACCTTTTCAAAGTAGCCGAGGGATTCGTTTCGCTTCATTAAATCCGCGTATCGTTCCCGCAGATTCTGGTCTCGAATGAAGCTTTCTTTTAGTCGTAGTAATCGTTGGAGAACATAATTTCTGTTGTCAGTCCACGGGTCGACCAATGTGCGCCATGGGAGGGTAATCTCGAACTGTTTTTTGAGCCCTCTAGTGCCTTGCCGTATTGTCTGTAGAGCGCACTGATCCTCTTGAGACAACGATGGTCTTTCGCCTCCAATGTCATGAAACTCCTCTTTATACAGCCGCTGCAGACGATACTCTATGCGTTCCTTTTCGGCGGATAAGTAATTCACGGAACCGCGTACCCCTACTGGACCGTATAACATCCATCCCAGAGCCGTGCGTACGGCATAAGGTGCCTGGCGGTCGCCCACTCTCTGGTGAAGCACCCAATGCGTCTCTGGCACGTCGCAGCCGATGAGGAGATCCACTTCATCATCTTCCCAGTCTACAACGGTTACATCCTGCAGGTGGGGCCACCTAGTCAAGATGGCGTTCACCGACCTTGGTGCTCGCATGGGGAGATCCACTAACGTGAATGCCTCCGTTGGTTCAATTTCCTCGTTAGTGTCTAGAGAGATGAGTTGCAGCCTCAATCAACCGGCAGTCATTACCTGTGTTCCGCCCACCGCGCTCACGGCCAACGACATCGCGCCTTTAGCGAGTTGGTATTTGTCGGCAAACAGCTCTTTCACTAGAGTAGTGTCGGATCCACTATCGACGAAAGCCAACGCTTTGACCACTCCAGTCGGGGTCACTATTCCCCCGGCCACTATGCCTAAACGTACCGGTTTACTGGCAGATCGTGACGTTGAACAAATAACGCTGGGTTTGGTACTCGTCTCGGGTAAGGTTACTCTCTCCTCATGCAGCAACCGATGGTGTCTGCCCGTGCAGCCCTCGTAACCACATCGGTTCCTTGTCCTACAGGCTGCTGCCCAGTGCGTGGTGTTGAGACAGATAAAACATGCTCCTGCCATCCTCACCATTCCCCACCGTTCGTCTATTGTGGCGTTGCCGAACTTGGGGCATTCTGGTAGTCCATGGTTAGTACCGCAGGATCTGCAATTGGGTTGCGCCGTAGCATCACGTGAAATGGCATGTGTATTGGCCCAAGGTTGGTATTTTGGATGTTCAAGTGCAGGGGTTTGAGCTTGGCTAGTACTGGATTTGTTTGCCCGGTTGCTGTTCCGGATAAGTCGGCCAAACCTGCTGTCAGCTATCTTGGTTTGCCTGTCCAAGTATTCGGTCAGGTCTTCGAAGTTAGCTTCCCTGTCGCTTCGGCTTATCCGTTCTGCTTCTTCCGCCCACCGACCCTGTAGTTCGGGAGAAAGGTGACGGACTATGTTTTCTAAAGTGTGCATGGCATCTAGGTCAGCCCTGTAACCTAAATGGTCGAGGGCTGCTGAGCAGTCTTGCATCTTAATCACCAAGTCGGCCATTGTGTAGACGTCGCCCTCGGTTCTCTTTGCCTCTACCATCACGCCCCCTATTAGGTTATGGGCTACTTTGAACGGTTGGCCAGACAAGTCCCTTAGAATCTTCCCTGCTCTTGTGTAGCCTTGTTCCGGGTCCAGCATGGTGCACCCGTCGATAGATTCTCTTGCTCGGCCTCGGCAGTAGTGAGTAAGGTAGAGAAACCTTTGCCCAGAGTCGGTTACCTTATTTTCAACGAACGTCTCGAACTGCTTGACAAACTTGAAGTATTGCTCAGCTCGCCCCTCCAAACCCGTTAGCTCCACTCTGAGGAAGATCGATCGATGGTGGTTTGAAGTCGGCGACCGGCGTGGGGTTCCTTATCTTATTGGACCCTGATCTACCGGAAGTGTCAAAGTCGATGGTCTCATGCTCTCACTCTTTCTGTGTACACTTCTTCTCCGCTTCCTGCGCCTGTAGTCTAGCCGATAGTAACTGTTGTTCTAGGTCTAGTATTCTCAGTCTATATAAATCAACATCCTTACGATCAATATTGCTCTCATTACCACATGAACTAGCACTGACAGGAATAAGCGATCTAACATTAACTAAAGAATCAATTGTACCCAAAACCTCCCCAGAGACTTGCCGTGTTACTTCCTGTCCGGATTCCAACGTTTTCGTGTTTTTCCTCGTTCCAAATTGATCTATTGAGTATTGTGAAGAACGTTTGAGCAATGCGTAGCCAAGTTCGCAACGGATCCCGAAGTCAAAAGAAGATTATCCGCGATATTCTACGATACTAGATCATTACATGAACAATGACATAAAAAATATACAAACCTCAATATACGATCACAAGGACTCAACAACGAGAAACCGAATAGCAGCGTGTGAGCAAACAGCACGTGCGTCAAGCAGGTCCTGAACAAGGATGTGCCAAAGTAGCGCTCTGGGCGCGAAAAAACAACAATTGCTCCATAAAAACAACCAGTTCGTAAAGACAAGTCAATAGTGTAGGCAAATGAGTGATGTTAGGAAAAACACTGAATCGCGAGGGAAAAAGGGGAATTTTCCACCACCGGCTGTTACAGTCCGTGCTCGATCAAGTACAGATCGTTGGGCTGCATTTTGACGGGACCTAATCTTGTGTTTGCATATGTTGCGTATAATCCTGAATTTTTCTGCATCGCGCGCAAGACCTGTGGTTTCATATTTAGCAAAGGGGTGAGCGTGTTCAACTAGAATGCGCCTAAATTGGCCAGGGAGGGGCCGCTTACCGGCCTGTGAAAGACGAATTCTGGGGACAAACAGCCTATCAGCTTAGGAGGTCAGCTCTCTGAGATTCTCTGTCATTTAATCAGCAGAGTTACTTAAGTAAGTTGAGTTTAGCTTGGAGTGAATAAATGCAGAGACTTGGCCAAAATTGGTCCTTTTGAAGGATTTCAAAATTTTGATTTCTAGGGAAGAGGAGGCCATCTCGCAATGTAATCGAACCCAACGAGAATGTGATCACTTTTGCCGAGAGGCGGCAAGTAGTGCACCACGTCTATTTGGAACTCTTCACTGGCGAGTACCAGGTCTAGTAGGGACGGGGCTTGTCCTGTACGATATATGGTAGGATCTTTTACGTTTTGCAGCCGTGAGGTTTTGAGTACGAGACCCAGTAGAGGTTTACCAAAGGTGACACCCGAAGCATCAGCTCTTCGCCAGTCGATACTAGGTGAGTTGAAGTTACTGGTGTTTGACAGATGGGTGAAGTCTGTGTAGCTTTTCAGGCTTTCGGTTGAATTGCATGCGGGAGGACGATATAATACACCAAAGAGTAGGGTATCTGTCCTAGTGGAGGTAAACACAACCCAAAAACAATAAATATATGGAGAGGTAGGAGTTGTCAGTATGGTTGCAGGAGGGATAGGATTATCGTAGTATATGATAACCCCGAGGGCACGACCTCTGCTGGAGTCCTGCCTTGCTGTGAAGTATCCCGAAATGGATATTTCGGCACCAAGTATTTCAGGGCGAGTCAGGTTTCCGTGAGAGCTATGACCTGAGGCTCCTTACCCACTGCAAGCTACCGAAGCTCCGGGATCTTATTCAGCACAATCAGGCAATTGCTCAAACACACTTGAGCGCATGCTCAGGAGTTGTTGCAGAATCGCAGGAGGTGATTGATTTTGGGTTTGAGGAGGGGAAAGAGGCAGAGTTGGGGGCGGAAAGGAGATCCTGGGGGAGTTTGAAGCTGAGGATATTGGGGGGGGGGCTAGAAAGTAAAGAGACCGTTGAGGGGACTGGTAAGTTTTGACGTCTAGTAACCTGAGGGTACCATACCAGGCGGACGGTCCGCTTTCTTCAGTCTCCGGAAAGGGTGGGCTGTATTTTGTGGTTTACCTTTGTGCGTACAGCGTGATTCACAGCTCCGAGTTTTCTTGTTATTGATCCTGCTTTGCATGACCGCTCCAGATGTCTCTGCATTTTGCGGTAACCTCCTCGCTGCAGCTTTCAACAGAAACGGGTTTCAGGTTTGTGTGTGGGCCCTAGGATGGGTGATTCTCGTTCGTTAATACAGTCTTATTAGCCATGCTGGGGTCTGGGATACCTTTTGTGGGCGTCAGACGTTTAGTAGCACTAGGTCTACTACTGGGGTACTCCCTGCGATGGGAGGTGGAGTGAGTGGGGAGGCAGCGGATGGTGGGCATACAACTCCATCCTCGAGGCGAGTTACATGCACGGCAGGCAGCACTCTAATCTTGGGATCAGTTTTTGTAGGGTCGCTGGCTTATCCTTCTCATTGCAGAGCCTGAGATGAAGTGGCTTGTCAATGAATACTCCCTTGGGCCTTTTGATTTTCCCCTCGGGCTTTGCGGCTGAGGAAACAATTCGTTTGGCTTCCTCTGTGAAACTCATTTCAATTGGAATGCCGCGCACCGGGTTAGTGTGTTTGGTTACCAGCCAAGTGGATCGAATTTTTGGTGGGAAAGGGAGCGTAAAGCGGTTAAAACCTAGGCACAGGTGTCATGGGGGTGATCCGAGTTGAGAAAGCGACCCCAAAGGACGACTCGCTTGGAGCATTTCTCGGCATCTTGCAAAATCTTGGCAACATCAGTAATTTGCTGCTCAGATAACCTACACACCTGGTTGGCTGCCTGGGACACCGGGAGGGACTTGCTAACGAAGCTCTTCAGGCTGGTCAACCTATCCTTGGGGGCACGGACAGTGGCCTTAAATCAACTATCTTTGCAGCCTGACTTTGGACTGCACATTTTAGTGCATCCGTTGCCAATGCATAATGAAGGACCGTCTCATCCGGATTGAAGAATGAGACGTTGGCCGCAGAAGGGAATGATGTTGCCACATGGGGAAAGTAGCCTCGTCTGAGGAAGTGGTCATAACAATGGTGGAGGAAGTTGACGTTATTCGGGAACTACTCGGTGCAGATAAAGATCGGCTTAAATGGGAGGGGACGAGATGCTTGTTCTAAAAAGTTCAAAAACGACTGCACTCACCGAGTTAGACAACCGCACCGCTGCGCTGATTGTAGTGCCCTTGGCTGTAACCAAGGGTCCAAAGCATACCTGTTGATGATAATCTTCCGGTTTTCCTTAGAGAAGATGTCCTAATGAGCGATAATGAGGCCCCGGTATCTATCGGTCACAGCAGTACCAAACCACTTACACACAGCTCAGCTGATAAGGCGTTGGTGTTTTGTTACGGTCACAATTGGCCGGTATATAAGTGACACCGGCCGGTGGTGATTCACCTTCCTGTCCGCCTGTGGAGTTCAAAGGCTGACGCCAAGGCCGTGTGGTGGAAAGGGGCTGATATCTATAATGGGGTCTTGACCGATTGCCCCTTGTCCACATTTTCAACTTTCGACTAAACATATTGCTGTCTCGCAGTGAAAGACACTGCTGCATCCTGTGCGATTGGGCGGCATCAGTCCGCTCCAGTTATTCAGCCATCTTCAAGGCATTTGCAAAATTCTCTGGTGAGTGCGACAGTAATTTCTTCTGAACACTTTGGGTCCTCGCACCTTCAACCAATTTTTCCAGTATCCAATAATCAAGCTTCTCAGGAGATATTCTGCCAGGTCCTTTGGGCCAGGGGCTGTAACTCACGGATGAACGTCCGAATGTCTTCGTCCTCCTTTTGATGACGGGCGTGGAACTTCTGTCTATACTCCATCGGCACCAATGGAGAGTCTACCTACCTTCATAACTGATTAAAGGCATCCTCGGAAACTGTTCTTCCGACCATGCCAGCGCCTGAGACTTTGTCAAAAGCCTTGTCGCTCAATGACAATGAGAGGATGCTGCATCGGCATGGCGGAGGAAAGTGATCCGATTAATTCTTTGTCTGTTTCTCCTACCTGGAAAAGTCACTACCAATAGTAAACTTCTCCTGAACGGAAATTAGGAAGGGGTCATACTCGGAAGAGCTTTGTCAAGGTTTCCGTCACTGGTTGGACTTGCTGGTTCTCCGGGCTATCCTTTTCAGGTTAATCTTTCTGTCTTTAGCCTTTAGGTATCTTTTATTTTCCGGATCCTAGCAGAGTCGCTTATTTTAGTGCGCAGAGCAGGAAAGAGAGAGGATCCGAATGAGGCTTACGTTAACGTCCAAAGATATTACAAAAATAGCAGAGTGAGAACATGTAATTGCAGCACATCACGTGAGCATTCACTACTCACTGCTATTGTCTTCTGGTGTTACCTCATTCAGTCCCGAATTCAAAAAGCCCATTTGATCAGCAGCAACACGAAGGAGAGACAGCCTGATTGAGTTCGCCACAGTCAACGGTCCCGTTCAAGCTCAACATATCATCTCTCCACACTTGCACACTGAGATGTTCAGGATCGCTTAGGAGCCAAATTTGACTGTCTCACACAAACAGACAAAAGAGTAAAAGTGTTGTGTGTGGACCAGCTTAGCAAAGTAACGTCGAATATAAACACACTCACGGAGCATTTTGAACATTTGGACGGATTTTCAATATATGTCCTATGCATGATCGAAGGGCACTGACATATGCCAACACGAGTGATGTTGTGTGCAATTTTTCCTTGGCGGCACCAAACAGGCTTTATGGTGCTGTTGATAGCATGCCAACCAAAAGCGGTAAACCGTCTGCGCGAATGGCGGCTTTTAACTGTCGGTGAGAACGCCCAACCAAACTGCTGCCCTGGGTGGGGTTGACTGGATTCTTAATGTGTCGACGACCTATCTTGGCTAGTACGCTGCAAATAGCGCCGTCAAAATGTGGAGTACGGTCGGTCATCACCATCGCCGGGTAACCGAACTGACTAACACTACCGTTCAGAAGGGCTCTCGTGGCCCCTTCTTCAAGCCGCGCACGGTTAAGCCTTGCTTCCTGAAGTTTGACGAGTTTTCCATGACGTAATCGTTTGAACTACTCAAGCTGAACGCACCGCTGCTAAGATGAACCCTCTTCCACTGTTTAGCTATCCACCCTCCGGATCGCCAGCAACGCAAGAAGCAGGATGCAGTCGGGGCCACTGTCCTGGGCCCTCTCACGTTTTTTAGTGGTCTATATTCCAGTTCAACAGCAATACCACATGCAAGACGTCGTCAAGATCCATATTTTTAACCCTTTCCATTTTCCCACGGCCCCATTATCTAGCGAATTATCTTCCTGCTCACTGGTGACCTCCAGGAAACAAGATACCCGCAGAACCCGGGAAAATTTGGGCTTCAGCCTCATACCCGTGTACTACTTCAAGACTCAATACTTCAAGAAGTGGAGCAAGGGACGGGAATGGCTTGCAGCCGGCGAGTGAAACGGACCACCCATAGGAGTGTGTAAACGTACCCAAACAAAGGTGGCGGTGGTCCCACGAGGTCGGCGAGCACAAGACAAAGATGTGTTTTTGGTTCCGGGGATCAAGCTGATGCAGTCTTATTGTGTCTGTGGGTCTTAACATGGAAAACATTTTCGAGCCCACTGACAGATACCTCGTTAGACCTTATGCAAACTAAAAGCTCGGCTACCAGTTTCAGGAGGCAGTCACATCAGGATAAGCCAGGTTATGGAGGGTTAGGAAAGTAGGATAGTAGTGAGCCGGAGGAACTACCTGCTTAGGACGACCTTGTGACACATCGCACACGGTGGTTATCTGGGAAGTTGGGATAGGTACCGTCCTTAAGCTCAAAGGGCTGTTTTTGTCGAAGTTGGTCGGCATCATGGCCCGTAGTTTGGACATGTGGCCTTGTGTCACGTCAGGCTATGGGCCCGCTGCCTTGCACCACGTCCTTAAGCGTGCCGTTATTAGCGCAGTTTCCACTCAGTTATCTACGGAAATATCTCACATGCAGCTTCTCAAGATATCCCCAAAACTTTATACAAATTTGGGTGTCTTTTCTAAACAACAAAATCCGACTTTAGCGCCAGACCTACAAATTGGCTTCTGTCAGAATTCTATGAAATATCATGCCTAAATAGTCCACCGATCACCTCGTTCACCGGGTGGCCAACCGGGTGCAACCTGGAAGCTCTAGACGCCCTCAGCTTTCCATCTCCTCGGTACCTTGTTCAGTACCACTGAACATCCGAGCACTGAAAACCTCCTTTCAGCCAGCCACTTCCTGGACTCAGTTGAGTCTGAAGTCCATGGAGAATAAAACAATCCAAGAACACCGTAGTCTTTATTTTTCCAGATCGTTTGTCTCTTTCCTCAATCAAACAGTCCATGCTCATGGCATGCGGTATGTCACACCACGAGTGCTCCTGCGAAAGATTCAGAAAACAGCCACATCGAAACGCGTGCCCGCTACTGTTTAGAGTCCTGGATGAGAGCACTGCAGTGGAATTCGTTAGAAAAAGAGAGTCCATCGCAAAGTCCACTTCATTTAAAAATATAAAAATTATTTCTGAAGAAACCCAGCCCCAGAGGGAGGTTCTTAGAATAATTGCCGGCAACAAAGTATTCCCACCACCCACCGATCCAGTGACACCCAATCCCTTTGAACAATTTCACACCGTCAGTAAATCGTCACCGCTCCAGCTGGCCAGAGCACGAGTGAAAAACGTAGACCTAGATTTGTCCCGTTCGCCTCCAACTCCACAACGCCCCCCCAAAGGCTCCACGTTGCACCCCAGTCTCCACCACTGCCTACCCACTGGCAAGCAACACAGCTCCTTCTCTCAGCCAGCAGCTCTTCACGCCCAGTTCCATCCGCTAAACAGGCCAACAAATCGCCAGACTCCAACGCGCCACCCCGAACCGAAAAGCCAGCTGCAGCGTTGTCTCCTAGTGCTTCGGTCACAAGTTCACCTCAGTCGCCTGTTGCTCCTAATGGCCAAGACCCCTCTGCATTGACAACATCATGCCCCCATCTCCAACCGACAGTCGACCTACGACCTCTCGCGCTCCAGCAAACCGGCTTATTACCCATCAGCGTCCTCCTCCACGGCCGCGCCTACGAAACCGCATCGCTCACCCCGGCGTTAGCCTATTAGCGCATCTGTTTGGCCCCACGAAGATTCGCATGCCCAACCGCTACATACCGCATCCATCAAGCAGACTCCGCCGCCATCACGCCTACAGAGGCAGTACCAAATAACAAATTTTCCATCAAGTTTACCGCCCCCATCGCTAGCTCTACCAAACCCGAATCACGCAGTACGAGTGACCAACATGAGTGCCAACCGGTACCATAACATGTGGCCCGCACCTTACAATTTATTGCCCCGTGATGTGCCCCACTTTACCGCTGAGCAACATCAATTTCCTCCTCCTTCTCACCACCCAACATTTCCGTACTCTACTCTGACCCCACTACATACTATGTCAACCGACCTCACATGCCAAAGCCACTTTCACCAGCAGCCCTTCTGCTACTACTCCGCCCTCTCACACTCATTCCGTGGAGCCCTGGGAGATGCCTGTGGCTTCCAGAAACTCCACCCGTAACGTTATACCCGTCTCACTCCAATCCCACTTACCCTGCCGTTGGTCACCCTCCTCAATAAGCCGCTATCATAACCATGGTTGCCCGTTCACTTCTGGCCCTCACCCCCATACTGACCCCCGATCACCCCTATTGACTCTTCCTCAATTTATACATGACTAGCCCCGAAGGTCCCACTAAGAGTCACCATGTCATCCACCAGGTCTATTATCCCGAATTACCAAATGACCTCACCATCCAATATTAATCTCTACTGGACTTCATGAGTTTTTATCGATCACCGACGGTATTTCTAATGCAACTTTTCGCCCACATACCGACCCACCATCGCCACTAACAACATTCCCCCGATTTTATCACAGTTTCCCTCCGAAAGCTCCATTAGACACGGTCTGTGTATCTCTTGATCTTTTACCCGGAGCTACTCACCTGCCGCCGCACCTAATGCTGCTCCCCATTAGTTTTCCAGAGCGTTTCACCCAACTTGCATCCTACGGCGGTCACCGTTCTGGTGTCTCCGTAGGCTTGACACCCTTCAATCAGGCGTCCTATATAGGCGACCGCAACGTACTCTACAAACCACTACCATGCAACCGCCTGTTAATCTTTCGAGCCCAGTTAATAGTCCACCTGGTGACACCCTCCTGGTTGACAACCCAGCTGCCGGAAGCTTACTCGACCCAAATAGTCAGCAGCTGCCCTCACGTGGAGCCCTGGCTCCTTGTACCATCAAAGATACAGGCGGAGTTTCCCTCCTACTGCTGAATTCCCGTTCGTTGTTGAAAAAGAATAATGACTTGAGGAAACATGTACTTGCTTCTAGCTTTGACATTGTTCTGGTTACAGAAGCATAATTATCCGATCACATCCCGACTGACGTTGTCTCGTTGGTAGGCTATAACTCCTTCCGAGCAAGCAGGGTGAACCGCCGAGGCGGTGGTTGTCTTGCATACATTAAACACAAATTTACTACCATCCTCCTTCACCACCCAGTGCTTGACTGTATTCCTGACTCGCTTTGGCTTTCCTCTCTTATTCCTGGAAACGTGTTGCATGTTGGGTGCCTCTACCGAGCACCTACTTCTAGATACTCTGATTTCCCGCATACCGTTAGGGCTTTCGAATGCATTTCTACTCTACCTTTAGGTCCAGAGTTCATAGCATGGGACTTTAGCACTCCGGGCATTTGTTGGAACACAATGACTGCCCCCTCTCGTTTATCCGTTTTCGTTCTGGACACCTACTCCGCAGGATGGACAGAGCATGTCTCTACTCCAACAAGGCACAACAATATCCTCGATTCGGTGTCCACTCATGGCCTCCCTGACGTGAAATTCTCCGTCACACAAAACCTTCCCGGTAGTGACCACAAAATGGCCATATGTCACTTCACTGTTACACAAGAATCATGCCCACCTGAATTTGTCGAAATCCAAATCCAAAACACCTACAGACTGACTAACTGAGCCCAGTTGCCTACCTCCCTCCGGGGCATTGACTGGTCTGACTTCTACCTCACATCCGATCCGCAAAATGCAGCTGATGTGTTCTATGTCAAGTTGCTTTTCTCTATAAATTTCCTTATCTCGATCCTTAGGCGTATTAGAGCCAGGACTATCAAAATTGACAGACTTCGACAAAAGATTTCCAAGCTCCAAAACTAGTTCCTCAGGAATCGAGATCTCTCTCTGACACTCAGAATAAACCGATACTCCCGTGAACTCTATGCAACAACCGAGAATAAGCTCAAAAAGCAAGATTGAACTGAACTACAACAGCCCCACAATATGAAGCTTCTTTCTAGACTGCTAAAATCTCTCAACTCGAGCAGCACTGAAAACAATATCCCATTACTTATCCAAAATGGCACCCATCCTGACTCGCCAGAAGATATGGCTGAGGTTCTCAACTGCTGCTTTGCCTCAGCTCTTAATACGGACACTAACCCTCCGCCACTCTGCTACCCGATGCTCACACAGGACGCGATATCAACCATAACATTTACCACGGCCAACGTCAGGAACTTCCTGGCCAACACAGAACACTCCTATCATCCAGAGCCTGATGACCTTCCACCTGTCCTACTTCAATTTGGAGGACCTGATCTAGTGCTCCCATTGCTGAACCATTTTTAATTATCCATGTCGTCCGGAACCTACCCGGCTCAGTGGAAAGCGTCCTGTATAATTCCACAACACAAAAATGGGCCTTTGCACGATCCGGGGAACTATTACCCCATAAACCACACTTTGATTGTTTCCAGGCTCATTATTAGAATAATAAAGGACCAGCATGCAAATTCCCTGACCTCTCGAAACCTCATCAACCCAGCTAAGCATGGATCCCTAAGGTTCCGTTCGTGCCTCACGTGTTAGACGGACTTCCTCGATTTAATCACTTCTAAAGCAGGCAGCAACAGGTCAACCATCGTCATCTTTTTTGGCATGACTAAAGCTTTCCACCGTGTATCTCACGCTCGCTTACTGCCAAGAATTAAATCCTACGGAGTCGCTGACCCCCTTCTGTCTTGGCTATCATCTTACCTGTCTGAACGTTCTCAAACCGTCATCGTGAACGGGACGTCCTTTCGGCCCAAACAAATCACTAGCGGGGTCGTACAGGGTAGCTTTCTAGGTCCTCTCTTATTTCTTGTGTACATAAGTGACGTCTTCCAAGTAGTGCGTCATGGCATGACATTCCTCTTTGCTGTCGACATAAAACTAGTCTATACTTTTGAGGCGAAATCCTTGCACTCAGCTGCCATTGGTATTCTGTCAGACTTGAAGTCCCTTTACGAATGGTGTACTCAATGGCTGATGGAGTTTTCGGCAGCTAAGAGCTCTCTTCTGCCCTACAAAGGCCACGTTCCACCTTGCTCCCTCACAATAAATGGCCTGCCGATTCCCAGTACTCTCATGGTAAGAGATCTGGGCCTGCATTATTCATGTTCCTCTAACTTCCATGAACAAGCATTGACCCAAATTGTCAAGGCAAGAAGGATGACTGCACTTATCCTCAAGACATACAGTACTCAGGAGAGTAAGCTCCTGGTATTTAAGACACACGCCAGGTCGCTGTTGAAATACTGTCCCTGGTTTTTATCTTGATGCGAAAGGCCGAACGGGTCAATATAGAGAAAGTGCAACGCTCCTCCACCAAAAAGTTAATTAGCACCTCTTCCAGCCTTAACTACAGAGCTAGGTGCGAACTGCTCCGGCTTGAACATCCATGGTTACGTCTTATAAAGCTCAATCTTTCATTTCTCTTCAGCCTCCTGCACTCAAAAGTCCACTCTTCTGATTACCCACTTTGCTTCTCTGGTAAGGCTCCTTTCTCCCTCCGTCACAGACATTCACCATTACAACCCCCCAACCTAAGCTCTCAGTCAGATCTAGATATTTTTCGGTTATCTGTCCCACCCTCTGGAATAAGCTTCCTGACTCGCTGCGATCGTATCGCACGCCAAAAGAATTTAAAGGGGCACTATGCAGAATCCTAGATGCATCTTTTGTAATCAGCATGACCCGCAATAACATTACCACAGACGAAGCATATGAAGACCGTCTTGATTACTAGACCACAATGGGCCATAATCTTTTGCGTCCGACGCCTTTGTTAAGACCCGTCTGATAATCACACCCACTTATACTGATATACATATATACATATGTGTACATATATACATACATCGGTATACACATATATGTATATATATGTATTTATATATATATCTTGGGTATGCAGCGCCGATTTTTCTTCTCCCCCCATCAGATCGTGCCATTTTACACTATAATTTGCATACACATATTTCACCCGCAATTAAAAACCAGATCAAAGCTCTGTTAGAGCAATACCAATCCGGTAGAAGTCACCTGACTTTGACTCACTGTTATGCCTGGTGCTCGGTTCCTGTATATGCCTGCCTACCCCGCCTTTCTCAGTTTCAACCTTTTTGGGTTCCGTGCTAAACCCTCAACCAGCTTGCAGATGCCCAATGCAGTAGTTAATGCGCGGTTGGAACAGTTATACTATGCGGCCTCTGCTCTGGCGACACCCCGGTATTGATATGCCTACGGTTCACAGCCATGGGCTAAACCTCACCCGTATGGTTGACGGAATGATCAACGTAATCATCGCACTTCTATAGCTTACCATCCACCACTTCACCTTTTCTATGTTCTTCTCGAGCCCACGCACTAATAGTGATGACAATAGTCAGAGGTGATTTGTCTGCTAAGTTGTAGACTCACCTACCCATCCAAAATGTCTTCTGACGCTGGCTCCCTTTAAAAAAACCGTTTTGCCTTTTAGTGATAGGTGCTCGCCTTCACTAATTTCCTCTGTCTCAGGCCAGAATTCAGCGGTCTCATCCTGATTTTATTGCGCCTCTCTCGCATACTGGAGTCTTGCCACGCAGATTACTAGTCTTCAGTAACTAAGCCTCACTTCTCTGAGCATATGCTCATGGTAGGTTAGGACCCCATTCCAACCGGAATCCGTATACCTCTGATTTCTCATGACCCCGCAAAATACCAGCACTTTTGCTTTCACATGAAAAAGCCCCACCTTAATGCTGAGTGCTTTCCTTCCTTTTCACTGTTTGCCGTCCTCGACCACGGCTGGTGGACCGACCAGACTGCTACTCTCCTACTGTTCTTCCAGATAATACCCTCTACTATTGTTTTATTCCTGGTTCCCAAAAGGAATCCCTCTCCTCATCCACCACTTACCTGATATCTCCCTAATCTCTACTATCACCCAGCTACCCTAAAAACTACTAGTCTCGGCCCAGGTATCCCTAAAAGTCCGGCCCACTAGCCGAATGATAACTAGATGTTCAGATAACAAAATGTTCATTTTTTGGTTTCCATCAAAACGATAACCATAACCCACAGCTGGAACACCATCCAGACTGCCGCACTCCTCACCTCCTTCAGACGACTTGATCAATCGGATTGACGATGGTTTGGACATATACCCTTGCCTGCTGACGTTATAAAAGGCACAGTACACGGCTGACCATAGTCCTGTAACCGGAGTAACAGACCCTCATGAAAGTCTCACCGGATCGCGGAGCTGATTCCTGACACCAATTATCCCCCCACATCCGCTTAACATCCATTTCCGGTAATCCATTCCAACAGTTCAATTCATTCCACGTAGCAGCACGAAACCAATGACCGGAACCCAGCCCTTGCCGCTGCCTTCCCAACCTATTCTGCCCACCTCCTCAAACTAGCCCCTTTCTGCCGCTGCCTTCACCATTCTACCTGACACCACCTGCAACCAAGATCTTTATGAAACAGAATACCAGCCGTCTGTAGCCAACCAGGATTTGAATAATAATTCCTTTATCACATATAAAAAATAATTTATCTTTACACTCTTCCAACTTTACCTATCCGCATCAGTAGCGTTTGCCTCCACTAGTCCCTTTCTACTACTACGGCTCCTCTTTGACGATCTGTTCTGCGTCCATACACCATTCATGCCCTTCAAATGTTTACTGCATTCCTTGTTAATTTTTTCGCTTTCATGTAAATTCCCACATGACACTGAAATCACCTGCACAAAAGGTCTGCTTTTTATCGCATATGACTCATTTGCATTTATTTCACATGCTTCCCCCACAATTAGTTACCCAATGCTGGATCAGTCTTCTACATTTCGCTGGCATCTCTGACTGCACGTTAAGAGCACCATGCGGACTTCACGTTTAATCTCGTTTTTTGGTAACTCTCCCGCCCGGTTACTCGTTAGTGATCGTCGAATTGTCCAGTTGGTACACCCTAGCGTCCATTTCTGGATGCCATGACCCGTCGCAGCCAGTTTTCGGCATCCGTAAGGCATATCGTGTATTACTTCTGTCTCAACTTGCTGTCCATTTTGTGATATCCAACCTATTGTTTTTCTGGTCCTTGCGACCACTGCACTTTATAACATTCTCCAGTGTCACTTATATCAGCATTCTCACGTTTCCCCAGCTATCCACACCACCTCGATAGTGTCTAAACATACGGGCGTAAATATAGCCCGACTGAAGTTGTGAGACTGTTATGAGGAACGGTTGAAACAGATGAATCGGTGCCCGTAAAAAATGAGATTGACGTGAAGTGTTATGGTAGGGCGTTTTTCTGAATGCTTACCGCACTGGTATACAAGCGTTGTGATCAAGGTTAGCGCCATCATTGACCATGACTGCTGTTGGTGCTGCGGGTGCGGCTTTGGTTGAGGGTTCTGCGGTATTTTCTCGCTTGAGCCGCGATACGAAGAAGGGTTTTTCAGCTTTTGAAAATGACTTTCGGGTTTTTCAAAACAAAACATCAACTTTTTTCTGTATTTGTGATAGTGTTGTTACCGTTGGAAGTATGATTCACCAAAATGATTATCAGTTCTGACGCATGTTTGAAAGATGCACCAAAAGTAGCGTCTCCTGGCCCCCGGATATTTGGTTTATACATTACCGCCACCCAATTCGAAACCGGTTTATAATTCCCGCTTTACCCACTACCACTTTGATTCACTCAAAAACTACACGACTTTAGTGTCTTACTTCGACTACCGTGTGATTCCTGAACTTAAAAATTGAGAATACCTTACACTATTATGTACTGCTGTATTCTCTGATCTCGCCTTGTGCATGTGCCTTGGTCACGCTCAAGAAATATACAATTGTCATTATTCACTGAATAATCCCATTTCATTGTATATAGAAAACACGAATAGCGAACAAGCTCGTTTTCGAAAACATCATCCTCGTGGCTAATACAGTTACATTTATAGGTTAGAAATGAATAAATTATGATCAACGTCTGTGTGTTAAAGTGTGATTGGATGATCATCAAAATTGGTGTTGCGTAGTTAGGAAAGATAGGAGGGGAAATGTTGTTATTTAGTGGTTGGGAAAGGAGCCAGTGAAAAAATGAACAAGTGTTTCGGGGGTTATCCATTTCCGGTTTCAGCAGAAGGGTCAACGTATGGGTCACATTGAGCTCCAGGGTAGGTCTCGGACCACGGCCACGGTAGCTTGAGTGCCTTAATGAAACGCTCCTGTGAACAAAGCGATGGATTGAATAATCTGATCGCCACAGCCCCAGCCGTTGTTAAATGTTGTTTTCGAGCGGCTTCCGGCGCGTTCGTAGGGACTCTGTAGACTATTTTGAACGCGTCTTCGTTTACTTGATGTCCAGTGTCAGCAAGATGTGCCACAATCGCGCTGGTGATGGATTTTCTGTTTCCCGTCGACAGCCAAGTTGGTTTGTGCTTTTTGATCCTTTGTGATAGTTGCCGTGTCGTTCTCCCTATATAGCTTGCCGAACATGAACAAACAAACGAATGGGTTAGCTTGGATGAGGTGAGGACAGTTAACTTGTATTTTAGGTCCGTCGAGATCACTGGTCGACTGGTGAAGTGAATACGCAGTGTAGCAGCTGGAAAGGTGCGAGCGATTGCCTTTTCCAAGCGTCTTATTAGTAACTCGCTTTTGTCATCTCCTTTGAAGGGGAGATGAATATATAAATCTTTCTTCTTCACGGTCACTAACGCTTGTCTCGTTGCCCCTTCTGCTGTGTTCTTTTGGATGAAGCGCTCGGGGTATCTGTTATCCAATAGCGTTTGCTTCAAAATGTCTAATTCATCACTCACCGTCTCATTTGAGCAAATCATTCGCATACGGGCTGCGAGTGAGCGAATAAGGTTACGCTTACGTCCGACGGGTACAAAGCTGGCAAAATTGGTGTACTGGCCTGTTCACGTCGGTCTGCGATATACGCGAAGGAGCAGTTTGCCATTGCCACCTCTTAAATGAAGCACATCTAGAAAGTGGAAAGTGTTCCTTTCTTCTACTTCCGACGTAAAGTCAACCGTATTATGTGCCTGGTTGAGCTCCTCCACCAATGACTCCAGCCGTGTATGACTGTCAGTTAGAACGAAACTAACATCTGGGTATCGGCAGTAGATGATCAGACTTTCCATCGTATCGCGAAGTTTCCCGTTTTCCAGCTTAGCCATGAATATATCAGCAAGGGGCCTAGAGGTGACACCGTAGCTACTCCGTCGGTCTGATAGTATATTTCTCTGTTGAAGGTAAACTGAACACTGAAATTGTAACGTAACAGAAGTTCCTTCAGATGGCTTACTAGGATATCGATGTTGAAATCGTTTTCTACGATGAAATCGCACAAGTAATTGATCGTTTCCAGAAGCGGCACGTTGGTAAACAAAGATGTCACATCCAAAGAGGCCATCGTTAGATCTTGAGCACGTTGCTCGCTGATCAGTTCTATGAATTGAAACGTGTCCTTTAGGTTGTAGAGAGCAATCTTCCGGCGAACCGTTTCAAGTGCATCTACTAGCCATCGGGCGACTGAGTGATACGGGGATGCACTCATGTCCAGTACAGGTCTCAATGGAATTCCCCAATTTGAGAACCTTTGGTAACCCGTAAAGTCGAAGAATAGTGGTGCCAGTTAGTCTTAGCTGTTCTATGGTTGTATGGGAGATAACATTGAGCCCCATTAGTGACTCTAGAGCTTTGGTTAGTTGCTCCTTCACTATTCTGGTTTTGTCCTTTTCTCCTTCTGGTTTCTTGAACTTTATCGGATCCTTTAGTACATGATTCATCTTAGCGATATAATCTCTACAGTCCATAAAGACAACCCGGGATCATTTGCCTGGTTTCGTGATGACGATGTCATTGTTATTCCTTAACTTTCTCAACGCCTCTCTGCTTTGATTATTAGGAATACTTCTACTGGTCCTTTGGGTTCGACGATATTGATGCGAGCAGTCAACTGGGGTTATTTTGGAATCACAAGTGGCTTGCTGTGATGTCTATGTCAAGGAGTAGGTTTGAGCATGTAAGTTTTCAGAATGTACATCCACGTCCAACTGACCGTTCTTAGACGTAGGAAAACAGCAATTCGGCCCTAGTGATAACACTTCCAATGTTGGTTTATCCAAAAACAAAGGGGAAGAGTTATGCACATACCGTTCTGGATCCACCGGCAGGTTTCTTCTTGGTTTAGCCTAGTTTAGCGAGTTTCTTACTGACTCATTTTGCGATTGTCCTTAGCAAACTGTTTGAAACTGGTTCTTTGTTCCTCGTCTAGTTGGTCGAGAATGAGTCTTTGTTGCGCGCTGTTTCGTTCAGAATGGGTTACTTTCATTCGTAAGGTGTCTAGTTGGTTTCTGGTGTGACGTTTCAGCATGATTGCATCTGGTCTTATTTGAACAGGTCTCAAAGTCTTCCAGCAGGGCTTTGGAAATCCATTCTGATCAACACAACTGCATAGAAAATCTATTGACGCTTTCGTTTCTGCAAGCTTGGTTTCGCAACACAAATGACGATTCAGCTCGTTGATAACCAGCGCTAAATTGAGATTGCGTAATTCACTGAATAATCCCATTTCATTGTATATAGAAAACACGAATAGCGAACAAGCTCGTTTTCGAAAACTTCATCCTCGTGGCTAATACAGTTACATTTATAGGTTAGAAATGAGTAAGTTATGAACAACGTCTGCGTGTTAAAGTGTGATTGGATGATCATCAAAATTGGTGTTGCGTAGTAAGAAAGATAGGAGGGGAAATGTTGTTGTTTAGTGGTTGGAAAAGGGGCCAGCGAAATTTTTAATGCCAAATCTAAACACATGCACGTTGTGTGCAATTTTTCCTTGGCGGCACCAAACAGGCTTTATGGTGCTGTTGATAGCATGCCAACCAAAAGCGGTAAACCGTCTGCGCGAATGGCGGCTTTTAACTGTCGGTGAGAACGCCCAACCAAACTGCTGCCCTGGGTGGGGTTGACTGGATTCTTAATGTGTCGACGACCTATCTTGGCTAGTACGCTGCAAATAGCGCCGTCAAAATGTGGAGTACGGTCGGTCATCACCATCGCCGGGTAACCGAACTGACTAACACTACCGTTCAGAAGGGCTCTCGTGGCCCCTTCTTCAAGCCGCGCACGGTTAAGCCTTGCTTCCTGAAGTTTGACGAGTTTTCCATGACGTAATCGTTTGAACTACTCAAGCTGAACGCACCGCTGCTAAGATGAACCCTCTTCCACTGTTTAGCTATCCACCCTCCGGATCGCCAGCAACGCAAGAAGCAGGATGCAGTCGGGGCCACTGTCCTGGGCCCTCTCACGTTTTTTAGTGGTCTATATTCCAGTTCAACAGCAATACCACATGCAAGACGTCGTCAAGATCCATATTTTTAACCCTTTCCATTTTCCCACGGCCCCATTATCTAGCGAATTATCTTCCTGCTCACTGGTGACCTCCAGGAAACAAGATACCCGCAGAACCCGGGAAAATTTGGGCTTCAGCCTCATACCCGTGTACTACTTCAAGACTCAATACTTCAAGAAGTGGAGCAAGGGACGGGAATGGCTTGCAGCCGGCGAGTGAAACGGACCACCCATAGGAGTGTGTAAACGTACCCAAACAAAGGTGGCGGTGGTCCCACGAGGTCGGCGAGCACAAGACAAAGATGTGTTTTTGGTTCCGGGGATCAAGCTGATGCAGTCTTATTGTGTCTGTGGGTCTTAACATGGAAAACATTTTCGAGCCCACTGACAGATACCTCGTTAGACCTTATGCAAACTAAAAGCTCGGCTACCAGTTTCAGGAAGCAGTCACAGCAGGATAAGCCAGGTTATGGAGGGTTAGGAAAGTAGGATAGTAGTGAGCCGGAGGAACTACCTGCTTAGGACGACCTTGTGACACATCGCACACGGTGGTTATCTGGGAAGTTGGGATAGGTACCGTCCTTAAGCTCAAAGGGCTGTTTTTGTCGAAGTTGGTCGGCATCATGGCCCGTAGTTTGGACATGTGGCCTTGTGTCTCGTCAGGCGATGGTGACGTACTCAGTCGATGCACTCGTGTTATTGTGTTGGAGACGGGACGGAGTACCCGAAAGATGCGTTGTATTTCCACAGCAAACTGTGGGTCAAAGTTCAAGTGGCGAACTTCTGACGATGAACATCAATCGGAAGCTCACCCCAGTGTGCGAACCAATGACTTGAGATCTGCAAGTCTTGTGGACGAACAGCCTTCCAGTGTGTGTCGAAAATGGCGGAGGCCCAAGCAGGTGGCTAGTAACTACCTTTCATTTTATCGGACCAATGTTCCACGGATTGTGGGCGCTCAGAGAATAAAGCAGCACTGCTTCAACTGCTGTGTCCGAAGCATCGGACGCTACCAAAACAGGGGCCGAAGAGTTGGGGTGAGTAGGGAGTGCTATGTTGTCGATGGCCTCCTTGATGGAGGCAGAAACGGCTTATTTCTCTCCGGGCAACATATGCTTCCTTTTATTTCACCACAACAGGTCGGTGAGTGGTTGCATGATCTCCACACAGTGAGGAACAAACAGGCCGCGAAAATCCACCAAGCCGGTTAAGTGACCCAACTGGCAAAGCAGTTGAGGTTCGGGGCAGGCGAGAATAACGGCAACTTTATTAGGCAGAGGGCGAATACCCGAGGACGAAATGGAATCTTCCAGGAAGGCGATATTACTCTTGTTTCTTTTGCAATTCAGTATCTTGGTCGGTGCGCCATACTGGCTGAGGCTTTCGAAAGGTGTCTTTAGGTGAACAGCGTGATCCTGTTTTGCGGAAAAGGCCATCGAAGCACAATCTGGACGTACGTAGACATTCTCTCAACCACTTTCGGCCTAGTGTATGAGCCGCTGAGTCCCAACGGCATACACAGACACTCGAATAGTCCGAAAGGCGTAGTGACGGCAGCTCAAGAGATATAGGCCTCCTCTACTGGGATGGGCTTACACCCGCTAAGTTAACCGGTACCATTGAATACGAGGCAACCTGGTGGAGACGAAGAGGGGTCCTGTATATGAGGATCCGTGCACCTACCGCGGAAGGTGATCCGGTTGATTTGACAAGATCGCCAGTCGCCTTTATATTTGGGAACTGCATGAAGGGGTGAGACCCCAGGTTTGCTGGAGGAGCGTGCTATTCTGAGCTGTATCAAGTGTTCGAACTCGGTCTGTGCTTCAAGGAGCTCGTCTGGTACTAACCAGTGTGGCCCACTTAGGGAGGATTTACTTCATCCCCAACTTGCTTTTTCACCCCCGGCGGGAGGTGGCCTGCTACCCACCCAAACAAGCTTGGATCACTGGTTTTACGGCTGCTTTCGAATTTCAATTCGACCATAATGGGCCTGAGTTCTGGATCCGCAAACTTGAATGCCGGTACACGCGGCGTGGTAGCCCAAAGGTGGGGTCTGCGGCTTTCCGCTCTGCAGACATAGCTTAGTGATCCACTTATCGAGAAGACGGTAAGGGCCAACAAAAAAGCAACAATACTAGAGGCAACTGAAAAGTCAGTCACAGAAACTGGGCACCACAGTTGCAGGACAGAAAAAGATTTGGCCGATAAACAAAGCTCCAACGAATAGAAAACAATAAAACAGTAGAAACAGTACGTAAACGGGAGCCTAAACAGTGAGAAACAAGGAAACTCACGTGACCTGGCAACCACATCGGACCCTCTGATCGTGCAGTCGTGTGGACCTTACCTCGCAGTTTCTCATAAGCGTGTTCTTCGGTCTTTCTTACTACGCGGAACACCTGCACCTTGCTCTAATGCTCGGCGCTGAATAAATGAGTTAACCGGAACGGCATTCTCTAAGACCCCTGACAACAAGAAGGCGACCGACAGAGATAGTGGTCAGCGTGTATTTGAGACTGCGCGTGGGAGCGCGCACGAAAGCTATGGGCAAATGACTGCCACGCTTAGCAATCGGGTTAGGTCAGATCAGTTAAGGTCGCATGACTTGCATCTTTGATATGACTGATAAGTTCAAGTGTTTGGATCTACTAGCCTCAGGTGAATCGGGCCGGGCTGCAGCACCGAGTGATCCAGTAACGTTTTTTGGCTCAGTAACTAGCACAGTGGTAGCAATAAAGCAGAACAAATGTGCTTTCAGTCAGTAGGAGAGACAGTATCACAACTTGGTTACGTGGTCACAACCCCCGTTTATCTATCACACCATCTTATCAACCTAAAGTCGGGTAGATAAAAGAACAAGCACGGTGGCGGTAGTGAAACCAAATGACGGAAGGGAGATGAGGGGGGGGGGAGAAAAGAAAAGTAAGAAGATGCAAACCTTTTAACTTAGGATCAGCACCCGGCCAGTAGGAGGCGGGTAGGGACGGAAACAGATGGAAGCTTGATGGCTAGCAGCTGAGTGGAAGGAATGTTTTCTGAGAATGATGTTGGGAGCAGCCAGAAGAGATTTCTGACCAACAGCCGTCTGGATGAGCCCCGAACACCCCACAGTTTTGGAGGCCACCACATCCCCTGAGACTTGTTTCCAAGGATTCACCACACTTCATGTCAAGACCGCGTCGTGAAACTACGATGTGCTCGTGGTCTGGCCGGCTTCAGCTCATCCACCGATAGCCATGTTATTTCAAGGTGTGAGGAGAGGAAAGATTGGTTTTGATATTCTCTTTAACTGCATGAATGCATCGATAACGTCCTCTCTCCAATGTCTCCGTTCCAGCAAGACCAGGCTCAGTTGTTCTAGTCTGACTGGATATGGCACATACTTAATCCCCGTTTTGAACCTCCTGAAGTGCCGCTGAACTTCTCATAGTGCATGCTTGTCACTTAACAGTGACATCTGCCAAGATGGGACACAACTTTCCAAGTGTGGTGGAGCTATCGCCTTAGAAGTAAACCACAGTAGGCAGGCTCCCTGGAGCTAGCCCGCCTGGCTAGTTGCTCCAGCGTACGAGAAGCTCCAGCTGAGGCAGAATACGTTGCGGTGCGGGCCTAAAGTGTAAGTGTACTTGTGCTCCCAGCTCTGCCATCTACTCCTCACGCTGGGTTGTACAGTGACCGGGTATTTCTACTTTCTTCCCCCGTAAATGGTCGCTGGAAAAAGGCATTTGCACTTCCTTGCGTTTGGTAGTAGGTGCCGTTTGCTTTTTCACTCTTGGATGCTCGATGTATCCCTGTATACAGAAGCCAAAGGGACTTACCACAGGCTGCAAGTCTTCGGCGAACAGAAAGCTGTGGATCGTTGCTGCCTGCGATAAGCCGTTTATGTAGAAAATAAATAGCAATAATCTAAGAACTGACCCCAGTGGTAACACAACGTTTTCCCCGGCCGGGTTTGACTTGCCGTCATCCATCCGAACGTGGAATGACCCATCCCTCATGTAGATCCCTATCGAGGCCGCCTCTCTGAGGGATTTTCCTGCACTGTCTAGCTTAGATTGCAAAAGTGGGAAAATTACGGGATCAAAGGCCCTCGAAAATTCATTGGGGCGAACTTCATCCAGCTAACCGCTGTCAAAATGTAACGCTACCTATATATATTGGTATATTTCTCGGCCATGGTCGAGATGCACGCTGTAGCGCATGATCATGGTGTAACACGTTACGTAATAAGATGAAATGTTCACAAATTCTAAGTATGAAAGTCGAGAGTATCAGGGATGAAAAAACAAAGACAGGAAAAGTTTGAATGGATCATTCTGATAATGGTTTGCGCGGCAGTTCCAAACCAGTTTCGAATCCGGGCTAGGCAGTGGTGCGCGGTGGAGATATCGAGAAAATCGTTCACGCAGTGTTAAGGAGGCATTATGAACAAGAATGATGCAAGCCCGGGAAACCAGAGGCCAAGTAAGGTTCTGCAGATGGAGTAAATTTTGAACAAGAAGAAAAGGGGGGAAAATCTACGCATGCGAAGAGGATAGCGATCCATGAAGACAATGCAGACCCTGAATGACGGATTTACCGGAGTTCGATAAACGGAATGAGTTTTGAAGCAGGCGGACATGAGGCCAATTTCGTGAAAGTGAACTGGTGGATGTGGGAGAAACAGCAGTCCATGAGTTTAGATTCAGGGCCAGTAACATGCACTATTCAGAAATAAGAAGGCGCAACCGGAGGGTCCCCGAGAAGTGGAGAGTCAAATTCCAGCAGGCTACGGTTCGGAGGAAAGGTAACCTGTGGTAACGGATAATAAAGTGGGGAAATCTCTGCATAGACTTCAGCGTTATTATGCTGTTTCAATGACAAATATATATGTATGTGATGACGCATTTGCCTTCAGTGTTATTCTGGTAACGTACGACGTCAAATGCGTAAGTTTCGTCTGGCAGGGCAAAGTATGTGTCGGTCAATCAGCCGAGTGTGGCTGTATGTTAGCCGCATGCGCGTAAACTGGAATTCGTGTTCGTTGCGCTAGAAAACGCTGAACGATCTGATAAGCAATTATGGGGTATTTCCTGTTGTGTGGTTTGATTTCGGTAACAGTTGCCATGGTAGGTTCCACTTGAGTCTCTGTCCGTACGAGTCAAAGCGGTCTCCTTGGTTAGCCAATTTGGCGACTGAGATAGCGGGAGACAACAAACCTGAAATAAAGGGAGATTGCGGTCTGGACGTGGTTCCAGCTGTGGGTTATGATAATATATGAAGACAATAAACAATGGATTGGTTAGGTCTATGTGAGTGGGGCATGGGTAAAATAGGCTCTCAGTGGATTTGAGCTATACTGCTGCAGGCCGAAGAAGTTGCGTACACTGGCTTGGTAACCGTATGCATTTCAAAGGATTTATGATTTGCCCGTGGTTAGTAATGATAACCCTCAATACCGTTTGCTTACGCAGAACGCAGTTTGGCAACGAGGCGATAAGATAGGTTTGAAATAACAGACAGAGCGATTAGGACTATCATACTGTTTGCGTGGCGCCACGCTGTTGCTGTCTCTTTCGGTATAGCGGTTGTTCTATACTGAGTAGTTTCTGAGGAGTCAAAGTAGAAGGAACTATTGGGGTGACAGTGGTTATAGATTAAGGGTAATTGGTCACTTGCCTTGGAACATTGACGTGAGTTCATCTATGATCTTCCTCGATAGTGCTATCGTACTGAGATTAAGCTCTAATGTGAGCAAGGAAATCTGATGTGGTTATGATTGCATGGTTACCGTGGTATCTTTTTCGTTGTTATCGTGCTGCAATGCAGGACTACACCGATGTGAGGACTGGTTTGGGGAACCGTGAGAGGTGGGTCCGAATTTTCGTCAGGGAAGCAAACTCTAACGGTCTACATTCGGTGCTCATGGTAGGCGGCACAAGAGCCTGCTTCAGGTAGGGAGGTAGCACGATAAACAACCACTGGCATCCAGCACGTGGCGCTCCAAGAATGATCCACACTATTTTAGACGTTCTTATTATTTTTTCAATGGTTTTATCACAGTCAGGTATCTGGCTATCAGAGAAGGCGTGCTGCTTTTGGTGGGTGACCACAGCTCCCACGCCCCGGCCGAAACATGGACCGCATGTAACAAGCCGCGTCGGGAATAGGTCAACCACACCAGTCAATCAGTAGCGACACTACAACCCGGAGACATGGGTCAAATGTGACAAGGCTGGTGTGCCTGGAAGACAAAACAGTGGGGTATTTTGTCTCACTTTTTTGTGCCAATCTCTTACATTTTGGTGTTCGTGTCTTATTGGTGGTTAACTCTGTGCAGAGAGACCATCACGGCCAGGAATGTTTGCAGAAGTACTGCGTTAACACTCGCCTTATCCGTGAAGTCAGAACACCCAGGCCATTTACATGGGACAAAAAATGCTGGGGGAGGTAGAGTCAACCACAGCTTGCGATTATTCAGTGGGGTTTATGTTCAACAAAAGCCAGTCTGCACAAAGATGGGGTACAACTTGCAGCACTAACAAAGTGATTCGTCGGTACGATCCACAAATGGTTAGTAGTTTTGCTGGCTAAGTATCAAATGTTGCATAGGCCAATCGTGGAGGATGCTAGAGTTCTGTGATGGAGACGGAATTTGAGCTGTGAATGTCTAATGGTGACTACTGGATGGAGGTTGAGGAGTGTGACAGGTGCTGCGTCTTGGGTTAGAGACAGAGGCAAAAACCTAATAATAATCAGCACAGGAAATGTTCAAAGACTATCTTTCTTGCTTCCAGTGGTATTTCATAAATTCAAATACGACTTCTGAAGCACTGGCCTCAGTCATGAGAGTTATTATGTTTAGGCGTTGTAAACTGGTAGGTTTACGCTCAGTGATGGCATCTACGGCGTATGGTGTGGCACATCCTAGATTATCAAGGGTTCGGGTCATTATCCAGCGTTTCCCTCATAAGCTCTGTCAAAAGACATATAAGGATTCGTAAGAGCGATCAGTTTTTGGATGTCCAGAGCTATGTGCAGTCGAGACTTACACACAATTAGGGAGCCTACGGAACGGACATCAGCTGGGAGTTTATTTCAAAGAGTTGCATATTTCAGGAGGAAGAAGTTGATGGTAAAAATTGAGATTGTTTTGCTGTCCTAGATCGTATGAATGAACCGCTGAGTTCCGTAATTGCTGCATCGATGGAGTCAACCCTATGTGGGTCTAATTGAGCCTAGGTTGCTCAAAGCGGTTATTTGATTTATTAGTACCCTATACCTACCTCAAAGGCCTGAGCCCTTGAAATATGCGGACTGTATATCCTAGTCAGGGTGTCCACCGTTAGGGCTATGCATATTTCCTGTTTGAAAGCCACCGATGTCGGTGATAATGCCCGATTTCGTTGTGGTAGCTTCGGCAAAGGGACAGACACCAAGAACTCATTGTTACGTAAGGGATAAGTAGAAAGGGTTCTCACCTGAGGTGCTGAACTACATGATCTATTCTTCAAGATATTGTGAAAGAAAAGAAGGTTATTTCTCATGCGGCGTAGCCATAAGGGATCGATTTTCAGCCGCTCACAACGTTCCATGTAATTAGAGGGCGAAGAAAAACCTATGAGGTGTTTCGTGAATGCCCGTTTTACGTTCTCAAACGCTATACGGTCCTTTTGTCGTATGTTGGAACAAATGATTGAGCCGTATTCCAGAAGAGGTCTAACATGGGACTTAAAAATGTTTAGTTTACTTTCTGGCAAAATAAATGTTTGATGTATTAGCCCGATCGTACGGTGTGCTTTAGCCACCTGGATGGCTGCGTGTTCCAAAAAGTCAAACGTACATGAGTAGTGTAGACCCAAGTCACGTACCTGAGAGTTATTGGGGATGAATTTGCCGTTTATACTAAATCTTCCAGTGGGGACGTGACATTTATACGTAATAATATTACTTTTTTCGGCGGAAAAACTCATTTTCCAATCACCACTCTAGGAGCTGAGAGCGAGCAGTTCCCTTGTAATGTCATCTACGGTAGAGGCTAACGCCGCGGGCTCAAAAGTGTACACGATTTTGATATCATCTGCGAACAGGAAGGGAACTTTCCGTTGGAAAATGGTAGATATATCGTTAACGTACATCAGGAACAGTAATGGGCCCAGTACACTACCTTGTATCACCCCACTGATTACGGGACGGGGTTCGGACAAATTTCCGCCTATAATTACAACCTGGTCTCGGGCTGTTAAATAGGATGCAAACCAAGCGAGCATCGGGTCCACGATTCCATATGTTTTGATCTTCTGTAGTAACCGGACGTGGGATACTCTGTCAAAAGCCCTGGTCATGTCCAAAAAGATCACGATTGCCGATTTACCAATATTGACAGCTTCTGTGACCAGATTGAGGAAATCGGTCGTGCATGTCGCACATGATCTGTTTTTCAGAAAACCGTGCTGACCAGCGTTGATTAGATTATTGTTAAAAAGGTGACGTGTCAGCCTTTCCTTGATCATTCTCTCCCTGATTCTGGACACGACCGGGGTGTGGTTCACCGGCCGATAGTTAACTGGATCTAGACGTGATCCTCTTTTGTGCATCGGTATGATAGTTGAAGTTTTCCATTGAGAAGGGAAAACACTGCACCTGAGTGACAAATTGAATATGTTTGTCAACAACATTGGAACATCTTCGCCACCACGACTAAAAATGGCCGGTGGTAATGCATCTGGACCTGGCCTGCAGGACGCTCTTGTTCTTGCAACATGGACTGAAACCTCATCAGGGTAGAACACTACCGTCGAGAAAGTTACTGATGTCACCGGATCTAGAACGGGGATGGATGTGGCGTCATCCGTCGTTAAAGAGGAGGCAAAATATGTGCTGGAAGCCTCCGTAATCAAAAGAGGGTCATGCAAGCATTTATTGCTATAGTTCAAATATGGGATGTCTTGGTTAGTTTGCTTGTTTCTGACCTTCGTTAGCCTGGCCAGTGCTTCCACCTTGTTTGGGTGGCTTAAGGCATCTAGTTCCTGTTTCTTCTGTGGACAGCAGTTTTGAAAAGCTTGACGTAAACTTCGAGCTCGGCCGTCACCGACGGCTGAAACCACCAACCTTAGCTACAAACAACACCAAATGGTTGGGAACATTAGGTGATATGGCTAGGTGCCACATCCAGTGGAGTGGTTGCGTTCGAATTCGTGATTTCCGCTTATTACTTTGATTCTTGAGTCTTTTTCATTTGACGCTTTCATTCTTCTTGCTCTTCACTGAACGGTGCCGGAAAATGGCTTTGGAAAACGGAGCACAAAAGTGCTCGGTTAATGGTTTTTTAAGTTGAACTTGACTAAGATGAGCCAAAATTTTGTTTTTTAAGCTCTTTTCGACGATCCTAAGTGCAACATGTAGGAGGTTCTCTGGCTCTTAACTTCCCGCACCTTCCTTCGGCCTACGCATGAGAGTAAAAACTACCCTAACAATCTTCCAATCCGAGGGAAGTTTATCTGCTCCCAAGGTCATATTGGTCCTATGCCGCGTGCTGGTTAGTTTTCCTCAACCTGCTGACCAGGGCAGCTGACGGTGGCAAATATATGATGATCATATGCCTCGACGTGGCCAAGGCATTCACCAGATTTCCTCAACCGCGGTTTTTACCAAAACTAAAAGCCTACGGTATCCATAACCCGCTTTTATTGTGGATCAGTTTCCACCTGGCTGATTGAACCCAGGTAGTACGTGCTACTGGTCACCTGTCGCAACCGGTGTCTGTCACTGGAGGAGTTATAAGAGGAAGTGCACTTGGTCCGATATTATTATCAGTCTATACTGAAGACATTTTCCCAGCTGTGCAGCTCGGCACTCCTTTTCTGTTCGTTGATTACGTCAAGATCGTTTGTGCGCTCCACCGTCAAGATTTGTGCTTAGTGCTGTTTGACGAAGCTAATGGCTTTCCGAAACTCGATCATTGGAGCACTTCGTGGCAGATGTGCTTCTTGACCTCTAAAGGCTACTATACAACTAATATAATTCAAGCCCCTCCCGTAACCCTGTCGCTGACTCAAGTGCCCATCGACCCAACGTTATCAGTGAGAGATCCTGGGTTTCGATATAAAACAACCTTCAGTTCTGGAAGCATGCCTCACTCCAGACGGCCGGGTCCAGAAGGATAGCAAGCCTTGTTCCCAGACCATTTAAAACGAACCATAGAATTCCACTTACTTACAAATCCCACTCAAGTCCCCATCTTAAACACTGCCAATTGTTTTATCCGAGGTGCTTAGTTGGATAGGATACGCATTGGGAAATTCCCACGTACGGTAACCAAGAAGCCAATATGATACTCTCCCCCGCAGAGCCTTAAAGGGCAATAGGATCTACCTAATCTTGACCCCTTATGGCCTAGACATGTTAAACTTAACTTATGTTTTCCATAAAGACTTCTCAATCGCTCAGCATCCAAGTCTACCAATTCCATACAGTTTTTTCCAACCGTCATCTTACCCCTTACGCCACAGGGACTTCAGTACGACCAGCCCACAGTCGAGACTCGGAATAAGATCTAATTTCTTCCTCGTCAAACACTCAAAGCTTCGAAATAAGCTACCCCTAGCTATTTGCAAATGTGCATCAATAGCCCAGTTTAGCCATACCCTGAAATCAAAACCTAATGCTAGTAATCCGTTGTCTTTGTTTAACAGTAGCGTATCCGAGGATCGAGCCTATGAGGAGGGCTTCGAACTTAAGAACCCTAGCTTCCGTCACCCCCTCTGTTCTCTCCTATCCATCGAGGTAGCTTTCGAAAAAGGGGTTCTATTACCAGGATCACAGCAACATACTTAAAACTACCATTTGTTACCCAGTGACAGACGCCAAGCTGTCTATGTTTGCACGTATGCTGCTCACAAGGTAAGTTAAAGCAGGATGCAGTTTGTTACCATTTATGGCCATAGCTATTTGGGTACCTGCAGATTCTCGCGACTCCGATCAACACCCGCGTCCACCTACTCTCACTTAGACCCACACTACTCCACTTTATCTAGTTCACCAGTCGTTCTTCACAACTGTGTCTGGACAATTACTACCTCCCTCCCTATGCTTTACCAGGCAAGCCATATAAAACAACCTCCTCTTAAGCTCGAGGCATTAGGCCATTGATACTTCCCCCTAGCATCAAATATGACGGTGCTGCTGCATCCTGGTACATTGAGTTCCGTCGTCCATCACTTTAACTCCTGATTCTTAGACTCTTCTTTTAATCATTCTGGATTCCTTCCCCCTAACCACTTTGGCCAGCCGTTATTGTCTTTCTTATTTATCCCGCTCAGAAATCTTCCATCCCATGAGCATACCTTCTAAAAGCTACTTGTCGGCCTCAGTTTCCTAGCCTCACATTTCCCGACATGGCTGCCAGACTGTGTCGCCACGATTTCTGAACCCCTCACCCAAATTCGACCGCAATCCTCTCTTCGTATTGGCCGAAACATCTGTCATGAACACGGCTAACTCCAATCACATCAGTCAAACCAGAATGACCCCCAGCAGTCTCAGACCCAGTCACGCCCTGTACGAGACTGATATATGTACATACAGGCTTGCGCGTTACAGCACTCGTTTTCCCACTCCGTATGTTTGCTTGGCCCCACTACGTATTCCTACAGCCGGTGCTAGCAAAACTCCTGATGGTAACGGAGCCTACACCACAGCTATGTCCGGATGTGAAGAAAAAGGCCCCCCCAGAGGTTGCGAGAAAATGAACGGTACGCGGAAAGTTACGGTGGGGTGGCGGGGCTTTGGGAAGTTCCACACCTCTGTTAGAAAAAAAGAAAAAGGAGTAGGAAACAAACAAAGTGGATCTACTGGGGTCGGCTTGGTTTCTGAACTCCACTAATATCGGTCTGTGGAGGAAATGGGAGGCCTTCAATCATGAATACGTCTTCAATCAGTTCAGGCATGATCCTGCAGAGATGAATACCCCACAGTGCCCTTGTCGGATTGACTTGGATTTTTGTCTTACCGACAAAGCTGACTCGAGTAATAGCGAGCTGAACTCCCAAGTAACAGACCCAGCTGGGGACCAGCCGGGCTTCGAACCATTTTGGACCGGGCTCGGAGCGGGCGAATGGGCTAGAAGCCGGCTTCTGCTCGGCCCGGGCAGGGTTCGCAGCGCAGGACTGGCCGATTTACGGCCGGGCTGGCACGGTCAAAACCCGGCCGGGAATTGGCCTGGCCTCCTTTGCGAACCCTGCCCAAGCCCAGCCAAAGCCCGCTTCCAGCTCTTTCGGCTGGGCTAGAAACGGGCTCCTGCTAACTTCTCCTATTAGTTTGGTCACGCGTGCTAACTTTTCCCGCTATATTGCACTAAACGAATCCCAACCTAGCAATGCCAGCTTAACTGTTGGCCCGTGTGACACTACCTCCAATTTCTCGAGATTGCAATTAAAAATCCATGGAAAATGATGTTTCCTTTATTTATGCAAAATGTATGGTACACTGGTGGCTTGATACTTACCGTTTACTTGTCCTTATTGATGGTTCTCTTCACAATTCATCTTATTATTCCCGGAAGAATAGAAGAGGAAGCTTACCGCATCGTATAATTAGTCAACAGTTGGCTGATAGCGGTAATTGATTGTGTTACCAGTCGCCCCGGGTTGAAGAATAGCATGGATTACGAACAGTGATATGTGAAAAATGAAACTGGTTAGCATCTTTCAAACTTACCTTCGTTTTCAGGATGTGTAGGCTGCGGAACAAAGAAACAAGACGTACAAATTCGTATATACACTAAGTCATTTGTTATGTGGCAGTAAGAAATGGACAAATTAATCAAGAAATATGTGCTCGTATAAGAAGTGATAATTATAATACGTACACAGACTTATCATGCGAGAAGTAACTTCTACGGTTCACCACTTCTCCGCGACCTCTTGCTTTTGCAAATAAATGCGCAGTGCGCCTGTTCATTTTGCACCGTGGCTGCTTCTCAAGTCTCCGGGAGGGAGTAGTTGCATCCACGGTGTATCAATTATGTAACTGGATTTACTATTACAATTGAAGTAAATCTTCCTCCTCATCTTCTTATGCAGCTTCGTCGTTAGTATTAAATACATTTACCTTGGCCACTAACGATTAACACTGGATATCATAGGTGAGGCTTTCAGAGAATGGCATCCAAATAAGCAAGAAACTTCATACCAAAACATCTCCCTTTTTAGGCGATATCTTTTCCAAAGGCAAGTCGATCAAAGTGGCATGTTTTGGCTGTGAACAGAGGTATACACGACTCGTGTATCAGAAGCTACTACACAGAAAATTGGCATTGCACAACCCATACTGTCATTAAACTTTACGTTGTATATATTGAATTTATATGGAGCACAGTAGTAGCATAGTGCAGTCAAGTGCGTAGTATGCCGGACATGCCTATAAGCGAACCTAGCAGGAGCCCTTTCCTAGCCTAGCCGGATTGCGGCTGGCGTCTTGCTGGGTTTGCCCGGTCGGAACCCCGCTGATTCCCAGCCGGGCCGTCGTTGCAAACCCGGCCCGAGCCCAGCCCAGGCCCTCTCCGAGCCCGGCTGGTCCACTAATGCCGCACTAGCCTGAAACGCGGCCCCATACATCACTCAAAATAACATTTTATATGACAACCGGTTTATCTTTTGGAAAGTGTGATTCGCAGTGAACTCTTGTTTAGATATTGTTAGGAATATACGGACAGTTGCGGCGGAGAGCAGAGCCATCTCTGGAAGCATACAACCTACTTGAACAAACCTTCTTGATATTTTATAGCAACATCTGACAGTCAAACTAGAAAATATTCATATTTTTGAGTTCTTTGGAAAAATTAGGACGACCAATATAATATTCTGCCATGGGCGTTGCCAAATAACGAGCCCGTCATAAACCGTTCTAATCTCGGCAGGTGGAGCGGGTTGTGTGCTACATGGGCTGTCCACATGAGCTTACCCACCTCCCGCCCTAAGTTTCAGGCAACCCATAATCTTCTGCGCATTTTTGGCATGTACGTTGACGTCAGCTTCGAAATCACCGCGATTCTGACTTTTATCCCACTGCCTTAGACAACAAGTTGATACACCATACGAAAAGCACGTGACACAATAGCAATAAACATACGTAAGCAAACACGATGGTATATATCAACATATATATGAGAATGGAGGGAAAACCGCCCGTTTTTGCCGCTCATGCTTATTTATTTTTCGTCCTTTTTGCAAGAAGTTGGCGCTTCCCACGTCCCGGCATCCAACCCGCCTCCCCGTTTACAGCCCAACTTAACAGCAACCCTATGTATGCCAAGACCTAACAGCAACCTGCAGCATGAAACCTGTTAATATCCCCCAATGGATAACCCCTGGACCAACTGTACTAACTAGCCATTTAGGTCTTTAGTGTTTCTCACCTGCTTCCTCGAGTAGCCTCCAGATCTAGTTGCCTCGATGCACATCCACGGCTTTATTAGCTCCGAACGACAAGATCTCCCGGTACACTGCCAAACTGGTAATCAATAAATAGGCCAAGTAGTGCAAGCCCAGCTAGTGCTCACAATGACCGACTTACAATACCCCAGCTAGCATAATTAAGGTCGAAATATGTCGCAATTTGGGGTCGTTTGATAGCGTCTGACCACTTCGTCGCTTAAACGCCGCTGATTGGTTTACTTCTGGTCAGGAAAAACGTCCACTGCTATATCCTCCCAGTGGGCTGATTTTACGTAACCGATACTTACCTTGTGCACAGGTGGGCGTCTAGTGTCATCATCTAAGCACCGCGGTGGGTAAAAGGTTTTACTCTACGGGGGAACTGATTGATGCCAAACGTTGCTTATAAACGCCTTTGTTGAATATTATGCTCACCAACTTCAGTATATGCTACTAAATAGTAATATACCAATGGTCGGCAAAAGCAGCGTAAACCGCGGCTGATGCAGACGGAAAGAAGTGGTTAACGGTATATTAGCATCAATGTCAACGTCAAGGTCATCTAGACGGGAAAATCAGGTTGCCTTTTTTTTGGTTTTCCCGTCATTAAGCCGCTGTTTTGTGCCACAATGGGGCATTGTGTTTTCAGAGCCGTTGTCTGCCTCACCTCAATGTGAACTCGTAATTGGTTATCGCGAACTGTCAACATAAGTCTCTTCCAAGAACTTTCGGTTCAGACCTACCTAAACTTACCCTTAGCGGCCCTGTCTATAAAGCGTTTACTGACTCATGGCTGGACCACATCATTTAGGCATCTACCCGTACCCCTCTGTGAGTTGTTATCCCTTCGGCCTTATAGTCTATTCAGTGCTTGGTTTTACGTTTTTTTGTCAATGCTTAGTCTAGATACTCCGAAAAACCCAATAGTTTTTTTATGACACAAAATCCCGCGAGGCTTCTGCTGAAGCCATCATTGATGTTCCGTCCAACTTTGAAATTCGAGCCCCCCAGCCCTCAGTCACTCTCCTTACACACAGTTGCACATCAAGCACATCAACCTTGATCAATCAGAGCAACCATATCTATTGACGGAGTGACTGGGTGATCTGTCTACATACTTTTATTTCTGAAGTGTAGCAGCCCAATAAAACCTCTGCACAGCCACATCTAACCTTCAAGCCCTCTACAAACACGGCCGCCCATGTTTTAGACTCGAAAGATTGTCCAAGTCTGTATTCAAACAGTATTGTTTGCCTGGTCTAAAACAAGCCGTTTGGGCCTCCAGAGTGAAAAGAAACTCAAAAGCCGACATGATGGCAGCCGTCAACGCATGTTCTGTATCACTGATCGATATACAGCAGGTAAAAATAAAGTCAGCGATTTGGAACTGAAGGAATACGATTTATACGACGAGTGGCAATTGACTGAGCGTGCTTTATCAAAGATTTCCCCTCTTGCTAACCTCTGCCGAACCAAAAGATCAAGCTTACCCTAAAATTTTATCCAAAACCGGTCGCCATATAGATGCAATCTCCTCGGAAACTCACAGGAGGATAAAGAACGCTGACAATGCTATAGTGTTGAATGTCCCAGACAGACTACCAACGCGGACTGGCAAAGCCACAATACTGAAGGCCCACAACATGGCTCATCATATGTGCCATTATACTAGGCAGCGGAAACGGTCGCCACCATACCCCGCCCTCTGCTGTTTCAGTTTTCCAACCAATTAACAGCCGCTTAGTTCGTCAGTAACTGTCAAAGGACTGCTGCAGTCACGTCATTTAAAAACATCAAAATACACAACGGTAAATTTCCTCTACAAAGAGAGATGTTTCGCATGCAGAAAGGCAAACCAGGGCCTTCCACTGGCCCTGATCCAACAGGACCCGTAGGTGCATAGCCGCATACTCTTATGAGCGGGACTTCAGCCAGAACACCTACTACCTCCATGGCCCCTTCGGCATCAGCGGACCTTCATCAGTCTAGTCGCCAGGATCCCAAGCAAGTTCCGCGCAATTTATCCCAGGGTGCAGCACAGTCTTCTTTCCACACTCTGGAAAGGACCCTACGAAAAGATCCTGTAAAACCCATCAAGCACAGGTCAACGGTGGCGAAAACTTGGGACAGCAAGTCTGTAGTGAGAAATGCATTGACTCCACCATCGGTGCGCTTGATGCCAACGGCGACCTTGGACATAGGTACATCGCCGTATGTGTCTCCAACCCAAATACCAGGGAAAAGTCAGCACCTTGTCTGCCCCGCCTACTGTCTGCCAGAAAAAATAGCGAAAACTAACTCCGTAAAACCCGCAATCCCACATTTTAAGGGACTTTCACAAATCTAATCAGCAGTTTTTCATCCCCGTTTGGTCATAAGACAACTGATTTACCAGTGGCATCATTTCTACAGCGTAGCACGTCCACCTGGAGGCCTCATGATATGACTGCAATAATACTTCCGCAAAGTATACCTGGAACTCTGGCGACCAAGCCCGGTAGGCACCGCTCAACAGGCATGCAATCATCTAACCCCCTTAGCCACTATCAACGGCTACCATCCCTTCTCCCAAATCAACTACCAGGTCATCACCCCACTTCAAAAACCTCCCTATTCAGGTGCCAGCTGCGGAGTTCAGGTGGGCATTGGGCCTTACATCCACAAAACAGGCACCTCGCCTCAGCTCCATCTAACTACGAAGCCTTGACCTTCATGAGCCTACAGACTCCTTTCACGTCAGAGGCTCTATCGAATCCAATAATGCTAAACCAACCCCAGATAACCTATTGCACGCCCCTGCCATTCCTTGGGCCCCCTGTCCCATGAACAATTCCTCTAAATCCCCATGACAGTAGCGCGTCAAATAACGGCTATCTTTTTCTTTGGACACATTTCGCTACCGTATGTGCCCTACCCTTGACAATGCAGCACGTCAAAGTCGCCTGTTGCCCATTCACAACCTTTGCCCCCGTGTGAAAAAGTGTATCTCAATCCGGAGCTGTCAGCGGACTACACCGCGATGCAGTCTCGCATCCCTGGACGAATGGAAATGTCAATTACTCCGAAAATCCAGCTATCCCTCACAAATTAAAGGGTTCACCTACATCGGACCCAAGCAGCGCCAGACACCATAGCGTCACCAGCCCTTAGTTTTCTCATAGCGCACCATACTACGAAATGTTTACAGACCAAACCATCCAACTCACGATGCTGGTTTGCCACCCGCTTATGGACCTTCTAGTCAGACCACGAATCTAGACTGTTCCGCACCACACAACTAGCTAGGTCAAACAAATTCCTGAAAACCAAATACCAATAACAGAACCTCGTTGGTTCTTTTTAATAATCGATCCATCATAAAGGGAATTCAGCACTTAGGACATTTGGCCACTAGTCCTAATTATGATATAATCTTGACTGCTGAAACTTGGTTAACCGATTACACTCCAACGGACCAGATTTCTCTTGTAAGCCGCAATGTCTTCGGAGTATATAGGGAAACTCGACGCGGTGGTGGTTGTTTTACATTTGTCAGGCAAACCTTCAATACAACAACCTATCACCATCTCTACTCGACTCTATTACCGACTCACTTTGGCTAATTGCCCACATTCCCGGCTCTCTGCTTCGTGTCCGATGTGTATACCGTCCACCTGGCGAAAATTTCTCTGGACTTCCACATGTAATAGATGCACCTGAATACCTATCCTTACTGCCCTCGAGTTTAAAGGTTATCGCTGGTGACTTCAACCCAGCTCAGAATGCTTGGCCATCTTTATGTGCACCCGCTGACCTTTTACCATCTGTATCAAGTATTACTGTAGAAGGGTGGGCGCGGCATATCCGCTCTCCTACGAGGAAAACAGCATTTTAGATCTCATTTCCACCCATGACGTCCCTCATATATTTGTCTCAACCTCCCAAAGTGTTCCCTGTAGCGGTTAAAATCTGGCTAACTGCAGCATTCCCCCTCACCCACAGCCTACCCTGAAATCATGCTGACCGAAAGGTCTCCCCGACGGCCATTCGGCAGGCTGATTGGGGTGAGCTTTTCTCTCTCGTGATCCACAACACGCCACTGATAATTTCTATGCACAGCTTTCCAGATAACTTCATAGGATTACCTACCTCCCCCAGCAAGGGAATAACAGGAAAACCTATATCATCTCTCTGCAAACAAAGTATGCCAAACTTCAAAAATTCATGAAACTACACGCGACCTTGCAATTCCTGTTCAACTTTTTCACCTAGCTTACACTATTCGAAGGCTTGAAATAACTACACTGCGTAACCAGGAACTGGAGGTTCTGCAACTACCAAAAAGGCCTCTTCGACTGTCATTACTGTATAGGGCCGGAACCTCTAATACTCACAGATATGTCCCGCACACTGTTTCAATGGACAATGCATCCGCCTCTACTCCCCTTTCTATTGCAGAGGCCCTCAACTCATTCTTCGCCTCAACTATGGCCCCTAGTATTAACGTTGACCCTCCGCCCCTTCCCCCGGTTACCGCTTCAACTCTGCCCACAAGAGAATTTGAAGCTTCAATTATCTCCCAACTATTGACCACTTTCAGATTATCATCTTACCCAGGACCTGACGGCTTTCCGCCCACTGCAATAGTTAAATGCGGACTTGACTTACCTTACCCAATACTGAATATATTCACCCCATCACTGAAGTACGGTCAGGTGCTCACAAGCTGGAGATGCTCAGTCATAATCCAGCACCCCACAGTTCATACGGAATATCAACCTGAACCAATGTGCTATTCATATCTGGGTCGACTGTCCTGGTGTCTTCCCTGCTAATCAGTAACAGTTTACTAGTACGTCATAAAAATGGAACACAGCGCATTCTAATACCATAGTCAAGACAGCAAAGAGAACTCATTTCACGTTGTATGCCATTACAAGTTATTCCATTTCACAAAACAGACGCTGACCCATTTATCACTAATGTCAACCTTATGATTAAAAAACGGTGTGAGAGAATGCCACACAAAGTTTGCAGCAGCGTTTGAAGTTCATAGAAAACGTTGGTGTCAAGTTTCTTCCGCCAAACTGAGAGCGACAGTGAATTATGATAAGGTTGGAAAAGATCGTAATTGGGGTGTACTATACTTTTAACGAAAGTTCTCTTGATATCTGCTAGAACGTAAACAATCAAATATTGTTGAATATTTTATTCACCATTCATCGCCCATAAGCTTTTGCTGCCCTCATCAGTTAACAGAACAACTATACGCGGGTAATGTGGACTTCTGCTCAATGAGCAAAGTTTGATTAGCTTCATCGTTGGTTTGGTGATTACATGTTACAATCTGGTAATACTATCTCCCCCAACCCGAGGAAGCCTTTTTCGCTAGATGTTTCATTCGGAAGTGAGACTGTCTGAGATCGGTTTGTCGTGATGCCCGGTTGAGTTGGCTCTCTTATTTTAGCCATGGTTCTCTGTTGTTAGGCAAATCAAGGTTTGCTTCAGGTGACAGAGTAAAGTCACTCCAAACCATCTGTTCACTTATGACCTCATGATACTTGAACGAGATGCCTTGACGATTACACCTTCAGACAAATGTTACTGTGTCTAATGGAATCAATTTGATGACATTCCAGCCTATCGGCCTGCAGCGAACGGTGGTTCCGTCACTCAAAACTTCAGATGAAGCCTCTCCTTTGATCTTCGTTAAGTTTATCCAATTTCTTTATAAAAGATTGATTTTTGTGCACAGTCCCAAGAGAGATGTTTAACCGAGAATGGAATTTGTCAGCAAACTGTTACAGTGGGGTACTTTGCGGTACCAATCCTCTGACATTCATAGACGGTTGCTTTCTGTCTAATAACCATGGAAAATTGATAAAGTAAGGTTTATGACTCGCGGCTTGTTCAAGTAAAACTGAGTAATCGTGTTACTCACAGGTGTCAGCAGATAGCCGTTGTGATTCTTTGTCAATCCACAGGTTAGAGAAAAATGGACGAGTCGGTTACATGAGTCACATATGCAGTACCTGGCTTGTCACTACAAAGTTGTTTGACATGTGAGGTTATTTCCAGCTCAACTCATCAGGATACGGATTGATGGCGTTCAGTAAAGGATGTGTTGGCTGTAACATATCGACAGAAACAGCTTTGCTTTGTTTCTCATTATTGAAAATGAGCACTCCATTATTATCCTAACGTTCACTTCGAAGTCATTGCTTACTGAGATATTCTATAAAGGGCGTACAATCCACTGAACAGGTTACAGCTTTTGATTCCAATGACAACAATGCATTTGTAAGTCAAAAATCCATCAACGGTTCACTTGCTTGGGGTTAAAAATGTGCTCCATTTACCGTATAACTTATAGACATAGCCCTGCATGTTTCCATCGTTCGCCTTTATGATGCCGTATCAGTCTGAATCTCGGACTCATTAGGATGGAAAATAAGCGTATCAAATACTCCACGTTCCTTTTGTTTTCATTGCAGTATAAGTACCGGCGGAAAAAAACTTTTCTTACAGCAAGCAGACGAACAAAAACAGCCCTGTGGCAACGAGAGAAATATGCTCCGCCTTCAGCTAAGAGTTAGTTGGTTGGATTTGTCCGAAATGGTTTTGAGTCACAGTCCGACTCAGTCATCCGGAAGTCGACACGGACGTTACCACCTAGCTATAACTTATGCAAAATAAACTGCTTATCGAACAGAAATCCATAGTACAGGGTAACATTCGCCTGTCAACTATCCCACTCAGGTTTTTCACGGATTTACTACTTCTGCGAACACCGAGTGGCATTTTTTGGCACAGTATTCTACGCCAAGCAGGTTTCCATTCGAACCTCTGGTCTCGCCAACTTGCATCTCGATTGATAGCAAACAAAATCGGTTTTTCACCGTGTTTACTGGTCAGAGCCTTGAACTGTTCATCTCGGCAGCCGAACACAAAAATTTGGTCAGTATGGTATCACTTATGACCTTAGTCTGTTCTCATAACCATTGACCACAATACGTGCTTTAGACGGTTATCAACACAGTCGACTGATGACCACAATTGCATGAATCATATGCAAAGCTGCCCCACTGCGCAGTGGTTGGTGGAGTTTCCACTAGTCGGTTGCGCTACGCGCCCGTGTTCACCTATCTGCGACGGAACCTCAGCCAGTCGGACTTCTGGCCAAGTACCTCAGTACGATGCATCCAAATCTCTTTACAGAAGTACAGTTGGCTTTGCGTGAAAAAAACGTGACTGCCCGTTGGCAATCGCTTTCTGCAGAAAGCGCTATAAATTGAGATCATTCATCTGTGGTAATTACCGGTGATTAATTGGATTCCCTGGCATCATGCTTCCCATGCTTTAATGGGATTCACGCAAGGCCGCATCAAAAAAAACTATCGATCATAGATTACGGTGGCAAAGCCAAAGGCCTAGAAAAATGTATGGGCCTCAGACCACTACTCTTGAAAGCTGAGGTGAAACTTATGTTACGGCCGCTTAGCGGCCCATACAGGACGTGAAAGAAGTACCAGGCACATCTCCGGAACCCGGTTTACCGCAAGTATAGGCTACTGAGAAACGTGAGCTATCATTCCTAGATTATGGCTGATGTTCACCTTCCAACAGCTTCTGGAGGGCCCTTGAGAACGTGGGCTGCTCGACAAGAGGTATCGGTAGAGGCTACCAACAATTTTTTGACACAGTGGCAGAGCTTTTATTCGCATCCGGCAAAAGAATTGCGAAAACTCATGGGTACTCCGAGGACTACAGGATTAATCGACTTTTACCCGGGAAAATACTGCCACATGGGACTACAGAAGGCAGCGATGGAGATTCACAACCAAGCTCTAAGTACGAGGCGGCAAAGGCTATCAATTCAATTACGTATCATCGGCGGGCATCCCTTCTCCCCTCCTAAGCAAAGGGTCTGAACAATCCTGGGTGGACTGGTCAAGCCAGTCTTGTCAACAACCCTCTCGATTGGCTTGGAAACTTTTTCATTCTCCTTTTCCATCAACCAGCCGCTTCATTTTTGCCGCCATTGTTTTGGCTGACGAAACCGACACACGTACGGTCAAGAAGGCCGACTGTATATGTGTCGCTTTGCCAGATATGGAGACTGAAAGCATTATTTAACTACTTCACACCAATAATGTGTGACTTATACTACGATTTTTGTTGGTTAGTTATCAACCGTCATTCCGACTGTTAAATTTTCCAGATTTTACTACAATCCGTGTTCTCCACCGTCATCTTGAAGAACGACAACGAAGATGTGCGTGTTATCAGTCGGACTTGGCCAAGGGTGGATAATAAGTCTGCCTCAATCTCCATCGTCATAGGGCAAACTTTTCACTGGATGATAAGAGCTCATCAAAGGCCGGATGAAAACTCCTCCATCAGAAGTGTTACAGTCATTACCCAAACGTGTAGGTTTCCTTCAGCTACAATAAGCCCAGGCATGCTATTCCTATCAAGAGAAATTCGAACATGCGTGAGAACTACAGATGAAACTGAATAATCAATGGCCATCCAGATACGGGAACATTCGAATGGGTCTACCGAAACGGGTTTCGTGAGCTGTACATCATTTCACAAGTAATCAACATTCGAAGGGAACGACCTGAGCAGTTGTCATTCTTGGACAAGTAACATGATACACAAAGATTGATGGCGGTCCTACCGGAAGCACAAGGTAAATCACGCTTCATTCCATTATAATACTTTGCATCGCTGCAGGCAGTCGACCAAAAACGGGAGAACTGACATATTACCCACCAAAAACACAAATGCCACACTTCAGTTGCCAAGAGGTACCGTTTAGTTTTTTTCAATCTACACCTGCAGTGAATATTCCTATGAATTCCCCACCACGCTGGCTATTCAGATCACCAAGCCGACCGCCAAGCGAGTATTTTGTCGTATATGACCCTCGAATCCTCCAGTTCTCAGGCACCCCCGGTCAGTGCAACATATCACACTGTCAGGCCTTTACTGGGAGAGACCAGACTTTCGTGCGTTGGTCTGAAGGCGATGATTTCGGGGGTTGCACAAGACATGGCCAAAGCGCCCGCGTTCATGCAGCAGCTGTTGGCAAACGGTAACAGCGGCGTTACTTAACCGTTTCCCATATCAATATTGGAAAAGTCGCGCGAAGTAGATTCAAGTAAGTCCGTTGCCGCTAACCGCAATCAGTTGGTATGTCTCACTCTCATTTTAAAATTATTTCCCCTGGGAATCCATTATCAGGTCCGTAAACGCGGATTATTTGGGAAAATTGGTACACAGTGTGATGCCCCGAATATTGTTCACCAGTGTGGAACCTGATATAAATTATTCCGGGGCTCACGGTAATTTCGCTTTCGAGGGGACTGAAATCCATTACCTTATGTTCAGTAAGTCATCAATCTTCATACAACTGCTTCAGCTAGGTACGTGATAGGAACATCGGTTTCACAGGCCCAAAAGTTGTGAGCACGGCAGTGTGACAGTGGCTACATGACACGGCCAAGAATAACAAGCGCAAGCAAGGTTTAACGGCAAGTTCATATTTTTAAACTTATTCTCCGCGAACTTAAAAATCTGAAGAACACTATGATGTACGGGTCGAGCAAAAGTAATTGGACGAATAATATGTACATTTCTGTAAAGTATAAAGGTAGACATAACTAAAACGCCTTTAATGGTATTTCAATCTGTTCATCGGCAAAATGCTTTGGACCGGAGTGGACTAAGGCGGGGAGGTCATCTTTCAGAATGATTAGCAAGCCAAAATCTAACTTTTAATCCATTGGTACACCAAACCAGAAATTGGTTGCAGTTGGAACCAGGGACGGATCAACTCGTCAGGCGCCGGAACAGGTGAAGGGTCGGGTGATGAAATAGAATATAATCTAATCTCGTCGACTGAATTGGAGTAGTCCGATTGGTTAAGGAGGCAGGAAATATTTTTGACCGTCTGCACGGGAGCTGACCACCCACCTTTGCTGTCACTGGTTCCCAGAAAAAGAGGACAAGACTGGGGCCCAGCTTTCGACAATGACCCTAATTTTTTTCCATTTCTTACAATGATACAGAGGCAGTCAAATCTAGGGTCACGACAGCTTTTGTAATGGCTGGGACCCGATTTCTCATGTCACTAAGACCGCTACGTCTTATCTTCAACGTTGTACCTCTATCTGTTAGTTTGCTCACGCCCACCCTCGGCTGGAACACCTCCCAGACTGCAACCCTCCCTTTTTCAGCTTCATAACCAACCTTTCCCCGTGTAGCTTGTCTGTGATGTATTGCGCGGGCGGCTTATCTTCTTCTTCTTCAGTCTACAACCGCGCCCATGGCTTGCTGCCGCAAAGATGATCTGCCACGGTATTCCACCTACGTGAAGTCCTGATGTGGCTGCATAAACCCCGCTGAGGCTCACTGAGATCTTCTTACCACAAGACTCTCTCAATATCAAGGCCATTTATACCACCGTGCAGGGGTTCCCAGTTGAATAACAAACGATTCGGATTTGTTGATGCTCTCCTCCTTCCCATGATGAAAAAGTGAACCCAAACGGCAGCAAATCCCCTCCCGAAACTCCTAAAAGCTTCGCTGGAAAGTCAGTAAAATAATATATTTGTCATTTACCAGCGTAATCTGGCCTATTGTAAAGGACTTTGCTTCTCATTTTGGCTTTATTTCGTTCCCCGTGGACACGGTATTCCGCTTGCCGATTAGTCCATCTTAAAACTCCATCCCTCATCCATCAGCTGTAGATTCCCAATATTGAACGATACCTATTACTTCTCATGGAAATTATCCCACTGTTTCAGGGGTACTATTCCTTTCCATATTCACTGATCCATGGAGGCCACTGTTCCTCTGAACACCATGAAATTCTTACCTGTTTCCTCGCCTCACCAACAATTGAATCTTTAGGAGAAGTTGAGTATGCTTCATTGACAATTTTCTTGCGCCGCACGGCATTGTCCGTCTCAACCTCTTAACATCCGGCCGACCCTATACCACTGCCTCAGTTGACCGAAAACTGCATCATACTTGCCGTGTACTTCGTCCTCATTTTATTTCATTTAAACTCCCCTTGGCCCTGTTACCGTGTTGCTGAAACGTGAGACTCCCTCCCCAAAATTTGTAGAATTTTCAACTCGTTGAGTGATACAGTAAACTTCGATAACTCGTCCTCGTGGTTCGAGGAAAAAGACTGCTTAGTCAACAATTCTGGGGGAAAACCAAGGCTGAGCTTAGCTCAGCGAATTCCTAAGGTTTCACTTATGAGATACAAACGCCTTTCTCCATAGTTCAGGCATACCTACCATCAATTAAGCTGCTTTGCTATTCTTCGCTGGATACATTCAACAATAACCCTATCGGATTTCCAAATGCTAGCAAATATTGTGGAACAGCATTCAATAAAGGATCTGGCGTTTGCTTTCGTTGTGCGAAAAATGCTTTCCTTAGGTCGAAGGGATCGAAAAGGGGGAGACCGAAACGCTTTTCACTCCTAACCGCTTGCAAGACAGATGGTTCGGAGATTCTAGAAGGTAAGGAATGAGCTAAACCGAGGTCTGGGACCAAAGGCTGGGGGTCATTGGGTAAACCACAAATGCATAAGAAAGCTGGAGGTGCCTGGAATTTTTGGCCAAGATAAATACGTTTGCCGGCAGAAAAGCTCGTAGCTCAGGTTGGGCACCATTCATAAAACAGAAATTGAGTCAGCATAGATGTTAGAATAGCAGAAATGAGGTTGACAAGAAAGAGAGGGTAAACTATCTTAATGTCTTCCGAAAACCAGGTCGGCGTGTCATTAGGTATTAGTGCAAGCTTATCATTTGTTTATAGGGTAACAGAAGGGGGCCTTATCCTCTTCTGTGAAAGACTCTGCCGGTAAATGACATGGGGTTAGAGGTGCTCCTGGTAATAATAACAGCTTGTGAATGATGGACTAGGCAGGGCAAGAACCATGAACGTAACGAGTTGGGGATTCCGGAAGATCGCAGCTTGACTATTGAAAGAAGGTGGGGTGTGCGATCAAATGCCCTGGATAAGTCAAGGTTAATAACAACTCAAGATTCGCCACTTTCAACTTGATCAAGAATGGGAAATGAAACTGACTTCTCATACGGGCCATGTTTAGAGGAATCCACGTTTTTTATCAGTTAAAAGGCCGAAGGCCACTTAATACTCGATAGTGCGGTGTTTTACTATTTTCCCGTTATCCTCTATGAAACGGGGTGTGGTTTATGGGACAATAATTGGATACTTCATGTAAATGAACAAGGACGAGCACATAGCCCTTCCTTTTGGCCAGCACGGTGCTTACTTTAGGTAGAAGAGTGAGGGGGCTGAGCTGCAAAAAGGAGAGACCCAGATCGCTCCTGAGAAGTGACCGGCGGCTGGCCACCTGAGCCCAACGAGAGAATGGTCTGCAGGTAAACACTAACTCAATAAACGGCTAAAATCGAAATATGGGGAAGGAAACTCAGTCGGTAATGGGTTAGGACTTTGAGGGGGGGGTAACTTCAGCAGCTGGGCCAAAGATGCAAAGAATGCCTTTACGACCTGCTATGCAAGGATTGGGGGTGATTGATGAATGATTAGTCAATATAGGGCTTTGGAGGTCAGCTTTTATATCAGCTTTTCCAGATTCATGCAAAGCAGAAAGCATTGGAGATTTATCTGCATAGCTCGGTGTCTTAGCTTTTTGGTCACGAAGTCGTATGTCATGCAGCCTTCCAATAAGTACAGAAAGGTGATTTTACGGAATAAAAATTGAAAAGTCTTAAGAAATACGTAGTTGTCCCAGAAGCCTGTGATGCTCCTCTTACAGTGGTGGGAAGATGGAAGTTTCCCAGATAGAGCCAGCGAAGCTAAGATAGTATTTTCATACAATGGGGAAAGTACGAGTGAAATATACCGCGGCCACCTGGGTGTCTCGATTGAGAGAAAACCACCCCATTTTTTGACGAACTAGTATGACCAGCAAAATCCGGTTTTCGCTCTGCAGTGTACCACTGTAAGAGTTTGCGAAATTAGAAAGGCCACTGGTAGGCAGGTGCTGGATGACCACTTTATGGTTGCTAACATGGAACTTCTAATGCTGACACGTTTGAAGGAGCAGTGCTATGAGTGAATAGCGGACCAAGTATATTTTTGCCTCCCGTAGATTCAGATACCGGGCCCCCAGCCACCAATGTGAATCCTAGTTATAAAGTTCGTGAAATAGTGTGGGGTCGATAAGGGAGCCAAAAAACTTGACGAAGATAAAAGTCACGAGCAACAAGCTTGTTTCCAGAAGGAACGAACAAGTGGTATTCGGAAGATTTATTAGGGAAGTGAAATAAAAATTAGGAGAATCAAGCAAGCGATGAAAGGAGCCTGTGTAAATTGCAGTGTTTTTGAGGCCTATATTGGACCAGGGTGAATCAGAAGTGGAATTGAGCGCACTGTCCGAGAAACGAGGCCGTGGTGTGGATTCCCTTAAGATAAGCTGAACATCCACTACAATGCTGGTTAGGCCCATAGGTCCTTCGTGGACTGTGTCCCACCAAGGATGCTTGAACATCTGGAGTGTCCTCAAATAACCACGACTCCATTATCAAAATAACGTGGTGTTTGCCTGTGAAAAGGAAGCTTTTAGGCGCAAACGTTCATAACAAGTAGAATGAGAGTTGAATAGGGATAAAGATTTGCCACTTGCGATATTTAGTGCAGAAACATCGGAAAGGCAGTGTAAGTAGGAAGAGGAAAAATCTGTCGCCGTTGGGAGGAGTGCAGATCCGAGTCAAAAGGGTGTGTGCATGTTCGTAGACTAAAGATGGCTTGGATGGGATAGCTTCCGGCCAAGCTGGAGCAGCTGGCACAATTCAGCTGACTGTTGAGGGGCAGGATAACCGGGCATCAAAATAAGGGGAAACGTCGGGAAAAACGGAAGCAACTCTGAGATTCGGAGGGTGATATCGGCCTAGAGTGATAAAGAAAATTTAAAACGTTTTAGCCAGTCGGAATTGAGTACTGATCAAGAGCGGTGCATAAGGTGGGGATGAACGTATCTTGGGAACAGGGGTATCGAGGGGAGAACTGGGTTGCGCCGTATAAGGTAGGGGCGGGACTAAGTCGATGGCACGGAAAATATGCAGCTTTTAAGATCGACTGTGGTGAAGATTGTTTTCAGATTATGACTTCGACTTGCGGTGGGGGTATGTCGTGCAGAATCCGTATCTTAATGTCGGAGGGCAGTTCATACCGTGGACTTTTAAAAACCGCGGAAGTATAGGAACGAGACATATTCACCATAAGAAAAACTAGGTCCGATGGAGCAGGGGAGTTGGTTCACGGAGCACTTGGACGAGGGGCCTTGGGAGAAGAGCGGGTAGGCTGGTGAACTCATTCATCTGTATGGCAATTAGCTTATTATCACGTGGAATATGGAATGCATTGGTGTTGCTGGTACACACCACAGACGACGTGGCGGAGAGTTAGATAATGATTGCTGCCCCCTACTTCATGGCAGAAAAGGAGGGACATGGTCTCGTTTGAATCAACAGCACTGGGCCCCGATGCCAAAACGTCGGGGAAGGGACAAAAGATAAGGAAGCAGCAGAGCATGAGAAGATAAAATGGTACATTCTTGTGAGGATGAAGAGGTAATGGTGTGGGGCGAAGCTACGGGGTAATCGGTGGCCTTTTTCGAAGGCTTAAAATTATTAGGCCCTATCCTCATAGAGGAAATCTGGATAGATCTGCTAATTTCTCTTTGAAGAGCGGTTTCATTGTTACTGAATTTTATGTATTTATGGAGGGAAGCATATGCTATATTGCCCTATATTTGAGTAAACTTTGGGGGACAATTCTTCTTCAAAATTCACAATCATCAGACGGTTACTGCCATGAACCTGCCCGCGCAGTGGTACTATTTGACAAGGATGGCGGGCAACTCCCATGCATTCAAAAAGATATTCTTAACATATCTATGGGGTATTCGGTCTTTGGTTTTATGAACAACGGCATAAAGATAGTTGTTCATTTATTTCAGAACCTCGAACACGAAGGATTTGACAAAAAGACTGGCCGCTACTAGGTTGTGAGGAGTAGAAGGCCCAGTGAAATCAGTAGTGCATAAGAGAGGGGCAAGTTTAAACACGGCATCCTCCAACTTGAAAATCTGGTATTCTGTGCCTGATACGCTTTTGTCTAGAAGAGTTGTTCCTTTGGTCGTCAAGCCTAGGAGGTCAATGAAGTGGGAAGAACGATTTCCTGAAATTTGCGGGGTATTGTGCGGGCTCTTTTGTTCTAGTATCTCTAATGTGACAGTCTGTGGCTTTGGTTCTAAAGGCTTCTTTACTACATGTGGCGCTTTATTGGATCAAGAATACTCTGAGATTGATAGAGGGCAGTAAAGACTTGCTTATTCCAGGTTTGAACAACGAGCAACAATAGATTAAAGTCTTCCCGTCTGATAGCGGTCATCAAACGACTTCAGATTCCCCAATAAGGGTAGAAGAAGCTGAAGAAGGTTAGGGCTGGTTCAACAATGGATTGCCTTTCTTTAACGTCGAAATAGTGAACAACTGGAGCTATCTTTTCGGTTTATTAGTAGGCCTGCAGCTTTTTCAGTCCCTAGAAGGGACCCCAGGTGGCAGACGGAATAAGACTGTCAGCAGTAGCGAGTTTGCGTACGCTCGTTGCTTACTGTCTCAGTGACTGCACGAGCCGCGTAATATCTCGCGGTTGACGTGCATTGATCTTTTCCTTTCAGCTCTTTTTTTAGCAGATATTCGACGGAAGCACTGTGCTTTGGTAGGTACGTACCGCATGTTCAAACCACCAAGGGAATTCTGGACACTCGATTGACCGTGGTCGTTATACACTCCGCACAAACGGAACAGAACTGAGCTGGAAACTTTAGAACTCGACTATGATTGTGCCGACAGAAGGCCCCTAACCATGCGATCGGTGCCAATATTCAAGCATCAGGTGATCTTATGTAGTCCATAGCATATCCTCTTTTTTGTGATTTAAATCAAGGCACTCTACCTCATTGGACAGAAAACATTGAAAATGAGCCGGAAACAAAGTAAAAAATCCGCGAAGTCTTCATTATTCCTTCGCCGTGCAGCTAATTGCTCGGAAGAATTGAACAAAGGAATATGCCGTGACGTTTTTCCCAGTGCGTTGTATCAGAAATGCCGCAGGCTTATTCCTGAAGCTTTCGGACTGTCTTAACAAACCTTGGCTGATCTGGTTGCACACTGTTTGTGTAAAGTCCAGCAGGGATCCATAGACATGCGCTCAAGGGTCTCCGAAAATAACTGACTCTTGTGACGAAGTAGTTAGCTGCACCAACCCTGGCGCAACAAGTTAGTGCCGGGTCACATTTATCGTGGAGCAAAATAGGTTGTTTCCGTTTTTGGCCTTTTCGGCGTTAACATCAAGTATTTAGATAATTCTAGCATTTACTGCTACTCTTTTCGATCTACCTATCCGACGGTGACATAAACTGCATAACATCAAACTGTGGGCGCCGGTTTCTATCGTGCATTAGTAAAATGGATCATTCTGGAAGCTCGTTATCTCTAATGAACTCAACCCATCTTACGAAACCCCATCTAAGTGCTCCCCTTTTATCTCATCTTGTGAACACAGTTAGCCAAGTTTCTTCCATAATTTTCTTCTACTGTGTAGTTTACCATATTCCGGTCGTTTGATTATCATTTTCCAATCGTCACCTTGCCGCAGCATCTTTACTTTCTGCTTTGTTAGGATTGATCGACCGCCAATCACTCCAACGACTTAGCTACTCACGTCAATCCTACCCGTAGACATAAAACCAGAGCCAGCTTCGGCGGTCGCATGAATGTTTACCTCCAATGCACACCCAGTACTTGTTCAGTATCCCTCGCAGGGAAGCCACCAAGGCAATTTCCGAAAAAAAGAAGAATTATGATTAGGCTTTCCTCCTGGACTCACTCTTTTGGCCAAACCATCGGTCCGTTAAGTCCATTAGCTTTCATACTCGACCCACCAGTACACCACACTTAGGCTGACTTGCACCTGGCCATGAGTTTTATCGAACTCTTGGCCCTTGTAATCTCCAGATACATCAAAAAAGCAAACAATGCAATAGTATTCGGCTTCCCAGTTAGGTTACTCCTCTCGACGGCTGGGGCTTCGATCCTGAAGGCTTACATCCTGGATTCACAAACACGACAATAGGTCGGACCTCGAAAAACACCAGAGAAACGCGTGTCTGCCCCTGTTTTAGTTATTGCTGAAGTAGCTGCCAAGGAATTCACAAGCCGACTGTCTTTAGTTCTTGCTAATACGGGGTTCAAGAGTGCAAGGTTGCTTCCCGCCAACATTCCGTTACAAAAAGAGGTCCACAAGAGCCACGCCAAATACCATAACCCCGGTTTACATCTAACCAGTAGTCCCTCCCAAGTGGTTAATTTACCAAACTTTGTCTATCACACGAAGACTTCCTCTGTAGTTGGCCACATAATAACCGTTCATAGTTTGTCAGCCTTCATTCCTCCTCCCGTTCCTATGTGGCTGAGGCCTCTAACACTTACTTCACTAGTTCCGTAGGCCCGAGCCTCAGATATAGTCTCCCCGAATCATTTTGCCACCACCAGCTCTTTCCTATCTACCCCAGCATTTGATGCAGACATTATTTCCAGGCTCATTCCAAGCTTAAAAGCAACTGCGCATCCTGGACCAGATGGGCCACCCCCGGCAGCAATCGTTGCTAGCGGATTGGACCTTCAACTTCTGTAACTTAACCTTTTTACCTAGTCATTCGGATCCCATTTGGTGCCGTCGAACCGGGAGCTATCAGTCATCTTCCGAGACACAAAAAGGACCCTTTCACAAACTCTTGATTTACCGCCCCAATATTCGCGCCTCTACCACCTACAAAATAATGGAAATGATTGTTAAATGCGACCTCGCTACCCACCTTCTCTCCTAAAATCTCCTGATCAATCAGCATCACGGATTTCTCAAATTGCGATCTTGCAGCGCATGTCGGTTCTACTAAACTAACCTAGTCACTAAGGTTGTAGGTAGCTGGCAGGCGTCAGACCTTTTCTACGTAGATCCGTCGAGGGACATCGACGGTGTTCCACGCCACCACCTCGCGGCTAAAGTGCGTTCATTTAGCCTTACTGACCCACTGCTTTCTTGGGCGCAACCGTACTTCAGTCATTGTGCCCAAATGGTTCCCATTAGTGGATATATATCTAAACCAAGATCTGTTACAGTTGCCTTCATACAAGGCGGATTAATAAAGCTCTGGACCTAGTACGTCATGGCGCGCCATTCGCATTTGCAGGAGATGTAAAAATAGTCTGCTCTTTTAATTTTATTGGTGCCACCCTTACTATCTGCAACTTTTCCGCGGACCCTTCTGCAGTTGACGGCTAAAGCCACCCCTGGATGATGAACTTTTCCACTTATTATTGCAAGGTTTGGACCTAGAATTTCCAATTACCTCTGGATTCTAAACTCCCGTTTGGTTCCCAACTGCTAGTGGAGCCGTTATCCGTGATTCGGGCCCCAACTATTCTGGCTCTGTCAAAATCTCTCAGCTCGCCGTCATTCAAACTGCTAAAGCTGGAAGATCTGTGGCCCTTCTTTTCCGCCCCTTCCGCCCCCGGGACAGTATCTTCTGCATCTATAGATCCCGTATCGGGCCTTTGTTCGAATAATGCTCAGTTTTCTTTTTCAACCTGTCGAAATTTGAAAGAGTTGCGCTTGAAGACATGGAGAGTCGTTCTACTAAACAGTAACAAAACGAAGCCAACATCCGAACCTCGACCCACTTTGGCTCCGCCGCTTGAGACTGAGCCTAGTTTTATTGCATAACCTGCTCTACAAACGATCTTTTTCTTCTAACCCGTTAAGCTCCTCGTGCGAAACCCCCCATTCACTTCGGCACAGGCCTCTTACTATCCCCTCTACCATAGCTTAATCAGCCAAACCGCTCCGTATTTTCATTCTTGTCTACCCCATGTTCTGAAATAGGTTGAACATCACCAATAGAGCTTATCGGACCAAGTCTCAGTTTCTACCGACACTCATCCAATATCTCAGAGTTACTTCTGCACTTCATGTATCTGATCTGTGCATGGCTAGGGATGTAGCATCCGAGATGGGCCCTGACTTCTAAGTCAGGCTAACTCCGAAGCCCCTCCACCATCCAATTCGGGACAGTCTCAAGCGTCTGACTAAAGTCTCACTGCTTGACTGGCTGTGGCCTTACCCATACTCAGTGAAAGGAATTGAAATACCATTACATTCCTACGCCCTGCTTCTCCCTTCTCCCTTGATGTCAGACACCTGCAGGCTTCCTCCCTTCTTGGGTTCTACTTGCCTCCGTTGACCAGTTATCCACGGCACGGGCATGCCCTGACGGCCATCCTCTATCTTTCCTTCCCCCTCCAGCTCTCCGCCTATGCAAGTTTTACCCCAAAGGTTGGTCAACTACCTTAGCACCGTTTTTATCACGCCTATTAAAGACGCTCCCAGATAGCATTGTTGCGTGGTCGTTTACCAGCTGGCGGCTCCTTCGGTTCCGCCCACAGAGACCCTCATGGTCGAACTAGGCCTCACATGCACAGCCTTCGATGAACATAAGTGCCAATTCAAACGGCGAGGAGCTCAGCCCGTTCCACTGCATTGGCCGGCGGACATCGGGCTCGCAGGTCGTCTACAACGATGTGCACGCGCAACTGATATGGATGATCACATCTTCCGTCTGCTTTCCAGGCTGAGCATCCAGCCCACGGTTAGCCCCATCAACTAGTATCGAATGTGGATCCCAAGCAAACATAGTCACAGCTGTACCGCATTCAATATAACAGTCTGATTATCGCACACTTTCATCGATTTTTATTGCTCTAAAATCTCCCGATTTTTACTCCCCGTACACATACCCAGCCACTTTGTCCTTACTAACACGGTCATCGTTCTACCATCGCTTGCGCACTTGTCGTTTTTTCCATTCATTCATCGTTTTTCAACACTAACCCCGGCCACACCCATGCCCAATCCCCATGTTACAATTTGCCGTCCAACATCTGCTTCTATTTTGTATACATTAGTTATCAATTCATTACTACCATATATTTCTTCCTCGACTCTGCAAATCCCTCCTCATCACTCCATCAGCAAACGCTTCGACTGGCGTCTTTGCTTCATTCCAATTATGCAATTACCAGAAACAATGTTGCTTTGCAGCTTCATTTTCCCATCCGCGCTACGCATATATTCCCTGCGATTACCGTTCCACCTTAGGTTCTGTTGTCCTTGAGCCCTCTTTTTCCTCGATCAATATCCTGCTTCACCTGTGGTAAAATTATCTAGTTACCCCTCACTTATCTGTTTCACTTCGACCGGTTCTGTGGTCCCCGTTTTATATTTTGTTCGCCACAGGCGTCTTTTCTGCGCTTTAAAGATTGCTTTCTTTCCCCAAGTTCCACTTGATGTGGGGAAAACTTTCATTGCGGTTAGTCCCCCCCCCTGAGGCCACCCGGTAATTGTATTTTCTCCGCGTTTCCCAGCCACCTCAATCGTCGTAATATCGCTGTTTCATAACGTAGGTCTCCTTCCTACTGTTTCCTGCATTTTAGACAGTCATTTAACTCGAAACCAACTCTTATTTGCCCAGCGGACCACTACCATCTTGATCCATTCAACCTACTTCCATCCACGTTGTTTCGTTTCTGGCATTTTTGATTCCTGTTCTTGCAATTCTTGTATAGTTCATAGTTTTGGGTAGAGCTGTATTCCATGACCATGTACTTGCGAGTACTCCTCGATCCTGGCCGAGAAATATATAATTATCATCTTCATGAAGCGCTCAGTTTGAGCAAGTTAATCTCATTACTCTCACCCGCCACCTCAGATCAACTCCTTTATCTTTCATCCTTCATGAACTGGTCACCACAGCTGACGTCATCTTTGTGTCTCCGTGGCTGGATTTTCTCTTCGTAGATCCGCCACTTTCTACGTGCCACGAAGAAACAAACACTCGATGATTTTCCGCTTACACCCTGTCCTTCATTGCCGCCGCTAAGAAAACTTTCGCCCTACGTTATTCAGTTATTGACGGTCATGTCCCTTGCGTCATCTATCTGCCTTTTTTGATATGCCACCACAATGAAGAAAGGTACAGGTAATAGCCACCACATATCTTCCTCCTCAAAAGACTCTTTATATCAGGCCTACCGCTAAAGGCATGCTCCGCTTGCTCCATGTTCCACTCGAGTTCTGCAACCTGTTACTGAGCACTTATCGCAGGGCAGCGATGCATAAATCTTATCCGTTTTTTCTCACGCATATAAATTTATTCTCCATCGCCCTTTGGTAACACAGCTATTCCATCCGTATTTCTGTCTTTTTCACTTACTACTCCTACCTTCTAGCTCTCTTTACTTGGTCCAGTCAGAACCATTCATTTGACCGTGACCCTCGGATTCGTCGGGCATCAGTTCGGGTCTATCAATAGGCTCATTTGAAATTCTCTCCGCTAGTCCCTGGCGCGCGTATATCAATCTCACATTCACTTCACATTTATTTATGCTGAGTTCATCTGTCTCGCCTTATCCATACACTCTTCCGCATAATCAATGTATAACTGCCGACGTTCCCATCTGCGGCTTTTTGATCATGCATCTGACATGCTTCGGGCCTCTTCAAACAAACCAGCACTATTAGTTTTATCCACTTGGTCGATGGCAAGGAACCTCTACTGACTAGGTGCCTTGGAGAGGCAAACGAGAGCACTGGGACCACGAAGGTGACAACAACGAAGGACCTTAGGGCACTCATATCGGACTACTTCCGACCTGAAGCGAAATGCTGTGCTCTCGCCCAGAAAGCCTCTGAGGAACTTTCTGGCTCAAAAGGATCATTGCATCCAGAAAACCCTGGTTTGCTTTGCCGTATTACAGGGCGTCCTTCCGGCTGAACCTGGGATACTGTGCCCAGGTGTGGTGGCTCTTCTTGGTAAAGGATATCAGGCTTTTTGAACAGGTTGGACGACGCTCCACCAGATGGGCCGCTAGCATTGGGTTGTTACTTACGAGCAGAGCCCCGAAGCGTTGAGCCTTTTTCTCGGTGGTTCGCAGGAGGCGTAAAGGCTGCCTGATAGAAGCTCCAAAGAACCTCAGGTGTTATTTTGCTCCCCGGGGACGGACTACTCCGCTATAATAATAATACCAATAATGTAATATTTTGAGGATACCCAGAGCAGTCATGGAGGCAAAATCACATAGGGCGGCTGAGGTAACAATAAGTAGTCTTGCCCGCTCGGTTGGGTACTCGCAGCACAAAAATATGCCGGGTGTTTTAGTAGCCGCAAGGATTAATGTCCGGCAAAAGTGAACTTAAAAATCAGATGGATAATTCGCCCAATATTGACTGAAGTGCGCTTCGTGGCCAGGATACGTAAAAAGGTAAGGAGCAGATAGAAAGAGAATGCTCAGGACTTCAGTTACTATCGAAACAAAGTCACCAAGGGGAGCAAGCCGATGGAGGATCGTTTGAAAGGGCGCTGACGGAAAATTGCGGAAAACTATTAGGGATGTCCAATACTGATTCAAACCATTAGTTCTAATGACCCAGACCACGCCATAGGTCCAATACCGCAGGAGATTTTAGGTGTTTTATCAGCCTAAGAAGAGTAAAAATGAAACAGAAGTACCGATTTGCCAAAATATGAATACCTCATATCCAGCGAGAAGTTGTGGAAGAAACACTCACATCTGCTTGTAGATTGGAAGCCTGATCATGAAAATCCTGTGGAGCGGAAAGATAGAAGGTGGAAGGTGAGTGAAATATAATTCAAATTAAGGGTTTTGTTGGCCTCATGAGTGAACAGAAGTTGACAAAAATTGGACAAAGGAGGTGATATGCCGTGATCTTATGAAGTCAAATGGAGGTAGGGCATAAGTTAAACAGTTAAGACGAAGATGATGGCACAACCGGACGTGCTGATAAGGGTCTGAGATAGGGCATTAGGGGAACGACTGGGGGACCACTTATCTGGCATAAGTGCAGTTCATCTCCAGCTACGGGTTAGAGAAAATTCCTTCAGAACTTTATTCCGCGTGGACGGTTAATCGTGGAAAATTTATAGAAGGAGTGGCAATATTCAAAAGGATGGATGAAAAGGTGTTTCTTTGCTATCTTATCTAAAATGACTCCAAGACGGGCATGTACAGAAGAGATGTTCATATCGAAGTGGGCGTAATAGTGTTATATTTATCGGATATCCAACGGAATCAACTATAATTAGTGCACTACTGAAGCTGTTGGTAAGAACAAACAATACGTGACTGGATACTCTGAGGGAAGTCCACCCTGAGAACTTGGGGAGACAAAAAGACTAAAGGCAGTCCGGAGTAAGGGGAGTTGAGTTCCGGCTTAAGACGCATGGAAAGCGCTCAAAGGATTGTGACGCAGGTGGCCGACCATGATAACTTGGTAGAATAAAGGCAGATGGCAATAGATGAGTGAAGTGCTACGCTATTTTGAATTTGTCTGGGTCCATTGGTTAATAGGATAGGAGCATCAAAATTCGAAAACAAATTGGATGTGTGAGGCAAAAATGTAGTTAACTAATAGAGTCATATAAGGGTAGTTCATATGAAAAGCTGTCAGGACGTGCAGGTGGCCGCATATCTAGATATGCCAAAGAAGGTCTGACGTGGGACACTGGGGAGGCAATCGAACGATCAGTACCGAGGTTAGTGGATAATTCACCACCAACGCGACTGCCAGGAGAAGAAAATGAATAACCGGTGATACAGGAGAAGGCCAGACGTTATATAAATTAACGGGGAGTTGGCGTCAGACAGATGATGGGGGACCACTTCGTGCTTGATGATATTGTTGGAAGGTAGAGGAAATAATATTTAAATGATGTTTTTGTTCGGGTAGATCCAGTGGTGACATAAAACAGCCCGACGGATGAATGATCTCTTCAAGAGTATATCAGGAGCTGCGGCTCTCATAATAAGTGTATTTAAGGAGAGAGAAGATTTTATGAATAGATGTGAAGTATCTAGTAACTGGGCAAAGTAGATTGACGGTAATAATGGGAAAAATTTAGATAGGTAGAAGGCGATTTGGTGGAGATAGGTGCTGGTTAAGGTAGCCTAAAGCACATTTTTCTGAACCGGAAGAAAATAATTGCACGCGTCGATTTGGAAAGTGACAGGATGTATGGTAGATCGATCTTGGGAAAGTTGGAGATGACTACAGGAGGCAGCAATGCTGTTCAGGAGTTGGTATTCTCAGTCCGCGACAGGTGCTAATAGGTGAGGCTGGCCATGGGCTGGACTCCCTAGCTGAAAGCCGCCTCTGGCGACAGGATGTGCCACCAGCCAACCTAGTTGCGCTCGCATATCTTTGTAAATGGCCCGCATGCCCGATGTGCGCAGGTCAGAGCTGTGGATCTGACCGCATCCCGCACTGCTGGGGTTGATATGAATCTTCTTGATGCAGCCAAATGGCCGCAAATATCAGGCAGTCCACGATCAGGCCATCAGACATCAGGGGATCCCGGAACGTAGCCAAGGTAGCATCAGTTGAGCAACTTGCAGACAGTCAATCGACAGGCGAAAACGTAGCCAAGGTTAGTGACCAGTGTGATCGGTAGAGTAATAAGAGCCATCGAGAGAAAGATACGCACGAAAAAAGGTCTGGAAGTGAAGAAAAAGCAGAAAAACGCAGTTTGTTATGCTTCCAACCAGGGATAAACGGAAACCGATATAAAAATAAACGACGACTGACGATGAATCTCTGAAACCACTTTTTAATTGTAGAAGGTAGACAAGGACCAAGAATTTTTAACCGGCTCCATCTGGCATAGACTGCCGGTGTTTGTTCGATGCAAATTTCTAGACACTTCTTTTAGGCTTGTTCATTGGATATGTTTACGTCGAGGAGCAGTAAGGTTTGGGCGACCCTGGAAAACTTATCCAAGTCATTCCTTGACCGATGGCTGTAAATGGGGCTACGTATTTCGAACGGTATTTTATTCTACAATTCGGGGTATAGTGTGGTGGAGAAGTGTGAAAGTAAACTAGTGGTTGCAATGCGGATTGAAAGGATGGGAACCCCAACACGTAGTGGGTACCTAGAAGCAGACGCAAAATGCAACGGATTGGAAGTATATGACCTGTGGGGGGGAATTATATGGAGAGATGAGGTTAAATTTCATACGACCAAGCCAGAATAAGTCACGTTTAATGCACAAGCATGGTTTTATAAGTGAGGAGTGAGCCCCATGCAGTCAGCCGCTTATTGAAACTTCGTTGAATTGATTCGACACCAATTCTGCCTGGTTTGCACATGCTGGAGAAGATCAAGGGGCAGTATTCTAATAGAGGTCTGACATGAGATTCATAGAGAAGCGAATGCCGCCTTAAAACTAGATGAGCGAAATATTGGGCCTAGGCACTTTCTGGCCCTTGCGAATTGGAGGGCCGAACATTCGGAGAAATTGAATTTGCAGGAGCAGCTTGGGCCAATTTCCCGAACAACGTGTGTGCTAGCGGTAGATGAACCACAAGTAGCTGTAGATTTTGTAGGTAGGTTGCATATATGTGTAAGTACCTAAAATTTGTCAGCAGAACAATTCATCTGCCAAGATGAGCACCATCTATCAAGTGCAGATCCGCCTTCAGAGATGTTTAGGTTGGCTGGGGTGAGACGGTCTGTCTTCAGTGAGTGGACTATCTTACTGTCACCAGCAGAAAGTAATGGGGTACTATGGTTCGCTAAGATGAATAGGTCGTTCATATACATGAGAAACTGCGGAGGGCCAGAGAAGTTACTCAGTATAACACCTCTTTTAACGTGTTTGGTCCCATAACGGAGTCTACTTATTGAGGCAACTGGGAGCGATTAAGTAGTTAAGAACTGACCCAATAGAGCAAGGGGTCAGTGATACTAAACCGCCGGATTTCGGTGGCGCTCATTCAAATGCCTTTGACACATCCAGGTGCAGCACTATGACAGCCAATCCCTTGTCTGTCTTCTCGGTGATAAGATTCGAAAAATGTAGTTCGCATGTTGTGCGAGGTACTGACTGAAGGAAACCTTCTCGCCTGGGAATAATAATTCCCAGTCTAAAATGTTACTCCACAACGTGTTCTTTGGTGAGTTTTTCCGATAACCAAGGGAGGAAAGGCGTATGGTTAATGAGATGGCAGTTTGTTACCACATGGAGTGGGTCTTTCTTGTGTCGCGGGATCATGACAGAGCATCTCCAAATCGCCGGCACTGGATTAGAGTTCACTAACAGGTTGAGCAGAGTGAGCAGTAATTAAGGCGGCTTAGGTCAAGATTCAACTAAAGCTACGGACCATAAGCCGCCAGGCCCCGGGTAAAATGATGGCCTAAAAAAGTTAAACATCTGGGAGATAAATGAAACATCAAATTCTGCTATGGACAGAGTTGAGGCGGTGACTGGAGGAGAAGGCTTTTGGTAAACGTTGTTTATAGAGGCCTTAGCCGGGTCAGAGAATGAGGCGAAGGCCGCGGCAGCAACCGGGAGAGTAGGGACGGACACACCGTCTGCTGTGGCTGTGTTGGTCACCTCAACGATTCCTAAAGGTTCTGGCCTTTTAGGTTACTGACTGTCGAAGGAATCCATTTGCCTGCCGCAGAGCATTCTGTTCTTGGTTACGCTGTGAAGTTTCCGCAAGCACTTGCTTAATAGAATTGATGCAATTAAGTTGAATGCTGATTGCGGAGACGTGTGTAGTTTTATAGATATCTTTAGGTGTGGCATGTCTTGTTTGCGGAGATGTTGTACAGAATTTCTTTTTATTCCGCAGCTGGTGGAGGCAGGTGACCTTCTCAAGACCCCTGGACATTTGTGCATAGAAGATATCGGTAGGGCCGTGGATCACGAGGTGGAAGAAGCTAACTCTAAACGGCTTGTCAAGCTGTAGCAGGAGGGAGCTTCCAGTCAGAAAGAGGAGTTGGTCCGATGGAGCGTGATTTCAGGGCAGGCCGCTGGTGAGTGGGAATGAGACTGGCAACCGTACTGTGATTAAAACAACTACGTGAGGGATACCACGGGTCGAAATGGGACCCATAATGGTGTTTTCTCCGGAGAGAGGGGACAGGTTGTATTCATTCTTCTAGGTTGATGTTTGTTACAAGTGTTAAAAAGTCAGCTACTGCAGATAAAGATGGTTGTTACACATCTGTGACCACACGGCCACCTGAGAGCACCCCCTGTAAAGAACGAATACCGAAAATCCCTCCAATATTTCTACGTGTTTTGTGAATTTGGCTATAGTTGACATTACTTTGAAAGACACCTCCATTCATCACACTTCTGCACTTTTGTCTATTCACGTGAGACATTTGAATTTTGGCCCTGAACCTCTTCAGACTGTCGTGCTTGAACCACGGGGCTTTGAACATTTGGGTTTTGCTGTTGAGTTTATTTGGCCGCGTACTTTAGATTCGTATGTATCCGTACCTTTTGCGAATTTCAATCTAGTAGAGTAGAAACTAGGAATCACTCTTGATGTGGTTTTGGCATAAGTTTGAATGGACTACTCGTTGCTCGATTTGCGAGCTTTGACTTACACCCACTGAAATTGATAGAAGAGAGAGTTCTCGGTCGCATGCGGGGAACCTAGGTTGTTGGTAATGTTTTAGGTAGCTGGAATATTGTCCCGATGGAATTGATAACCGCTGAGACGGTTGTGGTGTTTGAGCGTCAGATAGACCGCCGCTGGGACAGTCTTTTCACCGAAGCCAACATATAGGCAGGCGTCGTTCCTACCGCTGGCTTACACCGCTCCTGTGCTGATTACTACCATTACCGCTGTATTCCATCAGTAAAACGTTTTCCTCGGCCTTTCTTCTTTCGTCCTCTCCTTTCCACTTTCAGACTTCACCACTTCCACTTCCATTTCCTGTTTGTCTACGGTCGGACTACACCACCTCCCACCTTCCTCCTCCCTTGATTTCCCTCTTCGTAGATACCGTCGGTGAGGTAGCCCGGGTGCTAGCTGAAACGAAATAGGTGACAGGGGTCCTGTGGGTCTCGTCAGATTTGGGCACAGCGGTGGAAGGTCTCGTCTCCGCTTCCTCTTCACCCAATCACCGAAGAAGTCTATGTTATTTCATTCCTCACAGTACGGAGTGTTTCAAGAAGCTCACTGTTAAAGAGGCCGAAAGAACACGGCAAGCAGCCTTCTTCTTCCTGAGATCTGGTTTATCCAAGGTACGTGGGCATGAAGGCCTCAAATGAGGCGTGAGCGGTTTAAAAACCTCTTTGTTTAAAAACCTATAGTCATTCCAAGACGGCCTTTTTTCGCCACTCAGGCTGAGTGGAGTGCCGCAAAGCTGAGGGCACTTCCGCTGCCTGGCTATCTTTTTTCCAGCACACCGGCAGGCAGCGTACAAGATAAAGAAAAGAGAAGCAATCTAGACACTTCCACGTTTCCCGGTGCTCTGCCTTTCAGATTACTGATAATACCAGATACAAGATGCCTTTAAGGTTAGCATTCTTTACACTAAAACATCTACTTTTGCACTACTTTCCAATGAACAACCTTCTAGAACAAAAGTGACAGTCGGGCTTTCATCCTGTTTCTCAGGTACTGTCACCAAACTACAAGATTATGTGAATTGATCCGACATGAAGACGAGTGCAACCATCCGGAAAATCGGCCAGCGCTACTCCGAACAAGAGAGCGGATGCACATAATTGACTGCTGTGCCCACAGCTAGGAGCTCCCGATCTCATCTTGGCCACTGCTACCTCCTGTCCATTTGGTAGTACAGTTGATTCTTGAGGGTCCCGGTTACTATTTTTCCAGGCTTCCTTTAGGCGGTTTTAGGACGAAACTCAGTGACTGTCGTCCTCTGTAAACCAGTGATAACCATGATTACTCTTTTGTCCAAAGGTTCTCGCCCCCAGACAAAGCAGGAAACAATTCGAAATTACCGGAGTGGGCGCAGTGTCCGTGTGGAAATGCTAGCTCCTCCTTTGATGTCCGGGATGGTACATGCTATGATATTTACTCAAGAAAGCTTCACTGAGTGATCTCTAAGATAGCAGAGAAGGCTCCGTCAACCTACCCGGACGATGACAACTTAATTCGGTTAAATCTGGGGTGCTTAGCACTTGGGAGAAGACTATCTCGAGAATTATCCTCTAAGGAAGGTGAGATAAGCAAAGCAGCCACACCGAATGTCATTTTGCGCGTAGAGATCGGTAAGGCCAAAGATATCGCGGGTCCAAACAGCGACAGCGACAGGAGCGCCTCCTTTCTGACACCGGCAAATATACAGCTCTCGGCTAACCGTGAGGCAACAGGAGCGAAAATGAAGCGAAATGTAGGACTTCCAGAGTTGAGGTCGAAAGATAGATAAGTCGGGTGAAAGAAGTTTTCCAGGACCTCTCTGTGGAAACCGAAAAAGTTATGGCACAAATTGTTTCTCCAGGGAGTGGCATCAGAGAAGCCCAGGCCCATAGATGGACAGTAGCAACGAAAGGTCTGATGTAGCAGTTCTGCAGGGGAGGGGGCACGGCAACGTAACCAAAGCTTAGAGCAGCGAGTAGAGGACAATCCAAGACAAGTAGGTGCGCCAAAACGTGCAGCTACCAGGGAGGTATTACGGCTGGGTAGATGGAGATCCACCACAGACGGACTAGCTCCTGGAAGGCAGACTATGGTCAGGTTTGACAGCCCTAGGTATCAGGATGCAGTTTTTGCGGCTGCTAGTCAAATCAACGGGAAATCCAAAGAAAGCACGACCATGAAACCAGCTAACTGGGCAACATAAAGGACCCATACTACTTGGCGGGACAGTGGAGTGCGCAAGCCGTCCCTCTTAATAAAAACAGAAAGCCCAGTTGTTAAGGCATAGCACACGTAGCGCCAGACCCCTTTAGTGGTCAACAAGGCCCTGAGAAGTCGTACTAGTCCGGTGTTGGAGAGGGGCCCACCATCCCTAGTTTTCGGCCTGGCGCCGTACGTAACGACCTTAACTCTCGACTGTTAGTTCGAGTGAGGCCTGATTAAAGATTCAATGCTCGATTCATCGAATAACGAGCTTCACTCGTTCGTGATGGTACCTCGGAACCTCAAAGCGGTGAGTAGATCAATTCATAGCGGAGCTTTCATCAACAGCGTGATTGTTCTGCAATTTCTATGATGCTATTGGCACCTCAAATTATAGATACACCATAGTTATAAAATTGACAGCGAGCCTCATTCACTATCCAGCCCAGAGGTAGTCGGAATTCAGGATGAAAATGCATATTCAAAGAGGACGGTTCGCCATGAAGACTAAATAGAAAATACCTGTCCCGCAGTGCAAAATAAGTGGAATAATTTCACCAAGCCTAATCAAGCGCGGAGAACAACTTCCTGAGTGTGGAGCCGACAAATTCATCGTAAATGAGCTTAACGTCTACGGTTCGTCAACGCAAGTGAGAAAGTGAAACCGAACAGCAACAAAACATGCTGTCTTGGGTCACTACGACTCGGTACCATACGGGATGTCCGCAAAGTTATCTCACAAAAAAGCACGACCAAGAAAGAAAACGTGAACGTCTCAGTCGTGGAAATGGTGAAAACCACAAAACAGTATCAGCAAAGTAAGGTGGGGAAGTCAGTCCAAACACCGTAACAAAAATATATAAAAGTAACAAGTGAGGAATTTTTAATCATTCACGACGCTGCACCAACAGCCCAGCATAAGGACTAGAGGAACCCCGGAAACCCGGCGATCTTAAAAATCCTGTGAAACTTAGTAGCTAACGAGAGCACATTCGTGGCACAAATGGTAAACCAGTTTGTGGCAGCAAGTTGCATAGCCTGCACTGAGTTGGTCACATGGGCTCTCGATTTATCGCGTACATGTTAGTCAAAGACTGGTTTCGGTTAACATCGTTCCCCACTATTAGAACCCATGTTGCCGCAGTTTGTACCTGTCTGCAACTCCAGAGTATGATTTGTCCAAATTGGCCGTTGGTGATGCGGAATTGACGACCAATGAACTCCGTCAAATCGCCGGAAATAGACTCTTGTTTAAATCTATTTACTCTTTCAGCTTCCTCTACCCACCGGCTCTGTAAATCAGTGGTTGGAAACCGGGTAAAGCATTTAGGTCAGACTGGTTACCTAAACGCTCCAAAGCTGTGCTGGAAGTCTGTATTGTATCACAAATTTGAAAACATTTCGGCCGTTCTCTCAGCTCTTTTTCCCTTCAGCAAAAACACCATCGATCAAACTTCTAGTCAACTGGAATGGTTGTTTAAATAAACCTGTGAGAATTCTGTGCGCTCCCATTTATTCCATGACCGGATCAAGAATCGCGCAGCCTTTAGTGGCATTTTTTGTCCACCATATTCAAAAGAAGTAACGCAATAAATACGAATTTCTTTTCCCTGGATCGGCAACCTCGCTTTCAACCGAATGTTTGAACTGCTTCATGAATGCACAGTATTGATTGGGGTGCCAAGGGAGAAGGACCATCCCTACTTCCGGTAGGCAGAATGCCAAAACCTTAGTGTTACCGGACGATCTCGCGGGTTTGTTTTCTTCAAAACTTTGTTCTTTGGATATTGATGTATAGAAATACGTGGTCTTCCTGCTGCATGGTTGGCTTTAGTTCCTTGTTTGAAAGGATTTTTGTCTGCCCAACCACAATTCATTCTCAAATTCTGCCACTTTCAGTCTATATATATTAACATCTCCAAACTCACAGTGATTAAAAAAGCATGATCTGGCGCTGACAGAACTATTGAACTTAGCATTGCCTAGAGAATCCTTGACACTTAACCCTCCCCCTCCCCGAATACGTTCCCAGTTAACTCCTGTTGTCTCATAGGGTCATCAACTCCTCATATGGGCATTTCCAGTGAGTTTTCTTGCCAAGGATTTATATGAGTACTGTACGTTACCGTAATCGAAAATCAGAAAAGCGGAGACAATTCACAACAATCTCAGAAAAAGAATAACACTGATTTGTATTTTCCGTGGTGCTCAAATGAAAATCAGTAATGTAAAAATATATACAAACCTCAAGTAAGCGGTCGAATAGACTCAACAGTAGATCCCGAAGGTTCGTAATCTCATGATCCAAGCAGACAATGAGAAACGGTTTACGGCTAAATTAAGGTATCTCACACAAACAAACGAACATGCAAACGTGTTGCATACGTACAAGCTTAACAAAGTAAGTTCAAGTATAATCACATTCAAAAGACTTATATAAAGTTCCGAAGAATTTTCAGCATACTTCTTTTACACCGACCCCGATGTTTCATGGCTGGCCGTTGTTTGTTTTGCGTGATCTTGTGGAGCCAGAAGTGAATAACCTCCTTAATTTCACCGAAAACCACAAGCTACTGGGACCGGATGATGTGTACCAGTTGACGTTGAAGGATTAAGTTGACCGGCTCAATCCAAAGCTGACTCGGTTGTTAAACTCCCGTTGGCCTCTGGCAGACTGCCTCGGGAATGGAAAAAGTGGTGGCAGTTCAGCTGCGCAGGGGCAGGATATGACCTGCTCGGAACAAATGCCGCCCGGTCAGCCTTACTTCCGTAGCTGGAAAGGCCGTGGAAGTGCTGGGGGCTACTGGCATGCGTGAACATCTAGAGAGCCGTCAACTAGTATGCGCTCAGCAAAACTGTTTTCGGAGAAACAAACAAGCCTGTTAACTGGGGCTTAAAGTTGGCTAACTCCAGAGCCGAGAGAAATGTCACGGAGGCCACTCTGTGGACTTTAGCAAAGCTTTTGATAAAGTTCCTCGTGATAAGCTGTTACTGAAGCTGTGGGGGTCATCGGCCTTTCCGGGCCCGCTCTTCACTGGATTAATGACTTCTTGATCGAGAGAACCCTTTCCACGAGAGGTGCACAGCCTCACACCGCATGCTACCGAGCCATCAGTGGTGTACAGCATGGCTCTGTGCTTGTGAACGATCGTCAACAAGCCCCTCAATGCCAAAGCCTTATATACGCCGACGGCTTAAAAATCTGGCTCACCATTCGATTGGCAGATGATCACGAAATGCCGCAGGAGGATCTCCCTTCACAAGGTAATTTTTCTTTTAAATGGGGTCTACCCATAGACGTGGACGAATAGGCGCATATGAGGGTCCGTGCGACATGCTGCCACACGCCTCTTGGCCGGACCACGTCCGTTAAGCTAAGAGGAAAGCTTGGAAACCACCGAGTTCTTTCCCGTTGCCCTGAGACGTCTTCAAAGTGGCCTCGGTTGGGTCAGGCGAGTCATTTGTGGTGATTTAGGCCCAGACATGCAGTGGGCTTTCTTACAGAGCGGTAATGACAATATCCGAGTGCACGCGCTGAAGCCCCGTAGGTTATAATACAGGGGCTCACCGGCCGTCCCTAAATTATCGAGGAGGGTGAGCAAACCATGGAATGCTCCACCGGCCGAAATAGTGGAAAAGAAAAACGAGAGAAAAAGGAAGAGGAAGACTGAACGTGCCCTAAAAGATGATTGCCAGAGCACCGACACCCAGAGGAGTAAACAAATTAAAATGACATGGGCAAAAGGGGGCTGAAGAAATTCCATGGCAAAAAATCTGGAGCTTGGGAAAAAGACCCGCGAAATTCATAGGAAAAGATTCGAGGGAATAAAGATGAGATAAAATAGAGAAACAAAGAGAACAGAGGAAAAGCCCCTAAGAAGTGAGCTGGATAACCACTGACGAGAAATGTGAAGAAAATTGAATCGAACACCCTAAGCGCAAGGCTATCCGGGCTCGCTCTCAACGGTTTGTTGAACATCTACACTACATGATATAGCACCCTCCCGTCACTGGCTTCTTCTGAACGGTAACAACCCGCTTCCCACACAGCGATCGACTCCTATGATGGATGACTTCTCTGTAGGGCCCTAAGTACAACCAAGGCATTCCCTTATGAACAACCTACACAGCTTGGTTACTATTTGCAATTGAGTAGTAGGTGATTAGATTAGATTTGTATATAATATGATTAATCATGCAGCTTGAACGGTAAATTCACCTGTGAAAAACACGAAGGATTTGTGCTAAAGTTTCTTCACAGATTTTGGTCAGAAAGAAAAGAATTGGTTGCATTTAGAAACAAGAGGAAAAGTTAATAAAGAAAGGAAGCGATCGCTGTGTGGGAAGCGGGTTGTTACCGTTCAGAAGAAGCCAGTGATGGAAGGGTGCTATATCATGTAGTGTAGATGTTCAACAAACCGTTGAGAGCGAGCCCGGATAGCCTTGCGGTTAAGGTGTTCGATTCACAGTCGTTCACACGTGGTTCCAGTACCCGTGGGGACTCGGTGGATGTGCAATGCTCATGATTCCCAACAAGGATGAATCAGCTGTACAGTGCTTCCATGCTTTTCAATGGTGAGTTGAGCGTTCAAGCTGCATGATCAATCATATTATATACAAATCTAATCGAATCTCCTACTACTCAATTGCAAATAGTAACCAAGCTGTGTAGCTTGTTCATAAGGGAATGCCTTGGTTGTACTTAGGCCCCTACAGAGAAGTCATCCATCATAGGAGTCGATCGCTGTGTGGGAAGCGGGTTGTTACCGTTCAGAAGAAGCCAGTGATGGAAGGGTGCTATATCATGTAGTGTAGATGTTCAACAAACCGTTGAGAGCGAGCCCGGATAGCCTTGCGGTTAAGGTGTTCGATTCACAGTCGTTCACACGTGGTTCGAGTACCCGTGGGGACTCGGTGGATGTGCATTGCTCATGATTCCCAACAAGGATGAATCAGCTCTACAGTGATTTCATGCTTTTCAATGGTGAGTTGAGCGTTCAAGCTGTATGATCGATCATATTATATACAAATCTAATCTAATCTCCTACTACTCAATTGCAAATAGTAACCAAGCTGTGTAGGTTGTTCATAAGGGAATGCCTTGGTTGTACTTAGGCCCCTACAGAGAAGTCATCCATCATAGGAGTCGATCGCTGTGTGGGAAGCGGGTTGTTACCGTTCAGAAGAAGCCAGTGATGGAAGGGTGCTATATCATGTAGTGTAGATGTTCAACAAACCGTTGAGAGCGAGCCCGGATAGCCTTGCGGTTAAGGTGTTCGATTCACAGTCGTTCACACGTGGTTCGAGTACCCGTGGGGGCTCGGTGGATGTGCACTGCTCATGATTCCCAACATGGATGAATCAGCTGTACAGTGCTTCCATGCTTTTCAATGGTGAGTTGAGCGTTCAAGCTGTATGATCAATCATATTATATACAAATCTAATCTAATCTCCTACTACTCAATTGCAAATAGTAACCAAGCTGTGTAGGTTGTTCATAAGGGAATGACTTGGTTGTTGCAAGCCCCTACAGAGAAGTCATCTATCATAGGAGTCGATCGCTGTGTGGGGAGCGGGTTGTTACTGTTCAGAAGAAGCCAGTGATGGAAGGGTGCTATATCATGTAGTGTAGATGTTCAACAAACCGTTGAGAGCGAGCCCGGATAGCCTTGCGGTTAATTCGTTCGATTCACAGTCGTTCACACGTGGTTCGAGTACCCGTGGGGGCTCGGTGGATGTGCAATGCTCATGATTCCCAACAAGGATGAATCAGCTGTACAGTGCTTCCATGCTTTTCAATGGTGAGTTGAGCGTTCAAGCTGCATGATCAATCATATTATATACAAATCTAATCTAATCTCCTACTACTCAATTGCAAATAGTAACCAAGCTGTGTAGGTTGTTCATAAGGGAATGCCTTGGTTGTACTTAGGCCCCTACAGAGAAGTCATCCATCATAGGAGTCGATCGCTGTGTGGGAAGCGGATTGTCACCGTTCAGAAGAAGCCAGTGATGGAAGGGTGCTATATCATGTAGTGTAGATGTTCAACAAACCGTTGAGAGCGAGCCCGGATAGCCTTGCGGTTAAGGTGTTCGATTCACAGTCGTTCACACGTGGTTCGAGTACCCGTGGGGACTCGGTGCATGTGCAATGCTCATGATTCCCAACAAAGATGAATCAGCTGTACAGTGCTTCCATGCTTTTCAATGGTGAGTTGAGCGTTCAAGCTGCATGATCAATCATATTATATACAAATCTAATCTAATCTCCTACTACTCAATTGCAAATAGTAACCAAGCTGTGTAGGTTGTTCATAAGGGAATGCCTTGGTTGTACTTAGGCCCCTACAGAGAAGTATTCCATCATAGGAGTCGATCGCTGTGTGGGAAGCGGGTTGTTACCGTTCAGAAGAAGCCAGTGATGGAAGGGTGCTATATCATGTAGTGTAGATGTTCAACAAACCGTTGAGAGCGAGCCCGGATAGCCTTGCGGTTAAGGTGTTCGATTCACAGTCGTTCACACGTGGTTCGAGTACCCGTGGGGACTCGGTGCATGTGCAATGCTCATGATTCCCAACAAAGATGAATCAGCTGTACAGTGCTTCCATGCTTTTCAATGGTGAGTTGAGCGTTCAAGCTGCATGATCAATCATATTATATACAAATCTAATCTAATCTCCTACTACTCAATTGCAAATAGTAACCAAGCTGTGTAGGTTGTTCATAAGGGAATGCCTTGGTTGTACTTAGGCACCTACAGAGACGTCATCCATCATAGGAGTCGATCGCTGTGTGGGAAGCGGGTTGTTACCGTTCAGAAGAAGCCAGTGATGGAAGGGTGCTATATCATGTAGTGTAGATGTTCAACAAACCGTTGAGAGCGAGCCCGGATAGCCTTGCGGTTAAGGTGTTCAATTCACAGTCGTTCACAAGTGGCTCGAGTACCCGTGGGGACTCGGTGGATGTGCACTGCTCATGATTCCCAACAAGGATGAATCAGCTGTACAGTGCTTCCATGCTTTTCAATGGTGAGTTGAGCGTTCAAGCTGCATGATCAATCATATTATATACAAATCTAATCTAATCTCCTACTACTCAATTGCAAATAGTAACCAAGCTGTATAGGTTGTTCATAAGGGAATGACTTGGTTGTACTTAGGGCCCTACAGAGAAGTCATCCATCATAGGAGTCGATCGCTGTGTGGGAAGCGGGTTGTTACCGTTCAGAAGAAGCCAGTGATGGAAGGGTGCTATATCATGTAGTGTAGATGTTCAACAAACCGTTGAGAGCGAGCCCGGATAGCCTTGCGGTTAAGGTGTTCGATTCACAGTCGTTCACACGTGGTTCGAGTACCCGTGGGGGCTCGGTGGATGTGCAATGCTCATGATTCCCAACAAAGATGAATCAGCTGTACAGTGCTTCCATGCTTTTCAATGGTGAGTTGAGCGTTCAAGCTGTATGATCAATCATATTATATACAAATCTAATCTAATCTCCTACTACTCAATTGCAAATAGTAACCAAGCTGTGTAGGTTGTTCATAAGGGAATGACTTGGTTGTACTTAGGCCCCTACAGAGACGTCATCCATCATAGGAGTCGATCGCTGTGTGGGAAGCGGGTTGTTACCGTTCAGAAGAAGCCAGTGATGGAAGGGTGCTATATCATGTAGTGTAGATGTTCAACAAACCGTTGAGAGCGAGCCCGGATAGCCTTGCGGTTAAGGTGTTCAATTCACAGTCGTTCACACGTGGTTCGAGTACCCGTGAGGGCTCGGTGGATGTGCACTGCTCATGATTCCCAACAAGGATGAATCAGCTGTACAGTGCTTCCATGCTTTTCAATGGTGAGTTGAGCGTTCAAGCTGCATGATCAATCATATTATATACAAATCTAATCTAATCTCCTACTACTCAATTGCAAATAGTAACCAAGCTGTGTAGCTTGTTCATAAGGGAATGCCTTGGTTGTACTTAGGGCTCTACAGAGAAGTCATCCATCATAGGAGTCGATCGCTGTGTGGGAAGCGGGTTGTTACCGTTCAGAAGAAGCCAGTGATGGGAGGGTGCTATATCATGTAGTGTAGATGTTCAACAAACCGTTGAGAGCGAGCCCGGATAGCCTTGCGGTTAAGGTGTTCGATTCACAGTCGTTCACACGTGGTTCGAGTACCCGTGGGGGCTCGGTGGATGTGCAATGCTCATGATTCCCAACAAGGATGAATCAGCTGTACAGTGCTTCCATGCTTTTCAATGGTGAGTTGAGCGTTCAAGCTGCATGATCAATCATATTATATACAAATCTAATCGAATCTCCTACTACTCAATTGCAAATAGTAACCAAGCTGTGTAGGTTGTTCATAAGGGAATGACTTGGTTGTACTTAGGCCCCTACAGAGAAGTATTCCATCATAGGAGTCGATCGCTGTGTGGGAAGCGGGTTGTTACCGTTCAGAAGAAGCCAGTGATGGGAGGGTGCTATATCATGTAGTGTAGATGTTCAACAAACCGTTGAGAGCGAGCCCGGATAGCCTTGCGGTTAAGGTGTTCGATTCACAGTCGTTCGCACGTGGTTCGAGTACCCGTGGGGGCTCGGTGGATGTGCACTGCTCATGATTCCCAACAAGGATGAATCAGCTGTACAGTGCTTCCATGCTTTTCAATGGTGAGTTGAGCGTTCAAGCTGCATGATCAATCATATTATATACAAATCTAATTTATTCTCCTACTACTCAATTGCAAATAGTAACCAAGCTGTGTAGGTTGTTCATAAGGGAATGCGTTGGTTGTACTTAGGCCAGTACAGAGAAGTCATCCATCATAGGAGTCGATCGCTGTGTGGGAAGCGGGTTGTTACCGTTCAGAATAAGCCAGTGATGGAAGGGTGCTATATCATGTAGTGTAGATGTTCAACAAACCGTTGAGAGCGAGCCCGGATAGCCTTGCGGTTAAGGTGTTCGATTCACAGTCGTTCACACGTGGTTCCAGTACCCGTGAGGGCTCGGTGGATGTGCACTGCTCATGATTCCCAACAAGGATGAATCAGCTGTACAGTGCTTCCATGCTTTTCAATGGTGAGTTGAGCGTTCAAGCTGCATGATCAATCATATTATATACAAATCTAATCTAATCTCCTACTACTCAATTGCAAATAGTAACCAAGCTGTGTAGGTTGTTCATAAGGGAATGACTTGGTTGTTCCAAGCCCCTACAGAGAAGTCATCCATCATAGGAGTCGAACGCTGTGTGGGAAGCGGGTTGTTACCGTTCAGAAGAAGCCAGTGATGGAAGGGTGCTATATCATGTAGTGTAGATGTTCAACAAACCGTTGAGAGCGAGCCCGGATAGCCTTGCGGTTAAGGTGTTCGATTCACAGTCGTTCACACGTGGTTCGAGTACCCGTGGGGACTCGGTGGATGTGCAATGCTCATGATTCCCAACAAAGATGAATCAGCTGTACAGTGCTTCCATGCTTTTCAATGGTGAGTTGAGCGTTCAAGCTGCATGATCAATCATATTATATACAAATCTAATCTAATCTCCTACTACTCAATTGCAAATAGTAACCAAGCTGTGTAGGTTGTTCATAAGGGAATGCCTTGGTTGTACTTAGGCCCCTACAGAGAAGTATTCCATCATAGGAGTCGATCGCTGTGTGGGAAGCGGGTTGTTACCATTCAGAAGAAGCCAGTGATGGAAGGGTGCTATATCATGTAGTGTAGATGTTCAACAAACCGTTGAGAGCGAGCCCGGATAGCCTTGCGGTTAAGGTGTTCGATTCACAGTCGTTCACACGTGGTTCGAGTACCCGTGGAGACTCGGTGGATGTGCACTGCTCATGATTCCCAACAAGGATGAATCAGCTGTACAGTGCTTCCATGCTTTTCTATGGTGAGTTGAGCGTTCAAGCTGCATGATCAATCATATTATATACAAACCCAAACTAATCTCCTACTTCTCAATTGCAAATAGTAACCAAGCTGTGTAGGTTGTTCATAAGGGAATGCCTTGGTTGTACTTAGGCCCCTACAGAGAAGTCATCCATCATAGGAGTCGATCGCTGTGTGGGAAGCGGGTTGTTACCGTTCAGAATAAGCCAGTGATGGAAGGGTGCTATATCATGTAGTGTAGATGTTCAACAAACCGTTGAGAGCGAGCCCGGATAGCCTTGCGGTTAAGGTGTTCGATTCACAGTCGTTCGCACGTGGTTCGGGTACCCGTGGGGACTCGGTGGATGTGCACTGCTCATGATTCCCAACAAGGATGAATCAGCTGTACAGTGCTTCCATGCTTTTCAATGGTGAGTTGAGCGTTCAAGCTGCATGATCAATCATATTATATACAAATCTAATCTATTCTCCTACTACTCAATTGCAAATAGTAACCAAGCTGTGTAGGTTGTTCATAACGGAATGCCTTGGTTGTACTTAGGCCCCTACAGAGAAGTCATCCATCATAGGAGTCGATCGCTGTGTGGGAAGCGGGTTGTTACCGTTCAGAAGAAGCCAGTGATGGAAGGGTGCTATATCATGTAGTGTAGATGTTCAACAAACCGTTGAGAGCGAGCCCGGATAGCCTTGCGGTTAAGGTGTTCGATTCACAGTCGTTCACACGTGGTTCGAGTACCCGTGAGGGCTCGGTGGATGTGCAATGCTCATGATTCCCAACAAGGATGAATCAGCTGTACAGTGCTTCCATGCTTTTCAATGGTGAGTTGAGCGTTCAAGCTGCATGATCAATCATATTATATACAAATCTAATCTAATCTCCTACTACTCAATTGCAAATAGTAACCAAGCTGTGTAGGTTGTTCATAAGGGAATGACTTGGTTGCTCCAAGCCCCTACAGAGAAGTCATCCATCATAGGATTCGAACGCTGTGTGGGAAGCGGGTTGTTACCGTTCAGAAGAAGCCAGTGATGGAAGGGTGCTATATCATGTAGTGTAGATGTTCAACAAACAGTTGAGAGCGAGCCCGGATAGCCTTGCGGTTAAGGTGTTCGATTCACAGTCGTTCACACGTGGTTCGAGTACCCGTGGGGACTCGGTGGATGTGCACTGCTCATGATTCCCAACAAGGATGAATCAGCTGTACAGTGCTTCCATGCTTTTCAATGGTGAGTTGAGCGTTCAAGCTGCATGATCAATCATATTATATACAAATCTAATCTAATCTCCTACTACTCAATTGCAAATAGTAACCAAGCTGTGTAGGTTGTTCATAAGGGAATGCGTTGGTTGTACTTAGGCCAGTACAGAGAAGTCATCCATCATAGGAGTCGATCGCTGTGTGGGAAGCGGGTTGTTACCGTTCAGAAGAAGCCAGTGATGGAACGGTGCTATATCATGTAGTGTAGATGTTCAACAAACCGTTGAGAGCGAGCCCGGAAAGCCTTGCGGTTAAGGTGTTCGATTCACAGTCGTTCACACGTGGTTCGAGTACCCGTGGGGGCTCGGTGGATGTGCAATGCTCATGATTCCCAAACATGGATGAATCAGCTGTACAGTGCTTCCATGCTTTTCAATGGTGAGTTGAGCGTTCAAGCTGAATGATCAATCATATTATATACAAATCTAATCTAATCTCCTACTACTCAATTGCAAATAGTAACCAAGCTGTGTAGGTTGTTCATAAGGGAATGCCTTGGTTGTACTTAGGCCCCTACAGAGAAGTCATCCATCATAGGAGTCGATCGCTGTGTGGGAAGCGGGTTGTTACCGTTCAGAAGAAGCCAGTGACGGGAGGGTGCTATATCATGTAGTGTAGATGTTCAACAAACCGTTGAGAGCGAGCCCGGATAGCCTTGCGGTTAAGGTGTTCAATTCACAGTCGTCCACACGTGGTTCGAGTACCCGTGGGGGCTTGGTGGATGTGCACTGCTCATGTTTCCCAACAAGGATGAATCAGCTGTACAGTGCTTCCATGCTTTTCAATGGTGAGTTGAGCGTTCAAGCTGCATGATCAATCATATTATATACAAATCTAATTTAATCTCCTACTACTCAATTGGAAATAGTAACCAAGCTGTGTAGGTTGTTCATAAGGGAATGCCTTGGTTGTACTTAGGTCCCTACAGAGAAGTCATCCATCATAGGAGTCGATCACTGTGTGGGGAGCGGGTTGGTACCGTTCAGAAGAAGCCAGTGATGGAAGGGTGCTATATCATGTAGTGTAGATGTTCAACAAACCGTTGAGAGCGAGCCCGGATAGCCTTGCGGTTAAGGTGTTCGATTCACAGTCGTTCACACGTGGTTCGAGTACCCGTGAGGGCTCGGTGGATGTGCACTGCTCATGATTCCCAACAAGGATGAATCAGCTGTACAGTGCTTCCATGCTTTTCAATGGTGAGTTGAGCGTTCAAGCTGCATGATCAATCATATTATATACAAATCTAATCTAATCTCCTACTACTCAATTGCAAATAGTAACCAAGCTGTGTAGGTTGTTCATAAGGGAATGACTTGGTTGTTCCAAGCCCCTACAGAGAAGTCATCCATCATAGGAGTCGAACGCTGTGTGGGAAGCGGGTTGTTACCGTTCAGAAGAAGCCAGTGATGGAAGGGTGCTATATCATGTAGTGTAGATGTTCAACAAACAGTTGAGAGCGAGCCCGGATAGCCTTGCGGTTAAGGTGTTCGATTCACAGTCGTTCACACGTGGTTCGAGTACCCGTGGGGACTCGGTGGATGTGCACTGCTCATGATTCCCAACAAGGATGAATCAGCTGTACAGTGCTTCCATGCTTTTCAATGGTGAGTTGAGCGTTCAAGCTGCATGATCAATCATATTATATACAAATCTAATCTAATCTCCTACTACTCAATTGCAAATAGTAACCAAGCTGTGTAGGTTGTTCATAAGGGAATGCGTTGGTTGTACTTAGGCCAGTACAGAGAAGTCATCCATCATAGGAGTCGATCGCTGTGTGGGAAGCGGGTTGTTACCGTTCAGAAGAAGCCAGTGATGGAACGGTGCTATATCATGTAGTGTAGATGTTCAACAAACCGTTGAGAGCGAGCCCGGAAAGCCTTGCGGTTAAGGTGTTCGATTCACAGTCGTTCACACGTGGTTCGAGTACCCGTGGGGGCTCGGTGGATGTGCAATGCTCATGATTCCCAAACATGGATGAATCAGCTGTACAGTGCTTCCATGCTTTTCAATGGTGAGTTGAGCGTTCAAGCTGAATGATCAATCATATTATATACAAATCTAATCTAATCTCCTACTACTCAATTGCAAATAGTAACCAAGCTGTGTAGGTTGTTCATAAGGGAATGCCTTGGTTGTACTTAGGCCCCTACAGAGAAGTCATCCATCATAGGAGTCGATCGCTGTGTGGGAAGCGGGTTGTTACCGTTCAGAAGAAGCCAGTGACGGGAGGGTGCTATTTCATGTAGTGTAGATGTTCAACAAACCGTTGAGAGCGAGCCCGGATAGCCTTGCGGTTAAGGTGTTCAATTCACAGTCGTTCACACGTGGTTCGAGTACCCGTGGGGGCTCGGTGGATGTGCACTGCTCATGATTCCCAACAAGGATGAATCAGCTGTACAGTGCTTCCATGCTTTTCAATGGTGAGTTGAGCGTTCAAGCTGCATGATCAATCATATTATATACAAATCTAATCTAATCTCCTACTACTCAATTGCAAATAGTAACCAAGCTGTGTAGGTTGTTCATAAGGGAATGCCTTGGTTGTACTTAGGTCCCTACAGAGAAGTCATCCATCATAGGAGTCGATCACTGTGTGGAGAGCGGGTTGGTACCGTTCAGAAGAAGCCAGTGATGGAAGGGTGCTATATCATGTAGTGTAGATGTTCAACAAACCGTTGAGAGCGAGCCCGGAAAGCCTTGCGGTTAAGGTGTTCGATTCACAGTCGTTCACACGTGGTTCGAGTACCCGTGGGGGCTCGGTGGATGTGCAATGCTCATGATTCCCAACAAAGATGAATCAGCTGTACAGTGCTTCCATGCTTTTCAATGGTGAGTTGAGCGTTCAAGCTGAATGATCAATCATATTATATACAAATCTAATCGAATCTCCTACTACTCAATTGCAAATAGTAACCAAGCTGTGTAGGTTGTTCATAAGGGAATGCCTTGGTTGTACTTAGGCCCCTACAGAGAAGTCATCCATCATAGGAGTCGATCGCTGTGTGGGAAGCGGGTTGTTACCGTTCAGAAGAAGCCAGTTATGGGAGGGTGCTATATCATGTAGTGTAGATGTTCAACAAACCGTTGAGAGCGAGCCCGGATAGCCTTGCGGTTAAGGTGGTCGATTCACAGTCGTCCACACGTGGTTCGAGTACCCGTGGGGGCTTGGTGGATGTGCACTGCTCATGATTCCCAACAAGGATGAATCAGCTGTACAGTGCTTCCATGCTTTTCAATGGTGAGTTGAGCGTTCAAGCTGCATGATCAATCATATTATATACAAATCTAATCTAATCTCCTACTACTCAATTGCAAATAGTAACCAAGCTGTGTAGGTTGTTCATAAGGGAATGCCTTGGTTGTACTTAGGGCCCTACAGAGAAGTCATCCATCATAGGAGTCGATCGCTGTGTGGGGAGCGGGTTGTTACCGTTCAGAAGAAGCCAGTGATGGAAGGGTGCTATATCATGTAGTGTAGATGTTCAACAAACCGTTGAGAGCGAGCCCGGATAGCCTTGCGGTTAAGGTGTTCGATTCACAGTCGTTCGCACGTGGTTCGAGTACCCGTGGGGGCTCGGTGGATGTGCACTGCTCATGATTCCCAACAAGGATGAATCAGCTGTACAGTGCTTCCATGCTTTTCAATGGTGAGTTGAGCGTTCAAGCTGTATGATCAATCATATTATATACAAATCTAATCTAATCTCCTACTACTCAATTGCAAATAGTAACCAAGCTGTGTAGGTTGTTCATAAGGGAATGCCTTGGTTGATCTAAGCCCCTACAGAGAAGTCATCCATCATAGGAGTCGATCGCTGTGTGGGAAGCGGGTTGTTACCGTTCAGAAGAAGCCAGTGATGGGAGGGTGCTATATCATGTAGTGAAGATGTTCAACAAACCGTTGAGAGCGAGCCCGGATAGCCTTGCGGTTAAGGTGTTCGATTCACAGTCGTTCACACGTGGTTCGAGTACCCGTGAGGGCTCGGTGGATGTGCATTGCTCATGATTCCCAACAAAGATGAATCAGCTGTACAGTGCTTCCATGCTTTTCAATGGTGAGTTGAGCGTTCAAGCTGCATGATCAATCATATTATATACAAATCTAATCTAATCTCCTACTACTCAATTGCAAATAGTAACCAAGCTGTGTAGGTTGTTCATAAGGGAATGCCTTGGTTGTACTTAGGCCAGTACAGAGAAGTCATCCATCATAGGAGTCGATCGCTGTGTGGGAAGCGGGTTGTTACCGTTCAGAAGAAGCCAGTGATGGAAGGGTGCTATATCATGTAGTGTAGATGTTCAACAAACCGTTGAGAGCGAGCCCGGATAGCCTTGCGGTTAAGGTGTTCGATTCACAGTCGTTCACACGTGGTTCGAGTACCCGTGGGGGCTCGGTGGATGTGCAATGCTCATGATTCCCAACAAAGATGAATCAGCTGTACAGTGCTTCCATGCTTTTCAATGGTGAGTTGAGCGTTCAAGCTGAATGATCAATCATATTATATACAAATCTAATCTAATCTCCTACTACTCAATTGCAAATAGTAACCAAGCTGTGTAGGTTGTTCATAAGGGAATGCCTTGGTTGTACTTAGGCCAGTACAGAGATGTCATCCATCATAGGAGTCGATCGCTGTGTGGGAAGCGGGTTGTTACCGTTCAGAAGAAGCCAGTGACGGGAGGGTGCTATTTCATGTAGTGTAGATGTTCAACAAACCGTTGAGAGCGAGCCCGGATAGCCTTGCGGTGAAGGTGTTCGATTCACAGTCGTCCACACGTGGTTCGAGTACCCGTGGGGGCTTGGTGGATGTGCACTGCTCATGTTTCCCAACAAGGATGAATCAGCTGTACAGTGCTTCCATGCTTTTCAATGGTGAGTTGAGCGTTCAAGCTGCATGATCAATCATATTATATACAAATCTAATTTATTCTCCTACTACTCAATTGCAAATAGTAACCAAGCTGTGTAGGTTGTTCATAAGGGAATGCCTTGGTTGTACTTAGGTCCCTACAGAGAAGTCATCCATCATAGAAGTCGATCACTGTGTGGGGAGCGGGTTGGTACCGTTCAGAAGAAGCCAGTGATGGAAGGGTGCTATATCATGTAGTGTAGATGTTCAACAAACCGTTGAGAGCGAGCCCGGAAAGCCTTGCGGTTAAGGTGTTCGATTCACAGTCGTTCACACGTGGTTCGAGTACTCGTGGGGGCTCGGTGGATGTGCAATGCTCATGATTCCCAACAAAGATGAATCAGCTGTACAGTGCTTCCATGCTTTTCAATGGTGAGTTGAGCGTTCAAGCTGCATGATCAATCATATTATATACAAATCTAATCGAATCTCCTACTACTCAATTGCAAATAGTAACCAAGCTGTGTAGCTTGTTCAAAAGGGAATGCCTTGGTTGTACTTAGGCCCCTACAGAGAAGTCATCCATCATAGGAGTCGATCGCTGTGTGGGAAGCGGGTTGTTACCGTTCAGAAGAAGCCAGTGATGGAAGGGTGCTATATCATGTAGTGTAGATGTTCAACAAACCGTTGAGAGCGAGCCCGGATAGCCTTGCGGTTAAGGTGTTCGATTCACAGTCGTTCGCACGTGGTTCGAGTACCCGTGGGGGCTCGGTGGATGTGCAATGCTCATGATTCCCAACAAGGATGAATCAGCTGTACAGTGCTTCCATGCTTTTCAAAGGTGAGTTGAGCGTTCAAGCTGTGTGATCAATCATATTATATACAAATCTAATCTAATCTCCTACTACTCAATTGCAAATAGTAACCAAGCTGTGTAGGTTGTTCATAAGGGAATGACTTGGTTGTTCTAAGCCCCTACAGAGAAGTCATCCATCATAGGAGTCGATCGCTGTGTGGGAAGCGGGTTGTTACCATTCAGAAGAAGCCAGTGATGGGAGGGTGCTATATCATGTAGTGTAGATGTTCAACAAACCGTTGAGAGCGAGCCCGGATAGCCTTGCGGTTAAGGTGTTCGATTCACAGTCGTCCACACGTGGTTCGAGTACCCGTGGGGGCTCGGTGGATGTGCACTGCTCATGATTCCCAACAAAGATGAATCAGCTGTACAGTGCTTCCATGCTTTTCAATGGTGAGTTGAGCGTTCAAGCTGTATGATCGATCATATTATATACAAATCTAATCTAATCTCCTACTACTCAATTGCAAATAGTAACCAAGCTGTGTAGCTTGTTCATAAGGGAATGCCTTGGTTGTACTTAGGCCAGTACAGAGAAGTCATCCATCATAGGAGTCGATCGCTGTGTGGGAAGCGGGTTGTTACCGTTCAGAAGAAGCCAGTGATGGAACGGTGCTATATCATGTAGTGTAAATTTTCAACAAACAGTTGAGAGCGAGCCCGGATAGCCTTGCGGTTAAGGTGTTCAATTCACAGTCGTTCACACGTGGTTCGAGTACCCGTGGGGACTCGGTGGATGTGCAATGCTCATGATTCCCAACAAGGATGAATCAGCTGTACAGTGCTTCCATGCTTTTCAATGGTGAGTTGAGCGTTCAAGCTGCATGATCAATCATATTATATACAAATCTAATCTAATCTCCTACTACTCAATTGGAAATAGTAACCAAGCTGTGTAGGTTGTTCATAAGGGAATGCCTTGATTGTACTTAGGCCCCTACAGAGAAGTCATCCATCATAGGAGTCGATCGCCGTGTGGGAAGCGGGTTGTTACCGTTCAGAAGAAGCCAGTGATGGAAGGGTGCTATATCATGTAGTGTAGATGTTCAACAAACCGTTGAGAGCGAGCCCGGATAGCCTTGCGGTTAAGGTGTTCGATTCACAGTCGTTCACACGTGGTTCGAGTACCCGTGGGGGCTCGGTGGATGTGCACTGCTCATGATTCCCAACAAGGATGAATCAGCTGTACAGTGCTTCCATGCTTTTCAATGGTGAGTTGAGCGTTCAAGCTGTATGATCAATCATATTATATACAAATCTAATCTAATCTCCTACTACTCAATTGGAAATAGTAACCAAGCTGTGTAGGTTGTTCATAAGGGAATGCCTTGGTTGTACTTAGGCCAGTACAGAGATGTCATCCATCATAGGAGTCGATCGCTGTGTGGGAAGCGGGTTGTTACCGTTCAGAATAAGCCAGTGATGGAAGGGTGCTATATCATGTAGTGTAGATGTTCAACAAACCGTTGAGAGCGAGCCCGGATAGCCTTGCGGTTAAGGTGTTTGATTCACAGTCGTTCACACGTGGTTCGAGTAGCCGTGGGGACTCGGTGGATGTGCACTGCTCATGATTCCCAACAAAGATGTATCAGCTGTACAGTGCTTCCATGCTTTTCAATGGTGAGTTGAGCGTTCAAGCTGCATGATCAATCATATTATATACAAATCTAATCTAATCTCTTACTACTCAATTGCAAATAGTAACCAAGCTGTGTAGGTTGTTCATAAGGGAATGCCTTGATTGTACTTAGGCCAGTACAGAGAAGTCATCCATCATAGGAGTCGATCGCTGTGTGGGAAGCGGGTTGTTACCGTTCAGAAGAAGCCAGTGATGGAAGGGTGCTTTATCATGTAGTGTAGATGTTCAACAAACAGTTGAGAGCGAGCCCGGATAGCCTTGCGGTTAAGGTGTTCGATTCACAGTCTTCCACACGTGGTTCGAGTACCCGTGGGGGCTCAGTGGATGTGCAATGCTCATGATTCCCAACAAGGATGAATCAGCTGTACAGTGCTTCCATGCTTTTCAATGGTGAGTTGAGCGTTCAAGCTGCATGATCAATCATATTATATACAAATCTAATCTAATCTCCTACTACTCAATTGCAAATAGTTACCAAGCTGTGTAGGTTGTTCATAAGGGAATGCCTTGATTGTACTTAGGCCCCTACAGAGAAGTCATCCATCATAGGAGTCGATCGCTGTGTGGGAAGCGGGTTGTTACCGTTCAGAAGAAGCCAGTGATGGAACGGTGCTATATCATGTAGTGTAGATGTTCAACAAACCGTTGAGAGCGAGCCCGGATAGCCTTGCGGTTAAGGTGTTAAATTCACAGTCGTTCACACGTGGTTCGGGTACCCGTGGGGACTCGGTGGATGTGCACTGCTCATGATTCCCAACAAGGATGAATCAGCTGTACAGTGCTTCCATGCTTTTCAAAGGTGGATTGAGCATTCAAGCTGCATGATCAATCATATTATATACAAATCTAATCTAATCTCCTAGTACTCAATTGCAAATAGTAACCAAGCTGTGTAGGTTGTTCATAACGGAATGCCTTGGTTGTACTTAGGCCCCTACAGAGAAGTCATCCATCATAGGAGTCGATCGCTGTGTGGGAAGCGGGTTGTTACCGTTCAGAAGAAGCCAGTGATGGAAGGGTGCTATATCATGTAGTGTAGATGTTCAACAAACCGTTGAGAGCGAGCCCGGATAGCCTTGCGGTTAAGGTGTTCGATTCACAGTCGTTCACACGTGGTTCGAGTACCCGTGGGGGCTCGGTGGATGTGCACTGCTCATGATTCCCAACAAGGATGAATCAGCTGTACAGTGCTTCCATGCTTTTCAATGGTGAGTTGAGCGTTCAAGCTGTATGATCAATCATATTATATACAAATCTAATCTAATCTCCTACTACTCAATTGCAAATAGTAACCAAGCTGTGTAGCTTGTTCATAAGGGAATGCCTTGATTGTACTTAGGCCCCTACAGAGAAGTCATCCATCATAGGAGTCGATCGCTGTGTGGGAAGCGGGTTGTTACCGTTCAGAAGAAGCCAGTGATGGAACGGTGCTATATCATGTAGTGTAGATGTTCAACAAACCGTTGAGAGCGAGCCCGGATAGCCTTGCGGTTAAGGTGTTCAATTCACAGTCGTTCACAAGTGGCTCGAGTACCCGTGGGGACTCGGTGGATGTGCACTGCTCATGATTCCCAACAAGGATGAATCAGCTGTACAGTGCTTCCATGCTTTTCAATGGTGAGTTGAGCGTTCAAGCTGCATGATCAATCATATTATATACAAATCTAATCTAATCTCCTACTACTCCATTGAAAATGGTAACCAAGCTGTGTAGGTTGTTCATAACGGAATGCCTTCGTTGTACTCAGGGCCCTACAGAGGAGTCATCCATCATAGGAGTCGATCGCTGTGTGAGAAGCGGGTTGTTACCGTTCAGAAGAAGCCAGTGATGGAAGGGTGCTATATCATGTAGTGTAGATGTTCAACAAACCGTTGAGAGCGAGCCCGGATAGCCTTGCGGTTAAGGTGTTCGATTCACAGTCGTTCGCACGTGGTTCGAGTACCCGTGGGGGCTCGGTGGATGTGCACTGCTCATGATTCCCAACAAGGATGAATCAGCTGTACAGTGCTTCCATGCTTTTCAATGGTGAGTTGAGCGTTCAAGCTGTATGATCAATCATATTATATACAAATCTAATCTAATCTCCTACTACTCAATTGCAAATAGTAACCAAGCTGTGTAGGTTGTTCATAAGGGAATGACTTGGTTGTTCTAAGCCCCTACAGAGAAGTCATCCATCATAGGAGTCGATCGCTGTGTGGGAAGCGGGTTGTTACCGTTCAGAAGAAGCCAGTGATGGGAGGGTGCTATATCATGTAGTGTAGATGTTCAACAAACCGTTGAGAGCGAGCCCGGATAGCCTTGCGGTTAAGGTGTTCGATTCACAGTCGTTCACACGTGGTTCGGGTACCCGTGGGGACTCGGTGGATGTGCACTGCTCATGATTCCCAACAAGGATGAATCAGCTGTACAGTGCTTCCATGCTTTTCAAAGGTGGATTGAGCATTCAAGCTGCATGATCAATCATATTATATACAAATCTAATCTAATCTCCTACTACTCCATTGAAAATGGTAACCAAGCTGTGTAGCTTGTCCATAGCGGAATGCCTTCGTTGTACTCAGGGCCCTACAGAGGAGTCATCCATCATAGGAGTCGATCGCTGTGTGGGAAGCGGGTTGTTACCGTTCAGAAGAAGCCAGTGATGGAAGGGTGCTATATCATGTAGTGTAGATGTTCAACAAACCGTTGAGAGCGAGCCCGGATAGCCTTGCGGTTAAGGTGTTCGATTCACAGTCGTTCACACGTGGTTCGAGTACCCGTGGGGGCTCGGTGGATGTGCACTGCTCATGATTCCCAACAAGGATGAATCAGCTGTACAGTGCTTCCATGCTTTTCAATGGTGAGTTGAGCGTTCAAGCTGTATGATCAATCATATTATATACAAATCTAATCTAATCTCCTACTACTCAATTGCAAATAGTAACCAAGCTGTGTAGCTTGTTCATAAGGGAATGCCTTGATTGTACTTAGGCCCCTACAGAGAAGTCATCCATCATAGGAGTCGATCGCTGTGTGGGAAGCGGGTTGTTACCGTTCAGAAGAAGCCAGTGATGGAACGGTGCTATATCATGTAGTGTAGATGTTCAACAAACCGTTGAGAGCGAGCCCGGATAGCCTTGCGGTTAAGGTGTTCAATTCACAGTCGTTCACAAGTGGCTCGAGTACCCGTGGGGACTCGGTGGATGTGCACTGCTCATGATTCCCAACAAGGATGAATCAGCTGTACAGTGCTTCCATGCTTTTCAATGGTGAGTTGAGCGTTCAAGCTGCATGATCAATCATATTATATACAAATCTAATCTAATCTCCTACTACTCCATTGAAAATGGTAACCAAGCTGTGTAGGTTGTTCATAACGGAATGCCTTCGTTGTACTCAGGGCCCTACAGAGGAGTCATCCATCATAGGAGTCGATCGCTGTGTGAGAAGCGGGTTGTTACCGTTCAGAAGAAGCCAGTGATGGAAGGGTGCTATATCATGTAGTGTAGATGTTCAACAAACCGTTGAGAGCGAGCCCGGATAGCCTTGCGGTTAAGGTGTTCGATTCACAGTCGTTCGCACGTGGTTCGAGTACCCGTGGGGGCTCGGTGGATGTGCACTGCTCATGATTCCCAACAAGGATGAATCAGCTGTACAGTGCTTCCATGCTTTTCAATGGTGAGTTGAGCGTTCAAGCTGTATGATCAATCATATTATATACAAATCTAATCTAATCTCCTACTACTCAATTGCAAATAGTAACCAAGCTGTGTAGGTTGTTCATAAGGGAATGACTTGGTTGTTCTAAGCCCCTACAGAGAAGTCATCCATCATAGGAGTCGATCGCTGTGTGGGAAGCGGGTTGTTACCGTTCAGAAGAAGCCAGTGATGGGAGGGTGCTATATCATGTAGTGTAGATGTTCAACAAACCGTTGAGAGCGAGCCCGGATAGCCTTGCGGTTAAGGTGTTCGATTCACAGTCGTTCACACGTGGTTCGGGTACCCGTGGGGACTCGGTGGATGTGCAATGCTCATGATTCCCAACAAAGATGAATCAGCTGTACAGTGCTTCCATGCTTTTCAATGGTGAGTTGAGCGTTCAAGCTGCATGATCAATCATATTATATACAAATCTAATCTAATCTCCTACTACTCAATTGCAAATAGTAACCAAGCTGTGTAGGTAGTTCATAAGGGAATGCGTTGGTTGTACTTAGGCCAGTACAGAGATGTCATCCATCATAGGAGTCGATCGCTGTGTGGGAAGCGGGTTGTTACCGTTCAGAAGAAGCCAGTGATGGAAGGGTGCTATATCATGTAGTGTAGATGTTCAACAAACCGTTGAGAGCGAGCCCGGATAGCCTTGCGGTTAAGGTGTTCAATTCACAGTCGTCCACACGTGGTTCGAGTACCCGTGGGGACTCGGTGAATGTGCACTGCTCATGTTTCCTAACAAGGATGAATCAGCTGTACAGTGCTTCCATGCTTTTCAATGGTGAGTTGAGCGTTCAAGCTGCATGATCAATCATATTATATACAAATCTAATCTAATCTCCTACTACTCAATTGCAAATAGTAACCAAGCTGTGTAGGTTGTTCATGAGGGAATGCCTTGGTTGTACTTAGGCCAGTACAGAGATGTCATCCATCATAGGAGTCGATCGCTGTGTGGGAAGCGGGTTGTTACCGTTCAGAAGAAGCCAGTGATGGAAGGGTGCTATATCATGTAGTGTAGATGTTCAACAAACCGTTGAGAGCGAGCCCGGATAGCCTTGCGGTTAAGGTGTTCAATTCACAGTCGTTCACACGTGGTTCGGGTACCCGTGGGGACTCGGTGGATGTGCACTGCTCATGATTCCCAACAAGGATGAATCAGCTGTACAGTGCTTCCATGCTTTTCAATGGTGAGTTGAGCGTTCAAGCTGTATGATAAATCATATTATATACAAATGTAAACTAATCTCCTACTACTCAATTGAAAATGGTAACCATGCTGTGTAGGTTGTTCATAAGGGAATGCCTTGGTTTTACTCAGGGCCCTACAGAGAAGTCATCCATCATAGGAGTCGATCGCTGTGTGGGGAGCCGGTTGGTACCATTCAGAAGAAGCCAGTGATGGAACGGTGCTATATCATGTAGTGTAGATGTTCAACAAACCGTTGAGAGCGAGCCCGGATAGCCTTGCGGTGAAGGTGTTCAATTCACAGTCGTTCACACGTGGTTCGAGTACCCGTGGGGGCTCGGTGGATGTGCACTGCTCATGATTCCCAACAAGGATGAATCAGCTGTACAGTGCTTCCATGCTTTTCAATGGTGATTTGAGCGTTCAAGCTGCATGATCAATCATATTATATACAAATCTAATCTAATCTCCTACTACTCAATTAAATAGTAACCAAGCTGTGTAGGTTGTTCATAAGGGAATGACTTGGTTGTACTTAGGCCAGTACAGAGATGTCATCCATCATAGGAGTCGATCGCTGTGTGGGAAGCGGGTTGTTACCGTTCAGAAGAAGCCAGTGATGGAAGGGTGCTATATCATGTAGTGTAGATGTTCAACAAACCGTTGAGAGCGAGCCCGGATAGCCTTGCGGTTAAGGTGTTCAATTCACAGTCGTTCACACGTGGTTCGGGTACCCGTGGGGACTCGGTGGATGTGCATTGCTCATGATTCCCAACAAGGATGAATCAGCTGTACAGTGCTTCCATGCTTTTCAATGGTGAGTTGAGCGTTCAAGCTGCATGATCAATCATATTATATACAAATCTAATCTAATCTCCTACTACTCAATTGAAAATGGTAACCATGCTGTGTAGGTTGTTCATAAGGGAATGCCTTGGTTTTACTCAGGGCCCTACAGAGAAGTCATCCATCATAGGAGTCGATCGCTGTGTCGGGAGCCGGTTGGTACCATTCAGAAGAAGCCAGTTATGGGAGGGTGCTATATCATGTAGTGTAGATGTTCAACAAACCGTTGAGAGCGAGCCCGGATAGCCTTGCGGTTAAGGTGTTCAATTCACAGTCGTTCACACGTGGTTCGAGTACCCGTGGGGGCTCGGTGGATGTGCAATGCTCATGATTCCCAACAAGGATGAATCAGCTGTACAGTGCTTCCATGCTTTTCAATGGTGAGTTGAGCGTTCAAGCTGCATGATCAATCATATTATATACAAATCTAATCTAATCTCCTACTACTCAATTGCAAATAGTAACCAAGCTGTGTAGGTTGTTCATAAGGGAATGCCTTGGTTGTACTTAGGCCCCTACAGAGAAGTCATCCATCATAGGAGTCGATCGCTGTGTGGGAAGCGGGTTGTTACCGTTCAGAAGAAGCCAGTGATTGGAGGGTGCTATATCATGTAGTGTAGATGTTCAACAAACCGTTGAGAGCGAGCCCGGATAGCCTTGCGGTTAAGGTGTTCGATTCACAGTCGTTCACACGTGGTTCGAGTACCCGTGGGGGCTCAGTGGATGTGCAATGCTCATGATTCCCAACAAGGATGAATCAGCTGTACAGTGCTTCCATGCTTTTCAATGGTGAGTTGAGCGTTCAAGCTGCATGATCAATCATATTATATACAAATCTAATCTAATCTCCTACTACTCAATTGCAAATAGTAACCAAGCTGTGTAGGTTGTTCATAAGGGAATGCCTTGGTTGTACTCAGGCCCCTACAGAGAAGTCATCCATCATAGGAGTCGAACGCTCTGTGGGAAGCGGATTGTTACCGTTCAGAAGAAGCCAGTGATGGGAGGGTGCTATATCATGTAGTGTAGATGTTCAACAAACCGTTGAGAACGAGCCCGGATAGCCTTGCGGTTAAGGTGTTCAATTCACAGTCGTTCACACGTGGTTCGAGTACCCGTGGGGACTCGGTGGATGTGCAATGCTCATGATTCCCAACAAAGATGAATCAGCTGTACAGTGCTTCCATGCTTTTCAATGGTGAGTTGAGCGTTCAAGCTGCATGATGAAACATATTTTATACAAATCTAATCTAATCTCCTACTACTCAATTGCAAATAGTAACCAAGCTGTGTAGGTTGTTCATAAGGGAATGCCTTGGTTGTACTTAGGCCCCTACAGAGAAGTCATCCATCATAGGAGTCGATCGCTGTGTGGGAAGCGGGTTGTTACCGTTCAGAAGAAGCCAGTGATGGAAGGGTGCTATATCATGTAGTGTAGATGTTCAACAAACCGTTGAGAGCGAGCCCGGATAGCCTTGCGGTTAAGGTGTTCGATTCACAGTCGTTCACACGTGGTTCGAGTACCCGTGGGGACTCGGTGGATGTGCAATGCTCATGATTCCCAACAAGGATGAATCAGCTGTACAGTGCTTCCATGCTTTTCAATGGTGAGTTGAGCGTTCAAGCTGCATGATCAATCATATTATATACAAATCTAATCTAATCTCCTACTACTCAATTGCAAATAGTAACCAAGCTGTGTAGGTTGTTCATAAAGGAATGCCTTGGTTGTACTCAGGCCCCTACAGAGAAGTCATCCATCATAGGAGTCGAACGCTGTGTGGGAAGCGGATTGTTACCGTTCAGAAGAAGCCAGTGATGGGAGGGTGCTATATCATGTAGTGTAGATGTTCAACAAACCGTTGAGAGCGAGCCCGGATAGCCTTGCGGTTAAGGTGTTCGATTCACAGTCGTTCACACGTGGTTCGAGTACCCGTGGGGACTCGGTGGATGTGCACTGCTCATGATTCCCAACAAAGATGAATCAGCTGTACAGTGCTTCCATGCTTTTCAATGGTGAGTTGAGCGTTCAAGCTGCATGATCAATCATATTACATACAAATCTAATCTAATCTCCTACTACTCAATTGCAAATAGTGACCAAGCTGTGTAGCTTGTACATAAGGGAATGCCTTGGTTGTACTTAGGCCAGTACAGAGATGTCATCCATCATAGGAGTCGATCGCTGTGTGGGAAGCGGGTTGTTACCGTTCAGAATAAGCCAGTGATGGAAGGGTGCTATATCATGTAGTGAAGATGTTCAACAAACCGTTGAGAGCGAGCCCGGATAGCCTTGCGGTTAAGGTGTTCGATTCACAGTCGTTCACACGTGGTTCGAGTACTCGTGGGGACTCGGTGGATGTGCAATGCTCATGATTCCCAACAAAGATGAATCAGCTGTACAGTGCTTCCATGCTTTTCAATGGTGAGTTGAGCGTTCAAGCTGCATGATCAATCATATTATATACAAATCTAGTCTAATCTCCTACTACTCAATTGCAAATAGTAACCAAGCTGTGTAGGTTGTTCATAAGGGAATGCCTTGGTTGTACTCAGGCCCCTACAGAGAAGTCATCCATCATAGGAGTCGAACGCTGTGTGGGAAGCGGATTGTTACCGTTCAGAAGAAGCCAGTGATGGGAGGGTGCTATATCATGTAGTGTAGATGTTCAACAAACCGTTGAGAACGAGCCCGGATAGCCTTGCGGTTAAGGTGTTCAATTCACAGTCGTTCACACGTGGTTCGAGTACCCGTGGGGACTCGGTGGATGTGCACTGCTCATGATTCCCAACAAAGATGAATCAGCTGTACAGTGCTTCCATGCTTTTCAATGGTGAGTTGAGCGTTCAAGCTGCATGATGAAACATATTTTATACAAATCTAATCTAATCTCCTACTACTCAATTGCAAATAGTAACCAAGCTGTGTAGGTTGTTCATAAGGGAATGCCTTGGTTGTACTTAGGCCCCTACAGAGAAGTCATCCATCATAGGAGTCGATCGCTGTGTGGGAAGCGGGTTGTTACCGTTCAGAAGAAGCCAGTGATGGAAGGGTGCTATATCATGTAGTGTAGATGTTCAACAAACCGTTGAGAGCGAGCCCGGATAGCCTTGCGGTTAAGGTGTTCGATTCACAGTCGTTCACACGTTGTTCGAGTACCCGTGGGGACTCGGTGGATGTGCAATGCTCATGATTCCCAACAAGGATGAATCAGCTGTACAGTGCTTCCATGCTTTTCAATGGTGAGTTGAGCGTTCAAGCTGCATGATCAATCATATTATATACAAATCTAATCTAATCTCCTACTACTCAATTGCAAATAGTAACCAAGCTGTGTAGGTTGTTCATAAGGGAATGCCTTGGTTGTACTCAGGCCCCTACAGAGAAGTCATCCATCATAGGAGTCGAACGCTGTGTGGGAAGCGGATTGTTACCGTTCAGAAGAAGCCAGTGACGGAACGGTGCTATATCATGTAGTGTAGATGTTCAACAAACCGTTGAGAGCGAGCCCGGATAGCCTTGCGGTTAAGGTGTTCGATTCACAGTCGTTCACACGTGGTTCGAGTACCCGTGGGGACTCGGTGGATGTGCACTGCTCATGATTCCCAACAAAGATGAATCAGCTGTACAGTGCTTCCATGCTTTTCAATGGTGAGTTGAGCGTTCAAGCTGCATGATCAATCATATTATATACAAATCTAATCTAATCTCCTACTACTCAATTGCAAATAGTGACCAAGCTGTGTAGCTTTTACATAAGGGAATGCCTTGGTTGTACTTAGGCCAGAACAGAGATGTCATCCATCATAGGAGTCGATCGCTGTGTGGGAAGCGGGTTGTTACCGTTCAGAATAAGCCAGTGATGGAAGGGTGCTATATCATGTAGTGAAGATGTTCAACAAACCGTTGAGAGCGAGCCCGGATAGCCTTGCGGTTAAGGTGTTCGATTCACAGTCGTTCACACGTGGTTCGAGTACTCGTGGGGACTCGGTGGATGTGCAATGCTCATGATTCCCAACAAAGATGAATCAGCTGTACAGTGCTTCCATGCTTTTCAATGGTGAGTTGAGCGTTCAAGCTGCATGATCAATCATATTATATACAAATCTAGTCTAATCTCCTACTACTCAATTGCAAATAGTAACCAAGCTGTGTAGGTTGTTCATAAGGGAATGCCTTGGTTGTACTTAGGCCCCTACAGAGAAGTCATCCATCATAGGAGTCGAACGCTGTGTGGGAAGCGGATTGTTACCGTTCAGAAGAAGCCAGTGATGGGAGGGTGCTATATCATGTAGTGTAGATGTTCAACAAACCGTTGAGAGCGAGCCCGGATAGCCTTGCGGTTAAGGTGTTCAATTCACAGTCGTTCACACGTGGTTCGAGTACCCGTGGGGACTCGGTGGATGTGCACTGCTCATGATTCCCAACAAAGATGAATCAGCTGTACAGTGCTTCCATGCTTTTCAATGGTGAGTTGAGCGTTCAAGCTGCATGATGAAACATATTTTATACAAATCTAATCTAATCTCCTACTACTCAATTGCAAATAGTAACCAAGCTGTGTAGGTTGTTCATAAGGGAATGCCTTGGTTGTACTTAGGCCCCTACAGAGAAGTCATCCATCATAGGAGTCGATCGCTGTGTGGGAAGCGGGTTGTTACCGTTCAGAAGAAGCCAGTGATGGAAGGGTGCTATATCATGTAGTGTAGATGTTCAACAAACCGTTGAGAGCGAGCCCGGATAGCCTTGCGGTTAAGGTGTTCGATTCACAGTCGTTCACACGTGGTTCGAGTACCCGTGGGGGCTCAGTGGATGTGCAATGCTCATGATTCCCAACAAGGATGAATCAGCTGTACAGTGCTTCCATGCTTTTCAATGGTGAGTTGAGCGTTCAAGCTGCATGATCAATCATATTATATACAAATCTAATCTAATCTCCTACTACTCAATTGCAAATAGTAACCAAGCTGTGTAGGTTGTTCAAAAGGGAATGCCTTGGTTGTACTCAGGCCCCTACAGAGAAGTCATCCATCATAGGAGTCGAACGCTGTGTGGGAAGCGGATTGTTACCGTTCAGAAGAAGCCAGTGACGGAACGGTGCTATATCATGTAGTGTAGATGTTCAACAAACCGTTGAGAGCGAGCCCGGATAGCCTTGCGGTTAAGGTGTTCGATTCACAGTCGTTCACACGTGGTTCGAGTACCCGTGGGGACTCGGTGGATGTGCACTGCTCATGATTCCCAACAAAGATGAATCAGCTGTACAGTGCTTCCATGCTTTTCAATGGTGAGTTGAGCGTTCAAGCTGCATGATCAATCATATTATATACAAATCTAATCTAATCTCCTACTACTCAATTGCAAATAGTGACCAAGCTGTGTAGCTTGTTCATAAGGGAATGCCTTGGTTGTACTTAGGCCAGTACAGAGATGTCATCCATCATAGGAGTCGATCGCTGTGTGGGAAGCGGGTTGTTACCGTTCAGAAGAAGCCAGTGATGGAAGGGTGCTATATCATGTAGTGAAGATGTTCAACAAACCGTTGAGAGCGAGCCCGGATAGCCTTGCGGTTAAGGTGTTCGATTCACAGTCGTTCACACGTGGTTCGAGTACCCGTGGGGACTCGGTGGATGTGCAATGCTCATGATTCCCAACAAGGATGAATCAGCTGTACAGTGCTTCCATGCTTTTCAATGGTGAGTTGAGCGTTCAAGCTGCAAGATGAAACATATTTTATACAAATCTAATCTAATCTCCTACTACTCAATTGCAAATAGTAACCAAGCTGTGTAGGTTGTTCATAAGGGAATGCCTTGGTTTTACTTAGGCCCCTACAGAGAAGTCATCCATCATAGGAGTCGATCGCTGTGTGGGAAGCCGGTTGGTACCATTCAAAAGAAGCCAGTGATGGAACGGTGCTATATCATGTAGTGTATATGTTCAACAAACCGTTGAGAGCGAGCCCGGATAGCCTTGCGGTTAAGGTGTTCGATTCACAGTCGTTCACACGTGGTTCGAGTACCCGTGGGGGCTCGGTGGATGTGCAATGCTCATGATTCCCAACAAGGATGAATCAGCTGTACAGTGCTTCCATGCTTTTCAACGGTGAGTTGAGCGTTCAAGCTGCATGATCAATCATATTATATACAAACCCAAACTAATCTCCTACTACTCATTTGCAAATAGTAACCAAGCTGTGTAGGTTGTTCATAAGGGAATGCCTTGGTTGTACTTAGGCCCCTACAGAGAAGTCATCCATCATAGGAGTCGATCGCTGTGTGGGAAGCGGATTGTTACCGTTCAGAAGAAGCCAGTGATGGAAGGGTGCTATATCATGTAGTGTAGATGTTCAACAAACCGTTGAGAGCGAGCCCGGATAGCCTTGCGGTTAAGGTGTTCAATTCACAGTCGTTCACACGTGGTTCGAGTACCCGTGGGGACTCGGTGGATGTGCAATGCTCATGATTCCCAACAAGGATGAATCAGCTGTACAGTGCTTCCATGCTTTTCAATGGTGAGTTGAGCGTTCAAGCTGCATGATCAATCATATTATATACAAATCTAATCTAATCTCCTACTACTCAATTGCAAATAGTAACCAAGCTGTGTAGGTTGTTCATAAGGGAATGCCTTGGTTGTACTTAGGCCCCTACAGAGAAGTCATCCATCATAGGAGTCGATCGCTGTGTGGGAAGCCGGTTGGTACCATTCAAAAGAAGCCAGTGATGGAACGGTGCTATATCATGTAGTGTATATGTTCAACAAACCGTTGAGAGCGAGCCCGGATAGCCTTGCGGTTAAGGTGTTCGATTCACAGTCGTTCACACGTGGTTCGAGTACCCGTGGGGGCTCGGTGGATGTGCAATGCTCATGATTCCCAACAAGGATGAATCAGCTGTACAGTGCTTCCATGCTTTTCAACGGTGAGTTGAGCGTTCAAGCTGCATGATCAATCATATTATATACAAACCCAAACTAATCTCCTACTACTCATTTGCAAATAGTAACCAAGCTGTGTAGGTTGTTCATAAGGGAATGCCTTGGTTGTACTTAGGCCCCTACAGAGAAGTCATCCATCATAGGAGTCGATCGCTGTGTGGGAAGCGGATTGTTACCGTTCAGAAGAAGCCAGTGATGGAAGGGTGCTATATCATGTAGTGTAGATGTTCAACAAACCGTTGAGAGCGAGCCCGGATAGCCTTGCGGTTAAGGTGTTCAATTCACAGTCGTTCACACGTGGTTCGAGTACCCGTGGGGACTCGGTGGATGTGCAATGCTCATGATTCCCAACAAGGATGAATCAGCTGTACAGTGCTTCCATGCTTTTCAATGGTGAGTTGAGCGTTCAAGCTGCATGATCAATCATATTATATACAAATCTAATCTAATCTCCTACTACTCAATTGCAAATAGTAACCAAGCTGTGTAGGTTGTTCAAAAGGGAATGCCTTGGTTGTACTTAGGGCCCTACAGAGAAGTCATCCATCATAGGAGTCGATCGCTGTGTGGGAAGCCGGTTGGTACCATTCAAAAGAAGCCAGTGATGGAAGGGTGCTATATCATGTAGTGTAGATGTTCAACAAACCGTTGAGAGCGAGCCCGGATAGCCTTGCGGTTAAGGTGTTCAATTCACAGTCGTCCACACGTGGTTCGAGTACCCGTGGGGGCTTGGTGGATGTGCACTGCTCATGATTCCCAACAAGGATGAATCAGCTGTACAGTGCTTCCATGCTTTTCAATGGTGAGTTGAGCGTTCAAGCTGCATGATCGATCATATTATATACAAATCTAATCTAATCTCCTACTACTCAATTGCAAATAGTAACCAAGCTGTGTAGCTTGTTCATAAGGGAATGCCTTGGTTGTACTTAGGCCCCTACAGAGAAGTCATCTATCATAGGAGTCGATCACTGTGTGGGAAGCGGATTGTTACCGTTCAGAAGAAGCCAGTGATGGAAGGGTGCTATATCATGTAGTGAAGATGTTCAACAAACCGTTGAGAGCGAGCCCGGATAGCCTTGCGGTTAAGGTGTTCAATTCACAGTCGTTCACACGTGGTTCGAGTACCCGTGGGGGCTTGGTGGATGTGCAATGCTCATGATTCCCAACAAGGATGAATCAGCTGTACAGTGCTTCCATGCTTTTCAATGGTGAGTTGAGCGTTCAAGCTGCATGATCAATCATATTATATACAAATCTGATCTAATCTCCTACTACTCAATTGCAAATAGTAACCAAGCTGTGTAGGTTGTTCATAAGGGAATGCCTTGATTGTACTTAGGCCAGTACAGAGATGTCATCCATCATAGGAGTCGATCACTGTGTGGGAAGCGGATTGTTACCGTTCAGAAGAAGCCAGTGATGGGAGGGTGCTATATCATGTAGTGTAGATGTTCAACAAACCGTTGAGAGCGAGCCCGGATAGCCTTGCGGTTAAGGTGTTCGATTCACAGTCGTTCACACGTGGTTCGAGTACCCGTGGGGACTCGGTGGATGTGCAATGCTCATGATTCCCAACAAAGATGAATCAGCTGTACAGTGCTTCCATGCTTTTCAATGGTGAGTTGAGCGTTCAAGCTGCATGATGAAACATATTTTATACAAATCTAATCTAATCTCCTACTACTCAATTGCAAATAGTAACCAAGCTGTGTAGGTTGTTCATAAGGGAATGCCTTGGTTGTACTTAGGCCCCTACAGAGAAGTCATCCATCATAGGAGTCGATCGCTGTGTGGGAAGCGGATTGTTACCGTTCAGAAGAAGCCAGTGATGGAAGGGTGCTATATCATGTAGTGTAGATGTTCAACAAACCGTTGAGAGCGAGCCCGGATAGCCTTGCGGTTAAGGTGTTCGATTCACAGTCGTTCACACGTGGTTCGAGTACCCGTGGGGGCTCGGTGGATGTGCACTGCTCATGATTCCCAACAAGGATGAATCAGCTGTACAGTGCTTCCATGCTTTTCAATGGTGAGTTGAGCGTTCAAGCTGCATGATCAATCATATTATATACAAATCTAATCTAATCTCCTACTACTCAATTGCAAATAGTAACCAAGCTGTGTAGGTTGTTCATAAGGGAATGCCTTGGTTGTACTTAGGCCCCTACAGAGAAGTCATCCATCATAGGAGTCGATCGCTGTGTGGGAAGCGGGTTGTTACGGTTCAGAAGAAGCAAGTGATGGAAGGGTGCTATGTCATGTAGTGTAGATGTTCAACAAACCGTTGAGAACGAGCCCGGATAGCCTTGCGGTTAAGGTGTTCAATTCAAAGTCGTTCACACGTGGTTCGGGTACACGTGGGGGCTTGGTGGATGTGCACTGCTCATGATTCCCAACAAGGATGAATCAGCTGTACAGTGCTTCCATGCTTTTCAATGGTGAGTTGAGCGTTCAAGCTGCATGATCAATCATATTATATACAAATCTAATCTAATCTCCTACTACTCAATTGCAAATAGTAACCAAGCTGTGTAGGTTGTTCATAAGGGAATGCCTTGGTTGTACTTAGGCCAGTACAGAGAAGTCATCCATCATAGGAGTCGATCGCTGTGTGGGAAGCGGGTTGTTACCGTTCAGAAGAAGCCAGTGATGGAAGGGTGCTATATCATGTAGTGTAGATGTTCAACAAACCGTTGAGAGCGAGCCCGGATAGCCTTGTGTTTAAGGTGTTCAATTCACAGTCGTTCACACGTGGTTCGAGTACTCGTGGGGACTCGGTGGATGTGCATTGCTCATGATTCCCAAAAAGGATGAATCAGCTGTACAGTGCTTCCATGCTTTTCAATGGTGAGTTGAGCGTCCAAGCTGTATGATCGATCATATTATATACAAATCTAATCTAATCTCCTACTACTCAATTGCAAATAGTAACCAAGCTGTGTAGGTTGTTCATAACGGAATGCCTTGGTTGTACTTAGGCCAGAACAGAGATGTCATCCATCATAGGAGTCGATCGCTCTGTGGGAAGCGGGTTGTTACCGTTCAGAAGAAGCCAGAGATGGAAGGGTGCTATATCTTGAAGTGTAGATGTTCAACAAACCGTTGAGAGCGAGCCCGGATAGCCTTGCGGTTAAGGTGTTCAATTCACAGTCGTTCACACGTGGTTCGAGTACCCGTGGGGGCTTGGTGGATGTGCACTGCTCATGATTCCCAACAAGGATGAATCAGCTGTACAGTGATTCCATGCTTTTCAATGGTGAGTTGAGCGTTCAAGCTGCATGATCAATCATATTATATACAAATCTAATCTAATCTCCTACTACTCAATTGCAAATAGTAACCAAGCTGTGTAGGTTGTTCATAAGGGAATGCCTTGGTAGTACTTAGGCCCCTACAGAGAAGTCATCCATCATAGGAGTCGATCGCTTTGTGGGAAGCGGGTTGTTACCGTTCAGAAGAAGCCAGTGATGGAAGGGTGCTATATCTTGAAGTGTAGATGTTCAACAAACCGTTGATAGCGAGCCCGGATAGCCTTGCGGTTAAGGTGTTCGATTCACAGTCGTTCACACGTGGTTCGAGTACCCGTGGGGCTTGGTGGATGTGCACTGCTCATGATTCCCAACAAGGATGAATCAGCTGTACAGTGCTTCCATGCTTTTCAATGGTGAGTTGAGCGTTCAAGCTGCATGATCAATCATATTATATACAAATCTAATCTAATCTCCTACTACTCAATTGCAAATAGTAACCAAGCTGTGTAGGTTGTTCATAACGGAATGCCTTGGTTGTACTTAGGCCCCTACAGAGAAGTCATCCATCATAGGAGTCGATCGCTGTGTGGGAAGCGGGTTGTTACCGTTCAGAAGAAGCCAGTGATGGAAGGGTGCTATATCATGTAGTGTAGATGTTCAACAAACCGTTGAGAGCGAGCCCGGATAGCCTTGCGGTTAAGGTGTTCGATTCACAGTCGTTCACACGTTGTTCGAGTACCCGTGGGGGCTCGGTGGATGTGCAATGCTCATGATTCCCAACATGGAGGTATCAGCTGTACAGTGCTTCCATGCTTTTCAATGGTGAGTTGAGCGTTCAAGCTGCATGATCAATCATATTATATACAAATCTAATCTAATCTCCTACTACTCAATTGCAAATAGTAACCAAGCTGTGTAGGTTGTTCATAAGGGAATGCCTTGGTTGTACTTAGGCCCCTACAGAGAAGTCATCCATCATAGGAGTCGATCGCTGTGTGGGAAGCGGGTTGTTACCGTTCAGAAGAAGCCAGTGATGGGAGGGTGCTATATCATGTAGTGAAGATGTTCAACAAACCGTTGAGAGCGAGCCCGGATAGCCTTGCGGTTAAGGTGTTCGATTCACAGTCGTTCACACGTGGTTCGAGTACCCGTGGGTATCGGTGGATGTGCATTGCTCATGATTCCCAACAGAGATGAATCAGCTGTACAGTGCGTCCATGCTTTTCAATGGTGAGTTGAGCGTTCAAGCTGCATGATCAATCATATTATATACAAATCTAATCTAATCTCCTACTACTCAATTGCAAATAGTAACCAAGCTGTGTAGGTTGTTCATAAGGGAATGCCTTGGTTGTACTCAGGCCCCTACAGAGAAGTCATCCATCATAGGAGTCGATCGCTGTGTGGGAAGCGGGTTGTTACCGTTCAGAAGAAGCCAGTGATGGAAGGGTGCTATATCATGTAGTGTAGATGTTCAACAAACCGTTGAGAGCGAGCCCGGATAGCCTTGCGGTTAAGGTGTTCGATTCACAGTCGTTCACACGTGGCTCGAGTACCCGTGGGGGCTCGGTGGATGTGCACTGCTCATGATTCCCAACAAGGATGAATCAGCTGTACAGTGCTTCCATGCTTTTCAATGGTGAGTTGAGCGTTCAAGCTGCATGATCAATCATATTACATACAAATCTAATCTAATCTCCTACTACTCAATTGCAAATAGTAACCAAGCTGTGTAGGTTGTTCATAAGGGAATGCCTTGGTTGTACTCAGGCACCTACAGAGAAGTCATCCATCATAGGAGTCGATCGCTGTGTGGGAAGCCGGTTGGTACCATTCAAAAGAAGCCAGTGATGGGAGGGTGCTTTATCATGTAGTGTAGATGTTCAACAAACCGTTGAGAACGAGCCCGGATAGCCTTGCGGTTAAGGTGTTCAATTCACAGTCGTTCACACGTGGTTCGAGTACCCGTGGGTATCGGTGGATGTGCATTGCTCATGATTCCCAACAAGGATGAATCAGCTGTACAGTGCTTCCATGCTTTTCAATGGTGAGTTGAGCGTTCAAGCTGCATGATCAATCATATTATATACAAATCTAATCTAATCTCCTACTACTCAATTGCAAATAGTAACCAAGCTGTGTAGGTTGTTCATAAGGGAATGCCTTGGTTGTACTTGGGCCAGTACAGAGAAGTCATCCATCATAGGAGTCGATCGCTGTGTGGGAAGCGGATTGTTACCGTTCAGAAGAAGCCAGTTATGGGAGGGTGCTATATCATGTAGTGTAGATGTTCAACAAACCGTTGAGAGCGAGCCCGGAAAGCCTTGCGGTTAAGGTGTTCGATTCACAGTCGTTCACACGTGGTTCGAGTACCCGTGGGGGCTTGGTGGATGTGCAATGCTCATGATTCCCAACAAAGATGAATCAGCTGTACAGTGCTTCCATGCTTTTCAATGGTGAGTTGAGCGTTCAAGCTGCATGATCAATCATATTATATACAAATCTAATCTAATCTCCTACTACTCCATTGAAAATGGTAACCAAGCTGTGTAGGTTGTTCATAAGGGAATGCCTTCGTTGTACTTAGGCCCCTACAGAGAAGTCATCCATCATAGGAGTCGATCGCTGTGTGGGAAGCGGGTTGTTACCGTTCAGAAGAAGCCAGTGATGGAAGGGTGCTATATCATGTAGTGTAGATGTTCAACAAACCGTTGAGAGCGAGCCCGGATAGCCTTGCGGTTAAGGTGTTCAATTCACAGTCGTTCACACGTGGTTCGAGTACCCGTGGGGGCTCGGTGGATGTGCATTGCTCATGATTCCCAACAAAGATGAATCAGCTGTACAGTGCTTCCATGCTTTTCAATGGTGAGTTGAGCGTTCAAGCTGTATGATCGATCATATTATATACAAATCTAATCTAATCTCCTACTACTCAATTGCAAATAGTAACCAAGCTGTGTAGGTTGTTCATAAGGGAATGCCTTGGTTGTACTTAGGGCCCTACAGAGAAGCCATCCATCATAGGAGCCGATCACTGTGTGGGAAGCCGGTTGGTACCATTCAAAAGAGGCCAGTGATGGGAGGGTGCTATATCATGTAGTGAAGATGTTCAACAAACCGTTGAGAGCGAGCCCGGATAGCCTTGCGGTTAAGGTGTTCAATTCACAGTCGTTCGCACGTGGTTCGAGTACCCGTGGGGGCTCGGTGGATGTGCACTGCTCATTATTCCCAACAAGGATGAATCAGCTGTACAGTGCTTCCATGCTTTTCAATGGTGAGTTGAGCGTTCAAGCTGCATGATCAATCATATTATATACAAATCTAATCTAATCTCCTACTACTCAATTGCAAATAGTAACCAAGCTGTGTAGGTTGTTCATAACGGAATGCCTTGGTTGTACTTAGGCCCTACAGAGCAGTCATCCATCATAGGAGTCGATCGCTGTGTGGGAAGCGGATTGTTACCGTTCAGAAGAAGCAAGTGATGGAAGGGTGCTATATCATGTAGTGTAGATGTTCAACAAACCGTTGAGAGCGAGCCCGGATAGCCTTGCGGTTAAGGTGTTCAATTCACAGTCGTTCACACGTGGTTCGAGTACCCGTGGGGGCTCGGTGGATGTGCATTGCTCATGATTCCCAACAAAGATGAATCAGCTGTACAGTGCGTCCATGCTTTTCAATGGTGAGTTGAGCGTTCAAGCTGTATGATCGATCATATTATATACAAATCTAATCTAATCTCCTACTACTCAATTGCAAATAGTAACCAAGCTGTGTAGGTTGTTCATAAGGGAATGCCTTGGTTGTACTTAGGGCCCTACAGAGAAGCCATCCATCATAGGAGCCGATCACTGTGTGGGAAGCCGGTTGGTACCATTCAAAAGAGGCCAGTGATGGGAGGGTGCTATATCATGTAGTGTAGATGTTCAACAAACCGTTGAGAGCGAGCCCGGATAGCCTTGCGGTTAAGGTGTTCAATTCACAGTCGTTCACACGTGGTTCGAGTACCCGTGGGGGCTCGGTGGATGTGCATTGCTCATGATTCCCAACAAAGATGAATCAGCTGTACAGTGCTTCCATGCTTTTCAATGGTGAGTTGAGCGTTCAAGCTGCATGATCAATCATATAATATACAAATCTAATCTAATCTCCTACTACTCAATTGCAAATAGTAACCAAGCTGTGTAGGTTGTTCATAAGGGAATGCCTTGGTTGTACTTAGGGCCCTACAGAGAAGCCATCCATCATAGGAGTCGATCACTGTGTGGGAAGCCGGTTGGTACCATTCAAAAGAAGCCAGTGATGGAAGGGTGCTATATCATGTAGTGAAGATGTTCAACAAACCGTTGAGAGCGAGCCCGGATAGCCTTGCGGTTAAGGTGTTCAATTCACAGTCTTTCGCACGTGGTTCGAGTACCCGTGGGGGCTCGGTGGATGTGCACTGCTCATTATTCCCAACAAGGATGAATCAGCTGTACAGTGCTTCCATGCTTTTCAATGGTGAGTTGAGCGTTCAAGCTGCATGATCAATCATATTATATACAAATCTAATCTAATCTCCTACTACTCAATTGCAAATAGTAACCAAGCTGTGTAGGTTGTTCATAACGGAATGCCTTGGTTGTACTTAGGCCCTACAGAGCAGTCATCCATCATAGGAGTCGATCGCTGTGTGGGAAGCGGATTGTTACCGTTCAGAAGAAGCAAGTGATGGAAGGGTGCTATATCATGTAGTGTAGATGTTCAACAAACAGTTGAGAGCGAGCCCGGATAGCCTTGCGGTTAAGGTGTTCAATTCACAGTCGTTCACACGTGGTTCGAGTACCCGTGCGGGCTCGGTGGATGTGCATTGCTCATGATTCCCAACAAAGATGAATCAGCTGTACAGTGCTTCCATGCTTTTCAATGGTGAGTTGAGCGTTCAAGCTGCATGATCAATCATATTATATACAAATCTAATCTAATCTCCTACTACTCAATTGCAAATAGTAACCAAGCTGTGTAGGTTGTTCAAAAGGGAATGCCTTGGTTGTACTTAGGGCCCTACAGAGAAGTCATCCATCACAGGAGTCGATCGCTGTGTGGGAAGCCGGTTGGTACCATTCAAAAGATGCCAGTGATGGGAGGGTGCTATATCATGTAGTGAAGATGTTCAACAAACCGTTGAGAGCGAGCCCGGATAGCCTTGCGGTTAAGGTGTTCAATTCACAGTCGTTCACACGTGGTTCGAGTACCCGTGGGGGCTCGGTGGATGTGCACTGCTCATGATTCCCAACAAGGATGAATCAGCTGTACAGTGCTTCCATGCTTTTCAATGGTGAGTTGAGCGTTCAAGCTGCATGATCAATCATATTATATACAAATCTAATCTAATCTCCTACTACTCAATTGCAAATAGTAACCAAGCTGTGTAGGTTGTTCATAACGGAATGCCTTGGTTGTACTTAGGCCCCTACAGAGAAGTCATCCATCATAGGAGTCGATCGCTGTGTGGGAAGCGGGTTGTTACCGTTCAGAAGAGGCCAGTGATGGAAGGGTGCTATATCATGTAGTGAAGATGTTCAACAAACCGTTGAGAGCGAGCCCGGATAGCCTTGTGTTTAAGGTGTTCGATTCACAGTCGTTCACACGTGGTTCGAGTACCCGTGGGGGCTTGGTGGATGTGCACTGCTCATGATTCCCAACAAGGATGAATCAGCTGTACAGTGCGTCCATGCTTTTCAATGGTGAGTTGAGCGTTCAAGCTGCATGATCAATCATATTATATACAAATCTAATCTAATCTCCTACTACTCAATTGCAAATAGTAACCAAGCTGTGTAGGTTGTTCATAAGGGAATGCCTTGGTTGTACTTAGGCCCCTACAGAGATGTCATCCATCATAGGAGTCGATCGCTGTGTGGGAAGCGGGTTGTTACCGTTCAGAAGAAGCCAGTGATGGAAGGGTGCTATATCATGTAGTGTAGATGTTCAACAAACCGTTGAGAGCGAGCCCGGATAGCCTTGCGGTTAAGGTGTTCAATTCGCAGTCGTTCACACGTGGTTCGAGTACCCGTGCGGGCTCGGTGGATGTGCAATGCTCATGATTCCCAACAAGGATGAATCAGCTGTACAGTGCTTCCATGCTTTTCAATGGTGAGTTGAGCGTTCAAGCTGAATGATCAATCATATTATATACAAATCTAATCTTATCTCCTACTACTCAATTGCAAATAGTAACCAAGCTGTGTAGGTTGTTCATAAGGGAATGCCTTGGTTGTACTTAGGCCCCTACAGAGAAGTCATCCATCATAGGAGTCGATCGCTGTGTGGGAAGCGGGTTGTTACCGTTCAGAAGAAGCCAGTGATGGAAGGGTGCTATATCATGTAGTGTAGATGTTCAACAAACCGTTGAGAGCGAGCCCGGATAGCCTTGCGGTTAAGGTGTTCAATTCACAGTCGTCCACACGTGGTTCGAGTACCCGTGGGGGCTCGGTGGATGTGCACTGCTCATAATTCCCAACAAGGATGAATCAGCTGTACAGTGCTTCCATGCTTTTCAATGGTGAGTTGAGCGTTCAAGCTGCATGATCAATCATATTATATACAAATCTAATCTAATCTCCTACTACTCAATTGCAAATAGTAACCAAGCTGTGTAGGTTGTTCATAACGGAATGCCTTGGTTGTACTTAGGCCCCTACAGAGAAGTCATCCATCATAGGAGTCGATCGCTGTGTGGGAAGCGGGTTGTTACCGTTCAGAAGAAGCCAGTGATGGAAGGGTGCTATATCATGTAGTGTAGATGTTCAACAAACCGTTGAGAACGAGCCCGGATAGCCTTGCGGTTAAGGTGTTCAATTCACAGTCGTCCACACGTGGTTCGAGTACCCGTGGGGGCTCGGTGGATGTGCACTGCTCATGATTCCCAACAAGGATGAATCAGCTGTACAGTGCTTCCATGCTTTTCAATGGTGAGTTGAGCGTTCAAGCTGCATGATCAATCATATTATATACAAATCTAATCTAATCTCCTACTACTCCATTGAAAATGGTAACCATGCTGTGTAGGTTGTTCAAAAGGGAATGCCTTGGTTGTACTTAGGGCCCTACAGAGAAGTCATCCATCATAGGAGTCGATCGCTGTGTGGGAAGCCGGTTGGTACCATTCAAAAGAAGCCAGTGATGGAAGGGTGCTATATCATGTAGTGTAGATGTTCAACAAACCGTTGAGAGCGAGCCCGGATAGCCTTGCGGTTAAGGTGTTCAATTCACAGTCGTTCACACGTGGTTCGAGTACCCGTGGGGGCTCGGTGGATGTGCATTGCTCATGATTCCCAACAAGGATGAATCAGCTGTACAGTGCTTCCATGCGTTTCAATGGTGAGTTGAGCGTTCAAGCTGAATGATCAATCATATTATATACAAATCTAATCTAATCTCCTACTACTCAATTGCAAATAGTAACCAAGCTGTGTAGGTTGTTCATAAGGGAATGCCTTGGTTGTACTTAGGCCAGTACAGAGAAGTCATCCATCATAGGAGTGGATCGCTGTGTGGGAAGCCGGTTGGTACCATTCCAAAGAAGCCAGTGATGGAAGGGTGCTATATCATGTAGTGTAGATGTTCAACAAACAGTTGAGAACGAGCCCGGATAGCCTTGCGGTTAAGGTGTTCAATTCACAGTCGTTCACACGTGGTTCGAGTACCCGTGGGGGCTCGGTGGATGTGCACTGCTCATGATTCCCAACAAGGATGAATCAGCTGTACAGTGCTTCCATGCTTTTCAATGGTGAGTTGAGCGTTCAAGCTGCATGATCAATCATATTATATACAAATCTAATCTAATCTCCTACTACTCAATTGCAAATAGTAACCAAGCTGTGTAGGTTGTTCATAAGGGAATGCCTTGATTGTACTTAGGTCCCTACAGAGAAGTCATCCATCATAGGAGTCGATCGCTGTGTGGGAAGCGGGTTGTTACCGTTCAGAAGAAGCCAGTGATGGAAGGGTGCTATATCATGTAGTGAAGATGTTCAACAAACCGTTGAGAGCGAGCCCGGATAGCCTTGCGGTTAAGGTGTTTGATTCACAGTCGTCCACACGTGGTTCGAGTACCCGTGGGGGCTCGGTGGATGTGCATTGCTCATGATTCCCAACAAGGATGAATCAGCTGTACAGTGCTTCCATGCTTTTCAATGGTGAGTTGAGCGTTCAAGCGGCATGATCAATCATATTATAAAAATATCTAATTTAATCTCTTACTACTCAATTGCAAATAGTAACCAAGCTGTGTAGGTTGTTCATAAGGGACTGCCTCCGTTGTACTTAGGCCCCTACAGAGAAGTCATCCATCATAGGAGTCGATCGCTGTGTGGGAAGCGGGTTGTTACCGTTCAGAAGAAGCCAGTGATGGAAGGGTGCTATATCATGTAGTGTAGATGTTCAACAAACCGTTGAGAGCGAGCCCGGATAGCCTTGCGGTTAAGGTGTTCGATTCACAGTCGTTCACACGTGGTTCGAGTACCCGTGGGGGCTCGGTGGATGTGCAATGCTCATGATTCCCAACAAGGATGAATCAGCTGTACAGTGCGTCCATGCTTTTCAATGGTGAGTTGAGCGTTCAAGCTGCATGATCAATCATATTATACACAAATCTAACCTAATCTCCAAATACTCAATTGCAAATAGTAACCAAGCTGTGTAGGTTGTTCATAAGGGAATGCCTTGGTTGTACTTAGGCCCCTACAGAGAAGTCATCCATCATAGGAGTCGATCGCTGTGTGGGAAGCGGGTTGTTACTGTTCAGAAGAAGCCAGTTATGGGAGGGTGCTATTTCATGTAGTGTAGATGTTCAACAAACCGTTGAGAGCGAGCCCGGATAGCCTTGCGGTTAAGGTGTTCGATTCACAGTCGTTCACACGTGGTTCGAGTACCCGTGGGGGCTCGGTGGATGTGCATTGCTCATGATTCCCAACAAGGATGAATCAGCTGTACAGTGCTTCCATGCTTTTCAATGGTGAGTTGAGCGTTCAAGCTGCATGATCAATCATATTATATACAAATCTAATCTAATCTCCTACTACTCAATTGCAAATAGTAACCAAGCTGTGTAGGTTGTTCATAAGGGAATGCCTTGGTTGTACTTAGGCCCCTAGCGAGAAGTCATCCATCATAGGAGTCGATCGCTGTGTGGGAAGCGGGTTGTTACCGTTCAGAAGAAGCCAGATATGGGAGGGTGCTATTTCATGTAGTGTAGATGTTCAACAAACCGTTGAGAGCGAGCCCGGATAGCCTTGCGGTTAAGGTGTTCGATTCACAGTCGTTCACACGTGGTTCGAGTACCCGTGGGGGCTCGGTGGATGTGCACTGCTCATGATTCCCAACAAGGATGAATCAGCTGTACAGTGCTTCCATGCTTTTCAATGGTGAGTTGAGCGTTCAAGCTGCATGATCAATCATATTATATACAAATCTAATCTAATCTTCTACTACTCAATTGCAAATAGTAACCAAGCTGTGTAGGTTGTTCATAAGGGAATGCCTTCATTGTACTAAGGCACCTACAGAGAAGTCATCCATCATAGGAGTCGATCGCTGTGTGTGAAGCGGGTTGTTACCGTTCAGAAGAAGCCAGTGATGGAAGGGTGCTATATCATGTAGTGTAGATGTTCAACAAACCGTTGAGAGCGAGCCCGGATAGCCTTGCGGTTAAGGTGTTCGATTCACAGTCGTTCACACGTGGTTCGAGTACCCGTGGGGGCTCGGTGGATGTGCATTGCTCATGATTCCCAACAAGGATGAATCAGCTGTACAGTGCTTCCATGCTTTTCAATGGTGAGTTGAGCGTTCAAGCTGCATGATCAATCATATTATATACAAATCTAATCTAATCTCCTAGTACTCAATTGCAAATAGTAACCAAGCTGTGTAGGTTGTTCATAACGGAATGCCTTGGTTGTACTTAGGCCAGTACAGAGAAGTCATCCATCATAGGAGTCGATCGCTGTGTGGGAAGCGGGTTGTTACCGTTCAGAAGAAGCCAGTTATGGGAGGGTGCTATTTCATGTAGTGTAGATGTTCAACAAACCGTTGAGAGCGAGCCCGGATAGCCTTGCGGTTAAGGTGTTCGATTCACAGTCGTTCACACGTGGTTCGAGTACCCGTGGGGGCTCGGTGGATGTGCAATGCTCATGATTCCCAACAAGGATGAATCAGCTGTACAGTGCTTCCATGCTTTTCTATGGTGAGTTGAGCGTTCAAGCTGCATGATCAATCATATTATACACAAATCTAATTTAATCTCCTACTACTCAATTGCAAATAGTAACCAAGCTGTGTAGGTTGTTCATAAGGGAATGCCTTGGTTGTACTTAGGCCAGTACAGAGATGTCATCCATCATAGGAGTCGATCGCTGTGTGGGAAGCGGGTTGTTACCGTTCAGAAGAAGCCAGTTATGGGAGGGTGGTATATCATGTAGTGTAGATGTTCAACAAACCGTTGAGAGCGAGCCCGGATAGCCTTGTGTTTAAGGTGTTCGGTTCACAGTCGTTCACACGTGGTTCGAGTACCCGTGGGGGCTCGGTGGATGTGCACTGCTCATGATTCCCAACAAGGATGAAACAGCTGTACAGTGCTTCCATGCTTTTCAATGGTGAGTTGAGCGTTCAAGCTGCATGATCAATCATATTATATACAAATCTAATCTAATCTCCTACTACTCAATTGCAAATAGTAACCAAGCTGTGTAGGTTGTTCATAAGGGAATGCCTTGGTTGTACTTAGGCCAGTACAGAGATGTCATCCATCATAGGAGTCGATCGCTGTGTGGGAAGCGGGTTGTTCCCATTCAGAAGAAGCCAGTGATGGAAGGGTGCTATATCATGTAGTGTAGATGTTCAACAAACCGTTGAGAGCGAGCCCGGATAGCCTTGCGGTTAAGGTGGTCGATTCACAGTCGTCCACAAGTGGTTCGAGTACCCGTGGGGACTCGGTGGATGTGCAATGCTCATGATTCCCAACAAGGATGAATCAGCTGTACAGTGCTTCCATGCTTTTCAATGGTGAGTTGAGCGTTCAAGCTGCATGATCAATCATATTATATACAAATCTAATCTAATCTCCTACTACTCAATTGCAAATAGTAACCAAGCTGTGTAGGTTGTTCATAAGGGAAAGCCTTGGTTGTACTTAGGCCAGTACAGAGAAGTCATCCATCATAGGAGTCGATCGCTGTGTGGGAAGCCGTTTGGTACCATTCAAAAAAAAGGCAGTGAAGGAAGGGTGCTATATCATGTAGTGTAGATGTTCAACAAACCGTTGAGAACGAGCCCGGATAGCCTTGCGGTTAAGGTGTTCAATTCACAGTCGTCCACAAGTGGTTCGAGTACCCGTGGGGGCTCGGTGGATGTGCAATGCTCATGATTCCCAACAAGGATGAATCAGCTGTACAGTGCTTCCATGCTTTTCAATGGTGAGTTGAGCGTTCAAGCGGCATGATCAATCATATTATATACAAATCTAATTTATTCTCCTACTACTCAATTACAAATAGTAACCAAGCTGTGTAGCTTGTTCATAAGGGAATGCCTTGGTTGTACTTAGGCCCCTACAGAGAAGTCATCCATCATAGGAGTCGATCGCTGTGTGGGAAGCGGGTTGTTACCGTTCAGAAGAAGCCAGTGATGGGAGGGTGCTATATCATGTAGTGAAGATGTTCAACAAACCGTTGAGAGCGAGCCCGGATAGCCTTGCGGTTAAGGTGGTCGATTCACAGTCGTCCACAAGTGGTTCGAGTACCCGTGGGGGCTCGGTGGATGTGCATTGCTCATGATTCCCAACAAGGATGAATCAGCTGTACAGTGCTTCCATGCTTTTCAATGGTGAGTTGAGCGTTCAAGCTGCATGATCAATCATATTATATACAAATCCAAACTTATCTCCTACTACTCAATTGCAAATAGTAACCAAGCTGTGTAGGTTGTTCATAAGGGAATGCCTTGGTTGTACTTAGGCCAGTACAGAGAAGTCATCCATCATAGGAGTCGATCGCTGTGTGGGAAGCGGGTTGTTACCGTTCAGAAGAAGCCAGTTATGGGAGGGTGCTATGTCATGTAGTGTAGATGTTCAACAAACCGTTGAGAGCGAGCCCGGATAGCCTTGCGGTTAAGGTGTTCGATTCACAGTCGTTCACACGTGGTTCGAGTACCCGTGGGGGCTCGGTGGATGTGCAATGCTCATGATTCCCAACAAGGATGAATCAGCTGTACAGTGCTTCCATGCTTTTCTATGGTGAGTTGAGCGTTCAAGCTGCATGATCAATCATATTATACACAAATCTAATCTAATCTCCTACTACTCAATTGCAAATAGTAACCAAGCTGTGTAGGTTGTTCATAAGGGAATGCCTTGGTTGTACTTAGGCCAGTACAGAGAAGTCATCCATCATAGGAGTCGATCGCTGTGTGGGAAGCGGGTTGTTACCGTTCAGAAGAAGCCAGTTATGGGAGGGTGCTATATCATGTAGTGTAGATGTTCAACAAACCGTTGAGAGCGAGCCCGGATAGCGTTGCGGTTAAGGTGTTCGATTCACAGTCGTTCACACGTGGTTCGAGTACCCGTGCGGGCTCGGTGGATGTGCAATGCTCATGATTCCCAACATGGATGAATCAGCTGTACAGTGCTTCCATGCTTTTCAATGGTGAGATGAGCGTTCAAGCTGCATGATCAATCATATTATATACAAATCTAATCTAATCTCCTACTACTCAATTGCAAATGGTAACCAAGCTGCGTAGGTTGTTCATAAGGGAATGCCTTGGTTGTACTCAGGCCCCCACAGAGAAGTCATCCATCATAGGAGTCGATCGCTGTGTGGGAAGCGGGTTGTTACCGTTCAGAAGAAGCCAGTTATGGGAAGGTGGTATATCATGTAGTGTAGATGTTCAACAAACCGTTGAGAGCGAGCCCGGATAGCCTTGCGGTTAAGGTGTTCGATTCACAGTCGTTCACACGTGGTTCGAGTACCCGTGGGGACTCGGTGGATGTGCAATGCTCATGATTCCCAACAAGGATGAATCAGCTGTACAGTGCTTCCATGATTTTCAATGGTGAGTTGAGCGTTCAAGCTGCATGATCAATCATATTATATACAAATCTAATCTAATCTCCTACTACTCAATTGCAAATAGTAACCAAGCTGTGTAGGTTGTTCATAAGGGAATGCCTTGATTGTACTTAGGCCCCTACAGAGAAGTCATCCATCATAGGAGTCGATCGCTGTGTGGGAAGCGGGTTGTTATCGTACAGAAGAAGCCAGTGATGGAAGGATGCTATATCATGTAGTGTAGATGTTCAACAAACCGTTGAGAGCGAGCCCGGATAGCCTTGCGGTTAAGGTGTTTGATTCACAGTCGTCCACAAGTGGTTCGAGTACCCGTGGGGACTCGGTGGATGTGCATTGCTCATGATTCCCAACAAGGATGAATCAGCTGTACAGTGCTTCCATGCTTTTCAATGGTGAGTTGAGCGTTCAAGCTGCATGATCAATCATATTATATACAAATCCAATCTAATCTCCTACTACTCAATTGCAAATAGTAACCAAGCTGTGTAGGTTGTTCATAACGGAATGCCTTGGTTGTACTTAGGCCCTACAGAGCAGTCATCCATCATAGGAGTCGATCGCTGTGTGGGAAGCGGGTTGTTACCGTTCAGAAGAAGCCAGTGATGGAAGGGTGCTATATCATGTAGTGTAGATGTTCAACAAACCGTTGAGAGCGAGCCCGGATAGCCTTGCGGTTAAGGTGTTCGATTCACAGTCGTTCACACGTGGTTCAAGTACCCATGGGGGCTCGGTGGATGTGCAATGCTCATGATTCCCAACAAGGATGAATCAGCTGTACAGTGCGTCCATGCTTTTCAATGGTGAGTTGAGCGTTCAAGCTGCATGATTAATCATATTATACACAAATCTAATCTAATCTCCTACTACTCAATTGCAAATAGTAACCAAGCTGTGTAGGTTGTTCATAAGGGAATGCCTTGGTTGTACTTAGGCCCCTACAGAGAAGTCATCCATCATAGGAGTCGATCGCTGTGTGGGAAGCGGGTTGTTACCGTTCAGAAGAAGCCAGTGATGGAAGGGTGCTGTATAATGTAGTGTAGATGTTCAACAAACCGTTGAGAGCGAGCCCGGATAGCCTTGCGGTTAAGGTGTTCGATTCACAGTCGTCCACAAGTGGTTCGAGTACCCGTGGGGACTAGGTGGATGTGCACTGCTCATGATTCCCAACAAGGATGAATCAGCTGTACAGTGCTTCCATGCTTTCCAATGGTGAGTTAAGCGTTCAAGCTGCATGATCAATCATATTATATACAAATCTAATCTAATCTCCTACTACTCAATTGCAAATAGTAACCAAGCTGTGTAAGTTGTTCATAAGGGAATGCCTTGGTTGTACTTAGGCCAGTACAGATATGTCATCCATCATAGGAGTCGATCGCTGTGTGGGAAGCGGGTTGTTACCGTTCAGAAGAAGCCAGTGATGGGAGGGTGCTATATCATGTAGTGTAGATGTTCAACAAACCGTTGAGAGCGAGCCCGGATAGCCTTGCGGTTAAGGTGTTCGATTCACAGTCGTCCACAAGTGGTTCGAGTACCCGTGGGGACTCGGTGGATGTGCATTGCTCATGATTCCCAACAAGGATGAATCAGCTGTACAGTGCTTCCATGCTTTTCAATGGTGAGTTGAGCGTTCAAGCTGCATGATCAATCATATTATATACAAATCTAATCTAATCTCCTACTACTCAATTGCAAATAGTAACCAAGCTGTGTAGGTTGTTCATAAGAGAATGCCTTGGTTGTACCTAGGCCCCTACAGAGAAGTCATCCATCATAGGAGTGGATCGCTGTGTGGGAAGCGGGTTGTTGCCGTTCAGAAGAAGCCAGTTATGGGAGGGTGCTATTTCATGTAGTGTAGATGTTCAACAAACCGTTGAGAGCGAGCCCGGATAGCCTTGCGGTTAAGGTGTTCGATTCACAGTCGTTCACACGTGGTTCGAGTACCCATGGGGGCTCGGTGGATGTGCAATGCTCATGATTCCCAACAAGGATGAATCAGCTGTACAGTGCTTCCATGCTTTTCTATGGTGAGTTGAGCGTTCAAGCTGCATGATCAATCATATTATATACAAATCTAATCTAATCTCCTACTACTCAATTGCAAATAGTAACCAAGCTGTGTAGGTTGTTCATAAGGGAATGCCTTGGTTGTACTTAGGCCAGTACAGAGAAGTCATCCATCATAGGAGTCGATCGCTGTGGGGGAAGCGGGTTGTTACCGTTCAGAAGAAGCCAGTTATGGGAGGGTGCTATTTCATGTAGTGTAGATGTTCAACAAACCGTTGAGAGCGAGCCCGGATAGCCTTGCGGTTAAGGTGTTCGATTCACAGTCGTTCACACGTGGTTCGAGTACCCGTGGGGGCTCGGTGGATGTGCAATGCTCATGATTCCCAACAAGGATGAATCAGCTGTACAGTGCTTCCATGCTTTTCAATGGTGAGTTGAGCGTTCAAGCTGCATGATCAATCATATTATATACAAATCTAACCTAATCTCCTACTACTCAATTGCAAATAGTAACCAAGCTGTGTAGGTTGTTCATAAGGGAATGCCTTTGTTGTACTTAGGCCCCTACAGAGAAGTCATCCATCATAGGAGTCGATCGCTGTGTGTGAAGCGGGTTGTTACCGTTCAGAAGAAGCCAGTTATGGGAGGGTGGTATATCATGTAGTGTAGATGTTCAACAAACCGTTGAGAGCGAGCCCGGATAGCCTTGCGGTTAAGGTGTTCGATTCACAGTCGTTCACACGTGGTTCGAGTACCCGTGGGGGCTCGGTGGATGTGCACTGCTCATGATTCCCAACAAGGATGAATCAGCTGTACAATGCTTCCATGCTTTTCAATGGTGAGTTGAGCGTTCAAGCTGCATGATCAATCATATTATATACAAATCTAATCTAATCTCCTACTACTCAATTGCAAATAGTAACCAAGCTGTGTAGGTTGTTCATAAGGGAAAGCCTTGGTTGTACTTAGGCCCCTACAGAGAAGTCATCCATCATAGGAGTCGATCGCTGTGTGTGAAGCGGATTGTTACCGTTCAGAAGAAGCCAGTGATGGAAGGGTGCTATATCATGTAGTGTAGATGTTCAACAAACCGTTGAGAGCGAGCCCGGATAGCCTTGCGGTTAAGGTGTTCGATTCACAGTCGTTCACACGTGGTTCGAGTACCCGTGGGGGCTCGGTGGATGTGCAATGCTCATGATTCCCAACATGGATGAATCAGCTGTACAGTGCTTCCATGCTTTTCAATGGTGAGTTGAGCGTTCAAGCTGCATGATCAATCATATTATATACAAACCCAAACTAATCTCCTACTACTCAATTGCAAATAGTAACCAAGCTGTGTAGGTTTTTCATAAATGATTGCCTTCATTGTACTAAGGCACCTACAGAGAAGTCATCCATCATAGGAGTCGATCGCTGTGTGGGAAGCGGGTTGTTACCGTTCAGCAGAAGCCAGTGATGGAAGGGTGCTATATCATGTAGTGTAGATGTTCAACAAACCGTTGAGAGCGAGCCCGGATAGCCTTGCGGTTAAGGTGTTCGATTCACAGTCGTTCACACGTGGTTCGAGTACCCGTGGGGACTCGGTGGATGTGCACTGCTCATGATTCCCAACAAAGATGAATCAGCTGTACAGTGCTTCCATGCTTTTCAATGGTGAGTTGAGCGTTCAAGCTGCATGATCAATCATATTATATACAAATCTAACCTAATCTCCTACTACTCAATTGCAAATAGTAACCAAGCTGTGTAGGTTGTTCATAAGGGAATGCCTTTGTTGTACTTAGGCCCCTACAGAGAAGTCATCCATCATAGGAGTCGATCGCTGTGTGTGAAGCGGGTTGTTACCGTTCAGAAGAAGCCAGTTATGGGAGGGTGGTATATCATGTAGTGTAGATGTTCAACAAACCGTTGAGAGCGAGCCCGGATAGCCTTGCGGTTAAGGTGTTCGATTCACAGTCGTTCACACGTGGTTCGAGTACCCGTGGGGGCTCGGTGGATGTGCACTGCTCATGATTCCCAACAAGGATGAATCAGCTGTACAGTGCTTCCATGCTTTTCAATGGTGAGTTGAGCGTTCAAGCTGCATGATCAATCATATTATATACAAATCTAATCTAATCTCCTACTACTCAATTGCAAATAGTAACCAAGCTGTGTAGGTTGTTCATAAGGGAAAGCCTTGGTTGTACTTAGGCCCCTACAGAGAAGTCATCCATCATAGGAGTCGATCGCTGTGTGTGAAGCGGATTGTTACCGTTCAGAAGAAGCCAGTGATGGAAGGGTGCTATATCATGTAGTGTAGATGTTCAACAAACCGTTGAGAGCGAGCCCGGATAGCCTTGCGGTTAAGGTGTTCGATTCACAGTCGTTCACACGTGGTTCGAGTACCCGTGGGGGCTCGGTGGATGTGCAATGCTCATGATTCCCAACATGGATGAATCAGCTGTACAGTGCTTCCATGCTTTTCAATGGTGAGTTGAGCGTTCAAGCTGCATGATCAATCATATTATATACAAACCCAAACTAATCTCCTACTACTCAATTGCAAATAGTAACCAAGCTGTGTAGGTTTTTCATAAAGGATTGCCTTCATTGTACTAAGGCACCTACAGAGAAGTCATCCATCATAGGAGTCGATCGCTGTGTGGGAAGCGGGTTGTTACCGTTCAGCAGAAGCCAGTGATGGAAGGGTGCTATATCATGTAGTGTAGATGTTCAACAAACCGTTGAGAGCGAGCCCGGATAGCCTTGCGGTTAAGGTGTTCGATTCACAGTCGTTCACACGTGGTTCGAGTACCCGTGGGGACTCGGTGGATGTGTTTTCTCATGATTCCCAACAAGGATGAAACAGCTGTACAGTGCTTCCATGCTTTTCAATGGTGAGTTGAGCGTTCAAGCTGCATGATCAATCATATTATATACAAATCTAATCTAATCTCCTACTACTCAATTGCAAATAGTAACCAAGCTGTGTAGGTTGTTCATAGGGGAATGCCTTGGTTGTACTTAGGCCAGTACAGAGAAGTCATCCATCATAGGAGTCGATCGCTGTGTGGGAAGCGGGTTGTTCCCATTCAGAAGAAGCCAGTGATGGAAGGGTGCTATATCATGTAGTGTAGATGTTCAACAAACCGTTGAGAGCGAGCCCGGATAGCCTTGCGGTTAAGGTGTTCGATTCACAGTCGTTCACACGTGGTTCGAGTACCCGTGCGGGCTCGGTGGATGTGCAATGCTCATGATTCCCAACAAGGATGAATCAGCTGTACAGTGCTTCCATGCTTTTCAATGGTGAGTTGAGCGCTCAAGCTGCATGATCAATCATATTATATACAAATCTAATCTAATCTCCTACTACTCAATTGCAAATAGTAACCAAGCTGTGTAGGTTGTTCATAAGGGAATGCCTTGGTTGTACTTAGGCCCCTACAGAGAAGTCATCCATCATAGGAGTCGATCGCTGTGTGGGAAGCGGGTTGTTATCGTACAGAAGAAGCCAGTGATGGAAGGATGCTATATCATGTAGTGTAGATGTTCAACAAACCGTTGAGAGCGAGCCCGGATAGCCTTGCGGTTAAGGTGTTCGATTCACAGTCGTCCACAAGTGGTTCGAGTACCCGTGGGGACTCGGTGGATGTGTTTTCTCATGATTCCCAACAAGGATGAAACAGCTGTACAGTGCTTCCATGCTTTTCAATGGTGAGTTGAGCGTTCAAGCTGCATGATCAATCATATTATATACAAATCTAATCTAATCTCCTACTACTCAATTGCAAATAGTAACCAAGCTGTGTAGGTTGTTCATAGGGGAATGCCTTGGTTGTACTTAGGCCAGTACAGAGAAGTCATCCATCATAGGAGTCGATCGCTGTGTGGGAAGCGGGTTGTTCCCATTCAGAAGAAGCCAGTGATGGAAGGGTGCTATATCATGTAGTGTAGATGTTCAACAAACCGTTGAGAGCGAGCCCGGATAGCCTTGCGGTTAAGGTGTTCGATTCACAGTCGTTCACACGTGGTTCGAGTACCCGTGGAGACTCGGTGGATGTGCAATGCTCATGATTCCCAACAAGGATGAATCAGCTGTACAGTGCTTCCATGCTTTTCAATGGTGAGTTGAGCGCTCAAGCTGCATGATCAATCATATTATATACAAATCTAATCTAATCTCCTACTACTCAATTGCAAATAGTAACCAAGCTGTGTAGGTTGTTCATAAGGGAATGCCTTGGTTGTACTTAGGCCCCTACAGAGAAGTCATCCATCATAGGAGTCGATCGCTGTGTGGGAAGCGGGTTGTTATCGTACAGAAGAAGCCAGTGATGGAAGGATGCTATATCATGTAGTGTAGATGTTCAACAAACCGTTGAGAGCGAGCCCGGATAGCCTTGCGGTTAAGGTGTTCGATTCACAGTCGTCCACAAGTGGTTCGAGTACCCGTGGGGGCTCGGTGGATGTGCAATGCTCATGATTCCCAACAAGGATGAATAAGCTGTACAGTGCTTCCATGCTTTTCAATGGTGAGTTGAGCGTTCAAGCTGCATGATCAATCATATTATATACAAATCTAATCTAATCTCCTACTACTCAATTGCAAATAGTAACCAAGCTGTGTAGGTTGTTCATAAGGGAATGCCTTCATTGTACTAAGGCACCTACAGAGAAGTCATCCATCATAGGAGTCGATCGCTGTGTCGGAAGCGGGTTGTTACCGTTCAGAAGAAGCCAGTGATGGAAGGGTGCTATTTCATGTAGTGTAGATGTTCAACAAACCGTTGAGAGCGAGCCCGGATAGCCTTGCGGTTAAGGTGGTCGATTCACAGTCGTTCACACGTGGTTCGAGTACCCGTGGGGGCTCGGTGGATGTGCAATGCTCATGATTCCCAACATGGATGAATCAGCTGTACAGTGCTTCCATGCTTTTCAATGGTGAGTTGAGCGTTCAAGCTGCATGATCAATCATATTATATACAAACCCAAACTAATCTCCTACTACTCAATTGCAAATAGTAACCAAGCTGTGTAGTTTTTTCATAACGGATTGCCTTCATTGTACTAAGGCACCTACAGAGAAGTCATCCATCATAGGAGTCGATCGCTGTGCGGGAAGCGGGTTGTTCCCATTCAGAAGAAGCCAGTGATGGAAGGGTGCTATATCATGTAGTGTAGATGTTCAACAAACCGTTGAGAGCGAGCCCGGATAGCCTTGCGGTTAAGGTGTTCGATTCACAGTCGTTCACACGTGGTTCGAGTACCCGTGGGGACTCGGTGGATGTGCACTGCTCATGATTCCCAACAAGGATGAATCAGCTGTACAGTGCTTCCATGCTTTTCAATGGTGAGTTGAGCGTTCAAGCTGCATGATCAATCATATTATATACAAATCTAATCTAATCTCCTACTACTCAATTGCAAATAGTAACCAAGCTGTGTAGGTTGTTCATAAGGGAATGCCTTCATTGTACTAAGGCACCAACAGAGAAATCATCCATCATAGGAGTCGATCGCTGTGTGGGAAGCCGGTTGGTACCATTCAAACAAAAGGCAGTGATGGAAGGGTGCTACATCATGTAGTGTAGATGTTCAACAAACCGTTGAGAGCGAGCCCGGATAGCCTTGCGGTTAAGGTGTTCAATTCACAGTCGTTCACACGTGGTTCGAGTAGCCGTGGGGACTCGGTGGATGTGCAATGCTCATGATTCCCAACAAGGATGAATCAGCTGTACAGTGCTTCCATGCTTTTCAATGGTGAGTTGAGCGTTCAAGCTGCATGATCAATCATATTATATACAAATCTAATCTAATCTCCTACTACTCAACTACAAATAGTAACCAAGCTGTGTAGGTTGTTCATAACGGAATGACTTCATTGTACAAAGGCACCTACAGAGAAGTCATCCATCATAGGAGTCGATCGCTGTGTGGGAAGCGGGTTGTTACCGTTCAGAAGAAGCCAGTGATGGAAGGGTGCTATATCATGTAGTGTAGATGTTCAACAAACCGTTGAGAGCGAGCCCGGATAGCCTTGCGGTTAAGGTGTTCGATTCACAGTCGTTCACACGTGGTTCGAGTACCCGTGGGGACTCGGTGGATGTGCAATGCTCATGATTCCCAACAAGGATGAATCATCTGTACAGTGCTTCCATGCTTTTCAATGGTGAGTTGAGCGTTCAAGCTGAATGATCAATCATATTATATACAAATCCAATCTAATCTCCTACTACTCAATTGCAAATAGTAACCAAGCTGTGTAGGTTGTTCATAAGTTAATGACTTGGTTGTACTAAGCCCCTACAGAGAAGTCATCCATCATAGGAGTCGATCGCTGTGTGTGAAGCGGATTGTTACCGTTCAGAAGAAGCCAGTGATGGAAGGGTGCTATATCATGTAGTGTAGATGTTCAACAAACCGTTGAGAGCGAGCCCGGATAGCCTTGCGGTTAAGGTGTTCGATTCACAGTCGTTCACACGTGGTTCGAGTACCCGTGGGGACTCGGTGGATGTGCAATGCTCATGATTCATAACAAGGATGAAACAGCTGTACAGTGCTTCCATGCTTTTCAATGGTGAGTTGAGCGCTCAAGCTGCATGATCAATCATATTATATACAAATCTAATCTAATCTCCTACTACTCAATTGCAAATAGTAACCAAGCTGTGTAGGTTGTTCATAACGGAATGCCTTGGTTGTACTTAGGCCCCTACAGAGAAGTCATCCATCATAGGAGTCGATCGCTGTGTCGGAAGCGGGTTGTTATCGTACAGAAGAAGCCAGTGATGGAAGGATGCTATATCATGTAGTGTAGATGTTCAACAAACCGTTGAGAGCGAGCCCGGATAGCCTTGCGGTTAAGGTGTTCGATTCACAGTCGTCCACAAGTGGTTCGAGTTCCCGTGGGGACTCGCTGGATGTGCAATGCTCATGATTCCCAACAAGGATGAATAAGCTGTACAGTGCTTCCATGCTTTTCAATGGTGAGTTGAGCGTTCAAGCTGCATGATCAATCATATTATATACAAATCCAATCTAATCTCCTACTACTCAATTGCAAATAGTAACCAAGCTGTGTAGGTTGTTCATAAGGGAAAGCCTTGGTTGTACTTAGGCCCCTACAGAGAAGTCATCCATCATAGGAGTCGATCGCTGTGTGTGAAGCGGATTGTTACCGTTCAGAAGAAGCCAGTGATGGAAGGGTGCTATATCATGTAGTGTAGATGTTCAACAAACCGTTGAGAGCGAGCCCGGATAGTCTTGCGGTTAAGGTGTTCGATTCACAGTCGTTCACACGTGGTTCGAGTACCCGTGGGGACTCGGTGGATGTGCAATGCTCATGATTCATAACAAGGATGAAACAGCTGTACAGTGCTTCCATGCTTTTCAATGGTGAGTTGAGCGTTCAAGCTGCATGATCAATCATATTATATACAAATCTAATCTAATCTCCTACTACTCAATTGCAAATAGTAACCAAGCTGTGTAGGTTGTTCATAAGGGAATGCCTTGGTTGTACTTAGGCCCCTACAGAGAAGTCATCCATCATAGGAGTCGATCGCTGTGTGTGAAGCGGATTGTTACCGTTCAGAAGAAGCCAGTGATGGAAGGGTGCTATATCATGTAGTGTAGATGTTCAACAAACCGTTGAGAGCGAGCCCGGATAGCCTTGCGGTTAAGGTGTTCGATTCACAGTCGTTCACACGTGGTTCGAGTACCCGTGGGGACTCGGTGGATGTGCAATGCTCATGATTCATAACAAGGATGAAACAGCTGTACAGTGCTTCCATGCTTTTCAATGGTGAGTTGAGCGCTCAAGCTGCATGATCAATCATATTATATACAAATCTAATCTAATCTCCTACTACTCAATTGCAAATAGTAACCAAGCTGTGTAGGTTGTTCATAACGGAATGCCTTGGTTGTACTTAGGCCCCTACAGAGAAGTCATCCATCATAGGAGTCGATCGCTGTGTGGGAAGCGGGTTGTTATCGTACAGAAGAAGCCAGTGATGGAAGGATGCTATATCATGTAGTGTAGATGTTCAACAAACCGTTGAGAGCGAGCCCGGATAGCCTTGCGGTTAAGGTGTTCGATTCACAGTCGTCCACAAGTGGTTCGAGTACCCGTGGGGACTCGGTGGATGTGCAATGCTCATGATTCCCAACAAGGATGAATAAGCTGTACAGTGCTTCCATGCTTTTCAATGGTGAGTTGAGCGTTCAAGCTGAATGATCAATCATATTATATACAAATCCAATCTAATCTCCTACTACTCAATTGCAAATAGTAACCAATCTGTGTAGGTTGTTCATAAGGGAATGCCTTGGTTGTACTTAGGCCCCTACAGAGAAGTCATCCATCATAGGAGTCGATCGCTGTGTGTGAAGCGGATTGTTACCGTTCAGAAGAAGCCAGTGATGGAAGGGTGCTATATCATGTAGTGTAGATGTTCAACAAACCGTTGAGAGCGAGCCCGGATAGCCTTGCGGTTAAGGTGTTCGATTCACAGTCGTTCACACGTGGTTCGAGTACCCGTGGGGACTCGGTGGATGTGCAATGCTCATGATTCATAACAAGGATGAAACAGCTGTACAGTGCTTCCATGCTTTTCAATGGTGAGTTGAGCGCTCAAGCTGCATGATCAATCATATTATATACAAATCTAATCTAATCTCCTACTACTCAATTGCAAATAGTAACCAAGCTGTGTAGGTTGTTCATAAGGGAATGCCTTGGTTGTACTTAGGCCCCTACAGAGAAGTCATCCATCATAGGAGTCGATCGCTGTGTGGGAAGCGGGTTGTTACCGTTCAGAAGAAGCCAGTGATGGAAGGGTGCTATATCATGTAGTGTAGATGTTCAACAAACCGTTGAGAGCGAGCCCGGATAGCCTTGCGGTTAAGGTGTTCGATTCACAGTCGTCCACAAGTGGTTCGAGTACCCGTGGGGACTCGCTGGATGTGCAATGCTCATGATTCCCAACAAGGATGAATAAGCTGTACAGTGCTTCCATGCTTTTCAATGGTGAGTTGAGCGTTCAAGCTGTATGATCAATCATATTATATACAAATCTAATCTAATCTCCTACTACTCAATTGCAAATAGTAACCAAGCTGTGTAGGTTGTTCATAAGGGAATGCCTTCATTGTACTTAGGCACCTACAGAGAAATCATCCATCATAGGAGTCGATCGCTGTGTGGGAAGCGGGTTGTTACCGTTCAGAAGAAGCCAGTGATGGAAGGGTGCTATATCATGTAGTGTAGATGTTCAACAAACCGTTGAGAGCGAGCCCGGATAGCCTTGCGGTTAAGGTGTTCAATTCACAGTCGTTCACACGTGGTTCGAGTACCCGTGGGGACTCGGTGGATGTGCAATGCTCATGATTCCCAACAAGGATGAATCAGCTGTACAGTGCTTCCATGTTTTCAATGGTGAGTTGAGCGTTCAAGCTGCATGATCAATCATATTATATACAAATCTAATCTAATCTCCTACTACTCAATTGCAAATAGTAACCAAGCTGTGTAGGTTGTTCATAAGGGAATGCCTTGGTTGTACTTAGGCCCCTACAGAGAAGTCATCCATCATAGGAGTCGATCGCTGTGTGTGAAGCGGATTGTTACCGTTCAGAAGAAGCCAGTGATGGAAGGGTGCTATATCATGTAGTGTAGATGTTCAACAAACCGTTGAGAGCGAGCCCGGATAGCCTTGCGGTTAAGGTGTTCGATTCACAGTCGTTCACACGTGGTTCGAGTACCCGTGGGGACTCGGTGGATGTGCAATGCTCATGATTCATAACAAGGATGAAACAGCTGTACAGTGCTTCCATGCTTTTCAATGGTGAGTTGAGCGCTCAAGCTGCATGATCAATCATATTATATACAAATCTAATCTAATCTCCTACTACTCAATTGCAAATAGTAACCAAGCTGTGTAGGTTGTTCATAACGGAATGCCTTGGTTGTACTTAGGCCCCTACAGAGAAGTCATCCATCATAGGAGTCGATCGCTGTGTGGGAAGCGGGTTGTTATCGTACAGAAGAAGCCAGTGATGGAAGGATGCTATATCATGTAGTGTAGATGTTCAACAAACCGTTGAGAGCGAGCCCGGATAGCCTTGCGGTTAAGGTGTTCGATTCACAGTCGTCCACAAGTGGTTCGAGTACCCGTGGGGACTCGGTGGATGTGCAATGCTCATGATTCCCAACAAGGATGAATAAGCTGTACAGTGCTTCCATGCTTTTCAATGGTGAGTTGAGCGTTCAAGCTGAATGATCAATCATATTATATACAAATCCAATCTAATCTCCTACTACTCAATTGCAAATAGTAACCAAGCTGTGTAGGTTGTTCATAAGGGAATGACTTGGTTGTACTAAGCCCCTACAGAGAAGTCATCCATCATAGGAGTCGATCGCTGTGTGTGAAGCGGATTGTTACCGTTCAGAAGAAGCCAGTGATGGAAGGGTGCTATATCATGTAGTGTAGATGTTCAACAAACCGTTGAGAGCGAGCCCGGATAGCCTTGCGGTTAAGGTGTTCGATTCACAGTCGTTCACACGTGGTTCGAGTACCCGTGGGGACTCGGTGGATGTGCAATGCTCATGATTCATAACAAGGATGAAACAGCTGTACAGTGCTTCCATGCTTTTCAATGGTGAGTTGAGCGCTCAAGCTGCATGATCAATCATATTATATACAAATCTAATCTAATCTCCTACTACTCAATTGCAAATAGTAACCAAGCTGTGTAGGTTGTTCATAAGGGAATGCCTTGGTTGTACTTAGGCCCCTACAGAGAAGTCATCGATCATAGGAGTCGATCGCTGTGTGGGAAGCGGGTTGTTACCGTTCAGAAGAAGCCAGTGATGGAAGGGTGCTATATCATGTAGTGTAGATGTTCAACAAACCGTTGAGAGCGAGCCCGGATAGCCTTGCGGTTAAGGTGTTCGATTCACAGTCGTCCACAAGTGGTTCGAGTACCCGTGGGGACTCGCTGGATGTGCAATGCTCATGATTCCCAACAAGGATGAATAAGCTGTACAGTGCTTCCATGCTTTTCAATGGTGAGTTGAGCGTTCAAGCTGTATGATCAATCATATTATATACAAATCTAATCTAATCTCCTACTACTCAATTGCAAATAGTAACCAAGCTGTGTAGGTTGTTCATAAGGGAATGCCTTCATTGTACTTAGGCACCTACAGAGAAATCATCCATCATAGGAGTCGATCGCTGTGTGGGAAGCGGGTTGTTACCGTTCAGAAGAAGCCAGTGATGGAAGGGTGCTATATCATGTAGTGTAGATGTTCAACAAACCGTTGAGAGCGAGCCCGGATAGCCTTGCGGTTAAGGTGTTCAATTCACAGTCGTTCACACGTGGTTCGAGTACCCGTGGGGACTCGGTGGATGTGCAGTGCTCATGATTCCCAACAAGGATGAATCAGCTGTACAGTGCTTCCATGTTTTCAATGGTGAGTTGAGCGTTCAAGCTGCATGATCAATCATATTATATACAAATCTAATCTAATCTCCTACTACTCAATTACAAATAGTAACCAAGCTGTGTAGGTTGTTCATAACGGAATGCCTTCATTGTACTAAGGCCCCTACAGAGAAGTCATCCATCATAGGAGTCGATCGCTGTGTGGGAAGCGGGTTGTTACCGTTCAGAAGAAGCCAGTGATGGAAGGGTGCTATATCATGTAGTGTAGATGTTCAACAAACCGTTGAGAGCGAGCCCGGATAGCCTTGCGGTTAAGGTGTTCAATTCACAGTCGTTCACAAGTGGTTCGAGTACCCGTGGGGACTCGGTGGATGTGCAATGCTCATGATTCCCAACAAGGATGAATCAGCTGTTCAGTGCTTCCATGCTTTTCAATGGTGAGTTGAGCGTTCAAGCTGAATGATCAATCATATTATATACAAATCCAATCTAATCTCCTACTACTCAATTGCAAATAGTAACCAAGCTGTGTAGGTTGTTCATAAGTGAATGACTTGGTTGTACTAAGCCCCTACAGAGAAGTCATCCATCATAGGAGTCGATCGCTGTGTGTGAAGCGGATTGTTACCGTTCAGAAGAAGCCAGTGATGGAAGGGTGCTATATCATGTAGTGTAGATGTTCAACAAACCGTTGAGAGCGAGCCCGGATAGCCTTGCGGTTAAGGTGTTCGATTCACAGTCGTTCACACGTGGTTCGAGTACCCGTGGGGACTCGGTGGATGTGCAATGCTCATGATTCATAACAAGGATGAAACAGCTGTACAGTGCTTCCATGCTTTTCAATGGTGAGTTGAGCGTTCAAGCTGCATGATCAATCATATTATATACAAATCTAATCTAATCTCCTACTACTCAATTGCAAATAGTAACCAAGCTGTGTAGGTTGTTCATAAGGGAATGCCTTGATTGTACTTAGGCCCCTACAGAGAAGTCATCCATCATAGGAGTCGATCGCTGTGTGGGAAGCGGGTTGTTATCGTACAGAAGAAGCCAGTGATGGAAGGATGCTATATCATGTAGTGTAGATGTTCAACAAACCGTTGAGAGCGAGCCCGGATAGCCTTGCGGTTAAGGTGTTCGATTCACAGTCGTCCACAAGTGGTTCGAGTACCCGTGGGGGCTCGGTGGATGTGCAATGCTCATGATTCCCAACAAGGATGAATCAGCTGTACAGTGCTTCCATGCTTTTCAATGGTGAGTTGAGCGTTCAAGCTGCATGATCAATCATATTATATACAAATCTAACCTAATCTCCTACTACTCAATTGCAAATAGTAACCAAGCTGTGTAGGTTGTTCAAAAGGGAATGCCTTGGTTGTACTTAGGGCCCTACAGAGAAGTCATCCATCATAGGAGTCGATCGCTGTGTGGGAAGCGGGTTGTTACCGTTCAGAAGAAGCCAGTGATGGAAGGGTGCTATATCATGTAGTGTAGATGTTCAACAAACCGTTGAGAGCGAGCCCGGATAGCCTTGCGGTTAAGGTGTTCGATTCACAGTCGTTCACACGTGGTTCGAGTACCCGTGGGGGCTCGGTGGATGTGCATTGCTCATGATTCCCAACAAGGATGAATCAGCTGTACAGTGCTTCCATGCTTTTCAATGGTGAGTTGAGCGTTCAAGCTGAATGATCAATCATATTATATACAAATCTAATCTAATCTCCTACTACTCAATTGCAAATAGTAACCAAGCTGTGTAGGTTGTTCATAAGGGAATGCCTTGGTTGTACTTAGGCCCCTACAGAGAAGTCATCCATCATAGGACTCGATCGCTGTGTGTGAAGCGGGTTGTTACCGTTCAGAAGAAGCCAGTGATGGAAGGGTGCTATATCATGTAGTGAAGATGTTCAACAAACCGTTGAGAGCGAGCCCGGATACCCTTGGGATTAAGGTGGTCGATTCACAGTCGTTCACACGTGGTTCGAGTACCCGTGGGGACTCGGTGGATGTGCAATGCTCATGATTCCCAACAAGGATGAATCAGCTGTACAATGCTTCCATGCTTTTCAGTGGTGAGTTGAGCGTTCCAGCTGCATGATCAATCATATTATATACAAATCTAATCTAATCTCCTACTACTCAATTGCAAATAGTAACCAAGCTGTGTAGGTTGTTCATAAGGGAATGCCTTGGTTGTACTTAGGCCCCTACAGAGAAGTCATCCATCATAGGAGTCGATCGCTGTGTGGGAAGCGCGTCGTTACCGTTCAGAAGAAGCCAGTGATGGAAGGGTGCTATATCATGTAGTGTAGATGTTCAACAAACCGTTGAGAGCGAGCCCGGATAGCCTTGCGGTTAAGGTGTTCAATTCACAGTCGTTCACACGTGGTTCGAGTACCCGTGGGGGCTCAGTGGATGTGCAATGCTCATGATTCCCAACAAGGATGAATCAGCTGTACAGTGCTTCCATGCTTTTCTATGGTGAGTTGAGCGTTCAAGCTGCATGATCAATCATATTATATACAAATCTAATCTAATCTCCTACTACTCAATTGCAAATAGTAACCAAGCTGTGTAGGTTGTTCATAACGGAATGCCTTTGTTGTACTTAGGCCCCTACAGAGAAGTCATCCATCATAGGAGTCGATCGCTGTGTGGGAAGCGGGTTGTTACCGTTCAGAAGAAGCCAGTGATGGAAGGATGCTATATCATGTAGTGTAGATGTTCAACAAACCGTTGAGAGCGAGCCCGGATAGCCTTGCGGTTAAGGTGTTCGATTCACAGTCGTTCACACGTGGTTCGAGTACCCGTGGGGGCTCAGTGGATGTGCAATGCTCATGATTCCCAACAAGGATGAATCAGCTGTACAGTGCTTCCATGCTTTCCAATGGTGAGTTGAGCGTTCAAGCTGCATGATCAATCATATTATATACAAATCTAATCTAATCTCCTACTACTCAATTGCAAATAGTAACCAAGCTGTGTAGGTTGTTCATAAGGGAATGCCTTGGTTGTACTTAGGGCCCTACAGAGAAGTCATCCATCATAGGAGTCGATCGCTGTGTGGGAAGCGGGTTGTTACCGTTCAGAAGAAGCCAGTGATGGGAGGGTGCTATATCATGTAGTGTAGATGTTCAACAAACCGTTGAGAGCAAGCCCGGATAGCCTTGCGGTTAAGGTGTTCGATTCACAGTCGTTCACAAGTGGTTCGAGTACCCGTGGGGGCTCAGTGGATGTGCACTGCTCATGATTCCCAACAAGGATGAATCAGCTGTACAGTGCTTCCATGCTTTCCAATGGTGAGTTGAGCGTTCAAGCTGCATCATCAAACAAATTATATACAAATCTAATCTAATCTCCTACTACTCAATTGCAAATAGTAACCAAGCTGTGTAGGTTGTTCATAAGGGAATGCCTTGGTTGTACTTAGGCCCCTACAGAGAAGTCATCCATCATAGGAGTCGATCGCTGTGTGGGAAGCGGGTTGTTACCGTTCAGAAGAAGCCAGTGATGGAAGGGTGCTATATCATGTAGTGTAGATGTTCAACAAACCGTTGAGAGCGAGCCCGGATAGCCTTGCGGTTAAGGTGTTCGATTCACAGTCGTTCACACGTGGTTCGAGTACCCGTGGGGGCTCGGTGGATGTGCAATGCTCATGATTCCCAACAAGGATGAATCAGCTGTACAGTGCTTCCATGCTTTTCTATGGTGAGTTGAGCGTTCAAGCTGCATGATCAATCATATTATATACAAATCTAATCTAATCTCCTACTACTCAATTGCAAATAGTAACCAAGCTGTGTAGGTTGTTCATAACGGAATGCCTTTGTTGTACTTAGGCCCCTACAGAGAAGTCATCCATCATAGGAGTCGATCGCTGTGTGGGAAGCGGGTTGTTACCGTTCAGAAGAAGCCAGTGATGGAAGGATGCTATATCATGTAGTGTAGATGTTCAACAAACCGTTGAGAGCGAGCCCGGATAGCCTTGCGGTTAAGGTGTTCGATTCACAGTCGTTCACACGTGGTTCGAGTACCCGTGGGGGCTCGGTGGATGTGCACTGCTCATGATTCCCAACAAGGATGAATCAGCTGTACAGTGCTTCCATGCTTTTCAATGGTGAGTTGAGCGTTCAAGCTGCATGATCAATCATATTATATACAAATCTAATCTAATCTCCTACTACTCAATTGCAAATGGTAATCAAGCTGTGTAGGTTGTTCATAGGGGAATGCCTTGGTTGTACTTAGGCCCCTACAGAGATGTCATCCATCATAGGAGTCGATCGCTGTGTGGGAAGCGGGTTGTTACCGTTCAGAAGAAGCCAGTTATGGGAGGGTGGTATATCATGTAGTGTAGATGTTCAACAAACCGTCGAGAGCGAGCCCGGATAGCCTTGCGGTTAAGGTGTTCGATTCACAGTCGTTCACAAGTGGTTCGAGTACCCGTGGGGGCTCAGTGGATGTGCAATGCTCATGATTCTCAACAAGGATGAATCAGCTGTACAGTGCTTCCATGCTTTCCAATGGTGAGTTGAGCGTTCAAGCTGCATGATCAATCATATTATATACAAATCTAATCTAATCTCCTACTACTCAATTGCAAATAGTAACCAAGCTGTGTAGGTTGTTCATAAGGGAATGCCTTGGTTGTACTTAGGCCCCTACAGAGATGTCATCCATCATAGGAGTCGATCGCTGTGTGGGAAGCGGGTTGTTACCGTTCAGAAGAAGCCAGTGATGGAAGGGTGCTATATCATGTAGTGTAGATGTTCAACAAACCGTTGAGAGCAAGCCCGGATAGCCTTGCGGTTAAGGTTGTCGATTCACAGTCGTTCAAACGTGGTTCGAGTACCCGTGGGGGCTCAGTGGATGTGCACTGCTCATGATTCCCAACAAGGATGAATCAGCTGTACAGTGCTTCCATGCTTTTCAATGGTGAGTTGAGCGTTCAAGCTGCATCATCAAACAAATTATATACAAATCTAATCTAATCTCCTACTACTCAATTGCAAATAGTAACCAAGCTGTGTAGGTTGTTCATAAGGGAATGCCTTGGTTGTACTTAGGCCCCTACAGAGAAGTCATCCATCATAGGAGTCGATCGCTGTGTGGGAAGCGGGTTGTTACCGTTCAGAAGAAGCCAGTGATGGAAGGGTGCTATATCATGTAGTGTAGATGTTCAACAAACCGTTGAGAGCGAGCCCGGATAGCCTTGCGGTTAAGGTGTTCGATTCACAGTCGTTCACACGTGGTTCGAGTACCCGTGGGGACTCGGTGGATGTGCAATGCTCATGATTCCCAACAAGGATGAATCAGCTGTACAGTGCTTCCATGCTTTCCAATGGTGAGTTGAGCGTTCAAGCTGCATGATCAATCATATTATATACAAATCTAATCTAATCTCCTACTACTCAATTGCAAATAGTAACCAAGCTGTGTAACTTTTGCATATAGGAATGTCTTCGTTGTACTTAGGCCCCTACAGAGAAGTCATCCATCATAGGAGTCGATCGCTGTGTGGGAAGCGGGTTGTTATCGTTCAGAAGAAGCCAGTGATGGAAGGGTGCTATATCATGTAGTGTAGATGTTCAACAAACCGTTGAGAGCGAGCCCGGATAGCCTTGCGGTTAAGGTGTTCGATTCACAGTCGTTCACACGTGGTTCGAGTACCCGTGGGGACTCGGTGGATGTGCACTGCTCATGATTCCCAACAAGGATGAATCAGCTGTACAGTGCTTCCATGCTTTTCAATGGTGAGTTGAGCGTTCAAGCTGCATGATCAATCATATTATATACAAATCTAATCTAATCTCCTACTACTCAATTGCAAATAGTAACCAAGCTGTGTAGGTTGTTCATGAGGGACTGCCTCCGTTGTACTTAGGCACTTACAGAGATGTCATCCATCATAGGAGTCGATCGCTGTGTGTGAAGCGGATTGTTACCGTTCAGAAGAAGCCAGTGATGGAAGGGTGCTATATCATGTAGTGTAGATGTTCAACAAACCGTTGAGAGCGAGCCCGGATAGCCTTGCGGTTAAGGTGTTCGATTCACAGTCGTTCACACGTGGTTCGAGTACCCGTGGAGACTCGGTGGATGTGCATTGCTCATGATTCCCAACAAGGATGAATCAGCTGTACAGTGCTGCCATGCTTTTCAATGGTGAGTTGAGCGTTGAAGCTGCATGATCAATCATATTATATACAAATCTAATCTAATCTCCTACTACTCAATTGCAAATAGTAACCAAGCCGTGTAGGTTGTTCATAACGGAATGCCTTGGTTGTACTTAGGCCCCTACAGAGAAGTCATCCATTATAGGAATCGATCGCTGTGTGGGAAGCGGGTTGTTATCGTTCAGAAGAAGCCAGTGATGGAAGGGTGCTATATCATGTAGTGTAGATGTTCAACAAACCGTCGAGAGCGAGCCCGAATAGCCTTGCGGTTAAGGTGTTCGATTCACAGTCGTTCACACGTGGTTCGAGTACCCGTGGGGACTCGGTGGATGTGCATTTGTAATGATTCCCAACAAGGATGAATAAGCTGTACAGTGCTTCCATGCTTTTCAATGGTGAGTTGAGCGTTCGAGCTGCTTCATCAAAAAAATTATATACAAATCTAATCTAATCTCCTACTACTCAATTGCTAATGGTAATCAAGCTGTGTAGGTTGTTCATAAGGGAATGCCTTCGTTGTACTTAGGCTCCTACAGAGAAGTCATCCATTATAGGAGTCGATCGCTGTGTGGGAAGCGGATTGTTACCGTTCAGAAGAAGCCAGTGATGGAAGGGTGCTATATCATGTAGTGTAGATGTTCAACAAACCGTTGAGAGCGAGCCCGGATAGTCTTGCGGTTAAGGTGTTCGATTCACAGTCGTTCACACGTGGTTCGAGTACCCGTGGTGACTCGGTGGATGTGCAATGCTCATGATTCCCAACAAGGATGAATCACCTGTACAGTGCTTCCATGCTTTTCAATGGTGAGTTGAGCGTTCAAGCTGCATGATCAATCATATTATATACAAATCTAATCTAATCTCCTACTACTCAATTGCAAATAGTAACCAAGCTGTGTAGGTTGTTCATAAGGGAATGCCTTCATTGTACTAAGGCACCAACAGAGAAGTCATCCATCATAGGAGTCGATCGCTGTGTGGGAAGCGAGTTGTTACCATTCAGAAGAAGCCAGTGATGGAAGGGTGCTATATCATGTAGTGTAGATGTTCAACAAACCGTTGAGAGCGAGCCCGGATAGCGTTGCGGTTAAGGTGTTCGATTCACAGTCGTTCACACGTGGTTCGAGTACCCGTGGGGGCTCGGTGGATGTGCACTACTCATGATTCCCAACAAGGATGAATCAGCTGTACAGTGCTTCCATGCTTTTCTATGGTGAGTTGAGCGTTCAAGCTGCATGATCAATCATATTATATACAAATCTAATCTAATCTCCTACTACTCAATTGCAAATAGTAACCAAGCTGTGTAGGTTGTTCATAGGGGAATGCCTTCGTTGTACTTAGGCCCCTACAGAGAATTCATGCATTAAAGTAGTCGATGGCTGTGTGTGCAGCGGGTTGTTACCATTCAAATAATCCAGTGATGGAAGGGTGCTATATCATGTAGTGTAGATGTTCAACAAACCGTTGAGAGCGAGCCCGGATAGCCTTGCGTTTAAGGTGTTCGATTCACAGTCGTTCACACGTGGTTCGAGTACCCGTGGGGACTCGGTGGATGTGCAATGCTCATGATTCCCAACAAGGATGAATCATCTGTACAGTGCTTCCATGCTTTTCAATGGTGAGTTGAGCGTTCAAGCTGCATGATCAATCATATTATATACAAATCTAATATAATCTTCTTCTACTCAGTTGCAAATAGTGACAAAGCTGTGTAGGTTGTTCATAAGGGAATGCCTTGGTTGTACTTAGGCCCCTACAGAGAAGTCATCCATCATAGGAGTCGATCGCTGTGTGGGAAGCGGGTTGTTACCGTTCAGAAGAAGCCAGTGATGGAAGGGTGCTATATCATGTAGTGTAGATTTTCAACAAACCGTTGAGAGCGAGCCCGGATAGCCTTGCGGTTAAGGTGTTCGATTCACAGTCGTTCACAAGTGGTTCGAGTACCCGTGGGGGCTCAGTGGATGTGCACTGCTCATGGTTCCCAACAAGGATGAATCAGCTGTACAGTGCTGCCATGCTTTTCAATGGTGAGTTGAGCGTTCAAGCTGCATGATCAATCATATTATATACAAACCCAAACTTATCTCCTACTACTCAATTGCAAATAGTAACCAAGCTGTGTAGGTTGTTCATAACGGAATGCCTTGGTTGTACTTAGGCCCCTACAGAGAAGTCATCCATCATAGGAGTCGATCGCTGTGTGGGAAGCGGGTTGTTACCGTTCAGAAGAAGCCAGTGATGGAAGGGTGCTATATCATGTAGTGTAGATGTTCAACAAACCGTTGAGAGCGAGCCCGGATAGCCTTGCGGTTAAGGTGTTCGATTCACAGTCGTTCACAAGTGGTTCGAGTACCCGTGGGGACTCGGTGGATGTGCAATGCTCATGATTCCCAACAAGGATGAATCAGCTGTACAGTGCTTCCATGCTTTTCAATGGTGAGTTGAGCGTTCAAGCTGCATGATCAATCATATTATATACAAATCTAATCTATTCTCCTACTACTCAATTGCAAATAGTAACCAAGCTGTGTAGGTTGTTCATAACGGAATGCCTTGGTTGTACTTAGGCCCCTACAGAGAAGTCATCCATCATAGGAGTCGATCGCTGTGTGGGAAGCGGGTTGTTACCGTTCAGAAGAAGCCAGTGATGGAAGGGTGCTATATCATGTAGTGAAGATTTTCAACAAAACGTTGAAAGCGAGCCCGGATAGCCTTGCGGTTAAGGTGTTCGATTCACAGTCGTTCACACGTGGTTCGAGTACCCGTGGGGGCTCGGTGGATGTGCAATGCTCATGATTCCCAACAAGGATGAATCAGCTGTACAGTGCTTCCATGCTTTTCAATGGTGAGTTGAGCGTTCAAGCTGCATGATCAATCATATTATATACAAATCTAATCTAATCTCCTACTACTCAATTGCAAATAGTACCCAAGCTGTGTAGGTTGTTCATAAGGGAATGCCTTGGTTGTACTTAGGCCAGTACAGAGAAGTCATCCATCATAGGAGTCGATCGCTGTGTGGGAAGCGGGTTGTTACCGTTCAGAAGAAGCCAGTGATGGAAGGGTGCTATATCATGTAGTGTAGATGTTCAACAAACCGTTGAGAGCGAGCCCGGATAGCCTTGCGGTTAAGGTGTTCGATTCACAGTCGTTCACAAGTGGTTCGAGTACCCGTGGGGACTCGGTGGATGTGCAATGCTCATGATTCCCAACAAGGATGAATCAGCTGTACAGTGCTTCCATGCTTTTCAATGGTGAGTTGAGCGTTCAAGCTGCATGATCAATCATATTATATACAAATCTAATCTATTCTCCTACTACTCAATTGCAAATAGTAACCAAGCTGTGTAGGTTGTTCATAACGGAATGCCTTGGTTGTACTTAGGCCCCTACAGAGAAGTCATCCATCATAGGAGTCGATCGCTGTGTGGGAAGCGGGTTGTTACCGTTCAGAAGAAGCCAGTGATGGAAGGGTGCTATATCATGTAGTGTAGATTTTCAACAAAACGTTGAAAGCGAGCCCGGATAGCCTTGCGGTTAAGGTGTTCGATTCACAGTCGTTCAAACGTGGTTCGAGTACCCGTGGGGGCTCGGTGGATGTGCAATGCTCATGATTCCCAACAAGGATGAATCAGCTGTACAGTGCTTCCATGCTTTTCAATGGTGAGTTGAGCGTTCAAGCTGCATGATCAATCATATTATATACAAATCTAATCTAATCTCCTACTACTCAATTGCAAATAGTACCCAAGCTGTGTAGGTTGTTCATAAGGGAATGCCTTGGTTGTACTTAGGCCAGTACAGAGATGTCATCCATCATAGGAGTCGATCGCTGTGTGGGAAGCGGGTTGTTACCATTCAGAAGAAGCCAGTGATGGAAGGGTGCTATATCATGTAGTGTAGATTTTCAACAAACCGTTGAAAGCGAGCCCGGATAGCCTTGCGGTTAAGGTGTTCGATTCACAGTCGTTCACACGTGGTTCGAGTACCCGTGGGGACTCGGTGGATGTGCAATGCTCATGATTCCCAACAAGGATGAATCATCTGTACAGTGCTTCCATGCTTTTCAATGGTGAGTTGAGCGTTCAAGCTGCATGATCAATCATATTATATACAAATCTAATCTAATCTCCTACTACTCAATTGCAAATAGTAACCAAGCTGTGTAGGTTGTTCATAAGGGAATGCCTTGGTTGTACTTAGGCCAGTACAGAGATGTCATCCATCATAGGAGTCGATCGCTGTGTGGGAAGCGGGTTGTTACCGTTCAGAAGAAGCCAGTGATGGAAGGGTGCTATATCATGTAGTGTAGATGTTCAACAAACCGTTGGGAGCGAGCCCGGATAGCCTTGCGGTTAAGGTGTTCGATTCACAGTCGTTCACACGTGGTTCGAGTACCCGTGGGGACTCGGTGGATGTGCACTGCTCATGATTCCCAACAAGGATGAATCACCTGTACATTGCTTCCATGCTTTTCAATGGTGAGTTGAGCGTTCAAGCTGCATGATCAATCATATTATATACAAATCTAATCTAATCTCCTACTACTCAATTGCAAATAGTAACCAAGCTGTGTAGGTTGTTCATAAGGGAATGCCTTGGTTGTACTTAGGCCAGTACAGAGAAGTCATCCATCATAGGAGTCGATCGCTGTGTGGGAAGCGGGTTGTTACCGTTCAGAAGAAGCCAGTGATGGAAGGGTGCTATATCATGTAGTGTAGATGTTCAACAAACCGTTGAGAGCGAGCCCGGATAGCCTTGCGGTTAAGGTGTTCGATTCACAGTCGTTCACAAGTGGTTCGAGTACCCGTGGGGACTCGGTGGATGTGCAATGCTCATGATTCCCAACAAGGATGAATCAGCTGTACAGTGCTTCCATGCTTTTCAATGGTGAGTTGAGCGTTCAAGCTGCATGATCAATCATATTATATACAAATCTAATCTAATCTCCTACTACTCAATTGCAAATAGTAACCAAACTGTGTAGGTTGTTCATAAGGGAATGCCTTGGTTGTACTTAGGCCCCTACAGAGAAGTCATCCATCATAGGAGTCGATCGCTGTGTGGGAAGCGGGTTGTTACCGTTCAGAAGAAGCCAGTGATGGAAGGGTGCTATATCATGTAGTGTAGATTTTCAACAAAACGTTGAAAGCGAGCCCGGATAGCCTTGCGGTTAAGGTGTTCGATTCACAGTCGTTCAAACGTGGTTCGAGTACCCGTGGGGGCTCGGTGGATGTGCAATGCTCATGATTCCCAACAAGGATGAATCAGCTGTACAGTGCTTCCATGCTTTTCAATGGTGAGTTGAGCGTTCAAGCTGCATGATCAATCATATTATATACAAATCTAATCTAATCTCCTACTACTCAATTGCAAATAGTAACCAAGCTGTGTAGGTTGTTCATAAGGGAATGCCTTGGTTGTACTTAGGCCAGTACAGAGATGTCATCCATCATAGGAGTCGATCGCTGTGTGGGAAGCGGGTTGTTACCATTCAGAAGAAGCCAGTGATGGAAGGGTGCTATATCATGTAGTGTAGATTTTCAACAAACCGTTGAAAGCGAGCCCGGATAGCCTTGCGGTTAAGGTGTTCGATTCACAGTCGTTCAAACGTGGTTCGAGTACCCGTGGGGGCTCAGTGGATGTGCAATGCTCATGATTCCCAACAAGGATGAATCATCTGTACAGTGCTTCCATGCTTTTCAATGGTGAGTTGAGCGTTCAAGCTGCATGATCAATCATATTATATACAAATCTAATCTATTCTCCTACTACTCAATTGCAAATAGTAACCAAGCTGTGTAGGTTGTTCATAAGGGAATGCCTTGGTTGTACTTAGGCCAGTACAGAGATGTCATCCATCATAGGAGTCGATCGCTGTGTGGGAAGCGGGTTGTTACCGTTCAGAAGAAGCCAGTGATGGAAGGGTGCTATATCATGTAGTGTAGATGTTCAACAAACCGTTGAGAGCGAGCCCGGATAGCCTTGCGGTTAAGGTGTTCGATTCACAGTCGTTCACACGTGGTTCGAGTACCCGTGGGGACTCGGTGGATGTGCACTGCTCATGATTCCCAACAAGGATGAATCAGCTGTACAGTGCTTCCATGCTTTTCAATGGTGAGTTGAGCGTTCAAGCTGCATGATCAATCATATTATATACAAATCTAATCTAATCTCCTACTACTCAATTGCAAATAGTAACCAAGCTGTGTAGGTTGTTCATAAGGGAATGCCTTGGTTGTACTTAGGGCCCTACAGAGAAGTCATCCATCATAGGAGTCGATCGCTGTGTGGGAAGCGGGTTGTTCCCATTCAGAAGAAGTCAGTGATGGAAGGGTGCTATATCATGTAGTGTAGATTTTCAACAAACCGTTGAGAGCGAGCCCGGATAGCCTTGCGGTTAAGGTGTTCGATTCACAGTCGTTCAAACGTGGTTCGAGTACCCGTGGGGGCTCGGTGGATGTGCACTGCTCATGATTCCCAACAAGGATGAATCATCTGTACAGTGCTTCCATGCTTTTCAATGGTGAGTTGAGCGTTCAAGCTGCATGATCAATCATATTATATACAAATCTAATCTAATCTCCTACTACTCAATTGCAAATAGTAACCAAGCTGTGTAGGTTGTTCATAAGGGAATGCCTTGGTTGTACTTAGGCCCCTACAGAGAAGTCATCCATCATAGGAGTCGATCGCTGTGTGGGAAGCGGGTTGTTACCATTCAGAAGAAGCCAGTGATGGAAGGGTGCTATATCATGTAGTGTAGATTTTCAACAAACCGTTGAAAGCGAGCCCGGATAGCCTTGCGGTTAAGGTGTTCGATTCACAGTCGTTCACACGTGGTTCGAGTACCCGTGGGGACTCGGTGGATGTGCAATGCTCATGATTCCCAACAAGGATGAATCATCTGTACAGTGCTTCCATGCTTTTCAATGGTGAGTTGAGCGTTCAAGCTGCATGATCAATCATATTATATACAAATCTAATCTATTCTCCTACTACTCAATTGCAAATAGTAACCAAGCTGTGTAGGTTGTTCATAAGGGAATGCCTTGGTTGTACTTAGGTCCCTACAGATAACTCATCCATCATAGGAGTCGATCGCTGTGTGGGAAGCGGGTTGTTACCGTTCAGAAGAAGCCAGTGATGGAAGGGTGCTATATCATGTAGTGTAGATGTTCAACAAACCGTTGAAAGCGAGCCCGGATAGCCTTGCGGTTAAGGTGTTCGATTCACAGTCGTTCACACGTGGTTCGAGTACCCGTGGGGACTCGGTGGATGTGCACTGCTCATGATTCCCAACAAGGATGAATCACCTGTACAGTGCTTCCATGCTTTTCAATGGTGAGTTGAGCGTTCAAGCTGCATGATCAATCATATTATATACAAATCTAATCTAATCTCCTACTACTCAATTGCAAATAGTAACCAAGCTGTGTAGGTTGTTCATAAGGGAATGCCTTGGTTGTACTTAGGGCCCTACAGAGAAGTCATCCATCATAGGAGTCGATCGCTGTGTGGGAAGCGGGTTGTTACCGTTCAGAAGAAGCCAGTGATGGAAGGGTGCTATATCATGTAGTGTAGATGTTCAACAAACCGTTGAGAGCGAGCCCGGATAGCCTTGCGGTTAAGGTGTTCGATTCACAGTCGTTCACACGTGGTTCGAGTACCCGTGGGGACTCGGTGGATGTGCACTGCTCATGATTCCCAACAAGGATGAATCAGCTGTACAGTGCTTCCATGCTTTTCAATGGTGAGTTGAGCGTTCAAGCTGCATTATCAATCATATTATATACAAATCTAATCTAATCTCCTACTACTCAATTGCAAATAGTAACCAAGCTGTGTAGGTTGTTCATAAGGGAATGCCTTGGTTGTACTTAGGCCAGTACAGAGAAGTCATCCATCATAGGAGTCGATCGCTGTGTGGGAAGCGGGTTGTTACCGTTCAGAAGAAGCCAGTGATGGAAGGGTGCTATATCATGTAGTGTAGATGTTCAACAAACCGTTGAGAGCGAGCCCGGATAGCCTTGCGGTTAAGGTGTTCGATTCACAGTCGTTCACACGTGGTTCGAGTACCCGTGGGGACTCGGTGGATGTGCACTGCTCATGATTCCCAACAAGGATGAATCAGCTGTACAGTGCTTCCATGCTTTTCAATGGTGAGTTGAGCGTTCAAGCTGCATGATCAATCATATTATATACAAATCTAATCTAATCTCCTACTACTCAATTGCAAATGGTAACCAAGCTGTGTAGGTTGTTCATAAGGGAATGACTTGGTTGTACTAAGCCCCTACAGAGAAGTCATCCATCATAGGAGTCGATCGCTGTGTGTGAATCGGGTTGTTACCATTCAAAGTAATCCAGTGATGGAAGGGTGCTTTATCATGTAGTGTAGATGTTCAACAAACCGTTGAGAGCGAGCCCGGATAGCCTTGCGGTTAAGGTGTTCGATTCACAGTCGTTCACACGTGGTTCAAGTACCCGTGGGGACTCGGTGGATGTGCACTGCTCATGATTCCCAACAAGGATGAATCAGCTGTACAGTGCTTCCATGCTTTTCAATGGTGAGTTGAGCGTTCAAGCTGCATGATCAATCATATTATATACAAATCTAATATAATCTCCTACTACTCAATTGCAAATAGTAACCACGCTGTGTAGGTTGTTCATAAGGGAATGACTTGGTTGTACTTAGGCCCCTACAGAGAAGTCATCCATCATAGGAGTCGATCGCTGTGTGTGAATCGGGTTGTTACCGTTCAGAAGAAGCCAGTGATGGAAGGGTGCTATATCATGTAGTGTAGATGTTCAACAAACCGTTGAGAGCGAGCCCGGATAGCCTTGCGGTTAAGGTGTTCGATTCACAGTCGTTCACACGTGGTTCGAGTACCCGTGGGGACTCGGTGGATGTGCAATGCTCATGATTCCCAACAAGGATGAATCAGCTGTACAGTGCTTCCATGCTTTTCAATGGTGAGTTGAGCGTTCAAGCTGCATGATCAATCATATTATATACAAATCTAATCGAATCTTCTTCTACTCAATTGCAAATAGTAACCAAGCTGTGTAGGTTGTTCATAAGAGAATGCCTTGGTTGTACTAAGGCCAGTACAGAGAAGTCATCCATCATAGGAGTCGATCGCTGTGTGGAAGCGGGTTGTTACCGTTCAGAAGAAGCCAGTGATGGAAGGATGCTATATCATGTAGTGTAGATGTTCAACAAACCGTTGAGAGCGAGCGCGGATAGCCTTGCGGTTAAGGTGTTCGATTCACAGTCGTTCAAACGTGGTTCGAGTACCCGTGGGGACTCGGTGGATGTGCACTGCTCATGATTCCCAACAAGGATGAATCACCTGTACAGTGCTTCCATGCTTTTCAATGGTGAGTTGAGCGTTCAAGCTGCATGATCAATCATATCATATACAAATCTAATCTAATCTCCTACTACTCAATTGCAAATAGTAACCAAGCTGTGTAGGTTGTTCATAAGGGAATGCCTTGGTTGTACTTAGGCCCCTACAGAGAAGTCATCCATCATAGGAGTCGATCGCTGTGTGGGAAGCGGGTTGTTACCGTTCAGAAGAAGCCAGTGATGGAACGGTGCTATATCATGTAGTGTAGATGTTCAACAAACCGTTGAGAGCGAGCCCGGATAGCCTTGCGGTTAAGGTGTTCGATTCACAGTCGTTCAAACGTGGTTCGAGTACCCGTGGGGACTCGGTGGATGTGCACTGCTCATGATTCCCAACAAGGATGAATCAGCTGTACAGTGCTTCCATGCTTTTCAATGGTGAGTTGAGCGTTCAAGCTGCATGATCAATCATATCATATACAAATCTAATCTAATCTCCTACTACTCAATTGCAAATGGTAACCAAGCTGTGTAGGTTGTTCATAAGAGAATGCCTTGGTTGTACTTAGGTCCCTACAGATAACTCATCCATCATAGGAGTCGATCGCTGTGTGGGAAGCGGGTTGTTACCGTTCAGAAGAAGCCAGTGATGGAACGGTGCTATATCATGTAGTGTAGATATTCAACAAACCGTTGAGAGCGAGCCCGGATAGCCTTGCGGTTAAGGTGTTCGATTCACAGTCGTTCACACGTGGTTCAAGTACCCGTGGGGACTCGGTGGATGTGCATTGCTCATGATTCCCAACAAAGATGAATCAGCTGTACAGTGCTTCCATGCTTTTCAATGGTGAGTTGAGCGTTCAAGCTGCATGATCAATCATATCATATACAAATCTAATCTAATCTCCTACTACTCAATTGCAAATAGTAACCAAGCTGTGTAGGTTGTTCATAAGGGAATGCCTTGGTTGTACTTAGGCCCCTACAGATAACTCATCCATCATAGGAGTCGATCACTGTGTGGGAAGCGGGTTGTTACTATTCAAATAATCCAGTGACTGAAAGGTGCTATATCATGTAGTGTAGATGTTCAACAAACCGTTGAGAGCGAGCCCGGATAGCCTTGCGGTTAAGGTGTTCGATTCACAGTCGTTCACACGTGGTTCTAGTACCCGTGGGGGCTCGGTGGATGTGCATTGCTCATGATTCCCAACAAGGATGAATAAGCTGTACAGTGCTTCCATGCTTTTCAATGGTGAGTTGAGCGTTCAAGCTGCATGATCAATCATATTATATACAAATCTAATCTAATCTCCTACTACTCACTTGCAAATGGTAACCAAGCTGTGTAGGTTGTTCATAACGGAATGCCTTCGTTGTACTTAGGTCCCTACAGATAACTCATCCATCATAGGAGTCGATCGCTGTGTGGGAAGCGGGTTGTTACCGTTCAGAAGAAGTCAGTGATGGGAGGGTGCTATATCATGTAGTGTAGATGTTCAACAAACCGTTGAGAGCGAGCCCGGATAGTCTTGCGGTTAAGGTGTTCGATTCACAGTCGTTCACAAGTGGTTCGAGTACCCGTGGGGACTCGGTGGATGTGCACTGCTCATGATTCCCAACAAGGATGAATCAGCTGTTCAGTGCTTCCATGCTTTTCAATGGTGAGTTGAGCGTTCAAGCTGCATGATCAATCATATTATATACAAACCTAATCTAATCTCCTACTACTCAATTGCAAATAGTAACCAAGCTGTGTAGGTTGTTCATAACGGAATGCCTTGGTTGTACTTAGGCCCTACAGAGCAGTCATCCATCATAGGAGTCGATCGCTGTGTGGGAAGCGGGTTGTTACCGTTCAGAAGAAGCCAGTGATGGAACGGTGCTATATCATGTAGTGTAGATGTTCAACAAACCGTTGAGAGCGAGCCCGGATAGCCTTGCGGTTAAGGTGTTCGATTCACAGTCGTTCACACGTGGCTCGAGTACTCGTGGGGACTCGGTGGATGTGCACTGCTCATCATTCCCAACAAAGATGAATCAGCTGTACAGTGCTTCCATGCTTTTCAATGGTGAGTTGAGCGTTCAAGCTGCATGATCAATCATATTATATACAAATCTAATCTAATCTCCTACTACTCACTTGCAAATAGTAACCAAGCTGTGTAGGTTGTTCATAAGGGAATGCCTTGGTTGTACTTAGGCCCCTACAGAGAAGTCATCCATCATGGGAGTCGATCGCTGTGTGGGAAGCGGGTTGTTACCGTTCAGAAGAAGCCAGTGATGGAAGGGTGCTATATCATGTAGTGTAGATGTTCAACAAACCGTTGAGAGCGAGCCCGGATAGCCTTGCGGTTAAGGTGTTCGATTCACAGTCGTTCACACGTGGTTCGAGTACCCGTGGGGACTCGGTGGATGTGCACTGCTCATGATTCCCAACAAGGATGAATCAGCTGTACAGTGCTTCCATGCTTTTCAATGGTGAGTTGAGCGTTCAAGCTGCATGATCAATCATATTATATACAAATCTAATCTAATCTCCTACTACTCACTTGCAAATGGTAACCAAGGTGTGTAGGTTGTTCAAAACGGAATGCCTTCGTTGTACTCAGGCCCCTACAGAGAAGTCATCCATCATAGGAGTCGATCGCTGTGTGGGAAGCGGGTTGTTACCGTTCAGAAGAAGCCAGTGATGGAACGGTGCTATATCATGTAGTGTAGATGTTCAACAAACCGTTGAGAGCGAGCCCGGATAGCCTTGCGGTTAAGGTAGTCGATTCACAGTCTTCCACACGTGGTTCGAGTAAACCGTGGGGGCTCGGTGGATGTGCATTGCTCATGATTCCCAACAAGGATGAATAAGCTGTACAGTGCTTCCATGCTTTTCAGTGGTGAGTTGAGCGTTCAAGCTGCATGATCAATCATATTATATACAAATCTAATCTAATCTCCTACTACTCACTTGCAAATGGTTACCAAGCTGTGTAGGTTGTTCAAAACGGAATGCCTTGGTTGTACTTAGGCCCCTACAGAGAAGTCATCCATCATAGGAGTCGATCGCTGTGTGGGAAGCGGGTTGTTACCGTTCAGAAGAAGCCAGTGATGGAAGGGTGCTATATCATGTAGTGTAGATGTTCAACAAACCGTTGAGAGCGAGCCCGGATAGCCTTGCGGTTAAGGTGTTCGATTCACAGTCGTTCACACGTGGTTCGAGTACCCGTGGGGACTCGGTGGATGTGCACTGCTCATGATTCCCAACAAGGATGAATCAGCTGTACAGTGCTTCCATGCTTTTCAATGGTGAGTTGAGCGTTCAAGCTGCATGATCAATCATATTATATACAAATCTAATCTAATCTCCTACTACTCACTTGCAAATGGTAACCAAGGTGTGTAGGTTGTTCAAAACGGAATGCCTTCGTTGTACTCAGGCCCCTACAGAGAAGTCATCCATCATAGGAGTCGATCGCTGTGTGGAAAGCGCGTTGTTACCGTTCAGAAGAAGCCAGTGATGGAACGGTGCTATATCATGTAGTGTAGATGTTCAACAAACCGTTGAGAGCGAGCCCGGATAGCCTTGCGGTTAAGGTAGTCGATTCACAGTCTTCCACACGTGGTTCGAGTAAACCGTGGGGGCTCGGTGGATGTGCATTGCTCATGATTCCCAACAAGGATGAATAAGCTGTACAGTGCTTCCATGCTTTTCAGTGGTGAGTTGAGCGTTCAAGCTGCATGATCAATCATATTATATACAAATCTAATCTAATCTCCTACTACTCACTTGCAAATGGTAACCAAGCTGTGTAGGTTGTTCAAAACGGAATGCCTTCGTTGTACTCAGGCCCCTACAGAGAAGTCATCCATCATAGGAGTCGATCGCTGTGTGGGAAGCGGGTTGTTACCGTTCAGAAGAAGCCAGTGATGGAAGGGTGCTATATCATGTAGTGTAGATGTTCAACAAACCGTTGAGAGCGAGCCCGGATAGCCTTGCGGTTAAGGTGTTCGATTCACAGTCTTCCACACGTGGTTCGAGTAAACCGTGGTGGCTCGGTGGATGTGCACTGCTCATGATTCCCAACAAGGATGAATAAGCTGTACAGTGCTTCCATGCTTTTCAGTGGTGAGTTGAGCGTTCAAGCTGCATGATCAATCATATTATATACAAATCTAATATAATCTCCTACTACTCAATTGCAAATAGTAACCAAGCTGTGTAGGTTGTTCATAAGGGAATGCCTTGGTTGTACTTAGGTCCCTACAGATAACTCATCCATCATAGGAGTCGATCGCTGTGTGGGAAGCGGGTTGTTACCGTTCAGAAGAAGTCAGTGATGGGAGGGTGCTATATCATGTAGTGTAGATGTTCAACAAACCGTTGAGAGCGAGCCCGGATAGCCTTGCGGTTAAGGTGTTCGATTCACAGTCGTTCACAAGTGGTTCGAGTACCCGTGGGGACTCGGTGGATGTGCACTGCTCATGATTCCCAACAAGGATGAATCAGCTGTTCAGTGCTTCCATGCTTTTCAATGGTGAGTTGAGCGTTCAAGCTGCATGATCAATCATATTATATACAAATCTAATCTAATCTCCTACTACTCAATTGCAAATAGTAACCAAGCTGTGTAGGTTTTTCATAACGGAATGCCTTGGTTGTACTTAGGCCCTACAGAGCAGTCATCCATCATAGGAGTCGATCGCTGTGTGGGAAGCGGGTTGTTACCGTTCAGAAGAAGCCAGTGATGGAACGGTGCTATATCATGTAGTGTAGATGTTCAACAAACCGTTGAGAGCGAGCCCGGATAGCCTTGCGGTTAAGGTGTTCGATTCACAGTCGTTCACACGTGGTTCAAGTACCCATGGGGGCTCGGTGGATGTGCAATGCTCATGATTCCCAACAAGGATGAATCAGCTGTACAGTGCTTCCATGCTTTTCAATGGTGAGTTGAGCGTTCAAGCTGCATGATCAATCATATTATATACAAATCTAATCTAATCTCCTACTACTCAATTGCAAATAGTAACCAAGCTGTGTAGGTTGTTCATAAGGGAATGCCTTGGTTGTACTTAGGCCCCTACAGAGAAGTCATCCATCATAGGAGTCGATCGCTGTGTGTGAAGCGAGTTGTTACCGTTCAGAAGAAGCCAGTGATGGAAGGGTGCTATATCATGTAGTGTAGATGTTCAACAAATCGTTGAGGGCGAGCCCGGATAGGCTTGTGTTAAAGGCGTTCGATTCACAGTCGTTCACACGTGGTTCGAGTACCCGTGGGGACTCGGTGGATGTGCACTGCTCATGATTCCCAACAAAGATGAATCAGCTGTACAGTGCTTCCATGCTTTTCAATGGTGAGTTGAGCGTTCAAGCTGCATGATCAATCATATTATATACAAATCTAATCTAATCTCCTACTACTCAATTGCAAATAGTAACCAAGCTGTGTAGGTTGTTCATAAGGGAATGCCTTGGTTGTACTTAGGCCCCTACAGAGAAGTCATCCATCATAGGAGTCGATCGCTGTGTGTGAAGCGAGTTGTTACCGTTCAGAAGAAGCCAGTGATGGAAGGGTGCTATATCATGTAGTGTAGATGTTCAACAAACCGTTGAGAGCGAGCCCGGATAGCCTTGCGGTTAAGGTGTTCGATTCACAGTCGTTCACACGTGGTTCGAGTACCCGTGGGGACTCGGTGGATGTGCACTGCTCATGATTCCCAACAAGGATGAATCAGCTGTACAGTGCTTCCATGCTTTTCAATGGTGAGTTGAGCGTTCAAGCTGCATGATCAATCATATTATATACAAATCTAATCTAATCTCCTACTACTCACTTGCAAATGGTAACCAAGCTGTGTAGGTTGTTCAAAACGGAATGCCTTCGTTGTACTCAGGCCCCTACAGAGAAGTCATCCATCATAGGAGTCGATCGCTGTGTGGGAAGCGGGTTGTTACCGTTCAGAAGAAGCCAGTGATGGAACGGTGCTATATCATGTAGTGTAGATGTTCAACAAATCGTTGAGGGCGAGCCCGGATAGGCTTGTGTTAAAGGCGTTCGATTCACAGTCGTTCACACGTGGTTCGAGTACCCGTGGGGACTCGGTGGATGTGCACTGCTCATGATTCCCAACAAAGATGAATCAGCTGTACAGTGCTTCCATGCTTTTCAATGGTGAGTTGAGCGTTCAAGCTGCATGATCAATCATATTATATACAAATCTAATCTAATCTCCTACTACTCAATTGCAAATGGTAACCAAGCTGTGTAGGTTGTTCATAAGGGAATGCCTTGGTTGTACTAAGGCCAGTGCAGAGATGTCATCAATCATAGGTGTCGGTCGCTGTGTGGGAAGCGGGTTGTTACCGTTCAGAAGAAGCCAGTGATGGAACGGTGCTATATCATGTGTTGTAGATGTTCAACAAACCGTTGAGAGCGAGCCCGGATAGCCTTGCGGTTAAGGTGGTCGATTCACAGTCGTTCACACGTGGTTCGAGTACCCGTGGGGACTCGGTGGATGTGCACTGCTCATGATTCCCAACAAGGATGAATCAGCTGTACAGTGCTTCCATGCTTTTCAATGGTGAGTTGAGCGTTCAAGCTGCATGATCAATCATATTATATACAAATCTAATCTAATCTCCTACTACTCAATTGCAAATGGTAACCAAGCTGTGTAGGTTTTTCATAAGGGAATGCCTTGGTTGTACTTAGGCCCCTACAGAGAAGTCATCCATCATAGGAGTCGATCGCTGTGTGGGAAGCGGGTTGTTACCGTTCAGAAGAAGCCAGTGATGGAAGGGTGCTATATCATGTAGTGTAGATATTCAACAAACCGTTGAGAGCGAGCCCGGATAGCCTTGCGGTTAAGGTGTTCGATTCACAGTCGTTCACACGTGGTTCGAGTACCCGTGGGGACTCGGTGGATGTGCACTGCTCATGATTCCCAACAAGGATGAATCAGCTGTTCAGTGCTTCCATGCTTTTCAATGGTGAGTTGAGCGTTCAAGCTGCATGATCAATCAAATTATATACAAATCTAATCTAATCTCCTACTACTCAATTGCAAATAGTAACCAAGCTGTGTAGGTTGTTCATAAGGGAATGCCTTGGTTGTACTTAGGGCCCTACAGAGAAGTCATCCATCATAGGAGTCGATCGCTGTGTGGGAAGCGGGTTGTTACCGTTCAAAATAATCCAGTGATGGAAGGGTGCTATATCATGTAGTGTAGATGTTCAACAAACCGTTGAGAGCGAGCCCGGATAGCCTTGCGGTTAAGGTGGTCGATTCACAGTCGTTCACACGTGGCTCGAGTACCCGTGGGGACTCGGTGGATGTGCACTGCTCATGATTCCCAACAAGGATGAATCAGCTGTACAGTGCTTCCATGCTTTTCAATGGTGAGTTGAGCGTTCAAGCTGCATGATCAATCATATTATATACAAATCTAATATAATCTCCTACTACTCAATTGCAAATGGTAACCAAGCTGTGTAGGTTTTTCATAAGGGAATGCCTTGGTTGTACTTAGGCCCCTACAGAGAAGTCATCCATCATAGGAGTCGATCGCTGTGTGGGAAGCGGGTTGTTACCGTTCAGAAGAAGCCAGTGATGGAAGGGTGCTATATCATGTAGTGTAGATATTCAACAAACCGTTGAGAGCGAGCCCGGATAGCCTTGCGGTTAAGGTGTTCGATTCACAGTCGTTCACACGTGGTTCGAGTACCCGTGAGTACTCGGTGGATCTGCACTGCTCATGATTCCCAACAAGGATGAATCAGCTGTTCAGTGCTTCCATGCTTTTCAATGGTGAGTTGAGCGTTCAAGCTGCATGATCAATCATATTATATACAAATCTAATCTAATCTCCTACTACTCACTTGCAAATGGTAACCAAGCTGTGTAGGTTGTTCATAACGAAATGCCTTGGTTGTACTTAGGCCAGTACAGAGAAGTCATCCATCATAGGAGTCGATCGCTGTGTGGGAAGCGGTTTGTTACCGTTCAGAAGAAGCCAGTGATGGAAAGGTGCTATATCATGTAGTGTAGATGTTCAACAAACCGTTGAGAGCGAGCCCGGATAGCCTTGCGGTTAAGGTGTTCGATTCACAGTCGTCCACACGTGGTTCGGGTACCCGTGGGGGCTTGGTGGATGTGCATTGCTCATGATTCCCAACAAGGATGAATCACCTGTACAGTGCTTCCATGCTTTTCAATGGTGAGTTGAGCGTTCAAGCTGCATGATCAATCATATTATATACAAATCTAATCTAATCTCCTACTACTCAATTGCAAATGGTAACCAAGCTGTGTAGGTTGTTCATAAGGGAATGCCTTGGTTGTACTTAGGCCCCTACAGAGAAGTCATCCATCATAGGAGTCGATCGCTGTGTGGGAAGCGGATTGTTACCGTTCAAGAGAAGCCAGTGATGGAACGGTGAAAAATCATTCAGTGTAGATGTTCAACAAACCGTTTAGGGCGAGCCCGGATAGTCTTGCGGTTAAGGTGTTCGATTCACAGTCGTTCACACGTGGTTCGAGTACCCGTGGGGACTCGGTGGATGTGCACTGCTCATGATTCCCAACAAGGATGAATCACCTGTACAGTGCTTCCATGCTTTTCAGTGGTGAGTTGAGCGTTCAAGCTGCATGATCAATCATATTATATACAAATCTAATCCAATCTCCTACTACTCAATTGCAAATGGTAACCAAGCTGTGTAGGTTGTTCATAACGGAATGCCTTGGTTGTACTTAGGCCCCTACAGAGAAGTCATCCATCATAGGAGTCGATCGCTGTGTGGGAAGCGGGTAGTTACCGTTCAGAAGAAGCCAGTGATGGAAGGGTGCTATATCATGTAGTGTAGATGTTCAACAAACCGTTGAGAGCGAGCCCGGATAGTCTTGCGGTTAAGGTGTTCGCTTCAAAGTCGTTCACACGAGGTTCGAGTACCCGTGGGGACTCGGTGGATGTGCACTGCTCATGATTCCCAACAAGGATGAAACAGCTGTACAGTGCTTCCATGCTTTTCAATGGTGAGTTGAGCGTTCAAGCTGCATGATCAATCATATTATATACAAATCTAATCTAATCTCCTACTACTCAATTGCAAATAGTAACCAAGCTGTGTAGGTTGTTCATAACGGAATGCCTTGGTTGTACTTAGGCCCCTACAGAGAAGTCATCCATCATAGGAGTCGATCGCTGTGTGGGAAGCGGGTTGTTACCGTTCAGAAGAAGCCAGTGATGGAAGGGTGCTATATCATGTAGTGTAGATATTCAACAAACCGTTGAGAGCGAGCCCGGATGGCCTTGCGGTTAAGGTGTTCGATTCACAGTCGTTCACACGTGGCTCGAGTACCCGTGGGGACTCGGTGGATGTGCACTGCTCATGATTCCCAACAAGGATGAATCACCTGTACAGTGCTTCCATGCTTTTCAATGGTGAGTTGAGCGTTCAAGCTGCATGATCAATCATATTATATACAAATCTAATCTAATCTCCTACTACTCAATTGCAAATAGTAACCAAGCTGTGTAGGTTGTTCATAACGGAATGCCTTGGTTATACTTAGGCCCCTACAGAGAAGTCATCCATCATAGGAGTCGATCGCTGTGTGGGAAGCGGTTTGTTACCGTTCAGAAGAAGCCAGTGATGGAAGGGTGCTATACCATGTAGTGTAGATGTTCAACAAACCGTTGAGAGCGAGCCCGGATAGCCTTGCGGTTAAGGTGTTCGATTCACAGTCGTCCACACGTGGTTCGGGTACCCGTGGGGGCTTAGTGGATGTGCACTGCTCATGATTCCCAACAAGGATGAATCAGCTGTACAGTGCTTCCATGCTTTTCAATGGTGAGTTGAGCGTTCAAGCTGCATGATCAATCATATTATATACAAATCCAATCCAATCTCCTACTACTCAATTGCAAATGGTAACCAAGCTGTGTAGGTTGTTCATAAGGGAATGCCTTGGTTGTACTTAGGCCCCTACAGAGAAGTCATCCATCATAGAAGTCGATCGCTGTGTGGGCAGCGGAATGCATCTGTTCAAAGAAGCCAGTGATGGAACGGTGAAAAATCATTCAGTGTAGATTTTCAACAAACCGTTGCGAGCGAGCCCGGATAGCTTTGCGGTTAAGGTGTTCGATTCACAGTCGTTCACACGTGGTTCGAGTACCCGTGGGGACTCGGTGGATGTGCACTGCTCATGATTCCCAACAAGGATGAATCAGCTGTACAGTGCTTCCATGCTTTTCAATGGTGAGTTGAGCGTTCAAGCTGCATGATCAGTCATATTATATACAAATCCAATCCAATCTCCTACTACTCAATTGCAAATAGTAACCAAGCTGTGTAGGTTGTTCATGAGGGAATGCCTTCGTTGTACTTAGGCCCCTACAGAGAAGTCATCCATCATAGGAGTCGATCGCTGTGTGTGAAGCGGGTTGTTACCGTTCAGAAGAAGCCAGTGATGGAAGGGTGCTATATCATGTAGTGTAGATGTTCAACAAACCGTTGAGAGCGAGCCCGGATAGACTTGCGGTTAAGGTGTTCGATTCAAAGTCGTTCACACGAGATTCGAGTACCCGTGGGGACTCGGTGGATGTGCACTGCTCATGATTCCCAACAAGGATGAATCAGCTGTACAGTGCTTCCATGCTTTTCAATGGTGAGTTGAGCGTTCAAGCTGCATGATCAATCATATTATATACAAATCTAATCTAATCTCCTACTACTCAATTGCAAATAGTAACCAAGCTGTGTAGGTTGTTCATAACGGAATGCCTTGGTTGTACTTAGGGACCTACAGAGAAGTCATCCATCATAGGAGTCGATCGCTGTGTGGGAAGCGGGTTGTTACCTTTCGAAAATAGCCAGTGATGGAAAGGTGATATATATCATGTAGCGTAGATGTTCAACAAACCGTTGAGAGCGAGCCCGGATAGCCTTGCGGTTAAGGTAGTCGATTCACAGTCTTCCACACGTGGCTCGAGTACCCGTGGGGACTCGGTGGATGTGCACTGCTCATGATTCCCAACAAGGATGAATCAGCTGTACAGTGCTTCCATGCTTTTCAATGGTGAGTTGAGCGTTCAAGCTGCATGATCAATCATATTATATACAAATCTAATCTAATCTCCTACTACTCAATTGCAAATGGTAACCAAGCTGTGTAGGTTGTTCATAAGGGAATGCCTTGGTTGTACTTAGGCCAGTACAGAGAAGTCATCCATCATAGGAGTCGATCGCTGTGTGGGAAGCAGGTTGTTTCTGTTCAAACGAAGCCAGTGATGGAATGGTGAAATATCAATCATTGTTGATGTTCAACAAACCGTTGAGAGCGAGCCCGGATAGCCTTGTGGTAAAGGCGTTCGATTCACAGTCGTTCACAAGTTGTTCGGGTACCCGTGGGGACTCGGTGGATGTGCACTGCTCATGATTCCCAACAAGGATGAATCAGCTGTACAGTGCTTCCATGCTTTTCAATGGTGAGTTGAGCGTTCAAGCTGCATGATCAATCATATTATATACAAATCTAATCTAATCTCCTACTACTCAATTGCAAATGGTAACCAAGCTGTGTAGGTTGTTCATAAGGGAATGCCTTGGTTGTACTTAGGCCCCTACAGAGAAGTCATCCATCATAGGAGTCGATCGCTGTGTGGGAAGCGGGTTGTTACCGTTCAGAAGAAGTCGGTGATCGAACGGTGTATATCACTTAGTGTGTATGTTCAACATACCGTTGAGAGCGAGCCCGGATAGCCTTGCGGTTAAGGTGTTCGATTCACCGTCGTCCACACGTGGTTCGAGTACCCGTGGGGACTCGGTGGATGTGCACTGCTCATGATTCCCAACAAAGATGAATCAGCTGTACAGTGCTTCCATGCTTTTCAATGGTGAGTTGAGCGTTCAAGCTGCATGATCAATCATATTATATACAAATCTAATCTAATCTCCTACTACTCAATTGCAAATAGTAACCAAGCTGTGTAGGTTTTTCATAACGGAATGCCTTGGTTGTACTTAGGCCCTACAGAGAAGTCATCCATCATAGGAGTCGATCGCTGTGTGGGAAGCGGGTTGTTTCTGTTCAGAAGAAGCCAGTGATGGAGCGGCGAAATATAATTCAGAGTAGATGTTCAACAAACCGTTTAGGGCAAGCTCGGAAAGCCCTGGGTTTAAGGTGTTCGATTCACAGTCGTTCACACGTGGTTCGAGTACCCGTGGGGACTCGGTGGATGTGCACTGCTCATGATTCCCAACAAGGATGAATCAGCTGTACAGTGCTTCCATGCTTTTCAATGGTGAGTTGAGCGTTCAAGCTGCATGATCAATCAAATTATATACAAATCTAATCTAATCTCCTACTACTCAATTGCAAATAGTAACCAAGCTGTGTAGGTTTTTCATAACGGAATGCCTTGGTTGTACTTAGGCCCCTACAGAGAAGTCATCCATCATAGGAGTCGATCGCTGTGTGGGAAGCGGGTTGTTTCTGATCAGAAGAAGCCAGTGATGGAGCGGCGAAATATAATTCAGAGTAGATGTTCAACAAACCGTTTAGGGCAAGCTCGGAAAGCCCTGGGTTTAAGGTGTTCGATTCACAGTCGTTCACACGTGGTTCGAGTACCCGTGGGGACTCGGTGGATGTGCACTGCTCATGATTCCCAACAAGGATGAATCAGCTGTACAGTGCTTCCATGCTTTTCAATGGTGAGTTGAGCGTTCAAGCTGCATGATCAATCAAATTATATACAAATCTAATCTAATCTCCTACTACTCAATTGCAAATAGTAACCAAGCTGTGTAGGTTGTTCATAAGGGAATGCCTTGGTTGTACTTAGGGCCCTACAGAGAAGTCATCCATCATAGGAGTCGATCGCTGTGTGGGAAGCGGGTTGTTACCGTTCAGAAGAAGCCAGTGATGGAACGGTGCTATATCATGTAGTGTAGATGTTCAACAAACCGTTGAGAGCGAGCCCGGATAGCCTTGCGGTTAAGGTGCTCGATTCACAGTCGTTCACACGTGGTTCGAGTACCCGTGGGGACTCGGTGGATGTGCACTGCTCATGATTCCCAACAAAGATGAATCAGCTGTACAGTGCTTCCATGCTTTTCAATGGTGAGTTGAGCGTTCGAGCTTCATGATCAATCATATTATATACAAATCTAATCTAATCTCCTACTACTCAATTGCAAATGGTAACCAAGCTGTGTAGGTTGTTCATAAGGGAATGCCTTGGTTGTACTTAGGCCAGTACAGAGATGTCATCCATCATAGGAGTCGATCGCTGTGTGGGAAGCGGGTTGTTACCGTTCAAAAGAAGCCAGTGATGGAACGGTGATGTATCCTGTAGCGTAGATGTTCAACAAACCGTTGAGAACGAGCCCTGATAGCCTTGCGGTTAAGGTGTTCGATTCACAGTCGTTCACACGTGGCTCGAGTACCCGTGGGGACTCGGTGGATGTGCACTGCTCATGATTCCCAACAAGGATGAATCAGCTGTACAGTGCTTCCATGCTTTTCAATGGTGAGTTGAGCGTTCAAGCTGCATGATCAATCATATTATATACAAATCTAATCTAATCTCCTACTACTCAATTGCAAATAGTAACCAAGCTGTGTAGGTTGTTCATAAGGGAATGCCTTGGTTGTACTTAGGCCAGTACAGAGAAGTCATCCATCATAGGAGTCGATCGCTGTGTGGGAAGCAGGTTGTTACCGTTCAAAAGAAGCCAGTGATGGAACGGTGCTGTATCATGTAGCGTAGATGTTCAACAAACCGTTGAGAACGAGCCCGGATGGCCTTGCGGTTAAGGTGTTCGATTCACAGTCGTTCACACGTGGCTCGAGTACCCGTGGGGACTCGGTGGATGTGCACTGCTCATGATTCCCAACAAGGATGAATCACCTGTACAGTGCTTCCATGCTTTTCAATGGTGAGTTGAGCGTTCAAGCTGCATGATCAATCATATTATATACAAATCTAATCTAATCTCCTACTACTCAATTGCAAATAGTAACCAAGCTGTGTAGGTTGTTCATAACGGAATGCCTTGGTTGCACTTAGGCCCCTACAGAGAAGTCACCCATCATAGGAGTCGATCGCTGTGTGGGAAGCAGGTTGTTTCTGTTCAAAAGAAGCCAGTGATGGAATGGTGAAATATCATTTATTGTTGATGTTCAACAAACCGTTGAGAGCGAGCCCGGATAGCCTTTTGGTAAAGGCGTTCGATTCACAGTCGTTCACAAGTTGTTCGGGTACCCGTGGGGACTCGGTGGATGTGCACTGCTCATGATTCCCAACAAGGATGAATCAGCTGTACAGTGCTTCCATGCTTTTCAATGGTGAGTTGAGCGTTCAAGCTGCATGATCAATCAAATTACATACAAATCTAATCTAATCTCCTACTACTCAATTGCAAATAGTAACCAATCTGTGTAGGTTGTTCATAAGGGAATGCCTTGGTTGTACTTAGGGCCCTACAGAGAAGTCATCCATCATAGGAGTCGATCGCTGTGTGGGAAGCGGGTTGTTACCGTTCAGAAGAAGTCGGTGATCGAACGGTGTATATCACTTAGTGTATATGTTCAACAAACCGTTGAGAGCGAGCCCGGATAGCCTTGCGGTTAAGGTGTTCGATTCACAGTCGTTCACACGTGGTTCGAGTACCCGTGGGGACTCGGTGGATGTGCACTGCTCATCATTCCCAACAAGGATGAATCAGCTGTTCAGTGCTTCCATGCTTTTCAATGGTGAGTTGAGCGTTCAAGCTGCATGATCAATCAAATTATATACAAATCTAATCTAATCTCCTACTACTCAATTGCAAATAGTAACCAAGCTGTGTAGGTTGTTCATAAGGGAATGCCTTGGTTGTACTTAGGGACCTACAGAGAAGTCATCCATCATAGGAGTCGATCGCTGTGTGGGAAGCGGGTTGTTTCTGTTCAGAAGAAGCCAGTGATGGAGCGGCGAAATATAATTCAGTGTAGATGTTCAACAACCCGTTTAGGGCACGCTCGGAAAGCCCTGCGTTTAAGGTGTTCGATTCACAGTCGTTCACACGTGGCTCGAGTACCCGTGGGGACTCGGTGGATGTGCACTGCTCATGATTCCCAACAAGGATGAAACAGCTGTACAGTGCTTCCATGCTTTTCAATGGTGAGTTGAGCGTTCAAGCTGCATGATCAATCAAATTATATACAAATCTGGTCTAATCTCCTACTACTCAATTGCAAATAGTAACCAAGCTGTGTAGGTTGTTCATAAGGGAATGCCTTGGTTGTACTTAGGCCCCTACAGAGAAGTCATCCATCATAGGAGTCGATCGCTGTGTGGGAAGCGGGTTGTTACCGTTCAGAAGAAGCCAGTGATGGAACGGTGCTATATCATGTAGTGTAGATGTTCAACAAACCGTTGAGAGCGAGCCCGGATAGCCTTGCGGTTAAGGTGTTCGATTCACATTCGTTCACACGTGGCTCGAGTACCCGTGGGGACTCGGTGGATGTGCACTGCTCATGATTCCCAACAAGGATGAATCAGCTGTACAGTGCTTCCATGCTTTTCAATGGTGAGTTGAGCGTTCAAGCTGCATGATCAATCATATTATATACAAATCTAATCTAATCTCCTACTACTCAATTGCAAATAGTAACCAAGCTGTGTAGGTTGTTCATAACGGAATGCCTTCCTTGTACTCAGGCCCCTACAGAGAAGTCATCCATCATAGGAGTCGATCGCTGTGTGGGAAGCGGGTTGTTACCGTTCAGAAGAAGTCGGTGATCGAACGGTGTATATCACTTAGTGTATATGTTCAACAAACCGTTGAGAGCGAGCCCGGATAGCCTTGCGGTTAAGGTGTTCGATTCACAGTCGTTCACACGTGGTTCGAGTACCCGTGGGGACTCGGTGGATGTGCACTGCTCATGATTCCCAACAAGGATGAATCAGCTGTACAGTGATTCCATGCTTTTCAATGGTAAGTTGAGCGTTCAAGCTGCATGATCAATCATATTATATACAAATCTAATCTAATCTCCTACTACTCAATTGCAAATAGTAACCAAGCTGTGTAGGTTGTTCATAACGGAATGCCTTGGTTGTACTTAGGCCCCTACAGAGAAGTCATCCATCATAGGAGTCGATCGCTGTGTGGGAAGCGGGTTGTTACCGTTCAGAAGAAGTCGGTGATCGAACGGTGTATATCACTTAGTGTATATGTTCAACAAACCGTAGAGAGCGAGCCCGAATATTCTTGCGGTTAAGGTGTTCGATTCACAGTCGTTCACACGTGGTTCGAGTACCCGTGGGGACTCGGTGGATGTGCACTGCTCATGATTCCCAACAAGGATGAATCAGCTGTACAGTGATTCCATGCTTTTCAATGGTGAGTTGAGCGTTCAAGCTGCATGATCAATCATATTATATACAAATCTAATCTAATCTCCTACTACTCAATTGCAAATAGTAACCAAGCTGTGTAGGTTGTTCATAACGGAATGCCTTGGTTATACTTAGGCCCCTACAGAGAAGTCATCCATCATAGGAGTCGATCGCTGTGTGGGAAGCAGGTTGTTACCGTTCAGAAGAAGCCAGTGATGGAACGGTGCTGTATCATGTAGCGAAGATGTTCAACAAACCGTTGAGAGTGACCCCGAATAGCCTTGCGGTTAAGGTGTTCGATCCACAGTCGTTCACACGTGGCTCGAGTACCCGTGGGGACTCGGTGGATGTGCACTGCTCATGATTCCCAACAAAGATGAATCAGCTGTACAGTGCTTCCATGCTTTTCAATGGTGAGTTGAGCGTTCAAGCTGCATGATCAATCAAATTATATACAAATCTAATCTAATCTCCTACTACTCAATTGCAAATAGTAACCAAGCTGTGTAGGTTGTTCATAACGGAATGCCTTGGTTGTACTCAGGGCCCTACAGAGAAGTCATCCATCATAGGAGTCGATCACGGTGTGGGAAGCGGGTTGTTACCGTTCAGAAGAAGTCGGTGATCGAACGGTGTATATCACTTAATGTGTATGTTCAACAAACCGTTGAGAGCGAGCCCGAATAGTCTTGCGGTTAAGGTGTTCGATTCACAGTCGTTCACACGTGGTTCGAGTACCCGTGGGGACTCGCTGGATGTGCAATGCTCATGATTCCCAACAAGGATGAAACAGCTGTACGGTGCTTCCATGCTTTTCAATGGTGAGTTGAGCGTTCAAGCTGCATGATCAATCATATTATATACAAATCTAATCTAATCTCCTACTACTCAATTGCAAATAGTAACCAAGCTGTGTAGGTTGTTCATGAGGGAATGCCTTGGTTGTACTTAGGCCCCTACAGAGAAGTCATCCATCATAGGAGTCGATCGCTGTGTGGGAAGCGGGTTGTTTCTGTTCAGAAGAAGCCAGTGATGGAGCGGCGAAATATAATTCAGTGTAGATGTTCAACAAACCGTTTAGGGCAGGCTCGGAAAGCCCTGCGTTTAAGGTGTTCGATTCACAGTCGTTCACACGTGGTTCGAGTACCCGTGGGGACTCGGTGGATGTGCACTGCTCATGATTCCCAACAAGGATGAATCAGCTGTACAGTGCTTCCATGCTTTTCAATGGTGAGTTGAGCGTTCAAGCTGCATGATCAATCATATTATATACAAATCTAATCTAATCTCCTACTACTCAATTGCAAATAGTAACCAAGCTGTGTAGGTTGTTCATGAGGGAATGCCTTCGTTGTACTTAGGCCCCTACAGAGAAGTCATCCATCATAGGAGTCGATCGCTGTGTGGGAAGCGGGTTGTTACCGTTCAGAAGTAGCCAGTGACAGAACGGTGCTATATCATGTAGTGTAGATATTCAACAAACCGTTGAGAGCGAGCCCGGATAGCCTTGCGGTTAAGGTGTTCGATTCACAGTCGTTCACACGTGGCTCGAGTACCCGTGGGGACTCGGTGGATGTGCACTGCTCATGATTCCCAACAAGGATGAATCAGCTGTACAGTGCTTCCATGCTTTTCAATGGTGAGTTGAGCGTTCAAGCTGCATGATCAATCATATTATATACAAATCTAATCTAATCTCCTACTACTCAATTGCAAATAGTAACCAAGCTGTGTAGGTTGTTCATAAGGGAATGCCTTGGTTGTACTTAGGCCCCTACAGAGAAGTCATCCATCATAGGAGTCGATCGCTGTGTGGGAAGCGGGTTGTTACCGTTCCAAAGAAGCCATTGATGGAACGGTGCTATATCATGTAGTGTAGATGTTCAACAAACCGTTGAGAGCGAGCCCGGATAGCCTTGCGGTTAAGGTGTTCGATTCACAGTCGTTCACACGTGGCTCGAGTACCCGTGGGGACTCGGTGGATGTGCACTGCTCATGATTCCCAACAAGGATGAATCACCTGTACAGTGCTTCCATGCTTTTCAATGGTGAGTTGAGCGTTCAAGCTGCATGATCAATCATATTATATACAAATCTAATCTAATCTCCTACTACTCAATTGCAAATAGTAACCAAGCTGTGTAGGTTGTTCATAAGGGAATGCCTTCGTTGAACTTAGGGCCCTACAGAGAAGTCATCCATCATAGGAGTCGATCGCTGTGTGGGAAGCGGGTTGTTACCGTTCAGAAGAAGCCAGTGATGGAACGGTGCTATATCATGTAGTGTAGATGTGCAACAAACCGTTGAGAGCGAGCCCGGATAGCCTTGCGGTTAAGGTGTTCGATTCACAGTCGTTCACACGTGGTTCGAGTACCCGTGGGGACTCGGTGGATGTGCACTGCTCATGATTCCCAACAAGGATGAATCAGCTGTTCAGTGCTTCCATGCTTTTCAATGGTGAGTTGAGCGTTCAAGCTGCATGATCAATCATATTATATACAAATCTAATCTAATCTCCTACTACTCAATTGCAAATAGTAACCAAGCTGTGTAGGTTGTTCATAAGGGAATGCCTTGGTTGTACTTAGGCCCCTACAGAGAAGTCATTCATCATAGGAGTCGATCGCTGTGTGGGAAGCGGGTTGTTACCGTTCAGAAGAAGCCAGTGATGGAACGGTGCTGTATCATGTAGCGTAGATGTTCAACAAACCGTTGAGAACGAGCCCGGATAGCCTTGCGGTTAAGGTGTTCGATTCACAGTCGTTCACACGTGGCTCGAGTACCCGTGGAGACTCGGTGGATGTGCACTGCTCATGATTCCCAACAAGGATGAATCAGCTGTACAGTGCTTCCATGCTTTTCAATGGTGAGTTGAGCGTTCAAGCTGCATGATCAATCATATTATATACAAATCTAATCTAATCTCCTACTACTCAATTGCAAATAGTAACCAAGCTGTGTAGGTTGTTCATAACGGAATGCCTTGGTTGTACTTAGGCCCCTACAGAGAAGTCATCCATCATAGGAGTCGATCGCTGTGTGGGAAGCGGGTTGTTACCGTTCAGAAGAAGCCAGTGATGGAACGGTGCTATATCATGTAGTGTAGATGTTCAACAAACCGTTGAGAGCGAGCCCGGATAGCCTTGCGGTTAAGGTGTTCGATTCACAGTCGTTCACACGTGGTTCAAGTACCCGTGGGGACTCGGTGGATGTGCACTGCTCATGATTCCCAACAAGGATGAATCAGCTGTACAGTGCTTCCATGCTTTTCAATGGTGAGTTGAGCGTTCAAGCTGCATGATCAATCATATTATATACAAATCTAATCTAATCTCCTACTACTCAATTGCAAATAGTAACCAAGCTGTGTAGGTTGTTCATAAGGGAATGCCTTGGTTGTACTTAGGCCCCTACAGAGAAGTCATCCATCATAGGAGTCGATCGCTGTGTGGGAAGCGGGTTGTTACCGTTCAGAAGAAGCCAGTGATGGAACGGTGCTATATCATGTAGTGTAGATGTGCAACAAACCGTTGAGAGCGAGCCCGGATAGCCTTGCGGTTAAGGTGTTCGATTCACAGTCGTTCACACGTGGTTCGAGTACCCGTGGGGACTCGGTGGATGTGCACTGCTCATGATTCCCAACAAAGATGAATCAGCTGTACAGTTATTCCATGGTTTTCAATGGTGAGTTGAGCGTTCAAGCTGCATGATCAATCATATTATATACAAATCTAATCTAATCTCCTACTACTCAATTGCAAATAGTAACCAAGCTGTGTAGGTTGTTCATGAGGGAATGCCTTCGTTGTACTTAGGCCCCTACAGAGAAGTCATCCATCATAGGAGTCGATCGCTGTGTGGGAAGCAGGTTGTTACCGTTCAGAAGAAGTCAGTGATTGAACGGTGCTGTATCATTTAGCGTAGATGTTCAACAAACCGTTGAAAACGAGCCCGGATAGCCTTGCGGTTAAGGTGTTCGATTCACAGTCGTTCACACGTGGCTCGAGTACCCGTGGAGACTCGGTGGATGTGCACTGCTCATGATTCCCAACAGGGATGAATCAGCTGTACAGTGCTTCCATGCTTTTCAATGGTGAGTTGAGCGTTCAAGCTGCATGATCAATCATATTATATACAAATCTAATCTAATCTCCTACTACTCAATTGCAAATAGTAACCAAGCTGTGTAGGTTGTTCATAACGGAATGACTCGGTTGTACTTAGGCCCCTTCAGAGAAGTCATCCATCATAGGAGTCGATCGCTGTGTGGGAAGCGGGTTGTTACCGTTCAGAAGAAGCCAGTGATGGAACGGTGCTATATCATGTAGTGTAGATGTTCAACAAACCGTTGAGAGCGAGCCCGGATAGCCTTGCGGTTAAGGTGTTCGATTCACAGTCGTTCACACGTGGTTCGAGTACCCGTGGGGACTCGGTGGATGTGCACTGCTCATGATTCCCAACAAAGATGAATCAGCTGTACAGTGCTTCCATGCTTTTCAATGGTGAGTTGAGCGTTCAAGCTGCATGATCAATCATATTATATACAAATCTAATCTAATCTCCTACTACTCAATTGCAAATAGTAACCAAGCTGTGTAGGTTGTTCATAAGGGAATGCCTTGGTTGTACTTAGGCCCCTACAGAGAAGTCATCCATCATAGGAGTCGATCGCTGTGTGGGAAGCGGGTTGTTACCGTTCAGAAGAAGCCAGTGATGGAACGGTGCTATATCATGTAGTGTAGATGTTCAACAAACCGTTGAGAGCGAGCCCGGATAGCCTTGCGGTTAAGGTGTTCGATTCACAGTCGTTCACACGTGGTTCGAGTACCCGTGGGGACTCGGTGGATGTGCACTGCTCATGATTCCCAACAAAGATGAATCAGCTGTACAGTGCTTCCATGCTTTTCAATGGTGAGTTGAGCGTTCAAGCTGCATGATCAATCATATTATATACAAATCTAATCTAATCTCCTACTACTCAATTGCAAATAGTAACCAAGCTGTGTAGGTTGTTCATAAGGGAATGCCTTGGTTATACTTAGGCCCCTACAGAGAAGTCATCCATCATAGGAGTCGATCGCTGTGTGGGAAGCGGGTTGTTACCGTTCAAAAGAAGCCATTGATGGAACGGTGCTATATCATGTAGTGTAGATGTTCAACAAACCGTTGAGAGCGAGCCCGGATAGCCTTGCGGTTAAGGCGTTCGATTCACAGTCGTTCACACGTGGTTCGAGTACCCGTGGGGACTCGGTGGATGTGCACTGCTCATGATTCCCAACAAGGATGAATCAGCTGTACAGTGCTTCCATGCTTTTCAATGGTGAGTTGAGCGTTCAAGCTGCATGATCAATCATATTATATACAAATCTAATCTAATCTCCTACTACTCAATTGCAAATGGTAACCAAGCTGTGTAGGTTGTTCATAAGGGAATGCCTTGGTTGCACTTAGGCCCCTACAGAGAAGTCATCCATCATAGGAGTCGATCGCTGTGTGGGGAGCAGGTTGTTTCTGTTCAGAAGAAGCCAGTGATGGAAAGGTGATATTTCATGTAGTGTACATGTTCAACAAACCGTTGAGAGCGAGCCCGAATAGCCTTGTGGTAAAGGCGTTCGATTCACAGTCGTTCACAAGTTGTTCGGTTACCCGTGGGGACTCGGTGGATGTGCACTGCTCATGGTTCCCAACAAGGATGAATCAGCTGTACAGTGCTTCCATGCTTTTCAATGGTGAGTTGAGCGTTCAAGCTGCATGATCAATCATATTATATACAAATCTAATCTAATCTCCTACTACTCAATTGCAAATAGTAACCAAGCTGTGTAGGTTGTTCATAACGGAATGCCTTCGTTGTACTTAGGGCCCTACAGAGAAGTCATTCATCATAGTAGTCGATCGCTGTGTGGGAAGCGGGTTGTTACCGTTCAGAAGAAGTCGGTGATCGAACGGTGTATATCACTTAGTGTATATGTTCAACAAACCGTTGAAAGCGAGCCCGAATAGTCTTGTGGTTAAGGTGTTCGATTCACAGTCGTTCACACGTGGTTCGAGTACCCGTGGGGACTCGGTGGATGTGCACTGCTCATCATTCCCAACAAGGATGAATCAGCTGTTCAGTGCTTCCATGCTTTTCAATGGTGAGTTGAGCGTTCAAGCTGCATGATCAATCATATTATATACAAATCTAATCTAATCTCCTACTACTCAATTGCAAATAGTAACCAAGCTGTGTAGGTTGTTCATAAGGGAATGCCTTGGTTGTACTTAGGCCCCTACAGAGAAGTCATCCATCATAGGAGTCGATCGCTGTGTGGGAAGCGGGTTGTTTCTGTTCAAAAGAAGCCAGTGATGGGACGGCGAAATATCATTTAATGTTGATGTTCAACAAACCGCTTAGGACGAGCCCGACTAGCCTTGCGTTTAAGGTGTTCGATTCACAGTCGTTCACACGTGGTTCGGGTACCCGTGGGGACTCGGTGGATGTGCACTGCTCATGATTCCCAACAAGGATGAATCAGCTGTACAGTGCTTCCATGCTTTTCAATGGTGAGTTGAGCGTTCAAGCTGCATGATCAATCAAATTATATACAAATCTAATCTAATCTCCTACTACTCAATTGCAAATAGTAACCAAGCTGTGTAGGTTGTTCATAAGGGAATGCCTTGGTTGTACTTAGGCCCCTACAGAGAAGTCATCCATCATAGGAGTCGATCGCTGTGTGGGAAGCGGGTTGTTACCGTTCAGAAGAAGTCGTGATCGAACGGTGTATATCACTTAGTGTATACGTTCAACAAACCGTTGCGAGCGAGCCCGAATAGTCTTGCGGTTAAGGTGTTCGATTCACAGTCGTTCACACGTGGTTCGAGTACCCGTGGGGACTCGGTGGATGTGCACTGCTCATGATTCCCAACAAGGATGAATCAGCTGTACAGTGCTTCCATGCTTTTCAATGGTAAGTTGAGCGTTCAAGCTGCATGATCAATCATATTATATACAAATCTAATCTAATCTCCTACTACTCAATTGCAAATAGTAACCAAGCTGTGTAGGTTGTTCATAACGGAATGCCTTGGTTGTACTTAGGGCCCTACAGAGAAGTCATCCATCATAGGAGTCGATCGCTGTGTGGAAAGCGGGTTGTTACCGTTCAGAAGAAGTCGGTGATCGAACGGTGTATATCACTTAGTGTATATGTTCAACAAACCGCTGAGAGCGAGCTTGAATAGTCTTGCGGTTAAGGTGTTCGATTCACAGTCGTTCACACGTGGTTCGAGTACCCGTGGGGACTCGGTGGATGTGCACTGCTCATGATTCCCAACAAGGATGAATCAGCTGTACAGTGCTTCCATGCTTTTCAATGGTGAGTTGAGCGTTCAAGCTGCATGATCAATCATATTATATACAAATCTAATCTAATCTCCTACTACTCAATTGCAAATAGTAACCAAGCTGTGTAGGTTGTTCATAAGGGAATGCCTTGGTTGTACTTAGGCCCCTACAGAGAAGTCATCCATCATAGGAGTCGATCGCCGTGTTGGAAGCGCGTTGAAGGTTCAAAAGAAATCGGTGATGGAACGGTGTTACATCATGTATTGCTGATGTTCAACAAACCGTTGAAAGCGAGCCCGAATAGCCTTGTGGTTAGGGCGTTCGATTCACAGTCGTTGACACGTGGTTCGAGTACCCGTGGGGACTCGGTGGATGTGCACTGCTCATGATTCCCAACAAGGATGAATCAGCTGTACAGTGCTTCCATGCTTTTCAATGGTGAGTTGAGCGTTCAAGCTGCATGATCAATCATATTATATACAAATCTAATCTAATCTCCTACTACTCAATTGCAAATAGTAACCAAGCTGTGTAGGTTGTTCATAACGGAATGCCTTGGTTGTACTTAGGCCCCTACAGAGAAGTCATCCATCATAGGAGTCGATCGCTGTGTGGGAAGCGGGTTGTTAACGTTCAGAAGAATTCGGTGATCGAACGGTGTATATCACTTAGTGTATAAGTTCAACAAACCGCTGAGAGCGAGCCCGAATTATCTTGCGGTTAAGGCGTTCGATTCACAGTCGTTCACACGTGGTTCGAATACCCGTGGAGACTCGGTGGATGTGCACTGCTCATGATTCCCAACAAGGATGAATCAGCTGTACAGTGCTTCCATGCTTTTCAATGGTGAGTTGAGCGTTCAAGCTGCATGATCAATCATATTATATACAAATCTAATCTAATCTCCTACTACTCAATTGCAAATAGTAACCAAGCTGTGTAGGTTGTTCATAACGGAATGCCTTGGTTGTACTTAGGCCCCTACAGAGAAGTCATCCATCATAGGAGTCGATCGCTGTGTGGGAAGCGGGTTGTTAACGTTCAGAAGAATTCGGTGATCGAACGGTGTATATCACTTAGTGTATAAGTTCAACAAACCGCTGAGAGCGAGCCCGAATTATCTTGCGGTTAAGGCGTTCGATTCACAGTCGTTCACACGTGGTTCGAATACCCGTGGAGACTCGGTGGATGTGCACTGCTCATGATTCCCAACAAGGATGAATCAGCTGTACAGTGCTTCCATGCTTTTCAATGGTGAGTTGAGCGTTCAAGCTGCATGATCAATCATATTATATACAAATCTAATCTAATCTCCTACTACTCAATTGCAAATAGTAACCAAGCTGTGTAGGTTGTTCATAACGGAATGCCTTGGTTGTACTTAGGCCCCTACAGAGAAGTCATCCATCATAGGAGTCGATCGCCGTGTGGGAAGCGCGTTGACCGTTCAAAAGAAATCATTGATGGAACGGTGTTATATAATATATTGCAGATGTTCAACAAACCGTTGAGGGCGAGCCCGAATAGCCTTGCGGTTAAGGTGTTCGATTCACAGTCGTTCACACGTGGCTCGAGTACCCGTGGGGACTCGGTGGATGTGCACTGCTCATGATTCCCAACAAGGATGAATCAGCTGTACAGTGCTTCCATGCTTTTCAATGGTGAGTTGAGCGTTCAAGCTGCATGATCAATCATATTATATACAAATCTAATCTAATCTCCCACTACACAATTGCAAATAGTAACCAAGCTGTGTAGGTTGTTCATAACGGAATGCCTTCGTTGTACTGAGGCCTATACAGAGAAGTCATCTATCATAGGAGTCGATCGCTGTGTGGGAAGCGGGTTGTTACCGTTCAGAAGAAGTCGGTGATGGAAGGGTGCTACATCATTAAGTGTTGATGTTCAACAAACCGTTGAGAGCGAGCCCGAATAGTCTTGTGTTTAAGGTGGTCGATTCACATTCGTTCACACGTGGTTCGAGTACCCGTGGGGACTCGGTGGATGTGCAATGCTCATGATTCCCAACAAGGATGAATCAGCTGTACAGTGCTTCCATGCTTTTCAATGGTGAGTTGAGCGTTCAAGCTGCATGATCAATCATATTATATACAAATCTAATCTAATCTCCTACTACTCAATTGCAAATGGTAACCAAGCTGTGTAGGTTGTTCATAAGGGAATGCCTTGGTTGTACTTAGGCCCCTACAGAGAAGTCATCCATCATAGGAGTCGATCGCTGTGTGGGAAGCGGGTTGTTACCGTTCAGAAGAAGTCGGTGATCGAACGGTGTATATCACTTAGAGTATATTTTCCACAAACCGCTGAGAGCGAGCCCGAATAGTCTTGCGGTTAAGGTGTTCGATTCACAGTCGTTCACACGTGGCTCGAGTACCCGTGGGGGCTCGGTGGATGTGCACTGCTCATGATTCCCAACAAGGATGAATCAGCTGTACAGTGCTTCCATGCTTTTCAATGGTGAGTTGAGCGTTCAAGCTGCATGATCAATCATATTATATACAAATCTAATCTAATCTCCTACTACTCAATTGCAAATAGTAACCAAGCTGTGTAGGTTGTTCATAAGGGAATGCCTTGGTTGTACTGAGGCACCTACAGAGAAGTCATCCATCATAGGAGTCGATCGCTGTGTGCGAAGCGGGTTGTTGCCGTTCAAGAGAAGACATTGATGGAAGGGTGCTATATCATGTAGTGTAGATGTTCAACAAACCGTTGAGAGCGAGCCCGGATAGCCTTGCGGTTAAGGTGTTCGACTCACAGCCGTTCACACGTGGTTCCAGTAGCCGTGGGGGCTTGGTGGATGTGCAATGCTCATGATTCCCAACAAGGATGAATCAGCTGTACAGTGCTTCCATGCTTTTCAATGGTGAGTTGAGCGTTCAAGCTGCATGATCAATCATATTATATACAAATCTAATCTAATCTCCTACTACTCAATTGCAAATAGTAACCAAGCTGTGTAGGTTGTTCATAAGGGAATGCCTTGGTTGTACTTAGGCCCCTACAGAGAAGTCATCCATCATAGGAGTCGATCGCTGTGTGGGAAGCGGGTTGTTACCGTTCAGAAGAAGCCAGTGATGGAACGGTGCTATATCATGTAGTGTAGATGTTCAACAAACCGTTGAGGGCGAGCCCGAATAGCCTTGCGGTTAAGGTGTTCGATTCACAGTCGTTCACACGTGGCTCGAGTACCCGTGGGGACTCGGTGGATGTGCACTGCTCATGATTCCCAACAAGGATGAATCAGCTGTACAGTGCTTCCATGCTTTTCAATGGTGAGTTGAGCGTTCAAGCTGCATGATCAATCATATTATATACAAATCTAATCTAATCTCCCACTACACAATTGCAAATAGTAACCAAGCTGTGTAGGTTGTTCATAACGGAATGCCCTTGTTGTTCTGAGGCCTATACAGAGACGTCATCCATCATAGGAGTCGATCGCTGTGTGGGAAGCGGGTTGTTACCGTTCAGAAGAAGTCGGTGATGGAAGGGTGCTACATCATTAGGTGTTGATGTTCAACAAACCGTTGAGAGCGAGCCCGAATAGTCTTGTGTTTAAGTTGGTCGATTCACATTCGTTCACACGTGGTTCGAGTACCCGTGGGGACTCGGTGGATGTGCAATGCTCATGATTCCCAACAAGGATGAATCAGCTGTACAGTGCTTCCATGCTTTTCAATGGTGAGTTGAGCGTTCAAGCTGCATAATCAATCATATTATATACAAATCCAATCTAATCTCCTACTACTCAATTGCAAATGGTAACCAAGCTGTGTAGGTTGTTCATAAGGGAATGCCTTGGTTGTACTTAGGGCCCTACAGAGAAGTCATCCATCCCTGGGAGTCGATCGCTGTGTGGGAAGCGGGTTGTTACCGTTCAGAAGAAGTCGGTGATCGAACGGTGTATATCACTTAGAGTATATTTTCCACAAACCGCTGAGAGCGAGCCCGAATAGTCTTGCGGTTAAGGTGTTCGATTCACAGTCGTTCACACGTGGCTCGAGTACCCGTGGGGGCTCGGTGGATGTGCACTGCTCATGATTCCCAACAAGGATGAATCAGCTGTACAGTGCTTCCATGCTTTTCAATGGTGAGTTGAGCGTTCAAGCTGCATGATCAATCATATTATATACAAATCTAATCTAATCTCCTACTACTCAATTGCAAATAGTAACCAAGCTGTGTAGGTTGTTCATAAGGGAATGCCTTGGTTGTACTGAGGCACCTACAGAGAAGTCATCCATCCCTGGGAGTCGATCGCTGTGTGGGAAGCGGGTTGTTACCGTTCAGAAGAAGCCAGTGATGGAACGGTGCTATATCACTTAGTGTATATGTTCAACAAACCGTTGAGAGCGAGCCCGGATAGCCTTGCGGTTAAGGTGTTCGATTCACAGTCGTTCACACGTGGTTCGAGTACCCGTGGGGACTCGGTGGATGTGCACTGCTCATGATTCCCAACAAGGATGAATCAGCTGTTCAGTGCTTCCATGCTTTTCAATGGTGAGTTGAGCGTTCAAGCTGCATGATCAATCATATTATATACAAATCTAATCTAATCTCCTACTACTCAATTGCAAATAGTAACCAAGCTGTGTAGGTTGTTCATAAGGGAATGCCTTGGTTGTACTTAGGCCCCTACAGAGAAGTCATCCATCATAGGAGTCGATCGCTGTGTGGGAAGCGGGTTGTTAACGTTCAGAGGAAGCCAGTGATGGAAGGGTGCTATATCATGTAGTGTAGATATTCAACAAACCGTAGAGAGCGAGCCCGGATAGCCTCGCTGTTGAGGTGGTCGATTCACAGTCGTTCATACGTGGTTCGAGTACCCGTGGGGACTCGGTGGATGTGCACTGCTCATGATTCCCAACAAGGATGAATCAGCTGTACAGTGCTTCCATGCTTTTCAATGGTGAGTTGAGCGTTCAAGCTGCATGATCAATCATATTATATACAAATCTGATCTAATCTCCTACTACTCAATTGCAAATAGTAACCAAGCTGTGTAGGTTGTTCATAAGGGAATGCCTTGGTTGTACTTAGGCCAGTACAGAGATGTCATCCATCATAGGAGTCGATCGCTGTGTGGGAAGCGGGTTGTTACCGTTCAAAGAATTCGGTGATCGAACGGTGTATATCATGTAGTGTAGATGTTCAACAAACCGTTGAGAGCGAGCCCGGATAGCCTTGCGGTTAAGGCGTTCGATTCACAGTCGTTCACACGTGGTTCGAGTACCCGTGGGGACTCGGTGGATGTGCACTGCTCATGATTCCCAACAAGGATGAATAAGCTGTACAGTGCTCCCATGCTTTTCAATGGTGAGTTGAGCGTTCAAGCTGCATGATCAATCATATTATATACAAATCCAATCTAATCTCCCACTACTCAATTGCAAATGGTAACCAAGCTGTGTAGGTTGTTCATAAGGGAATGCCTTGGTTGTACTGAGGCACCTACAGTGAAGTCATCCATCCCTGGGAGTCGATCGCTGTGTGGGAAGCGGGTTGTTACCGTTCAGAAGTAGCCAGTGATGGGAGGGTGCTATATCATGTAGTGTAGTTTTTCAACAAACCGTAGAGAGCGAGCCCGATTAGCCTTAAGGTTACGGCGGTTTTTTTCACAGTCGTACACACGTGGTTCGAGTACCCGTGGGGACTCGGTGGATGTGCACTGCTCATGATTCCCAACAAGGATGAATCAGCTGTACAGTGCTTCCATGCTTTTCAATGGTGAGTTGAGCGTTCAAGCTGCATGATCAATCATATAATATACAAATCTAATCTAATCTCCTACTACTCAATTGCAAATAGTAACCAAGGTGTGTAGGTTGTTCAAAACGGAATGCCTTCGTTGTACTCAGGCCCCTACAGAGAAGTCATCCATCATAGGAGTCGATCGCTGTGTGGGAAGCGGGTTGTTACCGTTCAGAAGAAGCCAGTGATGGAAGGGTGCTATATCATGTAGTGTAGTTTTTCAACAAACCGTAGAGAGCGAGCCCGATTAGCCTTATGGTTACGGCGTATTTTTCACAGTCGTTCACACGTGGCTCGAGTACCCGTGGGGACTCGGTGGATGTGCACTGCTCATGATTCCCAACAAGGTTGAATCAGCTGTACAGTGCTTCCATGCTTTTCAATGGTGAGTTGAGCGTTCAAGCTGCATGATCAATCATATTATATACAAATCCAATCTAATCTCATACTACTCAATTGAAAATAGTAACCAAGCTGTGTAGGTTGTTCATAAGGGAATGCCTTGGTTGTACTTAGGCCCCTACAGAGAAGTCATCCATCATAGGAGTCGATCGCTGTGTGGGAAGCGGGTTGTTACCGTTCAGAAGAAGCCAGTGATGGAACGGTGCTATATCATGTAGTGTAGTTTTTCAACAAACCGTTGAGAGCGAGCCCGATTAGCCTTATGGTTACGGCGGTTTTTTTCATAGTCGTTCACACGTGGTTCGAGTACCCGTGGGGACTCGGTGGATGTGCAATGCTCATGATTCCCAACAAGGATGAATCAGCTGTACAGTGCTTCCTTGCTTTTCAATGGTGAGTTGAGCGTTCGAGCTGCATGATCAATCATATTATATACAAATCTAATCTAATCTCCTACTACTCAATTGCAAATAGTAACCAAGCTGTGTAGGTTGTTCATAAGGGAATGCCTTGGTTGTACTTAGGCCCCTACAGAGACGTCATACATCATAGGAGTCGATCGCTGTGTGGGAAGCGGGTTGTTACCGTTCAAAAGAAGCCAGTGAAGAAATGGTGCATTATAATTTATTGAAAATATTCAACAAACCGTAGAGAGCGAGCCCGGATAGCCTTGCGGTTAAGGTGTTCGATTCACAGTCGTTCACACGTGGTTCGAGTACCCGTGGGGACTCGGTGGATGTGCACTGCTCATGATTCATAACAAGGATGAATCAGCTGTACAGTGCTTCCATGCTTTTCAATGGTGAGTTGAGCGTTCAAGCTGCATGATCATTCATATTATATACAAATCTAATCTAATCTCCTACTACTCAATTGCAAATAGTAACCAAGCTGTGTAGGTTGTTCATAAGGGAATGCCTTCGTTGAAATTAGGGCCCTACAGAGAAGTCATCCATCATAGGAGTCGATCGCTGTGTGGGAAGCGGGTTGTTACCGTTCAGAAGAAGCCAGTGATGGAAAGGTGATATTTCATGTAGTGTACATGTTCAACAAACCGTTGAGAGCGAGCCCGAATAGCCTTGTGGTTAAGGAGTTTGATTCACAGTCGTTCACACGAGATTCGAGTACCCGTGGGGACTCGGTGGATGTGCACTGCTCATGATTCCCAACAAGGATGAATCAGCTGTACAGTGCTTCCATGCTTTTCAATGGTGAGTTGAGCGTTCAAGCTGCATGATCAATCATATTATATACAAATCCAATCTAATCTCCTACTACTCAATTGCAAATGGTAACCAAGCTGTGTAGGTTGTTCATAAGGGAATGCCTTTGTTGTACTGAGGCACCTACAGTGAAGTCATCCATCCCTGGGATTCGATCGCTGTGTGGGAAGCGGGTTGTTACCGTTCAGAAGTAGCCAGTGATGGGAGGGTGCTATATCATGTAGTGTAGTTTTTCAACAAACCGTAGAGAGCGAGCCCGATTAGCCTTAAGGTTACGGCGGTTTTTTTCACAGTCGTTCACACGTGGTTCGAGTACCCGTGGGGACTCGGTGGATGTGCACTGCTCATGATTCCCAACAAGGATGAATCAGCTGTACAGTGCTTCCATGCTTTTCAATGGTGAGTTGAGCGTTCAAGCTGCATGATCAATCATATAATATACAAATCTAATCTAATCTCCTACTACTCAATTGCAAATAGTAACCAATCTGTGTAGGTTGTTCATAAGGGAATGCCTTGGTTGTACTTAGGCCCCTACAGAGAAGTCATCCATCATAGGAGTCGATCGCTGTGTGGGAAGCGGGTTGTTACCGTTCAGAAGAAGCCAGTGATGGAAGGGTGCTATATCATGTAGTGTAGTTTTTCAACAAACCGTTGAGAGCGAGCCCGATTAGCCTTATGGTTACGGCGTATTTTTCACAGTCGTTCACACGTGGCTCGAGTACCCGTGGGGACTCGGTGGATGTGCACTGCTCATGATTCCCAACAAGGTTGAATCAGCTGTACAGTGCTTCCATGCTTTTCAATGGTGAGTTGAGCGTTCAAGCTGCATGATCAATCATATTATATACAAATCCAATCTAATCTCATACTACTCAATTGAAAATAGTAACCAAGCTGTGTAGGTTGTTCATAAGGGAATGCCTTGGTTGTACTTAGGCCCCTACAGAGAAGTCATCCATCATAGGAGTCGATCGCTGTGTGGGAAGCGGGTTGTTACCGTTCAGAAGAAGCCAGTGATGGAACGGTGCTATATCATGTAGTGTAGTTTTTCAACAAACCGTTGAGAGCGAGCCCGATTAGCCTTATGGTTACGGCGGTTTTTTTCATAGTCGTTCACACGTGGTTCGAGTACCCGTGGGGACTCGGTGGATGTGCAATGCTCATGATTCCCAACAAGGATGAATCAGCTGTACAGTGCTTCCTTGCTTTTCAATGGTGAGTTGAGCGTTCGAGCTGCATGATCAATCATATTATATACAAATCTAATCTAATCTCCTACTACTCAATTGCAAATAGTAACCAAGCTGTGTAGGTTGTTCATAAGGGAATGCCTTGGTTGTACTTAGGCCCCTACAGAGACGTCATACATCATAGGAGTCGATCGCTGTGTGGGAAGCGGGTTGTTACCGTTCAAAAGAAGCCAGTGAAGAAATGGTGCATTATAATTTATTGAAAATATTCAACAAACCGTAGAGAGCGAGCCCGGATAGCCTTGCGGTTAAGGTGTTCGATTCACAGTCGTTCACACGTGGTTCGAGTACCCGTGGGGACTCGGTGGATGTGCACTGCTCATGATTCCCAACAAGGATGAATCAGCTGTACAGTGCTTCCATGCTTTTCAATGGTGAGTTGAGCGTTCAAGCTGCATGATCATTCATATTATATACAAATCTAATCTAATCTCCTACTACTCAATTGCAAATAGTAACCAAGCTGTGTAGGTTGTTCATAAGGGAATGCCTTGGTTGAACTTAGGGCCCTACAGAGAAGTCATCCATCATAGGAGTCGATCGCTGTGTGGGAAGCGGGTTGTTACCGTTCAGAAGAAGCCAGTGATGGAAAGGTGATATTTCATGTAGTGTACATGTTCAACAAACCGTTGAGAGCGAGCCCGAATAGCCTTGTGGTTAAGGAGTTTGATTCACAGTCGTTCACACGAGATTCGAGTACCCGTGGGGACTCGGTGGATGTGCACTGCTCATGATTCCCAACAAGGATGAATCAGCTGTACAGTGCTTCCATGCTTTTCAATGGTGAGTTGAGCGTTCAAGCTGCATGATCAATCATATTATATACAAATCTAATCTAATCTCCTACTACTCAATTGCAAATAGTACCCAAGCTGTGTAGGTTGTTGATAACGGAATGCCTTGGTTGTACTTAGGGACCTACAGAGAAGTCATCCATCATAGGAGTCGATCGCTGTGTGGGAAGCGGGTTGTTACCGTTCCAAAGAAGCCAGTGATGGAAAGGTGATATATATCATGTAGTGTAGATGTTCAACAAACCGTTGAGAGCGAGCCGGAATAGACTCGTGGTTAAGGCGTTCGATTCACAGTCTTTCACAAGTGGTTCGAGTACTCGTGGGGACTCGGTGGATGTGCACTGCTCATGATTCCCAACAAGGATGAATCAGCTGTACGGTGCTTCCATGCTTTTCAATGGTGAGTTGAGCGTTCAAGCTGCATGATCAATCATATTATATACAAATCTAATCTAATCTCCTACTACTCAATTGCAAATAGTAACCAAGCTGTGTAGGTTGTTCATAACGGAATGCCTTCGTTGTACTTAGGCCCCTACAGAGAAGTCATCCATCATAGGAGTCGATCGCTGTGTGGGAAGCGAGTTTTTACCTTTCAGATGAAGCCAGTGATGGAACGGTGCTATATCATGTAGTGTAGATGTTCAACAAACCGTTGAGAGCGAGCCCGGATAGCCTTGCGGTTAAGGTGTTCGATTCACAGTCGTTCACACGTGGTTCGAGTACCCGTGGAGACTCGGTGGATGTGCACTGCTCATGATTCCCAACAAGGATGAATCAGCTGTACAGTGCTTCCATGCTTTTCAATGGTGAGTTGAGCGTTCAAGCTGCATGATCAATCATATTATATACAAATCTAATCTAATCTCCTACTACTCAATTGCAAATAGTAACCAAGCTGTGTAGGTTGTTCATAAGGGAATGCCTTGGTTGTACTTAGGCCCCTACAGAGAAGTCATCCATCATAGGAGTCGATCGCTGTGTGGGAAGCAGGTTGGTACCATTCCAAAGAAGCCAGTGATGGGAAGGTGATATTTCATGTAGTGTAGATGTTCAACAAACCGTAGAGAGCGAGCCCGGATAGCCTTGTGGTTAAGGAGTTTGATTCACAGTCGTTCACACGTGGCTCGAGTACCCGTGGGGACTCGGTGGATGTGCACTGCTCATGATTCCCAACAAGGATGAATCAGCTGTACAGTGCTCCCATGCTTTTCAATGGTGAGTTGAGCGTTCAAGCTGCATGATCAATCATATTATATACAAATCTAATCTAATCTCCTACTACTCAATTGCAAATAGTAACCAAGCTGTGTAGGTTGTTCATAAGGGAATGCCTTGGTTGTACTTAGGCCCCTACAGAGAAGTCCTCCATCATAGGAGTCGATCGCTGTGTGGGATGCGAGTTTTTACCGTTCAAAAGAAGCCAGTGATGGAAAGGTGATATATATCATGTAGTGTAGATGTTCAAAAAAACCGTTGAGAGCGAGCCCGAATAGCCTTGCGGTTAAGGTGTTCGATTCACATTCTTTCACACGTGGTTCGAGTACCCGTGGGGACTCGGTGGATGTGCACTGCTCATGATTTCCAACAAGGATGAATCACCTGTACAGTGCTTCCATGGTTTTCAATGGTGAGTTGAGCGTTCAAGCTGCATGATCAATCATATTATATACAAATCTAATCTAATCTCCTACTACTCAATTGCAAATAGTAACCAAGCTGTGTAGGTTGTTCATAACGGAATGCCTTGGTTGTACTTAGGCCCCTACAGAGAAGTCATCCATCATAGGAGTCGATCGCTGTGTGGGAAGCGGGTTGTTACCGTTCAAAAGAAGCCAGTGATGGAAAGGTGATATATATCATGTAGTGTAGATGTTCAACAAACCGTTGAGAGCGAGCCCGAATAGACTCGTGGTTAAGGCGTTCGATTCACAGTCTTTCACAAGTGGTTCGAGTACCCGTGGGGACTCGGTGGATGTGCACTGCTCATGATTCCCAACAAGGATGAATCAGCTGTACGGTGCTTCCATGCTTTTCAATGGTGAGTTGAGCGTTCAAGCTGCATGATCAATCATATTATATACAAATCTAATCTAATCTCCTACTACTCAATTGCAAATAGTAACCAAGCTGTGTAGGTTGTTCATAAGGGAATGCCTTGGTTGTACTGAGGCACCTACAGTGAAGTCATCCATCATAGGAGTCGATCGCTGTGTGGGAAGCGGGTTGTTGCCGTTCAAGAGAAGCCAGTTATGGAACGGTGCTATATCATGTAGTGTAGATGTTCAGCAAACCGTTGAGAGCGAGCCCGAATAGCCTTGTGGTTAAGGCGTTCGATTCACAGTCGTTCACACGAGGTTCGAGTACCCGTGGGGACTCGGTAGATGTGCACTGCTCATGATTCCCAACAAGGATGAATCAGCTGTACAGTGCTTCCATGCTTTTCAATGGTGAGTTGAGCGTTCAAGCTGCATGATCAATCATATTATATACAAATCTAATCTAATCTCCTACTACTCAATTGCAAATAGTAACCAAGCTGTGTAGGTTGTTCATAAGGGAATGACTTGGTTGTACTTAGGCCCCTACAGAGAAGTCATCCATCATAGGAGTCGATCGCTGTGTGGGAAGCGGGTTGTTACCGTTCAAACGAAGCCAGTGATGGAAGGGTGGTACACATGTAGTGTAGATGTTCAACAAACCGTTGAGAGCGAGCCCGAATAGACTCGTGGTTAAAGCGTTCGATTCACAGTCGTTCACACGTGGTTCGAGTACCCGTGGGGACTCGGTGGATGTGCACTGCTCATGATTCCCAACAAGGATGAATCAGCTGTACAGTGCTTCCATGCTTTTCAATGGTGAGTTGAGCGTTCAAGCTGCATGATCAATCATATTATATACAAATCTAATCTAATCTCCTACTACTCAATTGCAAATAGTAACCAAGCTGTGTAGGTTGTTCATAAGGGAATGCCTTGGTTGTACTTAGGGCCCTACAGAGAAGTCATCCATCATAGGAGTCGATCGCTGTGTGGGAAGCGGGTTGTTACCGTTCAAAAGAAGCCAGTGAAGAAATGGTGCTATATCGTGTAGTGTAGATGTTCAACAAACCGTTGAGAGCGAGCCCGAATAGCCTTGTGGTTAAGGTGTTCGATTCACAGTCGTTCACACGTGGTTCAAATACCCGTGGAGACTCGGTGGATGTGCACTGCTCATGATTCCCAACAAGGATGAATCAGCTGTACAGTGCTTCCATGCTTTTCAATGGTGAGTTAAGCGTTCAAGCTGCATGATCAATCATATTATATACAAATCTAATCTAATCTCCTACTACTCAATTGCAAATAGTAACCAAGCTGTGTAGGTTGTTCATAACGGAATGACTCGGTTGTACTTAGGCCCCTTCAGAGAAGTCATCCATCATAGGAGTCGATCGCTGTGTGGGAAGCGGGTTGTTACCGTTCAGAAGACGTCAGTGACACAACGCTGCTATGTCATGTAGTGTAGATGTTCAACAAACCGTTGCGAGCGAGCCCGAATAGCCTTGCGGTTAAGGTGTTCGATTCACAGTCGTTCACACGTGGTTCGAGTACCCGTGGGGACTCGGTGGATGTGCAATGCTCATGATTCCCAACAAGGATGAATCAGCTGTACAGTGCTTCCATGCTTTTCAATGGTGAGTTGAGCGTTCAAGCTGCATGATCAATCATATTATATACAAATCTAATCTAATCTCCTACTACTCAATTGCAAATAGTAACCAAGCTGTGTAGGTTGTTCATAAGGGAATGCCTTGGTTGTACTTAGGGCCCTACAGAGAAGTCATCCATCATAGGAGTCGATCGCTGTGTGGGAAGCGGGTTGTTACCGTTCAAAAGAAGCCAGTGATGGAAAGGTGATATATATCATGTAGTGTAGATGTTCAACAAACCGTTGAGAGCGAGCCCGAATAGACTCGTGGTTAAAGCGTTCGATTCACAGTCGTTCACACGTGGTTCGAGTACCCGTGGGGACTCGGTGGATGTGCACTGCTCATGATTCCCAACAAGGATGAATCAGCTGTACAGTGCTTCCATGCTTTTCAATGGTGAGTTGAGCGTTCAAGCTGCATGATCAATCATATTATATACAAATCTAATCTAATCTCCTACTACTCAATTGCAAATGGTAACCAAGCTGTGTAGGTTGTTCATAAGGGAATGCCTTGGTTGTACTTAGGGCCCTACAGAGAAGTCATCCATCATAGGAGTCGATCGCTGTGTGGGAAGCGGGTTGTTACCGTTCAAAAGAAGCCAGTGAAGAAATGGTGCTATATCGTGTAGTGTAGATGTTCAACAAACCGTTGCGAGCGAGCCCGAATAGCCTTGCGGTTAAGGTGTTCGATTCACAGTCGTTCACACGTGGTTCGAGTACCCGTGGGGACTCGGTGGATGTGCAATGCTCATGATTCCCAACAAGGATGAATCAGCTGTACAGTGCTTCCATGCTTTTCAATGGTGAGTTGAGCGTTCAAGCTGCATGATCAATCATATTATATACAAATCTAATCTAATCTCCTACTACTCAATTGCAAATAGTAACCAAGCTGTGTAGGTTGTTCATAAGGGAATGCCTTGGTTGTACTTAGGGCCCTACAGAGAAGTCATCCATCATAGGAGTCGATCGCTGTGTGGGAAGCGGGTTGTTACCGTTCAAAAGAAGCCAGTGATGGAAAGGTGATATATATCATGTAGTGTAGATGTTCAACAAACCGTTGAGAGCGAGCCCGAATAGACTCGTCGTTAAGGCGTTCGATTCACAGTCTTTCACAAGTGGTTCGAGTACTCGTGGGGACTCGGTGGATGTGCACTGCTCATGATTCCCAACAAGGATGAATCAGCTGTACAGTGCTTCCATGCTTTTCAATGGTGAGTTGAGCGTTCAAGCTGCATGATCAATCATATTATATACAAATCTAATCTAATCTCCTACTACTCAATTGCAAATAGTAACCAAGCTGTGTAGGTTGTTCATAAGGGAATGCCTTGGTTGTACTTAGGCCCCTACAGAGAAGTCATCCATCATAGGAGTCGATCGCTGTGTGGGAAGCGGGTTGTTACCGTTCAAAAGAAGCCAGTGAAGAAATGGTGCTATATCGTGTAGTGTAGATGTTCAACAAACCGTTGAGAGCGAGCCCGAATAGCCTTGTGGTTAAGGTGTTCGATTCACAGTCGTTCACACGTGGTTCGAATACCCGTGGAGACTCGGTGGATGTGCACTGCTCATGATTCCCAACAAGGATGAATCAGCTGTACAGTGCTTCCATGCTTTTCAATGGTGAGTTGAGCGTTCAAGCTGCATGATCAATCATATTATATACAAATCTAATCTAATCTCCTACTACTCAATTGCAAATAGTAACCAAGCTGTGTAGGTTGTTCATAACGGAATGACTCGGTTGTACTTAGGCCCCTTCAGAGAAGTCATCCATCATAGGAGTCGATCGCTGTGTGGGAAGCGGGTTGTTACCGTTCAGAAGACGTCAGTGACACAACGCTGCTATGTCATGTAGTGTAGATGTTCAACAAACCGTTGCGAGCGAGCCCGAATAGCCTTGCGGTTAAGGTGTTCGATTCACAGTCGTTCACACGTGGTTCGAGTACCCGTGGGGACTCGGTGGATGTGCAATGCTCATGATTCCCAACAAGGATGAATCAGCTGTACAGTGCTTCCATGCTTTTCAATGGTGAGTTGAGCGTTCAAGCTGCATGATCAATCATATTATATACAAATCTAATCTAATCTCCTACTACTCAATTGCAAATGGTAACCAAGCTGTGTAGGTTGTTCATAAGGGAATGCCTTGGTTGTACTTAGGGCCCTACAGAGAAGTCATCCATCATAGGAGTCGATCGCTGTGTGGGAAGCGGGTTGTTACCGTTCAAAAGAAGCCAGTGATGGAAAGGTGATATATATCATGTAGTGTAGATGTTCAACAAACCGTTGAGAGCGAGCCCGAATAGACTCGTCGTTAAGGCGTTCGATTCACAGTCGTTCACAAGTGGTTCGAGTACTCGTGGGGACTCGGTGGATGTGCACTGCTCATGATTCCCAACAAGGATGAATCAGCTGTACGGTGCTTCCATGCTTTTCAATGGTGAGTTGAGCGTTCAAGCTGCATGATCAATCATATTATATACAAATCTAATCTAATCTCCTACTACTCAATTGCAAATAGTAACCAAGCTGTGTAGGTTGTTCATAAGGGAATGACTTGGTTGTACTTAGGCCCCTACAGAGAAGTCATCCATCATAGGAGTCGATCGCTGTGTGGGAAGCGGGTTGTTGCCGTTCAAGAGAAGCCAGTTATGGAACGGTGCTATATCATGTAGTGTAGATGTTCAGCAAACCGTTGAGAGCGAGCCCGAATAGCCTTGTGGTTAAGGCGTTCGATTCACAGTCGTTCACACGTGGTTCGAGTACCCGTGGGGACTCGGTGGATGTGCACTGCTCATGATTCCCAACAAGGATGAATCAGCTGTACAGTGCTTCCATGCTTTTCAATGGTGAGTTGAGCGTTCAAGCTGCATGATCAATCATATTATATACAAATCTAATCTAATCTCCTACTACTCAATTGCAAATAGTAACCAAGCTGTGTAGGTTGTTCATAAGGGAATGCCTTCGTTGAACTTAGGGCCCTACAGAGAAGTCATCCATCATAGGAGTCGATCGCTGTGTGGGAAGCGGGTTGTTACCGTTCAAAAGAAGCCAGTGAAGAAATGGTGCTATATCGTGTAGTGTAGATGTTCAACAAACCGTTGAGAGCGAGCCCGAATAGCCTTGTGGTTAAGGTGTTCGATTCACAGTCGTTCACACGTGGTTCGAATACCCGTGGAGACTCGGTGGATGTGCACTGCTCATGATTCCCAACAAGGATGAATCAGCTGTACAGTGCTTCCATGCTTTTCAATGGTGAGTTGAGCGTTCAAGCTGCATGATCAATCATATTATATACAAATCTAATCTAATCTCCTACTACTCAATTGCAAATAGTAACCAAGCTGTGTTGGTTGTTCATAACGGAATGACTCGGATGTACTTAGGCCCCTACAGAGACGTCATACATCATAGGAGTCGATCGCTGTGTGGGAAGCGGGTTGTTACCGTTCAGAAGAAGCCAGTGATGGAACGGTGCTATATCATGTAGTGTAGATGTTCAACAAACCGTTGAGAGCGAGCCCGAATAGCCTTGCGGTTAAGGTGTTCGATTCACAGTCGTTCACACGTGGTTCAAATACCCGTGGAGACTCGGTGGATGTGCACTGCTCATGATTCCCAACAAGGATGAATCAGCTGTACAGTGCTTCCATGCTTTTCAATGGTGAGTTAAGCGTTCAAGCTGCATGATCAATCATATTATATACAAATCTAATCTAATCTCCTACTACTCAATTGCAAATAGTAACCAAGCTGTGTAGGTTGTTCATAACGGAATGCCTTGGTTGTACTTAGGGCCCTACAGAGAAGTCATCCATCATAGGAGTCGATCGCTGTGTGGGAAGCGAGTTGTTACCGTGCAAAGTATATCGGTGATGGAACGGTGTTTTATTATGTATTGCGGATGTTCAACAAAACGTTGAGAGCGAGCCCGAATAGCCTTGCGTTTAAGGTGTTCGATTCACAGTCGTTCACACGTGGTTCGAGTACCCGTGGGGACTCGGTGGATGTGCACTGCTCATAATCCCCAACAAGGATGAATCAGCTGTACAGTGCTTCCATGCTTTTCAATGGTGAGTTGTGCGTTCAAGCTGCATGATCAATCATATTACATACAAATCTAATCTAATCTCCTACTACTCAATTGCAAATAGTAACCAAGCTGTGTAGGTTGTTCATAACGGAATGCCTTGGTTGTACTTAGGCCCCTACAGAGAAGTCATCCATCATAGGAGTCGATCTCTGTGTGGGAAGCAGGTTGTTACCGTTCAAAATAAGCCGATGAATAAATGGTGTTATAATATGTAGTGTAGATGTTCAACAAACCGTTGAGAGCGAGCCCGAATAGCATTGCGGTGAAGGCGTTCGATTCGCAGTCGTTCACACGTGGTTCGAGTAGCCGTGGGGACTCGGTGGATGTGCACTGCTCATGATTCCCAACAAGGATGAATCAGCTGTACAGTGCTTCCATGCTTTTCAATGGTGAGTTGAGCGTTCAAGCTGCATGATCAATCATATTATATACAAATCTAATCTAATCTCCTACTACTCAATTGCAAATAGTAACCAAGCTGTGTAGGTTGTTCATAACGGAATGACTCGGTTGTACTTAGGCCCCTTCAGAGAAGTCATCCATCATAGGAGTCGATCGCTGTGTGGGAAGCGGGTTGTTACCGTTCAGAAGACGTCAGTGACACAACGCTGCTATATCATGTAGTGTAGATGTTCAACAAACCGTTGCGAGCGAGCCCGAATAGCCTTGCGGTTAAGGTGTTCGATTCACAGTCGTTCACACGTGGTTCGAGTACCCGTGGGGACTCGGTGGATGTGCAATGCTCATGATTCCCAACAAGGATGAATCAGCTGTACAGTGCTTCCATGCTTTTCAATGGTGAGTTGAGCGTTCAAGCTGCATGATCAATCATATTATATACAAATCTGATCTAATCTCCTACTACTCAATTGCAAATAGTAACCAAGCTGTGTAGGTTGTTCATAAGGGAATGCCTTGGTTGTACTGAGGCACCTACAGAGAAGTCATCCATCATAGGAGTCGATCGCTGTGTGGGAAGCGGGTTGTTACCGTTCAAAAGAAGCCAGTGATGGAAAGGTGATATATATCATGTAGTGTAGATGTTCAACAAACCGTTGAGAGCGAGCCCGAATAGACTCGTCGTTAAGGCGTTCGATTCACAGTCTTTCACAAGTGGTTCGAGTACTCGTGGGGACTCGGTGGATGTGCACTGCTCATGATTCCCAACAAGGATGAATCAGCTGTACGGTGCTTCCATGCTTTTCAATGGTGAGTTGAGCGTTCAAGCTGCATGATCAATCATATTATATACAAATCTAATCTAATCTCCTACTACTCAATTGCAAATAGTAACCAAGCTGTGTAGGTTGTTCATAAGGGAATGCCTTGGTTGTACTTAGGGCCCTACAGAGAAGTCATCCATCATAGGAGTCGATCGCTGTGTGGGAAGCGGGTTGTTGCCGTTCAAGAGAAGCCGGTTATGGAACGGTGCTATATCATGTAGTGTAGATGTTCAGCAAACCGTTGAGAGCGAGCCCGAATAGCCTTGTGGTTAAGGCGTTCGATTCACAGTCGTTCACACGTGGTTCGAGTACCCGTGGGGACTCGGTGGATGTGCACTGCTCATGATTCCCAACAAGGATGAATCAGCTGTACAGTGCTTCCATGCTTTTCAATGGTGAGTTGAGCGTTCAAGCTGCATGATCAATCATATTATATACAAATCTAATCTAATCTCCTACTACTCAATTGCAAATAGTAACCAAGCTGTGTAGGTTGTTCATAAGGGAATGCCTTCGTTGAACTTAGGGCCCTACAGAGAAGTCATCCATCATAGGAGTCGATCGCTGTGTGGGAAGCGGGTTGTTACCGTTCAAAAGAAGCCAGTGAAGAAATGGTGCTATATCGTGTAGTGTAGATGTTCAACAAACCGTTGAGAGCGAGCCCGAATAGCCTTGCGGTTAAGGTGTTCGATTCACAGTCGTTCACACGTGGTTCGAATACCCGTTGAGACTCGGTGGATGTGCACTGCTCATGATTCCCAACAAGGATGAATCAGCTGTACAGTGCTTCCATGCTTTTCAATGGTGAGTTGAGCGTTCAAGCTGCATGATCAATCATATTATATACAAATCTAATCTAATCTCCTACTACTCAATTGCAAATAGTAACCAAGCTGTGTTGGTTGTTCATAACGGAATGACTCGGTTGTACTTAGGCCCCTACAGAGACGTCATCCAACATAGGAGTCGATCGCTGTGTGGGAAGCGGGTTGTTACCGTTCAAAAGAAGCCAGTGAAGAAATGGTGCTATATCGTGTAGTGTAGATGTTCAACAAACCGTTGAGGGCGAGCCCGAATAGCCTTGCGGTTAAGGTGTTCGATTCACAGTCGTCCACACGTGGTTCGAGTACCCGTGGGGACTCGGTGGATGTGCACTGCTCATGATTCCCAACAAGGATGAATCAGCTGTACAGTGCTTCCATGCTTTTCAATGGTGAGTTGAGCGTTCAAGCTGCATGATCAATCATATTATATACAAATCTAATCTAATCTCCTACTACTCAATTGCAAATAGTAACCAAGCTGTGTAGGTTGTTCATAAGGGAATGCCTTGGTTGTACTTAGGCCCCTACAGAGAAGTCATCCATCATAGGAGTCGATCGCTGTGTGGGAAGCGGGTTGTTACCGTTCAGAAGAAGCCAGTGATGGAAGGGTGCTATATCATGTAGCGTAGATGTTCAACAAACCGTTGAGAGCGAGCCCGAATAGCCTTGCGGTTAAGGTGTTCGATTCACAGTCGTTCACACGTGGTTCGAGTACCCGTGGGGACTCGGTGGATGTGCACTGCTCATGATTCCCAACAAGGATGAATCAGCTGTACAGTGCTTCCATGCTTTTCAATGGTGAGTTGAGCGTTCAAGCTGCATGATCAATCATATTATATACAAATCTAATCTAATCTCCTACTACTCAATTGCAAATAGTAACCAAGCTGTGTAGGTTGTTCATAAGGGAATGCCTTGGTTGTACTTAGGGCCCTACAGAGAAGTCATCCATCATAGGAGTCGATCGCTGTGTGGGAAGCGAGTTGTTACCGTGCAAAGTAAATCGGTGATGGAACGGTGTTTTATTATGTATTGCGGATGTTCAACAAAACGTTGAGAGGGAGCCCGAATAGCCTTGCGTTTAAGGTGTTCGATTCACAGTCGTTCACACGTGGTTCGAGTAGCCGTGGGGACTCGGTGGATGTGCACTGCTCATAATCCCCAACAAGGATGAATCAGCTGTACAGTGCTTCCATGCTTTTCAATGGTGAGTTGTGCGTTCAAGCTGCATGATCAATCATATTACATACAAATCTAATCTAATCTCCTACTACTCAATTGCAAATAGTAACCAAGCTGTGTAGGTTGTTCATAACGGAATGCCTTGGTTGTACTTAGGCCAGTACAGAGAAGTCATCCATCATAGGAGTCGATCGCTGTGTGGGAAGCAGGTTGTTACCGTTCAAAATAAGCCGATGAATAAATGGTGTTATAATATGTAGTGTAGATGTTCAACAAACCGTTGAGAGCGAGCCCGAATAGCATTGCGGTGAAGGCGTTCGATTCGCAGTCGTTCACACGTGGTTCGAGTAGCCGTGGGGACTCGGTGGATGTGCAATGCTCATGATTCCCAACAAGGATGAATCATCTGTACAGTGCTTCCATGCTTTTCAATGGTGAGTTGAGCGTTCAAGCTGCATGATCAATCATATTATATACAAATCTAATCTAATCTCCTACTACTCATTTGCAAATAGTAACCAAGCTGTGTAGGTTGTTCATAACGGAATGCCTTGGTTGTACTTAGGGCCCTACAGAGAAGTCATCCATCATAGGAGTCGATCGCTGTGTGGGAAGCGGGTTGTTACCGTTCAGAAGAAGCCAGTGACACAACGCTGCTATATCATGTAGTGTAGATGTTCAACAAACCGTTGAGAGCGAGCCCGAATAGCCTTGCGGTTAAGGTGTTCGATTCACAGTCGTTCACACGTGGTTCGAGTACCCGTGGGGACTCGGTGGATGTGCACTGCTCATGATTCCCAACAAGGATGAATCAGCTGTACAGTGCTTCCATGCTTTTCAATGGTGAGTTGAGCGTTCAAGCTGCATGATCAATCATATTATATACAAATCTAATCTAATCTCCTACTACTCAATTGCAAATAGTAACCAAGCTGTGTAGGTTGTTCATAAGGGAATGCCTTGGTTGTACTTAGGCCCCTACAGAGAAGTCATCCATCATAGGAGTCGATCGCTGTGTGGGAAGCGGGTTGTTACCGTTCAGAAGAAGCCAGTGACACAACGCTGCTATATTATGTAGTGTAGATGTTCAACAAACCGTTGAGAGCGAGCCCGAATAGCCTTGATTTTAAGGTGGTCGATTCACAGTCGTTCACACGTGGTTCGAGTACCCGTGGGGACTCGGTGGATGTGCATTGCTCATGATTCCCAACAAGGATGAATCAGCTGTACAGTGCTTCCATGCTTTTCAATGGTGAGTTGAGCGTTCAAGCTGCATGATCAATCATATTATATACAAATCTAATCTAATCTCCTACTACTCAATTGCAAATAGTAACCAAGCTGTGTAGGTTGTTCCTAACGGAATGCCTTGGTTGTACTTAGGGCCCTACAGAGAAGTCATCCATCATAGGAGTCGATCGCTGTGTGGGAAGCGAGTTGTTACCGTGCAAAGTAAATCGGTGATGGAACGGTGTTTTATTATGTATTGCGGATGTTCAACAAAACGTTGAGAGCGAGCCCGAATAGCCTTGCGTTTAAGGTGTTCGATTCACAGTCGTTCACACGTGGTTCGAGTAGCCGTGGGGACTCGGTGGATGTGCACTGCTCATAATCCCCAACAAGGATGAATCAGCGGTACAGTGCTTCCATGCTTTTCAATGGTGAGTTGAGCGTTCAAGCTGCATGATCAATCATATTACATACAAATCTAATCTAATCTCCTACTACTCAATTGCAAATAGTAACCAAGCTGTGTAGGTTGTTCATAACGGAATGCCTTGGTTGTACTTAGGCCCCTACAGAGAAGTCATCCATCATAGGAGTCGATCTCTGTGTGGGAAGCAGGTTGTTACCGTTCAAAATAAGCCGATGAATAAATGGTGTTATAATATGTAGTGTAGATGTTCAACAAACCGTTGAGAAGGAGGCTGAATAGCCTTGCGGTGAAGGCGTTCGATTCACAGTCGTTCACACGTGGTTCGAGTACCCGTGGGGACTCGGTGGATGTGCAATGCTCATGATTCCCAACAAGGATGAATCATCTGTACAGTGCTTCCATGCTTTTCAATGGTGAGTTGAGCGTTCAAGCTGCATGATCAATCATATAATATACAAATCTAATCTAATCTCCTACTACTCAATTGCAAATAGTAACCAATCTGTGTAGGTTGTTCATAACGGAATGCCTTGGTTGTACTTAGGGCCCTACAGAGAAGTCATCCATCATAGGAGTCGATCGCTGTGTGGGAAGCAGGTTGTTACCGTTCAAAAGAAGCCGATGAAAAAATGGTGTTATAAAATATAGTGTAGATGTTCAACAAACCGTTGAGAGGGAGCCCGAATAGCCTTGCGGTTAAGGTGTTCGATTCACAGTCGTTCACACGTGGTTCGAGTACCCGTGGGGACTCGGTGGATGTGCACTGCTCATGATTCCCAACAAGGATGAATCATCTGTACAGTGCTTCCATGCTTTTCAATGGTGAGTTGAGCGTTCAAGCTGCATGATCAATCATATTATATACAAATCTAATCTAATCTCCTACTACTCAATTGCAAATAGTAACCAAGCTGTGTAGGTTGTTCCTAACGGAATGCCTTCGTTGTACTGAGGGCCCTACAGAGAAGTCATCCATCATAGGAGTCGATCGCTGTGTGGGAAGCGGGTTGTTACCGTTCAGAAGAAGCCAGTGATAGAACGGTGCTATATCATGTAGTGTAGATGTTCAACAAACCGTTGAGAGCGAACCCGGATAGCCTTGCGTTTAAGGTGTTCGATTCACAGTCGTTCACACGTGGTTCGAGTACCCATGGGGACTCGGTGGATGTGCAATGCCCATGATTCCCAACAAGGATGAATCAGCTGTACAGTGCTTCCATGCTTTTCAATGGTGAGTTGAGCGTTCAAGCTGCATGACCAAACATATTATATACAAATCTAATCTAATCTCCTACTACTCAATTGCAAATAGTAACCAAGCTGTGTAGGTTGTTCATAACGGAATGCCTTCGTTGTACTGAGGCCCCTACGGAGAAGTCATCCATCATAGGAGTCGGTAGCTGTGTGGGACGCGAGCTTTTACCGTTCCAAAGAAGACGGTTATGGAACGGTGATATATCATGTAGTGTAGATGTTGAAAGAAACATTGAGAGCGTGCCCGAATAGCCTTGTGGTTAAGGTGTTCGATTCACAGTCAGTCACACGTGGTTCGAGTACCCGTGGGGGTTCGGTGGATGTGCACTGCTCATGATTCCCAACAAGGATGAATCATCTGTACAGTGCTTCCATGCTTTTCAATGGTGAGTTGAGCGTTCAAGCTGCATGATCAATCATATTATATACAAATCTAATCTAATCTCCTACTACTCAATTGCAAATAGTAACCAAGCTGTGTAGGTTGTTCATAACGGAATGCCTTGGTTGTACTTAGGGCCCTACAGAGAAGTCATCCATCATAGGAGTCGATCGCTGTGTGGGAAGCGATTTGTTACCGGTCAGAAGAAGCCAGTGACAGAACGGTGATATATCATGTAGTGTAGATGTTCAACAAACCGTTGAGAGCGAGCCCGAATAGCCTTGCGGTTAAGGTGTTCGATTCACAGTCGTTCACACGTGGTTCGAGTACCCGTGGGGACTCGGTGGATGTGCAATGCTCATGATTCCCAACAAGGATGAATCAGCTGTACAGTGCTTCCATGCTTTTCAATGGTGAGTTGAGCGTTCAAGCTGCATGATCAATCATATAATATACAAATCTAATCTAATCTCCTACTACTCAATTGCATATAGTAACCAAGCTGTGTAGGTTGTTCATAAGGGAATGCCTTGGTTGTACTTAGGCCCCCACAGAGAAGTCATCCATCATAGGAGTCGATCGCTGTGTGGCACGCGAGCTTTTACCGTTCCAAAGAAGTCGGTTTTGGAACGGCGATATATCATGTAGTGTGGATGTTCAAAGAACCATTGAGAGCGTGCCGGAATAGCCTTGTGGTTAAGGTGTTCGATTCACAGTCGTTCACACGTGGTTCGAGTACCCGTGGGGACTCGGTGGATGTGCACTGCTCATGATTCCCAACAAGGATGAATCAGCTGTACAGTGCTTCCATGCTTTTCAATGGTGAGTTGAGCGTTCAAGCTGCATGACCAAACATAATATATACAAATCTAATCTAATCTCCTACTACTCAATTGCAAATAGTAACCAAGCTTTGTAGGTTGTTCATAACGGAATGCCTTCGTTGTACTGAGGCCCCTACAGAGAAGTCATCCATCATAGGAGTCGATCGCTGTGTGGGAAGCGGGTTGTTACCGTTCAGAAGAAGCCAGTGATAGAACGGTGCTATATCATGTAGTGTAGATGTTCAACAAACCGTTGAGAGGGAGCCCGAATATTCTTGTGGTTTAGGCGTTCGATTCACAGTCGTTCACACGTGGTTCGAGTACCCGTGGGGACTCGGTGGATGTGCACTGCTCATCATTCCCAACAAGGATGAATCAGCTGTACGGTGCTTCCATGCTTTTCAATGGTAAGTTGAGCGTTCAAGCTGCATGATCAATCATATTATATACAAATCTAATCTAATCTCCTACTACTCAATTGCAAATAGTAACCAAGCTGTGTAGGTTGTTCATAAGGGAATGCCTTCGGTGTACTAAGGGCCCTGCAGAGAAGTCATCCATCATAGGAATCGATCGCTGTGTGGGAAGCGATTTGTTACCGTTCAGAAGAAGCCAGTGATGGAACGGTGATATATCATGTAGTGTAGATGTTCAACAAACCGTTGAGAGCGAGCCCGAATAGCCTTGCGTTTAAGGTGTTCGATTCACAGTCGTTCACACGTGGTTCGAGTACCCGTGGGGACTCGGTGGATGTGCAATGCTCATGATTCCCAACAAGGATGAATCAGCTGTACAGTGCTTCCATGCTTTTCAATGGTGAGTTGAGCGTTCAAGCTGCATGATCAATCATATTATATACAAATCTAATCTAATCTCCTACTACTCAATTGCAAATGGTAACCAAACTGTGTAGGTTGTTCATAACGGAATGACTCGGTTGTACTGAGGCCCCCTTCAGAGAAGTCATCCATCATATGAATCGATCGCTGTGTGGGAAGCAGGTTGTTACCGTTCAAAGGAAGCCGATGAATAAATGGTGTTATAATATGTAGTGTAGATGTTCAACAAACCGTTGAGAGTGACCCCGAATAGCATTGCGGTGAAGGCGTTCGTTTCACAGTCGTTCACACGTGGTTCGAGTACCCGTGGGGACTCGGTGGATGTGCACTGCTCATGATTCCCAACAAGGATGAATAAGCTGTACAGTGCTTCCATGCTTTTCAATGGTGAGTTGAGCGTTCAAGCTGCATGATCAATCATATTATATACAAATCTAATCTAATCTCCTACTACTCAGTTGCAAATAGTAACCAAGCTGTGTAGGTTGTTCATAACGGATTGCCTTCAATGTACTTAGGCCCCCACAGAGAAGTCATCCATCATAGGAGTCGATCGCTGTGTGGGAAGCGGGTTGTTACCGTTCAAAAGAAGCCGATGAATAAATGGTGTTATAATATGTAGTGTAGATGTTCAACAAACCGTTGAGAGCGAGCCCGAATAGCCTTGTGGTTAAGGCGTTCGATTCACAGTCGTTCACAAGTTGTTCGGGTACCCGTGGAGACTCGGTGGATGTGCACTGCTCATGATTCCCAACAAGGATGAATCAGCTGTACAGTGCTTCCATGCTTTTCAATGGTGAGTTGAGCGTTCAAGCTGCATGATCAATCATATTATATACAAATCTAATCTAATCTCCTACTACTCAATTGCAAATAGTAACCAAGCTGTGTAGGTTGTTCATAAGGGAATGCCTTGGTTGTACTTAGGCCCCTACAGATAACTCATCCATCATAGGAGTCGATCGCTGTGTGGGAAGCGATTTGTTACCGTTCAGCAGAAGCCAGTGATGGAACGGTGCTATATCATGTATTGTAGATGTTCAACAAACCGTTGCGAGCGAGCCCGAATAGCCTTGCGTTTAAGGTGGTCGATTCACAGTCGTTCACACGTGGTTCGAGTAGCCGTGGGGACTCGGTGGATGTGCACTGCTCATGATTCCCAACAAGGATGAATAAGCTGTACAGTGCTTCCATGCTTTTCGATGGTGAGTTGAGCGTTCAAGCTGCATGATCAATCATATTATATACAAATCTAATCTAATCTCCTACTACTCAATTGCAAATAGTAACCAAGCTGTGTAGGTTGTTCATAACGGAATGACTCGGTTGTACTTAGGCCCCTACAGAGAAGTCATCCATCATAGGAGTCCATCGCTGTGTGGGAAGCAGGTTGTTACCGTTCAAAGGAAGCCGATGAATAAATAGTGTTATAATATGTAGTGTAGATGTTCAACAAACCTTTGAGAGTGACCCCGAATAGCATTGCGGTGAAGGCGTTCGATTCACAGTCGTTCACACGTGGTTCGAGTAGCCGTGGGGACTCGGTGGATGTGCACTGCTCATGATTCCCAACAAGGATGAATCAGCTGTACAGTGCTTCCATGCTTTTCAATGGTGAGTTGAGCGTTCAAGCTGCATGATCAATCATATTATATACAAATCTAATCTAATCTCCTACTACTCAATTGCAAATAGTAACCAATCTGTGTAGGTTGTTCATAACGGATTGCCTTCAATGTACTTAGGCCCCCACAGAGAAGTCATCCATCATAGGAGTCGATCGCTGTGTGGGAAGCGGGTTGTTACCGTTCAAAAGAAGCCGATGAATAAATGGTGTTATAATATGTAGTGTAGATGTTCAACAAACCGTTGAGAGCGAGCCCGAATAGCGTTGTGGTTAAGGCGTTCGATTCATAGTTTTTCACACGTGGTTCGAGTACACGTGGGGACTCGGTGGATGTGCAATGCTCATGATTCCCAACAAGGATGAATCAGCTGTACAGTGCTTCCATGCTTTTCAATGGTGAGTTGAGCGTTCAAGCTGCATGATCAATCATATTATATACAAATCTAATCTAATCTCCTACTACTCAATTGCAAATAGTAACCAAGCTGTGTAGGTTGTTCATAAGGGAATGCCTTCGTTGTACTATGGGCCCGACAGAGAAATCCTCCATCATAGGAATCGATCGCTGTGTGGGAAGCGGGTTGTTACCGTTCAGAAGAAGCCAGTGATGGAACGGTGCTATATCATGCAGTGTAGATGTTCAACAAACCGTTGCGAGCGAGCCCGAATAGCCTTGCGTTTAAGGTGGTCGATTCACAGTCGTTCACACGTGGTTCGAGTACCCGTGGGGACTCGGTGGATGTGCACTGCTCATGATTCCCATCAAGGATGAATCAGCTGTACAGTGCTTCCATGCTTTTCAATGGTGAGTTGAGCGTTCAATCTGCATGATCAATCATATTATATACAAATCTAATCTAATCTCCTACGACTCAATTGCAAATAGTAACCAAGCTGTGTAGGTTGTTCCTAATGCAATGAATTCGTTGTACTGAGGCACCTACAGAGAAGTCATCCATCATAGGAGTCGATCGCTGTGTGGGAAGCGGGTTGTTACCGTTCAAAGGAAGCCGATGAATAAATGGTGTTATAATATGTAGTGTGGATGTTCAACAAACCGTTGAGAGTGACCCCGAATAGCATTGCGGTGAAGGCGTTCGATTCACAGTCGTTCACACGTGGTTCGAGTAGCCGTGGGGACTCGGTGGATGTGCACTGCTCATGATTCCCAACAAGGATGAATCAGCTGTACAGTGCTTCCATGCTTTTCAATGGTGAGTTGTGCGTTCAAGCTGCATGATCAATCATATTACATACAAATCTAATCTAATCTCCTACTACTCAATTGCAAATAGTAACCAAGCTGTGTAGGTTGTTCATAATGCAATGAATTCGTTGTACTGAGGCCCCTACAGATAACTCATCCATCATAAGAGTCGATCGCTGTGTGGGAAGCGGGTTGTTACCGTTCAAAAGAAGCCGATGAATAAATGGTGTTATAATATGTAGTGTAGATGTTCAACAAACCGTTGAGAGCGAGCCCGAATAGCATTGCGGTGAAGGCGTTCGATTCGCAGTCGTTCACACGTGGTTCGAGTACCCGTGGGGACTCGGTGGATGTGCAATGCTCATGATTCCCAACAAGGATGAATCATCTGTACAGTGCTTCCATGCTTTTCAATGGTGAGTTGAGCGTTCAAGCTGCATGATCAATCATATTATATACAAATCTAATCTAATCTCCTACTACTCATTTGCAAATAGTAACCAAGCTGTGTAGGTTGTTCATAACGGAATGCCTTGGTTGTACTTAGGCCCCTACAGATAACTCATCCATCATAGGAGTCGATCGCTGTGTGGGAAGCGGGTTGTTACCGTTCAGAAGAAGCCAGTGACACAACGCTGCTATATCATGTAGTGTAGATGTTCAACAAACCGTTGAGAGCGAGCCCGAATAGCCTTGCGGTTAAGGTGTTCGATTCACAGTCGTTCACACGTGGTTCGAGTACCCGTGGGGACTCGGTGGATGTGCATTGCTCATGATTCCCAACAAGGATGAATAAGCTGTACAGTGCTTCCATGCTTTTCAATGGTGAGTTGAGCGTTCAAGCTGCATGATCAATCATATTATATACAAATCTAATCTAATCTCCTACTACTCAATTGCAAATGGTAAACAAACTGTGTAGGTTGTTCATTACGGATTGACTCGGTTGTACTCAGACCCTACAGAGAAGTCATCCATCATAGGAGTCGATCGCTGTGTGGGTAGCAGGTTGTTACCGTTCAAAGGAAGCCGATGAATAAATGGTGTTATAAAATATAGTGTAGATGTTCAACAAACCGTTGAGAGGGAGCCCGAATAGCCTTGCGGTTAAGGCGTTCGATTCACAGTCGTTCACACGTGGTTCGAGTAGCCGTGGGGACTCGGTGGATGTGCACTGCTCATGATTCCCAACAAGGATGAATAAGCTGTACAGTGCTTCCATGCTTTTCGATGGTGAGTTGAGCGTTCAAGCTGCATGATCAATCATATTATATACAAATCTAATCTAATCTCCTACTACTCAATTGCAAATAGTAACCAAGCTTTGTAGGTTGTTCATAACGGATTGCCTTCAATGTACTTAGGCCCCCACAGAGAAGTCATCCATCATAGGAGTCGATCGCTGTGTGGGAAGCGGGTTGTTACCGTTCAAAAGAAGCCGATGAATAAATGGTGTTATAACATGTAGTGTAGATGTTCAACAAACCGTTGAGAGCGAGCCCGAATAGCCTTGTGGTTAAGGCGTTCGATTCATAGCTTTTCACACGTGGTTCGAGTACCCGTGGGGACTCGGTGGATGTGCACTGCTCATGATTCCCAACAAGGATGAATCAGCTGTACAGTGCTTCCATGCTTTTCAATGGTGAGTTGAGCGTTCAAGCTGCATGATCAATCATATTATATACAAATCTAATCTAATCTCCTACTACTCAATTGCAAATAGTAACCAAGCTGTGTAGGTTGTTCATAACGGAATGCCTTGGTTGTACTGAGGCCCCTACAGAGAAGTCATCCATCATAGGAGTCGATCGCTGTGTGGGAATCGATTTGTTACCGTTCAGAAGAAGCCAGTGATGGAACGGTGCTATATCATGTAGTGTAGATGTTCAACAAACCGTTGCGAGCGAGCCCGAATAGCCTTGCGTTTAAGGTGTTCGATTCACAGTCATTCACACGTGGTTCGAGTACCCGTGGGGACTCGGTGGATGTGCACTGCTCATGATTCCCAACAAGGATGAATCAGCTGTACAGTGCTTCCATGCTTTTCAATGGTGAGTTGAGCGTTCAAGCTGCATGATCAATCATATTATATACAAATCTAATCTAATCTCCTACTACTCAATTGCAAATGGCAACCAAACTGTGTAGGTTGTTCATAACGGAATGACTCGGTTGTACTTGGGCCCCTACAGAGAAGTCATCCATCATAGGAGTCGATCGCTGTGTGGGAAGCAGGTTGTTACCGTTCAAAGGAAGCCGATGAATAAATGGTGTTATAATATGTAGTGTAGATGTTCAACAAACCGTTGAGAGCGAGCCCGGATAGCCTTGCGGTGAAGGCGTTCGATTCACAGTCGTTCACACGTGGTTCGAGTAGCCGTGGGGACTCGGTGGATGTGCACTGCTCATGATTCCCAACAAGGATGAATAAGCTGTACAGTGCTTCCATGCTTTTCAATGGTGAGTTGAGCGTTCAAGCTGCATGATCAATCATATTATATACAAATCTAATCTAATCTCCTACTACTCAATTGCAAATAGTAACCAAGCTTTGTAGGTTGTTCATAACGGATTGACTTCAATGTACTTAGGCCCCCACAGAGAAGTCATCCATCATAGGAGTCGATCGCTGTGTGGGAAGCAGGTTGTTACCGTTCAAAAGAAGCCGATGAATAAATGGTGTTATAATATGTAGTGTAGATGTTCAACAAACCGTTGAGAGCGAGCCCGAATGGCCTTGTGGTTAAGGCGTTCGATTCATAGTTTTTCAGACGTGGTTCGAGTACACGTGGGGACTCGGTGGATGTGCACTGCTCATGATTCCCAACAAGGATGAATCAGCTGTACAGTGCTTCCATGCTTTTCAATGGTGAGTTGAGCGTTCAAGCTGCATGATCAATCATATTATATACAAATCTAATCTAATCTCCTACTACTCAATTGCAAATAGTAACCAAGCTGTGTAGGTTATTCGTAACGGAATGCTTTGGTTGTTTTGAGGCCCCTACAGAGAAGTCATCCATCATAGGAGTCGATCGCTGTGTGGGAACCGAGTTGTTACCTTTCGAAAATAGCCAGTGATGGAACGGTGCTATATCATGTAGTGTAGATGTTCAACAAACCGTTGAGAAGGAGGCTGAATAGCCTTGTGGTTAAGCCGTTCGATTCACAGTCGTTCACACGTGGTTCGAGTACCCGTGGGGACTCGGTGGATGTGCAATGCTCATGATTCCCAACAAGGATGAATCAGCTGTACAGTGCTTCCATGCTTTTCAATGGTGAGTTGAGCGTTCAAGCTGCATGATCAATCATATTATATACAAATCTAATCTAATCTCCTACTACTCAATTGCAAATAGTAACCAAGCTGTGTAGGTTGTTCATAACGGAATGCCTTGGTTGTACTGAGGCCCCTACAGAGAAGTCATCCATCATAGGAGTCGATCGCTGTGTGGGAAGCAATTTGTTACCGTTCAGAAGAAGCCAGTGATAGAACGGTGCTATATCATGTAGTGTAGATGTTCAACAAACCGTTGCGAGCGAGCCCGAATAGCCTTGCGTTTAAGGTGGTCGATTCACAGTCGTTCACACGTGGTTCGAGTACCCGTGGGGACTCGGTGGATGTGCACTGCTCATGATTCCCAACAAGGATGAATCAGCTGTACAGTGCTTCCATGCTTTTCAATGGTGAGTTGAGCGTTCAAGCTGCATGATCAATCATATTATATACAAATCTAATCTAATCTCCTACTACTCAATTGCAAATAGTAACCAAGCTGTGTAGGTTGTTCATAAGGGAATGCCTTGGTTGTACTTAGGCCCCTACAGAGAAGTCATCCATCATAGGAGTCGATCGCTGTGTGGGAAGCAGGTTGTTACCGTTCAAAAGAAGCCCATGAATAAATGGTGGTATATTATGTAGTGTAGATGTTCAACAAACCGTTGAGAGTGACCCCGAATAGCATTGCGGTGAAGGCGTTCGATTCACAGTCGTTCACACGTGGTTCGAGTACCCGTGGGGACTCGGTGGATGTGCACTGCTCATGATTCCCAACAAGGATGAATCAGCTGTACAGTGCTTCCATGCTTTTCAATGGTGAGTTGAGCGTTCAAGCTGCATGATCAATCATATTATATACAAATCTAATCTAATCTCCTACTACTCAATTGCAAATTGTAACCAAGCTTTGTAGGTTGTTCATAACGGATTGCCTTCAATGTACTTAGGCCCCCACAGAGAAGTCATCCATCATAGGAGTCGATCTCTGTGTGGGAAGCAGGTTGTTACCGTTCAAAAGAAGCCGATGAATAAATGGTGTTATAACATGTAGTGTAGATGTTCAACAAACCGTTGAGAGCGAGCCCGAATAGCCTTGTGGTTAAGGCGTTCGATTCATAGTTTTTCACACGTGGTTCGAGTACACGTGGGGACTCGGTGGATGTGCACTGCTCATGATTCCCAACAAGGATGAATCAGCTGTACAGTGCTTCCATGCTTTTCAATGGTGAGTTGAGCGTTCAAGCTGCATGATCAATCATATAATATACAAATCTAATCTAATCTCCTACTACTCAATTGCAAATAGTAACCAAGCTGTGTAGGTTGTTCATAATGGAATGCCTTGGTTGTACTGAGGCCCCTACAGAGAAGTCATCCATCATAGGAGTCGATCGCTGTGTGGGAAGCGGTTTGTTACCTTTCGAAAATAGCCAGTGATGGAACGGTGCTATATCATGTAGTGTAGATGTTCAACAAACCGTTGAGAGGGAGCCTGAATTGCCTTGTGGTTAAGCCGTTCGATTCACAGTCGTTCACACGTGGTTCGAGTACCCGTGGGGACTCGGTGGATGTGCACTGCTCATGATTCCCAACAAGGATGAATCAGCTGTACAGTGCTTCCATGCTTTTCAATGGTGAGTTGAGCGTTCAAGCTGCATGATCAATCATATTATATACAAATCTAATCTAATCTCCTACTACTCAATTGCAAATAGTAACCAAGCTGTGTAGGTTGTTCATAAGGGAATGCCTTGGTTGTACTTAGGCCAGTACAGAGAAGTCATCCATCATAGGAGTCGATCGCTGTGTGGGAAGCGATTTGTTACCGTTCAGAAGAAGCCAGTGAAGGAACGGTGCTATATCATGTAGTGTATATGTTCAAAAAACAATTGAGAGGAAGCCCGAATAGCCTTGCGGTTAAGGTGTTCGATTCACAGTCGTTCACACGTGGTTCGAGTACCCGTGGGGACTCGGTGGATGTGCACTGCTCATGATTCCCAACAAGGATGAATCAGCTGTACGGTGCTTCCATGCTTTTCAATGGTGAGTTGAGCGTTCAAGCTGCATGATCAATCATATTATATACAAATCTAATCTAATCTCCTACTACTCAATTGCAAATAGTAACCAAGCTGTGTAGGTTATTCGTAACGGAATGCTTTGGTTGTTTTGAGGCCCCTACAGAGAAGTCATCCATCATAGGAGTCGATCGCTGTGTGGGAAGCAGGTTGTGACAGTTCAAAAGAACCGATGAATAAATGGTGTTATAACATGTAGTGTAGATGTTCAACAAACCGTTGAGAGCGAGCCCGAATGGCCTTGTGGTTAAGGCGTTCGATTCATAGTTTTTCAGACGTGGTTCGAGTACACGTGGGGACTCGGTGGATGTGCACTGCTCATGATTCCCAACAAGGATGAATCAGCTGTACAGTGCTTCCATGCTTTTCAATGGTGAGTTGAGCGTTCAAGCTGCATGATCAATCATATAATATACAAATCTAATCTAATCTCCTACTACTCAATTGCAAATAGTAACCAAGCTGTGTAGGTTGTTCATAATGGAATGCCTTGGTTGTACTGAGGCCCCTACAGAGAAGTCATCCATCATAGGAGTCGATCGCTGTGTGGGAAGCGGTTTGTTACCTTTCGAAAATAGCCAGTGATGGAACGGTGCTATATCATGTAGTGTAGATGTTCAACAAACCGTTGAGAGGGAGCCTGAATTGCCTTGTGGTTAAGCCGTTCGATTCACAGTCGTTCACACGTGGTTCGAGTACCCGTGGGGACTCGGTGGATGTGCACTGCTCATGATTCCCAACAAGGATGAATCAGCTGTACAGTGCTTCCATGCTTTTCAATGGTGAGTTGAGCGTTCAAGCTGCATGATCAATCATATTATATACAAATCTAATCTAATCTCCTACTACTCAATTGCAAATAGTAACCAAGCTGTGTAGGTTGTTCATAAGGGAATGCCTTGGTTGTACTTAGGCCAGTACAGAGAAGTCATCCATCATAGGAGTCGATCGCTGTGTGGGAAGCGATTTGTTACCGTTCAGAAGAAGCCAGTGAAGGAACGGTGCTATATCATGTAGTGTATATGTTCAAAAAACAATTGAGAGGAAGCCCGAATAGCCTTGCGGTTAAGGTGTTCGATTCACAGTCGTTCACACGTGGTTCGAGTACCCGTGGGGACTCGGTGGATGTGCACTGCTCATGATTCCCAACAAGGATGAATCAGCTGTACGGTGCTTCCATGCTTTTCAATGGTGAGTTGAGCGTTCAAGCTGCATGATCAATCATATTATATACAAATCTAATCTAATCTCCTACTACTCAATTGCAAATAGTAACCAAGCTGTGTAGGTTATTAGTAACGGAATGCTTTGGTTGTTTTGAGGCCCCTACAGAGAAGTCATCCATCATAGGAGTCGATCGCTGTGTGGGAAGCAGGTTGTGACAGTTCAAAAGAAGCCGATGAATAAATGGTGTTATAACATGTAGTGTAGATGTTCAACAAACCGTTGAGAGCGAGCCCGAATGGCCTTGTGGTTAAGGCTTTCGATTCATAGTTTTTCAGACGTGGTTCGAGTACACGTGGGGACTCGGTGGATGTGCACTGCTCATGATTCCCAACAAGGATGAATCAGCTGTACAGTGCTTCCATGCTTTTCAATGGTGAGTTGAGCGTTCAAGCTGCATGATCAATCATATTATATACAAATCTAATCTAATCTCCTACTACTCAATTGCAAATAGTAACCAAGCTGTGTAGGTTATTCGTAACGGAATGCTTTGGTTGTTTTGAGGCCCCTACAGAGAAGTCATCCATCATAGGAGTCGATCGCTGTGTGGGAACCGAGTTGTTACCTTTCGAAAATAGCCAGTGATGGAACGGTGCTATATCATGTAGTGTAGATGTTCAACAAACCGTTGAGAAGGAGGCTGAATAGCCTTGTGGTTAAGCCGTTCGATTCACAGTCGTTCACACGTGGTTCGAGTACCCGTGGGGACTCGGTGGATGTGCACTGCTCATGATTCCCAACAAGGATGAATCAGCTGTACAGTGCTTCCATGCTTTTCAATGGTGAGTTGAGCGTTCAAGCTGCATGATCAATCATATTATATACAAATCTAATCTAATCTCCTACTACTCAATTGCAAATAGTAACCAAGCTGTGTAGGTTGTTCATAAGGGAATGCCTTGGTTGTACTGAGGCCCCTACAGAGAAGTCATCCATCATAGGAGTCGATCGCTGTGTGGGAAGCAATTTGTTACCGTTCAGAAGAAGCCAGTGATAGAACGGTGCTATATCATGTAGTGTAGATGTTCAACAAACCGTTGCGAGCGAGCCCGAATAGCCTTGCGTTTAAGGTGGTCGATTCACAGTCGTTCACACGTGGTTCGAGTAGCCGTGGGGACTCGGTGGATGTGCACTGCTCATGATTCCCAACAAGGATGAATCAGCTGTACAGTGCTTCCATGCTTTTCAATGGTGAGTTGAGCGTTCAAGCTGCATGATCAATCATATTATATACAAATCTAATCTAATCTCCTACTACTCAATTGCAAATAGTAACCAAGCTGTGTAGGTTGTTCATAACGGAATGCCTTGGTTGTACTGAGGCCCATACAGAGAAGTCATCCATCATAGGAGTCGATCGCTGTGTGGGAAGCGGGTTGTTACCGTTCAAAAGAAGCCCATGAATAAATGGTGGTATATTATGTAGTGTAGATGTTCAACAAACCGTTGAGAGTGACCCCGAATAGCATTGCGGTGAAGGCGTTCGATTCACAGTCGTTCACACGTGGTTCGAGTACCCGTGGGGACTCGGTGGATGTGCACTGCTCATGATTCCCAACAAGGATGAATAAGCTGTACAGTGCTTCCATGCTTTTCAATGGTGAGTTGAGCGTTCAAGCTGCATGATCAATCATATTATGTACAAATCTAATCTAATCTCCTACTACTCAATTGCAAATTGTAACCAAGCTTTGTAGGTTGTTCATAACGGATTGCCTTCAATGTACTTAGGCCCCCACAGAGAAGTCATCCATCATAGGAGTCGATCTCTGTGTGGGAAGCAGGTTGTTACCGTTCAAAAGAAGCCGATGAATAAATGGTGTTATAATATGTAGTGTAGATGTTCAACAAACCGTTGAGAGCGAGCCCGAATAGCCTTGTGGTTAAGGCGTTCGATTCATAGTTTTTCACACGTGGTTCGAGTACACGTGGGGACTCGGTGGATGTGCACTGCTCATGATTCCCAACAAGGATGAATCAGCTGTACAGTGCTTCCATGCTTTTCAATGGTGAGTTGAGCGTTCAAGCTGCATGATCAATCATATTATATACAAATCTAATCTAATCTCCTACTACTCAATTGCAAATAGTAACCAAGCTGTGTAGGTTGTTCATAACGGAATGCCTTGGTTGTACTGAGGCCCCTACAGAGAAGTCATCCATCATAGGAGTCGATCGCTGTGTGGGAAGCGGTTTGTTACCTTTCGAAAATAGCCAGTGATGGAACGGTGCTATATCATGTAGTGTAGATGTTCAACAAACCGTTGAGAGGGAGCCTGAATTGCCTTGTGGTTAAGCCGTTCGATTCACAGTCGTTCACACGTGGTTCGAGTACCCGTGGGGACTCGGTGGATGTGCACTGCTCATGATTCCCAACAAGGATGAATCAGCTGTACAGTGCTTCCATGCTTTTCAATGGTGAGTTGAGCGTTCAAGCTGCATGATCAATCATATTATATACAAATCTAATCTAATCTCCTACTACTCAATTGCAAATAGTAACCAAGCTGTGTAGGTTGTTCATAAGGGAATGCCTTGGTTGTACTTAGGCCAGTACAGAGAAGTCATCCATCATAGGAGTCGATCGCTGTGTGGGAAGCGATTTGTTACCGTTCAGAAGAAGCCAGTGAAGGAACGGTGCTATATCATGTAGTGTATATGTTCAAAAAACAATTGAGAGGAAGCCCGAATAGCCTTGCGGTTAAGGTGTTCGATTCACAGTCGTTCACACGTGGTTCGAGTACCCGTGGGGACTCGGTGGATGTGCACTGCTCATGATTCCCAACAAGGATGAATCAGCTGTACAATGCTTCCATGCTTTTCAATGGTGAGTTGAGCGTTCAAGCTGCATGATCATTCATATTTTATACAAATCTAATCTAAACTCGCACTACTCAATTGCAAATAGTAACCAAGCTGTGTAGGTTGTTCATAAGGGAATGCCTTGGTTGTACTTAGGCCCCTACAGAGAAGTCATCCATCATAGGAGTCGATGGCTGTGTGGGAAGCGATTTGTTACCGTTCAAAAGAAGCCAGTGATGGAACGGTGATATATCATGTAGTGTAGATGTTCAACAAACCGATGAGGGCGTGCCGGAATAGATTATTGTTTAGGATGTTCGTTTCACAGTCTTTCACACGTGGTTCGAGTACCCGTGGGGACTCGGTGGATGTGCACTGCTCATGATTCCCAACAAGGATGAATCAGCTGTACGGTGCTTCCATGCTTTTCAATGGTGAGTTGAGCGTTCAAGCTGCATGATCATTCATATTATATACAAATCCAATCTAATCTCTTACTACTCAATTGCAAATAGTAAACAAGCTGTGTAGGTTGTTCATAACGGAATGACTCGGTTGTACTGAGGCCCCTACAGAGAAGTCATCCATCATAGGAGTCGATCACGGTGTGGGAAGCGAATTGTTACCGTTCAGTCGACGTCGGTGATGGAAGGGTGCTATATCGTGTAGTAAAGATGTTCAACAAACCGTTGAGAGCGAGCCCGAATAGCCTTGTGGTTAAGGCGTTCGATTCACAGTCGTTCACACGTGGTTCGAGTAGCCGTGGGGACTCGGTGGATGTGCACTGCTCATGATTCCCAACAAGGATGAATCAGCTGTACAGTGCTTCCATGCTTTTCAATGGTGAGTTGAGCGTTCAAGCTGCATGATCAATCATATTATATACAAATCTTATCTAATCTCCTACTACTCAATTGCAAATACTAACCAAGCTGTGTAGGTTGTTCACAAGGCAATGAATTCGTTGTACTGAGGCCCCTACAGAGAAGTCATCCAACATAGGAGTCGATCGCTCTGTGGGAAGCAAGTTGTTGCCGTTCAAAAGAAGCCAGTGAAGAAATTGTGCATTATAATATATTGTAGATGTTCAACAAACCGTTGAGAGCGAGCCCGAATAGCCTTGCGTTTAAGGTGTTCGATTCACAGTCAGTCACACGTGGTTCGAGTACCCGTGGGGACTCGGTGGATGTGCACCGCTCATGATTCCCAACAAGGATGAATCAGCTGTACAATGCTTCCATGCTTTTCAATGGTGGGTTGAGCGTTCAAGCTGCATGATCAATCATATTATATACAAATCTAATCTAATCTCCTACTACTCAATTGCAAATAGTAACCAAGCTGTGTAGGTTGTTCATAACGGAATGCCTTTGTTGTACTGAGGCCCCTACAGAGAAGTCATCCATCATAGGAGTCGATCGCTGTGTGGGAAGCGGGTTGTTACCGTTCAAAAGAAGCCAGTGAAGAAATGGTGCATTATAATATATTGTAGATGTTCAACAAACCGTTGAGAGCGAGCCCGGATAGACTTTTGTTTAAATTTTTCGATTCACAGTCGTTCACACGTGGTTCGAGTACCCATGGGGACTCGGTGGATGTGCACTGCTCATGATTCCCAACAAGGATGAATCAGCTGTACGGTGCTTCCATGCTTTTCAATGGTGAGTTGAGCGTTCAAGCTGCATGATCAATCATATTATATACAAATCCAATCTAATCTCTTACTACTCAAATTCAAATAGTAACCAAGCTGTGTAGGTTGTTCATAACGGAATGACTCGGTTGTACTGAGGCCCCTACAGAGAAGTCATCCATCATAGGAGTCGATCACGGTGTGGGAAGCGAATTGTTACCGTTCAATCGACGTCGGTGATGGAAGGGTGCTATATCGTGTAGTGTAGATGTTCAACAAACCGTTGAGAGCGAGCCCGAATAGCCTTGCGGTTAAGGTGTTCGATTCACAGTCGTTCACACGTGGTTCGAGTACCCGTGGGGACTCGGTGGATGTGCACTGCTCATGATTCCCAACAAGGATGAATCAGCTGTACAGTGCTTCCATGCTTTTCAATGGTGAGTTGAGCGTTCAAGCTGCATGATCAATCATATTATATACAAATCTAATCTAATCTCTTACTACTCAATTGCAAATAGTAACCAAGCTGTGTAGGTTGTTCATAACGGAATGACTCGGTTGTATTGAGGGCCCTACAGAGAAGTCATCCATCATAGGAGTCGATCACTGTGTGTGAAGCGGTTTGTTACCGTTCAGAAGAAGCCAGTGATGGAACGGTGCTATATCATGTAGTGTAGATGTTCAACAAACCGTTGATAGCGAGCCCAGAAAATCTTTTGTTTAAATTGTTCGATTCACAGTCGTTCACACGTGGTTCGAGTACCCGTGGGGACTCGGTGGATGTGCACTGCTCATGATTCCCAACAAGGATGAATCAGCTGTACAGTGCTTCTATGCTTTTCAATGGTGAGTTGAGCGTTCAAGCTGCATGATCAATCATATTATATACAAATCTAATCTAATCTCCTACTACTCAATTGCAAATAGTAACCAATCTGTGTACGTTGTTGATAAGGGAATGCCTTCGTTGTACTGAGGCCCCTACGGATAAGTCATCCAACGTAAGTATGGATCGCTGTGTGGGAAGCGGATTGTTACCGTTCATAAGAAGTCGGTGATGGAACGGTGATATATCATGTATTGTGGATGTTCAACAAACCGTTGAGAGCGAGCCCGGATAGCCTTTTGGTTAAGGTGTTCGATTCACAGTCGTTTACACGTGGTTCGAGTACCCGTGGGGACTGGGTGAATGTGCACTGCTCATGATTCCCAACAAGGATGAATCAGCTGTACAGTGCTTCCATGCTTTTCAATGGTGAGTTGAGCGTTCAAGCTGCATGATCAATCATATAATATACAAATCTAATCTAATCTCCTACTACTCAATTGCAAATAGTAACCAAGCTGTGTAGGTTGTTCATAAGGGAATGCCTTGGTTGTACTGAGGCCCCTACAGAGAAGTCATCCATCATAGGAGTCGATCGCTGTGTGGGAAGCGGGTTGTTACCGTTCAAAAGAAGCCAGTGAAGAAATGGTGCATTATAATATATTGTAGATGTTCAACAAACCGTTGAGAGCGAGCCCGGATAGACTTTTGTTTAAATTTTTCGATTCACAGTCGTTCACACGTGGTTCGAGTACCCATGGGGACTCGGTGGATGTGCACTGCTCATGATTCCCAACAAGGATGAATCAGCTGTACGGTGCTTCCATGCTTTTCAATGGTGAGTTGAGCGTTCAAGCTGCATGATCAATCATATTATATACAAATCCAATCTAATCTCTTACTACTCAAATTCAAATAGTAACCAAGCTGTGTAGGTTGTTCATAACGGAATGACTCGGTTGTACTGAGGCCCCTACAGAGAAGTCATCCATCATAGGAGTCGATCACGGTGTGGGAAGCGAATTGTTACCGTTCAATCGACGTCGGTGATGGAAGGGTGCTATATCGTGTAGTGTAGATGTTCAACAAACCGTTGAGAGCGAGCCCGAATAGCCTTGCGGTTAAGGTGTTCGATTCACAGTCGTTCACACGTGGTTCGAGTACCCGTGGGGACTCGGTGGATGTGCACTGCTCATGATTCCCAACAAGGATGAATCAGCTGTACAGTGCTTCCATGCTTTTCAATGGTGAGTTGAGCGTTCAAGCTGCATGATCAATCATATTATATACAAATCTAATCTAATCTCCTACTACTCAATTGCAAATAGTAACCAATCTGTGTACGTTGTTGATAAGGGAATGCCTTCGTTGTACTGAGGCCCCTACGGATAAGTCATCCAACGTAAGTATGGATCGCTTTGTGGGAAGCGGATTGTTACCGTTCATAAGAAGTCGGTGATGGAACGGTGATATATCATGTATTGTGGATGTTCAACAAACCGTTGAGAGCGAGCCCGGATAGCCTTTTGGTTAAGGTGTTCGATTCACAGTCGTTTACACGTGGTTCGAGTACACGTGGGGACTGGGTGAATGTGCACTGCTCATGATTCCCAACAAGGATGAATCAGCTGTACAGTGCTTCCATGCTTTTCAATGGTGAGTTGAGCGTTCAAGCTGCATGATCAATCATATAATATACAAATCTAATCTAATCTCCTACTACTCAATTGCAAATAGTAACCAAGCTGTGTAGGTTGTTCATAACGGAATGCCTTTGTTGTACTGAGGCCCCTACAGAGAAGTCATCCATCATAGGAGTCGATCGCTGTGTGGGAAGCGGGTTGTTACCGTTCAAAAGAAGCCAGTGATAGAACGGTGCTATATCATGTATTGTAGATGTTCAACAAACCGTTGAGAGCGAGCCCGGATAGCATTTTGGTTAAGGTGGTCGATTCACAGTCGTTTACACGTGGTTCGAGTACCCGTGGGGACTCGGTGGATGTGCACTGCTCATGATTCCCAACAAGGATGAATCAGCTGTACGGTGCTTCCATGCTTTTCAATGGTGAGTTGAGCGTTCAAGCTGCATGATCAATCATATTATATACAAATCCAATCTAATCTCTTACTACTCAAATTCAAATAGTAACCAAGCTGTGTAGGTTGTTCATAACGGAATGACTCGGTTGTACTGAGGCCCCTACAGAGAAGTCATCCATCATAGGAGTCGATCACGGTGTGGGAAGCGAATTGTTACCGTTCAATCGACGTCGGTGATGGAAGGGTGCTATATCGTGTAGTGTAGATGTTCAACAAACCGTTGAGAGCGAGCCCGAATGGCCTTGTGGTTAAGGCGTTCGATTCACAGTCGTTCACACGTGGTTCGAGTACCCGTGGGGACTCGGTGGATGTGCACTGCTCATGATTCCCAACAAGGATGAATCAGCTGTACAGTGCTTCCATGCTTTTCAATGGTGAGTTGAGCGTTCAAGCTGCATGATCAATCATATTTTATACAAATCTTATCTAATCTCCTACTACTCAATTGCAAATACTAACCAAGCTGTGTAGGTTGTTCATAAGGCAATGAATTCGTTGTACTTAGGCCCCTACAGAGAAGTCATCCATCATAGGAGTCGATCGCTGTGTGGGACGCGAGTTGCTTCCGTTCAAAAGAAGCAAGTGATGGAACGGTGATATGTCATGTAGTGTAGATGTTCAACAAACCGTTGAGAGCGAGCCCGAATAGCCTTGCGTTTAAGGTTTTCGATTCACAGTCAGTCACACGTGGTTCGAGTACCCGTGGGGACTCGGTGGATGTGCACTGCTCATGATTCCCAACAAGGATGAATCAGCTGTACAGTGCTTCCATGCTTTTCAATGGTGAGTTGAGCGTTCAAGCTGCATGATCAATCATATTATATACAAATCCAATCTAATCTCTTACTACTCAAATTCAAATAGTAACCAAGCTGTGTAGGTTGTTCATAACGGAATGCCTTGGTTGTACTTAGGCCCCTACAGAGAAGTCATCCATCATAGGAGTCGATCACGGTGTGGGAAGCGAATTGTTACCGTTCAATCGACGTCGGTGATGGAAGGGTGCTATATCGTGTAGTGTAGATGTTAAACAAACCGTTGAGAGCGAGCCCGATTAGCCTCTTGTTTAAATTTTTCGATTCACAGTCGTTCACACGTGGTTCGAGTACCCGTGGGGACTCGGTGGATGTGCACTGCTCATGATTCCCAACAAGGATGAATCAGCTGTACAGTGCTTCCATGCTTTTCAATGGTGAGTTGAGCGTTCAAGCTGCATGATCAATCATATTTTATACAAATCTTATCTAATCTCCTACTACTCAATTGCAAATACTAACCAAGCTGTGTAGGTTGTTCATAAGGCAATGAATTCGTTGTACTTAGGCCCCTATAGAGAAGTCATCCATCATAGGAGTCGATCGCTGTGTGGGACGCGAGTTGCTTCCGTTCAGAAGAAGCAAGTGATGGAACGGTGATATGTCATGTAGTGTAGATGTTCAACAAACCGTTGAGAGCGAGCCCGAATAGCCTTGCGTTTAAGGTGGTCGATTCACAGTCGTTCACACGTGGTTCGAGTACCCGTGGGGACTCGGTGGATGTGCACTGCTCATGATTCCCAACAAGGATGAATCAGCTGTACAATGCTTCCATGCTTTTCAATGGTGAGTTGAGCGTTCAAGCTGCATGATCAATCATATTATATACAAATCTAATCTAATCTCCTACTACTCAATTGCAAATAGTAACCAAGCTGTGTAGGTTGTTCATGAGGGAATGCCTTGGGTGTACTTAGGCCCCTACAGAGACGTCATCTATCATAGGAGTCGATCGCTGTGTGGGACGCGAGTTGCTTCCGTTCAAAAGAAGCAAGTGATGGAACGGTGATATATCATGTAGTGTAGATGTTCAACAAACCGTTGAGAGCGAGCCCGAATAGCCTTGCGTTTAAGGTGGTCGATTCACAGTCGTTCACACGTGGTTCGAGTACCCGTGGGGACTCGGTGGATGTGCACTGCTCATGATTCCCAACAAGGATGAATCAGCTGTACAATGCTTCCATGCTTTTCAATGGTGGGTTGAGCGTTCAAGCTGCATGATCAATCATATTATATACAAATCTAATCTAATCTCCTACTACTCAATTGCAAATAGTAACCAAGCTGTGTAGGTTGTTCATAACGGAATGCCTTTGTTGTACTGAGGCCCCTACAGAGAAGTCATCCATCATAGGAGTCGATCGCTGTGTGGGAAGCGGGTTGTTACCGTTCAAAAGAAGCCAGTGAAGAAATGGTGCATTATAATATATTGTAGATGTTCAACAAACCGTTGAGAGCGAGCCCGGATAGAATTTTGTTTAAATTTTTCGATTCACAGTCGTTCACACGTGGTTCGAGTACCCGTGGGGACTCGGTGGATGTGCACTGCTCATGATCCCCAACAAGGATGAATCAGCTGTACAGTGCTTCCATGCTTTTCAATGGTGAGTTGAGCGTTCAAGCTGCATGATCAATCATATTATATACAAATCTAATCTAATCTCCTACTACTCAATTGCAAATAGTAACCAAGCTGTGTAGGTTGTTCATAACGGAATGCCTTGGTTGTACTTAGGCCCCCACAGAGAAGTCATCCATCATAGGAGTCGATCGCTGTGTGGGAAGCGGGTTGTTACCGTTCAAAAGAAGCCAGGGAAGAAATGGTGCATTATAATATATTGTAGATGTTCAACAAACCGTTGAGAGCGAGCCCGGATAGACTTTTGTTTAAATTGTTCGATTCACAGTCGTTCACACGTGGTTCGAGTACCCGTGGGGACTCGGTGGATGTGCACTGCTCATGATTCCCAACAAGGATGAATCAGCTGTACAGTGCTTCCATGCTTTTCAATGGTGAGTTGTGCATTCAAGCTGCATGATCATTCATATTATATACAAATCTAATCTAATCTCCTACTACTCAATTGCAAATAGTAACCAAGCTGTGTAGGTTGTTCATAACGGAATGCCTTTGTTGTACTGAGGCCCCTACAGAGACGTCATCCATCATAGGAGTCGATCGCTGTGTGGGAAGTGGGTTGTTACCTTTCAGAAGAAGCCAGTGACACAACGCTGATATATTATGTAGTGTAGATGTTCAACAAACCGTAGAGAGCGAGCCCGAATTGCCTTTTCTTTAAATTGTTCGATTCACAGTCGTTCACACGTGGTTCGAGTACCCGTGGGGACTCGGTGGATGTGCACTGCTCATGATTCCCAACAAGGATGAATCAGCTGTACAATGCTTTCATGCTTTTCAATGGTGTGTTATGCATTCAAGCTGCATGATCAATCATATTATATACAAATCTAATCTAATCTCCTACTACTCAATTGCAAATGGTAAACAAGCTGTGTAGGTTGTTCATAAGGCAATGAATTCGTTGTACATAAGCGCCTACAGAGAAGTCATCCATCATAGGAGTCGATCGCTGTGTGGGACGCGAGTTGCTTCCGTTCAAAAGAAGCAAGTGATGGAACGGTGATATGTCATGTAGTGTAGATGTTCAACAAACCGTTGAGAGCGAGCCCGAATAGCCTTGCGTTTAAGGTGGTCGATTCACAGTCGTTCACACGTGGTTCGAGTACCCGTGGGGACTCGGTGGATGTGCACTGCTCATGATTCCCAACAAGGATGAATCAGCTGTACAATGCTTCCATGCTTTTCAATGGTGAGTTGAGCGTTCAAGCTGCATGATCAATCATATTATATACAAATCTAATCTAATCTCCTACTACTCAATTGCAAATAGTAACCAAGCTGTGTAGGTTGTTCATAACGGAATGCCTTGGGTGTACTTAGGCCCCTACAGAGACGTCATCTATCATAGGAGTCGATCGCTGTGTGGGACGCGAGTTGCTTCCGTTCAAAAGAAGCAAGTGATGGAACGGTGATATATCATGTAGTGTAGATGTTCAACAAACCGTTGAGAGCGAGCCCGAATAGCCTTGCGTTTAAGGTGTTCGATTCACAGTCGTTCACACGTGGTTCGAGTACCCGTGGGGACTCGGTGGATGTGCACTGCTCATGATTCCCAACAAGGATGAATCAGCTGTACGGTGCTTCCATGCTTTTCAATGGTGAGTTGAGCGTTCAAGCTGCATGATCAATCATATTATATACAAATCTAATCTAATCTCCTACTACTCAATTGCAAATAGTAACCAAGCTGTGTAGGTTGTTCATAACGGAATGCCTTTGTTGTACTGAGGCCCCTACAGAGAAGTCATCCATCATAGGAGTCGATCGCTGTGTGGGAAGCGGGTTGTTACCGTTCAAAAGAAGCCAATGAAGAAATGGTGCATTATAATATATTGTAGATGTTCAACAAACCGTTGAGAGCGAGCCCGGATAGACTTTTGTTTAAATTTTTCGATTCACAGTCGTTCACACGTGGTTCGAGTACCCGTGGGGACTCGGTGGATGTGCACTGCTCATGATCCCCAACAAGGATGAATCAGCTGTACAGTGCTTCCATGCTTTTCAATGGTGAGTTGAGCGTTCAAGCTGCATGATCAATCATATTATATACAAATCTAATCTAATCTCCTACTACTCAATTGCAAATAGTAACCAAGCTGTGTAGGTTGTTCATAACGGAATGCCTTTGTTGTACTGAGGCCCCTACAGAGACGTCATCCATCATAGGAGTCGATCGCTGTGTGGGAAGTGGGTTGTTACCTTTCAGAAGAAGCCAGTGACACAACGCTGATATATTATGTAGTGTAGATGTTCAACAAACCGTAGAGAGCGAGCCCGAATTGCCTTTTCTTTAAATTGTTCGATTCACAGTCGTTCACACGTGGTTCGAGTACCCGTGGGGACTCGGTGGATGTGCACTGCTCATGATTCCCAACAAGGATGAATCAGCTGTACAATGCTTTCATGCTTTTCAATGGTGTGTTATGCATTCAAGCTGCATGATCAATCATATTATATACAAATCTAATCTAATCTCCTACTACTCAATTGCAAATGGTAAACAAGCTGTGTAGGTTGTTCATAAGGCAATGAATTCGTTGTACATAAGCGCCTACAGAGAAGTCATCCATCATAGGAGTCGATCGCTGTGTGGGACGCGAGTTGCTTCCGTTCAAAAGAAGCAAGTGATGGAACGGTGATATGTCATGTAGTGTAGATGTTCAACAAACCGTTGAGAGCGAGCCCGAATAGCCTTGCGTTTAAGGTGGTCGATTCACAGTCGTTCACACGTGGTTCGAGTACCCGTGGGGACTCGGTGGATGTGCACTGCTCATGATTCCCAACAAGGATGAATCAGCTGTACAATGCTTCCATGCTTTTCAATGGTGAGTTGAGCGTTCAAGCTGCATGATCAATCATATTATATACAAATCTAATCTAATCTCCTACTACTCAATTGCAAATAGTAACCAAGCTGTGTAGGTTGTTCATAACGGAATGCCTTGGGTGTACTTAGGCCCCTACAGAGACGTCATCTATCATAGGAGTCGATCGCTGTGTGGGACGCGAGTTGCTTCCGTTCAAAAGAAGCAAGTGATGGAACGGTGATATATCATGTAGTGTAGATGTTCAACAAACCGTTGAGAGCGAGCCCGAATAGCCTTGCGTTTAAGGTGTTCGATTCACAGTCGTTCACACGTGGTTCGAGTACCCGTGGGGACTCGGTGGATGTGCACTGCTCATGATTCCCAACAAGGATGAATCAGCTGTACGGTGCTTCCATGCTTTTCAATGGTGAGTTGAGCGTTCAAGCTGCATGATCAATCATATTATATACAAATCTAATCTAATCTCCTACTACTCAATTGCAAATAGTAACCAAGCTGTGTAGGTTGTTCATAACGGAATGCCTTTGTTGTACTGAGGCCCCTACAGAGAAGTCATCCATCATAGGAGTCGATCGCTGTGTGGGAAGCGGGTTGTTACCGTTCAAAAGAAGCCAATGAAGAAATGGTGCATTATAATATATTGTAGATGTTCAACAAACCGTTGAGAGCGAGCCCGGATAGACTTTTGTTTAAATTTTTCGATTCACAGTCGTTCACACGTGGTTCGAGTACCCGTGGGGACTCGGTGGATGTGCACTGCTCATGATCCCCAACAAGGATGAATCAGCTGTACAGTGCTTCCATGCTTTTCAATGGTGAGTTGAGCGTTCAAGCTGCATGATCAATCATATTATATACAAATCTAATCTAATCTCCTACTACTCAATTGCAAATAGTAACCAAGCTGTGTAGGTTGTTCATAACGGAATGCCTTGGTTGTACTGAGGCCCCTACAGAGACGTCATCCATCATAGGAGTCGATCGCTGTGTGGGAAGTGGGTTGTTACCTTTCAGAAGAAGCCAGTGACACAACGCTGATATATTATGTAGTGTAGATGTTCAACAAACCGTTGAGAGCGAGCCCGAATCGCCTTTTCTTTAAATTGTTCGATTCACAGTCGTTCACACGTGGTTCGAGTACCCGATGGGACTCGGTGGATGTGCACTGCTCATGATTCCCAACAAGGATGAATCAGCTGTACAATGCTTTCATGCTTTTCAATGGTGTTTTATGCATTCAAGCTGCATGATCAATCATATAATATACAAATCTAATCTAATCTCCTACTACTCAATTGCAAATGGTAAACAAGCTGTGTCGGTTGTTCATAACGGAATGCCTTCGTTGTACTTAAGCCCCCACAGAGAAGTCATCCATCATAGGAGACGATCACTGTGTGGGAAGCGGGTTGTTACCGTTCAAAAGAAGCCCGTGATGGAACGTTGCTATATCAAATAGTGTAGATGTTCAACAAACCGTAGAGAGCGAGCCCGAATAGCCTTGTGGTTAAGGAGTTCGATTCACAGTCGTTCACACGTGGTTCGAGTACCCGTGGGGACTCGGTGGATGTGCACTGCTCATGATTCCCAACAAGGATGAATCAGCTGTACAGTGCTTCCATGCTTTTCAATGGTGAGTTGAGCGTTCAAGCTGCATGATCAATCATATTATATACAAATCTAATCTAATCTCCTACTACTCAATTGCAAATAGTAACCAAGCTTTGTAGGTTGTTCATAACGGATTGCCTTCAATGTACTTAGGCCCCCAGAGAGAAGTCATCCATCATAGGAGTCGATCGCTGTGTGGGAAGCAGGTTTTGACAGTTCAAAAGAAGCCAGTGAAGAAATGGTGCATTATAATATATTGTAGATGTTCAACAAACCGTTGAGAGCGAGCCCGATTAGCCTTATGTTTAAATTGTTCGATTCACAGTCGTTCACACGTGGTTCGAGTACCCGTGGGGACTCGGTGGATGTGCACTGCTCATGATTCCCAACAAGGATGAATCAGCTGTACAGTGCTTCCATGCTTTTCAATGGTGAGTTGTGCATTCAAGCTGCATGATCATTCATATTATATACAAATCTAATCTAATCTCCTACTACTCAATTGCAAATAGTAACCAAGCTGTGTAGGTTGTTCATAACGGAATGCCTTCGTTGTACTTAGGCACCTACAGAGACGTCATCCATCATAGGAGTCGATCGCTGTGTGGGAAGCGGGTTGTTACCGTTCAGAAGAAGCCAGTGACACAACGCTGATATATCATGTAGTGTAGATGTTCAACAAACCGTTGAGGGCGTGCCGGAATAAATTTTTGTTTAGGATGTTCGTTTCACAGAATTTCACACGTGGTTCGAGTACCCGTGGGGACTCGGTGGATGTGCACTGCTCATGATTCCCAACAAGGATGAATCAGCTGTACAGTGCTTCCATGCTTTTCAATGGTGAGTTGTGCATTCAAGCTGCATGATCAATCATATTATATACAAATCTAATCTAATCTCCTACTACTCAACTGCAAATAGTAACCAAGCTGTGTAGGTTGTTCATAACGGAATGCCTTCGTTGTATTTAAGCCCCTACAGAGAAGTCATCCATCATAGGAATCGATCGCTGTGTGGGAAGCGAGTTGATTCCGTTCAAAAGAAGCAAGTGATGGAACGGTGCTATATCATGTAGTGTAGATGTTCAACAAACCGTTGGGAGCGAGCCCGAATAGCCTTGTGGTGTAGGCGTTCGATTCACAGTCGCTCACACGTGGTTCGAGTACCCGTGGGGACTCGGTGGATGTGCACTGCTCATGATTCCCAACAAGGATGAATCAGCTGTACAGTGCTTCCATGCTTTTCAATGGTGAGTTGAGCGTTCAAGCTGCATGATCAATCATATAATATACAAATCTAATCTAATCTCCTACTACTCAATTGCAAATAGTAACCAAGCTGTGTAGGTTGTTCATAAGGGAATGCCTTGGTTGTACTTAGGCCCCTACAGAGAAGTCATCCATCATAGGAGTCCATCGCTGTGTGGGAAGCGGGTTGTTACCGTTCAAAAGAAGCCAGTGATAGAACGGTGCTATATCATGTAGTGTAGATGTTCAACAAACCGTTGAGAGCGATCCCGGATAGCCTTGTGGTTAAGGTGTTCGATTCACAGTCGTTCACACGTGGTTCGAGTACCCGTGGGGACTCGGTGGATGTGCACTGCTCATGATCCCCAACAAGGATGAATCAGCTGTACAGTGCTTCCATGCTTTTCAATGGTGAGTTGAGCGTTCAAGCTGCATGATCATTCATATTATATACAAATCTAATCTAATCTCCTACTACTCAATTGCAAATAGTAACCAAGCTGTGTAGGTTGTTCATAACGGAATGCCTTGGTTGTACTTAGGCCCCTACAGAGAAGTCATCCATCATAGGAGTCGATCGCTGTGTGGAAAGCGCGTTGTTACCTTTCGAAAATAGCCAGTGATGGAACGGTGCTATATCATGTAGTGTAGATGTTCAACAAACCGTTGAGAGCGATCCCGGATAGCCTTGTGGTTAAGGTGTTCGATTCACAGTCGTTCACACGTGGTTCGAGTACCCGTGGGGACTCGGTCGATGTGCAATGCTCATGATTCCCAACAAGGATGAATCAGCTGTACAGTGCTTCCATGCTTTTCAATGGTGAGTTGAGCGTTCAAGCTGCATGATCAATCATATTATATACAAATCTAATCTAATCTCCTACTACTCAATTGCAAATAGTAACCAAGCTGTGTAGGTTGTTCATAACGGAATGCCTTGGTTGTACTTAGGCCCCTACAGAGAAGTCATCCATCATAGGAGTCGATCGCTGTGTGGGAAGCGGGTTGTTACCGTTCAAAAGAAGCCAGTGAAGAAATGGTGCATTATAATATATTGTGGATGTTCAACAAACCGTTGAGAGCGAGCCCGAATAGCCTTGTGGTTTAGGCGTTCGATTCACAGTCGTTCACACGTGGTTCGAGTACCCGTGGGGACTCGGTGGATGTGCACTGCTCATGATTCCCAACAAGGATGAATCAGCTGTACAGTGCTTCCATGCTTTTCAATGGTGAGTTGAGCGTTCAAGCTGCATGATCAATCATATAATATACAAATCTAATCTAATCTCCTACTACTCAATTGCAAATAGTAACCAATCTGTGTAGGTTGTTCATAACGGAATGCCTTGGTTGTACTTAGGCCCCTACAGAGAAGTCATCCATCATAGGAGTCGATCGCTGTGTGGAAAGCGCGTTGTTACCGTTCAGAAGAAGCCAGTGATAGAACGGTGCTATATCATGTATTGTAGATGTTCAACAAACCGTTGAGAGCGATCCCGGATAGACTTTTGTTTAAGGTGGTCGATTCGCAGTCGTTCACACGTAGTTCGAGTACCCGTGGGGACTCGGTGGATGTGCACTGCTCATGATTCCCAACAAGGATGAATCAGCTGTACAGTGCTTCCATGCTTTTCAATGGTGAGTTGTACATTCAAGCTGCATGATCAATCATATTATATACAAATCTAATCTAATCTCCTACTACTCAATTGCAAATAGTAACCAAGCTGTGTAGGTTGTTCATAAGGGAATGCCTTCGTTGTACTAAGGGCCCTACAGAGAAGTCATCCATCATAGGAATCGATCGCTGCGTGGGACGCGAGTTGCTTCCGTTCAAAAGAAGCAAGTGATGGAACGGTGCTATATCATGTAGTGTAGATGTTCAACGAACCGTTGAGAGCGAGCCCGAATAGCCTCGCGGTTAAGGTGTTCGATTCACAGTCGTTCAAACGTGGTTCGAGTACCCGTGGGGACTCGGTGGATGTGCACTGCTCATGATTCCCAACAAGGATGAATCAGCTGTACAGTGCTTCCATGCTTTTCAATGGTGAGTTGAGCGTTCAAGCTGCATGATCAATCATATTATATACAAATCTAATCTAATCTCCTACTACTCAATTGCAAATAGTAACCAAGCTGTGTAGGTTGTTCATAACGGAATGCCTTGGTTGTACTTAGGCCCCTACAGAGAAGTCATCCATCATAGGAGTCGATCGCTGTGTGGGAAGCGAGTTTTTACCTTTCAGAAGAAGCCAGTGATGGAACGTTGCTATATCATGTAGTGTAGATGTTCAACAAACCGTAGAGAGCGAGCCCGAATAGCCTTGTGGTTTAGGCGTTCGATTCACAGTCGTTCACACGTGGTTCGAATACCCGTGGGGACTCGGTAGATGTGCACTGCTCATGATTCCCAACAAGGATGAATCAGCTGTACAGTGCTTCCATGCTTTTCAATGGTGAGTTGAGCGTTCAAGCTGCATGATCAATCATATTATATACAAATCTAATCTAATCTCCTACTACTCAATTGCAAATAGTAACCAATCTGTGTAGGTTGTTCATAACGGAATGCCTTGGTTGTACTGAGGCCCCTACAGAGAAGTCATCCATCATAGGAGTCGATCGCTGTGTGGGAAGCGGGTTGTTACCGTTCAAAAGAAGCCAGTGAAGAAATGGTGCATTATAATATAATGTGGATATTCAACAAACCGTTGAGGGCGTGCCGGAATAGATTATTGTTTAGGATGTTCGTTTCACAGACTTTCACACGTGGTTCGAGTACCCGTGGGGACTCGGTGGATGTGCACTGCTCATGATTCCAACAAGAATGAATCAGCTGTACAGTGCTTCCATGCTTTTCAATGGTGAGTTGAGCGTTCAAGCTGCATGATCAATCATATTATATACAAATCTAATCTAATCTCCTACTACTCAATTGCAAATAGTAACCAAGCTGTGTAGGTTGTTCATAAGGGAATGCCTTCGTTGTACTGAGGCCCCTACGGATAAGTCATCCATCATAGGAGTCGATCGCTGTGTGGGAAGCGGGTTGTTACCGTTCAAAAGAAGCCAGTGATAGAACGGTGATATATCATAGAATGTAGATGTTCAACAAACCGTTGAGAGAGAGCCCGGATAGCCTTGCGGTTAAGGTGTTCGATTCACAGTCGTTCAAACGTGGTTCGAGTACCCGTGGGGACTCGGTGGATGTGCACTGCTCATGATTCCCAACAAGGATGAATCAGCTGTACAGTGCTTCCATGCTTTTCAATGGTGAGTTGAGCGTTCAAGCTGCATGATCAATCATATTATATACAAATCTAATCTAATCTCCTACTACTCAATTGCAAATAGTAACCAAGCTGTGTAGGTTGTTCATAACGGAATGCCTTCGTTGTACTTAGGCCCCCACAGAGAAGTCATCCATCATAGGAGTCGATCGCTGTGTGGGAAGCGAGTTTTTACCTTTCAGAAGAAGCCAGTGATGGAACGGTGCTATATCATGTAGTGTAGATGTTCAACAAACCGTAGAGAGCGAGCCCGAATAGCCTTGTGGTTTAGGCGTTCGATTCACAGTCGTTCACACGTGGTTCGAGTACCCGTGGGGACTCGGTAGATGTGCACTGCTCATGCATCCCAACAAGGATGAATCAGCTGTACAGTGCTTCCATGCTTTTCAATGGTGAGTTGAGCGTTCAAGCTGCATGATCAATCATATAATATACAAATCTAATCTAATCTCCTACTACTCAATTGCAAATATTAACCAATCTGTGTAGGTTGTTCATAACGGAATGCCTTGGTTGTACTGAGGCCCCTACAGAGAAGTCATCCATCATAGGAGTCGATCGCTGTGTGGGAAGCGGGTTGTTACCGTTCAAAAGAAGCCAGTGAAGAAATGGTGCATTATAATATAATGTGGATATTCAACAAACAGTTGAGGGCGTGCCGGAATAGATTATTGTTTAGGATGTTCGTTTCACAGACTTTCACACGTGGTTCGAGTACCCGTGGGGACTCGGTGGATGTGCACTGCTCATGATTCCAACAAGAATGAATCAGCTGTACAGTGCTTCCATGCTTTTCAATGGTGAGTTGAGCGTTCAAGCTGCATGATCAATCATATTATATACAAATCTAATCTAATCTCCTACTACTCAATTGCAAATAGTAACCAAGCTGTGTAGGTTGTTCATAACGGAATGCCTTGGTTGTACTTAGGCCCCTACAGAGAAGTCATCCATCATAGGAGTCGATCGCTGTGTGGAAAGCGCGTTGTTACCGTTCAGAAGAAGCCAGTGATAGAACGGTGATATATCATAGAATGTAGATGTTCAACAAACCGTTGAGAGAGAGCCCGGATAGCCTTGCGGTTAAGGTGTTCGATTCACAGTCGTTCAAACGTGGTTCGAGTACCCGTGGGGACTCGGTGGATGTGCACTGCTCATGATTCCCAACAAGGATGAATCAGCTGTACAGTGCTTCCATGCTTTTCAATGGTGAGTTGAGCGTTCAAGCTGCATGATCAATCATATTATATACAAATCTAATCTAATCTCCTACTACTCAATTGCAAATAGTAACCAAGCTGTGTAGGTTGTTCATAAGGGAATGCCTTGGTTGTACTTAGGCCCCTACAGAGAAGTCATCCATCATAGGAGTCGATCGCTGTGTGGGAAGCAGGTTGTTACCGTTCAAAAGAAGCCAGTGCTGGAACGGTGCTATATCATGTAGTGTAGATGTTCAACAAACCGTTGAGAGCGATCCCGGATAGCCTTGTGGTTAAGGTGTTCGATTCACAGTCGTTCACACGTGGTTCGAGTACCCGTGGGGACTCGGTGGATGTGCACTGCTCATGATCCCCAACAAGGATGAATCAGCTGTACAGTGCTTCTTTGCTTTTCAATGGTGAGTTGAGCGTTCAAGCTGCATGATCAATCATATAATATACAAATCTAATCTAATCTCCTACTACTCGATTGCAAATAGTAACCAAGCTGTGTAGGTTGTTCATAAGGGAATGCCTTGGTTGTACTTAGGCCCCTACAGAGAAGTCATCCATCATAGGAGTCGATCGCTGTGTGGAAAGCGCGTTGTTACCGTTCAGAAGAAGCCAGTGATAGAACGGTGCTATATCATGTATTGTAGATGTTCAACAAACCGTTGAGAGCGATCCCGGATAGACTTTTGTTTAAGGTGGTCGATTCGCAGTCGTTCACACGTAGTTCGAGTACCCGTGGGGACTCGGTGGATGTGCACTGCTCATGATTCCCAACAAGGATGAATCAGCTGTACAGTGCTTCCATGCTTTTCAATGGTGAGTTGTACATTCAAGCTGCATGATCAATCATATTATATACAAATCTAATCTAATCTCCTACTACTCAATTGCAAATAGCAACCAAGCTGTGTAGGTTGTTCATAAGGGAATGCCTTCGTTGTACTAAGGGCCCTACAGAGAAGTCATCCATCATAGGAATCGATCGCTGAGTGGGACGCGAGTTGCTTCCGTTCAAAAGAAGCAAGTGATGGAACGGTGCTATATCATGTAGTGTAGATGTTCAACGAACCGTTGAGAGCGAGCCCGAATAGCCTCGCGGTTAAGGTGTTCGATTCACAGTCGTTCAAACGTGGTTCGAGTACCCGTGGGGACTCGGTGGATGTGCACTGCTCATGATTCCCAACAAGGATGAATCAGCTGTACAGTGCTTCCATGCTTTTCAATGGTGAGTTGAGCGTTCAAGCTGCATGATCAATCATATTATATACAAATCTAATCTAATCTCCTACTACTCAATTGCAAATAGTAACCAAGCTGTGTAGGTTGTTCATAACGGAATGCCTTGGTTGTACTTAGGACCCACAGAGAAGTCATCCATCATAGGAGTCGATCGCTGTGTGGGAAGCGAGTTTTTACCTTTCAGAAGAAGCCAGTGATGGAACGTTGCTATATCATGTAGTGTAGATGTTCAACAAACCGTAGAGAGCGAGCCCGAATAGCCTTGTGGTTTAGGCGTTCGATTCACAGTCGTTCACACGTGGTTCGAGTACCCGTGGGGACTCGGTAGATGTGCACTGCTCATGATTCCCAACAAGGATGAATCAGCTGTACAGTGCTTCCATGCTTTTCAATGGTGAGTTGAGCGTTCAAGCTGCATGATCAATCATATTATATACAAATCTAATCTAATCTCCTACTACTCAATTGCAAATAGTAACCAAGCTGTGTAGGTTGTTCATAACGGAATGCCTTGGTTGTACTGAGGCCCCTACAGAGAAGTCATCCATCATAGGAGTCGATCGCTGTGTGGGAAGCGGGTTGTTACCGTTCAAAAGAAGCCAGTGATAGAACGGTGCTATATCATGTATTGTAGATGTTCAACAAACCGTTGAGAGCGATCCCGGATAGACTTTTGTTTAGGGTGGTCGATTCGCAGTCGTTCACACGTAGTTCGAGTACCCGTGGGGACTCGGTGGATGTGCACTGCTCATGATTCCCAACAAGGATGAATCAGCTGTACAGTGCTTCCATGCTTTTCAACGGTGAGTTGTACATTCAAGATGCATGATCAATCATATTATATACAAATCTAATCTAATCTCCTACTACTCAATTGCAAATAGTAACCAAGCTGTGTAGGTTGTTCATAACGGAATGCCTTCGTTGTACTAAGGGCCCTACAGAGAATTCATCATTCATAGGAATCGATCGCTGAGTGGGACGCGAGTTGCTTCCGTTCAAAAGAAGCAAGTGATGGAACGGTGCTATATCATGTAGTGTAGATGTTCAACGAACCGTTGAGAGCGAGCCCGAATAGCCTTGTGGTTAAGGTGTTCGATTCACAGTCGTTCAAACGTGGTTCGAGTACCCGTGGGGACTCGGTGGATGTGCACTGCTCATGATTCCCAACAAGGATGAATCAGCTGTACAGTGCTTCCATGCTTTTCAATGGTGAGTTGAGCGTTCAAGCTGCATGATCAATCATATTATATACAAATCTAATCTAATCTCCTACTACTCAATTGCAAATAGTAACCAAGCTGTGTAGGTTGTTCATAACGGGATGCCTTGGTTGTACTTAGGCCCCCACAGAGAAGTCATCCATCATAGGAGTCGATCGCTGTGTGGGAAGCGAGTTTTTACCTTTCAGAAGAAGCCAGTGATGGAACGTTGCTATATCATGTAGTGTAGATGTTCAACAAACCGTTGAGAGCGAGCCCGAATAGCCTTGTGGTTTAGGCGTTCGATTCACAGTCGTTCACACGTGGTTCGAGTAGCCGTGGGGACTCGGTAGATGTGCACTGCTCATGATTCCCAACAAGGATGAATCAGCTGTACAGTGCTTCCTTGCTTTTCAATGGTGAGTTGAGCGTTCAAGCTGCATGATCAATCATATTATATACAAATCTAATCTAATCTCCTACTACTCAATTGCAAATAGTAACCAATCTGTGTAGGTTGTTCATAACGGAATGCCTTGGTTGTACTGAGGCCCCTACAGAGAAGTCATCCATCATAGGAGTCGATCGCTGTGTGGGAAGCGGGTTGTTACCGTTCAAAAGAAGCCAGTGAAGAAATGGTGCATTATAATATAATGTGGATATTCAACAAACCGTTGAGGGCGTGCCGGAATAGATTTTTATTTAGGATGTTCGTTTCACAGACTTTCACACGTGGTTCGAGTACCCGTGGGGACTCGGTGGATGTGCACTGCTCATGATTCCAACAAGAATGAATCAGCTGTACAGTGCTTCCATGCTTTTCAATGGTGAGTTGAGCGTTCAAGCTGCATGATCAATCATATTATATACAAATCTAATCTAATCTCCTACTACTCAATTGCAAATAGTAACCAAGCTGTGTAGGTTGTTCATAAGGGAATGCCTTGGTTGTACTCAGGCCCCTACAGATAACTCATCCATCATAGGAGTCGATCGCTGTGTGGGAAGCGATTTGTTACCGTTCAAAAGAAGCCAGTGATAGAACGGTGATATATCATAGAATGTAGATGTTCAACAAACCGTTGAGAGCGAGCCCGGATAGCCTTGCGGTTAAGGTGTTCGATTCACAGTCGTTCAAACGTGGTTCGAGTACCCGTGGGGACTCGGTGGATGTGCACTGCTCATGATTCCCAACAAGGATGAATCAGCTGTACAATGCTTCCATGCTTTTCAATGGTGAGTTGAGCGTTCAAGCTGCATGATCAATCATATTATATACAAATCTAATCTAATCTCCTACTACTCAATTGCAAATAGTAACCAAGTTGTGTCGGCTGTTCATAAAAGAATGCCTTGGTTGTACTTAGGCCCCTACAGAGAAGTCATCCATCATAGGAGTCGATCACTGTGTGGGATGCGAGTTTTTACCTTTCAGAAGAAGCCAGTGAAGAAATGGTTCATTATAATATATTGTTGATGTTCAACAAACCGTTGAGAGCGAGCCCGAATAGCCTTGTGGTTAAGGTGTTCGATTCACAGTCGTTCACACGTGGTTCGAGTACCCGTGGGGACTCGGTGGATGTGCACTGCTCATGATTCCCAACAAGGATGAATCAGCTGTACAGTGCTTCCATGCTTTTCAATGGTGAGTTGAGCGTTCAAGCTGCATGATCAATCATATTATATACAAATCTAATCTAATCTCCTACTACTCAATTGCAAATAGTAACCAAGCTGTGTAGGTTGTTCATAACGGAATGCCTTGGTTGTACTTAGGCCCCTACAGAGAAGTCATCCATCATAGGAGTCGATCGCTGTGTGGAAAGCGCGTTGTTACCGTTCAGAAGAAGCCAGTGATAGAACGGTGCTATATCATGTATTGTAGATGTTCAACAAACCGTTGAGAGCGATCCCGGATAGCCTTGTGGTTAAGGTGTTCGATTCACAGTCGTTCACACGTGGTTCGAGTACCCGTGGGGACTCGGTGGATGTGCACTGCTCATGATCCCCAACAAGGATGAATCAGCTGTACAGTGCTTCTTTGCTTTTCAATGGTGAGTTGAGCGTTCAAGCTGCATGATCAATCATATTATATACAAATCTAATCTAATCTCCTACTACTCAATTGCAAATAGTAACCAAGCTGTGTAGGTTGTTCATAACGGAATGCCTTGGTTGTACTTAGGCCCCTACAGAGAAGTCATCCATCATAGGAGTCGATCGCTGTGTGGGAAGCGGGTTGTTACCGTTCAAAAGAAGCCAGTGAAGAAATGGTGCATTATAATATATTGTGGATGTTCAACAAACCGTTGAGAGCGATCCCGGATAGAATTTTGGTTAAGGTGGTCGATTCACAGTCGTTCACACGTGGTTCGAGTACCCGTGGGGACTCGGTGGATGTGCACTGCTCATGATTCCCAACAAGGATGAATCAGCTGTACAGTGCTTCCATGCTTTTCAATGGTGAGTTGAGCGTTCAAGCTGCATGATCAATCATATTATATACAAATCTAATCTAATCTCCTACTACTCAATTGCAAATAGTAACCAAGTTGTGTCGGTTGTTCATAAAAGAATGCCTTTGTTGTACTTAGGCCCCTACAGAGAAGTCATCCATCATAGGAGTCGATCACTGTGTGGGATGCGAGTTTTTAGCTTTCAGAAGAAGCCAATGAAGAAATGGTTCATTATAATATATTGTTGATGTTCAACAAACCGTTGAGAGCGAGCCCGAATAGCCTTGTGGTTAAGGTGTTCGATTCACAGTCGTTCACACGTGGTTCGAGTACCCGTGGGGACTCGGTGGATGTGCACTGCTCATGATTCCCAACAAGGATGAATCAGCTGTACAGTGCTTCCATGCTTTTCAATGGTGAGTTGAGCGTTCAAGCTGCATGATCAATCATATTATATACAAATCTAATCTAATCTCCTACTACTCAATTGCAAATAGTAACCAAGCTGTGTAGGTTGTTCATAAGGGAATGCCTTCGTTGTACTAAGGGCCCTACAGAGAAGTCATCCATCATAGGAGTCGATCGCTGTGTGGAAAGCGCGTTGTTACCGTTCAGAACAAGCCAGTGATAGAACGGTGCTATATCATGTAGTGTAGATGTTCAACAAACCGTTGAGAGCGATCCCGGATAGCCTTGCGGTTAAGGTGTTCGATTCACAGTCGTTCACACGTGGTTCGAGTACCCGTGGGGACTCGGTGGATGTGCACTGCTCATGATTCCCAACAAGGATGAATCAGCTGTACAGTGCTTCTTTGCTTTTCAATGGTGAGTTGAGCGTTCAAGCTGCATGATCAATCATATTATATACAAATCTAATCTAATCTCCTACTACTCAATTGCAAATAGTAACCAAGCTGTGTAGGTTGTTCATAAGGGAATGCCTTCGTTGTACTAAGGGCCCTACAGAGAAGTCATCCATCATAGGAGTCGATCGCTGTGTGGGAAGCGGGTTGTTACCGTTCAAAAGAAGCCAGTGAAGAAATGGTGCATTATAATATATTGTGGATGTTCAACAAACCGTTGAGAGCGATCCCGGATAGAATTTTGGTTAAGGTGGTCGATTCACAGTCGTTCACACGTAGTTCGAGTACCCGTGGGGACTCGGTGGATGTGCACTGCTCATGATTCCCAACAAGGATGAATCAGCTGTACAGTGCTTCCATGCTTTTCAACGGTGAGTTGAGCGTTCAAGCTGCATGATCAATCATATTATATACAAATCTAATCTAATCTCCTACTACTCAATTGCAACTAGTAACCAAGCTGTGTAGGTTGTTCATAAGGGAATGCCTTGGTTGTGCTTAAGCCCCTACAGAGAAGTCATCATTCATAGGAATCGATCGCTGAGTGGGACGCGAGTTGCTTCCGTTCAAAAGAAGCAAGTGATGGAACGGTGCTGTATCATGTAGTGTAGATGTTCAACAAACCGTTGAGAGAGAGCCCGAATAGCCTTGTGGTTAAGGTGTCTGATTCGCAGTCGTTCACACGTAGTTCCAGTACCCGTGGGGACTCGGTGGATGTGCACTGCTCATGATTCCCAACAAGGATGAATCAGCTGTACAGTGCTTCCATGCTTTTCAATGGTGAGTTGAGCGTTCAAGCTGCATGATCAATCATATAATATACAAATCTAATCTAATCTCCTACTACTCAATTGCAAATAGTAACCAAGCTGTGTAGGTTGTTCATAACGGAATGCCTTGGTTGTACTTAGGCCCCTACAGAGAAGTCATCCATCATAGGTGTCGATCGCTGTGTGGAAAGCGCGTTGTTACCGTTCAGAAGAAGCCAGTGATGGAACGTTGCTATATCATGTAGTGTAGATGTTCAACAAACCGTTGAGAGCGAGCCCGAATAGCCTTGTGGTTTAGGCGTTCGATTCACAGTCGTTCACACGTGGTTCGAGTACCCGTGGGGACTCGGTGGATGTGCACTGCTCATGATTTCCAACAAGGATGAATCAGCTGTACAGTGCTTCCATGCTTTTCAATGGTGAGTTGAGCGTTCAAGCTGCATGATCAATCATATTATATACAAATCTAATCTAATCTCCTACCACTCAATTGCAAATAGTAACCAAGCTGTGTAGGTTGTTCATAACGGAATGCCTTGGTTGTACTTAGGCCCCTACAGAGAAGTCATCCATCATAGGAGTCGATCGCTGTGTGGGAAGCGGGTTGTTGCCGTTCAACAGAAGCCAGTGAAGAAATGGTTCATTATAATATATTGTGGATGTTCAACAAACCGTAGAGAGCGAGCCCGAATAGCCTTGTGGTTAAGGTGTTCGATTCACAGTCGTTCAAACGTGGTTCGAGTACCCGTGGGGACTCGGTGGATGTGCACTGCTCATGATTCCCAACAAGGATGAATCAGCTGTACAGTGCTTCCATGCTTTTCAATGGTGAGTTGAGCGTTCAAGCTGCATGATCAATCATATTATATACAAATCTAATCTAATCTCCTACTACTCAATTGCAAATAGTAACCAAGCTGTGTAGGTTGTTCATAACGGAATGCCTTCGTTGTACTTAGGCTCCCACAGAGAAGTCATCCATCATAGGAGTCGATCGCTGTGTGGGAAGCGGGTTGTTACCGTTCAGAAGAAGCCAGTGACACAACGCTGATATATCATGTAGTGTAGATGTTCAACAAACCGTTGAGAGCGAGCCCGAATAGACTTTTGGTGTAGGCGTTCGATTCAAAGTCGTTCACACGTGGTTCGAGTACCCGTGGGGACTCGGTGGATGTGCACTGCTCATGATTCCCAACAAGGATGAATCAGCTGTACAGTGCTTCCATGCTTTTCAATGGTGAATTGAGCGTTCAAGCTGCATGATCAATCATATAATATACAAATCTAATCTAATCTCCTACTACTCAATTGCAAATAGTAACCAAGCTGTGTAGGTTGTTCATAACGGAATGCCTTCGTTGTACTTAGGCTCCCACAGAGAAGTCATCCATCATAGGAGTCGATCGCTGTGTAGGAAGCGGGTTGTTACCGTTCAAAAGAAGCCAGTGAAGAAATGGTGCATTATAATATGTTGTTGATGTTCAACAAACCGTAGAGAGCGAGCCCGAATAGCCTTGTGGTTTAGGCGTTCGATTCACAGTCGTTCACACGTGGTTCGAGTACCCGTGGGGACTCGGTGGATGTGCACTGCTCATGATTCCCAACAAGGATGAATCAGCTGTACAGTGCTTCCATGCTTTTCAATGGTGAGTTGTGCATTCAAGCTGCATGATCATTCATATTATATACAAATCTAATCTAATCTCCTACTACTCAATTGCAAATAGTAACCAAGCTGTGTAGGTTGTTCATAACGGAATGCCTTGGTTGTACTTAGGCCCCTACAGAGAAGTCATCAATCATAGGAGTCGATCGCTGTGTGGGAAGCGGGTTGTTACCGTTCAGAATAAGCCAGTGACAAATTGCTGCTATATCATGTAGTGTAGATGTTCAACAAACCGTTGAGGGCGTGCCGGAATAGATTATTGTTTAGGATGTTCGTTTCACAGTCTTTCACACGTGGTTCGAGTACCCGTGGGGACTCGGTGGATGTGCACTGCTCATGATTCCCAACAAGGATGAATCAGCTGTACAGTGCTTCCATGCTTTTCAATGGTGAGTTGAGCGTTCAAGCTGCATGATCAATCATATTATATACAAATCTAATCTAATCTCCTACTACTCAATTGCAAATAGTAACCAATCTGTGTAGGTTGTTCATAACGGAATGCCTTGGTTGTACTTAGGCCCCTACAGAGAAGTCATCCATCATAGGAGTCGATCGCTGTGTGGGAAGTGGGGTGTTACCGTTCAAAAGAAGCCAGTGATAGAACGGTGCTATATCATGTAATGTAGATGTTCAACAAACCGTTGAGAGCGAGCCCGAATAGCATTTTGGTTAAGGTGGTCGATTCACAGTCGTTTACACGTGGTTCGAGTACCCGTGGGGACTCGGTGGATGTGCACTGCTCATGATTCCCAACAAGGATGAATCAGCTGTACAGTGCTTCCATGCTTTTCAATGGTGAGTTGTGCATTCAAGCTGCATGATCATTCATATTATATACAAATCTAATCTAATCTCCTACTACTCAATTGCAAATAGTAACCAAGCTGTGTAGGTTGTTCATAACGGAATGCCTTGGTTGTACTTAGGCCCCTACAGAGAAGTCATCCATCATAGGAGTCGATCGCTGTGTGGGAAGCGGGTTGTTACCGTTCAAAAGAAGCCAGTGAAGAAATGGTGCATTATTATATGTTGTTTATGTTCAACAAACCGTTGAGAGCGAGCCCGAATAGCCTTGTGGTTTAGGCGTTCGATTCACAGTCGTTCACACGTGGTTCGAGTACCCGTGGGGACTCGGTGGATGTGCACTGCTCATGATTCCCAACAAGGATGAATCAGCTGTACAGTGCTTCCATGCTTTTCAATGGTGAGTTGTGCATTCAAGCTGCATGATCATTCATATTATATACAAATCTAATCTAATCTCCTACTACTCAATTGCAAATAGTAACCAAGCTGTGTAGGTTGTTCATAACGGAATGCCTTGGTTGTACTTAGGCCCCTACAGAGAAGTCATCCATCATAGGAGTCGATCGCTGTGTGGGAAGCGGGTTGTCACCGTTCAGAAGAAGCCAGTGACACAACGCTGCTATATCAAGTAGTGTAGATGTTCAACAAACCGTTGAGGACGTGCCGGAATAGATTGTTGTTTAGGATGTTCGTTTCACAGTCTTTCACACGTGGTTCGAGTACCCGTGGGGACTCGGTGGATGTGCACTGCTCATGATTCCCAACAAGGATGAATCAGCTGTACAGTGCTTCCATGCTTTTCACTGGTGAGTTGAGCGTTCAAGCTGCATGATCAATCATATTATATACAAATCTAATCTAATCTCCTACTACTCAATTGCAAATAGTAACCAAGCTGTGTAGGTTGTTCATAACGGAATGCCTTCGTTGTACTTAGGCCCCTACAGAGAAGTCATCCATCATAGGAGTCGATCGCTGTGTGGGAAGCGGGTTGTTACCGTTCAAAAGAAGTCGGTGATAGAACGGTGCTATATCATGTAACGTAGATGTTCAACAAACCGTTGAGAGCGAGCCCGGATAGCCTTGCGGTTAAGGTGTTCGATTCACAGTCGTTTACACGTGGTTCGAGTACCCGTGGGGACTCGGTGGATGTGCACTGCTCATGATTCCTTACAAGGATGAATCAGCTGTACAGTTCTTCCATGCTTTTCAATGGTGAGTTGAGCGTTCAAGCTGCATGATCAATCATATTATATACAAATCTAATCTAATCTCCTACTACTCAATTGCAAATAGTAACCAAGCTGTGTAGGTTGTTCATAACGGAATGCCTTGGTTGTACTTAGGCCCCTACAGAGAAGTCATCCATCATAGGAGTCGATCGCTGTGTGGGAAGCGGGTTGTTACCGTTCAGAATAAGCCAGTGACAAATTGCTGCTATATCATGTAGTGTAGATGTTCAACAAACCGTTGAGGGCGTGCCGGAATAGATTATTGTTTAGGATGTTCGTTTCACAGTCTTTCACACGTGGTTCGAGTACCCGTGGGGACTCGGTGGATGTGCACTGCTCATGATTCCCAACAAGGATGAATCAGCTGTACAGTGCTTCCATGCTTTTCAATGGTGAGTTGTACATTCATGCTGCATGATCAATCATATTATATACAAATCTAATCTAATCTCCTACTACTCAATTGCAAATAGTAACCAATCTGTGTAGGTTGTTCATAACGGAATGCCTTGGTTGTACTTAGGCCCCTACAGAGAAGTCATCCATCATAGGAGTCGATCGCTGTGTGGGAAGCGGGTTGTTACCGTTCAAAAGAAGCCAGTGATAGAACGGTGCTATATCATGTAATGTAGATGTTCAACAAACCGTTGAGAGCGAGCCCGAATAGCCTTGTGGTTTAGGCGTTCGATTCACAGTCGTTCACACGTGGTTCGAGTACCCGTGGGGACTCGGTGGATGTGCACTGCTCATGATTCCCAACAAGGATGAATCAGCTGTACAGTGCTTCCATGCTTTTCAATGGTGAGTTGTGCATTCAAGCTGCATGATCATTCATATTATATACAAATCTAATCTAATCTCCTACTACTCAATTGCAAATAGTAACCAAGCTGTGTAGGTTGTTCATAACGGAATGCCTTGGTTGTACTTAGGCCCCTACAGAGAAGTCATCCATCATAGGAGTCGATCGCTGTGTGGGAAGCGGGTTGTCACCGTTCAGAAGAAGCCAGTGACACAACGCTGCTATATCAAGTAGTGTAGATGTTCAACAAACCGTTGAGGGCGTGCCGGAATAGATTGTTGTTTAGGATGTTCGTTTCACAGTCTTTCACACGTGGTTCGAGTACCCGTGGGGACTCGGTGGATGTGCACTGCTCATGATTCCCAACAAGGATGAATCAGCTGTACAGTGCTTCCATGCTTTTCAATGGTGAGTTGAGCGTTCAAGCTGCATGATCAATCATATTATATACAAATCTAATCTAATCTCCTACTACTCAATTGCAAATAGTAACCAAGCTGTGTAGGTTGTTCATAACGGAATGCCTTCGTTGTACTTAGGCCCCTACAGAGAAGTCATCCATCATAGGAGTCGATCGCTGTGTGGGAAGCGGGTTGTTACCGTTCAAAAGAAGTCGGTGATAGAACGGTGCTATATCATGTAATGTAGATGTTCAACAAACCGTTGAGAGCGAGCCCGGATAGCATTGCGGTTAAGGTGTTCGATTCACAGTCGTTTACACGTGGTTCGAGTACCCGTGGGGACTCGGTGGATGTGCACTGCTCATGATTCCTTACAAGGATGAATCAGCTGTACAGTTCTTCCATGCTTTTCAATGGTGAGTTGAGCGTTCAAGCTGCATGATCAATCATATTATATACAAATCTAATCTAATCTCCTACTACTCAATTGCAAATAGTAACCAAGCTGTGTAGGTTGTTCATAACGGAATGCCTTCGTTGTACTTAGGCCCCTACAGAGAAGTCATCCATCATAGGAGTCGATCGCTGTGTGGGAAGCGGGTTGTTACCGTTCAGAAGAAGCCAGTGATAGAACGCTGATATATCATGTAGTGTAGATGTTCAACAAACCGTTGAGGGCGTGCCGGAATAGATTTTTATTTAGGATGTTCGTTTCACAGTCTTTCACACGTGGTTCGAGTACTCGTGGGGACTCGGTGGATGTGCACTGCTCATGATTCCCAACAAGGATGAATCAGCTGTACAGTGCTTCCATGCTTTTCAATGGTGAGTTGAGCGTTCAAGCTGCATGATCAATCATATTATATACAAATCTAATCTAATCTCCTACTACTCAATTGCAAATAGTAACCAAGCTGTGTAGGTTGTTCATAACGGAATGCCTTGGTTGTACTTAGGCCCCTACAGAGAAGTCATCCATCATAGGAGTCGATCACTGTGTGGGATGCGAGTTTTTACCTTTCAGAAGAAGCCAGTGATGGAACGTTGCTATATCATGTAGTGTAGATGTTCAACAAACCGTTGAGAGCGAGCCCGAATAGCCTTTTGGTTTAGGCGTTCGATTCACAGTCGTTCACACGAGGTTCGAGTACCCGTGGGGACTCGGTGGATGTGCACTGCTCATGATTCCCAACAAGGATGAATCAGCTGTACAGTGCTTCCATGCTTTTCAATGGTGAGTTGAGCGTTCAAGCTGCATGATCAATCATATTATATACAAATCTAATCTAATCTCCTACTACTCAATTGCAAATAGTAACCAAGCTGTGTAGGTTGTTCATAACGGAATGCCTTGGTTGTACTTAGGCTCCTACAGAGAAGTCATCCATCATAGGAGTCGATCGCTGTGTGGGAAGCGATTTGTTAACGTTCAGAAGAAGCCAGTGATAGAACGGTGCTATATCATGTAGTGTAGATGTTCAACAAACCGTTGAGAGAGAGCCCGAATAGCCTCGCTGTTGAGGTGTTTGATTCACAGTCGTTCACACGTGGTTCGAGTACCCGTGGGGACTCGGTGGATGTGCACTGCTCATGATTCCCAACAAGGATGAATCAGCTGTACAGTGCTTCCATGCTTTTCAATGGTGAGTTGTGCATTCAAGCTGCATGATCATTCATATTATATACAAATCTAATCTAATCTCCTACTACTCAATTGCAAATAGTAACCAATCTGTGTAGGTTGTTCATAACGGAATGCCTTGGTTGTACTTAGGCCCCTACAGAGAAGTCATCCATCATAGGAGTCGATCGCTGTGTGGGAAGCGGGTTGTTACCGTTCAGAAGAAGCCAGTGACACAACGCTGCTATATCATGTAGTGTAGATGTTCAACAAACCGTTGAGGGCGTGCCGGAATAGATTGTTGTTTGGGATGTTCGTTTCACAGTCTTTCACACGTGGTTCGAGTACCCGTGGGGACTCGGTGGATGTGCACTGCTCATGATTCCCAACAAGGATGAATCAGCTGTACAGTGCTTCCATGCTTTTCAATGGTGAGTTGAGCGTTCAAGCTGCATGATCAATCATATTATATACAAATCTAATCTAATCTCTTACTACTCAACTGCAAATAGTAACCAAGCTGTGTAGGTTGTTCATAACGGAATGCCTTGGTTGTACTTAGGCCCCTACAGAGAAGTCATCCATCATAGGAGTCGATCGCTGTGTGGGAAGCGAGTTGTTACCGTTCAAAAGAAGCCAGTGATGGAAGGGTGGTATATAATGTAGTGTAGATGTTCAACAAACCGTTGAGAGCGAGCCGGAATAGCCTCGCTGTTGAGTTGGTCGTTTCACAGTCGTTCACACGTGGTTCGAGTACCCGTGGGGACTCGGTGGATGTGCACTGCTCATGATTCCCAACAGGGATGAATCAGCTGTACAGTGCTTCCATGCTTTTCACTGGTGAGTTGAGCGTTCAAGCTGCATGATCAATCATATTATATACAAATCTAATCTAATCTCCTACTACTCAATTGCAAATAGTAACCAATCTGTGTAGGTTGTTCATAACGGAATGCCTTGGTTGTACTTAGGCCCCTACAGAGAAGTCATCCATCATAGGAGTCGATCGCTGTGTGGGAAGCGATTTGTTACCGTTCAGAAGAAGCAAGTGATGGAACGGTGATATATCATGTAGTGTAGATGTTCAACAAACCGTTGAGAGAGAGCCCGAATAGCCTTGCGGTTAAGGTGTTTGATTCACAGTCGTTCACACGTGGTTCGAGTACCCGTGGGGACTCGGTGGATGTGCACTGCTCATGATTCCCAACAAGGATGAATCAGCTGTACAGTGCTTCCATGCTTTTCAATGGTGAGTTGAGCGTTCAAGCTGCATGATCAATCATATTATATACAAATCTAATCTAATCTCCTACTACTCAATTGCAAATAGTAACCAATCTGTGTAGGTTGTTCATAAGGGAATGCCTTGGTTGTACTTAGGCCCCTACAGAGAAGTCATCCATCATAGGAGTCGATCGCTGTGTGGGAAGCGGGTTGTTACCGTTCAAAAGAAGTCGGTGATGGAACGGTGATATATCATGTAGTGTAGATGTTCAACAAACCGTTGAGAGAGAGCCCGAATAGCCTTGCGGTTAAGGTGTTTGATTCACAGTCGTTCACACGTGGTTCGAGTACCCGTGGGGACTCGGTGGATGTGCAATGCTCATGATTCCCAACAAGGATGAATCAGCTGTACAGTGCTTCCATGCTTTTCAATGGTGAGTTGAGCGTTCAAGCTGCATGATCATTCATATTATATTCAAATCTAATCTAATCTCCTACTACTCAATTGCAAATAGTAACCAAGCTGTGTAGGTTGTTCATAACGGAATGCCTCCGTTGTACTTAGGGCCCTACAGAGAAGTCATCCATCATAGGAGTCGATCGCTGTGTGGGAAGCGATTTGTTACCGTTCAGAAGAAGCAAGTGATAGAACGGTGCTATATCATGTAGTGTAGATGTTCAACAAACCGTTGAGAGAGAGCCCGGATAGCCTTGCGGTTAAGGTGTTTGATTCACAGTCGTTCACACGTGGTTCGAGTACCCGTGGGGACTCGGTGGATGTGCACTGCTCATGATTCCCAACAAGGATGAATCAGCTGTACAGTGCTTCCATGCTTTTCAATGGTGAGTTGAGCGTTCAAGCTGCATGATCAATCATATTATATACAAATCTAATCTAATCTCCTACTACTCAATTGCAAATAGTAACCAAGCTGTGTAGGTTGTTCATAACGGAATGCCTTGGTTGTACTTAGGCCCCTACAGAGAAGTCATCCATCATAGGAGTCGATCGCTGTGTGGGAAGCGGGTTGTTACCGTTCAAAAGAAGTCGGTGATGGAACGGTGCTATATCAAGTAGTGTACATGTTCAACAAACCGTTGAGAGAGAGCCCGGATAGCCTTGCGGTTAAGGTTTTTGATTCACAGTCGTTCACACGTGGTTCGAATACCCGTGGGGACTCGGTGGATGTGCACTGCTCATGATCCCCAACAAGGATGAATCAGCTGTACAGTGCTTCCATGCTTTTCAATGGTGAGTTGAGCGTTCAAGCTGCATGATCAATCATATAATATACAAATCTAATCTAATCCCCTACTACTCAATTGCAAATAGTAACCAAGCTGTGTAGGTTGTTCATAACGGAATGCCTTGGTTGTACTTAGGCCCCTACAGAAAAGCCGTCCATCATAGGAGTCGATCGCTGTGTGGGAAGCGGGTTGTTACCGTTCAGAAGAAGCCAGTGACACAACGCTGATATATCATGTATTGTAGATGTTCAACAAACCGTTGAGGGCGTGCCGGAATAGATTTTTGTTCAGGATGTTCGTCTCACAGTCTTTCACACGTGGTTCGAGTACCCGTGGGGACTCGGTGGATGTGCACTGCTCATGATTCCCAACAAGGATGAATCAGCTGTACAGTGCTTCCATGCTTTTCAATGGTGAGTTGAGCGTTCAAGCTGCATGATCAATCATATAATATACAAATCTAATCTAATCTCCTACTACTCAATTGCAAATAGTAACCAATCTGTGTAGGTTGTTCATAACGGAATGCCTTGGTTGTACTTAGGCCCCTACAGAGAAGTCATCCATCATAGGAGTCGATCGCTGTGTGGGAAGCGATTTGTTACCGTTCAGAAGAAGCAAGTGATGGAACGGTGCTATATCATGTAGTGTAGATGTTCAACAAACCGTTGAGAGCGAGCCGGAATAGACTCGCTGTTGAGGTTGTCGATTCACAGTCGTTCACACGTGGTTCGAGTACCCGTGGGGACTCGGTGGATGTGCACTGCTCATGATTCCCAACAAGGATGAATCAGCTGTACAGTGCTTCCATGCTTTTCAATGGTGAGTTGAGCGTTCAAGCTGCATGATCAATCATATAATATACAAATCTAATCTAATCTCCTACTACTCGATTGCAAATAGTAACCAAGCTGTGTAGGTTGTTCATAACGGAATGCCTTGGTTGTACTTAGGCCCCTACAGAGAAGTCATCCATCATAGGAGTCGATCGCTGTGTGGGAAGCGGGTTGTTACCGTTCAAAAGAAGTCGGTGATGGAACGGTGATATATCATGTAGTGTAGATGTTCAACAAACCGTTGAGAGAGAGCCCGAATAGCCTTGCGGTTAAGGTGTTTGATTCACAGTCGTTCACACGTGGTTCGAGTACCCGTGGGGACTCGGTGGATGTGCACTGCTCATGATTCCCAACAAGGATGAATCAGCTGTACAGTGCTTCCATGCTTTTCAATGGTGAGTTGAGCGTTCAAGCTGCATGATCAATCATATTATATACAAATCTAATCTAATCTCCTACTACTCAATTGCAAATAGTAACCAATCTGTGTAGGTTGTTCATAAGGGAATGCCTTGGTTGTACTTAGGCCCCTACAGAGAAGTCATCCATCATAGGAGTCGATCGCTGTGTGGGAAGCGGGTTGTTACCGTTCAAAAGAAGTCGGTGATGGAACGGTGATATATCATGTAGTGTAGATGTTCAACAAACCGTTGAGAGAGAGCCCGAATAGCCTTGCGGTTAAGGTGTTTGATTCACAGTCGTTCACACGTGGTTCGAGTACCCGTGGGGACTCGGTGGATGTGCACTGCTCATGATTCCCAACAAGGATGAATCAGCTGTACAGTGCTTCCATGCTTTTCAATGGTGAGTTGAGCGTTCAAGCTGCATGATCAATCATATTATATACAAATCTAATCTAATCTCCTACTACTCAATTGCAAATAGTAACCAAGCTGTGTAGGTTGTTCATAACGGAATGCCTTGGTTGTACTTAGGCCCCTACAGAGAAGTCATCCATCATAGGAGTCGATCGCTGTGTGGGAAGCGGGTTGTTACCGTTCAAAAGAAGTCGGTGATGGAACGGTGCTATATCAAGTAGTGTAGATGTTCAACAAACCGTTGAGAGAGAGCCCGGATAGCCTTGCGGTTAAGGTTTTTGATTCACAGTCGTTCACACGTGGTTCGAGTACCCGTGGGGACTCGGTGGATGTGCACTGCTCATGATCCCCAACAAGGATGAATCAGCTGTACAGTGCTTCCATGCTTTTCAATGGTGAGTTGAGCGTTCAACCTGCATGATCAATCATATAATATACAAATCTAATCTAATCCCCTACTACTCAATTGCAAATAGTAACCAAGCTGTGTAGGTTGTTCATAACGGAATGCCTTGGTTGTACTTAGGCCCCTACAGAGAAGTCATCCATCATAGGAGTCGATCGCTGTGTGGGAAGCGGGTTGTTACCGTTCAGAAGAAGCCAGTGACACAACGCTGATATATGATGTATTGTAGATGTTCAACAAACCGTTGAGGGCGTGCCGGAATAGATTTTTGTTCAGGATGTTCGTCTCACAGTCTTTCACACGTGGTTCGAGTACCCGTGGGGACTCGGTGGATGTGCACTGCTCATGATTCCCAACAAGGATGAATCAGCTGTACAGTGCTTCCATGCTTTTCAATGGTGAGTTGAGCGTTCAAGCTGCATGATCAATCATATAATATACAAATCTAATCTAATCTCCTACTACTCAATTGCAAATAGTAACCAATCTGTGTAGGTTGTTCATAACGGAATGCCTTGGTTGTACTTAGGCCCCTACAGAGAAGTCATCCATCATAGGAGTCGATCGCTGTGTGGGAAGCGGGTTGTTACCGTTCAAAAGAAGTCGGTGATGGAACGGTGATATATCATGTAGTGTAGATGTTCAACAAACCGTTGAGAGAGAGCCCGAATAGCCTTGCGGTTAAGGTGTTTGATTCACAGTCGTTCACACGTGGTTCGAGTACCCGTGGGGACTCGGTGGATGTGCACTGCTCATGATCCCCAACAAGGATGAATCAGCTGTACAGTGCTTCCATGCTTTTCAATGGTGAGTTGAGCGTTCAAGCTGCATGATCAATCATATAATATACAAATCTAATCTAATCTCCTACTACTCAATTGCAAATAGTAACCAAGCTGTGTAGGTTGTTCATAACGGAATGCCTTGGTTGTACTTAGGCCCCTACAGAGAAGTCATCCATCATAGGAGTCGATCGCTGTGTGGGAAGCGATTTGTTACCGTTCAGAAGAAGCAAGTGATGGATCGGTGCTATATCATGTAGTGTAGATGTTCAAAAAACCGTTGAGAGCGAGCCCGAATAGCCTCGCTGTTGAGGTGGTCGATTCACAGTCGTTCACACGTGGTTCGAGTACCCGTGGGGACTCGGTGGATGTGCACTGCTCATGATTCCCAACAAGGATGAATCAGCTGTACAGTGCTTCCATGCTTTTCAATGGTGAGTTGAGCGTTCAAGCTGCATGATCAATCATATAATATACAAATCTAATCTAATCTCCTACTACTCAATTGCAAATAGTAACCAAGCTGTGTAGGTTGTTCATAACGGAATGCCTTGGTTGTACTTAGGCCCCTACAGAGAAGTCATCCATCATAGGAGTCGATCGCTGTGTGGGAAGCGATTTGTTACCGTTCAGAAGAAGCAAGTGATGGATCGGTGCTATATCATGTAGTGTAGATGTTCAACAAACCGTTGAGAGCGAGCCCGAATAGCCTCGCTGTTGAGGTGGTCGATTCACAGTCGTTCACACGTGGTTCGAGTACCCGTGGGGACTCGGTGGATGTGCACTGCTCATGATTCCCAACAAGGATGAATCAGCTGTACAGTGCTTCCATGCTTTTCAATGGTGAGTTGAGCGTTCAAGCTGCATGATCAATCATATTATATACAAATCTAATCTAATCTCCTACTACTCAATTGCAAATAGTAACCAATCTGTGTAGGTTGTTCATAAGGGAATGCCTTGGTTGTACTTAGGCCCCTACAGAGAAGTCATCCATCATAGGATTCGATCGCTGTGTGGGAAGCGGGTTGTTACCGTTCAAAAGAAGTCGGTGATGGAACGGTGATATATCATGTAGTGTAGATGTTCAACAAACCGTTGAGAGAGAGCCCGAATAGCCTTGCGGTTAAGGTTTTTGATTCACAGTCGTTCACACGTGGTTCGAGTACCCGTGGGGACTCGGTGGATGTGCACTGCTCATGATTCCCAACAAGGATGAATCAGCTGTACAGTGCTTCCATGCTTTTCAATGGTGAGTTGAGCGTTCAAGCTGCATGATCAATCATATAATATACAAATCTAATCTAATCTCCTACTACTCAATTGCAAATAGTAACCAAGCTGTGTAGGTTGTTCATAACGGAATGCCTTCGTTGTACTTAGGCCCCCACAAAGAAGTCATCCATCATAGGAGTCGATCGCTGTGTGGGAAGCGATTTGTTACCGTTCAGAAGAAGCAAGTGATGGAACGGTGCTATATCATGTAGTGTAGATGTTCAACAAACCGTTGAGAGCGAGCCCGAATAGCCTTGCGATTAAGGTGTTCGACTCACAGCCGTTCACACGTGGTTCCAGTACCCGTGGGGGCTTGGTGGATGTGCAATGCTCATGATTCCCAACAAGGATGAATCAGCTGTACAGTGCTTCCATGCTTTTCAATGGTGAGTTGAGCGTTCAAGCTGCATGATCAATCATATAATATACAAATCTAATCTAATCTCCTACTACTCAATTGCAAATAGTAACCAATCTGTGTAGGTTGTTCATAAGGGAATGCCTTGGTTGTACTTAGGCCCCTACAGAGAAGTCATCCATCATAGGAGTCGATCGCTGTGTGGGAAGCGATTTGTTACCGTTCAGAAGAAGCAAGTGATGGAACGGTGCTATATCATGTAGTGTAGATGTTCAACAAACCGTTGAGAGCGAGCCCGAATAGCCTCGCTGTTAAGGTGTTTGATTCACAGTCGTTCACACGTGGTTCGAGTACCCGTGGGGACTCGGTGGATGTGCACTGCTCATGATCCCCAACAAGGATGAATCAGCTGTACAGTGCTTCCATGCTTTTCAATGGTGAGTTGAGCGTTCAAGCTGCATGATCAATCATATTATATACAAATCTAATCTAATCTCCTACTACTCAATTGCAAATAGTAACCAAGCTGTGTAGGTTGTTCATAACGGAATGCCTTGGTTGTACTTAGGCCCCTACAGAGAAGTCATCCATCATAGGAGTCGATCGCTGTGTGGGAAGCGGGTTGTTTCCGTTCAATAGAAGTCGGTGATGGAACGGTGATATATCATGTAGTGTAGATGTTCAACAACCCGTTGAGAGAGAGCCCGAATAGCCTCGCGGTTAAGGTGTTCGATTCACAGTCGTTCAAACGTGGTTCGAGTACCCGTGGGGACTCGGTGGATGTGCACTGCTCATGATTCCCAACAAGGATGAATCAGCTGTACAGTGCTTCCATGCTTTTCAATGGTGAGTTGAGCGTTCAAGCTGCATGATCAATCATATTATATACAAATCTAATCTAATCTCCTACTACTCAATTGCAAATAGTAACCAAGCTGTGTAGGTTGTTCATAACGGAATGCCTTGGTTGTACTGAGGCCCCTACAGAGAAGTCATCCATCATAGGAGTCGATCGCTGTGTGGGAAGCGGGTTGTTACCGTTCAAAAGAAGCAAGTGATGGAACGGTGCTATATCATGTAGTGTAGATGTTCAACGAACCGTTGAGAGCGAGCCCGAATAGCCTCGCGGTTAAGGTGTTCGACTCACAGCCGTTCACACGTGGTTCCAGTACCCGTGGGGGCTTGGTGGATGTGCACTGCTCATGATTCCCAACAAGGATGAATCAGCTGTACAGTGCTTCCATGCTTTTCAATGGTGAGTTGAGCGTTCAAGCTGCATGATCAATCATATAATATACAAATCTAATCTAATCTCCTACTACTCAATTGCAAATAGTAACCAAGCTGTGTAGGTTGTTCATAAGGGAATGCCTTGGTTGTACTTAGGCCCCTACAGAGAAGTCATCCATCATAGGAGTCGATCGCTGTTTGGGAAGCGATTTGTTACCGTTCAGAAGAAGCAAGTGATGGAACGGTGCTATATCATGTAGTGTAGATGTTCAACAAACCGTTGAGAGCGAGCCCGAATAGCCTCGCTGTTGAGGTGGTCGATTCACAGTCGTTCACACGTGGTTCGAGTACCCGTGGGGACTCGGTGGATGTGCACTGCTCATGATTCCCAACAAGGATGAATCAGCTGTACAGTGCTTCCATGCTTTTCAATGGTGAGTTGAGCGTTCAAGCTGCATGATCAATCATATTATATACAAATCTAATCTAATCTCCTACTACTCAATTGCAAATAGTAACCAAGCTGTGTAGGTTGTTCATAACGGAATGCCTTGGTTGTACTTAGGGCCCTACAGAGAAGTCATCCATCATAGGAGTCGATCGCTGTGTGGGAAGCGGGTTGTCACCGTTCAAAAGAAGTCGGTGATGGAACGGTGATATATCATGTAGTGTAGATGTTCAACAAACCGTTGAGAGAGAGCCCGAATAGCCTTGCGGTTAAGGTGTTTGATTCACAGTCGTTCACACGTGGTTCGAGTACCCGTGGGGACTCGGTGGATGTGCACTGCTCATGATCCCCAACAAGGATGAATTAGCTGTACAGTGCTTCCATGCTTTTCAATGGTGAGTTGAGCGTTCAAGCTGCATGATCAATCATATAATATACAAATCTAATCTAATCTCCTACTACTCAATTGCAAATAGTAACCAAGCTGTGTAGGTTGTTCATAACGGAATGCCTTGGTTGTACTTAGGCTCCTACAGAGAAGTCATCCATCATAGGAGTCGATCGCTGTGTGGGAAGCGGGTTGTTACCGTTCAGAAGAAGCCAGTGATAGAACGCTGATATATCATGTAGTGTAGATGTTCAACAAACCGTTGAGAGCGCTTTCGAATAGCCTCGCTGTTGAGGTGGTCGATTCACAGTCGTTCACACGTGGTTCGAATACCCGTGGGGACTCGGTGGATGTGCACTGCTCATGATTCCCAACAAGGATGAATCAGCTGTACAGTGCTTCCATGCTTTTCAATGGTGAGTTGAGCGTTCAAGCTGCATGATCAATCATATAATATACAAATCTAATCTAATCTCCTGCTACTCAATTGCAAATAGTAACCAATCTGTGTAGGTTGTTCATAACGGAATGCCTTGGTTGTACTTAGGCCCCTACAGAGAAGTCATCCATCATAAGAGTCGATCGCTGTGTGGGAAGCGAGTTGATACCGTTCAGCAGAAGCCAGTGATGGAAGGGTGCTATATCATGTAGTCATCCATCAGAGAACTCATCCATCATGGGAGTCGATCGCTGTGTGGGTATCGGGTTGTTGCCTTTCAAAAGAAGTCGGTGATGTAACGGTGATATATCATGTAGTGTAGATGTTCAACATACCATTGTGAGCGAGGCCAAATATCATTGTGTTGAGGGTGGTAGGTTCACAGTCGTTCACACGTGGTTCGAGTACCCGTGGGGACTCTGTGGATGTGCACTGCTCATGATTCCCAACAAGGATGAATCAGCTGTACAGTGCTTCCATGCTTTTCAATGGTGAGTTGAGCGTTCAAGCTGCATGATCAATCATATTATATACAAATCTAATCTAATCTCCTACTACTCAATTGCAAATAGTAACCAAGCTGTGTAGGTTGTTCATAACGGAATGCCTTCGTTGTACTTAGGCTCCTACAGAGAAGTCATCCATCATAGGAGTCGATCGCTGTGTGGGAAGCGGGTTGTTACCGTTCAGAAGAAGCCAGTGAAGGAACGGTGTTATATCATGTAGTGTAGATGTTCAACAAACCGTTGAGAGCGCTTTCGAATAGCCTCGCTGTTGAGGTGGTAGATTCACAGTCGTTCACACGTGGTTCGAGTACCCGTGGGGACTCGGTGGATGTGCACTGCTCATGATTCCCAACAAGGATGAATCAGCTGTACAGTGCTTCCATGCTTTTCAATGGTGAGTTGAGCGTTCAAGCTGCATGATCAATCATATTATATACAAATATCATCTAATCTCCTACTACTCAATTGCAAATAGTAACCAATCTGTGTAGGTTGTTCATAACGGAATGCCTTCGTTGTACTTAGGCCCCTACAGAGAAGTCATCCATCATAGGAGTCGATCGCTGTGTGGGAAGCGAGTTGTTACCGTTCAAAAGAAGCCAGTGATGGAAGGGTGCTATATCATGTAGTCATCCATCAGAGAACTCATCCATCATGGGAGTCGATCGCTGTGTGGGTATCGGGTTGTTGCCTTTCAAAAGAAGTCGGTGATGTAACGGTGATATATCATGTGGTGTAGATGTTCAACATACCATTGTGAGCGAGGCCAAATATCATTGTGTTGAGGGTGGTAGGTTCACAGTCGTTCACACGTGGTTCGAGTACCCGTGGGGACTCTGTGGATGTGCACTGCTCATGATTCCCAACAAGGATGAATCAGTTGTACAGTGCTTCCATGCTTTTCAATGGTGAGTTGAGCGTTCAAGCTGCATGATCAATCATATTATATACAAATCTAATCTAATCTCCTACTACTCAATTGCAAACAGTAACCAAGCTGTGTAGGTTGTTCATAACGGAATGCCTTGGTTGTGCTGAGGCCCCTACAGAGAAGTCATCCATCATAGGAGTCGATCGCTGTGTGGGAAGCGATTTGTTAACGTTCAGAAGAAGCCAGTGATGGAACGGTGCGATATCATGTAGTGTAGATGTTCAACAAACCGTAGAGAGCGAGCTCGAATAGCATCGCTGTTGAGGTGGTCGATTCACAGTCGTTCACACGTGGTTCGAGTAGCCGTGGGGACTCGGTGGATGTGCACTGCTCATGATTCCCAACAAGGATGAATCAGCTGTACAGTGCTTCCATGCTTTTCAATGGTGAGTTGAGCGTTCAAGCTGCATGATCAATCATATAATATACAAATCTAATCTAATCTCCTACTACTCAATTGCAAATAGTAACCAAGCTGTGTAGGTTGTTCATAACGGAATGCCTTGGTTGTACTTAGGCTCCTACAGAGAAGTCATCCATCATAGGAGTCGATCGCTGTGTGGGAAGCGATTTGTTAACGTTCAGAAGAAGCAAGTGATGGAACGGTGCTATATCATGTAGTGTAGATGTTCAACAAACCGTTGAGAGCGAGCCCGAATAGCCTCGCTGTTGAGGTGGTCGATTCACAGTCGTTCACACGTGGTTCGAGTACCCGTGGGGACTCGGTGGATGTGCACTGCTCATGATTCCCAACAAGGATGAATCAGCTGTACAGTGCTTCCATGCTTTCCAATGGTGAGTTGTGCGTTCAAGCTGCATGATCAATCATATTATATACAAATATAATCTAATCTCCTACTACTCAATTGCAAATAGTAACCAAGCTGTGTAGGTTGTTCATAAGGGAATGCCTTGGTTGTACTTAGGCCCCTACAGAGAAGTCATCCATCATAGGAGTCGATCGCTGTGTTGGAAGCGGGTCGTTACCGTTCAGAAGAAGCCAGTGATGGAACGGTGCTATATCATGAAGTGTAGATGTTCGACAAACCGTACAGAGCGATCTCGGAGAGCATTTCTGTAAATTTGTTCGATTCACAGTCGTTCACACGTGGTTCGAGTACCCGTGGGGACTCGGTGGATGTGCACTGCTCATGATTCCTTACAAGGATGAATCAGCTGTACAGTGCTTCCATGCTTTTCAATGGTGAGTTGAGCGTTCAAGCTGCATGATCAATCATATTATATACAAATCTAATCTAATCTCCTACTACTCAATTGCAAATAGTAACCAAGCTGTGTAGGTTGTTCATAAGGGAATGCCTTGGTTAGACTTAGGCCCCTACAGAGAAGTCATCCATCATAGGAGTCGATCGCTGTGTGGGAAGCGGGTTGTTACCGTTCAGAAGAAGCAAGTGATGGAACGGTGCTATATCATGTAGTGTAGATGTTCAACAAACCGTTGAGAGCGAGCTCAGAGACAATTGCGGTTAAGGTGGTCGATTCACAGTCGTTCACACGTGGTTCGAGTACCCGTGGGGACTCGGTGGATGTGCACTGCTCATGATTCCCAACAAGGATGAATCAGCTGTACAGTGCTTCCATGCTTTTCAATGGTGAGTTGAGCGTTCAAGCTGCATGATCAATCATATTATATACAAATCTAATCTAATCTCCTACTACTCAATTGCAAATAGTAACCAAGCTGTGTAGGTTGTTCATAACGGAATGCCTTGGTTGTACTTAGGCCCCTACAGAGAAGTCATCCATCATAGGAGTCGATCGCTGTGTGGGAAGCGTGTTTTTACCGTTCAAAGACGTCGGTGATGGAACGGTGCTATATCATGTAGTGTGGATGTTCAACAAACCGATGAGTGCGAGCCCGAATAGCCTTGTGTTTAGGGTGGCAGATTCACAGTCGTTCACACGTGGTTCGAGTACCCGTGGGGACTCGGTGGATGTGCACTGCTCATGATTCCCAACAAGGATGAATCAGCTGTACAGTGCTTCCATGCTTTTCAATGGTGAGTTGAGCGTTCAAGCTGCATGATCAATCATATTATATACAAATCTAATCTAATCTCCTACTACTCAATTGCAAATAGTAACCAAGCTGTGTAGGTTGTTCATAAGGGAATGCCTTGGTTGTACTGAGGCCCCTACAGAGAAGTCATCCATCATAGGAGTCGATCGCTGTGTGGGAAGCGATTTGTTACCGTTCAGAAGAAGCCAGTGTTGGAATGGTGCTATATCATGTTGTGTAGATGTTCAACAAACCGTTGAGAGCGAGCCCGGATAGCCTCGCGGTTAAGGTATTCGATTCACAGTCGTTCATACGTGGTTCGAGTACCCGTGGGGACTCGGTGGATGTGCACTGCTCATGATTCCCAACATAGATGAATCAGCTGTACAGTGCTTCCATGCTTTTCAATGGTGAGTTGAGCGTTCAAGCTGCATGATCAATCATATTATATACAAATCTAATCTAATCTCCTACTACTCAATTGCAAATAGTAACCAAGCTGTGTAGGTTGTTCATAACGGAATGCCTTGGTTGTACTTAGGCCCCTACAGAGAAGTCATCCATCATAGGAGTCGATCGCTGTGTGGGAAGCGGGTTGTTACCGTTCAGAAGAAGCCAGTGATGGAACGGTGCGATATCATGTTGTGTAGATGTTCAACAAACCGTAGAGATCGAGCCCGGATAGCCTCGCGGTTGAGGTGTTCGATTCACAGTCGTTCACACGTGGTTCGAGTACCCGTGGGGACTCGGTGGATGTGCACTGCTCATGATTCCCAACAAGGATGAATCAGCTGTACAGTGCTTCCATGCTTTTCAATGGTGAGTTGAGCGTTCAAGCTGCATGATCAATCATATTATATACAAATATAATCTAATCTTCTACTACTCAATTGCAAATAGTAACCAAGCTGTGTAGGTTGTTCATAACGGAATGCCTTGTTTGTACTTAGGCCCCTACAGAGAAGTCATCCATCATAGGAGTCGATCGCTGTGTGGGAAGCGATTTGTTACCGTTCAAAAGAAGTCGGTGATGGAACGGTGCTACATCATGTCGCATATATGTTCAACAAACCGTTGAGAGCGAGCCCGAATAGCCTCGCGGTTAAGGTGTTCGATTCACAGTCGTTCACACGTGGTTCGAGTACCCGTGGGGACTCTGTGGATGTGCACTGCTCATGATTCCCAACGAGGATGAATCAGCTGTACAGTGCTTCCATGCTTTTCAATGGTGAGTTGAGCGTTCAAGCTGCATGATCAATCATATTATATACAAATCTAATCTAATCTCCTACTACTCAATTGCAAATAGTAACCAAGCTGTGTAGGTTGTTCATAACGGAATGCCTTCGTTGTACTTAGGCCCCTACAGAGAAGTCATCCATCATAGGAGTCGATCGCTGTGTGGGAAGCGAGTTGTTACCGTTCAAAAGACGTCGGTGATGGAACGCTGCTATATCATCTATTGTAGATGTTCAACAAACCGATGAGTGCGAGCCCGAATAGCCTTGTGTTTATGGTGGTAGATTCACAGTCGTTCACACGTGGTTCGAGTACCCGTGGTGACTGTGTGAATGTGCACTGCTCATGATTCCCAACAAGGATGAATCAGCTGTACAGTGCTTCCATGCTTTTCAATGGTGAGTTGAGCGTTCAAGCTGCATGATCAATCATATAATATACAAATCTAATCTAATCTCCTACTACTCAATTGCAAATAGTAACCAATCTGTGTAGGTTGTTCATAACGGAATGCCTTGGTTGTACTTAGGCCCCTACAGAGAAGTCATCCATCATAGGAGTCGATCGCTGTGTGGGAAGCGGGTTGTTACCGTTCAGAAGAAGCCAGTGACAGAACGGTGTTATTTCATGTATTGTGGATGTTCAAAAAACCGTTGAGAGCGCTTTCGAATAGCCTCGCTGTTGAGGTGGTCGATTCACAGTCGTTCACACGTGGTTCGAGTACCCGTGGGGACTCGGTGGATGTGCACTGCTCATGATTCCCAACAAGGATGAATCAGCTGTACAGTGCTTCCATGCTTTTCAATGGTGAGTTGAGCGTTCAAGCTGCATGATCAATCATATTATATACAAATATAATCTAATCTCCTACTACTCAATTGCAAATAGTAACCAAGCTGTGTAGGTTGTTCATAGGGGAATGCCTTGGTTGTACTGAGGCCCCTACAGAGAAGTCATCCATCATAGGAGTCGATCGCTGTGTGGGAAGCGATTTGTTACCGTTCAAAAGAAGTCGGTGATGGAACGGTGCTATATCATGTAGTGTAGATGTTCAACAAACCGTTGAGAGAGAGCCCGAATAGCCTTGTGTTTAGGGTGGTAGATTCACAGCCGTTCACACGTGGTTCGAGTACCCGTGGGGACTCGGTGGATGTGCACTGCTCATGATTCCCAACAAGGATGAATCAGCTGTACAGTGCTTCCATGCTTTTCAATGGTGAGTTGAGCGTTCAAGCTGCATGATCAATCATATTATATACAAATCTAATCTAATCTCCTACTACTCAATTGCAAATAGTAACCAAGCTGTGTAGGTTGTTCATAACGGAATGCCTTGGTTGTACTTAGGCCCCTACAGAGAAGTCATCCATCATAGGAGTCGATCGCTGTGTGGGAAGCGGGTTGTTACCGTTCAGAAGAAGCCAGTGATGGAACGGCGATATAATATGTAGTGTAGATGTTCAACAAACCGTAGAGAGCGAGCCCGGATAGCCTCGCGGGTAAAATGTTCGATTCACTGTAGTTCATACGTGGTTCGAGTACCCGTGGGGACTCGGTGGATGTGCACTGCTCATGATTCCCAACAATGATGAATCAGCTGTACAGTGCTTCCATGCTTTTCAATGGTGAGTTGAGCGTTCAAGCTGCATGATCAATCATATTATATACAAATCTAATCTAATCTCCTACTACTCAATTGCAAATAGTAACCAAGCTGTGTAGGTTGTTCATAACGGAATGCCTTGGTTGTACTTAGGCCCCTACAGAGAAGTCATCCATCATAGGAGTCGATCGCTGTGTGGGAAGCGGGTTGTTACCGTTCAGAAGAAGCCAGTGTTGAGACGGTGCTATATCATGTAGTGTAGATGTTCAACAAACCGTTGAGAGCGAGCCCGGATAGCCTTGCGGTTAAGGCGTTCGATTCACAGTCGTTCACACGTGGTTCGAGTACCCGTGGGGACTCGGTGGAAGTGCACTGCTCATGATTCCCAACAAGGATGAATCAGCTGTACAGTGCTTCCATGCTTTTCAATGGTGAGTTGAGCGTTCAAGCTGCATGATCAATCATATTATATACAAATCTAATCTAATCTTCTACTACTCAATTGCAAATAGTAACCAAGCTGTGTAGGTTGTTCATAACGGAATGCCTTGGTTGTACTTAGGCCCCTACAGAGAAGTCATCCATCATAGGAGTCGATCGCTGTGTGGGAAGCGAGTTGTTACCGTTCAAAAGACGTCGGTGATGGAACGGTGATATATCATGTAGTGTAGATTTTCAATAAACCGATGAGTGCGAGCCCGAATAGCCTTGTGTTTAGGGTGGTAGATTCACAGCCGTTCACACGTGGTTCGAGTACCTGTGCGGACTCCGTGAATGTGCACTGCTCATGATTCCCAACAAGGATGAATCAGCTGTACAGTGCTTCCATGCTTTTCAATGGTGAGTTGAGCGTTCAAGCTGCATGATCAATCATATAATATACAAATCTAATCTAATCTCCTACTACTCAATTGCAAATAGTAACCAAGCTGTGTAGGTTGTTCATAACGGAATGCCTTGGTTGTACTGAGGCCCCTACAGAGAAGTCATCCATCATAGGAGTCGATCGCTGTGTGGGAAGCGGGTTGTTACCGTTCAGAAGAAGCCAGTGATGGAACGGTTATATAACATGTAGTGTAGATGTTCAACAAACCGTAGAGAGCGAGCCCGGATAGCCTCGCGGTTGAGGTGTTCGATTCACAGTCGTTCACACGTGGTTCGAGTACCCGTGGGGGCTTGGTGGATGTGCACTGCTCATGATTCCCAACAAGGATGAATCAGCTGTACAGTGCTTCCATGCTTTTCAATGGTGAGTTGAGCGTTCAAGCTGCATGATCAATCATATAATATACAAATCTAATCTAATCTCCTACTACTCAATTGCAAATAGTAACCAAGCTGTGTATGTTCTTCATAACGGAATGCCTTGGTTGTACTTAGGCCCCTACAGAGAAGTCATCCATCATAGGAGTCGATCGCTGTGTGGGAAGCGGGTTGTTACCGTTCAGAAGAAGCCAGTGATGGAACGGTGCGATATCATGTTGTGTAGATGTTCAACAAACCGTAGAGAGCGAGCCCGGATAGCCTCGCGGGTAAAATGTTCGATTCACTGTAGTTCATACGTGGTTCGAGTACCCGTGGGGACTCGGTGGATGTGCACTGCTCATGATTCCCAACAAGGATGAATCAGCTGTACAGTGCTTCCATGCTTTTCAATGGTGAGTTGAGCGTTCAAGCTGCATGATCAATCATATAATACACAAATCTAATCTAATCTCCTACTACTCAATTGCAAATAGTAACCAAGCTGTGTAGGTTGTTCATAACGGAATGCCTTGGTTGTACTTAGGCCCCTACAGAGAAGTCATCCATCATAGGAGTCGATCGCTGTGTGGGAAGCGGGTTGTTACCGTTCAGAAGAAGCCAGTGTTGAGACGGTGCTATATCATGTAGTGTAGATGTTCAACAAACCGTTGAGAGCGAGCCCGGATAGCCTTGCGGTTAAGGCTTTCCATTCACAGTCGTTCACACGTGGTTCGAGTACCCGTGGGGACTCGGTGGAAGTGCACTGCTCATGATTCCCAACAAGGATGAATCAGCTGTACAGTGCTTCCATGCTTTTCAATGGTGAGTTGAGCGTTCAAGCTGCATGATCAATCATATTATATACAAATCTAATCTAATCTTCTACTACTCAATTGCAAATAGTAACCAAGCTGTGTAGGTTGTTCATAACGGAATGCCTTGGTTGTACTTAGGCCCCTACAGAGAAGTCATCCATCATAGGAGTCGATCGCTGTGTGGGAAGCGAGTTGTTACCGTTCAAAAGACGTCGGTGATGGAACGGTGATATATCATGTAGTGTAGATGTTCAATAAACCGATGAGTGCGAGCCCGAATAGCCTTGTGTTTATGGTGGTAGATTCACAGCCGTTCACACGTGGTTCGAGTACCTGTGCGGACTCCGTGAATGTGCACTGCTCATGATTCCTAACAAGGATGAATCAGCTGTACAGTGCTTCCATGCTTTTCAATGGTGAGTTGAGCGTTCAAGCTGCATGATCAATCATATAATATACAAATCTAATCTAATCTCCTACTACTCAATTGCAAATAGTAACCAAGCTGTGTAGGTTGTTCATAACGGAATGCCTTGGTTGTACTTAGGACCCTACAGAGAAGTCATCCATCATAGGAGTCGATCGCTGTGTGGGAAGCGGGTTGTTACCGTTCAGAAGAAGCCAGTGATGGAACGGTTATATAACATGTAGTGTAGATGTTCAACAAACCGTAGAGAGCGCTTTCGAATAGCCTCGCTGTTGAGGTGTTCGATTCACAGTCGTTCACACGTGGTTCGAGTACCCGTGGGGGCTTGGTGGATGTGCACTGCTCATGATTCCCAACGAGGATGAATCAGCTGTACAGTGCTTCCATGCTTTTCAATGGTGAGTTGAGCGTTCAAGCTGCATGATCAATCATATAATATACAAATCTAATCTAATCTCCTACTACTCAATTGCAAATAGTAACCAAGCTGTGTATGTTCTTCATAACGGAATGCCTTGGTTGTACTTAGGCCCCTACAGAGAAGTCATCCATCATAGGAGTCGATCGCTGTGTGGGAAGCGATTTGTTACCGTTCAGAAGAAGCCAGTGATGGAACGGTGCGATATCATGTTGTGTAGATGTTCAACAAACCGTAGAGAGCGAGCCCGGATAGCCTCGCGGTTGAGGTGTTCGATTCACAGTCGTTCACACGTGGTTCGAGTACCCGTGGGGACTCGGTGGATGTGCACTGCTCATGATTCCCAACAAGGATGAATCAGCTGTACAGTGCTTCCATGCTTTTCAATGGTGAGTTGAGCGTTCAAGCTGCATGATCAATCATATTATATACAAATCTAATCTAATCTCCTACTACTCAATTGCAAATAGTAACCAAGCTGTGTAGGTTGTTCATAACGGAATGCCTTGGTTGTACTTAGGCCCCTACAGAGAAGTCATCCATCATAGGAGTCGATCGCTGTGTGGGAAGCGGGTTGTTACCGTTCAAAAGAAGTCGGTGATGGAACGGTGCTATATCATGTAGTGTAGATGTTCAACAAACCGTTGAGAGCGAGCCCGGATAGCTTCGCGGTTGAGGTGTTCGATTCACAGTCGTTCACACGTGGTTCGAGTACCCGTGGGGACTCGGTGGAAGTGCACTGCTCATGATTCCCAACGAGGATGAATCAGCTGTACAGTGCTTCCATGCTTTTCAATGGTGAGTTGAGCGTTCAAGCTGCATGATCAATCATATAATATACAAATCTAATCTAATCTCCTACTACTCAATTGCAAATAGTAACCAAGCTGTGTATGTTCTTCATAAGGGAATGCCTTGGTTGTACTTAGGCCCCTACAGAGAAGTCATCCATCATAGGAGTCGATCGCTGTGTGGGAAGCGATTTGTTACCGTTCAAAAGAAGTCGGTGATGCAACGGTGCTATATCATGTAGTGTAGATGTTCAACAAACCGTAGAGAGCGAGCCCGAATAGCCTCGCAGTTGAGGTGTTCGATTCACAGTCGTTCACACGTGGTTCGAGTACCCGTGGGGACTCGGTGGATGTGCACTGCTCATGATTCCCAACAAGGATGAATCAGCTGTACAGTGCTTCCATGCTTTTCAATGGTGAGTTGAGCGTTCAAGCTCCATGATCAATCATATTATATACAAATATAATCTAATCTTCTACTACTCAATTGCAAATAGTAACCAAGCTGTGTAGGTTGTTCATAACGGAATGCCTTGGTTGTACTTAGGCCCCTACAGAGAAGTCATCCATCATAGGAGTCGATCGCTGTGTGGGAAGCGGGTTGTTACCGTTCAAAAGACGTCGGTGATGGAACGGTGCTATATCATTTATTGCAGATGTTCAACAAACCGTAGAGAGCGAGCCCGGATAGCCTCGCGGTTGAGGTGTTCGATTCACAGTCGTTCACACGTGGTTCGAGTACCCGTGGGGACTCGGTGGATGTGCACTGCTCATGATTCCCAACAAGGATGAATCAGCTGTACAGTGCTTCCATGCTTTTCAATGGTGAGTTGAGCGTTCAAGCTGCATGATCAATCATATAATATACAAATCTAATCTAATCTCCTACTACTCAATTGCAAATAGTAACCAAGCTGTGTAGGTTGTTCATAAGGGAATGCCTTGGTTGTACTTAGGCCCCTACAGAGAAGTCATCCATCATAGGAGTCGATCGCTGTGTGGGAAGCGGGTTGTTACCGTTCAAAAGAAGCCAGTGATGGAAGGGTGCTATATCATGTAGTGTAGATGTTCAACAAACCGTAGAGAGCGAGCCCGAAGAGCCTCGCGTTTGAGGTGTTCGATTCACAGTCGTTCACACGTGGTTCGAGTACCCGTGGGGACTCGGTGGATGTGCACTGCTCATGATTCCCAACAAGGATGAATCAGCTGTACAGTGCTTCCATGCTTTTCAATGGTGAGTTGAGCGTTCAAGCTGCATGATCAATCATATTATATACAAATCTAATCTAATCTCCTACTACTCAATTGCAAATAGTAACCAAGCTGTGTAGGTTGTTCATAACGGAATGCCTTGGTTGTACTTAGGCCCCTACAGAGAAGTCATCCATCATAGGAGTCGATCGCTGTGTGGGAAGCGGGTTGTTACCGTTCAAAAGAAGCCAGTAATGGAACGGTGCTATATAATGTTTTGAAGATGTTCAACAAACCGTAGAGAGCGAGCCCGGATAGCCTCGCGGTTGAGGTGTTCGATTCACAGTCAATCACACGTGGTTCGAGTAACCGTGGGGACTCGGTGGATGTGCACTGCTCATGATTCCCAACAAGGATGAATCAGCTGTACAGTGCTTCCATGCTTTTCAATGGTGAGTTGAGCGTTCAAGCTGCATGATCAATCATATTATATACAAATCTAATCTAATCTCCTACTACTCAATTGCAAATAGTAACCAAGCTGTGTAGGTTGTTCATAACGGAATGCCTTGGTTGTACTTAGGCCCCTACAGAGAAGTCATCCATCATAGGAGTCGATCGCTGTGTGGGAAGCGGGTTGTTAGCGTTCAATAGAAGTCGGTGATGGAACGGTGCTATATCATGTAGTGTAGATGTTCAACAAACCGTTGAGAGCAAGCCCGGATAGCCTCGCGGTTGAGGTGTTCGATTCACAGTCGTTCACACGTGGTTCGAGTACCCGTGGGGACTCGGTGGATGTGCACTGCTCATGATTCCCAACAAGGATGAATCAGCTGTACAGTGCTTCCATGCTTTTCAATGGTGAGTTGAGCGTTCAAGCTGCATGATCAATCATATTATATACAAATCTAATCTAATCTCCTACTACTCAATTGCAAATAGTAACCAAGCTGTGTAGGTTGTTCATAACGGAATGCCTTGGTTGTACTCAGGCCCCTACAGAGAAGTCATCCATCATAGGAGTCGATCGCTGTGTGGGAAGCGATTTGTTACCGTTCAAAAGACGTCGGTGATGGAACAGTGCTATATAATGTATTGTTGATGTTCAACAAACCGTAGAGAGCGAGCCCGGATAGCCTCGCAGTTCAGGGTTTCGATTCAAAGCCATTCACACGTGGTTCGAGTACCTGTGCGGACTCCGTGAATGTGAACTGCTCATGATTCCTAACAAGGATGAATCAGCTGTACAGTGCTTCCATGCTTTTCAATGGTGAGTTGAGCGTTCAAGCTGCATGATCAATCATATTATATACAAATCTAATCTAATCTCCTACTACTCAATTGCAAATAGTAACCAAGCTGTGTAGGTTGTTCATTACGGAATGTCTTCGTTGTACTTAGGCCCCTACAGAGAAGTCATCCATCATAGGAGTCGATCGCTGTGTGGGAAGCGGGTTGTTACCGTTCAGAAGAAGCCAGTGATGGAACGGTGATATATCATGTAGTGTAGATGTTCAACAAACCGTAGAGAGCGAGCCCGGATAGCCTCGCGGTTGAGGTGTTCGATTCACAGTCGTTCACACGTGGTTCGAGTACCCGTGGGGACTCGGTGGATGTGCACTGCTCATGATTCCCAACAAGGATGAATCAGCTGTACAGTGCTTCCATGCTTTTCAATGGTGAGTTGAGCGTTCAAGCTGCATGATCAATCATATTATATACAAATCTAATCTAATCTCCTACTACTCAATTGCAAATAGTAACCAAGCTGTGTAGGTTGTTCATAACGGAATGCCTTGGTTGTACTTAGGCCCCTACAGAGAAGTCATCCATCATAGGAGTCGATCGCTGTGTGGGAAGCGGGTTGTTACCGTTCAAAAGAAGTCGGTGATGGAACGGTGCTATATCATGTAGTGTAGATGTTCAACAAACCGTTGAGAGCGAGCCCGGATAGCCTTGCGGTTAAGGCGTTCGTTTCGCAGACGTTCACACGTGGTTCGAGTACCCGTGGGGACTCGGTGGATGTGCACTGCTCATGATTCCCAACAAGGATGAATCAGCTGTACAGTGCTTCCATGCTTTTCAATGGTGAGTTGAGCGTTCAAGCTGCATGATCAATCATATTATATACAAATCTAATCTAATCTCCTACTACTCAATTGCAAATAGTAACCAAGCTGTGTAGGTTGTTCATAACGGAATGCCTTGGTTGTACTCAGGCCCCTACAGAGAAGTCATCCATCATAGGAGTCGATCGCTGTGTGGGAAGCGATTTGTTACCGTTCAAAAGACGTCGGTGATGGAACAGTGCTATATAATGTATTGTTGATGTTCAACAAACCGTAGAGAGCGAGCCCGGATAGCCTCGCAGTTCAGGGTTTCGATTCAAAGCCATTCACACGTGGTTCGAGTACCTGTGCGGACTCCGTGAATGTGAACTGCTCATGATTCCTAACAAGGATGAATCAGCTGTACAGTGCTTCCATGCTTTTCAATGGTGAGTTGAGCGTTCAAGCTGCATGATCAATCATATTATATACAAATCTAATCTAATCTCCTACTACTCAATTGCAAATAGTAACCAAGCTGTGTAGGTTGTTCATAACGGAATGCCTTGGTTGTACTTAGGCCCCTACAGAGAAGTCATCCATCATAGGAGTCGATCGCTGTGTGGGAAGCGGGTTGTTACCGTTCAAAAGAAGTCGGTGATGGAACGGTGCTATATCATGTAGTGTAGATGTTCAACAAACCGTTGAGAGCGAGCCCGGATAGCCTTGCGGTTAAGGCGTTCGTTTCGCAGACGTTCACACGTGGTTCGAGTACCCGTGGGGACTCGGTGGATGTGCACTGCTCATGATTCCCAACAAGGATGAATCAGCTGTACAGTGCTTCCATGCTTTTCAATGGTGAGTTGAGCGTTCAAGCTGCATGATCAATCATATTATATACAAATCTAATCTAATCTCCTACTACTCAATTGCAAATAGTAACCAAGCTGTGTAGGTTGTTCATAACGGAATGCCTTGGTTGTACTTAGGCCCCTACAGAGAAGTCATCCATCATAGGAGTCGATCGCTGTGTGGGAAGCGGGTTGTTACCGTTCAAAAGAAGTTGGTGATGGAACGGTGCTATATCATGTAGTGTAGATGTTCAACAAACCGTTGAGAGCGAGCCCGGATAGCCTTGCGGTTAAGGCGTTCGATTCGCAGACGTTCACACGTGGTTCGAGTACCCGTGGGGACTCGGTGGATGTGCACTGCTCATGATTCCCAACAAGGATGAATCAGCTGTACAGTGCTTCCATGCTTTTCAATGGTGAGTTGAGCGTTCAAGCTGCATGATCAATCATATTATATACAAATCTAATCTAATCTCCTACTACTCAATTGCAAATAGTAACCAAGCTGTGTAGGTTGTTCATAACGGAATGCCTTGGTTGTACTCAGGCCCCTACAGAGAAGTCATCCATCATAGGAGTCGATCGCTGTGTGGGAAGCGATTTGTTACCGTTCAAAAGACATCGGTGATGGAACAGTGCTATATCATTTATTGTAGATGTTCAACAAACCGTAGAGAGCGAGCCCGGATAGCCTCGCGGTTCAGGGTTTCGATTCAAAGCCATTCACACGTGGTTCGAGTACCTGTGCGGACTCCGTGAATGTGCACTGCTCATGATTCCTAACAAGGATGAATCAGCTGTACAGTGCTTCCATGCTTTTCAATGGTGAGTTGAGCGTTCAAGCTGCATGATCAATCATATTATATACAAATCTAATCTAATCTCCTACTACTCAATTGCAAATAGTAACCAAGCTGTGTAGGTTGTTCATTACGGAATGCCTTCGTTGTACTGAGGCCCTTACAGAGAAGTCATCCATCATAGGAGTCGATCGCTGTGTGGGAAGCGATTTGTTAACGTTCAGATGAAGCCAGTGAAGGAACGGTGCTATATCATGTAGTGTATATGTTCAAAAAACAATTGAGAGGAAGCCCGAATAGCCTTGCGGTTAAGGTGTTCGATTCACAGTCGTTCACACGTGGTTCGAGTACCCGTGGGGACTCGGTGGATGTGCACTGCTCATGATTCCCAACAAGGATGAATCAGCTGTACAGTGCTTCCATGCTTTTCAATGGTGAGTTGAGCGTTCAAGCTGCATGATCAATCATATTATATACAAATCTAATCTAATCTCCTACTACTCAATTGCAACTAGTAACCAAGCTGTGTAGGTTGTTCATAACGGAATGCCTTGGTTGTACTCAGGCCCCTACAGAGAAGTCATCCATCATAGGAGTCGATCGCTGTGTGGGAAGATTTGTTAACGTTCAGAAGAAGCCAGTGATGGAAGGGTGCTATATCATGTATTGTAGATGTTCAACAAACCGTTGAGAGCGAGCCTGGATAGCGTTGCGGTTGAGGTGTTTGATTCACAGTCGTTCACACGTGGTTCGAGTACCCGTGGGGACTCGGTGGATGTGCACTGCTCATGATTCCCAACAAGGATGAATCAGCTGTACAGTGCTTTCATGCTTTTCAATGGTGAGTTGAGCGTTCAAGCTGCATGATCAATCATATTATATACAAATCTAATCTAATCTCCTACTACCCAATTGCAAATAGTAACCAAGCTGTGTAGGTTGTTCATAACGGAATGCCTTGGTTGTACTGAGGCCCCTACAGAGAAGTCATCCATCATAGGAGTCGATCGCTGTGTGGGAAGCGGGTTGTTACCGTTCAGAAGAAGCCAGTGTTGAGACGGTGATATATCATGTAGTGTAGATGTTCAACAAACCGTTGAGAGCGAGCCCGAATAGCCTCGCGGTTGAGGTGTTCGATTCACAGTCGTTCACACGTGGTTCGAGTAACCCTGGGGACTCGGTGGATGTGCACTGCTCATGATTCCTAACAAGGATGAATCAGCTGTACAGTGCTTCCATGCTTTTCAATGGTGAGTTGAGCGTTCAAGCTGCATGATCAATCATATAATATACAAATCTAATCTAATCTCCTACTACTCAATTGCAAATAGTAACCAAGCTGTGTAGGTTGTTCATAAGGGAATGCCTTGGTTGTACTTAGGCCCCTACAGAGAAGTCATCCATCATAGGAGTCGATCGCTGTGTGGGAAGCGTGTTGTCACCGTTCAGAAGAAGCCAGTGAAGGAACGGTGATATATCATGTAGTGTAGATGTTCAACAAACCGTAGAGAGCGAGCCCGGATAGCCTCGCGGGTAAAATGTTCGATTCGCAGACGTTCACACGTGGTTCGAGTACCCGTGGGGACTCGGTGGATGTGCACTGCTCATGATTCCCAACAAGGATGAATCAGCTGTACAGTGCTTCCATGCTTTTCAATGGTGAGTTGAGCGTTCAAGCTGCATGATCAATCATATAATATACAAATCTAATCTAATCTCCTACTACTCAATTGCAAATAGTAACCAAGCAGTGTAGGTTGTTCATAACGGAATGCCTTGGTTGTACTGAGGCCCCTACAGAGAAGTCATCCATCATAGGAGTCGATCGCTGTGTGGGAAGCGAGTTGTTACCGTTCAAAAGAAGTCGGTGATGGAACGGTGCTATATCATTTATTGTAGATGTTCAACAAACCGTTTAGAGCGAGCCCGGATAGCCTCGCGGTTAAGGTGTTCGATTCACAGTCGTTCACACGTGGTTCGAGTACCCGTGGGGACTCGGTGGATGTGCACTGCTCATGATTCCCAACAAGGATGAATCAGCTGTACAGTGCTTCCATGCTTTTCAATGGTGAGTTGAGCGTTCAAGCTGCATGATCAATTATATAATATACAAATACAATCTAATCTTCTACTACTCAATTGCAAATAGTAACCAAGCTGTGTAGGTTGTTCATAACGGAATGCCTTGGTTGTACTTAGGACCCTACAGAGAAGTCATCCATCATAGGAGTCGATCGCTGTGTGGGAAGCGAGTTGTTACCGTTCGAAGTATGTCGGTGATCGAACGGTGTTATATGATGAAGTTCAGATGTTCAACAAAACGTCGACAGCAAACACGAATAGACTTGCGGTTAAGGTGGTCGATTCAGAGTCGTTCACACGTGGTTCGAGTACCCGTGGGGACTCGGTGGATGTGCACTGCTCATGATTCCCAACAAGGATGAATCAGCTGTACAGTGCTTTCATGCTTTTCAATGGTGAGTTGAGCGTTCAAGCTGCATGATCAATCATATTATAAACAAATCTAATCTAATCTCCTACTACTCAATTGCAAATAGTAACCAAGCTGTGTAGGTTGTTCATAACGGAATGCCTTGATTGTACTTAGGCCCCTTCAGAGAAGTCATCCATCATAGGAGTCGATCGCTGTGTGGGAAGCGGGTTGTTACCGTTCAAAAGAAGCCAGTAATGGAACGGTGCTATATAATGTTTTGAAGATGTTCAACAAACCGTTGAGAGCGAGCCCGGATAGCCTTGCGGTTAAGGTGTTCGATTCACAGTCGTTCACACGTGGTTCGAGTACCCGTGGGGACTCGGTGGATGTGCACTGCTCATGATTCCCAACAAGGATGAATCAGCTGTACAGTGCTTCCATGCTTTTCAATGGTGAGTTGAGCGTTCAAGCTGCATGATCAATCATATTATATACAAATCTAATCTAATCTCCTACTACTCAATTGCAAATAGTAACCAAGCTGTGTAGGTTGTTCATAACGGAATGCCTTGATTGTACTTAGGCCCCTTCAGAGAAGTCATCCATCATAGGAGTCGATCGCTGTGTGGGAAGCGGGTTGTTACCGTTCAAAAGAAGCCAGTGATGGAAGGGTGCTAGATCATGTAGTGTAGATGTTCAACAAACCGTAGAGAGCGAGCCCGAATAGCCTCGCTTTTGAGGTGTTCGATTCACAGCCGTTCACACGTGGTTCGAGTACCCGTGGGGACTCGGTGGATGTGCACTGCTCATGATTCCCAACAAGGATGAATCAGCTGTACAGTGCTTCCATGCTTTTCAATGGTGAGTTGAGCGTTCAAGCTGCATGATCAATCATATTATATACAAATCTAATCTAATCTCCTACTACTCAATTGCAAATAGTAACCAAGCTGTGTAGGTTGTTCATAACGGAATGCCTTGGTTGTACTTAGGCCCCTACAGAGAAGTCATCCATCATAGGAGTCGATCGCTGTGTGGGAAGCGGGTTGTTAGCGTTCAATAGAAGTCGGTGATGGAACGGTGATATATCATGTAGTGTAGATGTTCAACAAACCGTTGAGAGAGAGCCCGAATAGCCTTGTGGTTAAGGTGTTCGATTCACAGTCGTTCACACGTGGTTCGAGTACCCGTGGGGACTCGGTGGATGTGCACTGCTCATGATTCCCAACAAGGATGAATCATCTGTACAGTGCTTCCATGCTTTTCAATGGTGAGTTGAGCGTTCAAGCTGCATGATCAATCATATTATAAACAAATCTAATCTAATCTCCTACTACTCAATTGCAAATAGTAACCAAGCTGTGTAGGTTGTTCATAACGGAATGCCTTGATTGTACTTAGGCCCCTTCAGAGAAGTCATCCATCATAGGAGTCGATCGCTGTGTGGGAAGCGGGTTGTTACCGTTCAAAAGAAGCCAGTAATGGAACGGTGCTATATAATGTTTTGAAGATGTTCAACAAACCGTTGAGAGCGAGCCCGGATAGCCTTGCGGTTAAGGTGTTCGATTCACAGTCGTTCACACGTGGTTCGAGTACCCGTGGGGACTCGGTGGATGTGCACTGCTCATGATTCCCAACAAGGATGAATCAGCTGTACAGTGCTTCCATGCTTTTCAATGGTGAGTTGAGCGTTCAAGCTGCATGATCAATCATATTATATACAAATCTAATCTAATCTCCTACTACTCAATTGCAAATAGTAACCAAGCTGTGTAGGTTGTTCATAACGGAATGCCTTGATTGTACTTAGGCCCCTTCAGAGAAGTCATCCATCATAGGAGTCGATCGCTGTGTGGGAAGCGGGTTGTTACCGTTCAAAAGAAGCCAGTGATGGAAGGGTGCTAGATCATGTAGTGTAGATGTTCAACAAACCGTAGAGAGCGAGCCCGAATAGCCTCGCTTTTGAGGTGTTCGATTCACAGTCGTTCACACGTGGTTCGAGTACCCGTGGGGACTCGGTGGATGTGCACTGCTCATGATTCCCAACAAGGATGAATCAGCTGTACAGTGCTTCCATGCTTTTCAATGGTGAGTTGAGCGTTCAAGCTGCATGATCAATCATATTATATACAAATCTAATCTAATCTCCTACTACTCAATTGCAAATAGTAACCAAGCTGTGTAGGTTGTTCATAACGGAATGCCTTGGTTGTACTTAGGCCCCTACAGAGAAGTCATCCATCATAGGAGTCGATCGCTGTGTGGGAAGCGGGTTGTTAGCGTTCAATAGAAGTCGGTGATGGAACGGTGATATATCATGTAGTGTAGATGTTCAACAAACCGTTGAGAGAGAGCCCGAATAGCCTTGTGGTTAAGGTGTTCGATTCACAGTCGTTCACACGTGGTTCGAGTACCCGTGGGGACTCGGTGGATGTGCACTGCTCATGATTCCCAACAAGGATGAATCATCTGTACAGTGCTTCCATGCTTTTCAATGGTGAGTTGAGCGTTCAAGCTGCATGATCAATCATATTATATACAAATCTAATCTAATCTCTTAATACTCAATTGCAAATAGTAACCAAGCTGTGTAGGTTGTTCATAACGGAATGCCTTGGTTGTACTGAGGCCCCTACAGAGAAGTCATCCATCATAGGAGTCGATCGCTGTGTGGGAAGCGATTTGTTACCGTTCAAAAGAAGCCAGTAATGGAACGGTGCTATATAATGTTTTGAAGATGTTCAACAAACCGTTGAGAGCGAGCCCGGATAGCCTTGCGGTTAAGGTGTTCGATTCACAGTCGTTCACACGTGGTTCGAGTACCCGTGGGGACTCGGTGGATGTGCACTGCTCATGATTCCCAACAAGGATGAATCAGCTGTACAGTGCTTCCATGCTTTTCAATGGTGAGTTGAGCGTTCAAGCTGCATGATCAATCATATTATATACAAATCTAATCTAATCTCCTACTACTCAATTGCAAATAGTAACCAAGCAGTGTAGGTTGTTCATAACGGAATGCCTTGGTTGTACTTAGGCCCCTACAGAGAAGTCATCCATCATAGGAGTCGATCGCTGTGTGGGAAGCGGGTTGTTACCGTTCAGAAGAAGCCAGTGATGGAACGGTATTATATCATGTATAGTGGATGTTCAACAAACCGTAGAGAGCGAGCCCGAATAGCCTCGCTGTTGAGGTGTTCGATTCACAGTCGTTCACACGTGGTTCGAGTACCCGTGGGGACTCGGTGGATGTGCACTGCTCATGATTCCCAACAAGGATGAATCAGCTGTACAGTGCTTCCATGCTTTTCAATGGTGAGTTGAGCGTTCAAGCTGCATGATCAATTATATAATATACAAATCTAATCTAATCTCCTACTACTCAATTGCAAATAGTAACCAAGCTGTGTAGGTTGTTCATAACGGAATGCCTTGGTTGTACTTAGGCCCCTACAGAGAAGTCATCCATCAAAGGAGTCGATCGCTGTGTGGGAAGCGAGTTGTTACCGTTCGAAGTATGTCGGTGATCGAACGGTGTTATATGATGAAGTTCAGATGTTCAACAAAACGTCGACAGCAAACACGAATAGACTTGCGTTTAAGGTGGTCGATTCAGAGTCGTTCACACGTGGTTCGAGTACCCGTGGGGACTCGGTGGATGTGCACTGCTCATGATTCCCAACAAGGATGAATCAGCTGTACAGTGCTTTCATGCTTTTCAATGGTGAGTTGAGCGTTCAAGCTGCATGATCAATCATATTATAAACAAATCTAATCTAATCTCATACTACTCAATTGCAAATAGTAACCAAGCTGTGTAGGTTGTTCATAACGGAATGCCTTGATTGTACTTAGGCCCCTTCAGAGAAGTCATCCATCATAGGAGTCGATCGCTGTGTGGGAAGCGGGTTGTTACCGTTCAAAAGAAGCCAGTAATGGAACGGTGCTATATAATGTTTTGAAGATGTTCAACAAACGGTTGAGAGCCAGCCCGGATAGCCTTGTGGTAAGGTGTTCGATTCACAGTCGTTCACACGTGGTTCGAGTACCCGTGGGGACTCGGTGGATGTGCACTGCTCATGATTCCCAACAAGGATGAATCAGCTGTACAGTGCTTCCATGCTTTTCAATGGTGAGTTGAGCGTTCAAGCTGCATGATCAATCATATTATAAACAAATCTAATCTAATCTCCTACTACTCAATTGCAAATAGTAACCAAGCTGTGTAGGTTGTTCATAACGGAATGCCTTGATTGTACTTAGGCCCCTTCAGAGAAGTCATCCATCATAGGAGTCGATCGCTGTGTGGGAAGCGGGTTGTTACCGTTCAAAAGAAGCCAGTGATGGAAGGGTGCTAGATCATGTAGTGTAGATGTTCAACAAACCGTAGAGAGCGAGCCCGAATAGCCTCGCTTTTGAGGTGTTCGATTCACAGCCGTTCACACGTGGTTCGAGTACCCGTGGGGACTCGGTGGATGTGCACTGCTCATGATTCCCAACAAGGATGAATCAGCTGTACAGTGCTTCCATGCTTTTCAATGGTGAGTTGAGCGTTCAAGCTGCATGATCAATCATATTATATACAAATCTAATCTAATCTCCTACTACTCAATTGCAAATAGTAACCAAGCTGTGTAGGTTGTTCATAACGGAATGCCTTGGTTGTACTTAGGCCCCTACAGAGAAGTCATCCATCATAGGAGTCGATCGCTGTGTGGGAAGCGGGTTGTTAGCGTTCAATAGAAGTCGGTGATGGAACGGTGCTATATCATGTAGTGTAGATGTTCAACAAACCGTTGAGAGAGAGCCCGAATAGCCTTGTGGTTAAGGTGTTCGATTCACAGTCGTTCACACGTGGTTCGAGTACCCGTGGGGACTCGGTGGATGTGCACTGCTCATGATTCCCAACAAGGATGAATCAGCTGTACAGTGCTTCCATGCTTTTCAATGGTGAGTTGAGCGTTCAAGCTGCATGATCAATCATATTATATACAAATCTAATCTAATCTCCTACTACTCAATTGCAAATAGTAACCAAGCTGTGTAGGTTGTTCATAAGAGAATGCCTTGGTTGTACTGAGGCCCCTACAGAGAAGTCATCCACCATAGGGGTCGATCGCTGTGTGGGAAGCGGGTTGTTACCGTTCAAATTAAGCCGGTGATGGAAGGGTGGTATATCATGGAGTGAAGGTGTTGAACAAACCGTAGAGAGCGAGCCCGGATGGCCTCGCGGTTGAGGTGTTCGATTCACAGTCGTTCACACGTGGTTCGAGTACCCGTGGGGACTCGGTGGATGTGCACTGCTCATGATTCCCAACAAGGATGAATCAGCTGTACAGTGCTTCCATGCTTTTCAATGGTGAGTTGAGCGTTCAAGCTGCATGATCAATCATATTATATACAAATCTAATCTAATCTCCTACTACTCAATTGCAAATAGTAACCAAGCTGTGTAGGTTGTTCATAACGGAATGCCTTGGTTGTACTTAGGCCCCTACAGAGAAGTCATCCATCATAGGAGTCGATCGCTGTGTGGGAAGCGGGTTGTTAGCGTTCAATAGAAGTCGGTGATGGAACGGTGCTATATCATGTAGTGTAGATGTTCAACAAACCGTTGAGAGAGAGCCCGAATAGCCTTGTGGTTAAGGTGTTCGATTCACAGTCGTTCACACGTGGTTCGAGTACCCGTGGGGACTCGGTGGATGTGCACTGCTCATGATTCCCAACAAGGATGAATCAGCTGTACAGTGCTTCCATGCTTTTCAATGGTGAGTTGAGCGTTCAAGCTGCATGATCAATCATATTATATACAAATCTAATCTAATCTCCTACTACTCAATTGCAAATAGTAACCAAGCTGTGTAGGTTGTTCATAAGAGAATGCCTTGGTTGTACTTAGGCCCCTACAGAGAAGTCATCCACCATAGGAGTCGATCGCTGTGTGGGAAGCGGGTTGTTACCGTTCAAGCTAAGCCGGTGATGGAAGGGTGGTATATCATGGAGTGAAGGTGTTGAACAAACCGTTGAGAGCGAGCCCGGATAGCCTCGCGGTTGAGGTGTTCGATTCACAGTCGTTCACACGTGGTTCGAGTACCCGTGGGGACTCGGTGGATGTACAGTGCTCATGATTCCCAACAAGGATGAATCAGCTGTACAGTGCTTCCATGCTTTTCAATGGTGAGTTGTGCATTCAAGCTGCATGATCATTCATATTATATACAAATCTAATCTAATCTCCTACTACTCAATTGCAAATAGTAACCAAGCTGTGTAGGTTGTTCATAACGGAATGCCTTGGTTGTACTGAGGCCCCTACAGAGAAGTCATCCATCATAGGAGTCGATCGCTGTGTGGGACGCGGGTTGTTACCATTCAAAGGAAGCCAGTAATGGAACGGTGCTGTATTATGTAGTGTACATTTTCAACAATACGTAAACGACGCGCCCGAATAGCCTTGCGGTTAAGGTGTTCGATTCACAGTCGTTCACACGTGGTTCGAGTACCCGTGGGGACTCGGTGGATGTGCACTGCTCATGATTCCCAACCAGGATGAATCAGCTGTACAGTGCTTCCATGCTTTTCAATGGTGAGTTGAGCGTTCAAGCTGCATGATCAATCATATTATATACAAATCTAATCTAATCTCCTACTACTCAATTGCAAATAGTAACCAAGCTGTGTAGGTTGTTCATAACGGAATGCCTTGGTTGTACTTAGGCCCCTACAGAGAAGTCATCCATCATAGGAGTCGATCGCTGTGTGGGAAGCGGGTTTTTACCGTTCAAAAGAAGCCAGTGCTGAAACGGTGCGATATCATGTAGCATATATGCTCTACAAGCCGTTGCGAGCGAGCTCGAATAGCCTTGTGTTTAGGGTCGTCGATGCACAGTCGTTCACACGTGGTTCGAGTACCCGTGGGGACTCGGTGGATGTGCACTGCTCATGATTCCCAACAAGGATGAGTCAGCTGTACAGTGCTTCCATGCTTTTCAATGGTGAGTTGAGCGTTCAAGCTGCATGATCAATCATATTATATACAAATCTAATCTAATCTCCTAATACTCAATTGCAAATAGTAACCAAGCTGTGTAGGTTGTTCATAACGGAATGTCTTCGTTGTACTTAGGCCCCTACAGAGAAGTCATCCATCATAGTAGTCGATCGCTGTGTGGGAAGCGGGTTGTTACCGTTCAAATTAAGCCGGTGATGGAAGGGTGGTATATCATGGAGTGAAGGTGTTGAATAAACCGTAGAGAGCGAGCCCGGATAGCCTTGCGGTTAAGGTGTTCGTTTCACAGTCGTTCACACGTGGTTCGAGTACCCGTGGGGACTCGGTGGATGTGCACTGCTCATGATTCCCAACAAGGATGAATCAGCTGTACAGTGCTTCCATGCTTTTCAATGGTGAGTTGTGCATTCAAGCTGCATGATCATTCATATTATATACAAATCTAATCTAATCTCCTTCTACTCAATTGCAAATAGTAACCAAGCTGTGTAGGTTGTTCATAACGGAATGCCTTGGTTGTACTGAGGCCCCTACAGAGAAGTCATCCGTCATAGGAGTCGATCGCTGTGTGGGAAGCGAGTTGTTACCGTTCAAAAGAAGTCGGTGATGGAACGGTGCGATATCATGTAGCATATATGCTCAACCACCCGTTGCGTGCGAGCCCGAATAGCCTTGATTTTAAGGTGGTCGATTCACAGTAGTTCACACGTGGTTCGAGTATTCGTGGGGACTCGGTGGATGTGCACTGCTCATGATTCCCAACAAGGATGAATCAGCTGTACAGTGCTTCCATGCTTTTCAATGGTGAGTTGAGCGTTCAAGCTGCATGATCAATCATATTATATACAAATCTAATCTAATCTCTTACTACTCAACTGCAAATGGTAACCAAGCTGTGTAGGTTGTTCATAACGGAATGCCTTCGTTGAACTGAGGCCCCTACAGAGAAGTCATCCATCATAGGAGTCGATCGCTGTGTGGGAAGCGAGTTGTTACCGTTCAAAAGAAGCCAGTGCTGAAACGGTGCGATATCATGTAGCATATATGCCCTACCACCCGTTGCGAGCGAGCCCGAATAGCCCTGTTTTTAAAGTGGTCGATTCACAGTCGTTCACACGTGGTTCGAGTACCCGTGGGGACTCGGTGGATGTGCACTGCTCATGATTCCCAACAAGGATGAATCAGCTGTACAGTGCTTCCATGCTTTTCAATGGTGAGTTGAGCGTTCAAGCTGCGTGATCAATCATATTATATACAAATCTAATCTAATCTCCTACTACTCAATTGCAAATAGTAACCAAGCTGTGTAGGTTGTTCATAACGGAATGCCTTGGTTGTACTGAGGCCCCTACAGAGAAGTCATCCATCATAGGAGTCGGTCTCTGTGTGGGAAGCGGTTTGTTACCGTTCAAAAGAAGTCGGTGATGGAACGGTGTTATATCATGTAGTGTAGATGTTCAACAACCCGTTGAGAGCGAGCTCGGAGAGCCTTGCGGTTGAGGCGTTCGATTCACAGTCGTTCACACGTGGTTCGAGTACCCGTGGGGACTCGGCGGATGTGCATTGCTCATGATTCCCAACAAGGATGAATCAGCTGTACAGTGCTTCCATGCTTTTCAATGGTGAGTTGAGCGTTCAAGCTGCATGATCAATCATATTATATACAAATCTAATCTAATCTCCTACTACTCAACTGCAAATAGTAACCAAGCTGTGTAGGTTGTTCATAACGGAATGCCTTCGTTGTACTGACGCACTTACGGATAAGTCATCCAACGTAAGTATCGATCGCTGTGTAAGAAGCGGATTGTTACCGTTCAAAAGAAGCCAGTGATGAAACGGTGCGATATCATGTAGCATATATGCTCTACAACCCGTTGCGTGCGAGCTCGAATAGCCTCGTGTTTAGGGTCGTCGATGCACAATCGTTCACACGTGGTTCGAGTACCCGTGGGGACTCGGTGGATGTGCACTGCTCATGATTCCCAACAAGGATGAATCAGCTGTACAGTGCTTCCATGCTTTTCAATGGTGAGTTGAGCGTTCAAGCTGCATGATCAATCATATTATATACAAATCTAATCTAATCTCTTACTACTCAATTGCAAATAGTAACCAAGCTGTGTATGTTGTTTATAACGGAATGCCTTGGTTGTACTTAGGCCCCTACAGAGAAGTCATCCATCATAGGAGTCGATCGCTGTGTGGGAAGCGGGTTGTTACCGTTCAAAAGAAGCCAGTACTGAAACGGTGCGATATCATGTAGCATATATGCTCTACCACCCGTTGCGAGCGAGACCGAATAGCCCTGTTTTTAGGGTGGTCGATTCACAGTCGTTCACACGTGGTTCGAGTACCCGTGGGGACTCGGTGGATGTGCACTGCTCATGATTCCCAACAAGGATGAATCAGCTGTACAGTGCTTCCATGCTTTTCAATGGTGAGTTGAGCGTTCAAGCTGCATGATCAATCATATTATATACAAATCTAATCTAATCTCCTACTACTCAATTGCAAATAGTAACCAAGCTGTGTAGGTTGATCATAAGGGAATGCCTTGGTTGTACTTAGGCCCCTACAGAGAAGTCATCCATCATAGGAGTCGATCGCTGTGTGGGAAGCGGGTTCTTACCGTTCAAAAGAAGTCGGTGATGGAACGGTGCTATATAATGTATTGTAGATGTTCAACAACCCGTTGAGAGCGAGCCCGAATAGCCTTGTGGTTTAGGCGTTCGATTCACAGTCGTTCACACGTGGTTCGAGTACCCGTGGGGACTCGGTGGATGTGCACTGCTCATGATTCCCAACAAGGATGAATCAGCTGTACAGTGCTTCCATGCTTTTCAATGGTGAGTTGAGCGTTCAAGCTGCATGATCAATCATATTATATACAAATCTAATCTAATCTCCTACTACTCAATTGCAAATAGTAACCAAGCAGTGTAGGTTGTTCATAACGGAATGCCTTGGTTGTACTTAGGCCCCTACAGAGAAGTCATCCATCATAGGAGTCGATCGCTGTGTGGGAAGCGAGTTGTTACCGTTCAGAAGAAGCCAGTGCTGAAACGGTGCGATATCATGTGGCATATATGTTCTACCACCCGTTGCGAGTGAGCCCGAATAGCCCTGTTTTTTGGGTGGTCGATTCACAGTCGTTCACACGTGGTTCGAGTATTCGTGGGGACTCGGTGGATGTGCACTGCTCATGATTCCCAACAAGGATGAATCAGCTGTACAGTGCTTCCATGCTTTTCAATGGTGAGTTGAGCGTTCAAGCTGCATGATCAATCATATTATATACAAATCTAATCTAATCTCTTACTACTCAATTGCCAATAGTAACCAAGCTGTGTAGATTGTTCATAAGGGAATGCCTTCGTTGTACTGAGGCCCCTACAGAGAAGTCATCCATCATAGGAGTCCATCGCTGTGTGGGAAGCGATTTGTTACCGTTCAAAAGAAGTCGGTGATGGAACGGTGATATATCATGTAGTGTAGATGTTCAACAAACCGTTGAGAGCGAGCCCGAATAGCCTTGTGTTTTGGGTGGTAGAATCACAGTCGTTCACACGTGGTTCGAGTACCCGTGGGGACTCGGCGGATGTGCACTGCTCATGATTCCCAACAAGGATGAATCAGCTGTACAGTGCTTCCATGCTTTTCAATGGTGAGTTGAGCGTTCAAGCTGCATGATCAATCATATTATATACAAATCTAATCTAATCTCCTACTACTCAAATGCAAATAGTAACCAAGCTGTGTAGGTTGTTCATAACGGAATGCCTTCGTTGTACTTAGGCCCCTACAGAGAAGTCATCCATCATAGGAGTCGATCGCTGTGTGGGAAGCGGGTTGTTACCGTTCAAAAGAAGTCGGTGATGGAACGGTGATATATCATGTATTGTAGATGTTCAACAAACCGTTGAGAGAGAGCCCGAATAGCCTTGTGGTTAAGGTGTTCGATTCACAGTCGTTCACACGTGGTTCGAGTACCCGTGGGGACTCGGTGGATGTGCACTGCTCATGATTCCCAACAAGGATGAATCAGCTGTACAGTGCGTCCATGCTTTTCAATGGTGAGTTGAGCGTTCAAGCTGCATGATCAATCATATTATATACAAATCTAATCTAATCTCCTACTACTCAATTGCAAATAGTAACCAAGCTGTGTAGGTTGTTCATAACGGAATGCCTTGGTTGTACTTAGGCCCCTACAGAGAAGTCATCCATCATAGGAGTCGATCGCTGTGTGGGAAGCGGGTTGTTACCGTTCAAAAGAAGCCAGTGATGGAACGATGGTATAGCATGCATTGAAGATGTTCAACAAACCGTTGAGAGCGAGCCCGAATAGCCTCGCGGTTAAGGTGTTCGATTCACAGTCGTTCACACGTGGTTCGAGTACCCGTGGGGACTCGGTGGATGTGCACTGCTCATGATTCCCAACAAGGATGAATCAGCTGTACAGTGCTTCCATGCTTTTCAATGGTGAGTTGAGCGTTCAAGCTGCATGATCAATCATATTATATACAAATCTAATCTAATCTCCTACTACTCAAATGCAAATAGTAACCAAGCTGTGTAGGTTGTTCATAACGGAATGCCTTCGTTGTACTTAGGCCCCTACAGAGAAGTCATCCATCATAGGAGTCGATCGCTGTGTGGGAAGCGGGTTGTTACCGTTCAAAAGAAGTCGGTGATGGAACGGTGATATATCATGTATTGTAGGTGTTCAACAAACCGTTGAAAGAGAGCCCGAATAGCCTTGTGGTTAAGGTGTTCGATTCACAGTCGTTCACACGTGGTTCGAGTACCCGTGGGGACTCGGTGGATGTGCACTGCTCATGATTCCCAACAAGGATGAATCAGCTGTACAGTGCGTCCATGCTTTTCAATGGTGAGTTGAGCGTTCAAGCTGCATGATCAATCATATTATATACAAATCTAATCTAATCTCCTACTACTCAATTGCAACTAGTAACCAAGCTGTGTAGGTTGTTCATAACGGAATGCCTTGGTTGTACTTAGGCCCCTACAGAGAAGTCATCCATCATAGGAGTCGATCGCTGTGTGGGAAGCGGGTTGTTACCGTTCAAAAGAAGTCGGTGATGGAACGGTGCTATATCATGTAGTGTAGATGTTCAACAAACCGTTGAGAGCGAGCCCGGATAGCCTTGCGGTTAAGGTGGTCGATTCACAGTCGTTCACACGTGATTCGAGTACCCGTGGGGACTCGGTGGATGTGCACTGCTCATGATTCCCAACAAGGATGAATCAGCTGTACAGTGCTTCCATGCTTTTCAATGGTGAGTTGAGCGTTCAAGCTGCATGATCAATCATATTATATACAAATCTAATCTAATCTCCTACTACTCAATTGCCAATAGTAACCAAGCTGTGTAGGTTGTTCATAACGGAATGCCTTGGTTGTACTTAGGCCCCTACAGAGAAGTCATCCATCATAGGAGTCGATCGCTGTGTGGGAAGCGGGTTGTTACCGTTCAAAAGAAGCCAGTGATGGAACGGTGTCATATCATGTATTGTGGATGTTCAACAAACCGTTGAGAGCGAGCCCGGATAGCCTTGTGGTTAAGTTGTTCGATTCACAGTCGTTCACACGTGGTTCGAGTACCCGTGGGGACTCGGTGGAGGTACAGTTCTCATGATCCCCAACAAGGACGAATCAGCTGTACAGTGCTTCCATGCTTTTCAATGGTGAGTTGAGCGTTCAAGCTGCATGATCAATCATATAATATACAAATCTAATCTAATCTCCTACTACTCAATTGCAAATAGTAACCAAGCAGTGTAGGTTGTTCATAACGGAATGCCTTGATTGTGCTTAGGACCATACAGAGAAGTCATCCATCATAGGAGTCGATCGCTGTGTGGGAAGCGGGTTGTTCTCGTACAAAAGAAGCCAGTGATGGAAGGGTGGTATATCATGGAGTGAAGTTGTTCAACAAATCGTTGAGAGCGAGCCCGAATAGCCTTGTGGTTAAGGTGTTCGATTCACAGTCGTTCACACGTGGTTCGAGTACCCGTGGGTACTCGTTGGATGTGCAATGCTCATGATTCCCAACAAGGATGAGTCAGCTGTACAGTGCTTCCATGCTTTTCAATGGTGAGTTGAGCGTTCAAGCTGCATGATCAATCATATTATATACAAATCTAATCTAATCTCCTACTACTCAATTGCAAATAGTAACCAAGCTGTGTAGGTTGTTCATACCGGAATGCCTTGGTTGTACTGAGGCCCCTACAGAGAAGTCATCCATCATAGGAGTCGATCGCTGTGTGGGAAGCGGGTTGTTACCGTTCAAAAGAATTCGGTGATGGAACGGTGCTATATCATTTATTGTAGATGTTCAACAAACCGTTTAGAGCGAGCCCGGATAGCCTTGTGGTTAACGCGTTCGATTCACAGTCGTTCACACGTGGTTCAAGTACCCGTGGGGACTCGGTGGATGTGCACTGCTCATGATTCCCAACCAGGATGAATCAGCTGTACAGTGCTTCCATGCTTTTCAATGGTGAGTTGAGCGTTCAAGCTGCATGATCAATCATATTATATACAAATCTAATCTAATCTCCTACTACTCAATTGCAACTAGTAACCAAGCTGTGTAGGTTGTTCATAACGGAATGCCTTGGTTGTACTGAGGCCCCTACAGAGAAGTCATCCATCATAGGAGTCGATCGCTGTGTGGGAAGCGGGTTGTTGCCGTTCAAAAGAAGCCAGTGCTGAAACGGTGATATATCATGTAGTGTAGATGTTCAACAAACCGTTGAGAGCGAGCCCGGATAGCCTTTTGGTTAAGGTGTTCGATTCACAGTCGTTCACACGTGGTTCGAGTACCCGTGGGGACTCGGTGGATGTGCACTGCTCATGATTCCCAACAAGGATGAATCAGCTGTACAGTGCGTCCATGCTTTTCAATGGTGAGTTGAGCGTTCAAGCTGCATGATCAATCATATTATATACAAATCTAATCTAATCTCCTACTACTCAATTGCAAATAGTAACCAAGCAGTGTAGGTTGTTCATAACGGAATGCCTTCGTTGTACTTAGGCCCCTACAGAGAAGTCATCCATCATAGGAGTCCATCGCTGTGTGGGAAGCGGGTTGTTACCGTTCAAAAGAAGCCAGTGATGGAAAGGTGCTCTATCGTGGATTGAAGATGTTCAACAAACCGTTGAGAGCGAGCCCGAATAGCCTCGCGGTTAAGGTGGTCGATTCACAGTCGTTCACACGTGGTTCGAGTACCCGTGGGGACTCGGTGGATGTGCACTGCTCATGATTCCCAACCAGGATGAATCGGCTGTACAGTGCTTCCATGCTTTTCAATGGTGAGTTGAGCGTTCAAGCTGCATGATCAATCATATTATATACAAATCTAATCTAATCTCCTACTACTCAATTGCAAATAGTAACCAAGCTGTGTAGGTTGTTCAAAACGGAATGCCTTGGTTGTACTGAGGCCCCTACAGAGAAGTCATCCATCATAGGAGTCGATCGCTGTGTGGGAAGCGGGTTGTTGCCGTTCAAAAGAAGTCGGTGATGGAACGGTGATATATCATGTAGTGTAGATGTTCAACAAACCGTTGAGAGCGAGCCCGGATAGCCTTTTGGTTAAGGTGTTCGATTCACAGTCGTTCACACGTGGTTCGAGTACCCGTGGGGACTCGGTGGATGTGCAATGCTCATGATTCCCAACAAGGATGAATCAGCTGTACAGTGCGTCCATGCTTTTCAATGGTGAGTTGAGCGTTCAAGCTGCATGATCAATCATATTATATACAAATCTAATCTAATCTCCTACTACTCAATTGCAAATAGTAACCAATCTGTGTACGTTGTTGATAAGGGAATGCCTTCGTTGTACTGAGGCGCCTTCGGATAATTCATCCAACGTAAGTATGGATCGCTGTGTGGGAAGCGGATTGTTACCGTTCATAAGAAGTCGGTGATGGAACGGTGATATATCATGTATTGTGGATGTTCAACAAACCGTTGAGAGCGAGCCCGGATAGCCTTTTGGTTAAGGTGTTCGATTCACAGTCGTTTACACGTGGTTCGAGTACCCGTGGGTACTCGTTGGATGTGCAATGCTCATGATTCCCAACAAGGATGAATCAGCTGTACAGTGCTTCCATGCTTTTCAATGGTGAGTTGAGCGTTCAAGCTGCATGATCAATCATATTATATACAAATCTAATCTAATCTCCTACTACTCAATTGCAAATAGTAACCAAGCTGTGTAGGTTGTTCATAACGGAATGCCTTGGTTGTACTGAGGCCCCTACAGAGAAGTCATCCATCATAGGAGTCGACCGCTGTGTGGGAAGCGGGTTGTTACCGTTCAAAATAAGTCGGTGATTGAAGGGTGGTGTATTATGTAGTGTAGATGTTCAACAAACCGTTGAGAGCGAGCCCGGATAGACTACTGGTTAGGATGGTCGATTCACAGTCGTTCACACGTGGTTCGTGTACCCGTGGGGACTCGGTGGATGTGTTTTCTCATGATTCCCAACAAGGATGAATCAGCTGTACAGTGCTTCCATGCTTTTCAATGGTGAGTTGAGCGTTCAAGCTGCATGATCAATCATATTATATACAAATCTAATCTAATCACCTACTACTATATTGCAAATAGTAACCAAGCTGTGTATGTTTTTCGTAACGGAATGCCTTGGTTGTACTTAGGCCCCTACAGAGAAGTCATCCATCATAGGAGTCGATCGCTGTGTGGGAAGCGGGTTGTTACCGTTCAAAAGAAGCCAGTGATGGTAGAGTGCTAGATCATTTATTGTAGATGTTCAACAAACCGTTGAGAGCGAGCCCGGATAGCCTTGCGGTTAAGGTGGTCGATTCACAGTCGTTCACACGTGATTCGAGTACCCGTGGGGACTCGGTGGATGTGCACTGCTCATGATTCCCAACAAGGATGAATCAGCTGTACAGTGCTTCCATGCTTTTCAATGGTGAGTTGAGCGTTCAAGCTGCATGATCAATCATATTATATACAAATCTAATCTAATCTCCTACTACTCAATTGCAAATAGTAACCAAGCTGTGTAGGTTGTTCATAACGGAATGCCTTGGTTGTACTGAGGCCCCTACAGAGAAGTCATCCATCATAGGAGTCGATCGCTGTGTGGGAAGCGGGTTGTTACCGTTCAAAAGAAGCCAGTGATGGAACGGTGTTATATCTTGTATTGTGGATGTTCAACAAACCGTTGCGAGCGAGCCCGGATAGACTACTGGTTAAGTTGGTCGATTCACAGTCGTTCACACGTGGTTCGAGTACCCGTGGGGACTCGGTGGAGGTACAGTGCTCATGATCCCCAACAACGACGAATCAGCTGTACAGTGCTTCCATGCTTTTCAATGGTGAGTTGAGCGTTCAAGCTGCATGATCAATCATATAATATACAAATCTAATCTAATCTCCTACTACTCAATTGCAAATAGTAACCAAGCAGTGTAGGTTGTTCATAACGGAATGCCTTGATTGTGCTTAGGACCATACAGAGAAGTCATCCATCATAGGAGTCGATCGCTGTGTGGGAAGCGGGTTGTTCTCGTACAAAAGAAGCCAGTGAAGGAAGGGTGGTATATCATGGAGTGAAGTTGTTCAACAAATCGTTGAGAGCGAGCCCGAATAGCCTTGTGGTTAAGGTGTTCGATTCACAGTCGTTCACACGTGGTTCGAGTACCCGTGGGTACTCGTTGGATGTGCAATGCTCATGATTCCCAACAAGGATGAATCAGCTGTACAGTGCTTCCATGCTTTTCAATGGTGAGTTGAGCGTTCAAGCTGCATGATCAATCATATTATATACAAATCTAATCTAATCTCCTACTACTCAATTGCAAATAGTAACCAAGCTGTGTAGGTTGTTCATAACGGAATGCCTTGGTTGTACTGAGGCCCCTACAGAGAAGTCATCCATCATAGGAGTCGATCGCTGTGTGGGAAGCGGGTTGTTACCGTTCAAAAGAAGCCAGTGATGGAACGGTGTTATATCATGTATTGTGGATGTTCAACAAACCGTTTAGAGCGAGCCCGGATAGCCTTGTGGTTAAGGCGTTCGATTCACAGTCGTTCACACGTGGTTCAAGTACCCGTGGGGACTCGGTGGATGTGCACTGCTCATGATTCCCAACAAGGATGAATCAGCTGTACAGTGCTTCCATGCTTTTCAATGGTGAGTTGAGCGTTCAAGCTGCATGATCAATCATATTATATACAAATCTAATCTAATCTCCTACTACTCAATTGCAAATAGTAACCAAGCAGTGTAGGTTGTTCATAACGGAATGCCTTCCTTGTACTCAGGACCCTACAGAGAAGTCATCCATCATAGGAGTCGATCGCTGTGTGGGAAGCGGATTGTTACCGTTCAAAAGAATTCGGTGATGGAACTGTGCTATATCATTTATTGTAGATGTTCAACAAACCGTTGAGAGCGCGTTCGAATAGCCTCGCTGTTGAGGTGTTCGATTCACAGTCGTTCACACGTGGTTCGAGTACCCGTGGGGACTCGGTGGATGTGCACTGCTCATGATTCCCAACAAGGATGAATCAGCTGTACAGTGCTTCCATGCTTTTCAATGGTGAGTTCAGCGTTCAAGCTGCATGATCAATCATATTATATACAAATCTAATCTAATCTCCTACTACTCAATTGCAACTAGTAACCAAGCTGTGTAGGTTGTTCATAACGGAATGCCTTCGTTGTACTGAGGCCCCTACAGAGAAGTCATCCATCATAGGAGTCGATCGCTGTGTGGGAAGCGGGTTGTCACCGTTCAGAAGAAGCCAGTGATGGAACGGTGCTATATCATGTATTGTGGATGTTCAACAAACCGTTGCGAGCAAGCCCGAATAGCCTCGCGGTTAATTTTTTCGATTCACAGTCGTTCACACGTGGTTCGAGTAGCCGTGGGGACTCGGTGGATGTGCACTGCTCATGATCCCCAACAAGGATGAATCAGCTGTACAGTGCTTCCATGCTTTTCAATGGTGAGTTGAGCGTTCAAGCTGCATGATCAATCATATTATATATAAATCCAATCTCATCTCCTACTACTCAAATGCAAATAGTAACCAAGCTGTGTAGGTTGTTCATAACGGAATGCCTTGGTTGTACTGAGGCCCCTACAGAGAAGTCATCCATCATAGGAGTCGATCGCTGTTTGGGAAGCGGGTTGTTACCGTTCAAAAGACGTCGGTGATGGAACGGTGATATATTATGTATTGGAGATAATCAACAAACCGTTGAGAGCGAGCCCGGATAGCCTTGCGGTTAAGGTGTTTGATTCACAGTCGTTCACACGTGGTTCAAGTACCCGTGGGGACTCGGTGGATGTGCACTGCTCATGATTCCCAACAAGGATGAATCAGCTGTACAGTGCTTCCATGCTTTTCAATGGTGAGTTGAGCGTTCAAGCTGCATGATCAATCATATTATATACAAATCTAATCTAATCTCCTACTACTCAATTGCAAATAGTAACCAAGCAGTGTAGGTTGTTCATAACGGAATGCCTTCGTTGTACTTAGGCCCCTACAGAGGAGTCATCCATCATAGGAGTCGATCGCTGTGTGGGAAGCGGGTTGTCACCGTTCAGAAGAAGCCAGTGATGGAACGGTGCTATATCATGTAGTGTAGATGTTCAACAAACCGTTGCGAGCAAGCCCGAATAGCCTCGCGGTTAATTTTTTCGATTCACAGTCGTTCACACGTGGTTCGAGTAGCCGTGGGGACTCGGTGGATGTGCACTGCTCATGATCCCCAACAAGGATGAATCAGCTGTACAGTGCTTCCATGCTTTTCAATGGTGAGTTGAGCGTTCAAGCTGCATGATCAATCATATTATATACAAATCTAATCTAATCTCCTACTACTCAATTGCAAATAGTAACCAAGCAGTGTAGGTTGTTCATAACGGAATGCCTTCGTTGTACTGAGGCCCCTACAGAGAAGTCATCCATCATAGGAGTCGATCGCTGTGTAAGAAGCGGATTGTTACCGTTCAAAAGAATTCGGTGATGGAACTGTGCTATATCATTTATTGTAGATGTTCAACAAACCGTTGAGAGCGCGTTCGAATAGCCTCGCTGTTGAGATGGTCGATTCACAGTCGTCCACACGTGGTTCGAGTACCCGTGGGGACTCGGTGGATGTGCACTGCTCATGATTCCCAACAAGGATGAATCAGCTGTACAGTGCTTCCATGCTTTTCAATGGTGAGTTGAGCGTTCAAGCTGCATGATCAATCATATTATATACAAATCTAATCTAATCTCTTAATACTCAATTGCAAATAGTAACCAAGCTGTGTAGGTTGTTCATAACGGAATGCCTTCGTTGTACTTAGGCCCCTACAGGGAAGTCATCCATCATAGGAGTCGATCGCTGTGTGGGAATCGGGTTATTACCGTTCAGAAGAAGCCAGTGATGGAACGGTGCTATATCATGTATTGTGGATGTTCAACAAACCGTTGCGAGCAAGCCCGAATAGCCTCGTGGTTAATTTGTTCGATTCACAGTCGTTCACACGTGGTTCGAGTAGCCGTGGGGACTCGGTGGATGTGCACTGCTCATGATTCCCAACAAGGATGAATCAGCTGTACAGTGCTTCCATGCTTTTCAATGGTGAGTTGAGCGTTCAAGCTGCATGATCAATCATATTATATATAAATCTAATCTAATCTCCTACTACTCAAATGCAAATAGTAACCAAGCTGTGTAGGTTGTTCATAACGGAATGCCTTCGTTGTACTGAGGCACCTACAGAGAAGTCATCCTTCATAGGAGTCGATCGCTGTGTGGGAAGCAAGTTGTTACCGTTCAAAAGAAGCCGGTGATGGAAGGGTGTTATATCATAAAGTGTATATGTTCAACAAACCGTTGCGAGCGAGCCCGGATAGACTTATGTTTAAGGTGTTCGATTCACAGTCGTCCATACGTGATTCGAGTACCCGTGGGGACTCGGTGGATGTGCACTGCTCATGATTCCCAACAAGGATGAATCAGCTGTACAGTGCTTCCATGCTTTTCAATGGTGAGTTGAGCGTTCGAGCTGCATGATCAATCATATTATATACAAATCTAATCTAATCTCCTACTACTCAATTGCAAATAGTAACCAAGCTGTGTAGGTTGTTCATAAGGGAATGCCTTGGTTGTACTTAGGCACCTACAGAGAAGTCATCCATCATAGGAGTCGATCGCTGTGTGGGAAGCGGGTTGTTACCGTTCAGAAGAAGCCAGTGATGGAACGGTGCTATATCATGTATTGTGGATGTTCAACAAACCGTTGCGAGCAAGCCCGAATAGCCTCGCGGTTAATTTGTTCGATTCACAGTCGTTCACACGTGGTTCGAGTACCCGTGGGGACTCGGTGAATGTGCACTGCTCATGATTCCCAACAAGGATGAATCAGCTGTACAGTGCTTCCATGCTTTTCAATGGTGAGTTGAGCGTTCAAGCTGCATGATCAATCATATTATATACAAATCTAATCTAATCTCCTACTACTCAATTGCAAATAGTAACCAAGCTGTGTAGGTTGTTCATAACGGAATGCCTTGATTGTACTTAGGCCCCTTCAGAGAAGTAATCCATCATAGGAGTCGATCGCTGTGTGGGAAGCGGGTTGTTACCGTTCAAAAGAAGCCAGTAATGGAGCGGTGCTATATAATGTTTTGAAGATGTTCAACAAACGGTTGAGAGCGAGCCCGGATAGCCTTGTGGTAAGGTGTTCGATTCACAGTCGTTCACACGTGGTTCGAGTACCCGTGGGGACTCGGTGGATGTGCACTGCTCATGATTCCCAACAAGGATGAATCAGCTGTACAGTGCTTCCATGCTTTTCAATGGTGAGTTGAGCGTTCAAGCTGCATGATCAATCATATTATATACAAATCTAATCTAATCTCCTACTACTCAATTGCAACTAGTAACCAAGCTGTGTAGGTTGTTCATAACGGAATGCCTTGGTTGTACTTAGGCCCCTACAGAGAAGTCATCCATCATAGGAGTCGATCGCTGTGTGGGAAGCGGGTTGTTACCGTTCAAAAGAAGTCGGTGATGGAAGGGTGTTATATCATAAAGTGTATATGTTCAACAAACCGTTGCGAGCGAGCCCGGATAGACTTATGTTTAAGGTGTTCGATTCACAGTCGTTCACACGTGATTCGAGTACCCGTGGGGACTCGGTGGATGTGCACTGCTCATGATTCCCAACAAGGATGAATCAGCTGTACAGTGCTTCCATGCTTTTCAATGGTGAGTTGAGCGTTCGAGCTGCATGATCAATCATATTATATACAAATCTAATCTAATCTCCTACTACTCAATTGCAAATAGTAACCAAGCTGTGTAGGTTGTTCAAAACGGAATGCCTTGGTTGTACTGAGGCCCCTACAGAGAAGTCATCCATCATAGGAGTCGATCGCTGTGTGGGAAGCGGGTTGTTACCGTTCAAAAGAAGTCGGTGACGGAACGGTGCTATATCATGTATTGTAGATGTTCAACAAACCGTCGAGAGCGAGCCCGAATAGCCTCGCGGTTCAGGTGTTCGATTCACAGTCGTTCACACGTGGTTCGTGTACCCGTGGGGACTCGGTGGATGTGCACTGCTCATGATTCCCAACAAGGATGAATCAGCTGTACAGTGCTTCCATGCTTTTCAATGGTGAGTTGAGCGTTCAAGCTGCATGATCAATCATATTATATACAAATCTAATCTAATCTCCTACTACTCAATTGCAACTAGTAAACAAGCTGTGTAGGTTGTTCATAACGGAATGCCTTCGTTGTACTGAGGCCCCTACAGAGAAGTCATCCATCATAGGAGTCGATTGCTGTGTGGGAAGCGGGTTGTTACCGTTCAAAAGAAGCCAGTGATGAAACGGTGTTATATCATAAATTGTATATGTTCAACAAACCGTTGCGAGCGAGCCCGGATAGCCTTTTGGTTAAGGTGTTCGATTCACAGTCGTTCACACGTGGTTCGAGTACCCGTGGGGACTCGGTGGATGTGCACTGCTCATGATTCCCAACAAGGATGAATCAGCTGTACAGTGCTTCCATGCTTTTCAATGGTGAGTTGAGCGTTCAAGCTGCATGATCAATCATATTATATACAAATCTAATCTAATCTCCTACTACTCAATTGCAACTAGTAAACAAGCTGTGTAGGTTGTTCATAACGGAATGCCTTCGTTGTACTGAGGCCCCTACAGAGAAGTCATCCATCATAGGAGTCGATTGCTGTGTGGGAAGCGGGTTGTTACCGTTCAAAAGAAGCCAGTGATGAAACGGTGTTATATCATAAAGTGTATATGTTCAACAAACCGTTGAGAGCGAGCCCGGATAGCCTTGCGGTTAAGGTGTTCGATTCACAGTCGTTCACACGTGGTTCGAGTACCCGTGGGGACTCGGTGGATGTGCACTGCTCATGATTCCCAACAAGGATGAATCAGCTGTACAGTGCTTCCATGCTTTTCAATGGTGAGTTGAGCGTTCAAGCTGCATGATCAATCATATTATATACAAATCTAATCTAATCTCCTACTACTCAATTGCAACTAGTAACCAAACAGTGTAGGTTGTTCATAACGGAATGCCTTGGTTGTACTGAGGCCCCTACAGAGAAGTCATCCATCATAGGAGTCGATCGCTGTGTGGGAAGCGGGTTGTCACCGTTCAAAAGAAGTCGGTGATGGAACGGTGCTATATCATGTAGTGTACATGTTCAACAAACCGTCGAGAGCGAGCCCGAATAGCCTCGCGGTTAAGGTGTTCGATTCACAGTCGTTCACACGTGGTTCGAGTACCCGTGGGGACTCGGTGGATGTGCACTGCTCATGATTCCCAACAAGGATGAATCAGCTGTACAGTGCTTCCATGCTTTTCAATGGTGAGTTGAGCGTTCAAGCTGCATGATCAATCATATTATATACAAATCTAATCTAATCTCCTACTACTCAATTGCAAATAGTAACCAAGCTGTGTAGGTTGTTCATAAGGGAATGCCTTGGTTGTACTTAGGCACCTACAGAGAAGTCATCCATCATAGGAGTCGATCGCTGTGTGGGAAGCGGGTTGTTACCGTTCAAAAGAAGTCGGTGATGGAACGGTGCTATATCATTTATTGTAGATGTTCAACAAACCGTTGAGAGAGAGCCCGGATAGCCTTGCGGTTAAGGTGTTCGATTCACAGTCGTTCACACGTGATTCGAGTACCCGTGCGGACTCGGTGGATGTGCACTGCTCATGATTCCCAACAAGGATGAATCAGCTGTACAGTGCTTCCATGCTTTTCAATGGTGAGTTGAGCGTTCAAGCTGCATGATCAATCATATTATATACAAATCTAATCTAATCTCCTACTACTCAATTGCAAATAGTAACCAAGCTGTGTAGGTTGTTCATAACGGAATGCCTTCGTTGTACTGAGGCCCCTACAGAGAAGTCATCCATCATAGGAGTCGATCGCTGTGTGGGAAGCGGGTTGTTACCGTTCAAAAGAAGTCGGTGATGGAACGGTGCTATATCATTTATTGTAGATGTTCAACAAACCGTTTAGAGCGAGCCCGGATAGCCTCGCGATTAAGGTGTTCGATTCACAGTCGTTCACACGTGATTCGAGTACCCGTGGGGACTCGGTGGATGTGCACTGCTCATGATTCCCAACAAGGATGAATCAGCTGTACAGTGCTTCCATGCTTTTCAATGGTGAGTTGAGCGTTCAAGCTGCATGATCAATCATATTATATACAAATCTAATCTAATCTCCTACTACTCAATTGCAAATAGTAACCAAGCAGTGTAGGTTGTTCATACCGGAATGCCTTGGTTGTACTGAGGCCCCTACAGAGAAGTCATCCATCATAGGAGTCGATTGCTGTGTGGGAAGCGGGTTGTTACCGTTCAGAGGAAGCCATTGATTGAAGGGTGTTATACCATAAAGTGTTTATGTTCAACAAACCGTAGAGAGCGTGCCCGGATAGCCTTGCGGTTAAGGTGTTCGATTCACAGTCGTTCACACGTGGTTCGAGTACCCGTGGGGACTCGGTGAATGTGCACTGCTCATGATTCCCAACAAGGATGAATCAGCTGTACAGTGCTTCCATGCTTTTCAATGGTGAGTTGAGCGTTCAAGCTGCATGATCAATCATATTATATACAAATCTAATCTAATCTCCTACTACTCAATTGCAACTAGTAACCAAGCTGTGTAGGTTGTTCAAAACGGAATGAATTGTTTGTACTTAGGCCCCTACAGAGAAGTCATCCATCATAGGAGTCGATCGCTGTGTGGGAAGCGGTTTGTTACCGTTCAAAAGAAGTCGGTGATGGAACGGTGCTATATCATTTATTGTAGATGTTCAACAAACCGTTGAGAGCGAGCCCGGATAGCCTTGCGGTTAAGGTGTTCGATTCACAGTCGTTCACACGTGATTCGAGTACCCGTGGGGACTCGGTGGATGTGCACTGCTCATGATTCCCAACGAGGATGAATCAGCTGTACAGTGCTTCCATGCTTTTCAATGGTGAGTTGAGCGTTCAAGCTGCATGATCAATCATATTATATACAAATCTAATCTAATCTCCTACAACTCAATTGCAAATAGTAACCAAGCTGTGTAGGTTGTTCATAACGGAATGCCTTGATTGTACTTAGGCCCCTTCAGAGAAGTAATCCATCATAGGAGTCGATCGCTGTGTGGGAAGCGGGTTGTTACCGTTCAACAGAAGCCAGTGATTGAAGGCTGTTATATCATAAAGTGAATATGTTTAACAAACCGTTGCGAGCGAGCCCGGATAGCCTTTTGGTTAAGGTGTTCGATTCACAGTCGTTCACACGTGGTTCGAGTACCCGTGGGGACTCGGTGGATGTGCACTGCTCATGATTCCCAACAAGGATGAATCAGCTGTACAGTGCTTCCATGCTTTTCAATGGTGAGTTGAGCGTTCAAGCTGCATGATCAATCATATTATATACAAATCTAATCTAATCTCCTACTTGTCAATTGCAAATAGTAACCAAGCTGTGTAGGTTGTTCAAAACGGAATGCCTTGGTTGTACTTAGGCACCTACAGAGAAGTCATCCATCATAGGAGTCGATCGCTGTGTGGGAAGCGGTTTGTTACCGTTCAAAAGAAGTCGGTGATGGAAGGAAGGTATATCATGTATTGTAGATGTTCAACAAACCGTCGAGAGCGAGCCCGAATAGCCTTGCGGTTAAGGTGGTCGATTCACAGTCGTTCACACGTGGTTCGAGTACCCGTGGGGACTCGGAGGATGTACACTGCTCATGATTCCCAACAAGGATGAATCAGCTGTACAGTGCTTCCATGCTTTTCAATGGTGAGTTCAGCGTTCAAGCTGCATGATCAATCATATTATATACAAATCTAATGTAATCTCCTACTACTCAATTGCAAATAGTAACCAAGCTGTGTAGGTTGTTCATAACGGAATGCCTTCGTTGTACTGAGGCCCCTACAGAGAAGTCATCCATCATAGGAGTCGATCGCTGTGTGGGAAGCGGGTTGTTACCGTTCAAAAGAAGCCAGTGATGGAAGGGTGGTACATCATGGAGTGGAGGTGTTCAACAAACCGTTGAGAGCGAGCCCGGATAGCCTTGCGGTTAAGGCGTTCGATTCACAGTCGTTCACACGTGGTTCGAGTACCCGTGGGGACTCGGTGGATGTGCACTGCTCATGATTCCCAACAAGGATGAATCAGCTGTACAGTGCTTCCATGCTTTTCAATGGTGAGTTGAGCGTTCAAGCTGCATGATCAATCATATTATATACAAATCTAATCTAATCTCCTACTACTCAATTGCAAATAGTAACCAAGCTGTGTAGGTTGTTCATAACGAAATGCCTTCGTTTTACTCAGGCCCGTACAGAAACGTCATCCATCATAGGAGTCGATCGCTGTGTGGGAAGCGGGTTGTTACCGTTCAGAAGAAGCCAGTGACAGAACGGTGATATATAATGTATTGTAGATGTTCAACAAACCGTTGAGAGCGAGCCCGGATAGCCTTGCGGTTAAGGTGTTCGATGCACAGTCGTTCACACGTGGTTCGAGTACCCGTAGGGACTCGTTGGATGTGCAATGCTCATGATTCCCAACAAGGATGAATCAGCTGTACAGTGCTTCCATGCTTTTCAATGGTGAGTTGAGCGTTCAAGCTGCATGATCAATCATATTATATATAAATCTAATCTCATCTCCTACTACTCAAATGCAAATAGTAACCAAGCTGTGTAGGTTGTTCATAACGGAATGCCTTCGTTGTACTGAGGCACCTACAGAGAAGTCATCCATCATAGGAGTCGATCGCTGTGTGGGAAGCGGGTTGTTACCGTTCAAAAGAAGTCGGTGATGGAACGGTGATATATCATTTATTGTAGATGTTCAACAAACCGTTGAGAGCGAGCCCGAATAGACTACTGGTTAAGGTGTTCGATTCACAGTCGTTCATACGTGGTTCGAGTACCCGTGGGGACTCGGTGGATGTACACTGCTCATGATCCCCAACAAGGATGAATCAGCTGTACAGTGCTTCCATGCTTTTCAATGGTGAGTTGAGCGTTCAAGCTGCATGATCAATCATATAATATACAAATCTAATCTAATCTCCTACTACTCAATTGCAAATAGTAACCAAGCTGTGTAGGTTGTTCATAACGGAATTCCTTCGTTTTACTCAGGACCCTACAGAGAAGTCATCCATCATAGGAGTCGATCGCTGTGTGGGAAGCGGGTTTTTACCGTTCAAAAGAAGCCAGTGATGGAAGGGTGTTATATCATAAAGTGTATGTGTTCAACAAACCGTTGCGAGCGAGCCCGGATAGCCTTTTGGTTAAGGTGTTCGATTCACAGTCGTTCACACGTGGTTCGAGTACCCGTGGGGACTCGGTGGATGTGCACTGCTCATGATTCCCAACAAGGATGAATCAGCTGTACAGTGCTTCCATGCTTTTCAATGGTGAGTTGAGCGTTCGAGCTGCATGATCAATCATATTATATACAAATCTAATCTAATCTCCTACTTGTCAATTGCAAATAGTAACCAAGCTGTGTAGGTTGTTCATAACGGAATGCCTTCTTTTTTACTTAGGCCCCTACAGAGAAGTCATCCATCATAGGAGTCGATCGCTGTGTGGGAAGCGGGTTGTTGCCGTTCAAAAGAAGTCGGTGATGGAACGGTGCTATATCATTTATTGTAGATGTTCAACAAACCGTTGAGAGTGAGCCCGAATAGCCTTGCGGTTAAATCGTTCGATTCACAGTCGTTCACACGTGGTTCGAGTACCCGTGGGGACTCGGTGGATGTGCACTGCTCATGATTCCCAACAAGGATGAATCAGCTGTACAGTGCTTCCATGCTTTTCAATGGTGAGTTCAGCGTTCAAGCTGCATGATCAATCATATTATATACAAATCTAATCTAATCTCCTACTACTCAATTGCAACTAGTAACCAAGCTGTGTAGGTTGTTCATAACGGAATGCCTTCGTTGTACTGAGGCACCTACGGAGAAGTCATCCATCATAGGAGTCGATCGCTGTGTGGGAAGCGGGTTGTTGCCGTTCAAAAGAAGTCGGTGATGGAACGGTGCTATATCATTTATTGTAGATGTTCAACAAACCGTTGAGAGTGAGCCCGAATAGCCTTGCGGTTAAATCGTTCGATTCACAGTCGTTCACACGTGGTTCGAGTACCCGTGGGGACTCGGTGGATGTGCACTGCTCATGATTCCCAACAAGGATGAATCAGCTGTACAGTGCTTCCATGCTTTTCAATGGTGAGTTGAGCGTTCAAGCTGCATGATCCATCATATTATTTACAAATCTAATGTCCTTCTTCCTATTGAATATATCTGGTTTACTCCTAAATGTGTTTTTTGTTTCTTTTTGCTCCGGTTTACCTCTGAATTTTTACTTTCTGTCTTCAATTTATTTTGATAGTGAACTCTTATTTGTCTTGTGTAATTGTCCGCGCCTGGAAATTTTTTTGGATCTGAGTGACTGATTTTGACAGTTATTTAATGCAGGTTTCAAATTGAGGGTTCATTTCAGGGCTATAAATGAATACTAGTTGACAACAGAGTGTATGAAGGAGTCGATATACGATGATCTTATGAGGTTGTATAAGGGTGGTGCATAAATCATAACGTCAAAATATGTAGACGACAGCTGAACGGGATTTGCTGTTAAGAGTCTTACTTTGGGCTTCTGGGAAGCAACCGGAATCTCAGTAACTTGGCATGTATATGGTTCACTTCCAGCAAAGGTTTGGAAAAATTGCCTTTGCAGTGGTTTATGTCATAGATGCTCAATCGTGGAGAACTGATGAAAACACGGCGATAGGTTTTAGGTGGGTGAGGTTGTGTTCAACTATTGCTCTATCGGGGGTTACTACAAAATGACAGATGAGGAATACAAATTTACAACTAGGTGGGTTTAATGGTGGTATACGTTTGAACACTGAAGGAATAAACCGGAAGTGGTGTATCACTGAAAAATTCAAAAAGAGCAGATAATTATGTAACTGGGTAATCCGGGGGAATATCCAACCTGAGGCTTCGGAGGGCGGGACAAACAGAATAAAGGCAACCTAAATTACTGGTAGTTGATTTCCAGATAAAGGTATAGAGAAAGCATTTTATGGATTGTGGTACAGTTGGCTGACTATGATATCTTGGTGGAACAGCGGTAGTGATTGATAGGTGAGTGAAAAGTGATACAATTATGGATTTGTCTGGGTTCGTTGGCGAGTAGAATGGGAGCGTCTGAAGTTGTTAACAAAGTGGATGTGGGAGGTGGACATATAGTGGACTAATACAGTCGTTTAAAGGTCGTACGTATGAAAGGCGCTCAGGGAGTGCAGGTGATTGCATAGCTGGATATGTTTAAGTCTGACTTGAAAAGCTGAGGAGGCAGTCGAACTAGTTATGTCCTAGATTGTGGATACTTCATTATCAATGCAACTGTCATGAAATGCAAGTGGCTGAATGAGAGGAGATGCAACGGAAGGATACAATGAACATAGAGCTGGTGTCAAGCATATGAAGGGCTAGAAGGAGGACCATTTTGTTCTTTGCGGTATTGTTGGCAGGTGAAGAACGAATCAATAAATGAAGGTTTTGTTTAGATAAATTCAGTGGTGACACACAAATTACCGACTGGAATAATGGTCTCTTTAAAAGTATATCAGGAATTTTGACGTTCATAATAAAGATATCTGAACAGTGAAACCGCTTCATATTTCGTGGTATAGAATGTAATAACTGGACATAACAGAATGATGCTGAACATGGGGTCAGTTCAGACAGATAAAAGGCAAGGATATAAATGTCAGTAGTAGCAAATGCTAGGATACATTTCTGAGCTGAGCGTGTATATTTGCAAACGGTGTATCTCCCACTATCATGGCTGCGCATCAAAAATTGATTTGTCGCCCAGTTCCCATTTCCGTTTTCGTGAATCACATTCCGCCTTTCTGAAAGTAAACAATCTGCTCAACGATTACATGCTTACGTCCGGCTAATTCTTTCACCGCCACCTAGGCAACCGCTCTATACAAATGAGTCCTTCACTGGGTATTTAACTGACTCAGTCAATATTTAGTCTCTGAACGGTAAAAGGGGACTGATAGTGGCCGGAGTCAATCGAACTTCCAGAGTTCTTTTGGTAGAGCAAACAGACACTAAAATGGCCAGGTACCGCAGGTTAACAGGAATGATTCACAAAACATTCCGTTTGCGCGGAAATAAACTCGGTGTCTATAAAACACACATCAGACCACTGCTAGGGTATAGTTCAAAAGTTTGACCTAACATGCGCCAGACTGAAAGGATTGCCATTGAAAATGTTCAGCGCACCTCTACTAAACAAATATTTGGATATTCGTCTACTCTCAGCTGTAAACGGCGCACTAACCTGCTACATCTCCAACCTCTTTTGCTCCGACGGATGGAGAACAACTTGTCCCTTTTCCATTCACTATTAAAAAACAGATCCTGTGAAGCCTCCCCTGTCTGCGGGACCCATTATGCTTAGGATATTCGGAACGACACTGCTTCATTCGTTCATTGTGCCGTCCTCGAGAATCAGCCTACGGCCCACTTTTATTTATGCTAAATATTCACAGATGTGGAATAAACCTCTACCAAATGTCCATGCAATAGGCCATTTACCGAGAGTTCAAGAGGAATTTAAACAAATTTTTGGATGTTCTGACATTCGTACCCAATAATAATCCGTACACTTCGGAGGAGCAAACGTAAGAAGTTGTCTGGGTTACTGACACGCGGGGTCTGGGTCAGGGGCCAGGAGACCTGGGGATCACACAAGATATCGTATGTGTCACTCAAATTTTATTATTCCTTTGAGTAAAACCTTGTTTTGCAAAGGCAAACCATCCACCAAGATTACGCTTACTCAAAATGGTAAACATATCCCCGGGCCCAAAGCCTCCCTCATGCTCGTCCAACTTACTAGGTTCTCCATTGGAGGAGGCCAAGTCACAACTCTTATGCTTGAATTGGATCATCGACGTAATTCAACGTCCCGTTGTGACATCACTAAGGCTGATCCCACTAGCTACCCAAATACTATCCTCCAGCTAGTTTGATTCCTAGTCTTCAAGCAGATTTTTGCTTTTCTATTCTCCAGGGTGGTCACTCCCAATCCAATCTCAACCTCAGCTGTCAACCAAGTAGCTCTTACCTCCCCAAAGCTACACCTTTCAATTTATCCGTCTTACTTGCCATAGCCCCAGCATAATCGTAATAAGCTTACTTATTGACTATCATTTAGGTTAATTTGTTCCGTCATTCCCTGCAGTAACTTGATTTCTCAGCAGGGTTTTCTGGTTCAATCCCATCCAGTTACTGACAATTGCACTTCCCTCTCCTTCAGATTACCATCATCTACTCTGACCCTCATGCCGTGGCACCAGCAGGGTCAATAACTCCATGCCCTTTATATCCCTCTACTAACCCGGCCTCTATTCCACATTACATTCCACCTTATGGCTTTTACCAACTTCTCCGCAGAAATTGACAGAAAATCCAGTCCCAGTTCTCCTACGGGAAGTGGCTCATTAAGTGAATTCAGCCTACAGCTATGTTGCCACTCATCGTGTTCCCAGTACACTTACATACCGCCAATGCTGTTCCACATTTTCATGCAAAATTCCGTCTTTATTATGCAGAGTGGTTACTCCAGGTCCAGTTCCAACCTCGTCTCCGAATCTCGTAGCTCTCGCCTCTTCAAGGTTTTACCGTTCAGTTACTACTCTGACGTGCCATAACCCCGGCCTAATCGTAATCGGCCTACTTATAACCTATCGTCAGGTTCATTTGTTCCGTCAATTTCTGTGGTAATCTTCCGGCTAGATAATGTAAACCTGATATGGAAACTATAATCCTAGGCCTAAAGCCTCCTTCTTGCCCACCCCGTGTACTAGGTTCTCCGTTGGGAAAACGGAGCCCCAATTCCTATCCCTTATCTACGTCATACCAACTTCAATTTGCTAGGTCCAACCTGGGCTCGTTCCCCTTCTCTTAGTTGGTCCTGGCATTTCAACTTAGAGTCCCATCCCTGAGACCACCAGTGATTACCAAATCATTCATATTTTTCTTCGCTGTCTTCGCCATTTTTAAGATTCTTCTCCTCTGTTACTCTCATAGCCCGCATTTTTCCGAAAGTTGTTCCAATTTGTAGGTACTAGAGGTTGTTCTTTACCATTGACCACTGAGCGTCGGCTGGGGGCATCCCAGGCTGCGTTTTTCCATTGTAATTTTTATAGACAGCCATTCATGTGTATCATCCCTTCGATGGCTCGGCATAATACCTGGCCCATATTTGCCGTCGAAAATTCGATACCTCCCGTCGCTCTTACGTTGGCTGTGCTCTCCAGGATTACTGGAAACCTGGTCGTAAGCTCCTGAACTATTCGATCTCTACTGGTACATGACAACGCCAATATCAGTCGTGCAAATCCCGCCGGTGTGGGGTGCGGTTAGATCCACCACTTTGGCCGGAGCAAGTAGGGCATGCAGGACGTCCGCAAAGATGTGCGAGCGCAGCTAGGGTTGGCGGATCGCACCCCCGGTCTCCAAAAATGGTTTTGAGGTTGGGTGTCCAGCGCACGGTCAGCCGCACCCACTAGCACCGGTGGCGGAAAGAGACACTTTTGTGCATCGTGGGTGCTGCAAATAAGCTGCCATCTCCTCCAGTTATCCCCGACTTTCCATCATACTCGCTTCCGTCTTCGCCATCTCAAATTACGACTTCTTACGTCCGGCAAAATTTACTTTCCTTGTTGCCTAATTATCACATTTAAAAGACCGATACTTTACTCGGCTCGCAGTTTGTGATCCTTTTTCCCGAGGATTCGTGCCAAACCACCCACCTGTCTTATTCGCAAACTTAACCAATCCCCAGGATAAAACTCGCCCCTTTTTATCATACCTACCGGTATATTTGAAAAGGTCACACTTAATGTTGCCATACACTTCCGCTCCACAATGTCAAGACAGTATAATTCACTGCGGAATATTTATCTCCAGAGCATCCCAACTGTCGACTTTATTGAGAAAGTTCGCTTTCTATCTATCAGTCCTACGATTTGACCGCACACGGCTTCAGCACTGCAATATCCCCACCTTGTAAAGATTCGTGCACTCTCCATACATTCACATCTGAGAGGCATCTGTACCGCAACGTTTTTATCTTTCGCCGTCCACCTTTTACGAAGGATATCAACATATAGTATTTGACCCTTCAATTACTACACCTCCCGACTTCCCAAACGTATTTATAGGTGGTTTGGTACTTTTTCATATCCGGTATTCCATCTTGGTAAATCCTCTCAGAAAAGTTTGATCCTAGCAACTCTCTGGTCATCATCATCAGCCCTTGGATAGCGATAACCATAACATGAGCACTTACCTGTCATTTAAATACTCATCCCCTTTTCAAACGGTGTATCTGCTACTATCGTGGCTGCGCATCAACCATTGGTCTGTCGCTCAGTTTCCGTTTACATTTTGGTGAATCACATTCCACCTTTCTGAAAGTAAACAATCTGCTCAACGATTACATGCTTACGTCCGGCTAATTCTTCCACCGCCGCCTAGGCAACCGCTCTCTACAGATGAGTCCTTCACTGGGTATTCAACTGACTCAGCCAATATTTAGTCTCTGAACGGTACAAGGGTAAACTTCAAACGATTTTGCATGTTCCTCGTCTGCAATTTCATTCCTTTTATCGTCTGATTTCCAATCCAAAGCCGTTCTATACTCCGCGGAGTGCTGAAGCTGGTTCACTTCTCTCTTGGCAACGTCTTTTTCCTCAGGGTGAACAAAACTTTCGCCAGTTCTGTTTGATTCTACCGTTGCATAGTCCCTCATTTTGTAATATTTCAGTAAGGGTCTACTAACTTCGACCAGCTCAACTCTGACTTGACCGGGTTGGCCACCCGACTTTGAGTTTAAATTTTCCGGGCGCCGCCTTAAAGAGCCACTGAAGTATTTTTTTCGTGCAATACGGAGTGCACATACCTGAATCATCTTCTTGGAATTCTGACTTTACTTCCAATTGTACCCTTTGATCTTGCATTACAGCATGCCTCGAGGTTATCCGAAATAAATCAATATTACCTTTATCATATGTCCATTTGGAACTTGACCGGGTGTATGAAAGATCCTGTTCAGAAACGTGGGAGGAGGCAATGGCCGGCAGCAATACGATGCGAGGGACGTTGTTTTTCAATCAGCAACTGGTGCCAGTGGGTGAAGCTGGCTGTGCGCTAGACACCCAACCTGAAGACCGCTTCTGGTGACAGGAGGTGCGGTCCGCCATCTTAGCTGCGCCCGCGCATCGTTGCAGACGGCCTGCACGCTCGAAATGCGCCGGCCAAAGCGGTGGATCTGACCCGCCCTGCACCGTTGGGATTGACATGTGTTTTCTTGGTGGAGCCAAACGGTCGTAGGTGTCAGGTAGTCCGCGACCAGGTGTCGGGGAATCCCGGGAGGTAACCATGGAAGCATCGGCCGGGTAGCGTACGAACAGCCGACGGTCAGATAGATGCATAGGCCAGGTGAGTGACCGGTATGGTCTCCAGAGCATCAAGAGTCATCGAGAGAATGGTACGCACGAATGAAGGTCTGGAAATAGAGAAAATTAGAGCAGCGCAGTCTGGGATGCTCCCAGCTGAGGATAAATGGGAATCGATACAAAGGGGCAACATTAATAGACTGACCCTCTGGAACTAGCTTTTTGACTGCAGAAGGCAGAAAAACCTAGAGGTTTTACTCAATTTCACCTGTCATAGACAGCCGGAGTTTGCACTATTCTAAAGTCTAGACCCATTTTCATAGGCTTGGCCATCAGGTATGTCTACATTTATGGGCTGTAAGGTTTGAGTACCCGTGAGGAAGTCATCCAACGCACTTCCAAACCGATGGCTGGAAGTAGAACTGCGCACGTCTAACGGTAATTTATTCCGTAAGTTAGGGTACACTGTTAAGTAGAAGTTTCAGCGTAAGCTAGTGTTGGTAGTGGGTGTTTAAAGGGCGAGAATTCTAGGACGTAGTGGATAGCTGGAGGCAGGCGCAAAGTGCAGTTGATTAGAAGTATATGTCCGGCTGTGAATGATGTTATACAAAAAGATAAGGTTTGGTTTCATACGGCGAAACCATAAAGGGTCTAGTTTAAAAAATAAACAGCGTTCTTTACAAGTTAGGGGTGAGCTCCATCAATCAGTCGCTCGGTATAACTACGCTGAACTGATTCGATACCGATTCTGTCTGATTTGCGCATGCTAGAAAAGATCAGTAGACAGTGTTCTAATAAGGGCCTGACATGAGATTTATGAAGGAAAAGAATGCAGTCTCGAAGTCGGAAGGAGCAAAATATTAGCACTAGGCAAATCCTGGCTTTAGTGAATTGGAAGGCCGAATAATCGGAGAAATTAAATGTGCAGAAATAGCTTAGGCCGAGGTCCCAAACGACTTGCATTCCAGCAATAGTAGAACCACAAATGGATAAAGATCCTAGAGGTACCTTGCATTTATATGTAAGTGCCTCAATTTGTCAGCGGGAAAATTCGTCTCAAAAGTTTAGCACCATCTATAGAGTGCAGATATGTCTTTAGGGATGTTTAAGATGGCTGAGGTAATGCATCCAAGCCTGAATGGGTAGACAATTTTAATGCCATCAGCAAAAATAGGTGGGGTGCCATGGCTCACTGAGAGGAACATGTTGCTTGTATACACGGGGAACAGCAGGGGGCCAAGGCGGCCACCCCGTATAACACTGCTTGTAACTGGTTTACTCCTGGAACAGTGTCCATTTATTGAGACAAACTTAGAGCGATTAGAAAGGTAAGAAGTGATCCGAGATAGTAAACGATCAGTCTTGCCAAAGGATCGGATTTTTGCCAGGAGATGTGGGTGTGGCACGTGGTCAAATGCCCTTGGCATATCTAAGCAAAGTACTATAAGAGCCATTCCATTGTCTGCCACTTGAGTAATGAGATTCAAGAAATCAAGTTGGCAGGTTGCGCAAGATCTTAGCCGAGGGAAACCGTGCTGTCGAGGATTAATAATTTCCAATTGACAAAGGTGCTCCACGATGTGTTCTTTTACTATTCTACCTATAAGCCGAGAGAGGACAGGGATGTGGTTAATGGGATGGTAGTTTGTCACCTCATGCAGCGGACCTTTCTTGTGGTGCTGGATTATGACTGAGCATCTCCAGCTTGTGAGCACCTGACCATACTTCATTGATAGGGTAAATATATTCAGTATTAAGTAAGGTAAGTCAAGTCCGCATTTAACTACTGCAGTGGGCGGAAAGCCGTCAGGTCCTGGGTAAGATGATAACCTGAAAGTGATCAATAGTTGGGAGATAATTGAAGCTTCAAATTCCCTTGTGGGCAGAGTTGAACCGGTAACCGGGGGAAGGGGCGGAAGGTCAACGTTAATACTAGGGGCCATAGTTGAGGCGAAGAATGAGTTGAGGGCCTCTGCAATAGAAAGGGGAGTAGAGGCGGATACATTGTCCATTGAAACAGTGTGCGGGACATATCTGTGAGTATTAGAGGTTCCGGTCCTATACAGTAGTGACAGTCGAAGAGGCCTTTTTGGTAGTTGCAGAACCTTTAGTTCCTGGTTACGCAGTGTAGTTATTTCAAGCCTTCGAATAGTGTAAGCTAGGCGGAAAAGTTGAACAGGAATTGCAAGGCCGCGTGTAGTTTCATGAATTTTTGAAGTTTGGCATACTTTGTTTGCAGAGAGATGATATAGGATGTTAGATACGTACGTCCGATTCTGAATTTTAGTCAACTTTATTCGGTGTCTAGGCCGAGTTGGAGTGACGCGCTCTCCTCAGAAACCAATCACACTAGCTGAGGTTTGTTAGCGGTACTGCAAACAATATTCAATCAAAGGGGTAAGTGTACAAACCTCAAACGTGGTGTCCTCACGGGAATCACCGTTTACTAACGTTCCGTACAGTTCAGAATGGATAATACGTTCTACGGCCAATTAGCCGAGGCACAAGTCACCAAGTGCGTTAACGAAACGACCACAACTAACAATGACAAGAAAAGGAACGCGCATATAAGGGACATGAACGAACGGAAAGGCGATCAGGCGGAAATCGATCGATGGCTCTGACCAACCAGGGAATAAGGTGGGGATTCGCTCAGACGCGCAAATACATGATTAGTCACGGGTCGAACAGGTCACAATCTTGTGTGGGTGCGTAGGTGTGTGTATGCATCGGTACATGTGCGTGATCAAACATGCCTGCCGGGTGCAGCCGATCAGAATTCGGTGCCCAATCGAGCAGTCTAGTCCAGGTCTAGTCAATCGACCCAGTGGTGGTTCAGCGTGTGTGTCTGTGTGTGTGACGGACGGGCAACGCTTGAGAGCGATGAGGAATCGTGTGGACTGATAGCCGTGTAACCATGTGGTCAACATCAAATGAATTAGGAATTTTAAACCGGTCCGAACGTAGCACGGGTTGGTGGTCATGAATGAGCAGGATTGAAACAGGCAAAACAGATTCAACATAGGATTTCCTGTTATTCCGTTGCTGGGGGAGGTAGGTAATCCTATGAAGTTATCTGGAAAGCTTTGCATAGAAATTATCAGTGGCGTGTTGTGGATCACGAGAGAGAAAAGCTCACCCTAATCAGCCTGCCGAATGGTCGTAAGGAGGACCTTCCGCTCAGGGAGAGGGGAGGGTTTGATGCAGCATGATTTCGGGGTAGCCTGCGGGTAAGTGGGAATGCGGCAGTTAACCAGATTGTAATCGCTACATGGGGAAACTTTGAGAGGTTGAGACGAATATATAAGGGACGTCATGGGTGGAAATGAGATCTAAAATGCTGTTTTCCTCGTAGGAGATCGGATATGCCGCGCCCACCCTCCTACAGTAATACTTGATACAAATGGTAAAATGTTAGCGAGTGCATATAAAGATGGCCAACGTATCTTAGGCATGTTGAAATAACCAGCAATAACCTAAGGATAGGTATTGAGATGCATCAATTACATGTGGAAGCCCAGAAAAATCTTCGCCTGGTGGGCTTTGAGCACATCCGACTTGAAGATGAGAGCCAGGAATGTGAACGGTTAGCCAGAGTAAATGGGGAATAGAATCGAGTATAGGATGACGAAATGTTGTTGTGATATTGGTCTGCTAACGTCATGAATGCCTCTCGCCTGGATGGCGAGGAGCATGCTTTTACTTCTTTACTTTTCTATCAAACCGAAGGGACTAAATCATTCGTGTAACAAAGTTGGCAACAATTAACGAATCAGGTCAAATCAGGTCGCAACACATAGATGGCAGCTTGGCAAATTGTTCCACTTCCCAGCACCGTGGCCCTCGTGGATCACTCGGTTCCGCGACAAATGGAAGGAACGGAACCTTTCTTGATCTGGTAAGGAGAATGTAACAGAGGACCCTCCGATGCTCTGTCCAACTCTGAGAATCCCCAGTGGATCACCATCTCTTGGTAGGTTCAAGCCAACGTCCCATCTACCTCACGGATAAATGTATGAAGGTAGAAGGTAGGAGTTGGTGCAAGAAGGCCCCGTGGAAATGGAAAAGGTACTGCTATTTGGAAGAGGGCAGGATAGAACGGAAAAAGACTGAAAATTTAGGAGGTACAAGAGCAGTAATGACAATTAGGACTGGAGAAGTGAAGAAGAAGGATGGGTAGGTCGGCCTTTTATCTGCTGGTTTCGGTTAATAGACTGTCCTAGCTGTTGTGCATCCGATGCTTAAAATCCACCACCGTCTAAGCGGTTATCATTTTCATCAGGATAATGTTCCAGCCAACTACAACATTATCGACAACCTCAGAACTCCCTTCCTCGTCAACTTCAGTGGGTGCCTTCTGGTGGCAGCAGGATAGCGAAGGGTCAACGGTGGCGTGGTCAAAACTTCGAGATCAACGTACCACCTGAGGCTCCTTGGAGCTTCTATCAGGCAGCCTTTACACCTCCTGCAAATCAACGAGAAAAACATTCAATGCTTCGGGGCTCTGCTCATATGTAACGCCTCCAAGGCTAGCGACCCATCTGATGAGGCGTCGTCGAACCTGTTTAAAAAGCCTGATATCCTTTGCCAAGAAGGGCCACCACACCTGGGCACAGTATCCCAGGTGCAGCCAGAAGGACGCCCTGTAATACGGCAAAACAAACCAGGGTTTTCTGGATGCAATGGTCCTTTTGAGCCAGAAAGTTCCTCAGAGGCTTTCTGGGCGAAAGCATAGCATTTCGCTTCAGGTCGGAAGTAGTTCGATATGAGTGCTCCAAGGTCCTTCGTTGTTGTCACCTTCTTGGTCCCAGTGTTCTCGTTTGCCTCTCCAAGGCACTTAGTCGGTAGAGGTTCCTTGCCATCGACCAAGTGGATAAAACTGATAGTGCTGGTTTGTTTGAAGAGGCCCGAAGCATGTCAGATGCATGATCAAAAAGCCGCAGATGGGAACGTCGGCAGTTATTCATTGATTATGCGGAAGAGTGTATGGATGAGGCGGGACAGATGAACTCAGCATAAATAAATGTGAAGTGAATGTGAGATTGATGTACGCGAGCCAGGGACTAGCGGAGAGAATTTTAATGGGCCTATTGATGGATCCGAACTGATGCCCGGCGAATCCGAGGGTCACGGTCAAATGAAGGGTTCTGACTGGACCAAGTGAAGAGAGCTAAAAGGGAGGAGTAGTAAGTAAAAGAGACAGAAATACGGTTGGAATAGCTGTGTTACCAAAGGGCGATGGAGAATAAATTTATATGCGTAAGAAAAAACGGATAAGATTTATGTATCACTGCCCTGCGATAAGTGCTCAGTAACAGGTTGCAGAACTCCAGTGGAACATGGAGCAAGCGGAGCATGCCTTTAGCGGTAGGTCTGATATAAAGAGTCTTTTGAGGAGGAAAATATGTGGTGGCCATTACCTGTATTTTTTTTCATTGTGGTGGCATATCAAAAGAGGCAGATAGATGACGCAAGGGACATGACCGTCAATGACTGAATAACGTAGAGCGAAAGTTTTCTCAGCGGCGGCAATGAAGGACAGGGTGTAAGCGGAAAATCATCGAGTGTTTGTTTCTTCGTGGCATGTAGAAAGTGGCGGATCTACGGAGAGAAAATCCAGACACGAAGACACAAAGATGACGTCAGCTGTGGTGACCAGTTCATGAAGGATGAATGATGAAGGAGTTGATCTGAGGTGGCGGGTAAGAGTAATGAGATTAACTTGCTCAAACTGAGCGCTTCATGAAGATGATAATTATATATTTCTCGGCCAGGATCGAGGAGTACTCGCAAGTACATGATCATGAAATACAGCTTTACCCAAAACTATGAACTATACAAGAATTGCAAGAACAGGAATCAAAAATGCCAGAAACGAAACAACGTGGATGGAAGTAGGTTGAATGGATCAAGATGGTAGTGGTCCGCTGGGCAAATAAGAGTTGGTTTCGAGTCAAATGACTGTCTAAAATGCGAGAAACAGTAGGAAGAGGACCTACGTTATGAAGCAGCGATATTACGACGATTGAGGTGGCTGGGAAACGCGGAGAAAATACAATTACTGAGTGGCCTCAGGGGAGGGGACTAACCGCAATGAAAGTTTTCCCCACATCAAGTGGAACTTGGGGGAAGAAGGCAATCTTTAAAGCGCAGAAAAGACGCCTGTGGCAAACAAAATATAAAACGCGGACCACAGAACCGGTCGAAGTGAAACAGATAAGTGAGGGGTAACTAGATAATTTTACCACAGGTGAAGCAGGATATTGATCGAGGAAAAAGAGGGCTCAAGGACAACAGAACCTAAGGTGGAACGGTAATCGCAGGGAATATATGCGTAGCGCGGATGCGAAAATGAAGCTGCAAAGCAACATTGTTTCTGGTAATTGCATAATTGGAATGAAGCAAAGACGCCAGTCGAAGCGTTTGCTGATGGAGTGATGAGGAGGGATTTGCAGAGTCGAGGAAGAAATATATGGTTGTAATGAATTGATAACTAATGTAGACAAAATAGAAGCAGATGTTGGAAGGCAAATTGTAACATGGGGATTGGGCATGGGTGCGGACGGGGGTAGTGTTGAGAAACGATGAATGGATGGAAGAAACGACAAGTGCGCAAGCGATGGTAGAACGATGACCGTGTTAGTAAGGACAAAGTGGCTGGGTATGTGTACGCGGAGTAAAAGTCGGGGGATGTTGGAGCAGTAAAAATTGGTAGTCGCCCTACCGTGGTTGAAAGGAGATGATAAAAGTGTGCGCTCCAAGTCGGAAGTTGTCCGACATGATTGCCCCAGGGTCCCTCATTTTTGTCATTTTCGTAGTCTCGCTGCTCTCTTTAGCCTCTTTAAGGCTCCTAGTCAGTAGAGATTCCATGCCATCTACCAAGTGGACACATTTAGTGGCATTTCTTGGTAAGTCCCAGGCCACCTACCAGCGATTAACTTGAGTCAGGTCCCGCTCCATGGAATCTTTTGCTACGGGGCCAACTAACTGTGCCACCGGCAGACGCAAGCTTGGGTTTCCCAGGCCTTTGGCGAAATCTTTTGTGAACAGGACGAACAACGTAGGTCCTGGGGATGGAACTTTGAGGCACACCGCTCAACTAGCACACGTCCTGGAACAAGCTTTCTTCAACCATGACCCTAATATTCCTACCCGTGACTGACCTCTGAATCCGCCCAACAGTCTTTGGAAACAGACAGAATGCACTGAACCTCATTACTACGGCTATCGGTTAGGTCAAGTGCCTTCAGGGATTCGAGGTAGCAGGCTTCCATTCTAACCCCCCAGGACCAACCACCGAGTATCATCGTCCACGAAACAGATGAAGCATTGAAAAGCCGAACCCCCGACGACCGAACCCACGCTGGTTTGTTGTGAACAACGTGTGAGCAGTCACGTGGTGAACAATCCAGTCTAGAAAAACCCGCTTCATCAACTTAATCAATACTGCAGTAAAACCAATGGGCCTGCGGTTGAGACAGGTTTCTCGATCCTCGGCTTTGTGGACTGGAATGACCGCCTTCCTGAGCCGATGCCGGGATAAGCAGCCTTTTTTGAGGAATTCGTTGAGCAACGCAGCCGGCGGCTGTACCGGAAGCTCAACCACAGGCTGGACGGTTGTCGGGTAGACACCATCGTGCGTTGCTGCCCTAGCTTATTTCAAACCACTTGGCAACCCGAGCACCTCACCGTAGTGGCTTCCTCTGGCTTTTGAGGTGCAGTTGCTGTGGCTATTCGAGGATGCCTCATATACCGTTATCTCTCCTGTACACCTGTTGGAAATGGTGCGGCAGGGGTTCTGCCTGCTCCAGATTGTTAGAGACTGCTCTGTCCTTGGGACCTTCCACTTCTCCAGCGGCCACTTTTGGAATCGCCTTGGAATGCACATAACTGTAATACATCCTGAGATTGGACCTGGCGGTTTTGGGGAACGGCCACTCGTGTCTAATTCAGCATCCGTTCTGAATTTTACCCGAATTAGCCTGGTCTGCTAAGGGCTACAGGTGGAGCATGCAATCACCACTGTTTCGATATTCTTTCCCGGGCTGGCTTCTTCTGAATATTCTTTCGGGCCCGACAAATACACCATGGCTTAGCGCTCCCGCAGTAAATCCTCCCAAGAGGGGCTGCCCTGCCGGACGTTGATAGTAGGTTGCCCCTATTCGCCTCCAGTGCCGCTTCGCGAAATCCTCACTCATTCCAACCTGCCACTCGAGCACGGCCCCTGTATTCTTCATTGAAGTCTGATTTACCAGGTGGCAGCTAATTTTTCACTTATCTAGGGGTCCCGGTCTGCCCAGATTCAGTGTTACGCCGAGGTCCTTCTGGTCACTGCTTCCTAGAGGAGCCTCAACCTGAGCGTCTAAAACGTCTACTGGGTATCTTTTGGTCATAAGTTCCAGGGAAGATAGCCGTTGCCCTTGCCCCCATCTGGTCTGCTTGATGACGTGCTGGATCGGGTACTTAATACGTGTGTAGCTTAGTTGACTTTATCTGAACGACTCCCGCGGAGCTCGTTCGTTTGCTCATCCCAACTCTTGAGCGTTGAGAACCCCGAATGTCAGGACTTTCCTCCCAGTCCTGTGATAAGTTGTAACTATCGCATCAGTTAATCATCCTCCCCCGTTGGAGACAACAAGCTGCAACTGACACAGAATTCTTTCAGCTCTGCGCAGCGCGCCATAAGGGCTGCCAGTGTGACGCGTATATAGGGTAGATGCGGCGCGGATTTCCTTCGCTAACGGCAGTGCCTTCGCGTGAAAAGCAATAGCTCACCTCCCCAATGTTCCTGTGGCTTTTTCTCATGGATGACGGCAAATTTGGGGGAAATTTGGTGTTTGACGTCCTACTACGATTGGATTCAGGTCTCCGTGGCCCATACAGCATCTGCATCTGGTGCGCCAGCCTGAAGTTCCGACCATCCGCTACCCACGCTTGCTACATTTGTGCGCGCAACTAGCGGTCGCGTGGTCCTCTGTCCACTGTTTGGGTTCTCAGTGGCCCCCATTAGCTCGGAACTTTGGCTCTCCTATTACTCAGGGGGGGGGCTTTTCCATAACCTCTTGGCTTCTGTTTACGAAAGCGCTCGCCACAGTAGCATACTAAGGCCATGGACCAGATAAGACTGGGCCACCCGTTTCCTGCAACGATTTCCTCTTCGCGGTTTCAAACTGCGCTGAGGATTCCCCTGAGCGAGCTCACGGCAACAGTGGCAGCTGGAATGCCCTGTCTTTAGGCGAGTGGAGAATAGCTGTGGCGAAGCCCATGGGGGAAACAGGTGGGCTCGCCGGCCGTTCCGTAGCTTGAAGAGACGAGTCATGGGATTAATCTACGGCTACGCCCTTTGTGGGGCTCTTGATCTCGTGTGCAGCCTGTGCAACCTATCTCGGTTTCTGGGATTGTCGAACCCCATAACAAACGGTCTAGGCTCCTTATCTTGACCCCCCTCAGGACCATTCGATTTGCCGAGCCAGAGGATGCCTTTTGTAGCCCGGGGACTCAGCATACCGATTGCCTGCAGGAGGTTAACCACGTGAAATACCATTGCATGTTCCCTTTGTTTTCCATCTCTTTCAGCCGGTTCGGGGGTGCCACTAAATACCACTTTTCTTCCTCCCCCAAGAGTGGCCTCACTCTTGACTTGAAGTGTGGCCAACGATCAGGCGAGGGTTTTCTTTTTTTCGATTTCCAACAATCTGCTACTCAATTTATTGAGCTCATCTCCGAGACCAGTGTTTGTAGGGGCACCAGGTTGTGGCAAAGCCGTTTTATTTTTTGTTATGACATTTTTTCGCCTCTAAATTCTGGAGCTAACCTCTTTCTTAGTACTAAGCTTTGAGGTAGATTGAAGTGGGCCATCACCTTTTCCTGCCCCGGTTTTGGCAGTTGGACTGTAAATGATTGACTGAAGCTATTCACAAATGTCCTCTTTCTCATTCTCTCCTTGATTTCTAATCTGGGGTGCACCAATGTTAGGGGTATTGTTGTTTGAGACATCCACCCAAGTGACTTTAACCTGAACGAAGATGGACACTGGAAGTGGGGCTGAGGTCTTATCCAATTCAGCTTTTTAATTTGCACGCACGAGCCCAATAAGCAGGAGTTTTCTTCAGCTCGGGCAGGATCCACGTTAACTCTCCGTGCCTTCGGTAAACGCTACGTAAGGTCACCTTTAGGCCTCCACATTTAACGTTGGACCACAAACCTCAAGAGCCCTACAAGTCTAAGTCATTGTTTTCACACTCCAGCATACCGCAGCGGTAGCTGGTTGGAGAATTTTCCATACGCTTGCACACTACTTTCTTTACTTCTGGTCGTCATAAAAGCAGATAAGCGAGAGCGAGTATTGGGCCTACCTAGTATATAAGATGAAGATTTGGGGAAAAAACTAAATGCTGCTCCGTCTAATTAGGTTGACAGTATACCGGTGCGTCACTAGAACATTAGCTCACCCTGGACACCTTATCGTCATCTGGGGGCGCAGAGATTCATATCTTCCTGGGTCCGAGTCTCCATCACATGGAACTTTCTCTCGGGCTTTCTTCCTCACTCTCTGGCCTTGTGGATTAAGATTTCTTGTTTCGAATTGATTGTTCGTTTCTTCGAATAAGTCACAAGCTGACCCCTGATAACCAGCTCAAAATCTACAGGAAAACACGTTCAACCCTGCCTTCGATTGTTGCGCGGGATCACTTCACAACGTATCCAAGTCAGGCGTCGAAGATGCATCAGAGTGTGCCGATCTGCTGTTGACGATAGTGATAATGGTTTGTTTCGGATAACCTCGAGGCACTTTGCAAAGCAGGATCATACGGTACAAGTGGTAGCACAGTTTGAACTCCAGGAGGGTGATTCAGGTATGTGCACTCGGTATAGTATAGAAGAAAGTAGTAAAGTTACCCTTTTTGGTAGCAGTCAGCAAATTTGAACTCAAGGTCGGGTGGCCAACCCGGTCAAGTCAGAGTGAAGCTGGTCGAAGTTAGTAGACCCTTACTGAAATATTACAAAATGAGGGACTATGCAACGGTAGAATCAAACAGAACTGGCGAAAGTTTTGTTCACCCTGAGGAAAAAGACGTTGCCAAGAGAGAAGTGAACCAGCTTCAGCACTCCGCGGAGTATAGAACGGCTTTGGATTGGAAATCAGACGATAAAAGGAATGAAATTGCAGACGAGGAACATGCAAAATCGTTTGAAGTTTACCCTTGTACCGTTCAGAGACTAAATATTGGCTGAGTCAGTTGAATACCCAGTGAAGGACTCATCTGTAGAGAGCGGTTGCCTAGGCGGCGGTGGAAGAATTAGCCGGACGTAAGCATGTAATCGTTGAGCAGATTGTTTACTTTCAGAAAGGTGGAATGTGATTCACCAAAATGTAAACGGAAACTGAGCGACAGACCAATGGTTGATGCGCAGCCACGATAGTAGCAGATACACCGTTTGAAAAGGGGATGAGTATTTAAATGACAGGTAAGTGCTCATGTTATGGTTATCGCTATCCAAGGGCTGATGATGATGACCAGAGAGTTGCTAGGATCAAACTTTTCTGAGAGGATTTACCAAGATGGAATACCGGATATGAAAAAGTACCAAACCACCTATAAATACGTTTGGGAAGTCGGGAGGTGTAGTAATTGAAGGGTCAAATACTATATGTTGATATCCTTCGTAAAAGGTGGACGGCGAAAGATAAAAACGTTGCGGTACAGATGCCTCTCAGATGTGAATGTATGGAGAGTGCACGAATCTTTACAAGGTGGGGATATTGCAGTGCTGAAGCCGTGTGCGGTCAAATCGTAGGACTGATAGATAGAAAGCGAACTTTCTCAATAAAGTCGACAGTTGGGATGCTCTGGAGATAAATATTCCGCAGTGAATTATACTGTCTTGACATTGTGGAGCGGAAGTGTATGGCAACATTAAGTGTGACCTTTTCAAATATACCGGTAGGTATGATAAAAAGGGGCGAGTTTTATCCTGGGGATTGGTTAAGTTTGCGAATAAGACAGGTGGGTGGTTTGGCACGAATCCTCGGGAAAAAGGATCACAAACTGCGAGCCGAGTAAAGTATCGGTCTTTTAAATGTGATAATTAGGCAACAAGGAAAGTAAATTTTGCCGGACGTAAGAAGTCGTAATTTGAGATGGCGAAGACGGAAGCGAGTATGATGGAAAGTCGGGGATAACTGGAGGAGATGGCAGCTTATTTGCAGCACCCACGATGCACAAAAGTGTCTCTTTCCGCCACCGGTGCTAGTGGGTGCGGCTGACCGTGCGCTGGACACCCAACCTCAAAACCATTTTTGGAGACCGGGGGTGCGATCCGCCAACCCTAGCTGCGCTCGCACATCTTTGCGGACGTCCTGCATGCCCTACTTGCTCCGGCCAAAGTGGTGGATCTAACCGCACCCCACACCGGCGGGATTTGCACGACTGATATTGGCGTTGTCATGTACCAGTAGAGATCGAATAGTTCAGGAGCTTACGACCAGGTTTCCAGTAATCCTGGAGAGCACAGCCAACGTAAGAGCGACGGGAGGTATCGAATTTTCGACGGCAAATATGGGCCAGGTATTATGCCGAGCCATCGAAGGGATGATACACATGAATGGCTGTCTATAAAAATTACAATGGAAAAACGCAGCCTGGGATGCCCCCAGCCGACGCTCAGTGGTCAATGGTAAAGAACAACCTCTAGTACCTACAAATTGGAACAACTTTCGGAAAAATGCGGGCTATGAGAGTAACAGAGGAGAAGAATCTTAAAAATGGCGAAGACAGCGAAGAAAAATATGAATGATTTGGTAATTACTGGTGGTCGCAGGGATGGGACTCTAAGTTGAAATGCCAGGACCAACTAAGAGAAGGGGAACGAGCCCAGGTTGGACCTAGCAAATTGAAGTTGGTATGACGTAGATAAGGGATAGGAATTGGGGCTCCGTTTTCCCAACGGAGAACCTAGTATACGGGGTGGGCAAGAAGGAGGCTTTAGGCCTAGGATTATAGTTTCCATATCAGGTTTACATTATCTAGCCGGAAGATTACCACAGAAATTGACGGAACAAATGAACCAAACGATAGGTTATAAGTAGGCCGATTACGATTAGGCCGGGGTTATGGCACGTCAGAGTAGTAACTGAACGGTAAAACCTTGAAGAGGCGAGAGCTACGAGATTCGGAGACGAGGTTGGAACTGGACCTGGAGTAACCACTCTGCATAATAAAGACGGAATTTTGCATGAAAATGTAGAACAGCATTGGCGGTATGTAAGTGTACTGGGAACACGATGAGTGGCAACATAGCTGTAGGCTGAATTCACTTAATGAGCCACTTCCCGTAGGAGAACTGGGACTGGATTTTCTGTCAATTTCTGCGGAGAAGTTGGTAAAAGCCATAAGGTGGAATGTAATGTGGAATAGAGGCCGGGTTAGTAGAGGGATATAAAAGGCATGGAGTTATTGACCCTGCTGGTGCCACGGCGTGAGGGTCAGAGTAGATGATGGTAATCTGAAGGAGAGGGAAGTGCAATTGTCAGTAACTGGATGGGATTGAACCAGAAAACCCTGCTGAGAAATCAAGTTACTGCAGGGAATGACGGAACAAATTAACCTAAATGATAGTCAATAAGTAAGCTTATTACGATTATGCTGGGGCTATGGCAAGTAAGACGGATAAATTGAAAGGTGTAGCTTTGGGGAGGTAAGAGCTACTTGGTTGACAGCTGAGGTTGAGATTGGATTGGGAGTGACCACCCTGGAGAATAGAAAAGCAAAAATCTGCTTGAAGACTAGGAATCAAACTAGCTGGAGGATAGTATTTGGGTAGCTAGTGGGATCAGCCTTAGTGATGTCACAACGGGACGTTGAATTACGTCGATGATCCAATTCAAGCATAAGAGTTGTGACTTGGCCTCCTCCAATGGAGAACCTAGTAAGTTGGACGAGCATGAGGGAGGCTTTGGGCCCGGGGATATGTTTACCATTTTGAGTAAGCGTAATCTTGGTGGATGGTTTGCCTTTGCAAAACAAGGTTTTACTCAAAGGAATAATAAAATTTGAGTGACACATACGATATCTTGTGTGATCCCCAGGTCTCCTGGCCCCTGACCCAGACCCCGCGTGTCAGTAACCCAGACAACTTCTTACGTTTGCTCCTCCGAAGTGTACGGATTATTATTGGGTACGAATGTCAGAACATCCAAAAATTTGTTTAAATTCCTCTTGAACTCTCGGTAAATGGCCTATTGCATGGACATTTGGTAGAGGTTTATTCCACATCTGTGAATATTTAGCATAAATAAAAGTGGGCCGTAGGCTGGTTCTCGAGGACGGCACAATGAACGAATGAAGCAGTGTCGTTCCGAATATCCTAAGCATAATGGGTCCCGCAGACAGGGGAGGCTCCACAGGATCTGTTTTTTAATAGTGAATGGAAAAGGGACAAGTTGTTCTCCATCCGTCGGAGCAAAAGAGGTTGGAGATGTAGCAGGTTAGTGCGCCGTTTACAGCTGAGAGTAGACGAATATCCAAATATTTGTTTAGTAGAGGTGCGCTGAACATTTTCAATGGCAATCCTTTCAGTCTGGCGCATGTTAGGTCAAACTTTTGAACTATACCCTAGCAGTGGTCTGATGTGTGTTTTATAGACACCGAGTTTATTTCCGCGCAAACGGAATGTTTTGTGAATCATTCCTGTTAACCTGCGGTACCTGGCCATTTTAGTGTCTGTTTGCTCTACCAAAAGAACTCTGGAAGTTCGATTGACTCCGGCCACTATCAGTCCTGTGCAACCCGACGTGACCTGACTTGAAGAGTCAAGTTAATTGGACCTGTTCCGCGTATTTTTACTCAGGCAGCCTGCGGAGCAAACTAGTGGTGTTTGTGTATCTTCAGTGGATTTTGATCAGTAGAGGTTCCATTAAAGTGGCCAGTGTAAAAAGTAACTCCTCGGCCCGCTCCAACCCAGTGGACAGTCGTGACAAAGCCCTTCACTGTAACGATTGTTTAGGTTGGTTGCCCCTAAAGTGCTCCACGCTGAGTGCAAAGTTATATGCGGCCTCTTGCGGAAGGTTCTTCATCAATCCTACTAGTACTGAGTATCGCCTGTGCTTCGCCAAAGGCCTTGTTTTGTGTGTCACCTCAGGATATATTGGGTACCACTTTTCCGGAGGCAATATTTTCTAAACCTCTGGATATGCTCTGTGCTACGTCCATGGACACAATTTGTGCCATGTTCCAAGATATTCTTTCATCAACTGAGGCTTTCTTGCTCCCGGACCAGACCTCTTACAATGCCGCAACTTGTACAGAAGCCATATCTTCTGCTGCCCAAAAGGATAACAAATCCATAAAAGCCCATGACGGAAATAAGACGTCTACTGTAGTAGCTGTTCCGTCGGCATCGACAAACGTGACTGGCCAGCTTTCTTTTTATAGGCCATGGGACTGCCCCCGCAAGCGATAATGTGCAGCTGCGCACTGATGAGCAACTAGCCCTTAACCCATGGAAGAAGATGAAACTTCATTGACAGCGAAAGGCTCCTCCTCCAGGGACAGAATGCCTCTTGGCGGTAAGTCTTCCAGAGGCTGAGATGATAGTCCCACGAGAGAGTATCAGTCGTGATTCGGCACTACTGCGTGAAAAGCTTGGAAGATCTTCCACTCTAGACTAGGAGGAATTGGCGAAATATGTGGGAGTCAGAACCGTACTCAGACCAGGAAAAATAAAGGAAGACGACCAATCCAGGCCACTTAAATTAGTGATCGGCTCCAACGAGGAGGCTGTTTTGATATTTCAACGGTCATACCGACTAAGAGGTGAAATGTTTTGACCGCTTCGTGACTCAGATCCTGAAGCTACGAAGAAAATGAAGATTTTAATTGGTGAGCTAAGGCAGCTCCATGAAAATGATGAAATAAACTTGTATATTAATGATTTTCAGGTTCGAAGGAGGAGGCTGTAGGTCAGATGGCAGTCACTATCTGCCATTTGTAAACCACCCCCTTCAAGGAGCCCTCAGTAGTGACTGGCGTGCGGCCCGCGGAGAGAACTGAACGTGCTGAGATCGTGCTGTCTAAAATCCGGGGTCTCTTGGGGAAACGAGGCCAGTTAGAGTACTGCGTGATTCTCCACATGCCAGCACTGGTCACCCCGACAGAACCTTGGCTCACGGCGGATGTATTTGATTCGGAGGTGGCTATCGAGGGCAGTGGACTAGGCCTTGTGAATGAGAGCCAAACTAAGGGTGGTGATGTTGCCACCTTTTTCATCAGGTCGAATATACCAGCAATAAATCAGTATTCCCATTCAGACTCGGGAGGCTTTTTTGATTCCTATGGTGTTGAGTGAACCTGGCCACAGGTGGGTATGAATCCGTTGCTGGTATCTGCTTAACTCCCGCTGTGGACCTACCAATCATACTGTCAGGCACATGTTGATGGGCGGCAAAAGGCCAGTGCTTCGTTCTTCAGGACCCTCATTGCGCACGTGAAGACTGGGTGAACCATCGGTGCCTCCCGGGGGCCCACATACTTACCCGAGAGCTCCCTCTGACTCTCCCAGGCCTACTTCCAAGCCAGCTATTCACTCGGCCGGCGCGTACTCAAGGGGACCACAACTCCACCCTGGGCTTGATCACATCGTCCAGGAGGTCCGACGTTGAACAGTTATTGTTCAGGCTACCTCTGGGAGGCAGCGACCATTAGGTGCTGAATATACGCTGGTGGCCAGGAGTGTAAGCGAATCTCAGAGCAGAGGGCGCACCTTAAATTTGGGGCACGCCGTCTGGTCAAGTACGCAATTCTACAGAATCTATCCCTTCATACACTAGTTGCCCGTATGACATTGACCAGGCCAGCTTATCTATTCTAGATGGGGTACTTCATTTTCGTCAAACATCAGCACCTCTATTCTATGTCGTCCACACGGTGAGTGGATTCCGTGGTTTGACCTGGAGACCTGAAACACAATTTTGGAGAGGAATAGAGCGTGGTGTCTCTTTCGTGCCGCGAAGCCAGGATATCAGCAACATTAGGACGTTCGCAAGCGATGCTCTGAACTCAAGCTGCTGCGGTGGTGTGCTTTGAAGAAGAAACGTGCAGCTAACCCAGTGGGTGGCCGGATAGTTTGCTTACCTGAAGCGTACAACCCGGACCCTAACTAGCATCCAAACTTGCTGTGGGACTGTTTAATGGTCGGGGCGAAAGAAGGCAAGGCGGATAGTATGGCGACACAGTATGAATCTGTGTATGCCTCAGAGAGTATGCCTAGTCAAAAGGTGCAGAACAGTGCTCCCATTTTGCTTTCTTCAGAATTCGTCAGACAGAGAAAAGCTGGAGGGCTCCCATAAGGTAAAACTCATCCGTTTCGGGGACCACATGGTGTTCATCCTCTGGTGATAAGTCGACTTGCTGGAAGAATGACCTCACCTGCTTTGACCAAAACGTACGAGTCCTGGCAAACGTGAAGTCTGCCCAAAGACTCAACGATCGATCCCCCAAATAATTACCTTCACCTCTTCTAGACAGCGCCCTGGAACCTCAAATCAACACGAAGCCCAGGTCGACGAGGATCTCAAATAAAACGAGACTGCTCCGCAAATTCTACGGTACTATTTGTGAGTTTAAATACAAGTACGTGATAGTCATAGCATTGACAGTGAGCCTCAGTCACTATCCAGCCCAAAGGTAGTCGGAATTCAGGACGAAAATGCATATTCAAAGAGGACGGTTGGTCATGAAGGCTAAATAGAAAATATCTGTCCCGCAGTGCAAACTAAGTGGAATAATTTCACCAAGCCTAATCAAGCCCGGAGAACAACTTCCTGAATGTGGAGCCGACAAATTCATCGTAAATGAGCTTAATGTCTACGGTTCGTCAACGCAAGTGAGAAAGTGAAACCGAACAGCAACAAAACATGCTGTCTTGGGTCACTACGACTCGGTACCATACGGGATGTCCGCAAAGTTATCTCACAAAAAAGCACGACCAAGAAAGAAAACGTGAACGTCTTAGTCGTGGAAACGGTGACAACCACAAAGCAGTATCAGCAAAGTAAGGTGGGAAAGTCAGTCTAAACTCAGCAAAGAAAATATTTGAAAGTAACAGGTGAGGAACTTTCAGTCATTCACACTTTTACAAGGGCCGCCAAAATTACTGTTCGTGTCAAGTAACCCGGAAGTGCATTCCGTTCTGGCTCTCCATTTCTACCTTCGCTTTTGAGACATTGGAGTTCCCAGGATTATCTGCGGAGCTCCTGCTGCCTTCCCTCTTTTGTGAATATAGGAACTTACAGCAGTGCGTCTGTATACACCCTAGGTTAGGAACCCAGGCATCAGTCGACCACTCCGAGAACACGCACCTCTCGCACCTCCCTGCATACGGTCCCTTTCTTATTGTAGGCACCCGGACGGTTCGGACGAGCGCATCAACTTCCGGTTGGCAGTTTCCTACCAACCGATTCGTTTCCTTAGCTACCAAGAGTGCCACATCACATTTCCTGAGACTTTTCCGCCTGCTCATCCACTTTTGTCTGGTTGGTGACGTAGGTAAATATTCTTCCACCCAACGCCTTCAGAATGCGTCGGCCAAAATTTTCACTCGTTTCCACCTGCGTGAATAATTTTCTTTCATGCTACCTCCTACAGGCACCCAGCCATTCCTCCCAATAAGGAGTAGGTTGTTCGGTATAAGAGCTAATTAATCTCTCTCGTCCCACGTCACGGGCACCGGTGGTCGAGTTCGTGGGATTCTTTCGGCCTCTACTAAGCAAGACCCAAGGGTTTCAACACTGATTGTCTGCTCTCTGGTCAGAATTAAGATCAACCCGCAACCTATTCCTATATCGCTCTCTGTAAGTTATTTCGATGACTAGGCGCTGGATATTGAATCGCCACTGAATTCCTTTTGCCAACAACGGGCAGCCAACTCTATTCTGGTACCAGCGAGTTATAAGCCGCCTAAACTCTGAGACAGACCTAACGAAATTCGACCCATTGTCACTGCACCTTTTTTCAGGTGAGCCTCGCCCACCTATGAAGCGCATACGTGCAATGACAAATTAATCGGTGTCCAGCCTGAAGACAACGTCAGTGTGTACCATCCAGGTTTGAATGCAAGTAAGTAAGCTACCGTATCTTTTCTCTGACCTCCTGCTTCGGCACACCAAGATGGGGCTGGAGTAATGGACACTCACAAAAGAAAGGCAGTTCCAACCTTTTCTGCACGGATAACAGCAGCGGTGCCGTCATCTGCTTACCGCAGGACGCAGTCGTTTTCCCGCAGGTGACACCTCTCCCAACGTCTCTTCTTACGGCGCTGATTCCTTTCCCTATCAAGTGCCTCTCATGAAAGGCTGACAGAACCCGCTAGTATTACACTGACCTTTCTTATATCGGCATTGGAGTATTGTTAGTTCCGCTATGTGGTGTCGGTTGGGTAATAGTGCTGGGTGCATAAACCCAGTGGGATAATTGGTATACGTCATTCGCTCACCTACACATTACAAGCAGCTTCATTCCGTGGGGAAGAGCTTTCGTAATGGCTCTTTTAGGTGACCTCTCACTTCCCACTCCGAGTCACCAAAAGCTCCCCTCTGGACCAATTTCAAGGCCTGCAATTTAGCCTCTCTTATCTCACCCAAGGTAAGCCTTCTTACCTTTAGTGGACCCTCAGTCTTTGGGCAACACAACAGCGTGATATAGGATACAAACCTGACCATCTATGCGGCTGCCGTCAAAGGCCTTGATCAATCCGAATAATGACATAAAAATCTGTCTTGCTTTGTTTAGTGTCTCTCAGGCGACGGCAGGCACGGTTTTATCACCTTCAGTCCATCAGGTGAGACCGAGATGGCAAACTGGGTAGCGACGTAATTGCGAAGAAATGTAGGCTCCGCGAACCGTAGATCCAGGTCCCTTCTCTTTGTTATACCCCGAGAGGTTAAATCGGCCAAGTTTTCTTCTGACTTAGTGTAGCCAGTGGAATGCCTTTGAGAATCGGTGTGTTAGCGCCAATCTACTCCCTAAGGAGGGGTTAGGAAGAGAAGTGTTTTTTACTACCTGTGAACCCGTCTAATGAAAGGTATGACCAAACTGTCAGGGCAAAACACCTTTACCATTTTTGCCCGTCTTGACTCCCGGCACCGCGGCAGACACCTCTCCTTGAGGTATCGTAACAGTTTATAGGGAGTTATGCGGAAGGTACTGTACTACTAGGACACTCTGTACCGGTTATTCCTATCGTGAGTAAGGCGTAGCTCAACTCACGGGTCTCAAAGTCAGAACAAGGTTGATTTGCTGATTCTACGCTACTGGATTAATAAATTACACGCATATAAATATGCAGAAACTTCAACTGTACGGCCACAAACTTTGGCAAAGAGGATCAGAGTTCAACGAAAGGTCAATTTCAGGTACCACCGTCACGGCAGTCCCAGTTCGAATCAAAAATAGGCCACTGCACGAGTTAAATATAAACAAATGTTCGAGTGTAGTGATTGGTGCATGCTGTGCTTTTTTGAGGATCAATAAGATAAGGAGCACGGCCTTAAAAATGCAAGTATGTGATAACGGCTAGAGGGGATTTCCAAACATGTACGTTACATTGCCTCCCAAATCCTCCCATGAAACGGCCAACATCCACGGAGTAGATCGGGGTACCGAATCGCCGTATCCTATCTGAACCCTAAAGTCAGTGCACACGTAGATTGCCGTGGGCTCGGTCTATTGTTGGCCAGTCGCAGACAAGCTTGCATGTCTTCTTGAGTTTATGGTCCATACATCAATGTCTCCGAGTTTAATCTGAAGATGATCTTACCTTATCATTATACGAACAAAGGACTTCGACGTGATTGGGATGTGTAGACAGATTGCTGAATGTAGGGGAAGGAGACTTCCCGAATAAGAGTAAAGTACACGTTAAAATAAAGACTGAGAATTCTTGACTCAAAATCGAGATGGCTACAGGGTACTCGTACATCAGGAGGCTCAGAGTGTGGTGTAGTCAATGTTGAAGTATTTTTTGGGCTCAAAACCTATAATAATTCGGACACAAATATTAGGTCTCGGAAACAGACATGTTTCCTCAAACGATCAGCAGTTGCTTGTTCGAAAATTTTTGCTACTTCACGAACAATATCTTGCCGTGGGCTTAAGTGAGGTTTCGACAACTAGCTCCATTGTGAACAGTGAACAACGTATCAAACTGTACACAAATACACCTCAAAGACGATGTGGAACGGTTGAACCCTGCAGGAGGATGCATGAGGGATAAACAAATAAATTCAGCTTTACTCGACATCAGTAGACTAGGTTTTAGCTTGGCTTATCGCGTTGAAGTCGCCCTCGCCACCATCAGTAGCCCTTTGGCTCCGGTGGGTTTTGATCTTCTGATGCTACTGCGCCACAGCCTGCTTCTTTCGGTGTTATCGTCTATACTAGTCAGCTCACGGGTCTCGGGCAGGAAGGTGTTTAGTTGTAGCCGGCGTAAGACCTCGAGTTCCGCCTGGCTCAACCCGCCCGGTAGTATCTTTCCTACATTTACCGTGTTCTGTGGTTATGTGCCCTTTGACATCGGCAGCAATATTTTGTATCTTGTCCACCGGGCCAGGGTTCCTAACATGCCTATCCAGTCGGGGAAATGGCATAGTTTTTCTATTGGGCCTACGTATCCCGTGGAGTTTGTAGCCATTATCAGTCGCATCATTTCGATATCGCCATCCTCGTGTCTGGGCTCTAGTATTGTTGACCACATCTCTTCAGAAGAGGCTAGCAAGTCCGGTCCCGTTGTCTACATCCGCAGCTTTTCTAGTGCCTCCGGGCCCCACGAGCAGAAGTGGGCCGTGCTCATGGCGGGTTGTGCGTAGTGCCACTGATCGGTCTCGGGCGACTCATGGTTCACAATAAATCTGTTGGCCACGAAGGCGTTAACACGAGAGCTAGTGTTGTTTATGTAATGCGGTACTGTGGCTGAGCCCGTCCAGAAGTTGGATTCCCAGTTTATATGAACAAAGTGTCTTCTAATCAGCGTTGCGTCTTTCACGGGCATTACTGCTGGAGCCAGTTCTGGCCCCGGAACGAACACAGGGTTCAGTAGAGCTATTATCGACTTTGCGAATAGTGTCTGACTATGCCACCCACCATTCTCGTCTACCCAGCAGCCGTGAGCCACTACCTAGTAGCTCACTTCCGATGCACAAGAAAACAAGTGCAGGTGGGTATCGCTGGTACACTTGATTCCTGTCAATCGTGTTGGAATCTCAATCTCGCCGGGTTGATCCAGGCTGTGTAACCAGTCAAGCCATCGCTTGTCGTCGTTGTTCTGGCGTGATTCATCCCAATTTGTTCCTCTTTGGCACAGCGATTGCAACAAGCACTTTACCGGTAGAAACCATGGTGAAACAAAACCTAAAGGATCATAGAAGCCTGAGACAAACGATAAGATTCCTCTCCGTGTGGCTGGTCGTTCGGGTAGGTCCAGAGATAATATGAATTCATCACCTTCGGGCTTCCATCGAATTCCAAACTTGCACTCCATTTGTAAGCGGGACTCCGAAGGCTTTCTCGCGCACTTAGTTTTCTCGGACTTCATAATGACGTTGGAAATCTCAGGGTTTTTTGAAGTCCGTTTTGTGAGGTCAAACCCTCCTGCCTTTATAGTGGCGGTCAGCTTGGTCCTATACATATGATAGCAGCATTTGGGCCGTCAAAGGAAAGTAGAAAGTTATCCACGTAGGAATGAACCACTGCCCCCCTCCCAACAGATTTCTGGTGTTGCTGAAAAGCTTGAGGGTTTCCCAGAAGGCAAAGGTAGCTACGAAAGGGAATGATTTCTTTTCAAAGGGATGAGCCGTCAGCTTGTGCTCGTGCGGTGTGCAGTCTACGTTGTTTCAAGGCAAACAGAGAAGGCGGGAGGCTCTGCTATATATAACGGGCATTTTCACTTGTAGCAACCTTCTACATACGTCTGAAGAGACGATCACTTTTCCTAGCTTAAAGAGACAAGACCTTAACTAGTAGTGTCTTCCAGTCTGAGCCCTGTTGTATATGGTCGTTGGGTGACACTTCCTGACAAATAGAGGCACAATCAAAGGCTACCGTGACCTTCGCCGGTTTCTTTGGGTTCACGACCGGGTGACGGGGTGGGTATCCCATCATATTTGAGCTGAATACTGCTGTATCTGCTCTTTCTACATAATCCAAGTCTATGCTATGTTGCGTGCCTCTTCTAAGCTCTATCCTTAACAATGTTTCTCGAATTATCTTGGTTTTGAAGAAGCATATCTTTTCCGAGCCATTTTTCTGCTGCTCGGCATTGTATTCATGTTGGGTCCCAGCGAGACAGGAACCTCGAAGAGATCTATTACATACTTAGCGTCGTCGGCTGCCATTTTAAGAGCCAACCTATCTTCTCGCAATGGGGCATCTCTATCATTGGCCACGTTGATAAATTAGGAGTTATACATCTGTGGGAATGCCTGTCCAGTTCACGGTTTCCATCGAATTGATTTTGATCTATTTGTCGTATTTTCTGCTGGTACTAATAACAATAATAGTATATTTCAGGACCGTGGTCGAGAATCACGCATGTAAGCATGATCAGAGTTTACAATATAACTGAATGAGATGGAAAATTCACAAATTTCAAGGAGAGATTCGGACATCACAGCTACAATGGAATAAGGCTGGGGAGAGTTTAAATGAATCAAAATGACCAAAGGACACAACGTGGACAATAACTGATTTCGTGTCAACTACGGCGGTAGGGAGGTAAGTTCCGACCTGGATATTTTTGAATTGGCGCGGAATCCTGGAATTCTGGGGCGCCAAATTTGAAACACACGAAATTGATCTGCCAAGCTTATTTTGAAACACGAGTTACTTGCTGGGTACTAAGTGACTTACCTGGTATATTTATAAAGAGAAAAAATGGGCGATTTAACCTTGTTTAAAACATCCTGATCAACGAAATGGTCATCATTGTTGTATAGCGGACTCTAAAATTGAACCGGGGTGTCGATTCGTATCTGGAAATGGCAAAAAATGTGTGAAATATTTTGAAAACGTTGGACTGTTTCTTAATTATTATTTGGAAAAGTGGTCCCTATTTACCATTGTCCCAAAATCCCTATTTGTTTGGAGAACGTGCCCCTAGTGGTGGTGCGCTTTCCGAAAGACAACTGGGCTATGTGATCTGACCCAGTAAAGTTTGGCTAAAAGAATAACTGCCAGAATACGGAAGCTGTGTTTTTCTACCTGCGTGTACACCATTGGCGTAATCAGTTACGTAGGTGATGGGTGGAAGTAGAGCAGGTTTTGTTTCGCGTCCACCGGTAACCGAAGGATTTTATATATATATATATATATATATATATATATATATATATATATATATATATATATATATATATATATATATATATATATATATGTGGTTATGTCCCACTGTACGAGCTCTCTTCCATGTATCTAGCAGCAAAGTTTCACTGAACTAACTAGCTGATCCTCTTGTCTGAACATAGTAGATAACTGCATTCCTGCTATCAATGCTTTCAGTACTGTAACTTAAGTGATATGAGTAACGGATTGAATCGGATGCTAATTCCTTTCCACCTTCTGAAGCTGTTAAACGCCGGTCGATCTTCACGAAATGTTTAACAAAGCACGGAGATTTGTATATACCACGCCCCAACTCGCAAACGATCGGCCCCTATATGAAGCTAATATTCCCAGGCTTGCGCACGTGAAACGAGACTCACATGCAAGAGAAATGAAAAGGCAACAACAAAATGGCTTCAGAGAAGCAACACGGTAATCAAAATGTGGTGGCCCCATAGGGACCATGTTGACATTCTCGTTGTCCTCCGCGTTGGACATCGAGCCAGACAATGCACGCACTCGCACTTGTCGTCCTTTCTGAATCCCGCGCATTGGAAATGGGCCCATCGGCCACAGGAGCCACATTGCACCCACTGAACGTCCTCGTCAATGTTCACCGTTGGTTCCTCCAATCTGCATACGTTGCAAACGTCCTCCCGAATTGGTGAAGCCGCTGGATCCACACGTCGACGCTTGTTTTCCGTTTTGAATAGTGTCGACGTATTGGTGCGCAACCGACGGAAATCCAAGGCTTGCAGTGAGTCCCCTATGACAAATATATCTTCATCGTCCGCAATCCTAACTACCAAGCAGATTTTCGTTTCGACCTTCTTCCAGAGCAGTTACTTCTTCTCCGATGGAAGCAGCAATATTTGATGAAATAGTACTGCGTGCCAGGCGGTAAAATTATACAACGTTTACTTGCCATTTCCCTTGTTCGTGAATCGTATACATAGAAACTCGAACAAGTGGTTGATTGGAAGTCCCGAAAATCGGATCTAAATGCATCCAAATTCGGGTACATCTTCTTAACCGCTGCACAGAACTGGACAGAATCATCAGCGATGTTTCGCTCCTTATCGAGAACCGGACAGTGCGAGAAAGAAATGGCAAGAGAACATCAAGCCTAGAGTGGTGGATTTTATATGACCAATAACCCAGTCAACAAGCTGCAACGGCTAAGCCAATAACGGGAGAGCTAATTACCGAGATTTGACCAAGAGAACCAAGTTTCAACATAAATTACCAATGAACTTTTATAAAGTTCTTTTCTATAAAGCACACTTTTAAGGTATTTTTGTTCAATTTCCTTGCAAAAGTTAATCCGTGAGCTGTTTGAGGCCTGCATTACGTAAAGCCAGGTCGGAACTTGCCCCACTCTCAACTACGGCAGTGGTAATGAATCGGCCGGATGCAGGAATGTTCAGACGGACGTTGTTTTAGGAAGCAGGAAATACAATATTCACAAACATTATGCGAGAAAACGGTCGGTAATTCTTATTCATGTCCATTTGAAAAGGTAATTGGCGTTGATACAAAGGAGGCAGGGAAGAATTTTATGAAGGTTCTCAAAGGAATACTAGTTTTCATGGATTTGCCGATATGAAAAGGAATAGTACCACCCGAACAGGTGAGACATTTTCCATGAGAATCAGTGTGTATCATCTAGTGTCGGAAGTTCGCCGCTGATGGAAGATGGATGAAGTTCCAGGAAGGAACAATCAGCAATCGGAATGCCGTGTCCACGAGAAACAAAATGAGGCAAGACAAGGGTGGAAACCTTTTCAATAGACAATGTTATGCTGGTAAATTGGCGAACACATCATTCTGTTGAGTTTCCTGTGGCTTTTCCGTGTCCATGTTGGGCTTTTTGGGCAAGGGTTGACTGCGGTTTTTATTCGTTGTTTAATCATGGGAAGCAGGCGGGCATCGCCGAATCTGGACCGATCACAAGATAATTAGGAGTCTCGCACGATGGCGTCGATATCGAGAAGGTCTCATAGTGAGAATTCCTCAGTAAGCCTCAGAGGGGCATATGCAGCAATACCAGGACTTCCTGTGGGCAAAACCCGGTGGCTAGATCTTAGTTGCGGTAGCCGGCCTTTGGTGGGGTTGTAGACGGGCAGAGGGAAAGATTAGCTGTCTACACGATATATTACAGTCAGGCAACGTGATGGTCGGGTGGTTCTGGAATTAGAAAAGGGAGGAACGCAGTCTGGGAGATGTTCCAGCTGAGGGTTAGCGTGAGCAAAATAACAGATAAGAGTACGGAGGTCGGAAATGAGGCGCAATGGTCTTAGTGAAACGAGAAGTCGTTGGCATTGTGATTCAGTTTTCGTGAGGGCTAAGTGGGCTTACAATACACGGCAAAGTTATTGATTACCGATTCGGTCGTTCACCGAGGAGTCTTATCCTTAGGGGTTAATCAAGCCGTGGATGTGCATTTGGACTAGGGTCCGAGGGCTACGTGAGAAAGCAGCAGGGTAACACGAAGAACCTTGAATGGCGAGTTTGCATAATAGGTCTGGGGGATATATGACAAATCCCACAGTGGAGTCTTACAGGTCACAAGGAAGCAGCTGGGACAAACTAAGAATCCTAATGGCAAGTTTATATGATAGATCCAGAGGATGTATGACAAATCCCATTGTGGGATACCTACAGGTCTAAAGTTGCAAGTTGCTGTTAGGTAAGGCTGTAAACTGAAGAGTGAGCTGGATTATAGGACAAGAGAAACGCCGCTTTCTTACGAAAAGGAGGAAAAACAGATACGTGGGCGAAAAACACGGGCGTTTTTCCCTACGTTCTTACATGTACGTTTATATATACGATAATATCTACTACCATAAAAGGTTCAACCAAACACCTTGCCCACTGCACACGGTGTATGGCGGCTTCCTTTTCCTTGATCTAAGACCCGGTGTGCTCCCGGTACATCGCAACCGATCAGCGAACATACTTTGTTATTCTGCCACTCCTCAATTGCGACCTCGTCGTGATGCGGCCAGTGAGTCAAAATTCACTGTGCTGACTGAGGTGCTGTAGTCGGCTGATCTGCTATGGCGAATGCCTCTAGGCTTTCTGCTCTATTGTTGTTGACCAAAGAAAACGAGTTGTAGGTGCACTTCGGTCGACTGGATGATCCGGGTGTCACTTACTGTGCTCACCGCCAATGACGATTGATCCTCTATGGTTCCTAGTCTCCCTGCAAATTCTTCCCTCACCCGATTGGTATCCGAGCCCTATCTACGAAGGCCAACGCTCTTGTCGCCCCAACTGAAGTTTCTACGACGACGGCTTTACTCCCAGGAGAATGGGCTTATTAGTGAAGCGAGACACTGAGCAGACCACGCTTGGCTCCGGGATTTCTTCGGCTTTCAACCTCTTGGGTTTGTGCAGTAGATAATGGAGCTTCCAGTAGCAACCATCCTGACGACAACTGGGTTTCATTCGATACACCGCTGCTCGATGTGAACGGCTGAGACAAACGAAGCACAAGCGCAATCTCGGCCATTTTCTGCAGCTCGTCAATCTCCAAGCTACTTGATGATAATGATAATGATGATAATGGTATATTTCTCGGCCATGGTCGAGACGCACGCGCCAACGCATGATCATGATGTGACACGTTACTCAATAAGGTGGAATATTCACAAATTATAAGTATGAAAGTCGAGAGTACCAGCGATAGATAGACATAGCCAGCAACAGTTTGAATGGATCATTTTACTAATGGTTTGCGCGGCAGTTTCAAACCGGTTTCAAATCCGGGCGGTAGCGTTCTGTGGTCCAACAGCGCGTTATTTGAAAATTTGGCGTCGATTTGATTGGGTGCGCGATAACTCAGTTGCTTTTTTGGTCAAGGTACAGCAATTTGGGCTAAGATACAGCTCACGGTAACCGATACCCAAATGTGGGAATTGTACAGTAAAACGGGGAACTATACAGCTAAATTGATCATAAGAAGGAATAAGCTCCAATGTATTTGTATACCTAAATAACGTAGATAGGTCTGGTGTATTCCCCAAATAAGTATGTATACAAATGTATATATATATATGTATATTTGCACACGTGAACGCATATTTGTATATATATATTTATATATATATATATGTTTATAAGCATATATGCACACGTAAGAACATATTTGTGTATTTATCTATTTACTTGTATATATACTTATTTAGGAATATATATATATGTATACGGATCTATGCACACGTAAGTACATGTATAGATCTGTATACACACATATATTGCTAAATAAATATATATACAAGTAAATAGATAAATACACAAATATGTTCTTACGTGTGCATATATATATATATATATATACAAATATGTGTTCACTTGTGCACATATACATGTATATATACCTATACAAATATATGTAACCAAAATGAAAGTCCGATACGTATGGGGATTACTTTTCTGGATCTAGCCTGAACGATTTTGCTTCCGTGACCGCTACTAAGCCAACCTCCAATTACGCGAGCTGAAGCACGACGCCTATTAGGCGCGCCTACCTACACATAAACCACCCACATCGTAATACGTTGCACCTAACGGACAGACCCATTCCGTAACAAATGCAAAATGGAGGACAGAATGAAGAATAAGAGTTGTATTAAAAGATGGTCGTTCAATGGTACAAAATGATCCTTTCATGCACACTTCCGTGCCGAAGTTCTACGGTCATAACGGTGGATCGAACAGCATCCAGCACCCTCGACGTTGTAATGTTTTGCCGTGTTCTGTCTGTAAAGTGGAAATGGAAACAATTATTATCTGTTTTTACTTTGTACAAGGCGAAATGAGAATCGTAATTGTAACTCACTTATTTTTCATCAGCCAGACAGTGGACGCAAACGTAGTGGCTGTCCTATTTCGGCGTCGATTGTGCACGCAGCAAAATTTAACCCGATAGTATGGGAAATTTTTCGGCAGTGCAGCCGGATGCGTACGAAGCCAGTTCTCAGCACTTACACTCTCATACACGTAAAACGAGGCGAAAGTCTGCTGCTGAAATAACCGAAAGTCTTCCTCGAATCTTGAGAACAATTTATAGGCATCTTTTACATGTCTGGAGAAACTCCCAGTCATCAACGAAAGCACGTGCAACGGCCATGACGGTCAACAGGTCTGAGCGGTAACAGCCTTGCGCAACCCTTATATACTACAAAGTGGCTAACTTAAACAAAAGTCGCCGCAAAAGTAGGAACACCATTCTTATTTTCCCTAAAAATGACTTCATCAGTTCGAACCATTTTCTTCAGTATCCCCGAATAACGCCAATTTGGCCATCATTAAGGTTGGACCACAAGACACTATCAAATCCGGGCTGGGCGGTGGAGATATCGAAAAACCGTTAGCGCAGTGTCAAGGACGCATTATGGACGAGAATGATGCAAGCTGGGGAAACCGAGGCCCACTGAGGTTCTACAAATGGAGTAAATTTTGAACAAGAAGAAAAGGAAGAAAAAAAGAGAAAAATTGTAAAGAAGTGTTCTCGGGAAAGCCGGTGCATGCGGAGAGGATAGCGATCCATGAAGACGACTCAGACCCTGGATGTCGGATTTACCGGAGTTCAATAAGTGGAACGAGTTTTGAAGCAGGGGACATGAGACCAATTTCGTGAAAGTGAACACTGTTGGATGTGGGAGAAACAGCAGTCCATAAAAATGTGAGTTTAGATTCAGGATCAGTAACATGTACCATTCATAAAGGAGAAAGCGCAACTGGAAGGTCCTCGAGATGTGGAGAGTCAACTTCCAACCGACTACGGTTCGGGGGAAAGGTGGACTGTGGTAACGGATAATAAAGTGAAAAATCTCCGCATGGACCTGAGCGTTAATATGCTGTGTCACTGAAATATATATATATATATATATATATATATATACATTGACACATTTGCCTTCGGTGATATTCAGCGTCGTTTCTGGTAACGTACGACATCATATGGGTATGTTTCGTCTAGCAGGGCAAAGTATGTGTCGGTCAATCAGCTGAGTGTGGTGGTATATTAGCAAGATGCGCATGAACTGGAGTGTGTGTTGGTTGCTTTAGATAAAGCTGAATGATCTGATAAGCAGTTGGGAGTATTTCCTGTCTGGTGGTTCGATTTCTGTCCCAGTTGCTGTGGTAGTTTCTACTTGAGTCTCTGTCCGCACGAGTCAAAGTGGCATCCTTGGTTATCCGGTTTGGTGACTGTGATAGTGGGAGACAACAGACCTGAAATAAAGGGGGGTTGCAGTCTGGACGTGGTTCCAGCGGTGTATTATGATGATATATGAAGACAATAGATAATGGACTGGTTAGGTCTGTGTGAGTGAAGCATGGATGAATTTTCATTTGAGCAGTCAGTGGCACCTACTCCACATTCCAAGTAAAAATAGGCTCGCAGTGGATTTGTGCCATACTGCTGCAGGCCAACGAAGTTGCGTACACTAGTTTGGCAACGGTGTTTGCATCCCAAAGAATTTATGATTTTGCACGTTAGCATGGCATCGCTCGGATACTAATAAAAGACATAGGGTCTCACGGTTTAGAGCAGTTAGAAATGATGACCCTCAGTACCGTTTGCTTACGCAGAAAGGAGTTTGGCAACGATGCGATAAGATAAGATAGGTTTGAAATAACAGACTGTGAGCGAATGAGACTGGCACACTGTTAGCGTAGCCCTTTGATGTCACTGTCTCTACCAGCATAGTGGTTATTCTATACTGGGTAGCTTCTGAGGAGCCTCAGATCAGAAGAAACTATTGGGGTGACAGAAGGGATACATTAGAGGCAATCGGTCATGTGCCTTGGAACGTTAACGTTCATATATGCTCTAACTCGATGGTGCTATCGTACTGAGATTTGCTCGAGTATGATCAAGGAAATCGGATGTAGACATGATTGCATGGTTATCGCGGCGTCCTTTTCGTCGTTATCGCATTGCAAAGCAGGAAAACACCCATGTGAGGACCGGTTTTGGAGAGCCGGGAGAAATGTGGATGAGATGGTTCCGAATTTTTGTCAGGGAAGCAAACTCTAACGGTCTACATTCGGTGCTCGTGGTAGGCGGCACAAGGGCCTGCCTCAGGTAGGGAGGTAGCACGATAAACAGCCACTGGCATCCAGCACGTGGCGCTCCAAGAGTGATCCACACTATTTTAGACGTTCTTATTATTTTTTCAATGGTTTTATCACAGTCAAGTATCTAGCTGTCAGAGAAGGCGGAGCTGCTTTTGGTGGACGACCACAGCTCCCACGCCCCGGCCGAAACATGGACCGCATGTAACAGGCCGCGTTGGGAATAGGTCAACCGCACCAGTCGATCCGTAGCAACACTGCAACCCGGAGACATGAGTCACAAGTGACAAAGCTGGTGTGTCTGGAAGACAAGACAGTGGGGTATTTTTCCTCGCTTTTTTATGCCAATCTCTACTTTTTGGCGGTCATGTCTTACTGGTGGTCAACTCTGTGCAGGGAGACCATCACGGCCAGGAATGTTTGCAGAAGTGCCGCGCTAACACTCGCCTTATCCGTGAAGTCAGAACCCTCATGCCGTTTACATGGGACAAAAAATGCAAGGGGAGGTAGAGTCAACCACAGCCTGCGATTATTCAATGGGGTTTATGTTCAACAAAAAGCCAGTCTGCACAAGGATGGGGTACAACTTGCAGCACCAACAACGTGATTAGCCGGGATGATCCACAGATGGTTTGCAGTTTTTCTGGCTAAGTATCAAATGTTGTATAGGCCAGTCATGGAAGATGCTAGAGTTCTGTGACAGGGACGGAAGTTGAGCTGTGAGTGATTAATGGTGACCACTAGATGGAGGTTGAGGAGTCTGACAGGTGCTACGCCTTTGGTTAGAAACAAAGGCGAAACTAGGTAAAGACAGCACCGGGAATGTTTAAAGGCTACCTTTCATGCTTCCAGTGGCATGTCATATAATCAAATACGACTTCTGATGCACTGGCCTCAGGCATGAGAGTTACTACGTTTAGGCATTGTAACCTGGTAGGTTTACGCTTAGGTGATGGCAACTACGGTGTATGATGTGGCACATCCTAGATTATCAAAGGTTCTGGTTAGTATCACGCTTCCCTCATAAGCTCTATCAAAAGTCATGTAAGGATTTATAATAGTATATATTGATCAAACCGATCCCCGGGCAAGGAAGCTGAGAGGAACGGAAGCCAGGATAAATAAGAGAGGATCAAGGAGTGAAGTAGTGGGTGGTGGGACTTAATGTCTTAGGATCCAGCACCACTGGACAATTTGGTGCTGGGGGAAAACATCAATGGCTAAAAACCTTCAGCTAGATGAGAGTTGTTTTACATGGTTGCCCTGGTGCTATATAGCGAGGGAAGCAATAATTGTTTAGACATGTTTGTGAAAACCCACTAGTGAATTAGATGAGGCAGGAATGTATGAGGGTTAGGTGATGGTAGGTGAACGTGGGCTAGTAGCGAGAACCGGCAGGCATCTAGCTAGTTATAGCTGTAAACGACAAAACTATCCTTCTGCAATGTGGGTTATACGTAAAAAGTGGTAATAAATGGTAGGCCTAGCGTCTGTCGTTAGGCAGAAAATGGTAGGTTTGGGATATGGTGCCATGATCCTAGTGGTTGAACCCGTTTTTGAAGGCCAGCTCGACGGATAGCAGAGAGCGGGAGGAGAGACTGAAGCTAGGGTTCTAAAGTTCGATGCCTTCTCCATAGGCTCGATTCTCAGATAAGCTGGCGTTAGTCAAAGATAAAATATGACTGATGGTAAGTTGTGACTTAAGGGCATGGCTGAACTGGGTTATTGACGCACGTTTGCGAATGGTCCGAGGTAGCTTATTCCAAAGCTTTGAATATTTATTGAAAAAGAAGTTCGATCTTATTGCCAGTCTGGAATGTGGGATGGTCAAACTGAAGTCTCTGTGGCGCAGAGGGTAAGATGAGGGTAGGGAAAACTGTATAGAGTTGGTAGAAGTGAACGCAGAGCAATGAATAAGTCTGTATAGAAAACACAAGTTAAGCCTGACATGTCTAAGCCATACGGGGTCAAGTTTTAATATGATGCATCGCTCTTTATAGCTCAGTGGAGAGGAATATCCAATTAGCTTCTTGGTGAAGGTGCGCTGGGCTTTCTCCAGGCGTATTCTGTCAGATTTAGACATTCCAGAGAAGATTATAGGGCAATATTCGAGGTGGGGTCTAGCATGGGATTGGTATGTAAGGAGGATACTATGTTTCATTTTAAATGATCTGAGAATTAGGCCCATTATCTGTCTGGCCCTGGCCGTCTGAAATGAGACGTTCTGAGAATTGCAGATTGTTAGTGTATCGAAGCCCAAGATCCTTCACTGATGAGCTTGGGGCGATGAGTACTTGGTTCAGTGACAGAGTTCCGAGGGGGACTTGACATCTGTAGGTTGTGTAGAAGCTTGTAGATGTCGAGAAGCACATCTGCCATGAAGTGCACCATTGATCAAGTTTCTCAAGATCACTACCTATTTCAGACAGTGCTGTGCTCAAATCTTGATGGCGGAAATCATACACGATTTTGATGTCGTCGACGAAGAGGAAAGGTGTACCATGTTGCACAATTGAAGAAATGTCGTTAATATAGAGTAAGAAAAATAGCGGACCAAATACACTTCCTTGTATGGCTCCACTAGTGACAGGCGCCGGTTGCGATAGATGACAATTAGTATACACGACCTGGGTTCGATCCGACAGATAAGAAGTGATCCATGATAAAAGAGGATCATGGATACCATAAGCCCGGAGTTTTGTTAACAATCGGAAGTGAGGAACTCGGTCAAATGCCTTGGTCATATCGAGGTAGATGATAATCATAGATTTTCCGTCGTCAGCTGCCGTGGTCAGTAGGTTGAAGAAATCAAACTGGCATGTGGTACAAGAACGTGACTCTAGGAAGCCATGTTGGCTGCTGTGAATGAGGTTGTGGGAAATGAGATAATCGGACGTCCGCTGTTTAATCAAACGCTCCATTATTCTGGCAGCTAAAGGGGTATGGTTGATAGGACGATAATTTGAAGGGTCATGCACTGGACCATTTTTGTGGATAGGAATGATGGTTGAAGTTTTCCACTGGGATAGAAAAATGCCATTTTTAAAGGATAAGTTGTAGAGATTCATAAAGATAGCACCAAGATGAAAGAGTGCTGGGGGGATGCCGTCATAGCCAGGGCGGGAGGAGGGTCCAACACGCACCAGCAGGTGGGTCACATCGTTCAAACTGAATTCAGTGTCAGAGAGAACTTGCTCAGTGATGAGGAGTACGGGTGGCGGATTTACAGTGGCGTCAGTGGTCATGGATTCTGAAAAGAAGGTATTGAGCGCCTCAGCGATTTCGGCTGCAGATTTAATCTGCGTGCTGTTTCTCAAAATTAAATGGGGTATCCCTGTAGGCTCCTCCTGATTTCTGCTCTCCAGCAGTCGGGACAATCGGTGTGATCTGCTGAAGGCATTCAAGGCCGAATGCTCCTGCTTTCTCAGCAATTCATTAGTCCGAAGACTGATGGTGACAGAGAGCGAGTGAAGTTGCAATAGTATGGAGAAGTCTTTGTTTTTATTGTAGATCTTCTGCAGTTTTGCATGTTTATTTTGTAGTCTTGTTTGGTGGGAGCCGCGGGCTTGAGAACGGTTGGTCCCGATGATGGTGATTGCTGACAGGCAGCCATGTAGCTTATGGTAGGGTACGTCACTGGCGAGCTGAGTGTTCTGCTGTAGGAAGTAGTCATCCCAGTTGGGGGATCAAAGCATAGGCTTGAGGTTCATCCAGTTGATCGTGTGCAGGGGCTGTTGAGGTGAGCTACATATGGGGTCTATGTGTCCGGCTGTGAATCTGCAAGATACCATTCTATGGTAACTGCCTGGGAAAGGGTTGAGGGCGGTAGTCATCACGTCCGATAGGCCAATGGTAAATATCAGGTCTAGTATGCTGTTACCTCTGGTTGGTGTCATCACGTGCTGGACCCAGCGCCCTGCGCGTATGGTCGAAAAGAAGCTCGTGAAGTATTGGGGTGATGACATGGTGTCCCAGCAGATATTAGGTGCACTGAAATCGCTAGCAATGAGTTTTGACGAGGAGGGTAATAGTGCAAAGTGGTCAAAGGTTTTGACTACTTGGGCGAGGTCCGTGATGTTTGAATTGGGTGGTCGATAAACGCAGCCGATATGGAGTGGAGAGTTGGCCAGAAGAACCGTTACCCATATTGAGTCCTGAATTGAGTCCAGTATTGGATCAGAGAGAGGAATGGTAGGCAAGCTGTTTTCAACGTTGACTAGACAGCCTCCTCCACGACGACGACGATTTTTCATGAAGGTTTGATAACCAGCAATATAAATTTGGTCCAGTGGGACAGAATCATTTAGCCAGGTTTCGGTTATGACAATGATGTCGAAGTGAGAAGACAGTACTATGTTATGGAGAGCATGGGTTTTATTCAGTAATGAGCGAGCGTTAATGAGAAGCAAGTTAAGTGCAACTGTACCGTCATGGTGTGGAGTGGGAACAACCATCGGCGGGTGTTGATTACCAACACTACCAAGGTGGTAAACACCATTAAGTGGACTCATAACGACAGGGTTGTCATGTATAGAAGCGAAGGAGTCTAAACAGGGGTTAAAAGTGAGGAGCCGGCATTGTGAAGAAGGGGTGAAGCTGGGTTGGGGGGTGCCATCAAGAAAAAATTGGTCGTTTGGGGAGGTGGGATTTCCGGGGGGGTTGAAGTAGCCAGGTGGGGGGTTGGATGCTGAGGTAATGGGTAACGGCAAGTGAGATGGCAGAAAGTAGTGGTGACTGGGTTCAACGGATACGCAGGGGGCGGGTAGTTGCCGCTTGACCAGGACCGACGAAATAACTGTAGTTGGCTGGGCTGGCCCATCCTGTGTTCGGGAAAGGACGCGGAGCTAGTCAATCGAGGCCGTTGGTTATAATTCAACTGGAGGTTACTTATTTGTATCATTGGAGGAGAGAGATATTGGTTACGGAGGTTCGACGGGAGGTGCTGGCGCTCAGCCAGATGATTGGAAATCTGTTTCGGGATACTTGTAGAATATGGTATGTTTGATCCCGGTGCATGATGATGCGCTACTCGGTGGCCGTTTTCGCCTGTATTGTAAAGTGGAGTTGGGAGGTCCTTGTCGATTAGCCGAGGTACCACGCTGAATCAACGAGGTGGGGTTGGCTGCTTTAGGGTGATGCAGGGTTGCGTCCTGCTTGCCAACAAGTATGAATTATTTGGGGTTTACTTGGAGTGCTCGGTGGGGGTTCTAAATGGGATTCTGAGAAGACTTACGGGGGGGGGGGATTACGGGAGTAGCCGGATTAGCTCAAGGCTGTGGGAGGACACAGAGTCCTGTCTGCCGATAAGACGATGGCCACATAGTAGATCATGCCTTTTGTGAACAATCTGTGTTCGCAAGACGGTGGGGCATGAGTTAGAGCAGGACGGGCTGTTGGCAACGGACTTCGCTGGAGTCTTTTTCGGTGGTGAGAAGGTGGGCAGTAGGCTGGCATTAGCGGCGGCAGGCTTGGATGCACAAGACTTTGGTGGCCCTGGGCTAGTAGTGAGTTTGGCATGGATATCGTTACCGTTCGAAGAAGCGGAGGTTGATGGTAGAAGGCAGGGCCGTTTACTAGGCGGATGTGCTGGAGATGGGGTTTTGGTCAGGTCTAGGTCAACCAGAGTGGTGCAGTCAACTGAGGGCTTTTGTGTTACGGGGTGGCTCGACAGGCAGCGAGAGGACGCGGCGACTGATATTTCAGCCACAGGTTGCGCTGGTGAAGCTAAGGCACTTTGTAGTGATCGAAAAACCTCTCTTTGGAGGGGCTTTTTATCCGGTAGTATTCTGATTCTTTTGAATGGGGTGGCATTGGCAATGATTTGCCAACTAGTTATGAATTCTCTAGCTGTTACTTCGTCAGCGAATTGGAACTTTAAAGGACGGTCGGTGCGTTGTGATTTTTTGCGCAGTCGAGTGCAATAGCACCTGTGGTGAGCCATGTTGCAAGCATTCAGGATGGCGAGTTTGGTTGACGGCAGGGGTAGTCGATCAGGGATGTTGAAAACTATCGCGTTTTTGGAGTTGGCTTTACGCTTATGAACTTCGGTCGCAACTGAGTCTAAGAAGCGGCCCGCCATGACTAGGCTCTGGCGATTAGCAATAGGAGTGGGTTCCACTATGCTAGATAAAGGGGATATCTTTAATAGAATATCATTGATGGACTGGATCTGGTTATGCAGATCCGCAACTCTATGATCTACTTCGTTAATCTTCTTGTTAACTACGTCATAAACGTCAACGAGAGGTACTGAGCATGGACTGAGTGCAGACTGAAGCGAGGACATTCCACTAGGCAATAAATCACCCCACAAAACTTACATACCGGTGAATTTTCAACTTCGTGGGACAGCTCCTGTGTTTTTGCCCACGATTGGCCTCTGCTTGGTTCCCTGGTCCGGATTTGTGTCGTTGCAGTCCTAAGTAGCTAGCTCGTTTCGCTCAAAAGTTGACCGGAACCATTGTTTGCTATTCGGGCCTGACGGCCTATAAGCTACATCAGGTCTTCAAACGTAGTTTCTCGCCCAAAAGTACCGATCCCATCGGCTTTTTCCGCCCATCTACTCTGTGGTTCTATGAGTAAACTGCGCATTATGGTCTCAAATGTGTGAAGGGCGCTTAGGTCCCATTGGTAATCTGGGGGATTCAGATCGAGGCCGTAGTCTTGCATTTTTATCACCGGACTGACTAGAGAACCTGATGCACTTTTGGAAGGTCCTGCTTCTGATAGTACACCATCGATCAAGTTCCGGAAGGCCTTGGACGGTTGTCTAAACAGGTCTTTCAGATTTCACATCCCCGGGTGTAACAATTTTTGGGATCCAGCATCGAGTATCTGTCGATCGCTCCCCTGGCTCTTCCACGACAGTAATATGGCGGATACAAGAATCTGCTCTGGATCGGATGCTCTCTTTCCTGCAAAGTTCTCGTATGGCTTATTGAATTTGCAGTGCTGTCCTGCGCTTCCGTCAAATAGGGAGGATTCCACTCTTGGTAAGCCAATTGTGTGTGTTCCTCCGGCACAAGTCGGCTTCAATCGTTCCATGGAATTGCTGGGCTCAATGGTCGCAGGCTCCGGGGTCTCGAAGCTCACCTCTTGCTCCCGTCTCCGAAGCTCTTCTTTCTCGGCTGACCCAGTTTCTTCCCTAACCTGTCTGAGCTGGTCTTCTAATTTTAATGTTATCATGCTTTACATATCATCATGTTTAAACTCTTTATCAATGGCTAAAATATATGAAGTTGCACTGACAGGACTAGCAGACCTAGCGATATCTAAGGAATTCGTATCGTTCAAAAATACCCCATGGAATTGCCCAGTTACTTCTTGTCCAAAGTCGGTTTGCTCTTGTCCTATTCCTGGATTTTCTTAATGATTTCCTCTTGAAGATTCCAAGTTGGTTACTGTTACGGTTATTCCGATCGTGAGTAAGGCGTAGCTCAACTCACGGGTCCCAAAGTCAGAACAAGGTTGATTTGCTGATTCTACGCTACTGGTTTAGTAAATTACACGCATATAAATGTGTAGAAACTTCAACTGTACGGCCACAAACTTTGGCAAAGAAGATCAGAGTTCAACGAAAGGTCAATTTCAGGTACCACCGTCACGGCAGTCCCAGTTCGAATCAAAAATAGGCCACTTCACGAGTTAAATGTAAACAAATGTTCGAGTGTAGTGATTGGTGCATGCTGTGCTTTTTTGAGGATCAATAAGATAAGGAGCACGGCCTTAAAAATGCAAGTATGTGATAACCGCTAGAGGGGATTTGCACACATGTACGCTATACCCTTCACGCACAAGGAAGTGCCCAGTAATCTATTATGGAAGCGTCACAATATACATGATGTTCCTTCAAGCCAGCCCCACGTTTGTCTCCATTGCGCAAGCTTTTGGGGATCTTATTAATGTCTGGACGCCGAAAAAAGCACACTATTTTGCCATGGTTCGCTTTTTATATTATTCAGAGGCTGATCCGAACCCACTTTTGCTCTACATAACCTTTGCGAAAGCATTTTTGCGGGCAGGCACAGCGGTGCAACCAGATTAAAAGGGTCACACTGAGCACTGAAGTCCGGCAATATACATCTCCTGGATGTTGGTTTATCGGGCAACCGGATGTGACAAGTGAATTTATTGGATCTCGTACCCCACTGTACTCCTAAAGCTCGCTGACGATTAGCATCCGTCAGAGACGGACGGAAGCAACCTACCTGACCCTGATGAGTGGGATGTCCATTTCTCCAGCTTGAACCCAGTCTCCAGCAGCAAGTCTGTTATCTCTCCCATAAACCTGGTTGCTTCGTCGCAGGCAGAGAACGATGAGGCAATCGTCTACGTAGAAGGCACGGTCTACCGCCTCCGGAGTTTCTTGGCTACAGCCCTATTAGAGTAGACGGACTGCCTGTCGTATGCAAAATTGGCTCAAAAAGGTGACTAAGTTGCTCCGCTTGCATGAGAAGCATTTGGTACTTCCGGAGTTTAGCACTTAGGGCTCCATTTGTCCACTGCAGAGCAGGAGAGCCACCTGGTCGCTTTCGGGTACCATCAGTTGCATGAGCATTTGCGCCACATCAACTGCTACAGCTGTCCGATCTTTTTAAATTGCAGCCGTATTCCTACTAGGTTGGCTGTCGTGTCGGGACCTTGGTATAACGGATCGTTTAAAGGTCGCCCGTTGTGCTTCGCCGAGCAGCCTAAGACTACGCGCAATTTATCAGGCCTCCTGGGATAGAAAACCGCGTGGTGCGGCGGGTACCACCGTGGTTGGTACCCAAGCCCTAGTTGCTACTCAAAGACTGGTACTGCATACCCCTTCTTCGAAAACTTTTCTTCCATTAGGCACATTTAACACACAGCTGTTCATCACCAGACCATCGCCGCCCCAAATGTCAACTATTTTTTAGAGCAAATGCATGATATACAAGCCCCCTCCTTGTACCTTGCCTCCACGGCGGGGTAACCACAAAGTGGCCATCTACGGACCACGCGCTTGATTTTACTATGGCGATAGTCTCCGCGTCTTCTATCGATAGGCCTTCATCCAAGGACTGTATACCGCAGAATTGGCATCATACATCGGTTTCAGTTGATTTCATAACCCAGGGTTTCTCGCTGAAAAGTATTTGACAGAACCCGACTAGCTGGCTGAGTAGTTCGCAGACTCAAACTTACAGGATGTTTACAGATTACCGGTGTTTCTGACCTAGAACCCAATGGGGTTCTGGGGCTTCATGTCACACTAGCAAGCTCTGCCCAACCGGCCAATTAGCTAGGCATCACCATCGCTTTAGTCTTTCGGACCCCTTACTAATTGGCCTGGCCACGGGTAGTTCTGTAACTGCTGCTGCTTGTCCCACGCTCGCGAACTCCCTTTTGCCTGTCAGGAACACTTGAAAGGCGTCGCTAATTGTGGTAGCCATGAAGATCTTGCTAACGTTTATTAACATTACCTGGCCGCTGAGCTGCTCTGGGTCTAATTGGTGTGCTACTTCGGCTATAATGAGGGTTGTGTCGGATCTATTGTTCTGCAGAGGGCACCCACTCACAAATCGGTCTTTAGCTCTCAGTTGAACCCGAATTAAATCCAGATGTAATTGACCACCTTTATGTCTAGTTGACTCGCAGGAACTTTCGCTCACTGAAGGCGGTATAGGCTTGACACCTAAAGCGGCTATGTGCATCAAATGATAGTTCCATCCCAAACACCCCCTGAGGTCGCACCTGGTTTATGCAATACAACCACTTGCTCGATGACTTCCACTAGGCTCACAAAACACAAGCCTTTTCTCCGCGCCCACACCTATCTCGCCGTGGCTTCCATCTCTAGAAACTTGGGAAGATTTGCCACCTAGTGTGGTCCGTACACAACACAATGCGTTGCAAGACCCTATCTACCTTATATCTCGAGGTCAACAATGCGAGTCTGTCCAGGATAGCTGATGCTCGAAATCTGGTTAGGTCGATTGTTCCTCTTATTTTGCTCCACCAATTTCCCAAAGCGACTGCGGCTTATTCTGGTCACGGATGATACGAATTCCGACGAATAATAATAATAATAATAATGGTTTATTTCGAGACAACCGAAGAGCGCTTCATTGGGTGATCATATGGTATAAGTGAGGTCAAAAAGGAGACTTTTTTGGATTCAGTTGGGTGTATGCAGCAAAAAAGAGAGTACAGTGTAATGGTAGCGCGGACGAATGCCCGGTAAAATTTAATTTCAAGTTCAGATGGATATGTAGCTCAGTAGTGAGTAAAATGGGTTTTGTGGTTAGGATAAGTAAACAAGTGAAGCTGGGATGAAAGAAAAATGCGCAGGAATTCCAATGGTATTGATATAAAGCCGCAGGATAGAGTATACTGACAGAAAAAGTTTTGAAAAACAATGAACAAAAATTGAAAACAATATTGGTGGTGAGGGATGAGCAACTGAACCGATAGCTTAAATGGCCCAGATAATGGCAGAAATATACCACCGAAGGAGTTGCGAGGTGTTCCCTGGAGGAAAAAAATGTGTGAATGAAACTGGAATTCCGGTTAACCACAGATTTAATACTTACTTCCAAACTAGAACTTGTGGAAGATTCACTCAAAAAAGGATGTATGTAGATGCCCAAACCTGGAAATTCGGTTAAGCACCGCAACGATAGTTGACAGGTGAGTGACATACGATTCAAGTTAAGGGTATTTTCGGTTTCTTATTGAACAAAAGTTGATAACAGAGTGGATGGAGGAGTTGATATATAATGATTTTGTGAGGCATATAGGGTTGGTGTAAGTGATACTGTCAAAACATGCAGACGATCGCATGAGGAGATGTTATCACAAGAGTCTGACATGGGGCAGTAGGGAAGCAACTGGACGGACAGTATCTTGGCATACATTCAGCTCATCTCCAGCTGGGTATCAGAGAATATGCCTTCAAAGTGATATTCGGGGTGGATGCCCAACCGTGGAAAAATGATGGAAAAAGCGGCAGTGGGGAAAAGGTGAGTGGAGTTGTGTTCAACTATTAGTTCATCTGAGGTGGCCACGAGAATGACATATGAGGAATAGGGATTTGCAACGAGGTGGGCACAGTGGTGGTGCATTTGCCGAATATCCGAAGGAATCAACTAAAAAATGCGTAACTGAAAACACCAAAAACAGCAGACGATTGCTCGACTGGGTGCGTTGAGGAAAGTCCACCCTGAGACTTTGGGGAGACAAACAGACTAAAGGCAGCCCAAACTATGGGTAGTTCATTTCCGGCTAAACATGTATGAGAAACGCTCGATAGACTGTAGCGCAGGTGGTCCACCATGATAACTTGGTAAAACAGAGACAGATGGCAGTGGACAAGTGAAGAGTGATGCAATTTCGAATTTGCCTGGGTTCATTGGTTAATAGGATAGTAACATCAAAAGTTGATAAAAGGTTAGATCTGGGAGGTAAAAATGTAGCGAATGGATGGAGTCACGTAAGAGTAGTTTGTATGAAAAGCTGTCAGGACTTGCAGGTGGCCGCACAGCAAGGTATGCTGGAGAAAGTCCGACGTAGGACACTGAGGAGGCAATCGATTGATCAGTATCGTGGAATGTGGATAATTCATTAGCAATGCGCAGTCAGGGAATGCGAACGATTGAATGGCCGACAAAGCAGGAGAAGGATCAAATGGAGCGGAGCTGGTGTCCAGCAGATGAAGTGCTAGGAAGAAAGCCAACTCGTGCTTTCTAACATCACTGGTAAGTGATAGAAGCGGAGTTTAAATCATGGTTTAATTTAGACAAACGGATTGGTGACGAAAAATTGTTCAGCGGATAAACGATCTCTTCAAGAGTGTATCAGGACTTGTTATGTGCATAATGAAGATGAATGAAACTGAAACGGCTTCCCGTTTTTGGAGTAAAGAATCCGGTAAATGGAAGAGGTAGAACAAAGATAAAAACGGGATCAATTCAGGTAGACAGAAGGGACATTGGAGGAGACAAACGTCAGTGGTAAAAGTTGGTGAGGTACATATCGGAGCCGAGCAAAAATGTGTGTGCATATCGATTTGGAAGGTGACCGAGAGTACGGTAGATCTTGTTCAGGAAAGTTAGAGGAGGCAACGGGTGGCAGCAATACAATGCAGAGAATGGTATTTTCAATCCGCGACAGGTGCTGGTAGGTGGAGCTGGCCGTGGGCTGGACTCCCCACATGAAAGCCGCCTCTGACGATAGGAGGTGCTACCCGCCAACCTAGTTGCGCTCGCACATCGTTGTAGACCGCCTGAATGCCCGATGTGCGCAGGTTAAAACGGTGGATCTAACCGCATCCCGCACTGCTGGGATTGATATTAGTCTTTTTGATGAAGCCAAATGGCCGCAAATATCAGGCAGTCCACGATCAAGCCATCAGACATCAGGGGATCCCGGAACGTAGCCAAGGGAGCATCAGTTGAGCAACTTGCAGACAGTCAATCGACAGGCGAGAACATAGCCAAGGTTAGTGGCCAGTGTGATCGGTAGAGTATTAAAAGCCATCGAGAGAAAGATACGCTCGAAAAAAAGTCTGGAAGTGAAGAAAAAGCAGAAAAACGCAGTTTGTTATGCTTCCAACCAGGGATAAACGGAAACCGATATAAAAATAAACGACGACTGACGATGAATCTCTGAAACCACTTTTTAATTGTAGAAGGTAGACAAGGACCAAGAATTTTTAACCGGCTCCATCTGGCATAGACTGCCGGTGTTTGTTCGATGCAAATTTCTAGACACTTCTTTTAGGCTTGTTCATTGGATATGTTTACGTCGAGGAGCAGTAAGGTTTGGACAACCCTGGGAAACTTATCCAAGTCATTCCTTGACCGATGGCTGTAAATGGGGCTACGTATTTCGAACGGTATTTCATTCCACAATTCGGGGTATAGTGTGGTGAAGAAGTGTGAAAGTAAACTAGTGGTTGCAATGCGGATTGAAAGGATGGGAACCCCAACACGTAGTGGATACCTAGAAGCAGACGCAAAATGCGACGGATTGGAAGTATATGACCTGTGGGGGGAATTATATGGATGAATGAGGTTAAATTTCATACGACGAAGATATAATAGGTCACGTTTAATGCACAAGCATCGTTTTATGAGTGGGGGGTGAGCTCCATGCAATCTGCCGCTTATTGAAACTTCGTTGAATTGATTCGACGCCAATTTTGCCTGGTTTGCACATGCTGGAGAAGATCAAGGGGCGGTATTCTAATAGAGGCCTGACATGAGATTCATAGAGAAGCGAATGCCGCCTTAAAGCTAGATGAGCGAAATATTGGGCCTAGGCACTTTCTGGCCCTTGCGAATTGGAGGGCCAAACATTCGGAGAAATTGAATTTGCAGGAGCAGCTTGGGCCAATTTCCCGAACTTGTGTGCTAGCGGTAGATGAACCACAAGTAGCTGTAGATTTTGTAGGTAGGTTGCATATATGTGTAAGTACCTAAAATTTGTCATCAGAACAATTCATCTGCCAAGATGAGCACCATCTGCCAAGTTCAGATATGTCCTCCGAGATGTTTAGGTTGGCAGAGGCGAAATAATCAGGCTTGAATGAGTAGACAATTGTAATGCCATCAGCAAAAAGTAATAGGAGGCCTTGAGTTAGCGAGAGGAATATGCGTTTAAATATATGAGGAGCAGCCGTGGGCCACGGAAGCTACCCTGTACAACACGGCTTGTAAACTGTGTAGGTTTAGAAAAGCGTCCATTTATTGAAACGACCTGAGAGCGATTAGACAGGTGAGAGGTGATCCCCGAACCTAGTTTCTCTGCCACTATGGGTTATCCCCTCCAAGGTAGTAGCCCAGTCTCGCAGAAAGGCGTACTGCAGGCGTTAATCTACTTTCTCTAGTGAGGCGAAAGAGTTTAGGTCTGTTGTGTACTCCATCTGCTCCAAAGCTATCCCGCAGCCCTTAAAAGGAACGGACAGGACCGGAAGTCCATCGGAGTCTACTTGACCGATGTTTATCCCTTCTAGCAGGCCATCCAACGCAGCCCGAATCAACTTGCTCGGCAGACAAAAGGTTTCAGTATTCCACAGGCTTTTTCATATCCTGCTTCCCGTGGGAGCAAAGCCTACTCTTCCACAACATCCTTCGCCCTACCTTTGCATCAATGCAGTAAGTATAAGAGTAATTGCTATTCGTCTTTGGGTTTTTGAGTCTACGCAAATACGAAACTGTCGGATAAATTTTCAGTGCATTGTAGGCCGCCGACCAAAAGTTAAGGAACCGACTCTGGGTAGGCCCATACTATCGGAGATTTTCAAAATGTTGCCCATTGTCTCCGCCTCCTACTCCTTTCTCCAGCCCGACCCGATTTGTTGGCCGGACTATGACATTCCGCCGATTTTGCATTCCAGTCTATCTGGATATCGAAGCATTGGCAGACCGTTTCCTTCCGTTCTACTGGTTCTAACGAGCGCACAGATAAATTGTCCTGCGAGTCCTCTGCTGGTTTTGCTGTTTTTGACTCTTGACGAATTTCTAAGAGTCGGCTTGCTTGCTTCGATTTTAAATCCTTATTATATTGTTTCGTTCTTTCTCCTGGGTGGTGCTCCCTAGGCTCATCATGGAAATAATAATTACTGATTTATCACTGAGCCAAACAGAACGATTAGCCCTGGAGCTATGAACAGAAAAACCACTTGAAGGAATAAGCCGAAATCCCCGAGCTTTCTGTCCCATTCGTATCGAGTTCCATTTTCATACCTCCTGTGGTTGCACATAGAAGTACCGATTCGACCAAAAAGTACAAGTCCTGGTAAGCGTGAAGTCTGCCCAAAGACTCACCGATCGATCCCCCAAATAATTACCTTCACCTCTTCTAGACAGCGCCCTGGAACCTCAAATCAACACGAAGCTCAGGTCGACGAGGATCCCAAATAAAACGAGTCTGCTTCGCAAATTCTACGGTACTATTTGTGAGTTTAAATACAAGTACGTGATAGTCATAGCATTGACAGTGAGCCTCAGTCACTATCCAGCCCAAAGGTAGTCGGAATTCAGGACGAAAATGCATATTCAAAGAGGACGGTTGGTCATGAAGGCTAAATAGAAAATACCTGTCCCGCAGTGCAAAATAAGTGGAATAATTTCACCAAGCCTAATCAAGCCCTGGAGAACAACTTCCTGAGTGTGGAGCCGACAAATTCATCGTAAATGAGCCTAATGTCTACGGTTCGTCGACGCAAGTGAGAAAGTGAAACCAAATAGCAACAAAACAAGCCGTCTTGAGTCACTACGACTCGGTACCATACGGGATGTCCGCAAAGTTATCTCACAAAATAGCACGACCAAGAAAGAAAACGTGAACGCCTCAGTCGTGGAAACGGTGACAACCACAAAACAGTATCAGCAAAGTAAGGTGGGAAAGTCAGTCCAAACTCAGTAAGGAAAATATATGGAAGTAACGGGCTAGGTATTCCCAATTATTCAAGATGTTACACGCTAATATAGAGACTCACTTACCATTCAGTTTGGGTTGGGGACTACCTGGCTATTTGGAACAGGTCATCGCCGACTCGTTTTTTACTTCCGGTCCAAATGTGACCGCCATTAATTAAAGTCTCGTTTTCTACACATCCGTGGTTGGCGGGACGTTAGAAAGTATAGTTGCTCAGTGAACACTTAGGGAGCAACCTGCCACTCTGCTTGCAACATCGTTGATTTTGGAGGAAGCTTTCGTGTATATACAACTTGCTGCCTGCCCGTGAAGGCTGGTCGTAAACCAAGGCCGAAAAGCACTTGAAGAGAACAACCTTCGTCGACTCCAGCAAAGCATTCGATATGGTACCACAAAAGAGCCTATTAATGAAACAGCAGGCACTTGGCCTTGTAGCTTCATCTGTTCTTTGGATCGGAGATATTTTGAACAAAAGAAATTTTGCCGTGACAGCTGCGCAGTTGCTTTTGTGTCACTTCAGTGCTTTCAGTGGCACCCCACGTGGTTCAGTTTCGGCGACACTACTTTTGTCGTGTACATAAAAGATCTGCTGTTTGTTTTCCTAACATCTTGCCTCTTTTAGGCCGATGACCTTTAAATCTCTAAAGCGACGCAGTAGATTGCTGATCGACAGGTTTGTAAGATCACTTGGCCTTCATAGGCACTGGCCAAGGACTTGGTAACCCCTTATCGATGTTGTAAAGCGCATACGCAAGAGTGTGAAGAGGTTGAAGAAAAGCGCTTCCTACCACATACATAAAACGCCCGCTGGCACGTCGGACTGTGAAAAAAATCTTCGCGTAGCAGTTGCACCAAAAGTAAGAAGATCAAAGTGAACATGGACAAAGTGTGTGTAAATTCCAGCCAATGGAACATCCGAGCCACGCGTGACAACCAATTTTGACACATTCCAAAACAAAGCTGATTTCAAACATCCGCAGTACTATATACAACAAATTAAGAAACTTCACAATACCAAAACCTCAATAATGCTCTTTCTGCGCTCCTACACTCCAACTTGAACAAGTTATCAACTGCAGCTAAATTACAGCAAGAAGGTTAGAAATGGAAGATGAGATTACCGAAAGTGGTCACAACGAATTTCAAGCTGAGCGACTCAAGCTCGATGCAATGGTGAGGGACCGATTTGTGACAAAAATTTAGAGCAATAAGACTAGTTGAAATTTTGGTGAAGGTAGTTCACAAAAGTGAACCAATGTTGTTTGTAATACGAATGTTGATGAATGAAGCAGGGCTACTTGAACTCCTTTACAACATGTGCCTCTGGTTGGAGTAGGTATGGAGCGAAAAGTCTGTTTTTTGGACAACTGTCTATGCCGTCCTTCAAAGAGCTGTACACATTCCATATACGTCTGCGACTGGAATAAAGTGGACCTGCCACGTTCCCCTGTACGGCCATGGAATTTGCAAAACCAGAACGAGAACAGCGGCCTGCCACCCCCCTCTTCGTTGTATTAGGTGGGATCAGTTATTAGGGCTATCTAGCCACCGGGCTGCTCGCAGAAGTATATTGTAGATTTGACGGTGACCTCACCTTCACCAGAAGCATTATCCGCGAATATTTGGAGCTAGAGATGGTGGCAATTTCCCTTCGGGTGCACAGCCTTGCTTGAGGTCATTTACGGCGGCTTATAAAGCAGCTATCGGTGTGCCCGCCTCTGGTATGCTGCCTCTTAGGAGGAGTGATGAGCCTACTGAATGCATTTCCAGTCCAAGTGGTGCAGAAACATGACCACATTTTCAAGCGAAGCCTGGAAGTCTCTCTGAAGATGTGGAGACAGGAAGGCTACATATGAGTTCATGCCCCAACCTTGGGGTGGCGAGACTCATACGGGAAGCTGCTACACATCGGATTGAAGCTCTATGAAGACCTCATGCATGGAGAGGGAAAAACCGGAAGAACCGTCAACAGAATCTGTCCAGAAAACCTCGGGAACTTTCTGGGCTGCAGTTTTCAGTCTGATCTTTGGAATGACGAATTCAGGTTGTCTCGATCACTGTTTTTTCGTCGCGTAGGTTATCTTTCTGTTTTCCTGCAGCTGTTTAGCCTTGAGGATATTTATTTGTATTTTTTGCCAGTTTTAGCAGCTTATATCTTGGAGCCTGACTTTTCATAACCGGTGGTGAAAGCAAAGTTGTTTGGCAGCATAAACTGAAATGATGCCTGCTGTCACAAAGGCGGCTAGGGAGGACAAAGGTGGCCAAATAGAAAATCAGACTTCATGCGGAAACAAGAACTGCGCGGGGGATAAACTCTTGAAGTATTATATAGGCTTGCGGCCAGGGCCCAAAACGCTTTCGGTTCTTGAGATACCTTCTTGTCTGTGGTAGTCGTTCCGCCGAAATCAAGAGAGCTGGACAACAGAAGAAGACCGCCGGGGGCATATGTGGAGGGCGACAGTACAGATAGTAGTCCAGAGTGACCAGTAGAGCTACATGAATGTTGCTTAAAAGCCCACGATGAAACGGAACTAAGGAGTTTCAGAATCTATACATCAAACCAGACGGAAATGTAACAGCGAGCTTTTGTTTCGTCTTTTTCATTATTATCATTTTTTACTTCTGATATATACATGTTTTTTTAGAGGGGAAGGGGGGTTAAAAAACCAGACGTTTGAGGGAAAATCGAGAGGGGGCAGACACCAGTTGAGATGGTAAAAGGGTTCGAGGAGAAAACGTCGGCCGTAAGAAATTATTCGATGACTTTCAGATATTCCCTTTCTCGGAGCGTCAATATCCTCCTGTGGTAGGTTATTCCAAAGTAAGACTATTCTGTGAGTAGCAACTTCTTGCTGACAAGGCTTGAATACTTTCTGGGCTTGCCTTCTGAGGGTGTCTTGTCTCGAGCTTGTGAAAAGGTGGTCTGCAAACACGGTAGTGAAAAGGTTGTATATCGAGGAAACATCTCAGCGAGTTCCCAGAAGGTGCGGTTTCAAGCTGGTCAGCCGTTGACGAAAAGAGGTGTCTGCAGACCTGCCAACTAGTTTCAAGGCTTTCCTTTGTGCATTTTCTAAAACATCTCGGTCCATGACCATGCCCAAGTGTACAATGTAATTGCCGTATTCCAGGAAAGATTGGACGTAAATCTCATTAATAATCTGGAAGTCTTTGCTCGTAACCAACGGAGAGGTGTGCCTTACCCTTGAAACATCCATGCTGATTGAAAAGCTGCTCTTCTGCTTACATTCATATAACTTACGACCAGTTTTGGACCGCTTTCTTTAATTTAATTCGCGCTGACACTGTTTTTGGTCGACAATTATTTTGCTCTTAGTACATTTACTTTTTTAATGATCGTGTCTTCCCAATGAGATTACTTCGCGTACAGTTGGCACGGTATTAAGTAGCTCTGATTCAGAGCAGTTTTGCTTTACTGAGGCCGAGTTTCACTTTCTAGCTAATGTTGACTGATCGCAGATGTGTGCTCGTTTACGCTGATTTTTGGCTGCCAAGCTCATGGCTTTGTTCTTTGGACCTGAATGGGCGTGGAGAACTTGTTTTATTTGCTTGGACTTCAGGACAAGTACCTACTAATTACTCCTTTTGGCCAACCGTTCCCTTTTTCACAGAATTTTTCCCAATTTTTACTGCATTTCTGACTGGATAGTGACTGGGGATCACTGTCAAAGGTGTGATCTTTTTTGTACTTATATTTTTACTCGCCATTAGTACGATAGAATTTACAGATCAATCGTGTTCTTGATTTGGGTTCTGCATTAATTTGGGCTACGCGTTGCTTTGAGGTTTCAAGGTGCTATCCCGGAAAAGCGTATCTTATTAGTCCCTGAATCCAGCACGAAACCTTTGGTCAGGCCCCACCCGGACGAGAACTTAGGCGTTTTGGTCGGTAAAACCATGTTAAGAACGCGAAAAGCGGACCCGTGGGCTAGCTGACATGGGTAGGAGAAGGGAAATAACTTGTTCAGCCAGAGGCCCAAGGCCTCGTGCTGTTCCACATCAGGGACTTGTGTTGCATTGGTCTCCCAGAAGGGATGATCCAGGGAGTTACCAAGTGACGTGCTCACAAGCTCGCCGTCGTTGTTTGGCAGGATTCATCCAGGAGACCGTTGTTTGGCGTGGTCCATCGCCGCCTGCAGTCCTGTGGCGTTGTTGCCCCAGATCGTATCATCGTCAGCAGACTCTGCAATGTTCCCTGATATTTTATTTGGAAGGTCATTTATATAAATGCGGAACAATAGGTGAACTAGCACTGATCCTTGAGGGGCTCCAGAGAGTATTTGGAATGGTTTCGAGAAGATGATAGTCGCTATGACTCTGAATGAGCGATCACAGAGAAATCTGCGAAGAGAGAGCACTTCGCCGGATTTCCCGTAGGACTTCAGCTTGTGTGTATGTGGAATATACGGTACCTGTCAAAAGCTGTTTCCAAGTCGATTAATATTGCATGAGGAACCATGTCCTCGTTGTGGGCCCAAGTACGACTATCCGTGACGGACAGCATGTTGTCAGTGCATGACAATCCTGGCAGGAGGCCATGTTGATCCCGGGGGGCTGAACCATTCTTGCTCAGATGTGTCAGAATGAGCCCCTTGGGCATGCGTTCGAAGATCTTGCTGGGAAAGCCAGCTAGGCTTATTGATCTGTAGCTTCCCGGCTGATCGCCATCGCTTTTTTGGAAGATAGGGCCGATTGTCGCTCTCTTCCAAGAGGTTTGGAGCGTACCGCAATCTGAGCATCGCTGGAGAAGCTCCAAGCAGACTTCCGTCAATATTACGGACGCCCCTTTTGTAACAGCCGGTCTTGGAAAATCCCCCTTTTTCCCTCGCGATTCAGTGTTTTTTTTCCCAACATCACTCATTTCCATACACTATTGACTTGTCTTTACGAACTGGTTGTTTTTCTGGACCAAATGTTGTTTGTTCGCGCCCAGAGCGCTATTTTGGCACATCCTTGTTCAGGACCTGCGTGACGCACGTGCTGTCTGCTCACACGCTGCTATTCGGTTTCTCGTTGTTGAGACTTTGTGATCGTATTATTGAGGTTTGTATATTGTTTACGTCATTGTTTATTTTAATAATCTAGTATCGTAGAATTATCACGGATAATCGCCTTCTGATTTCGGGATCCGTTGCGAATTTGGCTACGCATTGCTCAAACGTTCGTAACAATACTCAATAGATCTATTTGGAACGAGGAAAATTCACGCAAAATGCCAAGGAAAGGATCAAAAGCAGTCGAACCCGGACAGGAAGTAATACGGCAAGTCTCTAGGGAGGTTTTCGGTACATATGATTCTTTAGTTAATGCTAGGTCGCCTAGTCCTGTCAGTGCTAGCTCATGTGTTATTGAAAGCAATATTGATCGTAAGAATGTTGATTTATATAAGCTGAGAATAATAGAACCAGAGCAACAGTTACTTTCGGCTAGACTACAGGCGCATGAAGCAGAGAAGTGTACACAGAAACAGCGAGAGTATAGGACCAGTGACTTCGACACTTCCGATAGGTTAGAGTGCAATAAGGTAGGGAACCCCACGCAGGTCGCCGACTACAAACCACCATCGATCGATCTGCCTAGAGTGGAGTTAACGGTTTTCGACGGGCGAGCTGAGCAATATTGCAAGTTTGTCAAACAGTTCGAGACGTTCGTTGAAAACAAGGTAACCGACCCTGGGCAAAGGCTTCTTTACCTTACTCACTACTGCCGAGGCCGAGCGCGAGAAGCTATCGACGGATGCACCATGCTCGATCCAGAACAAGGCTACACAAGGGCAAGAAAGATTCTGAGGCACTTGTTTGGCCAACCTTTCAAAGTAGCCCGTAACCTAATAGAGGGCGTGATGGCAGAGGCAAAGAAAACCAAGGGCGACGTCTACACCATGGCCGACCTGGTGATCAAGATGCAGAACTGCTCAATAGCCCTCGACCATTTAGGTTACAGGGCTGACCTAGATGATGTGCACACTTCAGAAAACATAGTCCGTCACCTTTCTCCCGAACTACAGGGTCGGTGGGCGGAAGAAGCGGAACGGATAAGCCGAAGCGACAGAGAAGCCAACTTCGAAGACCTGACCGAATACTTGGACAGGCAAACAAAGATAGCTGACAGCAGATTCGGCCGATTCATCCGGAACAGCAACCGAGCAAACAAGCCCAGTACTAGCCAAGTCCAAACTCCTGTACGGGAACATCCAAAGTACCAGCCTTGAACCAACACACACGTCATTTCACGAGATGCTACGGCGAAACCAAATTGCAGATCCTGTGGTACTAGCCATGGCCTACCAGAATGCCCCAAGTTCGGCAATGCCACAATAGACGAACGGTGGGGAATGGCGAGGATGGCAGGAGCATGTTTCATCTGTCTCAACACCACGCACCGGGCAGCAGCCTGTAGAACAAGGAATCGATGTGGTTACGAGGGCTACACGGGCAGACACCATCGGCTGCTGCATCAGGCGAGAATAACCATATCCGAGGCGAGTGCCAAGCCCAGCGTGATTTGTTCAACTTCACAATCTGCCAGTAAACCGGTACGTTTAGGCGTAGTGGCCGTGGGAGTAGTGACTCCGACTGGGATAGTCAAGGCGTTGGCTTTCGTTGATAGTGGATCCGACACCACTTTAGTGAAAGAGCGGTTTGCCGACAAACACCAACTGGCTAAAGGTGCGACGTCGTTAGTAGTGAGCACGGTGGGCGGAACACAGGTAATGACTGCCGGTAGATTAAGGCTGCAACTCATCTCTCTAGACACTAACGAGGAAATTGAACCATCGGAGGCATTCACGTTAGCGGATCTCCCCATGCGAGCACCAAGGTCGGTGAACGCAATCTTGACTCGATGGCCCCACCTGCAGGATGTAACCGTTGTAGACTGGGAAGATGATGAGGTGGATCTCCTCATCGGATGCGACGTGCCAGAGGCGCATTGGGTGCTTGACCAAAGAGTGGGCGACCGCCAGGCACCTTATGCCGTACGCACGGCTCTGGGATGGATGTTATACGGTCCAGTAGGGGTACGCGGTTCCGTGAATTACTTATCCGCCGAAACGGACCGCATAGAGTATCATCTGCAACGGCTTTATGAAAAGGAGTTTCATGACATTGGGGACGAAAGACCGACGTTGTCTCAAGAGGATCACTTCGCTCTACAAACGGTGCGGCAAGGCTCTAGAGGCCTCAAAAAACAGTTCGAGGCTCCCCTCCCATGGCGCACACCGGTCGACCCGTGGACTGACAACAGAAATTATGTTCTCCAACGATTACTACGACTAAAAGAACGCTTCATTCGAGACCAGAATCTGTGGGAACGATACGCGGATTTGATGAAGCGAAACGAGGACCTCGGTTACGTTGAAAGGGTGCCTGTTAACACCGACAGCAAAAGGGGTATCTGGTATCTGCCTCACCATCCGGTTATCAACCCCAAGAAACCCAATAAACTGCGCGTGGTTTTCGACTGTGCGGCCAAGTTCCAGGGCAAGTCGTTAAACGATCGCCTACTACAGGGGCCTGACTGGACCACACCACTGATCGATGTTCTGTGCCGTTTCAGAGTGGGTAAAGTGGCTTTGTCTGCTGACATTAGGGAAATGTTCCATCAGGTGAAGATTCCGGTAGGAGAACGAGATGCTTTGCGTTTCCCGTGGTGGGAAGGGAGCGACCGGGACAACGCAGTGGTGAATTATAGAATGACCGTCCACCCCTTCGGAGCCATATCGTCACCATTTTGTGCCAACTACGCCCTCCGAGAATCAGCGAACAAACATGGCGATCTGGTACATCGGACGGTGGTAGAAAGCGTCAGCAGGAACTTCTACGTCGACGACTACCTTGGGTCATTCGATGATGTGGAATCAGCTCTAGAGCAGTTCAGGGGTCTGACGAGATTGCTGGAAGAGGGTGGCTTCCATCTAACTAAATGGATGTCGAACGCTTCGGAAGTGCTGAAGGTCATCCCGTATCACGAAAAGGTCGAAAGGGTAAGAGATTTGGACGGCTCTCCACTTCCTATCGAGCGCACTTTAGGGATACAATGGGACGCGGAAACGGACGATTTTGTTTTCGAACTGAACGTTCCCGAGCTGCCAATAACCCGTCGTGGCATACTATCTGCCGTCTCAAGTTTGTTCGACCCGCTCGGTTTCGTCTCACCATGGCTGCTACCCGGAAAGATCTTGCTGCAGCGGCTGTGCCGTAGGAAAACTGATTGGGACCTGTCACTGGACCGAAGGGACCGGCTGGACTGGGAGGAATTTTTGAACACCTTGAAGAAATTAGGGGACATAAGAATACCACGATGTTTGACCCCTGGCCATACGACACGGACTGGAGAACTACATGCCTTTTCCGATGCATCCGAAGTCGGTTATGGAGCTGTGGTGTACGGACGATGGTGCGCAGGAGATGGACAATATACCACGAGGATCCTGGTCGCCAAAGCCCGCGTTGCTCCACTGAAGTCGGTCTCAATCCCACGCCTTGAACTCAGCGCAGCCGTGTTGGCAGTCAGGGTGGTGCAAGCTGTGAAGAGATGTTTCGATCTCTACATTTGGTCGGTGAGCTTCTGGACGGATTCAACGATAGTACTTTACTACATTAACAACGTACGGAGCCGGTTTAGTACTTTCGTTGCTAACCGGCTCACGAGTATCCACGATGAATCAGCCACGCACCAGTGGAGTCATGTCAGGTCTGGCGATAATCCGGCCGACCTGTGCTCCCGAGGTGCGAACAACTTCAGGCAACTGGACACGTGGACGAGAGGGCCGAACTTCCTGCATTTGCCCAAACAGGACTGGCCCGTGTTCGAATTAAAACCCCCTACGGAATTGGAACTGGAGATCAAAGGCGTAGTGATAGCAACCAACGTCGTCGAAGCGTCGCCCATTTTATCGCGACTGGTCAGGTTTTCTTCCTGGATGAAGACGCTTCGTTCGCTAGTTTGGTTAACCAGGTTCAAGATAAGTTTACTAGTCATGAAAGGGCTACGGCCCTCAGGTCGGATACCGGTCGGCCCGATAGGTCCCGATGAGCTACAAGCGGCAGAGTACGATATTTTCAGAATGATACAACGCGAGGCTTTCGCCCGAGAACTCAAGAGGGCGGAAGAAGTGGGGCTGACCAATGAAGACATGCCATCTCCAAGAGGCGAGCTGAAGCGTTTAAACCCCAAAATTATCAACGGACTGCTGCGGGTGGATGGTAGGCTGACCAACGCCCACCTGAACTTCGACACAAAGTATCCTATACTGCTGCCTGCGAGACAACCCGTAGTAGAGCTAATGATTCAACACGTCCAAGCCGTGGAGGGACATGCCGGGGAAAGTCACGTGACGAGCGTCATCCGAAAGCGTCTTTGGTTGTTGAGAGGACGAGAGACTGTAAAACGCGTGATCCGACGGTGTGTGCAATGCAGGAGACGCAATGCCACAGCAGGCAAACAACTCATGGCTTCGCTACCAGAATGCAGGGTAACTACGGGCTGGTGGCCGTTCAGTGACACCGGGTTGGACTATTTCGGGCCCTTGTGGATCAAGTGCGGGAAAAGATTAGAAAAGCGATACGGATGTATCATGACGTGCATGAAATCACGTGCGGTACACCTAGAAGTCGCGCATTCGATGACGACCGATTCGTTTCTACGGGCCTTGCAAAGATTTATCAACCGAAGAGGCGTACCGGCCGATATATACTCAGATAATGGATCGAACTTTGTGGGCGCTCAACGGGAATTGCAGCGTTGGCACAAGAACATAAACAGGGACGAACTGCAGAATCGAACCGTGGCCTACGGCATACGCTGGCATTTCAACCCCCCACAGGCCAGTCACCGAGGCGGCATATGGGAACGCATGATCCGGTCCGCCAGACGGATATTGCTGTCAATCACGGAGCAGCAGCCGCCCGACGACGAGACCCTGAACACCGTCATGACTGAGGTGGAGCGAATCCTGAACAACCGCCCCCTGGTTCCAGTATTGAACGGCGACCCCACCCACCTGGCGCTCACCCCAAACGACTTATTGACGCTAAGGTCGAACGAGGGTTTTCAAGGGCCGGTAAACCTTCGTGGGAGCTACCTCCACGGGTGGAAGCAAGCGAACTATCTGGCCAAGGTCTTCTGGAGGCGATGGCTACGGGAGTACCTACCGGCTTTGCAGACTCGACAGAAGTGGATGGCCAAAACAAGACCATTCAAAGTTGGGGACGTGGTTATGATCGCCGACGAACGCGCACATTTCAGCGCTTGGTCTTTGGGAGTAGCTACGGAAACCATCAAAAGCACCGACGAAATGATAAGAACGGTGAAGGTGAAGACAGCTAACGGAGTGCTCATTCGTGACATACGCAGTATTAACCTACTCGAGAGCGAAGACGGAGGAGCTGATAACCCTGTGGCCTAGTAAACCTTTTTCACACCAGTAATCGAGATGGATAAAGAAACACCATATATACCACACAATCTCCGTCAAACACGTTAAGGTGCTCGCGGTCCCTTCGTTGACATTACAGAAGGTTCTTTCCGATATGTGGTGATGAGTGCGATTCCATTATACATCCCGATACATACACGCATGCACGACGCACTCTACATCCCGTAAACCCATCATACATGTGACAGTGTTCTTTGTTCGCCTTTAGTTGACGCTACCGAATGCCCCTTGCACATGTGGAAGTAGTGGAGCTCAGGTCACACATGCATGCTACATTTACTCGTTTTCTTGCCACGCGGTCTTTTGTTGACATTGCAGAAAGTCCTCCTTTGATGTGTAGTCATAACTGTGATTTCATTGTAACCCCGGCACACACACACGCACGCACGCACACACACACACACTCAAGCGCGTACATCCAGGACCGGACGGCCCCTTACGAGGACAACGTCTATGTGACCATTCACGCCCGCCATCGGTCATTTGGTCTTGTGGAAGATGTAGACTAGCCTCACGTCTATGTAGCCAATGGGTTAGGTGCGACCAGTAGTAGAACGTCGACGACGAGCATTAGACGCGCGCACTGACAGCGGGGCCTAGGCAGGTAGGAAGAATCAGTACCTTTATACCGAACCTTTGACTCTGCTAAGGATCCAGGAGGATTTTGGTGGGCGGTGTAACAGCCGGTCGTGGAAAATCCCCCTTTTTCCCTCGCGATTCAGTGTTTTTTTCCCAACATCACACATTTCCATACACTATTGACTTGTCTTTACGAACTGGTTGTTTTTCTGGACCAAATGTTGTTTGTTCGCGCCCAGAGCGCTATTTTGGCACATCCTTGTTCAGGACCTGCGTGACGCACGTGCTGTCTGCTCACACGCTGCTATTCGGTTTCTCGTTGTTGAGACTTTGTGATCGTATTATTGAGGTTTGTATATTGTTTACGTCATTGTTTATTTTAATAATCTAGTATCGTAGAATTATCACGGATAATCGCCTTCTGATTTCGGGATCCGTTGCGAATTTGGCTACGCATTGCTCAAACGTTCGTAACACCTTTATTATTCCGACAGTGGACCTCATCCGGGCCCATCGAGGAAGATGAAGAGAGGCATTTTGAGGCCTGAAAACTTTGGCACTGCGGTGCATGCAGCAGAACTGCTAACAGAGTGTATAAGATTCGTGTAAAACATACGTACCCAAAGTGGTTCCGCTTGGATGGCCAGTTCACGACAATTCAAATTGTTTCAGGAGTTTTAAGGCTGCTCGAGTGTGTAAAAAGTAGTTGCAAAGAATCCAAAAGCATCCCGAAAACGAGGGCACTGGCCCAGAAGAAGGAAATGATGAGAAAGACCGTCGAGCGGAAAGTAAGGCTGAAGACGTAGTGGATAAAAGTAGAGTGAGCAAAAGTCTGAAGCTGAAGCGGACTAGTAAACTCACCGGGGACAAACATCGGTGCATCTTGCGAGGCTCCAAGGTAACTAAATCGGCAAGCAAATGAGGAGTTACTTCTAGAAATCGCCACCAATCCAGATGATCATGTTGAATTATTCAGAAACCTATTAAAGGGCGCGACGAAGTTCTGTCAAAAGGTTGAAAATCCAAAAAAGATTAGTGAAATAGATACGGGAAGGTAGTGAAACGTGGTGGATCACGGAATTCCGGAACTGCACATAAAGGAGAGCGGAATAGGGATTGACGCCATGAGATATCGTATAGTAAGCTGGCCAAGATGCTTCGGTCTGTCTGACCAGGTCATGATCGGGAGGTCCGCTACTAGGAAAAAGGGGGACAGATATATCGAATAGCGACAAGAGACCAAGACCCAGTTTGGTAGAATTCACAAGCCCAGGACACAGAGAATGGGTGTTGGCAGCCTTAGAACAAGTAAGGAGTTTCTAAACGGTCGGGGCTTCGTCCATTCGGATGATGCGACCGGCAAGCATACTACCCATACAGTCTTGAAAGCAGGCTAGGTGTTTGCTAACCCGAAATCTTCAAAGCTGGCAATTGGACGAGCTGTAGTACTCCCGTGTATGGGGTTGCTAGGTACAGCAGGTGCTCTAACCCTGAAGGTGAGAAAGATCGAGCTGATAGAAAGATACTGCAAGGCAGCGCAGAACGTTCTGTCGTAAAGCCTGTGGGCAGTGTTGAAGAAAATGTGGTCAGTTAAAAGAAACACAACCGGGACAACCCTCGAGTTTGGGGTTCGGGAGCTCAAAGAATTTCTGTAAAGGCCCTAAGAAGAAAAGACTGTTGGCTTCCGGGTGGTTGCCGGTTTTGTAGACGAAAGCCTGTGACATTTGCATAAAGTGGGATGAATTATTCGCCATATTATGCGAATCATAGGTCACTGAACTCACCGAGATGTGGTCAACACAGCAGAATGTCGTCACCGGGGCTTGGTGGGGGCTTTGAGCAGTACAGGAAGAACAGGTGCGATGGCAGATTAGAAGGTGGAGTGTCGTTGCTAGTTAGCAAACGCTTGTGCCGGCAGGATGGGTTACAAATTGGATCGCCAAATGGGAGGTATATTAGCTGTGAAATTATAACCCAAAGAGGATCCGTGACCCTCTATAGAGCTCAATGAAGCTCGTCCCCTGCCAGGATGGAAGATACTCAACTGCCTGGGTACTCGAGGCAGCCAGTAAAGATGAGGCAGTGCTCATCTTGAGTGACTTCAAAGCCCCAGATATAGATTGGGATTTGAAGGATGCACCACCGAGGTCTTTCGGAGATGCGATTCTGTTGGCCCTACTGGGGGAGGCTCCCGTCAAACATGTGCAGCAGGAAAAGCGCTGGAGGATAAGCCGGAACTCCGCGATACTTGAATTAGTAATGACGAAGTGGTCATCACAGAGCAATAGGGAAATGCTATCACCGGGCGGTGAACATCGAAATGGTGGCACTTAAAAGCACGCCGCCAGACAAATGCCGCCGTAAGATCGGCGGACTAGAGACCCAGGCGCCAGTAGACGCGGCAGCGGAACCGAATTGGCATATCACTCATGTCAACGTGCAAGAGAAGTGGGATCATATGAAGGGAAACTAAGGACACCACTGCATGCTTTCGCGACATTCGTGAGGATTAAATGAAGTGGCTTGCCGCCGTGGTGGAATTCCTTGGCGAGGAGAGCACGGACTAGAATACTGAAAGCCTGGTGCAGGTTAGGGAAGATGGAAAGTAGCAGAAAACTACTGGAATGTATGGCGGCTCTTGGAAATGCTTTGAGAACCCAACAGGAGTGCAATCGCTAATAAGAAGAGAGGCTTGCCCGAGGAGCGGAAAGTAGCCCCGGAAGCCTATTTTATTTGTGTTCGGTCAAAGTCAACCTTACGGGTTGCAGTTGGTAACGGTAAAGACTAAAGGGGCGAAAACATCGAAGCTGATGAAGGTAAGATCAACGCATCGCCCCACTACTTTGAGGGAGTGCTTAGCAGCGATAGTGGCAGAAATGCATGTTGTCTCTATTTTCTCGGCGGGAGGGGAAGCCTACCCCTCCAAACCGTGGAAGACGACATTGGACGTGTGCTAGCAGGGCCAGAGCTACGTAAGGCAGCAAGCCAGATGAATTACTTCCAGCTCTGTTGAGGCCTTTAGCCAATCTGCTGGTTGAGCCTCATTCACAGATATTGAGCCAGTCTCTGGGAGACTGTCAACTGCCAAGTGACTGGAAGCTGGCGCAGGCGGTGCCAATCCACAAGGGTGAGAGTAGAGAAAAATTCGCTTTCTACAGACCGGTAGGCTTAGCATCTGTGGTGTTGATGGTCCTGGAAAAGATTCTACGAGACCAAATGGTTGCCTTTCCATCCGGAAGTGAGGTTTCTATTACATGCTTGTGCATAAGTGCAGCGGAGAGGCACTTACCCCATGGCCACGAAAGCCCACTGCTCTATTGTAGACAACCTTCCTCCGGACCAGGATACTTCGAGTGGCGAAGGGTCACTTAAGGTCCAAATAGGTCAGGCCTGGTAACGATCCGGAAGTCAGTGAAATACTGCTTACCACCACTACTATTGGTAGCTTTGTACCAACATGAATTTACGGGGAAGAGGTCATGCACGACGAACCTCGTGGGCTTCCTCGATGAATTCACGAGGAGACTTAACGATGGCGAGAAGGCGTAGGTCTGTTACTTGAACTTCGGGAAAGCCTTCAACTCAGTAAGTCACGGGCTGCGAGCGCACAAGCTGAGCCTGTGGAATTGATCCATCCTCCAGTGACTGGCTATCCGGGTTTTCCAGAGAGAGGACCTTGGGGAAGGAGATACCAGGGCGGCTTCGGGAGGAACTGATTTTGCCAAAGATCTGGGTTGTTCATGACTGCTGATTTCAAAACCCGGAGGCAACGATTGGAAGACGCTGGGAGAGGTAATAATCTCCTGTCACAGGTAATGGGAACCGCTGCCTCCAGGAGGTCTAGTGCACTGCTACCGGTCTACACGACACAAATATTTGCTGAACTCCGAAACGGGCCCTGTGAACAGAGGCCTAAATAACTACAGCTGTTCGCTCTGGAACGAACGAGGAAAAGCGGGGATTTCAATGAGGTATTCAGGATCACGAACGGCGTCTCGGACTTCGGAGACTTCGGTTGCTTCCGGGGACCACGGGCGAAGGGCTCAAGGTACACGAGCTGGGGCTTGTGGAACGCCCTTTAAGTTCTGCCGTTAGGGCAAGTTTCTTCTCTCTGCGAGTAGTAAACTGATGAAATACACTACCGTCCTAGGTGGTGGAGGCCCAGAAAGTCACTGATTTCAAGAGAAAGTTATATACCTATTAAGAAGGCCTGTTCAAATACCTAGTGTGGAATGGTAGGCTACCTCATGACCCCACGAGCAAGAGGACTCGTAGTGCTCGAGGCTGCATCAAGGAAGCTTCAACAGGAAACAAAGGATGTGGACATTGCGGTGACACCCGGGTGCGGCTGATGCTGAAATCCAATTTCTCTGGCTAACCTACAAATGTAAACTGAAAACTGGCTTCATAGGGCAGCTTAGCAAAACTGAGCACACATATCATTACACCTGTCTTCCACACCCTTGCATGACGCCATTACGGACTGAAAAGCCTGTGACGGGGAAGGCGGCCCAATTGCTGTGACAGGCCTGATGCGACCATATGTGAGGAGAGGTCAGTATAAACCGAAGCACAAGGCCGCTAAACATTGATCCTACTGCGCTCTTCACCCAGAAAACAGTACGCATAATAAAGCGGCGATGCTAGGCCTGGCGGAGGGTTCCTACAGAACCAAAAAGGCTGTTGGGTTGTACCCTCCGGTTTGCCCCCAGTCTTAGCAAGTATGGGTCAGAATGTGATGAGTTGAAGTGAGCCACCGAGCCCCGACGGCGGGAGGCGACAAAAAAGTGTAGTACGATGCTGGATTGCGAAACATTTGTGGTTTCTAAAGAGTCCCAGAGGACAATAAGGAAGCCTAAAAGCCTGAAGATCTAAGTTCAGGAAAAAATTGCGAGGTGAGCTCCTTGGCGAAGTGGTGCAGGGATCTGCATCCATGGCGTCACTAAACACGACGCTACACGCAACCCATAATCAGCGGAACACGATTTGCCCTCAAACTGTTTTGAAATCGAACTGAGTATGTGGCAGGGATTGGTTTGTGCCAGTTTGCCGGTGCCGTCCCAGTACTGTGAAGCGTTCTACATAGGCCAACTTAAGTTGGCACATTTTCACTCTCACTGAAACAGCAGTTAATTGTGACGGCGTTCCAAATTGTTGAACTTCTCTTCGTTTGCCATTATTTCTACGTCCTATTCTTTTAGTCTTTCATATTATGATGATTTTTCTTTTCTCTTCTTTCAAATTCGCCACGGCATCCCCAGTCGTGTCTGTAACCACAATAGAAGGATAGAAGGCCTTCAGTATCATCCAAGCGAGCGCCACCGCGTCCATCTAGAGAGAGAACCGAAGAACGTGAGCACCGATGTCTCACCCACAAAGAAGGCTGCTTTTCGAGCCAACTTGCCTCATTGTTTATTGGGGCCTAAGGTCAGTTAAAATTCTGCCAGGATTCTCTTGTTTTTGAAAGAAGAAGTGGACGGTCAAGCAACTTGGAATCTGCGGCATTGCCGTGGTCACTGGAACGAGTGCTATGTTTCGTTTTTCTGTTGCTGCCCGTGAGGATCTCTGGAGCCTCGGAAGAAAGAAACTGGAGGCAAATTTGGCTCTAGCCCCCATATCCTGCCATTTTATCTGGCTCGGCACTCGCGGTTCGAAAATCTCCCCGCTTGAATTTTGACGGATCTTGCGTGGCGGAAGGTTTTGTGCTACTCAAGCTGAACGGACTGCAGCAAAGCTGAACTTTCTTTCACTGCCTGGCGGTTTGGTGGGCTGGCGAGCAAGTTGAAGTGCGTGACCCGAATTTCCAGGCGGCCTCCGACTCATTAAACCACAGGAAGCTGGTGCACAAAATTCAGGGCATGAGGATTGCACAAGGAAAGCTGAACTGGATTAGAGCATATCTCACCGGCAGGACATTCCGTTTTCGGGTTTGAAAGGCAACGTCCAGCGCAGCTAGGGCATGCAGTGGGGTGCAGCAAGGGTACGTGTTGAGGCCCCTGTTGTTCTTGATCTATGATAATGGCCCGGACGACACCTTGAGGAGTCGTGGTTCCCTATTCGCGGATGATCTCAATTATGTGGGGAACCATCGTCGAACTGGATGCATGAAGACCCAATAAGAATACGATAGTGGACCGAAACATGGGGGCCCCTTTTAAACCGAGGCAAGTGCGGACGGCTGCTCCATGGAGGGGAGCAGAACAGACTGAGCACTTCGATGAAGGAGCACTCGGGATAGTTGAGACCACTGAAGTCGTAAAAGATCTTGGCTTCCAAGTGCTCGAAACCTTTAGGCCCACCAAGCAATTCCTTGGAGCAGCAGCGAAAGGTAACAGGACCGTGTTTCAAATGTCTCAGAATATCAGGTCTTGAGATACAAGAATCTTACTTCCGTTTTACTAAAGCTTGTAAGCCCTCACCTGTATTTCTGCGTCCAGGGCTGGGCACTGAAGCTATTCATGGACAAATAGCTGCTGGAAACCGTCCAAAGACGGCTTGCTGAGATGGTCAACGGGCTGAAAAAATAGACATAAAAAGGAAGTCTCAAAGCACTCGACCTGTTCTCGCTAAACAGGCGACCCCTAGGGCGGATCTGATAAAGGACTTCAGACAGCTTCACGGGCTATCCGAAGCTGATAGGCCGTTATTAGTTCTAAGTAAAAACCTGACGCTCAGGGGATACGAACAAAAACTGGTGAAACCCAGGGCCATCAGAAGCGACAGAGCACACTACTTCCTTCACAGCATTGCGAACCCGCAGAAAAAACTGCCACCCACGTAGTAGCAGCGAACAGCGTCCTCATGTTCAAATTACGGCTGGATGACTGCTGGGACAGGGTTTTCACGGACTACGACTAGCCGTACAAGCATACCCCCAGGTTGCACCTTTCCCTTACACCTCCGTCTTTTCTATGAGACAATACATGTTCCCCGTTACGCAATAGAATACAGCAAACTGCGGCCTTTTTTATTTATTCGGTTGTCCTCACGGGGGATTCTCGAGCAAGAGCGTGGCGGTAAGATGAGACAGTGAACTTTTTTATCGGAAGCGACTGCCGGTCTTCCGAGAGTGAGCCAGATGTTCGTTCTCTTCCTTGCAATCCACCACTCAACAATCACAACATTCGGACAACTTGGCAGTCGAGGCACCGTGGGAAAATTGCAGCCCTCGAGTGCAAAATCCTGGAAGTAAGCTAGCCAAAGCCACAAGTCCCGTGACGTTATCTGATCTGATCTTCTCGACCACCGGTAATTCAAGACGCAAGATGCAGTCAAGACCAGTGTCATCAACCCTTTCGCATTTCGCAGCGATCTATCTTCCAGTTCGCCGGCAAATACAAGATGCAAGACACTGTCAAGATTTGTATTTAGAACTCTTTCCCCTCTTCCCACTGTCCTATTACCCGATGGACTATCTTCGAACTCTCAGGTGACATTCAGATAGAAAGATAATCACAAGATCCGGGAACAATAGGGCTCTAGCCTCATACCAGTGCACTTATCCAAGACTTTCGGACAAGACTTCTCCCACTGCCGCGGGGGCGCGAATGACTTCCAGGCTGCGTGCTCTGTTCAGGGGAGATTTCCAACACAAAACTGTTCTGCCTAGAAACGCCGAACGAAACTTTGACGTGGCAGGGGCTCAACCCCCCTCAGTTTCTGACTCAATAGGTGGTCATCAGCTGCAGTCCTGAACAAGCGGTGTTCGGAGCCATGGAAATGCTCCGGCAACACAACTATCTGGACACACGATGGGCCTCAGCCACACAGTCCTGTGCAAATTGGACTGAATAAAACTGAAGACCTCAAGACTTCTGGATCGGTCAAGCCTTTATGTCTACTTTTAGCGGGGATTCAAAGAATGCCTCATCAGCTCAACGATTTATTACCTTTATTTAGTTATATCGCGTCTTCTGCCCTGAAACCAACCTCAACAACGCTATAAAAACTGCATCCGTAACCAACTTCTGGTCGGCTATATATATATATATATATATATATGTATATATATACTCATTACTGTCTCGTTATTACTAACACAAGCATGATGAGTAACTCAAAGCTCCTCGATTTCTCGTAGTTTACAATGCCTTTTCTCCACACCAGGTCCCACCACATATACTTCCCTCACCACCTCTGCGACTTTGGACTTGAAAATCCAGCCTCATTCATCGCACTTAGCGTGGCTCACTAACTGAACTCAGCTCCCAGTTATGACGTCACCAAATTTGTCCCAACCCTATCCCCCAGCTCAGTTTCTACCCTTATTTCATGCATAATTTACTTGTTTTCTTCTACTGAATAACTACTCTAGATCAAATCCCAGCCTCCTTAATGAATCTTACGGTTCCCAATTATCCATGGTTCACCATTTCCTTTTTTAGTCTCACTTGTCATGGACCGAGTTTCGCCTTAGTCCATCTACTAATGGACCAATATTGAGGCCTATCTGCCCCGCCATTCTCTATAGTACTCTTTTTCGTCATTCTGTTTTTTGTACGAATCCTGATTTATTTACTGATCCCTGTATGTCTCGCTCCTTCAAGGTCTCACCTTTTTTTCTGTCTCCCACTCCATAACAACAGAATGGGCATTAGCTTGACACTTCTTGATATCCTTTTGCTTACGTTGCCTGTTTTCCACACCAGATCCTACCAGATATACTTCCCTCACAACCTCTGCGATTTTGGACCTGGAAATCCAGTCTCATTTATCTCATTCAGCATGGCTCACTAACTGACTCAACACCCGGTTATGACGTCACTAATTCTGCCCCCACCCTATCTCTCAGCTAAGTTTCTTTTGTAATTTCACGCAGAGTTTAGTCTTTTCTTCTGCTGAATGATTACTCTAGGTAAAATACTAACTTTCCCATTGAAAGTTTTAGTCACACTTATGCATTTCCTTTTGTAGCCTCATCTTTCATGGCCTCATTCTCTCTTAGGGATCCGCTGCACTGAAGAGCTCGTGCTTCACTTTTGTTTTCCTTTCCATTAACCGTGGATCCTCAGCTGGGCTATACCCAGAATGCCTCTCTCTATCTCATTTCCCTTTCCTGTTATCCTCAATGCCGGTGAACCACCTCGGGCACTACTCTAACCACCTTTCTGGCTGGTGCACCTGGATGATAATGCTGTATGGCTGTCCGTCGATCGCTGTTTCCCTTTGGCTCTGTTTTACAAGTTCCCACAACCTGTCCAGTTGGTCCTGGTCCAGACACCCTTATCGTGTTTGCTTAGCCCTTTGTACAACCATCAGTGAACACTCACGCCGATCCCAACGGTGAGGGGTGCGGTCAGATCCACTGCTCTGGTCGGTGCAGATCGGGCTTGAGGGCCGTCTGCAACGATGTACGAGCGCAATTAGGCTGGTGGCTTACACCTTCTGTCACAAGAAGTGTTTTTCAGGTCGGGTGTCTAGCGCACGGTCAGCCCCACCCACTAGTGCCGGTTGCGGATTGCACGCTTCAACTCTCCTCGCCCTACCGCATTTATCACTGTCCCTTGCGGACCGCGTGCTTCTGCCATTCTTCCGCCACGTTTCGCTCCTCAGTCGTTCTTGTCAGCACTCCTATCCCTTTCTTTCCGTGTCGTTCTACCTCTGTATGCACACCAGTCCTTTGTTTTTTCCTATCGTGTTTCACAGTGACAACCCTCACCGCATGATGTCACTCTCGCCTTACACATTCTACTCCGCACAAGCCCGGAATATGTTCTTTTCCACCCATTTCGCCCTTGTCGGCTCCTAATCAGTATTAAATTGGTACCTCCATATGCCTATGAAGCTGATTGATCGCATACCTTAATAGCTATCATTTTGGGATATCCTTTTTTGTCCATCTTATACTCCCACCATTACCCACCAGACACATCAGTAATCATGACCGATCCCCATATAAGAACTCGCTGTTCCAAGCTTCGCATTTTTTAACGACCAGAAGTATTATCTTTTTACCACCTCCGTATTTTCCATGTGTGAATCCGCAATTCTTCTGTGGATCGTCCTCTTACGCACTGAATCTATTAGCAGCTTCTGGCCCAATCCATTGGTGCAACGGCCTGTAAGCACGCCACTCTCCACTTCCATTCTCCCAACTCCGAAGCGCAACTAATTTTCGTGCATTTCTGTTCTATCACTGGCTTTCCCGTTTGAATTCTTTTCTTCTTCTCGGTCTAGATCCTGTGTCATCTGCAGTGAAACAATCTGCTTCACCATCTCTTACCTGGTCTTTTCTGGTCATCACTCTAGTCTGCTTCGCACATTGCTCGCCGCAGGCATCTTCATTGTGCTTTTCAGGCTGCGCCGCTTTTCCGCTTTCCACTAAGTGTAATGTCACCGTAACGTCATCACTCTCACCTACAGTTTCAAACCATGTGATCTGCTATTAACTGATTTTTCTGATCCCCCACTTCCTTATCTCTCTTCCATGTTATTCACTGTTACAACTGATGCATTTTCTTACCGCGGTTCTTCTGACCTCCAAGTTACCCTTCCCCGGTGATCTTTTACTCCTCTCCAACCACCCCGTACTTCCAGTCGCTCTGCGTTCTCCGGCCATTTTAACGGCCATCTTCTTGCTGCATAATGTACGTCCATTTAATAATGCTCCACCCATGTTTGACCGTCACCACATGTCACACCTGCAACAATCACACCGTTAGATCCACTCTTACCTGTTTTCGTCGATCCTTTCCTTCATATTTCCTCGCTTATCAACTTCTACCAACAGCCATCACTGCTGTGCTTCCGAAGTTGGTTCTATTTTGCTTTCGATCCCCTATGTTCACCTGTCATAAAAACATTCATCAGGGTTTATCCAAGTTCAATCTGCACCATTGACCCAGCCCTGCCTGTCTCGTCCAACCAATGCCACTTCCGTGTTTTGTCTCTTTACTGCTATTTGCTCCTGCTGATATATATACTTACATATACATTTTTGTATCTACATATTTTTTCTGCCTCTTTCAGCTCTTTTGCCACCATGCCACTGCCCCTCATGATATAGTATAGTGTAGTATAGTATATTTCTTGACCGTGGTCAATACACATGCACAAGGCAAGATCATTTTGTCCATAACTGTGCCTCACATCTACCGTGCCTCGATCCTTCCGCGGCAGTGATGCCATCTGACTCACTCTTTACGTCTTGCATTCCAGCTCCCTATTTTCAAATTGACACCGTCCGTTTATTGCATTAAAGCATAGTTCATGGCTACCTAGTCCCCAGCTATACAACTTAATTATTTTGTTCTTCTTTTTCCTTTTTATCTTCGTCGTTTCTCGTAAAGATATTTTCTCATGTAGATTTGCAGTCCTCCTCATGTAAAACCCCCAGGTTCCGTTCTCCTCCACTTGGCTCATCCAGCCGCTCCATCTGACCTTGACCTTCAAATTCACCGGGCCTATATTTGAATCCACATCCCGGTTCACTTAAACTCCCCACATCACTCCCTAGTGTGCATTATTTATCTCCCTCTCATATCTCTCCTATTTCTCCCCACCCCTCTTAGTGTTACATACTTCTAAATTTTTCATGAATTTTGTCCGTCAGTCATGTCGCTTGTAATACTCTGATCATGCTTAAGGTATGCTTCGGGGCGTCTCTGAAATAAACTATTATTATTATTATTGTTATGGACTGCGCATTTGCTGGTGCCTAACTAATGAGCACATGGCCGAGGGAATTCTGGGAGCTCGACTGGCCTTGGCCAGTGTGTGTCCTGTGCGAACTGAAATGAACTGAACTGAATTATATTTTGTTTCCTTTAAATCATGCCGAAAGTGCTTTAACCTTGCTAGCCTGAATCTTGTTAGAAGCGAGTGTGAAAAAGGGGCCCGTGCCACGGGCACCAACGACGGGTACATTCAAAGTGCTCAAGGATCCTAGAGGAGCATTACTCGACGTATTGCCAAAACAAGCGGATTGGGTGGGAGTGCTTCCATTAAAGGACCGCGGCCGGGCGAGATTTCAGTCTGATACCATAAGCGAACTAACTGAAAATAGACAAGAGAGTGTGAGAACCGAAGGATGCCGTAGCACTCCAGAAGAAAATGAACTTTCCAAACCCTCCATCGCCGACGCATAAGAGATGGACAATGAAAAGGCAAGAGGGACTCGGGTAGAGTGATTTATAGGTAAAGCAAATGTTGCAAATCCTCTGTCCCCAAAACCAAATCCAAAAGATGCATCAAAGCCAGCACAAGGGAAGAATAAGGCCACATGTAAACTTCAAATGGCAAGCGCCCCTTGGGGTACAGCTAGCCCAGCTTTGAAGGGACTGCAGAGCCGGATAGAGGGATTAAAAAGGATTGCGGCAGACATGGGCTGGAGTGTTCCCCAGCTAAATGAGATGTCTCAAAGTACTCATACTGAGCCATGAGGAACCGATCCTTGGGGAATCTGAAACAAGGCGTTATTTGGATCTCAGGGGCGTGCACGATCTGCTAAGGATTCTAGGCATTTTAAGGCATTGTTACCGGGCCGGCCTGTGGAAGCGGCGGCGGCCTGGATCACAAACGGGATCGGCAAGACCAATCCTGGTTCAGTTCGTAAAACAGAAAATCAAGGACAAGCAGCCGGCAAGAGCCGGGAAGCTTTTCACAGCAGAATGGGGAGATATCGCGTCGGGCTTGGTACTCCGAAAATGGATGTAAGGCCACGAGGAAAAGTCAACCTAGGGGAAAGGCCAGTGCAAACACTGCCTCGATACCGGGGTTTGCGGGAACAAGCTCAGTAGTACAAGCCGGGACTTATAACCTAAGCAACACGCCAAACAAGCACTTTGAAGCAGTGGTTGTAATCGAAGGCGAACTTCAGAACGATTCGTGAGAGACCTCAGTGGAAGATGAAGGTAGTCCTAGGCCACCTATCATAAGAAATTCCGGATCTAAAAAACTGAAGATGTTAGTGTAACTCCCATGATGAAGACACAGGATTCCGGCTGATGGAACAAACATTCTTAGAGGTTAACCAGAAAGCTGCGACCTCCAGTCCGTTAGAAGAAGAAACCTAGCAGCCTCTCGGGCACTCCGCTCCAGGGAAGACATGAAGTACAGGGAAAAAATACCATTTCGAAGGAAGGGGCTATACAACACTGCCTGCAGCATCAGAAGCAAATGGGCGGAATTGACCACAAGAGCCGCTCATTACGATGCCGAAATAGTCGCAGTCCCAGAGTCGTGGCTGTCCCAAAACGACTATATCCAATGGGGATTTTAAGATCACTATCTTGTTTATCGACAAGACAGAGGAAAAGACAGAGCCGGTGGTGGAGCAACCTTCCCGGTCAGAAAACGACTAGAGCACACGGAATCAGAAGTGAGTTTGTGCACAGCATGCACTCAAATGTGTGCAATCATCATAAGATTGTGCACCAGGAATACACCTGTCGAGTGCGTATACAGAAGCCGAGGTTCAACGCTAGAAGAGGGTTAAAGATTGAAAGGTGCACTACTCCAGCCCCAGGCATCAGCGAGCGGGCTTCTATTAGTAGGAGACTTTAACCTGCCGGCAGTCGACTGGGCAACGGGCAGATGTATCTCGGGCACAGCAGAGAAACACTCCTTCTACTGGATGCATAGCAGAGCTCTGGTTTGACAAAATAAAGGAAACAGAAGATACGGATCAGGACATCAGCATTCGCTCCTTGATTTAGTAGACACAAGAAGTGAAAATGCCAGACGAGTTAGATACGATGGCGCCCCTGGGCCAAAGTGATCATGTCAGCATCAAATTTTCCCCTTGTCTCAGGCATGCGAAAAAAGACTCAGGGAAGATACCACTAGGCGTTTAAAATCCTGAAGGGTTTATCGGGCATAAGCGCAGTGGATTTATTTAAACAAGCCGCTGATCGTAAGATGACAGGAAATGATATAAAACTGTGGAAGCCACGCCCTAGACTAAATATGCTGGAGAACTTCTTCAGCAATAGGGTGGTAGGAATGTGGATTGGACTTACGCAACGGATAGCGAAATCAGAAGGCGATTATCCGTGAAATCCTTCGATACTAGATTATCAGATGAACAGTGACACGGAACAGATATAAACCTCAGTTATGCAATCACAAGGACTCAAAAAACGAGAACCGAATTACGGCTTGCGAGAAAGGAGCATGTGCGTTAGGCAGATCCAGAACAAGGATACGACAGAGCAACGCGCTGGGCGCGAACAAACAAGCGTTGGTCCGTAAATACAAACAGTGCATAAAACAAGTCACTAGTATAAATTGGTGATGGTAAGGAAATATGGAAACTGCAGATGTTTTGGGGGGGATTTTCCGCAACGGGTCGCCCACCAAAATCCTCCCGAAACTGAGCAGAATCAAAGGTTTGGAATAAGGGTACTGATTTTTCCTTCCTACCTAGACCCTGCCGTCAGTGCGCGTACCTGATACCTTGTCGTCAACGTTCTACTCACGTCCACACTTGATCCAGTGGCCACACCGACGTGAGGTTGCTTTACGTCCCCCATGGGAGCGGCTGATCGATGGCGGCATGAAGGTGAAACACAGGTGCTGTCCTCGGGTGAGCCGTTGCTCCTCGGCCGCTTGTGTTTATGTGTGTGGGAGTGTGGGAGTGGGTGTCATGGGTGAGCACTGGGGTACATGGGCGAATAGTGGCGACGATCATCTACGGCGAAGATCTTCCATAATTTCAGGGATAAACGAGGAGCCACCAGTTCTGCGGCGTGTTCTGACGGAGGTCATGAAGTATAGACGTGTATCATATAGGTGAGTATGTGATGGAATCACAACTACTACCACATATGGAAAGCGCCTTCCGTAACGTCAACGAAAAATGGTGAGCACCGCAATGTGTTTGATGGGGGTCATGAAGTATAAACGTGTATCATGTAAGTGCGTATGTGTCACTGTGTATGGTAGTTTAATACGTCAGTATATTGGGAATGCCCCACACGCTGGGGTTCCTTTAACTACTCCGAAGACGCATGAGGGATGGTCTACTGCGTTCCCTTGTTACCGGCTTCTTCGTCTTCACTCTCTAGGAGGCTGATACTGCGTACTCCTCGGATTAGCGTTCCGTGCGCGGTCTTCACCTCTACAGTTCTTATCATTTCGTCGGAGCTTTCAATGGTTTCCATAACCACGCCCATGTGCTAGGTGCTGAAATGCGCGTGTTCGTCTTCGATCATCACGACATCCCCGACCTTGAAGGTCTTGTTTTGACCATCCACTTCTGTTGGCTTGCAGACCCGGTAGGTACTCCTGAAGCCATCGCCTCCAAAAGACCTTCGCAAGATAGTTGGCCTGATTCCATCCGTGGAGGTAGCTCCCACGAAGGTTGATCGGCCATTGGAAACCCTCGTTCGATCTTAACATCAATAGGTCGTTCGGAATGAGCGCCACATTGGTGCGGTCGCCGTTTGTTACTGGAATCAGTGGGCGGTTGTTCAGAATTCTCTCAACCTCAGTCATGATGGTGTTCAGCGTCTCTTCATCGGGCGGCTGTTGCTCCATGGTCAACAGCAATATCCGCCTTGTAGACCAGGTTAGGCGTTCTCATACGCCGCCGCGATGACTGGCCTGCAAGGAATTGAAGTGCGATCGTACTCCATAGGCCACGGTTCGATTCAGCAGTTCGTCCCTGTTCATGTTTCTTTGCCAGCGCCGTAGTTCCCGCTGAGTGTCCGAGAAGTTCGACCCATTGTCGGAGTATATATCTGTCGGTACGCCTCTTCGGCTGTTAAATCTCTGCAAGGACAGTAGGAAAGTATCGGCTGTCATCGAATGTCCAACTTCTAAGTGCATCGCTCGTGACTTCATGCATATCATCATACACCCGTATCGTTTATCCAGTCTCCTACCACACTTGGTCCACAAGGGCCCGAAACAGTCCAACTCGGTGTCGCTGAAAGGCCACCAGCCTGAAGTCACCCTACATTTTTCACTTCAGCCCTAACTGCCAGTAATCACACTCCTAAAATACACTCTTCATGTTTGCCCAGAGAGACTGTCTAGAGTTTCATTTCACCCCAACGATATCTCTCCACTTCTGGTCTCCATGAAACCATCTTATCGCCCAGGTCCGGACGGTTTTCCTCCGGCTGCTTTTACCCTGGGGGGTCCAGACATTCCTTTACTTCTGTCTAATTTATTTAACCTGTCTATGAAATTAAGCTCTTTTCCTAATCAGTGAAAAACCTCTAAAATTACCCCCTTGCACAAAAAAGGCTCTGTTTATGTTCTCGAGGATAATCGCCCTATTAATCACACACCGATTATCCCTAGAATCATGGAGAAGCTCATTAAGGATAAGATAATGGCCTTCCTCTTAACAAATAACTTGCTCAATGTGGGCCAACACGGTTTCCTGGAAAACCGTTGGTGCTCTAATTGTCAAGTTATATATATATATATATATATATATATATATATATATATACCTTGTGTATGCTCCACTCACTTTTCTCCTCTCCCCTTACTAGATCGTGCCATTTTACAGCATAATTGGCATACATATTTAAGTACATTGTAAAAAAAACCCTTTTATCCTTTAGTGATAGGTGCTAGCCTTCATTTAATTCCTGTCTCAGACCAGAACACAGCCGTCCCATCCTGCTTTTCTTGCGCTTTTTTCATATACTGGAGCCTTGCCACACAAACTACCATTCTTCAGTAACTAGGCCTTAATTCTGTGCGCATATGCTCATGGTAAGTTAAGACCCCATTCCAACCGGAATCCCTATACCTCTGATTTCTCATGACCCCGCGGAATACCAGCAAGTTTGCTCCCACGTGAAAAATCCTCACATCAACGCCCAGTGTTTTCCTTCCTTTTTACTGTTTGCCGTCCTCGACCACAGCTGATAAACCGACCAGACTGCTATCTTCCTATTTTCCCATTCTTCTTCCAGACCATACCCTCTACTATTGTTTTATTCCTGGTTCCCAAACGGACGCTCTCTCCTCATCCACCACCAACCTGATATCTCCCTAAATCTCTAAACTCACCCGACAACCCTGGAAAGCTACCAGTCTCCATCTAGGGATCCCGAATCGACCGGCCTACTAGCCGAATGATGACTAATTGTTCGGATAACAAAATGTTCATTTTCTGGTTTCCATTAAAACGCTAATCATAACCCACAGCTGGAACACTCTCCAGACTGCCGCACTCCTGATCTTTTTCAGATCACATTGGTTGCTGAGGTAGCCATAGGCCAACTCCACGGTAATCCCGGATTACCGTAAGGACTGGACGATCTGATAAATGGTTTAAACCTACACTCTCGCCTGTTGACGTTATATGGGGCACCTTACACGGAGTAACAATGCTTCATGAAAGTCTAACCGGATAGCCGAGGTGATTCCTGACAGTAACCATGGAACCACATCAGCTCAACGTCTATTCCCAATAATCCATTCCAACAGTTCATTTCTTTCCGCGTTGCAGTAGGAAACCAATGACCAGAACCCGGCCCTCGCCGCTGTCCACTTCGTCAAACCAGCCACTTTTTACCTGCTACCTTCAACAATCTACCTGCCATCACCTGCAACCAAGCTCTTTATGAAACAGAATACCTGCCATCTGCAGCCAACCAGAATTTGGCTAATAGTTTTTAATCACATATACAAAAACTGTTTTTTCTTTACTCTCTTCCCACTTCTGCCTAGCCGCATCAGCAGCGCCTGTCTCCACTAATCCGTTTCTTTGATGGCTCTTTTTTGAACATCCGTCATGCTTCCATACACCATTCATGCTCTTCAAAGGTTCACTGAAATCCCTGCGAAGCTTTTGGCCTTCATGTGAATTTCAATATGACATTGAAATCACCTGCATAAAAATTCCGTTTCATTATCACCTTTGACTCACTTGCATTTATTTCATAAGCTTCCTCCACAATTAGTTCCCCAAAGCTGGATCAGTGTTCTATATTTCGCTAGCATCTCTAACTGCACGTTTATAGCTCCATGCGTGCTTTACTTTTAACCATGTTCTTTGGCATCTCTTCCACCCGGTTACTCCTTAGTGACAGTCCAGTTATCGCTTGCATCAGCAATCCCACCTTTGTCCAGCAATCCACACCGCCCTCACCGAATTCGAAACCGATTTGCAATTCCCGCTTCGACCATTGCCACTTTATTCACTTAAACACTACATGACTTTACTGTAGTATTTCGGTCGCCGTGTGATTCATAAATTTAGAAATCGCGAATACCTCACATTAACATGTACTTCTGCATTCTCTGATCTTGCCTTGTACATGTGTATTGACCGCAGTCAAGAAATGTACGATGTGAATATCAATAACTTCTTGAACTCAGTCACGGAGGCTTCTGACAAAGGCATGTCCATGATTATTATCCTGCCTGATACGAAGAAGGCTTTCGACCGAGTCTCACACACTCGGCTCCTATCACAGGCCAAATCTTATGGCATTACGGACCCGTTACTCGGTTGGTTGGATTCCTACTTCTCCGACCGTTATCAGTCGGTTCAGATTAACGGTTCCGTCTCCATACCCAAACCCGTCACTGTAACAACCGATCGGGGAAAATTCCCCTTTTTCCCTCGCGATTTAGTGTTTTTCCTAAAATCACTCATTTGCCTACACTATTGACTTGTCTTTACGAACTGGTTGTTTCTGTGGACCAGTTGTTGTTTGTTCGCGCCCAGAGCGCTACTTTGGCACATTCTTGTTCAAGACCTGACGCACGTGCTGTTTGCTCACACGCTGCTATTCGGTTTCTCGTTGTTGAGTCCTTGTGATCGTATTATTGAGATTTGTATATTTGTGATGCCATTGTTCATGTAATAATCTAGTATCGTAGAATATCACGGATAATCTTTTTTTGATTTCAGGATCCCTTGTGAACTTGGCTATGCATTGTTCAAGCGTTCGTTACAATACTCATTAGATCAATTTGGAACGAGGAAAAACACGCAAAATGCCAAGAAAAAGATCGAAAACGTTGGAATCTGGACAGGAAGTAACACGGCAAGTCTCTGGGGAGGTTTTGGGTACATTTGATTCTTTAGTTAATGTTAGATCGCTTAGTCCTGTCGGTGCTAGTTCATATGTTAATGAGAGAAATATGGATCGTAAGGATGTTGATTTATATAGGCTGAGAACACTAGACCTAGAACAACAGTTACTATCGGCTAGACTACAGACACAGGAAGCAGAAAAGAAGTGTACACAGAAACAGCGGGAGCACGAGACCAGCGACTACGACACTTCCGGTAGATCAGGGTGCAATAAGATAGGGAACCTCATGCCGGTCGCCGACTACAAACCACCATCGATCGATTTTCTTAGAGTGGAACTAATGGTTTCGACGGGCGAGCTGAACAATACTGCAAGTTTGTCAAGCAGTTCAAGACGTTCGTCGAAAATAAGGTAACCGACTCTGGGCAAAGGCTTCCCTACCTTATTCACTACTGTCGAGGCCGAGCAAAGGAAGCTATCGACGGGTGTACCATGCTCGACCCAATACAAGACTGCACAAGAGCAAGGAAGATTCTGAGGGACTTGTTAGGCCAACCGTTAAAAGTAGCCCATAACCTAATAGAGGACGTGACGGTAGAGGCAAAGAGAACCAAGGGCGAAGTCTACACAATGGCCGACCTGGTGATTAAGATGCAAAACTGCTCAATAGCCCTCGACCATTTAGGTTACAGGGCTGACCTAGATGATGTGCACACTTCAGAAAACATAGTCCGTCACCTTTCTCCCGAACTACAGGGTCGGTGGGCGGAAGAAGCGGAACGGATAAGCCGAAGCGACAGAGAAGCCAACTTCGAAGACCTGACCGAATACTTGGACAGGCAAACAAAGATAGCTGACAGCAGATTCGGCCGATTCATCCGGAACAGCAACCGAGCAAACAAGCCCAGTACTAGCCAAGTCCAAACTCCTGTACGGGAACATCCAAAGTACCAGCCTTGGACCAATACACACGTCATTTCACGAGATGCTAAGGCGCAACCCAATTGCAGATCCTGTGGTACTAGCCATGGCCTACCAGAATGCCCCAAGTTCGGCAACGCCACAATAGACGAACGGTGGGGAATGGCGAGGATGGCAGGTGCGTATTTTATTTGTCTCAACATCACGCACCGGGCGGCAGCCTGTAGGACAATGAACCGATGTGGTTACGAGGGCTGCGCCGGCAGACACCATCAGTTGCTGCACCAGGCGAGAGTAGCCTTACCCGAGGCGAGTACCAGACCCTAGGTTGTTTGTTCAATGTCACGATCTGCCAATAAACCGCTACATTTAGGAGTAGTGGCCGTGGGAGTGGTGGCCCCAACAAAAGTGGCCAAGGCGTTGGCCTTCATAGATAGTGGCTCGGATACCACGCTAGTAAGGAAGGAGTTCGCAGATAGATATGGGATCAGAGGGAATCAATCCTCATTGGCGGTAAGCACACTGAGTGGCACCAAAGTCATCCAGTCGACCAAACTGCACCTACAACTCGCTTCCTTGGTCGGCAACGATAGAGCAGAAACTCTAGAAGCATTCACTATAAAGGACATGCTGATGAGAGCACCTCAGTCAGTGCAATGGATTCTGACTCAGTGGCCGCATCTCGACGGGATTACGATCGAGGAGTGGCAGAGTAACGAAATCGATCTGCTGATCGGCTCTGATATACCGGAAGCGCATTGGGTCCTGGATCAAAGGATAGGAAGCCGCAAAGCACCATATTCGGTTGAACTTTATATAGTAGTACAGGAGGCAGATGCGGCAAACAAATCCAAATCAACTGCACTTTGGTGGAAACGGAGTACATCGAACAGGGATTCCAACAATTGTATAACAACGAATATGCCGACCTGGCCATGGACAGAAATGCCCCATCACGAGAAGATAGGTTGGCTTTGGAAATGGTAGCCGAGAACGTCAAGTATGCAAAAGGTCGTTTCGAGGTTCCTGTCCCGTGGATATCCAACATGAAACCCATGCCAAAGAGCCGAGAAATGGCTCTGAAAAGATTATGCTTCCCCAAAACCAGGCTAATTCAAGAACCACAATTAGGGATAGAATACACGCGAGCCATGCAGCATAACATCGACTCGGGTTACATAGAGTGTTGTTACAGCGATATTCAGCGCAAGCTTGAGGTGGTACCAAACTCATCACCCGGTCGTGAACCCAGAGAAACCGGGTGAGGTCAGAGTGGTTTTTGACTGTGTCGCGAAATGTCAGGGCGTGTCACTCAACGACCATATACTACAGGGCCCAGACTGGACAACACCATTAGTCAAGGTTTTATGTCGTTTTCGGCTAGGAAAAGTAGCCCTCTCTGCGGACATACGCGAAACGTTTCTACAAGTGAAGATGCCCGTTAAAGATAGGGGACGCCTTTTGTCTTCTCTGGTGGCCTGAGAACGATGCAAATCGCGCACTTGACGAGTACAGGCTGACCGTGCACGCCTTTGGGACGGTATCATCTACCTTTTGTGCTAATTTTGCCCTCCGGGAAACCCCCAAGCTTTTCGACGGCACCAGCAGCTTGTTAGGAAGAACAATGGACCACTTCTACGTGGACGATTTCCTGTACTCCTTTGACGATCCAAACGCTGCTATTCTTTATATGACCGAACTGATCGCCACTTTAAATGCCGGAGGATTCAACCTCACTAAATGGATTTCGACAAACAAGAGGTGCTCAATGTTATACCGAAGTCCGAGAAAATGGAGTGTAAGAAAGAGATTTTGGGATCCTCTTCACAAATGGAGCGCACGATTGGGCTTCAGTGGAAACCCAAAGGGGACGAATTCATTTTCACTCTAGACCTACCCAGACGACCAGTCACACGGCGAGGGATCCTATCAGCAGTCTCAAGCCTCTATGACCCCCTAGGTTTTTTTCAACATGGTTGTTACCGGGAAAGTGATTGCTGCAATCGCTGTGCCAAAGAGGGACGGGTTGGAACGAGCCTCTCCAGGGTGACGACGAGAAGCGATGGCGCGACTGGCTGCACAGCCTGGAGCAACTTGGGGAAATAAAAATACAAAGAAGCTTAACAGGTGTCAAGTGCATAAACAATGCCCAACTCCACTTATTTTCTGATGCATCAGAAATAGGCTACGGGATAGTTGCTTACGGCTGCTGGGTTGACGCAAATGGTGGGCGGCACAGTCAGACACTATTGGCAAAGGCGAGAGTGGCTCCACTGAAAACGGTGTCGATTCCAAGGCTGGAAATGACGGCAGCAGTACTGGCCGTGAAAGCCGCGGGGCTGATTAGGAGATGCTTCGACCGGATAGACTGGGAACCAAACTTTTGGACGGATTCAGCCGCGGTGCTTCATTACATAAACAACACTACCACCCGTTTTAACACTTTCGTGGCCAACAGACTCACTGTAATCCACGAGTCGACTAAAACCGATCAATGGCACTATGTGCAATCCGCCAGTAACCCGGCCGACTTCTGCTCAGGAGGCCTGAAAACACTAGAGAGGTTGCGGATGTGGACAATGGGACCGGACTTCCTAATTGCAGCTAAAGAGATGTGGCCAACGCTAATAATACCCAAGGCTGACGATAGTGATATGGAGACTAAAAGACTGACACTGGCTGTGAACTTCAGGGGAAGCGTAAGCCTGATAGAGAAATTGCGCCAATTCCCCAACTAGACAAAAATGTTAAGAGCCGCTGTCTGGTGGACATGGTAAAAAGCACTCTTACTGGTTATGAAAGGCACAAGACCACAAAGCAGATTGAGCGTGGGGACGATACTACCGGGCGAGCTGAATCAAGCCGAACTCGACGTTCTGTGCCTACTGCAACTAGACGCTTTCCCGTCCGAAGCCTGCGAGCTAGCCAGGACAGATGATAACACCAAAGGAAACAGGCTGTTGCACAGCAGTATCCGAGCACTAAACCCCATGCGAATCAACGGGCCACTGAGGGTTGGAGGGCGGCTGACGAATTCAAGCCCAGAGTAGGAAAAAAAACACCCCATAATAATCCCCGGTGACCACCATATAACGAGATGCCTGATAGATCATGTACATCGGGAAGAGGGACACGTGGGCCTGAATCACTTACTGAACAATATACGCCGACGATTTTGGGTGACAAAAGGACCAGCGACGGCCAAGCGAAACATAGGCAAATGCATTACTTGTCGTCGCCGGAGAGCGGTAGCAAGCCAACAAATGATGGCCCCCCCTCCAGCCGTAAGAATCCAGCCGGGATGATGCCCGTTCGTGGAAATTGGCGTCGACTGCTTTGGCCCGTTACTAGTACGACATCAGAGGAGCACCCAAAAGAGGTACGGCTGCCCGATAACATTCCTACAATGCAGAGCAGTACACCTCGAAGTAGTGCATAACACGACAACCGATTCATTGCTAATGGCCCTTCAAAGGTTCATCGCGAGGCGGGTAGTGTCCAAGAATATAAACTCCGACAATGGCTCGAACTTCGTTAGGGCTGATAAGGAGTTAAAGAAATGGTGGAGCCGCTTGGGCGCCGCCAAAATACAAAACCAGACCGTAGCAAAGGGGATAGAATGGCACTTCAACCCACCTTATGCCAGTCATCGTGGTGGTGTTCGAGAAAGGCTGATACGATCGACTAGGAAAATACTCACAGCCCTGACCTCACAACAAACCCTGGATGACGGGACGCTGACTACTTTACTAACAGAAGTAAAACGCATATTGAACAACAGACCCCTGGTGCCGATCGTCCCAGAGCCGGAAGGCGAACGGGCACTCATCCCCAACGACCTATTATTACTCCGATCAAAAGCAGGAGTAGCCACCCCGAAAACCCTGCGTGAACTTACGTTGTTGGATGGAAACAAGTGAACCACTTAGCACAGGCTCTCTAGAAACGATGGACGAGGGAGTACCTACCGACACCGCAGCTCCGGCAAAGGTGGATCTCCAAACAGAGGTCGTTCAGACGTAGCGATGTGGTCATCCTCGTGGAGAGCCACTTAAATAAAGACGATTGGCCGGTTGGAATGATCAAGGATTGTCGTACAGAAATCGATGGCCTCGTGCGCACGGTGGTGGTGAGGACGAACAAAGGAGACGTATTGTGAGATATACGTAAAATATGTCTACCTGAAGGTGACAGTGACGCGGCCGAGGGCGACGCTACCGACCAAACTATACCCATGTCTGCTGATACCAGATGAAGCTGAATTCATTTATCTAACTCTCATGTATTCTCCTGTAGGACCCAACCCCCCACACCCTCATTGAAGTATAATTGTGTTCAATTTCATACAGCATTTACAAAGTACTACGGAGCCAATTGTCCAAACCTTTGCCCGCCACACGACACGACGCTGCATATAGAAGTAACGGGGCTTAGGTCACTTACACATGCCTACATTTTACTCGTTTTTGCCACACAGCCTTTTGTTGACATTGCAGAAAGTCCTCCTTTGATGTGTAGTCATACCTGTGATTTCATTGTAACCCCGGCACACACACACACTCACACACACTCAATCAAGCACATACATCCAGGACAAGACGGCCTTTTACAAGGACAGCATCTACGTGCCCCCTTTACGCCCGCCATCGGTCATTTGGTCTTGTGGAAGATGTAGAGTAGCCTCACGTCTATGTAGCCAATGGGTTAGGTGCGACCAGTAATAGAACGTTGACGACGAGCATTAGGCGCGCGCACTGACAGCAGGGCCTAGGCAGGTGGAAAGAATCATTACCTTTATACCGAACCTTTGACTCTGCTAAGGATCCAGGAGGATTTTGGTGGGCGGCGTAACAGCCGGTCGTGGAAAATTCCCCTTTTTCCCTCGCGATTTAGTGTTTTTCCTAAAATCACTCATTTGCCTACACTATTGACTTGTCTTTACGAACTGGTTGTTTCTGTGGACCAGTTGTTGTTTGTTCGCGCCCAGAGCGCTACTTCGGCACATTCTTGTTCAAGACCTGCGTGACGCACGTGCTGTTTGCTCACACGCTGCTATTCGGTTTCTCGTTGTTGAGTCCTTGTGATCGTATTATTGAGATTTGTATATTTGTGATGCCATTGTTCATGTAATAATCTAGTATCGTAGAATATCACGGATAATCTTTTTTTGATTTCAGGATCCCTTGTGAACTTGGCTACGCGTTGCTCAGACGTTCGTTACGGTCACCAGTGGTGTCATACTAGGCAGTGTTTTGGGTCCACTACTTTTCCTCATTTACATAAATGATGTTTCCAGCGTCGTTCGCCATGGCAGTCTCCACCTCTTCGCGGACTACATCAAATTCTTGTATAGTTTTGATTCTAATCAACCCAGTACAGTTATCAGTGACATACGGCAGGGTGTGACAGCTCTTAATTCTTGGGGCACCATTTCATTAATGACAGTTTCTGCGGAGAATAGCAACATACTTGCGTTCGAATGCAATGTCCCCCCAGGTGTGTTCAGTATTGACGGTCGCCAGATTTCCATCAGCCCGTTAGTGCGAGATTTAGGTTTGCAATATTCAGCCAATTTCACCTTCTCTGAGCATACCACCACTCAAATTGCTAAAGCTAGAAGAATTATAGGCCTGCTTCATAGGACATTCCGTCTCCCAGAAAGCAAATTCAGCACATATAAGACCCACTTTAGGCCCCTTCTGGAACACCGCTCCATAATCTACTCTAAAATGCGCCAGTGGGACAGAATGGCTTTTGAAAAGGTTCAACGGCTAATGACAAGAGAGTTAATTGGCTTTACCACTCAACTCAACTACAGTCAAAGCTGTGAACATCTGAAACTAGATCCGCTTTGGCTTAGACGCATGAAGCTGAACCTCGTATTCTTTCATGGTGTTGTTGTAAAGCGAATGATCGAATCAGCACCGCAGTTCAGAAACCTAAAGGACTCACAATATTCTTCAAGACTGAGAGACAATACAGTTACTGTTCCCATTTCTAGAACTGCTCTTAGATCCCACTTTTTCCTGGTCAAGTATGCAGCTTTATGGAACAAATTACCCCGTGTATGCGTTCTATAAGGCCATCTAAGGCGTTTAAGGCCAATATAAGCAAATACCTGACGGTACAAACTGTAATCCAACTTATAGATCAGTACATAAGTGAAGAAATGGCTTTTGAATTTGGATTAGGTTTCTAATAGTTTTCGAACTCCCTTTTTTGTGGGCCCCATTGTCTTTTGGGCCATAGCCTCGCTTGATTGCTCCACTTGTGTTACTCCCCCTTTCGTTTTTCTGCTGTTCCACATCTTATCCTGTCACTTGCGTTTTCAATTCTCCCTGGATAAAGTCCGACAGGCGCTGTCGTTGAACTTTCTCTGGAGTGCTGCAATAACTGGACTCAAGCCCCAGTTATGACAGCATTTTCCTTCTTCTTCTTCTCCTCTCTCTCCATTCCGTAACTTTCATCCTCTCTTGTTATACCATTTCCTACAGAATGGTTTTATCTTTAGTCCGGTAATTCTGTTCCACCTTCATCTGCTTTGCTAAATCTGGCATCAAATAATTTTCCAGTTCCTCCCACCCTCTCATCCTTTTTCCCATATCCACGGCATGGCTATTAATAACCTGCTTCTTGACATTCATCTACTCACTCTTTTTCTCCCTCTTGCCAGACCTTGCCATATTTCACTTTAATTTGCATACGGATACCTAGCCCGCAATTATAAATCCAGTTCAAAGCTCCATCAAGTCAATACTCACCAGCTAGACGTCACCTGACTTTGATTCACTATTACGCCTGGGGCTCAGGGTTTTGACATCTGGTCTGTAGCCGTCTCACAATAAGGGAAAACAGCCATCCCTATCAGTCTCGGACCCAATGAGCCACGTGTAAAAAAAGGAGGGGTCAAGGAGAAAAGGGAAGTTTACCCTACGGTGTAAATTCGCTCTCCCTCTCTTCAATAAAATAGACGAAAATATTCACTTCATGCTGGGAAGGTCTTGGGCTAATGCTCTCTGCCCCCTTCATTACAGATTGATTTCTGATAACAGCCTAGCCCCAACCTTGCATATGGGAAACCCCACGCTTTCGAGTAAACCTGCAGTTCCTTTTGTCTAGACCAGTACGGGGCGACAGCACGTCATTCGAGTTCTCCACATACGCCTGCCGATCCCGCCTTAGTCAGCTTCAACCCTTTGGGTTTCTTGCAAAATCCTCGACCAGCTTGCTGATGTTTAATGCAGTAGTCGACACACGGTCTGAATAGTTACATTATAGGACCTCTGCTCTGACGACAGCCCGGCATTGATGCGCCTGTGGTTAACAGCTATGGGCAAAGCCTCGCTTGTATTGGTTGTCGGAATGAGGAAAGTAATCATTGCACATTTATAATTTATTATCCGCAAGTTTACTTTTTTATCCCCCTCGAGCCCAAGCTCTGATAACGTTGTCCAAATTCAGCGATGATTTGTCTGGTACCGTGTGGACCCAGTTACAAAACCAAAATTCTTTCTGACACTAGTTCCCTTAATAAACTGTTATTCCTTTAATGATAGGCGCTCACCTTCACTTAGTTCTCTTGTCCCAGGCTACAACTCAGCGGTCTCATCGTCCTTTTTCTTGCACTCCTCCGTTAATCGAATCCTACCACGTGGATTACCATCCTTTAATAACCAATACTCATCGGTCAGAGTATTTGATCACGGTATGTTAGGACCCCATTCCACCTAGCAGGCGCATGTATCCGATTACGCATGACCGCACGGAAAGCCAGCACATTCGCATCCACATTCTGGCAGCAAAGCCATGTGTTGTTTGCCCGCTATGGCATTGCGTCTCCTGCAGTGTACACGAAGTCGCATTGCGCGTTTTACAGACGCTTCTCTTCTCAGCAACCAAGGGTGCCTCCGGATGACGCTCGTCAAGTGACTTTCCTCGGCATGTCCCTCAATGTCGTGGACATGTTGGATCACTAGCTGTATTACAGATCGTCGAGCCGGCAGCAATATGGGGTGCTTCTTGTCAAAGATCAGGCAAGAGTTGGTCAGCCTGCCGTCTACCCGTAGTAGTCCGGTAATGAGTCTGGGATTTAAAAGCTTCAAGTCGCCTCTCGGAGATGGTATCCCTTTTGTCGACTGGTCCCCCTTCACCCGCCCTCTCGACCACCCGGGTGAAAATCTCAAGTTGTACCATCTTGAATATATCGTGTTCTGAGGCTCATAGTTTATCAGAACCTAACGGACCAACTCGTACCCGGCCGGAAAGGCGAGTCCCTTTCATGACCAGCATAGGTCCTTTGAACCTAGCCAATCAAACTAATAAACGGAGTGCCTTCATCCAGGAAGAAAATCTGACCAATCGTGACAAAATGAATGTTGCTTCGACGACCGTGGCCGCCATCACCCCGCCTTTGACCTCCAGTTCCAATTCCGGAGGGGGTTTTAGTCCATACACAGGCCAGTCTTGTTAAGGCATTTGCAGGAACTTCGGTCCCCCTGTCCACATGTCTGGTTGCCGGAAGATGGTCGCACCCCGGGAGCACAGATCTTCTGGGTTATCGCCAGACCTGACATGTTTCCACCGGTTCACGGCCGATTCGTCGTGGATGATCTTGAGCCGGTTAGCCACGAAAGTACTAAACCGGCTCCTGACGTTGTTAATGCAGTGCAGTACTATAGTCCAGTCCGTCCAGAAACTGTCCGATCAAATGTAGAAGTCAAAGCACCTCATTACCGCTTGCATCGCCTTGACCGCTAACACGGCTGCGCTGAGTGCTAGGCGCGGGATCGAAACAGTCTTCAGTGGGGCAAAGCGGGCTTTGGCGAACGGGATCCTCGTAGCATACTGGCCATACCCCGTGCACTATCGTCAGCATACCACGGCTCCGTAACCATTTTCGGATGCGTCAGAAAAGGCGCGCAGTTTTCCTGTCCGTGTTGCATGACCAGGGGGCAAACATTGTGGAATCCTTATGTCCCCTAGTTTATTTAAAGTGTTCAGGAATTCTTCCCCTTCCAGCCGGTCTTCTCGGTCCGGAGGCTGGTCCAACCCGAATTTCTTACAGCAGAGTCGCCACAGCAGGATTTTTCCGGGTGATAGCCAGGGAGAGACGGAACCGAGCGGGTCAAACAAGCTAGAGACCACAGAAAGTAAGCCACGACGGGTTACCGGCAGCTCGGGAACGTTTAGCCCGAAAACAAAGTCGTCCGTTTCCGCGTCCCATTGTATTCCTAAAGTGCCTTCGGTGGGGAGTGGAGAGCCGTCCAAATCTCTAGCCCTTCCGGCGCTCTCGTGGTACGGATTGGCTTCGAGCACTTCTGAGGCTTTCGACATCTATTTCATCAGATGGAAGCCGCCTTCTTCTAGCAATCTTGTTAGGCCACTGAACTGCGCCAGGGCCGAGACCACATCACTGAATGACCCAAGATAGTCGTCCACGTAGAATTTTCTGATGAAGCTATCTACCACCGACTGGTGAACCAAATCTCCATGCTTGTTCGCTGATTCTCTAAGGGCGTAGTTCGCACAGAATGGTGATGATATGGCTCTGAAGAGGTTGACGGTCATCCTGTAATGTATCACTGCGTTGTCCAGGTTGTTCTCTTCCCACCACAGGAAAAGCGATGCATCTCGTCCTTCTGCAGGTATTTCTACCTGGTGAAACATTTCCCTGATATCGGCTGACAAGGCCACTCTACCCACTCTGAAACGGCACAAAACTTGGATCAGTGGCGTGGTCCAGTCAGGCTCTTGTAGTAGACGATCATTTACCGACTTGCCTTGGAACTTGGCCGCACAGTCGAACACCACCCGCAATTTTTCGGGTTTTTTTGGGTTGATATCCGGGTGATGAGGTAGGTACCAGATCCCCTTCCGGTAGTCGGTGGTGGCAGGTACCCTTTCAACATAGCCTAGAGATTCTTTTCGCTTCAGTGAATCTGCATATCGTCCTCATAGATATTGGTCACGGACGAAGCGTTCTTTCAGTCGAATTAGTCTTTGTAGAGCATAGTTTCTGTTGTCAATCCAAGGGTCACCTGCTGAGCCCTATGGGAGGGTAAGCTTGAACTGTTTTTTAAGGCTCCCAGTTCCTTACCTCACTGTTTGCAGAGCGAAGTGGCCCACTTGCAACAACGACAACCTCCCGTCTCCGATGTTCTGAAACTCCTTTTAATACAGCCGCAGCAATAGGTACTCTATACAGTTCATTCCGGCCGGTACGTAATCTACGGAACCGCGTTCTCCTACTGGACCATATAACATCCATCCCAGAGCTGTGCGTACCGCACACGGTGCCTCGCGGTTGCCTGCTCTCTGGTCAAGTATCCAGTGTGTCTCTGGTACGTCGCAACCGATGAGGAGGTCCACTCCGTCGTCCTCCCAGCCTACAACCGTTAAGTCCTGCAGGTGGGGCCATCTAGTCAAAATTGCTTTCACCGACCGTGGTGCTCGCATGGGGAGATCAGCCAGTGGGAATGCCTTCGTTCACTCGATTTGCTCGTTGGTGTCTAAGGTGATGAGATGTAACCCCAACCCGCCGGCAGTCATTAATTGCGTTCCGCATACCTTGCTCGCTGCTAACGACGTCGTACTTTTAGCGAGCCGGTGTTGGTCGGCAAACCTTTCCTCCACCAGGGTAGTGTCCGATCCACTGTTAACGGGTGCCAAAGCTTTGACCACCCCAGTTGGGGGTCATCACCCCCACGGCAACTACTCCCAAAAGCACTGGTTTACTGGTAGACCGCGAAGTTCAACAAATCACACTGGGCTTGACGTTTGCCTCTGGTGTTGCCTCTGTGGCCTGGTGTAACAATCGACGGTGTCTGCCGGCGCAACCTTCGTGACCACATCTGGTCTTCTTTCGGCAAGCTGCCGCCCGGTGCGAGGCTTTGAGGCATATAAAGGACGCACCTGCCGAACTCCCCATCCCCTAACGTTCGTCTATCGTGGCACTGATGAACTTGGGGCATTCAATTAGCCCATGGCTAGCATCACAGGACCTGCAACTTGGATGCGCTATAGCCTCACGTGAAATGGCGTGTGCATTGGTCCAGTGCTGGTATTTTGGATGTTCCCGTTAAGTGGTTTGAGCCTGGCTAGTGCTGGATTTGCTTACTCGGTTACTGTCCCGGATGAGTCGGCTATCTTGGTTTGCCTGTTCAAGCATCCGGTCAAGTCTTCGAACTCAGGCTCACGGTCGACTCGGTTTATACTTTCCGCCTCTTCCGCCCATCTACCCTGTAGTTCGGGAGAAAGGTGAAGGACTATGTTTTCTAAGGTATGCATTTCATCGAGATCAGCCCAGCAAACTAAATGGTCGAGGGCTATTGAACAGTTCTGCATTTTGATCACCAGGTCGGCCACTGTTTAGACGTAGCCCCTGGTTCTTTCGGCCTCTACCATCACGTTCTCTATTAGGTTACGGGCTACCTTGAAAGGCTGGCCAAACAGGTCCCCCAAGATCTCCCTTGCTTGCGTGTAGCCTTGTTCTGGGTCGAGCATGGTGCACCCATCGATGGCTTCTCTTGCTCGGCCCCAACAGTAATCAGTTAGGTACAGGAGCTTTTGCCCAGGGTCGGTTATCTTGTTTTCGACGAAAGTTTCGAACTGCCTGATGAACTTGCAGTAGTGTTCAGGTCGTCCGTCGAAAACCGCCAGTTCCATTCTCGACAGATCGATCGTTGGTGGCGTTGATGTTTTATATTGAAAGACTGGTGCAGGGTTTCCTATTTTATTCTGCCCCAATCTGTCGGATAGGTCGTAGTCGTTTGTCTTCTGCTCACTCTCGTTCTGTCCGTACTTCACTTCTGCTTCCTGGGCCTGTTGTCTAACTGATAATAGTTGTTGTTCTAGGTCTAATACCATTAGCCAAGTAGATCGACATTTTTGCAATCCATATTACCCTCAGTAATACATGAGCTAGCATTGACCGGACTAGGTGACCTAGCGTTAACTAAGGAATCAAAATTACCCAATACCTCCCCAGTGACTTACCGTATCACTTCTTGTCCAGATTGTAATTGCTCCGACACTTTTCTTGGCACGTTGAGTACTTTCCCGTTCCAGGTTGATCAGTTGAGCATTTTAAGACACTTTTGAGCAACGCGTAACCAAATTCGCAACGGATCGCGAAATCAGAAGGCGATTATCCGTGAAATCCTACGACACTAGATTATCAGAATAACAATGACACGGAACAGATATAAACCTCAGTTATGCAATCACAAGGACTCAAAAAACGAGAACCGAATTACGGCTTGCGAGAAAGGAGCATGTGCGTTAGGCAGGTCCAGAACAAGGATATGACAGAGCGACGCGCTGGGCGCGAACAAACAAGCGTTGGTCTGTCAATACAAACAGTGCATAAAACAAGTCACTAGTGTAAACTGGTGATGGTAAGGAAATATGGAAACTGCAGATGTTTTGGGGGGGATTTTGCGCGACCGGTAGTTACAATGCCCATGATCCAAGACACTAAGAGTGTGATGGAACTCTAACGTCATGGTTGTCTTTCGCCTAGACGGTGGGGAGAGCGTTTCCTCTACTCCTTTTTCAGCCAACTGAAAGAACAAATTCAGTCTTGTAACAAAACTGGGAGGAATTAACGAAGCCACGGTAGTAAGTGCCTATCTCTGTGTGTACCACTGAAAGAGTTCTGGCCCACCCTATCACTCTTTTGCAACCTGATACCATTTGGCGGTAGGCTGACACCCTATCCCTTTCAGTATATAAGTTATATAAGGCCACCGTGGACCGTGGAGGGTTGCCACAGGACTGGAAAAAAGCAGCAACGATAGATATACATAAGGAGGGGCCCGCTCTGGAACGGGAAGCTGAAGACGCTTTAGTCCAACCTGCATCCTATGCAAAGTGTTAGAGAAGATCATCTGAGCGCAAGTCTGCAAGCACCTACTAGAGAATTCCATGCTTTACCCAGCGCAACATGGATTTAAAAGCAGATCTTGTTTGACCTATGTCTTGAGCTTCCTAGAAGAGGCCACTCAAAAAGCTGATGAAGGCAAACAGGTAGAAGTGTGTTATCTTGACTCTAGAATGGCATTTGACTCGGTAAACCACCGGCTTCTGCTAATCAGGTCGAGGTCATTCGGCATAAATGAGCAGGTTCATGAAGGGTTGGGGGAGTTCCCTACAAGTAGAACGTTCTACGTCAGAGTAGGTGAAAATAACTCTAAATTAGAAAACGCTACCAGTGGAGTTCAGCGGGGTTCCATACTAGGCCTACTTCTGTTTCTTCTGTTTATTTATGATTTAGCCTCAGACATGGGCCACCAAGAGCCTTCTTCGCAGATGATGTGAAGTTAGTGGGAGCTCAGGGAAGAGAGCTGGGCAGGGACATACAACCCGTTCTTAACTGGGCACAAGAAAGGGACTTACTTCTAAATACTGGGAAGAGCCACTTATTGTCACGGACAGTGACAAGCCTGACGGTTGCACATGACCAAGGCCCGTTTACTATAGAGGCAGCAAACAGGGTGAAAGACCTTCGAATTTTGGTGACTTCCGATCTCAAGTAGTCAGATCAGTATGCAGCGGTTGCAAAAAGGGATCGCCGTGAGCTCTTCAGGTCGAGATCAACGTTTTCGTGCAGACAGCCAAGGGTTTTCATTCCAGTATACATGTCTATAATCACACCTCTTTTAAAAAGCTGTGTTCAGACATGGTCACCCTTCAACCAAAAAAAGACACCTGTTTGGAGAACGTACCAAATTTAGCAGCGCGAATGACTGAAGGTCAGAGGGGCAAGACATATGAGCAGAGACTCCAGGTCTTAGGGCTTTTCTCTATGGCAAGGACGAGACTACGAGGAGATCTCAAGGGGACATCTGAAATAATCAAAGGCTTTGCTGGGTCTAGACCGGAGAGTCTATTCCATATGGCAACAGATTCCAGAACAAGATGTCGTGAGAAGAAGCTGGCGAACGTTCGACCTGGGCTGATAGCTAGATCTCACTTCAGTAACAGGGTGGTTACCTGCAGGAATAGACTGGGTAATAGAACTGGGGACTTTCCAGGCATTCAAGGACGCCCTAGATCGCAAATGGAGTGAGATCGTTTATGACAGTGAGTTTTGAGCATGTTACTAGACAGACGGATGTGATACGTTTGTTTGTTGAACGTTTCCATTTGTCACTCAGTGACTCAGTGTAAGCTCACGATGCATAATGACTCTCTCAGTTGATGAGCAATGAGGTTTTACTCTTCCCTCCTTTTTTGGCGGGTTCTTCGAGGAAGTAAACGGCGCAGTGGTGGGTGCCTACCTAGTGCGGGTACCATCGAAGGAATTCTGGGCGATCTATTTGCAGTGGCCATTGCGTGTCCCGTGCAAACTGAAACTGAACTGACCTGACCACAGGGGTCTCCAATACCCGAAAGTACTGTAGGAAAAGAAGAGGTGTACGCGTAGCTGCAAACCTTGAATAGAAATAAGGCCGCAGGACCAGGTGGGATTCATCCGGCTGTCTTTCAGCCTCTGAACTTGGTCCTGACGGCTCCGGTGACGAAGCTGTATGAAACGTCACTTGGACAGGAGATTGTGCCAGGAGACTACAGGAAGATCAGAGTGGCGGGAATTCACAAGAGCGGACCCCGGCAAAAGACCAGAAATTACCGGCCAGTTAGCTTAACTTCGGTACCGCGTAAATGCCTGGAGCGAATAGTCAGGAAACAGATCTCTAGGCATTTGGTGCGGTACAAACTCATATCAAATGCTCAGCATGGGTTTGTGGCAGGACGATCTTGTCTGACGGACCCCCCGCTGTTCCTCGACGAGGTAACCAAGAGCCTGGACGAAGGACAGTCGATTGCTGTCTGTTGCTAGGACTTCAGCAAGGCGTTTGATTCTGTGAACCGCAGATTTCCGGACGTCAAACTGCGGTCTATGGGAATTGTTGGGGAGGCAAGGCAAAGGATAAATAGTTTTTAGCAGGGCGAACTTTTAGTGTTGAGTTGGGAAGTCATGTCTCAAAACCGGAAGGTGTAACAAGTGGGGTGCCCCAGGGCTCGGTGTTCGGCCCTGTGCCCCTCCTCATCTTCGTGAACGATCCAGCACTTGGGCTTACAAACCGAACCTTTATGCTTGCCGATGACGTCAAAATATCTTGAGTAGATATAGAACTTGACGTGTTAGCAGTAGAAAACTGGTCACGCAGATGGGACCTTCCACTAAACCTCACCTAGTGTCAAGGATTGACCACAAATACAGGGGCTAGTGGGAATAGTGTGGGTTCGTTTCAAGCGGTCTCTCAGGTCAAACACTTGGGCGTTATAATGGACAACAGCTTCAAGCCTTCGAAGCACTGCATCGCAGCGGCCAATATAGCCAGAAGAGAACTCTTTTGAGTTAGATCCATTATGTCCTGTAGAGATCTGGAGATTTTCGTTCCGATATATCAGGCCATAGTTAGGCCGCATATGGAGTACTGCGTGCAGGCCTGGGCACCGTACTTTCAGAAAAATATGGACTGTCTGGAGAAAGTGCATACGGCGTCTCTGTGCCCTAGATCTCATTCCAACGAAAAGGTGGTTCGTTCGCGAGGATTTGAAAGAAACCCTAAAGTTAATGAAGGGACTGCCGGGTATAAATCGAGATCTTTCCTCTCCGAACCTAGAGAGGGGCACAAGGGACTAAGCCTTAGATTACAAAGAAAGCACTCGAGGCTCCAAATTAGGGTGAATTACTTCTCTAATAAAGTGGTACCCAATTGGAGTAAGCTCTCGGAGGAGGTCATGAATACCACAACAGTGGGGACTTTTAAGAAAGCGGTGGACCTGTGTTGGGTGGCAGTACACCCCGAATTATGTTAAGCAGTTTTTAGGGTCAGACACAGTTTACTCATTGTTTCCACCTTTCTCTGCCCGGGCTGATAATGCTCGAAATTCCTGCCTTTCCGAGAAGGAAAATCGAGTAGTGTTTGGAGCTGTTTGGAACTGAACTGCGGTACGCCAGCGGTGCGGTCGTCTCCCTCGGTGAGTGTAGCTGTTTTTGAAATTTTTAGAACACAGCTCGTCCCCCTCCATTTAAGTTTATCTTTATCTGTGCTGACTGGATCCTGAATAATGTCAATGCCCCCCACCATTGATATAACCGCTTGCTCAGATGAGGCTACTTCCCCCATGAGGCAGTGCGATTCCCCCTCCGTGGCCAATGCCTCACTCCTCAATCCGGACGAAACGGTCCTTCATAATGCGCTGGAAACGGATGCACTAAAATGTGCAGTCCAAAGTCAGGCTGCAGAGATAGCCGAGCTAAGGAACACCGTCCGCACCCTTAAGGATGAGCTGTCCAGCCTGAGGAGTTTGGTAATAAAATCCCTCCCGGTGTCCCAGGCAGCCGACCAGGTTTGTAGAGTTTCTGAGCAGCAAATTCTTGACGCCGCAAAGATTTTACAAGATACCAAGAATTGCTCCAAGCGAGTCATCCTTTGGGGCCGCTTCCTCAGTTCAGATCACCCTCATGACACCTACGCCCAGGTGTTTAACCGCCTTAAGCTCCCTTTCCCACTTAAAGGTCGGTGTAAGTCAAATCTCGCAAATCGAGCAACGCGTAGCCAATTCAAACGAATCCCAAAAGCAGAACAAGATTGATTCGTAGCTTCTACGGTACTAAATTGAAATGCACAAAGGATACAAATATATACGAACCACAAGTATGCGGCCAAATAGGCTTCACAGTAAAACCCAAAGGTCCAAAGCCCGTGGCTCAAGCACGACAGTCAGAAACGGTTCAAGGCCAAATTCAAATGTCTCACATGGATAAACAAACGTGAAAATGTGTGGTGTATGAGCGAGCTTTCCAAGATAATGTTAAATATAGTCAAATTCACAGAGCGCGTTGAACATTTAGAAGGATTTTCAGTATTCGTTCTTTACACCGCCGGCCAAAATCCTTCCGCGAAAATGGTTGTCTAAGGTTCAGGAAGGGGTCATGATTCTCACCCTATCTACCTTTAACTTATTGTTAGTGCCTGTGGTTACTAACTTCCTGTGTTATCTGAACGTGAAACAGGTTTTCGCCGTAGTCATCATCGCACAATCCATAAGGAATCAATTCCAAATCCCGCTGCACAACTTGAGATTGACATATTCATCAGGAGACCGGCGCACATAGTCAGACGCACGATGAAGATGAAGGCTTCGCAGAGTGAAGTGTTTCGCCGCACGAAATAAGTCTAAGCATCACAAGCAGTAACCCATTGCAGCAACTGGTTAGACTAATTTTGTTTACAAGCATGAGCGCAGAAGCTGAACACAGGTGCAACGCCTAATGAGATATCGCGTAAAATTGACAGGTCACGAACCAGTGGAATTACACAAAATTAACGCATCAAATCTTCCGAAAGAAATGAAAACCGGTTTCTGATTATGAATAAATTTCGAAAGCAAGTGTACGGCGGACAGTATCGAAATACACATGAACACGGAGATTGATCGAATACTGGCATCTATCAGAGTATTTCAAAGTTTTTCTGTGCACAAAATATGTGACAATCAATATTGTATAAAATGTAAATAAATGTTCTTCTTTAAAGATAATAATAGTTTCACAATGTGCTCACAGCTAGTATGCCTCACCTGAACTGTTCAAGTGAAATACCGGTGAATTTCTCTTCTTCGCCTATGTGCACGCTAGATAGAAACTGGAACTAAGTACATTTGCAACCTTTCAGAAAAAATGGGTCCAGTTGATTACTTGTAGAGCATGAAATGCAATAAAGTGCTGAGAAACTCGGAGCGAGGCGGTCTGCGAGCTACTTTGTCTTTTGTGTGTGGTTTCGAGCTCGAATCATAAACATTTATCTCGCTGTTTCCTGCTACGAGTGGATTAACTATCTGATGTCTTGAACACGTTCTTCGTTTCTTCCGTTTCCTGCAATGTAACACAATTGTAGGATCTGTCCAATAGGCAAGGTTCAGTTCGGCGGTAGTGCAGTTTTCTTTTAGCACTCGTGCTACCTTAAAACCCAATACCAGTGCAGTCGTTTTGAGCTCGTTTAGGGATACTGACTTCAGCTCAGCAATTTTTGTTTTGGCAAAGGGTACTTTGTTTCGCCACCGGCCATGCAGTTCCACCCAGGTACCGTACACTGTCACTGGGTCGGCAAATTTCAAGTTGCTTTGGGTGACCTGCTGGTGTCCTTTTTTGAGATATTTCAAAAACCTCCGGGCAACTTCTCCTTTTCTCGATAGGTGACTTGACGGTGGTCTCTTGGGTATAGCAACTTCATGTTGCCCACTGTGACGTCCCGTCTTTTAATTCGCCATCGAAAGCACCGACTGGTCCTTTGAGTGAACTTCGCTTTCCTGGGATGGACCGTTGGATTCAATATCGAAAGGCTGATTGTGTTCTACAGAGGTACTTCTCTCAGCAACATTTGAGCAATTTATTGATGCCGATTGTTGAAGTTCGCTCGTCAGGGGTCCGAGAAGTGTCCAGCCTAGTATCGTTCGCGTAGCGAATGGTTCTTTTCGATTGCTTATGCTCTGTTCAAGCACCCAGTGAGCCTCTGGTACATTGCATCCAATTAGTATGTCGACGTTGGGGCTAGACACTTCTTCGAACTCTATGTCCCTGAGATGAGACCATCTCTTGGCGATCGATCTAACAGAGTCGACTGGTCTCATCGGCAAGCTGTCTATTGCAAAAGCTTCCGGAATTTCTACGGTCCCCTCATCAGATAAAGACGTTAACTGCAGGGTCAGCCTCTTAGAATTGCTAACATGACCCCCTGCAATCGTGCTGATAGTGAGCGAGGTAGGCTCGCCTACTAGTTCACAGCTTTCTACAAGCTCGCGAGTAATCAGCAAGGTATCCGACCCCGTGTCCAAAAATGCATCGACCCTCCTCAGTCCTTTAGGTGTCACGATACCGACAGGTAGGATGCCTAATCTTGCCGGTTTGAAATCATCATGTCCCGTTGAACAGACAATTTTGGGTTCATCCGGCTGAATAGGTCTATTATAATAATAATAATGGTTTATTTCGGAAGCGCCCGAAGCATGCCATGTGCATGATCATGTAGATACAGGTGATGGAATGGACAGATATAATTCATGGAAATATGGAGACTCTCATTAAAATATTGGGTAAAAAGGCTCAGAAGGGTGAATAAGGTAGGATGAAAATAGTATAAACGTATGCACACCATAGAAATTGTGTGGAGTTTAAATGAGCTCAAGAGCATATTTGAACGGACGCCCAGTGAATTTGAAATTCAAGGTCAGGTGGACTGAATGGCTGGTCCCGGGCGGTTACATATGGAGGCAGACTGGTAAACATGAGAAAGGCTGTAAATCGGTATAAAGAATTGCAGTAGCGAGGAACGATGGAGAAAAAGGTGAGGTGCATTGCAGTGGATTAGATGACAATGAATCATTGGTACTTTGCAGTGAATTGTCGGCGGACAGGACACAAAACTCACCGTAAAACAGGCAGCGAGCAATGCAAGACGTAGAGGAATGATCAGATGACAAAAACGATTTAGAAGGATTGGATACGGTAGATGTGAGGCACAGATGTAGAGTTGATGGATGCTTATGATGACGGTCGTTGGGATGATAGCAAGAGAAATGGCAGGTGAGGAACTGCAAGATGCAGAGCGCGTGCACATAGATATATATGCGTAAGTTTATATATATATATATATATATATATATATATATAGATTAACTGTATATATATGTATAGGTTTAAGAGAAGCAGGAGCAATAACAATGGGGTCCTAGAAAGAAATTATCAGTCAATAGGAGGAGTAGGTAATGTTAGATCAATTGGTTGTAGGATTAACTTTGGAATTTCGTGGTGGATTAACTTCATGACAAGTGCACGTGGCAGCCCAACGGAGAGAAAAATGGAAAGTGGAAGCACAGAAGTGATGAAGACTGTTAGGAGCAGTTCATGGAAGAGTGAAGATGAAAGACAGGATCAAGGAAAACAGGTAAGAATGGGTCTAATTATTTGATCAATGCAGGTGCAAGATGTAGTGACGGACCAGAGGAATTGGGTAGTGACAGGTCAAACAATTTGGAACTGTTGAGAAGGCCATGCAGTAACGATTGATGATTACCCAAGCATCCGTCTTGGTTGCATTTCACTCTTAAGCTGCATTCAGAGGCTCGATGAGAGTTGTTCAAACACATAAAGCATGGGCCAATCCTTTTTTCTGCGCACCACTGATCGGGTTCACTCATCCCATGAAAGGTCGGACAATCTGGTAACCGATGCAGGGAGTTGCATAGCTTGCATTCAGCTGACCTCTCGGGTTCTTGACTTATCATGTGCATGTTAGCCAAAGACTGGGTTTGGTTACAGTCCTTCTCCACAATTTGAGATGTTGGTTCCCTTCGCGCCAGTCTGCAACTTTCGCGTACGATTTGTCCAAATCGACTGTTGGCGATACGGGATTGACGACCTATGAACTCCGTCAAATCGTTGAACGTAGATTCCCGCTCAAGCATATTTATTTTTTCAGCTTCCTCTGCCCATCGGCTCTGTAAATCATTAGATAGACATCGGACAATGCATTCCTGTGTGTGTAATGCATTCAGATCAGACTGGTATCCTAAATGCTCAGTGCTATACTGCAATTCTGCATTTTTATCACCAAACTCGACAGTGATTCAGCCTTGCCCTCAGTCCTTTTCGCCTCCAATAAAACACTATCAATTAGGCTTCTAGCCACCTTGAATGGTTGTCCAAACAAATCTTTCAGGATTCTGCGCGCCCTGATGTACCCCATTGGTGGATCAAGCATCGCGCAGCCTTCGATAGCACTTTTGGCTCTCCCACGACAGTAATGTAATAAATACAAAAACCTTTGACCAGGATCTGCAACTTTGCACTCAACAAAATTTTCGAATTGTTTCATGAATATACAATATTGCTCGGGGTGCCCGTCGAAGTGGGACAGCTCCACTCTCGGCAGGTCAAGAGCCAAAACCTCGGTAGTTTCAGGCTGTCTCAAGGGTTTATATTCGTCGATCACAGTGCCTTTTCGATGTTGACATCGTGAACTACATGGACTCTTTGCTGGCTCTCTGAGACCAGTTCCTTGTGTAAGGGGCTCTGCTTCCTTTCTGGCTAACCACAGCTCGTTTTCTAATTCTATTACTCTCATTCTATAAGTACTAATATCGTCAAACGCATCGCGGTTAGAGAAATATGACCTGGCACTGACAGAGCTAGTAAACTTAGCATTATCTAGAGAATCAATAACACCCGAACCATCCCCACAGACTTGCCGAGTTATTTCCTGTTGTCTCAAAAGGTCCTTGCATCCTCGTCTGGGCATTTCCAATGAGTTTTCTTGTCCAGGTTCCACTTGTGTACTGTAAGTCAAATCTCGCAAATCGAGCAACGCGTAGCCAATTCAAACGAATCCCAAAAGCAGAACAAGATTGATTCGTAGCTTCTACGGTACTAAATTGAAATGCACAAAGGATACAAATATATACGAACCACAAGTATGCGGCCAAATAGGCTTCACAGTAAAACCCAAAGGTCCAAAGCCCGTGGCTCAAGCACGACAGTCAGAAACGGTTCAAGGCCAAATTCAAATGTCTCACATGGATAAACAAACGTGAAAATGTGTGGTGTATGAGCGAGCTTTCCAAGATAATGTTAAATATAGTCAAATTCACAGAGCGCGTTGAACATTTAGAAGGATTTTCAGTATTCGTTCTTTACAGTCGGTCCACTTGATTGGTAACCAAACGCACCAACCGGGTTCACGGTATTCTCATTGTAATGGGTTCCACAGATGCAGTCAAACGAATTGTTTCTTTGGCCGCAAAGCTCAAGGAGGAAATTAAAGGGCTCAAGGGCGTATCCATTGATAAGCCACTTCACCTGAGGCTCCGCAGTGAGAAGGCTAAGCCAAAAATTCCACAAAAAGCCGATCCTAAGCTCAGAGTGCTGCTAGTCGTCCAGGTAACTCGCCTTGAAGACCGAGCTGCATGCCCACCATCCCTCGCTTCCCTACTGACACCATTTCCCGTCGCCGAAAGTACTCCCAGCAGTAGGCCTAGTGCCACTAAACATCGGTCGCCTACGAAAAGCATCCCAGGCCCCATCATAGCCAACAAGACTGTTTCAACGGACGAGACTCACTCATCCTTGAGCCCAGACATAAACCTGCAACCTGTTTCTACTGAAAGAAGCAGTGAGGAGGTTAAAGCACCAGATAATATATCTGGTGCTGTCATGAAAAATAAGCTCACCAACAAGAGAACTCAGAATAGGGCATCAAGCAGTGCGCAGAAGGGCAAACCACAAAAGGCAGCCCACCCTTTTCGGAGACCGAAGGATGTAGGCCGTCCACCTGGACTGATACCCCTCAGGTTACTAGACATCAAAACCTACCGGTCCCCCCAGCAGTCCGCTTACCCTCTAGCCCTCCAATATCTTCAGCCCCCGACTCTTCCAGGACCTCCTTTCCATCCTCAAATCCCCCTCTTTCCCCCTCCTCAAACCCAAAACCAGCTGCCTCTGGCGATTCTGCAACAACTCCTGAGCATGTGCTCAAGTGTTTTTACAGCAATTGCCTGAGTGTGTTGAATAAGATCCCGGAGCTTCGGCAGCTTGCAGTGGATAAGGAGCCTCAGATCATAGCCCTCACAGAAACCTGGCTCACCCTTGACATACTTGATGCCGAAATATCCATTCCGGGATACTTCACAGTAAGGCAGGACTAGAGTGAAGGTCGTGCCGGCGGGGTCATCATATACCACTGTATTTCGATCCCTCCTCCCACCTTACTGACAACCCCAAACTTTTCATGTATTGATTGTTTGTGGGCTGTGTTTAACCTTTCTAGGACAGACACCCTATTGCTTGGGGTTGGCTACCGTCCTCCCGCATGCAATTCAACTGACAGCCTAGGTCTCATAGACTTATTAGGCTCTCTGAAAAGCCATACAGACTTCACCCATCTGTTAGTCACTGGTGACTTCAACTCTCCCAGTACAAACTGGCAAAGAGCTGATGCCCCGGATATCACTTTCGGTAAACCCTTCCTTGATCTCATACTGAAAAACTCATGGGTGCAGAACGTAAGAGATCCGACTAGATATCGCACAGGCCACGCCCCGTCCCTACTAGACCTGGTCATCACCAATGATCGTTTCCTAATAGATGTGGTGCATTACTTGCCGCCCCTCGGCAAAAGTGATCACATTCGCATTGGATTCGATTATTTCGTGAAATGGCCTCCTCTTCCGTCAGAAACTAAAATTTTGAGATCCTTCAAAAGGACCAACTTTGACCAAGTCTGTGCATTTTTTCGCCCCCAGCTAAATTTAACTAACCCAGGTAACTCTGCGGATGAAATGGCAGAGAATCTCAGAGAGTTAATCTCCTTAGCTGATAGGCATTTTGTCCCCAGAATTCGTCGCCCATAGACCGCTTAGCGACCCCTCCCTCGCCCCATTAGGCGCATTCTAGACGGACGCGCACGCCTCTTTGCTAGATATAAAGCCACAGGCCTTGCCCGTGATGCAGAAGACTTCAGGATCATGAGGAACATATGCAAAGACAAGATTAGGTCCTATCAGAATGCAGTCCAGCGATCTGTACTTGATCGAGCACGGACCAATAAGGCATTTTTCTTTCAGTACATGCGCCGTCTAAGGAGCACAGCTCCGACGCCATCAGCTCTCAAAGATAGTGCCGGATCTCCAATCACTTCCCCTAGCCAAGTAGCCGAGGCATTCAGCTCCTACTTCCGTACAATTTTCAGCTCCATACCCATATCATCCCACCCTACCATGCACCCGTTAACTCTGACCACTACCCTTAACCGCGTAACTATTCCCATTGGTGCAGTCGCCCAAGGTTTCCGACGGCTCAAACAATATTGCTCTATGGGTCCTGACCTAATCCACCCCCGTATTCTCAAGGAAGCCGCGGATACATTAGCTGCTCCTTATGCCTCGCTTTTTCAGCAATGTGTTGACGATGGAGTTTTCCCCCGTAACTGGAAAAAAAGCAGTGATCGCACTCATCTATAAGAAGGGTAGTAGACACCTTGCTTCTAGTTACAGACCCATAAGCCTCACTAGCATCCCTATCAAAATTTTTGAGGGAATTCTTAAGGGTGAGATTCGTTCCCATCTTCATAGAAATAAGATCCTCTCCCCGTCCCAACATGGGTTTCTTCCTGGCAAGCCATGCATCACCAATATGCTTACTGTCATGGATAGTCTAACGAAAGCCTATGATGATGGCCAGCTCTCACACGCTGTATTCATCGATTTTGCTAAGGCCTTCGATAAGGTCCCACATGCCCCTCTTCTTTATAAGCTGCAGACGGACGGGATCACAGGCTCCATGTTGGCCATCCTACGTAGCTTCCTTACCGACCGCACCTTTGTGGTTAAAGTCGGGAATGTTTTGTCTCAACCCTCCCCAGTAACAACTGGGGTCCCCCAAGGGTCGGTCTTAGGTCCTCTTCTTTTCCTGATCTATATAAACGATCTACCGACAGCCCTTCCTGCGAACATTGCCATGTACGCAGATGATGTAACCCTCTGGAGTTCAAGCGTTGAAGACCTGCAAATTGCAGTTTATGAAACAAAACGCTGGTCCGAGGATTGGAACCTCCCAGTTAATGATGACAAATGCGTGAGCATGTCTTTCGGCGGAGAGACTGGTCACACGTTTTCCATTAATGAAGCAGCCACTCTGCCAAGGGTTGACCGACACAAGGTGCTCGGTTTCTGGTTAGATTGTAACTTATCCTTCTCTCATCATCATGAACTTGCGAGCAAGTCTGCCTTTCGAGTCCCAAACATGATTCGAAGGTCCTTCTTGCGCATATTTAAGGATGATTTCCCCATAATTTTCGGCACTTATATCCGACCTCTGCTGGAGTACGGTAGTCAAATAGTGCATTCTGGTTTTGTCCGAGACCGTGAGATCCTAGAAAGGGTTCAGCGGGCCTCCACCAAGGCAGTAAGGGGTCTATCCCATCTACCTTACCCCGTCCGCCTCTCACTCCTCAACCTCTATCCCCTTGACGTAAGACGCGTAAGAGGTGATCTGTTTTTGATGTTTCACCTTTTTGAAACAGGTCAAAGCGATTGCTTCTTCTCCGTCTGTCCAGCCTCCTCTCTCCGTGGTCACAGCAGAAAAGTTTTCAAACCGAGGCCACGCACTTCACTAGGGATTAACTTATTTAGCTATAGGGTTATTGCTATGTGGAATGCACTTCCGGAAGATATTGTTCTCTCGCAGAACAAAACTATCTTCAAGAAAAAGCTAGACCTCTACCTGGGTCTCTCCCAATAATTCCCTTTGTCAAAAAAACAAACAAAATAGTTGTCTTTTATCGCATATATGCCACCCCCGCCCCCTTCTTTTGCTCTCGTTTCAGCTCGGTGAATCCGACAGAAGATCAAAGATTTTCTAAAGAATCGGGACAATTGGGCTCAAAGCCTCGAACCCGTGTAGTACTTCAAGACTTCAAGACTACGGAAACGGGACGACAACACAGCTACCTGGACACACTTTGTCTCTAGCCAAACCAAGTCCTATGCAAGTGGTACGAGATATTTCCTCGCAGTGAGCCTTGAGTATATTAACCGGATGGATGACGGGTAGCAATGTGGTCCTTCTGGAGTATGTTTTAATAGACTTTTTCGCTCATTGAATACTGTCTCAGTGAACGCTCACGACGCATAATGTCTCTCGCAGTTGATGTGCGATGAGGTTTTCCTTTTCCCTCTCATTTTTAGCGAGGATTCGACGAAATACACTCCGCCGTGGTGGGTGCATAACTGGTGTGCATACCATCGAAGGAATTCGGGAAGCTCGATTGGCCGTGGCTATTACCTGTCCTGTGCAAACTGAACTGAACTGAACCTGACCTTGGAGTTGTGCTATTATCGCCTATCAAGGCTAGGTCCTGCGCGGGTGTTATGCGGAGATGGGGGACGGACATAGGTCCCAGGAGGAGTTTGGAGAAGTAATCCCATATTGAGAATCATAAAGGAAAAATAACGCCAATCTGAAGAGGCCAGTGAGCGTGCAGGAGTTACCATAGTAGCCCAGAGGTTGGTTGGAGGCTTCGCAAGTATGGACACTGCTAGGGTTCGTACTACCTAGATCCAATCTAAAGCGGTGGATCAAAAATGATGCATAGTAAACAGTGCTAGAGTGGAGAACCGCTGACAGGTAAATATTAGGTCTCTAGTTACCTTACGAAGAGAGTTTTCTCCTATAAAGTGTGGGGTGTGGGCAAACCTTTATGGTGAAGGGTTGTAACGGGCAAGATCATCAAAGGTGGAAATCAAAATTAGACCATTTTTAAGGCTTTTGGGAGTTGTCAGGCTTGAATTTGCCATATAAAGCGCAAATTAGGCAGTGAACTTCCTGCGAAGTGCTAAGCGCAGCTATGAGATGAAGTTGGCCCAGGGTGTCAAAAAATATCTGAGAAGTACTACAGCTACGTGCCGCATCGTCCCCGATTTTCGATTTAAGAAAACTACACAACACTACGTTATCCTGGGAAGGCATGGCGTATTTTGTGCTGTCAAAGAATTCACCGTTTTCCATCGAGGATGTAAGATTTGTGAATCGGCGATGCTTTGTCTGTACCGAACTTAAACCTCGATTGTTAAGCCTTTCCGCTACCAAGTTCACCAAGACCATCCAACCATTCGAAAGACGGTGTTTTTTTCAAAGGCCGATTTCCTCCACTTACTCAGCAAATACATCCTAACAATTATCGACGATTATTCCCCATTTTCACTTCCCTATTTATATCTGTCCAAGCGTATACGAACGTAGAAACCGTCAGTCTCTTATCCGTCTATGGCATACCAGCTTCCAATCAGCTAGAGAACTAGTCTATATCAAACCAGTTGAAGCAATTTCTCAATAACCAAGGCATTTCAACCAGTAGAACAGTAGCATACAACCCACAGTGCAATGGCCAAAAAGAACGCTTGAGTGAAACATTACGGAAAGCCATTCAGTTAACTCTACGGTCTGGAGAATCACCATCATCTTACAACGCTAAATAGCAGAGCAAGCCACACCGACCACTGCCTTTCTCACCAGGTTGAACTCAGTAGTAGAAAGAATAAATATACAGGATGGACAAGGAGCGGACCTACAGGGGCGGGAAAAGGAAAGAGCGCCTTAATAGCCAACACACGAAATAGACAGTCTGACTGTAAAAACGCACGTTGGTCAGCCATTCTGAATCCACGGGAAGTCACAACATAAATAAGGGGACACGAGAAGAAGCTCTCGAAAGTTCCAGCTAGCTTGATAACCAGATCACACTTCTTTGGCAACAGGGTAGTGAACAGTTGAAACAGTCTGCCTGGTGGAATGATAGATCTGCAGACCGTCCAAGGGGGCCCTAGACAGTGGTACGATATACATGCTGGTAGTGAGCTTTGATTATGTTCACTAGATGGATGCCATCACGACGAGACTGCGGCTTGGCGCGGTGTGATGGTTCGCGTGCCTCCATAGCCCAAAGAGCTTTACAGGATGTCTCCCTTAAGTCGGAGATGGAATCATGCCTGGTTAGTCAATGGGTAGTGGCCAGACAAAGTCCAGTCTCAGAACCAGTTGATGGGCAACATTTGGTTCTGTTCACTTTGCCCCTGGAGAGGACACTCTAGTGAATAAACACAAAGAGAAACAGTTTACCTGTCCCTCCGCTAGATGGACGTAGGAGTGGAGTGCCTGAGGTTTCTCTCGACGGTGGGAAAAGTAATCACACTTCATTGGACAGCTATCGCCCGCCTAAGCTGGGTAGCCCAAAGGTTTCTGCCCCATCCACGTTCCGCTTGCTCCATTGGGTGTATGGGGCTAAGGACCGAATTCGAAAAGCGGATCGATAACAAAGCACCAGTGACGACAGGACAATGTATACAACAACCAGGTCTCACGTGACAGATCGGAAGAAGTTCCTTCACGAGTTCTTCGGTCACGTTCCCATACTGGGTTAACGCCTCACTGCCCTGTGGATGAGACTTTTGAGTCAAACCCTCCGGTCAGGGTTCCCAAAGAAGAATCCCTTCTGCGGTATGGGCAGCCGCGAAGTATAATTCGCCCAGAAACCTCCAGTATGTTCCCTGTAAAGGGCTATACCAACTTTCCCTCTTATAATTTAAGATCGATGCAAAACGCCAAGGGTAATTACGGCTGTGATGAAAGCAGTAGTTCAGGAGTTGGGTATAAGTCGAATGCGCTCCTTAAGCCTAAATGTTCACTTCATTTGGCTGAGTTTAACATCCGCACACTGTCAAATAGAGTAACAGGCTTTCCTCGCTAAAACTCGACACCTTTCAGATAGATGTACGCTGTGTCTCCGAAACACGCACACAAGACCCCACTTCTGTTATCACTCTTCGCACCTCAAATACAGCCTGTCTCTCGATGTACTCTTCGTGTGTCGGGTGATTTGGTATCTAAAGCTCGTGGTCGGGCTGGCGTTGGGGTTGCTTTGAGCATGAAAGCTAAGCATGCACTGCTAGACTGGATTCCAGTCAGCAGTTGTTTGTGTGCAGTTCGGTTATATGGTTCTGTTCATGCCAACTATAGCAAACTTAAGCGCCGATGCTTGCTCGTCGTGTGTCTGCGCCGACTGACTGCAGTTCCTTTGAGACCAAGGACGATTTCTACCAGGATTCGTCTCACCTACTTCGAAGCGCACGTTCAACGGACGTGGTGGTCATTGTTGGGGACTTCAGCCCCCAAGTTGGCCGTTTGGAGATTCCGAAAGGCACATTAGAGGCCCGTCTGCTATCCCATCCGATCGTACCGATATTGGCGTTCGTCTCATTCAGTTATGTTCTGACTATAGATCGCTTATGGTGAGTACGAACTTATGCCATACGAAATGGCATAAGCTGACATGGCGTCCTCGTACGTCTTCACAACGTTGAACTCAGATTGACCATATTGTGATTGGTCACCGCTGGCGTGGACCAATTGAAGATTGTCGTTCATTTTGGTCTGTGTCTGTGGACTCAGATCGCGCCTTGGTACGTGCTCGCTTCCGTTTACGTCTCATCCGTGGTCGCACCAACGTAAATGCCACCCGTCCAGCGCAGTTATTTTTAGACGATAACCACCGTTGCGATTTTCAAACGGAGCTGTCTACAGGGTTACCGATGCAGCCGGATGTTCAGGACCCAAATGAACGCTGGAAATAGATCAAGGAAGCCTTGTATGCCGCTTTGAATGCCACCCAGGACTCTGGTTCAAGTCGGTATCACAAACGATGTCTTCGACATCAGTTGCTCTGTTGGATGCTCGCAGATCCGTCCCACCAGGATGCCACATTCAATGAAGTGCATAAATCCCTGAGGCGCCAACTGACTAAGAGTCTGAGAAATGACCGTTAGCAGTGGTGGATTGCGAAATGTAGGGAAATTGAAAAGACTGCGTCCATTGGCAATACTCGCAGCTTCTCCGTTTGATTAGAGGTATCGGTCCGTGGAAGCCCGGTGTAAGTGAGTTAATCAAGGAATCCGATGTCACACTGATTCACTCCCAGGGATGTCGTCTGGACCGTTGGGCGGAGCACTTCAAGGAACAATTCAGTTGGACCACTTCAACGCTGGACCTTCCAAATATACCTGCCGGCAAAACGGTGCAGGTGAATATCGTTGCTCCACCAGAAATGGAGATTATGCATGAGGTAGGTCGCTTGGAAAGGTACAAAGCAGCTGGACAGGATGGATTGTCTCCATTTTTTCAAGGATGGAGGCGAAGCTTCGGTTTTGGAGTTAACTTTACTCCGTATTATTTTGGATAGTGAGCAGATTCCCAGGAGATAGTGTGAATCGGTGATTGTGCCGATTTACAGGGAAAGTGACAGATCCTCTTATGAAAATCACAGAGTAACTAGCATGGTAAGTATCGCCTCTAAACTGCTCACCGGTCTTATTCCCCACCGATTATCTAGTGCTCGCGAAATGTGTACGCGTGAGAATCAAGCCGGTTTCAGACCCGGTCTTGGTTGTATCGACCACATCTCTGCTTTTTGGCAAACCATAGAGCACAGACACCTACCGCAGGTCCACGATCTCATTCTTTCTGGATCTGAAAACGGCGTTCGATTCAGTCGACCGCGCAGTTTTCTGGCACTGCCTCCCATTGAGGATTTTTCCACGGAAATTTATTTCTCTTTTCCAATGCTTGTATGGGAACAGCCGAAGCCGAGTTTGAGCTTACGTTGATCTTTCACTCGAGTTCATCACGGAAAGTGGTGTTTATTAGGGTTGCTTTTTTCACCCTCTTATTCAATTTTGTGATTGGATTGATTTTTGAAATAGCGCTATCCTGGTATGAGAATAACGGCATTGATCTTTGCCAAGGCAGTAAACTGTCTGTCTTTGAATGCGCGGGCAGTATTGTTGTTCTAAGTGAAGATTCAGGTAAGTTGTAAGCCTTTTCAGATAGCCTAAACAACAGTGTGGCAATGTTTGGGATGCGTTTTGCAACTTCAAAGTGCGAAATGCTGTTGCGGGAGTGGGTTGGCTCAACACCAAACCTCTTTTTGGCAGGGGAAACTCTAGCTGAAGTGGATAAATTTTGGTGCCTGGGCAGTTACCTCTCACCAGGTAAACATATATCGGATTAAGTGTCATCGCATATACAGAAGGCGCGTTTGGCTTTTGTCAGCCTCCGTCATCTGTGGTGCCGGCGTGACATCCGATTGTCTGTTAAGAGTAGAGTGTAGGCTTTGGTGGTTAGATCCGTTTTTTTATACGGTTCCGAAACATGGCCGTTGAGGGTAGAAGATAGGCGAAGACTGTCGGTGTTCGAGCACCGATGTCTCCGTAGCATTGCACAAATATGGTGGGACCACTGTATCAGCAATGCTGAGGTTAGGCGTGAGGTGTTGGGAACCAGAGGTCAGTCTCTGGGTCAGATGCTGAATCTAAACAGGTTAAGGTGGTTGGGACATGTGTTACGCATGCCCACCGGTGGACTTCCTCAGCGTATGCTGTTCTCTGAGGCAGGTGGTGATTGGAAGGTAGGTTGAGGTGGTCAGTCCATGACATGGCAAAAAGGTATGAAAACGTTGACCAGTGGACTTGGCTGAGTAGGACGTGTTAAACTTGCAGGTTGGGGTCCACGTGATCCGCCCAATAAATGGTTGGAGACATTGTGATATGGCTAGGTGTCGCGGTCAATGACGTAGTTGTATTCGGATTCTTTCATTGTTCTCTTGATTTCCGCTTAATACGTTGACTTTTTGGATCCGTATCACTATGCTTCTATTCTTTTCACCCTTTACTGGATGGTGCTGGAAGGTAGCATTCGAAACCAGAGTACAGAAGTGCGAGGTTAGTGGTTGAATGAACTGAACTGAGCTAGATGGATGGAGGATAGCACTGTAGTCCGTCTGAGGTGTACTGTGACTGACGTTTTCGTCTGTTGCATACTGTCTCAGTGAACGCTCACGATGCATAATGTCTCTCGCAGTTGATGTGCGATGAGTTTTTACGTCTCCCTCTTATTTTTAGTTGGAACTTGACGAAATACACTATGCATTCCACCCAATCTTAGCGATACTACGCAAACTTCGGTGGTCGAAGTCGCAAGACGACGAATATCTTCCGCACGCAGACCCCAAGTCACGCAGCTGTTCGACAAAGCTGGGCGTACCGCGGCGTAGTACGCACGATCTTTCAACTTCAGCGAACTATCAGCTCGGTGCCATAAGTGCTTCAGTCCAGGGTGCGCCGCTGTAGCCTTGCATATACGCGTGCTCACCTCTACTACCGTGCTCCCATCCGTCATCACGCTGCTGCTAAGATAAGTAAAACGGTCGACAATTGCCAGCATTTCCCAATCGAGCATCAATCTCGGAATCGTTGATGTTCAGTCTTACAACATCACTTTGCACTTTGAAGGTGCAAATCGCATGTCGAATGGAGTTACAGCTCTTATGAATTTATCTGGTGCACGTTGCGCGTGCTCTGTGCATTCGAGCAAGCAGACAAGGTCGTCTGCGCAACCCAGGTCACACAGCTCCTCACTACTTCCTAGTCCGAAGCCTACACCCTGAAGGTTTTGCAAGGCATTCTCCGTTATCTCGTCCATGACGAAGTTGAACAGAAATGGGAAAATGGAACATCCTTATCGAAGACCGCTGGTCCTTTCGAACGGACTTTATAGTTTACCGTAAACCATTACGCGGCCAGAAGTTTAAGAGTACAATGACGTCAGCAGATTCACGAATTTCTGTGGCATACCTTTCCGGTGAACAGCATTGAATAGCGCTGTTCAGTCGACCGAATCGAACGCACCTTTCAAGTCTAAAAAACCATTATTGTCGGTCGACGGTATGTGCGGCGCGTTCCAAGTAATTGGTCAAGAGTAAAAATCTGGTCGATGCATCCTCGTTCTGGGTGAAATTGGTCCTGTTGTTCGCGGTTGTTCCTCTCGCGAGCCAGAGTCAGACAGCACAGCAAATTCGAGGCTAATGCTTGGTGACTATCGGAATTAAGCTAATCCCACGATGGTTACTGCAGTTATTGCGCATTCCCTTCTTAAAGGTGGATGCAATCAATGACTCGTCCCATATTAACGGAATACGCTCCTCTTTCCAGATGTCACCGATCGAGGTGGTTAGTGAGTTCATCAACGCACCAACACCCATTTTGAAAATAACTGGAGGAGGTTCGTCGGAACCAGCCGATTTTCCACGCCTCAGTGATCGAACGCTCAACTTTATTTCCACTTCCGATCGGACCTCAAGTGATACTCCAAGAAATCGCAAACCGTGAAAAGTGGCGATCGTGTTGTCACTTCCACTTTCTGTCCAATCAGAATGATTGAACAATGTGTGTTTGTATAGTTGGACTGTGCATTCCGCTTGTTGGCTATTAGGACGTTCTTTCCCTTTATCACCCCTGTCGGTCCACTCCCTGTCCATCTTGTATATTCATACTTTCTAATTCAACCTGCAACCTGGTGAGAAAGGCAGTGGTCAGTGGGGCTCGCCCTACTGTTTAACGCAGTATCATGATGATGATAATGCATCTCCGGCTCAAGGAAGTCATCCTGTATAGCTCTGGGTCATAGAGGCACGCAATCCACCGCACCTGAGTAAGACGCAGTATCGTCGCGAGAGAATAGGAGATCAGTAATCGGGATACTCTCCCACTAGATGTTTTACATTCGACCAGATCACTGCTGAACACACAAGCCAACGCCATACCGCATGAATGAATTTTTAACCATAATGGAAGATCATGAACTGACACTTCACTGTCAGATCAGCTATTTTCACCTGGGCGCGTTTTATTGCGAAGGAACGTACGCCAATCCAAATACAATCCACTGGTAGACGAAGTCGAACTTATTGACCGCAACCCAGGGTATGTCCACGTAAACCTCTCAGATCGACGCGAAAAACTGTATCGTTCCAGCATTTGTTACCAGCGTACGCATAAAGGAGTGAACAGTTAATTGAACACCCTTTAATGGCAGAGGCAGGAAAATCCTTTGAGATACCCTTTGTGACACCTCTCACCTCTAGAAGCACTGAAACTGGCACAAACACGCCAGTGGAAGCAACGAAGATAGCGAAAACGCGGTAAGTCTTTATGCTCACAAGACAGAGGCGTAGTGCAGCGAACGCACCAGGGCTTGTCTATTTGTTCCTTCACTGAGGATATTGTCGAAATTAATAAACCAGGAAGTGTGTAGTATTTTACTGTGTTGTCGTTTTCTCACCATCTATGATCTCATTATCGTGAGTGTCAAACTTCGGACGTGTACAGTTCACAATACGATGCCTCTTTCTCTTCCGTTTGCACTCAATCTATTTCGTGCGCGATTCCAGCAATTGTGCCGTTCTGTTCCACAATAAGAGGTTCAGCTTCTCAAATCTGTAGGTTTCTGTAGTACGGATCGTTTTTCCCCCAAGGATGTGCGGTTGCTTGGATGATAAACACTCGCATTTACCCATGCTTTAATGAACAGAAACATCACACATTACAACAGTTTATCGGATATTGCAAATAACTCCAAGTGGATTAAGCACCTACTTTTACTTACTTTTATTTGGCTGTCTCCTAAGAGAGAATGAGCCGGCGGTTTGCACCTGACCACGAACGGCGGTCAGAGGCGAGATCGACTGTGCATTGCAGCTGCAAAATCCATAAAGAGTTTTGGGAATAGTGTACAAAGTGGCGTCTCCAGAGTCATTCGGCTCTTCGTTCGAGGTTGCACCTTTAACCCGTGCACAACCAACTGCTACCTGTTGGGCAACAGGAAGGTCGTGTGTTCGGAGCCGACGACCGATGAAGCGGTTCATACGCCTTTTGGATGGTGGTCTACCAATCCGGGACACCCAACATATCCGATATGCATGGTTGCCGATGGCTCTCTAAGAACTCGGTCGCCAGTCGGTAGAAGTAACCCTGATCTAGGGGTCCATGCGATTCTGTTGGTTTCTCAGTTTTCTCTTTTGGCCGTTGGATCAATCAGTAGATCTCGTCCGCACATTCAGGATCAGCCGCTTTCGCATGCTAAGCACCATCTCACCGAGATTTTCTGGCCTCGGCTACCCTCTTACCTGGTTTGGCCCGCCTGTCGAGTGATTTACTGGGATGTGGCCGCTGATGTATGTTTCAGCTTCGTGGAGCCACAGGTGAGAGTTGGATAACTGATGGAGACCAAAGAGATGAAAGATCCCTGAAGAGGCACAACAAATTGCCCGTTCAGAGGCGCTGCTCTTCTCAGTCACCCCATACACCCCCATACGCCTCCTTTTGTTCGCCATTTGTTCCGATTTCTGCGTTTTGTTTGGGTTACTGAGGTTTAGAGGTTTCCTAGCCATTAGGTTTATTAAGTCTCTATGACCAGGATATCAGAAATCAAGTCCATCTCAATTTGACCGCGGGGTATATTATCCAGAATATCACCAGCTAGATCTCAGAGAGCAAAGCTGCATGCTGCTGGGCACGTCCCCAGGTCGCTGGCAAAGGAAGGGGCACAATTTTAGCGATTAACCGTGAATAAAATGAACGATCAGCGTTAGTGCTCGGGAATGTGGGTGAACTTCCACTTGGCTAGCGTCCTTCACTCTAAAATACCAAATAAATCTGTACACAGCACTGTGACGTGGCGAATGTGACGTGTCAGTAAATTTAATCATAGCCCCTTGGAATTCTCCATCTACTCGACAGGGTTTGCAAAAAAGGCAAATGAATCACGATTGGCCACCGGCTCTTCTGGACCAATGCTGCTGCCTTGCAGGATGAACTTAGGTACACAAAGGCTAGGTGCATCCTCGAACAAAACGGCCTACTGTAGACCGGGTGACTAAGTATTACCGTGACTCACAATGCAACCGATGATGACAAATGGTTCTCTCACGCGCACAGACGATTTTCACACGCCAGACTGCACTCTCACATCGTGCACAGAACTTGATTGTCCATCCGTTTCGTAAACATTAAGTTCTGGTGCATTGCTGTGTTGCTTTGTTTTAGCTGTTTTCATTCGTATGTTTGTGTCACTTTGTAAGCTCTTGATTAGAGGCGGGGGGGGGGGGGGGGAGTGTCTCAAAGGATTGTCCTGCCTCTGCCATTAAAGGGTGTTCAAATAACTGTTCACTCCTTTATGCGTACGCTGGTAACAAATGCTGGAACGATACAGTTTTTCGCGTCGATCTGAGAGGTTTACGTGGACATACCCTGGGTTGCGGTCAATAAGTTCGACTTCGTCTACCAGTGGATTGTATTTGGATTGGCGTACGTTCCTTCGCAATAAAACGCGCCCAGGTGAAAATAGCTGATCTGACAGTGAAGTGTCAGTTCATGATCTTCCATTATGGTTAAAAATTCATTCATGCGGTATGGCGTTGGTTTGTGTGTTCAGCAGTGATCTGGTCGAATGTAAAACATCTAGTGGGAGAGTATCCCAATTATTGATTTTCTGTTCTCTAGAACGTGGAGTCAACTGAATGGCTGTCCGTAATTTTTCACCTGAACGTTCCACTTATGTATATATATATATATATATATATATATATATATATATATATATATATATATATATATATATATAATACAACAGATAAATTGGATCTCACGACGAATCTCCAATCACTCACATAGACTTCAGGCGATCGCCTACATTTCACAGATTTCCGGGACATCTGACGAGAAACCACCCATTCTGCGAGAAACGACGGCAACAACTGCTGGTCCAAAATAACGGTGACTTTTTAAATTTGTTTTAATCGGTACTGTCCCTGGTGTACGATAGAGGGCTGAAGCCCTCCTTCGTGGCGTTGCCGGGCTGCTCATTTCAGAACAGAGTAAGCAGATGCATCAATTGACCTTAAGCTTTGATTGCTTACTGAACCGTCCCACGGTAAGCTTTAGGAACCAAATCGCAGCAATGCACCAAACGCTATGCCATTAGAAGCAATCTACCATACCGAAAGAACATCACTAAAGACCCGAAGGTTTCCTGGTGAAGACGGCATTTGTCGTGCCTTTCGACACTGCTTAAACCCCTGAACACCTTTTTGCGCTTATTATGTAGGAAAGGACGTTTCCCAAAAGACTGAGGGACTTCAACACTACCCCGTTTTCCAAGGAAGGGTGACAGGACTGTGTGCGCAAACTACCGTGGCATGAGTGCAAATGAAGTGGCCGCGTAGATGTTCTCTGCGCTTTTGTTGAACCACTTCTCAGCGATGCGGGAAGCGCACATACGCCCTAACCAGGAAAGTTCCCACGTCGTAGGAGATCCATGGATCAAATATTCATCCTTCGCTGAGTATTAGAACATCGACACAGGTTTAAACAACCGACTGTTTTATGTTTTATTGATTTCCGGTCCGCCTTCGACTCAGTCGACGGGGTAAGGGTATGCAAGCGAATAAAATGTCCCAGAAGTTTGTCAGCATCATGATTTCATACTGCTGAAGTACACTTGCGAGAATACGCATCTGCGGAAAGGAATCCAGTGATTTCCCTCCTGATTCCGGTATTAAGCAAGATTATCTCTTGTCTTCAATACTGTTCAACTACGCGATAGACTAGCGTTCATCGATTGCCTTGGTATCCAGCCGTGTCCCAGTCTTTTTTCGCCGATTTTGGATTCGCGAACGACATCGTCATCCTTGGATACAAACTGACCGGTTTTGATCCGCGTAGAATGCTTTTTAAATACCATAGAACTAGAGATCAGTTCATCGGAAACCAAGATCTTTTCAGCCTGGGCCAAGCAGTCCATTCGGCCGATATACGTCAACGGCGACCGAATTGCGAAGGTCTCGGCGCTCAAATACTTGGGCTCCACGATCCTCACAGACGGTCAAGCCAAAAACGATGCCAGATTCCGCATTGACAACGTTTCTTCTTCGCTTCTTCGGCTTCTCAATGAACCTTGGGTGCCCAACGTATCAGTCTGTGGACCACGAGCCGCTGTCCACCCGGTACGGCTGTGAACCTTGACCGCTGTGCGTCTAGGGTATCAGGAAGCTGAGCTTATTTGGTGTCTGCGTCGTATCCCCAAAATAGCTTGGCGTGACATACTTTGAAGTCACCAGATTATTAGTGCCAGATTTGTAATTCACCTATCCTGGTGCACTAACCAGTCTTAAACTGCTGTAACGAAGTACTTGTTTCTCACATTCTCAGTGAAGTCTCGTGTTTTCTTGTTCACAGTATTTTGCATCCATCTATGAGGCATATCAGACCTTTGGCTGCGGTCGAAGTGTCAATTTTGGGCCATCCGGCCACGTTTATGTTTACACGATCTTTCTTAGCGTAAGTTCCTTCTGTGTTTTTCGGGGTGGAATAAAATGAAAATTATTTTTCAGTGATAGCTTCAAGGGAATTCGTAATCGAGAAGAGAGACCGGGTGAACCCCACTCACTCAAATCAAATTTGGATGGTTTATTACCGACCGAAAACGTGCATTCTCAGCAGGTGTCTGAACGGGCGGACAAATCGGAACCGATTACCAAAAAGCCGTATTCGGATAAACTCACCGGACGATCGGTTATTTATCCAAAAAAATATTTCCTACTAGTGTCTCCGTGTTTAAACACAATAAGGGGCGAAGTGTCCAGTTCAGATAGTGATGACAGCTCGTCTTCAGATTCTGAAGATAGTGAAGACAGAATCGTTTCTCCCATTTCCAGACCAGACCGATTGACGCATGTCACGCATCCACTTGCAGCTGCTAGTTTGACGGAGGGACAGGCGCAAGTCTGGTCGAAGCAAACGTCACCGGATATTGACATACTCAACGAAGACATTGATGCACTGTATCTCCAGCTGACAAAATTAGGTTTACCAACGGCTTTCGGTTCGGTAACTTCACTCACTGCAACTTTTATAATCGTTCTTTTTTCTCTCTTTGCATGCAGACCAAGGGAACTAGAGTCGATAGTGATTACAATCAGTAAGTTGGTCAGTTCAGTGTGAGAAAGGTTGATAATTTCATGTGTTTACTTGATTTTGACCACCTAAAAGTTTACCACCCAGTGATGTAAATGATCAAAAATCAGAATTCCCACTAAGTTGTTGTTTCTTCGTATAAACGCGGCTAACAGTATCGTGGCATTATCTTTGCTGCTCAGTACTATGCGGTGATGTGAAAGACACTTTCAGTTTTTAGACTCGGACATTGGAAGATATGAAGCCAGTAGACTTTGGAGGTCAGTAAATGAGACCCTTAGCGGTTTAATTTCTTGAGACGTGGTTTTTGGCAACGTGTGCCACTGAACAAACTCGTCTTCAGGAGTCTTGATTAGGACACCAAAACAAGTTGTGGTTTGCAGATCCGGGGTCGATGTGTGGTGAGGTTGCACATACGGTCCTCATATTAGTTTGCGACTCAGAATGTTCTTATCATTTTCCTGAAAGTTGAGAATGCCAAATAACTTACTGTGTTGTTGTTATTGTTGGTTTTTGTTCGACTCCAGTCGGCGATGAGTACAATTGGAGCGGCGCACGGTGGACTGAGGCACTTATGGCACCGAGCTGATATTTCGCTGAAGTTGGAAGGTCGTGTGTAATACGCCGCGGTACGCCCAGCTTTGTTGTATAGCTGCGAGACTTGGGGTCTGCGTGCTAAATTGCTCCTTGAAGTATTCGGCCCAACGGCCAAGCCTCTGGTCTTTGCCATGAATAAACTCTCCGTTTCTATCGCATATCGTTTCACTGACCGAGGTTCGCCATTCAACGTTGTCGCGAATAAGTTTGAGCAGTCTTTGGCTATTACTTGAAGCAGCTTCTACTTCCAATACTTCGGCTACCTTGACCCACCAATTTTCGCAATCCTTCTTAAGGCTTTTCGTGTGCAAGGCTCCTAAACTGCGGCGTTTGGGTCTTAAAGTACGCAAAAATAATGGTTTTCAGACAGACCTGTCAACACGGTTATCGATGCAGCCGGATGTCCTGGACCCAGATGAACGTTGGCAATAAATCAGAGGAGCCTTATACGCCGCGTCTAATGCCGCACAGGACTGTGTTTGAAGTAGGCCTCTTAAACGATGAATATCTTCGATATCAGTTCCTTTATTGGATGCTCGCAGATCCGTCCCTCCGGGTGCCATATTCAATGAAGTGCGCAAATCCCTGAGACACCAACCGACTAGGAGTCTGATAAATGACCGTGAGCAGAGGTAGATTGTGAATTGTAGGGAAATGGAGAAGGATGTGCCTGTTGACAATATTCGCAACTTTTATCGTTTGATTATAAAAAATGGCCCACGAAAACCTGGTGTAAGTGAGATAATCAAGAAATCCAACGGCTCACGGATTCACTCTGACAGACGTCGTTTGGAGGGTTAGTCGGGAGCACTTAGAGGGACAATTCAGTTGGTCCACTTCCACAGTGGACCTTCCCAATATACCTGCAAGAGAAACGATGCAGGTAGATATCAGTTCTCCATCAGAAATGGATGTTATGCGGATGATAGGTTACTTGAAAAGTTATAAAGCCGCTGGACCGGATGGGTTTTTTCCATATTTTTTCAAGGATGGAGGTAGAGCCTTGGTTCCGGAGTTAACTTTACTCCGTATTATTTGGGACAGTGAGTAGATTCCCAGGGGATGGTGTAAATCGGTGATTGTGCTGACTGACAAGAAAAGCGACAGATCCTCTTATGAAAACTACAGAGTAATTAGCTTGGTAGATGTCACATCTAAACTGATCACCGGGCTTATTCTCCGTTGATCATCCAGCACCCGCGAAATGTGTACGCGTGAAAATCAAGCCGGTTTCAGACCCGGTCGGGGTTGTATCCTCCGAATATTTACCCTTCGACAGATTTTAGAGCACAGGCACATCCTCTGTAGGTCGACAATGTATCTTACCTGATTTGAAAGCGGCGTTCAATTCAGTCGACCGCACAGTTCTCTGGCGCTGCTTCTCATCGAAGGGTTTGCAATCATCATCATCATCATCGTGCATCGTTAAAGAGCAGAGAAAGCCCCACTGACCACTGCCTTTCCCTTCATGTTGCACGCAGCAATAGAAAGAACGAATATACAAGGCGAGCACAAAGTGGACCTACAGGAGTAGGAAAAGGAAAGAACGACCTAGTAGGCAAAACACCGAATATTCACTCCAGCTGTACAAACGCATATTGGTCAATCATTCTGGTTCGACAGAAAGTGGAAACACGATCACCACTGTTCACGATTTGCTGTCATATTCTTCCGTGTCTCTAGACAGCTGTTTGACTGATCTTTTGGACCCCAACCACGAACACGTGAGGCATCCACTTTCATTTTCTCCTTCCCCACTGCTAAGTCATCAGTTGACCTCCACATGGTTTCTTCCACTCCTGAAGAGGAACGGAAAACAGGACATGGTACGGTAGACGTGTGTTTATCACAGGCAACACATGCCCCAACCAACAAAGTCTACTAAGCTGGATACACTGGGTTGGTATCCAATACTCGATTTCTGACCTCAGCATTGCTCACCTGGTCATCCCATCCAATCTCAGCGATACTACGTGAACATCAACTGTCGAAAACCTCAAAGCGACGAACATCTCTCACACGCAGACTCCACGTCTCGCAACTATACAATAGAACTGGGCGCACCGCGGCACAGTACATACGCTCTTCAAACTTCAGCGAAATATCACGTCGGCATCACAAGTGCTTCAGTCCAGCATTCGCCATTTGAGCCTTTATATACGCGTGCTCACCTCTACTACCGTGCTCCCATCCGTCGCCACGCTGGTACCAAAGTAAGTGAAGCGGTCGACGATTGTTATCACTCCCTCATCGAGCATCAATCTCGGAACCGTTTTCGTCCAGTCTTGTAACATCACTTTACACTAAAAGTGCAAAACGCAAGCCGAACGGAGCTCCCGCTCTTGAGTCAACCAAGTGCACGTTGCACATCTTACATGCATTCGAGCAAGCAAACAAGGTCGTCTCCGAAATTTGGGTCACAGCTTTTTACCATTTGCGAATTCCACGCTCACATCCTGAAGATTTCGCAAAGCATTCTCCATTATGACAAAGTTGAACAGGAATGGCGAAATGGGGCATCCTTGTCGAACACCGCTGACCGTTACGAATAGGCCGCATAATTCAACGTAAACCTTTACGCCGCCAGAAGTATGAGAATACAATGACCCCAGTCGATCCACGAACTTCTGCGGAATATCTTTTCGGTGGAGAGTTCTGTTCGTCCAACTGAATCGAAGGCGTCTTTCAAGTCGAAGAAAACCATCATTGTCGGTCGACGGTATATGTGACGCATTTCAGGTAATTGGCGAAGAGTAGAATCCTGGTCGGTGCATCCTCGACTGGGCGGAATCCGGCCCGTTGTTCGCAGACGTGCCTATAACAAGCCGGTGTCAGACGGCACAGCGATACCGAGGCTAATACCTTGCTGATTATCGGAATTAAACTGATCCCATGATGATCACTACAATCACTGTGTAATAATTTTTTAAGATGGGTACAATCAGTGACTCGCTCCATATTAACGGAATACACTCATTCCAAATGTTATCATGCAAGATGGTAAGTGATTTTATCGGAACATCTCCACCCAGTTTGAAAAGAACTAAGGGAAGTTCGTCAGGACCGGCTGCTTTCCCACACTTTAGTAATCGTATACATGACCCCACCTCCATTTTCGATGGGGACTCAAGTGATACCGCCCAAGGAGTCGCGATTGTTGACACAGGAGTAACTACATTAGCACGCAGCCAGCTAAACTGCTGCTTGAAGTAATCGGCCCAACGGTCAAACCCTTGTTCTTTGCCATGGATGGGCCCTCCATTTCTATCGCGAATCGTTTCACTAACATGGGTGCACCGTCCACCGGTATCACGAATAAGCTTGAACAGTCTTTGACTGTTACCTGAAGCAGCTGCCACTTCCATTTCTCCGGCTACCTTGACCCACCAATTCTCACTTTCCTTCTTAAGGTTTTTTGTGACCTACCCTTGTAGATATCTTCGAACCTTACTCATCTCCTTACAGTTCGAGAGCTGACATTTTTGCTCCAACATACTCAGCGACTCTTGATAAATCCAGTTTCTTTGGTGGACATCGGATCTAGGACCACAGGCGAAACCTGCTGCCACGTGTATCGCCTGTTTGATGAGCCCAATGCTCATCTACATTACTGTTCGTCGTAGATCCTAGTTAGTGTGCTAACTTCTGCTCGTAACGGGTGCGTACTTCTGGATTACACAAACGTTGCACGGCTAATCGGGTTTGCGGTTTGCGACGATGGCCATGAAGCTGGAGAGATAATCGCATTAAAACTAATGCATGGTCCGACTCTACGTACGTGGACCAGTAAGTTCTACGTTTCTGGACAAAACTGCACCACCGATAGCTTATTACAATATGATCCATCTGACTGAGAGTACTTGTAGAGTCAAAGCATCGTGTCGCTGTGCGACGCGGATTGTGTCAGAAATTCGCTGAGCGGGTAAGACACAACACCCACCTAAACAGGCTTCTGAAGTACTACGTTTTCCAACTTGTGCATTGAAATAACGTGCTAGCACCATAATGTCAGAGCCTTTGCTCCTACGAACGAGAGTAGTGAGTTCATCATAGAAATCATCCTTCTGCGCGTCTGAGCTGCAGTCCGTTGGGGCGTACGCCAAAACTATCCTTTCGAACGCCAACTGACCCCTGGAGTCTTGCAGAACATGAACGACTACTAACCGGTATTCAGTCCAAAGGGGCAGCCTCAGCCTCATCAGTCAAGACTATTCCTACACCACACTGACCCACAGCTCTAGCTGCTTCGTCTCCTAAGGTGCGCAGAAAACACCTCGATGAGATACCAGGAATAGTTAGCTGAATCACACTGACGGAATCCTGGATACGCGTTTCACTTACGCAGTCGTTCATGTTCTGCAAGACTCCAGGGGAATGCGCAATGACTGTAGTAACCATCGTGGGATTAGCTCAATTCTGATAATCACCAAAGTATTAACTTTGATTTTTCTGCGCCCTTTGACTCTGGCTCGCGAGCGGAAAATCCGCGAATAACGGGCCGGATTCCGCCCAGTCGAGGATGTACCGACCAGGATTCTACTCTTCGCCAATTACCTGAAATGCGTCACATATACCGTCGACCGACAATGATGGTTTTCTTCGACTTGAAAGACGCCTTCAATTCAGTTGATCGAACAGTGCTTTCCAGTGCTTTTCGGCGAAAAGGTATGCCCCAGCTGTTCGTGAACCTACTGAGATCATTGTGTTCTCATACTTCTGGCCGCGTAATAGTTTACGGTGAACTATCTGGTCGGTTCGAAACGATCAGCGGTGTTCGACAGGGATGTCCCATGTCTCCATTCATGTTCAGCTTCGTCATGGACGAAATAATGGAGTGCATTGCAAAGTTTTCAGGATGTGGGCGTCGAACTAGGAAATAGTTGAAAGCTATATGACCTAGATTACGCAGACGACGTTGTCTGTTTGTTCGAATTTGCGGAAGGTGCTCAACATGCACTAGATAGACTCGCAAAAGCTGTAGCTCCATTTGGCGTGCGCTTTGCACCTTCAAAGTGTAAAGTGACGTTACAAGACTGGACGTCAACGATTCCGAGCTTGATGCTCGATGGGGAGGTGTTGTAAGTTGTCGACCATTTTACCTACCTCGGTAGCTGCGTGACGACGAATGGGAGCACAGTAGCAGAGTTGAGCACGCGTATATCCAAGACTCAGACGGCGTACGCTGGACTGAAACACTTGTGGCGCCGATCTGTTATTTCACTTAAATTGAAAGGTCGTGTTTACTGTGCCTGAAAAGCGCCTTCGATTCAGTTGATCGAACATCGCTTTTCAGTACTCTTCATGGAAAAGGTATGCCCCAGAAGTTCGTGAACCTAATGAGATCATTGTATTCTCATACTTCTGGCCGCGTAAGGGTTTACGGTGAACTATCCGGTCGGTTCGAAACGACCAGTAGTGTTCGGCAGGGATGCCCTTTGTCTCCATTCCTTTTTAACTTCGTCATGGACGAAATAATGGAGAGTGCGCTGCAAAATCTTCAGGATGTAGGCGTCGAACTAGGAGATAGTGAAAAGCTATGTGACCTAGGTTACGCAGACGACGTTGTCTGCTTGTTCGAATCCACGGAACATGCTCAGCGTGCACTAGAAAATCTCGCAAGAGCTGTAGCTCCATTGGGCATGCGCTTTGCACCTTCAAAGTGCAAGGTGATGTTACAAGACTGGATGTCAACGATTCCGAGCTTGATGCTCGATGGGGAGGTGCTGTCAGTTGTCGATCACTTCACCTACCTCGGTAGCTGCGTGACGACGGATGGGAGCACAGTAGTAGAGGTGAGTACGCGGATATCCAAAGCTCGAGCGTCGTACGCTGGACTGAAGCACTTGTGGCGCCGATCTGTTATTTCACTGAAGTTGAAAGGTCGTGTATACTGTGCCACTGTGCGTTCAGTTTTGTTGTATGGTTGCGAAACTTGGAGTCTGCGTGCTGAAGATATTCGTCGTCTTGAGGTTTTCGACCATCGATGTTTACGTAGTATCGCTAGGATTGGGTGGAATAGCCGAGTAAGCAACGATGAGGTAAGAAAGCGAGTGTTGGGTACTAATTCAGAGAACGTTTTGTCACAGCGTATCCAACTTAGTAGACTTCGTTGGTTGGGACACGTGTTACGTATGGCAAACACACGTCTACCGTACCTTGTCCTATTCTCCGTTCCTCCCAGGGAGTGGAAGAGACCACGTGGAGGTCAACAGATGACGTGGCAACGGGGAATCAGAAAATGTACAGCAGACTTAGGAAAAGTAGGTGCTTCACGTCTTCGTGGTTGGGGTCCAAAAGATCCGTCTACCAGTTGGCTGGAGACACTGAAGGATATGGCTGCGAACCGCGAACAGTGGAGATCGTGTTGTCACTTTCTATCGAATCAGAATGTTTGATCGGTGTACGTTTGTACTGTTAGACGGTGTATTCCGTGTGTTGGCTACTAGGGCATTCTTTCCTTTTCCCACCCATGTAGGTCCACTCCCTGTCCATCTTGTATATTCATACTTTCTAATCCAGCGTGCAACATGGTGAGAAAGGCAGTGGTCAGTGGGGCTTGCCCTACTGTTTAACGCTGTACGATGATGATGATGATGATAGGATTGGGTGGAATAGCCGAATGAGCGATGCTGAGGTCAGAAAACGAGTATTGAACAATAATTCGGAGAACGTTCTGTCACAGCGTATCCAGATTGGTAGACTTCGTTGGTTGGAGCACGTGTTACGCATGGCAAACACACGTCTACCGTACCTTGTCCTATTCTCCGTTCGTCATCAGGAGTGGAAAAAACCACGTGGAGATCAACAAATGAAGTGGCAGCGAGAAATGAGAAAATGTACAGCAAACTCGGGAAAAGTAGGTACCTCACGTGTTCGTGGTTGGGGTCCAAAAGACCCGTCTACCAGTTGGCTGGAGACACTGAAGGATATTGAAGCGAACGGTGAACAGCGGTGATCGTGTTGGCACTTTCTATCGAATCAGAATGACTGATTGATGTTCGTTTGTACAGTTAGACTGTATTTCGTGTGGTGGCAGTGGTCAATGTGGCTTGCCCTACTGTTTAACGCTGTACGATAATAATGATAATTGTCCTACCATCCACATGCAGTGCTGTACTGCGCATTTCGAAGATCCATACTCCGAACCATGTGTCCTCGTTCTGATGGATAGCCGTGTTAACCGACGAATTAACTTTGCAAGAGTCACCGTATGATTCTAACAGTGGATTCCCCGTTTATACAAGCTCCATCCGATTCAAATTAGATTACAGCTGTGACATTCGATTGTCTGTTAAGGGTAGCGTGAACACTGCGGCGGTTCGGTCTTTTATGCGGCTCAGAAACATGGCTATTAACGGTAGAAGATAGACGAAGACTGTCGGTGTTTAAGCATCGATGTTTCCGTAGCATTGCCCGAGTATGGTGGGAACACCGTATCAGCAATGCCGCGGTTAGACGTACCGCGTTGGGAATCAGTGGTGATTCATTGAAATGAACAGTGAATCGAAACAGATGAAGCTGGCTGGGACATGTATTACGCTCGCCAATCGATTTATCCCCTGTTGTACGCTGTTCTCCGAGGCAGATAGTGGTTGGAACGTAGGTCAAAATGATCTGTCCATGATATGACAAAAAAGTATCAAAGCCTTGACCAGTGTACTTGGCCAAGTAGGACGCGTTAGACTTCTGGGTCGGGGTCCACGCAACCTTCCTACGAGATGGTTGGAGACATTAAATGATATGGCTAGGGGTCGCGGCTAGTGGGTTATTTGCATTTGAACTTCGTCTTTGTCTTCTAGATTTCCACTTTTTACTTGGCATTCGGCTCGTTTATTTTGTGTTTGTGTTCTTTTTACGCTTTACTCGACGATGCTGAGAGGTGTAAACCGAAATCAGAGCACATGTGCGAGGTTAACGGTTGGATATATTGAATACTGAATACTGATAAACTTGGAGGCCCATTCAGCTGATTTAAAACTCGTGCACTCACTGGCCTAGAACTTATACAACAAGGTTTCACATCTCTTGTCTCAACCGCTCATTTCGCGTTTCTGGACTTTAGCTTTGTTTGCTTTCTTGCGGTGCCACCTATTAGAATGTGTAATGGGTTGACTCTAACGTACGAAAGCGGCAGCTGTACAATAAGTATTTTGAAGGCTATAACGGTGGGTAAATCGTTTTTATTTATATGCGACATGTTTTACGCAGTAGAAATTCGATTTCGATTGAATTTTAGTACCAATTTTCAGAACGCCTTTATTGTACCATGTCCATGCATGGATAAACTCACTATACTATTAGGAAAAAAGAACCGGCAGTGAATTTGGGTTGGAGAAACGCACGAGACCTCTATCGGTCAGGAGTCATAACAATACAAGTGACAGTGAATGGCTGTCTAACATCAAGTTTGTTCAATGATAGTGAGATTCGAACTTCTGACCTCAGAATTGGTAGTGAGGAACTTATACCGCTCAACCGCCATCCGGTAATTATGATAACAAAGTACGGAAGCCACATTCAGACCCACTGGACGGTTTGTTGCGATCACGTGTATGACGTTGGTTTGCGACGATGTTACCACGGTAAAGTGCATTCTGAACATTCTCCCCTTGTCTGTCTTGCGGTATTGAGTGTACTTCTTTTCCAAACGTTATATATATATATATATATATATATATATATATATATATATATATATATATATATATATATATATATATATATAACGTCTCTTTGGTTGTGTTGTGTATCACGGATCGTTCTTCCTTCACATCACCAACACTCCTTTGTGCCTTTGTCAGGTCCGAGTCGGATTCCGAATTGCGGGACGATATTACGCTTCTGCGCCTTGCACGAAAGTACTTCCGACAACATTCCTGTCGTCCTCCTTGTTTAATGCGTCGTCGGTCCTACTCTGGTAAGTTCGAAAAAGTGTGAATCCAGATGTTTTATAAAGATTGCTAGCATTTGTCATAAATCTTGGGCGAGAGCCATGAGAAACAGTGCCACGCGCTGTAAATGGGTTATGAAGACCCTTACCACTGGATTGAAGTGAACGCTGTCGAGCTGAACAAGTAGATTTGGAAAGTTGTCTTGCGATGCCAATCTTTGAGCTTCTGTCCGCGTCGGAGTGAAATCACAAGGTCGCGTCTTTCAGAAGCCGATGCTGAGTGGTCACAAAAAGCGGTCCTGTGCTTGAGCGTAACTGATGGCCAGCACCTTGGCTCAACATGCCTTGTCGCGTGAGTGAAATACAACAGCCAGAGTTCGTATCCACCAACAAACCTTATTCCTAAGGTTACAGTGTTGCCCGCGTTTTTATTCGCAGTGCTAATTTGAATAGTGCACAAGATCGCACAACCTTAGTCCGTGGTCAGAAACAATACAAGATTATCACGATCGTGCTGTCCATTGTATTGATAGGAGTAGGTGGACTCAGATTCCCCAATCTTTCTTTGATTGTTCGTCTTCCACGTCTGCCCGTCCTCGTTTACCCCATCCTACTCCTCTTGCTGTCCTTTGGAACAACTCAACGGCGACTCGTCATGGATCTTTATCGAAGAGGGTTGTACGTGGTTTGGTATCACGGACTCCACAGTTTCCGAAGCTTAGTCAACCATTAAAACCCCTAATCTTCAATTTTGAAACCCCTGTGAAGGCCGACTAACAAGGCTGTTTTGCACACACCACGGTCCTGTGAACGTTGGTAATTGTTGCATAGGTGAAGGGTGAATGCTGTGTGCGAGCGGTGTGACACGTTTACCCGCTCTCAAAAAGCCACTGGAGCATCGTTTACTCACATCAGATAAACATGTTTAAGGCATGAGTCAGCGGTGTGCGCATGGAGCTGCCGACAAGTTTGAATCCGTTTTGATGGGTTGAATTCCGGTAGGTAGCCGCTTACGACCGAAGGAAGCAATGCTTATCCATAATCGCAGCATACACTTCGATTGCGTTCAGTTCTGTTTAGAAAAAGAAGGTTTTCGCGATAAATTCACCAAAATCACCAACACCAGCGAGAGGTTAGTTTTAATGTCACCAACAGGTGGAATTTGGAAAATTGAACTCACCGGATTCTCATCTAGGTGACTTTTATGCCGCTCCCGCCTAGTAGTCGGACAATGACGATGACGTTTTGCATTTCTGTTTAGATCAGTGGTTTTTCATGCGGAGTATGAGCTTACACCACTGCTCGCATTGCCCATCCATGTATGAATCTAGCTCCTCGAGTCAGGTAACACAGATCAATCAAACTGCAACAAATTACCGTTCGCACGGTTCTGTTTGAAACTGTTAGTCCTGCTGAAATGCCTACGAAGACACCGACCATTCACCGGTACTGATTTTAGATAGTCGGTTTACTGGTGTGCGACATGGATCAAATCCTGCTGCTCGTGCATCACTTGTCTTACTCACATGCTTGTTGTCTCTATGACAATCGGTTGTTCAATGATTTCGGGTTTTCGAAAGGATGTGCGCAGTGCGCATATCGGTGAATTTTGCTTGTGACTCTTCGGTATCCGGTCATAATATAATCTCTCAAGAACCTGTAGGAATGTCAATAGATAAGAGTGGACTTTTTTAGTGGAAGACAGTAATCCATCGTCGCCAGGCTCATTACCACGCCTGTCTTATTTCGGGGGAAGACCTTATGAGGTTCTCCTTTCCGGGTCTCTGGGCCATGGTTACTTGCCATACTTGATAGTACGGTGGTGCTTTAGGGTCATATGGAATGCTCCTTCCACTACACTCATGCACAGGCATGGAATAAAGATAGATCCTGAAGTATGATTGATAACAGTAAACGAAGAAATATAAATAGCCGTCGCCTCGGGCAACATTCCACGTCATTTCACACTGATTGGTTGCACTCGTGGTATATGAACCTCTGTTGGTGATACAATCTGCAACAGAGTAGACAAGCAATATACGATAAGAAAATAATTCGCTCGATAGGGGGAGTACTATAAAAAAGAATTTGGCTGAGGGTGCTAATAAATTCCGCTCACCACAACCAGCTGAAGCGGGTTGAAAAGTATCAAGTATAGGTCCAACGAAAAAACTTAGTTTTAACCATATTCTAGCATTGGATCGGAAGATCTTTGTTTCCAAAACGCTTTCCTCAGTTTGATCCGAATGAAGGTTGTGTGCGGGATTCCGTTACAGTCCTGCTGCGCGAAAACTGCAGTGAGTTATTCATTCCGTCATTGTAATTTGAAACGTTGATTATGCCCATTTTCAGAAACGAGTCAAGTGAAACCGTGCCAACCACTGCATCATTGATCTCATAGTTATTGTAGGTGTCTATCTTCTTCTTTGTTGGGATCTAAAAGACTATACCATGGGTTAATCAGAGACTCAAAAGATGTGACAACCATTCAGATGAAGCGTTGATTTTGTTGGCATCTCTGTCGATTCAGACTGTGTATTCGGTGTGATAGCCAGCATGTCATTTGTTTATTTTCTTTCTCTATTGAAAAAATGCGTTACTCGCTGATAGAAGATACCGAAGAGCGTGATAGCAAACTGACCATCTTAGTATTGCTAGTTCTATTGTATAGAAATCTGAATTTGGTTGGGAGCGAATATCGTCACGAGTCACAATATACGACTTCGTTTTTTCCCAAGTATTTCGATATGCACGGGGAATAACTGACAGTCAAGTTTATCTGCGTCATTATCGATGAAACTAGGGAAATATGACCCTAAAGCTTGAAGTGGAAGATCACAAGATCACAGTAGGTTGTTCGAGGTGATGTTCTACGAGGGACGGCAGAATATTCTCTACCACTAAATTTGGCAGACATTGACAAGGAGTTAAAATCTTTTCCTCAGGCTTCGTCGTTAATGACTTTTTCCGCTTTACCACCATTGGTATACCGTGTACCAACAAGACAAGAGCAGTAACATAGAAAATAAATGGTCGTTTTTTGTTCTCGGAATTTGATAGAAAATTAGAGACTGTCCCGCTGAGCACGCAAGGATATGCAAAGATGAACATTTTCATCACGGACGAGGTGAATTGGTATCAGTTTCTTTTAGGCAGTGACCACCATGCATATCTATACGCATTTTCTGTCATTCTATGTGATTCAATGTAGGATAACCGAAAAAATGCCTCGACCGTTTTTAGTTTGCCTCCATGTGTTACGATGACTTTAGTCAGCTGGTGCATGATCATCCGAAACCGCGGTCAAAAAACACCCGAGCCATACTGTAGTACACACGAAGTTGGGTATCACGTCATCTCTTTACATTGACTGTTGATCTCTACACGGTGTTATGCTTCGTTGTGTTGTTAGTTTTATGTTTTGCACCAGTTTGCGGTGAATTTGTATGTGATGGTCTTTCAACATAACTCGATCGCAAAATGAACGCATTGGAATGGAAAAAAGAAGATCCGATCAGAATGAAACTGAATACAAAAATTTGCTGTGTTACCCAATATCTCTAGACTCATCAGTTTGAATTGTTTTATAACGTGGATAACCGGTGAGGAGTTGAAAAGAATGACCGGTTATTCTAGCGACTGTGAATCTTGTCGCATAGAATGTATTTAGCTCGATGAATTAGGCCCACAAACTTCAATTATTGTGCGATGGTCTGACTAAAGCTATAACTTTCACAAGCGAGTGTATGGTCTCTGGGAAATCAACGGTTCACAATAACCTCTAATGGCTTTTTCATCTGGCTTGAATAAGCCGAGTTTCTTCTGAATCGGATGTCGAATCTGCCTTTCCGTTTTCAAATAGGATAGGAACATACCATTCTACGACATCTGAGATGGCCATTTTACCACGAAGAGAGACAATCCATTTTTCTATATCGTATTGTCTCCAATTTATTACTCAACGTTTCCGTCTTGTAATGTGTGGTTCAGTGGTTCAAACCTCTGTCCCCTCTGAGATACTCCCCTCAAATCCCACTACCGCCGGCACCCCACAGTCATCCGGCTGATTACCATACCTGACCTATTGAGTCCTCACGTGGTTTTCCACTCTCAGCCTTAGGGTTAAGGCTTCCGTCTATTCATGACGATACACTTGATCCTTGTAACTCCTCCGTTGTAATCATGCGCATCCATCAAATAACAAAAACTACTTCTAACTGGCTAACTTGTTCCTGGAAATGCTTCACCGATTTTCAAGGTGACGCTCCTTTGAATTTTCATGCTGTCAAATATGTCGGTAATCTTGAACTTGGCAGTTGACAGTCCTCAGTCAAGTAGTGAAACGTGAGTCGCATCAATTAACGGGTTCAAATCCGATGGGGCTTAATGAACTCTAACATTTGAACCTATTCAGCGTTAGTCAATTAGTCTCATCTATTGGTGGAAGTCCTCGTGTTTCATCTTGTTCGAGCTGCAGACTGTCTAACTTTCAGTCGACTCAAATCAGCTGGTGAGCAGCAGTGGTCCGGAATAATGCGATCTTCATTCATCCTACAAAGTATCTGTCTGTCTATCTTTTACGGTACAAAAGGTCAGCATGATAATTCCGAAGAGTTGGTTTTATTGCTTCTCAATTTATGCGATGGCGATTTCCGAAATCTGCACGACGTACATACGTCCAGAAAAATAATCTCCAGACGTCTAACTACGTGATCGTTTATGGATCTAGGCAACACGATCATAAAAACGTCATATTAATTTGGACAAACCTTAACATGGACCAGTTTGAGGATCAGAGCTGGTCAAAATGAATGTAGGTCTGGATGGCTCGCGTATTCGGCTCACATGCTTAGATCGATACAAACAAGGTAAAGGAGCAGGCGAAAATACTTCACTTCTGTGCGCCTGAAAGGGGTTTTTTCATGCCTACCGCCGTATACAAGCGGATAATTTCCTACGAACTGCACACACGATCATACGTTTGCTCATTCTGTCGACCTGTTTTTTTCACCTTTCGCATAGTTGAATCTGACTGTTGTTGATTAGCCTGATAGATATACTAATAGATGCAAGGACATAACTAACCGGTACAATCTGGGCTCATTCTATTTGCTGGAGAATCGACCGCATACTCTGCGTTGCGTTCGCTGGTTCCAAATGGTAGTATGAAACAATAACACGAAGCTGGAGTAAAAGTCTGCATATCAAAATAGCTTGTTAATTGTGTGTGTGTGTGTGTGTGTGTGGTGTGTGTGTGTGTGGTGTGGTGTGGTGTGTATGTGTGTGTATTTGGCGTGGTGAGTTTGCAATGAGGATATTATACGTCGAAGCAGCTATGCTATTTAATTTTTTGTCCTCTGCAGAGGTTACGTAGACTTTCTACGAATTGAGCCATCAATGTCCTTTTTCCTACACTCGTTCTCATCCATAGATCTTCATAGTGAACTTACTCGGATCGTTGGTGACTCTACGACAGTTTGCCTCTCCAGTCTATATCATGGCAATAGTTCTGAAAGTCTCAGTGACTACCGCCTTATTGTGTTCGCCAATTTGTGCTATCTGCTGGGATTGGCCTGCTCGTTTGAACAAAGTTGGTAGGTTCACTGTCATTTGACGACCCCCTATTCTTCTATCGAACTTTTTTCGCAGAGTTAATCAAATTTTACAAGGTTTTGCTGTTTTTCTTTGGCAGATCCATTTTGGCTGAGAAATGATTTTCACTAGTTTAACATGTACATGTCTGTCCGTCAATCTGCGTATACACCTGCAAAAATATAGAGAGGGTACTTCCAAGATTGTATTGTAGCTTCTGGTTGACATGAACTTCGACCAAACGATATTACTAGGTTAATTCATTTCCGTTAGCCTGAATGAGAAACCAATTCTCTTTTTTACTTATTCAGACTCAGAATGTCTATCTCCATGAGGACACTGCCAAAGCAACACATGACTAGCCAATCCAGTTGCACCCCCCACTCGCATCTCGGAATGAAGAGACACTAGTTCCAGCTTGGGACAAAAGCTTCTAGTTAATGGTAACATCTGTGAACTAACTGTTAGGCTGCAGACAGAATACAACGGGCCGGGATACTGTAAAATTGAAAAAGTTCGTCATTTTCACGTTCGATAGATGGTTGTATTTTGAAAATACGGTTTATTCGCTCCGAGATTCTGTCGTGGATGGCACACGCGGAAAGCGACTTTACTGTTTGGTTAACTAAAAAATGCCTTTGTTCCAGTGATGTCTGTGAACATTCGACCAATTCCCGATCGCCTTCTTTAGTTAAACCACAAAAAAGACACGATCATATAAGAATGATTATTGTTCACCGAGAACAAGGTAGTTCAAGCGTCCATTAACCAAGCACCGATACGGTGGTTTTGGTTACTATCTCCCAGCGGCAATCTCAACAGGAAATAATGAAAAAGAACAAGAATATGAAAGGAGTAATAGGAGAACTGCAAATATTGATACCAAGTCGATAAATAAAGTTTATGGATACAAGAGCGCCACTGATCGCGAATGGCACCTGCCCATAAGCGGTGTGTGTAGAAGAACTGTTCTTGAAGAATCTTGGGAGTTATGTACGAATTGACGTCCCCGGCGTCACAGATTTTCGCTCAAGGTGACAAAATGTCAGACCTTGAACATGCAGACGTCATGGTTCTTCTAGGTGAAGATCCAGGTAAGTTGCAAACTTTTATGGACAGCTTGAGTAACTGCATAGCAATGTTCGGTATGCGTTTTGCACCCTCAAAGTGCAAGATACTGTTGCACGATTGGGCTGATCCAACACCAAACCTTTCAATGTCTGAGGAGACTACAGACCAATCAGACCGTAGGCGCATTTCACCCAGGAATTGTATATCGGATGAAGTGTCTTTGGAGACATGGCCACTGCGGATGGAAGATGCACGAATATTGTCGATATTTGAACACCCATGCATTTGCAACGTTGTTCGAATCTGGTGAGAGCACCGCATCAACAATGCAGAGGTTCGGCACAGAGTCTCAGGCACACAAACCGAATCATTAGATAAAACACAGGTTCACCAGGATGAGATGGTTGAGACATGAGTTGCCCATATCCCTGGACAGGATTACTCGGCGCGCTATGTTTGCTGAAGGAAGTGATGGTTGGAAGATAAGTAAGTGTGGCCAGTCCATGAGGTGAAAAATGTAGGAAAAGCCTGAGAAGTGGACTTGGCAATGTAAAGCGTGTTAGGCCACCTGGGAGAGGCCCAAGAGACCCTCCCACTCTGTGGTTGGATACATTGGAGGATATGGCTAGATGTCGCGATCGGTGGCGCTCTTGTATCCATAAACTTTCTTTATCGACTTGGTATCAATATTTGCAGTTCTCCTATTACTCCTTTCATATTCTTTTTCTTTTTCATTATTGGCTGTTGAGATTGCCGCTAGAATAGAGTAACCAAAACCACGGCGTTCAGTGAATGGTTAATGGTTGTCTAAATTGTACTGTTTGATGTAGCAACTCTAGGCCGTGCATAACCAAGTTCTACCTCTCGGGCAACAGGCAGTTTGTGTGTTGGAAGCATGTAACTGAATGAGCGATTCATACTTCTTTTGGACAGCGGTCTGCAGTTCGAGGATGCCAAACACCCTAGTGAATTTTATCTTACCCATGATAGCTGAGTAAAAGGCAATGGGGAATGGCCTTATTTAATGGCACACCACGTTCGCGCACGTCACCTTACCGTCTATGGGCTTCTGTGGCTTTTATGTAGGGAGTTTTTTTTATCAGGGTAGACACCCAGCGTACCCTGTGTTGCTTTTGTCTGGCTAATCGCATTGGCCCGTCCGAAATGGATGACCCTGGAAGAGTGCTTTGTGCTCCTTTCGGCATAACCCTCGGGGTAGTCGGAGCACGCAAGGTGTGCCTGTGTTCTAAAATTTGTCGACGAGTGAAGATGTGATCAACACAACTTCTACAAGGTCTAGACCCAGCTTGATTCTCGCGCTAGGATTGTTCGCGCGCGTTAGATAAACAGTACTGAAGAAGACAAGGGCGCAGTATAAATGTGATGCTATCGAGACTTATTTCCCTGTGGTTCTCCCAGGAGGACAATTCAGTAACTGTATTTTTGAGCAAAAATAATACTCGCACTGAAATCTGCAAAGGCGAATGTGGGGAAAAGTTGGTTTTCTTCACCACACATTACGAGGGAAAACTTGATATTTTAACTTTTCCTGACTACTCCTACATTGAGAAACTCAGCCTTATGACCTTTATTCACACTGTTAATTCAGGTTTATAAGCTTCCGCTTTCTACTCTTAGTAATCAAGTTTCATTAATGTGTGCGCTTGAAGAGTTGTAACTTTTGGTCAGCGGTCAGTGAAACCCTGGTCTTCTTTTTTGTTTCCTTTTTTTTAGACATTTCTGCATTCAAAGAGACCATTCAATATCGAGTATAATATATCAGCTAAGGGAGTTGATTGAAAAGCGCTAAGCTTCTAAGTAACCCTTTGTGTATCGTGCGTTTGCCTGATCTTAAAGTTGAACTAGATCCAATTTGAGAGTGTACCCTTCTTGATCCCATATATTTTATATTATTATTATTCGATTACACCGAGTCTGGAGTCAGGTATGATGCCAACGCTACGAATGAAAACAGGTTCGAGGAAGGGCGAGTGAAAAGAAATTATTTTTTTTCATTTCACCACTCGCATTTCAGTAATTTTTTGTGCTTTTGTCCAATGAATATGGGAGCCAAGACTTCCCTTAACAAGCCGCACAACATTTACGCCACTGGCTTTGGTTCTGAGCCACATCACTCAGTATCTCTGACTAATAAGAATCCTCATCCCTCGAGCCCGAATCAGGTAGTTGAGACTCACCAAATGAGACCAGTGCTAAGGTAAGCTTCTTTATACCTCCATGTCAAGTCATGGTCTGACCGCCACGCTGCTTCTTTCAGCCATACCAAGAAGCCCAAATAACGAAAACGTTTACGATTAGTAGACATGCGTAAAACGTATCCAAGCCACCGTATCTCGTCATTGCTCACGCGGATTTCCCACCAAACGTGAACAACGAGACTGCATACTGACATGGTTTGACGGCTTGCGCGTCCCAGTGATCCAGCGAGCTACGCAGGATAGCCTGCCTCAAGCCAAAGATTCAGTCATACCTTGAAGGTCACCAGATAGACGAAGCAGTCTTCTGGTCCTCCACGTTGGGGGTCGATTTGAGCTGGCAACTCAGTGGGTAAAATCAGTGGAGGAGTAATTGATCCAAGCACATGGGCTCCCACTCAGCCACCTCCGCTGCTTTGTTGACAGGTTCTTGTTAGAACTCACGGCTTCAGATGGAAACCCTAATCGTTCTCCTGCTTTGTGGCTGGACACCCTAGCAGTACCCGTCCAACATCTCCCATGAACTGCACGAATAGAAAGAATTCCATACTGTATAGGTCGTCGCACAGGCTAATGAGGACCACGCTGCCGATTGCATCGAGCGGAGTGGGTAGTGATAAGAGGGCTACTGCTCAGAGTTCCCTCTCTTTTACTCAACCTCTGTCTTCTGTCCTTAACCACCTCTCATTGCCCCATCTATCCACCCATAACTCTCCCACTAATAACACGGTCGATACTCGCAACGATTCATTGTCAAATAGTATCGGGAATAATCCCCCATCTTTTAACTTACATTTTCGCAAGCTTCGTCAGCCTCTGAATTTCGGCTTCTTTAACGTACACCCATGCAGGCCAGTCAGCAGGCATGCCTAGCCCTCACATTAGGTTCTCTGAAGATTGATATCTGCTGCTTAAGTGAAACGCGTATCCAGGATCCGAGCAGTGTGATTCAGCTAACTACTCCTGGTATCTCATCGAGGTATTTTCTGCGCACCTTAGGAGACGAAGCAGCTAGAGCTGTGGGTCAGTGTGGTGTAGGAATAGTCTTGACAGACAAAGCTATGACTGCCCTTTTAAACTGGATCCCGGTTAATAGTCGTTTATATACTGTAAGGAGAATAATAAAATACTAAGGCCTAAAAGTGCAAGTCAGAAAAGCTTTAAGAAAGCCCACGAAATTTAGTGGGTCTAGTTAGCCGAAGAAATGGAAGTACAAGCTGCTTTAAGTAATAGTCAAAGACTGCTCAGACTTATTCGTGACACCGTTAAAGGGCGAACCTCGGTCAGTGAAACGATATGCGATAGGAATGGAGGGCCTATTCATGACAAAGGGCAAAGGCTTGACCGTTGGGCCGAATAGTCCAAGGAGCAGTTTAGCTGGTCGCGTGCTAATATAGTTACTCCTGTGTCAACAACTGCAGTTCCTTGGGGAGTGTCACTTGAGTCCCCATCGGAAGTGAAAGTAGAGTTGAACATACGATCACTAAGGCGTGGAAAATCGGTCGGTTCCGACGAACCTCCTCCAGTTATTTTCAAAATGGGTGTTGGTTCGTTGATAAACTCACTAACCACCTGGATCGGTGACACCTGGAAAGAGGAGCGTATTCCGTTAATATGGGACGAGTCATTGATTGCACTACCTTTAAGAACGGAATGCGCAATGACTGCAGTAACCATCGTGGGATTAGCTTAATTCCGATAGTCACAAAGCATTAGCCTCGAATTTGCTGCGCTGTCTGACTCTGGCTCGCGAGAGGAACAACCGCGAACAACAGGGCAAATTTCACCCAGACCGAGGATGCATCGACCAGATTTTTACTCTTCGCCAATTACTTGGAACGCGCCGCGTGACGACAAGATGGGAGTACGGTAGTAGAGGTGAGCACGCGTATATGCAAGGCGACAGCGGCATACCCTGGACTGAAGCACTTATAGCATCGAGCTGATATTTTGCCGAAGTTGAAAAATCGTATGTACTGTGCCTTGGTGCGTTCAATTTCGTTGCATGGTTGCAAGACATGGAGTCTACGTGCGGAAGATATTCATCGTGTTTAGATTTTCGACCACCGACGCTTGCGTAGTATCGCTATGATTGAGTGGAACGACTGAGTAAGCAATGATGTGGATAGAAATCGAACATCGGGTTCTAGTTCGAAGAACTCTCTATCACAGCTTACCCATCTTATTAGACTTTGTTGGTTAGGGCACGTGTTGCGTGTGGCGCACGCATATCTACCATACCTTGCCCTGTTTTCCGTTCCTCCTCGGGAGTGGAAAAAGTCACGTGGAGGACAACAAATGGCGTGGCAACGGGGAATCAGAAAATGTACAGCAAACGTGGGAAAAGTAAGTCCCTCACGTTTGCGTGATTGGGGTTCAATAGGTCCCTCAACCAGTTGGCTGGCGACACTAAAAGATATGGCAGCGAACGGTGAACAGCGGTGATCGTGTTGTCACTTTCTGTGGAATCAGGGTGACTGGTCTATGTGAGTTTGTGCAGTTAGACTGTGTATTCCGTGTGTTGGCTACCAGGGTATTCTTTCCTTTTTTCACCCAGGTAGGTCCACTCCCTGTCCATTTTGGATATCAATACTTTCTATTGCCACGTGCAAGATGGTGAGAAAGGCAGTGATCAGTGTGGCTTGCCCTACTGTTTAACGCTGTAAGATGATGGTGATGAATGATCCAGAGACATCAGTGGTGGAATGCGGATGGTCTCCAGGCGTTCTGAACGCAGAGCGGCCAGGATTCGCAACTGTATAGCAAAATGTTGCTCACTGACATTATAAACCCGTCCATTCAGTGAAAAATGGTTGTCTTGGTGGCACGCAGGCTCGCAAAAGCCATTCTGGCCATCGCTGTTTTCGATGTGATCTCCTCCTAGCACCACCTCTAACTGCAGTGTAGTTCCCGAGGCATTTTGAAGCTGTGGATTAATTCCAGCTTCTTACCACAAAATGTAAGAGTAGGCTCAGGCTCCTATTATTTTTTTTCAGAGTACTTTGCACTTGGGCGAACCGAATCGCACCACACATGGGCACCACAATTGCCGAGAGGTTCAGAGCGCATTGTATTACTCAACAAGGTGGTGTCGGCGTATTCCAACTCAAGGCTGTTTCCCGGTAGGAGTTCGAGCCCACCGTTTGGAAGACCATACAGGACATTCCGTAGAAGATTATGAATGGGAAAGTTGAAAAGAATTGGGATGCAGGGAAACCTTGTCGTACTCCACTGGAGGCCATAACTTTCGGCGAAAGCTGGCCGTAGACCCTAACCCGACCTGAAGTATGACAGTACAACTCTTCGAGGACTGACTCGTACTTCTCAGGAACTTCATTTCTCAACAAACAGTCGGTCTCTGAAAGGTATGGTGGTGCTTGACCATCTGTCTGAGGATGTAGATTTGATGGATGATCGACGCGGAACCCAGCCTTCTTGCGACTCTGATGTTCAGACGTGTGGCATAACCTGTGAAGTACTTCAGATGCAGGCAGCGTCGACACTGTTGCAATAAGGTTAAAACCCTTTTGTTATTGCATTCACTACGCGGGCTTTTTTGAATACGGGGCCAACAATCGTTTCCCCTTACAAAGATAGGATCTGCTCAAAATTCAAAATCTTGGAGAACAAAATGTAAATTTTTTAACAAGTTGTGCTTCGCCATCTTCAAGCGGTGCCGAGAGTGACCATCGTTTCCGAGTACCTTATGAAATCCCAGTTCATAGATTTCGGCCTCTGTTAGTGGTGCTATTGAAAAATTCCACGAAACATGTAGAGAGAAGCAGTTTGTAGCAAAAGCCATTGCGGGGCCAGATAAACTGCGCAATAAAGTGCTCCACCCAGCGTTCGACTAATCACTTGGAACAGGTGATACTTTTGTGTTCTCTTCTGTTTCTTTTTGTTGTTGTTCTATTTCCACTCTTTATCCCTACTCATTTTTCCCTCAACTCGACGATACCGCGAGGTAGCAACCAAAACCATAGTAGAAAGTGTCAGTTTAATGGTTGAATAAAATGAACCCGGACTTATTTCCGCGACATATTATTGTTGACCACGTGCGTATGTGCTTCCCTCACTCATTATATTTTTCTGACATCCATTCTAGTTCGATTTCCTTGCAGATGGAAAATTTGTACTTACCGAGAGCCTGGACTTCACGGGATTTCAATCTGGAAGGTTTGTCCAGTTTTTCGTTTCCCTATCTACTTTGTTTTCATCAAGTCAGTTGAGTATGTCTAATGAAAGCTATACACAGGCTCTCTTGTGTGGTCTTATGAACTCACATTAATTCAGTGTCGCAGCAAGAAATACGCTGTTTTACCTGGGGAGAGGGCTTTAAACGACTAAATAGTATGTATACTTAACAAATCCAGTTTTGTCATACTTGTTTGGTCATTACCCCAGGCTTCCAGGTGTTTTTCTGTACCGTTCTACTGGTTCATGTTGTGACTGGTTAGAACTAGATAGTGAGACATAGACACATTTTTTCTGATGGAATCTGTTTTTTTGTTATTTAACTCCGCACTCGATGTTCAAGCACCAGTGCTACCAAAAGATAGACAAATTCTAGGCCATACCACACAATTTGGACGTTCTCTCAACCACGTAACACTGTTTGTTGCAGTCCTTCACCTTGTGAACTCAGAACTGTTATGCGGTTGTATTGTTGGTCAGTAATGGTGATGTTGCTGGTGTTGGCAAAACCGAATATTAGATTTTGTTCCCGTTGTTACTCAGTAGGTCCGTCCTGTGCCGTGTCGAAAATCCTCAATAAGATGTCATACTGCTGTCTTCCGCGGGTTTAACGAACCAAAACACGGGCATCAGTTAATCTTTTATTTATATAGTTTGTAACACAAGGATCTGCTCAATGAATGTGATTAGCTTGTATCGTCCAGTGTTGCAACGTCCTAGTATTGTTTGTTGATCCTATGCAGTCAAGAACGTACCGATGGGTCTCACTCAACATGCTGCTTAATTTGAGCTTGTTCATCACTGCGGTTATCCACCGAATAGGTCGTCCAATGCTGTGGTCCGACCGAGATACCATTGTCGACTTTATGCTAGGCATGCGGTATTTGTTGGCACACTATGCAGTAAAGTGTCAGTTTGACCATCATCATCATCATCATCATCGTACAGCGTTAAACAGTAGGGCAAGCCACACTGACCACTGCCTTTCTCACCATGTTGCACGTTGAATTGAAAAGTATGAATATACAAGATGGAGAGGGAGTGGACCTACCTGGGTGGGAAAAGAAAAGAATGCCCTAGTAGCCAACACACGGAATACACAGTCTAACTGTACAAACGTACACCGATCAAACATTCTGATTCGATAGAAAGTGACAACACGATCGCCACTGTTCGCGGTTAGCAGCCATATCCTTCAGTGTCTCCAGCCAACTGGTAGACGGATCTTTTGGACCCCAACCACGAAGACGTGAAGCACCTACTTTTCCTAAGTCTGCTGTACATTTTCTGATTCCCCGTTGCCACGTCATCTGTTGACCTCCACGTGGTCTCTTCCACTCCCTAGGAGGGGCAGAGAATAGGACACGGTATGGTAGACGTGTGTTTGCCATACGTAACACGTGTCCCAACCAACGAAGTCTACTAAGTTGGATACGCTGTGACAAAACGTTCTCTGAATTAGTACCCAACACTCGCTTTCTTACCTCATCGTTGCTTACTCGGCTATTCCACCCAATCCTAGCGATACTACGTAAACATCGATGGTCAAAAACCTCAAGACGACGAATATTTTCAGCACGCAGACTCCAAGTTTCGCAACCATACAACAAAACTGAGCGCACAGTGGCACAGTATACACGACCTTTCAACTTCAGTGAAATATCGGATCGGCGCCACAAGTGCTTCAGTCCAGCGTACGCTGCTCGAGCTTTGGATATCCGCGTACTCACCTCTACTACTGTGCTCCCATCCGTCGTCACGCAGCTGCCGAGGTAGGTGAAGTGATCGACAACTGACAGCACCTCCCCATCGAGCATCAAGCTCGGAATCGTTGACATCCAGTCTTGTAACATCACCTTGCACTTTGAAGGTGCAAAGCGCATGCCGAATAGAGCTACAGCTCTTGCGAGATCATCTAGTGCACGCTGAGCATGTTCCGTGGATTCGAACAAGCAGACAACGTCGTCTGCGTAATCTAATTGTAGTCGTGCAGTTCATGGGAGATGTTGGACGGGTACTGCTAGGGTGTCCAGCCACAAAGCAGGAGAACGATTAGGGTCCTCATCCAAAGCCTTTAGTTCTGACAAGAACCTATCCGCAAGGCAGCGGGATGGCTTAGTGGGAGCCCATTTGCTTGGATCAATTATTCTTCCACTGGTTTTTCCGACTGAGTTGCCAGCTCAAATCAACCCCCAACCTGGAGGACCAGGAGACTGGACTTCGTCTGACCTCTACCCATTGACCTGTCAGGTATGATTGCATCTCCGGCTTAAGGAAGCCATCCTGTATAGCTCTTTGGGTCATAGAGGCGCGCAAGCCATCACACCACGTCAAGGTGCAGTCTCGTCGTGATGGGTCAGTTTGACCGGTAGTTGTAGAATGGTTTAGTGCGTTTATCTACCACCACGGAGGCCAGATGTTCAGACCTCATCAGCGCCGGTCACTTTCGTCTTAGATAGTTATTCACTCTCGCCCGTTTCGTTAAGACACCTGACCTACTGGGACATTAAGCGGTTCTCCGCTGACGATTATTCCTTATAACCTCCGAGCTTAGTGAGTATACCTCTCCACTGTATTCGTGGGTATACATAAAATAGAAAGGAATGCAATGGCCAGTTGAATTGTCACATGAGAAGAAGGAAAAACCCTCTACCGAATGATGCCAAACTGTGCGGCTAATCGATAATGCTATAGCTGGCGTTGCATATCGCTCATTAAGTTTACGGTGCCCCCGGCGTAACTCCTACCGTCTGCACAGTTGATCATTGCTACTCCAATTCCAGGCACAGACCCGATCGCGAGCTGTCTTATTTTTGACACCGGAATAGTTTGCTGTTTTAGGTTATCTAGACAAGGAGAATAATTCTGAGATGATACTCTGATCTTCAACCTTATAACTTACATCTATCGGTCACTCCGTAAACATTCGATGTGAAAGTCGGTTCGATCTATCCGAGACAGACATAATTTACCGGGCTTGATGGCAATTAATTTCGGGTGGCCTGTCAACTTTTCCTATTTGGGGTAACTTAACCATTGCCAAGTAGATGTTTTCTTTGCAAACACTGCCGCCACCTCTAATGTTTGGCTAATTATTTCCGGCACATATTCTCGTTATACTTAGCTGAATGAACAAATGATGGATTATTTGGGGTTTTTGCGCCGCTGTGATTCGTGATGCCAATGATCGATAAACCTGAGCTTGCAAAAAAATTTACGACATCAATAGATATCCACTCCACAACAATGAGGAACAACGTAGACGGTGAATGGAATATTTTGCACGATAATTCCGCTAGACGAGAGCTATGGAGTTGCTCTCATCAGAACTAATCAAAGCATCTTCGAAGGAATCAGATGAACCTTCGATGGGAGCGAAACTAGACTAGTCTGTCTTAGCATTGAGTTGATTCTGGTTCCACCGCGCTTCTTGTAGTTCTTTTCAAACGTAGGTGGTGACTTCTGTGAGGGTATGGGCCGGTACACTGCCAACAGATGGCCTGGTTCAGTAACAAACAGCGCGCCATCGCCCGTCGGGAATCAAGTGCGAGGTCGGAGACAGCGAAGTAGACAGCACGTGATCGGCTGTCCAGAATCGAGCACAAGAGTGTAGTCAACCAACCGGATCAATGAACCAATGTCTGAACCGACCAAAGCTGAATCAACCAGTCCGGGTGCAAGGGGACAAAACAGCCAGATGGGCAATTTAGGAATATTAGTGAGCCAATAAGCTTTCATCCAAGATTTTGGTTATGATCGGCATACATCTTATATAAACGATTTTTTTCGTCCCAATAAACCGAGCTGGTTTGAAGCCAGAAGAGTCTTCTGATTAGAGTTAGTAGGTGGCTGCAGATCGGCTTCCTTCTGAGTCCCTCCACATGAAATCTGGAAAAGGAGTGCGTTCCGTCGTCATAGTTTGTATTAATGATAGACGCGTTTTCGAAAAAGGAGCTCACCAAGATTGTTGGGACCCTGTCACCAAATTGTTATTACCCTCGCTGTTCATCGACTGTCTCCCACCTACGACTTTCGTACGGGTTCTCAGATTCACAACTCCTATCGCACCAATTCCCTAATGCCAAACCGCAATGCACACATTTTAGAACAGGCACGCCTTCCATAGGCCCACAGTCTGTGTTCTTCTCGATTTACAAGGGGCATCAGGCTCAGTCGACTGCACAGTCATCGTGTACTGCCTCTAGTTGAAGGGTGAACCGGAGAAATCCATTTTCATTACGACGAGACTGCACCTTGACGTGGTGTGATGGCTTGCGCGCCTCTATGACCCAAAGAGCTATACAGGATGGCTTCCTTAAGCCGGAGATGCAATCATACCTGACAGGTCAATGGGTAGAGGTCAGACGAAGTCCAGTCTCCTGGTCCTCCAGGTTGGGGGTTGATTTGAGCTGGCAACTCAGTCGGAAAAACCAGTGGAAGAATAATTGATCCAAGCAAATGGGCTCCCACTAAGCCATCCCGCTGCCTTGCGGATAGGTTCTTGTTAGAACTAAAGGCTCTGGATGAGGACTCTAATTGTTCTGCTTTGTGGCTGGACACCCTAGCAGTACCCGTCCAACATCTCCCATGAACTGCACGAATAGAAAGAATTCCATACTGTATAGGTCGTCGCACAGGCTAATGAGGACCACGCTGCCCATTGCATCGAGCGGAGTGGGTAGTGATAAGAGGGCTACTGCTCAGAGTTCCCTCTCTTTCACTCAACCTCTGTCTTCTGTCCCCAACCGCCTGTCTTTGTCCCATTTATCCACCCATAATGCTCCCACTGATAACATTGTTGATATTCGCAACGATTCATTGTCAAATAGTATCGGGAATAATCCTCTATCTGGTAACTCACACTTTCCCAAGCTTCGTCAGCCTCTGAATTTCGGCTTCTTTAACGTGAGTACACTCATGCAGGCTGGTCAGCAGTCGTGCCTAGCCCTCACATTAGATTCTCTGAAGATTGATATCTGCTGCTTAAGTGAAACGCGTATCCAAGATTCGAGCAGTGTAATTCAGCCAACTACTCCTGGTATCTCATCGAGGTATTCTCTGCGTACTTTAAAAGACGAAGCTGCCAGGGCTGCGAGTCAGCGTTGTGTAGGAATAGTCTTGACTGACAAAGCTAAGACTGCCCTTTCAGACTGGATACCGGTTAATAGTCGTTTATGTGCTGTGAGACTCCAAGAGTCAGTCGGCGTTCGAAAGGATAGTTGTGTTAAGCGCAATTTGTTTGTGATCTCGGCGTACGCCCTAACGGACTTCAGCTCAGACTTGCAGAAAGATGAGTTCTTTGATGAACTCGCCACCCTCGTTCGCAGCAGTAAAGGGTTCTGACATTGTAGTGCTAGTTGGTGACTTCAATGCACAAGTTGGCAAACTTAGTGTGTCATAAGCATGTTTAGGTGGGTGGTGTGCTTTACCCGCTGAGCGTACAGATAACGGGGATAGACTTCTCCAGTTTTGTGCAGACAATCGATTGTTCTTGTCTAGCACCAATTTCCGACAGAGCTCGCGTCGCACAGCGACATGGCGCTCTAACTCTATAAGTACTTTGAGTCAAATTGATCATATTGCCGTAAGCTACCGGTGGCGCAGTTCTGTTCAGAACTGTAGATCTTACTGGTCCACGTACGTAGAGTCGGACCATGCATTAGTTTTAATACGATTATCTCTCCAGCTCCATGGTGATCGTCGCAAACCGCAAACCCGATTAGCCGTGCAGCGTTTGTGTGATCCAGAAGTACGCACCCGTTACGAGCAGAAGTTAGCACACCAACTAGGATCTACGACGAACAGTAATGTAGATGAGAATTGGGCTCATATCAAACAGGCGATACACGTTGCGGCAGGTTCTAGATCCGTTGTCCATCAAAGGGTAGCTGTGTTAAGCGTGGTTTGTTTGTGATCTCGGCATACGCCCCAACAGATTGCAGCTCTGACACGCATAATAATGAGTTCTATGATGAGCTCGCCACTCTCGTTCGCAGGAGCAAAGGTTCTGACGTTGTAGTGCTAGCTGGTGATTACAATGCACAAGTTGGCAAGCATAATGCGTCGGAAACTTGCTTATGTGGGCGTTGTGCCTTACCACTCAACGCACAGATAACAAGGATGGGCCTCTCAAGTTTTGTGCAGGCAGCTGATTATTCCGGTGGTGATCGAGTGGATTAGAGCGTTTGGGTACCACCTCGGAGGTCCGAGGTTCGAATCCCCGCCACCACTGGTTAATTTGGTGGTAGACAGCATCTCACTGTCGTCCGGATCGTTACCACACCTGAACTATTGGGGCCTTATGTGGTTCTCCACTCCAAGTCTCAGGGTCTGGTTGCCTGTTATACGTGATAGTGCAGTGGGGCCTCCGTGGTTATAGGGTATATACCTCTTCCAATGCACTCATGCACAAGCATGTAACAAAAAAAATAGTGCAAATTCCCGACACATCTCACGTCGCACAGCGACATGGCGCTTGAACGCTACAGGTATTCTGAGCCCGATTGATCATATCGCAGTAAGCTGCCGGTGGCGTAGTTCTGCTCAGAACTGTAGACCCTGCTGGTCCATGTACGTAGAATCGGACCATGCATTAGTTTTAATGCGATTATCGCCTCAGCTCTATGGTCATCAACGCAAACCCCAAGCCGGGTTAGCCAAACAACGTTTGTCTGATCCAGAAGTTCGCACCACTTATGAACATAAACTAACATATCAGCTAGGATCTACGACAAACAGTAATGTAGATGAGCATTGGGCGCATATCTACCAGGCGGTGCACGTGGCAGGTTTTATCTGCGGTCCTAGATCCGATGTCCATCACAGACACTGGATTTCTCAAAAGTCGATCAATCTAATGGAGCAAAAATGTTAGCTCCCGAACTGTAAGATGAGTAGGGTACGCAATCTACGAAAGCAAGTTACGAAAAGTCTTAATAAGGATCGCGAAAATTGGTGGGTCAAGGTAGCCGAAGTATTGGAAGTAGAAGCTGCTTCAAGTAATAGCCAAAGACTGCTCAAACTTATTCGCGATACCGTTGAATGGCGAACCTCGGTCAGTGAAACGATATGCGATAGAAACGGAGAGTTTATTCATGGCAAAGACCAGAAGCTTGACCGTTGGGCCGAATACTTCAAGGAGCAGTTTAGCTGGTCGTGTGCAAGTGTAGTTGTTCGGATGTCATCGTCATCATCGGAAGGTTAGACGGCAGGGCGAGCCCCACTGACCACTGCCTTTCTCACCAGGTTGCAGGTTGAATTAGAAAGTATTAATATACAATATGGACAGGGAGTGAATCCACAAGGGTGATAAAGGGAAAGAACGCCCTAATAGCCAACAAGCGGAATACACAATCCAACTATACAAACACATATTGTTCAATCATTCTGATTGGACAGAAAGTAGAAGTGACAACACGATCGCCACTTTTCACGGTTTGCGATTTCTTGGGGAGTATCACTTGAGGTCCAATCGGAAGTGGAAATAAAGTTGAGCATTCGATCACTGAGGCGTGGAAAATCGGCCGGTTCCGACGAACCTCTTCCAGTTATTTTCGAAATGGGTGTTGGTGCGTTGATAAACACACCAACCATTTCGATCGGTGACACCTGGAAAGAGGAGCATATTCCGTTAATATGGGACGAGTCATTGATTGCACCACCTTTAAGAAAGGAAAGCGCAATGACTGCAGTAACCGTCGTGGGATTAGCTTAATTCCGATAGTCACCAAGCATTAGCCTCGAATTTGCTGCGCTGTCTGACTCTGGCTCGCGAGAGGAACAACCGCGAACAACAGGACCAATTTCACCCAGACCGAGGATGCATCGACCAGATTTTTACTCTTGACCAATTACTTGGAACGCGCCGCACATACCGTCGACCGAAAATAATGGTTTTTTAGACTTGAAAGGTGCCTTCGATTCGGTCGACTGAACAGCGCTATTCAATGCTGTTCACCGGAAAGGTATGCCACAGAAATTCGTGAATCTGCTGACGTCATTGTACTCTTTTACTTCTGGCCGCGTAAGGGTTTACGGTAAACTATAAAGTCCGTTCGAAAGGACCAGCGGTCTTCGATAAGGATGTTCCATTTTCCCATTTCTGTTCAACTTCGTCATGGACGAGATAACGGAGAATGCCTTGCAAAATCTTCAGGGTGTAGGCTTCGGACTAGGAAGTAGTGAGGAGCTGTGTGACCTGAGTTGCACAGGCGACCTTGTCTGCTTGCTCGAATGCACAGAGCACGCGCAACGTGCACCAGATAAATTCATAAGAGCTGTAACTCCATTCGACGTGCGATTTGCACCTTCAAATTGCAAAGTGATGTTGCAAGACTGAACATCAACGATTCCGAGATTGATGCTCGATTGGGAAATGCTGGCAATTGTCGACCGTTTTACTTATCATAGCAGCAGCGTGATGACGGATGGGAGCACGGTAGTAGAGGTGAGCACGCGTATATGCAAGGCTACAGCGGCGCACCCTGGACTGAAGCACATATCGCATCGAGCTGATAGTTCGCTGAAGTTGAAAGATCGTGCGTACTACGCCGCGGTACGCCCAGCTTTGTCGAATAGCTGCGTGACTTGGGGTCTGCGTGCGGAAGATATTCGTCGTCTTGCGACTTTCGACCACCGACGTTTGCGTAGTATCGCTAAGATCAGGTGGATTAGCGGAGTAAGCAATGATGAGGTCAGAAATCGAGTATTGTGTACTATATCGGAGAATGTTTTGTCACAGCGTATCCAACTTAGTATACTTCGTTTGTTGGGGCACGTGTTACGTATGTCAAGCACACGTCTGCCGTACCGTACAATGTCCTATCCTCCGTTCCTCCTGAGGAGTGGAAAAAACCACGTGGAGATCAACAAGTGAAGTGGGAGCGAAAAATGAGAAAATGTACAGCAAACTCGGGAAAAGTAGGTACCTCACGTGTTCGTGGTTGGGGTCCAAAAGACCCGTCTACCAGTTGGCTGGAGACACTGAAAAATATTGAAGCGAACGGTGAACAGCGGTGATCGTGCTGTCACTTTCTGTCGAATCAGAATGACTGATTGATGTTCGTTTGTACAGTTAGACTGTATTTCGTGTGTTGGCTACTAAGGCATTCTTTCCTTTTTTCACCCAGGTAGGTCCACTCCCTGTCCATTTTGGATATCAATACTTTCTATTGCCACGTGCAACATGGTGAGAAAGGCAGTGGTCAGTGTGGCTTGCCCTACTGTTTAACGCTGTACGATGATGATGATGATGTCTGTTCATGAATAGCCTTAGCTGGGTTAGTAAAAAGTGTCATGCCTGAATTATGCGAACGACGTAGTTCTGAGAGAAGATCCAAGTAAGTTGCAAGGTTTTCTGAGTATCCTGAACAAGTCAGCCAAGTCAATTAAATGCTTTACGCACCTTCAGAGGTGAATATTCAACTGTGTAGCAATGTTTGGTATGCGTTTTGAATCTTCAATATGTAAGATGCTGTTGCAGAACTTGATTGTCCCAACAATAAAGCTTTCGGTATCTAGGAGAGACAATAAACCCTGTGGATAGTTTGCTATCGAGACAGCTGCATTTCACCCGGAGGTTGGGTATCGAATGCATTTTCTTTGCATATCCAAAAGACCTTTTCGGTCCGTGCTAATCTCAGTCATCTATGACGTCGTCCTAACAACCGACGGTCGGGTGTAAACTGTAGCAGTTAGGGCAGTTATTTCATACTTTATAGAAACAAGAGTTTGGATAATACGGACGAAATCAAAGGCGTCGTTTATTTGACTCACCACCATTTCTTGATAAGGTTTTAACAAACCGCTGAGATATTGGGCTAACATGTAAGTCGGACAAGGTTTATAGCCCAACGGTCGGGCGAATTGGTATACCAGATTTGTGAATTTCTGGTAATCCACAAAATCTCCCGGGTATGTTCTTTTTTGGTACTAAAGTAAACCACAAAGAAGTCCCGAGACTTTCTTCCAAGCCCGATAGGTATTTTTTTGTCCGGGCTTTTTCCTCGTCTAAACTAGCGTTCACTTTCTTTTCTTCAATTTTTTCATATGGTCCATTATTTGAATGGTCCAATACTTTTTTCATAGTTTGACGTGTTAGGTGTGACCGTTACATTGCCTTTGTCTGCCTTGGTGACGTGAATTGAATGGTCCTGTTTTGAGACGGTTAGTGCTTTTCGTTCCTCTATTGGTGTGTTTCGGGTAATTGGTTCTTGGTTTTTGAGGATATTGCATATCCTGACTCTGGCTTGGTTGGAATTTTCAAGCAGGAGTTTCGCTAGAGCCCCCTCTAGGGAAGGAACTACTTCTTGAGCCGGTAAATGTTTTCTATAGAGATTGAAATTCGGCACTTTTTGGAGCAGCTGCAGTTCGGCTGATGTTAAAGCTCTGTCCGAAAAGTTTTTAACAAGATTTTTTGGATCGATCACCAGAAGGTGTCTTGACTTTGGTCGCAAATAGCTTTGTGATGTTTCTCGGTTCATCATTTTGTCAAATTTCCTTATCTGGTGTGATTGGCAAGATTTGAATGCATGCAAATGCCGTTGATCGATGGTAAGTTCAACTTTACTGAAGATGTGTGGTGGTAACAAATGATTCAAGCAGTCATCGAGATTCCGTATCCTGTGGCATATGGAGCTAATTTTTGCCACAGTCATGTACACGTTGTCGCAGAAATATACGTGAGGTGGTTAAAGCAGCCTTTGCTGAGCGAACAGAATTGTCCGACGGTTTCACATATAGATGATGGGGAATGATATTTTGGAGACAGCGGTGGTTGGATGTACGGTGAATAATCCAATTGGCAAGCTTTTTTCCCAAGAGTAATCCGATTGCTGATTAGAATTAATGTATCAGATCCCAGATCTGTTTGGAGTGTACCGAAAAAACGACGCGCCATGTGATATGCTATAAGTAAGTGTTTATTGTTCGGTAACAGCGTTATCGGAAAAGATGGTAGTCAGTCGACGTTTCGGTTTAGACGTTTTACATTCCATATTGATTACCGAAATCACCCTGGAAAGAAGAAGTTTGTTAAACCCATCTGATATTATTGCTGGCGTTGGGCTATGTTTCACTTCCACCTACTTCGCTTTCAATCACACTGTACAAACAGACTGATGGCGTAGCCATGTACTCTCCTGTATCACCAATTGTAGCCAACCTGTTTCTACCCTCGGTCGAATCCAAAGCACTCATTGCCTTCCACAATCCCCCACGGATTTGTCAGATACGTTGGTGATACATTTATGATCTTAAAATCGAAACAAAAAGAAGGTTTCCTTCAGTGTCTCAACACGCAATGTAGCTCCATCAAATTCACAATGGAAACCGAGAGTCCTCCAACGGGGTTTCCGTACATACACGGAGCGCCTATATGCCGAGGCTTTAGCAATTACCGCCCACGTCACATGCCTTAACCGAAATGATGGGGCAGAGATTCCAGACATATGGACGGTACTAACATCACAGATGTATAACACACCCCAAAGGTCACGACATTTCATTGACCTCCAATGATCACGCCGACACTGAGAGAACGGAGGCTGACTACCCTCATTCCCGATAACGCTGTGTTACCGATCAATGATCACTTACCTAAACAGGTTAATGTGGTTAAGACATGTGTTACGCATGCCCACCGATAGACTTCCTCAACGTACGCTGTCCTCTGAGGCAGGTAGTGATTGCAAGGTAAGTCGAAGTGGTCAGTCCATGACTTGGCGAAAAGGTATGAAAGCCTTGAGTAGTGGAGTTGGCCAAGTAGGACATGTTTGACTTCTAGGTTGGGGTCCACGAGATCCGCCCACCAAATGGTTGGAGACATTGTGATATGGCTAGGTGTCGCGGCCATTGGCGTAGTTGCATTAGGTCTCTTTGCTTGTCCTCTTGATTTCCGCCTAATACTTTGACTTTTTTGGATCTTTATCACCATACTTCTGTTCTTTTCGCCCTTTACTGGACGATGCTGGAAGGTAGCATTCGAAACCAGAGTACAAAAGTGCGAGGTAAATGTTTGAATAAACTAAAACTGAGACCTAGGCGGAAACCGGACGATTTCAGGCCCGCACAAAATGGATCCTACGAGTTATTCCTGAGTGGCATACGGATGCATGTTGCTTGTATAGGTTAGTGCGACTGAAGGCTGAGGCATAAGCGCAGATTAAGGGTGTCCGCTACCGAGCTTTCATGTCCTAGAAGTAATAAAACGTCCTAATGAAAGACAGCGAGTTCTGCAAGCCACCGTTGAATCTTTTCATTTTTAATCGTGCCTCTCGACTGATTGTCGAACATGAAGGCCACTGACCGCTGATCCGTGACCAATAAAAAATAGTTTCCGATCAAGAAACAGCTCCAGTTTTAGTGTTTCATTGGTCGCATATGCCCTCTTTTCAACAACGAAGTGGCGTTGTTCAGATAAATATGAAGTTTGGGAAAAATGTCATTGATATTCCTTCCTGATTGAGAGTAGCTGCGATAGCAGTATCAGACGTATCGGTTTCCACGAACAACGGTATCCTTAAGCCTATGGTAACGACAGCGGCATTGTCAAATTTATGCTTAGACTTTTAAAAGGGGTTAGGACGTTGTTGGGAAACCGAAACGTTCGGTTTGTTACACGAGGATAAATTTTGTTCGAGATATGTGAGATTCAGTGTGAATAGTATGCAAAAATCCCAGCGATAAGCTCTCGAGCTTTGAGAACATGTGGGAGGGGAAGCATTATCCTTGGCTTCACTTTTTCTGGATCTGGCCTAATGACACCATTTGACACCTCATAGTCCAGAATACTTATCTTTGTGGTTTGAAAAACGCTTTTGGATTTATTGTATGTTATGCTTTGGTGGCAACTTTCTAGAACCTATCTGGATTACGATCGTGGTTATTCTTATTACGACCACAAATATTTAAGTTATCGAGGTAAGCGGTCGTATCAACAAGCGATTCTGTAGAAATTATTGTGTTTATCATCCGTTAAAAGCAGGTAACACCCAATAAAATACAACAGAGCTGAGTCAGTTGTAAGCCCCAAAAACTGGGTACTTGTGTTATTCAACTTTGATCGGTATCTTAGACTAAGTGCTTTTCAAATGAAGGTTGCCGAACACGGAGTAACCGGGAATTTTTTCAATTGTATCATTGGTGCGGGAGAGCATGCAGGCATCGAGATAAGTGTTTCGATTGATTGTTTGACTGTAGTCGACTAATGTTCTTCACTTATGTCATTCATCAAATGCCACCAAAACTTGCGCCCTCCATGGAGACTTCAGCGGTTCCATTATATCGAATTCAAAAGTGTCTCTATTTCTGACTGAATGGATAGTTCATCTTCAGAATGTGGCGTTGGGGCTTGATGGCGATTGGTCTGCAGTCTTGAGAGTGATGGCGATATAAAGACTGAGGTTCGACACGAGCAACGAGTAAGCCACGAATGGAGGAAATAGGCACTGTACCTGAAAAACGGATTTCTACTCGCTGATGTTGTTTCAAAATATCATGACCGGCCAAAGCATCAGTACAAAGGTTGGGTAAAACAGACTGTTTAACATAATTATAACGAGTATTTCTGTACTTGATAGAAACGATACGGTGTCCGTATGTAGCGCTCAGTAATCATGTAGATTCCGCTGTGATTCGCTTTCATAAATCCTCTATAGAAGACCACTTGTGCTTTTCTACAATTGCTTGTGAAGTGTAGCTTTCAGAGCTTCCAGTGGTAATGAGTGCCTGCAGGAAACACCGTTTACAGGTATGCAGATGATAGCATCGGATAGACAAGATATTGCTACAATAGCAATAACACTAGACAAGAGTGAGTTTGCTATGGGGGCGCCGCTGTTATTATTCCATTTTGATGGTATGCTCGACAAACACACCGAAACTGTCCTCTCTTTCCACATGCCTTACATACAGCTTCTCTTGCTAGGTAACGATCTTGCGGATGACGGATGTAGCCGCAGCAGCAGCAGGAGAAATGGTTCACAGCTGAGATGACATCCTTCAAAATCGGCGTTTGAGATGCAACAGATTTAGAAAGTTGGGTTGCTTGTGATGTAAGACACATAGATATATCACGATTGTATGATGAAGACTTTGTGTGGGCACGTTCCGGTTGTTTGTCGAAATTAAAAGTTGTTTTGAGATCGAGTTGTACATTTTCCAGTAATCTTTCGCGAATTTCACCTGACAGAAAACCGCGAATGAGGTAATCATAGATAAACTCGCCACGGTTTACTTCAGCCGTAACTGCCTCGAGATCGCAATCAACAGCGAGAGATTTGAAACGTTGAAGGTGCTAGTCAAGAGTCCGACCGCTTCCTCGATGAACAGTTCGTATCAAATTCTCAAGACTCTTCATGACAAATTCCTTTTCATTCGGGACATGCATGAAGCTGGCTGATCCTGTCGCAGAAGCTAGCCATATAAAAGTAAAGTAAAGTGAGTAAGTAATCAAGAGAACATGACTGGCAAAAATCTCGTTCTTAGGCTAAATATACAGATTAGTCAGCGTTCCGCTGGCAGAATCGGGGTTTGTGGTTTTTGCACTAGTTTACTTTCTAAAGAGCGTTTCAGTAGTAAGCTGCGAGTTTTGGCTTTCCTAGTGTTTACAGCATTTTTGTCCACATTGCACGCGGCGATGTGTTGTGATGTTGTGATATCCACGCTGGGAATTTATCGAGATCCAAATCTTTCATACTGTCCAGATAATTTTCGAAATTTTTCTTCCAATGAATTTGGGGATTAATAGCGTCTGATGAATGAGAATCAGCACTCACTCTATTTGATTAGTTTAATAAATCCTAATGAATAAGCAGCGAGCGATGAGCAACATCCGTAGAGTAAAAACTTTGTCTGGTGATGAGTCTTTAACCAACTGATCAGTTGTACATATAACTGAGAATAAAATATGATATTAATCATAATATGTAGAAGCTAACAACAGACACAGCCAGTTGAGAGCGATGGTCAACGGTCGTTCAAATTGAAATGAGCTGAATTGTTGTCATTGTTCCTTTTTTAATTACAGCCTTTCTGTACAGTTGCGAGCGGTATTGGCGTTACGAGCCATCCGTATTGAAACCGTTGTCCACAAATGCGTCCTCCGAAAAGTCATCAGACATTGGAATCTCTGCGGAACTGATCAAAATTGGATCAGACCCACAATTGAGCAAATATTGGGCACAACGTTTTCGACTTTTCTCACGATTTAACGAGGGTATTCAGTTGGATCATGGTAAGTGCTATTAACTGTTTGTCACTGATGTCATGTTGGCCATCCGTTCGACTTGAACTACTCACAATTCATTAGATGCTGATCAGTTCTTTTTGACTTTAACGTGATTGGTTCCTAGTTTGCTGACCTCAAGCATACCGTGTGAATACCCATTACCAGTGCTGTAGGGATGGCAGTTTTGGTGACCATTTCATAAGGAACTTAAATGGAGAAATCAGATAATCCACACGTGTTTCATTGCTCATAACTTCGTCGTTGAGGAGAGATGATGCAATGGGACACCGCTGACACACCGTCATTGGTTTCCGATGTAATGCAGCATTCATCATAAACCACCACTCGACCGATAGTGTACAAAAACGGACCTCATTTGGCTCACGTACTCTCGAGGTATATCTTTCGAAGTGGGGAACTGAATAACGCTAACCGATCAATCTAGTGGACCTCACCCTTGGGGATGTTCAGAAACACTACGGTGGTCGGACTGCAGTGCGCGTGTCGTACTTTGACGCACGGCGAAGGTCATCAGGTGGGTGCAACCGCGACCTGGACGGAATCTGGCTTTTTATCTTTTGATATTCAGGTCTGCTCGAGCTAACATGAATGAAACACTAAGTGTGACGTGTCCAGTTATTATCTCCTCACAAGAAATTAACTTGAGCAACAAAATATGGAGAGAGTGAAAAAGCGTGGTGGTAATCACAAGGCGTGCCTGGGAATTAGGATGTCTATTGGAGATAGCTCGTTCGGACATCGACAAAGTTACCCAACTGTTACAACAATGCTCCTTTGCAATTTAGCTGTCCGGTCCACTTGAACGTAGTCCTTATCTAGCAGGAGGATGCAATCGTGTGGTTCACATGCGGTCGTTTACCCTATTGCGTCAAGTCCCTTTGATATTGGTGCCTTATTTCATGTCAATCCAAAACTGTTCATAATTGCGTCCTGAGCAGTCGACTACTTATTCAATAAGTAGTGTGCACACTCCGCCACATTAATAGATTACGAACACCACTGGTCACAGCATGCCGCCTCATTTATCAGTATCTCTTATCGTGGTGCAGGCTCATGTTGTTGGCCCCAATCAGGAAGCTTAACACATCCTGCATGGCCAAGACCACTGGTTAACTTTTGCATATCTTTATTTCATTTCCGGAGCTTGCTACACTTATTCATCTTCCAACTAATACCTACCTAGGCAAACGTTAAAATATAAGGAAATCTCTCCGGGGACATGGGCAGTACACGTTCCAGCCATGTTACGATGGTTGATGTTTAATACGATCACTCATCTCGTGTATCTGATACTCTGCGACAAACCTCAACTTTGTGGATACACTTGCCCTTGGGTGTGCAAAAACTAGAAGTGCATCCTCGAACAAAAAGGCCGTCAACTTACCTCCTACTCTGCACTGGGTGACCGAGCGATACTGGGGACATCTTCTCGTGCCATATTCCTGAACACCATGAACAATTTTATCAACATGCGCACTTATCCTGCTACAGTACTCCCGGCAAGCGACACGCCTGGTGTTCCAGCGGTCGAGATGTCATGACAACGAGCTGAAAAACTTAACTGCAAAAAACAGGCATATACAGCCTGTCAGCATGTATGGACAATATCGGATGCGAGTAGCCTAGGTCTTACAATGAGGACACTCCACAACCACAGAACTTATACAGCTTGCCTCTCGGACGTCCGCCTGTCTGGTACTCGGCGCGTAAAAGTCCAGGGAGAGCATTCAGCTGGCGGAATTCATCATAACTACCTGACAGACGATTCCGGACTCCACGGCACCGCATTCACTTTTAGCAATAAAGCCAACAGCATGAGGGTGCCCGGGGAACCAAATTCAGCGAGACTTGCTGTAGCATGCTTCAAGGGCTCCCGCCAGAAGCACACAGTGTTTAGATTTATGTCCCGACCATTGCGGCCAACAACTGAGCAAAAGATGAATTATACAACAACCTACAATAACCAGTAAACCGGGTTCGGAGATGTGACGGTTTTTCATTACAGTCGACTGGAACACTAGTATGGGTCTCCCAGATGAGTCAGATCCGCGCGTCCTGGGAAAATTTGACCTCGGTCAACACTGCGAGAATGGTTACCACCAGATAAATTTGGCCGACGGCAGCAGGATCATTGTTTGCGCACACGCTTCTAACATCCTGAGAAACACTTCTTAACGTGGTATTCAAAGTATGATGGCATCAAATCGACCACATCCTAGCAAGGTCCTATTGTGTCTCGTCTGTGGAGCGTACCGCGGTGCAACCACAGAGGACATAAGCGGTAGAGACCACATCCTCTCTTCACGAGGATCAGACTTTTGAGTCAAAGGCTCCGGTTGAGGTTCCGAAAGAAAAAAGACCTTGCGTGGTGTGGGAAGCCGCGAAGTATTACACAACCAGAAGTCTTCAGTAGTCCCCTTTGAAATACTTCTTATCGCTGCTCTTCATCCTTCACACCCCAGTTCTGAATGGATACGAGAGGCCACAATGGGTGGTGACCGTGAACTTCTAACTCTCGGTAAGGGTAACAACTTGGAGACAGGGTTAAAAAGAGACTAGACTCCCCGACTTAACCATTATCTTCTTTTAGCTGCTTCAAGCATCTGCGTTCTTTGCCAAACGGAGCAACAGGCTGTCTCAGCTAGAACTCTTGAAACCTGTAAAATAGATATGTGTTGTGTCTCTGAAACGTGCATACAAGACCCAACATCAGCGTTAACAATTCACTCCCCAGCTCCAAACTCGGTCTCTTCTTTTCACTTTTTGTGTATCGGGTCATTCGATGTCTGGCGCTCGTCGTCAGGCTGGCGTTGACGTCGCTCTGAGTATGAAAACTGAACGTACACTGCTCAACAGCAATCATTTGTGTGTGGTTCGGTTGGACGGTTCTGTGCATGTAAGCAGCGATAGACTTAGGCACCGATGCCTGTTTTTCGTTTCTGCGTATGCCCCAACTGATTGTAGCTCTTCTGAGGCTAAAGACGAATTCTGTCAAGGTTTTTTTTTCAACTGCTCCGCAGCGTGCGCTCAACGACCATAATGGTTGTTGCTGGTGATTTCAATGCTCAATTTGGAAGCCTAGACAAGAGGGAAAGGAATGTGGGAGGCCGATTTGGCATTCCATCCGACCGAGCAAATGATGGTGACGGAGTCATCCAACTGTGTTTCGATCATAAACTACTCCTAACGAGTACAACTTTCTCGTACAGAAGGTGGTACTGACTAACCTGGCGTCCTCCTGCGCCTTCACAGGGTTGGACTCAAATCGACCAAACTGCTATCGGTTACCGCTGGCGCGGATCAGTTCGAGACTGCCGATTATTTTGGTCCACGTCTGTAGACCCTGATCACACTCTTGTCCGTGGGCGTTTCAGCGTACGTCTCGTCGGTGGCCAAAACAACGCCAAAACCAACAGGACGATAACCATCGATCTGCTTTCCAAGCAGAATTATCCAGCAGGTTATCGATGTGGTCAAATGTCCAGGATGTAGAAGAGCGGTGGACAGAGATCAAGCAGGCTCTACTTGAGGCTACTAATGCTGCCCAAGACCCAACAACTAGACACGCACAGGAACGATGAATATCTACATCCTCAGTTGCACTGTTAGATGCGCGCAGGTGGATTACTCCGGATTCCAGATATGATGAGGTACGAAAACGTCTTAAACGCCATCTGATTCATAACCTGGGAAACGACCATGAATAGTGGTGGATTGCGAACTGTAGGGAGGTGGAAAAAACTATGGCGATTGGCAACAGCCACAACCTTTTCCATATAATCAGAAATACCGGTCCACAAAAACCAGACGTTCGTTAATTGATCAGAGAGGCAAACGACTCACGGATTCAAACTCAGAAACGTCGTCTACTTCGTTGGGCGTAGCATTTCGAGAAGCAGTTTAGTTGGCCTTCCTCCATGACAGGCTTTCTAAGTAGCACCATAGCTCCAGCTCTGATTGTACATGACAATCCTCCATCAGAAGCGGAGGTTCTCCGTGAGATAAGCTATCATGAACGATGTGAGGCCGTTGGTCTGGATGGGTTGCCGCCGTCTCTTTTTAAAGACGGTGGCTGAGCTCAGTTATTGGAGTTGACGAAACTCCTCCTTTCGAAGTGGGATGGGGACCTAATTACGAGGAGCTGATGTGATCGGTAATCGTACCGATAAATTAGAAAGGCAACAGTTCCTCCTATGAAAGCCACGGGTGAATAAGTCTGGTTAGCATCGCATCTAAACTGCTTGCTGGTATCATTCTCCACCGCCTATCAACCGTTCGCGAACAGCGCTGGCGCAAGAATCAGGCAGGGTTTAGACCTGGCCGATGTTGTGTCGATCATATCCTCACTCTTCGACAAATTTTAGAGCAGGCATGCCCTCCGTAGACCCACCATCTACGTTTTTCTTGATCTAAAAGCAGCCTTCAATAGAGTCGATCGTACAGTTCTGTGGCGCTGCATCTTGTTGAAGAGTATATCAGAGAAATTCGTTTCCATCGTAAAGCCCCTTTGCATGAACAGCTGAAGCCAAGTTCGTGCTTGCGGTGATCTTTCACTCAGGTTCACCACCACAAGTCGTACCCCTTTTCTCTCTAACTTTGGGATTGATATGGTCTTAGAGATCGCGATTTTGTCAGGTGAAGGTAGTGGTAATAAAATTTTCCTGAATGGAAAAGTGTGAGATTTTGAACATGTGGACGACATAATTCTACGTGAAGATCCAGGTACATTGGAAGCTTTTAAGACCAGCTCGAGTAATCACGTATTAATGTTCAGTGTGTGTTTTGCACCTCCAAAGTGCAGGATTCGGTTGGTGCGACACCGAACCTTCCAGTATCTTTGGAAGCTATAGACCAGGTAGGCAAGTTCTGTTTTTTGCGCAGGTACATTTCACCCGAATGTCGTATATCGGATGAGGTGTCTTTGTGTATGCGGAAGGCTCCTTTGACATTTGCCAATCTGAGTAGTCTGTGGTGTCGACATGATATCCGTTTATATATCGAGCGTCGAATGTAAGCTGCAACAGTCAGGCCAGTGCTTCTATGTGGTTCGGAGACATGGCCACTACGTGTGAAGGATATACGAAGATGGTGGGTATTTGGACACCGATTTCTTCGTAGCATTGCTCGAATCTGGTGGGAACACCGTATAGGCAATGTCGAGATTCGGCAGAGTGTTAGGTTCACGTATCCAATTATTAGATGAAACTCTTAACTCGATCAAGCTAAGGTAGTTGGGACATGTGTTGAGTATGTCCCTTGACAGGATTCCCCCGCGCGCTATGTTTCTTGCGGCGGGAAACGGTCAGAAGATGAGTAAAGGCGGCCAATCTATTACATGGAAGAAAGGTACGAAAAATATAATTCGTGGACTTGGCCATGTAGTGCGTGTTAGACTTCGTGGATGAGGTCCCAGAGACCCTCCCACTCTACGGTTAGTTACTTTGGAGGATATGGATAGGTGTCGCGATCAGTGGCGCTCTTGTATCCACAAACTTTTTTTTATCGACTTGACATTGATATTTGTGGTTCTTTTATTGCTACTTTCACTCCTGTTCTCTCGTTATTCCCGATTGAGGCTGTCGGTGGGCCATAGCATCCTGTCACCGCCCCCACTGCATAGATAATCTTTCGCCGAACTGACCTCCAGTAGCAGAACGGTGAGCGATGGTCTAGTCAGCGGTTGAAAAAACTGTTTTGGAAGAAATATGGGAATCCAAAAGACGTCTGAAAGACTGGATCTCTTAGGGAACACTCCAACTGTCAGCCAAGGCATGGGAATCCCGGCTATCAGGAAGTAGCGAACGCCGTAGATTGCAACGGGAGGCCTTACGCTCCGTTAGAGCCCATCGTAAGTGGTACTGTATAGAAGTAGCTGAAAAATGGAGATCACTTCATGGTCTGGTGACTTTGGCAGGCTATTCTGCCGCATTCAAAATGCCTCGGATATGCACTGCAATTATGAGTCACTTCTGCGCCGTCCAGCCGATCAGCTTATATGTGAACAGAAAAGAAAATATAATGATGGATAGATCACTTCAGTCAGTTGCTAAACTCGACCTTGAGACCACCCGACGGACCTACAATCCCCAGTTCTTCCAGAGCGTTATGAATCAGTTGCAACTGTAATTCGTCAAATTTGCCAAACCATACTTCACTACTCAAATCGCCACGGTTTTCAACCACCTAAAGAATAGGAAAGTCGCTGGACAAGATAGCATGCCGCCGGAAGCCTGTAAGGACTACCTGTCGTCAATAATTGATTGGCTACGTACGTTATTTGGCTCTCAATGGTGAGGCAAAGTTTTCTCAACTGGTCAGGATCAAAACAGACTGCGTTAGGGAATGACCAACTGCGTTTAGGGAGAATAGAGGGGAATCGAGAGGGTTTTCAATCGTACACATGTTATTACTTTCGCTTCACTGATACCTCCCAAGCATCTTCGATTGGTGGTGATAGAGAAAATTCGTCGGCGCTCGACCCAATGAGCCGACTCTTAAAGACATTCAGTTTGTTAAAAAGCGAATCGGTTACCGAACTCAGCGCATCCGATGATGGCATTTTTGCCCATCAGATCTAGTCGGTTTATCACGTGGATTCTGGGTTCTAAGGCGATTACTCGGATCCCAATGATTTTGGATATTGATGTCGCTTGTAGCTCTGGTATATGATTTGTATGGGTTGGCAATCGCTGAACTTGGCATTTAAGTCGCGACCTAGATGCAAAGCCCAGCGATCATCCACCTGTACAAACTATTACTCGGATATCTGCTTTTCGACCAGGGACCACTTGATTTCAGACACTGTCCATAGCGGGAGTGTTCGTACTCAGATATACATGTTGCAGAAAAGCGCCCAATGCAAGAACTAGACGTCCTGTGTCCCAAATCAGCCTCCTCAAATATTTCTCAGGACGCTATATTTGTTCCATGTATATGCATGAGTGCAATGGAAGGAGCACACCCCATAGGACAGGAGAGCACAACATTACCAGGGGTCCGCGTGCCATTTTGGTACGAGTAATGCACAGCGTGTGACCTAATGAGCCGTAAATACCGGAACACACCCACACTCACACGCACATGTAGCTCACGAGCCCATCATCCTATACGACTTACTCCTAAATTCAATTGGTTTTTCGTCCTTGTATTGAACTTCAATAACTTTCCGCGGATCATACTTGCGTTTCATCTCACTCTTGATCCAGGTCGCTGTGACGGTCTTGAGTAATAAGAGAACAAAGCGGTAACGAACCGGTTTCGTCAATAACTTTTTAGCTAATACGGTTACCTGTGTTTTCAGCATTTTTGTTCGGAGTGATAATATCGAGCGAATGACTGGGAAATCAAAACTTACTTATTCGCCATGACGAAATAGGCGAATAGTTTTGAAAGCGAGCACAACTTCAGCAGCTGCGCTGACGACCCGTCTTTGACATATTCTACTCAACCTTGTGGATCACTTTGGAGGTGTTTTATTCGTTCCCCCACAGGTTGAATCAACAAAGTGTACCGGAAACACAGTGGAGGTAGTATTTATTTAGAACAACAAACAATATGACTTGGCATTAATATTTTCAAGGCTAATTTCCTGCTGTGCTTAGTTTTCCAAATCGTGGTATGGCCAAGTCCACTGATCATGATTTGCATAGCTTTATTTCGTGTAACGGATAGGTAATTGGGCTATTACCCGCTTCAACGAGCACAGAACACCGACGAAGTTCATCCAGGGATATGAGAAGCGCACGTTTCAACCATTGTAACCTGGTGAGCTTCATTGTCTGATCTGTTGCCTCGCCTCGTGGACCCAATACTCCTCACCTGGCTTTATAGTTATCGGTCCGCGCGGTCGGTTCCATTCATGCTGTAATGAGGGAGACAAGACGGGTGAGGAACAGCTGTATTTGAGCAGCCAAATGAGTTCAGTCGGTAAAACATGTGCAATCGTTTTTAGAGTTCTTTTCCAGGGCGCGATGCAGCAACATCGATCTTCTGACTCGAAACATTGTGTTTTCTTTATCCTGTTAATAGGAGCGGAAAGAAGGCATATATTGCGAGATGCAAGCATTTACTTCACTCTTGTCGATCGCGTACGTGAAACATATCAGTTTGTATATGACAGGGTACATGGGATACACAGTGGAAAAATGAGAAAAAATGTTTATCACAAAGAATACAACAATTCGTTCTGTGTTTGTGGCTAAAGCCCGGGAAGACATTATTTGCGATGATTGTTTCTGTGCCCAAAGAGGGGAGTTTTCTGTCTTGATCAACATAGCTTCGCTGGACGCCAGCAGTTTTGCATTTCGATTGCGTGATCGTTATTTGAATGACCGGGTCAGGTCAACTCGATGACCTGTTGAAAGAAGAGGCCTGGCGATAGCCGATGCTGGGTTTCTTGCCGGAATTTGCTTTGTGCAGTCCATATGGGTCATTGAGTGCAAAAGCCATTTTGTAATATCTTCAGTCATTCTTTGAGTCAAGTATCGTTCTGTTCTGCCAATATACGTGTCACCGCAACTGCAAGTGAACTGGCAAACATGTGAGGCATTAGGAGCAATATGACTGTCAGAGTGATCTAATTTTAATCCTTCAATGGTCTGCATTATGCGTAATTGGGCTGTTTTATATGTTCGGTCTGGAGCAGTGCTTAAGTTATGACGTAAATGATTGAAAATGTGACCACCTTTAAAAGGAAGAAATAAAATCACTTGCTATCGTCCAGCTGTTAAATTGGGTTCCGTTTTACATTGTGGTTCGCTGAGATGCTCGATGGACGCTTCTGGATAACCACTGGCCAAAAGGGTTTCTTTGATAAAATTTTTTTTTTGCAATTGATCAAGGGTGCAAATGTTTCGGGTCCTGTGGAAAAGTGTTCTGATCAAACCATATTTGTAAGCAACCGGTGCGGAACTAGAAATCTGCATATAGCGTCCGCTCCATGTCGCTTTTCTGTAAATGGCCCTCTGCAGTGTGCTGTCCGGACGCCTTGTGACTAAAGTGTCTAGGACGGGTAAACTCAAGTTGGATTCTTTCTCATAAAATACAGACAAATTCGGATGTGTAGAAATTAAAATATTAAAGAACTGAATAAAATCGTCGTCATTAGAAATCAATAAGATGTCATCAACATAAAGTTTGTACAAAGGAAACTGGGCAATTTGATTGGTCAACCGATTTTCAATCAATCCCTAGGAAAATATCTGCTAGTTTAGGACCTAGAGGGCTTCCCATTGCCGCCCCATCAATCTGTCTGCATGCTTTTCCCTCAAATTCAAAACGGATATTTCCTGTGCGTAAAAGTATGAGGTCCTTCAAGTAATCAACGGGGATAGTCAGTGCAATCTTTTTGGATAAAATGACATCACAAAGATAATCAACGGTTTCTCGGAGAGATACTTTGATAAAAAGAGATTCAACATCTATTGAACACATTAAATGGGTCTTTGCCGTAAAAAATCAAGAATTTTTGCGGGTTCAAATGAATCTGGTAAGCAATGAGGAGTTGGGCGTTTTCAGACGAGGTCAGGAGCGCTGACTAACCATCGAGCAAGCTTGTGGTAAGCTGAATTTCGGTCCGGTTGATCTGGTTGATAGATCAATCGATAGCCACTTACCTGGGCTATCTTTCCGTTTGTCTCAGGTCCCACTGACGACTTCGCATGCTCCTTTTCGTCTGTAGCGGAACGCTTCCGACATATTCACCATCCCTTCTCTGGTCTGCGGTTGTCGTCTGACTAACCCGATCGATTTGATGTCCATCTTGTTCTGTTGCCATGGCGTTCCGCGCAACAATGCCACTAACTTAGCGTGACAAAAATATATAAACTAAAAACTATGAAGAGATTCACTATTATTTTCTGGAAAATGGAGCCGTAGCTAACAAATTAGGTTTTGGATGATGTAGTTCACATTAGCTGCCACTGAATTGTTTTTGAAATCGCTAACGTGATTGACTATGAGGAATATTATTAAGTTAGTGGTCAACTAAAGGAAACGGAATTTATGAGTGGAAATTATGATGGCGAAGAAAGTTTGAATGCAAATACGCCAATCAACGCCGCACCCAGTGTCTCAAACTAAGTTTACTCGTTTCCGTTTTCATACATCTTTACACGGGTAGCACATCCCAACCGCCGTAACGTGTGTAGGTTAGACGTTTGTTCTAACGACCAAATCCTGGATCCCAACACCCGGTATCTTAACTTATTATTTCTGATACGGTTGTGTTCTTGCCGTACTCGAAAATTACTACGAAGAAGTCGATGTCCGTACATCGACGGTATTCGCATACCTCCATTCATCATGATACGGGTCTTCTTTGACAGTAAGGTAATGTTCGACTAGGTTGACTTGTGAGCGCTATTTGGCTCCCCCCCCAGGTGCATCGCGTCTTTTTGTCCCTCAGTTCTTCTGTTTTTCAATCTTTACTTCAATTCGGGTGCGATTCTTTGTTACATTGTCCCCCAGATGGATTCTTCAGTGCAACCCCCGAAGCGATCGCCTATCATCAAGCCATGCGAGTCAAACAATCTTTAACAGCTAAAGGAGTCCCGGTTGAGTCGCTGACGGTGATCGACGCGTGTTCCGGTACTGGGGCTAATTCGATCCAGTTCGCGTTAGTTGGTTTTCAAGGTGAGATGCACTAATTGATTTGTATTCTGCTTTGAAATACCCATCAAAAGTTTTAAAAAATTGTTGACAAGAAATTCTAGATGGTCACTTCATATAGTACGCATGGTCGATACTGTTCGGATCAGTTCAAACACGCCTGACCTACGTAATCGGTGCAGAATTTCGGGTCCCCATGTATCAGTGGAAATCTCAGTCAGAAATCAAAACGTATAATAGTAGGAATAAATAAATCAGAACTGCAAGTAATGGCACCAGGTGGATTGAGAAATTGTGTGAATACAACAGCATTTCTGTTCGCGACACCTAGCCGTATTCTATAATGTACCTAACCACTGAGTGGTTGGATCTCTTAGACCCCACCCCCGAAGTTTAACACTCCTTACATGGCCCAGTTCACGGGTCATATTTTTCATAGTTTTCTTTCGTGTAATGGGCCAGCACTGTTACATATCTTCCAGCCACCGCCTGTCTCGTAGAGCACTGCACTCTGAGAAACCCTACTTGAGGGCACGGGCAACAGATGTCCCAACCACCTTATACTGGTGAGCTTAAGTGCTTCATGTTATGGTTTGTTTCGTACGTCCAATTTCAGCATTGCTGATGAGAGCAATTCGAACGATGATACGAAAACATTAGTGTTCAAGTTTTGGTTATCTTTGTCTCCAGAGTGTACAGAAGAATTGGCGTAGCTGCTACAGGTTACATTGGATTGTTGATGGATGGGGGGGGGCGTGTTACCTCAACTCCACAGATACTTGAGATTAGTAGAAGCCAAACACACCTGTATACGCGATGACACTTCATTAGATATCCGACCTCCGAATGCAGCTGTCTAGGTAGCAGAAATTATCTGCATGGTTAATTGTCTCTTGAAATTTGTCGAAGAGAGATGTTAACACAACCTCAACCCAATCTAATCCCAACTTGTTTCTCTCGCCCGAACTGTTTGCGAGCGTTACGTATGCGGTGGAGAATGGGAATAACCAGTAGTTACGGTGCGATGTTAACCAGGCTTGTTCTCTATGATTTCTAAGTGGGAATCTGTCGACGGTAATATAAGTCGGCACAGTCACCGATTTTCGACTGTTTTCAGGAGCTTGTTCCTTTATCCTTAACAGATCGAGGATTTTTGTCAGAGTGAACCATTGTCTTTCAAAACAGATGAAGGTAATTTGTCCAGTCCAACAGCCTTACGTCGTTTCAGATATTTCTTCTTTCAGATTTTGCTTTGACTTAACTTCGTCTACTTTGATGAGTTTGTCTCATCAGACTTGTCCCATTGATGAATTCTGGGCAGAGACGAAAATGCAATTTAGAACAGACTATAAGGTTGTTTAGGAAGAGCAGAACGAGGTTAGATTAACGTAGAAAACCTCGGTAACCGTATCATGTCGGGCAAAGAATTTCCGGTTGCTAAGGAAGTCCTATGTGCGGGGCATAAAAACCTAAGGAAACCCAATAGTGATCATTTTGTCCTTTAGATACGATTGATTCATTTGATATATCCTGCAAATCCAAGTATGTTCCTTCGTGCTCATCGAGAACCACTCAGCAAGAGTTGGAGACGAGCACTAGAACTTCATCAGTGTTTTGGACTATCGATGGGCGATCTGATTGGGATAACTTTTCGCAGTCTAACCGCCGCCTGGAGCGCCCACCGAAGCATCCGGATGGTTTAATGAAAATTAGTCCATGGTGACTTATTGCATTACGGTCGACCTGTGTCCATTGCTGACTCGCCAGGTAGCGTATCAGTTCTTAGAGCGTCTGAAGGTCGTACTGGTTGAGAACAGACAATGGCCGGAGCACAGAACCAAAAACCAATTTCAAAACGACAAATATAACCAGAAAGAGCCTTCCAAACGTGCCTTATTCAATGACATCCGACCCACCGTGGCGTTCATATCTTCTGTTCAAAACCACCATAGTGGCCCGGCTCGCTCAACGTACGACGTCCTGTAGCTTTTGGGAGAAGGTATTTTTCATGCATTTAGGGTACAATCGGTGAGTGCATAGGCGGAGACGACAAATAAATTACGTTTATGAAAACGGTTTACACGAACTTTCCATAAGGCTCTGATAGGGGAATCACTCAGATGACAGTACTGGAGTCTTGAATTGGAAGCCGTGGCTAGGAATTCGAGCGTACAAGCAAAACTTTGCTTGTTGTCCTATACCAATCACAGTTCGCGCGTTGTACGTGGATAGTTTGAACGGGCCTCAGCCGGTGATGGAAAGTTTGGTCCAGATTAGGAGATAGGATAACGGTCCAGCAGCTAATTGTGCTGTTCACTCGCCTCTGGAAAACCTTTTGACGTAAATGGAGCATAGCAAAGGCCTACTGGCCTTATTTATATTCGTCAAGTCATAGCGCTGTCCACATATCTCTGCATTTTAGGAACAACGAAACTGATCAAAGATGATAGTCTCCATAGCTTTGGAAATGACAGAATTTAAGGAAATGGGGTGGATGGTTAATGGAATCAACAGGGTTACTGTGCGCCTAAATGATGAAAAATCGAGTCTTCCTTTCATGCGCTTTTAAGCGTCTCAGGCAGGGCAAGGTGGTAGTGCCCTCCTGTCGGTGATGACGGATAGAATACTATCCGGATCAGTCATTTCTTGGTGGTCAAGTAACTTAAGCATAGTGATACTTTTTGCATGCAACAGAAGAGATGGTTGCTCGGAAAGGAAAGTGATGAAAAATAGAAGATCCGATTAGAGTGGGATTAACGGCCCTCAGTCCAGAGAGTAAAATGTTCCGCTTTCTTATGAGGTTCACAAGCCAGAGATCTGAAGCAGTTACTGAAAGGGGCGGAGAAATTGTGAGGGCTGGAAATCTGAGAAACCGATTTCGGTGAAGGACCAAAATTTCCAGCCCCCAATGGCAGGATAGGTCATGCGTTCGGCTTTGACGTGAAATAAGCCATCCTTAGCTCTTTGTATGACCGTCACGCGTTTATTTCTAGCTTTCACAAAGTGGTGGAGAAATTGGGGATTGTGAGAATGATATCTGCGGTGGACCTCCCAGTTGTTCAAGAGTTGAACACGCTTATAAATGTGGTTCAGATCGTCCGGAATTCGTAGTTGACCAGGTTTATGAAGTGAGGAGTTAACTAGTAGTGCTTTGGAGAATGATCTGGATAAAGTTTAAAATACTGATACAGACATCCGAAGTATAGCAACAGATGTTTCAGAGATGGGGCCAGAAATTCAGGAATAGCACTCCAGTTGCGTAGGAACTAGCTTTCAGCGAAAAAATAATTTGTGTGGGGTCGACGCGGTTGGTCGGATGACTTGCTGTCCACGATCAACCGTTATTTTGCATTTTTACACTATCACCTGACGGGCGGTCCTGGGAAACGGTTGGACATCGTGGCAAAAATATAAAAGCGGATCGCTGTCCAGAGAATCCTCTTTATTGTTCACTTAGACGTATTTTGATCATTTGCGTCTGCGAATGGGCAAGATAGAATAATTAGTTCCCATTACTACATGGTAAATTTTTTGCCATGTTGAAAACTGCAGTTTTAACCTGGAAATACTTTTACGAGAAACTGAACAACTTATTCAGTGTTCTCATGTTTCGTTCTCGTCCATAGTACCTTCTCCATCGTCTCTGAATTCACATATTACCTGTCTACTCTTTTTCATGGGATTATTATTAGTAAACTTGACGCGTAAGTCTCAAGTCAAGTATATACTGTGTACACTGGATGGTGGATATTCAGCAGAATATTTCATCTCCAGCCGAGGTGACAGCATTTGATGCGCAGACGACGGATGTTGTACTGGTTTTTATTAAAAAAAGGAATCCTGCTCTTGTGGCCTAAACACCAGGCTCAGTCATCAGAAGCCTATGAAAACCATCAACGTTAGCTGGAAACTACACCGCTATTCGAAACCACTGACAACTTACTCCCATTCATTCAAGCGGCCAGTTAATTTGTTGCTGTTGATGTATGGGAACCTGATGACTGTTGAATAATTATTCACCCATTCTGTCCCTTTCAAAAAACCTCACCAGTTGTTGCGGTAGAAATCGATTCAGAACGAATCAGAATGGCCGCTCACAATGCTGAGATCTACGGTGTTCAGTCAAAAATCAAATTTGTATGTGCGGACTTCTTTGAATGGGCACGTCGGAAACTACGCCTGTGGCACGGCTCCGGGTTGCGCGACCCATCCCGAGCACCGTCATCGCCACCGTACGCCGCGTTGTTCATGTCTCCACCTTGGGGTGGACCGACCTATTTGGATTCGAAGGTATTTGATTTGAATTGGATTCAATTCGGACCTCAGAGTGAGGCAACGGGCTGTACATTCTGGTTTTCCATTCAACTAGCAAGTCAACTGACGGGAGGCAATGTACTCCTGTTCCTACCACGCAACAGCAACATGGCTCAGTTGCCCCAGTTCACACAGTGCTTGACCAGTACTGTTCTCTGGTCCAACCATCACCCAAGCAAACTGTCAGTGGAAATTGAGGTGAACGTACTGAATGCCAAAGTGAAAGCAATTTCTCTCTATACCGGGTCTCTTTGTAATCGAACTTCGGACATCCATAATCGGCCGCTGAATGCGCTACCATCAGCCGATGCAATATTTCCGACAGTCAAAAACGAATAAAAAAGCATCGAACTATAGAAAATAATCCCACTTCACACTGGCGTCTCAAGTTCAATCACGTGGACACTTTCCGATTGTGTGCAATACAAGTTTTTTTCTCATTCGGATAGTTTTGATTGACTTTTTGTCGTCGTGGTGTCACGATATGCTTTCAAAGTTTTAGGTTGCGAATTCTTCTCTCGTGGTCATTCATCTGCCTCAGTCAACTTCATCATTCTTAGGCAAAACTGCTTCAGACAACATCTCGAAAAGAAACTCAGATGACCCACATTTTTTGTCATTGTCATATTTTTTCATACCCATTCGGAAGTTTTTTATACAATCGATTAAAATGGATTCTTCAATGTTTTTGTCTTTATCGGGAAATGTCTGAGATGAAGACAATTGTAACTGGAATTTAACGCCAGACTATCGGTGGATGTGAGTCGAACATGATTGACCGAACACATCATGGACGGTTGCACAGCTGCATTCCAAATGCAAACGTGGCGTTTCAATGGTAAAATGTAGTGCCACGTGGACCTTTGTGATTGGATAAACTGAGGTCCATGATGTGTTCTTCGCGCGGGTGAGTCTTTTTGGGTCCATTCCACACTCATCAAGAATCACATCGCGTCCAGTGTAATTTTGAGCATAAATCGGAGAAGAGTAGCCTGTTCGGCCTCGATTATGCAACTCGTGGGTCTGATTTTAACCGAATCTCACTTGCTTATATGCTGTATGAGGTGGTGGTGATGGTTCGCCCAGGGGCTGTTCGAACGGAACTGTGGTAGCAAAAATGGAGTCTATCGACATAAAAATCGAACCAATATGTCATTGCTGTTCATTTCCGAGTCGGATGATGGGAGTTTCGTGATGCCAGTCCAACAGAATTAGGTGTGCAGAGAAAGCGATCAGCTCGATTCCAAGATCAGACAAGGAGATGCACTTGTGAACAAGAGGCGTGTCTCGTAGGGTTAAGTGGTCTAGAAATTAACGCATTCAATAATCGTATCCGTTATTTTGGCAGATCCTTGTTGCGGATGACTGTTTATCCCCTGACCTAAGATAAATGGCGAGAACATACGGGTGTGAACGTTATCTCATGAAAGTTGGCACAATGTTAAAAAATCTATAGGCATTTCTGGTAGTCGAGATCTTAACTCACTAATGAAATGTAGTTCAGCATACAATTTAAAGGCGTTGAGCCTCACGAAGTAAGAATGAGCAAGTGTGATGTGCAGATGTGGTCTTGTTTGATTTTCGTTTAGGTGGGCGTGGGTCGAATACACAGGGTGTATTTGACACCCAGGATGTTTGGCCTCATCCTAAGGGCGTATAAACTGAGGACTCAGTCACCGGCCCCTAGTGGATTACGCACCCCACGCTTCGTCCCACTGCCTTGCGGGTTAAGCTTTGGATAGTTAAAAGCTCCGGTTGTGGACCCCTGAGAAAACCACCTGCTCTGGCCTAGGCAAACAAAAATCTATCCTTTCCTCCCCGAATGTAACATGATTTGTTTGCCACAGCCTGCAGTTAGACGGATGTGAAAAATACACATATGGTATACAGGGTTATGATATTTAACTCTGCTGACAAACCACCAGGCACTTGAGCTAAAAGTGATTGTAAAGACGGTTAAGTAAACTGCACGAATTTTGTTAGAATTTCACTGGTCTTGAGCTATTTCAGACTCTCGAATACAGGGAATAATTAATTGCATATGATATATCAATGACGGATCTCAATGCTGTGTTTCATACTCATTACTGAGTCATCTAATCGATTCCTCGTGAATAAACTGTTCAAGGGGCTCACAAAATATAGTCTGTGCACGCAAACATCTTTTGTCCTAAACAGAATTATTGTGCTGTTCAGTCACTGTCAGTTCGATTTCAGAACTTTTGATTTGGTTATTCCGAATATGCTCAGTAGCCGTCTGTGTGATATGCACACTGATTAAAATAAATTACTCAATGAGTATCCCCACCAGTCAACGAAAACAGCGCACCTACCAGGTGTGTGAGCACAAAATATAAATGTAAAGCAAAATAGGTAAAGAATGGGATAAAAGTTGAACGTGGATGGGTGAAACCAACAGAACTTTGAGGATGCGAGAGGAATCTGTTCAAGGCCTTACGAACATCCATCACATGTATTAGAAACGGGAACTAGTTTGGAAAACTCACCTCCGAAGGCATTTCCTGTTGGATGAGTACCGAAATTTTGTTGACTTGTCAAACCTCGGTCCATACAGCTTTCTCAGGACAAGAAACTGTAATCCCCATATGAATACAATTAGCTATAGGGGATACTGCTTCAGATGGATACAGAACGGCCCTCATTGTGTGAGCCACTCCAGGGTTCTCTTTCAGTAAAGTCGGATAGGATTTCCGTTCCGACGATTTTTCTGGTGTGTTCAGATATCCAGATGTCCATTAGATCCTATCAGAAGTCTTACGAGAGGTGTGCAAAATACACCCTTCCCAATCTATGCTTATAGTTGCACAGCCTTCGTTCACGTTGGTTAGGTTGATCGAAAATAAAGTAAAGTGAAGAATTTCACCGGAATAAAATCAGGCTTTGTTCAAATGCAGGAATATTTCTGTATTCATGTGCGATATGGCTCGTTTTACGTGCATTATTTTGGTATTGCAGCCTTCAGAAATGTGGTGTGAAGGGGACAGTACACTGCATCAGGTAAGCCATTTTATCCACGCGTTCTGAAAACATGATCAATTTGGTTTGAAGATTAATGGAGATAAATGTCTTGAAAACATCGAATCTGGTGGATGGACGGATATGGAGGCTGCAATATTTCATTTTCTGTGATTGGTAATACTCATAATGATTCACATCAGGGACCTTTTGCAAGATATTTTATATGAACCCTAAGGGTCATATTTTCCATTCTGCCACTAGTGTGACAGATCCAACTTTTTAATTATCCTATGTAATCAAACGGAATTGGTATTCATCACTTTGACTTGTTACCACATACAATAAAGCTGTCGGAATGCAATGTGGACCACTGGCTTCATAACCTTAACTTGCGGGGAATCGACTATATGCTGGTATTTAACCGTCGACAGTCTTGATTTCACGGCAACTTTTACTGGCGAAAGTGGTATCAGTACGCACAACATAAGGTCTAAACACTTAGGCTCAGCGCTCATGGCCTAGATGGATTTTTCGATTACCCGCCTACTGAGAAACATGAAATTTACCCGGTGCAGAATGGAATTTAAATGGGCTTAGAGAAGTTTCCGAATCTTTTTTCGTGACTTAAAAAACACCGCAGCATGGACAATGAATCTGAGGACATTCTGGGGAGGTCGAATGTCGCAGCTTACTACGGAGAAGGTTGTTAGTAGGCAAAATGGCAAATACCACAAAGTAAATAGTAAAGTCGGCCAGAAAAGTGTACATGAAAATGAGATGATAGGGAGCAAATTAGCAGACTTCATCGATATTCAGTGTACATCAATGGCTCTATACTCCACACTAACCTTAAACGAAGAGTTAGTAGGTGGTATGCCCCTTCTAAGTATGTTGGGTGCTAAGGAAGATGAAGTATGGTAAAATCAGTGGCCCAGACGGGTTGTAGCCAAGGGTGCGAGCTGAACTTACTCTCACTTCGTGCTCGACGTTAACATGTTTATATAATCAACGTTTTCCTCTCAAAACACCCTGGATTATGCCAGAGTGGTACCCATGACACGAGCGCATTTTTATACCTGGTAGATATTTAAAAGACTCTAAAATCAATCACCTTAACTGAAGTATGCACTCGTAAAGATGCGGCGAAATGCTCCGGAGTATGTCGTGCAATCTAATACTCTTGACTTGTGCTTTTAAAAATTCTTTTTGCGTTCAACATCCTTCGAGATAAGAATAACTGATCGGATCAGCTTTATTATCGTCACTTAAATGTCCATTTGAATGTCATCATGTTATGCACTATTTTGTTTTTCACTCCATAGGGAATATATGCCGTTAGAATTTGTAGTCGGGACTACAATGATGCATTCAGTTGTGTAGTGAGAAAAAAATTCCACATGTATTAGGTGTGGATGGTAGCCCGCCGTCTACCGGAGATCATTTATCTGACCCCTTTACCAGTCGCGTATAGTAAACAAGTGATCATGGTCACTACGTCTTAACTACTTTAAAATGAAGTTCTTCAGTGTATCATTCTGTCACTACTTCTATCCAACGTATATTACTAGTTTCGAAAAGTCTGTTTTTAGGCTTCAATGAATAACTTATTGACCGATCTATTTTCTTAGTTGTAATTCGCCATCTAGAAATTACAAGGTCGAATAATTTGCACATTGCATCTGTTAGATCCACGAGCCAGTTCGAATGCTAAAGAGTGCGTCCGGTGTCCAGACCAATATAAGAGTTACGCGCAACATCAGAAAACGAAGTCCAACCCAAGGTAGGATTTATATGCGTATATATGCAGTACTTAATTCGTGGCAGTCTCCAGGATGTTCACCGGGCCCTCATGGAAATAGTGCGGAAACAAGCAACCACAATCTAGGGCCAGCAAGCCAGTTCAACCGACCAAAGTTCCGGTTGTCTAACGCGGTCAGCTGGCTTGACAGAACCGGAACATCGATTTACGAGTCGCACGCTGTTCAATCAGGGGTGAGGGTAGGAAAACAAATCGAGCGAGCATAGTTGTACGGGGCCAAAATGGATCATATCTGACCCCAAGGTCACAATTGTAGGGCGTGCAAATAGTAACTTGTGTATATGTGTATGTGCGCGTATTTGTGTCTTTCTGTGTCGTTTGTGTGTGTGTGTGTGTGTGTCTTTGTGTATGTGTGTGTGTGTGTGAGGAAGATGATCACGTAGATTAACAACGAGTAACACGGAAAACCGACCATAAACAGAGTGAACAGCGGCTTGTGGCAGCGCAAAACGGAGGAGTTTGGCAAATGGGCATGGTAATCAACAGTGCTAGCCTTTCACCTGGTTCGCCGCAAGGTATTTCTCGTCATTCGTATGACGGAAGCGACGAGAGCCCACAAAGTCCAACAAATCTGACTGATAGTTGACGCCAGTACCATCATGGAATTATTGGTGCACCCCTTCAGTTTAAGCATAAACTTTTGATGGGGCGTGTCTAATCTGTCATTGGACACAACAATATTCTCTAGAGTGCAACAGAGGCGACCAGTTGCCTTCAGGGTGTTGGTAAAGAGACTAACACAACAGTTGTGAGAGATCTATCAAAAGGGTCATATTCTAAGCTGGGAAGCTAGTGTTTTGGCTCTACGTATGTTTCATACGTAGATGATAGATATATCTTTAGTCTCGCTAATGACAGAGATAGATCGCCTGTGGAAATAGAACATAATACATGGTGGAACGAGCGACTAGTCTGTACAGATCTTTAACAATACCAACTAATCATTCTCCGGTTCTGAAGAGAACCAGTATATCGTTTTCCGATCCAGATATACACCGTGTTTTCTGTTACAGTGAGTGGCCACTGCTGAACCGCCGTCCTGCACGGTGCCCTCACAGACATTCATGAAATCTCAATAGTGATGCATCGACCCTAGTTTTCGAAAGACCTCGTGATAAATTATTTTTCTTATCTTATAATCTACACACGATGTAAATCACGAAAGATCATGATTATCGTCACCGTGCATGATTAGACAATCACCGCTTTACACCGAGGCGGGCATAGACATGGCTGAATAAACGCGCCCGATTAAACGCTCCAAAATCACTAACAAACATTTCGCAACATTCAGTCACGAAGGTACGTGTGACATCTTAAAGGGAATTCGCAAAAACCTATCTGAAGCTAAGCCACTATTCGTTTTGAACGTGTTAAGCCAAATCAACTAATCAATACACCTCCACCCAGACATGTGGCTGAACCAGCCAAGTGAACGTTAAAAACCGGTCTGACAAAAATAGAGAAAAACTCAATCAACCATGCTCGTGAAGGCAACAATGATGTGGAACGGGCGCGACCGAGATTTATTTACTCTCGCTTTATGTAGCATAAGATTGTCCCACCCAATGCACGGAATTGTGGTGCATTATACCGTTATCTGTTTGTTTTCATTGGCAGACTGGAGCGATCCGAGCTGCGAGTAGAGATCGCATGCGTAGGCGTTCATAATAGACAATGATTGGATAGGCCACCATGGAAGCCAAGGAGTCAAACGCTAGCGACACAACAAGTTTTGATCGTGAAAATGTAAGGTACTTCATCATTCAGTCCATCATTTACTACTTTGTGATTAAGTCATATGGAGATGAATCAAACTACGTTGAACACAACTCCGATTTGAATCGAAGTTCAAGGGAAAACGATGTCATCTCGGCAAGAATGGGCTTTAACATGGTGTGCTCGCTGGGTTGGCTCTACGGTTCACGTACCCATGCGAGACAACTTCCTTGATACAGTGAGACAGTCATGTTGGGTTGGTAAACGTTTAGAAGTCAAACGAAAATGAATCTCAAAAGTCTTGGATGACGGATAGCCAGTTTTCAATGGTCAACTGCCGTTATATCCGCTGACTCCAATTGAACTAAAATCAATAATACATGTCAAACAAGCCATATGAAACGAACTGGGTGTAATAAGGTTGCCAGAAAAGGTCGCAATTCACTGATCCCCAATTGTCCGCCAAGCCTGTTATGCTTTCAATGCAAAACTCACTGCCAGATCCATTGCAGCATCGTTTCTTTTAAATGGTGGAACCTGAGGTAGAAGTTTTCGTGTCATTGTTATACTCCCGAGGCCCGAATCGTGTTTTCTCGTCTTTTTTTATTCTAATGCAACATACCAGGCGGCTTAGTGAAAATAAATGGGTGCTCCTAGGGCGATGAAACTTGAGAAGCCGTGGGTGACACGTATAACTTGAAAAGCATGAAACTTTTCCCTATGGGGTGAAGGCACCAAAGAAATTCGCACGTACGTGTCTAAAAGAACAGTTCATAAAGCTCTCAAACTTTATACTAGTTATCAATAATCTCTGCAACCGCAGATCCAAAGTCATCAAGTGACCATCACAAACACGATCTTACATAATCTGTTGCCTGAACTTCGTTTACAGTTACTGAGGTCGATGAATTCAGTTGAGTAATTATGTCAACCCACTCGATTTCTAGAACTCATCGATCGGTAGTCTTTTTTCGGAAGTAGTCTCAACCTTATACCAAGAAGTTTGGACGAAAGATGAAACAGAATATTTATGACAGAGCAAGAAGGGCAGTGTGGGTAGAATTGGTATCGGCCATCAATTTCACGTGCTCTCAATCAGCTGCTGAGGCACACCAAACAAATGTACACATAAAAAGGAACAGAAATAGTTATTGGCACATACACAACATAATTAAGACCAAATAGAAAGAGTAGTGGGATACTGTGGTGATTCAGCAGCTGTCACACGTGATATGGTCAGGTACAGCTTCATAGCCACGTACACGGATGGGCCTCAACCAATCAGGATCACCGCGAACAAGTCCGACAAAAGCTCCTTGTGATTGGTCATCTTCGAGTCTACCAATTATCTTCTCCGATTTAACATACTTGTACAAACCCGTTCTGCAATACAACTGACGTGCTATTTCGCAGCCTTGGTCTTCTTGCTACTTTCGTTCGCTTAGTTCTGGGTGGGGGCGATTTCACTACGTCCTGTCAGTTCAGTTCATTACGATTACTACAGATACAAATCAGGACGGGGTCACAGGTCACTACCACGGCAACAAAATTTGCATAACAAACGTCTCCTGGATACAGAGTTCAGGTTTTGTCCGATTACTGCCTCCGTGAAAGTTAGCAAGTTTCTATTTGAGTAGTAGGAGACTAGATTTTACATATTATGAGATTCATCATGCAGTGTGAACGTTCAAACCATTGAAAACCATGAAAGCGCCGTACAACTGTTTCATCGTTGTTAGGAACCATCATCAGCGCTCATCCAGCGAGCCCCTAATGAGACTGGAACCCGGAATGAACGACTGTGAATCGAAAATCTCAACCACAGGGCTTTCCGGGCTGGCTTTCAAAGATTTATTGAACTTATACACTACACGATATAGCGCCTTTCCGACACCAGCTTTGAATGTTAGTGGAGCATTTCCCAACCAGCGAGCAACTCCTGTGCTGGACAACTTCTCTCTAGGGGCCTAAGTACAACGAAAGCTTTCCAGTAAAATATCTACAGAGCTTGGTTACTATATGATTAGCAAGAGATTAGTTTTTATATGACATGAGAATCATCATGCTGTGTGAAGTGGTTTTCAGTAGTTTGAATGTTCATACTGTATGATAGATCTCATATTAAGTTTCTATTTATTGATCTAGTGATGATCAGGAAAGTACTAGTCGGGTCAACATAGTGAAATGAAGCAAACAAATGACATACCATTGCAACCGATGGTAATTTTCCGCCAGGGTTATTCAAGTTAATTGGGATGTGCTCACACGTCCTGGCAGAGGGACTGCGTTCTGCCCTTCCTAAAAAATGCATTCCTAAGGTACATTGACATTGGTTGGAACAATTGGGAGTGGCATGAAACTCCGGTCTATCTGAGTTGGTGCGGCCGAGAAAACGATGTGCGTCATGTGAAGTTCTTTTCATTTCGCGAAAAGGATTTCGTAAATGTCCCGAACCATTTTAACTGCATTCTGCACCGGGCTACTTCTATGCTTCTCAGCAGGCAAATCATCAAAAAATCCACTTGGGCTCTGAGAATCCATCCTGAGTGCTTAGACCGTACGTTTCGTATACTGACAAAATTCTTGCCCGTAAAAGCTGCCGTGAAACCAAGATTATCGAAGAATCCATTGAATGTTAGTTACAACGAACAGTGGTCATTGTATTGCTTCCAAGTAACTTTTTCACTTTTTCTGACCGTCTCGATTCGACCCTAATTTTTCGTCCCTCAGTTACGCATTCAACTCAGTGCACATGTTATGCCTTAGAGAAACGAACGAACAACCGCTTAGTTTATCCGTTATAACAGCCATACTCAGTCCAACCGTGATACAGGTTAACATGAGGCATGTGGGACCCAGACCACTGCGTTTTCATGTAATAATTTCCTCCTTGAGCATCTCGGAAACAGACCATACCATGTGAAGAAGAAAGCACATGAACCAAAACTGACTGACACCAACCACGGCTTTTACGTGTATCCCAAGTGAGCTGAATTTCTGTCGAAAGAGGCATCCCAACAGTCAGTCAGTGTGTGTGTGTGTGTGTGTGCTTGTATGCACTTCTCCACCAACAGAATGCACACACGGGGTCGAACGACGCTACCAATGTCATCGCATTGAGTAGTGTTCAGTACCAAGTCCATCTTTTTGTCAGTGATGCATAGGTTGTACATAAGGCACTGCAAACTAACATCATACGTAACCCACAGACGCGTGCACAACTGAAGTCTTTATCAAGGCTATGTGAACTTGGTTAGTCCGATCGGTCGATCGAGCGATCTTCAGCATGCCTAAGACAGCGTCAGCGGCAAGTTGACTGCTTTCGATTAAACCCAAGAAGAAACGATTTGTTTAAACAATACCAGTAAGCCACAAACAGGAAAGACGACAGAATCAGGCGAAATTTACGACTGAACAATTGTGCGCGTTATAGAGGTTCCAATATTTCGACTGTCTGTTGCTTCAACAATGCGTGAGTCGATGCACTACTGTTTACCTCTTTCTATTATTCCTCAACGTAGTCACTTTGGGGCAGTTGCAAGAAAGAACCACCGCGTGTCTAGTTTCCCGAATGCTGAATGAATCGCTAACGTTTTTTCTTTTTGGTTTCGCTGTCTACTAACATGGGCAGGGTTGTCACTGAGAGTCGTCGCGGTAGTTCGCCACTTGACAAACCGTTTATTATGGAGAACATGATGAATAGTGGAACTTCGATTGAATTGGCTGAATTAAGCAAAATGAGAGGATTTAACCACTCAATGTCTAAAGAAGACAGAAAATTTACTATTTACCTTGTTCCGAATGGAGACGATCCGGGGTGTCGTGCCTGGACTCTAGGAATAAAGATCAAAACATACCCGGTTTTTGTGATGCTATTGCAGAATGCCGAAGTGATTTATTAAAAGTGGCCCCCCCCCAAAAAAAAAATCAATTCCTTGAGATCACCAATGGTTCATTCTAGAGTCGGATAACGATAAACCGGTTATTTTGAGGACCAACAAAACCTGGCTATCCTTGCCACTGGACACCACTTTCTGTTGTTTTTCCACGTAGTCACTAGAAAGGGGTGTTAGCTTCGGCTTTGACTTCGTCTGGTACCCCCCGCCTTCCTGGTTGGCACCGAAGAGAGATGAGGACTGCCGTAGGTTAGCGAAGCTGAGAGATATGACTCAGAACCGAATCCAGTGGGGCGAATGCTGTATGGCTTGTCTGTTGAACTCCCGTTCCCGACAAAATATTGAAAAACAGACAAAAATATTTACAAAAAGTATATGTGAAGGTATTAAAAAACTTTATATTTACTTGTTGGAATCTTTATGTTGATGGTTAATCAACTCTCCCACAGGACTTTGTAAATTTTTTTCTGTTGTTGTTGCGAGTGAGTAAAATTATTGCGATCATGAGACTAAATACAATGTACACACTAAACCCGTAGTCGGATTGGTGGTGTAGTTTTGGATTATTGATAAAATGTAGATCCAAGTGGAAAACCCATGGTGGGTGTCAAAGTGGTCGACGATGTAGATCTCTTGCACGTATTGCCAATATTTTAGGCCGTTGTAGGTGCCGAAAAAGCTGATGATGAGAAAATATTTGCCCTCATGAATAAGGGATTGGCAGCGTGTCAGTTGGACAATTCAGATGACCGTTTTGCAAATATGACACGTCGGAGACCTTAGTGTATTCATCGACATGCTAGGTAAACTAAACAGAACTAATGATAATACACAAAAGAAAAGTAAACAGGGAGAATGAACTATTTATTTTGGCAGAATGGTTAACAAGAATTTTGAACCACAATGACGTTTTAAAAATGGTTAGTTACATGGTTCCTGGTTTAGTGTGCGATGCAGCTTCTCGTTGAATTACGTAACAAGTTTGCTTGCTAACATAAGTGAACCCATCGGTTTATTGTTCAACATATTATGAAGCATCTACGATTCCCGACGAGCGGTAGAAAAAATATATGGCGTTAGAGAGGTTTCAGTGTCTGATTTGCTGCGTTAGTGGTAATACAAAATATGATTCGCAGCAAGGGATTTTTGCAATAAGATTCCACATCCCTTCATGGTATTTATATGTACCTTTTGGATCGTATATATATATATATATATATATATATATATATATATATATATATATATATATATATATATATATATATATATATATATATAAATTTTCCCTACAAACGGTGTGGACAGTCGTGGATTTGGAGAATCGCGTACCCGCGCGGAATCTTTGTACCACGGTCTCCAGTCCCCGGGAGTTGATTTTGGAACCAGAAACAGTGATAAGTCCCATGAACTTTTTATAGGCCGGATGCTCCCAAGGGCTAACATGTGTCAGAACTCAGCTTCGGTTGTCTTAGGTATCTTCAGGGTGAGCGGTTTGCGATGAGCAGCATTTAGGGGCCTTTCGTTGTGATATTGTGAAATACACCATGTTTTGGGCTCCGAAATTTTTGCCGATAGAGGGAATAATTTGAGGAAATCTTGACGGCAACGACGAGCAAATTTTCGATTTTGGAATAAGTCAGCGAATGCCGATTGATATGAGACGATTCATTACGCAGAGTCAGGGTGCATTTCCACATTGAAAACCGTGAAACCTCTGTATAAGTGTTTCATTCTTGTTAGAAATCATCAGCAGTGCATATCCGTCGAGGCCAAACCCGAAGTGAACAATTGTGAGTCGAACACCTAACCACCAGTCTAATCGGACTGGCTTTCAGCTTTTTGTTAAAAATCTACACTACATCATATAGCACCCCTCCATCAATGGTACTGAACTGCAACAATCCGATCGATGCTCAGAATGGGGTGACGGAAGTTGGTGAGGGAGCATCGTGGGAGACGGGGAAAGGAAGTAAATAATTGTTCATCGTATGTTTGAATAATGGAGTTGCTCGTCGCCTTTAACGTGGACCCCCGCATCTGTATCGGCCAGAAACCGGAGTTTAATTGAGTTGTCGCGGCTGAAGAACAAGTGGCTTTACGGGTTACCAGCTTTTGCCGTCACCGTTACTGATTGGCTCCGCCCTTTCCATGCGTCTGAAGGGGGGGGGGGGTGTTTACATGTAAGTTTTCGTATGCACAAGGCTATGTGCACTTTCGCGCAATTCCACTCTCTCCGCCAGCTTTCCAAGTGGGACCTCGGCGGCCTGCACTGACGGGATTGCTCGGGTGATAATCCAGTGTCGATCTGTCCACAGTTGGTGGAGTAATGTCTTGCTGAATTGGGGCTGTGAGTTTAGAGATCTCATGTAGCACATGACTTTAGATGGAGTACGATGGAAATACCCTGCGCCGGCCAGCAGTCTTTGCACACGAACTTCATCAGAGGACGTTGTTAGCTTTAAAGCCACCGTTTTCAGACTGTCCTACGGGACATCCGCTGGCGTAGAGTGGATCAAGCTATATACTTCAAATAGTTCGGTTTACAGATGTGTGACGGCAAAGAACATTTTAACCTGCGACGTGATCTTACGAAAATGGAAATGCGCCTCAATTTGAATAAACCGTACCCGCAGATTGGAAGCATCCAAACAGTAGCCTAAAGGTTATGATAATTTTGTCACCTTCTAAGTCTGTGTTCTCATCAGATTTCAATATGGGATCAATGAGCAAAATACAAAAGAAAAAACAGGAGTAATTGTGGGAGGTCTGGAAGACCGTATTGCAGTCAGCAATAATATAGCGGCTCGATTAAAAAGGATAAGAATGATAGATGTTTAGAAGGTAAGTACACAGATTACAGCGCAAAAAGATAACCAAGAAGTGGATTACGGATTGTTAACATTGTCCATGGAACAGGCATGGAACCGGCCGCATACATGGTCGCTCATCCGAAGCAATTTGTCGCAGCTGGATCCCAACAACTGCAGCATGGACAGACATTTTAAATCAGATGGGCGAATAAATGGCTTTCAGAATCGTACTTTTGGTTGAAAACTGTCGTAGATCCCGAGGCATTCGCAAATAACGCAGATAGAGCAAACCACGGTAACCACTTGCGCGTTCATTTATGTGTGGGCTCATTATTTTCATAAAACAAAAAAACGTGTACAGTGGATAAAAGAGAATATAGTAGAGCGGGAGAGACCGCAAGATGGCGATATGACTTCAATGAACCATTGCAAAATCTTTCACTAGAAAACCGGTAAAATGATGGGGTAGCAGTAAAACCAAATAAACTTCGCCGAATCGTTTGAAATTCGCGGCTTGCGCGAGAAAATATAATGTCAGCACCACGGTGTTGTCCGTGGAGAATTATAAGCCAAAGTTTCGGTAACCTTGTTGATCTAGCTGTGTATAGGGAGGAATACTACTTTTTACCACGTGTGTGTTGAGATGAACGGGTGTGAACAGTTGCTTGTTCAACATTGTCTTAACTCCCGATCAGTATCCTTATTACCAAAGGTATTTCATGCATTTTTGTATCCAGAACTGTCACCAATTTGGTCAAATTTGGAAAAACGAGATCCAGTTTCATTCAGAAATCTAAGCGACCTCGCGGTTCGCTAGCACTATTTGCTTTTAACACAAGTCGATAACAACTTTTCTCAATTTCATCGAGTTAAGTCAAACTGTCGTATTTCGTAAGGTTTGTCACGTGAACCGAAGTGCTCCTCTGTTAGAAAATCGATTAATCTAAGGAAGGAAACACCACTGGTATAATCAGAAATGAAATATTTTACCAGAAAACTGGCAAAAATGAAGCGGGAACAAAAAAGCCAAATAGGATTTGCTGTCTTGTCTAAGATTCTTCAAAGTCATCTGATATGCTTCTTTCATTATCATTATCATATCTGAGAGAATGTACGCTGATTCAGCTATTGTGAGTGGATTAACCGTTACCCAGGTAACTGTTTTGTGTGCCACTGTTACTGACTTGATCAAGTGAGTTCAGTCCCTGGCTTGCTCATCGACAGAAGAAATTTTTTTTCTGAAATAAGTGCATTTGAAAGTTGTTGTTTAAAATGCTGCCCGGATCTTCGTCTACACAATCTCATCTGTTTTAAGCAAGACCACTCCACCCTCTCTAACACCCTCAGTTGTTATCATGCTTTGCAAAGTGATGCACGCTTTCAAGTCCTCCAAGATTTCAGGTCTCTCTTGATATACTTTTCTTTTCAAGTAGGACCACAGAAAGAAGTCTAACGGGTTTAAATCCGGAGACCTAGGAGGCTATTCAGCTGATCTACTCTCTTATCCAACGTCCCTAGAAAAGGCTATCGATGTGCCGACAAACATGTATAGCCTAATGAGCAGATGCTCCATTCTGTTGAAACCATGCACGAGATGGTGCCACTGATGTAGTGCCTCCACAATGGGAGCTAGAAAATTCGGAGGCATTTCCAGATGTGACCTTCCTATTGAGAATCAGTAAAATGAAATCTGTTTACATCTGTGACGTTTTCATTGAAAAAATAAGGACCTATAATTCTTCCTCCCAGGATTCCTGCCCAAACCACCAAATTAGTATTATACTGACATCGATCAGTGACATACTGTCCGGGTCTCTCTTGTGACCAGTGAAATCGGCTGGTTTGCATTCCACGTCCGTGAAAAATGGTTTCATCGCTAAACAAGGTTCACGGTACAATGTTGTGACTGAGATTCCAGGTGCAAAACTGAAGGCGACGATCTGCGCCTTCTAAGTGTAACCGTTGCAAATGAAGCTCCTTAAATGGCTCCAAATTGTTTTTTCGTAGAATCCGGACCACATACGACCGTGGCTGACGATTAAAGCTTGCCAATGCTCGGATGCTTTGTTGTGGGTGGTCTCGAAAGCTTTCGAAAACTTCATGTGAGACACTTTCATTTGTGACTGTCTTCAGTCGACCACGCTTTAGTTTGTCCTCAGTCGATCCCGTTTATTCGAATTTGTTCATTAGCCTGCGAACAGTTTTTACAGCTATTGGCTTTCTGTCTAGATGCTGCCGACTGAAAATCCTCGCCGTTTTCCCCGTGTTCCACTCATTCTCGATAGAGAGATAGACCAAATGAATTATATCACTCTTGCTTAGAGTGACTGCCACCTAGAATGACCGGTTTTCGTTGTCATGCTGACGGGCTTGCAATCAACAACTTCATAGCAATCGATAATCAACCTCACTGTATTTCGTCACTGATCCCAGCCAATGCGTGCGTACGCACACACACGGATGCACTTAATCGGTCACTCAGGTTCCAACCAAGATCTTTCCCTTACCTGGTTCCTGTAACCGTCAGACCTTTAGACGACGGGTGAACTGAGCTCCAATACCGATCGCAGAGTAACACGCAGCCCCATAAACTTTACCTAACTTGTTTACCACCTGCGAGCTATGACCTCTTGAGCGTAAATTATAAGACTCATTGCACAATAGGAGGGAGTGAGTTAAGGCGAGTAACCTGTACAGTGTGTACGACATGCACACAGGAAGAGCATCCACCTCCGGGAAGGTCGGCAAAAAGATGCCTTGGATTGTGCGCTTGAGATGATGATGATGTGTTAAATATGTGTCAAAAATGGTTCATTTCACCTCGGAATAATCGCACAAACCTACCGACATACTTCTACGGCACTTTTAGTGATGAAGGAACCACTATGGATAAGCCTAGTGATTAAAAATTATTCATGTTGGTTAATTTTAAAACGCCTTGTATAGAAAATCCACAAGAGCTGTTGCTTCTTCATTCTATCCCCTACCAGAGGCAAAGCACAGATCCGTTTATCAGACTAATAATTCCAAAGACAGCCGCACAAGGTTCAGAGATGGATGTGCGTCATGGGAATGGAATTTGGTCTCCCCTGTCTTCATTTTTGACACCTCTGGAATCCTTCAGGCAAATCGCACTCGACGGATACTGTTAGCCAAGTGTGCTGTCTGGAATACCAGATCCACCCACAATTTTCAGTGCAACCCTCGACAGTTCAGACAATGAAATGCGTGGAAGTCTTATAGCCAACCATATTCCAGGTAAACTTGCTAACTCTGTAATGCTGTCATAAATGTGGTAAAACTGGACACATTTAGCCTGTTCGTATGAAAAACAAGTGTGTTTAGTACGACCTTTTGTTGGCAGTACATGCATATCTTTCCACTTCCACTCCTTCGCATTAGTCAGTTTTAGTTTTTACCCGTACCATCACGTCAACCATGAATTTCTGTTCAACAACTTTATGCGGCTTTCCTTCATCCTGGACAATGGTAGTGATGACTCGTTTATTTCTAACAAGGTTTTTCAATGTCTTACTCCACTAGTACAACTCCGCCTCACTGTCATTCCCGTCAGAGGTATTACCGGGCATCAGTTACCCATACTGGGATGGTATGAAGTGAGTCTAACTGATGATCATTTAAATATTTTTACGTTGTCGATTCTTGTGATTGGTTTTGATCTTTCTAATATGGGTTTAGAGTGTATGTTCCATATGTGTTTGTCATCGTCGCTTTTGTCCGAATACCATTATTCGTCCCTTCGACACTTCACACATGATTGTTCAAAAGCTTCTGGGGGTAATACAATGAGGCCTGTGAAACTTGTAAAAAGCCGCATCACACACGAGTTCTTTAGGTTGGACTACTCTGGCTGTGACTTCGTTATGAAGGGATAGAAAAAGCCTCGAATCTGCTGTCACTACCGCATCACTTGAATAAACTTCTGAAATAGTCAGCTTGTTTAACTCTCGAGCCAAATATATTATTCATCAGTTTCATGGTTCTAGAATCTCTTCCAAACTTGGTTTTATGAATGTGTTTTTTCAAATTCCACTTGACGAACGAAATCTCGTGGGCTGACAACCACCGATACGCCTTTTCGGCTGTTCCGTTACCATTTTGTACCTTTTGATCACAGTGTCTCACCTGCAGTTTCTCAAAGGACTATCAGATCTCTTTTTCACACCGGAAGGATGTTTTAGCCTGTTAGAATGACATACTTGTACATTCTTCCCCTAAATAGTTACGTGATGAAGGGTTACTTTCATTACCGGACGGTTCACCCTAACGTAACCTTGCTATCGATTCTGATAAGTGCTCTTATAAGTGTTTTCCTGTTTAGGTTAGCTGGATGATGCTCGCGGTCTTCATCCCCATCCCCAGCATTTTGCACCTACATCTGTTTCCTCTTCTGCAAAATCCTCCGCTGAACTTCATTTACTTTTAAGTTCCTCGTCAGTATTGTTCTCGATTTATTTCCAATTGTTCAACTAAAGCTGCCTCATTGCTTGACCTTGCCACTTGTCAGACATTTGTTCTGTCATTATTGCAGAAAACTGCTCATTTGGAGCCCTTCAATTGGTTGCAATACTTCTTTCACCAGTGACTGGCAAGGTGAATTCTTTATTACCGTGGTTTCACACCGCTCTTAATCTCTGTTGTTATTTCCAAATATTAAAAGCAGTTGTGTTCAATCGGTGAATTTCTTTTGCCTATGGCTACTATAAAGCAAAATTAGACTACAAAATGAGAACGTGCCGGTTGGAAAGCCACACATAGTTCGATTACTCCTGCCAAACTGATGGTGCCACCTTTGGTCCTCCGTACTGCTCGTTCTTTCTTCCCAAAACTGTCGGATTGTACAAGAATTTTACGCACGCGAAGTGGTGACCTGAGTCAACACAAAATGGAGTAGCGAGTCTGTCACTGTTTTCAAATATTCGTCAGACGGCGTTGAATGCCATTCTATTCAGTTTTTCTCTGGATTCGCTAGCTTCAGAAGCACTATTATCACGACCCTGTATATATAGCGCCTTTTGTGTACAACCCAATATATCTTCATTTTATGATGCATTTATATCATTTATAGTCCTCTCTCCCAAAGATGCACACTTATGTATGATACTTGATGGTTTTAGACATGCTAATAAGTATTTGCTTTTATCATACGGATTACCTGGCATCAGTACCTTTCACGTCAGAGGGAACCTTTTTCTCGATAAAGTCATTACAAGTCACCCTAGATTAGTTTCTAAACTGGAATCCTCTCTCTCCACAAGTGATTGTTGCGTGTTTCTTCTAATGTCAAAATTCTGTCCATACACTGCTCATAGGTTATTCATGTCGTCAAAACAGGCAAGAATTCGCCTTCGTTACCTTTCTCCTCCCAACCTGTTCCTTCTTAATGCAGCCATTGGTGTTGCTTTTTCATGGTTATTCTCCACGTCCTTACTGTTCCACGCTACCGAACTGTTTACTGAAACCCTATATGCCATCTCCAACTTGAGTTGCTCCATTGAAACAATGTTAACTTCAGATGGTAAGATTACTTCAAATACATCAAAGCACTCGTAAGACAAAAAGAACTGACATACAAGTCTCGCCGAATTTCAAAAGCTGGGAGACTTTCGATACTGATCAAGACAGAAGTAAAGCATTTAGATGTTCCCTTTGCAGGAGTTTCTTTGGCATGGCTTGAGGCTTCTACGTGGCCAGAAGACCAAACATACAAACGATAAGGTAGATATGAACCACCTTAATGCTACCTTTATACATCTCTTCAGTGACAGCCGTCCTTCATATTCCCCTTGTGTTTCTGCAGATCTTAGACCACTCTCTACTGTAAACATTTTTAAAATCCTTCGCAAATCCAAAATATCATCGGGTTCTGGTCCGGTGGCCTTTCTCCAGTGATTTTCAAGTATGGTGCTGTTCAACTGGCTACACCAATCAATACCTTGATTATTGAGTCTCTGTCTAGCCATTCGATTCCTGATCTGTGGCACCCACTACCACCACTTCAACTCCCAAATGCTCCAACACGTATGGTGGGGTTAGACGATTTCGCCTCATTGCCCCCACATCGACTGCTAATAAAGGTATTGATAAGGCTGTTTTCACTCGTCTTCAAACGCATCTGAATGTACCACCTGACCATCATCCGCTTGTTTGTATCAAGTGTGCTTTTCGGCATTAATTATTTCATGCAACGGAGTAGCAGTAGTAGTAATATTGGTAGAAGGAGTAATAGTACTGAGAATAACTGCCCATCGTCTATCTTTTCGTACTCTATTTGAACTTACTGGACAAGGCTGTAAGAAGCCATGCGGCGGTCAGGCCATGGCTTGGCGCACAGGTATGAAGAAGCTGACATCAGCATTGGTCTTGGTTAATGTTTCTGGCCTCTCGGGTTGGGTCCTAAGGGACGAGGATTATCGTTGGTTAGTGACTTTGAGGGCACAGCTGAGAATAGAATTCAATAGCACAAAGGCTGTGTGGTGTGCCTGTCAAGTTCTCATGCCCCGAAATCATAACAAATGTCATTCAGGCCAGCAAATTACAAAGAGCATCCAAAAGTGTACAGCGAAAGAAGAAAAAACCGCAGCATTTCATTTTTTTTACCCTCTTTTACTGTAATCTACTGCCCCTCGCTTACTTTTGTAAGTGTTGTCGTTGCTTTTGCACCATGCTTTATTTCAAGCAGATATATATGTATACATATCTACACTTTATTTATATATATATATTTATCTACACTATATATATATATGTATATATATATATATATACATATATATATATATATATATATATATATATATATATATATATAATCTATGTGGGCAAAAGTTGCTTTCGGTCTTCGACTTCTTCAGAATGCTCACGGGGATTTTGGCCTCTGTCACAGACTTCATTCAGGCTATCTTTAGATCTAATGGTTCCAACCACTTATCTCAATTAAAGGGCTAACAATTATTCAAACCGGATGGTTGAGATAATGCGGATTTTGGAGAAATACTGCATTGACTACTGGAATGCACCACTGCATCAGACCTATCTCGTCAACCCCATTGTTCACAAAAGAGTACCAGTCCTGGGTGCGCACTCTTTATGAAAATGAATTTGTCCTTTTCCGTAATTCATTCATGCTACTGAATTGGAAAAACTAAATTCGTGTAACTTCTCTCAGTACCACTGGAGCAGTGGCACGACGGTTGGAACTCATTTTGTGACACAACTTATTCCTTGAAATATTTATTGGGTAAGCCAACACCGGCGCTTTTTCATAATGTTATATGAATGGAATTCAACACACACAAGTTTGATCATTGGCCAAACACCATGGATCACGATATTAGTAACTGTCCTGCTGATTTTACCTGAATCTTTTCATACACCTCACCTCAACAGCAGAAGAAAGAGCTTGAATGAGCCGAGAAGAGTGAAATGATGGTTGACAAACATCATGATTCTATAGATAATGGGTAATTAACCAACCAACTGCATTTGCAGTTCAAAAGCGAACAGCCAGGCAATATACGAAAGCAGTGAATCAAGACTCGTCGGATGTGGCGGGGTCAGCACGAATGCAGCACTGGAAACCGCAAAGAATAAATCATGTCGTTTCTCGTAGAAGTTGATACTGCAGTTCCTTAATGTGTGACAGTGGAATATGTGGTCACTGGGATGATTTATTCCACCTTGTTCAGTTGTGAGAAGAGAAAACCAGAATATCTCTAAGCGGTTGGCGAAGGGGATTCGGTAAACCGTTTGCACCTACCTAAAAGCAACGGTGCAAACGTTTGGACTGGAACTGAATGTGAGCAGCACGGTTACATTCAAATCACCAACTTCGCCTCTCCTATTTTTATCACTGAAAGTTACAGCCTTTTTATCTGGTATTGTTCCTATAACTTTCTAGTTTTCTACCTCTGGAATGCCTGCAGCCTTATTTTTTTGGTGTTTGTACTTCTAGTCTAGACTGTAACCAGGTCGTCCTCCCAAGCATGAGTCTCTTGTAAGCATCACGACTCATTTCCTCGACTCCGTAAACCTGGTACTGCATTGTGCAAGCTGAAAATAAATGCTCATAGGATGTACAGTGAATCCAGGGTCAGTTTATGCAAAACAAAATAGAACTCCTGACCTCTTCTGACACCGGTGGCTGAACATCTTGAGAAATCATCGTAAAGGACTCCGTTTTCGTAGATTTCCAAGGGACCGGGAACCTCTCACCTCGCAATCCTGGTGAGATGTGGTTTATAGCCACAGAGGACATGTGCTCACTCTGCGTACTTCAAAAGCTCTGACTGATTCTGACTCAAGGGTCATTGCGCTCGAGCAACCACTTTTGAGTTTCCCTCGGTTCTTCTACAGCAGGAATCACTTTCTCAGGGAACGGACTCTCTCCATCTGAAGCGAAAGAGTTTCCGAGATTCATTCAGATACAGACTAACCTTCCACTTCTAATGAATGTACCTTTACTAAATACTTTCAACCGACTAAACCGGGTAGGTATGAGATAATAGGCAGTGTTCTTTCACTTACATTCAACGGAAGGAAACAAAACCATGATCACAAATATACTCTTCTACTTGCTGCATCAACTTTCATAAGGGTTTCCTTGAGATTCACAATTGCAAGTTGTATTTCAGGTTTTCCCATCTTTTAAGGGCCTACGGCAGTCGTTTAAGATCCAATGGCTATCATAAAGAGTCTTTGGCAATCGCTTAACAGGCTGAGGCTCTCTATTCACTCACTGGCTGATACGTGAGAAGACTAATCATTACCTATATTTTATGAAATAAACTTAGTTCAGTATGCATATGGGCATGTGTGTAAAACTGTGGTGATTTTGTCCTTTTCACAGTTCGATAGAACCCACTTGGACCAGTCAGTGTTTATTGGTTCCATGTACACTCCAATCAGCATCCATCCGCTTCCGAACACAAACAAATACGCCATACGCGTATGACTCATCTAAGTCCAACCATGGATATTGATTATCGCAACACGCATGTCTCGTGCTCTTGATCTACTTCCATATGACGTGACAACGTCTGGCAAGTCTGTGCCCGCCAATCATATTGCTCATGGATCAATAAATGTGTGTATATGCCTTTCGTAGCGTATTTCATGCCGATATGAATGCAGTTTTTGGTGCGTTGGATTATCAATACATTATAGTGCCGGTTGGCATGACTTTTGATTCCATTTCGGGCAATTCAGTCAATACGGAAATACTCACAAATATTATGGAAAAGCCTTCCAACGGTTGATAAACTAAGCTGAATGCATTACCGAACAAAATACAAACTCCTTGAACCTCACACTGATTGGAACACGATTTTACACACCAGTCTGGTGATGATCGAATCGTACTTTAACTCATAAAACTGGGTCAGAGTGATAAAACTGAGAAAGTTAGGTGGCGATCTTAATGCAATTTTTGTAGCATGGGACCAAAATAACCAGCAAAGTGCTTCTGGTGAATGTGTTATGTACACAACTTTTCCGCGAATTTTGGTTACGCCTATAAGTCATCGTAATTTTGAATGGAAATATAAAAGAAAAACTGTCTGTAGTAAGAAGCTCAAGCTTTTGAAGAGATTCCCTGCCTATTTTGGGAGGCCATACGTCCCAACAAATCACACCCATGGTCTTGATATGTTTGTCCGCCAGGTACGCGAGAAATTGTCACTTAATGTGCGACTACCAGTTACTTCACTGTGTTCATGGAACCACTAAACACTTCTTCAATAGGATTGAGAAATAGACTGTACGGGATAAAGCGAGCTGCATATCCCGAGGCTAAAATAACGGGTTCCATACACTGATGCTTAGAAGCACTGTCGAATAAAAATGTAGCTGATGCACCCGGCGGTTTATTGTAGACTGTTGCCGAGCACTTTTGAAGAAACTAGTTAAATAAATAGGCATTCATTGATGGATGACATTCGTAACGCATGATTCCAGTGGCAGAAAACACTCGATCAAGTTGAGATTAGAGTCCCTGTAAATAGGTAGGGTTTGCATTTGATTAAACGCCCTCTCGATTGAGAGCACCTTGTGCTGTAATTAGTTTTGTCGATATATAGACGTCACACTGTACTTCCGTGTTCCTGCAGCCAGGCTGAGTTCCGTTCGATTTTATCAATGGTAAGCGTTTTTTATTGAAATCCATGACGGTCAAGCAGGTGGTCAACTGACGACCAACTAGTCGTAATTTCAGGAAATATGGTTTCCATCTTCTTTTTAGGCACAAAAAGAGTTACTTCAGGACTTTCTTCTGCGATGGAGCAGATGTGTGCGATATAATCATTTGAAAGTTTCCGTTTGGCAAATTCTCGTTGAAGACTGAATTCACATTCTCCTTCGGCCACTCCTCAGCAGGTCATGATGTTTATCCCTAGATAATCCGCTGTGAAGTGTGGGCTTTCACCATCCTTTGAAAATCGTAATATTCGGTGTCTGTCCTCATCACTGATGGTCCTTCGTTTGTTTTTATGTTCGTTGAGGTCAATTATTTGCACTGCTTTCACCACATATTCATCAGAAACTTTTACCATCCGGATTGCGTCACACACCTGTAGGCGTGGACAGTACAACTGAGTTTTCAGCTGTGCAGACGATGCTTTTTATTCACTAAATCACATGACCTTGTCACCGTCGACATTTCGCTACTTCTGACGCTTCCAGTTGGGCCACACGGTACATTAGCGACCACAGCCTACGGTACGGTGACCAAACCTTTCTTACAGACTCATCACGTGAAACTAGTCGCTCCCAGTTAAGGGACTGGATACACTTAAGTGAGTCACTTGAACGGCTGCGTGCCCGATACCGATTTGATAATCATCTTCTTTCAAGCCATTATCTGAGTAACTGCTTCAACATCCGCAGAATTCCTAATGGAGGAAGTCGAGGTAGTCGAACTAAGAGAATAGGTGAATACAAGTTCACTCCCTAAACGGGAAACAATCCATGATATGGACCAAAGAAGATTCGTTCATTGTGCGAGGAAAAGTAATGATTTAAAACTTATTTCCTACCATCTTGGAACTTACATAATAACCAACAGAGTCGACGCCGAACGGGACACAGAGTTTAGCCTTAAAAGAGGACTACAAAACTTGTATATTCCAGTGAATTCGTGATGAAGTTGTGCTCAGTGTTATAGAAAAATCTTACAATCACTTTGAGTAGGATGAAGAAAAAGGTGGAACGGATACACTTAAAAGTATCGACCAGTTTATCTCTCAAAGGTAGTCTTCTCGATGGTTCTGTTTGCATCACGAAGAAACTATGTATTCATCCGATCAAGCGAAACAGTACTGATATCAAAGGGAGACGAGCTCTATACCTTATACGTTTACAGCAGCATGCCAACTCCATCTTACGATTTTACGTAGGTGAGACCACTTGAATCATGCAAAAAACAGTGGGCGAACAGTGAGCGAACGTTAGCCATGGTATTGTAAACATTGTCAAAGGCTTTTGAATGATCGCCACAGTCTTCTAAGCGATCGCCAAAGACTCGTTATGATGGCCATTGGATCTCAGACGATCACCATAGGCTCTTAAATAATAGGAAAACCTGTAGTATCTGCATTATTCTTTTTATTTAAAAAAGTGTTCCAGCCTGGATTAGAATCTTATGAGTGGTAGAAAACCGAAAAAGTTTGATTTGGCCTTGGGTATTGCACTGCAAACTGATTGTACCAGGAATACGAACTAGAGATACGTTGAATCTCGAAATCCATTAGTCTACAGTTCTACGCCCAAATCACAGAACTCAATGAGTCGTGGAAGTCAGGTTCCACTCAGCCAAGCTTACGCATTGGCAATAGGATTCACGTATTTACAAGGCAACCACGTCAGGGATAACCAATGAATAGTTAATGGAGTGCAGTGGAAGACATTTGTGTGTATGCCAGTCTCTGAGTATATATGAAGAACAGTCAGTTAGCTGTAGTAACACGACTGGCAGGAGCTTGAGAACTGTGAACCACGGCACACACGGCTGGGATCGTCCAGACATGTGGAAACATGCAATCGGGACTCTGGCTCATGAGATCAACGAATCAAAATTCAAACGTGCTATCTATCATCCGGTCACATGGGCAGTCGGTCCCGTCTCAGGTAGGCTGTTTTCTGTAGTGGATACCCAATCCATTCGGCCAAAATCGGACAGGGTAAACATTGCCCTTAAGATAAATACCGTTGTGCAGCGAATCGCAGTGATAATAATCACTATAAACGATATGGCTGTATGCGGAAGCACTGCGAACCAGACCAAACGGATAAGTAGAACAGAGTGTAGTTGTACGAAGTCGGACCTTACTTCACGTAAAGTTCAATGGATTAGGTTTCAATGGCATGGGTGGTTATAAGAACGACATGTCAGTGTGACTCTGCCATTCTCACTGTATAATTCATACTGTGTCTCCGTCTCATTTGTCTGCCAGGCCTGAATGCCATTAAATGAAGTCCACGAGATACCCTACAAGAAACTGAACCCCCGTGTGCCTTTTCCCTTCCACTGTATTATTGTCTATCACTGGGATTCCCAGCGCCCTGGTTCGTTGGTTAGTCGTCACACTACTGGCCAACCAGAATCAAGGGCAGGCTCGGAGACAGCGAAGCAGAGAGTACGTAGTCGGCTGTCTAGAATCGCAGACAAGAGTGGAGTCCGACAAGCCGTCAATGGACCAATCAGCGACTATTATTTGTCTAAACCGACCATAGCTGAAACAACCAATCGGGCGTAACTAGTCAGACCAGTCAGATAGGCCGTTTTGGCCTATCAGTAGACCAATAAGCTTTCATACTAGGCTTTGGTTAAGATCAGTAAATATCTTATATGAACGATCTATTTAATGCCAGTAACGGGAGGTAGTTCGAAACCAGAACAGTCTTCTCACTAGAGATATTGGGCGACAAGAAAACATTTGGTTGCTAACGAAATGAAAAATAACAGTTCGTATACTGTTTTCACAAGTTAATACTTTCGTGGTTGTTTTGTAAATGAGATGTAAATCTAATAAGGCAACAATGCATTTTTTTCAGTTTATACTGATCCTTATTCAGAACTCGACGATGAAGACAAACCAGTAAGTTTATCGGAACTTGAACGCAGAGAGGGGAAGTGGTTTGATTAGCCCTCATGCTGGAATGCGTGAGAACTCAGGAGTTCTTGCAAAGATAAAGTATCGACTGACTTGCTTGTTTGATGACGGGAGATCACTTCCTATGTATCAATGAAGATACCGTCAATAAAAAGAGGCAACAGCGAATAACTGACAGAAGAACGATACAGTGTAGATGGCGATCAAAAAGAATGAGTTTAAAATAAGCTTTTGAGTAAGAAACGGATGAAATGGTTGGGACAGCATAACGGATAGTGTGATATTTACTTAGGTAACCCATCTGGTGGTGAGACCTGCTTGACTTATTCCAGTACTCAATAGTTTTAAATGTTTGTGTTGGTTGTAGCTCAGGTTGTTGGTTGTCATGACGTCCTGATCGCTGAGCTTGGCGTTTAGATCGCAAATGTTTCATCACCAGTCGAGGTGACATCGTCAGTGCACGTGCACTGTCGGTAGTGGTCTCTTATATTTATAGGTTTGTCATTAGTCCTGACCTTGAGCTTCGTAGACAACGTTGTGCCTAAGGCTCGACGTTTGTTTTTCGGCTTCTTCTCTAAGAGCTTGACCTTTGACCTTTGACGGTTGACTTCCCGTTTGGTGAGCTTGAATTCTTTCGCTTTATGCTGTTGTTCCCATTTTTGATATTTGAATTCTCGGCGAGCCATTTCCGAAGATGTATGAGTGTAAAAAACTCAGATCCAATTATACGTGTTAAATGATTTTGGTCCACTGATTCAGCTTCTGAAGTTCGTGATTAGTTCAACTGTCAGTACAATTTTCAGTCTCAGCTTCAAAATGCTCATATCCAGCCAATTGTGTTACGATCGTGTGGAGTACTTTGTTGTGATGAATAAAATTAGTTTCAGACCGACTCCTTATCAGCTTAAGACCCTGAAGGTCACTGATCATTATGTATTGGAGTGCTTATATTGACTCCGGCTTGCTTTCATTGGCAATGAGAAAAATGAGGTGAACTGTAGGCAATCGACGGTTTGCGCATCTCTGTGTAGCGATGTTTGTTGGGATATCGGAAATAGGAATATCGCGTCTACTTGTGCCAACAGTTTTGGTACTAGTGAGCATAAATGAGACCAAATAGTTACGATGGGTACGAGAAAAGAAAACAAGCAATGCTGTCAAGGCTGTAAGAAAGACTGCGAATAGTGCGAATTTAATGACAGAGGTTGTGCTATCTAAATAATAATGTTTCATATTTGATTATCATATGCCTTTTGTTATTCTACTATTATGAGAAATTCGAAACCGTCTCTCAATTCACAAATGCATCTCATAGCTTTCTTAAAACAAAAATAAAATCTGAAAAATAACGGGGATCTCCCGAAATAAAAAAATGCTGCTAAACTCCGGGATCCCCTGTAAAATGAACCTTGATGGTAGCCCACATACAGTTAATAGGGTTTGAACGTTACGTAGTCATAGAAAGATACCATATGTGCGATTGCTTCCAAATGAGTAAACTCATGGACCGACTAATGTAGATCGCGCTGGATCACTTACTTCATATAATCACAATATGGGTGTGCAGTCGCGTGCAGACTGGTGCTTTTGTTTTATTCCATAGCTTCGAATGGATACAGTGAAAAAAATGAAGGGAAGACTATAATGGCCTTCTTGGTTATCAGAAAGAACTGGCTTTCATGATACAAGTTCTCAGATGCCGACCCACATAAAGCCTCAACAGATCAGACGTGGTATTGATCTTGGTGATATGGAAGTGCGGACTACAACCAAAGTCAACCGGTGTTGGTGGTAGTGGAGTTCTGATCTATTACAGTCTAATACTTATATCACACAGAGAAGTTTAAAACCCTATAAAGCTTCCATTTGCATCGTGATTCATGGGGTATGCCTGACTTCTTCCAACAATGATTGTAGGATTACAGCCTTCACTAGAACTTGCAATCTGATAAGTGTCCTAACTTCCTGTAATTAAAGCCATTTCGTGACGGGTGAATTGACTGATTGCTAGAACCTGTGGGTTGTAACCATTTTTTCGAGCTAATTCCGTGTCCCCGACTGCTCGAAATACTTCAGAGTTTTCCCTATTTCCAGGATCATCACTACAATCTTTGCACGTGATGTTGTCCTATGAATCAACCAGTACTTTGGATAATTTCCTTATGCCGTTTTAAAAATGTACTCTTTTGTGACAATGAAGTGAATATTTTTGACTACAATGACTTCAGGTACAAATGACCTGCAATTCTTAGAAAGTAAGTAGGTATGCTAATCACTTTTATTCATCGCAAGTGGTGTGAGTAACCCAAGCTTTCATCTCAATGAAATACAGTGATGAACACCGACATCAGCTTTGCTGCCAGCTTTCGTTTCTGATCTAATCCCGACATACTGTCTTCCTCAGCGCACACTCTGCGCTAGTTAGTCCTCACTCACTAAATCAAACAGTTCATTTATAGTCTTCCCATCTACCAAAATACGTCTTCATCAATCTTTATGCATATCAGCGGTTAGTTTCGGTGACCTTAATATTACTTCTACTTCCGCTGCTTGGATTCTAGATTTTGTGATACTTCCAAATCGCCTTGATACCGTTTTTTGAATTGGTCAGTATAATTTCCCGAGTGCAAAAACGAGTACCAGCACAGGACAGGTTAAAAGCTAATGTTCTGCATCATCTTCTCAACTGTGTACATCTAGTGCAACGAAAAGCTATTAAACTCACCCTGTTTTCCAGCGATTTCTTTTGAAGTGGCCGTTTTAGGGTAACCACATTTGAGATACTGACGTGTCAACCTACGGCTATACCAAATATGCGCGCGGATTTTAAGCCCGAAACAGACAAATCAGTTTCTTCCGGAAAAGATGCCTGAAAGGGTGCGAAATGCTACTAATCCCGTCTGTGGAAGAATGGAGAATCCACTGAACTGGTTTACAAATGCAGCAACCTTGTTCAGTAGTCTCTTTTTGAATACCCAGGGATGTGTTATTTACCAATGTTCAGGTCACTCCTGATTCATGAATAAAGTTCAATCGAAAGGTACATTCCGATTAGAAGTAGATACCTTTCATTCATCAAATCATAGAGGTGGTGCGAGGTCCTAGGATTCTTGAGCTGGAAGAGATAAAATCTCTGGTTTACAGATGCTTAGGGATTATCTACGTATAATTAAAAAGTGAAGTTAATGTGGTATCATTTATTTTTGAGTCTCATTTGATAAAAACAAAACGGAGGCAAGCAAAATCGTGTATGCGTAAAAATACCCTTATTTTTGAGGCCTTATTTGTTCTTCATTGTGATCCTATTTGAACTTTAACTATGCGCTTTCAATTCCTGCTCATATTGTAGTCTTCCTCGAACGTCAGCAGTGAACTGGATCAATATGTCAGCGCTCTTAGTATTCAATATCATGGCTTTCGTATGCATACCGTATATGTGGTGTGAAAAAAATCAGAGGTCAACAATTACGTTTTTACACAAAACTATGCCGACCACACAGTCTTTCATCTAATCCATGCTGCTCCATACAAGCTCACGAGATGAAAGATATTTCATCACGGCTTAGCTGTTTGCAAGAAAGACCTACTAACCACAAAGAAGTTATTGGGCGAGATTTACCGAAGCGATACAGTTAATGGATTCAGTTCAGCCCACTACCATATGGATTGCTGTGAAACTAAAATGGGGAAAGATCCCGAGGTGAACAATGCCACTCGTAATCGTCTTATTCGAGCGCATGCTGGGGATCGAATCTACTGATTGTAACGATGCTGGATGCAATTGGCTGAATGATATCCCACTGTCTGATGAATAACCTACAAAAAACACATTTGGATCCATATAGGTCTGTGAGAAACCGCCTCGTTTTGTTCGATATTTCTATTCATTATCTTGAGATACACATATGAATTAATTACTATATTACATTATACTAAGCCTGGAGTCAGGTATGCCGCCAACACCACGCACACAGAAACGGGTAAATAGGACGCGAAAATCCATAAAAACAAACAGCTTCTGATGGCCATTACACTGCAGGCACTTTTATATTTCTTAAGGTTTTCTTCGCCATATTTTCCTGGTCTGACGACTTCTTTTGCCGTCGCGCATGTGTTTTAATTCGAATTGTATCTTTATTAGGCTGGACTTTGGACGTTTCCCAAATTGGCCATATTTATTTCCGCCAAAAGAATATATTACGAACATTGCGGTGAGCTTGCAATTTTTGCCTGCAGATTCACTTCCCTATAGATAAGGCAATGTAAGCCAATTGAATTAATAGACGAGTTGTTAGGAGAAACCAAACCGCTTTTCACAGCCAATACATTTTAACAAAAACTGCTGGCATTTGACTGATTGACCCACTCATGGCTTTGCCCATAAACCTAATGATCCGTGCTCCTCTGTATCCAACTCCTTGTGTTGAAGCTTGTATTTCACAAATTGCAACATAATTCAATAATTCAGGCTTAACCAGAACAAAGTGTTTACGATATCCTAATTAAACGGTTTCTAATTTTATTGAGTCCTTATATCTAGTTCCAGTGACTCATGGGTTCATGTATCCACAAGCGCACTGTGAATGAATCTGGAGTGCCGTGTTATTTTACTTTCGAATTCATGACAATTTTTGATGGTCTCGGTTTCAAGATGGGACCAATCCAGTATGTGTAGTTGATCTAGCTAGGATCAGTCTAGCTGCTGAAGCATTCTCGCCACAAGCTTTCATAAGCCTTACCCCATATTCATGCATTGTCATCACCATTACAGTTTCTTCAAACCATCATCAACATCTCGTATCTTACTACCACGGCATTAATGTGAACATATCGGAAAAGTATGGAAAAACAATGAATAAACCAAAACACTCGGGAAAAAAGGTGGACACCGCACGCGTGACTTACCTAAATGCTTCATCTTTCGTTTCTTTATTTGCTAGTATTAAGACAATGAAATCCCATCATTTAGAGCTGAATAGCAGCTGAAAAAGGACAGACTTTGATATAAATGGACGTTCTTGATGGAAGCAACACTTCATAAAGAGACTGTTTTCATACATCAAGCAGGACTGTTTAAATTTAATGTTCCACTGATTAATTCCAAAAGAATTTCCGGGCGTAGATATACAACCTTGATTAAAAGGTAAAAATGGCCAAGAGCCGAATAAAGTCGAATCTCGAGGACTCAGATGTTAGAATCTGACAGTTTTGGCAGTCCAAAACAGTGCTGGCTGTTTCGTGCAATTCAGAATATCCGTTACCTAAGAAGCCACAGGTAAAGTCTGCATTCCATTCTCGTATTCATTAAAGGATTATTGTGCGTTACTTTGGCAACAGACATTTTGCTTTACTTTCCTTAAATTTTTAACTAGAAATCACTAGTAAAAACATTGTCATATGGGATTGTCTCGCCACTGCCAATAACTTGCATTGAATAGATGTTTAAATATCTCACTCACTGAATGAAATCTATCAGCTAAATTGAGTGAATATGGTATCAGAATTTTGTAGGGCATACGAATAACCAGGCTGCAGTTTTGTGCCGATTTGAATGCATCTGCATGCTGTGCGGTGCATTTCAGCTTTGTTTCTGTGGTTGATTCAGTCAGATGTGGCCAGATCTCAGCAGCCAGACCGTCCTGATACAATCAGACAGCTTCATCATTGGTTAATACATTGTCTACCACGAGTCCCGTGCCTTGCTTCTTATATGAACAAGTGAGCAGCAAATAAAAACGAATGGATAAATAACCACTACTCTCGTATTATCTGTTATCGATGCGGGTAGCTCTACGATGAAGAGCTATTTCAGTGCTTCCAGTTATCCAAGTTGAGTCAGATTACATGAAGTGTTTCTACTGATGAGTTATTACTAGTAGATTCGATTGATGATTCGTAAAAGAAGTTAATTAATCAGAACTAAATGATATACGGCCAGTTGGATTTTCCTCGTTGATTCTGTTCACTACTAGTGTAATTGAAAGTCCGCCGCAAAACTGCAGATTGTGATCGGTCCATGGCAAGGTAAAGTGACATTTGGTTACGTACTCGGAATTCAACGGAAATCTTAAATGAAAAACGAAATGCTTCAAAATCCACGGATGTATAAACTTCAGGTCCCAGGTCAACAACCAATAACATGCACTGGAATCCAAGACCAGAGTTTATAACAATATGTGCTGCATATACTGTCAAATCAGTATCAATGTCACTTTACCTTGCCATGGACCGATCACAATCTGCAGTTTTGCGGCGGACTTTCAATTACACTAGTAGTGAACAGAATCAACGAGGAAAATCCAACTGGCCGTATATCATTTAGTTCTGATTAATTAACTTCCTTTACGAATCATCAATCGAATCTACTAGTAATAACTCATCAGTAGAAACACTTCATGTAATCTGACTCAACTTGGATAACTGGAAGCACTGAAATAGCTCTTCATCGTAGAGCTACCCGCATCGATAACAGATAATACGAGGGTAGTGGTTATTTATCCATTCGTTTTTATTTGCTGCTCACTTGTTCATATAAGAAGCAAGGCACGGGACTCGTGGTAGACAATGTATTAACCAATGATGAAGCTGTCTGATTGTATCAGGACGGTCTGACTGCTGAGATCTGGCCACATCTGACTGAATCAACCACAGAAACAAAGCTGAAATGCACCGCACAGCATGCAGATGCATTCAAATCGGCACAAAACTGCAGCCTGGTTATTCGTATGCCCTACAAAATTCTGATACCATATTCACTCAATTTAGCTGATAGATTTCATTCAGTGAGTGAGATATTTAAACATCTATTCAATGCAAGTTATTGGCAGTGGCGAGACAATCCCATATGACAATGTTTTTACTAGTGATTTCTAGTTAAAAATTTAAGGAAAGTAAAGCAAAATGTCTGTTGCCAAAGTAACGCACAATAATCCTTTAATGAATACGAGAATGGAATGCAGACTTTACCTGTGGCTTCTTAGGTAACGGATATTCTGAATTGCACGAAACAGCCAGCACTGTTTTGGACTGCCAAAACTGTCAGATTCTATTTCTTTCTACCATGACTTCCTGTTACCCGTTATAACTCATTTGTTGGACTAGTTATTCACAGCATAGGATTTCTTACGAACAGAAATGATGTGCCGCAGTTCCTCTCTTCATTCACAATAATGCAGCTGTTAGCTCTGCACGTGTGCCACATTTGACCCAAAACTCTTTTCCAATTGATTGCATTGCTTGAGCACTCGTATAACCCAAGACAAACATTCTCGAAATCATCCACCATACCTTCACGCGTATAAGCCAATTTATCAGATGTTCCATCGTTGATGTCTTGGTGAATCGCAATAAAAAGATACGAATCATCCATTGGGTCTTGATCACAATTGCTACTAGTATGCTTGTCATCAGAATACATTTCGAAGGAAGCCTCATTTCAGAGATACCAGGTTCCTTTTGCAGCAATAAACTGCAGCCAAATCGTCGCTGTTCAACCATTTGTCCTCTTTCTAGGGTTCCATTTGTGCACACCAATTGTCATCAAGTTATCAACCGACAGGACATAGTTTATACCGCTAGCGTCACAGCCTACCTTTTGGTTCAGTTAAATTTCTTATTCGATAGTAAGTATTTTCCAAGTAGAACAGTCATGTTATTGAAACTGGTGTGCTAGACCTCTTCCTTCTTACAACCGTACGAAGGAGGTTGGTAGAGTGAACTGTCAAATGCTGGCTACACCAGCTTTCAGAATAGGGCGTGCGAATGCGTCTTTATTTCGTCGTATTACGCTCTTTCCTCAGACATTCATTTAGCACGACCATCTCCGTAGGAAGAATGCAATTTAAAAAAAAGTTGTCTTCTGGTGTGGAACAAAACGTATCACAGAAGTTAGAAGAATAGGTAAAAGGTGCGCATTTAGAAACCTACGAAATCATCCCTCGCTTGGTGGTACTTGCCGTTCATTCTTTTGTGTTTTAAGCATTATGAGAGACCCTGAGGTAATCTGGACCCAATATATTTGGTCAGAGGATAGAATAACAATGATGGTTATTGTCAACCGCTTTAAGAATCTCGTGCAAGAAGCCGCGAACAGTGTTCGACTCAAATACCAAGGGTAACAATTTTTTTTGTTCAATAAACCCGACAAAGGTGTCAACGCGAACTATTCACTTGCATTGGCTCTCCAACGAAAAGAATTGTGGACTTTTGCATTTGAATCTCAGGCAAGGGAATTAGCAAGACCTCACACGAACAACCTATCGGACTGGGGTGTGATCTGTAAGCGGGACCCATTGAAATCACGGATTTTTTCAAGGAAGCCCACAAAGACATTGATTGAGAGATAGCTGGGGACAAACGTATTTCTGAAAAATGCACCTTCCAGCCGAAATTTACGCGTGCAGACGGTATAGACCTGTGGCTCTCAATATGATTACTATCAAATTGACTTTTAAAACAGCGCAGTCCTTTTCGGGGTTCAGTGCAGAATGTTAGTGCGCTGTTTTCTTGAGAGCGAAGCACAGATAAAGATAATCCTGAAGCAATAGCAAGAAATTTTAAGTTCACATAATACATTCCCGGCCAAGTCCACATGCCACCCACGCTGTAACGATCGTCTGTTCCATGCCAAATTCATTGAAAATATAGGATAAAAAGCAACGGAGAACGCACTCATGGTCCCAGGAACGGAACTGCTAATACACGTCGTCAGAAGTTTGCACTGAATTGCATAAATCTTACCATCGGCTTTCGTTTGGATCATTTCAGATATATCTGCCTTGTGACGAGGGTATCAAACCAGGAGGTTGTATAATACTGTGGTATTACGTCAGCAGAGTGGAGATCGCAGTTTCGCACCAAAAGCTTGATTGAATTGATATTTGTCCTCGTTTGGTTTTATTTTTTGTGCGTGGTGATCAGACAAAGACAACTGTGGTAAATGAAAGTGCTCTCGAGACTAGGAATGATCAAAACGAACTTGGAAATGTTTCAACCGAAAATGAGCTTAGAGTAGCCAGAACACCAGGTGGAATGACACGCAATCGGTATTGTAACATAAGCAATCACCATTTACTTGTAGTCAGAGATGTGGCAAAAGAACATAAAGAGTTTTCACTACCAGTGACCACATACGTGTGCGAGCAATGGCTTCTCACAGGTGTCGCGTTAGATATTTTCACGCGTTTTGTTCTATCCGAAGAGGAAACGAATTTGTCACTTTGGCTATCTTGACGACCATATGTTATTCATTGTTTTTGTAATCGGCCGATATAATTGGTCTTCAGAGTCAAAGTGAGGGAAGCTAAGACTATTTAACTGCCATAACATTACTTGTCAGTGGGCTGAAATAACCCGGAGACCGTATCACTTTTTACGGTGATCAACCTCACTAACCGACCCACACTTGATTCAGGCACTCCACTGGTTCAAGTAAACTTCCATATAATCTGATAGCGTAATTCAAACATGAGTTGAATTGTGCGCGAAATTCCTAATCATTCAGCAGGCGAATCATTCATTATTTTTTGACTGGTGCCATTTGTAGCGAATTTAGCTTTCATTGTTTTGAAAATTATCCACTATTGACCCTTTACGAATTCTGTTCTCTTAAGCCCCGGACGAATATGTATGCGTTATATTCTGGAAGCAAACAAAAGCAGACATCACCATTTGCTGTATTTTCATTAATAAGGATGATGCCGCAGGTAATTCAACAAAATTCACCTTGTTTCAAGACAAAATATATATCGTTGTTTTGTTGACTCACGCATGTGTCAACCTCATTTGTTTCTGTAATTATTCCCACCAACATATAGCTGTATTTTATGACAAATATTCTCAAGATGATTTTACTTTTGGGAATGGCAGAGTACTTGCCTTCGGAAAAGGCACTTAAATTTCAGGTTTATCACATTTTGACTTGATTGCTTTATGTATGCTATAGTCACGATCTCCTGAAGTGATAATCTTCTACTCGTTCTCATGAGTATCCTCTCTGCATGGTTACGGGATTTCAGCCACGACCCGGATGGTTCTCTTCATATGGTCAAGCAGAACAAAATTCTTATGTAGTGAGGCAAATTTATCGAGTCATTCAAGTGAACCCTCACCGAGTGTTTCATTTCTATACAAAAAGACACTCCATTCATAAATAAAATAGGTCCGCTAGCTATAATAATATTCGTGAAGTAAAACTGAATATATTTTCGGAGAATGAAGATAATATTTTCCGCACCCCTCAAACGAGAATAGTTCAGCAGGCATAGAAGTCCTGGATGGTTTTGGGAACTAGACTAAGTTTGGATCGTATCTTCATTCTATAACGGCAAAACGCTCAGAATGACTGATATCTCGGGTAGAGGAGGAAAGTAGGCGGAAGATTTTTACATATTAAAATAAGTTTTCTTCCGAGAATTCTTTAAATCCCATCAGTAGTATCCTTCGTATTAGCAAAATGCTCTCAACAATCTTCTTTTCACCTGAAGTAAAGAGACTGTAGTTTTATTTCAACCATGTAAAAACCTTATTCTTTTTTGTATAAAATAATAATTTTCTATTTTCAATGAAGACACATGAAAGTTAGATAGTGGATTCATTGATCCAACGAAAAGCTAACTGCCGATGTACACAAAAACACCGATTCATATAGAAGGGTAGGTTATAAATGAACTTTCTGATATCATGAATGGGGTTGTCAGGTGCAACGTAAGTCCGGTGTTTTTCGGGATATGGTGCACCCCTGTAGCTTCGAATTTCTAATACTACTAAGGAAGACCGTAGCAGTAGTTAGATTTCGACTTTTCTCGAATTCTCGCGAGAAAAATTGCGTGGCCGTGTCAGCTTAAGAAAACGGTGAAAAAAAAGATAATTCACAAATTAAAGGTGCGAAGGTGTTACTTTTACCACAGAGTGGTCGGATAAGGCTACCTACACAAATCGAGTGGACCGTTATTGGTTTATAAACCAACACGAATTCGTTCTTTGTGCATAACCGGGCCATATTAGTCAATTTAGTATCGCTTTGCATAGGAAACCCGATTCGAATAGCAGCCTATGTAGTATGTGATCAGCGGTATGTTATCCGTTAGCACGGCGTCCGTCACTATTCCATTTGCGGCTTAATGCCGTATATTCAGTTTGGTCTCCTCAATGTGAGGGACTTCAATGAATCTAGTTCACTTGGAATAACCATTACCGGCTGTTGGATTGTAGCTGTTCCTATTGCTACTTCTCAGTAGCAAAATGAATAAGAAATAAAAGTTACCAATAGCATGGCTAAGTATACAGAGAAGTTAAAATAACGGTAGAAATATGATGATCAAGTTGTGCGAGTACAAAAGCCTCCTTGTCATGATAATTTGTCGTAACTTCCTGCCTACCTATATGCACTGGTTGTGTGGATTTCGTGGAAGTCTGACACAACAGGAGCAATCAAATGCACTGGTCCGGTTCAGTATACTATATCCATCTTTGAACTGTCCACCTTACGGTGATTACTCTTACAAGTTTCATGCAGGTTTCGATAAGCGCTAAATATTTACTTGGTAAAGTTGAGATCATCAATCTGACAACGGGTTGGACCTGGTTAGTGTAGTTTGTTCAATACCGGGCATGCTGTGATGAAAATGATATTTGCATATTACTAACAATTGTTGGCATCTTGGCTCTAATTTCAATAGAGGCCTTAAAAAGGTATGATAACCACGTCAAATAGTTCTGGAAAATAGCACTGTAACGACGACTGTCGTGTGCACAATCATATGTGGTCACTACGAAAGTGAACTTATTGTTGTCTGGTAGTTCATGGAGTCTCTGTTAGTAACGGTTAGGTGTTAGTTCAAGAAGTTTGGGAGGAATTTTCATTAACATTCCTAATGGACAGCGTATTCGCTGAGATATAAGAGAGGGAAAGCCGAATATTTATGCTTATGAACCGGACAGGAGCACCGTTCAATCAGTCAGAAGCAAAAATGTCTCGAAGATGGGATGACTGGAAAGAGCAACCGGTTGATCAGGAACGAAACAACTTGCCCATGGTTTGTTATTAGTTTTGGTCCTCGAGTTTATTAGCCGATTTTTCAGAACCTATGTATGGACCTGTAGCTAAGCCTAGTAAATCAGCACAAGCTATATCTATGTTGTTATCATAATCCCTTCAGACATTATCGTTCAGAATACGGAGACCGAAGCCTCTGATTTATATGGTACCCATTCATATACCTGTAGCTCCATCTAGGAGGTCAGCAAAAGCTCTAGTTGTGTGTTTAGGGTAATTCCATCGGACAATATATAATTATCGTCCTTTATTCGTAACCACTCGAATTTCTTATGTGTGCTAGGTACACATGGACTTCACTCGCGTTTCATCCTCTCCACTAATTATCACTTTATCTTGTCGATCCAAATCAGTACTTCTCATACGCGATGAATCTCTCAATACACTCTTTTATATCCACCGTGCACAGTTCACCCTCAGCGGTACAGTTGCTTCCGTTAATTTTAGATCGATGTGTCTGCACACCTTCACGTGCAAGCACCGAAATGGTTTTCTGGTCATAATCACACTGTCCGGGGCACCAGAACTAGTTTTGTCCGAACTCACTGTATGATACAATGGATTATATATTACGTATGTGACAAAGGTTAAGAGTCCTGCTGGGAATAACTTTTAGAGAATCCAGTCTTATTTTAGCGACATATGTTGAAACAAGGGGCCTCTTTCTATCGAACGCTGGGTTCGTATATGCGCACAACATCACGGCTGCAAAGTCCATTTCAGTACTGAATAAAGATAGAAGCATCCAATTTAACGCCAGCTCTTCTCACGTACACAAGATCAAGTAGCGAGTACCACTTTCCCAAAGATGATAAGCTCCAAATTAAGTTCAGGTAGGGTTCTTATATAAAAATGTTAATATACATAAAACAAGTATAAGGCCAAACTCAGCCTTAGCAGTTACGCTTATTATAGAGGTCCCAAATAGAACGTGATACATAGTTGCTTGCACAGCTAGCGAGCAATACTAGTGCAAAGGTGTACGTCAAAAAAGATATACGGTCGAAACGGACGATCTCATCAGTTAAAAGTTCGTCGTGGTTGCCGTCCACCTTGTTGTCCAGTCAAGTAAAACAGTTGGTACAAAACACTATCAAAACAGAACGTGGAGTGCAGGGGCAAGGGTTGCGAACTTTGTTCACGCAGTTTCCAACAGAGTCGACCTATCGCTTACGCGTAACGTGTGTAATTAGTAAACTAGGACGGGATAATAATTTAGCTTGCTTTTTGTACATACATCGTTCTCAGTTAGTGCATAGCCTATGGGTAATAACGCCGGTGAGTAATTTGTGTGCAACATTTGCCAAGACTATTTATCGATGGTTTGCACATGATGAATTGTCATCGAGTGTCGCAGTGGCAACCTCCATGCTTTCAAGTTGAGTATCCAGGGTTCAAAACCTGGACACGGCGGTAGACATGAACCATTGATGACCTCTAACGGGAGAAAAACTCGAGTCTGGCTCTCCAGGTTAAGTCAAGTCAAGTCAACATAGGTTTTATGAACCCGATATAGGGTGAATTTTCAGCACATAAATGGTTTACAAAGGAATCCAAATGAAAAGAGTTTATAGGCTTATTGCAAGTTGCAAGTAAGCGCGTGGATTTAAAACGAAGCAGTACATGCAAAATGAATAACGACGATGTTGAATGACGAGATTGAGGATTACTTGGCTGAGGCCTAGTAGTAAAAGAGCAAGGTAAGGGACGGGGCTGTTTCTGTAGGCAGACATGCGTGAATGAAGCATTTTGAATTTCGAGCGGGTTGAAAAGTTTGAGACACCTCTAGAGAGCGTGGGTTAAAGACAATAATGTTTTGCTGGAAAGCTACCTATTCGTGGATTTGTCATAAGCATCAAAATGCTTTTTAATAAGACAGTGAGTGTGAATATCTCTATAAATTTTGCTACCACGGGAGAGAGTAATTTTAGAGGTTTGGTGATAAGATCGAGATCTTTTCCTCCTTAGTCGGGAAAAATAAGAGAAGCCGTAAAACCAAAGAAAGGATGTCAGAGTTTACAAAATAAAGTACGAGAATGTAAGGTACTCCAGGTTTTGTAGTCCGAATGACAAGGAAAAAGACTTTCTGAATTTAATGGGGACCATTTCAACGTGGCTAGTTCAACAAAGGCTGTGAGTTAGAGTGAATCCTGGGCGACGGACGGAAAAAGCTGTCGGTAGATGTTGGTTATCGATGAAGATATGTGAGATGTTAATAAAAGCTGTTTGGCAGGGTGATCCGCATTGAAGATTGAAGGGAAGGTATTTAAGGATGTGAAGAGGAAGGGAATGGGAAGAAGACCAGTAGTCAAGTTTATTCAGACTGTTTTGAAGAAAATTTGCATCTTCATTTCGGTTATGGATACATCCAAGTAAAACCTCATCAGCACATTTTCCCCCAATGAGTTTAGGGGGGATGGAATTTTGCTGATATAAAGAGAGAAGAGAAATGGGGACAGAATAGCACACTAGAAAGCACGAGATATAACTTGAAGAGAAGACGAGTGTCGGCTATCACAGAAAGTGAACTGTGTGCGACTAGAAAAAAATCGCAAATGGTGTTCAGATTCCGACAGTCAAACCCTTTGTCATGCAAAGTATTCAGGAGAGTCCCGCAATGATGACTATCAAATGCGTTCGCATGGTCGAGAAAAATTAGCCTGAGGGTATGATCAACGTGATCAGAAGTAGAAGTAATAGAATTACCAATATAGCCAACGGCATCAGAGATTGACAGAGAGGATTTGTAGGCAAATGGGGTCAGGTTAAGAGAATGAACTTGGGGATTTACATGGTGGAGGAGTACACTATCAAACCTTTTCAGAAAAGCAGATATGCAGACTATCGGACGATATCTGTTGGAACATTTCTTGGGTACAGTTGTAATGCCCGCTGATCTCCACCAACCTGGAATCACCCCAGAATCAATACAACGACTAAGTAGATCAGTCAAATGAGAAGTGAGCTCGAGAACTCAGGATTTTATTAACATAGCTGATGGAAAGTCGAGGCCACTAGACTTACAGTACTTGGTTTTTGTGGAATTCCCAAGACACGGCTACGTGTCGCGGGGTTGAGTTCATGGAATTCGTCATGTGGGGGGGGGAGGGGAAGGTGAGGATTCGTCGGAGTTAACGGCGAACTGGTGATTTAGATCTTCGACTTTTAGCTTCGGCTTCTGCTTGGCATAAGACAAATATTTCAGAGCTTTCCACACCTCACGGCAGTTCTGGTTACCCAGCACTGGTTCTATGTACAGATTATAAGGATTCTGTACTTCATTTTTCATGAGGGTAAATAGCTTTTTGACAGCATGACGCAGACCAGATTAGTACTCCCTTTCTCCAGCTCTACAGCACCTATTCAACAAACGGGAGAAGAGCCTATCGAGTTCAACGTAATAAGCTTTAATGGAACAAAACAAGTCATAACGAAAGTTAAGGTATCCGGTCAAGTGTTGGCAGTGTGAGGACGTATGGCGTGAAGAAAAAATGGGAAAAAATCAGTGGAGCCAAAAAATGCCCTGAGCTTATTAAGATTCTCGGGGGTGCAAGCTCGTTTATAGACAGTGTGCTATGAGTTCAGGGGGTTAGACAAAGGTTTGCTTTTACAATAAGTCTTAGGGTGAAGGACTAAAGTACAGTGATCAACATCGATGACATTGTAATCAATTTCCTTATAGTCCCAAATTTCTTGAAGGAGTACTGCACTGACATTTTTTGATTCTTTCTCCAAGATGAAATGGGATTCTTCATCAAACTTCCCCATAAGTGAACGAATGTTGGAAGATAAAATTGACGGTATCAGCGTTTTGAAAACAGTATGATGTATTAGAGCAGCTCTTCAAGCTGCACGATGTTTTCTTGAAGGCTCAACTACCTTTCGGAACAGAAGTTACACACCTTTTCTGAATGCTTTCGAAAATGCCCGAAACTCGCTGCCATCCATGAGAATCCGGAGAGAATTCAAACGGGAAGCCATTGTAAGAATAAATTAGGCCTTAAAAATTAGTTTGGCCTGAGGGTCAGAAAAACGCTTCCTTGGAAAATTACGAACGACGGAAGAGCAAAGCCGGTATACAAAGGATTCATGAGTGTCCTAGTGCGGGGTAGTTCAGAAGACTTGATGATCGTGCGCGAAACCTGCAGCCCGACATGGAGTACGCCAAGCTTTTAATTAACACTCGCAAGCACTACTTGCAAGTTGTTGTGAGACATAACGAACTTCCGTAGCTGTCTTCCCGATTTCCGGATTAATCTAAAGATTTTCTTCAGCTCAGGTATTAAAACTGTACTTCAACCCTTAAAGAGATGAAAGACAGCAGATTTACAAGAGTTTATATAACAAAACTCGAATCACTTGTGTTGACGACAGAGGAGTGAATTCTACATATTCACTCGTTTTGACGTGTTGAACTTCCTGTTCTTCCCGAAGACTAGAAAGCACCGGTAAAAACCGCTCAAACCAGTATAATAATATTATTACTGAATTTTCAAAGGCTATTCCGATGTACATTTTCACTGCCGGAAATACACACTTTTCAGGTTTCTTATAACTTTATTGTTCTTGACATCACTCGCAAAGAGAACTGCAAGACAACTCTTTAGATTTGACGTCAGCTTCAGTTTAACTCTGTCAAAAGACTGCCCAACACTTTTCAGATGCACCGAATCTGTGCAGATATAGGAAAAATTGCTTCAGGCTTCAGCTGTGAACGATAGTTTTCCACATGTTGAATCTTGGTTCAGATTGACTTCCGGACTTTTCATACCAGACCATAAATCTGATTTTTCTAAATGTGATGTTTCGGAGCCTAATTCGGAAAAAAATCACTCTAAATGATTCGTCAGTTTTCGAAATACGCAAGCTTCGAATACCGAACAATGTTTAAAAAACACAGACAGGAACGTCAGGTATCTCTATTTATTCGACCTGCTACTGACAGTATGACTTTGTTTGACGTGAGATTGTCTCCGATTTCTTTGCAAGAATTACCATCTAATTTAGATATGTGGTGTGTACTATTTCCGGTGACCGTCTATATCTGTCGCATCTCAGTTTTTTACTACTGAAACAGCTGTCAGTAGACAAAAAGTGTAACCACCTTGGATAAGGAGCAAACCGAATGGAGCATACTCGCGATCGAATAGTCAATGGTACCACTTTGTACCACTTTTTTCTGCCACGAAAGTCTTCCAAAAGGATAAAAATATGTACCGAGATTTCCACACCGTCAGGGGGCTTATGGTTTTTGTGAATTTGTTTGCTGTTTTAGTTCAATAAATTGCACGCAGAAGCCAACTGACTCGTTGAATGACAACCTTATACCTCAGCCACAATTATTTGTGTTCCACTTTCGCTGATCGCTAAACCAGATATTGCTATTGTCGTCCTAGCCTTCTAGCCTCCAAATTCAGTTGATACTTCCTCTTCGGTTTCATGATTCTACTCTACGACATGAATGAGTTTCTATCATCTAGATAGCTTTGCGAGGATGAGTGATGTAGAATGAGAGTAATAAAATACATCATTTCGGATTGCACTGTGCCAAAAATGTAAACCAGTCTTGAAGCATTTTACAGGAACCATTGCTTTTCCTTTCCATATGAACCCTTTTTCCAAACACTTTAGTTGTTCGTTCTGCAGATTATGACCGTAAACCAGTTCTCCCGGGTAGTTTTTCAACCACGGACGCAGGTATTTTAGCATGGGAATGTTCGAGCATCGATAATTTCCTGTGGATGAAAAAATAACACACAAGCATTCAACAGAAATATCGCACAAACAGAATGATATGGTAAATCCCATCTAGTTTATTGTAACCAATAATTGCTAAATAACTTTGGTAAATCTTTTAGGTGCCCACCTAATGACTAGTCTCCAAACGTCAACTTCATTTCTAGACCACGGGTACAGCACGGGCCTCATTGCTTTGATTGTTTGCCTAGTTTGTCGGTATGATACACGGATAGTTTTTACGACGTATCCAAAGTACTAGATATGTCTGTGAGTCTTCCAGATTCCTGAGTAATAACTTCTGAACTCCTCAACAACTGTGCTTTCACTCTTTTCCCCACACTTTCGTAAGCAACCTCTAGTATAGCTTCTCAGGAACTGGGACGTAGTATGCTGAGGTTGGAAATATTTGCCATGTTGTATCAGTTAAAAAGGAATCAGCAGCCTAACTGATAATCTTCAAAGCACTATTGCGACACTAATATGGCTGCCCATGGCTTGATCACTACACTGCTTTTTCTAACAAACTGACACTGTCCAGATTGTTCTCGACTCCTTCTCTATTCACAGACCAGGATTGTTCGGTTTACTGGGAACAATAGTCGGGGAGTCTGTTTCACAAGATCGCAACCGGCCACAGCACCACAATTTACTCAATTACCAATGTCTCTCATTTTACTCTGTCCCACTGGTAGCTTCACCGAATTGTAGTGTGCATCAGAAGGAGGTAACGGATGAAGTCTCTCATGGAACCTGTGTTGAAAAGACGTAGCAACATTGTCAATTATATTATGAAATGGTATTATTGTGTGGAGGATATACTGTCCTGATTCTGAGTTCGACACGAAGCAGGCAGAGTGACCTGAAACAACAGGAAAGAGACTGCCGCTGGCAACCAAACTCGTCGGTTACTTCAAGACGATCACTTTTGGTTTCCCTATACACTGCTCCCCTGCGCCCGTCCAGCAATCTCCTTCACTGGGTGCTCCTACCACTCTGGTTGGTGTGTACGGCCTAATTTGGTTGAAAGGAGCTACGAACCCCGGATCGAACTCTCTGATGTCTTCCATTATACCGTTAGCCTTTGAGAGCACTCATTTGACCATAAAGAGTCCTTGTGCAATTCAGAAGGTTTTATATCGTTTTGGTCGGGCTTGATGAAGCCCCACTTGACCACCGACTCATGAGTGTGCTCCAGTGGATCTATTACCGTGATAATATTTTTGGTACCTATTAGTTGCTTCCGTTTGTGAGCGAGCCGTTTGATTGCCCCCCCCCCCTACGGTTTGTGACCACTTTGGATATGTACTCTGTGCCGAACCGCAGCTGATGATCGATGATAGTTAGGCAATGATCAATTGGCAGTTTTACTTTCTTGCCGGACCATAGAAAACGCAGTGTTTGTTCGACGAACGGATGGACCATGTTATTATGGGTGACGAGAAAGCGTTGCGTCGCATAGTCTCGTTCGTTGGAGTTGCAGCCTGCAAATGTCTTTAACAAACCTTTTGCAGAACGATTTCTACTTGGGGATTATCTTGGATATGATAGACCTTTGTTCTGGCTTTGTCTGTTTCGAACACTCTGCGTAGCTCCCTCAGCAAAAAGCTTCCGAAGTAAGAACCTCAATCCGAGTGCAGTTGACGAGAAGCACTCCATTTATTTATCCATCTAACCAGGATTGCTTTAACTACAGTCATTGCAATAAATTGTCTTAGTGGGATGGCTTCGCGCCGCTTTGTGAAGTAACCTACTAGTACAAGAAAGTATCTGAAGTTAATTGAAAGGGTGGATAGTGGGTCAGTTATTTCTGCACTTATCTTTTCATTAAGATACACAGCGATGACTGTGATTCAGTGGACCCTGGTGACCATGAGATGGGTTTTTGAAACTTAATCAGAATCCCCAAATATTACATAAGTTGTAGATATCTCTGCCTCAGTGTGGTCACCAGAATGGTTTTCTCATGGCGGCCTATAACTTAAAGGTACCAGTGTGACCCAAATCCGTATGCAAATCTTGTAGGAACTCCTTTACTAATGCCTGAGGAACCACTATCCGTGACGAGTGGTTTATACCATAGTGGACAAGAAGTATTCCCTCTGACGTATTCAACTGGTCCCACATCGCCCCCCCCCCCGGCAGAGAGCTTTACGGCGTTTCGAGAAGTACCAAGTTGTACGGGACTTAGTGAGTAACGATTTTCATGTGTTGATTCACTCCGAAAACCCCAATGACCTATTAGAACCAACAAATCAGGCAATATGTTTAGCTTCAGTTCAGTTAGATTGGCCAAAGCCTGGAATAAGTTTAAGTCTTGCGGACTGAGACGTCTGCAATAAATGTGTTGATTTGGCTACAAAAGCTGTCACGTCTTGTAATTTCCAGTTCCAATGTGACAATAAAAACTACACGAGAGACGGAACATGAAGAGAATTACATGCTCCCTCGAAAGGATCACTTTCTGTTACTTGGCAACAATGACTACTGCCTTCCAGAAGCAAAAATTAATCAACCGAGAGCGAGCCGATTTTTTCTCGAACCACGTGTCAGCAAAGAATGGATTAATCACAACATTTGATTCGTGTCTAGCTTTAGGAATGCAGACTAAAGTGCTCTGAAATCACATGACTGTAAAACACGCAGTAGTAACTGGAGGCCTTGATTACTTTTTGTTACTAGTCTATCTAAACCTCGGCTGTGTGTGAGCAACCCCTACTCATTTTTTAATCATCTGTCGATGACAGCGATAAATTGGATGACTAGGCAAACAATTTCAGAATGCATTATCCTGATTTTCAAGTACATACTGTTGGTGTGATTTGAAAAGTGTGGTGGATATCGATTTCTGTGTTTGCACGGAAATTTCTCAATTACACAACTTCTCATCTGGTCCATGGTACTCCGAACTGGCATACGAACTGACTAATACTCGATCATGGTTTTAATGTTTGAGGGAAAGACGTGCAGAGCAAAATGGAGTTGTTGGAAGCAATCCACTGAAGTGATACAGTCACTGAATTTAGTTCAAACTACCACTTTGTGGATTGTGGTTAAAATACTACGCGAAAGATGATCATAAAGGGGACAACGACACTTGTCAGTATCCTATCCGAGCGGATGCTCGGGATCGAAGCTCTCGATGTTGGACGATGTTGGACGCAATTTTCTGACAGGTGTCACACTCTCTAGTGGATATCTTATGGAACACTTTTGGGTTCACTTAGGTAAAGATGGAGCAAAGTAATATGTTCGCTTTTTACAGTTCTTATCGTTTTCAACTAAAAATGTACTGACTGTGCTATCACAAGGAAAAGTGTTACTGAGAGCATTCATGTGTGTTTTCATTAGGGTTGCGCCTTTGTAAGTTTGGTACTTAGCGAGTCCAGTCCACCCAACCGTTGAATTTTCTCTGAGAAAGCGAAGAACTTTCAGACCTGTAGAACAAAATGTTATAGACCGGAAGAGAGTAAAATACTTTTCCCCAGTGGGCCGGCTCATAGTGGGAGTTTAGAACTAAAATATAAGAAATTTTCCACGTATCAATTTCCTCTACAGTTTAACGTCATGAAGGTGCAAACGTTGATCAATTTTAGGTTGTCTGGTTTATGAGATAAGTTTTCACTAACTTCCGATACGTATTTCATTGAACTAATCCTGGTGTGAAAAGCCTTCGACACCAACTGGATTCGAACTCAGGCACCAGTGTAGTCCACACTTCAGTACCGTTTATGCTCAACCACATAGTCCAGAGGTATAGCTGTCGCGTTTCAAACGTTTCACGAACGGATCATACTGCTTTCCTGTCCAAATAACTTTAAATTACTTTATTTCCCGTAGATAACTTATAAACTAAATGCCTAGGAATCAGTCAATGTAAGTGAGTTGATGAAAAGGCATATTTTGGTCGGGAAACACTGAACTCCATTCCAGTGTCAAAATACAGTTACAAATAACGGGTTTTTGGCAGATTCATCGAGCACATAACTATGTGTGATGAGCGAAAAGCTTCCATGCCCATTTCTGTGCATTGCGCCTTCCATTTTATGAAAGTAACGCATTCTGAATATTCACTTTCAGGTCTATCTGGAGAAAGGTGTTTAGATTATCTTAATAAGACGGTTTCTAACTTTGGTATGTGATTGCTTCGCGTAACAACGACACAATAATTCGTAATTTCAGTTTCAAACTCACTACAGTTTAGAGAATGGGGGAATCCAGCAGAAACAGTTCATTGAGCTAGGATCAGTCATCCTGTTTTTTTCATTCTTATTAGTCTTTCACAGATCCATCTACACCATGTCCTCATGACCGTGCATTTTCATCATCAGTACCCTTTCTTCAAGCAGACATCAAAATCGCATACGGTATCTTTATGAAGTCGACATAAACATACTGGAAGAATATGAACTAGTTGAAAACAAAATGAGAACCTTGAGATTTCATTTTGATTCTTAAAATATGAGTCGATAAAATGTTCCACTCATCATTCTGCCTTGTGTTCATTTTTGGACTGTGTGGTCCCAACCTTGGTGACTGAAATGAAAACGAAAAAGGTAGAATTTTGGTGTAAACCCATGGCCTCGGGGAATTCGATCCTCCACGGAGATTGCGTCCGATTATTGTATACTGGATAGCGTGATTTCACCACTCTTTATCTATTTCGGAAGAAGCCTCGGGATATGCATTTGTGCCTGGAATATACTTGGTGGGAAGCTGTTCACAGTCAAGTCTCATGGACCCGAATAGCAAGCAATGAATGATAAATCAGCTTGGGCTCTGACACAACTCTGAAGCCAGCAGATAGTAGGATTTCACAAAGTTGATGAGAATCTCTTTATTTAATGAACTAGATGGACGTGGAATACCTTGGGTTAGTATCGGTGTTTGAAGAAGAGACTGAAAATGATTGGGTTTGCATTTTTCGCAAAATGTTGTATGTGGTTTCTGCCCAACAGTATATTATCCATTGGTACGATGTCCATCGTCAGCGTGTTTGTGATTCACTTGAGTCTCCCGAATGTGAGGGACTTCAGTGAATATGATCCAGTTGGAGCCATGGTTACCTTTTCAAGCACTATGACGCTTTTTGAATTGCTACTTCTCAAAAGCAATTTACCTAGGAAATGAGAACAACTTTTTATTTGGCAAAGTAGGGGAAATTTTTCAAAAAAATGGTATCATTTCGAAGACTGAGCTACTTGGGCACATGAGTCTCATTTGTGGTGATGCGTAGTCATACCTTCTTGTCGGTAATCCCCACTGTGATTATTATGCGAATGTGCATCGGCCCCCAAGCTCAGCCTCGACATATTTTGTGTGACCAGGGGACCAAAGAGGTCTCTGATAGCTACATTTAGGTATCAGTTCAGTTACCGCCGGAGATTGTTTGATATGTTGGTAATTTCGATTTGACTTCACTTCGTAAAATCAAAATCAATTCTAACCAACTAGTGGGCAAGCCATACAGTGCCACTGAGTTCGCGTAGTCACTGAGATTTCTGATTGAAAACATTAATTCTTATTTTTAAAAATGGTGATCATAAAATGAAACTAACTGGACACCGGAACACATGGAATATATTTGGAGATAATACTACAGATTCAACTCACCCGTTCTGCTCACTGGACCCTTGACTACGTCATGCCCCATGACCACTTTGCTTTAGGCTGAGAAGCAAATACTTTTGTTTGTATCGGACGGGGTGGTGGAATCGTATGGCCCGCTTCTCGACTGCTCACAAATTGGCGTTTCCCGTTCATGAAGGTAACCCGACCTCGGTAGATGACTATGAAGGACTCATTGATATTCACTCAATAACCCATACTGACAATGTGCTCATCAGTCGAATTCCGAATGGCCTTCGTCATTCCTTTGATCAGTTACCTTGTGCGAAGTTCTTGTATCACCTCGATCAGCTGCCGAGTGGTACTACCAATGTAATCGGCTCCACAGGAACAAGTAAACTGGTAAACGCATATGTAAGTAATCGACAGAGACAGTCGATCTTCTAGTCTTTGTTGAGTGATTGGATGTATGGACTGAATGGATCACCTCGGTTTCGGCAGCACGTAATGTGGCTATGACAGTGTTCGAAATCAGTTTCCTAAAATGTTTTCTAATGCCGTCATTTACGAACGGACGAGAGAGAAATAAATCTTTCTTCGACGGTTTTTCTTGAAAGTATTGTTCAATGAACTCTTCGGAAAATCGTTTCTTTAGTAATGTGTCTAGTAAATCAAAGGGCGGAACGATTCTATTTTCTTCCGTCTCCAGTGCACCTGGTTGAACCTAGTCAGCCTACTGTTCGAGATTTTAAATAGAAAACACGAATAGCAAACAAGCTTCTTTGCGATGACACCTTCCTCTTAGCTAATACAGTTAAATTTATAGGTCAGAAACGGATAAACTCTGAACAATGTCTGCGTGTTAAAATGTGATTGGGTAGTCATGAAAATCGGTGTTTGCTTCACTCTTCAACCGGTAGTCTCAACGAACCAAAAAGACAAGTTACCTATCCTCACCTCATTCATGCTAACCTATTCGTTTGCTTTCTCATGTTCAGCAGGCTGTATAGATAGGATGCTACGGTAACCATCACAAAGGATCAAAAAGCACAAACCAGCTTGGCTGACGACGGAAAACAGAAAATTCATTACCAGTGCAATTGTGGCACGGCTTGAGGAGGCTGGACATCACGTAAACGACGAAACCTTCAAAATGGTCTCGAGTCCCTACGAGCACAGAGAAGTCGCTCGAACATAACATCTTGCAGCGGCTGAGGCTGTAGACTTCAGGTTACACTGTCCATTGTCCAAGTTTTGTATATTGTGATAAGACAAACAAGTAGATGGTAAAGTCGTTTTGAGGTGTTCCAGCTGAGTCGCTGATGTAAGTTGTAAATTCTGCGTTTGTATTACGAAATTCTCGAACTGGTTTTCAAATTAAATCTGATAATCAGAAGGGCGAAAGTCGTAAAATTTCACCACATACAACAGCACGTCTATCTTTTTCGTTTGAGTGTATGCCTGTAAGGTTATGAAGTTACTTCTCGAAAGTAACTGAAAACTTTGTCCAAACGGTTTTTTTGGTGTGTGAACCAGTGCCGTTCTTTTCCTACCTTCACGTTGTTTTGTAACAGCAGCCATGTAGTTCGTGGAATCCTTCCTGAATGCCTCAATTAATCTATCATTGTCACACTCCGCAGTTTATTGTTATGAATGCCAATCGTATGCATATGAATTTAGCACATCATTCGTAGGACTCTAGTCGCAGGACTGGTGCGGCTGCGCCCTAAAACTTTCCAAAATCATGTCATATACAGACACTACAGAAATATTATCATAATCCATAGTTGACACCTTTTAATCTAAATCCAATTAGTTATCACGAAAAATTCCGATTCCATAACTGGTCTAACGGGGTTCTTAACAAGCCCGGATAAGACAGCGGTGGCACAGCTGTGGTGCAACCACTCGGCAACAGTCGTCCATACTACGGGCAGTGTCGTAAGTTAAATAACATTTTTATTTATGGAATTAATCTGTTCCACATGTCTCACGTTACCTTCACCCTACACTTGATGATTGCCGTAAATATCAAGCCATTTTCAACTGTCATTCTCCTCGGTGAAAAATACAATACGATAAATTCGCCATTTTATATATGAAAATCATCCTCAATTATGTAAGATTGTTAAACCGTAGAACACGTAAACTTCAACCACGAAGTTCAACGTGCTCCGTATCATTCGATCAGTGATTATTTGATTAAAAGGCAGGGGCTTTGAATCTGGCCCAGCTGTTTCATCTCGATCGGAGTACACATCACGTAACCATACACACATCCTGTTTTTTCACCGTGGTTACCGAAACATTTATTGTGCCACCAGAACAATGCCTAATTTGATGAAATATTCGTGTGGCTTACTGAGAAACCTCAAGAGCCAAAATCCCCTGCGGAACTGACCTCTTTTGGTCACCTGATACGCAGTAAGTGTAAAAGAATATTTAGAAAATCTAGAGCTCATCCCAGGAACAACCGCGTAGGCGAAAAAATGGCTCTTCCTAAAAAACCCATTCGCTCCATGAGCCCACTCGTTGTAATCAGTAACAACGTTCGATCTCTACTAGGCAGTTTTCTGGTAGCGTCGAATCTTGTTGAGACAAGGAAGTACTCTCAGCTAGGAGCTATTCATCTGCAAGAAACCTGGCTTCGCAGTGAAACAGATAACGAAACGTTACATTTGATGGTTTCGTTGGAAGTCGCGTGGATTAACCTACGTCATATCGCAAAAAAGGACGCGGATACGTCAACTATATCAACACTCGTTGATGTAAACGAGTCAGAACAGTTTTTACTTATTCCACCACATCTTCAGCTGTTCCTTATAGGAATGCAACCTTAAGGATTTGAGCAGTTTTCGCTCATTTCCGTCAGTGAATGTATATATTTTCCTTAAATGTTTCATGAAATACTATCTGGAATTCGGCGACTGAAATCCAGGATTTTGATTATCCATGCTGATATTTCATTGTGCATATTTGCTGACAACTTTGAACGATTTGATGTGAGCTTCGTTTTTCCCTTCGGTCTAATAAACATTGTTACCTTTCCAACTGGACTGAAGGCTTTCTAGAATATCCTAAAGTTAACAGCCCATGTCTTTTTTCCATTTCGAGTCACCCTGGGCTCCTCTGATCAATCAATAATCAAAACCACACTCAAGATCTACAGTAACACCAACCACACACATTTCTCATGAGGCCCTAATCACCTAGTTCAAAATAGGTAGATCTGTTCTGTAAACAATTTCAAGCTACGGCACATCGTTTTTCAGACAGGATTTTCTACTTCCTCAGATGCCAATCTTTCGGTCTCCTGGGACCATCTCACCCACTGTTCAAGTTCCTGCTTCCAAATTTGTATTCACGTCCTGATCGTCTGTCCTCTCCCAACCTCAAGCAACTTCGTCGCAAGAAGGAAGACGCCTTCTAACATCACAACCTCCCAACTGTCACGATTCTAACGAAATAAATCAAGATTTATGTATACCACCTTATTTCCCTCTACACTCATATTCTTCTAGACAAAAGAAGTCATCGTGACACATGGAAACTCTTGAAAAGTCTAACTCATGGCTCACCGGCACTCAGATCTGCTGTTGTCGAAGCAGAAGAGCTCAACGAGTCATTACAGGACAGCAGAACCCTTCGTTTCTATATTTTTTGAAGAAAGTCGATCTCAGAAACTTCTATTTCGCATCCTCATCGTGAGCAAAGAACAAAGAACCGTTTCTTCCTAACCCCGGAGAATCTTCCGGACCGAATGGACTCAACCCTACAGTGCTCAGGAGACGTGCGGTTACCTTCAGCCCCATTCTCTCTGGCCTTTTCAAAAAAGGTCTGAAGAAAAGAAAGATTCTAGACTGTAGGATTGCAGCAGCTATAATTCATATTCCCAAGAAAGGTTCTTCAAAATTTCGTCCCATTGCTTGCAACTCTGTGTCCGTTAAAGTTTTTGAAAGGCTGGTTTTCCAGAGATTGAACAAAAATTTTAATGTTCTAAATTCTGATCGGCTTGCCTACCAACAGTCACGCGCTATCTTCGACGCCTCCTCTACCTGGACAAATTACTTTGAAAACTTTCAACTTTCCATTTATAAATGATCACCTTGACTGCAGTATGTGTTAGTGAAGATGAGGCAAAACTTTTCGTGATATATCGTGCAATCTAGTGCTACTGACTCCTATGTTCACGTTAATCTCCTTCCGAACTTGACAGGAAAATTAAAGCCATGAAAATACGTTTCCTAGATGTTAATGATGGGTTCAACTGGATTGACAGGAACCAGCTGGTTTTATCTCTCCCTCCCTGGTACCCAGCCTTCACTTGTTTTTTTGTTACCAGATTAATTTCACTATGTCCAGCAGTTCATTCGTTAAACCAGCAAAACCTCTTCCCTCTTTACCACTGATCTTGGGGTTCCCCAAGGGATTATAGTGTCCTCGTTGTTATTTTCTGTATAAATTTCTATTTTTTGTGTACATGAAAATACTGTTCTGATCAAATACACAGATGAACTCAGATTTGCTATGCGGTATGCTTGCAGTTTTACTTTTCATACCCTCCAAAACTGTATCACACAATTTTCCGATTTTTCTCACGCTCATGACTTTGACTTGAACTCAGTCAAGTGCGGCGACATTGTATTTTACCTTCCAAAAGATAGCAAGTGATTCGGTTTTCAAAGGGACTATATTCACATTGCAATAAATGGAGCACAACTGAATCATCTTGAATCGGTGAAGTACTTTAGAGTGCTGGTCGACCGTAACCTTTCTTGGTCCAAATATATAGGTTTCACTTTTGTGAAAATTAAATTCCCCTGTGTATTCCTTTGTGTTATCGAATGTTTCATCTTTTCATGTGTCCTAACTAATTCGTTATACGCTTCCCCGCCCCTTTGTTGAGTGACTTCAAGTTCGTCACTAAATCCCTTTAGATTTTATCATCCGCCAGTGGCATAACTCAACGGAATTTCATTCACTTTGTCATATCCCGACTCAGCAAGGCTTGCTTAAAGCCATCTATAAAGATTCTCATTGACTCTGTTTATCCTCTCCACAAAGACCCAGTGAAATGTGCATTCACTTCTCCTACCCGTTCTCAATAAAACATCTTTATGCACGCCCGAGGGTGTACAACAATTCTACTCTTCCTTACCTGGCAAAATATTTGCACAATCCGGCTTCTGTAATATCAGAGATAACACGAAATTTAATGTGATACAGATGCTTGCTACTCTTTACGCCGGATTTAATTTGTTTCGCGTAGTATAATTTTCCTTTTTTTAAGGACATGTAATTGGTTACGTGAGGGCTGATTATTTACCTCTCGAGGTGCACAAAGCAATTACTTGACTTGACTTATCCTTTCTTTCTGAATCTGCGTTTTGTGTTCCTAAGACAGTCTACGAAGTCTCCTAGAGGCTAAATGCCTGGACAGGTTTGGCTTAGTAATTCTTATTAACTGGTTAGAGCAGGGCTCAGCAGTACTCTGGTCATAGAACGCGATCATAGAGACACAGTTCGAGAACGGTAGAATATATTCGTGTACTGACACCTCACGGAAATTGCTTATTTACCCATCGGCGGTGACAGCACTATTTTCAGGGAAGTCCTAAAGACAAGGGTTTCCGTGTTGTTTCCACTGATAATTATAGCATTCTAAAGTCAGCTTCACGTCATATGTAACGTACGCCCTATCAATGAACCTAAGATGTGGTTGACTTAACGGAGTACGGTTTCATGCCTTCAGTTTGCTAGCCACAGTAAAAATTTTAGCCCTGCAGCCTAAATCTATCGTCAGTGACGGTAATGGCCAGAAACGATCAGAACTTTGCTATTGGAAGGAACAAGAAAATGGTTAGTGTTCTTGCTCACCATCCGTAGTTGCGCACGTAAAAGTCCCACATGGTCATTTTAAGTTTACATTAAAAACAGGCAGGCGCACTCTGGATGCTTCAGCCTCCTTCGTACACGTTTTGAGTAAATCGTTGAAAGAAAAGGCAAAATCAATCCGAAGTGCCTTTCTGATTGGTTTTCCGTGCTTTATTGTTTTTTTATCGAGCTTCTTGTCAAATTATGATCTTTTGGACGCACAAGTCGATTTCTTACCTGGCTATATTATTACTTCACCGAAACGATGCAATGGACCAGGTAAAGATAACATTGTTTCGGAGAAGGAACTCAGTAACGGTCCCTGTGAGGAACGTCGACCGGGTAGGGATGATACGATAGTTGGGGTTAGCGACCAAGCCCACAGCAGGTTATAAGTGGGTTTGTAGTTTGGACCATTATCTGTGCTCCACGTGGTCATTTCGGCATATGGCTACTATCCCTCAACAGCAAACTCAAAGCTGGAAGTGCCAGACGGTGTAATTGCTCAAATAGTAGCTACCTTAAACAATCAATTACAAAGTCAGTACGGCCATACGCCGAAGTCGACCGCAGATTCAGAACTGAATGAAGAATCCAAAGTGCCCCTCGTTTTTGTGAACTGCATCTGTTTGGACTAGTTATCTTTTCCTGCCAATATTACTGGAAGTGTTTTCTGGGGTTTGGCCTGCACTGGGCTGATTCGTATCCTCCCTGGGGCAAATTATTACCGAAGCTTGCTTGCGACAGACTTCCCATGGTCTTCAATGAGGGGCCAGGGGCTTATCTAAATGAGGGTCGTGAAATCTGGTAGACTGATAAATAGAGAAAGTGACGAATTGTTATTTGGAATTGTACAGATGTAATAACTAGAAATGACATTTTCATTAACTCCGGATTTGTGGTCGTGAATCTGAGAACGAAACCGTATTCCGCAAGATAAAGTAAAGCCATCTCCTAGGATACAATCAATTCAGACTAAAATGAAGCTTCGTCCGCATAAGATGGTCAGACAAGACAATAAAATGGGTTTCTGGCATGCACTTCGCTGAAGCATTACTATGAAAAAGTGAGATTAGGGAGAACGAATTTAGTTGGACAAGGAATTACCTCTGGAGGAAGAGAATCAGATGAAATTTACATTTTATCCGGAGTGTGTAAACTCCACACAAAACCTTTTTAACTAATAAATGCACCGGCTACCTGCGAGCGCCTACTGAAAAGCGTCCACAAAGGTCTGCCCGTTGAAAGTGTCTTAAATAGAACAATGATGCTCTGTTTCATCTAATGGTAGGTACACTTCAGAAGCCTAGAACGGCTCTTTTAAAAGAATGAAAATGCCTGTCTCAATTGGAAACCAACAGGGTATAGACTTTCCTCTAAGGAAGTAAAAATTTTCGGCATAGAGTTTCCGACTGACGGATTCAAGTAGAGTTTCACTGATTCTAATTCCTAAACCCTCTTAGTCTTTGCCAAACTGATGAATTTCCCAGGACTATTCTTCTACCAAATCAGGTTCTTCAAAAGTTTGCACAAAGACCAGGGCCACTGAATTCTCCTCAATATTAAGGCAGCAGATATGATCCTCTAGATCCATTTGAAGATAACCGAGTTTGCCTTGTGGATACATACGGGGATACGGAAGTTATTTGGGTTGTTTTATCACAGTCAGTCAAACAGTAATTGAAAATACCGTTGCCTACATAGGTGAGATACCTTGGTGCACTTCTTAGGGATAAGCGTAGTATCTAATCAAGTTAACTGTGTTTAAACAATTGTGGTGACTCAGTTTTGTGTTGGCACTGACCACTGAGCTTTTATTTGGTGCAATATCTGGTCGATGCTTGGGACCAGGTAGCTCGATGGTGGAGCCAACTGCAGGAGTTTGATTGTTTGTTTGAACTCCAACCAAATATTCTTTATCTTTATAGAAAGTGGGATATAGGGGTTGCGAAATTACTTTTTGGTTTGTGAGTGTAACGTGGTATTAGACATAAATCAAGAAACTGAACATCTAACTTCATTTGAAATGGAGTCTAAATCCAGTCGATTCAGACAGACACTAGCTTCGATCGGGTGGTCATGGGAGGCTTTGGAACGCAGTGTCTGCTAACGATTTATATGTAAAGATGGCCAGGTAATCGAAAGACCCTTATTACGTCAGAGGTGGTAATTATCATGGAACATTCGCATCCATCGGTAACTAACACTGTATCATTGCCGTTCCCTTCAGTGCTCCTAAACGTCTTGAGTGTAAACCACTTCGGACACAACTATAGGAAAATGGAAATTTCTAGTACCAACAGTGTGAATAAAAGGCGGAGGATCAGTGGCTTTTGTTACGGGGCTCCATGAGAGAGATTGTTACGAAATCCAAACCACTTGCAAACTCCGTGGGTGAGGTCAACCACAATGAGTTTTCCCTCCGTTTTCGTTGCTGCAGTTGTCATTACTCCAACCGGAGAGGTTGGTGAAAGGTGCACACGTCTTTAGGGACTAAAATACGGTACAGTTATTACGGAAGTGAAAGTAAGGTATCCGATAGTTGTGTTATTTTGTAACTTACAACTGGCTGAAATCTTATGAATAATTCGGTCATCGTAGGAGTGACCTTATCTGTTTGGTGATCGTCGTATATATTCTACGATATTTCAGCATCCAAGACGAAACGATCTCACACATGAGCCAGAGAGCAATAAAATAAATTGATTGATGACATGAAGTGTTTCGAGGTTTGTGAATCCTTTAGGGGTTTATAGGCTCTACTTTATGACACTTCAAATTGATGCTGTACTTAATAAAACAGAGAATCATCAAGTCTTCTGTACATTCGATTCAATCATTAGGCTAATCAATGCAGTAAGGGTATTGTCAGATGATCCTCGCTAGATATGGTACCGTGCAAACAGTCGTGTCGTGAGAGATCCGTGGTTCCTATCTGTTTTGGTCAATCACGAACGGTACAACTCTTTGTTCTAAAAAGTGTGTCTTATGAACTTTGACAATGAGGTGGAGCCGAGAGAAAGAGGTAATAATAGAAGTTGTGATTCGGTGGGACAGAAGTAAGCAGCAGCCTGTTACTAGATTTATCCGAGCAAATAGACCTTTGGCGAATATACTCGATCCACTGAGCGGAAGTTGTTTATTTTTCATAAGGTCAAGCCTCTGTGTCTAGTGAACTTTTGGCTTAAAATCATGTGTGAGATTCAAATTACTAGGCTAGAATGTCATTATTTTGGAATCATGAAACTGAGACAATACAACAGAAGACGGACTGATTCCTTGGAAAGCTAAAGCTTTTTTATTGGCTTCAGTCCACGCTTTCATATTTATACGCTTTCCAATTTGAAATCCAAGTCTACTCGGATATTTCGACGTCAGGATGAGACCATCAGATGTACGTATTTATGATAGAATAATTTCAATTGTTGTTTCTTTAAGTAATGTTTGAAATGAAGGTAATCAGTCTTTGGATTGCATTTTTTCGGGGAATAGTCTGAGGAATAACAAATCTGTGAAATTTTACATACAAATTTACGTGAAACAGTTTGCACAGTACAAGGGATCAGAGAGAATTCAAGTGAGCTGTGATGTCAAACAGTCTGCTGTATACGAATATATTTTCACACGCGACTCAGAAGACCGTTCTTTTATTTAGGTAAAACATGCAAGCTCGATATCCAACAGCTTGTTATATGTTTGTACATATCGATTTCGGAGTTCTGAGGCTGTAAGTAAAGAGGGGAAAACGTGTTTAATAGCTGACTGCTTGGAAAGGGGGGCATGGATTGCAAAAAAGGCATTCAAGCCACTTGGAGAAGTTTAGTTTTAAACTAGATCAGGTGAAAAATGGTCTTTTTATAATGGTTTTCTATTGAAGTTAGTGAAATCGGGAGACGGAGAAGGGGGTTAGAAATAACTCCACAAGGAACATCTTCGCCAGCGTATTTCAATATTTTGGACAATTTGCGGCAAAATAGACCAGCTTTGTATTGAACGCATATCATGACCGTACATTGTTGGAGCTACTTCTGCTCAGAGAGAAATTAGATGCTTTTATGCGTTCGACAGTGAGATTTCCTAATAAAAGAGAACTGAAGTGGTGGTTCACATCTTCCGCTTAATTCATGTCTAACAAGTTCATCTCACCCAACCATAAAGGCTATCATTTCAGCGCCCACAACGTGAGTAACGCGCATCATAGTCATGCACACCAGTGATTTAACGGCTAAGTACCTTGCAAGAAAGTGTGAATTTGTGCGAAACAACAAACGGTGGAAGACTTTGAAAATAACCTCCAGAGTGCGTCAGACAGAATATGCTCGTGAGTCTGAACATGTGCTTTAAACAAAAAAGTGCTACATGGATTACCAAGTTCAACGCATATTAACATCTATTTGATATCGATCATCAACCAGTGTCTTGTAACTGTCAATATAGGCATCGGAGTCAACCGATTTACCCAGCTTTTCCAATGAAAATTTTGATCTTCTTTTTTGAATTCATCTTTTGTCTTCCAAACCGCGGTAGCATGTGCCCTAACGAGCCAATTTCGAATCATCTGATATATTTTTATTTCTGAAATCTGGTTGTTTTTGTGAGATATGATCAATTCACCGACTATGTCTGCTGTTGCCAATCCTCAAACTTTGTCAGTATGAACCGAGCAACTGGAGAATACCACTCATCGGTGAAATAAAAATCCTGCGTCAACACTGACCAGACTTTATCTAGTCTGAAGCAATTTCCAGTATTTATACCTCTGTTCAGTTCTAATCGGCAGAACACTTGTGGTAAGAGGTAATTATATTGAAGTGGTCAAGCCTACAATTCTTTGGCGAACACTTACATTCTGTTACTGAAGATATTCACAACGTAACAGTCAGTTTGGATACGTTATCTGCATCTTATTGCGTTGATCACTGGACGCTTATTGAAAGAACTTTTGACTGTAAGTGGATGGTGCTGCGGAAGGGTGGGCAAACCATAACCTGAGGACGCTACCATGTAAGTCATTTGAGATTCACGGGTACCGCCCCTATTCAGTTCTACCACGGAAGAGTCAACAGTTTATTCGATTTCTTTTTTCTGGACTTAGCAATTTCACCCTGTTCTCCCTCTTTACTACCATGTGGTGCTCAAGCTATTCCTCTGTTCGTCCATGTTAAACAGAGACCGTGCTGTTACAAGAAGATAGACGCCCGAAAATCTATTCCACTGCTAATTATCGAGGACAACTGTAATGTTGCTGTTTTCTCAAAGATGATACACACTTATTTGAGCCATCAGTATTTCGCTTTCTTTCATTCTGTATAAGTTATTGTAGGATATTTCTTGGAAAGATAACGTGTTTAATTATAGGCTGGTAGAAACGGGATTTGACTGATTACCCGAGAAAAGAACCCTGGATCCATGGTCAATACTTCAACACCGGTTGTTTGGTAAACTTCTATTTGTTCCAGTTTAATAAATATGAAAATGACTATTTCAGTCATGAACATTTGTGGAAAAATAAGTGCAACTCATTTGGTATTATGCCTGTTTGCACTAGACATTTTTGCTCAAATGTTGAAGATTTGGTAATTAATAATAGTTGTTGTGTTTTGAGAGAAAATCAAGTCTATCCATTACGGATTCTTCAGAGAATAAGCTGTGTTTCCAGTATAATGAAATTTAGTGGATAGGTCTGGATAACCATAACCGACGGTGTTAACAGTCATCATGTATTTTTTACGGCATTGCTTACTTGTTAGCTTCTGTTCAAATCCATTGTAACTTTCTGAACTGTTGGAAGTCCAATTTGCTTCGCTTGGGTTCAGATGTAAATCAGAATGAACCAGTTTGACTGGCTGAAAAGGTATGTTGTGAGCATGTTTGGTCCAACAGTCCACCTGATCAGGATAGTGCAATGGCCAAATCACTTGACAGCACTCAGATGCAGTTCCGGAATAGGTTTGTACATTCCATTCACATGGAAGTTTGTAGTACAAATCCGAATTTTGGCGGATAATTGTTCGCATTACTTCCTGAGAGTGAACAAATAAATGGGGTGTTTGAATGAAAGCAACACTGAAAGCTACTTCAGTTTTCAGCTTACGGAATATCCACTTGCGTTTTTTGCATCCAGAGGTTCACGCTACAGAAAGAATTCTAGTCGGTGACTTTCGGATCACCGGGAATTGGCTCTTCCTTTGATAAATCGTGGTACAGCCGATCGAACGCGAATAACGCAAGTGAATATCGAGTAATCCTCTACCACTACCCCAATATTACAAGTTTTACTCGTTGGTTGCTTCACACTGGGGCAAACAGTACACGAGTTGAACGAAATATAAAGGACACTTTGATAAATATACTTTCATATATATATATATATATATATATATATATATATATATATATATATATATATACTTTAGTGATGGCAGGGAAACGATCGTTTGGCAATAGCGAACAATTATGTGCCTCAGAATAACCCCGTTCAGTGGCATTTGCCAACACACACAGGAATAGCATCGTGTCACCATCAAGTAATTCGTTTATCAGGGTTCACACGATAGTGAATCCCATTTTAGTGGATATTTTGTGGAAACTTTATTGTCTAGCCCTCTCTCTCTATCTCCGGGTCGTGAGGGGAACACTCAAAAGATATTCCGATAAAATTTAGGTTTTATTTTTGAAAGTTTCATCTTCAGTACATCAATTTTACCTTATCAATAATATATTCAATAAGATTGAAAAAATTTGCCCGAGGGTCAAGGCTGTTTCATCACGTATCTCCCGTAATTGACCACGAATGTCCCACAGCACTTTAATTTCTGTTGCTACCGAAGTAGGGATCAACAAAAGTGTAAGATCTCCCCATTTTTTCGCATTTTTCAGTTACTGTGTTTTCCAACGAAATTTTATTCCGTCAGGACAACGGAACCCCGTTTACGAAGAAGAACATAAAGTTCCATAACAAAAATAATTTGCTATAAGCTAAATAAAACGGAATGCGCGATAAAGGGAGTGAACTAAGTATAGGACCTCCCTCAGCTGGGCTTCAGCAGTTGACACTGAAATCGCGCGTAATCACTTTTCTGCTTGAGGACCTCGATAGATTCCCTCCGTGTACTTCTTACAAGATGTGTGATCGTCCCTTGGTCAATCTTCCCCCATTCTTGCTTAAAGATGGTCATCAGTTCATTTTTTGACCACTAAACCACGGGATCCTTGTACGTCTGGGTAGTAAATATGCCCAGTAGGTTTTCAAGCGGATTTAAATCTGGATGGCATGTTAGCCACGGCATAGGGTTGATCCCACGGAACAGTACCCTGGGTTGTGTATTGTATGAGCAACAGACAGATGCATTGTCGTGCTAGAGTATGGAGTCATCCTGTAATCTGTTGGTCGGTATTGTGGGCAAAGACTGTCTCAGCTTACGAATGCCCGCAACAGAATCTTGTGTACCCTTTAGTGTAACTCGGTCACTTTTGCAGTTGGTTGAGAACTCCCCCAAACCAACACCGAACTCTTATCGTTGTTTCTCTGACTGAAAAACCCTTCTTATTTTCCGATATCATGCCAGTAATACTACCAAGCGTCCGCTACATTTCAATCAAAAGCTTGTTTCACTAAAGTTGACATTTTCCCACTTGTCTGTCCGCGAAACGTGAATGTCAGTTCATACCAAATTTTGTTCTTTATGCCGTGGAGTGAGACCAGTCTAACTTCTCATTTTTTTTGTACTTCACCCACTGCACAACTTCCATTGTTCTTTGTACCCTTCGTCTAGAAAAACTGACTCTGACGAAAGTCGACATGGGCCATGTGTTCCTGGTGACTAGACGAATGAAACGGTCTTTCTACGATTCCGTTAGATTTGTCACTCGTCAAATCTACAGGCCGAACCAATCCGCTTGTTGCCAGGCTGAACAGTCCTTCTGGTTGTGCAAGATTTCCCGTGGAATAAAAGAACAAAATATTACAATATTACAATACTACAGTACTTTCGTCAATCTCGTCTTTTTACGTTATCCGCCCCAACTAGCACATGGTGCATAGTTTCGTTCTGCAGCTTGGTACGCCGTATATTATTACGCCAGAGAGGAAAATTGTCAAGCATACCTCACCATTAATTATGTGTCAAAGACTGCTTGAAGAATTGTGGTGGATTGATATTCAGTTTTCCGATAACTGATGACAACACAGTGCAGTCGGGTGACGCTGTTAACCGAAGAAAGATAAACTAAAATATAATTCCAGTGAGATCTTCCGGATCAATCTCAATCTCATTAACTATGATGAATCCCTATTTGATGTTAGACGCAGTTATATTCGTCAGTAACCCAAGTCACGATGCGGGTAACCAGTGCTGGCCGAAACGTCGGCTGGCAGGGAGCATTTTGACAGGAATACTTTACAGATTACCATTGAACAGACTGAGGTAACGTTGAGGCTTATCGAAAAGAAGGTTCCTAAACACAATGACGTCAGATAGGGCATAATTTTGGTTCGATTTCCCCGTGATTTTCTGTAGGCTGGAGTAAAAAATGACTTTGAATATCGGAATATTGTGCACATTGAATCAGAAAATTGGCAAAATCTTCACCTGTGAATGTTATCTCTGGGTTAACAAATGGTAAATAACATCAAGCTCCGTAGTCTTTCACAACATATCCGAGTCTACTCGAAAAGCAAGCATAAGGTTGCTCATGGTCACTTCTTGTTCTCGTACACGACAGTATAAAGGTAAGAATGCACCGTCTTATAGCACGAAAGTCTCACAGGTGGTGTTGAGGGACTGAGGCAATAACCTTTGTAGCCTACTCAAAAGCTGCGGATAACTAAGCTCAGAATTCAGACAAAAACTGTTTTTCCCCACCTGTAAGTTCATTCATGACGGAATATGAGCCTCTGAGCCAAAAAAAACCCAGATTCATCCACATTTAAGTAGCCGACATAAAAGTAGAAACAACACGTTCATACACCTCAACAATACTTCGGTCTGACTTTATTCGTCAGGATCTTTCCCATTCTTTTTGGCAAAGATTTCATGGAGTTAGTGAAGAAATAGTTTTTTTTTAATCTCATACTCTATTACATGTTCCATTTTTAACACTAAAGTACAGTAAGTAGAGAGTCCACTGAAGTTTCTCTTCAGAACAGAGAATATGTTTCCGATTACCTTTAAAACTGGGTAATTAGAATGTTTTGTGTGAACTGAGGCTGGGAGTTGTGCACACTTTCACAAGTTAAAAAATGGATGATTAACCAAGAAATTGTTTTGCAGGAATACGTTTACATACCATTCGTGGAACATGGTTTAGAGCGTTATCCCGAAAAGCTATCACTTACCGGGTGGTATACTGTCTTTGGTTTCGGGGAATTTTCCAGTAATAGAGGTAAACATTTTTCAACCAACTAAGCTGCCTGTGATTGAAATCCACTAAAAAGACTGAGTTTGATTTATTCCGATTCAGATAAACAATTTTGGTCGGTGTTATGTCCTAATATTAGGCAAGATAATTTGTAGGATGGACTTCTTACTACAAACCACTTTATTCTGACCTCTCCGCAGCCCATTATACTCTAAGCATTCACCTGAAAAATAAACTCATCGCCAGAATGACAGTCTTCATGGTTTGAATCCCCTGATATAAAGGATACATGCCCTCCTTTGTTAGGTGCTCAGTGCAGCATTCATATCACCAAATAGTTGCCGCAGTTGAAACTGACGCATCCTCGTCTGCAACAGGAAACAAGAGTGTCTGAGAATATTCCCGTGCTGAATTAGGAAAAGAGATTCACGGCACTTTTTAGCGTGATGCTAATAAAATCATCTTCGTTCAATGTGCTACATCATCTGTTTCTGAGATGTATATTTGTGGGAGTTTTTCGGTACAGAGCCCAATAATTGGCGCTTCTATTTACGGTAAAACACTGGACAAGATATGTCACAGAAAATCTAGAGAAACAAGTTTTGTAGTTCAACTCAGATAGTATTCACGGAAAGGCAGAGAAAATTTAGTTTTAGTGGATCATTTTGCTGGTGTTGTGATAACCACATAAGCCATTATTGTAGCCCTACAAAAACGACCCTGACTCCAACTCTCACGTGAATGCGAATTGGAATTTCCCCTTTTTCCGTAAGTTTGACCTTCATCCTCAGGCAGCCCCTTTGAACCAGACATAATAGAAAATCTGCTGACTGTAAAGGACTTTCTATTGACTCTCTCTTATAGGTACCATCACAAAACCATGGTGACTCATAAACCTACTACCACTGAACTTTTTCTAAATATAACTGAGGAAAGCTACTTTGATTCCATTTATCTATTTATTCGTACTTCCATACTTTGGTCATTCTTAGCTTCCTTTACTCACAACATTTTATCTTATCCACCGAGGTCACGCACATTCAACTACCTGTAGCCCCGTATAGAATGAAATTCAAGAAGGACAGGCTTTCACTGAATTCTTGTTACCCATCGATGTTTCATTGTATGTCAAATAAACTAGGAAACTGAAGCTAAATACTAAAAAAAATTTCCAACACATCACAGTCAATTTTACCCGTAAATCACTCACGGAAGTGAGTCAGTACGTCGGACGTCTACCTCAAGAAAACCATTTTACCAAATATATAGTGATTACCTCAATTTGGTAAGTCTGTCTCACTCCAGGATCCGACCACCATTCAAGCATATTTGTTTTTTTTAATTTTGTTAACTAAGAATAGGTTGGCAAAAATCTAAATTCACAGATATGTTCACTAAAAATGCGGAATTTGAGTGAAAGTTGTAATTTCTATTTTCATTATTAATTCTCGTGCTCTGATATATAGTTCTTCCATATTTCAGTCTATGAAAAGGATCTTGAATTACTCAGTAACGTCTTGCAGGAATATTTACACACTTAGTTCATCGGTTTGCAAGAAACCTCACCTGTTCGCCCTCTGTTAAGTGATTCTGTTTTTCTAGAATAGTTTCCAGCGTTCCATGCCAGAGAGCTTCCCAGTTAATTAGCCGCATCCGTTGAAGATGTTGAAGTCCCGGCCCGCCGTTGCAGCGGTATGCCTGAAAGCAAGTCGGTAAGCATGAATGCACAATTGTTAAGCTGACAAATGAATTCAGTTCGCCGCAATACACTAAAAAAAGCTTTGAAGGATGTGTGTGTGTGTGTGTGTTTCACCAGTTTGACATTCGATCCAACACACGAATACGCCTCTCAATTGCTGGAGTCACCAGAATACATTATACACCCCAGTTGGGCTTGAACGGGAATAAGTTGTGTGATCACGTGATATCACGTGAACGTTCAACAATTTAGCGGTGGTTCATGCGCATACCTCATTGAGTAGGCAGGATCAAGTTACGCCACATAGGGTCAGGCAGGTTCGTTATTAACTCCAGTATCACACCACAAGGTGTTATACATTACTCAAACCCAAGTTTTTCTCAAATCAGCTTCTTCTTGAAGTCACAATCAGTTCTAGATGTTACAAAACGAAAATTTCGATACATCTTTTGTGATTTGGGACTTGAACAAAAAATTCGTTCCACCGAAAGCTTGGTTGGTCTTATTTAGAAAAGCCTTCCGAAATGACTAGTTTGTTGACCAGCAAAAGACAATGCACTATTTGTCAAAAACACTACCCTTCTCGGAAGTAATTAAAGTAATATGCGCTGGTAAAACTCATCTCTGAAACCAAATATTTTATTGTGAAAAAACAACCTGATCGTTCCAAACAGGTCAGTTATTAGTATAGGGTTGAGCCACCTTTGAATGATACTACAGCACTTACACATCGAACCATGACCGCCACCCACCGTCCAAAAGTATTTTGTGGAAAACACTTGCGTTTATTCTTTAACGTGGTTCTAAACTCCTCTAAAGGTTTGCATTGCAGCCTTTGATACAATTCCTTCATGAGCTGATCCCACAAATGTTCGATTGAATTGAGATCAGGTGACGGAAGTAGCCACGTAAGCGTCTTTGTACTGTGATGCCCCTTAAATTAGTAATACTTCTAAATAAGCGTTTAAGAGCCCTAGCAACTCGTTTGCGTGGTTTCTCGCTCCAGATGCCAAATGACCTTCTATTTCGTGAACATCCGTGAACTCAGAAGTACATATAAAATGTGGGCGGCCGAGTTACAGAAAGTACACAATTGGTAAGGTATCTGACGATCATAATAAATATCATGATTTCTGCTCATACAACGGTATCAAGTAAAGGTACACCTGCATTGGGCTTGTTTGAAACATTCCAAAATGACAATGTGAAACTTGATGGCCATATTTTGTTGAGGGGCCTATTTTGATGAATAGTGTGAGACGGACACCACCGCTCATCTAGTCAACATAGAATACTTTCAGGGTCGCCTTCGTGTTCGGCTTCATTGACGACGACTTCCTGGTCGAAGCAGGCCTCTACCCGTGTCAACTTTTCCAGCCTTTCAAATAATTCAGACTTCAGATGAACCCCGAGAAGTGTGAATTTGGATTCAGATCCCTCGATTTTCTAAGGCATCATTCAGAACAGCACGATCTCCAAACAAGGTGCGCAGCATCCACTCATTACCAGCATTCGAAAAGACCACACATTTACGCTGTTTCATAGGAATTCTGAATTATTACCGACGTGCCGTTCCACAGAGTGTATCCAGTGATTGAACTTTTACCTACTAAAGCGATTTATTTTACTTCCTAGATCAAGGCGGCATTCATCCAAACCCAACAAGCCCCCGCTGACTCCCCGGTGGAAAATCGTCCTCATTTTAACCACATAGAGTTCATGTAGACTACTGATGTAGCATGTACCGCGGTTGGTGCGTACTCCATCAGACTGCGTGAAATCAACTAGGACCGCTGGCGTTGTTTTCATAAAATATATAGGTGCAGCAGACAAGATATAGCACATTTTCTCGTGAACTGACTTTCCTCTTGGCTATCCGTCACTTTTGTCACATGTTGGAAGGGCAATTATTCCATGTGCTCACTGATCAGAAACCTCTAGCTCAAGAACTTATTGTAACGCCTGATCGATTTCCACGCTGAGAAGCACTATTTGAATTACATTTCTCAGTTCATAACAGGTGTTCGTTAAGTTCTTGGAGTTGATAGCTTTGAGACTGGTACTTTATCCGCACCTAAGGTTACAGGGTACACACCGTTTGGTCTTACGGAGCTAGCAAAACTCCTGCGAAATGATCCGTCATTGCCTGGCCTGTGGGCACCCTCCATACTCGAGCTTGAGGGGCCTCCTCCGCCCTGGGCAGATTGTCTAATCCTATGTGACTGGTCAGTCTGCAACTCCTCCTCCGTCGTTCCGACTTCCTACGAGAAAATTCTCTGTAAACATTTTCATTATCACTCCAACCTAGGCGTCTTCACACCTCACAAGCTCATTTCTGCCAGTTTTATTTGGCCCAAAGCCAATTTTAGCGTTGCATTTTGGACTAAACAGTGCTTCGAGTGTCAAAGAAACAAAGTTAACCACCACAATTTTCGGCCTCTTAGCACATTCTATATTCCAGACTTTAGCTTCTCACTTACGCATACTGATCTCGTTGGTCCAGTGCCGGCACCAGGCGGGCATGCCAAATTATTAACTCATGATGATCGCTTTATACGTTGGCTGGTGACAGTGCCTATTAGTGACTGCTCGGCAGAGAATAATGTAAACTGCTACTCCAACACTGGGTTGACACATTTCATGTGCTATCTGCCGTCACAGCAGACGGCATTAGCCAATTCTGGCCAGTTTGGTTTCGTGAATTCACCAAACTGCTTGCCTGTACACATTACGACAGTAGCATACTATCGCTATACCAGTGGTATCGTAGGACGCCTAAATCGTCAGTTGAATGCGGCAATGATGTCACAGCCGAACCTCAACTGCCGGAGCGACAACTTGCCACTCTCTCTTTTGGGTGTTCGGTTATCAGTTAGGGAAGACCCACGCTGCGCATCGGAAGAACTCATTTTCGGCTCCGCCTCTCGTCTTCCCCCGAGACGACGTTAGACCTTATGTATTTGATGCCCTTAGTCATTTGCACTTTATGCAACGCTTCAGAGATCACACCCCTCAACTTCATCCAGCACCCACTGGTGCTTCTCGTACTCAAGTTTTTGTGCATCATAATCTACACAAATCACCATTCGTTTTTATTTCTAACGATGCTGTAAGCTTACCACTGACACCGCTGTGTGATGGTCCCTTTAAGTTTCTCCATCGTATTGACAAGTATGTTGCCGTCTAAGAGTGCGATAAACAGGACACTGTCTCCATTGGAAGACCCGCTTACACTGACGAACCTTCTCTACCAACAACATTAAATACAGTGTCATTCATAGACACAAACAACAGTTGGTGTTGACAAAGTACAACCATACATCACATCGGATACCAACCATTTCCCGCGACAACAGCACAACACCTACCATTTGTCACGAGCTGTTCTGGCAGAAATATCAGGTATCCTGTCAGCTTTTAGGACTCAGTTGTATGATATTTTATTTCTCCAATCTGTTTTCATTTTCCATTTTTGCTGTTTGGCTTTTATTTTGTGCCAAAAATGCTCCGGCAGGGGAGTAGTTAAGTTTTCTCTATATTTCCGACTTTTTCCATGATTTTCAACATACTTTGGTGATGCACTCGCTTATTATATGCATACATTTTTGAACTCAAGCGTGTAGTGCCGTGTACCACAAACAACTTCCAATGAAGTGCTCTTTCTAAGTCAGCCTCAAATTCTGCTTTGGAGTATCTTAGAACTAATCCAACCAATCTTGCAAAGGTGGTCGATAAATATGTTAGACGCTTTCACTGAGACACTTCAGAACTCGTCCCCACACAGCTTCGACCAGTTTATTATTCTGTCAATAAGTCCTGGTAGCTGAACTGAGTTACACCGAAAACGTCGGTTGACGTTGGACTTTTGACTTCCAGATATAAAGAGCAAGAACAGTGAACAACTATGAGTTCATTTTGTACCCTTTGATTCATTTTATTTCTGTTGTATACACTTTTTAGTCTTTGCAACTAAACACACTCTTCGGCTTATTTCATTCTGCAGCTGTCAGCCTAGATTGTTTTGATACTGACTCAGTATACCATAAAGGGTGGTTAGGACACTACAAGCTTGGTTGACATACACAAGGTTTGTTTCTTGTCGGCTAGACGCAAAGGGGATTGTAATGTGTCATTGAAGCAGTTGCACTTAAACTCTCCCCCAAATGAAATATTCATTTAATCCCTCTCCTTAGTATTTGTTCCCGTATTTCTATACGATTCATGTTGCCGAGAACTGTTGACACAACTGGCACTGATGGGTAGTAAACATGGGAGACAGAAGTACGGTTGATAGTCTAATGACAAAATGAAATTCATTCCCAGTTTGGTCATACTACCTTACTACACAATCTATTTCCGACCCTTCGAGATTCCAGACGTTCTCCTACAACTGTTCTAGCATCCGTAATTTAGCAGGTGATAATCTTTACTTGTTAGTAGAGACCCACAGTGTCAGATGGTCTACTTGCGCGAATGAAAAGCTGTACCAGTGTCATTAGAGTATCCCGTCCGTTGACCGTGTGCTTTTATGTATTATCCTGATCTGCGTACATTTTGCATATCTAGCGAATGTGCAATGACACGCAAAAAAGAAACCATCTAATAAGTTTCCTGCTGCTCAGCGAGAACACCTGTCGTCAGAGAAAACAAATCTTCCGTCAACTTTTCAATCAGGGTCAGAAATTACTTGGGGAATTTTTATGAATTCAAATGAGCTTTAGTTGAATACATATATTCCCGCGTACATTCGAAAACACATATCTGCGCTTAGCGAAAATAATAACAAGATTTACCCGGGCTTCAGCAGATACCAACGTGTAGAGTGGGGCTCATCAACTAGAGCAACTTGTGATCCAGCGTACCAGATAGGCAAAAATAAATATACAGCCGTGGAACAGACGCTGTGCTGCTAGTAATACGTGAAAATGTTTGTTCATGAAAGTTATCTCACCTTGATCAGTATCTTTTTTGGAGTATATATCTTCTATGATTTGGAAGGAAAAGGGGTTATTTTCAGAGGACAATGAACTAGCGGCCACTCGATAAAGAGTCATCTAATCCCGTTTGAACATCTCTACAAAACTGGTACCAGGATTCAGGTGTAATATTTTCTTCCCTTTATTTTATTTACAATGTTCTTTTTCTCATCAAGGACGATTTCGAATTAGAAAATATAAATCAAGGAAAACCAGAGGGGATGTAACAGAAATAAGAAAGATCGCAGTAGGCAATCACAGTATCAAAATAAGACAGACAGCGCACGAAGGATGGAATTGTGAATAAAATCTTACCGGAATTACAGGTGCATCTCGTTTTACACGAACGGATGAGTTGGACTTCTGGTCCCATGCGTACGCAAGAATCTATGCCAAAAAAAGAAAATGAAAACGATTGAAAAAGTTCATTTTTTAGAAAGTAAACGTCAACGTATGTGACTGCCAAAGATACCTTTTTCTATTTAAATAAAATGAAATTGTGAGTGGTTCAATTCCAGTCGGAATGTTGTAGAAGTGTTGTAGACTAAGCGGTTTATTGAGCGGTGAATATAGATTAATCAGTGTTAACCGGTTCTCAGCTGCTTTAGCAGAATGAACCTGACAACAGAACATATATTCATTAGGTAGCGGAAAGGTGGGTGCCCACGTGGATCTCCATCACAATTCTCACGTTAAGTTAGCTTGTCATCATTAGTAACGTGATGAGACTTCTAGGCTGCGGAGCAGACCCATTCTACTGCGATCATACGAGAGTATGTGGTGAAAAAACAGTCAGCTTGTTCGCGACTGTACAGAAGAACACCTCTAGTCTAAATCCATTGCAGAACCAACACCGACCGAAGTAATGGTCTTCGTATGTTTCGCTCTTGACTCTTACCGTGCATTTATTGAAATCAATTAGGATATGCAATGGGGCTTGAAGCAGTCACGTAATGTATAGTTTGCCGCTATCGTACAGCAAAACTGAAGTACAAACATATATTTAGCTCCCCTTAAGACCCTCACTTGCGTAACTGACGAATGCGCTGACGTTTGTGTTCGAAATGCAATAATAGAATCCCCTGTCATCACTGGTTTACGACAAGGCCTGCCTTGCTCGCGCAACAAATGATGAAAGTTTCAGAGTTGCTGGAATTTTCCATTCATGAAGCACGTGACCCACGTGGTTCTACAAAATAACTTATCTCACTGCTTTCATTGTATAAACAATGAGTTGGGTGACATTTTGCATTTATATTTGTAGGTACAAATAACCTAATAGATGAATACAAAATGCAAGGTTTATTGAATCATTTCATTCGTTTTATCGAAAAGTGATGAAATAGTTCACTTTCAGTCTCTACCGATGAAGTGTGAAATTCAATATGCAGCAATCATCTGGTTACCTGTTCATTGCGGAAATGATAAAAATGATTCCACAATTCCTCGATATCATCATTGAGCAACATACCAACGTCCAGTGTTATGACCTTGGAAAAAAACGATACTTTACAGACATTCAAATAGTCAGCACAATTACATTTCATGGTAATATGACACCGTTGGCAAAAACCCGAGTTACTAAAGCAAGAACGAAAGAGAAACGAAGCAATGCGATTAACAAGACGGACAGAATCAACTAGAAAGTAACCATATTCCATAGAAACCAATTTTGGTAAAGCGTACTGTTTTGGACCCAATCGTTTTTGAGTTTTTGCAGACACTTTGATGTGCCATGTTTTTTTTCTACCTGGGCTGAGAAAAATTATGCGTCAGGAACATTTACAGTTTTGTATTATCCGTTTCCTCTTCAAAAGACTATTCCAGAATAAATGCAGACAAATTAAATTATATTTCGACCAAGCAGTTCAACCGTAGCAACAAAGGATATGAACTTGGGCAGGTTGCTGAACACCAGAGAGCAGTACTGGAGAACGGGAAATTATGCGCTCCCCAATAAACTATATGGGGACGTCAAGACGTTAAAAACGAAGAACGATATCGAGGTTGACCAGTAACCAGTTTTGGACGAACTTGAGTTCAAAAACATCACAGATGCCTAACTAGGCTGAAGAATGACGTCCAAGGAAGTTAGTATAAAACAACAACGGTCAGCTTTTGCTGGGCTGTTGAATGGGGCAGAAAAGACCAGTAGAGTTTCGGTGGCTCCTCAGAGGGACTCAGCAGCTATTGCATTTCATTGTTGTTACTGGGAGCGTCCGAAACAGTAATCAACATAAGAGCCGTGACAATGTTCCTTTTCGAGGTACGATTGATGAGAGCCAAGTGAGCTCTGAAATGGTCTTGATTTTGCCAATCTTGAACATATTTTTTGCAAGTAATAAACAAAATTTCACCTTACTGTAGATTATGTAAGAATACATCAGACTGCCCGATTATTCCCTCTGAGCACATTTTGAGAACACGGAATGGCAAAATATCTCGCTTTTAGTGTTCATACTAATCACTGAAAACTAGTTTGGTCGCCAATCTGTATTCTCAAAACTTATCGTATTACCGCCTTGAAATTATTAGGCCTAAGTGGGACAGATGTTCGCAAGTCTTGCCCTATTTAAGTATACATACAGACCACTAAGTCAAGAGTGCTTTTCAGAACTTCTAGGACGCGTATTATTTGATCCATATGTTTTCCGCGTTTTTACACATAAACATTCGGAACACAGGGTTTTGGCGAGCATATGTTCTAGGTGATTTCGTCCTCCAGTCTTTACAATCACATGCATACGGTGACACATTATCAAGGCTTGAACTCGGAAAAGTCAGTGGACAATTGGAAGAAACGTTGTAGGAACTATAAAAAGGAAGCTATTTTATGGAAAGATATTCCGAAGCCAGTTAACATTTTCTGTCGACTTTTCAGTTGCTCTGCACAAAGTATTGGTTGGAGAATTTACTATGTGAAAAATGTCTCACTGAGCTCTCACAATGAGTTAATTCTTCACTGAGATGAGAATTTGGATCAAGACGAATCGGCTGATGTCATTTTTAAATACTCTATGTGAATAGCAAAAATAATCACATCAAACACAACATTTCAAATCATTCTCTGCTTGCATGCGTGAAATTTCACTTCACCATCAAGCAACATAAAATAGAACAAATCAAAATTGATCCAACTTTGTGGATGGAGGTGTTGATCTAAAGTGCAATTAATGACGGTGGAAGGTTGTTCAACGGGAATGATTTATTCTGTCCACATCACTGAATATTTAATAATCGCACGTACAGGAATACGAACTTAGTTTCACACACAGCATTATCCAACTGACCGGGAAATGTGTCAAGTGCATCCACCAAAGTTTGCAGAACATCACCTAAGAGCAAAGAAAATCACATGTCTTCAAAAGTCCTTTTGTCGCGATGAAATAAACGAGTTCGTTCGCTGCCTGGAGAAAATCGGCTAAACAAATATAAATGCTCATTTTATTTCGTCTCTGACACGTGTATGTTTCTAGCACTAATTTTGTCCTGTTCTACGGAAGAAATCTTCAGTCAGTATTCTTCCTGATTGGAAAACAGCATCACTATGACTTGTTCATCAACATTTCCTTGGAGCTTCATTGGTCTGCACAAGCGTAGACCAACTTCTAGCCATATTCAGCCCATTTCCCTTTTTCGCATTACTGCTGTCAGTTTAACTCCTTGTGACAGAGCTTTCCGGTAGCTGATCCAACTATTTCTTTAGAGAACTATAAATGGAAGTCACGTACGGGTAACTGCGTGACAAGAGGAAATTCACCAGCTAGTATATCTGAAATCTTTAACTCTAACCTTTTCAAACAGTGACTCACTTTGTGTACAAACTCAGGTAGAATGGTCGTAAGGGTTAACCTTAGAAGAGCGGAGTTCCCATCGGAATGATTGTTCGGTATCCACTCTACTTTGTCCTGTCGAAAAAGCATAACAAATCGGAATGTCTTCAAATAGCCATATCGAGTGACCGTCAGCCGTCTAAGTTTACCAGGTCTTAAAATTTTGACAAAAGCTGAACGGCTGTCGGGTAATCACAAATAACAGTTCACATGATTCTCTATAAGTTTGGATCACAGTCCTTATTTTCTTTCATCTGTTGAATTATGAAAAAAATCAAACATTCACTTCTTCAACAACAGGTAATAATATACTGCATGATAATATACTCCATATAATAGATATGAACTTAACGAGGCGTACGAAGGAACTTTCGAACAAACTCTAAACCAGGTGAACAAAACAGTTTTCTCGATTTTAAATTTTCTTCCTACCAATCATAATAGATATTTGACCAACAATTAGACTTTTCCTGGAAAAACTACATCCAGCAACATGAGTTACTAAATGAGAGCTTTTGTAAAGTAGAGATTCACTATGGTTTGTTCAAAGGAACACAAAGAATGAGCCTTTTGCTCATTTTTCTTTCTAAAATGACGGTGTGCAAACTTTCAGTACGACTCATCTGAAGACTACCGTTCTCACTTTCGTTGTGGCTAGTTGACTCTCAGATTTTGCTAGCCCAAAAATCCTTCCCATAAATGCAAGGGTAAACTTGCTGTCCCGACCTTATTTATGATGGCGGCCTTCATTTCTCTAATTTTTGACCACCTCCGTAAGCCGAAAAGTGCACTGTTTATATATATATATATATATATATATATATATATATATATATATATATATATATATATATACAGGGCAAATATTATTCCCTCTTTATTTGTGATGCGATCAAATAAAACAATCAAACAAGGGGGCCGATGCCAATGAAAAATGGTTAAATGGGTAAGTGACCCACTCTGGCAAAAATGGAACCCGGGTGGTTATTATCCAAAGTCCACTATCTTAGCCATTTGACCAACACCAAACAATAACGAAAATGGACCAAATTAAACTTGCGGCACTTAGATAATTATTTCTCAAAAATTCCGAATACGAGGACGACATCGATATAATAACATTGAACAATAACTTTACTCAAAATACGTTAGATATGATTCATTACCAACAATTGACGATAACCATAAGAGACCCAATCAGAATATGAATGTACTGATACTAACTCATAATGATCCCTTACTGTGCCCGGTCTTCAAATATCCAACACTTCTGTTTTCCTTTCCAAAATCTTCACCGATAGCACCAGTTCATATAATCATTTGACTGACTTTTGCTAGCAATAACAGGACCGTCTTAATTTAATAGTAATCTTCAGTAAACAAAGTGGTTGATTACTAGCTGCGGTCTTGTTATCAAGACCATACAAATACATCTTCAGTGGAGTGTGAATATCAATAAGCCTCGCTTACGAGATGCTCTTCAGTCGGATAGATTGTCCATGTGAAATTCTGCAATTTCCACTGGCTGAGATTGGAATACAAACTTCCGTGAGTCTCTTCATCGGCAAGCAAATGCAGGTGAATTGCTCGCCGTGAGACTGTTGTCCGATTTCTGGAACAGGGCAAAACTGTTGCGTTTCGTATTGAGATCAAGCATCCCTCACGATCGTGTCGGACACGATTCTGATAGTAGAGTAAGCTTTTCAAAGTATTCAATAGACGAGGAACGTTTTTTTCTCCAATCACCGACAAGAAGATATGCATGGGTTCCAACTTCTGTAACCCGTCTGACAGATCCTGTGTGACATAAACGGTTTGAGAAAATGGACCAGATTTGTAGTACTTTATAACTCATAGTGCAATTCTGCTGGAATTTCAATGATCCTAGGGATATGATCATGAACTGTGATATTTATCAAAAATTTGGATGTGATGCCACTTATTTGTTTGCAAGCCTTAACCGGTAACTGGGGTAATCACCCATAGACCGTTTGAGGCACCAGTGTTCCTTGTTCTATTGGAAGAATGATGAGGTTTTGCGTTCAGCTGCTATTTGGATTTTGTCACTTTTCGTCAAGAACCAAGATTCGTGATGCTTGTAATCCTACTTTCATTCACGCGTCAGAGGGCTACTTGTATTAAGCACAAAAGCAAATTGGCTTAGAAAGGGGGTTACGGTGAATGCGGTGTACACAGCGCCAAATTACAAATGACGATCGCGTTAAATAAATAATACAATGGATACGGGACACATAAAAGGAAAAGGCGAATGAAACAAGCATTCTCTTAAATTTGAAAGAGAACTGATAACAGGAAATAACTTGAGTATACGAAGTATCTGAATCCAAAGATCAGCTCAAGATAAAACCATTTTTAAATGCGTAATAAAATAATAATTGCACAATCAAACTAAGTGAGAAACTTCATCATCATGAAATGGGATTGAATAACCCGTGTAATATGTTGCTAATGTGCAACAATAACTAAAATTTTGACTTTAATAAATAAGAGAGAGAAAATGCGAAAGAAAGTACCTATTCCCGGGGAAGATTTACACAATTATACATCAAAAGAACGACTCATCCCTTTTAGGATGTTGAACAATATCAAATGCTGTTAGAAACATCGGATTAGTTCATGAGAGCTATTGATTTTTGTAAGTCACGAAATGTTCCCTATTAGTAATAAATCATATAAAGTGAACGATAATTTAAAGTAATACGGGATTGTATCTGAATGAGAGGATAAAATTTCCAAGGAAGCACACGACCGGTTTTGTGATTATTATTTATGAGAATCATCGTGTGATTCTGAAAATAGACTCCCCGTCCATGCAAGCTCCATTCGATTCAAATGATATCAAAGCAATAGTTTAAATTGTTTGGTTGAAGGGTACAGCACGTTAGAGGCACTCTGGATTATGAAGGAAACAGAGTTCCAGATGCCAGTAAATCAAACGGTTCTACGGTCTGTCTTGTGTTTTGCAATATAGGGATTGTTTGAAAATGTTTTTTTGGAGCTTTTTATGTTGCCTCTGTGAAACTCCAAACAGTATTTTCAGTATAAGTTCACAAAATGGGAACTAGGAGGAAGTGAACCTTAGATCTTGGACTGGTAAATTTATTAGGAAGTGGATTTCCTGCACATCTGGGCGATGAACTCCTGACGAATTATGACCAACTCTGTAACGGGACCGATTTGTTTCTCAGTGACTATGAATCAGTTCGACTTATGTGAGCAGATTTTTATGACAGAAAGTCAAACTGAAGTGCTACTGTTTGGTGTACGAGCATGTGTTTTTAGGAAGGTTACAATGCCTCGAAGGTATACTCATTATTGGAGGGAATAGCTTTGCTGGTCTTTTTGCAGCCCTGAACGATCCCGCTCGTAGATATACTACTGCCACCCACCTAAAACCCAATTTAGGTATTGATAACGATGCAAAATACGAATTTATAATGGACTGAAGTTTCAGCGATCCTAGAATAAACGCTACGGCCATTAAGACACCAAAATAAAGAAATGAATAGATGTGTTTCAGTTTCTCCCGGATAATTTCATGAGATGTAATTTTCAAGAAGTAACGAAATAATGTACCACCTTTTGTAGACAATTATTCCTACTGCACAACGACCGTTTTCTCACATTTCTTCCATATCTTGGATTACAGTGAAAAACAGAATCAAGAAGGGAAAAAAATTTGCCTGTGTGTGTGTGTTTCAGTCTGGCAGTGTTCTGTAACCTAACATGTCTTCGAGCAGTTTTAATTAACGGTGCGTCAAAGTATCATTACAGAACAAAGAGTATTAGTTGAAGTTCGCTGCTGAAATCGAACTGGGATCGGTACACCCAGAGCCGGAACTAGCTGCCCCATAGATAGTACTGAATGTATGAGTAATTCGCTGCAAAGTTGGCGTATTCCATTCAAAGTTTGTACTGTAAGATGGGATGGAAATTCACCTCTTTATAAGGTTATTGGCAATGACATTCATACCAAATACCGCCTAGACAAAAATCTAGTTTTATTTTTTCTTCTCATATAACTGATATGCGTTACCTTAGGTGCCAACAAAAATATCATTTAAGGGAAGTATCGACTCTTGAATACTACCTTCAGTAGAAGAACACACTGACTCCTACACGTTTTTCTAAATCATACCAATATACACTCTTGAAACAAGGAGAACAATGACTGAACTACAGTAAACACATACAAGAACAGACGAAACAGAACACTTACACGGAGGACATTAATAGAATTTCCCTTGGTTCTGTATTGTTCCATGCGAACTAATAGTTGTATTTCGGTAGATTTAACAGTATGCAAACATTTCACTTTTTGCACCAAAATATTTCTCATTACTCGGTGGTACGCTGATGCACATCAACGGATAGCAGCAGAGTTGCTCTGTTCCGTCAAGGTTAGCTGATAATTGTGGGCCCATCACTAGATACGAAGGACAGAATGTCTTACCGGTAAAAAATGTATTGTCTAGGTTTGACTCGCTTGCGTCATACTTGATAATTAGAGACCGAACCAGTTAGGTGATAATAATGTAAATTCTTCCTTGTAAGTTGTGTATGTTTTGAAGGTGGTGTGTTCAACGACAAGAAAAAAGGTAGGTTCTGATAACCTAACAAAAACAACAATGTTGTATTACAACATTCAAGGTTTGACGTTCCGTCTTTGTTTGATGGGAGTATCACATATTTTGTGGCAATCATTCGTCGTGGAATTTTAGCAGGACGAAGCTATGATTTGCTGAAAGGAGAAGAATTGGTCGGCGGAAAAATAATCACCGACATTCAGAAGCCCCTGTTATCGATGGAGCATTCATATTATGGAAAACTACGAACACTAAAAGCGATCAAAATCGCAACAAAATCTATTCACATGGTAATTTCCCCAATAATTGATTGCGGTACCCAGCTTAGACTGGTACTTATCGTCAACTCTTCAAAGTTGAGGCAAATAATTTGATCTCATGGCATCATCTGTTGTAGGATAATCATCAGCGGATAACTACGGGGATAATGCAAAGACTGCTTTTAAAACTTATGTGATCCAAAAAAATGGAGATGAACAGCGAAGAGATAATAATAATACCGGTTTTTGTGAACTCATATTTTTATCTCCAAGCTTCTATGCAATCAGTGTCACTTGAAGCTTACAAAGCCATGGGTCCTGGAGTGCTGACTAAATAAAACTTCTAGATACATTTTCGAAACAACAGTATCGGCCCAGTACAATGTCGTATTACTTCACTTACGCAAAAAGTAACATGACTAGCTTTCAGAAGCACTTCCTGAAGACAACAAAAATCCATGACAGCTGTTGCTGTGGGAGATGAACACGACACAAGGCGTGGTCTGAAGGTTCTAGTCAGGAAAAGTAAAAGACGTGCATTTTAGTTCATTTTCCTTCCCAGAAAATATGCTGAAAAATAATAATTACTTTGATAATGCTACTCGTGCATGACTAAAAAAGCAAGATAAACAATCTCTTCATCTAAAGCTGCTTTGCGTGATCTGTGGAGAACTAGTGGGTCATGCGGAATCCGTTGCTTTGTCAAAAGTTAGTTTCAGTACATGGCGTTTATGAATGAGATATGGTCTTTCACAGAGGGGGCAATTGTCTTCGAAAAGTTTTCTACCGCATCCTTAAAGGAATGGTAATAAATACTCTGAAACTGACTTTTAACAACAAGATCCCGAAAAATGAAACTAAAAATTCTCTTCCTGGAAAACGTTTGTTACAATGAGTTTTGCAAAGCTTTTATTTCCATAGGAGTTCAACAAAGAAGCTATTCTTTTAACCGGAACTTCACAGGGAGGGTAGAGTAGAAAGGACTGATTTGAAGACCCTTGATACGTTAGCACTCAATGCTGATGTTGCTCAACGGCTTCTTATAGCTGTGCTTTGCCTTCAGATCACAATATTTTCATCACAAGTCGAGGGACTTCGTCAATGCTCACTGACGGTGTCACCTCGACTTGTGGTGAGACGATTGTGACCTGAAGGCAAAGCTTAGCAACCCGAAGCCACTGAACAAACGTCAACATTTTCCGATGGCATCAATCAACTAAAAGCTGTAGAACAAGGAAGAGTTATTGATCATTTTGTTGTCAGTAGGCAACAAATGAGAAAATCCTACCTACGAGTAAGCTGAAGTCGGCTGGAGCGAATTCGGGCAGTAAGACGGTTCATGTTTAGAGAAGCAAATCAAAATCATGATTAGGACTATTGGGCTGACACAAAGAGAATGTGATGCAATAGAACCTACACGCTGTCGGGTAACTCTGTAACAACTAGGAGTCAGAATGAGTAAATAGACGGATAATGTCCTCCGGAAGATATATATATATATGTATATATATATATATAAACTTAATAACAGCGGTATCATTACTGTTCTGTGCTTACTTACCTTGTGAAATGGAATACTGATTTGTTCCTCAGAGCAGTGAAAGAAGCATAGCAAGAAGATAATGAGGCACAAACCCCAGATCAATTTTCTCATCAACCTCCACGGAAGGAAGTGTTCAGACCGTTTTTGCCGGTTATCACAAACGGTTGCATGCATTTATGTTTGTTTTGGTCACTGATTGTTTTTCCTCAAAAATCCACAGCCGTATACGTGGCACAAATAACGGTTTATTTTTCTGTTCTGAAATAAAACCAACTTCGGGGAAAGCCTGAAGCAAGAGTTTATTCTTAGAACTCGATCAATAGGTTTTATTCTAAAAACATAAGTACATAGGTTAGATCTTTTCATTCTTCAAGTGCGGGGGTAGTGCTTCCACAGACATGTACGCAACTGTATATACTTGTGTATCTGCTGCCTAGGTAGCAGTATGTGCAAGGAATGGCATAAAGTATCCGTTAACTTCACGTATCTGAGTTTAATGGTAATGCGAGAGAAGTTGGTTTTGTGAGCGGACTGGGTCGCTAAACTAGTTGTCTTAGTTTTGTTCTACGTATTTTATTTCTTCTAATTGATACTCACGATTATTCCTAATTATTAATAAAATGATGTACAAGGAAAATACTACCCAAGATAATGCATAATAGCAGTTAAATACCAAGAAATTATTGGTGTCAGCTCTGCTACAAGCGCTTGGTTAACGAATTTCGTATGGGTTTCATAGACATGGTACTTTCATTGGACAGAGATAGAAAGCTATTGGAGTGGACCACTAAACTTGGAGCCCAAAAGATTTCGTTCCGGGTACTTCAACTTTCATTGTTCATGACAGATCGAAACCACACGAATTGGCCGTCCTGAAATTGAGAGAGCGTAAACTAAGTTAAGTAATCGCATGGCAAGAAAAATTTGTTTGCGATAAACCCTCGACTTTGATGGGTGTCTATTCCATCTCTATCCTTTTGGTCCCTAACCTTTAGCTTTTTCTTTCACATTCGCCCGCAGAGTCGACTAAACATCATTGGCATTTGGGATTCATGTAGGCTACAACAGTAAGGCTAGTTCTTCTGAATGGTTCAGAAACATGATCACTGAAAGATGTGCGAAACACTAGAAAAGACTGATTATTGGGCTCGGTAGCCATGCAAAGCTTGTCCAAGAAATCAAGTCACTCAGTGATCATAGAATAAATACATAGGTGTCAGGGCTATACTCAGGTAAATTCTTCACTTACTTAGAACCACTATTGTACAGCTTGTTGAAGTAGAGTGGTTTCGTGTGGCAGATCATCTGTCTCGGAGTTATAACGGAATAGAATGCAATATTAAACGTGTTAATCATGAACTATGCAAAATCTAAATGGAAGCAAATGGGTATAGAATAACAAGATTTTTATTTGCCACTCCAATAAAGACGGTATCTATCCCGAAGTTTGAACTCAGTGCAGTCATGCTATCTGTATGAGTAGCTGCCATGTTGAAACAGCGTTTTGTAGGAGTTCTGTGGGGAGTTACACTCTGAACTGATTCCTCAGTCGTGCTTCACTACATCCCCAGTGCAGCCACTAGCATCCATACTTTCTTGGCGAAACGACTGACTGTTATTCACGAGTGAAATGTAGTAGTTCCGTGGCACTATGTGCAGACAACAACAAATCCTACAGATTTCTGTTCACCAGGCCTAAAGAAAGGAGATAATTTATTCACGCGGAAGAACGAACCAGACTTGCTGAGCCTACCGGAAACTGAGTGGCTTTTATTCCCGCTGCCTGAGGTATGCAGCGTGGATTCGGACAAAAAACACGTGGTTCTAACCATCAATGAACGATGACAACTTGCTGACTACATTGTGTTGCTTCTCTGCTTAGACTAAGGTGCACATAGGTATAGTAGGCAATGTAAAAAGAGCAGATGACGATATTGACAGTTATCAGACCGGAGAGCAGTTCAAGTATCAGACGGATACTTTTCATTAGACTCAAGCAAGCAGAGACCGCCGTGATTCGTCTAGCTCAAATACAAGCTTCCCCTCGGGTTCATGAGAACCGGTGGTAGGCTGAATAATTTCCTCTTGAGTTTGGATTCAGAAGGCCCAGTACTGTCACACTGTAGACACCACGGAGATGGGTACTGACAATTTAGTCCTCTTATGGTGAAAAGGCATGATAATTGTGAACAAGCTCCGTTTTGCAATGGTTTTTTCGCTCACAAGAATGATTCACCTAGGGGTGGTCCATAAAGTGAACAAAGATTCATTCTTGATGGAGATACAGAAATTTGTTGGCTGAAAAACAAGCAAACTAATACATACTTGGACAATGAAACGAATTTTGTCCGAGTCTTAAGTACAGCTAGTCATAAGAATCACAATTCCAGCAATGAGTGTCCAATTAAAATGACTCCCAAAACTAAAAAGAGACGGTACTGGATAAAAAATGAAGAACACAACTATATACGAACCATAAGTATACTTCCAAAACGACTCAGTAGTAAAACCCAAATGCTTGTTGTCCAGTGATAAAAGCACGACAGTCATAGCTGTTAGAACCTGCTTCTTTCCGTCATACTTCACGGGCTGTACCAAACACGCTGTGTGTGGTAGCACAATCGGCAGACTGGGTTTCGAGTCGATCTTGAACGTGTCGATTAAATGTTCATTCTCAGACAGCTTCCAGAGCAACAGTATGATTTCCAAAGGGTATCAGTAGTCGTGGACTTAGACATTTGCGTAGACTTCAAATATTTTGCGAGCTGAAGTAACTGATAGTTATGTCCGCCCTCAAAAACTGTATCGTAAAATTTCATGTCGGGTTGTGATCTAAGCTCGTCTTCCGCCGCCTTTCTTGATTGTCACTGGAGTTCCACAAGATTGGTCCGGATCGCCATTTCTCTTCAGCTTTTCCATATAGGATGTTCTAAGGAGTGCCTTGTCTGGTCTTCCAAAAGACAGAGTTAAACTTCTCCCAAAGAACAAAGTTTTCATCTTTGAATGTGTCGATGATGTCACCTTCCTGCTTGACAAGTCACAGACATGTCGTCATGCGCTGAACGGCTTGACGACTGGAGTATCCAAATATGTTGCGAAATTTGCAAAGTACTTTTCCAGGAGTGGCAGCAGGCTGAGTCTAAGCTCACTCATTATGGTGGTCAGCTGAAGAGTTCAAACCGGCTTCGTCAACCTCTGACACCTGTGGTGCCGCCGCGACATCCTGCTCTCTCTTAAGAGTTGGATGTACAACCCTACGCTTTATAGTGTTTTACTCTATGGTTGAGTAAGCTGACCACTCCGCGTCAAAGAATCATCGGGTTTTTGAGTTCGACGACGAAACGTTACTCGCATTTGATGAGATCATCGGGGGAGCAATGATGGGGTACTTTGTCTTGTTTTCAGAGCTCGGGTAATCGCTTTCTGGCTAAAGTGGTCGCCATACACCACCTCCAATGGCTTGGATGTCTTGCTCATGCATGCCCAGGGTCTCGCTATCCGCGCTGTTTTCTCACTAGATATGATCGAGTGAAGTATGTTCTTTGTTGGGGTGAACTACTGTCAGAGCTTCGCTTTGCTAGTTGTTGACATTGCAAGCCTCTGAGCAACACGCTTTGGTTTGCGCACGTTGAGCCCGGCTTGGTTTCGTTGGCAATGGGAAATAAGAAAAGGATCAATCCCTGAGTGAAGGTTTGCGCAACCCTGGAAGTTATCGTTTGTAAAAATTTCGAGAAAAAAAGCAAAACGTCTACTTGAATCCATGCTTTTGTTAGAGATATGCTCAACTGTGATCGAATAGTTAGGATGGAAACACGAGTTATGATGAATAATAGAACACAACCAGACAATGCTGCTAGTGCTGCTAGAAGGATTGCAAACAGTGTGAATTTGATTACAAAAGTTGCTTTTCTCAACAGCCGTAGGTGACATATTGGATTGTCAGGTGTTTTCTAATTGTCAGCATTTTAGTTTTGCTCTCAAAATAGTACTTTTATTGTATCCCATGCCTCAGCTTGAATATAGTGAAATATACTAAGCGACAGCAAAGGGTCACCCAATTTCGTATGGGAATAAATGGCTATAATAATGTGTAGGGGGATAGAGTGGAGAATGAACAAGAGCCTCAACGGATCAGGTGTGGTGATGATCTTGAAAATAGCAAACTGAGGACAAGCGCGAAAAGCTACCAATGGTGGTTTGAATGGTGTTCACATCTCTTCCAGTCCGATAGTTATGCATCACACTCAACAACCAAGGTAGTAAAGAAAAGATTTTGCTTGTTCCAAAGTCTATTTTGTCAGATAGAACTAGTGGGTGTGATTCACGCAGAGCAAAATCGTCCACCAATGGAACAAAATGCTGTCAGTTAAGGGAATGTGCACCAAAAGAGCCAATGAGTCAGAGAATTGCCTATATAGATGAATCAGATTACTTACATGTTTGTTATTTGTATTTAGGTAGGGAGACTCGTAGAATGAAACCAAAAATTTCTTTTAGAAACAACACTATATTAGGTACACCTGATGTGATACACGATTAGAATGAAATAACAGTCATAAGTGGGTCGCAGTTCGGCGGTTGTTCAGAAAGTTCCTCCACGAATATGAGTGCAAGATCTGTAACAAAAAGGATAGATTGGATGATACACATATACTTATGCTGAAAAATCAATGGTTAAAACTGTCTGTGCTACTACAAAAAGGTTTGCTTTACTTAGCATCTGAAATAGGCACCACCCCGAAGTCTGGCAGAACCACCAAGTCGGAGTGAGACTTTACTGAGACTTTACCCGAGTTCCTTCATATTGGACCATATACTTCGAAGGTGCTTGGGTTAGCCGGTCCTCTTTCAGTGTGGGTGAACCGCAGGGTATAAGCATCGTTTCCTTTCACTCCCGGTTCACAGAAATTGCGATATCTGTCCAGTAGATGAAAGTACGATTCAGCGGAACGCCATTATGCACGGTTCGAACGCCTGATCACAATGTCTTATTTCCTCTACAGATAATTTCACAAGTCCGTTTGTCTGTCATGCTTTCCTCAGAGTGGTATACAGCCGCATGATTTTTCTCGATCAGTCACACTTTGCGTAAACCATGTGCTGTAGAGTTTTCAAAACTACTCTTTATCTCTGTCAAAATACCACTGACCAGACATGTCCCACTCAAATTCAGATTCTAGTACCAACCCTGGAGTTTCAGATTCACGTTTTAGCTACTGGCCATTTTGAGAGTAGTTAGTTCCTCTCAGGATCTCCCAGAAAACCCAGTTGACTGCGCCCTTGCAGCTACACAGATATTTGCAAATTTCAACTTCCCAAGTGAAATTTGCCGCGTAGAAATGATAATACATCCATGTCGATTTATTTTGACGACCAATTAGTGATATTTATATGCACTGTTTGTTCAGACTAAATGGTTCTCTTCAGTAAAATTATTGGTCGTGGAAGCTGTTTTGCATATAAAATTGTAGGCCGCATAAAAGATCATTTGGTACTTCATGCTACTCTATAGATCTGTCCCCTAGTTTGAGAAAGGAGATCCAAAACCCACTCGCTGATTGATGAGTGCATTTATAGATACCCTTAAACGAGAAAGGCATCTGTATAACTGCGGGGATCTATGAAAATGAAGGATGTTTTCTCCGTAAATCCATGAATCTAAGCGATCAAGATTGGTTTCCATATATTTTTAAATGATTAACTGTCTGTAACTCTCGAAAAAATGTCCATTCATTATCGAATCAATCTGTCAGAAAAATCCTCTGAATCAGACGAATAGACAAGACTAGAATCGGGTTAGATTCGCGAAAATGTATTGAAACACCAGAAGTGGCTATCGAAGGCGTAGTTGTAGTAGGAGTGTTAGTAATAATACTGGCAGTGATTTTGATAAAATTCCGTTCAATACTGCAAGAATCACCTCCTTCTGATGCCAGCTACAATTTGGCCACCGTACTAGTGGGACAGAGTCAAATGAGAGGTCCTCGTCATCGAGTGGTTTGTGGTCCTGTGTCCGATGGCGACCTTGTGAAATGGACTGCCCGATGACTGTTCTCAGTGAACCGAATAATCTTAGTTTGTGTGTGGTGAAGGAGTCTAGAACACTCCGGGCGGTGTTCGTCCTTTGAGAGGAGAGGTGTAGTGATCAAGCTGTGGGCAGCCATATTAGTGTTCAATTACTGAATGTGTGGATTCCTAGTGAGACACTGCTTGAATGTTAGCCGAATGAATATGGTCAGATGAGGCTGACAAACGTCGTGGCTGATTTACCACTCCCAGCCCAAAGGCTGTGAGCCTCTACTACGATTCACTCACCGAACAGTTAAACAGCTTCGCGTAAGAGTTTGAATGAAGTAAGGCAACTCATAATTAGTTACAGTGGAGTGGAGAAAACAAAGCAGCATTACTCAACCTCAATCTGAACATATTACAAACCACAAAAATTGGTCATTATTTTAATGAGACAGAGGAAGTTATAGATCAGCCAAACTCACTACATCTGCGACACTTTGAGTGAAATCAGGTCTCCGATAACTCTGCTACTTGAGATTCTGTTTGGGATTCCGTACTTGAATATTTTGATCATCGATAAACCAAGAGTAATGACTCTCCTACGCAGTAGACTCTCAAACTTCAGATATGGAACCATGAGAATTACGGTCAGGTGTTAGAAGTCCCGAAATAAATGACCACCTAAGATTCGAATGGTTCAGAATCACCTCATTAACCCTATGCACTTATTCTTCCTTTCAAAACGAATGAATGCATCTCAACCGTGTTAGTTTATTCTCGTAATTGCCGTAAACTTCGGCTAATTTCAAACATAAGACGGTGCTTCTGCTATCCTGAGAACAAACGAAATCACCTGCAAAGCAGTACAAAATACAAGAATGGGTGCGCTTTTTCGGCAGGCAAAATAATTACACTAGAATCCTCATTAAACTTTGTTATTATTTTTAATACTACTCCGATGTGAGCAGGTTTCAACGGTGCTGTCCAGCCTTCGAGAGTAAGCGGAAGTACTACTTGCTGATACGAGTTATTGCTTGGGCTTAATTCCCCCCTGCATCAGTATAAAGTTTTCTGTTTTTTAACCCTGAAAAAATTCTGATGGTCAAATTTAAAAAATAAAAGGATTTTCGGTATTCAAGTTTTAGCGAAGCTGCTGGCTCCAAAGGTTTTTCCCTGTTGTTTATGAAGATCAAGGCAAATATTTCATATCGGAGGTGAGGAAAATCCATGAATTATTCTGAAAATCCAAATAGCTGGTTCGGAAATTCTTTATATCTCACAATAACTAGCGATTACTGCTTGAGTGTGATGATTTGTTGGTTCACTGACGCCATATGAACTCCACACTAGGCGAGTAAATCACAGGTAGTGCGATCAATCTTGTACTAGGAGGCAGCTGAATGGCGTTTTGCTCTTGTTAGCATCTACTGGTAAGGTTGATTGTGATGCATTCGAAAATTCACTCAGTATATAGTTTGGGCTTCGTGACTTAAGTGAGGTGTATCAATCCGTCGAGTAACGACAGTCAATTACGCATATTTTTCTTTTGTCTACGTTCATCCTCCACGGTGCTGTGGGTAGCTGAACGTGTATGACCCTGGTTGCCAGAATAAAAGCCTCCGAGCAAAGTAGGCAAAACTATAGTATAGTGTGGGAATATAATTTCATTGATCAATGGGATCACGTATATCAACCTACGTTATATTTAGATTGGGTTACTACCTGAATATTTTGGTAAAGTCCGTTTCTTCGGCCAGTGTAGTTTCATGGTTGTGCCTGTATGTTAAGGTCAAGAGAAATCCTTTTGTAATTTGGAATTCTCAAGTTTTGTTTTAAATTGCATCTAAACCATATTTGCCGAACATTCCAGAATATGAGAATTCCAGTTCGCATCAGTGTGTGCGTTGGCATCAATTTCATTTGAGCGGGCCTCGTTAATCACTTATATTTCTATAGCAGTAAACATAAAAACATCCATCAAAAATGAATTTTCTCTGCATCTTATTAACGGAGACAAAAGTAAGATTACAGAGGTTTATAAGTTTGGACCTGTTGTGTCGTATCCTGCTCAGAGTTTAAACGGGAATAGGAGCATTGATTATCCGATAAATCACAGATAGCACCCCAACCCTCCCCACTAAATACACAGTATAAAGATAGCATACTTGGCAAATCAAACGAATAGGATGATGTTGTGTGTATTACGCTCACAAAATAGTGCCGTGAATGACTGACTTTTGTCCAGGACCAGATTATCCCGAGAAACTCTCTCTCTCTCTCTCCTCGCTGGACGTAAGGTAGCCGTAATTTTCGATGCTGCTAGTATCACGGGTATGTAGGCTGCCCAGCGAGCCCAACAAATGAGGGCACCTATTGTTTCCGTCAGGGGATTCAAATAGAAGCCTTTCATTTAGAAGATGGGTTTGTTTCCCATCTAGGGGCTTGCTATACGGAGAGTTGCGGACGGCTCAGAAAAAGGTTTTTTGACGTAGGAAGTTACCCCAGAAACAAATCGCGTTAAATGCTGATGTATCACAAAAACGAAGGTTTTTTTTATCTGAATCAGAATGAAATATGTTCCGATTTGTTGGAGCACTTCACTTAAAGATGCCTAGAATGCTGGGGAAATCTTCACCGTTATGACTGAAAAGTCCTCTAATTTAAGGAAAAGCCACTTGTGTTTTGTTCCGTCCCACTAAGTCTATTGAGAACTCTGTTCCGCCTCAAAATCGTTTCCGTTTATTAGCACAAGACAAAGGATGTGCAGGTTACTCTTACATTCGCCCACTCGTTACGTACAGGGAATTGGTCCGACTGGTGTGGGCGACCACACATAACGGCTTGAATGCCTCTGGCAGGATCCGTCCAGTGTATTGATTCACGCCATCGATTGTCTATCCTGACAGTCGTGGTTTCGTGGACTCGGTAGGGGCCGGTGCTGACGCACAGTCTGCCAGTGAGACCAAACCGTCCGTCGAACGATGTGTCAGACCATACCCTCATAGCGTGGGTGAGTAATTGTTTTGGGGATGACGCCTAATGTCACTTTTTCCGAGAGGTTCGCAAGTTAAGTAACGCAAAAGGATTTATCTGTACACTAATCACTGTAAAACTTGTGAACGTAAATTCAACTTCAAAGTCTATTCCACACAATCCCCTTCAATACGGTGGATGCAAACTTCATCGCAAAAAACCTCTGTGTTCTGAACAGAGTAGCTAGAATCCTGCCTACAAACGGGTCATTGGAGTGGAAAGTTCAAGGTATGAAGACGCTCAAGGTAGAAAATTATTCCATCACCAACATGGTAGACTCCATGCCGATGAGACTGTGAAAGATCATGATAGATGGAAGCAAACCAAATGCCTAATACCACATACGATTGTTGTGTTCCGAATAATGTTTGGGTACGTTCACTGTGGGAAACTCTTTTCCATTGAACCGCAGAGGTTCACATTCCGTCGTAGCTGTGGCCCACAAATTATGACGAACGTGTGATTTCATCTGCATTTTGAGCATAGGTATTCACCACATGTAACCAGACCACAAGGTTTATTGTTCCGAAACCTCGCTACTACTAATTTTTTAGAGTATATGTAAAATTATTTCAGCCTGGGTGAACACCTTAGAGTACAACCATGAAAAGCACTTACGCGACACTCGTACCCATTAGTTTCGACGATACCATTGTCAATGGTACGTAACCACGGCCGCGAACAGATTTTGAACCCGAGCCTGAGAGGCGTGCCAGTTGCCTCTGCTCCACAGCGTGTTTGATCACCTTATGTAAATCAGAGATGAAATGCCTTGGCAAATATCTCATACAAATTGCTTGCCGGCGTTATTATCCACCGAATTCGCGCCACTTGAAAAAGGTATGCTCATGAAAAGGAAGCTAGTCTAATAGGTAGATTCGATTGGATACTGTATGGAAAAAGTTCGCATACCTCTGTCCTGGATTCACTCTGCAGTCCTGCGGGTCTCTTGCGTCAATGGATTTACTTGATTGAACATCACGGTGGATGATGAATACGGTAAACATATAATTGATGAAGTCGTCTCTAATGACAGTTGATGTTTTGGACTTTTTCACGACTATTGGTCGCTTGCTTATCAAGCAACTACGATCAACTTTTGGTCAACTATAATGTGCGTTGAGTTTCGCGTTGTATTTGTTCCATAAACATCCATATTTTTATAGAATAACGGTACTTTAAAACAGTCTGGTGTTTGTCCTCTTTGGGATCGTTCTACTCGAAGGACAACTCGGCTTTGTTTCCATTTACCGTACTACAAATTTCAGGGTAAGATAAACGTTCCCTAGACGCATAACTTTTTCTACCTGGATATGAATGTGTTATAAACTCTGGCGGCCACACAGCTTTTTGGTACTGTCTCTTGCTGAAGATTGTACCAAACAAGTTCATTTCCTTTTTCTCGCATCTGTGATTTCTTCAATTGCTACCTCAGTATCTTGTGACCAGTTGTCAGAATACCTAAAGTTCCGCTGCATATTATATTGCGCCACGGGAATTCTATGCATCCGTACGGACTCATTTTGTTCAGTAAACCATAACAAATTAGGCTTTATGAAAGAACGTGCACATGCTGCGATAAAATCCTTTCCTAATTCTATCGAAACCATGGTACATCCTGTGCGGAAACCATCAAATACAATTTACCAGTCAGAATATTGTATTTTAGATGAAAGCAAATAAACAGCTTGATTCTATGTATTTGAGAATAGATAAGATTACCATTTGTTGTGTTCATCTTTGTTCAGCAAGAAAACAGACAGTAATGCTGTGATAATGTGTGCACATACTAACCGCACGATCATCAGAAAGTTACTATTTGTTCAAACAATTGTCACAAAAATATGACTAGATCCTCCAAGTTATTCACAACACAACTTTTTAATACTGAGCCAGTACGTAGCTTTTAATCCATTGCGTTGTGCCCAGTTTGAGGTCAATCAACTTGATCACCGGAAGAACCATGATTGCCCACGAATGACCACGTCAGCCTGTTCTTATTTGAGGCTTTATTTTAGAGCGGACCCAAACCCATCTCCATTGTACTCCTCGCAAACCACAAGATGACTTTTGTTGTAAGATGATGTGGGATTTTATCAATGTATTTGCCGTATTTTTCTCTAGCTGACTTGCGTAGGATCAGCACATCGGGGGAGGGGGGGGGGGGTGTGAGTGAAAGTAATGTGAGTTGCGGACGACAAATAGTGAAATAGCTTGAACCCTCAGATCTGAATAGTTATCCTTGTTCGATATGTAATTGATTAGGAATATTTAACCCTGATGATCAGGATCAACGAATGGGAATAACTTCACTAACAGCGAGCTTTAGAGAAAACAGCTCTGAAAATATCCGTAGAGACCAAGCATTTTCCAGCAAGAACACAGTTTTGGATTGGAGTTTACTCAGTATTTCTGTACACGATCCACTGATTGATAGGAGGAAAATATTTGCGAATATATCAGTTATAAGGAAGGACCGATATTAGTCGATCAGTTGTCGATCTGGCTCAGTTTGGCTTCATTGAGGGAGATATATAATGCAAACTCTTAGTGTGCCGAAGAATAAATATCTGGAAAGAAAAGTCTGAATATGTCGGTAAATCCGCAAACTATTCTAGCCATATTCTGGAAACCGAATGAAACTAAAGTTGCTCCGAAACGTTCGCTAAGGTAAAACGAAATCATTCCATCCGAAGGAAACCCTGAATTAACTTTAAAATCGACGATGTTTCAGGACTTTGGGGAATATCAAACTATAATGTGCCATGTGATGTGCTAGGTGTAAAATCCAGTTTGTCACTAACACGTGACAAAGGTTACCCATGTTACCTAAAATATCAGATCATAACACGCACTTTTGGCATGACTTATTTAAATCGTGGTGCACATTAACCAAGAAAAGGTGATTATATCATTGATTTTTGTTGATAACCTTCTAAAAACCAATTCAAACTACGTAATTTATCGTTTTGGTTATATTTTCCAGTAATTATCATTGCCCGCGTGCTGAGAAAACCTTTGAAATCGTATAGTTTTTTTATGAATGTTATTAGTATGTAGATCGGCTTTTAAGATAATTTACCAGTTCACCTCTGTCTAAGTGCTTCCGTTTATACAGAATCTTGTTCAAAGTTTCACGTCTAACTGCTTCCTAGTCACGATTTTGCATTCGTAGAATATACTTAAATCACAGCCTACCGGTAATACTGCATGCATAAAACAAGCTAATAAACTTGCCGGTCCAATAGTGAGGTTGATATTTGTAAACAAATCGTCACAAAATGCAAAGCCAAGCCATTAACGCTGTGTAAAGCTATATTTTCACCACCTTACCTTACTCAGAAAAAGGCGTCTTTGCACTGAATCTGAAGTACGAATATGCTTTTCGATTGCTAGGGTCAGATGCATCGATTCAGCCTCGTTGTTCGTTGGGTTAGCTGTGACCCAAACACGAATAAATGTGTGGTTCATTTGTGATTCATTTGTGGGCTCTTCAATGAAGAGTATCCATTCACACTTCAGACGATTCAAATTAGATTCTAATGAACATATAAGATCGGAGTGTACAAGTATGAAGACGAGTGGGCAGAGGAGTACCGGATACGCATACCTGATGAGCGGCAACAACCGCGAAACCGGTAGTGCTCTTCCGGGGAAATTTTGTCCACACGTTTACATACTACTTACTATCAATATATATATATATATATATATCATTTACCCAGTAAATGAGGGTATTTGTGCAGCTATATGTAGCAGAGAGTTAGTAAGTGTGCAACAAATCCGGTAATTTGACAACTTGCTTCAAGTTGATGAACCTTGTCCGTTGTGAACGACAATATGTGTGAAATGTGTGACCAATTGGCGTGGAAAACAGGTGTGATGGCAGAAAACGTGAAAAGAGGTGCGGGGCTGGGGAGAAGTTGTACTCGGGAACCATACAAAAAAGACTTGTTACGGCCATGGTAACAACAACTGTTGCACGAGGTTACGTTGCTTAAACAATTCCGGCTTGAATAGTTGAATTGCTATGGCTTCTGTCATCATCAGCAACCGCCTGCGTATTCCATTCGCGTGAACTGTGGGAGTTGTCAGGACCGGTATGAAAGCTGTCGCAGTGTCGATTTGATGTCCGCTATCCACCAGATGTAGGATTGTACTATTGATAGTCCGAACGGTTCCTTTGAGTGAAGAAGCCGGGACGTGTTCTGATATCCTCTTCGACAGGCGTCCAGTCGTGTGTCCAGTACACTGTGCACTACAAGAGCACGTAAACTGACATAAAACAAAGGGTTGAGACTAGTGTGGCAACCTGCTTTTGGATAGTTAGACAATGCAAGGCTCGGCACTTGTTAAGATTAGGACATGTACAGCGGGGAAGGAATTCCAGAGGGCCTTAGATATGCGTAGCTCTAGTATTTCTAAGGTTTCGTCACCCTTGAACGGGACAGTTAGGAATATGTCCTTTATCCTGACCATTTGCACTTTCATTTTGTGTCTCCTCTCTCCCATATGTTGACGAATAAACGGTTCTTCGGCCTTCTTTCTGGGTACGCGGAAAGACAAAAGTCAGCTAAGTGAACAAAGTGACAAGGAATGTAAGGGATTAAGGAACCACGACGGATTAACGGCCCTGTTGGAGGCTGCCATCTTGTTGTTCGTTTATTGTAAGTGCTGGTATCTTACATTTACTGAGCCCGCGGCTCATGGACTTTCTTCTGCTCTTTGTGCTTTCGCAGATCACGCACATGCAACCCTTGTTGGAAGAGCACTGTGATTCTAAAAATGGACTCCCCGTCCATGCATGGTCCATTCGATTCAAGTGAGATTACAGCTGTAAACCAACTGTGGAGTGCTCAAGTATAAGGATGATTGGGCGGAAGAGTACCGGGTCCACATACCTGATGATCGGCAATAACTGCGAAACCGGTTGTGTGCTTCCGGGGAAATTTTGTCCTGTCATCCAGGTACAATGCCGTACTACTCAAATACAAATCGTATTTTATCTAGCACATTTTAGAAATGCTGAATCTCAAACAAATGACGATTTCTGTGTCATGCGTGGGCGCATTAACATCAACATGGACCCATAACGTTATTTAGCTTAACACTCCGATACGAGTTTGTATATGTGTGCATGTGTGTGACTGCACGTTAACCTCAGTTTGATTAGAAAGTGTTGGGACGTGAGTATACAATATTCGACGTATTGATTGATTGCAATGATAAATACCGCGTGAACCCGTCATTCACACGGATAGTGTGGTTCATTAAACAAATTAGAAGTTGGTGACAGGTAAACATGTCATAGCTTCCATCATAGTAGCTTAGAATTGTATTACTTTTTATGGCACTTTTCTAGCGTAAGATGTGCTAACGGTGACCTTGCCAACAGCGCGTTGCACACGCAGACTAAAAATCGATTGACGTGATAAATTTCTGGTATACATCAGAATGTTCATGCTTACCATAGTGCCTTCCTTCTTGAGTCTAGACTGAGAAATCAAAACGTCATCGTGTGGATTTTATTTTGGTTATAATTCATTATATCCATACATGCTCGACTTTGAAACTCGATTTATTCTCTGGTTTTCAGCCTACAAATTCCTCGTACTGTCAAAACCTGCTATTGTTGTCTGGGGCATTTTCAAGCAGACTGGACATCAGAGTTCAAAACTGCCCAGTGGAGGTTCCTGTTCGTCCCATAGACATATTGAGCTCCAGTTTGTTTCTAATGGAGATACACTTGCACAAATGCACATTTGCACATTTGCACACTACCAGAGTATCGTCTGACTCGAGTCCGTATGATCTCCCTCCTTCTCTCTCGAGTATGACATTATATCCAACTTTCAGTTTACACTTTGAACTTCCCTCATTGAACCAAATCTCGTTCAACTATGTGGACGTTCCACGTGCACTTCTGCACTATGCTGGCACCGTCTTTCTAACATTTGACCTTCACTCAGTGGCCTGGGTAGAGTAGGTTGCACTAGCATCCGACCCGCAAACGCCCACATATGCTTAGTAGTTCACCACCACTGTCTCACACATTTCTTTCCCCTGTTTCTATGGTAGTTTCGATCGATATTATCTCTGAGCTTAACTCGTATCTGTGTCGGCCCATTCGATAGCCTCACCTGGCCGCTCACCAAGGAATCCACTTTCCAGTTTACTAATACCCTGGCTTTCAGACAAACTATTGGTGTCATTGTCTACTCACGTTACCACGCTTCATTTTGGACTCACCGTCTGTTTAACTGACCCTTTGTGTTGTTCATCTGTCTGTGCCATCATCGTTTTTTCTTATTCTCGACCACGCCTCTTTGTATCCATTGGCTTGAACTGCCATCCGACCCCGTATCATGATTGGTCATCATTCGCCAGCCGTCTCATATAATGGACTCCACTTTGTTTATAGTATGGCTGCTCTCGACCCTGCCTGTGTGAGCTTTCTATCCCTTTTTGATTGGAGATTCGCTCTTCACTGACTATTCTGTAGATCGTGGCCGGGGGCCCTTGAATTGAGGTATGCATTAATTATCGCATAGCAGTTATTCTTTCAGAGCACACCTAGTTTACACACTTAAGTTTGTCTGATTAGGGATTTATGGTTGGCCTCCCGTGAGTCACTCAACCAAGTTACACAAATCCGCGAAGTATCAACTGAACAGGAATCTTAGAATGGACAACGAGGGATGATTTTTTACTATGTGTGATAATTTGAAAATATGCTCTGGGAATCGCAATAGTTGTGAATTACTCTGGTTTTCAGGACGTAGAAAAATGAACCGACGAGGTTAGAAACTAAAGAATTGTCGAAGCAGCATCCAAAATCTCCTGATATATTTGCATTGGTTCAAGCTTATGACATGAGGAAGGCGAATCAGCAAATGTGTGTTTTGAACTGTCACGGGAAAAGTGTTCGCTGTATCATCTTTCTGCATAACAAATGCTTTCCTCTACGACGAAGCACCTAAAGGGATCATCATATTGCGGAATGAGTTGTTTGCTTACTGAATCTTTACGAACTTTGAAGCATGCAGAAAATTATGTACAATAAACACGTGTAAAGGAAGTGCGAGTGAGTGCGGGGCGAATTTACGGCTTGTGATCCCGGAGACATTGGATAAAAAGCGAGAAGCTAGGAGCATTCGATACACAAAGTTAAAGGTATGCATGACGTATCAATAATATTTTGACCAATAGAGTGCAGTATCAACCCTCCATAGGACAAGATGGTTCGAAGTAGGAGATTACCACAAGAAGAAGCTGCTGAGTGGGAAATCAACCCTTTCTATGACGATTACCATGTTTTGGTTCTTTTATACGATGACAGTAGTCAACAGTAAAGCACATTTTCGGGTGACAGTATACTTTACCTGTCCTTGGGAGTCTCCGGCTAACAGATCATGCCTAGTGTACATAAGGATTTTTCAAAATCTTTCTCCATAAAATTTGTAAACCTTTCTGTTGCAGTGTGGATAGTTTTCCGACTCCTACTTACTTATGGCTTCGCTTCATTGCTAATAACCTGATACAGATACAGAACCAGGCATTAAGGTGTAGAAATATATGCGCGTCAATGTATTTACATTCATGGACAGACGTATATGTGTTTCCATGAGACGGTTATATATACAAGGAAGTTTTTGATTCCTCTTCGTAGTCAAATTATAGTCGTTCAACTTTTGAATACGAAATATTCAGGTAAAGTTTCCAATGTCTAAAATACAGGCTCCTTGTTCTAACAAATACATTCGGTGATTAATTGGTTTCTTAAGGTTGGTTGCTGAGTGTTTTTTTTAATTATCATCTATGCTCGAAACATTTATGTATCTGTTTGGCAATAACTAGGCATTGCTTTCGCACATGAACACACTCTACTACAGACCGTTTACCCCGAAATCCATTGTCGTACACGAATCCTCACCTAAATCCTTTTTGTCTTCAGTTATACTCAACCTGGTTATTTGGAATAGTTGTCAAGATATTTCTCCAGGGCAGGTCAACTTCATAGTGTTCGTCCAGCAAGGATATGGTACTGGCAGCAACGAAGGGATGATTTTCAACACAATCTCATCATGGAAATCGGCGGTGTATGGTAGGCTGAGCCTTTCCTTCAAGGGATTGGTTTCCCACTCAGTATAGTTTAACTTCTAACAAAGAGTTGTCCCTGATCTATGGGACTAATGACAACACCGCCTAAAGCTGTTTGATATCAAGAACAATTCCAAGGGATAATATACTAAATTGATTAAAATATATGTCACAATATAAAGCACATTATTTTCGGTCATTCCGGGAATAGTAAGACATTCAACTACTCCTGGTCCAAAACACTGAAGAAGCCATTAGGAGGGATCAGTACGAAGGGTACAAAGGATAATACGGGCAATTTCACGTGAACAATACATGTGACGTCTGTTACCATTCCCGCTGAAGTTGGAAAAATCCCAAGCGACCATCACACACTACTTACGACGGCTGACTCCAACATTCTAAACTATTACTCTCAATTAACCGCTAATAGTCAGAGGAACTGAGACAGTATTGAATCACATAAAATTTCTGCATTCCTGCGTGAAACTTTGGCAACGAATGTAGCATATAACTGGCACCTTTTGGAGGAAGTACCTTGGAATAAGTAGCATCTTAGCAAGAAAGAAACAATTATTTTGGAAGCCCCAGAGGATTTGATAACGGGTAGCCTCGGAAAGCTGGCAACTGAAGGCCCTTTTAAAATACGTTAGCCGTTAGTTTTGTGAAAGAGGCGTGCAATCACCTGTGACAAATAATTAAACGTGTATGAACCGATGTATGCATGTTTATGTTTACGTTGCAGTTGCCTGAGGAGAAACGAAAGGTTTTGCTTATGTGTGTCTGTTTTAAAATTAAGAAATGATTGGTTGAAATCCCAAAAATATTTTCATACTTCATACAAATTTAGTCTCTTTTGAGGAGAAGCTCCACATTGCCCTTAGGAAATTTAGTAATATTGAACGTTTATGACGCTACAGAAAGCGTTGCTGATTTCTGAGAGATCTATGTATGAGAACGAAACATTATTGAATGCAACTGAAATTGTTAGATGGAGAAAGCCGTGTGCACGCTATTTTCCACGGTTCTCGATGAGAAAGCGGATATGGATTTCAATATTGGTCCTGTGTATGATTTTCATCTTGGTGTACTTCTTTCACTTCAATGAGGAAAAACCCCGTATTTCATCCAATAAAGTAAGTTAGAAAAAGCCAGTTACCATAAATACTTCGCACCACAGCATTTAAGTAAAATATACAGAGGTGGATTTTTTCCCACTTTGTGGTCAACAACAATAATGACATCACTTGTGAGATCATGAGCGTTCCATTTCAGTATAATATGCATTTTATGTTCAGACTTTTAAAAACATCTGACATCATTTTATGCGATGGTAAACTGTCGTCCACGCCGATTTGCAAAAAGGTAAATGTAAATTTCCAATCAAAAGAGCTAATGGTTGAGAAAAGTGGTGTGCAGGATGGCGCACAATGGAATATGACAATACTAAGAGCTCTCTTTATTCTGAATTGCTTACAGTTTTTCACAGGGTAGTACGAAGTGCGTTGCCCCCTGGGCTGCCGAGCCATCCAACTTGTTACCACCGGACTCTATGCGTACGAGATACTCCCAAGTGCACGCGATAATGTTATTACGCTGTTGAGTAGCTCTTCGGACATCCGGCATGTAAATCAGAGCTACCTAGAAAGATATTGTTATCTCTAGTTGTCGAACAAAATGCACTTCATTACAGGGCACCTCGTCCGTACTTCTGCGTCTAGTTCATTTCACAGGGAAACGTTCTCAAAATTAGTTGTGGTAATGCTGCCCTTGAGTTATTATCAACAGAAGTACTGGTAGCTTTATAAAGTTGTTTCTCGTTTAAGGTGGCAGAAATAATTCCGATGACATCTGTTTTGGTCCCTTGCAGAGCCACATCTTCATTTAAGTGCTTTTTTCTCTTCAAATGCAATGGGATTGTTGAGAAGGCGTTGGTGACTTCCACTTCAAGGCACACAGTATGTCAGAGCATAAAACCCTAAATTCTAGGTGGTGTTTCGAAGGATCCACAACACAGATATGTACTTGTTCTCAGTCATCGATGCTTACGGGTTGAAAGATATGGCGCATCTCAAACACTTCGTTACCAGAATAACCCTGAGTGAAATAAGTCACATCACATACACATATTAAAGAATTCACACGAACTGAGACAACTGGTGATGTTTTTTTGTCTTCCATTAATTTCACTCCCCCTTCCTTTGGAGGCTCAGTTTCTTCCGTTAAATTTGCACCCAGACGATTACTTTACGAAATTCTTCGCAGTTGACGATACCTACCGGATGAAACGCCTTCGTATCCGGGAAGATAATTCATCTACTAATGGTTAATCTTTAGTAAACCACTTGCTTCCACACCACTCACTGATTCTCCAGTATTCGGAATTACATTAGCGGTATTTAAAAATAATACGAAAAAATACCCAAACAATTTCGAGTGAGGACCTTCCATGCCTAGTCGTGCATGACTAGCCCAAATAATGTGATCAGAAGATACCAGCACGGTTTCCAACAGGCAAATATACTAACGTACTCGTTACTCAAGTAGCCAGAATAAAAACCTAAGAAACACTTCTCGTATCGTTTCCGCCCCTACGAGCATGAAATTCAGTGTCCCATTGTTGTGTTCGTGGACTTCTTCTGACTGTCAGCTATGTTTTGATGTCGCACTTGTAATAGGAAAATGCGAATGTTGCATTCTTGCTTTTGGTTGGCAAATTCATCTCGAAAGTTTATTTCAAAGCAAAATTTTGGTCAACTCTCCAGAACCAATGACCTTTAATGCATCATGGGATGGAAATGAGCTTGAAAAGTGGTGGTAAGTTTCAAATACACGCAAAAATTTCTTATTTCTTCCTGATTTATAAGGTTCAAGTTAGGACTGCGCATGTTTTATTGAGGTGTGATGTGTTTTTCCTTTTTATCTGCATATATGATACCCATTTTGACAGATGACTGAAGGATTGCCACCTGAACGATAAAGAACTTGAGAAATTCATCATCCTGTGCTAGGGTACCACCAGAATTCACTAGGGAAATCATCAGGTTGCCAGAACTTGTTATCGATCACAGATGGCATTGAACATTTACAAGACGTGTTGCTCAATCCAAAAAAGGAGTATCTAAATGCCATTTCATATTAAATCTCAGAAAAATCTGTTCTTTTGTGCTATCAGACCAAGCTTTATCCCGCAAAAGATCATTTCCTTAATATTTGCCATACCGTATGTGATGAGTATGACAAAAGTCGACCATACTTCGAGTACCGTTTGAAGCAGTTATTGCTTACGAATGTAGTATTTAAAGCATCTAATTTTTGTTGACATATTACCCTAAATTTATTACTTTTGGCTGATCACGCCATTTTGATAACACAACACATTTCCATAGTGAGCTCTGTGGATATTATCAGCATATGACCGGCTTTATCCAGCGGCGTACATCTCTTAGTACTAAGGATGAAGTAAGGGGTACACATCCAGTCAAGGAAGATCAAACTCAGTGAGAATCAGTACATGTCTGTCACAAGGATTTCTGCCAAAACTAACCTTTCGTTTTTACTTGATCCGGCTCACAGTTGTCAGATCTATGTAGTACTGCAGTGAAATCTGCGGACAAGTTTACATCCGTTCCCAGGCGTCTCCACCCAAGTCATGCATTGCAGCATATTTCCATGTAAACTGATGAGTTTCCTTGTTTACACACCTGCAAATTTACGTATGTGAATGGCCACACGGCAACATTAGTCCTCTACAACTTCCCCATTCGGTTATACGGAGTATTTTGTAACCTCAGTTTATGCATATCAGTATGATCGTTAGGAAAAGGAAATCAGTTTTCTTATCAGTATGAAACAAGAAAGCCAGTGGTAGTAAGCTGGATAAGAGGATACGTTTGCATTGCTTCTCATGTGGACAATTTCTACATGAAATACATTAATATGTCTACTGATTCCCTATATAGTTTTTTGAAACTATATGGCAAACATCGAATTATCGCCAACATTTGCCGATCATTACAAATAATACGACCTACTGTAACTGATAAGCCAAAAAATACTGGCTTATCGAGTGAGGACGGGCTGGAACACAGACACATACTAGTTTTATCACTTCGTTTCACTGCGTAGGCTTTGTTTATATGTATCACATCATGGTCTCTCCAGAGTTTCCTCTTAAAAAACTAAAAAATATTGTTTACCCTCATCGTCATCACGTTTACAGAGTGATTGAAACAAAAGTTAAGGCAGGGATGATTGAATTGACGAATGAAATGCAATAACATTCACTGTATCAAATTTTTGATGTCAGCAAACGTTGTTACTGAACTCCTGCGTTCAATCTATAAAGCCTGTTGCCCCTTTGCTTATCATTTTTCCGGAGTTTGGAGTGATTCCTCTCCTAGTTGGTCCAGTGGTTAAATGAGTTACTCATATTTTGGCCTGTCGGTTTCTGCCGGGTTTTGTGACTTCAGGAATATGCATAACACTTTCATCCTACTATGAATAAGTTATTATTGTGGGAATTGACTTGTTTGTTCTCATTTCCCCTTTTATAGATTCCAAAGATTTATCGGGGCAGTTTTACTACTTGTATATACTGATATGACATATGTGAGATCAAAATACGTTTTACTTGACTGACTTTGTATTGCATGGTAAACTCTTTCCTATGCATTCGAAAAGCTGCAATCATTTCCAGCTGACATTTGAATCAAAATGCTTCACCCACCTCCAGTTATTTCCTACTATAGATTCGAGGGATAACTTGTCTCAATAAAATTTATGAGAAGGTTTCCTGGTTCACTTTGCCTATTTAATTTTCTCTGTTCCACTATTACGTAAAGGAAACTCGGATGTCACCCGTCAGTATGATGGAGTGTTTACCGAAGCCATTACAACACGCGCAATAAGTCATTTTACAATTGTACCCGATAGCATACGGCTTACTGATAGAGACTTTTTGAAGTAACTTTTCTACCACAATGGGTAATTCGAAACAATCGGGAAACGATGAGGTTTTTTTCATAGTGTGATCCTTTACTCTGTTCATTTTTTCCTACAGAATCCGACAAACATGTCGCAGAAAGTGGAGCTCATGCACATTTTCTTTTCTGTGATTGGAGAAAATAATGTTCCTCGTCTATTGAACACTTTGAAAAGCTTACTCTACTACCAGAATCGTGTACGACACGATCGTGAGAGATGCTTGATCTCAATAAGAAACGCAACAGTTTTGCCCTGTTCCAGAAATCGGAAAACTGTCTCACGGCGAGCAATTCACTTGCATTTGCTTTCCGATGAAAGAACCCGTGAAATTCTGCGTTCAAATATCAGTCAGTGGACATTGCAGAACGTCACATGGACAATCTATCCAATGGAAAAGCATCTCGTACGTTGTGTCTTTGAAGTTGCACATTTGTGTCATTTATCATAAAACCGTAGAAAACAGATGTTTTTTCTGTCATCTTATTCATTGACTGCTGCTGTTTCAGTAATGCGGTACCTATGAGTGTTTATCGATATTTCTGGCGAATTTAGTCAAGGGACTCTCCAAGAACTTGCTATCTACCTATTGTCCAACAAAAAAATCTAGTTGCAGTGATTTCATAGGCCAAACTTAGTGTGAAATTAGTGTTTGTGCGTCTCATTACATTCGTACTCAGATTGGATCTTCTCCGTTTCGCATCAAGCGTCGGTGGTGAGCCACGTCTATAGCATCCTGAATAATCCCTGATAGATCGAATAGTCTGAATCAACGAGACGATAAAATATCTCATTTAAGGTTGTCTTCGAGTTCCACGTCGCCAAAGAAATCAATTTCTGTTCTTATATTCCTCGAGAAAACCATCGTACGTTTTGAATTGCACAAATTGATGAAAATGAGCATAGGACGATTGATGTTCATAAGTGAGGCATGAAGGTGCTGTCTTTGGTTGACAATTAAGGATAGCATTTTTTCAACAGGTAAGGTGAATGCGCCACCAAGCCACCATGCACGTGCGAACAGTATCCTTTGGGTGTGTCATGTTGGACGTGAGCACGGTCATTCATGAGAGGAAAGTGCGTGGAATGCTCATTCCGTGAAGCGTTTGATCTTGGATATTTTGTGGGCCTCAGTAGTGTGTTTCAATGAACAAACCGATCTGGATATCCATCTCACATAAGAAATCATTGGGCTGCTCTAGCTGACAGATGAAATTCATTTCGTATGGGTTCTTTTTTTAGAAGCAACTCCATAGCGGATAAATTTCCGTCCATGATTCACTGCACGAATACCAGATAACAGGATGTAAATTTTTGGTTGCGTGGTTCACCGCCTGGATGACTGTCCTCTGCGCGTATTGCTCCGTTCATAGTCATGAAGCGGACCACAGCGTCGCCCAATACGTTATCACCTGTTATCAACAAAGTTGTCGTTTTGGAGGAATACTGTTTTCCTTTTGTGTTTTATTCATTTCCTTCTGTTATTTCAAATAGTTGATGGTCACGTATTTCGACTACTAAAAAGTCGCGTCGCTCTGATATTCCTCTTTTCAAAAGATGAAAGTTAAATGGATAAAAAATGTCCATTCGGCTGGACCCCCCGCTCAAATGAAGTTAACACTTGCAACTATTCTACCTGGATTTGTACACAAAGTAAGTCACTGTTTCCTAGTGGTATTTTTAGATTTCAAGCTATTCGGTTGACCAACGTCTTTTGTCACACAATTACCATTGTTTGTCTTCCAGTTATAGTTCCCCAAAGGAAATGATTTTGCCGCCTATGTGAAATCAAACAATAAGTGTACTACTAGGAGACGTGGAATTATTCACAGTCACGGGGACAAATAAGCAAGGTGGAAGATAGTCAAAACCGGATCAATATCGATGATGACAAAATGAATGCATAGAAAATGTCGATGGACATGTCCTAGCTATGCTGTTTACAATTCGTTGAAATCTCCGTTGGCACTTTCTTCACATAGAAAGTGACAGACGCTTTGTGGGAGCCATTCATGTGTGATGGGTGAAGTAACACTATATATATATGCTGGTTTTCCCGTATCTATTCACAGCACAATTCAAGCATTATGTGAACCAGTCTATTTAGATGAAAGGAAAGCTGACGAAAGGTGATTTTGTGTGCTCTTTGGTGACCGTCCGCCATGTTTTGTTCAATAAATTTGACCGATTTCCCCTTCACTTTGATGGTTTTACGCACGGAACGAATTTCTTATTGTTGTCCTCCAGGTGAACAGAATTTCAAGGCTGTCGGTAAATTAAAATGTTTCTCTTGATCATTTTTTCGTCGGTAACAATGTGAAATTCGGTCATCAGGTCCATTAGCTTTGCTGAATATTTTTGGTTAGCTTTACTTAAGATTTTTTTTGTGAGTATGCAGCAATATGAATGGGAACAGGGAATTTTGTTGCTCTATTACACAGCAAAAAGTCGTTCATCAACGTACAGCGAGAAACAGCTGGGCAAGCCCCATTGACCACTGCATTTCTAACCACGTTGCAAGTGGAAAAAGAATCATCATACAAGATGGAGCTGGAGTGGACCTACACAGGTGAGAAGAGGAAAGAGCTCTTTAGTACCCAACACTGGGAATATGCAGTCTAACCGTACAAACGAACACTGATCAATGATTCTGATTCCAGAAGAAGTGACAACACGATCGCCACTGTTAACGGTTTTCCGCCATATCTTTCAAAGTATCCAGCTAACTGGTTGACGGATCTTTCGGAACCCAACCACGAAGACTTGAGGTACCTACTTTTCCTAGGTTTGCTGTACATTTTCTGATTCCCCGTTGACAAGTCGTCTTCTGATCTCCACGTGGTTTCTCCCACTCCCTAGGAGGAACGAAAAACGGGGCAAGGTACGGTAGGCGTGTGTTTGCCGTACGTAATACGCGCCCCAACCAGCGAAGTCTACTAAGTTGGATACGCTGATGGAACTTTCTCTGAACTAGCACCCAATACTCCATTTCTGACTTCAGCTCTCCTTACTCGGTCTTTCCACCCAATCTTAGCGGTACTACGCAAACATCTGTGATCGAAAACCTCAAGACGACTAATATTTTCTGCAGGCAAACCTTGGTTATAGCAACTATACAACAGAACTGAACGTACCGCGGCACAGTACACACTAAATTTCAACTTCAGCGAAATTTCAGGTTGGAGCCATAAGTGCTTCAGTCCAGCGTACGCCGCACGAGCCTTCATTAAGCCCGTGCTCACCTCTATTACAGTGCTCCCATTCGTCGTCAAGCTACTATCGCGGTAACTAGAAGGGTCGATAATTGTTTGTTCCTCCTCATCAATCATCAAGCTTGGAATCGTCGGTGTTCAGTATTGCAACGTCAATTTACACTTTGAAACTGCAAAGTGTATGCCGAATGGAGCTACAGCTCTTCCTAGTCTATCTAGCACACGTTGCGCATGTTCCGTTCATTACAACAAGCAGATAAGGTCGTCGTAGTGCTGTGTCGGAAACTAGTTGTAGACGGGAATAACCGATTGTCTACACAAAACTGGAGAAGACTATCCCCGTTATCTGTGAGCTGAGTGGGTAAGGCACAACACCCACCTAAACGAGCTCCAGACGCACTAAGTTTGCCAACGTGTGCAATAAAATCACCAGCCTACACTACAATGTCAGAACCTTTGCTCTTGCGAAAGAGAGCGGCGAATTCACCATAACACTCATCCTTGTGCAAGTCAGAGCTGCAGTCTGCTGGGGTGTATACCGAGGTTACAAACAAGCGGCTCTTACCACAACTATCCTTTTGAAAGACAACCGATCTCCGAAGTCTCACAGTACATGAACGACTATTAACCCGTATCCAGTCTAAAAGGACAATCTCAGCTTTGTCAGTCAAGACTGTTTCTACACAACGCTGACCAGCGGCTCTGGCTACTTCGTCTCCTGAAGTGCGCAGAAAATACCTTGATGAGATAACAGGAGCAGTTAGTTGAATCACAAATCCTGAATATGCTTTTTACCTACACAGAAGACATCAATCTTCAGAGAATCTATCATGAGCGTTAGACACGCCTGATGATCGGCCTGCACGAAGGTATGCACGGTAAATGAGCCGAGATTCAGGGGTTGACGAGGCATGAGAAAATGCGAGTTACAAGACAGCGGATTATTCTCCACACTATACGGCAATGAGCCGTTGTGAGTATCGAGCATGTTATCAGTGGGAGCATTATGGGTGGACAGAGAAGTCAAAGTGAGGTGGTTAGGGACAGAAGACCAAGGTTGAATAACAGAGAGGGAGCTCTGAGCAGTAGCCCACTTATCACTATCCACCCCGCTCGATGCAATGGGCAGAGCGGTCCTGAGTATCCTGCGCGAAGACCGATACAGTTTGGAATTCTTTGTATTTGTGGAGTCCATGGGAGATTTCTATATTTTTCAAGGTCATTTCAACATGTCTCTCAATTTCCCACCCAAATTTGTACTTTCGTTTGTCACAGATTTGTATTTAAATGGAATCGCAAAAAGAAGTGCATTCTAGGGTTCGTGATTCACGAACATTTTCCAAAAGTTGGTTATTCGGTTCGACGATGTTTCAAATTCACTGAGCAAGAATTGTGTGTGGAATTTCCCTTTGGATTTAATATAATTCCGAACAGTTATGTAAGCGAATTTTACGTAAGCTACAATCATCTGTTACGTTGTTTAATACTGCCGACAAACTGAATGAGGTTTGACAATAAGTGGGACGATTTCGCAGATTAGTTTGCGCAAGTTCTTCAAACTTTGGATAGGAACAGTTACACAGATCATGCTTTTATTTTTGTGTTTACCATGATGTATCTCAACGAGGTAACTTTTTGCCTGTTGAATCCTGACGAGGGCACCGAAATTGGGATGGCCTTCATTATTTCACCAAACCACCACACAAACGCTGACTTTAGTTATTTTATACGGACTTCCATTTGGAATCCGAGGAGGCTCCCGTGACGTTTTTCTTCCAATTTGACTTGGTCTAAATTTGGCTGATGACTAATCTCAACGTTGTTTCTTGTTCACGCAAGTGCACTCTCACAAGGAAAGATTCGGAGCGCATACTTTTCGAAATTGTAGCCACGAATTCTTTTGATTTGTATCCTGCTCTAGTTGACATCTGTGGTTTTGCAGATCGTTCTCCTCAAAATTTAGTTTGATTTATTCTCATTTATGATTTGGTCTTGATAAGAAGATACAACTGTTATAAATTTGTCGATATTCACGCACAGGCTGAATTAGGTCAGGCAAGATGACAAATGGCTCAACAAAGTATCTAATTTCAGTTTAGTCAGCAACATGTCCAAATAGCACAATTTACGGATACTAATTTCTCTCGGATGTCGATTTATTCTCGCAGCTTCTTTCTGCCATTTTCATCATATTATTTTTCCCCACCTTCACTTCTGATCCTGTGGCTTGAGCTCCTAAAAAAGCAATAATCATATCCTAAAAGTAAAATTTTATTGGTCTTGTTTTTTTCAAGGTCATTACCATGGACACCGATATGTTGCTCAATCATGACGTCGAAGAATTGTGGAACTATTTTTATCAGTTCAACAGTGAACAGGTAATGGAGTTTTGTTGCACATTTGATATAGCTTTTCATTGATGTTGAGCTACTGTAAAAATTTCTGTCCTTTACAAAAGTAACATTCGACTGACTCTTTGGACATATCCTTATAAGGAAAAAGGTTCGAAAACAAACAAGCTCATTTTCCCTAACTTTATCGTCTGGCAAATGCACCCACATATACACAACAGAACTGCATATTTTTGGAATAATGCCCACTGTATCAAGTTCAGGTTCTTTCTTCAATGTTGTAGGTGTAGTGGAATTCAGAAAATGGGGACCTTCTTTGTTCGTGCTTACGAACATTCGCCAAACAAATTAAATCTGAGGCTGGTTGGCTGATCCTGTCACGGGTTGAAGACCACGGTCCAAGTCATCCTGATTTTATCTTCATTTTCAGATGGTATCCATGATGATTTTACAAACCGCTTGTGCAAACAAAGTGCTGGGTTCAACAGGCTGATTACTACAGCCTCCGACAATCAAAAATAGATTTGACGAACATCCTTTTACGAATTATTGAGTACTTATTTTGAAATCTTCGCCATACAAGTGGGGCCCTGAGCCGGAAAGTTACAGTACTGTTGGAATATCCACAACTCTCCTATATCCAAGCCCTAATAAAACCTACTTGCTTTCCCTGATTCTCTGAAGTAGCTTCTGCTTCATGTTGCGTACGGGGATGGATTTTACTTCTGCAATGGTCGCTTAAAGATGTAGTCTGCTACATCATCGAACAATACCCTCATATATAGGAGTCAGTTGTAGTTTGAGTAAGGGTATCTTAATGCTGAAAGACCGTGAAGGAATGTCGATATACTATATATTTGTACGAAAAAAACTGCTGGGATGCAGATGGGGACCGACCGGTGGTTATATGTGTAATCGCTAATGATTTATTGCGAGAATGAAACAGCTATACAATGTTCTTTCATTGATCTCCAGTTGAGTGTTGATACTGTATGGTGGATGGTTCCGTATAAAAAAATATCTCTCTTGCCTTGGAACCCACAGTGAATTGTTATCTGTCCACTTACGCTCATTTCCGAGTACGCACTCTGTAGGTCTACATTATTGTCATACATGTGCTGCTCCAAACGGTTTTCTTACTAATGTACAGTCAAAGACGTTTTTAATACTTAAATACGTTTATCATTATTTCCGTTCAACATCGACTTCTAGTTTTATTTGCTCGTCCACCTATTTTATTGCGTATACACAATACTCTGACCGCGAGTGTGACTGGGGCGTTACCGGTCGATGAAAGCAAACCTCCTGTGATTGGTTCGAGCTTTCTGTCGTCCACCCGACGCTCGTGGGAACACCTTATCTGTTTGGACTAGGTGAGCCCATCCAACTGTGCATTGACTCGCTGTCGGAATGACTAATTTGCCAAATGCGATTAGGAGGGACGATTTTGTAATCTTCAACTGTACTTTTGGCTAGTTCCTTCACAAACCGATTTGTGAACCAATTCTTTCTGGCAGTAATTCACCTAACGAATATATTCCATTTTCCGCTGTACGGTAAGATTTAATTCGTGGTCACGTATTTTGCGCTTTATTTGCAGACGAACGAAAGTAATTACACATTTTTTTGTTGACGCAGATACTTGCATACGCTTGGGAACAGCAGTCCAACTCACCCACTTGTGTAGAACCACAAGTGTCCAAAATTCCGGTAGGACTTTGATCACGATTTTTCCCTTTGGTACACTGTATGTCTAATTTTATGATACTTCCATTGTATGCTGCTTATGTTGTCATTGGTTTTCTTGTAATTCTTCCCGGTTCTTTTATTCTATGTTTTATAATTCCAAACTATTTTGGATAAGCAACTGATCAAGCATACTAAAAGAAGGAAAAATAATATCCCGTATGTAACTTGGCTTCGTTTTCTGCGGAGATAATGAAAAAAAAGTGAATAGCCCTCTAACGGGTTGGTTTCAATTTTACTGCCAGAGGATAGAAATCTTTTGGAAGATTGATTTCTATCTCTTCCACGAATAATTCTGACCGAGGTTAACAGGGGTCAAGCTTTTCCAATGATAACTGATCCTAATATTGGAGTTTCAGTGCTGTCTGTTTTTGTCTGTTACGGTACACTCGGTGAACAGATGGTTTCATTAATGAATGCTACTGAGAACGGGGGTATCGCTTGAAGTCCAGATGAATCTTTTTTTCATATAATAGTACTCTATTATGCACCTAGAAGTTAATTTTTTTTGAATGAAGATCAGTCGAAATCATACTCTTATCCACACTTTTGCTGACTCTGATTGAAATACTGACGGTACACAAAGTTTTAGGCGACAGGTGTTCGGTATGATCGACAGGATTATTTTGTGACCGCTCTTTCTGTATTTTCTTCTCACACTTTCTAGGTTTTCATTTCACATGCAAACTCAGGTAATAAACAAAGGCGCAAACATGGATGGTATGAATGGCCCAATGGTCACACTAGAACAACATTGCAGGGAGTGTGCAACTGTTGTGAATTATTCACCTCACACCAGCTGAAGAGCAGCATACCACGCCATGCCACTCCAAGCCACCTCAACCCAACCAGGTCCTATCTCATACCACCTAACCTCACCCATTGTATTAATGACCTTGAACCAAGCCAACAACCAAGCCAATGCACTATTTTGCTTGGCTGACTGTCCTATGGACTCCACCTCTCACACAAGAACCTCAGGTCATCTGATTATCCTTGCACTCGGAAGGACCAGACTCAAGTTTTGCTCTTGTTTAAGCTCACCAGTGGTGCGTATTCTCTGCCGCACCTGAGGTTTGAACCAGGGCCTTTTCTCCCGGAGGGAGTGTGTTACAATTTCTCCATCCCGCTACCGTCCGCGCTGATCGAAATCACTGAGTCGTCCCCTATGACTGCCAGCAGTGTCCGACAGCTTTGACTGGAGGCACGTCCATCTTCGTTGATACGCGCACACATTACAATACCAATAAATCAACGTATGTGAACACTCGTTCATATATGGCTTATTCAACTAAAAAATACGTTTACGTCTCGCGGGTACAATATCAAAGTCCATCTCCTAATAGACAAAACCTGATTCTGACAATGATTTCAGGATATTGGTTTGGGTTCATTCTTTAGTGAGGATCATTTCTGAGAGCAGATAGCCCGAAAAACCCCGTATCGGAAATACTTCATATTTGATAGATGCGTTGAGAATGTTGGGATAGTTGTGAGAATTTGTCTGAAATCTCAGCAGCCAGATTTATGTGGTACGGTAAGATGGTATGGGCATGCTGAGGATAATTTTGGATACGTAAACCATAAGTTTGCATCTGTCTATGATGGTTGCTACCCTACAGTAACAATGATACCAGTAGTCGACATGGCAACGAAACGAGGCTTGAATAGATAATGAAGAATTAGAGAAAGCATTGAACTGACATTGAGGCTGGGGAAGTGTTTCAGTGCAACTGCGTCACTGACCGTGACACTCATTACAGCCAGTAGGTGGAACCTGATCACCTCAGATAAGAGGCTTGATAAATTCAACCTACCAAATACTCGTCCATCGTACGAGATACGAATAAGAAAATAATGAAACTTCTTTGCGTCCTCTAAGGCTTCCTCAATGAAGACGAGGACTGCCGTGGGGACAGCATAGTCCTGCATTAGTATTCTGCAGTCGAACGTGAAAAAAACATTCAAACACAGACACAGTGCTAATGAAACTAATTTGTGTAAATTTTAAGCCACTTGGATGTCCAAAAAAGTAATTACTTTTGGCCTATTGGAAGGCAGATAGCACGCCATTTTAGCGGATATCTATATCTCTAATTTCGCAGAAACTGTAAAATCTGTGGAGCATTTCCGGCTACACTATCCAAGACTAAGTTTGAGGAATGGAAACCTGGACGTTGGCCACTTATTGTGCGGAACTTAGCTATATGGGCACCACAAATACGAGCCCTAGTTTGGCCTTTCATCAAGGTAGTTATAAACGTATAATTACGGGAAGTATATGTTCTTGTCGAATAGGAAAGGTATGGTGTATACAACATTGATAAGATCGTAGATAGACTTAAATATCGCACACTTTATGGGTGGCAGTTCTGCGCTTGCGAAGAATGATTATACCAACAAGAGTTGACCGAAGTACCCACCATCGATATGAAACCCAGCCTGTCCCTTGCGAGTCCGCCCATTATATTTGTTGTATGTCCAACGAAGAATGAAAAGCACCAACTGCTTAGACGCTATCGCTATTGGGCTTATATCTCAAAGTTGGGCGCAGGTCGGCTTGAGCCGTTCTTGAAGATGGGGACACCAATCGATTCTCCCCACGAGGACAGGACTGTCTCAGAGAGTCAGACCTCGGAGAACAAAACTTGATGTTGTCTAACAATATCCATTCCGCCATCTTCAAATGGGGCTGGGGAAAGGTTACTGGAGCCCGGCCCTTTGTGACGTCCTAGGGATTCGATTTCCTTGCTGATCTCGGCCGCAGGTGGATCTGTCGAAACAAATCACGGGGCGAGTGCCTGAACAGTTACAGGAGGGGCTGACGCTGGAGGCCAGCTAAACTGTGCTTTGAAGTTCTCCTCCTGGCGTACATGGCATCTCTACAGACTGTGGATAGGGGAGCCATCAGCTGTGCAGATCGTTCCGCTCACATCTAATATCTACCTACCGCTGACTCGGACGAGGTGAAACAGCTTGCAGGAATTTTCCACAGCTGCAGCATGTTCCGTCCCCAGCGCGTTACGGGACTACCAGATTTATCAAACCCTACGCAGACTTGCTTTGAGTTCACGTCCCTTTGTGTGCCGGGTTGCTTCACGCTCACTTCCAGCCGGGGTGGACTGGCTTGCATCAAGAAGATTTAGAGACCCAGCAGAAATCCAGAATGCCACGACACGACGAGTCAAGCCACAACTCGGCATACCTGCAAGATACAAAACATTCATAAAAATAAACGACGAATGCAGGTTGGTATTATCTGAAAGCACCTCATTCGAGAACAACCAAATGACACTAGCTTTCATGTCTCTTGCTAAAATCACGATATCAGCTTTTTTTCTTTTACGTAGGAGATCGTGTAACTTTTGATAGAAGAAATCTTTGATTGCATCTGGGCTGAAATCTATGAGGGCATAGTCCCAGGCGACACAGAAAGCGGGTCTATGGGGACGGCGTTCGGTTACTTTGCCCGAATCCCTAAGTCTCACTGTGCACAACCTACTGTGTACCAGGATCCAGTCAAGTAGAGCAGCCTCAGCCCTCTCACTGAGCCACACCTATGCCAGCAAGAATGGCAAACAGCCCCAGGGTCTTCAGACAAAGGCATATGAAACTTTTGCAGAAGAACTGGAGGAGGGTATCATTCGAAAGGCAGACCTGGAGTCTTGGATGCGAGTCTCTTGAATACAATACACGTAGATGGCAAGGGTTTTCAGCGTACAAACTAAATCTGCCTTTTGTCCTACACGCCACAAAGCTCGCACATTAAATGTGGCTAGGTTAAAATGAGGCATTTGACGAAGAACAACATCAACTGAGGGAAGCGGATTCCATGAGCCTTGGATAGTAGACGAAGAAAGACGCGAGAGAAAACGAACAGATCTTCCCTCAGATTTACCACCGCAAGTACGACCGGATGCATTTACGAAGAATATGAAAATGTCTGTGTTCGAGGGTGAGGTGTGAAATTATCGAAATCAAAGTGTATGTACGGAGTGAGAACATCAACGCGAGCAAGTTTTCGACGAACATAACAGTCGAGTTGTGAAATATCCATCAGTTGTGTTATTGTTAACTTCAGGAGCTGTTGTACCACTCAGTTGTCCAGTCCAAAGTAGACATTTTTATTTGACCTTGAACATCTAGACTTTGCGCAACCAAGCTCGTCCTGCAAGACAGGAGCTTTGGCCCAGATGAGCCGGTTCACTCGCCTCTTCCGGGTATGTCGGGAATCCTGTGGCTGATTGCTCAGTTTACACACCCTTCATATGAGGCTAGACATACTGGGTGCCCAATACACTCCTCGGGCACAGATATCGATGGGTTTACTAAAGTACTTCTCATAAGCCATCAGTGGTCGGTTTGGGATCAGGGTTTAGCCAACTCCCTTGAACTGACAATTGGTCAGCCAATCCGGTCTAGTGTGTCGAGCTTTCGAGTTCACCCTCACACTTCAGTGAAAACACCTCCACCACGAGAAGGCGGTACGTACGCACATATGCTCTCCTTTACCCAGTATTATATGAATAAATGCCTCAAGTGGTATATGGGAACAATGTGTTATTATTACACGCTTGTTGACGATTCGACAGTCACATCCTGTGAAATATATATATATATATATATATATATATATATATATATATATATATATATTTCAATTTAATGTTTGAAATTCCCACTGCGAATCAAGCTTGTTTCTTTACATATGGTTTTCAGATACTTTCTACCTAGCCCTGGACGCGATTCTCAGTGTGTTACCAACTCCTGTGCCATATTCGTCTTTCACCCAACTATATGGATTCAGAATTGAAACTGAATCTGTCCCACCTCCATGCCGCTGTGGCAACTTATATCACACACCGTAAAAATGTTCACCATAAACTTGAACTTCCCAGTAAATAACATCCAGGATGTATCGATTCATCTGGATCTTGTTCAAAATTCGTTTACAGTGGTTCTTCTCCCCATTCATATGCTATGATTGTTCGCTTCATGATGTTCGCTTGAGAAGAAGCCCCAGTGAACCAGGGTGTGTTCCATAACGGTTCTTGCACTGTGAATATCTAAAAAAACGTGAGTGAAGCTGATTCCAAATGAAGACGTTTTCTGCTCTGTCTACTCAGTTTTCACACCTTAGGTTCTTTGGCTTGCGTCTGGGGTACGCTGAAAGATAAAAGTCACCTAGGTGAATAAGGTGATAATAAATGTACGGGATTAAGGAACCATGACGGACTAACGGCCTGATTGGAGGCTGCCATCTTGTTGTCCGTTTATTGTAAGTGCTGGTACCTTACATTTACTGAGCCCGCGGCTCATGGAGCTTCTTCTGCTTTATGTTCTTTTGCAGATCACGCACATGCAACCCTTGTTGGAAGGGCACTCCCCTTGCGTGTTACAAAGACTCATCGCACACACACATTGAAGGCGAAACTACACTTACAGCTAATGATATCATGAAAGCAAATCGTATTTTATCTAGCACCTTTTAGAAATGGTGAGTCGCAAACAAACGACGATTTCTATTTCAAGAGTACGCGCAATAACACCAACATATACCCATGATGTTATTCAACTAAACACTCCGATAAGAATTTGTGCTTGTGTGTAAGTGTGACTGCGCAGTGGCCTCAATTTGATTAGAACTTGTTGGAACGTGAATATACAATCTCCGATGCACTGATTTATTGTATGCTGATTAACACATGAACACCTCATGCACAAAAAGGTATGGTGCATATGAGAAATTAGAAATTAGTGAGAGGTAAACATGGCGTAGTTTCCATTATAATAGCTCAGAGGTGTACTGCTTTTTATGACACTTTTCTAAATTAAGGTATGCTATCCGTAACCATGCCAACAGCGCGTTTCACATGTCGACTGAGAATTGAATAATGTGAAAATTTTCTGGTATACATCAGAATGTCTGAGCTCACCACAGAACCTTCGTTCTTGAGTCTAGACCGAGGAATCAAAATGTCCTCATGTGGGTTTTATTTTGGTTAATACTTATTCTATTTATACAAGCTCGACTTTGAAACTCGATTTATTCTCTGGTCTTCTATCTACAAATTTATTGTACTGTCAAAATCTGCTAGTGTTGTCTGGGGTTTTTCATACCGACTGGACATCAGAGTTCAAAACAGCCCTGTGGAGGTTCCTATTCGTCCCATAGACATACTGAACTTAAGTCAGTTTCTCATAAAGATAAACCTGCACACATGCACACCACTAGAGCATCACTTGACCCGAGTCGGTATGTTCTCCCTCGTTCTCCTTCGAGCGTCACTTTGGTCCTTTGGTAGTAGAGAAGACATTATATCCAAGTTCCAGTTTACTTTTTAACTTCCCCACTGAACCAAATCTCGTTAAACTGCCTGGGCTTTCCCATTGTACTTTCCTATCTACTCCTGGAGGCTATCTCCGCTGTGTTACCATCGTCATTCTAAAGTTTGACCTTGACTCAGTGGCCTGGGTCGAGTGGATCGCACTTGCATTCGATCCGCAAACAGCCACATATGCTTAGTAGTTTGTTCACCACCGCTGTGTTGCACATTTCTTGCTATGTTTCTATGACAGCTTTAATCGATGTTATCTCTAAGTTTAACTCGTATCTGCGTCGGCCCCTTTCGATGGCCTCACTTGGCAGCTCATCAGTGAGTCCACATTCCAGTTTGCTGATACACTGGCTTTCAAACAAACTATTGATGTTATTGTCTGCACACATTACCACGCTTCATTCGGAGCCTACCGTCTGTTTAACTGGCCTTTTGTGTTGTTCATTTGCCTGCGTCATCATCGCTCTTCTTATTCTCGACCCAGCTTCTTTGTATCCATTGGCTTGAACTGCCATCCGACACCTTATTGGTCATCCTTCTCCAGCCGTCTCGTACAATAGCCCCCACTTTGTTTATTGTATGACTTTGCTCTCGACCCTGCCTGTGTGCGTTTTCTATCCCTTTTTAATGGAGATTCGCCCTTCACTGACTATTGTGTAGATAGTGGCCGGAATGCCTTCGAATTAGGATATGCATTTATTAGGGCATAGCTGTTATTCTTCCAGAGCAGACGTAGTTTACACACTTGGCGTTGTCTGATTATGGATTGAGGGCTGGTCTTCCATGAGTCATTCTATCAATGTACCCAATTCCGCAAGATATCAGCTGAACAGGAATCTAATACTAAGCAGCAAGCGATGATTTTCTGCTACATGTGATCATTTGAAAATGCTCTCTGGGAATCACAACAGTTGTGAATTACTCTGGTTTTCAGGAGGTGGAAAAGAGAACCGAAGTGGTTGACAACTGAGAATTGTCAGAGCAGCATCCAAAATCTCCAGATATATTTGCATTGGTTCAAGTTTATGACATAATGAAGGCGAATCAGCAAACGTGTGTTTTGAACTGTCAAGGGAAAAGTGTCCGTTGTGTCATCTTTCTGCACAACCAATGCTCTCCGGTACGACGAAACGCCTGAAGAGATCTTCAGATAGCGGCGTGAGTGGTTTGTGTACTGAATCTTCACGAATTTTGAAGCTTGTAGATAATAATGTACAAAAAACGTGTGTAAAGGAAATGCGAATGAGTGTTGGGCGAATTTGGGACATATGATCCCGAAACGTTGGATAAAATGCGAGGGACTAGGAGCATCGGATACATGATGTATCGATAATATAGTGACCGCCACAGTGCAGTGTCAACCCTCCTTAGGACAAGATGATTTCAAGTGGGAGATTACCACAAGAAGAAGCAGAATAATCCTAAACCTTTTGAATGTCATGCATTCATGTTCAAGAACAGAAGGGTGAATTCTATACCAGAGTTCACAAGCTCTTATTGCAAACTGCAGTGAATCGGTATTGATGAAAATCATAATCGATTTAGTCTGGTGCGTATTTCTTCCGTACTGGTTTGAAGACAACGAGTCGATAATTTTCTCAGCAAGCAGATGGAGCAAACACATTTTAAGACCATACACCTCTGTTTCATTCTACGCGAAAATATTTTGGCATGCACAAAGCCCAGATTGACGAGGCTAAATTTAGATCAAATGTTTCTAACGAAACGTCACTAATCTGGCAATTTTTTGACCGGGTCTTTAACAGAAATGAATTTTGCAGTGCTCGGACCTCAGTCGATATTTAAATCGATCCTAACGATATTTGTTTCACAAAATGATCATTCACATTGGTGTTGGATTAAAGCTGAATGCTTCCTACGACATCCTCACTCAACCATTATCAAAATCAGTTTCACGCGTATTTGAGAATGCCATCACGATAAATCTTGATCTCGAAATGATCAACTTCCGATTCGCTGCAGGTTCCATCCATTCGAAAAATAAAGCTTTTCCCTATCGGAACAAAGCTCTCAGAGCTCCTCATGAGAGGAACCGAATATATGACACCAAAACTTTCACAATTCTTTGAGCATATCCGATACTTCATGCATAGTCACGTCCGGAAATAGATGATTAACCGGCCAAAATAGTGTGAAAAATCAATCATTTCTATGACTATTGTATGTTTTGGTTCTTTTATACGATGACAGTAGTCAAAAGTAAAGCACATTTTCGGGTAACAGTATATTTCACGTGTCCTTGGGAGTCTCAACCTAACAGATCTTCCCTAGTGTGTGTTTGAACTCTTCAAATCCTTTTCCTTAAAATTTTGAAGCCCTCCTTTTGCAGTTTGGACAGCTTTATGACTTCCATTTATTTGTAGCCCCACTTGTTTGCTAATAACCAGAACTAGGCATTTAGGTGCAGAAATAAATGTGCGAAAGTGTATTTACATTCATAGATAGATACAGTTACGTTTCCATGGGACAGTTATATATAGAAGAACGTTTTCCACTCCTCTTCGTAGTCGTATTATTGCCGGCACAAAATCCAGCCATAACCACCCCCCGGTGATTGACGGACTGAAGCAGAATCATCAAAACGTAATTCTCAATGTCCATGTTATTGAAGTCCGAGATACGTATAGCAATGCTTGGGTATTGTTATTTAATTTCATCTAGTTCTCAAACTTTCTTTCACGCTCAATCTGTCCACAGAGCAGCATGCTGCCGGTTTCTTTCCGGCTCAAGATGTTGAACTTCTGGATGCCAAATATGCAGATTGATCTTCCGTTACGTGGGATCCGGACTCTACGTACGCTCACAACCAGCCACGTGCACTTCGTTCCATTGGAAAGTGTCAGACTAAGCCAGTCCAGTAATTGAACCCGGGACATTTGCGGTGCGTTATCAGCTTCTCGATTTTGCACCGCCGGATATTTTGCTTGTGTTATTCAAATGCGGCTGGGTCAGCTGGCAGAATATCTGCCTTGCAAGCGAATCGAAGAAGGTTCGATTCCGACTAGCAGCGTTCGACTTTTGAGTACGAAATATTCAGGCTAGTTTCCAATACCTAACATACAGGCTCCTCGTTTTAAAAACTACATTCTGTAATTATTTGGTTTCCTGAGGTTTGTTGCTGCGTGTTGTATTAAGTATCATTTATGCTCGACATATTTATCTATATGTTGGGCACTAACTATGCATTGCCTTTGCGCATGAACACACTCCATTACAGACTGCTTACACCAGAATCCATCGTCGTATACAAATATCTACCTAGATCCTCCCGTCTTCAGTTAGACTAAACATTGTTATTTGGAAGTATTGTCACCATATTTCTACAGGGAAGGTCAACTTCATAGTGTTCATCCAGCAAGGATATTGTACTGGCAGCAATCTCCACCGTAAGCTGGTCTTATAATGATGAGATGTTCTTCAACACAATCTCATCATGGAAATCGGCGGTGTATGGTTGGCTGAGCCGTTCCTTCAAGGGATTGGTTTCCAGTTCAGTATAGTTTGCCTTTTTTTACTAAAGAGTTGTCCCTGATCTATGGGACTAATGACAACACCGCCTAAAGCTACTCGATATCGAGAACAATTTCAAGGGAGAATATGCTAAGTGGACGAAAACAGATGTCGCCATATAAAGCACATTACTTTTGGTCGTCCCACAATAGAGTGACATCCAACTACTTCTGGTGCGAAAAATTGAAGAAACCCATAGGAGGGATCGGTACTAGTGGTACAAAGGATAATACGGGCAATTTCACATGGACAATACATGCGACATATGTTACCATTCGAGCTGAAGTTCGAACAATCTCAAGGGACTATCATACACTACTTGCGACTGCTGAATCCACCATTCTATAAACCATTAGGCTCAATCAACTGCCAATAGTCAGAGGAACTGAGACAACAATGCATGACACAGTATTTCTGCATTCCTGTGTGAAACTTTGGCAACGAACTCAGCATATAACTGGCACCTTTTAGAGAAAGTACCTTGGAATAGGTGGCATCTTTGCGCGAAAGAAACAATTGTTTGGAGTCCCCAGAGGATTTGATACTGGGTAACCTCTGAATGCTGGCCACTGAATGCCATTTCAAAATATGTTGGCAGTTAGTTTTGTGAAAGAGGCTTTTCAGGGAAGATGATATAGTTAAACAAGAAGTAATTCGTACTCCATGAGGAATTTTCAGGCTTCAAGTGAAAAAATGATGTTTATTAGACGGCGAGGTAGTTTAGACGGTAACCGTTTAACTTCAGTTTACCTTTATTACTAATTTTTCTAGTTAGAAGCAGGATCACTTCTACTCTGTTAGTTACGGTTCTTGAGTGACCGCATTGCGTGAACAACGGTGCTTTGGACTGTTATCAATACTACATTGGTAGTTTTACTGGAGTACCCCAGGATGAGCGCCAAGCTCAGTATCAACGGAAATGGAAGACTACGGTTGTCACTTCGTGCAGACTTTTATGGTACGATTCCTCGGCTGTTTGGTTAAAGGGTGACGGTGAGAGGTAAACATGGTACATATATACGTAATTATACTGATATATATATATATATATATATATATATATATATATATATATATATATATATATATATATAAGTAAGTTGTAGTGAACAAGCTGTTAGAAGTCATTTTGGTGTTTGAATAATGTAAATGTAGGATCCTGTTGATACACTTACTGAGCCTTTGGCTAATAGAGTTTGCTATGTTCTTGTATTTTGCAGACGGAACCTAGTATTTCCCTTCAGTGTGCTATTGCAAATGTTCACTAATGAAAAAATGGATGAATTCTGACTAGAAGGAAGAAGAAACAAAACCTAATCAAACGAACGTGTTTGGACTTAGCTTTCACTCTTCATCTCATGTACTCTTGTGTAATGACGAATTAACTTCTTCATCGTTAACTCAAAAACAAGTGATCGGGGGGGGGGAGTACAAAAAGCTGTGCAATTACTGACGTCTTAGACGAATAATCAAACGTGTATGAACCGATGTACGCATGTTTATGTATACTTTTCAGCTGCCCGAGGAGAAACGAAAGGTTGTGCTTATGTGCGTTTGTTGAAAAATGAAGAAGTGATTGGTTGAATTCCCCGAAATATTGTCATAATTCATACAAAATGTAGTCTCGTTTGAAAAAAGCTCCACATTGCTTTCAGCAAATTTATTGTTATTAAACATTTATTATGCCACAGAAACCTTTGCGGATTTCTGAGCGATCGTTGTATGAAAACGAAACATTGATGAATGGAACTGAAGTTGTTAGCAGGAGAAAGAGGCTGGCACGCTATTGTCAACGGTTCTCGATGAGCAAGCGGATATGGATTTCAATATTGGCCCTGAGTATGCTTCTCATCTTGATGAGCTTCTTTCAGTTCAATGAGGAAAAACCTCGTATTTCATCCAATAAAGTAAGTTAGAAAAAGCCCGTTGCCATAAATACTAGGCACCACAGCATTAAACTAAAATAAACAAAGGTGGATTTTTCCCCTCTTGGTGGTCAATAATAATAATGGCATTAGTTGTCTGATCATGAGCGTTCCAGTTCAGTATAATATATATTTGTATGTTCATACTTTTAAAAAACATCTGACATCATTTTATGCGACGGTAAACTGTCGTCCACACCGACTTGTAAACCGGTAACTGCAAATTTCCAGTAGAAAAAGCTACTCGTTGAGAAACGTGGTGGACAGGATGACGCACAATGGTTAGGGTAATATTGAGAACACTTTTGTGTGCTTTACACAACGTAGTACGAAGTCCGTTGCCCCTTGGGCCGCCGGGCCATCCTACTCGTCATCACCGGACTTTACGCACATGAGATACTCTCAAGTGCAAGCAATAATGTAATTACGCTGTTTGGTAGATCTTCCGACATCCGACAAGTAAATAAGAGCTGCTTGGAATGATATTGTTATCTCCTGTTGTCGAACAAAAGACATTTTACTACAGGGCACCTCATCCATACTTCTCTGTCTAGCTAATTTCAGAGGGAAACCTTCTCGAAATTAGTTGTGGCAATGCTGCCCTTGGGCTGATACCAACGGAAGTACTGGTAGCTTTACGAAGTTGCTCTTCATTTAAGTGGTAGAAATAATTCCGAGGACATCTTCTTTGATGTGAAGGTATTGGTGACTTCCACTCCAAGAGATACAGTATGCCAAAGCACAAAACTTTAATTCTAAGTTGTGTTTAGAAACATCAACGACGCAGATATTTACTTGTTCTCAAGCATCCATACATATTGGTTGGATGAAATGGAGCTTCTCAAACAGTTCGATACAATAATAACCCTGAGTGAAATAAGGTACATCACATACACATATTAAGGAATTCATATGATTTGAGAGAAATGGTAATTTTTTGGTTTTCCATTCATTTCATTCCCCCTTCATTTGGTGGCTCAGTTTCTTCCGGGGATTTTGCACCAAGACGATTGCTTTACAAAATTCATCGCTGCTGACTATACCTACGGGATGAAGCGCCTTCGTATCCGAGAAGATAATTTGTCTACTAATGGTTAATCTTTAGTAAACCACTTGCTTCCACACCACTCACTGATTCTCCAGTATTCGGAATTACATTAGCGGTATTTAAAAATAATACGAAAAAATACCCAAACAATTTCGAGTGAGGACCTTCCATGCCTAGTCGTGCATGGCTAGCCCAAGTAATGTGATCATAAGATGCCGGCACGGTTTCCAACAGGCAAATATACTAACGTACTCGTTACTCAAGTAGCTGGAATAAAAACCTAAGAAACACTTCTCGTATCGTTTCCGCCCCTACTAACATGAAATTCAGTGTCCCATTGTTGTGTTCGTGGACTTCTTCTGACTGTCAGCTATGTTTTGATGTCGCACTTGTAATAGGAAAATGCGAATGTTGCATTCTTGCTTTCGGTTGATAAATTCATCTCAAAAGTTTATTTCAAGGTACACTTTTGATCAGAGCTCCAGAAACATGTGATGAGCATGACAAAAGACGACCAAACATTGAGTGCCGTTTGGAACAGTTATTGTTTACAGTTGTGTTATTCAAAGCATCTAATTTTTGTTGGCATAGAAATTTATAGTCATTACGTGTGGCTGATCACGCGATTTTGATAATACAACACATTTTCGTAGTGAGCGATATGAATTTCATCAGCATTTGACCGGCTTTATCCAACAGGGTGCTTCTCTTAGTACTAAGGATGAAATAAAGGGTTCACTTCCAGTCAAGAAGATCAAATTCAATGCAAATAAATACATATCTGTTACAAGAATTTCTGCAAAAACTAACCTTTGGGTATTACTTGATCCGGCCTTTTGGATCTCAGGCTCACTTTTGTCAGATCTATGTAGTAGTGCAGTGAAATCTGCGGACAAGTTTACCCCCTTTTCTCTGCGTCACTACCCAAGCCATACATTTCAGCGAATATCTATGCAAACTGATAAGTTTCCGTGTTTACACACATACAAATTTACGTATGTGGATTGCCAAGCGGCAACCTTAGTCCTCTGAGACTTCCCCCGTTCGGTTCTACAGAGTATTTTGTAACCTGAGTTTATGCATATCAGTATTATCGTTAGGAACATGAAATTAGTTTTTTTATCAACATGAAACAAGAAGGTCGTTGGTAGTGAGCTCAATCAAAGGATAAGTTTGCATTGCATCTCATATGGACAATTTACTAACTCCCTATCTAAGTTTTTGGAAATATATGGCAAACATCAAATTCTTACCAACATTTGCTGATCATTACAAATATTATGACCTTCTGTAACTGATAAATCTCAAGAAAATACTGGCTTATCGAGTGAGGACGGGCTGGAACACAGACCCAGACTAATTTTGTCATTTCGTTTCACTGCGTAGGTTTTGTTTATATGTACTATATCATGGTCTCTCCCGAGTTTGCTTTTAACTAACACTAAAAAATGTTGTCTTCCCTCATCATCATCACGTTTACTGTGTAACTGATACTAAAGTTATGGCAGGGATGACGGAATTGACGAATGATGTGCAATAACATTCACGGTATCCAATTTTTGCTCTCAGCAAACGTCGTTACTGAACTCCTGCGTTCAATCTGTAAAGCCTGTAGTCCAGTCGCTTATTGGTTGTCCGGAGTTTAAAACGATTTCTCTCCTAGTTGGCCCAGTGGTGAGATGAGTTACTCATATTTTGTGACTCCAGGAATATGTATAACATTAGCATCCAACTATGGATGAGTTATTCTTGTGGTAATTGACTTGCTTGTCCTCATTTCCTTTTTTATAGACCCCATAGCTTTATCGCGGCATTTTCACTACTTGAATATACTAATATGATACATATGAGACAAATTGTTTTTGAAATGACCGACTTTTCATTGTGCAGGAAACTTTGCTATGTGTTCCAAACACTGATATTGTTGTTAGCTGACATTTGGATCAAAATACTTCATTCACCTCCAGTTATTTTCTTTTATCGATTCAGGGAAAACATTTCTCAATAAACTTCATGAGAATGTTTCCTGGCTAACTTTACCTACTTAATTTTCTCTATTCCACTGTTATAAATTGGAAAATCGGATGTAATCCGTCAGTATGTTGGGATGTTTACTGAAACCAGCACAACACGAGCAATAAGTCATTTTGCATTTGTACCCGACAGCGCACGGCCTACTGACATAAATACGTTTGGAAGTAGCCATTCCACCACATTGAGTAGTTTGAAACACTTGATTATCGAGGAGGTTTTCTTTTATCGTGTGATCCTTTACTTTGGTAGTTTTCTGTTACAGAATCTGACAAATATGTCACAGAAGTTGGAACCCATGCATATCTTCTTGTCGGTGACTGGAGAAAAAAATGTTCCTCGTCTATTGAATACTTTGAAAAGCTTACTCTACTATCAGAATCGTGTCCGACACGATCGTGAGGGATGCTTGATCTCAATACGAAACGCAACAGTTTTGCCCTGTTCCAGAAATCGGACAACAGTCTCACGGCGAACAATTCACTTGCATTTGCTTGCCGATGAAGAGACTCGCGGAAGTTTGTATTCCAATCTCAGCCAGTGGAAATTGCAGAACTTCACATGGACAATCTATCCGATAGAAAAGCATCTCGTACGTTGTTTCTTTGAAGTTGCACGTTTGCGTCATTTGTTAAAAAATGTAGATAATAAATCTGTTTTCCACTATCTTACTCACTGAGTTTTGCTGTTACAGTAATGCCGTACTTATGAGTGTTCACCGATATTACTAACAAATTGGGCAAAAAACTTTTCAAGAACTTGCTCTCCACTAAAAGTCCAACAGAACAGACTAGTTGTCGTGATTTCGTAGGCCAAACTTAGTATGAAATTAGTGTGCTTGTGTGTGTGTCTCATTAATTCATACACTGATAGGATCTTCTCCGTTTACCATCAAGCGCTGGTGGTGGGCCACATCTATAGCTTTCTGGATAATCCTGAAATAATCGAATAGTCTGAGTCGGCGAGACGATAAAATATCTCTTTAGAGGTTGTCGCTGTGTTCCTAGTCCCCAAAGTAATTGATTTCTTTTCTTATATTATTTGAGGAAAACCGTCATGCCTTTTGAATTGCGCAAATTGACGAAAATGAGCATAGAATGGTTTGTGTTCATAAGTGAGGCCTGAAGGTGCTGCCTTTGGTTGACAATTAGGGACAGTATTTTTTAACAGGTAAGGTGACAGGGCCACCGAGCCACCTTGCACGTGAAAACAGTGTCCTTCGGATGTGTCATGCTGGAAGTGAGCACGGCCACTTATAAGAGGAAAATGCATGGAATGCTCATTCTGTGAAGTTTTTGATCTTGGATATTTTGTAGGTTTCCATAGTGTGGCCTATGAACAAACTGATCTGGATGTCCGTCTCTTGTAAGCAATTATTGGGCTGCTCCAGCTGACAGACGGAATCTAATTCGGATGAGTTCTTCCTCAAGAGCAACGCGATGGAAGATAAATTTCCGTCCACGAGTCACTGTACGAGTACCAGATAACAGGATGTAAATTTTTGTTTGCATGGTTCACCACCATCATGTCTTGTTCCGTTCATAGTCACGAAGAGGACCATCAAAAACGTTGTCGTTCTGGAGTGGTACCGTTTTCCTTTTTGTGTTTTATTCATTTCCCTATGTAATTTCAAACAGTTGATGGTCAGAGATTTCGACTATTCATAAGTCGCGTTATTCTGATATTCCTCTTTTCAAAAGATCAAAGTTAACTGGATAAAAAATGCCCATTCCGCCGGAACTCCAGCTCTAATGAAGTTAACGCTTGCAACCATTCTACCTGAATTTGTATTCAAAGTAAGTCACAGTTTCCCAGTTGTATTTTTAGATTTCAAGCTTTTCGGTTGATCAACGTCTTTTGTCACACAATTAACACTATTTGTATACCAGTTATATTTTCTCAAACGAACTGATTTTGTGGCCTACGTGAAATCAAACAATACACTGTACTACCGAAGGAGGTGGAGTCAATCACAGTCACGGAGATGAATGAACCAGGCGGGAAATAGAAAATATCGATAGACCAGTCGTAGCTATACTGTTTACTATTCGTAGAAATATCCATTAACGCTTTCTTCGCATAGAACGTGACTGACGTTTTGTGAGAGCTATTCACGTTTGATAGGTGAAATAACTGTATATATATACCGTTATTTCACTCATCATATTATATATATATATATATATATATATATATATATATATATTTATATATAGTCATTTCCGTGTCTATTCAGGGCAGAATTCAAGTATTTTGTGAACCAGTTCATTTAGGTGAAAGGAAGGCTGACGAATGGTGATTTTGTGTGCTCCTTGGCTACCATCCACCATGTTTCGTTCGATAAACTTGTCCGATTTCCCCTTCAGTTTGATAGCATTACGCACGGAAGGAATTTCCTATTGTTGTACTCCAGGTGAAAAGAATTTCAAGGCTGCCGGTAAATTATATTGTTTCTACTGATTATTTATTCGTCAGTAACAATGTGAAATTCGGTCACCAAGTCCATTAGCTATGATGAATATTTTTGGTTTGCTCTAGTTTAGATTTTTTCTTGTCAGCATGCAGTAACATGAATGGAACGGGGAATTTGTTGCTCATTAATACAGCAAAAATCGGTCATCATCATCATTGTACAGCGAGAAACAGCTGGGCAAGCCCCATTGGCCACTGCATTTCTAACCACGCTGCACGTGTAAAAAGAAGGGATGATCATACAAGATGGAGCTGGAGTCGACCCACATTGGTGAGTAAAGGAAAGAGCGCTCCAGTACCCAACACACGGAATACACAGTATAACTGTACAAACGCACGTTGATCAGTCATTCCTGTCCGACAGAAAGTGACAAAATGATCGCCACTGTTTACGGTTTGCCGTCATATCCTTCAATGTATCCAGCCAACTGGTTGACGGATCCTTCGGAACCCAACCACGGAGAAGTGATGTACCTACTTTTCCCAAGTTTTCTGTACATTTTCTGATTTCCCGTTGCCAAGTCATCTGTTGACCTTCACGTGATTTCTTCCACTCCCTAGGATGAACGGAAAACAAGACACGGTACGGTAGACGTGTGTTTGCCATACGTAACACCTGCCCCAACCAACGAAGTCTACTATGTTGGATAAGCTGCTGAAAAGTTCTCTGAATTAGCATCCAATACTCCATTTCTGACTTCAGCCTTACTTACTCGGTCACTCCACCCAATCTTAGCGAACATCGATAATCGAAAACCTCAAGACGACGTATATCTTCTGCACGCGGACCCCAGGTCTCGCAACTATACAACAGGTTTGAACACACTGCGGCACGGTACACACGAAATTTCAACTTCAGCGAAATTTCAGGTCGGCGCCATAAGCGATTCAGTCCAGATTACGCCGCTCGAGCCCTCGATATGAGCATGCTCACCTCTACTACTGTGCTCCCATCCGTCGCCACACTACTACCGACGTAACTAGAGATGTCAGCGATTGTTAGTTTCTCCTCATCAAGCATCAAGCTTGGAGCCTTTGATGTCCAGTCTTGCAACATCACTTCACACTTTGGAGGTGCAAAGCGCATGCCGAATGGAGCTACGGATCTTCCGAGTCTATCTGGTACACGTTGCACAAGTTCCGTGTATTCGAACAAGCAGACAAGGTCGTGTGTATAATCTAGGTCACATAGCTTCTCACTATTTTCTAGTTTGACACCGACATGCTGAAGGCCTCCCAAGGCATCTTCCATTATCTCGTTCATGAGGACGTTAAAGAAGAACGAAGAAGTGGCGCTTCCTTGTCGAACACCTCCGGTCGTTTCGAATGGACTAGATAGTTCATCATAAACCCTTACGCGGACAGAAGTATGAGGGTACAACGACTTCAGGAGATTCACAAACTTCTGTGGCATACCTTTTCGATGAAGAGCACCAAAAAGCTCTGTCCAATCCACTTAGTCAAAGAAGCCCTTCGAGTCGAGAAAAAACATTATGGTCGGTCGACGATATGTGCGACAAGCCTCAAGTATTTGACGAAGAGTGAAAATCTTTTCGACGCATCCACGACATATGTGGAATTTAGCCTGTTGTTCGCTAGCTTTCCTCTAGAGCCGGTGTCAGGCGGCGCAGAAAAATCGAGGCTAATACCCTGATGACTATGGGATATAAGCTGATCCCACAAAGACTACTACAGTCATTGCGTATACCTTTCTTGAGGATGAGTACAATCAGTGACTCATCCCATAATACGGAATGAGTTCTTCCTGTCAAATGTCACAGATCAGGGTGACAAGTGATTTTTTAAAGCACTAACACCCATTTTGAAAAGAACTGGAGGGATTTCGTCAGGACCAGCAGCTGAACTTCGCTTTATTAATTGAAAGCTCGACTCTATTTCTAGTTTCGATGAGGATCAACTGATATCCCCAACGGATCGCAGTTGTTGAGATCAGAGCAACTACATAAGCGCACGGGCGGGTAAACTGCTCCTTGAAGTATTCCGCTCAATAGTCTAGCCTTTGCTCGTCGCCATGAATAGGCTTTTCGTTCCTGTCACTGATCGTTTCACTGAGCGGAGTTTGCCTACTTCTGGTGTCGCGAATAAATTTGAACAGTCTTTTGCTGCTACCTCAGGCAGTTGCTCCTTCCATTTCTTCGGCTACATTGACCCACCAGTTTTCGCGATCATTCTTAAGGCTTTCGGTAACATTTTTCAGTAGATTTCTCCGCCACTGGTTCATCTCCTTACAGTTCGAGAGGTGACTTTTTGCCCACATAAAACGATCGGCTCTTGAGAAATCCAATTTCTTTGGCGGACATCAGATCAAGAACGGCAAGCAAAGCCTTCTACCGCGTGCACTGCCTTTTGGATATGGGCCCAAAGCTCATCTACATTATTGTTTGTCGTAGATCCTAGTTCATGTGCTAACTTCTGTTCGTAACGGGTGTGGAGTTCTGTATCACACAAAAGTTGCACTGTTAATCGGGTTTGCCGTTTACGGCGATTACCATGGGTGGGGCGAGATAATCGCATTAAAACTAATGCATGGTCTGACTCTACGTACGTGGACCAGTAAGATCAACAGTTCTAAACAGAACTGCGCCACCGGTAGCTTACAGCAATTTGATCAGTCTGACTTAGAGTACCTGTAGAGTTGGAGTTCCATATCACCGTGCATTGCGAGCTGTGTCGAAAACTAGTTCTAGATAGGAACAACCGATTGTCTGCAAGAAACTAGAGAAGCCTATCCCCGTTATCTGTGAGTTGATCGGATAAGGCACAAAGCCCACCCAAACGAGCTTCAGACGCACTAAGTTTGCCAACTTGTGCAATAAAATCATCAGCTAACACTACAATGTCAGAACCTTTGCTGCTGCGAAAGAGAATGCTGAATTAACCACAGTACTCATCCTTTGCATTTCAGAGCTGCTTTCAGTTGGGGTGTATACTGAGGTTACAAATAAGCTGCGCTTATCACAACTTTCCTTTCAAACTCCAACCGACCTCCGAAGTCTCACAGCACATAAACTACTATTAACCGGCTCGATGCAATGGACAGCGCGGTGCTAATTATCCTGCATGAAGACCGATGCAGTATGGAATTCTTCGTATTTGTGGAGTTCATGGGAGATTTTTATATTTTTCATGGTTATTTTGACGTGTCTCTCAACTGCCCATCCAAATTTGTACTTCCATCTGTCACTAATTTGTATTTGAATGGAACCGCAAAAAGACGTGTGTTCTAGGATTCGTGATTCACGAACGTGTTCCAAATGTTGGTTATCCGGTTCAACAGTTCCTCAAATTCATTGAACAAAAATTGTGCCTGGAATTTCTCCTTGGGTTTAACATAACTCCGAATAGTTATAAAAGCTAATTTTACGTAGTGTAACATTGTCAACAAACTGAAGGTTTGACAATAGTTGGGAAAATTTCGCACATTAGTATGTGCAAGTTCATCATACTTGGCATTGGAACAGTTATACAGATCAAGCTTTTATAGTTGTGTTTACCGTCACGTATCTCAACAGACTATCTTTAAGCTTGTCAAATCCCGAAGAGTGCACCGAAATTTGAAAAGTCTTCATTGTTTCACCAAACCACTACACCAAAGCAGACTCTAGTTGTTTTATTCGGAATTCGTACGCCATCTGCTGGGAATCCGAGGAGGCCCCATGACGTTTTTCTTTCAATTCGGCCTGGTCCTAATTCGGCTCATGATTAATCTTAACTTCGTTTATCGTTCACGCACGTGCACTCTGACAAGAAACGATTCGGAGTGTATACTTTTCAAAATTGTAGCCACGAATCCTTTTGATTTGTATCCTGCTCTAGTTGACATCTGTGGTTCTCCTAAAAATTTAGTTTCATTTGTCTTCATTTATGATCTGGTCGTCTTGAATAGAAGATACACCTGCCGTAAATCTGTCGATATTCATGCACAGGCTGAATTAAGTCAGGCAAGATAACAAGTTGCCCAACAAAATACTTAATTTCAGTTTAGTCACTAATGGGTCCAAAAAGTGCAATTTATGAATACTGATTTCTCCTGAATGTCGATTTATTCTAGCAGCTTCCTTCTGCACGTTCATCGCATTATTTTTCACCACCCTCAATTATGATCCTGTGGCTCGAGCTCCTAACAACGCAGTAATCATATCCTAAAAGCAAAATTGTATTGATCTTGTTCTTTCAAGGTCATAACCATGGACACCGATATGCTGCTCAATCATGACATCGAAGAATTGTGGAACTATTTTGATCAGTTCAACAGTAAACAGGTAAATGGAGTTTTGTCGCACATTTGATATAGCTTTTCATTGATGTTGAATTACAGTAGAAGTTCCTGTATTTTACAAAAGCAACGTCCGACTGACTCTTTAGACATATCATTATGAAGAAAAAGTTTCGAAAGTTAACAAGCCCATTTTCCTTAACTTCACTGTCTGACAAATGCACTCATATATACACAACAGAACTGCATATTTTTGGGATAATGTCCACTGTATCAAGTTCAGGTTCGCTCGTCAATGTTGTAGGTGTAGTAAAGTTCAGAAAAAGGGGAACGTCTTTGTTCGTTATTTGAAAAGTTCACCCAACAAATTAAATCGGAGGCTGGAGTTAAAAACCGCGGTCCAAGTCATCCCGATTTTGTCTGCATTTCCGGATAGCATCCAAGGTAGCTGAAGTGATTTTACAACTTGCATGTGCAAACAAAGTGATGGGTTCAAAATACTGATTGCTACAGCGTCCGCCAGTCAAAAATAGATTTGACGAACATCCTTTTACTAACTACCGAGTACTTATCTTAAAATCGTCGCCATGCACGTAGGGCCTTGGGCCGGAAAGTTGCGGTACTGTTGGAATATCCACGGCTCTTCTAAATCCAAACCCTAATAAAACCTATTTGCTTTCCCTGATTCTCTGAAGTAGCCTCTACTTCATGTTGCGTACGGGCATGGATTTTACCTCTGCAATGGTCGCTTAAAGATGTAGTCTGCCACATCATCGAACAACACTCTCACGTATAGGAGTCAGTTGTAGCTTGAGTAAGGGGGTCTTACCGCTGAAAGACCCGAAGGAATGTCGGTATAACATATATTTGAGCGGAAAAACTGCTGGGATGCAGATGGGGACCGACCGGGGGACACATGTGTACTCGCTGTTGATTTCTTACCAGAATAAAACAGCCATACAATGTTCCTTTATTGATTTTCAGTTGAATGTTGATACTGTATGGTAAATGGTTCCATAAGCAATTATTTCTCTCATGCCTTGGAACGGACCGTGAATTGTTACCTGTCCATTTACTGTCATATCCGAGTAAGCACCCTGAAGGTCTACATTTCTGTCATACATGTGTTGCTCCATACCGCTTCTCTTACTAATGTACAGTCAAAGACGTTCTTAATATTTAAATACTTTTATCTTTACTTCCATTCGACATCGACTTTCAGTTTTATTTGCTTGTCCACCTATTTTATTGCGTGTACATAAGTGTCTGACCGTGAGTGTGACTGGGTCTTTACCCGTCGATGAGAGCGAACCTCATGTGGTCGGTCCAAGCTTTCTGTCGTCCACCAGACTCTCGTGGGAACTCCTTATTTGTTTGGACTAGTAGAGCTCATCCAACTGTGCATTGTCTCGCTGTCGGAATGACTAATTTGTCATAACCATTAGAGGGGACGGTTATGTAATCTTCAACTGTACTTTTGGCTGGTACCTTCTGAAACCGATTTGTGAACCAGTTTTTTGTGGCTGCAATTCGCCTAACTAATGTATTCAATATTTTCTGCTGTACGGTAAAATGTAATTTGTGGCCACGCATTTTGAGCTTTATTTGCCGACCAGCGAAAGTAAGTATACATTTTTGTTTCATCTTTTGTTGTTGACGCAGATCCTTGCGTACGCATGGGAACAGCAGTCCAACTCACCCACTTGTGTAGAACCACAAGTATCCACAATTCCGGTAGGATTTTGATCACAATTTTCCCCTTTGGTACACTGTGTCCAATTTCGATATTTCACTTGTATGCTGCTAATGATGTTATTGGTATTCTTGTAATTTATTCCCGGCTTTGTTATTCTGTGCTGTCTTATTCCAAACTGTGTTTGATAAGCAAATGATCAAGCATACTAAAAGAAGGGGGAATAGTATCCCGTGTTTAACTTAGCTTCTTTTTCTGCGGAGATAAAGAAATGGGAGTGAATAATCCTCTAAACTTTTGGCTTCAATTTTACTACCAGAGGATAGAAATTTTTTCGAAGATTAATTTCTATCTTATACACGAACGATTCTGATTAAGTTGCATTGTTATCAGTGGTGGAGCTTTTTCAATGATAGCTGATCTTAATATTGTAGTTTCAGTGCTGTTTGTTTTTGTCTATTATGGTACACTCAGTTAACATTTGGTTTCTTTATTGAATTCCACTGAGAATGGTGGCATCATTTGAAGTTCAGATAAATCTCATTTCCATATAACAGTAATCTATTATGCACCCGGAAATTATTATTTTTTGAATGAAGATCAGTCGAACTGGTACTCCTATCCACACTTTTTCTGGCTGTGACTGAAATACTGACGGTGCACAGACTCTTAGACAACAGTTGTTCGGTATGATCAACAGGATTATCTTGAGACTGCTTTTTCTGTATTTCCATCTCACACTTTCTAGGTTTCTTTTTCACATCCAAATTAAAGCACAAACAGAGGTAGTATGAATAGCTCGAAGGTCACAGTAGAACAATATTGAAGAGAGTGAGCAACTGTTGTGTATGATTCACCCTATACTAGATGAAGAGCAGCATACCACACCATGCCACTCCAAGCCACCTCAATCCAACCTATCCTATCTCATCCCACTTAACCTCACTTATTGTACTAATTACCTTGAACCCAGCCAACAACCAAGCTATTGCACCATTTTGCTTGGTTGACTGTCATCTGGACTCCACCTCGCTCGCAAGAACCTCAGGTCATCTGATCATCCTTGCCCTCGGAAGCACCAGACTCGAGTTTCCCTCTTGTTAAAGCGCATCAGTGGTGCATATTCTCTGCCGCCCCCGTGGTTTGAACCCGGGCCTTTTCTCCGGGAAGGAGTGTGTGTCACTACTGCTCCACCCCGCTACCGTCCGCGCTGATCGGAACCACCGAGTTGTCCTCTATGACTGCCAGAAGTGTCCGACAGCTCTGACAGGAAACACGGCCATCTTCATTGATTCTCGTACATACTACATTACAAATAAATCAACTTATGCGAACACTTTTCCAAGTATGGTTTGTTCATCTAAAAATAACCTTTACTTCTTGCGAGTACAATATTAAAAGTCCATCTGGTAATAGATGAAACCTGAGTCTGATAGTGATCATTTCTGTGCACAGATAGCCCGAAAAACCCAATATCGGAATTACACCGAATTTGATGGATGCGTTGAGAATGTTGGGATAGTTGTGAGAATCCGTCTGGAATCTCAGCGGTCAGGTTTATCTGCTACAGTAAGATGGCACAGGCACGCTAAGGATAATTTTGGATACTGTATTCAACCCATAAGTTTGCATCTGTCTACAATGGTTGCCACCCTAAAGTAACAATGGTACCAGTAGTCGTCAAAGAAACGAAACAAGGCATGAATCTATGAGGAAAAATTACAGAAAGCTCTGAACTGACATTTAGGCTGAGAAAGTGTTTCAGTACTACTGCGTCACTGACCATGACACTCAATATAGCCTGAGAGTGGAACCTACTCACCTCAGCTAGGAGGCCTGATAAATTCAACTCGATTCACCTCATTGAATAAAGTTTTCGTCTCTTTTCACCATATGGTGGATTGGTCACCTCATCCCATCGTTCAGCTGCAACCTGTCATACGGCTTACCCCCGGTGTGGACCAACAGTTGGTTTACCTCAGCAAACTGGCGCTGTAGTCCTGCGATACCGGAGGACCACTTCGAGCAAAAGAATGCCCCACCCCCTGTGGTTGACGTGAATCTCATTTGTGTATTTATTTTTTTCCAGCCACGTAGAAATAACCTAATAACAGTAAGCAATACTCAATACTTGGAGTACATATGAAAATTACTTCGTTGCATGATGTTTATTCATTGAGTTAAGACGAAAATGACCATTTATCCACGCGATGAAGTCACCAAATATGAGCCCATTGGATTAGATACGAATAAATGAATATGGAAGCTTCTTTGGGTCCTCAAAAGCCTCACCAATGAAGACGAGGACTGCGGTGGGAACAGCATAGTCCTGCAGTAGTATTCTGCAGTCGAAGGTGAAAAAACATTCAAACGCGGACACAATGCTAATTAAACTCATTTGTGTAAATTGTAAGCCTCTTGGATGTCCAAAAAAGTAATTACTTTTGGTCTATTCGAAGGCAGATAGCACGCCATCTTAGTGGATATCTATATCTCTAATTTCGCAGAAACTGTATAATCTGTGGAGCATTTCCTGCCACTCTATCCAAGACTAAAGTTGAGAGATGTAAAGTTGGACGTTGGCCACTTATTGTGTGGAACTTAGCTGTATGGGTACCACAGATGCGAGCCCTAGTTTGGCCATTCATCAAGGTAGCTCTAAATGTATAATCACGGGAAGTTTATATTTTCTTAGAATAGGAAAGGTGTGGTGGAAACAACCTTGATAAGATCCCAGATTGACCTAAACATCATGCGCTCCATGGATGACAGCCCCGCGCATGCGAAGAATGATTATGCCCACAAGAAATTCGAATACAGTAATTACTAAGCTGATTCCGTTACCGTTTCCACAAGGTGATTTATCCACGTTCATCGTTTAATACAGTGATCAAGTCACCCACTCTTTAGGGATCTGTTCACTCTCCTCTACTATCCTGAGTTGTATTAATTTAGACTGCATTGCTTGTAGTCCATCAATGGAAACGAACGAAAACGAGGGACACCTTCAAGAAGCCGTATATCATTCCAGAAAGGCAACATCGTGGATATTCCAAGTTTTAGAATGAAAAGTGGTGTAAACTTGTATTATTTCATTTTTATGTAAAACAGGCACTCATGTTCGAGAGTAATCCAAGAAAACTGTTACTTCAAATTACCCATCAAACTTTACAGCCGGTGTTTCTGTAGGGGAATCACTGAACTACCAGAATCTATTGTTACCTATCTTGTTCCCGCTTTCGTGAATCAGTTCTTCAACCATAAGGTGAATTTCCCAATTTATTGTAATAATAAAGATGAATCCACAACTATCTCATGAGGTAACTGGTGACGAACATATGCATGTTTGAATCATTGGGTCCCATTTATCCAGTTCATGAGAACAAAGAGAAGACATACGTCGCGAGATGCTAGCATGATATGCATGTCTATAAAACCTAATAAAATGAGAGTGCTCAGTGGACCCCCTGGTTCCTTCCACCCATTGCCAGTGTTTATTATGATGATTGGCATCTGGATGCGTTGACAACCGGTTAGAGAGTTCTGATCGTCGAGTCAGTCTTCGGTTATAATATGTAAGTATCCGTACGGCATGAAGGCCAAACCACTTTGCGGCCATGGTCCAGACGAAACAGGAACGACCACGGAAGGAGGTGCGACTTAATTGAATAGAAGTAAACGAAACTGGACAGCAGTCCTAAGCCGATATATATCAGTATTGCTCAGCTTCATTTTACTCACTCTGACTCCAGAACTGGGAAGGCACAGAAGAAAATCAGGTTCAGAAGCTCGTACCCACCAGAAAAAGCTATGGTAAGAAAACGATGGAGTGAGGTGATCACTGTTGTGAAACACATCGGCCAATTTATCCAGCGGGCTTCTAATATTATCCTAACGTGCACAGTGAGCGCTCAAATCATTACCGAAAACCTCAGGCACGCTGAACAGTGTCCTGGATGCATACGAACACTTTCGCGGTTATTCCTACTCGTCGGGTATGTCAATCAGCTACTCATCTACCGACCCAGTTGCATATATATATATGTATATATATATATAATGTATCGTTTCTGTGAGGGAATGCATCCAGCTCGTTTCTGATAGACTGTTTGGTTCAATGAAGTGGACAGCACGTGATCGGATGACCAGAATCGCTGACAAGAACGGAGCGAGTCAGATGATCAATGGATCAGTCAGAGGTTAATATTCCACCAGAGCCGAATCAACCAATCCGGATCAACCAGGCAAAGCAGCCAGACGGACCGTTTAGGTCTATTAATAGGCCAATAAGCCTTTATGCACCTTTTTGGTTATGACGAGCGCATATCTTACACAAACAATTTATTCTCTACCAATAAAACGAAATGATTCTGAGACAGAAATGAGTTCTCACTCGAGCTACAAGGGACGGAACAAAACATTTTCGGCTTCTGGTTCACTAGTAAGTCAGTTTGCACCCTTTTCTGCGGACCTGCCCGTCGGGCTTTATTGAAACTATTCAAATTACACTGAGTGTTTCCTTCTCACAGAATCTTGCGAAAGTCGTTCATTGTGTGAGCACAGAAGACTATTATCAAATTATTCGGAAAGGAAACACGAAACTAGTTTATTCAGGTCATATAAACATGGAGTAGCACAATGAAAAAACACCCTAAGGAATAAAAAGTGGATCTTAGACGATATTCCGCCGGAAAATCTCAGATTTTCGTGATATTTTCAAACAGTGCACTTCCTTTTTCCGGCAAAATGGATGGTCTCACAGAAATTACTACAAAACATAAGTACAGGAAAGCAGAATTCATCATGTTGCGTGCACTTTGGCTGCAAATGATATGGCCGATGAAATCTTGCGCGTAAATAGCTTTCACACGTTGCGAGCGGTGGTGGGGTTATCACCTATATGAAAACAAGGCTGAGTAAGACAGTCATGTTGGTTAACGAATATTCGACCAAATTTCTGAGTGGATTTCAGTCAGTACCCATTGGTAGGTAACAATTACCCAAAACCAGCAATAACAGCAAATGAGTTCAGAGCATTTATTGATCTCCTATCGACTTCAGTTATCTCGGACTTAGATGACTCTCTGTGTGTATTTGGTGGCAACTTCAAGCAGATTCAGCACAGCTTTCCCTATGACTCTCGATTTACAAAGTTGGTGCATTCTCCCACTACAAATGATGCTTGCCTAGTATTGTCTGCACGAACAAAGTAGGGTTATTTGTGGTCCAACAGTGTGGACCACTGAGCGGTTCTGATCACAGCATTATGAAAGTTCGTCTAACTACCTATAGTAAGTGGAGTTGAGATGTTACTAAGATGGGCATGCAAAAAATGTCAGGTCATGTTGCCTTATCATCTCCTGTCCGGATAGGGTTTGGCGATCCCTCTCCAGTCCATGGGTGGATATTTCCAGTTGATGTTTATAAAGTAGTGAGACTTCTAGCTTGAGGATACCTGGAATATTACCGCCTGTCAAAAATAAGCCCGGTACATGCTGCTCCATCGCATGTATATCCGTGATGATCAGGACGCTGGAGAAAATTTTGATTGTACATGTTCTCATTGAGGGTGCAGCGGAAAATATATTTTAGTTTGCATACAGATAGTCCCGATCAACCCCTAATCCTGAAGCATACTTATTACACTCCGTCGCGATTGCTTTAAACAAGGAATGTAAAATGGTTAGAATGTTATATACCTGGATAATAAAAATGCTTCCGGCACCGTCAAAAGATTGGCAGTGCCCAATCTATTATCCGAATAAGGAGTTGGTCAGAGTTTACGCAGACCGACTCGGGATTATTTCACTGACGGGACACAGTTTACGTTTTTTTTCGGAATGACATCCTCTCTCCTGTCTGTCAATGATGTTCTCTTTCAGGGTGCTATCTTTTCACCCTTTTTCTTGTCCTTGTAAATAAAGGAATTATATAATCCATCTTCATTTATTTCATGCGAATTTGCAGGTGACTTCACTTCCACAAGTCAAAGCAGACTAAACAATATAGTAAATCGCTCTACTTCCCCTTCTCTGAATTCGAATGCGTCTAGGTATCACGATGTATCATTTTCTTTTTTATTCACTGGGTGGAATCCAAATAGCGTAGACAGATTCTCTCCGTTTTCTGCCCAAAACGGACATTCCCACATCGTTCACAATCAAATATTTCGGTGCTTTACTTAACTGTAATCTTTCGTGGTCCATACTCGTCACCGAGGTGTCGTGCAAAGATATAAACCTGTCATTTTTCATCCCAAGACTAGAAATGCTCTCCGTACCTCTTACAGGCAATTCGAAATTTGTGGCCGCTCACTCAGTCTACCGCCGTCGAGTGATCTTTCTTGGTTTGCTGAAAGAGGACTTTCATTCCATCATAAGATCCATAAGAAGCATCCCTAAGTGTAGTGACATATTCCGGATTAGAGTTGTTGACACTATCATACACAAACCCATTTAGGCTTTCGATAGTCTTACTCCCAAAATACTTTCTGATTCCCCTTCTTCTATACAGGAAATTTACATATGCTATATCTACATCCTCCACACGCTCAAAGCCCAAGCTCCTGTTTACCCACACTTCTACGTATCATAATTCTCTTTTGGCATATCTCTCTCTCTTCTACTCACTGATCGCATGAAGGTTCTCTGGGAACTACGGAACAGCTTTGATATCGAAAATTTGTCCATTTTCGATCTTTTATCCTTAGTTGAAGTTATGCATGCACGGCTTTACTTCATCCACAGAAGTGGTTAAGAAGGTGGAAAATTCACTCTTTTTGGTGATCAAAGCAACTACTAATTTGACTATATATATATATATATATCGTGACAAATTTATTTCATTCGACAGACTACGTATTGTGCCCCCTTTTGTGCCGCTTTGATTTTAGGCATACGGTATCAATGGTGGGCTGGGACTTCAACACCTTCAACGAATGCGACAGATAAACTGGGAAGCAGTTTGGCGTGTGGCGGTGGATAGGATTCTGAAAACAAAGGAGAGCTTAGGCGAAGGAGAACAGGTACAATTTCTTTTCAGCCGATCTACTAAATGAAAGTATTTCTTGAGTATACCGAAAAAGCCCTTGATTGCCATCAGAAACACAAGGCATAAGGGAACATATGTTTTCGGTGACCTCATTCTCAAGCCAATTACAATCACATTTATGTGGCCAAAAGGGGGGCCAATGAACTGAATGCACCAATAGAGGGCTGAATTCGTTGTTACCGTTATGTAGGTGGCATATTTTGTGTTAGTGAGTGGCATTTGGACGTGGAAGGACGGGTAAAATTATTCCATGCTGCACACCCAGCCATAAAGCTTTCGGTTGAGACAGAAGTTGGCAATCAACTCCTATTTTCGGGCGTTGATTTAACAAGAGGTCCGGTCGGCTCTATCCAAGGGGGAGTTCACATGAAAACAACATGGACTGGACAATATACAAATTTCTACAGCTTTGTTCCATTAGGCCAGAAGTGAAACCTAATAAGATGCTTAGTATCCCGAGCTACACGTATTTGTTTGGATGATAATCTAGAGGTTGATTTAAGAAGGATCCGCCGGATCCATTGGAAGTAATGTGAAGTACCTAGCAGTGCCAGAAAGGGGATATCACAGGAGGAAAATAAAGCCCTGCACTTCAAACTCCCTTACAAGGGGACGCGGCTGCCTAGAGAGTAGGCAGGGTTTTATCTGCACATGTAAAACCACTTTTAAGGCCGCCAATCTCATTTGCTTATTCTCGACATAGACCATCGTAAAATGCGAGAACAAGGATAAACTGTCTTTGTTGACCTCTTCAATGATTATTTATCAGTTCAAGTGCACCTGTGGTGCCACTTATGTAGGTCGAACAGGCAAGGCGTTTACCTAAATGCTTCAACATGGAGGAAGAGCTGTATCAAGCTCCATTCACGCTCATCTGTTAGACACAGGCCACAACATTGATCCGGCTACATCATTGTGTCCTGTACAGGATTCAACCAAATGAGTCAAAATCAGTCAGATATGAGACATTAGCGACTACCGAGGCAATCAACATCCCGCTAATACGGCCAAAGCTTTGGTCACAAAAAAGCTGGTCCAAACACTTGAACTTCCGTGACCGAAGGTCGATGACGTCATTCTCGAATGTGATGCCGATCCAAGCCTCTAACGAAAACACGTAATTTTACCATGTCCCCTTAACATTTATTGATTAGTCGGCTAGCCAATCGATTGGTTGACTGACTAAATGTATTCTTTTCCTTCCTTTATTTTGTTTCATATAAATGTGATTGTAATTGGCTTGAGAACGAAACCACCGAAAACATATGTTCGCCTATGCCTTGCTTTTGGATGAAAGTTTATCTCTATGACACTTTTTCGGACGATTCAAGTTTTGTTCTGTAAACTGAGATGTGGTAGTACAACATTTCAGACCATGATGATTAGTGATGATGTCAACGTAGATCTTCGAATTTGTTCCTCTATCCTGGAAGCACATCAGTGAATTCAGAATTTGGTAGGACTGTTGATAGTCAACCAAGTTTCACAATGTAAACAAGCCTACCATATTATCGGATCACGATATGCTATTGGATTTCCAATTTACGGTAATCTTATCAATTTGTAGCCAGATTTTCTTGTAGCAGAAGTTCGGAGAGGTAAAAAGCTATTTGGAATGAAACACTTCCATAGGTGATTTGCATTTGTCGTACGACACTCGGAAAAGCTTCCACAGCTTCTGCCTGTATTGGTTCGTTAAAAGTGGTCATTATTCATGATTTCAGAGGTTTCCTTTGTTCACACGCACAATGAGCCGGAGTTCCAAGCTATGGTTTTGTTCAAAGCTCAATGAAATTTTGGGTCTAACCCAAATAAAACCTCATTGAATTTGAACCAAAACGATAAGCTGTGCTATTGTAATTGTCTTGCCGAATCTTCAAATGGAAAAATCATACAGCTACACCCATATTTTTAATATTTATCTGTGTTAGTAGGTGAAGTATCCTTGTTCAAAGTGTTCGTTATGAGAAGGATTTCTGGGTAACCCTGGTAACCTAAATTCCGAACACAGGTGTTGTTGACTAGCATCGTTCTACACCTAATGCTCCATACATCACTTCCCTGTTCTATATTCTCCAAACAGCCTTTAATTCCAATATATCTACTGAGTATAAAATGAAGTTGCATCACCTTTCTTACTTCAGTATTTGGAGATTCTACGGTCATAGTTACCCCTCGTTTTCCTTTCGTTGTCTTTTTGTGGATGCCTCTCCATCAGTAAGCTGATAAGCTAAGCTAAGCTGATAAGCTGAATATTTACTGACTGTAACATAGAACTAACGGTTATGTATGCTCGGCAATTTTTACCTCTCACATTTTTGCTAAGGCAGTATAGATCATTTAGTTTGAGATTACTTGATTTGATGATTGACAGAAAAACTTCAGCATCATCATGTTTACAGATTGTTTTGAACTCTCCCTAAACCTTCTTATCGGAGCTTTCTAATCACATACTATAAAGGGGAAGAGAGAGAGAGACGGAAGGTGTTGCTGCTCCGAAATATTCCCTGAACTGAAGAGTGATCTAAAGAAATTTTATTACTATGTATTTTCCGTACTAACTGTAATGTGATGCTAGGTTATTCACTTACCCCATAGAACTCCATTACTCAGTGTTATCCTTTTTTGTGGTAATTTGCATATAGTTATTTGTTCTTAAAGCTGTTCTGTGCGCTTACAAGGTCGTCATTGGTGACAGTTGTAATTAAATTAGAGTAGCTCTTTTTACCACTGCACTTGCTTTGATTCTCTGTGTTCTAAGATTGCTGGTTTCACTCAAACTCTCCGTTATTATCATCATCCTCGCGATAGGTCCAGCGAGTTTCTAGATAGCTCTAGTCGTTGACAATGTATTAAATGGCTGTTCTATGTGCCATAGTTGCCCAAACAATTCCATGGGAATGATCTCACCGGATGAGCCTCTTGAGCAAGCTTATAATACGCACTGATCTTGCATTGCCGATGGTTCGGCACTTGACCACTTGAAAGCCTGCTAAAAGTAAGTGGCCCCCAGCAGACAGCGTGCCATGCTATTACCAGTGAGGAAAGCTGGTACAGAGTAAGTAAGGGGCACCGTTACAGCCGCTTGCTGTTCGATCTCGATGCCTAAGCTTTCACGGACACAGCAAACTATGCACTATACTAACAACTTCATACATTTTTCTGAAAGAAGATCCGCATAAACATGGCACTACTTACTGAAGGTCATTATTGCTTGAATGCTGGCGAGCGAGTCGCCGTTCACGAAGATGCTGGCAAAAGCTACCACTTATGTTGCCCATTAGCGGAAAACCTCTTATTGTTGCAAAGCACCTGTCCCCGGAATGGCATTTGGCGAAACAAAGCAGGTTAGCTCTCATTCGAGCACGAGCTTCAAACAGATCACCTCACGTCTGAACGGTATCGCACTGCATTACATTACATTAATGAGCAGATATCATTGTGATTATTAGCTAACAGAACTTCGTTTGAGCAGGACGTCTTCAGTTTCTGTTGCACGACGAAAATTCGGTCTGCATCCATTTCTAAGCATCGGTAGATTCTGCAAAGGTGTGAATAGATTCTTCAACTCTCGTGGAGCCTTGTGCTGTTTGTTTTATTAGGACACCACGAATAAGGTTGACACAGCGAGTTTCAATGCGATAGTACTTGCCGATCATTCGATATCCACATGTGTTATTTGTGTCCGATGGGCCATACCTTATTAGCTCTGTTGGCAGACCGAAAGGTTACCGGTTTGATTTCACTTAAGGGTGTTGACAATTAGGTGCGAAAAATGTAAATTATTCGTCCATTCCCTGCAAAATATAAGTACCTGTTATCATTACTGTAATTCAAACAACCCCTTAAACGTGTACTTTCAGGAAGTGTTGAGAACAATTATCCGCCAAAATCCGGACTTTTACTAGAGACTTCCATGTGAATGGAATGTGCAAACCTATTCTGGAGTGGCATCTGAATGCTGTCATGTGATCTGGCCATTGCGCTATCCAGATCAGGTGGATTGTTGGACTGATTATGTCCGGAATGCAACTTTTCGTCCAGTCAAACTGGTCCATTTTGACACACATCCGAAACCAGGTGATACGAATTGGAATCCCAACTGGCCAAAAGGTAACACCAGGGTTGATCGGAGACTGACAAGTAAGCGGACTAGAAATGGATTTACCATTGACCGCTAACATTATCGGCTATTCCTATTCAGACCTATCCAGTGAACTGTACTGCAACAGAAATTAGACTGACACTCTGAAGAATATGGTATTCATAGATCTGATTTTCTTTCAAAACAAAAGTACTCCTATTTTTCCCCAAATGTTTATGAGTTGAGGAAAGCATCTAGTACAAACCAGCGAAATTTAGGACATATTTTACTTATTTTTTCACGAGTTTTCCTGACTGGAATAGCTATGTTGCTGTTGATCATATTGAACTTAAATAAAGGACACCAAACCACTAGGGTAGAAAATTACCAGCCCTGGATTCACGGTTTGTTTACCGGGTTTGTCGGACAAATTCTACTTCCATTAACCGCTGTTTAACCACGTCATCTATCCATGAAATGTGCTATGATCATTCATGCACGGTAAGAGGAAGTGAAACAATATAGACTCAAATTTCAACATAGAAGTCAATAGCATTAGATTGCTCGATGTATTCCGGACCATTTCGCTGCATCTTCACTAGTGCATACTGCAGTCAAGGTGATCATTTATAAATGGTAAATTGAACGTTCTCATGAGATCAAAGGCAAAAGTGCACACACACACACAACTAATGATAGCAAATAAAAACGCGTTACCAGGGCAACGAACGAGGATGCCATGGGATGGTTCAAAGCAAAGCTGGTGGACTTGGAGTACATGTACCGAACAAGCATCACGAAAGAGAATTGTCTTTTGACAAATGACCACTACAAAGCTATCAACCAACTGAGGAGGAACCCTGGCTTGATAATTCTTCGACCAGATAAAAGCTCAGGAGTAGTTATTCTGAACAAATCAGAATACAGAGATAAAATGGAGTCCATACTAGGAGACGAAACGAAATTCATACCGGACTCAAAGACTGACGACACCAGCGAACTAGAAAAGAAAATAAGGACAGAGTTGGACAACCTTGTAAAAGCCAACTTGATCCCGGAATCCACGGCCAAGAGTCTAAGGTGCAGGGGAAGCCAAACATCACAAAAGAACGGCTTGCCAAAAGTACACAAAGAAGACATACCACTACGACCAATATTGTCTATGACGAACTCTCCGCAACACAAACTAGCAAAATGGCTCGCGGAACTACTAAAACCGGTAAGGGAATTGGTCGGGAAGAACAATATGAAAGATAGTTTTGAAAAGTGTGGGCTATTGAGCGAAGTGAACATCCACGATAAGTACTTATTCTCAATGGATGTTAATTCACTCTTTACAAATATCCCACTTCACGAGACGGTTGATATCATTTGCAAATTATCGATGATAACAACTTGACAATCGGATTATCAAACAGTGAACTGTCAAGGCTATTACTATTGTGCACCTCAAAAGTAAAATTCCATTTCCTTGGACAGGGATACCGGCAGATTGATGGAGTTGCCATGGGTAGTCCTCTAGGACCTGTTCTGGCAGATATATTTGTTTCGCACCTCGAACAAAAAATGAAATCAACCATAGCTCAGGCCACTCTTTATCGACGCTACGTGGACGATATATTTGTCATTGCTAACACGAAGGACGAGTGTGAAAAAATGTCCCATCACTTCAACACCATACACCCAAACATTCAACTAATCAAAAACGGGGAAGACAACAACAAATCCGTATTCCTAGATATTGAAATTACCCGCCGAATCGATGGAACAATCCGAAGATCAGTCCATCGCAAAACTACATGGTCAGGACAGTATCTACACTTCATCAGCTTTGCCTTTATAAAGTAGGAAATCAGCCTCGTCCGCCCCATGTTCCACAGGGCACACGAAATATGTACAACTGAAATGCTGGAAGAAGAGTGCAGTACCTTGTTCAAGACTTTCGAGGCCAACGGATATCCAAAGTCATTTGTATCCAAGCGCTCACAGACACCACCGCGCAAAACGAAAATTACCACAGTCCCAAAACTGACAGCCTACCTACAGTTACCCTACAAAGGTTATGACATTAATACCCTAATCAGCAGACACCTCAACTGTGCTGTTAATCGTACGTATTATGCCGCAAAGATCATCATTCTCCATACAACCTCCCGGATGAAACTACCATCGATAAAAGAACCTCAGCCTCTCCACGCCAAATCAAATTGGATTTACCAGTTTAAGTGTGGGTGCTCAGCCACCTACATCGGCAGAACGGAGAGACAACTGCGTAATAGAATGGTTGAACTTATTCCGGTTTGGTTACAAAGAACAACGAGCGGACAGATACAATCAGTGACGTCATCGAACGCACGCAGAACACTCAGGTCATCCATTACGAAACTCGTGTGGGAGACAAATCACTGCGTTAACCGGAGCACGGCGTTCACCGTCACTTATGTCACAAACAATCAACGATTATTGAGATACGCGGAGGCACTAGCAATTAACCAACGTCACCCTCAACGGTGCAAACAGCGAGAATGGATAATTACGTTAGCCTTGCCTTGGTAACGCGTTTTTATTTGCTATCATTAGTTGTGTGTGTGTGTGCACTTTTGCCTTTGATCTCATGAGAACGTTCAATTTACCATTTATAAATGATCACCTTGACTGCAGTATGCACTAGTGAAGATGCAGCGAAATGGTCCGGAATACATCGAGCAATCTAATGCTATTGACTACTATGTTCCAATATAGATTCAGATTAGAGCGCGTCAGTGTTGAGAAAATCTCATTCATTTAGTCTATCCGGCGGATAGTATTCCGACCGATATTTTGCGTCTGTAGTCCCGTCGCAAAATAACACGTACACATAAAATGGACTCGAAACCTCTAGGCTAATAGAGACAATAAATTGTTTGGCACTGAAAAATCCAGGGAAACGAGAAATGTATCAAGCGTTTACTCTTTGACGATGGAAAGAAATGATAAGCTCATGTCGACACTTAATAAATAGGTAGGTCTCGTGAACTTCAAGCGAGAAGATTATCACTGCTTACGTGGCAATACCCTCAAGTTATGGTCTTCACAAGGTGCAGCTGCTCCATACACTGGCCATCTAGAATTCTCGAAATCAGCGTCCAGAGGGCAAAACAATACTACACAGGTGCAGCGTATTCAGAATGATTGTCCTCATCAGCGAAGGTCTTCAATATCAGAAAATGGCTTGGCTGACTGTTTATAAATATATTTCACTCTGATTTTCCTGCTGATTAGCACCATACTTGCGATAAAACTTGGATTATTCGGGTGGCTCTAATGCCCGTTTTCGCAGTTGAATGTGACCCGCCAATGGTTAACTGTTGATCTCAAAATTGACATCAACATGAAGCGAATTTCGCAATCCACCAAGCACTTCTCCGTTTGGTGACTCACGTTTAGCCCCAGGAACATTTTATGCATGACAGTGTTTTTTGTTGTTTTTCATTGTTTTATACCACTTTTATTTTTTGAAATTTCATAAACCTTGACAATGCTTTCTTCTGTTAAATAACGTATGCAAGATAGCATGTGATTGTTCCAGGTGTAAGCCGTGAGATGATGGGGTTTGTCGTCCCATTAGATGAACTTTTTTTACTTGGATCGGGCGGTAGACGTGAGCTATCAATACGGTTCACCTTGCCTGGAAGTTTCATGTCGAATGCCGGAATGCCCTTGGGTTTTCTTAAAATATGAGCAGCTTAAACCTTGTGAAATTTAGTTATATTGGGCTTATTGTAGTACTGATCAGTTTTACCGTTACTTGTACGAAACAGCTGAGCAGTCAATTATCCAGCCCTTTTCTCCCCTACTCGCACAGCACAAGAACTCCAAAATCGATATGTTCAAACATATTACAAACTGTTGGATATCGAACTCGCATGTTTTGTTTGAATGACAGAGCAGTCTTCTGGAGAACGCGAAAATATATTTGCAAAACTTCATGGTGAATACCATCATAACTCAGTTGAATTCTCTCTGATAACTTTTTTTGAGCGAACTGTATTGTTTCTTTTTTGGAAAGTATTGCACTCATCCGCTTGCCCCTGAAATATCTCCTCCAGAAATGTCACACAGAGACAAACCAAATGTGGGGCTGAATAGGCAGTTTCAGTACGAACATTTTTTAACCGCGCAAAGATGCCCATTACTCACATTGTCAAATGGTCTCATCCTGTACCCCAAAAATATATGTACCCTTTGGATTTCAGTTCTGGAACCCGTTCGCGGATGGGAACATCGCCCCAGTTCAAGGAAAGCTGTAGAGTCTCAACAAACCTGTCCTGCTCCTGTTATACAACCACAGTCGCATTAAACTTGCACCCTTAGGATGATGTTCTAATTTGATAAAGTTCATCTCACAAGTTGTGTGAAGACAAAAATCTTGAGGTTAAAAAGCTCCGCTTAACGGGAAATAGATAAATGACGCTCAGCTTAGCAATGTGTTTTACCAAACCCCACTTTCACCGACAAATGTGCTCGCATGATGTTGCTTGCTTTTGTATAACTGAGTTACCACCATACCTAAGATAATCTCTCGATTCTCTCATGGTCTTCATTACCTCATTGTAATGAATCATAAAGTGAAAAATGTGTATTTGAGGAGATATAATTCAAAATTTGTATCTTCCAGGACAAAGTTTCGCACGATGCCAGTGAATCACATCGAAAGGACCATATTTAGTAGATATATAAAATTCCACTTACCAGAAATCTAGGCCAAACAATAGAATCAATAGCCAATGGAAAATGTAGTGCTCAAACTGTTCTAGTATACCCCCATTTCGCTGCTTTTTTTGTGAACACATTAACCTGGGATAGTATAATTCCGATGTGTTTGTCTAGTCTTACCTCTACACTGGAAGTTTATACGGACTTTAATTGTGACTTAGGGAAAGCAGTTTATTGTGCCTGAAGGATGTGAAATGCTCACAGCGCACTCCCGATCCAAGGATACAAGCGGCTATTCGGTAATTCATTGCAAAGTCCATGATTGCTCAGAACAGAAAGAACATAGACCAATTTCGAAATTCTTCCTTTCGGTCGGAGTACTAGGCTTCCTTTCGTGAATTGCGTTGAAGACCCTTCCATTTGAGTAGACTTACCCCACAAGCAAACCCCAAAATTTCTCCATAAGGTTCAGATCGGGACCGTGAGCATGTCAGTCGATGATACTGATGCTCCGATAAAATAGCCAAATTTTACTGACACCAGGTGCATATATAAAGGCTTTGTCTTGCCGGAAATGCACGAACCACTCCGATTTTCCGGAATTGCCGGTAGTTTGATGTCGTTTGAAGTTATGATACAGGATTTGGCTGCCTGCTTTCATAAGAGAACTTTCTGATGTGTTTATGATTCTCGAAAATAGCAACCCAGACCATAACAAAGCCCCAACCGGAGGCTGGATGGCCGAAGTGAGGACAGTTCATCATTACGTCATGCTCGCAGTTCATTAGTCCATCCGGGAAGTCCAAGCCAAACTTTTTCCATACTGAATATCGCTTTATTCCACTCAGCGTTCCATCAAACGTGACTTCTGACCAGTTCGACTAGATTTGAAATATGACGTTCAGTAATCTGGGATACTGCTGTTATCGGATTACATCGTAATTGTGTTGCCGCTTGTGGAGCCTTCCTTTCACGGTAAACTAATATTCAGTAACATGTAACTAGGTATCTTCGATGAACTTGCTACTTGGTCAAACGAATCATGTAGACGCTTCCCTTTGAAATTTTCAAAGATTTTTCTTCTTATCCGGCTTTTCTTTTCGGCCGCATAGTTGTTGATATCCTTCGAAAAGCTACGTATAACTTTCCTTAATCTACTAATTCTTTTAGCAATCATGTCTATTTTGATTCCTGAGTTTCTTAAGGCAAGTATTTTTCCTTTCACTATTTTCAAATAACCGTCGTAAGTTCTGCGTTCTCCTTTTCATGAATGGAAGGTAAGACCGTGTAACTTGACTTAATAGACAGTGTGAGCTTCCTTCACAAAACACTCGTAGTAAAGACTTTGGTCAGTGAAATATCTTCCATCATGGTACAGGAAGAAGGCCGGATTAGTAACATATCTCACTTGTTCAGTGAGCTGTAGTGTGTAATTTTTCGGCAGCGGTCATGGGGTACGCTCGAGGCATTTTGCACCCCCACCCCAAGCAAATTATTCGGAATAAAATCATTTTTTCCCATTTAAACATCAAATCCGTTCACGATTCCAATAGAGTGATTCACACCAATTCCACGATCCCAAGAATATACTTTCGTGACTAATCCCATAGAAATGGGGGTGTACTAAACCCATTTCGTGCACTATGCGAAAGTTCTTTGATTCAATAGGCAAAGCATCAATATAAGAAGCATAAATAGGACGCTAATGAGCGACAAACAAATGCAGATCATTAAAACCATGAGTCTGCTTATGAGCTCGTTTCGATGCGGAACTGAAAAGCATCCATCCAGCCATCTCTCTATCTCCACATCCCTATGCGTATCCATTTATATATATATATATATATATATATATATATATATATATATATATATATATATATATATATATATATATATATATATATATATATATATATATATATATATATATATACGTTCACCAGAATCTAATTTGAATCGTCTGGAGTGTGAATGGGTACTCTTCATTGAAGAGCCTACAAATGAATCACAACTGCGATTTCTCATATTTATTCGTGTCTGAGTCACTGCTAACCCAACGAACACCGAGGCTGCATGTGCAAGGTTTCATCTCATATTCACAGTAAGTAGTATGTGAAAGTGTGGACGAAATCTCCCCGGAATCACATGACCGGTTTCGCGGTTGTTGTCGCTCATCGGGTATGCGTACCTGGTGTACAAGTATGAGGACGAGTGGGCAGAGGAGTACCGGGTACGCATACCTGATGAGCGGCAACAACCGCGAGACCGGTCGTGTGCTTCCGGGGAGATTTTTTCCACACGTTTACATACTACTTACTATCAACATATATATATATATATATATATATATATATATATATATATATATATATATATATATATATATATGCATCTTTTTTAAGATAACTAAAAGTGTATGACGAATCATATTACGTGGAATTGGACGTTCTTTTCCACGGCATTTCCAATGTTTTATTAGTCACGTCTCTTGCATGGCAATAGGATTATTTTCTTAGTGTTTGGTATATAATCTTCACTCAGAACCACTACAATAATAGGTTTCAGCCTTCGACTACCTCAAAGAGATCACAGGTCCCTGCCATACGATACAGACTTCAGCGAGCTAATCACCAAATCCAGTTTTTCTAGCGATATTTGGAGTGACCGTTGACGTCGGTTGGGTAAGTGTAACGGACTCCTAGCAGTTGTTGAGATACGCGTAACACAACCCAAAAAAGCCAAGTGTCCAATTATGAATTTCAATAAGATTCTTTATAAAACAATCATGAATATGACACAAAACTCTACAAACCCCAACTGTAACCGCTCCGTGAATCAGAGTCAGTCAGATGCGAGTAAATTTAGGATCGCTTGAGGTTTAAGCGGTCATATCAACGAAATGTCTATATGGAATATGGGTCAAGGGTCACAGAATAAATCAAAGCAAGCACCAGTCAGCTGTCACTTAAGGTCAATTTCCGGTGTGTGGTTCAGTGAATGAGCAAGTTTGGCGCATAAAATAATGGAAAACATAAATTTGGAGTGAGGGTAGGGGTTTAAGATCGATCCTCAGTTAGACCGTCGAGTTTGGTTGTTCTGTCGTTTACGATAGGAGAGTCCGAGGATGTATTCGGGTACAATTAAACACAGATGCGAATGATCATTTCGAAACAGCAAGATTCCTAGGATCGAACCAAATTTTGGTTTACGTCCAAGTACAGTAAACGCATCCCTGGTAAAAACACCTTCGAAAAATTGTTAGATAAGTGAAATATAATGAAAAACATTCAACTGATTTTCACCTCCATGAATCTGTGCGCTAGGCATGATAGGTCATTCTCGCGTGGAATGAAACATGTGTATGGCCTTCAAAATTACGTGCTCATTTCGGGCGCTAAGGAAATTGCCCACGCAAAATCATTTGCACAACACGTGTAGAAGAAATGCGCACCAGGCTAAGTTGATCATGATTTTCTTCAACACCGATTGACTACAGGTTATAGTAAGGGTTTATGAACTTCGATATAGGAGTCACCCTTGTGTTCTTGAATATGAACGGCTTGCATCAGTCCAGCAGGTTCAAGGCCTCACTCCCATCTCTTGAGATAACATCTCACCTCGAATCGTATTGTCCCACCGAGGACGTACATAGCATTATTTTGACCAGCGTGTTATTGATACATCGTGCATTGCGTTGTGCATATTTATAACCTAATTTATCCGTCGTAAACTTGAACCCGTGTAACCAAACCTGAAGACTTTTGATTCCGTTTCGACAACTCTAAGTGACTAACCGAGGTGACTTGTTTTCCACATCCTAACAAACAGAAAATTAGTTCTCGAATGTTGGCATTCGCAGAGCCCATTCCCCTATGATCACACATAGCCAAATATACTTGTCAAGGCCCATTACTAGGCTCAGAATCAAAGTGCTTATTTTAAATTCATATATATTGTCGTATGTGAATGACATCCGGGGGCATGGGATTAAGTTGGATCCAGCTTATTTAGAACGTCCTTTGGCGGTGCATTTTATCTTTGCTTTTTGACAAGCCTAGTGATGCAGCTATTCATTCAACAGGGAAGCATGTGCAAGTCTCCACCGAGCTTCAAAAAACATTTGTTTGAATTTCTCATATATGTATCATTCTTTTTTAATCAACATGCTGAAACTGTATTATTGACCAACGCGGAAGTGTTGATATTTGCAAACCGCCTGTTAGTATGACATGTATTGCAACAACGAAACAAATATAAGTGCAATAATTTTCGGAAAGCTCCAGAATAAGTTATGTTGCAGAAAAGCGTGACCAACGAATTCTCAAAAATGTATTTTCCAAATTTTCCGCCTCATACTGCCCAGTTTGCTTATTTATCAAACTGATTCAATGATTTTACTGATTGGGGACTTCTCTATAATCGCGAATCATAATGGATGTATAATGGACAATACAAATATTAACTGAGATGCTAAAGATAGGTTTTCTAAATAAACTGGCAGTTTCTTTCTAATGAACTTACAATAAAGCTCGAACACACTATGGAAAAGTGAGATAAAAGCATTCTCATAACGTGCTTGTGATTGATCTTAATTATCTCCGCTAGACAAACATCAGGTCGACACACAAGCAACGGAAATTACTCTCTTTAAGATTAGCACACGTTCATCGTTAACCAAAACCAACTGTGGTCAAATTTTGCTTTTCATTTAGGAACAAAGCGAGATCCAAAATTTCACCAAATTTGGCCAGCCTAGCTGCAAAATTGTCACAGAGCTAATGAAGACAATATTCCGTAACATAGAGTTCTATATTGCCAGTGTGTCATTGGTTGAAACATATAGAATAAGATCGAAAAAGCCATAAGAGAAGAACAGCAATATTTTTAATGGGATTTTGAGAAAACAAGTGTGATGTCCAATTCAGTTATGACGTCTGTTCGAACATCACGAAGAGTATGACGAAATCACACACTCATAAGTTCTTCGTAAGACCTATGAACTGTGAGCGGCGGTGAGCGGCAGCATCTCACTGATTCAAAAAATTAGTATCTGATTGTAACATTGTTCGGTTTTGTCTAACTGTGAGCTGAAGTAAGTAGACGAGTGAAGTAGTACTGCCTACTTTTTGAATAAAGTTCCACAGACACTTGAAATATGCAGTGATCGGAACACTTTCATTAGTAATTCAATGCGTGTGGTCCAATTTTTGTTCAGGAAATTCTAGCGGAAGACGTTGTACTTGGCTTAAATTGGCATCCATTGTGGCCTTCCAATTTGTCGGCAACAGTTTCGAATGCCCTCGAAGCTGAAGCTTCAGTACAACCGAGGTGGTATCTAGTATAGTTCACATCTAGCCTAAGAAAAGTGGTTGTCAATTGACGCTTGCTTGGGCAAGCTCAGACCTTAAGTGCTAATCTGTTCATATGTCCGGAAACACCAGGCCGAACTTTGCGGAATCAGCAGCTGACTAAAATAATATGACCACTTCCAACGCTCGGAATCATCAATAATACCGCAGTACAGTCCGCACTAATGGATTCCGAATCACACGGAATACCATGAGAACTAATGCTAAATATGTACTCAGAAATAAAACACAAGATGCTGACAAAGCAAGAGTTCATCTCTGCTTTACGGAAATAAGAAATTTGCCCATTTTGATGACTTTGCAAGGTAATGTAAGGACAGCCTGTTATCTTTGTGGACGAAGTGCGCTAAGGCTGAAGATAATTTACAGATACGAGAACCATGTAAAGCGCTTTCTGTGCAAGTAAACAGTTCTGTGTAAATTATTAATGTTTCAGGAATAAGGTTTCATATGAAGCATAGTTTTATAACTTGAAGAAAGCATCTAAAGGTGACAAACAAAACTTACGGAATGAAATGAAGTATTCCGTCGAGAACAGACACGTCCAGTTATCTTGTACTGCTGATGTGCTCTCACATGTAGTTACCAAATGAAACCGATGGAACCGTACTTACCAAGATTTCCAATCAAGTGAAGAAGTATCATGATTTTCTTTGGCAACAGTTCAGTCAAATACTGGTTCTCCGACAGATGCATTTAGTTTAAACTTGAAAAATACAATTCTTTGGACATACAAATGATACTACTAAAAATAATTCTGATATTCTTATAAATAAAACTGAACGTGATATTTGGAAATCCATGGTAATATTCTGGAATATGGCAATCAAAACGATTCTAATGATAAGAATCATAATTATATTAGTTATTAGTTCATGCTTTGGTTTTTGTTTGACCACTGTTATTATGAGTAGTACTCTTATGAAACAAATTGTGCCGACAACAGTGTTATACCGGTAGGAAATTAAAGGCGTTCCCACTGTCTGTAACGGGTTTGTGTAAACATGAGTATCCATCTTGTAGCTTCCCTATCGAGATAGAAAACGCAGAGCACCACGATCTCCTAAATGCGATCTTTTATGATCAAACATTTCCACAATATCCGCTACGACTGTTATTCGTTCTTTTCGAAATCTTAAAAGTATTAGAACTTGGTTAAAAATGGCATTTTATCCTTTGTTCTACACTGGGATTAGTCATTTCCTGCGACATTTTGGTCAAACACTCATCGGTCACGTCGCGGGTTCTCTTACGGTAAAGAAGAAATCTCCGGCTGTCACTAAATGCGCGAATTCCACAAAAATTCGAACGGACTTAGGAACAGCAAAAATTTGGAAATATATCCCTGGAAACGCTAGCCTGTTGAATGTGAGCCAAAGAGCATCTGGCATCGTCAAGGAGTATTTGTCTGGTTCAGCTGCTCGATCGTAAGCTTTGTATTGGATGGAAGTGATAAAGTCGCTAGCAAGGTTGTCGACTCAGAGCAGCAGTCTTGTTCACTATTAGTTACTAAAAGTAATCGGGTGAAATTATGACGGCTCAGATAACAACAAAAAGTCACAGGTTTCTAAAGAAGACATGTGTTTGCCAGCTCGCTCACGTAGCCAGTGAACTGAGTGGAAAAGGTAATGAATTATAAAAGACTGCTTACTGATGAATAGCTCCCGCCAGCACAATACCGTATCCAGTAGCCATTTCGGGTATGTGAGTTCCCCAAATACACAATTTAAATGGACGACTGAAGTTGCGTAAACTTCTAAGTGCCCAAGGTCAAGACTCTAGGGTGGACCATACGGAAGTAACTCGTTTTGTTTGCACTCAGAGGCTCAAATTAAGTCATTTTAGAGGCCGACTGGTAGGGTCAACAACCAAGTTTCGTCTCAGTTTTGGATATAACCTTTCCACAGTATACAAGCAGACCACTAGACCTGTTGTCCGAAATCCACGTCTCTCCTTCCTAGTTACTTCAAAGTTGAAGTGACGTAGTTCTGCTTCAATTATACTATATACTACTACAAAAGGTGTCTATCAGATGCCCGTAAGCATGAGTTTGTCGAAATTCGAGTAAAAAAAATCACCTTCGTCTCAATCAGTTTTATCGGGCAGGTTTTTTGATATAATGACCGGCAAAAGTTGGAGTTATGTAAACCTGTATGATTTGTTATTACTTGAGTCAATTAATAATGTGCTCTGGGTAGATAGAATTGCCTGACCTTGATTACCAATATCATTAGTTCCGAAGGTTGAAAGTTCAAATTTCGTAACACGTTTAACATGAAAAATTTCATAACTACGGAATTAAAATTCAATAAAAGCGGTTTTCGACACTGAGGAATAAACACTGATCATAGGAGAAGAAACCCTTTTAGAGAAGTGACGATCCAGTTTATCCTTACTGGAAGTATACAGAACATTCGGGAATACTGTATCTCACGGTTCACTTAAAATTTCGTGGTTGGTGGCAGGTTTACGGAAAACACCTGCATATTTACTACTAATTCACAACCTGGAATGATGATCACAAGAGCACGATCGGCAAAAGTCCATTTTACTTTCATCATGATGAAGAAACAGTTTAATAAATAACGGAGAAGAAAAATATGATGAATAATCTGACAACTGATTTTGTGGTGGATATCTCTTGGAAAATATCCACACATGAATAAAGGCTTTGTCACATTATGCATGAAACACCCCAGGTCACGACATGTTATGACGGGCAAAATACCACCACATTCGAATGGATCACAAAAGCAAAAGTCACAAATAGCAACCAATATATCCAGAGACCAACATTTTAAATTAGCTGCTGTAAGCCACTGCTTTTTCTGTCACCTTCCGACTAGTCTGAAGCCACGATCACACGCACAACAAACTTGGTCTCGAGCTGTTACTACTAAGAAATTCAAATCAAACTGTGAGATGTTTGTTTATCAATCTCTTTTCACTCTCCTTTTCAAGACAAGAAATCTCAAAAAAGTGGGCCAATGATGAACGTTTCCTCAAGCCATTTTTAAAATGGCTCTCAGAGTACGAAGTTCATTACACCGCTTGATTTAGCTGAATTGACTGTCGTAGGATGCCACCTCAGCGAATATCACCATCATGTAAAGGCGCCCGTTGTAATGCGATAGATGAAAAATCATGATGGAAAAGTGTTATAAACAGTGTTTGCGAGAAACAAACCGTTGTTAGGCAGCCCGGATAAAGTGGTAGTTGATTTTCTGATTGCTGAAGATTTCCCAAAAGGATGGAAGAGGTGCACCGAGTTAAGTTGAATTGAGTTGGGCGTGGAGACGGATCTACGCATGGTTCTATAAACAAACAAACCACTCCTTCCTTGGAACCGACGGTGGATAGTTAAACATTTATTCACGGTCACAAACACATACGTATCTGTAGGTCAAAACAGTTGTACTACTGAAGCCGCTTCAAAATGCTTGTCCCTCTAATTAACATTCAACGACAATCTTCAGATTCTGATACTTCCGCCTCCCTTCCACATGACATTGCCGTTGGTTTTGCTTGCTCATCCATTTATTTATTTAATTACTTATGGCTGTCCGATCATGGAATTGACTGATGAGTTACCTACAACCAAAATGTCACCCTTCTTCTATTAATTTTAGAATTCTGTCAACGTTTCGGCGCTTATTGTGACACTATTTTCATTCACACAAACCACGCACATCTAACGGTGCATCGTTCCGCTGTCAGACCGGCTCATTTGTCTTTTGTAATTCTACGACTCATTTTATAGACTTCAACCGAGTGCTTTACCCGAACCTTTCCGAAACAATTCGTTAATAAACGCCTTCCGGATTCGATCCACTGGACTAACACGCTCAATATCTGTCCTCTATCCGGTACAGTTTCAGTTGGTGGCTTATTCGGTGCACTGTTTCTCAAAGTTCATTGATTAGTATGAACAAACCGATTTCAGAGAACGCTGATCCTGAAATTCTGGTTTCAGAACTGTTTTTCTGTTACTCTTCTAAAAGCGTCGTCGATAGTTATTTACTTTGTTGCGCTTCACTGAGTACTCTGGTATCACGAAGTTCTGATCGATCTTTTGATTTTCGCTACTTCGTTCTTTTGTATGAAAATATAAATCAGTATTTTTGATTCGAACCTGGTAAAATTATTAAAACTACCTATTTCTTTGCTGATCCTGAATGAAACAACGACGTGAATGAGATAGATGTTTGAAGGGGAATATTTTGAGACGGTTTCCTTGTTCGCCCTTTATAATTTTACAGTAAACCAGAATCCTCGATAAACGGTGTTATCACAAAAAAATTCCTCCACACACACTAGAGTGTGTGAAGAATAAACTGAATAGCTATGGCTATGAGAAAATGGCAAGACCATAAAGGGATTGGCAAAGTTTAGCCGTTCTCAGAGATAATGTAGATAGACCCATGAAAACTAAGCTCAATCAATACTTGCCACAGAAACTAGGCCGACCTTTGTGTGACGCAAACAAATTGTCTCGCAGGCGTGGAAACAAGGGGTTGGTGGTTGGAGTGCAAATTAGAAGGCCTAAGCGCACATTCAACAAAGAAACTGTTTGGTAAATACAAGCCAAAATAGGGATAGAAAGCGTGCGATCTGGACTGAACCAGTTTATTGAATATTCTTGATATGGTGGGGTGAATTTCCGTGGTCAGTTCCAATAAATCCTTACACCGCCTGCCGAATTTGCCCTCTACATTGTCAATTTTTTTACTCAATTAGCCATGGTTCTCCTAGCCACTAGCTCACTTCCAGGTGTTTGCTTTGGCTGCTCGGTATTCATACGTCACCAGACATATGGAACGCGGTACGTTCTGCGTGACCTAGGTTCCGCGTTTTCCGCTTCTTTCTCCACTTCCGATACGATAGGGTCACGGACGATATTTGGTACTTTTCTCGGTCACATGAAAACCCAAATTTTCCAATGCAAATTGAAAACATGAGGCTTTATGGACATAATTCTTCGTTCTAACTTTGTCGAATGGCTTAAATCTCGGCCTGTTTACACACATTCCTTGTCTCGGCCCCCTTTCTATTTGGGCAGAGAAGAGCGAGCAGGGCGTACTGAATGGCCTTTTCGACGGGCACTGATCGGGCATAGACAGAACATACTTCTGTTCCGCCTTGTTGATCCGGGATAATGAACTTTACCTCTTCTTGTAAAGGAACAGGAAAAAGTTGAACAGGATTCCGGGTATCGAGGGGGTTACTGGCCATGAGAACCATAGTGTCTCCTCGTTCAAGTGAGTATTGAACTCTATCATTGTCCACTGGAATCCGTTATCACTGCTAGCTCCCTCACCTAAATGCCCATCTCGAACAGTGTCTATTTCAGAGAATATTTCGCCAGTTCCTTTGCTATGACTGAACTCGAACCACTTTTGTACCCTGACTGAGCTTTTGCAATGTATTTTTGCATTAGTTCCGAATCAGCGACACGAATAAAGCAATCTTCAGTTTTGTTCGCCACAACTCTGGCACGAAGGGCCTTGCCACTACCTGGATCACCGAACAACAACTTATCTTCAGATGAACCAGTTCCAAGATTGACAAACTCTTTCGGATGCAAACAAGGCCTTTCATGTGTCTCCCAGAGTCGTTCAGTTTGCTCCTCACAACCACTGCAAATTTAGTACTTGACATTAGGCTCATATTCTACCTGCGTCCTTCGTACACTCAGATCGAATTCAGAGGATGAGTATTATTTTCGCTGAGATGGAGGAGTGGCAAATTTCACTGCATAAGTAACAATTAGAGGTACAGAGTCATGTAAACTCATTTTGCATGAACTTTTGTGATAGATATTGCTTAGAGTCTTTCCGTAAAGGAATAGACGGTTTTCACATTATTTACGTACAAAATGGCGTCTAAATAAGATGCAGTCGACAAGAAAGTCAACTCATTGGACTTGGATAACTATGTTTTCTGCGTTCAGATGAAAGAAAGAAGTTCAAATGACCATAATTGTTTCCATAGAGGTATCTTCTTAGTACATTCCTCCATGCGATTGCGAAGAAGGATTAGGCAAAACAGGTTACTGCACCTTTTGATCCGTCTAAAGCCCACTCTCATAGCCCAATAAATTTGGCCACATGAAATAATCGCAAAGAAATTAGAACTTCGTCACAAAACAGTTCGGTTACGTTTTATGTTCTGCACTCTATGTACAATGTGATAAGAAATTCACAGGGGAAATCGTCCTAATGTCTTCGAGGTTTTGAAACTCCGTGTGCCCGTCGGTATGGGCTTCAGTAAATTACGACTGATCTGGTTGGGTTTCATTATCGACGATACTCCAAGGTAGAACTCAACAAGCTAAAAAGTTAACGCCTTAGGTCGGTTAGATTAGTTCTTCCCAAGAGGGTGCTTTCCTGCCGAGTAATGAACCAGGTTATGTCCCTCGGAAACGTGCTCATTTTATTGTCGTGGACCTGCCCATTCATCATTTTATGTGCACATGGTAGCAAAAGCGTACAAAGCCATTAAGCACATTTTACCCTCATTGAAATGAGGATTGGAAAATATTGCTTGTGAAGCAGCGGAGGATAACTGGCGGTATGATCATTCAGTTGCCAAATTCCATGTCAAACTTTAGAATAATCGACCGAAGATAAAGGGAAGTTAGAATATTAATAACAGACCTACATAAGCGTATAAAGCACTATGCTAAATATGTGCATGTTTATTGATTCTCCCTCTTATTCTTTTGTGATCTACTTGGTTACGTGTTTGCGGATCGGCATCCACACGAAATAATGAATTTGCCGAAGTTGATTAGCTATGTTGTTCGCTACAATTAAACACGACCCAGAATGTGTGTTGTACTGAATAAGCGCGAAGTTTTAAGTCCCTTTAAAATAAAAGTTCCTGTCAGGTTGCAACATTTGAAGCAGGGGATCGAATTAATCCACAAGCTACAATTTCTCGCTCACTGCTTCAGTATTTGTAGGTTACACTAATACTTTTGTTGGTGTTTGCCTAAGTGTAGCATTGCTACAACTTGTTACGAAAAAGTTTTCGTCAGAAACGAAATAGAAACAGAAGTACGGACGAGATGCCCCTTCAGGAAGCACATTTTTTTCGACGAACAAAGTTAACTATATCATTTTGAGCATTTTCAGTTAACACGAAGCTTGTCGAAAGAACTACCCAAAAACATCATAAGTGTATTACTGTGTATGTATGTGACCAGCTCATGCTCACAAAGGAGCGGTGGCAACCCGTTTGTTGACGCAGTGGTCCAGCGGGTAAAGCTTTGCGTACGACACCGATTGTCGTATATCTTCTGCAATATCCCAGTATTCAATGGGGCATTGATGTGTAACACACTTGGACACACATTCGTACACACTAGAAAATTCACAACAAAGCAAACTTATTGGTAAACCGAAGTGTATCGAAATGTGAATCTATTACGTGTTTGTAGTCGCTCTAGTTCACAGTTTCTCGAGTTGATACTTTGCTTATTGGAAAAACGAGTCGTCGTGTTTCCTTTAGTGCAATGAACTCAAACAGAGTGCTCAGAGTTGTGAGAAGTAATTTTTCAGAAGGAACCTAATGAAATTTGACTCATAAGTATCGTGTAAATAGTCGTATCGTGTGGGAGACATGTGCCCAGTCAGTTTTCTTCAGGCATGCATAGCATATTATTTAAGATGTAATAATAAAGCGGTTGAGAGTGAGATAGAGCTCACAGAAGAAAAAAATGTACATTCGTGAAGGGAAAGCAGGTAACAGCATGTAAGCACATTTATTTGAGAGGGTAGGTTTTGGTGAATGATCTTGCGCAGTTCAGCGTATTTTACTTACCTATAATTGCATAAAATAGCGCCTTTCATTGTTCGTTTCTCAAAACGATTTTGGGGTGAACACTCGGTAATCAAAAAGTTGTTTATATCTATATGCATAAGGAATGAAATTAAAGCCGTACAACAGAAGATGAACCAATTTGTTGAAACGCCACTTCTTTTCAAAAATTTGTAATTGAAATAGTACGTGGTTGTTTGGACAAGAAAAGCAATTGGCATGCGGTTAAGCGTTTTACGAACTGAAGCTGACTATCTACCCGTAAATTGGGACCAGAATGTGTGTAACATTTTGAGGGGATATTTTGAGGGTAAGCAGATACGTGAGAATTCACAGACTAAATTACGCGATGTAGTTCACACAACAAAAAGAATGAGGGAGAATTTAGAGACTGCTGACGTGAACCAGTAATATATTTGAGAACATATTCCCACATGTCGAAAGATCTCTTTGTCACTTAAACAAAAATGCTAGCTGGATATCCGACGGTCAGTAATACGTTTGAGCATTTTGATCCCGGAGCCTTGTTCCTGTAAGAGCCGCAGACACCTTTATTTGATAACTGGTTACCAAACTTCTCCGGATAAAAACAGATCATATAAATCTGTAAAAGAATAAAAGCACCATAGCAAAGTTTGAAGCACTTCTACTTTAAGGAAACCGGAGCTCCCATGTAAGTGGCAATGAAACTTGTAAGCAAAAGTTGACCGCAATTGGAGTACACAGTTAACGTTTAATTCACGGGGGATAAGTCCGTTCAGGCAAATACTGTTACTTTCGTGCCCATGGCGTTTACAATGCTCGTGACAACCTGTCATACATACCAGCAATTTGTTGGGAGTATGTCGTGTTATGGATGGGTTAGTTGGGTGGACCACGGAAAGGTTGTTGAGAAAAGTATGAAAACCAATCGTCAGATTTGGTTACAGAATACGTTCCACAGTATCAATGTGCGCTCTCAACTGGATACATTATTCGTGGGTGACCAAAGCCGAAAATTATGGACATTTTTCATGAAATCAACGGTCAACCAATAGCAGTTCGCGGTTAAATGTGAATACGAATATCAGGACCACCCAATTTATCCAAGCTCCCTCAAAATCGTTACTCTCCCTATTCCAGTTCATCCTCCATCTTCCAACGTATCACATGTCTTAACGCGTGTGATCTAATCGTCGAATTTTTTATGTATTGAACATGGTTACGTAGTTAAATTTTAATCGAAGAGGCACTTCTACTGTCTCCGATCTGCCTACTCGGACAGTGTGAAACGATCAATCGGCGCATGTCGTTCATAAGTTAAACAAATATTACTCCACAGCTGACTGGACGTTGATGTGTTTGCAACTTAGTTTATTTATAATCAGTAGTAAAATCACAGTAGAGGTGTGTCTGTGAAGGGGAAATGAAGCCCTCGATTCCTAGGTGAAGTCTCCGTTTTTTGATATCGGAGATTTCCGCAGCCTAGGACCACCGGACATTGACTGCTAGAATTGTAGACGACCAGCGGGTGACCCAGACCATTGCTGAGTAAAGCGTAATCTGATGAGACTACCATGGAAGACATATATTATTCTTTCGGGTTTACGTTCAGGAGTCCCTCCACTAATTATATTTATGCATAAACCGTCCAGTTCTTTTTGATGCATTTCTATTTTGCTAGGTTAATCAGTTTCACCTTACTTGCTCTGCCTACAAGCTGGCAGTGTTCATTTTCATATTTGGTGTGCCTAGTGGTGCGGAATTTTGAAGAAAGTGATGTTTTCATCGTTATCAGTTTCTCGTTCCATTTTTTCATGTTATATCACATGACGGCTGGGAATATAAATTCTTTATAATTTATTATCTCTTGCGTTTGATGTTTCGTGTCTTCTGAGGAGTTTAGATTGCACGAAATAATAGAGACTCAATTTAACCTGATGAAAAATAATGATCAAATATGGATAGTTTTTAAAACCTTTAAAGACAGTTTCAAAATCGGTGGTTTCGGCTAATATGACGAAAATTAATATTTCCAAGAGCAGTTCATTTTTGAGAAGTGTTTGATTGCTTTTGTGTTCAGCAGGAGGGAGCAGAAAAAAGGCAGACATTTTGCGAACACTGTAAGTGGAGTTTTGTGGAATTTTTGTAGGCTCGTATATTTCCAATTGATGACCTTGAAATCATGGTCATGTCAGCATCGTTTTGCTTCTGTGAAGACTGAGAGAGGTACACTCAGGGGGAAAATATTCCAATACTTCAGCAAGTCAGACAGAAAGGCTATTATAGGAAAAAGTATTTGACGTGTTTCTATGACAGATGTTTCTGAGAAGCTTTCCGTGAATGAACAGAATTTTTCACGTTATCTATGTCAAATATAGAGTCAGAACAAAACGCGCCAGGCGAATGGGCAACAAATTTTACTCAGCCAGCGTTTTCATCGGCATTTTGAAAAGGAAAATAGCTCAAACTACACTGAATGCACCGAGATAGATTTTTCAGGAATGTCTTTCTCTATCGCTAAGGAGGAAGTTACGAAATCAGCTACATTATTCTCGAAATGAGTAGTATAGCTTTGTGTCTAGATAACAGTACAAAATTCTTTCGGAAGAACACGACCCGTTTCACAGTTATTGCCGCTCATTAGGTATGCGTACCCGGTACTCTTCCACCCAGTCATCCTTTTACTTGAACACTCCACAGTTGGTCTACAGCTGTAATCTCATTCGAATCGAATGGAGCGTATATGGACGGAGAATCAGTTTCTAGAATCACACGGTGGACAGAAGAGTACCCGGTACACATATCTGAGAGGCGAAGCCGCGAAATCGGTCGTGTGCTTCCGGAGAAATTTTTTCCTGTCATCCAGATACAAAGCGATACTACTCATTTCGGAAGTTCATACATGGAGCCGGGTGTCCTCATCTTGAAGGTTAGCAGTGTTAACTAACAAATTACCTTCATGAGAATCACCGTGTGATTCCAAAGGTGGACTCTAAATCTGTGCAAGCTCCATACGATTCAAAAGAGTTTACAGCTGTAAATCAGCTGTTTTATTTTTCAGGCCATGTAAAGCCCGCGAGAAAGCCCGAAAACGTGATCATTTGTGTTAAATGCGAAAAAATTAGTGTTGTCTTTATTTGGTTTGGCTGTAGGCTTGCTTTTTGCACTTTACATTGGTAGTTGTCAGATAACAAAAACGTTATTCATGGTGAGAAATCGCCCTGGGTATTCATACTGATGACTCCAAGGCCCATAAGCTCTCCAAGCCCGTTGATATGGGCTGCACTACGTCACGAGTGACCTAGTTAGAGGAGTATATCTTTGATAGTCAAATGGTGGAAGATGTATCAAGCTCAAAATATGAAAACCTAAGGTCTTTACAGTTAGCAGTTCTCTGAAGACTGCTTTGACATCGGATACTGAACTAAGCTATAGCCTCTGGACGATGTTCGTCTCATAGCCATGGGGGTATGCATTAAGAGTAAAGAAGCCATAAAAATGTTGAAGGTCTCATTACTAAAACTACCTTATAACGACCCTGAAGGATTGAGGCCGCCTTCATATTGACCGTGCTACCCACTGAAATATCATTTTGCTCTGTTTGATGCAGACATGAGCTGCGGATTCTTGTTGAAACTATTCAAATTACACAAAATGTTTCTTTATAGGGACACCCTGAGAAAGTCTTCAGGTGGGTTCGCACATAAAACTGTTCTCAGATTGTTCGGAAATAAAGTACGAAATTAGTTTATTTAGATCGTGTGGATGAGGAGAAGGACCATGAAAAACACCCTACAGAATGAAAAGTGGATCTGAGTTGACGTTCTGCTGAAAAATTTCAGATTCCCGTGATACTTTCGAATAGTGTACGTCCGTTATTCGGTAAGATGGATGGTTCCACAGAAATTACACCAAAGAAGGTACAGAAATGCCAAGTTCATCATGCTGCGTGCACTTTGGCTGCAAATTATATAGTGGAAGGAAGTACACGCATAAATGGCTTTCACACAATATAAGCGGATCTTTCCACGATGCTCCAAAATCGCGGTGGAGGAGTTATCACCTATTTGAAAACAAGGCGGAGTAAGACAATCAAGTTGGTTAACAAATAATCGACCGAAGAGATGAGTTGTCATGTTATCAAATGCAAGCTACCTTTTCTAAGTGGATTTTGATCAGTACTCATTGGTAAATAACCATTATCTAACCCCAGAAACAACGTCAACTGAGCCCGGATCATTTTTACTCATCTCTCATCGACTTTAGTTATCTCGGATTTCGATGACTTCCCGTGTGTACTAAATGGTAATTTCAAAATATTTGACAAAATTTCCTTTATGACAATAGGTTTGACAAATTTAGTTCATTTCTTTTTCAGAAACGATACTGGTATAGCATTTTCTTCATGAACAAGGTAGGGTTGTGTGGTCCAACAGTGTGGACCATTGAGCAGTTCTGATTACAGCATTCTGAAAGTTTGTCCAGCCGTCCCCAGTAAGTGGAATCGACGGATTATCAGGACGAACATGGAAAAATGCTAAGTAGGAAACTGCTCCGCTGAAATCTTAGCGCTCTTATGAATAGCTGTGAACTCTACCGATTTCGCCGTGCTTTACGATAAAAACCTCTCAATATATAGTGATAATCTTACTGAATATCTCAATTTGTATTTGACAGACTTTCCTCTCCTTCAATCAAATATCAAAGTAGAAAAAAACGCCTACTAAACGGGTGGAGATCTGAAGCAAAGTGGATATCTAGCCGATAAAATAGGGTAACCATCGCTTAAATAAGTAATACGTAGATACCATACTGGGAAACTCCATTTGACGGGACAATTGGCGTGCTACAAAAAGGCTTTCTGTAATAATTTTAGAATCGAAAACCGCTACTTTGTCGTTAAACTCTCAACAAAGCTTTTTCGTCGTTGCGTCAGGATGTCTGTTAACCCGTCTGTAGCAGCACTACGGAGTCTCCTCTAATAAAGACCATGTATGTCGGGAAGCATTTAAAGGTACTGAAGACCGTTAAATCCTCAGGCTGTGATGGTTTGTTTTCCGTTGTTCCCATAGTGGGTGCCGATCCCTGTCGAGTTATTCGGCGGATATTTTCATTTGATGTTAGAAAAGTGGTGAGATTATTAAAAAAAGAGAATACCTGGAATATTACCGCCTGCCAAAAAAGGAAACTGGTACACACCAGCCCATCGCATGTACATCTATAATGATCAGGACGCTGAAAACGAATTCGGTGTCATGTTTTTTATTGAGGGTTCAGCGGAAGATATATTTTAGTTTGCACAATTGCTTTAAACAAGAAATGCAAAGTGGTTAGAATGTTATATACATGGATAATAAAAATGCTTCCGGAGCCATCAAAAGATCATCATTGCTCAATCTATTATCCGAGTCAAGTGTTGTTTGGAGGTCACGCAAACTGAATCGTGATTGTTTCACTAGTGGGACTCAGTTTGCATTCTTTATTGGAATGACTTCCTTTCCATTGTCTGTCAATGACGTTGTCTTTCAGGATGCTGTCTGTTCACCCTACATCTTTTCCTAGTAAATAAAGCCATTATCTATTCCATCTTCATTTTCCTCATGCAGATATGCAAATGAATTTCCCCTTAGCCTGAGGTTTCTAGAGCACAGATCATCTCCATGAACCGAAGCAGACAAGACAACACTACGAACTTGAAAGTGATCGCATCCAAATGATGAGATGTATCTTTTCTCTTATTACCAATAGGGTCAAATCAAAGTAGTCAACCGAAGAAAAATTCTGGACACGGGAGAACTTCGATACATTCTTGAGATCATCCTGCGGCAAAATGATGCACTTCTAAATCTATAATGATTAAATGTCAGTACTGTTCTTCGTCAAGTGCCAGCATGCAGTCCATCGCATTTTCCTCATCAGATATTAGAAGTGGCAGACTTTCACAACTGTCATCGTTTTTAGTAGCCTTTAAAAACTTAAACTTCTGAACGGTGCTTAGACTACGTGAAATTCCCGCTGGTTTCGGTTTGGATCTGTGCTACCATATTTCGTTCAGTTTATTCCATTACTGCTAGTGACGGTTTGAAGTACTGTTGCGCGTTCTTATCGTTGCAAACTATTCTTAATGTTGTACAATACCATAGATATGATGTCATTTTCCAGGTTAATTGCACCAAGTATAGGAAGCAATATGTGGACAATTTGACAGAATAATTTCTTCATGGATTCACGAACCCCAATCAGCCACGAAATGGTATGTCTCTTAAGCCTGATTAGAACTGGGAACATTGAGACCGGGACCCAAAGGCCAATAGACGGAAAAGACCCTCGAAAAAAGAGACTCATTAGATCGAAATACAAACAGACAAGTAGAATTAAATCGCACTCATGCACGGATAAGATCGGAAGACAAATCAGCACAGATCATGGAGAACAGGGTCAGTGCTACCCACGACGGGTCAGATTGGCAGACTGCCAGTAACCCTCCTACATTTATCTACCTTAGTTGATATAGATAAAAGACAAACAGACAACGAACAGGATTCAGAGGATGAAAGAGCTACACTATCTGTTCAAATTCATGTACTCCCGTATAAGCCTGAAAAAAAATCACAGGAATTGAATTTCTAAGGAATTAGATAAAGCGTCTGTCTCAAAGAGCAACTAAAGTATGCAAGGATCAGTTTTTCTTTGTTGGGGATTGCTTGTGTTCGATCTGCAGCACACAGAAGAAAACGGAACATGCCATGAGCACAAAGGCTGGGTAAGTGCTTTAACTGAATTCCACATTCACTTTACTCGAACATCATTATTGCTGTCAACAGCCTGCCCACTACACAGGTGATCATTGTCTATTCCTTCTAAAGATTGCTGAAGTATACCTCATTAATAATGAGCTGAATGGATTGGTTGAAGTATCCAACAGAATGAACTACAACTGAATAATCGACGATATTTGGTACAATCTCATTTCCAAACCAGTGGTAATCAATGTGCCCATTTCGGAAAAATGAATCAATCTGTTCCTTTGCTTATAATTTCCAAGCCTGAATGGAACGTTTTATAGTCTGTAAATTCATCGCTATCCCATGATTCATGAGGAAACAATAAAAGATGAGGTCTAAATAACATTTTTTAATTATTTCATTGACACAGCAATGAGGCGAAGTCGAAACTGGGGAAAAATCAGCGAGCCGTGCAGTGGAACTCTACTGGAACACGAAGGTGACCGAAAAATGCGATATAGAAGAATTATTAGTTATTCTGTATTTGACCACGGAAGATATAATTAGGCGGGAAGCTGGGAATGTACCTCATGTGCTTGATTATTGCCGCCTATCAAAGTGAGAACACGCCTCTTGTTTTGGGGTTCCTATTTTTCAGTAACAAAACTCCTGAGAAAGCAAGGCACGGAGGAGATTGCAAAACGAGAATAGAAAGCACCACGAACCGGTAGTGTGATTCAAATCCAGTAGAAACTTGGAGATTTAGTAAAAAGTAGTGGTATTGATAGAACTACTAGTAGTAGTAGTAACAGTAGTAATAGTAATGGTAGTAGTAGTAGTAGTAGTAGTAGTAGTAGTAGTAGTAGTAGTAATAGTAGTAGTAGTAGTAGTAGTAGTAGTAGTAGTAGTAGTAGTAGTAGTAGTAGTAGTAGTAGTAGTAGTAGTAGTAGTAGTAGTAGTAGTAGTAGTAGTAGTAGTAGTAGTAGTAGTAGTAGTAGTAAAATGCGCCTCGGTATCAGGTTGTTTATGAAAAGCAGCTCCTTCAGACATTGACAGAACAAGATTAAATGTTACGAACATGCTACATTGTAAAGTTGCTGTCCTATCCACTTGAAGACAGTCAGCATCCGACGGAGAAGCAGTCGTGTGATTTGCCTTTGTCGTTCATCTTATTGTGGTTAACCCGTAGGGTATAGCGAAGTAGGAAATCCACAACTGTCCATAGCTCCGTTTTCAGCAATCAGCCACTTACTAAGTAGTATATACACTCCGCCACGCTCCCCCCCCCTGATAAACAGAAAACGACCCATGTCATGTGGATTCTCCAGATCCTTCTCTACTCTGTATTTTCTTTCTCCAATCTGCTCCGTGGGGTTTTCCTCATGAGGCCAGGTACTCTCCGTGGTGTGCTCTGTTGAGGGTCTTCATGCCAACGTTGTAGCTCACACCGGTGCACATACCGTTTTTCGTGGGCGCACCTTATCTTATAGAGTGGGTCGCGGGCTTCCAAGATCGAACACGGCCCTCTGCACTTAGAAAGCAGCTTCCGTGATCTAGGGCCACTATTGAGTCCCCCGAAGCACTGCTTGTATTTCACCCGAGTGCCCACAGCAAACGATTCTTGTTCAGTGATAGTTTACGTACGAGAGGCTTGCATTGAACGATCTTGAGTTTTCTTCAGCTATGCTGTGCTTCTGTTCTTGCTTGATGGAGTTCTACTGGTCCCATCTAAAAAGATGGCCATATGCCCAGTTCGAGATCAACGGGCAATCTTGCTATCCTGCCATACGGTAATTGAAACGGGGAATATTTCGTGCTGGATTGCTTGGGGGCGCGATATGATAGCAGCAATAACTGTAATGCCTACTCCCAATCTCCCCTTTTTGTAGCCAACCATTCCTTGATAGTGCGACTGTTCCGTTCAGTAAGACCATTGGTTTGGGGATGATACGGGGTTGTGCTTATCCTTCGGATTCCAAGTTTCTCCAGACATGTTCGAAATTCATCGCTCTCAAAACACGAACCTCCGATGTACGTAACTGTTTCCAATCACGCATCTACTTACGAATATTGTATGACGTAATTCACTGCACTTCTCTTCCTGACAAAAGATCACTCATCCTTTAAAGTGTCTTCTTTTCTTCCCTTATTCCATGATTTAGTCCTGTAATAGTTCATTCTATGTTTCATGCCTTTTCCCCAATGCCAGCTCGTGACGGTTTAGTCATCAAGTCCACTACTTCTGTAGTAGCGGGCTTTTATAGATCAATGGTTGGCACCGAGCAGAAATTTCTCTTCAGTGCCCAGTTGTGGAGAGGGAATATCCCACTCTGATCTTCCATTATTGTATGGCTCCACTCGGCACAATATAATCACCCATAGCAAATCTTACGCAAATCTGAACAGTTCTTTTTTATCTCTCCTCCATCATCCAAAACAGGTCTACCGAGGATCTTCACCTTTGTCTCAGTTAGAAAGCTCTTAGGAAAGGAAGCAATAGCTGCCGCATATTCCAGTTCAAATTTGTTGTCATCAGGAATTCTAATTTCAGCTTGAAGGTGCTTACAGTCTAGTGCTCTAATCGAAATCATGTCGGACGAAGCCACTCTATTTCTGCCATGGTTCTGTCGGCATTTAAGCCGTTCGTGTCAGAGACACTTTATATATCTAAAGCAGAAACAACGTGTATGGTTTCCAACCGTCCACCAATTTTTCATTCATGGATAGAATCTGTAGCAGTCCGGTCGAAACCGAAAAATTCTCGGGCTGAGACTTTCAACTGAAGAACACTCTTGAAAGGTCAAATCAAGGTGATGGGAACCATACCTCGCACTGGTAGACTGTCAACATATCGGCCCTCCAGAACTTCAGCCCCTGATTCCTCATCCACGGTTGGGAACGCACAGTACAGGAGTAAGCGGAGTACGACATTGTGCTCCAGTGAGTCTGCACTAACCCCCTACTTGTCCTTCTTGAACCGCCACGTTGACTCCTGACGGTTGAGTGGGGTTTCAAATCCTTCAATAAAGAAGCCTTTTGCCTTGGCCCAGTTCCCCTTCTGTGGGTCTCAGCACGCCATGACCAGGATCACTCATGTCCCGCACTTGTGGAGCGCTCGAAGGTCTGTCAAATTAAACTGGTTAGAGCGGACCTCAAGAACTTCGTCACGTCCCTGAAAACCCCCAGGGATCTCTGTAATTCATCGTACCCAAATAGTCTTGGCCATGGAAACTACATCCTGGTCACGCACCCAACGTTATAGTCCAGGAGATGTGTCAGTTGAAGGTGTCTTTGGAATGAAAATTGGGAACCGCACTAAGGTCAAAAGTACAAATAAAAACTTCCTTTGCATCAAGAAATTCAGTCCACTTAGTGAAGTATTATCAAGAATAATTCATTGCTGTTCGGATGTTCTCTCTCATTATTTTTTGTTTATGTGATTCCATTACAGTTTTGGTTCTCTCCGAGATCCATAAAACATGTCGATGAACCATCTACTTATATATATATATATATATATATATATATATATATATATATATATATATATATATAATTACGGTAGACGCTATTTTCCTGGGTCCACAAGACCGCTTCTATGGCCATTCCCGCTCATCAGATATGGAATAGTCGGTGGCAGTCTATACGCATTTTATGGGGAAAGGCTCGGGTCCAAACTCCTGAAGCGGCAGACGATACGCACCATTGACGATCTCTAACGAGAGCGAAACTCGAGCCTAGTGCTTCCAAGTGCTGGATTGATGTGATGACCTAAGGTTTGCACTAGAAAGGTGGAGTCCGAAGGGTAGATAGCCAGGCATATGTATGTATGCTCGATTGACTCACATAATGCCATTATTCTCCATCTTATTCACGTAGCTAAATTTTCAGTTTTCATTGTACGTTTCTCCAACATAGCTGGAACAAAATGGATGTTAAACGACCGCGCTCGTATGACCTTAAACGAAAGGCCGAGCTTTTGATATGAGCTAAAGTTTCCTTCGGAGGGACTACCACGTATTTCTGTTGAACTAGAAAACAATATGGCACTTTTTAAAAGTGTTCGCTCAGTTTTGTTTATTACTTTAGGGCGAACCCATGATAGATAGTTCACAAGCAGAAATGGCCCTTGTAGGATATGCATTTAGTTAACAAAGTTGGAAAAATTTGGTGAAATTTGTCTTTTCCAGATGAACCGGTGCCAACTGATTGCTTCTTTCGCCTCTTCTGCAAAACCTTCTCAGGTTAACTGCAAAATTGCGACCACCCAAATCATCCGTGTCACAAAGAAGCCTTGATGCCTTGAAGGTTCTGAAAGATGATTTCGTTCCGCACGTATAATGAGAGACAACTTTTATTATACTCATAACCGCTTGTTATGAGCAGCTCTTCGATGAATATTTTGCAGAAAAGCTTAGGAAGGAGTTCTCAGCTGTTTTTGTCAAAGAGTACGCAGTTTCCTTTCAAAGCTGCGGACGGATGAGCTACATAACTTTTCGGATTGACAAGATACAAGCCTGGTAGGATGAGTCAGGCAGTGTATCAGTATCTGGCACCAGGTATACCACAGTGGGATATTTAAAGTGGTGGCTAGACGGATTTATGCTGTGTGTAGTATCTAGAAAATTACCTGTGCAGCTTTGTGATCAAAAAAAGAGCCTATAAGCTGCTGGATGAACTAGTTTAAACTGAAATCAAGCCTTACACTTGTTGAAACCGATCGGATGCAGAACGTATGTTCCCTAGTCAAGTGTGCAAAATGATTCAGAAGGTTCCCGGAGAAGACCGGCTTTCTGGAAGGCCTATACTCGACGTGATAGTTCTTCAGAAATCCTCTAGTGCATCAGAATCGTTGAGTAACATCAGAAATGCACCTAGCAAGTATAGTGTATGAATGAGTTTGCTGAATGTTCTGGGAAATATTCTGAATTTCTTTAGGCAACGACCTGCTGGTAGGAAAAGCGGACTGTTCAGATGGGCTCCTCAGTGGCTCAAGCAGTAAAACGTCAGGTCTTGGGTACGTGTACGTCATTAAACTTCTGAGTAAAGATTCACGTAATTTGACAGTACGGATGTTTTTGAAGTGTTTCGCACCTTCAAGGTGTAAAATGTTACTGTAGAACTGGTTGCCTCAGCGGTAAAAGTACTGAAGCTAAGCAGGTAAAGGCGGATGGCACATCTGTTACCCAAGTCCGCCGATAACCTTCTTCGTCTTACGCTGTTCTACAAGACAAGAAGTGACTGGAATGCAGGTCGAAGTGGTCTGTCTGTGACATGGCTAAAAGGTATGAAAAAAATAACCACTAGATTTGTTCAATTATAACTCGTATAACTTCCGACTCGGGGTTCACGAGAATCACCCCTCTTATAGTTGAAGATATCAAGTACAACTTCAAGTAGTGAATGTCGTAAACTACTGTTTTCCATGAAGTAGAAAACTAACTAATTCCGTCATTTACTCATAATTGTCGAAATGGGGTCCAAAATTCGCGTTGGTAGTTATTTTGTTCTAAGTTTACGATGGATACTTTGGACAATAAATGTGTTTCGTAGCGTATGATGTGTCAACAATATACTGATCAAAATTGCACGATGTAAAATCGTGATACACGAGGATTCTACGTGAACTGTTACCCCTAGGAGAAGAAGGAGAGGTCTTACCACTCTGAACTGTTGCCAGGCAGCCATGTTTAAGGACAGAAATAAAAGTTTCATGTGTTCATAAACTCATATTGAAGCTTGTAGTGAATAGGTGTTGGTAGGATTCATAACCAATTAAGACTGATACGCATTTCATCCACACGGATTATAGAGATTTGTTTTGCATGGACTGTTTTCTAAACGCGCATTTGGATGGCATAACCACGAAGGCCAAACGCTACTATTTCACCCAATGGAATGATTTTCTAACACTTAAACAGTGCTGATTGGATAGGCTGATTTTTATTAGAACCTTTTCACTATACCTCCCAGACTTAGCGACTCTCTACCTTGTATTTAGCAGAAATGTACTTTCAATGTGCAGACGTTCAACGACATTGGAATCTGTCCTATAGTTATTTGCATCTTGAATTGATCATTCTCATCGACATTGAATTGAAAGTGAACTCATCCTCAAATGTTCTTACCCAACCACTTTCAAAGACCAAACAGAACTCCAAATCAATCGCCAAAATGAATTCCACGTGTATGAGAGAAATTAATTAGGATAAACCTTTATCTTAAAATGATCAACTCATAATTAACTGAAAGCTCGATACTTTCTGGAAATAAAGTCATTCCTTATCGCATAAATGCGTCCAGCAATCCCAAATAAAGAAGCCAAAATTTTTAACCCACATGTTTCACACCTCCATAAGCTTAGCCAGAGAGAGGGTGTGGAGCACACTGGTGTCTAGAAATCAATGAGTGACAAGCCAAAGGTAAATAAAGATCCGCTTCAGAATTGATTTTCATGTTTCGGTTCGATTTACGGACCACTGTCGTCAATACCGAAGCACGCTCCCAGTCGTCTAGATGATTTTGCACCCTCTTCGGAGTCTCAGAAGAATAGATCATTTCTACGCTGCGCTTGATATTTTCAAAATCTCTTTCCATAAGGTTCTCAGATATACTTTTTAACCTGAAATGTTATCTGACTGGTGGTTATTTGTAGCACTGTTCCTTTGAGAAAATGTTGACGGTGAGATATATATATATATATATATTATATATATATATATATATATATATATATATATATATATACTAAAGTGTTTGTGAATATAAATAGGCATATGCATGGATATACATAGTTATACTTCTAGATATCTTCAAGTTTTCTCGGGACAGTTATAAACGTGGAGAACGTCTATCTTTCCTCCTGGTTTATGCATTATTATCAGCAGAAAATCTATCAGCAACCTTTCCGAAGCGCCTCAGGTTTCGGCAATCTCTCGTTGTTTACTTATAGAGGTGTTCTCAAAATTCCGATATGAGTCTTGTTCTTCTGCTTTGATGAGATTTCGTTCCTATTTTTGCGTTCCACCGAACACTGAAAGTGGTCCCCTTCCTAAGGAAGTGTAAAGGATAAACAGATATATATATATATATATATATATATATATATATATATATATATATATATATATATAGTGCACAACATCTCAAACTACATAATAGTGTTTACATACCGGCTGTAATGACCTCTGAATAGTTGAATTTGTGTGACCTTGTTTACCATGATAGATTTCTGTGGAGCTTAATTGGTCACACTAAGCAGAAGTTTACATAACACTTAGCAATACATTTTAATGAAACCTGAACCACCGTTGGCTTTGGTCAATGATGAACACATGCTCAGCCTGTAGGAGACAGTTTTCGTTGTTGTTGTTTTGACCTTGTGTGTGTGTACAGCGGAGGGGAGCAAAAGAGATAAAAACGTTATATAAGAAACCCGGGTTATCGTGCTTTTTAATATCTAATTCGTGCTTTAATATACCCTCATTGGAAGGAAACTGTCGGTTTATCCTGAATTTTTGACATCAGCATCAATTTCATATTTGACCTGCTCACTACTGGTCCCTTTCAAATAGCTATGACGGGAAGTTCCCAATTAGCAATAAAACATCCAAACAACTTAGTAAATACGCGACCGTTTTGAGAGAGGGAGAGAGAAATGTGGGTACGTAGTCACGAGAACTCATCAGACATGTATTTCTGCAGCAGAAACTACCTTGAGACTCGTCGAAAATCATTTCAAGTGTATTTGTTTCTTTTCGTGTCTTACTTGTCAGAACAAGATGCAACTGACAAAAATCCATAAAGCCGAGTTGAGAGATGATCGCGTGATGCTCTTTGAGCCTAATATTTCTGCGCTTTTTCTTTTTTATGGGTTGATCAGGTTTTATAAATCTGAATGAGTCATCTGTAGAATAGAATATCATGGTGAGTTTCAACTTTCGACAAATTTGTGGTCTTTGCGAACGAGAGACGTATTGGAAAATCACCGGTTAGATTAGGAATGTTCAAGTACTCTCTCGGAAACAGCGTGCAAAATATACTGGTGCAAGCCATTAAAGGTTAGTAAAGCATGGATATGCTTATGAACGGCAACACCTTCCCATTCTAAACTGAAATTGCACAAAATCTTGTTCCATTACAGATTTGCAACTAACCCCGTGGACAACGGTGTGAATTTACTGGAAGAAACTCCCCATGTCATTTACAATCAAACTTTAGCCTAACCACGGAACTGAATAATTTCCAGCTCCTGTACACGAAAGTAGGTCATCTGTACAAATTGAACTTTCCTATGGAGTAAATCTTTGTTGACACCTTTCAAAATTCACACTTCACTATTCCCTTCCAAAGAATTTCTATGGAGGTTCTAAACAAAGAAAACGAGAACTGGTCTTTATTCTGTTTTAGTATGCTTTTATTGTTTTTCATTTATCTGTTCAACTACTGCTATTAACCAGTTGTTCTGCTTCACCAAACGGGACACTAACAGCATCTTCTGCTGCAGGAAAATATATCGCATTGTGAAACATTCCAGGAATATTCACGATAGTCGTGTCTAGTTTTTTCCCTACGAATCCCACATAGGCGTCATCAATCCGTATAAAAGATGTGTAGCCCATCCCCATGGACGAGTCGGTTACGAGGGATGCAACAACCACATAAGCCGCTTCAGACCAGTATTGTAGGTATTTAGTCTAAAGGATTTCATCTGCAGACTTATCGCAAAGCACGGCTTCCTGTGGGTTTTCCGATAGCATCATTGACCACAAAGGTCCATGAGTGCCTCCGGTCAAATGAAACTTCAGTCCGTCTCGAAAGTTTCGGATCATCTTGTTTACATTATTCTCTACTAGTGAGTAGTCCCTGTTGATAAAGAAATACAGAGCCGATGCGTACCGACAAAATACAGAAACCAGTCAAAATGGTGCCACTTGTTTTATTGTTAAATTATAGTAGGGATCAATGAAATCCCCGACGAGCATGTCACCATAAAGCTAAGACTCATTGAGAAGGATGGCACTGATTGCGATATCATCTTTGAACACATTACTCAAATTGGGTACACTCAAATCTTCGAACTGCCTCTATTCGGGCTGATTGGACACGAGATGTCCAAAAACAAATACAAAGTGCACTTGGAATGAGCCCCATAACTTTGCTCGCGCATGGGCTTTTCGTGCCCGAAGTCTGATTTTTCAATCCACACAGGTTTTGGTCAAAACGGCCAGGTCTTGTGAGTATGCAGAAGAACGTTCGTCGCATACACCTCGCGTCTGTTGTACTATCCCCAAAGGTGGATCATTTGTTGGTCTCTTTGTGCAAAAAAACAGAACAAATAAGATAATATTAGAGAACAACTTACCTCTCCTTAGTTGTCGTTCACGGATCACCTTTGACCGCCATTGTTGATATTTTGTCAGCCCTACTGGTTTGAGATAGCATCGAACTACTCCGGAGGCATTTGAATTATACAAAGTTTGTGGCGCACTGAACTGTTTTGCCAGTTCATGCTTGTCACTTTTCAGGTTTCCTTCTAAAAGCTGACTAGATTTCATCATTACCGTTACCAAAAATTTGCATGAGACTAGGAAAGCTATGAGAAGAGCTAATAGATTCTCTCAAGAACTTGTAATTGATGAAAATCAAATGGCTTCTATTACTCCACGGTTCTTCTACTCAGAGTACATTTATCCCTAATAAAACCTAATAAAACCATCTATTAGCTTGTTTTTGATACATATTCTTCCCAAAATCATATAAATAGAAAAGTGAACTGAGATCCAAACCAAAGCTTTTGTGCTCAGCAGCTCTGTTTTACTCGACGGAGTATTTAAGTTCCCAATGGCCTCAGCAACAACCTGTTTCATTACGGGAAATCAGTGTGATAATTCTCCCACACAATGAAATCTTGCTATTTGTTTGGTATTAAAGAAAAATGTCCCAAAGGAAAGCCTGCAACATGCCACTAAATTCGCAGTACACAGTGGTTTTTTTATGGGATATGTTTTGTACACTCAACTCAGAGGATATCATTTTTATAGAAGATGTCAAGCCTTTCAAAAATAATCCCATATCCTTGTTTTCATTTGATTTCTCACCTTGAAATCAGCACTTTTACAAAGTCTCAGTCAGTCCAATGCGTCTATCATTGCTCAGACCAATCTCCCTGGAACACCGTTTTATTGGGTCCTCAAAAATTCCCATCCGATTGGATACGGATCTGGCAGCTGATTGACCAAAACAAGTCATCTATTGGTTCGACCAACAAAGCAATCTATTTGGTTGCAATGATGACGAACGAATTCCGAGTTTGTGAAGCGGAAACACAGTGAGGATTCTCATGTTGAGATTGTGAAGAGAAAGCCGTCAATGGACGAAAAGGCTGCCACTCTGGAGATGGTTTCTGCACCAAGGTCTATGAAAGAGTTCATTGAGGAGCATGCTGATGTTTCGCGGAAAACCGTGCAAAATGTCACTGCGAAAAAAACTATATTTCATGATCGTCTCTTTGTAGGCTGCAGTCTACGATGATTCGTTTTCAAAGTGAAGCAAAAATTTGATGATATAAAGGATACCAAACGAATAAATCTATTTATTTGTAGTGCCTTGGACAAAATTACCCCAGCTATATTCGATAACGTGGAGATTCGCGATGGTCCTGGGTTTCTTATAAGCACAAACACTGTAGTTTATGAAATGAATGAGTAACTTCTATTCTGGAAGTTGACCAATTGGGAGAATTAAACAATCAGGCGATTCATTAAAAGCGGAAAATTCTCTTCATTGTGGGATACAACTCAATCGGATATACTGATCGAAATAGGAATATTCTGCGCTGTACAATGTTTCCCAGTGATCGCGGCTTGAACAGATATGGAGGATTTTCTCGTATGAGTTATCAAACGACATGAGTTTATAGAGGCGGACATACAATCCTCCCTCACCATGAAGTCAATCTTATGGCTATACAGACTTTTCCATCACTCTCAGCGAGAAACCCGAATGTAAGGACGTAACTTAGATGCGCTTATCTTCATGGCCAGTTAGTTCAAACCGATGGCTTGCGGTCCCATATAGCCAAAATGGCAGGCCTCGGCTTTCTTCTTGTGAACTGCCGTGATCCATTAGGAACTATAGACACTTACGTCTTTCTAGAGAACCAACATGATACAACTCTCCTCGACCATTAATCGGCAAAGGCCATTTGTCTAGAGGATTGCATCAGTAAAATTCCCGTTCAAACCCTATATATATATATATATATATATATATATATATATATATATATATATATATATATAGTACAGGTAATGTGGTTCAACGAAGTTTATCTGTGGACTGAGACTCTAAACGGTGACTTCACAGTGAACATTCACAGGGCTGATACTATCAAATACCTACCAGTATTATCGGTCGATGATTATACGGACAATGAATTTGCCTGTTATCCACATTTGTGAGACGAGTTTTGAGACCTCTCCCACAGGTGTGTTTGGATTTCATTCGGTTGTGACGTTCCCGATGTTCATTGGATAACCCATCAGACGATGCATGGAAACTCTAGCCCTTCCTACCCACATATTTTTCCCGCTCACCATAAACGATTAGGCTGCGTAAAAGAAAGTGTGTCGAGACCAGAAAACACACTGCGGTCAGAGCATAGGATTTCTGAATTACCTATTGAATTTTTGCTAGTTTCGAAATCGAAAGTTTTATCCATCCTCAGAAGGAAGAGAAACGGACATTCAGTCCCGATAGCCTCATACATTTTAAGAAAACCTACACCGGGAAGAAAGTCTAACCAAGTCGCTTCTTTTATGAGCAATGTCAGAAGATCCGCTGCGGAATTGTGCTGACTGGCATATTCCTCAGTATTTCCTACTTGATTGTACACATTACCTTCCTGAGAGTATATCAGTAAGCTGTCGGATCTTCGTTTACTTCATTCACTGCAGATTTTTGTTGACCTGTATTCCTAGACAAATCGTAATAGTGCAGACTATTTTCAATTGCCATGTTTCTTTCCAACCACTTACATTCCACAAATTCCCATTACTAGCGGACCTTTCCGAATTAGCTAATCAGTTTTCGCCTCAGTGCTTCGTGCGCCCCATTGTCTGTAGCACCCGCAGCTTTGTACCTGGGAGTAATTAGCAAACTGCACGATATTCGGAGTTTCCTTTATGTTAAGGCCTTCTGGAGTTGAAGTAACCTGAGGCTTCGGTGGCAGCATGCACAGCTTTATTGATCCGGTTTGTGATTTTGTTCAGATTCTGTTTATCCGATTGCATCGTGAACCTAATAGAGAGTTCTGCCTGTTGAGCAGGTTTTCAGTATCATCTAGAAGAAGCTGTGTGGAAAGGATGGGTGAAGATTTTGGGTGACATCAGACGAATATGGACAGAAACAAAGACGTACCAAGGCATGATCTGAGTCCAGAAGGAAGGGCTTGCATGAACAATGATCTTCTACCGATGCAAGTCATCGATGACAAATGAATATATGCTTAGCCTGAGTCCAACTTTGTGGAGGTCCAAGCAGACTCCAGGTGATTTCATACAGTTTTCTATGACAACAGTTCACACTTGCCAGAATAAATGTACTTTGAAAACGCATATGAATGAGACGATTGGTACCATCAGTTTGATCGCCCGGATATACAGGTGGGTCTTCTGGGTGTTTTTTATTAACTCAAATTCCGACCTGAACATTGAAGTAGCTAGTATCGATCACAACGTCCAGCAAATGCACTTTACAGAGCAGCTGAGACGAAATTCGATAGGACTTGTTCTAGGTTTCAGAAAACCTTTGGTCAGAGGACTTCAAGGCAGAAAAAAGAACGGGAATGAAGGCTTCAGTTTATTGCTGTTCGCGCGTACCTTACCATTCAACCGAATGGATCGGGATCCAGCGAATCAGTGCGCCCCCGAGCGGGTTCCCGTCTCTAATTTATTTTAGGCAAATGACTGGGATGATTTCCTCTGATTTCGCTGTTAGGTTTATTATCAAATGCACTTCCCGTACGTATTATTATTATTATTATTATTATTATTATTATTATTATTTTATTATTTTCTTGCACGCATGCACCAAATAATAAGCCGTCAATGTGAATAAGCAATTTAAACTTAATACCTTTGCATTATCGCACATTTTGTGTATGATTTATTATTGAGAAATCAGATTGTGATGCATTCGCTTCCTGAATTGAATTCCGCAGAGTTCTAGCTCAGGATACTTCCCGGCTTAGAACGACTATATGAGGCGACCAATATAAGTGACTGCACACCTAGGTTGAGTAAGGTGAGGAAAACCTCTAGTCACTGCCTATCTTTAGAAGTGAAGATTCACAGTCAAAATATGACTTTCACATATTCATGTTCATCATCCAGTCATCCGCGGAAAACGAGATTTCCTTTGGATTAAATTTCTGTCAATATCATTGGCTTGACAAACTAAGTTCAGATATCTTCAGTGAAGTTGCAAGCTCCATATCATTGCTGCTGCAGAACTCATTCACGTGTTCTTGCATCTGTCAAGGTAGTGTCCAACTGAAAGTTGCCTTCTGTGGTTCCCATTGCTCAGATCATGTCAGAATAGCAAGGCCACGGGATGCATAGAAGTAAAGCTCAATTCAATCACGGAAATAGCCGATCCTCTCCTAGATGTGATCAAGTTGCTTCACGAAAAATGCGTTAGGCAGATGAGCTGTATGTCCAGATTGCATTATGGAATAATCCTCCCGTGGAAACAGACTTCGATTTCAGATGCTGGTGGTTGATGAAATTATCTGCCGAAAAAATTCTCTCTTTTATTCCTTGGCAGACCAACCCAATTCCGCATGAAAGTAGCTTGTGCAGACATGACCGTGGGAACGGAAATGGTTCCGGCCTATGTGGATCGTTGTTCGTTATATTTGCATCTGGCTAGACTTATGGTTGGAAAGGAGGGATACCTTGTTATTTTTGTTTCCAGCCTATACATAGCCTCGCTAAGTCTTGTAATCGAAGAATCACCGAGGTAAGAAGCTATACCAAGACAACGTAATATTCATTCCATGTGATATTTCCTCTAGGTATCTCTCAACATATGGGGTTTTCAGTCCCCTTTCCACGTAAACCGGAAGCCTTCCTGGAGCTGGTGTATGGACCGAAATCCTATGAACCACTGAAAATGTGTAACAAATCGACCGGGAAATGGATTCGCTACTGAGTGTTTTGACTCCATCATCAGTTTTTACGAACCACTGAAGTTTGTTAGCGCTTCGAATAATTAACATACCTACTGATATTGGGTCTCCCCACTGGCTCTTTGTTTGGTTCATTCGTTTTTCAAACACTTTCACTACTACTGCATTATCTGGAGACAAGAGTATTCTTTTCATTGTATTGGTTATACTCAGACTAAGTTTTACCATTCCTATCAAGCAGCCGCCGAATTTAATCCCGATATTATTCAGAGACCACTATCACAGTTTCGTCTACCAAACAACCCAAAAGCATTCGCTAGCCATGAACAGTCGTTTGCACTGATAAGTTGAGTACAGCTTCGTTGCCACTTTCAACTCACATAGCCCCACTGATCTACTGAATAGATGGGCATCAGTAGTCACGGCCAAATGCACGACTGTCTGTGCCATTTTCCCACGAAAAGAGCGTGGGAAGACAGGCGGTCACCACAGCCAAATTTTTGTACGAAGAGGGCAGCCAGATCACTAATGTGGTGACTAGTATGGGTACAAAAATCAGTTGTTGCTTTTGGCTCCGAAATTAAACTGATATTCATCCAAGTCTGCAATAATTTCAAAAATCAGTGTGATAATTTCTCAACCCAATCTTAAAATGATAGTCGTCGCATATGTTAGAATTAAGCCTGACCGGCTATGGTCAAAAGGTTATCACGGTGGACTATGGACAATAGCGAGCCGGGTTCGATTCCCGCCTCCACCGACCACTCACACTCTTGGCAGCTGCGGCTCACTTCATGAATTGTTGTACATTGTTCTACAACAAACTAGAAAAGAAAGTGAAAACACTACTTTTAAAATTTATGCAACGTTTAGTTTGCAAGTTAAGAATGGATATATCATGTCATTTGAAACTGGTGTGCTTCTCCCCTGAGGATATATCCCTGTTCGATAGGTCTCAGAACTGTTGTTTCCTGGTACTTCTTCTTTGTTAGCCATTCTGCCTACGTATACTAGTCTCTCTACCATGACAATGAAGGCAAGCTTTTACCTCTGTTCAGCCGTGGAGACTATTTTCGCGCACTGGAAGATTAAACTCATCCCATCAAAAATTTATACGTGAGATGAATTGGTGTACCACAAGCCTTATGAGGGTACTGCCGTCAGCTATTACTCATCTTTGTTCGACTATGTGAATCACGTCGTACGTTTCATCACGTTCGTTGAGATATGATGCAAAAAGCTTTGCAGCAGGTGACTTGAAATGTTAACAAATTATGAAGACCTTGAAAAGAAAAGCCAGAGTTGCAACATAGCACGATTTATGTCCGGGATGATTTCGCTGCATCTCAACATGTTGCATACTGCAGAACGATACTGCTCATATAAGTTCATGTAAAATTATTATGTTCGACAAATATAGGGAAAATTACAATATTCGAGTTACGTCACCATGGTAAAACAAAATTAACAACAGAAACAGCTCTTTGTTAATGTGTCTTTACAATGGTGACGTAACTTGACTATTGTAATTTTCCCTATATTTGTCGAACATAATAGTTTTACATGAACTTATATGAGCAGTATCGTTCTGCAGTATGCACCATGTTGAGATGCAGCGAAATCATCCCGGACATAAATCGTGCTATGTTGCAACTCTGGCTCTTCCTTTCAATATTATTTCGGGAAAAGCATGTTTCAATTATGAAGACCGTTCGAGCAAAGTTAGCTTTGGAATGGAAATTGCAGCTGGATGATTATTATATAGTAAGTAGTATGTAAGCATGTAGACAAAGTCTCCCCGGAAGCGCACGACCAGTTTTGCGGTTGTTGCCGCTCATCAGGAATGCGTACCCGGTACTCCTCTGCCCACTCGTTCTCATACTTGTACACTCCGATGTTATATGTTCACTAGTATCTAATTTGAATCGTTTGGAGTGTGAATGGACACTCTTCATTGTAGAGCCCATAAATGAATCACAACTGTGATTTCTCATAGTTATTCGTGTCTGAGTCACTGCTAACCCAACGAACAACAAGGCTGCATGTGCAAGCTCTCATGTTGATAGTAAGCAGTACGTGAGCGCCTGGATATATATATATATATATACATATATATGATGTTTATGTATATAGAAGATCGGTTAGCAAGAGTTGTGAAAGAATTTTCCCAACATTTCACAGTGCAATATATGATAGATTACCGGGTTTTGTGTTGATTGAGAACCTAAGTGAAGGAGACGCACCCTACAGCGTTCGTGCTGACAACTTCCATTCTCAGCCACGCCCCTCAGCCACCCTAAACAAAGGCAATCCCCAGCCCTTGCTTATCAATCAGGAAGGAAGGACGTACCAACAGTTTTTATCCATCTCATTCTAATGGGAAGACAACTTTGCTTTCGTGCCATCTCGTTTATTGGTACTATGAAATTGATTCATTTGGGTTGTGCGGTGGTTATAACCAAATCTTTGCGCAAAGCCTAAAGCGGCTTTATGAGCAGCTCTCTCGGCTTGTTGATCTAAATGCAACCCGATGGGTTGATTCGGCTCCTGTAGGTTCAGACTACTGTAGGCCACTGATTGGTCCATCACTCCAGTTCACTGGCCCCAATCTTGTACTCGGTTCTGGACAAGCGATGATGCATTATCCGCTAGTCACAATGTTTATGTGCTCTGCGGAGTTCAACCTTGTCCTTGGTTATGAAAGGGCGGAGGTGTTCTTTCCTGAGACAACGTATTATTTTCAGGAGCTAACGTTGATTCTGCACTGAAGCACTTAACCCCCACCTGATATTACGTGAAGAAGGGCTTAGATATCTTTTTGAGGTGAGATGTAGTGGTTCTAATAAACAAAACCCGTTTGTCATTTGGAAATATTCATCAATAGATCTCAGGCCAGATGCAATCAAATAATAATTCTGCGAGCAGACCTCTGCCTTTTCGTCACCAGTATGAAATTCATCCTATTGAGTCTACGGTATACCACACACCATCTCCCTTCTTCAACGGAGAAATGAACCCATATTGACCAAATCGCACTGATCTAATCGTACCTGGATTGTATCAAAGAATGTCGATCAAACTGGCTTACCCATAGTGACATCACCCGGACTTTAAGTGCGACGAGCAACCTGAATTTACTATTCACAACTGTTCTCAAAGTGGCAAGTAGTTCCAACCAGCTCGTCTGTCCGATATGTAAAATTGTGGCAGCAGCCACATCCATTGCTTTTGGTCCACGGGAAGTAAAATGGCAATACAGTGTCGAACAAATTAGGAAACTGCCTGGTAAACCTGACCGACTACCGCTACTGCAACCACACTTTGTGTGGTTTCTGTGCACACAGTGGAGGTCCAAGTCTACTTATCAACAGAACCTAACAAAAGGTTAGTAGTTTTGAGTTCCGATTTGGTGCAATCACTCGGATTATTTGACCCGGATCAGTCTGACGACGAAAGGTCACAAGGTGTTTCGCGATTGGGAACAGTAAAAACAATGCTGGCATCTCGCAAGTTATGTCTTCTGTTTGTTTTGATAAACTGGACCAACTAGTTCCAAGGTTTCAAAATGGAAACAGTCACAATGAGATGTGAACTGACGTCAAATCTTCACAGCGGTCCCCAAATCTAACGATCAAAACATGCATCTGAGAGGACTAATGTAGCCACAAAGAGAAACTCCTGTTACCTGTTCCATATTATCCGTCTCGTCGACGAAGAACATCCGGATGTGGTGAACATAGAGGCATGGTGCAACTGGACCGGCTGTCTCTGAAGAGAACTTTTCCACCACCACATTTTCGTCCGTTTTGCAAGTACCTAATAAAGATGTTCAGATTTACCAGATAAGTCAGGTTAAACAAAGTCCTCTAACGCGAGCTATGTTAAGCCTGATTTACTTACCAGCTCATTGTCAGTATTTCAGCAACCGAAAAGCAAAGATTGAATTATCCAGTGTATCAAACAATGGAACTAAAAAACCAACCACGAACATAATTTGAATTCACCCGGGACCTATAAACAACAAAAATGATGTCATCTTACCTAAAAGGCTTGTGTCAAAAGTGAAGGATGCTGCATTCTTTTACATTTCCAAACTCGATATACAGTATTTTCTAAATGTTTTCACGCAAAACAATTCCGTATTAGTTTTTTCATGCTGAGCGGTTTCCCATGGGAATCCACACTCTCATTATGAGATTTGATGGGAAAATTGGTTGTCCATTCTTTCACTTCCGGTTCGTTCTTGCATGTATTTGTCAGGTCACAATAATGTTTTCCACGTCAATCGGATTGTGTTACTGGACGATTCACGTAATTTTTTGCAAATCTTAGTATAAAAAACTAATGATACTCTAGATTCTCTGATTTCATATGATTCACACACTTCTATCGATCATGATCACATATATTCGCAAGTTGCAATGGAAAAACTGCGCTGCAAAACGTGGCTGCCTGTGAATCTATTTCCCCCTGACTATGTCGGCACTCCAGTAAAGTACATTTCGAAAAAAGCTGATTATCCACTCACTTTTTCCACTAGTTCTTTTTTGTAGCTTTCAGACTGAATAAATGTTTACCGCATCAATAAAAAGTATCTCTTTAAAATGCTCCGGAAGTATGTCTTTGTTTTTCCGTGTGGTTTCTTCGGTTGTAATCACTTTCCAATTCGAGAACTCAAGACAAGCATTTCTTTCTTAATCTAAATCATATTTTATCCTTCTTTCATGTTATTGCGTAAAACTGATCTGGTCCAACTGACTACGTGTGTGGTTTTCTGTACAAAAATCCACCCACCTAATCTCACTTCCTCCTTCTCAGTTCACAACCGCTTCAGTTTACTTAATTACGTATGATCTAGAACAAAACTGGAAACCAGCTTTACTCTGATATCAAATCTCGGGAGTTATGTGTGGGAATAATATGATGATTCTGCCCTATTCATGTGCCATTTGAGAAAACCAATCAGTGTTCATTTGTTCACTATGCACTCCAGTCAGCATCCATACTTTTCCGCACACAAACAAATGCGCCATGTGCGTATGAATCATCTTAGTGCAACTCTGAATAGTGAATATCGCAGCACTCGTGTCTTGCGTGCAAGACCTATTTCCACTTCAAGTAACCACAGTTGGTAGGTTTAGGCCTACCATCGTGTCGCGTGCATGTGCCTCTCGTTACGCATATCATATCTATATAAACGCCGTATTTTGTGTTAAGAGACCAACGCTTTTCAGTGCCAGTAGGTGTATCTCCTGATTCCACGTCTGGCAGTTCGGTTATCGCAAATAATCAGCAATGAAATGACATATTGGTGCTTGTTCGTCCGTTGTCTATTTTCGCCGGTCGAGAGAAGTACTGTTGAGGTCAATGACTAACACTGCTACTAATTCCATTGACTGTTTCAGATGGAGAGTCGTTTGATTTGGGGTCTGCGAGCACGAGAGGAAAGAGTATGGGAAGTTCACTTGTCATTTCACCTAACAGCACAAGCAAGAAAAATCGGCCCCTTTCAATTATTTACGATCAATCATAATTCGGAACTCGTTCAGATGCTCAAGTGAACCCGTAGTTGTCATTACTCACTCAGCCAAATTAGTCACACGGCACGGAGTGACTCGGGTTAAGCTTCAAAATCCAGCAACCAAAAGCCGTCCAGTCTTGCTTTAAATTTAGAATGAAAAGGCATAAATGCGAGTATGAAGTGTAGTAGTAATTAACGATAGTGAGCGCATTGTTGTCTTGTGTATCGTTTTCAGACCGTTAGATATCCATTTCCGAAAACAGAATAATCCGATTTGGTGCAGTGCAGTGCATTCCTAGAGGACAGTCGTATCACTTTTCCATCCGGTCCAAAAGTAATCTTATTCATCCGACCCATCTACGCATTTGTAAATAACATTGGCTCGATCACTGCATATTATTCTTGTGAGACTATTTTGTCCGTTTTATTAATCAATCTTTTATGCTTAGATCACTTCTTCCGAGTTAGGATGTATGTGTGCGTGTGTGGGCAAAGATTCAGGGGAAGGCCAGTGGATCACAGAGCAACGGGAGGGACCACAATTCATTGGGCCAGCGGGATACAGGGCTTCCTTGATAAGCGACTAATGGTGGTTGATGTTATCAGGTGGGGCTACCGCTAACTCTTCGTTTAGTTCTTTTCGCTGGATGAATAGAGGAGCTCGTTGGGAAAGCTTACTGCTACCTAACTGTCTTTACTTCATGAGTTTGGGACTTCAACCGGCGCAAATGGACAGATTGGTGCAAACTGGTGCGTAATCAGAGTCAGCAGGAGCTCTCCAGTGCGGTCGGTAACCTCTCGAGAAACCCCGCCATTCGTAGCCTTTTGTTTATAGATTGATCCTAGTGAATGAGGGCGGTCTCCATGTGGAGTATGGGTGACAAGAGAGCCTGAAGCTTGTAACAGCAACGAACAAGCGATGGCCAGTGCTCAGGGCCAAGCTTCTTTCACTGTGCTCTGAACGACGAAAATCCAGTTCAAAGAAGTTGTCCAATTGCGTTTCCTCCGATTAGGGCGAATGTACCATAGTACTGGTTATTTTACGAAAAGCACAACCTCGGTCCATGCTTTTCTCCACGTAAAGGTCTCGATCGATTGCGTCTGGGCTGCAGCCCGTGGATGCAACCTCCAAGACCACAAACAAATCGCGTTTATCGAAAAAGCGAGTTTTCACTCTGCACGAACCTCAAAGTTTTATTGTGCCTAACGAACTCTTATCTGGGATCCAGTCCATCAGAGTGGTTTCAGCTCTCTTACTAAAGTCAAAGCAAACACCAAAAGGCTAGAAGCTACAGCCTGAGGTTCCCACGAAAGTGCACAATTAAACTTCACTGAATGGCTCAAAGGAGGCAATAATTAAGTCACAGAACGAACAGTGAATACGATTTTCTTGGGTGCTACGCTCATTGATTGCGAGGGTATCAAGAGTACTAGCTAAATTCCCTGTTTTTCTGCAAGCCCCAGAGGTTGCAAGTAGAAATGGGTTAGTTGGAATGGGCTTCTCGGACAAAGATGGACATTAGTCCCCGGTGGCAATTTCTGTTAGTCTAGTCGAAGAAGGATGCGAAGGACAATGGTCAAGGTTTCTCTCTGTTCCAAGAATGGTAGAAGGTACAACCCAGATTTCAGCCGGATCTGAAAAAGAATGGAAAGAATAAAAAGAATATGAAAAGCAGGTTGAGGAACAACAATGGGTTGTGTAAGGCGAGGGAGAGTGATCAATCTTGTATGTGTGAGAACAGTCAGTCGCAGCAGTAGTCTGCACTATAGGCTGTTGTAATACTTGGTGGCCCGGTCCACAGTAGGAAGTAAGCCAATGGGATCATTTCCGGTCATTTTATTTGAGAATGCATATCTACATTTGCTCAGCCATGCTGGCCGCACAGCAGAACAACGTTGCACAAGTTGGTGAGTAGCTGTTTGCCCCTTTGGCTTTCCAGTCTTGAGGGATCTTCGAAACGAAGTAGATCTACCCACCAATTGACGACAGTGTACGCTCTCGAGATGTCCCAGTGGCATGTGATGTACGTTGATTCATTTTTCAAGCTGATGACTATTGTCCCGTTCCCCGCCATCTCACTGATAAATGTGATTCCGAGACTAGTACAGCCTCCCATCAAGCCAACCTTACCAGCATTGTCGTGCAAAGTTAGACTTGAGTCTAAGCAGAGGTCTAGTAAAACTTTGGTTATTATTCTGGCCTTAGTTGGACCATCTGAACTGGAATCTGCTTTTTGTGGTGCTTTGAGGTTGCGATGGTGTTTGAAGTAGTATACATCTGGTAGGAGAGGTTCTCGTACAGACACTTATTGTGCTTCCGCTCACGATCTCTTTTGTCTCATTAGGAAGAGGCTTGACAGTCTTCGGTGTGGTAGTTGGAATTAGAGCATCTAAAACATAAATTGACTCTTCTGTCTACGTGCGTATTCTCGTTTTTTTCCATCTCAGTGAAGCTGGGACATAATTCCAACGGATGCTCACATAAGATTACAGTGGAAAATTTTAGTAGAGTAATTAGTTGGTTATTGAAATGAATTTCGGCGAGATCGATTGCGGCCAGTCAAGATAACCAAAGAATGAAATGGGCAATATATTACGTTCACTGGGGCTTTCTTATGAGCATGTTCCTTGTGTACACAAAGGGGTCGGAGTGATAGACCTGAAAACTTGGTAAGTTTTCCCAATGGTGGGATTGAGTTACCCAGAAATTAAAACAGCATATTTACAGGATCCTCATATGATTGCTTTATGCAAGGAAGACTACATTCTGAATAACAAGAATGTCTACCTTTATCCACATTGTCAAAAATGTTTGGTTGGCAGCGGTCATGCCATCAACACAGTGGACTTCAGACTCTTCTGTCCCTGGTTAGATTCCTCGTACGTGACCCAAGTGGAATCCTTATAATTGGCTGCAAACCCCTTCATGAAATATTTCACCATTGCTTTATAATAAAACAAAGTAAACAATATAAGAAAACATTTTTGATGTCCTTCTAAAAGTTCGGAGCACCACCACTTTCTGCAAACGTTGTGACCGACTGGCTTGATGAGACACTGCCTTTTGCAGAGGATCGGGGGGGAGATTCTGGGACAGTGGTCTTCGGGATCTCCGAATTTAATCGCGAAGAAGTTTCACTTACGGAGCTATGGTAAGAGAAGTGTATACGGCCCGAAGCCGGAAACTGTAGAGGAACTGGAGGACTGAACTCAGTCTTAGTGCAGATTTATCCCAACCTCAGAGCTGGATAATGTTCAAGTAGATATGGTTCGATGACTATGTATTTGCTCAGCCTAGGACGGTGATTTTCTAAAACACCTACTCTGATGGAAACCATTGCGTAAATCTGCATTGAACTATGATATCGTTGTTCGTTTCAGAACCGGAGAGCAAATACTAGGCTCTTCTGACGGTCAAAACAATCTGAAAATCTATTTCGTTATTCACTGTGTTCTAATAATAATCACGTCCATTACTCCAAGGTCTTATAGATTAGCGACAGCATTGCTGTTCATATACTTACTCCACGCAACACAACAAGTGGACGAGCGACACAAGTGTGATATACGTTACTCTTAGCCAATTTTAGATGACAGAGACCAATTCTTCATACTTTTTTTGTGGATGATGGAGAGTATCTTGATGTGATTGACATGAAAGCTCGAAAAAACAGTGCAAATGATCCGATTGTGTTAGGTTAATGTTGATAGTTGCGATCAAGTCAAATGGAAATGTGTGTCAGCCAAAACGTTTTACACTGAAGGCTAGCACTAGAACTTATTTTTGTAGCAGAGTACGTGGATTTTTAAAATGAAATGTGCACATATTCAGTGGTGAGAAAACCTCACGTCAGAGCAGCTTAGAAATAGGACATTTGTAAAGGTTTTTTGTGAAATTGATCAAGACCAAGTTGTTTGCACATGATGCACGAAAAACGGCACCATCCTAGAACAAAAACAATGCATAACAAGTAAAACCATTTTGGGAATGAATGTGGATGGATCAGCAGGATGTTCTTTGAAGTACTAAACTAGACTACTTCCAGAAATAAGTTCACGTTAGACTCAATGGAGCTGAAACAGTGAATTTCTGCACATTTTTGACCGCGGAAACATGTTGACTAAATACCAATGTTAAATGGGTCAGACAAAGTAGTTCTAGAGGATGGCGACTTATTACATATAACTAAAGGACTTAATATTATTTTCCTCGATACTTAATTGAATTTGTCACTATAGTATCAAAAACAGGTGCTGACAGGTTCGGAATGTATACGGTGTGAAAATTAAACTTTATTGGGCCAAAGATGCAACTGCACCTAGTGTGACACGTCGCTGACTGTGTTCAAACTGACTGAAATCATGGGTTCTTATACTCCAGCAGCTTTATTTCAAATAGATTTGTTTCGATATCTTGAACGTACTTGATGTGCCCCATATACATGGCAATTCTGAAAACCCTGTATCTGGTGCTAGTTTTGTGGACACTACTCCTTCATAATCCAGAACATTATATGGACTAAAAGTGGATTGAATAAACTTGTCAACACTGAGGACGAAATGAGAGCAGCCTCAACTGGCACCATTCGTGAGGATTCATTTAGTACACTTACCCGTAACTGGCTTCCTCTAAATTTCAAAAGAATAAATCACGTATTTTTCTATTGCATGCGAACTGAATTATAGCATGAGGCGTACGCCCCATAACCAAAAGACACTGTAAAGATGGGTAGTTGGGAAAATACACGTAAGAGCCAGTTTATTGGTCCTGATTTTGAAGAGAGAAAGATTGCAAGTAGGTGGGAAGTCTGAAGAAGGGAGAGAGCACTATGGTTTAACGGTCTGAGGAAAAAAAGCAGGTTGAAAGATGAAACTATGACATCTAGTGACAGAAACTTGATAAGGATGAATAATTGCTTGGATACGTGTTTTTGGGGAAAAGTTTTGGGAAGAGGAAGTGCCGAAGAAAGTTCAGAACAGAACCCAAAATAGTGCCGGTAGAACAGGGATAATGAGCTGAAGACTGCAGCTTCAAGGTTTAATAAGGACAGTTGATCAGCCGGATGGCTTTTCGTTGAACCCGACCAAGAAGCGAAAGAGAGATAGACGAAGCTCCATCCCACACGTGACTGAAGTATTCAGGTGAGTGGTGGATTTGTGCTTTACACACCAGAAGATGGGCTGGAGTGAAGAAGCTTCTAGGGTGAAATTGAAAAATCATCCTTGAGCACAGCAGAACGGGTGAGCTAAGATTTGAAAGGGGACCAACATGGAGAAGAATATATAGATAAGCCAAGAAGGAGGATAGAATATGTAGAAGACAGCACAGTTGAACCAAGGGATAAATGAGGGGGTAGTGAATGATGTTTCAAAGAAATTGAGAGAAAAGATGTTATGGAATCTATAAAAGCTGTATGATTGTGGAATCCTTAGATGCACCAGAGGTCGGACTCTAAAGATTCACTGATTGCACTGCGGTCACGATCGATGTTGTTGTTGACATGGCAGGGAGTGCGGTAAGAAAGAGAAGAGTGAAGGGTGGCATCATGGGCTAAGGAATAGATTGGGTTGGAACTGGGGGATAAAAGATCATTAGTAAATAAAATAAATAGGGTAGGCGCAAGTACTGAACCTTGAGGAACACCAGCATTCACAGGAAATGGCTGGGACAGAACCCCATCAACTTGGACGGAGATGGTTCGCTTACTGAGAAAACTTGATGTCCTCGATAAGAGAGGAGGACGACGCAAACGTGGGCAGTTTCACTAGAAAACCTTCACGCCAAACTCAGTCAGAGCCCTTAGAGATATCGAGCTAGACCATGCGAGTTCCTCCATGGTTGTCGAGTGCAACCGACCAAGACTGTGAGACGAGAGCCAGGACATCACCGATGGAACGATAAGGTCGGAATCCGTATTGAAGACCAGCCAGAAGTCCTTCATGTTCGAGAAATGCACGCTGTTCATCGGAGATGACCGATTTGAATACTTTCGAAATAATAGGCAAGAAGAAAATAGGACGACATTGATCTCGGTCAGGAAGGTGACGGAGTTTAAGAATAAGAAAACTCACAGCTTGTCTCCAGGCGATCGGTAAGTAGAAAGCTGAAGAGAGAGGGAGAGAGAGAGGGAGATAAAAGAAAATGACTTAAGAGGGGGGCCAGTTCAGGGGCACATATTTTAAAGACGAAGAATGGTATACCAACTGGACCGGGTGGTTTGCATACGTCAAGATAAGGTGGCACTTGGAAGATCTTTTCCGTGGTAATATGAAGTACAAAATGGGGAATAGACGGAAGAGAAAGAACTGAGGCAGCAGAATAAGAGGGTAAGGTGGAGTTGGAGGCAATTCCGGAAGCGAAATCTTCAGCTTTCTCGTGTGGTTCTCAAACTAGAACACCAGAGGAAGAACACATGGAAAGGAAATTGGGAGGGGAAAAGTTGCTGCAGATTGCTTTGGCAGAGAACCAAAGTAATCAGCTACTGGTGGCAGATGAGACTAAACATTCGGCTTTCTAGAGGACGAAGCTTCCTGTGGCTCTTTGTATGGTTGACGAGCACCAGTTCTTAGCTTGCACGAAACGGCGGTGGGAGTCGGGAGTGAACAAGCGGTGAAATGTTGCACGCAGCAAACATAAAGCACGATCACATGCCTGGTTGAGCCAGTCAGGAGATTTTGGTTTTGCCAGGTTCGGAAAAGTGAGGAATAGAAATTTGCGTACCTAGAAGAACAATGTCCGTGAACTGAGAAACGGAGACGGAAACGAAAATGGGCAAAATAAAGCACCACTCATTCCTAGGACAGGAAACTTAGAAATCGCGGAAGCCATCCCAATTTGCCGTACAATAGTGCTAAAATATGTGTCCTGAGGTGAGTAAAATGGATATAACAGGATATCACGCAGTGGTCAGACGAGCCAAATGAAGGAAAAGCAGAGGAGGAACAAAAGTGAGAATAAGCTCAAAGATCTGAGCACCATCACCTGCTTGATCGGGGATAAGTGTGAGCAGCTCAACAAGTTGACACAGGTTGTTGACCACGGAGAAATGTTCGGCTTCGTGCCCCAGAGCCGAGGTGTCTGATAAGTAAACCAACCAGTCTCGATTGTGGACTTTAAAATCTCATGATATGGCAGCTTGGATCGGTAACAAACAAGTGTTCAATGTTCGAAGATAAGAAATCAATGACCTGTGGGTCGCTACTGTTGGGCAAACGGTAAACAACACAAAAGTAGTGATTATAATAAGGAAGTCGGAGCTTCAGCCACATCACCTGAAATTCATGAGTGATAAAGTCAAGATTTTGGATCCTGGATTTGGCAACTGAGTGGTGGACAAAGGCAAAGACACTAGCTTTAGGTGGAGATAAGGAGTGAGGGGTATAGCTGAGGAACCGGAGGTGGGTGGTCCCTGATGACGGGGAGATTTGAGTTTCAGTCAAACATTGAACAAAAGGAGAGGAATACTTGAGAAACTGGTGTACTAAATTGATTTTATGGTTCATTCTGCGAAACTTAGTGAGGTTGATGAGTTTGTGTTTTTTTTCCGAGTGAGTAGAAGGGGCAAGAGATTGACCACCTGTATGATGGTGTGCCTTTGTGAATCAACATGTGAAGAAAACCGGCGACCACGATCCTGAGACTCAAAGTGGCGAACAACATAAAGCCTCAGTAGATCAGGGGTGTTAGTGAGTCGGGCGACAGCAGAGCGTATCCTTTATTTACCAACATTGCAAGGTGCAGAACTCCTATTCCGTATGAAGTATCGGTTGAATCTTCTAATTCGCTTCAATAGCTTCCAAATTCTGTCGTTACTTACTCGCGAGTCGGCTGCGAACATATGCGTAACTTCATTCCCTGTTCTGCAGACTTGACAATGTTGTGCCTACTAACTTGCATTTACATAGCAAGTTGCCAATTTCAACTGCAAAAGCGTGCCCGGTATGTTTAAGCCTATTGTACGGCGTATCCAATAATGATGGTTCCTCATCAGAAATTATGACTTTGTGGACTGAACCACAAAAACTAGACATTGATGAGGGCAATTTAAGTCTAACTTTGTGAAAATTCATAAATTTATGAGAAGTGAAAATCAGTGTGGATATTTCACACTTAAAACGAGTTCCTATTGCAAATTCACACACTTCGATTGGTCGATTGAAAGTGATTCCATACAACTTCTTCAGCAAAGCTGCAGAATCACGAGGACAAGGTACGACAAGCCCCATTTGTGGGTAGGTGGCTCAAAGAAACATTGCATGAACTGGGAGTGAATAGCCCCAGTGAAGCAAGATCCCCCCCCCCGCCTCACAGTCATTTAACGATATGGTTCTAAAATGTCGAGATATCACATGTAGACTCGACCAAAAGTCACGCAAGAAGAGTAAAAGAAGAACACCGGTTGATTTCAGCCAGAAGAAATCGTCCTGCACAATCCTCACGGATTTCAAGTCTTTGTTGGCAGAAAGTCATCCGTTCAAATGAAATGGAATTGAACTAAAACAAAACCAAGAAAGAAATACATCGAAGAGCTTTGAAAAGTATCTGATTTTTATCTGCGAGATACTTCCTTGTTTAATGTATGACTGTTGAGAAGTCAAGGCCTAGACTGAGGTGAACAAACTTTATTGGGCCTTTGAGCGCTTGACTTCCTTTCTCATCTACGTGCTGTTTGTCGCCCCCCCCCCCTCTTCAGGCATGAGAAAGCGTAGTCTGTACGTGACTGGTTTTGTTGGTCTACGCGGTCGTTGGCATTATATAAGTCAGACAAGCGAGTGCTGATCAATTTTGAGGTGACTATGATACTTAAAGACATTGAGATGTGCTGCACATCCGCGGATGTTATGCATTCGTCAGGCAGTACTTTGAGAGCTTTGGTATTGTTCTTGCCTAGCTTCTACTGAACACGAACACTAGAGCGGAAAAGACGTCTTCGGTGTGAATTAGCATGAACACCTCGGACTGTCTGATCCGTTCCCTTCTACGGAAATCGTTTGCACTACCATGTATGTTAGCTCGAAGAAACAAGGTACATATACTGCATTTTATGTGACAAATCTGATCGTAACAATTGAGTACACTCCGGCATGTTGTAACCGACTTTCTGTAAACGGTGGTCTCTACGTTACGGCTTGAGTGTCTCAAGATGAGAACATCTAAGAACGGGAGTTTTGAACCGCTACAGTGCACACTTGATGCTCGATGGATAAACGAATGTCATCTCAGCTCTACAGATGACCCAGGTAGCAACACTTCTATATACACATAGATGCTTCAACCGATTGACCACCTCCAAGTGAAATGTAACTGCCTACATAAAAGCACTTGTCTACTTGGTCTGCAGTGCCCCAAATACCGAAAGATACGGTGTTGAATCAACCTGTCTTGCAACAGCATCTTGGGCTTTGCAGGTGCAAAAGCGCATAAAATTGCTATACATTGGTTCAAGCTGTACACAAAAGCTTGCTACTTGCCTGGATGTTCACCTGGAAGTGTTATTCCGTCGACAAATTCAGGGTCTAACACTTTTCCCCCCGGGAAAAGTCCAGTACTCCTATCCTAACATTGCAACTTGGCAGTCTCTTGGACCATATCAACTACAAAGTTAAAAGAAAGAAGTGAGAGGGGAGAACCAGACGTGCATCAGTTGTCATGGTGCACTGAGTTGAAAGATTATCGTAAAACCAAACTCAGCTTCAGCTATTCACGTGGCTGGACCTTATGATGAGAATGAATTTCTCTAGTATACCCTTCAACAAGAGGCAGTGCCAGAGAACTGTGTGGTCAACTAAGTCGAAGGCTCCCTGAAGATTAGGAAAAACGGAAATAGTGAACCTACAAAAGGTGTGACTATGCTCTAAAATTTGTCAAAGATTGAACAGGGCATCATCATTTGGGCTGGGGTTGCCCAGCTTTGGTGGGTGACATCTGCCCAATGAGTTGCGATGACTCCTCATACCACCAAGACAAACCCCAGGTATTCCGCCTCTGCTTCCATCCGGATCGGCCACAAAATATTACTGTTACGAGGTCAGTAGCTAAGATTCAGGTGATAGTACTGTTGGTAATGCAAAATGCGGAAAACCACGCTCAAAATTCTTGCACTTTCGAACCCATACATTTTCATATCTGAAGTTTCCTAGCTGTCACTCAAAGAACCAGCCCAGATACTTAGTCCTTCGTATCTCCCGGTAGTTTATTATCACCATACAATAAAAGCTGTGCTCTGAGTGGTTAGTCACTTTCTCATTCAGATCACCAAACAAACTGCCGCTTACTCACCTCGAATTTGGCTCCCTGTTAACGCCTATATTTCAAGCTTATAGTGTCTCACAAATACATTCTTTTAATTACCACGGAACTCAGATTTCGCCGAGAATGTAAACTTTCTTTCTGAGATTTTACTGATCCTGAGTGCGTATTTCCCGATGAGAAGCGACTGTATATCGCGAACCTTTCATCATCTACTAAAAACAAGGCAAACGGTTATCTCCTCACGAATGCAACAGCATTCTTCGGTTTGAACGTCCACCAGGTTTGGGAACAACTGGAGCCGAATTATTGATCTACTCTGCAAACACCAATGCCAACTAATTAATCTGGCGAAGATTTTCTGATCCGTGTAACTGACTTCATTCACGTTTATTTGTCTGAGGGTAGCACCAGAACATCCAGTTTTTAATCACATAGAAATGGTTGTTGTCTGTCAGCCAAGTCCGAGGTCTGGACTGGGTACAGAGCTCAGAGCAGCAACCTCAATGTGATCGGACCACACAAGCCATCAAACAACGTGGTGACGTTATCATTGTCAACGTTTGATTTTCTCTCCACAGCAGATTCATGAGGAAAATAAGTGTGCTATGTTTTAGTTCAATTTGGTATGAGGGAGTTAAGTAACCTCGGGGCAGACAACCGACGATGCTGTCCTAATTTCTGTGTCGATGAGCAAATGTGTTTGGTTAGGTCGGATCACGGTGTTTCATGTGTCTGATTGGGTGGCGGGTTGGTTTGAAGGATAGGCAGTAGGTTGTCTGTCAGTGGTCGACGTGAACAGTGACGTGAGATGGGCCGATTGATTCATGGGCACAAGCGTGACGAATGCACTGCTTTGTGGGATATGCAGGCATTGTCATTCTTTAGTGTTGACAAAGCACCTTGTCCATGGGTTAGAAGACGCGAACTACAGCCTCCCAGGTGATGTTTTCAGGGAAATTTCCGACCCCCCCCCCCCCCCGAAACCTCCGCCATTTAGCCGGATGACCTGGCGTAGGAGCGCACTCTTAGATTGAATGGGATGACACTGCTGGTTTCCACCTAGGACCTGTTCACCTGATTGATCGTTTCGCTTGTTCTTTGGCTTTTGGTGGATCTTCTCGTTGCAGTATTGACATATTTAATGCATCCAACAAAAGCTCCAAAAGTAGCCCCGAAATTGTGCTCGCAGTCGTATTTTTCGGGAAAATTCCGACTCTCTGGTAGTGTTGAAACTGTTAATTGTTTGTTCTATATTGAAGGCTGCACTTTACATCACTGGGACGTTGAGCTTTGGGTTCCAGATCAGCCACGGCAGGACGCAACGTTTTAGCTCTTCTTCCAAGCAGTCTCTGCATTGGACTATATTACACAATGGCGCTCGGGATGCTCCTCTGTGGCAGGAGCATCAAATACGGGTCAGTACAGGATTCTTTTGCTAACGTTTATAATCTGTACGATGATTTCACCGCTCATTCGGCCTTCTCGTTGGACTGACTGAAATATGGACTGTTGGTCCGATGTTTGAACTCCCATCACTGGCTGCAATGCCGAAATATTATACTCAGAATAACTGGAAACCACCAGTCAGATGCTACAGTTCAGCATTCATTCACGACTCACAAGCACCTAGAAGTAGGTTGCTACAGTGTGGTTAGGTGACGCCTCCAACTCCGTCCAGGTTCCTGTGTGTAACACACTGAAACAGAAGAAAGTACAGAGTATTGAATAAAATCGTCTCGATGGAGAACATGCTGAATCGGCGAAGATCACGGAATGATAAAAATGATCAAATGTATCGATGTTATAAGTTTGATAATAGCAATCAGCATCCACGTGAGGTCAAATTTTCGAATACATATGTGAATACTAAGTTCTCTGAATGCAAATAATTATCTTATATTCATGTATGAAGTCGATTTTAGAATTTCGCACCTGACTTGGAAAAACAGGTTGTAAAAATTTGCCAGGTTCATCAAAAAGTGAGTCGAGGAATCCCGGGAAAAATGTTACGGATCTCTTTGAAAGATCGAATCAAGGTATTCGCCTATTTTGCCTTCGCGAATTTCTATATTGTTTCTCGTTTCATTGGAGACTATGCACACACCATCACTCATTTTGCTGATCCCTTTTACTCATTATTCTTATCTTACCCTTAGATTTTCAGCCCCGTACATCACAGACTTCATGCCAGGCCGAAATCACAAAAATCGAAAGAGGCAGATTTTTTCGCAGAACATCTTGAAGCTTTGTGATACGGTTGCCCAGGAGGAGCTCTCTGTATTCTCACATGCACGGCTTTCGATCACGTGAGGCCATCTCACTAACTACTTAGATTGTTGCCATTCTGCAAAAATTCGGCACTCGTGCCCACATCGCTTATCATCGTCTTATCTTAAACAATTTCGAAGCATAGGAAAGACTACGTCCTCAAGCACAATAATCTTTCAGCGGTCAGCACACTAACGAAAGCGAGTAACTGATCTCGGCTCAACTCTATCTGCACAGGTAACCTTGCGAACGGAGACCATCACAGCACATGGAAGATTTGAAAAATCTATCTGATGGCTTATCTGCGAGACGAGCTCAAAGAAGTTATTCACCAATTAGACAAATTGGAAATGACAGAGATACATTTGAATTTCTAAGCTGTGTGAAACACCTGAATTTGAAAGGGAGACGAACATCTTTAGGTGTCAGTTTACAGTTTACCAGCGTCCCATTAGGTAAAACCATTGAGTACTAATGTGAGAGCAACGCAATTGAGATAGGCTTTCCCCTAAAACCTTTGAAACTATTACTGCTCACGTCCAACGACCAGATCCACCGTCAAAAGGATGGGGTAGAAATGGGCTCCCCACTCGGACCACTGTTTGTCGGAGACTTTATAGCAAAGTTTGGAAATGATCCACTTTAATCAACAATCCATAGCTGTTGTTTATGTAGACGCTATGTAGATGATATTCGATGCTTGACCAATTTCGCAGACCAGATGAGTCAACTGTTAAATTCGTTTAACCCAAGTCATGACAACTTGCATTTCACAACGGAAACAGAATCAAATAACACAACAGGCTTCTTGGATGTTCGGATGAGTCGTGGTGAATGTGGTTCAATCAGTCGGTCAGTATATAGGAAGAAAACGTGGAATGGACAGCACATCCCCTTCCACAGTTCTGTGCCTCTTTGGGGTGAAAATGAATCCAATTAAATGTTTCACAAACAGAGCAAAACGAATGTGTTTGGAGCACACAGTTGAGGAAGAACTCCGAACGACGCGAAGGACTCTTATCCAGAATAGCTACCCGGACCTTCTAGTTGATATGAGGATGCAGATGGAAGGGAATACTCAAAAAGAGTTTATGGTGAAAAGAAAGCCAGCATATGTAACTTTACCACTCGAATTCGCCATTTTGGTACAGATTGCTCAAGGAAGATTGTCAAACCTCGTCAGTAAAATATTTTACGCAGCTAATCTCCAGATGTTGTCCCAATCCACACCAGCAGTGATTTTGCTATCGAAAGACGAAATATTCGCCGATTCTGCAACCGCATTCTGTGTGCACTTATTCGCTTGTTCCCGTGAAACTGGTTACATGGGCTGCACGACCAGATATTCGTCTGAAATCACCACCCTATATGGTTGCACCCTGGAACAACTGAATCGCTCGCTAGCACTGGTCCTATCATACTTAGCTCAGTCCAGTCACACAGTAAACGTGTCCGAGGCTTTTCGTGTCCTGTATAAGGTCCGGGGTCGTCCACCAAGACCAGCAAAATTTCGCATTCTGACCACAGCTGAGGCTGTTGGCATCCGACTACAAAACATTTTTCTGTGTTCAAAAACTATTCGGGCTTGCGTTTAAGCTACCCTGGGCCTCCTTCAACCCATAACAGGCCATAGACCAGATTATAAATGACATGATGCGTGAGAAACTATCCACATCCAGTCTTGTTTTAAGCCTGGATTACAACCGCTACCTTTCCTCTTTTGTATTCCGATTATTCTCTATCTCTTCTTATTTGGCTAATTGGTCCATTTCCTTACCATGTCGTAGTATATTGTGACTTAGTGGCACGAGTATGAATCACTAAGAGCGAACTTGTTCACTAATCTGTGTTCTCAAAATGTGCTCAGTGGGAATGATAAAACGGTTACATCAGTTCTCAAAAGGTTAGGCATGGTAACGAGCTGGGCGACACTGGATAACTGTCTACGGTTAACCTCTTCATTTCTGATAAGAAGTTCACAATGGATTTGATCAATGGTGTGACTACACCTGCTTTCAAATACTGAAGTATCACCACCATCAACGACCACTTTCTATAGCCGCCGGTATTAACTACGTAACTAGTTACAGTGAACACAACCCTTGATGAATATCCCTTGGAAGGTGGGAAGCACCTCCCGAAGCTTGTGTCTATTTTTGTCGCACCCCTGAGCCAAGTGGTGCTTAACCGCCGAGTTACTTTTTCCAGCTTCGCCCAATATGCTTGAATAGAGCACGGGTAGGGGGTATTTAAAATAACCCTTTTCTTCTGAATTAGACTCCCTTTCTGTCTCTGACGGTATATCTGCCTGGATACCGTTCATAAATAAGAAGTCATCGTTATTCAGTACATGCAAATATCGTTTGAAGAAGTTATCAAGCTGATGGTCTTTCTTTGAACCAACGAATTTCGGGGATCCATACCACCTTTAGGCTTTTCAGCTTGGTAAAATTTTGCTCTTTTGAAACACAATCGAGCAACAGTACATATTACAAGTGACTGCTTTACTTTCCTTGTGAAAGTCCCTTACCAACGGATCTGATTACTGACACGTCACATCCCGTTTACTTTTGTTATTATTAAAAAGTCACCAAGAACAAGATGAAGGTTATCAAACCAAGAAGCATAACGGATAATAATAGTAATACTAATATTCATAGTCATAATATACAGTTGACTGTTGGTTGTGTCGATCACGTAAGATTCCCGATTGAGCACGTTGTGTAATCGTCGTTTGGAACTGGTCAATTGAAATCGCTAGAATTCACATAAAAAGAAGAACGGTAAAGAATAATGCGAACTTTTGATAAAAAGTCTAAAGGTCATTCAGATGCTGACTTCATTATAGCTGCACGCTAATAAGACCGAAAACAAATGACCTGTATTTCGAAATGACACACTTTCTAAGATGCATTTAACACTAGAGTTCAAATGATATCCGTGCACTGGGTGTGCCTCGTGGTGGTCCGATCAATAAGCCCTCCGGTACATCTCATAGAATCAACGCATTGGGCACACACCCTTTGGTACCGTGTAAGTTCTACCAGCTGAGTCTGGAAGTCACACTGTGGTCTTGGGGCATTCCGAAAATATAGCAGTCTATTTACTGGGTTAGATTACCAATAATATCCATTTGGGACCTGTGACCAAGCCGGTCAGCTTGGAGAATTGATTATTCAGTCACTCAACTCATGCTGCAACGTTCTCATTTCACTTGCAGACTTACAGCACAAACAAAATGGACTTTAACCGACATGAAATCGAGGCAAGATAAAATAGCAACCACGTGCGACAAAGAAGTATAGACTGAAATTCAAGCCCACCAATAATTCACATGCAGATGTGTCACTGACGACAACACTTGGGCACGCAGCCTGGTCCCTCTAGGTTCTTGAAGACCCCGATAGATCAATTAAAGACGTCGCTTATGCCTTATCTGATTTTATTCAGTTAATGGTTATGCACTAGTGTACCGGAAGGAGTGTACGTCTCATGACGTCAAAGATCGGCCGCTTTATCAAGGAGAAGTGGCAACTGTTACTCTAGGGGTAGGAATGAAAACCCACACAAAGTTCCATAGGTCTTAGACATAGTAGTAAGCTGAATGACAGCGGCTTACTGCCTAAAACCAACGCCACACTCCTCATTGTTTAATAGGCTGCTCTGGACATGTCGAAATTTCTGACAGTTTTACAGTAACGACCCATAGAATTTATTCTATGAATGTTGAATCTCCTTTTACCAAAGTATCTTCTGGGAAAACTGTTCAATAGTTTAGTGGTGCCATTTTGTCTAACAACATCAAACTGCCCATCACTACTGATTATTTAATTGACATTTTACTTTGTGTACAGGAAAAGTCCGCGTTAGATTTTGAGGGGAATGCATACAGACAGATTGACGGTGTTGCAATAGGAAGCCCTCTAAGTGCCACCCTGGCAGGTGTTTTCCTGGGAATGATCGAAAATCAGTTGGCCGATCAAACTACCCAGTTTCCTGTATGCAAAGGTTATGCTGAGGATATTTTACTGATTTCAAATAATAATCACTTTACCCAGTTCTATGGTATTTTCTATTCTATACATCCAAACTGAACTGTACCTCATGAAAAAGAATCCAACTTGAGTTTACCCTTTTTAGACACTGTGTTCAAATGGCATCCCGAAGACATACTACAACAGCCATTCACAGAAAAACAACATGAAGCAGACGTTATATGCACTTTTCTAGCTTTGCCCCAATTGTGCACAAACGCGGTTTGGTCAGAAAACTTTTGCACAGGGCCCGAGAAAGTTGTACTCCTGATCAACTTCAACAGATTTTATCAGGGAACCCTTCTTGGCAATAGTTATCCGGAAGGGCTCTTTGGCACCACGGTAAACCAACATGCAAAATGGACGCCATTTTGAAAGCTGAAAGAAGGAAAGTTATTTTATTCGTTCCTTTCAAAGATGACTACGTTTCCAATCATTTTTCTTACAAATTAATCACCACTCTAAGACGAACATATTTGACAGTCCAGTAACGCGATGCAGACCACTACAGGATTACGAGACAAAGATCACTCTGACAGTCACGTTGTTCTGAATGGCCCAAGCTGACACCATTTTAACTTGCGGTTGCAGTGATAAGTGCATCAGCAGAACAGAACGATATTTGGTTGTAATAATAACTGATTACATTCCAATATGACTTTTACAATCAATGACTCAGTTGGGCTGCACAAAACAAATTTGGTCAATAAATCCAGCATAGGCTGTGGCGAGGTACCCACTTTCAATAGATCAGCGAGCTGACGTGACCAAGTCATTCCAGGTAGGATTGCGCAACCGAAATGCGAAACAGCTAGTGTATGCTGCGGCTGTGTTAATCAGGACACAAAACTCTTTGTTTGTGCACAGAAACAATAATTCCAAACGGGTTGCCTTCAAAGGCATTAACCACGCAATCACTAACGAATTGCTGACTTATTAGGGAGAAACATTTTCCTCATTTTTTTCACTGTGTATCTCACATACTGCATAATATACAAACTGATATGTTTCATGTACCCAATCGACAGGATTAACTGAAATGCTTGCATCTCGTAATAAGTATTTGTTTCGTTCTTGTAAATAATAATATGACTGGTGGTGGGAATCAAATTTCCTAATAATTTGTTCAACTCGATAACTACCACTAGAGATAAGCATTACAAAGAAAGAGCTCCTGATCAACAGAGTTAGCAGGGTTTTATCCGCCGCAAGTTATGCGACTTTCTATGCTCTCGAGCTCAGATGTTTATTCCCGACATCAACCACTATAAAATGCGAGAACAAGGATGAATAACCTTTGTTGACCTCTTCAGTCACCGTTAGCCTATTCAAGTGCACCTGTGGTGCCACTTATGTGGGTCGAACGAAATAGCATTTATCTCAGCGTATTGAAGAGCACCAACCACGCTGTCTTCAATATAGAGGAAGAGGAACTGTATCAAACTGTATCCTGGCTTATTTGTTAGACTCAGGTCACACGGTTGATCCGGTTAGGCCATTCAGTGTCCTATACAGGGGCAAACCAAATGAGTCAAATTCGATCCGATACACGACATTAGAGAAGGCCGAGGCAATCAGCATCCGGCTACTACTGCCAAAGCTTTGATCACAAAATAAGTTAGACCAAATACCTGAGCTTCCGTGACCGAAGTTTGAAGACGTCATTCCTGAAGGTGATGCCGATCCAGGCCTGTGACTGTGGCACGAAATGTTGTCATGCCTCTAATTATGTGCTGATTGGTCGGTTAACAAATCGACTGACTGACCGACTGACTGACTTACCGACTTCATGTGTTCTTTTATTCCCTTATGGTTTCACATCAATGTGACTCTCATTCATGTGAGAATTAAATCACGGAAAACGTTTGTCTGCCCACTCCTTGTTATCTCACATTGATATAGGTCTGCTATGTTATAATGTGGTACCTCGGGGAACTGCTAACATCTGCCCACCCCAAAGATGAATATAAAGTACACATGCATTCAAACGGATTTTGCCAGCTACATCGACTTACCTTGATTGTCCTACAGATTTATTTGATATCAGTGTCTAACCAGAATTCGTGTGCAATGGGCAAACTAAGAACCGCTGAAACCCTTTACCACACGTATACTGTCACAGAGAACCGATTACATGCAAAGAGCTGTCCTTTGTTAATAAATCAATCTTCAAAGAGGGAGCGAATTCGTGGCTCTCCAGCAGGTGATTGTTTACATCGCACAAAATGCAACAGCTCGAATAAATCTTGGGCGAGGAAAGGAAATTGTAACACGTGAGAGATCGCACAGACCAAGTTAAAGTCGAAGGTGATGAATAGCTTGCAATTGTGAATGTTATTTCCGGAGGCACTGTGATTGGTCTCTGAGTGTGACGGTGGCGCCAAAATGCCTGCATGTACACGTGAACATCTGGTCGTTGCAAAATGCACTTTATCTGAAACAATCGTGGAATGAGGGAATCAGCGACTATCAAATAGATTGATTAGGGTAGGCAAAATGGGTTTGCGCTGACAGTGCTGCAGGTTTCGGTGGTCGGCGTGTATACCTATTCCAACTTGACTCATGGATAGGCAGGAATTATAGCCCGTGAATCCATTGCAATATTGACAGCCGAAAGCGAGTTTGTATTCATGACTCCGGGTTACCGAGAAAAATAATGTCACCCTTGATCTTCGCTGCTCGTGTCTTTTATTCTTATGATCAAAGCGATTCAAGAAATGGTACGATTCAATCCTGGTAGGAAGGCTTCCTTCAGACCGAGATACAACAATGTACGAGAGATCAGCGAGTAGAAGCCAGATGGATTTCAGTCCCCAAACAAGTTGATAGGCAACATTTGGTTCTAACCGCTATGGGACACCAGCAGAGAACAAACACGAAAAAACAGTTAACCGGTCTAAAATCTTCTACGGGGTGAAGGTAAGAAAGGAATAACTGGGGTATTTCTACGGAAGGTGTGAGGTGTCATCGCACCTAATCGGGCAGCTATTGTCCGCCTGAGTTGGGGTGCCCCAGTCTAGATAATGCTGCCCCATAGATGTCCCGCTCGCTCCGTGGGTACGTGCATCTAAGCAGATCGATAACAAAGCACCAGTGAAGACATAAGAGAATGCATGCAATAATCAGGTCTTGGTGACAGATTAGAAAAGAAGTTCTTCTGTCACTTTCGTGTGCTAGGTTAGTGCCCCACTGTCTCGTGGATCAGAATTTTGAGTTAAAAGCTCCGTTTAGGGATTCGAAAGTAAAACCCCTTCTGCGGTGCGGGATGCCACGAAGTGTTATTTGCTCAGAAGTCCCCAGCAGTTCTCCGGAAACATTTCGTATCTCTTTACTCTTCATCCTTCACATTGCAAAGCTGAGTGGGTAGGAGAGGCCACAATAGATCATGGCCCGTAAACTGTACCTCCGGTCAGGGGTATAACTTAGAGACAGGGGGAGAAAACGAATCGATCCTTCGACCCGATCATTCTTTTCACTTTTCTGTTTTCAGTGTCAGGACACTTTGCCGAAAAGGGGAAACAAGCTGTCCCAGCCAGAACTCTTGGAACCTTTACAATGGGTGTGTGTTATGTCTCAAAACACTCGCACAAGACACCACTCCAGTGTTAACGTCTCGCACCCGGATAAGAATTCGGTTTTTCTCTTCATTCTTCGCAAGTCGGATGATCGGTTATCTAGTGCTCATTGTTAAGCTGGCTTTGGTGAGCGTGGACTGTTTGACTGGATCCAAGTCAGCAGTCGTCCGTGTGCTCTTTGGTCCCGACCATAAAGTTTCCGCACAAAAAGTTGCATAGAACAAGCTGGCTTCCTCTTGCGCCTTCACAGCTTTGGACATGGGTCGGTCGCGTTGCTTCCGGTTACCTCTAGCGTGAATCAATTCCAGACTGTTGATCATTTTATCGCTCGTCTGTGAATACTGATCGCACTCTTGTCGGTGCTCGTTTCAGCCTACTGCTCCTTACTGGTCAAAGCAAAGCCAAAGCAAACCGTCCCCTGCAGTTGTATTAGACGATAACCATCGATCTGCTTTTTAAGTATAATCTTCCGCCACGTTATCTACTTTGTCAAATGTCTGGGATCCAGAAGAGCGATGGACAGAGAACAGGCTGGCCATTTTTGAGGCTGCAAATGTTTTCCTAGTTCCAACAGCCAGACACACACAGAAACGATTGATGTCAGCGTCCTCAGTTGCGTTGCTATATACTCACAGATCGATTCCTTCGGATTCCAGATATGATGACTCACGGAGATGTCTTCAAAGTCAAATGATTCATAATCTGAGAAACGACCGTGAGTGAGAGTGAATCCTGAGGTGTAGGGAGATGCAAAACGCTGCGGCTTTCGGCAAGAGCCGTAAACTTTTCCGTCCAACCAGGGATACCGGTCCTCGAAACCTAGGCTTCAGTGAACTGATCAGAGAGGTGAACGGCCCACTGATTTAAACTCAGGAAAGTCATCTTACTTGCCGGATGGAACATTTCAAGAGGCAGTTTAACTGACCTTTATCCACGACAGGTTGGCTTAGTAACACGATGGTTCCAGCTCCAGTTGTAGATACCAACCCTCCTCCAGGAGCACAGGTTCTCCAAGAAATCAGTTACTTTAAACGACATAAGGCTGCCGAGGCAGATGAGCTGCGTTAAATCTTGTTCAAATTGGACATAGAAATTCCGCCTACCATATCAAGAAACTCCTTTAAACTGGTTTAGTCTGGGCCCCGTGATATCCATAACAAACTTCGTTTTTGTATTTACCAAACAGTTCCTCCACTGCTCATGCTCTTCAGCCATTAACTTCCGTGGGGACCACGAACTCCTCGCTTCTACGCCCGCTTTCTAGTTAGAATGTTCAATCTTACTGCGATGCAATTTTGACCTTGTTTTATGGCGGTTGTTGGTTGGCCTTAATTACTATGGTTCTACCTGTCGGCCTTATCTTTTCGTATCGAACTCCGATCGTAAACAGATTTTATCACTCACGTAACCTCTATCCCTCGTTTCGGCTTCTATGTTTACTGACCCATTGGTACCTATGGCCTGTTTTGTTATTACTTTCCAATTGCCTGGGTTACATGGAAAGTTCTCAAACGTTTGTACTTAATCATATTTCTCTCTTTACCTGCCTTATCTGTGTGAAAGACTGAAATTTCTCCATCCGCCTCATATCATGCTACTTCATCATAGCGATGCTATTCCGTTTGTTCTTCATCACTCCTGTGTGTCTGTTTCCCCAGGTAATCACTTCCTTCCTGATCGTTGATTGGTCATAGTGCTTCCCATAAATATGACCTTTCTTAACAAACCACTTGACTCGCTCTTGTATCACCGTCTCGAGCATTTCCTGTCCATTTTTGCCTGGGATTTTTGAAATCTTTCTTCATTGTCTTCGTTCTGTGGTTGGTTTGGCGAAAATTTGAGGTAATCTATTATTATTGTTTAAAAATGTGCCCTACAGCACACGTAGTAAAGCGAGCTTGTTTTCTCTGCCTTAGGACTCGGGGTTCGTTCATCTGAGAGCACTTCGATTACGGGTGGCCTCCATCCATTCTCAAAGACCATGTCTCAGCACTGTTACTGGAGTTGACAAAACTCCTCGATTTGTTATGGGATAGAGAACAAGTTCCAAAAAGTGAGTGTGAATCGACGATCGTACGGATTAACAAGAAGGGCGATAGGTCCCCCTGTGAAAACCACAGGGGAATAAGTCTGGTTAGCATCACACCTAAACTGCTTGTTAATGTTATTATCCACCGCTTGTCTAAAGCTTGCGGAAAGGGCACGAGCGAGAATCTAACTGGGTTTAGACTTAGTCGAGTTTGTAATGATCACATTTTTGCTCTTCGGCAAACTTCGGAATGTAAGCACACCTTCTGTAGGCCCACTATCTCCAATTTCCCAGATCATGAAGCGTCCCTCAAGTCAGTCGACCGCACAGTTCTTTGGCACTGGCCCCTGTTGAAGAGTGTACCGGAAAACTCATTTCCATCGTACAGTCCCTGTACATGATTAGACGAAGCGAAATTCGGGCTCACAGTGCTCCGTCGATCGAGTTCACCATGAAAAAAGGTGTATGTTAGGGTTGTCCGCTCGCTATTTTTCTTCAACTTTGTGATTTATATACTTCTGGAGGCCACGATTTTGTCAAATTATGACAGTAATATTGAAGGTTTTTTTGAAAAGTGTAAGACCTTGAAAATGTGGACAACATAGTCCAAGTGAATATCCAGGTAAGTTAGTATGTTATTCTAGACAGCTCGAACAACTGTGTAGGAATATTCGGTGTGTTTTGCATCTTCAAAGTGCAAAATGCTGTTGCTGATTGGAACACCGTTCCTGAGGTTCGGCGGAGAGCCTTAGGGTTCATGGATCAAATTATTAGATGAAATACTTAAGCTCATCAGGCTAAGATGTTCGAGACACGTGCTGCGCATGTCCCCTGACAAGATTTCTCGGCGTGCTCTCTGCTGAGGCGAGTAACGGTTGGAAGGTGAGTAAGCGTGGTCGATCCATGACATGAATGGAAGGTGTGAAAAGCCTAACAGGTGGGCTTGGACATGCAGATCGTATTAGACATCCTGGGTGGGGTCCCAGAGACACTACTACTCAGGGGTTATATGCGTCAGAGGAAATGACCAGGTGACGCGATCAGTACCGCTGTTTAATCCACAGACTTCAGTTATTGACTTGAAAGTAATATTTTTAGTTCTGGTACCTCTGCTTTCATATTCTTGTTCTTCCTTATTATTGCTGATTGAAGATGTCGCTATTAGATGGGAGCCGAAGCCACCGCACACAGAGCATGGTTATTGGTTTTCTTGACCGAACTGAGCTCAGCTGAACTGAACTGAACTGAACTGAACTGAACTGAACTGAACTGAACTGAACTGAACTGAACTGAACTGAACTGAACTGAACTGAACTGAACTGAACTGAACTGAACTGAACTGAACTGAACTGAACTGAACTGAACTGAACTGAACTGAACTGAACTGAACTGAACTGAACTGAACTGAACTGAACTGAACTGAACTGAACTGAACTGAACTGAACTGAACTGAACTGAACTGAACTGAGCTGAACTGATTGATTCTCTATTACGGTTCACTTGACGTGACCCATGGAGGTTCTCTCATTCAGGTCTAATTTGCCGATTTTACTTCATAGTGGTCCTTTATGTCTGTATTTTCTGACGATTCCACCGCTACGATATCCTCACGAAGAAGAAAAAGGCTTAGCGACTTAGGCCGTTCGAAGCCCACTAGATAAACAAATTTGTGGGTTGTGGATCCCTATAACAGACGAACGATTGTCCCGGATTTGTGTTTGCGTCCGCATTCACTCAATCACGGCTTCGTTTTGTTTATCTGGCCAAAAATTGTCACCAGTGCTATCGCAATGTCAGTAAAACAGTTAACTATTTTCGAGATGAAGATTGAATTTCAGCCTTCGGATTGATACAGTCTTATCAAATTAAAGAAAATCATGCTCGAGAGACTGATAGCTAGTCAGAATACTAAGAGCAATCTATCCAGTGTATAGTTACAAGCCAGATGTTTGGTGTTCCCGAGGAATGGATTCTGATCTCAATTGAATTGTCGTTCGTAAAATCTGGCCTCACTCATTTCAGCACTCAAACCGTGATCATCTTACCCATGCACTGATCGGTTTTGCCAATCTAACTGTACTCAAGGCAACACGGAAAATGGTGTGTTAAAAATTGTATCCGTGTATACAAACTGACTGAAAGCATCACAGGAAGCAAAATTACATTTATACATATTCCTGAATATATATATATATATATATATATATATATATATATATATATATATGTGTATTCATAATATGAGGTGGAGTTAAACAGAGGATAAGATGCAGTTAGAAAAAAGACATGGTACGATGGGGTTACTACCCTTTTTGCATTCAAGTTTCACCGTGTGATTCTTCCATAAAAAGAAGCTGTGCTTTCAATTGCAACCACGTTGTTCACCGCGTGTTGTTCCTGTTAAAGACCACATGTATTTCTTCATTCATAGTCTCAGGGTCATACTTGACAGTCGTTTCTGAAATTGAAGTAGGCCTTTGTAGCTACGGGGTATTCTCTTTCCGTGAATACATTTATGAGTATAGAATAACGGTGATGAATTATGTTCCTCTTTTATGCCTCCACAAACATTGGTTTGTTCACTTCGTAATACGTTACTACGTGCTTCTCAATCATACTGTGCAGTTTTCGCTTTGGTGTAGCACAGTGAATTGACTGCCAAGGTTTACCGGTCGCTGCTGCTGACATGACTGATATCGACAACGAAACGGCAATCAATGACCGCGAACAGATGTGTCCGTATTCTCGTACAATTTTGCGGAAGCTATACATTGCTTCTTTACAGCAACAACTGGTAAACTTCGGTGCCTTCCATCGGCCTCTCAGGAGAACCGTTGGAAGAATTTTAAATGTGCCGAATATATTTAATGACCTAGGACGGTAATGTACAGTAGCTAGAAGTAGAGAATACCGTTTCAGGGTGGAAGCAAAATCATTGACCACATGCTCGGCACCAATAAGAAGACCGCCTATCACGTCTATCTGTTACGAGATATCCAACCAGATTTTAAACTCGTTAAACTCGTTCTCATTTTTTGTTTCTCAAACCAGACGAGCTTGCTTGCCACGTCATATTCTCAGTGGTGCCTGTGGGAATTCTCATATAGGTAATATGTATTTTTCTAGGTATATATGCTAGAATCTGTTAAATCGCTCCCAAAAGGATACCAAATATATAGAACTTGCTTGCAAACAATAATTTTTTCCAGCAATGATTCATTTTCCATACTCACGAATGGGTTACTGATCGACTTTCACGTCTTAGGTAAATCGTAAACAAAATTAGGGAAATTTATACATAGTGACTTCTCATCTATCAAAACAGAGGGATTTAGTGGGGTCCAATTTATTTTATCTTGAACAAGCAAAACTACCCGTGTACAAGATTTTTGTTCTGTAATTGAGTGACTCGAAGATAAATAAGTCCCAAGTCCTAGGGCAGAGAACACAGGTCGCTCAACTACGAGTACTAGAGGACAGATTGTCAAACAATGATAATAACAGTGCACGCACTGACGACGTCACCTCGACAGGTGATGAAACGTTTGCGATCTAAACTCCAAGCTCACCGATCAGAACATCATGGCAACCAACAACCTGAGCTACAACCAACACAAATATTTAAAACCGTTGAAACCATAAAATAACATACCTTAAATTGTGGACAAACTGACCACAGAATCAATACAGTCGAGGAAAGCTTCAGGAAACCCTAGCAACAGTAGTCGGGAGATGCTTGAGACGGCAATGCAGGAACAAGTCAAGTAGTTTACAAAGCAGGCCCTTATTTATGGGAAGCATTTTGGCTAATCGACTGACAGAAGAGAATTAATGATTGAAGATAACACACTCATACAAGCGCGGTAAAGAACAAACAGAACAACATGGTCATAAGAAGGGACGAGATAGTAGAAAGATAGCCAAGTCCAGTCGTTCACTCGGATAAGGCAGACTGGGGGAAAGAATAACTACGTTCAACATTTCGTGCCTCGTCATGTAACCCAGGCAACTATGACATGGATCATTCCAAAACCGGGAGAAGGGAAGATTACGTAAGGGATAAACTCGAACAGATAAGAGCAACAATTAGAATCATACTGATTGGAATCAACCCACACTTGTCTTAGAAACAAGGCTGGAAAGAACTGCGTGACGCAATATGACCGAACAACATTTGTTACACAAGCGAGGAACCCATGGGTATGGTTGGCATGGAATTTAGTAATGAAGATGTAAAAAACAAGCAAATGGTTTAGTTAATACAAGATAAAACTAGGATAGAGATTGTGGGATCTGGACTAAACCAATTTAACAAAGTCCCTCTATATGGCGAGCAGAATTCATTTGTCCAATTTCAATAAATCTTTTCTAAGCCCCCACGGGGACTCGAACCCGGGTAAGGTGCACTGCTAATGATTCCTAACAAGGATAAAACAGCTGCACAGTGCTTCCATGATTTTCAGTTATGAGATGAGCGTTCAAGCTGCATGATGAATCACATTATACAAATCTAACCTCCTACTACTCAATTACAGATCTTTGCTACCCGTATACAAACTCTCGAACAAGAACGAAACCCACGTCTTCGAGAAGCGCATCTGACTCTCCGTAATTATCTCTAAAGTTTTAAAGGACCCGCATCATTATTGCGCTAAGGGAAGACATGGGACGTGGCGAAAAATCTCCTGTGTCTGGCACTTTGTTTGTATTGCAGACAGATGAGTTCGGTGCCTCGGATACATGGTCGTTATTTTCAGAAGTAAGCTGAAAGGGACACAAATCACATCAAAATAAGTGCCAAATGAAATGATGTTATATTTACCAATGAAAAAAGTCCTACTAACTCATCATCCTGATGGGATCACGTACTACTGGTACAACTTCAGAAAAAGCATTCTGGGCTTTATTGGATAAGCCTCCAGTGGTGGCGCTGTGCTGGTCTGGGTGCAGTTTTTAACAGCGGAACATATTACCTGACAGTATTAGATGGGAAGCTGACGGTTGGCCCATAGATGAGACCACATGAATAGTTTTTGCTAACGATGCTTCCAATAAGTAGGGTAACTACCATGAAATATCACCATTACAACGCGGTCACATCTACACCAATCTCACTGGAATGTGGCTATTGCTTCGGAATACTAGGCTTATGGACTTTGCCGTTCAGTCGAGACTTGCACAAAGTGCAAAATATCTTGTGTTTTTTTTATTATGCGAGCCTATGCAAACGGAAGAGTCTTCTGAACTTTAACGAGTGGATATCATATTTGAGACTACCAGGAATGTAATTGGTAGCATTTCTGGACGATGTGTTTCAGTCCCAAATGACAAATGTCCTTGTGTTTCGTAAACAGGTGGTTGTATCTTCTGTTCTACTAAGTGTGGGTTTATTAGCATATCGTAACATCTGAAGTGTATTTTGTGGTTTGAATTGTTCTATATTGTTCACGCCCTAAATAAATCTGTGCGGTTTTTGTGCTAAGCAACAATAAACCAAATATGTATTTAAATAGGTAGATAGACGTGTTTCATCGACGTCCTTCTCCCTACCATTTTATAGCAATGTTTTGCCCGTTGAATCAATGAATCTTCATGTAGTGCGAAAAGTGCCTTTAGCACACTGCTTTTTCATTGCAATTTTTCGCGAACGCATGTACTTGAGATTGTAAACTTTGGTGTTCATATGCATGATTCCATCATTATATTGGAATCATGAAAGGATTCGAAGTTTAACTCAGGGAAACTTGTTTCACTCCAGATAGTGCGCCTTAGGGGTGCGAAATGCTTTTCGCTTACCCCATAAATGCGGTTAAATTTGCAAGCTATATGCCACTTAATGAGCGAAATGAGTTGAACATATAGCCAAAGTCTTGAGATATGCCACGTGATATGTCAACTACCAAAGTCCATAGAGTAAGTGTTTTGTGAACGAAGCATACCTAGTTATTTGAACCAATTTGCAGGCGCTTACCTTTTATTCATGAATGCCTCCTTGGCGATAGTCATGTGAATGGTAACGGTGAGAAAGACATGCCTATGAAGACCCAAGAATTAGTGTAGGCAGGATTTCCAAAAGAATTTCGAAAGCAAAGAAAGTCATATGTAGCGATTTGAAGGATCCTAACAATTACACTTCTTAGAAGAAACGTAGGATACAAAGGGAAATTTCTGAAAATTCTGAGAGGCAACTTCTACCGGCTACTTTCTTTCAAATAACAAGTTCACCAAAATTACGGAGTTACTTGCAACTGAATATTAGTTCACCACGAATAGAAAGTGCTGCAAGCAGCAACTGTTCACGTGAGAGACAAATGAGTGCAGTACTCCGGATGGCTGGAAGGCATATTTCGGATCGAGTCAAATGGGTCATGAATCAGGTTAGACGAAAGCGTGAATGGAATGACGTAATATTTAGTAGAGAAAGAGTTCACTTTGGACGATTCCGATAGACCACTGAACTACCAACATGATATGCGTAAGAACAAGCTTCACTTTTGCCATGGAGCCTGTGTCTAGGGCTTTGTGATGGTCTGTGGTGCCGTTTTTGCAGATTGTAAACACATTTGAGAGCCCTCAAAAGGAAGCTGACATCTGATTCGTCAATCAAATATTTGAGTGTCTTGCAGCTCTCTGCAATTTCGGAAAAAGCCTCCATACATGCAGCTCACGTCAGATGAATTTGGTTCTTTTCTAAATGCACGAACATCATCGACTGACCAACTTACGGTCCCGGTTTGAACCCCATTGGAAATGTTTATAGTTTGCTGGGTAAGTAAGTCTATGCAGACCAAAGGGTCGTCAATGCCATTAACGAACTGAAGTCCAGTACCGTCACTTAATGGCAGAACTTCGTAATTGAAACAATCTGAAATCTTATTGTAAGTACTTCTAATCAGTGATTTTTTCCATTCTAAGCAGTAATGGTTTTCGCATTGGTTTTGGTTTATTTCGTTAGAACGGGGGTGCACCGAAAGCATTTCGCATTCTTGAGGCACATTATTCGGGATGAAATTGCCTTTCAAATCCGCATACTAACTCAATGTAGTAGTGAGACAAGACATGTACATCAAATTTTACAATCCCAAATGAATGTGTTCACGAGAAATCGCAGGAAAATGGGGATATACTGAAAACAGTTCATGCATTGTACTCCCCAACTGGCTGTGCATTCTATCGTTCGGCCTAACTTTCCGTTAAGTGGATTTTTAGACGACGTCCACTCAATATGGTCAATATGATCTGACTTTCCGGCATTGTGCAAAAAACGGTGTCCTGAAGGGTGCAACATTTCACTCAGTTTTCTTCATCCATGAAAATTTTTTAGGAATCATGAGGATGAATTGGAGGACACAGTGAGAAAGTTGAGAGATTACCGCAGATAAAGTTGTAATTCAGTGAAGCAAAGGGAAGAAACAGCATGCGACCAATAGCTGACTAGAAAAGGCGTCAGCTCGAGAAACAGCATTAGGCACAACGCTGTTGGTGCCAGAAAAGTGACGAACATCACTGAAAAAGTGTGCCGCGAAATCTAAGTGAAGCAACTCACGTGGTGAGTGTTTATCGGTTTGACTGAGAAAAGCATACGTCAGTGGGTTATGATCAGTGAAGACGACGAGTGGGCTGCCTTCAAAGATATGTCGAGGGTGTCTAACAGTACTGTAAAGAGCAAGTAATTTCCAAATAAATGTAGAGTACTTAGTTTCAGCTGGTGGGAGACGACGAGAGAAAAATGCTAGTGGTTTACATTATGATGTAGACCACTGATGGAGCACGCCGCCTTTCGCTTTGCTGGAGGCATTGGTGCCTGTTCTCTATTGGGTTTCAGCATCGAAATGAACGAGCAAAGTAAGAGAAGCCAAAGAGTCTTTAATTCCATTGAAGACAATTTTAGCATCCTCGGGTAAATCTACGGATTCTTTACCAGTATCTCAAAGTGAGTCTGTTAGAGGCTGTATTGAGTGGGAACAGTTTGGGATGAAACGCCTATAACAGCTTACTACCCTGTTTAAATGACCATCGGCAGCTGGTGAAGTAAGCAACAAAAAGTCACGAACGGCTAGTACTTTTTTCAAGGATTGAATGCCGCGTTCATCAATCACGTGGCCTAAAGCTCAACAGAATTTTGGCCAAAGATAATTCTGTCCGCATTGACCGTTGTACTATAAGCGGCCAAACGCTCAAACAGCTTATATAGATGCTGTTTATTTGCATCTTCAGATTCACTAATTAATAACAGGTCATCTATTTGGGCAGAAAAAAATCTAAACCTCTCGCAACCTGATCAATAAAACTCAGGGTGGTTTGCGCAGTGTTGCATAAATCAAATTGCTTTTGTAGAAATTCAGACAGATCAAAGAGTGTTGCTACCGATGTCTCAAGTATATCCTCATCTACAATGGGAATCTGGTCATAGGCACGTGCCATATCAGTTTTTGAGCACACAAGAACGTCGATGAGGTTGGTCGTGATATCCTAAATATGTGGGATGGGATACCTATCTGGAACAGTGGCGTTATTGATGGTCCCATAATCTCTACATTGTCACCAATCTCCTGACATTTTAGGGACCATGTGAAGTGGTGAAACCCGAGGAATACCCGATGCATGAATAATACCTAATTCAAGCATGTCCTTGAGCTCAGCTGACGCGATTTTGAGCTTGTCGGGTGCAAGCCGGCATGCCCTAGCAAAATCTGGAGAGCCTGATGTGCTAATATGATGACTTACCGAGCTGGTTATGGTAAATAGTACTGACGGCGGGTGTAATGTTTTGGGGTAAGTACCTAGTACGTCAACGAACAAATGCGAATCACTCAGTTTAGGTGGAACAAGACTGATCGGGTTAGAACCAACGGGAATCCCATTTACAGATGGATTATTGACACGGTCCACAAGACGTTTGTGGCTGGAATCAACCAACGGATCAAAGCGATGAAGGAAATCCATATCTAGTATGGTGTTTTGAGCATCTACAATTAGGAAATCCCAGCGAGAAGTGCGACAAAGACCAAAATCTAAGGTCTTCGGAATTTGTTCATGAGTCTGTATAGAAGTACCATTAGCGGCACTTAAGTTAGAGAAGAGGCACTTATCTAAAGTTTGACATGAAGGTGGGAGCACACAAACTTTTGCACCCATGCCTATGATCGATAGCGTTAAATAAACGACTACCCTCGCTATTAGCGTCCTCGTTACCCTAACTGACTGGGGCCATGAAACAAGGCCAGGTGCAACTACTCGCCTCAGAACGATACCTTTGATGATACCAAAAGTGGGTGTCAGCTGGTGATGGCTGAACCGAAATGTTTATATGGATGCTACTGGTAGGCCTGTTTGGGCGAAAATGTCTGTTAAGTGATGCCTAAGTTGAGCATCCAACTGAGTGCCTCGAGCTTTTAGACGAGATCGTACACAGTGGCTGTTAAAGAGTTAATGACGGACTCAGTTTGGGAGGAAGTCACCTGATTTACATTTGACTCGTAGCTTTCCCTAATTGTGTCGACCGTCTCGGCAACTTTTTCGAGATGTTCCTCTGTGGACACGCAAAGAATATTCTGAATATAGCTGGGAAGACATTGGAGCCATATCTCTTTCAGGAGATTAATGTACATCTCAGTAGTTCCTAAAACAGTGCGCGTATGCCGAAAGAACTGGAAAGGTTTGCGATCTCCGAGATCAGTGTCTGCAGAAAAACGGACAATGATCGCTGCTGTTATGCGTTCTTAAGGGTTAGGCTCTTCTCATTTTAACACACCTTGTACTTTGCGTATGATGTGTGGAGGAAAGACTGTGACCACGTAGTGAAACGAAGTACTTTCCGTAGTCACATTGCGCAGAGCAAAAGTTGATTCTGACTGCGCAAACCAAGTTCTAGGGTTACTTTCCCTTAACTGTGCAAACGGAACAGCAAGTGCATTCACCTGAGTGTCAAACATTCAGGGTCGCTCATACTGCAAACGGTAAAATAAAATCAAATAAATCGAGGAAGTGAAGAAAACCAGTGCAGTGAGAAAAATGGAAAAACTGGTTGAAAAAAAGCTTAACTTCCGCCGACTAAAATTGATAAAACGTTTTACCGGTACTCGACGATCCACAAAATTTATTAGAAAATGCGAACGACTCATCAGTTTCATACTCCGGATACCAGGTACTATCTAGATCCCGAGAATGTCCTAAGGAACGGGCAACAAACCAGAAGTTCTGACGGCTAACCAGAAGACTGGTAAAGTCAATGGGGAAAGGTGAAGGGCGGTCAATGTTGAAACCAATTGTTCTTACAAAAGTAGACAAACAACGAACAGTTCTGTGGCATCGAACAACATATAAACAGCCTAGAGCTACGTTCTAATTACTTATGTTTTTCTATGGTACTTTTGGTCGCGAATTTACGCACTCAAACTCGGTCGCTTACAGATCTTTACAGGTATATTAGTACATATGGGTATAGATATACCTGATGCACCCGTCCTTGATGTCTTCGGATACTTGTTTATACTTTACAACAATATTGGCTTTATAATGAAGAAATAAGTACATTTGTGTTTATCACACCCCTGTCTTCACAATGAATAGATAGTATGGACCATCCTGGTAAGTGGCAACATAACCGTCAGCACAAGCGGGCTCTGAGTGCTCTACCGTGCACTGGTTGCAGCGAGGTTTGTGTGTGTGTGTGTGGACATACTGGTACAGTTGTCCGAAGCTGCCGTCAACGCGTACACATCAATCGCTTTCGTCGCACAAAGTTTGTCATACATTGGGCCTACAGTGATTCTTTCATCTAATGATGATTGTACAGATAAACATCAACCATATCGTTGGAGTTCGTCATCTGCAATGAATTCACAAGTACCAACATCAAATTTCACCACTGTCGCCAAGGAGTATAATGTCCAAGTGATTTCGTAAAAAGTGTTTCTTCAGGTGTCCATCAAAACACTGCAATACTGAACTTGGAAATATAGCATCAGTGAAGATCACAGTGGACGCAATGATGCATTCGTTGATTGATGTGTTTGTTGACTGCAGGTTGACGGTTATCTACCTCGTAAGTCCACATAAAACTCTATTAAGTAAAGGTTTAGGGAACCACTACAAAATTTTCCAATCCCTGTACAGCCTAAGAAGAATTCTTCACGGTCTAACTGCTTCTACGGAGTCTCTTGTAACCACTTTAGGGGATTTATCTTCGGAAACAAAGATGCAACTACTCACATGTGTAAACGCCTTAGATGAAATCAACCATTTGAAAGATGTCTCGCGAGCACCAGAAGCTTTCAATAAGACGGTAAGTTGTTATACGTGTGTAGACGGTTCGCAACCCGAAATCGTCATGATACGGCGAAACAAACGCTATCTGCTGTGCTCAGCGAAGTGCAGTGAAGTGCTGCTGGCTTGGTAGCGGTGGCTACTACTCGAGTGCGATTCCCGAATGAATGAAGTGATAGTGTGGGTCCCTTAAGTGAATGTCTCACAGAGTAGCAGATACCATCAGATTAAGTCCCGTTTCTGATGAAGAGCCAAATGTTAACATTGAAAACCGCATCAGAATGCGGTTTAACAACGCTGGTGATCGTGAAGCAGGAAACAGGTATAACAGGTAAGTCGAATGGACTGGCAGAGCTTCATTTGACATTGGCGTTTATGAGCTGCAATTTTTCAAGTACCATAAGATTCGGAGCACTTTTAGGGTTATTCCATTACATTCACGTTCGGTATTCTTGATGTGGGCATTTTAGTTATCTGTTTCTTATTCCAAAATATGGTACCCTAGCAGTGGTATACAGCCATGTATTGTTCAGCATACTTTAACCGGCGGCTTCATTGACAAACGAAAAAGTGGATTCATCACTTGTATTCCATTTACAAGCAGCGTTGCAAATGCCCAGCTGTTTATATAAAACTATTTACGCCGGCTGTCATTGTCACGTTCCGTATCGTTACGGCAAATGATAAGCCAATCTTCAATAACAGTTAGCCTCTTTATTTCCTCTTCTGGACATACCTTGATCACAGACGATGGGATTCAAGATTCCATGAAAATGTGCTTTGAAGGATTATGGAAGAATTGTAAACAAAGCTTTTGGGGCGAATTTAAATAGATTTTTCGATTTACAAAAATAGCCTTCATTTCTCAGTGTGAAGTTTCGTATCATTCTGTATATGTTGGATGCTTGGGCAAACGATTAACCTAGAATCAAATATTGCAGTAGAAATCTAAGGGAAGACGGTTAGAAATACTTGTTTAACGCTTTAGGGAGGTCGGGACTAGCCCCAAGTTTGTCCCAAAAAGCTGAACTGGGGTTGGAGCTGACCTCAGGTTTCCCCATGAGGCTGCTCCAGGTTAGGGCTGGCACCAAGGAGATAACTAGGGGCACCGGTAGCGCTGAGCCCAAGATTTTTGATAGGAAGCTTGGGGTTAGCCCCATCTTTGCTGCATGCACGTCCCTTGGGGCAAACCTGAGACGTGCTGCTTGGGATGGAATCGCAGATTCCGGTTGTATTTTCAAGACTCTCTGCGAACTAACTGGTACTTATACATACCTATGAATTCTCTGTCCTAACCATATTCTTGCTCTTCTTACTTCAGTACTACCTACCTTACAATTTTCCACACCGACTTTACCTCCCTATATAGCACACAGCCCGTTCGCAATACTGGTTTTAGGTCGGTTTGCTTGGTAGCGGTTTTACTAAAGAACAAAATGTATGTTTCAAACAAAAATTCTAAAGCCATCATGAAAATTAAGAAGTTCAGTAGTCAAATAATCATAAATGACTTTATATTTTCGTGAGATGCTCGTTTAAACGTATAAATATCAGCCATATGGCGGTGGTCGCTGGAAACCGCCTACAACAGTCTTTTGACCTCGCGTCACATAATTTGGGTAACCTGGAGCTGGTACCTTATCACTGGGAGCTGTTTCTAAATTCCACTAGTTTGGTGACACAGTTTTGGAACAATGATATTTTTCATTTATTCTCAAAAATAAGTGGCAGTATTGAAGGTCTGACCGCTTTGCGGTTCTTGTTGGTTGTACTATCACTCTGATTTCTTTATTGTCTTTTTCATATATTTGATGTTGGTGTCTTACAGAATATAAGGCCGAAGTTCGTGGGTAAGCTATTTTCACTAGCTTATGCGCCTGTGGAATAACCACTATATATATATATATATATATATATATATATATATATATATATATATATATATATATATATATATATATATATGGTTTAGTCCAGAAAGTATGCGAAAATCTGATGAACATAAAACGGACTTAAGTTATTGATTGATGGTTGGTAGTCGTATTTGTGTTGTATGTTCGTTCCTAAGTTCGTTGGATGCTAATGAAGAGGCTGTGAAGACGGAATCATTAACAGTCAAAGAAGAAAGTTCATTCACGGAACAACCGGAGGTTTCTGCGCCTGCAGCAACAAAGTCCAGTATCGCAACGGGTGGTGTGGATACAGTGAGTACGTTGTGTAATGAGATAACAAGATTGGCCATTGTACAGTGTTTTTTAAGTCGTGAAAAAAATGGAATATGCCAGGGCCAAACGGGGGTTCGAAGTGCATCGGAAAAACGATGCGCCATGTAATGTGCTTGTCGATCAACGAACGATCTATCACACACACACACGCACGCACACACACACATCGTTGACTGATAACTGATTCCTCAGAGTCATTTGATTGTAAAACTGCCTTGAGAAAGGTTACCCACGGTAACCGAAACGTCGGCTTATAATTTTCCACCGACAACGCCGTGTTACTGATATTATGTCTCGTTTAAAATGTTGGAGACTTTCCTAAGTCCATTTAAACCACATCCTGCACCGCTCTACTTCTAGGCGTGTCAGTAGGCAAATTACTGAATAATCCACTTGGGTAGTGTGACGACAGAAAAACGAATCTTACTGGATGAAAATCCGCAGCACCAATGCGCATTATTAGTGCCGTAAAAGGTAAATCGGGCGTTTTAAATACATACGTCAATATAGAAGTCGAGTATGTAAACCCGCTTTCAAAAGATTTGTCGGACGATGGCATAGACAAGCACATTTAATGGTGCTATGCCAATGACAAAGATCGAGGGGTTGCCTTAAGAAATAATGTGAGGTTTCATTATCATCGCATTTTGTTAGTACTTCCAGTTATATCTTGAAATTTGGAAACCTTGTCCTTACGTATTTGGCTCACATCCAGCATAAATGTTTCACTGTTTTCACTTCAGACAATATGATATCCAAGATGTACGTGTCAATATAATATCCGTTTCCAGTATAATAAGTGCACCTTAGACATTAGACGCAATCCTTTATATTTGGTAAGAGGTCATTTTTCTTTCGATCAATAAGCTTATTGCAGCTAAATTGTTTGTTCCCAAACTTGTGCAAAAAATTGTTTTACATTTACACTCCGTCACTTCATCAACAGGTCTAAAATGAATTAACAGAATATGGTGATCCTATATACATTGTGAGTAGTTTTATGTAATTTTTATATTTCACTTTTTAGTTTTTTTTAATTTCTTTCCGTTACCGTTTGTAAATGGTTTCTTTTGCGCGTCGTAAATGAGGAGGAGGTTGTATGAATGATTAAATCGTCGTAATCGAGTAAGGGAGTGAATGGAAAGGTAACTTTGGTGAAGTCGTCGAAAACAATAATAACTAAACAATAACATAATAAAACTGAGAAACAGTAATAGTATAACCCGTGTTTCATAAGATCAGCATCAAACCGATCAAAAAAGGTGGGCGTAATAGCACAAACCGCCTCAAAACTGTCCTGAAACCGCTCGCTTTCTGAATGTCTCTGCTACATTAGTCCTAAGTGACGGACAATCCCTACTTTTGCCGAATATCCAAAAAACTAGTCGATCCCCACAGGCCTATCCTTATAAGGCACAGCTCAATAGATAGACCGGCCTACAAGGCTTCGCTAAGCGTAGTCATATGTCTCCCAGTCAGTACGCCATGCTCTGTCTCGTATACTAGCATATAGGGTGACGTGAACAACAAGTTTGACAACATTTTACAGCACTTAAGCCCACTCGGATGGCGAGTTGAGGCTCTTGACCGAGTAACTGGGCTTCTGACACAGCTGGTTCAACTGCTCTAGCCGTCTTCGATAACTATGGCCTGTAACTTAGTAGCCATGTATAACTTCATTATAGTATATCCTCGGAAGTCTTAGAGCGAGTAGGGAACGCAAAGTATGCCACTGTATTTACATTCCTGACAAGACCTCAATCAAGCAGTGCCTTGCTAAAAGCTGCTGACATGGAACAGGTAATATGCCGTAGCATAAGGCTACGCCGATAAACACAACGAAACCAGTGTCCCCTGCTTTTTCAAGTTTTGGACGAGATAACAGCCAGTGTGTTTATTCACCAGCAGAGCATTATTGTCGTTAACTCACCATAAAAGAATGTCATGATAGCCTGTAACAATACTCTACTCCAAAGAGAAGTATTAGGAACGACTAAGTCCCTCAAACATTCAGGACCAGCACTCGTCAGAAAGTCACCTACACACTGCAATCCCCCAAGTCACTCAATGTAGCCGAAGTCTAGTAACCAAAAACTGCTAGATGTGGACCTTGATGCAACCCCTGGAACTTCTCCTAGTCTGCCAGTCTTCAAGAGTCCTAGACCGATTGGCAACTGCATAGACACTAGAGGCCCGAAATTACTGACTCTTGTCGGTCAGTTGTGTCTTACGCATCATAAACTGCTGTATTGAGGAGGCTGTTGGAAGCCATATTGGTGTTCGATCAAGGTAAGTGTAGGATCCTGTTGGTGCACTTACTGAGCCTTTGTGCTCATGGGGTTTGCTGTGTTTTTGTATTTTCCAGATCGAAAACGAGCAACCTCAACGGAAGACACTGATCCTTGACTACTACACAGCTACCCAGGTCTCGCTGCTTGCCTTAAATAACAACCCTGATTGGGTCTCCCAAAGCGACACAAAAGCCAGAGCATGATAGTTCGAATTCCCCATCTTTATCCACAACTAAAAACTATTTCTGTCAGTGTATCATACCACAACTCAATTTATCTAGACGGATGCCTCAAACAGCAAAATACCCAACACCGTTGGGCGAAAGTTGGGCTAATATGACTCCCAACATGTGCCTTGAAAGATTGCACGGATGTTCGCGATATCTTACAAAAAATGAAATTAAAAAATTACCACAATATTTGATAATATTTATCTGCATTATGAAACCAGCATACTTTGTTTTACTGAATTCCCCTGTGACCAGGCGCTACCAAAATGGTCTTCTGTATTTTCTATTTGTACGATTCACTTTTCAGTTTTCCTATGGTGACCAATGATTTATCATTCACAGAGATAACCAATGTGCATTTTTATAGCGTATTTCAACTCTGGTATATCGTTATCTCGTTATATATCACTTCATCTATGTATATGTGTATGCATGTGTACGTGCACATATATCCTTGGACATTGAAGTGATCGTTTTGCAGTGTTGCTCTTTGTAAAATTCATGCTATATTGGGTACTATTCTCTACGTTACTTTGGTCATACATCTTTAGATTCCCGAAATCAGAATACGTTGTTATGGCTACATAAATTAGATGGGAGAGTTACTGGAGTCGCAAGAAGGTCCTCAGTGCGAAGATATTCCTCATTTGTGGCAAGGCGACACTACGAAAGCACCGAAGTTCGTTGCCTGAATCACCGTCAATAGGTATGCTAAGGAAGGCGCTGTTGTCCAGTATTTTTCTAATTTTAAATCATAATAGATACCGTTACTCCTGGTGTTCATGCTGTTCAAGTTGAGCCGCAAGAGTTGGCGCCATCAGCAGACTTGGGGTCTGTGGATCTTTTTGTAGTGGTCTACTCACTACCAGCTCATCAGAGTCGATCATCCATGCAGAGTAGCATATACGTATTTTTTTATTTTTTTCTGTCGGTGGGAAAAATAGCTCTGAAGAGCCGTGTGTGCTGAAATGAACGTGGACGCTCCTTTCTGGTCTTTGTCCGATCATCTTATAACCACCATGCCAACCACGAGACAACGTTGTAACTTGCTGCACGCCCTGAGTTATTATTTTCCACGTACTTCAAGTTACCCAGGGACAATATGCACCAATATTTTGGGCATTTTTTCACACCGTTTGACATCAAACCATCTGTCCGTGGATGACGTACTACTGCACCCATTCACACAATCACTTGGAAATGTTTATTGCTTTTCGATAACTCCTATGACGAAGTTCCAATTTCGTCTACATTCATGTACATTTATACTTTTCTCCTTCACTTTTCTAGACTAAGTACTTGTCTTTCAGTGTAACTACAGACGGCGCCCATTGGGCCCGGAGTGGCAATAACCGGCTGCTGGTTTGCAAGTGCTCAACGAAAAGCCGTTAAAAACAGGCTTATTCTTACCGTCAAGGCAAAGTCAATGAAATCCGTCTTCCCTGACTAAACTTCAGACGCTGTTCATTCCATCCCAAAGTTCGCAGGAGAACCAGTGCCTGTCGTTGAAAGACATAGAGCGTTGGTTTATCAAAGCTAGAAATCAAAGCAATGCAAGACAAGAACGCAGGTGCGTAGATTATCATTTCCTTCGAAATAAACCTCAAACTGCTTTTCTTTTCAAATTGTTTTATGCATTTGGTGTAATCAGCACCTCTTCAGGGATCCCGAAGATTAGTAACAATTCATCATAAATCACAACTCTGCATGTACCTCAGATTTACCCAAGTAACAAACCCGGCCGGAAACCAGCCGGAAAAAAATATGATGATCTACGTCATTCTCTACAGTTAAAATTGTTGATTGACGAATCCGTTCACAAACCGGTACGAACCGAGACAATTGAACGGGCTGTGGGCTAAATGAATACTTCATAGTTTATTTGATATTCATCCTATTTCATTGATGATAGTTGTTTTGATGCATAAATTATCAGATGTTAATCCGTTTTGTCGAAAACAGTTTTCACTCAAACTATCTTTGAAACCTGCACGCGAAAATGTTTTGTTGTTCAGCGTTTTCTTAAGTGCGACTGCCTCACCTTTCTACATCCTGATATTTCTGGTCTGGTGACCACGTTACACAAGAACGATGAACCTCTTCCGAACATTCTGAATGAAGCAGTCCTCGAATTGCAAATTTGTACAAGCTTTCAGTGTACCATTTTTATAATAAATTTGGCGAGTTTCACAAACAGTGCTGTTTCAATCGATAGTAAGTTAATAACTTCGTATAAGAGGAAAGACAATAGGCAAATGGACCATGAAACGGACAATTGCAATGGATTATGAAAAGAAGAGGAACCAATTACCAGCGATATTTTAGAACGTTCGGCTCTCAGTTGCACACAAGTAGCGCTGCCCAAAGTTTCTAATGATACACTCCATATGGTAGGCCAAACGACATCATTCGCCGTACGAAAAGTTACTTCTCATACACCCTCCAAAAGGCTCTGCTCACACTGTGTTGTGGTACTGAAACACTGCACCGGAATCCACCAATCGCCGTCGCTTTCTCAACCTGCTGTACCCTGTTTGGTCGACTAACCCCATCCCAGTCCATTTCTGCCTGTTACCCCGAATTTTCCTCATTCTGCTCATATGAATGCGAACGGCCAGTCGCGACTGGCGAGTCCATCCTACTGCTTTATCACGCTTGATCCTAAAGTTCTTTGGTCTGACTTTAGCATTATGAAATAAAATACCAGTCACTCGTTGTTGGTGGCAAATTTTCTGTATACACATTCATTGTATGTAAAGAAATGTTCATTGTTACACCCATATCATATCCGTTGTGGCCTCGAATCTGGTTTTCCTAAAACAACTGCGATGGGACTTTGCTTGCTCAGACTTCATCCGTTCACGTCACTTCTACAAATTTGTTTGGACGCATGTGCTCAATTTCCTGACTCCAGTTTACTGTTTCTACAGCTAACCCATTTTGAAGTCCGAAGCTGAAGATCCAACTACCATTTACTATGCTTCAACAATGTATTACTTTCCTTGTAAAGTATTTGTTTTCTTGTCCTTTTTCATGTTAAGCAGAGTTCTGTCCATATCGTTCTGGGAATCACCTATCCAAAAAATACAACCAAATGAAAATCATCTGACTCACTTGAAAACATTTCTCAGGTTCCTTAACGGTTCCACCATTGGGTACTTAAACCACCGTCCTCTCGTTCACTAACTTGTCCAAATGGCATTAATGTAAATAAACTGTTCTAAACGCCGTTGATATCACTGACTCCATCCTAATAGACACCAGCCGGTTTTATTCTCCAAAACGACTCCTTATTCTTCAGAGAAGTTATTCCTCCGGTTTTTTTGGATATTGATCCTTTCAATACCCATTCGGTGCATCCACGAGTTTCTTTCTATACGTTTTCATTCTCTTTCATTTGTCTCCCACTCCTCCGTCCGTACTCACTCTGTTTTCTATTCTAAACGACTGTGCATTGTATTCCCTAGATTAGCATGGGACCATTTTTCACCATCGGACCTGTCACAGCCGATTTTCGATACCCTGAATACTCATGCTGCTCGTCATTTGAGCCTCGGTCTTCCTGATCATGTGATGTTCCCCGCCCGTTGGATCACTGATCCTCGCGGACTTCGTCGACCCCTTTAGCCAACAAACACAAATTTTCCTGCCTACCTGCTTTATAACAACTTGCTCCGTTCATTGAGCCCGAGTAATCGTCCTTCAGTCATTGTCTGAATCATTCTTGTCCATACAGCTTCTTCCGCATTCCTTAATAGGGCTTTGGTCACCCGATTCATGTTTGGCCAATTCTTCACTGAACTGAAGACCGCACTCGAAACTCGCGGTTCGGTAATCTCGCTGTTTATTGTCCAATAGATTTTCCAAGACGGAATCTCCTGTGCTACTCAAGCTGAAAGGAAAGCCGCAAAGATAAACCCTCTCCTACAGTCCAGTGATCTATCTCCCAGATCACCGGCAGGATGCAAGATGCAGTCAAGACCGGTATCCTGAACCCTTATACGTTTAGCAGTGGTATATTTTCCAGCACATAGGCTATACCAGATTGAAGGTTATGTCAAGGCTTGTATTTTGTATCGTCTCCCTTTTCCCATTCCCCGTCATCCAGTAAACTATCTTCCGGCTCGTCGGTGACATTCGGATAACAAGATAATCACATTTGGGCTTTAGCCTCGTACTGGCGTACTAATTTAAGACAAGATTTCAAGACTTCCCCACTTCGTCAACCTGAAAACAAAACTCAGTACAGTTCAGTTCAGTTTGCAAAGGAAGTTGTGTGGCTAGAGCCAATCTTGTGTCCAGATAGTTGTTTTCGGCGCGTTTTCGTATTTCCAAACACGGCATGATTATCTTCTCTTTCTGAAAGGCAGAAATTTTGTGCAATATAAGCCCTGGCGGAGAGAGGGGAAAGCAACGAGTAAATCGTATCCAACCCTAAAACCATCTACCATAACTCGGAATATACTGCCACCCAACACCAGTCTGCTGTTTTATTAGGAGTCTTAACTGGTGTGGTATTTACGATCTGCTCCGGGAGCTCATTCCAATAGGACATCACTTTATTTGAGAAGTAACTCGTTTTCTATTTGGAGCCTTGAGTTTTTTCTTTCCAATCTAATAATACGTCCCCTTGTGCCTCTCTCTGGGATCGGAGAGCAAAGGTCTTCCCGATTTATATCTGACAGCCCTTTCATTACCTTGAAGGTTTCTATCAGATCACGCCAAAAGAGCGGCTTTTCCATCAAGAACTGATCCAAAGTACGGAGACTTTCTGTGCTTTTAATCCTCCTTTGTCCAGTCACCAAACTAGAAGCAAACCCTTGCACCTTCTCCATACAGTCTACATCATTCTGGTAGTACGGGGCGTAAGCTTGCACGCAGTACTCCAGGTGCTGCCTAACTATAGGTCGCATCATTTGAAACTGATTCGTATTTGTCGTGCAAATCGCTATCCTTTTACTTCATTCAAACCCTGCACAGCTCTATTGTATTGGTACTCAAATGTGCGACTCTTACTTTTGAAATCTGTGAATACTTCATCTTATTGAGCAGCCCTGTACATTATGATCATGCGTTTACGCTTACTTCTTCACCAAGGTCGAGAAGTATACCACTATTATTAGTAATATTATTATTAAGATGAACTCACGAATCGATGGTTCAATGATTTTCTTTGGCAACCAGGGCTTCAGGAAGTTTTCGATTTCATTGATGCCGTCGCCATTCTTGGTGGCCTTCTTGATCGCCTCAGCCGTCGTTGCTAGGTATGAGGTAGCTTTTACGAGCACCCTCTGAATCTCTTTCTCAATGTTGATGGAAGCGATAACCGTTTCGTCATTTGCTTTTTTCTGTGCCGATATAAACCGAAATAATGCATCGGCAAGCTCCGTCTCCGAAGAGAACTTATGTTGACTTTGGAAGTTGTACCTCAACGAAATTGTAGCTCACCTTTGTAGACCGTTGGCGGTATAAACGGGTATCCAATTCCTATTGTTAAAAATGGCTAGAAGTGGTTTGTGGTCAGTCTGGAGAGTGGGCTTCCGTCCCTGGATCATTTTGTGCAGTTTGTACTTTGTGAAGATAATGGCGAAAGCCTCCTTCTCGACTTGGTTATATTGACGTTTAGCAGAAGATAACGATCTGGAAGAGTGTGCGATAGCTTTCTGAGAACCATCATCTAACCGTTGCAGGATTACTGCTCCTATACCATAAACAGAAGCATCCGCTCCTACAGTAATGTCAAGCAGTTGATCGTAATGTGTTAACAATAAACGGGACGACAAAATATTTTGACTGAATGAGAAGCATGTTGACAGTCATATGACCAATTCCACTGACTAGAAGGGGAAAGTAGTTTGTTTAACGGAGCTCGAAATATGTGCATATATGGTGCAAACTGAATATACTAACTGACCGTGCCTAAAAATGATTGAAGTGTATGGGTGTCTGTGGGAGCTGGCATATCACAAAAGGGTTTCACTTTTTCTGGGTCCGAATATTTGCCAGTTGCATCAGTTAGTGGAGAAGGAACATTTTTCTGAGCTAAAGTAAAAATCAAGCCGTTGTATGCTGTGTGCTAGCTTGTTCAGATCGCGTGCAAGCTTGTGAATGTTCGTGCTAACAATGATAATGTCATCCACGTAAGCTGCTGCAAAAGGCAACCCCGCAAGCAAGGTGCCCATTATTTGCTGAAATATGGCAGATGCACGTTTAACGCCGAAGGATAATCTGTTATGTCTGTAAAGCCCCTGGTGTGTATTTATGGTCAATAATTATTTTGATTCTTTGCGGGCTTCTACCTGCAGATATGCACCTGAAAAACTGATCTTAGAAAATACGCTTCCATTGTTTAATTTGGTGAAACGTTCCTCGGGAACAGGTATGGGATACTGATATGTCTCCAAAGAATCATTCAAACCTCTTGAAGAAGTCTGCGCGTACGCACAATGTCCCATTTGGTTTCTTCACAACTACAATCGGTGCCACCCACCCTGAATAGTTCACTGGGCTAATAACACGAGCTTCCTACAAACGAGTTAATCCTTTGTTAATTTGGTCACCCGCGGCGTAAGGAACGGGTCTCTTTGTCAGAATACATCTTTAGCCTTTTTTTTCAAGTACAGCGTTGCTTTTGCTTAGATGCGTAATCCGAAACTATCAGAGAAGATATTGTTATGTTCCATTTTGTAACTTTACAGTACGCCGAGTCACATTCTCATTTTATTCAAGAGGATGAATTTTTGGCTCCTTGGATGATGAAGTATTATTCACATCTTTCCCGTTTGAATGACAAAACTTGTTAATGGGTGAGTCCCACAGTTCCATTGTGTCAGTCTATTGTATACCAATCACATTACGGGAACAATCACTAACAAAGTGCGCCGATGCGAAGAATCGTTCGCCCTGGAAAGTACATTCACAATTCATTACTTTCGAGATAACCCTTAGGTTACCTGAAGCATTGAGTGCTTCGTTGCATGTTTGTCGGAGTTGGGAGACCCAGAGCTTGCCATGAAGACTGTATCAGAATGGCTATGTCAGAGCCCGAACCAAACTGAAAGACTGTTGGAACACTGTTCAAAGTAATATGCATGAATTTTTGCCTGGTTGACAGTTCGGTAATGGAGGATAGAACAACACTAGAGATGTCAAATAGCTCTGCATGACTTATCAAAGTTTTAGGGAACTTTCGGTTCTGTCCGCGGTGTGTTTGTTTGTACCGGTGACAACATGTTTGTTGGTGTCCTTTTTACCACGTAAGTTGCAGTTTCGGTTAACATATGGACAAAATTTCACAAAATGCCAGTCGCCGTATTTCCAACGTGCTGTAGAAGGTTTTTATTGATGATTTTGTGACGAATAATAGGCTTTTCTTTGATGTGTTGCGAGTTGCAGTCGACTAAAGTCTGTGTATGCTGGCTCCTTCACAGTCAGTTCTGAATCCACATTTATGTTTGTGATTATTTGGCATTCCTCAGTTATAGTCTGAAGTGTGAAGTTCGGGGAGCTTTCCAGCTGAAAGAGTACACAATATCGTATCTCCGCATTGGATTGAGATTGTAAACTACTGATAAACAATAAACATTTGAATTGATCTATTGATAGGTCGTTCAGCTTTAACCCTTCGGCTTCGAGGTTAATTTTCCCTGCGTATGCCACAGAATCTTCTGTTTGTGTCTTTCGATCTTGAAGGCACTGAACCAGAGAACAATACTTACCGGAGGTCAAAGGTCAACAGGACCATCGGCTGGTGATCCAAGTACTTAATAGATTGCGTGATAGGTCTAGGGAGTGGACAACAAACCAAAAGTTCCGACGGCTGCCAGAAGAGGGTAAAAGTCGGTGGGATAGATGAAGGACTTTTTGTATTGAAACAAAGTCAACCATATTCACGTAATGGAGCAATACCGGAAGCGACGCTAGCAAATGGAGCTAAGGTCCAACCGTCCGCAAACAGAACAGTTAACATTTTGCTTTTCAATAGATGGAAACCAACTGTCCTTACAACATGCAGGAAAACAACGATCAACCTTGCGGCATCGAATAACACAAACTGTCTACTGCTAAGCATTAATAAGTTATGTTCATCTACAATAATTTTTGTACATAAATTTGCACATTCGAACTCATTCGTCTCCAGGTCGCTACTTACCAATAGATATTTCTGAAATGATTCATTTACATGACTGTAAATCAGAAAGCTCATCTCGACGATTGAAGTGTGTTACGAAAATTCACGATCACTTATTTTGGTGGAGAGTAGTCAAAGATAAAATGAACAATGTAGAATTCATTGGGTTCAAAAGTGAAATTTCCTCATCTGTCAGACCAGAATTTTTTCTGTGATAACTGTTCTGCAGTAGAATAATGCGCTCGGTTATCTTACACGGGTTTTCAAGCCTTATAGCCATGGACACATCCGTCCAAGTGTTGCCAGGTTTCACAATAGAGAAATCCCCGACTTTTTTAAAGATTCAATTTTTACGATTGCTTCCTAACGGCTCCCGTTTGAATTAAATTGGAAAATTATTAATAATGTTTAAGGAAGAAGATATCTAATCTTCCCTTTTTAAAATAGAAAATCCTATCAGATTATATTCTCGTAAGTGAGAGAGGGCCTTGTTCCAAAATCCATGATGTCTAGGGAAGTGAGATAGTGTAAAATTAATAATGATGGTTTATTTAGGAGAGGCCCGAATCACGTCAGATACATGATCAAATGTTACAAATGCTAGACGTTTCGTGATAATGAACAAAATATATAGCAAACTTTAGGTAGATAGATTCAAGAGCAATAAAAGTATGCACACTAAGGAATCGTGAGGAGAGTTTCAGTGAACATACTGATGGATGCCCGGAAAGTTTGAAAGGTCCGGTGGTGGAATCTGACAGGACCAAGTGGAGATAGCTGGAAACTGGGAGGCATATATGAAAGAGGGTGGTGACCATGCGTGGGTTCGAATCCCGCCGAGGCCAAAGACTTTTCACATTTGGATCACCTCAAAACATTATCAAAATCTGCCAACCATCAATACAATGTAAACATGCCCAATGCACTTAACTGGTGGAGTCCGGTTAGTACAAAGGGAAATCCTGCTATAGGCAGTCAAATTACAAGCTAGTTCACTGTGGTGGATGCCATGTGCTACTGTAATTTGGGCGGGTATACTGTGATCCATTTGCAGAAAGTCCAAGGTTCTCCGGCGTGGCCTCGTAGCTCAGCTGGTAGAGCACTCGCGGTACTAAAGCGAGGGTGGTGACCATGCGTGGGTTCGAATCCCGCCGAGGCCAAAGACTTTCCACATTTGGATCACCTCAAAAAATATATGAAAGAGACTGAAAATGCGTAGCAACTACTGGGGTAACGAAAGACGATGGAAAATAAAGTGGTTTACATGAAAAGTAATAGATAACGACGGAGATCATATGAAGCTTTACTACTCCGCGATGAAAGATTGGTGTTAGGGTAAAAAATTCGATGTGGAATAGGGAGAGAGCGAGGTGGATTTTGGAAGGTGGGTCAATCAGCAAGAGTGTTTGGAGAGTTTGGTATATGGTGGCTGTCGTACACAGATGTGTTTCGGACGCATATCAAGCAAGGCAGCGGGATGACTGTTGGGAGAAGACTTGGCTGGCGAAGAACTGCAGATTGCAGAGCGTGTATGTTCCCTATATAGACGATGGATTGTGGACTATTACCAGAGAGGAGGGGGTGGATCGTAGAACAGAGCGGGGTACTGGAACACGGGAATAGCAATGGCGAATAATGTAAGGATGAGGTGAATGTAGCAGTTAACAAAAAAGGCAGGTAGAGTTAGGTTTCATGGTTTAGAATTACTTAGGAAAACGGTGATATATCGTTTTATATATGGCAGGTGGAACATGGTGGATCAACAGAGAAAAACAGGAACAAAACACATTTGGAATCACAGAGATGATGACGGCTGTGGTGAACAGTTCATCAAGAAGGGGAGATGAGAGAAGTGGTCGAGTAAAACAGGTAAGAATGGACCGAATAATTTATTCAAATGCAGGTGCATCATGCGATGGCGACGGAAACTGAGAGGAACATTGGAAAATGGACGTATATTGTGAGGCAGCAAGATGATGACTGCGAAACTGGCTGGGAAACACTGAGCGAATATGGTTTCAAAGTGGTTAGAGTAGTATGGACTATCGGCGAATTGGGGTAACTTGGAGGTGAAATGGAAGGAGTTTAGAGGACGTAATGTTTGTACCGGCGGTTAACGTGAGAAAGAACTGTGTATATGAAACAGTGAAATCAGGTACGGGCAGAATTCATGGCTTGGAATGGTACAAAATATTCATGATATAACGTTTCCTTCAGGACAGGTAAAACGTATTGATTCACCACAGAAATGAAGGCAGAAAAAAACCTGGGAATAACCGAAACTATGACAGCTCTGGTGAGCTACCCACCGTTTTATGCAAAGAAAAAAAATTTGGAGACTTGTTGAACTCCATCTTAACTGCCTTCCGTTACGGACTACTTTTACGCTTGTCAAGAGGAAAACTGTCATAAAATATTCACTTGAGCTGTGAGAGTCCGGCCTGATTACCTAGACTGCATATTTAGCATACTGAGAAAATTCTCGCTGGTAAAAGTTGCCGTGAAACCAAGATTTTCGACGGGTTAATACTGGCATGTAGTCGATTCCTCTGAAGTCGAAGAGGTTATGAAGCTAGTGGTCCAGATAGCTTTCCGACGGTCATAGTGTATGCGGTAAGAAGTTAATGTTCCTAATATCAATTCCGTCTGAATACATCGCATAATAAAAAGAATGATCTGTAGCGCCAATGAAAGAAGGAAAATTGTGATCCGTATGGTGCATATAAGATGGGCCGAAGGCATGCAAAATCTTATAGCAAAAAGTCCTTACTGCGAACCATTTTTTGTATTACCACTCACACAGCAAATCAGACACTGTGGCCTCTCCGATGCCAAACATTTCTTGTTATCACTCACTGAGGATTGCAAATAACTGACTACAGTCCGTTTTTAAGCAAACCTACTGGTTATGGTTCAGTCCACGAAGAGCGATGCTGTCATAATATTGCCTCGTCTCATATTGTAACAGGGAATGCTGGGGCTAGGGAACGGTGTGAATATCAAGGCGAACGGACGAACCATACGCGGGCCACAGACAGAAGAACAGACGGCGAATATGTCGGAGGCTTCCCGAAGCAGGCAAAAGGAGGCATACGGACTACCGGAGAGGACGCAGAGGGATCTCCGCCAAACATCAAGATAGCCCAGGTGAAAGGCTGCCGATCCAGCCGTCAACTGAGACAATCAGACCAACCGAAGGGAAATGACGGGCAAGAGAAACAAAACACCGGCCACGGGCAACTGGCCAGAAAGCAGCCGAAGCGCTCAAGCGACTGCAACAGCAGTCTCGGTGCCGCGCGGTCTGAAAAAAGGCCTATATAAGCGACTGTATGTGTTTCATGACTTGACTTGTGTGACCGTGGGAATACAAGTATCCTGCCGTGTGTAGTCATCCTTGTTACAATATAAGGCATTTTGCACTCAGGAACTTCCTGTGCCTCCAGTACATCTTCCATATCTTCTCTTTAGGCACAATGTACTTAACATCACATGAATTTCACAACAGACAGCACTACAACCAGTCTGTCTCAAGGTCTAAATTTTTATGTAGGTACACGTCCGTATATATATTATATATATATATATATATATATATATATATATATATATATGCGGGAATCATACGGAGAGATAACAATACATTGGAGTTGAAGTAAACCGTGAAAAGCGCCTTAGTTATCTCTGTGAGTGTTGAATCACTTTCCTCTGTAGAAAAACCGAAAAGTACATCCCGTCAACAGAGAAAATACAGAAAACCAGTATGCCACTGTTGGGTCGCAGGTGCATTCATTAAAGACATATTTGCTGTTTTTAAGATACAGATACATATTAATAAATACTGTGATACTTTTATCATTATATTCCCTGTAAAATTTCACTAACATCGGTGTAATCTTTTAAGGCACATTTTTCGAATCATTTTATCCCCACGTTTGCCCAACGTTTGCCCAAAGTTCGCCTATCCGCGCTGGGTATTGTGCTGATTGGGAAGAGAAGCTTAGAGAACTTTTGAGATGAGCAATCCCGACTTTATCAACTGAAACCTGTTTGTCACTTCAGAACACATATCAACCGATTGCATCGCAGAGGCCGTCAGATACTAATTCTGCGTGCAAACCGCTGCCTGTTCTTCACCAGTATGGAATTCACCCTATTGGGTCGACGGTTCGCCAATTACCATCTCCCTTCTTCAACTGAGAAATGAACCCATATTGACCAAATCGCACTGATTTAATCGTACCTGGGTTGTATCAAAGAATGTCGATGGCACTGGCTTTCCCATAGTGACATCAACCGGACTTTAAGTGCGACGAGCAACCTGAATTTACTATTCACAACTGTTCTCAAAGTGGCAAGTAGTTCCAACTAGCTCGTCTGTCCGATATGTAAGATTGTGGCAGCAGCCCCATCCATTGCTTTTGGTCCACGGGAAGTAAAACGGCAATACAGTGTCGAACAAATTAGGAAACTGCCTGGTAAACCTGACCGACTACCGCTACTGCAACCACACTTTGTGTGGTTTCTGTGCACACAGTGGAGGTCCAAATCTACTTATCAACAGAACCTAACAAAAGGCTAGGAGTTTTGATTTTTGATTTGGTGCAATCACTCGGATCATTTGAGCCGGATCAGTCTGACGACGAAAGGTCACAAGGTGTTTCGCGATTGGGAACAGTAAAAACAATGCTGGCATCTCGCAAGTTATGTCTTCTGTCTGTTTTGATAAACTGGATCAACTAGTTCCAAGGTTTCAAAATGGAAACAGTCACAATGAGATGTGAACTGACGTCAAATCTTCACAGCGGTCCCCAAATCTAACGATCAAAACATGCATCTGAGAGGACTAATGCAGCCACAAAGAGAAACTCCTGTTACCTGTTCCATATTATCCGTCTCGTCGACGAAGAACATCCGGATGTGGTGAACATAGAGACATGGTGCAACTGGACCGGCTGTCCCTGAAGAGAACTTTTCCACCACCACATTTTCGTCCGTTTTGCAAGCACCAAATAAAGATGTTCAGATTTACCGGATAAGTCAGGTTAAACAAAGTCCTCTAACGCAAGTTATGTTGAGCCTGATTTATGTACCAGCTCATTGTCAGTATTTCAGCAACCGATAAGCAAAGATTGAATTATCCAGTGTATCAAACAATGGAACTAAAAAACCAACCACGAACATAATTTGAATTCACCCGGGACCCATACACAACAAAAATGATATCATCTCACCTAAAAGGCTTGTGTCAAAAGTGAAAGACACTGCATTTTTTTACACTTCCAAACTCAATGTACAGTACTTTCTTAGTGTTTTCAAGTAAAACAATTCCCGTAACAGTTTTTTTTTCGTGTGGAGAATTTTTCCACGGGAATCCGCACTCTCATTATGAGATTTGATGGGATAACTGGTTATCCCTTCATTCACTTTCTGTTCGTTCTAGCTTGTATATGTCAAGTCACAAAAATGTTTTCCACGTCAATCGGATTGTGTTACTCGACGATTCACGTAATTGTTTTGCATACTTTAGTACATAAAAGGAATGATACTCTAGATTCTCTGATTTCATATGATTCACACTCTTCTGCCAGTCACGGTCACATATATTCGCATGCCGTAATGGAAAAACTGCGCGGCTAAATGTGACTGCCTTTGCAGCTGTTTCCCCCTGACTGTATCGCCACTCCTCTACGGTAAATTCCTAGAAAAGCTGATTATCCTTCCACTTTTTCCTTTCTTTCTTCTTTGCAGCTGTCAAGTTTGCAGAAATGTGTTTCACATCAATCAAAGTGTCCCGCAATATGCTTCTGGTTAATTTCTTTGTTTTTCCGTGAGGCTTCTATCATTTCAAACGCATTCGTGTTACATAATTCAAGACTGGCGTGTCTTTTTAATATAAATCATATTTCCTGCTTCTTTCATGTTACTGTATAAAACTGCCCTGTTACATATGACTACATATGTGTGGTTTTCTGCGTAGAAATCTGATCACTTAATCTCACTTTCTCCTTCTTAGTTCACGATCGGTTCAGTTCGCCTCGTTATACGAGTTCTGGATCAAAACCACAATGCATTTTGATTAAGACCTCTGAATATTTGGATTCCTGAAAACAAACTTTATTCTGATATCGAATCTCAGGAGTTATGAATGATGCGCACTTTGATTGGCAACCCTCAATGATCGCCCACTGACATATACGACAAAAAATTGCCCCAGTCAAGAGTTTGTAAATCCCAACATAAACTTATAATAAGATTAATGAACATTTGTATAAAGTCCTCTTGGAACTGAAAATTCACCGAAGGCAACAACTCCAAACACACATATAAATTGATTTATTCTCCTGTTATCGCTGATCGTAGGCTTCATTTCGAGTCTTTGAAGTTCATCAGAGGTTTGTGTCTGAAGGTTTTGGTGATTTTGTCCTATTCACACGCAGCTTGAGGAAACCAGTTTGAACCAGTCTGTGTTCATTCGTTCACTGTAGAATCCATTCAGCGTCCATGAATTTCCCCACACAAGCAAATGCTTCACGTGTGTATGACTCATCTCAGTACAACCTTGAATTTTGACTATCGCAGTACGCATGCCTCACATGTATAGTCTGCCTCCACTTCTAGTAACGAAGTTTGACTCGTCTGAGCCCACCAATCATATTCTTTATGGGTCAATACCTGTGTGCATATGAGTTCTGTTATGTATTTCATATCTATCTAAATGCCGTATTTTCTGTTAGGAGACCAATAAATTTCAGTGCCAGTTGGTGTGGCTCCAGATTCCATATCGGGAAATTCGGTTGTCGCAAGCGGTTTGCAAGGGAATGACACATCAGTGTTTGTGCGTCCATGGTCTATTTGCTTCTATCGGCAGAAGTACTGCTGAGGTCACCGACTAACGTTACTAGTGCTGTCAGTGATTGTTTCAGATCGCGAGTCATTTGATTTGGTGTCTGCGTGCACGAGAGAAAGGCGTACGAAAAGTCCATTTGTCATTGCATCTAACAACACAAAAAATGAAAATCATCCCATCCAGGTGTTCCCTATCAATCATAATTTGGAGCTCGTTTGGATGCGCAAATGAACATTCAGTTGTGAATACTCACTCAGTCGATGTGGTCACATGACCGTGTACGATTCAGTTTAGTCTTCAGAATCCAGCAACCAAACCCCCTCTGGACGAAAATGAGTAAATGCGAGTATGAAGTGTAGTAGTGCGTAATGACAGTGAGAGCGTTGTTGTCCTGTATATAGTTTTCATATTAATAAATATCTATTTTCGAAGGCACCAGACTATTCGGATTAGATGCAGTACAGTGCAGTCCAAAGGAATAGAGGCCGTCGTACAATATGTCCGCCCAGTCAATAATAGTCCAGTTCATCCGACCAAACCATCTCTTGTGTGACAACGTTATTAGTTTCACCAATCACTCTGTTAAGCTCAAACCACTTCTTCTGGAGTTACCTCTGAAGTGTATGTGTGAGTATGTATGTGTGCATAGAGATTCAGCGGATAGATGCGTCAACCAAATGACAGAACTTGGACTTTGAACGCAAGTCTCTTGGATGCAATTTTCATTGACGGTAAGGGCTTCAAGAGTACAAGCAAAACTCACCCGTTTTACTGTGTGCATCAGAGTTCACAAGTGGAACAAAAATGGATGTCAGCCGACGGTAGCAATTTCGGTCGACTAGCCGACGAAGGACGAGAGGATATGGTCAGGATTTTTGCCCGCAGCAAAATAGGCAGAAGGGACCTCCGAATTTTCGGTTAGATCTGAAAAAGGATAGGATGAACGGCAGGAATGTGGGACATAAAGACAGGAACGAGGACGGGTTTGAAAAACAATCTGTTTGTGCGGCGAGGAAGAGCAGTCGGTGGTATACGTGACAGAACAGTCAGTCGTAGTAGTTCTCTGAGCTACGGGTTCTTGTAGTACTCGGTTGCCCGGTCCAGAGTAGGAAATAAGTCAACGGGATCACTTCCGTCCCTTTTATTCGAGAATATACCTCTAGATTTTCTTACCTAAGCTTATCAAACAATACTGCAGCGTCGTCGAAAGTCTTAGGTAGCAGTTTGCCCCTTGGGTGTTTCGACTGTTAGAGGCCTTCATTGGAATGAAGTAGAGCTTCCTACCGACTGATGACAGCATATGCTCGTGAGATATCCCGGTGGTTGTTAGAGTTTGTTGATTCGATTTCTAAGCTGATGACTATCAGCCCATTCTTCCTGGTCCTATTGATAGATGAGATTTTTAGACGAGCCCAACCTCCCTCCAGTCAAACATTATAAGCAACTTCGAACAAATTAGAGTTGAGTCCCAGCCACTGTCAGGTAAAGCCTTGGTTGTCAAGGCTACTTTAGTTCAATCATCTGAATGATAAATTGTTTGTTTATGGTGCATTGAGGTTACGATGGCCTTTGAAGCAGTATACATCTAGTTGAACAGGGTCTCCTGTAGCAATTTGTGGTGCTTCTGGTCACAATCTCTTTCTCCACATCCGGTGAGGCCAGCCAGTCTTGGGTGCATAAGTTGGAATTATGGCAGCTAAAACATAAATCCCTCCTTAATTACGTGTGTTTTCTCATTATGTTCCATCACAGCGAAACTGGGACAGAATTCAACCGATGTTCACGTACGCTGACAGCAAGAAATCCAAGTGGATGAACTGTTTGGCTATTTGAATGATTTATGACAAAATTAATTACGCTTAGTCACGACCATCAAGGAATAAAATGGGAGAAAGATTTCATCCACGGAAGCATTCCTATGCTCACATTTCTTGCAAGTGTTAACAGTAGGATGGAAGAGATAAGCCTATGACCTTGGTAAGTCATTACAGTGGTGCGATTGTGTTACCTAGAGATTAACACAAATTCGCAGGGTCTTTATATGATTACTTGTACGCGATGAAGAAGAGATTCTGAATAAAATAATGTCTATCGTTAGCCTCGTTGTCCCAAATGTTTGACCGGCGGTGGTCATACCGTCTACGCAATGGACTTGAAACTCTTCTGTCCGGGGTCCCAATCCTCGCGTGCAGCCCAACTGGAATTCTTAAAATTTGCTGTTAACCCATTGTAAATTACTGTACTGTTGTTGTATGATCAAAAGGAATTAAAAATAATAGAGAAAAGAAGAATATTAATGTTCGCATCTGTAATCTCTCACTTAAATCGCGTGAAGCTTGCATAAACCAAGAGTCTATTCTTAGAACCACACTGTGATTCTTGCAAAGTCACTTCGTCGATGAACACAGTTTACCTTCAGACGAAGACAAGGTCTCCTGCATGGAATTTCGAAATGAGTTGCACTGTTTTCTATCTGGTTGATAAGACAAAATTTCCCCGGAGGCACACTACCGGCTTTGCTGTCGTTGCCGCTTACAAGGTATGGGTAATCGGTTCTTTTCAGCCCAACTATACCACTCGCTTCGAAAATCCATACTTGGGACCAAGTGTCCTCGTTCTGAAGTTTAACCATACTAATCGATGAAGTAGCTTTGCAAGAATAACCGTGTGATTTTAAAAATGGACTGTTCGTTTGTGCATCCTCCATACGATTCAAATGGGACTACCGCTGTAAACCAACTGTGGAGTGTTCAAGTATAAGGATGACTGTGGGGAAGAGTACTTGGTTCTGCCATCCAGATACGACACCATACTACTCAATACTATTGTTCTTCTATCAGGTTGGAGCGCCAGCTCTTTTCGCAAAGGTCGTAACCGACTGGCTTGATAAGACATTACCCTTGTAATGAATCGGACGGAAGATCCCTGTACCCTGGCATCCAAGATCTCCGAATTCGACCCCGTTGAAGTTTTGCTTGCTGGGCTATGTTAAGAGAAGAGTATATGATCATGTGAGGGTGTCTACTGACGCGTCAATAGAAGGCTTGGTTTCATTAGCAGGTAGCACGTCACGGTCTGCCAAAAGTCGATGGGAAATCTCAGGCCAGCAAATCGGGTCAATGACCCAATCAATTCGTAGTGAAAGGGAACGAAACCATCTGATCAACCACAAACAGTCACCCTCACCGAACTGAGTAGGATGAACCAATCAGCGGCCAAGCGTTGTTTCAACTGAGCGCAAAGCAATCATCCAGTCGGTATCTAACAGTAGCTATAACCAACTGCAACGAAATCAGCCGATCGGGGAGGTAACCGGAAGAGCCAGTTTGAAGACCCGGTTATGGAAAGCGCTCTGGCTGAATGAGCTTCGTACCATGACTTTGACTAAAGTCACCTAGTATCCTATACAAACTGTCCGTTTTTGTGAAATGAGCGAGGTGGTTTGAAAGCAGAGGAGTCTTCTTCTTAGAGCCACCTTAAATGCAGAGTGACCTCCTCCTCAGTGCTGGGCAGTGTTCAAGGAAGTATGGTTCAGCGGATATGGATTTGTTTTGCACATGACGGTGGTATTTCTGATAGTCCCTTATGATAGGAATCACCGCCCAAATCTGCATCGGAGAATGATATAACTGTTATTTTCAGGACCACAGAAGGACTACTCGCTGCTCGAAGTCAAAACAACCTGACTGTCCATTTAATTGTTTATTGTGTTCTGACAATGACCGTGATCAATAAGGTAATGGACACCATCTGTATTAGTGACAGCATAGTCGTTTATGTACGTACTCTACGCCACACAACAAGTGAACGAGCGAAGCAACTGTGATATGTCTTGCACTTAGTGGGGTTTTAGATGACACATTTTTACATTTTCTTTCTGGGATCATGGGCAGTGTCTTGATGTGGCTGAAGTAGAAGGTTCAAACAGTGTGCGAATGGTAATTTTAGATCGCTAGTGTCAACCAACTCATGTGGGAACCCGGATCGGTCAGTAAGCTTTACACAGAGGCACAGCACTGAAAACTTTTCTTTTTCCACTGTGTGTAGACCTTAAAAATGTAATGTCCACGTATTGAGTGACATAAACTCTCACGTAAGATGCAGCTTGAAAATCGAGTCTTTGTGAGTAGGCTTCACGAAATTAGTCAAGACGAAATCGTTGGTACGTGACGCACGAAATGCGACATCACATCTATAAAATGACCGCACATGACCAGCGAAGCCAATTTGTGAAGGAATGTGGATTGACCAGGGGGATGTCCACTGAAGTACTAAACTAGACTACTTTCAAACATAAGGGTACGTATGTAACAGTGGAAGATAAAGAGAGTGATATGATGATATCTTGAAGGACATCTGTCGTTGAGGGAAGTACTGCACATTTTCGACCGCGAAGTAGGGTCGTTTACTTGGCAATGCTGAATGGGTCAGACAACGGAGTTCCAGCGAATGATCAGTTAATAAATTCACGTAGAGGATTTACAACTATCTTCCTCGAAACATAATCGAATTCATCGCTTTGTACCGAAAACAAATGCTGACAGGTCACATTATTTATGGTTTAAAATTAAAACTCTATTGGGCCAAGAACACAAAGGTACCTAGTGTGATACACCATTGACCATATTCAAACTGACTAAAATCATGAGTTTATATATTCCAGGAATTTCATTGCAAGAAGAATAATTCCGATATCTTGTGGGCACCTGACGTGCACCATAAACATCGCAATTCTGAAATACCTCTGTTTAGTTCCAGCTTGACGGATACCACTCCTGTATAATCCAAGATAACACAGGGACTAAAAGTGGACTGCACACACTTGGCAACAATGACGAGAAGATTAGAACAAACTAGTTGGGACCATTCGTGGTAATTCATTTGGGCCGCTGAATTTTTCGCGTTTACTAGTGACTAGCTCCGCATAAATCTCAAAGGAATAAATCACGCATAGGCTTGTCCTTCTTGTACCAACATTGTGGAGTGTATAACGCTTATTCTGGGTGATATATCGTTTGAATCTACTAATTCTCTTCAATAGCCTCCATTTTGCGTGGTCACTTGCTGACAAGTGGACTGCAAACATGCGCCTAACTCCATTTCCTGTTTTACAGAAGCTACAGCTTTGTGTCTACTAACAAACATTTAAGTAGCAAAATGCCAACTGCGGCTACAAAAAAGTGTGCCCGATACGTTCGATCATACTGTACAATGTATCCAATAATCGCGGCTCCCCGACAGAAACCATTTAATCGAATTTTGAATAATAAACGCATGTGTGGCAGTCGATTTTTTTCCGGCGAACATCTATAGATTCAACCACGAAAACCAGACTGCAACGAGGGCTATTATCCGCGGCTTTGCGAACACCCACTAATCCATGAAGAGAAGGGAAAGTCAATCTGGATACTTGACATTCAAAACTAGTTCCGTACAACTGTTCCAGAATAGCTGCGGCTTTACGTGTACGAAAAACGACGAGCCCCATGTGCTGACAGGTAGTTAAAGGAAATGTTGTTCGAACTGGCCAATGAGTAGCCCCCGAGGAACGAGCCCCTCCGATACCTTCCTCGCTGATGAATGTATTTGAAATTCCATTCCCACCTTAATATACGAGTGTGCTCATAAAAATGTCAAGATATCATACGAGTCCGGTCAAAAGGCGTGCGAGAAGAATAAAAGATGAATTCCGGTTAATTTCAGCTAGAACGAAATGTACTACAAGCTCCACGGATTCTAAGTCTTCGTGGGCATAACCACCTTAGCCCAAATGAAATAGGATCGAACTAGGATAAAGGCGGGAAATGTATCCTTTGAAAAGTTTTGAAAAATACCTAATGTTTATTTTCAAGATAATTCGTTGTTTAGTATATAACCGTTGAGAAGTCTAGGCCTAAACTGGGTTGTATGAACTTGACTGTTTTTTATCTCCAAAACCGAGCATGTGTGCTTGATTTTCTTTCTGATTTATGTGCTGGGATCAATTCTATAAAAATTAGTTTGTAAGTGAAAAAGCATCACAGATCGCAACAGCCATCCGTGTCCTCCAGTTTATCTAACCATTGAGTAGGGCGAGTTTCTTGAACTTCTCAAAGAAGCCTAACATACACTACATGGCCAACTCAACTCGTTAGGCTTTCCATGCCTTTCCTTTATGTCATGGACTGGACACCGCAACTATTCTTTCGACCAATGTTCGTCGAGGAATCTTATCCGGGAACATGCCCAACAAATGCCCCAAACATATTGGACTAGTAAGCTTAAGTTTTTCATCTGATTACTTTATCCGTGTAACTACGACTACAGGCCTAAACTCGGTATTGATGATACAGTGTTACCACCGAAGTCAGACGAAGCTGCAAAGGCGTCGGTGTTCAAATACCGATAATCATCGTATATTCTCTATTCGCAGTGGCCATTTTTCTGAGCCATAAAGGTAAGCCTATCTGGCTGCTGCGGCACGCACTCGGTCCATGATAGATAAACGGAATTCAAACTAACGCTCGAGATGACTCAGGTTGTAGAACTCCAGACTAGATTTCTGTTTACGCATAGATGCTTCAACCGACTTCCCACCTCCAGGTGAAACCTAGCTGCCTACATAAAAGCACTTATCTGCTTGGTCTGTGGTAACCCCAGATGCCGAAGTGTACGGTATTGGATCAACCCAGTCTTGCAGCAGCATTTTAACCTTTGAAGGTGCAGAACGCACACCGAACATTAGTATACAGTTGTTCAAACTGTATATAAGAGCTTGCAACTTTCCTGGATCTTCACCTGAAGGAACTACGTCGTGCGCATATTCAAGGTCTGACAATTTCCCATCCAAGAAAGTTCAGTGCCGCTTTCCTAACGTGGAAAAATGGCGGTCTCCAGGAACATAACAGTCACAAAGTTATAAAGAAAAGTGGAGAATCAGACGTGCATCAGTTGTCATGGTGTACTGAGTTTAGAGATTGTCCTAAACCGAATTAGTCTACCGCTATTCATGTAAAGGGACTTTGTGATGGAAATGAACTTCTCTGATATACTCTGAAACAAGAGGCAGCGTCACAGAATTGTGCAGTCAACTGAGCCGAATGCTGCTTTATGATCGAGAAAAATGGAAACAATGGGCCAACGGAAGGTATGCCCATGTTCTAAAACTTGTCGAAGAGCGAATATGTGATCAATAAAACCTCGACCTGGTCTTCACTCAACTTGGTTCTCGCACGAGCACTATTCGCGAGCATTATATAAGCGGTGGAAAATAATACCAGCGAGGAGTTTAGAGGCGATGTTGACCAAAGGAGGATCTGTAGCCCTTCATTTAAATCCACGCGATCACCTATTCACGCCAATTTTTTTGAACTTGTTCCTTCTACTATATCAAACCAAGGAGTTCTCTCAACTCCAGTAACAATGCTGCAACACTATTTTTGACAGGAGATAGAGATAATCTAGCCGGTCCAGCAGCCTTGTGCGTAGGCAATGGAGCAAGAAGAACGAGAACGCGTCGTCATCGTTTGGGTTGAGGTTGCTCATTTTTGGTGGGCGACGTCTGCCCAATGAATTGTGATGACTTCTATCACCGAGAAAAACCTCAGGTACTCCACTTCTACGTCCATCTGAATCGGCCACAAAATACTGCTATTACAATTCCAGTAGCTAGAGTTTGTGTGAATGTACTGCAGGTAACATAAAATACAGAAAACCACGCTCAAAATTCTTGCACTTGCAAGTCCATAAATTCTGGTATCTCAAGTGTTTCCTGGCTGTCACTCAAAGAACTAGCCCAGCTACTGTCCCCCTTCGTATGACCCGATAGTTTATTATCACCATACAATAACAGCGAAACTCAATTTCCGTTCGAATACGTTCGTATTCTTGTTGTCGCGCTACATCTCTCGTTGCCCATTTCTACCCTTGAAGCTAGTGTGTGACAACATTGCCTTTCAGTCTGCTTTGTCCACTTCAATTATTCGGAGCGGAAAAGTCAACTGAGAGGCCAGCCACTACTCACTGGTATTCTTATCGATTACATCTCTGGATCGCCTAGTGCGGTCACGGGATAGTTACTGAAGCTCTTACCTCCGGTCCCAACAAGGGCGTACTTGATTGTAGCCGCACATGGTGCGATGCGCAGACAACGAGTACGCGGCACGGCCACTTACACAAAATGCGTTAGGAAGACATCTCAAACAGTCAATCAGAGGGCATTTTTGACCTAATTCCAAATTAGTGAGAAAAACAGTGTAGTGGAGGTTTACAGATCAGTAAACTGCTTCCATCCATATTTATTCGCTGGTATCCTCTTTTGGAGCATAGTGGTTAAAGTCAGGTATGGCTGTCTAATAAGATGTAATAGTTTTCTATGAGTCATCAGATACCATCCAGTGTCATCTACAATGGAAATTTCTCTGACAGTGAAGTCACGCCGAACGAGACTGAACCCTTATTTCTTTCCTGTTTGAAATCTTTCACTTACTTCGGGAACGAGGATGAACTGTTCGTGTCAATTTGATCCCGTCGTTAACATGCGTGCGTGAGACGGTAAACATACTGGGCCAGCAGGCCATTCAGAGATGTTGTTGACGTGACGATTGGTCCAGGGGTTGCCGATTTATTCGTAGTTTTTGATTATCGGAATTGTTCTATACGAATCTTTATTTTCAAGGCGGGAACATTTCTCCTGATTTTGGCTCGAACTTTGATCTTACCTACCATTTGGTACACCTCATTGGCACAGATTAGTCTTCCCACCTTACCTTTGTAATTGGAACTACCGAGCACTGCAATCACCTTTCCCTTGTTTGCAGGAACGACAGCCATTCTATGATTTATCTGAAGTGCTTGTTCAGCTGTTATCGCGCTACCAGGTAGGAGATTCATCTGCCTAAGGTGTGCGAGATGTTGACAACCGTTTTTTTAATCCCTTGACCAGTTTCGTCGGACTGAATTGTAGCGACAAATTGGGTGTTAGGAACTGAAATAGCTGGAGGTTAATTCCTTCAGAAGTAGCTGTTTCAACGGGTGACAACTGATGGCTGAAAAAAATGTGAAAAACCTGGAGAACTGAGGGTTGGTTTGATAGAGAGTACTGAATTTCTTAGTAAGCCTTCCTATGACATTGGATGTATATAATTTATAATAGAACGCAGTTGGTGTTTGAGCGGTACAGGCGTTCACCAGTTCAGAGATTAGTGGTTCCAATCCCACCACCCCAAGTCCCCTGTGTGGTAGACAGGAATTTACATATCTCTTGTCATTGTGTGATTGGAACACAACCCGTGAAGTTGGAGATAAAGCAGTGATGAAGATCGGTTCGGACACTCAAATAAAACATTCCTCAGGTTCCACAACCAAAGTAACACTTCCTACAAGATATCTTGTTTATCGTGTTTTTCTGCCGACTACAGTTCAACGTTAAGATTCTATATTAGACTATTTAGCGGACTGTTATCTCACTGGTCGGTCTACCTACACTGTGCTTTCAAAGGTAAATCGCTTTCTCGGCCAGACCACCAAACAAACTGCCGCTTACTCACCTCGAATATAGCTCTCACTTGTTGTCCATATTTCTAGTTTATGGGGTCCCACTAATACATTCTTTTAATTACCATGGAACTCAGATTTGCCGAGAATTTCAACCGTCCTTTGAGATTGTACTGATCTTGAGTGCGTAATTCCCGATGAGAAACAACTGTTCATCATCTACCTAAAATCAAAGCGAACCGTTATCTCCTCACGAATGCGACAGCATTCTTCGGTTTGAACATCCACCAGGTTCGGAAACAACTGAAGCCTAATTAATGATCTGCTCTGCAAACACCAATGCCAGCTAATTATTCTGGCGAAGATTTTCTGATCCGTGTAACTGACTTCATTCACGTTTATTTGTCTGAGCGTAGCCCCAGAACATCCAGTATTTTATCACACAGACATGGTTGTCGTCTGTCAGCTAATTCCGAAGGCTGAACTACCTACCGAGCTCAGCCCATCAATCTCAATGTGATGGGATCACACAAGCCATCAAGTAACGTAGTAGCATTCTCTCATTGTCCGTTTTATTTTCTCTTAACAGCGGATTCACAAAGAAAATTAGGTGTGCTATATGTTTTAGTTCGATTCGATATGAAAGAGTTATATTATCTCGGAACAATCAAATGATGGGGCATTCAAGTAACTCGCAGCTTGCAATCAGACTTTTCTCTTGCGGCGTTCAACTCCTTCGCTACTGATTCATAAAATTCGAGAATATTTATGTCGATATTATGGTTGTATGGTATACGTTTTTGATGGCTTCTAAGAAAATGGTAACGATGCATGGATTCGTATAGTACTGATCCGTTCTGGTAGCTACAGGAAGAAGACTAATCTGCCTTCAAACCATTTCAGTTTATTGGAACAAAATAGACAACTTAATAAGGATATGCGGTGACCACAACCAATCCTTGATTGCAAACTTATTGGTTCAATTGTCATTGACGAGCGCCTCTCCTGGCTGACTGATCTGGCTGCAACACGATAGGCTGATCCGGATCTGATCGATTCAGATGACAACTGGTTCCTGATCGGTCCATCACTCGGCCTCGCTTGTCTCAATCTTGTCCTCCACCCTGGACGAGCGATGACGTCTCACCTGCCTTCCAAATCATCGGTCTGCTTCGCGGAGTCCAACGTTGTTCTTGATGATGAACAAGCGAAGGTGAGCTGTCTAACCACCGAACCAAGACTTATTTGTTCGTGTTTGCTACTATCCTCACATCCTCTCTTCTTTGATAAAATCGGCCGCTTCTCTTACTCCCGGATTCCTGCGCACTTTCTTTACTTCCCGTAACGATGGTCTTTCGAACGTGCGTCTTCTATTTCCTCGTGTGACTGTCTTATCCATCTCAACCTCGGGCGACAGGTTTCCCAAATAACTTAGGACTGTTCCTTCTCTCCATCGATGTGGTCTTTCTGGCACATCCTGAACCAATATTTCCTCCCCTTCCTTCAACTCCGGGAGGCCCTGTGCTCCATGGTCATGAGAAAAATTCTGCTTGTTTCTCCTATGCTGTAGAAGACATTTTACTTCACTGGGACCTTGAGCTTTGGGTTCCAGATCACCCACGGCAGGAAGCAACGTCCGAGCCCTCCTTCCGAACAATCTCTGCACCGGACTGCATTCCACAATGGCTCTCGGGATGTTTCTCTGTTGCAGAAGCATCAGAACCGGATTCCTTTGCTAATGTTAATATTCTGTCCGCTAATTTCACCGCTGACTTGGTCCGATGTTCGAACTCCCACCACTGGCTGAAATGCCGGAATTATATACTCAGAATAACTCAAAAGCACCATTAATATGCTGTATTTTAGCATCCATTCAAACCTCACATTCACCTAAAAGTTGGTTACCACACTGTGGCATAAATCCAGAACGTTTGAGTATTACCAAATAACCGAATACACAGAGATTCCAATAATAACGGGAAAAGTGTGGTATTATCCGCCAAAATGTGTGCTCCCTCTCCCATAATATATGTATCCATGTCCTCAAACTGAATAGGTGCGAAAAAAGACTAAGGCGAGATTCGACTACGCCGGTTAGATTCGTCACGATTGATTTTAGTTCATTTTTAGTCCTTTACAAGATGATCGACCGCGATTAGATATTCTGATTTTACAATGGAACTTCTTAGTTCCTCGTCAGATATGGAATTATTGGGTGAAGTATAATAAATCAAATACTAAGTACAAGGGTGGCCATAAACGTCTTTCGCTGGTTTTGTCACAGAACGAACGTCAGTTTGCTTTGTTAAACAAAATGCTGCCATTAGATTAACTGGTGTATTTCTGCTTATAATAAAAGAAACCTTACTACCTGAGTTTCGGAGACAAACCGATATTGGTAAGAATGGATCGGTTGTCACTGCGATCGACCCAAGAGAGACGCAACTTTTCTGGTTCAATGTCTCGGCAACACTGCCCATTGGTATTGTTCTCACCGAGTGAGCTTGTGGACAGTATTGGTTCCGCATAGCGAAAGCATGATCCATTCACAAATGTGATTTAGATGAGATTTATTTCTTCCCCCAATCATCAACTACTTTTAGATTTATAAACCGTATATTACAAATGTGGAAAGCAAAACAGTGGAAGATAAGACATGGGTTTATTTGCTCCATTTAGTGCGAGGGTTGAACTAACTTACAATAATGCAACAGCAAATGTGTACAAAATGCTTGCTCATTCCGTGCCTACGAGCCGGACACTGTGATGAGGAAACAATGAATGGACGAAAGAAAAGTAACGAATGGCAACAAACGATCTGAGTGCATGACTACTGATGTTGGTGGTGGTAGCGCATGAGCGGAAACTGTATAGCTAAGTAGATGAGCGAGACAAGCACCGATCGATTACACGATAAACAAAAACGGAACGATTGTTAAAACAAAAGAAAACGGTTGCATTCTGGGGATGACCACTACACAGGTTCGGTGGAAACTTGTCTTGTATAGCTTCGCACACGGGAATAGTAGCAAGGTGGAAAGTGGTTCGATGACACATCCAACTCCGTCGAGGTTCGTGTCTGTAACACACTGAAACAGAGGAACATACAGAGTATTGAACGAAATCGTCGCAATGAAGAACACGTTAAACAGGCGAAGATCATGGAATGAGAAAACTGATCAAATGCATGGATGTGACAAATTTGATAATTACAGTCAGCATCTACACAAGGTCAATGTTTAAGGCGTGATGCATTCTTGGGGAACAAAAGTGGGATTGAGTGGGAAGAGTCAGACCAGTCTTGAGCAAGAGTCACGAGTTCAGTACTTCTGTCGCTTACACGCCCATCGAATCCACCACGGATTTCCTCAATCGATATGCTCAGCTCCTCTTGATTATCTACGCGTCAACAGCTCCCAACTTCCTTTGAGATGCCAAGATTTACAGCGGTACAACTGTGACCCATAGTCTGGGGTACTGCCACTTCCGCCATAATCCAACACAAATACGATCTACCCTTACCATAGGTGCCTAAACACGAAAACAGCAATGGCACCCGTTTTACTATTCGCTTTCGATAAGCACACCCGGTTGTAGTCTCAACTCAGGTCTACAGTGCAACGAAGCAACGACTGTCTGAGATACTTAAGCCGCTAGCCAATACACACAACGTCAGCATTAGGATAGAACGTAAAGTTCACACGTGACCTGTTGATGAACCTTCGGGCCCCAATTTATCAGAACTGCTGGATTCAAGTCGACTCAGGTAATCTGCAGACTCATTCGGTTATACTTCAATGCTACCTGTTCGGATTTACCGATTTCCTTCCGTTATCGGTTTAACTGATATTTCACTGCAAGTCGTGGATAGACTCACGTGCAGTACGATTTAAAGCAAACCAGTATTCTTCCGGTTTTTAATCCAGTTGAAGGAATTCAAAAATAACGGATTCCAATCTAGGCTTATTGGGTTAATTACAGGCACTCATTTTAGACCCAATTTTTAAGGTTACTCTAATGTTCGGCAGGCTGGCCGACCAAATCCTTTGAAGGAGTCTCAAGACGTTCGGTCCAAATATTGTTTTAAATCTTCTACCGCATAGATTTTTTTAAACCTTGAGGCGTAGACGAAAACTATCCCCAATTTTTCGCATTTTAACTGTATGGGTAGATTTATAGAAATGTTTTTCTTAGAACTTATTTTCGTGTCGAAATTTTCAGTAAACATAAAACCGACGAGCGGATACTTCGAAACTGTTTGGCATTTCCTTGGTTAAATTCTTCCACAGAAGGGAGTTCAGAATGTCCATCGACAAACCTTAAGAATTGCTCTGCAACTGATAAAGAACTCCGATACCCTAAGGACGGTATTTGTTTAGTTGACTCGTCGCCGGAGAAATCTGCGTCAGACGGCATTCGCAGCTGCTCTGAACTGATAGACTGATCCATCGCTAGACTGTTCACAATAACTTTTCGATAGTTATTTGAACCAAGGGGCCCCAGAATCATCCATCCCAGTTGTGTCCGAACTGAGTTAGGTTAGCACAAGTTTTTAATGCGTTGATCCGAGATTCAGTGAGCCACCGGTGCGTCAGAACCTACCAGGACTCCTACCTTTACATCTCCAATAGATTCCAAAAGCACAACACTGAGGTGTGTCTAGCGAATTTTGATCGATCGCAGGTCAACGTGTAACAGCTAAAAAAACGCCCATCAACACAAAAGATGCATTCTATCGAAACGTCTAGTGAAACATCCAGGGACGTCAAAGTGAGAATCAATTTCCGCGACCCAACCTTAGAGCGTACACTCATTATGTGGACAGTCAAAAAAACGGGATCTGGATCCGACAAACTTGCTCTAACAGATCCTTCTTCATTATTTTTGTGTGCGTAGGTCAAAAGGGTCTTATGATTTTTATAGGAAAAATAGCAAGTGTCACCATCAAAAGTCGTGTGACCAGTGGCGCGCTGATGAATTTTGGAATGAACTGCATCGTCTTCGTCACGATGAACCACTTCGTGGCACCCAGCTGCACAAACAGGCTTTCCACACTCAGAGATAACAACACAATGTGCAACACAATGTCCAGCTTGTAGGTAGGCCAGACAAACCAAGTTTTTTCCTGAGCGAAATTCATCTATCATTGACGTCTCTTCCTGCGAATTTTGAGCACATGGCCGTATCGTGCCCCTCTCGAAGAAGAATATACATCTGATGTTTGCTACTTTTAAATTTAGATTGAAGGAAGTTAACTTTCCCGTCACGCCTATGGATGACGGTTTAAGAAGCGACTATTCACAAGTGTGCAGCTTACAAGGCTATCTGCCCAAATCGACTTCGAACAATTTTAGCTTCGGCCGCTACAAATTCCCTCATTTGCTCAAAGTTAGTCCCGCTTGATGTCCCATGCCCACTGATGTTGAAACAGATGCGACATCACACGAAAGATTCTCTCTAACGCGACCAATGAATTAAGGTAAGCGGTAAATTCTAGCTGCGACAGAGTAAGTTTCCAACCCCTCATCCTATAGTCCGTTTTGCCAAGGACTTAGCAGTTGAACAATGGGAATCTCGCAACGACGTGCATCTCCCAAATTGATAGCTGGGAATTTCGCGAGCCCTTTGATAACCTTTGCTCGGAGACAACATTATGCACTCTTTATTTATCTCTTCAGGTCTCTCTCCGTGGTAATATATAAGGTATAGTAAACTCTGGCCCTCTTTATTCGTCCTGCCGTCGATGTATTATTCAAACTACCTCACAAAGCTACAACACTTTGTTGGGTCTTCGTCAAACCAAGAGAGTTCCAACTTAGTCGCATTTTACGTGAAACATGAAGGCAGCAGTAAACGAGGCTCGCGGATCAAGGAATGGCACTGGTTCTCGCGGTTGTTCAAGAATCTGTCCACCTTCCCCGACTGATATCCTATAGCAGCTTTAACTTGGTCCGCTTTCACCTTTTCTGAAAGATACAATTCAAGTCAGGCTATCTGGACCTCATTTCTTTCCTTCAGTAGGCGATGTTCATTTTCCAAGAGAATTTTCTGCAGAAGCTGTTTTTTTTTTGTTCAGCTTAGTTAGTAGCAGTTAATTTTTTGCAGATACTGAACTAGATGATGCCTCCAAAATGGGATTCGAAATTGCCTCGAACATTAGAGTCTCACTGCACTAGAACGGTTAAAACAATAAATTATTCTGGCCGGCATCGTAATTCGAAACTCACTGTAAATCAAAACGATCACTTAACAGTCACTAAGATACACGTAACACAATCAGAAATTCAGCGATTTCGGATTGTGTTATGTGTGTCTGAACAAGCGTAAACCGACCATCACATCGTTATAGTGACAACAAGTAATTTTTCTCTTTTGTAGAGGACTAATCCCCAAGTTGAAAATATTTCAAAAATGGATGCTTTCCCGTACTTACACCTGAGCACATTTAAAAGGGCTTACTTGCAGCAAGAAGCAGCAACCATGACACTGAAACTTCTAACGAAGCACCACATAAGTCCACATTACAGAGCAACCTTGGTGCGACCGATGGCACTGGCGGAGACGAACTCGTACCTCGTGTCTAACCGTCAGAAAATTTTCAATAGTGAAACAGATTCTTGATGTTTGTCTAGCTTCGATGAATGCTCGCATTGTGGTCTCTTTATGAGATAATGATAATGATCTCCTAGCGACTCAACATTTCAGAATAGGATAATAAAGATTCAGGTTCCTCGTGTGAATAATAAATTCCACGTACGCAATAAATTATCTAAGACTCACATTAGCAGTCAATTTCAAAATTTTGTACTTGACTTGGGAGAACATGTTGCAAACATTTTCCTCAAAAAGTGAGTCGAATAATCCCGGGAAAAATGTTACGGATCTCCTAGGAAGATTAAATCAAGGTATTCGCCTATTTTGCCTATGCGAATTTCTATATTGTTTCTCGTTTCATTGGAAATTATGCGCACACCATCACTCGTTTTGTTGATCCGCTTCACTCATTATTCTTATTTTACCCTTAGATTTGCAGTTCCACGCATTACACACTTTACACCAGGCTGAAACCACAAAAATCGAAAGGGGCAGATTTGTTCGCAAAACATCTCGAATCTTTGTGATACGGTTGCCCAGAAAGAGTTCTCTATATTCCCACATAGGCGCATCTTTCGATCACGTGAGACCATCCCAATAATTACTTAGATTGTTGCCATCCTACAAAAATTCTGCACTCGTGCCCACATCGCTTATCATCGTCTTATCTTAAACAATTTCGAAGCATAAGAAAGACTACGTCTTCAAGCACAATAATCTTTCAGCGGTCAGCACACTAACGAAAGCGAGTAACTGATCTCGGCTTAACTCTATCTGCACAGGTAACCTTGCGAACGGAGACCATCACAGCACATGGAAGATTTGAAAAATCTACCGAGTGGCTCATCAATAAGACGAGCTCAAAAAGTCATTCAACAAAGAGGCAGACTTTTACTTGCGCAGCTCTTGAAGAAATTCACTTTAGAGATCTCCATTTTTCACCTCCACTGTTGATTTCTTCAACGAACTGCTCCTCTTAGACCCAAGATAATCATTCGGACCGGTCGGTCTCGCCCCTAGGTTGCTCACGGAGTATATGGTTATCCTCTATCCTATTCTTTTTAACCTTTTTGATCAATATCTAAAGGATAGAAAGACTATACACTGCTGAAGGATAACAGCTGATTTTTCATTCCCAAAAATCACTGTTCAAAATTTCGTTTGGCCTTAGATAAGTCTCTAAATTTGTTTTCACGACCTAAAAAGCACGCTGTACTTCCACCTTTCTTAAAGTTTTCGAACAATTAGACCTCCAGCGATTGACATATATTTTACTGTTTCTGATCCGCGTCAATCAGGCTCCACCCTTCGTGTCTTTGTTATTCTGACACTTTGCATTCTGTCGGCGCTCGATAGGAAGAGTAAGTACACCATGGCAGTTACGTTAGTCTCCTTATACGGCTCAGAAACACGGCCGTTGACGGTAGACAGACTAGGGCTGTCGGTATTTGAACATAGATGCCTCCGTAGCATTGTTCGAATATGAAGGGAGCATCTTGTCAGCAATGCTGAGGTTAGGTGTAAGATGTTGGGATCCAGTGGTCAGTCAATGGTACAAGTACTGAATCTAAACAGATTAAAGTGGCTGGGACATGTTACGCATGCCCACCGACAGACTTCATCGCCGCATGCTGGTCTCCAAGGCAGGTAGCTGTTGTAAGGTAGGTCCAAGAGGTCAGTCCATGACATAGAAAAAGGTACGAAAACCTTGTCCAGTGGACCCTGTCCAGCAGGACTTGTGAACCTTCCAAGTTGGGTTCGACGAGACTCGTCTACCAGACGATTGGAGACAAAGTGGCATGGCTAGGTGTCGCGGCCACGAGCGTAGTTGCATTCAGGCTCATCTTTCATCTTCGTATCTTCTACTTTTACTACTACCTCCTGCTAGAGGATGAGTCGGCCCCATGAATATCTCGTTTCATAGCTGACCATGCGCGGCGATTGAAGCCAGTTCGGTGCAAATCGCGACCCCGTTTTCTTTCCATTGGCGGGCCCCGTAGACCGACCGTAAGCCTAGGCGCTCTGCGTCCTTCTCGACAGTGTTGGTCTAAGTTTTGAGCTGGCCACCACAGCGACAGCGCTATCTAGAGCAGGGTTCGAAAAAAAAATGTTTGTTTGGTTAGTTCCTTCTTGGGTCGCCGTAGGATATAGCCCAGCGACCGCGGTCAATGACATTGAGGGAAGTCTGAGAGTTCTCTAATTTCGCAGCACCGTTTCCTAACTTCATCGTTGGACACTCTGTCGCGCCAATTTTTTTTCGAAATACGTCGCAGGCACCAGTGATCAAACACCTTCAACTTTCTAGTATCCTCGGCTCTCAATGGCCAGGTTTCGTAGCCGTAGCTGAGTACGGGGCGTAAAGCACCACGGTAGATACGCACCTTGGTCTGAAGGCTGATTTCACTGCGGGTCCATAACACCCGTCGTAGCCGAAAAAATGCCTTCCTGGGGTTGTCTATCCGGAGTAATATTTCATCCTTCGCCTGACCGTTCGGAAGCAGTGTAAAGCCCACATACTCGAATGATGGAACAAACTTGATCATTCATTGATGGATAGCTGTTGAGCTGATGGCCCTGGGCAAGTTGACATACTTTTGATTTTCGTGGTGTTTATTTCTAACCAGATGGACTTTGAGAAGAAATTGATTCGGTCAAGAATTGGTTGAAGCTTGACGCGAGAGTCCGCTAGCACAACAATGTCATCTGCGAACTCTAGGTCCGAGATGTACATCACCTGACTCAGTTGGATACCGGGATAGTCAGTCAGTGCCTGTCGCATTGTCCAGTGGATCGCGTAGTTGAACAGTATTGATAAAAGAGGGCAGCCCTGTCGGACGCAGTAGTGAACGTGAACTCGGATGACTCTTCACCATACACAGGGACCCGTGCCCTAGTGGACAAATAGTATCCCCTCAGAATCCTTGCGAGTTTATCGGGCATCCCGTCGGATTCCATTATCGTCCAGAGACACTCCCGGTTAACTGAATCAAAGCGACCCGAAAGTCTATGAAACAGACTACTGTTGGCTGCTGGAACTTGTAGCGGTGATCCAGTGTTCGACGTGGTGTAAAAATTTGGTCCACGCAGCCTCTACCATGGCAAAAACCTCCCTGGTTCGGTCGAGTGTGGCGGTCTCTCGCAACTGAGAAGCGGTTGAGTGGCAGCACGCAGAAAATCTTCGCAGCCACCTCGATCAGGATGATCCCCCCCCCCCCCGCATGGTTCTCGCACACGGATCTGTTCCCTTTCTTTGGGATGGGCAGCAGAACGGATATGCCCCAATCATTCGGAAAGACTTCTTCCCGCTATATGAAGCCAAATAGAGCGTGTAATCTGTCGATCAATGACGACAGGCAGCAGTTGTAGACTTCAGATGGAATGTCATCTTTTCCAGCAGCTGTTTTGTTCTTCAGATGATTGGCGATCGTGGCAATTTCAGTTGTGCTCGGAGGATTGCGACTGACATCGTACAGCTCTGCAAGAACTGGGGATTGTAGGGCCGTCGTGTGAACTGATGGTCGTTTGAGCAACCGATCGAAGTGCTCTATATTTTTTTTCTGCTCAGGTATGAGCTGACCGGCTGTGTCGCGTAAGAGCGATTCCTGCTTGCATCGCCTACTCCACGCCTTGCGAATGACGTGGAATAGCTTGCTTAAGTCACCGATCCATGCTGCAATCTCCATTTTTTCAGCTACTTCTATCCAGTACTACTTACGACCAGCAGTGGCAGAGCACGAGGCCTCGCGTTGCAACCTGCGGCGTTCGCCACTTCCTGATATCCGGGCTTCCTGTGCTTAAGCCGACAGTTGAAGTGTGCCCTCAGGGACCCAGTCTTTTAGACGCCTTTCAGTATTTCCTAGTTCTTTCAAAGCGCTTCTATAACCGTCGATTTGATTATCGTCTACTGTTGTCCTCTTGGAGCTGAATCCGGTAATACGTTGGTTACTGTGGTAATCGGGTGGCGATTGTGCTTAGCGCTTGGCATTTCTCTGGCAGGGCTGCGACGTTTATGCGGGCCAGCAGAGGGGCACTAGAGCGTGCGGATAGATGGATTCTGAAGCGTGCACGAACAGGAACGTGGTTTGCAAGATTTGCGTTTCCCGTCACTGCACCGCGATACGCTCGACAGTGTTCTACAGATAAAGCCCAACGAAACCTCACTAAGATGATGTGAAGTACGACCGTCATTTGAGTACCACGTCAGTAAGTGCTTTTTAAGGTGCTGGAAACGTGTACTGCAAACTACCATTCTGTGAGAGTCGGTCAAACTGACCAAGCGGTAATCATTTTCACAGCGTTGAGCGAAATTCCCCCAGGATGTGCCACTTCGACGAATCCGACGGACCTGTGCGAGAGTTCCAGTCTCCGGCGATTAACAAAACGTTACTACTCTGGACCCAATCGATTGAGTCTTGGAGGCTGGCGTCGATTTCATCTCCTGTCTCGCTGTCCGCTGCGTTCGTCGAAGCATAGACCGCAATCACCGTTACGTTCTGCGGAGAACCTTTGAAACGTGTCAAATCAAGTCTTCCTGAAATCAGCTCCCAAGCGATCATTGTGCTTTTGGCTTTATTGTTGATGGCGAGTGCGACACCGTGGCGCCCGGAGTTGTCTGTCGGGCCGCTATGGTAAATCCAGTAAGCTGCCTGTTCTGGAAAATTTTACGCAGCGAGTTCCGGAGTTAGGTATGCAGACTTCTGGGAGACAGGCAATGTCGTTGTTGTAGTTGTGTAGTGTCCTCGTTGTGAGGCTTTGATTGCCCACGTCTAATAGTGTCCTGCATCCTACAGTTGAGTACCCAAGCTTGTTGTCTTGACACCTCGGCCGCTGGAGCACGAGGCGCGTCGCTTGTCGAGGACGCCGTAGCATGATCAGGGTGCATGTTCTCAAAACTATTCACGGAGATTCACGGAAGTATGGTACAAGGCGGTGCCCCAGCACCGATCGGGACTGTTGTACTACTCGGTCGCCTAGTCCGAAGTAGGAAGTTGACAGTACCTCACTCGACCTTTTGGTCTGAGGATGCACCTCTAGCCTTTGCACACCCAAGTGCAGCCTACAAGGCCGCAGGGTAGTTTGAGATGAGCCGGTGGTCTGTTGTGCGGCTCACTCGCCTCTTCCGGAAAATCAGGTCGGGTAGGTTAGACAGTTTTCCTTCGTAGCCGCTGGATCAGTAGATTTCGTCCGCCCATTCAGGAATACCTGCCTTCGCATGCCGAAACCATATCGCCGAGGTTTTTAGACCTTGGTTATCCCAAACCTGGTTCAGTCCGCCTGTCCAGCGATTTGCCGGGGTGTAGCCGCTGATGCGTGGTTCAGCTTCGTGAAGTCATAGGTGAGGGCTGGGTGAATATGGAGACCAAGGAGATGGAGGGTGCCCCAAGGGACACGACAGTCTACCAACGCTGAGGTGCTACTCGTCTCAGACACCCCATACACCTTTCTGCCTTCTGCGTATTACTTTGTTTTCGACTCTTCTTCATGTTATGCTTCTATTTATTCTCCCCTCAGCCTAACAATGCTGTGAGGTAGAAATCAAAACCAAGGCATAGAAGTGCGAGGTTGATGGCTGAATGCACAGAACTGAATGCGGTCAGGATAAGCCTACATTCTCAGCAGTGTCAACAACAATAAGTTGCTTTCTTTTCACTCCCATTCTGGTACTGAGCCTCTCCTTGAATTTTTGCTGACTAATTACTTTCACAGCCGCCAGTAGTTCGCCCATTAAAACGGCAATAGCTTTTATCTTGTTTTTTCTACGTGACGTTCTCAAGGTGAAATACTGTTCCCACTTTTATTTCATGCCGATACCTCTTATGTTTCGGTACACGAAAATACTCCCTTTACCAAATATGCGGATGATGTCGTATTTGGTGTGTGATTCTACTATTCCTATCCTACAGCATGACATCACTCAAAACAGAATAGTCTAATGCTATTAACTTGGGTTTCAATTAGGTGTGGTGCTATCGAATTTTCTCTGTTGAACGGTAGTAAGTATTCCAACTTTCATAACGAATGCACTCCTATTACAACAAATGGGAAGCAGTTGAATCATGTTGTACCAGTTAAGTCTCTTGGCGTGTTACTCGGCAGTAACCTCACTAGGTTCTAAAACGTTTGCTACATTTTTGTGAAAGCTAGACGCTTGTCTTTCCCAGTTCACATCTTAGATTCCATTATGTATCCGCTCATATTTTCGAAAGTTTCGTCTCATGCGCTCTATCAAACTGGTCATGTGCCTCGTCTGTTATCATCCCTGGTCTGCCGTTGAAAGAATTTAAGTTCATTGCACGATCACCTAAGCTTTTATCAGTTTCCAGTGGCATACCGCGACAGTATTTCCCTTCTTTATCACATCCCAGCATAGTATAACTTGACTTCAGTTGTTGAGGCTTTGTACGGAGAACCATCTTACATACTGATTATGAAATGATTTATCGAAGTACCAACGCTAAACTCTCTAGTGAAAACCATGAAAGCAATGCATAAGCGTCGATCGTTGTACGGACAACGGGTAGCTGACGTTCAAAACGAGTGATGAAAGAGCGCTGTATCGTGCAGTGTTGATAAAAAGCTGAGAGTCAGCTCGAAGAGTCGGGTCCGTAGGTATTCGGCTCACAATTATTCATTCCGAATTCGAGTTTCAGTGGATGCTCAGCGGATGTGCATTGCTGATACTTTCCAACAAGGATGGAGCAGATGTACAGTGCTTCGATGGTTTTCAATGGTGAACTGATACTGCATGATGAACCACCACGCAATGCAGATCAATGTATCCTCGCGAGCGTTTTGACGGTGAAATAACCTGAAGGAACAGCCTTCCTCCAGAGGTGCACACCGCAACGCATATAGCCGCCAAAAATCATAGGACGTTGGTATGTTATGAGAAACATGTGCAGATATCTGCACACGGGACACGCCCAACACTTGAAAATTGTTGACCATTATTCAGCCTTCAACTACTACTCGCTTCATCGAACCCTGCATGTCAAGAACTTGTGTCCGGGACTTCGCGAAACTGTCCAACCATTGTAGCCTAGCCAACATTTATATTGAATTTATTGATCCGCGTCGTATTTTCTCCTTTATGCTTGCGCATGAGTGCAGCGGAAGGAGTACACCCATAACCTCAAAGGCCCATTGAGCTGTTAGGGTAACCAGAACTAGATGCCTTGAATGAAAAATCACATAAGTTTTGAGAACACAGAACGGCGATCAAGCTCGTTTTCAGTTATTCATGCTCATGCCATTATATCAAAATATATCACAAGTTAGGGAATTGGGCCAGTTAGACAAATAGCAATTGACGGGGATACAATTGAATTCATAAGCTGTGTAAAACACCAGAATGTGAAACAGCGACGGATGCTGTCGTTAGATGTCAGTTCACTCCTTATCAACGTCCCCAAAGGCGAAACCATCGATTACTTATGTGGCTATATAGAAAGCAACGCTATCGAGATAAGCATTCCCCTCGGAGCTCTGAAACAACTGCTGTTTTCCTACCCACACAAATTTCAGTTCGAGTTCAACGATTAGATTTATCGTCAAAAGGACGGGGTATAAATGGGCTCCTCACTCGGACCAGTGTTTGCCGACGTCTTCATCGCAAAGTTGGAAAATGGCCCAATTGAATCAACGATCTACAGTTGTTATTTATAAAAACGCTATGCAGATAACATCCTATGTGTAACCAACTCCTCAGACCAGATAAGTAAACTGCTAAATTCGTTTAACCCAGCTCATGACAACTTACAGTTCAAAACGGAAACGGAATCACACAACACAATAGGCTTTTTGGATGTTCGAATGAGTCGTCGTGAATGTGATTCAATCAATCGGTCAGTATACAGGAAGGTGACGTGGAATGGACAGCACATCTCCTTCCACAGTTTCGTAAGGTGAAAAGGAGCCTAATTAGGTGTCTTACAGAGTAAAACGAATATGTTCAGACCACCCAAGTGAAGAAGAACGCCGAACGGTGCAAAGGATTTCTATCCAGAATAGCTACCCGGACCGCCCAGTTTCATAAGATCATGCAGATGGAGGGGAAAACTCCAAGAGTGTCTGTGGAAGAAAGAAAGCCAGTATACGTAACTATACTATTCAAAGGCGACTTGTTAGCACAGATTGCGCAGAGAAGATTGTCAGACTTCATCAGCAAAACACCTTACGCTAATCTCCAGATGTTGTTCCAATCCACACCAGCAGTGATTTTGCGATTGAAAGGCAAAATACCCGCTGATTCTGCAACCTCATTCTGTGTGCTCATTCACTTGCTCCTGTGAAACAGTGTACATCGGCCGCACGATCAGTTATTCGTCTGAATTTATCCGCGATCACTACCCTATATGGTTGCACCCTGGAACAATTAAATCGCTCACTAGCACTGGTCGTTTCACACTTAGCTCAGTCCAATCACACAGTAAACGTGTCCGAGGCTTTTCGTGTCCTGTATAAGGTCCGGGGTCGACAATCAGGACTGGCAAAATTTCGCATCCTGACCACAGCTGAGGCTGTCGGCATCAGCCTACACAACCCATTTCTGTGTTCAAAAACTATTCGGGTATGCGTTTAAGCTGCCCTGGGCCTCCCTCAACCCATAACAGGCCACAGACGAGATGAAAACTGACATATTGTGTGAGAATTAATCCACATCTGGTCATGATTTAAGCCTGGATTATAACTGTTTCCCTTCCTTTTTGTGTCATCATTAATCTCTATCATTTCGTATTTGTCTAACTGGTCCAATTCCTCAACTTGTCGTAATATATTGCGTTGTACTGATATGAGTATGAATCACTGAAAAGGAACTCATTCACCAATCTGTGTTCTCAAAATTTGTTCAGTGTGAATAATCGGACAATCAAATAGGTTCCCGAAAGGTCAGGCGTGGTAACAAGCCGGGCGACGGTGGATGACTGCTTACCACCCAAAAGTCTGCGGTTAACCTCATCATTTCTGATACGATTTTCACATCGGACTTGATCGATGTTGCGACGACACCTGCCACTGTTAACGACCACGTTTTAGAGCCGCCGATATTAACTACCTAAACTGCTGCAGCGGACACTCACTCCTTGATGAACATCTCTTAGAAGACGGGAGGCAAAACATTTTACGTAGCTAATCTCCGGATGCTGTTCCAACGTTTTTCGAACAAATCTTCCCTAGAATCGAAGAATTTTAGGACTTTATACCGCCCTAGAGTTTCCCGTTTTTTTAAGTTTTGCTCTCCTCAAACACAATCGATCAAGTGCCCTTTTTATGAGTGGCCACCTTACTTCTCTTGTACAAGTCCCTTGAACAACGAATCCGATTACCGACACGTCGCATCACGTTTACTAATGTCATTATTGAAAAGTCATTTGATTCGGCCACCAAGAACATGAAGGACGTTATCAAACCAAGAAGCATAACGGATAATAATAGTAATAGTAATAATATACACTTGCCTGTTAGCTGTGTCGATCACGTAAGATTCCCAATTGAGCACGTTGTGTAATCGTCGTTTGGAGCTGGTCAATCGAAATCGCTAGAATTCACATAAAAAGAACGATAAAGGTAAATGCGAACTTTTGATAAAATGTCTAAAAGGTCACTCAGATGCTGAATTTATTATGGCTGCACGTTAATGAGACCAAAAACCAATGATCTGTATTTCGACATGACACACTTTCGAAAATGCCTTTTAACACTAGCGTTCAAATGACATCCGTGCACTGGATGTACCGCGTGGCGGTCCGATCGGTAAGCCCTCCGGCACACACCCTTTGGTGCCGTTTGAGCTCTGCCAATTGAGCCATGAAGTTACACTGTGGTCTTGGGGCATGCCAAAAATATATCAGTCTAGTTACTTGGTTAGTTTACCAATATTATGTATTGTGTCCTGTGGTCAGTTTGAACAGTTGATGATTCAGTCACTCGCCTCGTACTGCAATATTATAATTTAGTTGCAAACTCAGCACAAACGAAATGGACTTTAACTAACATGAAGCCGAAGCAAAACGAAAGAACAACCAAGACAAAAAAGCATGGAATGAAATTCGAACCGACCAATAACCCACATGCAGCCGTGCCACTGACGACAACACTTGGGCACGCAGCCTGGTCCCGCTAGGGTCTCAAATACCCCAAACGATAGATCAAAAACGTCGTGTATGGCTCATCTAAATTCCCTTATCCCATGGTTACGCACGCGTGTGCTAGAAGGAGTGTATGCATCATGGCGTCAAAGATTCGCCGTCTTAAAAAGAAGAAGAACTGGCAACCGTGACTCTAAGGCTAGGAGTGAAAATCTACGTAAGTTTCCATCGGTCTTAGACATGGTAGCAAACCGAGTGACAGCGCACTGCTGTCTAATACCAACGCCCTACTTCTCATTGTTTAGGAGACTCCTTCAAAAATACAAAAATTGTCAATAGTTTAAAGTAAAGACTCGGAATGTATTCGATGGATGTTGAATCTCGTTTTAATAAAGCATCTCTTTGAAAAACTGTTCAATAGCTTTATGATGTCATTTTATTTAACAACACTGCACTGCCTGTCCCTGTTGATTACTTAGAAGATCCGCTTTGATTTTGAGGGTAAGACATACGGACAAATTGATGGTACGGCACTGGAAAGCCACCTAGATACCACATTGAGAATGATCGAAAATCAGTTGGCCGATAAAAGTATACAGTTTCTTTTGTACGAACATTATGCTTACGATATTTTGTTCGTTTCACATGATGACGATTGTATCCAGTTCTATAATATTTTCTATTCTACACATCCAAATTGACGTGTATCTCAGGAAAAAGAATTCAACTCGAGTTTATCTCTCTTAGACACTTTAATTACAAGGCGTCCGGACGGCACATTACAACGGCCCATTCCCGGAAGAAGAAAAAATATGCAGCGGACGTTATATGTAGTTTTCTGGTTTCACCGCGGTTGCGTACAAACGCGGTTTGGTCAAAACACTTTTTCACAGGGTCCGAGGAATTTTTATTCCTGATCAACTTCAAAAGATTTTATCAAGGAGATTCTTTTGGTCAACGGTTACCTGGAAGAGTTCATTGAACACCACAGTAAACCACGATGCAAACGGACCCCATTTTGAAAGCTGAAAAAAGCAAGTTGCTTTATTCGTTCCTTTAAAGATGACTATATCTCTAATCATTTTTGTCATAACTCAAGCACCGCTCTAAGCCAAACATATATGACGGTACAATTACGAAATGCAGACCAATACAGGATTAAGAGACAAAGATCATTCTGACAGTTATATTGCTCTTAATGCCTCACATGTTGCCTACCAGTTCACTTGCAGTTGCGGTGACACGTACATCGCCAGAACAGAACGATATTCGGTTCATAGGGTGGACGAGTACATTTAGAAATGGATTTTGCACTCAATGACTCAGTTGGATCGCACAAAACAAATTCCGGCAAAAAATCCAGCATCGACTATCGCAGAGCATATTTTCAACAGGTCATCGAGTTGACCTGACCCGGTCATTCAAAGCATGATTATGCAATTGGAATGCAAAACTGCTAGCGTTTGCTGAAGCTTTGTTGATCCAGACAGAAAACCTCCTCTTTGTGCACAGAAACAATCGTTGCAAACGGTCTGCCTTCCCTCGCGCTAACCACAAGATCTCACACGAACTGGTGATTTATTTGTAATGAACATTTTCTTTATTTTTTCCACTATGTATCTTGTGCAACGTATCATATATAAACTGACAAGTTTTACGAACGCGATCGACAAGAGTGAACGTAACGCTTGCTTCTCGCAATTCATGTCTCTTTTCTGTTTCTATTAATACCAATGTGACTGGTGGTGGCGGGAATCGAACGTCTTACTAACTTATTCAACTTGACAACTGCTGGTCACGATATTCATATTACTCAGCTATGTTATAAACTGATACATCAACCCAACTAGTAACATCTACCCATCGAAACGGTAAACGCAAAATGCATATCCAAACAAACGAACGCTGCTAGGTCTATCAACTGACCTTGAATACCCTACGATTTTATTTTGACAGCCGTGTTTAATCATGATTCTTGTGCAAAGGCCATACTCACAGTCACAGAAACCCAAAACCACACACTATCAAAGAGAACCGATAACCCGCGAAGTGTTGCCCATTACTGAGGTTCGTTGGCGTAGATGAATCCAAATCCGGACTTTCTCCGCGCGGCTACCAGCAGGAAACTGGTTGCATCACCCAAAACGCAAGAGTTTGAATAAACCTTGGGTGGGGAGAGGAAGCCGTAACGAAAGAGAACACACTAACCAAGTTAAAACCGGAGGAGCTAAACAACTTACGATAGTGAATGTCACTTCCGAAGGCACTGTGATTGGTCTCTGCGCGTGACGGTAGCGCCGAAAAGTCGGCATGTTCTCGCGAACAATTGGTCGTTGCAGAATGCACGTTATCTGGAACAGTGGCGGAATGAGGGAATTAACGACAATCGGATACAAGGATTAGAATAGACAGAACAGGCTTGCGCTGACAGTGCACTGGGTTCTGGCGGTTGGAATGTATGACTATTCAAAAAAACACTCATGGTTTAGCACAAATTATAATACACGAATTCACTGTAATGTTGACAGCCGAAAGCGAGTTTGTGTTCATGACTTCAGGTTATCGAGAGAAATAATGCAGTCTTGACTTTCGGTGCCAGTGTCTTTTTATTCCAATGATCAAAATGATTCAAGAAATGGCACGATTCAATCGTGGGAATAACCGGCATTCACCTTTGTTCACAAAGATTATTGGATTTGAAAAAATAGATTCAAAACGTTATGCGTCCAAGCAAAAACCCAAAGTAAGCTGCACCCTCCCCACTCCCAAAAAAGGTCACTCGTCGATCGGTTGATTCCATATCATAGCTAACCTGATTTGATCCTCTGAGATTCCCCCATACAGATCTAATTTGCCGATTTTACTAAATAGCTGTCACTTATGCCAGTATGTTCTGACAATTCCAACGCAAGAATGTCTTGACAAGGAAGAGAAGGGCTTGGTCATTTGCGCTGTTCAAAATCCACAAGATAAACACATTGGTGGGTTACAGATTCTTTGTAAAAGACGAACGAGTATCCCAGACCGGTGTGTTTGCGTATGCATTCACGCAATCACAGGTTCATTTTTTTCTTCCAGCAAAAACTCGTCACCAACGCCACATCAACGCCAGTATAATAATTACCTATTTTTGACATGAAGATTGTGTTTCCGCCCTCAGATCGATACAGCCTTATCGAAGTAGGAAACATTACTCTTGAGAGACTGCTGGCTAGTCAGACTGTTGATGAAAATCTGCCCAGTGCATGATTACAAGCCAGCAGATGTTCGGTATCCCGGAATTCTGGCCTCAGTCCGTCTGTTTAAAATCTCGTTTGTATAATTTTTCCTGATTCACTTTAGTGCTTAAATCGTGATCATCTTACTCAAGCGCTGATCAATTCTGCTAATTTAACTATCCTCACAGTTACAGGAAAACTGGCGCGAGCAAACGAGCTTCGGTGTAAAACTGACATTATGGGTGGGATAGAGTACTGTAAGGAAATGGAAAAATGAACAGCACTTATTCAGGAAAACGCACCACATTTGGCTCTTCCCACATGTAACGACCTTGTAAAAGACCGCCCATACTCGATCCTGATTCGTTCGGGGCGTTAGCGCAATCATCCGGGTCGGCACGTGCAACACTGCCACCTTTCACCGATTTGCCCAACGCACTGACCACATCACGCGGTTCGGACGGGGAAGTGAGCATCTCCACTCGGCCGTCTGTGTGAAATCGGATTCCACGATAGTAGACAACCAAATGTACGGGACGATAGAAATCGGAGAACGTGGCCTCGCCCATACGCACGTAAGAAATGCGACAAAGATAGCAGCCTAAGAAAAATGATGGTTGATCAAGCACTGAGTGAACGCGTCAAATCAGGAAAAGCTCAAATTAATACAAATGGTAGGACTTCATGTTATGGGATAATGCATCGCCTATTATTACTGCTATATTCTTCAGTGAGAAGCCCTGAAAGCGCTAACGTACAGTTGTAACGCCAACTCGAAAACTACATGAATGGCGCATACGACTGAGAGTCTCTCACTTGTGGCATCACCAAACTGGCTCTTAAAGACCTACTTCACATCAGAACTGCATTACCCGTGCGATGGTGGTTTAGGGGTATCGACTTCACAGTACCAAATTTGAAATGCGAAGTTCGAACGAAACCATTACCGGTCAACCCTAACGATGGGCACCCTCCGGAGTCGCCCAGATAAGAAGGTTGAGATACGACAACGGGGAACAGAAACCTCATACGGATGACCGGCCATCTGTATTCCAAGCTGGTGTTGATAGATAATGAATGTGGAAACAGCCAGAGTAATGTCGGAGGAACAAAAACTATAGCAGACATAAAACCCGCCCGGTGGTGTGCAAGCATCTGCAAACTGGATTTTAAAGAGAAGCCGTTGATTAGGCGAATGGCCTTGTATTGAACCTGATCAAGGAGATGATGAAGAACAGGAACAGCCATCCACAGATGATCGTAGTACTTAAAAGTGGGACAATATTGAGCTTTGTACAGGGAAGTAAGCTGAACTGGAATGGAGAGGCGTTGATGGGGAATGGAAAACCAAGCTTGCACGCAGCATAGGAAACAAGAGAATATATGTACGAAGACCAGAATCGCAAGAGGATTGCTGAATAACCCGGTGCAGGGAGCGGGTTCGTGGAGCCAAGAACCGAACCAAAATCTAAATGGGAGCAAAAAGGATGGTGGTTAGGGGGAAATCAATAGAAGAGAGATTTCAAAAGCACTGAGGAGAAAGCGATTTTCGGAGCCCAAAGTGGAAATTTTTCGAAGGCAAGAATACGGTGACCTAGCGAGTGCACACCGTTCGCCGTCGGTGTTGGTGGTGACAGAGCGGCAGGCGAAGTGAGAACGGAACGATAATCAGTGGCCATGAACAGCTGTGTCGGTATTTTTGTATAACTCCGTGGAAACTACATATTGCCTTTTTGCAGCAATAACTGGTAAGCATCAGTGTCGTCGATCGTCCTTCTAGGAGAACCGTTTGACGAATTTGTCAGTGAATACAATATACACAACGAGCTATGACTTGGTGCAGTGACATAAGAAATTTAACTTCGGCTCTGCTTTCGGTTGGTACTTCCCGCCTTCCTGGTTGGGACCCAAGAGATGAGAATTGTCGTTGGTTAGTGATGCTAAGATATGGCTCGGAACCGAATCCAGTAGCGCGAACGTTGTGTGGCTTGTTTGTTGACTTCCCGTTCCCCATGAACAATTAGAAAACATACAAGAAAAATCCACAGATCGGGTACGGCAAAATTATTAACAAATAATTTGCCTTAACTTATTGTAATCTTTATGTCGACTCTCACTCCCTCCGGACTTTGTAATTTTTTCCGTTTTTGTTGTGTTGGCGCCATTTTCGTTCTCAAGCCGGTATGATATATATATATATATATATATATATATATATATATATATATATATATATATATATATATTATAAAAAATATTGAGAGTAACTAAAAGTAGGAACCGGAATGGAAGCAGAATTACTGTTCACAAACTCTGCACCAATAAGAAGACCGTCTGCCCCAAATGGCGAGTCTCCTAAACATGCAAATGTTCGTTTTCCTCTCCTAGAACTCCAGTGTGTGAAAGACTAGATACTTAGTTATTAGTTCAGATACAGAGACTAATTGTGAAGCTAGCAAAGTCAACAGAAGTCTCCTAACGGGGAAATTCCGTCCATGAAAACATTCATGAAGTTCAGCGTGATTATTATCACGCTATCAACGGCGAAACGAGATGAACAGAGCAAGACATCATTACAAGGTTGAAATAAACGAGAAGTCTGAATCTTGCCTAATCATGGAAGATCCAAATAAAACTCATCGCTTTCAACTTTGGAGGTGCAATGCGCATGCCGAATGGAGCTACAGCTCTTGCGAGTTTATCTAGTGCACGTTGAGCATGTTCTGCGGATTCGAACAAGCAGACAACGTCGTCCGCGTGATCTAGGTCACATAGCTTTCTACTATTTCCTAGTTCGACGACTACATACTGAAGACTTTTCAGCACACTCTCCATTATTTCGTCCATGACGAAGTTGAACAGGAATGGAGACATAGGACACCCCTGTCGAACACCACTGGTCGTTTCGAACCGACCGGATAGTTCACCGTAAACTCTTACGTGGCCAGAAGTATGAGAATACAATGATCTCATTAGGTTCACGAACTTCTGGGGCATACCTTTTCGATGAAGAACACGGAAAAGCGCTGTTCGATCAACTGAATCGAAGGCGCCTTTTAGGTTTAAGAAAACCATTATTGTCGGTCGACGTGCGTGTACCGCGTTTCAAGTAGTCGGCGAAGAGTAAAAATCTGGTCCATGCATCCTCGACCTGGGCGGAATCCAGCCTGCTGTTCGCGGACATTCCTCTCACGAATGGGCGTAAGACGATGCAGCAAAATCGAAGCTAATACTTCGGTGACTATCGGAATTCAGCTAATCCCACGATGGTTACTACAGTCATTGCGTATTCCCTTCTTGAAGATGGGAACAATCAACGACTCCCTCCATATTAACGGAATACGCTCCGCGTTCCAAATGTCACGGAGCAAAGCGGTAAGTGATTTTTTCAAAACATTCGCACCCAGTTTGAAAGGAACTAGAGGAAGTTCGTCGGGACCTGCCGCTTTCCCTCGCTTTAGTGATCGAATGCATGACTCTACTTCTACTTCCGATGAGGGCTCAAGTGATACCACCCAAGGAGTTGCAGTTGTTGATACAAGAGAAAATACACCAGCGTGCGGCCAGCTAAACTGTTCCTTGAAGTATTCGGTCCAACGGTCAAGCCTTTGCTGTTTGTCATGGTTGGGCTCTCCATTTCTATCGCAAATCGTTTCACTGACCTGGGTGCGCCGTCTACCGGTATCACGAATAAGTTTGAACAGTCTATGACTGTTACCTGAAGCAGCCGCTATTTCCATTTCTTCGGCTACCTTGACCCACCAATTTTCGCGATCATTCTTAAGGCTTTTCGTAACTTGCTTCTATAGATGTCTTCGCATCTTATTCATCTCCTTACGGTTCGAGAGCTAGCGCTTTTGCTCCATTATACTCAGCTACTCTTGCGAAATCCAGTGTCTTTGACGGACATCGGATCGAGGACCACAGGCGAAACCTGCTGCCACGTGTATCGCCTGTTTGATGAGCCCAGTGCTCATCTACACTACTGTTCGTCGTAGATCCTAGCTCGTGTGCTAACTTCTGCTCATAACGGGTGCGTACTTCTGGATCACACAAAAGCTGCACGTCTAATCCGGTTTGCGGTTTGCGTCGATGACCATGGAGATGGAGAGAGAATCGCATGAAAACTAATGCATGGTCCAACTCTACGTACGTGGACCAGTAAGATTTGCAGTTCTGAACAGAACTACGCCACCGGTAGCTTACGGGGATATGATCAACCTGGCTTAGAGTACCTGTACAGTTAGAGCACCATGTCGCTGTGCGACGCGAGCTGTGTCGGAAATTAGTACTAGACAGGAATAAACGACTGTCTGCACAAAACTGGAGAAGTCTATCCCCGTTATCTGTACGCTCAGCGGGTAAAGCACAACACCCACCTAAACAAGCTTCTGACACAAAACGTTTGCCAACTTGTAGATTGAAGTCACCAGCTAGCACTACAATGTCAGGACCTTTATTAATGCGAACGATGGTGGCGTGTGCATCATATAACTCATCTTTCTGCAAGTCTGAGCTGCAGTCCGTTGGGGCGTACACGGAGATCACAAACAAATTGCGCTTAACACAACTATCCTTTCGAACGCCAACTGACCCCTGGAGTCTCACAGCACATAAACGACTTTTAACAGGAATCCAGTCTAAAAGGGCAGCCTCAGCCTTCTCAGTCAAGACTATTCCTACACCACGTTGACTCACAGCTCTAGCTGCTTCGTCTCCTGAGGTGCGCAGGAAATACCCCGATGAGATACCAGGAGCAGTTAGTTGGATTACATTGCTCGAATCCTGGATACGCGTTTCGCTTAAGCAGCAAACATCAATCTTCAGAGAATTTATTGTGAGGGCTAGGCACGCTTGCTGACCGGCCTGCATGACAGTACGCACATTGAAGGAGCCGAGATTCAGAGGCTGACGAGGCTTGAGAAAATGTGAGTTACCACACAGAGGATTATTCCCGACACTGTTTGACACTGAATCGTTGCGAGTATCGGCCGTGGAATCAGTGGGAGTATTATGGGTGGATAGATGGGGCAAGGAGAGGTGGTTGGGAACAGAAGATAAAGGTTGAATAAAAGGGAGGGAACTCTGAGCAGTAGCCCATTTATCACTACCTACCCCGCTCGATGCAATGGGCAGCACGGTCCTGAGTATCCTGGTATTATTGCATCTGCGGCTTAAAGAAGCCATCTTGTATAGCTCTTTGGGTCATACAGGCGCGCAAGCCACCACACCACGTCAAGGTGCAGTCTTATTTTGATGGCCTTATTTAGTGGTGCGCCACATTTGAGCGCGTAACCCTGCCGTCTATGGGCTTCTGTGGCCTTTATGTAGAGCTTGCCGTAGGAGGAAAAACCAATCACGCCCTCTAACAAAACCGAACTGTTTTTCTATGGTTATGGGGCCTCGACCTGTACGACATGGATGACTAGGAAGGACCACTTAGCACTCCAATCGGCATAGCCATCGGGTTCACTGAAGCACCCAAAACACGACTGCCACAGCAGAAACACTGATCCCTTCGGATAACAATAATCTCCATCAGAAATAGATATCATGTGGGAGATAGGTTATTTGAGAAAGTACAAAGCCGCTGGACCGGATGAGTTGTCTCCATCTTTTTATCAAGGATGGGGGCAAAACTTTGGTTTCGGAGTTAACGAAACTCCTCCGGGTAATTTGGTATGGTGATCAAATTCCCAGGGGATGGTGTGAATCGGTGATTGTGCCGATTTACAAGTAAGGCGACAGATCCTCTTGTGAAAACCACAGAGGAATTAGCTTGGTAAGTATCGCATCCAAACTGACCGCCAGGATTACTCTCCACCGATTATGCAGAGCGCGCGAAATGTGTATGCGTGAGAATCAAACCAGTTTCAGATCCGGTCGGGGTTGTATCGATTACATATTTACTCTTCCACGCATCTTACAGCAAAGATACACTTTCAGTAGGCCCTCTCTTTGATCTGAATGCGGCATTCGACTCAGTCGACCACACAGTTCTCTGAGGCTGCCTCTCATTGAAGCGCATGCGAAAGAAATTTATTTCTTTTTCCCAATGCTTGTTTGTGGATAGTCGAAACCGAATTCGTGCTTACGGCGATTGTTCACCTGAGTTCACCACGGACAGTGGTGTTCGTCGGGGTTCCTCTCTTCTGCCCTTCATCATTCCAATTTTGTAATTGAATTGATTCTTGAAATGGCCCGGTCCTCGTGTGAGAATGGTGGCATCGATCTTTGCTCAGGCAGTAAATTGTCTGCCTTAGAATACGTGGACGATATTTTTCTTCTGAGTGAAGATCCAGGTAAGTTGCAAAGCTTTCCTAGATGGCCCAAACAACAGCGTAGCAATGTTTGGGATGTGTTCTGTGCCTTCAAAGTGTAAGGTGCTGCTGTAAGACCGAGTTCACTCTATGCCAAACCTTGTGTTGATGGGAGTAGCTCTAGCTAAAGTGGATAAATTTTGTTACCTGGAAAATTACATCTCACCAGATGGACGGATATCGGATGAAGTGTCATCGCGTGTACGGAAGACGCGTTTGGCTTTTGCTAACCTCAGTCATTTGTGGCGCTGACCTGACATATGATTGTCTGTTAAGGATCGAGTGTACAATGCGGCGCTTACGTCTGTTCTTTTATACGGTTCAGGATTATAGCCGTTAAGAGTAGAACATAAGCGAACACTGTCGGCATTTGACCATGGATATCTTCTCACCATTGCCCGAATATGGTGAGAACACCGTATCAGCAATGCTGAGGTTAGATGTGGGGTGTTGGGAACCAGTGGTCAGTCAGTGGTACAAGCACCGAATCTAAACAGATTATGGTGGTTCGGACGTGTTACGCATGCCCACCGATAGACTTCCTCAGCTTACGCTGTTCTCCGAAGCAGGTAATGGTTGGAAGGTAGGTGGAGGTGGTCGTCCATGACATGGCCAAAGGGTATGAAAACTGTGACCAGTGGATTCAGCCAAGTAGAGCGTTTGAGACTTTCGGGTTGGGATCCACACGACCCGCTTATCAGCCGGTTGGAAACAATGAGTGGTACTGCAACGAAGATTGGAAGACGGATGAGGGCACGTGTATTTCGACGGTCAAACAAGTTCACTTCAGGAAACACATACAATCGTTTACATAGCCTTTTTTCCAGACCGCGCTGCACCAAAATTGATCTTGGGACTGCCTTAGTATTTCGGCTGTGTTCTGGTCAGTTGCCTGTGGCCGTTAGCTTGATTCTCCTAGGCACCATTTCTGTTCGGCTGGTCCGATTGTCCCGCTTGACGGCTTGACCGGTAGCCCCTCACACGGGCTATCTTGCTAATTTCTTAATATTCCTCTGTTTCCCATCTACTAGTCCGTATGCCTTCTTTTATCTGCATCACCGTCTGTTCCCTGGTCTGTGGCTCTCGATCGGTTGGCTCGAACGACTTGATGTTCGCGTAGTTCTGTTGCTCCAGCATTCCCCGCTACAATATGGCTAGGTATCAAGGCCCCTGGCGTAGCTGTACTCAGACTATCAACACGGTAGAAGTTGGCACAAAGAGAACACATTCATTTACTATGAATGCAATCGTCAAAATGACACGAAAGTGAATGTTTAGTGCGGCTTTCAAGATAACCACTTGATTGGTCCTGTGTTCTTACCTGACATGATGAATTCTACGATCTACCTAGATCTGTTAAAGGAGACACTCCTTGATTACCTCGACAGTCTGCCGTTACCCATCTTGTCAAGGGTCTAGTTCCAACAGGACGGGGCACCACCACACAGCACTAAAGCCGTGATCAACTGGCTGGACGAAAATCTCCCGCTGCAGTGGATCGGACGGAGAGGGCCAATAACATGGCCAATACGTTCTCCGGACTTAACTCCGCTTGATTTTCCCTGTGGGGCTATGTGAAGCGTTGGGTGTATCACCCAAAACCGGAGAACATTGAACATCTGAAGACGAGGATCACCAATGTGAGCCTGGAAATCCCAACAACCATGCTGGAGGCTGTCCATCTTAACTTCGTTCGAAGAGTGCGGACATATTTGGCGCAATTCGAAAGCCCCGGTTCACTGTGACTAACACTCAATGAACTCTGTGAGCAAAGTTTAAGGAAACAACACAATATTTCCGTGGTTCATTCATCGATTTTGAGAACTACCGATACGGACGTACGGGAGAAAGTGAAGGTTGGGGCGGGTGTAATGGGGTATGCGTGTTTTTGAGTTCATGTATGCTGGTGTGCGCGAACCACAACGCACACACGGACAACGCGAGTATGTATAACCGAGAAAACAATTTGATGCTTAAACGTGAATGGGTGCAATGACCTAACATTGAATAACGCGGTTGCATTGCTAACGTGGACGGAGTCGTTAGATGAACGGTGAATACAAGAAAAGTGTGTTTTGGTGTGCGATTCGCCAACATTAGAGGTGTCACAGAAAATCTACCAATACTGGTTTGCGTGTGACAATTAGGGAAAGACACATTGTCTCCCTTGGAGCAGCGGAATGAATGCATGGTATTACGCCAGTATAAACGTAACTAGAATTTGTGCTTCCAGGTAGCGTCAAGTGTAAACACCACGATAATCACCGTTGGTTGTGATTACCACTTAATGAACTTCGTGACTGAAGGTTGAAACACAAGAACAGTGGAGCCTGTGGGAAACTCATCAGTTCCAAGAATTACCGCTTCGCACTGGCATGATAAAATGGTAGATCCGGTGGAAGAGATTGAGATAACGGTGACGTCCATTCCTACTGATAGGTGCACCTTGTGCTGGCCGTTTGTGTAGCTCCAAGTTTGTGAATAGGTGCTGATGAAATAGCCACCGGTCAGTTTCCCCATTTGGCAGCCCATAACTGGTCGCGACCTCCTTCCTGAAATATGTTACCATTATTACAAAATAAAAGGAACTAAATAAAATAAGACAAAAGGATGAAGGTAATACCGTAGATGATCCAAAATGATAACAAACTGTGGACCAACTGTCTCACATTTGATCTGCCGCCGCGCTTTCCAGTAATTTCACTGTTAAGGCAGCTTCGTCTCTGTCTGATTCAGCAGTGCATAGGCAGGAATACCAATACGTTGAGACAAATGGGTGTCGGCAGTAGCTTGTTCGACATTGTCTTTCAACTCTTTAGTACCAAACGTATTCCGTGTTTCTATATCTCATACTGCTACCGATATGGTCGAATTAAGGAGACGAATGACGTTGTCATTCATAAATGCAGGCGACTACGCGGTTCACTAGAACCGTCCGCTTCTAACAGCAACGGATTACTACTTTTCAATTTCCTCAAATAACATCAAACTATGGTGTTATTTCAAGATCGGTCAAGCAAAGCAAAGTGCTCCTCTGCTAGGAAACTGATAAATTTAGGACGGGCGATACCATTGGATCGTGATATAACTTTAGTGAACCTTTGCAAAATGAAAGAATTAGAAAGCCGGCAAAAATATTGGGAAAACAGTGAAGCCAAATAAGATTTGCCGACTTGTCCAAGACTTTCTTAAGTCACTCAGTACGCCTTGCCAAAACAATCGGAGAACTGCTCAATTATGAGGCCATACGAACTATGTCCAAAGTTACGCTATACACGCAAATGATCATGCATATAATGATTGCATTTACTATGTATCTGCCAGAACAAACTGAAGTGACTTCGACCCGTCTCTATCTGACGGCTCGATAATGAAATTATTCCAATCACGAGATCAAACACTATAGAGATTTAATCTGTAGTCGGTTTAGTGGTTGGTTTGGCAAATTAATAGTATACCACTTTTCAGAGGCCCGTAAACGCCATTAAGTGGTCATTCCGTAGCATGGAGGGAAGGTATTAAAAGACGAACCAGTGCACTTGGCCATTTAGAGCGTATCGGGTTTCCACGATGGGTTACACAATCACGAGATCCATCCAATCAGTGATTATATGCGGGAAGATATGACCATGTGACACGAGAAGTGCCACTTGCAGTTGCACAACTTAACAGCCAAAATGATGTCATTATTCATAGTTTTCCCCTCATTTCCTGTCCCGATAATCGTTTTGATATTCAAGTTAGGCTGTTGCTGAGATGCAGGAATCCCTGGACCACCGTAATCAATGAACTGTTACTGGTTGTTACAAGGGAATAAGACCCGCTAAATACTCACAAATTCACCAGACCAATGTGAATATACACGACTGAGCCAAGAACAGGTTAACGATAAATACGGTGACAATGGATGATATACTGTCGAGCAAATATTACTTAAATTGTTATTTTACTCGGATTTTCCATACAAGCGCTTCAAAATTGAACAACACGGCCAGTTTATTAGCAATAGGCGCGTCCACATTGGTTGATATATCACCAACAGCGCGGTAGGAGTACGTGGGTAGGTTTTTACGATCGCTCCGCGCTAAAATGAGCCATTTTGGCATTTTAATTAGCGAATCTCGATATTGGTCATCGTCATCTCATGCGGATAATCTAGAGCGTTTTTTCGCCGGATGTCAAAATTTAACTATTTCTGTCGTCTTTAGTAGCATACATAGGAATTCGACCCTCTAGGGGTGGATATACTTCCGTTGAACACACTGTACAATGCTGAAAGGTAGCAACCGAAGCCCGAGCACAGAATTGCAAGGTTATTGGTAGAATGAACTGATCTGTCGTTCGATTTCTAAAGACGCTTGAGCCATTGGGACGTCGTGTGATTTTCCATAACAGGTCTCAGCGTCGGGTTTCCGGCTATCCCCAATAATGCTTACGCACGGGTGCAGTGGAAGGAGCATATAGAGCATGACCTACAAAGCCCACTGCACTATTAGGGATAACCGGAAACCCGACGCTCAGATTTGGAGTGGATAATCACAAGAGATCCCAATAGGTCGAGCGTGGTTACGAAACGAGCGACAGTGGATTAATGACTGCCGCCAAAGAGACCAGGGGTGAAAGCATTCGAACCTCTGACCTCCGAGGTGGAAAGTAAAGGCTCCAAAACACTCAGCCACCGCGGGTCAAATTAAATTCCATGTTTCGCTGTGTCATTAACTAGCGATAAGTGAGTGATTGTTTGCGGAATCCGGCCTGTGTGACAATTTGCGATCTGTGAATCGAATCACTAAATGATACACTAAACAGAAGTAGAGTAATAAGTTGTGAACTACAACCTCCTAGGGCGTCTAAAGGTGAATTGAATACACTGTACGATAGCACATTATACCTATGGACATACAACACGTGTTCCGACCTGTGCAACCCATTTACATTCATTGCTTGATCTACAAACTGACCCTTAGTTCTTAACGCCCTACTAGGAACCCTCAGAAATAATGGATGCGACCATAATTTTGTTTCCCACCAGACAAATACGAAAATAAATTTTGAGAGCAGAGGATTTAAACACGTAGTGAGCCGACTGTGCTGTAGTCATATGCGAACCCGATAGGATAAGTGTATTAGCATCAGTATCCGGTTTTCGGTACGGTAGATCAAGCACTTAACCTGGACAGATGGTACTGTTAGATGCATGTATAGAACAAACTTCCAGATAGATTTCAGTTGGGTTTTGTTCATCAGGGTGCATAGTGGTTGGATGATAGGTATGGTTGGTCGGTACACAAAGTGACAGACATGCAAATCTTTACCAGTGAACTTGGTGGTGACACAGAATTATATCTTTAGGGTTGACGGGTAGAGGTCCCGCTACATGAAACTATTTTTCATCTCTTTATTTCATCTGCTGGTCATGAGACAGTTACACGAATTCTTCAGAGGATAGGGAGAAGAGACCGATCTCATGAATTACGCCTACTCAGTGGTTGGAGGTGAGGAGATTGGGTTTCATGTGGCGACCAATGACAATCTCTCGCTGAAAACCATTTATTAGCTCTTTGTGTACCGAATACCTTCGTCTGTGTTTATAACCGCCTGTAGCAACTATCCCGATTACTTGGGCTGTCAATCCAGCGGGAACCTAGTCTCACTAGCTTTACGCACGACATGGGTTGTACACGGCTACGGGCAGTAGAACAAATTCCAATTGAACAACCGTGTTTATCGTATTTTCGTGGTTAGCCAGGTGAGCAATCAAGAACAACGGTACAGGAAGTTACCCGGTAAATAGGGACAGTGCAGTCATGAATGGTCCACTCAACAAGGAGTCAAACAAAGCTGTAGCGCAGCACGGTTACGGTATGGATGGCAAATCAAGAAACTTTCTAGCTAGCATGAAATGATAGTTCCAGTCACAGAATACGAAAATAATCTGCAGCTAAAATATAAAAAGGAGCTGCCAGTGTCAAAGTATAAATAGTATCAGTTGGCAAACGACAGAAAAGATGTGACCCCGTGAACAGATGAACCTGGTGTGAGGGTATGTGCTGACTCATAGATCATAGTCAACCATGTCGCGTCAGTAATCAGCATGCCAGTTCCTGTCCGGAATCCAGGTCAGTGATCGCGCCAGCGCATGCGGGGACGCGAGCAAACTCATGTCAAGTGGTTGCTGGTCAAGTGACCAGTCAACCAATTAGAAGACAGGCTACTTGATGTCAGTATGAACCAGTTGGCGTGCATTGGAGCGGTTGGGGTCAGTGGCTTCTATAAGCAACGTGCCTTTTGCTAATAAACTGAGATGATTCGTGGGCGGAACAGACTTCTCGCTTTATTTAGTGGGACGGAACGAAACACCTGAAAGTAAGTTTTTTTTGTGCCACCAATGTGCTCTGTAGTCTAACGGTGTCGTACAGTGGTAGTGGTGTTGGATCAGGAGACTAAGCCTCTGGTGCGCAGTTTTTATGCATGGGTGAAACGTACAGCGTGATTTTCTTACAGTGGAAATGTATAGACATTGAACACCAGAGTCAGGATTCTAATCGTAGAATGTTCATATAATACACATCATAAAGCCTAAATATGAACTGAGTCAGTGCATTAGAAACGGAGAAATGAGGTGACGAATACTCGAGGTCTATAACACATGAGTAGGACAAGTGGAAATATTACCAGAAGAAAAATTACAAGAGTAATTTACATCGTCTCTTACTATTTCCTCACTTAAAATGTTCATGGAATGTATCACTGACATGGAGAGCCTGAATCTTATATAATGGAAAACCCACTTGCATTCTTCACATCCCAAAATCGGAATCGAACCGGCGACATTCCGCTTACCGGACTGGTGCTCTACCGACTGAGCTATCGCAGTACCGCCAGTCAGGTGTGAATAACGCGGCGTTGGACTTTTGGATTTGAAAAGTGCGAGTGGACTTTCTATCATATAAGTATCATGACTCTCGTGCCGATAATACATTCCACGAATATATTTTAATGTCCATTGGATCACGTTCAGCCGTGTGCTGTTCGTCCCATTGGGAAGTGACTGGCGAGGTTAGCCCAGTGATGAAAACCAGGACAGTTGCTGTGTATCATTGGAATAGTGGTTCGCGTGGTATCGGGTATTCACTTAAAATGTTATTGCTGAATGGGTCTTGGAGAAAGATGACAACAAAAATAACCACTCTCAGTGCAAATAAAAAAAAGTTTTTGGGAGCTGCACAGATCCAATCGAAGAGCTTACCGTCAAAAAGAATGTGCGGTTTTTGAATGGCCATCTCATGCCAACTTAGATAGCCAAACACCTGAGGGGTCAACCGTGTGAATTTTCGACCACGCTGCGCTGCAGCCATTGTTTGCATGTGCGCTAGCACAGGCCATTGGCGGAAACAAACCGCACGCCACAACGATGGCTCATAGGCGAGTGAGTGAAACGCACGGCATACCTAGAGATGGAAGGACAATCGGAACTTGAACTTAAATAACACCAGTGAAGTAAATGGATATGGACAATGACATACAGCCGCGTGAACACATGAACGTAATCCGCGATATCCACCATACCTTTTCGCACTCAAAAAAAATAATAAAAGTGAAGAACTGAATACCTGTCGAACGGGTGAAATATTCCCAAGGGAAACTACAGTCAGGCTCATGTTTTTGTCTTAATATGTTCATGCATTTTAAGTTAAAAAAACTGAAATGAAAATCTGAAAAAGCAAATGTATGTTACAAGGAAACAAATAATACACGATTGGTAGCATCAGACAATATCCCTTAATCATTTTGCTGCTGTTGAAATTCAACGCAATACGCGAACGTGGGCACCATCGCATACTCACATTGATGGTGAAATGGAGACCGAACAAAATAAAGTATAAATTATATTTTGGAAGAAACTGCATTCACACTGAAAGGGGATTATAACAGTAAGATACTGATAAGGCTTAACTGATTTTCAAGTATGGAAGACAGAAAAGGGTCAGCCCAACCCATGCTGTGTCTGTCGATTGACAGATGTGAACACGTTTGACGACCGCCACGTCTAGTCACCTTTTGTGCTTCCGAATGAATCACACAGGAGTGGACCAACCAAAACAAGAACACCCACGTGAGCTCAGAAGGAAGAAGCTATGCGCAGCGGAACTACCAACTTGGTGTATAGTACCACCAAGATAGTACCAGTTCTGGCTTCGGATGGTGTCTTCTGACTACTCAGACAAGAACTGTCGTTGCAGACATTGAGATCTACGACCCAAAATCAAAACCAGTGGCGTGAATGTTGTGTGATGCTTATGAAACCCTTACGACCCCCTTACCCTCAACTCCAACGAGCAATTAAATCGTAAAAATAAACGTCAAAAATTGTGGCATAAAGGAGAAAAAAACTTTCCCATTATTTCCCACACCCTTGCTCAATGTATTCCCCCTTACTTCGTTTCTTGTTGTATTGCCGTAAACATGCTTCTACATAGACCAATGTAATGTATCGTTCGGTGCAAATGAGCTATTACATGAGTTGTACTATGCGAATGGATGAGGACAATATTGATTATATCAATGAACAGAGTCATTACAACTAATGCGGCAAGCTACTGTAGAGTAGGCAAACAAGAAGAAAAGAAATTTGATGAAGTGTTTGCACTTACACAGGCCAGTTTACCCAGGATGCGAGTGTCCAGATGGTCACCCACGGCCCATCGAAACACGCGCAGCAACAATTCTCGAGGTAGGTCAGATATGTGAGCACGCTATCGGGTAAGACCGATACAGGGGTTACGCATTTTTCATGACTGCATTATAAGATGAGAACGAACTTGGATAAATAGGTTATTGGGAATATGAAACCGCATCGAAATTGTCAAGATACTATTTTCAATAAAGACCGAAATACTGTGCTTGGTTCACGCGATGGCACGTACGCACAAATGCAACGAAAAGATCATTTCCTACTCACACGCGCGCAGACTTATATGCGTCCAATTTCGAATTCGCGCACAGCGGTCAAGTCATTCATGTCAAATCAGGTTGGGAATCGTCATTTGACAGTGCCCAATCGTCAGCGGCCGCAGAGGCTTGTTTGGCTAATGACAAGTATTCTTTACGACAAGCGCATCCTTGTTCTTTTGATATTAACGAAGTACAGTCTGTTACGTATGAGCTTTGCCACTTACATACCGGATAAAGAAATACCTCGCGCATTCGCATTTCAAGATTCGCGAAAATAGCAAACCAATGTGCACTCACGAATTTCTCACATCTAGGTTACGCGCGAAATCCTCGAAAAACCGTGCCGAAGTGCTTATGTTTCACTTTTGTGACTCGTACCAAACATTCGGGATTCCTCCTCCGCGGCGGGCTCCGAAACCTGACTTTGAGAATGTTCGAGGTATTACTGTACGGCCTTGGTGTCGTGGGCCAGCACATAACGCAACCGGAACATCGGACTTTTCTAGACTCACCCTACACTGGAACACATTGACGATGAGTTGGTGGTATGAATTAGGAAGCTCGGTAACGAACTATGCTGATTTTGTGGTCCAGCTGAAACCCACAGTTCACTTAACAGAGGCTGCGAGAGTGAAACAAAGAAGTGAAGTTAAGCGCACGAGCCCAGGCCAACAACTGTTTTCGAAAATTCATAATCCTCCAGTTAAAATTTATATGGTGAATAGACCCACAGGACAGGAAAATGCCTAACAGCTGATTTAATCGGATGTATCTACGTGTGATGTGATATGAAGACGAGACAGTCATGGTACCGTCCCAATTGGAAATGTGGCAGAGTAATTATTAGCTGGAGATTAGCTGTTTCACGTTCAAATACCGAATGTCCAGATGTAATGCGCGCACGTGTGTGTCGTGACCGTAAGTCTTACTGCTTGGTTAAGCGATTCACAAGAAGTTTAAACAAAATCTGGTGAACGCGACTGAGGGATTTTGTCGCTGGTTATCGTTTTTTAAATGAAACGACAATCCCAGGAAGAACGTGTTGATTCCTCCCCGAAACTGACGTGCTCCTGAGCTGAGTTCAGTTCAGTCCAGTTTATACAGCCACAAACCACGCACTTCTATGTTCTGGTTTTGGTTGCAACCTTCCAGCGTCGTCGAGCCCAGGACAATACGAATAGAAGCACCAGGTAAAAAAGGTCCAGAAATCAAAGTAATAAGCGGAAATCAGGAAGACAAAGTCCTACGTGGCCAAGTCCACTGACCAAGGTTTTTATGCCCTTTGGCCATGTCATGGACTGACCACCTCCACCTACCTTCCAACCATTACCTGCTTCGGAAAACAGCGTAAGCTGAGGAAGTCTATCGGTGGGCATGCGTAACACGTCCGAACCACCATAATCTGTTTAGATTCGGTGCTTGTACCACTGACTGACCACTGGTTCCCAACACCCCACATCTAACCTCAGCATTGCTGATACGGTGTTCTCACCATATTCAGGCAATGGTGGGAAGATATCAATGGTCAAATGCCGACAGTGTTCGCTTATGTTCTACTCTTAACGGCTATAATCCTGAACCGTATAAAAGAACAGACGTAAGCACCGAATTGTACACTCGATCCTTAACAGACAATCATATGTCAGGTCAGCGCCACAAATGACTGAGGTTAGCAAAAGCCAAACCAGTCTTCCGTACACGCGGTGACACTTCATCCGATATCTGTCCATCTGGTGAGATGTACCTATCCAGAAAACAAAATTTATCCACTTTAGCTAGAGCTACTCCCATCAACACAAGGTTTGGCGTAGAGTGAACCCAGTCTTACAGCAGCACCTTACACTTTGAAGGCACAGAACACATCCCAAACATTGCTACGCTGTTGTTTGGGCCATCTAGGAGAGCTTTGCAATTTACCTGGATCTTCACTCAGAAGAAAAATATCGTCCACGTATTCTAAGGCAGACAATTTACTGCCCGAACAAAGATCGATGCTACTATTCTCACACGAGGACCGGGCCATTTCAAGAATCAATTCAATTACAAAATTGGAATGATGAAGGGCAGAAGAGAGGAACCCCGACGAACACCACTGTCCGTGGTGAACTCAGGTGAACAATCGCCGTAAGCACGAATTCGGCTTCGGCTATCCACAAACAAGCATTGGGAAAAAGAAATAAATTTCCTTGGCATGCGCTTCAATGAGAGGCAGCCTCAGAGAACTGTGTGGTCAACTGAGTCGAATGCCGCATTCAGATCAAAGAAGAGATTTTGTGGGCCTACTGAAAGTGTATCTTTGCTGTAAGATGCGTCGAAGAGTAAAGATGTAATCGATGCAACCCCGACCGGATCTGAAACTGGTTTGATTCTCAGGCATACACATTTCGCGCGCTCTGCATAATTGGTGGAGAGTAATCCTGGCGGTCAGTTTGGATGCGAAACTTACCAAGCTAATTCCTCTGTGATTTTCACAAGAGGATCTGTCACCTTACTTGTAAATCGGCACAATCACCGATTCACACCATCCCCTGGGAATTTGATCACCATACCAAATTACCCGGAGGAGTTTCGTTAACTCCGAAACCAAAGTTTTGCCCCCATCCTTGATAAAAAGATGGAGACAACTCATCCGGTCCAGCGGCTTTGTACTTTCTCAAGTAACCTACCTCCCGCATAATCTCCATTTCTCATAGAGGAGAGCTATCTACCTGCATCGTTTCTCTGGCATGTATATTCAGACGGTCCACTGTTCAATTGGGCCAACTGAACTGTTCCTTAAAGTGCTCTGTCCAACGATTCAGACGACGTCCCTGGGAATGAATTAGTGAGCCTTCGGATTCCTTATTTGACTCAATTACACTGGGTTTCCGTAGGTCGGTGCCTCTATTCAGACGGAAAAGGTTGCGTATATTGCCAGTGGACGCAGTCTTTTCCATTTCCCCACATTTCGCAATCCACCACTGTTCGCGGTCACTTCTCAGGCTCCTAATCAGTTGGCATTTCAGGGATTTGCGCACTTCATTGAATATGGCATCCGGAGGGACGGATCTGCGAGCATCCAAAAGAGCAACTGATGTCGAAGATACCTATCGTTTGTGAGACAGACTTGAACCAGAGTCCTGGATGGCATTTGAAGTAGCATATTAAGCTTCCCTGACCTGTTGCCAACGTTTATCTGGGTCCTAGACATTCGTGTAGACAGCTCCGTCTGAGTACATAAACACAGCACAGTACCGGCTGTGCGTCAGGAGGGCGCCGTGCAAATCATTCATAAATCAAAACATCCGAGAGTACGAAAAATGAAGAAGAGAACTCCGACTAACATTGCTAAGCAGATGAATAAAACTCTGCAAACGAAAATAGTCGAGACACTCATCCATTGCTTCCAATGTATTTAACCTATGTGTGGGGATCTCTGGGGTACTATCAGAAAGACTAATACGAACTAAATAGGAAATTCCGCTCGTCAGGCCTTCCATAGCGCACAAAAATAGCCTAACTGTTAAAGCACGAAATCGACCCTTGATTGACAGGCGGGTGTCAAGTGAGCGACACAAACGATTGAAGTTGGACAAAGTCAAACGCAGCCTTTGTGTACGCGAACATACTTCAACCGACTTCCCAGTGAAAAGTAGCTGCCTAGATAACAAATGACCTACTTAGCTCATGATCACCCCTGACACCTTGAGGTTTTCGAGTTGGATCAAGCCAGCAGTGCAGTATCGTATCGCACTTTGAAGGTGCGAAACACTTTTCGTGTTTCATGAAGCCTGCGATCTACCTTTATTTCCAGTAAGAATAACTGTCGTCCGCGTACTCAAGATTCGACGACCTTCCATGTAGAAGTTAGATACCACAATCCGCGCATGGATCGCATCACGCTGTGCCAAGAAAGTAGCAAGCAAAGCTTTTATTTGCTATTTTTCAAGACCAACAACTGACATACAACCAATGTAACCACCAAAAGTTCAGCATACGACCACGTGACAACTGATCTCAAGCCATCTTTAATCTATGCTAATCCAGTGGTGGCATCAGATTTTTGCAGCGCTTCGACAGTTGTCGTCACATGTAAGTGAGTCTCTTACATCTCTAGTGATTTTGACACTATAGGATGAAATGACTATGATAGTAAGTGAACATCAACAACAATGTTAAATGCTGGTGCGTACCGCTTGGTCCTTATTTTCCGATTGGATCGTGGACGACGCGAAAAGTCCCAAAGACTTCAGATTTGAATCTTCAGGTGTGTCGGAAGTAGATTTGAATGACACTAAGAAATAGATTGTAAAAAACGAGACAGAAACTGCATCAGTATGAATGTTTGTGAGTCTGGGCTGAATAGCCGAGCTGGAGATCGTTGACTGTCAATTTCACAAAACATAATTTAGGTAGCAACAAATTAGAAAATTGGTCGCTGCTAACCTGAGGGAAGAATTACCAAACAATCACAATGTCAGTAAGCGAATTCTTGGGACAGATGGAAGGTGTGGGCCCCAGTATGTTTCGGTGTCATATTCATTATCAGGTATTTTATTGGATCGGAAACGGATAACAAGGAAAATAAAAAATTGAGAAATGCATAAAAAATGGAGGTGTATGTGAAATACTGAAGGTTTTTGTTCTACGGGCAACTGACTTCGCGATCCTGAGTCGCTTACCGTAACGTCTGACACAGTGGTCCATATCTCTTGGAATAAACCGGGGAGTCGGGTAGCACAAACTGTGGGCCAATGTCGATGCTGGGTGATTTTTTCATACTGTTGCGCCAAGTCACAGATCAGCTTCGGTCAGGCCAAGGCGAGTCAAGATGAAGGTAATACGCGAGACTCGTCTCAGCCGCACCAATTAAGACCAATCGGACGTTCATAACCCCACCAACCGTACAACCTATCCAAAATATTCGGGATCACTTCAGTTGGGTCGAAATTTTGGCGTGCGGTCGAATTCCAGTTTATAAAACTGATACTACTCTTTCTTGCTAAACAAAAGTGTCCGTTGTATATTTTTGCCCACTGAGAGTATTAAACTGGAATTCGACTGTATGTCAGAATTTGGACCGAATTGAGGTGATCCCGAGCTTCTGTAGGCAGACCGCACATAGCAATTTCGATGTGCCTGCAGGTTATGGTGCGTCGGAAGGACAGAACGCCGTCCTTCTACCAGAATGTGTGAGCACATCCCGAGAAACTCCAGTCTTCGTGGCGGAAGGTTACCGTCCAGCACAGCGACACGTCACTTGTTGGATTCACCGATTTCATCCATCGAGCACATACCGGATCATCACAACACCGCGAAACTGGAGTACTTTTAAGTTCATGGAAGCAGTGGTCATTCATCCGATAAATCCTGAGCCTTTTAATCAGCAGATAGTTGGTACGTAGTTGTTGTTTCCATGGTAGTAATGTATGGTCTCACCTTGTTTTCCTTCTTGCCTCTCTACACAAATATCAATTGGTTGGCATGTTCGTTTGTATTCAACTACCTAGACTGAGATACTCAATTAGTCACCAAACTGGTTTAATCATCCTCGATTCTCATAACAACTTCATGCTTAGCCACCCGGACGATGAATGCTTTGCCTGATGAACATCATGCAACGATATATAATGTGCACTGACAGCCGATTGAAATAACGCGAAGTTGAAGACCGATATCAATTATGACTTTATTGTTCACCCTGCTCCACTGAAACAGGTCAAGTGAAAAAGGTGTTTTTGCTTATCAGGCAGCATCTATGCGAGGCAAGCCCTAAGGTTATCGTGGGGGACTTATAATCCTACTTGCATGATTTTAGATGATGAGTCGTGCGCTGGTAAGGATTCGAATCCTGCCACCGCTGGCCATTTCCTCAACCGGAAGCCTCTCGTTGGTTGCAACCAAATTCCTGAACTACTGAATTACTTTTATATGGTAAATAAAAAGAGAGTAAAACATTATTCATTTATTTCAAGTAAGGAACAATTGGAAGCAGTGACTTAGACATGTTGAACTGCAATCTCTCCGACATGAACAACGGAAATCATTATCAAATTATCACTTCGAACACCATCAGCAACAATAACAAAAACAGCAGAGTATCAAATAAATCTCGGGTTATATACCTGTATCATCCTGCAACACAGAGGGATCGATCTTATTCGTGTATTGCACATTTTCTTCCGATCGAACATTCAAGGCGTTTGGTTTCACATCAGTAACTAATACGAACGAAGTGTTGGATCGCGCCGGTGAAGCAAACTCGTTTTGTTTCTCTGGGTATAGACAATAAGAGAGAAAAAACTGCTACGTTGATGGCAGAAAATGACGATCAATAGAGCTAGATATCGGTGTAGAAATAGGTAGATATAGCCACAGGTATTCATAAAATGCGATTGCGCAGCACACGGAAAAGAAAAAAAGCAATGTTCGAATTCAAACATTGTGTGCGAGGCGGATCACATGACACGTAAACTCTGCCATTCTTCCCCAGCTGAGATTAGAGGTCACAAGGCGTTGCAAAGCACGTGATTTTCATCTATAGTGTGGAAGCATACAACTGTTCAGGTTACAAACAAAAGTACGCCGCCTTTCATACCAGAATCACAAGCTACTCTTTATGTGCAGAAAAGATTCTTGCTCTCTGTCATGCTACGGACTCTCGACCTGCGCTCAAGACCAGCAGTGCTCGGAAACTACAGAGAATAGCACTTGATCTTGCTAAACACATCGAAGGCTTCCGATAGTGTCTGGTACGATGATTTCCTGTATAAACTGCCTACCTTTGAGTTTCTTCTGTTCCTTGTTTTTCGTACCTCAAGTTTGTTCAGTAACCTGACCATCAACGTCCAAGTTGGTTGGGTACAATCGCAGACTTTCCTCGCCAATCCTAGGGTTCCATAACGTTCTGTACTTTTATTCACTTTCTGCTCTTATTCAACGATCTATTAGCAACCACATACAACGCCATTCATACTTTCACCGATAATATCACCACCCTACTTTCTACTCCTTTTCTTATTCCATCCTCCGCCATATCACCACTAGCATCGATGGCGAACGTTATGCTGTCGTCATATTGATCTATTCTGGCCTTCAAAAAATCTCCATTTGGACCTCCGAAAATCGTGTTCTCTTCAATGCTTCTAAAACGTCTCTTCAGTTGATCATCATCCTTTTTCCTCCATTTAAATTTTGGTCCGATTCTTTTGGGTTCCATAAAGTCGTGATTTTTACTGGGTCCTTCAATAATCTTTTTCATATCCTGGCCTCTATACAAACATTATTTTGCTTCTTGTAATGCACGACTGATCTTCCGCTTCTCGCCTTATTTTATCGTACATGACTCAAATTCATTCCATTCTCAAACATTACGACCACGTACGAAATGGAACTTCGTCTTCTTTATCATTTTTCTTCATTGGGTCCAACGTAAGCTCATCCGCTTAGTCCGCGACCCAGCTTCAAAATCTAATTTGCAGTCACTTGAACAACATCGGCCGGTCTCTTTACTGACCCTATTCGACCATCATTATTTTAGTTCTTGTTTCTTCGAGCTTGCTTCGATATATATATATATATATATATATATATATATATATATATATATATATATATATATATATATATATATATATATATATATATATATATATATATATGAAACTGAGCATTGGAGTATGCAACTACGGATCACTCTGTATGTTACAGAGAACCTTAATTCTGAACGGGCAGAGTGAAGAGGTTGGTAATTTTTGCTGTTTCCTTTTTCGCTCTTGCAAGTCACTGTGATTCAATGTGTACAAGGTTTCGTGATCCGTTGCTCTTCGTTAAGCAATGAAATGAGTTATGACCACCAATAACAGGAGAAATACCAAATAAACGAGGCCACACACTATATAGGATGACCAGACAGCAAACATAAACTTAGACCCACTTAAATAAACTTCACGTTTCCATGCTTCGTAGAAACTGTTCAAAGTTTCTTGCGTGGTTGATGGCACCGGATCAAACGATCCGGTGGATAATAGATCGGAATCCTCATCAGACGTTTCATCAATTCCGCCATCTGATTGTTTTCGCATCGTCGCATTCGGGAGGCTGGAGAGGGCAAGAGACAAATATGTTAGGCAAGATCACGATAAGAGTGTGGTTAGGCTAAAAATGAATGGAATTCGGGAGTAATTTCCCGTGAAATCGATCAACGTCAGTCAAAAATCGTCGTAATACCGCACAACTGATCTACCTGTCAGAAAAAGATGAAGCGTTGCAAAGACATTACAGACACTACAAAGCCTCCGACTTGTACTTCTAATAGAGTTACTGCTTCAGACAAAACCAAATCATTGTTAACTTATAAATTGTAATTTGGCAGTGCCACTTACGTATTTTCAACGCTCTTCTGCAACTTTCATTTCAAGGACATAAAGCAACGTATCCGTACTATGCTCAAGTTCATTTAATGGCAACAAAAACAGTAGTAGTTGAAGTCAACTTAAGTGAGCATCAGCTGGTGGTTACTGGTTACATGGTATTTGGGCAGCAGTCATTGAATGATGAATCATATTGCGGTAAGCGGCTCTGTCTCGGACACTACTGCTAGTAGTAACGGCTACCGATCCAGCTCGACGGTATAAGTTATGAGATGAGGAATTAGGACGACGGAAGGTTGTTTGCGAGTAATGGACAGCAATGAACAATAAGTCGATGCATGCATTTACGGAATGGTTTTGGGTGTTATGTGCTGCTGTATTTTTTCGGTCGGAATAATGCAATCGGAGATGCCTTCATAAGTAGCATTGCCCAACAACGAAAGCAGGGGAATAAACAACCGCCCTGGAGCCACTTGAATAAATGCGTTAATAGTCTTAGTCTTTTCAGTCAACATTTTGCGCAGCTTTGGTCCCTAAAGGATCGTCAGACGGCTTCCGACATGATATAAAACAAAGCTCTATTGTACTTGTACAGGTAGCGCCAGTAATAGTGAAGTCTAAGGGTTTTGCTATTTAAGTTTAAGATGTTCAATTTGTAGTAATCGCGTAAAGAAACGACATTTCAAACATATGCGCATAGCATCTCCAGAAAACGAACAACATTAGTTACCGCGCCCATCGGTTTCGCTCTGAATTACTTCGTCGAGGCGCCAACAAAGGTTACTGGATAAAAACTTTATGGGATCAGTGGTTGACTATTGTAGTTTGAACAATTATAATTCTGATCTGATGGCACGGCGATGCAACGTGAAAATCATAACCGGAGTGTCAACTCAGTGACAGACTCGTTTGAACACCATATACGAGTTCACTGTTTTATTAAAATTGACTTCAAAAACAGGAAAAAATAAACTGAAGGTGTCGGAACTTCGTCGTCTATAAGCAGCCTTGGGTGCAACCGGAGGTCATGTATACTGTTGATTCTCATGGTGGTTGAGCGGTATAAAGATCTACCAAGTCCAAAGTTCGAGGTCCAAACCCCGTCTTTGCTGATCACAGACGATGGGCAGTAATTCATTGTCATCCGATCTGACGTGTTGAAACCTCATGTAATTCTCCAGTTTAAGTCCCACGGCCAGGGTTCCGGTAATCTCTAGTATTATCGCGGGTCCTTGAGACCATGTGGCATGCCACACCCACCGGAACCATACGCAAGCACCAAATAAAAAGGCCAACACCTGATCTCTTTAAGTCAGATTACAAGCAACTACTGGCTTTTCATTCATCGGGTAATTGCACTCGATAAGCCTAAACTCCTATACCAGATGATCGCCTTGCTTGACCCTACACCGTGGTGCATCAAGAATGATCCTAATCTGGAAACTGAACCAGGCAAGTAGTGGCATTCCTGGAGTTCATTTGTTGCGATAATTAGATAATCGCCCACGAGTCACATACACTGATGTGTACAGGAACAACTGGATAGAGTGTATGGTCTATGGAAAAGCAAGACAGACCTCTAGAATGCATTGCAGGGACCATGGTTCTCCAAAAATTGGTAGAGAACTTCTTTTAGTACCTTTGAAAACGTTCAGTTGTAGCTTAGTTTGACGGAATTCAACAGTTTTTGATCGCTGAGTTTGGTTTTTAGGTCGCTTCACTGTATTTCATAAGTGGTAAGCGGTTAGACTTTCGAATGCTTCTGTATCGTCGAGGGTAGATGCTTCAGGCTCCGAGATGGCTACCAAGACGAGCATCAATACATCAAAGCTCTTGTTCATTTAGATGATTTCGGTGAGATTATCGTAAAACGCCTTAGAGAGTCAGAATCGCAATCAGTGCACATACCGAGATAACGTACATACATCGTTCACTAAGGTATTTTATTCAGGCCCTGGCTGAGCGATGAAGCTTTACTGTACAGAAAAGACTAAACCTTTTCCCATCAAGATTTAGTCAAAATCCGCAATTCCTTAGCCACGACCCACAACCTTTAGGCACGACCCATCATTATTTAGCCTTGATGCACAATCTTTAGCTATACCGCTGAAAACCAGTCAGATCAAAAGTATCGGAATATAATGACATCAAGAGATATTGGAACGATATTGATGTTTCAAAGCTAAATGAACAAATGAGAAAGTGACGATCGTATGGTGCGCAGTTGACCGTGGTAATGGAACCAAATTTTGCACCGCAAACTGATTAGACAAGGTGTAAAAGATGTGCCCGTATCGTCGAACCATTTGGCACAGTCCGTATTATTGTTGTATTTTCAGTGAATTAGTTCTTTTCATGTACTATGTCTCCGTAGCGTTGCCCGAATATGGTGAGAACACCGTATCAGCAATGCTGAGGTTAGATGTGGGGTGTTGGGAACCAGTGGTCAATCACTGGTACAAGTACTCAATCTAAATAGATTATGGTGGTTGGGACGTGTTACGCATGCCCACCGATAGACTTCCTCAGCTTACGCTGTTCTCCGAAGCAAGTAATGGTTGGAAGGTAGGTGGAGGTGGTCAGTCCATGACATGGCCAAAGGGTATGAAAACTGTGACCAGTGGATTCGGCCAAGTAGGACGTGTGAGACTTTCGGGTTGGAGTCCACGTGATCCGCCTATCAAATGCTTGGAAACATAAAGTGGCATGGCTAGGTGTCGCGGCCGGTGGCGTAGTTGCATTCGAACCCTTTTTCCCTCTTGATTTCTGCATATTACTTTGGTTTTTGATCTTCTTCACTTTATGCGTCTATTTTTTGCCTTTTACTGGATGATGCTGGAGGGCAGCGACCGAAACCAAATCACGGAATAGTGAGGTTTGTGGTTGTATAAACTGAAACTGAAATCATTACCACGGTCAACTGCGCACCATACGATCGTCACTTTCTCATTTGTTCATTTAGCTTTGAAACATCAATATCGTTCCAATATCTCTTGATGTCATTATATTCCGATACTTTTGATCTGACTGGTTTTCAGCGGTATGGCTAAAGGTTGTGCATTAAGGCTAAAGAGTGGTGGGTCGTGGCCAAGGAATTGCGGATTTTGGCTAAAGCTTGGTGAGAAAAGGTGTATATGTCGGAACTTAATCGATTAACGCAGATTCTGCCTGAGTCGAATGCACTATTCCGACAACACGACCACCAGAAGATTGAGTGTCTTAACCTGAAGTGCAAAGAAAGAACCTCGCAGTCAGCTTCCGGAAAACAGCATCAATCACTACAAATCCATGAACGTGCGAGATAAGCTTTTTAATCAACGTGCACGAGTGTATCAGTTCACTTCAGTTCAGGCAACCATTAACCATGCAGTGGGTGCGGTGGTTTTGGTCGCTATCTCCTAGCGGCAACCTCAACGGGATATGACGAGAAGAGTATGAAAGGAGTAAGAGTATTGTTGGTATCAAGTCGATGAAGAAATTTTGTGGATACAAGAGCGTCACTGATTGTTTTAACTTATGATTTGATCCGTGAAACTAAGACTCTCAGTAGAACCTCAGCATTGCTAATACGGTGTTCCCACCAGATTCGAGCAATGCTACGAAGACATCGGTGTTCAAATACCGACAATCTTCGAATATCCTCCACTCACAGTGGCTATGTCCTCGAACCACACAGAAGCACGGGCCTGACGGCTGCAGAGTAAACTCGACTCTTGACAGATAAACGGATGTCATATCGACGCCACAGACGACCCAGATTAGCAAATGCCAAGAGAGCCTTCCATGTACGTAAAGACACCCCAGCCGATAACAGACCGCTGAGAGAAATGCAGCTGCCCAGATAACAGAACTTGTCCATCTGATCTATAGTCTCCCAGACACTGAAAGGTCTGGTGTTGGACCAACCTAATCCTGTAACAGCATCTTGCACTTTGAAGGAGCAAGACGCACACACAAAATTGCTAAGCAGACGGTCAAGCGGTCTAGAAAAGCTTACAGCTTACCTGGATCTTCACCTAAAAGAGTCACGTTGCCCGCATATTCAAGGTCTGACACTTTCGCACCCGGGAAAAGTTCTATGCCATCATCTTCACTTGATAAAAGCACGGTCTCCAGGATCATATCAATCAAAAAGTCAAAGATAAAAGGAAAAAGGGGACAACCCAGACGTACAACGCTTCTCGTGGTGAACTCAGGTGGAAGAGCACTGTAAACCCGAACTCCGCTTCGAATGTTCACGTACAGGAATTTTATGATGAAAATGAATTTCCCTGGTACACTCTTCAACAAGAGGCAATGCCAGATAACTGTGCGGTCGGCTGAGTCAAACACCGCTTAAAGGTCACAAAAAACGGAGGTAGTGGGCCTACGGAAAGTGTGCCTATGTTCTAAATTTTTCCGAAGAGTGAAGACGTGATCAATACATCCTAAGCCAAGTCCAAACCCAGCTTGATTCTCGCGCGACCGCTGTTCGCAAGCGGTTGGTAAGCGGTGGGGAATAACATCAACGAGCAGTTTGGATGCGATGCTAACCAGACTTATTCCCCTATGGTATTCACAGGAGGATCTGTCGCCTTTCTCATAAATCGGTAAAAACACCGATTCATACCAACCCTCTGGAACCTGTTCCTTCTCCCATATTAAATCGAGAAGTGCAGTCAACTCCAGTGAAAGTGCTGTGCCACCATCTTTGAAAAGAGACGGAGGTAACCCATCTGGTCCCGCAGTCCTATGGTGCTTGTCTCACGGAGAACCTCCGCTCCTGACAGAGGAATGAAATCTAAATCATCATCATCATCACCATCATCATCGTACAGCGTTAAACAGTAGGACAAGCCCCACTGACCACTGCCTTTCTCACCACGTTGCACGCTGAATTAGAAAGTATGAATATACAAGATGGACAGGGACTGGACCTACATGGGTGGGAAAAAGGAAAGAATGCCCTAGTAGCCAACACACGGAATACACCGTCTAACTGTACAAACACACATCGATCAATCATTCTGATTTGATAGAAAGTGACAACACGATCGCCACTGCTCGCGGTTCGCAGCCATATCCTTCAGTGTCTCCAGCCAACTGGTAGATGGATCTTTTGGACCCCAACCACAAAGACGCGAGGCACCTACTTTTCCTAAGTTTGCTGTACATTTTCTCATTCCTCGCTGCCACGTCATCTGTTGACCTCCACGTGGTCTCTTCCACTCCCTAGGAGGAACGGAGAATAGGACACGGTACGGTAGACGTGTGTTTGACATACGTAACACGTGCCCCAACCAACGAAGTCGACTAAATTGGATAAGCTGTGACAAAACGTTCTCCGGATTAGTACCCAATACTCGATTTCTGACCTCAGCATTACTTACTCGGCTATTCCACCCCATCTCAGCCATACTACGTAAACATCGATGGTCGAAAACCTCAAGACGACGAATATCTTCAGCACGCAGACTCCAATTTTCGGAACCATACAACAAAACTGAACGCACTGCAGCACAGTATACACGACGTTTCAACTTCAGTGAAATATCAGGTCGGCGCCACAAGCGCTTCAGTCCAGCGTACGCTGCTCGAGTTTTGGATATACGCGCGCTCACCTCTACTACACCGCTCCCATCCGTCGTCACGCAGCTACCGAGGTAGGTGAAGTGGTCGACAACTGACAGCACCTCCCCATCGAGCATCAAACTCGGAATCGTTGACGTCCAGTCTTGTAACATCACCTTGCACTTTGAAGGTGCAAAGCGCATGCCGAATGGAGCTACAGCTCTTGAGAGTCTATCCAGTGCACGTTGAGCATGTTCCGCGGATTCGAACAAGCAGACAACGTCGTCTGTGTAATCTAGGTCACATAGCTTTTCACTATTTCCTAGTTGGACGCCTACATCCTGAAGATTTTGCAGCGCACTCTCCATTATTTCGTCCATGACGAAGTTGAACAGGAATGGAGACATAGGACACCCCTGTCGAACACCACTGGTCGTTTCGAACCGACCGGATAGTTCACCGTAAACTCTTACGTGGCCAGAAGTATGAGAATACAATGATCTCATTAGGTTCACGAACTTCTGGGGCATACCTTTTCCATGAAGAACACGGAAAAGCGCTGTTCGATCAACTGAATCGAAGGCGCCTTTTAGGTTTAAGAAAACCATTATCGTCGGTCGGCGGTGCGTGTAACGCGTTTCAAGTAGTCGGCGAAGAGTAAAAATCTGGTCCATGCATCCTCAACCTGGGCGGAATCCAACCTGCTGTTCGCGGACATTCCTCTCGCGAATGGGCGTAAGACGGTGCAGTAGAATTGAGGCTAATACTTTGGTGACTATCCGAATTAAGCTAATCCCACGATGGTTACTACAGTCATTGCGTATTCCCTTCTTGAAGATGGGAACAATCAACGACTCCCTCCATATTAACGGAATACGCTCCGCGTTCCAAATGTCACGGAGCAAAGCGGTCTGTGATTTTATCAATGCCTAACCAGAGCTGTAACCACTGCTAATTACCAAACCTGTCGTGGACAAAGACCAACCAAACTGATTCTCGAAATGCTCCGACCAGGGAATTAGACAAGGCTCCTGGGTCAAAATCAGTGAGCCGTTCGCCGCTTTGATCGGTTCACTATCCATCGTTCTTCTGGATCCTGGTCAGCTGACTGCATCGATAACACAGCGGATAATTCTGCTTGGAAAGCTGATCGGTGGTTGTCGTCCAGTAACAGCTGTGGGGGAAGGTTGGTCTTGGCATTGCTTTGGTTGCCGACGAGACGTAGGTGGAGAGGCGCGCGGAAAAGAGCTTAATTAGTGTCTACAGACGTAAACCAAAAATAACTGACAGTCTTGAACTAATCAGCGCCAGGATTAACCGATAGCAATATGGCTGATCTGAATTCAACACTGAAGGCGCACGAGGACGCCAGGTTAGACAGTGCCGCTTTTCGTGCAAGAAATTTGTAGTCGTTAAGAATAGTCCATGGTCGTAACATAGTTCGGTGAGTCGGTCACCGTTATTGGTTCGATTGGCTGAAATGCCAAATCGGCCTCCTATATTCCTCTCCGCCTTGTCCAGGCTTTCAACATGAGCATTGAAATCATCAAAAATAATCATGATGTTCGTAAAACGCACGTTGCGTAGCAGTTTAGACAAATCTTGGCAGAATTCTTCTTTAGCCTTGGGAGAGCTACAGTCAGTTGGGGCATACATAGAAACGAAAAACAGGCATCGGCGCTTCAGTTCAGTGATGTTGACATGTACAGAACCATTCAACCGAACTGCGCACAAACGACTACTAACTGGGATCCAGTCGAGCAGTGGAAGCTCAGCTTTTATGCTCAGAGTGACGCCGGTCGTGTGCTCATGGGGAAATTTTGTCCACACGTTTACATGCTACTTACTATCAATATATATATATATATATATATATATATATATATATATATATATTATAGAGAAGTCAAGGCGTACGCTGAGTTGTAAAACGTTTATTGTAACGTTTCGATCCAAACTAGGACTCGTTGTTAAACGTGAGTGAATGTGTGTGAATGGGACGGCTGGCTCCGCACGTTTTTGGTGTGTTGCTCGTCTGTCCGTTTCTCGGTTTTTCGCCATCGGTTTTGCCAGGGTGACGTAATGCTTATCAAACTCGACGTGTCGGTTGAACGAGTTGATCGAATGGAGGGCTTCGAGGATCAGGCGCTCCCCCTTCTTCTTTGCTCGGGCGACTACCCTTGCGCTATCGATTTTGACCTCGTGACCTGTCTCTGCGCAGTGGTTAAAAATCTGTGAATGTGGGTCAGCGCGTCGCAGTGCTAGTTTGTGTTCGTGTAGGCGAGTACGTAGTTGTTTACCTGTCTCGCCTATGTATTCCTTATCACATCCTAGGCATGGGATAGCGTAGACCACTCCTGATTGATCATGCTGTTCCACACGGTCTTTTCCGTTGAATAGGGCGGTCCGCAGGGTGCTGACGGGTTTGTGGGCAACTTTGATGCCCAACGATTTTAGCATACGATCTACTGCTTCTGATGCTCCTCGTATGTATGGTAGCACGACCATGCTTTCTGGGCTACTTTTCTTTTGGCCTCTTTTGTTATTTCGGAAGCAAGAGTTTACGAAGGTTTTTGGGTAACCCTTTGCCATGAACAACTTGAAAAGCCTGATCAGTTCCTTTTTCGGAGTTCGGGTGTGCTGCAGTGTGTCGGCCCGGTGGAATAGGGTGCGCACACAGCTCTTCAAGTGATATGTTGGGTGGTTGCTTTGGAAGTTCAGTATGCGGTCGGTTGTCGTTGGTTTCCGATAGGCCGTTGTTTCTAGATTTCCGTTTGTTTGCCTCATGATCAGAATGTCTAGAAATGGCAGTTTTGCGTCGCATTCTTCTTCCTTTGTGAATTTTATTCCAGGTACGAGCGTGTTCAGATGTTGATGAAATCGATCTAGTTCAGACTTTTTTAGTATCACAAATGTGTCATCAACGTATCTGATCCACAAACGAGGTCTGATTGTTTCGAATGCTTTGGCTTCGAATTGCTTCATGACTGCATTTGCTAGCAGGCCTGAAAGCGGCGACCCCATCGGTGTGCCTCGTATTTGTTTGTATACTTTTTCATTGAATTGTAAATAGGTTTCCAGGCAGAGATCCACCAGACCCATTAAGTCACTTGTTGATAACATCGTTCTTTCTTGTAGACTGGAGTCGTTTTCAATCAGGCTTCGAATTCCGTCTAAGGCCATCTGCCTTTGGATGTTCGTGAACAGTGATGTCACATCAAAGGAAACCATTATTTTATCTGTTTTCATTCTGAAGTTTCTTATTTGTTTCAGAAAAGCAATGGAGCTTTTTGTGTCGTAGTTGTCCTCTGGAAGAGTCGGGCGCAGGAGGCTGAAAAGACATTTGGCTAGTTGATAGTTCGGGGCTGTAGTGGACGCGACGATTGGTCGTAGTGGCACCTGCGGTTTGTGAACCTTAGGAAGTCCGTAGAGTCGTGGAGTTGGACCTTCCGTGGGTTTCATACCTTTGTGTAAATCGTCTGTGATCTTCTTGCTTTTTTTGAGTGTGGTTAGTGCTGTAGAAATTTTGCTTGTTAGTTTTTTGATCGGATTTCCTGTGACTGGTTGATAGGTTTCCTCATCACAGAGTAGCGTTTCTACCTTTTTCTTATAATCCGAGTTGTCGAGTATTGAGATTGCATTGCCTTTGTCTGCGGGGAGAATGACTATTTCTCGATCTTTTTGTAGTGTTTTTACAGCCCTCACTTCATGGTTAGGAAGATTGTATACTCGTCCAGGTTGCGCGAGTTGTCGGCAGATCTTAGATCGTATCTGTTGACGTACTTCTTCTGTCACTGGGCATCCTCTTATTCCGGCTTCGGCTGAGGCAACAAAGTTGGCTGGAATGGCATTGGCGTAGTTGAATGTTAATCCTTTCAACAATATATATATATATATATATATATATATATATATATATATATATATTGTTGAACCGAATGTCTTGTCTCATTCCTTTTTTAAGGTTGAACGCAAAGATTTGGTTTCGGAATTAATAAAACTCCTACGGGTAATTTAGTAAAATGAGCAGATCCCCAGAGAATGGTTTGAACCGATTATTGTATCGATGTACATGAAAGCGATAGGTCCTCTTGTGAAAACCACGGAGAAATCAGCTTGGTAAATATACTATTCTAACTGCCCACCGGGATTATTTTTCACCGATTATCCAGCGCCCAGAAAAGGTGCACGCATGAGAATCAAGCCGGTTTCGTACTTGATCAAGGTTGTATCGACCACATCCGCACCAGTCGACAAATTTTAAAGCACAGACACACCATTTGTATTACTTTATCTGAAAGCGTCATTCAATTCAGCGAACTGCACAGTTCTGTGATTGTGCTTCTCATTGAGGGGCACGTTAGAGAAATCGGATTCTTTTTTCTGATGCTTTCTTCTATTACGTTCTAGCGCATGAGTGCAGTGGAAGGGATATATAGCCCAAAGCCCATATAGGCCCACTGCACTATTAGGGACAACCGGCAATCGGACCCTGAAACTTGAAATGAAGGTCCAAACAGGTCAGGTGTGTGCAAAGTGCATAAGCAAACAGCTAAAGCCGAGTTCGTGCATACAGCGATTTGTCACGCAAATTCACCGCGAGAAATGATGTTCGTCAGGGTTCCCCTTTATCGCCCTTCCTCTTTAATTTGCAATTGAAATGGTTCTCGTGATAGATCTATTGTCGCGGGCGAATTTCGTGCCTCCAGATAAAACACAAATAACTCATCGAGGTCTGAATTCACCGAGGGAGGGTTAATACAGATTGCACTTGGTAATGATGTTACACGGTCTACACAGTCTACTGTGAGGATTTTCCGTATTGTAGTGCTAGCTGGTGACTTCAATGCACAAGTTGGCAAACTTAGTGTGTCAGAAGCCGGTTTAGGTGGGCGCTGTGCTTTACCTGCTGAGCGTACAGATAACGGGGATAGGCTTCTCCAGTTTTGTGCAGACAATCGATTGTTCTTGTCTAGCACTAATTTCCGACACAGTCAATGATGAACAGCTGTTGAACTGTCGGACCTGAATGGGTTGTGAAAGCTGTGGTCCTAGTTGAATTCGCTTCTAGCCCGACGAGACTGCACCTTGACGTGGTGTGATGGCTTGCGCGCCTCTATGACCCAAAGAGCTGTACAGGATGGCTTCTTTAAGCCGGAGGTGCAATTATACCTGATAGGTCAATGGGCAGAGGTCAGACGAAGTCCAGTCTCCTGGTCCTCCAGGTTGGGGGTTGATTTGAGCTGGCAACTCAATCGGCAAAATCAGTGGAAGAATAATTGACCCAAGCAAATGGGCTTCCACTAAGCCATCCCACTGCCTTGCGGATAGGTTCTTGTTAAAACCAAAGGCTTTGGATGAGGACCCTAACCGTTCTCCTGCTTTGTGGCTGGACACCCTAGCAGTACCCGTCCAACATCTCCCATGAACTGCACAACTACAAAGAATTCCATACTGCATCGGTCGTCGCGCAGGATAATCAGAACCGCGCTGCCCATTGCATCGAGTGGGGTCGGTAGTGATAAGTGGGCTACTGCTCAGAGTTCCCTCCCTTTTATTCAACCTTTGTCTTCTGTCCTTAACCAACCCTCTTTGCCCCATCTATCGACCCATAATACTCCCACTGATAACCCGGTCGATACTCGTAACGATTCACTGTCAAATAGTGTCGGGAACACTCCTCTGTCTGGTAACTCACATTTTCTCAAGCCTCGTCAGCCTCTGAATCTCGGCTCCTTCAGTGTGCGTACACTCATGCAGGCCGGTCAGCAGGCGTGCCTAGCCCTCACAATAAATTCTCTGAAGATTGACGTTTGCTGCTTAAGTGAAACGCGTATCCAGGATTCGAGCAATGTAATTCAACTAACTGCTCCTGGTATATTATCGAGGTATTTTCTGCGCACTTCAGGAGACGAAGTAGCTTGAGCTGTGGGTCAACGTGGTGTAGGAATAGTCTTGACTGAGAAGGCTGAGGCTGCCCTTTTAGACTGGATTCCTGTTAAAAGTCGTTTATGTGCTGTGAGACTCCAGGGGTCAGTTGGCGTTCGAAAGGATAGTTGTGTTAAGCGCAGTTTGTTTGTGATCTCGGTGACGCCCCAACGGACAGCAACTCAGACGCGCAGAAAGATGAGTTATATGATGCACACGCCACCATCGTTCGCATTAATAAAGGTCCTGACATTGTAGTGCTAGCTGGTGGCTTCAATGCACAAGTTGGCAAACTTAGTGTGTCAGAAGCCGGTTTAGGTGGGCGCTGTGCTTTACCTGCTGAGCGTACAGATAACGGGGATAGGCTTCTCCAGTTTTGTGCAGACAATCGATTGTTCTTGTCTAGCACTAATTTCCGACACAGCTCGCGTCGCACAGCGACATGGCGCTCTAACTCTACAGGTACTCTAAGCCAGGTTGATCATATCCCCGTAAGCTATCGGTGGCGCAGTTCTGTTCAGAACTGCAGATCTTACTAGTCCGCTTACGTAGAGTTGGACCATGCATTAGTTTTCATGTGATTCTCTCTCCATCTCCATGGTCATCGACGCAAACCGCAAACCCGATTAGCCGTGCAGCGTTTGTGTGATCCAGAAGTACGCACCCGTTACGAGCAGAAGTTAGCACACGAGCTAGGATCTACGACGAACAGTAGTGTAGATGAGCACTGGGCTCATCAAACAGGCGATACACGTGGCAGCAGGTTTCGCCTGTGGTCCTAGATCCGATGTCCATCAAAGACACTGGATTTCGCAAGAGTAGCTGAGTATAATGGAGCAAAAGCGCTAGCTCTCGAACCGTAAGCAGATGAATAAGATGCGTAGACATCTATAGAAGCAAGTTATGAAAAGCCTTAAGAATGATCGCGAAAATTGGTGGGTCAAGGTAGCCGAAGAAATGGAAATAGCGGCTGCTTCAGGTAACAGTCATAGACTGTTCAAACTTATTCGTGATACCGGTAGACGGCGCACCCAGGTCAGTGAAACGATTTGCGATAGAAATGGAGAGCCCAACCATGACAAACAGCAAAGGCTTGACCGTTGGACCGAATACTTCAAGGAACAGTTTGGCTGGCCGCACGCTGGTGTATTTTCTCCTGTATCAACAACTGCAACTCCCTGGGTGGTATCACTTGAGCCCACATCGGAAGTAGAAGTAGAGTCATGCATTCGATCACTAAAGCGAGGGAAAGCGGCAGATCCCGACGAACTTCCTCCAGTTCTTTTCAAACTGGGTGGGAATGTTGTGAAAAAATCACTTACCGCTTTGCTCCGTGACATTTGGAACGCGGAGCGTATTCCGTTAATATGGAGGGAGTCGTTGATTGTTCCCATCTTCAAGAAGGGAATACGCAATGACTGTAGTAACCATCGTGGGATTAGCTTAATTCGGATAGTCACCAAAGTATTAGCCTCAATTCTACTGCACCGTCTTACGCCCATTCGCGAGAGGAATGTCCGCGAACAGCAGGTTGGATTCCGCCCAGGTTGAGGATGCATGGACCAGATTTTTACTCTTCGCCGACTACTTGAAACGCGTTACACGCACCGCCGACCGACGATAATGGTTTTCTTAAACCTAAAAGGCGCCTTCGATTCAGTTGATCGAACAGCGCTTTTCCGTGTTCTTCATCGAAAAGGTATGCCCCAGAAGTTCGTGAACCTAATGAGATCATTGTATTCTCATACTTCTGGCCACGTAAGAGTTTACGGTGAACTATCCGGTCGGTTCGAAACGACCAGTGGTGTTCGACAGGGGTGTCCTATGTCTCCATTCCTGTTCAACTTCGTCATGGACGAAATAATGGAGAGTGCGCTGCAAAATCTTCAGGATGTAGGCGTCCAACTAGGAAATAGTGAAAAGCTATGTGACCTAGATTACACAGACGACGTTGTCTGCTTGTTCGAATCCGCGGAACATGCTCAACGTGCACTGGATAGACTCTCAAGAGCTGTAGCTCCATTCGGCATGCGCTTTGCACCTTCAAAGTGCAAGGTGATGTTACAAGACTGGACGTCAACGATTCCGAGTTTGATGCTCGATGGGGAGGTGCTGTCAGTTGTCGACCACTTCACCTACCTCGGTAGCTGCGTGACGACGGATGGGAGCAGTGTAGTAGAGGTGAGCGCGCGTATATCCAAAACTCGAGCAGCGTACGCTGGACTGAAGCACTTGTGGCGCCGACCTGATATTTCACTGAAGTTGAAACGTCGTGTATACTGTGCTGCAGTGCGTTCAGTTTTGTTGTATGGTTCCGAAAATTGGAGTCTGCGTGCTGAAGATATTCGTCGTCTTGAGGTTTTCGACCATCGATGTTTACGTAGTATGGCTGAGATGGGGTGGAATAGCCGAGTAAGTAATGCTGAGGTCAGAAATCGAGTATTGGGTACTAATCCGGAGAACGTTTTGTCACAGCTTATCCAATTTAGTCGACTTCGTTGGTTGGGGCACGTGTTACGTATGTCAAACACACGTCTACCGTACCGTGTCCTATTCTCCGTTCCTCCTAGGGAGTGGAAGAGACCACGTGGAGGTCAACAGATGACGTGGCAGCGAGGAATGAGAAAATGTACAGCAAACTTAGGAAAAGTAGGTGCCTCGCGTCTTTGTGGTTGGGGTCCAAAAGATCCATCTACCAGTTGGCTGGAGACACTGAAGGATATGGCTGCGAACCGCGAGCAGTGGCGATCGTGTTGTCACTTTCTATCAAATCAGAATGATTGATCGATGTGTGTTTGTACAGTTAGACGGTGTATTCCGTGTGTTGGCTACTAGGGCATTCTTTCCTTTTTCCCACCCATGTAGGTCCAGTCCCTGTCCATCTTGTATATTCATACTTTCTAATTCAGCGTGCAACGTGGTGAGAAAGGCAGTGGTCAGTGGGGCTTGTCCTACTGTTTAACGCTGTACGATGGTGATGATGACCACGAAAAGATCAAGAATAATAAGATTCAAAGTTGGAGAATCGAATTATCGTGCTGGCGTCGACGACATCTACCGCGCCCACCCTGACAATATCGCGGTTGACTCTTTGTTCGCAATCTATGCTCCGCGTCTATGTCGATTGCATCACTCAATGAATTCCACAGCTCATTCCACCACCAAAATATCGTTCGCATGCTTCGTTTCGTCAGAACGTAGAATCTTCCGTACTCAGTTTTCATGTTCGAGGGACTGAAAAACTCCTTCCACCATAAAGGTATTGCAACTAGCAGAACAACAGCTTATAACCCTCAGTCAAACGTGCAAGTTAAGAGACCTAATGCAACCATTGTTCTTGCAGTTCACTCAAGAGGATTCTTATGTACGAAGTGAGAGACTGGCGTTCCGCACGCTCTCTTTCAGGTCACTACTATGCAAAGCACCAAATGAGACACCACGTGAACGACTGTTCACTTATCGCCGTAAACCAACATCGGGAGTCTCACCGCCTACCTGGTTGGGTCGTTCAAAGCCGGTCTTGATACGTCGTCCGATGAAGTTAGCAAAAATTGAAGATAACCAACTCCAGACTATAATCCGAGATTTCACCGTGTACAAACGATACGTAAACGACACCGTATGTGTGACAGACATCGATGTGGACATAAACCTACTTCTTAAAAATTTTAACGCTGCTCATCTAAATGTCAAATTTACTTCGGAAGAAGAAAGGGCCAAGTCTATCGTATTTAGACGTGTGCATAAGCCGTCGGAGCGATTGTTCCGTTCAGTTACCAGTGCATAAAAAAGCTACATGAAAAGAGGAATACATGCATTTTCACAGTTTTGTATCCCTCAAAATGAAGAGGAATTTCATAAGATTTTGGTTATTAAAACAAGAAAAAACTGCTTTAAAGGAACAATAAGAAACGGACTTCTTTCTCTTTACTGCGAAATGTTTTCTTACAAACTGGCTATCCTGAACGGTCTATTGACAAGGTGATACAAGGAAATGAAAAGAGATCAAAGGAGACAGGAGCCGCAAACAAGCTTTTCTATGTGCTTTTGCCGTTCAAAGGGGATACGGAAGCCAAACGTATTCAACGAAGATTATCAGGAGTAATCAACAGAACATTCTATGTTGCGCAACTACAAATTTTGTTCGTTTCCAAACCGATTGTGTTTTCGGCTGAAGGATGTAATGCCGAATTTTGCAACCTCTTAGTGTATTGATTCACCCATTGCTGAGGAACTAGTTACACTGGTCACACGAATAGGAGCTTATCCGAAAGCGTTCGTGAACACCACCCGGCTTGGTTGAACTCGGGAGCAAATACGAGTGCTGTGTTCTCGCACCCTGTTGGGTCAAACTAGTCAGTGATGATAACCGCTTTTCGCACCACTTACAAGGTTCGGGGAAAGCAATCAAGACTTGCCAAGTGTCCCATCTTAGCTACAGCCGAAGCCGTGAGTATTCGACCCAACAACCTTGCCCTGCGGGCTCAGAAACATTTTGTGCAGGCACATAGACTCCCACGGCCCACTTCTTATCCCCGAACATGTGTACAACCATTTGAACATTCTTCCCTGTGATCAATTTCACACACACACACGTGCACAAACCGATTTGGATCATCATTCCCCTTTCTTGTTTTGTGAGTCATATATAATGTTATGTAGTGGTATGAGTATGAATAACTGAAAATGGGCTTGTTCGACACGTTGTTTGCTCTTAATGTGTTCTGTGGGATTATTTAAACATTTAAAATACGATCCTCTAGTCAGTGAAGCGCAGCTGATCGAATTCAATCCAAAGTATGCCCGTGTTCGTTCCCCCGACGGATGAGAAGACACGGTCCCCATACATCATTTGGCGTCTAAGAACCAAGCCTCGGAACTCCCGAGGACGGTAGAACCTGCTAGAAATCAGTCCCGGCTTTAACTTGTGACTCTCAGCTTCCGACCTCCCCCCCCCCCTCTCCCGATACACAGAAGCCAACGGACACTCGCTCCTCTCACATAGCAGCATCAGAGTCATACAGTACCGAGTTTAGCACATATTCTTTCGTAAAAGCACAACAGCAATTCCATAGCTATAACTTAGGAAAAAGGGAACTTTGAAACATTTCGCACACATGCAAACGATATTGATCAAAACAACTCGCGGGGAAGAACGTCATATTCAGTTGCTATTTTGTATCTACCCTAATATGATTATTTTGTTCTTAAATCCCCTCTTTATTACCTTAATCTCATTTGAATTATGGGAAGCGCGTGTGGATAAAGAACTTATTTTTAGAATTACAAGGTGATTCTTCGAAAGTTACTTCGTCGGTTAGTCAAGGACAACTTTCAGAACGAGGACACGTGGGCTCAACTTCCAATTCTTGACAAAAGTAGTATGCAGTTGTATCTGGATGACAGGACAAAATTCCCCCGATTCAAATGAGACTAAGGTGATGAACCTAATGTGAAGTGCTCAAGTATAGACATAATTGGCAGGACGGTACTGGGTACGCATGCCTGATGAGAAACGGCTCGTGTACTTCCGGGGAAATTTTCGCTTGTCATCCAGATAAAATAACATACTTCTCTCTTTATTGTTTTCAACTCCTACCGTTCAGTTGTATGTCGGATAAATCCCAAATACTAGGTCTATTTCTCTGTCAGGCTCAACCACCTGTATTTCTTAAGCACGTACGTACCAAACACCAAGTAGCTGCACTTACGAATGCCCCACCCCTCCCCCAAGCGGCACAAGAACTGACCTTTTCGGTGATTATGTTGATAGGTCGTGTTACCAAAAACAAGTATGCGGCTCAACCGGAAATCTTTTCGCCACTGGAAACATCAGAAACTTATGGTGAACTGTTCATAATTTGCGATACAATTCGGGTGATGTTTGTATAAATGGACGGGAATCTGTCAACAAATTACCATGCTTCAATTTGTCGGTGAATATCAGTTAGTGCTAATTACACGTACGTTAAGATGAGGTGTAGTGGAAAGGATTACAGGATAAAAAAACTAACGGAACAGACAGTAAAAACAAAACGTGCTAGCATAACCACTAGACTATTTTTACAAACTTGCTAATGTGCTCAACCACTGAGGGTACAAACCGAATAAAAGATCTAAGTAAACCAAAGAGCGTTTCCAGGGAATCTACGGCTATTAATCTCCTGAAAATCGAATATTAACCGATCATCATCAGGCAAAAACGTGAAACGTCCTAGTCGGGAGCAGCGGACACGTGCGTAATGTCTACATAATCAAGAAGCACGAGTGGACACTTCAAAGAATGCTAGTTTTACCTGATCCACTACTACCCTCCCCCCTCATACAAAAACATGAAAAACTATTATGTTGTTGAATAAATTTCCGCAGTTTACTCATTTCGATTTATATAACATTTTATAAACTGTTCTCTATTCACATTTCAGTTGATATATTCCATTTATCAGACGAGTAAAACATTTCTCATCCCGACTCCGTCTTCTTAATTATACTGATCTTGCCGATTCTGTTGCTAGTCTGTGTGTCACGCAGGACTCAAAAAGTAAAAAGAATTAGAGCGGCGGATCAAATATGGGGTACAGCAAAGGATGCTTGTGTGGAAGAACGCTGGCAAGTAATTAAGGCGTACGTACTAATCCTCCAAAACGAGTTTGCTCTTTTGAAGCGGCGAGAAGTGTGGGCAAACCTGCACGATGGAGGGCTGTGATTGGTAGGGCCATCAAATATTCTTTGGGAGCTTCCAACAGTCAACTGGCCTGGATTCGCTATGCCCAGTATAGAAACAAGATAGTGAACCCCTCGATCTGATAGGCTCAGCTATGAGATGAAGTTGGCCGTGTGTCAAGAAACATCCAAAAAAGTGCAACAGCTACGTGCAGTCTAAAGGCTCACTGAGGAATGCAACAAGACCACTGACAACCCATGACCATGGAGTTACAGCAGATAATCAAAGTAAGGGAAATGCTCTGGGTGGTTATTTTGGCAGTGCACACAGATTGGTTAGTGGGGTGAGTGGTGTACTAACTGCTTCTTATTACTGTTAACCCGTAATCCGAATTTCTATATTTTCACATTTTCTATTTCAGCGTATATGCTCAATCTATTGAACGAAAAAAGCCTATATTCTGGGCCTTTAATCTTCTCATTCTGAGGTGATGATTGTTTGGTCGAAATAAGATATACAATAAATAATCGCAATACGAAACAATTTATTCGTTCAACAATGGACAAAATTTTACGACCCGGACATTTCGATGCTGACCCTTCGTCACAAACGTCATCAACTGCCTGGAAACATTGGTTCCGCACATTCAGTACATTCATCTCTAAACCGTCAACGCCTGATTCGAACAAGCTCGATGTTCTCATTAATTACATCACGTCACCAGCATACGAATATACTGCCGAGTGCAAAAAGTACGAAACTGCAATCGCTCTTGAAAAAATTTACATAAAACCGAAAAACGAGGTCTTTGCTCGGCACGTGTTGTCCTCTTGTAAACAGGGAACAGGTCAAACTTTGGACCAGTTCCTACAAAAGCTAAAACTGTGAGCAAAAGACTGTGCTTTTAAATCTGTCACAGCCAAAAAAACCGCAACGACGCTATACGCGATGCGTCCATCAGTGGAATGCAATCTAACACGATTGGACAACGACTTCTGGAAAACAGGTCGCTGGATCTCGATACTGGTTACGAACAAGCTCGTTCGGTGGAAATGACTTGCCGTCAATCTCATTCATTTCACCCGTCTAATTCTTCGTATTCAGCCTCAACATGTAATCCAAATATGCTCAAGGAATCGCGCTCTCATCCGTCTGAGTCGAGCCTAGCGGCAACAACAGCAACTGATTGATGCTATTTCTGTGGAGATGTCAGACACCCTCGTTCCAAGTGTCCCGCTAGAAACGCTGTGTGCAAACTGTGTAATAAAAAAGGCATAACCAAAAGGTGTGTCGGTTAGCGACGCACACCAAAACTACGTCGATAACTAGTTCTTTGTTAACTCCCATGATATCAGCTTCCGCTCCACACTGCCGTTCCACTGCAGTAGTACAGGTTTTCACCAACGGGGTACCTCTTCAAGCTTTGGTAGATACCGGCAGTTCAGACAGTTAAATATCAAATTCTGTTGTTCAGACAGTGTTTGAAGATTGAAGGGTCACGCAGTTCCATTACCATGGCATCCACTAGTCTTACAACTTACACACATGGACATTGCATTGTGAAATTGTCTTACAAAAGTTCTAACTACCCTCTCTTTAAACTTTCCGTTCTGCTCAACCTCTGTGCCGATGTGCTTTTAGATCATGATTTCTTGCGTTTGCATAAAGTGCTAATAATCCCTTTTGGAGGTGAAAGTGAACCCTTTTCATTGTGTAACCTTACTACCGATCGTATTGACCCGACACCTGTTTCACAACCTATTACCCAATCGCACCCCGATCGCCATCAAATCACGACGACATTCCGCCGCAGATGAAGGCTTCATCAAGATGGAAATCGAACATCTACTAAAACAGCAAACCATAGAATCGTCCAACTAACCCTGGCGCGCTCAGGTACTGGTCACTACTAACGAACGGCAGAAACGCAGAATGGTAATTGATTACAGCCAGACAGTCAACCGATTCACGCTCCTTGACGCCTATCCACTCCCGAAAATCGATCAAATGGTCGAAAAATCTCAAGCTACGCAGTTTTTAGTGCTCTACATTTGAAATCTGCCTACTGCCAAATACCGATTCGGGAGGAAAACAAGGCTTTCACTGCATCTGATGCCTGTGGGAATTTGTTCCAGTTACGTCGGATTCCTTTTGTGTCATCAACCGTGTTTCGTGCTTTCAAATGATCATCAATCAGATTATCAATGCGGAATTCCTCTCAGGCACCTTTGCATACTGGGAAAATATTACTATTTGTGGTGAAGACGAAGAACGACACCAGAAAAACCTATCACGATTCTACACTGCTGTTGAAAAATACGGACTGACATTTAACGACAGTAAAAGCGAAGTCGGAGTAAAGCTGATTCGGTTTTTGGGATACGAAATTTCTCACAGGTCGATTAAACCTGATCCTGATAGACTTGAACCTGTTCAAAACCTACCGATTCCGAAAGATTTTAAGTCTCAACAGTACGTCATTGGGCTCTTCGCGTATTATTCACACTGAATATCACATTATTCGGATAAAATTCTAGTTTAACATCCGAATAATTCCCTCGCCGGAGGAAACTGCAACGTCCTACAAGCCCATGAAGGACGAACTGTCGAGATTCGTGATGTCAACAGTTGATCCAAAGTCACTAATCGTGGTCGAGACTGACGCTTCTGACATCGCTATCGCTGCAGCATAACACAGCGGTAGACCGGTTACTCTCTTCTCTAGGACATTGACAGCTAGTGAGCGACATCAATCATCGGTGGAAAAGGAGGCATGTGCCATTGTTGAGGCCATCCGAAAGTGGCGACATTACTTACTTAGTGTACACTTTCAATTAATTAAGGATCAAAGATCGGTCGCGTTTATGTACGATATAAATCACGGTGGAAAGTAAGGAATGATAAGATACAGCGTTGGCGTATCGAACTATCGTGTTACAGCTCCGACGTGGCTTACCGTCGCGGCGAGGACAATGAAGCAGCCGACACACTATCGTGTGGGTATTGCGGCTCCGCATGTGATAGTACTCTGAAGGATTTTCATGATAATCTATGCCATCCCGGAATAGTCCACTTGATACACTTTGTGCGACCCAGGGAGTTCCCTTTCTCAGTTGAGGATGTAAAGAAAACGGTGTCGAGTTGTCCTGTCTGCGCTGATCTAAACCCGAGATTTTGCAGAATACCTACTGTAAACATGATCAAAGCCACATCTCCATTCGAACGTTTAAATGTTGACTTCAAAGGTCCACTGCCTTCGGCTACTCTTAATAGTTACCTACTTACGATAATTGACGCGTATTCTAGATTTCCACTTGCCTTTCCTTGCCAAGACATGACAGCGTCAACCATCACTGACAGATTCTACCAACTGTTCTCTATGTTTGGCATGCTTTCGTACATCCACTCAGACCGCCGTCCTCCGTTCATGTTTGAACAACTGAAACATTTTCTTACATGCTGAAGGAATTGTGACCAGCAGAACGACAGCGTACAATCCACGGTCTAATGGGCAAGTAGAACGCCTAAATGGCACCATACGGCGTTGCATCTCTCTCGTCACTAAATCCAGGTTTCTGCCTATCACCGAATGGGAAACTGTCCTCCCAGATGCACTCCATTCCATTTGCTCGCTGTTGTGCACAGCCACGAACACCACCGCACATGAACGTTTGCTCCGATACAACAGAAAATCCACATCGAGAGCCTCTTTACCAAGCCGGCTCACTGTTCCCGGAGCAGTCTTCATGAGGTGCCATATCCGTTCGTCGAAGTATGAACCTGCTGTCAACGAAGTGGAACTAGTCGAATATAACCCAAGGTTTGCTCATGTGCGTCTACTAGACAGGCGGGAGGAAATAGTTTCTATTCACAACCTTCCTCCAAAAGAGCAGCAGCATCGTAATCTCGATGACGTGTTTGCGTCAGACAGATAACATATCAGACCGCCATACAAACACTGATGACCCCGTTCACACAGGAGTGCTAGGTCAACATATTCCTAATAACACACTACAGTCACCGTTCGCAGGCAAACAGCAAAGAGTACGGCCGTACAATCTCCGGAATCGTGAAGTGTAAACATTTGTAACTGCTGTAATCTAAATTGCCAAAATCCAACGGGGAAGATTGTGGTGTACTAATTGCTTCTTATTACTGTTAACCCGTAATCCGAATTTCTGTATTTTCACATTTTCTATTTCAGCGTATATGCTCAATCTATTGAACGAAAAAAGCCTATATTCTGGGCCTTTAATCTTCTCACTCTGAGGTAATAGTTGTTTAATTGAAACAAAATACACAATAGCTAATCGCGATACACAACAGAGCAAAAGTAAATGTTGAGGTCACCACTCTTCCATCGGTCATAAGTGATCTAAACCTAACAGAGGAGATTGTGCGCACGCATTTGAAAAGGCTAGATATCTATAAGTCTGCTGGGCCGGATGATATCCAACCTGCCATCATTGAGCCGCTGACATATTATATTTGCAGGTATAAAGTAATATAAGGACACTGGATCACAGCAGTTTGCCACCATGCCGGAAAACGCAATAGTGGTGGCTATACATGAAGCGGGAATTCGATCTGAAATGGAAAACTATAGATTAACTAGTCTAAACACCATTCTGTGTGAAGTGCTAAAGATCCTTCGGGCGCGCGTCTGTCAGCAGCTACTTGAGAACTGTATGCTTTACCCAGCTTAGCACGGAATTCCAAAAAAATTCCTGTGCTTTCTAGATGAAGTCGCTCACGGAGTGGATGAAAATGAACGAGTAGATGTATGTAATCTTGATTTTAGCAAAGCATCTGACTCGATGAACCAACAGACTCTGCTGCTTAAGCTGGGGTCACTTGATATAGGTGCACAGATTCAGGAATGGTTAGCGGACTTCCTCGCCGGTAAGAAACTTTACGTTTAAGTAGGTGATAGGAACTTTAACTTGGTAAAGGCCAAAAGTGGAGTAATGTTGGGATCCGTACTAGGCCCACTAATGTTTCTTCCATTTACAAACGACCTATTAAGTGACGTTCGGCGAGGATGCCGTACTTCACCGTTTCTCTTCAACTCCGTTATAGGTGGTTTCAAAGAGCCTTTGATGATGTTGCAAACGGTGGTGCGGAACTTCTACCGGGCGCCAGAGTTGTTGACTTAGATTATGCTGACCACGTCGCCTTGTTGGAAGACGACCCCAAAGTCGTCCAAGATGCCTTAAACAATCTAACCGTCGACGTCACTGAGTACGGCATGCACTTTGCTCCATCCAAGTGCAAAAATGGTTCTTCAAGACTGGTGATCAGATTCTCCTGCATTCACTCTTTGTGAGTAATGTTTGGAAACTGTCAGCAGCTTTGTGTACCTGAGCAGTTGCATCTCCACTGGTGGAGACATCAGAGAAGAGATCTCGCTGCGCATCTCTAAACCTCGTTCGGCTTTTGCCAATCTAAGGCACCTGTGGCGTCGTCCCGACATTAGGCTTTCCCCAAAGGGAAAAGCCTTTAACGCCGCAGTTCACTCGCTACTGCTTTGTGGATGCGAAACATGGCCAGTTCGAGAAGATCTGCGCCGGCTGACGGTATTCGACCACCGGTATCTACGATCAATCGTACGAGTATGGTGGCAGCACCACGTCCGTAATGAATAAGTGCAAATGAGAGTATTTGGAGTGGATTGCTTACCACTCAGCGTAACTTTTTCCCACCGTCGGCTACGGTGGCCAGGTCACGTCTTGCGGATGCCTCACCACGCTCTATTTTCGCCTACTGGAGAGGACTGGAAACAGCGACGTGACGGACAACCGGTGACCGCAGTGGGGCCTTGTCGCCTACTAGGTTGGAGCAAGAATGACATTGAAAACAGCTGGTTAGAGACGCTGGTGGGTATGGTCCGAAACCGGAGTCAGTAGTGCCGGTGCTGTATGGGATGTTGTGCCGGCTTCCCATCCTTCCCCTTCGTATTTAAAACCACAACAGATAGGAAAAAATCGAAATACCATGTGTGGGAAAACTTGCAACGAAAAAACCTTCCCGACCTCCTTATCCTCTCCCTTTTTGTTCATTGTTTTCTTACTATGCCATAGTCTCCTTGGAGCACTGTACCAGATCCGTGTTATATAATATATATATATATATAGATATATATATATATATATATGTAAACGACCTTAGTCTTGCAGTCACTTAGTTTTTTTGTTGCAGATGATGTCAGGTTAATGGGTGCTCAAGAGTGACAAGATCTGAGCAGAGACATGGTTGCTATCCCGAATTAGGTACATAAGTGGGACTTACATCCCAACGCACGGAAAAGTTATGTCATGGACAGAGGCAAGCTTAACAGTCGTGCACGACCAAGTCCTACTCACTATGGATGCAATCAACAGTTAGAAACCTCATTGGTTTTAAATATTTGTGTTGGCTGTAGCTCAGGTTGTTGGCCGTTATGTTTCGATCGCTGAGCTTGACGTTTAGATCGCAAACGTTTCATCGCCAATCGAGGTGAACACTGTGCAGGCATGGTCACCCGTCTACAAAAAGCGCCACCTGTTTGGATTTTGATCTGCGGAAAGGAGACTACGAGAGGTGGTAAACTAATGGAGCAGTTTGCCAGAGTTGATAAGACCAATAAAAACCCGAAACCGATCGGTTTTTACCATTACGCCGAACGGTCTTCACCGGTTTGTGGACGATTCCTGAACGGTTTCCGAACGGTTTGTGCCAATCACTTGAAATACGAGATATACTCCGTTAATTTCTGTCAGTTTTCTCGAATTACGTTTTACGATGCTTATATTTATCTCCCAGGTCATGATTTTTGAAATAATTGTTTTTATTTCACCTATTTTAAGGGTGTGATATAGAACAATCTATATAGGGTATTTCAGAGCATTTCGATGAATTAAGCCAATATATTTTATTAAAATGCCAACTAAGCGTTCCAAATTACTCCGGCCGTCGAATTTCGTCGTATCAATTCATTTCTGGTTCGTATAAAATGGCTACTAAACAGACTGATTGAAAACCGTTTGAAATCGATGTTATGAACGGGCTGCGTGCTACAAGGGTGGGTTGGCAACCAGGATCACTAGCTACTGTTCCTTGGTCTAGGACACTTCGACAGTTCTAAAACGATATTTGGTTTTAATATTTCGTATTTGCAAATGACGATCACTTAAAATTTCCTGGAACATAAATGAATGGGACTTTCGGTGTACATCAGCGCCGGTGTACACCGATACAGCGCCATTATCCGTATTTCGTTATTATTAACGGAAAACAAAATCCAATCAAAACGACCCTAGCATAATGTAGTCAATAATATTGACACGACATTCTTTAATGTCAACTGGATTTGCTCCTAAATCACGGTTTAGGTGGGCACCAAAACGAACCTTCGAACAGCCCAACAGGTAACGTCCACAGTGTGGTCTAGCTCAGTTCAGTTCAGTTCAGTTGTGGTCTTGAAGTCTTGAAGTACTACACGGGTTCCAGGCTTTAAGCCCAATTGTCCCGGTTCTTTAGGAAATCTTTGATCTTCTGTTGGATTCACCGAGCTGAAACGAGAGTAAAAAGAAGCGGGGGGGGGGCGGGGGTGGCAGCGAAAACAAGATACATATAACCTCATTCAGTGTCACACTGTGGACAGTGCCTTAAGCTGAGTGGGGGTGCGGCATTCATGAACATATATGCGATAAAAGACAACTATTTTGTTTGTTTTTTTTGACAAAGGGAATTATTGGGAGAGACCCAGGTAGATGTCTAGCTTTTTCTTGAAGATAGTTTTGTCCTGCGACAGAACAATATCTTCCGGAAGTGCATTCCACATGGTAATAACCCTATAGCTAAAAAAGTTATTCCTTAGTGAAGTGCGTGGCCTCGGTTTGAAAACTTTCCTGCTGTGACCACGGAGAGAGGAGGCTGGACAGACGGAGAAGAAGTAATCGCTTTGACCTGTTTCAAAAAGGTGAAACATCAAAAACAGACCACCTCTTACGCGTCTTACGTCAAGGGGATAGAGGTTGAGGAGTGAGAGGCGGACGGGATAAGGTAGATGGGATAGACCACTTACTGCCTTGGTGGAGGCCCGCTGAACCCTTTCTAGGATCTCACGGTCTCGGACAAGACCAGAGTGCACTATCTGACTACCGTACTCCAGCAGAGGTCGGATATAAGTGCCGAAAATTATGGGGAAATCATCCTTAAATATGCGCGGGAAGGACCTTCGAATCATGTTTAGAACTCGAAAGGCAGACTTGCTCGCAAGTTCGTGATGATGAGAGAAGGATAGGTTACAATCTAACCAGAAACCGAGCACCTTGTGTCCGTCAACCCTTGGCAGAGTGGCTGCTCCATTAATGGAAAACGTGTGACCAGTCTCTCTGCCGAAAGACATGCTCACGCATTTGTCATCATTAACTGGGAGGTTCCAATCCTCGGACCAGCGTTTTGTTTCATAAACTGCAATTTGCAGGTCTTTAACGCTTGAACTCCAGAGGGTTACATCATCTGCGTACATGGCAATGTTCGCAGGAAGGGCTGTCGGTAGATCGTTTATATAGATCAGGAAAAGAAGAGGACCTAAGACCGACCCTTGGGGGACCCCAGTTGTTACTGGGGAGGGTTGAGACAAAACATTCCCGACTTTAACCACAAAGGTGCGGTCGGTAAGGAAGCTACGTAGGATGGCCAACATGGAGCCTGTGATCCCGTACGTCTGCAGCTTATAAAGAAGAGGGGCATGTGGGACCTTATCGAAGGCCTTGGTGAAATCGATGAATACAGCGTGTGAGAGCTGGCCATCATCATAGGCTTTCGTTAGACTATCCATGACAGTAAGCATATTGGTGATGCATGACCTGCCAGGAAGAAACCCATGTTGGGACGGGGAGAGGATCTTATTTCTATGAAGATGGGAAAGAATCTCACTCTTAAGAATTCCCTCAAAAATTTTGCTAGGGATGCTAGTGAGGCTTATGGGTCTGTAACTAGAAGCAAGGTGTCTACTACCCAGTTCAGTTTGCACAGGACTTGGTGTGGCTAGAGCCAATCGTGTGTCCAAATAGTTGTGTTGTCGGCACGTTTCCGTAGCTCCCAACACTGCATGATTTTCTTTTTCTGAAAGGCAGGAATTTTGTGCAGTATCAGCCCTGGCAGAAAAAGGTGGAAACAATAAGTAAATTGCATCTGACCCTAAAAGCTGCTTAACATAACTCGGGGTATACTGCCACCCAACAAAGGTCTACTGCTTTCCTAAAAGCCTTCACTGTTGTGGTATTTATGACCTCTTCCGGGAGCTTATTCCAATAGGGTACCACTCTATTTGGGAAGTATTTCGCCCTCATTTGGAGCCTCGAATGTTTCCTTTGTAATCTAAGGCTATGCCCCCTTGTGCCTATCTCAGGGATCAGCAAAAAAAGGTCTTCTCGACTTATTCCTGACAGTCCTTTCATTACCTTGAAGGTTTCTATCAAATCCCCGCGAATTTGCCCTCTTTCCATCAAGAATAGGTCTATGGCACGGAGACGCTCCGTGTAGTTAAACCCCCTTTGCCCAGCCACCATTCTAGTGGCTAGCCCTTGCACTTTCTCCAGGCAGTCGATATCCTTCTGGTAGTACGGTTCCCAGGCCTGCACGCAGTACTCCATATGCGGCCTAACTATGGCCTGATATATCGGAACGAATATCTCCGGATCTCTACACGATATAATGGATCTAACTCGAAAGAGTTCCCTCCTGGCCGTATTGGCTGCTGAGGTGCACTGCTTTGACGGCTTAAAGCTGTTGTCCATTATAACGCCCAAGTCTTTGACCTGCGAGACCACTTGCAACGAACCCACACTATTCTCACTAGCCCCTAGATTTGTGGTCAAGCATTGACACTTGGTGACGTTTAGTGGAAGGTCCCATTTCCGTGCCCAGTTTTGTACTGCTAACACGTCAAGTTCTATATCTACTCCAGCTATCTTGACGTCATCGGCAAACATAAAGGTGGGGTTTGTAAGCCCACGTGCTAGGTCGTTGATGAAGATGAGGAAGAGCAGAGGGCCGAGCACCGAGCCTTGTGGCACCCCACTTGTTACACCTTCCGGTTTTGAAACATGGCTCCCCACCTTAACACTAAAGGTTCGCCCTGCTAAGAAACTACTTATCCATTGTCTTGCCTTTCCAACAATTCCCATGGACTGCAGTTTGACGTCCAGAAATCTGTGGTTCACGGAATCAAATGCCTTGTTGAAGTCCAAGTAACAGACCGCAATCGATTGCCCTTCGTCCAGAGGCTTGGTTACCTCATCGAGGAACAGCAGGAGATTCGTCAAACAGGATCGCCCTGCCACAAACCCATGCTGAGCATTTGATATGAGGTTGTGTTGAACCAAATGCCTAGAGATCTGCTTCCTGACTATTCGCTCCAGGCACTTACACAGTACTGAAGTCAAGCTAACCGGCCGGTAATTTTCGGCCTTTTGCCGGGGTCCACTCTTGTAAATGCCTACCACTGTTGCCCTCCTCCAGTCTCCCGGCACAATTCCCTCTCTAAGTGACGTTTCATACAGCTTCGTCACCGGGGCCTTCAGGACCTCGGCCAGAGGCTGAACGATTGCTGGATGAATCCCGTCTGGACCTGCTGCTTTGTTTCTATTCAAAGTTTGCAACTCCGCGTACACTTCTTCTTCTCCTACAGTAAGTTCGGGTATTGGAGGCGCCTGTGGGCCCTCCATTCTTTCCTCCAATCTACTTTCTGGTCGATTTATGCTCTTGAAGAATTCCAAGAGCGTATCAGCCTTGTCTTCGTCATTTAGAGCTAGTCGTCCCTCTGTTCCTTCCAAAGTTGCTACGCTCTCTCTCATACGTTTGCGAGATTGCACGTAGGCGTAGAATCGCTCTGGGTTTGTGCGGACCGACGCCGCTAACCGACGATCGAAAGCATATTTCTCCACTCTTTGGATCTCTTGAGTCCTGTTTCTAGCCATCTTATAGCTATTCCGTGCCCCCTGAGTTCTGTACAGCTTGTACGCCGCCCATCGTTGCCTACGAATAACTATGGCCTTGCGGCCTTGCACGGGACTTGGTGTGTCCAGTAGGTTGTGTTGTCAGCGCGTTTCCGTGGCTCCCAACACTGCGTGGTTTTCTTTTTCTGAAAGGCAGGAATTTTATGCAGTAGACAACGAATGGGGGAAGATATCTCAGGAGAAAAGTCTAGAGCCGAGCAAGACCTTGGGAGTTCAAGTATGTAGTGTGCTTGCAGACTAGCAGAACTCGCTTTTGTGAGGTTGTGCTCAAATAACTTCGGTCTCACTCCCAGAAGGTGAGATGTTTCCACTTTTGTTCTTCTTGGCGAGACTGGATCGGTGAGGGATAATACAAGACTGAACAGGCAAGAACTTAGCAATGGAGGGGCCGACCACAGTGCATGCGGCCGAAGGAAATCTGGAAGCTCCATCGAGCCTCGGTCACCGCTGGTCCTACGCAAACTGAACTGTGAAAGATAACGACCTTCGGTGTGGGTGAGTAAGTAAGTAAATGGCGGGCGGTTTCCCTTTTTGCGGGAGGTTTTCCGTCAAGGTAAGGGACAGGTGCTCTGATTTGGGGCATATCACCAGTGGTGTACCTCAGGGATCCTTCCCAGGCCCGAAGCCATTCTCGCTGTTTTATAACCACCTGGCGTCTGTCCTTCAGTCACCTAGTGCCATTTCGGCGGATGACAAGAAAGTTGTAGGACCTGAGGGTTGGGTAGACTTAGGAAGGGAAATATGAACCGTCCTAGCCTGGACATACAAGTGGGGATTACCGCCCAACACTGGGAAAACCATCTGTTTCCGAAGGCAACAGAAAGCCTGGCTGTCGTTTATGACCAAGGGCTGTTCACCAAAGAAGCATTCAGTATAGTTAAAGACTTCGGGGTCAACACGAGCAGTGACTTTAAGTGGTCGGAGCAGTCCAACCCTGTTGCACAAAGGGCTCGCCATGGATCTTCTAGACTGTGAACAACATCGTCTTGCTGGCAGCCGGGAATATTCATACCCACTTACGTGACAATAGTGCGACCCCACTTAGAAGTTAGTAGGCAGGTTTGGGCACCCCTCCACAAAAAGGACGCCGCCTGCTAGGAGAAAGTTGAACGACTCCCATCGCGATTGTTTCAAGGGTATAGGGCTAAGATGCATGAAGAAGGACTCTGTGATCTCGAAAGGTTTTCTTTGAAAAGGAGAAGACTTTGAGGAGTTTTCGTAGAAGCATTCAGAGTATGGAGCGTTCTTTCAGGCCAAAGACCTGATTGTCTATTCCAAGTGGCCTCAGATTCAAGAACAGGGGAACACGAAAAGAAGCTGACGAAATTTCGAGCCAGGTTGACGACCAGATCACACTTCTTTAGCAGCAGGGTAGTGGACAAATGGAAAGACCTGCCTGGTGCAGAGATAAGCCTTCAGACCGTTCCGTCCTCCGGGGGGCCATAGATCGTAAGTGGAAAGAGAATAACCCTGGTAGTTCATTTTGTGTATGTTCACTATATGGATGAAGGGTAGCACTATGGTTTGCCTGAGATGTATGGTAACGGAAATATTCGTTTGTTGAACATTGCCTCAATAAGAGCTCACGATGCGCAAAGCCGGTCGCAGATGATGTGTGATGAGGTCCCGAGCTGCCCTCTTGGTTTTAGGTAGGACTCGACGGAGTACACTGTGCGGTGTTGGGTGCACAATCACGGAAGGAACGCCAGAAGCTGGATTGAATGTGGCCGCTGATCGTCCTGTACAAAATGGACTGAACTGAATTAACCTTTTTAGCTTCAGGATTACTACTCTGCGGAAGGCTCCTCCGGACGACATTGTCCTCTCGCAGAGCGGAACTACCTTCAAGAAAAAGCTAGACCTCTGCCTGGGCCTTTTACGGTAATTCTTTGTCCACAGAAAACTGAAATGGATGTCCCTTATTGCACCTCCAATTCACTATATGTTCATGAATGCCCTACCCCCATCCCGCCTAAGTCAATGCCCATAGTGAGACACTGCTTGGTGTCACGTATACTTTGTCTTTGTTGCCGCCCCTGCCCCGCGACCCGCTTCCTTTTACTCCCGTTTTAGCTCGGTGAATCCAACAGATGGTTGTAGATTTTCTCGAGAACCGGGACCATTGTTCTCAAAGCCTCGAACCCGGGTACTGCATTCTGCACTTTTTTCCGGCTATTTCTCAAGCTACCATCCAGCTGACCCTCATGATATACGTCCACTCTTTTTACATCTGCACCTCATATTTACCGCATCAAATCCATACAGATCACTTTTGAAATCCCCACCACCTTTGCTTATTCCAATATCCTCTACCTGTTCTACGATGTGTTTTGTGCCCTGTTTGCTGACCATTCAACGCAGTGCAGCACAGGCTTATTAATTTATGATCCCCAGCAATGGATCCCGCTTGTTTCTGCACCATCCCCCGCTACCACCCTTTCCCATATCAATTTCCAGCCCCCTCCATGCATGCCTGATGGTTTTCAGATATCCCAAATTGGGCCACAGGCATTTCTTGTGTGCCTTTCAGTTTGGTCTGCTTTTCCATGTTCCACCATTGTAATGACAACTTTACGTCGCGGTGTTCTTTGACAGTTCCAAATCGTTTGACCTGTCACTACCCGATTCCTGTGGTCCTTCGCCACATCTCGCACCTGCATTGATCAAATAATTAGACCCATTCTTGCCTGTTCTCATCGATCCTGTCTTTCATCTTCACTCTTCCACGGACTGCTCCTCACAGTCTTCATCACTTCTGTGCTTTCGCATTCTATTTTCCTCTCCGTTGTGCTGCCATGTGCACTTGTCATGAAGTTAATCCACCACGATATCCCAAAGTTAATTCTACAACTATTTGATCTAACCTTACCTACTCCTACCGACTGATAATTTTTTTCTAGGAACCCATTGTTATTGCCCCTGCTTCTCTTATATATATATATATATATATATATATATATATATATATATAAACTTGAGCATATATATATATGTGTGTGTGCGTGAGAACGCGCTCTGCATCCTGCAGTTCCTCACCGGCCATTTCTCTTGCTATCATCCCAAAGACCGTCATCATAGGCATCCATCAATTCTACACCTGTGCCTCACATCTACCGTATCCAATTCTTCTAAATCGTTTTTGTCATCTGAGCATCCCTCTACGTCTTGCATTGCTCGCTGCTTATTTTACAGCGAGTTTTGTGCCCTGTCCGCCGACAATCCAATGCTTCGTTGATATATAATCCACTGCAGTGCACCTCACCTTTTTCTCCATCGTTCCTCGCTACTGCAGTTCCTTATATCGATTTTCAGCCTTTCTCATGTTTACCAGTCGGCCTCCATATGTAATTACCCAGACCAGCTATTCGGTCCATCTGACCTTGACTTTCAAACTCACCGGGTGTCCATTCAAGTCCGCTGCTGAGCTCATTTAAACTCCACACAATCTCTATGGTGTGCATACGTTTCTCCTATTTTCACCCTACCTTATTCTCCCTTCTGAGCCTTTTTAACCAATATTTTCATGAGAGTTTCCATGTTTCCATGAATTATATTTGTCCATTCCATCACCTGTATCAACAAGATCATGCATGTGGCATGCGTCGGGCGTCTCCGAAATAAACCAATATTATTAAGTCATCAAGACTTCAAGACCCAACTGAACTGAACACATCTTTCCCTGTGAGTAGCCGCGTGGTTTGAATCTTCCAATCGCTCTCGGTGATGCGCATTTTTGCATTGTTCGGCGAAATAACACACGTTAGTTCGCCCAAAGAAATGTATCTTCATAAGCATTTCGGCGCGCGCACTTTCTGAAGAGTTCGTTCTCCTCTAAAACCGTTTATACATCTTGGTGTCCTTTTTGGTGTTTTTGTTGGTGGCAATGCAACTGATACCGTATAGTGTCTCTTTTGATACTTTTTTACCGTTTTTTTCCAGCACTTGCTGTATTGTCCCATTTTTGGTCTAAACATTTGTTATTATCCTACTGGCGTTCGATACGGTATTTTCAAACTAACTCGATCGCCAGCGCCGAAATGAATGGAACAGATGTTGATCCTATCGACCGGGAGGTGAGCTGTGGGAACAAGGAATGCAGGGATTTGATGCAAGATGAGGGAATTCACTGCCATCAGTGTTGCCTTTGATATCGCTTGGTCGCTTATCGATAACTTCGTTAACATCCTTATAGTGCCGCGATATGATTAAATAAAAGAGAGAAAGGTGCTGCCCACCTCTGTCTCTAGTAGGCTGCTTCACGTGCTGCTTAAGTGCATGTAACCGGACCCACTACATAAACTTGTCGATCTTTGGCCTCCTTAGCGCAATCCTGCCTTCCTAGTTAACTTCCGGTAGGTCGAGATACCCTAATAAGACGATTTCCTTTGTCTGTGCCTGCACCGCATCCAGCACTTGCAAAAGCTGTGTAGCTAGCTGTACTCTGTAGATACAGATAACGCATACTGTTCGCATCTCGACCCTGATAAAGCAGGGTCTTGCCTGTACACCACCAGAGACCGAGTTGAACGGAGCCTATCAATGGCCTACGTCGGTCCGTATTAGTAGCGCTTCTCAGCTCACCTGCCTTCAATCTGTTCCATCGTAAATGTAGGCAGCGTAGCCCTGAAAGTGCATGTTAGTATTTGGCTTTATCTAAGTTTCTGTCCATACAACGACGTCAGGCTCCGCTCTCCGGGTAGTCATCTTCCCCCTTTTCCCCTGGAGGCTGCAGGTTCTTGTGTACCACGTTGACGGTTCCCTAGTCCTCGCTACTGACTTTATTGCAAATTTTACTGCTGGGGTACCCTCGGAAGCAGCCTTCGAGGCGATGCCCCGTTTTTTGCCTCTGTAGGTGTCCACGGTGCTGCTTCGTGAATATAAAGTGACTCTCTGGGTTTCGTAGCTTTAGCTTTCCCACCCACCGACCCGGTGTCGGGGTCCACATGCACAGCGGACGTTTCTTCCTTCTGAGTAGCCACACCGATTGCCCGGGATGGTCTTGCGACCACCTCGGCCCAACTGGCCTCCTCGGCTTTTCCCTCTAGTACCTTCAACTTCGATAGGTGCACTGGAGTCGATGTTTTGGGCTTGTCCTTCAGAATCGGGCTGGCTGGCTGCATCTTTTCATTACCAACCGGACTGGATGCCCCTTTTTGGTGTTCTGAACTACCTGAACTTTGATTTCTTGTTTACCGGCATCCAAACCCACATTTGGGACCTGAAATACCCCTTGGGCTTTAGGCGTTGACTTTCCAATAGGGGTCACCCCCAATTTTTGCTATATGGATAGTCGGTGGCTTCAGATCAGGTGTGCCCGTTCTCAACGAGACTATGGCCTTACCCGGTTTGACAAAAGCTATGCTGTTAGGTGTAACCCTAACTACTCCCTGTATGCTGCTCTCAACTGTTCCCGTCCTGGACAGCAGCAAATCTCTCCAGTAGACACTATGGAACTCAAAACCAGACGTCGTGGCGGAGATGGTTTCATTCCACGCCATGGTCCAATTACACGGCACTTGACCACTGGTGTCGTAGGAGGTGGACCAGCCATCCTAGGAACCTCAGTCACATGCCGGCGGTTCTTGTCCCTCCTGACTCTACCATTGTCGTTTACGGTTTATCCCTAAGATTATGAAATAGCTGTCTTCTACTTCAGTCCGCCTTGGCCTCCTTGTCTAGCTTTATGGGTTGCACTTCAGCATCAAGGCGTTTAACCTGCTCCTTGAGGGATTCTACTCCCATCAAAAGGCTTTTTACACATTGGTGAAACCTACTGCCTGTTTGTACTCTTTACCTTCTGGCTTGGGTTGTCTTTTATGTTTGCTGATCTAGCACACAGTCTTTCCCTTCCGCTAAGCTATGGATCGAATTCGCTCTCTCTAGTCTTGTTTCCAGTCTCATGTTTCTGTCCCCTTAACCTGTTTCCCCCAGAATAATATGCAAGCGCTCGCTTGCGAAAGCGAAGCTTTGGGCACATATCCACTTGAGCGATGAGCACCTAATTTGCAGCTCATAGTCTTTCTCTACCAGCTTGGAGCATTTCTGGCGATATCAAAGGCAACACTGATGGCAGTGAATTCCCTCATCTTGCATCAAATCCCTGCATTCCTTGTTCCCACAGCTCACCTCCCGGTCGATAGGATCAACATCTGTTCCATTCATTTTGGCGCTGGCGATCGAGTTAGTTTAAAAATACCGTATCGAACGCCAGTAGGATAATAACAAATGTTTAGACCAAAAATGGGACAATACAGCAAGTGCTGGAAAAAAACGGTAAAAAAGTATCAAAAGAGACACTATACGGTATCAGTTGCATTGCCACCAACAAAAACACCAAAAAGGACACCAAGATGTATAAACGGTTTTAGAGGAGAACGAACTCTTCAGAAAGTGCGCGCGCCGAAATGCTTATGAAGATACATTTCTTTGGGCGAACTAACGTGTGTTATTTCGCCGAACAATGCAAAAATGCGCATCACCGAGAGCGATTGGAAGATTCAAACCACGCGGCTACTCACAGGGAAAGATGTGTTCAGTTCAGTTGGGTCTTGAAGTCTTGATGACTTAATAATATTGGTTTATTTCGGAGACGCCCGACGCATGCCACATGCATGATCTTGTTGATACAGGTGATGGAATGGACAAATATAATTCATGGAAACATGGAAACTCTCATGAAAATATTGGTTAAAAAGGCTCAGAAGGGAGAATAAGGTAGGGTGAAAATAGGAGAAACGTATGCACACCATAGAGATTGTGTGGAGTTTAAATGAGCTCAGCAGCGGACATGAATGGACACCCGGTGAGTTTGAAAGTCAAGGTCAGATGGACCGAATAGCTGGTCTGGGTAATTACATATGGAGGCCGACTGGTAAACATGAGAAAGGCTGAAAATCGATATAAGGAACTGCAGTAGCGAGGAACGATGGAGAAAAAGGTGAGGTGCACTGCAGTGGATTATATATCAACGAAGCATTGGATTGTCGGCGGACAGGGCACAAAACTCGCTGTAAAATAAGCAGCGAGCAATGCAAGACGTAGAGGGATGCTCAGATGACAAAAACGATTTAGAAGAATTGGATACGGTAGATGTGAGGCACAGGTGTAGAATTGATGGATGCCTATGATGACGGTCTTTGGGATGATAGCAAGAGAAATGGCCGGTGAGGAACTGCAGGATGCAGAGCGCGTTCTCACGCACACACACATATATATATATGCTCAAGTTTATATATATATATATATATATATATATATATATATATATATATATATAAGAGAAGCAGGGGCAATAACAATGGGTTCCTAGAAAAAAATTATCAGTCGGTAGGAGTAGGTAAGGTTAGATCAAATAGTTGTAGAATTAACTTTGGGATATCGTGGTGGATTAACTTCATGACAAGTGCACATGGCAGCACAACGGAGAGGAAAATAGAATGCGAAAGCACAGAAGTGATGAAGACTGTGAGGAGCAGTCCGTGGAAGAGTGAAGATGAAAGACAGGATCGATGAGAACAGGCAAGAATGGGTCTAATTATTTGATCAATGCAGGTGCGAGATGTGGCGAAGGACCACAGGAATCGGGTAGTGACAGGTCAAACGATTTGGAACTGTCAAAGAACACCGCGACGTAAAGTTGTCATTACAATGGTGGAACATGGAAAAGCAGACCAAACTGAAAGGCACACAAGAAATGCCTGTGGCCCAATTTGGGATATCTGAAAACCATCAGGCATGCATGGAGGGGGCTGGAAATTGATATGGGAAAGGGTGGTAGCGGGGGATGGTGCAGAAACAAGCGGGATCCATTGCTGGGGATCATAAATTAATAAGCCTGTGCTGCACTGCGTTGAATGGTCAGCAAACAGGGCACAAAACACATCGTAGAACAGGTAGAGGATATTGGAATAAGCAAAGGTGGTGGGGATTTCAAAAGTGATCTGTATGGATTTGATGCGGTAAATATGAGGTGCAGATGTAAAAAGAGTGGACGTATATCATGAGGGTCAGCTGGATGGTAGCTTGAGAAATAGCCGGAAAAAAGTGCAGAATGCAGTACAGGTATATATATATATATATATATACTACCCGGGTTCGAGGCTTTGAGAACAATGGTCCCGGTTCTCGAGAAAATCTACAACCATCTGTTGGATTCACCGAGCTAAAACGGGAGTAAAAGGAAGCGGGTCGCGGGGCAGGGGCGGCAACAAAGACAAAGTATACGTGACACCAAGCAGTGTCTCACTATGGGCATTGACTTAGGCGGGATGGGGGTAGGGCATTCATGAACATATAGTGAATTGGAGGTGCAATAAGGGACATCCATTTCAGTTTTCTGTGGACAAAGAATTACCGTAAAAGGCCCAGGCAGAGGTCTAGCTTTTTCTTGAAGGTAGTTCCGCTCTGCGAGAGGACAATGTCGTCCGGAGGAGCCTTCCGCAGAGTAGTAATCCTGAAGCTAAAAAGGTTAATTCAGTTCAGTCCATTTTGTACAGGACGATCAGCGGCCACATTCAATCCAGCTTCTGGCGTTCCTTCCGTGATTGTGCACCCAACACCGCACAGTGTACTCCGTCGAGTCCTACCTAAAACCAAGAGGGCAGCTCGGGACCTCATCACACATCATCTGCGACCGGCTTTGCGCATCGTGAGCTCTTATTGAGGCAATGTTCAACAAACGAATATTTCCGTTACCATACATCTCAGGCAAACCATAGTGCTACCCTTCATCCATATAGTGAACATACACAAAATGAACTACCAGGGTTATTCTCTTTCCACTTACGATCTATGGCCCCCCGGAGGACGGAACGGTCTGAAGGCTTATCTCTGCACCAGGCAGGTCTTTCCATTTGTCCACTACCCTGCTGCTAAAGAAGTGTGATCTGGTCGTCAACCTGGCTCGAAATTTCGTCAGCTTCTTTTCGTGTTCCCCTGTTCTTGAATCTGAGGCCACTTGGAATAGACAATCAGGTCTTTGGCCTGAAAGAACGCTCCATACTCTGAATGCTTCTACGAAAACTCCTCAAAGTCTTCTCCTTTTCAAAGAAAACCTTTCGAGATCACAGAGTCCTTCTTCATGCATCTTAGCCCTATACCCTTGAAACAATCGCGATGGGAGTCGTTCAACTTTCTCCTAGCAGGCGGCGTCCTTTTTGTGGAGGGGTGCCCAAACCTGCCTACTAACTTCTAAGTGGGGTCGCACTATTGTCACGTAAGTGGGTATGAATATTCCCGGCTGCCAGCAAGACGATGTTGTTCACAGTCTAGAAGATCCATGGCGAGCCCTTTGTGCAACAGGGTTGGACTGCTCCGACCACTTAAAGTCACTGCTCGTGTTGACCCCGAAGTCTTTAACTATACTGAATGCTTCTTTGGTGAACAGCCCTTGGTCATAAACGACAGCCAGGCTTTCTGTTGCCTTCGGAAACAGATGGTTTTCCCAGTGTTGGGCGGTAATCCCCACTTGTATGTCCAGGCTAGGACGGTTCATATTTCCCTTCCTAAGTCTACCCAACCCTCAGGTCCTACAACTTTCTTGTCATCCGCCGAAATGGCACTAGGTGACTGGAGGACAGACGCCAGGTGGTTATAAAACAGCGAGAATGGCTTCGGGCCTGGGAAGGATCCCTGAGGTACACCACTGGTGATATGCCCCAAATCAGAGCACCTGTCCCTTACCTTGACGGAAAACCTCCCGCAAAAAGGGAAACCGCCCGCCATTTACTTACTTACTCACCCACACCGAAGGTCGTTATCTTTCACAGTTCAGTTTGCGTAGGACCAGCGGTGACCGAGGCTCGATGGAGCTTCCAGATTTCCTTCGGCCGCATGCACTGTGGTCGGCCCCTCCATTGCTAAGTTCTTGCCTGTTCAGTCTTGTATTATCCCTCACCGATCCAGTCTCGCCAAGAAGAACAAAAGTGGAAACATCTCACCTTCTGGGAGTGAGACCGAAGTTATTTGAGAACAACCTCACAAAAGCGAGTTCTGCTAGTCTGCAAGCACACTACATACTTGAACTTCCAAAGGTCTTGCTCGGCTCTAGACTTTTCTCCTGAGATATCTTCCCCCATTCGTTGTCTAGAGTTACTTCAAATGACCACTTTTTTGAAACTCATCGGCTCCTCGTTCGGCCGGTTCCACATTCCTGACACCCTACGAAGGGAGTTGGCCCTCGTCTTTGGTCTTAAGCCCGCCTTCCATATTTTCATGACGCTTCCTCTTGTTATTTGGCCGTAAAGGCACCACGAACACATCTATGGCTTTCAGTCCCGTTGCAATCCTTGGAACTGTGAAGTCCCTAGTGAAGTCCCCCGTTAACCTTTCCCTTTCTAGAGATAATAGTCCCATAAACTGCGGTCTGCTACCTCATTACTACCTCGCTGACCGTCTACCGTCGTGGTAGCTGGCGGCTGGAGTTTTCAAGAAACGGATTTCATCTTTTTTAAGGGATTGTGCTGAAGCTTTTACACAGTGTTCGAAATAAGACCTCACTTTTGCTTTTACAGGGGTAAGAACACATCTACTTGTTTTCGGCAAATGGTCGACCTAAATCTAAAGTTTTTCACGAGCTCCAGGGCATCGAGCTTCCTCCGCTCCGCTCCTCTCGTCCGAATTCTTTTGTCATGACAACATCCAAATGTTCCGTTCGCTTCTCCGCATCAGTCGTGAGTGGTCGGTCCCCCCACCCCTATTATGGCCAAGCCCATCGATGCCGTGGCTACCGGATGACTTTCTTCTTCATCCGAGGGCTTTTCTTACATATGCCACTTTAACACCTCGATTTCAGTGACTAGTAGTCACGTCAAACACGATCCAACCGACTTGACATCGTCAGCTTATATGAAACATGGGAACTCCAGCGCTTTAGCTGAACCATTTATATAGAACAGCAATTGAGGTGCCTCCGGAAGTGATCTCCGATGGACCTCACTTGTCACTCACGCTGACTCAGATTTGGCATAGCCGACCCTAACTTAAAACGTCCTTTCGGTCAGGAAGTCAGACTCCCAGCTACGTGAATGCCCATCTACCCCGTAGGTCCCGAGCTTACCCAGAATAAGTCGGCTTTTTACTGAGTTGAAAGACTTACTGAAGTCTAGAAGGCAAATTTCCACTATTTCTCCTTCACCAGCTTGTGTTTCGACTTCGTCCAAGAACCCGAGAAGGTTCGGGAGACATAATCTTCCCTTTTAGTACCCATGCTGTGCCCCCTCAAGCAGCTGGTACCCTTCCCAATGCCCCCGGACGTGTTTTCTAAACAGTTTCTCCAAGCATCTGCAAAGGGTACCAGTGAAGCCTACAGGTCATAGCTTTATTTCAGTGGGCGCTTTTTGTTTTGGGGAATAGGCTCAATTCCCTCTGCCTTCCTGTCGGCCAGCAGCACACCTTACCTGAAAGTGGCACGAAAAGGCCAAAAGACATACCCACTTGCTCCAGCCGCCAGAGGTTCCATGGTGGCCATGTATGAGCTATCTCGCGTGGCTAACGTTTTACTTTCAACCCATCTAGTATTACTCTCGCCGCCCTCATCGTCTTAAGCCTGCGTGACATGTATTGAGCTCCTAACTGGTCCTCTGGTGCTGATTGATGCCATTATCCCTTCGATGCATACTTTTGAAGTATCTGGTGAGAACCTCTGTTTAAGTGTGTCATTCGCAAACGTCCTTCCCGTCTTTTGATATTAAAATTCCGACTCCATTTCTAGGGGTACCTTTCGATTGGAGCATATCCTGAACATCGCTTATGGCTTTTGGTTAGCCGATTTCATCATCATCATTAGCTCAAAAGTTCTTTTTGCTCTTCTCTGTAACTTGGTAGCTACGTTTTGGTACGCCGCCTATTGCAATTGCTTTTCCTCACATCCGACTGTTCTAAACTTCTGCCAGCCCTTATCTTGTCTCCGGATAGATTTTCTAACCACCGCGGTCCATCATCACGGTTTGTTCTTGAGCCTGAGGTCTTGCAGTGGGGCAAAGTTGCACTACAAATGCAATGGGCAACGCCCAGTGGTCTACCACTTTTTGCCTACAGCAGCATTTTCATTGCCAACTCCTCAGTCCAGTTTAGCTGCTTCTGTATTTACCTCGGAAACATTACGCTTTCCGCAATTCCTATGAAGTTTTTCTATGACCCACGAATGTTTCTAAGCTTGACGAATATGTAATGTCTCTTGCGCAAAGGTGGGCAAATGCCTACCCCATCTACGTAGGTTTCATATTTGGTGATCAGCGGGTAAAAAGGGATGTGTGGTTTCCCGTTGTGCTTCTGGTATTTCCCCTTTTGTGCTGAGAAAGGTTTCCCCGTGGAGCCAATGGATGTCTTTCCTCTCCGCTTTACCGCGGCTACACATTTCAGTCCCCCGTTACACTCCTGATAGGTTGAAGCTTCTAAGAATCGACACCGCATTTGCTGTTGCCTCTTGATGTCCGGTAGCCTGTGCGGTTTTTGTGTCGTCTTCCCTTTCCTAGCTTGAGTTCCTGCACGCATAAAAGACCACGGCTTTTCTCAATGGCGTTTCGACTAGCAGAGAGCACAGATGTCTGTTTATTTCACCCAAGCAGCCTTCCTAAACCCTTGGTCTCGAATCTTCTATTCTAAACTCGTACTCCTCCTATAGCTCCTACCTCATTCCAGTTTTTCAATCGTTAACCGTCTCTCATGACCCTCCCCTGTTACCATTGGCGCTATCGGAGGAGGCTCGCTGGGATCATTTCCATTTCCAGTGTACAATAATTGTCTTCCTTGCGATATATCACTTTCTCCCGTTCTTATTTGCTGGCTATATAAAAATCTTTTAGGAATACTATCCTAAGGAACTTAACGACTCAATTCGCAATAAAGAGTACGATCTAGAACGCCTTGACTGATAGCGCCACCCCGGGAAAATAGAACTCCCCGTTGGAAAATGCATCTTCATGACCCAACACTTTGAAGCCTCTCCACACTCTGTTCTTGTACACAACTCCCCTATTATCCACAACCCATCAGTACGAGGCCTTGGGACGAATTCCTTGTGCACCCTAAGCTTCTCGGAGCACTTACCTCTCCAAGCTGCCAAGGCTATGAAGCACTTGGGGTTCTTATATAGATCACTTATCCCGAGCAACATAAAGCTTCTTTTGTGCCTATCCTATGTCCCACTCCGCCTGGAGCACGACCCTATCATCTCCACTAATTCTCTTCAAAACCACAGAATAACTCTGGAGAGTGTACAACACTCACTCATGCAGCAACTGCTAGGTTGATCTATCACGCTTCGCTATAAAGAGCACCGCGTTGTCCTCCACACTGAACCTCTTTGGCTGTGCCGCATAAGGCTTAACATGCGCCCCCTCCACAGGTTTATTCATCTCCTGTTTCTAGCTACCCGCTACGTTCTTGAATTCTGACCCTTTCAACCCCTATTACCCACACTAACTTACGTTCACACTTCTTCATCACAGTGAGCTCTAAATTATGAAATGAATTACCGTTAGACACACGCAGTTCTACTTCCAGCCATTGGTTTAGAAGTGCGTTGGATAAATTCCTCACGCTCACCCAAACCTTACAGCTCCTCAATTTAGACGTACCCGTTGACCAAGCCTATGAGAAGGGTCTATACTTTTGAATCGTGCAAACACCGGCGGTCTATGACTGACGAAATTGGGTAGAACTTCTTAGTTTTTCTGCCTTCTGCCATTAAAAGGCTAGTCCCAGAGAGCCACTGTCTATTACCTTTGCCCCTTGTATCGATTCCCATTTATCCTCAGCAGGGAGCATCCCAGGCTGCCCTCCTCTACTTTTCCTCTATTTCCAGACCCCCATTCTGGCGTGCATTTCTCTCGATGACTCTCATTGCTCTGGAGACTATACTGGTCACTGACCTGGCCTATACGTCTACCTGACCATCGGCTATTCGTACGCTACCCGACCGATGCCCCCTTGGTTACGTTCCGGGATCCCCTGACGCCTGGTCGCCTGATCGCGGACTACCTGATACCTACGGCCGTTTGGCCCGACCAAGAAAACTCATGCCAATCCCAAAGATGCGACGCGCGGTCAGATCCACCGCTTTGGCCGGTGCACATCAGACATACAGGCCGTGTGCAACGATGTGCGGGGGCAACTAGGCTCGCGGATCGCACCTACTGTCACCAGAAGTTGTTTTCAGGTTAGGTGTCCAGCGCACAGCCAGCCCCGCCCAATAGGGCCAGTTGCGGATTGTAAAACTGCTTCCCCGGCATCTTATTGCTGCCCCTGGCTGCCTCCTCCAACGTTACTGAACAAGGTTTACCGTACACCCGATCAAGCTTCGAATCAACATGTGCACATATACCCTTTCGGCTCAGGAACGTACTCTACCATTTGCGACTACTGACATTTATCTCCATCGACTTGTCTTCTACTTGTCTGAACTGATCCCATGTTTACCCTCATTCTACCCAGTACGGTTATCGGATTTCGTACCACAAAATATGGAGCGGTTTTACTGTTCAGATGTCTTTATGATGAACATCCCAGTTTCTGATACATATTTGAAGAGACCATTCATCCAAGGGGAAACTTGTATTTCACCAATCCATCAATCCAAACAAAATTATCATCTAAAGATCAGTTTCTTACCCGCCAACAATACCACAAAAACACGAAATGGTCCTCCTTCCAGCGTTTCATCTGCGTGACACCAGCTCTATGTTCCATTGTAACCCTCTGTTGCACCTCCTCTCATTCAGTCATTTGCATTCCATGGCGGTCGCATTGGCAATGAAGCTTCAACAGCCCAGGACATAAATAGTTCGATTACCCCCCCAGCTTTCCATGCTAGGCTTCGGTATATCCAGCTATGCAATCACCTGCACCTCCTGAGACCAGTTCATTTAAACTACTTTTATACGACTGTATCAATCCACTTTGTCCACCTCCCGCATACAATTTGTTACCAACTTTAGATGCTGCCCTGCTATTCACCATTAAACCCAGCCAATTCCATGATTGTATCACATTTCCCCGATCTACCAACCGCTGCCGCTGTTCCACCAAGATAACATGGTCGGCCACCTGCACCACTATCCATTGAGTGCTTTTTCTACACTTTTAGCTGAAAATCAACTACTTTTAATTTAGGCTGCAGTGAATCCGTTTGTCCCCTCCCCAAGTCTTAGGTAAGACTTTCCTCAACGTACCCAGTCACCCAATTATCTGCGCTTGAATGTTCCAGTGATGTACCACTTCAAGTTTCTTCCGTCGGATATCATACATATATACCATTATTACGCCCACTTCGTTGTAAATTTGTATTTCCTATTTGTCAGTCTTGTAGTCACCCCTATAAACCTTTGGTTTAACTTTATTTCACCCAGCTGTTACCCATTGCCGTTTTACCGTCAGACCTCCACAATTGAGCATCTGTGTCAAAGAACACTGCGAGTGCAACTTCTCAGAACCTTTACTGGGCATGAACTACTCTTATGCCAAGGTTGTTTCCAAAGTGCCTCATGTCAGACTCTTACCAGCATATCCCGTCAAGCCATAGTCTACATGTATTGACAGTATCATTTATGCACCACCCCCATATGGCCCCATAAGATCATAGTATATCAACTCCTCTGTCCACCCTCTTGTCAACTTGCGTTCACCAACTAACCCGAAACGAACCCTTTATTCGAATCTTATTTCACTCACTCGTCAACTGTCGTCAATCTGTTCCACAAGGTTCCCAGGCTCTGGCATCTACATACACCTCTTTATGGGGGCATACTCCACAACCTCTTGATGAGTAGTAAGTACTACTTCAGTGGAAGATCGGACTCTGTTTTACTTACGCAACTCCCCTCCTCGGAGGACACCACAACTCCTTCGGTACTATTTATCTGCTACTTTTCGGGTCATTTGAGCTATTGGTTGAAGTGCACGTCCGTCATCACCAAAATATTTTTAATTTTTCGTGAGTGCTTCTTCGAAGTTTTTTGTCAGTTTACTCATCCCCGCGACTCTAAATCGATTCTACCCGAAATACTGCGCATTCTTACTTCGTCCCCGCCTTACCACGTTATGTATTTCGATCGCGAAGCCAACTTCAATCACCACTAGGCAGAGTGTCCATCTGACCTTGAATCTCAAATTTGTCGGGCATTCCTTCATGCGGCCGCTCCAACATATATACTTTTGTGCTGCACACACCCAAATGGATATCCAAGGAACCTTTTCGTGACTTCACTTGTATCATATGATCATACAACCAGGCACGCTTCATGTGTCCCCAAAATAAACCAATATTATTATTTTTTTCTTTCACTGTTAACCTAGACGTCCAGCCGATCACTCCCTGCTCCACCCGTGAAAGAGATTGGGGTCCCGCTATCCCGAAAGCTAGACCGCCTATGGGACACGTCTCATTCATGCTGACATATTCCAGTCTTTGGAGTAGACTCCTCATTGAAATCCGTTGACGTGTCCCCCCATCCACTTCAGGGCATCAGTAGCGCATTACCTCACCGATGATAATGCATTTATGTTGACTGCCACTAGTATGTCTGAGGCTCGGGCTGTCGAAGTAGGACCTGACTACTAGCTTAGCTTTAAACCTCATTCTATATGCCTCTTTCCTCTGAGAAACCTCTCACACTCTGTCACTTCTTGAACCTCACGATTCGCTCTTTTTACTAGCTCTCTCCATAAACAAATCAGCCGCTACCAGTCGATCTCCATCTCTAGTTACTGTCCTTATCATTCGGTTAATAACTGTCTTCCGTCCCTGCAGTCTGTTCCACAGCATCTATAATCAAATTTCGCGTATCTATTCACATATAGGCTTGCTCATTCCTGATTTTCTTCTCAACACTTACTCCCGGTAGGACTCTGAATAGTCTGATACTAGATCCGTGCAAACTTCCTTCTACGTTTGTCGCTTAAAGCTAAGACCCAGTTCCTACCGTAGTAATGGCCTAGTTCTCTTCTTGCTCACTCTATCTTCCACCCAAGTTCTTTCATGATTCTGTCGTTACATCTCTCTGAATCCGAAGCCAGCACAAAAGCCAGGCTGCAGCCCATTTTTTATTTCAGAGCCTGCCGACCAACGAATTTTAGTCCATCCTTTCTCATGAGCAACAACGTGGGACACTTTCCTCGATGGATTTAAAAACTGGACAATATACACGGTTTGGTATTCGTACATCACTCGTATGGTCTTCGAATGTATCTGCTTTCTGGAACTCCCGAAACCCGGCTATCAGATCACTGTCTGCTCTGCTGGACTCACTGCCACAACTATTTCCAGTCCCTATGAAGCAGGACGCGGTCAGATCCGTAGCTTTTGCCAGTGTACATCGGGCGTGCAGGACGTCCGCAACTAGGTGCGGGCTTAACTGGGTTTGCAGATTGCACCTCCTTCACCAAAAATGGTTTCGATGTTACGTGTTCAGCGCACGGTCAGCCCCACCCACTAGCACCGTTTGAGAATTACTAAACTTCATCCTTACACTCATGTTATTGCTGCCGATATGTCATTTACTCCGTCCTCTCTAACTATTGGTTTTCCATTGAGCTCCCTCTCAATAATGAGATAGGAGCCTACCTTTTCATGCCCGGCAAATTTTACCACTACGGTTATGTACCCAATAACATGTGGCGTTCATTTCCACCAGCCAACCCTCTCCTCTTTTTGACAAGCTATAAAAGCCCATGCTATTGTTCATCGATTCTGTCAAGCACCTCACGGCTTATATTCCCTGCTTCTCACGTGTAACTGTGCTCCCGTCCCTTCTGTAACATTGCTCATTCGCGAAGTCAGATCTCTTGTCCACTATTCATTCACTGGTACGTTTACCGTCACTGTTCATTTTCTCACCTTAATCCACAAACGACGATCTTTGCGGAAATACATTTTGTAGTTCTTCAGGGGTCAGAAATGTGAATAACGATTATTTGCCCTCTCCGCCAGTCCAAATGCTCATTTACCTAGTGTCTATCGATCGCTTCATACTGATCTCTTTGTGCACCCTGATCACTTCACAGACATATTTGTCATGCGGCTCTGCCACTATCATTATCTCAAGACACCTTTTAAGATGGTCATAAAGTTCTACACTTAACTTCCACCTGCAACAACATCAGCTTTGCATGCTATTCGCCCATGCACTCACTTTTCAAAGTATTCCAGGTGGGTCCTCCATCCGGTTACCGCCTAATGCGACAAGATCAAGGCCATCCCCGCGTGAAATTCAGGTTGTCTCCTTTTCGTTTTTTCGCTTATACCACTGTTTAGACTTGTAGCTGTGTCCACCCTAGTACATACCACCTAATAACCTGAAACCGTCACCTAGTTGTGTAAACAACTGCGGCACACCACCGTGCAGACGCTAGTACTTATCGCGAGTTAGAGTTATAGACTATATTGATTAGTCACCGCCCCAATTCCATTTAATCACACTCTACATGGCTTATCTAGCAAGCCTCCCCTGATTCTCGCCACAGTAAGATCTACCTAGCATCTTTACATCCCACCGGTATAACCCAACTCCTACCTTATTTTCGCTACGCATCCACCGGTGCAACTCCTGAACTTTCTGTCCCACTGTGCCTCCATTCATTTGTTTTTTGCCATAAGAGCGCACTTTCGTTCCACCCGGTCCACCGACCCCATAGTTACAATATACTCTCCCGTAAAACCTGCTGTTGTGATCCAAGCAACGGCTAAGTACCCACGGTATCCTGTAAGGTTCAACCTGTGCACACCACACAGAAAAATTTCTTTTATCTCACCATTCCTCATTGTCCCAAGTCTCCTAACCCCAATTGTATATATAGTGGGTCATACAGCTCACTTCCCATACCACATTGCCGCATAGGTCTCATCTAGACCTTTGCGCACATAGCACCCAGGCACACTCCTGGTCTGCTCAGATCTTTGGCTTGTCTCTGTCTAGTTGACCGATTTCCTGCTACCCTTTTTACCTCCGTCATATATTCCTACTTATCATGCCATCCCGGTCCCCAAACAGTACTCGGAAAATCCGTATTGCTAAAGCTGGCAAATCCAAACACACCCAACCCCCCCCCCCCAAATCCAGGCCGTGCTCTGTCACCCTCGTTAACGTCGACGGTGAAGCTTCTAATAGTCCTAATGGCCTTAAGCAGAGTTTCGTCGAACTTAGCAACAAGGTCGAGCTGATTGGTGAAATCCTTTCAAAGGTTTAACCCCTGGCTACTCTCCTCGATCCTTTAGCCGCTACATCGTCCAAGAACTTGGTTTCGGTGGGACACCTCCTCGACTCCGTGTCTACTGAAATATACCACCGCATTGCCAAATCCAAGAGCGCAGTGGTTTTTAATGTTCCAGACCGCTTACCATTTTACTTGGCGAAACACAACATACTAAGTTCGTGCAACATGGCTCACTATAGATGCCATTGCAGGAGGCTACCTAAAAAGTCCCAGCGACATAGTTGCCCCCTGCTTTTCCAATTCATGGACGACCTAACAGCTACAGAGTCCATTAGCAACAAGTCGACATTGGCTGCCCTTTCTCCGTATAAGGACATCAAGATATTCTCTGATGAAACCCCCTTCCAGCGGGAAATATTTCGTTCGCTGGGAAGTAACTCCGCCTTGCCCATGCAGGCTGACCCCACTGTAACCGACATGAAGGTTACCCAATGCCCCTCTGTCAAGAAGTCAAAGGAGAGCCCAACGCATCACCCTGCCTGCCTGCAAACTGTCGACTTAGATGTTCCTTACTCCCCACCTCCGGTTCCGCTTCCACACAAACGCCCTTTTTTACCATCTCCCCCAATAGCCTCTACTAGCAGTAGCTCTCGCTGCCCGACCACAAGCCCCAAGCGGCACTCCACTTCAGTATTAAACCCGTACTCCCCCATCATAGTCTCAGAGCCAAGACAAGACCCTGGTACAACCATCAGCCCCCGCCGTACTACTTCCAATCCGTCCTCCGAGCCGTTGACAAGTGTTGTCACCCGCAGCTCTCGCTCTAACGACTCTACCAACCACCCACCAGCTGCTAGCTCGGCCGCAACACTTCGTTTCTATCCCCATAAGTGCCGCTCCAATCCCGTCATAAGCCTACCTGGTACTCCTACCAGGTCCGCACTTGCCCAACTAATAACCCCACCCATTGCCCCCCACTCTCAATCGGCTTCTGCTTATAGCGTACTCTCGGATCCTCCAGGTGATAACCAACTGGGCCACAATCCGGATTCGTCTAACGCCATCGTCCCTTTGCGTAGGAGTGACCTCCAGGGCCTTGCCAGTGCCACTCACCCTTCCATTGCCTCGCACCCCCTTCCACTGCCTTTCCCTCTCTCTGATCGCATGGGTCACACCAATCCTCCATCTTTGTCGCTACCGTATATCCCTTCCTGCCCCCAGACACCAACCCTCCATACTATAGCCCCAGCATGCCTCCGCTGTTCCCCCCTGCTCACCTCCAACAACCCTCATCTAACCCTGAAGTACCACGTACATACCCTGGCAGATACTCTAGGTTCGTGCCTGTATCCAGCCTCCTCGCCCCACCCCCTACTTACCGGCTCCCCTGCTCCTCATGAGCCTCCAGACCTTTCTAAATTTAGCCACTCCCTTCCCGCCCCCACCTCACACTACGTCCCAGTTACTCTCCCACATGCCTCCACCCCCATACTGACCTACCGGCCTAATACTGACTCTGCCCAACAGGTAGGTTACCTGCAGTCAAGATCTCGTTTTTTCCTGAACTGCGGTACACCAGCGGTGCGGTCATCTCCCTCGGTGAGTGTAGCTGTTTTTGAAATTTTAAGAACACGCAGCTCGTCTCCCTCCATTTAAGTTTATCTTTATCTGTGCTGACTGGATCCTGAATAATGTCAATGCCCCTCACCATTGATATAACCACTTGCTCAGATGAGGCTACTTTCCCCATGAGGCAGTGAGATCCCTCCTCCGTGGCCAATGCCTCACTCCTCAATCCGGACGAAACGGTCCTTCATAATGCGCTGGCAACGGATGCACTAAAATGTGCAGTCCAAAGTCAGGCTGCAGAGATAGCCGTCCGCACCCTTAAGGATGAGCTGACAAGCCTGAGGAGTTTGGTAATCAAATCCCTCCCGGTGTCCCAGGCAGCCAATCAGGTGTGTAGAGTTTCTGAGCAGCAAATTCTTGACGCCGCAAAGATTTTACAAGGTAACGAGAATTGCTCCAAGCGAGTCACCCTTTGAGGCCGCTTTCCCAGTTCAGATCACCCTCATGACACCTACGCCCAAGTGTTTATTCGCCTTAAGCTCTCTTTCCCACTTAAAGGTCGGTCCACTTGGTTGGTAACCAAGCGCACCAACCGGGTTTACGGTATTCTCATTGTAATGGGTTCCACAGATGCAGCCAAACGAATTGTTTCCTTGGCCGCAAAGCTCAAGGAGGAAATTAAAGGGCTCAAGGGAGTATCCATTGATAAGCCATTTCATCTGAGGCTCCGCAGTGAAAAGGCTAAGCCAGAAATTCCACAGAAGGCCAATCCTAAGCTCAGAGTGCTGCCAGTTGTCCAGATAACTCACCTTGAGGACCGAGCTGCATGACCACCATCCCTCGCTTCCCTGCTGACACCATTTCCCGTCGCCGAAAGTACTCCCAGTAGTAGGCCTAGTGCCACTAAACATCTGTCGCCTACGAAAAGCATCCCAGGCCCCATCATAGCCAACAAGACTGTTTCAACGGACGAGACTCACCCATCCTTGAGCCCAGACATAAACCTGCAACCTGTTTCTACTGAAAGAAGCAGTAAGGAGGTTAAAGCACCAGATAATATATCTGATGCTGTCATGAAAAATAAGCTCACCAACCAGAAAACTCAGAACAGGGCATCAAGCAGTGCGCAGAAGGGCAAACCACAAAAACAGCCCACCCTTTTCGGAGACCGAAGGATGTAGACCGTCCGCCTAGATTGATACCCCCCAGGTTACTTGACATCAAAACCTACCGGTCCCCCCAGCAGTCCGCTTACCCTCTAGCCCCCCAATATCTTCAGCCCCCGATTCTTCCAGGACCTCCTTTTCATTCTCAAATCCCCCTCTTTCCCACTCCTCAAACCCAAAATCAGCTGCCTCTGGCGATTCTGCAACAACTCCTGAGCATGTGTTCAAGTGCTTTTACAGCAATTGCCTGAGCGTGTTGAATAAGATCCCGGAGCTTCAGCAGCTTGCAGTGGATAAGGAGCCCCAGATCATAGCCCTCACAGAAACCTGGCTCACCCCTGACATACTTGATGCCGAAATATCCATTCAGGGATACTTCACAGTAAGGCCGGACTCCAGTAGAGGTCGTGCCGGCAGGGTCATCATATACTACGATAATTCGACCCCTCCTCCCACCTTACTGACAGCCCGAACCCTTTCATGTATTGATTGCTTGTGGGCCGTGTTTGACCTCTCTAGGACAGACACCCTATTGCTTGGTGTTGTCTACCGTCCTCCCGCATGCAATTCAACCGACAGCCTAGGTCTCATAGACTTATTAGGCTCCCTGAAAAGCTACACAGACTTCACCCATCTGTTAGTCACTGGTGAATTCAACTCTCCCAGTACAAACTGGCAAAGAGGTGATGCCCCGGATATCACTTTTGGTAATCCCCTCCTTGATCTCGTACTGAAAACCTCATGGGTGCAGAACGTAAAAGATCCGACCGGATATCGCACAGGCCACGCCCCGTCCCTACTAGACCTGGTCATCACCAATGATCGGTCCCTAATAGATGTGGTGCATCACTTGCCGCCCCTCGGCAAAAGTGATCACATTCTCATTGGATTCGATTATATCGTGAAATGGCCTCATTTTCCCTAAGAAACTAAAATTTTGAGATCCTTCAAAAGGACCAATTTTGACCAAATCTGTGCATTTTTTCGCTCCCAGCTAAATTCAACTAACCCAGGTAACTCTGCTGATGAAATGGTGGAGAATCTCAGAGAGTTAATCTCCTTAGCTGATAGGCATTCTGTCCCCAGAATTTGTCGCCCACAGACCGCTAAGCGATCCCTCCCTCGCCCCATTGGGCGCATTCTAGACGAACGCGCACGCCTCTTTGCTAGATATTAAGCCATATGCCTTGCCCGTGATGCAGAAGACTTCAGGATCATACGGAACATATGCAAAGACAAGATTAGGTCCTATCAGAATGCAGCCCAATGATGTGTACTTGATCGAGCACGGACCAATAAGGCATTTTTCTTTCAGTACATGGGCCGTCTTAGGGGTACAGCTCCGACGCCATTAGCTCTCAAAGATAGTGCCGGATCTCCAATCCCTTCCCCTAGCCAAGTAGCCAAGGCACTCAGCTCCTACTTCCGTACAATTTTTAGCCCCATACCCATATCATCCCACCCTACCATGCACCCGTTATAATAATATTGGTATATTTCTCGGCCATGGTCGAGACGCACGCGTTAAAGCATGATCATGGTGTACACGTTACTCAATAAGATGAAATGTTCACATATTCTAAGTATGAAAGTCGAGAGTATTAGAGATGAAAAAACAATGACAGGAAAAGTTTGAATGGACCATTCTGATAATGGTTTGCGCGGCAGTTTTAAACCGGTTTCGAATCCGGATCAGGCAGTGGTGCGCGGTGGAGATATCGAGAAAATCGTTAACGCAGTGCTAAGGAGGCATTATTAACAAGAATGATGCAAGCCCAGGAAACCAGAGGCCAACTGAGGTTCTGCAGATGGAATAAATTTTGAACAAGAAAAAAAAGGTGGAAAATTGACGCATGCGAAGAGGATAGCGATCCATGAAGACAATGCAGACCCTGAATGACGGATTTACCGGAGTTCTGTAAACGGAATGAGATTTGAAGCAGGGGGACCTGGGGCCAGTTTCGTGAAAGTGAACACCGGTGGATGTGGGAGAAACAGCAGTCCATAAAAAGGTGAGTTTAGATTCAGGGCCAGTAACATGTTCTATTCAGAAATGAGAAGGCGCAACTGGAGGGTCTTCGAGAAATGGAGAGTCAAATTCCAGCCGGCTACGGTTCGGAGAAAAGATAACCTGTGTTAACGGATAATAAAGTGGGAAAATCTTTGCATGGACTTCAGCGTTATGCTGCTTCAATGACAAATATATATGTATGTGATGACGCATTTGCCTTCAGTGTTATTCTGGTAACTTACTACATCGAATGCGTAAGTTTCATCTGGCAGGGCAAAGTATGTGTCAGTCAATCAGCCGAGTGTGGCTGTATGTTAGCGGCATGCGCGTGAGCTGGAATTCATGTTGGTTGCGTTAGAAAATGCTGAACGATCTGATAAGCAATTGAGGGTATCTCCTGTTGTGTGGTTGGATTTCTGTCCCAGTTGCCATGGTAGGTTCCACTTGAGTCTCTGTCCGTACGAGTCAAAGCGGCCTCCTTGGTTAGCCAATTTGGCGACTGAGATAGTGGGAGACAACGACCTAAAATAAAGGGAGATTGCAGTCTGGACGTGGTTCCAGCTGTGGGTTATGATAATATGTGAAGACAATAAACAATGGATTGGTTAGGTCTATGTGAGTGGGGCATGGATAAAATAGGCTCGCAGTGGATTTGAGTTGTACTGCTGCAGGCTGTTGAAGTTGCGTACACAGGCTTGGTAGCTGTATGCATTTCAAAGGATTTATGATTTGCCCGTGGTTAGTAATGATAACCTTCAATACCGTTTGCTTACACAGAACGCAGTTTGGCACGAGGCGATAAGATAGGTTTGAAATAACAGACAGAGCGAGTAGGACTATCATACTGTTTGCGTGGCGCTACGCTGTTACTGTCTCTTTCGGTATAGTGGTTGTTCTATGCTGAGTAGTTTCTGAGGAGTCCAAGTAGAAGGAACTATTGGGGTGACAGTGGTTATAGATTAGAGGTAATTATTCTGTTTAGGCATTGTAAACTGTTAGGTTTACGCTTAGGTGATGGCAACTGCGGCGTATGGTGTGGCACATCCTAGATTCTCAAGGGTTCAGGTTAGTATTCAGCGTTTTCCTCATAAGCTCTAACCACTACCCCTAACCGCGTCACTATTCCCATTGGTGCAGTCGCTCGAGGCTCCCGACGGCTCAACCAATATTGCTCTATGGGTCCTGACCTAATACACCCCCGTATTCTCAAGGAAGCCGCGGACACATTAGCTGCTCCCTATGCCTCGCTTTTTCAGCAATGTGTTGACGATGGAGTTTTCCCCGGTAGCTGGAAAAAAGCAGTGATCGCACCCATCTATAAGAACGGTAGTAGACACCTTGCTTCCAGTTACAGACCCATAAGCCTCACTAGCATCCCCAGCAAAAGTTTTGGGGAATTCTTAAGAGTGAGATTCTTTCCCATCTTTATAGAAATAAGATCCTCTCCCCGTCCCAACATGGGTTTCTTCCTGGCAGGTCATGCATCACCAATATGCTTACTGTCATGGATAGTCTAACGAAAGCCTATGATGATGGCCAGCTCTCACACGCTGTATTCATCGATTTCACCAAGGCCTTCGATAAGGTCCCACATGCCCCCCTTCTTTATAAGCTGCAGACGTACGGGATCACAGGCTCCATGTTGGCCATCCTACGTAGCTTCCTTACTGACCGCACCTTTGTGGTTAAAGTCGCGAATGTTTTGTCTCAACCCTCCCCAATAACAACTGGGGTCCCCCAAGGGTCGGTCTTAGGTCCTCTTCTTTTCCTGATCTATATAAACGATCTACCGACAGCCCTTCCTGCGAACATTGCTATGTACGCAGATGATGTGACCCTCTGGAGTTCAAGCGTTGAAGTCCTGCAAATTGCAGTTTATGAAACAAAACGCTGGTCCGAGGATTTGAATCTCCCAGTTAATGATGACAAATGCGTGAGCATGTCTTTCGGCAGAGAGACTGGTCACACGTTTTCCACTAATGGAACAACCACACTGCCAAGGGTTGACCGACACAAGGTGCTCGGTTTCTGGTTAGATTGTAACTTATCCTTCTCTCATCATCAAGAACTTGCGAGCAAGTCTGCCTTTCGAGTCCTAAACATGATTCGAAGGTCCTTCCCACGCATATTTAAGGATGATTTCCCCATAATTTTCGGCACGCATATCCAACCTCTGCTGGAGTACGGTAGTCAGATAATGCACTCTGGTCTTGTCCGAGACCGTGAGATCCTAGAAAGGGTTCAGAGGGCTTCCACCAAGGCAGCAAGGGGTCTATCCCATCTACCTTATCCCGTCCGCCTCTCACTCCTCAGTCTCCATCCCCTAATTTTAAGACGCGTAAGAGGTGGTCTGTTTTTGATGTTCCACCTTTTAAAACAGGTCAAAGCGATTGCTTCTTCTCCGTCTGTCCAGCCTCTTCTCTCCGTGGTCACAGCAGAAAAGTTTTCAAACCGAGGCCACGCACTTCCCTTAGTATTAACTTTTTTAGCTAAAGGGTTATTACTGTATGGAACTTACTTCCGAAGGATATTGTTCTCTCACAGAACAAAACTATCTTCAAGAAAGAACTGGACCTCTACCTGGGTCTCTCCCAATAATTTCTTTTGTCAAAAAACAAACAAAATAGTTGTCTTTTATCGCATATATGTTCATGAATGTCGCACCCACACTCAGCTTAAGGCACTGTCCACAATGTAACACTGCATGATGTTATGTGTATCTTGTTATTGCTGCCACCCCCCCCCCCCCGCTTCATTTTACTCTCGTTTCAGCTCGGTGAATCCGACAATAGATCAAAGATTTCCTCAAGAACCGGGAAAATTGGGCTCAAAGCCTCGAACCCGTGTAGTATTTCAAGACTTCAAGACTTCCCGACCTGTGCCCCCCGCACCCGTGGCCATATTGCTAGTCGCCCTAGGGACCACATCGATAAACTTTCAGACTCATATCACTGATCGCCCCCCACTCGATGTCATGTCACTTAGCACCTTACACCACGCACTCCCCCTGTCCACCCCGCTTCGACAAATATTCTTAACTTCTCACTTTGCCATATGGTGCCCCCTCCCTCTGCAACGTGTGACACCCCTTCGGCCCACATCAGCGGTGTGCTGCACACCCACCGTATTGATCACCCACAGCGATCTTACTTTCCATCCCCCACGCAAAACTGCCTGCCCTCCCCCTTCTACTGACGCTCTATCCCCACTGAGACCCAACTCCTATCGCCACAGCGATCCCAATAGTCTTGCACCTGGCATCAATGCTTTGCGCACACCGACACTGAACTCATTCCTACTGGTTCTTATTAACGCTCGCTGAACAATTAGAAAAATATCGCACCTGTGATCTCTGGCATTTACGTCAAACGATGACATTATACTAGTAACTGAATCCTGGCTGTCAGATGATGCTTCGCTTGACCTTGTTCGCATAGCTGAGTGTCAATGCTTCTCGAACACCCGCCAGTCCAGGCGTGGAGGGGGCTGTTTAGCATCTGTCAAATGCACTATTCGCGCTAGTGTTATCGACCACCCCTCTCTTCTACTTATTGAGGATTCGTTATGGCTGTCCATTTACGCCTCCGGCTAGAACCTCCTCCTTGGTTGCGTCTACGTCCCCCCGGGTCTGGAGCCTGCAAAAATTGACTCTGGCGTGGATGTCTTTAACGCTGCGCTTGACTACCCTGCCAGTGCAGAAATTATTGCGGGTGACTTCAACCTCCCTTCGGTTTGCTGGTCCTCCTACACTAGCCCTCCCGCCCTCTCCACCTTCCTTTCTTGTGTTTGTCTTGGTGGATGGACCTAACATGTCTCCTGCCCTACTGGGGGAACAACATCTTGGACCTAGTATTCTCCATTGATGTTCCTGATATGATCACCCAGACTAATGATCACTTCCCGGGTAGTGACCACCGCATTGTCAGGTGCAAGTTCAGCTGCTTTAGCTGTTCTCATCCGATGAAATCCTCTCACCCTGTTCTGACTTCCTGCCGTTCCTGTAACTGGCCCCTAGTGCCAACGATAATCCGCTCCCTTAACTGGGACACATTTTTTCTTTCATCTGATCCCCTCACTGTTATTAACTCTCTCTACTCCAACCTCCTACACTGCCTAATTACCGCCAACCCGTGTGCCGATCCATGCCCCAAATCCAGCAGCTCACGCCTGTCACTTTTAGAACGTAAGCTGTCTAAGCTGCAACTTACCTTCGCTAGATCACACGACTTTACAATTCTCCTGCGCATAAACCAGCTACAACTGAGGCTGCGTTGCATGGTCGATTTGCGTCTGAGAAGGCAAGAGGTCATCGCCCTAGTACATCTAAAAAAACTGGCTACCTGTCCAACCTGCTTATTAAAAGGTCCAATCAATCCAATCATACCTCGCCCAAGTTCCTCATCCGTGGCTCATCCACTGCTAATACTCCAGCTTCTATTTCTGAGGCCTTCAGTGAGCACTTTTCTTCCTCCTCTATAAGCTGTCCTGGTATTCCCCCTCCTACAGTCCAGCCCTGCACCTCTGCCTCCCTTTCATCGATCCGCTTCACCCATCTGGAAATTGAAAGATCAGTTTCCTCTATTAAACCTTCCTCGAAACCGGGACCAGATGATCTCCCACCGGCCCTCCTCCGTTTCGGTGGTCTTGACCTCCCTTTATTGTTACCTAATATGTATACCACCTCCATGCTTCACAGTTTCGTCCCACCTCAATGAAAATCCTCTGTTATAGTTCCGCGCTTCAAAAAGACCCAGATAACTATCGGCCCATTAATCACACCCCGGTAGTCTGCAAAATTATGGAGAGAATTATCAAAAACACATTGTCCAGTACCTCCTATCTAACAACCTGCTGAACCCTGGTCGGCATGGTTTCTTGAACTCCCGTTCCTGCTCTTCCTGCCAGCTTGACTTTCTCAATGTCCTATCGCCCGCTGCCGACGCCGGCAACTCTGTAATTGTCCCGTACCTCGACATGTCTAAGGCTTTTGACCGTGTTTCCCACATGCATCTGTTAGCCAAAATCTCGGTATTACTGACCCGCTCCTCTCTTGGCTATCCTCCTATCTCCCTCACAGATCACAAGCCGTGCTCGTCGACGGCCACTTATCTTCCGCCAAACCAGTTACTAGTGGCTTTATCCAAGGCAGTGCTCTAGGACAATTACTATTCCTTATTTATATCAATGACATTTTCTCTTCTATTCGACACGGCACTCCTTTCCTCTTTGCCGACGATATAAAAATAGTGTACTCTTTCCTCCCTAATGACCTATCCGTGACTCTGTGCAACATATCGCATGACTTACTCGTTCTTCAAACTTGGTTCATGAAATTCGCTGCGGAGAAATGCCTCCTCCTACCATGCAAGTGCATCATACCACCCGGCCAAATTTGTCTGGACGGCCTGCCCATCCCCATACACCCCATGTTTACCGATCTTGGCGTACGCCACTCTTGTTCCTTTAACTTCTCAGAACAGGCATCGTTCCAAATCGCTAAGGCTAAGCGAACCCTAGGCCTGATCAATCGGTGTTTCTTAATACCGGCTAGTCGCCTCTCCATGTATCTCTCACACGTGAGACCACTCCTAGAATATTGTCCAATTGCCTCCAGCCTCTGGCCAAGTTTCTCTATTGTATCTCTTGAGAACGTTCAGCGTACTTTCATCAAAAGGCTGTTGGGCGTATCCTTAGCCCTAACATACCAACAGCGCTGTGAGCTCCTAAAATTGAGCCTCTATGGATTCGTCGCATGAGGCTCAACCTGATTTTCTTCTTTAAGCTAATCTATAACCTGGCCTACACCGCTTATCCCATCTCATTCGCTGCGCCCTGCTCCTACCCGATCCGACACCGAGCCTTCTCTGTCACTGTCCCCCATTCTAATCTCTGTCTGAAATCCAGATTCTTTCTCTCAGCCCATTCCGAATCTGGAATAAGCTGCCCCTTAGCGAACGCAGTGCCTCCTCAATGTTCGCTTTTAGGCGCGCACTTTTGTCATACTTAACAGTTCCCAATGCTTTATTGCTCACCAATGAGCTCGTCTCCGCCGACCTGGCCTTTGAAAGAGGCCTCACACTGTAACTCTACTACCTCTGCGCCACAGGCCACTAGGTACACCCCATGCCCGACACCTCCCCACTCTCTAGTGCCGCGAACTAAGGCCATCGCCTTCACTGATCCACAGCGAACCTACCTCCTGCCATCATAAGATAACCCTATTGCTCACCTACTTTCATCTCTTCCATCATATCCCCTTTTTTCTCCTCAGTATCCGTTGCTTCTCAGCTGGGGCACACCCAGACTGCGCTTCTCTATCCCTTTCCCCTTTCGAGTGATCCTCAGTGACGGCCAACCACTTCGGGCACTGTACTTACCACCTCCCCCGCAGGTGCACCTGGATAATATTGCTACACGGTCGTCTACCACTCGCTGTTTCCGTTGGCCCTCCTGTCCATGGTCTCACTTCTTGGTCAATTTCTCTTGGTTCACGCACCCCCATCGCGGTCGTTTTGTCCCCTGTACAATTATCCATGAACACTCGTGCCACCCCCAACAGTGCGGGGCGCGGTCAGATCCACCGCTATGGCCGGCGCACATCGGGCGTGCAGGCCGTCTGCAACGATGTGCAAGCGTAACTAGACTGGTGGATCACACCTCCTGTGTTCACTTCACGAAGTGTTTTTCAGGTTGGATGCCCAGCGCACGGCCAGTCCCACCCACTAGCACCGATTGCGGATGGAACTCTAACTTTTCTCGGACTGCCGAATCCAATGCTGTCGGTTGAAAATTGCATGCTCCTCATCCTTTTTCCGCCACAGCTTGTTCACCTATAGCTATTATCATCTGTTTCCACTTCCCATTTTTGTCGCCCTACCACGGTATGCACACCTACCCGTTTTGTCCCTTCTCATATCGCCCCTTTCTGCATCGACTTTCACTGCATTAAGTCACTATCGTCCCAACCGCTCTTTTCTGTCGACGCTCGCCAATACCTCTTTTCCCACTTGCCGTCATTGCTGGCTTCTATCCTGTATGCGCTTGGTGTTACCCTCTGCTCAGAACGCCCATTGATAGCTTCCTTAAACCTGTCGTTCTGTTAAATCACTCCTCATGCCCAATGCCATGATGCACCAATCGCACCCGCACCCATGACCAATCCGCATATAAGAACTTGCCTCTCCAAACTTCGCATCTTTTACAGTCGTATTTATTATCTAATCACTACCACCATATCTTCCTCACTCGGCTCTGCGATTCCTCAGTGGTTCTTTCCAGTGTCCTGATTAGTATCCACCTGTTCAAATGTGTGCTGGCACACAGCTTTCCAGCTCCATTGCCCCAAATCCGTTGCGCATTCATTTTTTGTGGCCTTTTTGTTCTATTACTGGTTCACTTATCTCGGGGCGTCCCGTTTCCTTGTCGGCCTCCTCCGTGTTTCATCTGCATTAAAATGATCTGATTGACGATTTCTTACCTGTGTCTCCTCGGTCATTGCTTTCATCCCTTAGTCCGTTTATTGCTCGCTACAGGCATTTTTCTGTACCTTCCAGTGTAGTCCGCTTTTCCATGTTCCACCATTGTAATGACAACTTTATGTCGCGGTGTTCTTTTACAGTTCCAAATCGTTTGACCTGCCACTACCCAATTCCTTTGGTCCTTCAATACATCTCGCACCTGCATTGATCAAATAATTAGACCCATTCTTAACTGTTTTCCTTGATCCTCTATTTCATCTCCACTCTTTCACGGACTGCTCCTCTTAGTCTTCATCACTTCTGTGCTTCCGCATTCTATTTTCCTCTCCGTTGTGCTGCCATGTGCACTTGTCATGAAGTTAATCCACCACGATATCCCAAAGGTAATTCTACAACCATTTGATCTAACCTTACCTACTCCTCCTAACGACTGATAATTTCTTTCTAGGACCCCATTGTTACTGCTCCTGCTTCCCTTACATATATACATAAACTTGCGCATATATATATATATATATATATATATATATATATATATGCACGCGCTCTGCATCTTGCAGTTCCTCACCGGCCATTTCTCTTGCTATCATCCCAAAGACCGTCATCATAGGCATCCATCAATTCTACACCTGTGCCTCACATCTACCGTATCCAATCCTTCTAAATCGTTTTTGTCATCTGAGCATCCCTCTACGTCTTGCATTGCTCACTGCTTATTTTACGGTGAGTTTTGTGCCCTGTCCGCCGACAATCCAATGCTTCGTTGATATATAATCCACTGCAGTGCACCTCACCTTTTTCTCCATCGTTCCTCGCTACTGCAGTTCCTTATATCGATTTTCAGCCTTTCTCATGTTTACCAGTCTGCCTCCATATGTAATTACCCAAACCAGCCATTCGGTCCATCTGACCTTGACTTTCAAACTCACCGGGTGTCCATTCATGTCCGCTGCTGAGCTCATTTAAACTCCACACAACCTCTATCGTGTGCATACGTTTGTCCTATTTTCACCCTACCTTATTCCCTCTTCTGAGCCTTTTTAACCAATATTTTCATGAGAGTTTCCATGTTTCCATGAATTATATTTGTCCATTCCATCATCTGTATCAACAAGATCATGCACATAGCATGCTTCGGGCGTTTTCGAAATAAACCAACATTATCATTATTATTATTAATGCTGATAAATCACTACCCACCGGTTACATGATATAAACTGCTGAATGACTACCTGTTCCCTTTCGACCTTTTCTTCAATCTTTGGACTGTTCCTCCCTTCCACAAGATGTGTCCTTCGTTCAATTCGATCGGCTGATTTCATCTGACTTGATATGTAAACAATTCCGTAAGTAATTAGCGTCCAAACTCTACCACTCTCCTCGGCGCTTGATTTATTTTATACTGTAGCTTCAGTTACACTCCAGCCTTCTCAGCCAAGTGTCATTCAGCTTCAGTTACACTTCATTACGACATGATGCACCTATTACAATGTCAATCATCTGATGTGTACCTACCGCTCGTCCAACCTATTACACCCTCGGTGAACTGTACATCTTTGTGATCGCCGTGCCATTTCGCCCCCATATAGAATAATATTCTATTTTCACACACTTATTTCTCGACCAAGACAACATAAGCAAACAATTCGCTTTCCACCACCAGTAATCCTCCCGCTTTCCTTTAACTTTACTTTGGTTGACTCCTTATCCCTCTGGAGTTATCTCTCGGTCACTATACAACTGATACGCCAGTATCAAACCTCCAAGCCCTACTGCCGTATTCGCCGACCTTTTATTCCTTTTCAAGTTCTGTGTTCCAACCCCAACTTTAGAATCGAAACCGCTGGCTCCGTAGTTCTCTTTACCGTTATCTCGTACTTCGTCAATCAGAACGGCTATCCGGACTTTTATCTACTCTGCCCTCCATTACCGCCTTTGCTCGCTATCCGCCTCCACAATCGCACTTCACATCGATTCATAACCATTATTTTGTCCTCCTGCCCTTTGTCGTGACATACCCGTGCTATTGTAAACAGTTCGCTCAACACTTACCTGCTCTCCTCCGGCTATTCCTTCCATGACGGCTCGTGAAATCGCACTCTCTCACTTTGGGACCTGTTGTACGCTCCCCTTGTGACTAACGTCGTCGACTTCTCCCCACCAAGTTTTACCACCATAGGGCCGATTGAATCATAGCAATGTACCTCTGAAAATTCACTCTTGTACACTTTCCAGTCTTCTAGCCCTATACTTTTTATATCCTGCAGCGTGCAAACAACGCTCTGAACCATCTTGGATACTATCTTCCTTTTAGAATAGCTCAGCAAAACTTCCTCGATTGTGCTCGAATTTGCTGTTGTTGTGGTCGCTCCCGGCATTATTTATGTATATAATCCCCCTAGACAATGGTTTTCAGTAGCCGTAAACCGATTGGCCATTCGACTTCGACCTTCAAATTCGCAAGGATTTATCCTCGCTTTGGTCCAATAAAATAATCTCCTTCAACCCCGTGTAAATATGGGTTCTACCACTTAGAAATCTTTTGTTCTGACATCACCCGAGCCATCTGATCATGGTTTTTCGCGTGCTTCGAGCTTATCCGAAATATATTAATAATATTTTTACTATCACTATTATTATTATTATCGGGCCCTCTCGAATTGAAAGGGTTACGCCACCACCAGCCTTATCATTGCATTGACCCTGTCAGTAAACCAGTAATGGTTTCCAACTCCCGGCTGGGAATGGTCATTTCCAGACGACCACGACTCGGAAGCTGAGACCCTTTTGGCGCTAGAGATCTCAGTCTTTTCTATTATTTCCGACTGCTTGTTTCCAGTGCTATAGGAACTAATGCGTAACAGAACCCCGACTCTTTCAAACGGATTTTTCATTCCATCTTCTAAGTTGTGCCTTGTTTCGTGCAGAGCGCCTGAGTGACTTTCAAGTTTTTGAATTCCGTGTACTGGACATCATAGTAGTGCGGTTTGCAAGCGTGACCGCTGGGTCCCTCACCTCGAATGCTTGCGAGCGCTGTGTCGGTCCCAGTGGAAATGGACTCCCAATGGTGGTTTTTCTGGTATCCGGACATCCCATTTCACTACATGCATGCTTTCCTTCCCCATCTTACAATCAATTCCTTTGTGTTCTTGCTCCCGCCTTTAAGACATCCGATAAGATGCATTATCTCTTTTTAGGTGGCTGAAGATAATGTCTGCTGAGGCTAAAAGCTGATCCCGATGTAACGGCCCACAAAATCTCATACATTTGGCTTAGATGTGCCTAACATTATTCCTATTGTGTAAAGTATATAGACGAAACAACAAAACTCAAAGTCAAACCAAGATTGAGTAGCAAGCTCTTTGATGCCCGACTCACAAATTAAACGCAAGCAAATTACTTACAGACCTCAACTGTATGGTCACAACGATTAGTAACGAGAACGAAAGTTAAAGAATGTTCACTGCCAGATAAGGCCGTCGCGGCAGCCAGAGGTCAAATCCAAAAGATGCCATAGTACACGCGAGCGAGATGAAGACAAGTGTTTAGATGTAGCGACTGACGTGTGCTGCAGATTATGCGAGGATCGTCAAGAACTAACCGCATAGAGTAAACACTGAAGGTACGGGTCTGTAACTGGAGGGGATTTCTACAGTTGTCAGTGATATTTTGTGCTTTCTCCCTAGTAGCCCCTGTTGCTTTTAGTTCCCGTGTCTGCTCAGTTTACTTCAATTTGCACAGGGGAGATGAGGCTAACGGTCGCCCCACATCCCACTGCTCTTTAGCGTCTTAGATTCGTTTCCTGTTTGAAGGCATCTAATAATTCATAACGGGTCGCTGTCTCTGCAGGAAAGAGCAGCAAGAGCGTGGTTTCAATGGGATATAACCTCGGCTATCAAGAGCCTCACTCCCATTCAGAATTTCAGCCAGCTGATTGTCAGCAAGAAAAAAAGGAAGAAAGGCAGAGAGACCAAGGAGCGTCAAGGGAGAGCGGTTGAATGATTGAAGAAAAAATGTCCAAACGGAGGCTCTTCTGAGAAATCTGAATTGTTCCACGGGCAACTTAGAAATCACACTCTAATGATAAATACAAACGTTTTGAAAAATCTGTGAAAGTGCTTGCCGCCATTTCACCTGCAGGAGGTTTATTCTATTGGTCAATCGCTCCGCATGATTGGTACTGGGCTCCGTTGCTCTTTTTCTCCTCCAGCTTGGCCAGTTTAGCTCAAATCCCTCCGCGGGAGAAGTTCTCATCACGAACTAGCAATGGCTTATTTGTTCTTGACTGCAATTTTGGCTTCTTTATGGTCTCCATCAATTTTTTGCTTGGGCTTCTGCACTTCGGCGACAACAAACCTAGCGAGGCCAGCCTATACTCGTACTGCAGTCCTCCTTGACTAAATATCGTTCTTACGAGCATTCTGCCAACCGCCTTCAGTATTCTGGCCTCCTCATCTAGCTGTGGGGCCCAGGAGCGGATAACGTACTCTGTGGGATAGCTCCAAGGCTTTGTAAGGGGACCGAGTGATTCCTAGTTCCCTTCAGCCTGCAGTTCTGCTCTGATGGTGGTGCAGTCGCTGACTTCTAGAAGCGAATTGTTTAAGGAGAGAGAACTTACTGACTTCAGTGAGTTCCATGAGGATTGATGATTTCTTCCTCTTATTCACTCTTCCTCTAACTGCTCCCATTTTTCTGGATTTCCACGAGCTATCCGGACATTTTGGCCCTTGGTCATTCGGTAACATTGGCTAAGTTTCTTTCTTACGATCAGAGTGAAAACCAGCACAGCCGAGTATGGTATGCAAAGTCCTGATTTATTATTGTTCAGTAGTTTATTACCTTACCAATCACTACAATCTTTCCCTTTTACAGTGGATTGCATTTGTTAAACTTCGTCATTTTCGAGTTTGGAAGCTGCAAAAATCATTTCTTCATTGTGCGTAAGTGTGCCACTCTCGGCCGTCGTGCGATATTTGGCCTTGGCATCATGGAGCTTTTTCAATCGCTCCACAGTTCGGTTAGGTGGATTTAACTTTCTTCTCATTTGGCCACTATTTGCTTTTTCAAACTGGATCATTTGTGCTGTCACTCCGATCTTTGTATTTTTGGGACATTAGACCCCTTACCCATCATCTATCGTTATTTTCAGTTGTTGATTTGCTCCTGAGACTTCCACCGGTGCCGATGGATCCAGTTTGTGAGGACAACTTCTTGAGTCAGCAGCTGAAGCGGCCTTTACTCGATCCACCTGCAAGTCTCCTGTTTCCGCTGTTTGCAGCGGTCTACCAGACCGACGAAGTGTGGCAACTAGAAATGTGGTGTGCTCCGTTAGAGTTGAAAATTACTGAGACTACATGTGGGGTGGCTGAAACCAAACAGAGGGCTCCCGAGGCGCTGTGACGGCACGGCGTAAGGGTGTCATGGGACAGCCATCATTTGGGAAAAACCTTGACGTCGGCGTCAATACTCGATAGCCCATGCTGAATTCCAGCATTTCTAAAACTAGCTTTAGCCGCGATGACGACGCTTGCTACGTTGATAAATCTCACCAGTTCTTTGAGATGGATGGGCCAAACAGACTACTAGTAAGACTAGATTTAGCCGAGCATGAACCTCTTAGTTTTGTTGCTCCAATTTTACAGCTCTTTCCGTTCTTCTAACAATTTGGATTCAGATCGGGAGCCGAGTAAATGATGATGGTCAGCATTCAAGCCCCCCACACATATGGAATCATCCCGCCTCTCTGCCCCAACCCTCTTAGTTTCATGAAACCTTTAACCAGCTTGCCAATATCGAATAAGATAGTCAGTAGACTGTTTGGAAAGCTAAAGTATGCGACCTCTCCTGCGACGGCGCCCCAAATATTGATACTCTGATTTCACTCCTATGTGCTGAAACCCTCAAGCTGCTAGTTGGTTGAAAGAGGGTTCAAACATCGCACATTTCACCCCGCTATCCACGACTTTGCACTGCCCGCGCCCACCTCAAGCCCACCTATCCATGATGTTTTGTTTAACGTCGACTGTGGATTACCTGCTGATGTATCGGCTCAAATGTGAAATGGAGACGCTCCGTGAAGCAAACCTCTACTTATTACACTACAATTTCCCTGTAGTAGATGTTTACTTTTAGTTGATCCTCTTGTCTTGGTGGTTTTATCACTCTTTCTTAGGGCGTATTCCTGTAGACTTGAGTTATTCAAGCCGATCACCATTTTTCAATAACCACCACCTACTGGTCTGCGCTCTTGCTCGCAGTTTGTAAGGAAACCGTTTTATTTAGCTTCCGCATACTTTCGCTATCTCGTAGCCTCCGCAGAAAACTGCCGCGCACATATTCACATAGGATGATTTGTTACAACCCCAAGTATTCCCTTCTATTCCATACCTTTGACATCCTCTCTCGCCTCCGGTACGACAAACAGGCTCTTGTTTCTTTCTTTCTCATTTTCATTTTTAGACTCTGACGTTTGACCGACGTGCCCATTATCTGCCCAGAGGACTGAAGCTCACATGGGCAGCACTGAAGTAGAAACTCAAAGATTGTTGGCCGATCCCACTTCGGATAATTGGATATTACAGATGAAATGCCAAACGACATATGCATATGCATTCGTAATTGGCCGAGCTTCACCCTGTTACTTTCTGGTAATCAACCACCGTACAGGGGTGGGTATTTTAGTTCCAGACTATTCAGGGTTAGTAGTCCTCTGCTGTTCTGCCAAGCTAACCACCGTGGTAGAAAAGCTCCCCCAAGGACAAGAAAATTATTGTTCTCGGGAATGTACCCGGTATGCATGCACCGATAAGCCTTCAAAAAGCAGCGTTGTCTTTAACCATCTATCATCCTCAACAAGGCTGCAGAAAAACCCACACAGGACTCAATAAGACAAAACGCTTATCGACTTGGAAATGTTGCCAATTTTAAGACCAGAAAAATATTTTCACCGTCGAATTCCCGTATTTTGACCCAATCCGACACTTCATATTGTTTGACTACCTATTCTTCACGTTTTATGATTCCATCCTTCTTCCACCAGAGGCAGTTTCTCATCGTTAGACGGTTCTTGATATTTGTTTTGATGACTGCTTCACCATTCTATGAGATAAAGTCTATTGACACATTCACCAATGTTCTCTGGATACCCTGATACAATCTCCACAGGTTAGCCTGCTTCTCATTAATTTTCCTCGTTCGGTGATAACTAGTAAGTATCTGCTGTTAATTATGCTCACCTCGCTTGTCCATGATGCATTTCCAAATCTTGATCATGACTTCCGTTTCAGCATGTTTATGCCCAGCCATTTTTTCACTTTCCCACTTACAATATGAAACTGATTCGTGATTGCCGTGTAAATCGTTCTTCATTTAGCGTCATTTAAACTCCATGCAACTTCGTTGTACTAATGCTGGAATTTGAGACCCGTATTTCAACATTTGCAAAACGTTTATCCTGATGAGCATTGTTATCCCCTCCGACGATGCTTTTGCTCGTGAATCTCGACCTCATCGAGAAATATGCCAATTTTTTCATTATTATTATTATTAATTCCAAAACTATAAAAAATAAATTAAAACAACGTATTCCAGGTTGCATACTTTATACCACTAGTGAAGGTTTTCAGCAGGCTAGAGCCAAATTGATAAATTGTTCCGGCCAGAAGCATCATATTTTGCTTTTTGTACCGTAATAAATAACCAGACCAGGATCGATTGCGCAAGAGCCGGGCGTTTTTACATCCTATGCCAAAAAGCCGACCAGTTGTACAAGTGCCCTAGACCAACTAGGAAACATGGAGAATTCTGTTCCCGCCACACCGTAGAGGAGGTTTTGAGTAATTTTGCCAGAGAGAAGGTGGCTGATTGGGTTAAGAAAGCCGAATGGATCCATGAGAGATAATAAACCAATGTTTTCTAGACCTGTGTTAGCTGGTGAGAGCTGCGGCATGTTTGCAAGGCAGGAGACACCATGGTCTTCTCCATGGGCTAAAGAGTGGGTCAGACATTTATAAAGACCTTTTGAATCATAAAATCTTTGAGATACTTATAAATGTATCATTTTTCGCCAACTATCATGGCAGACAACTCATGGGATTGTCCAGCTTTCCTAGCTCTTTAGCTCAAAAACCACTGAGAGTTTGTCTCGACTGAAAGCTTTCCTTGTTTGTCCACCTCAGGGTCTACGATCTGATGGACGTACTTAAGGAAGCACTATGGGGACAAATTTGCAACCGTGACATCATCCATTTTTGTATGAGATGAGCAAGCCTTCAGTCCTCAAAGCATGTTGCAAGCTATTTCCCCTCTGGTCTTGGTGCTGCCTTGCTGGTTGTGTCGTTCATCGGTGAGGGTACAAAAGGGCCCTTAAGCTTTTGCGCGCTGTTCGGCACTGAGGCAGATACCTCTCCCAAAATAATGGGAATATCAATCCCGAAGTACCTAGCCGTGCCTCGCATAAAAGCATGGCCAAATGGTATGCCATTACCTAACAAGATAAGATATTCACGTTCTTCAGAAGGGAGGACATGTAACTTACGCCGGTATTGGAGAGGAGCTGCTTGGTGATTACCGTAGGTGAAGCGACATCAAGTTGCGCAGTAAATATGAGGTCTCGAAATCAATTTAGGGAAACAGTCACGATTCGGGAAAATATGAAACAGACAAGAGAAGCAACATTATGGTGCTCGGAAAGTGCATATATAAAAGGATCACTCTGATAGCGAATGACGAAAACTTACTCGGGATCATTGAGCAAGGCAAGTCTTCAAAAAACAAACAAACATGAAAGGCAAACTTTTTCCCAAGGGATCCAGGGTTGGTACTTAGCTGAATATGCTGGGAAAGCTTGGCACTAAAAATCAGGAAGGCTGTCAATTTTTGACTCCGGTGAATAGATATTAAAAGATCGTTCATCATGGTAATCTGTGTTACTGTGGGGTGGTTTCGTCGTTTCAGACATCCAGAGAAGGAGCAGTTGGAAATTCCAATAAATTGAAGGAGATCCATGATACTTTACAAGGAGCATTCTTCAGTAATCCGTAGTACGAAGCCGGCATGGAAATGGTTCAATCTGGATTCTCTTATCTAAGCAAGGATATGATCTTTAACCGTCAAAACCTGGAAAAGGGAAGAAAAGAAGGCAACAGTCTGGCTACTGTGCCCACTGTGAATGACAGCGGCAAAGGGGACGTAATTTCTTAAACAGAAGTCTATGGGATGTGTTAAAAATAAACCATTAGTTCAAGAAAGTGTACATTTTTGTGATCATGGTCAGAGACTGGCTGAAATTATAAGGCAGGTATATATAAAAATTAATGACTTTGTGAATTGAAAGGAACACAAGAAGATGGATGGAACGTCCACCTGATGTAAGGCGCATCTGACTGTGAAGGATAACGCTGGGTATTTTTGAACTTGATAGTGTTAAAGGGCGTCAGATCGTACTCTGCGAAATTAATCGTAGGCTTCAAGACAAGGTGGTTTATAAATGACAGCTCCAGGTAAAAGGATTGAAAAGCACAACAGTCGCAAACCCAGCAATGAGTGGCCAATTAAAAAGGAGCCCCACTACCAGAACAAGACTGCTTTGTAATTTCTACGGTAATAAATTGAAACTAAAAACAGGCTAATTTGTATACAAACCTCAAGTATACGGCAAAAGTTGGCTCGAAAGTAAAACCCAAAGTGAATGGACGAGTTTATCGGAGCAATGTTAATCACAATCGCATTCACGAAAGCGTTCAGGACCTTTGGAAGTTTTTCAATATTTATACCTTTGAAGGACCTCGACTTGTTGGAAAGTGATGGAGCGCCTTGGGCTTCATGGGAGTCATGAAGTATCGAAGGTGAATGAAAGGTAGAATCGCAAATTTGGTCAACTGGCGATTACACTAAAAAACGGTCAACTTGGCTAAGAAGATGGAATAAGAAAGTAAGTTACCTAGTGTAGCTACTAACAGGATCGGTATGATTTATTAGAGAAAACGGGGCGCATAACAAGAAATGAAAGTGGGACAAACTGTCTCCCAAATTAAGTTACGCTGCAATACCAACGATATACTTAGGTATTGGCAAGGTACCATCATGGCTTGTGGAACGCGTGGTTAGTATGAATTTTCACGTTTATGATCGCTTTGAATAGCAGGACAACAACAGTTTGAAGACTTGTTTGGAAACCTCGAGGGATGGGAGATGAGATAACAAATCCTACAAAGAAGCACGCTGTTAACGCATACACTCAGTGGCCGTGACAGACGGCGTTAGAACCCCAGTCAAATACGGGACATTATGCTAATTTTCTGTTGGAACCCGGCGCGTGGAGCTTGAGAGGCATTCCACATAACTAGATGTTTACCCGCGGTTTTATCAAGGTCTGATATCTGGCTGTTATAGAACTGCTTTACGGAAGAATACAGCCCACCGGCTGAAACGTGGACCGCTTGTGACAAGCTGCGGCAGGAGCGGGCCGACCACAGCAATCATTCTGCAGCAACAGCGCTGCCCGCGGACATGGGTCGCCTGTGAAGCGGCAAGCGTGCGGGGAGACGAAACTGTGGAATACTTTTCCTGCTTTTCTAGGCCAATATCTGTTTTTGGTGACTATGTTGTCTCGTCGGAGGTCAGCCCTGTTATGGAGACAACAACAGACAGGAATACTCGGAGGTGTGTCGCGGAAACATCCGCCATATCAGTGAATTGGAGTGTACCAAGTAAGTTTACATAAGAAACATAATACAGAGGCATGCGGAGTCTGCTCTAAACCTGGGTCCTTCAATGGGCTTCGCGTCCATCGAACCACCAGACTACACAGAGAAGCAGCGCTGCCTGTCGAGCGTAAATAACCAATGTTGAGCAGACATGATAAAAAAGAAGAACATCATTCCGGCTGTTAGCAGGAAGGAATTGAAGCTGGGGGCCATTTCTGAAAGCATTGTCAGTGGTTACAGTGTTCTTGTTTAGCTGGAGGGCAGTGCTTGCAGTGAGATGTTTATTTATGTTACACTGGAACCGGCTCTAGGAGTCTGTGCAAAGCATGCAGCTTGGAAGTTTGTTCTGGATCTTGCTATCAACAAAGATAAAGAAAATGGCTGCGGCTGAAAGCCGGGCTCTTGAAAGGAGGCAGAGGGAAAGCTCTGTGACTAAGATGAAAAATGCTTTTCGGGGTGGAGGCCATTTTGGTCAGAAGAAAATCCGATGGAGCAAAAGATTGTATAAGATGGACGTTTGACCTCAAAGGGCTTAGCCTCAGAAGATCAAGTAGAAAGGGTTCTCCTCTCCGTCGTTGTGTGAGGGTGGCGGATTTACCCACCAGTCGAATGGTGAAGGGCTGTCGGCTATTTGACGCGGAGGTAATTCTTGAGCATGACGTATTGAAAGTAATAATATTCCAGTAAAGTTCCAGCATAGGCAGTTAAGGCGAGGAATTGGCTTAATAAAATTTCACACATAAAAATATGAGACTCGTAATTAGCCTGGCTTTGGCGTTTTGGAAGTATTGCTTGCAGAAGTTTGGCAAACATGAGTGGCGCTGCGCTGGGCCTCAAGACGGGGAAACCGGGGGTACCAGTGGGAAAATCGCTCTTGTAAATAAGCCTAGTTTTTTCCGGGAGGGAACATCATAAGCCAAATGAAGCACCCGCCGCTAAGGGAATAAAATGGTCATGTATGCCCTCAAAGGCGAGGGGGGGGGGCTGTTGCGTCAAACGTGCGGAAGGGTGACGTCTACTGCAAAAAGGAAGGCAGTCCCATGGTAAACGGTAGAGAATATGTCACTGACGTACATGAGGAATGGGAGTAAACCCAAAACACTGCCCTGGCTAGCTTTTCTATTGATCTGTTTATATGGTGATAGGTGATTGCCGATCAAGACTGCCTTTGAACGATCGGACAGGTTAGGGCAAAGCCCAGAGAGAGAAGGACAGACTATGTTAACCGAAGATGAGCTCGAGGCAAACCATCAAGTGCTTCTGTCATATAAATACGCATTGCGACGGCCGATGTACTACGATCAGTGGGATTGGAGGGATGTTTGAAGTAATTGGAATGGTGGTGCGTAAAAGCATCTTAGTGGACCTATGCTAACATCCATTTAGCAGGTTCTTCGAGGACAGTGGATCCTGGATTCGGGATTCCACGAGGCTTTCCGTTAGCTTTCTGGTGGCTAGCTCGTGGTTTGTTGGTCAGTAGTCATCCGAGTCTCGGGGTGAACCATGGAATAGTCGCCGAGGACTTTCTTTGTTTAGGAAAGAAACTCATCATAACAAAGTGCATAAAATGTTCAGGGGGGACAAGCCTATTTTGCTACTCCCTGGGCGGATCGGTGCAAGGGAGACCACATTCGGGTCCGGTTGGGCGGAAACCGTGGTCCTGGAGGTCAATTTGTCAATGACAGTAGAGTTGAAACTCGTGGGAGAAAGTCTAGTACCAACGGAGGAAGAATGCATGGGGAGGTGCTTATGTCATGGCCATCTACGAAGAAGAAATTAACGTTGAACACTTGCGCGATGGCTTCAGATGAGTCAGCAGTGACAGACCCGGGAAGGTTCAATTCTGGGATAATACGAGATGAACGAGAGGACCCTTGACTAGCTAGCCTCTACACCTGCTCTGGTTTTCCGGATAGTTAAGTGCTCCGGTTTCTTCGTTTACGAGGTATTGCCACTCAGATTGGAAGGAGTCCCGCAGTAGTGGTTTACAGGTAGAATATTTAAGAAGTCAAGGAATACAGAGCAAATACTTTGCTAATCAATAATCCTACTTTTGATGGAGGCTTCAGAGTGTTTGCTCCTCGGAAAGCTCTGGTTGGAGAAAGCGTCAGGTTTAACGAAGCACACGGAGAAGACCTTGTATGAAGAGTCCTCTACTGCCCGAAAGGCGGGCTTTAGAAGGAAATCATCTCAGATAGGGGATCGAACGACACTTGGAGCGCGTAACCAGTTTGCCGAGGAACGGGCGTGATAGATGGAGCAGGATGTGTAATGTACGATAAAAGTTTGAGCTTACAAATGGCCATTTTTTGACCACCACCTGCAAGGTAACCTTGAACCTCAACAGAAAACAACCGTGAGACTGTGAGAGAAGATGAGGTCTAGAATATTCGATCCTGTGATGTAGTCCTTGCTTTTCGGGTCCATTGTTCAATATCGGTACCAGAGAGGACATGGGGAGAGCTGGTGGAGCCGGGGAATAAGGACCAACATGGTGTTTAATACTGTGTGGAGGAAGCGGACCTCAACAGGCAGGAATTTGGAGGGTTGTGGGGTGGGTTTGTGGCACATCAGTGCAGCTAGCTTAAGTGGGGCAGGAGGTTGCCGTATCCAACGAAGGGGCAGAGTAAGATTACTCTGAGGAAGCTACAGAAAAGTGCAATGTTGTGTACAGATGTGTGGGATTTGGCGAGATCGTAGCGGAAATGATCTTTCATGCTTTTACTAAGTTTAAAGGTTAGCCGAAAGGTGAATGCCAAGCACAGTTCTCGTTTGACCTTTGCTGCTGTGCACGCTCCCAGGTACACGCTGATCACATTCTCTGCTGACTGCCTGCTCTTTCTTACGGATAGTGGAAAATATCGTTCTGGTTGACGTAGTCTTACAGTACCGAGCACTGGAATAAGGTGCAAGTGGTCCACTCAGTAAAAAGAAGGACAAGTTTGGTAGAGACACTGAGAATCGTGCTTCAGCGACCTGACATGCTTACGGAGAAGGTGCAAAAGGCTGACGAAATGCTGGTCCTTGAAACGGTTCAGTATGGAAGGGAAGAAGTGGAGATTTTTGGATACAGAGCTAAAAGTGTGTGAAAATTTGAGCGAAATGAGTTAGTGGAAGAATCTCGTGGATGAAAGGGTCATGGTGGGATAGAAAATGCTGGGGAAACCGGAAATTTTGGAACGTTTATTAAACTGGTGGAATAAATGGTAGAGACGCGGAAGGTTCAGAAACGAAGATTCAGGCATAGTCAGCAAAATAGTAGTAATGGGTGAACGATATCAATCGCGTAAAAGCGGGTAAGGCTGAGATCTTGCTAGGAATAGTCACCTGGATGAACGCTTAGGTCTGGTAGAAGACACGGCTGAAATTGGTTTAAATGACGATACTGGGAAGGCTCTACTGCCTTGTGAAATGTTTTTTGTTTAATCTGAAGTCTTTAGAAGTTAATGAGTTGGTAAGAGTCTAGGGTAACCTTACAGTTACGTCAAAACTAGCCGTAGGGACCACTGCAACTAGGGGGGAAGCGTCGTCCAGGAGAAGTTGTTTCTCATGGCCAGAAGTTGCAGCCATTTCAAACTCCTCAACTGGAGTGTTTATAGTTTTATGTGTTTTTTCGGCTTCCCGCTTTTCAAAACAGCGGTGCTGTTAGGAAGACCCCATGCCGACCACATCATTTTGGGTTGGGTCATTTGAAGTCCGTCGGACACTTGTCTTCGGGGTAAATTTAGAGCACATGCAGTGCACAGACAGCAGAATATTGCGAATAACCTTTAGAGGTCCTGAGATAAAGACCTTGATGACATTTAGCCGCTTTGGACCCTGCTGTTTATGGGGGACGAATGGGCCACTGAAGTTTTGGAAAGATATTCACCGCTAGAGGACGACAATCTTGGTGTTGCATTGCCCTGAAAGCATGGACAGCCCGAGTAGCTCAGCAGCCATGGGTCGCTCTTAACCTCTTGAGATTGTTGAGGAATAGACTCCTCAGGAATTCCGAATCTAAAGTTGTAATTAAGGGCTACGTGTAACGAGAATTTGCTGTGCTAGTGCCCTTGAGGCCCCCTCGACAGATGGGAGGGTGCTATGATATCCGCCATACGGTACAGTACCGGGTCCCAAAAATCCCAAAAGGGTCTGGTTTGTCTTTGATTGTGCTTTGGTATTCCAAAAGGGATCATCAAATGACCACTCACTGCCGGGTAATTATTCGGCCTCAAGTTTGATGGGTGCACCTCTTCGGTTTCGTTAGGAGCCCGTGACTTTGTGCTCCGATAATAAAGAAGTGCTCCCAGAGATGAAGGTGACTGCGGAAGGTCAGAGTACCCCCTGGTTTATCTGGAGGTCCGATGACGATGCCCTTAAAATGGAGAAATTGAGGATGACTTTGAACTTCTTTGGAGAGGTTTCGTCACCCATCTCTGCGATTTTGGCTCTGAGGAAAACGGCGATGTTTTCTGAATACCGGTTCTCATCGGTGATACCTCAGGTAGCCTTAGGGGATTTCTACGTCGATGGTAACCTAACTTCCTCCACCAGTGCAGAAGACTCGACCTGTTTGGTGGAGGCAAATTGTAGACGATAAAGTCTTGGTGGGTTTGGGTTGACCGAGCAGCTGAGTAACAGGCTGGAGGTTTGAATGCTATTTTGACTGATGGAAGAGGCAGCGCCACAAAAACCATTGGCCGATTGCCGACCGCCAGACCGTTGGGTTTGGCTTGGAAGGTTGGTGTACACTGCTTCTAGTAGCGCGTCTACATCAAGGATCGGTTAAAAACTAAAAGAGCTTTGTTGGTATAACTGGCTGCTACCTACCATCTTTTAGGCCGGGATTGGCCGTTCATTTTATCATTAGATTAATTACTTCGAGATCTACGGCGGAAAGGGATTGTTTGAGATGAGCCACTGGGCTTGGATAAGGATGAAAATTGAGAGAAAATTGAGGGACTTAAGAGGGGATCATATTTATAAGATTGGAATAAGGGTACGCATTTGATGTTCTCAATAAAGATGCCGCTGTTTAATTACAACTTATTTTGACGCCTCTAGGTTTGGCTATGAATTGGAGTTCTGCTTTATATGTGTAGTCGAAACTTCCGGAAGAAGATGTGCGGTGCCTCTGAAGTTGTATCTATAGCAAGGCAAGAGTTGGTTGCAGCCGTCACTTCCGAGCGAATAGCAGAGGTGATTAGGAGAGGAGATGGACTTGAAGAGGTGTGACTTTTGTTTTGTGCCTATTCTATCTTGGTTTTTACCACATGAGGAGCAGTGACGGACATTTCCCTGTTCTTTGCAAACTGAGTACCAAAGTACTTGCCTGCTCACCTCCCACGAGACGAAGATACGCCTCAGGAAAAGAGAATTCCGCCTACTTGGCTTCTAGAACAGTGCCACTCGGGGAGAAGGACTGCCAACTGTGGAATTAGAGCCCAAAGATTTTGTGGTTCCCGGGATTAGCTGAATTCAAAAGTAAAGTGTTTGTCAAAAGGCGGCCTAAACCTTTGGAGATGAAGATGCACTCGTTGGCAAGTGTAATTCATTTTTGTCATACTTCTGGCGCTCTTCATCGGGGACTACTTTGCCAGGAAGTACTGGGTAGAGATAGCAAGAAAAGCAATATCCTTTCACAACCTCCTAAGAGCAGTTTGGCAGACCACTGCGAGCGGGTCGTTCATTGGCTCGAGCAGTGATATATTGTTGTAAGTCAATTGTGAGGTTGGTACAAGGAGAATATTTCCGTACCGAAATCGACTCAAAGGAACGAGGTAATGGCCCCAGAGACTTTCTTGTCCGCAGGTCCGTACGAAAATCGAATACTGGTGGTAATAAGCCGTAGGGCTATAAGGGGACTTTAGGCATCCTATTCAGCTGCCAATGATGCACAAAATTGCTGAGTTCACTGTGGAACATTATCGTGAAAAGTGGGGTTATGTTGGCCTTTTCCATGTTCTATCGAACATTCGCTTGCGGTTCTGGATTCTAAAAGGAAGGATGACTGTGCGACGTGTTCTTTGGAGGTGCTTGCAGTGCCCTCGGGTGTCGGTGCGTCCGTGCAAAAAACTACTGGTATTTCTGTCGCCTGAATGCACGATGAATGTCGGTGATGCCTCCAGCGGTGTGAGAATAAACTTTTTCGGAACGTTTTTGTTGATCATGTCGGAACTGTTCGTTCACGTGTGCGAATTTGAGAGCCACGTGAAACGAAGCTGCCCACGGATTCTCTCTCACAGGATCTGATAATCTCCATGATAAGAATGATAGCAATGATAGCAAAAGCCACTCTGGGGGGGGGAGGGACTGGTCGGAAACTTGAAGTCTCTTTCCTGAGTTATCGCAAGGTAGGTCAAATCTTTTCCGATTAGATAGTGGTATCAAACAGAAATTCGGGCCTCCGGAGGCTAGTTGCTGCGGCGGAATTTCGAAAAGTATGGTGCTTTTGGCGTGCTGTTACCTTCACCTTCATAAGATCTTCTCATGGCGGATGAGGTTCTAGTGATGTTATAGGTAGAAGTAGAAAGGACCCTCAGCCGTCGCACTTCAGTGCTAGTGGCAGATGAGTGCCAAGACTTCGAATTACTGACTTCGGGCAAGTTTCCAATATTTCAGAGTAACCAGACGTTTTTTCAAGATTTCTCCCGTACGTGTATCTGACACTGAGGAAGGACGCGGCTGCTAGCAGATCTCTTTTTGGAAGAGTTGAAAGACTGAGCATGAAAGTAGCGAGAAAGATAAGATCGGCTGACACAATTGAAGGTACTGAAAAAAGGAATTCGGTTCTGACACTAAGCTGTGTTTTTCATGGAAAGCAAGGTTGGCTAAGTTTTATCAGTGAAGAATCCGTCCAGAAAAGGTCCTCAATGAAGAGTCAGGTGGCCACATCACAAGCACTGAAAGTCGAAGTTTACTGGTCGAGCTTTACAGCGGCTGACTTATCGCAGTGAACTGTCCGTGGGAAAGAAGCGTACGGAATTCAGTGAGTTCCATGAGGATTGGTGATTTCTTCCTCATATTCACTCTTCCTCTAACTGCTCCCATTTTTCTGGATTTCCACGAGCTATCCGGACATTTTGGCCCTTGGTCATTCGGTAACATTGGCTAAGTTTCTTTCTTACGATCAGAGTGAAAACCAGCACAGCCGAGTATGGTATGCAAAGTCCTGATTTATTATTGTTCAGTAGTTTAATACCTTACCAATCACTACAATCTTTCCCTTTTACAGTGGATTGCATTTGTTAAACTTCGTCATTTTCGAGTTTGGAAGCTGCAAAAATCAGTTCTTTATTAAGCGCAAGGCCATCATTCCAGTCTGTCGTGCAGCCGGTTTATGGCTATCGCAATCTCTTTAGCTTTTGACAGGTACTGCCAAAATCAGGAAAATCACTAATGCATATGTTCCTTAGTTCCGGACTTCTGTTTCCTGTGCCACGTGTTCAGCTTGTCCGGGGTATAGATATCCCATACTTCCAGAGTTTTTCCAATAGTCGCAAACCTTTGCCTACGTTCATAGGTAACTTCCAGGCTACTGTCCACTTGTGATTGTCATCTGGGTCTTTTCGAACCAGTTGGATTCAGGAGAACGTAGAGCTTTCACCTTATCCGTTGAAGGAAACACGTTGACCGAAGGAGGCTCGATGAGTCATTCTAAAGTTCCCGGCAGATTACCGGTCCCAGCACTAATCCCGTGGCTAACCCACCGGTGGCCTTCTTCATTATGGACTTCGCTTGCCTAACTTTCATGTAGAATCCGCGGTTACACATGTGGGCTTGTAACCAGCCCACTGGCCATGTAGCTTCACCCAGCCCTCACAGTTTGTGCAACAACAGCTCTAAACTTGCGATTACGAAGGCTATGAAAATGTCAAGACGGCATACTTCAGCATGCTCTCCCCTACCTAGTTTTCTCAGTGCCTCCTAAAGAAGCCCAGGAGGTCCACAAATTAGAATTTTACCTTCGCGAATCCAAGCCATACAGATGCTGCCAAGCTATTTACTCTTAGGTTTTCATCAGTGCCTTTATGATGACTCTTTTCATTGCTTCCAGACTACCGATGAAATGCTAACAGGCCGATAGTTGGCCGTGTCGTTCTTCCCACCCCTGTAGCTATCGGTCGTGAGAAAATCTTCCTAGGGCACTAAAACATCGCGAATTCGTAAAAATACTAACTTGCGTACATTATTTGCGCGCTTCGCACAAATTGCAGTCCTATGAAATAAGCTTTTGTTTATTCCCACTCAACGCTTTGCTTTGTCACACCCCATTCGGACCTTCCTGACTCACGTGCTTGTCTGTTGCAAGCAGTGAACCAGGCCCTCATTCTTGAGTATTTTTGTCATACATCGGAGGTCTGTGCGTATTTTTTGATGTTGTTCGTCCAACAACTCAGTATCGTAGAAACAGAAATTGGAGTTTGTTCTGACTTCAAGGGTTGCGCAAGTCCGCTACTTTTTTGCCCAAAAGCGTACATCACCATCCTTGTGAATTGGTATGACTCCGCCGTCTCTAATTTGACACACAATTATCTCTCTCTGGGGGATCTGTTCAACAGCTTAGACAAAGGCCAGATGAGTGTCCTGGTCAGTGGCTTCCGGTTTGTGGAGTGTATGTTGTTTCGTCCCGAGGATTTTTACCCGATAGGGTGCTTCCGCGGCCGATGAAAAGTCTACCGATAAACCCAGAAACTCATCCAATGAACTAGGCTTATACTACCCGTGGAGGCGACAGTGACCCTTTTCAGTCCACTCCCTTGACCTTACCGAAGTTTTTCTGAGTGTTTCCACACTCGGCACACTGTTTTTCAGTTCTTGCATATTTTTGATCCTTATCCAGCAGGTTCTACCCTAGTGGCAGCTTTAGCCTGAACACAACTCTATGGCATGTTTGGTTGTTTTTGCAGCTCTGATATTGCTCAATTCGTTCGTCAGCTTTCCAGACCCTTGTCTTTCAACTAACTGCTTGTTTATTCTTTTGTGCTGGGTAAAGCATTTTTTCACTACCTTCCTGTAATTTTCTCTGTTTTTGTATCTGAGCTTAAGCACCTGATTTGTACCGCTTTTCCACCATGGCGGTAGGCCAGTTCTTCTAACTCTGAATAAAAGAGCTTGTTCCTCAGTCAAAAGCAGCAGCTTGTTTCCAGCGTTCGCTCACATTTGGTGACCCTGTTATCGCTGGCAGTTGTCATCAGTCCAATGCCCTGAAGGGACTCCATCATTTATCTTTAGGATTCTTCAAGCGACCAAGGAATCGGAATCTGAGGTTTACGTGGTCACTTTTTTAGAGGGTCATCAATGCTGACTTCATATACTTCTGTGAAAAATTAAACATCACTGGATACAAGGACTTCCTTGTCCAAGCTCCTCTTCAACTATTATACTCGTGGTTGTACCAAGCCAGTGCTTTGTCCTCGATACCACCGAGCATTTCTTAGCTGAAAGGATTAGCCGGCTCCCAGTTCCACTGCCGATCCTTTTTATAAGCAATGAGACCACACACGGTCAGGCACCTTGATGCTTTTACGGCTGACAGTGATAGGAATTCCAGTAGGCTTCCATGTTCCTTCTCTTCAGAAGGCGGGCCTCTATAAACCCATACCAGCATGACCCACATGCCTGGACCTGTTCTAGTGATGCCCAAGCCTATGTACTGGGGATCATATAATTAGTGCCGTTCTTATGGGTCCTGTCTTCGGCTTCTACTTATAGCATCCCGCCCCTATTCTCCCATTCTTTCGGTAGGATCTATGTACACTCTAGCATTTCGGACATGCTGAGCTTAACAGTAACAATAAAGGTGTACTTTGGCGAGGCCAAAAAATGGTAGATACATGAGCAAAGGATGAAAATAACAGCACCGAGAGATAAACTGTAATAGTATCGATTAATAAATGTTGGAAGTAGATAGGTATTTGGTAAATGCACGTCAAGAGTGCAAAAAATGTAATAAAGATGTACACTTTCCAAAGAGTAAAGGAAGGGGTCCAAATGAAAACGGATGGATTTCATTAAGTTACTAAGCAAACGCGGAGTAGCTGTTTGATGAGTGCAAGAAAAATATGACAAATGTGTTCTCTTCAAAGATTGAGGGAGAGAGCTCAAAAGGATTCACTCACAGATCTAAACAAAAAGAATGAAAATATTAGGGTCCAAGGTCAGATGGGAGAAGTGACTGGGTCAAGTGAATGTGGATTGAAGCTTGAAATTTTGCTTGAAAGAGACCAAAAATGCTTTAAATCAGCTGAGGTAAGGATGCATGATAATGTCCAAATTGTTTTGCTTGAGAAAGAAGTAGATAACGATCAAGACAATATGACTCGGCGGCACGTTGCGATGAATAACTGGTATCAGGGCACAAAACAAGAAGCGGCGAAAAATAGCGAGGCAGGCAAGCAGAGTCGAGTCAGTTCGCTGGAAGGCTGGAGATTTCGGTTTGCGGTAGCTGTAGCATACAAATGTACTAGAAATCGACACGCTTCGGAGGAGAGGCGGCGGGAGGACGGCAAATAGGAGACTGATGAAAAGCTGGCGCACACAGAAGGGATAGATGCCCTTTATTCCCCATGGAATTTTGTCCGTCAGTAGAAGAAGCTGGAGGTTGGAACACTCTATGATGAGAGCAAAAGTAACGATAACAAATAACGCTGGAAAGAGAGGACTGTAACAAATGCCAAAGAGTACAGTTGCGGGTAGATTGGATTATCTTTCCTACGACCCGTAGCCGGATGGAAATTGACTCTCCACTTCTCGAAGACCCTCCAGTTGCGCTTTCTTATTTCAGAATGGTACATGTTACTGATCCTGAATCTAAACTCACATTTTTAAGGTATGCTGTTTTTCTTATATCCACTAGTGTTCACTCTCACAAAATTGGTCTCATGCCCCCCTGCTTCAAAACTCATTCCGTTTATTGAACTCCGATAAATCCGTCATTCAGGGTTTGCATTGTCTTCATGATCGCTATCCTCTTCGCATGCGTTGATTTTCCCGAACATACTTCTCTACAATCTTCCCCCCTTTTTCCTCTTGCTCAAAAATTTACTCCATCTGCATAACCTCGGTGGGCCTCCGGTTTCCTTGGCTTGCATCATTCTCGTTCATAATGCGTCCTTAGCACTGCGTTAATGATTTTTCGATATCTTCACCGCGAACCAGTGCCTAGGCCGGAATCGAAACTGGTTCAAAAGTGCCGCGCGAAAAAATTATCAGAATGATCCATTCAAACTGTTGCTGGCTTTGTTTTTCCATCTTTGATACTCTCGACTTTCATATACTGATTTTGTGAATATTCCATCTTATTGAGTAACGTGTTACACCATGATCATGCGCTACAGCGTGCATCTCGACCATGGCCGAGAAATATACCAGTATTATTAGATTGGATGATTTAAAGTAAGAAACAAGGATCAAGGTTGACCTTTTTCTTTTAAATAGTAGTGCCCAACAGGCCAACAGAAGAAGAGTAGGAACGAAACTGCCTGGAAGTAAGAAAACAATAAAGGCTGCTACAAGTGGAACACAAAGCAGGGAAGAATAAGAAAATGGAAGAAGATAAAATGAGTAGACCGAATGAATCCTTTGGAAGCAGGTGCATCACATCATATTGGCTGAGAATGGAAAGCAAGGGGGAACACACACTCATTTTGAAAGAAGTAGCAGGACACCAATGAAGGGCATGTATGGGGGATGTAGAATGAGTACATTTTTAAAACAACCGAAGGAGCTTGGACTATCAGCGAAGAAGTGGAACTGGAGTGCAAAGATACGGCGATAGCAAACGCGATTTACGAGACGAGAAAATGGGCACTTGGAATAACAGGAAGGTCAGGCAAAGTTAGAACGTAGAGGTTGGAACTACACTGAAAGTAACGGTTCACCGTTTCCTTTACGACTGGTGGAACATTGTAATACAGAGGGAACTACGAAGAAAACACCTAGAGGGCACCGAAATGAAGATGGGTAGGATGAGCAATATTCTTGAGGGGACGATGAAAGAAACTCTCGAGAAAAAGAACAAAACAGGAGATATTTGGTCATTCTGATAATTGCACTTACTTTATTACAGGCAAATCGTGTGGTGGCTGCCAGAAGAGAAGTATCGGGAATAAAACCTTTGGATAGACAGCAGGAAGGAGAACTACATGTACGACAGGCTGGGTACGATGAACCATGGAGGCTTCGTGCCTGATAGCAAATGAACAAATAGAGCGGGCCAAAAGTCTCCGTCCCGATGAGAAAACGCTCATGAGAGGCGTCTGTTGCGGTCATTTTCGAGTTCTGATCGAGAAGCCTTTAAACATAGGGGCTTTCAAGAAATTCAAAGAGCTTCCATTTTTTTGTCTATTTTATCAGTTAAATTTCCATGAGTTGTGCCTGGTTGGGGACGTTTGTAAACTCGCGCTGATGCCAACGGCTTGCAGCATGGGAAGTGCTTCTGAATCTGGCAAAAATGCTCAAGTCTGATAGTTGAGTGATGCCTTGGAATATGACAGGTAAACCCAAAGACATGCGCTCGGAAATGCAAGATCAGAGACTACGGCATGATAGATTCAATTGAATTTCAACTCTCAGTACAGTATTTAACCCGTGTAAACCTGTCCGCAGTCTGCTGACGAGGCAAATAGAGCCACATATAAGCTGCACAGAACCCTCACTTCGAAAGACCAGAGGGCGCTGTTGCCGCCGAACGCGATCCTGATCCGGCCGAACCCAAAGTATGTGATCCACTCCAGGGCCCCTCTGGTAATGGGGGACATTCTCTTTGTGGAGAAGATTCACGAAAACAGTATTAAAGCCACGAGGACGGCAGTACAAAACAAGCTGGCGGAGCTAGATTTGTTCTCGTTGAAGCGCAAGAGAGCTCCAGGAGGTTGATCGAAATAGCGAGGCAGTTAAGTGGGTCGTCAGCCACAAACAAGCCACTATTCACTCGTGATGAAAACCTTGTTCCCTACGGACACGCGTCGAAGATAATTAAGCGAAGTGCCAACAGGACGATCAGAGTGATTACCAGGTGAAATATGTCTCTGGAGGTGGCAGCGGAAGCGAACACCTTGGAAGTATTTAGGAGGTCGCCGGGAGGAGCGTGGACATATTTTTCGGACTATTCCTTAGTCGTGAGCCCAGTTGTAACACTTCCGTCAGCTTCAGTATTCTTTCTCTTCTTTGGCCCTTTCAGTTCATCCAAGCACCTTCCCCAAACTCTTCTTGGTATCCTTAGGTTTTTCACTTCTTCTTGGGAGCTGATATCTGGAGGTCTTGATTTACATGAAGGATGAACCAGCTGGTTGCTGAGGCCCACCCTACCGAACTGTTACTCCCTGCTACTATCCCTGACGGTGGCCCCAACCTGTCCTGATCCCTGCTGACGAAAGGCAAAAGATTCCAAAACACCGGATCAAGATGAGACCTTGAGGCTTGCGGGTGCAAAAAACTGGACTATTTTTGGTTTTGGCCGCCCGTAATGGGCCCTGATCTAAAAACCACCGGTTGATGAAAAGCTCCGAGGAGGCTGGTTAGGTTGGATGATAAATTCTTGGTGGGGATATAAGATGAAGATAAATACAGCTGTGGAAATTGAGAAGGTAAAGACAATGAGTTTTGACAAGGGGGTGGGTGTTACGAACGTTTGAGCAATGCGTAGCTAAACTCGCAACGGATCCCGAAATCAGAAGACGATTATCCGTGATATTCTACGATACTAGATTATTACAATAAACAATGACATAAACAATATACAAACCTCAATAATACGATCACAAGGACTCAACAACGAGAAACCGAATAGCAGCGTGTGAGCAGACAGCACGTGCGTCACGCAGGTCCTGAACAAGGATGTGCCAAAGTAGCGCTCTGGGCGTGAACAAACAACAATTGGTCCATAAAAACAACCAGTTCGTAAAGACAAGTCAATAGTGTATGGAAATGAGTGATGTTGGGAAAACACTGAACCGCGAGGGAAAAAGAGGGATTTTACACGACCGGCCAATACACTGCCCACCAATATCCTCCTGGATCCTCAGCAGAGTCAAAGGTTCGGTATAAAGGTACTGATTCTTCCTACCTGCCTAGGCCCTGCTGTCAGTGCGCGCGTCTAATGCTCGTCGTCAACGTTCTACTACTGGTCGCATCTAATCCATTGGCTACATAGACGTGAGGCTAGTCTACATCTTCCACAAGAACAAATGACCGATGGCGGGCGTGAATGGTCACATAGACGTTGTCCTCGTAAGGGGCCGTCCGGTCCTGGATGTACGTGCTTGAGTGTGTGTGTAAGTGCGTGTTTGTGCGTTCCGGGGTTACAATGAAATCACAGGTATGACTACACATCAAAGGGACTTTCTGCAATGTCAACAAAAGACCGCGTGGCAAGAAAACGAGTAAAATGTAGCATGTATGTGTGATGTGAGCTCCGCTACTTCCACATATGCAAGGGGCATTCGGTAGTGTCAACAAAAGGCAAAACAACGAACACTGTCACATGTTTGATGGGTTTACGGGATGTAGAGTGCGTCGTGCATGCGTGAATGTATCGGGATGTACAATGGAATCGCATTCATCACCACGTATCGGAAAGAACCTTCTGTAATGTCAACGAAAAGACCACGAGCACCTTAACGTGTTTGACGGAGACCGTGTGGTATATATGGTGTTTCTTTATCCACCTCGATGACTGATATGAAAAGGTTTACTAGGCCTCAGGGTTATCAGCTCCTCCGTCTTCGCTCTCGAGTAGGTTAATACTGCGTACGTCACGAATGAGCACTCCGTTAGCTGTCTTCACCTTCACCGTTCTTACCATTTCGTCAGTGCTTTTGATGGTTTCCGTAACTACTCCCAAAGACCAAGCGCTGAAATATGCGCGTTTGTCGGCGATCATAACCACGTCCCCAACTTTGAATGGTCTTGTTTTGGCCAGCCACTTCTGTCGAGTCTGCAAAGCCGGTGGGTACTCCCGTAGCAATCGCCTCCAGAAGACCTTGGCCAGATAGTTCGCTTGCTTCCACCCGTGGAGGTAGCTCCCACGAAGGTTTACCGGCCCTTGGAAACCCTCGTTCGACCTTAGCGTCAGTAAGTCGCTTGGGGTGAGCGCCAGTTGGGTGGGGTCGCCGTTCAATGCTGGAACCAGGGGGCGGTTGTTCAGGTTTCGCTCCATCTCAGTCATGACGGTGTTCAGCGTCTCGTCGTCGGGCGGCTGCTGCTCCATGATTGACAGCAATATCCGTCTGGTGGACCGGATCATGCGTTCCCATATGCCGCCTCGGTGACTGGCCTGTGGGGGGTTGAAATGCCATCGTATGCCGTAGGCCACGGTTCGATTCTGCAGTTCGTCCCTGTTTAAGTTCTTGTGCCAACGCTGCAATTCCCGTTGAGCGCCCACAAAGTTCGATCCATTATCTGAGTATATATCGGCCGGTACGCCTCTTCGGTTAATAAATCTTTGCAAGGCCCGTAGAAACGAATCGGTCGTCATCGAATGTGCGACTTCTAGGTGTACCGCACGTGATTTCATGCACGTCATAATACATTCGTATCGCTTTTCTAATCTTTTCCCGCACTTGATCCACAAGGGCCCGAAATAGTCCAACCCGGTGTCACTGAACGACCACCAGCCCGTAGTCAACCTGCATTCTGGTAGTGGGGCCATGAGTTGTTTGCCTGCTGTGGCATTGCGTCTCCTGCATTGCACACACCGTCGGATTACGCGTTTTACAGTCTATCGTCCTCTCAACAACCAAAGACGCTTTCGGATAACGCTCGTCACGTGACTTTCCCCGGCATGTCCCTCCATGGCGTGGACGTGTTGAATCATTAGCTCTACTACAGGTTGTCTCGCAGGCAGCAGTATAGGATACTTTGTGTCGAAGTTCAGGTGGGCGTTGGTCAGCCTACCATCCACCCGCAGCAGTCCGTTGATGAGTTTGGGGTTTAAACGCTTCAGCTCGCCTCTTGGAGATGGCATGTCTTTATTGGTCGGCCCCACTTCTTCCGCCCTCTTGAGTTCTCGGGCGAAAGCCTCGCGTTGTATCATTCTGAAAATATCGTACTCTGCCGCTTGTAGCTCATCGGGACCTATCGGGCCGACCCGTATCCGAACTGAGGGCCGTAGCCCTTTCATAACTAGTAAATTTCTCTTGAACCTGGTTAACCAAACTAGCGAACGAAGCGTCTTCATCCAGGAAGAAAACCTGACCAGTCGCGATAGAATGGACGACGCTTCGACGACGTTGGTTGCTATCACTACGCCTTTGATCTCCAGTTCCAATTCCGTAGAGGGTTTTAATTCGAACACAGGCCAGTCCTGTTTGGGCAATTGCAGGAAGTTTGGCCCTCTCGTCCACGTGTCCAGTTGCCTGAAGTTGTTCGCACCTCGGGAGCACAGGTCGGCCGGATTATCGCTAGACCTGACATGACTCCACTGGTGCGTGGATGATTCATCGTGGATAATCGTGAGCCGGTTAGCAACGAAAGTACTAAACCGGCTCCGGACGTTGTTAATGTAGTAAAGTACTATCGTTGAATCCGTCCAGAAGCTCACCGACCAAATGTAGAGATCGAAACATCTCTTCACAGCTTGCACTACCCTGACTGCCAACACGGATGCGCTGAGTTCAAGGCGTGGGATTGAGACCGACTTCAGTGGAGCAACGCGGGCTTTGGCGAACAGGATCCTCGTGGTATATTGTCCATCTCCTGCGCACCATCGTCCGTACACCACAGCTTCATAACCGACTTCGGATGCATCGGAAAAAGCATGTAGTTCTCCAGTCCGTGTCGTATGGCCAGGGGTCAAACATCGTGGGATTCTTATGTCCCCTAATTTCTTCAAGGTGTTCAAACTTTCTTCCCAGTCCAGCCGGTCCCCTCGGTCCAGTGACTGGTCCCAATCAACTTTCTTACGGCACAGCCGCTGCAGCAAGATCTTTCCGGGTAGCAGCCATGGTGAGACGAAACCGAGCGGGTCGAACAAACTTGAGACGGCAGATAGTATGCCACGACGGGTTATTGGCAGCTCGGGAACGCTTAGTTCGAAAACAAAATCGTCCGTTTCCGCGTCCCATTGTATCCCTAAGGTGCGCTCGATAGGAAGTGGATAGCCGTCCAAATCTCTTACCCTTTCGGCCTTTTCGTCATACGGGATGACCTTCAGCACTTCTGAAGCGTTCGACATCCATTTAGTTAGGTGGAAGCCGCCCTCTTCCAGCAATCTCGTCAGACCCCTGAACTGCTCTAGAGCTGATTCCACATCATCGAATGACCCAATGTAGTCGTCGACCTAGAAGTTCCTGCTGACGCTTTCTACCACCGTCCGATATACTAGATCGCCATGTTTGTTTGCTGATTCTCGGAGGGCGTATTTGGCACAAAATGGTGACGGTATGGCTCCGAAGGGGTGGACGGTCATCCTATAATTCACCACTGCGTTGTCCCGGTCGCTCCCTTCCCACCACAGGAAACGCAAAGCATCTCGTTCTCCTACCGGAATCTTCACCTGATGGAACATTTCCCTAATGTCAGCAGACAAAGCCACTTTACCTACTCTGAAACGGCACAAAACATCGATCAGTGGAGTGGTCCAGTCAGGCCCCTGTAGTAGGCGACTGTTTAACGACTTGCCCTGAAACTTGGCCGCACAGTCGAAAACCACCCGCAGTTTATTGGGTTTCTTAGGGTTGATAACCGGATGGCGAGGCAGATACCAGATACCCCTTCTGCTGTCGGTGTTAACAGGCACCTTTTCAACGTAACCGAGGGTCTCGTTTCGCTTCATCAAATCCGCGTATCGTTCCCACAGATTCTGGTCTCGAATGGAGCGTTCTTTTAGTCGTAGTAATCGTTGAAGAACATAATTTCTGTTGTCAGTCCACGGGTCGTCCGGTGTGCGCCATGGGAGGGGAACCTCGAACTGTTTTTTGAGGCCTCTAGTGCCTTGCCGCACCGTTTGTAGGGCGAAGTGATCCTCTTGAGACAACGTCGGTCTTTCGTCTCCAATGTCATGAAACTCCTTTTCATACAGCCGTTGCAGATGATACTCTGTGCGGTCCGTTCCGGCGGATAAGTAATTCACGAAACCGCGTACCCCTACTGGACCGTATAACATCCATCCCAGAGCCGTGCGTACGGCATAAGGTGCCTGGCGGTCGCCCACTCTCTGGTCAAGCACCCAATGCGCCTCTGGCACGTCGCAGCCGATGAGGAGATCCACTTCATCATCTTCCCAGTCTACAACGGTTACATCCTGCAGGTGGGGCCACCGAGTCAAGATTGCGTTCACCGACCTTGGTGCTCACATGGGGAGATCCGCTAACGTGAATGCCTCCGTTGGTTCAATTTCCTCGTTAGTGTCTAGAGAGATGAGTTGCAGCCTTAATCTACCGGCAGTTATTACCTGTGTTCCGCCCACCGTGATCACCGCTAACGACGTCGCACCTTTAGCCAGTTGGTGTTTGTCGGAAAACCGCTCTTTCACTAAAGTGGTGTCGGATCCACTATCAACGAAAGCCAACGCCTTGACTATCCCAGTCGGAGTCACTACTCCCACGGCCACTACGCCTAAACGTACCGGTTTACTGGCAGATTGTGAAGTTGAACAAATCACGCTGGGCTTGGCACTCGCCTCGGATATGGTTACTCTCGCCTGATGCAGCAGCCGATGGTGTCTGCCCGTGCAGCCCTCGTAACCACATCGATTCCTTGTTCTACAGGCTGCTGCCCGGTGCGTGGTGTTGATACAGATAAAACATGCTCCTGCCATCCTCGCCATTCCCCACCGTTTGTCTATTGTGGCGTTGCCGAACTTGGGGCATTCTGGTAGGCCATGGCTAGTACCATAGGATCTGCAATTTGGTTTCGTAGTAGCATCTCGTGAAATGACGTGTGTATTGGTCCAAGGCTGGTACTTTGGATGTTCCCGTGCAGGGGTTTGGACTTGGCTAGTACCGGGCTTGTTTGCTCGGTTGCTGTCCCGGATGAGTCGGCCGAATCTGCTGTCAGCTATCTTCGTTTGCCTGTCTAAGTATTCAGTCAGGTCTTCGAAGTTGGCTTCTCTGTCGCTTCGGCTTATCCGTTCTGCTTCTTCCGCCCACCGACCCTGTAGATCGGGAGAGAGGTGACGGACTATGCCTCCCAAAGTGTGCATGGCGACTAGGTCAGCCCTGTAACCTAAATGGTCGAGGGCTATTGAGCAGTTCTGCATCTTGATCACCAGGTCGGCCATGGTGTAGACGTCGCCCTTGGTTCTCTTTGCCTCTGCCATCACGCCCTCTATTAGGTTACGGGATACTTTGAAAAATTGGCCAAACAAGTCCCTTAGAATCTTTCTTGCCCTTGTGTAGCCTTGTTCTGGGTCGAGCATGGTGCAACCGTCGATAGCTTCTCTTGCTCGGCCTTGGCCGTAGTGACTAAGGTAAAGAAGCCTTTGCCCAGGGTCGGTTACCTTATTTTCAACGAACGTCTCGAACTGCTTGACAAACTTGCAGTATTGCTCAGCTCGCCCGTCGAAAACCGTTAACTCCACTCTAGGCAGATCGATCGATGGTGGTTTGTAGTCGGCGACCGGCGTGGGGTTCCCTACGTTATTGCACCCTAACCTATCGGAAGTGTCGAAGTCACTGGTCTCATGCTCTCGCTGTTTCTGTGTACACTTTTCTGCTTCCTGCGCCTGTAGTCTAGCCGAAAGTAACTGTTGCTCTAGTTCTAGTATTCTCAGCTTATATAAATCGACATCCTTACGATCAATATTGTTTTCAATAACACATGAACTAGCACTGACAGGACTAGGCGATCTAGCATTAACTAGAGGATCATATGTACCCAAAACCTCCACAGAGACTTGCCGTATTACTTCCTGTCCGGATTCGACTGCCTTTGATCCTTTTCTTGGCATTTTGCGTGATTTTTCCTCGTTCCAAATTGATCTATTGTGTTTTGTTACGAACGTTTGAGCAATGCGTAGCCAAATTCGCAACGGATCCCGAAATCAGAAGACGATTATCCGTGATATTCTACGATACTAGATTATTACAATAAACAATGACATAAACAATATACAAACCTCAATAATACGATCACAAGGACTCAACAACGCGAAACCGAATAGCAGCGTGTGAGCAGACAGCACGTGCGTCACGCAGGTCCTGAACAAGGATGTGCCAAAGTAGCGCTCTGGGCGCGAACAAACAACAATTGGTCCATAAAAACAACCAGTTCGTAAAGACAAGTCAATAGTGTATGGAAATGAGTGATGTTGGGAAAAACACTGAATCGCGAGGGAAAAAGAGGGATTTTCCACGACCGGCTGCTACAGTGGGCGTGACACCCATGAGACTGATAGATATTGGCGTTAGGCACCAGAAAGGAATTGTCGGTAACTTAGGCAGCGAGGGTTAAAATGTGTGACCATTAGGCTGTAATGATAAGGGATGATAGCTGCAGATCAGAAATAAAGGGTGAGTAAGAGATATATGGGTAGGAAAGAAAAATGTTTTCGGGGGTGGGCTGTGAAAATGTACGGGGCTATGGTGGCATCACGTGGCGAGAGCTAACACGCTGTGGGAAGATAGGAGGAGGGACAAAATAGAAAGGATTGCATGCGGCGGTAGGACGACGACGGATGGAATACTGAAAAACGGGTGGACGTGCAAACAAAGGCAGCACGGCGAAAACGGAAATCCAATAGAGTGACAATAAAATCTGTGGACAACCCTACCTTAGCGGAACGGCGGCCGAGGGAGCATGACATCAACAGACGGCTTTATTTAATGCTGCCAAGGTCATTGTGATGCTAAGTCGGGTTTTCTCAGTTATTTCACCTTTTGGGGCTTGCACCAATTACTAAGTTATTTCTAGTATTTTTCTCTATTGCATTTGGTTTGGTGGTCTGATAGTGGAGTGAACCGAGTCACATCAACGTGAGGGCGTTGGCCACTATCGCGGCCTGGTGAAATAGGTATTTTCAGGAAATCGTGATCTTTGTCAAATTTAATCCATCTCTTAGAACTGTACGTGAATACCACTCTTTTATCCTGTCTTTCTGACCCAATTAGCCGCCTTCTCTCCTACGGATTTCAGGAACCTTGCGGTCTACCTTATTCCGGTCATTCGTGGACCATCCTTCATTTGTCCCCTTACAGGCTGACTTTCACTTTGTGCCTCATTGCACCTGCAACATCATCAATCACTCCAAAAGCTTCGCTACTAGTACCAGCTTCACTCACTAGCCAAAAACCACATTCGGCTTTGGAAGTCACAACTAACTCGCCTTCAAGGCGCATTTAGTGCTTGCTAAGTAATCCTCGCATGTGTACTGGGAGATGCTACCAGAGCAACTGCCAAAATAGGCAAAACCACAAATAGGTTTTCCTCCCGACTTGACTCTTTGGATGAACCGCCGGCCAGTTAGGTCGGTTAAAGATCCTGTTCCAATAATCTGTACACCAAACCTAGACCGACCTAAACTTGACCACGAAGCTTGTCTACACTGTTGGCTCTGACGTCTTCGTACGCACCAAAAAAGCCAGCAGCGCAATAATATTGGACAGTTCAGATAACTCACGTCGCCCATCTACAAACAATTTAATACTAAAGGCTTGCAACCATGCCACTATGTCAGACTTAGCGAAACTTCTCAACAACACATGTGCCGGCTACTGTTCCAGTTTTACAGAATTTATGGCTAGGGAATTTATCGCCCGACAGTGTTTTTCTTTTCTGATACTGGATTTGAACCCACAAAGGAACTTACAGAAGAAACCTTATTTGTCGGACAGGACTAAAAGTGCCATACCAAAAATGGTAACCCCAGCGCACTTTTTGCCAGTAGTCCTCCCAAACGGTTAATTTACCAAACTTTGGCCATCGTACGAAGTCTTCTGTAGTTGACCGCAGAGTATCTGCTGATCCAGATAGTTCGTCAATCTCCTTCACATCTGACCAGGTTAAGAAGCGTTAGGGCCAGTGAAATGGCCTAAATGTACTGGTCAACCATAGAATGCTTCCCGACTTCCATAAAACTAACAAACTTGTAACAAATTACCATACCAAATCACGAATGACAAGATGCCCTATATTAGTTCAGAGAATGTCTAGTGAAATTTACAAACGGCACTCACGGCACAGTTCGAAAAACGAGCGCCGACTGGCGCAGGATTAACAAATTTAACACCGGCTCGGGAAGACAGCTCCATACCTGACTTTAATTCAGTTAACCTGCTTTTATCAATGAATAAACCATTCCTGGCAGACCTCAACAAAGCTTTGGATTAGACGGATTTATGCCGGTACCTGCCACGAATTCCAGAAAAGAATGGAACTGCCAGCGAAGCCTGCTACCTCACCTCAGACACCCGGACCTTGCTGTCCGATCCCAATCAGTGCTTCACTACCAAGTACAGAACAAACACCTCAGCCACCAACGGAAAATAAACCTGCGTGAGATTATTCAGCTTATCAAGCCTGCATCTCGACCTATTGCACTTTCTTTTGGGTATTTACTGCACGCCAAAAAGTACATCAGGCTGTCTATATCCAGATACCAGCTAGCTCTCTGACTCCATGCCGCCCCATCTAAATTTCCCGATTTTTCCTTTCCATCTAAACGTCCCAACTTCCTTCATAACATCTACCGCACCAAGCCAAGTTCGCCCAGTAGCCACAATATCCTCAAACCAGGCTGCCAACTTGGGTGGTCGAGCTTTCAAAACGCACCATGCCCATCAAAGTGACGGTTCCACCGTGGCAGTTTTCAACGCTGTCCTCCTAGCAAGCAAGCTTAAGTCCGTCCACTCTTTTGCACGACAGTCCAAACGGACATGATCTTCACAACTCAAACTTGGCTCTTCGACGAACCTCTGCTCCAACACATTTCCTCAACAGGTTATAGTGCATTCACCAAGAACAGATCGGAGAAATGTGGTAGCGGATGCATTGACTACATTAGAACAGCCTTAGAACACGCCTACTCAAACCTAATGTCCTTGGTAAGATCCAACACTATGCTTAGATTTCTAAGGGACTGCCAAGGGGACAGCTAGGAAAAGGTTGCGTCTGCTACACGCCGGGTTGTAAAGTGGGTGATATGTGAGCACTCAGAAATGCATTTCTACCTCTCACAACCTGCTAGGACTACAGCCGGGACTTAAGCTTTCCTAGGATCTGCTGAACAACTCTAAAGTGCTCCCCGGGATAACGTACTCCTGCTTCGTGTCCGTGTGTGTAGGTAGTCTCAGCACAACATCACCCATCCAAGAAAACAGTATTTTTAGCCTTGCTACTACCTTACGGTTCCGCGATGTAAGGGCAAATGTCCTTTGTCTCTTTCCTGGTCGCAATCATAGGGCCATAAAATGTGAACTCTCCGTGCAGCTGCACCGCCAAGAAAGTCGGTAAAACGGGAAAAACTTTTCGTACTGACAACTGAGAAGTTCTATCCACTAGCATACGGAATCGGACTTGGGATGACTTCCTCCCAACATCTTTCCCCAAATTGGTGGTGAATCTGGTGTTTTTCAACAAGCTGACCTCCCTGAACCTCATCTCACCCGAGATATTCAGAGTCAATGTCGGAAAGACCAATCGGCAACAAAAAATGTTGCCCAAATTTGGTGGGCTGAAGTGTGCTTACTGAAGGACCGACAACCTCTCTACCTTCCTCTATTTCAGCCATCCGTCATTTCAGCTGCCAAGAGAAGATAAGAACAGGCTAATAAAGCAAGAACCATACCCTAGCCGAACAAAACTGTCCACCTCTCTGGCCTTATTTAAACACGACACCCCAGCTCTACAACCAAACTCCAAGCTTGTTCCTACCAGGCAAGCTATTCTCAGCTAGCGAAGCCAGAAAGCTGCCAAATGCCGCCCGGCCCCTGGTCAGCCCCCGACCCCATAGTATACCGCTAGCTCCGTTCCGACTCCGCGACCCAGGCATTTTAGTGCTTTTGCTGAACTTACTTAACCCTCATTGTAGCGGGGCACCTTACCATCCCAGGGGGAGATATCCGTAATTATTCCCTTTCACGAAATCGGAGTCTCTCTTGTCCCTGCTAGCCACCGCCCTGTAAGTCACACTCCAGTTATATCCGGGGTAGTTGAAGGAATAATTGAAGTAAAACATCCCTTCCACTCCTCCTTCTTTGATTACCAAATAGCAATCAATAGGGCTTCTGAAAGCCTAGGTCATGTTCGGCCGGACAACTTGATTTTCTCAGTCTAATCCCCAAGCCAGCTGAATCCGGTGAGGGATTTGCCGTTATCTTCCTCGATACCATCAAGGCTTTTGATCGTGTGCCTCAAGCTCTTCTGCCAATTGAAATCATATCTTATGGCATAAATGAACCACTGTTTCCTCGGTTGTCATTCTATCTTAGCACGAGATCGTAAATAGTAAACATAGAAAGTCATCTTTCCCCACTCAGTCCAGTCACAATCTGTGTTATACAGTGACCTGTGTGAGGCCCACTTCTTTTCCTACTTTTCCTGAACGAATTATTTAAAGTAATGCACCATGGCACTGCGTTTCCACTGGCCAATGGTGAGAAAGTCGTCTATCAGTCTGGACCCCGTAACACGACCTATATCTCCAACAAATTTACCGACGGCCTAAGGGCGCTTGATATATGGTGAAAGAAAATGTACGGTTGGCTTGGGGCGCCCGAATCTCGTGTTAAGGAAAATTCACTTGAGTTTTCACATCAAAAGATAGGACGCCACGAGCAGGAATCGAACCGGCGAGCCTCAGCTTACCCGGGAGAAACTCTGCCAACTAAGTTTTGGTGGCCCGAACATTCGGGTGTGAGCAACGCAAATGAATAATCGGTGACGTGCAAACCACTATTTTAATGACATAGAGCAACTATTCTGGTTTTAAGCATTCGGCCAGCCTTGTCTATCATTTCCAATTGGGATGAACAGAAGATAGATGAAAGCGATTCTTTGGATATGGAAATACATGCAGGGAATTAATTGTTGGCACAAAGGTCCTGAATCGCATGTAATGGAAAATCCGCTCGCATTTTTCACATCACTTGCGTTTTTCAAACCAAACAGTTTGAGCTGCAATAGCCCGGCTGATAGAACATCTGCCCGGTATGCGGAGGGTCGCCGATTCGATTACCGCTCGCGGCGTCCGACTTTTCAATGTGAAAAATGCAAATAGATTTTCCCTTATATAGTGAAACATTCAGAAAATAAGATTATCCACGGCTAAAAATGCAATACTCGAGCATGAAAGCCAAGTTTCTCGCGAATTTGTCACCTTCAATGGGCCATACATTTCTATTGCTCAGCCGGAAAGACCTGAGCCTCTAGCATTCCTTAAAGCTTACCCTTTAAGAGCAAGCCGCCTACAAAGAAGCTAAGAGTAAAATAACGACAGCTGATGCCTGCAGAACTTCTGGAATGCGTGACAGCTGATTTCTGATTTTTGAACCTCAAGCCAAACCGTAGCTTGAGTACTGCCCCCTGGTGTACATTCACGCATGCAAGTCTGGTAGACTAGCGGATGAAAATGTTCATCTATCCTCAGCCAAGACTTCAGTTGGTTCGTTACTCCCTTTGAATTAAAGAGAGAGATGAGCTGCCAAAACGTGAACCCCTGCAGATAAGGTGCATTGAATGCAACCTACTTTTCACTCAACTTCCCATATTCAGAGTGCATACGTCCGACACACATCCATGTATTTCCCAAAGCACCGCACCCCCTAAGTGGCAGAAATCATACTACCAAAATTCCATGGTTCCAGAAAAACCCAGGACCGAGGGTCTTTGTCATTTTCCTTTCCCGAGTATGGAACAGACAGCCTGAGGACTTTTGGGCCTGAGATAAACTAGACCGATTCAAAAAGTGCTCTTAAAGAATTTCTTGATATTGCCAAGGCACTGCAACTCACTGGCACGTGCACCCGCTTAGAAAAAGCCAATTAGGGATATCTAGACTTCTGAACAGGTAAGAAATGCATGACACGGGTGACACCCTCTACACCGCGGAAATAGCCTGCACCTATGCCCTCTCCATCTTCAGTGCATAAGTATCCCATAAAGCAACTTATACCACTGATACCACCCTTGATAATTAGCCTAATTCACAAGATCTAACATCTCCTGTTATCCTTTTTCACCGCAATAAATTAGCTATGGTCAGTTCAAACCGGCTCTATTTCCGCTTAAGGTATTTTGCCCAGGCATTTCAACCCGGGTTCTCACTCCACCGACCATCATGCACTTTCAAGTCGTCTTTATATCTGTTCCTAGGTTTCTTCTTTTTTCTATATCTGTCCACTGCCAGGGCTAGTAGCCCTCATTCTTTCAATAGTGGTTCCAGTGTTCAGATAAATAGATGCTTCATTTTACCCTTGACCGTTGCTCATCAGCCGGGAGCATCTCTGACCGAGCTTTTCTATTTTTTATAACTTTAGACTCCCGCTGAAGTGTACCTTCCCTTTGCTTACTTGTAATGGTCCGGAGACGATAACTGCGAACTGCCTGGCCTATGGCTCCAGCTGAAAATTCCATGCTTCCCCGCCATTCCATCGAGCTCTTAGTGGCCTCACCGCCAAGGACCCCTAGCAGAGTGGTCGCGGGCTCCCGAATCGTTCTTTCTCCTTGGCTATGTAGTTCGGCCAACATCACTCGAGCCTTTCCCGCCCGCGCTGGAGGCTGTCGGATCCACGGATTTGGCTCGTGAGCATCGGGGATGCAGGCAGGTTACCGCGATGAGCGGGCGCGGTTAAGTTGGTGGGTCTCACCTCCTGTCAACAAAGACGGTTTTCATGCCGGGTGCCTGGAGCTGCCTGTCCCACTCATTAGCCTAGGTGGCGGACTAAAATCTCAATGCCACTAATATATTCGTGAAGCCGAAATATGCCGCTGTCTCTCTCAGTTATCATTGGTTTTCTTCCGTGCTGGCTTCCAACTTCTCGGTCATAACGTACCATTTTTTGCTCCCAGCAAAGTTTAATTTACTCAATGCACAAATGTTGCACATTGAACAGCCCGTTAACATTCCTAGACCATCCTTCATAGTCCACTTTCCCGGAGTTTCATGCCAAACTACCCGCCAGCCCTAATTGTGAACTTACCCCTCCCTCAAGATAAAACTTGCTAATGTTATCTTTTTTATTGATATATCCGAACACTTACACATTCACCATTGCCATTCACTCCCGCATCCCAACCTTCGAACAACAGGCTTCACGGCGAAATACGTCTCCATAGTATCACAAAAGCCGATGATTCAGAAGTTGTGTGCTCCCTGTACCCTTTCTACCGTTCGCACAAATGAAGTTGCGGCGTAGCTGTGTCCTTATCTTGAAAGTTTCATATCCTTCTCATATATGCACATCTGAAGGGCACTTGTACCGCCAAGCTCAAATTTATCGCCATTACTTGATCCACCCCTTAAAAGCAGCATCAACCGTAAGACTCCAGACCGCCATTTACTTTATCATATTTTCTGGCGGGCCATATCTTTGCCACTGTCGCTGCCACGCATCACACATTGATCCACCACTCAATCCCTACTTTCCTGTTGACGCCCTATCTTCACCCATTCGGAAGTAAACTATCTACTCAGAGCTTACCTTTTTTCATTCGCCCGCTTCTTTTTGGACCGCTTCGACAATCTCCCTCCAGGTGTATTGTTCATTCGATGATTAATCAGTCAGCCCAAGCGGGCTACAAAAAGCCCCGAATCGCTACTCAGGGAGGCTGTTTTTGATATTCTCTTCTAACTAAGAACTTTGTTGTCTGTTGAACATGACTTCGGGATTTTACCCAAGTGAATTTTGTCCGTCCAAACGATGTGGTATTCTCCATGGATCCATTTAAATATTCTGGTTCATTTTTCTCATATTCCATGGTTTCCGTTTTGGTTTACAAAATAAACATCTCTGCTTGACTTGATTAAGTACCATGACCATCAAACCAATGTTGTTTATCGTTGAGTCGTATGGTCTTTTGACTAAAATGCAAGTTTGTTCGTGCATATTTAGGACCCACGATTAAGAGTCATCAGGAACAAGCTACAGAAGCGATAGTGATGCAAGTAGCGCCCTTGAGCCTATCCAGCGCTGAGTAACGGATCAACCACTTGAGAGGCAACATCGTCTCTCTGGTTTAAGACAGTAAGACAGTTTAGAAGATCGATCATATCCCGGAGGCCGTGTTGGCTTTTTCTATTGTTTTTACTTCACTGGAAGCCCAATAGATTGCTCCGAACCTTTAGAAGTAACTCCACTTCAAGTAGACGCAGAGCAGGATAAGCACTAAGGTGAATACTGAAAGAAAACCTAGAACCGGCTCTGTGACTAAGGAAGAAAAGCGTGATCCATGTATTGAACAGACCTTTTAATCCACAGTTTATCCACATGATGTAGTATAGTATGCATTTTAAGATGGCATCTTGTAAATATGTTCAGAAAATCCGTGTGTCACAAACATGAATCCCGAAAGATTGCCTTTGTATTTATCTATTTCATTTTCCACACAAAACCTTATTCTCGAACTGCCAGCGCCTTCCGTCTTGAGGCAAGTAGCTGCGTGGAAGCATCTACCCATGGCAAGTAATAATAATAATGGTTTATTTCGGATAACCCGAGGCATGCTGTAACGCAAGATCAAAAGGTACAGTTAGAAGTAAAGTCCGAATTCCAAGAGGATGATTCAGGTATATGCACCCGATATTGTACAAAAGAAAGTATTTAATTTACTCTTTAGAGCGGCGCCCGGCAAATTTGAACTCAAGGTCGGGTGGCCAGCCCGGTCAAGTCAGGGTGGGGCTGGTCGGAGGTAGCAGACTCTTCGTAAATAGTAGAAAAAGAGGGGCTGTGCAACGACAGAATCAAACAGAATTGACGAAAGTTTTGTTCACCTTGAGGAAAAAGAAGTTTCCATATGAGACATGAACCAGCAATATCGCTCCGCGGAGTATGGAGCGGCTTTGGATTGAAATCAGACGATAAGGAATGAATTTGCAGATAAAGAACCATCAATATGTTTCAAAGATTTTCCTTGCAACTTTCAGCGACCAAATATCGGCTGAGTCCGTTAAATCGTTGCGCACATTGTTCACTTTCACAAAGGCGGAATGTGACGCCCCAAAACGGAAATGGGAACTGGGCGACAAATCAGTTTGTGATGCGTAGCCATGATAGTCGCGGACACACGATTTGCACAGATGAATATTTAACTTGCAGGTGAGTAAAAATGCTACGCTTAGTATAGGCAGGAGGATTCATCCATAATTTGCGACTGGTCCGCCTACTCTTTCGGGCTCGCCAAGTCTAACACATAAGCCTGTTGAGAGCGGTAAATAAACGATCTTCGGACCGGATAAAGGCGCGAAGCTGGCAGTGCCTCCCATGTGAACACATGACATAAGGCAGAATAACACTCAGTTATAATAATAATGGTTTCTTCCGGGGACACCCGAAGCATGCCTGATTGCATGATCATATGGTACAAGTGAGGTCGCAAAAAGGTCCCCTGGATATTCATTTAGGTAAATGCAGCACAAAAGGGTATAGGTTTCAGTGGTAGCACGAATGGATGCCCGGCAAACTTGAGTTTGAGAATCAGGTGGACGCACGTCTCAGAAATGAGTGAAATTGGCTCCGCGGTCGAGATACTTGATGAAAAAAGCGGGGATGAAGTGAAAACTCGCAGTATTTCGGATAGCATCGATATAAAGTCGCAGGGGTGAGTAAACTGACAAAGAAAACCTTCGAAAAAGCACTACCGAAAAACGGAAGGATTTTTGGTGATGATGGACAAGCACTTGAACCAATAGCCCATATGACACGAAAAATAGCAGAAGTATAACACCGAAGGATTTGTGGTGTCTTCTGAGGAGTGGAACTGCGTAAATGATACAGAGTCCGTTTTACCACAGAATTAGTACTTACTACTTGCATGTAGATGGGCTGAATTTGTTTCGTAGATCGTCGCAGCAGGGGCGATCTAATATTTCCAGGGTCCCTAGTCCCTTGCCACGGGTTTCTCTGGTGGGTCATTACCCTGGGATGACGAAACCTACGGATGTGGAAGAATTTTTGACAGGCTTCAATAACGAGTTGAGAGAAACTTCTCGCCGCCGGGACCTCAGTTCAGTTCAGTTCAGTTTGCACAAGACAGGTAACGGCCACCGCCAATCGAGCGTCAAGAATTCCTTCGACGGTTTGTACACCAGGTAGGCACACAACAATGTGCATCTTATTTCTTCGAATCCCTGAACTTTTCTAATTTGATGGTGTTTAAATTATGAATTCCCCCTGTTCGTCGAATCCATGGAAGTGTTGAATACCGGAAAGCTTTTGAGTACCGACGGTTTGTCTTGTGTCCTGAACCCGTTTTTCTCCAGGATATTCTTCCAACAGGCACTTAAGATAACCTTTTAGGCTTTTCATAACTTGCGTATATCTTTGGCAGCGAAAAACTGCAGCGTTCTCGCACCAATTTCATAGGATTACCAACGGAATTGCTGGTTCGGGAGTTTACGGAACCCTACTGGGAAAGCGAGGGAATCTTAAACTTCCACTCTTGGGTGCACATCTCTGAGAACTCAGGGATTCCCAGTTTATTGGTCAGATTTTTGCATTTCTCTTTTAATTCTGCAAGCAAACAATACGTCAACTGGTCACCAGCCGTAACATGCTGGTTGAACAAATTCTCCCGCTGAACAATGGATAGCACAGCCGAAGCAACAAGCATGCAGATATTCCGCTTTGGGATGATATTCGGACTTTTGCCGTCAGAAGACGCATTCTACTTTGAAGGTCTTTGAGTATCAGAACACCATGTACTCCACCCGAAGGCCAAATATTCGTATGATAACAGGAAGTCAACCTTCGAAATCATGAACGTCATTGATCAGACCGTGCGTTACACCGTTTGCAACCACATGGAAAACCATTTGGCACATCCAATATCGTCTACACACTTACAGGTACATCTATGCAAACATCTACTGGAGGATGTCTACTTTTGCCATATAAACACCGTATGGTGTATAGGTTTATTATTACCGTACAGAGGATAAGTGGGTTTTTATCCCGTGGTTCACACTTGGGGTTTAAACTTTCGGCCAGTTTGTTGAACTACTTACAACTTTTACTATTTAGGTGTTTGTTTTTGTTGAGTTTGTGGAAGAGAGCACTTTGGCCTTGGTGAATAAAAAGTGGATGGTGGACAAAGAGCACGTTCTGTGGCCTTCTCTAGGTGCTTCGCGAGCCTAGCCCCTGGAGCGAGAAAATCGTCCACAACCGGCCAACTTGACAAAGCATAAGGTCAGAGTACACCAGTTCGCTGGTGTAATCATATTGCTAGCGTTTTCTTAACACTTTCCAAAGTGACTGCCAAGGTGTGTTGAGGTTAGGTGGTCTTTTGGAGGACAGGACTAAAGCCCCATCATCAGGTGCCACTGAACAGATTACTGCATGTACTCCTCGAAATTAGTAAGGCCGTACTTTCAGAAACCCATTTTTTCGAGTCGGACGTGTAAGAAAATGTTCAGGTGGGGCAAATACTCCCTACGGTCCCTACGGAGCCAACTCTGACGGGGGACACTACTTGCTTCTCAAAACACCCTCCTAAGAACATTAGATAACCCACAGATGTCGTCCACATTGTACGGGAGAGATGCGCCCATTTTTTTCTGTTTCATGCGTAGCACAGGTGCACATCCGAAATTTAAAATTTGTCTTTGGCTGCTGCTCTTGGCCTCAAAGCGGAACAGTTTCAATAAGCCCACCATATACAATCAAATGTGTCCACTTTATAGAACCATCACTGCAGCCGAGGGAGTATTATCCACCAGTAAATCCCCAGTCAACTCTTCGCTGAAGATTAGAAAATATAGTACAGCTGAAACAGTTATGAGTTAGTGATTAATTCAATTTGATTCTGACCACAAACTGCAGCCCCCGTAGCCGCATCCACTGGGCCAGATTGCGGGATGAAGAGTGCATTGGCCGCCATACACTGCCAGCTGCCTAGCCCATCCCTCAGTACCCTATCCAGCTGGGGATTCCCAGTAAACGTTGGTCGTAATTTCAAGCTTCCAAAAGAGCGCATCAATGATGATTTATTCTACGAGCAGGTGTTAAATAAAACCTAATGATGTTATAAGGTTTTCAAGAAAATTTCAACAACACTTGTCCGGAACCAACTTCGGGGTGTCGCTAGGGATATTTTGCGTCAACTGATGACAACGTCAGTCATGGCTGACTCCGGGAGCAGGGCACTGTGGGCAGTTTGTTAAACGCAAAGCTCCTGGTTAAAGCGTTATTAAAAAGTGGGGAAGATGTAGTATGTACAGGAGGGGTTCAAACAGTGGCTCACCGACGGATCAGAGGAAAGCCAACAAGCACGGAGAGAAACGCATGGACGCATTAGCTGGTTGCCTGGAGAACGCATACCGAAAGACTAGAGGGAGGTTTCCACCAATGAATATCCGAAAACGGTTGAGAGTAAAGCCCACGTTAAAATTATCAGTTGGAAACGTCAGTGGCACATTGAGTGGTATTTACCTGACGTCATTTGGTAACACCCCTTGGCCGATGAACCGCGGCTCAGAAACTTAAAGGAGGAGAGAGCCTGTGAGGTCAGATAACTTTTTTTATCTGTCCTTTTGTAGGTGATTCCACGGCTATATTGTCAGAAAGACGTTTTATTTGAAAGTAAACATGGAGAAAAATACTTCACGAGGAATATAATGTGCTGTCGAAGCAGCATGAATGATGGCTGGACGCTTAGCTGGGGATTCCGAAGAGTTCACTGAGTAGGCAGTCGGCCGGGACGAGAAGATGGAGCAGAGGTGTCTAAGCAAAGATGAAGGGATGAAATTTTGGTTAGACAAGTCACGCAGCAGTAGCCTGCAGGGGACCAAGCCCGAGAAGCATGGAGTTGAAGCACTAGCTCACTGAGAGACAGACTTGGACCGACTCTGCTCTGACTCGGAAGGTTCTGGTGTATTAGGATTTTCTGAATGTTATTCAAATATCATCATGGTAAGCTGATTGTTTCGTCAGGACGACTATTCTATCGCCACTATCAAACTGTACAACAGGACAACAACATTATGAGTGCTGGTTCAGAAACATCTGGAACGAGGGAATGATACAAAGCTGAAACTTCCACAGGAAAGCGCCCCCTGATGGTTCACTTCCAGGCATTGCGGCCCAGCTCAAATAGGGAGATATCACGATAAACATTTTCAGCATCCAGGGCATGGTGAAACAAGCTTGATCTATATTTTCTGGACGATTTCATTTTTTACAGTTTTATCGCTATCAGATATCTGGCCTTCAGAGAAGGTGGAACTGTAGCTGTGTTTCACTAGCAACCTAACTTGCTACTTTACCTTAGGGAGCAAAGTCCAACTCTTGATCCTCTTGTGTGAGCTTTGTCCCACGTGCAACTATCAGACAGGCTCAATGTAAAGTTTCGTGGAGTTTGGTTCAAGTCAAGGAAGCAACACGGCACCGAGCCGACTCTTAGATGAGTATTGCCCTGGCCACTCCACAGTCAAGTGTGTACCGGGCAAGCTTGCATAAAGAATGAGTTCAAGTTAACTAGCAAAGACACAAACGTATAGACAATCCTACGAGTCACAGTCACGTAATCACAGCAAGGCGAGCCCAGCGAGCAGTCAGGACAGGTCACAATAGGCTGCTGTTTGACTGGCCAGCGCAGTACGCAGTGGGTACGGCTAGATTCAAAGTCATGTGAGCCTGCCCATGAGCAAAACCTGATTCAACCGTCGGCAACATTCGTGGGTGTGAGTGAGCGGGACTGTGTTGAACGGACTATAGAGCAAAAAAAGTGACTGGGCTTGCTCCTGTGATTGACTGGCGGTCTGCGGTTGGATCGTCTGAAGTTGCTGAGATCGTATCGATGGAGAGTCATGGACAGAAAATAAGCTGAATAAATGGAAAAACAGCGTTGGAATAGTAACTAAGAACAGTGTCTGCATTACGGAAGAAATCAGGCAAAATGGCCTTTTCTCCGTCAAAAGCTTGGTTGATTTGTACGCTTCTGTGTCTCGGGAGCCCCAAGTGGACTTCCAGGGCGCAGGTTCATCCGGTTCTGTTTCTGTACCCCCTCATGGAACGGAACTATTCTATCCCCCGTTGCAGAGGGAGAATCTCTGTATTCAAAGCTCCCGAAGTCCACCATGTAACACACGTTTAGCAGTGGGTAGTCAAATTCCCAACGGATCCCGAAATGAAGAGGCGATTATCCGTGATATTCTGCGATACTAGATTATTGAATGGACAATGGCACCAAGAAGCCACAAACCTCAATAATGAGATCACAAGGACTCAACAAGCGAGATACCGAATTGCGGCGCGCGAGCAAGGAACACGTGCGTCGAGCAGGTCCAGAACAAGGATATGACAAAGTAGCACTCCTCGCGCGAGCAAACGACAAATGGTCTATAAAAACAAAGAGTGCGTAAAGACACGCCAATGGTGTGAGTGATGTTAGGAAAAACATGAAACTGCAAAGATTTTAGGGGGATTTCCTGTGACCGGTCTTCACACACCATGACCGGCCCCTCCGGTTTTGGCTCGCCATCGTTTGGTCTTCATCCTTCCAGGCTGAGCACCCTATCAATAAGAGTGTATCACGGTAAGCCAACCCATCTTATTTGGCCAGTAACCCGCTTCCTTTTAGCTGATTACTTTCCCATGTCTCTAAACAACGATTCATCGGAGTCCGTGTATAAATACGTTTCTTTTGCTTTCTGATGCTTTTACGTGAACGTCCGGATTTCCCTCGTTACTTTCTTCGCAGAAGAGGCCAGAGCTAGCAGGCCTCCTATTTGAGTGACCGTTATTTGAATCGTACTAGTCTAAGAATTCCAACATGCATAGGCCCAAATAAGCACCAAACAAAACAAAATCGAACCACCGGGTACACAGTTAGAGAGAAGCCTAACTTTATTTCTAGCCCATCTCTTAGAAACCACATCCCTCAGCCACCTACCTTGGTCTCTTCTTCGCAATAACTGGACAGATCCAAGGGAAGGTTCCACTGGACATCCTTCATGGATTACAACCAGCTGGTCTTTCCCGCTCTCCATTTCCCACCACTGGCTTCCAAAACCTGGATTCCTTTTCCCTCAATCAATATCTCATCCCACCTCGCACTATCTTTCCTACCACATCTTACACTCGACGGCCATCATGGAGCCCCATCTAACCTCCAAGTCACCTACGGCACCCCAGCTTTTCCTAGCCCATGTTCATCGTCTAACCTAACCCCTTATTTCCGACGGCCATTCACGGTGAGTAACTCAACGCTCCTCGATATCTCTTAGCTTACAATGCCTCTCTTCCGCACCAGGTCCCACCACATATACTTCCCTCACCACCTCTGCGATTTCGAACTGGAAAATCCAGTCTGATTCATCCCACTTAGCGTGACTCACTAACTGAACTCAACACTCAGTTATGACGTTACCTTTTCTGCTCCCACCCTATCCCCCAGCTAAGGTTCTTCTGTAATTTCATGCAGAAGTTGGTCTTTACTCCTCCTCAATGACCACTCTAGGAGAAATACTAACTTTCCCATTGAAAGCTTTAGCCACACTAAGGCGTTTCCCTTTTAGTCTCACGTTTCATGGCCTCAATGTGCCTTTGGGATCCGCCGCACCGATGAGCCCCTGCTTAACTTTTGTTCTTCTTTCCGGTAACCGTTGATCCTCAGCTGCGTCACTCTATCTCACTTTCCTTGCCATAGTCTTTTGCGTCCGACCGCTTTCGCATGACCCGTCCGATGATCGCACCCACCTATACATCAATATATATACATGCATATATATATATATATATATATATATATATATATATATACCTTCGGTATGCTCCACTCACTTGTCCCCCTTCCTAACTAGATTGTACCATTTTACAACACAATTTGCATATATATAAATAAAACCACTCCGTCCTTTAGCGATGGGTGCTCGCTCTCACTTAATTCCTGGCTCAGGCTAGAACTCAGCCGTCCCATCCTGCTTTTGTGCGCCTTTCTCGTACACTGAAGCCTTGCCACACGGATTACCATTCCTTAGTAACTAGGCTTCACTTCTCTGCGCATATGCTCATGGTTAGTTGAGACCCCATTCCAACCGGAATCCGTATGCCCCTGCCGAATACCAGCACGTTTGCCCCCACATGAAAAATCCTCATCTTTACACACAGTGTGTTCGGATAACAAAACTTTCATTTTCATGCTTCCATAAAAACGATAATCATAACCCACAGCTGGAACACTCTCCAGACTGCCGCACTCCTGATCTCTTCCAGATTGCATTGGTTACTTGGGTAGCCATCGGCCGAATCGACGTTTATTCCGGATTACCGTAAGGACTGGACGATTTGATCAATGGTTTAAACCTATACTCTCGCCCGCTGACGTTACATGGGGCACCGTACACGGTTTAACAAACCCTCATGAAAGTCTCACCGGATCGCAGAGGTGATTCCTGACACCAACCATCAACACATCCGCTCAACGTTTATTCCCAAATAATCCAACCCAACAGTTCAAATTCCTCCCGTGTTGCAGTACGAAACCAATGGCCGGAACCCAGCCTTCGCAGCTGTCAACTTCGTCAAACCAGCCCTTTTTTACCTGCTTCCCTCAACATTCTACCTGCCACAACCTGCAACCAAGGTCTTCAAGAAACAGAATACCAGCCATCTGCAGCCAACCATAATTTGGTTAACAATTTTCTTTCACAAACAAAAACAAAAAATTACACTCTTCCAACTTCTGCCTAGCCGAACCATTGACGTTTTGTCTCCACTAATCCGTTTCATTGACGGCTTTTCTTTTCTTTAAAAGTCCGTTATATGTCCATGCTAAGTTCACTGAAGTCCCTGCGAAGCTTTTCGCCTTCATTTGAATTTCCATATGACACTGTAATCACCTGCACAAAAGGTCTGTTTTATTATCACCTTTGACTCACTTGCCTTTATTTCACATGCCTCCTCCACAATTAGTTACCCAATGCTGGATCAGTGTCCAATATTCCGCTGGTATCTCTGACTGCACTTTGAAAGCCCCACGCTTGCTTTACCTCTAACAATGTTCTTTGGCATCTCTTCCGCCCGGTTACTCGTTAGTGACCGTTCATTTGTAGCTTAAATCAGCAACCCCACGACTGTTCAGCCATCCACACCGCCCTCCAGCGATTTCGAAACCGATTTGGAATTCCCGCCTCAACCATAACCACTTTTGTTCACTCAAACACTACATGACTTTACTGGTGTATTTCGGTTGCTGTGTGATTTATAAATTTAGAATCTGTGAATACCTCACATTGACATGTACTGCTGTATACTCTGGTCTTGCCTTGTGCATGTGTATTGACCACGGTCAAGAAATATACTATACTATACTATACTAAAAGAAACTCACTACATTCAAACCCGGGTCGGTAATAGTACCCCCAATCCCCTGATTTGGCCTTATCCCACCAGACTTCAGCCCACCAAATCACCGATGCAACTGAGGCCCCTTTATTATCGGACACTCTTTCTTGAGACCCTTCACACCTAGCTGACATCAACATTACCCCGGAAATCCTGAGTGTCCATCACATCCAAAGTGAAGCTCCTACCTTGCTTTTAGCACGGCCGAGTACCACTTCATTACCAGCCCTTCTGTTTCCACCGAGAACCATACTATCATAAAACCTATAAATCAAACCAGTCATTTCGCAGTACTGATTCAACACTCTCGTGTGGATCTGCAAGTCACACTACGAACCCAAACTACTCCATATCACACAACCTACCTGACCAATAAAAGTCCCCAAAGCTGGATACTAATAACAGCAACTCATCGATCCCTTTTAATAAACGGCCCGTCATAAACAGAAGTTGTCTTTCAAGATGTCTTGTCACAAGTTTCAACTATGACATCCTTTCACTACCGAAACGAGGTTAAACTACTACACTCCAACTGACCAGAGCAGCCCCGCGGGATGTAAAGCCTTTCGAGTAAGTAGGAAAACCAGGAGTGGCGACGGTTGCTCAGCATTTGTCAAGCATACCACCAGAGGGAGTCCTTTCAGCATCCTCCGCTTGACTCTACCCCTACCCACTTCGACCTACTCTCCACATTCCCTGCTCTCAGCTTCATAATAACCGTATTCACAGTTCACCATGCGAAAAGTGCTTTGAGCTCCCTTACCCAGTTGATGCATTCTACCACTCCTACTTACTGCCCTCAATAATGAGCAATATTGCGGGGGAATTCAGCCTACATCAGTTAGATTGTGCATTTTTAACTGCAGCCGTAAAAGTTTCGCCTTTTGTATCAAGTACTACCGTAGGAGGGTGTGCACATCATGACTCTACTCATACTGGATAAACATCCCTTCATATATGTTGTCCTCATCCTGACAACACCCCTTTAGTCGTCACAACCTCCAAAACTTTCACGGTAGCCATCAAAATATGGTGAGTTATTGCATTCCCTTGGGTCGGCAGCCCATTCCTAACTCACACTATATGAAGCCCAACCCTCTTTTCAACCGGAAGCTTCTACCTACAACCGTTCGACCATCTGACTGCAGTGAATTTCCCCCCTCTGGTGGTCCACTACACGCTACTGGTATTTCTTGTGTACAGTTAACCAGGCTTCTTAGGTGGATCATGCTTCTCCTCTAGCAGCAAAATAACGGCAAATCCTTCTCCAGCTCTCCGCAAAAAGAAGTCTGCTAAACTTCAAAATACCACAAATCAACATGAAATTTTGAAATTCTTGTTCATCTTATTCGAATCACCTCTACCTTTTAAATACCTGGAAGGACCAAATTTTTTAATCAACAGCTGAAGGCTCCACGACACCTTAACGACCATCTTTGACTCTTACCATTTTATGAAGCCAGAACTTCTGATACACACAGAGAAAGTGTGCCTTCAGTTACAGAATTCAATGTATTCGTTTTTTGTCCCAAACTAAATTGGGGCCTTTAACTGATTAATTGCCTCAGCTACGGCCCCCATTGAGAAAGTAGTCTCTCCTCCCTCTCCCTCTGCTACCTCTATAACCCTGTCTATGATGGAGTATGACTTGTCAAATATCTTCCAACTGTTGTCTCATGACCAGACGAATTTCTGTTCAGCGCAGTAGCCAAATCCGGACCCAAATTTCTATACTTGTTACTCAGCTTGCTTAGCTTATCTGCGAGCTCTGAGCTAGTGTCAACAAACTATAAGTGTAAAGTCATAATCTCGTGCCACAGGAAAGACCAACTGCATACAGTGCCAAACTACGGCCTCATTGATCATACTCCTGTTCTCTCTAGGCTAATGGGAAAAAACCATGAAAGAACACGCTGTGGAGTATCATTCAAAGTTTGATCTTACTCGTACCCGACAACAGTTTCCTTCGGTCAAAATCTTGCTCAGCACGTCAACTTTATTTTTTGAATCACAAAGCTGAGTCGACAGAAAATGGAATGGCTCTAATAGTACTTCTTCCGAGTATGCTAAGGGCAGGGGACAGCGTGCCACACCTTCAAATTTCTACCAAGATCCGGTCACGTGGCATCACTGAACCCTTATTACCTTCAATCACTTCTTTCCTACCTGATCGCTCCGGAATCGTTAAGATGAAAGTATACTGTTTTAAGCTCAAGCGTGTTACTGGCGGTTCAGTTCAGTTCAGTTCAGTCTGCACAGGACAGGTAATGGCCACGGCCGATCGAGTGTCCAGAATTCCTTCGATGGTATGCACACCAGTTATGCACCCACCACTGCCGAGTGTATTTCGTCGAATCCCCGCTAAAAGTGAGAGGGAAACGAAAAACCTCATCGCACATCAACTGCGTGTTACGATGGGTAGAGTCTTTGACCCTCTGCTCTTCCTCATCCATGTGTACAGGGCATTCATCTCAACTAGTCAAAGCACCCCATTTCTCTCTGTTCACGACATTAAAATTGCCTACTCTTTCATGTCTGATTGCGTCAATCCTATTTCAAACATCAGTGGAGACAAATTCAATCGATGGGTGATGCGAAATCTGATAAATGAAATTTTCCGGCTGACAAGCTTGAGATACCCGCACATAAATGCAAATACCTCCAGAATCCCCAGCCACTTCTGGTTCATCCACTGCCGTGAGACATATTCTTCGATCCCTTGTCTTGAGGTAATCTTGCACATTCGAATCCTTCGAGCATCCGTCCTTCCAAACTGCGAAGGTCAGAGGCGCTCTAGCCTAGAACTTCGTCTTTTTAACTTGGAGGCCGTATTCCTCTCGTCCATGAACCTCATGTCAGACCTCTATTAGAATACCGCCTGCCGATCTGTCACGACGTGCGCAAGTCGGATGGCATTGGTACCAACTCTGCCCAATGTAAAGTTACCGAGCAATTTTTTGGATTAAGCTCACCCCTTATTCGTGGAGAAGAAGCTTGTTTTTTAAACTAGACCTTCGGTAACCTCACCTTATGAAACCGAACCTCACCTCATCCGCTGAAACTGGACAAAAAACTTTAGTCAGCTACGTTTCGTGCCCGTTTCTTTCTATCCTTTACGTCATGGGGTTCTTAGTCCCTCGGTTTCCCCAAACAGCACTGGCCTACTTTTACGCCTTATCGTAGTATCACCATACCTGTGGGCTAAACTACCGTTATCAAAAAGCTGTTCCACCTCCAGTAATCAGCGTAAAACAGTGCCCGATACATTCCTCACGGTTACTCAAATCTTACGGCTGCCCAACGAAAAAGCATACCCTGACCAAGCCAAAGAGGATTGTCCGGACTTTTGAATTATGTAAGCACCGGTATCCATGACACGAAACTCTGTAAATGTTCAAAGTCCATGTTTGCCTACCACTTTTAAACAACTGGTTCAAGGGACTCACTGTTTATGAACGGTTCCAAAATATCGATTGTTTTTTGTCTCTAGTTAAAAGCATTCCAGACTACGCTTCCTTACTTTTAACCTACTTCTAGACAGTCATTGGCACTTGTATTTCTTCCGTGAATCTCTGTTCTATGGAGATTATAATGACCACTTTCCTGGCCCATGCATCCGCCTGACGATCTGCTATTCCCACGGTACTCAACTGATGCTCCATAGGTTAAACTCCGGGATCCTTCGAAGTCTGTTTGCCGGGCCTTACACTACCCGATATATGCGTCCATAAGTCCCAACCGAAAGGCTCGTACTAGGCCCAGCTAGAAAGGGCACGTTCAGATCCATCTTCTAGGCCGGCGCGCATTTGGAGTACAAGTCGTCCGCAGCGATGTGGGGGAGAAATTCGGCTGGCGCACCACACTTTTTGTCTCCTAAAGCGACTTTCCTGATGGATGTTCAGCGAACGGTCAGCCTCGCATACTAGCACTGGCTACGGAATGAAACACGACTTCAACATTGCACAGCTCCTTCCCGCTATCTACTTCGAAGTCCCCAAAAAATGTACCAAGCAACCGGCGACGTTACAAATAGACATGAACAGATGTTCTCTCTCGGCTCAGAAAAATACGCAGATATCTGCGATTACCTTTATTCACCTCCACCGAATCTCCTTCCATCTGTCCGATCCGATCCCACAATTACCTTTATTCTAACTTATCAATTTTCCAGATTCGCTGTCCCAGAACATGCAAAGGTCGTATTTTCAGATGTGTTTTATGAACATCACAAATCCTGGTAAACTCTTGTTGGGGTTGTTCATCCTTTGGGAAACTTTCGTGGCACTATTTGATTCACCTAAACAAAACCACATTTAAGTATCATTTCTCTCGTCCATCGGTAACATCACAATCCACGAGGTGATCCCTCTTCAGAGTCCTACTGGGGTCAAACCAGCTCTCCGTTCCGTTGTGCCACGTAGATTGTTCTCTCGCGTATTTAGCCACGGAATCATGTGCATTTACTGATAGAAGCTCTAGTAACCAAATAACCACAGTCCAGTTAATCGATCTTCGGAATGTACCTCCGATATAACACGTCACTCTTTCTTCGCAATATCTGGTTACGCCAATTTCTGCACATCTTGGCAGTTTCATTTATGTACTACTCATATAAAATTCCATCGGGTCTCATGTCTCCTTTCTTGTCAACCTGCGTTGATCTCAATTTATTTGCCAGTTAACCTAAAGAGATCCGAAACATTGAGTCCCTTTATCCAATTCATTCGAAGAGAGAAAACACAAAAGTCTCGAGATACAAGCGATTTCTTTACTCTTGTCAACCGCCTGGTTAATAAAATATCTAGACAGGGCAAACTGTTATCACGTTCGTCTTCGTAAGATACACTGAGGTTTGAGTAAATAGAGTTACGAACGTTGACCTAGGCGTATCTCATGAAGAAGAACGTGACAGCAGTTTGCTTTTTCTGGATGTTTTATTAACCAGGCGTCAGGATGGGACTCCACAGCTTACAATCTACCGAAAATCAACGTAAGGTGGACGCTAATCACAATTCTCCAGCTTCGCTCCAGTGGCTTACAAACGTGGGTTGGTCAGAACTCTCTTCAACAGAGCCCAGAGAATCCGTAGAGAAGATCAAATACAAAACGAAGAAGAGTTCATAAAAAGAAAGCTGCTAGCCAACGGTTATCTAGAAAACTTTATCAGACAACATCAGAAGCCGAGACTTATGCGCGGGAAAACAATGAACGTAGAGAAGAAGCAAGTTTCTATCACTTTGCCTTGTAAAGAAGATCATTTATTTAATCAAATAAATTGTAATCTTAAGGCAGCTCTAAGTCACACATACACAGCGACGCAGTTGCGTTCGCCGAAGACGACCAAAAAGTTATGTATTCAAAATCACTCAAACCGTCTTGCTTATCCCAATGTATCACATATTGTCTATCATTTCAGTTGCGGTGACGTATACATTGGCAGGAAGGATCGTTGCTTGACTCAACGAGTGTCAGAACACATACCCAAATGGCTGTCGAACTTTATGACGCAACCCGCTGGGGCAGTACACAGTGACGCAAAACCGCCAGTCTCTCCGATTGCAAGACACTTGATTGCATCATGTCACAAATTTGACCTGACCCAGTGTTTCAATGCATTGTTGAGCAATCCAACACCGAAGCTATTAGCGTTCAGTGAAGCTTTTTTAATCATGATTCATCAGCCAGCACTCTGTGCACAAAACCGATTGACCCAAAATGTTTGTCTACCCTGGCGTTAACACGACAGACTTCACTCTCCCCAAAGTACGCAATATAGGAACTTTCGATCGTGTCTACTCTTCTGTTGCATTTGCCCCCCTACTTTACCATGTTTATATACTGACACGTTTTACGTTCGCGGTTGACAAGAGCAAACGAAATGCTTGCATCTCTCGACTTATGTCTTCTCTCTGTTCGGAAGGAATCCAATATCTGAATCCCATTTTACTCAGCTGTCAACACTCATCAACCTATTCTACCGAAATTCCACAGTCGAACATCGGCGCCACCATCCACAGGAGGCTTCCCCTTCTTCTTTAGCTGGAAATGAAGCTTCCATAATCCAGGCTGTTGGTTGTCTGATTGTCCCCCCAATGTCTCAGTTTGATTTTTCCCACCATTCCCAGTCAATTATTCGTCCGCCTTTCCCCAAAACGTTCAGCAAGGCGATAACTTTGTGTGCTTCTTTCGAATGTCCAGAATCTTTTCTACTACTTCGCCTACTACGTTCCAAAATCTGTGTTTCTCGCCTTTCGGTCTCGGACTTACGTAACCTTAATCTATAGCGCAGAGTCATTTCACTCGTCTTCTCACTAGCGTCTCTTTTCGTCGGTTTCAAACCGTTGGGCATCTACGCCAAACATAAATTTCGAGGCATCTTACTTAACCTTTTGCTAAGAATAAATTATACATATTCCAAGGTATCATGGTTAGGTGTCTTCTCCTAAGCCAATCGTTGGAATTTTTTCATGATACTAATTTTCGCAATCTTCTGTGTGTCTTGATAGATTCACTTATGTACTGCCCTTGGATGACTCCATTATATAACTGTATGTCACGTCTCACGTCCACTTTGTTATCAGTCTCCTTCTATTCCTTCTCAGTCACTCGATGAACTCAACAAATCCACCGAAGTGCATCTCTACTCGCTTTCTATCTTGTGTCACCCTGATCCACCGAGTCTCCAAGATCGGGAATATGCTCTTCCGTTCCCCGTGAGTGCTTTTTCCGCATTATTCCGTCGGATACTGAGTATCCATATTGGGAGTAATTGATTTTTCCGCAGAAAGTTTGAAGTTTTCGGAATTGGAGACAGTAGAACACCACTCTTACCAGCTTCATCGCCGTCATCACTTGATCACGGCCCATGTGACAACGATTTTTGCAAGAACCCTGCGAGGTGTACCTCAGGCTTCCTCTTGAATATCTCTCAATTATTCTGTTTCACCAAGTCGGCTGGCAGAGTGTCCACACGGGTTGAGCTCCTGGAAATACGGTGAAACAAAGTTGCATTAGTAGACTGCAGCTTCATGAGCTTCATCGACTAAACCTTTTTGCTTCGGCGGCCGAGAAGAGGAAACTTCACCCGCAACTCAGTGCAAATTCCTCTCCAGAACATTCGTCGGATTTACCTCAGGCCCCCTTCCACTCTTCGATGAGCTTCCGGAAACAGACCCTTCGACTTCAATCACCTTTTTCTGTCGACTGTTTGCAGTATAGTGGCTGGACGAGCAACGGCTCTTTGCATCCCTTGCAGCTTTGCGAATTCAGCAGCCGTACACAGTAAAGTGGCGGCTCTCCAGGCCCCAGTCAAGGCTGCACTAGTTGGATACACATGAATTTGAAAGCGCCATAAAATAGCTTTCCTAAACGCCCGACTGTTCGCATAGATGCCACTCCATGAGGCAAACACTTCGTCTGTTTGATCGCTGTTTTTGAGCTCAAATGGCTACTTTACTCCCGTGTCCATTTCTACGATGGACGTTCAAAATTACTTCTAAGAAAGAGTAGGTGTTATCACACCCCGGTCGCTCTAGCTGCAACTGAGTGCACGCCACGACGTTGACTAAGAGAGCCCACATGCTGGACAGCCTAGTCAGAATATCCAAATCCGCTTTGAGTGCGGCATGGTGTGCGGTAGTCTTGACCACGTGCTTTTGATTTTGGGTGCATGGTTAGGTCTGCTACTCCTGCCATCCCCGGACCATGTAATACTGGTTATATATCTGGTCGTGGGATGTTAATAAATTCAAGCCGCGGAAAATTGCTTCAGAGCTGCAGTTACAGTTCACAAGGCCAGAGGCAGCAGGTAAATGTAACCTAAGGCTGCTGGGCAAAGGGAGTCTCCAAGCACGTTGTTGACGATGAGCCAGGCCATTATGATGGCGAACGTTCCAAGCCGGTCCTCAAGCAAACCGCTCCAGTTTGAAAGCCACCTGACCTCCTCAGGGCGGAGTTGACCAGCTATGAAGGAGGCCCGGAGCAATACTGCAAGCTTGTTAATCTGTTTGCAAACTTTGTGGAAGCCAGTGTGACGAATCTAGGGAGAAAGCAACTAGATCTAGCCCTTTTTACCTAGGGCAGGCTAAAGATGCGATTACTGGCTGCTCCTTGCTCAAACGAGATCAAGGCTACACAAATGTAAGGAAGATTCTCAAGAAAGTATTTGGTGGGCCATTCAAGATGGCCCAAAAATTATGGATGATGTTCTTTGGAGCCAAGCGAACCATTGGCGAAATGTACGCGATATTTGACTCCATGGAGAAAAAGTGGCTTTTTTCTTTAGCCCCGGGCCAACGGCGTTAGGGTTTGATCTCTGTAACATATATTTGTAAGAACCCTCCCTGGTACTGGCCACATACGTGGGCTGTCAACGTTGCTACTTGCTGATTCCTTAAAGAAAACGGCACACAAATCATTGAATTTGAACACCCATTTATATTTCGTTCATGTGTACAGCCGCCTTTTCTTTATTTGACCTCTGACTGCTGCGACGGTCGTATCTGACAGTGACTTTTGCCAAACTCTGGTTCCCGTTGTTAAACGCTGTGGCAGTACCTTTAGGTTTTGTGCATGATGTGCGTGCATGTGACTGGTGAATTCAGCACCATCGGATCTGCTAACCAATACTGTTCTCAGTTTAGGATTCGTTATTCGGCTACTTGTCACTCGCAATCGGAATAACCAAGTAAACCCCGGATTTATGCATACTCCAGGGGCAACTTATCGTTCTCTGCCATCCCAGATACAGAGACACTTTACTGGGGAGACTGGGCATTAAAGCCGGGCCGATAGTGAAACAATGTTTGAAGGTCTGTACAACTACTGGGATAGGCGAGCGAGAAAAGCTGACAGCAGGCTTCGGTCAACCTGTGCGTGGTACCAGTAAACCGACCAGCCCAAGCACCAGTCGAGCGAAAGTCACTGAAAGGGATTACCTCGAACACCTGCCTTGGATGAGTGAGCAAACCATTCGGTGTGTGGGTTCTGCAGCGCCAGGCTGAGAGATTGCCCTAGATTCTTTCAAGCCACAATAGTTGAACTTTGGCGAGTTCCTAAGGCGGCTGGAGTTAGCTTTTTGAGCCTCAATAGCTCGCACCACGCGGTGGCTTGCCAATCAAAAGCCAGACGCGACCAAGAAGGTGGTCCGGGCAGACATGACTTATTGCTGCACCAAAAAAGGTAATGCCATCGGGAAGGATTCTGAAGTCAAGCCTGGTCTGCTGAAGGTCCCAGTATAAACATAAACCCGTTCGTTTGGACGCAGTCGCTACAGGAGTGAAGACTGTTGATTAATTGATTAGAGCCGTGGCTTTTGTGGACAGCGGATCAAATGTGACAGTGGGAGAGGAAACACCGACTTGAGAGGACCGCCGCGTCACCAGCAGTGAGCACCGTAGGCTGGGCTGGGGTTATAGCATCAAGCCGCGTGCGACTGCGACCCTTTGCTCCAGACACTAATTTACTTATCTTGGCCACGGAGGCATTCAAGCTGAATGATACGCCGACGCCGTTGACGAAGTCTTCCGATTCGATCTTGTCCAGATGGTTTCAACTTCAGGGCGTCACAATGGTAAACAAGGAGAAGGACGAAGTGGATTATCCTGTGGATTGTGAATTGCCAGAGGCATGTAAGTTTGATAAGACCTTACTTCGCGGTTTCCTTAGTAAACGCGTGCTTCGATCCTTTGTACTGCGTGGACCACCTGCACGTTACTCTAATGTGCAGCACTGCACAAATATGTTAACCAGAACAGTATTCTCCACGACCCGTGAGAACGAGAAGGCGATTGGGAGAGATAGTGGTTAGCGTGTATTTGGGAGCGTGCGTGAGAGCGTGCGCGGGAGCACTGGTCAAATGGCCACCGCGCTTGGCAATCAGCGTTCAGTTAAACAATAAAGGTGGTAAAAGTACGAATGAAGTTGGCAACCGCTACAGGGGCCTCCTCCTAGAAGTCCGACGGAGTTGGGCTTCGATCGTGATGGTAGACCGGATTTATTGGTTGTCCAGAAACTCCTCGTAGCTTGCCCGTTATATTGTTGGTGACGTCGAACAACTGCTGATGAGTTTAACGGTGCCTGCACTCTCGAGGACCGATGTGCGTAGGTCCAGCAGTGTTTTGGCGCCCACAGGTTTCATACGCTTGTCAGCCGAAAGATCCCGCGTCAGGTTCATCTAAAAAGGCGTCCAGTTGCCGTCTCCAGTACTACGCTGACCAATCGTCCCGTTGTTTAGTGAGCGGTTAGCTCCTTGAACGTGCACGGGAGTCAGCGAGGCTACGGATGAAACCAATGTGACTGTGTGGATCCGTCTGAGAGAGGGCAAGGTAAAGTGGAACAAAATAGCGCCCGAGGGCGCCGGCGGATGTTGGACAGTAGTGGCAACACACGAACGATGTTCGATGTTGTTGTAGTCGCTAGGAAACCAGAAGCAAATGAAATCCTAACTACCGACTGTAATTTCTCGAGCCTGTTGGTTGATAAATCCACGGTGAAATTCTCCACTTATTGCTAACAGTCCTCACTTGGCGAAATCGGGGGTGGTTAGAGTAATAACTCGCTCGATGCGGGTGACTGAGCGGCTTGAGTAGGTGTAAATTGGCCGAGCGGCTCGCATTTTATGACGGCAGGCTTGAGACGGTCGATAGATACGGTATCGTGTCCTCCGTTGATGTATATGGAAAATGTGTTTGCCCTACGTTTCATAACCCGAAACGGGCCAGTGTATGGCGCTTGTAGTGGTGATCTAACGCCATCGACGCGAAGGAATACGTGAGTAGCGGTTTCTAACGCAATTGGGACATAGCTTGTAGGCTGTTGTTCGCGCGGCGGACTGGCCTTGAGCACTCGCATGTGCTGCGTAAGGCGCTGAGCATAGTCCCGGTAGTCGAAAGTCACGGTTGGTGGGGGAGCTACCAACTCCCCAGGCAGACGAAGTGTACAGCCATATACTAGTACGGCCAGTGTTGTGTGTAATTTCTCCTTAACGGTACTGCGCAGGCTTAAGAGTTCTAATGGTAGTGTTTCACTCCAAAGGGGACTACCGTTTGCTCGAAGGGCGGCTTTTAATTGCCGGTGGAAACGCTCGACCATACCATTGGCCTGAGGGTGGTAAGCTGTCGTCTTAACGTGTTGGCAACCAAGCGTAGCGAGTAGGCTGCCAAAAGCGCCGTCAAAGTGTGGACCACGATCGGTGGCCACTATTGCCGGGCAACCGAAATGACTAACCCAAACGGTCGGAAAAGCTTTCGCGGCCTCTTCCGACGTGGGACGAGGGATAGGAATGGCCTTCGGCCAGCGAGTAAAAAGATCCACGCGTGTGAAGACGTAAATGTACCCAAGCGAAGGTGGAAGTGGTCCTACGAGGTTGACTTGCACATGACGAAAATGTGTTTCAGGTTCTGGGAACCTGGCTCACGCCGCCTTAGTGTGCCTATGGGTCTCAACACGTTGACACTTCAGACAAGCACGAGCCCATTGGCGGACATCTCGTTTGACATAGTGCCAAACAAAATGCTCAGTTATCAGCTTCACCGAGGCAGTCACGCCCGGATGGGCCAGATTGTGAAGTGTCAGGAAAGTAGGAAAACGGTGGGCAGGAGGAACTACTGGCCTAGGGCGACCTTGCTGCACATCGCACACGATGGTATTCTGGGAAGCTGGGATAGGAACTGTGGTTAAACTCAAAGAACCGTTTTGTCGAAGTTGTTCGATGCCAGGGTCCATAGTTTGGGCCTGTGCCATTGCGTCTAAGTTGATGTTAGGCGTTTGTGACAGACTTAGTTGATATACGCGCGATAGGGCGTCTGCGACGAGATTAAGTACCCCAGAGACGTGTCGTATGTCCAAAGTAAACTGTGAGACAAAGTCTAAATGGCGAATCTCGCGTGGTGAGTATCGATCCGAAGCTGGCTTTAGTGCGTAAACCAAAGGCTTGTTGTCTGTAAACACCGTGACCGAACGGCCTTCGAGTGCGTGTCGAAAATGACGAATTCCCAAGTAGGTGGCTGATAACTCCCTACCAAATGTGCTATACCTAGATTCCGCGGGTTGATGGCGCTTGGAGAAGAATGCTAAAGGTTGACAAGAGTCGTCTACGAACTGTTGCAGTACTGCTCCAACCGCTGTGTCCGAGGCATCCGTCACTACCGAAATAGGAGCCAAAGGGTCGGGGTGTGTAAGGAGTGCTGTGTTGGCGACAGCATCTTTGACCAAGGCAAATGCGGCTTGTGCCGTGCCAGGAAACACGAACTTTTGCCCACCTCCGCGCAACAGATCGATGAGGGGTTGCATCATTTCCGCACATTGAGGAATAAATCGGCGGTTAAAATTCACCAGGCCGGCAAACTGACGCAACTGGCGAAAAGATTGGGGTTCAGGGTAGTCGCGAATAGCGGAAACTTTATCTGACAGAGGGCGGATGCCCGAGGATGAAAGAGAATGTCCTATGAAGGTGATATCCGCCAGGCCTAATTCGCATTTCGCGATATTGATCGTAACGCCGTGCTGGCTAAGGCGTTCAAAAAGTGCTCGTAGGTGTGCGACGTGTTCTTGCTCCGAAGAACTCGCCACCGAAATATCATCCAGGTGTACGTAGACATTTTCTAAACCACGAGTTGCCTCGTACATGAACCGTTGAAAGGTCTGGGCTGCATTGCTGAGTCCAAACGGCATTCGCAGAAACTGGAACAGCTCGGAAGGCGTAGTGACGGCAGTTTTAGGGATATCGGCCTCTGCTACCGGGATCTGGTTGTACGCACGAACCAAATGGATACGGCTGAAGACGGAGCAACCTGATAAAGACGACGTAAGATCCTGTATATGGGGAATCGGTATCGGTCCGGGACGGTGACTTTGTCAAGTGCTCTGTATTCACCACAGGGTTGCCAGTCGCCACTAGACTTAGGGACCATATGAAGGGGGGAAGCCCAAGGGCTACTAGAAGGGCGTATTATACCCAGTTCTAGCATATGTTTGAATTCAGCCTGTGCAACATGAAGCCTGTCTGGTGCTAACCGACGCGGCCTACTGAACACTGGGGGTCCCTTAGTATCGATATGGTGAGTGACACTGGTCGTCACTGCTGGGAGAGGCCCGGCCTGCTGAAACATGGCCGAGTAGGCGGCGATGAGTTCGCCATAAGTTTGGTGTGCCGGTGGTTGGACGTAAAGAGGCGTGACGTGATTCACTCGCGAATTATGACCCGCAACAGCGAGAGTGGTCTGACGATCCACCACTCTGCGGCGCCGTGCATCAACTAACAAGTCAAAGTGCTGCAGGAAGTCAATGCCCAGAATTGGGTACGGGACGTCGGCGATGATGAATACCCAACGAAAATTACGCTTTAAGCCCAAGTTTAGGGTAAGCGACCGCTGGCCAAACGTTGGGATGGCCGTGCCATTGGCAGCGCGTAATGTTTGGGCCTGCGGCGTGCTATTGTCGCCTTTCGCTCAGCGGAGGACGCTCACTTCGGCACTGGTATCTACAAAAAATAGATTATTTGAAATAATGTCCCTTACGTTCAAAAGACGATTGTTGGTCTGATACCCGGCTTCGTGGGTCGCCACCACGGGTCGGGGGTTTAGTTTTCCTGATGAGCACCGGGAAACGTACACCCTGTTTCGCATCGTTTAGCTTCCTCACCAAAGCGACGGTGGTATTTACAATACCCTTCTTTTGAAGAACCGACGAAACGTCGTCGCAATGACAAACTATGGAGCCGGGGTGATCGTACGCGGTGCCGCTCCTGTGACCCACTTCTAACTGCTAGGCGTTGCAGGCTCGCGTCAATTCTAGACAAAACTGACGCGAGGTCGTTAGATGTTGGCAAGGCAAGCACCGTTGCGACGGAGGACCTGGTTACTCCAGCTACAGCGGGGTTGCATCGTGACATAAGGTCATCAGCTATCGCTGCGGTTTCCTCCAGCGAGCATTTGCGCGTGGCACTTAGTAAAACTGGAATGTTATGCGGCAAAAGCTGCAGCCAAAGTTCCCTTAAGAGCGGGTCCTCGCCTATTGTCGGTCCTCTAAAGCGCTGCATCTCACATAGCAGTTCGGAGGGCTTTCTTCTTCCAAGCTCAACTTTTTGAAGTTGTTATATACGTTGGTCTTGCGTTGGCGTCGTGCGGACAATGACAGCCTCCTTTAAAGCCTCATAGCTCCGGGAAGAGATTATTACGTCCCTTACTTGCATTGTAACCTCTGGCGGGAGGCGGCCTGCTACCCACCTGAAACGGCTGGCGTCACTGGTTATACGGCAGTTTTCGAATTCTGAGTCGACCAGCGTGAACTAGAGTTCTGAACCAGCCGGTGTGAATGCCGGTATGCGCAGCGTGATCGCCCCAGCGGTGGGGTCTGAGCAGGGTTTCCGTTCAGAAGACATAGCGATCGCTAAAGTAATCGATTACTTTATCGGATACAGACGGGAAAATAAACCGACGATCATTGGGGCACTATAATCTTCGCGAGAAAAGAACAAAAATCACGACGATTTAGACACCAAAAATACGTATGGACAGCGACAAAACATTATTTGTTAAACCGACCAAAAATAATCAACAGATAGGGAAACAATAAAACACAAAAACGTACGCAGACGGGACCTTGGACGGCAGAAAACAAGGAAACTCACCTGACCTGAGGATCACGTCGGGCTCACCAATTGTAAGGTTGATTAGACCTTATTTCGCGGTTTCCTTAGTAAACGCGTGCTTCGATCCTTTGTACTGCGTGGACCACCTGCACGTTACTCTAACGTGCAGCACTGCACAAATATGTTAACCAGAACAGTATTCTCCACGACCCGTGAGAACGAGAAGGCGATTGGGAGAGATAGTGGTTAGCGTGTATTTGGGAGCGTGCGTGAGAGCGTGCGCGGGAGCACTGGTCAAATGGCCACCGCGCTTGGCAATCAGCGTTCAGTTAAACAATAAAGGTGGTAAAAGTACGAATGAAGTTGGCAACCGCTACAGGCACACTGGCCTCTGGAAAACTGAGTGAGAGACCGCTGGATGCCTTACGTAGTACAGGCAACATTTTTCTGGATGCTGTATGGACCTAATGGAGCCACCGCTCAGAGGATAATGTCTGCGGAAATGGATAATATGGATAAACAGTTGCTTCGCCTGTACTATCAGGAGTTCCACGACCTCGGAAATAATCATTCATCATTATCTCGAGAGAACCAACTCGTGGTGGGGACAGCACGGAGGAGGACGAGAGGCCCGTCGAATCATTTTGATGCGCCCTTCTCAGTGAGTATCCGGAAGGATTGCTTTGTGGGCAGCAGGAATCATGCTCCCAAAGGATGGGTGCTACTGAAAGAGATGCTTCGTCATGACGAACCCTGCTAAGAATAGTATACAGATGCGGTGATGCGCAATGAAACCCGTGGCTACATGAAAAAGGTGACCACCACCTCTGAAGTCGGAGAAGGGATACGGTACTAGCCACGCTCTACTCTTTTCAGGTTTTCGCCCATACACAGGCAGCCAGGTGCCACCTTGATTGCGCTCTGCTCTGGAGATGGCACTCAAAACGCAACATTTTCCTAAGCGATGGAAGTTATTGTGGTCGCATTTCCAGACCATTTATACCTCACCATATGTATCCAACCATCATCAACTCTCAGGCCTGTTAGTACAGCAGCATTTATATACTGCACTTTACAAGGCTGAAGGCACACAACCACTTCTGTCGACTTGGTCCATTTAGTTCGAAGGTCTCAAATGATGTGCGCCCTCGATTTCCTGAAGGAGCTTTCGTAATATAGCAAGAAAATCTACGCAGAGCTCTTCCAGCTATCCTCAGATTCCGGCAAATTCTCAACCTCCTGGGAGAGAGCGACAATCGGCCCCATCTTCAAAAAGAGCTATGGCGATCAATCAGGGAGCTACAGATTTATTAGCCCAACTAGCCTTCTCAGCAAGATATTCGAACGCTTGCTTAAGCCCGTCATACTGGCTCACCTGCTCAAGAATGGTTTACCCTCCCCGGCTCAAAAGGCCTACAGCTGGAAATCTTATGCATTACCTATACCTTCTTTGTCATGAATGGCCTCACTCGGGCCTACGACGAAGGCGGGATTTCGCACAATATTTTATCGACTTTGAAAAAGCTTTTGACAGGGTGATGCATTTTCCTGCTTTTCACAGGCTAGAATCCCACGGAACTTCCGGTTACCTGCTCTCTCTTCTTCGTAGCTTTCTCACTAATCGTTTCTTCAGGTTGAGGGTGGGTTCTTGTTCCTCGCAACTATCCTCAATACACTCTGGAATCCCCGAGGATCAGATCTATGTCCCATACTATTTCTCATTTGTATAAATGTTCTTTCAAACAACATGTCATACAACTTTCCAGCGCACGGCGACAGTGCTACTATCGTGGGTAATGACAGAACCAAATTGCGGTCGGCAGTAAACCAAGCGAAGCTATGGTCTGCCGACTGCTTGCCATCTATTGACGAAAAAAGTGTGATCATGTCATTTGGTGGTTCCTCGGCCCAACTCTTCTGGACCAATAACACCACACCAATCCAGACGGCGGAAGAGCACATGGTCCTGGGCTTCTAGCTAAGCTAGTTGCTTTTTTCTAATACCACCGTTAACTGACCGACAGGTCTGCCTTTCGCACTCCCAACCTGGTAAGGCCGAACTTTCCGGATCATATATAGAACTTACATCCGATCTCTTCCAGAACAAGGCATCCAGATTGTACACTCTGGTTTGTTCATAGACGGAGACATCTTGAAAGGAGTTCCAAGGAAATCCACTAAACTAGTTTTGCGGGTATTCGCTCACCCCCTGTCCTCAAAGGCTGCACGGCCCAAAACAGTACTCTTCAGAAACCCGCTGAGTTGGGAAAGGCTTTTTCATAATCAACAACCTTTTCACAACAGTGCTTGAAGTTCACTTTTTCAAGCCCCTGAGTAGGGAAACGTTTAAAAGGCCTTTGGAGAAGTTCCCAATTTCAGCGAAGCAACTACTACGGATAAGACGCCTCAAGAACTGAGAACTCTTGGGCTCCAGTCTCAAATTCGTGTACTGCTTCAAGACTTCACAACTTCAAGACTTCCAGGATCTCGCGTAGCTCGAAAAAGACGCTAACTAGACCGTGACTGGAGTCACCCGAAGCCAGGAGTTGACTCGTTTATTAGGACAACAACAACAAGGGATTTTTCGGGTGTGCCGACAACTACGAAACCGTTAAAAAGTCACCACTCCCCAAAGTCGCAAGCAGGACATACCCAGGTCAGAGTCCCTGCTGAGTAGGACGCAGTTTTGCCATCAGCGCACGGCGACCATTGAGTCATGGAGAACTGCTTGTGCTTGGCTTCGGTGGTGTGCTTGATCGTGGAGGGGGCATGGAAAACGTCTCCCATCATCGAAGCAGACTAACCAACTGCGAACCAAAGCCCATCTGTGTAGATCCTCTTGGAGGAGACCTCTGTGCTGCTACCAACGTAACACACATTCACACGTACAGACAAGCGTGTTTTAAAGATTAAAGAATTCGCCGCTCCGCATGCCAAGATCGTGTACATTGTGAGCATGCCTCGGTATTTTCCCTACACGCACGTGACCTAGCTTCAGCCTTTTGAGTTCTCAACGCGCTGCCGGGTGTATTGGTCTTGTGCCGCGAGCCGAGGAACAGGGGCCATAGGCTCTAAAAGGGGGCAGGTCTTGAACTCACTTAGGAGGATCCTAAAAAGTATTCCCCTTGTGGTCGAAGTAAATTCAAAAGCAAGCTCTCCTCCTCGGGCCCAGTAAGCATTTTCCTGAAGATGGCAGCCGCCGATCAATGTAAGCTAACTAAATGTATAAAATCCGTCAATGGGCGTGAGGAAATAAACCCATCAGCAACAAAACAAACTGCGTTGGGATAGTGAAAATTGTAACCAAGTCAAATATCTACAAAGTTATCTGAAAAAAGGCATGAAAGTAATAGTAAAAGGTAAACCCGTGAGGCGTAAATTGAACGACAAGTATAAAAGCGTGAGCAAAAATAAGGTGGATAAGAGCAGTTCAAAATCCGTTTAGAGGTACGCAAAGACAAATAGACGGGGAATTCTTAACCACACTGGAAGTCAAAGAGATGTCTTTTGGACTTAGGAGGCCACCCCATGCACTTAAGCATTTCATATCACAAAGAAACTACAATAATTAAACAGATTTGACACGAAAATCCACTTAGTTGGAGTGACCCTTGTTCCAAGTTCTATCAGTCCAACTGGATTGTGCGAGTTATCTGTTTTGCTAGAAACAAAATGTCCTGGTGTCCGTAAAATGCGGAACACCTGAACGGTAGCCACTCGTCAGTATTTCTTAACTTCACCCGGTTGGTCTGCTAACAAGCGGAGTTTTCCTTTCTCGCTACTTCTCCAGTGCGTTAGGAGTAAAACACTCCTAAATTGGAAAACCCAATCAATGCGAAGGTCACAAAATGTCTCTTGTCACTTTCAACTTATTACGGAACAGTTGAGTAATATGCCCCAAAGATCGCTTCAGACCAGGTTGTTCAGCCTCTTCATTACTACGTCTAGGATTTGAGCCTACACTACTGCACAGCCAACTCCATATGTGATTTGGTTATTGATTATGAAGAGGGCATTCTGGACTTGGCTAGTATTTTGTTCCGCCTCGATGGTAAAATCCTAACCTGGGAACTGCAAATACGCCACTGTACCGTAACTGATTCCCACAGTCTCACAAAATGAATGAATTTCAACGGCAGCATCCGACTCAGATATTAGTGATCCATTCAATCCAAGTCCCCGTTTGCAAAGTTTCTGAAACAGATCCTATGGGAGCAAAGCAGTAGGCTTGACCCAAATTAAAGGGCCACGTATTGGAGCCAGCTGCGACAAATCTTCGTGTCTCTGAGGGATCCAGCTTGGATGTATTCCTTCATGTCCTAGGCCAATCGCAGTGCACCCTGCCTGAAAAGAGTGCCCACAATCAATTCCTTCATTGGTTTATCCCGCTTTGCAGGGGCCTCATTCTAATAATAATAATAATAATGGTTTATTTCGGAAGCGCCCGAAGCATGCCATGTGCATGATCATGCAGATACAGGTGATGGAATGGACAGATATAATTCATGGAAATATGGAGACTCTCATTAAAATATTGGGTAAAAAGGCTCAGAAGGGTGAATAAGGTAGGATGAAAATGGTATAAACGTATGCACACCATAGAGATTGTGTGGAGTTTAAATGAGCTCGAGAGCGGATTTGAATGGACGCCCGGTGAATTTGAAATTCAAGGTCAGGTGGACTGAATGGCTGGTCCACGGCAGTTACATATGGAGGCAGACTGGTAAACATGGGAAAGGCTGGAAATCGGTATAAAAAATTGCAGTAGCGAGGAACGATTGAGAAAAAGGTGAGGTGCATTGCAGTGGATTAGATGACAATGAAGCATTGGTACTTTGCAGTGAATTGTCGGCGAACAGGACACAAAACTCACCGTAAAACAGGCAGCGAGCAATACAGGACGTAGAGGGATGATCAGATGACAACAACGATTTAGAAGGATTGGATACAGTAGATGAGAGGCACAGATGTAGAGTTGATGGATGTCTATGATGACGGTCGTTGGGATGATAGCAAGAGAAATGGCAGGTGAGGAACTGCAAGATGCAGAGCGCGTGCACATAGATATATATGCGTAAGTTTATATATATATATATATAGATTGATTGTATATATATGTATAGGTGTAAGAGAAGCAGGAGCAATAACAATGGGGTCCTAGAAAAAAAATTATCAGTCAATAAACGGATCAAGGGATGAAAGCAATGACCGAGGAGACAGGTAAGAAATCACCAATCAGATCATTTTACTGCAGATGAAACACGAAGGAGGCGGACAAGGAAGCGGGAAACCCCGAGATAAGTGGACCAATAATAGAGCAAAAAGGCCACACAAAAACGAACGCGCAAAGGAATTGGGGCAATGGAGCTGGAGAGCTGTGTGCCGGCAGACAATTGAACAGGTAAATACTAATCAGGACACTGGAAAGAACCGCAGAGGAATCGCGGGGCCAAGTGAGGAAGATATGGTGAAGGTGATTAGATAATAAATACGACTGTAAAGGATGCGAAGTTTGGAGCGGCAATTTCTAATATGCGGATTGGGCATGGGTGCGGGTGCGGTTGGTGGATCATGGCATGGGGCACGAGGAGGGATTACCAGGGCGACAGGTTTTAAGGAGGCTATCAATGAGCGTTCTGAGCAGAGGGTAACACCAAGCGCATAGATGATAGAAGCCAGCAATGACGGCAGGTGGGAAAAGTTATTGGCGAGCGTCGACAAAGAAGAGTGGTTAGGACGATAATGACTCAAAGCAGTGAAAGTTGATGTAGAGAGAGGCAATAGGAGGGAGGACAAAACGGGAAGGTGTGCATACAGTGGTGGGGCGACAAAGACGGGAAGTGGAAACAGATTATAAGAGCTCTAGGTGAACAAGCTGTGGCGGAAAAACGATGAGGAGCATGCAATTTTCAACCGACAGCATTGGATTCGGTAGTTCAAGAAAAGTTAGGGCGTGCCACCCGCAACCGGTGCTAGTGGGTGGGACTGGCCGTGCGCTGGGCACCCAACCTGAAAAACACTTCGTGAAGTGAACGCAGGAGGTGTGATCCACCAGTCTAGTTGCGCTCGCACATCGTTGCAGACGGCCTGCACGCCCGATGTGCGCCGGCCATAGCGGTGGATCTGACCGCGCCCCGCACTGTTGGGAGTGGCACGAGTGATCATGGATAATTGTACAGGGGACAAAACGACCGCGATGGGAGTGCGTGAACCAGGAACCATTGACCAAGCCGTGAGACCATGGACAGGAGAGCCAACGTAAACAGCAAGTGGTAGACGACCGTGTAGCAATATTATCCAGGTGCACCTGCCAGGGAGATGGTAATTACGGTGCCCGAAGTGGTTGGCCGTCAGCGGGGATCACTGGAGAGGGAAAAGGGATAGAGAAGCGCAGTCTGGGTGTGCCCCAGCTGAGAATCAACGGATACTGAGGAGAAAAAAAGTGGATATGATGGATAAGAGATGAACGTAGGTGAGCAATTAGGTTACCTTATGATGACAGGCGGTAGGATCGCTGTGGATCAGTGAAGGCAATGGCCTTAGTTCGCGGGGTGTACCTAGTGGCTTGTGACGCAGAGGTAGTAGAGTTACAGTGTGAGACCTCTTTCAAAGGCCAGGTCGGCGGAGACGAGCTCATTGGTGAGCAATATAGCATTGGGGACTGTTAAGTATGACAAAAGTGCGCGCCTAAAAGCGAACATTGAGGAGGCACTGCGTAAGCTAAGGGGCAGCTTATTCCAGATTTTGGAATAGGCTGACAGAAAGAATCGGGACTTCAGACAGAGATTAGAACGAGGGACAGTGAGAGAGAAGGCACGGTGCCGGATGGGGTAGGAGCAGGGCGCAGCGAATGAGATGGGATAAGAGGTGTAGGCCAGGTTATGGATTAGCTTAAAGAGGAAAATCAGGTTGAGCCTCATGCGACGAATCCATAGAGGCTCAATTTGTAGGAGCTCACAGCGCTGGCGGTATGTTAGAGCTAGGGATACGCTCAGCAGCCTTTTGGTGAAGGTACGCTGAACGTTCTCAAGAGATACAATGGAGGAACGTGGCCAGAGGCTGGAGGTAATGGGACAATATTCTAGGAGCGGTCTCACGTGTGAGAGATACATGGAGAGGCGACTGGCCGGTATAAGGAAACACCGATTGATCAGGCCTAGGGTTCTCTTAGCCTTAGCGATTTGGAATGATGCCTGTTCTGAGAAGTTAAAGGAACAAGAGTAGCGCACGCCAAGATCGGTAACCATGGGGTGTATGGGGATGGGCAGACCGTCCAGACAAATTTGGCCGGGTGGTACCGTGCACTTGTACGGTAGGAGGAAGCTTTTCTCCGCAGAGAATTTCATGAACCACGAGATGCACCAAGTTTGGAGAACGAGTAAGTCGTGCGATATGTTGCACAGAGTCACGGATAGGTCACTAGGGAGGAAAGAGTACACTATTTTTATATCGTCGGCAAAGAGGAAAGGAGTACCGTGTCGAATAGAAGAGAAAATGTCATTGATATAAATAAGGAATAGTAATAGGCCTAGGACACTGCCTTGGATGACGCCGCTAGTAATTGGTTTGGCGGAAGATAGGTGGCCGTCGACGAGCACGGCTTGTGATCTGTTAGTGAGATAGGAGGATAGCCAGGAGAGGAGAGGGTCAGTAATACCGAGAGATCGGATTTTGGCCAACAGATGAATATGGGGAACACGGTCAAAAGCCTTAGACATGTCGAGGTACAGGACAATTACAGAATTGCCGGCGTCGGCAGCAGACGATAGGACATTAAGAAAGTCAAGCTGGCAGGAAGAGCAGGAACGGGAGTTCAAGAAACCACGCTGACCAGGGTTCAGCAGGTTGTTAGATAAGAGGTACTGGACAATGTGTCTTCTGATAATTCTCTCCAAAATTTTGCAGACTACTGGGGTGTGATTGATGGGCCGATAGTTTTCTGGGTCGTGTAATACGCCCTTTTTGAAGCGCGGAACTAAAACAGAGAATTTCCATTGAAAGGGGACGAAACTGTGAATCATGGAGGTGGTATACATATTAAGTAACAATAAAGGGAGGTCAGGACCACCGAAACGAAGGAGGGCCGGTGGGAGATCATCTGGTCCCGGTTTCGAGGAAGGTTTAATAGACGAAACTGATTTTTCAATTTCTAGATGGGTGAAGGGAACCGATGAAAGAGAGGCAGGGGAGCAGGGCTGGATTGTAGGAGGGGGAATACCAGGACAGCTTATAAGGGAGGCAGAAAAATGCTCATTGAAGGCCTCAGAAATAGATGCAGGAGTATTAGCGGTAGATGAGCCGCAGATGAGGAACTTGGGCGAGATATGATTGGATTGATTGGACCTTTTACTAAGAAGGTTGGACAGGTAGCCAGTTTTGTTTGGGTGTGCTAGGGCGATGGCCTCTTGCCTTCTCAGATGCGAATCGACCATGCAACGCAGCCTCAGTTGTAGCTGGTTTATGCGCAGGAGAATTGTAAAGTCGTGTGATCTAGCGAAGGTAAGTTGCAGCTTAGACAGCTTACGCTCTAAAAGTGACAGGCGTGAGGTGCTGGAATTGGGGCGTGGGTCGACACATGGGTTGGCGGTATTTAGGCAGTGTAGAAGGTTGGAGTAGAGAGAGTTCATAACAGTGAGGGGATCGGATGAAAGAAAAAATGTGTCCCAGTTAAGGGAGCGGATTATCATTGGCACTGGGGGCCAGTTACAGGAACGGTAGGAAGTCAGAACAGGGGGAGAGGATTGCATCGGATGAGAACAGCTGAACTTGCACCTGACAATACGGTGGTCACTACCCGGGAAGTGATCAGTAATCTGGGTGATCATATCAGGAACATCAATGGAGAATACTAGGTCTAAGATGTTGTTCCCCCTAGTAGGGCAGGAGACATGTTGGGTCCATCCACCAAGACGGACACAAGAAAGGAAGGTGGAGAGGGCGGGAGGGCTAGTATGGGAGGACCAGCAAATTGAAGGAAAGTTAAAGTCACCCGCAATAATGTTTGCACTGGCAGGGTAGTCAAGCGCAGCATTGAAGACATCCACGGCAGAGTCAATTTTTGCAGGCTCCAGACCCGGGGGGACGTAGACGCAGCCAAGGAGGAGGTTCTGGCCGGAGGCGTGAATGGATAGCCATAACGAATCCTCAATAAGGAGAAGAGGGGGGTGGTCGATAACACTAGCGTGGATAGTGCATTTGACAAAGGCTAAACAGCCCCCTCCACGCCTGGACTGGCGGGTGTTCGAGAAGCATTGATACCCAGCTATGCGAACAAGGTCAAGCGAAGCATCATCTGAAAGCCAGGATTCAGTTATTAGTATAATGTCAGCGTTTGACGTAAATGCCAAAGATCGCAGGTGCGATATTTTTCTAATTATTGAGCGAGCGTTAATAAGAACTAGTAGGAATGAGTTCAGTGTCGGTGTGCGCAAAGCATGGATGCCAGGTGCAAGACTATTGGGATCGCTGTGGCGATAGGAGATGGGTCTCAGTGGGGATAGAGCGTCAGTAGAAGGGGGAGGGCAGGCAGTGTTGGGTGGGGGACGGAAAGTAGGAGAAGCGTTAGCATTAGGCGCAGCCGATCGCTGTGGGTTATCAATACGGTGGGTGTGGAGCACACCGCTGATGTGGGCCGGAGGGGTGTCACACGGTGCAGAGGGAGGGGGCACCATATGGTAAAGTGGGAGGTTTAGAATATCTGTCGAACCGTGGTGGACAGGGGGAGTGCGTGGTGTAAGGTGCTGAGTGGCATGGCCTCGAGTGGGGAGCGAACAGTGATATGAGCCTGTGAAAGATTATGGATATGGTCCATCGGGCGACTAGCCATATGGCCACGGGTGCGGAGGGCACCGGTCGGGAAAAAAACGAGATCCTGGCTTCAGGTAACCTATCTGTTGGGCAGAGTCAGTATAAGGCTGGTGGGTCGGTATGGGGGTGAAGGCATGTGGGAGAGTAACTGGGACGTAGTGTGAGGTGGGGGGCGGGAAGGGAGTGGCGAAATTTGGAAAGGTTTGGAGGCTCATGAGGGGCAGGGGAGCCGGTAAGTGGGGGGGTGGGGCGAGGAGGCGGGATACAGGTACGAACCTAGAGTATCTGCTAGGGTATGTACGTGGTACTTCAGGGTTAGATGAGGGTTGGTGGAGGTGAGCAGGGGGAAACAGCGGAAGCATGCTGAGGCTATAGTATGGAGGGTTGGTGTCTGGGGCGCAGGGAGGGATATACGGTAGCAACGGAGATGGAGGGTTGGTGTAACCCATGCGATCAGAGAGGGGGAAAGACAGTGGAAGGGGGTGCGAGGCAGTGGAAGGGTGAGTGGCACTGGCAAGGCCCTGAAGGTCACTCCTACTCAAAGGGACGATGGCGTTAGACGGATCCGGATGGTGGCCCAGTTGGTTATCACGTGGAGGATCCGAGAGTACGCTATAGGCAGAAGCCGATTGAGAGTAGGGGGTAATAGGTGAGGTGATTAGTTGGGCAAGTGCGGACCTGGTAGGAGTACCAGGTAGGCTTATGGGGGGATTAGAGCGGCACTTATGAGGATAGAAACGAAGTGTCGCGGCTGAGCTAGCAGATGGTGGGTAGTTTGTAGAGTCGTTAGAGCGAGAGCGGCGGGTGACAACACTTGTCAACGGCTCAGAGGACGGATTGGAAGTAGTACGGCGGGGGCTGTTGGTTGTACCAGGGTTTTGTTTTGGCTCAGAGACTATGACGGGGGAGCGCGGCTTTAATACTGGAGTGCCGCTTGGGGCCTGTGGTCGGGGGGCGAGAGCTACTGCTAGTAGAGGCTACTGGGGGAGATGGTAAAAAAGGGCGTTTGAGTGGAAGCGGAACCGGGGGTGGGGAGTTAGACATATCTAAGTCGACAGTTTGCAGGCAGGCAGGGTGAGGCGCTGGGCTCGCCTTTGACTTCTTGACAGAGGGGCATTGGGTAACCATGTCGGTTACAGTGAGGTCAGTCTGCATGGGCAAGGCGGAGTTATTTCTCAACGAACGAAGTATTTCCCGTTGGAGGGGGGTTTTATCAGAGAATATTTTGATATCCTTATACGGCGAAAGGGCAGCAATCGTCGACTTGTTGCTAATGAACTCTGTAGCTGTTAGGTCGTCCGTGAATTGGAATAGCAGGGGGCAGCTATGTCGCTGGGACTTTTTACGTAGCCTCCTGCAATGGCATCTATAGTGAGCCATGTTGCACGAACTTAGTATGTTGTGTTTCGCCAAGGAAAGTGGTAAGCGGTCTGGAACATTAAAAACCACTGCGTTCTTGGAGTTGGCAATGCGGTGGTATATTTCAGTAGACACGGAGTCGAGGAGATGTCCCACCGAAACCAAGTTCTTGGGCGATGTAGCGGCTACAGGGTCAAGGAGAGTAGCCAGGGGTGAAACCTTTGAAAGGATTTCACCAATCAGCTCGACCTTGTTACTAAGTTCGATGAAACTCTGCTTTAGGCCATTAGGACTATAAGAAGCTTCACCATCGACGTTAACGAGGGTGACAGAGCACGGCCTGGTTTTTGGGAGGGGTTGGGTGCGTTTGGATTTGCCAGCTTTAGCAATACGGATTTTCCGAGTACTGGTTGGGGGCCGGGATAGCATGATAAGTAGAAATATATGGCGGAGGTAAAAAGGTAGCAGGAAGTCAGTCAACTAGACAGAGACAGGCCAAAGGTCTGAGCAGACCAGGAGTGTTCCTGGGTGTTATGTGTGCAAAGGTCTAGATGAGACCAATGTGGCAATGAGGTACGGGCAGTGAGCTATATGACCCGCTATATATACTGTTAGGCCTAGGAGACTTGGGACGATGAGGAATAGTGAGATAGAAGGAATTTTGCTGTGTGGTGTGCACAGGTTGAACCCCACAGGATACGGTAGGTACTTAGCTGTTGCTTGGGTCACAACAGCAGGTTTTGCGGGAGAGTATATTGTAAGTATGGGGTCAGTGGACCGGGTGGAACGAAAGTGCGCTCTTATGGCAAACAAAAAAAATGAATGGAGGCACAGTGGGACAGAAATTTCAAAAGGTGCACTGGAGGATGCGTAGCGAAAATAAGGTAGGAGTTGGGTTATAGCGATGGGATGTAAAAACGCTAGATAGATCCTACTATGTCGAGAATCAGGGGAGATTTGCTAGATAAGCCATGTAGAATGTAATTAAGTGGAGTTAGAGCAGTGCATAATCAATGTAGTCCATAACTCTAACTCGCGATAAGTACTAGCGTCTGCACGGTGGTGTGCCGCAGTTGGTTACACAACTAGGTCACGGTTTCAGGTAATTAGGTGGTGTATACTAGGGTGGACACAATTACAAGTCTAAACAGTGGTATATGCAAAAAAAGAAAACGAGACAACCTGGATTTCACGCGGGCTTGACCTTGACCTTGCTATAGCGCATCCAAATTGCACTGCAAGGTTACTTCTCGCTTGGTCGTTCGACATAAATCCCTCATGTTGTAATAGGTGTTACGGTCCTTCCACCAGAAAAAAACTTAACAGCATTGCTACCTGTTGAAAACATGCTGCCACCCAAGTAAATGCTGTTTGTTACCGCCTCTGATACACCAATGTAGTTATCTTGGCTCCACACCTCCGCGGTTTTCACGAGGTCATTTTTGCCCGAAGTGGAGGGAAAAAAGTTCAAGCTGGCGAATCCGCAGCCTAAGCTGCACATTACTATTCGAAGTATCATCGATCAGCCACTTTAGGAATTGGAGTGTTTCTTGGTTCTTTTCTGGCAACTATACTTGTAAGAGCGTGTACTCATTATCTGCAGGGGTGGACATCAGCTTATAGAAGATGCTCGGGAGCGGCCGGTGAACTTATCTCCTACTGGGTCTGGCAGCGAAATACCAACGTTATCCCCTCTATCGGACGAATAGAGAAGGCGCTAGTCGGTTTACAGATGCAAAAGTGTATTATATATGTCGTGGCACCGAATAAGTTCCGATACGAGAGATACACCGAACGGAAAACGGAACAAAACGCAACGGCTGTGCAGAAAGTGAACCGCAAGCGCGTACCATCGGCGGACGACCGAAAGCGGAAGTGATTCAAAACGCGGTCGACGAAAACCTCGGAAAAGTCAATCCAGTAAAACGTACGCAACCGGACAACAGTATGAGATCGACGTCAAACGTCAGAAAAGATCGTAGAGAAAATAGATCCAAAATGGTGTCCAGAAAACAGTCATTTTCGCGGAACGACCGAGGTCACTACAGGCCCTAGCCTCAGCAGCAGTGATGCACCTGTGGCGTCCCGATAAAGGCAGGAAATAAAATGGGGTATGAGAACAAGTTTTTAGTGTACGGAAATACTGTTGAGCAGGTATAGGAGGAGGTGACTCATAATAAAAGTATTATTAGTTTGTTTCGGAGAAGCCCGGTGCGTGCTTTAAGTATGATCAAAAGTTCTACCATGAACAAAACTGACAGAAATAATTCAGGAAAATTAAAAAATACGCAAGATAAAGGTGGGTAGGAAGAAAAAGAGGGAAGATGAGAGGGAGATAAGTACATGCACACCAGGGAGGGTAAGGATGAATGAAACTACCACAATGGGATTTGAACGGGCGCCGGTGAGCAAGGTCACCGAACACATCACCCCGCTAAATTTGAATGAGGTTATGGCGGTTTTAGTCTGTCGCCAAATCCGCTCATATCTGCCCAAGTGTTGCGTCTTGTTCCAAAATTTATACCCCCTTGGAACCGCAAAAATAGCAATTTACGGTTAATGCCGTAAGGCATAATATGTCTTAAAATAAATTATGGAATTGGTCTACCGACTGTTTCTTATGTATCTGCCATAATGTCCATTTGTATTGCAAAATGGATACCTTTTTGGAACGACATAAATTGGGGAATGTAAGGAAATGTCAAACGATCCTTCGTAGATGCGGTTCGCCAGAAACAATACAAGTCTGGTACCTGAAATATTATACAGTAGGACTTGGGCTACTAGGCTGCACCGTCATACATACATACACATATATGAACATACATATATATATATATATGTTCATATATATATGTATACTTAAATGGTAAATTTTCCGGCCATCGCTGGACGAACCTCCATATATGTACATATCTATTTGTATTTCTATATACATACATGCACATGTATAAAGATATACATATATACGTATGTATATGTGTATATGTACATATGTATAAACATATATGTATACATATGTATATATATTCTTAAATGGTAACGTTTCCGGCCATCGCTCGACGTATGTCCTATGGGAATGAGCTGTATATGTACATAGATATACATATATATATATATATATGTACATATGTATAAATATATATATATATACTTAAATGGTAACGTTCCCGGCCATTGCTCGACGTAGTTCCAATAGGACGGGGGTGTATATATACATACGTACACTAATATATATGTATATTTATATATATATAATCTTCCATCCTGTATTCACTAGCGCGAAAGAAGACTCACGAAGTGAACACGTGCCATAACGACCTAGTTGTGCTAGCCCCAATAAAAAAATCAATAACGAAGACAAATGCCAATATGGCAGGAATCAGAATGCAGCGGCCCTGGATAGGGCCTTTTGTCAATCTCTTTGGACCACGTTCACCTCGCTAGACAATGCACACAAGTGTAGTCGTCCTCATTGGTGAAACCTGCGCACTGATAATGTGCCCATCGGCTACACGTTTGGCATTGAACCCATTGAACGTCCTCGTCCAGGTCGACCGTTGGATCCTCTCGCAGGCAAACGCTGCAAACGTCCTTGTTGATTGGAGACGCCGGCCTGTCCAGTTTTCGTTTCTTGTTTGCTATCCGGAATTGGTTGGCCGTAGTTGTCCGATGTTGGCGGAACTGTATACGCTGCAAAGGGTTGCCTTTAACCTGAATATCGCTCTCGTCGGTAAACCGAACTTCCATTGACGGTTTCCCTCTAGACGTTGTTCCCTGTTTCAGGATAGTGAGTCTTGAACCCGTTTAACTGAGCGAGACTACGATCTACCACTTTCGTTTTACATTCCCTAGTTGCGGGCAGGTATTCACGCAGAAAACCCACGGCTTGTCTGTAGCTTGCAGTGCTTTCATTGGGCAGCAAAGCATACAGAATGCTACGGCCTAAGCCTGTTTCATCCACTATCATTACGTGCCATAAAACGTAGCCGCCGCAGTTCATTTGGTGAGTAGTGTCAGCTAGGATCACCTGGCTGCATCTGCGAGCAACCGGAATCACCTCCATGGGTATGAAGAACAGGAACCTAACTATATTCTCCTCGTGTATTACCTGGCTAATGCCTTTACCTTCCAGCAATTCTTTAACCCTAATTACGTTAGCACGAGCATCGTGACTGTGACGGACACGTATAGACCGAAAGTCCATGCTATTCAGACGCCTATTGAACATCCGACTAGTATATTCCCTTAATTCAGCAGTATTATGGAACGTATCCATCAAGTTAAACACCACCGACTCTTGAAAAGCTGTCAGCCTTCGGTTAGCTACATATAAACTAGGATTCGCTACTTGGAACCTATGACTATGGACCATGCACCACTTTGCGACACGATATCCATTTCCTTGGGCGACCAAAGTGACGAATGCTCCGCAATCCAGGTTTTTGTATCTACAATGAAGTCAAACATTAACAAACAATTATTCTAACCTTAAACCACCTCCACTTTTTCGACGCCGATGGACACAACAATACTTCACGAAATAATATTTCATTCCCTCGCTAATTGTTAGCCGACGCTTTTTGGCCTGTTTCCATGTTCGGGCATTGTAATTGTAAAAGCTGGTGCTTGTGCATCGCTAGAACTCTCAAAAATCGGTCGCAAATTCATCCAGACCTTCGTAAAAGTCTTTTATCAATCGGGAAAAAGTATCGGAATTGTCAACAGTCATGGTCGTTCACGTGGCTAGCGAGCGAGATGGGTGCTGACATTTTGTAGCGCTAGGCCTTATATACCAGCGTAAATTTGATGATATAAACAATATTTTTTAATATTCCTTGCCTCTGGTTACACCCAACAGAATTTATTTCACGTTCATTTAAACGTAATTTATCTCATCACAAAATGTCTATTTCAGCTGATATTACCGTTTCATTTGTGGTAGTTCGATCCTTGACTTTCATTGATCTACGGTATAAACCAAGCATCCGGGTGTGGGAAAACGCTACTTTTGAAGCATCTTTCCAACGAGCGTGATAACTGATACTTATTTTGGTGAGTTATGCAGCCGACGGTAACTAAGCTATCATAAATATTGAAAAAACGTTGGAGCTTCGCTTTGAAAAACCCGAAAATCATTTTCATAGTCTGAAAAAATCCTCTGCGTATCGCTACCTAAGCGAGGAAATACCGCAGAGCCATCAACCAAAGCCATGCCTGCAGCACCAACAGCCATGGTGGCCAATTACGGTGCTAACCCCGGTCACAAAGCTTATATACCCCTGTGGCACGCATTCAAAATAGTCGCACCATAACGATTCACGTCAATCTCATTTTCTAAGGGCACCGATTCATCATTTCCAACCGTTCCACATATAACAGTCCCACAACCTCAGTCGGGCTATATTTAAGCTTGGATGTCTAGATACTTTCACTGATCTACCTTCTTTTTGCTGTTACCTTGATAATCTTTGCAGTATTTAATGTAACACTGCTTCAGTACTAATGTTAAAAATTGCGATAAATTTTCCATCGCAAAGAGTTTTCTGTATTTCTAATAGAAAGCTGGATGAATATCTTCTTTTTGCAACCACGGCGTCATATCGACGGATGCGGGGACGTACTGAACATATGTATAACTAATCATTGGGTACGATTCCATGCTAATGTAAATATGTTGCTGGGTCATTGTTTTCTGCATATTTAGTGTGCGACATTATTGTTACATGGCTTGAGGACTCCTTAATGATGCTTTTAGACACATAAACCCCCTACGAAGTTTTTAAGGCTGCTGTCCGTCGAATGTACGTACTAATTAAAAAATGAGGAGAATATGCTTACGAACTGACTTGAAACAGATAAATGGTGGAATCAAAATACCATTTTCCTTTCCAGCTATTTTGCTACAACGAGTCAGGCGATCTTCACAAGTTATCCTTAAATAATTGAACACGAATGGAAATTATTAATTTTGTTGACAGAACTTCATGGTTTTTCCACCGTTCACTTGTGGATAACATTCGGAGAATATATATATATATGTATGCCCAAGCAGCCATTTTGAGTGCATCCAGTAGGTGTACTTAGTCGTACACACCTTACTGTTCCTCTCGGCGTTATCCTACTTCGCCCCGTGTTGAGCTCGCACACTTATAACTATTTTAACAATAATACGTGAAGTCATCAAAGGCACAAACAATGCGAGGATTTTGTGGCCAATCGCAGGACTTATCCACCGCCCCATCAAGGTTTGCACGTACGCAGAAGAGCAATCTAAGTATGCTATAACCAACCCCTTTGAGCTCGTGAAAGAAGACTCACGCGCTAATGCACTTATCTAAGACAGGGAGGCAACTAAAGGCATAGAAAATTCATGGTAATCAGATTTCGGTGGCCCCACTGGGGCCGTTTTGCTTTCACTTGTAGTCATCCTGGGTGCTCCAGCCGGGCAGCGCACGCAGAGGTAGTCTTTGTCGCGTTGAAAACCAGGGCATTGAGAATGTGTCCAGTCTCCGCAGGACTAGCACTGCACTCACTGTACGTCTTCATCCAAGTCCACTGTTGGTTCCTCCATCCTGCATTTACTGCGCACTTTCCCCAGTATCGGCGAGGCCTTAGGATCCAGCCATCTTCTTTTGTTGATAGTTCGGTATTCGGCAGAGGTTGTGGTCCGAAGCCGCCGAAACTGCACAGCTTGCAGCCAATGCCCTACGACAACGATGTCCTTTTCACCTACACTCCTGACACCCAATGGTGATTTCCGCCTAGATTTCGATACACCATCACTGGTGATAGGTATGGCTGAAAGAACACTGAGAAAGTAGAGGATGGTACCATTTTCTTATAATCCTCCTCACCCTTTACGGGACTATAGTAAGTCACCTCTACATTAATTCTTTCCCTCGGATGTAGACCAATGATGCGCACCAAGTGTCTAACCTGGTTCGTCAAATTCCGGTAGTTTTCACCCCCGAGGTTACTTATTGCGACAGCCAAGTCCTTCGCGATGTCTTCACATTCGGCTAGTTTTACATTTTTGCCAGTGACCCGCACTTGCTCCGCCATTTGGCTAACCCGTGTAGTCTTTTATTTCATGGGTGCTTGTGTATTTGCCAATGTCCATCGGCCCGTTTGTATCTGTTCCAGAGGAAACCTTGTCCCATTAACCGCACGAAGCATGTGCAGACAAGGCAAAGCCCACCGATGACTGAAAGAACAGTCACACTGTGGGCGGCCGGAAAGCAGCGATACTCGGTATACGCGACCCCTTGACGTACGAACAGCATAGGAGCCATCCGATAGAGTAATGAACAAAACCTTTTGGCTGTAAAGACGCTGAACTAAGACCTCACTTGCATAGGGTGTTATTTTATTTTGAAGCTAATGCTTCCACTGTAGCTCTCCTGAGGCTGTATGTTGGACCATCTTGTCTTTAGGTAGTCGTCGCCTATGCTTAATGGCTATTGACTCCGAACGGTCAACCACTTATTTTAATTAAGTCATAAACTGATGATTTTCGGGACAAGCCGTCTTTCAGATGCCTGTTCTCCCTTCTTCTACTCTCTTGTAGTAAAAGTGTAAAACAACATGTAAAGACGCATCGTGTGCCTTCCCCAGTTTGCCTTGAATGGCTTTTAAGTATGTAGGAGATACTTGGCAGCTTCCGTGCTTCTGGGTTGTATGGCTTTAAAAAACCTAAGAAAACTTACGCTGCTTTCAGTGTACACCATGCTACTCATTCACTAAAACTGTCTAAGCCTGTCCGTATTTGACAACGCACACAACTGATTACATTTCTTTTTGTCCTGAGGTACATGAAACCTACAGAACACTATCTGTGCACCGGGGTACTGCACCGCGAGGGCATTATACTGTGCTAAGCTCATATCAACCACTATCGTTTTGCAATCTCTTGACTGAGGCAACGCTTCAGCCAGGTAACCCACAGCTGTGCGATAGCTGTTACCGCTCTGGTCGGGAAGAATGGAATATAACGAACTATGCCCTAAACCCGTTTCGTCAACGATCACTAAGTGCCACAAAGCATACCCATCATAATTCATTTGGTGAGTTGCATCTGCAAGCGTAACATCGCGAAGCTGGCTGCTTAGTTCCATGCCCACAAAGGGCACGAAGGACACAAACTCAATAACGTCACCATCAAATAAAATCTTGTATTGCCTTCTGTCTCTTACTAACTGACCTACCATGGTTGCCTCGTTCCGCCGATCCCAGGTGGTAAGCCTATTTCTGATGGACCGGAAATCACAATTACGAAGACGACGATTGAACGCCTTCTTCGTATAATCATTAAGCTCGTACATATGGTGAAAGGTGTACATCAACTCAAACATATGAATTTCTTGATCACGTTGTAGTAGGTGATTAGATTTGTATATATAAACCCAAACTGTTCTTTATTAATTGCGGCCATTTATTATCATAACTCACAGCTGGAACCACGTCCAGACTGCTGACATCATTTATCTCAGGTTTGTCGTCGCCCACTCTCTCGGGCTCCACTTTCGGCGACCAAGGTTCACACCTCGAACCGTACGGACAGAGACCTAAAAGGAATCTTTTATACCAAACGGGATTGCATTCGAGCCACACAACCTAAAACACTCCCAATTGCTTACCAGTAGATTGATAGGCGTCTTGTGACGCAACACCTCAACTGCTGATGTCACTGCCGGAATCCTCACAATTAGCAGCTCACAAGCTACCTTCTACTGATTGATTGACACGTCATTTACCCCGCCTGATGAACCGTACCCACGGGGTGCTGCACATCACCTTCGTCCCATGTGAAACAATCCAATAACAGAGCCAGAATAAGCAACACAGGAATTTTGTACTCATTAAATTCCGATACGCCATCCGAAAGCAAGTACACTTATCCCCCCCTCATCCGTGGTTCTCAATGATGACGCCGAATATCGCTGAGAATCAATAAGTCAATATATTTTTGTCAGCGTAACGGAACAATAAGACACGAGCCTCCGCGGAAGTTTTCCACTCAGTTTTCTCTTGCAAGATTTCATTTTTCTTTCGATCGTTATCCGGCTTAAAATTGATCCTTCACTAATTCAAAGCCTTCAAGTTGCGCTCCTTTTTGTTTTGAATGATACGGAGTTTGGATTCTGAACCTAAACTCACCTTTTATATGGATTGCTGTTTCTTCACATTCATCAACGTTTTCCAGTCCACTTTTACACAATTTGTTCACATCTCCCTGTTTCATGAAGCACTCCGTTTATTGAGACCGGGAATATCCGTCATTCCAGGCAATCATCGTCTCCATAAAGAGCCGATCTCCTCATATTCATCAACGTTCACGAGAGAACTCCCATTCATTTCTTTCATCTCTCCATGTTCATGAATTATTCCGTTCATAGAACCCCAATAGGCCTCCGTTATCCACAGCTTGCATGATTTTGGTTTATAACGCATCCTTAGCGTTATATTTTCACGACATATTTCGCATTCCCACGGGCCACCACCAGGCAACCCGAATTCGAAACTAAACCTTATTTGCCGCGCAAACCATTATCATTTGGGTCGATTAAAACTAACTCTAGCTAAATAGCTTCGCTTCTGACGATTTTGATTCGCTTTTTTTGAAATTCACGTATAGTTCATTGTTTTGAGTAACATTGCACACCATGACCATGCGCTGGCACATGCTTCTCGACCATGGTCGAGAAATATACCATTATTATTATTATTATTATTATTATTATTATTATTAATATTAAGATTCATCATGCAGCTTGAACGCTCAACTCCCCATTAAAAATCACGGAAGCACTGTACAGCTGTTTCATCCTTGTTGGGATTCATCAGCAGTGCATATCCACCGAGCCCTCACGGGTACTCGAACCAGGTGTGAACGACTGTGAATCGAACGCCCTAACCACAAGGCTATCCGGGCTCGCTCTCAACGGTTTGTTGAACATCTACACTACATGATATAGCACCCTTCCGTCACTGGCTTTTGAAATGTAACAACCCGCTTTCTGCACAGCGATCGACTCGTATGATGGATGGCTTCTCTGTAGGGGCCCTAACATACAAACCCTCTGCACCGCACTGGAAACTATGGTTATGGACCACTAAGCACTGCGTCACCATGTACACACTACCAACGGCACGGAGGGTGACGAAAGCCTCGCATCCCAAGTTTGGGCACCTGAAGCAACGAATAGGTTTCCGTTCGGGAGTAAACAAGCATTACCTTCTAGCGGAACAATGACTCTGTCTGCGATGTGCGCAGTGGTACTTGATGAAATGGAACTCCACTTTCCTCGCCAAAACTATGCCACGCTTGCGAGCCGCTTCAGCCGTAAGAGAATTATACACGTAGAAACTTGATGCAATCCCCCATTGGAACGCCCGAAAATCATAGCTGAAACAATCTAAATTCGGGTGACTTCCCCGCATCAAAAGCCGAAATTCGACGGCATTGCCCACAATTGTCCGCCCCATTAGATCATCCGATCAGCGCAACGCACCCAAAAGCTGTGGCCAACATGGCGTTCGAAATGACTTTTATATGGCCAAGTAACCGATGAACCCACAGACATCGAAACACACAAACAAAAGTTTCATTTTCAGCTAAAGCATTTGATTCGCTAAGTCAAAGTTAAGAACTCTAAATAAATAACATATAGAGCAAGTTTGAGATCGAGGAATCATCCTCCCAATTCCAAACTCCACGTTACAGCAACCCAGGTGAGGCATGTCCGCCCTTTCAGCTGGCTGGGCCAAGTACGGGTGAACGGAACTCAGGAGTTTCACATGAAGAGAACTGAAAATTGGCTTGAGGAACTATCGTTACGAGAAAAGGTGAAGAAAAAAGGTAAAGAGAAGAAAGGAGGAAGAAAATATTCAGTTGTGTGGCTGGGGCCTAGGTAGCCATGAGCTATGCCTTATTGCAGTGAACGGACCGTGTCAATTAAAAGACAAGGAGCTATCCATGTAAGACATAAAGTGTGAGTCATATGGCAGCAAAGCTGCGGGAAGATCGGGGTACGGTAAATGTGAGGCCCAGTTATAGACAAAATGGACGTATGTCAAGAGCGGCGGTGGCGTGGTGGCAAAAGAACTGACCAGAGAAGAACCAGAGGAGGCAGAGAAAATATGTGAATACATAAGTATAGATGTACGCGAATATAGATATAGATATCAGAGCAGGAGCAAATAGCAGTGAAGAGACGGAACACGGAAGTAGCAGTGCCTGGAAGAGACAGGTAGGGTTGGGTCAAATGGCACGCAATTAACTTGGATAAACCCTGTTGAATTTGTTTATGACAGGATCAACAGCACCACAGAACCAACTTTGGAAGTACAGTAGTGATGGCTGTGAGCAGAAGTTGGTAAACAAAGGAATATGAAGGAAAGGATCGACAAAAATACAGGTAGGAGCGAATGTAACGGTCTAGTTATTGAAGGTGTGACGTGTGGTGACGGTCGAACATGGGTGAAGTGGTAATAAGTGGAAGCACATGGTGCAGCAAGAAGATAGCTGTGAAAATGACTGGAGAACACAGGGCGAATGGAAGTACGGGGTGGCTGGAGAGGAGTAAAAGATCACCAGGGAAGGGTAACTTGGATGTCAGAAGAAATGCGGTAAGAAGATGCATCAGTTGTAACAGCGAATAACATGGAAGAGAGATAAGGAAGTGGAGGATCAGAGAAATCAGATAATGGCAGATCACGTGGTTTGAAACTGTAGATGTGAATAGTGACTTTTCGACGATATTACACCGAGTGAAAAGTGAAAAAGCGGCGCAGCCTGAAAGGCACAATGAAGATGCCCGTGGCGAGCAGTGCACGTGGCAGACGAGAGTGTTGACCAGAGAAAACCAGGTAAGAGATGATGAATCAGATTGTTTCACCGCAGATGGCACAGGATTAAGACCGAGAAGAAGAAGGGAATCCGTACGGGAGAGCCCGTGACGGAACAAAAGTGCACGAGAAACAGTTATGCGTCGGTGTTGGGAGAATGGAACTGAAAAGTTGTTTGCCACTACTTAAATGGAATGAGCTGGAAGTGGCAGCATAAGAGGAAGATCCATGGAAGAATTACGGATTCAGAAGTGAAAAATTTGGAGGTGGTACAAAGACAATGAATTTGGTCGTAAAAGTGCAAAGGTTGGAACAGCGAGTTTTTGTATGGGGGTGGTCACGTTTACGTGTGTGTCTGGTGCGTAATGGCGGGAGGTATAATATAGACATAAAAGAATATCGCAATACGGTAGCTAGAGAGGTATGCAATCAGTGAGCTTTATAGGTATACGGAGGTGCCAAATGAATACTGATTAGGCGCCGACAGGGGCGGAAGGAGTGGAAAAGAACATACTTCGGGCTTGAGCAGAGTAAAATGGATAGGGCGAGAGTGATATCATGCAGTGAGGGTTGTCATTGTGACAAACGATAGGAACAAAAACATAATGGATAGGTGTGCGTACGGAGGTAAAACGAAACGAAAGAGAAGAGAAAAGTGCTGACAAGAAAGATAGATGAGGGAGTCGTGGCGGAAGAATGGTGGGAGCATGCCGTCCGCAACGGACAGTGATAAATGCGATAGGGCAAGGGGAGTTGGAGCGAGCAATCAACAACCGGTGCTAGTGGGAGAGGCTGACGGTTCGCTGGACACCCAACCTGAAAAACACATCGTGAAGTGAACACAGGAGGTGCGATCCACAGGCCTAATTGCACTCGCACATCGCTGCAGGCGGCTTGCACGCCTGATGTGCGGCGGCCGAAGCAGGGGATCTGACCGCGCCTTGCACCGCTGGAACTGGCGTGAGTGTTCACTGATGATTGTGCAGAGGGCTGAGACACCACGATAAGGATATATGCTCCAGGGCCAGTGAGACAGGTTGTGGGAACTTGGACAACAGAGCCAGCGGGAACGGCCTGTGGTAGGCGGCATGCAGCATTATCATCCAGGTGCTCCAGCCAGGGGGTGATCAGTAAAGTGCCCGAGGTGGTTGACCGGCATTGAGGATCACTGGAAAAGGAAATGAGATAGGGGAAATAAGTCTGGGTATGACCAAGCTGGAGATCAACGGTTAACGGAAAGAAGAGAAAAAGTGAAGCACGTGCTCATCGATGTAGCGGATCCCTAAAACAAAATGAAGCCATGAAAAGTGAGATTAAAAAAAGGATCGCATGAGCAGGAGCTAAAAATTCAACGAGGTGGTTAATATTTCACCTAGAGGATTCATTCGGCGAAAGAAAAGACTGAGTTTTGCGTGACGTTACGGAAGAAACTCAGCTGGGGGATGAGGTGCGGGCAGGATTGGTGGCGTCCTAACTGGATGCTGAGTTCGGTTAGTGAGCCACGCAAAGTGAGAGAAATGGGACAAGATTTTCCAGTGCAAAATCACAGACGTGGTGATGGAAGTGTATGTGGTGGGATCTGGTGTAAAGAAGAGGCAAAGTAAGGAAAAGGATATCAAGGAGCTTCGAGCTCATGCCCATTCTGTTGTTATACAGTGGGAGACAGAAAAGGTGAGACTCTGAGGGAGCGAGACATACATGGGTAGGTAAATAGATGAGAATTCGTACTAAAACCAGAATGACGAAAAAAGTACTGTAGAGAATGGCATGTTAGATAGACATCAATATTGGTCGATTATTAGATGGACTAAGGCAAATCTGGGTCTATGACACGTGAGACTAAAAAGGGAATCGGTGAACAATGGAAAACCGAGAGCCGGAAGATTTAGTAACGAGATTGGAATTTTATCTAGAGTTGTTAATCCATAGAAGAGAAAAAATAAATTCTGCATGAAGCTATGGAAGAAGCTTAGCTCGGGAATAGGGTGGGGGCAGAATTGGTGACGTCGTAACTGGGTGGTAAGTTCAGTTATTGAGCCAAGCTAAGTGAGAGAATTGAGACTAGATTTTCCAGTTCAAGGTCGCAGAGGTGGTGATGGAAGTGTGTGTGGTGGGACCCGGTGTGGAAACGAGGCGGCGTAAGCTAAGGGATATCGAGGAGCTTTAGATTACTTGCCGTGCTTGTGCTAATAATTACAGGACAGCGATTAGTGTATATACATATATATCTATATATTTACATATAAAAATATACATATATGTTTTATACACATATATTTGTATTTTATACTTATACATACATATGTATAAAGCTGACCAGAGCGTATTAACTGACGCAGTTCCTATAGCCTTATTGAGGTTGGTTTCAGGGCCGCAGACGTGACATAACCAAATAAAGGTAATAAATCGCGGACGAGGCGTATTGACAAGCTGTGAGAAGTATTACAGTGGCCTCTCCATCAGTGCCAATGCATCTGGAAGGACTTATTTCAAAGTATGGACGCAGACATGCTTTAAGTAGGTCGATGGCGAAGTCTAAGGAGATGCCGTCAGACAGAGCATTCAGAACTCAAAAGCTGTGAAACTATTCAGAAGAGTAGGGCAAAGCGAGAAAGCGGAGCAGTGGCTTAAAAGTCGACGCCTCTCTCGGAAGCTTGACTTTCGGTTATGTTAACGCAGAATACGCACAAAACAGTTGGGACAGAAAGGAGTTTATTTATAGCATACACAAGAGCATACTTTGACTGAAAATATCTGATATGCAAAGGAAGTTTATTCCAGGTTCTGGGATACGTGAAGAGAAGTAACTTAGAGCTCATAGAGGTCCTCGCGGATGGTATGGTAATGGTGTACTGTCTATTACAGAGTGAATAACTAGTACCCGGGGAGAAGCTCAATTTATTGGAGGAATAAGATTGCCAATTCATGATCATGCGCCGGCGTGTGGCTCGACCATAGCCAAGAAATATACCATTAATAATAGTTTATACAGAAATTCCAGGTTCAGCTTGACGCAACGAAGCCACAATGGTTCGATTTTGAGAGATAAACTTCGTTCTCTGAAGGTTAAGGTTGACGACCAACCGATAAGCTGTTTGTGAAACTTCTCCTTGTATATCATATAATAATCCAGTCGGATTTTCGCACACAAGAGAAAATTAAGGAACGATATTTAAGAAGGAGCCTGGCATGTACTTTGTTCATGTACAGGATGCTCTCCCTAAGCTGAAATTATCTGAACAGAAGACCAAGACACTTGTTATCCTTTGCCATTTGGAAGACAGCATGTTCGGCGAAATTGAAAGAGAAAGGATAACTTAGGCCGAGTTCCCTTACTAAAAGCTGACTGTCGGTGGAATGACTAGTTAATAATGTGATTTTTAACTACTTTTCCCATTATTCCGGATAAAATGGAGGTATGGTTTATAGGGCGATAATTGAATACCTCATGTAAGGGTCCCATTTTATGAATGGAAACGATTGCCGAGAGCTTCCAATTAGCAGGTACGGTGCTGCTATGGAGTGAAAGAGTGAAAAGGTGAAGCAACTACAGGGGAGATCCGGTCCGCCGTTGACAAGGGCAACTGGTAGTAGGCCATCCTAGCCTAATCGAGGAGAGGGTTTGCCATTGGATAGTAGCTTAGAAGTACTCCTGGCATCGAAGAGTATCGTAGAAAGGACAGAGACAGTAAGTGGTAAGGATGACAGAGGGGCAACGACAGCAGCTGGAGCCATGGCTGAAGCGAAGGATGCATTGAAGTCTTCGGCTTTACAAGGTGGTGATAGATGGGTTATTATCGAGAATCGGAAGCCGGAAGTCAGCCTTAATATCAGATTTTCTAGACTTATGCAACACGGAAGAAGTTGCGACTTGTTGGGATGACTCAACGTCTTAGATCCTTGGTCACGAAGTCGCGTATCATCTTGTCGTTGGATAAGTGCGGAAAGGCGGTTTTGGCGAATAAATGCTGAAGAGTAGTTGGAATTACGTAGTCTTTTGAGAAGTTGATGATACTTCTTAGGGGGTGGCGAAGCAGGCGACCTCTTTTTAGGTACAGCCTGGGAAGTACTAGACAATTTTTCAGACAGTCGGAAAAGGAGTAGAAAATATCCGCAGCAAGCTGATGTTCATGGGTGAGGAAGTACTCACCCCAGTCTTTTTGGCGAATAAGCTTGAGTAGCAAAGCACAATTTCTGCATGGAAATGTATTGTTGGAATAATGTGCTGGATTATCTGGGCCACTAAGGGGCCGATAACCATTTTACCGTCTCTGCCGGGGGATTTTAGTGTTACGGACACGTCGATGGGAGGCATGTTATGAGTAAATACCATATCTAGTGTGTTTCCGTTTCTGGTGGGTTCTACAACGTGTTGTGTACAGCCACCAAGATGAATGCTAATGATCAGGTCCATAAGATCAGGAAGAGCCGAGGGGGTAGGCCAACAAACGAGAGGGAGAGTAAAGTCACCCGCAGGTTTTGTAAGGCAGAATGTTCGATGCTTTCAGTGATGCTCAGTGGGGGGGAGAGCTTAGATATCGTATCTTCAAACTTCAAAAGCTGAGACTTTATGTGTGAGAAGCTTTGGTCTGAATCAACTGTTCTTTCCGGTTACAAAGTCACAGAGGTCAACCGAGCACTGTGTTAAGGCCACAGGAGTTTGAATAAGCCCATTTGTCCTAGTAACCGGAGTATGAGTGGATGGGGTATTACTGGAAGTCTTCCTTACTACATGTGGCATTTTGAAATATTAAAAAGACGCTGTGAGTGAGGCAGAAGAGTAACGGCAAACTAAAGCCAGGTTAGAATTAACCGGTGAAAAAAATTCCCTGAATTTCTCTGGGTTGCTGGGAAGCCCTAAGAAGCTGTAATGCTTAGTATTTTGTTAGATAGCTGAAAGAATCTATATTGATATCAGGACGCAAAACACACAATGTTGAGCGAGTTGACTTTGAGCCGGCTACTTAAAAGCGCTTTTCAAGTAGTTTCGACATCACTTTCAAACAGACGGTCCTAAGTCGTTTGAATGGACCATATCCATCCCACAGTTAGTGCACCGAAAATGCCTACGAGACTGTATGAGTTCGGTCTTTATTGCTACGGGCCATTCAAAGCTCAAGTGCAACGGAAGGAGAACAGTCCACGGTGACCACTTGCCAGTGCTTTAAAAATGTGCTTTCAATAATTTGAATGAACAACTAAAAGTGTACAATACTGTGAGAAGAAAACGGTGGAATATGGGGAATGTATAAAGTACTGTACTGTTACCGATACAACACTCGACGACAAACCCTAACAAATTTGTTTATTTGAACAATTACCGCTTTTGGTGGCGCCACTTGCTCCGACTGTGTACGTCGTCTGCACGCCATTGCGCTCCTCTAGTACACAGGTTGTCCCGATCCAGCGTTTTGAGTTCTGCTTTGCGAGCTGCCGAGTACATTCGCTATCGTGTCACAAACCGAGGACTAGGGGCCATAGACTCTATACGGGAGCAGGTCCTGACTTGACTGAGCAGAATCCTAAACTGGTGAGCCCGAACAACAAATGCAATCCTCCAAGGACGCTCATGAGTTCCTCAAGCTCATTTAGTCGTTTACGACACACAAAATGTTAATCCCGGGTATCTGTTACCGTATTCCTTTTATATTATTCTCATGTCTATATTATAATTGTTTCATGGTTGCTGCATGGACCTCTATATATCGCCCTACATTCGATGTAACATAGCATTTATGGCTAGCAGCGACGGCAAAACCTGATCTGGAACCGTCCGTTTCGACAGTCTTCCTAGCCGTCCTTGAGTTTTTTTTACTGATGACCCTCAATTGTGGTTCCATATGTTAGAGACAGAGTTTGAATCACATAGAATCACAAGTGAGCAAACCCGTTACTTGTGGACTATCGGTCGCCTTCCCCGTGACGCTAGTACTCAGATACTCGACGTAACATTCAATAATAGTTCTTAGACAGCCGTGAGAGACGCGGTAATCTCTTGTCTTTTGCCGTCAGAACTGTCCAGACTGAAACGGCCGATCCAAGGAACAGAGTTAGGTAGCGAGAAGCCCTGTGCACTACTGAGAGAAATGCAGCAGCTGGCGGGGCAACTTTTAGAGGAAAACGTCCTTAAAGAGTTGTGGGTACAGCGAATACCACCCAGTACTCAAGCACTGCTAGAGGTTTCTAGCCACTTCAAGCTCTTAGAAGCGGCTAAGCTAGCGAACGGTATTATGGAACGGTACCGTCCACAAATTACTGCCGTAACAAACTCTGGCAGCCCCCAGACCACAGCTCCCGCTGTAGGAACACTCTCCGAGGAAACTCTGATAGCTGCTTTCGAGCGGGCTTTCAGACGTTTTTCCTCTCCTGGTTGTTCTTACTGTAGGAACCATATGTTTTATCGCAACTCTGACCGACGTGAACGTCTCAGAAGCCCTTCCTCTGACCGCCTGGTTAACCCATCTCGATCAGCGTACTGCCGATACCACGAAAGGTTTGGGGAGAAGGCCCGGCGTTGCGAAGCCGGTTGCACCTTCCCAGGTGCCAAACAGGGAGACCAACATCCCGACGCGTTCCGACGAATAACGCGGTCGGCAGCCATAATAGCAGTTGCCTGTTGCATGTTCGAGATTTAGTTTACAATAACCTGTTCCTAATTGACAACGGTGCAGTAGTTAGTGTCATTCCAAAGGAAGCAGGTGATGCAACGAACCCGTCAGTCAAACAACTCCGTGCTGCCAACGGCACTCCCAAAGCTAGTCACGGCCGTAAGTCACTCACGCTCAACTTGGGGCTACGTCGCACCTCCCGCTGGGTGTTCACAGTAGCAGACATCCCTTATCCCATTCTAGGCATCGATTTCCTTGACCATCTCGACCTTCTGATCGATGCACGAGGCCGGAGAGGTGTCGACCGGCAGACTTTTCTTCCGTAACAGGTTGGTATTCCTCCGTGAATCACATCATATCCCTATACATCGAACTGCAGGCCGAACACCGGTACGCAAACCTACTTTCAGCTTATCCGGTAATGCTAAGACAATCTGGCCCCCTTCCAGCGGTGACCACCAACGTTATCCACTATAATGTCCCTGAGGGACCTCCAGCATTTAGCCGACCACATTGTTTGACACTAAACAAGCTCCAAGTGGCACAGGCTGAATTCGAATACATGCTAGAATTAGGCATAATACGCCCGTCCAGTAGCTCTTGGTCCCCGCCCCTTTGCATGGTTCGTGAATCTAATGGTGACTGGCGCCCCTGCTGTGACTATGGGGCCCTCAACCGGGCTACTATCCCAGACAGGCAGCCCATTCCACATATTCAAGATCTTAATTCTACTCTGTCTGGTTGTTTTGTTTTCAGCCCAATCGACCTCGTTTGAGCCTACCACCAAATCCCGGTAGCAGGGGCTGACATCCTTAAAAGCGCCGTCATAACTCCATTCGGGCTATTCGAGTTTTTTCGCATGACATTTCGGCTTGGCAACGCAGCTCAAACCTTTCAAAGGTTTACGCATGAAGCAACACGCGGTTTGAAGGATGTCTACGTGTACTCAGATGATATTTTGGTGGCAAGTACTTCAGAACAAGAGCATATGACACACCTATGAGCTCTTTTCGGGGGCCTTAGCCAACTCGGTGTAACTATTAACCCTACCAAGTGCAAATTAGGTGGGACAACCGTCACTTCCCTAGGTCACAAAATCTCAGCCTGGGGCACACTGCAATTCGCGACTATCCTGAGCCTCACTTCTACCGACAATTGCGCCAAATTTCTGGCTTGGGTAAGTTTTATCGCCTCCTGATCCTACACTGCGTCGAAATAAAGCAGCCTCTAACAGAACTTCTATTTGGAGGTAAGCGGAAATTTTTTTTTCCCGACACGGCGCAGGCGGCGTTTACTTTGATCAAGGAAGCTATCGCCAATGTGACACTCTTTTCACATCCTAATCCTTCCGCTCCCCCGGCATTAGGAACAGATGCTTCGCACACGGATGTTGGAGCAGTGCTGCAGCAGTTCGTCAACAATTCATGACAACCAATAGCTTTCCTCTCCAGGCGTCTCCAGCCTGCGGAATCCCGATACAATGTGTTCAGCAGAGAACTACTGGCAATCTGTTTGGGTATCCGACACTTCCGGCACAAACTCGAGGGCCAAACGTTCACAGTGTTTGCAGGTCATAAACCACTAGCGTACGCCCTCCAGTCAGTCTATGAGCGATATTCTCCAGGCAAGGTTCGCCACTTAGACTATGTTTCGCAGTTTTCCACGAACATTCAACACGTCTCTGGGGCACACAATCCCGTAGCAGACGCACTCTCACGCGTTCGCAATATCGACGACACACTACCCATGGGCATAGACCTGGGAGCAATCACCGCAGCCTAAAAAAAGATCCTGAGGTAGAGCAACTCAAAAACAGCAGCTCTCCGCACCCAGTGCCAGTGGCCCTTCCAACTTCTGAAGTAATTGTCATTTGCGATGTGTCACAGAGTCGACCCAGACCACTAGCTCCTGCCAGTTTTCGCCGACAAGTTTTTATCAGCCTCCACAACTTATCGCACCCTGGTGTAACCGCCTCAGTAAAACTAGTCACCGAAAGATTCATCCGGCCTTGCGTCAAACGTGACGTACGTCTTTGGTCCCGCGCTTGTCTTCAATGCCAACGCGTTAAAATACATCTTCACACCAAATCTACGTTAGGCACACTCTATGGGCCGGATGCACGCTTCCATCAGGTGCATGTGGATCTTGTGGGGCCCCTTCCGCAATCCACAGGCTGCGTCTACATCCTCACTTGCGTAGATCGTTTCACTCGCTGGCCACGAGCCACACCTATTCCCCGTCCAACTTCAGAGAAAGCTGCAAAGGCATTTCTAACTGGTTGAATGAGTCAGTTTGCTTGCCCCGCTAACGTGACCGACGACCGCGGTTCTCGTTTTGACGGCTTCTTCCACCAGCTACTGAAAGCATTCGGTTGCAGACACAACAAGACGACGACCTATCATCCTCAGGCTAATGGCATGGTGGAGCGATTCCATCGCCAGCTGGAAGCTGCCCTTTGTGCTCGTGATAAACCATTATGGAGTGAAGTTTTGTCGATCGTTCTCTTGGGACTACGTAACACCGTTAAAGCCAATATGGGTGTTACGGCGGCTGGACTGGTTTACTGATGCACACTACGACCTCCAGGCGAGTTGGTTTCTCCTTTACCTCCTGTGAGTTTTAATCACGGGGATTACGCAAAACGGTTGCCACACCAAATGCGGGTGATAAAGCCCACCTCACCACGAGAACAAACCCTCAGCAACTACATACCTACCACCCTAGCTACCGCCAGCCATGTGTTTAGTCGACTGGATGCAGAGCGATAACCCCTACAAGCGGCTTACTCTGGCCCGTTCCGCGTCGTCCACCGAAAGGAAAAGAAATACGTGGTAGACATCGAGGGCAGGAAAGAGACCATCAGCATAGACCATCCTAAATCAGCCTTCATCGAGGCAGAACCCACCCCGAACAACCCTCTCAGTGTCCTCACCTGCTCATAACCTTCGGTAAGTCGTCCCGAATCGGCCCCTGTTACTCCCACTAACGACCCCTCGTTACCTGTTGCAGCAGCAAACTCCACGAAAGACACAGCTGCACCCATCAACAGGAGAAATCGACGCGGCTGCGAGCTGCGACAGCCAACGAGGTTTGCTGAATCTGTAACAGCTGTATATATTTGAGTTTACTGTTCATATTCAACTTGTACATAGTTCTTTAATGCATGAACGCACGACCACGTGGTTATCACGACAAGGGTAGCGGCAGCCTGTATTGCGCCGGTATATCCCCCTCAAGGGAATGTCCGATGGCGCCCCGAGGCGCAGCTTCCTTGTGTTTCTTGCCTTCCAGCTCGTCCCGTGGGACAGAACCTTATGGAATTCCAGGATCTCGCATGGCTCCAATGCAACTTTCATTGGATCGCGACTGGACTCATTAGGCGCCGGACGTTGGCTCGTTTACGAAGGCAATAAAAATTACAGGCAAAAGGAAATTTGGGATACGCCAACAACGACGAACACTTTAACACAATCACCACTGCCAAGCCACAAGCAGGATCTACCCCGGTCGGATGAAATGTTAATGAGGACGCAATTTTGCGATCGACGCACAGCGACTAGTGTGAGTCATGGAGAACGGCTTGTGCTGGCCTCGTTTTCGTGTTCGACCGCGGCGGAAGGCATGGAAAACGTCTCTCGCCGCAGAAGCCGACGTACCTGTCAAGGGTCGAAGCCCAACTGCGTCGGCCTTCTAGGAGGAGACCCCTGTAGTGCTACCGATACAACACTCGAAGACAAATTAACAAATTTGTTTATTTGAACAATTACCGCTTTTGGTGGCGCCACTTGCTCCGACTGTGTACGTCGTCTGCACGCCATTGCGCTCCTCTAGTACACAGGTTGTCCCGATCCAGCGTTTTGAGTTCTGCTTTGCGAGCTGCCGAGTACATTCGCTATCGTGTCACAAACCGAGGACTAGGGGCCATAGACTCTATACGGGAGCAGGTCCTGACTTGACTGAGCAGAATCCTAAACTTCTCCCTGGTGCTTAGCGAGCAAAAATCGACAGAAAATGTCTGATGTGAAAGTGCTTGGGGATCAGTCTTGAAAGGGAAGTAAGAGGTGTACATTTCTGCCAAAGCGAGTCTTTGTCTGGGGTGTCCGAGCCTTCCCAATGGTCCTGTTGTGGTGGTAGTTGCGATTCTAATAATGGTGGTAGTGGTTTTGACAGAGGTAAATTTGAAGGCCATGAATATAAGAGTGCGGATGGAACAATAACAGAATCTGTTACAGGGGCGGTTTCAACATGAGCTGCCTTAAAACAGTCAGCTTTCATGGAAACATGGTGTCGGTTGCTATCAATGATGGAGTACCTATTGTGGCGTTCACCAACGCGAATGAGACCATCATAAGACTGTTGAAGTGGAATATAAATGGAACCAGCCAGAACAAACACAAAAGGGCAAGTTTATGAATGACAAGAGACTTGCGTTGGGCAGGAAGTCTGTCGTGTAGCCATAGGAAAATGTTCGCTCCCGTGAGTTGTTGGGCGTGATCCATATGACGCTGGATCTAGGTCAGATATTGCAAGGTCAGTGAAAGTATCCCCTGGCAGATGCAAGGTGCTGCTGTAAACGAGTTCAGCCGGAGGGCAGTGTTATTCCTCCCTGATTGTGCTGCAAATGCTAAGGGTATCACGGGTGGTTTCCCTGGCTATTTAGTTGACCAGACAGCCAAGATGGAAGCCTTCATTAGGAGGTGGAAAAGCTGGAGCAGACAGATGGATGTTGGACCATAAGCCGTGGTTTTGATGTGTTCCCAAACAAGAATCCGACCGACATAACGGAACGGTGCGGGAGTAAACTGCTCACCGCTGCCGGAATTAGTATTAGCGGGCACTCTGTAAGGAGAAACCTAAGTGTTTACGAAGATCTGCTCAAGTATTTCAGCAGAAATATCTTTGCTGGGTACAGAGTGGAACCAAGGGGAAGAAAGATCAACACGTCGAAATGTAGATAGAGCCACTGGAGGGTGGAGGAAGGCGACTTAGTCAGCGTGGAAGTGAATAAAAAGACTATCATGCAAAGTGTACGTACCGTGAGCACTGATCGTATAGTGATGAAGGTCAGAAAGTCGGCAAGATAAAACTGTGTTGTACAAGTGCTAAGGTCTTCGCACTTGTCAGGCCGAATGAAAAGACTGTAACAAGTCTCAAAAAAAGTCCAACGCAGAGGTGTGAAAGTGCTTGCAGGTGGTCAAAAATGGCTCACCAAAGACCACGGGAGATATACGGGGGAGGTTTATTTGTCGAAGCACCACAGGGAATGCCCTTGTCCGTAAAAACGAAGAATACTCGATAGATGCTAGACTTGGGTGAGAACGAAGCTGTGTAACTTCATCATCAGATCGTCGCGTAGAGACGTTGTTCATGCATCCAGGTAGGGATGATGACAAATGACTGATATGTGCATGTGGCATTGCATCGGTCACAAAGTTATCGGAGCCACATGTGTGCAGTACATCGGCCAAAAATTGTGAAATGTAGTCTAACAGTCTGACCCTCCCCGGCGAGCAACGATCTGTTGTGTATTGGAAAGCATACACCGATAGTCCGTGGTCTGTGATGACATAGAAAGGGCGGTCTAAATGCACGTTCCGGGAGCGTTTCAAGGCAGGACAAACAGCTAGCAATTTCCTACCGAAAGCAATGTACCGAAACCGAACAGGAGGCTATTTCCAGGAGGATAAATATAGAGGACCGGAGCCGTTGTTTTCAAATGGATTTAAAACAGCGCCAAAGGCAGCCTGGGAGGCGTCGACTTTTAGCACTAAAAAGGGTTTACGGTCGGACCTCAAATGCATTAGGGAAGCGATGAGTGGCAAGTCGGATTTCAAGCCAGCAAATGCTTCCTCGGCAGCCTCGGAGAAGGAGATTCTTTTCGGATTGTCTTGCAGTAAATCTGTGAGGGGTTTTCAAAAGCCATCTCATTTGGGAATGAAACGGCGACAGTAATTCACAGACTCAGTGTACCTGCGCCACCCTTTATGAAGTCTGGAAGCGATTGGTCTGCAATGACAAATTTACTCCAGCACTGGTGTTATGCCGTGACAGTCAGTGCAATTTCCTAGGAAGCCCAGGATAGAGACTCTGAAATACTCTTGGCTGTGCTGATGTGAATAACATTTACTGTTGACCAGAATGTCGTCTCTATGAGCAAAAACAAAGCACAGACAGCGAAAAACTTGGTTGACAAATCTCTGAAAATTTTGCGAATTATTTCTCAAACCAAAAAATGCGCAGTAACTCAAACTGACCGAACAATGCGATAATTGCAAACTTTGGCGTATCCTCTGGGGCCATCGAAATTTGGTGGTATGCCTTGACCCGATCGATTCTTGAAAAAAACGTTTTGCTTGGCAAGCCGAGAGAAAAAACGTGCATGTGGGGAAGCGGATGGCAGCAATAGATCGTGGATTTTTAGTTCTCGATAGACACCGCGAGGCTTCCAGTCCCCAGGAGTGGATTCGAGGATCGTGTGAAGTGGTGTAAACCACTGACTGCTCGAGGGACGGATAATGCCAAGGGCTTGCAGATGGTCAAATTCAGTCTTCGTTATCTTCAGCTTCTCCGGGTTGAGGCGTCTGGACGGGGAAGCGGTAAGTGATCCTGTTTTATTGATGTGATGTAATACTCCCACAGTTGGGTCCGAGATGTCGCGGATGACGCGAGTGATTTGAAGAAGTTTTTTCGGTGCCCATGAGGATGATTCCTTTGTTGGCACAAGCGAGCAGAAACCGATTTAATTCGCGGTTGCTGCCCCGCCTAGAACCGGTGACGCAGTAGTACCATCACTCACGGCCGTGTTTTAAACCAATCACCAGACAAATTCGTCTAGAAAACCGGTGCCCAAATTGGGGTGACTGGCATCGGAGATTGTGAAAGTTCATGGGAAGCATGGTCAGGGATCGTGACTGAAAGGAAGCAGTTTTTCACCGTACATGGGAATGGTAGAGTTGTGCCGCAGCCTGTCATGTGAAGGGCGATGGCTGGAGGCAGTGGTTTTTACGAGAAGGTGGGATGACCTTGACCTGTGCATTAGCATCCACGAGGAACTTGAGGTTGGTGGACTTATACAAAGAACTGGTGACTCTCCGGTTTGCCAGTTGCAGCGTTCGCCATTACTGGCTGACTCGGCCCTTTACTTGTGTCTCTGGGGGTTTAAGTGCGAGGTTTTATACATGCATGGCCGAGTGCACTTCCGCGAATTTTCTCCAACCCGACGATGACTGAAGCATATGTGGTCTTCCTCGGTTTGATCGGGTGTGTGCCTGAAGCGGGAAGTGGACAAGGCCCGTGATTGACGGCGCTTTCTGGGACGGCCGATAGCATCGATCTTGAGCCGCGTCTCGTGCTACGGCTGAATCGACCTGATGTGGAGGGTGCTGCATCTGCGTGGTTTACATTTGGCATAAAAACATTGTTGTTTTCCCCCGCTTCTTCGGTCAGCTTTTCCACTGGGTTGTCGGCAGCTTTTACTGACAGGATGGCTCCAGCATCAGCCGGTGGTCGATTAGTCCAGAGTCATCGGAATATCGTTCCTTTGATCCCAGGTTGTACTTCAAGGAAAGCATATAAAGCAGGATTTGTGACGGAGAGCAGTCGTCTAAATCCAGGCCGGACAGCAGTTGTTGTGGGCCAGCTTTACCTGAAGAGCTGGTTCGCCTTGGTACTGTCACCGTAGGCCTGTTGTATGGAGAGTTGGCTAGCACCTGGTCTGTGAGGTTGGTTACTTCGGGGGACATTTCTGTGGGTAGCAGTGTCACAACACATGAGAACGTGGTGGTCTGAGTGGTAGTTTGCGACAGTGAAAATAAACCTCATACTGAATAAACCACATGCTTGGATTCGAAGGGCCAAAAAGGGGGCCTAATGGAAACACTGTCGACGCTACCATTAAAGTTGGTGTCGTCGTCCGGTTTCAGTGTAGCATCCATCGTAAAAAGACCCAAAATTTAATGATACCGAGTCCGAGAATAGTGAGTGCAACCTTGAGAGTTCTTGGCGAGTCATGTTGGGCCCACCATTTATGTGGCGGCTGGCTAAAGGTACCAGACAAAAAGGAAGGATGTTAAAAAATTGCTAATGTACAGAAATATGATGCAAAAGAAGAAGAAAAAGGTGACTCATAATGTGTTCAGTGAACTGATGTCAAACCGGCCACACAAAATAGCTCTTCAAGTTTGGTTGGCCGTAGCTTTCGGCCAAGAGATTGTGCTTCGTCTGGATGGATCCTATTAATTCCAGAGTTGGCTGTTGAGTAGTCGTAGGAGCACTGAAAACTTCCTTCTGAGATTGTACGAGTTCAGTCTTCATTACCACGGGTCACAGAATGATCCCCGGCAATGTAGGCAGAACAATCCGTGGTGACTGCTTTCATGTGGCTTAAAAATGTGTCTTTACTGATTTGATAAAACAAGGAACGACTTGCAATACAGTGGGGAGGAAATGTAGAATGTGCAGGACTTTCTGGGTAACACTTCCTTTCACCAAGCACTACTTCCCACCTTCCATTTAGCCCTTTTCTGAAAGCCGGTACAAGAGGTGCATTTATGCCGTGGCCAGACAGTTTATTCTAAACACTAACTCCCTGTGTGGGTAAAGTTTAGCCTTCATTCGGGCCATTTCTCCCTCATTTAGGGATTTTCGACCATGCCCTCTAACAGTTGCTATTTATCCGCAGCTTCAGGCTGGAAATACCCCTTTACATAGAAAACAAGCTTCATTTTCTTGAAGGTTTCGAATAAGTTACTCTTATCTTTACTCCTCGAAGAAAACAGCACTAGCCGTTCTAGACTCTGATTGTATCTGTGTCGGTTTGAGCATGTAAACCGCTCCGTGAACTGACTCTGGAATTTCTGTAAGGACTTAATGTCCCTCACCATACGCGTCCACCATGTCTAAAAGCAATATTCCGGGTGGGGTGGACGAACATCTTGGGGCACGATGATCTTACACTTGCTCATCGAAAAAGGCCATTTAAGCAGCGTGAGATTTCTAGCGGCTGTTTGGGCAGCATAAGGATACAACCAGCTTGGTTCGGAGTTATTCATGACCGTGATGCCATAGTCGTTTTCCAAATCCTCTGGGGGAAAATCAGCCTCTTGCCCCGTTGACCCCACAGGGGCATCGAAATTCTAACTTTCAGGAGAAGATGGGGTTTTCTTACCCCATGGAAAATATGAGAAATGGAGGTGGTCCCAGCATCGATCCTTGGGGTGCCCCACCAAGCACAGAACCCGCCCGCAAGACAATCTGTTCCAGTCTAGAGCGGAAGCTTCTCTCCGTTATCGTGTTCCGAATCTATTTTATAACTTTTGACGGCAACCTAAAGGCCTCAGGCTCCGAAAGTGATAGGCGGTGATTTATAGAGTCCAGCGCCTTACGGAAGTCCGGGTGGCAAACCTTCGACCTGTTCCCCTTGACTGACCTCCGGGCTACCGCTTCAAGGTAATTTTACAAGTTCATCAAGCATAAAAACCTTATAATGAAGCCGTACTGACGACGCTTTGCTCAGCGCCCTTTCTCACCGGCTAGAACTGGTTTCCAAGTTTTTCATTCACTTTCATTCGCATAGCGAGGGTGGCCCATTCGAGATTACCCACACCCTACAAATCCCAGCGCGATAGAACAAATGTAAACTGGTCTCTATCAGCCGAATCCTAGCGAGTATATAAATGTATGGTGCCGTGATTGGTTGCCTTAATCAAAACTTCTTTCAAGTCTGTGTCGCTGGAGATGCACTCATCTCAAAGCTCCCCTAGCTGTCCAACTTCCTTCCCAAGTACCGTAGACGAGATTTTTCTGCACCGCATAGCCTAACTTTCTTTTACACTAGGGGAAATTACGTCAGACTCTGGTCTTATTCAAAAATGGGCGATTCTATCCTATCTTGGCACTGGCAAAAATATCACACTGCACCGAAGAACGATCTAAAAACGGAAGTTTCCACCCAGGAAACTTAAACTGAACCAGTCACCGGTCAAATTCATAGAGATCACAGATAGCCTTTAAGGTTCTGTCTTGTGCTGGGCGAAGGTCATCGTTTAACATCACGGCTTCACAAAAATCTAAATTTCCCCTACTTGGGGGAAGACTAATAGACAGGAATTCTCGATATATTTTAAATTTACGATGACTGACCCCAAATTTTCTAGAGACCTGTGCTCATGCTTTTATTTGAATATTTCCGAAGCTCCATAACTCAGTTCAGTGGACAACGAGAAGGGGTCAAGGATATTGTAACGAACGTTTGAGCAATGCGTAGCCAAATTCGCAACGGATCCCGAAATGAAGAGGCGATTATCCGTGATATTCTACGATACTAGATTATTACATGAACAATGACATAAAAAATATACAAACCTCAATAATGCGATCACAAGGACTCAACAACGAGAAACCGAATTGCAGCGTGTGAGCAAGAAGCACGTGCGTCATGCAGGTCCAGAACAAGGATGTGACAAAGTAGCGCTCTGGGCGCGAACAAACAACAATTTGGCCACAGAAACAAACAGATCGTAAATACACGTCAATAGTGTAGGCAAGTGAATGATGTGAAGAGAAACACTGAATCGCAAGGATTTTAGGGGATTTCCCACTACCGGTCGTTACACCGCCCACCAAAATCCTCCTGAATCCTTAGCAGAGTCAAAAGTTTGGTATAAAGGTACTGATTCTTCCTACGTACCTAGACCTCGCTGTTAGTGCGTGCCTAATGCTTGTCGTCAACGTTCTACTCATGGTAGCACCTAATCCGTTGGCTACACAGACGCGAGGCTAGTCTACATCTTCCACGAGAACAAAAGACCGATGGCGGGCGTGAAGTGGGCACATAGATGCTGTCCTTGGAAAGGCCGTCCTGCCCCGGCTGTATGTGCTTGCGTGAGTGTGTGTGTAAATGATGTAATCACAAGTATGATTACACACCAAAGGAGGACTTTCTGCAATGTCAACGAAAGACTGTGTGGCATAAACGAGTAAAATGTAGGCATGTGTTCGTGACCTAAGCCCCGTTACTTCTGCACGCAATGTCGTGTCGTGTGATAAACTAAGGTTTGGACAACTAGCTCCATAGTACTTGGTGAACACCGTATGAAATTAAACACAAATATACTTCAAAGGTGGTGTGGGGGTTTGGGTTCTACAGGAGAATGCATTAGAAATAAATAAATGAATTCAGCTTCATCTGGTATCAGCAGACATGGGTATAGCTTGGTCGGTAGCGTCGACCTCGCCCGCGTCACTGTCACCTTCAAGCAGACATTTCTCACGGATATCTCGCAATACGTCTCCTTTGTTCGTTCTCGCCACCACCGTGCGCACGAGGCCATCGATTTCTGTACGGCAGTCCTTGATCACTTCAACCGGCCAATCGTCTTTATGTAACTGGCTCTCTACGAGGATGACCACCTCGCCACGTCCGAACGACCTCTGTTTGGAGATCCACTTTTGCCGAAGCTGCAGTGTCGGTAGGTACTCCCTCGTCCATCGTTTCCAGAAAGCCTGTGCTAGGTGGTTCACTTGTCTCCATCCAACAACGTACGTTCCACGCAGGGTTTTTGGTGTGGTTATTCCCGCGTTTGACCGGAATAATAATAGGTCGTCGGGGGTGAGTGCCGGTTCGCCTTCCGGGTCTGGGACGATGGGCACCAGGGGTCTGTTGTTCAATATACGTTCTACTTCTGTTAGAAAAGTAGTTAGCGTCTCGTCATCCAGGGTTTGTTGTGAGGTCAGGGCTGTGAGTATTTTCCTAGTCGATCGTATCAGCCTTTCCCAAACACCACCATGATGACTGGCATAAGGTGGGTTGAAGTGCCATTCTATCCCCTTTGCTACGGTCTTGTTCTGTATTTTGTGTGGTTCAAGCGGCTCCACCATTTCTCTAACTCTTTATGAGCCCCAACGAAGTTCGAGCCATAGTCTGAGTTTAAGTTTTTGGAGACGCCCCCCCCCCTCGCGATGAACCTTTGAAAGGCTATTAGGAATGAATCGGTGGTCACATTATGCACTACTTCATGATGGACTGCTCTGAATTGTAGGCATGTTATCAGGCAGCCGTAACTCTTTTGGGTGCTCCTCTGATGTCGTACGAGTAACGGGCCAAAGCAGTCGACGCCAATTTCCACGAACGGGCACCATCCCGGCTGGACTCCTACGGCTGGAATGGGGGCCATCATTTGTTGGCCTGCTACTGCTCTCCGGCGACGACAAGTGATGCAGTTGCCTATGACTCGCTTGACCGTCGCTGGTCCCTTTGTCACCCAAAATCGTCGGCGTATATTGTTCAATAAGTGATTCAGGCCTACTTGTCCTTCTTCTCGATGGACATGGTCTATCAGGCATCTCGTTATGTGGTGGTCACCAGGGATTATTATGGGGTGTTTTGTTTCGTACTCTAGGTTTGAATTCGTCAGACACACTCCAACACTCAGTAGTCCGATGGTTCGCATGGGGTTTAGCCCTCGGATACTACTGTGCAACTCCCTGCTTCCTTTGGTGTTATCATCTATCCTGGCTAGCTCGCGGGCCTCGGACGGGAAAGCTTCTAGTTGCAGTAGGCATAGAATGTCGAGTTCGGCTTGATTCAGCTCGCCCGGTAGTATCGTCCCCGCGTTCAACGTGTTTTGTGGTCTTGCGCCTTACATAATCAATAAGAGTACTTTGTATCGTGTCCTCCAGACCGCGGCTCTCACCATTTTTGTCCAGTTGGGAAATTGGCACAGTTCTTCTATTAGGCTTACGCTTCCCGTGAAGTTTATAGCCAGTATCAGTCTTTTAGTCTCGATATCGCCATCATCAGCCTTAGGCATTATTAGCGTTGGCCACATCTCTAGCTGCAGTTAGGAAGTCCGGTCCCATTGTCCCATCCGCAACCCCTCTGATGTTTTCAGGCCCCTTGAGCAGACGTCGGCCGAGTTACTGGCGGATTGTACATAGTGCCATTGATCGGTTTTAATCGACTCGTGGATTATAGTGAGTCTGTTGGCCATGAAAAAGTTAAAACGAGTGGTAGTGTTGTTTATATAATGAAGTACCGTGACCGAGTACGTCCAAAAGTTTGGTTCCCAGTCTATCCGGTCGAAGCATCTCCTAATCAGCCCCGCGGCTTTCACGGCCAGTACTGCTACCGTCATTTCCAGCCTTGGAATCGACACCGTTTTCAGTGGAGCCACTCTCGCCTTTGCGAATAGTATCTGGCTGTGCCGCCCACCATTTGCGTCAACCCAGCAGCCGTAAGCAACTATCCCATAGCCTATTTCTGATGCATCGGAAAATAAGTGGGGTCGGGCGTCTTTCGTACACTTGATTCCTGTTAAGCGTCTTTGTATTTTTATCTCCCCAAGTTGCTCCAGGCTGTGCAGCCAGTCGCGCCATCGCTTATCGTCGTCATTCTGGAGAGGTTCGTCCCAACCCGTCCCTCTTTAGCACAGAGATTGCAACAAGCACTTTCCCGGTAACAACTGTGGCGAAACGAAGCCCAGGGGGTCATAGAGGCTTGAGACTGATGAAAGGATTGCTCTCCGTGTAACTGGTCGTTTGGATAGGTCCAGAGTGAAAATGAATTCGTCACCTCTGGGTTTCCACTGAAGACCAAGAGTGCGCTTCGTTTGTGAAGGGGATCCCAAAAGCTCTCTCGTACACCCCGTTTTCCCAGACTTAGGGATAACATTGAGCACCTCTTGGTTTCTCGAAGTCCATTTAGTGAGGTCAAATCCTCCGGCATTTAGAGTGGCGATCAGTTCCGCCATATAAAGAATAGCAGTATTTGGGTCGTCAAAGGAACACAAAAAATCGTCCACGTAGAAGTGGTCCATTGCTTTTCCTAGCAAACTGCTGGTGCCGCCAAAAGGCTTCAGGGTCTCCCAGAGGGCAGAATCAGCACAAAAGGGGGATGATGAAGTCCCAAAGGAGAGTACGGTCAGCCCGTATTCGTCAAGTGCGCGATTTTCGTCGTTCTCAGGCCACCAGAGAAGACGGAAGGAGTCCCTATCTTTAATGGGCATCTTCAGTTGTAGAAATATTTCACGTATGTCCGCAGAGACGGCTACTTTTCCTAGCCGAAAACGACATAAAACCTTGACTAGTGGTGTTGTCCAGCCTGGGCCCTGTAGTGTATGGTCATTGAGTGACCCACCCTGACATTTCGCGGCACAGTCGAAAACCACTCTGACCTGCCCCGGTTTCTTTGGGTTCACGACCGGGTGATGGGGTAGGTACCACCTAAAATTTGCGCTGATAACCGCTGAATCCACTCTTTCTATATGACCCAATTCGATGTAATGTTGCATGGCTCGCGTGTATTATATCCTTAATTGTGGTTCCCGAAGTGGCCTGGTTTTGGGGAAGCGTAATCCTTTCAGAGCCAATTCTAGGCTGTTTGACATAGGTTTCGTGTTGGGTCTCCACGGGACAGGAACCTCGAAACGACCTTTTGCATACTTGACGTTCTCGGCTACCTTTTTCAAAGCCGCCCTATCTTCTCGTGATGGAGCATCCCTATCAAGGGCCGGGTCGTCGAATTCGTTGTTATACAGTTGTTGGAATGCCTGTTTGATGTTTGCCGTTTCCACCGAAGTGCAGTTGATTTAGTATAGTATAGCATTTTTCTTGACCGTGGTCAATTTAGATTTGTTTGTCGCATCTTCTGTCTGTACTACCAGACAAAGTCCAGCCGAATATGGTGCTTACTGCATAGGGTGCTTTGTAGCTTCCTATTCTTTGATCCAGGACTCAATGCGCTTCCGGTATATCACAGCCGATCAGCAGATCAATTTCGTCATTCTGCCACTCCTCGATCGTAACTCCGTAGAGGTGCAGCCACTGAGTCAGAATCGATTGCACTGACTGAGGTGCTCTCATCGGCAGGTCCTTCATAGTGAATGCCTCTAGAGTTTCTGCCCTATCGTTGTTGACCAAGGAAACGAGTTGTAGGTGCCGTTTGGTCTACTGGATGACTTCGGTGCCACCCAATGGGCTCACTGCTAATGAAGATTGATTCCCTCTGATCCCATATCTCTCTGCGAACTCCTTCCTTACTAGCGTGGTATCCGAGCCACTATCTATGAATGCCGGCGCTTTGACCACCCCTGTTGGGGTCACTACTCCCACGGCGACTACGCCTAAAATTACTGGTTTTTTGTCAGATCGTGACATTGAACAAATAACACAGGGTTTGGTACTCGCCTCGGGTAAGGTTACTCTCGCCTGGTGCAACAATCGACGGTGTCTGCCCGTGCATCCCTCGTAACCACATCGGTTCTTTGTCCTACAAGCTGCCGTCCGGTGCGTGGTGCTGAGAAAAATAAAACACGCTTCTGCCATCCTCGCCATTCCCCACCGTTCGTCTATTGTGGTGTTCACGAACTTGGGGCATTCTGGTAACCCGTGGCCAGCACCTCAGGATCTGCAGTTTGGCTGCGCTGTGGCATCTCGTGAAATGGCGTGCGTATCGGTCCGGGGTTGGTATTTTGGATGTTTGCGAGCAGTTGTTTGAGCCTAGCTAGTACTGGGTTTTTTTGTCCGGTTGTTGTCCCGGATAAGTCGGCCGAACCTGCTGTCGGCTGTCTTGGTTTGCCTGTCCAAGTATTCGGTCAGGTATTTGAAGTTAGCCTCCCTGTCGCTTCGGCTTATCCGTTCTGCTTCTCCCGCCCACCGACCCTGTAGTTCGGGAGAAAGGTGACGGACTATGCTTTCCAAAGTGTGCATGGTATCTGGGTCAGCCCTGTAACCTAAATGGTCGAGGGCTATTGAGCAGTTCTGCATCTTAATCACCAGGTCGGCCATTGTATAGACGTTGCCCTTGGTTCTCTTTGCCTCCACCATCACGCCCTTTATTAGGTTACGGGATACTTTGAAAGGTTGGCCAAACAGGTCCCTTACAATCTTCCTTGCTCAGGTGTATTCTTGGTCTGGGTCGAGCATGGCACACCCGTTGATAGCTTCCTTTGCTCGGCCTCGACAGTAATGAGCAAGGTAGAGAAGCCTTTGCCCGGGGTCGGTTACCATATTTTTGATGAACGTTTCGAACTGCTTGACAAATTTTCAATAATGTTCAGATCGCCCGTCGGAAACCGTTAGTCCCACTCTTGGCAAATCGATCGATGGCGTTTTTTAGTCGGTGGCCGGCGTGGGGTTCCTTATCTTATTGCACTCTGATCTATCGGAAATGTCGTGATCGCTGGTCTCATGCTCGAACCCTTTCTGTATACACTTTTCTTATGCTTCCTGGGCCTGTTGTCTAGCCGATAACTACTGTTTTTCTAGGTCTAGTATTCTCAGCCTACATAAATCAACATCCTTACGATCCGTATTGCCCTCATTAACACATGAACTAGCACTGACAGGACTAGGCTATCTAACAATAACTAAAGAATCAAATGTACCCAAAACCTCCCCAGTGACTTGTTATGTTACTTCCTGTCCGGATTCCAACGTTTTCCATCCTTTTCTTGGCATTTTGCGTGATTTTTCCTCGTTCCAAATTGGTTTGTTGAGTATTGTAACAAACGTTTGAGCAATGCGTAGCCAAATTCGCAACGGATCCCGAAATGAAGAGGCAATTATCCGTGATATTCTACGATACTAGATTATTACATGAACAATGACATAAAAAATATACAAACCTCAATAATGCGATCACAAGGACTCAACAACGAGAAACCGAATTGCAGCGTGTGAGCAAGAAGCACGTGCGTCATGCAGGTCCAGAACAAGGATGTGACAAAGTAGCGCTCTGGGCACGAACAAACAACAATTTGGCCACAGAAACAAACAGATCGTAAATACACGTCAATAGTGTAGGCAAGTGAGTGATGTGAAGAGAAACACTGAATCGCAAGGATTTTAGGGGATTTTCCACAACCGGTCGTTACGGTAATTGGTCTCTAGTGCACCTTGCGTCTTGCACTGCCACTCAGGTTCAGGGTAGTTAGTTGCATAACGGATGTGAGCTTGTTTTTGCTGTCTACCGTTCAGCTAGCTTATCTGAAGAAGTTCGATCTTCAGGACCGCACCGGAATTCCTGTGATAGATTTTTGCATCGCTGCCGTCTACACAGCGCTGTCATGGCTTTGCACGAATAAACATGATTTTTTGTTGACCCGCACAACTCAGAGGTGGGCTCAGTCGTCCATCTTCTACCTAAAGGCATCGCCGCGAGCCGTTTCGTGTTCATAGCCCTCCTTATGGCTTCAGCAGCTTTTTCCTCTAACTGCTCATTTTCCTGTTCTGAAAAGACAGATCAGAGGTGTTACGAGCCCTCCTACACGAGGAAACAAAGGCCGGTGATGAGCCATCACGGGGGATGGCTTCGGGAGTCACCTTTAAATGGCCTCTAAACCCTGATCGCATTCATAAGAAGGATCTATTGCAAACAAGGGGGCTAATTCGAAGGTTGCTGACACAAACAGAATGTTAGGAGAATTGGAATGACAGTCAACCGTAGGTTTGCCATAGCAACCGTTCATAGGATATCTGTACAGAATGTCACTTTGAATGTCAGAACCATCTAACTGGCTGCTGGTATACAAGTGTAATGACGGGCTGTGAAAAATCCCCCCAGAAACACTACAATTTGGTGTTTCCTTGACATTACTCGTTCATATACACTATTTGAGTGTTTCTGTGCATCATATGTTTTCATGAACCAACCTTTGTGTTTGCGCCCAACGAGCTACTCTGTCATATCTTACTTTTGATCTGCGTGAGGCACGTGCTCCTTTCTCGCAGGCCGCAATTCGGCTCTCGTTTTCTGAGTCCGTGTGATTGCATAAATGAGGTTCGTACTTGTGTCGTATCATTATTAATTTAACAAACTGGTATCGTAGAATTTCATGGATAATCGCATTATGATTTAGGGATCAGTTTCAAATTTGGCTACGTATTGCTCAAGGGAGTTTTACAGCAGGAACAGAAACGGCTGCTTTGTTGTCAGATATTACTGAGGTGGTCTACACGCGCACAAACGATCAGTCATGTTCAAGGTCCAAAACCGACCGGTGGAATGAAACACCGATTGAACCAAGACTGAAAAATTATGTTCTGAATTATGCTTTGTTCGTAGTGATAATCTGTGGATAGAAAAAAGTACCCAAAGCCCGTTTGGCAAGGGCCTCACTCCGGGGCCATCGGACCTCACTATCACCAAGTTCGCCGCAGAATTAGGCGAAATGAGACTAGATGCTCCGCTTGGTAGAAGTGACCATGGGATCATCAGGTTCCAATTCTCCGGTGAGGGAATAAAACCACAAGAAAATGACAAAGAAGCCTCAGGGGCTGGACGAGGACATGTTGTTGTCAATGGCAGCATCTTCAGCTTGGGACCTCGAAGGACTAGTGAATGAAATGTGGCTAAACGATGAAAGTAATCTACTTAGGCTGACCGAAAAAACAGCCCCATACACAGGGCTGTCACCCTAGTGGGAGGGCTGCTTGACGCTGGCAACGGGAGGGAAATATCAAGCATGGCTGAGGTATCAGGAAGCCAAGATCGATAGATGGTTGCTGGAATAGCGGCGATTGGGCAAGTTTTTATGTGAATGACAGAGGAGAGGCAAATCTACATTCAAAATGGGCATAGCGAGTGCAGCCAGGAAACACCCTAAGGTGTTCTTTAACTACGTCCAGGCTAAAACAAATATGTGGGTAGCCGCTGAAGGCTCGAAAATGGGGAAAGTAAACCAGGCGGAGAATAATGAGCAGAAGGCGGAAGCCCTTCGAGAATATTCTGAGGAGGTCTACAAAAGTGATGAAAGAAGACAGCCACCGACCCTAGAGTGGCCTAGGGCTGCTCCAGTGGAGGAAACGGAAGTAGTCTCGGAATAAGTACTGTTGATGTTTGACTTCTTCGACACAATGAAATCCCCGGAACCAGATGGAATCCACTCAACCATCCTCAGACCGCTGGCCCGGACACTGGTAGGGTCGTTCTCTACACTTTTCCACCAATCTCTCAGGGAGGCTGAGCTACCGAGTGAAAGGCAAACTGCGGAAGTCGTGTCAACTCAGTAGGGAGGTATAAGGGACCAGGTGACGAACTGCCGGTCTGTTGGCCTTCTATCATTAGTACTGAAGTTTTGGGAAAAAGTAATTCGAAATGTTCTGGTAAGTCACCCGGAGGAAATGAACCCAATCCCTGGTGAACAGCACGGCCTTAGGAAGGCAGGTCCTGCCTCAGATACTTGTTGAGCTTTTTCGTTGAGGCAACTAAAAGTTTGGACCGCGGAGAGAAGGGGGAATTAAGCTATCTTGACTTCCGTAAAGCCTCTGACAGTGTGAAACACAGGCTGCTCCTGCCTAATGTAGCAGGGGTGGGCTCGGCTGCAGGGCTAATGGGATGGTCAAAAGCTTACCTAGCTGACGGCTGATTCCACAAGAGGGTTAAGGACTGGAAATCGTCGAGGGCGACAGCACCTAGCGGGGTCCTTCAGGGATTGGTATTGGTTCCCCTACTGTTTGCTGATTTATAAAAACGACTTACCGCGGCTATAGAATCGATCTACTTCATGTTTGCGGATGATATGAAGGTTCTGAGAAGCGCAGAATCTAACCAGGTTCAGGTGGACCTAGAAGTCTTCCTCAAGTGGTCTGTGGCCTGGGACGTGCTTCTGAATCCGGCAAAATGCTCACTCTTGGTTGCCGAGGAAATCAGCGGAAAGCGGCCTTCGGACCCAGACAACCCGGAACCACTGGCTCAGAAATGCGAGGTCATGGTCTTGGGCACGGTCAATTTAAATGACTTTGAACCCTTGGTACAATATCTGCAGGAGGGTAGCAAGGCAAACAGAGCTATGTACCAGCGGAGAGGACAGCTCGTACCAGTAGACCCCAGAGTGCCCTTTCCTCTGTGAGCGACCCTTGTACAACCCCACTTGGAGTATGTAGTCCAAGCCTGGGCCCCTCAGTTAGCGAGGGACACCGTCTCCCTGAAGAAGGTTCAGAGAAGGTTCGATAGAACTGTACTGGGACTACAAGGGCTGCCGTACCGGTACAGGCTAGCAGAGGTAGGTTTATTTCAGCTGAAGAGCAGGAGACAGTGGGGGGACTGACTGAAGCAATGGAAAAACTAAATTGGCTGTCAGCCACGAAAATCCGCCATTTACTCGCGACGGAAACTCCACTCTTCGTGAACGTCAGACAAAACTAATCAAACCGAGGACCAATAAAGCCATCCTAGCCCGGTCGTTACCTTGCAGGGTAATTACCAATTGGAGTAAACTTTCCGAGGCTGTATTGGAAGAGAACACCGTATCAATTTTAAAAAGGAAGCTTAAAGCTACGTGGATACATGCTTTTCTGGACTACGCGTGAGTCAGCAACTTGAGCTTAGTTGTAGTATTGTAGCCAGCTTGAGCATTCCTCCTCTTGGTCCTTTTTTTGTTCTATTTCCCCTTTTTCTTCTCCGGTCCCTTCTAGTCTGCCTGAGTACCCCCTTGAACTCCCTAGGCTTTTCTATTCCTTACTGTTTCACGAGAGGAGATAGCTGGAGGTCTTCACTGTTGTAGGAAGAGTGGACTTGATGGCTTCCGAGGCCTACCCTATTGAAAAGTCGCCCTCTGGTACTCCCTCTGACGGGGATCCCGACACGTGTCGTGCTCTTAGCTCCTGAAAGACAAAGGATCCCAGAAATTCGAAGCACGGTGAGACCCGGGGCTCGCAGGTGCAAGAAACCGGGCTATCGGTGGCACTGGTGGCCGGTTCTACGCTCTGGTCTGATATGACCTGACAAAACTCTTGTTTCTGGTTAGCCGCAAAGAATATCTTTCCAAAGTGGCCAAAAGAGACTCTTAGTCGAACCGAAAACCAATGGAAGATATTGAGACGGCCAACTTCGAGATCACTGAAGCAAAACCAAGAGATTCGAATGCTACTCTCTTCCAAGTGGAGCAACAGAACAAGGAGAAAGATGATAGGAAAGGATTGTAGATATCTTTGGAGACGGATATTTCACATATAACTCCTACCCAAAATGAATGATTCCTTACGACGCTCCATCAGATGTACGGCAGCCTTTCTAGGCTTCCCCTTTTTGGTTTGGATTATTTTTCTCCTCAAAAACAACTGAATAGGTTTCATTTGATGTACGAAGCTTTTCTAGAACATGGTCCGATAGTCAGTACAAAGTTGCCGGTCAGTATAAATTGGCTACACTTAGTTTAAGTTTTTCACGTAGCAAAAATCAATGTATGTTCGGACGTTTGTAATTACTAAGCTGCGGCAGGTGTACCTCTGATTGCTGCCTGTAGGACGCAAATAGCGTTGTGACAAATTTAAACTGACTTGATCCTCTCTCTTTCATGATAACTTGATCGTTGCATGGTCTGTACTTCAGACTTAGCACCTGTTTTCATGGCTATCTGTTCCATCTGTCCCCTTTGTCAGTTATATGTGATGGAGGCAATGTGCAGTTTTCACTGATAGACCAGCCATAAATAGATGTGCGCGTACGGGGAATTCGTCAATATACTCTTCTGCAGTGTCTTCTGGCTGGCGAAATTCAGTACTTACCTGCTGACGACTCGGCTCTTATTCGGCTTTCGGTGACAGAAGTCTGTCCAGATTTCAAACCATTCCAATTTGACTTTCGGCAGTTTCTACGGGAAAGTTGCACTTCGGTCTCCATGCATAACTCCTTTACCTCTCAAAAGGTAAACGAGCAAGACCAGATTTTACTGGATGGTGTCCCACATCGATAATTACACTATTGCTGCTTTCATTGAAAAGAGAATGTGGAAGATCTTTTGGGTTAGCTATTATTCGTAGTTAAATTTATTCCTTACAGGTATCCCAGTTTGCTCTGTGACATCATTTGGCTGATGGGTTCGCGAGGTCATGCCTTCGGGTTGTATGCTGATCCATAAGGCATTTGCACAGTTTTCAAATGGGGAATGAAGGTTCATATGCTCGAAATCGTGAGCTGACTTAACTAAAACAGTCATTTTCCTAGGTCCATTGGTATTTTTCGACGGTGGGCTTGGGAAAATATCCTCATTACTTTCAGTGCGGGACTGATAGAAGATGGAAGCTTTTTCAGTGTAGCGACCTGAAGATGGTTGAGTTTGAATGTGCAAATTCATGGCTAAAAATTACTTTGGACAGAATTGTAGTCAATTGGCACTTAGCCCAAAGTAGTTTGTATCTGGTTCGATGCCACAGGGCTGTGCTTTTTTGTCTGCTTTCTGTAGGGACAATGGATTTTCGCCAATTGAAAAATACATTTTTGACTGCTCTGCTTGCGGACGGTTGAACCTTTAGCCCTCTCAGCTAGTGTCGCGTCCGGTGTTGCTCCCAAACGTGAAAGTGAACGACACTGTTTCATAACAAACCGTCCTTCACCCATTCTACCGACTTTTATCATTTTCTGTCACGCGTCGGAGTTTTCGGCTTGTTGCCCATTCCATAGGCCATTCTCGGGATCTAGTTAGTACCTGGTATCCGGAGTACTAAACCGGTAATAAGCAATTCTCAATGAGGAGAACTGATGTTGCTTCTACAGCACAGCCTATTAGCACCATTGTTAGAACACGTGTAAGAACCCAAGGTCGCTTTGTTATAATCGATACTATAACTCGAAAATTTGTGCCGTCACGACGAACGTGGTAACGGTCCGACGCAAAACTGAGGGATTGAGAGAACCAACTGAGCTGGAAAGCAGTTCGAAGTTGTACTCTGCACAATCGTTATGTACAACCATTCGAGGGTGTAATAAAATGACACAAAGGAATGTCGTGAGCTATCGTTGCACAATTTCAGGGTCATGCCATTCTCATCATCTCCGTTTCTGCGATCACCCACGGAATGCGTATTTGAGCAACCGGGGCGTAGATGGGTCTATTCCAGACCATCTTCACAGATAATTTTCCATGCTACCCGCTGTTTACATCAGTAAATCGACACGGAGATTCTGTCTACAAAACATTCTCGCGTGAAGGTCTCAAAGATAGTTCGATTGAAAACTATTTTCGACAAAACGGATTAACATCTGGTAATTTATTTAGCAAAACCACTAAAATCAGTAAAATAGGAAAATGTCAAATATACAACGAACTAAATCAGAGGATCACGTAGGGCTGTAATTTAAGATACAGTTTTGCTAGTCTTCAGAGTGCCCGAAGAAGCGGTGATCACACCAAACGAATAAAACAATTCCAAAATAAAAAGCAGCAGCGGATGTATCTCGAAGGAAATGGTTATTTATGTGCCTGCAGTCTAGTCTTGCGTTGCCTTGATTTCTAACTTTGGTAAACCAACACTCTGTCTTTCAGTGACAGAGGCAGGTTGTTCTGCAAACCTTAGGATAGTATGAACAGCATCCGCAGTTTAGTCAGAGACAATGAACTTCATTGACTTACCCTTGACGGTAACAACCGGCCCATTTTTGAACGGCTTTTCGTTGCGCACTTCCAAACCAGCAGCCGGTTATTGCCAGTCGGGGCCCAACGAAAGCCATCTGTTGCCACACTCAAAGACAAATACGTCATCTATGAAAAAGGAGAAAATATAAATTTATGTGGGCATTGATAAAATTGTAACAATAGCGTCGTAGGGACTAATGAAAAGCGATAAACATTTATACGTGACTTCGTGAATGGGTGGAGTGAGTTTGTCCAATATTACGTCGTCCACGGACAGACGATTTGATGGCGAGCCGTGTGAAAAATTACCCAAAACAATAAAACATTCGAAAAGCACACTATCGATCTAGGTACTGTTTTTGAGAGGCATTTGTTGATTATCATAACTTTATCTGGTTGCTTAGTGAAGTAAAATACACATACAGAACACATGATGAGGGCTTATGGCACGAACTGGAAGGACAGCAGCCTCCGAATTAACATTGCCTTTTTCGGAAAGCATGCTGCTGACTTCTGGAATTCCTCGACACAATTATTCTGCTGGTCTTGCGGGTCTCTTAATGGACGACCCAAGTACGATTCATAAGGGAAACCGATAGCTGCAGCTCACAACTGTGGTGTGTGAGATATTTTTCTTGGGCAACGCAAAATACTTGGCAAATGATAACTCAGAGAGTGCAGCACGCTATCATTTTGCTTCGCGGTTACCATGGAGCTTATAAAATCATTGGACAAGGATTGTAAAAGAGCATCCACGTTGATTTCGACACACACGGTTCTTCCAAGCTATATTTCTTGACCGGTTGAAAAAATTAAAAGAATCACAGTCAAGCACCAATAATACACACATCAAGTTATATGCTATATGGTTACAACTCACAGACCAATCAATGAAGGCCAAATCACTCGTTTAAGGGGGTGTCAGTCTCACGTAGACTGGGTCCAGAGCAAAGTCAGAAAATGAGCAAGCAAAGGGGTTGATACCCTTTCAAATTCAGCGAAGGAAATGTGCTGTATCTATGTGTTGTGTATGTTCAACAAACCTTTGAGAGTCAACCCGGATAGCCTGATAGTTAGGTGTTTGACTGACAATCATTTACCCCTTGTTCGAATCCCAATGAGGGCTTGTTGTGTGTACACTGCTGATGATTCCCATTAGGAATCCAGGAGACTTACAGTGCTTTCATGGTTGTCAGTGGTGAGCTGAGCGTTCATACTGCACGATGAATTATAGTATGTAACAAACGAAGGGGCACCCATTTACATGAGAGAGGTGAAAAAGAATGACCATTCAAGATCAGTGATCAGTGACAGAGTGAAAGGGCAATGTTAGTCATGGATCAGAAGAGCTTAGAAAAGGAGACTGAAGATGGCCCAGAAATACAAGCAGCACGAGGGGTCAGTTAAACAGATGGTATGTGGCACGGCTGTGACTGTGTAACCAATGACACCAGTGGAGTGATCGGTGAACGGTGGAACACATCTGGATTAAAAGTTGATCATTACATTGTAAATAAATTGGACACCAGGCTTAGTGGTAGGTGATACAACAAGGTAGACGGATAGGTACACGGATTAGCCAAACGTGAAAACGTCAATTAGTGAGCGGCATGGTGTGAGTGGACGAAAACATGTAAATGAGGACGAGGATGTGTGGACTCATCAAACTCTCGTGCCTCGTAATCATGAAAAAATTCATTCCGACAAACAAGATGATAAGAAATCCAAAAATGTATATGGCGAGAAAAGAAAAAATCACAGAATTTCACGTTTTACTAGTTGTTTCTTTTACTGTGTTTTATAGCTGTTGTTGTTACCTTGGCACCATGCTTGTTTTCATGCCGGTGCACGTTTGTCGTGCCAGGTCCCAGATAGCACTGACCAATCAGATCTTGGCACGTGTTGCACGACCCTGGGCAACTTAATTCAGTTCTACAGTTGTCTCAGGTCTTGTTTGCCTACACTGTGAACTCACGTACCTTCATACGTGTCTTCGTTTTCACTTGCTTGGTTGTACTGGCACTTACGGTACGTTACTGCCGAATACACGTTCATTCATACAAGCGTGCCTTCTTTCTACGTGCTGAATTCGGGATATTACCATCATGACCCTGTTATTAAAACTCTTGCCGGAGTGGCAAATCGTTTGCATAATTTTTCAACAGAGTTGCGTCTCATACAGTATCGGGTGCTGTGATCGGGCGATCCCGTCAAACTGCTTCCCCGGAGTGACCATCAGATGGTATGCTTCCCACATCTCTCACGTTGTCGTACTTCTGCGGAAAGAGTCTCCGAAGGGAATATTTAGCAGCCCCAAATTGAGGAATATTCCGATTGACGTGTGGCGTAGGCTGTAAAGTTAAGCGCTGTTTTATGCGAAATTATTGAAGTTGGTAATCTCACGGTCTTCTCGTTAAGTCTTTATTGGCCATAGGCAACGGTATGAGCTGAGAGAGCTTGCCATACGGAAATCGATTAGAAGGAGACTTAACAAAGAGGCTGAGAATGCTCAGAATGAAGTCAAGAAACCCCGAGGTTACGACTAGCTCTATAACAATACCGATATACACTTAAAATAACGAAAAGTGATTCTAACCCGAGGATTGAGTGTTGTTCTCCTTAATACACTGCGCTATAAGCCGTGCGTGTTGTTTGAAAGTAATGCTCAACTTGTAAATTCCATATCATGAGCCTGTTTAAAAACGATTGAAACAGCGTACTTCATGGTCAAACTACAGGGTAGAAATACTGACTGATGACGAACATTTAAAAGGTAATAAGTCTAATGTAAAAAATGAACAATTTTCATATTATACTTTGGTAATGGCTAAGACTGCAACTTAAAAAGAGGTCTGATATGATATGCTGCATAGAAACCCTCGACAATGAACGTATTCTAGTTGAATCTTCTCTTAGAGAAACTGCCATCAAAATTTATACCAAATAGCTAGTCACACTGAAATCCTATCAGTTTTGGCGTAGAACTAGAGTCTACGTAGAATTATTGGACGGACATTTGTCTCTATCAAACTAAAAGCGAAAGCCCGTGCCGGTAGATGTGATTATTGAGCTATATATCTTGTAATATCTACTATTTAGTAACTTAATTTTCACTACATTTTGTTTCCAGTTTTGCCTTGGGGGAACAGTCCGGGCTTCTCGGGTCTCGATCCACTGTCTCGTTTCCAGATCTTACATGCAAGTGTCAGAGGGGCATAACGGGTGAGTGCGTAGCTCAAGTACGATAAAAAAAAGTTATCACTTGAGCAAACTGACTTTGGAGATTCCTTTTCTGTTAAAACTTAGCGAACCGTCAATAATACTGTACTGACCTATTTCCTATCTGACAGATAAGAAAGCAGATCTGCTGTTGATATGTTACGCAGGCCATCCGTGAATCTTACCTCAGACCTTTTATGCTAGGTGAGCAAAAACATGTACGGTTTGTTAACCATTCCTTCAAACTAACCCAATAAAATTGTTTTCTAAACTGTTAAATTGCTGTGTCGTCCACAATATGCGTGCTTTATGAACTTCAGACGAAAAGAAGCTTCTCATAATAAGGTGCACTACATTACCCCGTCATCATCTTTTGCGGTTACGGTTGTTCTGTACTTAGCGGAAGCGCAGAGCATGTGCCTGGAGTCATCAAAAGAGAAGGGTATCAAAATATGAAGTCTTGTGAAGTTTTGACGGTGAAATACAGTGAAGTGCTTGAAACACATCATTGGATTTCACACTCTAGATAATTCAGGAACCAAAATAATGTGGACTGTAAGCCATGATGTCCAGTCTCACGCGATGATTGATTTATGCACATTACTGTTTTAGAATTCGGTAGTGTGAGTCCTACCAGCTTCACTCCAGATCATTCCCAGTTCGATCAACCAACATGAATTTGTCGTTCCACCCAGCTATTTACACTGCAGCTGTTATTGACAGATTTCAGACAAAAAGCTAACTACTGGGCTGGTATATGGACTGGTTTCATCCATGGTCAACTAATAGCCATCCAGATATTTTTGAAAGAACTACCCAAAAATTATGAACGCCAAATTCAGTTGTCGCGATAACGTGGGGCGTAAAATGTATACTACGAACACAATGAGAATTTCATGTATTTAAACAACATGAATTGGGATTATGGGAGTTCAAATGGAGGAATGTGGAGGTCCAGTAGAGCTACTTTATTTTCTGTACTTACTGCTTTGTGGTCGCAATAACCTTTCTGAGAGACACTTTTGCCGTGCAAGAAATATTTATCTATAAGAAACCTCCTGCCATGCCATAAGCCTCCTAGAACCGAACCGGAAGCACTCTCATTAGGATTTAGCCCTCGAACAAGGAGGATTTTGGGGTCCAGTATACTTGATAATTCGGTTTTCCACACAAAGTTGGTGATAAACTTCACCTAGGTATAAGATGTCGGTTTTCTGGCTCGTTACAGCCCCCGACCTATTGGAACCTCGTGTAGTTCTCCACTCCAAATCTCAGGGTCTGGTTGCCGGATTCCCTTATAGTGCAGTGGGCTTTTGAGACTGTGAGGCATGCCTCTTCTACTGCACTCATGCGCAATCCTGTAATGAAGTGAGTAAAAATCACTATGCTACTGGGTTTGATGAATGCAAGTCATAATGACCGAGTCTTATTTGGGTCAGTCAGCAATATTGTTAAAGAATTTTTTTGATTGAGAGTGGGAGAATTTACGTCTCATGCTAAGACATCGATAGTGTTGGTTTTCCTATTTGACCCGGACCCCGATAAGATGGAAAGTAATCCTGATGCCAGTAAGCAGTTTTTGTATCAAATTTTGATGGTTTTCGAGATGGTGCATTGAAACATCATGCATTTTTTCAAGAAGAGTTATCACGATGAGGCAAGTCCTTCTGGTTAAATTTACTTTATGGAATGGTTGAACGAAGCAAAATGCATATTCTTCGATAGTTTTACTGCAAAATTGTAACTATTTATGTGACTGCCTTTCTTAGGCAATCTCCCTCTCTGAATGCATCAATTTTCAACAAGAAGCAATCTGAACGATCCCGACCAGTGTTTCTCAAGAAAGGGACCACTGTGACTGAATTTTCTTATGACCGTTGCAATTTGCTCTCTTTTTACATCTGTTGACAAATCGTTTCCACTAATGTGATCTAAGCTACCTTGTCCAAGACAACCTTCAGTAAAGTCAGGTGAACCTCCCAAGTTACGTCCATTTTTCCAAGAAGTAAACCGCCTTTTATGGGAAAAATATCACCATTACCCAATACAGTCCAATCAACCAGGAATACTGTAGCTCCTCCTTCAGCTGAAATTCATTTTGCCACATCAAAACTTTTGCGGTTTCACTTCTATCCGGTCTTCTCTTCACTGATCCCTTCGATAATTCAACACTACAAAGCGCCATACACGGAACTAGACCCAGTAATGTCCTGTGAAAATGAATTTGCAGGTCAAGTTTCACACGATCCGTTGAGTCAACGACTAAATCGAGTCTGAATATGCTTGGGCAGGGAACAAAAGCCAGATAGGACGATTCAAGTGAGGAACGAGGATCATGGGTTAAGTAAGACTATTGTAAATAAAGAAGTGGAGTCTCGTTCTGGTACAATTGCGGTTCTGTAAAGTTAGTCGATCGTTCACGTTAATCCTAACAGGAAATATCATGGGGAGAGAACAAAAATAAAGGTGAACAACTTTGGAGTAGAACACTCCCTGAAGACAATAGAGAGCCCTCGAATTTGAATGTATAATTTAGACTAAATGAAATAAAAAAACACTGCACATAAGTGAAGTCACCGAGTTGGGGTTCGAGTATAAATGCCTGGGTGCGAAAGCCGCTTGAGTCAAACTTTTTAGTGAAAATTGTCTCAACACTTGTCATATTTGACCCAGTGCATTTCACAACTACATATCCATTGTCGAAGGTTCTTTGTCAACTCTGAGTTTCAATAAAGGCGAAAAGTGAACCAACTCACAAGGACAGAATATGAAAAACGTATCAACGTATCATTTTAAAAGGAAAAAACAAGAACGTTTAATTTGCAATGAACTTGGCAATTTCACTGGACGTTATACGTAATTATGGACCGTAAAAACCATCACTTTTCTGACGTTCATCCTTTTGTCACAGTCTAGCTCATCGCAAAAAATCGATCTCCCACTTACCACTGGAATGTTTGTAACAAAATGCTATCTTTGAGATCAGAAAGTGAGATGTTTGCGCTGGAAACGAAACACCAAACGCCAACATTGACCAAAAGAAATATCCTCTATTTGTCTCTCGTCTGCTTAACATTTAGTGACGCAAAATTAAAGTGGACAGTTAGTTCAATAAAAACCCTTGGCGGTCTGAATCGATAAGAATTAGATCAGGATTATAATAATTAGGGGGGTCAGATAAGCTTCCTAATTTTTATTAGATAATTACTAAAAGATATGGAATTGTTTTATTTTCTTGCTCGCAAATTGAAGCTGAGCAGACGATTAGCTGCTTGAGTCAATTGTTAATAAGAAAGACGGAGAAAACATCGATGGCAAGATACAAAAGTTTGGTCGACCCCTGTCTGTCGCGAACTATTAATGCCGGAGTATCTAGCAGTTAAACGCAGGTATTATCGGAACTCTGTGGAAATCATTTTTCGAGTTTATCAATCTCCGAAGTATGAGGTAACATTATTGTAAAATCTTTTAAGTTACACGGGAAATTTGCGGTAAACTTCCTCACACACAAAGAATGAGTACCTCATCTTATTCAAGCTGTAATCTTTAGTAGGAAATCGCACACCTTATACCTCTGTAGTTTCCACTGGTTTCGCTGAAGTATAACTTAATAACAAACGGATAGATCCATTCATGGTTATGGAACGTATAGTCTCGTGTGAGACTTGATCTTTTGCGTCTTTCCACAATAAGATAGTTTTCTTAGAATGATTTCCGGTCTGATGGTCTGGGAACTTGTATTTTTGGGGCTCTGCGAATTTATATGGGCTCAACAAACCGTCAGTGGGTAGGAAAATTCCCGTAGATACACCTTCCAATGACCTAGAGGTCAAAAAGCACGAAGCCCGTAGAAATAGGCTGCAATAAATCGCAATCCACCTTCTTGTTGGATGTTGTCACAGATATTATGAACAATACAGAATTTACCGAGCTTGATTTTTGTTGGTAATAATCCAAGAGATGAAGAAAAAAATCAGTCCGTTCATTTCGGTTTGTCCAAACAAAAGACTGCAGAGAAGGCTTCTCTTTCGGCCTGGATACGATTTTGGTATGGCCAACTCCTGCACAAGAGATTTTCGTCGCGATGGAGTGCGTCTCATCTCATCGAGAATCACTAGGATCTAATGAACGATACATTCGTCACTGAAACTGCAAAAAAGGGTGATGTGGGTGGCTAAACCAGATGCTACAAAGGATATCGTTGTTACTACCGCCGAATTGTGATATTGGACTCAAAAATATTCGGTTCTCTGCAAAGCGAAAAGTACTCCCAGAAATGCTGACCCACTGAGGCCCTCACCGGTAATCCTCCACACACCTTTCGTGAAAGTGCTACAATATTTTATTGTGGATAAGTACCTCAGGTTCGCCGATCGAGCATTGGTGAGCGGTCGTATCTATTCTCTGCCTTGCGACAGACTTTAGTGATAGAAAAGTGTGAACAAAAATGACAATCAATTCCGCCAAATATATTTTAACACTAGTGGGAGGATGTTCACAGATTCAGCAAACACGACAATGACTGAGGAGAACCACTTTAGACTTTATTCATCTGGAAAAGTTGTACACGCTGAGAAGATTACACGTTAGACGATCTGTAAAATGTAAGCAAAATTAGTGAGCCACAAAGACAATGAAAGCATAGAAGCATTCAGTCAATGGGGGGGGAAACAAAAATTCTTTGCAATATTCATCACGTAGAGAAATAGAAGATCGGCAAAACCCACTAAATCTGGTTTATAAGAAGCCCACATTTCCGGCAATTTTCCACATTTTCTACTTCATATTGATTGAGATTTTAGAGTTCTGACTTGAATGTGACTGAGATGGTGCTGTAAGCATAGATGTTTTTTCTGTGTTCGTAAAAGCATCTGACGAAAAATGGGTGTGCCATATTTCCGTAGTAATTTTTCAGTCATAAAATAAGTCAGTAGTTTGAGTTTGTGGGTTCTTGGGTTCGGAATCCGACACCCTTGATGGGCTTTTTTTGGTGACTGCAACGCTTTGCTCTTCTCAGCCATCTGGAGTACATGATTTATGTGGCGGGAAAGTGGTTGGAAACAGAAGAATTAGATGAACTTCAGTAATAGGAAACTGGATTTGATAATCGAATGATTCTCCGTACAACAGGAGTCCGCCGCTGTATGGCCTATGGGTTGTAATCCTTGAGAAGTCAGTGGCGGAGTGGTGCTATATCAAGTAATGATGAAGTGAAACAAACCGTTGAGAACCAATCCGCATGACCTGATGGTTAGGTGTTCGACACGCGATCGTCCGACCCGAGTTCGGGTCTCATTGAGAACTCGGTGGACGTGCATTACAGGCGATTCCTGACGAGGATGAAAAAGCTGTACTGTGCTTCCATAGTTTTCAGTGATGAGTTCGGGTTTATTACTGCACGATAATATATTTGTTAAATATAGCAGTATTATCAACGGTCAAAAACGGAAATCTTCAGATGCAAATGTCCCATTTTCTGTCTTCCGCTTTTCATTCATTAAAAAAGTTAAGTAGAAGTGAGAATATAACTTTCAGATCAACCAGTGGCTTACTAGACACCCTTTATTATTCGCTGAGAGTGCATTTTCTCGCACCTTCTTGTCAGCCGAGGCTGTATTTTTAGCTCTCTTTACACATCATCTCTGTCCAAATTGCGTGCGTGGGTCACATGAATAGTTGCCAGCTTGAATGAGCAAAGGATCTCCTTCACTTTTCTAACTCCGTCCAAATGCAGGCATCAACTTTCACAGGAATCACAATCTATGAAATTTAGAAAATCGACCTAATCAAGATGACAACAGATTTTGCGTCTTGGGAGGAGGAAGATCAGTGGTGAGGGCTGAAGGTGAATATTCCACGTACTGAGAAAAGTGATCTTTCAAACTTTTATGGTTTATATCAACTCATGTGAAGCTGTTGCGAAATCAGATTCGAGTCTCAGTCGTGAAAGTAGGATTTTCCTGGCGATAGTTTCCGAATGAATCTTTCGCCGGCTGGCGTTTATTTTATGAAAATCCCACTATATTTTGATAAAGATAAATTGGGAGTGGATGTTTAAGCGTCACTGAAATACACATTTATTGATTCATTGAAAGGTTGTGGATTCACAGAAACAGCTATCCACTTAACCAGTTGAGCAAGACAACAATGAAGTAGAACGTAAACGCCAGGCCTTTGGAGGAACAGGGTAGTTCTGCTCAACATTTTCACACCAACCAAATCAGTGACAAGAACAGAGGTTGCTCGAAGACCTGAGCACGGTTGGTGACCAACAAGCTGCTCTTCAGGCCTTGGTCATGAAATGTAGCTAATAAATTGTATGTTATTGCATTCTGTTCGATGATGAATAAGTCTTACTACGAAATCCATTTAAAATTAGACTCAAAATGATTGCCGCTTTTTGAATTTGTTTTCTTTGAATGTGCCAGTTCAGGGACGAACTGCCGGAACTGCATAATTTTCTGTCAGTAAGTGGTCATTGCCGATCGTTCAGTATGCACTAGCTTTTATATGGGCTTTACAGCTTAGGGAAGAGTAACTTGACCTTTCCGACAAGCCCCTACCGCGTAAAGACATATCACGTGCGGGTTTTTCGTTCCCAGTTACGGGGCTTGGTAATTTTGTGCGAGGGTATGAATTACAGCTTTCCGGAAGTTTACAGCGTCAAAGAACATAGATTCGGGATTTTGGAGTTGTTATACGAACAAACAATGGGTCGGATTTAGCCCCCTTTTATATACGGTATTTTACAGACACAGTTTCACTTTTATGACACTATCCATAAATTATTCGAATTTGCAAACCTATTATTCTTTGACGAATGATGTGATGATATTTATAAATGATTAGCCCGGAGATTTCCCTTCGTAGTCTCTGGGCCTTCGTGTTAGTGAGTCACGCAGGCCTATCAAGCCCCATAACTGGGACCAAAATCCCACACGGAGTGTGGCCCAGTGTGGTATTTGTGTGTCGGAAAGGTTTGGTTATTATATCTTAGGCTCCATAGACTATAAAACCTGCAGTTGTCACTAAAGGACCTCCAATGTCTACTACAAGACAGGAAAATCCGTAGCTCCATTTTACTGACGAGAATGTGTGTCACTTTTCATCCGCGAGATAGTTTATTCATCAGGTCAGTCAAAGAAGCGTCTCACATCATGACAAGTTTCACGAAAGTAGTTTTACACGAATGTAACGATCACGTTCACGGTTTTACTCATGCCAATGACACTATGTGACACAGGTCAGGAAGCTTGGCTCGCTTTACGGCCAAGAAATACCGCTTCATGTGTCTTCTTTTGACAGACACAATGTGACTTTCCCGGAACCAACAAAAGTTTATTTTGATCTTTAACATTAGTTCATAGTCATATTACTCATTGAGTTGACTGAATGCCATATTTAAACCAGTGTGTTAGAATGATCAATTATTCGTGATCAACACGTACCCTAAACCGAGTAGCACAAATGTCTACATGGTGAGACTTATGTCGTGGACTTTGAGCTTGCTTTCTAAGTGTCAGCTATTGACAATTCACCGATAGGAGAAACAATGGTTTTGCGTGCTCAGTTAATATCTTGTAGTTCGTAAGAAAATAGACATCTATCGGTAATCTATCACATACCTCCGGTTTCGCAACTTCACAGTATGCGTTCAGGGGAGAAATGGACAGTTTCATTAGAATCAACTTATGATAGTGCAAAGTTATTATTATCCCTATTTTTTAGACACCGATTTTTTTAAGAGTTATCATCTTGCCTCACTGGGAAACAACTTGCTCGCGTATTGGCATCATCTATTCAATGCGTACGGATGTTGTAAGGGGAGTCTCATGCTGAGCAATCCTCACCATTGAGGAGGTTCACGGAAGCCCTGGTTCGTTCCGCTGAGGTGAACCAACAGAAATTCAAACATATTTGTACGGATTTCATGGGGTCTTGAGTGCAGTCCGGAGATAGAATTAATTACTTGGCATCAATGTCTGGATAAGTGTACTATTGATAGAATTGTGAAAGCAGTGTGTGCTCGTGGGGCGGGCTAGTCATCGTTCACAGAGCCTTTGACTGGATACGCAACATATATTTACCGGTTACTCAGTTCAGTTGGCTGGACACTGGATTCATTAACATACGTTGCATAAATTCCTTTTTTAATCTATTCATAAGGACAATAAAAATAGTAATAATGGTATAACTATACTTATCCGGATCACTATATGTTATGATCCACGGATTCGTTTCTACCATCTGAATGGGAAACCCAAGCACTCGATCTCACCCCGCTGCACCCATCGCTCCAGCCTGCTATGGCAAGTCACATGACAAGAAATCAGCTCACCAAAACGACCGTCTACTTATAGGAATTACTACGTCGTACTTAATGCGAAAACCGAACATGCCCGAACTCGGGCGTCCAGTTAGGTTCAAGCCCTGTTGAGCAGATTAGGTTGATAAAGACGTTCTACAGAATCGATTATTGACCCGTTGACCCAATTCGCGTAGGACTGTAGATGATTGGTTGACTAGCAAAAGTGGTTACGTCTTATGTGATCGGATAAATTATTGATTATTGATTACTCAATCCAGCCCGGCATGCTCGAGCTGATTATTGGTTTGCTTGGAAAAAGTTATTTTCTCGTTTTTAACTTCCTAACACTTTATGAAATGGTTTCTGATTCCGAAAATGACAAATTTGAAGAGAGAAATGCACTTGTCTCCTTCGCATTTAATACGGAAAATTGAGCAGCCGCAGAGCGAGGATTCACACGCGGGACGGATGGGTCCAGAGTGGAGCATGATGAGAACTTGACCACCCTTGTCAGTCATGTATATGTGCCCGGTAATTTTGACCGTGTTACGCTCATCAATCTCGTCGTCATGAAACGCTCAGGGTCCCCGGGTGTACGCCTCCCCTCGGCCGCCGGTTAATTTTCCCCATTTGCAGCTTTAAATAAATCGCAACCCACCACGTGGGAAGAAATTTACAATGAAGGGAAGACCACACTATAGTGAAAGTGTTGACCAAGTGCATCAGGTGTGAGCTTCAAAGTCTGAACATCCTGTACGTATTATCAGCTGCTGCCGTGAGCATCTGCCACGAACCAATGCAGCTAAGTTGCACCAACTCAAGTAAGCTTTCACCCTTGTTATGCGTTAGGGTGATCTATCGGTGTTTCACTCAAGCTCCTCAACCAGCTAATATGCAGTGTTCTTATTTATCCCTGAGAGAACCTCGCGGCAGATGGTATTTAGCCCTCAGATGGTAGCAATTGTTTCGAGTAACGGATTTATTCACAACTCAAGTAGAGTGTGGACAAAGAATGAACATGCACCCTAAGGAGGTCGAAGTTCGTAGCTTACTACTGGAAATTTTGTTAGTAGGCGAAATAGAGCAAGCGTCGCAAAGTAAATAATGGAATCAGCTACAAAAGAGTACGCGAAAATTGGATGACGGAGAAGCGAATTAGCGGAGATGATCGGTATCTAATATCGAATAATGGCTCTAGGTTTCACACTTATCTTAAACGAGGAGCTCATAGATGATATATTCCTCCTGAGTATTTGGGGTTCTCATGGAGTTTTACAAGGTCAGCGGTCTAGACAGATTTTCACCAAGGGCGCAAACTGAATTTGCTCGCACCTCATCCCCAGTGTTAACATGTTTATTAAATCGACTTTTGTTCCAGGAAATTACCCTGAAATATTCTAGAGTAGCTTCCATGATGCAAGTGCATGTTCACTGACTGGAAGATATATAGTACCATCTAATACTCTGGACTTGTGTGTTTAAAGACTTCTACTAGAATAAACAACCTGAGATTAGAAAAACTGGTTCGGTAGGCTTAACTGTGGTTGCCTGAGTGTCCCACAGAATGTCAGCGTATGCCACATACTATTTTGTCTTTCGTTCTATAGGATATGTAAAGTAGCTAGTATTGGTAGTCGGGACTGTAATTATGCTTTCTAATGTGTAACGAAAAACAAAAATTCCAAATATATTAGGTGTGGATGGTAGCCCGCTGTCTACCGGAGGTCATTTATTTTCCCCTTTTATCAATGGTGAATTACTAACACGTCGTACGTCGCTAAACCCTGTTTCACGAAGTATATGTGATCCACAAATTCCACCACACGTGATCGACAGTTTACGCCAGTATCACCATGGAGCTTGTAGTGCACTTCTTAAACTTAAATATAGCCTTTCGATGGGGTGAGTCTACTCTGCCACTCGACATAGAAGCAGTTCCTACCGTGCAACAGAGATGACCAGTTGCCGTCAGGGTACTGGTAAAAAGAGATTTACACCGCTGAGGAGTGACTAATAAATGAAAGAGGACCCGGAAACAGTTGTGAGAAATCTATGAAGAGGTATATTATTGGGTGAGAAGATAGTGTTTTGGCGCTATGTATACTTCATAGTTAGATTAAGAACACATCCCTTGTCTAGCTAGTGGGAGAGAATGACCCAGATCTACACCGTGTTTTTTTTGTTATAGAAGAGGGTCTTTGCTAACCCCCCATCCCGCATAGTGTTCACACAGACTCTCATGAAATCTCTATAGTGTTTCTCGGACCCTACTTTTAGAAAGACAGTGATAATTTTATCGTATCTTGTGACCACGTACATTACGGTAGGTCAAGTTTATCACAACAGTGAGTTAGCAATCACCAGTTTACATGATGATAAGCATAGACAGGATGTAATGAGCGCATTTCATTGTGTGCCCCAACGACATCATACTCGTAAGAATAAGACGTAGTTAATTATGAAGTGGGTAATCAAGTTGTGTTGGCTTTCAAAAAGACCGGGTAATCGTCCTCTAGTTCTTAGAAGAACTGGTTTATCTCTCACTCGGGCGAAAATCCGCTAATTCGCTTCTCCGTCATCCAATTTTCGCGTACTCTTTTGTAGCTGATTCCATTATTTACTTTGCGACGCTTGCTCTATTTCGCCTACTAACAAAATTTTCAGTAGTAAGCTACGAACCTCGACCTCCTTAGGGTGCATGCACATTTTTTGTCCACACTGTACATAAAGAACTAACTCAAGTACTTACAAACTCAGCTAGTGGTCTACACGGATTACCCGCTCGAATGCCGGAGATTTGTTCGAATATATAGCTTCCTACTTTATCTGTAATCTTCAGCTGTTGCTTAACGAAAAATAACGATCATGAGTACCCAACGATGACTCCCACAATGTGAATGCATTCAGCGGGTCTACCTAATACTTGTTCATCAGAAGCTCTCATAGTTCAAAAGCTTGTGCTGCCAAGAATATCATCCCAGATCAAAGTGTTTAATCCTAGCCCATTCGCTTGCCGGAGATTCCTCTCAACTCTACTGTACCCAGCTTTCATCGTTCAACTTACTTCATCATTTTTATCTTATTATAGCCGGCCAGTAGGAGTTTACCTCTTGACTGCAGTGACACAGTTAACTGCTTCGAGAAAGGCTAGCTACTCCAGGTACTGGCTGTTAATGGAGTCAACACAACAGCCTTACCCCTCCCGGATTTTATGAGCATGCTTTTTCGGAGCTACCCTCTATTGTGGGTGTTTCTGCGCGGTGCGATTTTTCCAACTTTACTGTTTTCTACTTTCATCAATTCCACGTCTGCTGACACTAGCTGATTGCATTCATGGAGCACATTTTTGTGTACTTGGTCTCAGTAGATGTGTTCAGAAACTCACAGACCGAATCCACCAACGGGTATTCCAGTATTAACATCAAAATGAACCCCTTTCAGTGCATCAAAATTATGTTCCACCTCCACAAAACAGTGCTCATTCAAATTGATTTTATGTAGTGATGAATAACAATTCTCTACATATCTTCAAGTTATCAGGTGATGTGCAAACCTTGTAGTTTTTGTGGACAGCCCGATAAACAGGCCATGCAGAAAACTACCTTTCTCCGCTTGTAATTTGATACTGCTATGCATTTACCAGACTGGTTATGGCTAAGCACCATTGAGCTGTTAGAAACATTTGCGTGGTGTGAATTGGCGCAAAGTTACGTGAACGGAAATGTGAGCAATTTCCTAAATGATTTGATTTCATTTCTCAAAGAACACTATATAAATATGCATTTATTTTCTCTTCAGGACGCGTATTAAATACCCTTGATCATGATTACATCACGAAGAGATCCAAGAATATCACGGAACAACATTTATTCTCACCGTGCAAAATACTACAAAGAAAATTATTGTTTTCTCTGTCAGCTTGTGCAAGTAGGTTACGGAAATATGATAGTCAAAACTGATAGAGTTTTATGCATCTGCAAGCAGAGTCTTGGTGACAATTCGTTGCTAGCAGCTCAAATTACATCATTAACCTTTCTCTCTCTGCTCGTCTCATACAAGGATGACTATCAGGAATAGAGTCACCGTAACGACAGATATCGTCTCGTTGATACCTGCTCGATTACAAAGATCCCATTCGCTGCATTTTATTTCCCATTTCCCTATCAACCGGGTTTCTTTGACTTCTGATATGCATGATTCTTTTACACAGTGCCTGGTAACCTCGAGGTTCCGTCGTGGGTAATACAGGGTCAAGCGACCCCACTGAAACAAACAAAATCGTAAAAATTATCCGTCAAGACTCCATTAGAAATGCTATCTGGTGAAAAATCCAGTGATGCTGTCTAACAACGTTGGAATCACAGACAATTGTCATGCATTTATGGGAATATTCGGACCACTATGCACCATTTCCATGGAACAATTTAGCTAGAATGACAGTGAAAACACGTTTCGATGATTGACGAATTTACTTTGACTGCAGAAAACCATATTGCCCGAATAATGTGTGATGTGACTCAGATGAGAAGTAAAGAGTCACGCACGACTTACGACACAACTGGGGCAAGAATCTCGTACAGGTGTGGAGTTTGTCACCTTCAGACAATTTTCCCAATGGTAACATTTGAAAGTGCATTCTGTTGAGAGGTCGTGTATGAAATGTTGTGATTGAAGTTACCCGTTGTCTCGAATGAGATAGTGAGAATGGTAATTTTGAGAACGGAGAAAATGAACATCGGCTCAATTTCTGTTCTGAGATCAAGCCGCGGCGGAGTGTATATGCTACTTATTAAGTAGTTGATTGCTGCAAAGCAGCTCATGACCGTTGGGGATTACCAAACTCGACCTTGTTCAATAGACTGAAAGCATTGAAGTAAAAGACAGCATGTAAGCCACACAACTGCTCCTCAGTCTGAATGGTGACTGTCTTCAAGTGGACAGGACAGCAACTTAGCAAAGAAGTATGATTGACACACTTGGTTAGTTTTGTTGATCTCCCAACCCGGGCTCCGCAGGCGCACGTATCCTTCTTGGAAATTCTGGTTTTCATCAGCGTTATTGGCAGAACCACTTCTCAACCTTCGCGCTTCCTGTATATCCTCTGTAAAGTGAAATACATGAATTTTTAAGACTTACTGCAAATGTAAAGGATATTGACTTCGTGCAAGGTGAATTTGTCGCTAGGGTCTTCGTTGTTCTAGCAATGACGGGCCACTCTATCCTCCGCAGTCTGAGGCCAGCGCAAGTACTTACCCACTTTTGTGGGACTAGTTCCATAACACCCAGGCCTATGATTTTCACAACTAGGAAAATCTAAGAGTGCAGAAGAAGTTGGAGTTTCCGTATATTTTTCTGTTACGTTGGACGATGACCGTCAAAACGGGATTGCCAAGTAAACTCCGTAGATTTTCACATTGCACCGCATCTGGAATCGGAGGAGCCGGAGAGTACTGCTTGAGCTTGTAAAAGTCAAAATATATTGTCCCAGTTATTATTTGTTTGTTTTTCATTACGCCACACTGTCGAATCGAGTGGTAAGAAGAAATGTGAGATATTTTCAGGACACTCGCGGTAACCATCAATATCAGGTCTTTAATTTACCTATTATCGGTCCAATAATGAAATATTGCTAATATGACTGCGCGAGAGCTCCTTCAATCGATGGTTTATGTTTGCCACTAATAGTGTGAAGGCAATGAGGAAGCCGGCGCAGAGGTGTCTAAGTAAAAAGGATCCTGTCGCGTTCCATCGACAAGTATTCTGTATGTGGTATTTAAGTGGTATTATCAAGTGTTACTTATGTGATATTTAAGTGGTATTACTAAGTGGTATTCAAGCGATATTATCGGATTCACTGAGCGCCTAAAACCCCTTTATTGAAGTGGTAAAAACATTTTGCGCTGGCTGGGGGAAAAAAGGTTATGTAAGCGATTAAATCGAACAGATAAGGTCAGCAATTAGACTCATGACAATTGAGGTCAATCGACACCTCCCATAGAACTAAGACTGAAAATTGCGTGACGCAATAGGACTGAACAAACAAATTATCACGCAGGTGAGAAACCGAAGGGGTGGTGGTCGGCGTGGAATTTAGTGGTGATAGGGCATGAAACACAACCAAATTTTTTGGGGAATACAAGACAAAATTATCATAGAATGTATGGGATCTGGACTAAACCATTTTAACGGAGTTTCTCGAAATGATGAACTGAATTTCCGTGTCCAATTTCAATAAATCTTTACAATGCAATTGAATATTAGTGTTCGCCATTTATAGCTATCGCTATAAGCAGAAACACATCTACGGTACAGACGAATGAGAACAGTACCATGGGTGAGTGAAAGTCATATTTCAGATTGAGTCGAATGCGTTGGAAATCACATCAGATGATAGGCTGAATAGAACAGAGGGATATTTAGTGCCGAAAATGATCAACTTTGAAAGGCTCCGACGGAGTAATGTACTGCTAGTATGACATGCGAAAGAGCTAGCTTGAATTTGGTCGTCATAAAACTAACTCGATTGCAATAATTTTTCGTTACCAATAGGAACTTATCTTGTGATGTTTAAAACACAAAGTTACCAATAATCGTCCGGCCTGTTTGAAATGGCCGCATACAACACACGAAAAAAGTTCTGGTAGTACAGTAAACTTGTGGGAAGAAAACCAATGAAATCTCTGAGGTTTAAAAACAGAACAGAGGAAAACATTAATTATAAGACAAAATAAAATACCCATTAGAACCTTTATGATTTTCTTCTTAAGGTGAACTACGACGGAACTGTGATGGACGAGGGAATGCGGAAACAACTTCCGCTGCTCATCCAAATGCTCATTTCCCTATATTCTCAGTTGATTTGTGCAACGCGCCGTTGGCATATTCGCTGTAAGTACAAATCAATTTTGAAGCATGCCAAAAAATGTAGAGCTTTCGGAGCAGTTACAGTGGAAGCAACCCTATGTGTATCTGTCACCCATTTCTGGTACTTCAAAACGACGAGTACCTACAAGCGCACACGAACGTGTATCTGGGTTCTTATTTTAGTAATTGTATGTGTATGAGTTGGCTTTAGCGTGCTTATGAATGAAACGAAGATCGTTATCTGTTTGCGACTTTATATTTCTGACGTATGTACTGGATAAAGCATAGTTTTAAATGATATTGATAGCTATTAGTACTGTTTCACATTCACGTGGTGTGTATGATGAGCTGTCGCTGTTCCATAATCTCTTCAACAAGCTGACTGTCATCTTTCAGAGTCCCTTGGTTTAAAGTAGATACGTTCTCCATTTGAAATCAATGTCAGTCATATTTCCTAGGTATGTGTAATGCACGAAAAACTATCCCATCTACCCTGTTCCGCAGTCACTATTTTTGAAGCGAACAATCTAAGGCGATCAACTATAGCATGTGGATGACTCAACGAACTACTGTAGCAAGTGTGCACAGGGACCTTGAACAAACACAGATAAATCGACTGATTCCAAAATGCGTGCCCATGTGGAGCGTGAAAAGTGATTCAGCGTATCCCTTGGAGAATGGCAAAAACAGTTAACCTTTTTCAAAAGGAAACAACCTTTCCAGCTTTAATGGTTTCTTATCCATGTAGTATCGAACACTATTGCGGTAGTTCAGCCTCTGTCACACGTGATACGGCCAGGTGCATCTTCGTAAACACGCACGTGGATGAGCCTAAACCAATCAGGATCACCGCGGACAACTCCGACAAAAGCTCCCTGTGACCGTTCATCTTCGAGTCTACCAGTTATCTTCTCTGATTTAACATTTTCTGCAACGCAACTAAAGTGCTTTTCGCATCCTTGATCTTTTTCTCACTTTTATTCGCGTAGTTCTGAGTGGAAGCAATTTTAGTACGTCCTGTCAGTTCAGTTCCTTGTGATTACTACAAGTATTTACGCCACTAGTGGTTTTTGAACGAAGTTTATCCAGGTTATACTTCCCGATTGGAAATAACGACCAATTATTTGTCCATACAGAAGAACCGCTCGAGAAGAAAGACCGTCCAGACTGGAACAAGGAATCACATTCATAGCCGAAGACTCGGGGATGAGCATACACTAGGTTTGCAAGAAAATGTACAGACTGACATTGGTTACCAGTGTTTTTATAGAACATAAATCGATTTTTTACACAGAAAACTCATGAGGTTCTAAGATGAACTACGGCCACGGGAAGACTAACAATGTCGTCGAATTTGCGGAAGTCCTCGTAGCTGAATGTAACCTTTCAGTGTGTACAACCACTTTTCTTGTCTGTACCACATCTACAGCACAGAGGAATGAGAACAATGCCTTGGAAGATCGAGAGAAGAGGGGCAAAAATCAAATAACTTACAGTTTTGAATGGAAAGATGTGATATTGAGCGGAAGAGAATGAGTTCAATCTCTCCTGCTGTCCTAAAAAGCACTTAAGTAGTAACCTGCAAGTTTCCAACACAAAATATGACCCTGACATAGGTATGTACACTGTATGACGAACTTTGTAGAGGTTTCAGTTGGGAGTTCCGTCAGACATTTATTTTTCCGATCCGTTCCTTTAGCCTTAATCATCGAGACGATAGAAGAACTGACAATGTGTTGTATAATCAACTGATTCATTTAACCAGGTTCTGATCCGATAACACTTCACCAGACCTGATAGTAATATCTGTAAGTAAAAGATCAAGTGCAACGTGCTTCTTACTGGTGAGTAAGCTTCCCGAAAGTAACAATGCTAGTTGACCTCGTCTCCATCGATGGTGTGAAGGACAACGAATCACTCACCCAACACACAACTGTCCGCGTACACACTGACACCCCCCCCCCCTCATTCACACACACACACGCACACACACACACACACACTCACGCACACACACTCACAAACACACAAACACACACTCACACACACACACACACACACACACACACACCGAACTATCGAGCCAAATATCCACTGACATCCGAAAGTTCCTTCGGAGTCATTTGATTGTAAATTTACCTTGAGGCAGAGTAGCCATGGCTACCGAAAAGATGTTAATGAGATTTTTATTAGCATTACAACTTCCATAATAAAATGCTTGCCAATTAAAATTTCTTGCAATGATCTGCAGTTCGCGAGTGAAGGAATGGATCTCGGGGATTGTAATCACAGGGACATACCGGAGTTCATCTGTGAGACGAAAGATAGCGATCCAGTTTCTTTTAGATATCCCCAACATTTCAAACTTTGAGTTAGTTTTTCTGTCGCTCGATGGTGTTACTCAATAACAGGCTTGTGGAAAGTCAGTATTGTTACAGTTTTCTCAATAATTAGTCAACATAAATAGCATATTTCGCACTGAAATGAAATAATCCACTCAAGTCGGGAACAGAAGATTGTTCTGTGGGCATTACCATTCTGATCTAGCCACGGTTTGAATCATTCCTAATTAATTCTATAAAACGAAGCGTCTTAGAAGGCTAGACAGGAAAATCACTTTGTTAGTTTAGAGAATGTTCGAAATTCACTGGACCCAAACTACCCTAGCCTGGGATTTCATTGAAAGAAGTTCGAGCTGGATTATTTTTGTATGAAAGTGTTCTAGCTAAGTGTCAGCCTGGAGCACGTCCTAGCAATTGCTGGAAACTTTCTGTAATGTGTGGCTCATTTTATTCACATTTATTGGAAGTATGTCAAGCAAAGAAGTGGATACGACACGACAATCTGTGGAAAGAAAGTGCTTGTGAAATATGACTCAATGAGAAGATGCATCGCTTTTGGTCTATCTTCTGACCAAACTGTGAAACACTCTTTTGGGAGTTTGGAAATCTACTTGAAATAATTATTTTAGAATATCTGATATAAGTTCAGGCAGATTTTTTGAGCACGAAAATATACTACCACACGGTAATTGACCTACAGGATCTCCGCGTGATTTTGCGAATGCTCTTTCGAGGAGCTCCAAAAGGATTCGTCGTGATAACGCGTCACTTAATTTGGGTGGTAAAATAGGGGTAATCTACTAGTTGGTGAAATCGATTGTGTACACGTCGCTGCACTGATAATTTCTACGTTAAATGACTCGACTTCACCTTTTTGGATAATAAATACTGAAGGTATACCCAGCTGCTCCATTACTACTCTCCAGTGCCAATACTTTTCACATTGACTGTAATAATAATTGCAATGCTGAAGTCACATTTTAGACCCGGTGACAATTCAAGGAATGATAAGAATACCATTCTAATTTGTATCTGGTATATTTCACAACCAGCTGATAGGGGCAAAGGTGAACTAAATTATTTAATTCCATGGAGGTTTGTGCATTTGGGCGAGGTGAGTCGGATTGTGACGTGCACATACACAAACAAGCACAAAGCAGTGACAAAATCACTTCACTTCTGTCTTACGAACGTATTTACCAAGATAATAAAACCTTCAAAATCAAATCTAAATTTGTCGAGTGGCCCAGATTCATCCCAAGCACTCACACTTTTTCTGCGCGAATTGATTTTACGTTGGTAGCAACTCGACGTATCAGCTATGCACACGCATTAGGTGGGTGGCATGGTTGATTGTCATAAGCACATAAGTGGTTAGAGTAAAGTCAACTGTAGCTGATTGGGATGTATACAGAAACAATAATATATATACCAGGGTAAACGGATCATCGTATCCAACCCTCCAAGTAACTAAAGAACTAAAATTTTTGAATCGATCTGATGTTCATTTGTGCAATTCTAACAATAACCATCTTCACTATCACATTCAAGCCAGCAGGTAACTTCAGTCGATTCACCTAACATAACTACCCATCAACAGAATGCGTCAAATGTTACCATTGCGACAATTGTTCAGAAGTGACAAACACCACACCTGTGCGAGATTCTTGCCCTATTTGTGCCGTAAGTCGTACCTGACTCGTTATTGCCCATGCGAATCACATTGCAGAGAAAACATATCACTGACTAGTTATAAAAATCATTATCCTGAAATCAAGTTATATTTGTAGTTTGTAGATTTATGTTGGCCCTGTCAGTTTAGCTCGTTTGTTCCAAGGGAGTCGCGCATAATGATCGAGAAATCCCCATATATGCATAACAATTGTTTGCCACTTGAATGTTATCAAACAGCATCTCTTACTTGTAATCAAATAACATTCTCACTGGAGTATTGACGGATAATTATTACGACTTTGTTCATTTCAGTGGGGTCTTTTTACACCATTTGACACACAAAAGAAGCCTGTGGTCATAAGACACTGTGTAAATGAAACGTGTACCCCTGGAAATGTCGAAATACCAAATGAAGGAAGATTGGAAGGAAAATGCTGCCAACGAGATCTTTGTAACCGAGCACTTATCAAACGTGCACATTTTTCGGTTATGATGACCGTAATTCCCCTAAGCTTGCTTATATGAGCGTGAGAGGGACAGTGAGATCAAAGATGCTCGGCGCGCTGCTAGCTCCAAGTTGTTACCAATACCTTGATCACGAATGCTCAAAACACTACAAGTTTTAACTGCCATATATACACTTATACTGAAAGATGAACCACCTATTTCCGTTGTGGCATTCCTCGCTGTGTAAATAAATGTTGTTCCATGCTTTTCTTGAATCTTTTCATGACGTCATCATGATCCAGACAGTCCAGTGCGTGTTCTAGCTAAAAACTTCCTAAAGATAAGTGCACATTTATACACTGTTCGTTGGTCAGCCAAGTCAATTTATCCCATTAGGCAGCTCTTTCACTTGACTTTGCGTCAACTCAGGTCAAGGGAATGTTTCATTCGTCTCAGAGGTACGTACCCCTGACCACTCTGCTTCAAACGTAGCAATATGAAATTGCAAGCATGGAGTAAGTTAGTTTCGTGCACAGCCTCATTTTCAGTCTGTGCTAGAAAGCCACAGTTTTTGTAAAGAGCCTAGAAAGTACAGGATTACCGTGTATCTTTGCGGATGGGCAAATTTGCAATAACATTACATTTGCGGAGGGAGAACCTAATACTGATGTAGCTGAAGGGGTTTTTCCTGATATTAATACTGCAATACTAATAGGTGAATTCGGTTACTCTTCACCGCATAAGTTGCTGAGTTGCTGAAGCACACTAGTAATTTTATGTCATCAGCATACTTAATAAATTTACAATTATAGTGAACTGACGTGAGGCAGAATACGGGACAGGCAAATGGATCGCACCGTACAGAAACATCCACAGTAGAGGTTAACTTTAAAAACATTTTGCCCTTGAAATCTGGGAGTGCTGGGCTGTAGGCAGTTACAAAAAGCAATGGTTGGACACCGGTTATACGCCACCCGTGTTGATTCCACCATTAGGCAGTACCTGGAGCAGCTTGCATTTCTCGAAGCAGTTAACTGCGTCGCTGCAGTCAAGAATTAGACTCTGACTGGCTGGATATTATAGCATAGAAATGATGAAACAAATCGAACGGTGAAGGCTGGGTACTGTAGATTTGAGTTGAGTCGCTGGCATGTGAGTTGTCTTGGAGTAAAGGCACTGATACCTGGTGCAGTCTTCTGTCCATATATTTGGGGGGCAAATAACATCCTCCACTTCTGTCTACTGAAGATCCACAAGAATATACGCCTGTTAGGAAACATGGATTGAGTTCTTCAAAGCTTACGTGATTTAGCTCAGCTTGACTGCGTTATTGGTCCGTAGGGTTCACAGCCGTTGCTCGTGGCAGTAACTGGCAGAAAGTAAAGGATGCTTTGTTCCCAAGGGTTGATTCTCGTAGGTTTCGATAATACTGTAACGTTACTTTGATCTTCAATTTAGCTCTCATGGCTAAGAAAACGAACGGCATACGGACTAGGTTGTCAAATACAGTCACGAATCCAATGATGCTTCGTTGGTAGTCAGAAGACCAAATTTGCGAGCCACAGAGATATTTATACGAATCCGTAAAGCAAACAGTACACAACTAGAAACGATCACGGAGGATTCACAAGAGCTTGCCTTATTGGCAGTCGGACTAGGAACAATTGGTGTGGAGTGAGAAAACGAAAGTTTATGCATGGGGTGATACTAAAGATGATGACTGAAAGAAATGAATGCAGTGTCACTACACTGATACTAAATGTATATTTACTCTCACGAAATAACTCTTCCCTTCATGGGAAAGAGAATTTCTCGGCCAGTACAACCCATCTCCCTACGTTAAAAGACTAATTCAGATATATTTTCGAGTGATAACGGAATGCGTGGAGAGTGAGTTGAATAAATACTTTTAGATCAGAAGTGTCTAAAAAATTTCTGAGTTTGACAAGTTGGACTGAATGATACTGTCATCTCACTGAGTACAAAATATTCAGGGTCTATTGTAGGACAGATTACAAGCGTAATTTTACCAGCGCCAATCCTGAAACTCCCCAGTGAGAGAAGGGTCTTTAGAAAATTTTAAAAAGCTCTGTATACTCATTAGCTTGTTTTTCTAAGCTCATGGGATTACATTTCAGTCAAGACCCTTCGTTCAGATAACCTTCAAATTCGGATCACTTAAAATAGGTGAAATTAAAATAAAAGTTGATGTGTACGCAGTAGAACTAGTACATAATTCAGTTACAAACCTCAGCTTTACCGTTATGACGTAGGCCAGACACCGAACGAGAGTATTCTTATGGTTGTAAGCAAGAGACGGTCTACGTGAAAATAAGGTGTTGTCAAATGGATGTAGCAGAAACACAAGTCAATGTACAGCGAGTGCTCACTGTCCACGGACATCTTTTTGGCAAATTTCAACATAATTCTGTCTATGCGTCTAAAGATCAGTTCCTTGACAGGGATTAATAAAGATGCATCGCTGCCTGGCTCAACCAGTGTCGAAGCACATACCCAAATGGTTGGCAAAATCAATGACGCAGCGCAATGCGGCCGCAGAAAATGGGGTCAAATCTCTAGCTTCTTCAATTGCAAAACACTTAATTGCATCACGTCACAAGGTTGACCTGACGAAATCCTTCACAGTGTTATTGTGCAATCCCAAATCGAACCTGCTTGCATTCACTGAAGCAATGCTTATCATGATGCATCAGCCGGTGCTTTGTGTACAAAAACGGTTGAAACGAAGTGTTTATTTGCCTTGGCACTAACCGAACAGACTTCTCCCTCCTCCTACCGAACGTACTGTCATAATTTTCAATCCAGCCCTTTTCACTCTATTTTTTTCTCGCTGTGTGATATATAAACTAAAATGTTTTACGTGCGCGGTAGACAAGAGTAAACGAAATGCTTGCATCTCGTGACTTATGTCTTATTTCTTTTCTCATGAGTTGGATAAATGGGACCCGTTGGTTTACTTACTCAATTTCGAAACGGGAATAATGTTGACAGACCTGCATGAGTCTAGGATTGCACAAAACTCACGATACATGTATATGCGGTACTCTGGTCTATAGTTTGAACAACTCGCACTAGACGAACCGCGAATCCTTAGTCAGATTACTCGAAGTCAGTAAACTACGTGTTATAAGAAATGAATAACAGTCAAGCGGTAATGGAAGCATGTCTTAGTTTTTGGGCAATCTGACCACCTTGTACAGACCAGTGAACAAAGATGAATTCTCCCGTCAAAGTGGGTGGAAATCCCACAGAGGAAAGGTCGAGATTAAAGTCAAACAATAGACAAAGTGGCATGCAATTACATGAGGCAGATGAAGAAGGAGGACCAGCCACGATCAGCGGTCGGATGGCAGTTCAAGTCAAGGGACACAAAGAGGCGGGGTTGAGGTCAAAGAGAGCAAAGCTTTCACAGACTAATGAACAACACAAAGGGTTAGGTGAACAGACAGAAGTCTCAAATGAAGCATAGTAAAAAATAGTATAGATATTGGCACCTATAGTTTGTGTATCGTTGACGTTGAACGCACAGTGACAGTAAAAGTTAGTGATTGCATAAGTTGGAAAACGGTGGTCAGTAGTAAGCAATACAAAAAGATAAAAAGAGAATTACACAAATAAGCCGGCAGTAGAATCTTCTCAGTAAAGGAGCGAAACAATGTGAACGTACAAGAACAAACACGTGAGTGGGGAAGACGGTATGTAAACAATAACAACATTGACTAGTACATGGAAAGCAGGATTCATCGACGAGGCGACGGAACGGGGCCGACATAGATACGAGTTGAACACGTGGATAAAATCGATTATCGCTGTCATAGCAACAAAGCAATAAATGTTTAACACAGTGGAATGGACAAACAACTAAGCACATGGAGTGTGTGCAGGTTGGATACAAATGCAACCCACTTCATCCAGGCTACGGAGTCATATTCAAGACTTTAGAAAGGCGATGGCGGCACATCGGAGGTGGCACTAAGGAGTAAGCAGGAACATTCATGTGGGAAGCAAAAGCAGACAGTTGAACGAGATTTGGTTAAGTGTGGAAATTTCAACGTGTAAATTGAGAGTCGGATGTAATGTCTTCGTAACTACTAAATGATCAATTTCTTACTAAGGGATTGAAGGAGAGGGACCATACTGACCCGAGTAAGAGAATATCCTGGTGGTGTGCATGAGTACAAGTGTATGCTCGCTAGAAATCGACTGGAATGGAATATTCTTACGGGACGAATAGGAAAGTCGATTTGGCTGTTTAGAACGTAGACATCCAGTCTGTTTAAAATCACCCCAGACAAGACAAGGAGAATTCCGTTAGTACAAACAAACTTGTAGAGAGGAAGCCATAGAATAAGTTTAGTTGTAAAGTAGAACCTGTAGGAATAGAGTGAATAACAACCGAAATAAAAGTCCCGTGATGACATTGGATTTTCAGTCTAGATTTAAGGACGAAGGCACTATGGTGAGCGGTGAAAAGTGTGACCAATTTTCGCTAAGCATCAAAATATTGACGACGATCGATTTTCAGTTGATTTGTGCAATGCGCTGTTACCATGGTCACAGATAGTACATTTTTCTTTAGAAAAGTGCCATAAAATGCAATACACCCCTAAACTACTATAATGGAAGCAACCCTATGTTTGTCTGTCACCAACTTCTGGTATACCAAATTCGCAATACCCTCGGTGTATATGAGGTGCTTATGCCATATGTATCATGTAACAAAGTGGTACACCGACTATCGTATAGTCAAGTTTCAACAGGTTCCAAACAAAATAGAATTACCGTGCATCCTCTCACGAACGCTTATCAATTTTTGGTAAGCATCAAAATGTTGACGTCGATCGATTTTCAGTTGATTTGTGCAACGCTCTGTAACCATGGTCACAGATAGTACTTCTTTCTTTAGAAATATGCTATAAATATCCTCACACCTCTAAGAAAAATTTTTGGAACCAGTCATATGAATATGCCACCAAATTCTCTTATCTCATATGCATCAAATCTTTCGTGGAGATGAGGTACTTATGCCATATTTGTGAGGTAAACAATAAAGACGTCGGAAATATGGTGTATTCATGCTCCAACAAGTTCTATACGAAGAAATCTACAATGTGTCCACATGCACACACAAACGCGCATCGGAGAGCTCAGCGGAAAAACTTTATGTGAACTTGCTTGTCTGCTTGGGTGTATGTAAGGAACAAGGATTCCTAATTAATTGCGACCCAGCTTTTCTGGAACATGCCGGATAAAATGCCATTTTTTCTCGTGATATCATTGGCTATCAGTACAGTCTCACCTTCCCAATATTTGTGTGTATGTGTGTGCGTGTGGGTGATATGCTTTCATGGTTCCTTTATCCCATGCTTTCTTTGTCACTGTCGTCATCTAGCTGACTATCTCCTTTCATCATATCTTACCTGAAAGCCGAAAAACCTGAGGCTCAAAGGCTAAGTAGTCAACGTAAAACGGATCTCCATCTGAATTCAGCTTCGCTAACGTTTCCCAGTTATGCATGGAGCATGAAACGCTATCGAACCCATCCGGTTTCGGTGTGACTTCTACTTAGGCAAACAACTTGAGGCTATCAAATACAGCTTTTGAATGACTCAGCGAACCACCGTGGAAAAATACACACGGATCTTGAAAAAAACTCAATTTGGATCGTGAAATTTCACGCATCACTATTAAAATAGTCATTGGTAGGCAAAATTGCAATAAACTCACTAAACTGAAGATAAAGTCAGGCGCACGCACGTGCTCTAATCACCCGTAAAATTTGCCGAGAAAGTCGAAAGCTAGTAAAACGAACTAACCGGCTCAACCGATATGACGTCCATATTAGGAGTTATAAGCCTTGCATTGAAACCAAACGAAAACTGCATATAGGACACGCCTAAAAGTGATTTATTTATTGGAAGTAAATGAAGAGATAATCAAGGGTAAATTTGATAAAGCTGTTGGGTCCAAATAACATGATACCGAAGGTCCCAACTGAATTTGCTCCCATTTATTCCTCAGTTTTTCAGGGTTGATTCAATTCACTTGAATCCTCTAAAATATCGCGGATTATCTTGTTAAGTTATCCATCACATTTGTGCCGAATAACGATACAGTCTTCTCCCAGTTGGTAGGCTCCTGACTGCCATATCCTCTCCGGAAGGTACATCTTTGCTGTGCAAGAAACTTTTATCTGTGGAGAAAGTCCATCCATGCAGTACATCTCCGTAAATCCGAAGGTGAAAAACTTTATTTGTAATTTACCCCAATACCATGACCACCACAAAAAAAGGCTTTTTCGACAAAATTTGGGTAATTTTTCCCATTTCCAAACAAAATAGGGTATACTCTTTGTCTTAGGATGTGATATTGGTTTTATAACTCGATGCCATGCCCGACCTATTAGGAGATTTTGTGGTTTTCCTCACCAGTCTCAGGTTCTGGTTGCGGCTATGCCCATTAGTGCAGCCCGCCTTTGGGGCTATGGAGCACTTCACTTTGACTGTCTTCATGTGCAACCGTGTAATGAAGTAAGTTAGAATTACTAGGTCACCGGGTTCGATGTGTTCTATTGACGTCAACCTAGTCTCATCTGGATAAATCAGCAAAAAACGGTGAAGGTTTTAGTTGTTTGGTGATGGTATAGTTTTCGTTTTATTCTAAGACGTCATTATTGTTCGACAGTCAATGTGGACCAGACTCTGTTAAGATGAAAACCACTGATGAGGCTAGTACGACTTCTTTGAACTAAATTTTTATAAACTTTGAGATGATGCATCTGAACATCACGCATTTGTATCACGAACCCCACTCAACATTAAGACAGGTTGGAACCAATCTTTCAGGTTAAATTTAAGAAGCATTTTTAGCATAGTCCGCGCTAAACACCATGCTACTTATGTGACTACTTACTTTTGACCATTTCTACCATTGAAAGTAATACTTCTCAGTGAGTGATTACAAATAATGTTTCATTCTCCGGGAGGGGGGGTTAGTATACTTCAAAATCGCGGTGCATATATGGTGCAGGAAGTTGAGTTATTATTGAACGAGTACAAATAAGCTTAATCAGAGGAACAAGCGAGAGCATGTGGCAACCAGAACTGGAGAACCCATCATTAGATCTGTTAACGCTACTGATGTATGACAGTCAAAGGTGGAGTGCAGTGACAGCAAGGTTAAGGTTTGTTGTGTGAAGGGACCAGCGCTCTTCCGTAGGGGTCGCAAGTGCCCAGTCTGCGAAACACAACAGGAAAACCCCATGGGTTGAAGCTCAGTAAATACATCTCAGTATCCCACAATTTGGTCGAACAAGAAGGCTGCCTTCAGCCTGATCATTACTTGTTGGAAGTTCGAGCCCTCGAAAGGCAGTTTAAGTGAAACTCTCAAGAAGGTTATCACACAGTAGAAATAGGAAATAATGTTGGAAATTAGCAATAACATGCACCATAAAAGACGAGTGTAAACCAACGTGATGTCTTAGAAACAGAAAATACGCCACGAGTATAGGAGGTTTACAATGTGCGTCTGCGTTACTCGTTAGTACCAAAACACAAAATGAGGAAAATATCTCATTTTCAATATTTGTGAGCGGGAGACTTGTTTTATGCTTTGAAGTTGTAAAAATCGTATTTGATTATTCGTAATTATTCTTTCTCCGCTAAGTACTAGTTGAAGGTTACCGATAATACTAGAGATGGTTTGATAAAACAATAACTTAGACTTCCTGCGTTTAAACCATGTAGACCACTGGCCGGCTGTTCAAGAATTCGGTCAAATTCTGCCGCTCAAATTGACTGAAGTCATGATTTTTCTGTGGGAAAATTTTATTGCCAGAAGATTCCTTCTTAAATATTCAAGACAGTTGGCATGCATCATGGAGGGCACTATATACATCGTACTTCTGAAGTACATTTATTTGGAAGCATATTCGATGATTGTGATATTTTATAGGATTCAAGTGAATTGAATGAACCCTGAAAAACTGAGGAATAAATGGGAGCAAATTCAGTTGGGACCTTCGGTATCATGTTATTTGGACCCAACAGCTTTATCAAATTTACCCTTGATTATCTCTTCATTTACTTCCAATAAATAAATCACTTTTAGGCGTGTCCTATATGCAGTTTTCGTTTGGTTTCAATGCAAGGCTTATAACTCCTAATATGGACGTCATATCGGTTGAGTCGGTTAGTTCGTTTTACTAGCTTTCGACTTTCTCGGCAAATTTTACGGGTGATTAGAGCACGTGCGTGCGCCTGACTTTATCTTCAGTTTAGTGGGTTTATTGCAATTTTGCCTACCAATGACTATTTAAGTAGAAAGTTGTGCATATCCGCCAAAATGCGTGCATTGTTGTGCTCGCAGTGCAGTTACCGTTGAACAATAAATATCTTGAATTTCATCATTCACGTTTTTTCCTATGTGTTTCTAGTATAATTTATATGAAATATACATCATGGATGACATCTGGTTGCGTCGAATGCACCAACTCATTTAAGCACAATATGCGCCGGACTGAACGGACGAATTCAGCTTGACACGAGAACAATTTCTATAATATCAGCATCATTATTCAGGTTTTTCCGCCCATCTCTTTTCTTTATTCACAGCAATGCAATTCCTCCGTGTGATTTACGGTAGGAAATGAAACGCCACTCATTACGCTAACTAATTGTGAGGCCGAATGATTTTCCCAGCATCCCGTGAGTCCTGACTGATAGGCTCTAGCCTAATGCCTATAAATTATGCATAGGTTTTCATTACTGTGGCTTTAAAGACTGGTCTAGCCAGAAACCTTGAGGTGGAGAATACATTTCTGGTTTATTTTTTTGGTGCTTTGCTTCATCTGGTTCGCAGACTTGTTACGGTCTGAGTTATATTTGTTGCAAAATCTCTGTGACAATCTGTTAGACAGCCATGAAATACGCGGTCTACTGGACTTATCCTCCGGAGGAAAATGCAGTTCCGTTTTGTCCAGTTCTGATAGGGTGAAATGAAACGAGATGAAATCAGGTCAGCTTAGTTCAGATTAGATGAGTTTGTTATTTCCGTGTGGCTTATCTCATTCAGAGGGACACGAATTCCTTGAAAGACCGGTGTGAACTGAAGAATGTGGTTAGGTTTCAATGTAAAAATCTGATTGCTTTTAGACTAGAAACCTCAGCGGCCTACTAATGATGTATTTTTGTGACGAAAAATGATATCATTCAGAATGATTACGACTGTGTGGTAGGCTGGACATTCACTCACTTGTCTTTTTAATACTTCTTAAAGAATCAATAAAACCATGAGATTTGTAGGTGAACCGGCAAATCGGCAAAATAGATTCCGTTTTTTATATTTAGACTTCATTCATCGTTGATCTGCACTGCTTCGGCTTTGGATTATTACATGAAATCCATTCTGATGGTTGCTGCGTGCGATGTCTGATTGACCAGCAAACCACCGCTATTTCCTTGGCGCCGCTTCTCGAGGTTGATGGAAATAAAAGAAGGTTTACGTTTCTTTGAGTATTTGTTCGAAAAAAAGGAATATGGCTAGTATTCAACTGACAAAACTTACTCAGTGACTATTTTTTCCCGGAATCGTGGCGAATTTCGCATTGGTTTAACAAAGTCTTGCCGTCCCTTAATGAGATATTGCAAACGGACGTACCACCTTCCTGAAACAACGACAAGGGCAAATAAAATACTGAATTAAAATAATAAACACAACCAGTTAGACTGTAAATTGAAGGGCATTTACTAGCGAAGACGACGGTCATTGGTTAGTGATAGACCGACATTCCGGAATTCTAAAAATCATGTCAAATCTCCGGTCACAAGCTGTGAATTTTGTTCCATGTTACCTCTTGTGAGCAGGAGTTTGGAAAATTTGTATTTGTCACAGTATTTTCACTAGGGAATCAATACAAATAGCCTAAGTTGCATTGAATTAAAATAACCCACTCCGATCAGAAAGAGTGGCAGATATCTCGTCCGAAGGAGTTGCCATTCTGGTTTAGGCACTGGTTAACTCATCGCTCACCAGCTCTATAAATCAAAACATATTGATGGGTTAGATAGTGAATTCACACTGTAGGTTCATGAAATGTTCAGAATCCAAAGAGCTCCAGCCGCTTCATTTTTCGAGTGAAATCGTTCTTTCTGGATGTCACTCCCGTGCATATACCTTAGTAGATGTTCTCGAATTTGGATGATGTTTGGTTCATTTTATTCGTCTTTAGCGGAAATTTACGAAGCTAAAAAATGGGCACAGTATAATATTTTTAGAAGGAGAGTAATCCCTAGGTTTGACTGAATAATCGGATGCTTCGATTTAGGGTATTCCATGCCATACTAATCATATCGAAAATAATAACATGACTTAGAGGACACTTCTCCAAAGAGTTCAAAGAGAAGTCGTCGGGATTGGTTGTCCCTGAATATGGGGGATAAGATTGAAATGATCCACAAATTGATGAAACCGATTATGCATAGGATGCTACACTGATACTTTCTACGGTAACTGAATCGGATACTTCTAGTGGTGAATAAGTACTTATGGTATATCGGCCTAAGTGTACTCTGACTCTTTGCTTCTCTACGATGCCATATTTTTCATCTGGACTGTAATATGAAGCACTTTGCATAAGTAATTTTTCATTAGTCAGTGACAACACAAGGAACAACAGTGGTGTTATTCTAATTTGAATCTGTGATATATTTCACTTCAAGCCGATTGTAGCAACGGTGAACTCACTTTACTTTGTTACAATGAAGTTTGTGGAAGAGGGCAAGGAGTGTACGACTGTGACCTGCACGTGCACATACACGCACAACGCGGAGATTTTGTCACGTTTGTCCTACCAATCTGTTTCCCAAGATACCAAATCCTTCAAGGTCGAATCTACATTATTTGAATGGCCCTGATTCATCCCCAACATTCACACTTCTGCGGGGACTGATTTCAAGTTGCTCACAACTTGACGTATTAGCAGCGTAGGCGCATTAAGTGGGTGGCATGATTAATTGTCACAAGCTCATTAGTGGTTAGATTTAAGTCAACTTTAGTTGATTAGGATGCATACAGAAACATATATATATATATATATATATATATATATATATATATATATATATATATATACCAGGGTACAAGGGTCATCAAGTCCGACATTCCAAGTTGTAAGAACTAAAACTTTCACTTGATCTGATGTTCATTTGTGCAATTCTAACAATAACCATCTTCACTATCGCATTCAAGCCAGCAGGTAACTTCAGTCGATTCACCTAACATAACTACCTATCAACAGAATGCGTCAAATGTTACCATTGCGACAATTGTTCAGAAGTGACAAACACCACACCTGTGCGAGATTCTTGCCCTATTTGTGCCGTAAGTCGTACCTGACTCTTTATTGCCCATGCGAATCACTCATACTTTGTCAAACAGCATCGCTAAATTTGTCACCGGACATCATCTTCATTGAAGTGTTGAAGGATAATGATTACGACTTTGTTCATTTCAGTGGGGTCGTTTGACACCATTTGACTCACAAAAGAAGCCTGTGGTTATAAGACACTGTGTAAACGGAACATGCACATCAGGAACCGTCGAAGTACCAGATGAAGGAAGATTGGAAGGAAAATGCTGCCAACGAGATCTTTGTAACCAAGCACTTATCAAAGGTGCACAATTTGCTGTTACGGTGACCTTAAGTCTTCAAATCCTCCGTGTATGACCTGGAGCGGGGGAGAAAGATGAAAGTAGTATGATGAGTTGTTAGCTTAGTATTATTGCCGCGGCTTTGTTCGCAAATGCATATAACATTGAAAATCTAACTACCATATTTCCCGTAACACATACTCACATCCTGATGGAAGAAATGTTTATTACGGTTATTTTATTTCTCACCGTGCAAATAAATGTAATAAGATACTATTCTTGAATCTCTCCATGATGCCTTCATATTCAAGGTTGTCCGGTGCGTGTTCAGACAAGAAACATTATAAATTACGCCCATATTTATACTTTGTTCATTGGTAAACGAGATCGAGTTGTCATATTAGAAGCAATTCAAAAGGTAAGTCGTGTTCCGTAAGCTCAGTCAGTTCAAGTCAGTTAAATATTTCATAGTCCCCTAGAGTATACCTCCAGCCACTGTGAAACGCACGAAGAGTCATCGAAAAACTAGCACGGATGAAGGTATTTGTTGCACATAGCCCTTTTCCATGGCTGCTTGTGAAGATTATAGGATTTACGAATAACTGTAGAGGATTGAATTGGGTCAGCGAGGAAAAGAAATTAGTAACAGCATTACTTTTGCAGAGGTGAAAAAAGAGTTGATGTAATTGAAAAGGTTTATTTTGGGATGAGCACTGGATACCAGTTGATGAAATTGGTTCACCTCCGTTGCATGAGTTGTTGAAAGGATCTATCCGCATTAGGCACACCAAAATTTGTGTCTCCAACATAAATCAGGAAGGATGTTGGGGTCGAACCATTCAAAAACACTCATAATAGAAAGTAGCTATAAAATTGTTTGCTCATGAAGTCGGGTTCCCGGGGGAGGGGGTGTAGGGGCGGGTGCTGACGATGAGAAAACTTAGTTTGACGTTGATTATACGCCACATGTGTTGGTTCCACAGTCAGTCAGTACCTTAAAATAGTTAACTGTGCGCCTGCAATCGAGAACGAAATTCTAACCGGCCGCCTATTTTAGTTCGAAAATGATGAACGAGAATAGAGCAGGGGTGTGAGAATGTGAGTGAGTGAGCGGAAATCGTGATGATCTGCCACCATAGCCTTTTCGGCACCAATTTTTCAGGCACTAAGAGGGCTATCGATGAACAAACATGGGACATATTCGGATAGATCAGTTTTTCGCACTGAAATTTAAGACTGCTTCGCTGAACAGTCAGGATTTTTCTTTTACGCTTAACTGAGGACTGTATGGTAAAAAAGGTTATTCACCATTGTTGCATTTAAATCACCACTGGCAGGGATAACAATGAGTTGGGCTAGTCACATATATACATATATATATATATATATATATATATATATATATATATATATATATATATATAAGTATACTCGGAGAAGAGATGAAATCTATCACAAAGATCTGTTAGGGATAAATGTGAACACTTGAGTTTACTTTAATTGAGGCAACTTGAATGACTCATGGTTTTCCTAGACGCAAAGAAGTTGTTCTTAGCAATTATTCATTGAGTTGTAGTATGCTGGCCGCAGTGTTCTTCGTAGGGTTTTGTACTTGCACGATCTGCAGAGACACAGAAAGAAAACTCCGTGAGCCGGAACTCAGCAAATACACAAGCAAGCATCAACACTTACACTGATACCAGTGGACGTAGTGATCTGTCCGAGCGCGTTTTACAAATCATGGGATGCTCAGCCCTTGAAACTTGAATGTGAAGAATGTGGACATTTTTATAGCTATTGTGTAGCCCCGACGTAATCCCAATTCCCTTCATCGACAAGGATGAACCATCTCCGTATATTAAAACAGATATTCAGATATAGTTGCGAGTGATCATGAAATGAATCACAATTGAATTGAGCCAGTGCATATAGATCAAAATAGTCCGTTATATCTCTGAGTCTTTTTAGTTGAACTCAGTGATGCTCTCACAACACTGAGCATAAAACCGGTTGTGGTTCTTTACTGGTATAGACTGTAGGTGAAGTTCTACCAGTGTCATTGGCAAACTCCCCAAGTGGAAAAATGGCTCAGGAAATCTGAAGCAGATTCATGGATGTACTTACTTGTTCTCTGTAGGCTCGCATGTCCACAGTTCGGCCAATGATATACTCTGTGAAATCTATTATAGTCGGGCTGCACAGAAAAAAACTTAAATACGTGCATTTTGTATAATCCACAACTCGTTATAAATCGATGTGTCTTCTCGTCATTACATAGGCCAAGCACCGAGCAACAAGAATCTTATGTGGTAGAGAGGGGATACATTAGTAGTTATAACATATTTTCCGATGCGAAATATCAGGAAGACCAGCTGACGTGTGTGTACCAAGGTATCTGGGGGAGAGTTGCTTGTGTAATTCTGTTTACCGGTTGATAAGTTTAAAGATCTGTTTCCTAAGAGGTATCAATGAGCCATGACTGATTATCATTAAACAATGCAACTGAAGTTTGAAGTCCCGTTTCCAGAGACCGGGGTTCTTTTCAGGGAGGTAAACCAGCACGATATGGGTGACAAAGTTATGGGCGTAAATAGGCAAGATAGGTTTGGGGTCCGAAATATTCTGAGCTCATGAATGTAGAGAGAGAGAAACGTTTCAGCTTGTCAACATGTGGCTGAATGTATGAAAACCACCGGAAAATGCTATTATCTGTGGTTGCTTGGTACGTGACAGCGCTAACTCAGGAGAGTGTATCGTTTTCGATAGTCACATTGTCTGTAAGGAGACTTGAACTTAAACGAGTGCAGCTGTATTTCAAGCATTCAGATAAGTTCGGTGTAGGACCGGACTGGGTGGAAAAGTGTTCTTTATTGGACAAATTTGCCCAGATGAAATAGAAATCGGAAGAATTTCAGAAAGTTTTGCACAGAAACTCATCGTCTGTGTTTCGAAAACAAATACAGAACAGATGGAAGAAAGATTGCTAATACAACTTGGAAGTATGCCTGGGGGAATAACTGCGCCGTGCAACAGTCTAGAAATGTTGACGAAAGATTTGGAAAATATTTTAACTCATTGCAATACACTATTTCGAGAAAATTATTTAAAAGTTAGATAAGCACTTTTGGGGCATTTAGCAGATTCGTATCGGGAGACAAATGCTGGCCGAAAAAAGGAAGTACAATCAAGGGACTTCACTTTTCTTTGGTAAGTTGAATGAGCAAAGTTGCAGCGTCTAAATTGCAACTACTTATATGATACGCAAATTGCGAAACGCTGTGAGGGAAGTTCTTTTACGACAGAATTCTCTGTCCTTTTCAGTGCAATAAATGTAATGTATGTTGCGCAAACGTGTTTTTGATAATTGTTAAATTAGTGACCCTTGGAAAGACAAATATGCTTACAGGTCTCTGTAAGTCAGAGATAGTACTGAAGCTCCAAATAGAAGTCCCTGCTTCCATTAAGGAACGGGCTCCGTACGCGAGAAGTGCAGAATGAAGACCATACAGACCCGAGTCGAAGTACTCTCTGGCGGTGACAATGAGCGTAATGGTATCTTCATTAGAAACCAACTCGATTGCAATAATCTTTTAGGATAAATGGTAACGCAGACTGAGCTGGTTAAAACAGAATTTCCGCTAAACGTCCAGTCTCTTTAAAAAGACTACATACAATACGCGAAGAAAGGTTCCGGTGGTAAAGTAAACTTGTGGAAAGAAAACCGATGAAATCATGAAGCTTGAAAGAAGAGAATATAGGAAAATAGCAAATATAAGCCAAAATGAAATCCCCAGTATGACCTTCATGATTTTTGCCTTAAAAAGAACAACCGCGTAACTGCGATAGACGAGGAAATGCATGAACAACTTCCGCTGCGCCTCAAAATTCTCATGTCCATCGATTCTCAGTTGATTTGTGCAACGCACTGTCAGCACATTCACTGAAAATACAAATCAGTTTTGAAGAATGCCACAAAATGTGGAACTTCCGGAGCAGTTACAGTGGAAGCAACCTTATGTGTATCTGATACCCATTTCTGGTATCTCAAACGCCCTACGTCCTTAGTATAGGTGAAAAGTTCATGCCACATATATCATGTAAATAAACGAAAAGTCTCTTATCGTATATTTATATTTCAACGAGTTCCAATCAAACAGAAAACGACGTGCATCCGCACACGCACACAAAAGCTCATCTGTGTTCCTATATTAATAACTACATGTTTATCAGCTGGATTTAATGCACTTATTTATGAAACAAAGATTGTTACTTATTAGCGACTTTATATTTCTGACATGTGCTGCATAAAATACGATTTTTAATGATATTATCATCTATCGGTACTGTTTCACATCCACGGTGAGTGTATAGTGATTTGTTGCTGTTCAATAATCCATTCAACTAGCCGACCATCCTCTTTCAGAGTGCCTCAGTTTAAAGTCAAAAACCTAAGTTGTGATGATTGATAAAACAGAGTAAAAACATTCTTTATTTGAAATAAGTGTCACTCACTTTTTCTAGGTATGTGTGGTGCACGAAATACTATCCGACTCACTCTGTGTCACAGTCACTATTTTTTAAACGAACAGTCTAAGGCGATTAACTATAGCACGTGGATGACTCAACGAACTACCGTATCAAATATGCACAAGAATCTCAAACAAGGCCCAAGCAAAATCGATCGGTCTTGAATAGCATGCCTCTTTGGATCGTGAAATGTGATTCAAACTACCCCTTGACGAATGGCAAAAATGGTTCAACCATTTGGAGAAGAAACAACCTTTTCAGCTTCAATGGATTCCTAGCCATGTTGAGCTGAGCAGTATCCAACTTACGCGTGGTTAGTGAACAAAGTTCACTCCGGTTGTACTCTCTAATTAGAAATAATGAATACTTATTTGTCAAACTAGAAGAGTGGCGAGACACCAATGATCAGCCGAGCTAAAATAAAGCGATTTATTTGCATTCAAATACTCAGACATACGTCAGTTTTGCAAGAAAATTTACAGTATGACACTATTAATAAATCTTTGGGCCGGCCATGAGGAGATTCTTCCGTGACGCCTCAAACAAATTTTCAGTTTCAAAGAAGTCGAGAAATTCCTCGAAAGTGAGTAAAATACTTCAGGATACAAGCACTCATACTGTCTCTACTAAATATGCAGTCAAAAAAGATGCGATCATTGCCTCGTACTACTGATCGTCGTGTTGAAGATCGAGAGGAAAGTGTCAGAAATCAAATAACTTATCATGTTGAATGGACAACGTGATATTAGACGAAGAGAATAAGTTCCACTTCGACACCTCTGATGAATTCATCTAGCACAGACATGAATTTATTATTAGAAGCTGGACTTCAGTGGTAGAGCCGTTGGCGACGGTCTGGGAAGAGATTTTTGAGTACGGAAAATCTCAGCCAATAGCTATAGCATAGAAAAGTACGGATGAATCCTTGATCAGAACATCAAATGAATTCCATTCGAGATGATTCCGAAAAAGGGACTTAATCCCACGAAAGTCCAACTTGAAGGCGTAGGTATGCTCAAATTCAACCTCGAAGAATAGGACAAAACAGAACTGCGAGCCATTCGGAAAATATTTGTAAGCACTGTAAAACGATGTGTCCTAGTCGTCAACAGTAGAGACCATTTTTTCGTAACCGGGACTTCATTTTGCCGTTCTTTCAGGAGCGGGTTTAATGGCATTTCCAATCCTCTGAAGCACGTTATCCGGAATCATTTGATTTATCTGTGTAGAGCTTAAAATCTTCTTGCGTATTTACTACTTCAGTTTAATCTGTATCGAAGAGACATAAATGTAAAAACCATACACTGAACCAGAAATGAGGCTGCTTAAAGAAAGCGATACGACAGGAGAACAATGCTACCACGTACAGATTTGCATTACTCTTTTGCGCGTGACATTGCATGTAGTTTAGCTCTTTTTGCTAACTTGTTTGCTTGAGGCTTACTCGCCGGCTACGGCCGTACGAAGAAATGCAGTTCCACGGTTGCGCGTTCTACCACCTAATGCGAACGCAACAAGTACCATGTTTCCAAATTCCATGCATAATGCATGAAGAACTGAGTAGCTTATCCTTTACTCGATACCATATCTCACATGAAGATCTGGTAAACTGCCCTATTTAAATGACATCAACGTGGCCTTCATTTATAATCGTCTTCTTCAGTCCATCTATCTACGGTCTGTATTTAATGGTAGGTGAAAAGGTACCAATACTTTGTACAACCAAGGTCGTACTGTTTCCTTTAAAAATTCCATCAGACGCCTTCTTTTTGCTGTAGGTTCCTTTTTTGTTCGCCATGGTGAAGATAGTGGAACTTAATCCATTGTGATAATTTTATACTATATTAATACAGATCAAGTGTCTTCTTTTGTCCCTAGCTATTTTATATGCACATAAGTGTCGATATATTATCATAAAATGAATAAACAAATGTTTATACATTCAGGGCTGTGGTTTTTGTTGTTGTTGTTGTTGTTGTTGTTAGGTCGTTCTTTTTCAAAGTCCACGATGATAACCGTCGGTCCACCGACAGTCATGGAGTTATGTATTAGGCTTAGAATTACCAGTTTGTTCGTCTACAGCATTCAGATTTCATGATTGCAGTCCCAACGCGGTTGTTTTCATCAACCGAGAACTGTTGTCATGTGTAATAAGTAACGGAATAATTTGATACAGGAAATGAAACTACTACCTACGGCTTTGGTTAACATTATATTGGAAACGCATATCGTGAAGGGGAAACTTTCGCCCACTATTTCTGTGCTACTCCAATGGAACGTGTAGTGCTTACTTCTTGAACTAGTTTGTCGTAGATCGTGGCTTCCTGTGAGAAGGCATTCAGCCATATATCTATCTGCATTGAAATACATATTATCGAACTCAGTCTCCGCCAAGTAGAACTGGACTCTCGAAAGCTAACATGCTTTTAGACCATTTTACGGGATTTTATCACCCCACCATTTGCGAAGCACTACGATCCATCACTTAATGTATTAGTGGCAACAGATGCTTTTGATTACGGTAGAGAATCTCATCCTCCATTGGCTAGCGGATGCTTCCAGTAGGCTAGTGTACACGCCTCGACAACTTCAGCTCAGCGACATTGTGGCCTAATTGGGAAACAAGCTTTGATCATTTGATTTGCAGCACGCAAATTTTACAAAATGATCTAGAGCAGAAAGCACACCGTACAAACCGACCACAAGCCACAATTTGCAATTTTTAACATCAAAACGGGTATCCCTCCAGAGTTGAGTAACGATTCTTTTGAGATTCAACTATCAGCTTCGAAGTAAGTACTTTTCGGGGATGGGATATGCCAGAGCCTTGCCTACTGAATCTACTGATTTTGAAAATGAGGTTAGAACGTTGTTCACAAAAGCTACTTCCTGCAGGACAGTAACGGTGGACTTGATCAAAATACTTTCTACGCTGACGACGCAATGAATACCTTTCCGAAATACCGTTTGCCAGAAAAATTTCTGAAACGGTGCTATCAGGATTTCTATGAGCTGATTCCCTATCGGCCCTAGATAACTGTCGTTTGTTCAGTGAGGCTAATTATCCTGGAGCTAAGCAAATGTGATGCTTCAGGACAGCTTCGCCGGGCAAATCAACTAGATGAAGTATCTGATGCGCAGCTGCGTACTGTAGCATTTTGTAAATCAAGACTTTCAAGAACTAGTTTGAGATTGTGTTAGGAATTTTCCAAACTACTTTCGTATGCTGAAACACAGTCATGGTCATTTGAACAGAAGCAATGTAGCCTCATCCCTACTGAACTTTCTGGACCAATTCGTAATGTCCATCTCCTAATTACGGCTTTTTTAATCGAACTGTTAACCAGCAGATTCATTTGAGGATGCGTACCGAAGGCATGTACTAAGATACTCGGAAGAACAACAGCCAGACAAAGGTACTAACATGATTTTTTCTCAACTACAGGATTACTTCTAACCAAAAGTTTCACGCATTCCTTGTTGGTAATAACATTAGACCGCAAGCAATCAGTTTTCAGTGACTCTTTCACCAGAGTAATTTACTCTAATGATATCTCCGCAATTTTTCGTGCCAACTAATGAGATTCTTGTTAAAGCTTAAGCCGACTGTATTATCTTCATTTTGACTGGAACAGTTTCTTCAAACGTAAACTTGAGTGTGATTGCGCACTGCCCTATGCCCCTTGTTTGATTTACAGCTATCACGTAGAACACTCCGGCGTGAAACACCTCCGTCTCTCGTAAAGAAGACGAAATGGAAGCAGGAGTAGTCGACCACAAAATCGAGTGGTCAAATGATACTACTAGCTGATAAAACATGGTTCAATCCTACAAAGCTTCCATACAAAGTTCTGCACCACTTTTCCTGGTAATTCTCAGTTTTGCTTAAAGTGGAATCACTGAATGCAACCAAATATTTTTAATGTAAAAATATAATCAAGGTCAAAAAATGTTTTTCGCCAAGTACGGCTGGAGAGGATTGTGTAGAATTTGGTAGGTAATAAGTCTTCAAAGAGAACGGGCCATGCCAGATGCACAACTAATGATAATGTTCACAATAATCAGCTAGGTGTAAAAGTGAATTGCCAAATTATTTCATCAATTTTCATCAAAGCGATGGGACTTGGTGCTATGGTGACCACGTATTCCATAGCTTTTAGGCTTTGAACAGCGCAGATGCAGTAAGTTGTTCAATCAGAATGGGAATTTACCGTGCCATAACATTTCATGGCTTTTGTAGTAGGTTACTTTGATTGACTTTAGGGAAAAGATGAATGCAATGCTTCAAGATCTTACCATTAGGAGTCACCCTCAAATCCCTGTTTCTGTTTAATTTAAGTTATAAAAATGGAATATCTTTATTCTGATATTGCCCTATCTTGGATTTGATGGTAAATCATAGTGGAAGGTGATTGACAAGAAGGCCTTGTCAATACATTTCGCGCTATCAGTCTGTCACAGTTTTTTCAATAAGATACATCAATATTAGGGTAGGTGGGATGAAGTTTTCATCATCCATGTGTGGCTAGACCAATTGTTCAGCTGATTCCTCTCACTACGCTTGACTGCCAAATGCCTGCTACTTCTATGACACAAATCACTGAGACTGACGGAAGCTAAATAGGCTTTGATAATGTAGTCTTCTATTCGTCCATCGAATGGAAATAACCTGTTAGTCAAACCATAAAACTCGTTCAATTATTCTGGTGTTTTTCCCGATAGTGTGAGAGGTGGAGAGCAACGTTATCCTGTCGAGCTTTACTGATACAGACCAACGAGAAGGAAGGTCTTCCCACAACAATGACCATGATCAAAAATGTTAGTACAAATTTATGATCAAAAATGTGATCAAGAGATGGATTTATTGGTCATGTAATATTAATGTTAGGACGGATAGAGAGAGAAGTTCAGGTAATATCTACGATCATCAGTCATCAATTTCTCTTGCAATAAGCCCAACGAATGTGATTATGACACTCAGTATATTCACTAGAAGCCTCATAGAATAGCACACACATTCGAAGAAATGTAACAATTTGGCCATCCGTTTCGTGTGCTCTTAATCATTTGCTAATGCTTATTGTATATGTTTGTACTAATTCCAAACAATAGACACTTGTGCGCATTCAAACGAACAGAAAGCCTCATTCGCGCTAAAAATGCGCGACATAATTTTGACCAAAATGGGGTAAGAGACAAATCAGGATGAAAACGCAGGTCACTGCCATGGTAACACGAGGTGTGTAACCAGTGTCTTTTGCATAAAGAGTTCAGGATTTTTCTGGTGACTAATAGCTATTTCTGTGATCTTTAGCAAGCTTCGACCTCTCGATCTCGTGATGATCCGGAATGCACTAGTCAGGTCAACACAGAAACCTGAACTCAACAAATGACGTGCCACTGAACTAGATGGTAATTTTTCGGCACGAAGACTCCCATTGTTATGGACGTGCTCGCACTTTTCATTAGAAATATGGCGTTCTGTCCTTCCAAAATACCTCATACGGCAGGTACATTGAAACTGGTGACTGCAGTTGGAGGTGGCATGAACGTCCAGTCTGTCTAAGTTTTTGCGGCTGAGACAAGGAAGAGTTTCATGCACTATCTTCAATTTGGCTGCGTAGAAAGTGCTTTCGACTGCAGTTGCCAGTCTGCTACTCATTTTAGTCAACAAATTATTATCTTAGAGGGGTAGATGGGTGAATACGCCTTCCTTCCTTTTCAATAGACATCTTCGTTTGGGATCTTGTCGGGAAGTGTACCTTCAAATGAAGGCTGCTGGACAATCATTGTCCATAAATGTATTCGTCAGTATTTCTGTTTCGGTGGAAGTCACTTCTGGGGTATACAGCTGTTGTAATCGGTCAGTATTGTTCTTATCACACTCATTTAGTAACCCATGGGACACAAGTTTCAAAAATGTAGGTATTTGGTGATGGTATTCGCGCGTTTGTCGAACGGTGTATGTCTCTGCAAACATTCCAGTCGAAAACACTTCCCAATCGTCAATTTACCGGATGTCTAATTGAAACGTGGGACAAATAAAAACTGAAGTACATGTAGTATTAGGTGGAGGACAACCCTCTACTGGTATCTGTTGTGTGGTTCATTCAGTCACATGATACTGAGAAACTTACTCGTGTGTCCACTCATGATTTAATACCATTCCATTCGCTTTACACTCGCGAATCCGATACCTGCCCGTACCATACTCTGCACAGCCATAAGCTACCAGTCACTAGTGGCCTACTTCGTTTAAGAATGATATTGTTTGACAGCTTTTGTTGGCTTCAGACCGTCTTGTGCCCGCGCTTGCCGTAGGCTGATTCAGATTATACGTTCGTCCGCAAAAGCGCGGCTTTGTTCTGACCACCTAATTCGTGATACAACAGCATCCATCTAAGTCAAGGACTATAGCGTCCTCACACGTGGATTTGAGACAGACCTTGTGGAAAATTGGACCGCGTGAGAAGATAAAACCGCCTTATTTTTAGTCCGTTAGCTATCGATAGCCAGGTGACGAAAATCAACATTTACATGCCCACGCAGTTTCAGTGTCATCGGTAGTATGAGAGATTATGTGTACTCGTGGTTGTCACTGATTACTTCAAAATGTCTTTCTGTTAGTTGGTATGTGTACAGTTTCTTATTGTTTGAACTTAATTTAAACACGTAATGCGTTTTAGCAGCTGATTGACAGCACGCGAAACTGATCGCTAATATCAGTTATCCCTGCACTGTTCTTCCTGCTCTACTGAAATGGGTCAAACGAAAAGCAGATTCAGATAATGACATCCGGGAATTGATAAGTAATAACGAATTCTGAACTGATGCCAAATAGGACCAGTAGAATTAGTGACATGCATGCAGGAGACAGAATAAAAAGGAGTTATATATGTCGTTAAGTCGAGTGGCACGCGCTCACAGTGAAATTAACCTCTCGATAAGAAACTATACACGAATGATAAGATGGAATGCACTAATTCTTTGCTTGACTAATGGGTTGAAATATCAGCTCCAAGGAATATCACGTATGACCCGAACATGGTAATAGTTGTGTGACGCATATGACAGAAACTGGGTTGTTCATGATAGGTCTTTGAGTGACACTTGGACCATTTGAATCACAGGGGAATCATTCCATTTCACTTATACCATTCAAATGAATCAAGGGTCCTTGTCACAGTGAATTCCCTCAGTCAGTCTTAGCCAAACAATGTTTTGCTTTCCGTCGGGGAGCACTGAAGCAGACGAAAAACTAGACCAATTGCTTCCTTCTGGTTTGAAGTTGTAAAATTGTTTTGGCATTCTGTTATGGGCTACAGGACAATAGATTCCTTCGCCGCTGGCCAAACTTGTGTCACGGATAAGCGAGTGCCTGATCCATACAATTTAGGCACAAAATTCAAGGGCCAATTTTCCTGTTCCAGTACCCACTACTGTGGTTATTACGCCATTACATTTATCTAACGGAAAGTCTACTTGCATTTTCTCCCTAGATGTCCCATCATTCAAGTACCTAGGCTCTACACTGCTTATGAACGTTCAGGTGAGGGATGAAGTAATGTTGTAGATAGACAGCGCAAGGAACGCTTTTTTCCGGCTACGACGAGCGTTGTGAACCCGCAGTGAAATTAGCCTTCGGACCAAAGTGCGTATCTACCTTGACGCTATACGCCCTGTACTCGGTTACGGCTGCGAAACCTGGCCACTGACAGCTGAAGATACTAGAAAGTTGGAGACGTTTGATCACTATGCCAGAAACTTGTTTCGAAGACAAATTGGCGCGACAGAGTATCCAGCGATGGAGTTAGGAAACGGTGCTGCGAAACTGACCAACTCTCCGACTTCGTTGAGGGTCGTCGACTGCGGCGGCTGGGTCATGTCCTACGGTGTCCCGAGACGGAACTAACTAAACAAACACTCCTTCCCGAACCCTGATCTGGATGGCGCTGTCAACGTGGTGGCCAGCTGAAAACTTGGATCAACACTATCGAGAAGGATGTAGGGCGCCTATGCTTACGGTCAGTCCATGGTGCCCACCAATGGGAGAAAAACCGGATCGCGATCTGCACCGAACTCGCTTCCAACCGCAGCGCGTGGTCAGCCATGATATGAGATATTTATGGGGCCGACTCATCCTCTAGCACTAAGTACAGTAAATTCTCCCATGCCATTCAGAATTGAACACGCAACCTTCCGTAAATTCTCTGTGTGCGGATTAACATGATTGTTGCCCGGTAATTTTGGGACTCGCAGACGAATGAACCCCAGGTCCCAATGCAGAGAACACAGGCTCGCTTTACTACGTGTACAATAAGACAAATTATCCAACCATTACAATAACATACCTCAAACTGTGGGCAAACAGACCACAGAATCAAGACTGTCAACAAAAGCTCGAAAATGCTCAGGAAACAACGGACAGGAAACACTGGAGATGGTAATACAGGAGTGTGCCAAGTGGTTTACAAGGAAATTCCCTATTTACGGGAGGCAATTTGACCAGTCAACCGTCATAAAAGAAGTAATTATCTGAAGGAACACGTAGACAAACGTGGTGAAGAACAAACGGAATAACATTGATATGGAAAGATAACATGGTCATCAACGGGTTGGCCGGAGTTCAGCCATTCTCACGGATAAGGCCGGTGAAGAGAGAAAGATGATTACATCCAAACATTTGAGTCTTGTCAAGTAACTAAGGCAATTATGACCTAATAACAAAACGGATAATGAATACACGTGGCTCAGTGCCCAAAGCTTCCAAAACAAGGAAGGAAGCCTACTGAAGTGATGAAATCGGTTTAGAATCAGAATTCACGACGAACGTATAAGACAGACAATTAGAGGAATTACATTTAAGTTCAACTGACATCTGTCACAGAAACAAGGCCTAAACTGCTTGACCCAATGGGATTGAACAAATAAATTAGCACACGAGCTTGGAAGCGAAGGGGTGGTGATCGGCTTGGAAAATAGTGGTTAAAAAGTATGGGAAACAAACAAATATTTTGATAAAGACAACCATCGTGATGGATAGCATGGAACCTGGACTAAACCTGTTTCAAGGAGTTTTCCTATATGGAGAACCAAATTTCCACGTTTTACTTCAACATATCTTTAGCGATGAATTATCGCGATGCGGCCACTCGGGTGCGAATAAGTCTAGGGTCCAATAAATATCACACAACTGTTAGTCAAACAATGCACAGTAATATTTCTGGTTTGAATCCACAGACTAGTCTTGTCAGTCCCTTTCCAAAGAGACGAAGGTACACGGCTGAAAGAGTATGAAAGTGCTTTTTTGATGTTTATGTAGAATATATTGATGGCAAGAGGAGCCAGCATCACATAGGCACATTTTTTGTAGGGTACACAATAAACGACTATGAAAGAAGCGTCCATATTCACATGGAACCCTGTATCAACCAATCACGTTAAAATTGAGGTTTTAATGGGAAAGAACACTTTATAGCTTAGTTAGTGCGTGTTTCTCTTCAATCTGGGTTCTTCGTTGTTGTACCGTTTCACTTGCGTAAGATACATCCTAAATACATAAAACGGTACAGAATCGTTGATGAATTCAGCATCGATATCTTATATTTTTTCGGAAGATGTACTCAAGAAACACCTCGAAACAAACAACATATGGTAGGATTGAACGTGTTTCCAATTTTCTTCCACCGTTGTTCCTTTAAGAATATTTTTGGGATATTACCCATAGATGAAAAGTGGCATGCAGCATCAGGTAAATATACCTTGGTAGAGGGTATCTTTGAGAGAGTTTTCCCGTGAAATCCCAGGGGTGAGAGGTTGCGGGCTGTTAGAAAAAATAGTTTGACGCCAAATATACACCACATGTGGTAATTCCAGAATCAGCCAGTACCTGCAGTGGCTTGCATTTGTCGAAATAACTGCTTGCGTCACTACAGAAAATAAGCCAGTTCTAACCGCCTGACTATCGTAATTTATAAATAAGTGAAAAAGCCAGGACATCGGTAGGGGAGTAGTTGTATCAGTTTGTGGGTTAATTGGCGGGAATCGTGATGTTCCACGATCATAGTCTCTGCAGCACCAAATTTTTAAACATTGTGAGGGATATCGACAAACGGACGTTAAACCCAGCTTGGATGGACCTGTTTTATGCACTCAAACTACAGAATTGGCTCAGAAGAAGTCAGAGTTTTTCTCTTGCCTTAAAAACCGGTTGACGATTACGGATAAAACTGGAAACGATATTTGCAAGCATTGCTTTAGCACTGATGACGTGAAATCGGTTGGGGTTGTTTACATTACAAAGAGAGAGAGAGAGAGATAAAAGCCCAATCTCTATGGGAAAGAAACCTTAATAACCGCGGCAAACATTTGTGAGAAACTTCTGTCAAACGGGTTTAGACTGTTACGTATCACACAAGAAATGAGTTCAGATAGTTCATCAAACTTGGACTGAGGAGATTAGAAAATTTCTCTGGTTTGGCAGTTGACCAATTAGAAAAAGTGTAAACATTTGTATCAAACTGTTAACTTGAATCGATTCTCAGTCAGTGTGTTGTACACCTTTGACGTCCTCATAGTCAGCATAACTTGCTGCTGAAACGTGTGGTGTAAAGCCGTAATCATCGACGTAGGTAATGTCAAGAAAAACTCCATATTTGCATTGCGTTAAGCATCTTTACCTCAGATATGACTAATATTTGGTGTTAATATAACTTTTGAGTGTGACGTCTCGTGTAACAAAAGGGGAAACATCGACTATCACGTAGTGAAGTTTCAACAGGTTCTGCAGTAGTATACAAACGTGTCTCAGAACATGTAACTTGGTAACTGTGTGGGCATGTGAGTTGATTTATATTCCCGCAGGAAGATTTTAATTTCTGGCTCATATGTGTAATGCAGTACAAAGCAAATTCTACTATTAATAGTCAATGTAACTGTAAGTGATCGCTGTTCGTTTATCTCGCGCGATTATTCCGTCGAGGTTTTCACGTTTTTACCACCGTAATTCAACCAAAAGTAAACACAACTATGGTGGGTATGCTGGGTAAACAGAGTGGAGGATGAATCTGTTCTGAAATTGCCACATTCTTATGTGCAACAGGAAGTAAGAGTGTCCTGGAATATTCTTATGCTGGATTAGGGACGGGGATTTACGACACTGTATTCTGGTCGCACTGTGTATTAATTTATCTTCTTGATTGGAGATGCCGGGTCTTCCATCATTGAAATATGTATTTTTGGGGCTTTTTCTGTGAATTATCCGATAATTAATGCTCCCAATTAACGTTAAAACAGTGGACTAGAGCTGTGGCTTAAAATCTAAACTTATGTGCCCTTGCGGTTCCACTTTGATCCCCTTTACGGGGATACCTAGAAAATTCGGTCACAGTGAAAGTTTGCATCGCCATCGCTATAACAATATAAGTTATTAACGAAGTGCATCCCTGCTCATATTGATGCAAACTGGACTAGATATTGAACCTATATAAATGTAATCTAGAATAATTTATGTGGTACTGTTTATTTTTTTTTAACTAGATTTCATGATTACTTGCTTACTTTGCTCAGAGTTTCACCTCGTCAACCAAAGCCACACATATTCAACCATCCACAACCCAGCAAATGACTAACAGGAATAAGAGAAAACCTTGATGAATCTATATATATATATATATATATATATATATATATATATATATATATATTGTGAGTTTGCGTGCAAATCCTCAACACTTAGTTAGGTTTAGCTGTTTTCTGCCGTTTCATATATCATAGATCTACGTTTATGAGAATGCCCCCGAGCATTTATTTCGCATTCGTATGAACATTTTCTTCATGCAGAAAACCAACTCTATGCAAGACTGCATATTCTGAGGAGTCACTCTCGAATTTTTCGAACAACCACGTGATTTCACCTATCCTAAAAGCAGTTTTCACGGATTGTGTGGTTCAACCTGACTGATATATTGTTGCGGGATTTCCTGTGGCATCGGTTTGCGTGAATTTCAGCTATCGCTTGATCAGATCGGGAGTTTGGCTTAAAACAAACGAGTAAGTGCCCATAGTAGAAAGACTAATTCGATTACCAAAATTTGGATAGCTTTCATCGTTTTCGTTTTTTTCGTCCCAAGCCTTTTTTCCCTCCATTTACAAAAGTACATGCTATTGACAAAGAAAATAAGTCGCAGTTCCCGGTATGTAACCACCTTCCAAAGACCCGAAGAGTGCTACGTAGCCGGAGGTTATCATTATATATATATATATATATATATATATATATATATATATATTTATATACGAGTCCCTCGTGATTGACTCTCATCAGCTGGGCTCTGTCTGTGTACACATCAAAGCTTACGAACCTATTAATTTAAATGTCATTAAAGAAGTGTCAGAATCAAATTTATTTGTAGTAACTATCAGTTCAGTACATCGCTGTGGATTTGTCACGTTCTTACCATGAGTATATTAAAGGCTTAACCATTTGCTCCAACAGGCAGTCATGCTGTCTATTGAGGAAAATATTTACTTCAATACTGATGATTGTGAATATGTATGATTACATCTAGGCTATTTTTGGTCCTTGATTTTTATCATTACTTGCCAATCTCTCTCTCTCTTCCTTGAGAACTTGTTTTGCAGAATTTAGTGAATAATCCGGCTAAAAGTCCACTTCTCCATTTTGATTGTAGATGGAGAATTCAGGAAAATAACACCAGATTCATGGTCCTGCTCGGTTCTCTAGATGCAGTGGTTTTCATCAACGCTTCAGACGCACACCAGTATTTACTTATGTTTTGTGAACAGTGTGAAAGTGTTCCCAATATTTGGTTTTCCAAGTTTTTCTAATAAAGGGAAATTTTAAATGTCTTATCGCGTTTTCCTGATGACTTTCATTGCTCCATCCTAAGAGTTAAAACCACGGCTCATTCTTCCTCTTGTTCCGGATAGTACATACTTTTCCCACCCTGCCAAGCATCTCTGGCCAAAAGATATGGGAAACACTATCCGCGAAGGTGATATTCAGCGTGAACATCACTTAGGTCGGGAAGACGTACGGTACCAATCTAGTTAATTCGCATTCATTATACAAAGGACAGTACATTGAAAATGAAACAGCTTCGTAGTAGGAAATCAGATGTGAACGGCTTAGGATACACTATCGAGTCAAATAGATATAATCATTGTTTGAAACGGAAGAGGAATGTAACATATTCCATTGTCACTGCTAATGCATTCTGATTGCATTCCGGATAGTTCAGCTACCACGTTTGTCTGCAGATTAAGGGGCCTGTAGTTTGGCTTCCTTGACTAGCTATGTCTGAGTAGTATCTTCGAACCAGAAAGAACTGATTAAATATTCTGGATGTTTCGTGCTGGAATTCAGCCTCACATTTATACGGACAAATAGATCGAAAATCATCAATGTGACTCACGAAAGCTTACGAAAATTCGCAACAGTACCACAAGAATGAGGGCAAGGTATTCGATAATTAAGGGAAATGGTACGGTTTTCCTTTTTTGCAGCAGTCTGCATCAGTGATGACAGAATTCAAGTAGTACCACGGTTCTTTCTTACCGAGTAATCTTTAGTTTCCTATTTCCAGTCCCATATCACATAGCACATCGGCTCTGCCCGAAACGAACAGCCCCTTTCGATGCCTTTGGTACCCTTGTTAGGCCGGCCAAGCTGCACCTACAAATAAGACTGTTCTTAGCCCATATATTTTGTCTTTAAACGAAATACGTTAGACGTAACATTCGGATCCATTTAATTTTATCCCACTGCATCTCAAATTATTGCTTTCATATTGACTGGAAGATGAAGTAAACTGACATGGATAGGTAACCGCCAGATTCGAGGTCGCCAATTTAGTGTTTATTTAATGTAAGTTTTGGTGCTTCATGACACATTTACTAAGCCTTGGCTCATGTAGCTCTTTAGCAGATAGCACACGTGCAACCTTCCGCGGAATAGTATTTTTCTTGCCTACGGCAGATGTTCGCGTTGTTGGGGGAAATTATGCGTTTTCTCACTAGTCTATAAGACGTGCCAGATAACAGTTTATCCACTCAAACATACGCCTTCAGACTATTGTCATATACATCAGGTTGTATCAATAATGTTATGTCTCAATACTGTATGATTGGGGCTTTGTTGCAAGTTCTATAAGTCCCTACTTCTCGTTCTGACACACTATGCTCTGTCTATATGGCATCATTGCTAAATTCGATCTTCCAGCATCTTTAGCCCTTGGACTTAGAGGCAGAGGAAAACATCCCGTGCACATACCTACTGACGCTGTAACTGGGAGTGACTGACAATTATTCATCTGCAAACTCTCGATTTATAAATACTTTGTTTTGAGTTCTACGGGCAAGCTTCCTAATCATACTCAAGTCTGGCCTTTTGAGGAGTTCGCAGTGGTTACTAACTTCACGCGTTATAATTACATTCAACATCTTTGGACATCGAGTGCTATGAATACTAGGTTTGCGACAAAGTCGATGATGAAAATTCCGCCCACAGTCATTGCAAAGTGTGTATGGAGAGTATTGAGATGTCCGATTCATTCGATTTGCATTTTTATTGCAAGTTACCCACAATCCGCGGTTCGTCTAGTTTATGATACTGAATTCGACATCGTCTTCTGTTTCGTTTCTTGCTCATGCATGAAGACAAGGGAGGAAGGTGCAAAATATAAAGACGAGAACCTACTGTACACAAAAATTCAAAGGGCCTCGCCCGGAACATCTTCGTCTTCCGGCTTATCTGACTTTCAAAAGCACGCACACACGTCGTTTGTCTGAGGAGACTTGGACATTCGGAGGTCGGCATTGGTTCATTCCGTGTACATTTTGACTTACGTCGCCTTGTTGGTACTTAGGTGACCATCTGAATGTCTCCGTGGCTTGGATTGCTTGCGGATGTGCGTGCAACAGTGCGCTTGATGGTGCTGATTCTTTAGTTCGCCCCGAAAACACTGTCTTACTAATCAAAATGTTTACTCGATGCATCGCGTTGGACAGAGCTGTAGAATGCTTACGTTTCATCGAGCCACGATATACGATTTCTTTTAACATTTTCGGTAAGCCCCTTGGATAAAGCTGCGTGCTGATTCTGTCGAGTACTGTAACAAGTATGGCATGAGGCTGGAGCACTGTGCTCCCAGACGTTCACGGTTTTCATTGCGTTAGATCCAAGACTTTACTCTCAACTTAAAAGTCCGGTTCGTAAAGTAAGCTCAGTTATCTAGAGTCAATGCGCGGAATTTACAACCCAGTATTCTTGGGTACATAAGGAAGATATGATTAACGAGATGCACGCATTCTATATACTCTTGTATACCGAGCATGTGAAACATTTCAGTTTACGTATCATATATCGAGAAAAATTACAATGGAATGGGCTTGATTTAAAACTTCTACAGTGCTTTCGGTGGGGCCTGGGTGGGTGAGGGAGGGAGAACTCCGTTAGGTTAGTTTCAAAGCAAATAACATATTTTTCATCAACCGTTTTTGTGCACAAAGCGCTGGATGATGCGTCACGATAAGCATGGCTTTTCCGAATGTCAGCAGCCTCGATTAAGGGTTGCGCAACATCACCCTGGGGAGCTGAGCCAGATCTGCTGTGTGACCTGAGTCGATTATGCGTTTCAAAATCGAAGACTCCGGAGATTTGGTGTCGTTCTCTGCGGTCGCTTTGGGTTGCTTTACTGATTTTGACAAACATTTGAGTACTTGATCCGACACTCGTTGGTTTAAGTAGCGATCCGTTCTGCCAATCTGTGCATCCCCGTAGGTGCAAGGGAACTGATAGACTACAGGTGACTCGTGAGGATCAGCAAGACTGAGTGATTTTTTAAGCTTAACTTTTAAATTTCAGTAATAGAAGCAATTGTGCCACTATGTATGAGGGCCTTATTGCAGACTCAAGCTATTTATTAATTTGATTCAACAAGTGGTCACCTTTGAATGGTAAAACAATAAATACTTTCTTCTTCTCTAGGGTAGTTGGTTTTTCGCTTGCTTTTCTCGGCTTTCGGTGTTGTCTGATGAACTTTTTGGGAAAACCATTGGCCTTTGGCTTTACTTTTGTGAGCTCCTCTTCATTTTGAGCTTTACCCCTGGTGCAGATTTTTTACGCTCAGTGGCAGAGAGATTTCGGACTAGTCCACGTTCATGAGCCATTGGTGCAAAGCTAGAGGGTTTTAAATAGCAACAGCCTAAATTGTTTTACAATAAATACTGTGTTGCAACGTTTTATTTGGACTTCTGGCCATTAGAATACCTAAAACGGCAGGCTACTTTCACGTTCTTCTTCGTGTGCAAGAGAACGATCAGGATGAATGGAGTTAATGATGTTGATAAAAGGAATAAAATGTTCCTCACTCGAAAAAACAAAACGTCACTAACATATCGTCTATGGAAGGAAAACTTGAAGATTTATCACAGATTTGTCTTTCGATTATTTCCAAAAACACTTCTGTCATTGTCTAACTTCCCAAGACCACGCCAATCCTGTCCATAGGTTTGCCCTAAAAATTAAAAGGGATATTCTTTGTGCATAGAAAAATGAGGTTGTTGATCTATTTTATAAAGGTGAGTGACCGAAAATCATAGGAAGAAATAAAAGCACATAAATGATCCACTGTCACAAGAAGACGTACTTTGGTGAAAGGAGTATTCGACATCAACTGAGTGCTTTTTATCAGAGCTCACTAAAATTTCGTTTGTTGTGTCCATAAGTTCAAACTGGTCCTGTAGACTAAACAGTGTTTAGTGTTTCTGAATGGGTGAAAGGTTGTCAGCAAGACAGCGTGCAATTCTGTGATTTACCGAGTTTTGCATATGTGATATAGACCTCGAAGGAACTCCAGAATTGTGGACTTTTGGTGACTCTCATTAAAAGAGCGAAAAACCCAATTGCTTCAGGTCATAAAGTTGATCTGACTCAGCTCCCCAGAGTGATGTCGCGCAACCCTTAATCGAAGCTGTTGGCATTCAAAAAAGCCATGCTTATAGTGACGCGTCATCCAGTGCTTTGTGCACAAAAACGGTTGACACAAAGTGTGTTGTTAGTTTTGACACCTACCTAACAAAGTGGTAAGGCCGTAGTAGTCCCAACTACGTAGTAGGGATTGCTGCACCGTGTTTATATCGAAGAAAATGTGAATTTTCCCTTTGTGAAACTAGTTTTGAAGTACTAAGTGCGCCGAGTCGATTTCGAATTACTAACTGGAGATTTACGCAAGCCACTTTCACATTATCTACAATTAGGTGACTTTTTTGCGATATTTCCAATGGTCTTGTAGTTGAAGATATACACAGCAGAGGGTGATTATTGATCACCCATAGAGCGTTTAACTGAGGGACCATAACTGGTCACTTTTATTTAGGCATCTGAGCACCTCGCAGCCTGGGCGGACCATTCAGCTTGTAGTGCTCATTAGGAGATTTTGCTCGGAAAATAAGGGGTGGCTTGCTCAAAGAAAGGAGCGGAAGTAAGACCCTGATCTCCTACCTGTTTCTTCCATGGAAAGGACAATCTTATGATGACTTGCAGGATTAAAAGGTGGATGAGCCGGCAGGGAATTAAACCCGGGCCGCCGGCGTGGCAGGTGGGCATTCCACCACTGAGCCACCCACGCACGAACTTCAGCTTAAAGCCAACAGAACTGAAAACAGTGTGAAGCCCACTAACCTCCACCTAGTCCTCGTGAAAAAACGAGATGGCCAAACTCAAAGCGATCAAACAAAATCTGCCTACATTCACAAGATTTTGGCCGTCACCACAGACTGGTTCATCCTTCGTTACGATTTCCTAATTGATGCTTCAATGAGATATTTAAGTTAGCTGTGTGAGCGTACTTTCTGGTGTACTGAACAGACACACACCGTGCCGATAACGGAATTTACCCCGATGATAATGTCGATCACTTACCATCCAACAAGGTGGGTGTGACAAAGTAATATTTACGTGAACAAGAGTATTCTACCACTGAACCACAGGCGCACGGCGGGACACTACGCAAAACAAAAGCACCAGCAACTCTATGATGCTCTACAAATCCCATCTGGTCTTCGGGAAGATAAGAAGTAGCCAAACTCAAAAGCTCCAACCCTAATCCGCCTTTTCGATGGCATGGAACATTCCAGAATCTTAATGCTGTTGTGTGGTGACAGCATTTACGTGAACTCTACTTTTCGGAAACCGGCTGTTTAATTGATCTCCATACTACCTGGTTGGTTTCAGTAGTACTGTTAACCGATACTCGCTATGAAAATTTGATCTACTAAAGACAGATTGCTCCGGTCAAGAATAACGGGAAATTCAAAAAGTGAATGAAACTGTAAAATCAGTTTTTTCACTGTAAATGAAAGGAGCTCTAGTTTCCCTCGCATATTACGTCCTGTTGTCTCTCGATCAGAAATGTACACCAGTTAGGGTTTGTTTCATTTGTTGAATATCGCGACCGACGGCGGTCAAACGGTTATAATCGTGAGCTTTGGACAATGAGGACACGGATTCAACTCCTGCCACTGCCGGTCTCTTCCTCATTTGGCACCCTTTTATTGGCCGAGGTCCTCTTCCTGATTTGTTGGACATTGTTGTTTGGTAAATAAAAAGGAAGAAAAAAGGAACAAATTATGCATGCAGCTGCTTGGACAGGTCCAAATCACCAAGGATCCTCGCTGATAACAGAATTCAGCCAAATTACACGCGCATACTGTCCAACTACATTTCTGATTAAAAGCGGCTATCATGATTAAGAGGCCGAACTTACTCTATGCTTCCATCCGCACAATGCAATTTACGTGGTGCTAACTTAGTTTTTGTTTTCAACACTTATCAGCTCATCCTCTTTTACCGGAAGGCGAAACTGAGCTCACTATTTGGTTCTCTGTCCACAACCCGCAAAAGAATCCCTCAAAAGCTGTCGAAGATATTTCATTACCTTCAGAACATGACAACTGTATCGAGTTCTATAATATTTTCAGTTCTATCCATCCCAATTTATCTTTATCTTATGAGAAAGAATCCAGCAAGAGCCTTTTCTTCTTGATAATTTTAATCAGAAGGCATCCGGACAACGCACTACAACGGTCCATTAGCTGAAAACTACCATGGGGAGGAAGTTATGTGCAATTTTCTGTTTTCGTCCAGCTTGGTTACAAACGCAAATTAGTCAGAACCCTCTTCTACTGAGACCGCAAAATTTTCACTTTGGGTCAGTTGCAAAATGAAGGTTATATCACGATAGCCATATTGGATCATGGTTAGCCTGAGATCACTGAGCATCACTAAGCATCACAAGAAAACCTCAATGAAAAACTCACGTTGAAATCAAGCCGTATATAGCAGCCCATTTGCGTATAATGCAAACCACTAGGAGATTGTAATTCGTTGATAACTCCGACAGTTATATTTTCCTCAATGCCTCACACGTTATCCACCAGTTAACTTATGATTGCGATAACACACATAGACAGAACATAACGACATTTTGCTCAAAGTGTAACCGAATACATCCAAAAATGGCTTTTGCCCTCGGTGACTCAGCTGGACTGAATAAGACAAACCCCTGCAAGAAATTCAGCTTCAACTATCGCGAAGCATTTTTTTGAACAGTTCATCGAGTTGACCTGACGCGGTCATTCAGTTGTGATTACGCAATCGGAATGCAAAACTTCAAACTTTCAGTGAAGCTGTCCTTATCCAGACAGAAACCCACCCCCACTCTAGAGACTATTATTTCAGTAGTCAGACTTTATATTCGGTCCACTCACTTTCTTTCATCTTATTGGTCCATTTTTCTTATCTTTGCTCCGACTGATCGGCCATCTTGGATCTGATCACATTTTCTCTCGGACCACCAAGTGACGGTGTTTTCCGCTACAGATCGCTAGTATTTCGTCTCGAATGTAGTTTCGCCCTTGTTATCCTTTTTTTCTTTATTACTTCATTCATCACTGATATAATTATTTTATTATTACAAAACCACTGTATTTTACCGTGAATTTGACTGTCTTCAGACTCTATCACGACCTCGGATACGTTAGTTCGGGTGGCAAGCCAACATAGGTCGTGAACAGATGATTTTTCGTCTACAGAATTTGTAATCTTCAAACCCAAAAGCACATGGTAAATTGACGCATATTGACATTCATATTGTTTAGAGGTGTTAGCTGACCGCAAACTGATCATGCTTCTTGAAATCAATCACAACCCGAGGGTATTTTTATATCACCGTATCACAGTGTCCTAGATCTGATGAAAGCACCCACAGTATTTCCTGGACAAGGTCTAAGGATCGCCTCATGTCTAAAACAATGGTATGACCAACAGGTAACGACTAACCGTTTGTCCACAGTTTTCCTTTTTGGCAGTGAATTTGTTTAAATCATTTAAATTTTCCAGGTTAGGTGACGGAAAGATACACCCTGATGGTCAACACGGAACAGGACATCTTCGGCTTTGAAGTCACTGGTTCACTGTTAGCTGTAATTACATGAGGATATTGTATAGCGTCGGAGTTTAGATTCCAGGCAGTTTGTCCAAAAAGAGGTAACGTGTCAAAAATATTTGAACTACCTTAGATATCTAGCTAGCCTTATTGTGGGGCCTGTGCGTAGTTGTCGAACAATTTAGGTCGGAGTGCTGAGAAATGGTCTTCCATCATCTTTAAAATGGTAAAATAAATGGAACCAAAACCCAAAGCTGGACTTCGAAGTGAACGGTATCAGTTTCTGGATCGATGTTGTTCGCATTTCATGACATGCACATTGTCCTACTTATAAGCCATGCAAAAAAATTCTAAAGATTATACGAAGTAACCTGAGGAGGGCATAATTTACGATCCAAATGATGCTTATTTCTGCAGACGGGAATTGTGAAAATTGGCGTAATTCACCCAATGTGGGAAAAGTGAAATTTCGTTGTGCACCAACAGCTGGTTTCATGCACAGTAAAATGCACGTGTTTGATGTATCTGCAGATGTGAATCTACTGCATTGGAAAAGCTCAGTTTCTTGTGCAACTGACATTTACTTCCAGATGGTATCAGCTGTGTATTCATATTGGATAGTAAGGTTACCGTGGTATTTTCACCACAAATGATTAAATGGTCCGACTTCAGCATAGATAGTTCTTTTTCAGTAAGGTTCATTATGACCATGCCGTCTGTGGAAGGATACTGATTATCCTCAAGGTCACTGTATCCCGTGGCTTCATCATAAATAGCCAGTCGTTAGTGGGCCTGTCATTTGATAACTTCCCAAAGTGGGAGTATTTTCCGATAACGAAACTGTCCATGATCAGCATTGCCTATTTTCTCCCTCAATTCTGCCAGTTGGTTTACGGTTTTAGTGGGAAAAATCCTGTTCTGATTGAAACTGCTGCTTAACCTAAACCATAATCTTCTGCAATCTGAATCATCTTCATGTTGTCCCAACAACGATGAATCAGGTTATTTGAGCATTCCCAGTTCGTTTCTTCCTTATTTCGCATTAAATCTGCAGGTTGAACCATTTCACATAAATTAGTTAGACAATGTAATATTCTGAGAAGACAGATTGACGAACAAGCTCGTTTTCAGAGATTCATACTCATGCCATTACATCATAATATATTACGACAATTTGAGGAATTGGACCAATTATAGAAACAGGAAGTGGGAATTGAAGCTGCGATCATGCGATTCAAAGTAATGCCTGTGTGAGAATCACCCATCGAAGGCCGCTGAAGAGGCTCTAATTAAATTTTGAACGCTACCAATAGCCTGACGGAATAAATGAAGGCTTGAATACAACCGTTCCACTGAGTTGTCACGGAGTGGCTGTGCGATAATTTCGCATAAAGGACGATAATAAATGTAACAGTATCGCGAGCCACAGAGGCCGTGATCTTGTCAATAATATTCTTTCTAGTCACTGTGACTTAATTTTCGATGATATTTTACGATAACTCACAGGATCAGAGAGCTCTGCGTCGACTATCAGAACGCTATCATTCTGGATACTAATCCACAGTGTTCGCTAGTCCAGAAAACTCGGGGGTAAAAATTTATAAGTCTATAAAGAACAAGGGGAAAATTCACATAACTGGAATATCTTCCTTTAGTTGTTCGTACTTTCTTCTCAACCAACAAGAAGTACCACAGCCATTTCCGGAATTTGTATTTCCAAATTTTACACATGATCTACTAACCTTTGCCGCTTGACCGGAAGACCCAGTCTAATATTTCCGTCACTGGAAGTACTTGCTTTTCCGATGCGTCTTTGAAGATAACCTTAAGTTATTTTTCAAGCAAGAAAACTGGTAACTCATGTGTGATTGCGATACAGCGCAGTTGCTGGTGGTTGACACCAAGCGGTATGATTTCTTATGTTCACGAGCATAGTTGTCTATATCTACAAATGAATGAACATTAAAACATTAAAACGGGTTTCCCTTCGAATTTCATATCATGAATGACGTTTTTGTGGAGCCCCAGTTTGACCTGTAGAGCACGAAAAGGGAATCAAAAGCCAGAAGAAATCACGATGAAATTTGAATTCCTTCACAGTTGCAGCAAGTGACCATCTCTGTTGGACTAATAATTCTAGATTTTGATCAACAAAACAGATGAGCAACTCAGTTGGTTTCATTCTTTTTTTGAATGGCGCGTAAGCATTTACATGAAAATACTCTGCCTGAATATGTTTAATGCTTCCTGACCATTCTTTTCTCATCCGCACTCATAAAAAGCCATTATCCAAGTCAACGATTTTAGTGTTTTGCTCATTGCCCATTACTGTAACATCAATATTTACATGGGTAATGCAAAAAGCGCTTATTATTTAACTACGAGGGTTCGAACAAGGTACTTCACAAAGAAACCACCAAAATACGTCATCATGGCTGTACCACTCTATTGTTTACTGGCATGATGAAATTTTCCTGTCGTGAATGACCATTTTTCCATCACCGCAAATGGAACCCAGAAGTCTACCACAACCACGCTTATATGACTTTTACTACAAGGTCTTTTATCTTAAAGAAGTTGATAGCTTTTTTTCTTGTGAACCCAACATCAACCTCGAAGCTGGTAATAAACCACCGGATGATACAGTATTTGGTACATCTGTTTTATTACTTTTACTTTCCTGTGCTCAGCAGAATTATAATCGGCACATCCACAGAAAGAATTGCTACTAGCAGTATTGATATTGATGCCTCCGTGGTGCAAATCACGTGAGATCAGTTTTATTTTCATGACTTTAAAAATTATTTAAAATTGGCCTTTTGTTAAATTTTGTTTGTCAAGCATCAGTCAGATGAATCATGTTAACCACAGTCACGCAATTTCAACTTCACCCAGAATATCAGAGCTAACTTGAGCATTATTCAGTTATAGAGAACTTTAAGTCACCAACCTCTGACTGACATTATACTGAAAAAATTGGAACCTAAAGCTCACATCGAAGAAAGTTCTTTTCATTCAAATTTATACAGTACTAGCATAGCCTCACTGAGTTACGATGACACTTAGGAATGAAGTCTACAACTGCGTAAATCCTTCGTGTGTACCATAGGTTGAATCCAATTTTATTGCCAGCACTGAGGGTAACGCACAACATCAATGCCACTTTATTGGTAGTGTACGACTGCGGGACAGCCAACTTTGCGATGTTGATTAACCAGCCGCACGGAGCCAGCTAAATTGTTAGAAACGTAGGATGTCGCAGCTCACTACTCGTACAATTGTCAGTAGGCAAAATCAAATAAATAACAAAGTAAACAATAAAGTCATAAACAAGTGTTCGTGAAGATTGGATGATGGCGAACCTCATCGATATTTAAGGTAAATAGATGACTCTAGACTCAGCACCAACGTTAAATGAAGAGCACATATGTCATAAATTTCTTTGAATTACATAGGAAGCTAATAAGGATGAAGTGCGATACAGCCAGAGTTCCAAACTAGCAGTCGCCATAGCTGTTGACTGAATTTGCTCTCATTTTACCCTCCCCGTTAACAAGTTTATTTAACCAGCTATGCTCTGCGAAAATATCTCAGACTATGCCATAGTCACATCTGTAACGTGAAAACAAGTTAATTGTCTAGAAAATATTTGAAGGACCCAAGAAAGATCGCCCTGACCAAAGTATATACTAGAAAGGTTGCAGCAAAATGCTTCGGAACAAATCGCGTTCAAAGATTCTTATTGTATCGCACGTCCGCTTGGATAAGAACTTATTACCCCGTTAGCTTCACCATCTTTGGACGGGCCACTGAAGTCCTCAAGATGTACTTGTGAGGGAATGTGTTAACCCATTTCCGGCGGACAGCCAAGTCACATCGACAGTCAGCACTGGTTCGGTACCAAGCCCAAGACTTGAGACAACGGAATCTCGAGTGACAAGACAGCCGACCGCTGGAGTGGAACGATGAATGAGAAATGAGTCTTGTCAGCGTTGTTTAAATCTCAAGGCATGGTCGCCCACACCAGTCGAACCAATGTATTCTGTGCAACGAGTGGGCAGATGTGAGAGCAACTTATATATCCTTTGTTTTGTGCTAATAAACTGAGATGATTCTGAGGCATAACTGAGTTCTCACTAGAGTTAGTGGGACGGTTTAAAACAGTGCTATCCTGGCCTGCATGTCCGATTTCACTTCTATAGCGCGGTCTCTCCTCCTTCGCAAACCCGAAGCACTTGTCTATTTCACACAGTTATTGTGAAGGTTGTTCGAATGTTTTAAAACTCAAACGTGTGTACTGATTCCACCCGTGAATCGGAATAGGCAAATGCAAGCAAATTCTGGATTCCTTGGGGCTCGAGCCGTCCAGTCAACGAAATATCTATGGAAAAATTGGGTCAAAGATCATAGAACAAAACCAATGCACGCACCAGTCAGCGGTCACTTAAGGTCAGTGTCCGATATGTGGTTCAGCGAATGAGCAGAGGTGGCGCAAAACTTTAATGAAAAACATAAATTTGTAGTGAGGGTTGGGGGGTCAGATGGATCCTGGGTTAGTGCCTCGAGTTTAGTTTTGTCGATTGCACCGCCCTCCAGATCCACCACGGATTTCCCCAGTCGATATGCTCAAATCAGAATCAACTCCTGGCTCCCCCTTCTTACATACGATTCAGCGCCCTCCAACTTTCCTTGGGATGTCAGGATTTACAGCAGTACACCTGCGCACCCCCAAGCCCAAGGTACCGTCGCTTCTGCCGCACCCCAGCACAAATGATACAATTTAATCTTGCCACAAGAGCTGAAATGCAAACATGGCAACAGCACCCGCTCAACCGACCCCTTAAACCCTAAAGCATCTTGGAATCTTCAAGTTGGGTAATTTAGTCATGAAACTCAGCCAGGAGTTCCACGACCTCATGTGTTTGTCCCCTATCCTATCATCCCAACCCAAGCCTTCTCGACACCGATCTTGAAGCAACACCCTTTCTAGTAGGATGGCAGGACTTACCAAGCCTAGCGGATTGTAAAGAGTAGAGATAACGGATAAGATTCCTCTTCTGGAATGTGCTTAGTCAATCACGTTCCAGCAAAAACAGAAAGTATCCCGTAGGGTGTCCCATATCAGACCAAGCCTCCCTTGGGCTGATTTTGGGTTTAAGTTAGTATCGGCCGTAAGGGCGGCGCTGTCGTGTTCAGGTATGGCATGCAAAACTTCCTCTACGCTTGTAACGCAGTTTTTTTTTAAATAGAAGGTTTTTGCTAACTCAACGGATGAGAATGATACCACACAGTCGTCCACATAAAAATTCTCTGACGCCGAGTTGTAAACGAAAGATTCGTAGTCTAAAATCCACTTGGCCATTTTTTTTACTGCAAAACTCGCACAAAAAGGAGATGTCGCTTTGAAAGGATGGGCTGTCATTTGGCACTCATACAGCTGCTGTTCTGGATCATCACTGTCCCACCACAGGACTCTTAGGGGGTCACTATCCCTTGGGGACACTCGAACTTGCATAAATATTTCTTCAGCATCTGCTACGATGACTACACTCTCATCTCGAAACCGCATTAACACTCTAACCAGATCATTGGGCCTATCGGGGTCCTGTAGTAATCGGTCGTTTAAGGATAATCCTCTGAACCTGGAGGTGAAGTCTAGAACTACCCTTAGATTTTCTAGTTTCTTGGGGTTGACGATATCGTGGTATGGTAAGTATCATCTTGGTGAAAACTCTGGAGACTTCTGTTCGGCGGGGATGGGGGTCAGATAGCCCTTGTCTCTATTTCCCTGAGTGACTTCCTTATACTTCTCATAGAAGGCTCTATCGCGCTGAAACCTTTGGTTAAGAGAGTAAAACCTCTGGGAGGCTATTTCAAAGTTGTTAAGGATAACCTCAACAATCGTCTTCCGTGGAAGGGCAAATTGACAGTGTCCATCGACTAGTTTCAGGGACCGTTTCGCGATCGATAGCGTCTTCTGGTCCCCCGATGATGATGCTTGCTTAGTAAATTCATTGTCAGAAAAGTCTGCATCATACGGCCTTTGAAGCTGCCCTGAGATAGAGCTTTGTTCCCTTATAGAGTTGTTCACGGTGGACTCCCGATTGCTGCATAGCAGAGATCCAGGATCATCCACCCCAGTTGAGTTTTGACTGCGTAAGGTTCCCTCCCGTCTCCATTTCACTACTCCAAGACTCAATGAGCCTCTGGTACGTCAGAGCCTACCAAGACTCATCTTAACGTCTCCAGTACATTCCACGGAGACATAACTAAGATGTCCCCATCGACCCTTGAATGACCGCAAGTCCATATGTGAGAATCTAGAGAATAGCCTGTTAACACAAAAGGCACCTTCTACTGAAAAGCTGGATGAATCATCCGGGGATAACAAACAAAAACTCACGACACCCGTTTCTATCTTGGAGCCTACATTCACCGCTCTGATAGTCACACAGGACTTACCTGAGCCAGGCCAACTTGTTCCATCAGACCTTTCTCTATCGGACTTACTTCGGAGCCATTATCCATGAGTGGGTACGTTAGCACAGTCCCTTTAGGTCCATTGATTTTCGCTGGGATAATTCCGAATGCTACGTCGTAACCAGAAGTGCGATTGGTTGCACACTGATACATTTCTGGACAAAATCTACTCAACTTGTTGCGAAGCGGTAGTTCGTGGTGCCTGGCACTACACCCAGGCTTTCCACATACCGCGGTCAGGGCACAACCCGCTGCATGGTGTGCTGCCCGCGGGCACTCGAAACAGCCACCATTTTCCTGAAGCTAATTCCATCTGTCGCTAACTTTCATGGCTGCGAATTCTGAGCAGTTACCTGCGTTATGTCCCTCATTGCATATAATACATATTTGTTCTTTTCCAACCTTAAATTTCGAGCAAGCTAAATTTACTTGGCGATCATTCCTGTATGTTGAGTTACGAATTTCATCAGTTGTTTGAAGTGTGGTGCACCTGGAGTCTCGGATGTTTCGTCTATAAGTCGTGCCCATCGATGTTGCAGCGGCCGAGATAGCATACGAACGATCCCCTCTAAAGTGAGTTAAGATCCGCGTCGAATTCAAGCTGAGATAGGGTGATTTCGCAGCTCTGGATTTTTGTCACCAAGTTGTCAGTGATTTGGCATCGTCGGAGTTAGGTTTCACGGCTGACAACAGACTGTTCAACAGGGACCGTGCAACGATATACCTCTGACCAAACAGATTCTCTAGGACTCCACGAGCCTTTCGACAGCCTTGGTTCGGGGGCAACATGACGCTTCCTTCGATGGTCTCTTTAGCTTTGCCGTTGCAATAGTACAGAAGGTATTGCAACCTTTGGCGTTCATCACTAATTCCGCCTTCGATATAATACACAAGTTGTTCCATAAACCTACAGAAGCTTGTTGCGTCCCTATCGAACTCAGCCAGTTCTACCTTAGGTAGCTGTATTTTGCATAGGGCATCTCGAGTTCCGTCTGGCAATGGAGTGCGGTTCACGGAGTGGATTGTGATCTTGGTTCTCACAGTCGTTGAGGAACCATTCGACCCTTTCTGACTGATTAGCTGAATCTGCTCGAACAGGATCGCAATCTTCATCTAGTTCTGAAAGTTCGAAATTCAGTCGTACCATATGAACCTCATTTCTCGCTTTCAGAAGACGGTGCTCATTCACTGATCGAATTTCTTCGATTAGTCGAAAAATAAAGTGATAACTGTAAATGGATCATCATTCATAGACATTTATCTCCGTTCCATTTTCCCAAATTGAACGGCTATCACGCAAACTGAAGTCCTATTATCTTTACTATTTCAGCCGGAATAAGATGGAGCACGAAAAAGCATGCGCATGGTTATCACTCAAAAAAATTAACATAATGGCATTGTACAATTTACCAGTATCCACGTGTCTACCGGCTAATGAATTTCTCGTTTTGAATCATCTTACTTCAAGAACTCCAGTAAGCGAACAAACATTTCCTCGAAAACGTCGGAACTAAACGAATTATTTTCATAGAAAGTATTATTGGCATGAGGAGTCCGAATGATTTCACGGTTCTTCCACTGAGGTTCATGAGAAGTTCCTTTTTGAATTTCGCCTTGTCAGTGGACTGCACGCAGGTACTTCCTCGGTTTCATGTGATACAATTCGGCCTAAGAAAACCAAGAAGGATTAAGGGACAGCGGTGTAGTCAGGCTGAGAGAACCCATCGATGGACAAAAGAAGAAAAGGCAGCTTGTCTAGCCCAAAACTATTTTAGCTTGCATATTTGAAACGACCGTCGATGTCAGAATTTTTGCACTGTCCAAAATAGGGGAAGACCAAAGCAAATGAGAGCTGATCGGAAAGCCTTTGTATTTTACCTGATTAGCTGTGCAAAGGGGAAGAGAGTTGATGACCCTTGGCTTACTGATTTAAGGTAAGTGACTGTTGGAGAAAGTACTCATTTGGATTTGTTCTTAAGTGGGCGTAAATAAAAAGGAAATTTCTGATTAGTGCATGATTTCTCAAAAATAGTTCAGATCCTGTGACTTGCGGATGAAGTGCCATATTTAAAAGTTTTTGCTGGTGATGAGTCGTTAATAAATTTATTGGCAAACGTGCTTCATAATAGACACCATAAAAAGGGATACGAATTAAAAATGTGGGGGTTTTCTCATTACTAACTGTTCCGTTGATTCACCACCTATCTACATAATTATACGATAATCTATCAAATAGACTACCGTTAGTCCAAAGCATGCATTATGACGAACTATGCATGATACCACGTTGGTGCGTAACTCAGTTACTACACGTTCTCGGTTCCACAATGTGCGAACCACTTACGGAACATCAGGAGTCGCCATAATGTTTACATGGTTTATCAACAGTTGGAACTTGTTGTCGAGTGAGCTACTTAGGGAGACAAGTCAATGGGCAACGCATGTGTATTACCTCACAGAATATTTTGTGAACACGTTCTGTGCGAACTCCGTACACGATGCAGTGTGTCCGGTAAGATGTTCAAAAATCTGATATTCAATGGATATCAAGGAAACACAACTGATTATCATCTGACTGTGCCCCAGAACTTTGAGTTCTTGTTTCAGAAGTGTAGTGAATATCTCCGTAGAGCAAATAATCCGGTTAGCAAGGGTGCATTTCGCTGTGGGTAATCTAAGCAATACACACGTGTTAAGAGCTTTTGACATCACGCTTTCTGATTGACGGCCTTTGAGCCGTAACGGCGCTCACACTTCAGACTGTAGTTGGAAGAAAACAGTGACCAATGAGGATGCTTTGCAAAAGTGTTATCTGTATCGACCACAAATGCGAGATGCATGCCGTGTCTATGCTATAGAGACAGACCCCTGGGTAATCAAAGAATAATTACCAGACAAAGGGTGTTTCTCAAGTTCGCCGTGAAAATAAGTACTCTTGCATTTCAGTCGGTTCCACTGTGGGAAAGTTTTCCTTAACAGACTGTTCAAAACACTACTGTAGTAGTGCAACAATGGTCAGCAAAATGAGCGAGTTTAGCGAGTGGGTGGCTCGTAAGAGGTCTAGTTCAGTTAACCGTAACTCAAGTGAGTGCAAGTTGGCAAACGATACATTATTATATGAATACCAAAGAATAAAATGTCGAAGAACCGGAACAAATAATTAAGTTCGTATTATTTCTACAATCCTCTTTCGACAGTTAATTCTATTATGTCCACCGTAGTTCAGGAACTGCTAAATGTCCCCCTGTAGGACGAAAAAAGATGAAAAATCATTGTCGCAATTCACTGTGCAAACTAAACCTTACTTTTCATAATAAAACTCTTTCATGAAGTCGCGCTTAAATGAACAACCGGGAACTGATTCCACCAAATGGTGTACACGAAATTTCGGTTAAGTAGATCAACTAATTTACGTTAGAGGACTGCATTTCTTGCCCCCGGAATGCACATGTTGAAAGTTTGGCGATTGTCTTTACTATGATTTTAATGTCTTTGGGTACTGTAACACGAGCTACTTATGGTAAAGACCATTGTTCCTACTTGTCCCAACCCCCGTTAGGTAAAATTTTTCGTTCTGTGTATAGCAGTCACTCTGACTTTTAAGTTAGATAGGAAGAACATACGGATGGGTGTCAGTAGACCGGAGGGATTATTTGGTTGTGAATGGGGTAATGGAAAGCTCAATAGTTAATTTACTTATTCCGTTCCTTCGTAGGCGCCCGTCGAAGAACTAGGCTTCCTATCGCGCTTCCTCACTTTTAGGTATTGTCAAGGAAACTTAGTATAATAAGTACGTTAGTATTCCGCTAATTCGTGTGCGCAGTCCTCATACATTTTCAGTCTCACAAGGACAGTTCACCGTGCAATTCTTTTAACCAGGAAAAAATAGACCAAATCAGGGGCAGCTTGCGGTGCGCGAATACCCTAGGGGATCCGCCAATCCGTTGTTAGCTTCTCCCGTGCAGACCACAATCTTGTAGTGACTTGTAGGACTAAAGGGCTAATACGCCGACCATGAATTGAACGTGGACAGCCCGTGAGGCAGGCGAACATTCCACAACTGAACCATCGGCGTACGGGACCATCCACAGAGAGAGAAAAGCCAGAAATAATAAAAAAGCTCACCAAGCCCCCCTTGGTCATCGTGGAAATACGGCATAGTCAAACTCAAAACGCAAAACATAATGTGCCAACATCCAAAAAGTATTGACTGTCGCAACAAACAGATCGGTTCTCCACCATGAGCGTAGATTCTTGTGCGTCGAACAGACACACACTGTACTGGTAACGGAATTTGCCCTGATGATAATATCGACCACTTCCCAATGTACAATGTGCGAGAAAACTACATTTACGTGAACTTTGCCTCTAGGAGGACGGTTGTTTACTTAAATATCATGCTACCTGATTGATTTCAGTACTACCGTTGGCCGATTCGTTAGCCAAATTTTGATCTTTTTTATTGCATGCCTGCGCACGAGTTTAGTGGAAGGGGTATACTCCGCATATCCACGAATGCCCACTGCACTATTAGGGAGAACCGGCAACCAAACCTTGAGGCTTGGAGTGGAGAACCAATGAGGTACCAATACGTCAGGTTCGGTAACGAAATTTGTCTAGGTAACGAAAGCTGTTGAACTCAACTATATGGAGGAGATACGAAAATCCGCTTTCCACAGACAGGTTTTCGATGGAAAAACCTTATTGTCAGTTCTATTTGTTGGTGGTAACAAATCGATTGGGGATCTGCGTACATGGAACCCTGCTCGTGAGCGTCTCTAGCTGTCAAACCCAATCCATCCAATGATCCGAGTGCTCAATATCCAAGCATGAGTGTTCTCTTCCTCCAGATAACCTGAACTGGTCACAGCCACAGACAATTCACAGCGGCGGGCAAAATGCACTTAAATACGTATTAAGACTGAATAAAGTCAACTGACTAGTTAATGCAATCGAATGAGTAGCGGCAGCATAAATTAGACGGCCAGCAAGCAAGTACACTCTTCACCCAAATGTCGCTCTAAAGTACTTTTGTGTTGACCGTACTTTTCCACACTGTGGGACGTCTGCAGTTTGAGTTGTCGAAACCTGACCAAGGAGCAAAGCATAGTAGCAAAACGCAAGAGTTTTCACTCACCGGTGAGGTCGTGTATCAACTGAAGCAAGGCTCAGTTGACCTCTTTTGACCGTTTTGTTGACCAACTATGCCAGGCCTCAAAGTTCGCTCAGAGTAAACGAATTGTAGTTATCAATGATTGGAAGATAGACTTAGCAGGTAATTTGAAGTGACCAACCAAATCAGTTGTGCTTTGTCGTCGTCTGTTAGGTCCATCTTCAAGCAAACGAGACCCGTAAATATTTTACTCAGGGCGAACAGCCAAACCTGACATTCTTGGTTGACCAAAGGCCAGTCGGAGCACAGAGGCGACAGACTTGCACCTGATAATGAACGTATGTGGATCGTAATTCAGAGAGTCACTAGGGCGAAATGAAATAAGAATCTAGTGCAGGCGGTTCCCCTTTGCTTTTATGTTGGCAATCAAGTCAAGATAATTTCAAAAAGAAAGGGGCAGTTTCGTCAATTAAAAGAGAGGAATTATTGAAGACCTTAGGGGTAAGAATCTTTCGGCTTCCTGGAAGGTGAAAAGGATTGATCACCGAATGGTCCGGAAGTCAAGGACACCGTAGGCTAACCTCAGTCAACAAGAGGAAAAACAAAATGCCAAGACAAGCTAGTGCTGATCGGGTCCGGTGTCCATTATTTTCTGAATTGGAAAATATCGATCGTTAATGGATTGTTGACAAGAGAGCAAAGACTTCTGTTGTGCGCATGATTGATATCCAAGCATTTTTCCAGCCGTGGTATGACATTTTTAAACAAGCGCAGGCATCACAACATTTAATAAGAGCGGAAGGAGACACATACTGCGAGAATACAGCAAGTCGTTTGGGGTTTGTGGCTAACTCCAGGGAAGGCAGATCGTTTGCAATGATAGTTTCTGTGCACAAAGAAAGAAGTTTTTTGTCTTGCTCAACAAAGCTTTACTGAACGCAGCAGTATGGCATTTTGGTTGGGCAATCCTACTTTGAATGATTAGGTCAGGTCAGCTCGACAACCCGTTGGAAGTAGATACCTCACGATATCCGGTGCTGGGTTTCTCGCCGGAATTTGTTTTGTGCAGTCCAACTGAGCAACTGAGTGCAAAACCCATTGCGGAATGTGTTCACACACTCTTCGAGTCAAGTATCGTTCCGTTCTCCCAATTTACTTTCACCGCAAATGCAAGTGAACTGGTGGATAACATATGAGGCATTGAGGGCCACATACTAGTCAGAGTGACCGTCTGGTGATCTGTCCTATGCGTAACTGGGCTGCTATATATGTTTGACTTCATCTGAGTTTACTTTTTGACGTAAATGATTAAAAATCCGATCGTCTATAAATGAACGAATAAAATGACTTGCTTTCGTCCCGTTGTTAAAATGGGCTCCGTTTTACGTTATGGTTTGCTAGGGTGCTGAATGAACCTTTCTGAATAACCATTGACCAAAAGGGTTTTCTCCATAGAATTTTCTTCCTTTTAAAGTTGATCAGGAGTACAGATTTTTCAAGCACTGGGAAGAAGTGTTCAGACCAAATGACCCTTTTAAGCAACAGCAAGTAACGTCGACTCCATGTTTTTTTTCTTCTGTGAATGGCCAGTTTTAGTGTGCTTTCCGGAAGCCTTGTGACTAAAATGTCTAGGAAGGGTAAACTCAAGTCGGATTCTTTCTTGTAAGATACAGACAGACGGGGTGGATAGAACGGAAAATATTATAGAACTGGATAAAATTGTCGCCATTTGAAATGAATAAAATGTCATCAAAATAACTTTTGTGCAAGGGAAACTGAGCCATTTGATCGATCAACCGGTTTTCGATCATTCTCAAGAAAATATCTTCTAGTGTAGGACCTAGAAGGCTTCCCATTGCTACTCTGTCAGTCTGTCGGTATACCTTTCCCTCAAATTCAAAATGGATATTTTCTGTGCAGCAAAATATAAGGTCCCTTAGGTAGTCAACAGGAATTGGCATTGTAATAATTTTTGACAAAATGACATCGCCAAGATAATCAACCGTTTCTCGGAGAGGCGCTTTGATAAAGAGGGATTTAACATCCATTGAATACATTTTATGAGTCTTAACCGTAAAACTGACTCAAATTTCTGCAAGTTTAATGGAATCTCGTAAACAAAGAGGGATTAGGTGTTTTCGGACGGGATCAGCAGGAATATTGACTAACCATCGGGTAAGTTTGTGGTAAGCTGAATGTTGCATGCGTGAAATGGGCCTCATCAGAACTCCACTCTTAAGAACATTTGGCGATTTTCTCCGAGGAAGCTTTTGGGTTCAGATTGGTTTCAACTCCTTGTATGCACTTTCCGACAGGAACCCAGTTAGCAGTAGGATTTGCAGGTGTCCAGATATTTGTTTCTCGATGAGTATATTGTTCTCTGGTGTTTCGTCGAACACACAGCCCTGGCTACTCTGTTTGCCTGACAAGCAGACACGAATAACTAAGACAAAACACCGTTGTGATTCATCAGTGAACTCTTCAATGAGGAGTACTCATTCACACTGTTGACGATTCAAATAAGGTCCTAACGACTATATATATATATATGTATATATATATATATATATATATATATATATATATATATATATATATCAAAAAATTTATGCACGTCATACGTTTGTTTTGAAAATACTTTAGTAATTTCTTTGCCGTGATAACGCACTGTCGATAATACATATAATTAGCTAAAGAAATGTTTGGATTTTATCTTCACTCTCGATCCACTTTCCTTATAGATATTTCAGCCATTTCACAAGCTTCTTCCACAGTGTACTCGTAAGATCTTGGGATTGTGAACAGGAACCAATCTCCAGTGGTCGTGGCACACCAGATTTTATGTCGATTATCTGCGTTCTCTACTACACTTTATGCTCCGAAAAAGTCGACCACTTACAGTCAATTCCCTACCGATGTGTTCAGTCCATCTTGCTTGAAATTCCTTCAGTCTTTTTTCCCAAGGATGATTAAGGCTACAGCTGAAGGGTCTACGGTACCGTCTTGTAAAAACCAATCTTCAGTGGTTTCAATCCAGTCGATAAACTAACTATCATCCCCAGTCATTGAAAGGAGGAATACTTGCCTGAAGTTGGCGGGTAATGTACCTGTGTAAAAAGTCATCATCTCTAAGTAGATTGACAACTCTATTCACTCTAGAAGATACCGAAGTTATGAAATATGCGCTTGCACTTAAGTACTTCGTTGATGTGATAGGCTCGACATAGATGGAATCGTAGTTTTCATAGGCCTATGACCCCACACGAAGTGATCAGATGGTGCCATGTCAATCTACATTTCGTCCAATGCTTAGCAAAGTGCATGTGTCACTTGTGTTCTGGCAATTTATCTGAAATGAAGAAAATCCCCGCCTCTAATCCTCTCTGGGAGGGTTGTCGGATGTAAGTTGGATACAACGCTTCTCCGTGGGGGTTGCACGTGCAAGATCTACAAAGCCATAGAAAGAATGAAAACCCGATGAGCCGAAGCTCATTAAATGCGTGAACAGGTGCCAGCAATTACCGCAGGGAATATGGGAATGACCGTCTATGCCTACGCTTTACAGATCTATGTGCAGATTTGCCCGGGTCCAGTTAATTAGTTTAACGGAGTAAAAACAAAAATACCTCAAGAATCCAATAAGTTATCAGTAGATTTGCCCAGCTTCTGAAATTGGGCATTTTCACTACTTTTTGAGACTAAAAGAGGATATCACAACTAACAAATTTCCCAATTTAGCAATCACATGAAACACATAATATTGGGTTGCTTCAGTGTGGTCTTTAGGTGGTGAGCGGAATACCGAGCGGACGACTCATCTGTTTACCTTGGATGAATGCAGTCGAACCAATCTTACTGATTACACGATTGCCTATTCACCCGGACGTCGGAGATCGTAGCATTTTGCTGCGTTTCTTCCCGTTCAAGTGGCAAAATGGTTCGGCTGCCTCAACCTCGGATGGGTTCAACGATGGGGTTTTGCGATCGATAACCGAAAAATCTAGGTCCCAATTTCATTGGACCAACACTATCAACTGGCGTATATCACCGGTATATCATATCAGTGCAGGTTTCGTCCGGTTTTAGAGATCGAGGGAGGTTTGACCCACTTGGTTTGTTTCTGCATACGCGAATCCGTGCAGACGGAATGTGATGGCTGATCTGCTTTTCGGTTAGGACCTGTAACCGGATTCAGCGTCTCACACGCGACGCTCAAAAGGTCACCGCGTGTGAGCGGTGAACAATTCAGGTAAAGTGCAGGGGGCTGTGTGATCCGCTGGATGGCTATCGGAGTTCAGTTCACCCGTGGTCTAAACATTCGACGATTACAAGGACCACGTAACAGACAGGTCTTGGTTGAAAACTGAGTGACCGATTGTGTATGTCTGTGTGTGTGCGCACGCGCGCATTGGCTAGAATCAGTGGCCAAATGCAGCGCGGTTGGGTATCGATCGCGACGGGGCTGTTGATTGCAGACGAATGAACAAAGCCTAAGAAACAAAATTAGCCGAAGACAAAATAAAGTGCGATCGACCGTAAGCGGCTACAGGCAAAGGTGTGTCATGAAGCTCTAGAAAGTATTCGAAGCCACTCACAGCTAAGCAGCCGACCGCTGGCAAGAACTACCAGGGTAATTTCTGATCGGCAATAAGCTAAAATTTCTTTTGCTGTTCACAAAAGCCTAGGGAAAACAACCTGAACTGTATACAATTGATGCTTAGGACTGATAAGAACGGACATTAGGCGGATTCATTTCATAGCATCTATTGCGTTATTCGGCCTTTCCGTGTTTCGAAAGGCTGTCTGAGGAGGTTGTGACAATGACAGATTTAACTTTTGTTGACCCTCTAGTTGCAGCTACAAGTCAGTCTCTGAGTGATCTAGCGGTGCATGGGCAGGAACAATAGTCTTTACCACATGTATATTGAGGTGAACCGGTGTGAGCAGTTGCTTGTTCGACGTTACCTTAACTCCCGATCAGTGTCTTCACTACCAAACGTATTCCGCGTATTTTTAATATCCCCTACTGTTACCGACATGGTTAAATCTGAAAAAAACGAGATCACGCTGTCCTTTAGTAATCTAAGCGACTACTCGGTTCACCTGATATGCCTGTTTCCTTATCATTATCATATCTGAAAGAATGTTGACGGCTTCATCTATTGTACACTGGCCAACAGTTAACCAGGTACCAGTTTTGTGGGCTCTCTGTCACTGACATGATCAGGTGAGTTTAGCCCCGGGCTTACTCATTGACAGAAGACGAAAAAGAATCTGTACAATAAGTGTATTTCAAAGTTGACGTTCAAAGTGCTGCCCGGATCTTTGTTTACATAATATTGTCCTTTTTTAAGCAGAATGTCTCCACTTTCCCCGACACACTCTCAGTTATTCTCCTGCTTTGCAAAGTAACGCATGCTTTCAAGTCCTCCAAAGTTCCCGGTCTATCTTGATATACTTTTCTTTCCAAGTAAGACCACAAAGGATTCTAGTGGGATTAGATCCGGAAATCCAATGGGCCATTGAACGGACCCATCCCTTTCTATCCAAAGTCCCTGAAAAAGGGTGTCGGCGTACTGCAGAACACATATTGCGTAATATGCGGGTGTTCCATCTTGTTGAAACCGCACACAAGACCGTGCGACTGGTGTCATTGCCTCCACAATAGGAGCTAGAAAATTTGGAAGCACGTCCAGATACGACCTTCCTATTGAGAATCAGTAAAATAAAATCTGCTTATAGCTGTGACGTTTCCATCGAAAAAAATAAGGACCGATAATTCTTCCTCCTAGGATTCCTGCTCAAACCATCAATTTGGTGTTACGCTGATATCGATCAGCGACAAACTGGCTCGGATTCTCTTATGACTACTAAAATCCGCTGGTTTGGATTTCACGTACGATAAAGAGGCAGACTAAATGAATTCTCTCACGCTTGTTTATCGTTACTGCGATCCACAACGACTGATTTTCGTTGTCACACTTGAGTGTTTGCAATCAACAGCCCCGTCGCGATCGATACCCAACCGCGCTGCATTTGGCCACTGATTCTAGCCAATGCGCGCGTGCGCACGCACACAGACATACACAATCGGTCACTCAGTTTTCAACCAAGACCTGTCTGTTACGTGGTCCTTGTAATCGTCGAATGTTTAGACCACGGGTGAACTGAACTCCGATATGTTTAGAGGTGATCCAAATGTGAAAAGTCTTTGGCCCCGGCGGGATTCGAACCCACGCATCGTCACCACCCTCGATCAGACAGGTTGCTAACCACACTGGTTTTGGGTTACTTTTATAACAGATTCTGAATTCAGTAAGGTGAAATGTCATGAAGTAATCAGTTACAATTAACTCGCCCAATTTGCATTGCATTTTACCGATTCAGTCTCGACCTTTCGCTGTTATCATTGTGAAGACGGCAACAATTACTTAGTATACACCGACATTTGACGGTTGCAGCAGTTGTGAGGTAAATCACAAACCATCCGACGACACTCTGCTGTTGTCAGGCCACGGATAGGTAATCACGGAACCAGTGCGTGTCCATGCCGTTACCAAAATCACTGCGTCAGTTACTACACTTAGTGAATCTTCGTACTGGCCTGCAAGATTACACATCACGGACCTGGTAGAGAATAACCAGCGTTATTTAACGTAATTAGCTCACTGTTGGATTAATTAAAATGTATTTTAATTCGAGGAACTAATACTTCGCCAAGCGCATGATTTCGGTAAATGAATACTGCAAAACTTTAGCAACGTGTGTTTCTTCTGCGCATGGATAAACTGCTTTTAATTTTATTTTTTATGTTTTACAACTGACTAGTGATAATGACCACCCCGAAGAAGTGGTTTAGGATCTGATTTGAATCGTCTGGAGTGTGAACGGATACTGTTCATTGAAGAGCCCACAAATGAATCACAACTGTGATTTCTCATAGTTATTCGTGTCTGGGTCACTGCTAACCCAACGAACAACGAGACTGCATGTGCAAGCGCTCATATTGATAGTAAGTAGTATGTAAGCGTGTGGAAAAATTTCAATGAAGAGAATCTATTCACACTCTAGACTGTTCAAATTAGATTCTAGTGAAGATATAACATCGGAGTGCACAAGTATGAGGAGGAGTGGACAGAAGAGTACCGGGTACGCATACCTGATGAGCGGCAACAACCGCGAAACCGGTCGTGTGCTTCCATATATATATATATATATATATATATATATATATATATATATATATATATATATATATATATGCTTTGTTTACCCCAGTATGATTTCCATAATCCAACATGTGTCGTGTTTCCATCAAGTTTATCTGACCTACTCAGCATAAGTGTAAAGCTCCAATGTTTCGGAGTGTGCTTTTAAAGCAGCTTTATTATAGGCGATGGTATCAGCTGGAACGACACCCACGTACTGACCAACAATTCAGTCCGCTCTCGGCAAGCCAGGTTGCCTATCCGGAGACCAAGTCAAGATTTGAATCATCTTTCCCAAGAGCAACGGACTAGTCCAAAGATGGTCGGTGAGATGAACTTCCTAAGAGCAAAAGTTAGTAAGCTGAAACAACGATTGGCTCAGACAAAAAAGACGGAAAATGCTGTTGTTCAGACTGAATGTCGAGTTGAAACATTTGTTTTCTTCGATAACCAATCAGAATTAAAGATTAACTGCACCATCTTCAGGTCTATTCATGCGCAGTAGTTGGTTTCATTGGATGTTCTATGCAACTAGTTTGGTTTGAACCAACAAACGAAGATGGTTCGTAATAAAAGATTGATATGGCAGGTCCTTTTTCTTTCAGAAGAATGACTCGTACCACCATGTGATGCAAATGCATGTGGTGTATAGATACTGTCGTCTCAATCATTGCCAGAGTGTGACACGGGATTTGGGACACTTGAAAAGTGAAGTGAACTGTTGCTGCACCGAGCTGTGCAATGTGGCGCCAGTGATTTGTGGTTCTGTCAAGTTGGCCATTTTGCTCGTATCCGTGAGCATAATAGTCACATATTTTGCATAACAAGCAAAAACCTGTGTGACAATACGTTTCAAATCGTTGTTCGCGTTCCTCTGTGTTCTTGATGTAATTTCTCACGATCACATGCTCAAGAGGCTAATTAACACTTTCATTTTATATCCGACTTCATTCATTCTCAGCATTTTGTTCTTCTTTCACAGTCAACGTGGTGGACGATCTATGCCTTAGAAAAGCGAATAATCTATCGATTAGTTCATCGGTCCCACCTACCGTACTTGTCACAGGCAATATAGTATCCGAAGTGAACAGTCGACCTGACCTTATTCACTGAAGCCCATGGCGCAGATTTTTTCATTTATCAACAAGAATTCAGTTCATCCATGATGGACCTCAACACCACGAAAGTGGGACACACTGGAGTACAGGGATTTTGTGACCAGTTGACAAGTAACATCTACTAAGTTAAACATACCTGCGAGTAGACGGCCAATCGTTAGATGAGTTTAGCTGACTTTAAATAAGATTCAGTTAGAGTTCAAACGACCTAAATTAACCCACAGGCCGCGTTTGCCTTTCTTAAACAGTTCAGCAATACTCGCCCACCGCAACCATCCTCGCATAGACTTGAATAAACTTGGATGTTATTAGGCTCTCACCTGCCTTCTGTACTAAATCGTGAAAGTGATTCGTACTTCCACGACGAATTCGTGTGAAAATGACAGAGAATTGGCAACATAACGTGGGCTTCCCTAATGTATTCCATTGAACTATTCACTGCAACATTAGAATAGTGAGTACGACAGTCAAAGTGATCATCTATTATACAACTACGTTCAACAATTCAGGAAGAAAGCCGCGGTTAGTGGAAAGCTGCCAAACAGGCAGGTGGCCGGAATCGAGCCCCGATCGTTATTGTCCGAAGTCTCCGATGATAACCGTCTGACCACCGCCGGTTCATATACAGAGGATACCGCTGTGATCAGACCTATGTGTAATAGTCGTAATGAACTGAGTTGATAGTCCGTATCGAAACTGTCCCTCAACCAGAACTACGCGAACGGAAGTAGCAAGAAGACCAAGGCCGCGAAATAGCACGTTAATTGTATTGCAGAGCAGGTTCGTATAAATGTTTTATCGAAGAATATAATTGGTAGACTCAAAGATGACCAATCACAGGGCGCTTTTGTCGGAGTTGTCCGTGGCGATCCTCATTAGTTGAGGCTCATCCGTGTCCGTGGCTACGAAGCTGTACCTGGCCGTATCACGTGTGACAGCTGCTGAATCACCACACTATGCCAGGATTTGTTACCACAATTTACTCGGTAGGTGCTTCAATCCCGTCTTCAGCCGTGTATTTTCCGTTCAAGCAACCGAATAACAGAGACAGTGATAGGAGAGCCAATAATACATCTCAAGCTCCAATTCCTCTACGCTTGTCAGTTTTTGTGTTAGTATTCAACCAGCTACAATGAAAGAATGCAGAAATTTTTCCCAAAAAAGGTAACTGAATATTACCCGATCTGACAACATAAGATAACAAAAGAAAATTACTTATTATCCAACACATGTAGGAGATCAAGCATTGCATTAGTTTTAAAGCTGCGTTTGGTTGAATTACGAATAATGGAATACTGTTGAGCTACCCTGAAACACGAGTGATGAAATGTTATCATGCATTTTTGTTAACAGCACAAATGACTGATTCTCTTGGTGTAGTCTTGGAAGCAATGTGAGTTGAAATATGTCTCAATAATCATTCTCTCTCGTTATTTGTTATTGCAAGAAACTAGTTGTATTTTTCGGTATAGCCGAAGACAGCCTGTTCTACTTCTTTTTAATAACGATGACAATAACGATAATAATAATGATTTGATGAGTGGCTATAACGGCAAAACCAATCGTGCGCTTCCGAGAAACTTTGTCCACTCACCTGTAGATATCACTTAAATCGAAAATTTCAACTAGCGACCAGAATGTCGTAGTTCTTGAGGTTAGCTGCGTCTAAACCACATCAGCGAATCACCGTTGCGGTTCCCCAATGAATTCCTCTAACGAGAGCATCTACTCACACTCCTGGTGCACAAATTAGATTGCCGTGATGAAAGTCTTACGTCGAACTATATTTTGATGGCTCCATTTAGACGTTACATGATTCCGACCTGAATTGTTCCCGTGGGAAATGTTGTCAGTTCGCCGCGTATTAAATTCGCTATTGATTGATATACATGTGCATAAAGTAAACAAATCCCGTCAAGCTTCCAATTATATTGCGTTTTTCAGCCGATCAGAAACCAGGATTTTCATTTCAGCACTTTTCAGTCGATTGCGAACTTACCGATTAGCATTGTGTTTATATTCACTGATAGACCACTGAGCTACGAGAAACGCAAACTTGGTGCCCTAATAGCTGAAAAAGAGCTGGTCATCAAAGTTAATTTTTGGCATTAAGATGATACCAACGATGATGCAAGGATATCCCATACTGAATCGTCATCTACATAAACCATTACAAACGCCGTAAAATGCTCAGAGTTATTTGACAAACTCGGATGTTCTCTCTTCTCAACAGAAATTCAAGCGTAGGATGAAGTATGTCATAAATAAATCAGTATGCTTTATCACATCATTTGACAAGTTTCTCAGATGCGATTGTTAAACGAAGGTATACATGAACCTGACTGAGTTATGCCATGAGTCGAAGAATGTACTACTGGCACGAGAAAAACGTATTTTATCTTCAATTTCAAGAATCCAACGCTGAGGGCCGGAATTAAACCGGCGATGCTCCACGTACTTCCATGGGGAAGTGACCGGCGAGGTTTGGTGAATGATTATGACCAGAACAGTTGTTGTGGATCATTCGAGTGGTTGTTGGCTATACGATGATAGATCCTCTGGTAGAGCTTCCGACCTATTAATGTGTCCCACGATTTACCATGACCAATGGCAGGACAGTCGAACTGTCTATCCAGCATACCACAGCCTTCGTGTACGCCGGTTAAACCCGAAAACCAAGTTGATCTCCAAAGCGGAGCGTCATAGCAACTGATCCGCCGTTTACCCGAAGACCGTCAGCCCGGAAGTTGAGGATTGTATCTCCAGCCTATCAGCCCGTAGCCTAAACAAATCGCGTATTGATCTTGGAACGTACTTCTGACTCAGCTTTTTGTCGTGTTCTGTGTCTACCCGATTGGAGGTTTGGGGATGTGAGGTTGAGTTCAGGCCGTGCATGGCGTCATTTACCGTTGTGAGTGCAGTCGTGCACTCAAAATATCACTTACTTGTCTGACTCGGATGAACTATGGTATTACGTTATCTACAATGGAAAAATAACAATATGTATTTAAAATGCTACCGTATGGATCTTCGCGAGTGGTACGGAAGTTTGTAACACTACCGAAGTGGTTCATTTACTTAGCTAAAGTCGTTGCAAAACTTATCGTTCGTAGGCCAGTTTCAAGCAATATGCATCGACTTTCTTCCTCCGCCTTCTAGTTTACGATTATGAATATTATGGTTGTAAATAACAGAAAATCCAGTTCCGTTTTTCGCATCCAAAAGTCCAACGCCGCGATCCGGAATGGAATCGACAACCTTCCCCTTACCGTGCAGCTGCTATACCGGCCAAATTGTTGAGGTAAGACCAGTCGGGCGAGAATGACGTAAATGAATATCCAGTGATGTGCAAAACACTATTCCGATGGAACACGGCAACTGTCTCGGACTAGCCTCTTCGGTCACTCCCCGATGGGACGAACAGCATAGGGCTGAATGTGATCCAAATGGGCTTTGGAAGGTATTTATCGACACGATAAGTCTGGATCATGGCGATGCGAAAAATGCGAGTAGGATTTTCATAATTGTTGTGTTCAGAATTCAGAGAACAGTACGGAATAGATCTGTAGAGACTTGGAGATGACTGAATTTGAATGTGTAAACTGATGACCAGAAATTACTTTAGACAAACAGCTAGTTGGCACTTTGCTCTAAGCAGCTTGTATGTTGTTCGATGCCACAGGGCTGTGCTGTTTGTCTGCTTACTGGAGGGACAATTGATTTCCGTCAATGGGAAAACACAATTCTGACTGCTCTGCTTGCGGATGGTTGAACCTTTAGCTATCTAAGCTAGTATCGCATCCGGTGTCGCTCTAAAACGTAAAAGTGAATGATATTGTTTCAAAACAAACCGTCCTCCACCTATTCCACTGAATTCTACCGTCTATCGGCACGCGTCTGAACTTTTGGCTTATTGTCCGTTCCATAATCCATTTTTGGGATCTAGTTGGTACCTGGTATCCGGAGTAATAAAGATCCGTTTATTGGTACATCAGCAAACACGCATGCAAGCTGACAAGCGGAAAAACAAGTGAATCATCCACTGGCAGGCGCAAGCACGATGGTGTGCCAATTGGCACTGAGGCGGCCAGGAACAAAGAATCGATGTCAGTCACGCGCACCAGCTGTATGTCATTGGTAAAGTAGAACAGAGCAGAGCGAGGGATAGACAGACGTTGTGCACGCGAATACAAGGCCAACGGGACCGGAATGAATCACGTGCGAATGCCAACGACACATGGGTTGGCGACACGACAATTATCCACGATTCAGGCCCCCCATGCCAAAAAATGCATTCGGTGAATATCGCGCTAAAACCCAAAAGTACATTACTGATTAGCGGAGGATGGATCATCAAAGTTACGTCCCATCTCTAGTGCATCAGTAGCCCTGAAGGTGTTTCGGAATTTTGTTCTGTATAGAATCTCCGCCGCAGATCAGTGTACTGGACCCTCACCTTATATATTGGTGCTCCCGCTTGATACTAAAAGCTCTAAATTCACTCACTCTTCTTGTTATTCTCATTAGACCGGAAAAGTCAGGTGGACAGAGGGTGTTCTCTTTGATTACTATGATGCATTCAGTTGTGTCCACTAGTTTAAATTACATTAGATTCCAGAGGACCGGCGAGTCAGCAAATCTCATATACAATTATTGATTAACTACGTTTATAATCGCTAACAATTTACCCGATTTTATGGGCGGACCTCTACAAGTCCCCATCCTACAACAGGTGTTTTACAAGAAGCTATTCTGTCACTCTTTTTATTTTCTAACCATATCTCTGCCAAGCCTACATTCGATGACAGTTTCCTTATTAAGTATGCTGATGAAATGATCCTTGGTAAACCACACTCCCTGTTTAAACCAACTTGCAACAAAAGATCAAAGAACTCATCAACTTGTTCTGCTGTCTTGATCTAAAAATGAACCTTCCCGTGTGTTCCAATAATTTATTTTGTCGTCATAATAGCATCAAACATTTTCTTCTTACGTCTAGAATAACATCTACCAAGCGTCTCGAAGGCACAATCATCTGTGATCTTTCCTGGTCCCACCAAGCCGCAGTAGTTCTTCTAGAAATTAGACGTTTACCATTGTATTGTATTGTATTGTATTGTATTGTATTGTATTGTATTGTATTGTATTGTATTGTATTGTATTGTATTGTATTGTATTGTATTGTATTGTATTGTATTGTATTGTATTGTATTGTATTGTATTGTATTGTATTGTATTGTATTGTATTGTATTGTATTGTATTGTATTGTATTGTATTGTATTGTATTGTATTGTATTGTATTGTATTGTATTGTATTGTATTGTATTGTATTGTATTGTATTGTATTGTATTGTATTGTATTGTATTGTATTGTATTGTATTGTATTGTATTGTATTGTATTGTATTGTATTGTATTGTATTGTATTGTATTGTATTGTATTGTATTGTATTGTATTGTATTGTATTGTATTGTATTGTATTGTATTGTATTGTATTGTATTGTATTGTATTGTATTGTATTGTATTGTATTGTATTGTATTGTATTGTATTGTATTGTATTGTATTGTATTGTATTGTATTGTATTGTATTGTATTGTATTGTATTGTATTGTATTGTATTGTATTGTATTGTATTGTATTGTATTGTATTGTATTGTATTGTATTGTATTGTATTGTATTGTATTGTATTGTATTGTATTGTATTGTATTGTATTGTATTGTATTGTATTGTATTGTATTGTATTGTATTGTATTGTATTGTATTGTATTGTATTGTATTGTATTGTATTGTATTGTATTGTATTGTATTGTATTGTATTGTATTGTATTGTATTGTATTGTATTGTATTGTATTGTATTGTATTGTATTGTATTGTCTTGTCTTGTATTGTATTGTATTGTATTGTATTGTATTGTATTGTATTGTATTGTATTGTATTGTATTGTATTGTATTGTATTGTATTGTATTGTATTGTATTGTATTGTATTGTATTGTATTGTATTGTATTGTATTGTATTGTATTGTATTGTATTGTATTGTATTGTATTGTATTGTATTGTATTGTATTGTATTGTATTGTATTGTATTGTATTGTATTGTATTGTATTGTATTGTATTGTATTGTATTGTATTGTATTGTATTGTATTGTATTGTATTGTATTGTATTGTATTGTATTGTATTGTATTGTATTGTATTGTATTGTATTGTATTGTATTGTATTGTATTGTATTGTATTGTATTGTATTGTATTGTATTGTATTGTATTGTATTGTATTGTATTGTATTGTATTGTATTGTATTATATTGTATTGTATTGTATTGTATTGTATTGTATTATATTGTATTGTATTGTATTGTATTGTATTGTATTGTATTGTATTGTATTGTATTGTATTGTATTGTATTGTATTGTATTGTAGACTTCAGCAAGTTAACAACCTCATATTTCAGCCAACTGGAGTGACGCTGATCATTGTCACTTTGAAGTAAACATAAAACACGTTCAATGCTGCAACCGTACGGTGTGTGTTTCGAGGTGCTCCTCTGATCCATGTTCAGAACAAGGATAAACTGCCGATGCTGACCTCATCAATGGTTGTGTACTCTTTCAGATGTGTTTGTGACGCATCGTATGTAGGTCGAACGGCACGACAGCTATCCACTCGGATCAAAGAGCATCACCCACACTGGCTAAGCCAAGGACAGACTGGATCGATAAACAGCGCAATCTTAGCACACCTAGTTGACACCGGACATCAGGTGAACCCAAACACGGCTTTCAAAGTTGTGTATCGAGTCCCCCCAAGCAAATGCAAGGGTGTGCAGTTGCGCACTCTAGCGATAGCCGAGGCAATCGGAATCAGGAAGCTGACCCCCGACCTTTGCGCCCAAAAGCGTTTGGTCCAGGCACTTCAACTTCCATGGCCTAGGATCGATCGAGGTCGAGTAAATCTGTCGTCCTGTCACTCACAGGGCGTAAGTTAGATAAACCAATCAAATGACAAGGACAATGTGCCTGTTGACAAACCCCTACCCATGATTGGTGTTTACTCCATGTCTATCCGCATGATTCTTGCTTAGCGTCTCCCATGTAATTTGTAAACGGCTTGAGAATGAATTACTGAAAAACAATTGTTTCGCCAAATTGGACTTCTATGATATACAATGGGTATTTTCCAGACATTGAAAATTAAATACGGCTGAAAAACTGGTTCAGCCGCTGAGGTTCATCCGAACTTCCTCTGTGACTTTCATCTTGCCAATCGGAACGCCTGTTAAACAATGTAATGTAGAGTTGCAATAGATATTTATGCGGAAGCGGATAAGTCTAAATGCAGATAAGTCGTCGTACACAAAACGGGTGTAGTCCGCAAGAATCTTTCTCGTGAATATTTTACATGCCATAATGTGCAAATCACAGACACTGGAAATAAGAGAGCCCGTGCTAATGAAAGAGACACGACTAATAATGACCAGGCCACGATATATTGTGTTAAAACCTCTCTTAGATAGACCAAGGAAGATTATTGGATAGCAGTAGGGCGACACTGGGAGAATTTCGTTGATGGACAAAAGAAAAAACAGCTTGTGTGGCATCAAACTGTCTTAACCTACGAATTTGAAGAGACAGTCCACGTAGTTTTTTAACACAATCAAGAACATGAGACGACCACTGTAAATTGGTGCTGATTGTGCCGCCCAAGTATTTGACCGAGTCAGCTCTGAAAACGGGGACATTGTTGACGGTTGATTGCTCTATGGGGTAAAAGGAACGAGAAAAGGAGACAGTATACCGAAAACTTTTGGAAGTGTTTGTGAGGCTGGGCGTTGGCTCACAGTCGATAGCCAGCCATGTCTCGTCAGCATTCGGCATGTCGGCGCCTGTACGGAATCCAGGTCGGTGCTTGTGCCAGCGGATGCGCAGGTGACAAGGTAGCGGATCGAGGAGACTCGAACATAGTCCCGTCAACTGGTAGCTGGTCATGTGACCAATCACCCCATAAGAAGACGAGCTACTTGATGCCAATGTGAACCAGTTGGTCTGCATTGCAAAGACTGGAGTCAGTGATTGTTTCTTTCTTTATAAGCGATATGTTTTGCGCTAATAAAAGATGATTCGTGGGTGAAATAGTCTCCTCACTAGAGTTAGTGGGACGAAACAAAGCAGTGTTGAGATGTAGTCCAGAATGGGAAGATAAATTCTGAGTGCTGTATAAGTTCACAGGAAAAGAGTTGAAATCTGGTTAGTTGGAGATAGACTGACAGAGCACCACGTCATCTGTGCATTTAAAAAATCGTGAAGGTGATGCAATGGTCAAGTCACCGATATATGTGGTGAGAAGAAACGGCGAGAGAACGACGTCCTGAAGAACACCTGAGTTGATAGACAGGGGACTCGATAAACTTGTACGAACTTCAGTACGTTGAGTTCTATTGGAAAAGCAGTCTTTCAACGACAAGAGTAAAGATGTCGGACTACTAAAAAACTCTAGTTTTTGAAGAAGTAGAGCACGAGGAACCGAATCAAAAGCGAAGGAATAGTGGAGGAAAATATAACGAAAGGATTTCGTGGAACTATTTAGGCTCTTTGAAGTTAAACGACAAAATGACGCAACTGCATCCGGAGTACCTCTGATGGGCTTACTGGCAAACCGATGGAATCATTTAGACCAAAAAAGGGGAAGCAATCGGTTAAAGATAGTGGGCTCGGTCAACCTGAGCGCAGAAGAAGTGAAGTATGATGTTTTGGAACAGGTACCACTGTCACGGGTTTCCATGAGGCAGGAATAGCACCAGCACCAACAGATTTATATATAGAAAACACGAATAGCGAACAAGCTCGTTTTCGGTAACATCATCCTCGTGGCTAATACAGTTACGTTTATAGGTTAGAAATGCATAAATTATGAACAACGTCTGTGTGCTAAAGTGGGATTGGATGGTCATCAAAGTTGGTGTTGCGTAGTTAGGAAAGATAGGAGGGGAAATGTTGTTGTTTCGTGGTTGGGAAAGGGGGCCCGTGAAACAATGAACAAGGGTTTCTGGGATTATTCATTTCCGGTTTGAGCCAAAGGGTCAACGTACAGGTCACACTGAGCTCCAGGGTCGGTCTCGGATCGCGGCCAGGGTAGTTTGAGTGCCCTAACGAAACGTTTCTGAGAACAAAGCGATGGATTGAATAATCTGATTGCCACAGCCTCTGCCGTTGTTAGATGTTGTTTTCGAGCGGCCTTCGGCGCGTTCGTAGGGACTCTGTAGACTATTTTGAACGCGTCGTCGTTTACGCGATGTCCAATGCCCGCAAGGTGTGCCACAATCGCGCTGGTGATGGATTTTCTGTCTCCCGTCGACAGCCAAGTTGGTTTGTGCTCTTTGATCCTTTGTGATAGTTGCCGTGTCGTTCTACCTATATAGCTTGCCGAACATGAGCAAACAAACGAATAGGTTAGCATGGATGAGGTGAGGACAGGTAACTTGCCTTTTAGGTTCATCGAGATCACTGGTCGACTGGTGAAGTGGGCACGCAGTGTAGCAGCGGGAAAGGTGCGAGCGATTGCCTTTACCAAGCGTCTTATTAGTAACTCGCTTTTGTCATCTCCTTTGAAAGGGAGATGAATGTATAAATCTTTCTTCTCCACGGTCACTAGCGCTTGTCTCGTTTTCCTTTCTGCTATGTTCTTTTGAATGAAGCGCTCTGGGTATCCGTTATCCAGTAGTGTTTGCTTCAAAATGTCTAGTTCATCACTCACCGTCTCATTCGAGCAAATCATTCGCACACGGGCTGCGAGTGAGCGAATGAGGTTACGTTTACGTCCGATAGGTACAAAGCTGGCGAAATTGGTGTACTGGCCTGTCCATGTTGGTTTGCGATATACACGACGGAGCAGTTTGCCATCGCCACCTCTTAAAAGAAACACATCTAGAAAGTGGAAAGTGTTCCTTTCTTCTACTTCCGACGTAAAGTCAACCGCATTATGAGCCTGGTTGAACTCCTCCACCAATGACTCCAGCCGTGTATGACTGTCAGTTAGGACAAAAATATCATCTACGTATCGACAGTAGATGGGCAGACTTCCTATCGTATCGCTAAGTTCCTCGTTTTCCATCTTAGCCATGAATATATCAGCAAGTAAGGGGCCTAGAGGTGACCCCGTAGCTACTCCGTCAGTCTGATGGTATATTTCTCTGTTGAAGGTAAACTGGACATTGAAATTGCAACGTAACAGAAGTTCCTTCAGATTGATTACTGGAATACCGATATTGAAATCATTTTCTACGATGAAATCGCACAAATAATTGATCGTTTCTAGAAGGGGCACGTTGGTAAACAAAGATGTCACGTCCAAAGAAGCCATCGTTAGATCTTCAGCATGTCGCTCGCTGATCAATTCTATGAATTGATGGGTGTCTTTCAGGCTGTAACGGGCAATCTTACGGCGAACCGGTTCAAGCGCATCTACAAGCCATCGGGCAACTGAGTGATACGGGGATGCACTCAGGTCGAGTACCGGTCTCAATGGTATTCCTGATTTGTGAACCTTTGGTAACCCGTAAAGTCGAAGAATAGTGGTACCAGTTGGTCTCAGCTGCTCTAGGGTTGTATGGGAGATAACATTGAGCTCTATTAGTGACTTTAGAGCTTTGGTTAGTTGCTCTTCTACTATTCTAGTTTTGTCCTTCTCTCCTGGTTTCTTGATCTATCTCGGATCCTTTAGTACATCATTCATCTTAGCGATATAATCTCTACGGTCCATAAGGACAACCCCGGATCCTTTGTCTGGTTTCGAGATGACGATGTCCTTGTTATTCCTTAACTTTCTCAGTGCCTCTCTGTGTTGATTATTAAGAATACTTCTACTGATCCTTTGGGTTCGACGATATTGATGCGGGCAGTCAACTAGGGTAGTTTTGAAATCATCAGTCGCTTGCTGTGATGTCGATGTCAAGGAGTAGGTTTGAGCATGTAAGTTTTCAAACTGTACCTCCACGTTTAACTGATCGTTCTTAGAGGTAGGGCAACAGAAATTCAGTCCTAGTGATAACGCTTCCAATGTTGGTTTATCCAAAATCAAACGGGAAAAGTTATGCACATACCGTTCTGGATCTATCGGCAAGTTTGTTCTTGGTTTTGTCTCGTTTAGCGTGTCCTGTAGTTTGGCGAGTTTCTTACAGCCTCGTTTTGCGATTACGTCCTTCGCAAACTGTTCGAATCTGGTTCTTTGTTCCTCGTCTAGTTGATCGAGAATGTGTCTATGTTGCGCGCTGTTTTGTTCAAACTGAGTTATGTTCATTCGTAAGGTGTCTAGTTGGTTTCTCGCGAAACGTTTCAGCATGATTGCATCTGGTCTTATTCGAGCACGTCTCAATGTCTTCCAGTAGGCCTTTGGAAATTCATTCCGATCAATACAGTTGCATAGTTAATCTATTGACTCTTTCGTTTCTGCAAGTCTGGTCCCGAAGCACAAATAACGATTCAGCTCCTTGATAACCAGTATTTCTTTGCGATTGCGTAATTCACTGAATAATCCCATTTCATTATATATAGAAAACACGAATAGCGAACAAGCTCGTTTTCGGGTAACATCATCCTCGTGGCTAATACAGTTACGTTTATAGGTTAGAAATGCATAAATTATGAACAACGTCTGTGTGCTAAAGTGGGATTGGATGGTCATCAAAGTTGGTGTTGCGTAGTTAGGAAAGATAGGAGGGGAAATGTTGTTGTTTCGTGGTTGGGAAAGGGGGCCCGTGAAACAATGAACAAGGGTTTCTGGGATTATTCATTTCCGGTTTGAGCCAAAGGGTCAACGTACAGGTCACACTGAGCTCCAGGGTCGGTCTCGGATCGCGGCCAGGGTAGTTTGAGTGCCCTAACGAAACGTTTCTGAGAACAAAGCGATGGATTGAATAATCTGATTGCCACAGCCTCTGCCGTTGCTAGATGTTGTTTTCGAGCGGCCTTCGGCGCGTTCGTAGGGACTCTGTAGACTATTTTGCTCATGTTCGGCAAGCTATATAGGTAGAACGACACGGCAACTATCACAAAGGATCAAAGAGCACAAACCAACTTGGCTGTCGACGGGAGACAGAAAATCCATCACCAGCGCGATTGTGGCACACCTTGCGGGCATTGGACATCGCGTAAACGACGACGCGTTCAAAATAGTCTACAGAGTCCCTACGAACGCGCCGAAGGCCGCTCGAAAACAACATCTAACAACGGCAGAGGCTGTGGCAATCAGATTATTCAATCCATCGCTTTGTTCTCAGAAACGTTTCGTTAGGGCACTCAAACTACCCTGGCCGCGATCCGAGACCGACCCTGGAGCTCAGTGTGACCTGTACGTTGACCCTTTGGCTCAAACCGGAAATGAATAATCCCAGAAACCCTTGTTCATTGTTTCACGGGCCCCCTTTCCCAACCACGAAACAACAACATTTCCCCTCCTATCTTTCCTAACTACGCAACACCAACTTTGATGACCATCCAATCCCACTTTAGCACACAGACGTTGTTCATAATTTATTGATTTCTAACCTATAAACGTAGCTGTATTAGCCACGAGGATGATGTTACCGAAAACGAGCTTGTTCGCTATTCGTGTTTTCTATATATAATGAAATGGGATTATTCAGTGAACCAACAGATTTATTGATGAAGAAGGTGATAAATGCGGAAAATTAACTTTCTCCAAATTTTGGAACGGTGGAAGATAAGCCATTTGGACCCGTAACTGGAGCTGATTTTGTGGTTCGAATTAACCTGAAGACTTCTGAGGAAAATGGCTCAGCATTTTCGAGAACAGAAGGAAAAAAGATTGTAGGCTATCCCATGAAGGACAAATAAACGCCATGTTCAGGATGTCGGCGTCTATATCGTAGCTTCTGAAGGGGCCTGTAGTCCACACAGAAGCCGAGCCAGAGAAGTTTCTATCATTGTTACAGAAGAACTGGTGGGCGAATGTTGTATTCAGTCGTCGTATCTCTTGTTTGACCAAGATGGAGTGTCGCTTCGCAGAAACCTGGTCGTATAGTTGACAGCCATGTTTTTTCGTTCACATCGATTTCAGCAATGGAGAAACTATTCTGCCTTCCTTAAAAAATACTGACTCCAAAAGACAACGAAAATCATATACAACACGCAACACCTTCGCAAGTAAGTCTGGCAAGCAAAGAAAGCAGTTGAAATAAAACCTCAAAGAAACTACGGAAAGAGGTCTTTGAAAAAAGTTAACGTTGATGGGTACCAAGCTATTAGAGGTGTCCTTTATTTGTTTTGTCGTGACGAGTGAACGCATTGCTTAACGTGAATAGATTTAGGGTCTAAGGGTAATGAGAACGCGATCACTTGTCGAAACAGGAGGTTTCAGTAGCAAATGAAAAACTTCGGGATGTTTGGTCATAATTCTGTCTAAAACAGCATTTCCTCTAACTGGGATAAGAAGGAGGTCACTTAAACCAAAAGCCCGTAGGTGATACGTAGGTGCTTCTTTAAAATCGACGATAACAATGCGTAATAGTCAGATAGTAATGGAGCCAGAACGGGTTCAAAAGCGTCAAAAAACAGGTTCATGTCTGTCTAGGAGCACAAAGAAGCTACGAACAGATTAAATGCTGTGTCTGAAGTCCTTTTCTAAACCACTCCATTTATTCGAACTTTTTTATATTCACTTTCGTCTTACCAAATGGGCCCTACGATTCTCCCGTTATCTTCCCAGGTTTGATGATGAAAGAATTTAAGAATATCTTTGGATAGATCAAACATTTTTTATGTTGTATTGGGATCTACTATGGTCAGTTCACTCAACATATAATTTATGAACATCAAAATGCTTGGCAAAAGTTTGCTCCGGAGATACCGGATGACCAGTCACATCCTCCGTATCCAGATTTTAGTCAGTGAGTTTCTATATCCTCTATTAAATAAAGCTGCAAACACTTGTTCGTCCGTCTTAATATTCGCCAACCATCAGCGGTTCCCTATCACGACGGACTCCTCGCCAAAAGTAACAGTGTGATAGACAAACAGAAAAATCTGTCCAGCTGAGGATTCCTCTTCTTGTATGTAACTTCCTTTTAATTTACACCTGTATTTAATGGTTATGTAGCTACTGAATATTCACTTACGGGTGTTTAAGGCGATCTCTTTACCTCACTTGATTGATTTTTGCTGGCCCTCTAGACAGGATAATTTGGTTCAATTCTTGTAGGAAATCCCTATTGCCATTTTTCTTGCTGACCTTTCCAAACCGATATTTTCGGCCTTAGCCGGGACGTCGCTGGTACTGGACTGATTCTAGTAGAGCACCCATCCGCATCCACGCGCATCTACTACCCCCTCCCCCCATCTACATAAACTCCTTTCTTTGTTTCGTGAATGACGACCAGCTCGTGGGCTTTGCTTCTTCAGCGCGTTTATCAAGTACTCTTGTCTGATGGTTCGTTTACCCACTGTTCAATGAACTAGCACCCCTGATTAAAAAGACGACCCCCGTGCTTCTGTGTATGCGTGTGAATAAACGAAAGATTCAATTCTCTTCTTCTGATCTCTCCAGCTATCATTATATCTGATCAATTTCCACTGGGCAAAGCCACCTGCTTTTATAGTTTCTCAATAATCACCATTTTTGAGAGTCCTCGAAAAGCTCTTCCAAACGAAAAACACTTAGAAATTTCTGCAATCTTGTGTGATAATTCTTCCGTTGTATTCATTAGTACTGTACTCGATTTGAAAGATAGTTGATGGTATTCGGTGACATGTTAACTTGCCATGGTACCAACATGCCGCTGCATTTGCAAACGTCCGAGTAATAATCCCACTGAACATATGGAGGACAGTTTGGAGAACAACCCCGCTTTCAGTGATTCTTAACCTTACCAAAGCATCATGCTACATAGGAATAGTGTTAAATCAGAACTGAGCAATAGATAACGAGGTGGGATGGATCGAAAAATGTCAGAAGGAACTAGGTCAACAGGCTTGATCAAGATCTATATCTGGACGAGAGTGAGTATAATTGGTGTAATTAGTCTGGTCAATGGATGTGATATTTCCAGGTGCAAGGCTTGCCAATGAGGACTTGGTGCTTGAGAGAAGTGTTTTAAGCGCATAACAGAGGATCATAGAGATCATCGAAAATGCCTCCTACTATGGCCAAGACACTGCACGTCACCGCTCGAAATTACTTATGTCACATTCATTTCGGGGTTTGACTCAACACAAGGTATGAACACCGCACTTACGATCACGTTTATTGATCTAGTGGTCAATCAAAAGGGATGGTGCTGACGGACATCTTTGGATAAGCACCTGGTGGTATGTCTAACGTACGACATTCCAAGGGGACGGATAAATAATCGTACGCAAGTAGGGACAACGTTCGAAACTGTAAGAGAGAGTACATTTGGTAACGAACTTACGAACTAGGCCGGAGACACTACGATCATTTCAGGTGAGAAAAGAAAACTGTCGCTGAAAAGTAGTAGAACGAAATTTGATATTCCGTAAGAAGTCACTTCACAATCCTTCTAAGGTCGCAACGGTTAAAGCCCCAAAAGCCCGCCGGAACCCATGCACAAAGACAATATAGCAATTGTTCAACCATAAATAAAGTTGTTCATTTACATCGATGATACCCAGATCCCTTTAAGCCAGTCCTTGTTTGGTCGAAGGGTGTAATCGCGTGGCTTTTAGGCCTTGTTTCATCTGAATGCGTTCAGCTCACGTGATATAATCGCGCATATTGTCGTTTCGGGGTCCACAATAATTTCAAAGATTACGCGCACCATAAAACCACAAGTCAAGTTGAATTAGTTGCCCCAATCGAATCCTAGACACTGTGTGGGTCACGGAGGCCTAACGTGCTTTGTCCGACAAGAGTAACGTTTTGTTAATTTTAGATGTTCATCTCACCACCCCGTGTGTGTGCCTACACAAAAAAGCGGTTAAATCGGGTTTGTGGAAAAAACCACACAATTGTCGTTGAAGTAACTTGCATTGACCAGTACTTGGTGCTACCGTCGCTGTTGGAGCGAGTATCGGTGTATGTGCGTATATACGGTGCGAATCCAGGCTCCGTGAGTTCGCACCGCGTCGATCAGCAAGGCGTACACCCCTCCGCGCAGGGCGTATGGTGAAGGCAATACAGCCGGTCAGACACCAGACAAGTGCATGCCCGAACACAAACGAACATGCGAGTGGTTTGATCGCGACCGTGCACGCTGAATTAGTGGTTGCGAGCGGAAACGGTATCCGACTGTCGATACTCGCCACGCCGACAGTGACACACCATCAATGGACACACAGACCTCTGTTTCACGTGTGCTGATTGGCAGACGGTTAACATCTAGGTCTCGTGGTTCGCACGGACGGGATAAATTGCCATCCCCTACTAACTCGTTTGTGTTCAGCTGGGATTTTTCTTACGTCAAGATGGCGGTGGACAAATTGATCATGTTTACCGTTGTTGTCTTGTTAGTGGTACTTGGCTATCCAGGTAAGTGGGTGACGCGATACTCACTTTTTATTATTACTTGAATCGGCTTGAAGTCGGCCATCCGCTCGGATTTGACTTGTCTATTCGCTTCTCTACTGTTATTTGTTTTTGTCTAGCACTGGCAATTCGTTGCTATCACTGCGAGGATTGTGCAACCGTGTCTTCACTCACAACCATACGTCAACAGTGCACGAATTGTAAAGTAAGTCAGATTGAGGGCATTCAGTATGATGAGGTAAATCGAATTTATCCATCGATATTTTCCCTAATGATCGTTTCGTATGTTTCGTATAACCAGGAGTGGTTCGATTTCCAATCTTCATCATGCTTATCATCAACGGGTTCGACTATGTATACCGCAGTAGGGTAACGAATTAAAATTGTCTTAGTGTACTGATGTACTGTAACCGATATCGCTAACTTTCACCATATTCAATATATATACTGTAATTGTTTTATGCCTATTATATAACATTAATAAATAATCATGCGGGTTTTGTCAAACTTAGATTTTCGTTGTGGTTCTGTTGTTTCTGAATATATGATGTGTAATAATTCGCTACTCTCCACAGACACGCACGTATATCATATACGCGAAGATTAGTTTACCATTTGAATCAGGTCAGATTTCCACGGATCTGCCATGACTAAACTTGTTCGCGGGATAAGGTAGTGGACGCTGGCTGAGGGCTGTCGAGTTCCAAGTTAGTTCAGTGCGGCTATGCCATGCGTTAATGTAAGTTGAGCTGGTGAACAGTGTGATCCATTTGCCGAAATTCCAAGGCTCTTTGGCATGGTCTTGCAATTTAGCTTGCAGAGCATACACGGTATGGAAAAGTGTATTCGAATCCAGTTTGGTACAACGAAGTCCAGCATTCGTATCAACTACTTCAGTGTCCTGTTCTCTGCCTTATCACAGAAGGGTTTTCGTTGCGAAACGTGTTTTCCTAACGCCAATAGTTTGCCAGGGCAGCTCTCGAATCTGAGGAGTGTGGACATTGACTCAAGTTATGTCTCTTATCATTGGTTTTGGTTTGCCCGAATCGCGATCACTGTGCCGGACTGTATCATCCAGTGTTTCAGTGACTCAAATAGAACGAATTCCCGTTCCATAATTGATAACCTGCACGAGAAGAGTCAGGTAGGCATAGATAATGACGTACTAAAAACTGATGACAACCCTAGCCTCCGGTATACGCATCCAGTGGCGTAGCAAGCGCATTAAGGTGAGTTGGAAGCAGGGTCACACAACGGACAAGTGGTGACAAGCGATCGGTTGGAGTCTTGGGGGACACACAGACGCTGACTAGTTACAGTCAGTGTTTGAAATCGGACAATGTAACAGAGTGATCATGGGACGCGAGGGAGTGTCAGATGACGTCCCAAAATAGGTGTACAACACAACACGTTCGCAGGTAAGCAACACGACTATGGGATGGACAGTTATCCTCCCTCACCTTGCTCATTATCACGCCTGACCTACTGGTTTTCCACCTCAGTTCTACGAGTTAAGTTGTCGACAGTGAGCCTTTGAGATTACGGATATACACCTTCCATTGCACTTATGTTGCTGCTTGCAATACAAGATGCCAACAAACAAACCGAGATCCACAGGAAGCCCGGTTATGAATGAACAGTTCATAACGAACGACATGAACAGGACTTGTGAGGAAACCAGAGAGTGTCATGTTAAAAGTATAACAGACAACCTTAAGGAAAGGCACAGACGCACAGACCCGAAGGTAAGACGAATACAGCTTTCGTTCAACTGATTTACGCTCATGGATCAAAGGTAAAACTTAATTGACACCGGTAACTGAAATGAGTCATAATTAAATTGTGGCACAAGGCACCTAAGTGTGGCGCACGACTCTTAAATTGACATTTGGTTCCTAAACTAAGAAAAATACTGTAGTATATCCTAGACTGTGCATCTTGCACACATCACCCGCATTTCTGTGAGGGACACTGGATCTATCGCTGAATAGGTTACTGAGCAAATATTGATGTTTACGACAAATAGGCCCAAGCAATCCGGTATCACCGGGATTCCTTCTACGCCAGATCCATTGACGTAGTCATCCAAAGTGATGAGGTGCCGACTCTTTCTATCCTTGCGATGACGGGCCTGTGTAAGTGAGATTTGTCGCTTTTCTCCGAACGTTTGATCAGCCATGGCGGCAACTACTGCATTGCGCACGTCGATAACGTTTTTCAAGGCAGAAGATGATGACTATCAGTTGAAGAGATGAAAAAGCACAACGTCCTTAACTTAAGCGGATACGATGATCAGCCACTCGATATTTACGCATAATAAACGAGGCAGCAAAAAATCCTGATCACTGACCTAGTTCACACACGGAACTTATGTTTCATATATTTTCCGTCCATAACTTATTTAATTTGACGTTTATTACTTCCCCCTTTTCCCATTTTTGACTGATCGTATCAACAAGCTGCAAGCCAGACAACTCAGATAGTACAAACATTATCTGTTTTAATTGTGTAGTAAAGAAGATTGTTGTACATTTAAGAACAGCGGATTGCAAAACAGAAGCTCGGGGACTGAACTGGAGAATATATCGAATCAGTTCTCATGTCAAATGCCGAGAGAACTGGATATATGATTAACTAATACAGCCAACAAGTAATTTTATTACGAAGATAATTATCATGAATATGCCGCTTACGGTCAAAGAAGAACTTTTGTTTAAATTCATCGTGCCCTGTGACATAGAGTGAGAATATCTCCCATGGCACTGATTGTAGGGCTATTTTCTGACCAAACAGGTTGCGTCTAAAGGGAGTGAAAATCATTTCCTATGCATTTATTTGTCTCGGGTGAATAAAGCCTTTTGACGAAAATGTAGTTGTCTGAAATGACTTATACATTTTCACGGCTTGCTCACTTCCATCGTGGTCGCGGCCGCTGTTTTTGCCGCCGTCGATTTGCGGTTGGGATCGAACTGTAAATCTATCATTGCTCACTTTTGCGGCGAACTATAAAACTAATCCCAAGAGCTGTAATCTCTACCCAAGGAGCACAACTGAGTCTGAAGAATTTCCATGCAAATCTCGAGTTGCTTCTACAGGGCTCGCCGTTTAGTTAAGATTGCAAATGAATAAGTAATAGATTCCGCACTAATGCAACCCAACAACAGTCAGCTTACGCAATACACACGAATACCCCGGCTCGAAAGCCGGAAAAATGTTGATATGGTAGATTAACTCTTAAAACTGTTCAGGGAAATTTTCTGTTCTGCCACAGTCTTCGACAGAATGGCTCTTTACTTGGATTTACTTCCTAACAAGAGGAGCTATCCATTCCGCCAGTGGGTGAGGTCCCCAGTTATGAATTTCGTACATTGATAAAGCGTACTACAGCGTCGACATCCAGCGGAGCTGCTTCAATCTAGTCTTTTGTGTTGTCCGTCATATGTAGAGCCCCCAAGTTTGACTAGTTGGATGCACACACAGAAACCTGCCAGTCTTACCGTGTTCCTGAAGCCAAATGCGAATGATCCACATCGATTATCACATTTTCTTCTTTATCCACAGAAAAATGATACGTACTTCCCCAACGGAAAACACATGGTTTCCCGGTACTGTCGCACAGACTCTTGCACCAGTGTGAACCGTGTGATGGGTGGTGTGAGTTCAACCGTCAATTGCTGTTACACTGATCTGTGCAATGCAGCGCCCGCTATTCATAGCGTCGCCCTACAGACGGTACTGGCCACCTCGGTGCTTGTCATGGCCAAATTTTTCATGTGAATTGTTTTGCTTTACGAAATCACTCATTTGATTTTTGTGGTCCCAGATGTTGATCTTACCATTTTCAATTATATTACCGTTCCTTCCCCTTTGGTGATGTTTTACCGTATGGAAATTACCAGAGTGCTGTAGTTCGGTATGTCTTCCCAACAAGTAAACCGGAATACTTTGCCGTCAAACTGATGATCCGTCTGTTGTGTTTTAAATAATTTCCCATCCAAAATCTCTTGCTTTCTGTCAAATAGGCTATGTTCAATTCTCAACTTTACCCATCGGCTTCATCAAGAAAACCTTGGTGTTATTTTCTTTTCCTACAATATAACCACCATTTATCAATTGTATGTATAAGTTGAGTTTCTCACTCAATTCCATTCCGCTGGGTGGGAGTGTGGAAAGGGGCTGAACTCGTCAAGAACACCTTCCAATCTGTTTTCACTCATGTGCTGGCATTTTTTATTACATGGTAAAGCATAAATGCAGTGGGAGTGTCAAACCCCGTAGCCCCAAAGCCCCCTGTATTATTAGGGATAACCAACAACCGGCCCTGAGCGATGGAATGACAGAGAATCACATGGCCCCAATAGGCTAAGTGTGGTAACGAGCCGGACGACAGTGCATTTCTGTCTACCACTGATGTTGCGATGGTAAGCAGGTTCAGTTACGTTTTTCTTTTACATCACTAGTGGTAATTGACTGGTATAAGTCTCTGACTGTCCGGATTAAAATTCGTTCGGTCGGACACAACCTGAGACTACACTCAAATAATTAGGCTGCAACTCAACAATCATTTTGCAGCACAAATATGCAATCTAAGGTAATTTGGTACGTTTTTGTCCAAAAGGTGCTAACATGGCTTCGTACGCTTTGTTTCAGTTCCCTTCGTTCTGCCCTCGTAAAGTTCATGTACTTTGTCGCTCCACCGTCCATAACTTGCTTGCCATTTATACTACTGTCAAGTAGTATATAGCATGCTACACCAGACCAGGTTCAAACTGCATCCCTGACAGTCGTACTGGGTAAAAGACAGTTATGCTGTTGACCGGGGGTCTTATATGGTTCTCCACTCTTTGTCTTACAATCATGATCACCGGTTCGCCTGGAGATCTATTGAAACTTGATGCAATAATGCAAAAGCACCGCGAACTAATCACCAGATTGCGTGGATCATACACACGGAGCTGGCATTATCAACGGCCGTACCTTGAATCACGTTGCTGTTTTGAAATTTGGAGTTGTAGAGGAAAGTTCTTGTGGAAATTGTTCAACTTGTCGAGAACAGATCAAAATGTGATCAACAAGGGCACTGCACCTTCGAGTTCAATTCCGCTTCGTGTCGGATAAGACTGGGAATGATTTTTCTAGTCCATTTCTCGTTTGGCCCACGGTAGTGCTCCAGTAAATATCACGTGACCCAGCGGACAGCCCAAATTTGCCTAATCGTGTCTTCATCGTCATCGACAATACGTGAAAAGCAATCTTGATACAAGGAAAATTTTACCATCGAAGATTCGTATAATGATTCGGTTGTTTATGGTAATGATGATAATATTGATTTTGATGATTTTACATTGTGGTTTCATAGTCACTGTGTACGCCACGGTGCCTTTTACAATAATTTCCACCAATCAGGCTCAAGACCTAACCATTCGGATACTCCAGGGATCATTTATTCGGGTGATCGCAATGACTGACCAATATATCATCTATCAACGGTGTCGGACATCAGAGATTTTGTGACGTTACAGCAGGCATCACACTAGACACCGTTCGGTGCAGTTGACATTATATATATATATATATATATATATATTTATATATATATATATATATATATATATATATATATTGTTAAAAGGCCTCACGCGATATCGCGACAGCTGCGTACGCTTCCTGTTCTGTTCTGTTCGGATAACTATTATCCATGCACTGGGTGCGGTGGCTTTGGTTACTATCTCAGCGGCAATCTCAAAAGGAAATAATGAAGGAGAAAAGAGTATGGAAGGAGTAAGAGGAGAATTACATTAATAGAATGAAGTCCATGAAGAAAATTTGTGGATGCAAGAGCAACACTGATCGGAGCATCTAGCCTTATCCCCCAAAGTACCTAACCACTGAGTGGGAGGGTCTCTTGGACCCCACCCAGGAAGTCTAACACGCCCTACATGACCAAGACCACAAGTAAGCCTTTTCGTTCCTTTCTTCCACTTCATAGACTGATCACCCTTACCCATCTTCCGACTTGTACCCTCTTCAGCAAGCTGCACGCGGAGGAATCCTGTCGGGGGACATACGCAACACGTGTCACAACCATCTTAGCCTGGTGAGCTTAAGTGCTTCTTCTGATGATTTGATCCGTGAACCTAAGACTTTCCGGCGAAACTCAGCATTGCTCACACGGTGTTCCCACCACATTCAAGAAATGCTACAGAGACATCGGTTTTCAAATACTGGCAATCTTTGTATGTCCTTAACCCACAGTAGCCTTGTTCCTGGACCGTTCACAAACACTGGCCTGACTGCTGTAGCGTAAGCTCGGCCTTTGATAGGTAAACGGATGTCACGTCGACGTCACAGATGACTCAGATTGGTCATACCAGCCTTCCGTATACGCAAATACACCTCATCCGATATTCGAACTCCGGGCGAAATACAGCTCCCCAGGTAATAGAACTTGTCTACCACGTTTATAGTTTCCCCAGACACTGAAAGGTTTGACGTTTGATCAACCCAATCCTTCAACAGCATCTTGCACTTTGAAGGTGAAAACACATACCGAATATTTCTCCACAGCCCATCAGGCTGTCCATAAAAACATCAGACATACCTGGAACTTCACTTAGATTAAGTATGTCGTCAGCATACTCAAGGTCTGGTAACTTTCCACCCGGGAAAAGTTCAATGCCACTATCCTCACCTGACAAAAGTGCGGCCTCTAGGATCTTATCAATCACGAAGTTGAAGAACAAAAGAGAAAGGGGGCAACCCTGATACACGTCACATTTTGTGGTGAACTTAGAAGCGGGGTCACAGCAAGCCCGAGCTCAGGGGCACTCCCTCAGCTTCCACGATCGCGTTCATCGAGGAAGTCAACGGGAAAAGACCGTGGGGTGCCAACCGCGAGTATTCTCACAGGGTCTGAGTACAGAGACCGCACGCTGGCGTGTGCCGAGAGAGTGTGTCAGAAGTAGCGCTTGCGGTTGTCGCGTACGTGAAACGTACAGTTAAACAAGTAACAGACAGGGTGTGATCGGCTGATCACTGTAGAGGCCCCCTCCCAGAAGACCGCGCGCAAGAAGGGCTTCGATTTAGAAGTCTGGCAATCGAGCGGGTATGTTACCTGTGATTACGCCAGTGGAATAAATGAATGTTGCCATTCTTCCTGACTTTGAAACCGTTCGTGGGTTTGGACCGCGGCTTTAAAATCTTCGGACCCGGTGGTATTGCCTATTTATGACATCCGGTCACCTGACGGGAAGAACAAACATAAAAACGAAAGAAACGAGTAAGACTACGGCGAACTGAATGATTTATTTTGGGAAGTAAAAATAAGCAACTGATTGAAACCATTATATTTAAGTTAAAAATGAATTGACAACATAGGTCCCCCAAGGAGGAAAATAGAAAAAATAAAACAAAAGGGAGAACAGAAATTTATATGCGGTAGAATGTGACGGTTGGCACTCGAAGCGGGACACTGGGGCGAGCCGCCGTAGTTGGCTACCCAACCCGAAAAACCTCGTAGGTTCAACGCGGTAGGTAGGATTGTCCGGGGCTTGCAGAGAAGGTGTCAATGGAGTTTTCTCTCCGCTCACCCCAGTGAATGACCTAGTACAGGTTCGGTTTGTTAAAGAGGTGTTGTGGTCGGTCTTTTCGGTAATGCGTGTATCCTGCGTATGGGTCTCTGAGGGCAGTAGATATCCTGTCCTTAGTCAACGGGTATTTTTGAAAAACGGTGCGAGTCCCTCCAAAACAGCAGGCTTTTAGTGATGGTGTCCGGAGGTGATGGATGAGCGGCAAAAAGGAAATGGTAAATGACCCCAGTATGCAAAACAAACCTCAAATGAGCGGCCACAGCAGTAGGTAGAGAAAATCCTTATTTTTATTTTTTGTTTACTTTTTTCATTCATGGGATCCAATATACCGTATTTGCGAAACGAAAGGGTTTCTTGATCACCCGTCCGCGGCTGGAAGTCAATGGAGCCTGCTCTGTGTTGAGGGCTGTGGCTGGACGGCCAGGAAACTGGGTCACCGGCGTTGCTATGGTGGGCATATGGGACTCCGGGGTCTTGGGTGTTGGTCCTGAAGAATTCGAGGGGGTGACATCGGACGGAATGGATTCAGCCAGAAAAGCTGGTTCAAGTCGAACCATAGTAACCGTATCATTTCTGCCGCTGTGGTCGATGTCGAATGTTTTCTCTAGGCGGCGTAGGACTCTGTGAGGGCCGGAGTAGACAGACTGTAGAGAAGCGCGTTGCCTCCGTCCTAAGGAAAACGTGCGTACAATTTTGGAGGTGTGGGTGTACGTAAATCGTCGTGTTTTGTTCGCGAGCCTCGGGAAGGTGTAACTTATGCATCTGGTGCGTTAACCTGGTGGCGTAATCAGCGCAGTCAAAAGTGACGATGGACTTTGGGGCTACCATGTCACCAGGATGTCGAAGCTCGCAACCGAATATGAGTTCGGCTGATATGGTTTGTAGATCAACCTTAAGAGCGTTGCGGCAACCTAAAAGTACTAGCGGTAGTGATTCCCTCCAGTCTGGGTTTTGTGAACGACTAAGGCTGCCTTGAGCTGCCGATGAAAACATTCTACTATGCCGTTTGCTGACGGGTTGTAGGCGGTGGTATGAATGCGACGGATACCTAAACGTTGTAGAAAACTGCTGAAGACTCCCTCGAAATGCGAGCCGCGGTCTGTGGTAACCACGACTGGACAACCAAATACTGCCACCCAGTGTTCTAAGAAAGTTTGGGCGACTGTTTCGCTAGCTGCGTTGTGCAAAAGTACAGCTAACGGCCCTCTGGTGAAATGATCTACACAAGTAAGAAGATATATGCTACCCTTTGACGGAGGTAACGGCCTTAATAGGTCGGCATGCACGTGTTCGAAAAGTGAGTCGACAGCTGGAAATTTTGATGATGGGCTTTTTGTGTGCCTATGCACTTTTGATTGTTGACATTGGAGCAGGTACGGGCCCACGCGGTGACATCACGTTTCATGTTGTGCCAAACATAACGGTCATCGACGAGTTTAGTAGAGGCTTTTATACCCGGGTGGGACAAAACGTGTAAGGTTTCGAAAACCTGTCACCTAAAAGCTGAGGGTACTACTGGTCTCGGGTGGCCTTTGGACGTGTCACAAAGTATGTAACCTTCGGCTGAAGGAATGGGAACCGACTGGAGCCGCAGCGACAAAGTGCTACGGCGTTGTTCTACCTCAGGATCGTCTGCTTGAGCGGATGCGGTAGCTTCGAGGTTGATCGGGCCGGGGCTGCTGAGGTCTAGGCGGTGAATGCGAGATAGCGCGTCTGCGACAGGACTATCGGCACCTGAGATATAATGTACATCACTCGTGTACTGAGTGATGTAATCCTGATGTCTAGACTCTCTGGGAGAGTATCTGTCCGTGCTGGCGCGCAATACGTGGATGATCGGTTTATAGTCGGTGTAAACCGTGAATTTGGTTCCCCCTAAGATGTATCTTAAGTGACGGATGCCTTGGTAGATGGCAAGAATTTCGCGGCTGAAGGTGCTATGCTTGGATTCAGCTGGTGGTAGTTTTTTGGAGAAGAATGCAACGGGTTGCCAAGTGTCGGCTAAGTATTGTTGCAGCACCATGCCCACGGCTTTGTCTGATGCGTCTCTGACCAACGCAATCGGGGAAGTTGGTTTCAGGTGTGATAGCGAGGCTATGTTGCCGATAGCCTGCTTCAGCATAGCAAGTGCGTCTCGTGCGGTTTCTGTGAAACCCAGCCGCTTCGTTTTGCCTTTTAACAGGTCTGTGAGTGGCTACGTTAGCTGAGCATACTTTGGGATGAAACGACGATAGAAGTTGACCAACTCCATCGAAGTGCCTTAGTTGCTTGAATGACGTAGGTTCTGGGTAGTCAAGGATCGCCTGCACCCTGTCCTGCAGTGGTATGATCCCTGTGGAAGTAACCCTGTGGTCTAGGAATTCGATGGAGTCGAAAACTATCACACACTTATTCGCGTTGACCGTGATCCCTTGTTTAGATAGGCGGTCGCAAAGCGTGCGTAGATTTGCTAGATGTTCTGTTTTAGATGAGCTGGTAGTCAGGATATCGTCCAGATAAGCGAAAGCGAAATCCAAACCACGGCATACCATATCGATAAGAGGCTAGAAAGTTTGCACGGTGTTGCTAAGTCCAAACGGCATTGGTAGAAACCCGAAAAGACCGAAAGGAGTCGTTACGGCTGTTTTGGGGATATCGGCCTCAGCTACTGGTATTTGGTTATATGCCCACACTATAACTATTCGACTGAAAATTATCTTACCAGCCGAATCAGCCGTAAGATCCGTGATGTGCGGAATAGGCTATCGGTCGGGTGTAGTCACTCGGTTGAACGAGCGGTAATCCCCGCTCGGTCTCCAATCGTCAGGCGACTTCTTCGGGACCATGTGTAGAGGTGATGCCCATGGACTGTTGGAAGGCCGGATAATTCCCAAGTTGAGCATATGTTGGAACTCGGGGCGAGCTACACAGAACTTGTCTGGAGCCAACCTGCGCGGTCGAGCGTAAACCGGGGGCTCTTGTGTGGCGATGTGTTGGGCCACATCCGTGGTGATTGGAGGCAGGTTGTAGTTTGGGAGGGCAAGATAAGGGTACTCGCTGAACATACTACCGAATTCCGGTTAGGAAAAGGGAATTGGCGTGAGGATCGCTGGTAGCTGAGCTTTAGTTAAGGAACCAAAGACGAAACTTGATGTGACTCAATCTACTAGCTGTAGCTTACCGGGATCGAATACTAGACCGTGAATTTCTAAAAAATCCTAGCCTAGAATAGCCTGGTGCATCTGGGCGACGATGAAAACCCACGGGAAAGGACGACACAGGCCAAGGTCTAGGGTGAGAAATTGACTGCCGTATGTTGGAATTGACGTGCTACTGGCGGCTTGCAGTGTCAGGGCTATGAGTGAGACTGTGGACTGTTTTGAAACCGGTATTATACTGACCTCAGCTCCCGTGTCGATTAAGAAACGCATTCCGGTAGTGTTGTCTTTCGCGTACATGAGGTGACTGGGAACAGGGGTGCCGGTAGAGCTTGTCGCTATCACCTGGATGGAGTGGAAATTGCAGGGCAGTTCGCATTTGCCAGCTTCAGGTACGAAACGGTGGTGGAAGTAACACTTGCCGGATTGGTAATTTGGCTTAGGGGCACAAGTCGCGGAATGACTGCCGGTTGGGTTTTGTTTGCGAAGGCTGTTGAGGGAGCTCTCTTTTTGTTCAACCCCCTGCATCAAAACGTGAACCTCCTGACATAACGTTTGAATGTTAGAGTTGCTACTGGGTGCGTTGTGGTGAGTGGTTTCCGACGCAGGGTTAATCACCGCATCGAGCGAAGCAGCGGTGGCGGTGCTGAACACGTGGGGCTATGAGGCAAACGTGTTTGCATTCTCGAGGACTTTATCTGCGGCCTCTGCGCACTTATCTAAACTGTCGATCTGTATCAAAACGGCTACTATGCTTTGGTCATACGGTGGAAGTCGTTGCATCCATAGTTGACGCAGGAAAGTACAGTTAAACAAGCAACAGACAGGATGTGATCGGCTGATTGCTATAGCCAGCATACTCTAGGTTTGATATCTTTCCACCCCGGAAAAGTTCATTGCCACTATCCTCACCTGACAACAATACGGCCTCTAGGATCTTAGCAATCACGAAGTTGAAGAACAAAGGAGGAAGGGGGCAACCCTGATACACGTCACGTTTTGTGGTGAACTTTGAAGAGAGGTCGCAGCAAGCCCGAACTCGACTTTGACTGTTCATATAAAGGGACTTTAGATTGAAATGAGTTTCTCTGGCACAACCTTCAACACGAGGCAGAGTCAAAGAACTGTACGGTCAACTGAGCCGTATGCTGCTTTAGGATCAAGAAAAAGGGAGATAGTGGGCCTACGGAAGGTGTGTCTATGTTCTAAAACTTGTCGAAGAGTAAATATGTGATCAGTAAAACCTCAACCAGGTCTAAACCAAGCTTGATTCTCTCGCGAGCAACTTTAGTGAGCGTTAGATTAGCGGTGGAGAATAAAACCAGCGGGCAATTTGGATGCGATGCTAACCAAACTTATTCCTATGTGGTTTTCACAGGAGGACCTGTCGCCTTTCTTATAAATTGGCATGATCACCGATTCACACCAACTCTTTGGAACTCCTTCCTGCTCCTTCAGACCGAGGAGTTTCGTCAACTCCAATAAAAAGCTGGCGCACCGTCTTTGAAAATAGACGGAGGCAACTCATTCGGTCCGGCAGCCTTATGTTGTTTAAGACAGCTTATCTCAAGAAGAACACAGCTTCTGACAGAGAATCGGTATCAACAACAAGAGCTGCACTCATCGAGCTAGTGAGCAAACCTGGCGAGGACAAAGGCTAACTAAACTACATCTCGAGATGTTCCGCTCAGCGAATTAGACGACGCTCCTGAGTATGAATCAGTGTGCAGTACGCTTCTTTGATCAGTTCGCTAACGCCTGGTTTACATGGACCGGTTTGTCTAATCAGGCGGAAAAGGTTGCGGCTGTTGCCAATCGTCGCAGCTTTTTCCATCTCCCTACACTTCGCAGTACACCATTAACCACGTTCATTTTTCAGGCCCCAAATCAGATGACTTTTAAGGCATCTCCGTGCCTCATCCTATCTGGAATCCGGAAGAAACGATCTACGTGCTTCTAACGGTGCAAATGAGAATGTAGATCTCTATCGTTTCTGTGTGGTTCTAGCTGCTGGACCTTGGGCAGCGTCAGCAGCCGCACGTAGACCCTGTTTGACCTATGTTTGTCGGTGTTCTGGATTCTGGAAGTTTGACTACATCGACAACCTGGTGGGTAATTCTGTTCGGAAAGCAGATAGGTAGTTATCGTCCAGTAGCAGCTGTAGGGGACGGTTCACTTTGGCATTGCTTCAGTCACCGACAAAGCGCAGGCTGAAGCGAGCGCGGACAAGATCGTGATCAGGGTCTACAGACATGGACCAAAGTGATCGACAGTCTTGAATTGATTCGCGCCAGCGTTAACCGACAGCTTCCTACCATAAGTACAACTTATTAATCATGCAAAGAGATAAATTTCTGTGTCCATTTGGCAAAACTGTGATGTGTGGATATTAAGCTCGGATCTTCTACTGTAGAATAACTAATAAAGGTCAATACTTGTTTTTCTAAGCCAGTGACCTTCTGCGGACCTCTTCCTGTTTTTGAGGCGAAAAGACAAAACCACAGATACTCCAAGAACCTAAAGCTTAGTAAGAATCTCAACTGGTTCTCACGCCCTCATTAATCGAACGCCAATATAACGGTCAACGGTATGAACGTTACAACAGCCGGTTAAAACTAAAGGGGGGGGGGGGGGTATCAGGATAAAATTCTTGTGACAGATGTTTGATTAGTCCAGAGGAACTTCGTCAAAATCAGATTTGCACAGATAGATACGCAACTTGCTTGCTCCACGTGAAGATCGCAGTCGAACCAGCGATACGTTTGGGACTTTTACGTCGAAAATACTGTCACAACGGTCTGTTATTTGGTGTTATTTTAACGAAGAACGGAGCTGTGAAAGACCTTTTACAAAAACTGTACTTGAGCCCAGAGAAAATGACATTTAAAAACCTGTAAATTCGTATTGTTTCTCTCTTCCTAAGAGATGATTCATTTTTATACAACTTATAGTTTAAAATGTTCTTGGGGGTGGATAAGAGGAGGGGGGGGGGGGTCCCTTTCCTCTTCGCCAATTGTTGATCCTTCCTTTGCACTTTTTTTATTACAAAGGTACGGGTAACGTGACTGAAATTGTCACTTCGTCAGTAGTGCGGCTGTTGTCACTGCATATGAACGGTCGTTTCTTGCTATTCTGCGTGGGAACACAAAAAAAACCTTGAAGATTTGCGGTTAACAGCTAACCGAGCAGAATCTAGTCAAGGGACTAAATAGTAATCCATATGCATGGATTGTCTAGGGTGAAAATTAGTTGCTTGGGAATGGACAGATATCTGAACCTAATAGGTTTAGATGTGTGCCATGATGTAAAGCAGTCACGAAAGAACTGGACGAAGTGCAAACAAAGAAACGGAGTCACATGGACTCATAAATTACTCCATAACACGCATGCTCGCGGCATTCAGGGAAAATAATTGCTTCGTATCACAGTGACTTAAAGATGACTCGAGTAGCTGTGGAAACTATCCTATTTGGGAAAATCACATGGGGTGGAAAAGATGGCGCTGTCCTGGTAATTGTCTGAATGCACATAGGGTTTTACCGGCATCGATCAATACGGACCACCAGGTATATGCAGAACACAGCATGAGTCAGCCGTCCGTGAGGACAAAGCATGCACACACCACGGGTGGATGACAGAACACGGGGAAAGCAGTGGAGCAGATACATCCCGTTAGTGCGAATTTAAGATGGGACATCTCAAAACGAACCTGTGTTCCGAAAGACAGACTGACAGAATCCCGGTACAACGATTTTCATTAGTCAGTTGGGGAAATAACCATTAGGACGGTGTAGGACATTCAGGAATAGATGACGAAGCTGCCAAAGAATCAACAAATGATGAGTCACAATAAATCAGACAAGGAGCTGGACATGGCTGCTGTCTCTGTGAATCACAACAGATTTAGTCCACCGAGAAAAAAATCGATGGTATCTGCTGATGTTTATTCCTATCCTGGTCTCTGATTTGCCGTACAGTCCTCCCACTCCACCGTCACTTTTGCCAGGATTTGCTGTATAGTTTGGGTTTGAATAGGTCTCGCTTGTGTGTGTATGCGCGTGGGTGTGGGTGTGCGGTTCAACTACCGCATTAGCACTTCGTTACCGTTGACACGTCGCAGTATGCAGCACGATTCATGGTATGCATGTGTATGTGGGCGATTGATCATGTACTTATTTGTGAACCTATGTAATGTGATCGTTTACTGTCGCGAGCATCGGGATTTCTGTTAGGCAGATCTAACAATCGGTATAAATTACTCAGCTTCGATCAACTTTGAGACCATGTGTGGTGATTTGAATAACTCTGTACACGGCTCAGTGTGATTCGCTACGGTTTCATGTTCGTCAGCGAGAACACATCTCAATCAATCGGACAAAGGTGGAAACAGATAGTCAAATCATTCTCGTGCAATAGGATCGTGCCGTGATAGGTCAATGCGTCGTCTACCAACGATGGGACGTAGGGCATCATGTGTAGTACTATAGTACATTGCAAATAAACCTAACAGTAGTACACTCTCTCAAAGCCAATATTTTTCGTTCCAGGAGTGTTTTATTATGGGCTCAAGAAGTTCTAGCACATACGGGGTATTCTGAAACGAACTAAGTACACCTTCACCATGGTGAAACGCTTTTTATAGACTACAGAACCGGAAATTTTCTGCCTAGTTTCTCCCAGTGCAGCCAAGCAGAGAGCTATGATTTGCCGTAGACTGTTGAGTGAGACTGACTGATCCGATTGCACATTGGAGCTCACGACATAGGCAATTATGGGACCAATTGATGGATAACGAGTAAATAAATTGTCGAGATTTGGTTTCTTTCATTGGGTTTTTAAGCTCCATTTTATTTAGTGACGCTGCGATCCTTTCTGCAATTAGATGCCAGAATCATAGACTAATTGAGGGGAAGAATGATGTGGTAATGGAAGCAGGTGACTATGGAGCCCAGTGGTCAGTCGGCCAAGAGCGATACACAGGAAAATGTGATTAAACCGACCAATTTTGTTTACATTGATATTTGTATGACTTTTACAGGTTCATATGCTTTCAACTCAGTCAGAAAACGACATTTGCTGAGAAACCTAACCACATTTGCTTTTCACAGGACAAGTAAAAATAGATAAATAGCGGCAGAATTTTATGCGCAGAGTGTGGTGCATAACTCAGTTACTACCCGCCCTTGGTTCGTCAATATTTGGGTGAAGTACTGAAGGGGAGAAATTTCACAATAACGTGATAGGGAGTGCATCAAAAACCAGGACATACTTTCTGGTGAGACTACCAGGGTGACAAATAGCAGTGCAACAAGCGCGTATTACATGGGAGTATCTCATGGGTAAAAAGTATGCTCAGATAAATGTATTTATCAGCAAGCCTAAAGATCAGTGACTACGGAAGCGAATTAGTATCATTAGATCACGCAAAGGAACTTCAGTTTTGTTTCAGAAGTGCAAAGGATAATACAGGGGAACAACAGAGTGAGACATGGAGAATACACTGACGGTCATAGGCACCGTAACGTCTTTAGGGCATGCGACTGAAGGTCCACAAATTTGTGTTGTGATTCTTTCAGTTGTATCCCAATGTCGAATGAATTCAGTCCTCCTTCCCCCCTTATTCCCATCTAGCTTATTGTTGCACGTTTCTGATTGACCGTTAGTTTTATCCCATGAAAGCTGCTTGCAAATCACGGTTTGCCTCCTTCACGCACGGTCGCTCGGATTTCGGATCTGAATTGCTGTGAGGTGACTGACTCTTCTGTAGTGTGCCAAATATTCAGAACACCGAGGAGAAAAATGAAATTATGTTGGTGAAGTACGAAGCAAAATTATCATGACAAACCGTATTGGTAATACGGAAAGGTAGCTTTACTTGAGGGATGGACTGTTCTGGTTTTCATACTCAGTACCTTGTGACTCGGGGTTTGACACAGCACAAGTAGTGTGACTTGAAACGAGAGAACAGAGACCGAGGTTAGCAGCCAGTCAATAATCGATTGTTTCACGACGATCATCTTCGGTTTCTCTCTAGACTTTGCTTGATCTGACCCTATGATCGGCTACCTTCCAGGTTTAACTCTTACAAGTCGTCAATGACATTTCTGCTAGCGGTACAGAAATTTTGTCCCCAATCCATCCTTAGTTCTGACTGGGTTCGCTCTTTTTCATCGCGCTTAACTTAAAAAGCCGGACTGGGAGCTATGGTTACGTAATACAATTTTCGGATTCTGGAATTGTTTGAGCTCTTAAATGAGGACAGACGAACTTCGCTGTTTTCCAACACTTAACAGAATGTGCGTAGATTACCGGAAGTTGTTCATTATTGTGATTCCAAGGTACTTGCCGGAATTGACTCGAGAAAGCGAACTGTTATTGGCGGCCACACTGTCTTTGTGGAAAGTTGAATATGAAAGCGCTGAGGTACACTCTGTACGCTTAGATAAGCTCATTGTGAGATCAGAATGAAAATGTGTACGAGATTTGACGAATTTTCGAGTAGTGTTTTGAGATCTGAAGAACTGCAGATGGTTAGGCACAGAACGACATCAACTGCATACTTTAAAACATGAGCAGGAGAGCTGACAGAAAGAACACCGATGTAAGTAGAAATTAAGTCTAGAGAAATGACGGCTTCTAGGTACACTCCATAAGTGTTCATCGAGTGTTTGGAAGACTGTTTTCCTAATTTGACAGACATCCGGGAAAGGAACTGTTTCAGGCATCCAAAAAATTCTTATTTATGCGCCACTGATGAGCTCTAACAAGAGCGAAACTCGAGTCTGGTGCTTCCGAGTGCAGGTTGGTCGGATGACCTGAGGTTTGCGCGTGAAACGTGGAGTCCAAAAGGACAGTCAATCAAACGAAAATTAAACAATCCCACACTACTCGCAAGTAATTGCGTGACATATGTAACTGCTAAATTGTTTGAGTTTGAAGAAACGGAGGTCAAACACATTATCACTTCCTTACCGGACGGATTGACAGCCCGTGATTTCGTACCGGTATCCAGACCCCCGTGGGACTCCAACTCGCGGAATGAGTTTGATGTATTTTCCTTGTTCTCTAGATTCAGATCGGTTATGTTCGAATGTCACTGATATGATCTATGGACTAACGGGAGCCGAGGAAATGATGGAGAGAATAAAAGTCTGGAACGAAACAACTGAGTCGTGATGGACGACCAAATCTTCACGGTCCTATTAGTCCAAGAAGGCTAGTTTTGAGAGACAAAGCTGAGATCAGAGTCAAACAGTTCGGACTGAGAAGTGTGTGTTTGTTGAAATTGTCCGTTTTCACGGTTGTATTTTAACAAGATCGATCTTACTACCCGCTCATTTCGCCTTCCTTTTGGCACTGTGCATGCGGAGGACACTGAGATCATTCATGTGTATCCCTTTCTTTTTGTGTATTCTTGATTGTATCTTTCGACGTATTGTTACTGAGCTCCTGCTTTGAGCTGTCTTTCTACATGTCTGAAGTACTCTCGCGGTTCACCTGTCGCTCAGCAGAATCCATTTTGTTTACGGCAGGTTGCTTTCGGTGTAGCGCGGTTTCAGATTTTCTCAAAGAACGCTGTAAAAATGAAACTATTGACCACTACGTTGTTGCAATGGAGACTCCAGCTAAATCGTGCAACTTTTGCAGCTATTTGAAAGACGGTCTAGTACGAGACAAGATAGTGACCAGTGAGCGGAATGATGCTACCACAAAGAAATATTTCACTGATGCACCAAAAGGATTTGAAAACTAATATTGATACTTACAAGAGTGAAGAAGCCGACAGGAATCACACCAGGCTTCTCACAGAGCACTTCACAACTAGTGAGCAGAATGCTTTGACAGGAGCCACGTGCACTGCGTGCACTTTTGTGGTCATAGGAATGATAAACGAAAATAAGTGCCGAACTTGGGAGAAGACATGTTCTAATTGCCGGAAGCTGAAGCATTTCACCGGAAAGTGTCAGTCATTCTCCACATGATCTGCCACCAAGTCGATGGCCCCAAAACCAGGCATCAACGGTTTTCGATGTTCCACGGCAAAAGAAAGGCTATTCGCGAAAATCTTAGCTGACAGGAAATGTTACCTTTTTCAACCGGATTCGGGCACCTCGCTGAGTACCTTTCTTGTGTTCTACATTGACGAATCTGCTATTAAAGCGTTCACTACCAGTTTGTGAGTGCGGACTGGAACAGAAATAGACGTCCTGGGGGAAGTAGAGTTTGACCTCAAGAACCCAAAGAATGATGAAGTACGCGAAGTGAAGTTTTCAGTGGCCTAAAAGAACTAGGAAACTATATTCGGACTTGATCCTACTCAGAGAGTGGATTTCACCACAGTAAACATGAATAATTTTGAAAGCCGTTTTTGTAAAAAGCGATATGTTTACTCAGTACGCATAGGTTTTTGGTTCTCAGCTTTGTTGTTTCTGCGGCAGAGTACGTTTACCGGTGACTTACAGTACCGGGCCTACTGCTTTGCCGGCCAAAGGTATCCCCGTAGCGCTACGAGAAACTTTGCGCCACGAATTAGGTCATTTACTCGGTCTAAAGGTAATTGAAGAAGATGACGTCTCTGCAGACTGGGTTAACCAAAGTATACTTGCCGTAGAGAAATCTGCAGCCATTAGCCTACGCGTGGACCCAAAAATCTGAATGCTGCTCTCAGAAAGGAGCCATAGAGTTTGCCGATGCTTGATGACATTCTGGTGGATTTACATGAATCACCTTCCTTTATGAAGGTCGACGCATCGTCAGCTTTCTATCAACTACAGCTGGATGGTCAGTTTGGTTTTCGTACCACTTTTACTCTCTATTTCAGTCGTTTTCGTCGAATCTGACTGCCTTTCGGAATGAAGGCGCCCAGTAAAAATTTTCGGAAGCCTCTTGTTGAAACATGTAGTGTCTTCAAAAGTGTAAGTTGCAAGGCAATCGATGTTGTGATTTATGCCACACGGTGTCCTAGCACATCTATTGCCACTACTGTACGGCTAACCGAAGTGAAATTCAAATACCGTGTATCATCGGTTTCTTTCCATGCGCACCTTCTGACGGATATGGGACTGTGAGTTGACCCAGGGAAGGTCAGTGCTATGAAAATCTACCAAAACCACTGAATATCAGGGGAATTTTACATCCCAACTTTACGGTTAGTTACTTCTACTCGGTACTGTTTCCACAAAACAGACCACCTAGCCATTATCACAGTTACAGCCGTTTTCCGGCAGAGAATAATTGCGATCAGACTGAAAAAGAAAAGCTGATTGTATTCTTTGCTTTAGAGCATATTATTACCCATACATACGAAAGGAAGGCCGTAGCCAAAACAGACCACAAACTACTTATAACTGTCGCAAAGAAAAACCGTTTAATGACGTCCCAAAATGTTTACAAAAGATGTTGATTGGGCTCCAGAATTACAAATACGAACTAGTCTACCTTCCACGAAGTGAAATGCTCATCGCGAACACCTAAACTCTTGATTACGTCACGGAAAATGAAGGTATATCATCGGAATTCGAACACATTTCAATGATTGGTTGGAGCTCAGTACTCAAGGCAAACCTCATCCAGCTACAGGAAGCCACTGCCGGTGAAGCTAACCGCCAAAAACTGATTGATTTAATTTCCAACCGATAGATGCCAATGCAACTAGCCTTGCTTTTTAAAAGTTGTGAATTCCTCTCTATCGACTACCGATTGATATTGAAGGAAGACCGATTGGTATTTCCGTAAAAAACTTTGAGGTGAGTTGAAGAAGAGGCTCAGTTTATCGCGTCGCGGAATTCATCCGCCGACAGTTATTTTCTGCCCTGGAATGATCAGTCAGATTAAAGACCTCATTTTTAAATGCGAGCTACGCCGTATCTATAAGAATGGACATAGGAAAGAAACGATGTTCATACGGGAAACGCCTACGCGCCCCTGGCAAACTTCGCCGAAGATATCTTTGAGCACGAGAGCAAATACTACTTGGTTCCGGTGGATTATTGCAATGATTTTTTCGAGGCTGGCCTTCTGCAAACCACGGCAACAGCACTTGTGGTAAACCGTTTGCCTGTTCGTTTCTCCGCTCTCGACATTCCTGAAACATCGGTTTCCGACCGTGAATCCCAGTTCACGAGGGCAGAATTTCAGAAATTCAGACACGAATGTAAATTTGGACTTCGAACCAGTAGTCCATACTACGGTCAGTCCAATAGTAAGACCGAGCCTGCAGGAAGGATAGTAAAAAGAGTATTAACTTATGCCAAAACATCCGAAAATGACCCATATATAATGCCTATTCAACGACGGAATATATCGAGTATCATTGGGAAATACAAATCGTTTCAGAGATTATTCTGAAGGATAATTCTGACACTGCTTCCGATAGTTGTTGATCTTTTGGGGCCAAAAGTACACCACCCGAGTGAAATAAAATGCCACTTACCATATCGAAAAAACACTCGAAAGTTTTATGATGACCATGGAGCACAGGACTTTCCAGAACTGAAAGAAGTGTAAGAAATATTGATTCAGGATGTTCCAGAAAGACCTCCTCGCTGGAGAGGATGAGCAACCCTAGGTTACTTACGAGACCGGTCCTACGAGATCAAGGTAGATGTATGTAATGACAGAATTGCACGACATGGAATCAAAAACACATCAACTGGCACTGAAATGTATTGTTCCTTTAGTATAGGCCTAAAGTACGAAACGGAATGCATACGCACACACGTATTGACCCATGAGCAATGCAATTGTTGGGCTCAAACTTGCCAGAATTTGCCACGTAGTATAAAAGCAGATCATGTTGGTGAGACGTGCATAATGCGATGATCAATATCCTAAGTTGGACTAAGATGAGTCATGCTCGCATGGTGTACCTGTATGTGTTCGGAAATGCATGGATGCTGATTGGAGTATACGTTGAGCAAATGAGCACTGATTGATTCAAATCGGTTTTCCCGAATTGCTTTTGAATAGTACAGAATCGCCACATTCTTCTCTCGTTATTTTGGGCTCGTGATACTGTCAGCCTGAATCTTTGACGCTGCGTTTAGACAAGGTGACCTACTCAATGCAACTGGATCGCCAACTTGCAGGTTTTCCTCCGCTTCATCTTGTTGTTCTCCCACAGCAGTTCCAACGCATATCTGGTCATTATATCTCCAATGGACTGTATCGTCTTTGTATCGGTAACCTCCAGAATTCTGGATCCTAACTGTCGAGTAAAGATATCTGCAAATGGCCGAAGATTATTCACACGGAAATAAGAGAAGTCAGTCGAATTCAAGCACTGTAGTTACGATCTCAGTTTTTGAATTATACTGCTGATGGTTGTTTGCATGTGGAATGCACCACATTTCGATATTGCAAGAAGTCAATAATGAAACAGTCCAGCTCAACTAACGTTTGTGGATTTGATGAACTCACAGCACTTCTTTGGGTCCGTACAAAATTCTCCGCCGCACAGTTTGATCGTGGATATCGGGGTGGCGAAAGCACATAATGACATCTGATACCATCTAACCATGTTCTTAATTCCTTGAAACAGAACTATGATTCGTGGTCCGTCACAACCACCTCTGGAATACCTTCTCAACTGAAACATTTTCGAGGTGCATTTTTAACAAAAGATGTGTAGGGGTTCTCTGTCAGATACGTTTCAGGCCAGTGTGACCATGTATCAATTGAGACAAAATCGTACCATTTACTGAGAAACAGTCAAAAAACTCGGCATGTGCTCTTCGCCATAAAAGATAGCTTTCGGATCACGGTGTCCAGTCCTTCGATTTTGTTGTGTTTTATGCATGCATTGATAGCTTTTCATCGCGGTTGACCGAATGTCGTTATCCATTCCCGGCCACCAACAAGTTTTTCTCGCCAAAGAATTCATTCGCTCAATCCCCAAGTCGCCCTTGTGAAACTCGTCGAGAACAGGTTTCCTCAAGGTTCGCTGTATAAGAACTTGGTTATTAACTTTCAGTGCTCCGTCCGAGGATTATGAAATCTCATTCTTCCGCTTGTATATCTCAGGGAAGTGCTTTCTTTTTATGCCTTCCCACTCACCGTTGAAAGCTGAGAGGATAGCCTGGTAATAGTTTTTCTTTTCGCGTATAGTGTATTCCCGGGAAATTGGAAGGATCTAACACAAAAGGCAAATTTCTGGTTTCTAGGCGAGTTTGAAAAAACGGAACAAAAATCTGCATGTGAAATCTACGAACCAGGACGAAATTCGATATCATAATCATATCCGCGGAGAGGGGTTGCCTATCTTTGAACCATGGCAGTCGTTGCTTTTGATAGCATTGTTGTTGGACCGTATATGTAACTTATGGTTGATGGTCGATCATTGTCGCTAAGTGAAAACCGAAGAGGTACTTGTGAAAACTCATTACGGCCGAAACAACTGCCAGAGCCTCCTCTTGAGTCTATGAGTATCATTTTTCCCCTTTGTTAAGTGATCGGGATAACCTTCCTGCTCAGAATGGCTCTAGTCCCAACAGGAGATGCGTCCGTCACTCAAGTGATGGATAATGAAGTCAAAAATGGATTTAATAATGATCTGTCAGCTATATAGGCAATGAAGTCCGTCAAAATTTGTTCGTGCTGACAATTCTGTTGCCATGGGGATGAATTCTGCAAAGTAAAAGGCTGTTGAGTTTTGATAGGGAAATAAGGAATAAGCCGTGAATAGAACTGGGAACATCCTGGAATTGACCGAAGTTCAATCACTTTCTTCGATGATGGAGATTTTGATAGAGGTTCGAAACAGTGAAACCCAAGGATTCTGGCTCATTTCCCTAAGAATGCATTTGGATGACTTTGTAGCTATATTTCCATCCCTGAATCTTTGTAGCTGCAACGGCAATCGTTGATCGTGCTCTTCTTTCTGTTTTACGAAGATAATAACATCATCCTGACATGCTTCCATCCCTTGTAAACCATCAGTAATCTCATCAATACATTTCTGAGATATTCCGGATGAAAAACTGTTAATCCGAAAGGTAAAAATTATGCAGAAAAAGCCTCTATTCGGTGTTCATTGTTGTTAGTTTTTTGGATCCATCGAAAAAAGGGATTTGCAAATAAGAGTTGGCCAGATCGATCTTAGAAAACATGGTGCTCCAAATCTTCAGGGTCCTCAGTGGTCGAAGCAGATCACTGTAGTCAAGGCTTCAGAGCCAACTAACTTTGCCGTCCGAGTGATTTCTATCGGTGGTCTTGAGTTTTGCAGCACAGAATTCATGCAATTCGCAGAGATGTTGCATTTCAGCCATCACATCACCAGTCCTTAGTACAGTCAGTTCAACGGCAAAACGGATAGCGGGGTCAGACGAGCAAAAAAGATAGTCAAGAAGTGGTAGGCCGAAGGCGGCGATCTGTTTGTTGCTCTGCTTGAGCTTCGAAATATGCCTTCTTCAACTGTAGGACACAGCCCGACGAAATGCTTACTTGGAAGACGGACTCGCACGACCCTGGCCGTTTGGTCTTGGTTACTAGACACAGATGTGGTAGCGCCTTTAGTAATCACACTGAATTTAAAAAAAGGTATGGAGATGCTAAAACGATTTTACCATCGAGACAGAGAAGTAATGAATCCACATTAGCCAGGCCATACAGTGTGAATTCACCTTATATAGCCGACAGAAATCCCTGGACGAAAAGAGGGGTGCTATCGAGTGCCACAAAGAGATCATACCTCATGCTCTCTGGTGGCCACCGTATAAGAAGATATATGGTTCATCCGAAAAAAATTAGAGGAAATTGATGATGAATAGGATCGAAACCATAGAGAAGATATGGAAAGTGTAAAGCAGGTACCCAAAAAGGATGAGGAAGTGACTGAAACAGATAGAACTATACCATCCCCGATTGGAGAGGAGTATTCACCGTCTAGAAATCGGAGTGGGCAAATTTGTAGTGACCTGGAGATGACTGAGTTTGAACGTGTAAATTCAAGACTCAAAAGTACCATAGACAAACATAGCTGAATGGCACGTAGCTCTAGGCTGTTTTGTATGTTACTCGATGCCACAGAAATGTGCGTTGTTTGTCTGCATACTGGAGAGACAATTGATTTCCGTCAATGGGAAAACAAAATTCTGACTGCTCTACTTGCGGATGGCTGAATCTTTAGCTATCTTAGCTAGTATCGCTTACGGTGTCGCTCTAAAACTTAAAAGTGAATGATATTGTTTCAAAACAAACCGTCCTCCACCTATTCCACTGAGTTCTACCGTCTTTCGGCACGCGTCTGAACTTTTGGCTTGTTGCCTGTTTCATAATCCATTTTGGGATCTAGTAAGTACCTGGTAGCAGGAGTGACAAAACGCTATTAGTCGGTGTACTATTAAAAGCCTCGCAGAACACAAAGGATGTGTTGGAGAAGCTTTTGTTTCAAAAAATCAGTGGCCTTTCGTGAGTGGTCAGAAACAGACTTTTGTTTGGCACATTTGGAATCGAGCAACCTTACCGCGGAAAACGCCTTATAAACCACCGAATAATTGGCAATGATTGAGATTTCTTTGTCCCACGGTTTAACAATATCGTCTTAATTTTTCCTAAAGAACTGACATCTGACAAAAGAGTTATTCCGATGTACAGATCTCAGTCGGCCAGCGAGCATAACAGAAAACAGTATCATTGATGAGGGACTGTGACGATGCACGGCTCATTTTGTTATCTACTACGAAATCCTCTTCCGATTACTAATACTGATCTGGATAAGCTCAATACGGTTCGTTGATTTTCTATTCCGTGGTGTCAGAATGCTGATGCAGAAGTCGTTGAGCGTGAGGAGTATGCGTGTACTATTCCAGAAGACGTACCGGGTGAACAGTTCATTTATTGTATTTGGTAAACGGAATTCATTCAGTCATAACAACGGTGCCAGATTGCATCGAAGATATCCAGTTCCCTCTAAGTCAGTCCCTATTCGATCGCCGAATGCCATCACACCCTTCGTTGACTCTTAGCGCACACGCACACACATTTCGTTCTCAAAATAATTCTGTTTTTGCTTTCTATGTACCGACCACCACCTTTGCGTATTTTGCATGCCTAATCCCTCCTCACTGTCCAAAGTTTACTCATCTGCGGCATGCCTTGGCTATACTAATCTGTTGACCTGTATTCAGTTTGAAACATTTCCAAGAACTGAAACTCTTGGTACGAACTTGTATTAATATTACGGCTGTTCTTTTCTAGTCTAAAAATATTGTGTCACTAAAATTGAGCTGTTTGTACAACTCGACAGTACTGCTGTAGGGACGCAGCTGGCCACCCGGCTCTAACTATTTGTCATCAAATTCTTACTGCCCTTTTTATTGACTGAAATATATATATATATATACATATATATATATATATATATATATATATATATATATATATATATATATATATATATATATATATATATAGGCTCAATATAACAGCCCATCAGGGCAGAATTTTCATAGTCCAATAGCCAGTTTTTACAGTGAACAAATCAATGATTTTGACAATGGATATTCATCATGAACTTGCTATTGTCGACCAGCCAACAGCTATGGCTCAGGCCAAAAAAATGTTACTGCTACGATATGTGGCGCACATCCGAGACGATATCTGAACTTTGACATTCGCCCCAGTCACAATCATTTTAGGATTATCCTAACGATACCAACGTACAGATATTTTGTCTTCGCGAATTAAGTTCTTCAGAGCCTGACAGTATGACAAACCGAACGCCGGTACTAAAGCCAGCTGCGTTGTTATCGAAATGATACATTACACAGCGTCACCGCTGAGCTCACCTTTAGGAACTAAAGAAAAAGAACTTGTTTTTATACCTGTTAGAAGTGATCTACTGGTCATGGAAATCTAGGCCCAAGAGGGAACTGCTGGAATGTGGACTGCAAAACTTTGAACTACAAGCGTTACCACTAGGCTATGAGGTTTATCTAGAATCTATACTGCTTGATATGGCGCACATCCGTCCCTTGCTTTAGACTGGCACAATTCTCCCCCCTCCACCTATACCGATACACTAACTCTGAGACCGACTCTCACAACGGAAGAACTCTACACGATTAATCTGTGGTGATTTGAATGCTTCCGCACGTGGTGCGGCACGGAGCAGTGTGTCAAAACTTCTTCCTCATTGATTCAACCGGTCAGATAAAACCAGAACTTGGATGTCAGAATGTTCAGATACAGCTGGATAGTCTAAGGATTGAGTAGTACATAGTCCGCCGGTAGTGTCAAAACCTAATGTGCCAATGACCGAAAGTGTACCAACTAAAGCTGACAGAATACACATTTGCCATTCTCGTCTGATCAGCTCTTGGTGCGCGTAGTTTCCCGCAGGACCTGTTACATTGCGTACTTCTGACCGGGCAAATCCAAGTCCCAAACGAACCATTTTAAATACCATTCAGTTTTTCGTCTACTTAGACTGATTGCTACTTAAATTCATTTCTGGGAGCCTGTGTATTGGAAAGACGACAGAGCCGTCATGGCCTAATGGACTGAAACTGATACGGGTAGTTAACTACGTTTCAGTCACTTCAAATGCACGAACCGCCCTCCAAGATGGATACGATTGTTACGGACAATCTGTCTAGTTAAGTCCACCTTTCTCGCAGGTTGAAAAACAACGGAGGAAGTCACAGACGTACAAAGGTTACCATAATTTAGTTGGTTGACTGCCCTTTGGACTGCATCTTTCACGCACAAACCTTAGGTCATCGGACTCACCCTGCCCTCAGAAGCACCACACTCTTCCTTTGAAGTTGTCGGGCTTTGCTGGCTATCATAGCGTACGACCTCTGAACAAACTTAACTCGGTGATTCTGGTCAACCCGGATGGAAGCGGGATGAAGCAGCGGTAACACACGCCTTCGAAGTGTAAAGGCCCGGATTCGGACCTTGGGTGAGGCGGAGGATGTGTTCCACTGATGAGGTCAAACAAAATTGTGACTCGAGTCAGGTGCTTCTGAGTGTAGAATGGGCCAGACAACCTTAGGTTTGTGTGTGAAAGGTGGAGCCCAAAATACAGTCAGCCAGGCAAAGTATCTAGAATCCCACACTCTACTCCCGAAACGTTAGAAAACGTCAGAGTCGAGGAGAATACACACAAGTTTACTGACTTCCACGCATAATTTATCATCCTCCTTTTCATTGAGCATTCAGCACCTTGACATCTGAGTCAAATTTTACCAAGTATCAAATAAACTGGAAAAGGGAACTGAGAGACGCTCGCTACTTTATGTTCACTTTGACAGCCCATTCTCCGTTTCTCTTTCTTTGCAAACAACGCATGCGATTGTCTACAGTTACAACGACTTTCGTCTCCACGAGCTTAGAAAGAATCACGTCGCGCACAGGTTATCTGAATCTCCGCAATTAGTAGACAACCAGGAGACTCATGAGATCTAATAAATAGCCAATTTCCGTCTGTTTGCCAGTCAGTGTGATGCACGCACATCTCTTCACTTCAGTTCATTGATAGCTTTGAGTCCCCTCTGTAATGGACTCAAAACAAAGGCTGCAGATATGACGTACACCGAGAGCTATTCACCTAACCAGTTATTCAGTAATGTGGAATTGCTCGATGTCATCCAAGATGGACCCAACTGTGATGCTGAACATGACACTGGAGGTCGAGGAGGAACGACTAATGTGGATAATTCTTCAAGCACAGATGAGGATCTTTATAACTGGTTGTATTCGGATCGACGTATCTTGACAAGATTGTATCGCAGTACAACTGGAGAGTGAACAGTTGTTTTCAATAATTCCTAATCTTGCTCATCCATCTCATATAGGTGACATCAGGGCGTTTGATTGTCCGTTGTCTAGTTTGACCGTCATTGTTACACTAGGTGGGGTGGGGTTTGGTGGTATGGGTTGGGGTGGTGTGAGTTCTTCAGTTAGTGCGTGGTTTGGCTGAATCCACCACTGACTATGGACTTTCAAGGGTCGTTTCTCGTTCGAATGCTCCGTCTTCGAATGATGATGAAAGAAAAGCCGTATGCATGGTTAAATGCCACGACTATGGCAAATGCTACATTAGTCAAAGCGGGCGAATGGTTGCCATGCGAATGCACGAGCACAAACTGGCTACAAGAAGACGCAGACCTAATATCTTCTCACGAGGACCAAGGATGACATACCTTCAATTTGGATTAGTTTCATAGTGAACTAAATTAAGAAAAAACGCCATATTTAGGGGGGTTCTTAGAAATCTGACACTCATCAACAAACTCAATCAATAGACACATTGAACTGGATCACATATACAGTTCCTGAAAACCAAGAAATTCAATAACTCAAAAACCAGAATTAAAAGCAATTAACTGAAGGAACCCGCGGTCAAGACCTACATTCTTTAAGTGAATCTATCCTTAGAATAAGACGACCAAAATTTGTTAGAGTCGAACTTTTAGAAATGTAATATCAACCACATAAAAGTCAGAAAACTGATTTTTTAAATTTTGAACTGACCACGAGAAGTCAGAAGGCCAACTTTCCATATTTAATAGCCTAGGAAATCAGGGTCATCCGAGTTTTCAAGATCCGATTCAAGAGCAAGATTGACTGTCAGTACAGATGAGTACTAAGACCCTCACCTGAACATTGATGATGTTACCTCCACTGGCGACTAAAAGTTTGCCACCTGAACGCCAAGCTCGGCTACAAAGAGCCTATACAAACAATGAAACTGAACTACAAATATCCCAAATCACTGGGAAAAGGTTATATTAACAATAACACACAGGTATTCCAGAAACGAGAGGGGAAGAATGATGAAAAAGAAGGATAGAGGAATCAGTTAGTTAGTTACCATGTAGAAGAAAAACTACTTTTAAGCGTAATTTCCGATTGTCTAATCATCCCAGATCATTCCCTCTAGGCAAACCATCGATAAAGTCACTCTCGTTCAACGGTCACCAGACCAATACATTGATCGATACATTGTCCTGAGATTTATTTTTGCCCAGCATTTATCGCTGTATCCGTTTACTTACTTTTGACCACATGCATTTTAATCGACGGTACACGGTTCTGCAATCACGTGTACGACCAAAACTGAAATGTAACCCATAACCATAATTTTCTCTCTCCCTAGTTCGCCATCTATAAGCCGAGTGGGAAAGGTTCAATACGTAAATACGAGGAACAACACTGAAGTGAAGCAAGTATTGATTTTCCTTCCAGTTGACCAGGTGTCACGAGTTGGGGCAGATACCAGTCCGTTATCGCTGCCAAGCATTTACATTCATTTCAATTACTTTCGGTTCGCGAATGAACATACGTGTAGGCGTGCCAAAGGGAGAGATATTTGTTGATTGCGAAGCAAATATAGACGGATTTTGCAGAAAGGAAGTTAGATTCGGAAAGTGCAAGTATTTGCGTATGCTTATTGCACAAATCCTACCAATTCAGATGCCTGGAAAAGCGATCTTTTTCTGTGTTTCATTGTTCCCCGTGCACAACTGACTGACGATGTCACCTCGACTGGTGATGAAAACTTCGCGAACTAAACGCCAAGCTCAGCGATTACAAGCTTCGGGAAATACTCACTCAATTCCACTTAAATTTTATGTGTCCGTTCAAATCACGGCCTATTATCAGTCTACTCCAAGTTTTTCGTGAAAGTCCACAAATATTTAATTTGTACCAGAATTCATCTTGAAAGACGTCAGAGAGTAACCGCATCATTACAGGGGCATAATACTTGCATTAACCCCGCTGAAACCCGAAAATTTTCGGGAGCGGAACGATTGGGAACGAAGTTTCAACTGCGCAGGAATTCCATGCAATCGTTCCCATATATGTAACTTTTCCCGTATGCATTGACCAATCAGAATATGAACAGGTTGTGTTGAATCGTACTGAGATGATCCTATTATGTGGTTCTAGACGGACTCCAATAGTTGAGTGTGGATGAAACCGTCGCAACCCGGAGGTATCTACTTGAGATGATTTTCCTGATAGCCAGCAATATTGAACGAAGTGTCACCTACTGAAATGTACAGCGGTAGCACTGAATAAGTTCTACTAAACAGGCTCAGGAAGTTTGAGATTTTCAAACGGATTATCCAGTCCCAATTAACGCACTCACAAATTTGAGATAAAATGTAGAATGAGTGTCACTAATGCAGATGTCCGAAGTTTTGTTCACATGGATACCAACATCACCATGGTTATTGACGAATTAATATGGTTCAGTTACCTCAAGATGCATCACCTAATACTAGATGAAAGGATATTGTAATCCATTAAACTTTCTATGATACCCCAACCCCAAAACTTCCGGCCTATTTTATGTAAAGGAAATCGATACCATGAAGTAAAAGGTTAAAGTAATCCGCCTCTGGAATACGCCGATTGGTTTGACTTGTTGGAACCTCAGGTACCGAATTCGGTGCATAAATCGCTTACCAGAAGCAACTCAGAGACCGACACTAATAGCTGCGCTCTGATCTGACTAAGGTACCATAAAATTACTGAACTGACCGAAAAGAAATCAGAAGACCCACGAACAGGCACTGGAATTTACTGGTACTTGGGCCTATGAAGAGATGTACAACTATAGCACGAAATACGTAACGGATAGCATTCACATATGATTGATAAAAACGAAGTTGCTAAACGCTGTCGTGTGATGTGGAGACGGATCATGCCCACAGGACATGCTCTTCGCGATAATCAATATCCAAGTGTGCGTTGTTATGATTCGTACACGCATTATGCATTCGACTGTGCTGGGAGATGTGTGGATGGTGACTGGAGTTTAAACCAAACAAGTGAAGACTGATTGATCCACGTATTCTGCACAGGTGAGAAATCAAATCCCCACTGACCATATCCTCAATGCACGGAAAACCAACCACAAAACTGCTATACACCAGTTGCTACACATGGTTCAGTCATATTTCATGTACGATTGAAAGGTTAAACATCGAGTCCACAAGAATAAACCCATAGGATGGGATGCCACAAGGAATATGCACCACATGAATACGTTATAATGACTAAGCGTTTAGGCGAACCAAGCGGCCGTGAAAATGCTTCCCACCGAAATAAGCAACCTGGCTCTTTTCCAGTGTTGACGGTGAAGTACAAAGGTTGACTGTTCAGCCAAGATCGGTTTTCATCCTGGATTGCTCATCTCATTTCTTCCTTTACCGTAGTGATATTCCTTCATTTTACCCAAGGTATGCACTGCAGCTTAAAACTCAAAATATTTTCGAGTGCACAATAACCCGTAGGCTTCTGCGACCATTTATGGCCTAGTCACTTTTGAACTGTTGCACAATTTATGATAGTGCAACTAAAATGCACCCTAGTAAGATGCGCACCATATATATATATATATATATATATATATATATATAATATATATATATATATATATATATATATATATATATATGTGCAACCTCAGCTTCAGACCTTCACACTTGTGAATCAGAAATTTGGACGCAATGCGCTTAAGTGTGCGAGAAAATGGGAAAGCTATTCCAAACGCTCGATTGCTGTGCGTGAACAACTGTTCTTTCTCCATCAATGCTTACGAAACGGAATATTTCCAAAAAGCATTCAACGCAATCCGCCTGTATGTTCAGAACGTGCGAGAAAAATAACCAATTCATATTGCAAGCAGATGCACCGCGAGCTAATCAATGATGCTCACCGAAGAAAATGCACCTACGAAACCCATAAAAACCAATCACAGATGGAAGCTACAAAATTACTTGATGACAACTGGATGATAAGAATGAAAGATGTCATCGAATTGACATCGAACGCAAATGGGTTCAAGGTCAGAAAAAGACTAACAAGGAAACTCAGCGCACTCAAAACAGCACCATCTGAACACGCCAAACCAACCCACAACTTATCAAAACACCAACTGCTCCCAACCGAAACATCAGTTTTGTTAAAAGGACTAACATTCAACTACGCCAATTCCAGGCCAGCTAACTCTGTTGCCTCAGCCGAAGCCGGAATAAGAAGATGCCCAGTGACAGAAGAAGTACGTCAACAGATACGATCTAAGATCTACCCACAACTAGCGTAACTTAGACGAGTGTACAACCTTCCTAACCATGAAGTGAGGGTTGTAAAAACATTAAAAAATGATCGAGAAATAGTCACTCTCCCGGCAGACAAAGGCAATGCAATCACAATACTCGACAACTCGGATTATAAGAAAAAGGTAGAAACGCTACTCTGTGATGAGGAAACCTATCAACCAGTCACAGGATATCCAATCAAAAAACTAACAAGCAAAATTTCTGCAGCACTAACCACACTCAAAAAAGCGAGGAAATCAAAAACGATTTATACAAACGTATGAAACCCATGGAAGGTCCAACTCCACGACTCTACGGACTTCCTAAGGTTCACAAAGCGCAGGTGCCACTAATACCAATCGTCGCGTCCACTACAGCCCCGAACTATCAACTAGCCAAATGTCTTTTCAGCCTCCTGCGCCCGACTCTTCCAGAGGGCAACTACGACACAAAAAGCTCCGTTGCTTTTCTGAAACTAATAAGAAACTTCAGAATGAAAACAGATGAAATAATGGTTTCCTTTGATGTGACATCACTGTTCACGAACATCCCAAGGCAGATGGCCTTAGACGGAATTCGAAGCCTGATGGAAATCGACTCCAGTCTACAAGAATGAACGATACTATCAACAAGAGACCTAATGGTTCTGGTGGATCTCTGCCTGGAAACCTATTTACAATTCAGTGGAAAAATATACAAACAAATACGGGGCACACCGATGGGGTCGCCGCTTTCAGGCCTGCTAGCAAATGCAGTCATGAAGCAATTCGAAGCCAAAGCATTCGAAACAATCAGACCTCGTTTGTGGATCGGATACGTTGATGACTCATTTATGATACTAAAAAAGTCTCAACTAGATCGATTTCATCAACATCTGAACACGCTCGTACCTGGAATAAAATTCACAAAGGAAGAAGAATGCGACGCAAAACTGCCGTTTCTAGACATTCTGATCATGACGCAAACAAACGGAAATCTAGAAAGAACGGTCTATCGGAAACCAACGACAACCGACCGCATACTGAACTTCCAAAGCAACCACCCAACATGTCACGGTTACCCAAAATGCTTCGTAAACTCTTGCATCCGAAATAACAAAAGAAGCCAAAAAAGTAGCCCAGAAAGCATGGTCATGCTACCATACAGAAGCAGTAGATCGTATGCTAAAATCGTTGGGCATCAAAGTTGCCCACAAACCCATCAGCACCCTGCGGACCGCCCTATTCAACGGAAAAGACCGTGTGGACCAGCACAATCAATCAGGAGCAGTCTACGTTATCCCATATCTATGATGTGATAAGGAATACATAGGCAAGACAGGTAAACGACTACGTACTCGCCTACACGAACACAAACTAGCATTGCGACGCGCCGACCCACACTCACAGATTTTTAACCACGTCTCAGAGACAGGTCACGAGGTCAAAATCGATAGCGCAAGGGTAGTCGCCCGAACAAATAAGAAGGGGGAGCGCCTGGTCCTCGAAGCCCCCCATTCGATCAACTCGTTCAACCGACACGTCGAGGTTGATAAGCAATACGTCACCCTGGCAAAACCGATGGCGAAAAATCGAGAAACGGACAGACGAGCAACATACCAAAAACGTGCAGAACCAGCCGTCCCATTCACACACTCATTCACTCACGATTGACAAGGAGTCCTAGTTTGGTTCAAAACGTCACAATAAACGTTTTACAACTCAGCGTACGCCTTGACTTCTCTATAATATATATATATATATATATATATATATATATATATATATATATATATATATACCCTAAGTCTACACCTCGAAAATCAAGCTGGTGTGTACCCAGGACTCTTACAGATCGTAGTCTTTGTCCGTTTTTAAATGAACCTGAGATAGTTCCGACCCTGAGAAAAAGGAACATTATCGAAGAAGACAATTGCAAGTAGATTCTGAACGACGATTGTCACTCATGATCAATGCACCATTCTTGTTTCCTAACTAGCTGAAGACAAATCATTCTCCTGATTCACCGATTATTGTTACAGTAGATCAGCTAATTATAACGAAGTACAGTTGATTTTAAACGGCTTACATTTTGACTCGCTTTTATATGTTATGTTCTAGGTATGCAAAGCCTCACTGGTAATATAACAGAACCTCATAATGAAATTCAGAAAACAAATGCCAGAAACTGAATGACTCCTTCTGAACAATCGTGGATCACGTTGTCATGGTTTCCACTCAGGTGGCCGGCTTCAAAGCTTTCAGAGAAATACCTCGGTAAAATCCACATCATGACAACGAACGTTAACAACCGGATCATTGGATCGTTTATATTCACCTTTCAGACAGGTATTCAGCATATTCCCAGGTTCGATTCCTGACAAAGCCATCCACCTACCTACGCTACAGCCTCTGACTGACCACGACCCTCCTCCAGAAATATATATATATATATATATATATATATATATATATATATATATATATTTGTATCACGAATGAAGTGAAATATTACTGATTTGTTTAATTTTATTTGTGGTGCACTTTAGAGTTTATCAAGAACTAAGTATCCAAATGTGTATTCATTTTCATTTTCTTTTCGAAAATGTACTTCAGTGTCAGTCTATGCAGTCTCCGACTAGTTCCTTATCCCTACTCTGATCGGACAAACCCTATAGAGCGGTTGCGCTGATTCACTGTTAGTCCTTGCGCATAATCACTCGTCTTTCTTTCAGCTAGTTTTATCTTTTGCATCACCAGCTTATCATTCGTTCACGGACGGAATCCTACCCTTCTTCATCTCACCACTTGGCCGTTGTTTACCATTACTCAGAATGCTTAGATATTTCAATGAAATCTTTTCCGCAGAGCTTCTTCAACTTTCCATTTATAACTAGCCATTGGGCTAGAACTGTGCCGTTTCATGTGCTTATTTCTTCCCGTTCTCACCCTACTCCGATCCGATAATGAATCTGACTTGGAATATCGCAGAAATTAACATCGGCTCTCTTGAGTGTCATTTTACGTTGTTTTCAAGTTACTCCCTGTCATCCCGAATATCCGATGTATGCAGATCTATTTGTGTACCTTCGGGGTAACCTATTTGGAACTATTTTCACTATGCAGATAATCCCGCAGGCCACAGGCAATTTTCTAGGGTATATAAAGTAATCGCTGAACTGCGAATATTGGCTGGTTCATGGAGCGTGGCTAAACCCAGTAGGCAGCGGGCCAGACTTCGATGAGTACTACGGCTCCCGCCAATTTTTTGTTCATTTTAGTAACTGAAACACCCTTTTGCTTGTTTGACTACCGGATGGAACTGTTTGATATTGGTTCGTACACTAAAATCAAATGGCACCCACTCAAGAGCTTGCGCAAACGGCAAGTAAGTAGACTGTTACTTCCCGGAATAATATTACACTTCAGTTGGTATACTTTTTATGGCGAAATAAACTTCCTCATGCAAGTAATGGAGGAATTCGCTCAGTACTACCTCCGCTATCCACGTTTACCACTCCCTGAAGAATAAACACAGTCGGTTTTAACATGACGTCCCCACCTGAAACTCGTGAGCGAGTCAAGTTCGACAAGTGTTTATGCATAAGTATTGCCGGGGACAGATAAACATAATAACGTACATTACGGAGAAGTAGAGTACAGCAACTGTTGAGCAGAATCTTTGCAAAAAGTAGAAATAAAGAATATAAAACACTATCAACTTTCATATTTCATGTGCTCTTACTTGTAGCAGGTATCAGTGAAGATGCATATCCATCGGGCCCCCACGGAGACTCAAACCCTAGGTAAGCGAGTGTGAGTCGAACACCTAACGACCAGGATATGCTGGCTGGCCCTCAGCGATTTATTGAGCTCATGCTTCACATGATACGGTGCCCTCCAATGTTAGTACAGCATTTCCCGCACAGTGACCGACTTCGATGATGGACGACTACTGTGTAAGGGCCTAGGTGCAACGAAGCTATTCCTGTGAAAAACCTTTGAAGTTTGGTCACCATGTGGATGCGGTGCTTCCATGGTTTCCAACGATGAGTTGAACGTTCACAAAGCATAGTGAATCATGGTATACAAAACATTTACCTTCTCAATATTACTACAAGATGCGATGGAGTTGAAAGTGATAGGGAATAGGCCTATTGATCCTGGCCATGCGCTAACTGGTGATAAGAATTTAAGATAGGAAGGCGCTTTATCACAAATTGTTAAATAACTGAAACGGTCAGCGAAGAAAAGGAAGAGCACAATTGTCTTTGTCCCACAAATGATCATGTACTCAGACATTAATCTTCATGATGTGACTACTGAGTTAAACATAGTAGGTAGACAAATTTCAGCAAAAGCATGACCCAGTCCATTTTCTATTGATTTTAACGAAGCAGTTTGTCCTAAAGGTATTGAATTGGGATACCGAGGTTTTCAAATAAATAGTTAGTGAAGCATATTAAAAGGACAGATTACAGGTTGGTAATATTTTATGCGAACAACTGGCAAAAATTACACGCTCTGAAAGATTGAATGCGCCTTCATATGAAGGCGGTACAACTGTCCGTCACCTATAAAAATGTTTGCCAACTTTGGGCCCACTATGGTATCTAGAACTTCATCCACCACGCCCTGGTGCGCATCTCATATATATATATATATATACCCAACCAGACAGCAATTTTATGCAACCTCTGCTACTGAGAAGATCAAACGAGTGTGATCTCCAGCCCCTGATACCCTCATCTACAGAAGACCGGAGAATACAACTAATTAAAAGCGTATTTCAAGGGTGGTGTTCAGAAAGCTTTCCAGATATTTGTCTGAGCAATATCATCCGTCTAAAGCGAGAGGCCTCCACTTTATCCAAGGTGCCCGCAATTATCCTCTTTCATTGCAACTTGTCCCACCTCTTCATGCTCTCCATGGTTTCGGGTCTACATTCAGGTACTCTTCTTTCCAAGTACGACATAAGATAAAAGTCTATCAGATATAAATCCTGAGACCTCGGAAGCCATTCAACTGAGCCACCTCATCCTATCCAAAGTCCGTCGAAAAAGCAGTTAAGTTATTGGTGAAAGCATGCCCTGTAGAGTGTGGGTGCTCCCTATTATTGAAACCATAACAAGATCATACAACTGGTTCCGTTGCGTCCAAAATAAGGACAAGAAAACTCTGCAGCATAGGTAGATGCCATTTTCTTGTTGAGAATACGTACAGCGAAATCTGTTTGTACCTGTGACTTTTCCATGGAAATAATAGGGGCTGACAAAGTTCACAGACAGCATTCCCTTCAAAACCCTCACCATAGTTTTAGACTGACATCTGTAGGTAACACGTTACCTTGGATTCTCTTGTGATCAGTAGCTCCGTTGGGTTTTGCATTCCACATAGATGAAATATGCCCTCATAGCTAAACAAAGTGCACTGTACCACTTCACGATTGAGGTACCGGGTGCACAACTAAAGGTGACGGTCTGCGTCATCAAAGTAATACCTTTGCAGATGACGTTCCTTAAATGGTTTCAGGTTATTTTCCAGTAGAAGTCGGTGTAAGGACGACGGTGACAGATGATAGCAGCTTACCAGGGCTCGGAAATTTTTTGTAAATCACTTCGAAAGCCTTCCAAAACCTCATGTGACGTACCTACACGGGTAACCGATTTCGGCAGACCGCATTTCCTTCTGTTCTCGACCGATCCCGTTTCTTCGAATACTTTCATCCGTCTGAGTATTGTTGACGTAGACAATGGCTTTCTTTCCGGACACTTTCTACTGAAAACCTTTGCCACTTCCCCCGCATTCCGCTCATCCCCGATAAACGGACAAATCGGCAGAACTCGTTTTTTCTTGCTTGGTATTGCTACATTCGGGAACGGAATAACCATAATCGATAGATTTTCTGTGCCCTTTACATGCACCTGCAATCAGCAACCTCATTACAGTTTATTATCATTCCCAATGAGCTTCCGCAGCGTGCGCACACGCGCAAGTACACTGATACACTCACTCTGTAACTTAGCTTTCAGTCAAGGCCCGTCTTCCCCGTAGGCCTTGTGACTGAGCCTTTAGACGACAGGTAGGCAGGATTTCGGTACGGAACGGAGCTGAACGCCTAGTCCGTGATTTATTTCAGTCGCCCACGCTCCAGTAGTCCTCACCTGACATACACGCATCAAGCTTATGACTTTTAGCGTTAGAACGCTTCATATGAGACCCACTGCAAATGGAAAATGAGATTTTGATGTGCAAAATATAATTTATTGTTTTTTATTTATAGGAGCGAGGAATGTCCCACACAAGTTTTCCCGGCCACGTGCATGTTCCGTTGCGTCATCGATCTACAGTATCGACTTTCCGGGCAGCTTGACGGCGCATATTGCTGTTTTTGTAATAGCTTTATGTCTTGTAGAGACGGTGAAATACTGTATTCGCGGGTGATATACAGCAATATCTTGATCCAGCTCTACGAAGAAATTGCTCAATCTGGGCCTTTAGTCAGAAACTCAATATCGATCTAGAATCACTACCCACCGTTGACCATACCGATATCTAACTTTTACTTCAGCTCATAAAATAAACAAGTTACAGAAGGTGCCTAAAAGTGACCTCTGCCTTTTGCATAGAGTACTTCGGAGGTTTACTCTAGTTGGCTATAGCTCATTTGGAAAACACCGAGCATAATTTTCAATTTTTCGACGTTGCTACTGGGTAGCTCCGAGTAGGAAGAAACCGAACGTGGAGAAAAGGTCTTTGTTCAGCATATCGTGATGTGGTACAGTTGTGATAATGTTGCGTTTACGGCAATCAAACTATCAAAGACTTCTCAGTTAGCACAATGAGCTCAGTTACAGTGTCGATAAGAGTGGATCAAACTTCAGTCTCCAGTAGCTAATTTCTTTTAATAGTGGGAATAATTTGGCTTCCTTACCTGAGTGAAGACTTCCTTCGAGAATTTTTCAAGTCTGTGTCTGATGCTGGAAAATCATAAAAATGAACATATTATCCTACAGAAATATTTTTAAAACCCTTCAGGGTTTTGGAGTGTGCTGCCTATAACATGACACTTTGTTACCTCTTAAGTATTTTGCTATCGTCGCATATTTGTGAAAGTGTTACATAAACTGATTCATGCGTTTACACATAATAAACCCTTAGTTTTTAGCTACAAGAACTCACAGTCTTTTATTTTACTGTTGCAATTCAAATTCGTACTTCCACACACTTGCCCCTTGTTGCTTAGCCGGGTCACACCGTTCGCAATTGCTAAGACCAACGAACTTGAAATCAGGTGATTCGGCCAATGTGCATGCTGACGAACAGATTCCGCTCCACATGAGTTCAAGAAAAAGATTAGAGAAGAAGGAGTTACAAATTTATATATGGATCTTAAATGCATCTTTTCATGTCACGTTGTTGCCTCACCAAAGGAAAAAGTGAATCCATCTGTGGAGGTGCGGTTGTTAGCCGTGATATTTCGTAGAAAGCCGTTTGACCCGGATTGACAACTCAAGATATTGTCTGTCACTTTTATTGGAATGCCCACCAGAAATCTGCGCAGTGGTGATCGCATTATCAGCAATTTTAGAACAGAATGCATGTCAAGGTAAATCAGATAAACGCTTAATGCCTTCGAAGAGGTGAATATTCAACGGTCGCGTAACCATACTACATATTGAGAATGATGGAATATGAAAGAAATTCAAGGAAGCATAGCCTTTGACTCAGGAATGGTTCGGTCAGGCTTGTTAGGGGGCCGCGGGAAAAAGGTATGACAAAACATTCATGAGCTTCCGTACGAGCGAATAAGTGTTTGTAAACTGCTCGAGTAGAAAAATTTGAGAAGCCCTTGATGAGATTGCAGTGAAGTGGATGAGAGGCGTCAAATAATATTTTTCTAGACAGTTTGTGGAAAACACTAGAATGTTGCGGTAACGAATACTGAGGAAGGTGCTTGTACGATACGCTGATGCATCTTTAAATATGCTTAAGTGAACTGGAGATAAGTTTGAAATCCATACAGGCAGTTCGGTATTAAAAGGGATCCATTAAGCAAAAGCGCTAGAATAAGGGCATAAACAAAACTTCGAAATGAACAAAGTGATACAGAGAATTTTTCAAGACATAGCATAAAAAATTGAATTCCTAACTTTTAGAAAAAAACCGGTCGAAATATTGACGGCCTATAACAGATTTCGTGTTAGGGTCACGCCAAGGTGCTTTACCGACGTAGCTTGGGAAATGTCATTTCCGTTAATATATACAGGTGGAAGAGATTCTGAAATGCTTCTGTGCGTGTCACACTTTAGAAGAGAGAAAAACAAATCGGCACATTTCGAAGAGTTAGCAGTCAGGTTGTCGTTCGAAGACCAATGAGCTATGCTGGAGACGAAATGATGCAGGATAGAAAAGAGAGAGTCGCAGGTGCAGAGCACGCCAAAACTACATCACCAACATATTTATTGATTAGGGAGTTGTCGAAAGTGGGCATGGTAAAGATCTACGTGGAAAAGAAAAGTGGTGATAAAGTGGTACCTTCTAGAACACCCAACTCTGAGGTTGCTAGGAAAGGTCTCCTGTTTCGGTATTGTGCAACTCGTCGACGTTTATCGAGGTAATCAAATAATAACGCAATGGTGGAAGTTTGAATGCCACTCACAGAGAGAAGTTGGAGTAATTTTCCTCTTTCAGCACATCTGAAATCGTCTCTGTATTGTAAGAAGCGAATTCTTACGGCTTCGCTTTTCTTATCTAGAGATGACAGAATTTTATGGGGTGAACAGGCAAGAGCTTTCACAGGAGAGTATGAATCGCAATGGGAATACTGTTGGGGATCAAACGAATCCATCTGTAATGTCACTCTTTGCAATAGCTGTCTCTCGAACATCTTTAGAACAATGGATGTGCAATCTATAGACCAGAAATTGGAAGTATCATTCTTTAGAAAACACTGATAAATTATCCGTGAACGCAAGAAGTCCACTGTCTAAAATGTACCAAATTTGACCAGTCAGGTAGAGCGGAACACCAGTAAAACCGAGACGCAGCAGATAATAGGAATTTGAGAAACAGCGTTTCCCTACTGTCAATAGGAAGTAGCGTAAAACAGCGGAGTAATACGTGGAAAGTACAATTACCATGACGACTGCTCAATGTCATATTCTGGTGGAGTAGAAAATCAAAATAAGCAGTGAAACGTGAGTAATATGACAAACTTCCGTGAAGTGAAATAAACACCATCGCCGAGTTTGAAAGCCCGCCACACAGGGTCTATTGAATTAAACTGCTCGAATTCATTGGACGCTTCCTAAAATGGTTTGAAGAACAGACGTCATGACTACATGCCATTCACACCATGTTTGAACTCTTGCGTTCTTATATTTGGGAGAACATGATGCACACAGACAGTACTTCCATGAAGTCAATATACTTTTGATTAACAACTTAATGTCCGCATGGTTACCTACCTAGTTCTCATTTGCGCATGGGAAGCCTGCAGTAAGTTACTGCTGAAAAAACAGAATGCCTTCCATCACTTAGAATGCCTAACTGTTTGCTGTAAAATATGAAAACCTTACCTCTGAATATCCCTGGCCTTTTCACTTCAAAAGCATGTTTTTTTGGTAAATGCACCATTGCAACATTTTGATCAAGGGATTCAGGGTTTTGGAGTCTTCGACGGCTTTGATTGCTATCCCGACTTCGAACTCCACCTTTCACGCACAAACACCTGATCATCCGGAAAACTTTTCTTGAATGGCGGCAAGCCTTTCACTAAGACAAAGCGAAGAAATTACTTGTTACACTTAAGCTAATCTTACTGTTTGCAACAAAACTTTTGTGTTGCGGTACATGTTTCCCTGCCCGACAACTGAATACTGCTTTGTCGGGACAGGTTTCGACTTAGCGGTAGCACCTAAAAGCTCACAAAACGAGTAAAAACATATGTTGTTCGAGATAAACTTATTGAGCTTAGGACGATTTTTACTCCATGCAAGGCTGCCTCTGTCCGGAATTTTGATCACTTTGGATTTTGTTGTATTTACGCTCCACATGTGCCTCACAGATATCGATCCGTAGTCAGCTGATTCCAGTGACACGCACGATTCTTTCCTTTATATGTCCCAAAGTTCACTTTCCGGACAAACGCATTTGCACTCAAACCACGGCGGTCTTTTCACTACAAACAAACAATAAGAACAAAATTTAATTAATTTGGTCTGAAGTCTGTTTCATCTTGTTGGGTACAACATGATTCAAAAACATGAGGTGGATACAAGCTGTGATGAACTTTATAAAAAGACCCGTCATTATTTGGTGTCACCAATCTTTCTATTCGGTGTCCAAAACATCGGACGCACGTTTGCCGAGGGTAGAAAGATGAAACTGAGTCACCAGTGCTAACAAATTCATTTACTTTTACGACAAGAGCGGGTTATTTGTAAAGATACTGGGGTCAACCGTGTTTGATCTCTGTCAGTCCAAGTTATATTCTCATTTTAACTGAAAGCAAATTGAAAGATCATGCTACAAATTATATAATTCCTGGAAAAATATTACGTACTACTCATTGTGGTGCTAATATCTAGGACGGTGACTTTGATGAAATTGGTGAGGATGTTGAATGAAAAGCAAAGGAAAATAGTGACAATAATTATGATATTCGACTGAGGATGACGATGGCGACGACGATAATGATTCGGGTGATGATGATGACTTGGATAGTAATCGATCAAATCCACCATTATTACAATGATGATGGTGATATTTTTATTGATGTTAGTAATAAACTGCAATGCTTGTTCAACATTTCCTAACACACGTCACTCATTACGCTGTCAGTGCTGGCCCTCAGCAATTCATTCCATACCAAAAGTGCACTATGTAGCGCATATCAATTGCTTGCTTTGAACACAGTTGACTCGTCACACACGGTGATCGGTTAGTCTGATAGAAGACTCAGTAGGGGTCGAAGTGAAATGGAAGCAATACAAAGTGAACCAAGGTGGTTTACGTTATTGTTTTAATCAGCAGTAGAATATTTGTTTAGTCTTGGTACGGATTTAAAAAGCAATTTTAATGCGAAAATCACCAATGAATGTCCACGAATGTAAGTTTTTCCAGTTATACCCTTATGTTTGTATTTAATCGATCAAAGGTCGGATGACTGATTTGAATGCAGCAGTCTAGTATGTCTTCTTGCTATTTGTACGGACTACCTATTCGTGAAAAAGAGCAAGCTACACAGATTATTTGTAGTGCCTTTCTTCAGTTATGTACTTACTGTAAAGTTGATAAACAAAGAATACAGTGTGCGAAGATCAGTGATCTTCTGTAGGGAATTGGTGGTGTTCCAGTCGAAAACCCAAAATATTTGTGATATTTGCAATACCCGAGATGATTGGAAGTAATGAAATCACTCCCACCAGGAACTATGCGGACCAAAGTAGCCAGAACATCAAGGCTGCTGAATAGCATGCTAATTGTACTGCAGAACTGGTTTGTATAAATATGTCACATCAAAGAAAATAATTGGTAGACTAGGATTTGACCAATCACAGGGACCTTTTGTCGGACCTGTCCTCGGCGATCCTGAATGGTTGAGGCTTGTCCGTGGGCGTGGCTACGAAGCTGTATCTGGCGAAATAAAGTGCGCCGGCACCTGAATCATCACAAAACCAGAGACAACTTCATGAGTTCAGATCAGTATGTATATCATTGGATCCCCACACTTACAGTAATGGAACACTGGTATATAGGCATGCAGTGTGGTCGATACAAAAGGAGGATCTCTGTGTGCGACTGACAAGGCGGCAGTGACAGATGGCCACTGTATCGTGTAATACTGAATCGATACAAGCCGTTGAAAGTAAACCCAGACAAATCGTAGAGGTTCACATGAGTGGCTCAGAAAACTGTCCTCCAGGAGTAGTTCCCGATCCGGAGTTGATATATATAAAAGGGCTGTACGGCACTTCAGTGCTTTCCATGCGAGCATTATATCTGCACGGGGAAGCATGCGGTGAAGAATTTAAATATCCTGTTGATGATAAGGCGACTGAAATATGAACAAAGTTTGCCTCTGAAAGGATCCAAATTTGGTAACAGTCATTGACTCCGATGGGATTAGAACTCGTGCATAGACGAAGCCTATGCTTCTGCACCGGGTGTGCCCTCCCAGGTGAACTACGAGGCTACTCTAAGGGTTTCAGGCTTTTGTGAGTCGCTCATTGTTATTTTGTTACTACTTTCGAAATAATATTTATCAATTATGTTCTCTTGATCGTTGGTAATGAAGAACGATCACAAATATGACAGATGTTCTATCCCATTTCACTCACTGAATGCATTTCTTCTGGCCTTCTTGTTTATGTCTTGTGAGTTTCAGTGCTGATCCCATTCACTCTAAGCCTGGAATTACTTTTATTTGACAAGTCTGTCTTCTCTTTTCCCGCTACCTGTAAGTATTTTTCCGCGTTCTTATTACCTCCTCACTAGTGGCATGCAGATCACGATATTTGTTCAGTTCCTAGTTCTGTTTGCCAATCAAGATTCCGAGTGCAGGTTGGTCGGATGACCTGAGGTTTGCGCGTGAAAGGTGGAGTCCGAAGGACAGTCAGCAAAACAAATATTCATCAATCCCACATACTACTCGCAAGTAATTGCGTGATTATAAATCAAGATTCTGTATGACCTTTATTCTTTATCACAAGGGTGAACCAAAAGCATTTCCAGGTCGTACGAGTCGATTCATCACTTAGAACGACTCATTCTTTCAGAACAGAATCCATAGCTACAAGCTAGGAGAACAAAATATAGAAAAGAGTACGTTTCTAGTTTCACTGTCTCTGTCTCGCTCTGACACATGCACACATATGCACTCCCCCTCTCCCTTTCTCTTGAATTATATATTAGTATCGGTGATAAGAATCTGAAAAGGTGGACAGGAAACTCATTGAACCTCATCCGTCAAGTGAACTGTTTAAACTCTTATCGATTGAATTGTCTAGTTATGATTGTCTCCGAGTAACTATGCCGAGTGAAGGCCGTATGTTCGGCGTAGGTTACACGTAAAATCACACCCATCCACTCAGCTCTCGGTTCATCCACTCATTCATGCAGTCCGTTAATCTCATGGGTCGCATCAAATTGAATTACATCCAGTTTCTGTGCTACACCGAATACTCCCCCCTCCATGTAATCCTAATCCGTTTCCAGACAGGAATGCTTTCTTCTGCAAGACTAGGTTCCCGATTATTATACTGACCGGACGCGTACAGTTAGATTCTCACGAATGGACAAATTCATACTCTTCACTCAAACCACCTTAGTTAATGTGATCGCGAAATGACGGAAAAACCTAAGGTAAAGCTTCCAATTTGTGTCTGTTGTGTGTGTGTGTGTGTGTGTGCGCGTGTGTGTGTAGATCAGCACAACCACGTACTTTTGTCTACTTGGGTGATGCATGTGCATGCGGGTGCGAGCGTGTTTGATCAAATCGATCTATCTGGCTGTTTAGGCCAAACTGAGCACAGTCCTTCGTGTATCTTGACACTTTGGCCCGGTCCGACCCTGCACGGTATGTTTACCCATCAACTCACACCTCTCCACACACCCACACATGCACTCGCATGCATTTCTAGAATGATTTCACCCCCACAAAAACGGTATCCATATAAAAGACAGAAAAATGGATTGACTGAATATCTGACTGTTTATTCGCTTATTTCTGCTAAGTCAAACACCGTAGCTCACTGGTTCTGCACACAATCGCAAACAGTTTCTTTTGTGTGCTCTAAAACCAATTCATTTTCTGAAATCGAAAGGAGACGAACCGACTGACAGACTGACTGATCGGTCTTCTCTTAAGGCTCTTGGTTAGATTCAAATGAGTGAGCACAAGGCTGTGGTAAAAAATGCTGATATGGAAGAGGAGTTGCAACAGGAAGCTGTAGATATTGCCTGTGAGGCAATCGGAAAATATTCGATGGAGAAAGATATCGCAGCGTACATCAAGAAAGCATTCGATAAAGCTCATTCCGGTCCTTGGCACTGCGTTGTTGGTAAAACCTACGGCAGGTAAGTATGACCACTGTGCTTCTCAACATTTCCTTGCCTTTCTGAAATACGCAAGTTTTAGGTTAATTTTAGAGGTAACCTTTGGTTACTGATTATCTACGGTATGAAATAATAAACGAATTTACTAGGTGATACTTATCGCTTCTTAGTGACGAACTGTTAACTTAAAACAGAACCCTCCACAGGGTGATGCTTATAAAAATGACAACTACGAATATAATCATCTGGATGACGAGAGACCACAGTGCGTTCTCAATGAACTCCGACGGGGACTGGTATTCCGTGTGCATGACTTCAAAGCATACACGCCAACCATTAGTTTCTTTAAAGTGACTACCAGGGATTCATTTCATACCAACAGCAAATAGGTATAGCGCTTTTCCTTTGATGTCTTTGAACGTTACCAGCTGGGTACACACACATATTGCAGTTGACTCGTATGATGGACATTCTTTCAGCCGGGGTCCATTTCAGGCCAAAACAATAAAACTATCCGACACAATCTCCTAAATACGCCCGAAACTGTAGCTATTCACCTGTTCCACCTATCTCTGATCACACAAAAGCAGTTCGTACAAGCACCCTCTTTTCCCCGAGCTACACATTGGGAGTTACGCTCCTCCTTGTTAGGTCAGTGAAAACTTGAACTAATGGACTGATTCACATAAAAGTGAAATTGGAAAGCTTGGCGAACTGGTTCTATTCGTTCGTTTTATGATCCGATCTTTGATGCACTAACCAGAAAAATTGCTGCGCACCCGCATTGCATTTTCCTCCTTCAAGAAATGTCATCATGAAAATCGTAGACGGATAACTTTTAGTGCAGACCAAGTGGGCCGCCAGAGAGAGAGATAAGGCAGACTGTCCCATACATTAGGATATCACAACTACTTCTCGTATTCAGCCGACAGTGAGCATATTCCAGTTAATACAAAAGCAAATTAGTTGCCTCATTTATAACTACTGATGACATGCATATTTTTTCATCCTTTCCACAGCTACGTGACGCATGAGAAGAAACGTTTTATTTACTTTTATTTCGGTAGTTATGCCATTTTGCTCTTCAAATCTGGATGAATGTAAACTATGTGCCAAATACACAACCTATTACTATTATTATTAATATTGCTATTATTACTATCATCAATATCTGCTCACACGTGTCCTAGTGTTTAACTCGAATAAAATAGGTTTGACCGAACTGTGATCAAGAATTGCGTTTGATCCTAGACTGAGAAGTCAAGCTACCAGAAAAGTGAGGTTGAATAATAAAATGTTCAATGGCCTCATTAGTAGGAGGCTTAGATTGTTTTTGAAATGATTCGTAACTCAGTAGAAACGCTCGCAAAAGCACCATGTAGTAGGTTCATTTCTGTTGAGCGTCTTCAATCCCATTGTACATCCACCGAGATCCAACCAAATCCCAAACCCATAGTGCGGAAGTCTGAGTTGAACACTATGACCACTATGCCCTTTTGGCTGGGTCTTATTAATGCTCCCTTTTGTCACCATCACTTTCCATTGAAAACTCGTCATCCACGTCGCAATCTACTCCCGCAGTGAACACTGTCATATGCAACTTCCTGTTGTTCGTGTGAACTGGAGTGCTTTGTTCAGCTTGATTATCACTGTGTAGTCGTCCATCACGTGAGTCGCTTACTGCACCGATGATACTGAGTGGACAATGCGAATATTCCTTGATAGATGGGCATCCTATCATGTCGTGCCAAAGTGAAGCAAAATCGTTAAGAATCAGCCCGTGCTGCTGACCCCTCTGACTCACAACTCTCATCTTTCTGGGTGAGTTTCAGTTGCGGAGCAACTCCGAGCTTTTGATGTTAGTGAGCCGAGCTTCGAATGACAATGAATCATTCTTCGTAGTGTTTGCTACAATGTCAGATTTACGGACTTCAAGTGCAATTATTACAAAATGCCAAGGTCCAAGTTTTTTAACTGAACCTATTCCGGCTAAAAAAACCCTACTTGAGGTAGCATCCTGAAAAGACAAAGAGAAAATGTGAACGAATTAACTTATCATAAGCTTGCTCCTAAGGGATAATAGAAAAATGCTACTGTTCCTGACCAGTAGATGAAAACAGATATGACGTTCTGGAAGGGTTTCTCGCAACAGAAGAGCCAGTATGGGGTTAAAATGAGTAATGCGGAATGCGAAATGGCTCATTCAAATTCAGCGTGAATGCCACTTTGTCTCGCTGAATTTACGTACCTTTCTGATTCTGGGTTGACCGACGATGTTCAGGTGGTCGTTGTAAAGGAATACGGAGTCAGGAGTTGCAGTCCTGTGTCAACCGGTTAACTTCTTTCATCCAAATTCTCATCTCTCCGGAATGGTTTTATTGTACCTCAAAATGGGAGAGAGGCTGTTATCATCTCTACAAGACTTGCACATTTTAACCGAATCCATTCACATAGCTTACAAAATGGGCGGTTAACAGTTCGTCTACAGGACGATTCTGATTGAAATTGGGACGAGTTAACTAAAATCATTCACAGAGTCCGTACCTAAAACAACCTATTATGAAATTTTCCTCACGAGAACATTTCTTTGTCGACTTTTTCACATGAGTACCTGATGATACATGGCCTTGGTTGGTAAACTGAAGGTATTATGAAGGGAACGACGAATTCCTGTTACACTGTCGGGGACTAGAATTTAGTTGTATTAGTAGCAGATGACCACCCTTATACGAGTAAGTCAATATTAGTTTACGCAAGTGTGTACGATTCGGGGATGCGTAGTGGCGGAAAAACAAGTAACCTCAGAGAAGCTGAGAAAATCGACCACGAAATACGAAATAAACCGCGATAATATGAAGAGTAGTCTCCAGCAAATATTTTCCCAACTCCTGGTGAAAGGTATTTGGGATTCTAATTACGAATCTAGATGATGTGGTTTGAACTACAGTACCAGATTTAGGCAGTAATGCAGATTTCAGTTAACAACCAATAAAACCAAGTTGCTTTTGGTATTATCGATCGTTTCGTACTAAGTTGCTTTCTTGTCCGGTGGCTGGGGAGAGGGATTTACCGCTAACTAATGGCTAGAAGGTTAGATTTGAGAGATCATTTTCAAATAATCCAGTCACACTTTATAAAGAGTTGGAACAGCGTTCACTTTTTCACGATATGTTAACGGTAAAGCGTGAATCAGCAAATAAGTTCACAGTAGATCGATATTTTCGATGATTTCATTCCTGAACCGCTTGCTTACCAGTTACGATCTTGCGAGGAGCAGTTTGTTTTCGGTCAAAGGAAATCGGGCGCTGACTGACTCGGGACTTCATAGCATCCCACGGCCAAGTTATCTCGGAATTTACTGTGGACGTAGTGGATATTTTTATAGACCCTTTAGGAGTCAGTCGAGTACGATTCAGTTCAGTTCAGACAACCAGTAACCATGCACTGAGTGCGGTAGCTTTCGTTATTATCTCCGAGCAGCAACTCCAATAGGAAATAATGAACAAAAACATGGATATAAAAGGAGTTATGGGACATTTACATAAACTAGTATCGAGTAGATAAAGAAAGTTTGTGGACACAAGAGCGCCACTGATCATGACTCATAGCCATATCTTCCAGCGCATTTAAGCATCAAGTGGAACAGTCTCTTGGCATTCGCCTTATGTGGCTGTGTCCACTGCCTTGGTCTTTCATAACTTTCTTCCATATCATGGACTGGCCACCCTCCATCATCCTCCATCCGTTACCCGCCTCAGCGAAATCTGCCCGCCACGGAATACTGTCAGAGGACAAGTCAACATACATCCCAACCATCTCAGGCTGATGAGCTTCATTATTTCATCTAAGGATTTGGTTCGTGAATCTAAGGCTCTCTGTTGAACCCCGGGCTTGTCCATGCGGTGTTCCCAATAGATTCCAGCAATTTTAGGAAAATATCGGCATTCAACTACCGACAATCTTAGTGTGTCCTCCAGCCGCAGTGATCATGTTTCTGAACCATACAAAAACGCTGGATGATTGCTACAGGGTGCACTAGGCCCGTGATAGATCATCCGAGGTCATGTCGACTCTACTGATGATCCAAGTTGGCAAAATCTAAACAAGCCTTCTGTATACGCTGGGTGAAATGCAGCCGTCCAGATGCCAGAACTTGTCTACCTGGCCCAGAGTCTTTGCAGACACTGAAAGGTTGGGTGTTGGATGAACCTGATACCGCAACAGTACCTTGCACTTTGAAGGAGCAAAGCACATGACAAAAGTCACTGCGCAGTCCCTCGAGCTGTCCAGAAGAGCTCGCAACTTCTCCGGATCTTCACTTGAGAGAACTATGTAGCCTGGATACTTAAAGTCTGACACCTTTCTGCCGGGGAAATGTCCATTACCATTATCCTCACATGACAAAATCGCAGCCATAAGCAAACTTATTCCTCTGTGATTTTCAAGGAGGACTTGTCGTCCTTCTTATAAATCGGTACGATCACCGATTCATACCAACTCACTGGAACTTTTTCCTTCTTTCATAACAAACCGAGGAGTTTCGTCAACTCCAGAAACAGTGTTGAGCCACCATCTTTGAAAATAGATGGATGCAACCCATCTGGTCCAGCTCCGTTATTTTGTCCTAGATAGCTTGCCTCACAGAGAGCCTCCGCTTCTGAGGGAGGATAGGTATCTACAACCAGAGCCGCAACCACGGTGCTAGTTAACAAACCTGTCGTGGATAAAGGCCTATTAAACTGCTTCTGGAAATGCTCAGCCAGACGAACTAGACGGCTCTTCTGAGTTTGAATCGATGAGCCGTTTGCCTCTCTGAAAAGTCCACTAACGCCTGACTTTCATGAACCGGTATTTCTGATTAGACGGAGAAGATTGTGAATTCCGCCAGTAGCGGCAGCTTTTTCGTCTTCTTACACTTAGTAATCCATCACTACTCATGATCGTTTTTCAGACTCCTAATCAGTGGGCATTTATTGCGTCTCCGTGCCTCATCGTATTTGGAATCCGGAGGAATCGACTTGCGAGCATCTAACAGTGTAACTGATGATGCAGATATCTATTGTTTCTGTCTGCGTTTGATTGTTGGACCTTGGGCATTATCAGCAACGTAAAGTAGGGCATTTTGGTCGAAGTAGTAGAAGTATTAGTATTAGTATTATTATTATTATTAGTATTAGTAGTAGTAGTAGTAGTAGTAGTAGTAGTAGTAGTAGTAGCATTGACAATATCGTCGATCTGAGCCCATCGTTTTGAAGTCCCCAGAAGGACACCATATTAATTGGTATGGCTTTTTGTGTGATAAATCTGTGATCTCCCGGAATAGTCTATGAATAAAACGTAGTTCGATGAGTTGGTCACCATTATTCGTTCGATCCGTTGGAACGCCAAATCGGCCTCCTTTATTTCTCTGCGTCTCGTCTAGGCTTCCATTATGAGCAGCTACATCACAAAGAACAACTATAATGTCCGTAGAGAGCATGCTGCGCAGCAGTTGGGTTAAACCGTGATAGAATTCGTCTTTGGCCTCAGAAGAGCTAAAGTAATTTAGAGCATACACGGAAACGACGAAGAGACATCGACGCTTCAGTCTAGAGCTGTTGATATATACGGAACCATAATTTATGCATTTCTAACCTATAAATGTAACTGTATTAGCCACGAGGATGATGTTACCGAAAACGAGCTTGCTCGCTATTCTTTTTTTCTATATATAATGAAACTGGATTATTCAGTGAATATACGGAACCATTCAACGAAACTCCACATAGATGACTGCTGAGTGGGACCAAGTCGAGCGGCGCACACTCAGCCTTCTTGGTAAGAGCGATGGCACTCTCGACCTGACCACCAGCTCCGGACTCCGAATCGCCTGAAACAAGAAAAGTGAGAGGAGAAGCTGAGTTTGTATCTGGGGAGTGAAGTGTTAACATTGAAGTTGGGTGTTGTATGCGTGTTTCTGAGACACAACACCTCCATTTTAAAGGTTTTATGAGTTCTAGCTAGGGCATCCTGTTGCCCTGTTGGGTAAAGTGTGAAGACGTTGAAAGCAGCTAGGTGAAGAGAACGCTTAGGTCTGAGAGCCATTTCTCTATTTTCCCCTGTCTCCAAGTCATCGCCCTTAAGGAGAGCTACAATTCCTTGATCACGACACACTGTGGTTTCTCGTATCCATTTAGAACTGGACTGCAAAGGATGAAGAGAAGAGAGATAATAAATGTTTCCCGAGGGACTGCTGGAGATTTCTGGGCAGACTTTAGTTATCGGCTGCCTACACCTCAAAGGGGTTTTCCTTTGGAAACCCTAACCAGAGCCTTTGACTCAAAAGTCTGACGCATGAGAGAGAGGGGAGTCAACCAAGCACAGGGAAATGACCAAAGAACCCATGAAGGAAATTCTTCTGGTCTGTCACCTGAAACCTCTTTATTTAAAGCAATTCGTCTCGTCTTTGCTGGTGTTTATTTATCGACCCGTCTTTCCGACTCAGTCCTTGGCCTTATCCACCGGATTGAGCAGGCGGAATGTGGACGGGGTAGTATCCTTTAGGACGGGGGTACCCAGCTCAGATGGGCGATAGCTGCCCAACGAAGCGTGATAACTTTTCTCACCTTCGACAGAAACCCCGAGTACTCCTCTGTTACGCCCATCCAGTGGAGGTTTTAGATCAGTAAGCTGTTTCTCTCCGTAGTCATTCGCTGTAGTGTCCTCTCCCGAGGCATAGCGGTTAGAACCAGATGTTGCCCATCAACTGGTTCAGAGATAGGACTTCGTCTGGCCACCATCCGTTGACCTTTCAGGCAAGACTGAATCCGCAGCTTAAGGAAGCCATCCTGTGCAGCTCTTTGGGTCATGGAGACAAGCAGGTAATCGCATTATGTCAACTTTCACTCTTGTCTTAATATACTCAAAGTGAATGGTGTTCTCTAATATAGTTTGATTACTGCCTTATAATTTAACCTACTTGGTCATAAATGTGGTTATAATGAAATTAATAAACTATATACATGTATTTCTCTCTTACTTTTTTTTCTAAAATAGACGTCAGTGTAATGGCTTACAAATGAGACCACCAAGAGTTATCGGTCCACCTACAACTCACGTCCTGGATGAAAACAGTTGGCTTGTTTTCCGATTTGAAAAGATATTTTGCAAACAGTAAACTAATACTATCAACTACGGGGATATATATGGAATTTCTTCGTGATTCTTGGCCCTACACTGAACAAAGAATGCAGTAATACCAGGCGATAGTTTACTTTGCTATGGCTCAATTAAACTTACCAATTAAATGATCAAAATGAACTTGTTTATTCCTATTCGTAATTATGCGGTGTCGGTTATGGATTGCGCATCTAACTGAGAATCTTTTCAGCCTAGATGATTCATCTTTGCACTCACTGATCTTTGTCTGAACTCATCTTCCCCTTGTGGCTCCCAAAAGCTCCTTCTCTGAGGAACGTCTGGTAAATAACTCACCCGAGGGGGGGGGGGGTTGCACAAAGTAAATTAAAGTTGAAAAGTTCGAACCCCTACAAGACCATGCCCATTATGAAAGCGCCCCAGATTCACCGGAGTACATGGAATTGATCACATCAATACTCGACAGGCTGAAAGATGATATTGCTTTTAAGCTCCAAAGTTCTCCCAGAATCAAATAACCTCGAGAGGCCACATAGGTTTCCTCTGGAACATGATCTGTGTGAGTTCTTTGTAATCTCCTACTTATTTTGGACTGGGCGACCAAATGTTAGACTTGCCTAACAAAGAATTCTGCACTACACTCAATTACAAACACAACGACCTCTATGACTGAGTGTGTATTTACCAAAAACACTTCAACATAACAAGCAATACCGTTTGTTTAGGACCAACTATTTTCTTACTGTAACTATCCGGACGAAGTTTTAATTACTTGTTCAGATAAAGATACTTTAGTTGATTATCCGGGACAAATTTTCGTTCTTCCTACAGAAAGCTGTCCGTAGTGAAACGAATCAATCGTTGTTTGTATCTTTGAAATGACTCGAGTACTGACTGAACCAACCAAGTTGGTTTAGGCAAGAAGCCAGCTGACTTTTGTTTTCGTTGTGATTACCCTCTGACCACAACCGGAACATTGTCATGTCTCTGGAAGACCCGCAAACTTCATGTTTCAAGTACCTAGCGAAACCATAACAAACACTGATAGAAGCAAAACACAACTTTTCGTTGGGAAGCGAAGCTCTTGAGAAATGTTTCATCTTCGAAGTTTTGTTTTGATACAACCCAGGTTGGATACGAACATAAGAGAAATTTTCGGCGCACTCTGATTTACTCGGTAGAGCAAGTAAAAGCTACACTTTACCCCGGTTTCTTCACATATTTGGTGTACGGCATGTACTAAGAAGGGTCTTATTAGCCTTTCAGACCTTGGTTTTGAACTCCTTCCTGATAACAACGATTTCGAGTTGATGTTCTCCGACGAAGTCGCCTTGTTGAGTGATTATATTCGGGTCAATAAACACAAACACCAAGACAGTCGGGACTACTAAATATGAAATCAGCCCCTCAAAAATAGAAAAGCATTTTCACGAGACGGGTAGCAATCTGATCCGATAACTGTTCATTATAGACGTCAAATAGAAAAAGCCGTTGGTCCCAACAACGCCGTCAAAGAGCATGACCACCTCATCGTCACGAGTACGACAGCTCTATGACCATGCGCGACCGAAAGTCATATTACGTAGAAACCAGTCACATCCTTTTTCGGACTTTTATCCATTAAATTGATTCAGTATTTCCGGGTTGACAGGGTAGCTCGGACTTTTACGCACTCTTGCACACATACGGTCGGTATATGCTGTGCTTATTACGAGAGCCTTTATACTTCCAACCTGCTTATTTCCAAACACAATATTTTGACATCCCGAGCAGCTCAATTACTGGATAAAAGTTCATTTACTTATCGTTCAGGATCATAGCTGGATTCATTTCACCTTATCACCGACCACAGAATATATATATATATATATATATATATATATATATATATATATATAATATTTTAACTTAACGCCCCGATTGCAATTTCCAACCTACTAAACAGCATTTAGTTGTCAAGAAGCCTAGGGTATTGCTATCAATGTGAACTATGAAGCGATTATACCTGCCTTGTATAAGCTGCAAATTACCACGGTCATTGTAAAAGACTTGTTAGTGGTCATGGGCGGACGAAGAGCAGATAATTCAACTGTACACCTGGTCCAGTTCAAAATGTCTGTTGATCGAGTAGTTTGAAGTGTATCTGGCTGCCAAAAATTCGATTCAGTGCCTCGTGGTTGCTTGATCCAAAACCTTAACCTCATCCAGATTGAACTTGTGTCCTTCTTGATCCTCGTGAGTGGGTATAAGAGAGAACGGGTCATGGCTCTTTCTCACTGTCTGATCGATGTAGAGCTTGTCGCAGTCCTTGCACTTGACCTTGTATATACAGTTTCATCTTTCTTCAGTTTTGAGTTGTTCTTTTGGTTCTGATATGAGTCTTCGCATAGTTTTGATTGATATGTGAGCAAATGTGAAGCCTTGAGATTGAAGCAGTTATGAAGGTACTTTTCAGATACGTTTTTGAGATATAGTAGAGTGATCCTTCTGTTTAGTTGTGCTCCTTGACCGGACCCGAACTGTGATAAATCCTATGTCGGTCACACCGGGAGAAAAGTGGTCTCTCGAAAGCACCAACATAAATAGGCTACAAGGAGACAAGACCCGTTCTCTTTTATATCCGTCCACGAGAATCAAACAGAAAACGTAATCAGTGGACTCAAACCATTCAGTCAGTATTACTGAATCTGAATTTTCCACTCTGAAACGTTTTCGGGAGTGGACCGCTGAGGATTCAGATATCAAAAATTGAAACAATAGCACGAGGCGCAAGAGGTCAAACTGATCAACAACACAAGGTCAAAGGTCAAGCAGAAATAGGTCAAGTTTAAAAACAGAGGTCAGGCTTTCATCGAAAGGTCGTCCAAGAGGCTGAAGGTCAGAACTAATGACAAATCTATGAATACCGAAGATCACTACCAACAGCTCACACTCACTAACAATGTCACATCGACTGGTGATGAAACGTTCGCAATCTAAACGCCAAGCTCAGTGATCAAAACATCATGGCAACCAACAAATATTTACACCCATCGAGGATGGTTACAAATCTAGGTATTGATTTGAGTTTCCAAAGTTCCGTGTTGTGGTCGATTTTTGCGTGATCGTTTTATTCATGCCTTAGCTTACTTATTGTCCATTTCAAAGATATTCAGTATTTTCACATTGATCTACGCAGAGTTCCTGTTGATTCATCTTGGGAAGACCTTGGAAGCAACATTTCTTCCTCTTAGTTCATATTAGGCGCGAGAAGCAGCAAGTACCCACTCAGACAACATTGTGATGACCCCGAATGAGAAGTTGCATCTGGACAGCATGTTCACGGATGAGGTTTCGTTTCATATACAATAACTTTAAAATATGGGGTAGGAAATCAGGAGCACCATTTAGTTTATCTGATAATGTAAGAATTCATGCTTTATTTTGTAGATGACCCATTGCCACTGTCAAGTTTTCTGTAATTCATCAAAGGCTGAAAAACAACGTTTCACCAGACACTAAGTGCCCAAATGTCTATTTATGTCTAAAGCTTTACTGGTTCAGGTGGTCCCTTATAGATATCAAAAAATTGCACCGGAGTTAGGAAGACAAAAAGGAAAAACACCCTTTTTCAAGCAAGCAATTTTTGACTTGAGTATGACAGGCCGAGTTGAATAATCAATAATCAATAGTTCATCAGATCACACAAGATGCAACCCATTTTTGCTAATCGAGCAGTCATCTGCAGTCAGATCCAAATCGGGTCAACAGTCAACAATCTATCTGACAGAAGTTTCATCGACCCTCTAAAGCCACGTGCCAATGCTGACCCGTTGTCCGTCCTCCTTCTACGGGTTAGTCATAATGTCGCTGCTACAGATAGCTGAACGTCGGAAGTTTGTTGATGTTCAGATCAATAACCATTGGGTCCACCTCCAACCGGACATTACGTCCAACTTTTCTGCCATCTAAGAAGATACATGGTCAAAAATCTGCCTGCCAAAAATCCAGCCTAGTTCATGGACTGCAACTAGTTTCTGCGGCGGAGCGCTAAAGCTTAACGGCCAAATTCAGTGCGCTGTAAATTTTCGAGACATGACAGTTTCCCTGACCTGGTTCGCTATCAAATCCGACATTAACCTACAGACAGGGGATGAGCCTGGTCTAAATGACTTTTCTGTCAACAGTTTTGCGGCTAGATCCAAGGAACCTCTGGAGCTCTGTCAACAGATCAACTGGCCCAACGACTTGCCCTAAATTTCCGAAAAGACATAGGCCTGAGCACGCAGCTGCAAGCTACTCTACTGACCAAGCAGAACAGTCAGCCGGTGTTCCGTCCCAAATGCTCAGTACCGCATACGGCCTAGCCAATAACGGATAAAGAGCTTAAACTGCTTGAGGATCTTTGAGTTTTGACTCCAGTCACTTCTTCGGAATGAGCTGCACCGATCTTTGTTGTGAAAAACCAAAGAGAGCAGAACGACGGCGCTGAAGTTTCCGCAGGCCGTAAAGCCACTCTAGACTCCGACGCTTATCCACTACCTGTTCCAGAGGACATTTTTACAATACTAAAAGGCGGTACCTGTTTGCAAGGCTGTGCTTAGGCGAAGCCCATATCTAAACTGAAGTAGTACCCCAGTTTAAACACCATAGCCCATATCAATTCACGAGTCTATCATTTGAAGTTGAAACAGCCTCAGCTATTTTCCAGCGTGCAATGGGCACCATATTAGCATGATTAGAAGGAACGACTGCGTAATTAGAAGGCTTCATTTTAACCGGATTTTCCGTCGACGAACTTAACAGATGCTTGAAACATTTTTTTGTTATTACATACTTGAGTATGAGTTCAATAGAAGGGACATATAAGCCATAGCCACGAAGAATCAGTGCATTATCAGAGATAACCGGCAACCAGACCCTGAGACTAGTAGCGGAGAACCACATAAGGTCCCAATAGGTCAGGTGTGGTAACGATTCGGATGACAGTGGATTACTATCTACAGCCAAAGTAAACAGTAACGGCTGCGATTCAAACCCCGGGTCCCCGAGTTGGAAATCAGATAGTCTGAGCCACTCGACCACCACCGACCAACAATAAGTTCAAAAATTTAGGCTCTCTTTATGTCAAGAGAAATGCCAATTTTTCTTGAAAACGATGAAGTACTACGGGTTGATTTTCGAAGCTGATGCTCACTATCAAGACCCGAAAAATGTGCCAGCAGTACAACGAATGCCAGCCCCAAAGGACGTTCTGTCGCTTCAATCGTTCCCGGGCCTCATCCGTTATTAGAGTACTTTTCTGCTGAACTAGATCACATACGGACATCATGTAATCAACTTCTGCGGAAGGACTATCTCTGATCTTGGTCGCAGCCGTGTCAATCTTTTGGCCAACTAAAGCTGATGCTTACATTGGATCTTTCATTAAAACAATACAACCGTAAGTTATCCATCATTGTGGCAGCTGATGGTTCCAACTATGGCGTTGGCGTCGTTATCTGTCACGTACTTCCCGATGGAGTGAAAAATCCTGTAGCTCAAGCGTCCCTCACATTGAACTCTGCCGAAAGAAATTGTGGTCAAATTGAGAAAGAAGCCCCTGGCACCATTTTTGCCTTTAACATTTTCCACAAATTCATCCTTAGTAGCTATTTCATGTGTCCCACAAGACAAAAACCTTTGTTACCAGTTTTCGGATCCAAGAAAGGCATACAGATTTATTCTGCTACTCATCTAAGATGCTGGACAATGACGTTTTTGAGCCACCATTTTGAAATACATTGCTGGAAAATAACAATTTTTGGACAAGCCAGACGGCCTATCTCGCCTAATAACAAATAATCATGAGATTGATGACGAAGCCGTTATCGCAGCCACCGTAGCTGAAGATGCCATTATCGAGGAACTATCAGACACCGTGTGTGTATGCCCGTCATCCCAGAACAAGTTCGAGAGGCTACCAAACTCTACTGAATTTTCAACAGGTTATCACATTTGTTCAGACTTCATAGTCTAGAAGAACATGCTATGGAGAAATGCTAAACCTTTGCTACTGTTGAAAATCCGCTTCAGTTGTTGATGTATGTCTCATGTCATTTTGCAGATTATTGGTTCCGGTCTCTTTACGGCTCGTCATGCCGAAACAATTTCACGTCGGTCATCCTGGAATACACCGTAAGAAGACAATACTTAGAAGCTACACATACTGACCCGGAATGGATGATGATATCAACAGTGTAGGTCATCGAAGTTCGCGAAGTGAACAAGCATAAAAAAAGCTGCCACTTCAAACACCGTCCCCGTGGTCGACCCCACAACACCCCTGGCGAAGAATTCACGCTGATTTTATTGGGCCTATTACCGATACATCCTACCTCCTGGTTGTCGATGCCCTCTCAAGATAGCCAGAAGTAGCAGTGGTCTACCCTGCTATTTCACATTGAAAAACTGCAATCCTCCTTCGAATAGTGTCGGACGACGGTTCTCTATTCATATAAGCAAGTTTCCACGAACTTAGCCGAAAAATCACTGAGAAACATATGTTCCCTCCATCATACCACCGGAAATCTAGCGGGCAGGCAGAACGCTTTGTGAATACATTTGGACGAGCACTACTAAGGTCGAAATGAGAGAAAACCACGGACAAAATTATTCCACCATTTTTATTTCTATACCGGACAACATCAAACATCAGCACTTCATGAGGTGTATACCTGGCTGAAGTATTAAGGGGTCAAAAAATGAGGACTATCCACAACGCCCTATTCCATTCATACAAAAGGAAATCAATAAAACAGAAAGATGGGTTTTAAGCTAGCCCTTATTTTATGCAAAGAATTACTGAGCGAGGAATCCGCGTTGGGCCCAAGCTGTAATTCAGAATCGGAGGGGAACCAAACTTTGCGAAGTGGAGACAGACTCTGAAACATGGATCCGTCATGAAAATCAGCTGCGTAGGCGGTACATAGGGACCCTCAAAAATCCACAGAACTAAGCACTTCCACTAGAAATTCTCGTAGATACGTTCAGGCTGTGAACATTGACATTACGGACCAAAGAAACGGGAAACGAGCTATTACCACATCATTGGTCTTATCTTCCAAAGAAATGCGCTGTACGACTACAAGTGGATCCCAGTTGTCAAAGCTACAAATAAAAACCAAAAGGTTAGATGTTAGGGAGTCAAAAAGGAAGAACAACATTTTTCAAGGAAGCGATTTTTGGCTTGAGTATGACAGGCCGAGTTGAATAATCAATAATCAATAGTTCATCAGATCACACAAGATGAAACCCATTTTTGCTAATCGAGCAGTCATCTGAAGTCTGATCCAAATCGGGTCAACAGTCAATAATCGATCTGGCAGAATTTTCACCAGCGCAATCTACGAGACAGTTCTTGAACCTAACTGAAAGTACGAGTTCAGGAATCTTCGATTTTTGTACTATGTAGCTAGTTGAAGTTTCTGTAGGTTCACGGTCCTTTTGGAGTGTCCTATTGTCGCCTTCTGATTTTTCCTTGCAGGGTGGAGCCATCAGAGTTGTGAGCTGAGGTCAAGTACATCGTAGAAAAGAACCCGTGGATTGTAAAAGTTGGTAGGGTGCGAAACCCCGACTCATAGGCTTGACTAGGCAGGAATTGTTGGATAGCCGGGTCGGGGGCCACAAGGTTCTCTTACCAGAGGGCTAGAAACGTTAAGTGTTGTGACTAGGTGTCGCTGTCTGGTACTTGTATTGTTTCCATGTACGATTTTTGTTTCTTACCTAATGGAATATCCTGTTATATTTTTTTACGCCCAAAAGTTTAAAGCTGCGAGCCGAAATCGAGTCGGTGACTTCTCCCTTATCGTGTAGATGCTCTACTAGATGAACTATCACGGTTTATTTGCTTTTTATTATTCAATGTTATTGACAAGTAGCGTGATGAAAGAGTAAGCAAGCAATCAAAGCCACTGCAAACAAGTACAAAAAGGGGTAAAAGAAATAAAAAGGAACCGTCTTTTAAAAAGTCAATCTCTAAAAGGAGATACTCCCGAAACTAAAAAACTTAGTGTAGAGCGGAAATTTTTGTCATGCAGAACTGCAAAAAGTGGAAAGAAACGGGAAAAATAACGGAGGTTGGTAAGATAAACTATTAAATTGTAGTATGCTGGCCGCAGTGTTCCTCCGTGGGGTTTGCATGTGAACGATCTGCAAAGATACAGAAAGATAACTCGGTGAGCTGAAGCCCATCAAATACACAAGCGAGCATGAACACTTACATTGCGAAAAGTGGACGGGGCGATCTGTATCTGAGCGCATTACAATATGTTTGCCGTCGGAAGATGACAGCTGATTTTTTCGAACAAAGCCACATTGGAGTCGACTGACGATGATTCTCGGTTGCTTTTCTGCAGGGTAATCAAAATATGCTTTCGAAATTATTCGAATAGTCTTGTTTATTTTGAAAGGTCATGTACTATCCGTCAATTAACCTATAGCACTAGTGGCTGCTTGACTCAATAATTTATCAAGTATAATCTAGCTAATATAAGTATTGCCGACATCGCTTATGGAGGAGCAAGCAAAGGAAAAATCCCCTCATCTTTGTTTATGAAACAGATCACAAAGTCAGGTCAGAGAGTAGACCCAAATCAGTCCCCCAAAAAGGATTTAGTTAAACAAAATCCAAAGCGGTTATTGTACCCCGTGTGAGTGTGCGCGATGTGGTCTATTGGTTGACCTTGTGTACGCAAGCAGACGAAACTGACAGAAAAGTGTGTTTGCTTTGACACTTTCACGACAAACTTCCTCCCTCTCTTTCAGTCTCTCTCGATTACCTACCAGTTACTTCACTTGAACTTTCAAAGGGTTTAATCTCATTTTTATGCCGTGAAAAGTCACTTTCACTTTAACGATTAATCAAAATCTAGGAAATACTTACCATTGAAAATTACCATCTCCGGAGCAACAAATTCTAATGGAAAAGCACAGATCTAGATCTGTCTAGGTCTTACGTCTCGAAGCAAATTTGTACCGAAGTGCACACAAAAAAGCACAAAATAGACGTGTATATTTTGGGATAAGTTTGGTTTTTTTTACAGAAATATCTTAAACAGTCTAGAGATATGAGTATTATGGTGTTGTATCTGCATGATAGGACAAATTTTCCTCGGAAGCACACGAACGGTTTCGTGATCGTCATCCCGATACAGTATCGTACTTCTCATATCGTAAGTCCATACTTAGGACGGAGTTTCGTCTTTCTGAAGGTTAACCGTGATGACCGACGAAATAAGTTTGTAAGAATCACCGTGGGATTCCACAAAATGGACTCCTCGCCCATGCAAGCTTCATATGATTCAGAAGAGAACAGCTGGTAATTGGATGATATCCTCCAAATACATCATGAAGTTCTCATGACTGTCGATCTCTAACTGTCATCTTAATTTCTTTTTCTTTTCTTCGGTTCCCTTCATCAGTCAGTCACCATAGATATTCCGCATCTACGTAGATTGTTATTTTAACCCTTGTCTCTCAATGTACCTCATTAGTTTTTGAGGTTCTCCCGTTATGTTGATCAGATTTTCTCAATCATATCCGACAGCTCTTAGGCCTAAAATGTTTTAGGCTATGGAATATTTCCATGATCGAATTATGAGAAACAGGTACATAAAAAACATAGATCTGTGTTTTTGGCACTTCATAACAGACTAGTACGGTAAAGTACGGTTATTTTCGGTATGATCAGTTAAGTCTGTAAATAGTCCACTGTGTTCACAGGGATTCACAATATTGAAGACATATAGGTACAATGTTTCGAAAACTAAGACAAAATAACGTGATAGACGTGGTCACTTTCGGGCGGATAAGACCAGTAAGATCAATAATCCCGAGACTATATGGGATACCAAAAACGCACAAATGTGGCATCCCGATGACAGCTATACTTGATACGTCCGGTTCAATCTACCATAATAGCGCCCGCTGGCCAGCTGAGCACCTCGAGCCGATAATATAAAAATTAACTCCACATTGTCTAAAAGACATTTACAGTTTGCCGACAGAGTTCAATATGCGAAGGTGATTTCAAAAAAATGAGTTCCCTCGATCATTCTTCATTGTGTACAAACGTACCTGGGTTGGAAAAGATAGGCTATATTTGCGATGTCAAGTCAGAAGAAGACATTAGCATAAGTATACCTGTGGGAAACTGTGAGGAATTCTTTACATTATGCACTTCAAACGTACAGTTCTTGTTCACCAGTAATATCTACAGACACGCAGATGGGTTAGCAAAGAAATCCTCACTTGATCTTTTGCTTGTTGTGGTCTTCATCGCCAGAATCCAGTCTTCAGCTGCTAGTCGAGGTATTAAGGGTTACCTATCTAGTACCATGATAATATAGTGCGCATGAAATACTTCAAGTCTTCAATAAGTTACACCCTAATCTAAAATTACCGACCTTCCTAGATGTTTTCCCGAAAAGATGCTCGGGTTGATCGACGGAGTAGAATACTCACTCCAAACCACTTTGGGAGGGACAGTATAACCACCTTCAAAGTTTCATACCCATACAGAATGAACAAAACTTTAGTGCGAGGTGTTACCTACGGAGCGCTTCAGGTATGCTCTGAAAGCAAACTCTCAAAAGCCATAACAACTATCTGCAATGCTTTGCGAGGAAACGGGCATACAGAGGATTTCCTCCTACAACATATGGCCATTGTCTCCCAGCCAAGATAGCCAAATGTCTCGAAAAAGTCCACATACATAAACATGGAATTTGTGGGCTTTGTGGCGTCCGAACTGCTGAGCCATAAACCGTGGTACATGGCAACAAACACATTGAAAGTTGCGAAACTGAGGACCTCGTTCAACACCAGTCCGTACTTGCGATTGAGTTCAAGGACCCACCAATAAGCCATTCGACCTCTTTGTGTGTTCTTTTATTAATGTTCCCTTGAAGCGAAATGCTTGGGGAGAAGGACTAGGCTTCTATCTGAGAGAATCCAAGACCATTGCGGTTAGCTGGCTAGCAACACGAATCGACAAAACTGTGACCAATGCAATCCTGGCGCAATACGGGACTCAAGTTAGTACGAATTGGAGCATTAAATGTCATCTATCAAATGTCACAAGACCGCCACAAACGGGTCAGACGATGAACCCTATATACAGCTGAATCGAATGTGATCAGGTTAGGTCGGCCGAACTTATGTTCGCGAAAGTTGTTTGTTGGGCCATTACTTCTTCCCTGGCCAGAGGTCGGCCGGATGGTGGGACGGATAGACCGAATCGGCAAAACCATTGGTGGAATTGCCCACACTAATGCACTTACGTCAGCCTGACAATTGCCATAATGACTTCCTGCAAACGTTTGACTATTTACTGATTTAAATGATTTTACACAATGCCGTATTTGTACGTATTGGCCTAAAGTGAAATACTAAAAAGACTGATTATTTCTTGCCAGGTGCAGCCTAAAACTTTTTATAAATCATGATTTTCCTCTTCATATGAAAATTTTTCCTATGCTTTCAGGTTTAATCATTCCGGCAAATGACCATCACGATATCACAACAATCTTACAGGGGGGACCAAATAATTTCATGAATTTTTTCAATAGTCTGTAAAAATTATACTGGAAGTGAGTGCGTTGTTAGGGTAGTCGATCAATCAGACTTAAAAAAGTTGTGAAAGTGAGCATGGGATTTGATCGGCGTATCAATCCCTAAGGTAAAATAAATTACTCTACGCTCCTTGTCAAATGACGGCTTTGTATCTTCTGCGTCGGATTCTTTATTTCTAAGGAAGATAGCGTCTACGTACCGTCGATATAATTTCATCTTTTGAATCTTCCATTGTAAAATTAGGCTCTTCGGTTTTGCCAAGGTGGCTTACTGAAATCGGGCCTAATGGTAAATATTTGGCAATGGCATCTCGTTGACGATATAGTTTTCCACTAAACATGGATGTAACGTTGACAGTACACCTGAGGAGGAGATTTTTGCTTAATTCAGATGCCTGCTTTTTGGCAGTTGGTTAGTTTCTGCGTAGTTACAAATAAAACAATGGTCTCTAAGACGGATGCTTTCACCGAATGCGATGGAACTTTCCGGGAAATCATCCAATCCATTGTTATTTGTCGACGTTGTATGGTTTTGACAAATTCGAAGGAACCACTAAGTCTGTTATGTTTTGTGTGGGGCGAGTTTATCATGGAAAAAATTTCGGTTTATGAATATGCCCGACTTATGAATCTCAAGTTATCCAATATAACGGTGGAATGGTATATCAGTTGGGCTTGATGGTTGTAAAAGCGAGTTGGTCTAATTTACCTCGATCTTCCATACACTTCAGTATTCTTACAATCACACTCTCAGCATCTACGGCATTTTCTCGTTCTCCTGGAGAATTGGTGAATTTGGTTTTGCCCGAGAGTAGATCGGACATAGTCACTGAAATAGTAAATAACCGAAAACCCCCTTCTCAGATGTACTGCCAACGTTAAATCCATGTTTAGTGAAAAGCTATATCGTCAACGAGATGCCATTGCGAAATATTTACCATTAGGCCCGATTTCAGTAAGCCACCTTGGCAAAACCGAAGAGCTTAACATTACAATGGAAGATTCAAAAGATGAAATTATATCGGCGGTACGTAGACGCTATCTTCCTTAGAAATAAAGAATCCGACGCAGAAGATACAAAGCCGTCATTTGACAAGAAGCATAGGGTAAGTCACTTCATCTCAGAGACCGAAAAGAACAGCTCAATGACCTTCTGGATGTCGAAATAAGCAGCTTTGGCGGAACAACTTGGATTAGGGTACCCAGAATGTAAACATGGACAGGACAGTACACCAAAATTTCTCAGTCACTTTTCTATGAGATACTAACTAAACGTAGTTTAATATTGGGCTCCACAAGTAAAAAAGGATATCTTCTCAAGTGACCGGGAAACAAAAAGAACTTGGCCCAATGAAAAACGACCCCCAGAGAAAAAGGCTACCCTGAGTGCTTCTTTAGGCAAAATATAATGGATAAAGTGTGACTCGAGTTAAGACATCGCCGTGTGCTATTCAAGGGAGACTCCATATTGGGCCTTGTCAACAGACGTCTAACTCGTGCAGTAAGTAGAATATTCACCCCAACCAGTAGGTTCTGTGTATATGTAAGCTCTCCGATTATCTGGAATTCGAATGAAAATGTCTTCAATGCTGACCATCTTAGCGGTACTTTTTTCGTTCAGATGCGCATACAACATAACATACACTGGCCGATGTACAAGGCAATTTTCCCAAAGAACTTAGAACATTTGTACACGGTTACTCAAACACAGAAGAACAGGAAACGTGGAGAGTTATTACACTATTGAATAATTCCCGTAATTTCGAAAAGACGGTAGAATTTTAAATAATTCGCAACTAATGTGTCAGAACCGAGATCGGTTCGAGTTGTATCGAAAAATCGATGCGCCATGTGAAATGTTGTGGTAGGATTTTATTGCTCAATAACACAGCGTAGTCGAAATCGTTGGTAGATTGTCGACGTTTTGGTCACCACGGGTAACCTTTTTCAAGACTGGTTTTACAACCGGTTGTAAAACCAGTCTTGAAAAAGGTTACCCGTGGTGACCAAAACGTCGACAATCTACCAACGATTTCGACTACGCTGTGTTATTGAGCAATAAAATCCTACCATAATTCGCAACTACTTTATATATGAGCTGCTTTTATCAATATTTACTTTCCTCTAGGTAATGTGATGGATGGTGCGAACAGAAAGTTGTTCGATCTTTCAAACTTCCTTTTGACTCGTCCGTGCCTTCACTTCAACCAGTTGATAATATAAGTCCTTTGAAATACACTTTAGGTAAAGATGCAGAAGGAGATGCAGCCCATTCGTTCACAGTCCGTGTACATCTGATTGATTCAAAATAAGTGACAAATTGGAGCAGTACCCTTGGGTCAGTTTTCGCGTCATCCAAAATTAGATATTATATTTCCCTATAGATCACACCATCAGGTTTGAAAGCGCAAAAATGTCTACTTAGTGGTGTTGATCATTAGCAATGTTCACTTACAGACGAGAATAGTCATTCAGGTACAAAAGCAGCGCTCGGAAAAGTCTATGCAAAATGGACGAGTGTAAGTAATAGACGGCTGTGGTAGAGAGTCGGACCACACAAGTTATTCTGCTTTCTGACCACATAAAATTGTCCAGGGTAAAGTGACACGTAATTCAAAGGGTTTTCTCTTGGTCCAGTATTTGTGTGAAACTACAGAACAGGATTGGTATCCGAAAGCTTGCGATAGTTTAAAATGAAACCAGACAACGCCGTTTTGAGGACCTTGAATCAAATGGGAATTAATTTATCCGGAAGGTGACCTATCTATACGAGACATAAACAATAAAAATTGCATGCTCCTTCGTGTTTATCTCGGTCAGTTAAGCTTTCATCTTCATATTGTGTATTATGAAAGACAGTCACGATCAGATGTGGTTTATTGATGAAATACTTAGGGTAAGTATGGGTGCTAGAATTAATTTCTTTTCGAGACGGAAGGACTTGTTTGGTGTAGACTACTTGCGGAAATTTGGAGTGTCATTTGTTTTCAACACATTTTAAGAAGACAAAAATTAGTGAACATGCATACTTTCGGTAAGTTCATGGTCCAGAATCATGTGACCACTCGGTGCATTGTCTCGACCGAGCAGACGTATTGTACTTTACGTTACTTGCTACCAGTTGAGGCCAACTCCAGTCGTTGGCAGTGACTGCGGTCTAGAGATGGAAGGCTAGCATACGCAAGTATTTTGCGTGCATTTTTATTCAAATCCGAAGCCCAGTGCGAAAAATTTGTAACACCTTCCTTCTCCAACATTGTGAACATATTCACGAACACAGTCAAGGTAAGCTATTAAAGGAACATTGTAAAAAATGCACCTTCTTAGTACCAGTGAAGATTTGCTCTACAATTGATGACAAATGAATGGAGATATTTACGGCCATAATGAGTCCAATCGCTTTTGAAGCATGCTGATATCACTTTGGTGTGCAGACTATACCTTTTAAAATGAATAGAAACTTGTCTCGAGCCATGAGGATCATTTGAAATGAATCTACCTTCAAGCACCAGCCGATATTCATGGCCAACAGTTTATTAATTCTGATATCCAAGGCCCTATATCTATATATATAGACAGTCAAAGTTACTCAGGTAAAATTGCTCGAGAATTGCTCATAGACTGGTGACAGACCCAGCAAGAAATAAAGCAAAGTTTTTCTGTACCACTTAATATTTATTTACTACGGTCTATTCCACTAAAAAAGAATATCCGAGAAGAATATATTTTAACTCTTTTGTTCGGACTACTTACTTTTATTTACTTTTATGCCGCTAGTTCCAGTGGGAGGACGAGCAGACTTCATGGATATCCTGAATGGCGTGTCTGTGGGTGACTATTGAAGGCGAGACCTGAGCACGTAGAGAAGTGCAATTATGCTTCCAGCTGCCAACTCCGTAGACAGAATGGAGTCCCGATGGCTCAGCGTGTGATTTGACAGTACTGATCCATGTTTTCCGCTGTTCTCCGTGGACGGTGAATATTTGATCTAAAGATCTGACACCCTGGTGAAATCCTTCTTGATTGGGGCGTATGTCCGCCTCCAGTACCGCTAGAAACTGACTCCATGAAAGCAAGGAGACAACACAGGTAGGTGTTTATTTTGCCATGAGACATTTAGTACCGCTTTTATGGTTTAGTGTTAGCACATTCCGGTCCCTCTTCACTAGACTCCACAAAGAATTTTGTCGGTGTCAAAGATAACAAATTTTCTGGTTGCAACCAAATTATCTTTCCTACGATAGTCGTATCCCAAAACCCCACATCATTTTCTTTCAGCACCTTTTTGAATGTTTTCGCTGATATGAGGGAAGAAGAATCTTTTTCAAGTCTCCTGCCGGGCTCTCTTGGTCACTGCAAAGGAAAAAAGATAATTCATCTGCAAACAAGCTACCTCACTCGACACTCGCATGGATTGAGACACCGGAAAGGAAAATGTCGTGAACATTTTTGGAACATATTAGAGTAACTTGTGAATCTGAAACTACCAAAAATGTATCATATCCTTCATGACCTGTCACCTCCCGTGAAGCATGAACGTTTGTCTCATTGATGCCGACTACGTGTTTTTACTCAGGTGCTCGATTCTGGTGGTTTGATATAGTCAACATTAGCAAGATGGAATAGAACACGGAAAAACGGAATTTAAACGGGTTGATGATCACCAAGTGTGTTCAAAGTGACAGGGCTTGTGAAAGCCGATGGGGCCAGCAACGTGACTGTAAAAGGCAACTTTGGTGAGTGAAGGAAATGTGAAAAAATAAATTGGAACCATTTTTGATGAAATGAAAATCGGCAGTGCTACTTTTTCAGTGGAAAGAAAGTTTTGAAACCTCCCTTCACAATAAGGATCTACCTCCGATTTCTTATCAGTTCTAATGAAGCACCTTCCGCGGTGCGGTTCTCTTTAAACCCGTTTGAATAAGAGCTTTCAAAATTGAGTTTTGTCTATCTGAGTTAGCCATTGGACGCCTGACACAATCCTTGGACATCGGTCACAATAAAATAGAATACTGTCTTTTTGCACTACTTCTTCCTCAACCGATCGATAACTATAAATAAAGACAAATTACTCTCTGGTTATTTGTGGAGTAAAACACAAAACATAATTAATTGTTCTGGGTGATCCCAAGTTCTGATCATACACTGCACGACAAAAGTATAGGACCCCACTCAGTTTTCCACAGATCGCAGGTTCTGTATTCTCTAACAAAGCCATGTCCGCTCGGAACAACTGAATGCACGGTACAACACGGTATACAAATTTCAGAGCGTGACTACGTACCATGCGCTAATTACAGCATACGATGTAAAAACCGAGGATGATAAAAGTATGAGACCCCCCTCCGGTAAGCTATCCCATGGAAAATTGAGTAACGCCAGACACCCCGCTGGGCCTGACAATAAGCTGATTAGTTTGGTCTGTGGATTTGGCTACTGAAAAATCCATGAGAACCAGAATCGTATACACCAGAGCACGAGAAGCACCCTAATGAGATAGGTGACCTCCGTTCGCGTTGGTTTTTGCGCAAATACCTTACAGAGCTCACACAAAATTTTGTCTGCTCGATGCCTTATGGAAATAAACTAACGGATTTTCAGAAGGGAGAAATATCCGCGACCTACAAGATGGAGCTCAGTTTGCATGTGATCTCCAGGCAATGAAGAAGGTTGAGAAACGTCGCAGGGTAGTATCTGGAATGTAACTAGCAGTATGCACCTTAAATGTAGACGGGTCGTCCAAAATAACTAATGAAATTTGACGGAGGCAGAATAATTCATCTATCTTCCTGAAGAGCATGCTCCACATCGAAAGCTCCGATTGGAGTCAGTGTTTCGAAACGAAATTTATAAAGAAAGTTCAAGGCCGTCCCTTCGACGAAATACAAAAAATGGAAGGATACAGTGCCCTCACATCATTGCCTAAAGAATAGTGCTTGTCAAGAGCTGAAACACACGTACCATGGACCGAGGAGAGAGAAAATGTCTACTTTGGTGACAAAAAATGATTTGGACGGACCACATGCTTGGAACTATTACTGATATGACATCAGAGAAGAAGAATGAATTTCAAGCCAAATGTTAAAGTGAGATAGGTATACTTGAGGGTGCAAAAAGATTCCGTTGCATATGTTCGTACGCTGTAGTACCTTTTGATCCCGCTAGTGACGGATATGTTACGCTCTGAAGCAATAGTTCACCTTGATAATGCCGCTGTCCACTGTTCATACACAACAAAATGTTGGCTGTTATTTTGTGGGATCATGGTCACGAAGTGGCCGACCTGCTGCCCGGATCTAAAACCTGTTCTGAGACATACGTGTTTGCCAAATGTGCAAAGATTCCATGATTTACCGGACAAAGGTTGAAACGGTGACCGCCATCAAGCGAGAACGGGTTAATACTGACCAATGGACAATCGCCACTCTTATAAAAGTATACCGGGAAGATGTGTCGAAGTCCTTAAAAAAAATGGTGGTTTCACACGACTTCAAGTAGCGACTATTGAAGCCTAGCTCAGGAGGTCCTAAACTTTTGTCACCCCCTTTTTCTCATGGTTTGATTTAATTAGCTCATAATAAATTGTGTTGTGAAATTTAGTATTCTGCACTATAATGGGTATTCGATCGTTCTGATTAGGTACGGTTTCGCTAGAGAATACAGAAGCGGAAATATGTGGAGAAATGAGAGGGGTCCTAAAATTTTGTCGCTCAGTGTATCTCGCACCAAGGTAATACACCCAAACGAACGGGTGTATAAGCAGCTGCACTGTAGGGCTTCAGTGGTGAGGGGCGTTGCCCTCGTACGAGTTTCCTCAGTGGCAAAACTGGTGACCTAATATTTTGACTCCAGTTGTGAATGCGAAACTCAAATGGAAATGTGAACAGTTCAAATTTAGTGGGTGGGTGTGCTCCAATCGGTTAAGGAAAATAGTCAGAATGGAGGTCTTTCACAGCCTTTTCTTCACCAGTCATATCCCTCTTTCCTAGGTCACACTACACGGGATGAGATGCTTTCAGAGTGGACTGTTACAAAGATGTGCTACAAATGCACGTGTGCGCATACGTACACCCCTCCGACACGATGTCACAATTAGTGGCTAGATGTGTGTCTTATCTTACATTTATCTTTATCCCGTGGACTGTTATCGATCAACCCGTCGTGTGCAAATAGGAAAGCAGCGCGAAAGACCCCGAAATAGATGACCTACAGAAGTATATGTGTGTGGATGTGCGTGCGTTTAACGAACATGCACACTCTGCGAAACTATTTTGTTTCGCGACTTCGGAATGGGGATTGTGAGCACAGTCAGATGAACACCCTACCATTTGTGAATCCGTTGGGTTAGCTAATGTGCTAATCATCTTTGCCGACAAAATGATAAAAGAAACCGATATGAGTGAAGAAATGCAAAATGAAGCAATTAGACAAGCAGAGAAAGCAATCGAAATGCACACCGTCGAGAAAGACGTGGCAGCTTATATCAAGAAATATTTTGACAGAAAATATTCCACCCCTTGGCACTGCATAGTTGGACAAAATTTTGGCAGGTGAGTGTACGATCAATTTGAGTTCCAAGGTTACGGAAAGGATTTACCATTCTTAAACATCACCCTGCCTTTGTTAATTGTGCAGTATGCCACATATATTTAAGCGTGTTTGAGTGAGTGCAGCTATCTGTTTAATGAACCCGCATTAAGAGTAACTATCATTCGTAATGTTAAAAAGATGGAAATATCGGTATTTTCGATGATAATTCTGAGGTGTCGCACACCGGCATAATTGAAATAAGCCGTTTCCACTTGTCATATCTAGTTCATTCGTACAAGGTAATACGGTACACTCATTTTAGCTGGACTATACAGAGGTTCTCTTAATGAGGAAATTTCCCCCTTGGATGGAGATAGGAGGGGTGGACGCATCGAGCTTCACAGAACAATTTATTCGAATCCTGTTCACAACATTTCCTGTTGATTATGTAGATTTCAGCTACATCATCAACCGTCTTCCGATCATTTATCGATGAAAGGTGTTTCTTGTTTGGCGGGATTTTCATCCACTGCCAGCATCGCGAAAGTTATAGGGCTTTCGAAACAATGCCATTCTTCCATGACTGATACCAGAGTGGTTTCCATACGATGCGAGTAGGGCTAGGAACAAGTGAGTGATGACAGTATTCACTTTCTGGTTTCGAAAAAACTCTGTACAGTACCATTATAAATATCCAAACAATTTATCAAAAAAGTAGAAACCCCAAGGTCATTTTTGTAAGTGAGCGATCGGTGTTCTTCTTAGTTAGGCTGAAACCCCTTCTTCATCAGTTTCGGTGAAATCGTAGGGGTGCAATGTGGATACCACCTAGACCGGTGATGCAATGTTTCCAGTATGAAAGCCATACGCATATCATCAAACTGATTTGATACTCCAGTCAAAATTCAAGTTTAAGAGTCATATATGACGCTAATAAATTTATCATTTTGTACGAAATTATTTGCTTTTTAGGTTTTGTATACAAAAAGGTTTGTGGAAATTTTAACTATGCTATGAATAAACTATTTTGATAAATCACCGATCTCTAACTGCTTTTTGGCAGTATACTTCACAAATGAAAGAAAAAAATCAGAGATGAAAATTTGCTTGGATGTAAATCTACTCTCTACTCAGTACAAGCTTTATGTTTCGATTCCAATATCCCAGAATTCTTAACAATGCATGCTAGTGCTAACTGTCCTAGATCTGCTCACCTTTGAGTCTTTGCAAGCCTTTTATTCATCTCCTCTGTCCTCCGTAACTGAAAAGTTATTGTTTTCTGATTGGAGGAAAAAAACAGAAAATGCTTCAAGTTGAAATAAAAAGTATTTGTTCAAAATGTAATTTTGGGACCATCGTGTCACGTGATTTCATTTCTACTCTATTGGATCTTCCAGCTACGTGACACATGAATCAAATTATTTCATATATTTCTACGTCGGCAAGTTGGCGATTCTACTATTCAAAACCGGCTAAAGATGAGGAGCTCGTTTTGAGAAACTCTCGAGCTCAGATTGGTTCCAAGTGTTAATATTTGCCATACGTTTCGGACCGAACAGAGCCATTTTCATCGTAGAAGAAAACTGCACCTGAAGATGACGGAATTTCCATGACCATGAATAAGTGACACATTAACACAAAATATCCACACGTATAGCTAGCATTTTTTGCACACACCCATACAGAAATATACTGTGATAGTGACTTTTGAATCCTCATCAAGCTTTCCACATTTCCAGTTGACTCTTATTCTTTTTACCGACATAGAAATACACCGATATTGTCCTCGGAACATTTGTTCCACAAAAGCCTTTTTGATCTTCGGTGTTTATGCTGGTGCCAGTTCCCGGAAGAAAGATCAGTAATGCCGTCTGAATGAGGCTTGCACAACTTCTGTCAGTAATATACGTTTTTTATCACTGATGGTATGACCTACAAGTACAAAGACAGGAAGTCCGTTATGTTTCTCGGGCAGACAGATTAGAGCACTTACAACCTGGTGTTTGTTTTCGGCAGGCATAGTTTCTCAAGCGACTGTTTGTCAAAAGAGAATTCTAGAAGACCTTCTAGTCAGAGGATGATGTATTTTGCCTCGTTCAATCTATTAAAAGTCTACTGAAGTCTGACTTGCGAAACCCGAAAATTACTGGATGAAAAAGCTATTTTTATCGGTTTTTATGCTCGAGAATGGGCTCAGTTTGTTTAATCCGACAGAATGAATATATAATTGTTCCGTTTTCCTCAGCGAGCTGAATATTTACTGGAAATCTAAAGAAGAATTTGGGTTTGAATATCTTGCTTTGTTGATGGTTATCATGTTCACAAAATGTCGATCCAAGGGAAATTCACCATCCAGTTGGAAGGGGAACAATTTATATGGCAAAGAAAATTTTTTCAGCTTTTCGGTTCCTTTTCTACTCCAAAGATTTGTAGCTTCACTGCCCAGCTGATAGTCGGCACTCAGTGCTGGAACATAAAAGGCATCTTTCCGTGGGTTCGATTCCACAATAATGTCAAAAACTTGTGAGCCAGATTTCATCAGCAAAGTATTTATTTCGAAGAAATCTCAAAAACAAAGATATTTTTGATAACCAACTGGGAAGTTACCCACGGGCGGTCGAAACAGAACAAATAACGGTACTAGTAATAAATAGACAGGTATCCAACAATAATACATATATTCGAGTATGAGGATATTTTGAGGATCAGTTCAGCTTCACTCTTGAAAAGTGGGCCGGTTGACGTACCCTAGTGAGCTAAAAAATTTCGGTTGCGTATTAATCCGTCCATGAAATTCAAACCCTGCTCAAATCAGTTTCTGATCAGTTCAGTTTGTTGATGAATATTTGGAACTGTGTTGCACTTAAGACTTTTCAAAAAAAACGTTCACTTACTAATCATATGTCCTCAGGGAAATCATTGTCTCCCTGCTCCCTTCGCTGCATTACTCTGGTTTATTGAATATAGATAAAACCTAGGAGAAATTGATTTTACAAGCACAATTCTGTGAATGATGTCTGAGACGAAACAAAATTTGAGCTTCTTTCAGGGTTTGCGATTTCGGTACTTGTGTTCCTTGGTACAAATCGAACGAAGCAAACGGAATTGTCACATTCTTGCATGGCGGACACTGACATTGAATGATTTAACACAGAAAAAAATCAAAATTTCATTTGAAATAACAAAGTGAATCATATTTGAAATGTCGCTAGTCAAAATAAAAAACGATGTAGATCACTTCCACCCTGAAGGATTTTTCAAACCTTGCAAAAGGGAATACGGGAAATTCAAGCAGAAATCTTATCAATTCTTCCAGTAAATTCTCAAAATAGAGTGGATAGGTCAGTTCATATTGGGGTGGAAATAAAAGTACCGTACGAGAGGTGTACATAAGTTTACAATCGAGGTCACGCATTCGTGAATAACCGAACATTGGATTGAGATCAAAACAAACAACAGTAAACAGTGGTTAAATTAGACACAAATTTGCAAGCAAGCTCGTCTTCGGTGATTCATTTTCATGTCGTTACATCACAGTATACTACTGCAAGTACTAGCAATGGACCAGCTAGATAAATAGAAAGTGATAGAGATTCTGTAACCATCAATCTTAACTACATTTTATCCGTCTAATTGGTCCATTCATTTAACTTGTCGTAATAGGTTGTGATGTAACGGCATGAGTGTGATTCACTAAACGTGAGCTTGTTCGCCAACCCGTGTTTGCTAAATGTGCTTAGTGGGAATAATCGGTGGGAAATATATTTGATCCAGTGCAGTTAACAGACCAGTGGCAATCAAGTGAACATTTGCCCACTATGAAAAATCGTCCAATTATCTGGTATTTCACTTTTACTAACCGATCAAAAAAAATTAACGTCCTACGCGATGCTTCCGTTGTATCTGTCACCTTACAGAATACTTCTCCAATTTATTAGCTTATCGGTCGGATTCATTTTTTCCAGCAGATTTTTCTTGTCGGACGAGGTCAAATCTGATCTGAATAGTGATCGATTATTCATTACAGCCACTAGCTCACCGGTCAGGTTTAGATACTGAGCTACGTCAAGATTCAATGTAATTTTCCATCCAAATCGATGTCTGTTGTACTCAATTTTTGACTAACTAAACTTGTTTGACTGCTAATTGACTAGATTAGTGCATAAATCAGGACTTAATGTCAATGAGTGTGATTGCTTGTGGAACTTCGTAGCGTTTGGGGTTCTTTGGGTCGGAGATGCAGTACGCCAGTTACAAATGCCCTCCGTAGATCGACGCAAAGATGGAGCATCTGTTGCTATTCTACCCACTCGGATTAGTCAACACGATTCACTGGACCGATATCACCCAACTACAGCCCATAGCAAAGAGGATGGAGCTAATGGGTGTTATACTCGCTTAATCTGTTGTTGTGTGGTCATATAGGTGGATGAATGACTTACACCCTGCAGCATAAGCAGTTATCACCTGCTAAAGTTACGCTCAATTAAGTACACAACCTTGCTAATGATAGTTTTACATCAAGGAATAAGTTCGGTGCTGCTGTGGTTCACATTTACATGAATTTTTTCGTAGCTACAAACCATGATATGAGACAGATGATCGACCACAGATCAGACTGGGATAAAAAAAGTAGAGTAAAACTGTGAGTTATTCAACCTTGTTTACGTGAAATAGTTGCAAAATAATTACTCAGAAGGACTGTTTCATGGAAGATAAAGTGGCAACCGATTTTCCGCCTAACGTTTTTTGGTTGATATTTTTTCTTTATCACATGGTTATCCAATTTATCGAGTTCAGCTGTGGCTCCAAGTATACCTCGTGTGTTGTCAAAGTACCTGAAAGTGAAAAGCCATATTCAGGAAGACGATATAAAATGCATGGAAATGATTGAAAACCACTAAAAACCAGACTGATTAACAGATGGGACTCACCGTTCTTCATGCCACGATGTTTCCTCAACTGGAGTTTGGTGGACCAGCTTAGTGACTGCTGTACCCTATTTATCGATTTGTACCTCATGTGGCTTTCCACTCAGAGTTCCATGATCATAGCTCTTTCCAGATTACGACAATGCAGTAGTTCGTTGTGACTATGGAGCATGCTCCCTGGGCCAAACACATAAGTAAGCACGATCTGTAGACAAATCCTGACGAAATAGTGATTCCACAGGTTGCAGGGGCTGGAAGCACCACTTGAAAATGCTGACAGTCGACTACCGTTCCAGTTTTAAAGGTGCTAAAGCAGAGACTGACTATATATGGTCTGCAACGAATATGTACATGACAGTTTTCTGTGCTTATTTACCTTCTCATTCAGGAAAGACCTCGTGCTGTAAGTCTTCAAAAAGTTTGAAGAGAGCTTTTTCACAGATTTCGGATTCTATGAAAAACATGATTTACTAAGATATCATCAATAAGGTTGCCATCAGGTAACGCGCCTTGTTGAATGTTTCTATTAATTCGACCAACCGGAATGGAACAATACTGATCTTTTTTCAAGCTTCTAAAATTGAAGAGCGTATAATGTGGAATGTTGCGTAATCCAGGAGTACATGTAACTGATAGGGGCGTGTCAACAGAGTTTCTTCGATGCATGAATAAATGTTTCATTTACCTTCTTTTAAAATGCCATAAATTCATCACCCCTTTTAGTTCATAAACCGATATTTTTCCTGCATTCTTAGATCAATAATTTCTCGCGTATTTTTTAAGCTCAAATTACTTTGTGCGTTCATAGAAACAGAGTCGTGGGGTGTTTTCATCCAGTTTATCAGGAATGATTAGCATAGTAAACGCATAATTGCTCACTGCTTGCGTAGAGAACGTGATTGTTATTATTTGTCCCTCTGCTGATACTAATTTTGAATAACTGTTGATGAAACAAACGAATTTTAACTCAAATCATAAGCTTTTTTATACCGTATGGAAACAAAAAGGGAAGCACTGTTGTGGCAGAAAGCTTGCTAAATTCTCTCCAGTCATTTACAGTCGTCCTGTGTTTATTTTTCCCCGTATAACGAGGCTGGAGGGCTGGTACTGGTTACAGTCCTTTGGATATTAGGAAGAAATGATTGCGGCTGACCTCCTAAAGATTTTCGAAAACTAAAGAACGCCCACGTAAGTTGCGCTCACCTAATTATGTTTCCCATGAACACGGACCGTTACACATTTACCCGTTTATCTTAATGAGTAAAACCCTTCATAAAAAGGAAACCACCGGATTTCTAAATGTGAAATGCTTAGTAACTTTCTTTACATAAAAATTAATTTGTCTTCCTCCTCTATTGATTGGATGCGTGAGGAACAAAAAGTACACGTGTACTTAGTTAGTTGGGCTGGGCTAGTTCTATGTGTTTAAAAAATCATTGACAGGAGTAACTTGTAAATGACCATCCAGTTTTATCCTAGAAATTATTCAATAAATCCTATGTGGAAATATTTAAAGTTCTTACTCTCTCCGGCTCATTATCACTAATTACTTGGTGCTGGATTTTCCAGCTGTGGTACGCTCATTCAGAGCAGGAACAGAGTGTATCAGTCATTTGCGTTTAAATCCTCGATCGTTTAACGCAACACAGAGAGTTTCATCTGCAATAGGCTAACTCTTCTTGATAAAGGTCTTAAACCGAAGCGTAGAGATGAAGAAACAAGAAAACCGTAGATAATCGTTGCCACAAATTCAGGTTCTACCGTGGTTGTTGAGGTGATAGATAATGAACAGGATGGCCCCAGTTATACTCTTTATGCAGTATTATGTGGTATTACTACCGCTACGTAGGAAAAGTGACTCATGAAAACCGAATACTTTGTTGCTGATGGGTTGATCACGTGCAGATCCACTGATAAATCAGGACGGTACGTGAAGCATTACCGACGGAAAACACTTTGGCTGTGGCTGGACAGTTAGACTAATGTGATGGGTTCGTGAACTTCCGTGAAAATCACTTTTCCAAGAAGGTCATCAGTGGCTACTTTAAAAACAAATAATACCAACAACTATCGCCACTGGTGGAACTTCATACAGTCAAAACAGGAACACAAAAAGCTTGATTGATAAACACCTTCACGGTTTGTAGAGTGAAACAGTGGTATTTAGGATAAAGTTCCTATTTCTTCCAAACATCCAGCTGAGTAGTACTTTATACGTACTAAGTAGTGTGTCACAATTACATCGAACTTTTGATCTAGTTCAAAAATATATTTTGAATCACTGTAAAGAACAAATGAGGGAAACAAACATCTCACCCGAATATCAGTTGAAATGGACAATATGAAAAGCTTCTGTTACATCCACTGAAAAATTACTCAAAATATGCTAGATTAAGTCCGCCACCGTAGCATCATATTTTACTTATGTGAAGAACGAATCTTATTCAATTACTAAAGGTGAACACGTGAAAAAAAGTAAATAATGCTAATCAAATAAATAACTAATTAATCTCGTCCAAAAATTCGCTGAAATTACTGGACGAGTCTAACATGTATTGGACCGAAATTGACATTTCTAATGTTGAAAATAACACGGGAGTATAGACTTTCGATTTCCGCACATCATCAGCGTGGAGCTTGCTAATTTTATCTTCCGGGGTGTCCACACTCTTTCGCAAGAAATTTTGTTTGGAATCTATTTATCTTTAGTCCAAAAATACTTGAATTAGGCGTTTGTCTGTTAACTTGAAAGCTTTTGAGAAAGGGTATGAAATGGTGTCAGATTTTCGGTGTCGTGCGCTAAAACGGTTTCACCACACCGGCTAATTTGAGGTTATCTTTGTAAGTGGACATTGTTTTCTCCTCACATCAGGTAACAGCTTCCAGCCGTTCCTAACGTTTTGCTCAGTAGATTTTTGTATGTGTTCCGATCAGTTGATTGCGAGTGATTTTACTTGATAAACAAGGATGGTGTAATATACAAGTGAATTACAGGGACATTTCAATGGAACAGTTATGTTCGACCAATGCTTGGTTGTAATTACAAGTTATTCGTAACTGTGTTTTCACCGTTATTTTTTAAAATACTTGTGTCATATATTATTTTTAAGACTTATTTTCAACTACCTATGGTCAAATAATTTTCCAAAGCAGGTTTTGGTTAAATATGATCAATTTGCTGATAAGAATGATGTCAAATCCAGTCAAAATAAGCTCCTCGTAGCGTTTTTATGTACTCGTCGAAAGTATATTCCAAATTTTCAAACTCTATGTGAACAGCGTGAAGTTTTGTCCATTTCAGTGCAGCTTTTAAACAGTTTCTATCTGCTACCGATACAATGACCTTCCTTTTTGCTCCACAAATGCATGCAGCGGAAGGCTGACCAACCATACTTCCGCTAAAAGTCCCTACCAGCCCATTTGAATATTGCACCGAGGGTGGTTTTGTCACATGACCGAGGGTTTTGCTTCGTGCTGAACTACTGATGTCACGAAAACACATTTAGTGACCTTAAATAAGTGCGCCATTTCTAGTGAAAGAGAACTTTACCACTTTTAACAAATATTCACTAGTCTAAAATAAGCTGTGGTTGATTGTCATCTGGAGTGTGAAGCTTTGGGATTTTTCATAATAAAACGGATCACAAAGTACCATCTCATTAGTCTATATCTGTGAAAAGAAAGTGGTTTAAGAGGCAAAAATAATACACCAAGGTAGACCAGCAGAGTGAGATGGCGACCAGAGGGAGAAGTTCCCGTTAAAACGAAAAAACACGCCTAAATTTGGGCTTTTTCATGGTAAAGCACCAAGCCCGAAGACCAATCGACTGACAATTTTCCGTAGCAGTTTTTCCGTTATTATTCCGCTGTGTTCATTAGGGTTTTATATTGGATAACCGGTAATTCATTTTATTCCTGGGTTTTGTTTATTATGACTTTATAATAATTGGAAAAAAAGTAGTTCAAGTGTCCGTGGGTTTTGGGGTGAATTTAAAACTCAGATGGTAGAACACAAACGTGTGGTGCATCGACGTGAGTAAGGTTCATCTACGGGTTCAAATTGTCAAAGCTTCTATAATCGTTTGACAACAGAATCATTTGAGTATACATAAACGTACGCAAAACCAAAGCCCGGGAAGGTTTAGGTATGTTTGTAAACTTTGCCAATGGCTCATTTGGCATTATACTTAGGGCGAGCGAGTGATTTCAGCGATAGTTTAAATCTGCAAACCCACAATTTTGCTCGGCTTAAGTAAGCACACAAAAATGTTGACCTCTATAAAAAAAAGTCGCAGAATGTCCGTAGTTTTAGAGGCTTGCAACATAGGCATCGTGATTTCTGGACAAATTCTTGTTTAGTTATAGGAATGAAAGATTTAAGTTGTTCAAGCGATGACCTACCACCCAGTGTCACTGACGAAATTAGTCACGAATTTTGTCGATGCACTGCTGTACAACTGTTTCGTCTCTGTTAACAATAAACTACAGTGCATATCGATCGGGCTTGACTTGGGGCTAGAAACCTTGATTGATGAGTTGTGAAGAACTATTCGAAGTGGCTCCACTCGGTCTGCTTGTATTTTGACTCCAAATGATGTAGAGCAAGCAGTCACTGAATTTATTTGTGACAGTCTCATTACCCCGTATCCAGCAGTATCAGACATGAATTAGTTTAAACTTTCCTAACATATCACAAGTATTTCATTTGTTGAATTTCGCATTCTGATAATGTCGTATTTCTTTACCTTGCTACAAATTGAATAACTAATTAGTTTTAGCACATTAGCAGCAAAATCTTAATACCGACTTGCACCATAGAACAATAAAATGTAACCTTTCATGATCTAAGTTGTTATTTTTGTTTTACGGTACAGAACCATCTCATTTGTATTAAAATATAAGGTTACTTTACGCACCTTAATGAACGGTTAATGATGTGGAGAGAAGACTGTCATCGATGCGAAAGCAGGCGAAAAAAGGACTATGATCTACATTTTATCGATATTTAGCTGCCTATGTTGATGACCGAAATAACAAGGTGATTTCGAGCACAGGCCTACGATAGCTTTTCGGGCCTACCTATTGACTTTGGTTAACAATGTTTGTTTAAAGCCAACAGTTTGGACTTGTTTCCGCTAATATTAGGGTTTTGAAAACTGTCACCAGTTGCACATTTGGCAATACATTTAGAAATATAGATAACTTCATTGGACCATTTCGAAATTTGTGAAATCCGAAAAACTGTTCTTCCTAGCCAAGCATGCCCGCATATTCAACTGATGTACATTGGTTTATTCACAAGTAACTAGAAGTTAGTTCACTGTTGTGAAATCCATGTGCTACTGTAATTTTTGCTGGTAAACAGCGAGTTTCCTATGCGAAAAGTCTGGAACCCTTCGATACGGCCCCACGCCTCTTAGTAAGTAGCGTATATGCACGGGTATTGTCAATAAATGGATTCTGATACCGAAGACAATTACAGCTCTCAGCATTTCGATCATTTCGTAAGCATATTTTCTTACAGTCTAAAATATTAAAGCCACTTGGATTCCAAACTGTTCGGTGAAAACCACGCTGTCTGGTTTCTATGATCTCTAGAGCCCAACACAATACCAAGATCCGAGCTACTGTGCTTTAGGTGGCATTTTACCGCCTGTGTGAAGTTTGTGCCACCGACTTATTCAGGTGAACCCCTCCAGTTTCTGATTCAGGGTTTATATTTTGCTCAAGCTCAGATTTAGAGAACTAGCAAGCCATAACCAGTGGAGCTCGTGGAGTCGTCAGGGAAAAGGAGCAAACGTATCTCCCAGGTTTCAGCTTAGTAGGTCAGCAGTACTCCCTTTAAGCTTGCAGAAAAGTGTTGTCTGCGATTAAAGTTGACCGGTGTTGGACAGGTCCGGACCTCACATTTGAACCTACACCGTCTGACTACCAGTGATACCTCATCCTGAGAAAAGACACGAAATTAATTCAAAATCTTGTCACTATTAAGCTGTCACTGATTTATTGCACAAAGTTTGTTGTTTCTATCAAAATGTTGGAATAAAACGGTAATTGTTCGACGGACTTGGATGTAACCTTTACTGGACACTCGAAGATTCGGGCAGTGCAACTCGAAACCTGATGCAGTTCTAAAAAAGCAATTTGTCCATATTTCGAGACAAATTCCGAAAGACGAAACTGTGTCACACGATTGTGTTTGCCTGAGTGATCGACGGTTCTACCACATGTTGTGATTAAAACAGTGTATTTATTTGATACATATAGATACGGGTGGCCGAAGTCAGATTTTCCATAGAATCTCATCACAAGGGCTTCTGAAATTCTAACAATATTGAGTGAGGAAAAATTGCTAAAATTTCGAATGGTGTGAAGATATTGTGATTCAAAAGCACAGTGAAATGCGGTAACAAAAGAAGATTTTGGTTCTTGGTAGAAAAAGGAAAACAGACAAAAATATAAAATGCACGAAAAGAGAAAATATCGTCCATCTGGCAATATTGTATCCACAAATAAACAAGACTATCCTTCGTTTTACCCATTGATCCACCTATTGATTACTAATGGCGGTGCTTTACCTTTCTGAAGACTTCCGTTGCAAGCATAATGGCCTGGATATTGTCTATGTATCGAAAAAATGTTGAGCAATAATTGGCGTGTTTCAAAAAATGTAAACCCGGGAATTTGAAACAGTAATGACACCTGAAAGTCAGGAACGATTTCTTCACCGTGGGTTTGTTAAGCATCGTTTTTTTCTTGAGAAGTCAAAACATCTATCGGCAGTAAAAATCGTGGAACTTTTAATCTTTCTGCACAGCTAATTTCGAATGGTCATTTGAACCAGTTAATTGATCCAATTCATCTCTGCGTAGGTCATTTATGTTCACTGAAGGTGAAAAGATGATCTAAACAAGTAACAAGAGTTATTGGCAGAAAAATGATGTGAAATATACTAGTATATAATTAGGTAAACTGAGCTTGGCTTCCTTTTTAAGTGTCCAACTGGTGTGTATTGGCACGCTCAAACAACTGGTAACCCCGTCGAATAGAACACAGCGTTTTTTCTTCCCAAGTGAAACGCTTACGGTACCACTGATAACACGCTGATTTGAGTTAGCCCATATTAGGTAGTTTTGCTAAGTAAGATCTGTTAGGAACTCACACCGTTTTATTTTGTTTCTCAGTAAACAAACCAAAAACCTGACTATTTTCCCGCAATCAGACTAGCGGCAAAGCTCAGAACAACAAACCCGAGAAGCCTCTTTTAGAAGCTTAAGCCCTCCCAATTTCTTACTTTTATTCTCGACATGCTTTTCTTATATGCGTGATTGTAACGGCTCCATTCAAACGACTAATGAGGTATTGTGATGAATTCCGTGGGAGGTAAAATGAATGAACTTATTCTCATTAGTTCGTCAAACCCTTCTTCTGTGCTGCGATGAACCAGTTCTGTCTTTCACAAAGCGCAGATTTCCCGTGTTGAACGTTATTCCAGAGATGAAACTAACCTCGATGTGTTCACTGACTTATAACGAGCTATGATCCCCTGATGTGAAATCTCACGAGCAGAGGCGTTTCACTCTGTTGTTCGAAAGTATGCCACAATTGTGAAACGTACTTCTCAGAAGGCGTACCGCTTTTTGTTCAGATCAGACAGTGACCGTTGTCTGGGCGGAGAACTTTCTGACCGCATTATTTGGTTCGAGTTTGTCAGTATCGATTTTATAAATGCTGTATTATGCTGATCAACAGTTATGCTCGAAATCTGGTACTAGGAACTTTTGTTATCACTCCTTGATCTAGTTTGTTTGGACATACTGTTATTTCCAATTCATTGACGTTATTTCATGCAGTCGGCATCTCATGGTCTCGTTCGCCGTCTAGTGAGATTTCACTAAACGTCTGTTCATATACGGGGCCTAAACTGATTATTGATCATATGACTTTCAGTTATTTCTGGTTTCCGACTGACTACTTCATAGGATTCGCGATAATGGAACAATTGTTATTGGTGCAGCTCAAGAAACTTGTAGGCTAATCACATTATGTTATTACCACCAAATAAAATTAGATTCAAGTTACTTTGGAAAATAAATAGAGTTTTTCATCTTAACATTTTGGAATGTTTTCTTCAATAATTTTGATGGCATTTTAGAGCATAATCAAAAATGAACTTTTTCGTGCTTTATGATGAGTTCACGCAATTTAATTTTGCACTCGTTGAGAGTTGAAAAATACAGTAAGTTTGACATCATCCTTGGACAGAACCAGGTTTGACGTTGACTTTCCGTGTGAGCTGACATTTTGTTTGTCGAAACAAGATGCTTTGTGCAGGTATGGAAAAGATTCCGTAGGTGCGGACTTTTGGGAAAATAAAATGCTAAAATAGATTAAAGTCATTGAGAAACAATTTCATCTAACTGTGTTCGATTAACTGAAACTTACTTTTGAGGAAATTAATCAGTTGGAACATAATCCATTCAAAATCATCCCTGAATGAAACAACTTCCACTATATTTTTTTGGCCCATGCTTGTCCCAAATCCCTGCACTTTGTTTTGGAATGATGGTTGATGACGCTAGGTTTTACCAATAAAAAAAGAGTGTCCACCGAGTAAAATTTCTAACATTAGCTCTTCATGGCCACTCTTGTTAGAACTAAATTCAGAAAGAATAGAGGACGAGTTACTTCTACAAGTCGGCTTTCCGCAGACTTTTGCTGGGAATTCAGCTATGGAGATTTCGCGATGTGGATCATCCGCAGTCTCGCAGGAGATCCTGTCAAAAAAATGATTGCTAAAGAGCCACATTCGTCATCAAGACACTTGTAACCAGAGGGGTTTTCGGATAATAAATATTGTTTTTACATTTCAACCATAAAACAAACCAATGAATAACCGTTTCAGAACTGGCGGAAATTTTCCAGTCACACCAAGATAGGCGCCATTAGAATGACCCTAATTAGTCGAAGGATATAAGCCTCTACAATTCATGTAGTGAATGGTTCAATCCCTGACAAAAGCAAACGGACCAACTGTAAGTAGGCCGGATATTGCTGTCATTAACCTCTTTGCCAAGCTTGACACATCAGAGCCCTCAGTGGTCTAAACTCAGGATCCCTCAGTCATGCATGATGATGAAGATTCGGATAATGATGACGATAATGTAGCAGCCAGTATTTGAGGCCGTGTGTTACAACCCGTTAACTGTTTTCACATGTAAGTAAAGAATAAATAAACCGTCCATACTGGCTGAATTTTTTTATGGATCCAGGGTCTGGCCAATCTGAAACTGACACAAAATTTAGGGAACTATTCACCTTTTATTCTCTCTATCCGTCGTGTTCTGTGGCTCAGCCGTAGTACCTTGTCTTCCGTTCAACTCACGAATATTCAGGAAGCTTTGCTGTGTATATTATACTCCAGTTGGTCAGTTCGTCCAGAAAACATCGCCAGACAGGGCAGATATAGAATTAAAACTGGATACTCCGACAAAAGCTTTACATCAGCCAAAAAATTGGATGAATATTTCTGATCAATTGCCACTGTTTATCTTATTCTAACCAAACTGTGCGGGTCTCGCAAATAAAAAACATTCACAGTCGAATCCATTCAGTCTCCATCAGAAATAACCTGCTTAGTTTTATTTCATCAACGAAAACATTATTCAGTTTGTAGTTGATGAGCTCCCTGGGAAGAACTTTAAAATCCGAAAAGAGGAATCAGTCACGAACCTCATAGAACTTGGACCACACCTTGATTTTTATGAAATAAACCAATATATTTTAACATATGGATGCTTGCTTAAACCGAATGAGTATCGATTCACTCGCTTACTACGCTAGAGCATCAATCGATCGGTGTCTGTCGTGAAACACTTCATAAGTTTAAACTTCCGATTCGCCAGAATTTCCATAATGCTGGTTAAAAAATGCAAATAATGAAATCGCAGGCAGCCTAACACAGGTTTGCAATACACAATTACAGGGTTGTTGTTTGTCTAATAGAAACCACATTTCAGTGGAACGTCAGAGAGAACTGGTCCTAAAATTAGGCTTTCTTGCACAGGATCGGAATGTTTTATAGTTTACCCTAGATCGATAGATAAAGTAAACGTTATAAAAGACACTAATACCGAAAACCAGCCCGTTTTCGATAACCTCGTCGTGGTGGCTAATGCAGTTATGTTTATGGGTTAGAAATGCGTAAATTATGAACAATGTCTGTGTGTTGAAGTGTGATTGGGTAGTCATCAAAATTGGTGTTGCGTGGTTAGGAAAGACGGGAGGGAAAACGTTGTTCCGTGGTTGGGGAAAGGACCAGTGAAACAATGAACATGGGTGTCGGGGATAATCCATTTCCGGTTGCAACTAAATGGACAGTATTTGGATCACACTGAGTTCCAGAATCGGTCTCGAATCGCGGCAACAGCAAAGACCAACTAGCTCCACCATTCCTCGACCTTGCGGGTTACCAAAGTTTCACAAATCACAAATACCATTGACACCGATACTCAACTTGAGTGCGTCCTCGTATCATTCAGTTGCTCGATGGCTAGCAGATATACTTGCGCCAGATTACTGAAAGAATACCCGCTACCTCCGAAAAGACACTTCCCAATTCATAGGACTGATTAGCTAGCAAAATGCTAGAAAACTAACGATGAGCCCTTTGGATGTGACTTCTTTGTTGACCAACGTACCGCCTCTGGAAATGATCAATTACCTGTGTGATTTCATCGTAGAAAACGAAATCAGCATTGGTATTCCAGTCCGAAGGAATTGTTGTTACGATGCAGTTTTAATGTCTAGTTTATCTTCAACAGAGAATCATATCGTCAGACCGATGGAGTCGCTATGGGGCCACCCCTAGGTCCCGTATTTGCTGATATATTCATGGCTAAGCTGGAAAACGAGGAACTTAGTGATACGATGGAAAATTTACCCATTACTGTTGATAAGTAGATGATGTTTTTGTCCTAACTGACAGAAATACACGGTGGAAGTCATTGGTAGAGGAGTTCAGTCAGGCTCATAATGCGGTTGACTCTACGTCGGAAGTAGAACAAAGGAATATCTTCCACTTCCTAGATGTACCCCTTTTGAGTGGTGACGACAGCAAACTGCCCCGTCACGTATTTGGCCAACCTATGTGAACAGGCCGGTACACTAATTTTATCAGCTTTGTACCTATTCGGCGTGAACTAAACCTTATTCGTTCCCTAGCAGCTCGTGTGCCACTGATTTGCTCGGACGAGACGGTAGGCGAAGATTTAGATATTTTAAGGCAAACAATTTTGGATGACTGATACCTCGAAAGTCTCAATCAGAATAACTTATCAGAAACAGCAACGAAACAGGTTTTGGTGACCGTTAAGAAACAAGAGTTATAACTTCATCACCCTTTCAAAGAAGATGACAAAACAGAGTTACTGATAAAAGGTTTGGAAAAGTCAGTTGCTCGCACCTTTCCCGCTACGGCACTAGGTACCCGCTTCACCAGTCGACCATCGATCTCAACGAACCTAAAAGACACGTTACCTGCCCTCACCTCATCCATACTAACCTATTCGTTCTTTTGCTCATATTCGGCTAGCTATATAGGAAGAACGATGCGGCAACTATCACAAAGGATCAAAAAGCACAAACCTGTTAGGCTGACGACAGGTAACGGAAAATCCATCACCAGTGCAATTGTGTAGCACCTTGCGAACACTGAACACCACGTAAACGACAACTAGTTCAAAGTACTCTAAAAAGCCCCGAGAAAGCGCCAGAATGTGCTGGAAAAAACAGCGTCAGCAAAGGCAGTGACGACCAGATTACTCAATCCATCGGTTTGTCCTAAAAACGTTTCTGTAAAGCCCTCATTCTGACCTGGCCGTGATCCGGGACCGATCCTGGAACTCAGTGTGATCCAAATGCTGGCCATTTAGTTGCAACCGGAAATGGATTATCCCCGACACCCATGTTCATTGTTTCACTGGTCCTTTCCCCAACCACGGAACAACGTTTTCCCTCCCGTCTTTCCTAACCACGCAACACCAATTTTGATGACTACCCAATCACACTTCAACACACAGACATTGTTCATAATTTACGCATTTCTAACCCATAAACATAACTGCATTAGCCACCACGACGAGGTTATAGAAAGGGAGCTTCTTCACATTTCGTGCTTCATCTATATATTGAAAAAGTAGATGCTGACTCAGAAATATTTCATTATTTCAAGAATTTTCTCGTCCTTTTTTGTAGATAAACTGAGTTTCATTTTAAAGCAAGGAAAGTCACTTGACTTCGGAAGTGTATTGAACGGATTATCATTAAGCGACACACAATGGACAGAGCTTTGTAACCGAAACTTCTTATATTTAAAAACCCTTATATTCGGTTCATTTGCATCGTAATTCATCCCAACAAAGTGGACCCTCAAAGAAACCACAGTCATGCATTCTTTACATGCTGGTTAGTTTACCATAAACGAGCAGAAGTTTTGTGTTTGACTACCTATTCATGATCAGTTGGTTGAAAGATGAAGTGCTGTCTCATCATAACTATAAATGGGATATTCTTCCCTGGAAATTATATTTGCTGAACACATGGTGCACCTCAGGATGCGTATGCAGTTAATCGAATCTTGTGGATCACAAGCTCAATGTACCGAAAGTCTTCCAAGCGGTAACCTTTCAATTTCAGGCCGATTGACTGTGGCAACCAAGTTCACACAATATGATGGGTTTGAGTGGAACCAAGATATGTAGTGGAGAACTGATTACAGTTGATATGGCCTATATAAGCTGACGACGTAGATAAGTGATTGAAATTAAAACGATCTGACCGGGCAACTGGACCTCACAGGCGAGATCACAACGATGTCAGGCGACAAGTCATTTGATTACTCAGCTAAACTCTTATAGTATGAAATATTTGTATCTTTAGTTTCCGTTACCATTATGTGGATCCTTGGGTAGAAATTATTCGCTTGGATGCTTACTCTAATCCGCTTCTGAAATGCGTAATATATGGTTTATTGATTTGTTGGGAGTTGAAAGTGGACAGTGTTTTCACCTAGTTCGAAGGTTATTAGCATCGAGATTATTAACGCTACTGGTAAAATGACTAAGTATTCACTTTGTTTGGTACGTACTACTCATACTGAGTGGAAATGGCACCCTTTGTATTATAGAAGGTCGAACTCAAGATCACAGACTCTAATAATGGACAAGTTACTGATGTTGACCCTCGCCATTTTAGTTCCAACGGGCCAGTTGCAATGGGAGTATCGAGTGACCGGCTAAGTGGATGATTTGGGGCTAGAATCTGAGACAATTTTGTTTAGGTATTTCTACTCTTCCTGCTTCGTCTGCTTCCCTGCGAGGGGATATACGTTGCTAGTGACGACAAACAACCGGGAAAACCTTTCGTTGGCAGTAAAAGTCAGCCTCTTAGCAAGCGGCTTCATTACCTTAGAATTATTTGAACTTTGTCCCATCCACCGAGTTTTGAAGTTAGAGACGGATTACTGTTTTGGATTTTCTTAATAATTCAAAATAGGTATAGCAGTTCGACTCACATGCTCTATCCTCGTGTTTTTTTATTGAAATAGTGAATTTTTCTGAACATTTAGATCTCTAATTTTCGCATTTTTTCTCGTCATTTACAGGGATACGAAAGCTCTGCCTAACTAGTTCAGTTTATACTAGTTTATTGATAATAGTATCAACAAAACTTTGGTAAAATTGATTGCTGCACCAAGAAAAATCTTAGTGCTGAGGCTGGTTAGACGACGATGAGGAGAAAAGTCTAGAAGAAGATGCCAACACTACTGATAGTTTGAGCCAGCTTAATCTACCCTGGTTGCTGGCGAACAGTTCGTCGGTAGAACCGAAGCTACTTATAAGAGTGATTACCTAACGGGTAGAGTATTGAATGCAATTTGCAATTCTTGCTTGAAAATAGCGATCCCAATAGAAATGGAAGTGGGTCACGTAACTTTTCATTACGGGGTTTGATATGAATAACAGTGGCCTACACAGGCACACAGAAGTGAAAGGGGGAAAACCATATGCACAAACAAGTCATTCAATTTGTGTCTTTCTCCGTGCTATTGGTCATAAGAGTTTCGCTATCTTAACTGTTTCATACCATCAAAATCTTCTCCAAAAGCACATTTACTTACAAAAGATTATCCTCTGTAGTTTTTACGGTTTAAACTTACACTGATCGAACAGCAGTTTTGAAAACATAAGAGACAAAGTGGCCTCAGTGGTCTTCCTACCTTTTCAGTTATCCCGATCGGTAGCAGTTTGACAACTGTGTGGATGGGGATCAAATTCGAGATTACACAAGTACAACCTTTGACAAGTATGAGATTAAATTCAGTAGATTTGCATTTTCTTAACAAGATAATCTGTCATTTATCACAAATTCCCAGATGAACACTGAAACTGTGAAAACGTAGCTGACCTGTTTCCTTCGAGTGACAAGTTATCAGCACCGCACATCCACTGATTCTGCACCCTGTGGCTCGACTCACAGTGAGTGAACGCTACCGTTGATACTGTATCGTGTGAAAGTGAACCCCTACTACTTACATTAACCGAAATGACATGACGCAATAATTATTCGTATTTTCTTTTGTTTATTTAGAATTCGTCATGGAAGTGGATCTCTTTGTGACTGACAACTTGCTGAGCCCCTTAGTTAGTGACGGATGAGCCCTTTATCAGTTAGTAATGAACTGAAGCCAGCCTGTAAGAGGCTTTGTGGATTGTGTCGTGCTCTTATGTGCAAACGACAATCTCATATCCCAGGTTTTGGTTCCAGGTTGATTTGTACAACCCATGGTTCTCAACCAACATCTTAAAGATGTCGCTTTTCAGGGTAAAACTTAGCATTCCTGTTGCTCACTGAATAATCAGGCTGGAGCATGATATTTATTTTTGGTTCGCCAAATAAGTTATTTCCTAATTTATCATTCCAGTGCGATTAGTCCGACTATTTATGCAAAACTGGCAAGTGAATGGAACAGGTTATAAACCAGCAAAATAATTCAAATACCTTCAGGGTATTTGTCAAAAAATCGTCTGCTTTTACTGCAGTATGTCAAAAATATACACAATCAGAAATCAACTGAACAGTTGTTGCTGGAAAAACCATTGATTTATCCCGGTTCATAGTACAAACATGTCCGCCAACAGAAAATTAGATAATCGACCACCTAAAACCTAGTGTCCTTGGCCACTGCTTTCCGGACGATCCGTGAAAAACACCACTCCCGATGGTGAATACGACTATGCAAGGTGATTTCCAAATGGCTAGCACTGATACCGATCAAAGCAAAGCGGAAATGAACTTTTGAATCAAAGGAAAATAAGCATGAGAGACGAGGTACTCGAAGAAACCTTACACTGAAAAAGTGCACCGCTACTAGGTTCGTGTGACCACATTTCGCATGAGGAAACCGTTTTTGTACATTTTCTAGGATACTGACCCACTGTTTCGACATACTCAAGCAAACGTAGAAATTTATCACTAGGTGTCGGACGCACACAATTTATCATTTTTCAGCTAATTAATTTCGAAAATCTTTGGTAAAAGTTTGTGATGGCAGTGTCCCTCATGTGCTTCACATACCATTATTGTGCGGTCATTTGCTATGCCAGACTCTGGGTAAGCATAGATTGCGTTGCACATGTTTCGATTTCGCATTTCACGGTGGCTACCGTAATCCAAGACTGGTAGAAGCGTTCACCACTACTGAATTGTGGTGTTTCAAATACCGCCACTGCATTTCACATTGTAGATAAGCAGCCATGCGCGAACTCCCGGTATGTTTCCCTGTCTGATCTTTTTAGGTCATTGATGGGTCTCCGCCCTGACTGTTGCCGTCAGAAGTACGGTCCTCAATGACAATTCATTTATTTTTTGAATTAATTGAGAATGCCTGTTCCACTGCATTTATTTAAAAATGTAATACCAGTGGGTCAGAAAGATGGGAAATTGCACTAGAACCGTTCTGCTGCATTTCAATAAGCATTGAGTATCCATATTTCTTACTCCGTCTAGCTATGGTAGACCACACTTTCAATTTTACTAGTCTAATGGCTAGCACCCATTTATTTGAGAAGAAAAGCTGAAACAGAGAAAGCCCACCCCCGCAGTAGACTATGCCGATATGGAAGATTAATTCATGAGCTTTACCTATCTACACACAAAATGAACTGCACTCTACATCTGCCGTTTACGTTCACCCCTACTCCAATAACGACTTTCCGTATCGTGTAGTCTGAAGGAATTCTTGGAAATGCAAAATTCCATTCGTTTAGATCAAATTACGTCGATGTTCTTCTATAAACATTTGCACAAACTAAACTCGGCAGGTGCCTTTTGAAACCTAAAAAATGAGCTGATGGGCATATCAGTCACCCACCAGGCGGAAAAGTTAGGAAACTATTCAGCGAATAAAATATCTTCCTTTGATTTGACCAGAATTTCACTGAAGCCGGGAGAATTAGCACAATTTGTATGTCTGCATATCAGACCATTTGTGCCGAGGCAAACGATAGAAAGGTTTTCAAATAACCACAATTTTTCGGCTCTGTTCCGACTCGCAGTAACTTTGATTTCATTGATATGACTCGTAAGATCTAGTTGGTCATGTCCAATAAGGTGTTTGCCTTGATGGCCGTACCTTTCAAGTGAATGTGTACTCACCAAATCGGCTCAAAAAATTGCCCAATAGATCATTTGCTATTCCTTGATAAGAAGAGCTCATTAGGCCACCAAAGCTTTTCTTGGCATAGCCTTTATGTGAATTTTAAAATTGTCACGCTTATTATCTTTTGTATGCTTTCGTGATTAAGTAGTCTTTACATATAAACGTTTTTGCACTCAGATACACCCATATAAGTCATAGAAAGGTTCTTATAGGCAATACTGTTATGAAAATGCTGCAACCCCGAAACACTTTCTGAGTACTGCACCACTGCCTGCATCCATTCCCCGTTTGTACTACCCTCTGAAAAGGGAGGGAGGTCCTAATCTTTCGTGACAGCTCATGCATAATAATTTAAATTCTCCCATTTACCTTTATCTAAAACCAAACTTGGGGCCAAAAATCGTGATCAGACCAAGTGATAGAAATAACCTTGGTGGTTTTATTTATTACAAGAAATTAGGCGGTATTTAGTGAAATTTGATTCTGGTGACAGTGAATACAGTTTTGTATGATATCATAGAACGAGTACAATATCTACTGGATGAGGATCGTAGTGGAGCAAGGTCCAGAGCCGAATGGTTTACGAGCCGAATGGTGGGACGGTTTGATTGCTCAGTAGATGGTTAATGAAAAACTTATTGACTAAGTGAACGGAGTGGGAGTTATGATCCGGGGGTCCGTATAGAATAGCCGCTATCCTATGAGGAACGCAACCAGTACATGTGATCAAGATTTCAGATCGTCACTGCTTGACATCGTGTAACTCACATACTCACACCGAATCACGTTACAACTAGTCACTCCTCTTTCCGAGGGTATAAAATACTTTCATTTAACCAATTATTGTCCGAATTTATTTGAAGATCGACCGAAACTCTTTTGTTTCCGAGTAAAATGTTACACGAAGAATCTACGTTTGTGCTGGAAACTTTTCGATTTCCATGGAAAAATAAGATGGTGGTACACCTACGGGCATCCGCAGCTGTAACTAATTGCAGGCTTTGAGTGACGTAGTTTAGATGTTGAATAATCTGCACAAATTTCAATGGTCAAGGCGGGCTGTGTTCATTGAACTGTCGGGATGTCACACTCAAAATAATCCCTGTAAGCAGTCTCCAGAGCAATAAAGATTGAGCAATCACTTATTTCGAAAGAGTATTATTTTCCAATATCCGAAATTTCTTTCCACTCATTGGTTTTGGAGTCTACTCAAATGACTAGTCTTTAGTGATTTGGACGCGGTGATGCAATAAATCAAAGGGACGCAGACGTCTGAGCTCAGTGATGTTGGAATCACTTCTTAGAATTATCAAGAAATGGCAAACAGCAAAAAGTGGACAACCGACTTGATTATGGTGATTCACCATCACACCAGTACCCCCTACCAGTCATAAATATTTCAAAAATGAGATCGGAAAAATCTGGTAACGCGACGGACTGAGATGAGTCAAATGAAATCAGACCCATCGCATGATTCAGGCTCACCTATGAACTGACTAACATTGGTTAATGGATATCTGTTCACATTTAAAAACGAAAACCTCGATGAAACTCTTCCGACGGCGTTAGTGATGGTGTTAGTTACAGTCAAATGATCCACTACGCCAATTTTAACAATTTACGTTTGCGGACGAAGCATTAGTTTCTGATCTATTAGAAGATCAGTAATACTTAGAAGATGATATATTTCTGTTTTCTCTACTCGTTTGTGGTTTTGCAGAAATCGAAGTGGGTGGCGGTGCACGCGATTTTTCTCATAATGATTTACAAAAGTGTAATTGGCTTGCTGGTGGCAATACTTTGCTTAGTCAGAAAGTATCCATGAAGACGTCTGTATTGTTTATTGTGACTTTAGAGTACTTGTCTAAACACAGCGGTTACTCTTTTTGAATTCCGAATTTGGAAACTGTTATAGTGGAGGTATTAAATCAATTTAAATAACGATTTAATGAATATCTTTTACCGAGCCCCATAGGAATGTTGAATCTCATGCTTTCAGCTGTATTGTGATTCACTTATCAGAACGAAAAGTGACTGAGTATATATTCACCGGTGAGATCATATGGCAGCCAACACATTCTAGGAGATATACATCAAAAATCCTTCAAATCTTTCTACTTGTTTCGTGAATTTGACTATATTTGGTATTACTTTGCCAAGCCATTCTGTACAAAACACTTTACTCGTGAAATATTTGAATTTGGCCCTAAACCGTTTCTGACTGTCGTGCTTGGACCACGGGAGGCTGAACCTCAGAGTTTTACTGTTGAGTCTATTGGGCTGCATACTTGAAGTTCGTATACAATGGTGCTATTCGTGGTATTCAATATTGTGCCACAGAAACTACGAATCAATCTCGTTCTGGTTTTGGGATTCGTGTGAATTGGCTACCCGTCGCTCGTACTGTGATTCTCGTGACTCACACTCATTTCCCATATTTTATTCATAGTGGGTTTCAATCGAATGTGAATGCATTCTGATCCATTTTTTGTCAGGAATCTAGAGCCGCAAGGTAACAAAATAGAAGCTTGCTAACCTGGATTGACTACAGCCGTTTCTAGTAGCAATTTGTTGCGTCAAGGCAGAGTGGTTTTCATCCGCTTGCATTCGTTTATGTCCCATTTGCACACAATATTCTTGCGGGCAGTTTGAAGGGGGAAGGTGTAACAAACGACGCTTCGCAGGACGTAAAATGACAAGGGAATAATTGTGTGTGAAACTGCGACTGACCCTTTCTCTAAAAGATGAAGTCTCTGCTCACGGTTGTATTTGGCTCCACCTCGAGGAAATCCAACAGAAATTCAAACGGCCACAGGTACGTGACAATTATGGTGTCCAGCCATAGTTATCCAACACAATTTTTCTATGTATTGTAGGTTAAATCCTGGTTGACGACATTCCATCAGAGATGGAAAAAAATCTCCCGCATTCTAATGAAGCTTTATGTAACTCCTTTTTAGGTTGAACCGCACAGGGCCTTCAAATTGGGCCTTGCACAACATCGTGTCTTACGAAGTTTACCACATAACTCACGTTTTACGGCTTGTTTTGAATTTCTACTTCACCAGAATTTAACCTTGTGTAGTCGTCATGATAATCGTTGTTCGCATGACGTCATCATGCCCAGTTTTTTCGTCTACTTTATCGAAATCCTGATATCGTTCAAGTGTCCCACTGATAACCTGAGAGTCACCCCTTTCAAACGAGCCTTAAGCAGTAAATTGAAATAGGTTTATCGGAAAATTAATGGTAATGCAAAGAAACAACACGCGGAATGGAGAGTGGCTTTAGGAAACCAACTTCTCCATGCATGTGTTTACGAACTCTAATCAACAGCAGAGTTCTTTCCCTTATTGGAAATAGCAGAGATAAATGAACTTGTGCTCTGTCGGAAATACCCACTGCTAGGAGCCCTTCTCCTCCAAGAAGTCTGGCTCCATGAAGATGGTGACAGTAATACTAAAAACTAGAAGGCTTCGCCGGTTATGGAGCAGGTCGTCGTGTCCAGTGCGGCAAGCGAAGGGGTTGTGTCATCACATACATTGATGATGGATGGTGTAAGTCAGTGGGAGAACTGTGTCTACGCTTTACCTCTTATATAAGTGCACTGATGCACTAATATAATCCCAACTTTCTGAGTAATCACAAGTCTCTCATTCATGCAAACATCCATGTCTCTCCTTCATGTCCCTTTAAAGAGTTCTAGCACTTTGAGGACAAATTATCCACAACTTTCACGGTATATATGGGTGTCTTATTATGAACAGTTTTTTATGTTTATCTTTTTCCTCCTTTTTATTTTCTTCCTTTTTATTAGGTGATGAAGGTACAATATTTGAGGGAGGAAGTTGTGGCCATTTTAAGGATGCCAACTGGGATGAAAGGAGGCTGATCGAAGATTGGAACCCGCGACTGAAGGACCCGAAGCCCACTGTATTGACCGTTTGACCATCTTCGGTCAACAGATTCAATGTTAGCTCCATAAACGCTGCGAACTTTTCTATCAGAATGAGTGCAAAATTAGAAGTACTTTTTAAGAGTAACAAAAATCTTTTTCCAATTAATTGCAGCTGGCCTATTTTGACTTTTGGTCACGCTATTTTTGAAGTTACTCTTAAGATTCATCGCAAAACCAGCCACAAATTGTTTACACAGAGCCTTTGTCGAAAATAAAGGAGACTGAAGTGTGACCCTGATTCTGTCGCGAGAATCCGAGAAATGATTGTACATCCTGGTTGGGGTATATCCCCGCACTCGGATCAGTCGACATACTGTGATCACCTGAGTAGCTATTTACACTTCCGCTTCGGTGAATTTTGTTCATGGAGGCCGTTCACGTTCGAATTGATCAGGTTTCCCCCCAGCTTCAAACAATTACCCCGAATGAAGGAACGTGCATATGTGTCCAAAGACCGCGTGTTTGTGAAAAAACCTTTCAAAACGAATCAGGATAGAGTTAGATGGAATCAGCTCGACATACGCTCATTATCTACTAGGCAACAAAAGCTATCGAGAAATATTAAACAAGTTAGCGCACCTGTGCAGGATTTCTTCCATTGTTTGTATGCCAAAGGTTGATATAGAGGTGCTTAATTAGACTTTTGACAAAGTCATCTGTCCAATTCTCAAAGTAGGCGCGCAAGATACACTTTCACTGGACAAAAGCACTTTACGTCACATGGACTTTTACGAAGGGGTAATCCAATTGAAATCAAAGAAATCTAGTGGACTGCGTGGACTATCTCCAGTTGTACTGAAAGAACGTGCACCTATCTTATCCCGGTTTTATTCTGGGTTATTCAGTCAGTGACTAAGCGAGAACAACATACCCGACTGATGGGGGGTGGCTTCGATTACACACATACTAAAGAACAATACCTCTTGTTTCCGGCCTATAGCTTGCGCATCCGTTGTTCTGAAGATACTCGAGAGATAGCTATTTCAAAGGATGAGAATACAGATAAATTCATTTATTCCCAACGGCTTTCCTATTGCTATTCATACTCTTCCGCGAATGCACTTGTCTGTTTGCCCAATAAATTCTGCCATCTCTAGACAAGAAAAGCGAAGCCGTAAGAATTCGCTTCTTACAATACAGAGGCGTTTTCAGATATGTTGAAAGAGGAAAATTACTCCAAATTCTCTCTGTGAGTGGCATTCAAACTTCCACTATTGCGCTATTATTTGATTACTTCGATAAACGTCGACGAGTTGCACAGTACCGAGACAGGAGACCTTTCCCTGCAACCTCAGAGTTGGGTGTTCTAGAAGGTACCACTTTATCACCACTTTTCTTTTCCACGTAGATCTTTACCATGCCCACTTTCGGCAACTCTCTATTCGTTATATATGCTGATGATGTAGTTGTTAGGGTGCCCGACCTTAGTGACCCTCTTCTTCCTATACTTCAGCAATTTGTCTCCAGCATAGCTCATTGGTCTTCGAACGACAACCTGACTGCTATCTCTTCGAAATGTGCCGATTTGTTTTTCTCTCTTCTAAAGGGTGACACGCACAGAAGCATTTCAGAATCTCTTCCACCTGTATATATTAACGGAAATGACATTCCCCAAGCTACGTCGGTAAAGCACCTTGGCGTGACTCTAACACGAAATCTACTACAAGCCGTCAATATTTCAGCCGATTTTGTAAAAGTTAGGAAGTCAACTTTTATGCTACTTCTTGAAAAATTCTCTGCGTATGTCTGTTTCCCATCAGTTTGGCTGCTTGAATTCCCTGTTCTTTACCGAACTGCCTGCGAACGATTTTAAACTTATCTCCAGGTCACTAAAGAAAATTCTAAGAAGCTCTGGCCTACTGCACGAGCACCTTCCTCAGCAACTGTTAAAGCAATATTCTAATGTTTGCCACAAACAGTCTTGAAAAATATTAGTTGACACCACTCATTTATTTCACTGCTATCTCATCAAAGGAGTTTCAGGTTTTTCTACTCGGGCAATTTACAATCACTTATTCACTCGTACAAAAGCTCATGAGTAGTCTATTATCACTTATCTTACACTATTCCTTAACAAGTCTGATCAAATCCCTTTTGAGTTGAAGGTCATGCTTTCTTCAATTTCTTCTCTTTTTCATCATTCACGATATGTAATGTGATAATGCGGCTGCTGGATATTCACCTTTCGGGATGCATAAAGCATATACTTGACTTCACTTGACTGGTGATGGTAGAAAAATGACTCCAATTCTCGATTTCAGTGATTGAGAGCTTGGCACCTGGAAATAATTCTAAATAATTTTATTATTATTAAAATTTTTACTTGATAAGCCTGGTCATATTAGCTATGCCTACTTCGCCTAACATTTATCGTGTAACCGTCTAATGATCTTTGGAACTGAAATGTCCTTTTAGTCATTTCGGCTGATTGTTTGCACTCAACCTGACTGTCCATCCTTACTTCTGATTGGAAAAGTTAGTTCGCCGGTGGCTTCGTCTTACGTACACCGGTTAAACATTTTTAACCACCAACAAATGAGACTAGGGGAAACTCCAATTACGACACTTTCTTCAGCTTACTTGATGATGTAAAATTTGATTTGGAGCCGAATCGGCTACTATGCTTTGTCCGATCAGATTATTGTGAATGGAGATGTGTTATGCTGATAGATATCTAGAAGTGCGTAATTTTCGTTGACTTGCAGGTTTACCGGATGGTATTCGAAGAAGCTCTGTGAGAAAAATGGAAAGTGCAATCATTCTGCTAATTCTAAATGGAAAAAGGGAAATTGAAAGGATTACATTGCCACTGAGTAGTTACTTTTCTCAAAAGTGGGTGTGCAAAACCTCTAATTGTCCGTGTCTAGGCAAGGTAGTGACCAGAGACACTTATCAAATTAATGTTCACATTACGTGAAAAATTACAGAATATCGATAAGTGAAGTTTACAATTGAGACAGGACTAGCGGTGATCCAATGCCATAAGCCCTTATCACCTATAAGATACACCGTTCAAACTGAGACACCACCGATCACCTCGGTTAGTTAGCTATGCGCTGTTACCCGGCTTATCGTCAAGTCTGGCCCAATGGGATCTTACTTTTCTTTGCTTCAAGTCTCATGTTCATGGTGGCGGGTTAGCTCTCGTCTTTCTGTAGACCACTACCTTCACGAGGTATAGACCGCTTCAAATAAGCTGAGGCATAGTTGTGATTTTCAAATAACAGGTATTAGAATGAATGTGCGATAGACGATGTTTATAAATCACAATCGGTTTCGATCCGAAGGATGATAGATCTGGAAATGGACAAAAGCAATCATCGAAACATATATCGCTGTCATTTAATGATCACACAGCTAACACATACAGTCTTGGCATCGATTACTGGGTACGAACACTATTACACGTTTCTTCTCCTCGTCAGTGGTAAGTACTGTTGTGCCTGGTTAAAGCCATGTACTACGCGGACAGTCAGTCAATATTCCTCTCATGAATAGATATATGCGCCCTTTGTCTTAATATTTAATTATGCTTTAGTGGGAGCAGCATGAAATGATCGATTTCGATATGGTTTTACTATTTTTTTGCACATGGCAGCACAAGTAGTTCAGCTCTTTTTGCTTACTTGCTTGAGGCTCACTCGCCGTGTGCGGTCTAGTTGTATTTACATCCTGACAAGTAAATAGAATGCAACTCTTACGTGTTCTGTTTTATACTAATTACTAACACAACAAGTACCACTTCTGTTTCCTCTCTGCACTGTTATACAAAGACTTCTGATGAATCAAAAAAGCATTCCTTAAAATGTGAACTAGTTCACGCAGAAATAACTCACGTTTCTTTGTTTATCTGAATAACAGCGATAAAAAATGAGTTTACACACCTTGTACATGATGATGTTCGTTATTATGCCACGAAGTACAGCAACGCAGAAAGGGGGCCGCGGCCAGTGAAGGGCTGCCAAATGAGATGACCGGCAGCAATGAGGACTGAACCGCTGTCATTATTGACCAAAGTCCATGATGATAACCCTTTGACCACGGCCGGTTTGTTTTCTTATCGCGGTCACAGATATAGAGTTCCGTTGTTTCAAAAGTTTTCCCGCTAACTTGACCGGAACAGTTATGAGACGAATGTAAAACCATATTTATGTACACATTTCACAGCCCAGATGGTTTCAGTCAAATTAGATGAGGCGTAAATCACACCTCTTAAGGAAAAGAAGAAAATAGCCTCGGTAGCTTTCTCACACCGTAGGTTGGTCAACAACTTTTCGTATTGTGTTTTAATGTCACGTCGGCGTGTTGCGCTATACGCAATGTTAGGCAAATGTGGCTGAGCATTCGTTGTAAAGGCCAGTATGAACCAACTGTATACAGTGTTAGGCCATTTCAAAACCAGTCAGTTATTGTGATTGTTTTCTCGTGAAAGGAATTTAAAAAATTATTAAAAGGCATAGAGTTAAGTATCCATCTTCATTCGATAATATGAACTTCGACTAACGTACCACAGTTATCCGAGGAATATATCTGGGTGACTTCAAGCACCGTGTTTCTTTGGCTGGATCTTTCCACGTAACACGAAGTCTCCCGTCATTGAAAAAGCTGACTCAACTTGCTGTTACTTCTTCTAAGCTTTCGATAGTGACGAATTGTATTATTGACTAGAGGAGCCTGAATCTTATGTAGCGAAAAATCCACTTACATTTTTCCCATCCAGAAATCTAGCTCCGCGAGTCCGGGTCGAACTGGCGACATTCGAAACTGGCCGTATCGTGATAGCTCCGTTTATAGGGCATCTGTCCGAAAAGTGGGATGTTACAGGTTTGACCACGCCTCGTGGCACTGGACTATTGAATAGAAAAATACAAATAGATTTTCCACTATATAAATGATGAATTAGATACCAGAACTAGTTCATAATTTGTTTAATCACCATTCAAGACAAATATCGCCTTGTTCTGTATATATGTCCACAACAAATAATCTGATGTGCTGGAAATAAATATGTAATTCAGAGTAAAAGACGTACCTGGGTTGCCGTGAAGTTCCGATGAAATGTGAGATTTAACTTAGAAATTGCCCAAATAAAATGGTGAATATAGCTTCGTCCCATAGTCTCATGGTTCGATTGTGGAGAGCTGTGAATCTCAGTTGACCCTCAGTGAGAAAACCATTTCCGCTCAAAACTCTCGCAATGTTTCATTCATTCGCCCATCGATACTGAGTAAAACTGATTGCAGACTCCACTCCGGTTAGGCGGCTTTTGAAACTGACAGAGAAGAATCAGGGAGCCTCGAAAGACAGCTGTCTTATGATGCAATTCAACGAATTGCACGTAGGCGTGTACTCCGTTGTTTCTGCTTGTCTGTTCAGTTCCGCTATTTCAATCCCTAAATTCTCCAAGATTTTTGTCTACTTTTTAGTTGATTTTTTGCAGCTTGGTCGAGTCTAAAGAAAAGAATGTCAAAAACGGAAAACATCAACTGTGGATTGGAAAGTTCCGGCTCATTCAAAAGCAAGTTCATTTTGGAAAGGTACAAATGCATGTAAAATAATGAAACGACCGGAAGGATCAATGGTAGACTGTCGTCTGCGCGAAACAATCAAACGCCATGGACATAACTTGGGCTAATTTAAAATGCTGAACAAAACTACCTCCTCTACGGTGAGATGCTTTTTCCCAATAGACCTCCAGAAATGCCGTTCACATCCAAAACGTACCTACTTACATTCTAAACTAAACTGTATGTAGATAGTGCAACCCTCCCCCAGGCCTGATAACCACTTCTATTTTCTGATGGATTAAAATGTAATATTGCTCTCAGTTTTACCAGGACGAGCAGAAATTAACGGTCCCTTCAAAAACCGAGCACCTCAAAATCGCCACTACTCTACTCACTCCACAAGCCTTGGCATAGAAATGATATTGACCATCAAAAAGCACGCGGCTCATGTGGCTGTCAACAATGGCCCAATCTAAGCAAAACTGACCTGACACCATCTGATACAAATCCTGTTCTGTGTCACGTTTCAAAACCACAACACAGTTCTTGCTAACTCCTAAATACTTAAGGCAATATGCCATTCCACAACAGTATTGTCACTAGGTTACCGAATGCTATACATGAGCGATGATGAATCGAAAGCAGCTTTTTACCCCCAACTAGTTCTTGACTTGGAATCATATTTTACAGATGAAAAGCCACAGGTCAGTTGAATTCTACTTTTTACTAGATACTTTACCGAAGAACTGATTATTTTTTAGCCGAGTTGCTTGAAAATTATCACTCCCAGCGAAGACGGGAAAGAGGCGGAAAATTTCCACCGATTTCCCAATTATGAAGCCGTTATTTTCCGTGGAACTAGTCTTAGCATCACATACTCACATTTTAAAAAGCCCAATCCTTTTGTACTACAGAGTGGATATTGCCCGTTTTGGGTTATATTCTGGATTAGGATGTCATCATTTTCCATTCGGATAAATCTAGCAAATTTGTCAAACTGAATTACACAGGTAAATAACAACTTGCTATTTTTCTGGCGTTTCGTTTCACATTTGCTTCTGCTTACATAGCTTACGGACTTTGCATCACCGGAAATTCGGTCAAATGGACAGTTGTTCGACAAAATTTTAGTCTAAATAAACTATCTGTCAGAAAACCACCCACTCTAAAAACTAACAAATGATTCGTCAAACAGCTGCCTTTGTCGCAGATGTACACGTCCGCTTACTCACTTCGCCCGTTTTTCTGTCCATGTTTATTTTGTTTTGACTGGGGCTCACAGCAGATAGGGTCAACATGTAGTTGCATCCAGTTTTTAATACTGTACTGATAAAACGGACAGCCCAATGTATCCCGTTGACGTTCTCTGGGCGAATCGTTTGGTGGTGGATGGCTTATCCTTATTGTTACAACTTGGCTTCATAAAGCAACCATGTAGTTTGCTTTGTCCGTCGATGCTAAATTATATGAGTTGAGATGTTGTCAATACAGGAGGGCTTGTGCAAGCTTCCATTCCGCGAACAGTTTCCTTTGATTCTTAGCACGTGCTCGGCAGAGTTTGGTACTTTTCTTAAGGCAAGTTTGTAGACGAGGGAATTCACCATTTCAGGTAGTGATGGAAAGAACCTATTCTACGACAGTTGATTCCATGCTATAGACAAAAGACCGACGGTCATATTTACTGGAAAGGTGAACAACTTGGTCGATTTGGTAGGAGGCTGAGAACTTATGACCACACTGTTCCACACAGTATCAACCACCCACACCCCCGATGTAGCACAGGAAGTAACAAATACGGTGTAGCACATTAGATATATCGCATGGTCGTCAGGGTAATTGACTTCATGTTTGGTTCAGAACAGTGTATGTGGTTTTCCTATTGACCGTGCCGGCCCTCTGCCGGAGAAAGAAAAACTGTTCTGAATGGCTAGAAGGGAGTTCATGGTTTTGGATGCTGAGTCCTTATCAGAATCTCTAATGAGAACAATTCCTAAAGAAACTATTGTTCCCCACACAACACTTCTGATTTGACTAGTTTATCCACGTATGGCAATTTGAAGCTGCTAAAAGTTAAAGACCACTGACAGTGTGACGAAACTTTTAAAGGGCACCTATGAACTAGCCGCTGTACACAGTCCAAGTCGTACTGAGTAGGCACCACACAGTCCCTCGGGTTTACTGTATTAACGGGAGCAGAATGCAAACTACGCACTATATGATTTTTGAAATACTCAAATAAGAAGAACCAGAATTCAACCCCACTTCCGTACCAAATGAACATTAGGAAGCTAAGATAAAAAACATTAAAAGAAACGTCCACGTTATTTCCATATACTAATGTTTTTTCTGTTAAGACGGTGCTTTTGGCAGAAAATACCGTCGTTGGGATTGAAAAGTTTATAAAGTAGCGAGACCACTACTATCGTCTTGAAACTGCTGCGGGCCTTGGCTTTCCTTCCTGTTGGCGACGTTTTTGCATTTTTAGTGGTTTTTACCCCGCCTCGAGCGTGAATCTCAGGACGTGATTTCGGATTTCCTTCTCTACTTTGAAAACTATTGGACTCGAATAATTGACGATGGAAGAAGATGAAGACCTAAATATGAGCCAAGCTTGTGGGATATGCGCGAGTGCTGATTACATGGTTTCCCACGAACGACAAAACTCGACTGAGGGTTGGTATAGGAGCTTTGAACAAAGAAAGTCCATGAAGCTCCCCACATTTTGTCGCGTTGTGGAAAAACTCAGGAAAGAACAATCATAATGGGGACTAAAAATGGAGCAGCTTTCTTCCGGCTTACTTTTGAGACCATCAAAAAACAAATGTGCTCAATAATTAGCGTTTGCACAGTTTAGTTGGGCAGTATGCAGAGTACAGCCATGTACAATTTTTGAGCACGAGTGCTTATAACGTACTAAAAACCATCGTTCATGTTTTTTCTTTTTCAATATTTTTTCAGTGTGCATGCGATTGGGTTAGTTAAGATACAAAAGATCGAGTTTTAGGTGTCCTTTACTAACTAGGTTAGCATTATTTCGGTTGAACTGGTTGTGAGTGTATCAGAAAGTCCATGCGCCATACCTTGGTAAAGAAGTCTAGCAGCCTTAGTTTCTTATCGGCCAGTACGGGCCAAATATATTTACCGAAGCTCTCCCATCAAGGTCTCACTCTGACTATCTACACACGATAATTTTTGCTATCTCGTACCACAGATGGTGTTGTTGTGTTTGTCGAGATTTCACGTACAACTTGGGATTCCAAGTTATAAACTATCTTGAACAGTGATTTGAACCTTACTTCTCAGAAATTTCCCTGGAGTTCTGTTGATCATCCATCTTGTTGGGTAAGTCGGTGGCCCAAAATATGGATACACTTCGCCCACACAATGATCATTCACTTTCTGGATTTGATTCCATTACCAGAGGTAAGTTACTTTCGATCACTGACTGCATTACCTCCAACGCAGTTCAGTGACTGTTGCCCGTGGCCAAGTATGCAGCACTACGTGTGGAAAACCTGTTGATATGCTTATTGTGCAAAAGTAAATGAAGTATACGTAGTATGACTAAGAAATGCCTTTTCACTTATTAGTTCATGAATTGCGCACAGACCAGTTAGTACTCACCAAGAATTGTCCGTAAATGATGAACTGTGAAACCAGGTGAACCACACATTTACAGTGGTCTTTTATACACTGGAACAAATCGACATATTTGGCATGGATCGTATATTTTGGAGATTCTCTTCTCTCCAGAATAACAGCATATAAATCAAAGTACCGTAGTGAATATCCGGTTACAGATTTTTGATTAATAAGCCTGATTTTGAGTGCACGAGTCTAGTTTTAATTTTCCGCTTTTTTCGCTGGGGTCGGCTGATGTATTGTTTGAGTAGAACTGTTGTGTTCATAAGTAAGCAGGTTGGTAATAGAAGAGCACGTGATAAACATCGTACTTGAGCGAGTTACCGTGGAAGTCCAGGCTACTGTATAAACGGCAATGTAAAGAGTCCATACAATCAATAAGTTTCCGAATGGGTATACGGATGCTCCGTTCGCAATATGATCGTCCGTTGTGATGGTGCTTTCGTACTTGTCGTTCGAGTGGTGAGGTGATCATTTGCGTTGATCGCGTACGCATGAAGAACTTGGAAAGTAGACATAATAAAAACGAAGTTTAGATTACTTCCAAAGTGTTCATTGTGCACAACCAAGTCCCATGACACCGAAACCCTTGTTTCATTTGCCTCGCTGGAAATCACCAGCATGCTTTGCGTACCTATCGAGTCCCCAAGTGGGACCAAAAAGCGGTGTGCATGATTGTGAATCGCACATACACCCACACATACACGTAACCCTAGGCTGCTGGTGCTGGCTCTGAGTAATCGGCTTCGGATCAATAAAGCGTTTTTCCAAGTTGAATTGAGCTTTCATACCTTTTCGGATGTTCACACGTTCCGACTTGTAGGCTTTACCGGAAAATTCGATCAGATGGTAAATTGAGCGTACGGGAAGTGAGAGGAGTAGTTTTCCATTATTTATCAGGTCTCATTGATAACTTAGACCCTGTTTGTTCTTCTTTTGTTTGTAAAATAAAGTCACGTAACCCACGAGCAGATACGAAAATCTTTAATACATAATTTTTTTTTAGAAATCTACATTTCGATTTTGGCCAACACAGAATGTTCTGGCTTCGAAAAGGTGCAATAAATGTAGTTTACCAAGTGGAAATCACAAAACATTTGCGACACCAAGATAAATTAATATACATGAATCAGTTACTTCATATGTGGCTATTTTTGGAGACATACCCATAGAACACCAAAGGCATGCTGTGACATTTTGTTTCGGTGGTACTTGGGATTCACCTTGATTTAATGTGTACAGTAGATCTGGAAATTTTGTTCCGAGTCCTGTGCACAAAAAGGGGAACCGTTTTATCTTGCGCAACAAAAATTAAAACGGAATGTGCCGGACTGACGCTGCGTAATATTTAGCTTTTTGCCACCAAGATAGGAATGCATCCAGGTGGAAGCAAGAAGCACAGGAACCACATGTAATAGGATTAGCAAACAAATACAGAAGGTAATCACGTAATGATGAGTTGGTTTGTAAGAATGTCGAAGAAGGGACTTCTCCATTTCATGACTGAAGCTCGAATAAGCTGGGTTGACATCAGTCAACCGCGTATGATTCCGTGGGTAATGAACAGGTTTCTTTCGTGTTTTCAAGAGTCAATTAGAGGATGGCCTCAGAAATTTAACGAAACCAGTTAAGGGTGCCCTATCACTTTGTCAGCAGCCTGTCCTTCTTCCAGTCAACCACGGTTACCAGAGACAGACGGTGCTTCGTACACAATTGATCAATAAGGCTCTACAGAACAGGTTATTGAACAGATGGTTACCTAACTTGTGTGATAAGAGAGCTAATGTGAGGCACATTGACAAAGACAGACTGTTTCCTCATGGTTGATAGCGTCTAACGGGAGACAATTAAAATATCATTCTGCACCTTGGACACTTACTCTGCATCGGTTGATTGACCTTTAATGCAAGACGATCTAAAAGAATCAATTTAAATTGCTCATTCATTCTTGGGTGTATTATCCATCCGAATGCATAGAAAAATCATTGAGATTTACTTATAACTTTGGAAATACCAATTGGTCAAATCATTCAAGCTCCATACTACTACATTTTTACCAAACTGGAAGATATATATTTCACGTTGGAGACTTCTTGTAGATGTCGGTAGGGGTTTGAAACCTACTCCGTCCGGTAATCACAAGAGCTTTGTTAGCGTCGTGAGCAGGCTTGGTAGGTTCTTGGTAAAACCTGTACTCATTTGTTGAATGCTCGTCAAGGGGTCGATAAGCCTGTGCGACCAAATGCACCTGATATAGCTGTGCTTAAGTCCATCTGTGCTTGGTCAACAAGGTCACCCATTTGTGTCACGACCGGAATGCTCTCAGTCAAGACGTATTTCCAGATTCTTGATGATCGCAGTTAGCATACTGATCAAATCGATGGTGAGACACGTGCATCGTTTGCCTTCTCGCACTTTCATCCAGAGCGCACTGGCACGCAACACACACGCATACACACCCAAAAACAAAAGCACAGACGAAACGTTCGCTCTAGGTCAAGTATGTCTTTCACATTTTAACAACTAGAGCATTTCCATGTTCAGGACAAGAATTAGTCAGTTGGCACAAATCACAGACCCCCCAAAGGGGTAAGTGCAAGTTCCGGTGGAGGTGATGTTGTGATAGTAAAAAACACCTTCTGCACCAATGGCGTCAAGGGGAGGTAATTACTTCGGAAAGAGAAAAGATTCCAACTGAAAATGAAGTGATAAAATGCGTCATGACACCTTTGCACCAAAAGCATGCCAGGACCAGCGGAGATTGACTAACGGCACATTATTCATATTCCGGGAAAGAAACAGCTGTGCATTGCTTTCACTGTTTTCCGTGGTGAGTTCAACGCTGATGGTGCAAGGGGAATCAACATATTTTATTGTATAATATTATACATCATGCAGCTTCAACCCTGAACTCACCGTTGAAAACCATGGAAGCACCACAGCTGTTTCATCCTTGTTGGGAATCATCAGCGTTGAAGCTGCATGATGAATCATATTATACAAATCTAATCTCCCACTACTCAATATTTTATTGTATTGAGAACTTCAGAAAGTTAACAAACTTACATTTCAGCCAGAAAGAGGAAAACTAATGACTGTCACTTTGGAACAAGCAGAAAAAACTGATTCAGCCACCGAGGTTCATGCAAAGTCCCTCCGTATCTCTCGTCTTGGTAACCATAACAGGTGCTAAATGAGGTGTTGTGGAGTTGCAAAAGATATTTAAATGAGAGGAGATGAGTTCGAGTGCAAAACTGGTGTAGGAGTGCTAACAGCATGCAGGGAACGGATGGAGTCCGCATGAATCTTAATTGTGAATTTTTTACACACCCTAATGTGTAAATTGCAAATTTTTGAAGATGAGAGCCTAAGAAAGTCAGGGAAACGCGATTGATAGTGGCCAGATCACGACGTACTGTGGTAAAATTTTCCCTAAATAGTCCAGAAGAGATTATGGGGTAGCATTATAGTGAGACTGAGAGAATGTAATTATGGAAAAAAGGAAAAAGTAACAGCTTGTATCACCAAACTGCCTTAGGTTACAAATTTGAAGAGACCGTCTACGTAGTTTTATACTCATTGAAGAATATGAGAAGACCACAGGCAATTGATGGTAACGCCTAATTATTTTGCCGAGTTAGCCCTGGAAATGGAGACAGTGCTAGTGACCAGTTAGTAATTGGGATAAGATGAACGAGAAAGGGAGAAAGTACAGTAAAATCACCTGGAAGTGTTAAGACGTAGTCAAGAATGGGCCGAAAAATTCTGAATATTGTAAAATTTCCGGAAACACAGATGAAGTATTGTTTATCAGATACGTATTACTAAAGCATCAGGTTATCGACGGACTAAAAAATTACTGTTGGTGGTGCTGTGGTCTAGTTGCTGATATATGCTGTGAAAATATAGGAGAAAAGGACTGCACTTTGAAGACCACCAGAATGGTACGGTAATGGAGTCCAAAAACTTGTACCAAATTGATTACGTGGAGTTCTATTGCAGAACTAATCATTTAATCGTGAGAGTAAAATGCGGGACTGCCAAAGGAGTATTGTGTTTCGGCAACTTTAATAGTGAACAAAGTCTACGATCTTCAATACTCTGCACAAATCTTGATTAGGAAAGTAAAACCTGGAAATTCGTGGCCGTTGTCCATTGGTTTAGAGCGTTTGCTTTCTGAATCACAGGTCATAATTTAAAATCCCCGCTATCACTGGTTACTTTGGTGGTGGACAGTAATCTGCCGTCTTCCGGCTCGTTACCACACCCAAACTTATGTTGTCCTCTACCGCAAGTCTCAGAGTCTGGTTGTGGTTAATTCTAATGATGCAGTGAACCATTTTAGCTATGAGCTCTCCCCTTCCATTTGACTCGTGTGAGAGAATGCAATAAAAAAATAAGCTGACCATAAAAATGCTTGTGTGATGCATGCTGGAACTGACCGATTCTACTCAGTTTGCATATGATGGAACTGAATTCTTCATTTGAGAGTGTTAGGTAAACGAGCCCTTTGCTTTTTATCATCATCCACTATAACTGGGCTGAATGACCTATTAGGGATTGAAAGAACCCCTAATCCCATCGTTCTGTCTACCAGAATAACAGCATATGGACAACGTTTTGGCGATTTAGGGATTCAGCTTATTTCACTTCGGCACAACTATGATATTTTACATACAGCGTGATCGGTGGTGGTCAAGCGGTCACCACGGTGGGCTTTGAGCCCTTCCGTCCCGGGTTCAAACCCTGATTCCACCTCCGTTCAAACCCAAATAGCAGCCCTTAGCTGATCGCGGCCCATTTCCTGATATACTTTGTACAGTTGCTACGTAATACAAATAAGTAAATAATAAATACAAATAAGCAAGAATAAATGCAATATGCGGTGTGTGACAGTGGAATTGTGTATAATCGAATTTTTCCGTATGGCATGACTCGAAAACAACACATGCTTCCAAGAAATGACCAGAAGAATAAACATTGTGCGTATTGTTCGGTAACACGGTGTTATCGGAAAAGACGGTAGTCGGTCGACGTTTCGATTACCGCTGGTAACCTTTCTCAAGACCAGTTTGCAATCAAAAGGTTACCCGCGGTAATCGAAACTTCGACTGGCTACCATCTTTTCCGATAAAGCTGTGTTACCGAACAATAAGCGCTTTTCTATCACATATCACGGCGCGTCGTTTTTTCGACACACTCCGAATGGACCTGGGATCTGATACATTGTGAAGATGTTTCAATTACTGATGATTAACTGATGTGTTCTGGTAAAAGTATCCCCTTTTAAAGAATTTAAAAGGTGGAGAAACCGGAGATTTGGTTTCCTTCCCCGGGGTCTTGGTGTACTGCCTAAGTGAAATTGATAATCTTATTTTCCTTGAACGGTCGCGTCAAATTGAGCGTTTAGTCACCCCGCGTGAAACCATTCCCATCGAGAAGTGAAAATTAGCTCCCACTTCGTCCATTTTACTACAGAAAATTACCAACTCATCAATTATCAAACAGAATGCTATCAGCCACTTTCCAACTACTTACTATGTCATATATGCTTCTGTTTCATCATATCAATAGCGTTTCCTAATTAGTAAGCAGGAGACTTTCGTGTAGCACATCCCAAATGGAACTATCTGACTTACGCAAAGGTCTTCAAGCTGGACCAATAAACTGATTGATTTTCTCGGAGAGCTGACGTTTGACGTGGTGGCGGCGGAAACTAATGCAAAAATATCGATGTCGTGGACGCGAAGGTATAGTCACATGCGAATCCAAACACCAATAAAGACGCCGGTCGATTGGCCGACAACTGAAGACTGTAGTGAAAGCGAAACGAAAGCTTTCGAACTTTTTCGACAGTGAAGCATGAATCAAAGACCATTCAGCTTGCGCTGTTTTGTCACACAATTGGATTTGCAGCACTTCGCTTCGTCAATGGCCTTTCGAGTGTATTGGAAAATGCACTTGCACTTTTCACATCGAAAAGTGGACGCCGTGAGCAGGAATCGAACCTGCGACCCTCCACTTATCGAATGATTCCGATGAGGACAGCTGCGACTAGACGACGGATATACCTGAAGTGGAATGATATGATGTGTATACTCATTCACTTGTCCCTGTGGAACAAGGCACTCCGGTGGCACGACCAGGCATTTGTCTGAACCTGTTCTCAAACTATCCTGTATGGTTGATCAGTGGAGCAATTAAATCACTCATTAGCGCGGTCTTTTCACGTCTAACTCAGTTCGGTCACAGTAAACCTGTCCGAGGCTTTTCGTGCCCTGTGTAAGATCGGGGGTCGACGATCAAGACAAGAAAAATGTGGCATCCCGGCCACAGCTGAGGCTTTCGGCATCCGCATACACAGTCCACCTCTGTGTGCCCAAAAATAATTTGTGTGCTTTTAAGCTGCCCTGGCCCTCTCCCTACCCTAGAACAGGCCACAAACCGGATGAATGCTTACATAATACGTGAGAAATAATCCGCATCCGGTCTTGATCAAAGCCTGGGTCACAACTGTTTTCTTTCCTTTTTATGCTACAACTAATCTCTAGCACTCATTAGTGGTCCAATTGGTCCAATATCCTTAACTTGTCCTAATATATTGTGGTGTAATGACATGAGTATGAATCACTGAAAACGATCTTGTTCACCAATCTGTGTTCTCATAATGTGCTCATCGGGAATAATCAGACAACTGATATGATTTTGTTAAGTACAACGAAATATACGAGCAATTTGTTGTTAACCAGCTGACACAGAAACCAGCTGAATTCTTGGATTCTTTTGTCTTATCGTTGAGAACCCTGGTAAAATCACGTGATTTTCGCACCCACCAAAATGAATCCTCGCGGAGGATGGCTGAATGATTGGGTTATTTGACCTCACAATGATTAAAAGGTTATTGAAGGTTCCATAGTGAACTCAGATCTCATGGTCACTACAAAATAATGTCAGAGACACGCACGGAACTGTTGACAGGGTGTCTATTTTGTGGGTGACTACACTTCACGAGAGGAGACACCAATCCGGCCTAGGGATGAACTTCTGATAACTGCTAGAAACCCAACCATTTCGCATCAAAATGTTTCCCGAAGAAAACTGTGGAAAGAAAACAAAATCACCACAACACAGGTCGAATGGATGGGGTGCATGTGCGAGTAAAGTGTAAGTGATTTAAGTGTATCAGAACCGAGATCAGTTCGGGGTGTATCGAAAAATCGATGCGCCATGTGAAATGTTCTGGTAAAATTTTATTGCTCAATAACACAGCGTAGTCGAAATCGTTGGTAGGTTGTCGATGTTTCGGTCACCACGGGTAACCATTTCAAGACTGGTTTTACAACCGAAAAGTCGACAACCTACCAACGATTTCGACTACGCTGTGTTATTGAGCAATAAAATTCTACCGTAAGTGCTTTTACCAAAATTTTGACTCGAATGCATGGTCGAACTTCATGCCATGGACGCTTTGTCTAGTACTACATCGAAGCACGCGGGGGGGACTCATATTTTCTCTGTAGGACTGGTTTTTGAAATTGATGTTCAGTCACCTGATGTGAAGAACTATTAAATTTGATGTATTGCTTTTCGATGTTCGTTCATTTAATCTGGATCCGTAGGCAACTATTTTATTGAGTGCCCAATGAGTCCGAGAGACTTTTCTGAGCCCATTTAAACTCCATTCCTCTTCAGACTACTATTGTGCTCCGTACTAGACATATTATCGAAGAATCCACCTACTCTGCGTATTTTCGGCCCAATTGACTAAATTTATATTTTGCTTACTGACGCAGTAACAGTTACCGTGACTCTAAGATTATCGATGGATGAATATTACCATGTAGTCGATTTCTCAGTAGTCTAAAAGAAGTTAATCTATTTTGAAGACTTTGCTTCATGTTATAACGCGTTAACTTTATCAATACCGATTTCATCCGAATACAGCAAACAGTTGGAAATTTGGTTCTGTCGCCCTAGGGACAGAATGCAAAATACCGTCCGTATGGTGCATAAAAAGCACTCTGAAGGCATGTAATGTCATACTGCAAAAGATCCTTGATAAGAACCAGTTTGAATATTACCTCTCACGCTATGAATCAGATACTGTAGTCCTTCTAAAGCCATATTTTTTTCCTTTCATATATCGGGAGCCGTAATAGTCGCATGATGCTTTCAATAATAAACTGATAGTTTCATTTTTATCAAGAAAGCTTGTCACGCACTCCAGCAACAAGTGGTAAACCACCCTCAAACGGAAATCAGCTAACTAACTGTTTTGTAGCACGTCTTTGTGATCCAAACTACTTGTTACCTCGTCCACCAGGAAAACGTTCCGCAGAAACAGTTCGGCCTCCCAGTTTCCGTTTAATTTTAGAACTGTCTTTCATTTCGGTCATTTTATCCCGTACGACAACGCGTGCACTAACTCCTCAGTCATGTATTCCTCACTAAACTTTCATCTCAAACGTCCAAATGGCAAGCTGCTTATCACCTAATTATGCGGAGAAAATACTTTCTCGTCCTCAGTAACTTCGGCACTCAAAACGACCTAAAACCTTGACTAAACAAGCAAAGTGGTCCAAATCTTCTACCAATTTGACTCCTACCGTTGGTGTGTCTCATAAATCGGCCTTTTTCTGATTATTATGTCTAGATTATACAGGTCACACATCGAGCCCTCGGCAAACTGCGCGAGCAGCGGTTCTCCTTTACAACTGCCCAAGAGCAACTACCGTGAGGAGTAGTAGAATGTGACAAACAATAGCAATAGTAAACGGGTTGTGTTGATCTGCGAAATTGATCCTTCTCTGACTCCAAAAAACAACAGGTCGTCCTCTGGTCCAGATGTACACCTTATTTGCCGCTACCGTTGGTGTTCGAAAACGCCACCGTTTTGCAACAGAGAAATCTGCAGCCGTGGAACTGTATTCTTTTGAACGGCACCAAAAACTAGTGTTAGAATCACTCCACACGCGGATTGGATCCGGGCTCTCTACTCATCCAGGATATCATGCTTGGGGTCATTAACTTTTCTCCTGACATAACTCGACAGAAAAAATACAGTGATGTTTAATCTGGAGACCTTGAAGGTCATGGTATAGGTCATTTTTGTTCTATCCACTGCAAAGTGAACTTCCGGAGAGACAGATGATAACAACAAATGCAGCATGTGCGGGTGCTCCGAGCTGCAGGAAAAACGTTCGTATCAAGATTGATAAAGGAACGGTTTTCAAATATCCGGGAATGGTCTCCATCATCACGTTCAAATTTTGCGGTTGCATTTTTCTGGTCAAGGAGGAAAATATGTAAATTAATTTGATGAGAAGTGTTTTGAAGTTCCGAAAAAGGGAACTATCAAACATGAATGATTAGAGAAAGCAGAACACCGTATAATGGAACTGTAGTGGCAACAGTATGCACAGCTCATCGGTTGCGAATGAAACACTTCACAGAAGCGATTTGATCCGCCCGATAATTGGATGAACATGACTGAAATAACCAGTCACTACAGTCTTAATAGTTTTTAGGTTTTTTCTGCCCTAAGCCACGCCACCGTTTATATCCGTAGAATACTTTGTTATTGTTCATGAGGCGACTCTTTGTGAGCGCCCCCGTATAGAAATAGAACTCATTTCAAAAACGTGGAAGAGTGGTACAGAAAATCTGCATAAAACAAAAGAGCACACACCTCGCCGTGCTTTCCGACGCATGACGTTCACAAGAAAGCAACCTAAGAGTGGGGTGCAATATTTTCCTAAGGTTTGTTCAACGATAAAATCATGTCCTCCAAAATTAGAAGATATTCGTCAATGTTCTGGAAATACCTTCGCAGGAATTTAAACTGATGGGTGGAAACAAAAACTCATTCGAGTCCAGTAGTAATTGTGCACCCACTAAGAAAAGCTCCCCTCCACCTCAAGTAAATTTGATAGTCGTGGAGCATTTTACCATCAGTTCGGAATATTTCAAACAAGCCCAACGCAACTGTCGTTCTATGAGATGCGGTCAACTGTTGCTGAAGCGGAACTCATGAGATATGTTATGAAGGACAGGTACATACATTTGTATACATTCTGTAAAACTCACATCTTTACGTGCAATTTTTTCAAGTGATGCTCAAAAACGAAAAATGGAAACCAGCCGATTACACTGGTGAATTAGTATTTTCTTTATTCGAGCTTGAACGTCGAAGGCTTTCTTGGAAACGTCTCTAAAACTAATATTAGCTATAGGATGACGGCTATGATACAGCACATTAGAGGTTCTGTACTTCTCTGGGGGGCCCAACTGTTGGAAAGTTGGAGCTAGGTGGTATTTCTGGAAGGCACTGCCAGTGGTCAATGGCCAAGATCCTGATCCTGATCCGAAGCCGCTTGGTACTGTTAAACACAACTACTGAAGTGATTTCCCAGGAGGACAACGCATCCGCTCACGTTTGCCCTCGTACGCTAGTCTCATGCACCTTACAGTGCAGAGATAATCCCGTAGCCGCCTCGACCAACCAGTCTCATCTGTGGGATCAGCTAGAGAGGGAATTAGGTCAGAGACCTTAGAACAACTCTGCTGGGGAAAATGAAGACTGTGTTCAATGATGAAAAAGGACGGTACTTCACATTATACTGTCAGGCGGATGGAAGTGGCTATGACCCGATTGGTAAATGCTATAGTATCAACCAAGAGTCACTCAGTCACAAACTAACTAGTGACCATTAGAGAATAGCCACATTATTCTACTCACCACAAAATGTTTTGACCTCCGTATAGGATTTCACTAGAGTGAAATACTTTTACTATTTCACAGGTGGATTTTTGGCGAATAAAGTATCAGGATGGTAGGGAAAAACGAAGGCATTCATGTAATCTCGAGCCCCTCTAATGTACTTCTATTCATAATTGAAAAGGACAATGAATCCTTTTGAACAAAGATGGCCTTCTGCAGATATTAGGCCAGAGTAATTTACCCAACATTAGAGGACGAGCATTGACTTCTGAAGAAATTCAAATAGCATGGAAAAATGTCTTGGTAAATGACTTGATTCGCCAACGAATGTATGGTGTTTATGAGCCTCAAATGGCTGTATCAAAGTAGACCTGTATAAACAATCTTCTAGGGAATGCCACTTGACTGACTGCGAGATGGTAACACTTATTACAAAAGAGTCGCTCTTTCGCAGTAAATAACGCGGTGTTGAATATCGAATAAGATAGAGGAATGTCGTTAGAGAAAACCTTTTTGTATGCTTTCATCAGCTGAGAATGTATACCATTGGGGGAACAATTGAAATGGTTTTCTTCGAAATTTGGCCAGTAGTAATGTATATTTGAGTGTCTGTGGGTACTCATGTATGACTTATAGATGTCCCTCTATCTGGATTTAGGGGCTCCATTAGTAGATTCATTAAAAAGTAGAATCTCTAACTCATGAGACCCTCTACCATTCCTTCCTGTTTTAATTAGTTGAGCCGGTGTTGCGATAGTGTAAGATTGATATTCAAGACGGTACCGCTACATTTGAACACAGTGCGTACAGCGGAACAATACCTTGTTTTGATAGAACCGTCAGTGTTAAAACGGTTATCATCGTGTACTTAGAACGATAACCATCACTGTTCAACTTCCACCGGTCAAGTTCCTATTCGACAGCCTTTCACTGGCCGTGGCCTCCTTCCTGAATTGCTGTATTTTGTTGTAGGTTAGATATAAAAGAATTAAAAGAGTTTATTCGTATTTCATTCGAAAATATTGACGTGCAAAAACAACGAGAAATGGCGGGAGAGGGGAAATAAAGTTTCCTTGCTACTTTAAGTTCTGCTTCACTTGCAATGAGTAGTACCGAACTTATCAACATCACAGAAAGATATGCTTGAAGTAATTCAGGGTGATTTGCCTTGCTGAGTCCAACCAAAAATTGGTTAATAATGACTTCGGGGAAATCCATTTATTTGGTATCTGACTTTACATGTACGAGACTTTGGGTAGCTCAAAGGTGCCGGGTCGATTTCTGTCCTGCAAAATTCAGGACTTCATTGTGATCCAGAATTATCAAACCCTAACGAGTTTCCTTCATGTTTTGTTCTCGCAAAAATGAGACAAAAATATAATGAAACACAGAATAACCAGAATGGGCACGATATCACCTGGACTGAAAGACAACTTCGAGGACAAGATCCAACTGACTGACAAAAAAGTTGGAGTTAAGGGCGTAAATCAGCATACCGACACTATCCCCAATTATTGGGCTGCCTATGTGGCAGAAACTTAGTCTCATTAGCTTAATGCGCGATACGGGCAATACACAGTTGCGGCCAGCAAAACGAATTACAAATGAATAACCGTGTTCATTGTGATCTTGTGGTTCAACATAATGTTATATATATATATATATATATATATATATATATATATATATATATATATATATATATATGAAGGTAAAAGACCTACAGCCAAGAGAGCGACCAAACACAACAGTACAGAAAGTTATCTGTCAAATCGGGACAGTGCAGTCATAAACAGCCCACTCGGTAAGGAGTCAAACGAAATTGTAACATACCTCGGTCCCAGTGCAGACAGTAAATCCAGAAACGTTCCAGCTAACACGAAATGACTGCAATATCAAAGTACAAATAATTGTACCCGGAAAACGACAGAAGTCACGTGCTTCGACGGGAAAAGAGTAACTCTCGGAATAGGTCTAATTATACCGCATATTTGCTCAGTGACTAAATGGTGAACTTTGTCCATAGGGTTGACGTACGAAAAATTATTCTTACAGTGAAAATTAACGATCCTGGGACAGGATAGTTAAGGATATAAACACAATGCTCATTCAATATACATTAGAAAAAGGCAGTATGAACTGTGCCAGTGTAATGGAAATTGAGAAATTACGTCACCGTTGCTAGAGCTTCGTGATACCTGTACACTCTACTGCAAAGTAGAATAGGTAAGAATGTTATGAGTACAAAATTTACACAAAGGTAATTTCAGCAAAAAGCGACGCAATGTTTCATAAAAACTGTAAGCTTTTTCCATTAGGTACGAGTTCTCTGAGGACTCTGGATATATTTTACACCGTGTGATTTTGCACTCCACACTTTTCTGTCGAAAATGAAAGGAAAACCGGATTCTGAACATTGAACTTTCATATAAAGCCTTTTTAAGATCCTACCTTTGAGAGACCTATTTGAATAAACTATCGTTCCGCTTGATATTTCGTCGGACCTGTAAGTTGAATAATGTTCCCGAGTACTAATGAGGATAATCACGTTTATACAGTGGTAGTAGCAATTTGCCGGACGAACATTTTCTTTGTAATTAATTCCGTTTTTCTGATCTTTTGTGGTATACCATAACAAAATACTGAGATTCTTAGTTCTACAAAACCTAATGTCAGTAACGTCGATTCTGCTGCTATCCGTTGCTGATTGAAGTCGTGTGACCTTGACCATCGAGACAAATCGGCCTGAATTTCAGCAATGCTATTTTACCTCGGTACTGAATATGGCTTATAGTTAAACCGATGAAAGTAAAATTCTGCAGAGATCGTTTTCATCTTTGAAAAGAAATAGCTCACCCAACTAAACCATTGATTTTTTCTGCATTATTAAAGAAGCTCCAGCCTAATAAAAAGAAGGGTAAACACAGTGGACCGGTGTGGAAAATACTATGTTGTCTAATAATTTAATGGTGAATTCTCGGTGGATGGCAGACTCATCAGAAGAACATACTTAGTGCATTCTCACTGTGCCACCTGAAATTCAAGGTAATATTGGCGTGGTACCTCAAATATATTTTTTGTTTTTCCTTTTTGGGGAACGATTTTATGAAAACCGGGAAATTCCGCAGTTTCATTTAATAGGAGAGGGCTGATTTTGTGCGAAATCATCGGGCAATTGTTCGGAAGATAAGCGTATATCCAATTCTTATTTTGAATAACTACACGTCTTTCTATTATTTACGTGAATTATAGTGTCATACTAAGGTTTTATGTGCATAAAAACCAAAGTATGAGATTATTTATTGAAGTTAGCTTCACTAGGATATTGAAGTTATCCAAAGTGCATTAAGTATGTATTTAAGTATGTTTGGCGGTAAATCCCTGTACCTTTGAACAAGGGTAGAGAAAAATAGGTTGTTTCAGCTTTCGGCCGATGGAGAGCTAGTTTGATGCCAGTATCAAAGGACTCGCGTACTGTAGCCACGTAAATATTCGGACCACGTCGTAAATCGCTTTGCGCATCAATTAAACTTGCTCGAACTGTGGTGAGACTTAGGGAACTCACGAACACATCAGTCGTAAGAACAGATTTAAAAAGAGACATTCATTTTATTGACTCTGAGGTCATAAAATGAACTACTCTAACTGAAAAGGACTACAACAAATTAATATCGACCTCTTTGATGGAGCTGCAGCAAATGTATCCTGAACTATGTAGAATTTTTCAGGCTCAGTGAAAGACTAGAAGTACTTCTATGAAAGCAGTCTCAATTTAGAACAATGCGGCTGCAAATCTTATAGACAAGGTAGCACCTATCTATTTGTTACATATTTTAACAGCAGAAAAACCATTAAAAATTTTCATCGTTCTGCTTTGAACCGTATGCTACCAGTCCTAATTTAATTAAGATCGAGGATTTATGCTTGGTGTTTAGGGAATGACGTATCACGGTTTTCCCAGTTAAAAAGGAAAATTTTAACAGAGGGTTTGCTCGTAGGTGGGATATAGGTTATTTCGAAAAACCACGATTTCTAAGGAATTTTGACAGCACATGTATTGCATCAGTAGGCCAGAAGGATTATCAAGTTGCCATGAACCAGGCTAATATGCCGCCGTCGTTGGTGTCATCTCTTCGAGAACAAAGGCAGTACAAGGAAGAGATTTGGTTTGCACCTTAATTCATTCATTTTTCCATATATCTTTCTCATCCTTTGAGCCTTCATCAAAAGGTGATTATCGAGAAACATGACAAAAAATACCCTTAACACTTGAGAGCTTCTAAAAATACAATCGTTCCTGTAGTTGACCCCATAACCGAGTTTCCGTGGAATCATCTATTTATGTATGACCCGCTAGAAAGCTGATTCTTCTCTACGTGGATTACTCTTGATCCTTTGCAGCTGCATTCATCACCGCCACCAACGCGACGAAAATATCTGCTACAAATTCTGTTGTAATCTGCAAGTATGAAAATGTTCACACCGCAATTTACGGAGCTAAGAAAACATCGGCGAAATTGGTTGTGGTTTGATGCTAAATGTTTATGCTACTAGTGTTTTGTGAGTAGGTGAAATCGTTGTGGTAAACTTTATTGTTCCGTCGTTTCTAAAACGATGACCTTAACTGCCTGCTCGGACTACGCCTAATGTCAAATACGGACTAACCTTCAGTTATTTATCCTACCTAACAGAGAATCCGGGCCCAAAAGGCCAAGTCCTGAAAGGTGTACTGCAGGAATAGTAGTTCCAGGGTCACAGTGAGAAGGATCATCTTTCGTCTGACTGGCAGATGTTTTTTAATTAGTGCGGTCGAAAACTGCAGTGACAATGAAGAAACTAAATCGTTTCCCATTCGGGCAAACTTCAAAGAGTTCTGCTACAAACATTTTTTTGTGTCACAATAAGCATTTGAGGAAATTTATGGTTTTTATTTGAGCTTCAGATGTGGGCATCCTAATACCGAATGCCTTTGCTATTCAGTACGATGGGCAGTGAGGACTTCTAAACATTACTTTCAGTGCATTATCACGTAAAAAAAACACGAAAATGGAGTCATTACAGCTGACAGCTTTCAGGTGCATTCAACCAAAGTTACTGTGGCGTTCAGTGACCGTACTTTTCAGGCACCCTTAGGAATATGATCTACAGCAGGATTTGTGGACTAACTGAAAGTGAAGAAAGTGTTCAACGGTAATACAAAGTTAATTTAGAGAAGGTGCGAATTTGGAAAGCCGTTGGAATGTGGTAGACTCTCTGTCTTATCTGAAGACTTCGTTCAAGCTTTCAATAAATTTGGCCGTTTCCACTTGTTAATAGGAGGCCCGATTACGGTATTCTTCAGAGCACTAGATTAAATGCGTCCTGGTACGAGTTCATTGTCTATAACCAAAAACGGTCAAACTCGTGGCATGGTGGAGAACTTGAGATTCATGTTTGACAATACCATTTTCTATTTGATCTCTAGGTGTTCCGACCCTAGACGTTATTGCAGTCATCTCAGAAATTCTTGACGGGCAAAGGAATTTGTCGGGCGCCGTTGCTTCCTGATTAGCCGCAAAGGATCCCAACCACTGGACAGTGAAAGTGCAGTGAATAACGAAGACAGTAATCACGAGAAACGCTGTTATACGTCTGTCTAATAAAACAGATTTATGATCTAATGTTATATATTCTGTACTATGCACATTGCAAAAGGCCAGGGAGGTGAGACTATGAACCCTTCCACAGAGGAACAGTCTTCAAGAAACAGTTAGAAACAAAAGGTGGCCGAAAAAACGATCAGTATGAAAACCGCTGCCAACTTTCCATACTCTTCATTCAAAGTCAACGAGCAACAGCCGAGACCGTTATAAATTTCCTTGCTCTAAACTGAGGAGAACTTCCCTGCGTTTCAACCAATCTGGCTTGCCCAAAGACTGATGGGTCTGTGAAAATAGTTCTCGTTAAGTTCATGACTGCAAGGAACACTCATTCATACAAGTGACGATGTGTAGATAGCTGTGGTAAGGACTCTGCCGGTCATGTCACAGTGGATGATGGCAGAAGGTCGCTATGAATTCCGGCAGTTGACCACAGCTTCGCCCCTTTACACTCCCGACTTCTTTACCTGGGGTTGACTTTGCTGTAAGCTGAGAGGACGGTGGCGGTGTTCATTAGTTTCGTAGGGCCGTGTTGTTTGGTAACAAGGGAATGAAGTTTTCATTACGAATGACAATTCAAAATTTTCGCGCTAAACTCCATTTTCCGAGCTTTTTGTTCAACTTCACCATCCACAGGATGATTCACCGCGAATTCTCTTGTTACTACAAAGTTCAACCCAGTCAGGATTTAAAGAAGGTAAACCATGAGTTTGGGAACAACAATTACTTTGCAGTAGCAGGGGGCCGGATAGTAAGTAGTCGATAACTCATGAAGTAAACCTCTTTAGTTCGGAGGAAATTAGGTCAAAAGTGCACTTCGATAAAACGGAGTAAGTATCCCAATACACTTCTCGGATAATTAAACCAAATAAGGAATCAGCTGCCGTGTTTATTTTGCAAAAACTGATTTGCAGCTTTCTTAAATGTCTTGCCTCCATTGGGTAATGAACCCTTAGATCAGGCTCCTCCTCTATCGAACTGTCAGTGTCTTTGTCCTTACGTATGCATTAGACAGCTGGCAGGTTAGAACGAAAACCAGAGCCTTCTAAGAATTTCGACTTAGATGTGTCGAAGTAAAAATGATAAGAGAACATTCCAACCTGCAACGGCATATTTTAAAAGGAATGGATTTTAGCCAAGAATGAGAGAAATATTTCCGGGGTGTGGCCGTCGTGTTGATGACTAGCCACTTACCTGAATTAACAATTTCCGGACGGACAAAGAATGCCTGGATTTCTTTCCACTACTCGGATTTGCCACTAGTTTTTGAGATGTGTGTACACTGATCAAGTCGTCCGTCGTAGGGCATCCAATATAGCTAATGAAAGACATTTAGGCACCTGGTGAATCCTCGTCCATGGGCGGCAACAGTGCCAATGTAAACGCAGGGCTTCTCCTTTTTGGATCTGCTCATGCCGGCTGTGCAAAATTTGCAAATAAGCACAAATTTCATTCTACAGTACAAAACTTAAAGAGTAAATGAAGGAAATCAACAAATAATAGTAAACTCTAAGTAGTTCAAAATGTTGTGACTCTTCAAAGCATCAGATATTTCCGACATTCAGTTCATGTTCACAATACCACTGGAAATCCAGTAACCTCGGATATCAGTCATTTATTCTGATCAAAGATATAGCGAGCTTCTGTGGTTATTGGACCTCATCCATTCGCTCTACTCGGGAATAATTACAAAAGGAATATTTTACACCGAGTAGTGCATTTTATCAGCTATGTTTACAAAAGCCCCTGTTTGTTTTGGAATCAGAACGCGGAATTATGTAGAACAACATAAAAAACGCCAATGTAGGCATATTATAATATATTTCTTTTGCCACTGATATTTGGACGTAATTAGGATCTGTCGATCTAATACTGGTCTGCAAATCCAAAACAGCTTTGCTTGCACTTCTTGGTTATGTGTAATAACCGAAATCAGATAGCATAAATTCAACGGCTGGTACCCAGAGGCGTATTTTTAATAAAAGGCGGATAGAGCGAAGAATTCTTTCTGGATATTCATAAGGTAGTAACCAGATCAAGGATCGAATCGAAAAAGTTCGGAAAAAATATATGGTGCACTTATAGCGAATCAAGTCAATAAAATTGACTTAGATTGTTATAAGTGTGCTGTGCATAGTGCCTTTTTCTGAACTTTTTCAATTCAGTAGTAATGTTGTGATTCCTACAACGTATGATATTGTTCAAGCCTGATAATCAATAGACGAAAAAAAATCTCTGATTCATTCTCCATCTACGTGACCTATGGGAATATTACCCCAAAATCTTTGATTGTTTATGTGACTTGGTCTTTTGATAATTTGGCTGTCTAAGGTGAGAAAAATGTCTGCCGTGGGTGTTTGAACCTATGAGTCTGATGAATCTTTAAAGTTGCCCCTAAGAAAATGTGGAAGTATGTGGTCGGAGTATAAACGAATATCAAATATACAACAAGAACTCCAGATGCGTAACCGAATTTATCAAAAAATAATATAATCCAGTCAGTTTTTAAATCGCGGTACCTACGTACTCTGGACTGAGATACTAAATTTTCAAATAAAAAAACTAGAAAGCCAGATATTTCAGTGGAAAGAAGCTAAACTGAAATAAGGCAGGTCAATATTATCAATAATTCCTAAGCGACGGTTTGGGCAAAAACAGAATATAGTGCAAGCGCAGGAGCCTAGAAGTTCGCCGCCGGAAGCCAGCCCATTTGACACTTGGTGTTAAAACAGATAACTCGTAAACGGGAACAATAACAGTTTGTCAAAAAATTGGAAAAGAACGTGCCAGCTATCACACATGACCGTTATGCAATGTTTGAACGAATGTGACTGACCATCAGAGGATCAATCGAAACACAACCGGCTATCATTGGTGGGCTTAAAGTTCCCCGGTCCCGAGTTCGAATTCTGCTTCGGCAGCCGGTCACGCATCAGTTGGCAGCCTCCCTCCTGAAATATTCTACCATAATTGCAAAATAAAAGGAATTAAAGAAGGAGAAAAAGAAAGATCCATCGACGAAATTTCAAATGAATAAAAGAATCATAGCAAACAGTTTAGTACGAAGGCAGTGTTTATTCTTTGGCTATGAGAGTGTCTCTGTAATGTCCCTCCTTCCTCAAGTTATTGATTCACTCCGTGGTTTTCCTCTGTGGCTCAGTGTTCCACATTAGAACGGTACAGCTGTTCGTCTTGGATGTCTTCACTCTAAAGTCGACTCGGTTGTGGTTTCAGAATTCTCTCTACGTTGTTCTTGAAGTGCAAATACGTCTAGCAATACTTCAAGTATTTGCAAATGAGTAGTAGGAGATTAGATTTGTAAATAATATGATTCATCATGCAGCTTGAACGCTCAACTCACCATAACCTTGTGGTTAAGGTGTTTGATTCACAATCGTTCACCCCGGGTTCGAGTCCCCGTGGGGGCTCGGTGGATGTACACTGCTGATGATTCCCAACAAGGATGAAACAGCTGTACAGTGCTTCCATGGTTTTCAATGGTGAGTTGAGCGTTCAAGCTGCATGATGAATCATATTATAAACTTCAAGTATTAATTATTTATGATCAGACTGAAGGTGAGTTTCAGATATCATTCGATGCTGTTGACGGTTTACCTGCATTGCTTAGGTTCATCCATTACATCTGACTGCATACAGGACATTCTCAGTCGGATGTTGAACAACACCGCGAATCCATTTCGTGAGATGCCCACAGGACACAAGTACACAAACTGTGCAACTAGTTTTGAAAAAAATGTTCTTTATCCATGGGTCCGACTATACTTATCTTCCGCTACGAAATTCTGGGACCAACCGAATTAGCTGGCAGCTCCTCTTCCAGTGGCGTTCTCATACATCTTTCCAAACACAACTCCCCCGGTAACTTCGCATTCGGCGCCGGCTGGATGAGTACCAAGCAATAGGTCCGTAAGGAAGTAAGAAAAATGAACGGCAAAGTTTCCTCTCCCATTAATCATCGAGGAGCTCTTTCAAGGATGTTTACAAATCGTTCAGCCCATTCATTACTTTGGAGATGGTACTAGGGGCCACAGACATGAAATGCAACGGTTTTAACGAAAAATTGGTTAAACTACGGACACCTTTAGCCTTTAAAACGGTTTTTGGGAAAGCCGAACAGGGAGTAAAAACGACTGAGTGCGATTACTGTAAATAAAGTGGATACCTCGCTCTTCGGAAATATTTCACGACATTAAGAACGCGCATCAACCGTGATTAAATAGTGTTAGTTTTTCACAGATTCGGCGTGGATTAGATGCATTCTTACTCACTGCCCAGGGGTAAAACACACTTGTGAAGCTCATATCTCACAGGTGCTCCGGTTATTTGTGCACTAAACCCGAAATTACGGATGAGGTCAACAATATCTGAGTCCATATAATGCCAGTACGCGCTTGATGACTTTTGTTCATGTCACCCCTGGATAGCCCGTGCTAGCTTGTGAAGGATCTTGGTTCTAAAGTATTGCACAGTGGGACAAAATCAGGCAGTCACTTACTATTGTGAGTGTGTTGTTCCGTCGGCATAACTATCAACTTTTGGGTGCGTGAATTTGTCTGGCCAACTTTTTGCAATCAGAACATGACGCATCGCTTAGCAGGGGCAATTTCAGTTGCTTTGCTGAGAAATCTCTACGGGTGAGTAAGGCGCCAATGAAATCTAAACTGCCCTTCTTCCAGCGGCCCAAGAAGAGTGCGTGACTTTGGTTATTGCAGTTGGCTGTTCCAAACGATCAAAATTTGTGTTAGTTTCTGGAGTGACTGCATAAGGAACCGGTCACATGGGAAGAAAAACGGGCGTGCTCCTTTAGAAGATATTTAAGCTAGCTCGTGCTTTTGTTAACAGGCTCATACCGGGCTTAAACATGCCCAAATATGTTGCTTCGAGTTCTGATAAAAGGCATTTCTGAGGTTTTAAATCACAGTTGCAACATCAAAAGGTGGAAGAAAATGAGATATAGATCGGTAGAAAGAATGACAAACTGGGCTAATTGGACATCCCTAAGGTGCAGCAGACCTGTCCGATCGATTTATAAGTGTTAGATTATTTGAGGATGCAAAGTAAAAATTACCCATGCCATGGAAATCACGAAATAAAAACTTACGTAGCAATCCATCAACAAATAAAGTTGGTTATCCTTGGTCAATGCCAACTGTAGGGCTGGCGGATTTAAGTTCGGGGCTGTCAAAATATTTTCAGGTTAACTGCAAAATGATGATAATATCAGAAAAGGTGAGGAAGCTTTAATCCAAAAGATGATGCTTTTCCCGATCTGATGTATTATTTTACTGAAGGTAGTAAACCGAAGGTCAGATTGTATTCCAAACCTAAATGACTGCGCTTAATAGCGACATGCTTGCGTGCGTACATCTGTAGAATAATCTTCTATGTCCAGTCTCAAGGCAACGTTCACATTCGTGGTACCGGAACTGACAAAACCCCATGTAATATCACCCACTACAGAAGCTGCTTACTGAAGTTGGCCGTTGCTAGTCTGACTTTATTTGACTTTTGCGCGGTGAAAAATTTGCTCCCGAAGTTTTATCCATGATCATACTTATCGGTAACCACTGATGCCGGGAACTTTTACGAGTTATTTCTTGAGATTTGCCATTCAGAGAGATCTAATGGTTAGGTTTTACAGACAGTAAGTCTGACTGACCCAAACGAGCAAGCAGACAGTTCCTAAATCACTGTCATTACGGGGGATTAGATCGGATAAAATAATGAATGGTTTTAATTGATAATCAGTCAGCTGTTCTATCTGAAATTTCTTGGACTCAAGAATGACTTTACCAGCGTATTTTACAACACCGTAATCCCCTAGTCTAGTAATCTTTAAACAAATGTAACGATTGTTAGATACTGATGTCCGCTCGCTGGAAAGAGCTGTGAGATTTGAAAAAGGTTTCCTTTAGAGTGAGATCTCATGGGTGTTTGCATAAAATAAATTAGCAGTATTCGGTAACTTTTGGCGTGCTGCATTTTTCCATCATAAGGCGAAAGCTGGTTGCTTTATCCTGAGTGACACCATCTACAAGAGATCAGAATTCAAATCTTTTTATCCGGAGGCAACTGTTATTCTGTTGTATGCGTCATAACTGAATTCCTGGATTGGGGTAAGCGATAATTCTTTCATGAAAGTAGAATGTTATTTTATCTGGATGATAGTAGAAAATTTTCACGGAAGAACACGACCGGTCTTCACGAGTTTTGCCTCTCATCAGGTACACGAACCCTGTACTCCCCTGTCCAGTCTTTGCTATACTTGAGCACTCCACCTTAGGTTCATCACCCTAATCTTATTTTGAACCGTGAGGAGCGTGCAAGGATGAATAGCCCATACTTAAATCGAAAATCGAAACTTGGGACCATGTGTCTTCCTTCTGAAAGTTTTCCTTGACTAACCGACAAAGCAGCTTTCGAAGAATCACCTTGTGACTATAAAAATGGAATATTCTTCCATGCACTCTCGTCACAACTCAAATGATTCTTTCAATCTGCCTTCTGGTTTCCATTTGACCTTGAAACTGCAGAACGCCATTGGCGTGATTTTCCCACTCGAAAACAGAAATAGTTTTACTGGGCCTCTTTTCCTGTTCTGATGATGCGTGTTGCTGTAGATATAATTGCTATTGAATTAACAGGATGAAAATATTCAGTTCCGTCATCCCCAATGCCAGGCTGCTAAAACCTATAACTCACGAATCAGAACAACGATGGAGCTGATCAGCAGATTATAGGAAGACTGAAAAAGCACACTTTGATCAACACATATGATCCCAACTTATGGCATGAAGAAATGTCGTAGAATAGTTTATGACCGATGGAACAGGCTGGATCGCGTTGTTCTGTCGACTAAATGCCAGCTGAAAGAAGAATCTTAACAAACTGGGTAACACAACAACAATGTTTGTTTAGCGGACTGTGTGAGTATGTCTGTTTTACTTAGAAAATCAAGTTGTAGAACATAATACATGAAAGTTAAACAGTGCGCACATCAATGATATAGTCGGTGTCATTCGAGCGCACACACACACACACACACACACACATATATATATATATATATATATATATATATATATATATATATATATATGTATATACATGCATACATACATACATACATACATACAGAGAGAGCCCATGGAAAAAATATTGATTCCAAACAGCGTGATTGGGAGCTGCATGCATATGACTGCCAATTACTCACAAGAAGAGTGATCACATTTCTCACTAGACAATACTAGGTCGGTTACAATGACTCAATAATATTTAATCCGTCATTCGAGGCTGCATGTGACTGGAGGTGTACATTTCCGTTTTATACTGTGAATATATAGCTACTGGTATAGTAAACAGTAGCTGAAACCGGAAGTTGAATATCTTCAGGTAATTTCAAATGCCATCTGTGGATCTGACACGGAATGTTAATCATCTTGCGCCTCCCAGCATGGTTCCGCGCTGGGTCTACCTGATCATAGTCATCCGGGGCTTCCGACCCTTAGGCTATCCAGTGACTAGGCGATATAAAAAGGAGACTTTGTACGATTAACCATACTGATTTTCTGCTGCTCGATAAACTGTGTGAAATTCTGATATTCGTCTGAGAAATGAAGAAAATATCTACATAAAGTTCAAAATTGAAAGTAATTCTACAAACGTTTTTTGGCAACTGGAATATTTGTGACTTAGAAACTTAGATGATACTGGCAGTCGCCTTCGGTGAATATCAGGTAGAACTTACTAAAGTTCTACTGAGCCTTTCAGCAGAGCTCTTTCTACATTTCATTCGTATACACTGTACTGACGCCCAAGAAAGTCTTAATTCCAGAATACGAATCAAGAAACAAATAACAAGCCAGTGATGTTACTTCCGCTGCTAACACAGTTTTTGGGAATTAACCGGTAAGCTCAGACAGCGGTGACACAAGAAAACCATCAACCTCAGCAAAGTACAGCAACATCATTCAAACCACTGTGAATGCGAATTACGGTCATTTGAAAGTAAACCCATTCACCACCACTTAGCCTATTTCTGCAAACATTTGAAGGCTTACTGTCTGACATTATACGTAAAAAGACTTATAGTTATTGAAAAAGCTTCCTAAACAAGTACTGAATAAGTTTTTCCAGAAATCATAAACTGCACTCCACACAAACGATAGAGTATGGTGAACAAAATTCATGGGCAACTTATTTGGTTACATTTGATAAAGGCTACTTTTCCTCATCAGAAAGCTGATACTGTTCTGATTAGCTGACGTCGGACAAAAAATTGGTGACTTTCCAATGCTTTCCAGGCTCATTTCAGAAACATTACAAGCGATCGCAACTAATATAGAATTTCTAGTATTGCTTAGAGATAAATACGGGTGCACATTTGTAGTGGTTTTGTGTCCTAATCCTAAGAGAGTTCATTTTCCGTTGTACTCTTCAATCATCCTCCAAGCTTCTCCACAGAAAACCAAATGCCTCGTGTGTGTATGGCATATCTTACTGTGAAAATGGATTTCGAGTATCGCACTGCACATGTCCCGCAAGCAAAATCCAATTTCACATCACGCGACAGCTTTTGTCAAGTTTGTGCTTACCAATCATATTGCTCATTGATCAGTAACTGTATGTAAGTGTTTCCGTTTCTTATTTTTGTAGTTCGTATGCACAAATACCTGTATGTTCTAGTGCCAGTAAGAGTATCTTCTGATTTCATGTCCGGCAGTTCGGCGACCAGAATTACTATACGTGTTGCATTGTTCTTTTCATGTCATTTTTCTTTGTCTGAGCCAAGAAGTCTCCACCAGACCTCAACACTGCACTTATCTTTACGGGCGTAGTCGAAAGTGGTGCATGCGGAAGTTCAAAAAACACTTTTTGTACTTGTGCACGATAGCAATAGAGAACAAATATATGATTTATATATATATAAATATATATATATATATATACATATATATAATTATATATATATATATATATATCATGATTAACAAGTAGTGGCGACGATTTACGAGAACAGTCCGTGAGGTCTGCTTGTACGTGCTGAACAGTTATGCTGAAATTCTGTACAAACCATATTTCTACCGCTACCAGCAGGCCTTAGTGTGACGAAACACGAGCCTCTGAGAGTGAGTAAAACAAAACTTTTTTACATTGAAATAACTAAAACGTTATTTGGAACACAGTGTTCTTGCACTACATTAGATATTTGGTCTGCCTTTATTAGTCGTATTCTCACAGTTTAAGCGACACAAAACCCGCTATATTTGTGATGACATACCTCTTTATCGCGCCCGACATCATATGCTACTTTTTTACTCGAGTGGCCTGCGCGTAGTATCCCTTTGATTAATCTCTTGAAAGTAGATAGGGTTTCACGATTACTTCTCAGTCTGGACTATTTGAGGGTAATTGTGTCAACTAGACCTTCAAGCTGCGCATGCTATCACAAGTCCTACAGTAAATAATTAACACACCAATAGTTTTGCACAAATAAATTTACAAACCTCTCGTGAAGAATAGCATGAAGTGTTGTCGTGGAAAACTATTGCCTATTCGGGTGACTTCCGTCTTTGAATACGGAGATTGTTCCATTAATACCGGTGAAGACTTCCCCGACTTTTGAGGAGTCTCAAATTTAAAACCCAAACAAAGCCAAGCGTGTCTTATTCCCATCCATGTCAACTTTAGGGGTTGGCACGATATGTCGGCTTCAGGTGGGAAAATATTTCGGAGAAAAGTCTCAAGCCCAATGAGATTTCTCTGAGTCTTCTGCGGCTCATCATGCACCGAACACTCATACAAAAGATAATCCCACAGCTACAGTGACAGGTCTATGAATTTAAATCCCCTGATGAAATCACTGTGCCCCCTTATTTCTTGGGCTCCCATTGCAGCCTTCATATCAAGTGATACTAACCTCACTGAAAGTCGCCACTACTTTATACCTAACGAGGAGTGAGATATCCTTAGAACATTCCAGCTCTGGATTAGGGACAGGGATTTCAGGCACTGCTTTCTATCGTAACATGCACAAAATCGTTCACTTTTTCGATTTATTAGATCTTCTACATGTGAAAAGTGTATTGGTGGTCGTTTCTTTGTGATTTATCCAATAACTGACTTTGTAATTCTCGGTAAGACACTGAACAAGATACGGCAAAAAGGCTCAGAGCTATAGGCCTCTGAAATCCTTCTTTGATCCCATCATGAAGGTGCCAAGAAGTTCCATTTTCAGTGGATTTTGCATCGCTGCCTCAACAAAAATTTAGACGATTAACAAATAGAGTTCAAATGAACTTGAACCCAATGCACGTATTGATGTGAACTTGAATTTTCTTTCTGACCTTAGTTGTCGGTAGTTTTCTTTGAAAAGCATTTTTAAACCAAGTATACCGTGAAATCTGCAAATAGTGAATGAATTCCCCCAATTTTTTTGTATAGACACGACCACGAAAAACATATTGGCCGAAAAAAGACTTCTACCAAAATATTCTGGTGGTAAATCTATTTAGGTATAACCTGGGACAGGTTACGTGATCTTGTTTATCTGTTTACTTATATTTCCATACCTTGGTAATTTTTACCTTATTTTGCTCTGAACCTTTTACTTTGGCGGTCAAGTCTGTGTTTGATACACAAAATCCTTTTAATTGTTTCTTATCCAATTGCGGGTCGTCATGAATGATTACACAGCGCACCATCAATGAATCTCTTGTGTAGTGCTTTCTGATTATTTGCCAAGAAGCTAGGTGAATAAACTCAAACAGGGTAGCACCATTTCTTTGAAATAAGAACACCTACCATCCCTTCATCGCTGTTTTTGAGTCTTTATGTATATTATAAATCATGTAAGTTCAGAGATATTCATGTAACTCCGAGTTCCCCGTCGAGAAAAACGAAAAAAATGTAAAAACAAACACTTTGCACAATAGATCAATTAGGCGAAACCACGTAAACATGACCCAGATTTACAGTTACACAAACGTCTGCTCTACCAAAGGGATAGCTGAGCACACGTTGACAAAAAAGACGTTGGCTCAAGTCGGACTTCCTCCTTATATTTTCCGTGACATTTTTATCGATACTATGCAATTTCGAGACTTGAGCCGAATCATGATGAGAAAGTATGAAGGCTGAAAAACCTTCCTACACCGGGAAATTATTATGGCATTCCATTCATGACAACCTCAGTTCATGAGCTCTGAGTAAACAATCATTAATAAAACCACAAAGATAGGCACGTGACACGTGTTAGTAATAGCATGTGAAAATGTACTAACACGCGTACATGGATCAGTGGAATGCTACAAAATCACTTGAGCTTCTTATAGGTGTACGGCTGTATCATCGACTAGTCATAAACTTTGCCTGTACCACTGGTTTTTAATTTTTCCTTGCATTTTAACCTGTAGCATGATCATCATTCTCTAGAGCACACATTCATTGTCAAAACAAACTGAAATGATAGCAGAAAATGAACATAGGCTGAAGAGTGCGATCAGATCAGCCAACAGAAAATACCAACACATTCTCATTAAAAATGAAACAAATGGTAAGAAACGAAATCACACTTGTTCATAGTTCCTGTCGTAGAAACTGGAGTACCGAATGTCCTATGTCGACCAACCTGTCTAGTTCTGTGCCGCTTCCAGAACTTGACTGTAGTTCGTCGAACTGATGGATGTGGTGTACAGACGAGTGCCAAACTACATCGAGCATGCTCCTGTAACGTTTGTTCATCTCAGTTCAATCATTGGTTGAATACTTTCTGAAACGCTCCAAGTCAGAAAATGAGGTTGTGCCAGAAAGCACGATTTATTGAAAGCATGCCTGTATTACTCAGTGATGTGTACGTTAGGGAGCGAGTGTTGTTTAAAAGTCGGTACAACAAAAAGGGCGGAGTAGGTAGAGATGCAATAAAAAATCGGGCTACGTCGCACGATTTCCAACTCCTTTGCGGCAGTGCTGCCGTTCCATTATTGTATTGTTCGAAAATGGTATTCATCAGGTGCTCAGTAGATCAATCGAAGCAGCTGAAGAGTAAACTGAATCAGTACTTCACTTGTATTATCCAGACCAAGCACGTGGTGACGTGTGTGGTGTACGTGCTTGAGGATGTGACTTACTCAAATCGACGCGTATTTATAAACCCATGATTTGGAACAAATCAATTAAAGAGAACACAACCACAAAGATGGTGTGTACTTACCCGTACGTGTGTGTGTTGGTATGGAAAAAAGTGTCAATGCGGATGGATAGGTGGATTTTTCAGATCAACAGATCGTCTTAGTTGATGGCTAAAGAATAAGTCGGAACATGGAAACGGCACAAGGGCGGAATAGATGTCAAAAGTGAGACAGAAACAACCCGCGTGAAGATCTACGCCAGCTTAGCAGTACAATAGTGAACTTGTTTTCCGTTTTCTATTTAAATAAGAGTTGAAGATAGGTTCGCTGGGTGGTTTATGAACAAGAAGTGATGCAGTCTACATTATGCATGCGGAACATGTTTTGTTGAGTGATGGTGAACTTTGGTTAGAACATGATAACAAGTAGGACGGAATTGTCTCGCTCTCCGAATGCCTGATTTGTATGCTCAAAGAAGTTACCCATTCTAGTCTGTCTGATTAGCTCTGGTATGAAGATTCCTTTGTCTTCGAGCCATCTGAGTTTATTAGCTCCGTACAATTTGTTCATATAGGAAACAGAGTTACACCAGAAAATTTTTCAGCAAATGGTTCGAGCTAAGAGATACAATAGGGGTAGGGATACTGATTAAACAAAAGTATCTTCTTATTGGTTTTGATTTTTTGATACTCTATGTTTAGTTGAATATGTGTGACTTTAATTGCCAAGGCTGAAGGTTGTGAGCAAGGTAAGCCAAGAAACACCAAGGTACGGAAGCACAATTAAATTGACGAATCGGACCAAATTAATTATTCTAAATTCTACCTAGAATGGATTATCATAGGAATATTTTATTAGAAGCCGTGTTTTTCGACCAGTATAGTTTCAAGGTAGTGGCTATATGGGAAGGATAATAGGAACTCTTTTATAATTCAGATGATTCACGTTATAAATGGTTTAAAAAAACCTTCTAAACAATAACCGCAAAACTTACTGGAAAATCAAATTCCAGTTCCTATCAGTATAAGTCTTGACATCAACGTCTGCTTTTCACTCTTCCAGGCAAACTAGCCAAATCAAAATCCGTCTCCGAATTTTTTCACACGACTACTTTCTCCTCCTACAGAAGTCCATTTCTCATGCATCTTTCTGATTTTCTTTCAAATCGTCCCTAAGTGGCAGTATCAAAATTTCGTAGAGACGGTCAATTTAGTTTTCGACTTGTGCTCCTCCTTAGAAACTGTCTTCCTCTGTAACTGCCGTACCTCTTCTCCGATGCTGAAATCCTTAAGAAGGTGGAGAAACACTTCTACAAAGTCGGGGATAATTCTGAAGTGTAATATATATCTCTTTTGATAGAGTAAGGAATTAAACCCACTGACTCGTTCTATGCTAGTTAACTCCTTCGTAGCCCCAATAGTAACCGACTATAAAAAAGTATTCGGCTACTGTGTCGAAGGAAAACAAAACAAGTGAAATTCGTTGTAGACTTTGACTGTATCAGCAATGCATTCATTCATCTATCAAATGACTCTTCAGTTGCATTCATTCCAGAAAATGGTGTTCACATAACATCTTTCACTACAGAGGTAGCACTTAAGATTCTTCGTACTTCCAAACTAGCCTCAGCTTTTGGTCCTGATGGCCTATCGTCACCAGCTTCGAGGCTTGGTGCTGTTGCTTTGACCGGTATTTTTGCTTCTCTCAAACAAATCCTTGTGTTCGTTTTCTACTCCCGACTGCTGAAGACCAGACATTATTGTTCCTACACCCTGACCTTGTAATTCTGGCACAATGGCTAGACACTTTCGTCCCATTGCTCTTGATCTTAACCTCACAGAATGTGACATTCTATGACAGTGGAATTCTTCTATAAACTCTCCCAATAACTCCTTACGGTTTGCATATAAACCGAACATCTCCACTGAGGAAGCTTTCAAATCCTAAGCCTACTATATAACCATATCCTTGGATGGATCACCGAAGTCTGTGAGATGCTATTTTCTAGACTACTCCTCTGCTTTTGATTCTATTCCGAGGTCTGTCCTCCTCCGAAAACTGGAAGCTTTCGGCTGTCCCATACTTCTGCTATCGTGGTTGTGGGTTTATTCCTTCAGCAGAACTCAGTGCACACGGCTAGGTTTAAAAAATTACAGACCCTTGATTAACATTTGGGGAGTGCTTCAGGCAGCTGTCCTTTCCCTCTATTAGTTCTTCATCCACATTAGTGAGCTTTTCGTCCAGATCATGCACATTTATTTAGATATGCCTACGACGGGGCTCCTTGTCAAGCTGTTTGTGTAGCCCAGGATTTCAGCAACATTTCCGGTGATCCGTCTTATATTAATGATTTCTCTGTTCGATCCGGTTTACCTTCAAATTTGTCAAAATGCTTTGAAGGCATGTGTACCTTTTCTCGATCGACTTACCTTTGCGATCCGTCTGTCACTCCCACAGAACCATTAGCTGAAGCAAGTTCTGTCAAATACTTAGGAATCACTATCGATGTAAATTTAAAGTGACCATCTCACATTTCAAACAGTGTGAAGAAACTACGCCATCTGTGTTACCAGGGCCGACAGCTTGGACAATTTATTGCTAAACAGGAGCTATTTCTCTTTTCGTTTATCTGTGATCTTCCTGTTCTACTTTACTGTTCCCCAGTTATTTTTCCTGGTCTACTGAAGAAAGATTTTGAAGTTCTTCGTCGAGGTCTGTCTATTACCAGTCGGGTATCTTTCATACCCTTAACTGCACTTTGTTCCAAGTTGTGCGGACTACACCAGAACGCACGCGAAAAGATCGTTCACGAAAACCTTGCAGACAGCTCTCAACTTTTACCCAGTGGTCTATCCAAAAGTAACTCTTTCGCTTCTACATGTTATTCCTTTCGATTCATACCTTCTCGTATTACCGTGTACAAAACTCTGCTGCCCCGTATATGGCCGCATCCCCACAAACCGGGTACGAGTATCGGCTGAATTTCTTGGCAATCTGAAACGTACTCGTTCTTTTTTCATCCCATTGATTCGATGAGACGCTAAGTGTGAATCTTTTTGATAGAAATGCGGACTTCACTCTGTGCGAAAGTCCGATCAGATAGAAATGGAAATAGAAATATTATCACTTGACATGAAGACTGCCTTGTTCTTTCAACAAAGGAGGGAACTTGGTGACTTCATTAAGGAAGTCAGACCTCGAGGTCTGCCCTTTTGGAGATGGGTTTGTTTCTCGTATATGCTCGGTGTGTGACGAGCCGTGGAAGGCTCAGGAATTTCTCACGAAACATTATCTCACGGGATGCTGTTGTATAACACCAAAACAATATGAGTAATTTGGATCGGAATGAAGCACGTTAGCTTTGTTCGTGGATACCAATTAAAGGCAAGCGAATAGTGTAGAAATCTTCATCATAGTAACCGAAACAGTCACCGAATTCAACGAAATGAATTCATTTGAATAAGTATTAGTTTTTCAGGAAAACATTTCATGCTATTCTTCACGAGAGGTTTGTAAATTTATTTGTGCAAAACTATTGGTCTGTTAATTATTTACTGTAAGACTTGTGAAAGCATGCGCAGCTTGAAGGTCTAGTTGACACAATTACCCTCAAATAGTCCAGACTGAGAGGTAATCGTGAAAACTTATCTACTTTCAGGAGATTAATCAAAAGGCTACCTACACACAGGCCACTGGAGTCAAAAGTGCAACATGTGATGGACTATAATAAAAAAACATATTTCATCATCAAAATGATGCACTCATTACCGATGAGACTGTGAAAAATCCTGAAGAATGAAGGCATAAAAAATGTTTACTAATGTGTACGACCATTCTGTTCTCAGTACCATTTCGGTTAATTCAATGTAGAAATTCCTGGTTTCGTTTAACTTGAGAGGCTCATATTCCGTTATAGTGACGGCCAACCTGAAGTGGAAGAAATGGAGTTTTGACCTTATTTTTAGCATATCGATTCACCACTCAGAAGCAGACCGCAAGGGTCACTGTCCTGAAACCTCACCACTACTAGCCTGTTATTGCAGACACAAGTTTATGTAGTTCCCTGATGTTGCTTTCATTTACGGAAACGAGAGGCGTTTGTCAGACTGCCGTATGAACCGGTTCCCAGAACACCTGTATTCTTGACCGGCGGTAGTGAAACGGTTCTCATGGTGGGCTTACGACACTTATGTACCGGGTCGAATCCATTGTCCTGCTGCCGATCACTGCTCAAAGGGGCCGCCTTTAGCAGCGCGCGAACCCCTTCCTGAAATAATGTGCTACAAATAATACAAAAGGTCAACGGTTGCGAAGATTCATTGAAGTTGGAAGTGAAAATTTATCTCGTCATATCAAGAAGCATGTTTAAACTGGTTTAGTCCAGACCTCATACTATCCATCAAGATATTTTATCCTAATTTCACCGAACAGTTTTTTTGTTTCCCATGCAAATAGGTTACCAGATCCCGCACAAACCACCACCTCCTAGACCCCACGCCCTCGGGACAATTGTTTGCCTACCTTCGATGCTTCATACAGTCGGTAAACTTGTTCCAATTACAAGTGCTGATGGACCTTAAATACACTCGTCCAGGGCCCATTTGTCGGCCCTATTCGCACATGTGGACTCTGATTCCTAACAGATTTTGTCTCTCACGTAACCGTTCTCCCTCGTCGTGTATCTGTGTTCACTGACCCACTGGAACCCACGACCCGTTCTGCTGTGAAGCCATAAGAGCCTGGGTTACTTGACGTAACTCGCTGTCTCTCTTCGCTTTGTCTGCGTGAATGATGGGACTTTGGCCATCCGTTTATGACCATGCCATTTTTTTCAAAGCCATAGCTGTTTTTTATTTGTTATTCTCTACGTTTGTGTCCCCTCAAGAAATTACTTCCCTTCTAACCGTGGATTGGTCAAAATGCTTTCCATAAATAGGGATTTTGTAAACCACTTGACTCGCTATTGCATCGATGTCTCGAGCGTTTCCTGTCTATTGTGGACTGGGTATTTTGGAGCTCTTGTTAGTCATCTCAATTATGCCGTAATTTTCCTCTTTATCCAAGGTACGTTATTGTTACTGTCCTAATGTGCACGTAGAAAAACGAGCTCTGTTCTCTGCCTTGGGACTCGGGTTTCGTTTACCGGTGAGCCATTCACTTACAGGACGACAATCCTGCACAACCGCCGTTTTGCCAGGAATCCTCTTTCGTCCTAATCGATGAACGTCATCGATCCGTTGTCCTATGTCTTGTCGTTCGGTGTACTCACGCTTTGACCTGAATTCCGGACAGTTGCTATGTGCTAGATCCTAGTGAAGATATAACTTCGGAGTGTACAAGTAGGAAGATGAGTAGGCAGAAAAGTATGTGGTACGCAATATATATATATATATATATATATATATATATATATATATTCACTAGAATCTAATTTGAATCGTCTGGAGTGTGAATGGGTACTCTTCATTGAAGAGCCCACAAATGAATCACAACTCTTCACTGAAGAGTATCCATTAACACTCCAGACCATTCAAATTAGATTCTAGTGAACATATAACATCGGAGTGGGCAAGCATAAAGACGAGTGGTCAGAGGAGTACCGGGTAAGCGTACCTGATGAGCGGCTACCACCGCGAAACCGGTTGTGTGCTTCCGGGGAAATTTTGTCCACACTTTTACATACTACTTACTATCAATATATATATATATATATACATATATGTATATATAGCACATACCATACTGTATATGCTGTACAGTGTGTAATGACCAATAGTGTCCCGATATTCATCGGGGAATAACAGTGAGCACTCTAAGTTCATTGAGGGCGATCCCATGAGTGGTAATAAAGTGTGAGCAGCTTTCAGGAGTGGATTTGTATCCCGCTGGTGACTGTTATCATTAGGAGCAAATCTATTTACGAGTTAAACAGTGTGCTCATTGAAACCAGTTGGACCGACATTAGTGGTTATGCAGTTTTTCTCACATGGGTGAAGCTATGGAGTTTGACAGTATTGTTTGTAATCATTAGTTATAATGCAAGAACATAAAAATCGTTTGTCTTGAACAGCATGTGAAGTGAGGAGATTTCAATTCTTTAGCTCCAGAGTCAAACCACCGGCATTGAGAACTTTTAAAAAATAAGTTTACAAAGTAATTTTCCACACATTCTTAACTCTCCTCTCATCCCTCATCATGTATGGTGGGTTAGCACCAAAAGAATTGGATAAAAAACAGTAATGTTAATTTTTCGTATCTTCAGTAATGGGGCTCATCTGAAATAAGGCATGAAAAATTCGTTTATCGACGAATCACGTCTTTGCATTGATTGTCCACGTACTACAGTAGGAGTTACTAGATGTACGTGGGTGAGCTGAAGATGCATTTGATTCGTGCATGTTTGCGAACATATCTGTCCATGATCTGGAGCAAAATGGCTGTGAAGGTGAGAACAAATTAGGGATAATAGTGCGTGGGATTGCGCGTATAATTCAGGGTATGTGCAAGAAAGACAGCGTGCACAGATGTGTGTATATGTCTGATCGATAGTCTGCTTGAATTGGTAAGCCAGTTCAAGTGAGCGCGCCCGTCGAGACGTACAAGCAACAAAATGAACTGATTATACTCGAACATGAGATAGTTCCGATTTGTGTAGTATTCAATTCTAGTTCTGTATTGACTCTGTTATTTTTATATGGAATGCTACTCAAGACCTTAGGTCTAAATCTGAATTTCTTTCGATGTTCCCATCTATCACTTATTTTATTCTCTAGGCACTCCTATCGTCAAACCAGAAGGAACACCGTCGGACCACGGAGTCGCCCTTGGTACCAATTTTGATACGAATCACTTCTGTCTGCATCGACAGACAGGGATGATCGTAATTTGAAACTTTGTCGTAAACAGATGTAGCCGAAAAACTGACAAACTCGCTTTTGCAACCAGCCTTTTCCATGAGGAAATAGAGAGGAGAGGCAAAAGTTGCAAAGCCACATTATCATTCAGTTTTGAAGAGAAATTTTTTTTCTGAGTAGTGTTATAAAGGACAACCCTCGTCTGATTATCCCAGTTAGGAAGACAACACGAGTCACTGGACTAGAACTATTTACTGAACTCTTTTTGGCAATGATTTTACACGGCAAGGGAATGCGCATACAAATTGACGAAAAAAAGCTTGGTTGGATGATGCTTCGGAAGGTAACACAAAGGCTGGCCATTCACATGCGGCCCGGTAAGCGTGGACAGATATGGGCTAGGGCGTGAAGCGGACTGATCTGCCCTCTCAGTACAAGAAGCAAACAATGCTAAACTAGGCTATCGATTTCTACTTTTATTGCCGTGGTGATTTCCTACTCCCCATCCATCTTACTCTGTTTGATGTAACATTACACGTAAATAGCACACCAATCTAAAATAGTCACTAGCAGATAATAAAAAAACACTGTGCGGATTAAATTGATTCACTGTTTAGTTATTGGCTTCACTGATGATTTACACAGTCGTTTTGCTTTAACTGCACTCTTATGTGAAATAATACTGTTAACCAGTCCCATTTTGATATGCTCTCCAGTATGAATCTGTCGATTTCGTTAGAATAATATTGCACAACAAGCATTGTCATGGGATTTCCATCTCCTACCCATATCTGTTTTTACCCGACTCGTTCTCTTATCAATTGTTCCGTCCCTCGACTATTAACGCTTGTGACACATTCACTATCCCCGCAGAATCAAAACTCTATTCCTCATTGGAAACCACGGAACCACTGTGCGTTAGTTTCATCCTTGTTAAGAACCATCAGCAGAAATGCACATCCACCAAGCCCTCACTGGGGTTGGAAACCGGGGTGAACGATTATCACTCGCCCAACTAGTCACTAGGCTATCCGAGCTGACTCACAAGGGTTTTGAAACATTGGGGCCCCTTTATCCAATTCATGAGAAAAGAGGGAACACATAAGTCACGAGATGCAAGCATTTCATTTACTCTTGTCAACAGCGGACTTTAAATGTGTCAGTATGTATACATGGTACAGTAGAGGGGGGGGGATGCAACAGTAAAGTGGGCACGATCGAAAGTTCTTACAATACGTACGTTGGGGAAAGTGAAATCTGTCGTGTTAATGCCGAGGCAAACAAACATTTTAGGTCTATCATTTTTGTGTACAGTGCTGGCTGATGCTTCATGATTAGAATAGCTTCACTGAACGCGAATAGTTTCGATGTTGGATTACTCAGCAATGCTCTGAAACATTGGGTCAGGTCAACTTTGTGACCTGATGCAATCAAGTTTCCTGCAATCGAAGAATCTGGCGACTTCACGTTTTTGTGTATCGTCCCAGAGGGTTGCGTCGTCAAGTCTGACAGCCATTTGGGTATTTGTTCTGACACTCGTTGAGTCAAGCAACGATCCGTCCTGCCAATGTATACGTCACCGTAACTGCAAGTGAACTGATAGACGATATGTGAGACACTGGGATCAGCAAGACAATGTGAGTGATTTTGAAAAAAATTACCTTTTGGTCGTCTGCAGAAAATGCAATTGCGCCGCTATGTATGTGTGCCTTGGAGCTAATTTAAGATTACAATTTATTTGATTAAATAACTGATTTCCGTTAAAAGATAAAGAGATAAAATCTTGCTTCTTCTCGACCCTCATTGTTTTCTCGCTCACAAGTCTCGGCTTCTGATGTTGTCTGATAAAGTTTTCTGTACAACCGTTTGCCAGCAGCGTTTCTTTTATGAAATCCTCTTCGTTTTGCACGTGATCTTCTCTACTGATTTTCCGGGCTCTGTTGAAGAGAGTTCTGACCAATCCACGTTTGTAAGCCACTGGAGTTAAAAAAGTTGCGAATGGTATAAAGCCTTCTTCATTCGTAGAAATTAAAATATCATCCACGTACCGTCTGTAAAATAGAAATTGGGAAATATTATCACAGAGCTGTTTTTCGATCATACCCAAAATACATCTGCCAAGATCGGTCACAAAAGGCTTTCCATGGCCAGACCATCAGTTTGTTTGCAAGTTTTGCCCCCAAAATTAAACCGAAAGTTTTCTACGCATAAAAGCATGAGTTCTTTGAGGTATTCAACGGAAATAGGCAAATAAAAGTTGAGCGAAGAAATAATATCACACAGATAATCTACTGCCTCACAAAGAGATATCTTCTTTAAAAGCGACTAGACATCGACGGAATACATTTTATCCGAACTCACTGAAATACTGTTTAGCAAATTCGCGAGTTCAAATGAGTCTTGTAGACAAAAAGGTGTTATATGTTTCCGAAAGGCGCAAGAATCTTGACGGGCCACCGGGAAAGTTTGTGACAAAGGTTTGTTGAAAATTGACATGTAATAATGTAACCCCTTTCCGTCATTGACTTTCCAAGGGTAACCCATTGACCGCACAGCCATCGAATCCTGCGATGGACAACGTCGCTGTAGGATTCTTAAGATTTGTCAAAGGCAATGTGGTATGAGCAACCGACAGAGCTTAGCTACTTGAAGAGCACGAGTAGTTACTTGTGACTTTAAGTGGTAATTAGGCTTGGAAAATGAATGGTCTCGTGGTTCTCGACGGCAAGTTTAACTCTGCTACTCCATGATAAACCATCCAAGACGGACTGTATGCCGATGAGTCTGTGAAAAATCCTGACGAATAAAGGCAGACCACATGTTCACTAATGTGAATGACTTTTCTGTTCTCGGTAATACATCGAATAAGTCGATGTAAAAAAACCTTTTATTCTCCTAGAGAACCATGCCTCTTCAAGGTTGCGGTCAACTGTTACTGATCAGTATACGGTTTCGTCTGTGTTTTAGCATATTTTCTCATCGCTTACAAGCAGACCAAATGGGTTATTGTCCTCAAATCTAGCCACTGCTTGCTAGTTATTGTACATGTAAAAGTATGCAGTTCTGCGGTACTGCTCTCTTGTACGAGCACAAAAGTGCTCATCGGACACGTGTATGCATCAGTTAAGGCAACACCTGTATATACTCCAGATGTTACGAATTTCATAAATACCTACCTCGGTGAAGTTAGTTCTGATAGGAATTTCACAGGAGGGGAGATAGTTATGCCCGGTTAAAATAGCCGAATATACTACGCAGGCAATGAATCAGTAACCCTCTCATTCTTGGACATATTACTGCTCGGCCTTGCCTGAGCCCGGACAGTATTTATTGACCGATATTGCTACTTATCGGTAAGGCTTATTCGCTTGCTCCTGAACCCTCAGTTAATTACTTATGACTTATTCAGTTGCTTATGAGCTTGAGTGCTTGCTTGCCCGCCTGTCTGCCTGCTCATCAGCTACGGCCGAGTTTTGTTTCTGTTATTACAAATAAGTTGGACGCAAAAGTTACACCTGCTACTGCTGGTAATTACCTACGTAATCTCCGTAGGTTACAGAACTGTCGTTCCACCAGATAATCAGTTTGGCTCTACAGTAGTTTGTACTCAGGTACCTGTTAGTTGCTTAAAAACCGCGAACACATATCACTGAGCACTGAACACGTAAATTGATTTAAGTCAAAATTACGAAGAACTGCCGTGTTGTTTATTTGACATACTCCTAGCAGACACTTTTAAGATTGAAAAGAACTCGAATAGCCGAATACCAAGAACCACCGTTACCTTTCCGATTAAAGTGAATATGGTAAACATCAGTATAAGTAATAAATAGCCCATGCAATAAACACATAGCTGTCTCAGCATCCACGATTGGTTACTCTACTTTCTGTTGTAAACCTCATCAACGTCCCTTCAAAATTATTCTCAACATCAACTCATTTTACTCAAAATTTGCTGCTCTAGAGAATCATCCTCTAGGATTAGAGACAACACGTTGTGCTTCACTGTCGTTTATTCGTTTTCATGAAAGCTGGCAAAGCTCATGTTGGACTAGGAAACGCAGGCGAGCCGGTTGGCAGACTGCTCTGAGTCGCGCAACTCCGAGGAAGATGACAGTTCCCACATTGGTCAGTACTAACTTTCGGTCCCTGTTTGGGAAGATGTCTTTCCTAACAAACGTCTTGAAAGTTTGGATTAACAGGAACACCTATGTGACTTCTATACTAGAGTCTTGGTCAAATGAAAGTATTGATGACAAACTCATTCTCCTTGAGAACTTTGAGTGCTTTCATCAAGACGAAAAACAGTGCAAGAAGAAGATAAGTGGTGGTGTGATTACTCACATCAATTCCGAATGGTCTGGCAAGTCTGAATTTATTTTTACTTTCTTCTTTAAGGGAGCTGACGAAGTGGTTGTCAGATGTCACCCTTAATTACCGGCTTTTCGAGGCATTATGATAAGTAACTTGTATATAGCTACGTTTTGCTCCCACAGGGACATCGACCTGCTCTGCGACGCTTTTATACCCGTCCTGGATACCTAAATGTCAGACTGTTTATACTCTGTTGTCGGTGATTTTATTCATGCTCCCACGCAGCCCCTACTTGCTTTTGGTTTAAGTGACCTCTGTCTTATCCCAACTAGAGGGAAAGCTGTTTTAGACAGAATTATCACAAACCACCCCGATCTTTTTCACGTACAACTAAAAGCTCTTGTTTCAGCGAGTGATCACGCTCTCATTATAATCGGACCCAAAGTTTGTTCACGTTCAGCGTACTGTTCACTCATCAGGACAAAGAAACTAAAGATATCCTCTATAAATCTCTCACCTACCTACATTACCCTTCTTCAGAGATCCATTTCCATTGTTACTTCGTGGTTTCCCTTCGAACGCTCTCTTTGCCTGATAGACTTATTAACGAAGATACTGAGTGAGGTATTTGATTCGTGTTGTCCTATAGAGACTGTAAGTTTTAAAAATGGCAGAATAGCTCCTTCATTGCTGAAATCTCTGAGGAAGCAAACAGAAAGTGCCTATACACTACACGACCAGGCTTCGGTGAAATTACACTCCATCCTGATCAGTCAAGAGATTCGACGGCTCAACAAGACATTTTTGCCCACCAGTTCTTTTGTACCACCAATAGCAAACTTCTCTGGCAAGGAATCCGGCTTCTGTGTGAACAGCCGGCCCGATGAAAGAACTACGACATAGAGGCCGACAGTCTGAACGCGACGTTTATTCATCCTTCATCGGAAACCCTGCCATCTTATTTTTCTTCTGTTTCCTTAGATGTACAGTCATATTCCTCAAAAGTCTTCAAGCTTCTTCGAACCTCAAAAACAGCTTTCGCTTTGGGTCCAGACCGGTTACTCTTCACAGTTCTCAAATTTGGAGCACGTCAGCTATCCGAAATCATGACTTCCCTTGTTAATCAATCTGTTGATGTTGGTGCCATTCCCGCCTCCTGGAAACCCGCGGAAGTGGTGCCTATTCCCAAACACTCCAAGTCCAACATTTTCTCGACCCGCTTTCGTCCAATTGTCATCACTTCTTCCGAGATCAAGTTGACCGAGTACGCTATCTTAATGCGACTCTGTTCCTCTTTTGCTGTTCCAAATCGCCCCCAACAGCCTTCGTACAAACCCACCAGAAGCACTTTGGATACAGTTGCTTCACTTTGCCATTTCACTTCAAACAACTTAAACCTTTCTATGAGTTCCGCCCGATATATTTTCCTCGAATATTCTTCCGCATTTGATCCGGTTCCCCGTTCTCTACTACTTCAAAAATAAGGGTCCTTTGGCTGTTTCACCTCTTTACTATCGTGGTTGAAAGATTACTTTTCCAACAGAACTCAAAGTACTAGAGCTGGTGCTAGTTTATCGGGTCCTTTGATTAGTAACTCAGGTGTTCTTCAGAGGGCCATTCTTTCGCCCTTTCTCTTCACTACCTATACTAGTGACTTGACCACTGCACCACGCGCACAACTTTTTAAGAACGCTGATGACCTCGTGCTCTTCCAGCCAATCTTCAACCAATAAGATTTCAACTCTTTTCGGAGAGCTAATATAAAATTCAGAATCCTTCGTACCATTCTGAACTACATCTCAACATTTCAAAATGTTTTCAGTGTACTTTCTCTCTTTCTCGTTCGTTTTGTCCCAATGAGCAATCAATCATCAACTGTGTCCCAGTTCCCAGATCTGACTCGGTCAAATACTTAGAAGTCAATCAGCACCAATTTACCATTGTCTTCTCAGATTCTTGATTGTGTTAAAAAACTGCGTAGACTGTCTTTCCAAATTCGTAGGCTAAGGCAGTTTGGTGCCACACAAGCTGTTATTCTTTCTTCTGTCCATCAACGTGTTCTACCAGTCTTACTCTAATTCTCTTCAGTAGTCTTTCCTGGTCTACTTAAGAAAGATTTTATCTTTCTACTCCGCGACTTAGCCACTATCAGTAGTGTCTCTTTGATTTCCATGCACTGTCTTATCTCCGAAGTTTGTGATTTGCATATTACAGCCTGTGAAAAGTTCGCGAAGAAGATTCTTGCTGACCCCACCGATCCCCTTCACAATTTCCGGATTTGGACTTATTCCACCCCGCATAAATGCCTATCGTATTGCTACATAGCCTTGCTAAACATGTGTTCTGGTTGACAAAATAAAAGTGACAGAGGAACTTCGGACTATCCTCCGTGGCTAACCAGTTTTATTTCTAAAGTACCTATTTTTAATGCGTATTTCGAAGTGGCATTGGTCAGTTTTCCTCCTTTTGGCTGAAATGTGAGTTTTTATTAACTTGCTTAGGTCTTCAGTACCTTTAAATACATTACAAGCAGCACTAACTTAGACAGACAGGACATTCATGCTACCTCCAGCTGTATTTACCAGTTTCAGTGTACCTGTGGTATAAGGTACGTTGGAAGAACGGAAAGCAGTCTTTCTCTCAGAATTCGCGAGCACTTCCAGAGCAACTAGGGTCTTCATGGCGGAAAATTACCACCTAGTGTAGTGGCATGTAGTCTGTTAGAAGCAGGTAACCAGGTTGATCCAACTATTGCATTCAGGATCATCAGAAGGCCGAAAAATCGAAAATTGCTAAAGCCCCAGAGGACAGTAATTAATCACTGAATAAAGCCTGAGCATTGTATCCAAAAGACTTTTAATATGCATATTTTCTTCCATGGTCGTCGCGTATGACCACATTGGGCGTTGTCACCTGTGGCGTGCCTGTATGCTGAGATTAGGCGAGACGATTCACTGTGACCAACTCACTCAGGCGGCTTTTTGTGTCACAGTTGGTTGAGTCAACCTTTAGACATCGGACCAGGAAAATGAACACCAGAAGACAATAAGTGGGAACAGTAGATGTTTGCGTAATATGCTGTTATTATACGTTCCCATTTTGTCGTCTTCTCTAATTACTTGGAGCAGGTGAAACCTTTCATTCTCGGGTACCCACTCTTTCTTCTGATTGCATATTACAGCCCACCACCCCCATTTTGATGTTAATTATGACTCATGTCTTAGCTCAAATAAATCTTTGGGAGATAATGAAGTGACACATTGTCAACAGACGGAGAAGGTTGTTCAGTAGACAGCACAAAGGTTTGGCGGGCAGCCATCACCTATTCGCCTGTCCAGAATGGAGGACAAGATTTGGAGCGAATGGAGCTGATCAAAGAATCAATCAGATTCCAGCAGTCATCTGGACCGAATGAACCAACTGGGTTTGTTCTCAGACTAACTACCCAGAAGAGCTGCCTGAGAATAACGTGTGAACCAGTAAGTGTGCGGTCTAAGATATGGCTGTAACCACCATTCATTGTATACAAACTGTCGTTTTTGTACTAATAACTCTATATGATTCGAAGGTAGAAAGTTATCCTCAACAGGGCCAGTAGGATAGATTAGAACACTATTTTACTTTCGTTTGCTTATGTGAAATTGCCTATCGTTTGAAATTTGTGTATTTGTATATCACACACATTTTCAAATGATTGAGAGCGTGAGAGACTGATGGCCAGTATACCGATTCTGAGTACTTTGTTCTTCTATTTCCTCTAAAATAAGTCTAGGGAAAAGGAGGTTTCCCATACATCCGAAAACGTTAAGATTACTGAATACGAAGTGCAGACGAAACCGATTCCTGTGCCTTCATTCGTTAACAAATTATATTAAGTTATTCACAACAAACTACCCAGCCAAAAAGTTCCTGACTTTCATGGAGAGGAATGCATCCAGTTTCCGTCTGTGTACACTATGGATGCTTTGTGTACACCCGTATGAACAAACAGATCCACTACGAAGCCGAGAGTATTTTGGAGATAACCGGAAAATGTAACCCTCAAGTTTAACCTTTAATGAAGCTGTTCGTGATTAGGTCTGGGGTGACCATTTCGGTGACTGATTTACCTGCTATTACTGAAAATGGAAGGAGATGGATTTGGGCTAAGATATGCCCAGAATATATGGCCATTATTCTGTGTTGGAAACGACTTCCAGTCACAGATTTAAATGGAGCGTTCAGAAACAGGTTTTCACAATGTATCCTGAACCATCTGGTTGCACTTGTACGTGCGCCTACCGGTTGTATGAAAATCACACTGACTACAGTGACTATTGACCATTCAACAAATTAACACAATCCATATGGTGCCTGAAAAAGTCAATAAGTTACATGTAGTCTGCACAGTTGCCGTAGTCACACCGAGAGTAAAGGTATCCCGGATGTCACAAACAAGGGTTACCAAAATAGATAGTTCAGGACTCACGAGACCTTCAGCAAGTTGGAACCAGTGCTTGAATCTTCTGATACTAAATGTTCGCCGTAACGAGTGCGCCTTTTTCAGCGTAATTTTATTACGTTGATACTCATCTATTCTTGATCCGATTCTGAATATCTTTTATATTCATAAAACTAGCGTCCTGAATTTAGTACCATAATATATATATATATATATATATATAATGGTATTGGCTTTATTTAAAACCTCACCGGTCACGATGTATACTGGTTGCATCAGAATGTCCCAAACCCTAGGTTCTGTGTCCTTTTAAACAGTGACCCCCTTGTTTTCGGTAAAAGACAGTGAAACATGACACACCACACCGCTTACAGATGAGTTTATATCATCATCAAGTGGTCAGACAGAAAAATGTTCTCGCCCGTGAATACGGAAGGGAATTCGTTGGTGAGCACGGTTTTGCATGTGTTATTCATCAGCGCTTAGACAATTCGTTGTTGGTACAGTTTTTGATCCTATTAGTTTTCATTGGGTCAAAGATATTCTCACTCAACAAGACCCGTCTACTGAGAGTAAATAAAGACGAATAGTCCGAAGTTGGAAACATTTTCCTTTTCATAGTATGTCTAATAACTATCCAGTTAATGCGAATGCAGGGTTTAGAGCTGTTATGTTTACTTTGACGTGCCTTTCAACAGCCTGAAGATTTACTGCCGCCCACCTCATAAACTAAATAGATCTTTTTATCTTGGTTGACCCTAAGCTTAATTTCACACGTGTTCCGTGATGTATCACATCATAGGTTTGTTTCAAATTGTGGACGTCACCCGTCTGCTCCTTGCTTCCAGATCAGGACCGGTTATGCTCGAACTATCAATCAGGTGACCCTCCACCCGTTCTGCGGATGTACGCGTCAAACGACCGATACACAATTTATTAAGTGCATTGAGCTTTGTCATGGTTAGACGACGGCTGTTCCACTTGTTCTCTATTTAGCCCATTACTTTTGGAGTGAAAGAAATGGTGAATCCAAAGTAGATGAAACTAGATAAAGGTCTGAAGTGCCTGAATAATAAGCTATGGTTCCTGAGTTGTTGTTGTTATGAATACATACAACAATGCAGTCAGTTTTTGGTGGGAAAAGAATGACCTTTCTAAAGTCACTGGTGGTATAAGGGTAAAAATTTCTCAGATATCCATTGAAGCTATCGGCTTTTGGGACGAAATTCCATTCTTTATCCAATTTCTTACTTGAGTAGGTTTAGTTACCCTGTGGATCGGAATTCGGATAAGAATTGTTTGGACACTGATTGGAAAAAAATAGTAAGACATGAATGCCATTCGAGCTTTCTATTCTCACCATCAGTTTTTTCGTAATTTGTCGATTCGTAAAGTACTGTCAGTGTTGGGGAATGTTTATCGTTCGTGTGCTCAGAAAGAAGAGGAATGAAAAACTGGATGTCCATGGGGCTGAAAACTCATAAAACTTTCCTTTTGACAACAGTGTGTACTAGAATTGGTCTACATGACTAGGCTATTGATTTTGCTGAAATATACTTTAGTGTTGGCTGCTACAGAAAGTGTGTGGCAGCTAGGGAGATGATTGTGCTGAGTAAACAAGTGACACGTACAGTTTGCTCGATGAGACAGAAATCAGCGTGGGAGCCAAATGTCGCAAAAGAAACCCAAAATTAAAAAACTGATTTTTAATAAGTGATAGATCTAGACTTCCCTCCGGACGACTGGAAAAACGAATTTTCGATACTTAAGCGGAAGAATCTCAATACCCACTGATCGGAACGCTTACCGTGAAAAGCGATGGTAACGGGTTGCGAGCGTGGAGACAGATTGCTTGTCCACTGTTATCAATCCAGATGCCAAGGAAATCACTAAAATCAGCCCCTAAAGGTCTCGTTTTGAGTAAAATTCAAAAAGCTATAGAGTTGAAAAAGGATGACAAGAATGTCCTCACCAGAAGTCATGACATGCCATCAACTGATCGTGAATTATAAGTAGTGACCGAGCCTGATCTCGTAGTTCATTTCTTAAAGGATCACCTGATTTTACTCTAGGCGAATGCCAAAAAGGAAAAAAACAGATCATAACAACATAAGTTTGAAGAGACCAAGCAATAACGCAGCACTGTGCTGTTCATGTCACGGATGAGTTTGCTGCAAATCAGATGCTGTTTTTTGGAAGTAAGTACACCCTGAACGAAGTTTTCGTATGTGAACAACAGCAATGGAGATACACGTAACAAAATCACTTCCCTACCACACGGAGGGACTGAGAAACAGTCTCTTTTGGTTGGTACAATCTAGGTTTTGCATAAACAAATAGAGCGGAAATATCAGAATTTCTGGGTTGCGTTTCTTGGGTAAAGCATACTGTGCCTTTTTGATCACCTTGCTTCTACGGGAAAAAAGTTGATGGCAGGATTTCATAAGTTTGGAATTTAGCGTCTTGAGTCACAACCGACCCCACTTGGCTTTGAAAGAAAGGCAGCGAAAGTTGTATGGCCCGCTCTCGTTGTTCGGAATCAAAGATGGCATGGTCACTTTTGTTTGAATTTTATGTTGATTTGCCTTCCAGTTGGTGTTCTGATCCGTACAGACCTTTCAGTAGTTCTAAACCACCATTCACATGAATGTGTGCACATAACCGAGAAGATAACGGTAAATAGTGTAGTTTTTTGTTCACATGAAATTTCGAATGAGAATCAGGTATGCGACAATGAACAGCAATTGAAGTGAGATCGTACTGGGTTGTAGGAAAGCGTGCTTACGCGGATTACCTGGAACAAAAGTAGTCTGGGAGCAACCAGTGTGGTTCAGTGAACATTACCTTTCTGGGATTGGTTTTCTCACCAACCTCCGTGTTCTGTTAGCTGGTTCCCGCGGGCAGCCGTGGTAAATGATTTCCACTTCGTCACTCTTGTCGATCCAACACTTCAGCCTAATCTACAGTACAAAAGCCAAATAAGGGAAAGTATGCTGCAGTATGCTCTGAATGAAAATGTAAATTTCCAGAAGCACCAAAATTTTCTTTTACGCAAGTTGTGTCCCTGTCAGGATGGCCTAAGTGGTGTGGCTTTAGCTAATACGGTTGATTGGATTTTACCCGATTTCGTGAACAGTCCACACATGAGCAACCGTACGCTAATCTTGAACCATCTTGGTTTATTTGGTTGACCCACCGTGACACTTTCACTGACGGGTTCAAGCACCGAACAATAGAGGAATACTACAATATTCTCGGTGATTACAACTGAAGACAGAGTGATAAACAAGCTTTTTGCGAATTTCATTAACCAGTCAAATGCTGCATGTATGTACTGTTCAGATAAAATAAAACGAAACGTAAAAATGATGGACAAAACTACTGATTTGACGAAATTGAAAAAAATCTTGTTGCTCCTTTATTCGTTTACAGTAGCATCCCTATAAGTTTTTATTTACTTTATCGTTCGATTGTGCTTTTTCAAATTCCGAAAGTCTATTTTATTCGATAACATTGTTTTCGACCCTTTTTGTGAACCTATTCTAAGACAAGCTTCACTTGTCACAAATCGATTTGTTTGGCATGCAAATTTATGTTGGACTCTCGTGATCCGAACACATCTGACAAATCAGGTTTGCGGGGCTTGTTCAATCAACACTCGCATTCGTATAAAGTACCACACAAGCAAGTAGATACACACACACACAAGCATACTTACACATGCAAAAATTCTGGAGCACTTAGAAATGTTTATTCTCGGTAGTTGTATTGACAAGACTCAGCTAATTTACCGGTGGATTGGGATTTGACCTTTATGATCTTCTGACTCACTTTATTCCGGTGGCTGCTCATTCGCATCCACGGTGAAACTTTCTACAACCTGGGCTTTCCATTAGCATCAGTTTTTTGCCTTTTGTCTGATTGTTTTGGTGATTCATAGTTTGGATTTTATTCCGTCATGGTTCGTAAAATCAGTGTTCGCAGTTCCGAGATGGCAGAGAATAAGAAGCAGGATGCAATCGCGGTGACTATGGAAGCGTTGGAGTTGTACGACATCGAGAAGAATGTCGCGGCTCATGTGAAAAAGGTGTTTGACAAAAAGTACGGCCCAACCTGGCACTGCGTGGTTGGGTATCAATTTGGCAGGTAAACTACTCACTGAAAATCTGGATCCTGTTTTTTTTGTATTTACTTATATCGGCATATGATCTGATCAAAAATAAAATCCGTACCGACTAAGATATATGTGGAGTTGTTTTTATTTTAAACTTGAAGGAGGCGTTATCTTACCTATATCGTACACTAACCAGCTCTGATCTTAGGCATGGATTTGTAACCTTATATGTCTGAACACGTTATGATGATGATGAGGAGGAAGATTTGGATGATAATTCGGATGGTGATGATGATTCGAATGATGATGATGATGATGATGATTCGGATGATTCGAATGGTGATGATTTGGTTGATTCGGATGATTCGGATGATGATGGTGATGTTGATGATGAAGATGACGATACCGAAATTGATGAGTCAGATGATGATGATCAAGATTAGGTTCCTGTTGACCATAGTGATTATGATGCAATCTGACCGGAATCGTTTTCATGGATTTTTCGCTGCTTTTGCAACTAATATGTATCACAGAGGTTGCTTTGCAGTGCACGGTAACCGGAGTCTTACACCTTGAGAATTTTCCAAAAGGTTTTAAGTGAAAGAGAATATTTGCAAAGTTGAGTAAATCACTTGTAGATAATAAAAATTTGTTACTGGTCGAGAAGAAATTTCTCTAATTTATCTTCAAATAGCCTCATTGGATATATATATTCCGATTTAGAATACCTCATATGTTGCGGAAATGAAAATTTTGCATGGTATTAAGACTGGGATTTGCAAATGAAACCAGGCTGCTCCCTCAACCTTCTGAATCTTATGAACCTCAACACAAATTTGAATAACTCGTGTATATAAGGTGAAAATGAATGAGATTCCAATCCCAAATAGCTAGCTGGCTTTGTGTTTGGGAAAGCCTATTTATTGTTGTATCATTCCTGAATCTGGTTCAGAGCTCACCGTGAAGCTCATTTTCGGTTATCAGCGCAAGTGCTTTTGTACACAAGAGAAAAAACACTATATTAAAACAAAATTCACGACACAAAAACGTTCCTATAGGCATCACGTGAGATATCAATCGTATGGTAATTAAATATTAAAATGTTTCGACTGAGCTGCATCGAAACAGTCGAGTCAGTTCACGCAGCTCACACAAGCTTTTTCAGCGGAAAATATATTAGAAGAATTCCAAATTGCTCCAGTCTGTATATTAGGTATACATTTGAAAATGGTAGGTAATTCCAATGCACAATATTGGCTTTCACGCCTTTTTTTAGTCCTTCGCTGATTGACTGACCAGTACAAACTATTCCCGTTAACTAAGACATAATAAACGTTGATCTTATTACATTCATTTTCTTCATTGAATTGGATGCAGTGATGGAAAATGTTTTGGCAGTGCTGGGGTTATCTAAAGAAAAATCTAATCTTGACACAGATCCTGTCTACGCAGTGATCTATTCGAGTAACTCCTAGGAATTGTGAAGCATACCAAGTTTCTTATTTATCCTCAGTCATTTGAAGTTGAACTAGGGTCATACAGGGAGAAACACAATCTTTAACCCAACCATAGACATTGAGTGATGGTCACCCTGATTGATTTTACATCTATTGCGATCAACTTTTACAAACCAAATTTTAACATTTTTGGCTTGAAGGAGGTCTTTAGGAACTTGCGTGGACGGTAGTCACGAAATTCACCAGCAGAATCAAGGCACCAAATGGAAGTTACCGGTGCTTCCACGGTTTACCAGTAATGTGCTTTGAATCGTTTTACGCAACGTGAAATAGTCTACTACATGAATAAAAATGGATGGCATTGGTTTCGAAGTGAATACTCTTTTTGTGCAAATCAATTGACGTGAATACCTAAGGACCTTTTCTGAGGAATCTGGAGTAAAACGTTGGGCATCTAAACTCAGTCCCAGCTAAGATTTCAAACATCTTCAGTCAGCATCTTGGGCCTACATTACTGATCACCTGCGGAGTGCATGATATCTCTGTTCCTTGCATTACCATTTGAAGATAAAGGATGAACAAATCCTGAGTATCACCCGAAGGATAGCAACAGGTTTACGTTCTGTGATTCAAAGATTTCCCCCAGTTGATTTAGACCTTACCGCAGACTGTAGTCATGGAGAATCTAAATAACCGTGAGTCTCTTACGTAGATATCTACGTTCTTCGTCAAAAGATGTAAAATCCATAACGGTGATGTCGTGCGTTATGAGAAAGTCTATTCAATAACGCGATTGCCGCCAGAAACAACGTTTTTACAGCCAGACTTTTAAAGGCACTTTGGTGAGTTTTACAACTTGTGTGGTTCACACCAAAATTGTTCACGGTTATCGTTTCCAGATTACAGAAATATTAAAAAGGCAACAAAACAGCGTGGAGAACAAGCTATGTTCAGTTATTCGTACTCATACAAATACATGACTTTAAATATGAATCAAAACAACGAAAGGAAATGATCAGCTTAGTGTCTGTGCATGTGCATGTGTGTGTGTGTGTGTGTGTGTGTGTGTGTGAAACTGATCATGGGGAAGAATGTCCGAGTGGCTGTACACGCTTTCGGGACCAAGAAGTAGGCCAGAGAAGCTTAAATGCTTGCACAAATTGTTTCTGAGCGCACAGGGGAAGATTCTAGAGTCCAACACTCACGGCTTCGGCTGTGGCTAACATTCGACACTTGACAGGTCTTGATTGCTTACCCCGGACTTTGTAAATGGTGCAAAAAGCGTTTATCACCTCTACGGAATGATATGACTCAACAAGGTGTGAACACAGCACCCGTAATTGTCTAAATTACTTCTGCGTGCAACCAAGCAGGGTGGTCTTCACGCACATGTTCGGGTACGCATTCGGTCGTGCGGCCAAAGTACCTGGTTCCACAGGAACAGTCGAACGAATACACAGAAATATGCTGCAGAATGTAGCCCATTATTCTTCAGTCGAAAACACACGATCGGTTTGGAGTGGAAAGTAATTTGTAGGTGTGCAGCATGGAACGTCCTATTGATTGCTCCTGTTAGTCTTCGTTGAATAATTTCATTTTCCTCACCTTCTTTGAATAGCAAATAGGCATATACTGACTTCTCTTCTACCACCACCTGTTTTGGCTTGTCTTCATATAGTAAGATTGCCTTGTCAATAAACCTTTCAGAATAACCGTCTTTCAGGGGAACTCCTCAGAAAACGAAGTTTACTTTCCATAGTGTCTTCCGTGCAGATTTTCCTTGCTCTATTAACCAAGCAGCGTACTAGATTTCTCTTCACTTTGAGTGGTATGAAACTGTGAAAACGAATGTAATGACAGTTCTAAGTTGCTTCTCTATGCGCTGACAAATGAAAGGAACCATCAATTTGACGGCTTACACAAACATATAAGTAAGGAAGTCTGTTTTCCTTCTCAGGTTCCAAAGTGAATGAACATTTTGAATGGGCTTTGTTAAAACCGTTAAGTCGTACATTCATATTACCTTTGGCTTCTACCATGTAATATTTGAGTGCTGACTTAAGTTGTATATTTGCTAGTTTTGTCATGGAAAAATCAGCAAATAAGGAACCCAAAGGTGAACCCATTGTCACCCCGTACTTCTGACGAACTGAAGCTGGATATTTTGAGCGCAGGTAAATAGTAATCTTTTCATTTCATCTAACGAGATGCCGGGATCGATACAGCTCTTCTGCATGTATTCACATAGATAGTTGGTGGTTTCGGAAATCGGGATATTGGTGAACCGTGAGGTAATGCCTAGCGAAATCTTTTATCTGCCTTCCAAATCTAGATTTCTCATAGTCTCTACAAAATGAAATGTGTCTCGTAGGCTGTGTCTGTGAATCATGACTATTACCGATTCTAACAATATAGCCAACCACCTCGCTACTGCGTGATATGGCGAATTGCACATATTCAACATGGGTCTCAAGGTGACACCTTCTCCGTGTACTTTTGGTAGGCCTTACAACCTAGGAATCGTCGTCCCAGTTGGTAGTATCCTTTCACAGGTTACCGCATCGATCATATCTTTCTGTTTCAATGATTTCACTCTCGTGGAAATCGACTTTTTTTATCTGAATCGTCCTGTCCTTTTCAGTGGGGTCTTTGTAAACTTAGAATCATCATTCAATATCGTCTTCATCATCTCTATATAATCCGACTCATAAGGTATTACAATACCCGCTCCCTTATTTGGTCTTGGTGACATTATTTTTCTGTTATCTTGAAACACTTTGAGACGGTTCAGGTGCTCTAACGTTAGTGATCCTTTCGTCGATGGCCTATTTTCACGATATTTATAACACGCGTTCACAACTGTGGATTTAAGCTTCTCTAACTCCTGTGAGGAGGACGGAACGAGACCGGATAGTTGATCAAATTCATCCTCCATATTCAATTGTTTAGTTTTATTGGTTGGACAGCAAAACTTTGGTCGTAACGGCAGCTCCTCAAGTAATATCTTATCCAGACTTACAGACGACAAGTTATGAACGAATCTTCTCGGATCTGAAGGAAACTCGCCAACCGGTTTGCTCGGGTTGGAGCGTTTTCGTAATCTGGCACATACCCACTCGACTTGTCCGTCGACTATCGGCAAAACAACAGCCATGAACTCATTCTTATCTTCTGAGGTCAGCTCGTCCATCGCTTGACACGACTTCACAAAATGACGTTCCTTTTGAGGCGCGCAATTTGTTATGGAATCACTCTCATTTGGCGCTTGGCAATGTAAAGACACGGTGGTGATTTTAATCCGATTTCTCCTCAGAATAGTCTGGAATATTCTGTCTTAGATAAGCACTCATCTATTAACTGAACACGAGCCTTTGCCAGGGCTAGTTTCGTACGGGACTTAGTGTATCTTTTAGTTCACGAAGTACAGCTAGTGAAACCGAACATGAGGCACAATTCCTCTTTTTGCGTCCGTGATACTTCCTTTTAATTTTATTTAACTAGAATAAAAGTCCGGTATCCCTTCCTGTCCCCGCTGGGTCGATCAAATATTCAACTATTCAACTAAGATTATTGAAATCCATTACATATTTTTCTAGACTTTAACTCTAGTCTACCTGGACTACAAGAGAGCATTTCTTTCGGTAGATCAATCAGCGGTATTGAGTTCCTCCTTTTCGTGGGGTATTCTTTTGAATAACGTCAACATACTAAAAACACTAGGGCAGAGCTATATTGACCGACCAATGGAAGCGGATGTCTATCAATTTATGGTGTTTGTCAGGAACCCCTAGATAGATGGTGGTGTCCTGCATTCTTGTATGGCACAATCCTATCACAAATGTCCCAGCCGAGATTAAGACTAACACATCTGCAGGCAAAGCCAGGTACCTCCAAAAAAAGAAGCACAATTCATTTACGAGCATAATGGATTAAATGGAAGTCACAAGTTTTTTCAGATTTGTCCGGACTGTTGGAGAAGAAGCTGTAGGACTTTAGTCTTCTGCCGGGTTACGCGAACTTGTGATTATGCCGGGAAGATCTAGGTGGAAGCTACCGGTTCACCTCTGTAGTCTACGAAATATTGGACATTGCTGTCGGAAGAATCCAGCAGGTCGATATAGGATGACTTATCGCTGACAGCTAACACAGCTTTTAATTCTACTTAAATAAACATAAAAGGGTTGTAAACCCAATCATCCTATGGAAATGATGTAAAATAAGGGTAAGGAGTTCATTTATTGTAGTACCAAAATATTACTTACATGAGAAAAAAGATATGAATGTAGAACAGCTGAAGGGGGTAGGTTGTTCCTTGTTGCTGCTGATCTGATAACGAACCTTGGTTTATATATATATATATATATATATATATATATATATATATATTTACCGGACTAACTTTTCTACTTTATTGTGACTAGGTTTTACGAGAGAATAAGTCGGATTCATAAATATTAGTTGCGGTGGCTTTCCTTGCGTTCTAGTTGGAAGAAAGGCCGGTACACAGTGAAATCCAGCTCTTGTTTCACACAAAATGTTCGAAGACTGGTTGAAAGCCTAGATGTTCTACCTCCGCTTTAACGATGTTGGCCAACATCTTTAGCTGGCTGCCAAGATGATGCTTACAACTTGGACAGGGTGCCGGTAGAAGTCTTCCTTTTGCGATATTCATCTCGATTCAACCCGGGACATGGACGAACTACTGGAGACGGCGTAGTTGAATAAAAGAGGACAGCACATCTACATTGGAGGAGCGATGTCTTACAGTGGAGTTTAGAACTCCACCATGTCATTCGATTTTGAGTATACGCCGAAGGCCCCAGTGGTCGAAGGTTTCCAGCCTTTGAGGAGGGGAGGGGAACAGGTTTCTCAAGTGTACTTGAGAAAGGATTGGATGGCTGCAAAGGAAACGTACATTTTTCGTGGAGGCTGATATCAGTGCGGGACCACAATAATTTGCGAAGTTGCTGGAAAACTCCACTTGTGTAATCAACTCGAAGATTTATTTCCTCCTTGACCTGGCTTTTTGGTTGAATTGCGTACCCAGTGTACTTGAAGTGGTGCTTTGGTTCCAAGATTTGGCCGCTAACAAGAGTTGAGCATGTTGAATCTTGAGAAGTTGTGAAGAACTTAGTTTTGTTGTGTTTATCTCTAAACCGACCACTCTGGCCTCGCACTCGATGCAGTTGGGAACGGGCTCAGACTGTACGACAAAATCGACAGCAAATTCAAGATACACGAATCAAATATGGCTGAGTTGAGTTCTTCGTTAACCCACGCCGGCTCGCCGCGTCACCCCAGCCCACGGTGTAGTTGAAAAGGGCTGATTACATGGGACTCCCCTTTCGGATGTCAAACTCGAGAGAAAAGCCGAAGACCCTTCACAGTAGACACAGACACGCTCTCGTGTAACCGAATAATACAACCTCATGGTCTTGTGTACTTTACTGGCATTGAATCAGCTCCTTGTAGGTTCCACTGTGGTTCTTAGTTGACGGAATCGAAGGCAGCTTGAAGGTTATTGAAGCAGGTTGTGTTGAGTAGTTGGAATCTTCGTCGGTGCTCGAGGATACATAGTAGCCTAAACGTTTGAGCAACACAGTCTTTTCCGCTGCAAAACTAGTTTGGTTTGGGGCCGTTTGAGCTTCACTTGTAGCAAAAATTGGTCCTGAAGAATGGTGGAGAAAACCTTAGCCGATATGTAAATGAGACTGATTCGCCTGTAGTTAGTGCAGAAGGTTTTGTCGCCTTCTTGTATGCGGACTAGAATGGAGTTTGATCAATCTTTGGGGAAAACGTCGGCCTCTAAAATGTTTTCGGGAGAGCTAAATTAGAATTAGTATTATCCTGGTGACATTAAAAGGCTCGAATAGAGGGAAGGGCTGTTCGGTAGCTCGCTGAAATTCTCGATTCATCTTCGAAGTTTTTGGTACGGTCCCGGATAGTTGATGGTCATTGTCATCTCGGAGCAAGGAAGGTCAGAGTGTATTTCTTCCCAGAGGAGAACTCGTGAGTTAGAAGAGTTTCCTCGAAATCTGCAAAGGTATTTACCATCTCCATCTTATCTGATGTTTGAGACCAGTACACCGTACGGTCATTCTCTGCAGAGTACTTAGCTTCCCGGTGTAGTCTGTGAAAATCCGGTGCTTTACGGAGTCTCGCCTCCCTAAAAGCTGCTGAGAGTTTCTTCAAAGATCCCCTCTGTTCTACACCCGGATGTCTTACCCAGTTGTTCAAGACAGGCCCACTCATCTATACTGCCGTCAACTAAGCAGCTATCCAATCTGAAAGTGATAGCATTGACAAGGCTTGAAATGTGTCGGGATTTGCCAACAAAAAAGACATTAATTCCGCCTTTCGGACGAGGCATCCTTCGGGCTGAAAGGTGGATCTTTAGATGGGCATGTATGAGTGTGTGATAAATACCATCGATGTTTCTAGTTTCGCTACCTCCGTAATCCTTACATTTCTTAACTGAAAAGGACCAGCAAGACCTAACCAAGATGCAGTCGATCTGGTGTGCCGCTCTGAAGTCGTACGAGTTCAAAGTCAGCGGATGCTTTTCTGAAATTCTGAACCGAGTATTTGTGACTTCCCGTCGATTGAGATCTGCAAAGGTAACTAGACGATCACCATTTACGCACCGCTTACCGGGATCAAATTTTTTCATCATACTTTGTGCACGCTTAATGGCTTGACTCCTGAAGAAGTTCCTGCCACCTGCAATCGTTCGAATATCACTCCCGGATGTTCGGTCGATGGAGTTCTGGAGATCGTTATGAGACTCGTCTTTGGTGTCTGGCTCAGGAAGCAGGGTAGTGGCGTAGACTGCAATCACAGTTATGTCAAATGGCTTGCACCCGAGCCTCACTACCGCCATACCCGTTAAAACTGGGGTCCAGGAGATCAAAGCGTTTTTTACTTGGCTGATCATTGTGGGCAAACCAAAGGGAATGCACCTCGAACTCCTGTGTTACAGGACAGCTGTCGGTGCCCAAAACACGACGACAGACCACATCCTCGCTTACTCGATATTTCCATCAGAAAAGACCAATGCTCCAGAAACACCCGTTGTCGAACATAGAAAGACACATAGCACCGCTGACGCAAGGTGGTCAGGTCTCCCCATTGTAGGATAAAACACTGTAAATCGCAGGGATATACACCGGTCCTTTATGGGAGAGCCAGATGCCACGGTGGGGCGGCAGGTGTCGTACTTCGGTGGAAGCTGCTCTAGTTTTCGCTATTTTTGATGATATCTGTTCCTTTTTACTGCCTCTAATTTTATTCAGGCTCCCGGAGTACACGAATCCGTTGACTCCCTAGAGCTGAACACTAAAAAGGGTGAGAACAGAGGCTGTCTGTTGTCAGTTTTACAAATGAACTTTGCACTTGGAGGGATCAAAGTGTATACTATATCTGGATAGATCCACTGCAAAGCAGTCCAAAACATATTTCTTTGGCTAAACATTATCATTCAGCAAGGCGGTTACATAGAAGTGTTCTGAGTCAGAAGATTTTTCTAGGATGACTTCAAATCAGCCGGTATTTGGACCAAATAAGGCATTCTATAGAATATTTTCTATGAAAATTTTGGGAAATGGGAACATGGAAAAATCTATCAAATCCTCCTAGAGACAACGAAAGGGGGTGAAAGCTGGCTGTGGTCCTAACCCGATCTGAGACGTGACGAAACAGTTCTTTGGGGAAAGACATAATTCTTCGATAATCCATTTACCAACAACTAGTTCAAAGTGGAGTCCTATCGACAGAGTCGAAGGCCACTTGAATGTCTAGAAATAGGACGACTGTTGGTCTCTGAAAGGTGTTTCGTTGCTCTAGCTGCTGTCGTAGAATGGAGATTTTATGAATATATCCACTACCGGCTCGAAACTCAGCCTGCTCCTCGTGACTCTGCTCTTCAAGCATTTGGTACAACCTGCGAGGTATGACGGACGCTGGAAGCTTCCGCGCGGTTAAGATAATGCTAACTCTCTGTGGTTAGCGCAGTCTCTGCATGAGCTCATTTTATCGATGGTAATACCAGTTGATTCCTTCTACAGGGAGGATACTTGCAAAGAATTCCTGAAATTAGAGAAAACGATGTAAAATTTTCTAACAAGCTGTATCTCGCCGTCTCTACATTTGCCTGGAGGAAGCCGATCAAAGCCCGGCGATTTGTGACGTTCTAAGGCTTGTATTTCCTTGTGGATCTCCTTGTTCCGTTGATCTGCTGGAAGAGACCACAGGAAGTGTGCCAGAAAACCTATTTGAGAGGCTGTCACCGACAGGTAGCTAAACTGCATCCGAAATTTTTCGCCCAGCTTTTTAGAGGCAGCTACAGATTGTGAACCGCCAGCTTCACGCACCTTTTCGCTCATACTAAGTGGCTTTCTACTAAAGACTCAAACGAAGCAGGACAACTTGCAGGAATTTCCCATGGTGGTAGCACTTTCCGCTTCCGATGCACTTTGCTACCACCAAACTGCGCGGTCTCCTACGAAGACCTCCTGTGAACGCACATGCCGGTACAAGCTTTTTCATTATAGTCGCTTTCAGCTGAAATCAACTGACGTATTTCGAGAATGTGTTTAGGTTCCGTGGAAATCCAGCTTCTTACTGCATGACGCGAGAGGCCAAAGCGCACTAGGCCAGCGGAGTGCAAAGCATTTATGATAAGCCACAAGTGCTAGTTAGTGTCATTAGGTGGGGTTATGCCTAACTTTTAAGGTAGCCAGTTTTGAAAGACCTATAGTAGAGATGGACTGGACAACTCTTTGCAACCTAACCGTCTTTGCAGAGTACTTTGGGAGCAACCTTAGACGAACAAACAAATCAGTGCAAAGTTGTGCGTGTTTGGAGGTAATGGGGGAGGAAGTTCTTATATTCGATAAGGGAGAGCTTTCCTGCATGCTCATTGAAGGACAGACAATCATTGTTGTACTCCTCGGTCACCCGGTCCAAAGAAAAAGATACATTTCTAGCTTTTGCGCAGGCAATCTCTTGCTGCAAGGCAGCAGTTTCAGTCCAAATGAGCCCGTAACCAAAGTGTGGTTTTTTGCCTCTTCTGGGAAGCTCTTTCGGATAAGTAGAACACATCAAGAGGCAATGACCATATTTAGGAGCCGGCCACACTATCTCCATCTGGGTACCGTCAGCAGATCTGTAGCATTTTAGAGCTGCGAACTCCAGTTAGGGGAAAATTTCACATCCTCAAGCACTGCCCCCAATCGTCCACAGCCGCTCATTTGGTGAATTTTCTTTAGTGAGGATTAACCACGGAAGTAGCTGCTTACCCGTCTGAGACCTGGAGACGAGGCCGGTAGCCTTCAGCTCTCCCATCTGTAACGGATCCTTGGGCTGAGGGACGGTTATTAAGTGGACTCTTACAAAGTGACATTTAAAAGGGTTATCTTATGACCAATATAGTCCACTCCAACCAGAAACTGTTCTTGGCTTTTGTGGCTCACATGATATCACGTTGTTCCTACTTATCACTTTCAAATGTTTCCAGGATTATTTCTTCGAAAACCCAAAAGTATGGTTACCGACACCTCTGCAAGAACGTTATTGATTTAGTTCCGTCTTCCGTGATCAATGTTATTTTCGAACCTAAACAAATACTGTGAAGGAAGTGCCTGACGGAATGGTATGTGATACTTTTGTTGTGGTCCAATGACAACCTTTAGCCAATATCAAACGCCGTAGAACCAAAAAACTTGTTGAAAATAACTAACCATGCTAGAACAATCAATATCATTATCAAAGCTAGTTCATAATTTAAAAAACCTCCCACAATAAAATTCTACGCAAGCATGCGCTCTTTTAAATGTTTCTTTTCCGCATATTAACTGGACGTTAAGCAACAGTTAACTCCTACTTTTCGCGCTAATTGCCCTTTTATGTTCCTTCCAACAAAAGGAGAAAAGGCTGATGGTTTCTTCAAGACCTCTACCCTAAATAAGGTAAGCATTTTATGCATGTGACACAAGTCACATGAAAATTCTGGTTATGGTACGCAGATAATGAAAAAAATATCTATCTGCTTGCGTACCACGCCTAATGAGAATTATCTTTTATCAGCCAAGAAACAAAATTGTGACGTCATTTGTCAGATTAGGTAAGACCATAGTTTTTGGAAGCATCGGCCGTCACAAGGTCCTTAGAGAGATTTCGCAGTCTTAGAGTCCCAGGGTTGAATTTTTCTTCCTCCGTGTCATGTTACTCATTTCTCAGCCCTCGGCCTGGAATATTCCATCCTACTCCTATGATTAAAAGAAAGATAATAATGAAAAAGCAAATACCAGTAGCTATTCAAGAAAGGCTTATTAGTTACAGGATAGAATGTGATGCGCATTGTTCTGAAGTTTTTAGCATAACGCATGCTACATTCAGTGTCCGTTAAAGCTGTTTGACGATTCGCACAACCTGTGCGTTAAAACCTTTTCTTGTGTAAAATGACCGAGGTGATCTGCTTCCAGTCGAACCAAGAATTCAGTTTAAATTTTGAAATTCCTCTCGTGATTGCAACAGCATTTGTTCTCCGGGGAACAAGATGCCATCGAATCCGTCCGATGTCTTAGTGACGTCGAAGGAATAATATTTTAGAGATATGGTTTGGGAAGGCATAATTTAGCATGTATTTTGCTTTGGTTTGTGACGTTCTAGTTTTAAACAAGACATCGAATTTTCTGTTCATAAAAGAGAACATGTAAACCGTGACACTTATTCAGGCAATAAGGTAGCAAAACTTGTTCAAAAAGTTCATAGTTTCCAAAGACTAAAAAGAAATGACAGTTAGAAGACTACTTCATTGTCCACAGCTGTACGATTTTTCATGGTCGGTGGTTAGTTAGGTGATGAACAATACGTTAATCTTGCTATCATTTAAGCTCGTGAGTTAGGGCAGAATATAGGCCTCGGTCGGTTACTTCCTTGTGTTTATCGACGGTTTTTAGTATCGAAAATATTCTGTGATTCCTTTTGAACTAAAAAAGCTTCTGTGAGTGTCTGTGCCTACCCAGAAGACTGGAAACGAGAGAATAGGTGAATGGAATAAACGACAGAGAGTTCCGGTGATCACGGGATTGTTTCATTTACTCATGTTTTGCACGAGTTAGTTTCACACTAAGGTATTCCGGAGCTCTTCCCACATGTTTGCACATTCTTAACCGTGCGTGCAGCTGATCACGTTTCTCATGGTCTATTAAGTTGCGATCCGCATTTTTGAATGATTGGTCTTTGTGTTGATAGGTGGAAAGATTCACTCACGCGCACACATAAATCCCATTTCCATGAGTTAACTTCTGCTTCGTTACTTCTGCCAAGTTTTTTCTTGTTCGTAAGGAAGTGCTACTGATAGCCTACAGGTTTTCTCATGTGTACCATTCTGACTCCCACGTCTTCTTCGTTATGATTCGTGACCGGAGAGAGTTGTGCTGTCCGAATACTTGAAGTTTTGTACTGTGTATTCCTGGTACAGCTAATCCACAGGACACTATGCATTATAGGGTGCATCCACGATGCAGCTTTATATGTATGAAGCAATACGGAGCATCACTGTTGACAGCCTACCGACTGGTCATGATGGGATTCTGTGGTTTCAGGGTAATTCAATCGATTAATTCAGTCCATCTCCGATTGGTTTTGTCCTCCACTCGTTGATGAGCACAGAGATTTGAGGCAACCAGTAATGCAAACAGGCTTCCAACATTATAATTAAGTTTCGGTACGAGATTTTATTCTACACTCAAATATATAAACGCAACCTGAAGATTAATATCGTTCCTGTTCACATGGCTTTGTTTACTCTACTAAAATGTGTTAATGTAAAGTGACATGTCACATACATACCGGCAACAACTCGCTTGTGGCTCACATCTATGAATGTCTACTTCTGTATTACGTATCTTCTCCGGCAAAATTATTCATGAGGAGATCGAGCTTGTGTTTTATTATTGTATTTTTTCTCGTGGATACGATCGATATTCCATTTGATAAAGATCACTTTTATGTCTTTACTTTCAGTAAATGAAAATTGGTGCAGTTACATCAGTCCACTGCTCAGTTTCCGATGTGGTCAAGAATGATTTCTGTAGACTACTATAAAGCTTTCTTCAGATTTGGCGCTATTTTCGATGGTCACGAAATCGGAAACTACTACTGTTCGTGGCTCAGTGTTTGTGCTAAGCTTAGGATCTCTGAATAAACTTCAGCAGGTTCAGGATTCGCTGCCTTTATATCGTTACCTTCCCCTTTGACGTGGAAGCTTGCTGTTTCAAACCTTGGGTGTTTGTTGTCAGTGTTCTCGGTGATCGGGATGTTCCTTCTGTTAGATCAACCCGGAATGTGTTCTTCCATTTTCGGCATCACTCAGGTAGGGTCTTCTTGGTCTCCATCCGTATCAGTAGAGAGTCATTGAAACACGTCTGGCTTCATCTCCAAACAGCATCAGAGTACTTTAAACTGCAAAAATTTCGTTTCCGAAAATAGCACCCTAAGAGCTGCAAAATGTTGAAACTTTCAAGTCCACCTGCTCTATTCGTCTACTAAGTGGTTTCCGTCTGGTCGTATTTACTGGTGCTAGCAGTCGCGGAGAGCATGTTTCTGACAAATTCACTGACAAACCGCCACCAAGTACTTCAGTCTCCCCTGACAACGTGTTCCAAGAAGTCCCACTTCAGTGAAGAAGAGCGTTTAGCTTTCATGAACAGTCTCGTTTTATTAGCATAAAGTACAGTGATTTTATGGGTCGCTTATCCATGTACCCAGTCGTTGCATAAAACCTATTATTTCGACTGGTGCTGGCGGCCAGGCTTTCTAATAGTCTGGTGTTGGGGTGAAAAACGGCTTCACTGCACTGATCTTTCGTGCTTTCGATACACTCCATCAAGTGGCTGTCCTGTCGCTCATGCTTCCGTTGTCTCTAGCCATGGGCTCGTTACTGGGATGGTGCTGATAATCCGACTGCTGAGGGCGAGTCTGTTCATACCCGTACAGAGTGGATTCGAAACCGTACTCGGAAACCGCTCACAAAAATCTCATTTGTGTTTCAGAATTGTGCTTGGGTGCTTCTGTTTTGATAAATCACAGTTGTGATTCACTGATTGTTGTATATGTGATTCCGCTCCAGTATTATCTAACGGACTCAGATATGGACAGAACATACAAATACCCACTGCGATGTAGAATATAGAATTTCATAAATAAGTATTGTATTATGAGTTATTTAAATCAGAAATGCGAATCAGGAGGGGTTAAAAAGTTATAGAACCCTTCTCGATTCGGCTAATATTGTTACTGCTTGTAATTATGTACAACCCTCATTCTACTTCAGGACCTCGATGCGTATTCTCGGCATAATTCTTACAAGGCTTGTAATTGTCCCTTGGTCATTATTCGGTCATTCTCGCTCGGGGGTGTTTATTGATTCTCTCTGAATTGTAACCTTCGGAATATCTGTACACATTGCCCGCACATATGTCTCAAAAGTTTTCTTTCGGGTTTAGATTTAGGCTTCAGGCTGGCCAGTGCATGACCTTTAGCTCACGGATAAATAGTCAACATTTTGTAGTGTGTGAGCAGTGGATAGAAGCATTATCTTGTTAAAATATGGTATGATCTTATTATCTGTAGTTCATCAATGGGAACAAAAACTGTCCCATCATACGGCTATACACAAAGGAACTTTTGCTTGCCCTCAAATATAACCAACTCATTTTGACCGTCGGTTAAAAATGCTCCTCAAACCATCACCGAGCTTCTGTCGTTGTTTCTTTGACTATTAGTTCCTTTTTCTTCTCCAATATCATGCCAGTATTGGTTCCCGGCATCTGGTCCATCCATATTTGAGATTCTCATTATTGAAGTGAATATTTGCCCGCTTGTCTGTTCATGCTGCTTGTGTTTCCGCCCAAGATAAGCGTTGTTCTTTATGTCCTAGTGGGGGTACAATATATCTTTTGGTATTTCATTCACGATACACCTCTGAGCTTTCATTGTAGTATTCACTTCGAAACACTGAGTGCAACCAAAAGTTTCGGCTTAGATATGACGCATGTTCCATTGGAGGCTAAACAAATAAATATGCTTTCGTCCGATTCTGTTAGCATTTGGGACAACCCATGTGTTTTTTCTGGCGCTCTTCGCTCGTTCTACTCCAAATACCTTTGTGCAAACTTTATCGAGCTCTTGCTCTTCCTGACGATTTTATGCGTAGTCCCGTTTTATAGAAAGCCGATATTTAGCCCCGCTCAAAATCTGTCGGATTCTTTACGTATGATACTTCTCGGACTAAATTCGGTGTGAGTTTTGAAGATGTGAGTGCAACCCACACGAATAAGGTACATCATGTTCTCCACTGCAAATGACTCACGTGATTCTCATTCTCATGAATTTGTTAATCACCAAATCCACAGACCGGAAGAATCACCTTATTTTCAGGCTTGATGGTCCATCTGGTTCTGCGAAATCTTACATGCGTAAACTCACTGGAATAGGGGTTTTCATACATATATCACCCTTGTTTATCACCTCATCTGCTCTAATTAGCTCATGGCAGACAACATTGCCTGAAATTGGAAATGCCGTATCTTACCTTGCATTAGGTCTTCCTGATCATACATGATTCCGCTAGGGAATACCGAATCCAAAATATGCGGAAAAAGCTAGAGGTCTCATACTTCGGTAACTTACTGTATACAGGTGAAGTGGCTGAGAAGTACCAAATACACATACCTATTGAGCCACACTGACAGCAAAACTTGTTCAGCTTATCTACATCCATCCTGAGTCATCATAAACAATGTTCTATGCATACTTTGCCGTTTTTGATACGTAAATCTTAATCATCATATCTGCGAAAAACTTCCCAGCAGGCTACGTCTGCTAAGATATTGGGTGGATTGGCAAACCGACAGACGAACTAACTTACTGTCAAATAGTCTGTTTGTCTATCGGTTTTTCTGTCTGTCTGACCAACTAGCTGCCTGACTAAGTGATTTGAGCTGTTACTTTTTCAATGGGTTTCAGTATTCTTACTTGAACCGACTAATTAGAACACAATGAGGGAGACTTCTCTTGAGTCATTAAATTCAACGTGAAATATTTGAGTTAAAGAGTTGGCTCACCGTGTTTTGTGGACTGACCAGAAAAGTCTTTCTTACCATTATTCATCCATGTCGAAAACAGTATATTTTTTGAACTCCCCAGTAGCCTCTGAGGCTCGTACATGACACGGCTCATTTTCCACTCACAAGAACGAAACGTTTCTCCGAAATTCCAGGTAGGAGAGTTTGTCACTGGTCTGTTTCACTCGACAGCAAGGTGTTAGTTAAAACTCAAATATTGCCCAGATAACAGTGAGAAAGGACATTCATTTTTTGGGAATCATTTAGTATCAGATTGTTCAGATTAAGATTGATTCGTATCTCCAAGTTCTGGGTCAGTTAGAACAGGTACCGATCTATTGAGTTTTGAACCCTCCGGATACTTGAGTTGATTGAGGAATCTTTGTTGGATTTTAACTGATAAGTCTAAGTAACTGAAAACTGTAATTTTTACTGAAAAAGTTCTTGGGATTTTCCTTTTTTGATGCTCAGGGAAGTCGCACCAGAGTCGGTCGCAGGAAATTCATAATTAAAAATATCAGTGTGGCTTTGATTGAAGCCGATAATGAACAAGATTTCACAAAAAGAACACACACCCATGTGTGGTCTAGTAAATCAGCTGTAAGAATGCAAGTGGAACTGAAATTTAGGCGAAGTCCCTAAGTGGTTTTGAATTTTACCGAGGCCGAGGATTTTTACCATTGGCTTCACTCCACTTCACTAGTCGGAATCTGTCCAGTCAAATTTTTTCGCTTAACTATGAGGTGTTGTTAAGATAACCAACCTTACCCCCAGATACTGAAGTACACTTAAATAAAGCGCCATCCTGTGTTCCTATTGGTCACCTCAATTAGCTAGGTCAAAGCTTCGAGGGAATCACTTCCAGCCTTCTAATGTTTGCAATCGATCGATTTCCAGAGGATCCCCATCGTTAAACACACAAATATGATAAACTCGTTGTTGAAAAATCGTAATGGAAATATTTTTTTCGATAAACCAATTTGCAGATCGAAATTAAACAAGATAGTGTCCATATTTGGTCGAAGACACTGATTCTGAGTTCATTTCCCATCTCGGTTTGGAGCATTTTGATTTAGGGTAGCCATATTATTGTTTCTTTGGAAATATCTTTGCTGTATGGCCTACAACTGAGGATTCAGTCCACCAGTTTGAACAGGTTTACCCCAAAAGTCAAGGATAAAGAACTTTAAAACCAGTGACAACACAATGGTTAACAGAAATGTATATGAGTATCGTCCTTCAACTATCTCGACGAAGCCATCAGCCATGACCTTACCTGAGTAGATCCCGTCACGGCTATCTTCTCAAAAGCTCGACAACTCAGCTTTTAATTGATATAACTGAGGGTATTTTCTACCCCGTTTCATGTGATAAAACGTTTTCTGTTTTCATGCATCCTTTCGCTTTGGCTCTATGCTTCCCCTGTCCTATTCCCCGGACTGGTTGCGAAAGATTTTGAAATGGTTGTTAGGCTTCTTGAACATGGACCTCCACATAGTGACATCATTTGCGATCCACCCATCACCTCTAATGCAACCAAACATCGAAAGAAATGTACGACTTTCTGCAGTAACTTCTTAGAAGACAGCACACCCTCCTCTCACCCAGATCTTAGCTCATGCACATCAAGGTGTGCCTCTGGATCGTAAAACAAACATCGGTTTGCCCATACTAGATCATTTAGATCCTCTTCCATTCCTTACCAGGCTCTTTTCCATCGTATATTCTGTCAACACCGACTTTCTCAACTGGCTCCGTTAAACATACGACTATTTCTTCCTGCTGTTTTTTGTTGTTGTTGATTTTAGCAGTGAGGTGATTATTTTGCAGGTGAGTATTCACCTTCGTGTGCATCAAAGATATACCGAACTTGATCTTCTGATTGAGTTTCTCATTGTATTTTGTTGCTTCATTAAGTCCAGCCCATTGCGTGGAGTCAAAGATTCTTTAGAGTCCCGTCTTATCAGCGGAATAGTGCAAAGTTTTAACCCTGAATTTTAGTTTGAGGTTGTCGGTACTTCGACTTACGCATATCTGTCATCCACTGGTTTCAATTTTTGTAGCTACATTTTTTTATTTTTCCCACCCCTGATTTTGATATATTTGAGTGAGGTCTCTGCTGATAGGTAGCTACCAAAATGACCGACTCTCGTTCCTGAGCACTGAATATAGAAGCTGAAATCAGAATGAGAACGTCAGGTCTGTGCTTTAAGCTAAACCAAGCTGACGCATACCTCGTGCCGTGTTGTTAAATACAACCAAATTCTTTGTTTTGTGTATGGGTTTTGTTCTGTTCCGTCCCACTAGCTCTAGTGAGAAAACCCTTCTGCCTCCGAACCATTTCGTTTATGTAGCAGAAACAAACAATTTGTATTAGAATACTAGGTAGCCGAGATCAAAATCATGGCATGGAGCTCATTAGTTTGGAGCTCTTCCCGTAACCGGAGCTTCTGAATACCTATTTAGTTCACGTTCCCGATTAGCTGATACCTTCACTGTCCGTCAAAACAACCGTCGGTCGCTGACTGGTTGACTTTCGTTCCGTTTGAACAAAGCAACTGCTGGCCACCGACTGGTTGGGTCCGTTACTTTCGGTTAAAACAACGCTTGGCCATTGACTGGCTGACTCTGCTGAGTTCCGTAAGGGTGACTGATCGTGGCTGAGTGGATGGTTTCATTCCATTTCGTCACGGACTGGCTGGGCCTTTGATCGGCTTCGTTGGCCTAAACTTCACCATCGATTTCGGACAGACGAAGACATGCTGTCTGCTAACGAAACTAGGCAGTCTACCGATGCGTCAGCAAATGCCCTGGCAGGTAGTAGTAGATTTGACTTACGTATAATGACTTTTCATACAGCCTGAACGGTCAGCTCGGAACTGAAAATTACGGGAGCACTGTACAGCCATTTCATCTTTTTTTAGAAACCATCATCAGTGAAGATTCACTGGAACCGCACTGGGACCTTCAAACCTAAGGTAAACGTTTGACCGTCGAACTTCAAACTACCAGGTTACCGGGGCCGGCACTCAGCTGCTTGTTAAACATAAACACCTCGTGATACAATGACCTTCAGTAAAATTTTTCAAGTACGCAGCGATCCATTCCTACAATGGACAACTTTTTACTTGGAAAGATAAAAGATTCCAAGTACAGTACAATTTTCCTGCTTATAAAAAGCTTGGAAAGAGCTGGAATGGCATACCTTTCTTAGAACCTTCACGTCAACGAGGATTCTCAGAAACCCCTAAAACTCAGGCTAGTAAGCGTATTGCCTAACGTCGTATATAGACGGATCAATGTTCCTATCGGTCTGCCATAAAATGGGAGTAAATCAGACAATCATTTGCCGAGATGGATCCTATTCGAACGGAACTAAATACATCAATTCTTTGCAAACCGTTGTTTTAACCGAAAGAGAATAAATCAGTCGGTTGGGATATTAACTAAACTAGCCAGTCCGAAGAGCCGGTTAGGAAGTATGTTTGTATCAATAGTTTTACAGTGAGATGATTTGGCTAAGATTGCTAGGCATCTTATGTGAACTGCATATTTCAAACCAATGAGTTGAGAGAATGTAAAAGTAGAAGTGTCTTCTTGGTAACGAGACCGATTAGAATAATACCATCATACATCGGGAAGCAAAATCGCTCGCATATATTATAACCAACGCTCCAAATAACGCCAGTTCAGTCTAAGAGTTACATTCACATACACAAGCGGAATGCATATTTTATGTACATGTGCTAGAATAAGCCCGTAAGCTGTTGTCCATTTACTTTGGACCATTCGGTAAACCTATATGAATACATTTTGTCATGCAGTGCCTTAGCTATGCGTGTCACAAAACTGCACACAGTCTGCGGTTCCACAAAAGTTATCGCAACAGTCTTCTAGTGCTAAACCAGAATGTATCAGCACTAACGAGTCCTAACTTGTACTGCCGACAAAACTGATCACGGTGGCACTTGCATTCAGTTGGAGCACATCCCTACAGGACCTATAGGGTATTTTAGTCGCCGGTTCATCTGACTGGCTAGATTTTGCTCAACGTTTTCACTGACTACGCATGACTAGAGATACTTTGGATCAGAAGTAAGGTTTGTTTGAAGGCTATTCGTTTTTGTTGCTCAAACTGATTGAGTTTGAACTACAGTCTTCGTTGCAAGAGCTTTTTCTTGAATTTGTGATAGTCCTTAGAACGAATCTCATTGGAACGTCGGTTTCTAGGACAGCTAGAGCTGTTACACGTGTTAATTATTTTTTTACGAATTTTACAAGTTCCACTGAGCAAGCAAATTATTGAGTACATTGCCATACCACCATTTTATCGACCGCAGCCCCTGATGAATGTCAGATCAAAATATTCCGTTTTTTCCCAGGTTCCTTTGCGGGTGAGATTAATTGTATCACAGCAGGTCTAATCTGTCCTACAAGCGGAATCTGTGAACAATTATTGCTCCAGCCTATTCCAGCGCTTTACTTCATGAGTTATTCGGATCCCATCCATCTTGTTATGTGCTAATTTGAAAAAGCTTTTCACCTTAGCGTTGGGTTTTTCCCGTATGCGAGAATTTTGCGCGAAAACCGTGTGCTGTGGCACAACTATCAGATAAGTTATCTTACTTAGCCTCTCTAATTTCGCCCAGCAATAGTTGTATGAATAACTACGTGCATATATACGTGTGTGCATGTGTGCATGCATGAGTAAAAAGATTACCGGATGGATGGATGAATGGACCAAAGGGGGAATTAACGCGTATTTTACAGCTGTCATGCACTATTTATTCCGTTCTCTGGTTTCGATTTGCCGTTCGGATATTTTTTTTTGTTTTAATCACTTTCGCTAAATTTTCATTACGTTTCAGTTACGTGACTCACGATGAAAATAATTTCATCTACTTGGACCTCGGTGTTGTTGGATTGTTGCTGTTTAAATGTGGTTGATATTTAACCTGCCCCGGACACGGAAAACCGCAAGATTCCATCTAATTTTGATACTGTCCACAAGTGCTCTCAATGTATCGACTAATATGGAGTACTCATCCAGGAGCTATATTATCCCCCTTGCCATCGGTACTATAGTTCAAGAATAGACTTGAACGCGCTCATCAACTTGACCTGTGGGAATTTATGTCCCGGGTTTGTCACAGGTTTATCACTTGATTCAAGTATCAGAGTTTGTAAATCTGTAAAGTTTTAGTACCTGATGTCAGATAGCTTTATTTTTTTTCAAGGTCATTGTGACTTTTTGTGTCATTGTCAAATCCTACTGAAAAATTCCCCTTAGAGTAAAGCTTTTAAGAGAAAATCAATTTGGATTTTCAGAATACCAACTTCTACACTTTCACTCCAAATTTCTGCTAACAAAAAAATGAGGATTCGAATCACTTGACCAGTACAACAAGGAAGACACAAACTGCCTCTGAGTTTCCTAGTTGAGATGTACGGCAATTTACTTTCACTGACAGGGTTTTCTAGTTTTCTTCGCCTCCCTAAAGAGCTCAGGAATATGAAGTAAATCAAGGAGCAATAAACAAAGAGATCTACTCGACCAGTTAAATGGATGTAGATTTGGCTGTTTCTTATATGATTCCTAGGGAAGCTTCCAAGCTTCATTTTAAAAGTACAAAGGCACTATAAACCAAGATTGTTGGAAGGCATTGTAGCGAAAAGTGTGAATAAAAATGCCTCTTTCCGAAAACTGAATGATCAAAGATGTCACTTGAGAGGGCACACGTGTGTGCTCGTCAATAGGGTCAGCTGATTACGGATCCATACGCATACGGAGCAAATGTGCGTGGATAACGCAGCAAAGATGAGTAAAATTCCAACTGATGGAGCATCAGGATTGAATCTGTCCTGTACGCCGAAAAAACCAATGCAGACTTTCTACAACGTCAGTAGTTCCAGTTGGGACTACAGATTCGAATGAAGGGTAGTCTTGCGTGAAGCTATCTGAAACAACTCTGTCGGAGGTTCACTCCCATGTCTTTCGTTCACAGATGAATTTGAAGTACTCAGATAGAAATCAAAAAGTCCATAAACTCAAACTGAAGCTGAATCTTGAAGGTTAGCAAGGGAAATAACTTATGAATACTTTCATGTTTACTCACGTGGGTCGGGGGCTCAAGTTGTGCCAAGTCCAGTCCGCAACTATGATTCACACTCAATCGATGGTCTTTCCATTCAACCGTGAAAACCACTTGAAGCCTTTAAGCAGTCTGTTCACCGACCCGCGGACATGAAAAACCTTAACATGGTTGTGTCGAACATTAAGAAGATCATCCATGTTGAAGCTGTAACAAAGTTGCTTTGATGCTGCTTTCTGATCTACAAATCCGTTAAAATCCCTATTATGGGTTACATTGAATGTCTGTTTTCATAGACTTTAGTTTTCTTTAGAGTTTACTTTTGTTATATTCAGAATTAAGCGCAACCGAAGTAGAATAACACTTACACTGTAAAGTCTGTCAAAAATTTCGGGATTATCCTAGTTTGGTCGAAATCCTGATACACGGTCAAATTCCAGTTTATACTGTTGATGCTGCTTTCATTAGCCGAAAGTACACAATAGACACTATTGTTTAGCTAAAAACAGTAATATCAGTAGTGTAAAATGAAATTTGACTGTAGATCAGGATTTCTACTGAAATGAGGTGATCCCGAATTTTTCTGACAAACTGTACATGCATAAAATGGACAAACGCCAGCACGCAATCGAAGCAGGGAAGCGCGTATCGAAAAGATAGACATGGTGTGACTACAAGCACGTATATCAAAAAACCGAATGGTGAAACATTTAAAAGAAAGCACCGTAGTAGTGTCAGCTGACTACGGATCAATATGCTTACGAAACCAATGAGCATGAATGACAATGGTCGAGAGGTCCTTATGGTGGGGTTTTAACCTTCATGTCCCGGGTTCAAATCCTGCTCCCGCCACCGGTCACCGTGCTCAGTTGGCAGACTCTCACTGAGCTGATATTGCATAAAAAATGGAAGTAAATAAAAAAGATAAAAAAACGGAAGACACACCAAAGATAAGCAGAATGAAAGCTGATAGAATATCTGGCATGAGGCAGTCATGCACAACGTGTAATTAAGTGCATGATCTACAATATTCATCTGCCTCAGAACCGACTAAATTGGTGCAAAAGCTCGGAAGAAAACTACGGGAGTTGAAAACGAAATTGTTTAACTAACTTGCGGTGAAGAAAAGTTGTGAGAGAAGGGTTCATGTCAGTCTCTCATGAAGTACTCAACTCACTGGAAACATAACGATCGGCATTATTAGGAACAGAATCAGCAGTTTTCTTTGTGAGAACTGCGGCTATATAGTCTGGATCAAGGTATGTTACCTTCAGGCAATCAATGCTGACAGTGACCGACTGGCCTTAATAATTACAAAATATTTATCGTTACGGCAAATGACATGAAATAGGCCTGAGCATGCTAGAAGTAATCGGGGTTGAATAGCTTCACAACGAGGAAAACCATGAGAGCACATTTAAGTCTTTGGGACTGCAGGAGAGACGTACGGATGACCGAGTTAGAGTAGAACAGTGATACCATGTAAACTCCAATTGACGAACAAAATTCCGGGGTCACTAATATCGGGATTGTGTCAGAAAACTCACCAGGCAGTTGTACGAGTGTGTCGTAGACCAGATCAGCCGTGAAAACCAGCGTCTTGCTTCAGGATGGTGCGCATGAACAACATGCTTAACCGAAGGGCGTCTGCCCATTTGACTGGATGAAAAATGGAGGTGAGAGCCTTTACCTGCTGATGCATGTGTTCCACTGATCTGTTGGATGATTGATGACATGCCGTAGTGTGAATATTTTGAAATCCAAGCTGACAAGTAAAACTACGGAAGAGGTTGAACTGAAAAAGTGCTCCTTTAGTCGTGGTGATGGTAGAGTGAAGACCAATAATAGAAATCCCATAGTGTAAAAACGTTTTGAAATTATTCCATTGGAGGTGTCAGCTGTGGAGAAAGCAGTGTACCAACTTTTAAAACGATCTGCCAATGTGAACGGAAAACGGTGTTCGTCGGCCAGTGGAAATAAACGAACAATTTCCAAGTGGACATAAGAAAAACTTGCTTCGCCTATGAGTATTTAGGCAGGGGTGGGGGAAGCACAAGTTGATGAATCTTGCTCCGTTGACAGAGTACACGCTTTCTAGACCAAACACGAACATTTTTATTCATATTCGAAAAAACCAGTGATAGGAGACAAGTCTGACGGTGGCATGCTTTCCAGAGTGAGATATATGGAGTAAATGCGTGAAAGTGGGACAAATGGGCGAGGTTCGCCGGTGGATACATCGCAAACGATCGTACCATTTCTTTTAGGACGAGAATGGTCTTTCAACACCAGATAGGACGATGCTTGGAAGCTCAGCATATTTTGGTCGTTCTTTTGAGAGTGTGCCATCCTGGACCAGTTGAGTGTCATTGGGTTGTTTAGTTGATGAGGGCTTGGGAGTGAGAGCAGCAGCCGCATAATTAGTGAACCCATGTATATGCCTTATTTCAGTAGTATACTGGGAAATGTAGTCGATGTGTCTAATTGCTTCTAGTGAATAAAGGTCACTGTTTGAAACCAGTGCGTTAGTCCAAGGCTTATGATCGTTGTAAACGTTGAAGCTCCTATTGTCCAAAAGGTACCGGAAGCACTTTACTGCGAAGAAGAGGGCAAGCCGCTGGCTGCCGAATGTGCTGTAACGAGTCTGTAGCGGTTGCAGCTTTTGAGAGGAAAACGGCAACCTCTGATTGACTTCATTAACTAACTGCGGCAATTTCGCTCCAAGGGCTTCTTTCCGCAATGAGAGAATAGAGTTTTCAACATTGTTTAAGTGAGCAAAATGGGAAACTTTGGAAAACGCTTGGTTGGCTGCTTGGAATATTGGTTTAGCTTCAAGAATCATTGTGAACGTGTGCAGCCCTTCCTTCAAAAGTTCAGTAGGTGGTTAAAAGATCTCAGAGCAGTTTCGTGTGAATCGACAACAATAGATGACTGTACTCAGGAAACGACGAAGACTCTTGATTTATCGCCTTTTCGGGTAGTCACAGGTAACATTCACTTTGTTTTGGAGCGGTCAGATGCCTTTACTGTAACACAATGGCCAAAGAACTCAAAGTACTAGGCACCGCGGATACATTTACAGACTTTGTCCGACATGTCATAATCCTGAAGGTTTTTGATTACGTAGCTCGATTTCTCGCGAAGTAGATTCTCGTCCATGTTTGTAACCAGGAAGTCCTCAGTATACAGAGGCGAAATTTAGATCACAAAAAACTTGATCCTTTAATCGCTGGAATGTTTAGGCGGCACTCGCAAGCCAAAAAGCATATTCAAGAATCCATGCAGCCCAAACAGAGCCGTGGAGGCTGTCTTCAAAACATCTTCAGGGCTCTTACTGAATCAGGTTTGGTGAAAATGCAGTTGCCGAGCAAGCTGTTGTATAAGCCTTTAATGTTTGGAACTGAGTAATGGTTGGGTACCGTTGTCTGAACAACGATGCGGTGAAAGCCGCACTGGTGCCAGTCGCCTTTGTTGTAGGAACCAAATGGAATGAGTACGTAACGGGCGAATTATCCCATTGTGTAACATAAGTTCGAATTCTGATAGTCGTTCGGGTACTAACCGATGGGTACTCGATGATTTTAGCATACCTTTGATGATTAAATGGTGCTGGATGTTATGTGGTGCAGGTGTTAGTTGTGTTTTTGTCTGGGTGACTGCCGGAAAATGACGGGCTTACTGTCTTATGACTAATTCGAAGAGAAATGATGGATGTACTTATACAGTAAGTTTTAATAGGTGTATTACTGTCCAGCAGGACATGCAGTATCACCTCAAACAAGAGAGCAATGAGAAGAAGAAAACCAACTCCGAGAGTAGGGTGATGAACCTCGGCAACCGCGAAAATCCAAAGGAACTAGATTAAGACTCAATAGTTTTGAACGCATCTTTATTGGCGAGCTGTCAGTTGCCTTCAAAGTGAGAGCGGTAGGTTGAGAACAGTGTTCACCAGACTGAATGAGGATAACACTAATCAGAGCATTTGTGTCAATTAAAAATCGTATCTCAGTAGAATGGTAAAAAATATAGAATATGTGATGGGGTTCGGAGCTAGTGGCAGAGGTCGCCATTACTAACTGCCTGTCTTGTTCCCGAACCTATTTCTTTGTTAAAGCATAGTGGCTGGCAGTGATTAGCTTTTTCCCCAAAAAGTCGGCAGCAACTACAATATGATAGCAGAAATGAAGATGCAGAGCTATTATGGTGTGGCCTTGAGCGGGACGCAACTTTTTCCATTGAAACACTGGAAGACAGCATCCATCTGGGAGGTTACTTTGGTAAATCGTTCCCTCAGTCCTAATGGAGAATCATGAACCGGTGTTTGAGAAGTCTTGCCGGTCATCATGATTAAGGGGTTTGCATCATGTATTCTGCCAGCAGTGAAGGCTAATTCTTTGTCGGAAAAACTTAGTTGAATAAAGCGAGAATTACCTTGGTTGACAGAGCTAGGTGCTCCAATCACAACTGTCTTAATAGAGTCATCTATTTTGTGACTCCAGTAAATGCTTCATTTGTCACAGTATGTTGCTGATCTGACAATCCTATTTGATGGATAACTGCGTCCCTGGTTGCTTCGTAGGGGTTGTTTTGGTGGGGGTTCACAAATGAGATCACGCACTTCCTCAGAAACTTCGGCGAAAACGCCTTGCATAACATCAATACTCCATGGACTGAGAAAGTACACTATTCATGCTGAAGATTGCCTCTGTCTGTGCAAACCACAGGCTGTGATTTGAAAAGCCCAAAAGTGAACAAGTTGCGCAGTGACCGAAGTCTTCGGGGCGTTTTATTCGGTTTCAGTACCAACGGAATTCATGTCGCGTGAGAAAGCCGCACAGAATTTGAGCATTATGATTGATGAGCACAAAAAGTACCCAAAGACAGAAACGCGAGCTCATCAATTTTTCAGATAAAAATAAAGACTTGATGTGACTCTGAACACGCTCTTCAGAAAAAGTAACAGTCAAACCTGTAAAAGAAAAGGTCGTACACGCGCGTGTGCGCGTCGGTGGAGTCAGCTGATTTCGGATCGATGCGCATACGAACATGGATAACATGGCAGAGATGAGCAAATTCCAACTGACAGAACATTGGGACTGAGTCAGTTCCGCTTGGTTCAAAAATCAATACGCGTTCTACAAGCTTTCAGTCAATGCCACCGATCCCAGTTGAAGCAGGGATATGATTGGTTAGTTATTGAGTTGGCCTTCGGTCGCGCAAGACGAAGGTATGCACGTACACGGAACACGAGGGATGAGGCGCACGAATCAAAAAGGACGGTAAACTATGATACTGCAGCTGTTAAGCATGAATACTCGGAGAACGTAAAATTATTACCAAGTGAAATTGCACCTAAAGAGTATTAATTAGTTCCAATCGGGTAAACACCGCACATTTTTCAATAATGCCCTATAGTTTCCATTAGCAGTATGTTGGTGAGAGGTAACTGGTTGTTTACAAAATGAATGTATTCTGTGGGATTACTCACACAAAATGCATTACCTAGTTTGTTACATTGACAGGTGAAGTGGTGTCTACACAAGGTTAAAATATTAGTTCAGTCTTCATGAAGCCGTTGCATCTCTTTCAGTTTGAAAGATGTTAGTTTGTAGTATCTCCAGTTCAACATAGGAAAGAAGTCTCAAGGATATAAGTGACGCTGTTTATGTCATAATGTGCACTTCTGATATGAAACCATTTGTTGCCTGCTCACCTGAATAACCTCAATCGTTATGGTTAACATTATTCAGGCGAGCCGTCACAATTTGGTATGCCATTTTCTAGCCTCGGTTGAGATTTGATGGGTGTGAACAGTAGTTAATGATTTCTTAATAAGCGAGAAGGAACATGTAATCGACAAACCAAGTGAACTCGAGACTCTAGCTCAAGATCGATCCATGTTTGGGGTCAACATTTTGCGGCACACCTGTTAGCTCTTGGAACAACACATCAGAAACTGACCTTAGGCGGGCTGACTGGTGCACGTTTGATTTTGTCCTGTGCATTTTGACCCACTTTGTACACAGATACGTCATTCACTTGGCCGATTTTACCTCGAGGGATTCTGATACTGCTTGCATTTGGCCAACTTTAATTCACAAAGCTTTTAACGCTGAGGTTTGCACAGTTTACGTGTAAAACTTATTATGTTTGTAAAGAACCTTATTGGACCTTTGGCGTATTTTTTAATTGTTTCACTTTTATTTTACCCACTACTTGAAATCCGTAACAAAATAAAGGTGCATTGTTTCAAAAGGCTCTTATCAGTGATTTGAGTGTCGACACTGTACTGCGAACCCACAACAACGCCAATCCCGTTAGACCGAAGTTAGATATTTCACAGTGAATCGTGTTTGATCAAAGACGCATACAGTGCGGTAGGTTACAAGATCACCAATAACCACGTTATTGTTATCGACAAACCAACAACGAAACATCCAGATTTGTAGACCTTCAAGGACTTTGATGGAGGAAAGGTTTGAAACAGTGAGTTGTACCAATTACAATTTAAATGTATACCGTTTATAAAAGGGATTTTGCTCAGTGCCCGATGAAAAATCAAGATCCGATAATTGCGTGCTTTTGCAGTAGTGGTATGTTTCTATGTCCAGACGTACATGGACACTTAGGTACACACTACGGTTTCGGAAGTGCACATCTGCAAAAGCCGTATTTTGGAACTGGAAGAATGGGCTGTTGATAGGTAAATCAAAAGAGCAGGAAGAAGACAAATTTCAAGAGGGAATTACTTTGTACTACCTCAATGATAGCGGAAGTAAGAAAAGGCTGACCTATAAAAATGCATGCATAAGCTCGAAGGAATTTCTTACCCGTGGGTTAGGCAAAAGTTGGAAGATCGGCAAACTATTGCTCAGTCAAGCGCTTTGGGATTATCGGGGGTGATGCGACTGTTCGTGAACATAGGCCATAGTGTAGTGGTAATGCTGGATCAACAGAAAGATGTGGGTATCAAACCAGTCGGGAGCTAAAACCAAGGAACAGATAATGAATATATCAAAAAACCCCGCTGCAGGCAAAAAGCGGCATACGGACTAGTAGATAGGACTCAGCGGGATCTCAAGCAACCAGCAAATGTCCCTGTGAAACCCATGTGAGCTGTCAACAGAAAAAATCAGACGAACCGAATGGAAATGGTGCCCAAAATTTTCAAGCTAATGGCCACGGGCAACTGGCCAAAATGCAGCCGAAATACTCAAGCGGCCGGCGGATCTGCATTGTCACAGAGCGGTCTGGAAAAGGACTACATAAACGGTTGTACATGTTTTACCTACTTGACTTGTCGGGCTGCTCAAATATTGGTGTTCCTTACCTTTCTTGCTTTCTTCGTTACAATTGGATCGGTCATGTGGCTCGGCTTACTTAACCAAAATTTAAAAATGAACCGTTATAATTCCAGCTGAATCTCACGCCAACAGTCATACTGTTCTCTAGACATAGATACGTGACTGGTTTGGTAATGGCCAACCTTCGCCTGACCACCACATCTGTCTACCCCGCCATGACCCGTCTTATCCTCCTATCAAAGATGAGTTCATTTCACATTCGTAAGTGCTACAGTCGGCGCAGTAACCTCTAAGACAGGCTGAAGGGTGGTATCCACTATCTGCTACAAACTCTATGGTGACTGTCAGAAGTACAGCTTGCCTGACCATTGAGCTGATGGATCGACTTTTGACTTTCGAAAAGCAAAACACTGTTACTGTTTGGGCTGCTTGGTTGAAGAAAGGAAGATTATGGGCGGGTCGAAGAGAAGTCGTACCACTAAACACCGCAGTGGTAATTTATTGAATCGACGCTTATTACATGGTTCTTATAGGTCGCCAATTTGTGCAAGGAATAACGTAGCTGGCAGCTACCTGAAGGAAATGCTCCCATTCACCCATGATGTTACGGTTCAACATAGGCCACTTCTGCTGTGATGGAATATTTTGTAAAATGCATGTTTCGTTAATTAGCTTGTCTGCTTTTGTGACCGACGTAAGTAAAGTAAATTAGCATCTCATACCCCACTTCTTCCTTTTGTTGTTGAGTGTTCAGTTTCACTGATATAATAATAAAGGCAGAAAATTGTAATGGCATGATGAGCCAGAACCATATAGTTCATGAAATACTCATCTGTATTTCTCATCCAAAATTGCACACAGCCAGGGAACCAACCGTCTCCCAATTATCAGAGTGGTGCTCTACCGGCTGAGGTTGCCTGCTCGATCCCTGTAGGCGAGTGGATTTCCCATCACCAATGCATTATTTGTCGGTTATTTTACCAGTGTTCTACTTTCTTTTATTATTTTACCTATCCACTCCAGAACCCCCTTCAGAACGAAGTTGAATTATCACAACTGGAGTTGAAGGGTCTCACCCGAATCTCCTGAAAACCGTGAGATGATCTATGTGTAAGAATCCCTTTATACAGTCAGAGATAAACGCAAATCAGCACGCTTTCTTCATCAAGATGAAAATGAGCCAGCCCAAGTCACCATGTGCGTTCGGAACTTACCTGTGAGATCATTCCGTGTTGGTTGCTATGACTAACATAACTGTCCTCCCCAATGATGCCAGGACTTATTACATTATGTGGGGATCATTCAGTATCCCTCTCCCAAATGATCTCCGCCGAGGCACACCTACAGACGCGATTAAGTTCAATGCATAGAAAACATTTCCACCCGAAAATACACTTCCACAGGACTGTTTCCTTGTGTTCCAGTTTACGCTTTAGGTGATTACTTCCAATTGCACATGCAGCTTCACTGCCGTTACATCACTGTGGAAAGTAAACACCGCTTACTCAGCCTAATGGTTACCGGTCAATGAAGCCTCACCTGATCTTCCCCGGTGCCGTAATACGCATACTTCTGCGCTAATCACTTAAAGACCATTTGCCTTTGTTCTCTTTCACATGCTGCTGAGCAGCAATATTTTCGTAACACAGAATAAAGGCCTGGTGTACGATGTTACTTAGGGCAAACGGCAGTTTGAACTAGAAGAAAACTTGACTGAATCCAAGCCTAATTGTATTGTATCCTATGAAGTGGCTCAATGTCCATGGGAATTCAACATAAGTTTGCTTTGCACGCCTTTTGGTCAACAAAGTGCCTTCGTGCCTTAGGTTCAGAGAGCTATAACTCTCTGCTCGCCTGTTCAGTAAACAGGATTATGGCCAATTTCATCACTAGAGTAGGTTTCTAGTGAGAGATGGAAGATAGAAACCGTGACGGTATGGACTGGTACGTGGCCAGTAGACTGCTTCGCTCGTTTGATGGACAGCACGATGGTTTGGCGAGCACCAAGCACGTATTCGCCTTAGGTAAAAATTGGAGCGAATAACGAGGACCTAGGGATCAATAAAATTCCAACTGTTGCCTGAACCGAATAAATCACTTGGGTTGGTTACTAGACTAACCAGCCAGAGGAGCTTGTCGTGGAATAACAGACGGGTGAATAAGCACGCGGGCCACGATCCCGCTATGACCAGCATGCATCGTATCCAAACTGTCGTTTTGTACTAGGTAATCCAGATGGTTCGAAGCCAGAACAGTCTTCCCATTAGAATTAGTGGGATGGAACGGAAGATAAACCTCGAGGATACGAACGTTCAACAGTTTTTTGCCTATCGCTGAAAATATGAAAACGTACCGTTCTTCATGCCATACCTTTGACTCATCGTGTGTAAATCCCTCGGAGAAATTTACTATTTACTACCGCATCGGTGTTCATCGTCCACCCGTGTGAAAAGATGAACTGAAAACAATTAACTGGTGAAATTGTATTTCAAGCCACATCGTTAGGCTTTCATTAATTTTCCAAACTGCGAGTCGCGTGGACTATGCACAGACAAGAACGGGGGTATTTGGGAAATAGGAAAATGAAATTTCCAGGTGAATTTTATTGCAATAGGAGAACGAAATTCACCGTGTCCGGTAATCAACCCGTGTCGGTCAACCAGATTTGAAAAGCAGAACTGCGTTTGGACCCAGATAGAAGTAAATGAAATTCCTCACTTCATGCGTGACATATCTGTAACAGTAGGGAAAGAACTCTTGATACTCTTTGTAGTCAATAAAAGCATCATGAGCTGGATACGATGTAACTAGACCAACATGAACCTGCTATAGGGGTAGTCTTCAGGTAAAAATCTATGACTGACTAAGTGATACGGAGAAACGGTAACAGAAGCATTTAGAGGGGAAATAAATCTGGGCTGAGGACAGAAACGGTCACCTGCTATCTGTTTGTGCGGCTCAGAGGCTGGCATACAAGTCACGGGATAACGCCTTTGTTAAACTGAGGAGGAGGGACCGCAGAGAGGAATCTGGATTTTCAGTTCGTGGAAGGATGAGAAAAGGGCCGATTTTCGTCTATCGGTGATCTACTGATAAATTTGTCAATGGAAACAAAAAGCCTTTGCAACAAGAAAGATGCCCCAGAGATTTGACAGCATAGTCAAAATCAGTTCCAACTGGACAAGATCAGTAGGTGAGAACAATGGAAATAACAAAACCGAGTAAAAGGTTAAAATTTTCATTCTGTTTTCCTGGAAACGACAATTTATCAGGCCCAGTAACTTGATCGCTAAACAAATTCTAAGAGCAGAAAGGGAAAACTACGGCGACATCAGGCAGGAAAATGTCGTCATTGAAAATGTGCGAAGTAACAAATCCTAAAAAATGATAAAAAGTTTATCTGAAGAAGTTGGTTTGATGGAGACAGAGAGAAAAAACCAGTTATTTAAACAATTTTTAAAATCCTAATGGAAGTGTTACCCATAATTAGAGTTTTGATCGCGGGTTTCAGGGGTCAGCTAAATTTGGCCTATATATGAACGGTTTTAAGTTAGCATCAGCTGCATTATAATTAACGTAATTGGTCTGACAAAGATACTGGGTAACACTGTATCCCTTGTTGTGGATTAAAACCACATCGTCCGGGGTGATTAAGAGCTGGAAGGAATTCCAAATAGCACGGAGGAGCATGCTCAATATTTTCGGAGACTAACAACCTGCTGGGAAAGTCCCGAAGAACAGAACGCTTAGGAGTTTTACGTTCACTGAGTTATGTGTATACCAATGTAAACTTTATGCACCACCATATATATATATATATATATATATATATACATGGGATTGGAAGCTCTAGATTTACTGCCAGATCCACAGTGAAAGCTTTGTGGAACATATGCATTTTGAAGGTCGGCTGGAAGGTTTTACGATGTCCACGCTGCACAGCTCCCCTCCAGTTCTCTTACGCTTCCGGCTGAATTTACTTTAACCTGTCAATTATCAACTATCTATTATCTGAGTGACACTTGCATTCCATGTAATCAGCCATTAGAGTGAGCAAGTTTACTTGCCTAATGGGTTCTCATCACGAACTTCAGTGTCAAAAACCGTGATCTTAAGCAATCTTTCTTGAAACCTCTCAGTTCGTAGATGTTGTATGAGTTTTTCTACATACATCATCGTGCCCTACTTGCGAATCCGCTTTACTGGCATCATTGACCGATTGCGACGTAACTTGAGATGAACTGAACAACGACATAATAATTACTTGACCAGCTGGAGTATTTAGTGCGAGTATAATTTTGATTTGACTGCTCCGGTAACTAACCCGTCTGTACCAGTCAGTGTCCCCAAACAAATACACCAGCAAGGCTCCATAACGCACTAATATTTGGCATATTTGATAAAAAATTACTTAATCCATATGTCCAAGGTTATTGACTGCTGTGACATTGGAACCCGCGCACGCATGGACTCCAAGCCCCCACCTACGTACCGTACGAGTTATATCGGCGAAATTCCAAGGCCACAAATGGGACTCTGGAAATTTCAAAAGTGGATAACGATGATAATCCAATGGATTTACAACGACACATTGCATTCAACCGGTAGAAGTAACAAGATGCATGAATGGCACTAAGAATGTTGAGATCTGTAAAATTAATTCAGTTTATTATCAATAAACCTCCTGTGTAAAACACCAAGATGTTTCACTTTTACTTTAACCCACCAATTGTGATTCTGTGATTAATTCAGCATTTGAATTTTAGCCTAAGACAAAGATCATTTATTCTGACACGTGACCGATAACACAAAGTTAATTTTCACACAGTCAACATTATGTAAACACCGTTCATTCCACTTCAGACTCTGAATGCGTACTATGCCCATCGATTGTGAAAGTCCACAAGTTCGATCGAACTCTGTCGTCTAACAGCATTCAAGCAACTTATGATGACTACTCATGCATTTGCGACCCGAATGCTGCGTGCCTATGCGTTTCGCTGTATTTGTATGGCCTATAAAAGGCCTTAAATTCGGGTGCTTATGGGACAATACATTTCTGTGCCAGTTAGTGCGACTTCTAATTTTATTTCGGGCAATTCGACCATCATATCTGTATCTTCTAGTTTCTTGAGGTTTGAGAGAAAACCCATTCAGTGATCTTACCGATCCCCAGTTCATTTCTATTTTTTTGCTTTTGGAAGATTTTGTAAAATAAATAAGACATCTTCCCACTCTTTCGCCACAGTGAAATTTAAATTTGTAATTCTGCCCCCATTTATCATTCAGAAGCCCCAGCAGAACAGGAAAGTATTTATAGAAATCGTTGGATGCCGAACTTTGGTGTTGACCCTGTTGTTCTGTGGGTATGATTCTTCTTATTTGGCACGGAAACAGCTGGTCAGTCCACAGAAACATAATCTAGCCCAGAAAACTGTTAGAAAAGGCTGATCACAAAACTAACTCGTAATCATGTCCAAATACCACAAAATTCAATAAGTTAGAGTATTGACCCAAGTGCGGGGTGCGGATTTTTCATTGTTCATATTTTGGTTTCTCATTTATCTAGAACATGTTATCCTGTAAGACTGATCAGATAGAGTCAAAGAGCACGCTCATTATTGTTTCTGAGTGCAGAACCGAATATGGTGAAGATGGGTAACGAAATTATTTTTTGAAAACCCACACTGAAAGTTAGTAAATCCACATCCGGTCAGGCAAAATATCTTGTCCAAAACTGCTTAGAACAACAGTTCCTACGTCACCGGTTTTTCATTTCATTGCTCAGGTAAGCAGCTTAATGGTGACTGAAAACAATTTCATTCGGTTTTCAAACAATCTAAAATAATACGACTTCCTTTCTCAAAGACTTCGATACTTGAAAGAGCATATCTTTTTAGGACATTCGACAGACCTGCTATAATATAAATGTGCAAAAAACAACACCACTTCGTCTGCCGGGAAATATTATTTTCTGGGTGTCTTTAGACATATGTGATATACGTATGAGTTGCAAAATGAATCACCATACGATATGGGCACTCACCTCATCGGTAAATGTCGTAGGGGTTCTGTGCAACTATTATATCAAACATCATTACGAAAACAGGATAGATATTGCGAGGTGTTAACATTTCTTTTAATCTCATCAACTGGGAATGCAAAAAAATTCGGCAATTATAGAACGTCATCTTCGCGACCTACTGGAGCAGACAATAACCGTATGAGTAAAAGTTGGGAAAATTCCAACACAGTCAGACAAATGCACATAGCTCCATTCTAGTAAGATAGATAGCATCGGAATATCCTGCGCGCAAAAACTGGGTCACTTATTCGGGTAAGCTGTGCTCCAGTATGTGCTCATATTTAATTGTTGTGAGAAGCTATGGATGTCCCTGAATTCCGGTTATGCTGTCTATCTGGAAAGTCTTAAGTCATCAGCTTTACCAGCCATTCCAGAATGAGTTCGGACATCCGTTTTATTAGATGTATAATTTAATGAGTGTCCTATTTTTGCCTCAGCAACGGGCAAGAGTAAACGAAGTGGTAACATCTCGCATTGTCTATATTGTTTTCGTACTGAAGAAATGAATAAATGGCATACAATTTTTATTATTTCAATATCGTTAGGAATCAGTGACAGTTTATCTATCAAGTTCTGACTGAAACAGGATCCTGGGTTACAAGATTGTATATTCCATAAGTTTATCTTCGGACTTTCGGGCGGACTAGACCCGCAATGTGTTTGTGAGGTCTAAGTTTCACGCAGTACACCACTGAGAAAAAGTCCATAGGGGATGTTGATCACTGAGCCGGTGGTCAATGAGAACGGGAGTAACAAGTGTTAATCACGATGAAGAGCCTTGTTATATTGAAATGGCCGATTAAACACACGCATTTTAAATGCTTTCATCATACACGACAGTTACTCTGAATTGTAGGTGACTTATTGGGTCGCATTAGGTAACAGTGTGAAATAAAAGGGCTTTGCATCAGGGAACAACAAGTCGTTGTGGTTCTAAGTATACTGTCAAGTCCACTTTTCGTTTGGCCTCATCCGTTGCCCATTAGTTGAGAAACGTGAGTAATAACCTGTCAGTCATAATTCAAGAGATTCCAATAACGGGTTAAAGACGGTTGTCTTATGAACCGAAACATTTTTATTGTATCTATCATGAAAAGCATCAGCTGAATTGTTTTTTTGGCAATCTCGGTCCTTTGCTCCATTCATTTGGCATCCACCCTTTTTCTCCTTCTATTTTCGACAGAAAACCGCATTGTAGGCACGAAACAATAGTGTTTGAATCAAGTGTGACTCTTTTCACGTCTTTCATGTACCAATCCAAGTGGAAAAGCCAGTGTAATTTCTAAGTATTGAACATGTCATCAACGATATTGAAACCGTCATCACTGCAAATCAGCTTTCTGGTTGTCTCAGTTTCGAGACCAAAAATGGTGCCGATGAAACTTTTCATTTGATCACATTTTCATTCGTGAGTTACTGTGCTATTTTGAATGATTATGTACATAAGCGTTCTGTGATATTTATTAGTTGAGTCAGCTCCTATTCGCTGGTATGGGGTTCTCAGGGATTTCGCGTATAAGTCTGAAAATGCGCTTGAATGGTTCCTCTTGGGATATTTGTCATAACACCCAATAAATCCCGACTAGATGAATTAGAAACACAAAATGAAAAAACAGAGGCGTACTTTCCCGTGCTTCTTGTCAAGTTTTCCTGTCGACGATACTGTCACTCTTGATTCACGTTTGACTGCGTAAGCATTCTAGCATTTTTTTATCGACTGATGTAATCATCGTATATGTAAAGATATTGTAAGGCCTGATTATCCTTCATAACTTAGTTATTAGTAGAAGAGTAAAAACAAATTTCGTAAGACGAATCGCTTTTTTCCACGTCTTTTTAACTATCAAGTTCTGTATAAGGCCCAGACATAGGTCGCCCTTCTCATCTTCTATGATATAAGTGTCGGGGCCTGCTAATACACCTGTTGAGCTTTGACTCACAGAATCTTCTTTATGGGCCGTTTCAGATGGCGCACGTGCAACCCCACTAAAGAGCGCTTCATTAGGAGTGATACACTTCTGTGTTTGGGTGCTGGTGAAACAAAAAAATATACAAGTACGCATGATGTTTTCAGAATTTTCCTGAAAAACTTTGATAGAGCTCCGATCCCTTCTTCTTCTGGAATGGGATAGCCTAGAATAGCAAGCAACATTTTTTTCCCAATGGCCTCTGTAAATCTTGGATGATAAATTCGCGTTCATTCTGAGGTTGAACGCATAGCTGAGCTCTTAATCGAAAAAAGAATCTGTTTCCAGCCAGTTCCGTTTGGTAATTTTAGAGTGCAGCTTGTGTTCTTGGGGCTGATCCACTTAGAAAGGCACATCGTGATGTATTCACCCATGCTCCGATTATTATCATGAATTCCGCTGTTCCGACACTTACAGCGGCAGTGGTCAAACGGTCACCACGGTGGACTTTGGACAGTAACAACCCAGGTTGCATTGCCACAACCAACAGTCATTTCTCATTCGGCAGCCTTTCATTGACTAAGGTCCCCTCCAGAAATTGTTTTACCTTGTAGTATAATGAATGAAAAAAGTAGAAGGATATTTTTTCTAATTATAAGGTGACAAGAGATAATGGAAAATCTACCTGCTTCTTAGCCATGAGTTGAAATCGAACCGACTTTAGACTTTTGGATGCAAAAATTGCGAGTGTACTTTCAGTATATACGATCCGAGCTCTTTATATCAATCGTATATTATGTGAGTATATTTAAAAACTCGTTGGATCACAATCAGTAGTGTGCTATTCGTCTCGCTGTATGGTTGTCGACAAGGCTAGTCTAGTGAATAAAGTCAGAACCGTTACAGCACATCACTGGAATAGTTGTTTTCGCATCCTTGGTTATTTACTGGCGTCATTCACACCCGACTGGCCGTATCGTAATAGATCAGTCGGTAGAGCTTCTGCTCGGTAAGCTGAAGGTCGCTGGTTTGATTCCGGCTCACGGCGCTGAACTTCCGGATGGGAAAAATACAAGTAGATTTTCCATTATCTCAACGAACAAAAATTATTATATTCATCATTCAGGTTCATACCTCTTAATGGGCGGCCTAGGGAGAAGGGTTTGGTGTATGATTGGTTAGAAAGCTTGCTAGTACAGGTGCTTGCAGCTCGTGTTGGTGTCCTCTTGAAATCTGATGACTGATCAGCCCTTTTATTTCAGTTTCATTCAGATCTTTTGGTACCGCAACCCCATTATCATGTGTACCAGTTTTAGATTTCACGTTGCTGCATCCTCAAAAAAATAATACATAAATGAAACGCGTCATATGTGAAACGATAGAGAAGAAAATATTTCCAATGTGAGTGTATTACACACCGCTCAACCCCGCCTCTTCTGTTAGTACCGAGAACCCTACGTTAGATGGATCTCTTGGGTTCCAACCCGGAAGCATAGCCTGTCATAGTCTGTTAAGCCCAATGGGGACGGTTGCGTCTCTTTGGACGAGATCATGTGTCGACCACCTCAACCCAACTTTCAGCCGTTACTCGTCTTGAAGAACAAAGTACTCGTAACAGCCACTTGTTTGGTCGCATAAAAAACTGATATAACTACTACAATGTGAACCACACTCTTGAAGGACAAACAGATATCAGTCCGACACCACAGGTGGCTCGGGTTAGAATCTAAAAACAAACGGGCCCTTTGTATGCGCAAACACACTTTATGCGATATCCTATAGCCAAGGGAGATGTAACTGGCCAGATGGCAGGACTTTACCCCTTTGGACGAGACTCTCTTGGATGAACGCCTCTCGAATAACGATGGGGATTTTCTCCACCCAAACATCAAACTAAGCAACCAAGAGTTTATTGATACACAATACCCGCCAAGATTGATTTTTCCCACTCTTCCAGATATCTGCTGAGTGAGTTGAAAGCACGAAGTGAGCGATGCATAATAAATGACCGCTCTTCCTACCCGCCTGGCTTTAGTCGTAAAGCAAATCTACTGGTTCTTATGCCCAAGTCAATATCACTGATATATTGCTTTGAATATTCAGTATGTGTTGTGTTCTACAAACTCCTTTAGATATTTGAATGGATTATGCTTTGTTTGGTTTTATAATCTGGCTCTATTTTAATAGGTAATCTGAACTAATGACTAGCACATGATAGATTTATTTCACACGAAACCCGTGAAGCGCGCCCCACGGTTGGCTGCGCTATAATTTTTTGTGTCCTAAGTCTCTGTCTTTTCGGAATTATTCTCATTATCAATGGATTTCATGACTGAAATGTGAGTTGTTAACTTACAGAAGTCCTTAGTCAATAAGATACAGTTTAGTACGATAATAGTAAAGCAAAGGCTCTGTGAGACTTTGTCACAAATCTCTGTACCAGGTCGTTCCTCTAAAATTGAAATGTAAGCATTATGGTTCGGTAGACAGATTTGCCAGGACCGTAGTAATCCAAATGATACTGAGCCACATGTGAGTAACAAATGAGAAAACAAGTCCGGTAAATCAGAAAACTTAAAATGATTAGGATAAAGTGTTCCTCCTCACAGTCGCACTATTCCAAATGAGTTTCTGCTTCTTCCACAGTGTACTCAAATTCTTACACTCAACCGGCCGGGCCGGACTTGAATAAGGTTTACATTTTCGGCCTCATATTCGATTAACCTTTCTTCAAACAGCTTGCTCCTATTGAGTTGTACACCACTTTGGGTTCATTTATTATTTGCAACAATTCACTTGGGTGCATCTTACGTAGACCGGATCATTATGCCATGGGATATCTGTTTATTCCATAAAAATGTCAACTAGAAAACGTTATCTATTTTTGATAAACTACTGACGTCTTTCTCTAGCCGCCTACCGAAGCATAACTCTTATGGCTTACGCATGTAACAATTACCATCATTAATAGTAGCAAACTTACAAATTTTTCACGGTCTTTTTGTGCGGCTATGTTTTTGACAAACAAAGTAAAACGGAACACAATATTTTTTTATAATCTGTGGGCTGAGGGAGAACATATCACCTACTGTTAATAACGGGAGGTACAAATACTGTACAAAATTCTTCCTCTTATCTGGTAGTGAAGTTCAACTCGCTACCTAGTCATCCCATTCCGAGTGGGTGCAGTTAAGTCCAAGCGTTCATCATCACCCAAACTAAACTCACGTGCCGAAATTGCGACCGACAATGCAATGCCATGTTGGTCCGTATTTTCGATCGAATTCCTTTTTCAAATATGCCGCAATATCCTTCTCCATCTGAGAACGATTCATGGCTACCGCACACAAATCCACAGCTTCCTGCTGCATTTCTTCGTCCATATCGACACATTTGACGATCGCTTTCAACTCGCTCATCCTGTTGTGATAGAAAATTTGACGGGACTGACAAAATGGTTGTCGGTATCTGGACTCTGTAATCTTCTCGAGCAATGAGCCGCTGCAGTAATATGTTAGGTGTAAAAGGACCAGCGCGCGTGCGTATTTCGAACAGTAAATGAACAATCAGTGGTCTCCCCCAATTCCTACAAACTCGAGGTTTTTCAAGCAGAGCAAAATGGACACCACTTATACCATCCACAACAACTCCTACAACACGATTCGATCCACTGTGCTCTTAGCGTCTTAAGAGACGCATGAAAATGGACGTTTGCACACAAACGAGCACTGTGGCGACCGGTAAGCAACGTGTCTTGGTTGCATAATCACAAGAACCACAAGGGCTGGGTATGAAGTACAGTAGAACAACTGGACCGACTGCCACCGTTAGCACAATCTCGCTCTCAAGCATGCACACATACACCCACTTAACATTGAAACGGTGCAGGAGCTAGCTTAAATACGCGTTGGTGAACAAGAAAATGTTCGTGTGAAAGGCCATTTGGTATTCCGTTATGTGCGGATTACTCATTTCTAGGTCAGTGGTCGAATGCATGCGTTAGTCCGTGTGAGTGTGTTCGTGTGCTGAAAGCTGGATGGTTTTCTACCGGGGTCTGACTAAAGCTTTCTCGTTGCACATTTAACGGGTGGTTGAGTTTCATTACCAAGCAACCGGAATTCGGTTTCGTTGCACGTATCTGCTCTTCGATTTTTCGACTGTAGAGACCTGGGCTGTAATTCGAAGCTCAGAAAATGGCCTAACTGGCCTGACTGTGTGTATGACAAAAAGGATTAACTGATTCAGGCTCAGTTATATTCTGCATGCACCTAGGTGGACCTCTCCAAATATGCTTTATAGATTCATTCCTGACAATCAGAGACAACCGAATCACTTATCTGAGGACAAGATGTCTAACTTCAATGTTTATCATTCAGGGTTATCAAAATGGCCCTGATGAGTTTATTCACTACACTGTATTTCCCCATTGCTGCTAGTCTTCGTTCTTATTAACCTTTAGAAACACCTACTTTCTTCGCTCCGTTGTCACAGATTTTGCTCTGATCATTTACTTAACTCACTCAGTATAAATGTTTCGAGAGGTAATGAGAAGCTATGGACCAGATAGCTGTTTAGACTGTTAGATGGTCTGCCCAACTGAACACCTTCACTTTGTGTTACTTTCTAATTTAATGGCAAATGTTTGGTCTCCCAGTTGCAATAATATGTAGGGAAATTAGATAGTTAAGGATTTGAATACGCATTATCGGGCTAGGTTTGTACTGTACATGCAAAGATACGATGATGATTGTAAGCCGTGGTAATGTGCTACATGACATACTCTATTCCTACTAATTCCAGCACTTTTTGTTTGCTAAAAACACCTATCTTAGCCCATATATTCTCGCACTCCACCAACGAACTCTTGCGTGCCTGACTCGTGGTTGGCACGTGCTCACAAAATCGGAGTGTTGGTGTTAGAAGGTGCGCATGTCATGCGTGCATGTGCATGCCGCAACCACTTCATGTGACTGCTGTGAGCACTCACATTACCCAATGGTAGTGATTGTGATACAGATGCTGCTTATATTGATTTTCTGCTTACGAAATGGTCCAGTGCACTGAACTGCCAACCCGAGCGTTTTGCGAATAGAACAGCTATGCTGGTCATTGTGAAGCCAAAATGTGCTTAAAAGGATATCGGATATTGCTTGACCTTTGACAGTAATTAGGACTTCTCGAGATCAGATAACAAGCTGTTGTCGCTTTTGACCTATCCATAAGTAGGCATGATTTTTTTTCTGATTACTGGGAATGATGTCACTACGGAATGAATGAGATTGAACAACTTTCCTTTTGGCTTAGGACGCAAAGTAGTGTTCGATTAGTCCATTCTCTTTAGTAGGTTCCCTTCGGGTTTACCGAAATATTCAGCAAGATTATTTGTTCCAAAGTCCAAAGTGTTTGGGCATAAAGCAACGATAAATTTACCCCTGAATAAAGATACAACTGTAGTACAACGATGTGACCATGAGGTTTAGCCAGTGAAAAACTGCATCGGAGAGGAATGTTTTAGTCAGCCTTAAGTAGCTGAAATAACTAATTCTCTTTCAAAAATCCGTGAAATACCGTGGGCTGCAGCAGAATAGCTTGAGTGACGTTACTGGTCTCACCGTTTGTAAGATGCGTCATGGGAACTACTGTCTTTCAAAATGTTCTGGTATTCTACATTTTGCGAATAAAACAGCTTGGCGAACAAGCTCGCTTTCAGTTATTCGTACTCATGCCAATATATAACACGTGTGCAACCACTCGAACATTGCGCACTGTGATCAGTTCCACACATACACGCACTTGCACAAGCCGATTCGGACCTTCATTCCCCTTTGCTAGTTTGAGTCATATTCAATGTTATGTATATGTATGAGTAGGAAAAACGAGCTTCTTCGCCATACTATTTTGTTCTCAGTATGTTGTGTGGATTTTCCGTTTATTTTGTATTTTACTTGTTTCGCTGTTTCACGGTTATTGCTGCTCATTAGTCATGTACACCCGGAACTCCTCTGTCAACTTTACTGGGTGTTGTCGGTAACTAGGACTATTATCTGATCCAATTAATGAGAAAGCTGTCAAAATTGGTAACAGCTGACTCTACTTACCACTAATCAAAATATTTGATCTCAATTCATGCATCATACAACATCAATGGTCATATCGCTGTAAAAAATGTCACTAAAACACAGTATGTATGTTTCAGTCCATTCATTAGAAATACACTGAGTAATACTGAAAATTCGAACTACTAACTGCTACTCGAACCGATTCTCCTCATATTGTTTCACAACAATCCAATGTGATGTTGTACCTATTCCTTACTGGCACTGGATGTTAGTGGCTCATCCCTCACGCATCAGTCGACCTCCAAGACAGAAGTTTTCCATTCAGGAAATCCTACCTAGGTATACGCATCATTAGTAAAAAAAGGAGTTTGGTTTACTGGGAAATTCAAGTTTAGCATTCCCAAACACCGCAGTTCCAAACGCTGTTGAGCCAACCCTAGGCTGACACTGGAACAAAGACCTGTCCAATGAGCAATGAAAATTTGAACCTCTGTTCGTTTTATTTTACGGTAAGCAAAATAGTGTAGACGTCGTGATATTTATCCATATACATCTACATAACTATAACTGCACATTTTGGTATACTGAATACCCTGGTGACTAGGCGGCGGCATACTGGTTTTTTTGCTCTGTGCCCTGTAAATAGGTTTCCGTGTTCAGTTGTTCTGGCAGTAAAATTTGCTTCATGAATTGCTGATGTAAATGGCATGCGACCTTTCACTGCTCACTCTCATTCAATATTATGGTTAGGCTGTGCACAAGTCGTATGTCTCATATTTATGAGAAAACTAGATTTTGTATCGATTTCTTTGGATAACAGCTCAGCCGTTCCGTAGTGTCTTTTCATTTGAAATGCATCTCTTACTAAATAAGATTCGTTACTAGCATCTGTTACTTTCCACCACATTCCGGTAATAAGAAAATACTTCACTAAGCACAAAAAGATAAATTGATAGAGGTAATGTAGGTGAAAGAAGACCCTCAGTGCAAAAAAATGCATCAGTTTTGGTGAAGCTACACAGAGGAGTACAGGCTTTCGTGTCCCAAATTACAGTTTATAGGTACGCTAAGAAAGCCCGAAAGGTACCAGTTATTTCCCACTTCCTAATACCCAATAGATACTGTTCCTCCTGACTTCAAATCTATTGAGGCAGTACCACCAGAGTTGTTGATATAAGTTGAATGGGGATCTGCGGATTTTCTAAGTGGTGATGTACGCATTGTTAGTACGTCAAAGTCAGCCGTCCATCCAGGTAATTGTATTCGTGAATTTGTATTTGAACTAGTCTCAGCCGATCAAGAGGTTCAACTCAGAAGAACCGTGTGTGCAAACATCAGTGTGTATACTTTTTTCCCGTTGTTGTCCGGTATTTTATACCATTCATGGAGCAACGTCCTGACATACCGAACATTTTGAGCAATATTTTTCAGGCGTTCCGATTGACCTAAGAACACTTTTACACCCACACGGCTTTGCGGGAAGATGAAGTCATTAGACGATGTGTATATTCGTCTTTGAACCCGAGGTGGTCTGATTCGGTGCATATGGGGTATGATGATGTTCCCAGACTCCGTCTATTTGCAGCTTGATAGCGACTGTTTACCGTGATATTGAGCCTAAAATAATCAACTAAAGGCTGGTTTTCCCAGCACTGTTCAACCAACGCATCCACCCATCATTACCGTTGAAATTAACTATGGCTCAACAAAATTGCATCTGATTGACGTTTATTTGCAAAGCACGGTGAGCGAATTGATGGGTGTATTTCAGGAATGGCAAGCAATATCGCATTCCTACCGTGATATGTCGACTGACGGCAGTTGTTTGTGATACTCTTGCAAGGGCCAACATTCACCAAGTGAAACCTCCTGCAGAATATTTCGACTGTACATCCAGAGTGGACTGAATATTCAGGGAGAAATAACGTTCCCTCTTGCGGATTCTAGGGCACTTACAGAGTTTGGTTTTCGGAAGGAAAATTATCGACGTCACCATGTAGGTATTGGTCCATTCCTATCTGCCAATCAACATTGTTATGGCGTTTCCCATGGACTACGTGCATACGGAATGTTTATGGTTACCCAAAGGCTTCTTGACTCTTGGGTGTAAAACGGGCGTCTATGAAACTGCTGTTTGTGCAGCACCATCTCGGGCGAACTTGACAATAGGATAGTGCATACCCATGAATCCATTTTGTGTGGTTTTCAGCTTTTGTGTCGTCAAACACTCAAGACGGAACTTTGAAAGGCCACTGAATATCGTCGCTTTCTTTGTATAAAGGTCCCGTTTGTTTACGGAATTTATTTCACAACACATTTTGCTATATTTTTTGCTTTTATTTATTTCTCTGTTTATATTAATACATTTTAAGTTGGCCATACCCTGAGTCAGTTTTTCACATCAAAGTTCGCTTATTTTCACACAACAATTGTTCCTTTTATACGACCCAGAGGCAATGGTATGCGACTTTTATCGTCTACTGCATTTGGCGGACAACGTGAAGTAACATGGCATGTTGAACAACTTCTCCACTTTCCTTACTGAATCTCGCTTGGGAAAATTAATTTATAAAAGGACTCACAAGGCCAGTGGAGCAGTTTGTGAGTGCTACGCATCATTTAGTCATTAGCATGCTTTTGTACCTCCACATAAATGTGACCTTGAATTGTGTGAATACATCTTTTTGATTTGTACTTCAAGCTGCTTTGAGTTCTGTACTTACTCCAAATTTGGGATAGCTGCTACTTATGATTCTTTGGGTTATTACTTCAGATTTTGCTTCACGAAAATCAATTCAACCAAAGCTATCCCTCAGGCTGGTACATTCTAATCTAACTTCTCCCGTGGGCCGATTTGAGGATTATTTAAGACATCTTGGATTGTGGTGCATCATTTGTATTCGCCTTTACGAGGAGAGAAAAACTGCGATTTTTCTGAGTGTTGTGAGTTAGACAACCTATTCTGTTGTTAAGATCTCGGAATTCTCGAAGAAACAAGTTTCCCTGAATTACCAAAAAGCCGAAATAGACAAAAGAGGGAAATCTTATCAAGTTCAGCGTGCGCGATTCTCAAGATGTTCATGCATTTATACTTCAGCTGTACACACAAGCTGCTCGAAGTAATTTCGGTGATCAGCTTGGAACACAACTGCGAGACCGGCTCTTTTCAGGCTTTAGCTGTTCTCATTTGTAACAAAAGCTCTTCCTGTTGTCAAACCCTACGCTGCAGAATGTTGGCAAGACATGTGAGCAGTACCAGAATGTGATAATCTTACGGATGCTATTGCTTCTTTCATGTTGTATGGTTTATCTAAGAAGTCATACAACTTGCTGTCATTCTCTCCGAAGTCCTATGTGCAGCCAAATAGTCCTTCCATAGTACTGAATCTTACACTTCCTCGATATTTTGTAGGTAATTCATATGGTGAATGTGATTCCTGTGGTAAACTTCATTTCCACTCAATCTGTCCCTTTCGCGTTGGTAAATGCCGCGGATGTGGTAAACTAGGACATTTAAACTGTGTGCGGACAATCATCCACACATCTTTTCAAATATAGCCCCTTTTCTTCTAAGGATTTGTCTGACCTTGTTCTCTCAGTGGTGGATACAGCTCATTGACCGATAAGTCGTTTACTTCCCACTGGTGGCACAGTTCAACGTGATTACTTGGTGGTCACTGTTAATGTCACAGCATTCATTTCTGTTCCTGTCTCACGTTGTGCCGCTCCTGATATTCAGTGACACCAAACTTACATTGGCGCCAAGAGCATCGTTAGAAATACACCATCTATTTTGTGCCCTTGTGATGCTTCACTCGATGATCAAACTGAACACTCCTTTGACTGCATCTTCTTCGTGACTGAAATTGGACCTTCTGTACTTGAGTTTAAGATCAATAAATCCATGAGCATTTCGATTTCAGTTCTACCACAGCAAAGCCTTTTATTGTTTAAAATATTTTTTTCCGGTGATCCAAGGTTCCGGGTATTAGGAAGATAACCTCTGTTAGTTTGAACGCAGAAAGAGATACTGTGCTTTTGAAATGTTTTGTGTTAGCTTCCGGACTTAGGGAACCTCTAGAGAAAGTTCACCATATTTCGGTTGCTTAAGGTATTCTTGAACCAATTTCACTATTCAAGCTGAAAACACCCATGGCTACTTTTCTGAAATCTGATGGGTAGATTTTGGAAATCCGGGACAATTATCGAATCATTTTGGATAGGAAACTTCCCCAACCTACATGCACTAATGTCAAACCAGAGAATATATTGCCTCGATTTCACGGCTCCAACCATTTCTCACTAGTGGGCTTAAAGGATGCTCACCAGCAAATTACTTTAGATTATGAGGAGAAATCAAAAGTAATCGTCGTGATGTAATCAATTCGTCTGGCTGCTGACAGCCCTCTGTTTTCTGTATCATTTCAGATCATACTACCTGCTTTGTGTCAAACTCAGAATCACAAGGTACTGAGCGTCTACATCAGGGCAGTAAGGCTCTCACAGTTACCTGGTGTTTCCTAATTACGAGTCACATTGAAAACCTCATGGGTTCGGACAAACCACAATTTGGTGACCCTACCTGTGGGACCGAGTAAAATGGGAGGTCTTGGTAATGTAGTGATTTTGCTACTCTGTGGGCGATAACACCTCTGTGAAGAGGCCCACCCAGCTGCCGTCCCAGTGAACGGAATACTCTTGGATTGTCATGTAGGAGGATATAACCCTGCGTTCAGTGTTCTTTAGTTGGAAGCAGCAGTGTGATGGTCAGGTTTTGGCAGTCGTATCAGTGTTTGAATAATGTGCGTATGGGTTCCCTAGGAGACTCTTCTTGAGATTTTGGCTGACGGAGTTTTCTGTGTTTTGGGGTTTTGGAGATCGAATACATGCTACCCTCCGAAGGAAGATCACCGGTCCTTTCATGCTACAACATGAAGGTTTTCACGCGTTCACTACTATCATTACCCCCGTTCTGGCTGTTTACTTCCAAGTTTGTTACCTTTTGACTGATTGTTTCTCCCTGTCTTTCAATTTTTTATGAGTTATATTATTGAAGGTCTATGGGATGTAGAACTCAACCAAGGTGATCTTATCCAAGTCTCTACATAATTTATTTCTAATCGTGTGGGGTAGCAGACGACTGCTAAGGAGAGTTGATCAGCAGCCAATTTGTCTAACAATTTGTTACAGCCATAAGCCAGATATACGAATAAATCTAACTAAAGCCATAAAAACTCACTCAGTTTTCGGGCTTTCCGACAGGGAAATGCAATAACAAAAAGCTGCATACTGTGTGCCAATTATTACGGCATTGATTCTTGTGAAATGTTCTACGCAACGATGAATATTGGGAGGTAAAAATTTATTCTTAAAAATCGAAGTCGTTTATTGTATCTTAAATCGGAGCACACGGCAGTACGCTGGCCAGATCCGAAGAAATGTAGCAAACCAGATTGCCTTGGAAAGCATCAGAGTATGCTGCATCAAGAAAGGCCAAATATTCATCCTTCTGGTAACAGGGCTGTGAAACGATCAAGTTAAGTGCGGCAGTTCTGTCAAGTCCGTTTTGTTGTAGTGGCAGTTCGCGTAGCAGGTCTCACGGGAAGTTACGCAACTTCAGCCCTCGTCAGCGATGGATCTTACTCTACTTTTATGGACGCAATATTTGCAAAACTTATAGGGCTAAACGAGACGGAGTAGCACTTATTCATTCAGACGATGAATGCGCTATAAACTGAAACGTATGAGGCAGTTTACTGCACCACCGAGTTCCTCGACCAATCTCATTCGGTTCAACTTGGGTGGGTGCATGAGGTTAACCATTTAACCCCACGTACTGGGAATCCACTAGCAGTATAACAACTCTAGCAGGGGAAACGTCTTCAGGATGTTCATTTAGACAATTTGGGGATAGAGGTGTCGAACTGCCCATCGGCAGTGACACATCAGAGGCCCAATGGATGATACATCAAGCAGTTGGAGCTAAAAAGTTAACCATTTGCTGTGAAAAAAGTTCTCGGATGGGTTTTGTTAGGATCATTTGGCTGTTACTATGTGGGGTTGGCATCAACTCGTTTCACTTCAGCTGTACCCACAACTGAAGATTTACGGGTAGATCTGTATAATGGGGAACTTTCCGACCCCACTGAGAAATCCGTTGTCTGACGATGAGCGCAGTGCACTTAGGCAGGTATCGAAGTCAATACATTTGATTAGTGGTCATTTAATATGGCCTTGCCATGGAAATAAGCGGATATTAGTCTGCCTAACAACCGAGTTGTGTCCCGCATCGGCCTACGTCCCTCCGTAAAATATTCCTCATGGGTAAGAATCTGTTCGAACAGTGCAAAAGGGCGCTATAACACACTTTTGATATGGGATATGTTATTCGGATGTGAAAACAATAAATAACTCACGTGTTATTCGGTATCTGTCATACCAATTAGTTTTCAGTCTGAGGAAACCTTCAAATTCGTGAATTATTTTTGACTGTGCTGCACCGTACAGAAAAGTGTCGTTGAAAGACACGTTACTACAAGGGGCAAATTCCGTCCAAAATCTTTCGGCGACCTCGATCTTTCTGAGGAAAGGAACATTTTCCTATATATAACTTTGGATTTATTTTTTCTACAATTTTTTCGACGCTTGGTTTCCACTGCTTCATTTTCTTTGGTTGCGTACTTTCAACTGAACTAACCTTGGCCAGGTTTCCGTAGACCCCGCCTTTGACATAATTTCGACTTTCGCTGACGGTATGCGCTCGGTTCGCTTTTCACTTTGCTGTTTCCTCCGTTTGTATCTCGCTTATTTCCCGTACCAGCGCCTGTTCGGTGTCACTATATATAGAATACTGTATCATAACAGTTTACCCAAACCAGCCTTCTCTATTTATTCGATCCAGGGGACTTCGTTAACTGCTGTCTTTGAGACGTGCTAGTAGACACGTTCCATAAGCCGTCAGTAGAACGTTTTCTATAGCTTTGTGGGCGCACTTCGAATATTTCGGACTGGCAGCATGGCAGTGCCACTGACATTGAAGAAATGATCGCCAAGTGCTACTTTTCCTATGGTTCTGGGAGAATGACCTAGCCAAGCCTGTTGTAGACTTTTAACTGGTAGTGCACTCTTTCGGTGTTGTATCTTTGGCATTCTGTGCAAGATAAGGGTTACAGATACGTGCAGACTCGTGTCAAGGTGACCTGCTGCCCGCTGCTTAAGGCTTCCTTCTAAATCATTTTTATGTGGGTGATGGCCTGCGGTCTTATGATTCTTATCGGGAGACAATTATGGTACATCAAGAGCCGTGTGAACTACCGGAGCTTGCAGGATTTAGACTAACGAAATGATTGTCCGACCGCCGCCTAGTCTCAGCTTCAATCAGTGAGAATGATACTGTAGAGGCTGTCCCGATAACCATGAGTTTGATTTGGCAAATGAATTAGTCTCTCTAACAATACGCGCGATAGGACAGCTTATAGCTATTGGAAGCAGAACAAATTCCTATGACCTAACCGCGCCTGTCGAAATTTGTTTCTAAAACGATATAATAAACACAAATGAACTGAGGAAAATGATTTACAGCCAGGTGAGGAACCAGGAACAAAGGGCCGAAGGTTTCTGGAAAACAGGACAGCGCAGAAACTAAGACGGACCTTTTAGCAAGCGGATGAGCAAAACTGTATCGCAGTGCAGTTGGGGCATAATCAGTAACTCAAGAAACTTCTGACAGGCACGTATCAATAACTTAGCACACAAAAGGATGAGTTTAATTGTGGTTGCAATACTAGGGGGTGATTTGATGAAAGAGTACAGATAGGTTTAATCCGTGGGGCAAACGAGGACATGTGCCAACAAGAATGGTTGGACCCAACATTAGTTCTGCAGGTGCAACAAATATATGTGACAGTAAATGGCTGAGTCTCCTGACGGCAAGCTTAGAGCTGGGAGTTTGAACCTTCGCATGTCGGTACATATGAAACGCTCAGAAAGGTCATCTCGCAGTAGGAATGCAAACCTTCGAGAAAAAAGTTCTGAATAGATGCATAGACTGTTCATGCAAAGTGCACCATAAAATATGAGTATAAACCCGGTTGATACTGTAGAAAAAGAGAAAACACTTCACGAATATATGAGGTTACCGATGTTCACGCTACTCATAAGTAACCGAACACAAAAAGAGGAGGGAAGTCTGACTGCTGAAAGTGACTAGTATTGCTCCCGGGGTTGTGGAACGTCACGAACCACAATCATAAGCAATAGCTTCCAATTCAAAAGAAACAGTTGTCGTATATCTCCCCATGCACACCTTTGGTTGCAAAGTTTGAAAATGACAGAAATGATTGGCTATTTCTGTGGCTTCGTCTTAGAGACGTAATGAATCTCGGTTTCCCAGTAAACAGTCTAAGGGAACTAATGTTACGCTGTCCCCTCAGTGTCCAATTCAGTTTCAGTTAAACTCAACGTACACAGGGCTTTGCGTGGCTAGAACCTATCGTGTATTCAGACAGTCGTTTTTTCGATGGCTCTCAACAATGAGTTTTTGAGATGGATTTAGGTGCCCTCCTGTCCAGATATAGACATAGGTTGGGAATTATGAGCGCCTGTCTCGGGAATATTCCATTTAGCTTGTGGCTTTGGAGCTATTTTATATTAAAAACTCCACAGGGTTTTACATTGCGCTCGCGGGAACCTCAGTCTATCTTTATTGGGGAACCATACATTCATCAGATGTATGGTTCCCCAATAAAGATAGACTGAGGTTCCCGCGAGCGCAATGTAAAACCCTGTGGAGTTTTTAATATAAAATAGCTCCAAAGCCACAAGCTAAATGGAATATTCCCGAGACAGGCGCTCATAATTCCCAACCTATGTCTATATCTGGACAGGAGGGCACCTAAATCCATCTCAAAAACTCATTGTTGAGAGCCATCGAAAAAACGACTGTCTGAATACACGATAGGTTCTAGCCACGCAAAGCCCTGTGTACGTTGAGTTTAACTGAAACTGAATTGGACACTGAGGGGACAGCGTAACATTAGTTCCCTTAGACTGTTTACTGGGAAACCGAGATTCATTACGTCTCTAAGACGAAGCCACAGAAATAGCCAATCATTTCTGTCATTTTCAAACTTTGCAACCAAAGGTGTGCATGGGGAGATATACGACAACTGTTTCTTTTGAATTGGAAGCTATTGCTTATGATTGTGGTTCGTGACGTTCCACAACCCCGGGAGCAATACTAGTCACTTTCAGCAGTCAGACTTCCCTCCTCTTTTTGTGTTCGGTTACTTATGAGTAGCGTGAACATCGGTAACCTCATATATTCGTGAAGTGTTTTCTCTTTTTCTACAGTATCAACCGGGTTTATACTCATATTTTATGGTGCACTTTGCATGAACAGTCTATGCATCTATTCAGAACTTTTTTCTCGAAGGTTTGCATTCCTACTGCGAGATGACCTTTCTGAGCGTTTCATATGTACCGACATGCGAAGGTTCAAACTCCCAGCTCTAAGCTTGCCGTCAGGAGACTCAGCCATTTACTGTCACATATATTAGTTGCACCAACAGAACTGAGGGAGAAGTCTTCGAAAAGCTAAGCTGTGCAGTGTTCTTTTCCCCAGAAGCAAGTGTCAGGATTAAAAAACACAAGGACGGCAAAAACCAACGGAAAACGGACACTCTGTATTCTATGGTGTATTAGAAACAGAGGGAAAAGTTTCGGAATGATACATTTTTTCGTCGTTGGGATTGCTGTATGGCGCGATAACTGTGCCGATAATAATGGTAGATAAATGTGTTTTGAGCCGGGTGTGCGGAGCCTTTGCAGCGGGTTGCCTGCCAGTAAAATCTGGCCGTGGTTGCCGGAAAAAAGGCCAGATGGGCCAAAACCTTCACGTGCGTACTGACGGCGGGATAAGAGTGGTTCCTCTTCACACACCTATTCTTGCCGAATACAGATGGATTATTGACAGAAGAATCCTTATCTGCAAAAGAAACTCAAGGGGTGAGAGGAAAAAAGAACGGAAACGATTGTATGAGTGATCGTCCTAGGCGGCTGGACGTGCACACGAAGCTAAAAGAACCTGAAAAATGGTTGTCTTGTGTTTTTAGAAAAAAATGATGATAATATAGTCTTACTAATAATTAGGTATAACAGAAACAGCGTCAATCAAAAACGCAGGTCTTCGCACGATCCGAACGCGAAGGTCTCGTTGACCAGGGGTTTTGATGTTTGTGGGGTCCGTGCTTGCCGATGATGTAGGCCCATGTGCGGGTGTGACAGCGGATGCTAGACATGGATGGGCTGAACCCGGTGGCGTCTCTACTTCTTTGAAAGCTGGATTTAGTCCATCTACGGAAATTGTTTCCTGCTTGCCCTTAAGTTCGGTGATGTTACACTTTTCGCTCTGGAGCTCGATGTGGGTCTGAATAAGGAGCCTAAAGCGAGTGTCGTGTGCTGTCCGTGCGCAAGAAAACGCGTGTGCTCTTTGACACCCTGTAGGCATGTAAAATGGTATGCACTGTTTCCTTGTCGACTCTGCTTGCAGGTCATACATTTGTTCAGTTAAGTGTCGCGTGTAGTCGGAACACCTAAAAGGCTGTGAAGGCGGTGGTGCGACCAGCTCCCCCGGCAACCAAAGCGGACACCCAAATAATAACTCGTTTGGCGTTTATTGCGAGTCAGCTGTCACAGAACTGAGAATGTCTAACAAGACAAAAGGAAGAGCCTCCTGCCATGTCGGGTTCCCATGAGCTCCTAAAGCTGCTTTGAATTTTATATGGAAACTTTCAATCAAACCTGTAACAGCTGGACGTTACGCCATAGTTCTCGCTTGTTTACGTCCTGATACATTCGTCAGAGAAGCAAACGAACCGTGAAAATGGATTCCTCGATTGGTGGTCACCATAGCGGGGCATCCAAACGGGGCTATCCGTCGATCTAGGAAAGTTTCAAGTTTCAAGTTTTCGGAATCGAAGGCAGTGGGACACCTCCCGTATGAGCCTCATCATCATCCACTTTTGGCTGTGACCTCATGACAACGGTTCACACAAAATCTCCGTCAGAGGTGCATCAAGTTTCCTTTTGAATAGTTTGTATTTGTCCTATCCCACCATGTCAGCTGGCAGTGAGATCCACCTTCTGGTGGTGGAGTTCAGAAGCCGTGCAGGGAAATGTAGCCGGTCCTCCGTACTCCAGTCGAGGAAGGAAGTGTGAAGTATACAGGAGTTTGAAAGCACCAACAGGTGGCTTCTCATATGTCCGACGGATGGCTCCTAGATAATTTGCGCCGAGGTACACACATTGTCAGTGTGATTGCTCGTTTCCAGTGTAGATGACTTCCACTCCCAGGTATCCTTCAGCGATGGACCCTTGAAGAGTAGATCCTAGAAAAGAGTATATGTCCTCAGGCCTCGTCCTCCCTAGCTGCAGATGAGCCCACTGTTGCACATTAGTTGGGAGAGCTTGCAATTCGGACCACTGAGTTAGAGTATCCGAATCCTTTTGTCGTACCTCGTGATCCGCCGTAGTTTTGACCAAACGCCAGATTTCCAGATGGTCGCGTAGACCAGAAGAGGGGACACCAGTTTTTGTGGCCTGCCGTTGATGAATATCACGAACAACAGTGGGCCTGAGACGGAGCGTTTTGGCACTCCGCTGGAAGGCTTACGCCACTCAGAGCAGGATGAAGCTAATTTCACAGAGAAGGGCCTCCCTTTCAGGAAGTCTTCGATCCTCGTGAGTAATTGTTCTGCCACTACCAACGACCTAAACTCATTGTGGGCAAGGAATTGTGAAACACAGTGTCGGATTTTTTGCAGAAATCATCGTAGATAACTTCCACTGTAGTTTATGTCCAATGTTTACGTGATATTAGAAGATGTGACAGAAAGCACGTGCAATTGTCTCGGGTGAGCAGCCGCCTAAAGGTATTGCCTCAGCTCAGCTCGAAAAACAGTCAAACCTGTCAACAAGTAAATGAATCCCCCAGATGGAGGCAGAGGTCATACTAAGTCGACATGCGTATGGTGAAGTCGTGCATCGGGCTTAGCGAAATGGCCGAGAGGACTTTTTGCCAGCCCGTGTGCTTTGGATCGCTGCCATTCTGACAACTACTTTCCCCTTTCAATTGTATCCTCATTTAATTTTTGATCGCATGCAATGCCCAGTCTCCAATTTAACCGAGGCTCGTGTGCCGGGGCGTGACAAACCGTGCAGCCTCCTAACAGCAAATGGTACCGGTGGACGGGAAGTATTTTGCGGCATGTCGCACTAGATCGTGCCCCTACGATGAAGTGAGTGGAACTAGTTTGAGCTGGAGAGAGCTGTCGTGAGGTAGCTGCTCGACTTACTGATCATGCCATAGCTGGTGAGTCAGTGGCACTGGCTGGTGTATTGCGATGGATGCGAGAAAGAACATCTGCCACGGGGTTAAGCTCGCCCTAGGTGTCGCATATCCGCTGTGAACTGAGTGATACAACCTAGGTTACGGGATACCCTGGGCGAGTGCCAGTCTATAATCGACCTGGCAGCGAAGTTCACTGGCTTGTGTTCTGCAAAGACGGTGAATTTTCCGCCTTCCTGGGCCAAAAGTGACGGATAGCTAGGTAAACTGCCAGAATTTCCCAGCCAAATGTACTATATTTGGATTTGGCCGGCAGCCGACTTTTGAAGAAGAAGGCTATAAGTTGCCACATGCCTTGTACTTGCTTTTGTGAAACGGCACCAACAACTAAGTCTGGAGCATCTGTTGATAGTGTCATGCGGGCGTGTGGTAGAAGATATGCAACGGTGGCCATGTTGGAGATGGCCCGTTTCAGTTCGACAAAAACAGAACGGGCATTCTCGGGAAGGTAAAATGTTTTGGTCCAACTGAATAGTTAATGTGTGAGAGGTTATATCTACTGAGCACACTGAGGAATAAAACGACGGTAGACTTTGATTGAATCGTCTAGTCACTGGAGCCGGTTGAAAGGTGAAGGTTCGGGATATTCGAGAATCGTCCGCATTTCATCTTTCTTAGGTGGAGCACTTGTGGCTGATACCTAGTGACCAGGGGAAGTAATATTTTCCTGAACAAACAGACACTTCGCCAAGTTGATATTTGCTCCACTTTGAGATAACCGTCTGAAAAATGATTTTAAGTGCACAGCGCGGTCCTCAGAGGTGGCGCTAGCGAATATAATGTCACCTTAGTTGGTGAAAACCCCTCCTTAACCGTGTCACAGCTGATCTATAAATCGCTGGAATGTTTGTGCCGCACTGCGGAGACAAAATAGCATTCAGAGAAATTCGAAAGAGCCAAAACGGTGTGATTACAACCGTCCTTGTCACCTCAGTGGGATTACCACAAATTTGGTTGTACGCTCGAACCAAATTTATGCCACTGAAAATCTTGAAAACCACCTAAACTTGTTGTGGGGTCATTGGTATGTAGAACAGGGTAGCTTTCGAACTCGGTGCTATTGTTTAGCTCCAGATAATTGCCACAAGCTTGCCAATCTTCAACAAACTTTTCTGTTACCATATGTTGTGAAGAAACCTGTGGGCCTGAAGATAGCCTGATGATACCGAGGTCAGACAAGTACTGAAACTCGTCCTTGGCTATTTTTAGTTTGTCTGTTGCCAAGCTCCTGGCGCGACAATAAACCGGTGGACCAACTGTGACTACATAATATAGAGCCCCTGTCGACACCAGTGTTGGCATGTTAGCAGGTTGGAATGGTCGAGTAAACTCGTACAGGAGCTTCTGGTAGCGGTCTGTGGTATCAGGAATGGAGAGGATTGGAGACAGTGATGGCTCCCTGGAGGGTTTGCTGTTAGTTGAGATGTTGGTGGTCTTCTCCACAAGACGAAAACCGGAGGGGCCAACCGTGAAGCTGAAATGTCGAAGGAAGTCGATGCCAATGGTCGAATGGGGGAGGTCAGTAATAACCATAATGATAATGATAATGTCATATTTCTCGACCGTGGTCAAGAGTTATGCACAAGACAAGATCAGAAAATACGGTAGTACATAACGATGTGGGGTATTCACCATTTTGAAGTTTAGGAAGCACGCCGTGGCAGAGATAAAACAATCAAGCTGAGTAGTGTCTGAGTGAACCGAAGTGGAGTCGTTTAACTCGGAAGTTGTAAAACAGTTTCAAATACGAGGAGGGCCTTGTTGATAGCTGGACGAACGTGGGAAAGCTGATATAAGCGATACTGGAGAATGTTAAAAAGTGCTGTGATCGCAAGGACTAGTGAAGCAACAGGCGTCGGACAGCACAACTTCGACAGCGATTTGAGGCAGGAATAATACACAACTTGCCTTATGGGTGCCGAAAACTGGTTGCGACCTGCCGGGGCGTCCAGAACGGGGTTCTAGGGTGTACCAGATGGATATTTGGACGATCTCTAACGAGTAACCGGGTGGAAGAATTACCAAAAGACAGGGTTGAAAATAGAGTCCACATGGGGTTATTAAAGTGCAGTCAGGGATGCCAGCAGAGAATAGAAGATTGATCCAACTATGGGTTACTAATTGTGGGGGGGGGGGCTGTGAAGTAAATCAAGTGAGTCGGATATGACAATATGATAGACCATTTGTGTGGGTGATTTCAGTATCATATGGAAGTACGCATGGTGTCAAAAAGCTTTCCAAGGAATGCAGTGAACGTTTAAGAGCATAAATGGTGTATGGAAGCAGAACGGACTTTCAAAGAGGAGCCATCGAAAAAACGGACTACTGGGGACAAACGCTACTGATGCTGCCAAGCAGAAGTTGAAAGAGTGTACGGATGAAATATTCTGTACACGAGGTTAAAAGAATTAATAACCAAATTCCGGTTGGCTACAGATGACAGGTATTTTTTTCATGAAGGCCTTGGTTGCAAGTGATAGTAGGTAGCAAATGATGAGGGTAGCTGGATAAAACGGGCCATGTTGACGAATTGGGCAGAGTGGGTTGGGGCCTCAGCTGCGAATGCTAGACTCCGGTCATTGATTTCCTACTGCAATGCGGAATGAACTGAACTGATCGTATGGAGTAAGTGTAATAGACGTTAAGCGGGTGTGGGGTGATGATTGGTGTCAGGAATCTGCTCTGCAATCCGGTGAGACATTCGTGAGATTGTTACTCCGGTTATAGGATTTTGATCACCTGCCAGCCATGTGCGGTTCCCCGTATAACGTCAGCAGACGTGAGTATAGGTTTAAACCATCGTAGTCCAAGGCGTAAACCGAGGTTTACTGCGAGTGAATGCTTACCGTAAGTGTTTACGGGCCCAATAAGATCATGGTCGTCTAGACGTGAAAATCAGGTTGTCTCGTTTTTTGGTTTTTTCATCATTTAGGCTCAGTTTTATGCTATTTCTACCCTGAATTTGTATCCACATTGAAGCGTTGTATTTTCAGAGCTGTCAGCTGCGAAATCCCACCGTGAATCCGAGATTTGTTATCGCAAAATAACGAAATAGGCCTTTTGCAGGAACTTTCGGTTCAAACCTGCCTAAACTCACTCTTAATGACCCTATCTATAAAACATACTGATTCTCCGCCGCATCACGACATTTAGATGTCTACCCACACCTCGCTGTGAGTTGTTACCTCCCCGGCTTTAAAAGTTATTCAGTGGTTGGTTTGGCTTTTCTGTGGCAAAGCTTAGTTCAGTTACTCAGAAAAATCCCGTAGTTTTTTCTGACGCACGAATTCTCACGAGACTTATGTTGAAGCTATGACTGATATTTTGGCCAACTTTGAAATTCTAGCCCCCCAGCCCTCAGTCACTCTCCTTACACTCAGTTGCACATCAAGTACATCAACGTTGATCGATCCGAGAAACCATGTTTATTGACGGAGTGACCTGGTGATCTGTCTACATACTTTTCTTTCTGAAGTGTAGCGGCCCAATAAAACCTCAATGCCGGTCAGATATCACCTCTTCTCCCTCTACAAACGCCGCTGCCTCTATTTTAGACCCAAAAGAATGTCCAGGTCTGTATTTAAACATAATTATCCGCCTGGTCCGAAACGAACCATTTGGGCGTCCATAGTGAAAAGAAACACAAACGCGTACATGACGGCAGCTGTCAATACATGTTCTGTCTCTACCCAAGTAGCATATTGACCACCGCAACATTCCGGTAACATGCCGGTAACAAGTGGGCGGAGAAATATTGGACAATTTATGAGAACAGTCACATAATTAGTCTTAAAATAGTGTTGTCAGTAATAAAATAGAATTTTCACTCATTTTAATCTCTGTGAATTGCGGTACAATCGTGGGTTGTTGCTTTAGTCAAGTGAAGACAAAATTAGGATTTCAAAGCTGCTCTACATCGGCGCAGTATTAGCTAAACACACCGGCGCGGGAAAACGCTACTTTTGGCGCAGCTTCCGAACACGCGATAACTGATATTTATTTGGTGATTTGTAAAGTTCACGGTAACTGCAGAGATACAGCCCACGATAACTGTTAACGGACAACTTTGAAAGCCCGAGGTGTCTATGATATATGAAACCATATTATTTTCCAGCAAATGTGAAGAAAACAGTTGTTTCCAGAACGTGTGACCCGCTGTATACGTATGTGTGTACAAATATATGTGTACTTATTTCAATATATATATATATATATATATATGCATATATATATATATATATATATATATATATATATATATATATATATATATATATCGATACCTGCATATTCATGCATATAACCATCTGTGAGTATATTTGTGTACATATATGTATATTGACGTATACGTATACAACAGTATGCGTCGATGAATTCACATATATACACGTACGTGTGTATACGTCTGAATGACAGGACAACGAAGCATTGCACAACACTGTGATCGTTGATTTCCTTAGTACCAATAAATTGCTGATTCGTGTAAAATGCCTACTAACCAAACGGAACGAAAACCGATGTGAATGGTTTTGCTACAAGGGTATATTTATGCACGTACACTAAAATATATTCTTCCGGAAGTACAGGCATAGATGTACATATATATATATATATATATATATATATATATATATATATATATATATATCCCTATGTGTACAAAAATATATATGTGCACGTATGTTTATATATGTATGCATATATATATATATATATATATATATATATATATATATATATATATATATTCACCTACATGCAGATATACATGTATATAAGTATATATGTACGTATATAAACATAAATATAAATATAAGCGTAAACATAAATATATGTATATTTATTTATGTATTTTATGTATATATGTATATGCATGTATATATACATATATACATATATTTATCACATGGAAGTTGTTCTGTGAAACCGAACGAACCACCGCTGTCAGTAGCTGGGCTGACTGTACAGAAGCTCTTTGGAACTCGTATGACCATAACCACGCAGGCTCTCACGCAGTGAACACTCCAACGACCAGAATGGGGAATAACATCTCGCACTACGTGCCTACTCATACGCTTTTGAACGACTCCATAGGCAAAGCCAGTAAGCCGTCTAAGGTAATTGGAGCACATATGCCACCAAGTTGCTGACTTAAAAGAACCCACTAACTGCATCCAATCCGTCTACGCCTGCTTTTATCCGACCCCTCGGATTGCTTCAAGATCCGGACGAAGACATCCACCAGGGAGGACCTGGAGGATAACTCTTCCTTTAAATAACTTTTCTCAACTTCGACCATTTTATTCGTGAAAGTTCAGAGTTATCTCGCCCAATTGAAGCTTTAAGCAGCCCACATGTCTTCATACGGCAGCCACGTCCGACTTACATATGCAAACGCCGCGGGGCTGTGACTGGCGGCTATAACCTTAAACCTATCGAAAGACACCTTTATAGACGCATAAACCATGTTCTGCATCTACTGATGTACGCGCGGTTTCTCGTTCACAGTAAATGATTCAACTCAAAGCTGTGCTTCTTCATATCACGAAGCACATGGAACTGACAAAACAGTATCCGAGATTCAGGGTATGATTCTCGAAATGCGGCATACTGTGCAAGGTTGCGGTCTACAGTGATGCTTTTCGGCCTAACAGACACCGGTAACTACTCTAACATTTCCTTGATGGGACGATGGTAACTAACGCCATTCGCATTTGGGAGAATGGCATAGAAAAGAGACACACCAAAACCACTCTCATCCATCAATATGGCGTGCCATAAAGAGTACCCACCCCGGTTAGACTTATGCTTTGTGTCAGCCAGCACTGCCTCACAATACCTAGTCACTAACAGTTTAACTGAATGAGGCAAGCAGAAAAAGTACCTCACCAACCCGTCCTCCGACACGATATGCAAATCAACCTTCCCTTCTACCATCTCCCTTACCTTCAGTGCACCCGACCATTCATTGAGATGCATTTGCCTAGCCCTTAAAGCTTGCACATCTCTCACCGTAACCAACCTGTTGAAGTTGTTCCGAGCGTTAGTACATATTTCAATAGCATTGTGAAAAGTTGCCGTCATTCTGGCAATCTCTGTTCCTGGTCTGCCGTCCGTCTCCTATTCTTAGCATGCACTTTTTCATTGAACAGAAGAAAGTCGTGATTGTGCAGCAGACTCTTGTGCACCAACTTGTACTGAGATCCGGCAGCACGGAAAATAACAAATGCAGGACAACGGGTATTCCATTATCTGGGGGAATTGTTACATCTCAGCACCACAACACTAGCCTTGTGGCAGCCATTTGAGGCCTCTGGTTGTGAACGCGACAGTACTTTGCACGATAATAAGGAAATGATTTCGGAAAGGCATCGGGATGCGTATGCAGCCACTTTGAACCACTTTCGCTATCATAAATATAAAAAGAAGTCTAAGTTTCCCTCTGAAAAACACGGAAATCATTATAAAAATATGAAAGACTTGTGCACGCATCACGAACCAAACGAGCGAACGTTCCGGAATCATTGACCACAGTGGCATCCGCAGCGCCGGACGCATTACGGCCAAATGTAGCGGTAGATGGTGTCTTGTGGTCCAACCTAAATGATCGTCAGACTGGCACTAGACGAGCAAGCTGAGGAAAAAGGTTGAGTGTTATGAGGTTCTATGTGCAGAAAATAAGAATGATGTCCTCAGTTTTGTTGCGGAATTTTTTTCATTTTGCAAATAATAGGTATATTAGCAGGTTCGCCAGGGTAGCTCCCGCTGACCGCCGTGACTGGCTCCGCTGGCGGTGTCACCGTTGATGGTAGGTGGCTTGCAGAAAAATTAAGGGTGGGAAACCCCGTAGCTGTCAGGAAATATGCCCAAGATGAGTGAACTGGATTGTTCAGCTTGAAGAGATTCAGAATGAGCCCGTAAGGACCAAGGTAAGTGGTCATAATGGCGGCACAAACGTTAATGCCATAATTTTGAACCAGATTTCAGTGACTCAAAGACAGGTTACGAAACATAGGTCCCACAGGAGATTTCCCCCCCCCCACCACGTTTCCGTGAGAACCTCTTGTAGACTTCAACGGCCATTCAAACCATGGATAACAGCAACCTCTAGTAAGTCGCGAGAAGGCGTAATTAGAATAGGATCACCGAGTAGTTGTAGCTTGTTTGCTTTTTACGCATCAAAAGGCATCATGCAGATAGCCGTCCTCACTGTCCTGAATAGGTTGCGGAAATATTTAAGTGGTTTTAGGAATGCTTCTATACACGTGTAAGAGATAATAAATGCATACATGAAATAAAGTTCTGTTTAGGAATAATTCAGCATGAGTTGTGTCACTGCGCATTTAGCCGTACAACCCATCCACTTGCGTTTCAGCTATCGCGCACCCCTTTGAACTGACCACAAAATCTTAATTAATGCTCTGTTGGACCGCAGAACGCCATCCGTATTGATAACCCTTATCACAAGGCTTGTACACTTTCGTACCACAAACTCAAACAAAAATAGCACCATAACATTTCACGTCAATCTTATTTTCTACGGGCACCAATTCATCTGTTCCAACCGTTTCACATATAACAGTCCCACAACTTCAGTCGGGCTGTATTCAAGCCCGTATGTTCAAACATTATCACTTTGTCAAGCTTGTCATGTGCTTCTATCAGTGAGTTCATAGTCTTTTTGAGTGGATGTGGATGTAACAGCCTTCATTACTTGATGTAGTGAGTAATAGATTTGTGATATATGGTCAGACCTTTAGTGGTTCCATGTAGCAAATGGCAACCGAAGTGGTGATTACCGCTGGTCTTATAAGCAATTTATCGCTCACTCAAGTGGGCTAAAATAATGGATAAACCCTAACTAAGTATGAAACGATGTTTAATGATGTTGCCCATGTTGTGAAGTAAAAATGTGTTTATTTAAGGGGCCTTGCGACGGGTTTCAGAATGCATCCAGTAATCTTCCGGTGAAATGACGGACGGTTCCAGCACGTGTCATACCGCACATGAAGTACGGCTTGGGGTCTTTCTGTTTTCCCACGGTTCTCCAGATTTGATTGTGAATCGTTGGATACATTTTCGGAAACTGCTTTATATCATTCGGTTGTATTGGCTAAAATAAAATGTGGGATGATATCGTATGAAGAAGGAAGAACTCAGCTCTGTTAAGTATGCTGTTTATGGAAAAGCCACGCTGTGGGAGTGCAGTGGCCTCGACCCTTCTGAGAAAATGACTGTTTTCTGGAAACCATTTTGGATCTATTTTCCCTACGATCTCTTCCGACGTTTGACATCGACCTCACAGTGCTCTCCGGTTGCGTACGTTTTACTGGACTAACTTTTCCGAGGTTTCCGTCGACCTCGTTTTAAATCACTTTCACTTTCGGTCGCTCGCCAATTGTGCAAGCTCGCGGTTCGCTTTCTGCACAGCCGTTGCGTTTCGTTTCGTTTTCCGTTCGGTGTATCTCTCGTATCGGTACTGTTTCGGTGCTACGATATATAAAATACATTTCACATCTGTGAACCGACTTGCGTCTTCTTTATTCGTCCGATAGAGGAGATATCGTTGGTATTTCGCTGCTAGACCAAATAGGAGACGCGTTCACCAGCCGCTCTCGAACGTCTTCTATATTGGTGAGCCCGAAAATTCCAGAAGCTCCCGGATTATCCGCTCGCCCGGTAAGTCTGTGATTTTTCTCTGTTTCACATCCTCTTTTTGTTGCACGATATATATGTTTTTACTACATATTATCGCAACGTAACCATGTCAGAGGATAAGATGCAGCTCGACACAGATCTCACTTTGTCTGCGGTTGCTTTCAAACCTGTGGCTTTCATCCCACATGATCCTGAGGTTTGGTTTGTAGCCCTAGAGCTGCAATTTAGGACACATAGGATTATCGGTCAACACCAACGATTTTCCTGTGCCTTAGAGGTAATCCCGGGCGATGTTTTCGCCTCAGTGAGGGATTTAGTATTAAATTTTCCTCAAGAGCAGAAGTACCGCTTAAGGAGGCCATACTGCAACATTTCCTTCCTTCTCGGGAGGAACGGTTACGTCAGCTACTGGCACGGCACTGCGTAGGGGGTACGAAACCCAGACGCCACCTAGCTCTACTCCGGTCCTTGGCAGGGCCTGCCGATAAGGATTCGGAGATAGTTAAGGAGCCGTGGTTGGACTCTTCACCCTTCCATGTTCAGACCACCGTAACTGCTCTCCTGGAGGACACGTCCTCGGAACGAGCAGCCGCCGTGGCTGACAAGATTGTGGCACGTGTCGGCAGTGGGGCTAATCCCCTCATCGCCACGAAATCGCGCAATTCACGGGGCGTTGACCTGGATGAATCGCCGGAGGCCTCGGCACTCTCGATCCATCCAGCTCCACCTGTCCTTCAAGGACAGAGCTAAAACACCGACTCCTCGTGGTGGCCCACGTAAATAGCGACACGGACGGGCGCCCTCCGCTGCCCATGTCCGCCGTGATTCCACCTCGCCTGCCTCGTCCAAACCAGATCACCCTACCAGCGGTTTTTGTTGGTTCCATCGCGTTTTCGGACCGGCCGTGTTTATACGCGACGGGAAACGCCCCTGCCGACAAGTAAAAACGACCGTACTCGTCGGCAATCAGTCACAGGTTGGCCGTTTATTTTACGTGCATGATTCGTGCAATAACGTAAGGTTCCTAGTTGATATTGAAGCCCAAGTTTCTGTCTTGCCGGTCGGTAAAGACAAGCCACGAGCTTCTATGCTTCGGCTGTCAGCGGCAAATAGTCCCTCTATTCCTACCTACGGCACGAGACAGCTTGCGGTCAACCTGGAATCACGACGACGGTATTTGTGGACGTTCATCATTGCGGACGGTCCCACAGGCATACCGGGAAGCGTTTTTCTGCAGCCCTATGAATCACTTGTTGATTCAGGTAGGCTGCAGCTTATTGATCCTTCGTCGAACACCAAATTTACGGGTCTTGCAGCTCGAACAGATGCACACGGAATCGCAGGTTTGTTTTCTAACATTGCTCACGATTTTCAGTCATTATTTATTGAATTCCTCATTTTGACTAAACCATTTGAAGAGGTAGATATAGTGACCGATCGTGTGGTACACCACATTGTCACTAACGGACTACCAGTTACGGCACGACCTTGCCGACTGACACCGGACAAACTGGCTTTCGCCAAACGTGAGTTTGACACTTTACTTTCTAAAGGTATTGTTCATCCTTCTCACAGTCCGTGGGCCTCACCTCTGCACATGGTTCTTAAGAAAGATGGCATTAGCTGGCGATCATGTGGCGACTATCGCGCACTAAATTCGGTTACCAGTTATGATAACTATCCGATACCCCACATACACGACATCAGGGCATCACTTCACGGCACGACTTTATTTTCTAAGATTGATTTGGTGCGAGCCTATCACCAGATCCCAGTCGCCGCTGAAGATGTCGAGAAAAATGCTATCACGACTCCCTTTGGTTCGTTTGACTTCTTACGTATGTCTTTGGGTTTGTGAAATGCTGCTCAGACAATTCAGAGGTTTATCAATAGCATTACACGAGACTTGGAATTTGTTCACATCTATATCGATGACTTGCCAATCGCATCGTCCAGCGTAGATGAACATTTCCAACATTTGACGCTACTATTCCAACGTTTGTCCGAACATCGAATAGTAGTCAATCCCGATAAATGTGAACTTGGCAAACGGGTACTTGTGTTCCTCGGCCACAAGATCACTCGAGAGAGTATTGAGCCTTGCGAGGATAAAGTGCGCGCTATTCTAGATTACGCCATGCCGTCTTCAATCAAGGCGCTTAGGGCATTTTTGGGGTTAGTTGACTTTTATCGTCGTTTCATACCCCATGCCGCTGAACGTCTGCTTCCATTAACTGACCTACTTCGTGGCAATCCACGTAAGTTGTCGCTTACGGATGCCGCACGAGTAGCGTTTTCGGAGATTAAAGCGACATTAGCTCAGACCACGCTCCTAATGCACCCAGTTCCGTCCGCTACAATAAGCATAGCGGTGAGTGCATCCGACTTTGCAATCGGAGCGGTCCTGCAACAGTCTGTTTCTGGGATTTGGCAACTACCAGAGTTTTTCTCTCGACGCCTCAGTCCCACGGAAACGAAATATAGTGCTTTTGGTCGCGAACTGCTGGTTGTCCATAACGCCGTTAAACACTTCCGCCATGCAGTCAAGGGTCGATATTTCATACTCTATACAGACCATAAGCCTTTGACGTATGCATTGCATACTAAGTCTGACCGTTACTCCCCACGAGAAGTCAGACATTTAGACTATATTTCTGAGTTCAAGACTGACCTACGACACGTTAAAGGTGAGCCGAACTACGTTGCAGATGCTTTGTCGCGTATTCCGCCTAACGCTATTAAATCTCCGGTTTTAGACATCCCTGTCATGGCTGCAGCACAGGCACAGGATTCCTCATGTATGGAAGCAGCTCAGTCATTTTCGCTACACTGTCAGTCCATACCTCTGGCCACCAGTGCTGGGACCATACTCTACGACATGTCTACTGGCTTACCGCGACCAATCGTTCCCTCCACATATCGACGTCTCGTGTTCAATACCCTACATGAACTCTCACATCCAGGCATCGCAGCCAGTCTCCGATTAGTAGCTGCACGATACGTCTGGCCGTCCATGAATAAAGATGTTCGTATGTGGGCAAAACAGTGTCTACAATGTCAACGATCTAAAGTGCATAGGCACGTACCTTCGCCTATCGGTGCTTTTGTTACGCCTGATGCTCGCTTCGATCATATCCACGTAGACATTGTGGGTCCATTGACCCCATCACGCGGGTACATCTATTTATTAACGTGCATCGATAGATCTAAGAGGTGGCCCGAGGCTATTCCTATCTCTGTCTATGCGGTCGAATCAGTGGCTCGGAATCTGATAGAACGATGGATAGCTTCATATGGTTGTCCTTCTGCAATCACTACCGATCGAGGTGTAAGGTTGATTGGACCTTACTTCGCGGTTTCCTTAGAAAACGCGTGCTTCGATCCTTTGTACTGCGTGGACCACCTGCACGTTACTCTAATGTGTGGCACTGCACGAATATGATAACCAGAACAGTATTCTCCACGACCCGTGAGAACGAGAAGGCGATTGGGAGAGATAGTGGTTAGCGTGTATTTGGGAGCATGCGTGAGAGCGTGCGCAAGAGCAACGGTCGAATGTAAACCGCCCTTGGCAGTCAGCGTTCAGTCAAACAATAAACGTGGTAAAAGTATGAGCGAAGTTGACCACAGCTACATCGGCCTCCTCCTAGAAATCCGACGGAGTTGGGATTCGATCGTGGCGGTGGGCCGAAAGTATAGATTGTCTAGGAACTCCTCGTAGCTTGTCCGTTATATTGTTGGTGACATAGAACGACTTCTGATGAGTTTGACGTTACCTGAACTCTCGAGGTCCGATGCTCGTCGTTCTAACTGTGCTTTGGCCCCCACGGGTCCCATACGCATGCGAGGCTGAAGATGTCGCTTCAGGTTCATCAAAAAGGGTGTCCATCTGTCGTCTCCAGTACCATGCTGACCAATCGTCCTGTTTTCTAGTGAGTGGTTGGCTCCTTGCACGTGCACTGGAGTCAGCGAGGTTTCGGATGAAGCCGATGTGACTGTGTGAATCCGTCTGGAGAAAAAAGCGCCTGAGGGTGCCGGCCGATGTTGCACAGTAATAACAACGCACGAACGATGTTCGGTGTTGTTGTAATCGCTAGGAGACCAGAAAAAAATGAAATAATAACTACCGATTGTAATTTCACGGGCCTTTTGTTTGGTAAGTCCATGGTAAACTTCCCAACTAATTACTAACAGTGGGTTGTAAAAGTCGTTACGAAATCGACGGAATGGATGGGATTTCGTAGTTGCCGACCGCGACGGCTACTTCACTCTGCGGGTACGGTTGGAGAATCTGGTGGACTAGCTGCCGAGTCCTCACTAGGTTTAATTGGGGGTGGGTTGAGTAGTAACTCGCTCGATGCGGGTGACTGAGCGGCTTGAGTTGGTGTAAATTGGCCGAGCGGCTTGCACTCCATGACAGCAGGCTTGAGACGGTCGATGGATACGGTGTCGTGTCGTCCGCTGATATCTATGACAAATGTTCTTGCCCTACGTTTTATCACCCGAAACGGGCCAGTGTATGGCGCTTGTAGTGGTGATCAAACGCCATCGACGCGAAGGAATTCGTGAGTAGCGGTTTCTAACGCAGTTGGGACATAACTTGTAGACTGTTGTTCACGCGGCGGACTGGCCTTGAGCACTCGCATGTGCTGCGTAAGGCGCTGAGCATAGTCGCCGTAGTCGAAAGTCACGGTTGGTGAGGGGGCTACCAACTCCCCAGGCAGACGAAGTGTACAGCCATATACTAGTACGGCCGGTGTTGTGTGTAATTCCTCGTTAACGGTACTACGCAGGCTTAGAAGTGCTAATGGTAGTGTTTCACTCCAAAGGGGGTTACCGTTTGCTCGAAGGGCGGCTTTTAATTGCCGGTGGAAACGCTCAACCATACCATTGGCCTGAGGGTGGTAAGCTATCGTCTTAACGTGTTGGCAACCGAGCGTAGCGAGTAGGCTGCCGGAAGCGCCGTCAAAGTGTGGACCGCCATCGGTGGTCACTATCGCCGGGAAACCAAAATGACTAACCCAACCGGTCAAAAAAGCTTTCGCGGCCTCTTCTGACGTGGGACGAGGGATAGGAATGACCTGCGGCCAGCGAGTAAAACGATCCACGCATGTGAGTATGTAAACGTACCCAAGCGAAGGTGGAAGTGGTCCTACGAGGTCGACGTGCACACGATGAAAACGTGTTTCAGGTTCTGGGAACCTGGCTAACGCCGTCTTACTGTGCCCATGTGTCCGAACACGTTGACACTACAGACAAGCACGAGCCCACTGACAGACATCTCGTTTGACATTGTGCCAAACAAAACGCTCAGTTACCAGTTTCATCGAGGCCATCACACCCGGATCAGCAAGATGATGGAGTGTCAGGAAAGTAGAACAACGGTGGGCAGCAGGAACCACCGGTCTAGGGCGACCTTGCGACACGTCGCACACGATGGTACTCTGGGAATTTGGGATAGGTACTGTGGTTAAACTCAGAGAACCGTTTTGTCAAATTTGTCCGATGCCAGGGTCCACAGTTTGGGCGTGTGCCATTGCGTCCAAGTTGGTGTTAGGCATGGATGACAGACTTAGTTGATGTACGCGTGATAAGGCGTCGGCGACGGGATTGAATACCCCAGAGACATGTCGTTTGTCTACAGTAAACTGTGAGACAAAGTCTAAGTGGCGAATCTAGCGTGATGAGTATCGATCGGAAGCTGTTTTTAGTGGGTAAAACAGAGGCCTATGGCCTGTGAACACAGTAAACAAACGGCCCTCGAGTACATGTCGAAAATGACGGATTCCCAGGTAGGCGGCTAATAACTCCCTACCAAATGTGCTATACCTAGATTCGGTGGGTTGTAGGCGCTTGGAGAAGAATGCCAAGGGTTGCCGAGAATCGTCTACGAACTGTTGCAGTACTTCCCCGACCGCTGTGTCCGAGGCATCCTTCACTACCGAAATAGGATCCAAAGGGTCGTGGTGGGTAAGGAGTGCTGTTCTGCGACAGCATCTTTGACCAAGGCAAATGCGACTTGTGCCATGTCGGGAAACACGAACTTGGGCTTGCCTCCGCGCAACAGGTCGGTGAAAGGTCGCATCATCTCCGCACAGTGAGGAATAAATTGGCCGTAGAAATTCACCAGGCCGGCAAACTGACGCAACTGGCGGAAATATTGGGGTTCAGGGTAGTCGCGAATAGCGGAAACTTCATCTGGCAGAGGGCGGATACCCGAGGATGAAATAAAATGTCCTTCGAAGGTGATGTCCGCCCGGCCTAATTCGCATTTCGCGATATTGATCGGAACGCCGTGCTGGCTAGGGCGTTCGGAAAGTGCTCATAAGTGTGTGGTGTGCTCTTGTTCTGAAGAACTAGCCACAAGAATATCTTCGATATATGAGTAGACATTCTCCAAACCACGAGTTGCCTCGTTCATGAACCGTTGGAAGGTCTGGGCTGCATTGCTGAGTCCAAACGGCATTCGCAGAAATTCGAACAGCCCGAAAGGCGTAGTGACGGCGAATTTAAAGATATGGGCCTCTGCTACCGGGATCTGGTTGTACGCATGAAATAAATCAGTGCGGCTGAAGACGGAGCAACCTGATAAAGACGAAGTAAGGTCCTGTATATGAGGAGTTGGGTATCGGTCAGGAACGGCGACTTTGTTAAGTGCTCTGTATTCACCACAGGGTCACCAGTCGCCGCTGGACTTAGGGACCATATGAAGGGGGGAAGCCCAAGGGCTACTAGAAGGGCGTATCATACCCAGTTTTAGCGTGTAATTGAATTCAGCTTGTGCAACACGAAGCTTGTTCGGTGCTAGCCGACGCGGCCCACTGAACACCGGGGGTCCTTTAGTATCATTATAGTGAGTGACGTTGGTGGTCACTGCTGTGAGAGGCCCGGCCTGCCGAAACATGGCCGGATAGGCGGCAACGAGTTCGCCATAAGGTTGGTGTGCCAGTAGTTGGACGTAAACCGGCTTGACGCGACTCACTCGCGAATTATGACCCGCAACGGCGAGAATGGTCAGACGATCCACCACTCTGCGGCGCCGTGCATCAACTAACAAGTCAAAGTGTTGCAGAGAGTCAATCTCTAGAATTGGGTACGGGACGCCGGCGATGATGAAAACCGACAAAAATTACGCTTTAAACCTGTGTTTAAGGTGAGCGACCGCTGGCCAAACGTTGGGATGGCCGTGCTATTGGCAGCGCATAGTGTTTGGGCCTGCGGTGTGCTAGTGTCGCCTTTCGCTCAGCGGAGGACGCTCACTTCGGCACCGGTATCTATAAGAAATAGGCTATTTGAAATGATGTCTCCTACGTCCATAAGACGACTGTTGGTCTGATACCCGGCTTCGTGGGTCGCCACCACGGGCCGGGGTTTAGTTTCCCTGATGAGCACCGGGAAACGCAAACCCCGGTTCGCGTCGTTTTGCCCCCTCACCGAAGCGACTGTGGTATTTACAATGCTCTTCTTTTGAAGAGCTGAAACGTCGTCGCAATGACGGACTGTGCAGCCTAGGTGAGCCTGCGCAGTGCCGCTCCTGCAGCTAGGGAGTGCAATCCATTCTTATTTTCACGTTACTTAATATACCTTCTACGTTGCACGCACGTCACGTTCACCACTGTCGTGATACGCACGGACCATGGTTTACCTAAACCTAAACTGTCACATGAGTAGTTCTTCGTACTTCATATGCATCATTTTCATTACACGATTCAATGACATCTTTAGTGCTCACAAAGGATGCAAACCTCTTCGTCGCTGACTAACGTGCTAGAATGAAAATTGATGGACTTTCAACAAACTATGATTGTGCCCACAAAGGAAAAGAAAAATCCTTAGATTCCACCCACAGGCTAACAATAATAATATTGGTTTATTTCGGAAACGCCCGAATCATGCCAAGTGCATGATCTTGTTGATACATGTGATGGAATGGACAGATATAATTCATGGAAATATGGAAACTCTCATGAAAATATTGGATAAAAAGGCTCAGAAGGGGGAATAAAGTTGGAAGAAAATGGGATAAACGTATGCACACCATAGAGATTGTGTGGAGTTTAAATGAGCTCAAGAGCGGATTTTAATGGACGTCCGGTGAGTTTCAAAGTCGAAGTCAGATGGACTGAATGGCTGGTCCGGGTAATCACATATGCAGGCCGACCGGTAAACATGAGAAAGGCTGGAAATCGGTATAAGTAACTACAGTAGCGAAGAACGATGGAGAAAAAGGTGAGGTGCAGTGCAGTGGATTAGATATCAATGAAGCATTGGTACTTCGCAATGGATTGTCGGCGGACAGGAAACAAAACTCACCGTGAAACAGGCAGCGAGCAATGCAAGGCGTAGAGGGATGATCAGATGACAAAAACAATTTGAAAGGATTGGATACAATAGATGTGAGGCACAGATGTACAGTTTATGGGTGCCTACGATGACGGTCGTTGGGATGATAGCAAGAGAAATGGCCAGTGATGAACTGCAAGATGCAGAGAGCTTGCACATAGATATATATGCGTAAGTTTATATACATATATATATATATACATATATATGTGGATTTATTATATATATATATATATATATATATATATATATATATATAGGTGTAAAAGAAGCAGGAGCAATAACAATGGGGTACTAGAAAGAAATTATCAGTCATTAGGAGGAGTAGGCAAGGTTCGATCAAATGGTTGTTGAATTAACTTAGGAATATCGCAGTGGATTAACTTCATGACAAGTGCACATGGAAGCCAAACGGAGGGAAAAATAGAATGCGGAAGCACAGAAGTGATGAAGACTGCGAGAAGCAGTTCATGGAAGAGTGAAGATGAAACATAGGATCAAGGAAAACAGGTAAGAATGGGTCTAATTATTTGATCAATGCAGGTGCGAGATGTAGTGACGGACCAGAGGAATCGGGTAGTGACAGGTCAAACGATTTGGAACTGTAAAACACCGTGATGTAACGTTGTCATTACAATGGTGGAACATGGAAAAGCGGACCACACTGGAAGGTACAGAAAAATGCCTGTGGCGAGCAATAAACGGATCAAGGGATGAAAGCAATGACCGAGGAGACACAGGTAAGAAATCACCAATCAGATAATTTTACTGCAGGTGAAACACGAAGGAGGCCGACAAGGAAACGGGACGCCCCGAGATAAGTGAACCAGTGATAGAACAGAAAGGCCACAAAAAATGAATGCGCAACGGAGTTGGGGCAATGGAGCTGGAGGGCTGTGTGCCGGCAGACAATTGAACAGGTGGATACTAATCAGGACACTGGAAAGAACCGCAGAGGAATCGCGGGGCAAAGTGAGGAAGATATGGTGGTGGTGATTAGATAATGAATACGACTGTAAAAGATGCGAAGTTTGGAGCGGCAAGTTCTAATATGCGGATTGGTCATGGGTGCGGGTGCGATTGGTGCATCATGGCATTGGGCATGAGGAGGGATTTAAGAGAACGACATGCTTAAGGAAGCTGTCAATGGACGTTCTGAGCAGGGGGTAGCACCAAGCGCATAGAAGACAGAAGCCAGCAATGAAGGCAGGTGGGAAATGAGGTATTGGCGGGCGTCGACAAAGATGAGTGGTTAGGACGATAGTGACTCAATGCAGTGAAAGCTGATGTAGAGAGAGGCGATAGGAGGAGGGACAACACGGGTAGGTGTGCATACCGTGGTAGGGCTACAAAAATGGGAAGTGGAAACAGATGATAAGAGCTATAGGTGAACAAGCTGTGGCGGAAAAAGGATAAGGAGCATGCAATTTTCAACCGACAGCATTGGATTTGGTAGTCCGAGAAAAGTTAGAGCGTGCCATCCGCAACCGGTGCTAGTGGGTGGGACTGGCCGTGCGCTGGGCACCCAACCTGAAAAACACTTCGTGAAGTGAACACAGCAGGTGTGATCCACCAGTCCAGTTGCGCTCGCACATCGTTGCAGACGGCCTGCACGCCCGATGTGCGCCGGCCCTAGCGGTGGATCTGACCGCGCCCCGCACTGTTGGGAGTGGCACGAGTGTTAATGGATAGTTGTACAGGGGGAAAAACGACCGCGATGAGGGTGCGTGAACCGGGAACAATTGACCAGGACGTGAGACCATGGACAGGAGAGCCAACGGGAACAGCGAGTGGCACAAGACCGTGTAGCAATATTATCCAGGTACACCTCACCCTCAGTTCCAATGGCAGAACCCGTAGTAAATTATCATTTGGATTTACCCTTAGTGGAACTGGAGAAAATTTTCAAGCTGTCTATCTATCTATTTAAGGTTTGTGAAACCGTTTGAATATTATACAAAGGCAGAATTTGGGACTATGTCCAGCGACTACTTTATTTTAATCCATTACTGCAAGGGACAAGCAAGAGGGGCAATTACAGAATGTGTTACGTTGCCTCTAAGACTGGCATAAAACAGAGCTAGAGAAATCCCAGAATATTTTTATGGGCAGGATTAAGTGGGGTCTTGTTCTGTGACTGATGTATTACTGCACGGTTTGAGGCCTGTGGTGGAAGATTCAGATGCCCTGGCCGACTTGTCATTGGAAATGCTCGGCGGCAAAGTGGCCCTTAGTTAGATGAGTTGCATATCAAACCTTTACTCACTGCAAACCATGGGATAGATGAATCGAGCGCTACCAACGCTTCTCCGGGATTAGTGGGCTAGGGCCGTCGATGATATCTTGAAGACAGGGGATGAACCCAGGTTCCAAGATCTTCAGTACTTGGTGTCCCGTGGGGCTTGGGTTGCTCGAAGTAGGTTGGGTAGGCTGGCTGCCGATAGCAAGGCTCAAGAGTATTTGCAGTCATCCTATTGGAGGAATAATGTACAAAACCGCCCCCAGAAGCGACCTTGTTCACACCAAAGCCAGGTAGTACTTTGTTGGTCACAGCTGACAGATGCTTGGTATGTAGTAATATACTTTCACTTGAGGAATGTCAGCATTTCCTCACTCGCGATATAACAGATTGTTGGACACCCGTTAAAGAACCAAGTGCTTATTTTTCTCCTCTCAGCTGTGGACATCCGCCTAGCAATCGTCTTGTATCCAAGCCATGATGCAGAAAAACCCGGCCAGTTTGTGTCATATTTTTTTCTAACAAATTGGGAGTGACACAGTGATTTCTAAAGTTACCGAATATTGCTGTTAAATAGAAGTACACTTTCAACGAAGGTTTCCCTAATATTTACCAAAACGTGAACAATCAGATATGGTTGCTTATTTTGCCCGCCATCTCTCACCTTTACGCGTTTGCTGTGCTCACCAGTTAACAGGTGAAAGTAACTCGGTAATGTGGATTTCTATTTAAGAAGCAAGGTGTGATTGACTTCCGTGAAGGTTGGTTCGCAAAATGTTAGAATTTGGTAATCTTTCCACCCCCTTTTTCGATGAATAATTCTTTGTGAAATGAGGTTTTGTGAAACAAAGTTTATTCGTAATATCTGATTGAGAATATTCGCCAATTTCATCAATGGTCCTTCACTGTTAGGCAAATCCAAGTGTGCCTCAGGTAACAGAATCAAGTTATCCCAAACCATTTGAATATTCGGAGAGTGTATTTTTGGCACGAGGAGCCTGAATTGTGTTTTTTTGGAAAATCCACTTGCATTCATTACATCGAAAAGTCGGACGCCGCTAGCCGGAATCGAACCGGCGACCCTCCGCATGCCGGGCAGATGTTCTACCAGCTGGGCTATCGCGGTCCGAATAGCCCGGTGTGACTAAAGCTAGTGACTAATCGATAGAGCGCAAACCACCATTCCAGTGATACACAGTATCAATCCTGGTTTTAATCATTGGGCTGGCCCCGTCGGTCACTTCCCAGTGGGACGAACATCCACCGGACATTGAAATATATTCAGAGAATGAGTTGTTGGCATGGGATTTACTCCGGATGGAGATAAATAATCGGTTGCTATCCAGCGATGTGGCCATTTGAATGAGTCTACTGAAACGGGTTTCGGTAATTATTGCAGCGTTTCTCAAGTTTGGAAGACTCGAAAGAAAACGACCAGCCCAGTGGGCAGTCCCGGACGGGGAACCGGATACACAAAGGCCAAAGCAGGTCCCATCAAAAGCACAGGGTAAGTTGCTTTTTATTTCAAACAGTACCTTGTAACGTAGCCGTTAGCCAACCAACAACAGAGCAACTGCCGAACCGTCCGCCAAAAGCCAAATGCCACGCCTCTGGTTACCAAGAATTACCGTTCAGTTTTCTTCAAACAGTCCTTGCAGTGGATATTCCTGTGATTTCCCCACCACATTTGCTTTCCTGATCACCGAACAGATTATCAAGCGGGTATTTTGTCATATCCAACATTCACAGCCTCCAATTCTCAAGCACTCAGTCAATGCATCTCGTCACACTGACAGACAATTCTTGAAAGAGACTAGGTTTCTGCACATTGATATGACAGCAACCACTGCAGGGGTTGCACAATATACTGCTAAAGTACTTGCGTTCACGCCACAGCGTTTGGCAAACGATAACAACAGCGTGCCCCCCCCGCTTCCCATATCGATGCTGGAAAGGCTGAGCGAAGTAGACGCAAGTATGCTTGTTACCGGTAATCACATTCAGTTGATATGTCTGCCACTTATTTCTAAATTATTTTCTTAGGAATCCATTTTCAGGTCCACAAACGTGGATCCTGTGGAAAAGTTTTTAGGTAGCTTGATGCCCTTGTATCGCGCTTAAGTTTGACAAATGAAATAGATTATTCCGGAGCTCACGGCAAATTTGCTTTCAAGCGAACTGTTACCCTCGACCCGATGGATGGGAAGTCATAAATCTTCCTCCAACTGCCTTAGACCCCATGAGTGAAAGAACCATCAGTTTTACGGGCCCAGATATTGTGAAAGCGGCTATGCTACAGTGGTGACACGATGCGCCCGTGAATCACTAGCTCAAGACAAGCTTAACGGTGAGTTCATGCTTCTGACCTTATCCTCTACCTACTTAGGAACGTGAAGACGAACACAATGACATACAGGTCGGCTCATCGGTGAAGTGAACTGGACGAGAATGGACTAGACCAAAGGCTGAAGGTCATCTTTTAGAATCAGTAGCAAGCCGAAATCTAATTGTTAATCTATTAGGATACCGATTTAGCAGTTGGTCGCGTTGGGACAAGGGATAGGTTGACCACTTCAGGAGCCTAAACGGGTGGAGGGTTGCTCGCGGAAATATAATATAATTCTTTTTATTTGGTTGAAAAGGAGAAGTCCGATTAGTTAATGTGGCAGAAAACATCTATCATCTTCACGAGAGTTTAGCGCCCCCTTAGCAGCGGTTGGTTCCCAAAAAGGGGCTAGATTTGGGTCTCACATTCAACACTGACCCCACATTTCTCGACTTCTCACAATGGCAATGAAAGGTCGATATTACTGTCGGAACCCTTTTCGTGCTGGCAAAGTACTTTTGATAAACTAGACAGGAGTGATAATAACTTTTCACAGCAGTGCCTTAACAGTACCCATTCTACAACCGGGGGGAGCTTAGACAGACTGTTCACGAACAGGGTGTTGAGTACAATCTTGCCCCATTTGAATCAACTGAAGTCATTTATCACAGAGTAAACAAATCAAGACCTTCTTGCGGTATTGTTCTGAATCAGATGGGTAAAAGATAGTGAAAGATTCATGATTTGGATGATGCTTCTGTACAAAGTAGGCTTTCCAAAACAGCAAAACACCCCCTGTTTTGGGCGAACTTTGGGATAACGAAGGGCTAAAATAACTCATAACGAGTGCCTTCATAGATTGCACAGAAAATCGTGAAATTTAACGTGAAATGTATTAACGAAGGTACTAGAATTTTTTACAACATATCTGTGGTAAAAAGACTGGAGATTGTATGTTATAATTTTCTAGCATACCTTCTGTATGATAACCTATCTGATTTTCACAAACAAAGCCTTTCATTAGTGGTAAGTTGGGGATTTCTATCGGGAGGATGGGCAAAGAGGAACTAGACTAAGAAATAAGCAGTTAAGTTGGATTAGGAAGCAAGAAGGTACCCTTTTCCGGTCACTTGGGCTGGCCTAACGCGCTCTAATTTGGGCGCAGTTGGCTCTGTCCAGAGTCTCTAATGAAGTAGCCCAAAATGGCCCAACGTTACCTTTTTTAAAGGAATTTGTTGCGTTAGCTGTGTACACTGGAGAAATGTTTATGCAGGTTCGCGTGCTGACAGGAGACAAAGGAGCACCAAGGTCCCTTGTGTAGGGAAATGATCAAATAGGTGGTAATCTGGCTGAATATCAGATGAAAGCTGACCGAGTTGGCGAAGCATACTCCCTATTTTGTGTAAACTACGCGTTGCTTCGCCCGGCAGAAGATTGGGCTGGACAGTAATAGGATAAAGCCTCCGGGGCCGAGCATGATGACTTCTACGTCGACGGCTGTATTGCTTCCAGGACTTTGCTTATGAATGCAAAAGTTTGCGATTCATGTGAGTAAATTACTACCGCGAGGTGGCGTCCTGCTTTATAAACGGGTATGTAATCATAAAAACGTGCTGGAGATCTGGCGGAAGTTTGAGCTGACCCCTCCCGCCTTGGAAATCGATGGTTGCTTGCAAGTGCCGGAGAGGATGTTGGGAATGAAGCGAAAGACAATAAAAGGTTCGTTCCATGTTTCATTTACTACACTCCAAACACCTCAAGGGGAGCTTGGCTTGTTATCCATAGTTTCGTTGGTGTTCCACCCACTAGGGTTAGTTTCACCGTACAGTCAACCAGGCGAGGAGTCGCTAAGATCACTGTATCGTTTAAAGCTTCGTTGGGACTATCCAATTAGAAGAAAAACCTACTGTCTTAAAATGAGCGGCTAAGGATTATGGAACAACTTTGCGCCTCAAAAATTTGGCTCTGTGTTCTTAAATGTGACCTGTTGAGTGAGGGCTTGCTACTTCGTATGTCTTGCAAAGCTTCCGAAGTTGGCTATGAGGTGGTGGGGTATTCCGGAATAGTTTTGAAGGACAAAGCCCCTTTTGTATGGTACCGTTCTCCAAATCAGGGGCAGCTCCTCTGAAGACCGTAGCGACTCCTATATTGGAGTCAGCAGCAGCAAAACTGGCTGTTAGAGTCTCTTTGACTCTTACAGAGGAAACATGAATCAAATTTCCAAGGGCTTGCTGCTGGATGGACACCTCTAGAATTTTACACTACTCAAAAAATACTAGAACTCGATTTAGTATTTACTTTGTGAATCGCTGGGCTGAAATCCACCAGTGGTCTGCACACTGGCAGTGGCGTCATGTCAGATCGAAAGCTAATCCTGCAGACCTGCCATCAGGGGGCGCAACATCGCCGACCGACATCGGTTGCTGGTTCGAGGATCTTAACTTTTCGATGAATGATGAGACCTTATGGCCAACAAGCCTCAAAGTTACTGCTTCACCGCGGAACTTGAGGCTGAAGTAGCCCCCGGGCACGATTCATACAACGTTCCGGGATACTTGGGAGGACTTACTTCTGGCTAAGTACTCAGGCTGGTTTCACCTGGTGAAGTGGGCGGAGTTGCTTACTCTTCCTAAAACGTATTTTGCAGTCGTAGGGCGGTCGAAGAGATCTAGAAATGTCAACCATGCCTTTGAAATTGTAAGATATTTCTAAAGCGGAGGGAAGTGCTATTCTCATTGTGTGAGCCAAGCCTTATAATGAAGAGTTGTAATGGTCACAAGACAGGAATGCTAATATATGCGCTAAAAGATTTCCGATGAAAAGGGCGCCGATTTAACCCGATCCGCTTTAGCTAAATGGACCGATTACTGTTGAAGGACGAAATAACTATTCCAATCAGCTTTGGAAAGTGAAACATCCGGCGATGCTATCCTGGGCTCACCCGATTACGGATTCAATAATTCCAGGGTAACACGCAATGGAAGGACTCACGGGACCATCTCAGACATCCGCATAATTTTGCAAGATGGTTTGGATCGTAAAAGTGGAGCCGCCGTCAAGCGTGGGCTTGGTGGATGTTGGAAATGTTGAATGCTTTTGGTCATCCCTGGCAAACAGATGAATGCCCCCTACAAGCCGTTGGGGTCCAACGGGTTTGTTATCCCTTCAAGTATGTTGGAACAGATTATTTCGGCCCGTTTTTTATTTAAACTTGGTCGCAGCACTGAGAAACGACGTGGATGCATCCTCCTCTGACTTCATCTGCGTGCAGTACATGTTGAACTTACTTATTCTCCGAGCACGGATTCATCCATTATGACAATACTGCATTTCATTTCGAGGAGAGTTGCACCTTCTGAAATTTTCAGTTGCGACCAAACAAACTTTGTTCAGTCTCGTGCGGAATTTGAAAACCTAATATAGGGGTGGTTTAGTGATAAGAATTGTGATAGGTTGTTGCGAGGGGATGTGCAGTGGCACTTCAGTCTGTCCCATAGCAGTCATCCTGGTAATTTATGGGAGATCATAGCGCGTTCGGTTAGGAGAATGCTTCTTTCAAATTGAAACGAAAGGCCAATGGCCGACGAAATAAAATTGACTTTTCCTACAGAAATTGAGCAGATAGTAAAAGGGCGGCCGCTGGTACCTGTAACCTAGGACTTTTGTCATCTGACAAGGCTCACGCCCAGTAAACCGCTCATCCTGAGAGCAAAATTACGAAGTATTCCGACGAATTCGTTGCTAGGTGGACGGACTCGCCAGAGAACGCCGTCATACCACCCAATTTCGGTGTTTCGGAAGAGATTGGCCGGGGATTATCTTCCCCTATTACAGCAGCGACAGAAGTGGACAACTCAAGAGGGCAACTTCAGATCGGGTGACGTAGTGCTACTAGTTTTGGAGGCTTTGAAGCGTGGCCGGAGCCTATCGGGGCCATTGAAAATACATCAACCTCCGATGACGGCTGGGTACGAACTGCGACAGTGCAAAATAGTGAAGGATTGGTGCTCCGTTATATTAGAATGATTTGCGTTATTGAAAGCAAACCGGACACCCGTGGAGTATGTTAAACAGCAAACTCTCCTCTAGTTGGAGGTTGGTCTTCGGAACCGTCGAACCGGGAGGGACCGCTGAGGTTTGACCCACTTCCCAAACGGGAATAAGTTTTAGGTTTCGAGGAACCGTAGGGCAAGCCGGCTCATGAGACCGGCCAAACCTAGCGGAGCAAGAGAAAAATCCAGGTCAGATTTTGGGAGCCGGTGTAAGAGAACTCAGGAAACCCTGTTTCACTCATCAACATCCATATTACAAACAACACTAATTCATCTCCGTTTTGTTTTCAGAACCTACCCCTTAAGGACGATTGTCGCCTTCTTCATCCCAGGAATAACATGGAACCGCTCTCGCTGGACAGAACAAATGAGATTTACGCACGACTCCATTTTCGCCCGTCTCACGATCGCTTTCCCCAAGATTCCCACAATCAGACTTCTTGAACCTGGACTACTTGATCTCACTGCGTTCATACAATTCATTTTGATCCCATATATCATTATGCCCGTTCCGTGTTAGAACCCGCTAATACTGTTCAAACACTGGCACCTTTATTGTCACGGTCATTGCTTCATCGGTCACCAAAAAACGTCCGGCGCTGACATATCTTTCAATAGTCTTCCAGTGGGCAGAGAAGTAATTAGTAACTAACTGCACTCTTCATCGGTCCATCCGATCGCATCCGTAATGCTGTTTCATCGAGTGTTTGGGCTCTGCAGATCACTGCGTTCCCTCCACGATTGAACATCTCCAATACACTTTCCATGCTGCATCGCCGCTCCGTTCCCACCATTTGATACACCTGTCAAGTTGGTCATTAGAAATGTGACACTCACCGTCTACTTACTAAACCATCACCATTATCAACACCTTTGATCTTCCAGATGTTGCATTCGTGTTATATTACCGAAACTGACCCCGTATCCAGCCTCTTAATCACACCACTATCTGCATCGGCTGATGCATTTCATCTCTATATTCGTTGATCCACTGCCGCTTTCCGCGATATACTTGGTAAGTTTTATTGATCTGTCATTTTCGCATGGTACACACCACACAGCGTTCATCTATTGACGTACACTTATCTGTGGATTACTCTACCATCCCTCTTGCAGAACTGAACACCTGTATAATGCCTGTAACCACAGAGTCAATATTGATTTGTCTTCCACTTCCGCTTTGACATTTCATACCAACCCTATATAAAGTTAACAACTTGCTGCATGCTCACCTGTTTTCCTCAGGCCGTTCCCTGCCACCATCACTCTGGTAGTCTCCCTCCCAAGAAATACACAATCGTTTGCCGCATATATGATTCCTCCAGTATACGGCCACCACTTTATATACTATCATCTTTGCAGACTGATATATTTCCATGTTAATACCGCTTGACATCCGTATGTCAAGGTATACCTGTCATAAAGTGAATAATTCACCGAAAGTTTCGACGAGATTTCTATCCCTATGCCTCTTATATTCTGCAGCCCACCAACAACATATCCTCTGAATATGTTCGAATTTCCATCAGTGGTAATAATTTCCTATACCACTTAAACAAGTACTCCAGACCTTTAGCCGACATCATTCGAGAAAGTGTCTTGTGGTCCAACCTTAATGATGGCCAAATTGGCGTTATTCGGGGATACTGAAGAAAATGGTTCGAACTGATGAAGTCATTTTTAGGGAAAATAAGAATGGTGTTCCTACTTTTGCGGCGACTTTTGTTTAAGTTAGCCACTTTGTAGTATATAAGGGTTGCGCAAGGCTGTTACCGCTCAGACCTGTTGACTGTCATGGCCGTTGCACGTGCTTTCGTTGATGACTGAGAGTTTCTCCAGACATGTAAAAGATGCCTATAAATTGTTCTCAAGATTCGAGGAAGACTTTCGGTTATTTCAGCAGCAGACTTTCGCCTCGTTTTACGTGTATGAGAGTGTAAGTGCTGAGAACTGGCTTCGTACGCATCCGGCTGCACTGCCGAAAAATTTCCCATACTATCGGGTTAAATTTTGCTGCGTGCACAATCGACGCCAAAATAGGACAGCCACTACGTTTGCGTCCACTGTCTGGCTGATGAAAAATAAGTGAGTTACAATTACGATTCTCATTTCGCCTTGTACTAAGTAAAAACAGATAATAATTGTTTCCATTTCCACTTTACAGACAGAACACGGCAAAACATTACAAAGTCGAGGGTGCTGGACGCTGTTCGATCCACCGTTATGACCGTAGAACTTCGGCACGGAAGTGTGCATGAAAGGATCATTTTGTACCATTGAACAACCATCTTTTATTACAACTCTTATTCTTCATTCTGTCCTCCATTTTGCATTCGTTACGGAATGGGTCTGTCCGTTAGGTGCAACGTATTACGATGTGGGTGGTTTATGTGTAGGTAGGCGCGCCTAATGGGCGTCGTGCTTCAGCTCGCGTAATTGGAGGTTGGCTTAGCAGCGGTCACGGATGCAAAATCGTTCAGGCTAGATCCAGAAAAGTAATCCCGTACGTATCGGACTTTCATTTTGGTTACATATATTTGTATAGGTATATATACATGTATATGTGCACACGTGAACACATATCTGTATATATATATATGTTTATAAGCATATATGCACACGTAAGAACATGTTTGTGTATTTATCTATTTACTTGTATATATATATTTATTTAGAAATATGTGTGTATACGGATCTATACATGTACTTACGTGTGCATAGATCCGTATACACATATATATATATATTCCTAAATAAGTATATATACAAGTAAATAGATAAATACACAAATATGTTCTTACGTGTGCATATATGCTTATATATATATATATATATATATATATATATATATATATATATATATATATATATGCGTTTACGTGTGCAAATATACATATATATATATATATATATATACATTTGTATACATACTTATTTGGGGAATACACCAGACCTATCTACGTTATTTAGGTAAACAAATACATTGGAGCTTATTCCTTCTTATGATCTATTTAGCTGTATAGTTCCCCGTTTTACTGTACAATTCCCACATTTGGGTATCGGTTACCGTGAGCTGTATCTTAGCCCAAATTGCTGTACCTTGACCAAAAAAGCAACTGAGTTATCGCGCACCCAATCAAATCGACGCCAAATTTTCAAATAACGCGCTGTTGGACCACAGAACGCTACCCATCATTCGACCCTGACCTTCAAATTCGCCGGGCATTACTACCGTTTTAGTCCACTGTAACACTCTCTTTGATACCCTGCATACACGTGTTGTACCCTTTTGTGAATTGTCATTCCAGCATCACTATAATCATCTGATCATGCATTCCAGCATGCTTTGGGCGCATCCGAAATATACAATTATTATTATTATTATTATTATTATTATTATTATTATTATTATTATTATTATTATTATCATCTGTGTGAACCATCTTTACCGGAATTCCGATGGTTTGTTGTATTGCTCTGAATCTTTGTCACAAATTAGACCCTCATCCCCACGTCGAGCGTGGGTCGCACAATTTGAACTTTGTTGTGGCTGTATTCGGCAATTGCATTTTCTGTTTCTAACCTTTTGCTTTAGTTCATTTGCAGTTGTTGGTTTGTTGTTTAATTTGGAGATTGAGAGCCCAGAAGGAAGGCTACTGAAGTTTGGTTGTTGTAAAATTGCTTAACTTGTTGTGTATAGTACCGTAGCTATTTAGGGTCTACGTTGTTTTGGATTGTGTCGAAAATGGTTGCTACGCGTCGCTCGAACATTCCATTGGCTGAACTCTATGACTGGTCCTCTCTCTTTTAAACTAAATACGTTGGGTCTACCCTTGGTGAAGTGAGACCGAGGACATGGCAAAATTGGTAACCCTTTCTTGTTCGCGTCGTTTCACTTCCTTTCATCATATGCATTTTTACATCCTCTTAATATTTCAGTTAAGTATATTACCATTTGTGCTTCTATCAGATCGTGTCTGAGCTTGGACCTTCGGGTTCCATCGCCCCTGGAGCGTTCATGGTTGAGCGTCATGTCAAAACCTTGCTATTTTTCCTGGTATTGGAGGGCACACTGCTTAAGATTCTACTATCGCTTTCGTCAAGAAAGTCGATGAAGGAAGACAGTGGAGTAAACACCGGGTGCTTCTCCACTGGGCCTGAGTACAGAGACAGCAGTCTGGTTTTCTCACGGGAAGTGTGTCCGGAGCAGCACCTGCTTTTGCCTCTAGCCCACAACGTACAGTCAGACAGGGAATAGATAGGGTGCGATCGGAAGATCACCATACTGATAACCCCGAGCTGTGGCTGACGCATTTGGAGGCGCAACTCATAGCTGTCAGGGTCAACAGTAGAAATTTGTAAAAGTTTCCGTTGAGGTACCTCTCGAAATTTTAGAAGCGATGTCTGATACAGTCTCCAAACCACCTGCGGAACTCCTTATGATGTTCCGCTTCAGGCTGTTTTAGGTGGCACGGGTGTTTTTGATGAGAAACGAATGAAACAATAACTATGCGGCAGGGCCTTTGGCTATCAAAGGCCTTCAGGTCATTTGCATTGAAGGCTTCAATTGGCCCAAGGCATTCCCGTCGAGGTAGCCCTGCTATAGCTTTGCTTGCAGCAGTTGCCCCAGCGGGATCATCTTCCTCTAGCATTGCCCGTAAAAGGTTCTCTTTTGGATAAGTTTTCCGCTGCTGCTGACCACTTCATAGAAGTCGTCTCCCTTTATCCTAGTCAGCCAGGCAACCCATTCTCAACTAACACAGATGTCAACTCAACCCACCTTGCCACACGGATAAGTGCACTTCGAGCTGAAGTAAGGTCTGCACAGGCGTCATATTGACCTTGGTGCTTGCAAGTTAGCCGACCTTGTGGCTCACCATACTGTAGCCGGATCACTGTGTGTGGCCAACGTCATCCGCCCTGCATCTGGAACACCAGAAGTCGACAAAAATCCATCAACGTTTTGGCAGAACTTCCATCACTCACCAAGCCGGTGAGACACCTACTTACAAGGGGCTTTGATGCCGGGCACCACATCAACTCGGCGGTTCGCCAGACTTCTTCCTGCCTACCCCGGCTAACCTTAAACTCACCTGGACAAATTTGCCACGGCTTCTCGCAATTTTCAGAATATACTTGAGCTCGGGATCATTCATCGCTCTGACAGTCAGTGGGCACCTCTGCTGTAGATGGTGCCTAAGAAGTCTTCAAACGACTGGCTTCCATGTGGCTATCATGGCCGACTCAGTCAGGTGACCGCCGGGATCTTTATCCCTTTCCATTCATTCAAGCTATCACTCCCAGTCTGATCGGATGTACCAGCTTCAGTAAAATTGACTTGGTACGGACATATCATCGAATTCTCGTCGATGGAGCAGATGTTCCAAAGCGGCGGTCGATGTATCCTTTTGGAATGTCCGAATTCTTACGCATACCCGTCTGGCTGGGCAGTGCAAAGCAAACGCTCCGGCTTTTCGTTGATGGTGTTACTAATGGTTTGCTTTTCTTTCACTCGTACGTCAATGTCATTCTCGTCACGAGTGCAACCGCTGCAGCACATGAGACACAACTCAGATAGATATTCCGATGACTCTCCGATCGCGGCATCACTATCAAAGCTTCCAAGACAGCATTAAGTAAGTCATCGCTATACTTTCTCGGTCAGATCATCGGCACTAATGAGATTCGCCCAGTCAAAGTTAAGATCGACGACCTTGCCTAATTTCCACCTCCAACGAGTTTGAGACAGCTTGACCATCCCAATGACCTTGTCAACCATTGTCGTTTTTCGTTCCAAATGGTGCCAAAACAATGCAACCACACCCTGATCCGCTGCGTGGGAAGCTACTGCAGCTTATCCGGACATGCCGGACGAAAAACTCTTTCAAGAAGCCCAAAAATGCTTTGGCACTTGCCGTCTTACTTCGTCACCCAGGTTTCACTGCTGCGGCCAGTAGTTCAGTTGATGCACCGGATGTCGCTATCAGATGCAAATTCCAGCAAGCCGTAAACGGTGTGTGGGAACCTTCAGCATTCCCCTCCAGTCGTTCACCTTCTTCGGAAGCAGATACAATGCTTTTGGCCGCGAATTGCTCACCATTTACATTGCAGTGCGGCACTTCCGCCACGCCCTACAGGGATGGGAGTTCGTCAACGGACAACAACAAACCATTGCCGTAGGTATTCCATAGTGCAAAGGACAGGCAGTCTCTACGAGAGATTCGACAGATTTTATTTCCCAGTTTCCCACGAGTATTCGACATATCTCGGGCTCATCGAAAGTAACTGTTAATATTCTGTCTTGCATACACAACGTCGAATCGCATGTCTACTTGCACATCGGCCTGAAGGGCCTGGCGCGTGTTCAAGTGGAACCTGATTTCCGGTAGCCGGTCAGGTGCATTAGCCTATGGGTGACGGCTGTGCCACCCCTATCGTTAAATGTTACCTTCCTTTTAGACATAGATTTGGACTACCCTAGACCAATTGCTCCAACCGCCTATCGGCTAAGCGTTTTTGGAGCGCGTCAAGTTCCTTCTCACCCTGGCAATGAGGCCAAATGCAGGCTCATCAGTGCTTGTTTCTTCTTGCTGGACATGGACCGCGATGTTTGTCAGTGGGCACGTAGCTGTATAGCATGCCAAAGTGCCAAGGTTCTCCGTTACACAGCCAGCATTGTCGGCTCATGCAGAAAACCAGACGCTCTCTTAGCCCACATTCACAATGAAATCACTGGCCCGTCACCACCTTCTCGGAGAACGAGTTGTTTTCTCACCTGCATCGATCGTTTCACTCGTTCGCTTGAGGTCACACCTGAGTCGGGGGTGTCTGGTCAGACTGCTACCCTTGCTTTATTGAAGCACCAGATGTCTCATTTTGGATGTCCTACGACGATTACCGCAGACCAAGGGGCCCAGTTCCAATCCCCATCTTCCTCCAACTCCCGCCAAATAACCGGTACCCAGCGCATTCGTACGACATTATATCATCCCCAAGCTAGAGAGATGGCTGGAAGCTTTCACTGAAGTCTCAAAGCACCTCTCGGTACGCTAAACCACCCACAATGGACTAATACTTCACCAGTAGTGCTATCAGGTATTTGAAACACTTTGAAAAATGATACTCAATTTACGCCTGCATCAATGACATGCGGAACCACATTATATCCGCCCAGTGAATTCGTCACTCCCAAAGTCAACGAGCCTATCACGAATTTTGGGGACCACACCAACCACCACACTATTCACTTGCTTACCAGAGCAAGCTTTCTAACTCGACCTTCCGCTTGACTGGCTTTTATTCTACAGCAGACGAAAAAGTGCACTCACGTGTTACTTCGTAGGCAAAAACATCGACCGTAGACTCCAGCTTGATCCGGCTATAACAAGGTTCAGCTTCAATCGGATAAAAACCTCGTTATCGAGTCACTCAGCAGCCTTTAGACCGCCAGTATCGATCGACCAAAACAGGCATTTATAGACCTCATTATCCAAAATGGCCTAACTACTGTTGAGTGCCACCCCACGACCGACATCGGCCCCCCTACGCTACAAGCGACTGGCTCTAACTCACAAGTGTCAGAGGCCGATTCCCCCATGCAGTACAATAGTTCTGGTAGACAATACCGGTTTCCCGCTCTTTGTTGATCGCATTGTTCTAACATAGATATTTGACACATATGGTGCCCCATGCTTCCCAGTTGTATTGAGTGAACTAGTCCATGAGAACTCAATCGAGTGACCCTGCGAGAAGATCTGCAGTCAACCAGAATTTGGCTGGTAATTTTTTTATCACATATACAAAAACATTTTTTCTTTTCCTTTTTTTCTTTTTTTAACTCTTCCAACATCTGCCTGGCCGCACCAGTAGCGTTTTTTTCCACTAATCCGTTTATTTGACGGCTCTTCTTTGAAAGTCCGTTACGCTTCCATACACCATTCATGCTCTTCAAAAGTTCACTGAAATCCTTGTGAAGCTTTTTGCCTTTGTGTGAATTTCCACATGACACTGAAATCACCTGCACAAAAGGTCCTTTATTTATCAACAATGACTCATTTGCATTTATTTCACATGCTTCCCTCACAATTAGTCACCCAATGCTGGATCAGTGTTTTATATTTCGTTAGTATCTCTGACTGCACATTGATAGCCCCATGCGTACGTTACTTTTAGTCCTGTTTTTTGGCATCTCTTCCGCCGGGTTACTCTTTAGTGACTGTGTAAAGAACGAATACTGAAAATCCTTCTAAATGTTCAACGTGCTTTGTGAATTTGACTATATTTAACATTATCTTGGAAAGCTCGCTTATACAACACACATTTTCACGTTTGTTTATCCATGTGAGACATTTGAATTTGGCCTTGAACCGTTTCTGACTGTCGTGCTTGAGCCACGGGGCTTTGGACCTTTGGGTTTTACTGTGAAGCCTATTTGCCCGCATATTTGAGGTTCGTATATATTTGTATCCTTTGTGCATTTCAATTTAGTACCGTAGAAGCTACGAATCAATCTTGTTCTGGTTTTGGGATTCGTTTGAATTGGCTACGCGTTGCTCGATTTGCGAGATTTGACTTACAACTGTCCAATTATCGCCTATATCAGCAATCCCACGTTTGTCCGGCTATCCACACCGCCCTCATCGAATTCGAAACTGATTTGCAATTCCCGCTTCAACTAATACCACTTAAGTTCACTCAAACACTACTTGACTTTACTGGTGTTTTTCGGCTGCCATGTGATTCACGAATTTAGAAACTGTGAATACCTCAGACTGACATGTACTGCTGTATTCTCCGGTCTTGCCTTGTGCACGTGTATTGACCACGGTCAAGAAATATACAAGTCAATTCAATTCAACAGTATATCTAACGAAAATGCTCCACGTTCTGGACATTCATCTTGTTGTCGGTTTAGCTTTCAGTTGCATTGTAAGCATTTCCGGCACGTCCCTATCCCGTGGTAGATACTTTAGTACAGAGGATGGGAGAGACATGACCCTATCTTTGTTCCCGCGAGTAGACTGTGGTGGTCGCTTGGGCCTCTTTTTCACGTAAGGTCTAACCACATATGCTTCCATCACTCTCAGCAATTTTGGACTGAAAAATTCAATCCCATCTCAATCACTTCACGTGGCTCATTAAATGAACTCAGCTTCCAGTCGGTAAGTCACTCAATTTGCTCCTAATCCATCCCAACCTATTTTCTCCCATCTTTCCGCGCTGAATTTCCTTTTCTTTTCCCCCGAGTGATTACTCCAGGTAGAGTCTTAACCTCGTTACGGAACTTTCTAACTCTTACTTACTCAAGGCTCACCGTTTCCTTTTTTAGTCCTACTTCCCATGGCCCGAATCTGTCTGGGGACCGGCTGCTCAGATGAGCTCGTGCTTCACTCTTTTCCTCTCCCCGTTAACAGTCTATCCTCAGCTGGGGCATACCCAGACAGCATTTCTCTATTTCACTTCTCTTTCCAATGATCTTGATTGCCGGTCAACCACTTCGGGTGCTGCATTGATTATCTCCCTTTCTAGTTCTCCTGGATAATAGTGCTACATGGCCGTCTGTAAATCGCTGTTTCCGTTGTCTCCATTGTCCAAGTTCACGTAACCTGATCAATCGCTCCTGTATCATGTGCCCTTATCGTGGTTGCTCGGCCTCTGTAAAATCATCAATCATCACTTGCCGTTCCCTAAGATACCGAAAGCTTTTCCTCGCGCACATCGGGCTAGCGGGCCATCTGCAACGATGTGCGAGCGCAATTAAGCTGGTGGATCACCCATCCTGAGTTCACTTCACGAAATGCATTTCAGGTTGGTTGTCCAGCTCACGGTCAGTCCAACCCAGCAGCACCGGCTGCAGGCCACACGCTGAATCCGCTCGTCCTAACACAACTGTCCAAGCCGGTTGCAGATGACGTGCTTCTACTACCCTTGTTCTGCCACGGCTCGCCCATCTATCATTCTTGTTACCCCTCTCACCACTTTTCTTTTGTGTCGTTCTCCTTCTGTGTGCACAGCTATCCATTCTGTCCCTGCTGATGTCGTTTCGCATTGTGACAGCTGTCACTGCGTGATGTCATTATCGTCCCATCCACCTTACCCCGACTGAGCTCGCTAATATTTTCTTCTCCGCCCATGCCGCCCCTGCCGGCTCCCAATCTCTATTCCCTTTGTACCTCCTCATGCTCAAAAAAGCTTGTTTGTCGCATTCTTATACCTCACTAGATACCATTTTGTCATATCCTTCCTTGGCTTCCCGTCTCAAGCCGCCGCAACTACACAACAGACTCACCCATACCCAAGAACAGTCTCCATGCAGGAACCGCCGTTCCAACCTCGGCATCTTTTACGGCCGTATTTATTACCCATTCACTGCCGCCGTATTTTCCCTGCTTGCCTCCGCAATTCTCCCTTGGATCTTCCTGTTAGGCAATGTCCCCATTAGAAACTTTTGGCTCAATCAATTTTTGCAACTGCTTGCATGCCCGTAGTCCTCCACTTCCATCCTTCCAACTCCAACACGCACAAATATATCGTGCCTTTTGCTTCATCCTGGGTCTACCTGTTTGGGCACATTTTTTCTTTTTGTCTCGGCCCTCACCGTGTTACATCTGTGGCAAAACGACCTCACCGGTCACTTCTCGCCTGTTTCTCTTCTGTCAGTACTCCCATTTCCTGTTTCTTATGTTGCTCGTTACAGTCGTCTTCAGTGTGATTTTCAGGCTGATCTGCTTTTCAACAGGAATTCACTGTACTTTTGTTTCTTGTTGAGCTATCGTGTTGCAAAACGAGCGAGTCCCAGCTGACAATTCAGTTGTATTTCGGCTCTTGATCCTTAGCGTATAACCCGATATCGAAGCACTCGAAGCGGATTTTCCGTTAGTTTCTAAAACCCTGGACGTCTTTCTACGTATACAGTTCCGAGACCTGCGAAATAGCAAACAAAGACGCATCCATATGCCAGATTGTGGGCCTTATTATTTCAAAAAGAGCTTTTGCGTTTACCGCAGAGGGAAATGTGGTGAGTCCTCTAGGTATTCCATCATTTCTTGCTAAATCAATTTCTTCCAGTTATCCTGAATTGGAATGCGTGGCATTTGTGACTCTTCAGCTTGAGGGCTCTTGCCACTCTGTTGATATTTGGTCGACGAAGCATTCGCATAGTTTACAGGTAAGGAAAGAGTGCTTTTATATACAAAATTGTAGGCTGAAACATGAGCGGGAAGTTCATATGTTGCAACCAATGGACACCTACAGAAAAAGTCTCGGCTAAGGAAGTACACGTTTAGGAAATTCAACAAACTTCTGAATAATGACGGTTTCGGGTCCATAAGAAAATTGACCAAGAGATAGTTGGTAGGTGAAGTGGAAGAGGTAAAATATTGCCGCAAGTTCATGGTTATTTGGAAGTGACCTCCATTAACCACGAGATAAAGATTTTCTTCTTCGTCCCGTCCGTAGGCAGACACTTTTATTCTAGACCAAGTGATGTCAGTTTAGCCGTTGGTATTAACTAGGTCAACCGGGGTGAGCACACTTTGTGGCACACAATGACAGTTGAGGGGACAAGGTTAGGTTGTCATTTTTCCTATACCTTTTCCCCAAGTGATAGTGGTGACTGATAAAGTAAGGCTGTCTCCCTCCCATAGGGAAAATGCTCTCTCAGAAAGGTAATTGTAAGACTATCGCAGTTGGTACGAATTTGGCACAGTTTATTGCGTTCACGAACATTGACCCAGGGTCTCGTGTACTATTTTTCCACTTTCGCGTTACGCAGGATATGAAACGTAGATGCAACGGGCTACACGGAATACAGCCGAGTGAAAGTTACGCGTCTTTTGGTGGATGCGTAATCTAGTGTTAGCTCAATCTAGGTTTCTTTTTGAGAGGTTCAGAGCAGCAACAGAGTGTAGGAGTAATGAGGCAGCAGCTTACCTGGATAATACCTGGATACCACCTAAGCGATTTTAGGCTAGATATATGACCCATGATGCGTCAGTGTTGGACGATTTTACTACGATTGGACTGCAAACAGAAAACGGGCAGTTGAAAGATGGCTTGTCAAACCTTTCAGACATCCTTGACGTATTTACAAAAGTCTTCAAGCATGTTCCGTCTTCGACTAAAAAATCCGTCTTAGGGTTTCCAAGGCTTAGATCGCTTGTCACAAGGCGCCCGATTGAAAGCCTTGGTTGCAACCGCTGCCCGTGGGATTAACGGGGTACGCATGCGAATCCTTACTAGAACACTTGGGCAGGGAAGTTATTCAATCAGTGGTGCAGGTCAATAGCATAAAATGTGTAGTAAGTAGCATGGGCGTCATGCACCACGTTAGTCTCAAAGGGGATGTAAATTGTGACTATTCGTTTGGTCACCAGTGGGCACTCCCCAGTAGGCTTTTTAGAAGTATCGAGGGAAGCTAACTACCCATTTGAGGAAGTCGCTTTGGGCAGATGATCGGTCAGCGAAATCTCTTCCGGCTACTTAGCGCCACCTCATTTAGTTGAGTTTCAGTCACAAGGTCTCCCGTAAGTAGTAAAAGCGATCGATTACTCTGATTATGCTAGGGGAGATTACAAGTATAAATGGAAACTGTCTGGCCTCCTAAACAAGATTCCGGCTTCTTGTGGCGGGATAAAAAAGCTGCCCCAAGCGCCTAATAGCGAGAAGCCGGTTGCCATTGCGTCTGAATCGAATCTATCCAAGATGTCCGCAGCAGCGAAGAAAAAACTGCATTTCAAACTTTCTCAGTTTTCAGTACCAGCCACGACCATAATGACCAGTCGAGAGCCGTCAGATATGCGGGTGGTAAGTCCGTGCGTCAGCCACCGAAACAGAAGTCCGTTCTGGCAAGTAACATGGCCAAAAACGACCTAGAAATTTCAGGAGACCAACTGCTCCCAGTGGCTTTCAAAAGGCTCAACAAAAACAACCGCAGTGCCTGCAAAAGCAGTGAACCAGTCTTGGTCTTAGACGGGGAAATTCATTGGGTCCAATGTGGAACCCGCGTACGATGGACATATTTCCTGTGCACAACATTTCATAACAAGGAAAATCACCGTCGCGTACACCTTATGGGCCAGTGACACCGACGTAGCAACACGTGAACAAATCTAAGGCTATTTTCAGGCCAAACCATTCACAGTACCATTTCCGTTGCCGCTTTCTTTTTATGTAAATTTGGGCGGCTGGCACTTGAGTCTTCCTCCATGTATGAAACTCTGGCATAAGACTGCAATACCTCCGGTTAATAAGCAATAATCACGCGGAACAAGGTAATATTCCCGCTTATGGCGAAGATAGGGGTCGTTTCAGTTAGACGTTTTATGAGCTTGCTTATTCAAACAGCCCTCCTCACGAAGTGCGTACTTTAGCTACAATGAAGTAGCTATCCTAATGTACTACTCAGTCAAGCAGTTAAGCGAGTGGAAGTTCTGCTTGGCATCTTTATATATATACTGTATAATACACAACAACAATATAGTAGCTTACATGAATTACAGGACATGAATAGCACAATAACATGAATTTTTATATAATTACCATATATATCAAATAGGATGTTTGAACTAAACTCGATTTAGATTACATCAGTCATAGGTAATTTACATTTATCAACCTCGAACTCGGACCGGATTAGTTCCAAAATACTGGAGCAACTACGAAAAGTAAATCGATTACTTGTGACGAACAGTAGAAATCACCACAGGAACGACGGAGCTCCAAGCCTCAGAGCCGGACCAATGCCGTCTATCCTCCTGTTGCTCTTCATGACATGCGTCCATTCTATTCATATCTATGCCCTACATTTACCGTTTTCCGATCCTTCCAAACCGTTGTTGTCATCAGATCCACCCCTTACGTATAGCATTGCTCGCTTCCTGTTTTGAAACAGACACAGTCCATTCACTGAAAGGTGGCATACTTTATAGCCATCTAGTCGTTTTTCAAGCACTTCAATTCTTTTATTTTTTCCTCCATCGTCTCTTGTTGCCGCAGCTTCCCCCGTCGATTTTCAGTCTTCTTCATGTAAAGCTCTCAGTTTCCGGTCACTTCCAGTTAGCTCAGCCAATCCCTCCATTTGACCCTAACTTCCAGATTCACCGGGCTCCTGTTTGAATCCATCCTTGAGTCCACTTAAACTCCTTCCACCTTTCTTTGATATGAGTACATCTATCTCCCTCTCATCTCTCTTCTAGGTTTACCTACCCTACCTTCGTCTTGCACATTTCTAGACTTTTCACGAATTTTGTTCGTCTTTTTTGTCGCTTGTAAAAATATTATCGTGCTTCTGGCATGCTTTAGGCGTCTCCGTAATTAACCACTATTATTATCACTCATGGAAAACGACATAGTAGAATCAGTCAGCATCAGAATTCAAGCTGAAAATTGAGGTTTATAGCCGACCTTTCTGATAGATAAAACAGTATCCAGCAGGGTCTGAAATGAATGGAGAGAGATTATTGAACCCTGGAATGCATTCAAACTGGGAATTTTGCTAAACACTTTACCGGTCGGTTAGCGTGGGTGAGATGCGATAATAAAAGGGAACGGGCTTGGTAGGCCTGAGTGTGTGGAATGCTAGCGTTTCACATGCTTGCCCGACTATGCGACAAAAAGAAGTACGACTACCATATTTACCAAACCGGCAGAGCAGTCTTGGGGTACTTTCTGGTCGATTGCTACGGACTAGTGTCCGGTATTTGTCCACATTAGGTAGGGCTGTAACCACAAGAGCGGGTTGAGCTCTAGGACGCTTGAAAGAACACCTTTTTAAGAAAGTGGAGAAAGATAGTCGGGCAGGAATGAAAAATGTGAACGGTTTTCCCTAAGTTCATTCTTTGTGAACTTTAGTGAGGAGGGTATGTGTCGTCCGTTGAGTCGACACATTATCCAGATCAGTGGGCTTAACGTCAAGGTTGCTGCAGTGATTGTATCTGACAGGAGGCATTTTGGATGTACTAGGAACCCAGAAGGTAATTCTTATAACCGGTCTGAGGGATATGTGACATGGGCTGCCGTGGGGCACTTACGGGTCTGACACTGATGGCTTGCCTCCGGTGCATTTTGCTGTTAGGTAAGGCTGTAAGCTTAAGCATAGTCTTGGTGCCGGAAAATCGAGAAGACCGCATTTTGACCAAAGGTGACGAAGGATAGAAAAGTATTACCAGAAAAGATGAACAGTTTTCCCCTCTTACTTTTTTCGTTTTTTGGGTCTCACTGGGACGAGTATTTGTCGTCTGGTGCTTTGACGTGATGTCCGAGTCAGTGGGTAGAGAGCTAGAGCTATGGTGGCCACTGTATTTGGCGTCTACATACATGTTTTATGTGCGTAGAGAGGGTATGGGGTGACTGGAACTTAGGGCGGGAGGTGGATGAGCTCATACGGACAGTCTAGTGCTCTGTCACCCCTGTCAGTTTCGTGTGTAAAAACCAAAAGCTTGTCGGGCAAACAAGGGCAAAACGGGGTGTCTCCTTTTGCAGGTCCAGGTCTGAGATGACGACATATATACCAGTAAAAGAAGGTTACCCATTTCCTTCACAGACCGATATCAGTAGCATTTGTGGATCAAATGGATCCCGCTAGGTCTTGCTGTTTTCCCGTTTTTCGTTGCAGATTTGCTTCCTAAGAGAGAGGTGATCAAGCTCATGCAGGGAGTTTCCATAGCCCCTCCGCCCGATAGCAATTTTATACGTGTTTTTCGTTCTTTGCCACCCATAGGGGTGGTTCGTTTACCTAGCGTACGAACGAAACTACGGTATAGGTGCCGTTGACGTCAAGGTCTACGCTAGCATGGGCTGTGAAAATGTAGAGTGGGACCAAGCAGACACAAGAAGTAGGACAACGTATTTTGTAGAGCACAGGCCGGCATATTTGTATTTGTCCCGTACAAAGCCAGACCATTCCTAAGACAATCAGGTCCATGCCAGGTCAGCTGGGGTGAACGGGTTTAGCTGCACCGATGAGAGATAGTATGGTCTATCAGAGGGAAGGTGTTTGTCGTTGATGGGTGGTAGATTCGGAGGTTAGGAGAGAGAACAGGTCAGTAAGTAGTGGTTGGAAGATGGACATGTGGGATAAGCGATTCCGGAACGGGATAATTGAACAGATTGAACTGGGGTTGGAAGTAAAACCCTGATGGGTGGTGGTGGCCAAAATGAATGAGAACGGAGTAAAAAGATCGAGTAAAGTGGTGATTGATGCAGCTTAGTGCCCCAGGATCCAAAACCACCAGTTTGTTTGATGTTGGAGGGAGATATCAAAGGCGAGATCCTTGGGCTGGTTGGAAGCGCGAAAACATGGATATCCTCAAGAAATGGAACAACCGGCATGCATTGAGCTAGTTATAGTTACAAAGCGCAACAAACTGTGGCTACTCTAATGCTGACTATGTGCAGTATGCCGTACTGGAAAATGATCGGTCTGGCCTTAGTCATTGGGCGCGTAATAAAAGTTTTAGGGTATTGTGTTATAACCCCAGCAACCAAACTCGTTTGGGTAGGCCAACTATTCGGTGACACCCTGGCCGGTAAGAAGTACCACATTGGGACCAGTCAAGAAGCGATCCAGCAAGCCTCTGAAATGAGAGGTATGGGGACTCTTGCAGATGTTTGTCGAAGGTTTATTCCCCAACGTTGAGTATTCTATGAGGAAAACTCTAGATCTCAGCTCTAATTTCAATCTAGGAATAGAGAGCTGAAGTGATCAATGGAGTGAAGCATAATTCGTGAAGGGAGTGAGATAATAATAATAATAGTATTAGTATATTTCTTGACCATGGTCGAGACGCACTCGCAAGCGCATGATCATGGTGTACAACATTACTCAAACAATGGACTATTCACGAATTTCGAGAAAGCGAGTCGAAATCGTCAGAAGCAATGCAATATAGCTAGAGTTAGTTTTATTCGACCGAAATGATAACGGTTTGCGCGGCAAATACGGTTTGGTTTCGAATCCGGGTTGGTTGCTGGTGGTTCGTGGGAATGCAAAATATGTCGTGAAAATATAACGCTAAGGATGAGTTATAAACCAAAATAATACAAGCTGCGGATAACGGAGGCCTATTGGGGTTCCATGAACGGAATAAGTTATGAACATAAAAAGATGAAAGAAATGAATGGGAGTACACTCGTGAACTTTGGTGAATATGAGGAGATCGGCTCTCTATGAAGACGGAGATGGCCCGGAATGACGGATATTCCCGGTCTCAATAAATGGAGTACGTCATGAAACGGGGAGATATGAACAAACTGTGTGGAAATCGACTAGGAAACGTTGATGAATGTGGAGGAAGCAGCAATTCATGTAAAAGGTGAGTTTAGGTTCAGGATCAATAACCCGTATCACTCAGAAAAAAGGGAGCGCAACTTGAAGGCCTTGAATTAGTGAAGAATCAATTTCAAGCCAGATAACGATCGAAATAAAAGTGAAATCTTGCAACAGAAAACTGAGCGAAAAACCCCCGCGTAGGCTCGCGCCTTATTGTTCTGTTAAGCTGACAAAAATATATTGGCTTATTGATTCTCAGTGATATTCGGCGTCATTATTGGGAACCACGGATGGGGGGATAAGTGGACTTGCGTTCGGATGGCGTATCGAAATTTAATGAGTACAAAATTCCTGTGTTGCTTATTCTGGCTCTGTTATTGGATTGTTTCACATGAGACCAAGGTGATGTGCAGCACCCCGTGGGTGGGGTTCATCAGGCGGGGTGAGGGACGTGTCAATCAATCAGTTTAAGGTAGCTTGTGAGCTGTTATTTGTGAAGACTTTGGCAGTGACATCAGTAGTAGGGGTGTTGCGTCACAAGACGCCTATCAATCTACTGGTAAGCAGTTGAGAGTGTTTTAGGTCGTGTGGCTCGACTGCAATCCCGTTTGGTATAAAAGAATCCATTTAGGTCTCTGTCGGTACGGGTCAAGTTGTGAACCTTGATCACCGAAAGTGGAGCCCGGGAGAGTGGACGACGACAAACCTGAAATAAATGATGTTAGCAGTCTGGACGTGGTTCCAGCTGCGATTTATGATAATAAATGGCGACAGTTAATAAGGAAATGGTTGGGTTTATATGAACGGTAGGTGGCACATTTCATATTTTGGTCTGGGTTTGAATTCGAGAGTTTAAATAACGTAGGGTTGATAAGTACTACTTCAGGCTTGCAAGATAGCGTAAACCGGGCGTCTGCATTTCAAAGGATAAATGGTTTGCACGCAATTATAATTTCTGAAGAGTAATTAAGTAATAATGCAGAAAGAACCACTAAGGCATCGATGGTGATGCGTTAGAGAAAATTTTTATCATGCACAGAAACGTGGACGTACGTTGGTCTGTGCTCCTACTCGGTAGTGCCGGCCTACTGAGATTTAATTTGAATGTTAGCAGGGATATCGACTTGGTGGTTGCTTGAATATCATACTTGTTTTAAGAGTGAGGAGAGAGAGTTAGTAGGGAATGGAAGAATATGAACAGTTCTCCGTGTTCTCTTTTTGTAGACTCGAGTGAGGCAGGTGTCGGTCATCTGTTGCCTCCATATGTTATCCATTTCAGTGGGCTTAAAGTCCAGGCTACGGTTGTGATTGTAGTTGGCAGGAGGCTGTGGTTACTGTTAGGTAGGGTTGTAAACCCAAACGTGGCTTGGACGCTAGGACATCGAGAAGGCCGCTTTCTGAGAAAGATGACGGAAGATCTAGGGGTATGAATGGAAAAGGTGACCGGTTTCCACTATGTTCTTTTTTTATTTCTCCTTTTCCGGGCTTCACCTCGGCTGCCGTCTACACACTGTCCAGGTCAATGGGTTGAAAATCAGGGCTATGGTAGCGATTGTATTTGACGTCAATATGCATGCTAGGTGCGCTTAGGGAGGGTATGGGGTGGTTGAAAACTTGGAGCGGGGGGTGGGTAAACGTATGTGGAGAGTCCAGTGCACTGTTACCCCAGTCAGTCTCGTGCGTGAAAACCAAAAGCTTGTCGAGTTAACAAGGGCGATGTGGGGTTTCCCCTTTCGCAGGGACGGGTCTGAGCTGATGGGAGACTTATCCATAGATGAAGGTTGCCCAATTCCTTCACAGCTCGATGTCAGCGGTATTTGGAGATCGAATCGATCCCACGAGGACTTTTTGTTTCCACTGTTCTTTTTTCCAGTTTTGTTTTCTTTCTTTTATTTTGTTTCCTAACAGAGGGGTGGTTGAGCCCATATAGGAACTTTCCATAGCCCCTCCGCCCGATCGTAATTTTATGCGTAATTGCCTTTTTTCGCAACTGCTGGGGGTGGTCGGTTTTCCGAACGTTCGGACGACGCTATGGTATGGGTTCCGTTGACATCAGGGGTTTCGCTAGCATGGGCTGGGAAAATGCAGAGTGGGACTATGCAAACACGGAGTAGGACAACGAACGTTGTAAAGCACAAGCTGGCCTACGTGTATTAGCCTCATACAGCGCCAAACCATGCCTAAGGCCATCAGAGACCATTTCGGGCTAGCTGGTGTAGATGAGTCTATCTCAGCTGATGGGAAATAGTATGGTGTATAAGAGGGAATATGATAGTGGTTGGTGGATGGTAGATACAGAGATGAGACGAGAGGACAGGCCACCAAGTAGGTACTGGCAGGTGGGCTTCTGGTATAAGAGATTCTGAAATGAGATTAATTAGAAAGGCGAAATAAGGCCGGACATAAAACCCGGGCCGGTGGTGGCAGCCAAGATGAACGGATAGGGAGTGAAGGATCAAGTAAGGTGGTAGACGGCGGAACTCAGCGTCCTAGGATCCAAAGCCACATACCTATTTTCTGCAGACACATCTAAGGCTAAGGAACTTTGGTTGGCAATAGAACACGAACGTTGTCTAAGATTAGGAGAACCGGCAAGCATTAGACTAGGTATACATACAAAATTCAGCAAACTGTAGCTACCGTAGTTTAGGTTGTATGCAATATACGTACAAAGAAGTAGTTGCATTGGCGTTTGTCATCGGGCGAGAAATGAAAGTTCTGGTGCAATAATCCTAGTAATCAAACCCGCTCTCGTAGGCCACCTCTTCGGTGACGGTTTGGCTGGTAAGAAGTATCACATTGGGAACAATCAAGAAGTGATTCAGCGAGCCTCTGAACTGGGAAATTCAGAGACTCTCGCGGATGTTTAGCGGGAGTTTATTCCATAACTTTGAGTATTTCATGAGGAAGAAGTTAGATCTTAACGCTTATTTTGATCTAAGAATAGAGAGCTGCAACGACCGATGGCGTAAAGCATAATTCGTGGAGGGAGTAAGACGAATGGGTTCAGTACACGAAAAGGCCGTACGGTGGTAAAGCTTAAACTGGAAGCATAAATTAAGCTTCATGCAACGCAGCCAAAGAGGGTCAAGACTGAGTAGGATGCATCGATCTTTGTAACACAAACTGGAGGAAAATCCCACTAATCGTTTGGTGAATTGGCGCTGCACGAACTCCAGAGAAATGCGGTCAGATTTCGTCATTTTGGTGAAGATAGTGGGACAGTATTCAAGGAGAGGCTTGGCGTGAGACTTGTAAGTGAGCAGTTTGCAATCATTTAGCCGAAACGTTCTGGAGATGAGACCAGTGGTTCTTTCCGTCTTTGCAATCTGGAGTGTAACATACTCAGAAAACCTAAAGCTCCAAGAATAATGAAGACCCAGGTCTCGAACTAAAGGGCTGTGCGAGATGGGTGGGTCGTAGATAAGCAGGGTTCCGGGGCCACTTGACATCTGAATGTTGTGTGGCAGCTCTTCGAGGTCGAGAAGTCCATACTCCATGAATTACGTCAATCTCCGAGTCGCTTTAGGTCACCAGAAATTTCATCCAGCATAATGCTGAGGTTTTGACGAGGAACATCATAGACAATCTTAGCGTCATCAGCAAAGTGGAATGGGGTGCCATGGTGCAAGATGGGAAATATATCATTTACGTAGATGAGAAAAAGTAAAGGACCGAGTACACTGCCTTGTATAACTCCATTGGTGACTGGAGCAGACTGTGAGAAACACCCATCAATGGAAACCACTTGTGAGCCATTCGATAGGTAAGATGTTAACCACGTTAAAAGCGAACCGGAAAAGCCGTGAGCTTTGAGTTTGGATAGTAATAAAGAGTGAGGGACGCGGTTGAACGCCTTTGTCATATCTAGGTATATAATGATGATAGATTGACTGTTGTCGGCGGCCGCCGTTATGAGGTTAAAAAAGTCGTATTGGCAAGTGATGCATGAACGTGACTTTAAGAAGCCATGCTGCCCACTATGGATGATGTTATGGGACAATAGGAAGTCGGACATCCGCTGTTTGATGAGGCGTTCCATCAACCTAGAAGCAATTGGAGTGTGGTTGATAGGGCGGTAATCGGGAGGGTCATGTATTGGTCCTTTATTATGGATTGAGATAATGATCGCACTCTTCCATTGTGAAGGAAATATGTCATACTTGATGGACAGATTGTAGACCTTCAATAGTAGGACTGCGAAATCAGTTCCTCCAAGACGTAGAAGTGTCGGCGGAACACCATCATGGCCAAGGTGTGAGGATTCCCGGACACGGGTAAGCTGGTTGGTCACCTCTTTTAGAGTAAATTCTAAATCAGACAGTGAGTGCTCCGTGACAGGGTCTATGCATGGGGGTTAAGTAAGGGGGTCCGTAGTCATGGATGCAGCAAAGTAACAGTTAAGCGCCTCGACTATTGCTACAGGTTAGGTAATGTGATCGTTATTTTCTAAAATGAGAGAGGGGATACCTGCCGGTTTGCTCTGATTTCTGTTCTTCATTAGGCGTGCCAACTTTGAGGAAGTATCATGGCATTACAAGGCCGGTACTTCTTGTTTTTGAGCGTATCCTCAGACCTAATTTTGATTGCCAACGAGAGACGTTGGAGCTGCAAGAATGACGATAAGTCACTACTGGTGTGATACACCTTCTGGAGCTTCCGATATTTGTTTTGCATTCGGCTCAGGACTGAACTACGGACTCGGTTTGATATGATAAGAGTTGTAGTGATTTCGGACAGCAAGTATGACAGGTTAGAATATAGTAAATCAGCAGGAAGAAGTCGTCTCAGTCTAACGAACGAAGCGTGCAGATAAGAATGTCCCAGTTGACTGCTGAAGAGAAACTATTGGGTGGGTGGGATTTATCGAAAGCTTGCGGAACCGCGAAGAATCAGGACATCATTCTGTGGTCACTTCCTGGAAAGAGGTCGAGCGTACTGGCTGAAACATCAGATAAACCAATCGTGGACAACAGATCAGGGATTCTGTTACCTCTAGTTGGGACTGTTACATGTTGGATCCAGCGCCCTAAGCGGATGCATGACATGAAATCCAATAAGTTGTTTGGGGCAGATAGAGTATTCCAACAGATGCTCTGTGCATTGAAGTCCCCCCCAAGGGGTTTGGAGGAACAGGGCAGCAATGAAAGGTAGTTGAATGCGTCAATAATCTTGGTAAGGTCCATAGCGTTGGAATCAGGTGGCCGATAGATGCAACCAATATGAAGATAGGAGTTAGGTAAGGGAATCGTTATCCACAGAAAATCTTGAACGGCGTCGAGAGTTGTGTGTGAGAGTTGAATGGCCAGCAGAGTGTTTTTGACATAACTTAGACAGCCTTCCCCACGACGAGGCCTATTCCTTCGGAACATCTGGTAGCCAACTAGAAAAACTCGATCTGACTGGACGGAATCCGTTAGCCAAGTTTTAGTTTTAATGATAATATCAAAGTCGGAGGACCGAGAGATGCTGTTGATGGCTTTCGTTTTGTTTAGTAATGAACGGGCATTTACGAGTATGACTGAAAGAGACGATGCAGGCTTCGATGGTGGTGGATATGGGGGGGGGTTCGGTAGTGGTGATGAAGGTGGTAATTCCAGGGAAGAATATGGCAAGGATGGGGGGAGGACCTCAGTTGTTCCACGGATTTGATGGGTTGTAACCTGGTGGGGGATGGTGTAAGTAAGGAGGGATGGGGAGATGCTCTTTGGGAGAGTAGTTTGAATGCGGGGAATACTCTCGGAGGGGCCAGCAGGAAAAAAGCGCCACGGATGGACGGCAGTGCTAGGCTCATAGACGTGGATGGGTCTTGTGGGAGTGGGAAGCTAGGTGAGGCACGGAGATGGTTCCCAGGGAGTGGCTGGGTAGCAGTAGAGGTAAAGAGCAGTTGGTGTGGCGGATAGTAATGTGATGAAGCGTTGATTCGGGGTGATAGGGTTGGTAAAAGTAGGGCGGAAATGATAAGGCAGTTAGCTGAGATGGAAAAGTAGGATTTACAGCCACACGGGGCCGATAAAATTTCGCTCGACTGAGCATTTTCCTTATGGTTTGCATGTGCATTATGTTGATGTGTCTTGTTCTTTTGGCGACGAAGTGTTAACTTCTGAGGGTCAGCCTGCACTGACGGGCTAATCAGCGGTATTGCCCTAGGTGGTAACCAGATACATTCTAGTGGCGAATGGGTGAGTGTAGCGGGTGAGCTTAGGGGCCTGGTTGGGTTATCAAAAATGCCAGAGGTAACGGGATGCACGGATGTAAACGGAGGTGGGTTGATGGGGCAGTGATTTTTAGGTACGGTTGCATAACCCGACATGGAGCTAGTAGAAGGAATGGGGTCGTCTTGACTTGTGGAGAACATGAGCTCGTGGGTGGATGAGTCGCAAGAACCTTCAACAGTTTTGTGAATGCTGGGGCACTTGTTCCAATCTATAGATTTGCCTGGGCTATTCTGAACATTGGGGCGTTTGCCAGGTGGCTCATTGGGTGAGGAAATTGGCGTATTGTCTAAATCTACGATTGCATTGTGATCTGCAATAGACGGCAACATCGGGTGATGGCCAGTGATAGGTGTACCGTAGTTTCGGGGTGGATTGTTAGTTGCACTAACACCGGGGTTACTGTTCTGGACGTGACTCTTGTGCACCTCTCTTTGGAGTGGGGTCTTGTCCGGAAATATCTTGGCGCACTTAAAGCCGGTTTTGGCTACTACCAACAATTGCCGGCTGATAAAGATCTTGGCGATAACTTCACTTGCAAACTGGAACAGCAGTGGACAGGTGGTGCGCAGGGAAGTTTTGCGGAGTCTAACAAAGTGGCACGGTTTTGAGCCAAGGTTGCAAGCACTTAATATCATATTTTTAGCGGCTGAGAGAGATTTTCGGTCTGGAACGTTAAGTACAATCGCGTAGTTTGCCTTTTTTATCCGTCTGAAGATTTCCGAGGCAATTGTGTCCACAAACTTCGTGGCCAGTAGTAGATTGGTTGGGGTAAGGTGTGCGGCTGGATCAAGCAAGAACGCTACAGGCATCAGTTGACCGATAATCAGATCAGCGGAGTCAATTCGAGAGGAAAGACTGCCCGGGGTTTTGCTCATTTCCGTAGTTTGTCTATGGGCATTTCCAAGTATATCTACCAGAGAGACTGAGCAGTTATCTGGTGAGTTTTGGAATTTAGTGGTCTTGCGAAGGCGAGTGCTGACAGTGATTTTGGGTAGGCTGGGAGGAGATGCAGGCATATCTATGGTGGTAAGGATGTGGATGGCCAGTCGGACAAGATGTGGCAATATGCGGGTAAGAGCTATATGGAAGCAGGGGATTAAGTGCACAGTATTGCCAATATATGTGAGCCTTAAGGGAGAGTGCTCGCCACAGGGGGTCAGTATCGGCGGAACTGTTTACGTATCAGTTGTTCAGCTAAAATCTGCAAGCAGTTTCTGCTGATGCTGTTTGAAAGTTTCCGGAAGTATTACTCAAGTCAAGACGGCTTTATTCTCTTTACGAAGGCGATTCCCCAAGTGGTATCTTGGAGTCTGCCAGTGTTGTTTGACTGAGGCTAATATTTCGCTTAGCTCCTACCCTACGATAACTTTTGTATGTATATTATACCACCGGGTGGTCCCAGGAATAGTGTTCAGAAAAAATTGCTTGATTTTTTCTGGGTCGGACAACAGGCCTTAGAGCTATAGTTTTAGGTATTATCCTAGATAGCTTATTAAAAACTATACCGCTAACAGTGAGAAATCTACGCTGTGCAACTCAGGGGCCTGGCAATGGACTGGTTCAGTACATGGGAAGGCCATGTCATGGCATAGCTTAAACAGAAAAAGTAAACTGAGCTTCAAGCGTGAAAGCCATAGAGAATCAAGGCCAAGTAGGGTGCGTCAATCCTTGCAACACGAGGAGCAGAAAAATCCCTTTATTTGTTAACCGAATTGGCGTTGCTCGGACCTCAGAGGAATACCATCAGATCCCGTTATGTTGGTGAAGATAGTCGGAGAGCGTTCCAGGAGAGGCATGGCGTGAGACTTGTAGATGAGCAGTTCGAAGTCGTTTACCAGAAGAATTCAGGTGATGAGACCAGTGGTTGTTCTCTTCTTGGCAACCTGGAGTGGAACACACCCAAATAACCTGGAGCCAACGGAGCGCTGAAGACCAAAGTCTCAAACCAACGGGACAAACGAAATGGGTAGGTCTCAGATAGGCGGGGTTCGGGCGCCAGTTGACATCTGAAGGCTGTGTAGCTGTCCTCAGAATCTGAGAAATTCATATTCCAGGGTGTGAGCCAGTCTCCGGGTCGATTTAAATCACCGATTACACTGCCTTGTATAGCCCCACTGGTGGCTGGAGTAGACTATGAGAAGCATCTGTCAACGGAAATAACTTGTGAGCGGTTCGATAGGTATGATGTTAGCGACCATAAAAGGGGAAAGGAGAGGCCACGAACTTTGGGTTTGGTTAGTAATAAGGTGTGGGAACATGGCCAGACTCCCTGGTCATATCAAGGCAAATGATAGATTTATTGTTATAGGCGGCCGCCTGTAACACACGTTCGAGCAATGGGTAGCCAAATTCGCAACGGATCCCGAAATCAGAAGGCGATTGCCCCTGATATTCTACGATAATAGATCATTAAATGAACAATGACACCAAAAAGATACAAACCTCAATAATGAGATCACGAGGACTCAACAAACGAGAAACCGAATTGCAGCGTGCGAGCAAGGAATACGTGCGTCACGCAGGTCCAGAACAATGATATGACAAAGTGGCGCTCTGGGCGTGAACAAACAACAATTGGTCCATAAAAAAACAGTGCTTAAAGACACGTCAATAGTGTAGGCAAGTGAGCGATGTTAAGACAGTCACTGAATCGCAAAGGTTTTGGTGGATTTTCCACGACCGGTCGTTACACCGCCCGCCAAAATCCTTAGCAGAGCCAAAGTTTTGGTATAAAGTTACTGATTCTCCCTGCCTACCTAGACCCTGCTGTCAATGCGCGCACCTAGTATTTTTTGTCAACGTTCTGCTCATAGTCGCACCTAATCCGTTGGCCACTTAGACGCGAGGCTATTCTACCTCTTCCACGAGAACAAATGACCGATGGCGGGCGTGAAGGGGAAACATCGATGCTGTCCTTGGAAGGGCCGTCCTGCCCTGGCTGTGTGCGCTTGCGTGTGTGTGCGTGTATGATGTAATCGCCTGTACCTCCACATATGCAAAAGGCATTTCAGTAACGTCAACAAAAGCAAATTGCGAACATCTTCACACGTTTGATAGGGGTTGCGGGACATAGCGTGCCTCGGGTATGTGTGTATGTGTCTGGATGTATAATGGAATCTCAAGTATCACCACACATTGAAGGAGGACTTTCTGCAACGCCAACGAAAGACTGTGAGCACTTTAACGTGTTTGACGGGGACTGCTTGGTATAAACGAGTAAAATGTAGGCATGAGTGCGTGACCTAAGCTCCACTACTTCTACTTGCGCAAAAGACGTTTGGTGCCGTCAATAAAGAACAAACGCCGAACACTGCCACATGTTTGATAGGGGTTGCGGGACATAGCGTACATTAAGTATGCGCGCATGTTTCTGGATGTACAATGGAATCGCTTGTATCTTCACATGTAGGAAAAAACCTTCTATACCGTCAACGAAAGACTGTGAGCACTGTAACTTGTTTGACGGAGACCAGATGGTATAAAGAGGACAAAGTAGGTGGGTGTGCGTCGGGGTGTGTGATGGATTGATACGTCAGTGTGTCGTGAATACTCCCATATATGGGGTCTCTTTACCCACCTCGAAGACGAATGCAAAATAGTCTACCGGGCCTCAGCGTTATCAGCTTTTCCGCCTTCGCTCTCGAGTGGGCTAATACTGCGGATATCACGAATGAGCACTCCGTTAGCTGTCTTCACCTTCACCGTTCTTATCTTTCCCTCAGTGCTTTCGGTGGTTTCCATAACTACTCCGGAGGACCAGGTGCTGAAATTTGCTTGTTCGTCTGCAATCATCACCACATCCGCAACCTCAAATGGAATTGTTTTGACCAGCCACTTCTGTCGAGTCTGCAGATCCCGTAGGTACTCCCGCAGCCAGAAAACCTCGGCAATTTAATTCGCCTGCTTCCATCCGTAAAGGTAGCTCCCACGAAGGTTTACCTGCCCTTGGAAACCCTCGTTCGACCTTAACGTCAATAAGTCGTTCGGAGTGAGCACCAGGTGGGTGGGGTCGCGGTTCATTACTGGAACCAGAGGGCCGTTGTTCAGGATTCTCTCCACCTCAGTCATGACGGTGTTCAGTGTCTCGTCGTCGGGCGGCTGTTGCTCCATGATTGGCAGCAATATCCGTCTGGCGGACCGGATCATGCGTTCCCATAAGCCGCGGTGACTGGCCTGCGAGGGGTTGAAATGCCATCGTATGCCGTAGGCCACGGTTCGATCCTGCAGCTCGTCCCAGTTTATGTTCTTGTACCAAAGCTGCAATTCCCCTTGAGCGCCCACAAATTTCGATCCATTATCTGAGTATATATCGGCCGGTACGCCTCTTCGGTTGATGAATCTTTGCAAGGCCCGTAGAAACGAATCGGTCGTCATCGAATGTGCGACTTCCAGGTGTACCGCACGTGATTTCATGCACGTCATGATACATCCGTATCGCTTTTCTAATCTTTTCCCGCACTTGATCCACAAGGGCCCGAAATAGTCCAACCCGGTGTCACTGAACGGCCACCAGCTCGCAGTCACCCTGCATTCTGGTAGTGGGGCCATGTTTTGTTTGCCCGCCGTGGCACTCGGTCTCCTGCATTGCACACACCGTCGGATTACGCGTTTTACAGCCTCTTGTCCTCTCAGCAGTCAAAGACGCTTTCGGATGACGCTTGTCACGTGACTTGCCCGGCAATTCCCCCCACGGCCTGGACGTGTTGGATCATCGCAGGCAGCAGTATAGGATAATTTGTGTCGAAGCCCAGGTAGGCGTTGGCCAGCCTACCATCCACCCGCATTAGTCCGTCAATGAGCTTGGGGTTTAAACGCTTTAATTCGCCTCTCGGAGTTGATATTTCTTTGTTGATCGGTCCCCCTTCTTCCGCCCTCTGGAGCTCTCGGGCGAAAGCCTCACGTTGTATCATTCTGAAAATATCGTATTCTGCAGCTTGTAGTTCATCGGGACTTATCGGGCCGACCCGTATCCGGCCTGAGGGGAGTAGCCCTTTCATGACTAGTAAACTTCTCTTGAACCCGGTTAGCCAAACGATCGCAGGAAGTGTCTTCATCCAGGAAGAGAACCTGACCAATCGCGACAGGATGGATGTCACTTCGACGACGTTGGCCGCTATCACTACGCCTTTGATTTCTAGTTCTACTTCCGTAGGGAGTTTTAATTCGAACATGGGCCAGTCCTGTTTGGGCACTTGCAGGAAGTCTGGCCCTCTCGTCCACGTGTCCAGTTGCCTGAAGTTGTTCGCACCTCGGGAGCACAGGTCGGCCGGATTATCGCCAGACCTGACATGATTCCACTGGTTCGTGGCTGATTCATCGTGGGTAATCGTGAGTCGGTTAGCAACGAAAGTAATAAACCGGCTCCGGACGTTGTTGATATAATAAAGCACTATCGCTGAGTCCGTCCAAAAGCTAACCGACCAAATGTAGAAGTCAAAACATCACTTCACCGCTTGCACAGCCCTGACTGCCAACACGGCTGCGCTGAGTTCAAGGCGTGGGATCGAGACCGACTTCAGTGGGGCAATGCGGGCTTTAACGAACAGGATTCTCGTAGTATGTTTTCCATCTCCTGCGCACCATCGTCCGTACACCACAGCTCCATAACCGACTTCGGATGCATCGGAAAAGACATGTGGTTCTCCAGTGCGCGTCGTATGGCCGGGAGTCAAACACAATGGAATCCGTATGTCCCCTAATTTCTTCAGGGTGTTCAAAAATTCTTCCCAGTCCAGCCGTTCCTCTCGGTCCAGTGACTGGTCCCAATCAACTTTCTTACCGCACAGCCGCTGCAGCAAGATCTTCCCGAGTAGCAGCCGGTGTGAGACAAAACCGAGCGGGTCGAACAAACTAGAGACAGCGGATAGTATGCCACGACGGGTCATTGGAAGCTCGGGAACGTTTAGCTGCAAAACAAAATCGTCCGTTTCCGCGTCCCATTGTACTCCTAAGGTGCGCTCGATAGGAAGTAGAGAGCCGTCCAAATTTCTTACCTTTTCGGCCTTTCCGTGGTACCGAATGACCTTTAGCACTTCTGGAGCGTTCGACATCCATTTAGTTAGATGGAAGCCGCCCTCTTCCAGCAATCTCGTCAGACCCCTGAACTGCTCTGGAGCTGATTCCACATCATTGAATGACCCAAGGTAGTCGTCGACGTAGAAGTTCCTGCTGACGCTATCTACCACCGTCCGATGGACTACATCTCTATGTTTGTTCGCAGCCTCCCGAAAGGCGTAGTTCGCACGGAATGGTGACGATTTGGCTCCGAAGGTTTGGACGGTCATCTTATAATTAATCACTGCGTTGCCCCAGTCTCTTTCTTCCCGCCACAGGAAACGCAACGCATCTCGTTCTCCTACCGGTATTTTTACCTAATGAACCATTTCCCTAATGTCAGCGGACAAGGCCACTTTACTCACTCTGAAACGGCACAAAACTTCGATCAGTGGTGTGATCCAATCAGGCCCTTGTAGTAAGCGATCGTTTAACGACTTGCCCTGGAACTTGGCCGCAAAATCGAAAACCACCACGGGTCGGTAGATGTGCGCCATGGGAGGGGAACCTCGAACTGTTTTTTGAGGCCTCTAGTGCCTTGCCGCACCGTTTGTAGGGCGAAGTGATCCTCTTGAGACAACGATGGTCTTTCGTCCCCAGTGTCAATAAACTCCTTTTCATACAGCCGCTGCAGATGGTACTCTATGCGGTCCGTCTCAACAGATAAGTAGTTCGCGGAACCACGTCCACCTACTGGACCATATAACATCCATTCCAGAGCCACGCGCACGGCGTAAGTTGCCTGGCGGTCGTCTACTCTCTGATCACTTACCCAATGCGTCTCTGGCACGTCGCAGCCGATGAGGAGATCCACTTCATCATCTTCCCAGTCTACAGCGGTTACATCCTGCAGGTGGGGCCACCTAGTCAAGATTGCGTTGACCGACCTTGGTGCTCGCATGGGGAGATCAGCTAACGTGAATGCCTCCGTTGGTTCAATTTGCTCGTTGGTGTCTAGAAAGATGAGTTGCAGCTTCAACCTGCCGGCAGTCATTACCTGTGCTCCGCCCACCGTGCTCACTGCCAACGACGTCGCACCTTTAGTGAGCCGGTGTTCGTCGACAAATCACTCTTTCATCAGGGTAGCGTCATATCCACTACCGACGAAAGCCAACGCTTTGACCACGCTAGTTGGGGTCACTACTCCCACGGCAACTACACTTAAACGTACTGGTTTGCTGGCAGACCACGACTTTGAACAAAAAACACTGGGCTTGATGCTCGCCTCGGGTAACGTTACTCTCGCCTGGTGCAGCAGTCGATGGTGTCTGCCCACACAGCCCTCGTAACCACATCGGTTCCTTGTCCTACAAGCTGCCGCCCGGGGTGTGGTGTTGAGACAAATAAAACACGCTCCTGCCATCCTCGCCATTCGCCACCGTTCATCTATTGTGGCGTCGCCGAACTTGGGGCTTTCCGGTAGTCCATGGCTAGAACCACAGCATCTGCAATTTGTTTGCGCCGTGGCATCGCGTGAAATGGCATGCGTATTGGTCCAAGGTTGGTATTTTGGATGTTCCCGTGCAGGGGTTTGAGCCTGGTTAGTACTGGGCTTGTTTGCCCGGTTGCTGTTCCGGATACGTCGGCCGAACCTGCTGTCAGCTATCTTGGTTTGCCTGTCCAGGTATTCGGTCAGGTCTTTGAAGTTAGCCTCCCTGTCGCTTCAGCTTATCCGTTTTGCTTCTACCGCCCACCGACCCTGTAATTTGGGAGAAAGGTGACGGACTACGCTTTCCAATGTGTGCATGGCATCTAGGTCAGCCCTGTAACCTAAACGGTTGAGGGCAATTGAGCAGTTCTGCATCTTGATCACCAGGTCGGCCATTGTGTAGACGTCGCTCTTGGTTCTCTTTGCCTCTACTATCACGCCCTCTATTAGGTTACTGGCTATGTTGAAAGGTAGGCTAACAAGTCCCTTAGAATCTTCCTTGCTCGGGTGTAGTCTTGTGCCAGGTCAAGCTTGGTACATTCGTCGATAGCTTCTCTTGCTCGGCCTCGACAGTAGTGAGTCAGTTAGGGAAGGCTTTGCCGGAGTCGGTTACCTAATTTTCGAAGAACGTCTCGAACTGCTTGACAAACCTGCTGAAGTGTTCTGATCGCCCGTCGAAAGCCGTTAGCTCCACTCTTGGCAAATCGATCGATGCTGTTTCATAGTCGGCGACCGGCGTGGGGTTCCCTATCTTATTGCACCCTGATCTATCGGAGGTGTCATAGTCGCTGGTCTCATGCTCACGTTCTTTCTGTATACACTTCTTTTCTGCTTCCTGGGCCTGTTGTCTAGCCGATAACAACTGTTGTTCTAGATCTAGTATTCTCAAACTATATAGATCAACATCCTTACAACCCATGTTGCCCTCAGTAACACATGAACTAGCACTGAGAGGACTAGGCTATCAAACATTAAATAAAGAATCAAAGGTACCGAAAACCTCTTCAGTGACTTGCCATATTACTTCCTGTCCGGATTCCAACGTTTCTGATCCTTTTCTTTGCATTTTGCGTGTTTTTCCTCGTTCCAAATTGATCTATTGAGTATTATAACGAACGTTTGAGCAATGCGTAGCCAAATTCGCAACGGATCCCGAAATCAGAAGGCGATTGCCCCTGATATTCTACGATAATAGATTATTGAATGAACAATGACACCAAAAAGATACAAACCTCAATAATGAGATCACGAGGACTCAACAAACGAGAAACCGAATTGCAGCGTGCGAGCAAGGAACACGTGCGTCACGCAGGTCCAGAACAATGATATGACAAAGTGGCGCTCTGGGCGTGAACAAACAACAATTGGTCCATAAAAAAACAGTGCTTAAAGACACGTCAATAGTGTAGGCAAGTGAGTGATGTTAAGACAATCACTGAATCGCAAAGGTTTTGGTGGATTTTTCACGACCGGTCGTTACACCGCCTTTTTGAGGTTTAGAAGTCGTACTGGCGAGTGGGGCTAAGACATGACTCTTGGAAGTTCTGTGCACCCCATAAATATGATATTACGAGACAATAGAAGTTCGGACGTCCGCCGTTCTATAGGGCTCTCCGTCAACCTAGGAGGGATCAGAGCGTGGTAGATGGGGCTGTAGTTTGCCGGGTCATGTACTGGCCCATTCTTAAAAATTGGGATGATGACGGCAGTCTTCCACTGTGAGGAACATATACCCTAATTGATGGACAGATTGTAGAGCGTCAATGGAAGGGCTGCGAATTCAGTTCCTCCGAGACGTTGAAATGTTGGTGAAAAGCCATCATTTCCACAATGTGAGGACTTCCGGACTCAGGTTAGCTAGCTGGTCACCTCATTTAAAGTAAATTCTGAACGAGATAAAATGTGCTCGGCGACAGGTCCGTGCATGGAGGTAAAGTGGGGGGGGTCCGATGCCGTGGAAGCAGCAAAGTAGGAATTAGGCTTCTCGGCTGTCGCCACAGTTGAATCCATGTGCTCATTGTTTCCTAAAATTGGAGAGGCGGTACCAGTGGACTTGCGCTGATTTCTGTCCTTCAGTAGTCGTCCCAACTTTGACGGAGTTTCATGGCTTTGCAGAGCAAAAACTTATTGTTGTTCAAGCGCGTCGTTGTTCTTGGTTGTAGTTGCTACCTAGAGACTTTGGAGCTGCCATAATGACAATAAACCACTACCGGCGTGATATACCTTCTGAAATTTTAGGTATTTGCTTTGTGTTCCTGTCAGGTTTTAACTACGGACTCGGTTTGATACCTTACGAGTTGTAGTGGTTGCAGAAAGCAGGTTGGACAAGTTAGAGTATAGTAACTCAGTGACCAGGTGAGGGTCTCTTGGCATAAAGTCGTCCCATTTTACCGATACAGTTGTGCAGATAGGGTTATCCCAGTTGACTGTTGAATGGAAATGGTTGGGTGCGTAGATATTATCAAGAGCTTGCGAAACTGCGAAGGTGCGAGACAGATTTCTGTGATCACTTTATTGGAAGAGATCGAGCGTCCTAGCTGAAACATCGGATAAACTGATAGCAAATAATAGGTCAAGGATGTTATCTCCTCTGGTTGGGACAGTTGTGTGTTGGATCCAACGCCCTACGCGGAAACATGAGATGAATTCCACTAAGTTGTTTGGGGCGAATAGATTATTTCAAAAAGTTTTGGGGCACTGAAACCTTAGCAATGGGTTTAGGGGAGCAGGATCGCAATGAAAGATGGTTGAACGCTTCAATAATCTTGGTAAGATCCATAGCGTTGGAACCAGGTGGCTGGTGAATGCAGCCGGTAGAGACAAAGGAGTTGGGTAATGGAACTGTAACCAAAGAGAACCCTGAATGGCTTTCAAAGTGTATATGAGAATAAAAAAGTCGGCAGGATGTTTTTGACATAGATTAAACAACCTCCGCTACGACGCGGCCTGTGCCCTTGGAACATCCCGTAACCAACTGGAAAGATTTGACCCCACGGGGCGGAATAAGCTAGCCAAGTTTCAGTTGCGATGAAAATATCAAATTCGGAGGTCCAAGAAGTGCTGCTGATGGTTCTAGTTTTGTTCAGTATTCAGCGGGAATTCAAGATATGATTGAAAGCGTATTCTGGTTTTCGTGGTGATGTCGACGGTGGAGACGGCAAGGAGCTTGGTAGTGATGATGGAGGTGGTAATTCCAGTAATAATTACTTCCAGGATGGGGGAGAGACCTCAGTTGTTCCAAAGATTTATAAAAGGAAGCCTATAGGGAGGCAGTGTACGGAGGAAAGGGTGCGTAGATACTGGTTGAAAGAGTGATTACAGTGCTGTGAATAACCTCGGAGGGAGCCGGAGGGAAAAAGTCGACCACGGTTGAGTAGTAATATTGGACCAAGCGAAGTGGGTGAGCCTTGCTGGAGTGGGAAGTTGGGTGGTGCATGGAGATAATTCTCAGAGGATGACAGTTTGACGGCTGGGGTATAAAATGATTGGCTTGGCGGGTAGAAATGTAACGGAGCTGTGGACGGAGGGGAAAAGAGGGGATCAAGGTGGGGTGGAAGGGGAAAGGCAGTTAGCCGAGATCTAAAAGTAGGATTCAGAGCCACACAAGGGACCGGTAAAACTTCGCTCAGTTATGCCACTTCCTTCAAGTCTGCATGTGCTTTACTTTGATCGGCCTTGTTACTTGGGTGAGGTAGTTTTAGTTTTAGAGGGCGAATCTGTACTGGTGGGCTAATCAGAGTTGGTGCTCTGGGTGACAACCAGATATATTTCAGCGGAGAACTTAAAGGTGCGGTGGGTGGTCCCAGATGCCAGGTTGCCTCACCAAGAGTGCTGGGTTACCAGGAGGAATAGACTCAGACAAAAGTGAGGTGATGGTGCATTGAGTTGCAGTTATGTTAGAAAAACCATGGGTAGAGCTAGTAGAAGGAGTGGGGTCACGTAGACTTGGAAGAGACGTGAGGTCGTGGATGGATGAGTCGGAAGATCCTCCGCCAGTTTCGAGGATGCTGGGGTGCTTTTCACAGTCTAGGAACTTGTCTGGGATATTCTGAATGTTGGGTCATTTGTCAGGGGACTCGGTTAGCAAGGAAATCGGTGTACTGTCTAAGTCTGCAGTTACCTCGCGATTTGTAACAGTTGTCAACTTTGGGGGATGGCCGGTAATAGGTACATCAGGTTTTTGGGAAGACTGCTGGTTTGCTTATACTAGGGTTGTTATTCTGGGCGTTGCTCTTGTGGAACACTCTCTGCCGTGGGGCTTTTTCAGGAGATATCTCGGAACACTTGAATCTAGCTCCGGCTACGACCAGGGACTGTTGGCTAATAAAGACCTTGGCGAAAGCTTCACTTGTAAGCCAGAATAAAAGTAGACAGGGGGTGCTCTAGGAAGTTTTGTGGGGTCTAACACAGTGGCGCGGCTGTGAATCAAGGTTGCAAGCGCTGAAGATCATGTTTTTAACTGTTAAAAGAGTTATTCGGTCTAGCATGTTAAACACAATCGCGCTATTTGCCTTTGTTGTGTCCCTGAAGATTTCCGAGGCCACTGTATCCGCAAACTCCGTAGCGAGCAGTAAGCTGGTTAAGGAATGATGTGCGGCTGGACCAAGCAAGAACACCGAAGGCATCAGTCGACCGGTAGTAAGATCGGCGGAGTGGATTTGAGGAGAGGGACTAATTAGGTTCTCGCTTATTTCCGTCACTTGCCTATTGACGTCCTCAATTTTATCTATCAGGGAAGCTGAAGAGTTATCCGGTACTTTTTGGAGCTTAGTGGTCTCGCGACCGCCGTTGCTGGCAGTGATTTTGGGTTGGCTGGCAGGAAAATTAGGCACGCCTATTGTGGTAGAGAAATAGGTGGCCTATCGGGAAAGCCGCGGCAATGTTCATGAGTAGAAGAGCCATACAAAAGCAGACGGACAAGTGCAGAATAAGGCCAATAAATGTAAGCCCCCGTGGGAGAGCTCTAATCACGGGAGGTTAATATCCGCGCAATTAATTATGTACTGGATGGTAAGCTAAAAGCTGCAAGAAGCTTCTGCGGATGGCGCTGCTGGAAAACTTTCAAGTGAGTTACGCAAGTCAGGAAGGAGGCTGAATAGTCAGGAGGTTCTTTAGAGTAGACGGCCGTTACGTAAGGTTCTTTACACAGACTATTCTCAGCGAAGTATCTTGGAATCTAATATTGATGTTTGATTGCGAATGATGATTCATCTTGCTCCAACCCTGAGAGACAGCTCAGAGGACATATTTGCAAATAAAGTTCACCACCGGGCAGCCTAAAACATTTATATTCAGAGAGAAAAATTGCTAGACTTTTCTGAGTTTTGAAAACCCCCTAGAAGACTTAATTCCCAGTGAACTGACCCTGAGAAAATCGACTTGTGTCTGTGAAAGTGACACCGCCTTGCGAATTCCGCCCTCCAGAAAAAACCTTCAACGCGCAGATCTGGAGGCAAGGAAACACAACACAAAGATATGGACGCTGGAGTGGCCGCGGCCACTTTTGTCCTGTGCAAATGAACTGAATTGAACCGAACTGAACAACCTTAGTTAAAACTATAACGATAACAGTGAGAAAACAACGCAATGGGAAGCAGTCAAACTGAAGTTCGGTCCTTGAAATCCAACGTCTGACCCTAAAGCCAGCAAAACGTTTGCTGTAAGCGCCATATTGGTGTGGCCGCCGAAAGATCCTGGAACCACAGGGCTATTATTCAGGATCCTTTCGACCTCCTTAATGAGGGTGCTTAGTGAAGCCTCGTCTAGTGGTTGTTTTTAATTAGTGGCGGCAATTTTCTTCTAGCTTACCTGATCAGGTGTTCTTACACTCCAACATTGTGGCTGGCCTGCTGGGGGCTTGAAGTGCCATCGGATGTTACTTGTCAGGGTTCGACCCCGCAGTTCACCTTGATTTACTTTTTGGTTCACAAGCTGCAATTCCCGTTGAGCGCGCAACAACTTCGACCCATTGTCGGGGTATGTGTCCAGTGGTGCGTTTCTTCTTTTGGTGAAGCTTTGCAAGGCTCGGGGGAGAGTCAGTAGTCATCGAGTGGGTGACTTCCAAGTACACTGCTTGGGACTTCATGCACCTCACAAGACACCCGCATCTCGTCTCCGTCCTCTTCTCGCAAGTGATCCATAAAGGTCCCAAATAATCAAAACCAGTGTCACTAAACGCCACCACCCCGAATTCACCCCGCACTCCAGCAGCGGAGCCGTCTGCCGCTTAACCGCGACAGTTGTGCGTCTTCTACATTGCACATGAAGTCAGATTTCACGTTTCACGCTTGACGTTCCTCTCAATATAACGCTCGTCACGTGGATTTCTTGGGAGTGTTCCTTCTTGGAACATGTATACTGAATCAGCAAGCCTATCAGGGGCTGTCGAGCTGGCAATAATATAAGATAATTCGCAGCAAAACTCAGGTGAGGGTTTGTCAACCCACCAGCTGCCCTTAGTGGTCCATTGATAAATTTTGGGTTTAGGGATTTCGAGTTGCTTTTTCAGAATATTATCATTTCGTTGCTTCAGCCCGCCCCCCCCCCCTCTCGGGATTCTCTGACTCCATATGAGGCCTCGAATTGTTTTGTCCTCTATGAATCGTATCCAGCGATTCGTATCTTATCTAGAGTTGTTGGACCTACTCGTATTCTGCTGAGCGGATGGGGACCCTTCGTGATCAGTAATTGTCTCTCAAACCTAGTCAGCCATACAGACGAGTGGAGCTTCCTTATCCGAAATGAAAATCTAGCCAACCGTGGCAAGATAATCGTGGGCTCAGCGTCGGTTACCGTCGTCGTAGTTTCGTCAATCTCCACTCCCGACTGAAACGTGATTTGATGTTGCAAGTTGGTCAGTCTTGTTGAGGCAAACACGTGAATTTTCTCCCTCACACCCGTCAAACTGTCTAACTTCCGAAAGCTAACCACTCCCCTGGAATATATGTCTGCCAGGTCTTCAACGGACATGACATACTCCCACTGATTGAAGGGGGTTTTATTGTGTATTATCGCGAGCCTATTGGCTATGAAGTACTGAAGTGGCTCCTGACGTTGTTAATGTAGTACGGCACAGTTGTTGAGCCCTCCCAAAACCTGGGTGACCAACCATCGGAGCTGAAACACCTCTGTACAGCTAGTACTGCCCTGACGGCCAACACAGCTGCACTGAGTTCATCGTGCGGGAATGAGACCTATTTCAGAGGGATAACGTGAAATTCGGCAAGCCGATCCTCATGGTGTGGAGTCCTCCACCCGGACACCAGCGTCCGGGAACTACAGCCCCGTATCCAACTTCAGGCGCATTGGAAATAGCGTGCAACTCTCCCGTCTAGGTTGCATGGTTGGAAGGTAAGCACCGGGATACCAGTAATCCCCACATTTTCTTTAGCGATCATAAACTCTTATCATTGTTCGCCTTCTGCATCCGGCGGCTGGTCCCAGTGGACTTTCCTCCGAAAAAACAGCTGCAGTAGCGTTTACAGGGAAGCCACCAGGAGGAAGCGAGACCGAGTGGATCAGGCAGACCAGAGGCGGCTAACAGCGTACCATGGCGCCTAACTGGCTGGCCAGGGAGGTTCAGCTTCAGGACTAATTCGTCCGTTTTTGCCTTCCACTGTATTCCCATAGGGTGCTCCGTTGGGAGCGGTGGCCCGTTCAGGCCCCCATCCTCCTCCGCTTTCACATTACGCTGAACGATTTCAAGCACCCTCGGAGCGTTTGATATCCACTTCGTGAGGCGGAATCCACCCTTCTATGGCAATTGTGTCAGGCACCTAAATAGTGTCATGGCTGTGTCAATTTCATCAAACGATCCATGGCAGACTTTGACATGGAACTCCCCGTTGGCTCCATCAATTGTAAGGCACCTTTGAGCAACACAGCCAAATTGGAAACGGATCCCGAAATCAGAACACGGTTACCCGTGAAATTCTACGATACTAGATTATCAAATGAACGATGACATGAAACAGATACAAACCTCAATCGTGCAATCACAGGGACTCAGAAAACGAGAAACAAATTGCGGCTTGCGAGAAACGAGCACGTGCGTCACACAGGTCCAGAATGTGGATATGACAGAGCAGCGTGCTGGACGCGAACAAACAAGCATTGGTTCATAAAAACATACAGCTCATAAGAGCAAGCCAATAATGTGAATAAGTGATTGATGATAAGGAAATATGGAATTGCAGTGTTTTGGGGGGATTTCCTGCGACGGATCGTTACACAGCCCACCAAAATCCTATCGAACCTTAGCAGAGACAAAGGTTTGGCATGAGGGTACTGATCCTTCCTACCTACCTAGACCCTGCTCTCGGTGTGCGTACCTAATACCTTGCCCTCAACACTCTACTCAAGGTCGCATTTGATGCTGTGACCACACCGACGCTATGTTACTCTGCATCGTCCATGGGAAAGGCTGCTCGATGACGGGAGTGTACAAAAGCATAGGTGCTGTCCTTGGGAGAGTCGTCATGCCTCGGCCTCGTGTGCTTTTGTGAATGTGTTCACGTGTGAGTGTCATGGATTAGGTAGCACTCTGGTATATGGGCAAATAGTGACGACCGCCACCTACAGGAGGTATCTTCCATAATGCCAGTGATAAACGAGGAATAATCAGCCCTGAGGCTTGTTTCGGTGGAGGTCATGAAGTATAAACGTTTACTATCTAGGTGTGATTGGTGTGTGTCTGGGTGTATGATAGAATCACAGATACTACCACATACGGGAAAAGCCTCATGAACCGTCAACGAAGAACCGTGAGCACTGTTACGTGTTTGGTGGAGGTCGTGATGTACAAACGTGTATTGTGTAAGTGTGCATATGTCTGAGTGCATAATTTTTCAATACGTCAGTATGTCTTAAATTCCCCCATACATTTGAGGTTACTCTAACCACTTCAGAGACGAATGAGGAATAGTCTACTGGGTTTTTGTGTTATCGGCTTTTTCGCCTTCACTCTCGAGGAGGCTGATACTGCGTACGTCTCCAATAAGAGTTCCGTTGGCGGTCTTCCATCTCACAGTTCTTATCATTTTGTCAGAGCTTCCGATGGTTTCCACAACCACGCCCAAGGACCAGGTGCTGAAATGCCCGTATTCGTCAGCGATCATCACTGCCTCAATAACGCTGAATGGTCTCGCTTTGGTCAGCTACTTCTGTCGAGCTTGCAGAGCCGGTAGGCACTCCCGCAGCCATCGCCCCCAAAAACCTTGGCAAGATAATTTGCCTGCTTCCATCCATGGAGGTAGCTTCCACGAAGGTTTGTCGGCCCTTGGAAACCCTCGTTCGACCTTAACGTCAATAAGTCGTTCGGGGTGAGTGCGAGATGGATGGGGTCGCCTTTGGTTACTGGAGCCAGGGGGTGGTTGTTCAGAATTCTCTCGACCTTAGTCATGAGGGTGTTCCACGTTTCTTCGTCGGGCGGCTGTCGCTCAGTAATGGACAACATCATTCGCCCGGTGGACCTGATCAGGCGTTTCCGTACGCAATCGCGATGATTGGCCTGTGGGGTAATGAGATGCCATCGTAAACCGCAGGCCAAGATTCAATCCTGCAGTTCATTCCTGTTCTTATCTTGGTGTCAATGCTGCAATTTTCGATGAGCGCCCACGAAGTTTGACCCTTTGCCGGGGTATATATCTGCCGGTATTCCTCTTTCGTTGATAAAGTTCTGCGAGGCCCATACGAGGGAGCCGGCTGTCATCGAATGTGCAACTTAGTGTACCGCGCGAGGTTTCATACACGTCATGGTACACCCGTATCGTTTTTCCAACCTCTTCCCACACCTGATCCACAGGGGCCAGAAATAGTCCAACCCGGTGTCACTGAAAAGCCGTCGACCCGGGGTCGCTTTAAAATCTTTCAGCCGGACCAAGGTTTGTTTGCCCGCTGCTGCAATGCGCCTCGTACAATGTACTCGTCGGATTAAGCGTTTTACAGCAGCTCTTCCTCTCAGCAAAAAAGGCGCTCTTGGATGGCGCTTGTCGCGTGACTTTCCGAGGCATGGCCCTTCACGGCGTGGATGTGTTGAATCATTAACCGTATCAAAGCTTATCGAGCCGGTAGCAGTATGGTGTATTTCGAGTCAAAGCTCAGGCTGGATTTGGTCAGCCTACCATCTACCCGTACTAGTCTGTTAATGAGTTTGTGGTTTAAGTGCTTCAAGTAGCCCCTCGGAGAGGGTATTCATTTGTCGATTGATCCTGCTTATTTTGCCCTCTCGGGTTCTCGTGTGAAAGCTGCCCGTTGTATCATTTTGTATATATCGTGTTCTGCAGCTCGCAATTCATCGTGGCTTATCGGACCCACCGTTACAAGGTTGGAGGGGTGGATCCCTTACATAATTGACATGTGTCTCTTGAACCTGGTCAACCAAATTAATGAACGAAGTTTCTCCATCCAGGAGGAAAACCTGACCAATCGTGACAAAATGAACGTCGCTTCGACGACTGTCGCCGTCATCAATACTCCTTTGATCTCCAGCTTTAATTCCGGAGGGGCTCTATTTTGTACACGGACCAATCCCGTTTAGGTATTTGCGGGAATTTCGGTCCTCCCGTCCACGTGTCGAGTTGCCGGAAATTGGTCGCGCCTCGGCAGCGAAGATCGGCTGGGTTATCACCATACCTGGCGTGCTTCCACTGGTTCATGGCCGTTTCGTCGTGGTTGATCTTCAGCCGGTTAGCAACGAAAGTAATTAAATGGCCCTTGAAGTTCTTGATGTGATACAGCACTAACGTTGGGTCCGCCCAGGAACTAGTCGACCGCATGTATAGGTCAAAACATCTCTTTACTACTTGTATCACCCATACTGCTAACACGGCTGCCCTGAGTTCAGGGCGCGGGATGGAAGCCGACTTCGGTGGAGCAAAGCGAGCTTTTACGAACAGCATTCTCGCTGTGAATTGCCCATCCCCCGTGCACCATCGTCCGTATACCACGGCTGCGTAACTATTTTTGGATGCATCAGAAAAGGCGTGTAGCTCTCCCGTACGTGTAGTATAGCCAGGGAGCAAAAGCTGTGGAACCCGCATGTCTCCTAATTTCCCTAATGTGTTCAGAAGTTCTTCCCAGTCCAGCCGGCCTTCTCTGTCCAGTGCCTGGTCCAAGTCGACTTTCTTGCGGCACAGCCGCTGCAGCAGGATCTTTCCGGACGACAGCAAGGGGGAGACGAAACCGAGCAAATCGAACAAACTAGAGAAAGCAGATAGTATTCCACGACGAGTTACTGGCTGACCGGGAACGTTTAGCTCGAAAACATAGTCTTCCGTTTCCGCGTTCCATTGCATTTCTACAGTGCATTCGGTGGGGATCGGAAAGCCATTCTGAATCTCTAAACTTTTCGACCCTCTCGTGGTACGGAATGTAACTGCCGGTCGTGGAAAATCAACCAAAACCTTTGCGATTCAGTGATTTTCTTAACGTCACTCACTTGCCTACACTATTGACGTGTCTTCAAGCAATGTTTTTTTTATGGACCAATTGTTGTTTGTTCACGCTCAGAGCGCCACTTCGTCATATCCTTGTTCTGGACCTGCGTGACGCACGTGTTCCTTGCTCGCACGCTGCAATTCGGTTTCTCGTTTGTTGAGTCCTCGTGATCTCATTATTGAGGTTTGTATCTTTTTGGTGTCATTGTTCATTCAATAATCTATTATCGTAGAATATCAGGGGCAATCGCCTTCTGATTTCGGGATCCGTTGCGAATTTGGCTACCCACTGCTCAAGAGTGTGTTACACGGAATGACTTCGAGCACATCCGAAACGTTCAACATCCATTTCGTTAGACGGAAACCGCCCTATTCTAGCAATCATTTAGGCCCTAGAACTGCGCCAGGGCCGAGTCTACATCACCGAATGACCCAAGATAGTCGTCTACCCGGGAGTTTCTGCTGACCCTATCTACTACCGACCGGGGGAACAAAGCTCCATGTTTGGTTGCTGTTTCCCGAAGGGCGTAGTTCGCACAAAACGCTGAAGGTATGGTTTTGAAGGGGTGGACAGTCATCCTATGATTTATCACTGCTTTGTTCCGGTTGTTCTGTTCCCGTCATAGGAAACGCAATGCATCCCGTTCTTCTACCGGTATTTTCACCTGATAAAACATTTTCCTAATGTCAGCGGACAAGGCCACTTTACCCACTCTGAAACGGCACAAAACTTCGATCAGTGGTGTGATCCAATCAGGCCCTTGTAGTAAGCGATCGTTTAACGACTTGCCCTGGAACTTGGCCGCACAATCGAAAACCACCCGCAGTTTTTTGGGTTTCTTGGGGTGAAGAACCGAATGGCGAAGTAGACACCAGATCACCTTTCGGCCTTCGGTGTTGGCAGGCACCTCTTCAAAGTAGCCGAGAGCTTTGTTTCGCTTCAGTGTGCCTGCTTATCGTTCCCACAGATCCTGGTCTCGAACGAAATATCATTTCGATCTTAGTAATCTTCGCAAAACATAGTTCCTGTTATCAGCCCAAGGGTCAGCTGGTAAGCACCACGAAAAGGGAACCTTGGACTGTATTTTAAGGCCTCTAGTCAATTGCTGCACTGCCCGAGGAGCGGAATGGTCCTCTTGGGACAATGATGGCCTTTCGTCTCCAATGTCGTAAAACTCCTTTTCGTACAGCTGCTGCACCTGATATTCTACGCAATCCTTTTCGGCTGACACGTAATTTACAGAACCAAATCCTCCGCCTGGACCATATAACGTCCACTCTAATGCTGTTCGCACAGCATAGGGTGCCAGGCGATTGCCCACTATCTGGTCAAGTACCCAACGTGCCTCTGGCACATCGCAGCTGATGAGGAGATCCACTTCCTCATCCTCCCAGTCAAAGGTGGTTATATTCTTCAGGCGGGGCCACCTAGTCAAGACTGCGTCGACCGACCTCGGTGCTCGCATGGGAGATCAGCTGATGTAAGTGCCTCTGTTGATTTGATTTGCTCGTTAGTCTCTAAGGCTATGAGCTGTAACCTCGACCGGCCGGCAGTCATTACTTGTGCTCCATCCACAATACTCACTGTTAACGACGTCATACTTTTAGCGAGCCGGTGTTTGTTGGCAAACCGCTCCTCCACCAGGGTTGTGTCTGATCCACTGTCGACGAAGGTCAGCACCTTGACTACCCCAGTTAGTGTCATAAACCCCATGGTACCTACTCCCAAAAGTGTTTGTTTGTTGGCAGACCGTGGCGTTGAGCAAAATCACGCTAGGCTTGGTGTTCGTCTCTGGTGTAGTTTCTTCCGCCTGGTGTACCAATCGCTAGTGTCTGCCCGCGCAACCTTCGTGACCACATCGGGTTCTTATTTGACAAGCTGCCACCCGGTGTGCGGTGTTGAGGCATATAAAGCACGCTCTTGTCGTTCTCGTCATTCCCCAATGTTTGTGTATTAGGGCTTTGGTGAACTTCGGACTCTCCGGTAGCCCAAGTCTAGCGTCACGGGACCCGCAACTTAGATGCGCTACAGCCTCGCGTGAAATGGCTTGTGCATTAGTCCAAGGCCGATATATCGGATGTTCTCGTGCAGTAGTTTGGGTCCGGCTAGTGCTCGATCTTTGGCTCGGTTTCTGTCCCGTATAAGTCTGTCAAATCTACTGGATTGCCTGTCCAAGTATTCGGTCAAGTCTTCAAAGTTATCCCCACGGTCGCCTCGGTTTATACCATCCGCCTCTTTTACCCACCGACCCTGTAGTTCGAGAGATAGGTGACAGAATATGCCCTCCGAGATACGAATTGCACCGAGGTCAGTTCCACAACCTAAATGGTCGAGGGCTGTTGAACAGTTCTGCATTCTGCTCACTAGGTCTGCCATTGTATAGGCGCCGCCCTTGGTTAATTTGGCCTCTACCATCAGTCCCTCTGTTAGATTACGAGCTACCTTAAAAGGCCGGCCGAAAGTGTCCCTCAAAATGTTCCTTGCTCGTGTGTTGCCTCACTCCGGGTAAGGCATGGTATACCCATCGACAGCTTGTCTTGCTCGGCTTCGACAGTAATGAGTCGGTAGAGAAGCCCTTGCCCGAGGTCTGTTATCTTGTTCTCGACGATAGCTTTGACTAACCCGATGAACTTGCGGTAGTGTTCAGATCGGCCGTCGAAAACTGTCAGTTCTACTCTTGGCAGATCGATCGCTGGTGGCGTCGGTGTTTTTATATTCGAGGACCGGCGCAGAGTTTCCTATTTTATTTTTTGTCCTGATCTGTCGGATGGGTCGCAGTCGTCTGCTTTTTCCTCACTCTCGTTGTACCACGCGTTTGAGCAATGGGTAGCCAAATTCGCAACGGATCCCGAAATCAGAAGGCGATTGCCCCTGATATTCTACGATAATAGATTATTGAATGAACAATGACACCAAAAAGATACAAACCTCAATAATGAGATCACGAGGACTCAACAAACGAGAAACCGAATTGCAGCGTGCGAGCAAGGAACACGTGCGTCACGCAGGTCCAGAACAAGGATATGACGAAGTGGCGCTCTGAGCGTGAACAAACAACAATTGGTCCATAAAAAAAACATTGCTTGAAGACACGTCAATAGTGTAGGCAAGTGAGTGATGTTAAGACAATCACTACATCGCAAAGGTTTCGGTGGATTTTTCACGACCGGTCGTTACACTTGTTCTGTCCACACTTCCCATCTGCTTCCTGGGCATGTTGCCTAGCCGACAACAGTTGTTGTTCTAGGTCTGGTATTTTCAACTTAAATGGATCGACTTTCTCGAAATCCATATTAACCTGTGTATTACGTGAGCTGGCACTGACAGGACTAGGTGACCTAGCATTACCTAAATAATCAAAAGTACCCAAACCTACCCGGTAACTTGCCGTATTACTTCCTGTCCAGATTTCAATTGCTTCGGTCCTTCTCTTGGCATGTTGCGTATTTTCTCTTTCCTAATTTATCAACTGAGCATTGTAAGACACCCTTGATCAATACGTAGCCAAATTGGAAAAGGATCCCAAAATCAGAACACGGTTACCCGTGAAATTCTACGATACTAGATTATCAAATGAACGATGACATGAAACAGATACAAACCTCAATCGTGCAATCACAGGGACTCAGAAAACGAGAAACAAATTGCGGCTTGCGAGAAACGAGCACGTGCGTCACACAGGTCCAGAATGTGGATATGACAGAGCAGCGTGCTGGACGCGAACAAACAAGCATTGGTTCATAAAAACATACAGCTCATAAGAGCAAGCCAATAATGTGAATAAGTGATTGATGATAAGGAAATATGGAATCGCAGTGTTTTGGGGGGATTTCCGACGACCGGTCATTGCATCCACTACGGAACAGTGAACCGAGGCTCCGTGCTTGTTCGCGGTTTCCTGCGGAGTACAGTTCTCTCAAAGTGGCGATGATATTGCTCAAACGGTTGAACTGTCACCCTGTAGTCCATGGGCCATTTGTCCAAGTTGTTCGCGTCCTTTCACATGCAACGCAACGTATCTCTTTGTTCCAGTTGTATTTTAGCTGAATAAACATCCCTCTGATCTCTTCCGGAGGGACCAGTCTGCTTAACCTGAACCGAATCAATGCCCCAGTCAGGGGTGTTGTCTAATCTGCCTCTTGTAAAACAGGACCATTCAACGACTTTTTGGAAACTCGGATGCGCAATCCAAAAAAGGCCCGCAGCTCTTCGGGCTTCTTTGGATGGGGAAGTGGGTAATGACACTGGTACCACATCCGTTCTGGATTGTTGACGGCTTCAGGCACCTTTCTATATAACCAGGCACCTCATTTTTCATCATTACTCTTGAGTACCCTCTCTAGAGAACCCGATTGCAACTGATAGTTACTTCCAGCGCCGTGACCTGTGAGGAACGTGAGTTCTGTTGTCAACCATAGGATCGGTACGTGCACTTCTTAGGAGGGGTAACTGGAATTGTTTTAGGCTTTTGGTTCCTTGCCGTACTGTTTGCAGCCACAAATGATCCTCCCGCGATAATGACTTCGATCGCCTTTAGTGTCATGGAAGTCTTGTTCGTACAGACAATCCAGATGCTCCTCTGTTTGCTCCATTTCTGACGATACAACAATTTATGGAGCCACTCACTCCAACCGGACAGTAGAGTACCCATCTTAGTATCGTAAGTAAGTCGTATGATGCTCAGCAATTGCGTATTCTCTGGTCTGGCCCCCCAAATGCTTCTTGCGTGTCGCATTCAATAAGATCTACTGCGTCATCCTCCCAGTTTACCAGGGTTACGCCCCGCCAACGGGGTCATATGGATAGAGTTGCGCTTATCGACTTTAGCTCCCGCCTCAGGGGGCCAGTCAAAGTGAAATCATCTGTTGACTCGATACATTCACTGGTGTCCAGAAGGGAGCGATTTGCTATCCCAACCAGCCTCTGATTACTACCTGAGTTCCGCCCATTGTACGTAAAGCTCATGACTTCGGGCCTCTCACAAACTGGTGTTCACCCGCAAATCCCTCCTTTACCGAACTGGTGTCCAATCTGCTGTCGAAAAAATCGAGGTTTTAGCTAGCACGTTAGGAACCATCTCTCTCATGGCTACTAGTCCAAGACGTACAGGTTTGTGGGTAGACGGCGATGGTGAACAAGTTGCTGTAGGCCTTGTGTTCTTGTCTGGCTTAACTTCCTTTACCTTGTGCAGTAATCGATGGTGTCCACCTGGAAGACCTTCGTGATCGCACTAGGTCTCTTTCTTCAAGCTGCTGCCCGGTGTGAGCTGTTGAAGCAGGTGAAGCAGGCTAACGCCGTCTTTGCCATCTCTCATCTTTCGTTTACGATCAACCCGTGATTTGCGCCGCGAGCCTTGCAATTCGGGTAGGCTACACCCTCGCGTGAAGTGGCACGCATGCTAGTCCAGGGCAGTTTCTTCGAGTATTCCCTAAGGCGTATTGGGTTTGATTGTTGCCAGGCCCGCTTGTTCCTTAAATATCGCGAATGAGTCGACCGAGACTGCCGTCGGCTATTCCTTCATATCCATCTAGCTAATCGGTCAGACCCTCGAAGATGGCCCAGCTCTCACCCCGTTTAGGCATTCTGCTTCTTTTGCCGGGCCAACCTGTGGCACTAAAGAGATACCACGAACCATTTCCCATAAGGTATGCGTTGCATCAGGATCAGCCCTGAAACCGAAGTGATCAAGGGCTATCTAACAATTATGAATCCTACTGACAAGTTAGGTCGTAGCATAGGTGTTGCCCTTTGTCCGCTTGGCCTCTTGCATCGAGCCCTTGCGAGCAGCTTTGAGCAGCTGACCAAAGAAACTCCTCAAAATCTTCGTCACTAGTGCGTAGCCTCGACCGGGGCCGAGCGTGGCACAGTATTCTGCAGCTTCTCTACCTCTTCCGCGACAGTAGTGAGTCAGGCAAGGCAGCATTTGACCGGGATCAGGTCACCGTTTTCTCGAAGAAGGTTTCAGATTGCTTAACGAACTTAAGATACTGTTCTTTCCGTCTGCCAAGTACTGTCATCTCCACTCCCGGTAGGTCGATTGTTTGTTATATCGGTGCTAACTGCTTAAAGGCCAGAGTAGGACTTCCCATTTCTAGATGTCTTAGTCTGTTGAACGGGTAGTTTTCACTAGCTCTAAGCTGGAGCTCGCTTCCTCTACGTTTGTTCTCTAAATCATGGCAGATAGTAACTGTTGCTCTGGTTGTAATATCTTCAGGCTGAACACACCAACAATTTTAGAATCAGTCACAAGCTCAGTATTGCATGAATTGGCACCGATGGAACTAGGATATCCAACATTGTCTGAAGAATTAATTGTACCAACACCCCCCCCCCTCCAGATGACCCACCGAATTATTTCCTACCCGGGTTCCGATTGTTTTTTGATCCTCCTTCTGGTTGCATTGCCTGTTCTCTCGTTTTGCCTTTATCTATTTGAATATTACAAGACATTTTGATCAACAGGTAGCCGAGTTCGCACGAACCTTGAAACCAAGAGAAGGTTGATTCGTGGCTTCTACCGTGCTGAGTTATTGAATGAACAACATCATAAAATATGTACAAACCTCAAGTGAGCGATCATAAAGACTTAAAAAGTAGAGCCGAGTTCATGCTATGCGGCAGACAAGCCCGTGGGTCACTCAGGGCCAATATAGGGCATGACAAAATGGCGCGTTGGAAGCCAATAAACAAGTTCAGTTTACAGAAACGTAATTCGTACGAAACATGCAAAAAATGCGTGTAAGTGAGTGCTTTCATGGGACCACGCTGCTACAGTGCGTTCGAAGGATTTTCCACAGACGATGTTACGCCTGGAGTACTGCACCCAGGCGTGGCGACCCTTCCTGGCAATGGATATCAAGCTTCTCCGACGAGTTCAACGAAGTTTCACAGGGTCATTTGTTGGCCTTAGGAGCCTTGCCTACCAGCAGAGACCCGAGGCACTGGACTTGTTCTCGCTGGAGCGCAGGAGGTGCAGGAGCTACTAAATAAAAGCTTTTTTGATCCTCAAGGTGCAAGTTGGTCCGCAATGTGTGACTTGGCCGCTGTTGGCCTTCAACGATGGTACTGTCACGAGCTCCTATCCTTAAGGTAAATGATAATATTATCAATAATAATAACGGTTTATCCCGGAAAATAACGACACATGTCGTAGCGCAAAAGCTGGTGGTATAAATGCGACGGGGAGCTGACTTGGAACTCACAAAGGAACAGTGATCCTGTAAGGCTTCTCAGATTGGGGCAGAGTAGTGGAAGGCGTAACAGCCGGTCGTGGAAAATCCCCATTTTCCCTCGCGATTCAGTGTTTTTCCCAACATCACTCATTTCCATACACTATTAACTTATCTTTACGAACTGGTTGTTTTTCTGGACCAATTGTTGTTTGTTCGCGCCCAGAGCGCTACTTTGGCACATCCTTGTTCAGGACCTGCGTGACGCAAGTGCTGTCTGCTCACACGCTGCTATTCAGTCTCTCGTTGTTGCGTCCTTGTGATCGTATTATTGAGGTTTGTATATTGTTTATGTCATTGTTTATTGTAATAATCTAGTATAGTAGAATATCACGGATAATCGTCTTTTGATTTCGGGATCCGTTGCGAATTTGGCTACGCATTGCTCAAACGTTCGTAGCAGAAGGTCCCCTCTTCTGTTTATCCCTTTCATATTTCCCCGAAGAAAACTTCTTCTTCCATTTGTCGCTGCACTGAGTGACCCAAGGAGCTGGCAGTACAAGGACTTGCACAAGCTTGGCACTCCACCTTCTGCATCCTGTGACCCTATTTGGTTTGGTCTGAGCGGAGGGCCCTCCTAAAGGCAGTTTCAGGTGGGAGCGGAGAGAGTCTTTCGCAGCATGGAAATACCTCAGGGATCTGTGCCGGGCCCCTGCCTTCCATCGAGGTCATTATTGGCCTGACAGGTAAATTGAGGGGTAGATGCTACAAATTTGCAGACTTTTTCAAACTGCTTGGAATGGCTGCGGATTGCATCGTGCAGAGGGATCTGGATAAGGCCTACGCTTGGCCGGTGGCGTGGGATCTCCCTCTCAACGTTGGCAAATGAGTAAAACCCACTGATTACAAAAATGCTGTTCACCCCCTGTATGGGCCTACCAGACAGCCAGGTGTTTGCTCAAACAGCGGCGGTTGGGGATCTAGCGGTGGTAATTGAGGCTGACTTTGAACCAAGCAGGCAAAGTGAGAGTGCAGCAAATAAAGCCCTACGCGCAGTTGACTAACTGGAGCACGCGGTGAGTTTTAGAGGACCACTTCCCAGGATATGAACTGAGGGAAACCTGTGTCTAAAATAAGAAAAAGTTGGCACCATTGTGCGCGATTGTGTTGCAGTCTACCACCTAATTCAACATATTCCCTGAAAGAAGTCCTCGTTTAATTTCAGACTCATTATCAACAGTTCCATAGTTTTAAGTTTCTTTGATCAAGAGCCACAGAGTTACACGTTTTTATTTCAGTAAGCCTGTACATTGGGGAAGGTAAGACTACTCTGTGTATTTAGCTCTCTAGTGCAATCACCGTCAGTGTTGCAATGCCCAAACTACCAGCTGAACAAACCGCATCCTCACTGGTTGGTCGTACCAAAATCCGACCAAAAGTACTCGCCAAGTCGAAAGTCGCAAAACTCCCACTGAATCCTTGTTCCGTTAGCCTGACCGATGTTTTTGGCGGGGCAAACAAAAGGGCGGAGACCATAGAACACAATCTCTTTAATCTCAGCAGCCACATTTCTTCGATTGATACGACCCTATCCAAGCTAATTCCGCTCACGTACATCTCTGACCCTCCAACAAATCCGTCCACCCTAGACCTAGTCACGGCTGGGCGCTTCATAGACGCCATTGCCTCGGAAATAGTTCGAATAATCAGCAACTCAAAAAATGCTGTTGTATTTAATATTCCCGACAGAATCCCTGTTGATAAAGTAAAACATAACCTTCTAAGTTCTATTAATATGGCACACCACCCCTGCCAGTGCTTTCGGCTACGAAAGAACATTCAACGCAAATCCTGTCCAGTGTTTTTCAAATTTCTTGACGAGGAGTCAGCTAAACAATTCATTAAGAGCCAATCCACCGTCGCTTCGAGATCCCCGTTCAAGAACATTAAGATTGCTGCAGACAAAACCCCATTAAAATGGGCATTCGCCAGGTCCACCAGCACGCATTCAGCTTCGTCAAAAATTGTCCGCCCTCAACTATCCGCTTCTTCTCAGTCTGACGATGCACAAAAAGCATGCAATATCAATTCGGCTTCACGTTCATCAGAACATCGATCCCATATGTTTGACGTCGATTAAGGTATATCCATTTCAACGTCACCTCACCAGCCAGCGCCTAAGAAACCTAGAAGCATAGAGCTTACCCCTGGTAAGCTGTCCCCTCTTGGGCTGACTAACTCGATTCCACCATTACTTATCACCGAAAAATCGGCCACGATCGATGACGATGCGAACCGCCTAACTGGCTTAACAGCAATACCCATAAATCCTCAACCCATCAACGGAGTCACCCCAAATTCTTCTTCGCCATCTCTCCACTCGGCTCCAATAGCCACTCTGCAATCTACGTTGCCTAGGCCACCCACCAAACCAGCGAAAACATCATTACTAGGTGGACTGCATATTGTTGACACTACGGTCAATCCTAACTCACTCACAAAGCCACACTTCCAACGGCTAAGGACCCCAAGCAAGGCAACACTGAGTGCAACAATGGACGATAAAACGTCATTCAAGACCTATCTCCCCAATCTAAACCACCAACCACTAGTTGCACCGTACATTCCACCCAGTATCGCATTTTCTACACCTGGTTATCATCGTCATCAGGCTGGTACAACTAACCTCTGGGCCTCTTCAACAACGCCACCATTCATACCAAACGATTACTTTAGTGTTCTACATAACCTCTATCGTAGCCTAAGTAATATTTTCTCACATGAATCTCTTTCCTTTTATCATTCACATATCTCACCCACCCTGAGCCCCTTTTCTACCGCAGGCCACTTACAACAGTGCCCACGACCGCCCAGTCTCTAAGCCAACCAACACCCGTATATCCCACTTCCATTTCACATACCCCCTCCAGGTTACAGCCCATTAAATTACTGATGTCAAGAGGGCACCTGTGTTACAGCCGGTATTAAGGCAGGTGCAAAGATACCTGAGGCTGCTACACTTCCTTTTTTTCCACTTAACAGCTACTCAACCCTCCCTCCTCGTATTTCTACGTCCCAGCCACCAGTATCTACCAGTAGTAAAGCACTCGATAGTGATCTTTCACGGTGTTGTTCCGCACTAAGTAGACTTACCAACCGCCGACATCCTTCCAATCTAACGAACCTCATCAGTACTAGCCATAACCAGCCTAGCTTAACAACCAAGCTGACTGCCACTCCAGGTGTTTCTACTCAGCTTACTTCACCATCCACATTATCGACTACTCCATCCCAAGGAATACTGATTGCGTCAGCCGATCCGCCTTCAGCAAATGCAATGTCGGAATCCTATAAATATCTTGACGTTAACCTTGACTCCACTAAACGGTTCTCATTGTTTATGCTGAATGCACGCTCAATAGTGAATAAGACGCGAATGCTGCGTATATTACTGCTCACTTCTGATTACGACCTTATTTTAATTACCGAAACCTGGTTGACAGACAACACTCCAAACGAGGATATCGCTATCACCGGATACCAAGCTTTCAGGAAAAATAGACTCACTCAGCGAGGGGGAGGCCGTCTTATATATGTAAGACAAAATATGCGAGTGAAAATATTTCAGCACCCCGGATTCAGTTTGGCTACAGGTCACTACAGGATGTTCTGACTTCATTGTTAGTTGCATCTATCGCCCCCCCCCCCCGAATACTAGTCAAAACGACTTCCTGCCTATCATAGAGGCGGTAAACGTTGTTGCGGACATACCCGGCCCAAAACTGGTGGCCGGCGACTTTAACGCACCAGGCATACGTTGGTCCACTTTGAAAGCCCCATATCACTTACTACACTTCCTGACCGGCATTCGTTTAGGAGGATGGACTCAACATGTGATGTGCCCAACTAGAGGTAGTAGCATTCTTGATCTCATTTTTACGGTAGGATTATCTCGCGTACACACATCTATCGTGAACAGCATCCCAGATTGTGACCACTTGCCGGCAAAATGTGAGTTTTCAGTGCAAACACGAACCGTCCACAAACCAACCGTTGAAAGACCGTTCCACCAAGCTAGCTGGAATCAATTACCCCCACTCATTCGCTCGCAGAACTGGGCTACTTTCTTTTTATCTGATGACTTGTATACAGTGGTGAATCATCTTTACTCCACACTAAATGCATATCTTGACGTAATCACCGCAACCCATGGTCTATCTGGGCGAGATAAACCAAACAGTTTTTGTCGATTAAAGCAGAAGCTTTTTATGCTACAACGCCAATTCCTTAGGTCGAGAGACTTTTCGTTGTTCTTGCAAATGAACCGTTTATCTCATTCTATGAAATTGATTAAAATACCTCTTAGTAAAAAACAGGAATTAAGGGCGCTAAGTCACCCCAAGAGGTCCGAAGCTTTATCTAAGCTGATGAAGTTGAGAAACAGTCAATGCAGTTCTCCTATCTCATCCATTATATATAACAACAATTATATAACGAACTCCCAAGAGATCTCCGGGGCATTCAGTGCCTGTTTTGCTTCGTCTCTAACGACCGATGACTCCCCATGCCTATATCACGTTGAGCCGCTGGCATCTGCACAGTTCTCAGCGGTTACATTTCACCCAAACGACTTAACAGTACAGCTAACTAAAATTAGGCGGTCATACCACCCCGGGCCAGATGCCGTACCACCGGCTACTTTTAGTCTAGGTGGCACTGATATCCCATTCTTGCTGTCAAAAGTTTTTAATTTATCTATGAACAGTAGCGTTTCCCCCTCCCATTGGAAAACATCAGTTATTATCCTAATTCCCAAGAAAAGTTCACGCCAGGACCTAACCAACTATCGACCAGTGAACCACACCCCTGTAGTTTCCCGAATTATGGAAAGACTGATAAAAAATAAGCTGACAACTCATCTACTGAACAATGACCTCATTACCACTAGACAGCACGGTTTTCTACAAAAAAGATCGTGTGCCACTTGTATGAGTGACTTCCTTAACCTAATAACTACGGCCACTAAAAATGGTAAATCAGTGATCGTAATCCTCCTTGACATGACTAAAGCTTTCGATCGAGTATCCCACAATAGGCTCATGGCGAAGATGAAAACCTAGGGAATTGTTGACCCGATCCTGAGTTGGTTTTCATCATATCTAACATCCCGAAAGCAGGTGGTAGACGTTGATGGCAGTTTATCATCACCTCGACCAGTTACTAGTGGAGTTATTCAGGGTAGTTTACTAGGTCCCTTACTTTTTCTTATATATGGTAATGACATTTTTAACGCCATCACACACGGGGCTGCGTTCCTTTTTGCAGACGACATAAAAATTATGTACTCCTTTGAACCTGACGCCTTAGCTTCTACTATTGCTAGCATAACGAGCGATTTACTATCGCTAGATTCATGGAGCAACCAATGGTTGATGAAATTCTCCGCTGCCAAAAGTTGTATCCCTATATATAAGTGTCAGGTTCCCGCAGGAACGTTTAAAATTAATGATCAGTTCATCCCCAACAGTCCGGAGGTAAGGGACTTGGGATTACAATATTCTTGTACATTTAATTTCTCCGAACATTCGGCCGTGCAGGTTGCTAAAGCTAGACGGCTAATTGGTCTGATTAATAGAGCCTTCGGTCTTCCAGAGAGCAAGCTAAGCACTTTTAAAACTCATGTCAGACCACTTCTGGAATATTGCACTGTCGTCTTTTCTAACATGCGGCAGATTGACAGATTTGCAATTGAGAATGTACAACGTGGATTTACCAAACAACTACTAGTATATTCCTTGCCTTCAAATTATATGGAAAGGTGTGAATTATTGCACCTAGAGCCCCTATGGCTGCGCCGTCTACGAATAAACCTGTCTTTCTTTTGCAACTTTATAAAACGTACATCTTGCAATTCAGCCCCCCAGGTCAAAACTCCCTCCAACTATTCTTTACGACATAGGGACTCTATGGTCTTGATTCCAGTATCCAGGACTGCGATGCGGTCAAACTTCTTTATTGTTAAATATTTTCCCTGTGGAACAAACTCTTACCTCAACTTAGGTCAATGTCTTCGGCCTCTTTATTATTCAAAAAAGAAATAAATAAACATCCAACTGTCCAAAAACTCATCCGAATGCTTGATCCTTACATGTCTATTACCCGAGCCTACGAACTGGGCCTGGGATACTAACGAAAAGCTTAACAGCTTTGTTCAGTAGACAGTTCTTACCGACGGATGGTAAGGAGCATTCTGTATTATAGTTAGCAGATAAAAGCAGTCCAACCTATACTCCATGACTGTCAACAACACACTCCACGTGTTTGTTTAGCCACTTCCTATTTTCAACGCTTCTGACCACGACCCCCTACTGGCCACCGTTACTCCGGTGATTCTCCTTTCATGCTGTCAGATTTTACCATAGTCAGTTAGGTCCTTTTTTTATCAGCTGGCGCCACGTATAACAGCATTTATAATGCTAGAAAATACATATCAGCATATATAATATTGTCCTCAAGGTACCAGTCTCATCCACGCTTCAACGATTTACTCATTGAGACCCTATTTCAACACACAAGATTCCAGGCTTCGTTCTGATGAGCGAACCGCCACAATCGATGTGGTCTTCCGTAAACAATTCGTCGAACTACACATAAGTATTTGCCTCCAGTGTCGCCTATTCTCGCCCCCTTGCTTTTTTGGTAATTCTCAAAAGCCCCACGATAATTAGTCGCTAGTACCGGTCATCTTCGCTTTCCGTATGTTGTTTAATCCAAAAAACCAGACCTCAACGTCACGACCACCCATTTCTGTTACTGGCACGATTTTGGTGTTCTGCCTTTCTCCCCTAACCCACGGCTGGTAGAATTGCCAGAATGCAGCCTTCTCCGTTTTGTTTCCAGAATCTGCACCCTGAGGACGATTGTCGCCTTCTTCATCCCAGGAATAACATGGAACCGCTCTCGCTGGACAGAACAAATGAGATTTACGCACGACTCCATTTTCGCCCGTCTCACGATCGCTTTCCCCAAGATTCCCACAATCAGACTTCTTGAACCTGGACTACTTGATCTCACTGCGTTCATACAATTCATTTTGATCCCATATATCATTATGCCCGTTCCGTGTTAGAACCCGCTAATACTGTTCAAACACTGGCACCTTTATTGTCACGGTCATTGCTTCATCGGTCACCAAAAAACGTCCGGCGCTGACATATCTTTCAGTAGTCCTCCAGTGGGCAGCGAAGTAATTAGTAACTACCTGCAATCTTCATCGGTCCATCCGATCGCATCCGTAATGCTGTTTCATCGAGTGTTTGGGCTCTGCAGATCACTGCGTTCCCTCCACGATTGAACATCTCCAATACACTTTCCATGCTGCATCGCCGCTCCGTTCCCACCATTTGATACACCCGTCAAATTGGTCATTAGAAATGTGACGCTCACCGTCTACTTACTAAACCATCACCATTATCAACACCTTTGATCTTCCAAATGTTGCATTCGTGTTATATTACCGAAACTGACCCCGTATCCAGCCTCTTAATCACACCACTATCTGCATCGGCTGATGCATTTCATCTCTATATTCGTTGATCCACTGCCGCTTTCCGCGATATACTTGGTAAGTTTTATTGATCTGTCATTTTCGCATGGTACACACCACACAGCGTTCATCTATTGACGTACACTTATCTGTGGATTACTCTACCATCCCTCTTGCAGAACTGAACACCTGTATAATGCCTGTAACCACAGAGTCAATATTGATTTGTCTTCCACTTCCGCTTTGACATTTCATACCAACCCTATATAAAGTTAACAACTTGCTGCATGCTCACCTGTTTTCCTCAGGCCGTTCCCTGCCACCATCACTCTGGTAGTCTCCCTCCCAAAAAATACACAATCGTTTGCCGCATATATGATTCCTCCAGTATACGGCCACCACTTTATATACTACCATCCTTGCAGACTGATATATTTCCATGTTAATACCGCTTGACATCCGTATGTCAAGGTTTACCTGTCATAAAGTGAATAATTCACCGAAAGTTTCGACGAGATTTCTATCCCTATGCCTCTTATATTCTTCAGCCCACGAACAACATATCCTTTGAATATGTTCGAATTTCCACTAGTGGTAATTATTTCATATACCACTTATACATGTACTCCAGACCTTCAACTGACATCATTCGACCCTGACCTTCGAATCTGCCGGGCATTACTACAGTTTTAGTTCACTGTAACACTCTCTTTGATACTCTGCATGCATGTGTTGTACCCTTTTGTGAATTGTCATTCCAGCATCACTAAAATCATCTGATCATGCATTCTAGCATTCTTCGGACGCATCCGAAATATACAATTATTATTATTATACAGGTTTTTCAAGAGTACGAGGCCATTGTGCGACCACGAATGAGACCGTGCCCCCAGGTCTGGAGGCCGTCCCTGGAGCAAGTACAACAACAATCAACTGCGTGGTTTTTGCGTTGCTGGAGACTCGGCTATGGGCAGAAGATAAGAAAAGATGAATCTGTTCTCAATGAAAGGAAGAAGATTAGGAGGGGACTTAACGGAAATGTTCAAAAAAGGTAAATGGATGAACACTCCAGCTGGACTTGGCGGAGGAACTCTTCAGACTTGGGAAGCACTGTTAAAGAACTAGGGTTGAGAAGCAGTCTTTTGTTGTGTAGTCTATCAATGAGTGGAATGAAAAACGGGGGGATTGTTGAGGCATATTCAACCATTCAGACAAGGAATTCAGCGCGCAATTTTGGGAGCCTGATGAAACTCTTCAACAACACGACGATTTGAGCCAACGATTGACCTCGGTCACTTTCGTTCCGTGCAAACTGAACTGAGCTGAATTGAATTGAACTGTAAGTGTCTTCAAAATCGTCCAGGTTAGTCCTGGGGGACTGTTTGGTGAAACTGACTAGTTGAGCCCGCCTTGCCACTTTTTGTCCCTCTAATTTTGCCCGTCTTCGACCTTTACTTCCACGAGGTAATTAGTCAAGCAGGGTTGATAGATAACAGGTTTCTTAAGACTCGGCAAGGCCGGGCGCCGCGAAAGATTCAGAAATCTCGCTGTTTGATGTTTAACAGATTTTCCGTTAAGGAATCTTTCGTGCCACTCTAGCTAAACGGACTGCTGCAAAGCTGAACTTTCTCCCACTGTATAGAGACCTACTTTTCAGGTCACCTGGTGATACTAGGTGCAAAATGCCGTCGAGACTAGTGTCCTGAACACTTTCTCGTTGTCCAGTGGCCTATCTTCCAGTTCACCGGCAATACCAGATGCAAGACGCTGTGAAGACTTGTATTTTGAACCCCTTCTTTTTCCTCGCTGACCACGGTCCAGATCTTCAGTGACATTCAGATAAGGAGAGATAATCTCAAGATCCGGGAACATTTGGGCTTCATTCTCCTACCCGTGTGACACACTTCAAGACTTCAAGACAAGACAAAACTCCTAGAATCGAACTGGGACGGAGTAATACGGCAGGTCTGATCCGAAATCTTGCGTCCCACCATTTTCCAGACTAGTCTACGGAGAGGAAGCTACTCTTCATAGGGATGAAGGACGTGGTGCTTGAAAAGCTCACTATAGCAAGAAACTGAACGACCTGGCAGACCATTTGAGCAGAGGTGGTCGCGAGACCATCCCGGTCCATCGGTATGGTGACTCAAAAGGAAGAAACGTCCGCTGTGCATGTGGAGCCCGACACCAGATAGAAGGGTGGGAACGTGAAAGCCTCGAAACCCAGAGTCACCAAATATTCAAGATGCAGCACCGTAAACACCTATAGAGGCAAAAAGTGGAGCATCACCTCGGAGGCTGGCTCCGAGGGTACCTCAGATGTAAGATTCGCAATAAAGTCAGTAGCGAGGACCAGGGAACCGGCAGTATGCTATAAAAACACCCGCCTTCTCCCGGGACAATGAAATGAGTTAACTGCCAGGATTGCAGGGTCTGACGTGGTTGCATTGACGGAAGCTTGCTTAAAGCCAGACACTGGCAACACGCTCTTTCGGGGGTCGGCCGCCTACGGAGAGGATAGACCAGATGGAAGACAGGGAGGAGTAGCACCACTAATACGGACCAACATAGGCCATAGGGAGATTCCGTTCAACTTGGTCTCTGATAATGTACAGTCTAGACCATGCTTTTACAGGACCCAGGTGCGAACGGTATGCATGATCCATATCTAAGGGGCACAGCTAGTGACAGATGAGGAAGATGCCGAGCCTTTGCTAATGCTGGATGCGGTGCTGGCACAGAAAAAGGAGTTCGTCTTATTAGGGGATCGCAACCTACCGGGAATTAACTGGGAAAGCGGGATGGCACAAAGGGGATCAACGGGCGACAAGTTTCTGTGATGGGTTCAGTTACATGCACTTACGCGGCATGTGCTGCAGGCCACTAGACACAGAGGTGTACAGCACCCGTCTCTCTTTGATTTAATCATACCGCGGCACCATCAGGACGTTAAAGAAAATAAGTGGGAAGAGCCACTGGGCAAAACCATCATGCAGTCTCGAGGGTTACACTAAGACTTGGCAAGGCGCCGAATGAAGTCGTGTAACTTCGGCGCTATGGGAGATTCAATATAGGCTAATTAAGGAGGGCAGCGGAGGAAGTTCAGTTGACACTGAGTCACACAAACGCCTCGGTAGAGGAAAGTTGGGAGTCCGTCAAGATCGGGCCACTCTGGCTTGCAGAGGAGTTTACACCTCTGAGGGTGATTAGCAGTAGAAATCAATCGCGATGATGGAAGTCAAAAGTCCGGAAGGCTATAGTCATTCGTAGGCGAAGGTGCGCGGCTTACAAGATGTACAAAACTCAGGTGGCGCGGAATAGCTATAAAATGGCCAGGAACAGAGCTCAAGCGGTCCAAAGAGTAGAGGAATATTCCTTCGAGCGCCGGTCAGCCACGTCGGCTGACACAAACCCAAAGCGGTTCTGCGCCTAAGTGCAATTCCAAAAAGGCACGAGAGAAGGTGTGGCAACTTTGGAAGGAGCGTAGGGGCTACTAGCTCCAAACGACGAAGGCCAGACCAACACGCTCTTGGCATTCTTCAAGAGCACATATCGACCAGCAAGTAATTTAGAGAAAAGAATGGAAGGACCACAGGCGCCTCCAACACCCGAACTTACTGTGGAAAAAGAGGTGTACGCGGAGCTGCAAACCTTGAATAGAAATAAGGCCGCGGGACCAGATGGGATTCATCCAGCCATTGTTCATTCTCTGGCCGAGGTCCTGAGGGCTCCGGGAAGAGGCCGTATGAAACGTCACTTAGAGAGGGAATTGTGCTGGGAGACTGGAGGAGGGCAAAGGCGGCAGGAATTTACAGGAATGGACCAAGGCAAAAAGCCGAAAATTACAGGCCGGTTAGCTTAACTCCAGTGCTGTAAAAGAGCCTGGAGCGAATAGTCAGGAAACAGATCTCTAAGCATTTGGTTTAACATAACCTCATATCAAATGCTCAGCGTGAGTTTGTGACAGGACGATCTTGGCTGACGAATCTCTTGCTGCTCCTCGTCGAGGAAACCAATAAACAGGACGAAGGGCAGTCGATTGCCGTCTGGTGCTAGGCGTTTTATTCCGTGAACCACAAATTTTCGGTCGTCATACTGCAGTCTATGGAATTTTTTGAAAAGGCAAGGCAATGGGAGATAGGTTTTTAGCAGGGCGAACTTTTGGTGTTAAGGTGGGTAGTCGTGCCTCAAAACTGGGTGTAATAAGTGGGGTGCATCAGGGCGCGGTGCTCAACCCTCTGCTCATCCTCATCCTCATCAACGATCTAGCACTTGGGCTTACAAACCGCTACTTTATGTTTGCCGATGAGGTCAAGATAACTGGAGTGGATATAAAGCTTAGCTTGAAAGCAGAACAAAACCGGCCACGAAATGGAACCTTCTACTAAACCTCACCAAGTGCCAATGCTTGACCTAAAATACAGGGCTAGTGGGAATGTTGTGGGCTTGTTGCAAGTGGTCTCTCGGAACAAAGGCTTGGGCGTTGTACTGGACAACAGCTCAAAGCCGTCAAAGCAGTGCTCCGCAGCAGATAACATGACCAGGGGAGAACCATTTCGAGTTGGATCCATTATATCGTGTAGAGATCCGGAGGTTTTCGTACCAAAATACTAAGCCATAGTTAGGCCGCACATGGAATGCTGCATGCAATTCTGGGCACCGTACTACCGAAAAAATAAAGGATGTCTGTAGGAAGTGCAAAGGCTAGCCACTAGAACGGTGACTAGGCAAGGGGGCGGGGGGCGGGGAAGTAGACACACATTGTTTCCGTGCCATGGATCTACCTTCAATGAAAAGGCGGTGCTTTCGCGGGGATTTTATAGAAACCTTCGAGGTTATGAAGGGACAGTCAGGTATAAGTCAAGAAGACCCTTCTTCTCCGATCATGGAGAGGGGCAGAAGGGGACATAGCCTCAGATTACAAAGAAAGCACTGAAGGCCCCAAATTAGGGTGAATTATTTCTCGAATATTGCGGTACCCTATGGGAATTAGCTCCCGGAGGGGGTCATAAATATCACAACAGAGGAGGCTTCTGAGAAAACACTATACCCCGAACCTTTGGGCAGTTTTGAGGGTCAAGTGCGATTTACCCATTGTTTCCACCTTTCTCTGGCAGGGCAGATACTGCACAAAATCCCTGCTTTTCCGAAAAAGAAAATCATGCAGTGTTGGGAGCTACGAAAACGCGCCGACAACACAACCATCTGGACACACGATTGGCTCTATCCACACCATTCCTATGCAAACTGAACTGAACACAACTGCAGTGCAGTCCTGGATGCTGAAACTGAGCTGAACAGCGTCGTGGCGCAGTCCAGGCCTTGAAACCATTTTGTTGGTCCAAGCGTTCCCGTCGCACATTCAAGGTGTTGTGGGGATTTGTCGCGCGTATTAGTTTGGCCTGTTACCAGGATAATTCACTGAGCACGGTTGTGATTCATAGCATGATATCCATCTAAAATGAAGGTTGATTTCTTTGTTTACCTTGGTCATTTCTCGTGATGTCCTATAGCCTTGACGGGAGGATATATACTTGTATATATATATATATATATATATATATATATATATATATATATATATATATATATATATATGTATATATATATATTCACTAGAATCTAATTTGAATCGTCTGGAGTGTGAATGGATACTCTTCATTGAAGAGCCCATAAATGAATCACAACTGTGATTTCTCATAGTTATTCGTGTCTGGGTCACTGCTAACCCGGCAAACGAGGCCGCATGTGTAAGCGCTCATATTGATAATAAGTAGCATGTTAACGATTCAAATTAGATTCATGTGAACATATAACATCAGAGTGTACACGTGTGATGACGAGTGGGCAGAGGAGTACCGGGTACGCATACTTGATGAGCGGCAACAACCGCGAAACCGGTCGTATGCTTCCGGGTAAATTTTGTCCACACTTTTACATACTACTTACCACCAATATATATATATATACATATATATATATATATAATTGTAGCTCACAAACCAGATGAACTAAAGAAATCCATTTTATCTGAGGAAACAAGTGAAATTTGCCAACTGACGTGTGATCTATTTTGTGTGCGTCATTGAGAATACGGCTAGTGTGGAATTTAGTTCAATTGCACCTCGACCCATGGGTTTGAATAATGTACGAAAGGATACTTCCTTTCGTACAGAAGGTTTATTGTATCCGCATTTGATCTTTCGTTTAATTTTGATTAGTAGTTTTTCATTGTTTGCGGCGTCAACACTGTTCATTGCACTTTGGTTGCGCGGGCGATCTCTGCGGATTCATTTCCCCGCTCAGCGAATAAAATGAGGAAAATGGCAGGCGTTGACAAATTTGGAAATTATATTAATTGTCCTGTTGAGTTCACGGGAGATAGGAAGCCAAAAGAGCCAACGACCGGAGCCGACGATCCGGATCGCGCCAAGTTTAGAAGACGTTCGAGGGCGGCTAGTGAACATGTTTTTTATCCGGTCTGGCAGCGAAATACCAACGTTATCTTCTCTATCGGATAAATAGAGAAGACGCAAGTCAGTTTACAGATGCAAAGGTATATTCTATATATCGTGGGACCGAAACAGTACCGACACGAGAGATACACCGAACGGATATGAACGCAAGGGCTTAGCAGAAAGTGAGCCGCGAGCGCGTACAATCGGCGAAGGACCGAAAGTGAAAGTGATTCAAAACGAGGTCGACGAAAACCTCAGAAAAGTCAGTCCTGTAAAAACAGAGAGGTCGATGTCAAACGTCAGAAAAGATCGTAGAGAAAATAGACCCAAAATGATGTCCAGAAAACGGCCATTTTCTCTGAACGATGGAGGTCACTACACAAGGCTCCAGAACCGCTTGGAAAGAAATGGCGATGAGCCAATGCGGGACGGCACCAGGTTGACATAAAGAAACAAGCTTCAGACAGCTAGTCGATCGAAGAAATTGAAGTTAACCTGAATTTCCAACGTATCAAAGCGGATGACCAACGTCTGCTTGGTCAATTATGTACCTTAATGGATGACTGATGATAATCACCTGTATATCATAGGATTTACGAAAAAGATCTGTCTGTCCTGGATGTGCGTAAGTTCTCTGAAGCATGATTGCACCTAACTGTAAGCCACTTCATGTGACTAAACAGATTCGCGATTCGAATTAAGGTGTAAAACTACTTATATCCAGTGAAAGGTCTGGTACCGGAACTGGATGAGCTCCTGAGGGACGGCTATCAATCCGGTAGCAGACCTAGCTAAAAATGCCTATTTGCTAATAAGGGGCACCCAAGCTGTAGACTCGCAGTTGCATTTTAAGGAAGTTTGGTGTTAACGAAAAGCTGCTACAGCATCACCTGATCAATTTTTCTCGCACTGATTGCCATTGTACTTAATTTCACATTCTGTGATAATCACCAAAGTTATACACGACAGTCTCCTGCGGGACGATAATTCGGCTTCCTAGATGTCTTGGACAGTAACCGTCCAGGAGTTCCGGTTTGCGGCAAGATCTGCACCGTAAAATCCAGTTGTGATGCCAGCTACGTACTTCGAAGGCGGACTGAAGGCCTAGACGATCCATGTCTGCCTTGGTGATGCCAACCCATGTCTTAAGTGGGCCACCAAGGCAACATTTCCAGTCTGAACAGGGTGTTGGCAGTAGGCTTCTCTTGTAGGTCCCGTCTCGGTTCGTCAAAAGACGGCCGAAGCATTGTAGGCGACGTCGTTGGGGAACGGGGAAAGTCTTTTTGTATTCTGATCGTTGACACAGCGGAGTTTGAGGTGCGATCATACCATTTGATTGTGGCCATGTAGCGGAGGCTTCAATGGCCAAGTCTTTCCGGCCTTTTTTGTATCAAGTACTCTCAACGGCTAAGTTTTGGCATGCGTACGTAAGAACTGGATCGACGGCAGCTCGGTATGTGCGCAGCTTCGCGCGGAGGCTTATTTCGCTGCGAAATTGCAGGAACGCTCTCCTTTCGCAGTCTGCACAAAGTTTAACCTCGTCCTCGATCTGGCTATTTGGCTTGATAGTAGAATCTAGGTACTCAGTGGTGTACCTGTTCCGTTTTTTTCCACTGACGCTTGTAGAGTATATTAGATCTTGCAAAGTAGTGAAGAAATCTGTCTTTGTGATGTTTATCTCCGGGCAAATTTTGGCTTCTCATACAGTATAATTGATAACCGGCTGAGTAGTTCCGGGACCGTCTTTTAGAATGACAGTGTCGTCGGCGATTTCGGGGTCTGTAACCTAAGATTCAGGGTCAAGTTGTATTCTTCGAAAGTTGTTAAGGGAGCGATGCATTATTCAGTCTATAGCGTAGTTCACCAGGGCTGGTGATAGAGGGCATTCTTGGCGGACGCCGGAGTCAATTGGTAACTCTGGAGACTCCTCGCCGTGGTCGTGACACGCGGCTGTGTTACGGAGTTGTACAATTCTATCAATCTAATGTACTTTTCGGGCATCTCGTCGCTCTAAAGTGATTGTATGTCAATGGAGTCGAATGCTGCCCGAAAGTCAATGAAGCACACTGTGGTGAGTTGTGGAAATTCATAGCGAAGACCTGGTAAATAGCCTTTTCCTCAGCGAAGACCACACTGATTAGAGTGTTCGCGCACCCCGAACAGCAACAAAGCGACTTAACAGGATGTTCGCAAAAAGCTTAGCCACTAAGTCAACGAGGCTGATACTCTTGTATTCGCGCAGACAGTCTTGTTTCCCTTGTTGGTATGAGTAGAATAATGGTTGACCAGTCTTTGAGAAAAAGCCGGTGTCCCAGATGTTACGGAATAGCCTACTTAGTGGATTTGGTGTAATCGGCAAATAGGATTTGAGAATCTCGGGTGGGATGCCATCCACCCCAGGTAACTTCTTGTTTTTTCATTGTTTGAGCTGCGAGAACGATTTTCGACTCGTTGGGAAGCTTAAGATCGACTGCATATTGTTCTACGTCTCCTGGTGCCGTTACGGAGATGGACTGGTTGGGAGGGCGGTTCAGCAGCTGACTGAAGTGTTCGATCCACCGAGCGTACCACATTGGCAAATTTTGGTTTTAACTTTAACTCCTTTGGAATCAGATTTCAGTTTTCCATTTGGTAATAGTGTTGGGCACGTCTTCTGTTTCAGCATATTCTGATATTCATGTGAAGAGCTTCGTCACAGTCATTGAAGTTTACTTGGTTCTCCCGGAAAAGATGCCTTCTCCTGGCAGCTGGATGCGATACTCCCGAGGTCGTTTACGGTCAGTTCATTTGGTGATTTTGACTGTTTTGTGCATTTCTTGCACATGGATTCTTTCAACGCTGTGGCTGCCCGACGCGAGAAATTCCGATGATGCAGAGTCCAAGGTAACCTCGTTCGAGTTTGTAAGAGCCTCAGTGATGCAACAATGATGAGAATCTCTAAAACGCCTTATTTTCATCAAAAAATTCTGAATGTGCTTGTCGATTCATAAAAACATATGTGACACTGAGAAATTTATTTTCTGTATATCTGCGACATTTTGATGTAGACTGGACAATTTCGATATATATATATATATATATATATATATATATATATATATATATATATATATATATATAACGATGCCAACGCAGCAGCAACATTTATAAAAATATAGAAAAGAAAACAATAAAATAAACAATTATTACCATGATATACTATGTTCATTTGCTTTTTCACCGTACACTTGATATTCTGTGTCATTTTGTTTATCTGAATGACATTTTTGTTTTAATGGGACACGGGAGCTTGACAGACATACCGTAGAACATTAGCACCGCTGACTTCTGTTCTGAACCACCTCCCTTACTGTCTCTAACCAACGGCAACCGTCATCCTTTAGACCCCAATCAGGAAGTCGGGAAGCACCAGCCGAAGCCAACGCTGATGCTTCTTCATACCTCTAGGTTATGTCATGGCCTGACCGCAGCGTCACTTCTTCCAGCCTTGCTCAGCACGTGTGATAGAGTACTAAAAGATAGACGGCGAACAGACATGTTCAAAAGATCTTCAAGCCATCGGAGATGTAGATCGATCACTTCGCTAACAGAGCGTTGATCCGTGCCCAACACGACGGCGCAACTCACCATTACTCACTCGATTTCCCCACCAGACGCGAGCAATGCTTCGAAGACATCGACCGTAAAACATTGAAAAACGCCGAGCATCCTAAACGCGGACTGACTAGGTCTCGCAACCGCAGAGTAAAGCGCTACAAATCGCGGCGACGTACAACCGTCCCTTAAAAAAGAGCCGAATGTCGCTGTAAAGCCACAGTAGACTCAAGATAGCGTAAACTGACGTAGCTCTCACGATTCGTGAACTGACATCCTCCCCAACACGACCTCCAGCTCTAGTCACACTCCCAAGGCATTTAGTTTTGTCACCTAACTCCAGCTGGTCACCACAAAGGATGGGTGCAGACACAACCTTCTGCCAGTCTGGAAAATGTACTTTGTACTTCCAGAGCGCAAAGTGCATTTCATATTCGGACACCTTAATCGCCAAGTGGTTCAGGGCTGTTGCATTGCCTGTGCATTGTCACTCAGCAAGGCGGTATTATCGGCATACTGCAAGTCGAAGACTCTGGAGGAGTTCGACACCACGTCTAGGAGATCAGACAAGCTATTTCGTAGAACATTTTCTATGGCAAAGTTGAAGATAAATGTGGAAGCAAAAGCTGGCCATGGGCCCCAACCCGATCTGGGGTATGACAGTATAACTCTAAGGATTGATATATAATTCCCAGGTACTCCATTTCTTAACAAACAATGCCATAATGCAGACCTATCAGATTTGACTGGGAGTCATGATCATAGTATATATATATATATATATATATATATATATATATATATATATATAGTGATTATGACGCTTGAGAATATTTATATCCTTAGTCTGTTTAAGTGGTGACCTCACGTACGTTTCTTTTTTGGTCGATGTCGTAATCTCAAGCGTACCAGTCATTGTAAATCAGAATACAAAGGCCCTGAATTGAGGCTTTATCAGACTTGTTATTTAAGTACAGTCTGAAAAGAAACGGGAAGAAATGTTTGGATGTTTACTGTGAAAACGAGAACGGACAACACTAAAGTGTATGACATTCTCCTCCACCGGGGAAAGTGGTAGTGGTGGAACATTGGAAGTAGTTTAACAATTATAAAATGTAGAGTAAAACAGGAATGTAATCAGGGATTCAATCTTCTCGACTTCGCAAAAATATGGTAGGGTTCGTTGTTATTGGGTAATGAGTTGTGTGATATTATCAACCACGTTTGAAGTATTTTGTTGAGTGTCATGCGGAACGATAGACTGTGGTGTATTGACTGACACATCTGAGTCAGAAGTACATTGGATTTTACAAGGAATGTATCTGTGGGAGGTCTGTGTTGAGGGTGCAAAGTAGAACTTTCGGGTTGTCCTGTCCTTGCTGGAGCTTACTGTCTAACTGAAAATGTCTCCTCTCGGCCACTGGGAAAACGTACTGGATAATTCTGTGGGCTGCATTCGACGAGCTCCACTTTATCTACCAGTGGATCGTACTTTGATGTGCGGGAAGTTCTCTTAACGAGAACTCTACCCGGAGTTGATAACCAAGTTGGCAAGGTGGTACCAGTGGCGGACTTGCGACAGTACGAAAATAAACGCTCGTGAGGGGTAGCGTTTGTGGATGTGCAGAGTAAGGACTGAACAGAATGGGAAGCATCAAGAAGAACAGTCACCGTGAGTGACAGGTAATCCTCTTGTCTTTAGTCCCGACAGAATAGTGCGCCATAGTGTCGCATTTAACCGTTCGACTTGCCCGCTTACCTGGGGATTGTAGTTAGCGATTTTGTTGGTTATGATTCCTTTTTCATGGCGGGAAGTTCGAAGCTCTGAAGATAAACAAGGAACCTCCGTCGGAATGGACAAATAATGGCATGCCAAAGATCGCAAACAACTTGCAGAGGCATTTGATGACAGTGGACGAGGAAACACCGGAGCATGCAAAGGCGAAGGGAAAGCGAGTACTCGTCAATGCAAGTGAGTAAATAGCGATTGCTGGAAACTGACGGCAGTGGTCCTTTAAAATCGATACTTAATCTTCCGAAAGGTTGCGTCGCTTTGATGAGGGAAGCATATGGTGGGTTGTAGAATCGAGGCTTGGTTTCTGCACAAGCTGGACATTGAGTCACCACGGATTTCAAATCTTGTAAGGAATACGGTAAGTTACGTGTCCTCACAGAGTACACAAGGCGTGTAATACCCGGGTGGCACAGAGAATTGTTGAGTTCCTTGAGACTCGGGCGACAAGCTATTGAGGAGCATTAAACTCGTGACAGGGTATCAGCCGCAAGGTTTTCTTTTCCGGGGCGGTAAACAACGTCACAGTTGAAACATAAAGTTCCATTCTCCATCGGAGAATCTTTTCACGATTGATCTTGCTGGGGTATTCTTTATTGTACATGAAAGCAGCTGATCTTTAATCGGTAATCAGTTTGAAATGATTTCCGAGGGGGCAATGACGCCGCTTTTTACGGGTCCACCTATAGCACACGCCTCCTTTTCAACCACGGACTGGTGCCTTTCAGATGAAGACGGTCCTTGAGAAGAAGGTGACTGGTTTGCCATCTTGATTGAGTGTGGCCGCGATTGCTACTTCGGAAGCATGTCTCCACTACAAGTGGTATGTCAGGTGCTACGACGGTGACGGCTGCAGTTTCGAGTTCGTCCTTTAGCGCACGGAACGATTTTGTAGCGGCAACAGGCAAGGGGAAGAATTCATTGTGAGTGAGAGGATATATCTTATCCGGGAACCGAGGAATCAAGCGTGAGTAGTACGCGAACAAACCAACGGCAGGTTGTTGAGACTTAGCGTCACTGGGTGGTTTCATTTCACACAGACACCGAAAACGATGCGGATTGGGTCTGATTGTTCCGTTCGAAACCTCGTAACCGAGCAGGCGGATCGTACGAGTCGCGGTGACGGTCTCATCGTCGTCCAGGATAATTTCATACTTCTCATCGGATTTTGGGAATTTCTCCAGGTTAGCATCGTATTCTGCAGCATCGTTACCACACATGGTGACATTGTCGACGTAGAAAAATGTATCTTTGAGGTATTCGTTGGCAATGAGATTATCCATGATGCGTTGGAAACAGGCGATGCCGTTAGTAACCCCGAATGGAATACGTGTAAATTGGTAAAGTCTGCCCCCCTTCGCTTCAAAAGCAGTGAACTTTTTGTCCTCATTCCTTATGGGTGCTTGATGGTAAGCACTCTTCAGATCCAGAGAACTGAAAACTTTGTACTGATCTATCTTCTGAACCATATCGCCAATCCGAGAGATCTGGTATGCGTCGAGATGCGTGGATCGATTAATCGTTTGACTATAGTCTACAACCGTTCTCTTTTTCTTATTTTCGTTGGTAGTGCCGAGTACCTGTGCCCTCCAGGGTGACTTTGAAGCTTCTATAATACCCTCCTCTAATAATTTACGGATTTCGGCGTTGATAAAAATTTGGTTCTCCGGTGACTGTTGACAAGACTGCGTTGCGAGAGGCTTGCAGTGCTGGTTTAGATGTTCAGAAAGCGATGGGGGATTGATGCGCATCGCCGAAAGTGCACCTACTGTCAAAGGAGGGTTGCGTCCATTGAAAGATATTTCGACACGTTCATTAAGTTCCAAGAAGTCATTACCTAAGAGTATATGAGAACAGAGATTGTCCAGAAGGGAGAGTTTTACCCGATCGTAGACACGTTTGTATTGAATTGTTCCGTACCAACATCCACGACTGATGCTCGAGAACTGAGTTGAAGCCATAGAGATTTTATTGAAACATGGTTGGACATTCCAGTGATATTTACGAGCGACGTCGGAAGACACGAAACTTTCTGAACTTCCAGTATCTACCAGGAGGTACGAGCGCTCACCGTTCACTGTGACATCAGTTGTAGCTCGCATCAGACAGTCAGGGACTGCAGCATTCAAGGTTGATGAAAGTAAAGCAGTAAGAGAGGTGTTTGCTGTCCCGGGTCGTTGACTAGAGCGACACATTTTCTGGAAATGGCCTGTTTTCCCACACTTATTGCACGTTGCTTCTCGAGCAGGACACTTGGTTCTGGGATGGGCGCATAGCCGCAGAAGAAACAGGTGGAGGTAGTAGCTGCCGAAGTGACAACTTCAGTTTTAGGGGAGTTTAGAGTTGATTCGGCGGTGTCGGTGGTTATGCTGCGGGTGGTAGGGGTTTCATCATTCTGATGTATTTTGGATTGGTTTCGAGCTGTTTCCAGCAACTTAGCTTGTTCCATGGTAGTTCGCAGGTCGAGTGTTCTTTGTTCAAGTAAACGCTGACGTATGTAACTGGAACGCATACCAGAGATGAAGGAGTCTCGCACTGCTTGATCACGGTGTTGATCCCCAATAACGGCCAGAGAGTTGCACTCTTTGGCTAGTGAAAGAAGTTTCTGCATAAACTGATCAAGGGCTTGACCTTCCTCCTGTTTGTACGTAGAAAGTAGATAGCGGGAGAATATTTCGTTTTTCGGCTGAACGTAAATTCCTTGTAAAACAGAGATGGTGGATTCAAACGTATCGCAACCAGCAATAAATTCGTACACTAGAAAGGACACATAGTTTATGAGTGTGTTAAGTTTATCTGGTTGATGAGACTCGGGTAAAACCTAGAAATTCGTGAATGTTCGGTACCAATGGGCCCACTGTCTCGAGGCATCAGGCATATGAGGTTCCGCTTCGAAACAGTCCGGTTTCAGAAAACGGTCCATTGTCGATAACAAGTCTGATAAATTTTTGTGATCTCAAGCGTACCAGTCATTGTAAATCAGAATACAAAGGCCCTGAATTGAGGCTTTATCAGACTTGTTATTTAAGTACAGTCTGAAAAGAAACGGGAAGAAATGTTTGGATGTTTACTGTGAAAACGAGAACGGACAACACTGAAGTATATGACATTCGATTTTGTCAATATTAGGTGATCATTGGTTACGGTTTAAGGGATGAATCCAATGGACTATAGACCCGCAGTGCAACGGGGAATAAGTTTAAAAACGTTCATGTAAAAATAAGTTTGTTGATTCTGTGCTTTTTTCATTATATATAGGGGTAAATCCGCTAGCCAGTGAAGGTACTGTAAGAGGAGTGCTGGCGTAACGTACACATCAAAACCAGTCCGTTAATTTTGTTTTTGAGTAAAGAAAGGTTGTAGGTTGGGTGGGAAGTCAAAAAGAGGTAGTATGTTTCATATTTTGTCAGTTCAGGAAAAAAAAAGGGAGATTGAAAGGTTTCGACATCTCGCGGCAAAAGCCTGATACGGATGATTGGCCGCCTTTGTCCAAGAATGGCGAGTATAGATCATGGAAAGGGGTCCGCCAAAAAAGCTCCGAAGAACAAAGGCCAAAATAATGATTGTAGAAAGGAGATGATGAACTAGCGGATTCGAGCTTTGTAAAATTGGAGAAAGTTAGCCGAAAAAATGTCTAGCTCGGAATAGAAAAGCAACTTTGCACGCATCACTAGAAGGAAGCTTAGATATAAAGGGGGACCACCACAGTGAAGAAGTTGGGTATAAACCAAGAAGAAACAGCGTCTGTAGAGTGCAATGCATTGAATCAACAGATGATTGCGGGAGGACGATTTATGTTTAAATAGTACTGAAAAATGGAAGTTTTGAAAGCATTGAAATCAACATGATCATGGGAGCCCCATGAAAAGATGTGTTGTAGGTCAGAATCCATCGAAACATTGATAACACTACTATAGCAATCGATATTAGTGGCTGTAATAAGTTACCCATGAGCCTTCAGCAACAACCGTAGAATAAGAACTTCGCCTGGAGATAAGGCTGCAACCAACTTGTGAGTTGTACGTATAGCTGAGAATAAAATGTGGCAGCAAGAAGAATATGTAAAAAGCAAGCAACGAACAACAACAAACAATGGGAAACCAGTTCACAACGGTGGTGGCATTGCGGGAGGTGTACTACAAAAAGGAACGATGTAGGGTGAAATCATCGGCGAAAGCGTGGGTTAGGTTACAGGTTTTAGAAAAATCACTCCTGAATAGAAGAGGGTAGGTGCAACTACGGGACCTTGGGAAACACCAGAATTTACGAAGGATGGCTGGGATAGAACCCCATCGGCTCGGACGAAAATGGTTCGCCTGCGGAGGAAACTTGATGTTCACAATACAAGAGCCGGAAGAAACCCGAACGTTGGCATTTTTGTCAGTAGACCTTCGTTCCAGACTCAGTTTAGTCTCTGAGATATCGGATGAGACCAAGTGTGATTCTCCATTTTTATGGAGTACAATCGACCAAGAGTGTGAGATGGAACCTAGCAGGTCATCCGTGGAATGACGAAGTCGGAAGGCTTATTGGTGGTCACGTAGCAGTCTTTTTTCGTTCGAGGAACACTCGCAATTGGTCGGATATGATAGGTTGGAAAACTCGAAATCGCAGATTTGAGTGAGATTGGGCAATAGTCATTGGAATGGGAGAGGTCGCCGCTTTCGGGAATGGCGAAAACCACGGTGTGTTTCCAGGGGTTTGGAAAAGTACAAAAATGGAGCGGGAGATAGAACAGCTGGTATAAAAAGCAGTCATCTCCGAACCACATTTTAAGGACGATGGGTGGAATACCACCCGTGCCAAGCGGTTTGTCTGCGTTCATATTTGAATCTTCCTAATGGTAATACATGGTAGAAGACTGGGGTTATAGGAGTACGAAGAAGCCTGGGGGATGGAGAAATCGAATGGGGTGGAATTAAAGACAAAGCGGGAAGCGAAGACAGCTTTCTCTTGTGATTCGTATACGAGATCACGAGGAATTACGAAAGAATAGCTGTGTTAAGCGCAGTTTGTTTGTGATCCCGGCATACGCCGCAGCAGGCTGCAGCTGTGACACGCATAAGAATGAGTTCTACAATGAACTCGCCACTCTCTTTCGCAGGAACAAAAGCTCTGACATTGTAGTGCTAGCTGGTGATTTTAATGCACAAGTTTGTAAAATTAGTGTGTCAGAAGCTAGTTCATGTGGGCGTTGTGCCTTACCTGTTCAGCGCACAGATAACGAGGATAGGCTTTTCCACTTTTGTGCAGACAATCGGTTATTCCTGTTTAGTACAAATTTCCAATACAGTTCACGTCATGTAGCGACATGACACTCTAACGCTACAAGTGCTCTGAGCCAGGTTGATCATATCGCAGTAAGCTACCGGTGGCACAGTTCTATTCAGAACTGTAGATCCTACTAGTCCACGTACGTAGAGTCGGAACATTCATTAGTTTTAATGCGATTAGCTTTCCAGCCCCATGGTCATCGATGCAAACCACAAACCCGGCTAGCCGTGCAGCGTTTGTCTGATCCAGAGGTTCGCACCAGTTATGAATAGAAATTAGCATATTGGCTAGGATCTACGACGAACAGTATTATAGATGAGCATTGGGCTCATATCCAGCAGGTGACGCACGTGACAACAGGTTTTGCCTGCGGTCTTTGATTTGGTGTCCAGCAAAGACATTGGATTTCTCAGCAGTCGGACAGTCTAATGGAGCAATAACGTCAGCGCTCGGACTTTTAGGAGATGAATATGATACGAAGACATTTACAAAGGGGAATTCTGAAAAGCCTTAAGAAGAATCGCGAAAATCGGTGGGTCCAGGTAGCCGAAGAAATTGAAGTAGTTGCTTCAGGTAGCAGTCAAAGACTGATTGAACATGTTCGCGACACCGGTGGACGGCGAACCCTGGTCAGTGAAACCATATGTGGCAGAAATAGAGAGCCTGTTCACGGCAAACGGCAAAGACTTGACCGTTGGGCCGAATACTCCAAGGAGCAGTTTAACTGGCCACGCGCTGATGTTACTGCGACGTCAACAACTGTGATTCCTTGAGGAGCACCAACTGAGCCCCTATCGGAAGTGGAAATAGATTCATGCATTTGATTGCTAAATCAAGGGAAAGCGGCCGGTCCTGACGAACTCCCTCCAGTTCTTTTCAAAATGGGTGGTGATGTGCTGATGAAATCACTTACTACCTTGATCCGTAACGTTTGGAACGAGGAGTGCATTCCGTTATTATGAAGCGGGTCATTATACCCATCTTCAAGAAGGGAATACGCAGTGACTGTAGTAACCATCGTGGGATTAGCTCAATTCCGATAGTCACCAAGGTATTAGTCCCGATTTTGCTGCGCCGTCTTGCACAGGCTCGAGAGAGGAAACCCCGCAAACAGCAGACCGGATTCCGCCCAGGTCAAGGACGCATCGATCAGACTTTTACTCCTCGTCAATTACTTGAGACATGCCACACACACCGTCGACCGACAATTACGTTTTTCCTCGACCTGAAAGACGCCTTCGATTCAGTTGACTGAATAACACTATTTAATGCTGTTCACCGAAAAGGTATGCCACAAAAGTTCGTGAATCTACTGAGAACATTGTGCTCTCATACATGTGGCCGAGTATAGGTCTACAGTGAACTAACCAGCGCATTGGAAACGACAAGCGGTGTTCGACAGGGATGTCCCATTTATCCATTCCTGTTGAACTTCTTTATCACCTAGATAGTGGAAGGTGCCTTGCAAAACCCCCAGGATGTAGGCGTTGAACTTGGAAATAGTGGGAAGCTGTGTGACCTAGATTACGCGGACGACCTTGTCTACTTGTTCGAATCCACGGAACATGCTCAACGTGCACTAGATAGTTTCTCAAGAGCTGTAGCTCCATTCGGCATGCGCTTTGGCCTTCAAAGTGCAAGACTGTACGTCAACGATTTCGAGTTTGATGCTCGATGAGGAGATGCTGGCAGTTGTCGACCACTTCACCTACCTCGGTAGCAGCGTGACGACGGATGGGAGCACAGTAGTAGAGGTGAGCACGCGTATTTCCAAGACTCGGGCGGCGTACGCTGGACTGAAGCATTTGTGGCGGTGATATAACATTTCGTTTGAAGTTGGAAGGTTGTGTGTACTGTGCCGCAGTGCGTTCAGTTTTGTTGTATAGTTGCGAGACTTGAGGTCTGCGTGTGGAAGATATTCTTCGTCTTGTGGTTTTCGATCATCGGTGTTTGTGTAGTATTGCTAATATTGGATGGAATGAATGAGTAAACAATGCTGAGGTCAGAAATCGAGTATTAGGTACTAATTCAGAGAATTTTCTGTCACAGCGTATCCAGCTTAGTAAACTTTGTTCGTTGGGGCACGCGTTATGTAGGGCAAACACACGTCTACCATACCGTGCTCTGTTTTCCATTCCTTCTTAGGAGTTGAATAAACCACGTGGAGGTCAACAGATGACATGGCAACGTGAAATGAGAAAATGTACAGCGAACTTAGGAAAAGTAGGTGCCTCACGTGTTCGTGGTTGGGGTCCAAAAGATCCGTCAACCAGTTGGTTGGAGACACTGGAATATATGACGGCGAACCGTGAACGTTGACGATGGTGTTGTCATTTTCTGTCTAATCAGAATGACTAATCAATGTGTGTTTGTACAGTCAGACTGTGTATTCCGTGTGTTGGCAACTAGGGCATTCCTTCGTTTTCCCTCCCGTGTAGATCCACTCCCTATCTATCTTGTATATTCATACTTTCTAATTCAACGTGCAGCATGGTGAGAAAGGCAGTGGTCAGTGGGACTTGAAGTGCTGTTTAACGCTGTACGCTGATGATATTGATGATGATGATGATTCGATCGAATAATTATGGTAATGGAATGTATTATTTGGTTGTATGTTCAGCCCCATAAAAAAGGTAAAATTTATTCATTCCCATATTTATATTCATATTTCTTCGCAGTGTTAGTAGAAAATGGCGATAATAACGTATCAACATTGTTGAGGTTAGGTTCAGGGTTTCGGAATCCTGGGCTCAGTCGCTGTAGCTAGTGTTTAGCCCCAACAAGTTAAGGTGGTTGGGGCATGTGTCAAACATAATCACTGGTTGACTTCCTCGGTGTACGTTATACTCTGAGGCGGGTAGTATTTAGAGAGTGAGTCGAGTTGGTCAGACAGTTACATGACAAAAAGGTAGTTTCAGTTCAGTCTAGTTTATTCGACCTTGCACTTCTGTGCTCTGGTTTCGGTTGCTACCTTCCAGGATCGTCCAGTAAAGGGAAAAAAGAATAGAACCACAGTGATAAAGATCCAAAAGGTCAAAGTATCGGGCGGAAATCAAGAGGACAAGGAAAGAGTCCGAATGCAACTACGCCACTGACCGCGACACCTAGCTATTTCACTTAATGTCTCCAACCATTTAGTAGGCGGATCACGCGGACCCCAACCTGGAAGTCTAAAACGTCCTACTCGGCCAAGCCCACTGGTCAGCGTTTTCATACCTTTTTGCCATGTCATGGACTGACCACCTCGACCTACCTTCCAATCACCACCTGCCTCAGAGAACAGCGTACACCGAGGAAGGCATATGTAACACATGTCCCAACCACCTTAACCTGTTTAGATTCAGCACTTAATCCAGAGACTGACCTCTGATTCCCAACATCTTGCGCCGAACCTCAGCATTGCTGATGCGGTGTTCCCACCATACTTGGTCAGTGCTGCGGAGACATTGGTGCTCGAACACCGACAGCCTTCGCCTATCTTCTGCCCTCAACGGCTATGTTTCTGAACCGTATAAAAGAACGGACCTAACCACCACAGTGTACACTCTACCCTTAACAGACAATCGGATATCACGCCACAAATGACGGAGGTTGGCAAAAGCCAAACGCGCCTTCTGTATACGCAATGACACTTCATCCGTTATCTGTCCACCTGGTGAGATGTAACTTTCCAGTTAACGCAATTTATCCACTTCAGCTAAAGCTTCTCCAGCCAACACAAGGTTTGATGTTGAGCCAACCCAGTCCTGAAGCAGCATTTTACACTTTGAAGGTGCAAAACGCATCCCAAACATTGCTACACTGTTGTTTCGACTATCTGAAAGAGCTTGCAACTTACCTGGATCTTCATTCAGAAGAACAATATCGTGCGCATATTCCAAGTTAGACAGTTTACTGTCTGAGCAAAGATCGATGCCGCTATTCTCACACGAAGATAGGGCTATCTCAAGAATCAATTCAACTACAAAATTGAAGAATAAGGGTGAAAGAGGGCAACCCTGATGAACACCACTTTCCACCGTGAACCCGGGGAAAAGATCGCCGTAAGCGCGAACTCGGCTTCGGCTGTTCACATACAAGCATTGGAAAAGAGAAATAAACTTCTCTGGCACACTCAATGAGAGGCAGCGCCAGAGAACTGTACAGTCGACTGAGTCGAACGCCGCTTTCAGATCAAGAAAGACACAGATTGTGGGCCCACGAAAGATGTGTCTATGCTCTAAGGTTTGTCAAAAAGTGAAGATGTGGTCGACACAACCACGACCGGGTCTGAAACCGGCTTGATTCCCACGCGTACACATTTCGCGGGCACTGGATAATCGGTGGAGAAGAAGACCGGTAAGCAGTTTAGACGAGATACTTACCAGGCTAATTCCTCTGTGGTTTTCACAAGAGGATCTGTCACCTTTCTTGTAAATCGGCATAATCACCGAATCACACCATCCCCTCGGAATCTGCTCACTTTCCGAAACCAAAGCTTCGCCTCCATCCTTGAAAAAGATGGAGACAACCCATCTGGTTCAGCGGCTTTATACCTTTTCAAGTTACCTATCTCCCGCATAATCTCCATCTCTGATGGAGGGCTGATATCCACCTGCATTGTTTCTCTGACAGGTATATTTGGAAGGTCCACCATCGGATTCCTTAAATAACTCACTTACACCAGGCTTCCGTGGACCGGTACTTCTAATCAAACGGAAAAGGTTGTGAGTATTGCCAATGGACACACTCTTTTCCATTTCCTTATATTTCGCAACCCATCACTGCTCACGGTCATTCCTCAGGGTCTTAGTCAGTTGGTATCTCAGGGAATTACGCACTTCATTGAATGTGGCATCCGGAGGGACGGATATGCCAGCGTCCAGCAGAGCAACTGATGTCGAAGATATCAATTGTTTGTGAGACCGACTTGAATCAGAGTCCTGAGTGGCATTTGAAGCGGCATACAAGCCTTCCTTGATCTGTTGCCAGCGTTCATTTGGGTCCTGAACATCTGGCTGCATCGAAAACTGCGTAGCCAGCTCCATCTGGAAACTGTGTCGCTGGTTATTGTCTAAGAGCAACTGCGCAGGACGCGTGGCATTTACTCTGGTGCGACCACAGATGAGACGTAAACGGAAGCGAGCACGTATCAAGGCGTGGTCTAAGTCCACAGGCGTAGACCAAAATGAACGGCAATCTTCAGTTGATCCACGCCAGCGGTGACCGATCACAATATGGTCGACGTGAGTCCAACGTTGTGATGACGAAGGAGGACGCCATGTGAGTTTATGTCGCTTATAGCAAAAGTTCGTACTTGCTAGAAACAATCTGTGATCAGAACATAGCTGAATGAGACGATCGCCGTTATCGGTACGATCGGCTGGGATAGCAAATGGGCTTCCAGTGTGCCTTTCGGAATCTCCCAGACGGCCAGTTTGGGCGTTGAAATCCCCAGCAGTGACCACCACGTCCTTTGAACGTGCGCTTCGGAGTAGCTGAGAAAATCCTGGTAGAATTCATCCTTGGCCTCAGAGGAGCTGCAGTCAGTGGGTGCATACACGGGCACGACGAACTAATATCGGCGCTTCAGTTTGCTGTTGACACGAAAAGACCCGTGCAATCGAACTGCACAAAAACGACTGCTGACTGGAATCCAGTTCAGCAGTGCACGCTTTGCTTTCATGTTCAAAGTAATCCCAACGCCGGCCTGACCACGAGCTCTAGACACCGAATCACCCGACGCGCGAAGAGTGAAGCGAGAGGCTGAGGTTGTATCTGGGGTTCGAAGAGTTATCACAGAAGTGGGGTCTTTTATGCGTGTTTCGGAGACACGGCATACATCTATTTTGAAAGTGTCCAGAGTTCTAGCGAGGGCAGCCTGTTTCCCTATCTGATATAGTGTGCCGACGGCAAAGGAAGCCAAGTGAAGTGAACACTTAGGCTTAAAAAGTGCATCTGATTTACACCCAACTCCTGAACTACTTCTTTCATCAGAGCCTCAATTACCCGTGGCGTTTTGCATCGACCTTAAAAGAGGGAAAATTGGTAAGGCCCTTTACAGGGAAGATACTGGAGGTTTCTGGGCCAATCATACTTCGTGGCTGCCCACACCGCAGAAGGGGTTTCTCTTTGTGAACCCTAACCGGAGACTTTGACTCAGTAGTCTGACCCACAAGGCAGTGGGGCGTTAACCCAGCACGGGAACGTGACCGAAGAACCTGTGAAGGAACTTCTTCTGATCTGTCACATGAGACCTGATCACTGCGTCCGTTCTGTCTTGTCTTCGCTGGTGCTTTGTCATCGATCCGCTTTTCGGATTCAGTCATTAGCCCCATGCACCCAATGGAGCACGCGGAACGTGGACGGGGCACCATCCTTTGAGCCGGGGGCTGCCCAGCTTAGGCGGGCGATAGCTGCCCAATAAAGTGCGATCACTTCTCCTACCGTTGAGAGAAACCCCAGGTACTCCACTCCTACGTCCATCTAGTGGAGGTTTTGAGACCGGTAAATTGCTTCTCTTCGTATTTTTTCACTGGAGTGACTTCTCCAGGAACATAATGAATAGAACCAGATGTTACCCATCAACTGGTTCTGAGACTGGACTTCATCTGGTCTCCACCCATTGCCCTGTCAGGCATAATTGTATCTCCGGCTTAAGAAAGCCGGAAGCTCTTTGGGTCATGGAGGCACGCAAGCCGTCACACCACGCTAAGGTGCAGCCTCGTCGTGATGGGACGAAAAGGTATGCAAACCTTAGTCAGTTGACTGGGTCATATAGTGCGTGTTAGGTTTCCGGGTTTGGGGTTCACGAGATCCGATCGCCAAAATGTTGCGTGCATTATGCGACATGGCTAGATACCGCGGTAATTAGGGGGGTTGTATTCAAGTTCTTTCTTTGCATGATTCCTTATATCTTTTTCTGTGTGCTTTTTCGTTATACTTCGATCCGTTTTACTCTCGACTAGATGATGCAGCGGGGTAACAACTTAAACCAGGGCACAAAAGTGCGACGTCTAGTCGTTGGAAGAACTGACCTGAACCGGTATCTACATTTACGCTTTATTCTGTTGCTAGGTAGATTACAAGTAGATAAGACACCCTGATAGTAACTGCTCTAAAATGATAGCACTTCCGGACACTGAAGTTGGTTTTATGAATTCAGAGCTAGCGTTTTGTGCTTCCATTTTTCTGTTCGGTTAGTCCAGACTTGAGCTGCAGTCCTCTTGGTTTTTTTCAGTTACGGGCAAATATTCTCAGGTTGTCAGCAGATTATGTTCGTCTTCTCGCTCGCGAGCAACAAGATACCGCAGACGGTCCATATCGTTCTTTAGGGACGAACTATAGTAAGCAAATTGTGCCAATAAATGTATTTTTGAATTGCCAGTTGTGGGACATTTTGACTGTTTCGTACTCTTGGGAAAAATCTGTTTGCGCATAGGGATAAATTTTATGCCGACAGTAACTTCATTTCACCATTTTGATAAAAATTCACTTTTTTGTCCTTTACTGAATATTAATGGTGATGGTACATGAGATCAGAGGATTGTCAATCTGTGCTCTCTATCGAAGATGTGAAAGAAAACCACTTACAAGTAAATATATTATCTCCTTCCGGTTTTTTAATCCCTAAAGAGCGTTGTGAAGGTCGTCCAACTCTCTTGAAGGATATTTGACGATGAGGTGCCATATTGTCAAGAAAAGTGATGCGTTTGACATCGCACACAGCCGTTTAAATGGAGACAAGCATTATCCCGGTTGCTTTGGTATTGCCTTGCCTAGCCTTCTTAGGTTACAATTTTTTCGCTTTAAAAATCACTGAGGGAACCAATCAGTCAGTTCCGGCTGCAAGGGAACATAACAAAACACAACTGGTGAAGAAGTCTGCACTGCACACAGTTCTGCTCAAGGATCGCGAATTTAATATTTTTACGTGCTTATGCATGAGTGCAGTGGTTGAGGTGTACTCCATAACCTGAAAGGCCCATTGCATTATTAGGAACAGCCGTCAACTAAACTGTGAGACTCAGAGTGGAGAACCACATACGGTACCGATATTCCGGGCTTAGTAATGAGCCACCACGGTGAATTCCCGCAAGCTGTTCCATCTCATCCGAGTTGCCGGTAAGGAACCACTTGATGTTAATAAAACGGTCTGTTCGTCAACTTAAAACAATCGGCGTTATCTCTAACACCGCGCATTGCCCTTTAAGACAGTTTACGCGACGTCTAGTGCCAGTTTTATCGGCAACTATTTCGGCACGCGTCCCGTTTTTTTCTATTTACACTTAAAGCAAATTAAAGCGTAACATGTAAATTCCAAAATCAGAAGATACCGTAAAAGTTGGTTGTGGGGTAATATTCACGTTAGAACCAGTTTATTGATCTTGCTTTTGAAGAGAGAAAGATTGTAAGTGGGTGGGGAAACAGACAGAGGGAGAGTGTTCCATAAAATAACAGTCCGGGGGAAGAAAGAAGACTAAAAGATAGAGGTACGACATCTAGCAACAGAAACTTGAGAAGGATGACTAATTACCTGGGTGTGTGATGTTCGGGAAGAAGTTTTGGGAGGAGAAAGTGCCAAAGCAAGCTCAGAAGAACAAAATGCAGAATAGCACCGGTAGAAGAGAGAGAACGAAGCAACAGTCCGACCATGGGCTAGTGACTGCAGATCGGAGGTTAAAGAAGGGTCGTCAATTAGCCGGATGGCCTTACGTTGGACCCGATCAAGGAGGGGAAGAGAGGTAGACGAAGCTCCACCCCACACGTGACTTCAGTATTCAAGTACTGGGCGGATTTTAGCTTTGTATAGCAGAAGATGAGCTTGTGTGAAGAAGCGTCTGGCGCGAAGCAGGAAATTAACTTTGCGCGCAGCACGAGAGGCGAGCTGAGATATGGAAAGTGACCTGCACATAGAAGTTTTATATAAACCAAGAAGAGAGACAGAATCTGTGGAAGGCAGCACAGTTGAATCAAGGGATAAATGAAGGGAGAATGAATGATGTTTCAAGGAAATTGAGAGAAGAGAAGTTTTGGAAGCATTAAATGCAACATGATTGTGGGATTCCCAGGAGGAGATGTGTTCGAGATATGACTCTAAAGACGCACTGATTGCACTGCGGTCACAGTCGATGTTGGTGTTGGCATGGCGGGGAGTGCAGTAAGGAAGGGAAAAATGAAGAGTGGCGTCTTTGGCAGAGGAACAGATTGGGTTAGAAGCAGTGGATAAAAGATCATTAATAAATAGAAGAAACTAGGTGAATACAAGTACTGAACCTTGGGGAACACCAGCATTTACAGGAAGTAGCTGGGACAGTACCCCATGAAATCGGACGGAAATGGTTCGCTTCCTGAGAACACTTGATGTCCACGATGCGAAAGCGGAGGAGGACGCGAATGTGGGCAGTTTCGCCAGAGGACCTTCGTGCCAATCTCGGTCAAAGGCTTTAGAGATATCGAACTAGACCATGTGTGTTTCGCCTTGGTTGTCGAGTGCAGCTGACCAGGAGTATAAGACGAGAACCAGAATATCACCGGTGGGACGGCGAGGTCGGAATCCATATTGGCGATCACTCAGTAGTCCTTAGCGTTCGAGAAACGCACACAGTTGTTTGGAGATGACAGTTTCAAATACTTTCGAAATAATAGATGTGAGGGAAATAGGACGACAGTTATTCGGGTCGGGAAAGTCACCGCATTTGGGAACAGGTAAAATCACGGCGTGTTTCCAGGGAATCGGAAAAGTAGAAAGTTGGAGAGAGAGAGAGAGGCAGAAAAGACGACGTAAGAGAGAGGCCAATTCAGGGGCATACATCTTAAGGACGATGGGTGGTAAACCGTCCGGACCGAGTGGCTTGTATACGTCCAGAGAACAGCGCTTGGCGGATTTTCCCAGTGTTAAAATGAGGTGGAAAATGTGAGACAGAGAGAAGAGAAGGAACTGGAGGAGTAGGATAAGTGGATATGGTGGAGTTGAAGGCAAACAAGGAAGCGAAAACCTCAGCTTTCTCGTATGGTTCACAAACAAGATCACTAGAGGAATTACAGATCGGAGGGAAGCTGGAAGGGCAAAAATTGCGGGAGAATGCTTTGGCAAGGGACCAAAATGTTCAGCTGCCGGTGGCAGATGAGAGTAAGCGTTCGGCTTTCCAACAGACGAAGCGTTCTTTGGATCTCTATGGTTGACGAGCATCTGTTCCTGGCTTGCACAAAGCGGCGGTGGTAGTCGGCAGTGGGCGAGCGGCGCTAGTGACGAAGTGTTGCACGCTTTAAGCGTACAGAACGATCAAATACGTGGTTGAACCACTCAGGGGATTCGGGTTTGCCGGGTTTGGAAATGTGCGGAATAAAATGTTGGATGCCTTGAAGAACAATGTCAGTCGAATTAGAAATGGAAACGTCTGAAATAAAACAGCTATCATTCCAAGGATAGTAGGCTAGGAAATCGCGGAAACCATCCCAGTTGGTTCAACTGTAGCGCCAATATATGTGTCTCGAGGTAGGTGGAGGACCGGGGCGAGTAAAATTGATGGGACAGGAAATAATACAGTGATCAGGTGAGCCAAGTAGAGGAAGAGCAGAGATGCCTGAGAACAGAGAAGGAACAGAAGTGAGAATAAGATCAAGGGCATGTGCACGATTGCCAACTCGATCGGGAATACGTGTGGGGAGGTCAACAAATCGGTGCAGGTTGTTGGCCACGGCAAAATGTTCGGCTGCGCGCCCCAGAGCCGAAGTGTCCGATGAACGAGTCAACCAATCTGGATTGTGAACATTAAAATCTCCTGAGATGGTGATATGGCAGTTGGAATCCGTAACAAACAAGTGCTTAGTGTTCAAAGATAAGAAATCCAAGATCGGTGGGTCGCTACATTTAGACACACGGTAAAGAACACAAAAGTAGTGATTAAAATAAGGAAGTCGGAGCTTCAGCCACATCAACTGAAATTCACAACCGAAAAAGTCAAGATTCTGGATTCTGGGAATGGCAACTGACTGGTAGACAAAGACACAGACACCAGCTTCGGATGAAAAAGAAGAGTGAAAGGTATAGCTGGGAAATTGAAGGTAGGTGGTGTCTGGTGAGTGGGAGATTTGATTTTCGGTCAAAAATAGGGCAAGAGGAAAGTATTGGATAAATTGGTGTGCAGAATCGATATTATGGTTCATTCTGCAAATGTTAGTGACGGTGATGAGTTCATGCTTGATTTTCGAGTGAGCACAGCGAGCTAGAGATCTAGTGCGTGTATGATTGTATATTTTCATGATTCATAATGTGAAGGAAACCGGCAACCATGATCCTGAGACCTAAAGTGACAAACCACATAAGGCCTCAACGGTCTGTTTAGACAGATCCATCTACTGGAGCGAAGGTTTCTAAGAAAATCCGAGCCACAGAACGTCATAAAATCAAAGGCTTCAATCGTCATCGCCCAGCGTTATTTAGAAAAGTCGGAACAAGGCCTGTTGTGGAAATTTGAATTCTTTTCTCCAAGGTTTGAACTTCTAAGCGGGCCCCGTCGTCGTAGACTGAGTCGATCGTTGTTTCCATCCTCAAGAAAAGCTTGCACAATGACTGCTTCCACCTTGGAAATTCAAGCCTGATCCAAATTGGAGCTAGTGGCGTCCGTAAGGAGCACAAAATTACTAGTGCTTTTATTTATTGCCCCCTAACATATTTTGCAAACACATTAGTGAATAATAGTAACCAAATGCCAAGTAAAGTTGTTTTTGGCGAAGCATTTTCATGCGATCTTTTCCGTGTTGCGTGGCTGATCGAACCACCTCGTGCTTGTCTGTTGACCAGTATTGTTTACTAGATAGACAGAACGAAGTTGTTGATTTTGTGTTTCGTCTCATTTTCCACTATCGTAAGGTTGGACCGTACTGGTTTACTTTCTGTGAAATTGCTCTTGTGGATAGCAAAACCCCTGTTCTTTGTTTACAGACATGAAAAAGACCATGGCAGTGTTACTGAATGAAATGAACATTCGAGTTGAACAATTGGACGCCCAAGTTAAAGAACTATCTGCTCGGGTTACAGGCTCAGGTACCGAAAGTAGATCATTGTCCCCCTCGCAATCGCAGCGGCGCCTGCATCAAATTGGTGGGGTAACTGAAGGAATTGTGGATTTTGTCTGTACGTGGTTCGTCCATCTATCCATGTGTTCCGTCCTCTTCCTTTTTGCCGAGAAGCAATAACAGAATTCACCGAATTAAAAAAATGCAAGACAAATGCTTTTCAAACACCAAGTTAAATCACGCCATTTGTTTGCGTTACAATAACTAATGAAAAGAGAGTCACCATTGACCAACATTAAGCGGTCTCTGCGACCAATCTGTGAGGTTATGGTTTCCACACATCTAACTTGTCTAACCGAGGATTCTTTGAGTACTGTCAACTACAAACCACAAACCTAGATACTCTGATTTCGTTTAATATATCTTCGGTATAATTCAATCGGGAGCAATAATTCGGAGTGCGTAAAGCGAGTCGACAGAACGAAATGAGTCACAGAGAGAAAAACTGCGACTGCAACTGTTTGATTATTTGTAACATTCAGCTGTGCCACCTAATATCTCCTACCATATATTAGATTTTTCGGACCCTACCCAGAAAACCAAACTCTAATGGCCTCGGTTTTTATGTTTTGAATGCCGTGCCGTGAATTGGCCGTTTATAGAGACGTGCATGGTACCTGTTGCAGTCGGTGCAACTTGTTTAGATTAAATGCCTTATCCAGCTACAGACCTTGAATAGACTACGCAGTGCACATACCGTTAATATGATCGAATGATTATCTCACTAGATTCGAGTAGTGCTTCGAAGGACAATCACCGATAATCGTGACATTGTCTATCCCAACGAATAAATAGTGTAAGCCTGTAGCAAACCAGACTATCCTGGTGTGACGTACATTCACCCATTAAATGACGGAAGAAATGTTCCGTTGATTGGTACAGATGCTCACACGCGCATAAATTACCAGGTAGTTTGAACTAGCATTCTTGTCGGCATCAAATCATTGAACAGCACTGTGATCACTGCGGGAAAATCCGGTTCATGTGCAGGAAGTATACTTATTTATTCGGCCAACTTATGACATCACTTATGCACACGGTCACTGCGATCACGCTCACCCATCGTCCGTCACAGAACGATGCACCTAACAGCAAAACAGAGCATTGGTGTAGACCGCACGTACTGAGCACTGCTGGTTGTAATCAATTTGTAATTGCCAAACTTTCACCCGGATTACCGGCATTTTATTGTCTGTGCTTGATTGTTTTGCGTTCAGTGGACGTGTCTCTGCCAGTAGGAGATGACCATATTTGTGATGGCTATTTTTCTACTTATATCAGGCCATGTCCTTATCGAACTAGCAGCTCGTAGAATTTGTTGTTGGTACAGTGAGCCTGGATCTTAATTGATGGAACATCCACTTGTAATTTTGGCCCTTGAAAGTCCAACGCAGTGGGCCAGAATCGAACTGGCGACCTTCCACTTACAGGATATTGACTTGCATTATTCGCACCCGACCGGCTGTATCGCGATAGCTTAGCTAGTAAGGAATTTTGCCGATATGCGGAAGGTCACTGGTTCGATTTAGGCTCTTAGTGTTGAATTTTTGGATGCGGAAAATGTGAGTGGATTTTCCGTTACATAATAACTTCAAAATGACCCATTTTATGGTCACATGCCTAATGCTCTCTCTCTCTGTATGTGTATGACGTTTCCCATTTTAGCATCATGCTTAGGTGTTAACGTTTTTGGAGTCACGCGATACATAGAAACAGAGATGCATTGTGCATATCATTACCGATCAGTTATTGCCGGTGTTCTACATCATTAAGTTCAACTTTGATCATCGAAACAAGCCACGGTTTACCTTTAATCGTACCGTTTTTTGCATGAGGTCGTTTGGATAATAAACCTCTCTCGTGTAAGTTTTTCCATCTACCATTTCCCCCCCCCCTCTCGCTCTATTGGCATTTTGAGCACAGACATTGAATACAAAACACAGTTATACTCACACTCAGATAGCATAGCTCTATTATTTCTTCAATGACCGGATTGCATGTTTTTAAACAAAACACCAACTACATTTGAATGAAATGATTTTTGTAATGTTCTCATTCCCATCATAACATTTTTAAGGCTCTGTTTACAAGATTTGCCTTCGACGTACGATATTTACGCGCTTCAGTGTACCTCGTGTCATAGTTTTATTTTACACATCTATGAACAAAGGAGAATTCTGTTCTCGAATAACTTGTTTTTTCGATCATAAGGCATCTACGAACCGTTGAAGTTTTGCCCCGTCTTGGGTGTTTCTTGTTCATTGTTTGGTTTCCATTCCGAAATAAGTCGATACTTCTGATACATACCACGTAGTGTAAACAGACGCACGTATGATTTATTACTCGTAATTTGGTAATATTTTTTGTTAAGTGGATCTAAATTCAAAAATCTGACCATGGGATTCGAACACGCTTACGGGTGCTACCCACTCTTTAATACTCTATGAGATGAGCTGTGAAGTCAAAAAGAGGGATTCGCAAATAGATCACGCTGGTTATTCGCCCAAATTACATTTTCACAGAGCATCCACCACCCTCAACTCTTAATTTGACTGTCTGCGGCGGGATTTCCCTCGTAGTATAGGAAAACTGATGATCTTCTTCGGGGGATTGCACGTGTTTGATCTGTAATGACAAAAGCAAAGAAAACTCCATGAATCCAAATCCCAATACGTGTTTTTGATGTAAGCGGTGTCTACAGATGGTTGGACGAAGTTTCTCGGAATCGGTTCGCGGTTATTGTCGCTCATCATGCGTATCCGGTACTGCTCTGTCCGCCTATTCCTTCTGATAAATTCCGTAGTTGATTTTTCTCAACAATCTAATTTGTGCATCAGGAGTGTGAGGGGATACTCCTCCTGGAAGAGTCCATTGGGGAACCACAACGGTGATTCGCTCCTTGTTCTACGTTGGTTAGTTGCAGCCGCCCTCGAGAACGACTACAGGGCAGTCGCGAGTTGGAATTTTTTGATGTAGGTAGTATCTAGCGATGGGTGGTGAACTCTGCTAAGAGGAGCATCCACCCACACACCTGGTGTATAGTTTGGATCGTTGTGAAAAGCTCAGTGAGTGTCTCATTGGGTTCCCACACTTACATACCAGTAAAGCGGCTCATAGCCTGACTCTGCATCAACCGGTGTGCAGCTGTTGAATACATGAGCGCCTTTGATTGAGAAGTTCGGTTTTGCAGATTGGACACATGGCAAATGGCGAAAGTTGTTAACCTCGATGAGTGTAATCGCTAGAAAATTTCTCATCAAGCTCATATATCTGCTTACGCTACTCAGTCTGGAAGAGGTAGTTGACTAATATTAGATTTCTGTCTGGTTATTTAATTCAGTCAGCTGCTGTTTGTCTCTGATTGATGTTTTTTTCCGAGTTTGTGCTTTAGTAATGATGATAATAATTTCAGCACTATTTTTTCTCTTCCTGAGGGAATTTCGTATACTAGATATTTGGGGACACTGAGATCAGGTTCCGGTCTACATTGCATGTGGTTGCCATTGTCTGTTTTCATGAATCCCTATCATATTCAGCGTTGCACATAAGATGACTACCAACATTAAAGAAAAACATGCGTTATACTGGTTGTTGCCCACGATGTTAATTTTAGCGTTGGTGGTGAGGGTGGAAATCGGTTAAGCCCAGTAAATACTACCGTACACCATTCCATTGTCCACCATATTTTCCTGGTGTTTTGTATTACTGGTACTTACCCCCCCCCCTTTTATCACATAACAATAATAGTATATTTCAGGAGGGGGATTGCACCCAATTAGGAGCTACCAGTTGAGAAGGCGACCGGTGGTGGCGCGAGGACTCGAACCCGGGACAGAGGCGTCAGAAGCGCAACATGATGACTGTTTGACCACCGCCAGTCCGCGCTGTACTACCGTTTTTTCAGTTCATTATTCTTTCCATACTGTTTGCACAACAGATGCAGTTTTGGGTTATGCTATGGACTGTTCCGTCACATCTCGCGTTTCAGCTACTCTTTTTAATGAATACTTGTGCTCCACGTGATTTCATCCGTCATTTATTTCTGTTGGTCAGTTGGATGATGACTCATCATAACAAAAACTCGCTGGTTCCGTAGATTTATGGTCGCAGATCCCTGCTTGATGTGGCTGTCCGAGTAATATCGCCCTACTGTGCCATCTGCATGCGGACTCCTTCAAATCCTCAGGCCCATAAGTATCGTTTTCAATGATGCGGGAAAGATAATTTTACTCTTTTGGCTTCTGGAGCACGCAGACTGCTCTGATTCTTTTACTCAGTCTGGAGCTAGACATCCTGCGATTGTGTACCATGCTGCTTAGCTGTTTTTATTTGTTTTCCTTCCGGAGACCTGGTGGAACAACGAACAGGTAGGAAAATGAAGAGAAAGAGAAGTAGACGTGAGTTATGAAGGAATCGACAGTGTTCACATCGACACTGATTTCCTGTGGGCTGTCATGTCACGGCCTCTTATCCTGTAAAAGGAAGGGTAAAATCCCTCTTTCGATTAGTTAACAAGGCTTTGCTTTCTGTACGTTCTAATCTGCTTTGCATTAGAGCTACTTCGCTTTTGAGAACTTTTATGTTACTCTTATACGATATTATCAGTCAGTTAAACTCTCATGAGTAGTCACAATTTGCCTTTTTTACTCATTTGTATCATATACCCGCGCGATTTGAGACGTAAGCGTCACTTGATCTCACGTCCCTCTCTAGTCTTTCCTCTACAATCCCAAGCTTAACAGCTCGAGGGTGCGATTGTTAGCGACACGCGATTCACTAATGACCTAAAACGTGTTTTTGAATACAATGGGCCCACTGCGGTTGGCATCCATGAAATACATCTACATCATTCCATAGAAATTAACTACTGGTAGTATCGTATTGTCGTAAAAAGCAACTTCTTTATTATATTTCACACAACTATTCTCATTGCGCTTTCTCAAAAATCGAGTTTTAGGTAGTCATCTGTTTCTATTGTATATGCCAGTACTGGGGTTCCTCCCAGCACTGTAATTTTTTTATTCGTAATGATCTGTCGGTGCTAATCGTTATCCGCCTCCCCATCCCAATATTTTGTTTCGGCCTCCCGGTGACGTACGCGTTGTCTGTTTAGCTCTGTTACGCGGTGTTCAAGAAGGCTGTGTGGTTGATGCTCAGAAGCTGCTCTCGTTTCCCGAATGTGAATCCAAAATTAAAGTGAGTTCTGTATCCCCAGTAATCGCGCTTTTTGTGTGCAGACCACATGGTGAGAACAAAGCACTGATGATTTTTCAACCTCCAACATCAGGCGTGTTACGAGTATATGTGGGGATATAAAAGCTAATCGAGGTGGTTCTTATGTGTCACTACATCTCAACAAGGGAGCTGACTTCCTCCAGTCGGTTGTCTCTGTTATTTATCAGCCTACAATGAAGCTGTTGTGATCTGTTATCTAGTGTGACGGTAATCCCCTTAAGGGTCAGGTGTGCTCTCCGACAGTTATTTGGGTTCTTTGCGGTTAATGAATCGCACCTTCGAGTCCTTTTTATTATATACTTGTGCATGAGTTCAGTGGAAGGAGGTATATACCATAGCCACGAAGGCCCACTGCACTATTAAGAATAACCGGCTACCAGACCCTGGGACTTGGAGTGATGGAGATCAGATAAAGTCTCAATAGTTCAGGTATTGAGTTGGAGACGTACGATGGTCATCCCTGTTTGAGGACCGATATCTGTGAAGCATTATTTGGGTCTATGGAGGTTAGTCGTCGAGTGTACGAGATGAGTATATAAAGAAAACACTAAATTCGTGCATGCGTTGTCGCTGACGCCGTGAACCGCTCATGTTCCAAAATGGACTTCTTTGGGGTGCCGTTTACCCCAAGGCGGCTCATATTTCATGTGACCTGACTTGATAACAAAAGATTCGCTACCATATCTCCTATTGGTTGTTTTTAACTAAATGGTGTTAAGGCCTTTCAGATGGCAGTGATGGAGAATGGCGATGTTTTCCTAATCTATGGGATTAAAATCAAACGTTGAGTTCTTTTGTGGTCATCTCCGAATAAGCGTCGTAGTCTTTGACTCAAGTAACACGTACGGTTCGTCTCTCCCACTCCCATAGGAGAGTTTGTTTCCGTTCTCGAGTAAAATATCATAAATCTGCTTCATATGGCTAGCAAACAACCACCTTCAACTTTTGTACTCAAAAACGGACATTAAAAGCCATTAAATATGAAGAGTAGCAAAGGTAGATCGTTGGTTTTTAGGATAAACATTTGTGAAAGCTCTTGGTATACCTAATCTGAATGTGCATATATTCACTTTTTGGCTGGGATGCAATGAGGTGAATCATAGGGACAGATGGAAATTCCCATGGTGTGCCTAATGTCGTGTGCGAGCGTGCGTTCTGATTCATTTATGTAAATGAATCATTTCAAACAGCTTTCTCATCATCAGTTCATTGGAAAATTGTCAGCGAATCATAGGTGTTCATCAAGCGCATTGTGCGTCCAATCCGGTAGGCTCATTAGTCCCATAGGCGATTTGTGGTTCTATGTGAACTACGCCGACCAGAACGTTTAGTACTGTCATCGAGCCATCCGCCATCCCATCGATAAATTACAACTTCCGTTTTGGAATTGAATGCATTCCGCAGGTGTCCCTTAGTGCTAGTCAGTTTTCGGGACTTCACTTAATTCTCCTACGTACTCTATATACATTTGTGCACGACAGCAAGGCGCATTCGAATCGGTGAAAAGTACGTACTCTTGTGAAATCATAATCTGTATAGTTTTAACCCGAGCATTAAATATACAAAAATGAAAAAGGCAATGCTCCATTCACGTTATTATAGTCGTCCCGCATGAGACAGTGAAGCGCACTTCACTGAATATGAAGTAGCTTGCCATAGATAAAAATAATGCAGAATATGATTTATCATGCAGCTTCAACGCTGAACTGACCATTGAAAACCATGGAAGCACTGTACAGCTGTTTCTTCCTTATTGGGAATCATCATCAGTGCACATCACTGAGCCCCCACAGGGACTCGAACACGGGGTGAACCATTGTGAATCGAACACCTTAACCACAAGGCTATCCGGGCTGGCTCTCAACGGTTTGTTGAACATCTACACTACATGATATAGCATCCTTCCGTTACTGGCTTTGAACGGTAACAACCCGCTTCGCACACACCGATCGACTCCTATGATGGATGACTTCTCTGTAGGGGCCTAAGTACAACGAAGGCATTCCGTTATGAACAACCTACAGAGCTTGGTACTATATGCAATTGAGTAGGGGGAAATTATATTTGTATATGATTTATCATGCAGATTCAACGCTCACCATGATTCCTAACAAGGATGAAACAGTTACCACCCATGTGTATATATTAGTCAAGCCCTTTAGGTTGTTTAACGAATCGCCTTCGTTGTATTTGGGCCCTACAGGTGCTTTATCATATGGTGTGTAAATTCAATACTTCTTTCAGAGCCAGCCCGGATAGCCTTGTGGTTAAGGTATTCCATTCACAATCTTTCACCCTGGGTTCAAATCCCAGTTGGGGTTCAGCGGATGATCACTATTGATACCTCGTCGCAATGATAAGACAGCTGTATAGTGTTTCCGCGGTTTCCAATTACTTGAAAGTCCACAAGGCACAATGAATCATATCGAGTAATTATTTACAAAGAATTATTAGTTCCTGTGCCATCTGACTTAGCACTCAGACTTTATTTGAGTTCGGTCATGTTTCTGTAACAGATTCTACGACTATATTGACTTGGTTGTTTGAGCTAACAGCATTTGTTTTAATTACTGATCTTAAATAAACAATTTGCACGTCAAATCATCAATGTTCATCTTTGATTCCAACATAGACATGAGGATCAGCATTTTCTAATTGTCACTCAAATTTTACTTATGCACTCGAAAACTCCATTCATTAAGTATTGCACACAATTTATGTATATTTCTGTCCATTCTCAGCGCTTCCCTCAACTGTGAAATGACTAGTTATCTGACAGTTCCAAGGATTCATTGTGATATAATGAAGAGCTACCAAGCTAGACTTCGAAGCCGCGAATGGGAAACCAACAAAATACGGCCTTAATAAGTCGGCTGTGGTAACAATCTCGCCAAAATCGCAGTACTATCTATGATCCCCGTTGCTCAGTATTGGCGGCTCTCGAACCTCTTACGTCTTACTTGGTTGCCCGACACCCGATCACCTCCGATCAAAGTAAAGCTTAGGGACAAAGAAATCATCATCGGAGGGCGTCCATCAAGCAGTTCACAGGGGAATCATTTCTCTGAATCTGTTGGGTACGAACCGGTTTGTGGGAAGCTCATTGTGGTGATTTCGCACAGTACTGACAAGCAACACTATGAATTCAGTTCAGACCAAACATAATTCGCTTAATTCAGTATCGTGAATACATGGTTCATCTTGTGACAAACCTTGTTTGCTTTGTTTTCATGGCGATTTTCAGCAGGCGTGCATTTTTGGTTGCGGAAGCGAGTTCGATCTGATGATATATCAGCGAACAGCATTCGGCGCACTGATAACAATTATTCAGTGTTTGTAGCTTGTAACTCATGCTTGTGTGTTTTTCCCGTATAGAAATGTCATTTCTTGTACATATAAAAGCCAATACGTGCAATTACCATTTCGTATTTTTGATCTATTCGATCACCACACTCTCTCATCCAGATATACTGCCTTACTACTCATATCGAAAACCCACTCTTTAGACCATATGTCCTCATTCTGAAGGTTATCTGTGTTAACCGACGAAATGACTTTGGAAGAATCATCTTGTGATTCTAAAATTGAACGCTCTGTCCATAAAAACTCCATACCATTCAAATGAGACTACAGCCGTAGGCCAACTATAGAGTGCTCGAGTATAGGGATGACAGGGGAGAGCATTACCAGGTACACATACCTGATGAGCAGTAGCAAGCGCGGAGCTTGTCGTACGCTTCCGGGGAAGTTTCTTCCTCCCATCCAGACACAATGCCATCCTATTCATATCGGAAATACATAACTGTCCATTCCACAGTTTCAGTTGTAGTGACTACTATGTGTAAACCAGTAGTAAAATATTTTGAGTTGTGCTTACCTACAAAAATCGGATCCAGTGACGGCTCAAATCGAGTTACTGTTGAAAGCATTTTTGAGCACCCAATCGTGTGCATCTAGCTTCTGTTTGGCGTTATGCGTAGCCACTTTTACCATGACAGTGTGCATAAGTATATAAATATACCATCAAAATTCACGGTACGCACCGTTTCCATGACTCACGCAATGTCTGGAATGTCTTGTTATGTTTCTATAGAAGCATTTTTCTTTTTCAGTAGTCACCTTTCTGACGAATATTTTGTTTGAGTAATTGAACGCTAGCTCTGGACTGCGGAAGAGCACGTTAAGATGGAAAATAAAACGTTTTCAGATTTCCTGTCCATCTTGATTTTCCATATGTAGTTCGTGTGTTTGGACAAGTAGTTATTCCCATTCCAGATGGACTGACTGGTTATTCGATGATTTATGCCTTGCTTGACATCTGTTAAGTTCAGTTGAAACGTAAAAGATGTTGACCGGATTGCGTGAAATGAAATTAGAGGACACGCAAAGTTGCATAGGAATTTATTCGTCTAATAGCATACGAAATGCGGCTTTTCCTTAAGCATGAGATACGTAAAGGAAAACACAGTCATTGAACCATGAACAATACGACTGGTAGACAAACGTGTCACACACTGTCACATGATGTGGAGGCGGACCTTGCGTCCGACAGATAAGCATCGCGATAGTAAATATCCAAGACCGCATTGAGGTGAGTCACACGTGCACGATGTATTTGGCTTTGTGGAAATGCATGAGTGATGACTAGACTGTACGCTGGACAAAGGAACGGTGATTGGTCCAAATGGGATTCATCGTATTGCTTGAGAATGCGACACAAAATCACCACATACAACATTGCTTTCAGGGAATAATGAGGCACATCGGTCTCAATCAAATCTAGAATTGTAGGGGTAATTACGTCACTTAGGCTGTGAAGAAATCTAGGAGCGAAATATAATCGGCGAGAATATGTCTTCGTCCATAAGTGACTAATCACTGGCAGCTCTTAACTGGAATTTTGACAGCATTACGTAGTTAATCCGGATAAATCTGTGAATACTTTGTTGTTCAGTATATATTCTCTGATTATCGTATGACCAAAACGGGTGGCATATTTTCACCTCTTTGTTCGCGGTGATTCTATAGTCTGATTTGTAAGGAGTGGAGAATACGTGACCTTTTAGTTGATAAAGTTCAATCATTTGGAAAGGCTTTGCAAAATACTAATTTACAAATTAGGTTGGCGTAATAATTGTACACTGGAGGTGAACTAGGAATGCACTGAATTACGAAACCCAATAATCGGAAGTTCTACGCTCAAACCTCGGAAAGTAATCAAGAAGACGCGAAATTCAGATGGTACTCAGCGAAGTGTGTATGTTGGCGATAGCACTCATGCATTCACGAAGCAAGCGTGACAGAAATAACTATCGAATGGTAATGAAGTTCTATGAAATGCATGTGTGCGTTTTTGTGTGTTTATGCCTGTCTCTCAGTGAACACAGTGGGCAGTCAATCAGCCATAGCAACACGACCAGTTGGGGTTGAAGATCTGTGAACTACGCCACATCCGGCCGGGATTGTTCAAACACCTAGAAGCGTTCACCAGAAAACCCGGTTCAGTGCATGTGAATCATGGGAACCATGTTTCAAAATTCAAACCTTTGGTCATTCGGCTACGTTGGTAGTTGGTTCCTCCACAGTCTGATGAAGTAATAAGATGGACTCTAAATTACTACCACCGGTCCTACGTGCCTAACCTTATTGATGCGATTCCTGCTGAGAACGAACTGTCTTTCGTGAAGAGCGGGGTATAAACTGTCTCCGGTACAACGGTGCTCTCTAACAGGAAAAAGCGACATACGCTAGATGTTCCGCAAAATAAGTTTATTTGTTGATTCTCGAACTGAGGAGGACTGAAATGAACCACACTCAAACTGATCCCGCCGGTAGGCATGCGAACCCCAATCTTGGAGGACAATCGTCAAGCTGTCAAATAAATCCCCATGAGTATTGGGGCAATTTTATTTGCTTGTGGAATGATTCACGTTGTACCTGCTGGCATGTACAGTCATGTGCTCACACACCTACGCTTGATTGACATACCGTGCGATCATGGACGCACGCCTGCAATCGTGCACACACGTGCGCAGTTGAAATTTGCCGCGCTTTCTCCCGGACGGCACTGACCAATCAGATTGTACCACGTGTTACACGACCTTGCACGACTTATGCCGACTGTGCAACTGCCTTATGCTTTGGACTGCGTGCATCACTGACGCACGTACTCACACACAATTGCGTTTCACTTGATTGCTGGTACTGGCGCTTACCGTACGTTGCTACGGTACACACATTTACTCGCGCAAGTACGCCTTCCTTCGGCTCACTGAATACGGGATACAACAACAGTATCAATGCTCAACTCATGCGAATGAAAATCGTGAAATCACTGTACCACATTTGTCCGGGGACCAAACTTCAACGGAGCTCATCCACCGGGCTCCCATAGTGACTCAAACGCTGGCCATTGTCAGTCATGCTCCTTTGATCCCCGTAGGCTCTCTTATCTCCAAAGTTTGCGATTTGCACATTAAAGCTTGTGAAACATTCTCCAAGAATATTCTTGCGTACCCCACTCATGACTTAACTGCATGCCGTTCGCATCCCTCTAAGCATTCAGCATTTAGACTTTTCCCTTTCTCTCTCTCTATACCCTACAGTGCCTTGTTTAGCAAGCATTCCGGTATAAGAGATGAAAGTCACAGAGGAACTTTTCGTGAACCTCTTTGGTTGATCCAGTTTTTCTGTAGTATTAAATCTGATGCTTACTTCAAAGTGACAACTATCATTTTCCCTTAATTTGGCTGAAATGTGGGTTTTTTTGGCTAGCTCAAGTCTTTACTAAAATACAGTACAATACTTTACTCGGGATGAGGCGTGCTACCTCCATGATATCCGGGCTGAATCTCAACCGTGTGTTTCGCGTCAACACTTCGCACCACGCACTTTCCATACTGTTCATGTCTTGTGACTGGTCACGTAACTGGTGGCTTTTGACTAGTTGGTTTACCATTGTCGGCTGTCTAGATTAGTTATGAACCATGTAAGGTAGAATGCTGGAGTAAAAAAACGCTTTTGGAGCCAAAATTTTGGGGTTAGTTCAATGATCTCACTATCTCAGTGAGGAGCTACTTGCGTGGTTGTACATATCTCAGGTAGTCAGTTTTAGGGACAATACTCTGAATGGCTGGACCGTGGTGCCAAAAAAGGGAATATCCATCCGGTTTGTCCATAATGTAGCTGAAATGACGCTCATCTTCCACGTCAGGATATAGAAATCCTTTACTTTAAGTCAGAAATGTCACTGCCGTTATCAAGAACACAGAATCAATAAACTGAGTGAGTTTTGTTAACTTGAAGTACATCAAAGGCTGTGCGCAACAAAGGCCTCTCTCTTTAGAGTTCAATTTGATGTCTTTCAGAGCTATGACGTGAGAAGAGAAAATAGCAGTGGCGCATTTTCTGATAAATCATTCGTCAACATATCCCGGCTGTGCTTTTGCAAAACCAACCACTTCATGTACGACGCATTGAAGAATTTGTCCACTGCGGCACTATACAGTGGTTCGGTAGTAACTTGATTTGAGCCGTCACTGGATCCGATTTTCGTAGGTAAGCACAACTCAAAATATTTTACTACTGGTTTACACATAGTAGTCACTACAACTGAAACTGTGGAATGGACAGTTATGTATTTCCGATATGAATAGGATGGCATTGTGTCTGGATGGGAGGAAGAAACTTCCCCGGAAGCGTACGACAAGCTCCGCGCTTGCTACTGCTCATCAGGTATGTGTACCTGGTAATGCTCTCCCCTGTCATCCCTATACTCGAGCACTCTATAGTTGGCCTACGGCTGTAGTCTCATTTGAATGGTATGGAGTTTTTATGGACAGAGCGTTCAATTTTAGAATCACAAGATGATTCTTCCAAAGTCATTTCGTCGGTTAACACAGATAACCTTCAGAATGAGGACATATGGTCTAAAGAGTGGGTTTTCGATATGAGTAGTAAGGCAGTATATCTGGATGAGAGAGTGTGGTGATCGAATAGATCAAAAATACGAAATGGTAGTTGCACGTATTGGCTTTTATATGTACAAGAAATGACATTTCTATACGGGAAAAACACACAAGCATGAGTTACAAGCTACAAACACTGAATAATTGTTATCAGTGCGCCGAATGCTGTTCGCTGATATATCATCAGATCGAACTCGCTTCCGCAACCAAAAATGCACGCCTGCTGAAAATCGCCATGAAAACAAAGCAAACAAGGTTTGTCACAAGATGAACCATGTATTCACGATACATGGATCACAGCTTGGTGTCAGAAAAATAACAATGGGGATTATTGCCATGTAGAACTACTTAGTATCACCCTGTTTTAGTCGTCTGTGACGTGTAATTGATCAAGTGTAAGTAAAGGAGACTTAAGTGGTTAGATAGAATGTATCGAACAGGTTGTCATCCGTCGTACGGAGTGCTCGATGCGAACCTGCGTACTTGGCAGTTGAGCATTCCTGTGCGTACATGTCGAAGGTGTGGATCATAAATATCCATATGGCAACGTTTTGATCACTTCTTGTCAGCTTTTTTCCTTATTTATAAGATGACAGTTACAAAGAACAGTTATTTAACATCCTTTACATTTTGCTTAATCTTCACGGTCGCGTGCGTGAAAACATTCTTGTACTTTTACACAAATGTGTTTGTAGTCACAATGACCGAGTACAGGGTGACGATTTTGCTCAACAAAGGAAATCAAATCAACTCCATAATAGGCGAACTATTTTTGTTCGTAATTTCTGGGTACAGAGAACTGGGTTGTGTTATCGTATCGTTGTATACTAGCAGCTTTAGGTTGTGATTGTGTAAAAACCGGCTGTGCGACCGCTTTTGCAACAAATTGGAGTTTAGCTATGGTCAGAATCTGCGCAAAAGCCGACCCAACGCTGTCACTAGGTGTGACATGCGTTACCTATTTGATCAGTCACTTAGGGATATGCTCTGACACCTTGATTAGTTGCCGCTGATTTGTTCTTCCGATGAAGGTGTTACCACAACTGCTGGTGTAACAGAGAAATAGTTAACGAGACAGAATTTCGCAGCCAACTAAGTTGATGCTTATCGGGTCGAATACCACGAGTAGATAGCAACAGGTGCATCTGTACGGTTGGAAATGTACGTCCCAAGGTTTAGTTAATTTTGTGACGCACATTGTTGAGTAGGTAATTACCTTTCATGATTAGACTAGTATAATCAACCCCTTTCGGCGCTGTGTGTCGGTTGAGTTCCATATTTTTGTTAATTTGAATCCCCGATGAATCCCACGGGGTGTCCGTTGGATGTTTCACAATTTTTCCTGTTTTCTGTTCGTCATAATGAGCAACACATCTTTGTTCAAGTATCAGACTGTTTTAGTACACAGTGTTAACATCTCTCGGTACGTCTTCTTTTTTCACTGTTAATTGAAAAAGAATACTCAATACTTCTGATTCGTCACCGATGAATTTCTGAGTTGAAAAATTTTCAAATTATCCTTGTGATTTTTCACGGAATGTCTGAGCGTTTGTGAATTTGTGGTACAGGGGTTCATCTGGATTGCTACTACTCATTAGAAGTGCGAATCTGATAAGGATGGCGATCATTTTTGGTGCTCGTCAGACCCCAATGAGCATAACATGGAAACAATAACGGATACAAAGGACAGCTGCAAGTCCATTGGTAATGTGTGTGACTCTGTGGCACGCGGCCCTGGATTTGAGTCGCACCTAGATCTCTGAGGGTATGCACCTCGACCGTATGACTCTCACTAAGGATAAACCCCCCGAATTATATTTTTTTTCTGTTGTTATTACGTTGGCACTATGCTTGTTCTCAAGTCGGTGTAAATAAATGATATATATATATATATATATATATATATATATATATATATATATTCTGTGCTTTTATAGTTGTCATCGGTTAGTTAAGCGTTGTCACTGCATTACCAAAACGTTTTGATCAGTTTCGTGTAATCTAAACTATTTTCGAGTACTTTGTACTCCAATATTTGAAAAATACCCATCGTATTATAAAAAAATTCTGATTCTGCGAAAAAAATATTGTTCAGTAATTTATTCTCGAGCCGCTTACAAAAGTTCATGCAGATAGACATCGAATAAACAGCAATCACGAGCAGCGTTTGTCAGTCAAATATCTCGTCCAGTGTCTTTTATGTGATCTATAAATCGGTCGAGAATGGATTGCTCTAAAACAGTTGTTGCGCCGAATTGGACTTTTAAACTTTGTACTCGTTGGAACGACAGCGAATTGCTACTTGTTTCAGCATTCGGTTTATTCTCCTCAGGTTTGTTCACATCCCTTCTCAGACTCACTGCACTGAATATCGATTGTAATTGCAATACCGTGCTGGAGGGTAATCTCTCTCTCTCTCTCTCTCTCTCTCTCTCTCTCTCTCTCTCTCTCTCTCTCGCTCACACATACATACACACACACACGCTTTACAGACAAATCGACGGCACCTAAATGAAAGTTTACCAGCTATTCGTACTAAACTGAGAATTTCAGTCTTTTTTTAAAAGTGGGTGCACTACATCGATTAGTGGCACAACACCAGTATACGAATTCCATCAGGCTGATCGCAGCCGTTTTTTTAAGTTGTTCTGGGCTTTAGGCTTACCACAGCATCGGAATGTTATGTCCCTGGCTAATCACACTCGCTAGGTTTAGGTATTATAGTTTCTTTTCGCTAGCCTATCACTCAGTCAGGTGGGAAGTGTTTTGATGTGAGTCGGGTCAGATGTGTTTTAGTGTCTGACAATCATTCACATAGGCTGTTGGCGTTTGTCCACCATAATAAACTAGTCGAATGTGTCTAACCATTCATCAGTTAGATGAGGTTAGGTTTAGACTACTGAGTAGTTCTACCACTTACTATTTTCATGTTTGAACTCAACGGATTTCTGTTCAACGGCTTCTGATCACTGAGCTTGGCGTTTAGGTCGCAAACTTCTCATCGCCAGTCGAGGTGATATCGTCAGTGCGCAGGTCATTTGTTGGCGAAACGTTTGCGACCTAAACGCCAAGCTCAACGATCAGAAGCCATTGAACAACATCGATCTGAGCCACAATCAACACCAGTTTTTAAACGTATTGAGCTCGATGGATTTCTTTCAGGAGTCAGCAATTTATCGCAACGCACGTCATTGCTAAGTTAATGGTCGCATGAACTACACTTGGAAATCGAGTATCACCTAATTTGCTCGCATCACCAGCTTAGACGGTTCGGTAAATTCGGACCACGCAACACCCTAATTCATTGATCGTTCGTCTCTGTTGTGATTTAGATGTGGAAAATTTCTATGTACATGTGAAGCTTTGTTTCCTTTGGTCATTAGCTGTTCGCCTCGATGTTCTCGTCCTCATTGACTGGGAGCAATAGGTCAGTCATATTATTCTCTACGATGGCCTGTTCCATTCATCGTACACAGCCCACTTCCAGCTACATTTTGTACATCCCTCACGGATGTGGTCCATGTAATTCGTACTGATTTATCTTTATTTGGTTCGCATGAACATGTTTTCAAAGTTTGACTGACTCTTATTCGAAGAAAGCGGACGGGTACTAGGTTACCACGGGTTGGGTGACAAAACACGGGGATGAAGTGAATTGGGGTATCTGTGAGTGAAGAGCACATACACGCTGGCCGCAAAGATCCACTGGGCTATCATTGATAACCGGAAACGATAGGCGCGATTTGCATTTCCCTTTAGGGGTTGCGGATAAGCGTGGAAGATGAAATAAGAACCCAGTAAATCGCTTTCGTCTGGCCCTTAATCACGCCTAACCTAAATGGTTTCCTACTTCAAGTCTCCGGGTCATGGTTGCCAGTTATCCTTAATAGTTAAGTGAACCTTTGCGGCCAGAGGGTACGCTCCTTCCTTTGCACCCATGCTGAAGCACGGAATTTAAGTCATAGATCAATTGTGACATTGGAATGATTTCTACCATCGGAATGTCTGTTTTGTTTGAATACTACATCTGAGGCAGACTTTTCGATTGCCACCACCACTAGGCGACTATATATCCGTTTATTGCTGTCCTAGTTAGCCCGTGTGCTTCCCACTCCCATCATCTGTTTGGATAGTTATTTTAGTGATAATAATAATCGGTTATATTTAATATTCACCCGAAATGAGAAGAGTCTCAGCTTCCATTCACATTCTCGTTGGTTCATTCCTCGTCCTCCTTTGTCTTCCACAACCTATGCGGCTATCAGGATTCGTAATACTGAATAAAAATTGATAAACAAATGAGTTGTCATCATAGTTATTTGATGTGCCTTTAGCGTTTCGTTTTCACCGATGCGATCAATATAGTCTAAGTGGTTGTCCTCTATGGTGTTAATATTCATTTCCTTGTATGTGTGATGTAGTAAACAAGGTCTAGTGTTCCTCCGCGAGGTTTGCTTGTATTAGATCTGCAAAACACAAAAGCAGAAAACTCCATGACCCCAAGGCTCAGTAAGTGCACCAACAGGATCCTACACTTACATTTATTCGAACACCAATCTGGCTGCTAACGGCGTGATCACTACACGGTTCCCCTTAACGAAAGAACACTGTCCACAGCGTTATGTACTCCCTTATCACATACAAACAGGGAGTATTCGGCTCATCGGGACATCACTTTGGGAATGTCATTTCACAATATCGCTGTCGGCCACAGCGTATCCAAAAATACTCTATTATCAAGGCCTTTCATTCTATCCGGTCTCGTTGGCAGGGTCGCCAATGTGGGTGTGCAGAAAAGTCTTTTCCACAGGGTGTATAGTGAGTCTTGGTGTCGAGAATCCCACTCAGATAGTTTGTTCTTTTCAAGTGAATGCATGGGGGGGAGGTGGTTTGGATAAAGTTTGTCACGAATCGGTGGTAGTACGATACCAACCTCAAAAAACTTCTCACCTCTTCCGCGGTTCTTGGTGTCAACCATGACGTAGCTTGTTCAGTCTTCTTCGGGTCAGTGTGGATACCGGCAGCCGTGATTATATCCCAGATAAGCGCCTTGCGGTTGCATGAAACGCGCTATTTGAACTTCGATCGCAGGCCTATTTCCGCCACTCTATCCAGTACGGTTGCTGGATTATTCATATCTTCTTTTTTCGCGGTCTCATGTACAATAATGTTGTCCAGGTATACGAGGCATTTATCTGGGGTTGAGCCTTTCAGGGCTAGTTGCATCAGGCGTTCAAATGTGGCGAGACATTCATTAGTCCGAAAGGCATAGTTTGGAACTCGTATAACCCCGAAAGTGTAGAGAACGCCGTTTTAGGTCGATCGGCTTCGTCCACTAGCCAGTATCCCGGGGTTAGCTTCACAGTGCTGAAATATGTTGCAGTAGCCAGAGCGTCGAAGTGGTGATCCATTCTTGGAACTAAAACCCTTCTTTTGTAGTCACTTGGTTCAATTTTGTTAGTCGACACATAGCTCAAGCCCGCCATCTTTCTTTCTTACCAGGATTATTGAAGCGAAGTACGGCAAATTTGATGGCTAAATCACGTTGCTTTCTTCCATTTGCTTGATCGTCTCTAACAGTCCGGGCATCCAGGACAACAGTATATGTCTTGGGGAAATCTTCATTGGTACCGTTAAATGATGTCTGTACGGAGACATTCCGACGTTTGCGTCAGCTGTTGGATGACTGAGAATGGGGAAGGTGCACGCGTTGTAATTGTTGTAACTGCGTATCTGATTAACTAAAAACCTACTTCTCCTGAAAAGCGAATGAACTGGCTAACGATGGATTAGTTCGACTACCCCAATCGTAGGAAACGAAGATAATGCCATTTTTATGGTTCATAAGGCAAGATTTAAAAAATTTGATATACATATTTTCACATTTCAGCACTAGTCACAGTAAACGATAGCTCAACAAATAAATGCGCACTACAGTATGTCAGAAAAGAACTCTTGAAGTCTTCAATGGAACTTGTAATAGGAAACACGTAGCAAAATTATAAGTAAATAGAATAATAATAATACGAAATGATACCGCTGGTTTTCACGCTCAATATCTTCTGACTCTGAATTCGACACAAAGCGAGTAGTGTGATCTGAAATAGCACAGAAAAGAGACGGTTGTCAGTAACCAGACAAATCAGTTATCTCATGAAGATTACTTCCGGTTTCCTCTTACACTGCTCCCCCTCCTGTGAAAGCGTCGTCCTCGGCCCCTCCTTCATTAAGCACTTCTAATTCAATCGTCACTTCAGGTCGGTTCGTCCTAGTCTCATCACAATTCACTTCAGATTCGCCGGCTGGTGTATATGGTCGAAACTGAATAAAATGCACCACAAATGACGGGTGGGACCCTGTGGTATCTTGGATGATATAGTTAGCCTCGAATAGCACTCGTTCGACCACGTAAGGTTCTCGCCATTCCTTCTGTAGTTTAGCCAGTGTTCCAGGGCTTTATGAAGCCACGCTTGATCGCCGACTCGTAAGGGACGCAAAACGATTTCCCTCCTTATAATGTTTTTCATCCATATGCGCTGCTTCTAGTTGAGTGCGGTCCATTTGATTCCCCTCTCCCCTTAAGGATGTTGACCACTTTGGAGACGTACTCTGTGACAAACAGCGGTTGACGGTCGGTGGTCGGTAGGCGATTTTCACCTAGCAGTCTTATTTCCTCACGGGTCCATAGAAAGTGTAATGTTTGAGCAGTGGAACGATGGACCGTGCTTTTATAGTAAGCGAGGAGGCAGCGTGGTACTACCCGATCCCATTCGTTGGAGTTGGAGTCAACAAAGGCTTCTAACGAACCTCTTATAGAACGATTTGTTCTTTCCACTCGACCGTTGACTCGCGGGTGATAAGCTGTCGTTATGGTCTTGTCTTTGCTCAGCACTCCGCACAGCTCCTTCAACAGTGCACTTTCAAAGTATGAGCCTCGATCTGAGTGGAGCTGGCCAGGTGCGCCCCATTTTTATATCCATCCATCCAGTATTGCATTTGCCACTGTCATGACATCAACTTGTTGTAGCGGGATGGCTTCGCATCATTTTATGAAGTAACTTACCAGGATGAGGACATTTCGATGATTTATTAAAGTGTCGGGCCCATTGTGTCCATGCCAGCCAGTTCATTAGAGTATCCAGCGACCATGAGGAGGGTTTTCGAAGCTGGGTTATCGTTTACTATGACTAGTGCTGAAATGCGAAAATATGTATATCAAAATTTTTAAATCTTGCCTTATGAACCATAAAAATTGCATTATCTTCGTTTCCTACGATTGGGGTAGTCGAACTAATCCATCGTTAGCCAGTTCATTCGCTTTTCAGGAGAAGTAGGTTTTTAGTTAATCAGATACGCAGTTACAACAATTAGAACGCGTTTAGTTGTCTCATTCCCGACTATCATCATCCCATCAATCAGCTCGAAAGAGTTCTCAAAATTTTTGACCTATTTGTTGCCCATGATCTGTGGTCCTCATGTTTTGGACCAATCTATTTTGGTGGAAGCAAGTGGTTTCCTGTCCATCGTGGCCTTAGTTGGATCAGTTTGGTATGGATGGAAACGAGGTGTGTCGTTTTTGGGCGAGATGAGGTTTGTAGGTGGATTCTAATAGCCTAAACGACCACTTTGTTGACTTGAATGGTGGTCACGAACAAACAAGTGAAGTTTTGCTCATCACATAAGTGGAACGTTTATTATTTTTGAGAACAATATATCTTTGACATATTTCAGTATATGTAACCTTTCACCAAGCACAATATCCATTGAAAAGTATAAGACTATATTTGTGGTATGCGTGTATGTCATTTGCCATGCACAGTCAGGCAGAAATCCTCCCATCAGTTAATGTAAATTTCATTGTTTTGAATAACTTGTTTTGCGCTTCTGCACTGTATTAGACAGCCTATCAGTAGGAACGCTATTGTCTTCTGAAGTTGTAGCCCCTGTTAGGGCTACTATTATGGTGGAGTAAGCTAAATACTACTTGACAGGTAGTATCCTTGATCGAAAACTATTATGGACCATGGAACGATAGAGAACGTGACGGTGTCACACGGACGGAACAAAGTGAACTGAAGTAAGGCATGCAAAATGCAATCACATTCTCTAACCGAAGGATTGCCGGGTTATATATATATATATATATATATATATATATATATATATATATATATATATATATATATATATATGCTATCCGAATTCAATAAGCGTATCTCTTACGAAGTATACCGTCTGACGTCGACCTTACGAAGTATACCGTCTGACGTCGACGGCATAGAAGCACCAAAGCGCTTTAGCGCTATTCAAAATCAGTAATTACTACTGCACAAACAGCGGCGCATGCGTTCATATTTGTTGAGAAAGTCCGTTTAGTTTCTTGGTTCTTAACATTAAACTGTTTACTGACTGGTCACCTCATAGATGCATATATACGTACACTATTCGCCAACTCCCCTCGCAAAAGCATCGCACATTAGTAAAATCCTTTGTGGAATTCAGAATGTTCTCAGTACTTTTAAAAATTGGTATCGGTTGCAGCTCAAGTTGGTGATTTTCAAAGGCTTCTGGTCGCTGAGCTTGGCGTTTAAGTCACAACCGTTTCATCACCAGTCGAGGTGACATCGTCAGTGCGCACTGACGATGTCACCTCGACCTGAGCACCGAGCTCAGCGATCAGAAGTCTTTGAAAATCAAAACTTTTTGTGAATAGGGTAGTTTGATCGTTCTCAAACGGCAACTCATTAGTATATGGTCGAGTCATCTTTTCATGATACAACAGCATTTACCCGTCGAATCATGCTCGCTATCAACCGTCTGATAGTATCCTGTGGTATACGGTCCTATTCCTCTTTGAAGGTAATCAACAACTTCTCTAGAGATTGTATTGCCACCTCTGATCCACTTTCCTCTCAAGCCAATCCCACACAGTTCTTTTCCACTGACATCAGAAAGTTCAGCTGTCCATAGGAACGTCTCCGTACCGTGATGCTCATTAAACTCGCGTACGAGAAGGAAACGATATGCAGGCGCGTTGTTGTCCTGTGAAATTTCTTTGGTAGATGTGCTGAACAGTGGCAAGATATGCCGGATCGGGACATCTCGGAAAACTTGACCATTAACAGTCTTGTCCAGGAATACCGGCTCGCTTCGACCTTCCCACCAAGTTGCTCCCCAGACGTTCACTGAACCTATGTTGTGCTGCACTGTTGCTGTCATCGTACGACTTTTCTTAGTTTCAGAGAGTTGTTCCCAAACACGCCTTTGATGATCATATTTGAATAAGGAGAATACTGACTCATCGGCCCAAATGATGGATTTCCATTGTTGAACTGACCTATCCACCTGCTCGCTGTCTGTTTTGAAAGACAAAAATACTTGGTAATCCAATACCGAGACTGCCCTGATTCCCACTTTCGAAATGCACGCCGGACGACGTTCTGTTTTGTGTGCATAACGTAAACTCAAGAGAACGGTTAAACGTGTGGGCTGTCAGACTGGAAAGTACACTAGTTGTATGTCTGACCTTCATAACAAATCTCATACAACGTTAGACTGTATGACGTAATGGTAATACTGTTGGACTTGTTTGCAATAATCCGAACTGACGGTATGGAACCTCAAGACCATAGTTTGTTTGGTGTAGAGGGACGTTTTTTGGTGAATAGTGTACATTTATGTAGCGGTGGAGGAGTAAGCAAGGAGTAGATCTAGTACCTTGTCAACATAATCGAACTAAATAGTCATTGGAGTAGGTTGGAAGAAGTAACAAAACAGTACCATGTAATGCAGCACAAAGAAGCACAGACGGCTTTCGACGCTCGAAACTAACTCATTGCTCGAAGGGCATATACTGGGGCCTATTGGGAAATATGCTTTCAACCAGTTCAATAACTTTATGTTCAAGGTTACTCAGTTGCGCAAAATGACCTGGAATGAGTCTGGGGAAATTAAGTTAGTTTATTTTGGACCGAATTATTTAAGAACACACAGGTCTGGGTTTCTCAGTAATATTAGGATGTAAACGACGAGACTGCACCTTGACGTGGTGTGATGGCTTGCGCGCCTCTATGACCTGAAGAGCTATACAGGATGGCTTCTTTAAGCCGGAGATGCGATCATACCTGACAGGTCAATAGATGGAGGCCATACAAAGTCCAGTCTCCTGGTCCTCCATGTTGGGGGTCGATTTGATCTGGCAACTCAATCGGCAAAATCAGTGGATGAATAATTGATCCAAGCAAATGGGCTTCCACTAAGCCATCCCGCTGCATTGCGGATAGGTTCTCGTAAGAACTACAAGCTTTGGAAGAGGGCCCTAATCGTTCTCCTGCTTTGTGACTGGACACCCTAGGAGTACCCATCCAACATCTCCCACGAACTGCACGAATACAAAGAATTCCATACTGTATCGGTTGTCGCGCAGGATAATCAGGACCGCTCTGACCGTTGCATCGAACGGGGTGGGTAGTGATAAGTGGGCTACTGCTCAGAGTTCCCTCTCTGTTATTGAACCTTTGTCTTCTGTCCCCACCCACCCCCCTCTTTGCCCCATCTATCCACCCATAATATTCCCACTGATAACACGGTCGATACTCGCAACGACTCACTGTCAAACAGTGTCGGGAATAATCCTCTTTCTGGTAACTCACATTTTCTCAAGCCTCGTCAGCCAGTGAATCTCGGCCTCTTCAACGTGCGTACACTCACGCAGGCTGGTCAGTAGGCGTGCCTAGCGTTCACGATAGAATCTCTGAAGATCGATGTGTGCTGCAGATAACGGGAATAGGCTTCTCCAGTTTTGTGCAGACAATCGATTGTTCTTGTCTAGCACCAATTTCCGACACAGCTCGCATCGCACAGCGACATGGCGCTCTAAGTCTATAGGTACTTTGAGTCAGATTGATCATATGGCCGTAAGCTACCGGTGGTGCAGTTCTGTTCAGAACTGCAGATCTTACTGGTCCACGTACTTGGAGTCGGACCATGCATTAGTTTTCATGCGATTCTCTCTCAAGCTCGATGCTCATCGTCGCAAACCGCAATCCCAGTTAGCCGTGCAACGTTTGTGTGATCCAGAAGTCTGCACCCGTTATGAGCAGAAGTTAGCATATGAGTTAGGATCTACGACGAACAGTATTGTAGATGAGCATTGGGCTCATATCAAACAGGCGATGCACTTTGCAGCAGGTTTTGCCTGTGGTTCTGGATCCGTTGTCCATCACAGACACTGGATTCCGCAAGAGTCGTTGAGTATAATGGAGCAAAAGCGTCAGCTCTTGAACTGTAAGGAGTTGAGTAAGATACGAAGACATCTATAGAAGCAAGTTGCAGAAGGCCTTAGGAATGATCGCGAAAATTGGTGGGTCAAGTTAGCCGAAGAAATGGAAGTAGCAGCTGCTTTAGGTAGTAATCAGAGACTGTTCATACTTATTCGTGACACCGGTGGACGGCGCACCCAGGTCAGTGAAACGATATGCAATAGGAATGGAAAACCCATCCATGGCAAACAGCAAAGGCTTGACCGTTGAGCCAAATTATTCAAAAAGCAGTTTAGCTGGCCGCACGCTAGTGTAGTTACTCCCGTGTCAACAACTGCGACTGCTTGGGTGATATCACTTGAGCCCCCATCGGACTTGGAAGTAGAGTCATGCATTCGATTACTAAAGCGAGGGAAAGCGGCAGGTCTCGACGAACTTCCCCCAGTTCTTTTCAAATTGGGTGGAAGTGCTTTGACAAAATCACTGACCATCTTACTCCGTGACATTTGGAAGGAGGAGCGTATTCCGTTTATATGGAGCAAGTCGTTCATTGTTTCCATCTTCAAGAAGGAAATACGCAATGAATGTAGTAATCATCGTACGATTGGTTTACTTCCGATAGTCGCCAAAGTATTAGCCTCAATTCTACCGTACCGTCTCACGCCCCTCGCGGAGGAATGCTCGCAAACAGCAGGCTGGAATCCGCCCAGGTCGAGGATGCACCGCCGACCGACGGTAATGATTATCTCACACTTGAAAGGCACTTTGCATTCAGTTGATCGAGCCGCGCTTTTCAGTGTTCTTCGGCGAAAATGTATGCCTCAGAAGTTCGTGAACCTACTGAGATCATTGTATTCTCATACTTCTGGTCGCGTTAGAGTTTACGGTGAACTATCCGGTCGGTTCGAAATGACCAGTGGTGTTCGACAGGGATGTCCTATGTCTCCATTCCTGTTCAACTTCGTCATGGACGAAATAATGGAGAGTGGGCTGCAAAATCTTCTGGATGTAGGCGTCGAACTAGGAAATAGTGGAAAGCTGTGTGACCTAGATTACGCAGACGACGTTGTCTGCTTGTTCGAATCCACGGAACATGCTCAACGTGCACTGGATAGTTTCTCAAGAGCTGTAGCTCCATTCGGCATGCGCTTTGGCCTTCAAAGTGCAAGACTGTACGTCAACGATTTCGAGTTTGATGCTCGATGAGGAGATGCTGGCAGTTGTCGACCACTTCACCTACCTCGGTAGCAGCGTGACGACGGATGGGAGCACAGTAGTAGAGATGAGCACGCATATATAGAAGGCTCGAGCAGCGTACGCTGGACTGAAGCACTTGTGGCGTCGATCTGATATTTCACTGAAGTTGAAAGGCTGTGTATAATGTGCCGCAGTGCGTTTAGTTTTGTTGTATGGTTGCGAAACTTAGAGTCTTCGTGTGGAGGATATTCGTCGTCTTGAGGTTTTCGACCACCGATGTTCACGCAGTGTCGGTAGGATTGGGTAGAATAGTTGAGTGAGCGATGCTGAGGTCATAAATCGAGTATTGGGTACTGATTCGAAAAACGTTTTGTCACATCGTATCCAACTTAGTAGACTTTGTTGGTTGGGGCACGTGTTACGTATGGCAACCACACTTCTACCGTACCGTGTCCTATTGTCCGTTCCTCCTTAGGAGTGGGAGAAACCACATGGAGGTCAACAGATGACATGGCAGCGAGGAATGAGAAAATGTACAGCGAACTTAGGAAAAGTAGGTGCTTCACGTGTTCGTGGTTGGGGTCCAAAAGATCCGTCAACCAGTTGGTTGGAGACACTGAAGGATATGGCTACGAACCGCGAACAGTGGCGATCGTGTTGTCACTTTCTTTCTGTCTAATCAGAATGATTGATCAATGTTTTTGTACAGTTAGACTGTGTATTCCGTGTGTTGGCAACTAGGTCATTCTTTCCTCTTCCCACCTGTGTAGATCCACTTCCTGTCCATCTTGTATATTCATACTTTCTAATTCAGCGTGCAACATGGTGAGAAAGGCAGTGGTCAGTGGGGCTTGCCCTACTGTTAAACGCTGTACGATGATGATGATGATGATGTTTCGGAGGCAGACTTGTGTGAACTGCCTCTTCTTCTTTGCACGTGGTTTTATAAAGCTGAAAATAAATGGTACTGTAATCAATAGTTTAATTAGCGAAATATTTAAATTGTTTGTGGAGTGATTCATTATGCACTATAGACGTTCAATCCTCCATGAAAATAATCGAACCACGAAACCGCTGGTTCATCTTTGTTATTCATCATAAGCAAGTGGTATATATATCCACCGAAATTCAACTGTTATTTAAACTCAAAAATTGCATGAATATGAGTCACACTTGTGACCACCACTTGGATTAATGGCTGTTTTTACATGCTTGCATGTATGGCCAGTAGAAGGGATATAGCCTGTAGTCGCAAGGGCCCACCCACTTCATTACCAAGGAGAGTGGAAAGCCACATGGTTCCGGTGTAGGAACGAATCAACCAATGTTGGATTGCTGTCTGCCGTCACAGTAGCCTGGGTTATTGGGGTTCGAACCTTGTACCCCAGGTGTTGATAGTTATTTTACCGGTTGACCAGGATTTAGCCACCAATATCGATATCTCGTTACCAAAGTAACAACTGCATCGATTTATGAACTTAGTCCTCATGATGACATGACCGTTTTGTACGAATTGTTTTCTTCCCGCGTCGGTAAATCTGTCAGGTGGTAAAGGATAATGTTTCATCAGGAATCTTCCTTTCGTGAAAAGTCTACTTTGCTGTTTCTCAGAGGAAATCTTATCATTGGTTTAAAAACAGATGGGTACTTGCTGTCTGTGTTCAAAACCCCCTAGAATTGACTACACGTTCCATTAATGAAATTCAGTACACGAAGCTTTTCAAGCCCTCACGTTTCATGTTCAGCGAATCTAGTCCTTGCTGGACATGATGCAAACAGGCGGGAAGTTTCACTGTTTGCTATGTTGATATAGCATGAGAAATTGTACCGTATACTTAATTGAGTCACATTCCAAAGACCTTTTGGAGAGCAACTCCTAACATCTCGTTTCTAAATGTCATTGCTTCAAGCTTTGTTGAACAGAACTTATCAAATGCCTGACATGTGATCTATGATCACGTGAGGATCTGCGAGCGCCCAGTAAGCGTGGCATCACCATTTGATCAACTATGCCCATAGTAGGCTATCGGGCGTAAAGGAAACTACTGTTTTTTCGTGGTATTTTACTCACATATATTCACCTACTATTCTCGCCAAATTTGTGTGTTCTTTCCGCCGTGAGGTTGAACCTTTCAATTCGTTCGGTTTAGTTGGTTTAACAGGGGCTTTTTGAGACGTTGCATGTACTTTTGTTCACTGTGCATCTTTCGTGATTCATTCATTGTACGGATCCATATGATCAATTCGCTGCGCAACACGGGGCTTTGCATTTATCAATCGGAACGACGAAGGTTCAGTGGACTAGTTTTATTCCGAATTCAGTACATAGACCACGTGTGGGTCACATTTTGATTGGTAAGACGTTACTCAGGAACTTCATCTTACTTTGTGTGATTTTGTCTTTGGCAGATCTAGATGAATGCTCGGGTAACGTATGTTTTAGAGCTTTGGGTCTTTAATGCTTGTCATCAGTTCCTAGTTCACAGTGTGCTCTGATCGATTTTGATTCGCAACTCCGTACTCCGCATAGATGCACTGGATTGCTTTCCCCATCCCAACCGATGCTCTGATTCAGTTCAGACAACCATTAACCATGCACTGGGTGCAATGGCTTTATTTACTATCTTCTGACGACAGCCTCAAACAGAAAACAATTAGAAAGCACGAGAACAATAAAGGAGCAGTAAAAGAACTACACATATTGGTATCAGGTCGGTTAAGGAAGTTAGTGAACACAAGAGCTCCACTGATCGCGAAACCGAGCCATTTCCTCGAACGTATATAACCACTCAGCGGGGGGACGTCTTGGACCTCACCCACGAAGTCTAACACGCCCTACCTGACCGAGTTCACGGGTTAGGTTTTTCATGCCTTTCTTCCGTCTCATGGAATGGCTACCCCTACTCATCTTCTAGCCGGCACCCGCCTCAGCAAACATGGCGTGCCGAGGAATCCTGTCAGGGGACATGCGCAACAGATGTCCCAATCATGTTAGTCTGATGACAAAATAAGGAAATATTCTTTTTGCTTCCTTTTCTTATTTATTATACAACAAAGTACAACAATTCAGGAAGGGGGCTGCGGCCAATGAAAGGCTGCTACATGGGGAAGTGACCGGCGGTGGTGTGAATCGAACCACCCGGGCGGTTATTGTCCAAGGTCCACCGCCGGTCGCTTAGTGTGTGATCTAATGATTTAGTTCGCCAATCTAAGACACTTCACCGAACAGTATTGTTTATGCGGTGTTCCCACTATATTCGAACAGGGCTACGAAGACATCAGTGTTCAAATACCGACAATCTTCGTAGATCCTCCACTCACTGTGGCCATGTTTCTGAACCACACAGAAGCACGGGCCTGACTACTGCAGCGTACACTCGACCCTTGATTGATAAACGGATGGCATGTCGACGCCATAGATGACTCAGATTGGCAAATGTCAAACGAGCCTTCTGTATACGCAAAGACGCCTCTTCTGATATCCGACCACCGGGTGAAATGCAGCTGCCCAGATAAAAGCTTATCTACCAGGTGTATAGTTTTTTACAGATACCGACCATGAACTGAGCCCATCAGAGGTCAGTAACCGACATCCGAGCCCTGTGCTTTTATATTTTCTTTATTGCATATTTGTGCGTGAGTACCTGAGTATACCCCGTAGTCTCAAGGAACCACTGCACCGTTAGGGATAACCGGCAACCGGACACTGAAACGTGCAGTGTTGGGAAGCCGCATAAGACCCCAACATGTGAAGCGTAGTGATGAGCCGGATGGCAGTGGGTTACTGTCTACCACTCGGCAGTGGCGGGGTTTGGATCTTTGACCTCCGAGATGGAAGGCAAATGCCCCACCACGGGGTCGGTTGCAACGTCAGTTTCTGGGTTCAATACATTTATATATTTTCCAGCCGCGTCTCAATTAATAAATTTGTTCTGATAGTTGTTTTTTCCAATGAATGTAGCAAGCCATTCGCGTTTAGTTACGGAAATCCCATACCTTCTTTTGTGTTCACTTCAATACCACTGTTTTTTTGATGTCGTATGTGCTAGACCACATTTTGATTCTATTTTTATACAATTCTCATTTTCGGGTGTAAAATATGAAAATTTCAACACAATTTATCCGTTCTAGATCTGGTCTATGAGTGTGGTGAAGCGATAAAATACCTTTGTTTTTGTTCTTATCTCGGCCGATGGAAAACCATCGTTCTTCGAAACTTCATGTTTTCGTGTTTTGTTTTATCCAGTTTTATATTTTCCATAAAATGGTACATAAGATGGATGGTCCCAAAGTATTACAGTTGCGCACAACCTACAACAACCACGATGAGACCCACATAAAAACCAAAACAAATACTCAAAACCAAATTGAGAATAAGCCCCGTATTCACAATCAGATGCAAAACCTGACTTGACTCGCCGGAAATTGTGAATCTGATCGTTAACCGCGACAAGGGGACAGCGCACCTTTGATGTGTCCCACGAGAATAACAGATGACTTCAGACTAAGTGAGGGGACCATAAACTAGCCAGTGGAGCCCTGGAAATTCAACTGTCTTCAATATACCCCATCCGTAAATACTGAACTAGTTGGAACTTGCTGTCCGCTATTTTACCGACCCATCGTTGGCAATCCCCGTTCTTTATATGAATACATACATCGATATAAACAACCGAGAGTCAAAAGATCAAACTTGGAAACTCGAAAGTAACTTTAAAGAAGTAAAAAATCAGGTTGCCGTATGCTAAATTGATCACAAGGGGCAAAGCCATTGACTCTGGCGGGATTCAAACCCACACACAGAAGTCATCCGCACTGTAGTACCGCATGAGCTGCAAAGTCAACCCAAGGAGCTTCGGAATTTTCGGAAGTGAACCACAGAGTATCAATGAAATGAAAATCTTGATGCAGGCAGTCGGAACATAGCTTAGTTCACTCTGGCTGATGCTATATGCTAGTGAAATTTGGGCTGGTGAACAGCAGGATCCATTTGCAAATGTTCGAAGCCCTTTGAATTGACCTCGTGGCTCAGCTTGTAGTGCATGCGCGGAACTAAAGCGACGGTGTTGTCCACGCGTAGATTCGCATCCCACTAAGGTCAACGACGTTTCACAATTGAAATATATTCAACAGTTGTTAGACCTTCCAAGCCGTATTTCATGGTAACCATGTACTTTTCAGGTAATCGGGGAGATCATAGTTGGAATTAAGGGTATAGCACCTTTAGAAATAGGCGACCAACGTCCACACACCGGTGCAGAAACGTTTGTAACCTAAATACTAAGCTCGCCAATCAGAGGCTTGTGAAAAGCGAATTGCGCTTTTTGACGTTGGAATCTAAATGCAAAGTTCAGTGGTGGAGAGTTTGGGAAAAACATCAGTGTTCTGTTGACTTGACTCGTATTGAACGCCGCATAGAATCTATATTCGAAATACCAAAGATTGTGGTGAAACATTGAGACTTCGAGAGAAACCAAAGCAGTCGAGCATGAAAGTGGCGTTTCATCGAACCTGTTTCATGAAATAAAAGGTTACACTCGGCCGTGTTGCTTGTGTATTTTTTATTTTGTAACCGTTGTCAGAAAGCAGGCTCAGATGACATTAGTAGAAGTTATCAGCTCTCCCCCCTCCCGTAATCTGCCATGGGATCAGGGCGAATTGGCTTATTCTTTGCTTAGATAACGGTTAACTGTGCCCCAGGTGAAACGGCTTTTCTTGTTTCTCGGCCAAATCTAGCCAAATAGAATGGCAATGCGAAAGTAATAAGTGGATGAACAAGTGCGTCATTCATGTGAATATAAGTGGGGCACGTCCTCTGATGTATCTAGCCATGGAATAAATGAGGTTTCTTTTCGACGCTGTGTCAGTTCGAACACGTTAAGTGCAGCCTGACAGACGTATTTTTCAGCTGAACACATCGCTTCAAAACTACGTGATTCTCTCCGCGGTAAATAACAAACTGATTTATGAATGAAGGCTCGGTAAACGCTTTTTCATCCGGCTCGACGGGATTATTTTCGAAAACTGATATAGAGTGTTTTTTAAAAAAATCAGAGAGATTTTTCGTAGCGCGGTTAGTGCACAGGATACGAGCACTTGTATCTGTCATAATTAATCTACATAATACAAGATCATACGTTAGGTTCTCTCTCCTGCGAACTTCCATGTGCTCCACTTGTTGATTCTTATTAATCATGGTTGGTTTTCAAAGCCACTTTACATCTTTGATCTAGCTTTTTATGATGAATTCACCACGAGTACTGTCGAAATTTGGAGCTCGTGTTTTTTTGGAATTTATCTATCATTTGTATACAACTTAGTACCCTGGAACAAACATACGTTACCTATACGAACCACTTTGTAATCAGTAAATATGAAAGCATTTTGAGTTATTCTTCCTGTCAATGACGAAAATAGAAATATGATTTTGTAAATTTTTCTTACTTCGCAGTCGCCATTGGTTAGCAAACCTGGGACAATATGAATGGAAAATAAAAAGATTAAGAGCCGTTTATTCACAATTGAATTAGTACCATAATCCGTTAGTTTGCCTTTCTTCTTGATTAATTCTTTCAGCCTGTTGGACATGGAATCCACCGCTAATTTACTGGTGAAATCACTTACTTTCTTGTTTTTCATTATGTTCTTCACATTGTTCTCCAAAGTCCACTGTGCAAAAATTTCAACAACTTTCTTCAATACTGGAAACAAATTTCGGATCGTATTCAGATGGGGGTTGTTAAGAGCATTTGTAAAGGTTGTACGGTTTAAGAGGCCATGGTTTCCAACGTATAAAGTAATATGACGAGAATGGAGTTGCTCACAGTAAACAATGCAAACAACTTTTCGTGAGAAAACTTAGTTCATTTTCATGCAAAACAATAGGCTTTCCAAGGCAACCCCTATTTTCACATTCCGTTCATATTTCGCAGTTGAGTGCGACAAAGTTCACACCATTGGAATTTCGTTTGATAGAAGTCCAGCGGCACCATTGGCAATGCTTTATCGGAGCCCAAATTATCAGGTATTTTGAGTGCTGCTCTGTCTGAGAAATGCACACCTTGGGGAATCTTTGCCGCAGATAACGTTTTTCTTTTTGCCTGTGCCCTCCGGGGTTCATACGCTAAGTAAATCTGTCGCCGGGTGATTGGCGAAGTGATTTACATTCTGCCGCGAATTCAGCACGTCACTTTGTTGGGCACTTATTCCTGGTTTGACATCAACCGTACGCTGACTCAGTTTGCTTTGCTATATCCATCTTCGCAAGAGAGTAATAATAAACCTAAGAATCTTCTTGTTGAGTAGGTGATATGCGTAATAAACCACTATCCGCTTTGGGTGTGCAGTCTTTCATCCACCACATCTTGTTCTGGCGGTGTGTTTTCCAGTAGTTATCAGGTGAATTTTCATTTTGTTCCGAATGACAGTCCGGGAAATTTCCACGACGGAAAAGTCGGTACGATGTATTCGAAGATTCTTATTTCTCTCGTTTTCACTGAAGTAGTGGAATTTTTTCATTCACATAGACCATATGAGTATATTTAACGGACCTCCTTCATCTGATTTTGGTGTGAAGGTTATGAATTTAGAAGAAACTGAAAGTTTTCTCCCATAGTCAGCCGAGAGTTTTTGTTCAACCGCGGGGTAATATAGTATTCTCCAGATGTTTCACGTCCGTTCTGCTTCTTTCTGTTAAGCAGACATTATTACCATTTTGGCAAAAAGCTCTAGTTCTGGTCGAATCAGTGTTTATTCGTCAGTGATGAAAACCAACTGTGATGAATTTTGTCTTCAGTGTTCCAAAAGTTAGTCGTATTCGAAATTTTGCTGCTTTTGAACTTCCAAGCTTCAGGCAAGTTTTTCCGGGGTAACCGAGGTCATAATTTCTACTGTCCACAATAATATCGTAAGTATTTTTAATCAGTTTTCAATACAATATAGAAAATTAGAAACGAGAAATTCATCGCGAATAAAAAAAATTTTCATAAAAATTTCGATTACACCTGCAGGCAGCTGTTTAAATAACATCGTTTGTCGGTACTGAATTTGTCGTTTTCTAATGGACCAGTCAATGCAAATCTGTCTGCTTTCATACACCTTCCTTTTCCTGTTTGCAGTGGCTTCGTGCACGCTGGAGATCAGATCCGTGCTACGCTGAGCTTGGAGTGGACGGGACCGATTGTTCACTCGTGCGCTATTTAAGCGAGGTTTGTTTACTTGGATTATGCGGGAACCGTAGTCGTTAACCGCCTGATGACCCTCGGTTTTCGGATGGTCTGTAACGTCTCCACTATCACCTTTGTAGCTTTAGTCCGATTGTATCAGGTGTGACCAACTGGACCAATTATGACAACCCATAAGTTGATAAAACCTGTTTCCTCAGAGGATTCAGAATCAAGCCAGGTATGTTGACCATATCCTGTAGTAGTAAAAATATCATCGTTAAAGATTAAAAATATAAGATAATTCAAACTAGCCATGGCTAGGAGATCCGCGGTGACTGTTCGCTTAACTTCATAGCGTTGCCCAAATCGGATAGGGTTATTGCAGCAGCAAAACTGAATTCAAGTGCAGTGTTAAAACAAAACTCGAAATCTAAGCAAGCTATTTTGATTAAATATCTGTAACACATGCATCATGGATCACCTCTGGCGATGTACATTGCCTACTGGGAGTAGTGTCTATGTTTCCAATTGTGATGCTTTTCAACTAGTAATCTGTGGTATGTACCTGATGAGAAACAGCGAAATCAATCCGAATATAAATTGTGAGAGGCCACTTCACTGCTTCCTGGTTTTAAGTACATATCGGGGAAAGGCCATTTTTAGTTTTTATCAACGGTTCACATCCGGTCGACGACGGCCCAAATTGACGGATTTTAAGTTCTCCATCTTAGTCTATAATTTGGACCATTCGACAAACAAATAAACGCGTACCAAAAATAAAGAACAATCCAAAATCGGATTTCGGTCTCTTGTTTTGCGCACCACCATTGTCATCACATGTGGCTAATGAACTGGATGGGTTGAGATGGTTTCTTAAACGTTTTTTGATTAGGCCCTTGTAAACATGCCTTGCTCGGGTCGAATCGACGTATGTCCGAAATTGTTCCAAACAATATCAATTCAACCATCGTTTACCGTGTGCAACAGCTTTACTTTTTCCTTTTCAGGTAGAAAACTTTTGTCCATTCACCGAGGACAGATCGAAATACTCAAGTAGACCGTTTGCCCAGGTGAATTCTAATTTCATTCTATTCGCCAGTGGTTTCTTCAAATGTAACCATAAAGTGAGGCATGTCACTTCGAATTTTATGAAAATGTTCAAACTTGGGAAATACTTGACCGTTTTATTCTTACATTTGATGGAATTAAGGAATCTATGCATGATTTTTGGAATTAAATTTGCCTAATAATGTGTTCTTTGAAATCATCCGTTCGCGTTCGGTAATGATGATATTGATTTTTCGTTATATCGAATACACGGACGATATTAGCATCAAGATGTAAATGTGCTCGTTTTTTTTAACATCATTATGTGTAAATTTGGAAGTTTTTTGTTGCTGGAATTATAAGCATAATATCGTGCGGCTGAACTGGTTAAACTTCAAACGTTGTCTGCTTCCCGTTCGTCGGGTAGATGAGACCGAATGCCATCCGATACGCTGCAGGCGCAGTTGGTATAGATTTTTTTTGGAAATGAGCAGTCTCTTAAATTCGAAGTGTTCGACAACCAAACTGCATCTTCTCATATCGCATTCAAAGTCGTTAACAGACACTGGTATTGAGAACACTGGTGCGTACTTCGTAAAAAATGCCAACCGTTTGGTTCGATCATCTTAACCACTAACCAGTGACGCGTTTTGATTGCTACTTCGCAACAAAACCCAGTTTTAAGTGGAGCATTGAAATTAAATGGACGGCCAAGAACGATGAAAGAAAAAATCATGGGGACAATCAAAAATCACACAAAAACAAATACACCATTGACCGCGTTATTTTAGCAATGTCACTTAATGTTTCCAGTTACCTGGTAGCTGGACCTCATACACTCCAATCGAGAAGTCTTATTAGTTCCATGCGGCCAAATCCGCCATCTACGGTTTCCATATCTATTCGCCATGCCATGAACTGACCACCTGATCCCACCCTTTAGCCACTATCTGCATCGAAAACCTGTGCGTACCAAGAAAGTTTTTTCATGGGCCCGCCTAGCACGTCCCAACCACCTTGATCTGTTCAGATGAAGCGCGATTAACTTGGGTGGTCGGTTGTTCTACTGCTGTACAATGACTATGCCTGGTGGTCGGTCATCTGTCCCTCTACCGGTTACACTTGGTTATGCGAGCATCCTAAAATAACAGTTCTTTTTAGATTAAGAATGCAGTTCTGAACCCGATTTATTACGTTCCATCAAAGCAATTTAGAGATGTGTGAATCCCTCATATAGGACCCAAGTTAGCTTCCTTTAAACCCAGACAACAACAGTGCACGGTGGCGCATGGGTTTGTTCTCGGACTGCATGCACATTTTGTCATAGCGTCCAGAAAACCTGCTTGAAGCCAAACTGCTAATCGAGTGAGTGTGTCGAACCGGGTCAACCAATCAACATACCTCCACCCACACGTGGGTTAACCGGTGAAATAACTTTGGAGGAATCACCTTGTGATTCCAAAAATGGAATCTTATTCCACTCGCACACCTTACGACTCACGTGAGATTACGGTCATCAGCCGTATGAGAATTGAAAAAACCGGGTTGACCTACCTACAGAAAAACGCAGTCAGCTGGGCTTCATGAGGCAACAACCCTACTAGATAGGCGCGTTTGAGATTGGTTTATTTTCGCTTTATTAAGCCTCTTTCTCTCACAGCAAGACGCTGTCACCAGACGTGCTGCGCTTCCGCCTTCTGATTTGCGTCAGCCGGTTGGTGTGATAGAAGTTGCAACGGGGATCGATAGCTCAGGCCATATCGTTAGATCTCTGACCCCACCTGTTTTTGACGTGTTATCTCCAATGAAGTGAAAGCAGAATGCAATGATAAATGCGGTGGACACTTATTCAGACCATTCAAGTTCTGCCCAATCGGGGCATATACCACAAAAACGGCATTGACCTTGAGGCAAGACACGTGTGTAAGGCCGGTGGGTGGTCGATAAACTCACGCACGATTGATGAATACAGCGGTTCTTCTGATCTGCTGTTCAATGTAGCATCGGTGTTTCTCACTCCGGCCCGAGGGCGGCCGAAACGTTATAGGTATCACTGAAATCCAACTTGTTTGTCATTTTGGACTGGTTATGATGTTTCAAGAAGCCATCAATTGTGTGTCTTTCAGGTCACTGTGGTAGTTCTGGATATCCTTGTTGTTGTAATCCTTGTGATCGAGTTGCTATCTTCCACGAGTGATCTTGCACAGATATCCGCTTCGCAACCTTTGTTTTCTTCTAGTGAGAAACCGGAACACATCAAAACTTTACATGCAAAATTATATTAATGACTAGAGGACACTATTCATAGGGCAAATAGAAAAGCGACGGAGATTTGCACACGTGTGCGCTCAATTGTGCTATGTTCTTGCGGGATTAGTCGGGTTACATGGACGCTGTCCCACATAATTGCCTAAATTTGGTCCAATTTTATTGTTTTTGCCGTCGCATGACCGGCCGTGCGTAATCTAGGAAAACGCGTGGTGTGCAGGGGCGTATCGGTTGGGGACGAATAGGTGTGACAGCTTCATGTTCAACCATATGGAGCCTTTGTTTCAGAGAGGTTTCGCGGATCTGAAATTTGCCACCTTTGATTGGCAAATAGACGGGTAAGTGAAATGTGTACCAGCCAATCAGACTGGACCCACATCGGTAGTTCACCGTCGACTGTTCTCTCCAAGTTTCCGTGAATCTCGATTATTTCTCTGTTGATGAACACTGCATTTTTGACCGTTTCGGAGGCAAAGAGTGTCTACTTTTCCAAACAGATTTATCTACACTGAGATCAATAACTGAGGCAGAAACACGTCCGTGAGTCGGAGCCCAGAAGTTCACGAATCCACCTTTCATTCTCAATAACTTTTTTCAGTATTTGTGTGCAACGGTCGGATTGAGCCCAGAAGTGATGCTCACTGAGTAACAAGTGTATGCAAGGATTGTCACATTGATTCAACGAACTAGTTTGTATTCCTTTCGGCCCTCCAATAGCTTTCGGTGGATAGGAAGCCATTATCGTTGTCTTCGCTATTTGTCACATGTACAGTATACTCTAGATGGATACGAGTTGCATGTCTATGTGTAGTCGTCGTTATCACCATTTCTGCTTTTCCCTTCATCCACGCCCATCTCTAGAAACTTATTAAATACTTTTATCGAACTGAACTTGCTTCGTTGTTTGGCACAAGTTTGTTGCTTGAACAATCCCGTTCAGGTTCTAACGTGTGGTTTATTCTGTATCTCCTTCAAACTTGACTTATTTGCAGACGAACCAATTCACTCTGCTTAGACGGGCTTTAAGTTATCTTCGTAACCAGACTTCTTACATCAATGAATTGTGTAATTCGGCGGCGGCATTGACGGGGTGTAAAGATCGTGTGGGTATGCACACGTGACGTCCAAATGGAACTTTTTAATGCGTTTGCTCATGAATGCGAATGGGTATACGCTACAGTCCCGAAGGCCCACTGCTCTCTTCGGGGATAACCGGCAAACGGACTCTGAGGCTTGGAGTGGAGAGCCCCATATAGTCCCAATAGATCAGGCGTGGGTTATTGCGTTCCACCAAAGTGACCGGGGTTGTCAGGGCTTGGACCTCTAACCTCCGAGGTGGTAGGTGAACCCTCTGAATCGTCACCAGTTAAATGAATGCTCATAATTGAATGGAGCCTTTTTTTCATTTATTATGCGTTAGAAATGGCAGGCAGTGATCAGCGTGACCCGGTCACTTTTTGTAGTTGTTACATCACTCGATTGGGGAAGTCTAATTTGAAGCAAGTGATGAGCACATCTGGTTCTATGCGGTACTGTGGAGTGGAACAGTTTGCGATCAAAACACTCCACTAAAAGGACCCATTAATGGAGCACTTAAGGTTTCTCTTTATGGTGCAATGGGCGACCACATTTCATAGAGAAACGTTCTCCTGTCAAGTCTGTACGGCCTCAGGCTCGAAGAAAGCTCCTCCGTCTATGTTCCCCTTACTTCATTTGGTTCATGAAGCAAAGTATTGAGTCTGACTATATGATCAATAATTACTGCTCTGGCGGGGGTAAAACTGACAAAAAGTAATCAGGTCCCACATGACAGACCAGAAAGAGATCCTACAATGCAGCTTTGGTAACGTCCTCCTATTGGGGTAATGCCCCGCTGTTTTTCAAGTTACTGCTCCTTCGGCTTCCGAGTCAGAGACATTGGCTGGGGTTCCATAAAAACCTCATAATTTGTGGTGCAACCACGAAGTATCGTTCGCACTAAAACATTCAGCATCCTTTCTGAAAAGAAACCTTTCCACTCTCCTCTTCTCTACTGAATAAGACTGATCCACTCGTTATGTACAATGGAAATACAAATTTGGTGCGAATGGATCTCTTTGGTGTAGATGTAATCCAAATTAACTGATCGGTTTGATTCAGTGTTCTCTAATATTATTCTTTTTCGACGCATTGAGCAGTCGTCAGATTGGATTCATTCAGTAGATGAAAGGATTAACCTGAAAAAATCGTAGGTTAGTTAGTTCATGCATCCAAATGTGTGCACTGGTTTAGGAAACCATGACGTACCTTTCCCACTGCATTTACCAATAGAATGACCACAGAAAAAGCCTTGGCAGAACGACAAGGTATCCCTACGGACATCGTCCCTAATAATTCCAGAAAGAAATGCACTAAACAAACTAACCTGGCCACTTTCGAACGTTAATGATGAGATGTTTTCACATAAACCGAAGTTAGTGTGAGGGAAATCGAGCGCAACTGTGAAACGCCACTTTAAATCCATAGCACTATAGCTTGAAACGAGACACTGGCAGTTCTCTTAAATATTTGTTCTCCACCAACCTTCTGGCTGTAAAGTAACTCAAAAAGCTATATTTCACATAATTCAATAGTAAATTGGCTTCGCTAAATGCCAAAACACCGTTTACATAGAGTGACATGTGCTTTTGGTATATCTACAGAGCAGTTGAGAAGTAGTGAAAACGTTATGCGTTGTAAAGTTGTAGACTTTGCACCACGAACCATCCTTCTACCTCAAAATGACGTCTTCAGTCGGAGATCGACCACATCTTGGCTCCTTTTCAAATGCTCCCAGATTTGAATGCGTACTATAAACATACTTTGGTTTTTGTCCAGAAACGTCCAAAATTCCATACCATATTTATCTGGCTTGTTCGATTTATAAGTAATTAGTTTGTTCCTGTTTTTTTAGCAGATACGACCCTTTGGTAGACAAAACCTGTCGTGGGTCGTTATTCCCGAAAACAACTGCGATCCAAAGTTTGCACTTCACAAGAAATAAACTGAATCGTTTTTATTTTGTACTCCAAGCACATATTGTTATTCAATAAAAACCTTCGGTTAGTTCATCGAAAATGGCAGTCCTGATCTTTTCGTGTACAGTGCGTAGCAGTGAGTTCAACAGATACATTGAAGTACGGTGTGTATATTTTTAGCATACGGCCATCTAAATCCTGGAAGAAATCTGGAGGTTTTCCACGGAGTTTTTATCACAACTGAGAGTGGCATCTTCGTTATCCAACCTCATCTAGTTTTGGCGAATACAACCTGTTGCATTTATTTCTTCACGAAATAAAATTACCCGAAGATTCCGCTTTGCATCTCAGTTTTCCGTCCCCAAAAGCGTTGGTCGCATAGGTTCCTATCAAGTCACAATCCAGGTCAGCATCATGAACGGAATGAATCCGGCTGAACACCGTCTAGGATGGGGTCATCAGCCAAAAACAAACCATCTGTCGTGACCTGATTAATATTTGCTTCCCGCATTCAGAATGATGAGTTGTTCGTACATTTCCATGACGGACAAAAACATCTATCGTCGTACCGGTGGCAAGCCCAGTTGCTGTGCCTAAAACTTTCTGTCCTTGAATGCGATTTGAGTGTTCCTAAAGTATGAACCTATTGATAGGATTCAGCAAAATTTTGAGGAAACGTGCGAAACTTACCTTTAGGACGAGTCAAGAATGTTCGGTGAATTGCTGTGAAAACGTTTTCCGGTTTTCACTATGATCCGGTGTTTGTTTGAACTACCTCTGCATTCCAGTGTTAAATATGACCTGAAGCTGATTGTATCAAAGGATGTCCGTTCTCATGGGATCTGCAATAATGTTACCGCAATCTGTCCACATGGCTCTTGTTTTCCTTGATTCTCTGATTTGAAACCCCTTGTCGTTCGTTACCTTCCTCTTTCGTTAGCCCGTAACCGGTCGGTTCGCTCTTTCCTTGTTTAACCCACAGACACGGTGTTGTAAATAAACTGATCCGAAGAAGTTGAAAACAGTGATTTCCCGTCACAAATTTGAAAAGAGAAGTCAGAAAACAAGGTTACACAGCGTATACTGAACCATTTCGTCGCATCTTTACCCGTGCAGACTGCAGTCGATGTGATTTTATATAGTCAGTAAAAGAAAGAGGTATGGGGTGAATAAATCCTAGCTAGCGAATCTTCCATTTTCACGATTCGGTTCAGATTATCAACAACACCAAATCAGTACGGACAACTCGTTCTGTCGTTTCTCAGTAGACGTTTCACTACGCGCTCGTCTCGTTCACTTATTCTGAGATATCTTTAATCTGCTTGCTACAGTATTCACTTGCAGTTCCGGATTTTCAGTCCAGACCAACGAATTTTGAGTAATTCAAATAAATAATGTAAATTACACTGGTTTGAAATGAAGCATGATGCGAACGCAACGCAACAAGTACAGAAATGTGGGAGGGAGAAGTACGACCAAATTACACCGTTTTTATGCGTTCGTTTTTGTCGCAGCAAATCATCAATGAACCAGTGTATATTTGCGCTTCCATTTCCATCTGCAATTTGCGGTATTTTTGATTGTAGTCTCTGGACACGCGCCACTGGGAAACCGAAATATTCAGTATATGAAAGTGGTAGTAAGAATACGACTGCTTATGATATCAAGTAAATAAAGGATGTATGTGAACACAAGAACGCCGCTGGTCGCGTCTTATCGCCATATCTATCATTTGGACTCCACCAGCTTAACTTGACTGATCTTGCATAGCGAAGTCTGCGGTTAGTATTTTCATACCTGTTGTGTTCGTCATCAGAAGTAGTTCAAATAATAATTGCACTCCATTTGTTTGCATGAACGCATGTGTTGTATCCGGTTTGAACAGTCACGCCTAATGTGCGTACAATTGATCACTCTCCTTCTCATGCATAAATAAACGCCTATCGATATTTATTCATGCTGAGTCCCCGCACTGTTTGTTGACTGGTCGATCCCGTTACATATTGATTGCCCTTTCTTGACCTGAAGCAAATGTACACTGGCGCAAGCACATTACTTACGTACTTCCCTGCTTGCTTTGTGGCCACTGCCGGGTTTCGTGTTTCGGTTCATAGAAATAAATGGAGTGCAGTTACTACGTGTTCTACCACTTACTACGAACACAACAGCGTACACAAAACCCGGCCGTAGCCAGCGAGCAAGCAGCAAACAAATAATTTTACTCATCTGAGTTGCATGCATTCGCTAGCTTACACCTGCCTTTGGTTAAACAGGGTCAGTCGATATGTAGCGGTATCGATCAGTCAACAAACAATGCAGGGACTGAAGCATGATTCAACATCAACAGGCGTATGACCATGCATGAGAGGAATATTGACCAGTTATCCTCGCAGCAGGCTTGACCGTTCAAACCGGTTACAACACTACCTTTCTTCCATGTTGTCGTCTGATCTCGCTTATTCAGTTTCGAGTCACTACCCGCCTAAATGACGTTTGGTCGTCGAAAAGTCTACCCAGTGGCATGCGCAATATGTTCAACCCAGCGTAGATTGGTGGGCTTTAATGTTTGGATTTTGTGTTCCATATGCCTTTCGATTATCCCTGGTGTTGCAGATGCGGTGCATCTAAGGGATTCAATAAAACGCTGCCTCTGTTGATTTCGTCGGTACATATGTGAAATCTACCGTACTGTTTCCTGTTCTATTACGTAACAGTGCCGATCAAGCTCCGTATCACTACTTGAACCAGTTTTTCCGTGACCAGGGCTAAAGACTTCTGTAACTAAACGTGACGGGACTAAATAATCACTCGGAGGAACGACTTTTGCGGAGCAGCCTTCAATCAAAACAAATCTCATCACAAATTCCTGTTTGGATTTTCTAGGGTCAAAAAGCAACGTTTTCTGTGGTAGTTTACTTTGTCGCATGCCACAGTGAACAGTATTTTTGTGTAAAATGTAAATTTATTGGAGTGCTCCATTTTATTGCGATGTATTATCATTTGACCTATCTGACTGGTTAGTCAACTCAATTCAGCATATCTCTCTAGTGAGTGTTGTGATCTGACTGCTCCAAAGCAACGCACCCAACGATCGATGCACATATCTACAAAGCTGTTTGGCATAGATAAAGTGCACTCTTCTGATGAACTAAAACCTTCCCCCTGATCATTAGGTCGTATCCGAGACAGTTTCGTTCATGCCCTCGTTTGTGTATCATGTGGTAATAATTCTAATGGTAAGGCAGTTTTAGAAGTCGACTGAAATACTTGATTCGACCAAATACTGTTTTGAGGGAAATTGGTTGCATCCTGAAAACTGTTAATGCAACAATTAATGTTTTTGTCTCCTTTCTATGTACAAGCGGTAGAATTGGAGTACATTTCATAACCATAATAACTGGTTGCAAAATCAATGAAAACCGGAGCCATGCTCCTTTTATTTTGACTGGAGATCCCAGTAGGGCTCTACTAACTGAGGCGTAATAACGATTCGGTCAGTTGTAAATTGCTGCGCTTCCCGTTTCATCATTACCGCTCAGCAGTCACCTTTTGGTTCTGCGATTATAAAGCGTTGTCAAACCAAAGGAATAGCAAATCTAGTGTGGTATATTCATGACAGTAGACCTCTGGATATTCATGGATTTTCATGAGATGAATCGACGTAGAAAGCTAATGCTGGTGACTTCGTACTTCATCGATATAATTCGGGTCTCAAACGCTGGAGGAGAGTGATTGATAGTAACTGTGCATCGTGGTAAACTCCCGCTTTTGTGTTTATCGGGGAGTCAGCCCTTCTCTGTGGCAACAGTCACAGGCCAATTACATCCAAGGTGGTAACAAGCAGAACGGAAGCTTAACTGCATCCAGACATTCATATCTGTACACCATTTAGGTTATCACTTATCGTTTCTTTACATTTAGGGTTGATTGGTTTCGTAGACAGTTACTCACAAGTAAACTAAGTAGGTTCCCTCTAATTTTTTTCTAAACGATCTAGCGTTTTGATAAGTTTTAGAATTTTTAAATTCATCAGGAATCTGTTTGATTTTCTTCAGTTTTTTTTAATCTTTTTTCATCTTCGCGTTAGTTTGGAAGATCACTTATGTGCGATCCTAATGGGTTATGCGATGGACGACGTATTATGCTCGTTTAGGCATTTTTTGTGACTACACGTGTCGTGATGTACTTTTTCTTCCTCAAACTAATTGACGGGACACCCTTGGATCTCATACATTCTTCGCGGTCGTACACTGTCTTTCGCTGTAATGGGTGCCCATCGGCCTAAATCTAACCTTGCTTCAACCATTTTATTTGGGGTATGCAGTCGATGGTAGTTCGTGGTTTCTGTACCCATCCTCTGAGAACCCTGTACGCAGTTATGTTGCATGTAACTGTGGTAGCAGTCGTTCGAAGACCAACGCGTATACTTCTTTTATTCGATTTCATTTTTGTGGTGTAGTTTCTTTTTTTGTGTGACCAACTACTTGCATTAGTGATTGATCGAACAGAACTGGATGTTGTCCAATAGTTGGTTCTGTGAGAATGAACGTCGTCGGACCTCTGCTCACTGACCTGTTGTGGATGATTGCATTACCGGTATGAGGAAGTCATTCTCTATCACCCCTTGGGTCATGGAGGCAAATAATCCATCACACCACACTGCACGTCAGGATGTAGTCTGAGTCGAAATGTAGAGCTGCTCCTCTTCCCTATTTTGGTATCGGCAGGCAAATCACAATTCTAATCAATATGCTGAGGAGACACAGAGCCTGGAGATTTCGACGGAATATTTCTTTAACAATTTCATCCGTTTTACCCTTGAATTTCGGAGGAGAGTGTATCAGTTCGGGTTGTTGTTTTCTGCCGTACAGTTTGTCCAAAGAATTTCGGGATCACCTGAATTCGGTCGATTTTCAGCTTATGCAGCTGATATTACTCTCAGTAACCAGAAATATACAACGAACACTGCTGTTTAATGAGAGAGTACCAGTCATATAGAATTCGACCCTATGTCATCATTTCGACCGAATTTTTGAACAGACTGCACATTGTAACATCATTGGGCTGTGCGCGAAAGAGGTAGGTGAACCGTGACCTTGTCCGCGTGATAGTGGCACAGATGCCAAAAAGCGAATACAGCTGAGCCCCGGATAAAGAAATCTACTTGTACCTCGGTGCGCTTTTGTCATCCACCCGAAACTTGGATTCTTATTTTCATTCCATGACTCCGTAACCACCCCTACTCCGTTCTGTTTTCATCCATTCACCTACCTGTGCTCAGATCACATATGATTTAACGGGTTTACTCACTGGACTTTCACCGGAGGAGAAACATGACCTTTCATACAGGTTTATTCGCTCACGTCTGACTCGTATGTGGCCCCAGTGGGTGGACGGAATGCGGCGGTATGCGTCATGGAACGGAGTGAATGATAATGATACTATCGAATCACAACAGCGTCACACGGCGCCGACGGAGCCGGACTTCAGTTATCAGCCTGGGGCAGAACCACCTGGACAACCCCACTTCTTCAATCGCACTCGGTTGAATGTGAGTTGATTATATTGACGTTTCGTGTTATTGTTTGTTTGCGTGCTGCTAAGTAGCTGCTGCAGTAACGTTGAATGCTGATGGTTTTTGTAATGTGATCACTGAACTAGGCGTCTAGATCATGGTTTTTTCGTGTAAAATACCCGTAGAGAGGTGAAAGCTTATCGCTGGCTGAACCGTTCTAAGCACCAAGCCGCGTGGTCAACGGTTTGCTTCGGAATAGTTTGAAACAGAATTGGAGTGAGTGCAACAGCGTAAAACAGTTATTGCTGGCTGACTAAACTGTCAAAGCGTTGTTGCTATTCTTTCTCGTCATCCACCACTTAACTCTTTCCTTTAGTTATAAAACAGGCAGTCCTGTTTCGGTCATCTATTCAACACTTGCGCCAATCAAACTATTGGGTAGTTGGCACCTTTGGATCGGGGTGAAACATTACCTCTCAAGCATATGAACGTGGATGTGGCCGCATCGCCAAACCAGATCGATATCGAGATGCAGTGGCTAACAAGACGATAATGATGCTGAATGAATACTCCGAAGCTTCTATGCATCATTAACGGTCATGAAACCTTACTGCTTTGCATCTTTCGCAAAGGCGAATAGGAAGCCAGTGTATAAACAGGCCGACTTAGTTTCCGATAATCAGTCTCTCGGCGGTCGAGTGAAACGAAAACCCATAGAACTCAGTCCTGCGAGCGACAGTCAAACGTCAGATTAACTAACGGTTGCCTTCTTCCATTGTGATTCGGCCCGGTTACCGATGTGATAATTCCTTTGTGAAATGTTCTATGTGACCCCGTTGCTCATGCGGCAGAGAACACGCGGTAATAAAGTGTCGATTGTGTCCATGAGTCGTTTTGGATCTCGCCCAGGCCGACAACGTTTTGGCATTTTGATCAATTCAACAAATGTCACGTCTGCCAAATCGAATTTCGTAAAGTCGAAGTGGTTCAGCTTGTTCCAATGTTACCTGTATGTCGTCATTTTGGCTAGTCTGTTCTGAGACCGGTGAATAAGTAACTATACGATTTCGCACCTAAATTGCGCCACTGACATCAACTACACCTTTTCCCATTAAGCTTTAGCCAAAATCCGCAATTCTTTAGCCACGACCCACAATCCTTTAGCCATGACCCATCATTCTTCAGCCCTGACTCACAACCTTTAGCCATGCCGCTGCAAGCCAGTTAGGTCAAAAGTGTCGGAATATAATAACATCAAGAGATATTGGAAGAATTCATTCTTTTCACAAAGATTGGTGCTCCAAAGCTAAGGGAACGAGTGAGAAAGTGTAACGATAATATGCTGCGCAGTTGACCGTGGTAATGGTATCAAATGCTGCACCGCGAATTGATTGGAGAAGGTTTAAACGACGTGCCCGTATCGTTGAACCATGTGGCACAGCCCTTATTACTGTTGTATGTTCGTTGATAGTAATAGATATGTTGTAGTTGGTCTCATCAGTATACAACCTCAAAGTTGCAGTATCTGATCGTTGAAGCCAGTCGGCATATTCTGCTCGTTTAGATTTGACGGTATCTGAGTTTCATTCCACTGGTTGAATAGTCAGATTCTTAATTCAATAGTGATGCCCATCCAGCAATCGATCTGTGGATGACTTGCTGACTGTTGTGCTTGGGAAATCCTTCTCCATCCTTCCCTTCAACTGCCTCAATGTGCTTGTGCGGTTTTCGTCCACCACTTCACACAAATGCCTGACGAACTCGTCGTTGAACTTCGTCTTGTAGGACCCAGATTTGAATGCTGTTTCCCTATCTGTATCTGCAATAGCACGGCATGTTTTTGATCTTGATGTTAAGGTGTTTGGCAATGTCCTTTTAATCATCTCTTCGTGCCCATTCGATTATCCTTCATCGATCTTCAGCGCTGGTGAAACGGTACGATCTATTCTCGCCCATATTAATGCTCTCCATATTGTAAAGAGGTGATGTATACTGTCCCAGGTGAGGTACATCGAATACTGTCACACACGGCCGCGGTGTGATTATATCGCCTGACTGCCTCCGAACCAGATATCAACAAATCGAAAACGAGTCTTCCTATGCAAGGGTAAAATGTCACAAACAAGCGGTCCTGTACGTAGAATCTGTAATGTAACAAACGGTACTCTATTTCACATTTAAAGTCATAGACAAATATCAGAACTGGATATGATGAAACACAATAAACGTTTAGATACGTGGATACACTTAAATTCCGAGAGCAGTACACGCAGTTATCGTAAGTACACCCCCAATAATGCCATCAATCCATTTATGCTGCAACATTTGACACCATTGCTATCACCGAACATGCAACAGTAATAAGGGCTGTGCCACATGGTTCAACGATACGGGCACGTCGTTTAAACCTTCTCCAATCAATTCGCGGTGCAGCATTTGATACCATTACCACGGTCAACTGCGCAGCATATTATCGTTACACTTTCTCACTCGTTCCCTTAACTTTGGAGCACCAATCTTTGTGAAAAGAATGAATTCTTCCAATATCTCTTGATGTTATTATATTCCGACACTTTTGACCTAACTGGCTTGCAGCGGCATGGCTAAAGGTTGTGAGTCAGGGCTGAAGAATGATGGGTCATGGCTAAAGGATTGTGGGTCGTGGCTAAAGAATTGCGGATTTTGGCTAAAGCTTAATGGGAAAAGGTTTAGTAAATGGGTATATTCCGTGGTTCCACTTCGAAACGATCAGTTCCCTTGATGCGAAAGAACGAAGCTAATTAGTCGCACTTCGACGAAGTCACGGGATTGTGCTGGCTAATGGTTCTGCGTTTACACTGTAGATAAGCTATATCGCAACGCAACGCGGCATCCGTGTAAGGAGATCGTGTGGTCAAATACTTGTTGCCTAAAGGCAGAGATACCACGCTAACATGTCACATTGAAGCGCGAGGTATTTCCTTGCAGTATGAATTTGCTTCATTTTTCCTTGCACTCTGGCAATTTCTTCAGAAAAGGTCTTTTTAAGTTTTCACGCTTTATTGATTTATCTTGTCTGAGTAATCGTTTTCCGATAAGATCCCGTGAACCGTCTTCAGATCAGCCTACATAGTGTCGCTTAAGTAAGGCGTGATCTAAACACCAAACTCGGTAAAAAGACTGACAGTTTTCCGTCCTTCACAGTCAACACCGAATTGAAGAGTACTGAGTTCTGGGGCTTATTCTTGACTTGTCATGGAGTATGAAAACAGATGTTAAGCGGTCGTTTTTCTCTCCACTGCTCTTTGAGAGACAAGGTAACAATGTATGGACGAGCTCATCCACACTGATTTTCACGTGAAGGAAATGGAGCCGTGATGAAATTCATCTTTGCCCATTTGTTGGTATCCTGGCAAACCTTTTATCTGGCTGTCTTAATATGCTCGTCCACTGAATTCAGGGCTGTTATATGTAGACACTAGGGGTGGTTGAGGCACTCCAGTGCAGTTCACAAAATGATCTGGTTCCATGAAAATGTTATCTATCTGTAGTGTTGTTTGATTCACCACATGTGGCAGTAAACCCTTTTATCATCGCTCCGCTCGTACATTATTTTTGACTGGATAATAAACTAACTGTCTACCTTCCTAATTGATTAGCTAACCACTCGCATGGCTCTCATTCAAATTCAACCTAACTGCAATAAATACCAAAAATCGTGAGAAATTCTTTTTTGATCTACGTAATACGTTCTAAATGTTTGGAACGCTTCATGCATCAGAATACTTGCGCTCTGACCTCCATACTCATTTCACACATTTGCACTTCCAGATTCACCTGCACCTGTCGTTCATCTCGCTTTCATCGAGTGCGTTATTTGAACAGTCTGTTGGAAAAGGTATGTCGGTTGGTGCGTAGTTAACTTTTTTCCATACTTGTTTTCTTGTTGCTTTTCCTGATTTAACGTAAACAGAATGCCACTTATGTGCACACTGATGGTAGTTTTATTGAAGAGAGCAAATTTTACTGGCGTATGGACTCATTGTCAGTGAATGTACCCATTGTACTACAAGGCAGCATCGCTGACCTTCACTTCTGATGCTTGAAACCTGAAGTTGCGTAGAACCTTAGTAGAGTAGAAATCTCCGTGATTTGTGTGGCACCAGAAAAGCGTACTGCCAACTTTTTTGCCATTTGGATTATTGGACAGGTTTGAAAATAAATAAAACGACTTCTTCACCTTATCTGTGCTCCCAGTGATCAGCGGGTAGTATCCACGATCCTAACTGAGGCGGACTCTTTGGTTCACAATTGTTATGTAGCCGTCCACGAGCTCTAGTAAGAAGGCCGTTTTGGCTTCGAACCATCTCGGTTTATTGGTACAAACCAGATCGTTTATATACGATGTGTACTGTTCATAACCGAAACCTTGCTTGAAAGCTTATTGGTTCACTGATATTCCCACACGGCCTATCTGGTTGGTTTTTTCGTTCATACCCGGATTGATTTATTCTGCTCTGGTCGATTCAGATAAATGTTAGCCGTTGATTAACCCATTGATCCACCTGACTGGCTGCACTCTTGTCTGCGATTCTGGACAGCCGATCGCGCGCTGTCTCGGATCTTGCTCTTGTTTCTAGATGGACGATGGCGTGCTGTCTGCTGCTGAACCAGGTCATCTGTTGGCGGTGTGCCAGCCCATATCCTCACAGCATTGACTCGTCTGTGTTTCACGGTCTTTCGCAATGGAAAAGACCAGACTATATATCCAGAGATGTCCAACTAAAATCATTTCTACAAAAACTGTCAAAACGATCGTAACTACTGCTATTGCTGCCAACAACAAAAGAATTTCTGAGTGTGCCAAATCCTAACTTTAAGTGAAATCCAAACACCAAATTGCAAGAGTTTACATGAGGTTTTCACACCGTTGAGAAAACAATTGTTTGTCCCCGTCCTGCAACTACGGCGAAATCGCCCCAATGTATCCCAATATTGCTTCAAAACCAGTACTTATTTATACTGTAGTATCAACGATAAAATACATCGTTTTCAGCCCCAAGAAAGCACTGTACAGTTCCTTCGTTCCACCAGATACGGCCCGACAGGATTGCCTCAGATTCACCGAGTCCCTACCGGGACACGAAAGCCCACTTGTGCTACTCTGAGTCCCAGGTGTCATCATGTGGTTGTCTGTGCAAAACGTCAACAATTTATTTTGTATTATTATTGGAGGTATCTTCGCAACCGAAGTGATTCACTCATGTAGAGTAGTTACATGAGGTCCATGGGAAAATAATAATCATTATACGCGTCAGAATTGTGTGATGCAAGCAAAGCTTGTGTCGACAGCTAGGATATTTTGGGAGAGGGACAGTCCGCTAGATGAAAACGGAAACTCCACGTTAACGAATCTTGTTGTTTTTTGTTCACGTCGGTGCAACGAAAAGTTAGTTCTCGGGATCAGAATAGTCCACGGACAGTCACACTGTGTAAACCAACTTGGATTTTCAACAGCTCTTTTCACCGCAAAGTAAGCGTCTAAAGAGACCCGTTTATTATGACCTTCACGTTCAGACCAGCGTGATGCCCCGTTGGTAAGTTTACCACATTTAACGACTTGACTATTATAGACTGGTCGTTTCATGGAGATAATGACGATTTTTCCCTCAACAAAGAGTTTCGTTTGGTTCTTCAGTGGAGAAAATCTTATCGATCAAAAGAACGACTTGATTCAAAGCGGTTGGGCCGTTATCTCTTGAGAAACCCAGTTAGAAGTAAACATATGACCTTCGTAAATATATAATTACTGGTCAGGTAACAGGCAACTTTCTTCGCTCCCAGTGAACTCTGGTGTTTTTGAGGTGTCATTCAAACCCCATTTCTTTTTACCCTCTATATTAGTGAGCTCCCCCGTTTCATCCAACGTGATTAACTGCAAAGGAGTTAATTATGTTTTGTTCGGATGTCTTTATAACGGAAACGAATGTTTGATTGTTCTTCAAAAACAGTCTGAGTGAACCTTTTTATTGGTCTACTCCCCATTCTCTTTCCCTTAAAGTCCTAAAATGTGTTGATGTTGCCCTTCAGTATCCAGTGCCGGATCACGCTACCAAACTGTTTTTGGATAGCGCCCCACATCTTTCCATTGATCACCAAAATTTTCCCAAAACTTCCGTTATCTAGGAATTATTCTAACTCACAACCTTTGTTGGACTATTCGGCATAAAATGATGCTCACTAAAGTCAGGAAGCTTTTTTTATTGTTTAGACTAGAAAAAGTTTAGAATGCCCTAAAGTTTTGTACTTCAGTTAGTAACTTCTGGCATTCTCCCTCACTAGTTTTACTATTTGCCTGTAATTTTTTCTAACTTAAACTTGAATGATTTTAATCTTACCACCAAGCTTCTGGAATCGCTTTCTTTTTATAGCTAGTTTAATAGAGATATTCTTACTGTCTTCATCATTGACAAGTAAGTTGCTGTTCGCAACAAATTCAGTGGTAGGTTGTTATCTAACATCAGTCATTGTCTTCACTCCAAATGCTCTCCAAAGCTCTTTTCTGCTCTTCCACTCGATTGCAGTTCAGAACACAACCACGCACGTCTGCATATAGAAATAGCCTCATTCCTTACCGTGTCCACCTACTTGTAGACTACGATTAACCAATGAGCTTATTGTCCGTCTTCGTCGGTAATCTAAATATATTTACTGCCTCACTCTGCTTCCATGCCTTCCTTCTCACATTTCAGTTAACCTGTTACTAGTTTTTGATCCCACTGAGTCATGTGCGTGTTGAAAATTCACCCTTAATCGGATGCACAGAAGCGTTTGTAAACTTGACTTGAAGTGATCCAAAAGTTGTGAAACATGAACTTTTTATAATGCTAAAGATTCACTTAACGACGAAAGCCGAACGAATTCGACTCGCCACAGGTCAGACTTGAATCAGTGTAAATGCACGATGCAGTGCTGATTAGAGGCGCTAGCAGAAACCCCACCGGACGCCGTTGATGAGCACTGAGCGTTTGTTAGGAATGCTTTATATTCTTGCATGGCGATTTGTGGTGTAACACGTTGCGTTGTAAGAACTTCGATTTCTTCAAAACACACTGGCTGGCAACGAGCACGACGGGTAAACGCCTCATTAATATGTGAACTCAGTGCAAGCCTGAGTAGAGACCGCGAAATGTGGTGGTGACAGTGTGCATCCGAGATGGAACATTCATCGTCTACGGTCAACTCCCGCGAGCTGTTTCACCCCATCCTTGTCACCGGTAGGACACAGGTACGTGCAAGTGAAACAGCCTGCGAGGCTGATAGTTCACCGGTTCACAATAAGTAGCGACATCTCGAATGCTTGACGGAGCATTTTGAAGCGCAATTTAGCTTCCCTCTTTCCTTCTTGGCTTTGACTTCTGCATGGTCTGTTCCAATAGAGGCCGAGATCCGCGAGATGATCCGTTCATCGAGACTACTCAAGGCGCCGGGCTCCGATGACCTTCTCCCAGCCCTGTTTAAAGATGGTGGGGTAGGTGTTATTAAAAAACTTCACAGTTTGTTCTCCAGGGTTTGAAAATTGAAGCGAATGTTCTCCTTGTGGGACAATTGATTGTTGTCTTCATCTTCGAAAAGGTTGGCGTAGTGATTGTATCAGTTACAGAGATGTACACGCGTAGCATCGAGCTGCTCGTGTCTGTCATACTTTACAGGTTTTGCCATACGTGTGGAGTGCATACCCGCGAGGAGCATGCTGGGTTTCGCGCCAGCCGTGGATGCATCAGTTACCTTACGAGAGCTTCTAGAGCACCGTCATACATTTCAAAGACCAGCGATTATCATGTTCGTAGAAATCTGCGCTACTTTTGACTCTGTCGATAGGACTACACTGTGGAACTGTTTGTTGAGAAATTGTGTACCTGATAAGTATGCGTCGATGCTCAAAGAGTTATGCCGTCATTCCTCATATCCGGTCAGGGCCTACGACCAGCCTTTGCCGTCCCTCCTGGAGTACGCCAAGAATACCCTATACCCCCATTTCTTTCCACCTTTGTCATAGAGGACGTACTACGGAATACCTTGTTTGTTCTTCTAGACGGTGGAGTTGAGCTCCTCTCAGGTAACCGAGTTTTTAACTTAGAATACACCAATGATGATTTATTTATATATTCACCGATAACCCGGTACAAAGCACAGAGGTGTGGTGCCAGGTAAAAACGTGAGGCAGAAAAACAAACGTGGATTCACAGGGGAAAAATCTGTGTGAAGTTAGAACACAGTTTGCCACAACATAACCAACACAGAGCACGACTTCGAGCTAACACTTTGATAGACACGGTGCCATGTCAGGGTTTGGCCTCTGTGTTGTCATTTCCATTCCAAGCAAGCATGTGGGCTGAATACTGTCCGGTTGCTGAGATCAAATGATATCGTCTTGCTTGGTCGTAACGCACAGACAATACAACACATTTTTGGGTCGCTTGGCGATTGAGGTGTGCAGGTAAGGTATGTACTTTACTCCACCTAAGTGCCAAGTTCCTTTACAAGACTGGCGGGAGCCTGTGCCTGCGCACATCCTTTGTGGTGAGCAGTCAGTCGATAACTTAGTGTATCTCGGGAACGACATTGCCACTGAGGTTGGTGTTGGAGCGGAGATCAAATGACGAATAACGAAGTTCAGACTGACTTTCGTGAATCTGTCACTTTTGGCGCTGACGTGACATCCATCTCATTGAATGGAGGGGTCTACAATGCCACAGTGCGCATTGTTTTGCTCTACGATTGCGAATCCTGGCCACCCTACACTGTGGAGGCTTTCCATATTTGTACGAAAAATCCCATAGAACACATTGAGCACAAAACAGCGTGGCGAACAGGCTCGTTTTCAGTTATTCTTACTCATACCAATACATAACATCAAGTGACTCAAAAAACTGCAAAAGGGAACCACAGTCCAGATCTGCCTGTGCACGTGCGTGTGAAATTGGTCACAGTGGTGAATGTTCGAATGGTTGCACACGTGTTCGGGACCAAGAAGTGGGCCATGGGGGTTTAAGCGCTTGCACCAATTGTTTCTGAGCACACAGGGGAGGACTGTAGAGTCGAATACTCATGACGTTGGCTGTGGTTAAGATGTGACTCTTGACAAGTCCTAATTGCTTGCCTTGTACTTTGCAAATGGTGCGAAAAGCGTTTGTCACTATCACTGAGTGGTTTGACTCCCCACTTGATGAGAACACAACATTCGTAGTTGTCCTAATTGCTCCCATGTTCACACAAGCCGGATGATGTTCATGATCACGTTCGGATATGCCCTTGGTCGTGCGGCCAACGTACCTAGTTCCACAGGAACAAGTGAATAGATAGACACAGGAAGATGCTACAGAATCAGCCGCTCTATCCTTCAGTCGAAAATACACAATCAGTTTAGACTCGAACACAATTTGTAGTTGTGTAGCGTAGAATGTTCTGTTGACGTCTCCTATTAGTCTTCGTTGAATAATTTCAGTTTCCGTATCCCTTTTGAACGGCAAACAGACACATGCTGGCTTCTTTTTGACTAGTGTCTACTTTGGCCTCTCTTCGTCTACTATTCCGTGCACTGTTTTGCACTTCCTAGGAACGACTGGGAGAAGCGGCGTGGCGAAGGTATATCGATGTCAACACTGGCCTCTGCTGGTGCGTCCCAACCCCCTGGCTGCAGTCCAACGGATAAGAATTGCTGTTGAATGGAGACATTGAGGGTTATTGCTCAGAACCGAAATAATTTGATCCTAATTAGTGTTTTAATATAAGGTCATAAATTCAATGAGGAATAAATAAGTCGTAAAGAATGTTTGAAGTTGTCTATCAGTAGACCGTACCTGAATGTAGAGTGGCAGCTTCTCATTTTCCTTTAAATTCTTACGAGTGGCTTCGCTGACCCCTTTGCGAAATTTGTCTGACAGGAAATACTCTTGTAGAGCCTGCGTCCTGATTGGTTCACTGTCAATATTTTGGGTACCTGTTCTTGGGAAAGGTGGGGGGGGGGGGTTAAAACCATAAAAGACTGATGTGTAAAGGTGATTTGGAACCGTGACTGGTGGTTTACTTTGCCTCGTATTCGCCTTTGTCAGAAGACGTCTTATCATGTTTCGCTGTTCAGCACTGTCTCTTGTGTTCGTTACCATTCAGATAAATTGTGTTACACTTTATATCATGTTTTGTGTCCATAGTTCATCCAATTGTGGAACTACGGTTTTCTGTGTTCGTTCTCTTGTGAAAATGTTATGAGTGTCGTTGCTTTGCTTTGTTGGTGCTGAAATTCTATCACCGAACTGAACCGAGTGGATCAAACATGAACCGTGAGTGACAAACAGGTTTTAAGAATAACAAGTTCGTTATACTGATACCTGTCGAATTTCGCGTCGTTTCGTTCGCTTTTACGCTGTATAACAACTGTTCGCCGGACATAGTGTTGCATGGATAAGCATACGAGCCGTACTGATGAACGACAGTAAATCGATCGAGATGGAGCGAAATCGGTATCATACCGCTAATTAACTATTCACCAAGGCACACACGCGAACGCGTGAGTTTTGGCATGGTGAAATAACAAAGTATCTCGATCATATGCAGTGAATGAGTGTTTAGAGGATGATGATTAGGTTGTAATGGACCAATGTAAGCTTAAGGGCATTTAGAGCAGTTGAACGAGTCGAGGGTATTTTGGAGCTCATTGTTTCAATCCATAGCAAAGACCGCGCTTAATGCATTTTTGTACGCTTACGTATCACTCCATTGGAGAGGGGAGTACTTACAAGGATCTGCTGTAGCGAAATGAACAGGTAACCGTGCCCGTGTCCATTTCGGTGACTTTTTAATTAGTTTCATGTAACCATCTGTTTGACGTTTCCTAACAGTATGTTGTAAATAATCCGAGCCATTCTCATTGTTGAATGGTTTGTGTTTATTCAGTAGTTATGCTATTTTCTTGCTTGCAAACCTTACATTTTAGTTTATTGATGCACAAAACACTCGTGCTGCCCTAACTCATCAAATCAGGGAGTGCGGGTTGTTTTTGAGTTAAATGATCCAACTGGATTGGATTCCACACAGTTACTCTCATCTATCGTCGAAACGGTTATTCCAGAACTGTGGAAGACAAACGGTTGTCGGTCTACAGACGTTTTTCCAGACTAATCTTGAGGCGGATTACCAACGGAATTCATTCATTCAGTAGTCAAAATAAGGTGCCAGTGTAAACTGTAAAGAAAGTCCATCGGAAATGACGTTTTTGGATCGGTCGTTTTGCTTCGAAAACTCGATACCCCTGCCGTACTAAGATTTTTTTCATGCTTTTCCTGATCGTCTCCTTTTCTGTTCACTTGAATTTGTTGTGAGCATTTTGCGTTGAACAAAATCTGGGGGATGCGATTTCCAATTTTTGTCTCCAACTACCGTTTTGCCCAATGTAAATAAAAGCCAGGGAAAAACTGATGGGTTTCCCTCAAGTTTCCTGTTTGTGTGGACACGGCGCGGTGCTCACGGGTAAGGGCCAGTTTCGATACTCAGAAGTTAATCTTTTGGTCTGTGGACGTTGGTATTGGTGTGTTTGCTGAATCAGTGTCAGTACCTACTACTTATGAAATTGCTCGTTATCCTACTGTAGCGAAATATCAAACATTCGACCTTAAAGTCACACTCCCACTGGTTGGTTACCACCGTATTTAACTGTTTGCGCTTGAGATAGGAGGGAGATTGAGTACCCTATCTTATGCACGTGCATATGCATGTGAGTGCATGAGTCAGTCACGATAAACGGTAGCTCAATAATGACTTCGGTGAATGCATCTATATCATTTTAACTTTAGGTGAAGCCGTTGTAATTACAAGCGGTGACGATTGAGTGATATAAAGTGTTTACCACTTCGGATGTGAGACGTTCCGATCCCACCACTGCCGGTCTCTTGGGTGGTAGACGGTAATTCACTGCCGCCCATCTTATTACCAAAGCTGACCTGTGAGGATCTTGTGCGGTTCACCACACGAAGTTTCGGGGTAACCTTGCTGGTTATTCTCTAGTGCAGTGGGCCTTTGGGGCCATGAGACACACCTCTTCCTCTGCACTCATGCGCAAGCATGACATAATAGTAGCCACATTAGGTCTTGCACGGAGTAACTGCGACCGCGCCCAGCTCCATCTTTGAGTTTCTGTTAGAATCGGGGCAAACAGTTGGGACGGTAACCTTATTACGTACCTCTTACAAACTCGTACGATGATTTCAGGGCAATAGAATGTTTAATCCGGGGATAATTGAGGCTCCCCAGGGTAATTCACAGTAATCTGATTCAAGCGCTTGCAGTTCCAGAGGCACGTCATTGGTCAGAATTATTGGCTGATCCGACAAATGTGACCGTAACCCCGCATTTGTTCGCCGTGCCTGTCCATTGTTTTTGGCTCAAAGCTTTGGGGCATACTCCTTTCAATCGCTGTGAATTAAACCCAGTATGCTGCATGACAGCCTTGCCCGATTGGGCTTATTGTAGGTGAACTCCGCTTTGAGGAAAACAATATTGTGTGTGTGGGTCATTTCGGGGTAGGGGTCTCTTGGGCGAGTGATCACTGCCATGCCAGTCGCGTATCTGTCTGGATTGTGGTGCAGTTGATGGCTTCACTTAAGGTTGAAATGGTGCAGGTCTGACTAAGCTCCTCTGTTCAACTAATTCATTCTTTAACCTGTAATTAATCACAAAACACATGCGTGCTTATATGTTAAACCCATTAGCCGGCTCAGTGTGTGAGAAAGTAGAGCGGGAGGAGATGCGGAGTCGGGCTACTCGCAGGATTCACATAATGCAGATTTGTAAGGTACGTTGCCGGTAATCGATTCGCGTACGCATTGTTTTCATGTGACATTTAGCTACGTGTAATAAACCGACTGAGGGGTTTGCGCCACTTTCTGCCACTCCCAAGTCGCTATCGAGCGCAATTTGTTCCTCCAATATTTTTGTTTTGACAGAATCGTTTCAACAAAAACATACGAAGGTCAATAAATTGGTTTGCAAAGTGGTTGTACTGTTTGATCAGAACTATTTTCAGTGTTCTGTTCAGGTACTATCTGGGCCATTTAATGCCGAAGCACTAAACTGCCCTACTTTACAAAATACCAACAGTGGAGATCACTGATAATGGTTGCGTTTCCCAGTTGAACTAAGGTATATGCTCGTTCAGATACACGGAATTGCACATACAAACTGGACTAAGGTACCACTGCCTTTCTCACCATGTTGCACGTTGAATACAAGATGCACAGTAAATGGACTCACACGGAAAGGAAGAGGAAAGAATGCCCTAGTAGCCAACACACGGAATACACAGTCTAACTGTACAAAAACATTGATCAATCATTCTGATTAGACAGAAAGAAAGTGACAACACGATCGCCACTGTTCGCGGTTCGTAGCCATATCCTTCAGTGTCTCCAACCAACTGGTTGACGGATCTTTTGGACCCCAACCACGAACACGTGAAGCACTTACTTTTCCTAAGTTCGCTGTACATTTTCTCATTCCTCGCTGCCATGTCATCTGTTGACCTCCATGTGGTTTCTCCCACTCCTAAGGAGGAACGGACAATAGGACACGGTACGGTAGAAGTGTGGTTGCCATACGTAACACGTGCCCCAACCAACAAAGTCTACTAAGTTGGATACGCTGTGACAAAACGTTCTCCGAATTAGTACCCAATACTCGATTTCTGACCTCAGCATCGCTCACTCAACTATTCTACCCAATCCTACCGACACTGCGTGAACATCGGTGGTCGAAAACCTCAAGAGGACGAATATCCTCCACACGAAGACTCTAAGTTTCGCAATCATACAACAAAACTAAACGCACTGCAGCACATTATACACGACCTTTCAACTTCAGTGAAATATCAGATCGACGCCACAAGTGCTTCAGTCCAGCGTACGCCACTCGAGCCTTCTATATACGCGTGCTCACCTCTACTTCTGTGCTCCCATCCGTCGTCACGCTGCTACCGAGGTAGGTGAAGTGGTCGACAACTGCCAGCATCTCCCCATCGAGCATCAAACTCGGAATCGTTGATCTCCAGTCTTTTAACATCACCTTGCACTTTGAAGGTGCAAAGCGTATGCCGAATGAAGCTACAGCTCTTGAGAATCTATCCAGTGCACGTTGAGCATGTTCCGTGGATTCGAACAAGCAGACAACGTCGTCTGCGTAATCTAGGTCACATAGCTTTTCACTATTTCCTAGTACGACGCCTACATCCAAAAGATTTTGCAGCGCACTCTCCATTATTTCGTCCATGACGAAGTTGAACAGGAATGGAGACATAGGACATCCCTGTCGAACACCACTGGTCATTTCGAGCCGGCCGGATAGTTCACCGTAAACTCTAACGCGACCAGAAGTATGAGAATACAATGATCTCAGTAGGTTCACGAACTTCTGAGGCATAAATTTTCGCCGAAGAACACTGAAAAGCGCTGTTCGATCAACTTAACCGAAGGCGCCTTTCAAGTCTAAGAGAATCAGTATTTACGGTCGGCGGTGCGTGTGACGCGCTTCAAGTAGTCGTCGAAGAGTAAAAATCTGGTCCATGCATCCTTGACTTGGGCGGAATCCAGCCTGCGGTTCGCGAGTGTTCCTCTCGCGAGCCCGTGTAAGTCGGTGCTGCAAAATTGAAACCGATACTTTAGTGACCACCGGAATTAAGCTAATCGTACGATGATTACTACATTCATTGCGTATTTCCTTCTTGAAGATGGAAACAATGAACGACTTGCTCCATATTAACGGAATACGCTCCTCCTTCCAAATGTCACGGAGTTAGATGGTCAGTGATTTTATCAAAGCATTTTCACCCATTTTGAAAAGAACTGGGGAAAGTTCGTCGCGATCTGCCGCTTTCCCTCGCTTTAGTGATCGAATGCATGACTCTACTTCCAAGTCCAATGGGGGCTCAAGTGATACCACCCAAGCAGTCGCAGTTGTTGACACGGGAGTAACTACACTAGCGTGCGGCCAGCTAAACTGCTTTTTGAATAATTTGGCTCAACAGTCAAGCCTTTGCTGTTTGCCATGGATGGGTTTTCCATTCCTATTGCATATCGTTTCACTGACCTGGGTGCGCCGTCCACCGGTGTCACGAATAAGTATGAACAGTCTCTGATTGTTACCTGAAGCAGCTGCTACTTCCATTTCTTCGGCTAACTTGACCCACCAATTTTCGCGATCATTCCTAAGGCCTTCTGCAACTTGCTTCTATAGATGTCTTCGTATCTTACTCAACTCCTTACAGTTCGAGAGCTGACGCTTTTGCTCCATTATACTAAACGACTCTTGCGAAATCCAGTGTCTGTGATGGACAACGGATCCAGAACCACAGGCAAAACCTGCTGCAAAGTGCATCGCCTGTTCGTCGTAGATCCTAGCTCATATGCCAACTTCTGCTCATAAAGGGTGCAGACTTCTGGATCACACAAACGTTGCACGGCTAACTGGGTTTGCGGTTTGCGACGATGACCGTCGAGCTTGAGAGAGAATCGCATGAAAACTAATGCATGGTCCGACTCTACGTACGTGGACCAGTAAGATCTGCAGTTCTGAACAGAACTGCACCACCGGTAGCTTACGGCCATATGATCAATCTGACTCAAAGTACCTATAGAGTTAGAGCGCCATGTCGCTGTGCGATGTGAGCTGTGTCGGAAATTGGTGCTAAACAAGAACAATCGATTGTCTGCACAAAACTGGAGAAGCCTATCCCCGTTATCTGTACGCTCAGAGGGCATAGCACAAAACCCACCTAAACAAGCTTCTGACGCATTAAGTTTGCCAATTGGTACATTGAAGTCACCAGCAAGCACTGCAATGTCAGAACCCTTTACTGCTACGAAATGTGTTTCCAGCTACGAATCTCAAGTGTCGCATTCACTAGGTGGCTTCGACACGAAAACGGGCAAAAATACTTTTATGGATTGCTCCAGTGTACCGCAAAGTTAAATGGCATTCACAAACGCGGTCACAGGGACGACTGGTTGTACAATCACTATGCAGCAACAAGTGAACGAACATACACAGAACGGGGCTGCAGAATCCATCAACCTAACCAAAAACACCCACACAAAAGTTACCTATGAAGTTTCATTGACAAAACGAAGAAAGATCAGGATTTTCGTAACAATATTGCCATTAGATTTATCAATCCAACTGCAATTGAAGGTAAAAGAAAACAGTACATAGAAATCCGGGGGACATCGTTGGACAGCTTCTGGATCGAGTGTTGTTTATACATAATTGTCAATGTAGGGAATTCATTTATGCGGTGGTAATCCCACTCTCAACACTTATCATGAATATCAAACTGAAACGACCTACGGGCTTTAATAAACAAAAAAAAATCCTCACTGGAAGTGGGACCAAATCAATGATGAGAAATAGGAGGCCGCTAAGTTTTCAGAGTGACAGAGAACTTACGAAACATGGTGTAGAACTGTTTCAAATTCAGCTGCAATCCACCCCAAGTGCTGTTTTTATCATTCCGATTAAATAATGCCTCAGTACCGAACGAGTCCAAAATACGATATTTACATTTGGGAATCCTGCGGAGAGAAAAAAGACACTGAAAACCTGACTGAATGATTCACTACCCACCGATCGATAGGCAAAGCGTAAGAGCTGAAAATCAATCGACTAGAGGGTTCATTTGTTTTCGGAATTTCCACGCAACGTTCAGGCTGCTGACAGTGGTTAACCATGAATTACAAAGCATCAACTACAGTTATCCTGAAAAGGACGTTTGCAATCATTCCATAAAAAGAGAAACCACCCAGGAGTCCACAATACTGATCCTTATAGTACCGACCAAGAGTGGGGTCGTAGCCAACGCCTACACAGTAGTTTCAGATACGTATTAGAATTAGAAAGTGCTTAAAGTTCATATATATATATATATATATATATATATATATATATATATATCACAATGGCAAAATGGTAAAAGTGGAACAGAGTAAGATAACGTGAAACATCAATTTTCCAAGATACATTACAGTAGAGCAAGAAGAACAGTGAGGTTGGTGGAGAGTAGAATAACCGGTTAGAAACATGGCATGATATGATGTGATTTTGTCGCTTCCCGACCGTATACTTTTCAATGTTTTTGTTGTTATCATTTTGTCTGCGCCTGCAAGACATTTCTGCGTATTCATACGACATGAAAAGTATACAGTATTTGCGCTACTGACTTCTCCTGTGAAACACGTCCCTCAACATTCCTAACCAAGGACGATCCTCAATCCTTGGGGGGCTCAAGTGATACCACCCAAGCAGTCGCAGTTGTTGACACGGGAGTAACTACACTAGCGTGCGGCCAGCTAAACTGCTTTTTGAATAATTTGGCTCAACGGTCAAGCCTTTGCTGTTTGCCATGGATGGGTTTTCCATTCCTATCGCATATCGTTTCACTGACCTGGGTGCGCCGTCCACCGGTGTCACGAATAAGTATGAACAGTCTCTGATTGTTACCTAAAGCAGCTGCTACTTCCATTTCTTCGGCTAACTTGACCCACCAATTTTCGCGATCATTCCTAAGGCCTTCTGCAACTTGCTTCTATAGATGTCTTCGTATCTTACTCAACTCCTTACAGTTCGAGAGCTGACGCATTTGCTCCATTATACTAAACGACTCTTGCGAAATCCAGTGTCTGTGATGGACAACGGATCCAGAACCACAGGCAAAACCTGCTGCAAAGTGCATTGCCTGTTTGATATGAGCCCAATGCTCATCTACAATACTGTTCGTCGTAGATCCTAGCTCATGCGCTAACTTCTGCTCATAAAGGGTGCAGACTTCTGGATCACACAAACGTTGCACGGCTAACTGGGTTTGCGGTTTGCGACGATGACCATCGAGCTTGAGAGAGAATCGAATGAAAACTAATGCATGGTCCGACTCTACGTACATGGTCCATCACGACGAGACTGCACCTTGACGTGGTGTGATAACTTGCGCGCCTCTATGACCTAAAGATCTGTACACAATGGCTCATTTAAGCTGGAGATGCAATCCTACCTGACAGGTCAATAGGTGGAGGCCAGACAAAGTCCAGTCTCCTGGTCCTCCAGGTTAGGGGTCGATTTGAGCTGGCAACTCAATCGGCAAAATCAGTGGAAGGATAATTGATCCAAGCAAATGAGCTTCCACTAAGCCATCCCGCTGCATTGCGGATAGGTTCTTGTAAGAACTAAAGGCTTTGGATGAGGACCCTAATCGTTCTCCTGCTTTGTGGCTGAACACCCTAGGAGTACCCATCCAACATCTCCCATGAACTGCACGAATACAAAGAATTCCATACTGCATTGGTCGTTGCGCAGGATAATCAGGACCGCTCTGACCGTTGCATCGAACGGGGTGGGTAGTGATGAGTGGGCTACTGCTCAGAGTTCCCTCTCTGTTATTGAACCTTTGTCTTCTGTCCCCACCCACCCCCCTCTTTGCCCCATCTATCCACCCATAATACTCCCACTGATAACACGGTCGATACTCGCAATGATTCACTGTCAAACAGTGTCGGGAATAATCCTCTGTCTGGTAACTCACATTTTCTCAAGCCTCGTCAGCCAGTGAATCTCGGCTCCTTCAACGTGCGTACACTCATGCAGGCTGGTCAGCAGGCGTGCCTAGCTCTCACAATGACCTCTCTGAAGATTGATGTTAGCTGTTGAAGGGAAACGCGTATCCAGGATTCGAGCAGTGTAATTCAACTAACTGCTCCTGGTATATTATGGAGGTGTTTTCTGTGCACTTCAGGAGACGAAGTAGCTGGAGCTGCTGGTGGACCAATCTTGACTGACAAAGCTGAGACTACCCTTTTGGACTGGATCCCTGTTAACAGTCGTTTATGTGCTGTGAGACTCCAGGGGTCATTTGGCGTGTGAAAGGAAAGTTGTGTTAAGCGCAATTTGTTTGTGATCTCGGCGTACGCCCCAAAGGACTGCAGCTCTGACTCGCAGAAAGATGAGTTCTATGATGAACTCGCCACCCTCGTTCGCAGCAGTAAAGGGTTCTGACATTGTAGTGCTAGTTGGTGACTTCAATGCACAAGTTGGCAAACTCAGTGCGTCAGAAGCTTGTTTAGGTGGCCGTTGTGCTTTACTCGCTGAGCGTACAGATAACGGGGATAGGCTTCTCCAGTTTTGTGCAGACAATCGATTGTTCTTGTTTAGCACCAATTTCCGACACAGCTCACATCGCACAGCGACATGGCGCTCTAACTCTATAGGTACTTTGAGTCAGATTGATCATATGGCCGTAAGCTACCGGTGGTGCAGTTCTGTTCAGAACTGCAGATCTTACTGGTCCACGTACGTAGAGTCGGACCATGCATTAGTTTTCATTCGATTCTCTCTCAAGCTCGATGGTCATCGTCGCAAACCGCAAACCCAGTTAGCCGTGCAACGTTTGTGTGATCCAGAAGTCTGCATCCGTTATGAGCAGAAGTTAGCGCATGAGCTAGGATCTACGACGAACAGTATTGTAGATGAGCATTGGGCTCATATCAAACAGGCAATGCACTTTGCAGCAGGTTTTGCCTGTGGTTCTGGATCCGTTGTCCATCACAGACACTGGATTTCGCAAGAGTTGTTTAGTATAATGGAGCAAAAGCGTCAGCTCTCGAACTGTAAGGAGTTGAGTAAGATACGAAGACATCTATAGAAGCAAGTTGCAGAAGGCCTTAGGAATGATCGCGAAAATTAGTGGGTCAAGTTAGCCGAAGAAATGGAAGTAGCAGCTGCTTCAGGTAACAATCAGAGACTGTTCATACTTATTCGTGACACCGGTGGACGGCGCACCCAGGTCAGTGAAACGATATGCAATAGGAATGGAAAACGCTTCCATGGCAAACAGCAAAGGCTTGACCGTTGCGCCGAATGCTTCATACTTTTTTGTTCATCGTGCAACATGTTTAGAAAGGCAGTGCTCGATGGTGCTTTCCGTGCTGTTTAACGCTGTACGTTGATGTTGATGATGATGATGGTTTCGCGACCTCTGGCCTTTTTTGTTTATCGACTTAATACTGCTATTTGCAGTTCCCTTTATTACTCGTTTCATACTTTTTTCTTTTTATTTCCTATTGAAATTACCACTGAGTAGCCAAAGACGCTGCACGGAACGCATGGTTAGTGGTTGTTTGAATTGCCTGGGTTTCGTTGTGCAGGGCTTGTTTATTTTTTGATAGGCGTTCTGGAAATCCGCTCATTGGATGTCTCTAAGCGGCTAGGCTCACAGTAGCGGTAAACGGCTTTCTTGGCTTCATGCCGTTTTGTTATCTTGTTCACTCGTTCCTTTCGTGGTGACCTATTTGCTCTTTGTGCTTCGTTTTATGGATTTCGTTCCAACGTACCAACGAAAATCAGATTACGGGTGCGAGGTCAGTGTTTAGTAGAACAGAACTGGCCAGTCGAATACTTCGGTTTCTATTGTAGTGAAATATAGACCATAACAAACTTCATTGACAGACTTGACGCATCGAAAATCCCCGGACAACTTGGTGTTTAGTTCGTTATATGCAGTAACTGTTATCGTTCCTAATTGTATTTTGTTATATATTCTGTTTTGACATTGGTGCCGAGGCAGTCTATGATTTTATCTGTCGATCTCTGACCGCGGTGTATTTACGTCTGTGTACAATGGGTCTGATGAGAGCTCAGTTCTTTGTGATATGATTTTTCCTATGAAATCCGACATGCCATGTTTTTTTAAGAATCGCAGATAGTCTGCATCCAGCGACTGCGGCATGTTTCCAGTTAGCTTGGTCGGTCTGGAACTCGAAAGCATGATAACCTGATGTCACATCAGTTTGTAGAATTTATGGCTAGAGCAATGAATGTGTAAATTGCACGTGGATTTTCCATTACCTATGTTACTGGCTGTGATGTTCTGGGTACGAAGTTTGTAGATCTGACGGCACCCTAGTCTTGTGTACATATCGCACGAAGTACTGGTAAACTCATTCTGTTTTTCTGCGATTTAGTTTGAACTAAATCACTTAGGACAGCCCGATTTTTAATGTTAAGGTGCCAATCCGTTGCTACATTGCATATATATATCGGATTGTATACACGGTCCAGATCAGTCAATTTGTCCTGGGAAATGTGCATCAGCGAGTGATATTAAACTCACCCCTGGAAGATTAACAAAAACAACAAACAAAGCCCGCGTTTATACATATTCGTGTACTAGGGACAGATCGACACGGTTAGGTTTGGTGTCGAAGTACCATGATAGTCACCGTTTGTGTGTGTACTGTGACAAAGCTCAGCTTATCCTTGAAATGAAACTTGGTAGAGCTGCACAAGTGGTGGTGACAAGCAAAAATAACATCAGCTTGTTGGCAGATCGTTTGCTGTGAGAATTGCCTACACGGAGTAATATGAGAAGGAGATAGTGTCCTGGCTAGTGTGAGAGACAGGGGGAATTATTTATTATTACCCACCATCACTGTTTGATTCACGAAATGACGATTGTCTGTAACAGAAGAAAAAAGTAGTGTTCAATTTTAAGGTTGACACCAATAGATTACTTAGTGGTAACGCTCTCAGCATCACAAATGTGTGAAAAGTTTGATTTCATCATAACTGTCAGCTATTACCTAAATGGAAGGCTTATAGCATTAAAGAAAGCTCATCAAATATCCGCAACGATGAATTTATTAGTGACTAAACCGAAGAAGAAAAGGTGTATTGGTTTTCTTCTTCAAACATTCATCAACAAATTTACGTTACCAGTGGTGGTCGAGTGGTCTAGAGCTTTTAATTGCCATCTCGGTGGCTGGTTACTTTGATGGTCGACGGTAATCTCCATTGTTGTCCGGCTCGTCACCACACTTGGCCTTTTGAGACTTTTCGTGGCTCTACACTCGAAGTCTCATGGTCTGGATCCCGGTTATCCCTGATAGTGCAGTGGGTCCTTTAAACTACGGGGTATACCCCTTCAGTTGCACTTCACTGTCAGCATGGAATATAAAAAGTCAAATGGTTCGAGGCTCTGAAGCATTATTTGCATCGACGATTTGAATTTTACTCCTCGCTGTCCCCGAAGCTTTGGTAGAGCACCGAGGGTAAAGAAGGGTCGAATATCAGTGGCCAGCAGCCGGGGTGGGAATCCGCACATGATGGGTGCAATGAATACCGACGACCCAGTTGAACTCGCCATCAAAAGAGGTTCATATGGCGCTTCAGTGGCTCAAAGCTCTTGTGGGTCATCTTTGAAAGACACATAAAAGTCATATTTCATTGTTTGTGTTGACACACCCTGCCATTCATGGCTGAAAGATTTGGTTGTAAAGTTGGTAAACGTCCTCAGGCTTGCACCTTATCCATCTGCTCTGGATTCGACAGAAATGGTGCGAAGTTTACTGAAGGTTGAAATAAGAAAATAGCATATCCTGATAGTTGCCAGTGATCCTGAAAGATGCATGAGCCAACAGGAATGGCAAAGGAAGTAGCTGGAAAAAATTACCTGGAGTGTGAATTCTTGCATCATAAGGACTCGCTGTTTGATCGCAGCTCAATACGTCCGTACCGGTTATGCACAACTTACGAAACTGGTTAATTTGTAGTGTCGACTGCAAAATATTTCTGATATTTTTCTTGTTTTTGAGCATATCCTGGTGAATCAAAACTCACCTTTTTGATGGTGTGCTGTATTTTCTCCGGTTATATCCACAATAACTACGTTCAGTTGACCGGTTTGGACGTTTCGCTGAAGAACTTCATCCTAAGCGAAGTACATTGAGCCGAGTGACCAGTGGTCGTCTTTTAAGTGAAATCAGATCAATTGGCCTTTAAAACAAAATGGGGGGAAATCACATCTGAAAAACGTCATAAAAGAAGGTTGTCAAAGGCTGGAAACGCACAATGTAGCCTTTTGGGTTATCAGTAGTGGATGACTGTGAGTTTGTTTCATGGTCTTTTGTACAAATGAAATCGGGTATGAGTCGAAAATTTGTCCTTGTGACCCGATAAGAATGGCCCAAGTTCAGGCCAATGAGTAAGGGATACGTACAATCTGATTGATTATTGTTTTTCACATCGCTACCAAGTTTCTTTCCGGGGGTAAGCTGAGCTTCTTTGCGGTACACACCGAAATATTGACTACGGCAGTACTTTGGCACACTGAATCAACTAACGCTACCACCTGCCTGATCGTATCAGTCTGTTCCCAGCCTATCGGCTCTCAATGATGCATCCCGCCGGACGGTAGTGTTTTTCTGATTACAAGTTAATTATCGATTTATTGGTTCGTCGGACGTACTTTTCGTGTTTCACCCAACAATTTGGCTCATCCATAATATAGTTCATGAAGCGGGCAGGGAATTCTTGGGCAGGTGACGAGTGGCCGCTGCCAAACCAATCACGTGTCTTTTTGGGTAGCGGTACGACTGGTGGCTCTGCTTGAAGCTACGTGGGATATGATAGTTGAGTACTTACTTCAGCGCGTTCTATCCTACCGGTATAACTGAAGCGGGTGCAGTTACTATAGGCAATATTTTAATGGGTGTGTGATTTCTTGATTTTAAGCGTTGCAAGGCATTAGCTTGCTTTTTCCACAGAACGCTTGGGATTCTGCTGTGACTAAGAAAAAATTAGTCTATTCATAGATTCATTCTTTGCATTCAACCACTTACTTTTCATGCTGTACTGGTGCACTTTTTCGTGGTCTTTGTGACGTTCCTCGGTAATGCCTTTCAGTAGAACGAAGATATTTCGCTTGTTATCTGCATCTGAGCTCTGATCAATGCGTTTCTTCGTGTTGCTTTTTATGATTCATCCTCCACGTGTTCACTTATTGTGTTTTCCTACATTTTATCCATACGCTTTCCTCGTTCTTTTTCGAAATTCCGCACACACAGGTGGACCACTCGGTGAGTTGGTTCAGTGGACCGATTTGCTAGCCGGACTGTATATTTTGGGTCACAATGTGTCCATTTCCATAGAACCACTTAAATTATTCGAGTAAGTTTCACCCTCTTCCTGAATAATTACCAAATGTGCGCTTCTCACGAAAACCACCTTCAGATGCACAACTCGAGTTGTCAGGGCCATAAAACCAAGCGTTCTGTGCTGTTTTTTAAAGTAACATATGTAGAACTGTACCGTGTAGAAGCACAAAATCAGTGTACACCATTCCGGTGTACTGGAGATCGCTGTTATCAATTTAACGCATTTTTGTGTTCAGTGGTTTCTGTTGTCCCCTTTAAGCCAAACTCGGTTACAGCTGCAATCTGCACATTTGAGATAGAAAGAGTGAGAGTGATAAGAAACAGCACAACATTACTGATAACATATATGGTCGAAATTGAAGAATGTTTAAGTTCAACCGGAATGAGTTGTTGAAACTGAGTCTCAGCTTCACTCTGACAATGTCTATTTTCCAATGAAGACGTCAGCCACTTTACACCAATTTTACGCTGCACTCCTGCTCATTAGACTCCTAGGTAACCTTCTTTTCGGTGGTAATGTGGTGGCGAGGCAACATGACTCGGATCGATTAAATAGTTGTCCTCGACGCTCGCATCCTTCAGGTCTGTCTGATTTAAGATCCCGGGATCCCTTGGTGAGAGGCGTCCTCAGACAAGGCTCAGAGTCGTATTCGGTGATGTTTCTGTTGTAAGACCGTATGTTTCGATCATTGATAATCTTTATATATCATGGATCCGTTAAACTTTTCAATTCTATATTTTCTGAGGCATCACGCCGTACTCAAAACTAGGATATAAACATATGTATATCGTACGAAATGTAAATTTAATAAAAACAAAGTTCTACAGTAAAGCATGTGAGTATTGCTGGGCATTTTCTTCCGGGAGATCAGTCCTTGTACTGATTGGGCTCTGAAGCAGTGCTATAAGCTTGCGAAGATTCATCTCACGAATGGTTCCCGACGTGCTTTATCTGTTGCGAATGATTGAATACGGACGAAATATCCTGTAATAACACCTGATGCTGTCGCTTGATTATGTGAGTGTATGAAGACGTGTAGGATTGTGTGAGTGGCGTGCTGATTTGTCATGGTGCAGAGAATGTGTGGGGTCCGCCAGATTCTTCGTGAATTTTTCACAGGCTATAATCTGTAAATCGCATACTTTGGAAATAAGAAAGCCTATGGAAATCAAAGAAATATGCCTGACTATAGTCAAGCTGCAGTGTAACGTGATAGGTTCTTTCTTGAGTAGATCAAGAAGGATTACAAGAGAGCAGTGGGGTAAGATAGGGATAATACATCAATGGACAAAGGAAAAGAATAATAGCTTGTGTGGCACCCACTTGTCTTAGCCTACAGATTTGAAAAAAACTACGTGATTTTTTGTACACAATCCAGAATATGAGAAGACCACTGCAGACTAGCGCTGATGATAACGCTCAAGTATCTGACTGAGTCAGCTCTGGAAACAGGGATAGTGTTGGTGGATCTAGCTAAAGATATCACATCTGTTATCTGGGTTTCTATGACCGGAGGTATTCACCGTCGAAGTGACCCATCCACTGACCTGAAAGCCATCCACTTTTCTGCCCATCAACGATGTCAGTAGAACCGAACTTTATTGGGTTCATCGATCTGTTCGCTAAACAATACTGTCTATGCAATTAGACGTAAACCGCTTATTCACTGCTTACAAACAGTGCTCATGTCTGAATCAAACTAAGTTTAGAGTCCATCGTTTTTTGCGTCGGCCGTTCTTCGATAGTCAGTCCAACCGTGTGCTGGTCAATGCTCTCTGATTTCCTTTATCAGACAGATATGTTCGACTGAGCCGACCGCATGGTTCTCTGTCGGTAAATTCATTTGCTTCAATAAATTTTAGCACATCACTAGCTCAAGTGAAGTTCTTATTCAGCAGTTTTTACCCAGCTGCACTGCAAGAAACGCTGTATGTTTCAGTTGCCACCTCATCGGTTTTTCTGTGTAACTCCGTTGGGAACATCGTCCTAGAGTCCACTTGAACACCATGTATGAATAGCTGTATTGAACCTATCTCGGGTGGAAAAATCAGGTGTTCCGTAGGCGGAGGATGTGGTGTTTCCAATTTAAGATCCATATAAGTTGCACCCTTCTCTGGACATCATGATGTTCGGTATTCGTTTTACACGTTGACCGTACAAAAATGAGTTCGGCCAGCACCAAGCATTCCTGTTTCCGAGGAGACAGTAAATAAAGTAGATAGTTTGTGTTATCTAGACAACTGTCACTCCGACTCTATCCAGTACACAGAAAGCATTTTTGCACTTTTGCTAACCTCAATTATCTGTGGTTTCGACGGGACATCTGGGTAACTATCAAGGCTCGAGTATACGCTGCAGCAGTTTGGGCAGTTCTTCCGTATGGCTCAGGAACAGCCACTGCCGTCGAAAGACAAGAAGATTGTTGGTAGTTGAACGTTTTTGTCTTCCCAACATTACTTAAATCTGGTTTGAACATCGTTTCAACGATTCTGAAGTTAGACGCAGAGCACTGGATACGTGGAATAAATCATGAGATCATAAGCTAAACTTCGCCAGGCCAAGTCAGTTAGGATCTGCGTGTTGCACATGCCACAGGATGAACGTTTTTGTCGGGAAATGCTCATTGGGAAGGTTAGTCTTGAAAAAAAACTAACAAACGTGAACAGTCCATGACATGAAAGAAAAGTAAGAAAAGTCTAACCAGCGGGAATAGCTGTGAAGCGCTCATTAGGCTTCCTGGATTAGGTCCAATAGGTTCCCCTACGCAGGTGTTCGAAATGGTGGGGAATATGGCTGGGTGTCTCAACCAGTTTGATTATTCTATTCACAGACTTCCTTTATCTGCCTAATAGTAACATTTTTATTCATTTCTTTTGTATCTTCCCGTACTTATTCTTTGGGTTTCCGGTGGAATTTCTTTTACCGAAATATAGCAACCACGCTTAGTACATGATCAATGGTTGTGCAGACTGAGTTGAACATAACCACATAGTTTCCGTTCATCCTAACACAGGAATTGTGATCTTCCTCTTTTGAGCTTCCCGGTTAAGTTCAGCTTTGATTTAGAAACCAGAATCGTCGCACTTAGTTCAGTGTTTGCGGTTGTTCAAATTGAAACTGATGAATCGAAACAGCAATCGGTTTAACTTATTAAGTCATGACGAAGGTGGTTACATTATTTTCCAGCCTACAAATACATCTTCAAAGCTTGTGATCTTATCGATGAACACAAAATGAATGTTTTTCCACCACATTCCCTTTCTGTCGTCATCAGACATTTTAACTTCACGCCATCAAAGAAACCGGAATGTCAGACGGAACAAAATGTATTCGATTTGCTGTTCACCGATATTGTCGGTTATCGTCGCCTGAAGCGTCTTGGAATACGGTACGTTTTAACCCCGTTGTAGCAGTAGATGTACCATAAATATGTACGTTGCTGAAGTGGAAGTTTGTTCGTGTGCCGTTGCCGATGTGCTTACCATTCTTACTTTTTATTCATTTTCGTCATCTTTTAACTCAGTACATATCATCAGGATGCAATGCTATGATATCAAGTTTTTTTCATGCATAAATATCCTCTTTGTCTGTGAGTTCCATGAGCGGTTTGTGTGATTTACATCAGTTATCACATTTTTGTGGGTGCCAATGTCTGAAGCGAGAACGGAAGAATGATCATCCATTTGTTTTCGAAAGAATAAATCAGTTTTTAGAGCACTCGATCTTAAGGGGAATTTCAAAAATAACAATATGTTATGGATGTCTCGGATGAACTATACATCTTTGCGTTCAATCGTCTTCAGTGATAACTGATCATCTTCTAAACAACGTCCGTCTTCCGTCTGCGATGGAGAAGTTCGGCTTTGGTTTCAGTACTGGGTTTGTGCTGTCTCTTCCTCTTTAACCTCGTTCTCAGTGTTCCTAAAATTGTTTGCGCTTACTCGTTATCTTATTGAACCTCCTTCTTCCTCGATGACCGTTTAATCTAGCCACATTCAACGTACGAACGCGGATGCATATGGGGCAACATGCGGGTTTATCTCGTACATTTGCCATCAGTGTATTGCATTCGTGAAACTCGCATTCAAGACTCCAGTTCCATCATCCGATTGACGCTCCCATTTAATCCTCCTGTGAAGTTCTGCTTACGCCTTTCTGGGGACGCTGAGACTGCGGCTTCTGGTCTTGTTGGCGTTGACATAGCTCTCGATGAAAGGGCTGAAGCGGTGCTACTAGATTGAATCCCAGCGGGCTATGCATAGTGAGACTAAGAGGTTCGGACAAAATGAGTAGTTATCATGTTGCTGAACACAATTTGTTTGTCGCTTCGGCGTATTCACCCACCGATTGCACCCCAGATCCAATCAGAAGTAACCACCAAAAACTACACAACCACTTGATTAAACTGAACTGGGCTGACATTTTTGATTTTGAATACTAGAATACGTTGGATGTCGTCGGTCAAAATGCATTCGGGAGGCCCTTTTACGCTAGATTCCTGTCGTTCGGAAAAAGGGGAACGGTTTTTGGCTGTATGCTGTAATCGTCGCCTGTTCCTCACCAGTACAAACATCAGACGCTCTAATCACCGGTATGCCACATGACGTCCGCTCTCTTAGGGTCGATATTGGACCCAGATCGACCACATCAGAATAGGCCACAAACGACGAAGCTCTACGGAAGACTGCTGTTCGTGGTGGATTACCACTCGTGGCTCCGATCACGCAGTAGTTAGCACTACGTTGTCTATGCGCTTCGGTGGGCGCTCCAAACGCACGCTTCGACGACGGTTATTTTGCGGTAAGTTTTTCGATCCACCTTGCCTGTCCATTTTCCAAGAGGTGCTAGCTGAAGGGCTAGATGTATGCCCACTACCGTCAACTAACAGTGGTCGCTTACTACGAATGCTTTGTATTCCCCTGGCCTAATGAGTTGTAGCTTGTCCCGTCGTGCCGTAAGACCCCGGATTTCTGCTGTATCTCTGCGCCTTCTCAATGCATGCTAGTCGATCTTGTCTGGGAGTGAGCATAATGAAAGACAGCCGGTAGCGATACGTAAACTTGATTCGAATCTCCATAGGGGCAGCGAAATCTAGTGATCGCAACGTGCATCGGAGATGGAACGTGCTTCCTCCATGGTAAATTCTTGCAAGCTATTCTACCTTATCTGAGTCACCGAGAGGAAACCACTGGGTCTGAGTGAACTGAACTGTAGAGTTGACGGCTCGTCAGTTCACAACCTGCAATGGCGTCTCAAACGCTTGGCTGGCGGTGCAAAGTTTCTTTACAAGACTGGCAGGAGTCTATGTCTGCACTCACTGTTTGGAGCGATCAGTTAGATTTAGTCGGTAGCTTCACTTGCCTCGGGAGCTTGAATATAGCTGGAGGGGGTGTCGGGGATCAGACCAGATCACGAATATTAAGGGCCTAAGCAACTTTTGCCAACTTGTGACGCCGTGACAGCCGACTTTCCCTTAAGGGAAGAGTGTACATCGCAGTGGTCTGTGGTGTTTCACTTTGCGTTTGCAGGAACTGGTCATTCTGCGTTGAGGATGTTCGGCGTCTCTCTGTGTTTGACCATCTGTGTTTCCGAAGCATTTTTCGTGTCTGGTTGGAACATCGTATGAGCAACGATGAGGTTCGCCACCGTGCACTGGGCACGGATAGCCGTCCCGTTATTGAAATGATCCGTCTACACCGTCTCTGATAGCTTGGACATGTTTTGAATGTGTCTGTATGTCCTCCATCTTTTAGTACTCTAAACGCTGCTACTGGGAAAAGCTATGAGAAGCGACGCGGAAGTGGAGCCAGAATTGACGCGTGGGTATGAAAAAGCCAGCATCAGATTTGGCTTCGGTTGAAGCTTCTCGCCTTCCTGGTTGGGTCCAAGGGTTGACGATCGTCCTTGGTTAGGAATGTTGAGGGACGTGTTTCACAGGAGAAGTCAGTAGCGCAAATACTGTATACTTTTCATGTCGTATGAATACGCAGAAATGTCTTGCAGGCGCAGACAAAATGATAACAACAAAAACATTGAAAAGTATACGGTCGGGAAGCGACAAAATCACATCATATCATGCCATGTTTCTAACCGGTTATTCTACTCTCCACCAACCTCACTGTTCTTCTTGCTCTACTGTAATGTATCTTGGAAAATTGATGTTTCACGTTATCTTACTCTGTTCCACTTTTACCGTTTTGCCATTGTGATATATATATATATATATATATATATATATATATATATATATATATATATATATATATATATATATGAACTTTAAGCACTTTCTAATTCTAATACGTATCTGAAACTACTGTGTAGGCGTTGGCTACGACCCCACTCTTGGTCGGTACTATAAGGATCAGTATTGTGGACTCCTGGGTGGTTTCTCTTTTTATGGAATGATTGCAAACGTCCTTTTCAGGATAACTGTAGTTGATGCTTTGTAATTCATGGTTAACCACTGTCAGCAGCCTGAACGTTGCGTGGAAATTCCGAAAACAAATGAACCCTCTAGTCGATTGATTTTCAGCTCTTACGCTTTGCCTATCGATCGGTGGGTAGTGAATCATTCAGTCAGGTTTTCAGTGTCTTTTTTCTCTCCGCAGGATTCCCAAATGTAAATATCGTATTTTGGACTCGTTCGGTACTGAGGCATTATTTAATCGGAATGATAAAAACAGCACTTGGGGTGGATTGCAGCTGAATTTGAAACAGTTCTACACCATGTTTCGTAAGTTCTCTGTCACTCTGAAAACTTAGCGGCCTCCTATTTCTCATCATTGATTTGGTCCCACTTCCAGTGAGGATTTTTTTTGTTTATTAAAGCCCGTAGGTCGTTTCAGTTTGATATTCATGATAAGTGTTGAGAGTGGGATTACCACCGCATAAATGAATTCCCTACATTGACAATTATGTATAAACAACACTCGATCCAGAAGCTGTCCAACGATGTCCCCCGGATTTCTATGTACTGTTTTCTTTTACCTTCAATTGCAGTTGGATTGATAAATCTAATGGCAATATTGTTACGAAAATCCTGATCTTTCTTCGTTTTGTCAATGAAACTTCATAGGTAACTTTTGTGTGGGTGTTTTTGGTTAGGTTGATGGATTCTGCAGCCCCGTTCTGTGTATGTTCGTTCACTTGTTGCTGCATAGTGATTGTACAACCAGTCGTCCCTGTGACCGCGTTTGTGAATGCCATTTAACTTTGCGGTACACTGGAGCAATCCATAAAAGTATTTTTGCCCGTTTTCGTGTCGAAGCCACCTAGTGAATGCGACACTTGAGATTCTAAGCTGATAGTCAACATTATTAAAATCTTACCCATTGGAAACAGATTTCGTAGCAGTAAAGGGTTCTGACATTGCAGTGCTTGCTGGTGACTTCAATGCACAAGTTGGCAAACTCAGTGCGTCAGAAGCTTGTTTAGGTGGGTTTTGTGCTTTGCCCTCTGAGCGTACAGATAACGGGGATAGGCTTCTCCAGTTTTGTGCAGACAATCGATTGTTCTTGTTTAGCACCAATTTCCGACACAGCTCACATCGCACAGCGACATGGCGCTCTAACTCTATAGGTACTTTGAGTCAGATTGATCATATGGCCGTAAGCTACCGGTGGTGCAGTTCTGTTCAGAACTGCAGACCTTACTGGTCCACGTACGTAGAGTCGGACCATGCATTGGATTTAATGCGATCATCGCTCCAGCTCGAAGATCATCGTCGCAAACCGCAAACCGCAAACCGGATTAGGCGTGCAACGTTTGTGTGATCCAGAAGTCTGCACCCGTTATGAGCAGAAGTTAGCGCATGAGCTAGGATCTACGACGAACAGGCGATGCACTTTGCAGCAGGTTTTGCCTGTGGTTCTGGTCATTGTGAGAGCTAGGCTCGCCTGCTGACCAGCCTGCATGAGTGTACGCACGTTGAAGGAGCCGAGATTCACTGGCTGAAGAGGCTTGAGAAAATGTGAGTTACCAGACAGAGGATTATTCCCGACACTATTTGACAGTGAGTCATTGCGAGTATCGATCGTGTTACCAGAGGGAGCATTATGGGTGGTTATATGGGGCAAAGAGGGGTGGTTAGGGACAGAAGACAAACGTTGAATAAAAGAGAGGGAACTCTGAGAAGTAGCCCACTTATCACTACCCACCCCGTTCGATGCAATGGGCAGCGCGGTCCTGATTAGCCTGCGCGACAACCGATACAACATGGAATTCTTTGTATTCGTGCAGTTCATGGGAGATGTTGGACGGGTAGTGCTCGGGTGGCCGGTCACAAAGCAGGAGAACGATTAGGGTCCTCATCCAAAGCCTTTAGTTCTTACGAGAACCTATCCGCAATGAAGCGGGATGGCTTAGTGGAAGCCCATTTGCTTGGATCAATTATTCTTCCACTGATTTTGCCGATTGAGTTGCCAGCTCAAATCGACCACTAACCTGGAGGACCAGGAGACTGGACTTTGTCTGGCCTCCACCTATTGACCTGTCAGGTAGGATTGCATCTCCAGCTTAAATGAGCCATTGTGTATAGATCTTTAGGTCATAGAGGCGCGCAAGTTATCACACCACGTCAAGGTGCAGTCTCGTCGTGATGGACCATGTACGTAGAGTCGGACCATGCATTAGTTTTCATGCGATTCTCTCTCAAGCTCGATGGTCATCGTCCCAAATCGCAAACCCAGTTAGCCGTGCAACGTTTGTGTGATCCAGAAGTCTGCACCCTTTATGAGCAGAAGTTAGCGCATGAGCTAGGATCTACGACGAACAGTATTGTAGATGAGCATTGGGCTCATATCAAACAGGCGATGCACTTTGCAGCAGGTTTTGCCTGTGGTTCTGGATCCGTTGTCCATCACAGACACTGGATTCCGCAAGAGTCGTTGAGTATAATGGAGCAAAAGCGTCAGCTCTCGAACTGTAAGGAGTTGAGTAAGATACGAAGACATCTATAGAAGCAAGTTGCAAAAAGCCTTAAGAATGATCGCGGAAATTGGTGGGTCAAGTTAGCCGAAGAAATGGAAGTAGCAGCTGCTTTAGGTAACAATCAGAGACTGTTCATACTTATTCGTGACACCGGTGGACGGCGCACCCAGGTCAGTGAAACGATATGCGATAGGAATGGAAAACCCATCCATGGCAAACAGCAAAGGCTTGACCGTTGAGCCAAATTATTCAAAAAGCAGTTTAGCTGGCCGCACGCTAGTGTAGTTACTCCCGTGTCAACAACTGCGACTGCTTGGGTGGTATCACTTGAGCCCCCATTGGACTTGGAAGTAGAGTCATGCATTCGATCACTAAAGCGAGGGAAAGCGGCAGATCGCGACGAGCTTCCCCCAGTTCTTTTCAAAATGGGTGAAAATGCTTTGATAAAATCACTGACCACTGACCGTGACATTTGGAAGGAGGAGCGTATTCCGTTTATATGGAGCAAGTCGTTCATTGTTTCCATCTTCAAGAAGGAAATACGCAATGAATGTAGTAATCATCGTACGATTAGCTTAATTGCGGTAGTCACTAAAGTATCGGCCTCGATTTTGCTGCACCGTCTTACACGGGCTCGCGAGAGGAACACTCGCGAACCGCAGGCTGGATTCCGCCCAAGTCAAGGATGCATGGACCAGATTTTTACTCTTCGACGACTACTTGAAGCGCGTCACACGCACCGCCGACCGTAAATAATGATTCTCTTAGACTTGAAAGGCGCCTTCGGTTAAGTTGATCGAACAGCGCTTTTCAGTGTTCTTCGGCGAAAATTTATGCCTCAGAAGTTCGTGAACCTACTGAGATCATTGTATTCTCATACTTCTGGTCGCGTTAGAGTTTACGGTGAACTATCCGGTCGGTTCGAAATGACCAGTGGTGTTCGACAGGGATGTCCTATGTCTCCATTCCTGTTCAACTTCGTCATGGACGAAATAATGGAGAGTGGGCTGCAAAATCTTCTGGATGTAGGCGTCGAACTAGGAAATAGTGGAAAGCTGTGTGACCTAGATTACGCAGACGACGTTGTCTGCTTGTTCGAATCCACGGAACATGCTCAACGTGCACTGGATAGATTCTCAAGAGCTGTAGCTTCATTCGACATACGCTTTGCACCTTCAAAGTGCAAGGTGATGTTAAAAGACTGGAGATCAACGATTCCGAGTTTGATGCTCGATGGGGAGATGCTGGCAGTTGTCGACCACTTCACCTACCTCGGTAGCAGCGTGACGACGGATGGGAGCACAGAAGTAGAGGTGAGCACGCGTATATAGAAGGCTCGAGCAGCGTACGCTGGACTGAAGCACTTGTGGCGTCGATCTGATATTTCACTGAAGTTGAAAGGCTGTGTATAATGTGCCGCAGTGCGTTTAGTTTTGTTGTATGATTGCGAAACTTAGAGTCTGCGTGTGGAGGATATTCGTCGTCTTGAGGTTTTCGACCACCGATGTTCACGCAGTGTCGGTAGGATTGGGTAGAATAGTTGAGTGAGCGATGCTGAGGTCAGAAATCGAGTATTGGGTACTGATTCGAAAAACGTTTTGTCACAGCGTATCCAACTTAGTAGACTTTGTTGGTTGGGGCACGTGTTACGTATGGCAACCACACTTCTACTGTACCGTGTCCTATTGTCCGTTCCTCCTTAGGAGTGGGAGAAACCACATGGAGGTCAACAGATGACGTGGCAGCGAGGAATGAGAAAATGTTCAACGAACTTAGGAAAAGTAGGTGCTTCACGTGTTCGTGTTTGGGGTCCAAAAGATCCGTCAACCAGTTGGTTGGAGACACTGAAGGATATGGCTACGAACCGTGAACAGTGGCGATCGTGTTGTCACTTTCTTTCTGTCTAATCAGAATGATTGATCAATGTTTTTGTACAGTTAGACTGTGTATTCCGTGTGTTGGCTACTAGGGCATTCTTTCCTCTTCCTTTCCGTGTGAGTCCATTAACTGTGCATCTTGTATATTCATACCTTCTAATTCAACGTGCATCATGGTTAGAAAGGCTGTGATCAATGGGGCTTGCCGTGCTGTATGACGATGATGATGAACTCGTAGGTAATCTTTAAGATCAACCGTATCTGTACTTTTTATTTGTTTGTGCATCCTCCCTTAGCCCGAATCCGACCGCGTCTGAGATTGATCAATCAGACGGAATACTCAGAACAATCACACGCACATACATCCACTCTGGGTCCCGTGTCAGATTTGGGTCTTCTGTGTGTAAACGAACCTTTTTTTCAATATCGATTGGACAGTAATCATATAATTTATTTAGGAATCCCCGCAAAATAAGCTTGTTCACCCCGTTGATCTTGTTACCTGTGATTATTTTGTTAAACATTTTAAACAAATGCGGTTTCGGGAAGATTTTCCGCTGTCATTCAGATACAACGGCATACTACTTACTACAAATACTGTTTACTTTCCATTCTACTGTTCAAATTTTCTCCCATTTTGTATCAATCGCATTACACTAAAGCACCAATGACAACATTTCACGCGTAACGTGACTCACTAGAACGACCACCCTCTCCGAACGGACAGTTTACAAAGTTCATTACTCTGAGTATAAATCCCCGTCAGTGTTGGTAGCTCGTTATATGTTCGCGTGCTCTTTAAATCAGTCAGTCGTCCAAGTATCGTTAGTACAGAAGGAGCAGATTTTTCCACTTCTCAGTTGTTTTAACTGTTGTCTTTCCGAAGCGATTCCTGTTGTCGTGATCCCACCTCCTTCCCACTGAGGCATCCTCATTCAAGCGTTGTTTTAGTCAGTGAGCTTGTTATCCGACTTCCTTTGGCAATGAACATCTTCAGTTGTTACGTCTGTGGGGAGGGGAAACCTGCAGTGACAGTGAATACTGCACGTACAATAATTTTTGGGCATTAGCTGACTTATGTTTGCGATGAATTACGATCACGGCCGTTGTCGTTTTTTGCACACAGTAAAGTCAGCTCTACGAATCATTGCAGGAATGATAGAGAAAACTAAAAATCAAAATGGACTCGGCCATGTAGAACCCGCTGAATCTCATTAATATGATCCACGGAAGCTTTCTATTGGCTGATAGTATATAATTCGCGCTTGATGCAAGTTACGAGCTTGTTCCCGATTCTTTTCGTCTAGCCAGTGTCTTTTGTGTCATTCACTGCGTTTTGTGCCTCATATCATTTCATTACGGATGCACAGACACGAAATGGAGGACGCTGCTCGTATTACGATGATTCACTGTCTTGATCATCAGCATTTCGTTTTTCGGTGTGGCAGCCTTCAGAGCTCATGTGTTCAGAATAACACCTCGAAAGGTAAATAGATCTGGTGGGAAGGGAGTTCAGTCGTTGAGTAACAGAGCGATCACGCTTAAAAACGAATTGAACATGCTGTCAAAAATTTGGTCAAGGCATGATTTTCGTGTTGCCGTGGTATTTTCTTTTTTTGACTTCTTCGGCACACTATTTTTGTTCGTTGATGGTGGTGGTTTTTTTGGTTGTAGCTTTTATTCTAATCTAATGGAAATAATTCACTATTGTTTTCATTGGTTATCTGGTCGACCACTGTTCAATTGAATAAGTAAACGGTTCCGAGTATCGGCGAACTTGACCTTGAGAATCATAGTAGCAAATTCTGCGAAAGCCGAAGCATGATGATGTATTGGATCGAGTACGGCGCAGATTTTGTACGGTATCATGAATAAAGGTGTTCTGTAATCTCGTGTAGTAGGGTTATGCAACTTGCCTTTTTTACTAGAAATGCAGTCCATTATGCTCGTGACTTTCTTGATTGACTACTTCACGTCTTTATACAGCAAAACTGCACTCTGGATGATAACAAGAAGATGCAGGAAAAAATAAGTTTGTCTGCATCAAGCATTCGTCGCATTCAAACATTTTCCTTTCGGAATTTATGTACAATTTGAATTATGTGGTTTTATTTTCGATTCGTCGAAATATTGTTCCGAGAAACAAGCATTCGTTTGATTCTCGGTAGTCGTAAAATTGGGACTATCATTTTCTAATTGTAACAGGTACATTGAAGTGAAGTGGTAGATTGTAGTTATGGTCATGGCAATCTTCATTAAATGTACATCGGAGTTTCAAAGCTTTTGTGTGTTAATTAGTCACCCTATCGATCCGCGTTTGTGCAGTACTTCGTCCTAAGGTGACTTCACTTACAATAGTGATACATGAACATTTCACGAGGTTAAATGAGGTCAAATGAATGAGATGGATCGATTATCTGTCAGTCAGCCGAGTTGATGGAAATGTCTGTTTTAGAAATTGCCATGTACGTCTTAAATATGACGTCACTTAAGCCCGCAATAAACTCTCCGTGCCCTTGCTGTTGTGCTCGGATTTTCCCAGAGGGGCATGAGATCAATAGAAACTGACAGAAGCTTGTAACACGAAGAAACTTCATTCCGATTTATCAACTCAAACATTCCCACATACAATACTGGGTAACGGGGAATAGATACGTAACCATAGATAGCACTCAGTGAATATGTGTGCAACAAATCCGGTATCCTGACAACATGCTGGAACTTAATAGCACTTGCTATACTAGTGTGAACGGCAGTATGTGTGAAGTGTGTGATTACAGCAAGGAGAATTCCGAGAGCTGTTAGAATTGGTTTGATATTCGATATCAACCAGTTGTTGCAAAATGGCGTTTTTTCCCTGAAAAGAGAGGGTGGAGCATGTTTTGCTCTCCATTTGAACAGGCGTCTCACCGTATACCCAGTACCATGTGTCCTACAAGAGTACGTAAACTGATATGAGATAAATGATTACTTCTGATAAGGCAACATATCCCCTTGTATTGCTTTACAATCAGTGGCCAATAGTTTGAACCAGAGATTTCGTGGCTTCGGGAACAGAATAATCATAACATAATTCGTGCTTCACTTGAGTTTTAACTATTGGGCATCAGCTTGACCGTTTCAATACCACCACCACCACTGCATCAGATATTTTCATGTACATAATGTTCATGTACTTCATTGTTTACGGAAGACGGGAGTGAATAGTTTGAAGTGACCGGATTAGGAGCTTTGTGCTGTGGTATGGAGTGAAGCTTTAAATACTACCTCATTCGAGTCGTCTCCGCTTCAGCGTATTGGTTTAGGTACGTTTCGCTGTGCATGGTACGTGCCGTGCCGTACGAACAGTCGTCCGACACTACCCCACTACAAGTCTTCATGTCTCGGATCGATGGCCGATCCGAACACGATAGCTGAGAAACTGCTCAGTTTAGCACGTATATCCTGTCATGATTTTAATCCTGTTATATGTAAGGCTTTCTCAACTATGAAACTGATAGGGGCCATAATCCGCCGGAAAATCCAAGCCTTAGTACGCCATCAGGCACCAAGCTTGAACATTCTTCATTCCCATTCACACCTTAAGATGGTGGATCACTCCACGGTTGAGAGCTTTATGTTCTCTCCTCGTATGTTTGAATTTTGGAGCAGTTCCTATCATGGGGGGGGATCAACTGTCGCACCGGTTTTCTAAAGGGGCTCGTAGACAGTGATTGCTTTGACTATAGGGTAATTAGTCTAACTTTAGTAGCGCCCAAGGTGTTAGCGTCTGTCTGTTCTCTGCTGGTTGTCTCACACTTGTGAAGAGCGCCGATCCGCGAAATGCAAATAAAGTTTCACATCGTTCGTAGGTGGAACGATCGAATTTCCGCCTTTCGTTAATTGCTTCAGTATCGTAAAGCTTTTCAAAAGTTTGACATCGTGTTATTCATAAATATTCAGTCTATCAAATCGCACTGTAGAGTAGCTTGCTTCGAAGCGAATAGTCGGAGAAATGTCTCGATTCCCAAGTAGTTATATCTTTATACTTCAGGTTGGGTTGGGACCTGTAGTCAGTTTTTGTCACCGTTTGATGTCCTCAATGTTTTTGTCGTCTTACATCTTCATTTCTGTTCCACTGTACAACAGTAGAATTTTACAACTTTCGGGAAGCAGAGTTTTAGCCGGGAATACACCGATGATATCGCCCTGTTGAGAAATGACACAGGTAATGTGGCTTGCGTTCACTTCACCTGGCCGTCGAGGTATCCGGATGTGGTGTAGGCTTTACCACATTCAAATGCAAAATGCCTCTACTAGATTAACGTGAGTCTGTATTTGTGATCCCTGTCCGTGAGTACTAAAAGTTGCCGATATCCTTGATTACGCAGGGCGTTGCACCACACCTGTTGATAATGTTGCAGGATACCACATTACAAATAGTGACACTATTTTGGTTTTAACTTCTCCCACTGATACAGAATCCAGCTGACAGACACACATACAACTCATGCGTCTTTTTTATTGTACGGCACTTTCCAATCACCCTCGGATGAAACCTAAGTCATAAAATTTACTAGCGTTGCTGCCCTTCTTCAGTACTTTCCACAGGATTTTCTACTGAATCAAATCGCCTGTTCACGGTCACCATCTGGGTCGATATTTTCTGAGTTAAAGCTTAGTGCTCAATAATCGTTTAACTAATTACGTCTGTCGTCATTACTTCAGTTGTGGAATAAAAAGCCGGTTCGCATATAGATGTTCTTGATCTCTCTCTGGTTCTGTTTGCTTCATTCCAAACAGCACACTCCCCGGACAACACGTTTTTAGGATTTGTAGTTGAATCTCCCATGAACACAGTCACTCCGGATGTGAGAATCACAACTGATGAGACTGTGCGTTCGAAGTCAGGTAAACCTATCGCGCTGATTTACGGAAAAGAAGCGTATATGTGGAAAGTGAGTACTTCGTGCGCTGTTCTACAGTACTTCAGTTTTCTTTTTGTTCCACTGAGTTTTAGTGTATTTCAAACCCATGATAGTTGTGTGTGTGTGTGTGTGTGTGTGTGTGTGTGTGTGTGTGCGTGCATGCGTACCTCCGTACCTCCGTGCGTGCTTGTGAGAAAAAAAAAGCCTTGACATGTTTTGGCTTATTTTTATTCGGTCGGCCGTTCATTCCTTCGAACTGTTCATACAGCCCTAAGAGCTCCATTTGTCCTTTAGAATATCGTTCTTCGATCATTACGCATTCATCGGCAGTATGCCAGCTTACTCGGTTACAATCTTCAAATGGTCATTAGACCCGGGCATGAAAACCAAACTGCTGATGGGCTTCCCGATTTTTCTTTTGATGAAACGGGCCAGCGTGAAGACACGGATGAGTAATTGTGAACGTGAGGGGATTTCGGCCGTCACGAAGGAAGAACTTCAAAAGACTGCTGCTGAAGATGAAACACTCATTTGCATTAAAGAATTCCTTTTGAGTGAATTGCCTCACCAAAGTAAAATGCCTTGCCCGTTCACCATTTGTGTGTTTTGTGCCACGGCCATCCGTAGCGAGTGGATACCTAATGCTCGGGACGAAATTCGCGACCACTCAAAGTATCGTTTCTAAAATTATGTTCCGCACCCACAAGGCTCATCCCGATATAGTTGGGACTACACATAGAGCTGAATCGTGTTTCTGGTGACCTAGGTTGTCAGAGTCCCTAGAAAACTTTGTCTGCGACTGTGGGCCATGCCCACTGTCAGGTGAGGGTTCAAAACCAGCTAATTCACCAGAACTACGCAAGATCTATCCCACGAAACCTTGGCCAAAAAACACTGTCGATATCATGTGTCCGTTTAGCTTTGCTACATGTTTCTACAGTACATGGTCTGAGGTGCCTCTTTGTAGGGGGGGGGGGGGATAACGACGGCAGGTAATACCTAGTGGTTAATAAACGTGTTCCCTCGAATAGAACTACCGGTGGAATTAGTCACCGACGACGGCCCCAAGTTTGCAGGCGAAAACTTTGAAGTTTATTTGGAAATGAGTGCTTTTCGTCGTTCTCGATCAACTCAGTGCAATCCAGCGGTAAACGATATAGTGGAGAGTCTCAAAAGAACGTTGAAAGAATCCATTCAGGTAGTCCGTTTGTCGGGTAGAATTCGGAAGCATGCGGTTGTGGAAGCCTTACTTATCGAACGACGCGCCATCGAGCCACCAACAAGATGCCGACGCAACTCATGTCTGAACCTCATCCGGACAAAGCTGAATGCTGTATATTCATTCGCGCAGATCAACTGGAACGTCGACGAGGACATCAGACTACTTATGCCAAGTCAGCTGCACCCATCCGACTGGGGAGCTTCGTCCGTCTCAAAAAAATAGTGCAATAAAGGGTCATTCAGTGTTGTCAGAGCCTTTAGAATTAGGCCGTCCATATGGTTCATGCTCCTGTTAACTGGCAGATAGATGTAGGGTAAGTGCTCAAAGGTTGTTTACAAGTAGTCGGCAACAGGAATGTGAGCCTTTCCCTGAATACTGTGATGTTCGGCCTGGCATGTATAGCTACAGCACATCGTCTCGTGGAGAGTACGAGTGATGTTGGACACTCGGTTCCTTTACGATCCATGCGTCAGTCATTGTATTTTCTCTGTGCAATCTAATATCCGTACCTTGTACATCCTGTCACCTTGGTCCCTGTTGCGGAATTCCGATCAGTTGTTGAGTGATTCGCAGGGAACCGATAACCCATTTATTTCAAAAGACGAACTATGCAAAGCTTGCGTATGCTAAACAAGCGAATTCAAACAATGTACAGTTACATACCTCAGTTGTGAATGTTCGGGCAGTATACCAGCGAAAGCTTTGACAAGGCATCATTAACAAGGGAAGCGGACGCGAGCAGAGTTCCGACTCAAGTCACAGTAACAATAGGAGGGTGGGAAGATACACCGTCGAAATGAACGCACCATAGATGAGAGACGCATTAAACACGCAAGTGAAGGTAGGAAATGATGGAATGATGGAACTCTAGCACAGTGAGGGGGTCGTTACACTAAGGGGGACTGGCAAATGGCAGACACAGAGCTAACGAAAAGGGGGGCAGAGTGGTTAATGTTCGGGTCACGACCACCAAACCCAAGTGTGATGCCAGTAAGCATGACAGGGAAAACAGCGGGAGCACCCAAACAAATTAGAATAAGTACGAGATGAGCGGAAGCCGAGGTGTCTCTGACACATGTTCGGATCATAGTAACAATCAAACTGGCTGGCAAAATCGGTGCATGGGAGGAAGGAGCTGTCCAATCAAGTGCCGGAGATTAGCATAAGTTCGAATCCTGCCACCGTCCGGCTCGTAATCACGCTTAACCTATGGGTACCCTGTGTGGTTCTCTGTCACTGCAAGTCTCAGGGTCTGGTGGTCGGCTATCCCTGATAGTGCAGTGGGCCTTCGAAGTTATGAGATGTATGCCCCTTCCACTGCACTCATGCGCAAGCATGTAATACATAAATATTTCAAAAAATTCACTAGACCCCCTGTCGTCAATATTTGAATCCATGAGTCACCCTTCGTGCCTCAATTCATGAACATAACTTTTTTGTCCGCATTCAGGATGCGCTACCCTATCTGACTGTTCTAAACGAATCGCTTGAATTACACGCGAATGTGATGGACGCTGCTTTGGGTCAGCAGTTTAGTTTTGTTGTCCCGCACAAATGCAACTATGGCACGGAATTCATCACGCTGATGAGATCGGCCAAGGTATGTATTGTTTTTCTTGTATTTGTGTTTTCTCGGAAACAGTTCACTTGAATAACTTTCTTCTTAACTTGATCGTTTAGCTCTGGTCACTCTACAACCAAAGAATATGTAGTTTCGCAGTTGCTCGGAGTTCGGAAGCATAACGCGGTCGGATTGGCATTTGAAGAGTGCTACATAAAAGACGATATTTTATGGACAGGAAATGTATGCTGTCATCATCTGCCTCGATTAACTAGGCGAAAACAGTCTTGTGGTGCAAAGGTGGGTTGTCCACGAATGTGTGCGCCATGGGGCAGATGCACCTACCGAAGTGAGCAACCAAACTGTGTAAGTGTTGTTTTATCGGAAAATGAATCAAGCCCGACAAGGTAAAACTGATTGTATCCGAGAACGCGTAGACGGGGATAAGTATTTATAACGACTAGTTTGTTATGGTTGGGTAGGGGGGAGTGTAAACTATCTTATTGAGTGTGATTATAGTCGAAAATCAACATGGAGTGGTGGCAAAAAGTAGAGCGATCTGGTGCTACGCAACCAAATGCACCGTTAATATATGTATCCCCGAAAGCCAGTTCCATTTAGTGTTTGTATTCGTAATTAGGGTAGCTCACTGATTCACTCTGAGAAATGCCTCATGGAACATTGGTTGGGGCACTTTGAGAAACAGTTTATCTGGCTTTTCTCCACCGTAGATCTTCCTATGATAACGATAACTGTATTGGCGCAAGAAAACATTCCTCCTCCTTTCAAAACCGGTGCTATCCGCAAAAGGAGTTATCGGAAACAGTACGAATGTGTTGAGCCTGATGGATAGTTTCCGTCTATTTTCAATAATGGTGACCAGGATTGAGTATTATAGTTTTCAACTCTCCTCATGTTAGCCTTGTCAAGTTAACAAATCTGATGTGTGTTGTGCATTCGCGATTGGACTGCTTAGCAGAAATGCTTACATGTTCTCTTCTGAAAACCACTGAGGAATTAGCTTGGTTAGTATCGCATCCAGATTGTTTGCTGACATTATTCTTTGCAGACTCTCCGGTACTCGCGAACGATGGACGCGTATGAATCAAGCTGGTTTCAGACACCATGGAAGTCGTGTGTGCCATATCTTTTACCGTTCGACAGATCTTAAAACGCTGACTCGCCTTTCGTTAGCTCAGGTTCGTCACTTTCCTTGATTCATACACTGTGAGTTTTGAAGAAACGCGGAAATAGTACACCCTTGTACTCCTTGAAGATGGCAAACGGCGATGACAGTATGGCGCTTTCTCTTACTCGATGAAAGGTGTGGTGGTACAACCCTTGAAGCATGAAAAAACACTTCGACCCACTTTACTAGTTTATCATTCCATGTAATCGGGGAACCTCTGTATTGTGGTGTAAATTAACCTGTTATTCGTGTCACCACAACGTATGGTGAGTGCATACAGCGCTCATTCACTGAATGACTAAGTCACTCTGTCACCGTTCCTCCTCTTGTCACACCTCACAGGTTTTCGTCGGCTTGGGTTTTCCGTACGAGGGTCCAGCCCCGCTTGAGGCAATCGCCAACGGCGTTGTATTTTTTAACCCACTGTTCCGAACACCACATGGGCGAAATAACACGAAGTTTTTCGCCGACAAACCTACCTCGCGTAAGGTGAGTTCAAATCGGTCCTTCTTCAACGACCTCCTGGGTTAAATAGGCGCAACAATCTAACGATAATGGCATACCTTACAATCACGTGAACTTATTACACTATCAGGTGTTGAGGTTTGGAGTGGAAAAAACCCCACAAAGCCCTAAGAGATAGATTAGTTGAAGTAATGAGCCTCGGGGTAGTGAGGCTGTTGGCGAAATCGGTACTTGGAAACCATCGATTAACAGTCACCATGTCAACCTAAACGCTCAGGTATGCCACCACATACGGTCGTGTCACAGAATTGTGGTCGCGCGAGTTGTGATGCTGACAATCAGTTTGATATCCGAGTTTGCATTAATATGATTTCACAGATATCACCAATGTCGTTGATGTGACCCTTAAAGACGTTATATTAACCTATCATTCTGATTGAGAAAATAACATCACTGTCACGTTACAAGCCCTCTTCCAGTAAGTATTGGTGAGTGGAGCTTTGCCGATTGCTGTTTTGTTCATCGTCTGTACGAAGCTGACACATAATGTACTCAGAAGACCATAAAATAATATGATGCAGTGAAATTGACTCGATGTTGATTTATGCCACAGTCGGCGACTACGTGCTAGTTGAAAATCACTGCCTCTTAACGACAATTTCCATCGGTTTTAAGATAGTTATGGAAATACCATTTCACTCTGTTTCACAGAATTTCTTATTCTGGTAATTTTCTCCATTTCCCGTGTTCATCACTCATTCTCGTGTCCCACTCATCAAAGCTGGCTAGTCAACAACCGTATCTGGAACAGAATGTCGGTGAACCATACACCTACGCAATCCAGATGGACAAACCGGACCAGATTCGACAATCCGTTCAGCGATTGTTGAATCAGACTGCGGTAAGTTTATATAAAGGATGCGAAAACTATCCGTGGCTTCCAGCGGACCATGCTTTCTGAAAACTACCCCAGGCTGAGGTAGCAGTGTCTCAGCTACCTTACCGTGAATCCAAATGGGTTAAGGTGGCTGAGACATGTGTTACGCATGCCCACCTATAGATTTCCTCGACGTACGTTATTCTCCAAGACAAGTAGGGGCTGGAAGGTAGGTCGAGGTGGTCGACACGTGACAGCAAAAAGGTATGAAACTTTGACCAGTTGACTTGGCCAAGTAGGATATGTTAGACTTGCAGGTTGGAGTGCACGCGACCCGTCTACCAAATGGTTGGAGACAATAAATGACATGGTTAGATATCGCTGCCGCTGGCGTAGTTGCATTCGGGTTCTGTCTTCGTCTTCATGATTATCACTTATTACTTGGATTTTTTTGATCTTTTTCACTTCGTGCTTCTATTCATTTTGCCCTTAACTGAACAATGCTACGAGGTATCAATGAAAGCCTGGCCACAGAAGTGCAAAGCTGATGATTGGATGGACTGAATTAAACCCCAGACCGAGAGAAAACTGTGTGAGAATCGGGATAAATGGATTTTCCGACCTCTTTAATGGCTATTTGACGGCTGAATTGTGTTTGTAGTAGCCCTGCATGGGTCACAAAATGAGACAAAAACCTGGACGCATGGAAGAGTCCCTAATGCACTGACTCCCAAACAGAGAAAGTGAAACCGTACTCAGTTCCATCCATTCCCGTCTGCCGGGATCGGGAAAGCAGTTGGTCTGGTAACTTTATTCTGTTTGTCCTATGAAATGCCCCCTCCCCTCAGGTTAATTCTCGAAAGGATAGTGAGGGCGGCTGAGAAGCTTAGCATGCGACTAGTTAAGCTCAGTATAGGTTCACGGAATGACCGAGTTCAGTGAGTTGCAATTCCATGGATACGGTGGTAGTGTGGGTCATTTACTGATACGCCAAATATCATGCGACCCTCTTCTCTCCGAATTGAATAAACTCCAACCGAGTAATAAAGTGGCCTACTGTCTGCTTGTTAATCTTTTAATATATGAACATGACTACAGCAAATTAAAAAGGAAATCGTGAATAAAAAGTTAACCTGTATCGCATGTTCTGATATCAAGATCGACCCCTGTTCATAGATCGCAACTCACGCAATAACTCATGACGTCCTCGTGGTACAAATAGTTGAGTACATCATAGCCTCATAACTCGGTACTCGTAGTACATAGTTGGCTCCATTCGAGCACTGTGTCAATAACACCCTGAAACTTTTGTTTAGTAAGTCTTTATAGTGATGGCGAACGGCCAGTACGTCTCAGTGCCGTCATCAATTCCGTCTCGTCTGTTCGATATATTGCGAAGTCAAGGGTTTGTTGAGTGAATTGCCCTTTTTTGCACACGTGTGTCTTTGTCTGTGTGTGGATTTGCGCGTCCACTTATTCGTTTGTTCGTTTTTGTATGCTTGCGTGTTTGCAGCATTTCTGTCCGAAATTTGTCCTCAAAATCTAGAACGAAATTAGAATCCATGATATCCACTGACGCACTCCCACATGAACTGACTCATCTATAAGCATAAACCGTATCTATGTCCAATGAGTAGAATTCTTTTTATGTTGGAATAAACAAGGATATCAACAGGATGAACAAGGTTTTCAGTAACTGAATTAGGTGGGTGGAGAGAGTCGTGATCGATGCGGCAGAAGTCGAGCTATAAAACATCATATATTTCGTACACGCCTACATCTTCCACGCCTAAGGGGAGAATGGTTTTTAACTGTTTTCCCAATCAATAGGGCTTTTATGACCCACTGTATTCATACTTTTTTGGTCACTGAATGAATGTTACCATAGTCCGTAGGAGAAGCATCGAGAATGGAAAGCACATCATAGAAGCCAGAGACGACGTACAGCTGACAAAAATTTTCCCACATCGATCACGTTGCCTTAGTGTTTTAGCGTGTTTCTCCACATTACCCACCGAACTCACTCCGAGTCGGTGGTTCAGTCTTGTCTGAAAGTTCAATAAATAGAGGCCGGCCGTCGCGTAATCTTCTACCTAGTGCTGCTACTTCCTAGCAGTACCCGTCCAGTTTCTTTCACGAATAGATACCATACAGGAATACCACACTTCATCGGTCGCCGTGCGGAGCAATCAGGACTGTGCTGTCCATTTAATCTAATATTTGGTCGACGATATGTAGACCATTATTCAGTCCCCTGGACTTTACTTGACTCTCTCTACCGTCCCTAATCATTTATCAAGTTTTCCGTCCCTTGATGTCCCTTCTCCTCTTAGTAACTGAATCGCTGCACTCCACGGCTCAGTGTTAAATAGGAACTTCATTCGCTTGGTATCCGAGTCCTCAGACTCTCATACTCAGTCAACCAATCGACAATGAACCGTTAATAGTGGATTCCTCGTTCTCAGTTATCATATACGATTCTTCAAGAGTGCTCGGTGTGCACCCTGGGGATGTTGAATTTTGCAACTGATTACTGCTACACTTTTTAGTAAGCAAAATAATGCTAATAGCAAACTAACTGATGCAGTCAGACAGGAAGCTGTGCTTGAAAATTGGGTGATGGAGGGGCAAATTAGCGGACTTGATTGACATACAACGTAGAATAATGGCTCTAGGTTCCACACTGACGTCAAATGAAGAATGCGTAAGTGATGTATTAATTCTAAGCATATGGGGAGGTAATTGACTGTGATAAAGCCATTGGTCCAGACGGGTTGCCGCCAAGGATGCTAACTGAATTTGTTTCCATTTCATCCTCAGCGTTAACGTTGAGTGTTCATACAATGGCACTGCCGGCTCACAGTTGGACTGTTGCACTCCTCGCGGATACTTCAACGATAGCGGTCAACATGGGAGTTGTCAGTCATATGCGATTCGGATCACGGATACACTCACTGGTAGTTCCCTCACTTCCATAAGGCACAACATGTTCAGCGAATTAACAATACAACTGAGTTACGAAAGTGACTACTGCACTAAAAGGACAAAAAGTGTTGACAGTTGGCACTACGATAACCACCGGTTGTTGTGACCAAAGATTGAGCAACACCAGTGTAATGGAAGCCTGCGGGTGAATCATCTTTTTGAGAGGTACCGCTACGGGTTGACATGATAAACTGACAGTTGCGATGTGCAATTGTAGGTGCATTCATGCGGTGTGCATGCGTGCGCTGAATGCAACACAGACAGCGGTTACATGGAGCCAAAACACATTAACTTCCCAGTCAGTGTGGCCCGCGTCGTGTAGTTTGTCACGTTCATTTTAAGCATGATGAGAAATGCCTTGTGGTGAACGACATGAAAGTTTAACACAGTGTGTAAGTGATTCGACCATGTCACTTTTAGATTACGAATTAAAACTAAGTGATGGAAAAAGTAGATCGGTTCATGAGTTATTCACTGAAGTATAAAAATGATCTATTTTAAAATAGAAATTTACGCGGGATAGAAACAGAGTGATAGAATGATACCTCGAAGAACCTCTGTCGTTGAAAGTAGTTAAGAAGTTGTGACCACGACCACATGTTAACTATACGCGATTGGTAAAGGAGTCAGATAAATGACCTTCGGTAGACGGCGGGCTACCACCTACACCTAATATGTATGGGATTTTTTTTCCTCGTTACACAGTTGAGTGGATCTGTATAGTCCTGAGTACAAATACTAACGACTTTACTCTTCCTATGGGGTGAGAAACAAATAGTGTATGACATGTGTTGATGGGCCGGTTGTTCATATCTCATAGGACGTCTGATGAAATAAGAGTCGTTGAACATAGAAGTCAAGAGCATTAGATTGCAAAATATATTCCAAAGCATTTCACTGCATCTTTACTAATGCGTAAAGCAGTCAAGGTGATTATTCTTAGAGTCTCTCAAATATACTTTAAGCAGTTAACGTGCACTCTCGTAATGGATGTCACTATAGCATAATCTGGGATATTCTCACAGAAGAAGTTGAAAACATAAACGTTAACGCTGAGGATGAAATGGAAGCAAATTCAGTTAGCATCCTTGGCGGCAACCCATCTGGGCCAATTTCTTTTTTCCCATTTCATCTGCATTTGCTTTCTTCCAAATGTCATTTCTTGAGCAGAAGCAGTCAGTCAATTGTTATAGCGTGGAACACGGAAATCTCAATCGTTCCTTCTTCATCGCGGTTTTTAAAGCATTCTGCACCATACAGGTTGCTGGAGTTAGACTGTGTCAAGCAAAAGTCTTCTGCCTACCGATCAGGAAGCACGATTGATGTGGTAAAACAAAAGCATCCAACACACTCTTTCTGTTTTGAAAAGCTTATTCTACTTAAGCACCGGCCATTCACTTTGGCCACTCCGTGTTCCAAACAGTGAGTGCTCCTCTTCGGACGATGATTGTACGTCGCTGTCCGTCCCAGTCCCCTGTCCGTCCTTTCGGTGTCCTCCTCTTCACCGTCGATGTTTCCTTCGTTGTTTCTCTCTTCTTGACCATCGTCTTCTGTTTTCCCGAATGAACGCTATTCCTTCCTATCCGACAATCTCGGGCGTTTTGAGTATGTCCTGTTTTTTTACGCTCGATTGCACCTTTCCTTCTATCCACAATTTTTCTGTCGATTCCATTGGTTGAATCCGTACTGTGTCGCCTGGTTTGAGTGGATGCAGTGGTTTGCTACCTCGATCGTAAACTGCTTTTTTACCGCCATTCGATTTAATCACTGACGTTTTTACGACATCTAGATCCAATAACCCACTTCACGGATAAGGTCGTGTGCTTCCGTCTTCCATAGAGGCGTATCGTCAGGCTTGTTCCCGCAGATGCAGACGGCATGTTTTGAAGCTTGCGTAGAGCAATAAACAAATCACTATCCTTGGTCTTGCCTTTCTTGAGCATCTTCTTTGCCTGTTTGACCGCCCTTTCCGGTTTACCATTGGACTGACTGGTAATAACTGGTGATGTGATGGTCGAAGGTCCACATTTCTGGAAATCGCTGTAATTCCGTTCTACGGAACTCAAGACCATCATCGGATTTAACTCGAATCGGGATTCCATATCGTTCAGAGTTACCCCGCAGTTTATTCGTAATCTCTGCAGTTGTTTCTGTTTTCAGAAGGCCGACTTCGAAGGAGTCGTTGCAATAATCAGCGGTCACTAAGTAACTGTCGTTCCCGTGGTGAAAAATACTCAACGCCACAATTTGCTATGGCCTCTCCGGTATTGGGTGCATCTCCATTGATCCTCGTTTGTCGCTGATCAAATTGCCTGCGTGATTCGCAATTAAACGCCGTCTGTTTAACCTGTTCTGTCAAACCCGGCCATTGGTATGCACTCTGGAGTTGCTGATCCGTCCATTGGTAACTGCGTGTGAGCGGTGTAACAGACGCAGAACGTTTTCTCCAAAGGCTTTCCGAATCACCAAACGTTCACCTCGAAAAGTACTTTTGTCCTCCGTTGATAGTTCACCACAAGATTTGAAATGAGACAGTACTTCCATCAATAGAGTTGTTTTTATCTTCCGGTCATCCTTGGAGGATTACTTTCTTCAGGGATTATAAACATGAATCTGCCATAGTGACATTCCTGCAATTCAGACTCCGTTACAGCCAACGCAACAGTCACCGTCTCTTCTCTACGTTCGTCTTCCGTATTCGGTAGTGTGGCTCGTGAGAGTGTATCAGCTACGAACATTTGTTTGCCTTGTTGATAATGTAGTTATACTTTCGGAGACGTATAACCATCAGTTGCAGTCTCCTAGGTGCTCGATGTGACGGCTTTTCCACGATCATCAGTTGCTGATGATCCGATTATGTGGGCGTAAGTTGGCCGAACATGTAATCGTTGAGCCATGAAACTTGACTACTGTTGGATAAATGTCAACTTGTCACGTTTCAGTTGAATTCCATCACGGATACTTTGTTGCGGAAAAGAGTTGAACCTTCTGTTGTGTTCCTCGATTTTGCCTCCAAATGCCTCAGTACGGTCAGAGATAGTGTCTCAGGCTCCGAGATGGCAACTCGTCCTGAATACCTCTCGAATTTCTCCCAAGTGACCGCTTGTCTAACACAGCCTCCGCTGAAGAGGTCTTAATCTCTACCTTCTCGTGGCGGGGGTGTTTCCACTAAAGTGGAAGGACGAGAGCGAATGCCCGGCGCTCTCCATCGGGTTGGGTGACTAATGGTCAGTCTAGGGGAGTTTGTTAAACCCTGATTCTAAACCAACCATGGATAGCTTATGAGTCGTACAACGGTATGCTCACCGGCATTCGTGGCAGAGAGGTGCACTGGACAGCCAGGATGTTTGACCTCATCCGAAGGGATTATGAATTGAGTATTCAGTCAGCAGCCCCCAGTGGGTTACGGACCCCACGTTTCGTTCCACTGCCTTGCGAGTTAAGCTTTGGATGGCTAAAGGCCCCGGTTGTGTATCCCTAAGAAAACCACGTGCTTTGGCTTGGGCAACCTGGCAGTATTGCGCCCACAAACAAATCGTGGACTCGAACTATCTACCCCTTCCTCTCCGATTGCATCATGTTTTGTTTGGCCACAGTCTGAAACCAGACAGATATGAATATATATATATATATATATATATATATATATATATATATATATATATATATATATATATATATATCCTCAAAATTTCGCCAAAATTTAGAATATCATCTGCCACGCAGAGCACTGCAGAAAAGTCGTCCGCTGCCTGGATAATCCTCTTCTGAAATATTTCACTCGTTACCTTCAAGCCGAAAGGTAGTCGCTTCCGGTGCTAACGGCCATATGTTGTGCCAAACTTGATCGAATAATTTGAGGTTTGATCCAACTCTAAATGCCAAAATACTGAACCTGATCAACTTTCGTAAAGCACCGCGCGTTTGGTAACTCAGGCAGAATTTCGTCAGAGACAGGTAATGAAAAATACTGTTGCCCGAGTGCTTTGTTTAGTACTTTGGGATCAATATGAGTGTGAAGTTCCCCGGATGCTTTCTTCACAGCCACTGTTTGACTCATCCAATAAGTTGGTTCATCAACTTTAACCAAGACGCCTTTCGAGATGAGAATGTTCAAGCCGTTCTGTAACGGCGTGTGGGGCGCGCCTTGTTGACAATGCCGCAGGTCCCACGGTGTATGTGTGCAGTGTCACCACTCCCGGAAGCTCCCCCGATTTCCCAATGAAAGCAGAGGCATATTTTCCCAAGTAATATTGGACGTTATCAGATGTATGGTGAATGAATGAATCACAGTGGAATGACGCTATATCCGGGTTTTCGATAGATTCGCATCCGAGGATGGGAACATAGCCCTGGTCGACCCGAACAAAGTTTGTGAGTGACGAATGTCCATTCTTAGGAATGACGACTTGCAGCATTGCCTCACTCCTTGGATGAATCTTATCGTTCTGCAAATGAATATCTTCTGTGTTAGTGTCGATGCAGTACTGGACAGAGGGTCCATGGCCATGACTTTCACCAATGCACCCGTGTCCCATTAAAAGTTCACCTCTTTACTCACCAGTATATATATATATATATATATATATATATATATATATATATATATATATATATATAGTGGTATCCGTCCTCCCAACCTAAAATCATTAAAACATTGTACATAGGTGAAATCCTTTATTGAAAGCAAAATATCTTGCTAATAGAATGATGTGATCGTTGCCAAACTGTCACTCATAAGTGGTGGTTGAGCCACCTTTGGATGATATAGCAGTGTTTATCCGTCGAGTCTTGCTCGCTATCAACCGTCCGATAGTACCTTGTGATATACGATCCTTTTCCTCCTTGAAGGCAATCTACAACACCCCTAGAAATTGTATTACCATCTGTGATCCACTTTTCTCCCAGGCCAATCCCACAAAATTTTGTTGGATTGACGTCAGGAGATTGAGTTTTCCATGGGAGCGTCTTTGTACCGTGATGCTCATTAAACTCGCGTACGAGAAGGAAACGATATGCAGGCCCGTTGTTGTCCTGGGAAATTGCTTTGGTAGATGTGCTGAACAGTGGCAAGATGTGCCGGATCGGGACTTCTCGGAAAACTTGACCATTGACAGTTTTGTCCAGGACGTTCCTACCAGATGGCTCCCCAGACGTGTAACGAACCTATGGTGTGTTACATTGTTGCTGTCATCATAATTTTCTTAGTTTCAGATATTTGTTTCCAAACACGCCTTTGATGATCGTGTTTGAATAAGGAAAATACTGACTTATCGGTCCAAATGATAAATTTCCATTGTTGGACCTATTGGTGCACCTATTCGCTGTCTGTTTGAAAGACCAAAATACTTGATAACCTAGTGCCGTGACTTCCCTTATTCCTGCCTTCCAGTTGCGCGCCAGACGACCTTCTGTTTTGTGAACATAACGTGAACACAAGGAAACGGTTAGACGTGTGTGCTGTTAGGTTGAAAAATACACTGAGAATGTGTCTGACCTTCATGACAAATCTCATGCAACTGTAGACTTTGTGACATGAAACTACAGCTACAACTTTAAGCCGAACTGCTTTTATGAATCCTCAGGACCATAGCGTATTTTGTAGGGTGGGGCTTTTTCGGCGAATAATGTAGAATCGGGCTGTTTGTAAATTTTCGTGTACACCCACGGTCCTACTGTCTACTCCATTTGTCTACCCGAGTAGCATTTCTTTGTTATCCTCTCCACTTTCTTCAGATTAGATCGAGGAAGTAGGAGGGTCGTCTTTGTGATGGATCGAAACGGTAGATTTTTAAACACGAGCGGCTGCTCCCATATATATTCAAATTTATACATTACCTACTGATACGTTCTCAGTAGGTATTGATAAAATGTCACTATTTGTGGGGCCTCAATTTGCACCACATTGGACAATGGCGACTGGAATAATCATGATTATAGTGATCACATCACATCGCCATTTGAAGAGCGACGTGACAGTCGTGGATGCTGCTCGCAGACATTTTCGCAATAATTTACAACACTAGGTTTTAAGTACATCTTCGATATGAGTAGCGTGGCGCTGTATCTCGTCGAAAATCCATACTTGGGACGGTGTGTCCTTGTTCTGAAGGTTAGCCGTTTTAACCGGCGAATTAACTTTGGAAGAATCATTATGTAATTCTAAAAATGAATTCGCCGTTCATACATGCTCCATTCGGTTCAACTGACATTATAGCTTTAAGTACATCAACTAGAGGGAAGTGGGAAATCAGTTACAGTGGCATAATGAGCTGCCTCACGTACGTCTGGATGCACGGATCTAGCTTGATTTTTCGAGTGACCAGGATGTTAGCAAACCTAGCTAGCTCTTGGATCTCTCTCTTGGATGCACGAATTCTCTGAATGGGTGATGTTGATTCGATGTCTGGTGCCCAACACTAAGATGTTTAATCACATGGGCTAGTGGTTCACGACCTGGAACCGTTATGCTTCCCAGTACATAGTTGCTCGCACAGGTGAACATCCAATGAACTGTACTCCCAGTATATATATATATATATATATATATATATATATATATATATATATATATATATAATTACTCTGGCTTGAAATCAAGCGTGGTGTTGACGTAGCTCCAAAAGAATACCACTATTTGACTTTTGGAAAGTTATTCTTTAGGCGCTTATTGCGAAGTATTTTGTTGCCTAGTATGTTGCACATTGTTTTGCATGTTCGTGATATTTGGTTGACTCATTTGGTTAGATATTCTTCGCTAAGGCAAATTCCTTTACAATTTCGCTGATAACTGGTACCTTCCCCCTACTCTCCCGTTTTTATTTATTTTTATGTGCATTTGTATGTGTTCTACCTTCAAGATCACCCCGTACGTACCGTTTGAGTACACTGTTACCGGTTACCTGGAGCGACTGAACGCTGTGATTAGCCGGCAGTCTTTTTGCACCGGACCCGAGCGTCTACATCTGCTACGCACGCCATGGGAACTGGATGTAAGTGGATCAGTTAGAAGACAGTACCTGGAATTGGATGCAAATGTCATCCATTGGCCACCAATCGGTTCCGGTGGAGTGCGCTTTATTCTGGGGCCGCCTGACGCCTCGTGTGTAGATAGTTGCGCCACTGCCACTCTACCAACAGGTGACATTCAGTTGAACTCCAGTTACTTGCACAGACGCGCCGCCGATTATTCTGTTCGTCCATTCCATAAACTCAACGCGTCCATGTTTTGCGCCCCGGAGCAATTCACCTCGGCCAATCATTATGCACTGATAGAATCTCTTCTCCCTCCAGGTGGTCGTTGTGCACTGATTCAGTCGGAAGCAGATTCCGCTGCTCCGTCCCTGGATCCAACAGGTGAAGTTTGTATACTTCAAGCAGATCGTTCCCTGTTTGATTGTACAGCTAAACCCACCCGACCAGGAGTCCGGCGTCTGTGTCCATGTCAGATCGGTCTTCCGGGTCAGACTTCTCTGTGTATTGGTTGTGTTTGACTCATGTGATCAGTATTATTATTGATATTGTTATCTGTCCGATCTCACGCAAACAGGTGTTTACTCTGCATCGCTCTATTTCCTCAGACCCTCTCTAGCACCATCTTCCAACCACCAAAGCAATATAACTAAACTGGCAAATATTTTCATCTTTACATACTTAGTAATTTGTTCTCCATTCCACTCATTTTGCTTTCCGTCCACTGATTTTTATCCGACCATGTAACTGACTCAGTTTATCGCTTTCTCATCGCGACTTTTTGTTCTATCGTCTCATGTTGATTCTCTGTTATCGCGGCCAACTCACCACCTTATTTTGCTGCGCTCGTGCGTTTTTGAGAAACGGATTTCATCTGCTACTGATTGTACTTGAGTTCGTTTCTTATCCGTTACATGCATAAACCTTTATCCTAACTCAAAGCAATATTTGCATTGTGTCATAATCATTTAAATTTATATTTCTTTAAACTGAATAATTATGTTTTTTATTCTCACGATTTTTTGTGTATTGGATAGATCGTCGTTGCACTTGCTTACACATCAGTTCATTTCGTCCCCGTTTTGTAAACCGCTATCAACCTACCTATCCGGTCCTTTTTCTCGTTTGACGAGCATCGTGTGATGATCTTTATTCTTCTCTCTCCGTCCTCCAGCAACAACAATGGTAAGGTCGTATTGTTTGGTCTTGCCAACTGACTGGGAAGAATCTAATCACTAATTTTCATATCCATTGGCTACTTCCGTCCTCTCCCTATCTCCATCACATGGTTTCTCAACCACTTCAGAACGAAGCGACAAGTGTTGTCTCCGTATGGTAGTGAATTGCTGGTCTTCAGTATGTCATAATCGAAGGAGGTTCGGAGTGTATCAAGAAAACGATGCATCATGTAGTGTGTTACACAGGGAAAATGTAATGTCAATGATACGGCGTTATCGGTGGAAAAATTATAATTAGCCGATGTCTCGGCTATCGTGGGCATCCTTTCTCAAAACCGCTTCACAATCAAGTGATTGAGAAATCAGCTACACGTCGACGGATCTGTGTGTGTGTGCGCGTGCGTGCGTATGTGCGTGCGTGCGAAGAGTGTGTATGTATGTATACATGTATGTGCGTTTTTGTTGTATTGTGTGTGTGGCAGTTGGCATCCACCTCTCATGCGTTAACCGAAATGATGGAGCATAGATCCCCAGATTTCGGACCGCACTGACATCACTAACGAATTAGCAGCCCAGTCGCCATGACATCGACTCTCTCTTAAAGGACGGGTGTATGTTGCCGCGGTTCGTTGTTTTATTCTACGGTTGTCAGACGTTACAACTTCTCGTTGAGGATGCTCGGCGTCTTTCTGTTCGACAACCGATACCTCAGAGGTGTTGCTTGCGTTTTGTGAGGATATCGAGTGAGTGATGACGAGGTGCGCCGTCGTGTGTTGGACATGGATAGTGGCCCTCTCGACGAAGTGATCGCTCTACACCGCCTCCAGTGGCTCGGCCGTGTTGCGCGAGTACCTGGCCATTGTCTACCTTCCTGTTCCCTGTTCGCACGTGCTGAGCAAGGCTGGAAGAGGCAACGGGACGGTGAGGCTATGACTTTACGTTAGAGGTACGAAGAAGCTAGCATCAGCAATCACTTCGGTTGGCGCTCCCTGCCTCCCCGGTTAGAGTCCAAGGGACGAGGACTGTCGTTGTTTGCAGACGTTGAGGGACTTGTCTCAGAACAGAATATAGTGGCGCGAATACTGTGTGGTTTGTCTGTCGAACTCTCGAGCCATATCATCACAAAAATGTCATTTCGACAAACAAAATGACAGAAAACATCAAAAAGTGTGTAGTAGGAAAAGAATAAACCACTGTATTTTATTTCTTACTATCTGTCTCTTTAATTGTGTTCTATTTCGCTTCCCCTTAATAGTCAAAGTGATACTGTTATTTGCAGTTTTCTTCCTACTTTTCAATCCTGTTGATTGCTCTGACATTCGAGTTTGGTTGCTCCCTTGAAGTAGGAACCAGTGAACCGTCGCAATCAACGAACTGGTCATGGTTGTTACGATGGAATAAGATTCCTTAAATTCTCGCAAATTCAGGAGACTTATGTAAATACACACAATCGAACCGCGAACAGGTTAGCGGTAAATACTGCGGCAATGGATGGCATATCACTGAGTGCATTGTGCGTAAATAGGGGTTTTACTCGGATTTTCCATGCAAGGCAGTTGACCAACATGACCAATTTATTAGCAATAGGCATGTCCATGTTGGCTAATATATCACTAAAAGTGCCGTAGGAGTACGTCGGTATCTTTATGCGATCATTGCGCGGTAAGAACCATTTTTGAGGCCTAATTAGCAAATTCCGGTGTCGGTCATAATCTCAAGCGGACAATCCAACGCATTTTTTCGATGTATATGAGAATCTGCTGCTTTTATCGTCTTCATTAGCATATATAAAATTCCGCTTTCACGACTGCACCTAAAGGCAAGACGATAGTGATGTAATACCTTTCGTTCGTTGGTCATTGAGCTTCATATACTTGCTTTCCTCGGTTATGTAATTTTTCAAGCTGTTGCCTTTCACATTCGAGTACCTTTACTCCGACAAAAAAGTCAGCTATACTTAGCAGACCTCAAACCGAATTGAAATCAATAAAGTTGAAGTGAGAATGTAGGTACCATAATCTTATTTAACTGGTATGTAGTGTTATAATCAAAATGTCATCGAACAAAAGATAATTAGGAAGACTTTTTTGATTGTGAATAATCCGGCAGTCGGTATAGTCTAACACTCGTTCAGTTGTAATCGGCTTTCCATAAACGGGCATTGTTGCAGGGCATTTCCTTTTCATAGATTTATTGTAGTATGTCAAACAGGTTGAAAATGTTAATTCTGAATAACCTTGTGTTGCAAACATTAGTTCTGTGGTGATCCGTTGGCAGTTGGAATTAGGTGACTTCGCCCAGAAATCGATGAAACGTCCATTACGAATATTTACTGAAACTCTGAAGGTGAAATTTAACACAGGTGGTTTTCATTACTGATGAATAAATGCTGAACCTACCGGAGGCTGTTATCGTTCTCCCCCGAAGTGTCCATCGTGTGTGTGGGTGGGGGGAGGAGCCTCGCACAAGAAAGCAGAAGCAACGCAGGCGCATTTGGTGGATGCCGTGGGCGAACGACAAACTCGCCGAGGACCGTAGTGTTACCGGAGAAAAGATTCAGCTTACTTCGTGTGCATGGTGCGTCAAATCAGGGTCATGTGACCGCGTTCCGTAAAATATCCGTTTTTGCGATGAAGGAGATAGTTACGCTGAAAATCACGCGGTCCCACTGTTTTCGCAGCTAGAAAAAGGTTATAATTCCGATAAAGCGTCGTGCATGAGTTTCTGTGGTTGATGGTGCTTGCAGTCTTTCCATGGATGGCAACACGTTTTTCATATTAATCGGGTACAAAATGGTGCGTAAAAAACAAACAAATCCGACTTGAGCAACGACTTTTCCTGCATTGAGTTTAAAAACGAACTTCCAAAGGGCAATAATTCCATCCAATGGGAAGATTTTCCAATTGATTCGTACCAGCTATTATGAAGAACAATGAAACAGTAGGCTTCGTCAGCTTTTTCGGTCGATCTTAAGCCGGAAGTATGCGCCTAGCAAGGGTTGTTGCAATCACAAAGGGATTCCAATTGAATCACTAATTATTTTGGCTATTGATTTACTTCGTACGATTTATATTGAGTAATAGTGGGCTCAAAAAATGACCCGAGATAAGAAAATAAGAAAGAAAATCGGATGACTTCACAACAACAGTTGATATGAACTGTAATAAATGGTTGACTATTTCTGTGAGTGTTTTCAACTATACCCTGAACAAATCGGAACTCGTCGGATTCAATGAGTATTTTCTTCTAGTCTGTCACACGAGAATTTCTTCTGGTAAGACTCCCTTGTCTCACATTAGAGTGCATATCTTATAGCCGTGGGCATTTCTATTCGCCTACCGCATGCCATATGCTACCTGTACATTACCGAAACCGGGGATATTCCAAAGAGGAAATTCAAGGTAATGCGAAAACCTACTCGAGAATCATTTGCCAGTCGGTTGCAATGCAACATAGGCTGTCTGCCGGAAATTTCCCTGTTCTAGTGTAAGTGCGTTCATTTACGCTATAGAACAGGAGATTTTGCGTGACGAATTTTCGTAACACTAAGTATTCACACGGTTCAACGACTCACCGGGTGGAAAACGCTCAACTTGTCAGTTAAACTATTGAGAATAAACGGGCCTGACTGAATTTAAACCTTATAACATTGTGCCCCCTTTATCTAGTTGATATGAAAGGAAAGAAAACATTGGAAGATGCAAGCATTTCGTTTCCTCTTGCTGATTCAGATCATGTGCCTCTGGAACAGAAAAAATATGGCTAAGAGGTTTCTTGCGTTTACCTAATGGTGTTTTAAGCCGATGCAGTTGCCCACTGTGAAGAGCCAACAGTGGTGTAAACGCAGGAGGACAACAAAAGTGTTGAATGGGACAACTAGGTAGGAAAAATTGAGACGGTTCCTCCAATGATTACCCAGGAAGTCCGGTTTTCATAAATTGTACGTTTGTATTCAATGTACGCTGGCATAAATTTGTTGCAGAATATTACTCAACCACGGCGCAGTTTGGACAACAATCATTCCAAAGTTCACCTACAGGGAACTTTCCTCCTGCATTATATCAAACATCAACAAAGTCGTTGGTGTGTTTTTATTTTGTATCATGGGAAGTTGATTAGTGGAAATTGCGTGCGCTGTTCACAGCTATCTTCAAATGACTTCACAAAACTCCCGTAGGAGGGACATCCCGCACCTACGGATATTTTTTACCTTTCTCGTGAGTGGCCCTTATTGAGGAATTTCGCTGTAATCGTTACCTCCAATTTTATCGATGTATTTGCATGCAAATGAACGGGAATTTCTCCATTTACGCGGATTGGTGTCGGACACAGCTCGACAGTTACTACTATTCCTGCTGGACTACACGTGATCAGTACGAACACTGTGATATTCGAGCCATCTTTACCATCAGATCAAAAGTACCTTGAGTGTTACAATATCACGTTGGCAGAAGGCAAGTTTGTTTCTGTGTATGATTTCTGGCATCACTCCCGGACAGCTCATTTCAAACCCAGGAAAAATTTCAACGCTTTGATTAGGCAAAGGAAAACGGCGAATGTTTTCCACTTTTTTGTTAGTGGCCGAGTTTTACGATCTGACTGTTTTTTTTTCGTAGTTAGTAGTAGGACATTTATTGGTGGCACTCCGTTTACTTGTATGAACGTAAATACAAGACCCGGCCGCAGCCGATGAGCAAGCGCGTAAGTATATGCGCACAGGCCAGTCAGGGTCAATCCATTTGTTTCAGGATCGATCAGTCAACACTGGCCTAGCTGAAGCAAGATTGAATATCAACAGGCATGTGTCTGTGCATGAGAGGGATGTTGATCGATTGTCCGCCTAGTAGGCGTGACTGTTTAAACCGGACATAACACTGACAAAGTGCCCTAAAAATTTATTTTTTCGCATTCAGTGTGGCACTTACATAGCGTAGACCGTCGTCGGAACAGAAGGCGGCGATTATCAGACTGATCGCACCAACCAACCAACCAAGAGCCACGGCTTAGGAAAGAGGCTCCAACTAACACAACAGCACATAGCGACAGACACAAAGTACCCCACTGGCAAGCTGGTAAACATTAGCAGGATATCATGCATATGAAAATTAATCAAGCTTATGAACTGCAAATCGAAAGGTCAACTGGGGCCGGTCGAGCCGACGCGATGAGTTTCGTGCATGATATCCGGGTCAGTGACCACAAGACACTGGCTAGAAATTAGCCGAAAAGCGTAGATGATCGAAGGATTGTTCTTGGTGGAATAATGTGTGTGTGTGTGTGTGTGTGTGTGTGTGCGTGTGTTTGTGTGTGTCTGAAAATGAACTGTTGAAACAGCTGCACATGTCGTACCATTTTCAGTTGTCTGGTTCAGAAAATATAGGTATGTCTCACTCGTTTGGACTTCCCACTGCATTAATCAGCACTCAACTTGGGTCCAATCATTAGGAGTTTCTGCAGAACAGCCTACTCTGGGAACTTACTGGGCGATCACCCCTTGCAATTTCATTATCGTGGGCTAGAACATCATCTAAATTCTCCATTTCATGCGGCAAGAAACGTTCAGATGTAGCATGCATGTTACGGAAATCGAAGAGCATTTTCCGCAAAACCTCAGGCAGCTTCCGAATGGCATAGAAAGTCATTTTCTCTCGGCCTTTCTTGGTCACCAATGTTTATAAATACCTTGATCATAAGTCGATTAAGAGTAACGGCATCGTGAAGTCGCCCGATTATCTTCTGGGTTAATGGCAATGATAGTGTCCTAAGAAGTTTGACTTTCCTAATGTAAACACGATACCTATATGTGTCACCAACACCAATAAGGCAAGCAGGCTGATGCTTTTCCCAATGATTCCTTTAAATAGCATACTGCAGACCTGTCTTTCCATTCCAAATGCCTCATTTAACGGTACCCACCAAACAGATTATGTGCTCTAGCCGGTCGTAGGAACAGCTGTCGTCGCATTCTGTTGACGATGATTCAGGGTACTGCTCGATGCACTGCTTTAAGTGCGGGATTTGCCAGTTTAGCGCCGACTAAAGTGTCATAACACACAAGGTTTGGCTTTTTCTTATCATTTTCTCTTTCTCTACGATAAACAACTGATTTATTTCAAAATGGATTTGAGCACGTATACGTCCCAAATAGTTGACATCAATGTTTTACACAAACTTATGTAAGCACTTGTTCTGCAATGTGGACCACTTTGAGAAGTAGCGAAATCGTCCCGGCAGTAAACCATGCAACAGTGCACGACCGGCTGTTCTCAAAATGTTCTCTACAAGAGCACTATAGTGAACTCAGTCATCATTTGATTGATGGTTTTAGGTAACAAATTGCGTAAATTAGACGAACATTTATCTGAACTATTTGTTGCATGTTTTCAAATCACTGGTAGGGACATCCCGACTACGGTTACTACGGGCACATCGTATGATTAGACTTTAAACCCTACACACCACGTGTGATGGGCATTGTATTCTGTAGCCACCCACTAACTCTAAATACAAGACCCTCCTGGCTTCAAACTATCTCGGTTTAATGGTGCAAGATAGACCGTTTATCAAAGATTTGTGCTGACCATAACCAAAACTGTACATAAAAGCTTATCGCTTCACTGATATACCCAGCCGGCCCATCCGGCTGGTGTGTCTGGCTGCACCCGGATTGGTTGATTCAGCTCCGGTTGGTTCAGACAAGTGTTTACCGCTGATTGGTCCATTGATCTGCTTGGCGAGCTGCACTCTTGTCTGCGGTTCTGGACAGCCGCTCCCGTGTAGTCTGCTTCGCTGACTCGGACCTTGCCCTTGATTCTGACGTGTTTTCAGCCGCTGAATCAGGCCGTGTGTTGGAAATGGACAGGTACGTGTCCTCGCACTCCAAACCTATTATCCACGCACCCTTAACGATAACTCAAATAATTAACACCCCTTGATTTGAATGCCGAAGGAAGAAAGTAGGAAACAATGTACTCATTCGGGTAATATCGTCCGAAATTCTCCCAGATAATGCAGACGAAGCAACTTTTCTGCTGGCCTTTCATGAACCAGTTCTGGTCTGTAGTCGACGGCGAACTTCTAATAAGTGTATGCACCTGGTTTTCCGTGTTTGCTTGTGTCCTCTGGGTTTCAGTTTTAATAACACCAACCGTCGCACTGTGAAACAATGCGGAGAATTGTGCGAAACCATCAATGAACGTCCGATGTCATCATTTGTCCTGCACGATCATAGTAATGTATGATGTGGTTGGAACGGTCACAACGGGTAGCATCTCGGCGACTGCTTGACTTCACTTAGTTTAGTCAGTAGCTGACGTAATGGGTGATGATACATAACCACCGACTCCTGGGTTTTGATATTTCCTGCGTTATCAAAACAACAAATTATCCCCCAAGATTTTTTTCTGCTACTTTCTGAAAACTAATGCTGGATTTCGCCTGTGCAGTGAAGGCACATACCGCCTTGGCAGAAAGTTAGTGTCTCAATTCACTACAGTGTACAACACTATTTCGTTGGATACGATACCACTAACACCTTCCTGTTTTCATCCACAAGAGGAACGGGTCAAAGCGACATCATCGCATTTCTGGTAACGACACCCGAGTAACAACAGGGTAACAAGTGTGAGATACGGCTATGTTTTGGCAAAAGCAAAGAGTAGCGAGTCACACGGGAGATTTTAATCGCTAATTCAAATGATAAAATAAGTGCGGTTGCATAAGTAGTGAATTGGTATATCAGGACTCGGTATCAAGATTGGTTCTTACGATATATGAGAATTTCTGTTTCTGTTGGGTCATGTGTATGGACATCAGTCGCCAACTTCTTCATTGTCATAAACATATAACACAAGAACAAGAACAAGAACAACAACAACAACAACAACAACAACAACAACAACAACTACTACTACTACTACTACTACTACTACTACTACTACTACTACTACTTCTACTACTACTACTGCTACTGTGTACCACTCTTTTTACAGATTGCCCCGATCAGCCCTAGTGACTGGTTAATCCAACACTCAGTCTGAGACGGTTTCCTATTTATCGAGGTTCTGCTGATAAGAGTTTGCTTCATAGTAGCAGTTATTTTCTCTCTTGTGCTTGCTTCGGGAATATTCACACTCGTCTCTTCTGTTTATTGTTCTTTCTTGATTGAACCGGTTCATATCGAACCTGACAGTTTCTTTAGACATTGTAACCATGGAGTTGAAAAATAAGTAACCGCTAACGGTCCACTTAGTGGTGTATTTTTATGTCTATCTGTCTTTGGCGCGTTTCATCTTGGAACTGTTTTTAACTTGCATTTGCTTCTCTCACGTTTGTGAATGAGTGAAAAGTTTTATACGAAATGGCACAACACTGGTTGTTGTGTAAACTGGAAGGGAAAATGAGGCTATGATTGTTTCCAAATGACAATCCTTTTTTCATACAAAACTTCAGAAAATTGAACGAAACCTTAAAGTTCCGTTTGAGCGGTAGGAGATTTTAGTTCCTCATGGAGTGAATCACTATGCTGTGTTCACAATCAACCCACAAGTGAAAACCACGGGCAGTTGCTTCATCCATGTTACGAATGATCGGCAGAGTATATCCACAGAGTTCGAACCAGGACTTCGACTCCGTTATAATGATTGCGAATGAGACTCTTCGGGTTGAGTCTCAACGGTCTGGTGGATATCAGCACTTCCTGATATAGTCACATCCTTCTGTCACTGGCTTTTGCAAATTTAATAATCCGTTTCCGGCATAGAGATCCACATCTGTGGTGGACGCCCCCTCGCCAGCTGAAACAAAAACACTGAATAGTGAGGGAATTAAATAGTTCATGAAATGGTCTGTAATGTACAATTGGCAAATCACTCATTGTTGAACATCCATTATAGCAACACTGAACAGTTGCATCGTGCAACTTGGTAACGGGCCTCAGTAGTAGTGTCCGATGGCTGAATTCCAACAGATAGATCCGAACCCAACCAACATGCTATCTCTCAACGGCATGCGTCATGTCAACACTACATGTGTAGTGTTCATCTTTTTGATAAACTCCTAATAGATGTAAGTTAAGCATTCTCTGAGCTAAGATAATGAGTAGACGAAATCAGATAATTATTATATTTTCGTGCATTTGGCACCATCACAGCACTATCAGTTGTCGGGGCAAAGTAAATGACCATTGTTCCAAGTCCCTAGGGTCTTGAAGCGACAACATTCCGGGTGGGAGAGTGGGCTGAATCTGATTAACGAATCATTATCCGCTGTTGTCGAGTTCCAAACCCCGACGATCTGAATCGGGAGTGAATGAGCCTTCGGGACACTATTTACGACTTTTGGACTTGGGGCTAATGGTCGGTTGTCTGTGGGTGGACGTGTGTTTGGGTCTGTGGGGTGCGGCGATAACTTGGCGATGAGGATGGTACGATGGCATGTGGCGTAAAAAAGTCCTTTTCTTGTGCAGCATGAGGACTGACTGCTTAGCTCAACTTCAGGAGCATACGCTAACTGATTCCTCGGGGACTCAGTCACATTATGGTCTTTATGGGGTTTGAAGCTAACTGGGGGAGGGGGAGAGGGAGGGGGGGATCAGAGATGAAGACGAAATAACCGAGAGCGTATGAGTTCAGTCCGAGTGCTTCAAAATCCCAGCCAGAGCCATTTCTCTCACCCGAATGCCTCAAGTTCTCGGTCAAGTGGAGATGAATGGAAGAAATGCGGGGTGGGGTGGGGTGGGGGTGGTGGGCTGAGGAGTGGTTTTCAAGTGACGAAAACTGCAGTTCTGGCGCCTGTGCGAAATTATCATTCTTGTCCGTGTGTTTGCGTGTGCTGCAGGCCGATGGTAGCCCCAGGCACCTTCAAAACCATCTTAGTTGTCATTATAAACAGGAATATAGAAAATGAATGGAATGATTAGTTGAATATTTGATGGCTGTCTCTATGGTTCAAAGTCAAAATCGAATTTTACTGTTATCGTAGGATAGTTCTTTGTCTTGGATTAGCTGAAACCGGAAAAAATACCGTGAACCGACGGATCTTTCCTAACTGGAAATTTATTATCCCATATCCTCTAAAACTGAGTGTACACAAGGATGACTTGAAGAGGGTGGTCAGAATATTTAAACGAATGTGGTTTTTTTATTGTCCCGAAGATAAAAGGTTGAAATTTATTCCGGTTCACGGCATCATATTTTTACAATAAGGCAAAAAGTTAGAAATTTTGTTGTAGCTCAGCACTTCCTCTAACAAGAAGTACTTGGAAGGTACAGTTTATAACGTTATTCAGGGCCTCCTTATAAGATACCCTGTGTTGGGTAGGTCCCAGAATCACATGGGGCTATCCAAACCAACGAGTAAAAACGGCGAAGTTGATCTCCAGAACCGAAGGTCCACCGCAATCCAATAGACATCAACTGTTTATGTGTAGTAGTGGTATTAGCAACAATATTAAAAGCAGCAGCAGTAATAGTGGTATGAGGTAATTGCAACACAATAAAAGGAGTATGTTCTTATACAAGCACCCCCACCGCCTCTGCGGGTCTGCAGTCTGTAGGCCCATTGAAAAAACAATGCCGCAGGTCACGCTGACCGTGACCTAGCCAGATGGATGAACAGATAGGACCTGCACAACCAACCGGTCAAGGCTGGTAAGCGAAAGAGATGTTAGGTCAGTCAGTAGTCATAGTAAAGCCAAACACGAACACCACTGTCAACCAGTCAGATGGACAAACGAAATTACATGTTCACTCAATCTCCAGTCATAACATTATGATCGTTATTGTTGTTGTTTATATATATATTTGCAATTGAGTAGTAGGAGATTAGATTTGTATATAATATGATTCATCATGCACCCTGAACGCTCAACTCACCATTGAAAACCATGGCAGCACTGTACAGCTGTTTCATCCTTGTCGGGAATCATCAGCAGTGCACATCCACCGAGCCCCCACGGGGACTCGAACCCGGGGTGAACGATTGTGAATCGAACACCTTAACCGCAAGGCTATCCGGGCTGGCTCTCAACGGTTTGTTGAACATCTACACTACATGATATAGCATCCTTCCGTCACTGGCTTTTGAACGGTAACAACCCGCTTCCCACACAGCGATCGACTCCTATGATGGATGACTTCTCTGTAGGGGCCTAAGTACAACGAAGGCATTCCGTTATGAACAACCTTGCGGTTAAGGTGTTCGATTCACAATCGTTCACCCCGGGTTCGAGTCCCCGTGGGGGCTCGGTGGATGTGCACTGATGATGATTCCCAACAAGGATGAAACAGCTGTACAGTGCTTCCATGGTTTTCAATGGTGAGTTGAGCGTTCAGGGTGCATGATGAATCATATTATATATATATATATATATATATATATATATATATATATATATATATATATATGGCACAAGACTTATGCGAAACAGTCGACTTTGAATGAAACAGCATCGGCGTCAAATGAATGGAACCAGAAAATGGTGTGGTGCACAGTTTCCACCTACGCATGAGGATAATTTACTAGGCTTGTTCTGTGATTCATCAGAAAACACAACAATTCTGATACTGGAAACGATTCAGATGTACTTGGGAGTGATTGACGAATTAGGAGGATATATACTGAGGTTGCAACAGAAAGTGAGTGCTGTTTCACTTTGTATGTTCTGTGAAGCATTGAAGTTTCTCCTGAGTTGTTGCTTGTTCTCGAAAACTTCTGTGCTTATGCTTGGCCTAATTGGACATTATTCGGAGACGTTTACGGACACAAGAACTCTGTCTCACAATATACATTTTCCCGTCTGTTTTCCTACATAGTCAAGACCAAATCGAAAGCACGCGCTGTAAGGAATGTGTTGGTCTTTGGCTATTCTGCCTTTCCATATGAATTCGATCAGCTCGCAGCCGTTCTCTTTATTCACTTTGGTTTCTCATTTTGACTGTTCAGTCACTGACCCCGACCGATTTGTCAGATCTCTAGTCAGACTACCAGTTGCGTTCAGTTTGGCCGGACGAAAACTCACAGATCGTTAGAAGTGACTCTCTACAGAACCGCGCAAGGCATTTGGAGTAACTTCCCGTGCGTTTATGCATGTGTATGTGTGCGTGGAAATTTGGAAAATCGAAGCTCATCGTGCTTCCGTGTGTGTACATGTGCCCGACAGATGATTGGACACAGATACACGGTTTGTGTACTTTAAATTCAGACGTCTTACCGAGAAACCGCAGTCTCGGAACCTTAGAAATCCTCCAATCGATCGTCGGATTTTAGACACGTTGGTTGTGTGCACGTGCGTGTACTCACATGTATTCATGTCTGCTTGTCTGTATGTTCACTGAAAAGAACCAAGCATCGATATGATCGGTGAATATTTGTGGCTTTCTCTTGTACCCGTCAACTCTTTGTCGGTCTATGTTAACCTCAAAGGCAACTTTTACCTACCGGAACGCTGTAACTTGATTCGAGTATGTTGTCATGTTGTTCAAAACAATCCGAAGGTGTCCAGAAAAAAACGAAGCAAACAAAAAGGGTAACAGGAAATGCGATACTGATGGCTATAATAAATAGACTATCGGGTTTTCTGGTGCTAATATCCACTTATACATGAATGTGGGCAACAGGCATACGGCTGATCGTCATTGCAAACTACTGTGAATTCTCTGGCTTGGTTTAGTATTATTCGATCCAAGGAAAGCACATTCACGTGGGAAGTGGTAGACATTAAGATATCGGGCTGACGGTGTTTGAATTCAAAACTCGTGTGAATCGATTTCGATAGAGCCAAAACTGCACTCATTGCTTTCCGCTCGTGTGTGACCTTGTGGTTGTTACACTGTGAAGAGCACAGACACCATGCGAACATCATAAAAAGAATGTTCAGAGGCGAAAATTTCAAGTGAATGAACGAATAACAATGCATTCTTATGAAATGATCCATTAGACAGTACCAACGCTCAACTCAACATTGGGAACCATGGAAAAGCAGTACGATTGTTTCATCCTTGTTAGCAATCATCAGCAGTGTACTTTCACTGAGACTCGGCTGGGATTCGAACCCAAGGGGAATGGTGGTGGGTCAAACAAAACAAGGATTCTAGTCAGTGGTTTGTTTACGGTGAACGCTAGACATAAAATGCCTCACAGTACAGATGTATTGAACTTGAACGTGAAAGTTCAGCTCACTATATAAAAAAAAATCATTTACACTGGTTTAGTCCAGATCCCATGCTATCCACCACAATTTTCATTTCATATTTGCCAAGTAGTTCGTTCGTTTCTCATGCTTTTAGGCCACTAGTTTCCAAGCCGACAATCACCCCCTCGCCTACCCGATCGCGTGATAGTTGTCTGTCCACTCCCATTGAATCATAACTTTAGCCTTGTTTCTATGACAAACGTTGGTTCACTTTAACCGGTATCTGTCTGCGATTCATTTGTTGGCCTTATCTGTCCGTATCAAACTGTGATTCTTAGTATGTTTTACCGCTTTCATAACCGTTGTTTTCCGTTGTGTCTCTGTGTGCACTAACCCATTGGTACCCACGATCCGCTCTGTTATTGCGTCATGGTTGCCTGGTTCACTTGACTAAGCCCCATTGCTTGGCCTTCCCGTTTTGTTCGAACCATTCTCATAGTCGTCCTCTTTCGTCTGTTCTTCACCACGCTTGTATGTGTTTCTCCAGGCAGCTATTTCTGTTATGACGGATGATTGGTTAAAATGCTCCCCATAAATAAGGACTTTATTTGGTGAACCACATGACTTGCTCCTGAATTGGTTTCTCGAGTGCTTCCTGTCTATTGTTGTCCGGAGGTTTTGAAGACTCTTTTGACTGTCTTGAGTCAGTGGTCGATTGGCCCACGATTTGAGTTACGTTATTGTTATTATTTGATAATTTATCCTACAGTAAACGTAGTAAAGCGAGCCTGTGTTCTCCGCCCTAGAACTCGGGGTTCGTTTATCTGCGAGTTACTCAGTTTGGAAAAAACAGTACTGTACACCTGTCACAGGCCTTCTGATGGGCAACGAACAACCCATCACCGGCAGTTTGTAAAGCAGTCAATGATGATACTCCATGATGAATCATTTTGTGATCAGTATAAATCTTCTACCACGCATTGACATAAACTTTGATAGTTTTATCACACGGTCACTGGTGGTTTCAGCCATTTTCTACGCATTTTCTTAAGTTCGTTCAAACACTGTCCTTGAACCGCTGTTCTGGTTTCCGTTGCTAACTCGCAGCATCACATGGTAGAGAGCATAAGGAGAAAACAAGGCTGGAATGGAAAATCATGCATATTACGAAAGAGTTTGAGGGTACTAACGTCCTCGACGAGGACACCTAACTTATGCACCTTGCTCATTAGTTAGAAGAGGAGGGGGTGGGGGGTGGGGTGGGGGACGACGTCATGGAGGTCCGCTGAGCGCACACACCATTCACACCACTGACTTCGATTCTAGGCCATTTCCCTTAATGTTTTTGTGCGACGGAAATCATCATTCTTTAGACCCTTGAACTCGCCAGTAGCTCACGATACAATAAACGATTGACCGGTGTGCACCAAGCATTGGAAACAAAGTTTTTCTGTCAAAATTTGAATATTAAACTAAAAAACAGGCTTACCGCAGCTTTTTGCCGCATCTGTACACGTGCATACCAGTTCTGACTTATCTTTTCAAGTGCACTATATACATGCGAGTCCACTGAGTGATTAGCTCTGTTAGAGTCCTAATCGATTGCTGATGAAAGTGGAGGAAACGAGTGAGACACCGGAATGGTCCTTCAAGGTGAAACCGACTGTCTCACAATGCATGCCTACAAAATTGGTCTACGATGGACACGCTGAATTGTCTAACTGTTGGCTGATAAGAGCCAGCGAGTCAACGGGCGGCTTTCTTTGATCTCTTCAAAAGTAAAACATAAAATGGAAAAAATCAAGAAGCGATTTATCAGAATTTTTGTTATATACTATGTTACTCTGTGCTACGCAATACACAGTATGCTATACAGTACTATACTACGCGAGACTTGCTGCAGGAATTTCATCTGTGAAGATAAACTAAGCGGTTCCTTGCTTTACCGGTGTGCCAAATTGCAATAGGTGATTTTTTGTTGGAGTGAAAGTACGAGAAAAGAAGACACGCCAAAATCAGACCCTAAAACATGTGGCTTAGTCCGACTTTAAAGTCACGTTCTGCTTTAGGGATATCGATGCACATCCTAGAACTGTCTTTTGCTGAAGATTGGATTATTACTAGACCAAAAAAATCGATTCTAGTCTTATTTTAGTTATGAGTTTTGTTGTCAATCTATAAACCCAGGTATCTCTGGCTGTTTAGAGAGTCAGACACCCACAAAGAATCTCGGTTGAACTTTTGGATACGAAAAAAGCAAGTGGATTTGCCATTATCAGAGACCTAGGCTCATAGTTCCAATAACGCACTCTACAAATCATGACTAGGCTGAGAAATGGCAACACGCTGGCCACACCGTGGCTGTGAACCTACGGTACATTACCCAGGTTTTGGTTACACGTGAGTTGGTAGCCTATGATTGGCCGCTATTCTCTTCTTAAAATAGTGTATCATTATTACACAGTGAAAGGAAGTAAATAAGAAAGATGAGATAAAAAATAGTTGACTTGTTTTACTTGGACGTAAAGACCGGTTCATGGTTTGAGTAAATAATGAACGAAGTTGTTATAAGGGATATCCCTGACCTGATTAATCTAGTCAACAAGAGAAAAACGAGCCACTGGGTCAGAACGACTTTACAAGGTGGAAACGATACGAGCACAAATTGATAAAAACACTAGATTCTGTGATGCGTGGGAAGATGACAGAAAAGCTGACTGTCACGTATGGCGTGAATGTGAGCCGACATCAGCTGCGGCGTGACGCGGACATATTTGTGTTTTCATTACAAAAGTGTGTTGATCTGGATCTCAGATCAACACTCAGATTCTGTTGCTGATCAGTGCCAGTAGTGGTTCCATGTAGCTAGCTCGTCCCAGTTTGCCTTGATGACTAGAACACACTGGTTAAAACTATGAGACCGGTATTAGTCGCCGAAACTTCAGCCCAATACTGTTTGGGTCACGATTCCGCTCTTCCTAATCATGGGTTAGATAAAACAATAAGGTTGTCGAAGAGCTGAATTAGTTTGCTGTCATACGAGATAATTGAAGGGCTTTGTGTGAAGTTCAGCGTCCAGCTTGGCACACCGGGTTGATCAAATTATTCACTTCTCCCCGAACAATCTTAGCTGTATAGCTATAGTGAATAAACGGTTATAAAATTCATAAGGTCTGAGGTAATTTGCATACACCTTTACTTTTGTTGAATTTCCCCGGGAACATAAATAAGAACAAGAGTGAATAACCGAAATTGGCAAAAATGGAACCCTGAGTAAGCATATCTGCTGACACTCCCACGGCATTTACTCAAGATCTATCACAGTGTATCTCTTGTGGAAAACCCACATTATTCACCCAGCTGTGATAAGTAGATGGTTTCAGGTCGTAGGCCACTGAGTCTGACTATTAGAGAGAAAACTTTTCATCACTGGCATGTACACCGACGATGGCTGATGTAAAGCTTGGGATTTCAGTGCTTAACTCAGCAATCAGTGTATTTACTTTTCGTTTATTCATTTTGAAATAATTACTTTGTGTGAGCAAACAGAAACCGCGTCGGAAATCTACAGTTTATCCACGTGAGCACATTTGCTAATACGAATCTGATCTTGTTCTAGCCTACGTAATCTACTAGAGCGCAGAACGGATACGCAACGTGCGACTCGCGCCCAGGACGGTAACCTCCAACAGGTGCCTTAGCACGATCATTGGTAGCACCATTCCGAAGTTCTTTCGTCATTCGAGTTGTGATAAAAAGAAGCAATCTATGAGTTCTTCAACGGTTGATTCCCTTTTACTTTCTTTGTAATATTAGTTGGGCTGTTTTTAATAGCCGCACGCCAGTTTCCGTCGGTTTTCCTGGAACGGCTATCCTAATGGCATCAGATCACCCACCACGGACGCTGTGTTGGCAAAGTGTGCGCACGTGTACCTGTGTATGATAGAGGCGTTGTCTATTACGATTTACACAAAATTCCACTTTGAAGCGATCAATTTCCACCCCGTTTTAGACGCATATCTCCAAAATGGAAACATTTATTTCATTTTTCTCCTTATTCCCAGTGAGAAAACAGAACGAAAACTCTCCTCGTAGACCAACGCATAATTTTTGCGTCTAAGAGGTTGGATTGAATCAAATTGACAAAACAAATGCAGCAATGATTCTGTTTCTGAAAGAGTTGAGTACATAAATATCTTCAACGTTTCTCAGCGATCATTTGAGGGCGAGCAAGACAGTATTGAAAAGTATATTTCACTGAATCATTCAAATAGTTTTCGAAGAATATCCTCCAGAGGGTTCCAGTCAATCTGGTATTTTGCGTGACGTAACATTTGACAACCACGGTGATTTAGCACAGGCCATCCAAACAAGGCTATACTGCTGATGACAACTGAACACATTCCTAAAAAATACACGAAATAACTGTGACAACAACAATCATGTCGACAATAGAAGACAAAACAGGCCCAAGTCGACCGTGTTGACATCCCAACGAAGTGACCTTTAAGCGGTGAAAGTTTCAGAGTGGAGAAGAAAAACTGTATCTTCACAACATATCCAATTATTTTTGCAATCATCCTATTCCGATTCATCAAAAAGTGCCAGCGGCTTGCACACAAGGACCTAGTTGACTCTGTCAATGGAAATAGGTTTTGGTAGAACCGGGTGAGGGATAGGGTGGGATGACGAGCTGGCTGGTGAAATTCCAGATTCCGTCCGGGGAATTTTATCTGTGGGTAATCGTGAATTAGTGTGACTTCAGTGGTGCAATAGATGCCTATTGACAAGATGGAAAATGTTTTTTGTCTCAGTTTTATTTAAAAATGGAGACAGACAAAGGAGTGAAGCTGTTTTCTCTCTCCAAGGGTGTCACGGATCTCGGTGAAATCCACAGTTTCAAGTGTATCCGAGATGAACACCTGCATCTAAGTTAAACCAGGGCACTGGAAAGGAATTTCGCCAAAGAACTTATGTTGAATTGAAACTGTTTGTAGTCATACCAGCTCGTGTTGAAAGGCTGCTTTATTCCTCTTTTCCTGTTTTGAACCTTTCAGGGCAACATGTTAGCAAGAGAGACGGCGATGAAAATGTTTCCACGCCATTCTGAGGAGTAGATTTTACTTGTGGAAGCTTTATTATTCATAAAACATGGTTTTTGATAGGAGTAATTGCCATCGTCTTGGTTACCTTGGCTAAACTTTCTCGAGGCAAATTTGATTGTAAAATTACTTTAAAAAAGGTCACCTGCGATAACCCAAAATGTTAATGAGTTACAACATCTACCAACAGCGCTCTGTTATTTACAATATAACTTTCACAATAAAACAGCACATGGCTCATCGAATTTTCGATACACTGCTGTTATCGGCTGGTCCGGATAGTTACAAACCTATCACCCACCGGATTACTCTGCGGAAGCAGCACGCCAACTAGATTTTAACTGTTTATAAATTGTTTTATGGCAGAAACACCGCACAGAAGCTTTATCTCGGTTGATAGGACTTATCAGCTGTGACCCACGTTACCTCTCGACCTTGTTAATATACCACCATGAGGGAGCATTTCGTACGTAAATTAGATTCATTCAGACTACTCGGGTTAACAGTTTACGTAAACTATTTGAAAGCCCTCGTTTCATTTAGGCTCACGCCCAAAGGATAACCGATAAAGGTCAAACGGTTACCATGGGGAACTTTGGGCCACCGTGTCCCGGGTTCACATCCTACCACCGAGGCAGCCGCCGGTCATTTTCCCCCATTGGCCGCATTTGATTAGTCGCGACCCGCTTCTTGAAATGTTGCGTCATCGATATTTGATAAAAAAGAGGTAGATAACAATAAGGAAAACTAGGAATAAAGAACAAGAGTTGATCGTTTTACGGGTGTCCAGTCGACGTCACTCATAACCAGTAACGGACAAACATATTATCGAGGAGAACTGACGAGAATCATACCGTTGAGAGTCAACCCGGTTGGCCCTAGTGATAAAGCGAGTGATTTACAATAATGTGAACAGGATTTACGCCTATTTAATAATTGGCGGTAATCCAAAGCAGTTGGTAATTCCCAAGAAGTCGGATGAAACGACTGGGCACCGTGCTTCAATGGGTTCCGTTGATGAGTTGAGTGGTAGTGCCATATGACGAAGCATTATGAGACATGTTTTCAGAATTGTCCCGTTGTCTCGGCATTTCGTTTATCTCTGACAGCTGTTTCTAACCATATATGGTTGGATTCGTGCAACCTTTTTGAAGTAACTCACATTCACTGATCTTCATGAGGACTGGAACACCAAATGCCACTGAGAAGACATCATCCAACTTTGTTGTCCTTGTTAAACTCTGCATTTCAAGTTTAAGTGGCTTTGCCCTTTCGAACACGGCCTCACATGGGGCCGCGATCGGCTGGATGAAGCTGGGTAGGAGTTAATTTGTGACATGGTATTGTCCAACACAATATTGATGTGATGTATCAGATCCCAAAGCTGTCCGGAGTGTATCGAAAAAAACGACGCGCCGTGTGATATGTTATAGATAAATGTTTATTGTTCGGTAACACAGCGTTATCGGAAAAGATGGTAGTCAGCCTAATTTTCGGTTACCGCGGGTAACATTTCTCAAGACCAGTTCGATTCGTTTACAAACTGGTCTTGAGAAAGATCACCGGCGGTAACCGAAAATTAAGCTGACTGCCATCATTTCTGATAACGCTGTGTTACCGAGCCATAGACTCTTACCTACAATTTTGATGTAATTATCAAATCGCAAGTATTTTACTGAACTTCGTCGAAGAGTTGATCAGATCAAGTCAATTACCTGAACAGATATCAGGAAGCAATGATACAGCACTTCCATCTGGAGATGTGGTCAACTAAGGGATAAAAAATAGGAAAATGAACTCCGTGCTGAGAGTTAAACCTGGGACAGAACATTTCCAATTCATCACGATGTGTTTTACCACTAGCGACGAAGAGTGAAAAGTGCTGCGTTAAGCTTTATTCTTTGTATGACCATAAGAACTTAATTTTTTACTGCTTGGAGCCGAATTAAATAATATGTCATTTTACGGCGGTGAATAATGGTGTTTACTGTAAACAAGTTAGTGAAAATGTTCTTTTTATTTTGGTAGTCGGACGTCTAATTTGACATGAGCATATTACGCAAGACGTCGATTTGTGATCAGAATTTGGACTAGCATTGGATAAATCAAAACTGAGTCCTTAGACTTACAAATGTGAGTCCGTCGTTAGTCTTTTACCATATGTGTTATGTAATCCAACAGTAGAGTTAAAAAGATTGTCATGACCGACGGTCCGAAGATCCACGGCAGTTGCATTAAGACAAGTGTGGGGATTATTTACAATACAGGACTTTACATCTCGAGTGCTTCACTTTGCCAACATTTTTTTATGGTATGTTTGTGCTTTGCTATATTTCCACCAGGTCACACTCCAGTATTTGCGATCAACAGTGCCAGCACTTTTTCCCGCGCTGCTCACTGATCCACCATTAACACGACTTTTGGAGTATTTTCTAATGAGCTTGGATAGACGTGAAGCTGTTTCACTCAATCGATTTATTCCAGTGAATTCATATTGAAATTGTTCACGCATTCAAGTGTTGGGCCCTCCGATTTTGAAGAAGCGTAAAACAACAGGGAATTTTTGCAGCTACATTGGCTTGTGTACAACAATTGTCGTTCTAAACAGACAGCCTTTCCGTGTAGATTGTATCAAAAGCTATTTCCGGACATAAGATAACAGGTAAACTGTGCATCGATTTTATTTCCGATTATTTTATCATTGTTGCATGTCAAACAGTAACCGTATTCCACGAGTCTAGTAACCATAAATCATTTGTTTTCAATTACTGTTAAGAGTGAACTTTATCATGAACTGGCTGATGCACTGCAAGACGCAATGAAATGGTAGTGTGGTGGAATACAAAACAGTTGGAAAAAACATCGTACAGTTTGACGATAACGCAGGTATCTTTGGTAAGATCCAACGGTGCATATCGTTCGTATCACCAATAACATTATCGGTGACACGAATTGAACTACACACCGTGAACAGTTACCAATGCAATCGGAAAAGACTCACCGTGAAAAGTAGTGGATTTTCATACTCTTCAAATCGAGGAGCAAACAAGCGAATGGTACTGCGGTCAAAAGCTGGTCGAATAGTGACACGAATTCAGTAGGATTAAGGCTGCAACACCTTGTTTTGATCAGTAGACCGACAGTAGTCAAGTGATTCTTGGTTCTTGGTTCTAATCTCATTCCCGGCCCTACCAGTGCCTAATCCTCTGTACTCTTGTAGTCAACAGTTCCCTGACTACCTAACTGAGACTTTTAAACCGTGCCCTCGTTTGAACGAGAATGATTAAAAGTTCACCGCATTGTGAGAAATGACAGGAAACTTCAGTCGGAGACTCGTAAAGAACAACCACGTGGTGGCGGTTGGGGTTATAAACCGGATGTCAGTGCACTGTTGATGACCACCAACGAGACTTGATGTAGGGGTAAGGTTCGTACCTCCTGACTTATATGCATCCGCCGGCAGAGTGGTCGAAGTAAGCAGCCCACAGCTCAAGGCCTCCACACTTCATTGAGTGTGCTTATTGGATTGTCGCAAAAAATCCACAATGAATGATAAACGATTCCATCCAATTAGAGTCGAAGAACTACTACGCAATCCAGAAAACACAGGTTGTTCGCTTGATTTCTTTACTTTATAACTACTTTTCGTTATTTCAGATATTATCAATCTTCATCCCACGAAGTTTGCAAAGTGGGTGTCAGGTAGGCGCTAAACGAACTAGTCGTATTGAGCAAAAAAGATACGGAAACGACAGCATTTTTCGTGGTTTAAGAGTCTTGCACCACAGTTTAAGAGCAATCCAGCACAAATCAGTGGATTCTACATAAAAATATAAATTGCACCATTTATTTATTTTGTGAAAGAAAAATAATCGTAAATCGTAAATGTCTTTGGATAGTTATATGAATATGAAACTGAGTGTATCGTAGGAAGCACATGCAGTTGTTGTAATACGGTGATTCGATTTATGGCAAATCTATTGTAATAAAAAACCAATACCTCCTGGTTGACTGCACTTCTACAATCTCATGAGTTTCTCGCTGTTCAATTCCAATAAAACTTTTACGGAACTTTTAAAAGAGTTGGATGCTTCCTCAATGGGGTTGACAAATCGACTACAAGGAGGAAGAAAACGGAAAGATTGTCTAACGGTCAAACAAGCTTCAGATCCCTGTCGATGTATAGAAGCACTGTCAAAGTAAACACTACCTCACTGTTGAACTGTTCAGTGTTCACCTCAAAGGAGCACGCTTCTAAGAATCTATTGAAAATCTGGTTATTTAATTTTGCGTGACTTTCGTAATGTGGCTTCCCGAGGTGGAAAAGAATGTAACGATATTCAGGTTTGCACCTTCATTTGACGGCAAGGATTACATACATGGTTTTCCCTTAATAGATCGTCCGATCGATCGAGCGAAAGAACCGTTGCAACTGGTTTCCTTAGCTTGTAATGGTAACAGAGTTCCCCTGCACGTGTAACCATTCTCCATGTTAGGAGTGCTTTGTCTTGAAATAAATGATATCGCACTAATCTTTCGGATTGTAAATGTTTGCCTTAGTCATTTTTATCAATAAGCCGATCAATAGAGTTCATGCTAATGGTCAAATCGGAAATTGTGGACTCAGATATTGTTTTAGTGAAAGCGGGAGTTATTGAAGTTTTCTCTTCCCCAATGTTGCATAGCTGAGCCTCATTCTAACCCATTTTCTGTTTCTCATTTTCCAAGGGATCAGTATGGTTTTATGTTCATTCTGAGAGGTTGAAGTATCAGCTTCAAATCATTGCCTTTTCTGGGACATTGTATGATATGCCTGCGATGTTCATTGTTGGCAGATTTTCTTCTGCGTATAGGATTTTCATTCCCTGGGTTCCAATCGATTATCTCTATCTACTCTGACACTTCCTCGGTGGACACCTTCGTTTTGTCTTTTTTCTTTTTACTAATGACACGGTTACCTATCCTCACACTATTATGCTAGGTTGAAGCTGATCGGACGCCCTATAATTTCCCAAAACTAAAAGTAAGTTGCCACACCGTGCACCATTCATTGTGATGCTCACGTAGCATCACCTAATCAAGTCATTTGTGTGCATCAAACCCACTTTATCACGTCGTATTCCGAGTAGGTAAAAACACGTTTCTAGTCTCTACAGATCTCGAAAATGATTATCATATGCCACAGCATTGTTTCTATGCGTGTATGCGGTAATTTTAGCTTTACAGTCTTGTTAAACCTTGAGGTGCTATCATGTTGGTTTTGCCCCGAAAATCCTGTTTGCACCACTTTCGGGAACTCATATCCCCACTAAAAAATCTGCTTCGATGTGTGGGTCAAAACGTCCGACATTCCACTGCTCACACAACGTGTGCGATAGTCAGTCCAAAAGATGCTAATGAAAGGCTCTTAAACCGTCGAGCAAGACTTTTAAACTACAGAAAATTGGCAGGTTCTTCTCGCCTTTTTTGAAATGATGTGTTCACTTCGGTGAAGTTTATTGAAGCGCCAAGTCTCCCTAAATAGTGTACACGCTGAATCGATCATTAGGAATGAATTAAAGATCGTTAGGAATTATTAGTTGTGGTGCATATCCACTGTTCCAAGGCTGCTAGGTTGTAGAGTTCTGAGACAGAGATACCAACCTTTACGGTATCCCTACTGGTTTTCATGGAGTACACCCATCATAGAAAAATTGTTCTGTATGGTCCAAGTTCAAGTCTCACAAAGCTGTTGACGGTTGGACTTTGTGTTTCCACCGTTTGGGCAAAATAAACACATTAGTGCCACTCTCCAACCAGCTTTGTTGAATCCTTATGTTGAAGCAATTCAGTACATTATTCTAAAACAGAGCATTGAAAGAGGTGTTCTGATCGTCTCTAGTTTCCAATGGTGGACCGGACGTTATGACAGCATCAGAACTTATTTCATAATAAATCGGTCTACGTGTCTCGATTTGTTTTTACCTGAAATCCATCCGGATACTATATGTTATCAATTTAAAAGCAATCTTCAACTTGGAACGAAGAATAACTGATTCATCAGAAGGACAAAGAACACAATTTTATTTTATCCTGCTATTTACTTGAAAATAATTGTCATCATATTTTTCAAATTGTATCACACGAAAGATTGATGAACGAGCAAAAATGTTTTCATCGATAACTCAATAAAGCACCGATTGTCATTTTTTGGATGCACAGTTTTGTTCTCTTTTTAACCGCTTTCTAGTCTCGAAACACAAAATCTAGGATCCTCACTGAGAAAGTAACCCTGACTCATGTGTAGTTTCCTATTTTTGCCAACCATTCGCTGGGTTTGCAGTATTGATTAAGAAATATCATTATATATCTTGTACCAAGCCGTCTCCTCCAAAATGCTGTAGAAACGTTGTTCTGGAAAAAATCACATCAACTAGTGCAATAATTCGCAAAAATAATGAGATATCCGGGAGCAGTTGGAACAAATTGGATTCATCATTCCGTTGGGTTATGAAAATCGAGTTATTTTTTGAATAGAAGTTGAATTTCTCACTTACGAAGCTGGTTGTCGACCCTGGTATATTCTCCGAGTGATTGTTATCGATTCCGGGGGAATGAAGGAGTGGTTTTGAGATGCACACTTTGGGCCAGTGTGATCTATTGAAAGACATTTGCAGTGGAGATAAAAAAAGGTATTTAAACAAAATACGAGTTTATAACGCAATCCTTGGGTGTTATTTGCTTCCGAAATCTATAGATGTGATTCTGATTGAGCGGAAATCAATATTTGCAAACCGATAGGTGAATAATGCAGTGTGATTGGAAAAAATCGTGTCCTCCCGTGTGGCATTTTCTTTTTGACATGCTGCTTCTCTGCTTTTTGTTTGTGCATGTGAATTGCCTAATTTTACCCCCCTTCAAACTCTCCACTAAATCGCCCTATTTGTGTTGGACACCATTCAGATCATGCTGCACCAGCAACTAGGAAACTTGTGTCCTGTCCTCGACCGACGGATTCCCAAGCACAAACCTATTTCGTCCATTGATTCTGGATTTATTTGACGAAAAAATCTAGCAGGGATTTCATCAGCACCGAGGAAAGATGAGGTCCAGGACCACATTGACCGGTTTTGATGAAAAGCAGTTTTACTATCCTCCGAGACACTATCATGCCTGAGACCACTGTTGTCAGCTCTCGGTCGAAATTACTAGAGCCTGACTACCAGTTCTTTCTCTTGGTGCAGCAGACTTTTGTTCTTGTGGGCTTCCTTCTCTCCGCCTCAACTAATCTTAATTGATGGCATCTTCTTTCTCAGGCAGTCATTTGTTTTATGCGATACAGGGTAACTGGAAGTTTGTATGCAAATGCAGATGTTGTCAACCACGAAGAGGCATGCGGTTTTAATTGCGGGTAGATTTTCTGTGCTGAATTAAACGTTAGATTAAAATATTTGTTGACAAGATAACATTATTATTGATAGATCTTCCCTCTAGCGCACCCCTTAAAAGGCTGCTCTACGCGTTATTCCACTTTTAGAAATACTTATTTGATACAGTCCATCACTGGCATGTTGTATATACAATATACAATACGATTTCCAGCCCTTCTGTGTTCTTATTAGTTTAGTTCCAGTCAGTGATAATTCAGAATTTCTGAGATAAATGTTTCTGATACTTTTGTATTACGAGATCTAAACGGTTCTTCGTAAGATTAGTTCTTACGGTCTCGAAGTTTGAGTAGAATAATTTGAATATGTTCATTTTTCTTGGCACAGATAACTAATGTAACACAGGGGAAGAGTACGTATCCTTGGTTAATGTGACTAACAGTTGTCCACTATTTCGACCGCAAGAACAGGCATCATGTTGCAGTTTTATGCTGTATACTATCTAGTAAAATATCGCATCTAGGAACTAGTCTCAGGCTATCAATGCACAATTGGGAATATATCCTTGATATCAACAAAGGGGACCTCCAAGCAAATCCGTCCTCAGCACAAGATGAAAACTGATAGGACGGGTTAACCATATCCGAGAGTCCGCGAGAAGCAGATCAAAGTACGGTAGTCCCTACCATTAAGAAACACTTTTTTGGATCTCTCAGACTGATCTTTGCTGAGAAATATTACATTTGAGTAGGGAGGTATTCAAAGGAAGAGAACATTCTCTCGCGGCAAAAGGTTTTCTTGTGGGGAGGTAATTACAGTCAGGGAAGTTGTAATCGGGTGCGGGGACCACTGTTTGTAAACCTTCATCTTAAATGCAACTATCAACGGATCGAGTAGTTTGTTGGTTTCATTGAGTGTTTCCGATTCTACCGCGTCTGTCTGGAGGCCAGATAACTTCCTAATGGAATGTTGGAGCGCGTTTGTATCTGGAAGACTGACTAATCAACGGCTTGCTCATAAACTTCTCCGAAATGTTATGCCTTATCATTTGTACACGAAATAAATCGTGAACTATCCCATGGTGATAGTTTTGTAATAGGCAAAATGGAAGGTATTAAAAAACATCACTGACATACATGAGGCACAAGGTGAAAATTCCCGGGGCTACTGTCTTCGAACTTTCGTACAACAAATACAAGGCTACACGGAAGTGAGAGCATTCTGTCTACATCAGACTTTCTAACTAACAAATTCACTGAAAACCTCACACAGTCTGGATGTTTATCTGATTCAATATTTCTTTAGTATTTGATGAAAAACACTTTATAGTGTCTCCCAGTATTGTATAATCTGGAGAGAAGCTACCGTTTGGTAAAAACCAAGGTGCCGATAAATGTATACATTCATATTATTTAGGCTTGTCAAAAATGCCGTACAGGATTTGAGGTGACACCATTCTTACGATTCTGACTGCAGATATGAATTTGGTTTGGTTCCGTAAAATACAGCCTCATAAATGAATCTTGCTCAGCATATTTTCCAGAGATCGTTAGCACTGATAACCTTTATGGCACATTTTTTGAAACATATGGCGTATTACACTTGGCCGCTACCGCCAGAAAAATTTACACTACCGTACCATAAACTTTCTGCATGACAGTAGTTATGCCGGTTAGATAGGCGCTTCCGAAGGAGTTGCATACGACACGTAGTGGGTGAAATGTTATGCAAAGATATATTGTCTTCAGGTAAGATTATTTCTGATGTGTGTATTTCTCGTAGTTAGTTCTCTTTTTTACTTCATTTAGAGATGAATAGAAAAAGACTGTCCAGTGCTTCAAAATTATCGAAGGCACAATAAAATAAGTCGACTGCTTTAACGAAACAGTTGTACTATTCGCAATACTCGGCATGAGAGAACGTATCGAAATCGCCCCACACCAGAACTACGCAAACCGAAATAGCAAGAGGGACAAAGCTGCCAAACTGAACATTAGTTTTACCGCAGAGTGGATCTGTGTTAATTAACTACAAGAAGGGAAATAATTGGTAGATCACAATTTGATTAGTCACAGTAAGCATTTGTCGTACCCGTTCACGGTGACTCTGACTGGCTGGAGCTCTCCCGTGTGTGACCACGAAGCCTTGTCGGGCTGTATCCCGCAAAAAGCTTACTGAATCTCCAAAACAACCCACTTTTGTGTTATTCGTAAAATAAGAGGTTCGGTGCTACTCTGTAAACCATTGTTTTCCATCACTGAAACAAACTTCACAGCTAACGTCCCTTTTCTCGGACCGCCCTTAGACTGATCCTCACGCGAGTTCGCGAAAGGTGTATATTCATGATACAAGATAAAATAAACGGATGCTATCATCCACCCATTCAACTGAAGTGTCGACGGGAAAAAGTATATCCTTCAATAAGTTACCAGAAACCAACTTTTGAGCATGCCTAAATGGCACTTTAAAGGGCTCCTCTTTACTGATTTAGCTAATTCTTAGGCTACTCGAAAAAAATGATGATTATTATTTGGTCAATTAAGAACTAAAACTATCACATTTAACTCAAGATGTGGGTTCAAACTGGCCGGATAGACGTGAAGTACCTAGAGCAGCGTAAATAGACAGTCTGGGCTTCTTACCAATGCTGCTAACAGCAACAGTCGTTGTAAAAACCGACCGATCAACCGCTCTTGCACATAACTGCGTGATAGTATACCAACAATTGACTACAAATAGGTTATCTGAGGTGGAACCGTGACCTTCGTGTGCATTCCCGGAGTCTAAGAAGTTGGTTTGTTGACCTGCTACCCATGAACTGTTGTGATATCCGTTTATTTATCATTGGACAACTTACTTTGTGTACTGAGATTCAAGCCAAGAATTGTACGGTTTAAAAGAGTGTTCTCGTTCACTACATTCATCAACGTTTTCTGAGTAACGCCGTACTGATGAAAAGGAGCTGAGTGTTTAAGCTATGAATGTCAACCTGTTATTAGGTGGAAAGCATACAGGGCTAGTTGAGCATTCTTCTCGTATGTTAACGATTTCTACCCTGTTATGCGTTGCCTTCACAATCACCACAGCCAAGGACAAACCACATCACAGACCTCATTGCACCTATTGCATATGGCAGTGACTGAACATTTTTACCTGAGTAGTTTAGTCTCCAGCGTGCTGATTCATCTTTTATTCCTACTAATAAACCACATGTGTATTACAATCAACATGACGAGCAAAGTTACATTTAGGTTTAACATTTTTGGAATGAGGATCAAATATTCCTGTCTATCTGTTAGGTTACAAATATACTGGCGTGAGGGCTAAAGTAGTCCATCGGTCAACTGGTTTCTGTTTTATCCATCAGAGTGCTTAAGTAAAGCAACTTCCTACCGTGACCTCCGACTAACGTGTATTCGATCGTGCCTCGACCTTTATTATGCCATGATGAGACTTCAGCTGTCTTAGGTACAGTGTCATCAACAATTTTCCTAAATTCTATCTCCCTCCCAAAACTGTACTACCCTCTCTATTCATCCAGTGATTGGTGCGCATCATACTGACGTTTTAGCACGTGGTCGAATTCGGCTATGTTCAACACGAATAAAATGCAGTACGTACTATGGGTACTGTCGTTAGAATGATGAAAGAACAGGAGTTAAATTTTTAGTATTGAAGAGGACGACAGACGAATCCACGTTCACATAGTTGCCTTGTCATCTGAGTCACGAGTGCCAATATGTGTTGATAATCGTTACGTTCATCGCGCGGTCTTGATTACCTACTGGTAGCTTGCCCCGATTAGCAGTTGTGGAGCACCGCAAAAAGCCTGTTTGCTATTGCATCTTTCGAGAAACTCCATGAACGTCTGTGCCCATGGTATTTATTTTCAAGCGTGCCTTTATGCTCGAAATATAGTAATACAAAAATACGAATGGATAAACAAATATGTGAGTGAACTTCCCATAGAAAACCATGGAAACTATCTTTTCCCTGTTTACGAATCACTATCTGGGCTGGATCCCGGGGTGTGCAATTGCGAGTTGGACAACTAACCGCCAGGCTATTCGGGTTGGCTATCAGCCCTTTGTTGAACACGTACACTACTACTTAAATACACGCCGCGGGTTACCCTCAGTAACTGAAGGCCTTCCTTGAATTTAGAAAAAGGTTGCCCAGGATAGGAGTCGATCGCTGTGCAAGAAACGTACTGTGTCCTTGTTAGAAGTTGGCGACGGAAGGGTGCTACAAAAACGTGTATATTCAGTAAGCCATTGAGAACCAACTGGAACAACCTAGAGGTTAAGCATTCGACTAATGATCGTTCAATCCGAGTTTCATTTCCAATGGTGGCTCGGTGGATGTGAACTACTGATGATTCCAAAGATGCTTTCATGGGTGAGTTGATTTTTGATCCCTCAAGCCTCTTGTAAATCTAGTCTAATGCTTAGGAACAAATACGTCATTAGACACGCAAGCTGACAAACATGCACAGATTTCAGTCAATCAACAGTGAGTACTGGTCCGCGAATTCAGGCCTCTTACTGAATCTTCGAAATCTCTCCATTCGCATTGGTTCAGCAAGCCGCATCAGCCCAATGGGCATGCTTGACTTAGTGCACGCACGCATGTCCACACTGAAAAGTCCCTCTCGGACGCACACAAAAGGACGCACGTAAATCCGGGGCATCCATGGTGCGGAGAAAAACAAGCTCCTGAAAATTTCTGATCCGGCAGCAGTTGTGACAAGCGCGATCCAATCACCCAGGACGCACGGATTCACGTACGTGCGCATACATGCACACATAAAAACATCGGAATTCTCACTTCACTGCGGTTGTTGGACTCAACGCCCCGTGCATTTGGTTCTCAAGGTTGGTCTGATATAGCTCAACGCGGAACTTGCGAAGCGTGACCCGGGGGGTAAGGTTTGAGACCGACTGTCTTCGCAACCGGATGTGTGTAGGCACGCGGAGTCATTCGTCCGAGTGACAAAATTGGGCGTGCCTGTGTGTATATGTACGTTTACACCAGATCTTGTTCACTGCGGCTTTATTTACTCAGGTGTATAAGGAGGGTGCCTGAACTAGGACGAGTTCCACCCCATCTGCACGGCTGCTTGCAGTTTGCTGTGTTTCATCTGTTTCATTCGCTTCCTTGCTCACTTGTGCACTCGGAAACAAATATACAAACATAAATACCCACATACGTATGCACACCAGGGCAGAACGAGCGGGTCAGTGGGATCGACACTTACGACAGCTACTGTGACCGTGTCGTATGCACTGCCTAACAGGATTCGCGAGTTCCTGGTCATTCCACTGAACCTCCGGGCACCTTTGAGAGAAGCTTTTCCCATTATTTTGGTAAGTCTCTAGTTCAATTTTTGCGCGAGAGTTTTTCGCCACCAGCTTGCAAGAGTGTTTGCATTCTTTCTGATGTGAAAATTAGAGGTTGGTACACTGAAAATGAGGGTTTCTGGTTGTATCTAGTTAGAGACGTTCTTTTCTCCCATATGCTCTGTGAAATGCCGATGTTCGGCCATGCCACTTGCAATTGAAGGGGAAAACTTCTACGAATTTCCATGAGGCGAAGGATAAAGCGAGGAACGGCAAATCTATTTTTCTCCCATTTAAGGGCAAAGATTGCAAGGTACACGCATCAAAGAACACACGAGTAAAATGTTGTGTTGAAGAGTAACATACTTCTGCACCAACAAGTTCAAACTATCTATCAGATTTTCAGGCTGAAGACACCTTGCAGGACGGAGCAGAACACAGACCCGGTAACTGTGAAAAGACCCACATAGCTAGTCATTTACAAGGCTCAAGGAATTGAATTACCTGGTCCAGTTATCGTTACTTAGTCGCATTAGGACAGATTCAGGTTGCAGCTACGTAACAACGACAAAATTCGGTCAGTTCTGAGCTTAGTTAACATCAGGTTTTTTAGGGACTTCCAAGCCACAATGATATAATGAGATAGAACAATAATTCTGGGGCACTATCAAGAAAGCTGCAACAGCACGGAATGTGGCTCCCACTAGCAGCGGTGGGTTTTTTCTATTGAAACTGAGAGTAACAGTGATTATATTGTTAGACTCCAACCAGAACAGACTGTTCCTCAAGTTCACATAAACAAGTTAGAGTTAAATGAAAAAAAATGTAAAACCTATAAGTGTACAGTTGAGAATTTGGAAGAATTAAACTAACTTCTTCTGTTATGGGTTGAGACTTGAATTGAATCTAATCCGTGAGACCTTCCTCCACTTTAAATATCGGTAGTTAACTGTGAGGAGTGTAAAACAGATAAGGATGATTGAGTCCGGATTTTCAACTACCAAATTGCAGCCAACGAAAAATGAACGCGATTTTTGTGCGTAGTTGGCTTTGTGTTCATAACAAGATTCTTGCAGAACCACAAGCACATGATCACCCAAATTTACCGGTGATTTTTACGTGTAACAAAATACTCACCTCACCCGACCAGTCCCGCATTCTCTTCCCCATGCATTTTAAAGTCTCGATGGAAATGGTTTTTTCATTCAGATAGTAATTATCACAAAAGAGACATTGAGTTTTTATTCATTCTGTGTTATCTTTTTCTCTTCATCAGTATAATTTCATCGAAGAATTACTTGGGGGATGCGAAAGAGGTTCGTACCCGAACCGTGGAAAAACATTACACCACTCTGATATAAGTATCATCTAAAGGTGGGTGGAAAAATTTTCTTGAGGTTAGTTGCAACCCACCCACATAGAACTATCAGTGAATCGCCGTTCTGGTTCCTCAGTGAACTCTTCTTAGAGGAGTATCCATTCACACCCTTGATGCTTAAATTAAATCGTTGTGAAAAAATACCATATCACTCCTGAGCCAACGAGTTTGAGCAACTTGGAGTCACTGAATAGGAAGCAAACTTAAAATACCAATAAAACCTTTCAGGAGCATAATCATCCGGCTTACTAATTTCTAGGAAAGGTGTTAGTGTCAGATATTTTGATTTAACAATATTCTAAACGTTAATATTTTAACTTCCTTTATCACACTACAAGGAAAATGGCAGGCGGTCAGTTACAGGCTATCGTAGAGGGAAACCAGCCCAACCATTTTGAATCTCGGGAATCCCAGGTATCCAGTTCGCTGTAATGCGTGTTTCAAACAAAATCACTGTTTTGACTTAGGAAAAGTTTGACAACGGCAAACCGATTTTTATCAAACTTTTCGAGAAAATTCAACAAAACTTGACGAAGAAACCTAAGATTTTGGGTTGGAAATACAAAAACTCCCAGAAGTTTCTGTCATGAGGCTAGCTGAAATGTGATTCTCACTCCATTTACTTATCTCAAAGATGCAACTCGAGTAGGAGACAAGATCGTGAGTGCCGATGGGATAGGATCAGTTGGTACGTAATGGAGTACCCAGTCCTTCACTACAAATCACGTGCGGAGATGAATTAGTTTAATATTCTTTTACAAAATCATTTGATTTTACCTATGGTGGGTGAGCATTAATTCAGAATTTATTTAACTAAGTGTCAGGGCACTCCCTCTGCTGGACGAGAATCAGAATCGACCTAGAGTTTTATTAAGCGTACGATCTCTGTGATTGGCTTTTTAGTGGCAAAGTTTCGCCATCTGTCGAGGCCACATCACCCGTAAGTAGGTGACGGCCCACCGAATTCGTATCCTTCTTTCTAACTTTTGCTTCTCAGACTAACCTGAAGGCTCACAATTGCTATCCACAGAAAAGTGAACTTCCCGACATCACTTCAATGTTTATAGGCTTGGCATTGCGGCTGTTCCACTGTTTTACTCATGCGATTAATTCTGATTGTTGATGGTAGGGCAGCGGGGTTTTGGTCTGTCTTTTGTTTTGTCTTGTGCTACATTTCTTGAGCGAATTCAGTTTTGTTGCTTTGCTGACTGTCTTGTGGACTCCACCTTCCAGGTACAAACCTCAGGTCATCCTGTCAAACCTACACTCGGAAGCACCAGACTTGAGTTTCGCTCTTGTTAGAGTTCATCAGTAGTGCATATCCTCCGCCACACCAAGGTTTTGAAACCTGGCCTTTTCACGTCGACTGTGCGTGTTTCCAGTGAGTTACCCGGCTCCTGTCCGAGCTGATCCAAATCACCAGGCTAAGTTTGTTCAAATGTGTCCCGTTATGGCAACCAGCAAAGCCCGACAGCTTCGAAGTGAGACACAGCAAATGTTTCGTTAACTTCGAACGAATGCTTCACACCAAATCAGGTCTTCTCCAACGGGATTGGGACACGGTACCCATTTGCTCGCCTCGCGTTTTGATATTTATGTATCTCTGAATTACTTGCGAGCAGGGTGGGATTGGTGATACTTTGCCTGGCTAATTGTCTTTCGGATACCCATTTTTCATACACAAAACTCAGATCATCCTATCATTCTAGTGCCCGAAAGTACCAGACTCCCAGACGGGAGCCCGGTGGCACAGTGGTAACAACAAGCCTTCGACGTGAAAAGGCCCTGGTTTAAACCCGGGGGTGTGGTAGAGGAATTGCACGGCTGATGAGCTCTAACTACAGTAAAACCCGAGTCTGATACTTCTCAAGGTATCTATTGACGGAATTTATCGAAGGGACCCAGGCTTCTAAGATCTCCCTCATTGTGTTTTCTTCTTGGACTATTCTTAAAGGGGAATCCAGTTACACACCTGATGCGGTGATTAGATAGCTAGGAACAAGATCACCTTCGGTGTTTGTTGAATTCCTACACTTTCATTGTCTTTTTACCAAGCAGCTTACAATCTGTCATCTTGAATTTTGTCAAACTGCTTACTAGTAAATCATGCGGTGTTCATTTCGAGTTCCAAATCATCATTCTGCCTCTCCAATTTAACCCGTTGGTTGCTTGACAATTTCCTTAATAAGTATTGTCATCAGCTGACTGGTTTCGGATTGTATATAATTAATTGATCACCACCTTGTCAGCTGCTTCGGATAATATTTAATTTATGAAGTAAATTTTTTTTATCTAGCTAACTTTCTAGTGACTTGACGGTACAGTTGGTGAGCGAACTAATTCACTGCGATGGTCAGAGGTTACCTTTTTATCCACCAACCTACTAGGTTTGGCTTGGCGGTCTACTTTAGGGATTATTAAAGAGGAAACGCCCTCGAAAGGATGAAAAACGGCTTCTAATTTGTCCGGTGCAGCTTTGCTACCAAATGTCGGAAATGGGCATGAATTTTCTTACACAATAAAGTTCAAAGCCCCACTAGATAAAATGTACACACAGATACGCACGCGGATCCAGAAAATGTTACACATTTATTCCAATAAATGATGGCATTTCATGAGTGCCTACGCCCGTAACGCACGCCAGAAATTGGTAATAGAATTTAGCTTAAGAAGCAACGGTGAAAAGTTAGTTTAAGATTAATGATTCGAACTGTTCATGAAGAACTACACTGGCCAGCTGAATGTCAGCCAAACAACAGTTTGGTTCGAGGGAATCCCCCGGAAGCGTACCTGGTATGCACCATGGGACGCACGTACATAACGCGTTCACAGTTCGGAGAAGGTGAGTGGCATTAGGTAAGGTAGGAAGGCTGATACACCTACTGCATTCCAGAAGCATATTCAGTTCCCTTCAATGCATATTCCTAAAGTTTGCCACCTTCGGATTACCACGGAAATTTTATAGACATTTTCAAGCATTTTTGACAGGAAAGAACTTTTTAGAGAAATGTTCTTTCGTGCTTACGAAACAAGGCACAGCGTTTTCCAGAAGAACTTTCAATTGCTTGAACTGTGAAAATAATTGCCAAAAAGAAAGCCCGGATAAAAATAAATAAACGTCCAGAAATAGCCTATGACATCAAAGCGCTCCTCAGAATACTCTGTCAGAACTACTAAAATACGATAAGTAGCAACGCAATTGGCAATCTGAATTTCGTCACCTCTCCTCTCATCAGTCACAATGAAGTGACAACAAACCAGTGGGGCGTACTCTGAACGTGTGTGGCCGAAGATACCACGCATATTTGGCATTCTGTTCTGGTACTTTGTTGAGTGATACAATGACGTTACCTGCAGTTTGCAAGTAGCTCGCGTAAGATTCAAAAACATTACATAACAACCGGCTTTTAACTCTTAGTTTTTGAGCACATTTCCTTGATTCCAAAAGCCCTACAACTAAAACAGTCAATACAATCAGTAGTTTAAGTATGTTCCTGGATTTTCAACGGAAGAGTTGGCTTCATTTTATTTTCGGACATTATTACGTTACTCGTCGGCCTTTCTTCGTTTATTCCCATTAAAAGAATCATTTTATACTATCCGACGGGACAGAGGACATCATATGAAATGCATTTATATCCATAATTGTGCACCATGAGTCAGAATAGCACTAGTCACTGGCCCGGTACGAACGCTTTAATGACTACCGTACCCACAGGTACCTAGAAAAACAGTGCTATTGTTTTACTTACACAATCTTTCAGTTGTGGTACTACTTTGCAAATCACTACTGTACTTCGTTTCGGTGTTATTCTCAGTTTCCTTCACTACTGGATAAGTAGAGCGACGGTGTAGGTGAGGAGATTCCTCTTGATTTGTTCTCACTGCATCAAAACACGGACCAGTGATTTTGTAAATCTGACTTAGGTAAACACATTGATTGGAAAAACGCCCATTATTGTTTTACAAATTTCGATGCTTCTGCGCTTTTCCGGTAGATGAAAAACAAAAAATGGCTTGACTGTGCCGTCCTTCACGACACGAAAGAATTACAGGTTCTTTGAACCAAACAATAGTGCGAACGGCTTCATTCACTTTTCGTTTATTGCTTTAGTCTTGCAAGTAACATGAATTCTGTGAAGACGAGAAAAATTTCTTCCGTATTTTGCAGGAATCCCAGGTGTTTGAACTACATTATTTTGTGGATAGAATTTTTGATAAGAGGTGATTGCGTCGGCCATCTCTGGTGTCATGCTCCTAACTCATTTGTACAGATTCATTTACGCTGTTCCCACAATAGGATTTATGTTGAGCTTATTCAGGTCTGAAGACTTAATTCTGGAAAACCGATTTTAGTCGAAAATGGTTCTCTCTTGTGTCCTTCCTGTATCTTCAATAAGATAATTATGCTAACGGGGTCTACCGCCATGGTTATTATGAAGAAATTTCAACAAAATGGTGACACACTTCATATCGAAAGTTGCCGATTTTGCATGTTTGCACCTAAAAAATGCAAAAATAGTGGACTATTGTTTGCACTTTGTAACTAAATAAGGATATGCCTTCGGGCAGTCTGAGTTGCACTCTGATCACCTTGCTTTATATTTAATCACATGAGTTCACTGTATTACCATTTGTGATGTAGTACTGATAATAGTTGATGAATAGTACCATAACTAATTCATATTTACCTATTTTCAAAGACTGTCATTATCCGATTATATGATCATATTTTCAGTCTTGAACTTTGTTCAATATTGATACACAGAAAGAAAAGATTATACATCAAAATGAAGTGTTTGCAGATGAAAGGAAGCAAACAGACCTTCTCATTTTTGTCAATGTTCCTTTTCTGTATTTCTAAAGCAAAATTTTCCATTTTTTGACAATACAAAAATCATTCTGACCAGACTTCATTGAACCACTGAAGGAAGGATAAATCTCCCCTTTTATTTATTATATACCAACAGATTCTAAAGTTCTAACGCCAAAAAGTGATTGGTCGCCACAAAATAACGATTGAGCCACTGTCGAAGAGTTAGCTAAGTATGGCACATATTCTGTACTCAATCATTAACAATGCACGGTCACTCTTCTCGCGGGACCAGAATTTTGTTCACTACAGGTGGAATTCTGAAGTCTTTATCAGTAGCTAGCTCCGATTCCTGTAATCCTCAAGTCAGATACATTTTTTAACGAACTAATACCACGGGACGCAACCAGGCAGTTTTTATGGCAGAATGGTTTGACTTGTGCGAGTAGATTAGGGGAAGACCAAGAATCTAAAAAGCAAGCAGGCAAACGGGCGACTGAACAAACAAAATAAACTTTGACAGAGACCGTTTCATATGGAATGCAATTGCCCGGAGCAACAATCATCTTGTATCCTCGCTTTCTGGTGCTATAGTCGAAACAATATGTAAAACAGCCGTCTCAGAGTTAGTCTGCCTTGGGCCTGACCGTCCCTTGTGGCAACAGGTCAACGCACTAGGTTTCCACAGTTTTTGTTGGTCTCTCTTGATAGAAAATCTTCCCTGTTTTCTTTTATTTGATCAATTAATGTCCACCTACTGTGGTGATATTCCAAAATCTACAGGTAATATAACCTTTTGACTACATAAAGCCATTGCATATCAAATTTCATTAATTTATTCTCATGACTAGAATAGCATAGGTATATTTTCTAAAACCTTGTAAATCGGGCTTCTGAATAGATATTGAGTAAAATGGAATGATGTCTGTAAATGACTGCTGTTCTTCGTGGTTAAGGATGAGGGCATGAAGTTCCGCTGCTGGATAAAATGTATAGAAAAACTTTGAATATAATTGCGTCAATCGGTGAGCATAAAAGTGAATGTGATTGGGTTCTTGCAAGGAGTATGAAAAAGATGGAAGGATAGTACAAGAAGAAGCCGAGAGAGCCGGCTTCGTGAAGAACACTGGAATACACGTCACACTGAAACAGACAATCGCTTAGTAAGAGTTATCTAACCGGAAAACCACACTGACGACTCGGTTTATCGTTCTACTTTATAGTCTGCATTTTTACAAGTGTCATCTGTGCGTATAAGTACGAAATGGCATTAGGGGTTATTAGTGGATGGAAAAACATCACCAGAAGAAAACGACCTGTAGGAAACACTTTCTATCATAGGCCATCTATGACAAAAGCCTTTTAAAAGACAAACCTATTTCCCCTTGACTGACATGCAGCATGGGCAGTGTTTTAAATCTGAAAATTACTAGGAAGTGATGGTTTATGCTTAGCTTTGAATTTTAACTCTGAACGCAAACTGTCATACGTTTTAGTTATCAGGATGTAGAGTGCAGATAGATACAGCCATTTTAATGCGTCAGGACCGAGATCGGTTTGGAGTGTATCGAAAAATCGATGTGCCATGTGAAGTGTTATGGTAAAATTTTATTGTTTAATAACACAGCGTAGTCGAATTCTTCAGTAGGTCGTCGAAGTTGTAAAACCAGTCTTGAAAAAGGTTACCCGTGGTGACCGAAACGTCGACAACCTACCAGCGATTTCAACTACGCTGTGTTATTAAACAATATAATTTAAAACAGACATTTTCTCCTCGCTGCCTATTCTAGTGGTTATCTTCAAGTGGCTTTGGGGAGAGACAAGATAAAAGCTTAATTTACCACCCAAGAATAATTTGTTTGCCAGTTCCACACGGTTCGAGACACCATATCATACAGCGTCAGACTGTCAAATAATGTCTAAAAGATCATTACTTTCTCATTGACCTTTCCACCATAATGGTAGCCAAAAATGATGTTATCAGCTGGTTCGCCTACACCGATTTCTCCTCGTCAGATGATACAAATAAACGAACGGACTTTATTTGCACTGATTCTCATCTGATTCATGATTCGTTAAAAATATCTGACCTGATTTTTCGGGGTCGAATTAATGCAACATGAATGCTGCAATTTTTGGTCACGAAGTTTTAGCCCAAATACGATCATCCCGGACAGTTTCTCCAGAGGGGAACCATCCACTCATTCTGAGCTAAGCGCTCATTCCACCAACTGATTTTTCGCTCCCCTAAGTAACAGTTGAGTAAAACCTTTAGTGTGGAATCATACATTTTCTCTGAGAGAAGTATCAGCAAAGGAGAAAAAATTGAATATCGTCATAATTTTGCCTCCTAATTTTTAGTTAGATTTTGCCTTACCTTACACGGTCGTAACATTTTTGTCAAAAATAAAGCATTACCATGATCCGTTTGCGTAATCTCTGGATTTGCTATAATGTGAAATTTTTCCCGGAAATTCCTGTAGTGAATTTAGCTTGAAAACACTGCAAAATTCTCCGATGTATTTTTTAAATCCAAATGAAGCACATATAGGTTTACTGACGTCCGAATGACTGATTTTATCACAGAAATTCTTACCGACAATTTCTGGTCTGGTAGAAACACCTCTTTCTCGGCGAATGCTTGGGATTTATTGTCTGCAAGATTTCTCCAGCTAAAAGCATTATGTCTTTCGAAAAATTATCCCACTCTCCGAGTTCAATGAGTTGAGTAAAAAAGACGACAACACTTCTGTCTGGATAGTTTTGTAAAGGGCTCAGAGGTATGTACAGAAACTTTTCTAGGACGGATTTTGCGATGATAATCGGGCAGAGAATTCCCACACACGCATATCTTTCGTCCTGCTATACACGTCATAGCAACTGTTACTCCTCGGTTGCAAAGGCATTCATTTAACTGTTTCCAACTTTACCACAGGTGATTCTTAAGTCCATTCCTCATGCTAGTTATCAAACCGTGCGAACTTTGGTGTGATTGAGAAGTACTTTCATTTTTCGACAAGTAAGATTACCAAGTTGTCTTGAAACTGAGTCTTGGGGACAGACGCACTGGGTTACAAATTACTTCATCACAAATCTGGTTGGTTTCATCGAAGGTTCGCTATAGCAAGCATTAAAGGATAGATGCTCTAACACAAGGCAACGAAAATGTTTGGGCATAATGCTAGGGCGAATCTGTACCCCAGTACCTTTTTATAACATATTGTGCCTCGCTTCCTTCGAAGCCTTCAATAGACCGTGAGCAGGAGTGACTAGTATTAATTATTACGGAACATTTTGTAAAAATGGCGTGTATCTTTTCGTTGGCTAGATTTAAAGCACATCGTTTGCCCCCCCAGCAAGTGTTAACAACATAGCTTTAGCGTTTGGCCAGAACTTGGACAATAATTACGTGAAGCAAGGTACGTTGGTTTTGCGTAGATGCTACTTTCGGTCATTCTTTGAAATAGCTCCTGTTCTACCGTAAGGAAATTGAGTCTTTTTGAGCCTTCACAATAGATACTACTTTCGTGGCTGTCACTGCATCTGCCGACCTTGTATCTGTGCGGATTTAAATGCTTACTCGATTCGTCGACTAATTAGTTGGCTCTGTATCACCCGTGGCATCAAGTAGTACGCGTATGGGGCTGCTTGCCGCTGTATGCATACCGTCATACATACGTGTCCAAAATCGTTTTCTCTTGATCATACTTTCATGACAGAATCCAAAAAATCAGTTCCGCAGGTCTACGGTTTTGTAACAGGCTTACTCTGAGCTGTCTGTCTATATGATCACAACTAGGAAAGATTCGGTGGACAAGAGGAGTCTTGACCGGGTGATAGATAAGCATCGATTGTATCTAGACATTGGAAATATTCATTTTCACAAAAGAGATTTGGAGGAAAAGCACAAAGCAACGTCAAGTTTCCGGGTTGTGTTTTTTGAAGTGTTATATTGCAATGCCTGATTGACAGCAGCGAATACATCACACCGAAATTGATTTAGAACATGGGATTCGAACTCTGATAAGTGCCCATGAGGCATTGAAAATAAACGTGTATCTCTTCCGAATTATATCTTTTCTCCTCGGTCTGAGTAGTTAGGGCTTTAGTTTGTTTCAAAGATGACTAATCATGCAACTACGGTGCTAAACTCACCACTGTGGAAGCCCTCGCTGAACACCTATTTCGTTATTGTCTGAGGATCATCACTTTGCTTTTGCCGATACCTGCTAACAATTATCGCACTTTTCATAACTGTCTGAGTGTAAAATTACAAAAGTAACAAGAATGATCTTTCTAAATTGCCAAAAAATGATCTCCCAGTTTAAAATTCCTACAGCAACAGAACAGGTAAAGATAGAGAGTTTCCACTGTTTAAACCATAAAAATAGAACTGACTAACTTTAAGAGTGTGTGCAGCTATGTTCATTGCACTAGATGAGATTAGGGTAAAATTGCGGCCACTCAAAGATACTCTTGCTAGAATCACTTATATCAAAACTAATCTGTCGACGATTTCAAAAGGGATGTCCTTTGTTAATATGAAGTTTTTCTCATCCCATGTATGCTCAGTACAGATTTCCACTGCTACTGATCCTTCCAGAGTAATTGGATTTTACCACGTAAGACGTCCCACGATTCATTGAGGCAGCAAACATATTTCTTTAGCGAACAAGTGGGAACGGCGAAATGACAATCCGGCGTAAACCACTTACGACCATTCGATGGAAATCTATATGAATCAAGAATATTTGCCTTCGTGAGAGATTCAAACGCCAATGATGATGTCAGTCTAATGGGAGCGACTTACACCAACCTTCCAAATGAGTACTAAATTTTTGTTTCTTAACAAAACCAGGTGAAAACTGCACGGTATGACTATTTTTCATAAATAGCGATAGTGAACAAGGAATTTTTAGGTCATCGTGCAGTAAGTGCACCCCTGAAATGAAGCTACACTGAAGTGATATATAACGGGTTCCACGCAGTTCCTTGGAATTTTTGTAAAGGATGTTAGACAGTCAAACAAAACATACCTGAGGGGATGACAACGAAGTAACTGCTACACACCCTAGGGATAAAACGAGTGTGAATTTATCGCTGATATCTACCGCTTCTTAGAGGTCGGTTACTAAGATTTATGCTATTCTGGATCAAGTATTCTACAAACCAACTTAAAAACTCTTGTTTACGAATGCCGTTGCTTCGCCGTTTAGTTGACATGCTACTTATGCGAGTGGTCAAAACGAAAGCCACTAAGTTTCAGCTGTAACCCTACAAGTAATTGCACCAGCCGGTTGGTTATACCACTCGACTTCCGCTGAACACAGCGATTGACGGCGTTGTCCATTACCAAGGCCACATTCCTTGGGGTTGAGCCTTTCTGGTGGATCACTGGACAAATATGAAAAATAAGTCATCAGCATCCGTAAGGCTATCTGCTTGAGCAGTGTGGAAGCTGTACTTTTTATAGCCTAAAGGATTAACGTGTGATCAAAGCTCCGTAATTCGTAACGGTGGAATGAACCTAATCTTAGAAATTTTGTCCCCATGAACTTCGGGCAATTTTGTCGTTCTACTTGGAATGAAGTGACGGTATTCAGTTCACGAACTGCATACTACTTTAATTGATCGCTAGTGGATTATATCATCCGTCTCTCAGTGGTAAATGGAAAATGCATTAGACCATCCCGTGTATGTGTATTGTGAACGGCAGTGAATGTGCTGGGATAATAATTATTGTCTCTCCCAAAATTTTGATTTTATTTGGTCTTCCGTGATATACAAAATAAAAATTGTGTAAATTTTAATACTGTTCAAAGAAGGCAAGAGATAATAATAGAAATGAGTTATAAAAATACTCATAAGCCTGTTTGAAAAACGTGATGGTAAACGTGAAAAATCGTCTGATTTCACACTGTTAATAAAGGTCTAAATTTTTAAACTAAAGCGATATGGTGAAAACGCAGTATTTTCCATGGTGCAAATGTCAAAAGTACTGAAGACCGTTGCATTGCTCTTGGACAGTGATACTACACCGTTGTACCCTGGCACTTAACACGCAAACTAACGGTTATAGTACAGCTCGAATAGGAATAGGAGTTGAATCACCTTCTATGTTCCATTTAAAATGTCAACTTTGGGTCAGCAAGTTCATTATCGACGCATTTAAAAATAAAGTTTCATTAAAACATGTTATTCAGTTGATTACACATTTTGCTGGTGCTGCTGAGGATCTTTTTCCTCTGTCTGATTAATAAAAACTGATGAAAAACTTTAGGGAGGGAATCGTCAGCCAATTAGGTCATTCCGAAGAAGCGGCTTTACCCGGCTCTGTCGAGATTCAACCCATAGACCACACTGGTTATTGTTTGGAGTGATTGTTGGCCGACTACTGCCAAGTATGAAACTGCTGAGTACCGGTAGTTGTAAACTTTTAGGTCTCCCATGGAGGTTTTCCCACAGTCCGTTCTTTTATAACCTTTTGCCACCAAATATATCCTTTGATATAATGGAGTTTCACTATAGACCATGGATTTTCATTGGAAATACTTTCTCTCTTCGTTTCAGTATATATTTTCTCACTAGTACGATGAGGATAGTTCATCATATCTCAACCAGGGTCGATTTTATTGTTGAAAGGTGCCAAATATCCAGACCATATGACTCGAAGTAGACTCAAATGACACGCGTAGTGCTCAGCTGCGCGATAGTGAAGGCACCTATCAACAAAGTTGGTGGGCAGTGATGAGGTTCAAGTCCTCCTAATAAAATTGATTCCACGGTAACTTGCACCACTTTGTTCGTTGAGGGATGAAGTGCAGGCAAAGTATGCTTCAATATGGTCTTCGGATTTCAGAGAAGAGTGGACAGATTTGGACGGAAAGGTTGACACTGGTTATGAGGGAGGTTCACGAACAGTCGTGGAAAATGACAGGTTGTTTCGAATGATGTCCCTTATTTTCCCGTCGAACATTGATTCAGGGCTCTCAGTCTTTGACCAGAATAGCTTAGAACATAACAGTGAATCTATTTAATATGAAAAGAAAGAATGCATTTCAGGTTTAGAACTCCGGGTCTTAAAGCGTTTGACCATCTCTTTTCGGGTCATCGGAACAGAAGAAAGACATATTTCGCGACATGCAACTGTTTCGTTCAGTTTTGTCAATCAGTAAAACATCATTATCTCTGTGGCACAACCCGAAAATCCTCACAATGAAGAAGGTTGAAGTGAAAGCCTTCACAGTGCTTTCGGTGGGGGAGAGGGTCTGTTATTGTCAGGGTATAGAAACATACTATGTCAAGCAATTTTTGCACAAAGCACTGATATGCATCTCTTCGCTAAATTCCTGCAATCTTCTCTGTCGGGTTGTGCAACAACTATGAAATATTAGGTCGGGTCAAATTCGTGTTCTGATGCGTCTGATTTTACAATCGTGTAAGCCGATTTTACATCATTCTATATGGCCACAGTGAATTGCGTTGTCGATTTAACAATCATCTTGGTATGTGTTGCGACATCCTAGCGGTGATCCCGTCTGTCAGTGTACACTTCACCACAACGGAACTGAGCTGACAGATAACACGGGAAACATTGGGGTTAGCTTGCGATTAAAAAAATCCAACGGTATCTTCGTCGACAGCGGACCCAACTGCACTTCTATGTGTCTTGTGGTTGATTTAAGATTTCGGTTTATTTGGTGAGCAAAAGGCCCTTCAAATGATTAAAAAATAGAGGCTTGCTCTATTTCGGCAACTGTTGATTTTACATACCTTCCTCGAAATTCAGTGCTGCGCAGCTAAATCATTTTGGACCTTTTTATCCAGCTTGCAACGCTACAATCCCTTCTTACCGTGGCATACATAAGATGGTATACTTCATGATCGCGATAGACAAAGGGAAACAAAGTGCTTGCAATACTACATATTTTTTCTCTAAAATTACAATTGTTGAGGAGAAATGGCCAAAACAATAAAAGTTTCGCATCAGGTGTGTGATTGGATGCTTCTCTTAGAAGTCTGCTGAGGAATCACAGAGCTGACTGGCTATCAGTTCTGCGTGGGTTGGACGCAACTAACCTTCAGAACGACGAAACTATGCACGTGATTAGATATTTTGGATGCAAATAGTATCCACAGATGTGTGGAGAAAGTTTCTCGGGAACACACTATCGGTTTCACGGTTATTGTTGCTCATGGTATGCTACTACTCGATACTCTTCTCTCCACCCACTGGTTCTGATACTTATACACTTCGTAGGTTCTTGTTCACAACAAATTAATTTGTGTAATGGAAAATCCACTTCCATTTTTCACATCGAAAAGTCGAAGGCATTGAGCCCTAATAGAACCGGCGACAATCCACTACATAAGATTCAGGGTCTTCGTGCCTACAATACATTCTGTGAATATATTTCAAAGTCCAGTGGATCAAGTTCTTCCGTGTGCTGTTTGTCCTATTGTGAAATGATCGTCGAGGCTAGCCCAGAGAATAACACCAGGACAGTTGCTGTGTATCACTGAAATAGTGGTTCGCGCATCTCCGATTATTCACTTGCATTATTCCCATCCGACTGCCCGGACCGCGATAGCTCAGTTGGTATATCGTCTGCTTGTCCTGTGGGGTGTCTCGGGTTCGATTCCGAGTCGCAGCTTTCTAGCTTTCGATGTGAAAGAAGCAAGTGAATTTTCCGTCATGTAAGACTCAGGCTCCTCCTGTCAACAGTACATTCTATGAATCTAAGTAGGGCATCAGAATGCTGCTCATAGAAGTGTTTTACTGAGGAGCGTCCACTCGTGCTTCTGGTGCACAATTTAGATTGTTGTGTACAAGAACCTACAGAGTGTACAAGTATCAGAGCAAGTGGGTGGAGAGAGGAGTATCGGATACGCATACCTGATGAGCGGCAATAACCGCGAAACCACTAACGTGCGTCCGAGAAACTTTTGTCCACCCACCTGTAGATCGTACTCACACCAACTGAAGAGAAATGCGGGGAGGCAAAAAGTCTCACTGATGTTTCTCCAACATGAACGTATAATGCTTCAAATAACTGAATAAGAGGGGGTGAACAGCACTGAAATTGGTAAGAATAGTGAAAACGTCTTATACACTCATAGCACGAACTTGCTTGAAAGCAGGTTTAAAACTACCTTCAGATAAAGTTGAAGAGTAAAGATTATATTTTGTTATTCCTACCCTGTTTAGTTGCATTGGGGTCAAGTAAGAAGTGTTAATGTCACATTTAGTCCTTAGTAGGAACTCGACATATTTTCCGTAAGCTTGCAATGACAAAGATCTATTTATTCATGATAAGTGTTGCTTTGAATAACAAGTCAAATCAACTGGTAACTTCAGATTTACTGAGATCTGAGCTGTGATATCATTCAAAAGATGAGCAAGAGAAAAATATTTCAAGAAACTTGATTAAAAGGTTCTCTCGATGACTAGAAGGCACAGTTTCTCATGATTACCGTGGACTAAGAATTTGGGTCATGTCCGGAAAGATTTCCAGTTTCCCTTGTAGTACATTCGGGATCCCTATTCACCTGGATGTGAGGAGTCTAAAGAGAAAAACGTCAGGATTCACCCTCGTTTCACCATTGGTTTTGTTCTTGTTTTTAATTATCTTGGTATTCTCTTGCGGTAGCTATTTGCTGCAAGTTACCTACGCAAAACAAGTGGAACATTTGAGTTACTGAGTCCCCAAGCAAAGCATTTGAGAAAACCATTTTCTACTTAAAGAGATTCGTTGATGGGCAAGGTTAAGTGTGACTCGAGTAGTTGCTATCGGCCACTGTCTTTGTTCGACGTTTGAAAATAATGAAAGGCTGACGATATTATACCAATGTGCTAGGTAAATTCCAAAATGTGAACTAAAATTTAGCATCCGCGTGGTGAATTGACTTTTCTGTTTTGAATTTTTTCGACGTACATAAGAAGCAACTCAGTCAACAGGATATTGCTGCATGGTTTTGTGACACAAATGTCCTTTTTGCAAGCTCGGCCCCATAAAGTGAAATAAAATCGGTGTGGAGGTCAAAATATTTCCTCCAGCTATTTGCTTCCCTAAGCTCCGGCCTAAAATTGACTGAAACAATAAACTTACTGAGATTTATGGTGTACGGTGTACGTTGACTTTATACACAGTGCTTCCTTGCAACCAGCAGGAACAATTAAATTTTGACGAAGGTTTGACATCATGCAGTTCTGACATGAAGCCAACCACCGAGTGCTTGCTTGGATAGACTGGATGAAAGTGTGCATCTACTCACAGTCATGCACCTAGGTTTAGGGTCCTACCTTCGAGTTCAACAGATATGAGATACGGATAGTAAATAACTGAATTTCCTGAAGTCGAAAGATGTCATTTTGGTGTGTGAGTCGAGATCAGCTGAGAAAATCATAAAACTCTATCCAGTCAGAAAGCAACAAAGTTTTGGCAAATCATTTTATGAGGAATATTCTCGTGAATAGAATTTCTGTCGTAATATATTGCTTTCAACAGGAACAACATGATGGCTTCGGCTGAGGACATACGATCAATGGGATCAAGCACATTAGAAAACGAGTCAAGTATAACATTTGCTCTACGGATTTCGTTGTGATTCACCAGGTAATACTTTTGGTGGGATCAGTTGTCATGCAATAACAACGCTTAGCTCATCAATCAAGGCTATGAATGCACTGTCAGGAATAATTAGCAGTATACATCCACCGAGTCCCCACTGGGACTCGAACCCGGAATGAACGACAGACTTGGCGTGGGCATTGCTAGATGGATAATTTAATTCGAAAAGAATTCAATTTCCCTAATACTGAAATCTTTGGTACTTGTCTGCTGCAGCGGAAAATACACAACTTATGTTAAAAGCATAGAGTTACAAACTATGAATGATCGGCAGAATCCAGTTGTTTCATAAAGAATAACGCAATAAACCCCACATATCAAAAAGGAACTTCAAGTCAGTAGTTGATAATACGTGCAAGTCCATCGTGTGAAATGTTGACTTGAAAATGATCTCTTCATAATTCCAGTCTTGAAAGAGGTTTATTTACTAGCGTTTGTTCCATCCTTACTATTTCAACTCAGACTTCTGGAGGTACTTTTTAGGTGTGCAAGATATCTTCATAAAACCACATCTACGGAGTTCTCAGTCCTCAGGTGTTCTCCGCGTGCCGCTGACTGTGTCAAAACCTAGTAAAATTACCAGTTCACCGTTTTTTCGGTTCACCTTGTTCCTTTTGTGGGACGTTTTGCTTTGCATTGTGTGGACCTAATAGGAATTCCTGCAGACTTATCCGTTCTCTTTCTCTTTAAAATTGTAACCGAAAGGGGCGCATATCGACGCCCAGTAAGCCAATTTTGTGTACCAGTGTATCACTATTTCCGCAATAAATACATTGCAGCTTGACCATTTGGTAAGATCATTTTCAGCCTTGTAGATCCAAGAGGAGGACTCTGGTTCGGTTTTTCATATTTGAAGCTTATTGCGAAGTCCTAGTTCGAATTCTTATCTCATTCCGTTATATTCATCTGTCACTGTAGCCTACGTACAGATGCTTCCCCGTTAATCGTAATCAAAAGTTTTCTATCACACCGAGAGCCTCGAGAGACATAATTTTGCCTTGCATGCCTGTTCAAATACGTAAAACTTGTTCAAGTTTCTCTTTAAATCTGGCAAGAAAGTTATTGTGGCGTTCAAAAAGCATCATTGTTCGAGTGCAAGCAATCATTCCTCAGACATGAGCGAAATATCAGCATCAGTTTTCAATTTTTCGGATATTGATGAACATTGACGTAGAGAACTGGTCGGTCACATTAGATGTATATAATATTTTGGACTGGTTTTATTAAAAGCAAGATTACGCACGCTTTTTCAGATCCAGAATGAGATATCATGACTTGAGTAGGGAAAGAATAAATTGTATTTTTATTCCCCCCTTATACACTTAGCTTTAACTGATGATGAATAGTTTCGTGTTTGTCCGTGGCAGTACTTTTTGGTATGCTTGTTTTCGCGTGCTTGCTTGTTGGTTTAGAAAGTGAAATATTTGGTGCAAATGAATCCCCCTCATAGAGAATGAACACAATAAACGAAAAATACGTTGATACCTATGTACACTGCGTCAGTTTGTATCGGACAATTGCAATTATTCATTCAAATTAGTCATCAATGTGACCCCGCGTGGGGTGTCTTTTATAGATGGTTTAGTGAATACAGATAAGTTCTTGTTCGCGTGGTAGGGCCAAAATGTGGTTTTTATGGAATAAAGTACAACTCTGATGCCCTAATTAACAATACACTCGATTACCAATCAGCTGATGAAAAACCACTTTACTACGAAAATTCGTTGTAAACCGATAAGCCAGAATCCGAATACAGTGTTTTCCTAAAACGTTATCAATAACGAGTCTTATGATGATGAATAAAATGAAGACATTTGCCGGAATTCACATACCCTTGGTCACTTATCTGGTCTCCTACTTATGGGGTTCTTAGTTTTCGTGACTTACTGCTCTGTTTGGTTGCCAGTGACGACGGCTATAGTCTGTCTCATTTGTACAGATGCAGCTTTGCGTGTTATTTCCTATGAAAGGTATTTTCTCAGCATCTGCATGCACCATCCTGCCGTTAACGTTGAATTCAAAAGCCACACCTTAGACAGATTGTTCTCTTCCCATCCCACTATATTGAAATAGAAAAAGCTTCTGTACAAGATTGAATTCCACCACCAATGAGTTGAAAAGGGAACCTTGATGGTGCTGATTTTTCATGGTTTCGTAAAACAGCTTGCGCAATCATACTTTCGAAACGGTTTGGTCGATTCTCGGCTGAGTCGGGATTCAAAAATTAAGACAAAATTGCAGTTTTGCACACTGGTAATCGATTTCTCTAAGATTACAAGGTGCTTTTGAGATACCATCCATTTTTGTGGTAGACAGTAATACCGTGCCGTCTGGATCGTCAGCTCATTTCACCTATTAGGATCTTATGTGTGGTTCTCCCATACTCTATGTCTCCTCGTAGTGTAGTGGACCTTCGTGGCTTTGGGGTATGAACCCCTTCCAGTGCACTCATGAACAAGGATGTAATGAAGAAGGTAAGTTTTAAAATTTTCAAAGCAGTTCAGAACAGGGGTACTGCAATTTTTGAGATGTTTTCTCATCCCCATGTGGTAAGTGCTACTATGGGATTAATCTTCTGCCAAAGCGGATAACAGCTCCAGGTCACTCGGTGGTCGGAAATCGCACAAATTGTCACAGCGTGTGCCTTTTACTATTCCTAACCACCCGCGACGTCGATGTGATCGATACCTTTGCTCATTTCGTCCTAGGATATACCAACATACATAGATCAGTCCCTTTTTGTGACTCAGAAATGTAGCCGTTATTTGTGGAAGACACGCGAATATCGTAGGTTTTGGAGTATCGATTTCTTCCCACGATTGTTCGTTTATGGTGGAAGTACCACATCAGCAATGACGATGCTAAACTTTGATTGAAATCGGGGCCCACTCACTAACCTAGTCACTTATTATGCTCAGTTAGAATAAACACAGGCAGGCTTTTTTGGTACTATTTGGAAGACTGGTTGAAATGGTCAGCCCAGGTCAACGTAAAATAACCCGGCAGGACGAACTCGATTTCCGAGTGGGCTCTTGGCGATTTGATTACCGCATGGGTGAAGAAGCTGAGCCACACCTCTGGGTGACGTGATCAGTGGAGCAGTTGTGTGCAAACTCCATCTTATCGGACATGATTTTCACCTTGATCATCCTTGTATGTATGTCTTGTTCTGTATGTCTCGGTTTATTTTATTTCTGACTCAGTGGTGTTCTGAGTTTCTAACCAAAACCGGAGTACCGAGGTGCGTGGTTATTGGTTGCATGAACTGAACTAGACTGAGGTGAACACTTGCATTTTAATGCAGGTTTCACTACAGAAAACGTTTTACTTTAATGCGTGAGTGCTATCTGAGGTACACGACCCATACCTATAATAGCCAGTTACAACCTCCTGGACTACCGATGACCGATGTCGGCTACAAACGAAGTCCAAAACTGGCGAGGTGGGAAACTAGGCTTAGAGCGCAATGGTTGCCCGCAAAATGATATGTTGCGTTCGTGATAGCATGGAGCTTATTATATGCCCAATAAAACCTGTAAAATCCTTCCAGCTCTTCAGAGGTCACAAAGGATGGTTTGTATTTTCCCCATCATAGATAAGAATCTAACAGATGCTCTGTCTCACCTTGTTAATTCTCTCAAGACTAGTTCATTGCAGCATAACAATTGACAAAAGCTTGCCAAGGCAAGGTTGTTTGTCTTTTGGTGTGAAGAAATCCAAAACCCAATTCGTCGGTGTAAATTAAGTCCCGATGTGTATGGTTTCCGAGAAAGCTACTGCAAGTTGTCTACCCTTGTTACAAAACTAATATCGTGATACCAACTTGACTCCTGCTCTAATTATGAGTTGTAGATTGTGGGTAATGGTACGTGAGTGATGAATTCTTATGGGTGCTATTTTACCATTGATAGTCATACCTTCGTTATCCAAACCATACTGCTTTTTTGTGTAAGAAGTGTGTCGTTGATCACTCCTTGCAAAAGCTGTTCTACCATACTATGGAAATTAGTAAATTGCTAAAGCCTACTGAAGTCGTAATTAGACAGGAATTCTTCTTAAGCGTTTGTTCCTACGGATTTGGGAAAATTTTCTCAGATAGTCCATGTTACCGACGTAGATTTGTTTTTCTACTTATATAAGTCATTCACCCGTGTAGTCATCATAAAACCGATAGTAAATAGATTTTCTGATATGATTTTAGTAGCATATATAATTCCGTATAGCAATATCGATTTGAATCACTCTCCCAAACTGTGACTATTTCATTCTCATTTTTATTACCTCACTGTAAATGTAAAATAAACCTTATCAAATATTGTGTACAAAATGAACTGATACTTTTGTGGTTCCTATCCCAGATTTTCCACTCAGATGAGCTAAGAATTTCACATGCGAATATTTGTTTATTTTACGGCCCAGAAACAAAGGCTGTTGCGAGTGGGTGACCCAGGAAGAATATTGGGAATTCAAACGGATTTCTTTGTGGCATTGCCCAAAAATGATAAAAATACCACAACAAGAATGCTGTAGTTGGGCCCCGTACACGACAAAACACTAAATCTCATCAGATTTGGTTTTATACGGGCTTTGCGCATGCTCCGGGTGGCCTTCTTCGGCATACTTTGTTCTCTCAGGCGGTTCATGGTTGGATGATGAATAACAGTGACCATTCCATGAAACAAGAAAGGTAATAAAAGACCAACCAAATGAATTCGTCATGTGTGTGTGTGGGGGGGGGGAGGCTAAACTCCCTGGGTGAGGTTCAGAAGATCCTCCACCTCAGTGGTCAAAGATGACTGAATGTCGCTCCTGTGCCCTTGAAGCTACAGTTGGTAGCCTATTTAATCTCATTCCCTAAAAGCTATTGTTTTTTCGATTTTTCAATGGGGTTCCTGCTGAAAGGTAGAAAATAGAACCACTGCACCCAATGCAGGATTATTGGTTCATAGAATCAAACTGAAATGGCTACCGAAAACTGTGCAAGCCTCTCTTGTAATTATACAAATTGTGCTCTTGTGGACTGGTGGTACGTAACAGGGACTTGTTTTCAGTTTTTGCTCTCCCAGGTGAAGGATAAGTTTCGACTGATCATATAAATGCTTTTTTTTGCCTAGTCAAGGTGAGCGGGATTCACTCATGGAGTATTCTGCTTTGGATTACAATTGCTTTACTTGAAATAAGCTGTATGTGTTGCGAAGAATCGCGTGTCGTACACACACATCTCATTTTCGGTTGAGATAGATAGTTGATTTAGAAACGATTTTCTCCCCAAACGAATGTGTATGATCAAGTGACAGGAAAACAACGCAAGTATTTGGCTTATGGTTATCAGTACTATCTGATGCTGTGTTTATTGTTTCAGATGAAAAAGCTATTCAATTTTCCGACGATATTTTATGAAGCTATACACGAAATCTGCAGAAAGACGTGCAGTTTTAATGGAAAAGTCTCGTCTGACTTTCGTACATTTATTCCCGAATAAAGTCTCTCCCAATTAGATGTTACTTAAAGGGGATCCGAATAGATCCAGCGAGGTTTTTGCCTGGGATAACAACGCATGTATTTTACCATAAAAGCCGTAAGAACACAACCTGTCAACCTGGTTTGAACGCATAGGTGAATATAGATGGCAGCAACGTTGACCACTATGGTTTTCAAGTAAGTGATTAGAAAAAAGTGTTTACAAAAAACAGTTTCCTAAAGACAAAAACAGAATGGTTTCCCCTCATCTCACTATTTTTTGCACTAGAGAAGTGTAACCAGAACTGTGTTGCATAACATGTTTTCGTGGTGTCTGTTACTAAATTATGTCTTCTGATAATCGCGTACGTTCGGCCGAAAACTTAAAGCAATAATAAATCCGTTCTACTTTTCCTGCTACAAAGCTCCCTATTCGAGGTATTCAATCACCAGGCAATATGACAAAGATCATTCATGAATGATCATCAAGCAAGCGATAACCAGTCCCCAGGGAAGTTTGATCTACAAATTAGTCATAATCAAAAACATCCGACAGTAGGCTCTCATTGGTGATCGTTTCTAAACGAAATATCTGAGACCTTAGTATATATATATATATATATATAATTACATGAAATATTTCTGTCAGTGAACCGGAGTTTTCACAAATTCATGCGGACAGATTTATAAGTGTAGTGGCTAATTAGTTTACTCTTCCGTTGGCAGTACTCTCGTTCGAGCTTCGGGCACGGTATGAATTATGTTGATGGGAAGAACAGAACCTCTGTGGCCCAAAAGCAAAGAACTGCACACAAGGTCGTGAATAAAGCATATGGTTTTGGTTACTTTTTCGTGAAAAATAAAAATCAGTATTATTTAATTGAGAAAACCTGTACATCTGTTTCACCTGAGGTCTTGTAACTTTCAAGACAGAAACTTCTCTATTGCATTCACACAACAATCTGATCTTATGGCTAACCTGTTGTGCTGTTTCAGCATTCTGTGGACAAACTATCCAAAGTGCTGTTTAATCGGTACAAGTATTTTGAGGCTGATGACATGGGTCGACGTTTGGAATGTTTTGTATCCGGGACAACCTGTGGGGTCACCAAATAACGCCTACTTGAACTGGACACATCGGTAATGAGTGCCTACATTTTAACCAATTCAACTTTACAAAGGGTTTTCGAGGATATGCAGGAACCAAGATAAAGGCGTGTACTTTCCGAAGTCCACTTTTAATTTCCTTATTGTGCGGTTCACCTTGAGTCTGACGAACAAAATATTCCACCACGTGGTTTGCTTCTTCATCGGGCGAAGTCCAAACCTTGCCCTACTATGTCCTCGTTTGCCACGTCCTTACAATACGAAAATGCCAGAATCTGATAGTGTATCAAGTTCACCTACCGAACCCGATTTCTTGAACGTTCGTAATTATAATTTTTACTGCTAAAATCTAAATAATAAACTGTTTTACGTTTTTCAGATCAAAATACTATCACAATAATGTGAACATTGTATTCCAAAAACGAGATCTCCCTGTCTTTCGTGAATCACTCGTAATGCATATCTTCACGCACTCAATAATCTTTTATTATTATAAAACAGTTTTGGCTTGGCCTTCTGCTCATTCGATGTCGTCCGTACTTGACGGCTCACTAATAGTTGCACCTCTTGTTCACAGAAGCTAATAAAGGATCACAGGCAAAGCATTAAACATGGAATAATACCAATAGTCAAGGATAAAAGTCGATGACTGTGCACCGAGTTTCAGCTTCGTTCCCCTGTCTACTCTGTAGTGGACGATTTTCTTGTTGCTCTCGGATCGGAAACAATCTGTTCATGTCATTTTGTCATGAGTTTACAGGCAAACATGGGCTGGTCGGTAATAGCTAAGAGTCACTTTTTATTTGGATCAAATTTAGAGAACAACTTCTGGCATTTAGATAGTATTGCTCCCCTTGTCTTCAAAATCATTTTAGGAGTAGGAATACGAGAAAGTTTTGAAGTTTCTGAGACCTTTTTCTGGATAATGATAAGCGGACCGGTGGAGAATAGGAGTCGGAAGTAATGACCTAGCCAAGACATCAACGTTTATCCAAAATATCACTTAAAATAGTCGTTGATCATATGATGCACTCGGGTGGTTAGGACTCCTTGGGAATGATCGTCTTCCTCTATTCACTTTGGTGTCCAGGAGGATGACTCGAGATGGCCTTTTGATTCATAATAGGTCTTGTTCTGCTGTGCCATCCAAAAGAACGTAAAAATGCACATAACATGGTCCACGAAAAAGCCGGTGAAGTGGTTTTGTTTGCAGTTTCTTTCAACAATCCGTTGCACGTTTCTCGTCTGCTAAGGCAGCGACAACTATTAGAGAGTTATCGGTAAAACAGATGTGGTTGCCTGGTCTAAAGTGAAGTCTTCACTTGCCGGCCTTCGCTCACCACTTAGACAATTCTGATTGTTCTTCAGTGGTACAGTACAATATCATGTGTGTTTTATCGCCTTCACTCTTATATTAATTAATAACAAGTAGCTAAAGAGTGCAGCGTGTGGTACACCACATCTAGCCAGATAGAACCAGCTCTCTACTCTTCTGGGTTCTTTGTAAGCATGAGTTCATCCTGGGAACTCTTGTTTCAAGAATGACTAGAGGCTATATTCAACATTTCATCCTAATAAGTGGAAGTCGATCATACAGGTAAATTCCTTAGTTTTGTGTAAATCCGTCAAGCAACTCTAATGACTTGCCTTAGGAAAAAAACTGATCAGGGTTACCATATTTAGGAGAACGTTCTTGTTTTTAGTCACAAGTCCAACTGTCTGAGGTGGGCAAAAATACCGATTCCAAGTGCATCTAGTGCGTCGAACACGTTTTCTGTTTTCTCTCGGTGACTCGATGAATGGGATCCCTGCAAATGTTACCACTTACTACTGCTAGTGTGAACATTTTTTTGAAAATCGGGTGCATACTCATCCTCGTTTCTCTATATAGGAGTAATTTCCTTTTTCCCAACTCAGATAGCCTTGAACCTTGAGCTATTCCTCTGGTTTGATCAATGCGAGGTCGCTACTTCCATCCAGAGTGAAAACGTTGAGTAAACTTTGACTACGAGTTACGTGTGATATGAACTCCAACCAACAACACACGTACGAATATTGAATATCAGCCATTATTGACGAAGGTCGCTGCTTTTGAAAACCGGTTTGATATTTTTGCAGTCCTTCAGGGATGGGATTAAAAGCATTTCGCACTCTCTCAGGCAAATCCTCCAACATAAATGAATCCATCTGCTTCATGCTTCAAACCCGTGTGCATATTAGTTTTAACAGTGGATTGACACATCAACGTGCAAAGTCTGGTCATCCTAGGTGGTTTGGCTCAAAAATAATCAGAAAAATTGGGGGGGGGGGTTAATGACATTGCGTGCTTTATATAAATAAGCGAATGTTCACCGGGAGTAAATAAGAAATAAGAGCTATTCCATCAAGGTGGCCATAAGGTGAGCCATACCGATGTCCTCTCTAGAACCAGTTAAAATGACAAATCGCAATAGGTTGTAATAGGTTTAGTCTATGTAAGTTATTGATAATAATGAGAGCTGTCTAAACATGAGTTATTTAAATGAAGTTCTTTTATGAGTCACTTTAATTACTTCATTCATTGTCTTCGGAGTCAACAGTATTCTGTGTGACCACGACTGATTTAACCATCTTGAACAATACTCCAAATGATTTGATAACCTATCACCTACTAAGAAATGCCAGTCAGAGAGAAACACTGCCAGGGAAAAATCAGCACGTAATTCAACGTCAGCTGTCAAACCGTTTCCATGTTCCTGCATTATAATTGTTTTTTATCCATTATTATTTTTCTTCAACACTTTACTTGTCGTATCCGTAACACCGTATTACAGGAAGACGGAAACGTGGTTTGTTTGATGGTATCATGAATAAGTTTTGATCAAAACATTGATAAAAAGGATTTGGTTCGCTACGTAATCTGTGAGGTCACTAGAGGTCCAGCTGTAAATTGATTGCGCGTATCATTGATCAGGACAAATTGGTATGACTATAGTTTACCTGTATTCCTTCAGAGGGCGACTCAGAACGCTGTCTGCCCCGGAACAAAGCGCGACAGGCACTTTTCCATCTTACTAAATGAAATGTCCCAAGTCAGCTGAAAAACAGAGAAACGAAAGAAAGCAAAATGTGGAAATAAATGGAAAAGTACTGCCTTGGTTAACTCAGATTCAATTTATGGGCTTCTGTAATTGCAAAATAATCTCAACCGTTTAGCTTATTTTTTGGTTCCATGCTACTAGCTAAAAGGCATAAAATACTGTGTTTTGCCCCGCACTTATATACCGTTCTGCAAGAATCACCAGTTTTCTTAGATATAACACATGGCAACATCACTCCATTCCTAACCGTTCATATGGTGTAAAAATCCAATTTGTGTAGAAGTGGAGATGGACTTAGAAAACCCGGGTCCGTTTTGGGCGGTGGTCAAGAGGTCACCACGGTGGGCTCTCGAGCCTTCTGTCCTAGGTTCGACTTCTGTTTCCTTCTTCGGTCACTTTCCCCAGTGGGCAGTCTCAAGTTGTCCGTGACCAGCTTCTTGAAACTAGGTACCAATATTATTTAATTAAAGGAAGTAAATAAAAATAAAGGAGGACAAACACAAAGTAATCATGATACTATTTGCTGCCTTCAAAGTAATAACTATTTTTGAATAAAGACCCACGGTTAGAAGTCCAGGCCGTACAGAGGAGGAATTCCAATTGTTCAGTCTACTTTTCTGAGTGCTTGACAGGTTTGGTAGTTTTTGGCATGTTCATTCATATTTGTGGTCGTTACTTAGGTATTCAGAGACAATTAGGAATATTGAATTATAAAATCTACTTCAAATTTTTACACCAAAATTCCCAACGTCAAGAGCCCCAACGGAACCGGTGACAATTCACCTACTGGGCAGATGATCAGCCAACTGAGCTATCGCGGCACAGCCAGTCGGGCGTGAATAACGCAAGTGAATATCCATTGATGTGAAAATCACCATTCCGATGGTACACAGGAACTGTTTTGGTTTTACTCACCGAACTAGCCTCTTTGGTCAATTGCCAGTGGGATGAATAGCAAACTGTTGAGTGCAACTCGGTGGATATTGAAATATATACTGACGGGATGTATTGCTGGCAAAAGGAGATTGGATCTTAGGCTCTGGCTTGGCAGAGATGAACTTTCGGACGCGAAAAATGCGAGTGGATTTTTCACGTTTTATCATCCATATCCCTCAGGCCAATAATACATTTGGGAAATAAATAAATGATCTACTATAACAAGACGCAATTGAAATTTCATGTTGGTCCGAAACGGTAAGTTGCCACGAACGTAATGCGTGAAGTGACATTGAATGTGTTGGTTGTCTGTCCACTCGCCCATCTAGTGAATGTTAATGGAGCTCGCTCGCTCATGTACATTGCTGCGTATTAGAATAAGGTCCAATCTGGATGCATATGTGTGTGCTCCTATCTGTGTGAGATTATGCTCTCAGCCTCAGAGAGCGAGGTGGTCTGGACAACCATCAATATTGCGCCTTAGTTGATAGTCACACTCATATTTTGTTCAGCTGGGATTTTTCGGTGGACACGCCTCTGAATGAATGAGGGGATCACACAGGCGGCTGCCGTTATAACATACTCTTACCATAGTTCATAGAGTTAAAGAATAACGTTTCATGTAACATCGATACCAAAAATAACAATGAAATTCCACGGAATTTCTATTTAGCTTGTTGAGTCAAAAACAGTGCATATCTTTTCGGTAGAAAATAGGACTGAGGAGGACAGCGGCCGTTGATAATAAACCATGCACTCAGTAAATCGAAGTTAGTTACGTCAAAACCAAACCATCTTTAGGGAAATAACCAAAAATATTACTTTCTAGTTAGTTATTTGCATAGTTAAATTTATTCTCTTTGATGAGTAAAAATGCTGTGATAACTGACTGATAAAACCTTCACCCGCTACCCTCACTGCACTCTCGATGACATGAAAAACATTTTGTCAGTTGGGTCCCTGTATTACTGTTAAATTTTGTCCACAGGACGAACAAAAATGCGCATTGCAGGCCGATAGTCGGGCTCTGTCAGTTGGCCGCTCTGACCACTTTTCAAAAATGGCGTAGCCCACATGGATAGATGTTCGTCAGTAGAAAACAATCTGTAACATGATAAAGATGTGTAATCTGATATTAAAACTGAATCCTTGTGTGACGACCGTTGAGCGAGCCCAATGCATATCATTGTTTTTTTATTTTTATTTGTTTAACGGCCAAATTGGGCTGCTGAAATTAAAAAATGTATTTTTTTTTCGATTGAAATATGCCACGCCCGTAATTGGGCGCTTGAGTAACTTGAAAAAGTCGGCCGTGTACTTTCCAAGCACCTCTTTGGTTCTGCTTCGCTAACGTAGGATTAGAGTTGCAAGCAATCGGGGCCAAGTGATTCAACGTTTTGCATACCGTTTTAATTGCGTTACCATTCCCGAATAACTGGTAACGTTTCTTGTTCCAATACTACCCATCTGAGATCAATTGGCAAATCGCATTTTTTGTCTTCTGGGCCCCAGAAGGCTTACCGTATCTTGCAGTAATGACAGCAACAAGGGATTTGTGACCACTGAAATAGTTGAGTCAGTGATTTCGCATTGATTATCCATTTACTATTACCCTAGCTACCGCGAACCGATTCAACAGTCATACAGTTTACTTAGGCTTTCCGTTAATCCAGGATATCAAAAAGGCCTGATATATTACCAGAAATTTGTCAAAAAATTCAGAACCGATCGATTGTTTGTGGTTTTTTTTCTATAAAACAAGCTAGTCTTTGCCATCCATCGATATCTCTTAGTAAGTTCACCACTGTGCTCCCCTCATCCCCCAAAATGGAAATGATAGGGTTGGCGATCAAGTTTTCTTGTTCTTCATTGATAAAAGTGGCATATGTAATGATCGCCTAAAATTTACTTCAAATCATTTATGAGAAGGCATGATATGACCAAAACTTTTCGACAAGATTTACCCGACAAAGGCTGTCTCAAAGGCAAATAAATCAGGAAGAGTTCTTGTTCAAATGGAGAATCTAATCAGTCAGACTCTTCTCAAACTACCATTTCTTACTTAGACAGGAACAAAAACACCGTGGTGTATACTCATTTCCTAGTAAACGACGCGAAAAGCGAATTGGTCAGAAACCCACATGACCGAAATGATGAATCCAGCAGTGAAAACAATGAACGGAGTGACTTTCTTTCATCGTTGAGTATTTTCGGTCTTATACAAAAGAACACTGGTATTTCCTACTACGTATGGAGTATATTTCAGTAATAGAGGTAAATCAATGGTTTCCATAGTATACTCTTAGGGAGGTTTGTGGGAGACGCACACAGCTGATTTCTTCTTCTTTTTAACAGATAGAGTCCGCAGTTAGATAGAAAGTCACAGAGGATGGACATTCCATATTAGCTGTCTATGGAAACAACAAAAATTCATAGTTCAAGGCCTTGCCCCCAAAGGCTGCACCCGATAGAAATGACTGGTTGCTCATGTTCGGACCCTGCTTGGAAAGATTACGAGAAGAAGAACGGTCAAGACTAGCCTTCAGGATCAAAGTCAAAAGCTTTGTTGGTAGAGAAGAGGCCGAGAAGGGAGTTGGAGTTGGACTAGCATCGGCAGATTAATTGTTTATTCTCGGCCATCGATGCTATGCTAAATCCGGCCATTCTACTTGATAATTAACATGCGAACAGCATGATTGGAGCGAAGTAATACTAAACGCAAAAGCAATGATTACTTTAGTCATTTTTTGTTAGCCACTGGAATACGGGCTCGTGCTTCTTGCTCTATATCAACAAAGGGCTACGTCTCATATTTAGCACCTACCCAAAGACCACAAATAAAAAAGAGACGGTGCTCCCCCAAATGATAAGATTATTCGTGAGTTTTCCAGATTTTGTGATGGGCTTGAGAGGGGCCTTTTTGGCTATCGCAGTTAAAAGCTTTGAAGGCATAATAACGCCGATCTATCTTTAATTACCTTGGAGCTCTTTGCTTGCCCCTAGAAAAATACTGCGAGTAAAGCGTTGGGAATGTGTTCATAAAAATATATATGCATACTACACTATATCATGAAATCCCGAGAAGAAATGAGAACGAAGTCATGGATGCCCATCCACAAGTTCACGTGACAAAAGATTATTAGGGATTAGAAGGAAGTAGTGGAAGTAAGGTAAATGCTACCATACAAAGCCACACAGTTATCGGTCACGACAGGTACACTTGTTGGGCCTCGAACGGTCCAATCACAGAAGCCAGCCGTGGCAAAGTCATCAAACGGCAAGACCCAAAAATAAGACCAAATACGCTGCAGTCTTGGGTACCGACATCTACCGCTTGACCCCTAAACGAACCAGGATTCACTAACAACAAATAACTAACACAAAATTTGATCTTTGTAATCCACGTTTATTGGAATTAAGAATTAGTCCAGAATCAGACTGGATATAGTATAATTTAAAGGGACTACTGAAAAAACCACATTTGTAGCACCATTATCTCTCCAAACGTTATCCATTGGTCAGCAAAAGTTAATTAGTTATTTTGTAATGCTGACGCAATACTTTACTGTGAAATGTCACAGAAATCGTGGATTTCCCTATTTAGCTAAGACTTCTTACCTACGTGTTATGCTCAGTAAAGCGGAACTTTTCCGTCGGTTACGGAAAGCTGTGTGAAAAGCCGAAAATTGTTCATTCACTTTTCTTTTGGGGAAAGTATACCAAATCTGAGGTACACTATGAAGGTAAAAAAAATCTATGGGTTTTCAGGGTATTTACTCAGCAGTTCCGAGGTAATCACTGTTTGTGAATTTATAAATTTATGGATACCTTTTTGTTTTCCTATGCCTCATGGGATGTAGGTTAGACAATCGTTGAATATCCGTCAAGAAGGATCTTATCTCCATTCTGGGTGGTCCGATTTTTAAATGTCAAGTCAAAATCCCACGCCGTTCGTTTTTTAGTTCATTTACTTTAGTTCACTTTTGATAATTTATCATTTGCCTCAGAAGATTTCACCCAAATTAGATTTTCTAGGATAAACTCACATTTGAAAACTGTCCAAAAGTGAAAAGCGATAGATATCACGTCCATTTTAGGATGTCGAGATCGATACCATATTTAGCAAGGTCTTCGACGGAAAGAACTGTTTCCTATTGATGTGGTTATTGTTCAAATTCTTGCAATGAAACCCAAGCAAACGATCCAAGGTGAATCGACTAACACTAACCTGCCTGCATATTTCCGGCAGTTATAACTATCATTATCTTAGCCTGTTTGGGAAGTACCTGAAAATGAACATCTTAGAGGAACGGCCACAAGGACCAATGACACTACTTGACAAAGCCTCTCAATGTTACCGATGAAAGATCGCAGCCCACGGATATTGGTTTCCTTATAAGTTCATTTAGCGGCTGGTTGGGGCCAATTCTTATGTACTGACTTGTAATTAACTTTCTTCCTGCTAGAAGAGATGACGTACACCAGCCGGAACTTCGACTGGATAGAGGCTGATCGATCAATTAGTGTTATTCATCTATCTTTCAGCTCTGTTATATGGCTTTTACAGACAGTTAAATTAAGCCAAGTTTCTCCGGAGTCTAATGGAATATGCAAACCCACAGCTCGTAAGAATTTGCCGTGCCACGAGACAGTCTCCGTTTTCAATGAGTTTCAGCCAAGACTTCAGGCGTAACTCCACTGTTTGATCAAGACCAGGAATCAAAATCGTTAGACTATCTAATTCCGTGCGTGGAACTAACAGTACAGCAAATCAGACTTCTCCACACTTTGAATAATTTCGCGTGTCCAGAACACGTAAGCTTAGGCTACTACACTTAAATGTACTTTTCTCTCATTTAATCAAACTGATAAGGTTTATGAAGTTTTCGCTACTATCTAGTAAGCTTGCCATGCTTGAAGGTTTGAGTCAAATTGGTTGACCATAAATATGATATTACCATGTCCGAAAAAGCGATTTCTGATTTTGGATCAGGTATTCGAAATTTTTACCAGCAGCTTTACTAATCATCTCTCTCTTCGAATAAAGACATCACCTTTGAGAATCGAAAGAGGTCGCAATCAGCTATTTGAAGTCAACCTGTGTATTAGTGATGTTTTCTCATCAAAAATGTGGCGCCGACATTTCTTTTCCAACCCTCCACTGTAGCTATCAAGATTAGGCTACCGGAATTTGATGGTAAGGCTTAATAAACTCATTTAATCACGAGTTTATATTCCGCACAGTTGTTGAAGCTTGTTATATAAGTATCTGGAAATTTTCTAACGGTCCATTAGAGATGTCGGTAAACCAAAAAATTCTATTTGAAATCTCACTTTAGATATTTACTTACACGTAGATTAATGAACTATGTGCGTAACTGGGAAAGATTCTACTCAATTGACGTAAAAACCGAATAATAAGACTAATTCAGAAAGTAAAGGGAAACGTGAAATCAGTTACTGACAAGGTAGGTGTGACAGAATAGATAGGGTTTGGAGCAAACGTGAGAGTAAGGAGACTTTCTGTACAAGAAATCTGCTGAGACAGCCTTGGCCCCTTACGTGCATTGTAAAGATAGCGTTACCCGTGAGTTTCCCTGTTTGTGCAACTCAGGCTGCAAAATTCTGTTCGCATTGGTGTCAGACAAGGTGAGAAGTCCTATGCGGAATCTTTCGCAGTTAGGCCCTGCTGTTACAAACAGCATCATAAACGCGATCGGGAATGATTGGTGTCTAATTGGTGGTTTTCGATAGTGTCAGAGATGTTTCGTATTACGGCTCCGTGAAAAAAGGCGGACAGCTATATGCCCTTTTTAAATGGACATCATATCGTGTGTTCCACATGCCGAACAGAGAAAGTGTACGAGTATGACATTCGAGGATGCTTTATACAAGCAGAACAAACTAGTGCAAGACTGCACAGATTGATACCTTTTCAGTACAATGAAGCCCCTGCCCACACTAGTCCTTTTATCACACAGTCTCTATCCGTATTTGTTCACGCGTACCTGATAACCCCTGGATTTTTTCTGTCAGTTTATTTTCGAAAAAAACAGTTTTACGCACTATCCATTACACACTTAATATCGTGCCCTTGCATCTACACATTCGCAACCTACACTTTAATTTGCCCGGATTGAAGGGCTGAAAGTAGTTTTCTTGCGTTATGAGGCTTATTACCCTTGGATAAAAGTATCCTTTGAGATAGCAACATGCTTGCTTTCCTGAGAATAAGTATGCCACGGCGGTAAACAGTCAGCTATAATATGAATTTTTTAGGTATCACGCAAATAACTACATTGATTCAATCAGTACAGTTTTAATTGGACGGCAGCTTGTGGTACTATCTAGATTTTTCACCCGCTACCGAAAGATATTAGAAGAACTGTTTATCACTTGATTTCTGCGTCCGCGAATATTTGTCATATAACAGAGAAGATTGAGTTAGCGAATAGCATCTAAGATGATGAGTTGTTTTCCTTGAATATCATATAATGAATTTGACTGGATGGAGTCAAGGAGCAGAGAGGCAAAAAGGGGTTGGGTTTCGTTTTAACTCGTGACATTCTAAGTTGCTAGTTTGCCGTGCTGATGTTGTTCACTTCTGATTCACTGGGGTGGACATGCGATTAGTTGGAAAAAGTTTGCACAAGGGACAAAAGAAATGACGTACATATCACTTCTGCGGTGCTACTGTGTGGGGGGAAGGAACTCTAAACATTGTGGATGCATTAGATACACGGTGAGATTCTATGTTCATTTCGTACTCCATTTCCATCAGTGTAGCGCTTTTGGCTGTTTTTCTTTCCCTGAATTTGTCCCATTGTGTATAATTCTACTAAATCTGTGATCACCTTTGTCCCTCACTAGGCCAGGGTAGGTTGTATAGCAGAGGACTTCCAAATGAGTCAGAAACCCCGGTACTGAGTAAAACTTATCCAAGGAGTTTGACAGTGGAAAACGTGATATTCCTGCTTGATAAAACTTGACATGAATCCAGTTGTTAGTGAAGTCTAGAGGAGCTATCACTGACAGTCACTAAATTACCTACTACAGCTCATATCCAATCTGTGCCCCGGTAAACGCCCAGTGACTGTTAGGCTCTTTATAGTATAGCGACCATTAACGCCCAGCTTAGATGGATTATCTCATTATTATGATGCACGCCGCCTTCAAGTCGAATTAGGGACCCGACAGATGTGCGCTGGCTCTTTAACAAAATAGACAAATACAGTGACTCCACTGATTTTCAGCAGTGAATTGAGAGTTCATACCTCTTGATATAACATTGTACAACGGCATAAAATATACCACTATTACAATCATCTCCGTTTTTCCGTAAATTTATTATCCCCTTGACAGATTCTATTCATTCCATATTTGAAGTCGCGCTTTATTCCATGTAGGACCAGATATCGATCCTATTGACCATCTTCTAAACAATGAGCAAACGATACTCGTTATACTTCACCAGTCAGTTAATACCGAAAGTTAACTAGGAGTTCAGTGAAAATCCCTCTGATCAATGTGAGCTGCAAGATAGCAGAAGAGGGTTCAAAACTTTTTGAAAAGTACAGCCTTGCAATGTTTCGTTTATGCAGAGTAGCCGGTGAAATTTTTGGAGCAAGACATACTAAGGAGTTCACAGAATAACAGACGGATACAAAATTTCGTCCTTTTAGATTTTGGGTAAAAAGCAATAAAGGATCACTTATACGAGTAAACTGCACTCATTTTTGATGAAACGTCTAATCTTTTGTGCAAAATTCAATGAAACGAATGTAGTTCAGCACCTGTGAAATGTGTACTTCAGATGTGGGAACCAGTGGAAAGGTGTTACTTATTTCTTCTCTCTGTGTTTTTCTAGATGACCCAGCATTGGACCCAATATATGCATCTTGTTAAGGTTCACAATCCTAGTAGTAGGCAAAATAAATAACAATATAGAAGTCAAACGTATCGAACTTGTATATGCTTTTATCTCTTGGGAGGTATTAAGTGTAAGTGGTCAAACGTTAGTGTCCGATGGGGTGAAATTTGAAAATTCTTCAAAAATAAATGATCAGTAATGTGGAAATCTTTATGGGTAGTAAAATGTTAAGATACAAAATAAAAATCTTGGGTAAGAAGAGCAATCATGAAAAATTCTTGCTACTTTGATTCACATCTTCGGTTTCATGATGAATAATCTTTAACGAGACAGTAAAGTTTGCGACTTATCATCACTGGCAAATGAAAGAAAACTGTCAAACATGCTTGATTTACCGGAATTAATATAAATAAGGAAATGAATACAGTTGTTTATTCAGGTGTGAATAGGTCTGAGCACAGTGCTTTTTGCCGTCCACAAAAAGGATCGAACAAATTCGTCTCTATCTATCTATCTATCACACGCGCCGGCTTCTCAGCTTTTACATAAGTCTATCAGTTTGAATTAAAACAGACCACAAAAATGCATACTATCTTCTTTCCTTCTCTCGATGTGATTTCTGCCTTGGAAAAAATCGACCCAAAAATCTAAAAGTGATCGTATCTGGGAAAATTGAATAATTTTGGATGTCAAATCTACAGATACTTTAAACCACACTGTGCTAAGTGAGGACGCATTCGGAGTGAGCAAGGTTTCATTTCGTGTACCACAAATTCCCATCCACAAGAGGATAGATATACACCGATTTTCTTCTGTACTTCCTTCTGCCGTGAATGATCTGCTGAGTCAGCCTTCTAGTTTATTTCTGCCCGTTTGTGTGCGATAGCCCGGATCGGGTGATAAATGTGTTTGACAAACGAGAACACTAGATTAAAAAAATCTGTCTTTCCCTTGCCTCATTAAGCCATGTTTTGCCCGATACCGCTCTGTTTCTTTCAGCTACACATATCCGATCCGGAAACACCGATGCTTTATCGAAAAGTGGCTGACAGTTCCGGAACAAGGGTGCACTCGGCAAAAAAGAAATAGAGAACCGCCGACTGCGTATATACTACACGAGATAATCGAACACTCAGATCCTACCTGATGTGGTATGTCACGTTCGTCGGCATTGTTTTGTTGATGTGTGCGCTTGGCAAACCAGTTCCATCGGCTGTCGAACCAAAGATGTTCAGAACGCATGAGTTTTCCCTGAATCCATTCATTCCACAAACCGCGCTATTCAGTGGACTGAAGAAGCTGCGTGTCAAATTGGCAGAGGAAGAACCCGTGGGTCAAGAGGTTGCAAATTTGCGTTTCTTTACCAAAACCGTCGGCCAGTCCGGTAGAGATGCCAAAAATGAGGATAATTTCCAGCTATTTAACAGTGAACCACAATCGCAATACTTCCACCTTGAATCCAGTACCGGCATTTTAAGAATAGCCAGGCGCATTGATCGAGATCAGTTATGTCCGACTTTTCGGTCCTGTTGTCCCAGTCCCCGACTTGACGAAGTTATACCGTCCGCAGCTTTTGATATTGCTACAGGGGTGGCCGACTTTGCTGAGGTTGTGGGTGGTGGATATGGGGATGTGAAAGATCTCGGGGTTGTCACTGCACAGCTTCCAGAATGCAGACTTGACCTGAATGTGCGGTCGGATGATCAGTACACGAAAATTATTCTGGTTCACGTGCACATTGAGGATATCAATGATAATTCCCCTATTTGGCCTCAATATTCAGGTCTAACGGATACACTCATCCCGAAAGAGATTGGAGTGAATGCCGTAAGTCACGCACTCGCGACATTTTAGTTTAAAGGCACCCTCTATCCTACTTTCCTTCAACATTATATCTTGCTACCCCTATGAAGTTGATCGGAGGTTCTGATATAAAATTTCTCCCTGGAAGTAATCACTGATAATCACAGGTCAATATGTTGTGGCTGAAATAGTGAAGTCCAGGTAATTCACCTCACTACTTTCACTCACCTTACCTACCAATAGACAGTGAACCGTCACAAACACTTTACTTAAGTGGCTGAAATATCCTGACTAAATATAAAGCTGGAGCAAAGAATTACTGCGGATAAAGAGTAACCAATGAACTGCGAAATAGCTCTTCTTAGTTACCGTGATAAACTTTCCTGAAGCTTTAAACTCCGAAATCGATATAATGTCAACCATGATTCACTTTTAAGACTGAGAGGGTTAAATTTCGCCATCAGTGGTTTTTATCACCGACAAATCATTGCTGATCCTACCAAGAGATTGCTTTTGTGGTAAAAGGTCCACTGGTTGTGTACCTCACAGCAGAAAACGAGGACAATAGACTACTGAAATAAACCACTATGAACAGGGCGGGCCAGCATACTGTTAATCGGTAAGAAGAGTGTCCTTTGAAAACTGCGACATAAATTCTCGCGTAAGCACACACTCCTGATTTTTCACGATGGTAAATGACAAACAAGGACTTTATTGCATTCATCAAGCTATGTTTGTCCCGGGGACGGAACAAAACGTGGAATGTTTTTTTTAGCGGTCAAGAAATGGTAGGTGCTGAAAAACCATATTTGTGTAATTATTTAACGTTAAACGGTAAAGAGTGATACCGAAATCCTCTGTGACTCGAAGTTCAACAGCATCTGGAATACAGAAAGATTGAACAACGAATTATTCTATTAGAGACCACTCTTGAAATAGGGTTTTCTGCTTCTGATAATGTACACTAATAAGAAGCAGCTGACTAAGTCCCAATATAGTCAAGAATGGTCTCCTTGGACTAAGGTCGAAAAGATCTGCTTAAGGAAACGGTTATTGTTTTGCATCTGACTCCTTCTAGTCATTAGACAGTTTTCTTACTGTGCCTTCCAAATAGAAGCTATTGAAAAAAGAGAACATCATGTACAAAATACCTTTTGAAACTCTCATTCAGGACAAAATGATTATTTTTTTTTGCACTGCTGTGACTAAATTCCCCAGGCAAAATCGAACTAAATAGAAACAGATAAGCTGAAATGTACGCCTTTCATGGTGTTTGTTCCTTTTACGCCGTACTTTCATGCTTAGGTCTAGCCGTACCTGTAAGCCTTCTGGTACTATCCCCACGTCGGATTTTTTAGTATTCTGACGACTGACTATTTGAAACACGTTGCAGGTATATCGTTTTGTCCAGCTTCAGTTCTGCTTATTGTGCACCCCCTAACTGATAAAGCGCACTTGCTGACTTTTTAAAAGGGTATTCCGCAATCGCGGATTCCGAAGCTTTAACCGGAAAGCTTTTGAATACCGCAAATTCTTAGATTGCAGTGCTGAATATCTTGGGGTGTTTTGCTTTTGCTTTAAAAAAGAATGGCTTGTCAGAACTACTAAACGCAAATTCTGGTGAGAGTAACTAGCTTGATTTACAGTAAAACCCTGAATACCGGGTGTACACTTTTGTACTAAAATGACAAATTTCACTTAGAATCATAGTTGATGCACAATGGCTATTTGCGATTTGCCTTCCAGCGTAAGTGCATTGTGTTTGTGACTCACAGTCAAAAACAGTAACCCAGATGTGCAACTCGGAGACTGTTTTCAGACCAATTAGTAAGGTATCCCTCGCAAAAATTAAAACTGCTCGGAGACGAAGTGATTGATAGATACACGGTTATTTGGATAGATAGATAGATAAATAGATAGATATATAGATAGATAGTTAGATAGATAGATAGGAGACGGTGCTGAAATTTTCGGTATCACACTGGATAATCAGAAACCTATGGCACTTGAAGGACATCGGCAAGAATCTTCTCTAACCTTTTTTATGGAAACAGCATATCATTGTACAAGTGAACATAGAAATCGTATCCAAACGGTCTCAGTTTAGGTCTGTTATTTGTTAGCAGGTGTTTGAGTTTCACACGTGACTGATGATCTAGAGTGGGCTGATTCCAGTCTCGCTTGACTAATTTTAGCTCAGTCTGTGAGTCACGGAACATCCTTTGCCCAAAATCCCTTGGAATTGGAATGGGATACCTATACAGTACCCATTCAGTTTATTTACGGTTTTCCTGTGATTAGTAGAAAATCGGTAATATCCTTCGGTTCACCCAGTCACAGAACACGTAAGTGAATTTCACTAATGCTTCTTCATCTAACAGGATATTATTGTGTAGGAATGATGGCTCGTAACTAGTGAAGTGCTACAAAAAGATGATTTCCTGTTCCCAATATTGAGTCAAAAATTACCACTTGGTTGTGATTATGTTTACCGATAGCTAGTATGGTATTTTTCGTAGATACTACGTTCATTCAGTGAAAGCTGGTTAGGATGAACGACACGAAAAATAGAGTTTCACAAACTCACCGAATTGTTTCTGTTACAGAACGAACAAAATCTGTAGATAATTTAAAATGCCAAAATCCACTGCCTCGGAAAAATGACTAATGATCACTGCCTCATATGCCACCTGTCAATTAGTTCTATCTGCAGTGTTCCAGCCGCATACTTTTTTTTAGGCAAATATCGCACAGCTTGTAGGCTGACCCCTAAAGCATTCATCCAAAATTAGCGATCTACCAGTCAGGCAGCAGTCGGAGTTCTGTTGGTATGTACGACACATGAGAACTGTGGACCTTGTTTTACTGTCTGGTAAATTCCAGGTATAATTCTGCCTTTTTGCAGAGCCGACCCTTGCTGACAAAATATTTGATCCTGGTAAAATGACCACACCACGACAGGTGAAATAAATTGCGTCCACCTGTGACAGACGACGCACAGTGAAATCGCAAATTTCTATATTGTACATTCAAATGGGTCATACTACATATTTTGTTTTCTGCTCTGTGTAAAAACCACTCGAGTTTTTTGTTAACCAACCTAGATGATTAAAACAGATTGAGGCCGTAAGATATTTGTTTTTGGGATTTTGAATTTTAACCTCGAGTATGACGAAATAAAGAAACATTTACTGGATGAAACTCGAGGGTATTAAAATAAAATTGGTAACTTTCTAGATATTTATCTAGCTCACCTTGGAGAATTCCTTCCTCCTATTATCGTTATTGTTTTCAATCATGTAACAACGGTAGTTTGCAAATTGTTTAGACCAGTACTTACTAAATCAAGCTCGACATCTGGAATCCTATGATTACTATCAGACGGTGGAATAGCTTTCCTATTATGTCAGCTTCCGCTACGGATCACCCGTTCCTTTGTCCGAGTCCAAACTAGTATAATGTTTTTTGGAATTTTAGATCCTATCCCATCAACTTCCTCGTGCATGTCCCAGTGTGGAATACGAATAGCGCGGAGGGGGATTGCGGAGTGGAGCATCACTTTTTTTATTTATATATATCTCATGCTCATGTTTCCCCTTACTTCTCCAAAACAATAATTACGCCATCCTGATACGCCTTTACTCCATCCAAACCAGCAATAGTTTCATAATTCCCGACCCGTGAGCCCGTAGACTTATGATAAATGGGAGTGTTTTCCTAGACGATCATGTTGAATCAAGAGACATTACTGACGAAAGGAAGAATTGAAACATGCTTTTCCCGAAATAATCTTGAAAAAAAGCCAGAGTTGCAATATAGCACGATTTATGTCCGGGATGATTTCGCTGCATTGAACACTTTCCAAATTGGGTACAACGTGTTGTGATGCAATCAGGGTCAGATCAAAGGCATAATGACAACGTTCGAAACCATGAGATCCCGTCGTCGGCCGTCGCTCGTCATCTTCTGATGACGCAACATCCAGCTGACCGAAACACTGCATTTCGGGTCATTTACGTGTCAAAGAATACCGGGCTTTTGAGGTTTGCTGAAGCTATTGCCATGCATCGATGGAGACCTATATTGTGTTAGCAGAAACAGCTCTTTGTTAATGTGTCTTTACCATGGTGAAGTGACTTGACTGTTGTAATTTTCCCTATATTTGTCGAACATAATGGTTTTACATGAACTTATATAAACAGTGTCTTTCTGAAGTATGCATCATGTTGAGATGCAGCGAAATCGTCCCGGACATAAATCGTGCTATATTGCAACTCTCGCTTCTCTTTTCAAGAAAGGAAAAATTGATCTTACGGATGATTCTGATAGTACTACATCGCCTTCACATAGTACTATTTTGGGCTCAAGTCGTAACTGGACTCAGTTTACATGAAACCCAGTCATTCCAATTTCGAAATGTATCAGTCCTCAATGGGACGAACTGTTAGTAGTCATTTGATTAGCAAGCCATGGCGTGGAATCAGTGGTCACTGAAATCAGCAAGCTGAGACGGAATAGAAAACTAGATTTCGTATGCCAAATAAGTTCTGTTTCTAATTTGTGCAACGTAATTTTCCTCTTGAAAGCAGATCAATAAGAAAAGTGCTGTACTAGTACGTTGCAATTTAAATCTGCCACGAGCTGATCAACTGGATTCATATCGGGACATAGAGGTTTGGGAGTGCAGAGCTTAAAAAGCGGAAAACGTTCGAATGCACTGCATAAGGTGGGCCCTGGGTCTGAAAATAGATTTGGTTAGAGTCAGATGCAAGCACAAGGATGAACTCGACAACAGAGAAGAACGAGTGAAATGAGGACATTTTACTGACACAGCATAACTGCGTTTAATAGAAAATCAAATCGTAATTCACAGCACAGACTTCTGACGGCGGTTCATATTGTTGCTTTCAGAGTATTTGCAGAAGGTAGAGACGGTTTAGCGTGTGTGTATGTGTGTGTGTGTGTGTGTGCATTCAGTGAGACAGATAAGCCGATAGGCATAAACGGGGATAATGTGACGAATCAGACATTGTCAGACACGAGGCAATCAATGGGAGACAGGATCGATTGGAGTGCGATTGATTAGCACTCATGAACACGAGCATGAGTGGACAGCTACGCGTACCTGCATGGCTATATATATATATATATATATATATATATATATATATATATATATATATATATATATATATATATATATATATATATATATATATATATATATATATATATATATATATATATATATATAAGTGTGTGTGTGTGTGCGTTGCGTGCACGTATATGTGCATGTCTACCGTCTATTGGATTGGACGGAACACGTGCAACCGCTGAAAGCACGCTGTAACCCATACAGACCAGGAAGGCATCAAAGTCACACAAGTGAGCGTATGGAGGGGATGTTTTGTGCTCACCTCGAATTTGCCCTCTGCGGTCGTCATCACTAACTGTTCAGGAAACAGAGCAGTACGATAAAGCGTCTACAGTTTGCAAACAATTCATCATATGACAATATTTATTAGTCAAGACATATTCAGTCGACAATTAGAAGATGCAATAAAGTAACTCTTTGAGAATGCTGTGGGACAAGAGAAGTTATTTTCAAAATTAACACAGAGTAATGTTAGAGAAACAAATTCAGAAGAAAGGCTTGCTACTTTTTGTTGCACTCTGTTTTTTATTGATACACGGTAGGTAACTTACTAACGAAACCGGGAAATTCTAGTACACAACCTAAAATTTGTGGTGACTTTGCGTGCCAAGTTCACTTCCAAGACTCAGTTTTTTCAACTGCTTTCTGTGTTCTAGAGTTTTTATAGCCAAAAGCATACTTCTTGCTGGATTGTGCGGATACTGCTTCTATCACTGTTTGTATAATTTTCGCTGACAGGTAGTCAGGTTTCCTTTCCGAGGAAAAGCACTGCAGGTTAGAAAACTAATTCATCCGTGGAATGCTAAATTAATTTAATTACAAACTCCCGAAAAAGTAAATTATCCTTGAAGTTCAATACGGTAAGGCTTTTACACTGTTCCTTATCAAATCATTTTGGTCAATTATTTTCCAATATGGTCGTCTCATATATTTTTTCACCTTAACTTTTCAGCGTGTCATGGTTGTAAAACTCTCCGAAAACAGCCTAGTTGGTGATTCAGTAACGTTATCGCCGGCTTACGATGCGGACTTTGGAGTGAACGGAGTCGTCCGATATACCCTGAGCCCCATAATTCCGGAATTTGTATTGCAGTGGCCCGTAGATATGATGGAACTGGATTCTCGTATGGACGGTGTCTATTCCGAGATGAATTATAGCCCGGATGACACTGTCGATTCGAACCCATCGGGAGGCAAATCCGATGTTGCATCGACCGATTTTCTTGAAGCCGACTATAATACAGGTCAACGACATGAACTACGGCTGGTGGTGAAGAAACCGTTGGATCGTGAGACCCAAGCAGTGTATGATTTCACACTGACAGCTTATGACGGTGGCTCACCGGTACGAAACGCTTCAATCCCATTGCGAGTACTGATCACGGATGCCAATGATAATTCCCCAAAATTTCAAAAGGATACTTATGTGGTTGAACTACGTGAGAACGCTCGACCGCACACTCCAGTCATTCAGGTATATTTTCGAAATTCACACCAGTTGCCTAAGCTAGATGATGAATGTTTCTTATACGGCGATTGATTCGCACCATGCAAATCTTATTCGAAAGGACCCATTATGTAATCATGGAAGATTGAACGCAGAGGTGATGCGTTGAAGCTTACCTTTCAAAGTTCATGCCAATAACATGATTAACGTGCTCGACAGAATATTTCACACAACTGGTTCTATATCCAATAAGGGTTGAGCAGATATCAATTGCCGATGCTTCCAAGGGAGCTAGATAAGAAAGTAATTCTGTGAATATAATTGCAACCTCATTTAAATCGTAAGCAATGTGCACGAACGATGAGTCCTTCATTGTGATCACAACGTGATTCTGCAGGCTAGCAATGCTAATCTTCATATAAACTCAGTAGTCAAGCTATACAGGTTGTTTATAACGGAATGTCCTCATTGTACTTAGGCCTCTCCAGAGAAGTCGTTCATCACAGTTGTAGGTCACTGTGTGGGAAACGACATGTTGACGTTCAGAGGCAGTCACGGCAGGGTGTTATATCATTTAGTATATATGCTCAAAAACCGTTGAGAGAGAGTCCGGATATCTTGTTAATTAGGTGTTTAGATGAAAATTGTTCTTGCCGGGTTTTGGTCTCAATGGTGGTTCCGTGGATGTGCACTGGTGACGATTCCTAATAACTACAATACAGCTGTATAACACCTCCATGGCTTTTTATGATAAACTCGGCATTGATGCTGATTGGGATTACAACCACAATCCAACTATGGAGTGCCCATTTATAGGTATGTTCAGGCAGGAGTGCAAGATACACCTATCTGATGGGTGGCAGCTACCAAGAAACCGGTCGTGTGCTTCGGGGGACTTTTATCCTGTCAACAAGATTCAATATCATGCTACTTACTTCGGAAAACTATGAGTGGTTTTCGCAATTTTTATCATTCTGTAACAATCCCAACTTACCGGTACTTAAGTTAGCAGTGTATTAACTGTTGCGTAAACTAGTTCAGGTGGGAATTAACGAAATATAAATGCGGACAAGCAAGTAGAGAAAACTTATCAGTAAAATTGGTTGATTTTAGTAAGGTCGCAGGTGCAGAAGTGAGAATAACCTAAATAGGATTCAATAACACCCATCGCATGTTTTGAAACACCACCAGAAGAGCAGCATAAAAAATCTACTTAAGAGTGTACTTTAGACGACGCTGTATTTGCCGATCAATCTGATCCTTTCTGAAGGTTAGTCCAATGAGCCAGGCCTCGTCTGGAACTTTGGTTTGATACAATTCTGTTTCTACTGTTCTTCCACAAACTCTAGCGAAATCTTTGTATGCTGAATGTCATGCTTTTAAAGGTCTTGTTTCGTTACTTTTGATGTTTGAACAACTTCTTTGTTAAAAATGTTCTGGGAACTCTATGAAAAAGCATCTAGCTCCTTACTGGGTAATCTGTCTTACTGGTTTATTACAATATGAGCAGCGAGTGTTTCTCATAGTGAGTAAAGTATAAGAGCAGTATGTTAGCAGAGCGGGAATCTGGTACAGCCGGTCATCTAAAATCTCACATAGGTAAACTTCCTCTGCAAATTCTTATCTCCTCTGAGTTATTTATATTTCGATTTGACAAAGACTGGAATTATAAAAAATGCGAAGCTGGTTCTGGTCTTTACTTCACACAAACTAGGATCTGCGGATCACCGGTGATTCCAGAATGAAATTATTTGGAGCTTAAATACTTAAATGAAGGACAGTTGAGCGCGGTTAGTGTATCAGTTGAAACGTTCCAGTAATTAGGATCAGTGCCAGCCACATTCAGGCAGTCAAACGAGGTAATTTAGCTTTTCTGAAGTGGTCAGGTAGACTATTTACTGCGCTATGGCCTGGTAAACCTTCATCAAAACTTCGTTTTGTAGAGACCTAACAAGGAGGGACGTGAGAAAAATGTGTTTTCTAAGATGTTCCTTCCCAGCTAACCAGCACGGCTTTAGCATATTTAACTTAATAATTTAGAAAAAATGAAGCATTTTCACCTGCATCGGTATCCGATGAGTCTAAAGTCATTTCTAAGAAACCGTAGTCTAAACGAAAGAACCCAATTCAAGCCGTAAATTTTCAGACCATCAACTGTTTTGCTCAGGGGTACACGACACTTGGTGAACCTTGAAATTGTAGTCAGAGGAAGTGTGCGAATTCTCCAAGATTTCTCTTTCCATCTCCAAAGAAACCATAAAAGCTCACACATCTGATGAATTGTTTTGAAATAAGTTGTAGCAAAAACTGTCGAGGGACGGTTACCGGGTGAACACCGGATGAAATCAAGTAAGGAGTGTCTTAAGATCCAAAATCACAAAGTTTCCCCACAAATGATTCAGGGTCACATTATATGACGCAATATTAACTTGTACGGAAACTACCAGGTGCATATTTATAATCCTAGGCCAGGGAAGTTCATTTACTCGACTTGATTTGAGGTTCTACTTTGCATTTGAAACCTCGACACATCACGAATCGTAAAGTCACTTGCGATTTCATGGTGACATCAGCGTCATTCTCACAGAATCAGTGTAAAAACGAACTAAGAATGAGTGTGACTATTTTACTGGTGGATTCGGTAAAATTAAATTTAATCCGAAAGTCGCAGATCATCAACCATTATGTGATTCGAGGCCTCGTATGTAAACCTTCTAAACTAGAGTATGTGTTCGAAAGTTACCAGACTAATTATGGATCAGGGCAATCCTTTTCTGCAAGTAACACTCGTTGAGTTTTCTCTGTTTTAAAACTGGTTGTATTTTAACTGTTAGGTTTTTTGTGGTTTCTTCACCTAAAATACACGAATGCGAAATGAATAGCCTAGACTATTTTTCATACATTAGCCACCAAACGTTATAATAATGTGCTTATGGGTAGTAGAAGTTTAGATTTGTATAATATGATTCATCATACAGTGGAATTGAATTGTTCTAGCAGACAGAAAAATAACTGTGCTAGATATTGAGTTTTCTGTGAGCTAGACTGCGTGTGACAAAATTCCAACTCTGCCGATGCTATCCATTTTGTCAACTTAGGGCGCTAAATAGCTTTTTGATAAGGATATTTAATAAGGAGAACATGTTTGGAATGACATATTCAGAAAATCGGCGATGAAATACCAACTACGGTTGCTATAAAGGGGGAAAAGTTTATTGTTTATCAGTATGAATATTGTAATGATTATAATAGCACGTGGTTATTGATAGGGATGGTAAAGATCTCTCACGTGATTATAACGGTTTCCTTGATTATGATCTTAATAACGATGGTGATAATCAGACTTTGTTTGAACACCCTGAGAGGCGATTCAGTAACACCCTTGACAAATAATTCGGAACAGTTAAGCCTCCGAATTTCAGATGTTGGTTTACGTAAAACTTCTAGGGCCCTCGACGCCACAGGCTGACTAATTTTTTTGTCTCGAGAATAATCCAGTATCGAACATGCTTGTCTCCGGTAACTTTATCTTGCCGATAATACAGTCATACACACATAGATAGTACCAATCACTACTGCGATTGGTTTTCGGAAGATGTCATCTATACCAATGCCTCTCAATTTATCCTACCCGACTAAGTTAATCAGAACTCGAGCCATCTTTCAGGTAGTTGCCTCGGATGCGGACGAAGGTTTGAACGGACGAATAAAATATCGGTTCAGTTCTTTGACTAAGCCGGATTTTATGCGTCTCTTCACCCTGGACTCGGTCACCGGATGGATACACGTCCAGTGGGAAATCGATTATGAGGTACACAAAAAAGTGAGTCATGGGATTTTTAATAATTACCCAAAGTGAATTGCCGCGTTTTATTCGGCCATTAAATACGATAAAATCAATTTACAATGAGAAGTCTGTTTTGCTGGATATGTCAAAAAATCGTCTTCTATGAGTGCAAGGATGACTAGATAGAATAGTTGAATTACCGTTGAGATTTGTTATATCGTAAAGAGATTTGCCTTTATTTTCCGTACTTGCCTGTTTCTTGACGGAAAATTATCTCCTTTGATCTAAAATGCTGCTATAGTCGTCTGCTATAACCGACGGGCCTGGTCTCTCGAAGTTGTGATAAATGTTTCTGGGAATGTAATGCAGAACACAAAACTACGTCATTTGGTTTGATCTTTTTGAGCCAGTATATTTGAACATGTCTATTTTGACAACCCCTGCTGACTGGAATTAGGTTATTTTTAAAATCAGCTAGATCAGATCAAAAATTTTTGTTGTTTCGCAACAAGTTGTTTTATTACAGTGCTCGGGTACTCCGTGTACCTCTGGATTTGGAGTCCATTTGAACTTTGAAATCTGTCTGGATATTGTACGGAGACATCAAAGAAAAAAAAACTGGCTTGGGGAAGGTTACCGTTTTTAACACCCGTTTAATTTGAGCGTCACCGGTCAATCCAGTCTCGTTACTGAACGGTTTGTTGTTCGCTGCTGTTAGGATACTACTGATAATCACCTCTATCTACTCAAGCTCAGTTTTAGAATCATCCAATTCCATCACGAAGCTCCGCTGTTCATTATACACCTTGGCTTAAGACCTTCCTCTTGGATCGTTTTTGCCATTGAGAATATCAATGGCTGAATGTGTTGGAATCCACATATGAATGACAGTTGCCGACTAATTGTTTTGACCACTGCTCTCTGCAAAACTTATCAAGAGTGAAGTGGGTCGGCAGGATAGGTGACGGAGAAATGGTACTTCTACATATTAGTTCATCATAGACTTATTCTGCCGTATTAAACTGAACTGATTAGACACATTTACCATTTTACGGAGACCCGTCTGCCGCACGGCGCTTTACTCTTGGCACCACACTCAAGACAGGAGAAGCAAGCTAGTTAACAAAATTAGACACGACAAATGGACATGAGGCTTCACAAGGAAAGAATACAGAAAGGTTACTTCTCAGACCTAGATCCGACTGTTTCAACAAGAGTTGTTTGCTGATAATAAAAGAAGTGTTAGCGAGTTTTGGAACAATGGGGATCTTGTTAGCAATAATGCATCTCACTGTTTTAAGCGTATCAAGAGTGTGGTTGTTGGCTGGCACTATTTGTTATTGTTACCTGCCCTACTCCTACGTGAACACCGCGATATCGCTGTAAATTCCCGGGCGTTCACTCCAACAGAGAAGACTAAAATTTACCGTGAATGACAACTTATTTATCTCTGTTGCTGTGTCACATTGTTAATGATGGCGACGGGAAGCTGTATGTTCCTACAGCAAACAAAATCGCTGAGACTGACTGTCCATTCATCAGAACCACTCATGGTTTGCCAACGACATTTCGAGGAAGCATCTGAGACGCACTTTATCTCACTTTATATCCTCTTGTTTGCAGAATAAGACGAGATTGCTTGCCTTGGGAATAATTTTCATCAGAGTGGAATAACTAGTCCGCTCTTTCTCGATGAGTAAAATACAATCAGCAGGAAACTGTGTGTAATAAATTAGCGTGACTGGTGATGGATTAGATGCGAGCTTTCTTACTAGCCATTGGGTTATTATGCACGCAGGAATGGCACCGAAAAACACATATCATGATATCCACAAAAAAGATGATGCCTCACTATATTAGGTCATAAGACGTCTAACTAAAAGTTTCTCGCTGGGTCAGTTCATTACAGTCAGCACTGGCATTTCCATGCGTCAGAAACTTGCACTTCTAACCGATTAAAATCGGCATTCCGGTCTTTACTGGAAATTGCATTTTTACGGTACACCTGACTTGGTAGGACTAGTCAACGATTATCATCAACTATACGGGGTTTGTAAAAACTTAAACCCTGAAATTATTTTTGTTCATACTAATAGAGATCCCTAATCACGGTAAACATTGGGCATTCTACGGCTCCTTGAACTCCGGGTCGGATTGTTCTAACCTTTGAATATCACAGGCCAGACCAATTCATCAGCCACGTTTATGTTTAGCGAAGCAAGTTCAACACAGCCGCCACAATAGAGTCGGCTGGACGCGGTTATGCACCTGTCGTTATCTCTAAATCTCCCATGCGTCAGTCACTCTAACGGATAAACAATTATGCTACCTGATACTTAATTAACATTGCTCAGCTCTTCATCATTATCTCCGTAACCTACAAGAAGGAAAAGATCAAGAGATCACACTAATACGACACTGAGTGTACATTAAATTCAACTAAGTGCAGTTAAAACCTTTCATAAGCAAGTGTAACTTTCGGCCATTGAGTATTAGCTGTTTATTTCCTCTAATGGATTTTATAGCTTCATTATTAACTTTCTGAACTTGTGAATGGGAGCGAAAGTTGAGAGATGGTTTAAGATCAGTTATGTCAAACTCAATTAACATCTGACAGTACAAAGAATGGTCTATTTACAAACTCGTCCTTTTGTCGTAGGACAGAAAAAGGAGAGTCAATTCAGTTCTGAATTAGTACTGAATCTAACAACTTTGCCGAATTCACCGTATATTCCCCTAGTTGAAGCATTTTCGAGTCCTCCTCTACTCATCTTCTTGTTGGTGATCTCAGATTTTTTTGTAGGATGCTGAAACTTGGAGCATCAAATCTTTCTGTCCCCATCTTGAGGGTACATCATCCTTACAAAAATCCGTCACCAGTAGTGCAAGTTACTTTGCTGTAAGTGCTGAGAAGAGGACAAGAAGTGTTTACAAGTCACCCTCTAATAGGCTTCCTTATGCCCAGTTGATTGATGAGCCCGTCTTTGCTTTGGATTGTCACCAACAGACCATTCCATCCCTTGAAGGTTTGATGTCAGTGATGACAACTACAGATTCCTGTTTTATTTCCTGGGATATTTTTGATTGTTCTATTGGTTAGCCACTCGGTTCAGTTTTCCGAACTCTGGAAAACCCTTGTGTGGCCTCACGGTTGGAATGGTAGGGTATCCTACAGACTGCAGCGTGAATGGCTCCTGCGTGAGAGTTGGAATCCCACTCAGGACAATACGATAAACTTCTCAGTCTAGTGAACGAATTTTGGGTTTTCCCTGTGACTCAAACTAAAAGTCGTTTACAAATGCATCCTCTTGTGGCAAACAGGTAGCGATCGGAGAATATAATTTTTTCACTGTCGAAAATGACGATAAAGGAATTGGGTCAACTTTATAATCATATGGTCTGGAGATAATTGAAGTGATATTGGTCCATTAGTCACACAGTAACTATGTCACCAAATTTGGGAGCATAACCCAAAAGCTACTGAAACTTTCTGAGAGACCAACGACGTAGTGGCCTAGTAATTTATGCAATAAGTTCAAACTTCAATTTGTCTAGGCACTGAGTACAAACGAAAGACAGATATCCAAACTAACTTTTCACACTCAAGTCCAGTTTATTTAATGGCTCTGAAAGATGAACTCACTTGCAAAGCGGAGCTGTGTATGACCGGCAATTCGTTTATTAAAATTAATGGGGCGGAACGATAAGACGGCGAAAGAATTTGAAACTTCCAGAAAACCTGCGATAAATACGATGGATTGTCACCCACAGGTTTCCCCGAAGGAAATTCGCTTCACGCACTTGAAGTAACATCTACTGAAAATAATCATTTCTTAATTAACCCAAGCCTTATGACAGCATTTTAACTGAATGTTGCTTGTTCTTGTGGTAGAAGAGACTATTCTACCAAGAACTGTATGCCACTTGCAGATTTCTTTCTTACAGGGAATATTCCCAAATTGCTTCTCGTTAGTTTTGTAACTGGAGATCAAACAGATAATTTCCTCATCATTATTGCATGTTGCTAATTAAGTAACGTTCCCTCTGGGTTCAGATTATTCTGACCGTGGAGGCTGTGGACAGTGGTACACCACCGCGAGCGTCCACGTGCATCATAGAAGTTCATGTTCTGGATGAGAATGACCACTCACCAGAAATGCGATTCGAACCAGCTCATCTGACCAACTACGCTCTTGTTCCGGAAAATGAGAAACCGGGACGTCTGGTAGCGGTATTCACCGTCACGGACCAGGATAGTGGCGAGAACGGCCGGGTTGCATGCCAACTGACGGAACCCCACAAATGGCGTTTTGACACGACCGATCAGGTCCGTGTGGATTCGATGCTGGCCGATCCGATGCAAAGTTTGTTCAAACTGCAACAGATGCACGTGCCATTCTCCGTTATGTAAGTCTGCTCAGCCGAAACCAGTGTTGCGAACCTTTGACTGTTCTAGTTTCAAGTGAGCGAGCTTGATTAAAATGTCTTCTCACTGAACACACTCAATACTTCCAGCTGATTCAGTATGCTGGTGATAGTCTAGTACGATATTTCAATAGCTAAAATCTCGATGTCAGTTGGAGTGACGTCATCAGTTTGCAGATGATGGTCGGTATACTGGTCAGTATACATGTAATTTTAGTTTTCAAGTTTGCTTTATGGCTCTCATGTGACGTTCGACGTTTAGGACTGCTCAGTATGCACACGAACCTTGAGCACTATGCAGCTAATTCCAAAGGAATCTTTTGGCACAAATAAAGACTCCTTTATTTCTGCTCAGACTCTCAGTGAAACTGTTGTGATATGCACAACAATAGCTTGTGGACTTTACTAGTTAGTGTATAATGTGATTTTCCGTGCAGCGTGAACTTTCAAATCATTAAAAACCCCGGAAGCTTTGCACAGATATTTCATCCCTGTTAGGACATATCAACTGTTCACATCGACTGTGCCCACACAGGGACTAGAACTCGAGCAGAACAGTTTTCATTCAAACATCTAGTTAACAGGTTATCCGGACTCCCTCTCAACGGTTTTTGAGCATATATACTAAATGATATAACACCCTGCCGTGACTGCCTCTGAACGTCAACATGTCGTTTCCCACACAGTGACCTACTACTCTGATGGATGACTTCTCTGGAGAGGCCTAAATACAATGGGGACATTACGTTATAAACAACCTGTATAGCTTGACTACTGAGTTTATATGAAGATTAGCATTGCTAACCGGCAGAATCACGTTGTGATCACAATGAAGGACTCATCGTTTGTGCACATTGCTTACGATTTAAATGAGGTTGCAATTATATTCACAGAATTACTTTCTTATCTAGCTCCCTTGGAAGCATCGGCAGTTGCTACCAGGTTATCGTCGAAAGGTGTTATTTTGATAAGTTTCTCTGGCAATAAGATCGCTTGGCTTCATATGTTCCCGTCCATATAAGACAGGTATTGAATACTATATCTCGCAAAGGAAAATTGATTGCCATTTGCTTAGTCATTAGGCCTTCTCTTTTGAAGTTCGACCAATCTGAATCGTCCATTTTCGACTGACAGCGGATTGGACCACAATATTCGTAAACACAAGTCGGACTGAAAATAATTCACCGTTGCCAACTGTGCTGATGTACCAATAGGAATTCGATAGAAAATATATGTGAATAAAATTTTGCGTCAGCTCCATCAAGTTGAGGACTGAATACGGTTTTCCTATAGGAATATCAGTCAATGTTCTCTGTCCTCACGACTGGTGCTATGAGCTCCTCTCCTGCGGCAAAATCGGTAACATCAGCCGTATTCACGGGTGAAAGTAGGACATGTGACCGCCTCTCAAATAATCCCCAATTTAGTGACATTAGTTCAACATAAACGTGTTACACTAGGGCTCCTAACCGATTCGACACCTGTAAGTCTTCCCCTCAAATAGTGCACAAAAATAGACTGCAAACACCTGAACTGACAAAGTTTTCTCCGTTTAAGATATTTCTGACAATAGGAGCTCTACAGGAGAGACTGGATGTTCCCTATACTAATAACTCTGATATTCTTGGATAAAGAGTTCTTACGAAAATAGTCACTCTGATCACGTCCAAATCACAATGAATTTTCGACTTTAATAGTTCAATAAAGTTTGCTCTGTACATCAAGAGTAATACTGCTTCTGATATTTTAATCGCGTACGCATCATTGTAGTGAACTGTGCGCACTGTACTGATGCAGTGGTCTACTGCTTTATCGGGGAAGAGAGGAAAACTTTTCGGCGAAGTAAGACAATGAAATAACTAAGGTTAAAATTCATCAGTCATTCCTGGTAACTAACTTGGTGATAATGAAGCTTTTCATAACAAAGTTTTACCGGGGTCAGCGTGCTTTGAAATATGTATCTCAGACGTGATAGTCTTCTATTGTTTATCATCTGAAGCCCCCCGTAAAGAATCATGCTTTCCAAGAGAAACAAAATAGTATGACGTGCATTGTTAAACCTTCATTAGAATCCGGAAGAAGTTTTTGAATAACCTGACAGAAACTATTTATTAGCGGGAAGAAACCTCATAAGAGCAATGGTTCCAAGCATGACTCATTTTGATCGTTTTTGATCTGAATGTTTTCAGCCGACGTATCCATGTCACTCTACATTCCTGTGACAAGTACCATGGAAAGCACGTTTTATAAAACCATTACAGAATTTTTTTGACCGTAGTTCGATTGCTACAAACTTTTATCATTGGCTTTCTGAAAGTAAATCAAGTTTGGCTCAAGCTGATCAACATACGAACTACTGTGTTCTACGTTTAGGCAATTGGTCATTTTAAAAGGTTTGAAAGTTACATTTTTGATAAAACTGATTTGAATTTTCTTACACTGGGTACACCTCTATGATTGTGTCGACTTTTTGACATGCATTTTTGTTTTTAACGAGTACGATTGGAGTTTTGAGACTTTGTACAGTGAAACGACAAAAGAAGATTTGCATCTTCCTTGTCAGCATAACGCTACATATTTGTAAATGGAGGTAAATCTATGCTGAAGTTCGACGTGATAAATGAGTAAACTCATCATGTAGGCGGCTGTTTAGCAGCGCCATGTTATCCAGAAGTAGGGACAAACATTATCCTTTAGTTTTTCACATGTGGTTGTCAAGAGAATAAGTAAAGTTTGTTGGATGTGAAAAGTCCTTGCTTTTGCAATGAGGGTAAAAAGAGAAAAAGGGATTGCTTTGCACTTTCGTTATGACTGGAAACCTTTTCGCTGTGGTACTGGGGACAGCTGAAACGCTTCACGGATTCGTGGACATTCGATCATGAGAAAATAATCATTTTCGTGTTTATTCTGATCATCGCCTTATTCAGAAAACAATGTCTTGTTTATATGGTGCAGTAAAATAGGCCAGATTATTTTTTGGAACACACTTCAATGGACTTTTAGTCTTCATCTTAGTATTTCGTGATACTCAAGCAGCCAGCTTCGTTCAACGGCGACCAAGTGATACGTCTCGGGGACTACACCAAATTTGGTTATATTAATTATGACGAATGACATTTACACGATAAACAAAGGGAAATTACAGGCGCACTTTTATTCCGGACAGAGTATTTTTTGTTATCTTCGTATGTGACGTGCTAGTCCTAGTCCCACCTCACCGATAAAGCTCCAAGTAAATTAAGCACTAGCTATATTACCGGTTTAAATATTGATAAACTATTGAAATCGGTATTATTCTCTCAAGATTCAACACTAGACCAGCGAACACTTTCAAAGGCGGATTGAGCCATATTAAACACAGTAGTGGACAATATAATACATTGGTATTGAAGATATTGGAGGTAGTATATTTCAGTAAATCAATATTTCGCTACAAAAATCCACACATTTGAACCGTTGTTTGTTATTTTGAACACAAGTTAGACTTTTCAGATAACCTTTCATTTAATTATTCTACAAATAACCATATTGGATACTAATTGGTCCTTGAGAAAGATTTTGTGTTGTGCAAATCCGTTTTTGCTGTTAGCTAAAAAGGAAAAAATCATGAACAGCTCAGGATACCCTATCAATTCCACGAATTCCGTGACGACTGTTGAATCAAATAAAATCAACGGAAACCTTCCCGACTAAAGTATTTCACCTACGGTCACAAACCCGTGCGGATAGAGCACACAAATAATTCATATAATTTCTCATCCTAACAACAGTATGGAAGTGAAACAAAATTTCCCCATTTTCCCTCTTCTTATTGTAGCCATAAATATTCTAATAAGCCACGAGGGATTACTAAATATTATAGTTAGGATACTTCTCCCTCTCTCTCTCCGACTAAGTCTTACTTGATCAAAACTAACTTTACGACCGTTTTGGGACCGTATCGGGACAGTAAATGACCGATTTGATTATGATTAGAAGATCGAGATCCACAGACCAACAACAAGAGAAGCAGTGAAAGGAAGAACCACGGGTGAAGAAGAACAAAATACTGACCCAAGATTCTATTGTCCTCATTGTTGTGTGTATCATGTATTCGATGATTTTCTGTTGAATAATCATTTTCTTCCCTCCTAATTACATCATTCTTTGACATAAATAAGGTTTCAATAACTGAAAACCAACTGTTTGCCCATATGAAATTGTTGTGGATTGGAAGACATACTACTCGTGAGAAATACGTATGGGGTATACTTCCGCTTCAAAGAACGTGTACGGGTGGTGTTTTATTTTGGTCACCTGTGAAAGAAAGCTGAGCTAATTTCATTTGAATATCACGCGAAATTTTTCAGTTACAAAGATAGACTCGTAAGAATTAGGAAGGAGAGATTCACACAAAAATATACAAGCATGGGGTTCAGGAATAAAGATCGATTAATTCAATACGATATTGTTGCTAGCAAACTGACAGAACCCGTGGTGAAAACAGCTTGTTTACGAGCTTTCTAGAACCAATATTAACCTCAAATGAATTGAACGGCGCTATTGTTTCCCTGGGTAAAACAAAGATCACTTCCAGGCTAGAAAACAAGGATTGTAAGGTGACTTGCCTGATAAATTCCATGGTGTTGAGAGCGAACTATATCCATCATGACATGATTCCTCAGGTACTGCTCGCCGAAAGAACCCAAGCAACTAACGGCTGTTTAATACCCATTAAAAATATTCCACTTAGTCCCATTTAGGTCTCGAACCCGGTATGCATGACTGTGATCAAGTTGCACAATCACTGAGTAATCCGCGCTTGCTATGAGCTGTTTGCCGCGCAGCACTCTCTGTACCGTATCACTTCCTACACTGCAGTTGATGTATATTCATATTAGTGATGAATCACTCTATAGTCATTTCAGAACTTGTACTAATGAAGAAGGAAACCGTATTTTTGCCATGTCCTTTCGTTTGGACTGAAATCAACCGTGAGCTTCCGCTTAGGTAAACCAGTACAGACAGAATGATTTACATTTTTCAGACGGATAATCGGAACAGACTTCCCAACAAGCGTGCTATGACTGATGGGAGACAGACAGACATAATTCCGGGTCAACTATTTTAAAAGCAGATTTTTTTCGTGTTGGTGGTTCTCAAAGGCTGTTAGCCAATAAGCTTAGTGATCTGGAGCCCGTGAAGAAAGTTTTTGAAAGAACGATTCTTTAATTTAAGTTATACAGTAGTTGACTTAGTGGTAAGCATATATTTATCGAGATTACAAGTACTGCACCGGAAATAGATTGCTTCTAACGCCGTAATGCATTTCGCATTCTGTACGTCAGCTGTTAGCACATTCTAATTCTTCAGTTCAAAGGACAGCCTTAAACATGTGCACAAATGTTTTTTTCAGAGAACAGAGATTTACTGACAATGCTTCTATACAAAAAAGAAAAAAACTGCAGGCATGATTTCACAGACCCCGATCATGTTCGGCGGTCGCTGATAAGTTATACCCACCGAATAATCCCATAGGACTATAGAGAAAAACCCGTGATAGCAAACAAGTTCGTTTTCTGCATAATCCTCCTCTGCACAACAAAGTTATATATATATATAATATATATATATATATATATATATATATATATATATATATATCATAGGGATGAATATTTTCGGAAGAAAAACAAGTGTTTACAGTAACAAATTTAGATTGGCTAAACAGTCTTCTTGGTGTTGAGCTGTTCGGAACAGAGTGGGAAACTGATTGTCCGTGGATGGAAAAATCCAACGTAGAAGGTACTTCTGGGATGGGTTGGCTGTTTCCTGTCACCACTGAAAGGTCACGCTTGAGGTCATCTTGATTTTGCCTACCGTTTCCCGATCATGGCCAGTGTAGTTGAAGTGATTTGACAAATGGTTTATGTGAACAAAGAGATGTATTTAACAGCCTAGTCACTACTGCCTCCACCGTTCCCAAATGGATTTGACGAAAGGCCTTTAGAGCAATTTACAGGTGCTTTGCAACTTATCTTGAAGACTTTGTTTTCCGCCTGGTACCCTGTGTCGGCAAGGTGTGCTACGATTGCACTAGTCACGATTCTTCTAGTTCCTTTCCTCAGTCAAGCCAGTTTGTGTTCCTTGATTCTTTGAGACCGTGGCCATGTCGTTTTGCCCACGCAGCTTGCCGAACATGAACCAACAGATGAATAGATTACCGTGGAAGAGGACAGGGCAGGCATTTTGTCTTTGAGATTCATAGAAATCATTGCCCGGCTAGTAAATTGGGCACATGGAGTGGCGGCGGGAAAAGTACGGATGATTGCATCCCTTAGGCGTCAAACTAGTGGTTCGCTTTGAATGTCTCCTCTGAAGAATTGTTGCATGTGCAATTGTCTCTTCTTGATGGCCATTGTTAGGGGTCGTAAGGTACTTAAAAAATGTTCCTTCGAATGAAACTTTCCGAGTTCTTGTTTTTTAATATCGTTTGTTTTATGTTGTCTAACTCCTCACTCATTGATTCCTCGGAACAGATCTTTCGTATGCGAGACGCTAGGGATAGGACTAGGTTCTGTTTGTGTTTTAGAGAAACGTAACTGGCAAAATGTGTGCATTGACCTGGCCATGTTGGCTTACGATAAATGCGGTGGACGAGCTTCCCATCTTCTCTCTTCGCAAGGTTTACCTCCAGAAAATGAAATTTGCTTCCTACTTCCACTTCGGATGTGGAACTGAGCACACTGAGAGCCTGGGTAAACTTTTCCACTAGTTCATCTAGGCTTGTGAATCATAGTGAAAATTTCGTAAACGTACCAACAGTAACTGGGTAGTCATCCTATGATGTGCTTTTGATTATCCTTATTTATCACGTAAAACAGTGTCATTTTTTTCGTTGAAACCTCATTCAGTTATATCCTACCGTTTCCTAAATACGACTCGTCTTTTTCAATTTCGTGGATATTCTAATTTGCTGTCAACTTTGTGCAATAAGATCTTACTTCCACGCCTGCTCCCCGACCAAAATCAAACAATATATCTATGTATTGTAACCTCGCTCGACCATTGGGAAGTAATTCAGATACACCTAGCTTGGGCAGTCGATATATTGCCTAATGTTCAACGATGACACTTGGAAAACTGGGAGTGTCGAAAGTAGTACCGTCTTAAGTAGGGACGACTCCGATATTTGCTTACCGATTGGGGCCGGTATATTGAAGGCTCATTAGGTCTTATAACAACAAGTCAGTGGTCCGGACAACTCTTATGCCGTGGATGAAGCACTCCGATTGATGATAAACGGACCAACTTAGACTCAGATCTGAACCAAAGGGAACATTCAATTACATTATATCACCACTGTGGTGCTGGATGAGAACCTGGAATGCATGTTGATCCGTGAATTTATAGTAAGTACTTTAACGAAGTGGGCGTCATTTGAGAGTGACGGATGGTCATTGAGATACACGACGGAGTCTGTGCCTTTGTTGAACGGTTACCGCCAAACAGTGATGCTGTCTTACTTCCCGATTGCCATCAGATTGCTGACGAAAAAAGGCCAAAGGAGAACTAGAAACGACGAATAAGCTTTTACGTATCATAGTCTGTCTCCGATCGTACGAAATAATTGGATTCTAGGACCATTGTGGTTATCTAAAGCAAACCCGATTCCAGTGTGAGTGGAGGTCAGAAGCGATCCAGTACTTCACGGATCTGGAGCTTATCACGGATGGGAGTTCACGAAAAGCGGAACGAACAGGCTCCCACCGAACAATCGGTCAGGCAAACATGCTCCAAGGATGACCTCGAACAAAAATCTTTTGCACTGAATGCCGTGTGGAAAGAAACGACCAGTCCGTTATGAAGTACTCACTTTGTTAGAACAAAATTTCGGCCCTAATGAAACTAACTCCCCTAATATTTATCCAAAATGTTATTTTACCTTAAGAATCCTTCCCCATAAGTTGAGGTAATTCTGCCCTCAGATTATATGGACAATACTGTGACTGAACCCGCATAAAATGAGTAATACCCCACGGGTTTTGGATAAAAGGGTTTCATAATTGAGCCTCTGCCTTTGAATTGTTGAGCGTTTATACTATATGACTCACCTTGTAGTATCAATGCTCAACACACTACTGGAAACCAGCAGCTGATTGCTTATCGAACCTGTTTCCGTTGTAAATGGAATTCGTGAATTAGCATTCCTTCCGTTTTACCACTTTTGAAAGAAATGTTTCACTCGGGAGCATTAGTCTAAGGGTAATGTTCGATAACTGGTACATCATGAAGGTTTTTCATTCCACTGACAGCAGCTTGCCTGTGGCTAGATGATGTTATCATGATTAAGTTAAATCTTTCAAGCAAAAGTGCTCTGACAATAAATGTCTTGTAATCGGAGTTTGTCGAAACATTCATCCAAAACATTTTAGGAACCTTAAACCAAGTGTCATTCGCCTTTGTTTTGTGTCTGCGTGTATACATTCCGTTGATTTTCGCTCAGGTACAAACTCAGCACCACTTCTGTTTTTGATCGTGAACTGACCGCTCGCATTCTCGTCTGGATTGTCTGTTCGGATTTCGGTCAACCTCCAAGAAATACAACAGGTTCCGTCTCCGTTCGAATCACCGACGCGAATGATGAGCGTCCACGCTTTGCTCGATCCAGTTACTATCATAGCTTACGAGAGGACACGGCACTATCTACACCGGTTTTCTGGATCAACGCGACGGACGGAGATGAGGGTAAGTTAACATATTTAAAGATCATTTGGAAGAAAACAGTTAGAATATATGGCGTTTGGCAAATCAAAGGTCACGTGTTTTGCTTGATGGTTTCTTTTATCTGCCTGCTTTTGTTGTGTCTAATATGTAGACGTATCTTCCGATTGAATGCCTTGCATTGCCGCTACCAACCTCAGTTAATTACTTTGGTATTAAGTTGTTATCAAATACTCCCGCAATTCGTCTATTGGAATACTGAGTATTCAGATTGAGGGCTTGAGTGTTAAAGTGACCAAATCACTCAAGTTTTCTGAATTAGATGGAACTCCGTCTTACACAGGGCTAGTAGAAAATCTTCTCATCTGCTTTGCACTAGATCATGATGTCCTTGTTGTATATTGCAACCATTGCCCAATCCTTCCAAAAAATGAAGAATCGAACTCAGTTTGCACATGGCTAATTCACAAAATAGTAGTACAAACACACATTTTCCGATACTAACCATAAGGTAGTTTGTTCTAAAGCATTCACACGAATTCACTAACTCGGTTTCCCGATTCACCATCTCCTGTACGAAAGTATGTTAACTGAAAACTTCGAGGCTATTTCTGTTTATGTTGTCCCTGTGAAACCCCTTGACTGCAATGGCTGATTTGATTTCTTATTTTGACGATCTCTTTTCTACAAGGTAATCACAACAGAGGCCCATTACTCCCCTGAGAAAAGAAACGGAAGCCAGTAAGAAAAGTATTTAAATAACGATGATCAGATCATCAACCAGATAGAATAAAACTTCGGCACACAGTGCTCTTCCCTGGAGATTGCACATATTTGATCTGCAAGGACTCATAAAGAAAGAAATCGGGGTAGACCAGAGCACAGCAAGTGCATCAAAGAGTTCGCACATCTCAATCAACGACAAATCAGTACAGTGATCTACCTCGTGCTGTTTCACTACTGAAAATAACTCAGTCTAGCAGCAATTCAACTAAAGTCTTCTCCAAGAAGGAGTTCTTTGAATTTCCATACCCATCCAAAGTGCAGCAAGACATAGAACCCATCTCTTCTTGGGAATACGAACATCCCCATTGAATACCTCCTGATTACCAAATACATGTCACCGTCGTTTGTACTCTAAAATTTCCTTCCTCCAACGACTTACGTTTCTACAACGTCCGCTTTCTCCAACTCTGAATTGACAGAACAAGCTTCTTTCTACATAAACTCCACAATTGTTCTACCAAGTAAACCAAACCGCTTGGGTAAAAACCCAGAATATCTACCGTCTTGCACCCCGTCCACGGATTAGCCAGATTCGTGAACGAATCAGCCACAAATTTCCGACGTATATTCCAAGGACGTGTTCAGCCTAGAAGTAAATCCAGGATGGCTAGGACAGCTAACGTTGCTTCAGTTATTTTCTACATAGGTGAACAACATGTCAGAAACCCAAGTTATTTTTATGGTATCATTAGCAAAAATTGGATCCAGTCATATTCTAACACCCAGGATCTATAGGGAATTTTAGCCATTTTTACGTCATTATAGTTTTTCACAAAGTTTTTCTATATCTCAGCCGGTCTTATTGTGTTGCATACACTTATTGTAACAAGATCCTGCTGATCAGTCAAATGGAAACACGGCTGGTCTGTCCAGGAAGAAAGTGGATAAATACCGCGAATACCTTGTGGACACAAACGCTCGAAGGTTTTTGATATTTGATATTTTACAAGTAAAAATAGCTGGTTTTGAACGACACCGTGTTTTGGTAATTAAACCTCACACTATCTATTCTGCTGTACTTGAACTTAGGTCGTAATTTTCATCGGCTCTTTGAGAAAACAATTTCTCAGCTTTTCGATGCGGACTCCTCCTTATCAGGCTTCATTCCAGGATCTCTTCAAAAGTATTTATTCAAACAACTGTGTGAACTACAAAAGTTTTAATAATTTGTGGTTGCTAAGCTTGGGGTTTTGGTTGAAACGTTTCATCCCTAGCAGTGGTCACATCATTAGTGCCCACGTATCACCTCGGCTCAGTCATCACAAGCCCACGAAAGCCATCAATATGAACTTCATACATGAGCACTATGGAAAACCTTGATAATTGCTTCGTTTATTTCCAAGAAAGGTTGCCACTGAGTCCATACATCAGCTATTTATCTGCCTGCCTGCAGTTCTAATTGTTGCATTTGATAGCATTTTCCGAAAAACTCCTTTCACTGAGCAAATAATTTATTTCACTATGGTTGAAAATGAGATACGCATGAACCATAGTCCTCACCTTTCTTCCGTGTGATGCGAACTACAGATCACGGAGTTGAATTGCTTTTACCTTCCGGGTGAATAGGGCAAATACTAGACTTGACTTGACAAAATCGGTAATGACTTATTCACCTTGGGAAATTAGCTAAAGTCTGGTTCATTGAACCGTTTATGGATGGCCTGATAGCATGCCAATATTACAAATTTGTCTCTGTGATTTATCAAGATGGCCAAAGGCTATTTGAGGAAATTTCTTACTGGATGTTTTTTTATATCTCAACCCGACTGATATTCCTTGCTAGGGAAAAAACGACTGTCCAGAACAGTTGGACTACTACAATCTCATTAAGGGCACATTTGACCCGATCGTAGTTGTTCGCTTGTGTACAACTTCATAATGTGGCATTGGTATGCAGAAGTTGACCGTTCGGTGTCAGTAACGGAATAAGTAGAATCAACAGTTCGTTTGCATAACTACGCTCACAGATTGATTCACAGTGTATATATGCATATACATGTGGCGATACTCTTGCTGAAACGTCTGTGGCTTATTTGTCACTTATGTTTTCATATCCAGAAATTTGTGCACTGCGACGCAATTGTATTGTTATAAGTCTGGGAAGTGAAGATGTGACCCATTGTATTTGAAGATCATGTTTGTATTCTGATGAATTAAGGCTAACAGTAAATACTCTGGGTAATGAAACAACTTTAACCAACGTAGAGAATAAATAAGCCAAAGAGACATCTCTTCATGATATCTGTTGTTCTTTTATGTAGAGCTTAATCGGAACGACATAACAGAGGTCTTTTGATGAAGTGGAACGTTTCTTACAGCGTGGGTCCCACCAGTGTACATACGTACCCTAGACAAGGCATATCTACTAGCACATACTTTGGTAATAATTTATAATTAGACACAACTCTTGGGATCGGAACGGAGGGCTATCTTTGATAACGTACTATGTTTTTGTGGTAGAGCACACGTATCGTTTATCTATTCTTTTAATTTCCTTCATTTTACTGTGCAATAATGATGTAGTATTTCAGGAAGGGAGTTACAGCCAATTAGAAGTTGTCACTTGAGCGATGACCGGCGGCGCAGGCGGGATTCGAACTGGAGACAGGAAGGTTTGAAGCCCGTCACATGGTTCATGTAATCAAGTGCAGGTATGAACCACTAGGTTGGTTCACCGTATTGATTTAAGTTTCCTTAACTAATATTAGGGAGGACTTTTTATTGAAATTGTAGTCGTATGGTAGACTATTCCTTGTCACAAAAACTTCATTTGGAATTTGTTCAGATCTTTTGATGAGAGACCAAAGTTCTCAGAAGATTTTCCAATTTTGTGGTTAGGCTTCAAAATATCCGGTTGTTGAATGCTGTGAGATGCTAGCAAAGCGTGTACAGCTTTTTACATTGGGGTATTACAACACTCTAGGAAAGTATTAAGAACCATTCTCACAGCTCCCCAATCACACAAAACAGCACAGTAGTCACGGTAAGATTAGTTCCTCCTACGACGGCTAGGATAGTTTTCAAGTCGCCAAAGGTCAACCCTAATCAAAGCGCATAAACTGTGCCGCAGCCTGAAGCATTTGCCAGCATTGATCATTACCTTACATAGTATTGAGGATAAATTCGGGAGTATTTGGGGATCGATGGGTGGCGTGATTTTGAGGCTCCTGAGAAGCGTATTAAGAGTCGCCCATTTTCTATTTAGAGTTACTTGAGTCTTAATGAAATGAATTCCACCAAGTGTGCAGTAGAGCCATTTGTTAGTTAATTTTCTGATGTACGATTCGCTTTGGCAATCGGGGTTCGATTCTGCTTCTAAAAGAAGTCAGAGTTTCTTAGTCACACAAACAGTCAAGCTGTGAAGAAGCCGCTACTAGTAGACGATAGTCTATGAATGTTTCATGGGTATACATGCGTAAAAGTGAATGATATTCCACCCACTACATGAACATTTTAGTAGTTCCATTTGGAGACACTACAAAAGGAATCCCTGTAAACTATTTTTGTATGATCATACGGATCAGTCAGTCTTCTGTTATTGCTCAAATTTGTGAAGGTTTACTAATGCCGTGATGTTTCCACGGATATGACAATGCAGCTGGAATAACTTCTCTTTCTTCATCAGTTATGCGTCGGTCCCCAAAGTCCCATCACATCTGGGATATCTACCGAAGAATTTTTTTATTTATTAAAAAGAAAATCGAGTCAATTTCAACCCATCAATAAAATCACATAACACGTTCGATATCAGTAAAATTACACCCTTTTTATCCTCAAATCCTGTTGTGCTCATATTTCTTTGCAATGTACGTCTTTGATTGATGTCAACTCATAAACCACCCCTTGATAGGAAAAACTCCGGATCCATTAACTCTGTGAGACTTAAATCTACCTTCATGGGTATTGATTGTGATGCGTATAGTAATGTTGTCAAAAGTTAACTTACTCCGGTCCTTTGTCGGCCTCAATTTCTCACATCAGTTTGTCCTTACTAATCTCTTATTGCCATTTTCACTATCATTTTTACAATATGTCACACGTAAATCATCAGCGGGTACCGCAAAGCTCAACAATGAGGTCATCGGATCATTCAGGTAGACCTGAGTATCTGACGAAATTTTACTCAAATATCTGAAATCGATTTCTATCTAAATAACATTCTTGAGCATAATTGCAGTGGAATGGATGGGTACGTATACACCAAAAGCTTCGAATTTAAACAACATTATTATGGATAACCGGCATACTCGCCTTGAAGCTTGCGCTGAAGACCTGCAAAAAGTCCTTATAGGTAAGTCGTGGTAACGAGCCCGGCGACAGTGGACCGGTCTATCACCGAAGTGACCGGTAATAGTGGGGTTTGACGCCCCTATCTCCGAAGTAGTAGGTAAATGCTCTGACCCACTGAACCATTACCGGCTCCGGGATATTCCAAATTCATGTTCACTTTTCAGGTTTTCCATCCAACTATTGTTTGGCGTTCGATTTCTCTCGCTGAAAAACCCAACCGAATTCCAGTTGTGTATATGTCCTTTTTAATCTGTTCATGGAACTACACTCTTCTAATATCCCGTGTGACTGCTTTCACCGGAAGTAAATATTTAGGTTATTTGAACCAGAGACAATTACTAAAACTGGATTCTCCGTTAGTTGACGCAATAGTTGACAGCGCGGTCAGGCAGGCTGCTGTCATAAGTTGCGCAGATTTGGACAATATTATTGGAGCATGAATTATCCGAGGGTTTATATAGGTAACAAATAATCAAGTACGTCTCTAAAGGAATAATTAGGATTGTAGTCAAGGAAAATTACCATAATGCCAGTCTCAGCTCACAGTAAAATGCAGCGCTGTACTGAGCCTCAAAAGTGGGGTAAAAAACAAATGTGACAACAACTGCCACGATTCTTGCTCTTGGTTTACCAAATCTGAACACAAGAACGTATCGGTATCAGAAATACACGGACTATTTATTTCACTAATTTTCCACGGACTAACTTCACGGCTCACGGAACTTGAAAACTACAGTATTAAAACCATTTATCCTAAATAAACACACAGACGAGCTGTTCGATCACTGGATTTTGTGATTGATACGCACGTCATCAACTGAAGGCTTTCACCAAGCCGAATACAGCAGGATCGCTACAGCGGCATGCCGATGCAAAGAACTGATCAGGTTACTCGGTCGAATGCCAATGTGGGCAAGGTATACAAAATCATGAGCCCAATGAAAGTGCAAAGCAAACCCAGTCAAACGGATGTGTAAGATCATCATTTCGAGGCTTTGTCACTATATAAGTTCACGCTGGAAGAATAGGCGGATATTTGACCAGAATAGCAAATGAGAAGTAATCCGAATCTGGCCTATCATTGACTAACGACTGGTCTATGATGCACGGCGCAAGACAGTTCGTTCATTGCTCACCGTTTTCATATTCATGAGCATCACCTGGTTATGAACTCCTATTTACACCAGCTGTGCTCACAGTATGGAGGGATACGACATTCAAGGTCTCAAAATCGACTTATGTTCAAGAAACTGAAATACTTTCAGTGCTAAGTTCTCCACTTTTCCCAATCCCACAGTTGCAATTGACCAAAATTTGATTGATTTAATGAAGAGGGCAGTTATTTTGTAAATTATCAGTGAGGTCGATTGGGGTATGAGCTCCGAAATGAGTGTATTTTTACTCTCCGAGAATGGGGAAGCTGCGACGACATATGTATCAGATAATAAGTACCGATTGACCAGGGAAGAAAATTCAGCCAAACAGTAGGTTCATCACGCCCCTTAAATATATTTTCCAAATTCGTGATATAGGTCCTTCCAGAACAGATGGAAGACAAACATGTCTCGGTGAGAAGTACTGCGCAGTCCAACCCGTCGAAATACGACGTTAAAAAATTCCGGAAAGGTCTGGAACTGCGTATTTTTGTACCAGTAATGTAAGGCGCAGAGTGAAAGACATGCTCATTTAGTGTCGAATACTGGTGACTTTTTTACTGAAAAATGCAATATTTTCTTGCTGTCTGAGGTCTAGAGACTTTAATAGTTTCATTCAGATTTTCCTTTATTTCCTGATGAGCTTGATTTTAGACATTCTGCTGTACGTCTGACATTTTTTGACAAATGCATATTTCAAAAATTTCCCACGACAGAATTTATCTGATAAGACTGACGCAAGAGTGTTCTGTCCTCCGATTTTCTTCAGGACTATCAGTTTCTATGGAAAACTGGTATAGTTAAATTCTGCTTATTTCTTATCTGATATGGAAACTTCGGATAAGGGAGGTAGAAGAACACATTAGATATCCGCCCTTCGTTTGATGGTCAGAAGCAAGAATGAATACTCTCCGGCATTCAAACCGGAAGTACTGCACCATGATTTCTGTATTTCCTCACAAAGAATTTTGAAATTGTGGAATCTTTATCACGTCAATGTGCTTCAAAATGCCGCAAATAAAAATCAACGGCTATTTTCCGCATTCTTTACAGCGGTTACGTTTATTTAAAAGAAAACTTTATGTATTTCATGATGTTTCTCGTTATCGGTACCAGAAATGAAAGTACCGAAATTACCCGGTTATTCTCGTCCACAACCCATTCTGAAGCTTAAACACCTATTGAGAAAACTTTGGGATAATGGAACAAAGATTCGATGGTTGAATAACTGCTAAACAAAGGAAGCGGTGCTTATTCAGTTGTAGAATTCAGATAAAGAAGAAAGCAAAGGATTATCAGCGTCAAGAAAAAACATTTTTCGGCTGGACTATTTACAGCATATGCTCTTTAGTGTGAAATTTCTTTGTCATCCTTCACCAAACTTGTAGCCACTTCTCTTGATTGAAGATTCGTTCACCTTCTGCATGTACATTGAGTAGGTCAAGGCACTTGGTGAGGAGCCTTGCCATCTAAATCCAACACTGGCGATCACTGACCACCGTGCATCACAGCTTTCGGTTTCAACTCGTGTACATTCGGTATTCAGTACATGATAAAACGGTGTTTCGATTCGGAACTAAAACAATAATACACTCAGGTTATTTTTCGTTTCCTATTCCGTAGTAAGTTTCTTTCGTAAAACTAGGTAGTCCGTCAGGCTTGACAAAGTTGATTTCAAAAACATTTTAGCAGTCATTTTGGAAGTGTATTAATGACTGCACCAAAACTAGCCATCTTTTTCAGTTTTCAGACAACTTCAATGGACGCTTTTAGACTACCATACCTCTCTGTAGAAGTAAGAAAGCGAATAATTTTTGTTGACGTGAATTATGGAAAATTAAGGTTCACTTTTCGTTCGAACAAAAGTTTCTAAGGTTCTGCCTCGGAATGATGCTGGGAAGTATAATGAGCAAGATTTAGGCTATTTGGTCTGATTTTTATGTTAAAAGAACAGTGGCAACATGATCAGTTGTATCTCTTTAAAAATTTTACTGCTATTTTGTCTATAACAAGCTAGAGCTCTGGTAGAATGTACTGAAGGGGAAAAATGAGCTTTGATATCATCAGAAGCTCATTGTTCTCCAATGGGGCTCAACTGCTTTATTTCTGTCAAAAGCCATCGTGTTTTGAAGTATCATTTTGGTTGTCTTGTAACACCCGAGGATCAGGAGTGCAGCCGGATGAGCAAAAGATAAAAGTTTGTTTGCCAAAGCTAAAAAAGTATTTCACAACTCACGCTCAAAACTGAGAGCTGATCATCCGAATTCTCACATTAACTTCAGAAAATGATATCGGACTGGGTAGATTTTTCACCGGTGTGTAATCCGTTTCGACGGTTTATTTTGGGAACTGCTGAAGCAGTCTAGAGATGCATCGCGTCGTCAGCCTGCTATGGTTGAGATTGAAAGATATCATTGAATCTTTATTTCACGTTTTTATCGTCATATTCTCGTGGAGCAGATGGATTTTTGTCGAAAAGACTTTCGTGCATATGCGTGTTTGAATTAAACTACAGGGCTTTCTGACATGTACTCAACGATGTCTCACGGCTACTCAGGTCTGACTATCCAAAGCACGAATTTTGATGTTAGCCGAACTGATTTCTGAGTTTATTTAACAGATGAACGCCTTAGGATTGCTGCTTTGGTCTCCTGCATCGTTCAATCATGTGCCTTGGTTTTTATGTTTCATGTTATGTATTACAATACAAGTAGATAAAATTCTCACATATTCCATAGACCTGACACTCCGCATACAGCAGAATGATCATCCTCTGTCTCCATGGTCAACTGCTTAATCCCAAAATCTGACTAACAAATCGTCCTCCTGATGAGTGAGATTCGAGGATAGTTCGTCAAATCTCTGGTCCTGTATACGCACTTACTATGATGAGTGCAACTCGGCTGAACAACGCAGCAAGAAGTCTAATAATATACATAGATAAATGAGAATTTACGTGATCTTTTCGAGTGATGGTGCGAACAGGATAAATGACTAGAAGAAAGCCTTTAGGTTGGAACATTTGGACCAAATTGTACACATTTACTCAAAGCTATGATAGAAAAGTTCCAAAACTGGTTTAACTTATAAAAAGCCAAAGTGATTTTATGTGTCCCATGAATAAATGACTAGAAGAACATGAAGTAGGTCAGGCGAAAAACTGACACAAACAGTGCCTTACATGAGAAACCTGTACGGTTTCAGGCAACGTGTTTTAAGTGTAATATACTTCGATAATATGTGAAGGATTCTGAATAAATAATTCATAGTTCCTCACATTTCAATTGATTTGGTAAGGCAAAAGTTGGTTGCTGAAAACGCCCAAAACTGTCAACAGGGAAGTCAGAATAATACACCCGACAATTTGGAAATGTGATCTTTTTTGAGCCGAGTCTGCCGTGGAGATGAATTTTCGACAGTGATTCGGCAATTCAGCTACTCGATTTACATTACACTTAATTTCTCAAGCAAAACTACAGTTAAGTAGTTGGCATTTGACAAACAGTCGATAAAATTTTCGATGGATGAGACAGCTGTGCTCCGCTCTCGGAAATGTTTCTTGACCAAATAAAATCTCTTCGGAGAAATTTATAATCCAAACGGACTCAGTGGCTGTAAAAAATACGCATATGAGACGAAGTCTTTTAACTTGTGCTATGGTTTTGTATGACCAGGAAACAAGAGGATGCCTAATAGCATTGTTAGGCTAATGAGTCCTTCTTTGAACTTGCCCTCTGATAATTACAATCTGGTAATTTTAGGTTTCAACAAAATCCGGATAACTTTCGTTGGGACTAAGTTCATTCTAATTAAAATAGTACATACTGCCGAGGACTGTCGTTGAGTTGGGTGCTCCGCTAAATCTATATGCGTGTACTCAAAGGCCGTCAGTGGTAGTCGAATGTTGTGCCAAAGTGTACGGTTTACTCTAATCAATTCCGAACTTCAGAAAAGTTCTTCGGATCATTACTTCAAACTGCAGCATATATTCGTGTGGCCCACTAAACCAGCTTCTTCACAAAATCCGATATTATTTGCAATGTGTAGAAACACAACATGTGAAGAAAGACAACTTTTATTTAATCAAACACGGTGTTTTCAAAAGGCAGTAGACAGTATACTTGATTACAATAAATAGCATATTTTTAGAATTTCAATGTCGAACCGGAAATCATTATCCGTCCGGTAATCTGCCACTACCAGAGTGCTATACACACACCTTCCGTGTTTGGCCTCTTTCTACGAATTTCTTTCCAACAATTAGTTCTTCAACAGTGGTGACACTGTTCACTAGAAGTTGTTATTCGTTCCAACGTAATTAGTAGTAAACTTTACAGTATCTTCTTTATGAGAATAACAAAACTCCTTTCAAATATGAACCATGGTTTCTTGGTATAAATCAACCACAGTAAATTAACAGATATCGATCCCGATAAACGGAGTATTCTTATTTCTTCGTTTCGAGCCCTAGAATAATTCCGTGTCATTTGTGGCGACCAAAGCAAAACTTATCAACCGAAAATCGAAGGTGTGAAAATTGTTTTCTCTTAAGCAAATATTGTTTACTTCGAAAGATCTGTGCCCGTCAGGCTTCGTCGACGATTTTGTCAATGTTCATTATATTTGGAGGGGATATATGACTACACGTTAGCACGTCTATCGTTCTGAGTTAGATGACACGAATAAGCGATATGTAACTTTAATAATTTATTAAGAGATTTATCCGTCACTGTGAGTAAATTAAAAGGCGCCTACGGTTCAGATTAACATATTTCACGTGTGGTCAACTATTTGATTGGTAGCATTTATGGACTACTTATTTTTGATGTGCATTCTTGTTAAGTGAAGTAAAAAACCATTATTGTACATTACAATCACTACCGAAAAATAATATGTAGACGTTTACTCGCTTGCAAATAGGCTTTTATCAGAAAGAACATGCCACTTCTTGTTAGTTCTGTACAACGAGGAACAACATGGCGATCCACGTGGTCTGTGTTTTAACGGCCCACCTTGCTGATTTCAGTATCAGAAATGGTGTTAATACAATTAAAAGTAATCACTTGTATTATCTTTCGTGAATCTCTGTGAATTAGACTACTGAGCTTTGAGAAATCTTTTAAAAAGGGTAACAACTTGGATTACCTTTGAGCATTTGACGTTTGGACAAAGTGTTCTATTTAAAGAAACTGTGAAGCTTGGTGGAAATCCTTTCAAATGTAGGAGAAAATGCCCAACTGACCTACTGGTTGACCGGCCTAGATGCGGACTTCTTTGAAGTGAACGAGAAAACTGGACAAGTAAGCGTTCGACGTGCACTGGATCGCGAGTCACGTGACTTGCTCACATTACAAATCCACTGCAGCGATCACGGTACACCTGCATTGAACGCCAGTGCTGAAGTGATTGTGGCAATCACGGACGTGAATGACAACGCGCCAGAAATCCCGGAGCATGTGGAATTCTCTGTGATGGAGAATCACACTGCAGGTAGGTGAAGTTAAAGGCCAATAAAAGAATGATGTGGATTTCTTCATCCGCAGAATCACAACATAAGTTGGTAAACTATCTGGTAAATCTAGTTTTTCTTACGTAATAATGAGCAGCACAGTCGAGTGAAAGGGTACTGTCTGATAACTGATATAAAAAAAATCCACGTAGCCTTTCATTTTCCGCTACACTAACCACATAGAGTCACTTTGCTGTTGGTTAACTAGTGGGAATAAAGTGACGATCGGATGACTAAATTGCTAGGCTAAGGGTGAAATTCACTAACAAAATCATTCTTACAACCTCGCAAACTGTTTAGAGTTCCAGTAAAATGAACCTTTACATCAAGGTTTGTGTCTATTGAACAACCAATGACACTGTTCTCATGTGCCGTAAAGATTGCCTGCGGAAGATGAAAGACAAGTGAAAGCTAGAACCCATCCATTATTGAACACTTAGGCTCACGTGCAGAAAAAATAGCAAGCCATTGGCAGACCAGAATACTTTTGATTCGAAAATTTTCTTTATTCCTAAAAAGATGTCACCTTCAGTGGATTGTCCACATCTTAGTCAAGTGAGATTGACATAAAGATGGTCAACGTGGACTCTGAGCGGTGAGGTTTTGAATTGAACCTTGGTATTCATCAGTTTTATAAAATTTGATCCCTACTGTGCTAATTCCACCACTAATGGTAACGCACTGGATATAGTAGTCAGAGAAGCCCAATTAAAGATCGTCGCCTAAAGATGGTAGAAACCCAATCACCTCATACTTCGTTATGACGAGCTTCTGGCTCGTACAAATTTTCCTGTAGATCGGCTTTATGTGATACTCACTCGCTTGTGTCATATCTGCTCAGTGAGTTTAATGTTGAGTGAGAAAAAGCAATCTGTCAAGCGACGAACCATCTTGTAATGTAAATGTATCCATTTGACAGACTTAGATATACTGAAGCACCGCATATTTCGCCTTGTTTTAGGTCTATTCACCCGACCGTACATCATGAGGTGGTTTTAGTTTATTCATAATCCATGATCAGGTACTTCACACTAATTGTTGCAAGCTTGCATTCAAAGTCTTCCTGATACTTCATTATGCCGGGAAGGAAATAACGCCTTTTCCGCAAAAGGTATAAGACTACTCTCATCCAGGAATGACTATAAGTTTTATGGATGAAGAGTAAAGACGTAAGAATTGTAATAACTGCAGTCCTCAAGTCAGTCCAAAGCTATTAATCTCTTGGAAAGAAAGGAGTGTTGAATAAAACCGTTCAAAAAGATTTTAGAACTACAAGGTTTGAACGAGTTTTACTTCTGCAAGCACGACCACTGGAAAGAGAGAATTCGAAGTACAAATCAGGGGAACCAAATCACGTTTATAACAAAGAGCAGTCACCGGCTGATAAAATGAAAGGATGGGCTGACACTTGAGCAGACAGTCTTGTGATGAAAAAGATACAGAAGAGAAATCAGAATAACTGAGCAACAGCCAGAATAAGATTGTATTACTCAATGGAAGGACATAATATAAAGCTGTATTAGCAGGAAGACAAGTGTTGTGCAGATTTTCTGGAACCACGTGAGAGAAAATTTTGATATGTGAGTGAGTAAATCAGGAATACAAAAGACCGTAAGGTGCACACTTTTACAATTTTTTCACCCTAACTTGAAAATCCGTGAGCATTATGAAAATCAACGGATCAAAGAAGAAAGGGGCGATTCTGAATATACTTCATAATTATAATGCCATTCAAGTCAACCAAATCTCATTTACGGAAAATCATGTGGGGTTTCGCTTTAATTGGTTACACTAGATATTAATAAGTGGTTTACGAATCTGTTATGACTGAGTTTTCTACTTGTTCTCCTTGTGGATTTTTTATATAAGTAATTTACCCTCGACAGGTGAATACTACTAGAAGCTTTTTATAATATTTTGCTGCAACCAACGGTTCGGTTGATTCACTGCAAAAATACTTAAGTAGGAGAACATGCACCAACAATAAACAAGTTTTAGACTGTGGAATTTGCCCATCATAGTACTCAGAACACGAGTTGTAGGCGAACATATGCTTTCGGTGATTTCATTCTCAAGCCATTACAATCACATTTATATGACAACGAATTATAGAGAAGAGTTAGAAAAAGTTTCACTAAGTCAGTGTGGATAATTCAGGGTGAGGAAGAATGGAAACCCGTGTGAGTGACCAGATTATATAACCGGTGCTAATTAGCTTACGTCACCACTGCGCCCGGCTGTGTAACACAGTTGAGTGTTGGCCATGGGGAGTGCCACGGTTAAGTCCACCTTTAACACTGCCAAGATCAGATGCGTATTTTTCACGTCACCAATAATCCGATGTGAAAATAAAGATAAGCTGCCCTTGTTGACCTCATCCATGATCATCTATCAATTCAGATGCACTTGTGGTGCTACTCACATAGGTCGAACGGCAAGGCAGCTATCAAAACGCATCAAGGAGCATCACCCAGGATGGCTTAGACACAAAGGCAATGGAGTAGTATCAAGTTCAATCGTCTCGCACTTGTTAGAAACTGGGCATTCAATCGACATCCAGTCCGCCTTCAAAGTCGTCCACCGGGTCCCACAACACGTGTCAAGATCAATTAGGCTCCGGATACTAGCAACTGCCGAGGCAATTATCATCCGCCTCTTGAAGCCTGAGCTTTGCGCGCTGCAAAAATTAGTCCAAGCACTACAACTCCCACGGCCAACACTCAACTGTGTTACACAGCCGGGCGCAGTGGTGACGTAAGCTAATTAACACCGGTTACATAATCTGGTCACTCACACGGGTTTCCATTCTTCCTCACCCTGAATTATCCACACTGACTCAGTGAAACTTTTTCTATCTCTTCTTAATAATTCGTTGTCATATAAATGTGATTGTAATGGCTTGAGAATGAAATCACCGAAAACATATGTTCGCCTACAACTCGTGTTCTGAATAAACAAGTTATTCCACTAGGATATGTTTCATTAACATTGAAAAAATTCCATTTATAATTTCACATCAGTAATGAAGACTCAGGGTAATGATCGAATAAAAAAAAACCTTTGCTCACATGGTCGATCGGTCCAGTAACTATCGCTACTGTGCTCCGAAAAACAAGCTTCCGTCTGGTTTGCGCTACTCGGAAGCAATTAACCCCTTAGAACTGCATTAAATCCATGTTTCATTCCCAATCTTTCTTTTTCAAAATCTATCCGATTATTCAGTGGTTCCGATTGGAAAACTTATAGTTGCTGATAAAGATCAGGGCAAAAATGCGGAAGTCAGCTTTTCACTGATCCAGTGTTTTGCACACTTGCCGTTGACCGACGATTATCAATCGGCCGGATGGCCAATGCAAGACCATCCCTCGCGTGTTAACTTTACAGCGGTCAAGACGAACGAGATGTTATATACGTGAGTTAAATGGGATCGAAATTTACTGTTTGTTAGCCTGGATACCTGATCGGCGGTAATTTTGGTTCTGAGGCCCTTTACTCCCTAGAGAGGAAAGTATTTGATTATCTGAAGACTTCAGTCAAAACCCACGAATAAGATCAAAGGCAAGCTTTTGCAATTAAGACGTTTTGTTGCTATACTGCACTTATTGGGATCAACGACAAACTTTTAGCTCGAATCCAACTTCTTACAGCACTGTATCCTTTACCACGTCAGGCTAGATCATGGGCGTGACAATAATGAAGCACCCTCCACATGAATATTAACTTACAAATTTTAGCTCACAAGTTTTACTAGATTATTGTAGACAATCAATAAGAAAAGGCTTGTATACCACAGCCGTTTGTGTGTTGATATTTAAACTCATGTGCTCCTCACATAAACTTCAATACTGATTCGGGATATCACATTCAACTTATTACCGCCATTAGTTTAATCTTTGCCTTTTATCCAGTAAAATGGATCAAGCGGATGGAACGTATATCGGCCTCACCTGTGCTCCCATGTCTATGTTCTAGTTCGTTTGTTTACCACACTGAACTCCTCATATGATAACCTGCTTCTATGCCATTTTACCGGATGTCTTTCTCCATGTAACTTTAACTCATATCTGGTTTTCTCCCGTTCGTTGGCCTTTTACACACGGTGTCACTTGTTACTGACCCTCCGGGTTTCCAGTCTTCATTATGTGAGCAACGGTTGTGTTGTTTGTTTGCCTGTTTTTGATGTCATCATTTTCTCACCCCACCCCGTGTATGTCCCGTGAAGTTGACCGACTGTATTTTGCACTGCCGTATAGCCCATTGTTAGATAATTATTGCGATTGGTCACCTTCAATGTTCTTTTCATAATTTTCCCACACCTAGTTTAGTCTAGGGCTTTGCTCTCGACCCTCCAGGGTAAGCCTATTACACTGGATTGCCCAAAATTTGAACACAAGTTGAATAACGAGTTTGCATTCTCTAAAAAAATGGTTCCAGGTTCGTCTTCTACAGGTCACTTAACCGCCGGACCACAGTGTGGTACAATTTTTCAGAAGGAGCATGATCAAGCTTTAAATGTAGTGGGAAGAGAACACTATAGAGCATTCGATACGTGCCTCTCAATGAAAAGATGTCAAATGTACAAAATGGTGAAGACCTTTCGTAGAACTAATATGCACTGGAGTCAATGCCGGTTACGGAATAATTTGAAATCTCATTTTGTGTGTTTTATTTCTCCCTTGACTCTCCTGTTTACAAGGCTTCGGTCTCGGTTTCAAATCCGGCTGCCGTCATTCAGTTTTATTTCGCATTCTCTAGTTGGTCTAAATCCACATTTTCAAGTATTCCACGACTGCTTTGTGGGGCTTTAAGGAAATTCCTTACCCCTGATTTTAATCAAAACAGTGAACGACTAAAGCCAATTCGAAGATTTTCTCCATCAACTTTGATCCCTCTCTCACCTAAATGTAGGTAGAAAAACCTCGGCCTTGATAGGCAAGGTAAAACTGCTTGCCTCTGAACAAGGAAAGCTTCAAAAAATTCGTGTACAAAATAATGCCCTAATCAGATATACATCCTTTTATTTGAACATTTTTCGCCGATAACACATTCATACTCCATCAACATAGTAAGTAATAAGATTGTTGCTGGAAAACTGATTGAAAACTTTTACAACAAATACAAGTAGTAGGTTGATTTTTCCGAATAATTATTCCTATAAGATACACCTCCTTTACACAGTATGTATATCGACGAGGAGAAATCCTTTATCATCAAAATGTCGGCATAAAAGTTATATAAATAGAGTCATTTTGATTGGTCCATAATTTCAGGATAGAGAGATTACTGCGATTTAATATGCAAAACCTGTGCTTCCTCAGAGTAAGTTCAGTTCAGTTCAGAAAACCAGTAACCATTCATTGAGGACGGCGGCTTTGGTTGCTTTGATTCCAACGGAAGCCTCAAATGGAAACAATGAAAAGAACAAGAGTATGGAATGAATAGTTAGAGAACTAAAAATATTGATGAAGATAGTTTATGGATAGAAGAGCACCACCGATCACGACACCTAACCATATCTCCCAGTGAATCTAACCCTAGACGGGAAGGCTTTCTTTGAACACACTCCGGAAGTCTAACACACTCTGTTTGGCCAAGTCCGCAAGTTAGCGTTTTCATACCTCTGTTCCACGTCATGGACTGGCCATTCTTACTTATCGAAACTTTACCCACCTCAGCAAAACACTGGCCGAGGAATCCTATCTGGGGACTTGCGCAACACAAGCCTCAACCGTCTAAACATGGTGGGCTTCCGTGCTTCATCTGATGATTTGATCCTTGAACCTAAGACTCTCCGACCAAGCTCAGCATTGCTTATAAGGTATTCCCGTAAGATTTCAGCAATGGCCCGAAGACATCAGTGTCCAAATACCGGCAATCTTCGTATACACTCCACCCGCAGTGCCCATGTTTTTGAACCATACAGAAATACGGGCCCAATGGCCGCAGTACACACTCGATCTTTTACAGATAAATGAATGTCATGTCGACTCCACAGATGGTTCAGGTTAGCAAGTGCTAAACGAGACTTACGTATATGCACGGGAACCTCATCCTACATCCGATTTCCGGGGGAAATGCAGCTGCCAGATAACAGAACTAGTCTATCTGGTATACATTCTCCCCAGGCACTGAGAGGTTTGACTTTGGACCAACTCAGTCCTGCAGCAGTATCTTGCACTTGGCAGGTGCAAAAAGCACACCGAACATTGCTGTGCAGTCCGTCAAGCTATCTGGAAGAGCTTGCAGCTTACCTGGATCTTAACTTGGAAGAACTACGTCATCTGCACACTCAAGATCTGCACACCAGTTTACCCGGTAAAGGCCCGGTGGCACTGTCCTCACCTGACAAAAGCAAGGTCTTCAAGACCGTCTAAACCACACAGTTTAAGAGAAAATGAGAATTAAGGAAATCTCAACGAATGCATTCTTTGTGGTGAACTCGGGTGAAAGATCATCGTAAACCCGAACTCGGCTTCGGCTATTCATGTTAAAGGCTTTTATGATGGGAGCGAATTTCTCTGGTACTCTCTTCAACAACAGACAGCGGCAAAGAACCGCGTGGTCGACTGATTCGAGAGCCGTTTTTGGCTTGAGGAAAAACGGAGATAGTGGGCCTGCGGAAAATGGGCCTGCGTTCTAAGATTTTTCGAAGAATGAAGATGTGACCAACATAACCTCGACCAGGTCTAAACCCAGCTTGATTCTGGTGAGAGCACTGTTCGCGAGCATTAGGTAAGCAGTGGAGAATAATACATGCAAACAATTTGGATGGGATACCTACCAGACTTATTCACCGCATTAAACCGAGTTTTTTCTACGGCATTAGCACCGCTAAGCCGCTGTATTTGTAAGTATAGTAACAGATAAGACATCACTTGACAAAATATACTTTTATCTACATTTTAATTTACACACACACTGCCCATCTTTTTGTAGGGTGAACAAGTATAACATACTGGACATTCTGAGAGAAATAATCGAATGAAATATCATCAAGCGTAGTGAAGGTCAAGTGGTATGCTTCGGACGATGAAAGTACGCGTACTAACACACACAAATTCCTCTGAAAGCTTTTCTAATCAGTTCAGAGAGAATATTTTATGGTATATTTCCCTTGAGGATCTGCATGAAGCAGACCAAAATAAAATGCTACTGTTAGTTTAATGCAGCAGATCCTGAAATACTGACTACAACGTGATAGGTTGGAAATTTCCGTGATATATATATATATATATATATATATATATATATATATATATATAAAGATGCGCGCTGCGATTTATAAAGTAAGATAAAATAGAACCGTTATACTGTCTTGCTAGGATATTTTTTAGAAGACTAACTGAGCAGGACAATATTCTGCAGTGAAACAAATGAGTATTGAGGTTTACTCTTCATTAGCTAGTTAGTTAAATTATTATCCCATTGGTGTTTCATGTCTGATATGATAGAACAATTAGGGCATGAATGCACAGACGTTCTTCAAACTGCCACTTTGAGGTTTTCAGAACTGTTATCAATCTTATGATTCACTCTTCCTGTAGCCCAGTTCGACTGACAGAGTTTTGTTCGTTTACCGCCCTGCCCAACATTTGAACTTGTCAGAAGAAGGTGAATCACCTGATGTAGCACCGGATTAAATAACATCCATCTAGAAGTTTGCTTGAATTATATTCCAAAAGACCTGCAGAGGTTTCTAAAGAGACTTTGGCTGTTTGGTGACTGACGGTTTTTACACACAGGACATGAAGTGGAGTCCGTAAAATCTTACTTCTATTATAGCTCTCTTTCGGTATTTCCACCAAAAGTCACAATGGCAATGACCAACGGTGATCACATATGTGCCATCCTGAGGTGTCATCTAAATTTAGCGCAGAAAAATACTGTACTAACTAGGGAAACTGCTCATAACTGCATGATTACGAAAGATGCAGACGGTTCTTTGTTCAAAAATTGTGGTATTCATGAGATGAAAGTTGGTAGAGATGAGCTGTGTTGTATCAATAGTAATACATCATGTGAAACACGATACAACTAGCAAACTGATTTACATTTCGGACCCCTTTACACTTCTATAAAATGATTATGACATTATACGGAAGTAATTATGGCGCACTAACCCGAATGGCGTTTGCCGGGTGCTTCTGTCACCAACTAATTTTAAATTCAATGTCCGGATCCGATAGAGTTGACTTTTCAACTGGTGCTAGACTCATAACTATGCAAGTTACCTTCATTTTATTAAGAGGACAATTTCGATTGCTTGGCTTCAAGATTATTGTGCGTCAAGTATACCAAATCTGTTATAGAAACGAAATATCTAGAATTGGTTTTTCAAAAGAAATGACATTTAAAACAGGCTTTAGTCAATGGAGCATTTGCTGACTTATTTTCGACAGACCACCGAAATTCTGCTCCAAGATTTTGTTTAAATCCTCGGCCGATAATTATCTGGAATTAAAGCTCTCACCAAGAAAATCACCAGTTACCCATTTCTCATTCCTCAAGGTTTTTCATCGCGAAAGATGGTCGAATCTATTTGGGTCATGCAAAACTTGACCGAGAAAAATACCCGATGTACGAGTTAATGGTTCGAGCCGAAGATCACGGAGTTCCGCGTCTTTCGTCCACTTCTGTGGTGAAAATCCACATTTTGGATGTGAATGATAACGCGCCCCGATTTGTTTTCCCCTCGCCTAATAACAATACCATCTACGTGGCGCGATCGGCCCAGTAAGTCTAAAAAAAATTCATTTACGTTTATTTAGTAACACCATCCGTCTGGTACTTACTTAACCCGGGTCTGAGAATCTGTATCTGCCGCCGCTCTTTGAACGAGAATCTGGTAATCACCTTTGACATTTGAAACTGAGAGGGAGCATCTAAACTAGATCTGTTTTCGATGAAAACTATCGAAATACATGAAATCTACGTCGTGTGATTAGCATAACTGAGTTTATAAGAGTTTGAGGTTGTTCAGGTATGCTTTAAATTAATTTTGACTCTCGAGTTCAACTAGCGCTGAACATTATGGCCATTATTGACTAGAGGAAAGGTGGTAGCAGTTAAATACTACCATATAAAAGCCGCAGAGTTTTATGATTCTGATCCGAAAAGCTGTTTATGCTCCACTGCATATATCCTAGCATTTGGTTCAAAATTTTCACTTCTAATCCATTATGATTGTATGCAAGGCAGTACCTTGACAGGCGTGTGCTCCTAACATTGATTTTTTAGACATAGAAGTCATGGGAATTTTTCTGTTCGAAATCTTTCTTTAGGTAAGCGCAAGTATCATCTGTCTTCTCAGGGCAAACACTGGGATCACGAAGTTAATGGGTCCATAATTTGAATTTTACATGGAAATGTTTGTGCTATTGAGAAACGGATTTGTATGACACCGTCTGAGGTGGGTGAACACCTATGAGCCAATTGAGGCAATGTAAAAAAAGCGGCGTGTACCAGTTCGAATTTGCGTCAGTCTGTCTTACCTTTAGATGAATCTTATTTAAACTTAATTCAACTCCAATTGAAGCCATTAATCATTCCCTTGTCAAGAGTTAAAAACGTGACTGCTTTTAGTGGCACTCTTTCACGTCTCTTGACCAAAAAATCCTTCTACCTTATCGTGTAAAAGAAATTGATGGTGCAGTAGCTTGTCCAGAGAGAAGGGTCACATGGTTTGATAGTTTGAATGCAGCAGAGACAATGCTTTGCTCTGCAAAACGACCGAACGGTGCCTTTTTTAGGATCCAAATTGGAGATCGAAGCTACTTCATGACTAGAGGACGAAAGACTAAGGACCGATCAGAGTGACAAGATCAATGCATTGTCTAGTAAAGTAAATTGTGAAAACAACGACAGCCCCTGGAATTCATGGACGAACTTCTGACGCGGGTCATAATGAAGCCCATCATTTTTTGTGTTTGATTGGATTTTGTCATTTTTCTATGACATCCATTAGGACACTGAACTGTCAAGATATAATTGGGCAACATCAGAACCACTTTTTTATTGCCTTATTTTCCCCCCTGCACGACAGACCTGGAACCGTGGTAGCTCAGTTGCATGCGATCGATGAGGATCTTTATGAGAACGGAAGAGTCAGCTATGAGCTACAAGAGGATCGTACGGTGGCTGCTGCCAGTCTGTTCTCACTGGATTCAAGAACAGGCCAGTTGAGACTGCGAAAACTGATAGATCGGCTAGAACCTCTGACAAACAATCCACACAGAATGAAAAGTCATACTACCCAAAACAATTCAGTCACCGAGAGAAACAACTGGAATCACTCTCAGTTAGGTGCTGAAGGTCTAGCGGGTACTATTGCTCCCGTACCGTCTGCATACAGTTTGTTCGTGAATGTGAGTCTGTGAGTTCTTCTTGGCTAAAATTGTTTTACCATCACTGTCCGCGCAGCATTGCTCACAACGGTAAAAAATAATAATAAGTAACTTTGATTTCCTAGGCAGAAGGATGGACACATCCAGTGTGCTTGCTGGATAGCAATATTAATTGCACTGGCTTCTTGCAAAACTGTTGCTAAGATTTACAGCTGACTTTCGTCTGTGCGATAAAGCTCCGATTTTGGACAGTGTTGAAGTGCTCCAGACACTAAGGTTTAATGGAAATTCGGAACCAAAAGTAGGCCACTGATCTGGTTGAGCTTCACGTGGTTGAATCGCATGTGATTTGTTCATCCACCAATTGGAATCAACTGACTAGTAACACGTGCGTAGCTTTGCGATCAAGTTGAGTTAAACTGTTTGCAATCTACCGATAGGCTTCGAAGTGGCTTCTTAGCTTGGCTGGTAGAGCTCTTGTGCTACTGAAGAGTGAGTGCTGTTAATGAGTGGTGTGAGGTGAATAAGTGGATTGGATTTGAAATCTTTTAAAAAAGTGTTATTCTTCCTGTCTGCGGTTAACTGCATTTACCAATATGATGATCAGACATGCTCAGCGATAGTGGTAGAATTTCCTCGTCACTGAAGAAGCAGTTTGTTATCCACGCTCGCACGTGCCCAATTTTTTCGGCTACTAATTTCTTCTGTATCATTCCCGATAGTGGGAGATCTGAGCTGATAACTTGTCATGCAATATCAATACTCAAATCGCCACTGAAAACCCTGGAAGTAAGGCAAATATTTGTTGGAAATCATCAGTTGTGCTGTGCATATCCACCTGGTCTGAACTGGGGTTGGAATCAATGATGTAAGACTACGAGTCACACTTGTCACCACCAGCCTACTTAAAAAGCTTCGCCACAGTTGGGTTCCTGTCAAATTTGTTTCCAAAGCGGACCATAAAGCACCGGTTTGACTGAGGTCACTCCCCACGGGGTTATACAATGAAACAGAACCTGTACCGGCATCATCTGGATGGCGACTGTGGACAAAATGGAGGATAAAAGCTGATCGAGTAATATTGGGGCATATTACTGGGATCTGACACATAAAGATTAACTGGTTAAACCATTAAAATCAAGAGAGTTCGATAATCAAGGAGTTTGTTAGCAGGGGAAGAACTTTTCATTGATTAGAAGATATAATGTTTCACATGCGAGATCTGGAAGGGAAAGAAATCGCAAACCAGCTTGTGTTCCGGTACTTTTTTAACCCTCCATTTAGGACATAGCATGTGACCCAGATGAACAGCAACAAGATAGGTATGCTTTTCGTCAACCACTGTCTGAAGCAGAGATTGAGGCTTGCCTGTTGTATGTGGAAGAAATAACCGCAACCGGACTAACCTAATGTGGTCAGGTGGACAAGTTGTCTTTGTTTGAGCGCCATCATAGAGATTCATAAGATAAATCATGAATATGATTGCCCACAACTCCATCCCACCTGTATATCCAAAGTATACGACACAAACAATCAACTTTCTTTTGTCCCTGTTTACATTTCCCAAAGAGGCTTCACGTTGAAGCACTTGAACCAAGCTTTGTAGGTATGCCGTAATGTTTTAAAGATTAGATTAAGATTGTTTCAATCATTAGTGCACGTTTTAGTCGTAGCAAATAACAATATTTGCGAAAAATCTCCAGAGCTAATCCTTCCCTAAAATGATTCAATGAATATATTCCTCTCACTATATTCGAACCCTATTTGCAAAAATGTCACATGTATTCACAAAGAATGGCTCCCATTTATGAATACGGGTTAGCAAAAAAAGAACAAAACACTTATCGACGGTACAGTTATACGATTGAGTGACTACTGAAAGCGCTTGTGCTAAAACTGTAGTCAGTAGAGTTGCGCCAGGTTCTCACACAAGGGTTGCATAAACGACTACGAAAATGATAGAGCCATAAAATCAAATACTTGTTTCAAGTTAGAGTGCAGTTACCACAATTTTTCCTCAAAATGCAAACCACGAATGAAGAATTCCTACTAACTTCATCGGAGTTGGAGGTACGTCGAAATTTGGAAGGCTTTGTAGCCTGGGACAAGCCGAAGGAGAAATCAGAAATGAGTTCCAAAATGATGGGATTTTTTGCACAAGTATATTTTCTGCAAAATTCGTGCAAAGATTTCTTTTTTCTGTAATTGGGGTTGACCGGTAATTTATCGAGTGGAACTGAAAACATTGACAATTGATTTTACGAAACAGCTCTTCAGCTGTTGTTTTAATGATCGGGGGAGATTACAAGAACCTTCTCAAGCAAGATTTACCAAACAAATCAGTAGAGAACTGACTGCACTTTGTCGGAATTTTTTGAGCATAAGACGTATGAGAGAATGCAGTTTATTAACACAAAAGATGATGCGCCACGACCATTGGAGGCTGTTTTCTATTTACATTCCCAAGGTTTTACGAGTACACTGTGTAAGAAGCTTTTGAAATGGTCTTAATACCCGTAAGGCAAATTAGATCGAGAGTAATGATAGAATCCGAACAGTTTTGTGGCTAATTAGTTGTATTGTTGACTGTATTTATAATCATAAGATCTAAAGCCCAGTGCTTAAGACCAGGTTCTTTGGTAGTACCGTATCTTCTATGGCCCCTTTAATTAGTCTTTCGCGATCGAATGTCGTCCGTCACTGAACTCTTCATGATCAAGTGAACCCAATTATAAGCGCAGCAGAATCTACTTATAGGGGAATGAATCAATGTACAGCTATTCTTGAACGTAAATACAGACGCAGCAGATCGAAAAACCTATCGTCGCACAGATATTTTACTCAGCTATTTATGACTATGTGGTAACCTTGACTGCGCCTTGTAAGATCTCGGACTAATCTCAGATGTTGAATTGGTAAATTTAGAGTAAATTTCCTACCACCATAATCCCCAGGAAAACTACATTAGGGGTTATTTTTTGGGATGTCTTTTTTTAAGATATAAAGGTCGAAATTCAAGCATCCACAAAATTCTCCGTTTATTCAAATTCAATGTTCTTCTGAGATATTGTTATATGTTTTCAAATCCTGATTTCGAGCCAGAATTTCTCGCGACTTCATGTCTCGCAGAGCCACTGGCTCTGGAGCCCAGCAATGAAGCTTTCCTTAAAGAAACATTCATTGTTCTCGTAGCCTGCTCGTAGTGCATTGGTAACATAACAGTCAACGGTTTCATTCCATGAATTTTTTGTCCAGTTCACGACCTCCTCCGAACTGGGATTTACGATGTTTCCAGGCTGATTTCCCTCCGTTCTTTTTTTAAATATAGTCATTGGTTTCTGTGCACAAATAGTCCTTCAAAGGTTTGTTGGCTGCCATTTTAAGAGTCTGGACATATTCCTGCAGGGATCATTCTTCACTCTGCAAGAAAGTTTTCCATATCCCTTACACGGTGCGCTCTGACTAAATCCCAAATCAGTAGATCTCGTTGATCACCTCGCAAGACAAGAGGCTGCCACAATTCTACCCACTTTCTTGTAACTGTTTGTGTGTCCTAGACATTTTTGATTGCGAAAGAATAAATACAAGGAAAACATTTAATCTATTCATTCTTGCTCCGAGTAGTGACTGGAGATGGGGCTTTCCATCCATTCAGATACATCGCCAAAAGACAGTTAACACATACAACTTCGTAATCAGCGGACAGAAAATGAATTAATGAGGCCCCCTTCTGATCAGCTGTAGTTTGAAATACCAGCCCATAAACATTGTGGTTTCATCCGTAGCAATCATGTTGGAGAGGCGTTATTTATAAAAGTCTACTATACCAACGAAGTACTTCAAAGCAAGTACACTCATAACAACTTCATCATCTTCCTGCTGGAACAGCCTTGTCGATCTACTTAGAAACTTTTTGCGTGGCCGAAGGAAGCCATCCGGTCAGTGTTGTGATGCGTTGAGTTCTTTTGGACTTGTTTCGAAATGTGACGTCATTGTAAGAGCAAATGCTTGAATATCAGCCGAGCGCATACTCGAAGTCATTGCTTTCTTCTGAGCTTTCCATTGACAGGCCATATCTTTAAGTTCAGAAACCAGTGGCGGCTAACCTGATCCACACCTGCCCCTCGTAGCATTTCCTTCTTTCACCAGCTGACTAAGGTTAGCTTATTGTGTTCTCGACTTCCGGACCTTTCTGAGGTCAAGCTTGTTCACCTTGCAGAAAGTAGTCATATTCTTGCCCACAGGTCTTCATCAATTCTTTTGATTGTAATCGATGAATAGCTCTTCCTTTCTGCACTCATCTTGACTTGATAGGGAGCACGAAGCAAAGAAAACCTGCCAAAACGCTGAATTATAATTTACAAAATTCATCAACAAGTGCCTACTCATGGTGTCCGTGCTTCAACTGTTCATCCCGCGTAAGCAATTTACTGGTCCCGTCTGTAACAAGTTAGAGCTAACAGACGGTGAAAAAGCGCATTTCGTCTAGTAGAGGACTACAGATCACCTTCTGTTAGATCCATCTAATAACAAATGAGACCAGAAAATTGTTGATCCCAAGTAAACTTTCAGGTCTGGTGTACTTGGACAACGATACTATCAAAACGACTTAGTTGAGCCCTACTGCGTTCTTATGTACGGATAAATCGGTAAGCGAAATGGCATGTTCTTTGCTATCAAAGATTGACGTCTGATCAGGTTTCGAAGAATCAAACTGGAAATGCTCCCCAATCGCACTGTATCGACCAAGGTGAGCCCAAAATACTCGTCAGCGTGCTTCCGTCTTGTCGAATCACTCGATAGCTCTCAGTTTTAACTTGGGCTTCTTTTCGGAGTAGAGCTTATATTGAAGAACCCAGAAAAATCTAACTAGGGCTTACTATCGAGCTAGCCCTTATTATCGGGAAACATGGTCATTGCATTGTTTTTCGACATGAATTTCGTCGTTATCAGCATGGTATACAGAGCTCATCTTTCAGTATCATTTTTGCTTCACTGTCCATCGTATATCTAATTCCTTACTGGAGTCTACAACGACAATGATAATGGTAACATTTTGGGTGCGTGATTTTTTTCAAAATAGTTTCGTTTGATCCTTTGAAAGAAAAACCTTTTTTGCATAATCGGCTTTTTCCTTGGGTCGTAAAAACTCACACTTACATCAGATTGTATTTTTTGGCAATAAACCGAAGCTAGTCAAGCATGTTCATAGGCCACACGTAAAACACCTTGAAGACACAGCGACGAACGCTCTGGCGAGGAACACGATTTATGAATCTATTGCATGATATCAGACCATTTGAAGAATTCGTTAGGTGGTGAAACAATTTCATGCAGATAGAGTTTTTGCGCGACAGCTGTTAGATTTCAGTTATGGCGATCACACTCCCACAACCTGTAGCAAGAAATTGTTATCATTTGTTTTTCCCGCCTCGCCTAACTGATACCACGAGGCCGTGATAAATGTGACGTTATGGGAATCATCCGTTCAACTTAAAAAAATGTCCAGAAAAAATAGACCTAGACTAACCGGCCGGGGACTGGAACAGTGTATGTGGTGAGTGTATAATCGGACTTACCGTAAGGCATTGCGAACCAACCCGGATGGTGTGCCCCATCTGTGACTCTCAATCGCAAACCTCAAGTTTAAATCGGCGGATATGGAGGGCTGATGAGTCCTAACGGAGATGAAACAATTGTGGAGCTTTGTTCCGTAGTGTTTCATGGTTAAGTGAGCATGATAAACCATTAGTTAAAGTAATAATCTTTGTTTCTGTTTGGAGATTCACTTGATAAAGCGAGAATTCCTCTTACTGAATGGTTTCTGATGAAGCTTGATTGAAACTTGGTGTTTGTAACATTTTTACTGATAGCAGATTTTGTAGCTTTTAGTAACAGAAATAAGCCACTCATCCTATGCCGATAACTTTCTGTTGCTCCAAGTGATCATTTTTACTCTGGGTAAGCAGTCTGAAATATGATCACTATTTTTCAGCCCGTCAGCTGTCTTCGCTGCCAGAAAGTTAGCTGATATACAAATATAGAAAATTTGCTTACCTGAAACACAGTCCATTTCATAATTCCAATGTCAAACAGCTATATGATGCTTCTGATAACGGTACCAATTTTGATTCTAGGGGTTATATAAATAACCTAAAATGGAAGTAAATGCACTCTTACAAATTGACGGTAGAGCGATACTAGGTTCACCGCACAGAACGTCGCATCATTTTTCCCCATTTTGACAATCAGACAGAAATCGTGATGTTTCTAAAACCTTGATGAGATCAACAAACGTGATATTAGTAGTGATCTGTGCAGTATAGATGACAGAATTTCTTGCTGTGTGAATGTGCTAGCCGGAGACCCAAGCGGAGAGAAAGTTCCCTCGTGTTTTCTAAATGGCTGGGGGCAAATCACATCGTTTGGAATGAAGCCATCCGAATAAATCGATTCTATGTGCACGTTAACGATTGGCTATGTGGGTGAAGGTCATACGATTTTTGGACACCGAAAAAGTTTGGGACAGGTTACGGATGCTAACATTCTACACTCAGTAACATATTATGACGAAAAAGGCGCTCATCATATTAATGATATAACCGCTCATGATGTAGCATAGAGTGACTGACGAAGCCAATGTACGTAGAACATACGCTCCTTTTTCTAGGTTTTATTGATTCAACACTTTAGTGATGGTTTCCCCGAGATACATTGTTATTTCTCACTTGGAACTACCAGTCCTGGAGAAAGCTTCACCACCAATATGGTAACATCAAAAATCTGATTCTTTATGTTGAAATCCATTAATAGCGACGGTATTTGAACGCTCGTGTAGACGCCTCTCTGCTACACTTGATTACAGCGTGTGTTGTACCAGCTGAGTAGTTTGTTCAAATAAACGGCAGGATCGATTTGCGAAATACCCAAGGCTCTTTGGCATGGCCTCGTTGATCAGCTAGTAGAGCTGACAATAAAAAGGGTATTGTCCGTGCGAGGCTTCGGATCCTACCAGAGCTATCGGCTTTGATGTTTTTGAACCCCATGAGCATTTGTCAGATCTGCCATGTTTGTATCCGTATGAAAAGTGACATGATCATTCAAGGGACGTGCAGCAAAAGTAACGAGTGTCAACGAGCAACAGATTCTTCACAAAGAGTTGAACGGTTAGCCGCACCAGTTTGATCTTTGATCCGAAAAAACGTCCAGAGATCTGCCTCTTAGAGAAACTTTGTTAGTGGTACACCCGTGGAAAGTGAATGAAAGGATTTGGATAGCCTACTATAGAGCGGAAATTAGTGTGCATTACGAAATTATGTTTAACAACGTATCCATATAATTAATTTAGATGCGACTAATCTCATAGTGTCCAAGCCAAGTCAACTACCAGTGTTGATACTCTTTTTCTGGCAAAAAACTCACATTTCATGTTACTTTTCAAGTAATTATCCATATTTTAGTCCCCAAGTGCTATACTTTTGTGACCGAAAAGATCATAAAAACAAATTATGGAAAACTAGCTTAATACTTTTGCGCGATGACCAAATTTAAGTGCTGAACATTTATATACCAGCAGGACATCCTTTTGAAAAACGCTTTTCATTGAATTCGGGAGACAAATGTTTCCAAGCGAAATCATGGATTTTGAATGGGAATACAGCAGGAAAATTCAGCAACCCGCGCCGATCCTTACTCTAAATTAGTTCACCTTGAATGACAAGCGGACAAACAAAATAGCGGATCTGCGGAAATAATCGTGACATTCGCGATCAGGCAAGCGCGTAATTTGGACCACGAGAAATCTACAACTTGTTGGCTGTCATTGCAGCGTGAGCTGAGCATGTCTGCTTCTCTGCCTCTACTTATGCGTGCATTGAAATCGCCTAAGAGATTCAGTGTTTACTGTTTATATATGGAACCTCCACTTTGGACAAAGTAGCCGATCCTGTTGGACAAATGATCCTGCTTCTCAGTGTACTAACTGATGAATACGATTTTGAAATTTACCACGAGGATGACGGTGAAGATGGTTTTCTAAAAAATCATTTACGTTATTGTGTTCATAGTAACAAGCTTCCATAAATATGATTAGGTGTGGAATAGTTGGTGGTTTATATATATATATATATATATATATATATATATATATATATATATATATTATCTGCAAGTAACATGCAAGCTAAAGGAGCTGGTGATTGCCATTGTGAAATTGTTTGCTTGGAAACAGAAGATGAAGTGAATTATTCCTACAAATGACAAAAGTGCGATAAAAGATTACACTCCAAAATCACGACCCTGTTTCAACCGATTTCAGCAATAACCTAGGATAAAAATAGGTCTTCAAAGTAACTGGATCTTACAGTTTTCAGTTATCCGTTGAAAATTAAACAAAACTGGGTTTCGTGCATCAGTTACTCTACACTATGAAGAATACCATTATCTTCCTTAGGCTACAAAGGAACCTTCCCTTCAATGCCTTTTGTTTATATAACTCTTCAACTGACAATCCCTTTTTCTTTCCCAAAATCTCAACTTGAAGCCTGCTTTTTACACTGTGCTTCACTGATGGGAGCTAATAGAATGGCTTCAAAACATTCATTGGGAGACGGAGTGATTTTTCCAAGATGAAGCAGGGGTGAAATCTCCTGAGAACGAGTGACGAGTTAAAGCTGAGCTATAGAAATATGCCAAGTGCTGTGATAAGGCCACGAAGGCTGCAAATGGAAAGCACCTTAGATTGGTGTACAGCTCTTTATCTTCCAATAAAATCGCTTATTCTATACGAAATATCGGATGTAAAAGTTGGTTTCGTACATCAGTTCTTGACGTCAAAATTTACTTGGCGTAGGAATGCCAGACATCCATCAGTTGAGAAATTTTCGTATAACGTCTTATGGTGTACCTTAGATAGAAGATAACGTTTTACTAGACAGCACAAGGGGAGAGAACTGATAATGAGTCTAACTGCATGATTTTTGTCGCAGTAGTGCAAAAAATACCTGAATTGGTGTGCTTACGGTGAAAATGTCAAAAATGCGGTAAATTTAAATTCGGGCAGTTTTTCAAAAATGCAATTCATTAGGAATGTTCTATCAGCGGAAAGATTTACAACATTATAAGGTTGGTATCAGTGAAGGAGGATAAGTTTCAAAAGTCACATCACACCGGTTATCACTTATCCTGCTGCATTGATCTTCTGTGGAGAATGAACTAGAAAACGTCAATCAGTGTCACAGTCGAGAGTAACTCATCTGGATCCTACCGTATTTATTGATAGTTTTATCATATACTTGAATTCAGACAGCACTGGTCTACAAAATAGTCGTTTCTATTTTCATATCTGAATGCAGTTTTCCAATTTCGCGTTATTGCCACCTGACTGTTTTGCGAACGACTTCAAGTTCTTCGACGTGGAGTCCAGACGGCCCATCCTAATTCTCTGATATTCGTACGTGATTTAACCTCTAAGCTCTTGTAAATTTATTCGAACACGCTCGAAAGGTTTTTACACGAGATCCCTGCCAACTTTGAGACCACTCTTTCTGTACAGTGCCTTGTACTTTTAATGGATTTCCTAGACCATATGATGCAAAACCGGTTTAGTATATAAGTTTGGTCATTCACTGAGATACTGAACTGTATGCTTTTATTCAAACAGCCATGAGGTATGATTTACAAAGCACCGGAGAGCTTGGTAAATAGTGCGTAATTCATCGAGGATATATTACACCGGAATCGTTTTAGATAAACGTCCAGCCCGTATCAATATATCGTCACTTTTTGTCAAAGAGAATCACTTCTGACAAGCCAGAACCAGCTTATTTAATAACACTATGTAAATAAGCATCAAAGCCTCACTTTTGGTGAGTTTACCTTGTTTGTCTGAGCTGAGGTTGATCCGAATAATCCCGAACTCATCAGAATCGAGTATATTTTCTAGGGTAACGTATTAGGCGATCCGGTAATTTTACATAGCTTATTGATGGCCCGAGGAGCCTGAATAATTTTCATAACGGAAAGTCCACTTGCAAGTCCACACCCCAAGTCGGAATTGAACTGACAACCCTCTGCTTACCGGGTGGTTACTCGACCAGCTGGGCTGTTGTGGTCCAGGGCAAATCAAACGTGACCAACATAAATGGCTGCTCCTAGCGCCATAGAGGAATTCTAAAAAAAATATGAAAATGTTCTTTCAGTTTCTTTCGGCCCTGAGTTGCTCGCCTCTTTGGAAATCAACCTACGAGGCTAATCAGGCAAATGAAAACCAGGAGGGTTGTGGTGTACCATTGCAATGGTGGTTGCGTATTGCTAAAGATCCACGTGTGTAAAAGGGAAGTGCATTTTCCACTACTGCAATTCCACAAGTCAGTACTCGATTTTCTCCCCTTGAAACTGAAAAAATTCACTCTTCGCAATTTTCGATGGTTCTTTCAAACCAGAGACCTATGTGCTTTCTGTGCAAATGCGCTTACCTGCTTTTGATTTCATATTAGCGAGGTTAAGTTACCACTTAGATGTCGAATCTACCATGATCTGCTTTGGTCAAAACCGGTCCTCGAATTCTGATCGTTTTTTAAAAATATTTCAAATTTGTCTGGTGAATTCGTTGATAAATTACATCTTAAATAAATGGATAACTACTGTGAATTTTAGGGTATTATCGTAGCTCAAATGAGCTGCAGAAACACGAACAATATTTGTATCATGGAATATCTGCTTCTAAGTTTCGTATAAATATTACCTGGAAATTGTAGTCTTGCCGTCCTATTGTGTATCATATTTTGCCAACTAACCTTTCAGTGCCCACCATTTATTTCCATAAAATAAGATTTGTACCAGCTTCGAATAATGTTATTGACGAGATATGAAAAATCACTAGTGTTATCCTTGTTCTAGTATTTAAGGCATTGACTTTACTACTGTTGAATGATAAACCAAAAGTTGATTTTATAAATCTTTCATAGAATTACTTTAAGGTGAATGATATTTGAACATATCTTCTGGAATTCGTTTTAGTAAATTAAGGGAAGTTCAAATATGGGATATATGTATCTTTGTAAAGTATTCGGGCTGGATTTAATTTCGGCACACCTGCATATTGAGCATAAATATGGTCTTAGTAAAATCGCTGTAATTATTATTATCTATCAAGATGTGTGGGTGGGTGTTTACCGTTGCTTTAGTTCATTAAAGTACGATCTTCGACACTTGATGAAATTGATATCCATTCAATAATGCAGTACTGTAACTGGCAATAAATGGTGCATTTCTTTGAAATTAATTTAAGCCTCTTCGTTGAACAGTTATTTGTCTGTTCTTTCCCAATAACCTGCACTGTGCAATTGAACCAGGCGTACGACGGAGGCAACCCACGACTGAAAACATCTACCATCCTCCGAGTTTTGTTCACTCCACCTTTTTATCCACCTATGAGCATGGATTCCCACGGACATTTGGATGGCCGTACTGGGTCCACGAAAGGAATTCTGCTTGAAAATAACCGAACTCGAAGAGTCGCAAATGGTCGCGAAATACGAAAAACGGTGTGGTTTGGCAGTGGTTTCTTAGTTGGAGATGACGATATGACGGGAATCGGTATTCTGTTGGGACTGGTGATAGCTGTTGGACTGTTTGTTTGTTTTGTGCTTCTAGTTGCTACCATTCTTTTGCGTCAAGCCCATCACTTACGTCGGAGACGCCGCCTGATGAACACTGCAGCCAGTTCGCCGAAATTAACCGAGACACGGTCTGACTCGGTACCGTCTAGTCTACCGAAGCTGGCTCCCCCACTAGTGGGACAGCTAGTGGATGCGCAGATGTACACACCATTTGTCAGCCTGTATCACCCTGATACTGGGCAGGCTTTCTTGTCAGTGCCTAGAACCGGCTGGAACGAACCGGTAACAGTTGATCAAAATTCCATGTAATGTTACCAATTTCATCACGTCCCCCTACTCCCTTACTTCTGCACTTTCACCCTCGATACTCATTCACACTATCTTGGCATTGTATCTTTCTTCTTTCAGTGCTCTCCTTTGATCTAAATTCGTCTTTGTTCAGCCCTTGCCTAGCAATGGGCCGTGCAACCTACCTTGTGTATTTTTGTACAGCTATTGTCACTGTTTTAACACTCCCTGATCCAAGTGCTCATGGATCGCTCATGCAAATGAATTTGTCAGGAAAAATAGCAGTTGAGGAAATGGTTCGTCCAGTCCAAACACTGGAAAATTGAAGCATTATCCAACGTAGCGACTTTTTACGACAGTGGAAGACATGCTGTTTTGTGTGCGCTACCACCATGGTCAGGAAACCTTTCGCTTTTGTCCGATGTTGTATCGTGGTCATTACCTCTGTTACGAAAGGTACTCACTTGAATTGCATTTACTTGGGATGAATGGGGACTAAATGACTAAACTAGATCGGTAATATTGGAAATGTGCACTATTTTAATCTTTTCCAAAGCAAAACAGAGGGTAACTCTGGAAATATAATACTATGCTTCCTGATGGCAACTAAGAGTGATTATTTGCTGACTGGCAGTGAAACCTCAAGGCGGGCGGATAATATAAACAAAACGTATCCGAACAACTGATTCCAATAAATACCAGTTAACCTTTTTGAGCTACGGGGATAATTCACAACCAACAGTCTTCCTGGAAAGTCAGATTTCCTTCTAATAAAAAACATCTTCAGTGTTCCATGCAGCATCAAATTGTCCTAATTGAAAATGTTTCAAGTACTTCCATCGTTACAGTGCTGTTTCTGTGTGGGGATAATTACGAAAAAAAGAATTTTGCTTCCGTATTAGTCCAGCGGGAAGTGAGTTTCTTCCCATGTTTCAGTACCAGATGTGGATGTGATATTATTACTGCATCACACTTTAAGCAGTATGACAAATATGTGAAAGGGAATGGTATATATCTTGATGAAAATGAGTTACAGGGAAATGTCGAAATTCGATTCCAGCAGAGTTCTCGTAACTGGTCGATCGTGCTCATGCAACGCGATAATAAAGGCCTCCAAGCAATAATACAGAGTAAGTGCGTTTACCGAAAGTGAGATTAAGTTCTTAATCACCATAAGATGTGGGTGGCTATGGAAAATCACATTAGTATGTGACCTTTAGAGTGTTCATAAGCTCGGTGAAATAAAAGCATACAACATGTGAATGGGCGTCAGTGGTTATAAGGTTGTAATCCATAGTGACCTATAAGGTGACGCAGTACTTTGCAGCCAGATACCAACTGATAGATTTTAACGTGTAAATGTTTGAAACCCGGTTAGCTCTGCAATGTTCATTACACATTATTAAAACTCCACTGACAAGAATGACTTAGACTTATTGCAGTACACGTCAACCAATGTATTCATTTTTGCGAACTCAAAGTCATTAAAATGCGTTTTTTTGAGCAGTTTTTCTCATGTGCTCTACTCGGTAAGCTGTCGTACCATCAGTAATATGGAGTAGACCGATAGCTGAAAGGAATTAAGATCCTATTTGCATATTTTCACCCTCGTCGGGAGCACCAAGCCGCTTGTGTGTAAAGCACTAGATAAAGCAGCCAAAGGTCTACATCCCTTTCGGCCAAAGTCAAATTTGCTGGAAAGTGGCCTTCTTGGATAAGGAGGAGAACATGGTTGTCGAAGTCGGATGTTTCGGTTTTTTGTACACCACATTTGGTTATCGCACTGCCTTTGCACGGAAAACTGAAAAAACCTTGATGTCTTTCCGAGAAATTTCCGTCCAAGAGATACATCCCTATGAGCTGCCGAATATCACCCTTCACCTCTTTACCAAAGTGATGTGGTTTGCAGGTTTTCAATAAACCATTGTTCAAGGTAACGAAGCAGAAACAAACATCAATCAACTTCTTTCATCCAACCTTGAACTAATGGTCATGCATACGCGAAAACAAAACATTCATCTGGTAAGCCCACCACTAGCAGCGACTGTCCCGTCAAACCACAATATAACGGTTCTCTTCAGACCTAGTTACGTAATGTTGTTTCGATCTTCTAAGCAGAAATATGGTCGGCACACAATAGAAAACGAACGGCCATTGATTGTGTTAGTTTCAGTTTGTCATAAAAGTGAACCCTGATCCGGGATGACGTTCATTTGGCAAGGATATTTTAGTTAAAAGGCAGTTCTTACAAATTAACAAATAATTTTATTCCGAAACACTTGCTTATGAGGCAGATTTCAACTGTCAGTATCACGTTACTTTTGTTGCTTCGCAAGTTATTTTAAAGATCAACCTTATGTTGCCCCTATCGTTCGCAAGCTGCTCAGAATTAAGGTGATGCAGAAAGTTGGCTCCCAAGAGTTCTGTTCATAGGTAAGCCATTTGACCGAATAAGAAACATTTTATTCACTCTTTGATGGAGGCACTTTTCCCTTTAATCCTCTTGGCTTCCTCAATAGGTACAAACAGATTATGCAACCAGGCTTGGGGCGAAGATGGATGTTATTTTTATAATTATAAAAATCACCTTAAAATTGGTAAAATATGGGCGTTGAAACTGTGATAAACATGGGGGAAACTAACCGAAAGGCTGCGTGTAACCTTACTTGGTGGTGAATAGAAGAATCGAACTGACTCAAACTAGCTTACTGTTACCAAAACAAGCTATTCCATTGATCCACTTTTTCTAAGCCCCCGTAGTATAGCTTCCAACTCTTCAGAACAAGTGCTTCCTGCTATAGTGATAACTATTCAGACAAAGTTCCGTTTGCTTTCTGGCAAGACCAAACTAGAGAAGCAGATATACCTGAGAACCAATATCTGTCTGAATAATCTTCCTTAAAAAGCAGTCATACTATTGTAATTCGCAACTCTACTCCCATTAAACCATTGGTAGAATGCATGTTTATCGTCATGGTTGAAAGAAGAAATCGTAACAAATAGGATAGGATAGGTTTTCTTTGCTTCCTTTTTTATTATTAACAAACTAAATTAGCAGAAGTATCAGGTGCTTATAAAACCATATCATCCTCAACTCGTGTTTTGAATGTTACTTTGGATGAATTCGGTTTGGCTATTGGACGTTTGCACTGGGCCGCCACGTAGCCTTCGAGGTGGTCGATCCCCTGAGAATAAAAGTAGTGTGCAGATGGAACTGGCCTTCCAGTGCAGGTTATTCTCCGATACTGGCCATGGTTTACAGAATTTCGCCATCTGGTGGGGACATCTAAACTGGACTAGTTCCCAACCTGTAGTCATCAAGCTAGAGCCCGACAGCAGAATATTCACCTCTCGAAGTGCATGAACCATCTACTTGACTTAACTTGAATTGATTGTTTACGTCGTCAGTTATGTATTAGTGATAAGCCTGTCAATTTTGAATTCAAACCACAGATGAACTACATTATACCACTGAATCATCTGAAGTAGAATTAGTCGATTTTAGAGGACACCTTGAACAAACAGAAGTATTTTTTCAAGTGCTTTCTAGAGGGACCAGAAGTAGGACAGTGACACTGAAAATTAAACGGCATTTACCTATCTGGAAGGCAAACTGCTCGAAGGTGCGGAAAACTATCAACAGCAGATTGATTCCTCTGCAGGGCGATGAAACAATTAGGAAGCATAAGTAAGTGGCTTTTTTGACTGCATTACTTCACCGTAATCCCTCACGATCTTACTAGCGTACACCACATTGCCACTGTAATACAAATAACAGAGACGTCTTTACTGAAATTATCATATGCAGTCAACTCGATAGGTTATTATAAGTTACTAACGGCTCCTTCCGTTCGATATTCCTCAGGCTCATATTTACTCAAGGAAGCAGCCGAAATTCAGAATCCTACCTGTCGGTAACTCCAAGCGGAGGAACAGACCTACATTCTTCATGTTTATATTCATGTGAATTTAAGCCACACAGAAAATTAACCTAATGCTCATCTGCGTCGTGAGTTTTCTTTCATTCAGTCACAATTCCATTTTTCTTAGATTTATCCACCACTGTATTCGGCTCGAGTGAATAGTTTTCATATTCAGCGTTTTCCGCTCATCGTGAGTATGAAGTGTTATTTTTCTTGGTGTCATTCTAGAGAACTTTTGCAAATAACCTTCATTAAAAAGCTAGAATAGTAGGACTATTTGAACATGCCCCACATAGGAACTTCTTCTCATGCCCATTATACTCTGGACCAGAGCAAATGGTTTTATGGTAGCAGAGGGAAGACGTAAGTCTAGAGATCCAAGAGTTTCTTTTATTCTTGTCTACTAGATAAAGGACCAGGCTTTATGGTCATGCGAAGTACGTGCAGAAGATGAAAGATATATGCTATCTGATACACAACCTTTTAAACAGGACACTACTCCGGATAACAATATAACAATAGGGAAGGAGATATATAAGAGAACTACAAAGTCTGCTCTTACATGGATTCATATCAGAAACTGAAACCATTTTGGGCTCAGACACCTTATTTCAGAGAGTCGTCAAAAGTTCACGTCTGAAGTTCTTTTGTGGTCCATATGGTTCATGCAAAACTCAGCATATCACAAATTCTCGAACTGGCATGTTGACTTCCTTGCTTCCATTCGGAAAGACCTAAAATTGTTCCGTCTCCGGGGCTCGTGTAAACCTGAAGACATATTAGGGGAAATTTTAGTGAATTCTGATAAAATTTACTCAGTTGATGGTAAGTCTCTTTCCACTAAAGTACCTCTTCGTGAGACTGTGTAATATTTATGAGATTTTATCTCTTCGCATAACTTTCACTTACCTGTTCCACTTGAATACACTGAGGATCTCAGTTTTTTTGCACAGAGAATATTTGTTTTAATTCTAAAGAAAAACCCTACAAACAGACTGAGGGTGTAACCATGGGAATTTATCTAGGTCTGACTTTAGCAGATGTATTCTTGGGAATCATCGGAAAACAACTCTGCGACAAAATTTCTCATTTTTTTTTCTACTATCAATATGTTAGTGAAGTTTTATTTTTTTAATGAGGAACATTATATTCCTTTCATCAGCATCCTAAACTCCATTCATCCTGATCATTCTTTTGCTCACGAAGAAGCACGTGCCAGTAGTCTACCGTTTTATTTATTCTAATGACCGTAAGTCCGAATAGAGCGGTGCAACGCAGTATGTATCGCAGAACAATTTGGGCGGTGGCTATTTACAATCTTATAGCTTTGCACCAATCGCCCACGAATGTGGATTAGTCCAAACTCTCTCCCTCTGTCACAGAGCGTACAAAATCTGCACCAAGGGTCAAGCGCAAAATGAAGAGGAGTTCATAAGAAAAACGCCAATGGTAATGGTTACCCCAAAAAGCTCATCGAACAACTCCGAAAGCTGAGCAGAGCATGCGAAAAACCAACTGCTGATGAGAAGGAATAATTTTTTATTGTTTTACCATTTAAAGATGACCAGGCGTTCAACCAAACAAATAGAAATCCTAATTCAGTCGTAAAGCTTTCATACACAGCGGAGTAATTTAGTCTGTTACAGACCACCAAACGGTCAAGCTTCAAAACCACTTCCACAGTCCTTCCGATCCAAATCTCTCAGATTTTGTCTATCAGTTCACTCAAAGCTTCGATGATGCACAAGTTGGCAGAGCGGATTGCTGCTCGGCTCAGCGAATGTCGGAACTCTTACCCATATGGCTGACAAAGTTAAAGACAACGCAATGTGACCGCAGAGAATGACGTCAGATCTCCGGCTTTTCCAAATGCAAAAAACTTAAATGTATCAGGTCACAGATTAGATCTGACCCATTCATTCACAGAGATGTTGTACAATCTCAAATCAAGCATTCAGCCAAGTGATGCTTGTCACGATGCATCATCCAGTGCTTTGTGCACAAAAATGGTTGTTACACAATGTTCGTTTGTCTTGACACTAACCGAACAGACCTCTCCCTTCTCCGTACAGAAAGCACTGTGATAGCCTTAAATCCAGCCAATTCAGCTGCATTATTTTTCTTGCTATGCGACATGTAAACTGAATTGTTTAACGTAGGTGGTAGACCAGAGTAAATGAAACGCTTGCATCTCACGACTTACGTCTTCGTTCCATTCTGATAAATTGGTTGAAGGGGGACCATGGTTTTACATTTTTGAAAGGTTTTAATTGCGATTACTTTAAACATGGTTGATAAAACTTTGTTTAATAGCTAAGGGAACTTCGGTTTTCCCCGATGGGGCTAGTCGGCCACTACTGACCGTTATGGCTTTCGCCCACAAAGCACCATTACTTTACTTCAGGGCCAGATGAAATACTGGTTTCAAGAGAGTCTCTATTTGAACTGGGAGCTACGACTGATCTCCAAACACCAGACTGAAGTTTGGCCCAAATGTCGTGCTCGAAAATAATCATTATACCGTCGCTGTTCATAAGTAAGGAGGTTGCACACCGAACGTTTTTGTTACTCCAAGAATAAACGCATTAGTTACAGAGTTGTCTTCGGGAAAGAAACCGCACCTCAGTGTGCGTGTTTGGATTTCGATCTGGTAATCTACAATTGGTCGTACATAACGTATTTCTACCAACGGAAGAAAGGATAAAAATCTCTGATTCATGAGATCCATGAACAAACACATCTCTAGAGCCCATATATCCATACATTAGTTCTGCGGGCTTTGTTTTTGGTAGCAGTTGTGAAAGAACCATAAAATACTAACCATGCTTTGCACAAAACCGTGGTCAAAAGTGATTCATTTTGACAACACGAAACCGAACGCTTCATTGAATTACTACGCAAAAACTTCATTGGCCCACCCACTTTGTTTGTACGTGTCGTCTGTCTTTGAACAATGTTTCACGCGACCATTTCCTGTGTGGAATTTATAACCACAAAATAGTGACCTTTGTTCCAGGCCAGAAAAACGAGGAAATCCAGCAGTAACTGCAAGCCACGCAAAACAGTGGAACAACGTTTTTGGGCGTGACAAACTAGAAATAAGAAGACACTACTTTTTCGTTTCATACATAGAATCTTAGTGGAGGTCAAAACTGTGTTAAATGGGTTGGGCTGGGTTGTGCCAGTAAAATGAAATCGCATGTCTCGCCAGCTCTGCAGTGGAGAAAATCAGTGAAGTTTGTACTAACTGAATTTATTTTCAACTGGTGTTACTCTCCCCGGACATGAAACATTCCACCCTTTCTCAAAGCTTTTGGATGAATGAACTGTTGATGTCGATGACGTACATATTTTGAATTGTACACTCGCTTTAGAACCACTCCAATGAACTCACAAATGGTCTACCGGTCATTCTTTCTCCATGTGGTTCAAATTCCATCGGCAGGGTTATTGTTTATCATATCACAAAATGATCTTCATCGTGTAGAAGCAGCTAGTGTAGTATCAGATGCAGACGACCTACATGGTTGATTGCTAGAACAGTTTATTATATGCGCAACACGAATTTTGGAAAACAAATCCCGCATCCTTTGTGGAAAACTGTAATTTTTAACTAATCACTGAATTTATTTGAATCAGTCATTCGAAGAAGGACTACGAAGTTAAAATCTTGAGCTGTTAACCGTTATCAAGCCCACAAGGCAAGCCAAGCCAAGTAAATGCTATATGAATTAAATGACTAATTTTCATCTGCAGCGTAACGGCTCGAAAGCAGAATTGATAAAATTTGAATATAAGTATGTGCAAGTAATACTCTTACCATAGCCTACTTCTCAGCAGGTTGGTGATATTGTTTCAGATAAAACAGGACCTAGAAGAATACAAGGGATTTGCGAGCATTGGTGCGTAGGCAGACACATGTTTATAAAGAATCAGCGGAAGGAGTTCAGATATACTTATTTAAGGTAGAATCAAGGAGGCTCACCTATTCACCACTATATTCCATGATGATCTATCGATGTAGTGATTACAAATTTATACGGGTGGGTGAAGACTGGACAAAAGTACGCGAAGTGGTTTTAATCGACATGATGACCTGGAAGGGGGGATTTCAGCGTTAGAAGGATTCCCATTCAGTTGTATTCTTACCGGGGCATAAAAGCAACTGAATGGGTTATAGTAACACAGAGAGTCCTATCTTCGCGGGTTGTAATTTTATGTGGACATATATTCAGATCAGTGTTGTTAAGCGACAACCATTCCATCGGCCGACATCTCCGTAAATAAATATTTTACGTTTCCGGAACTCATTTTGCTTTATTTTTGCAAGGTTTGCAAGTGTTTTTCTCAAGTAGTTCATTCATTCCCGGAGTTTTGTGGATTCGCACAAGTTGAGCATGCAGGTCTACCCAGATGGCTTCACTCTGCTTCACTGTTATACCCCTTAGAGATTGAACTGTAGGTGCTTCCAGGTAGAGTGGTTATAAAATGAAAGATTTGGAGAGTGGACGAATGGTATGACCAAGTTTGAGGGCCTTTCCAAACAGTATGCAGAGAAACGAGTATTTCAACTTATCTATTCTCTCTGATCTTTACTGAATCCATTTTCCAGTTTATCTGTTCCGTGCGTCTATTTGTACTATGGTTTCATGTGCCGAATCTGCCAAGTTTAACGTTGTAAACTGCAGAAAATAGCAACTCTATATCCCTGTTCTCTATGTGCATATGCCAACAGGATTACAAGGACCTAATGCATTGTGAGTGCTATTGGTTACTGAAATAAACATCATCACAGAAAAAATCATGTCATTTTTATAAGCCTTGTTATATTTTGTAGTTTGAAACTGAAAGAATTTCCTCGCTCTTTCGATCTGAGTTGTAAACTAATGAATTACAACATTCCCAAGCTATAAAGTGATTTCAGAAACTTTATTTTACAAAACCTATATTGTTTTGTGTCCCTCCGAGTTTGGCCGAGGCAACATATCTCGTCCGTAAGTTACCTACCACAGTGCTCAGTGCAACCAGAACTTCGTTAGCCGACTGTCCTTTTTTGTCATGTGTAAGTGTTGTCCAATGTTCTAGTGTGTCTACAGCTTGCAGCAATTAACCAGACTTTTACCCAGCATTCGAGGTTGTGACTGGGGGTAAACGAGAACACCTTTCAGTCACGGGCGATCACGCAGCAACCGGATGAGAAGAACTTCATCCTTTGGAATTATGTTGCAAATGGCTTGAACACATACCCCCCCCCCTCCCCCCACTGCCGGAACTGATCAGAAGTGAACAAAATTCTGTATACTGCGAAACTACCTGGGGATAAACTTTGACGGATATCGGAATATGGGCGTTTGTTAAACTAATTTGGAAGGCTGTGGCAGTCGTATATTCAGAAGGGGCCAAGCAAAGGCAAGAAATCCTTGTGTGTTTACAGCACTGGCAGAATTTTGAAAGCATAAATTAAAAATATCCTGAAAATTTATCGGAAAATAAAGCGAGTTGACACACCATATCACGATTTCCGGATTAGGATGAATTAACGAAAAGGTTATTTTAATGCAGTTAATTAGTTCTTACGAATATTTTCCAAGAACTACACCCGCCTAACTATGTGTTCCAAAGTAAAGAAATACTACTTGAATCAATGAGTACCCCTCATGCCATGGGTCAGTACAAAACTAAGGCAAATGGTGCGACATGTTAACATTCCGTTTACCCTCGCCAATGGACTAAGTAAAATAATCCAGAATTTATGGAAATTTTGTTGGTGATTACGAATCGCTGACTTTATACAAAAACAACTACACCACTGATGAGCTCTAACAAAAACAAAACTCGAGTCTGGTGTTTCCGAGCACAGAATGGTGGATGACCCGAGGTTTGTGTTTGAAAGGCGGAGTCCAAAAGACAGTCAGCCAAAGATTCATCAGTCCCACACACTGCTCGCGAGTAATTGCATGATATATAACTAGTTATCTTCATTGTAGGCAGATGAACTGTGTCGACAGTTTCTGTACGAAACGTTACAGGATATCTTCGCTGAATGCCAAATTCTTTTAATTACGGTTATGTAACAGCCTTTCAAAAGACGAATTCTAGTAAACTTGATTGTCATCATACACATCGCTATAGGTGACCCTGGATTTCGGTGAGGATGACATCTGGATGAGCTTTGCTTCACAGACTTTACCCGAAACTCAGATATACTCAAATGATTTAGATGTTTCAGTGCGTTGGTCAGAGCGGTGTTCAAACCCATGTAAGGCTGCAACCTTAGTTGAGGTACGGCATTTGTCTTACCAGCTAAGCTACCGGACAAAGCTGAAGGGCTCCAGGTCTTTTGTATATGTATAGTGATTATCAATGATGTTCACGACACGACGGAAACGGCTACGATAAAGACGCTGTTTCGATAAGCGGTCACTGCAGATGTGTGATGCGTGCAGTTTTCCATGGAGTTTATACATATGCAATCTTCAAAAACAAAGGAGTAAGGTCTGATGAGCCAAAGCTCTGTAAGTATACAGACAGGCATCAACACTTATGGAAAGGAGGTCAGTGTCCATGCGTTGCATATGGATCACGCGTTCGACGTGTTCAAATTACTGCAGCACATGGCGGCCACCACACTGGACTTGGTTGGAAGTTGGGGAAATGTTTCGAAATCCGTTATGAGTGTCTACGGTTAGTCCGGCCAATGCAAATTTTATTAGAGCTTCAAGCGAAGATGCTACTTGCGCAACACAGACACCCTGTTTTATCCACAATATAAGCTAGCAATTCCGCTGAATGACAAAATGTGTAGTTCCATCTATATGGTGTTCAATAAAAATGGGGGACTGTATACGTATCATAGATCACCTGTGCTTGCTTCACCTAAAACTCATTCTAGACTCAGAAGAGATTCATTTGTACCCAGGTAGCTTTCAAAACACCGCAATGAAAAGCTTCCTATTGCGCAAAATGTTTTTCCAGTGCCACATTCAAGACACTTCCATCCCCTTTATAAACCAAGAAATCACATTCGAGTTTACTCTGGTTGAACTTTGTGGCAGACGGCAGTCCTATTTCTGACTAATCTTTTACCGTGGTCATACTGGTAACCATTCCAATCCGTAGTTCTCACCCGAAACTCAAGTTTTATCTGTGCTATGAAATAATTATTAGAAAGGTTCGACGGTTACACTCTGGTAAAACTTTGGAAAGGCTGTTAAAAAAAGGTTCAAGTTTGTTGATAACTTCAGGTTTTGGCTAGACGTTACCTGTGAAATATGCAATTATGCTCCTCTTAGAATGGTTAAGGGAGATTCAGACATGAATACAACAACCACGACAGCGATATATATATATATATATATATATATATATATATATATATATATATATATATATATATATATATATATATATATATATATATATATATATATATATATATATATATATATATACCCAATCTTGAAGCGTGGGATCTGCTTTTGGACGATTAAAAGTGTCAATGTACTCTACTAGATCTCTTTACTGTGCTCATTGCACCCGGTTGTGAGAAAGGTGATATTACCGACCCGAAAGTAAAGTTCGTGTGGCATCTCATTGGATTTTCTTCTAATGTGATCCGGACTAGCACAGTAGCCCACAGAATGGTTGATTCATATGGAATGCATGCTATTGGAAACGATTTTTGTAGTAGTAGTATTATCCATGTTCTCAGGACAATAGCACATAATAGGCTCTACTTCCATTGTACAAACGTGAGTGCATCTTACATACTGAATTCAGAACAAACCTTTCGGATAACCTCTGCAGCCTAGAAAAAAAAGGAGGATATACAAACGAGGTAACGGATGATACGTTGAATACGTAAAAAGAAATAGGACTGTGCATTTGTGTTCGGTATATTAAGCTTGCATAAATTGTGCTTTAATTTTCCATTTCCACCGTCTTCATATGGGATGATAAATTTGATCAAACTAGTTTTTCTAAGAAGTTCTATTGTTGTTACCAGTATTTTATAACAGATCAAAGAAAGAATCGAAATCCACCGTGATCAAAGGTGTAAGAACTTAGGGCCAAATTTTGATATATAATACTAGACAGCAAGTTTTGACTCTTTTGGAGGAGCTTCTGTCTGTGTATTCACTGTTCTGAGTAATCCAAAAGCATGTAGTAATACACTCTGATGTACTTTGAATTGACGGGGGAAAAATATTCTCCCACAGGCATGTTCTGATCTCAAAACTGTGGATTATTTCCATGCATCAAAGCTTACTTTATCTGAATAAAACTGCCCTTGGCCTAGTCCAGCTTGGATTCACCCAGAATTAAGCAGATCACTGGTATATACTTTTTACTTCAAGGAAAAGGAAGGTATACCGCTGCAATCTCAGTTGAATCGAATGGAGTAAGCTTAGACGGAAGGTTCATTTTTAGAGTGGTACAGTGATTCTTCCAAAGTTGATTCGTCGGTTAACATGGCTAATCCTCAGAACGAGGACACATGGTCTTATGCTGGCTCCGCTCCATTCAAATGAGATTACTGCTTTAAACCTACGGTGTAGTGCTTTAGTATGGGGATGATTGGACAGAAGCGTACCGGGAGGGAGGCATACTTGATGAACGGCAACAACCGCGCAGCCAGTCGAGTGCTTCGGGGGACATTTTGTCCCGTCTTCCAGATACCATCCCATACCATTCATAGCAAAACGGAGGATAATCAGTCTGCTGCGCATCTTTTGAACACAACTTCTTACGATACAGATATGATTTCTTCTAAAGGTCAGCTTATAGTCAAGTGAACGAAGATGCATGTATTCTTATTCTTTCCTTTTGCCAATGAAAGTATACGGAACAAACCTCAATTTAGATGCCTTTTTGGATGTAGCTTTAAATCAACAGACTTGACGTCCAAAGTAACAAGTGGTCAGAGCAGAAATAAGGTTAAGAGCGTGACATTGGTTGAGCCCTTGTCTTGTGTAAAGTGAACGAATTGGAATTTGTGAAGTTCGCAGGCAGAATTCAAAGGCACGATATCCGTCAATCACCTTTTGTCTTCTCCAGAGAAATTCGATCACTGACCAAAATGGGCTGGTTATTCTAATCTGATGGAAAACGTGCCAATTAAGACACATTACGAAAGCTGTCAGGGAAACCAGTGAACAATTCGAAGCAACCGACTGCAAGACAGATACGTCTGCCAAGGAGGTTGGGGAGTGTATCACGCTGTCACACTTGAGGCTTTTGGTGTAAATTATTGACGGATCGTGCGGACCTGACCACAAGCCGTTACCACACATATTCCAGTCGGGAATGCCACCTTCGAGGAGATAGAATACAACGGCCAGTGAATTCAAAATTCAATTTGTAACCACACACGACGTTTGAGCCAGCAGGGAATCAGCTACCTGATACGGATTAGTATGGTTTGTCGGATCTTTCAAATAAGTAAAAGATTCTCTGTAGGTTAACTAGCTGCAATCAAAAATTGAGAAATGTTGAATCATATTAAGGTAGCTGTCATGACAACGTAACGTCTACAAGAATCATATTTTGGTATAAAATTGCAATGAATTGTGGATAAATATAACCTCTTGCAGTGAGTTTTGGTATTCTCAGGTAATAATTCTGACTGCATATGCACAAGATCCCATATTACCTGTGATAATGTCTCAATTTGACAAGGGTTTCCATTTGTATATAGCAGACTTATGAGGTGAGGATCACGAAAGTTTTCAGGAGAACATATGTAAAAAGAGAAATCAGATGAACCGCCCCAGAAAGTTTCCTCGTGCAAAATCAACTTTCCATACTCCAAGAATTGTAAAGTTAAAAAGCTTTCTAAGTCTGTCTTCTCTGTCTACAGTCTTCCTACATTACCTTGCCAAAAGCACAGTCAGAAACTATTCCCAGACGTGGACTGTGTGCATGCGTATTGCACAATGGAAACCGAATAATAGTCCGCGAAATCGGTGGTCAAACAGTCATCATCCTCAGACTTGAACTGTGGCATCCTGGGTTCGATTCCCATTATAGCCTCCCACTTCCCCATTTGACGGCCTTCCATTGACTATATCGGCCTTTAAAAATGATGTGCATTTTCATAAAATAAATAAAACAAGCCGGAGCACACAGTTCTCCGTATTCTTCACGCACATTATAGTGTCAGGATAAGACACCCTGGTTAAAAATCACAGATATATAGAACTTCATAATGATCTTACTTGCATACAAATAGAACACCCGTCAAGAGAGCATTGCACTGATCAAGCAGGTAGCTTCAGAGAAATATTACGCCCTCTTCCAAAAAAAGACTCAGTTAAGGTACCTTTTTGTAAGATGATCCAAATGTTGACCCGGGCCGGGTTCAAACCAGTGCACCGTCGCTACCCTTATTCGGAATCATCAAAAACCCTGCTAACTGAGCTACAAGGCCAGAATTGTCAAGGATACCCCAGCCTAGGCTGATCTCAGTGAGCTCAGAGATAGCCTGTTCAGATCTCGCAAGCTAGACCTTCTTTAGAGATGAAAAATGCTCCAGGTTATTGCCTTATTTTATGTCATACAAGGAGATATATTTGTTTGTTCGGTTTATGGTATAACGGTTGCTAATATAATGGCTCAAATTTAAATGTGACCGGGAATTTATTCTCAGTGTTCAGTGGTGGAGGTAATACACTCTCCTAATCCACTGTGAAGGCATGGGTTCAATTTCGTTTGAATCCAATAAACCGATCTTCAAAACGGGTTTGCTACTTTTTATTGGTAATATCTCTGCCTGTAACACTGATCTATCTGACTCTACGTTGGTTTGTCCGATTTAACTGATAAACAAGAGTTAGGCCATTTATGTAATACCTAGTTGCGGTATCATATTTGAGGAAATGTGTCGTGGTTATCTAGTGGGTAGCCGAAATTGATTTGAACGATACTCTTGGATACAAATGTTGGGACCACAATATTAAAAATCATCATGATGGCTTTTTGACCATCATGCCGAAAAAAGAGGTTATCTTACAACAAAACCTTGTTGTTCAATAGCACCGAGTATTCGAAATCGATGAAAGGTTTTCAATGTTTCGATCATCACGGGTAACCCTTTTCAAGGCTGGTTTTACAAGTGGTTGTAAAATAAGTTTTTCATAAAGTTTCACTTGGGGCATCGGTTTTTCAATACTTTCCGAACCGATCTTGGTTCTGACACATTATTTCTTGTCACCAGATCATCTTACCTTTGGAAATCTTAAGCAACTCGGTCTTGGCAAATTTTTCGAACGTGCATAGTCTTGTTGTTTCTACAGCTTTTATGTTGTGATATCTCTCATCAGATTTTATGTAGATGATTCAGTACTTCGTATTCGGCAAAGTGAATCTGAGTGGGAGGCTTCTATTAAAATATTTCAAGTAACACATATGCCGCGTATATCGCAATTTCCGGAGATGTTAAATATTCCGGAACCAAGAACAAAGAAAATTTCGTGTGTCAATGCGAGCAACTTATTTCTTTTTGGATCTGAGCACTGACTTGAATCACTTGTTATGAACGTGGTCATGTAACAACCTCCGATGGGAGTGTACACGGGAGCACAAATACGCACAAGAGAACAATTGTCTCGGTTTCACTTTTTGTGTGTACGTGTTTGTGTGTACTCACAGTTTTCGATCAGTTAATTTCTATATTCGTCTCACAGCAATCGTAGCCCGTTTTCAAACAGAACTCACTTCCTCATGCTCCACAAACCACTTACTCAACTAAGTTCCTCTAACAAATTTTCCCAATAAGCTGATGCAAAGAAGCAAATAAAATATCCATGACAAAAGCCCCTCCCTCGCGAGAAACTGATTTCCCCATTTTTATCAAACGTGAATCTTATTCGAAATAGTGTGACTCAGTTTTCACCCACTGAATGAATATACTCACACACATACAAATCCTAGAATCAGTAGAATAACTGGCGGCTAATCAAAAACGAGTGGGAGATTGCAACGTCTCTCCCTCGTCTGCTGTTGCTAGGCCGGAATTCCGCTGACAAGCCACGCAATCTTGTCAATCTGAATAGATCCCAATGGGACATTCAAAAGGTAACAACCGTCGTGTTGACTGGAATGCTCTGCTACCCTTGGCTTACAACCTGACGATAAAATAATAACTGTTATAATCAAGCTAGCCCATAGATGCTTGCTGTGGACTTAATTTAATCGCTTCGGTTAAATATCTGCATTTATGCACAACAAGATATAACTTGAGAACAAATTGTTACGAGAGAAAAAAAGATATATGGTTTACGAGATCCGATAAAAAATAACGAAAACGAATTGGAAGAGCAAAACGTGGTTTTATGGAGAATAACGTTTGAACAGTCCGAGAGTATTTCTAACGGTTTTGGTTCATGCATAAATTCATGGACACTTGAATGATGAGATGGCCGATGTGAACAAATCAGAGTGTGTGGTCTAGGGCTATCAATTCGTGATTTGTTGTGACGTGTGACGATCGTTCGTTCATTCGTTTGCATTGGTTTAGAATAAAATCTCTGCTGATGGATTTTCACGAATACTTGTGATTGTACACTGGTATGCGTTTCTTGGAGTCCTTGGACAAGAAGAAGAAAGAACCGGAATTTCTTTTTAGCTGATACCACAAATCAGAGCTCTAAACGGTAATAAACCGGAGAAATAACATTAGCTTCTTTTCAGATTGATTGCACGAATATCGCATTTGTTCATTTTCTAACTACGCGTTCTTAAAATTTCTCTAACTTCATCAGATTATGTATAAATTTACCTCTGAACTTCAGTTCTTGGATGCTTCCGTATTCGCTCTGGGGGTAATATTTGTCGGTCATCGACCACATTCTACCAGTCTAATACACTGGTCGACAAAAGTGTCGGATCCCCGTCATTCTTCCCCATATACCTCTTCTGTATTCTCGAAAGAAACCCTATATTGTCAGAACGACCGAAAACCATTACAACTCAGAATATGAAATTTCATAACAAAATAGTTCATCATCAGCGGATTAAATCAGAATATGCAAAAAACGAAAGTGACGAAGGTATAGGACCCTCCTTAGCCAAGCCTCAATAGGTACTACTTAAAACTGTGCAAGCAATATTCTCAGTGAGGACCTTGGCGCATCTTCTCTGCATACTTCTAACAAGACCCGCGATTGTCCCTTGGTCAATAATCATCCATTCTCCCTTGAGTGCGGTTAGAAATTAACCCCTTGGACTGGTAAACCCTGGAAACATTGTACACTTGGTTAACAAGTATGACCCATAAGTTCTCTTCCGTGATCCAACAGAACAACAGCCAACATTTTGTAGTGAATGAACAGTGGACAGAAGCGTTATCCTTGGAATATGGTTGCATCTCGTAATCTGTTGGTCACTAGCGTGAGCACTATTTGTCTCAAACTACGAAACGGAATCTTATATGCACTTAAGCATAACCAACTCCCATTGGTCATTGGCTGAGAAGGCTCCCCAAACCATAGTTCAATTCTTGTTGTTGTTTCTTTGACTGAAAACTCTTTCTTCTTTTCTTATATCATGCCAATAATTATCCCAAACATCCGGTCTATCCGAATTATTTTTTGTCAATAAAGTTAAAATTTACCCACTTGTTTACCCAAGCTACACGCATTTCAATCCATGATTAACTTTGCTCTTTATGCAGTGGCTTGAGAGCAATACGTCTTTTCAATTTTGCTTTATTTTTCATCCACCGCACGGCATTGAGCGGTTTCTGTAACGACGGTTTAGAAACACTGACTCCGATCGACTTGGAACACGTGTTGTTAGAGGCCAGAAGAATTAATCCACTTTCGTCTGATTTCATTGTTAGTTTGGAGGACCCACTCGACTTTTAGGCGCATAGTGCTTGTTACATTCTAGATACCATGGTATGACGTTTCTTGATATAATACAAACTGAGTCCCATTTTCGTGGGGTTCGGGATGATTCGCCCTTTTCGAAATCTGTTAGTTTATTTCCACGTAGCATTGTGCAGACTAAATTCGGTATTAGTTATGTAACGTGTAAAGGCACTACCTAGGTCACCAGGGTATATCACGTGCTACTGTGAACATGACTCACGTGATTCCAATTCTTTTAGGTTCGTCAGTCGCTGAATCCATGAACCAAACTAACCAATCTTGTTGCCAGGATCAGTGGTCCGTCTGGTTCTATGGGATTTTACAATGAGCGGGATACCGAAACAGGATTCCTATAAATTAGTCACCCTCATTTTTTACGTCTTTTGTTCTAATTAGCACACAGTGCGTAGTTTCGTTCTGAAATTTGGTGTGCCATATGGTACTGTGCTTTTTATCGTTCTGTACAAACGCCGTAATACGAGTAAAAATGAGCGGATCCTATGCTTTTGTCGCGCAGTACATACTCTCAGTGCACCATTGACCTGTTCACCAATTTGCTATGCATAGCTTGCATGCTATATTCTACACTTGTTTACAATGTGACAGATTTCCTTAACTAGAGAGCAAAATAAATTACACTAGAAAACCTGGACTAATATTCAGTCTTTGCCTGCATTTCCTCCTCTATTCCGCTTTTGAAAACCTAGACCACTGGACTACATTATGGATACAACCGACTGACTCCTGACGGATAGTGAGTTCACAAAACAATTCATTAATAAATTTTGGTGGCTTTTGTCCTCTACTTCAAAGTAATCTGTGCATGTGTCGGGCACTTTCAGATGTGATCTTATAGTAACTTAACACTGTACGTGACGTGTATTTACTTGGCATTGCCACCAACAGTTTACTTGTACGTCAATTTGAGCTGAAATTAACTTCGAAATATCAGAACGTTTGGGGTGGAAAATCCACTTTAGGTAGTATATCAATAAACTTTACTCATTTTCTAACCGCGAAAATGATATTCCTTTGAAAACTATCAGCGAACTTCAGTGATGGGCTAACGTTGATCCAAGATTTCAAATTGAACATTTCTGGGCATTACAGATAGTTGATACTGAATCTCGTGCAGTCTTTGCCATGAAGTCACGTGGTTGGAAAGGTTGGCGATTTATTTAACGCGGTGTACTGGCAGAAATTCGACAGATGTCGAAGAAGAACAGTGAAGTTTCGGCTAGAAAGGTGAAGTTCGCATTCTAAATTTTTGAAACTATCCGGTCAGCTTTGGAATAAGGACATAATTAGACACTCGCGGGCAACGGAAATCCCTAGATATTGAGCAAAATGCAGAGGACGGAGTTCATCTACGTAGACGGAGAAATCAAAAGGCGATGAACGAAAGCGATCTAGGTGGCTGGTACTCTTGTCACCGTTGGTCATGAGATTGGCTTGGCTAGGGAGGAGTAAGGGCTGTGACCTAGCAAATCTTTCTCTCTTTGATAGGTATTGACGTAGTATTTTTCAGTATATTAAGCCAAAAACAGGCACTTGTTGCTTGAGAACCAACGTATTACAAAAAGGGCGGGAAAAGCAGTTAGTGAATGGGTTACTCTGTTGCCATGACAAACGTCACTTGGTAACAAGGGCACCATTACAAGTAACGAGGTTAGCTTGATTAGAGGCACACGTAAGTGGACTGGTAATTAGGCATACTGAACCCTTTAGTAAGGTTCTCAACTGCCTATTTTCTCCGTCATTCTTCAATAGAATAATTAATCTTGTGTTCGCAGACCACATCAACACTCCAGCTGAAATAAAACCATGTGATTGAAAAAAAATATCCATCTTATCAAATTTTGTGTTTCAGTCATTGTTTTTTTATCGAACAGTTTCCACGCAAAACAAATTAACTCAATATCAATTACGAGACAACTCTCCTGTCGTATCTTGTTTCTACTTTTTTGTACGACAGAAATATTGATAAATATTCCTACCTAGATATCTATGTCTACTTCTTTTATATTAGTTATTCGACAGTGACTGATTTTTACTTTCTGCATGGATTCTTTCCGGGCCCTATGATCATAAGCTTATTTTTTGCTATGGGAATTCGAAATTTCATTCTGGCTACTGAATAGATTGTAAGTAGCCAATAGTTGCTGTTCTGTTCTATTCAGACAACCGTCAATCATACACTGGGGGCGGTGGCTTTGGTTAATATCTCTCGGCCGCAATCTCAAAAGCAAATAATGAAGAAGAAAAGAGAAGAATAAGAGTAAAAGGAGAACTATAATAATTATATTGTGCTTTAATAAAATGCCCTTCAACATTTATGCAGGTTTCTTGTACAAATCTTTCTACTCCTGAGAATATAACTTGTGCCGCGCCCGAGGACATCCTACCACTTAGTAAGAGCGTACGATCGCGGCTTGTGAGACCACACAAGAAGTGACGCAATTGACTGTGCCATCAAATGTTGAGATTGCTGCTACTTCGGATATCTCTGGTGGGACTTATGTCCGTCGAAAGTGGGACACTTAGAGTAAAGCTAATTCACTGACTCAGGTAAGACGTCTACGACTGTTCCTGGCAAACCGATTGCTGATATATCATTTGCACTTGGATTCGGAATCCTACCATAACAAAGGGACACATGGATTCAAGCGTCTGAAAGTCAAAAGAGACCATCACCTCCCCAGTATTCAAATCACAGGGGAGTCTATGTCACCATCTTAGGAGCACCCCGATCACGATCTACCGCAACTATGAGCCATCTTTGAAAACCTGGTCTCAGAGGGTAAATAAATTGTGTCAGAGACAGAGACAACATTTTTCTCTGTATAAGATACGTAAAACCAGCGAGACTTGACCTCTGAAAGTTCTTTTTACTTCTTGCTAACAGGAGAAAGAGATTTTTCAACGATCATTACACCCTAAAGGAGAGGCCTTTAAACTGTTAGGAGACCTTACCCCAGAGGATCTCGAAAAATAAGGTAAACCATACAGAAAAGTTGAGATCTTGGAAGTAATAATGGAAACCTGCAAATCCAGGATATTTTGTGATACAAAGGAGACGACGTCCGAGGTATACAATCCTATCTACAGACGTATATGTAGCCTTAAACTGTCAACCTATTGTGTTACGAATAGACAAAGAACAGAAGTGGTTCTCGGTAGAGTTCCTGGTTTACCGAAAAAGAGGCATGCTTTGAAGATGTATGCCAATGTGTCAGGATGTCTTATAATCTCTTTCGAAAAAAGTGCAAATCAGTTCCAGCATGTCAGGCCGGATAGTTTCACAATCACGTAACAACACACTCATTTTGGTGCTTTTTCTCTGATCTTCTTGTTTTCAAATGCGTCCTTAGTGATTTAGAGTTACATCCAGAGGTCAAGTGCACATATCGTCCACATAAAACATGAAGCACAACTCGAGTATCTTAAAATATCTGGTGACGAGGATTCTATTCAAAATGGTACCTGCTGATCCAGATCTCAAGTTGTGCCAATCTCAACAAAAAACGATGACGATGTTGATTTGAAGACTTAGGGATATCCACTTGAATCGTACCCAAAAGGTACCGGCCCCAGAAACACCATTCCGGAGAGTGGAACATTTTCTGCGAGACACACATTCGAACGTCATTCTTTATTCTCGGTTCAGACAATATGGAAACAAATTTAGCAACAAGCTGGTCGGCAAGGAAGATAAAACCAAGATTCTATTTCTGTTACGGAAACTGGGACCTGTAGCAAGTGCTTACTATATGACCTTCATCCTTCCAGATCAGACGGTCTACACTGTGATCAAAACATTTGACGACGCGGCCTCGTTATTCAGTATTCGTTACCGTTGCATTTAGACGTGAGACGAGATCTTTATTCATGTTTTCAGTGGTCCTCAATTCCGATCATTGAGAGAAGATCGATTTCAATTATTTTTAATCTGTGACCTTCAGTCTTCCACGCACGCTGATTTATGAACTCGCCTTCTAACAGAAGTCTACCAGAAGGCAAATATCAAGTTAGAAGAACTCGTTAAGCAGGATGAGCAACTCATCATTTCAAAACGTGCCGTCACAATGATCCAGCTGCCAGATCAACCAACACGTCTTCCACCAGGTTGCTGTTCCTAAACGACATGGGCCAATAAAGAGATTAGTAGCATATCCCCTTTTCAGCCCAATGAGACAGTTTCCTCCCTGCAGACAAGGTGGCTCGTGGCACGTACGTAGATTCTGGCCTTTCAAGTGCAACCGACGCAAACCCTGTCCACAGTTTCGACGAAGTATTGTTTTATCAACACAAATGGTTCTAAGAAGAATGAAAGCTTGCCAGTGCTGGCCAGTTGTCTGTCCGTTCCTACATGTTAGTGATAACATCGCAGCTGCAAGAAGCTGGACCTCGAAAATTTGTGAATGTCCCGCTCCATAACCATTACGTTTACCCCAAACAAAACATCACGTCCGACTCCTCAATCATATCAGGGTACAGATGGTATAAAACAGGTCGGACGGAATATCAGCCTTCCTCATTGGCGGTGGTGTACGAGAATAACCTCGGGAATACCCACTTTATTTAAGAAAGAGTAAATTCTCTCTCTAAGGAAGCTAAAACTGATGTCCTGGGACAACACTACGCATCACTATACGCAACTGAGTAGCCTTTGTCAAGCCTTTTGGAAGTGCTCGACCTTGCCATCACGCCATTATTTTCACGTGGAGGAAGTAATACAAATGCCGCTATCGCTCAAGTGGAACTAGTGGCCTGGCCTTGTCTCACTTCAGCCACTAGTGCTACGCGAACTCACTGACATCATCTCATTTCCAATTATCAAGTTTCTCAAGGCCTCGTTGGTGCCCTGGGAGACTACTATATGATAGGAATAACATGATTGTGGATGTGGCATTCAAAAAGGAAAACAAAGCTCCGGCATTCAGCTACCAGCCTCATGTGTGCCTTCCCCACTGCTATGGAGCTACTTCTAACCAAATATGCGTAAACAAATATGAAATAGCAGCCCATGTAAAGTACTCGACAGCACGGATTTAGTGAAGCCTTTCCTTTTATATCCGAACTTTTACTGGCTCTTCCGTTTTGGGTCGAAGCAAGGACCGAATGACATTCGGCGAGATTTGTCTCCGTGAATTTCGGCAAAGAAGTTGGCATGGCTCCAGAGGCCACAAATACCAAGCATAACTTATTCCTTGCTTAGTTTGACTGGGGACTTTCTAAGTGGATTGTCTTTTCTAGTAAGTTTCTCTAAAACCATATCCAAGTGGTGATCAACCTCCAGTGGTTTACCACATGGGTCACTTTTTGACTTCTAGTGTTTCTGGCTTTCATCAACGATAGCCTAACGGTTTTCCGGCCCTTATGTTTACGGTGCGTGGACGCCCTGAAACTGAGGTGTGTTTTTCGTTCTTACGCAGCCAGACAAATTAAGCAAGATCTAGTTGCGATTTTCTATTGGTCTCCTTCGTGAACCATGCCAGTAAATCGGTCAGATGTGCGCAAGTCGATCTCAGCTCCCAACTCGTCACAACCTATTTGCGACCTTGCTGAGACCAGCTGGTTATGGACACTATCTAGGGGCTTAGGCGTTGACCTCCCTGAAAATCAGAAGTCACAGAAAAAGAGTGTGTTCCTCAGTCTGGAGCACCCCGGGTCAAATTAGCAGTTCATTTAGGGGAACAATCCAACAAAGCCTTTAGTATTATGTACGCCTCATATGTGCTTCCTCGAATATAATATGAGGATGTGACTGCATATTAATTTTAATAAATTTGGAGAGAGTACAAAGAGCTGTTACTCCATTCATTGTGGGACTACGTGGAATGAACTACGAAGGACATCAAGAGGCGACTGATTTCACCTAGGAACATGGAATTTGCAATCTGTTGATGTGTTGGAAAAAGTGAATGCAAGCATATTCATGAAATGTGACCACATCTCGGTTGCTTATTGGCTTTCTACCCAAGCTCAAGCTAACAACAACAAGCTATTTGTAACTAGGCTTGCCAGGGAAGGCTCCTTCTAGCTGTATCTTGAAGATGTCTCTTGTATTTAAAAAGGCGGATAATTTACTTTCGATAAATCTGTTCAAATTAACGACACTTTTTTTGCTAGCAGTCACACTTTGTGGATTTTTGGTGGAACCAGTGAAGCACATGTCACAAGCTATTTACCCAAAGTTATTTCCATACAGTGGTATTAGATTACCAGAACCCCTGGAAAAGAATAATTGTTGATAATTTGATGACAGATTTTACCGGGTGACTCTTGCTGATATCCTGTAACACTCATCGAATAACGCATACCGCACCCTGATTAGCCACTAGGACCAAGGAATTGTGTTCTTAACTGAGCTAGTAGACATGTCAATTCACCATCCTAGTCTTTGTCAGCAAAAAATCCTTCTGCATAGCTTCAAGCAGGCTCAGTGATAAACTGTTGTATTCAAAGGGAAAAAGGACATTGCAATCACTCACAGAATAACACAAATAAATAACCGATCAACCAGTGATTATAATGCTTTCCTGTACTGACAGCGAAATTCTCTCGATCGTCAAAGACGATAACATCATTTGAACTGCATTCGAACTCGTACGAGCTATTCGCATTTGAACCTCTCTAGATTATTTCTTCACGGTCCGCCTAATGCTGGTCTCTGCACAATCCAAAAGAAGTGAGATGATAGACGTAGTAGTTCTATAACAAATCAGTGTTAACCATCAGGAAGCATTGAAACGCAAAGCCACGTCTTTCAGCCTAGGGGAATAGCTCAGTCAATGGTCGGATTCAATGCTAAAGCTAAACCGTAGTGTCATACGTTCATTAAAACAAGCTTCGGTCAAGGTGATAAGTAGATGAAAGGGAGAACTGCTAAGAAATAGCAGATGGATAAAGGGAAAACACTAAGAGAAGCTAAATTAACTTTAAGCTGTGCACAATGATCAGTGACGAACTAAACGAATTACGAATCCAGAGCCGAATAACAAAAGAAATATGTGGAATAATTTAACGCGTATAATCTAACTACTAGCAAGTTGTTAGTAGCCAACAAGAACACGTTCATCATAAATTAAACGCCCGCCGATATTTTGCTCTCAACATGTCAAACTGACTGACTTGGTCAATATTTGTTTGGTATGTGGTAATCAGCAAGGTGAAAACGAGTAACGACACACGTCCTCATTTTAATTATCCTCCTAGTAATCGACAGCTGAAAAATATTTATCGGCCACAGCTGAAATTAGTACATTTTACTGTCATGTATGTATCCTCATTCATTTTATCGTGCAACAGAATTCATGGCTAGCAGAATGCAGCGTAAACGTTTCCATCCTATGTATCAGGTGTACAGTTGTTAAAAGTCCTGTTGGATTTTATCACCCTGTAAATCGTACATTTGGTGGATTGATGACCACTGGATTTTGTTTTGAATCTTGATGCTACCGTCTTTTCCGTTCCATCTTTGCAAGTTCATAACAGGTGGCTTCTAACTCAGTAAACTTGCTATACATCCGTCGTATAGAAAATGAAATAGGAAGAACGAACGAGAAAACTGAAGACATATACCGCGGGCGACGATAGCTCTGTTGGTGAGGATTTACCAGCACCCAAAGTTACGGACGAATGGGTGTACTATATCGTGTATTGTCGACGTAAAGTAAACTGTGTTGAGCTAATGTGTACAGCCTTAGGATTAGGCTGTTTACTCATATTCATGCACCCCAGGTTTGAATAAACTTGAAAAGTAATGGACTAGTACTGCTAACGGTTTATAGCATATCAGATCAAACAACATTCACTGGGGGACTGAGTGTTGAAAGTACACAAGGAATCATCTCATGAATGAAAAAATACACCAAAAATCTTTAATGCGGAATCCAAAGTATAACCTAAGTGAGTTTTTCACCGACAGTGAGAATATTTCATCTTTCAGTTGAAGGCTTTGTACACTGAGAGATTTGAAAAATCCCAGAAAAGTGCACCATCCCATTTATAGAAGATAAGCTATCATTTAAAATTTCTAATTGCAAATAGATCGAGATTAAATCCTATTTTTTTACTCCCTAGCAAATTTCGTATTAATGTTACTAGCCTAACAATCTGGATTCATAGCCGAGAATTTAGGAAATTTCTCACTAATATGACGTACATTTCGTTTGCTTCAAACGAATGGAATCCTGTTCGCAGCTTCGACTGAAACTCGTAGACTGTTTCGGTGAGCGTCACACTCTCTCGGATAATTATTCAGAGAAAATATACTATTCTATTTATGTACATTCTATCCAGTATTGCCGCTTAACACAGACTCGTGAATAAATCTGATCCCGTTCTAGCGTCAACGTGATTACAGTCTACAACGATAAACATATTCTACAAAGATCCCAATGATACAGGAAGGAAACATATACCGTTGCTCTGAGTAAAGGGTCTATTAGAAATACGATGAAGTTATCTGCAGTGAATTCCGGACAACCTTGTACCCATATTTACTCTCCGGTTATTTTAGGCTGACGGGGTGTTTAGGTTTTCTGCAGGACCAGGTCGGTAAGCTACGAAATTGGCAGGCAGATCACGCCAGCTCGTGGAAGCCTGGATTACCATGTTAACCAAGTAACTTGTCGTGTCCTTTCATTACGTGTTATTTTAGCCTAAACCGAGTGTTTTCCAAGGTAATTCTGGAGAAACTGTCATGACTCGGAATGAGAATAAGTACCTCCAAAATCCATTTGACAAAAACTCTCCATGTGGCTGTTGTAAATGCTATCTCTTAGTCGGTTGATCTCCGAAAAAGTCATTCCCACAAGAAACTCACGGAAAAGTCCACGGCCGTCCCACTTGGATGTATATAAGGTATTAGGGAAGGTTTCCAACTGATGTGGTCAACCAAGCCCTGTGACTGGTTGGTATTGACGCTAAACTCTGCGTAACATGATTCATATCTGCTTATATCAGCCCATGCCGTTAGGCCATGACCTTGACTCTGGACAGGGTGTGCATGCGCGTCCCATAGCTCACTGTGATGGCTCTGAGCTGCTAGAAATGACAGTATAGGAGAAGTTCGAACTCGACTTATGAAATTGTCTTCTATCAGGTCTCACAGCGAAATACCACCGAAATCTCCTCTATCGAATGAAAAGAGAAGACTCTAGTCCGAGTACAGATGAGAAAGCGTATGCTATCTATCGTGGTCTCGGAACAATGCCAATACGAGAAGTACACGGAAAGTAAACGAAGGCATCAGATGAGCAGAAAGCTAACCGCGAGCCTGTACAGTCGGAGACAAACCGAAAGTAAAATTTATTCAAAAACGAGGTAGACGGAAACCTCAGAAAAGTCAGTTCAGTTAAATATATGTAACAAGAAAAAGGGTGAGGTCGAAACCACGAGTTAGAAAAGATCGTCGAGAAAATAAATCCAAAATGGCGTCCAGAAAACGGTCATTTTCACAGCACAATCGAGGTCACCACAACGGACTGCGTGTTGGTCACGAATGAACCACCACTGGCACAGACGGTAAAATGAAGAGATATAAAATGAAAGGGGACGAAAAACAATGTCATAAGCAGAAATCACAATGAAAGAGAAAGGTCCTAAATGCAACTACCCACTGGTCGTTCCGCCTAGTCATATCACTTAACGTGTGCAACTATTTGGTAGGTATCGTTAACCACAACCCGGAAATCTGACAAGTATTGCTTGGCCAAATCCACTGGACAATATTTTTGTATCTTTTGGCCACGTCATGGACTAACTACATCGATATACATTCCAGTCTTCACCTGCCTCGGATAACAGCGTGTGCTGAGGAAGTCTGCTGATGGTCATGCTTCACACCGGTCCCAGCAGCCTTAATCTGTTCAGATTCAATTATTGTTCGCACGACTGATATCTGATTCCTAACACCTTGCACCTTATTTCAGTTTTGCTGATAGGGTAATCCGACCAAAATTTGAGAAAAGATACTACGATGAAAGCTCAAACACTGACATTCACTACGTATTTTCCACGCATTATGGCCACCATTCTGAGACGAATAAAATGACAGATATTACCACTTCTGTAAACACCCGACAGTTGAGAGACAATTGGATGTCACGCCTGAGACGTGGCTGAGTTTGGACAAAGCTAAGCGCGCCTTCTGTATACTCATAGACACTTCATATTTTATCCGACCACCTGTATAATAGGTAATAATATTTGCCAACTTTAACTACGGCTTCGCCTGCAAAGACAGTTTTAGAGCAGACATAACTGAGCCCCGCAGCAGTGTTTTGCGTCTATTAGGTGAAAAATGCATCCCAACCCCAACCACAGTGCTGTTTGAGCTCTCCAGAAAAACTTGCGATTTACCTGAATCTTCGTGTAGAAAGACAACAACATGTACATATTGTAATACAGGTAGTTGTATGGAAGTAATGTAATCAATATATGTACCACTACTGACTTTGACTAATTAAATATTTCGTTGTATCTTTTATGTAGTTAGATTTATCATGGCGCTAAACCACTTATGAGCAATAAGAAAATCGTTTTCAATACACTTTATATTCAATAATGCGCAACGACACTTTAAAAACAGTGGGTACTGCAACACCTTTCTTATAACGGTAGAACTCGCCGCTCTGCACTAACCGGTGAATCCTTTACCGAGAGCCTTGTATCCAATTGGACATTCAGAAATATATTCTTTTTTAAATGAACAAATGAATCCGTACAGCTTGTCCACATTTTCACTTATCCTAACCGAACGAGTCCGCTCTTCGCTATGGGCTACCAAACGTATGGCCGGAGCCAATCTGGAGGGGTCCAGTTCGCCAGCCACATTCAGAGCTTGAAAGATGAATTCTGAATTTGGGGGCACATATGAGACGACCGTATCTCCCTCGCTTTGTGCGGACCATACGCATTGAACTCCCTCGCAAGACTTATTGCGATTCGTCAAAACACCATCAATCCAGAAGTTTATATTCAGATTAATGTAGCCCACATACAGAAGAATATCTTCAACCAGTGATGTATCCACGTGATCTGTCATCCAAGCCAAGCGGCCAGTTCGGTGATTTGATTGACAACGTTCTTTGGCCTCATAATAAGGTAAGAAAACTGAGGCATAAATAGCGTACGTGTAATGTTGACCGGAAGCGATAAAATCACAGCCGGCCGGATTAAAGTCTGGTGGGCCCGCGTCCAAGGGGTGATACAGCAAGAGGCTGAAGAGAATAAGAAAGTACGATAATTGAGGCATGGAACATGCTATCGGTAATGTAGGTGGACATTTTAAACTGCACCCAGATTGGAATGGTCGATAATTTACCTCAACAATCCAGTTTGGTCCCGTGAGGAGCTAGCAGTTGGCCAGCGTCACGTGATTTATTAGAGGGAATTGCAGCCGCCGTATGAGCAATTTTGAAAGCTTCGGCCTGGATTCAGAATTCGGGTTTACTTCTTACCTGATGCTTTGATAAGAATCCTTGTTCATTTGCGATTTTTAAGAGTGAGATGCCAAATACACCGATGTATCTGAACAAGGTATTGTTTCGTTTGACGTCCAAGGTTCAGCTTTCATATTATGTCTATATACTGGGCTGCACTACAGCTAATACAGCAGAATATTTTGTGCACGGAGATAAGAAGAGAGTCATTTACTTTGCTCCTTACGAGGCCAAATACAGCTCGGTCATGCACTCTAGATTAAACAAACGGAACAAAGAATCAAATTTGAAAGTATTCGGGGGTGAGCAGGGTGAAGGTTAACATCAGTGCTGGTTCCTGTTGAAGATCCTCTTGCTATTAACTGTAGTATGCTGGATGCATGTCTTCCGTAGGGGTTGCACGTGCACGATCTGCAAAGATAGAAAGAAAACTCTAAGAGTCGGTACTCATTAAGTGTATAAGCAAGCATCAACACTTACATCAATAAAGATGGGAGTGGTGATCTTTCTGAGTGCTTTACACTAACCACTTCTCACATGACTGGTGTCAAACTGAATCGTTATATTCGTCAGGGGGTTTAGAAGGGTCAAAATAAAAAACTACGCTTATAGATGCAACCTCTGGTGTATCTCCGGACCGAGAGTAAGCATATATTGTACAGTTAGTCTGATAAATGTATTTATGATATGTCCAGAAATAAGTTATTTTAGTTCACTTCAGTTCATTTAATCACTAATATAGCCGTACAGTGCTCTGGCTTTGGTTGCTACTTCAGAACATCTTTGAATCGAACACAAAGTAGTTAGGAGCAATGGCCGGAACTCCCGAAGACGAAGAAAGTGCCTGAATTTAACTACGCCCCTGGTTATGGTACATAGCTTTATCATCATCAAATCTGTCCAACTATATGGTAGATTGGTCTCGTGGACATTTAGTAACGGGCTAAGTCCACTGGTCATGCATTTTATGGTTTTTGCGATGTCATGGATCGACCACCTCAAACCACTTGGTAGACACTGCCTGCCGTGGAGGACGGCGTACGCCGAAGAAGCCGGTCAATGGGCATGCATAACACATGTCCCAGCCACCTCAGCCGTTTAGAATGAGTACTGGTCCGAATGACTGACTCCTGGTGGTTTCCGGTAAAAACAATGAGGCTGTGTCGTTTGCACAGACCGTTTGCGAGCATGTGTAGTAGGATAATGAAGACAAATGTTTTTGGCTTGCGGTTTGATAATAGGTGACAGGTTGGCTATTTTGGATACTTATTTTTAAACTTGTAAACTGTAAACAACAACAGTGTGTGTTGCTAAAATTTTATTGTTTAATAACACCGTAGTCGAAGTCGTCGGTAGGTTGTCGACGTTTCGGTCACCACGGGTAACCTTTTTCAAGACCGGTTTTACAACCGAATGAAACTGCAGTGATAGCTTAGAGCAATTGGGCATTAGTCACGGTGTGTTTATGTGTTGGTCTGTGTGTTTCTGGTATTGTTTAATGCAAGAGTGGGGTTGAACCTCCGTCCATTCTATGTGCCCGTGATAGTGGGGTCACTCGAGGTCAGCAAGGTGGTACAACTGACCCTCCAACTACATCCGCGTCGTAAGTGCCATCCACGTGCTTGAAGTCTCTGCCCCAGCTCTGCGGTTGAGACACGATTGGTGGGCGGTAATTTCTAGAGCCTCCGCGTAGAGACGCTCGGTGTACGTACGAAACCCTTACTAGAGGATTCCGGTGCTTTCGTAGCCAATAGTATGGTTTTCGGATATGGCGTGAAGTACGACTGCAGAGTAGCGTTCTAACTTTCCTAAAGCCATTTGGTCTCTCGGCCTGCATGTTTCGTTACTTTTGTGTTCTGTGATTTTGGTTTTGATCTGTCTGCATGTTTGCCCAAGGTACTGAGCGGGGCAGTCTTTGCAGTTGATAATGTAAACTCTATTGTTCTGTTTGTGTATGTGTTGAGACTTATAGGTCCTTTTGAGATGATGTCGCAACATGTTATCTATTCGGAAGAAAACGCGAACATCATATGCGTCAGGTACTTTCCTGATTGCCTCCGATGTGCCCGATCTGTACGAAATACCAATGCCGGTTAGCCAGTCTACGTCCTTCTTGTCGTGTGTTGCTGACTTGATTCTTAACACACCGGTTACTAGTCCTCGTGGGTAGTTATTGTTTTGACGGACTGTGTGTAAGTGTTGCTTTTCCTGTTTATGAGTGACATCATCGTTGCACAATTTGTCGACTCTGTTGGTTTGTGACCATACGAGCGCCCGTTTTATACATTGTGGATGGGCCGAGTTAAAGCCCAGATATCTGTCGAAAGGTGTAGGTTTCCTGTAAATACTCACTGTAAACCTAAGAGTGTTGTTTACTTGTGGTCAACGGTCAAGTGAGCTCTCAGTCTCCATTGTGAATTGAATTGAGGTAGAATGATTATAGAGACATTGTAGAAAGTCATGCCTAGTTCTGATTTCAGAATTGCAAACGTATCGTCTACATATCTTACATAGATTCGTGGTGGATTGTGAAATGTGGCCAATGCTTTAGATTCGATTGAATATAAGAACAGATTAGCTACAATGGGTGATACAGGAGAACCGATGGCTACGCCGTCAGTCTGTCTGTACAATGATTGATTAAATGTGAATAAGGTGGAAGTGAGGCATAGTTCAAAGCCAGTGATAATATCAGTTGGATTCAATGGACATCTGTGTTCTAAGGCTGTGTTATTGATCAATATGGAGTGCAAAAATTCCAAACTGTCTTCAATGGGCACGCTTGTGTAAAGAGATGTCACATCAAAGCTCAGCGCTGTTTCGTCTTCTCCTAATACGACAATCTTTAGAATGGGAGAGAGAAACCAAAGGCATCATTTATGTGACTTACCACCATTTTTTGGTACGGCTTTTGTAGTGTACTGATATATTTGGTTAACATATGGGTCGCACAAGATGTATAATCCACGATTGGTCGGATAGGTGTGTCGAATTTGTGGGTTTTTGTAGTCCGTAAAATCTTCCAGGTCTGTTTGTTTTGGGATTCATAACAAACCATAGAGACTCCCCCACATTTTCTTTCAGCGGTGAAAGGTATACGCTTATCTGTGCCTTTTTTGTTTAGTGTGGCTTTGGCTTTTTTTCCTCAATTCTTTCACATGGTCCATCTTCCAAGTCTTGTCGAACTTTTGATTCATAGTCTGACCTATTTAGATCTGCTGTATTGTTGCCTTTGTCAGCTTTCGTGATGTGAGTCGATTTGTCACTTCGTAGTATGGTTAGTGCCTTCTGTTCGTCTGTTGATAGATTTGATGAAATCGGCTTCTAGTTTCTAAGAATATTACTTATTCCGAGTCTGATTTGATTGCAGTTTTTGAGCGGTAGTCTTTCCAAAGCACCTTCCAGTGGAGGAACTATTTCTTGAGGTGTTAAGGGTTTCTTGTGTAAATTAAAATTTAGACCTTTCTGTAGCAACTGTACTGCCACTGAGGTCAACATTCTGTCTGATAAGTTTCTGACTACTTTTTTGGGATACGTCAGTTGAATCATTCCTAATTCCGGGTTTTGGTTCTTTACAGAGGTGTTCTTTTGGAGTATCCTGTAGTATTTTCCTATCTGACGTGATTGACAGGCTTTTAAGGCGTGTAGACGTCGACTTTCGGTGATGATATTGATCTCATTAAGTATGTTTGGTGGTAGCAAATAATTCAAGCAGTCATCCAAGCTTCGTATTCTGTAGCATATGGAACTGATTTTGATTGTGCAGTCGTGAATCCGTTGTTGTAGAAACGTAGGATACACATCCATACTCTCCGAACCGATCTCGGTTCTGACAGATTAAACAGTGTGTGCTCGGGAAAACCAACAGATATGTAACTGTGTATTTGAGAAAAACGGAATATTCTTTCTGCATTCAGGTGACCAAGTAAACCAAACACAACACCTAAGCAACATGGAACAGGAACCGTTCGGAGAATATTTAATATTATCAACTGGGATGCAAAAAGGCCAATTTGCCCAACCCAATCACAATCTCCTCGGCAGCTGGTAACGACCGACTAGTGACTATGAACTGACCAAAAATATGCACCGAGTTAGTAGGTTTGCGCGTGCAATGGGAGCCGGTATCTTCCAGATGAGCACTCAGGGAGGATCTTGACAAAATTTAGACCAACCAAATATTTGAACAAAGATTCAACGTTGGACAAAAGGCAGGCAAATCCACAAGACCCAAGTTCAACTGTTTCAATTGGAAGACTGTATTGTATATGCCATCACTTACAGGGATTAGGTATAAGAGCTGCTTGTGGATTTCTGGGGAAAATATTGTTTACCAAACACTGCACTGATCGACTTTTTTCGCGCAACTATTCAGTAGGTCACATCTAGTCGAACATTCTATCAGTAAGATTTTCTCTTCCCCTAACACATTTGTTTTCATCAACCTTTTCCGGTCTCCTCTTGATTCAGTCCCATAAATCCATCATTTTTTATAGCCGATTATTAGTCGTTTATCTGCCATTTCAATCATACACACTAAAAGTTTGTTCAGTAACCGTCTGAAGACGAATTTTAGTTATTGTTTATATTTCGCTACGTCATAGCTTCTAGCGTTTAAGCAGTGCCCTGATTGCATCTGTACTTTTGAAAACGTTTATAACTTTATCACTATCTCTTTCTCTCCAGTTCTTCTTCCCCACCAGACTGTTGTATAAAGCAGGTGTCTTTTGGAAGAAAGTTGTCAGTTTGTGTCTGCGTGTATACGTGCCTGCCTGCTTTTGTGATCGTATTTATGATTGACATGTGTACGAGCCAACGACAAACAGCACCGTGTCACATCCTCGGGCTGCTGGTGTGGTCTGTTAGTTTATAGTACCAGAGTCGCGTACAGCATCGTGACCGTGGTTCCCCATGCAATGTTGGTTTGTTACATTTTTGATTGTAAGTTCGCTTTGAAAATGGCTAACTGCGGTAATCGAACGAAAGCTAGTTTTAATTTGAAGCAGACAACGCGATCCTATGGACATTACCATTTTCGAAGTTGGAAAAGCTGTTTTCCGTCAAAAACGTTAAAAAAGAATTGAGAAATAGGTTTACACAATATATTCTGGACCAGTTTGGCCCTACCCTGATGACCTAACATTTAGTACTCCACGCATTATTGTTCAACCCTTTAACTATTCATCCACATCTATCTTGTCTCAGTTCCATAGGTTATCCTGCTAGTTATAGAAAAATCCCGTTGACTGCATAATACACGTGCATAGATGCAGCAAAATGGTAAAGGATACATTGTGCAAATTTCTTTCTCTTTTCTCCTTTTTCAGCTCACCTTCTTCGATGAACACACCTCATAGGTTAACGATTTTCGATAAACCCGGAATCTCGTTCGGTCCCGGCAGAGCGTAGATTATTTTGTTGATGGGGGAAAATCAGGTACCAGTATTCCGCCCAACAAATGTCGAGCTATTATTTTAATTTCCAACAGTGATACTATGATCCTTGTCCAATTCGTCAGGTGTGAAATATTTTCGACTAAGAGCTGATAGGAGAAAGGTGTCAGTCGCAAATCCCTTGAAACTAATTCACATTTTACACTCAGCCATGAAACCACGAATCAACACCATCATATTTTTCTGCTTCTTATAGCTGATGAAAGTCTTCACCCATGGCATTCCTCTGGTTTGAGTATACTGTGCGATTCCACGTTCAACGGTGTAAAGCTGTGAATGGTTTTGATAAGATCAAATTCGCTAAATGGAATTTAACTGGTACCATAGAACTGCTTCACAAGTTACTTGATTTTATACCACATGTCCGAAACTTGAAGCAAATGGATGAACAAAGCTATTCATTCATCATCAGCCACGTTTTTTTCATGTTATTAGATGAAACCAGTCAGTGTGAATTAGTTTTATCCCAGCTTGGAATGAAAGACTCAATCTTCTCATCTGTAGCTGCCCTTCTTCAAGAACAACAGACACTGATGACCTTCTACTCGTCAACGCCTCTTCTATGGGATGGACACTGTCCTTAGTGTCGTCTTACTGTTCATTCTGCAAGCAAAGCATTCTCATGCGAAAGTAGCTGCGTTATATTTCGAACTCGTGGAGTCAGTCGTATCTGGCTCTTATGGATTATGAAGAAAACGATGCACTTCAAGTCAAACATCAATTTGACGTAGAAATTCAAGCTTCGTCTTTGTCTTTTTAACTTCATTATTATGCACCTACATAAAAGCAAAAAAATATAAGTCGCAAGTAGTTAAGCGCCTTATGGGAAAGAATGCAATTAGCAACTTCGCTGAATTATTAAACTACTTATACTTTGCGATATTGATGAGGCTTCACAGTAACTAATGCTGAACAATGAGACTGGCCATTACTGCTATGGCGAGATAAATTATTACGCTTATATTCAGGAAGAAAATAATCAGTTAGGATAAGAATCAACTCCCAAATGTCTTCCGGAATGCTCGTGATTTCACCTGAATGCAAAGTACATCGTAATATGCACACCGCGTGCGTATCCCACGACTTACACTTTACCATACACAAGAGGAAACACGAAGCATGGAAGACAGGTCAGAATGCCACCGCACGGGAAGCCGAATTTATGGTTGTTTTTGGGTCTTTATCTAGGTGATTTCTCGAGCTTTCTCTTTGGTGAGATCTGCATGTAGAAGGTACGTGCGAACAAGTGGGAACAGATTTCATGGATAGTTCGACAACACAACACAGATGGTTTCAGATACAGATGTGATAATAGCAACTGTAAGTATGTTTTCCACTTACTGGTTTACCGAAAGCATAATGCTACCTCTGCCAGCCACGAGACTTTCCGAATCACGTTGGCCTTTGTGTGCATTTTCTTGTTTGTAATTCAGAGTACCTTGAAGTTGGTGGGAGACTGTTATGCGAAGAGGATGAACAGTCACGTGTTTTCACACCGAAGCACCTAATATATTTTCCCCTTATTTTAACGAAGAGGTGCATTCTTGGTAAACTGCCCATTATTAGTGAAATAAACCGTTCGCTCTTACAACATTCAGGACAGTTGACTGAAGTTTAACGAGAAGCAACTTAAAATTTCCCTGTCGACTGAACTGGGTCCATCATGGCTTAACTCCCCAAATGTAGGAAATCTTATATTTGCCATCATATAGCTGTCAGACAGTTAATGTTGTAAGTGAAAAACGAAACTATCTGCGCATTGTAATCGGTTCAGTCAGATCGGATAGAAGTTGTTTTAAATAAAAAGAGTTCTCATTTTGCTTGAAACACATAACATGAACGTAGATATTATTTGGATGAGTCCAAGTATTTTTCTGTCAGTAGTTACGTTCCCATCAAAACTACACTGATTGACAGCAATACAGGGAAAACCGTTTTTGTCCTTACATTTGAGAGCTACATAGATGCCAACAAGATTGCTGGGAAGATACGTCTTCACTGAGTATTTAAAAATCAGATTGCTCAGCTTGATGGCCATAGCAAGGGGATAACGAATTATGATTGTGATGTTTGGGAGGGGTATGCTTACGCTTCACTGACAGTGCGAAACCCGATAAGCCCCTCTAACAGACTAGATGGGAGGAGTATTATTGATTAGCAAATCTTCAATTTGAATTTACTCCGCATCTTTCTTTGAAAACAATGCAAAGGCGGTAGGAAGACAGAAACCAAGGGCCTTCAACCATTTAGATTCACTTGTTGGAAAAAATGACTAAACCATTTGCTGATAAGTTAGACCATATGATAGGTCCTACGGAGATGGTATTCGGCATAGAAACAATCAAAGCAAAATAACAAATAACATATGCAATAAACTCTGGTCTAATAATAGCGGTACAGTGACAATTTCACCCAGCATTTTGTACTCAACATAACGCGGGCAGGTATGAGACCGCTAAACCATGCTAACCCTTTGAAGGATAGCAACCATAACTGCGGTATCTAAAACAATTTATGCGTACTACACTCTGCTGACTTTGTATGAATAAACCTAAATATGCTTGAAAGGTCCATGCTCCAGAGATTACAACATCAGATCAGTGAACACTGGTCAAACGAACTCTCATGCTTAGCGTCACACTTAATTCTTACATTTTTTATACTTCCATGATTTTTTCATCATTATTGCAACCGTTGTCAAAATTCTTTTGACTTATCAATTATTCAAATTATTCTGCCCACAATACAGCGTTATATCTTGAAGCAAAGTTTTGTGTTACCGAGATAGAGTGCGAAAATCGCTTTCCTGAGCTACAGTAATGAATGCCCGGATCAAAAGTAATTCAAACTTAAATCACCTTTGTATATTGTTCCACCAAACAACAATCAATAAGTAACATGGCCACCGATGCAAAACTCGAATTGTGAGATGTATATCGGTCACGGGAGTCTTCCTAGTTACTTTCTAAACCAATGAGCGTTTTTAAGTGAAGGATAAATGAATGGAATTGTACAGTGTGTTCTTCGGGCATGAGAACCCCCATGGAGCTACGGATTTTTGACAATACTACTGAAAACGGCAGCAGTAGCAGAAGAACACACTGTACTACGTACCAGGAAAGAGACATTGTAAGGTTGTTTTTGAAATGTTAAAACACCAGATCACACACAGTCAGACAATATGGTCAAGAGTAACACTCGACTTGCTTGAAAAAGCCAGATGCGACAGCAACACGTCGCTCAAGATTGGAACCAAGCTGCTGATGATGCACGAGAAATGAACCGAGTAAAGAACGGAGGGGCTGTAGATCGTCGAGTCCGCCCTGTATGTGTGTGTGCTTGTTAACATGGTAACGTGTTAAGCTAGCCAAGTGACCACGGCTTTTTGGTCAGGCCGAAAAGTGCACTCTCATGACGTCTAAAAAAATGCGGTGAAGAGGATCACCAACAAAACTGAACACGTGGTGTACACGCATCAAAGAGAAGTCAGAAAAACTTGGGGAAAATTCGAATGATTATGCCTAGACCGTTGGGTGGAATTACCACATGACTGAACGCATTATCCTGAAGAATGAATGTTTTCCAAGAACCTCTGCTATGGCCGATGGGAAATATTTATTTTATGAACCCGATAAACTTTGCACGGTTCATTGTTTCTTTGATAAAGCTTCCCGACAAGATTGGTCACGATTTAATGCAGCCTATTTTACTCGGCTTTTTTGCATTCTCATATACATCAGAATGATGTTTTTGCGATTTCCCTAAAGCTCTTCACGTCCCGTTGGCCTTTTAAGTATCACCATAAGTCTCGTAGAGTAAATAGATAGCCACAGCTATTTACAGTGCCATCAGAATTCATTCGGGGTTGCAATACGTGAACAAAGTTGTTAGGCGCACAATGGTAGATTTGGACCAACAGGACTCGAAGGCAACTTTGTTAACTCCGATTTTGTTTGCAATGACACATGGAAGCTTACGGTTATATTTGTTGTTCTCCGGATGGTTGTTTGCATTAAAATGGATAAATGGTCATATTCTTTCATCTTTTCCTTCTCATTTAGGCCCAATCGTAAAAACTATATTGGCCGAAAACACGTCTTCTACCGAAATATTTATGTAATAACCCAACAACGACTCAGGATGGCTTGTGGATCTTTTTATCAGTTTATTCATATTCCCACAATTTGTCACACTGTAGCTTACTCCGTACAGAGTTTTCTACTCTGACAACGAAGGTCACACATTCAAATACCCATAACGCAGCACAAAATGAAGGTAAATAAGATAAAACTTTGAATAAATTAGTATAAATACGCGGTGGCCTGATATACAATAACTAAGTCAAGGAGCTTGAACTATGTACTGAGCAAATTTTCGTGTGCCTCACCATCGAAACTACCACTGCGTTTCGTTCACAAACCGTATTCAGTGGGTTTTAGCTTTATCAAGTCTTTACATGTCATCGGCCCTGATTCACTTGCATTCGCATAGCCTCACTAGCACTGCGGGTCCTCGAAGCAGGAGAATTTTCTGCGTGAATCAAATGATTATGCTGGTCCAACTCAAGGAATCTCACGAAATACATAAACAGGATATTATGGAAACACCGTACGACTTTAAGAAAAATTCGTTTTCCCTCGAGCTTTGTAAATATCCCCGTTTTGAGTAGGAAATATCCAGCTGGATTATGGAGGATGGCCGGAAAAATGTTCCTGTGTCGGGCGGGCTGCTGCAAGAAAAGGCTAACAGAACAGCCGCTGAAACTAGGCATGAAAAGCGTACGATCAGCTAAGGCTAGCTATCCAAAAACTAATGGAATCAAGATACTCGTGGCCAAATTTTACAGGGGAAATCCTTGGAGGTTTGTGAACAGATTGTGGGCAACTAGTAGCGAAGAAAATCGGAATTGTGCACGGGTTACAGCTAGTACAATATGCTCAAGGTTGATAAAACGGGTTTACTGTTTCAAAAAACTCTAAACAGAACTACTTTAGAAGTAGTTGGAAATAATTATTCCGGCAGAAGAGAGGCAGGAGACAGGTTGGCAATAAAGTTATGCTGCAGTGCATACCATGAACAATTAAAACCCTTTGTCCTCCGCAAAAGTGTCTATCTGGTTTTCCATAAATCGACTGCAAATCGGGGTTTTTACGAGAATGCCTGTAGTGCTCGTACTGTGAGGGGTGCACTTGAGAGTCAGCTGGGAAGCTGGAGAACTTCTGCTGAACAATTTTAGTGCTTACTTGGAGCCATATTTGAAAGATAAACGGTTTTCGCTCCCGAAGACCACCACCATACTCCATCCGCTAGACGCAGAGAAAACATATGATGAAATCGACCGAGAGAAAATCTGCTCCGTGACAAGCTACACAAATGACAGATGATCCTTGTAGAGCCGGCGCAATATCAAAAGAAGTAAGGTAGTGATGACTACGATTTTCAACCAAATAACGTGGCTTCAAAGTGCACGGGAGAAGGTATCCATAAGGACCGTCATCTCGTGTTTTAAGAACTGAGGAAATGAAACCCCATCTTGACTAGTATTGCTGACGAATTAGCGGACAAAGCAGATGGGTTTTCATGTCTCCTGCCAGCAGGGCTAACATTCCGGGAGTATGAAAAGAACGGAGAAGAAATGTGATTTGTGTACCTCAACTGTTTAACTACTAACAATGATACTGTTTTATCGGGCCCTAAGTATGTAGTTTGTACAAAAAGCAAACTCCTCATTCCATCGAGGCTTATGAAAACTCTATGGTTCATCACACTTCCAAGCTCCATCTGAAGCACGCGGATTTTCATCCTGGACTTGCGAATCGTGCCTGAAGAGTGCTACTTCAAATATTACTACCTTTGTTTTATTGTTGTGTATTTGCACCACTGTGAAGTTTTAGCATCTCATTTTTCTCTGTCACTCACATAAGATATTTACTTGCATCGGTTTGGCTCATTTCAGAGCAGTCGATGGAGCTCACCGTCTCTGTGACTGACTTGTCAGACTTCAGCGAAAATAGATATACATGTGCCTGGTTCAGTCAGACGAGTTTAAGATGGAAACACTTACATGAAACAGTCAAAACCGACAGATAACCCGTCAAAATAACTGTCATGATCTTGGAAATCAGAGATATTCTGAGATAGTGGAAAATTTAATACTGTTTTTAAACAGATGCAAATGTACATAGGTAGCAGGCACTAGAATCGAACAGAGGGGATAAATTGGAACGATTTCTGACTAGTTATGGTTTGATGCTCACTGAAGTTATAAAGAAAAATATGTAGTGATACACACGGGACTTATTTTGGGTTGAAAAGATGTTACAAGTGCATAAAGACGGACTAAAAATGGAAAGGAACAGAATTATGGAAAAACAACGTGACAGTGGATTTTTCCTGGCTAAGCGAAAAATTACCCATCCGATAAAAATTGCAGAAACCAAGTCTTACGTATACACAACGCACTTTGAATTCAACTATTAGAAGCAGCTGAAAGTACTTGCAGTAGTTCGGTTTACGGCGGGCAGTATGCTCTACCACACTCAAATCAGAAGCTAACAACGTAATCATATGACGAAATCGCTTAGACCTTACGTCAGAAGAGTATTTAGGCCTACGAACGACCGTGGATGGCCTTTAGTGATCACCCGAAGATGTGGACATTACCCATTAGAATGGTGTATCAAGTATTTCATCAAAAGAGTACGATAAGAAGTACGAATAAAATTACTTTTCACCTCAGTTCATAGGGAGAATAATAACCATCTATTAGCATCAGTAATAAGATGCTTAGCATGGATCACTACGAACATTTGTATATACAGAATATCACCTATGGGACACAGAGAGGTATATATGTATGGGAAATAATTCACCAAGTGTGACCGTCGAGTCGAATTCACTGGACAGCTTTCCTTCGAGTTTCTAATCACCTACATTCAGAAAATTGCCTTCTAGCATCTCGCAACGTAGTACCAGTTCTATTTGTTACTTACTGTTGACAGCCATCCACGCACAACCTAACCAACTCTAAGGAATTTTGCTATACCTTTCGAAGTCTTTTGAGTAAAAGATAGCACCATTTACAGAGAATTATCTAAAAAGTGTTTACGGGGCCCTCAAAATACTGCTTGTTGTTGATAAAAAACGATGGTTTTGTCCCGTACTTGAATTTCTATTGAATGACAAAATGGCTATATGGTGTGATCGAAGGGATTTACAGTGTGAAGGACGAGAGAAACCCATTAGTAGCTTTCCACAGCAGTCAGTGCACAACAGAATATTTTCAACGATTCTCGAGTAGAACCCTCCTTCTTGTGAAATATATATACCACTATTGAAATTATTCTGTACAAGTTTGATTATTGTTGGACCTGTGTGAAAGTTATCCTTTTTCGCGGTTTATATTCGAAAGTGCTTACATTGGCTCCATTTTGAACTGCATTATCTTCGATAAAAGATCGCGCAGAGAAAGTTCTTATTTGTTAGAAAAATAAGTTTATCTTATGCTGAAATTTCGAATCACTCAGGGTCGTCTTTATCCAAAGGCATCTGCCAACCAGTTCCGGATGTTTCGAAATTCAGTGTTACCACAATACTTGAAGGCGAACACCAATTACAATATGGATGGGTTATTATGTCTATTTCAGTCACAATGCTGGTAGGCAGAACAACTCGTTTTTGTGAAAGAGATGACAAAAGTTTCAAATGTAATTTGAAAAATTCAGTTCGGTTTTCAGACAAAACCCTTTTAGTTTGAACTTTTATCTCTATACTAACTCTTCCTGCTAATTTCTTTTTTCAGCTCCTTCCAAAGTGACATTTGTTTGTTTCCTTCCTTGTTTTTCCGAGTGAAATTGGAGTTTTTGAACCTACAACCGTTCTCAGTAGAACACAACACGACACATTACAATCCTAAAGAACTTAATACTCAGGCACTTGGAAAGTAGTGTATTTAATTGCAATCTTTCCGCAGCAGTAGTATGATACCCGATTCTGCCGGTACACCAAATGCAGAAACCCTGAAGGGGTATTTTCAAAACAGACGGGGTATCATCTGTCGTGGATAGGTAAATCCAGTTCCAAGAAGACTCGAATCATTACACGAGCTAATTATTCACCTTATTCAAACCACCTACTTTCATTTAATTAAGAAACATAAAGGACGATTTGGAGCGACAGAAACAAATTCAGTGACTTGGCTTTGTTCGTTAGAGGTCATTTGAAAGGAGGCGCTTGATCTGCAACTATCTGATAAAAATCTTTCTAATTTACAATAATGAAAAAACTGTTACTTTTTGGAATTTTACTTTCAAACAATTGAATTTGCAAATCTCCATTAGGATGCGGCCATGAATCTCGTAGAAAGTGACGAAGACTTTCTCTCTCAGGACTCATTTGGATGAAATCCCAGATGTATTCGACCGTCTAAGAACTCCCGGTTCCGTAGTTTACCGACAATTTGCGGCAAAATGTACAACATTATTGTAGTGGGCCAATTGGAAGAAATATTCCAGTTATTACAATGGATAATTGTACAAAGTGTTTAGGAAAATAAAATGGTTGATTTTGGACCGAGAGTCTAAGTCACGAAAATGGAGTAACATAAACAAATCACTGGTAAGTCATCATAAGTTTGCGTTGGCACAGGCTGAGATCAGGGCATTTGTCTGTTTACATTAGGTATTGATGCATCCTTATTTGTGTTCCTTTTGGTGTGCACATAATTAGGATTGCTGGTACGGTATACACCTTTCTTTCGGTTTGTAAAAACAAGCTAACTTTTAATTCTGTCGGCTCGAGAAAAAGTATTACATGTATACATTGGCTTGGTAACATCTGGTCTTTGGGTACATTATACTCTCTGCTCCGCCAGGAAACTAGTGGTTAATTCTCGAACGTGCGAAAGAAAGGGCGACGCAATCTTGAGGCAATGAAGCCAGGTGCACACAGCACGGTAATCTGAATCTGGATACTGGTTTCGGAGAATCCAATACTTTTTCGTTTCTACGCAAGCCAAGTAGCTCACTTTTACTGGCTGCATCTCCCGGAGCTGTCCACGGAAATCCATCATACAATAAAACATCAATAAATCTGTAGCATTGGTAATCATTGCATCACTATTTCTAGCATATATCATTGGTCATCTTAAGCTCCTTCGTGATTAGCTTGGAGCTTAAACCACAAGCATTCCATCACCCATCGAAGTAACGTTACCAATGCCCAGCGAAACTTCCATCTCGACTGACTGTGAAACTCTTGCGAACAAAACCCTAATATTACCTCGAAGAGAACAGAAAAATAATTGCATCTATGTGAAAGCTGTTTTATCCTTGAGTGAAGGCAAATCTTTGAACCAATGAATCAGTTATTTCTGGAATTTGCTCGCTTCACACGGTTGGATATATATAGACACATAAACTGACTGGCACTGAGCTACCATAATTAAACTTTTAGAAAATGGTAGACCTTTAGAATTCCGAGAGAAACTTTAAGTTTCTAAATGGCCTTTTAAATCTTCAGCATAATCAATCACCTCATACGGCCTATTCGTCAGTCATAATGTACAAAAGCATAAACATACCTATCGAACTTTATGGACCTAAACTCACCTTTTTAAGTACTGAGGAAATTGTTGGTAATCGAACTCCAATTATTGATCAGTGATCCTTTATTATGTTAAAATGAGCACCAGTAAAACTTCTCCATCTGTGTCTGGATTAGCCAGCAGTGAATACGGGTTGATGAGGCGTGCAATTCCAGGTCTTTCTGGTAATAATCGGTCACAACTCTTTGAGAAATATGTCCATAGTCGAGCAGGATGATATGGGAGCACCCTAAGTTAGGTATGCGATATGATAATCTGGTGCGCTGTCACCCGCGGCCATTCTTTGTTGTTCTGCGATGTATAATCTCAGCCGCTGGCCAGCCGTCGCTCACGACTTACTGATTACGCATTGCTGCCATAGATGTATCGTATATGACTTTTCTAGAGATACACTTCCATACTCACACCATTAAAATTCAAAAATTTACACCTAATTTTTTGCAATTGTGAGGAAAAATTCGGTTAGATTTAGAAATCATGGCCTGGAAAATCTATTAGATACCCATAAAACTGCTAATTGCAAGGCCTCAGTAGCCACAGCTAGATTTGTGCAGATGAAACGGTAATTAGGACGTCATTCTGATTACTGTGGTAAGATCGGGAAAGTTAAAGTGTCTATAACATTGATTGCCTTGGTTACATCTTTGCCTTAATTATGCAATATCTGAAGCAAGCTTGAATGGTATGGTCACAATCTTAGCATGGTCACTTTCTTTATTGTTCCGTTCACTTTGCAAATGTCAGTAACTCAGAAGCAAATTGATTTATCGTTTTCAGCAACTACAAAAGAGTCTCGATATGTAGAACGATACGTAGTGCAGAACACAAAAGATATCCGTACCAGCTTGACGAAGAGGCAACGAACTGGATTCGGTGGTGGTCGTCATGTGCATGTCCACGAGGTACATCAAAAACCAAAGATTTTGTAAGCCCATATCCGAGTCTCACTGCCTATTGAATCTGTTTGTGGATATTGACCGCACAGTCAATGAAAGCCCTGTCAAGCACATGTTCTATATATCTTAGCTGCGCGCTTTTTCTTGCCTGCTCAATCATTATTCCAGCACAATACATTCAGTTCCATTTAATTATGACTGATGGAGTGTGACTGCCAAATGTTGACGCTGATTCATTATTGAACTTGGTTTTTGGCTTGCTACTGCCAAACAGAAAAAATCGATGAAGTCCAATTTCTTGGAGTAAGAATGGTGTAAAAGCATTTACCTAGTTTTACTTCACAACATTGGTGATGTGATTTGAAGCAGTCAGCCAGGCTGAAGCTAATCTCCCAAAGATTGGTTATAAAGCAACAGTTGAAAGCTATTTTTAGTCTGTTATGATGTTATTATGATATCATTATGCCTCAGTTGTTACCCGGTACCCGTTTGTGATCAGGATGTTGACATTAAAATAAAGCGAAATTGGGTTTTCAGACTTGAGGCGGTGTTCAATTTTGTTAGGTTCGCCCAAAAACTAGACGAAAGCGTACTGTAGTTTTAACGACAACTGACGTGAGAGAATCGCAATACTATCTGGATCTCCGTGTACATGTACAGCGGCTGTCATATGACAAAAGCTGAACTAACGAGCAGCAGAAATCTGTTCAACTCTGGGCCGAATAATGGAATTGCATAATGACTGGGAAATGAAGAGTTGTTTTTGAGCATGATCAATTGAATCAGTTATAAGGAATCGCCTGACGTTTTCTGAAATCCACTAGAGCAATGCGCGCAAAAGCACGGCTGGAACAAGGAATAAATAGCACGCCTAAATTATAGTGATCTTTTGCACTTACTTAAAAATGTTAAAACTATTATTTAGAGGATAGGCACAGCTTGAATACGCGGAAATTTAAAAAACGAATAAACATAATATCCGTGAAATCTATTTGTAATAAGGTTATCTCATAGTTGATCGACTGTGTCCCTGAACCTAGGGGCTCACTGAAATTGAGAGGTGATAAAATGTTCACTTTTACGCACTGAGAACCTGCGGGTTTTTCAGCAAAAATGTGCAAAACCTATAGCCAGGGATTTGATTGATGAACTATTCCCATAAGCTACGAAGAAAGCATATAAAGTGAACAATTCTTTTAGAATATTCATTCTTTAGCTTTCACAATAATATACAGGGTAGGAATATCGATGCTAGCAGAGCGTTAAAATCAGGCTGCTAGATTTCGGGAAACAATGGGATATCTTTGCAAAGAATCTTATCAATGAAAACAGCGCATGATCATTTCACGCTTCTCACAGTGCAACCTTTCGCGTCGATCAACTTGTAGAGGAGCAACAAAATAATCTGTGGCAGAAAAAGTACTACAGTGGGATGCCGACTTTAGTTTTCCAAATCACTTTTGATAAGAGATACTCAGTTTTTGGTTTATCGAATAAAGGGGTCCTATTTGTATGGCAAAGGCCCACAAGAAGTACTATTTTGTCCTCATAATAAATTGCCAATGAAAAGCATCCAGGTGAACTCCACTTTCTAAGACTGGTCGTTGACTTTTTGTGTCTGGATATTCATTCTTTCTTTAGGAGGAAACTTAGTCCATAAGGAATGATAGGTACTACATACCACGCCCTACAGACACCGAGAACAATGTTATTGATAGTTTTTGGCCAAGTAACTACATACTACCGGAAATGTTCACTACACCGATAAAGTTTTCTAATAGTCATAAACCGTCACTGCGTAGTTTTGCGTTCGGGGATGGATATCACCTTAAGATTCAGAGTAACTGCTCTGTAAAAAACTCAGCCGAGGAACAATAATGAGATCCCTTCCAAAGTTTTGGAAGCATCCGTTCCCGTCTCACTACACTGGATAATATTTCCATCGCATATGAACAGTGCAAATCTATTGCTGAACTTATCCTGACATTTGGTTGCCGTTTATTGTGTACCGTTGTAACGGAAGAGAAGCAAAAACTAACCAATCTTGCAAAGTCGTCATAACCTAGTTGTTGTTAGGGAGCACACAATAGCTTTCTTTTGAAGAAGTCTGGGGCTCTTTAAACCAGATGTGGTCTAACTGTTTTATAGTGAACCATCACAGGTCATCTCGGTTTACCGGAATATCTACCATTCTAAATTTTTGCTTACATTATATGTTATACACAGTTGTAGAAAATCACTACAATATGTGGGTTTCTTGTAAGTCAACACCAGAATGGTCCAAAGAAGGGTTTGATCCTTTTTGAATTTTTCTTGCGAGAGGCATGCCAAAACTGCTTTTTGTGATCACACTGACAGGCTAGCATGAATTCAACCGAAAATAAACGTGTGGGCAGCATAAAAACTGCTTGTAAGGGTAGCGAAGATGGTCTTTTCAATGCAACATAAAGAAAAAGCCTTGTCTTGCAAAAATCACTGAAAAAAGTGTCATTCTTGTACTACTTTATAAAGATGAGAAGTTTACTCATAAATAGACGTTGGTCTTAGTTCTGTTTTGTTCATTACAAAATATATAGCAGAATTTTCAACTCTGAGTCAGGACAGTTCACGGTACTCCGGTGCGATTGTAGACGTATTTCCAGAATTTGGTGGGTACAACGTATCAGCAATGCAAATGCGGGCGCATAGAATAAAATGTATGAAACTAACAATCATATCACACATTTACCAATGCTCAATCATCAGCGGTAGTGGGGAAACGTGTCACTCTTCCCTGCGATAAAGGCCTCTTCAGCATTCCATGTTCCTTGAGGTGAGCAGTGACTGAAAGAAGAGTATGGTTTTATCCCAGATGTGACGAAAGAGATACACGTAAAACACCTGACCAGTGAAAAGGGTCACATAAGTTGAGTTATATGACTTCCTTTTTGGGGTTGTAGTGGTCTACGCAATCCGTAGTGAACAAACCAGAGAGCACGGATAAATGTCGCTATCATTGACGAACCTTTGTTCACAGACATATTTCATCAATTTGATGCTAAAATTTCTACTTCAGTTGTTATTTTTTGTATGCTGTTGATCTCTCACTTTTCTCAATGAGGTTTCTGCTGTGGGATGGAAAATAGAAAAACCGCACTGAGTTCAGATTGAAAACATCACGCACACCACAAAAGGTACCTAGAAAACAAATTGCCATCGAAAAGTACCACATGCTCGACCGAGATTCTCGCCTCTTTCCGTAGACGGTTAGAGCAAACACAAAGCCTCGGTCACCATAAAACACGTAGTTAACCCTTGGGATCGCAGAGGGTATAGTGTTTTGGGGCACTTAAGTCCCAACTCCCTTTTTGTGAACTCATTCCATATGTATGAATGTTTGTGCATGCTACCTCCATCCAATAGCATAGGGAGTAATAGAGGCTTCAGAGTCCTCCATTTCACAAATAAGCAAGATTTTCTTGGATAGAACTGATGTCAGTCAATCATTCTGTGGGCTGTCCGTCAGTCACTGATGCACAGTAAATGGGACCAACCTAGGAGTGAAAACAAAAGCTAAATTATGGATATGAGCACCCAGTAAGTGGTTAAGTCAATGATTCCATGTAACCAGAATGATGCTTAATTAGTAAAAGTTCACAAGTCATCCAGTCGGTAGTGTAATGAAAACAATTTATCCATAAAAAAGCACAGTTGCACCGGAAGAGAACACTTTTCAGCGGCAAACCAATAGTGGACTCCAAGTACGAGCGTTAACTGGTACTGATAACGAGGAGCAATCGATAACGCGAGTGTACCAAAACTCCAAACAGGGCCTATCGGTGCAAGATTGAAATGCAAGACCCAATGATAAAGGGAACTTTTGAATTCAGACATTGGTTTTTCTGAATTATGCACATAATTAAATCGAACTTGTGTAGTACGTACTCGGAGGTATTCTTTCTCAGGTAGACAGCAACCAACACAAAATAAAAGCAGTGAAAGAAAGAATCAACAGACAGAGGACTGCAGCTTGGGAGAGTGTACCGGTAAATTGACTCACTAAAACAAATACATAGATGAAGATAAACGACTCCACTCCTGTTAGGATTAAACCAACTTTCGGACATATCAGCCATAATCATATTAGGACGAGTCAGTGGTCGTAACGTCTTCCAAAATTTAGATAAAGCTGTGTTTCAGCAGACTTTGATAGTGTAGCATTGATTGCGCAATAATAATTATTACAGATGGTTTTTTATATCCTGTTGGTGATATGCTTAGTGCTATGGATGCTATGCTTGACATTCTGGCTGCAAGCATGTCCTAATCAGGCTGAATGATTACGCCATTACCAAGGTGTGACGTAACACTAGCAGTCATGAAACATTTGCGACCCAGACGTCAAACTCGTCTATTAGGAGCTTACGAGATCTGTTTGAGTTGGCTTAGTGTTAGCTCCGCATAGGATGTACTGTATTTCTGCCCTTAGTCAATGCGCTTGCTGCCATAGAATATTCACTGGAAGCATAACTACGTCAACAAACGCGTCGAACGACAAACATCGTGTTACTGACATAGCGACTTCTTGATTTGTCTTAAGGTGGTGGTTATCACAATGTTTTGTTGCCCCGTCAGATCGGACTTCATTTCTCTGAACTGTCAGTAATGGGTTGGTGGTTTTATTTCTAGATCACTACATATCTCGAACTGGCCATTTTCCTGTTCCAGATGTTATCGTACATCTCTGAGCGCTCATTTTACAGATATTATATGGCATTTTATTGTTACCTTAACCAGGGTATTCAGCTCAAAGTTCTTGCAAGTATACGTCAAATCACACACTCACTCTTGTTGTTGGTTTGGAGTTTTATCATGCAATCCATGTAGTCAGTCTGTCAATACTTCAAAGGCATCGCACTATAGTCGTAACGCAGTCAAAACTTCCCACTTGGTACCAACACGTGAGTGATACCCTAGAGTTTCAATTTTGAGATTTCTGAATGCTGTGGGTTTTGTCTGCAACAGCCTCAATTATTCGTTATCCAAATGGGGATAAAACTATTTTTGATCATACAGACGGTCTTCCAAAGATGATTAGAACAAAACTAATATATACTAATACATGCAGGTTAATAGCAATAGTAGTAATAATACTAACAACGTGTTATTTTTGCGGCTTGAGAACAAATATAGTTTTGAAATACACCCCCACCGAATCACTACAGATTACACGCAACACTGCTAGTGACACAACGTAGCATTTTAGGAAAATCTTTCTTGTCTAGCCTGTCACTCACTCATACTTATGTGGAGCGAAAAACAATAGAGCGAGACTCTGCAAACTGTAAGACAGACATATACGGTCGGCGGAACCAGTGGTAAAAAAGTCCACACGGAATGATTATCGTCAGCCTGACAGTCTTTATTGTGAATTTATGTGAACACTGGACTATTTACTAACGTTACAAATTTTACAAAAAGAAGCCCGGATGTGTGCTGTATTGGCCCGATGTGAACTATCAAAAAGACAGATCTGTGTTTGCCACATACTGTTTCCCAATATTTGATGACACAAGCAAGGTACATATGGACAACGATGAAAATGAATGCAGAACTATTTGTGGTTGACGCCTTTCCCTTCGTAATTGCTGCGATTATCACCCCTGGAACCAAGTAAACTCTTAGCATAATTGCCGTTTTTGGAGCACTTTACAGGAAAAATGATAAACGTTTTGCTGCTATCTGGAAACACGACTTTAAACAAATCAAGAGACTGAAGCACACTAACACAGCTTTTTTATCTCTGACTATATAAGTATATCAGAAATACAGGCATGACGCAGAACACCATCTACGGGTCCACAAGTGTGATAGTTGAACAAAACTCTGAGGAATGCTTGTACAAATCTGCATTCATAATTTTATTGGGCTGAATACCAGATAATTTTCCCCCTACCGAGCTGGTTCAAGAAGAGTTATCCAAAAACGCTTACCAAGCAGCCCACACAAGTTATTGCAGATCTAAACAATTGTGCAACTTAAATTTCATATTTTCCTTCACTCTAGGTCGCTTGTGATTCTCATTTGCGAGCGAAAAAAATGCAATACCGAAAGTGATTTAGGAGAAAATATCGTGAAAGCTCAGAGTTTTACATTCGTTATTTCTGTACACTATCCTTCTTTGAACGTGCACTGAATGTGATCAGATAGACAACTGGTGCAAGTTGAGTCATCCTATGAAATAATTATTCAGCTGTTGTTATTGACCATTTATGGAAGACCGTTTTTAAGCTGAACTCCAACATATTTTCCGGTGACTAGAGTCAAAAACCCCTGAAAGCTTTCGAAGGGATTAGCTGGTGAGAAATGTATGCTAAAAGGTGAACTGTTTTGGCGCTAAACAAGGAATGACCTCTCAACATAAACTCAAGTCGCGTACTTTTCCTGTTACACTTCACCGCTTCAGGCAACGAACCTTCTTTATATGATACGGTAAAGATTATCGCTGGGTGCAAATAACTTTACGGGTGAGCCGATATTTTTATCTGTAGATGAGTGTGGTGAATATCGCAGGTTAGCTCCCCATGGGAACCTTTCCTCGTGAAACATTTTTGTTTGACCCTCTGTTATCTGTTATCGACCATAAAGACGAGCTCACTGGGTGCGAGTAAACAGATGTCATCTGTGCATGCGGATGAAAAGAGTTGTTTCCTCCCAATAAAAGCCGAATTGACTAATATGAAGGGTTCCAAGTTGCGGCCAGACTCGTATCAAAGTGAAAATGGAGGGTTTGAAACGAATGGTTCGGAGAAACATACTGATGTGATGGAATCTTCACTGAAAAACCTGTTCACAGAGATCTTCCCACGGTGGATATTAAATAGTAGTCAGCGCTGAGTTCTTGATGGGTTTAGTAATCACAAACTGAGACAGTCGTGGCAACACACATTTTGAACGCAGCAGTAGATTTGTTTATTATTGGTGTTTGGGTGCACTATAGAAATCTCCTCTTAAAAGATGTTTTTCATGCGTTTACGACGACTGTTCATGCCGTGACCAGTATTCGGCCCCTAACAAGTTGTGTTCAGTAGTGAGGTACTGAGCAAAAAAAGCAACTTAAACTTCATCCCTTTTCGGTAACCAACGTTCCCTATGTGCTCTCTTCATGGTGGTTAAACCAACTTTTGGAGGTTTCTTGTTCACAATTCTGCCTACTGGCAACAAATAAATGGCTTGTAGAACGAAAACTGATGTAAATGAACAGAAGAATCATAAAAGGACTGACTTCAACCTTCAACTTGCAGGTGCTAATAAAATAGACATCGTCAGTATCTTCCGACTGCCATTCAACAATAGATAAGCAAAAATATTTCTTCACACTACCTGCTTGAACAACAACACGTACTGGGGCATCATGACAGCGTTCTGACCTGAATCACTCATCTGGTTCGCTCTTTCATGTTCGGCAAAAGAGTCATGTTGATCACGTGCATAGTTGTTGGTTAGCAATGTTTTCTTCACGAATGGCATAAAATCAAATGGAAATCGGAAGCGGAACACATTTTGATATCTGAGTGTGAACATGGGATGCCATGTGCGATTCGTATTGCGACGATACAGCAAACCTGATAGTGTTATGTATGATCAAACGTGTTTGTCGACTGAGGAGAAAATACGTTAGACTCCCTGTTTCCCTCATTTTGAGTTTCACTTCGGAGTCGGTGAGGGGCTGCTGTCTGATTCTTGGATCAGAATGGTTTATCCGTGGTATAGCAGGACGGTCAGTGGTAAATACGGATCGCACAGCTGCATCCTTGTAAAAATCGAATCTCTGTTACGGGAAGGTTATCATTTTGCGTACTCTTCGATTTGATTCATGAGTCCTAGTTTCTTTGTAGCGGAAATACATACGTCTTCTGGTTGCACAACTTTGTTGTACTACACAGTCCTTTTTCAAGAACACAAAGACAACCTTCTGAAAATAAAAGCAAAACTACAGGCTTGGTCGAAATGGATGGTTAGGGTCAGCTGATGTGCATGTGTTGTTCTCATACATGACAGAATTAGCGCAGAACTACCTGTTTTTATATTTCCCATAAATAACAAGTGCTGGTGAGGTTTAAGAACAGTATCTCTTGTGGTCTGCTTGTAGACGGTGAACAGATATGCTGAAAATTCAGACGAAATCCTAATTGTTCCAAAAGCAGTCAGCCCCAACCAGGACAGAGTAAGAACCTTTGAAGAAGATGTAAGCATCATTTATTTGCACGGAAGCCATTAAGATAAGAGTATAAACACGTCCTTCACGCTGACCCATAATAATTGAGTCTGCCTTTAATTTTTAGAATTTTTCTCAATCTCCTCAACATGGAATTCACCACGATGGTTATAAAATAAATTTTTAACCTGAACTCCACCACATTTTCAACTTTTGGCTTCACCGGCCGTTGAGAAGGTAGCCGAACAGTGGAACGGAGAAAAGACGTTTTACGAATAAGTTTTCATCTACTCAATTAAGGGGGAAATTGTATGAACTAGACTTCAAAGTAACGCGTACTTTCAAAGGTTTAAACGTGAATAATTAACACAAAAAAAAACAGTTTCGCACGAGGATATTCACACGCGTCTCGGTAAACATTATATGAAGTATTATTCTGAAAACTACTATCTAATCAAAAGGCATGCGGTCGCTGAATTCCAGAAAAGTTCTAGTAGTACCGGGGAAGATTCTCCCACTAATCAACGTTATTTTAATTAAATTATGTTGACAATACGAGCCATGCTTTATTCCGATATAAATCAGTAATATTGATCTGTGTGATAAGTTTCTACTCGTTGGAATAATGTTTCGGGTGAAATTATTAACATAAATAAGTTTTCCTACCTTTCTACCGCCCATCACATATAGATCACTAGTCTGCAAAATAAATCTATCTCGAAAATGACAGAGCTTCATGATTTGAATCCTATAACGTAATCAGTACGTGACCTCCTTTGTTAGACGCCCAATTCAACTTTCATATTACCTGATACTAGCGACATCCGAAAATGCCGCATTCGAAATGGCCGCATCCTTACCTGCAACAGTAAGTAAAGGTGCCCGGAGATCTCATGCTGGATCAAATGTAGTGAGAAACTGCACTGTTTTTTGAGTGCAATGCTTACAAAATTATCTTCTCACTTTGGTGTACTGGGTTACCGACCTACAAAATGTGTATTTCTGGTAGTTTTGCTGTGCAGTCTCTGATAACTGAAGATACCATCCACGGTAAAGCGTTTGACAAAATCCGTCACAAGAAATCCAAACTAATGAGCCTTTGCAATTTTACTCTGGTCCCATCTACGAAGTTGCCTGGAAAATTCAGTTCCAATAGACCTTTTCACCGCTATCGCGATAACACTATGAGCATTTAAAGAAGTTCATCCAGATGATGTTGATGTTCGAACTCACACTGGTAGGAACTGGAATTTCCTGGTCTATGTAGGTTGGGAAGCATTTTAAAGCTGCATGTAAGGTGAAATCTTCCATTTACGAAATAATTCCTTTTTACCCTAATACAGTAGAATAACCATGAAATCTGTGCTGAAAGAAACGGCTTCTGCCGAACTACTTAGTAAACCCATATAATTATAATCCAAGTTAATCGATGTTATCCTATCTACTAACTTAACTATATTTATATATCCTGGTAATGCTTGACTTACTTTGCGCGATGTCTTTTACCTTGGGAACCAAGATCACACGCGGTCGACTACGGATAGCGCAGGAACGAACCAACGTGAAAGAAAATAAACTTTGAGTAAATTATTGTCATCACTCGATCCACTAACACAACGTTACTAATTCACGAAGTTCTAAATACGTGGTGCGTAATTTTTCGAAAGCTTTAAAATTGACTTTACCTGTATATATGGATATGTGAAAACAAACTATCTTAGACAACAGATGAATCACACACAGCGCACAGAGGAACATTTTTATTGACTTGGGGCAGATGATATCTCGCTGAGTAGAAGAGTTAGATGGCTGCAAACTATTCCTTCTTACCTGGGTAATGGCGATGGCATAGTGAAAACCGTGGCCTCTAGAGACGATATTAACGTTCACCGTCTTTCTCTTTTGAATTCAGGTCAAGTGCAAATAGAGGTCTGTGAAGTGGAGAAAAATAAGGACTACTCACAAAAGTCAGAAGAAGATTCAAACGCCACACTCACGCGTGAAAGACAAAGATAAACGGCACGTTCCGACTGACAGGTTCGACCAATCAAATTCACCAATGTGTACGTGTAATACGCTCAGAGAGATTGCCACTCTCATCTTTATCGGTGTAAGTGTTGATGCTTGTTGATGCACTTACTGAGCTCCGGCTCACCGAGTCTTCTTTCTGTCCTTGCGGATTGTGCACGTGCAACCCCCACGGAAGACACTGCATCCAGCATACTACATATGTGTACAGTACGGTTTCCGTAATATCATCATTAAGACAACATTCGGAATCACGCAAGTGCTTACTACCTAATAAACCAATACTTTCTCTTTTATTTTGAGCGGCATTATCTGTCTCCTTCAGAAGGTGTACTTCTTTAAATAACGTCTGAATATTCGTTCGTCGGGGCGCAGAGATCATTTAGTTCACTTGAGTTGCATATTGTATTCTCCAGTTTGCTCGCACAAGGGCAATTTCGGCAAATGGCCAGACGCACTGTAGACAACCTCTTAACAGGTTGACGGAGAAATAGTCTTGCAATCGCGTATGCTGCGTATAAGGTGTTTTGAACTTAGCTGGCTTTCAGTGGGAACATGCCTTATCAGAAACACCGAGGTCCAAAGTGAGTCCTTTAAACAACGACTATTTGAAGTGGAATAAAATTTGGAGTGGGTAAAGAAACTACCAATAAATATTGCACACACTGCTGTATCCTAGTTCATTAATTGTACTGAATGATCTAATAAATCGAAGCACACAATACTGGGGAACGGTATGTGAAGGCGCTGAGCAATCTCTGACCCATGCTTCTTTTCTGAAACATTCGCCGTGATCATGATAGGCGACAAATGTCGCTCACGGACGATGATAATGCGACGCAGAAGTACACTTCTAATCAATGCCAAATGAAACTAAGTTACACAATCAAAGTAAATTAACCAACTTGTCCGCACCAAGTACTTGTTAGCAAATAAAAAAGCTAATAGAACACATGTTTCTTTTTCAGCACTATGAGCATCGTACATTTGAACAATCACATACAAGTCAGATTACCAAGCGATGCTACCGTCAATTATATTTGTCCACTTTACGATAAAAATTAATCCCAATTTTTCCTACACCCTTTCGGACACGCACGCAAACACACAGATACTGTAACAGGTTTTCTACTCTTGTGTGGTCCGATAAAAATTTCGAAATGTATCCTAATCAGGGAAGCCTGAAAGTATGATTGTACTGTTTTACAAGATAAAGGTAAGATTGTTGCGATCAATTATTCAAAGGTTTTCGTAGTGGTTTGTCCGTAACATCTAATCATTGTCAGTATCGAGAAGAGTTGTGTATTCTTGAAACTGTGCAACAGGCATTCATTTTAAAATATAATAAAGAAGCATTACAGAAAGGTTTTCAAAGTATATCAGTCGATGTCAAAATCAACAGCTTGGAACTATAACTAATTTCGTTTCCGAACTTGTGCAACCTAGTAAACGATAAGAGTTTGTGTGTGTTTACCCTGTAGAAAACCAGAATGATACTCGGTTAGTATTCAAACCTGAACAAAACGCAACCGAGTGATCCAAAAGTTTAGCTCCGATTAGGACTGCGTTTGATTAAATATGGCACTTTTTTCTTGACCACATAAATTGCCCATTGATTGCGAAATGTCTTCAACGAGCAAAAAACCACGTCCATATCCGGTACAATAATTTTGGTGTGATAAGAGAGCAAAATGCCCATTTCTTGCGCCTGATGTCCTACCGTTCATCTTGAGATAATTAGCACCGACAGTCATCTTTAGTTCGTTTATAAACGTATTCCTGGATATAACCGCGGGAGGGCGAGATAGGCAATCGGAAGCTGTCGAAACGAGGTGATAGGCGGCAAGAAGAAGGAAACCCGGTACCACCATGTCTGAAATTCACCACGATGAATATTAGATTGGTTACTTTTGGTGAACCAGATCAGAATGAACCAAAGGTTGCAGTCCGCGAATCACGTGTAATCCGGTGTTTTGCCATAAAGCTCACCCACCTTATACTCTGGCGGGAAAGGTCATGAAAATGTCACGTGTTAACAAAACTAGTGTGCTACTGCGAGGAATTTTTCACCACGCATTCTTCTCTTTACAAAGGTGCCAGAATAAAAGCCATTTGTAACAGCTAATCACAAACATTCTGAAGGTAAATAATCAAAAACCAGCTAGCATGGTTTTATTGGGCCCTGAGTGATTGTAGCGCGTGAACCCGATAAATATTTAGTCGAAAGCGTTTAAAACTAAATTTATTCAGTATGGTTAAAGCTAAAATTAGCCAAAACAGAAAACAGAACATAACTGAGAGTTCCATATTTAGTTGTTTGCCCCTTATTCTTCCACACTGATCTGATTACGGGTGGCTGTAGCACTGGATGAATAGTCCGTAAGACTGATTTGATTGATCACGAATTACCTCATTCCGTTAGCTTCGATAGTGGGAGATCTGGCCTCAAAATGACAGGTACCAATTTTGGGGTAATCTACTTTGGAGGAAATACTGTCAACATATTTATGGTAAAGACATGCAACTTACTAAATCGAAATATGCGATGATATTGTTATCATTACTTATGTTGCTTCCCTTTTTATCACACAATACAAAATATCGGGGCAGAGCTCGCAACGGTTTGAAGGCCTCCGAAGAAAACCGGCTGATAACCGAACATTTTGAACCCGGAATCACTAGGTCACTACATCGCCAGGTAAAACGGTTTGAATACCTTTCATCGAGTGCACCAATGGACAATCCGATATACAAATATTCAGTGTTAAAATGTCTCTACCCCAAGATGGTTCAATATGGGTAAAATACGTGCGACAAGTTTATCTGATGGCATGGGTTTTCAGGAAAGATGAGCTTCATAATGAAACCAGTCTATTTGGAATATTGAAACTGAACTTATCACCTGATCCACTGAAATAATGCACAGATATTTCATCTAGATTTTCCGGAATCTTTAGCAGATCGTATCGACCGAGACCCAACAGGAACTCAAACCAGGGGTGAATGACTGAGTAAAACTGGCTACCACTGACCATTTGTTTCAAATAAACGGTGACTAATGAAGCATCCTTCCAGGAACCAAATTGTACATTGACAACCATGACGGACGACATTTTGTATAATGGAATATTTAACAAAAGGTTAAGTGACCCATTACTCATTTTGATTAAGCAGTCAATCTTTTTAAGTTATTTTCAGAGCAATGCGTTCGCTTCACTTCGGTTTCCCACAAAACCTGCCCTTCGTAGAATGATGCTTATGATTTGAAGATAAGAAGCAGTTTTCTGTCAATGGCCTACATTTAGACTTAGACAGGATCTCATTGCTATTATTTCTTGTGAATTAATCGGCTGCGGTCAACGTTCTCTTGTGCTGAAGAATACGAGCATTGTTCATTTTCTCTAAGGGCTGGGTTCTAAATGCTAACCCCTCACAGATAGAATAGGAAACATTTGCTGAATAAGAAGAAAGAAAGTCTCTCTTGGAGCTGGGAAGAGAGCTGCTTGTTCATCGGGGCTGTGAAAAAGTTTCGAATGCACAGTCTAATAGATTTAAAATTCTTCCTGACGTAAGTTTTTCCCTCTTTTCTCTTTGAACTCAAACTTTTCATCCATTTATCCTATACTTGTGTTTGTTAGCTAACATTGCAGGTTGCAAGCAATGCGTGACCACTGTCGAAAAGTATTGTGATGCTTACCTTCGGTACACCGTGATTTCTAAATACACAGAACCTACACCGGACCTCTACTTGCGACTTTGATCACGCCAGTTTGCAATAACTAATCGAAAGAGAGCAACTCCAAATCAACAGAATGTGTACAGGAGATTGTAACATGGTATTTACTGTGCAAACAGTTCCTCCTCGAATCCAGTTGTCTAGCCAAGTTTCAGTGTTGACAGGTTGACTGTATGTCGGCCAGTTCAAACCATTGATTTTTGACCCAACTGTGTCGATTACAAAGTAGTCTACCCGGCCTAGCATGCTAGACTGATTATGAATTACTTTAGGGGAAGCTGTTTCACGGCCGGTTGTAGGTGGCACATGACGCATCAGAATCCATGAAAAAGTTCCAAAAAATAAAGGTTGCTTAAAAACTTGAAATGAACATTGCGAAATTAAAACCTAACTGTGCCTCTTAAGCTATCATTCTAAGACAAATCGAAAAAAAAGTGGTCTCGTATATGTTACGTTTCAAATGATTTTAGAATGTGCATTACTGCACCCAGCTGACCTTGGGTCTGTCATAGCCTATGCTGAGGAAGTCCTACTCACAGCCTTTTCGTGTTGGAGGAGTTTTCACAAAAATGTGAGGACGAAAGTGGAAATCCGGAGACGTCCACCGGATTGAATGGCGGACGGTCAGTCTAGAGGAGAAGGCTAAACTTGGATTTCCCCCCGAAGGGCTTATGAACTGAACAATCATTCACCGGTCCCAGTGGGTTATGGACCTTGCACTTCTTCCGGCTGCCTTATGGGTTGGACTTTGGATAGATAAATGCTCCGGTTGTGCATCCATAAGGAAACCACCTGCTTTGACTTGGGCAACCTGGCAGTGTTGCCTTCACAAACAAAACAAATCGTAGAATCTCACGCCAAGTAACATTTCTTCTCCAGTTCTAGTGTTTTGTTTGGCACGCAGCTTGAAATCAAGCTAGTGTGCAACAAAATAATTATATATGTATTGTTGCCGAAAAATTCGACCGCATTATATAGCGAAGTTTCTTAGTCGAGAAAAACACCACTTTAAATCAAAAATGTTTCATCTGGGGGTACTATACCTGTGGTATTTTGAGCCTTACACTTGCGTATGACATCATAAATCCAGTGTTACTTAGGTGGGATATCCTGTTTTATTTGAAAATTTGGGAGTAATTTAACCATAATATTCCCATGATACACAGAAAAGACTTTTGGTATAACCATATCACGTTTTGAATGATGGGTACTACCATGTCCAACAAACTTAAACTTTCCCATCCTGGATCTAGCCTATAGAAGAATCAACAGCGTGGCAAAAGGAAGCACCACTGCGTCCCGATTAGGTGGATATAATCAGGCTCTTCTTGAGAAAAAGACGAGCAGCATTCTGGAAAGCTCAGAGCCTTACTAAAGGTATGCTGAATTTCCTGATATTCGTCACGGACTTTCTGGAAGAATTGACAAGGACTGTGGACTAACCCGATCGTTTTATCCGGATACACAATTTACAACGGATGGAGAACCAGGAATTACACAGCAATTCCTTGATATTCCCGCGACTAGGAAGGGGGATTGAAAAGCCCTCGCGAGGGTACTTTGAGCGGCTAATACCTGCTACGTGACAACTTTTTGCGTCCGCAAAATAAACGTAATCTAATCTGAACACTGATTCACACAGCAAGTTGGGGTTGCATAGCATTCAAGATGGATGAGCAATTGCAAAAGCGGGAATAGCCCGGAAGAAACGATTTTTCCGATGCCATCGAAATCAGGCGGGCAACGGCGTCGGGAGTGAAAAGACTACTCATTATTGTCTTCCATTCGAACTTGTTTGTTCAAAAGACGATTTGGCTGATTTGTTACTCGAACATACTTGCAGCTGACCTCGGAATTCTTCGTCGAGCAGTTAGGCTGCTCACAACTTCAAGGGGAAGAACGTCAACCTCGGCACACCAATCTCCATCTGATTTACGGACTCAGCAACCAATGTCGATCGAGCAATAACCGAGGAAACGGAGTGAATGAAAGTATTCGAGATTCAGTCAGGGTCAGGTCGGGCGCGTGATAACCACGTTGAAAAACAATATATTTCATCGTCAACCGTTATTCGCCATCTTCTGATGCTACAAAATAGATGTGATCAAAATACAGCCTTCCTGGTCTCATGTTCAGTAAAAGTGACAGACTATGGATTTACACCGAGGACATCTTGTTGGGAGGGAAAACTCTTCGTTGACTTGCCTGTAACAAAGTGATGTAATATGACCCAAATATTATTCTGCAATTTTCGGCAGTATTAGCTTACGTGAGCCCACATGAAAGCAGTACGAACCATGTGGCGAAATCATACATGCAAAGCCGGGTCTTCTTTCCAATATGAATGCTTGTCTAGAAAGCAGTTGTCATTCAACGACAAATGAAAACTTTCCAGCTTTCTTAGCTTGATTGTACTGAAACAGTTGGTTATTTGGTGTACGGAAGGATTGTCACGTATTTATTCGTCCTTTATCCAGTGAAGTTGCATTCCAGAAAGAAAGATTGTAAACATCAATCACCCGTGTAACTGTTTTACGAAGTTGTCAGAAATGCATTAGCATAACCAAGTTGATGTCTACGGGATATTCCAATGAGTCTCCACCCTAATGTTTTTTTTCATTTCTGACTGAATTTACGCATTGTATTGGCTCGAAAAATGCAAACAACCAATCAAAGATGTTTGCAGCTTACTAGTAACTGGAAACTGTTATTCATCAGCATTTTGTTGTGAAGATAAGTTCTTTGGTTATAAATTGGGAAAAATAATAGTAGCTATGTCAGGCTATTCTCCATATCGAAGCTTAGACAATACACAGCAATGTAATGTTTCGTTGTTTTAAATCCTTGGTTTTACGACCTCAAAGTTCTGTTTCAGATGAGTAATTAAATAAACCTTTACCGTCAGTGACATCAAAATAAACTAGCGGTCAGATAACTAGTTACATAGTTTGATTTTGCAGGATAGCCACACGGTATTGTATTTCAGTTCAATAAAACTTTCGCTCCCATAGAATCAAAATACATACTGTAGAGAATCATCTATTATCAGGCCAAAATTATTCATTCAATAAACTTTCCGAAAGCAGAAATAAAGCTACTTTGGGGACAACTGTACTATACTTGTCCCTAGAAAAGTAGATATGGATTTTGACACTGAGCATGGGATTATGTATGACACAATCCATGTGGCACCGAAATATCGTACAGTGGTTTAGTGATGTACTACTAAATGATTTTTGTAGAAAATTCTCAAGTGTAAAGATTATTTTCACACAGTTTACTTTTGGGATTATTCTAGACAACTGCAAGCTCCGTTTTTGACAAATTAATAACCACTCCACCCGTAGCTATGGTGGCACTAACCTGAGGTGAACTCGTATCATACATACGCAAATAGAAGAATTCAGTTCAGACAAACAGCAGTTTTCTTGATGGAAAAGATGCTGTATTGCATAACAACCATCACCACAATCCCAACTTCATCGTGAATCGCCGGTTCACTCCTTGGCATATTTTGATTCCATTTGTTTTTGCTTCTCTCGCTTTTGACCCAAGTTTGTACCAACTAAGAGCATTTGGCATACTTATGGCAACTAATTGCAGAGCATGCAATTCGACTGTTACCTGTTACCTACATTTTCCGGTGTATTTTCCCTGTCGGATCTTGTAAAGAGATGAAATTAACCAATTCAGTAGCTAGTTCGTGTGCATTATGACTTCATTCCGAGAAATCTGATTACTGCATCTACCATCATTCAGGGTCAGGACATATTCACCACAGATGGCCAGAATTCAAGTTCATTGGCTGATAGACTTTCAAGAGTCATTAAACTTTAAGTAGACTCATTTTATTCGTTGTAGAGTTATTGCACCCGTTTACTCATACACTGTTGGCATGCAACATGGCATTGCCAATTAAGTTGTACAAACCTAATACATAAACCCAATAATTCAATACTAATCATTTTTCAATAACAAAGCTGATTGCATTTTCATTATTGATCTGTACCCGTCAACTTTTTTGTCAACGTAGTTACTCATAAATAGCAGACTATATTGACGTAGTTATTAGCTAAGTGAAAACAAAATGCCAGGGTTTCCCAATATTTGTCTCTGTAATATACTAATAGTGATCGGATGGCGCATTGGTGATATTTTGGGATTCACATCCCGGTGACATGCGAACTATTCTGTCTGGAAAATTCTGCGCAAGGTCAAATGAACGTGGGGTTTAGCAAACACACGTAATCAACATGGGGAAAATCTTCCCCCAGTTTCTCTCACTAAATTGGTCGGGAAATGTAGTAATAACTTATATGGGATCATCTATTGTCTGGTTCCACCAAAGAAAAACAAACAGTGCGTTTTCTTTTTAGGGTTTCGTATTTCTTTCAGACGAATTTCCTCATACAAAAACAAACGCACATTAAAGCTTGCAAACATTTCGGGTCTTACATGGCATTCTGCTGGCTTCAAAATACTGGAATCCAGGGAGAACTGTGGTGCTGAATCCAGTTACACACCGTAACATCAAGAATCTGGTTGTCTGGTGGAGGAAACTCCTAAAATGTTTCCTTATCGAATAATTATATTCGCTGTGACTCCCGAAATTCATAGTGGGTCCTGGGCAATTGTACTGACCCACTGGTATTTATCATTTATTTTAAGAAGAACACGGATTCAGAGACAAACAATCTTTTGCTCCTTGCCATGCAGTTGAAATCGGAAATCGATCAGTGGTCACGGGAGTAGGCAAACGGGAGGTAGGACTGATATGTTGTACAGGATGAGATTGTGCCACTCCTATGGTTCCGATCTGAGATTAAATAGGCGAGGGTCGTTCACTTGCGGCCATAGCAACTGGAGGGCTTGAACGAGTTTTTTCCGAAGGCATATAAACGGCATAAATAGTTTCTGTGGTGTTCAGTGTATAGACGAAAGTGTTTTCGGGGATAACGTCGATCTCGACACAGAATTCCAAATGCCAGATGTGTGCTCCATTGTTGATCATCATTTATGAAAGGCTCGAGATTAATGATTTATTTGACTTCTTTTTTCTGCGCTGGATCAAACTTGGGCAAAAATCTCCACTTTTTCTAGGGTAGTTGTCTTGCTGCTGTCATGTCTGAAAGGACAGAAAAAAGTTACTTTCCACAGATACTCTGACGCAAGTTTGGAGGAAAAACAGCACCAGCATCGTCAACCGGGTTATAAAGAGGAGTTTTCCACCTCAAAGTTCTTGTTTCTTGCTTTTGAAAAGGTGCTCGGATGGAATGCTGAATCATCTTCAGAATTCGAGAATAAACTAACCCAGCTGGATTTGGCGTTTGAGATAGTATTGACAAAATTTACTTGGGGTATTATTAGGTATCAGCCTTGGGAATTTCCCTCGCTTCCTAAAATAAATAAAGACTTGTGTACGGGAAACTTACCGTGTGGGCCACATACTGCTAAAAACGATCTTGTCATTTCTCGAATAGGCCATCTTTCCCTATGAATCTTTATAATCCACAAGGTGCTTAGCACTAAAGCGTTCGTGAATGATGATGACTGATCCTTCACTTAATTCAAAGTTCATTTGGTCAGATGATGCCCAATTTTGGCTAATTCATCACTTAATTTCATTGAATTGCGTCCACATTTCCCAATGAAATGTAAGTACTATCTGAGAGAGGCTAGGTAGTTAGTTTTTATTAATTTATTATTATTTTTTAGGTTTAAAAATGATTCGCATACGGTCGGCTACCTATGAGAAACAGATTTCCTTACGTCATATGTCAAAACAACACAAGTTTATTCGAAATTTGGGAGGACGAACAATCCATGGAAAGTGTGTCTCTTATGTTTGCTGAAGATCGGAACTATCTGTCAAGGGATAGAAATTAGAACGACCACACTCAGCACAAATTAATTGGTTGATCTAACTGACATGAACTGAAGTGATTGAAATGTCTACGCATCAAACCATAAGAAAATGATCAACTCACAACATCGAAATAAAGACAGACTTGGATTCTACGGAAAGGTCTGTGGTTACTCACCCCCGTCATTGTTTTGGTTTCCAGCAAGCATTACCCAAACTCATCCCTTCATAATTTCACTGTTCACCAAGAGACATCCGGAGTGTGTAAAAAGTGAACTCTTTTCAAAGATATTTGACACATTTGTCGTTGAGTTTCAAGGGCTTTGCATATTTTTCATGAACACGATAGGCAAGATACAACTCTTACTTTTGAAGAGGACTTCGTGTGAATCCCGTCTCCGGCCTTGAAAAGACTGATTTTTGTATAACTTGATTCGTCATACAGCTTCAACGCTCACCTGACCATTGAAAACCGTAGGAGCGGTGTACAGCTATTTCATCCTTGTTAGGAATCATCAGCGGTGCACACGACACCGAGCCCCCACGGGGGCTCGAACCCGGGGTGAATGACTGTGAGCCGAACACCAAAAGGCTATTCGGGGTGGCTCTAAATGGTTTGTTGAGTATCTACACTACATGATATAGTACCCTTCAGTCACTGGCTTCCATGGTTTCTAATGGTGAGTTGAGCGTCTAAGCTACATGATGGATCATATTATTCAAATCTAGTCTCCTACTACTCATACCCATTTTTATATCTGCGGAGAAGTACTTGTCTATCCTCATTATTACTAAGGAGAAAAAATAAATACCGGTGGAGTTTGATTTTCTCAAAATAATAATACCTCAGTTTTAAATGAATTCGTCTTTCTTATTATATTAGAGAATTTGTGCGGCTCACAGTATGACCAAAACACCTACCCAAAATAGTCACATCCGAATTGGAACCCATCCTTCAGTGCCGAGTGGTACAACTACCGCCGTAATCTAATACTTGTAAAGCCTGGCTACTCCCATATATTCTGAAAGTGGAAAAATATAAAAGCGTTGTTTGACTGGGTCATTTGTTAGATATACCCATTCTTTGTTCAAATTTCGATGTACAGAATATTCGTTCGAAAATACAGTCTGCCCAACTGCATTTTTTTCAACTGGAATAACCAGTGATCGATAGTTTCTTTCCTGTTCTGGAAGTGATTGTCTGATTCTGTGAAGAACACCAAAATCAGACTAAAACAGGACAGTAAAAGCCCCATCCAACATGTAACCTAATCGAAATCTTCCTAGGTTGGAAAAAAGATGTCCGGCGAAGGTGTTGAGAAATGAAGAAAAACACACTTTCTTTTCTTGGTTTAAGCATTATTTGTAGAAGATTATTTCATAATTTAATACAAAGGGAAACCAGTTCCACTTTCGTTATCATACCCAAACTGCTGTGATCGAAGATGTTTTGTGGAAGCTAATGTTAAAAGGGAATAAAGTGGCTTGCTGATGTTTTGTTAATCTGTAAACAATAAGCCAATCCTTTTCCCATACCAGAAACTATTAGAAAACAGTGATGAAGAATTTACAGTGTGCCTCAGATATTCAAAAGAATGTTACGATATACCTTTCAAATTTGCATTCGTACTTGCCATATTACTCTGGCAAGAGTCGGGAAAGTGATGGCACTCAGAACGACAATCCGAGGGCAACCTCGGACGTAGTTCAAAACAATGGCCTTTCCACATACGCTGGTTTGGGTGATCACTTTGAGCTGCTCCCAGTTCAACGATATTAGTGGAAATTGGACGGATGAGCTATATAGTACCAAGTGATGGGGCATACGAGGTGGGTTATACCTTTGATACAAAGACCCCCGTCTATTCGTTATGGGTTAGTAGACTCATGCAAAGATGGAAAAGGTAAATACATGGTTTTTACAACAACACTGAAAAACCCCAGAGTCACATGTGACGTTCAGTCCGTTATTTGTTCTGAAGAAACAATAATGAACCTCTCCGTTGGTGAACTTGGAGATGAAAAACAGCAATATAATGGAACCAGGAATGCTTGCTTACTAAAAAATACCCAGAGGAACCAATAAGTTCACACACGGACGGAGAGTCTAGAGCTAAGTAATGGTTATACTTTGAGCACTTTGGCAAATGTCCTGACCGACAGTGATTTTACCGTGACGATAACTAATCTGATCTACCCGACTGTTTTCTAATTTTGTTTGACACTGTTCCATTGTGCTGTTCTGGACCCCATTCGAACAAGAATCCGCACTTTTATTAACTCGATTGACAAGACTGAAAGAAGTGCTTCGTTCTCGCAATCTCTGTCTCGTATCTGTTTTAATGACTTGGCTCAAGAAAACCTAATGTTTCATATGTTTACTTTTGTTTTCCGGAAGGCGTAAGTTGTCATAGCATGTTAAACGACTTTTGATTTTGTGAGTGGCCAATAATAGATAAAAATAATGCTCCCCAAGTATGAACAGTTCACGAACCCCTTAAGTCCGTAAACAAGAAGCCCAAGAAAAAATAAACGGAGTTAAGTTCAATATTTTTATTCAGATTTGGGTAACTAACATTTAATATGCCAATTCACTTGGTATCCAAAGACTGGGCTACGAATTCAATCCCTCCTAAGAGTTGCTGGAACTCCGCTGGGTGTTTTTATCATTATGTCAGTTACCCAGTAAAAATGAATCATGGTTATCTTATATTCGCATGGATTATGTGCTAACATTTGATCAAACTGAGAAATTAGACTAAAAAGAATAAGGAAAATCAGCTAAACAGGAAAACTACCGTTTGAGATATTTTTTGTAGCATAATTCGATTTCAGCGGCAATACGTGTTCGAGCCTGGAGAACACACACATTCAAAATATAATTGGTTGTCCTTTGGTGAATCATTCTTTTAAATAGTATATACTTTGAGAGTAAATCAAAACCAAGGGGAGAACACAGAATATTTCTCCCCCCCACCATATATTGATAGCTACTGATTTGAGGACTGGATCAGATGGTTGGGAAAATATTGGGATTTGAATTAACCCTGAAAGGACATCCACATCGATTATTATTAAAAGAAGCTTGGACCAAAGGATCATTCACCCCTATTTTGGTCATAAGCAAAATGATGCTCTGTGTACGCTAAAGCATCCCCATTACCATTGATCATTTTCATTTGTTCTATATACAGCATAGTATCTAAAGGTCCAACCGGAATTTTATACCTCGGCAAATTCGGACCATAGTTTAATTTGGAATTCCTCTTAGGTCTTCTAGAGACGAAGAATAATCACCGTTCAATGACTGCAAACTTCCGATTCAGAAGCTAATTATCATGAGTTACTTGATTACAATCAGTTCCATACATGTTTATGTGGTTTCAGTTATTAGAAGTTTCTCCGGTTTCGTTTTGGTTAACCGAAGTCAATCAAATTTATTTACTCAGATTGAACTATCATTACAATCCTAATTGTGACAGATAGGAAATGGTTTCCGTCTGTAATAAAAGGATCACATGAAATCAAAGATTACCGGACAGCATATTTACACATAATTTTACATTTATTTACGTTTCTAACACTTCAAGATGTACACGAAAATGCGCCTTGTATTTCTTGAACTTGAGTTCCAACTAGGACTCTTTGTTAATTGTGCATCATCGATTCAGTGAGTGTGAAAGTCCGTTTTTTGTATATGCTGCTTTATCTGCCAGACAGCTGTTCTGTTGCTTTCACCACGTGTAGCTAAACTAATTCGAAATTTGTGGATTCCAGCCCGTCGACTGTTTGAGTTACCCGATTAGAATGTCTACAATATCAAGCGTTCCAAAGTACTGATGGCTCAGAAAATTGGCATTGATTTCTCGATATTGATCTTGTGATCTTTCAAATGCCGTGAATTTGGCATGCAGAGTTTGGCTTAATCCGTTTGACCTGGGGCATCTTTCGATAAAGGTGAAGGGTTTTGTTGTGCTAATCAGCCAGTTAACAGATATTTCCACCATCCGTTGGAATATTCCGGAAACAGATTTGCAATACCTCTGGTTTCTCACAGCTGAAAATATTTCCCAAATGGGCGAACTTTGGCGGTTTAGTTTACTGGCAAAACTCTCCGAGATTGCTATAATCCTAAAATGTTTAGTTTTTTCACAAATTGAAAATGCTTTTGCCCTCCAGTCGATGACGTCTTGAACGTTTATTAATTGGAAGCAGACTTCTACGACGGTCCAATAAGTTGGGGTTCAGTCTTAGTGTTTTTGTATTCGTATTGCCAAAAACCAAGTGGGCCGCAGTGAAATCGCTTGCACCGCAAACCAGATGTACATCTGTTTACCGGAAGTGTGCTTTTTATGAGTTACGATGCGTAGCAGATTACGGGTTGTAAAATTGTTGTCGTGGAAAATGGGACGCAAATTTACGTCACGAAGTAAATCCTCTTATATATCTTTCTTCCATTTTCCGTCGAGATAGATATGAAATGATTGTAGACTGATGTTCAATTCTCGTATGTTTTATTCCCCATTACCCCACCGTTATGAGATTCGGATTTTCCTCAAATGGGTATTATAATTTATATCCAGCCTGAAATATCGCATCTTAAATGAAATAAGCGATTTCGGAGATATAAGCGCATACAAGCTGCGTAGGCTGTGATCAGGCGAATAGTTGTTCACTTTGTCACATCGACCCGCAGTGCAAATAACTGTTAAAGAGCCGTTACAAAAGTGAATTGCAAACAAACTGAGTTCACAAGATCATAATCCATTTCGGGACATTTTTAGTGACTTTACACTGTCAACTTTTCATCGGAAAGAACATGCTGCGCAGCTACAAGGGACCAACTCACCCTGAAAGCTAAATGGAAATCACGACCCTTATACCGTGAGTAGAGGACCACCTATTATCCGAAGAATTTAGACGTGATAAGGAGCTGTGCGCTTCCAACGAATGTGAAGCCTTAAAAAAACACTTCACTATCAAAAGAACTTTAAAAAATGAATCAGAAATCCACTTCTTTAAGTGCCTTTTTTACCAAGTTGGATAGGAATCCAAGATTCTTAAGTATGTGAATAAGTTGCTGAAAGACAACAAATCACCGAGCCTCGTTAATAGCTACATGCGTTGGCTTATTAGCAACTCAGGAGTGATGATGCACTTCGGGTATTATGAGAGAATCATTCGTTGGCAGAATAGAGATTGAATCTAGTTGGATAAATTAAACTTGGTTAATTTCTAATATCATAAATGTCGCTTGGTTTTCCGAGAAGACCTTGAAGTAGCTTGTCAGACTCCATTGTCAAAGTACGCTGTTGGGTTTTGCCCATGACTCCTTGTTGCAACACAATTCGTTACAAGAATATTGCTTATTCTTTCACAGGGAAGTTCCTAATAAAATACTCGACAGAAAAAGCGGCAAAAATGTTGCCATGACTCTGTCAATATCTGGTGAGAATTTCCTGTCATGCGTGCGCATTTTTCCACCATCGCGAAAACAATCCAGACTTTTACCGGACCACGAGCCTATGGCCTTGCTTTCAAGGCTACGTAATCCAAAACAAGCAATAGCCATTTTCTTATGATTTAACCATCCACCACCAAAATGCCAATAAATCACCTGCTGAAACGGTTTTTTCCAAATGTATTTGTGTTGCTTTTCTTTGTCTCAGCAACGCAGATATATAAGTGACATTTCCACAAACGTAATTCTACCTGGTATGATCAACATTCGTACCTTCGTGGCAGAAGCCACATGCGACGAATTTTATTTTCATGACGATCTTTCAACAAATTTCGTCTATCATACACCAGTCCCACCTATCACGCCAATCACAGTCACGTAATTTCAACTTAGCACAAAATGCGACAGAAATAAGATGAACTATATTTGTTTATGAAGAATTTCTATTCCGAAACTTTTTTTTGTATTGTATGAAAACAGTTATGGAAGTGAAACTCATAACGAAGACAATGCATTTTTTAAATTCTAATTTCGACAGCACTTGTATCATTTGCAGCATTATTTTGTGTTGCCGTCAGCTGGTCCGGCCATTGCTTACAATTACGGATGTCATATGAGTGGTTCTTTGTCGGAATCTATCCCAGTTAACCCATTCGCGTGTCAGTAGGCAGCACGACGATTTGCCTGATTGTGATGAGATGCAACTGCAAGAAAAAATTCGCAAAATAAGTCGTGGTGTACAAAACCTGAATTCTCGTGTACTTATTTAGAACATGATTCATCATGCAGCTTAAACGCTCAACTCACCAGCTGTTTCATCCTTGTTGGGAATCATGAGCAGTACACATCCACCGAGCCCCCACGGGGACTCGAACCCGGGGTGAACGACTGTGAATCGAACACCTTAACTGCAAGGCTATCCGGGCTGGCTCTCAACGGTTTGTTGAACATCTACACTACATGATATAGCACCCTTCCGTCACTGGCTTTTGAACGGTAACAACCCACTTCCCACACAGCGATCGACTGCTATGATGGATGACTTCTCTGTAGGGGCCTAAATACAACCAAGGCATTCCGTTATCAATATCCTACAGAGCTTGGTTACTATTTGCAATTGAGTAGTAAGAGATTGGATTTGTATATAATATGATTAATCATGCAGCTTGAAAGCTCAAATCATCATTTAGTGTAGATGTTCAACAAACCGTTGAGAGCCAACCCGGATAGCCTTTCGGTTAAGGTGTTCGATTCACAATCGTCCACCCTGGGTTCGAGTCCTCGTGGGGGCTCTGTGGATGTGCACTGCTCATGATTCCCAACAAGGACGAAACAGCTGTACAGTGCTTCCATGCTTTTCAATGGTGGGTTGAGCGTTCAAGCTGCATGATCAATCATACTATATACAAATCTAATCTCCTACTACTTAATTGCAAATATTTAGAACAAACAGGAACTCGGAGGTGGCTTTATTTGCCTTGTAGTCGTATGTTCCCTAATTAGGAAATCACAACAATTGGGAAGGTGTACCTGTAATGTAGCCCTTGAGTATAAGGGTTTGCCATTTTTGGTATTGGTACGTCAACTGGGTTTCGTCGGAGTAACTTTTTAATTGTAGACTGGAACCTCCAAATCTATCCAAGTCGATGACTGATGCAGTTCTAGAACGTGAAAAATGGACGTACGCCAAATGGTAAAGGTTCAATAAGTGACTTAGTAGTCAGCATCAACTTTTATTTTTAGAGATAGCTTTTTGCTTGTTTACTTTAACGATGGGGATGCCACGGCTAGTGTACGCATCGCACTGTCTAATCAGAGAGGACTGTCCATGCACTTTGGTAGTTGACACAACAGGTGTCCACGACCGCCGTCATCGTGTGCTTTTTCTAGTAACGGAAAACGTTTGCAGCTTTTGGCATTGAATGAGACCTCTAGATTTTACAACCGACACTTGTGTTCGGATATTTGATATCAGCACGCTGGCTATCTTTTTTAAACCACTGGTGCATGATATCATTGAATAATGTTATTTTGCTCCCGTGGAATACTGTGGATTACTGGAGCTAGCTGATCATGAGGAAGAAACAATATCCATTTATTTTCAGCGTGGTCTAAAGTGAACAAGAATAGGTTGAGAAGAGCATAGTCATTTTGGGAAGAATAGGTAACTAGCTGATAATTGCACGTTTCAAAAAAAAGATAAAACTATGGAAGTCAGTGAGTTGGATACGTTAATATTAATCTTTTTTATTTTTACGAATAGGTATAAATACTGGTGAGAACTAAAGGCGTACGCTGAGTATTTTACTGTACGTTGTGACCCTTACGTCCGTTAATAAAAGCCAGTGAATCCATAAATCAGTACTGTGCAACCAACTATTAACCATGCACTTGGTGCGGTAATTGTGGTTGTTATCTTTCAGCGGTAACAGTTATCGGAAACAATGAAGTTACGGTTACGAAAAGCGTAAAATGTAGAAATACCATCAAGTCGGTAAGGGAAGTTTGCGAGTACAAGAGCACTAGTGGATGCTGCGTCGAGCCATATTGTCCAATGTATCCAACCACTGAGTGGGGGGAGGGGCGAATTCTTGGACTCCATCGAGGAAGCCTATCGAGCCATACTTTGCAAAGTCCACTAGTTAGGCTTTTCATCACTTTCTTCCACGTCTTGGACTGAACACCCTCACTCACCTTCCAACGATTATCCGCCTGAGCGAACGCTGCGCACCAAGGAATCCTATCCGGGGCCAAGCGCAGCACTTCCCAACAACCTCAGTCTGATGACCTCCAGTGTTTCCTTTACTGATTTGGTTCGTGTGTCTGCCACTCAGTCTTGCTGATAGGAGGTTCCCACTAAATTCGAGCAACGCTACAAAGACATAAATATTCGAATACCGACAATCTTCGGATATCCTCCACCGGAAGAGACCATGTAAATGAACAAAAGAATTGGCCTCACTTCTGCAACGTACATTAAATCCGTGATTCATGAACGGATGCCAAATCGATGCTATAGGTCATTCAGGTCGGTAAATGCCAATTGGGCCTTCTGTATTCTCAAAGGTATCTCACCCAGTATCTGACCTCTGAATGAAAATCGGATGCCTAGATTACATAACTTATTTGCTTGGTATTTAGGTTTGGTATTGATATGATCCTGTCGTGCAGTAGTATCTTGCACTTTGAAGGCGAAAAACAACGAATATCGCTAAGAACTTGTTCAAAATATTCAGGAAAGTTTGCACTTCACACGGATCTTCGACGGGGAAGAACTATGTCGCCCACATATTCAAGGTATGACTCTTTCCCAACTGGAAAACATTTATTGTCACCCTCCTTTTTACCGACAAATTAGTGGATGTTTTGTAACGGCTCACTTACTCTGGGAGAAAGACTTCTGGTTTTGAACCACCTTATTTTATAAGCGTAAAACAGTGATTGCGTAGGGTGTCAACGACATATCCAGATTTTGCACAAAATGTGTTGGTCCTGCTGGTGTGGTCGACGAAGCCCTCTAATTGGCCGGTGTCGAAGCTTAGTGCAGTTTGGCAGAATTCACCTCTCACTCTATCCATCCATGATAGCGGTCAGCTGACCTTTCGCTCGTAGTTTCATTGTCTCAGGCCTTGAACTCAATACTGGACGGACTCTGCCTGTGCATCCTGTAACACTGTGATCGCGTTGGTCTGTTAAAGAAACTAGGTCGTTCATCGACAATGTGCGAGCTTATGCCCTCACAGTAGACATATCTATTCACACGTTAGTAACATCTGTGGAGTATTAAGAAGTTACTTCACAGGTACTCACGTACCTCTCAGAAGATATGTTTCTGTTCCGCGCGAAACACTTTTTACCACATTGTGCAATTCCATAATGCGAAAAAAACTGCAGTCGTTTAATTCCTGCTGGAATATTGGCGTACTGGTTGCGTACGCCCTTCATACGAATACGAAAACAAATAGCTTCTTTCTAATATCACTTCCGTTCACGGAGGTTGTTCCCCGGCTTTCTAGCCTGTTCTTACTTTTCATTTGAGCCTGCTATGTCAACCGGTAGCCTCTGTGATGTTTCATCTTTTGGAGTTTTTTTTCCTGAAGTTCTTTTTCCCATCTAAATGTTATCCATATTATGTTATTCTTTATAGTTTCACTGATGCTCACGTAGTCTAGAGAGTGACTTAATTTCTTATTTGATATCCATGATTTTTTAGTTCATTATTCTGCCTTGAGTTTTGAAATTATCCACGCAAGGATTCTCTAGAATCTTCATAATATATACATTTAAATAGAAGGTGCAAGATATCAGCTTGAAAACCACAACAGCTTGCCGTAAAATGCCATTGAACGGTAAATTTAATGAAATGTTTAATAATAAGTCTCACACTTACCATCAACACATGCAACATTGAAATGAAGTAGCCAGCAAAATTGATTGGCTTCGGTGGATCTAGAACACCTTAATGGATAATGTTATTCGGCAACCAGCACAATGGTCTGCCAAATATCGCGCACAATAGGCAAAGTAAAATGTGCTCCCTATGAAAGTGCTAATTTCTGGAGTATGGCTATTTATAACCTCTAAGAACACGAAACTTTGGGCGGAAAAATGCCCATTGCTGTGTCGCTTCCTCCGTTTAATAAATGTTTTGGGATGCTTCTGATTCGTCTGCGACTATTTTGGGTCATTCTCAAATAAAAATAAACAAACTGACTGTTTTTATTTATGTTGAACTATTGCTAAATAAAAGGCATACGTAGTGGATTTTTCAGAAGGCCACGGAGCAGTCGTGTGCTTTTCACGTGTTTTCTGTGACGAGAACAGTAGGTTGATATCAGTTCAAAAAGGTGTGTGATACAAGGTGGCGTTGGATTTTCTGTTAAAACAGGGCGGGGGAGGCCCAACACTTATTGTCCGTAATTTCGTTTATCATCGTATAACACACACCTTTTGATTCTGAACAGATCTCGCCTCTCCTATGTGCTCTGTCAAGCTGCTTACGACTGAGAACTTATCTGATGTTTAGATGAAGCCAATGGAGGGTTCTTTGACCACAGTTCGTGTTTAAAATTTTAAAACTATACCCTCAGTATTCCTTAGGTCCCCTGGGATAATTGCTGTCACTAGCTTTGTGCAGAACGATAATTTGGTGTATTCTAGCAACGAAAAAACACCGTCGTAGGACTTTATTTCAAATTCCATGAGGCAGTTTGTCTAAGCTCCAATCATCAAGCCTATTTTTCGTCGCGTTCTCGTGAAAAGAAGAGGTCAGGTCATCAATGAATAAACCTGTTCCGAGCAAACATTGCTTCAAGCCCTGTGCCAAATACAAATAACTCTTTGCTTGCTTTCTCGTGAAACCTCATTAAAACAATATGCCAGTCTTTCTTCAAGAGTGCAACTACTCCGGAGTTTAGACTGAGTCACGTGAAAGGAACGGACGGTTTGTCCTGTGCACCGAAGACGACGGACTACAATGACTGGGTGCACAGCGCAACCGAAAGCAATGGAGTAAAGTCATTGGTGCCCGATTTCAATAAATCCTAGAAACTAAAAATAACTACGCCCAATTTTTCAGGGTTTTGTTAAGAAAGGTATTGTGAATCAAAAAAGAACCGCTCAGCTTTCAAATGAATAAACTGTACTTCAGTTTGTTTTCGGTTTGATTTTCTGCATTGTTTAACAAGTAGCCAAGGCGAACTTCTCGAATAACGAATCTGAACTGGTGAATGTGGGAGATAGAAATAGTATCTGTGCAGCTGACAAGGCAACACCAACTGAAGGAGGAGTCATATTGTCCCTGTGGTACAGACTTTTTCGTGTCCCACTATTCACTCCTTTGTATAAATCTCTCAATCACTCACACCACAGAGCATAAATCTTTTATGCGTCTTATGATGTACGGAATTTGTACGGTATAAGCTTCTCATACGAACCTAAGAATAAATGTGCATTTGTATGTTATACTAGGAAACAAGGGGACAAGTTTCCAAACTAGGCGTAGCTACAGGGCAAGACATCCTTTTGTTGTTTTCTCGTAAGCCGCTATAAAGTACAACGTGGGTTTCATCGGTCTTGACCATAAAAGCATCTACGTAGAATTGTTTCAAACGCAGTCATTAATCTCAAGGACTACCAATTTTGTCACGAGGTGCCTCTTTCCTTCAACACAACTCTGAATAAAAGGAATAGCCCGCAGCTGGAATCTTTGAGATCCCGCTTGCCCATAAGGAGAACAAAGTTTGTGGCCCTCCTGCAGACCAGTCGTTCCAACACATGAGTTTTATGATTTTCCGCACGTCCTCAAAAACGGAATGTGACGTCATTTATTTCAGTTAATTTTTACTCCACTGTCTAATAACTCTTGTTGTCTGTTGCCAGCACCAGCAAAGATCATAAAATAGAGCATTATTTACGAAGACTTTCCATACGATTCTCCGTAAAAAGCCATAAATTATTGCATAGGAGTTTTGCGTCATCCTCAATTAAGAATCTCGTTTATTGATTGTTCGGTTCTATGATCCCGTATTGACTTTGCTCTGCATAAACTGGACATCTACTCTAGTTTTAGGTGAAAACCAACAGACCAAGTTATTGTCCAGACCTATAGATGACTTGCTTCGAACAATAAGGTGCGTGAGACGAGGATAACCGGCTACCACTTTTGGAGATCTGTTCCAATGGTAATCCAATAAGGTTCGTCCAAGCGATAATAAGGACATTTTGGGGACCAATATTTATGAAAAGTGCACATTTTAAAGGTTAAAACCTAATGTAAATCATGGTTATGTGATTGGAATTTTCATTTTTTAATGGTATTTGAAAACTGTTACTATCTATGGTTAGGAAATTGGACGCGCTTGATTAAATGACACACCCCAGAGGGTCATCTTACGTGTTGGACATTCGAAATCTATCCAGACTGGTGAAGTATTGTGCCATAACCACGTTGAAGGACGTTAGAAGTTACCTTGAAATCACCATTTCCTTTGCATGAAGACACGGGCAGTGCCTCCTCTGGCCAGCTCACTACCCAAAACTCAGGTCCAATTCTGCGTTTAAGTGAAAACTGAGCGAAAACAGATATATTGACCTTGGGGTATCCACTTCATATCCACACCATAACTGAAACCAGCTTATTTTTTGTTATTCTTCGTGCAATATGACGAATGCAATAAACCGGGAGTAACTTGAAGTTTAACATGAAGTACACAAATTGGATTCACAGAGTTAAACTTGTCTAAAAGATATTCACGTAATCCACATATATGAAAGGTCAGCTCGATTTCGACACAGTTCCTCGGTGTTTTTTATTCGTCCAGTTTGTTTACATAGGTGATTGTACAATAACATTCACACTGAGGTAATGCTAACTCGCAGGTCTAGAAAATATTTACCCATTGATGGTCACACAGATTCTGATAACTGTGCATTTTTGACACATAACTAATCCCGAAAATCAACAAACCGGTTGGTATCAACACCATTCTTGCTGCACCTGTTCTAAAATACTGAAAACGCAAGTGCCAGTCTGATGGATCGCATCCAACCCAGTGACCCGAAAAGTCCTCAGATCCTGCCGCAACCTGGTCTCTAGCTGAGAGGTTGTGCATCCTTTTTGATAAGAATACGAAAATCTGACGAAATACACTAGATGCATTCGTTCCCGCAGTGTTCGGAAAGCTGTTTACGAAATTAGTGGTCTGGAAAGGGTATTCTCACCCCAAACAAGAAATGAAGGTGATCGATTTCTTGTACATAGGGCGTACGCTTAAGGTGCACATTTAGACATAAACATGGCCAAACGTTTCCAAACCGGAGAGTGAATTCCACTCTTTTCAAATCCTGCTCTTGTTTGACAGTTGAATGACTAGTCTCTGATTGCTTCTAATAATGCAGAAATGATCTTTACATACTTTCAAAGGTTATCGGGTGTGGAAAATTTAATGGCAAGGGGGCAGTAACACGCCATAATCCCTATTGGGTCATGCTCGTGGAAAAAATGACGTGTTTACTGCGAACCCATGGGAATATCGGCTAGCTTTTTGTGGCTCAGGGAATCATTGCAGAATGAGGTCAGTCGAAAATTTGGGTGTTCATATGCGACCTGCTGGTAGTAAAACATGAAAGCTTGTTCGGTGATTATCAGTACTCATTGCAACGGAGTCGAGAAATGAATCCTGATAAAAAGTTGCTCGTTCAGACATCACTTATGACCATTATAAAGAGTTACACAACTTCTTATTTGTTTGCGTATTTTCACCGGGACAGTAACGTATATTGAGGGTTTTAGACGATGCTATTTTCATTCTGTCTTTCGTGTTTGGGTCTTGTCTAAACGCAACTTTCTGGTAACTAACGGTGTAAAGTAACGGCCATGTTCAGTTGGGTATTCAGGTGACAAGATACGGTGCACAATGCAATTTCTTCAAATATTCTACGAGGACGCATTTGGCTCTTTCAGTAACCACGAGAAGTGTCCGATAACCTGATTAGTGTCTGGTGAAATACCCTAGGAAAGATGAAGGATAAGATTTATTGAACTTTTAATATTTTCAAAAAGACGAAAATCTTGGTGATTTTGTACGATTATTCTTAAAGATGCAAAAAACCTTACCGAGCCTGTGTATTATTGCTGGCAAATTGTAAGGTCTACGTACCAAACTCCCTTCTTACGATACCACTGGATTTCTATCACACCGAATACTGAATTCGAGACGGACTCGAGGGGTATGTAGTGAGGAATGCTGTGGGAGGCTGACTGGAAAGTGAGGTATTATGGGGTGTTTCTAAGTGCCTTTAGAACAAATGATGTGGGATGGGAGCATTTGTCATATCACACAAAATATGATATTATATAGGAAAATAAATGTAAAAACTGGGAAGCTGCCCAAAATTATATAAGGTTACATGTCTGATGTGTTTTCTGTGAATTGCTTCAAAAGTGTGATGAAAGATTCGCGAGTCTTAAGAGGCTGCTCAGTTATCTGAATTAATTTCACAAAAGAATCACTTTACTCTAGATTTCAGTCATACAAATGGGTTGAAGTCTTTAGGAACCCACCGTTGCGTTTTTTCGGATGATTCGCTTTGGCTTCATATACCAAGAAATAAAAGTTGTTGGAGGTGGTCAATGAACTACCGCAGCTCCAATTTAAGGCTCTACACGAAAGTCCATGTTTGCTGCTTACCGAAAATATGTGAAGACCTGTCTACTAAAACACACTTATTCAACAGAGGATATAAATGCTCATGATATAACGGAAATACGTTTACCCATTGAGTCTGTGTGAAAACAGACGCGCTAACTGCTATCACGAGGGAAAGGATCCTGAAAGGTGTAAGTGTTTCACATAAATCTAATTTTGTCTTCACTCCAGCTTACTCGTTGCAGATGATATAGACTCCCGACGGAAACGATCTCATTTTCGTTCCACATTTCAATTTATCCTACTTTTGATATATTTTGGTCGGATACCGGGCACTTGAATGATCCCTTCAGGGTAAGGTACCACAGCTGACTAAATCACGTTATTGCAACATGTGCTCCCGAAGCAGGAAACAATAATTCAATTGACACGAGTGAATAATATAAGCTCCTTTGCACGGTCAACACTACGTGTCAGACAAAGATGAGAACTGTTTATTATCTGTCTCTATCCAGACAGCAAATTCGTCAGTTAGATCCTCGAAAACTCAGCGGCTTTCTGAGCTCAAATGGATAGTAACAGCATTATTGATTGCTCACTTTATTTTATCTACGACAAAGTACAATATTGTTTTCTCCAGAAGGAATGTTTATTTACTCTGATTGTTTTAGTCCACCAAACAAACACTAAAAATAAAATAATTCCTCAAACCCAATATTCCTTACATTTATTCTGTATTGGTCCGTGGGGTGTGTGACTGTCTAAGACTACCATCAACTTAGATGAGACTTGCAAATTCAAGGGTACAACTTCCTCTCTGCTTACAAGTTCAAATTTGACGAAAAGTTGGATATAAATACTGAACTTAGCACAGGTGATCTTCATCAATACTGAAACAGTTACTCTCGGTAACAGCACCTGATCTTTGGATGAAATGTTGACCAACTGTCTGATTCGTAGAACGAAGTAAGAACAGTGCAAGTGCCCCTGAAGAAAATTATTTGTTTGTTCAACAAGAAATTCTAGTTTGATGAAGGCTTTGCAGGAGAATAATTTTGGTTTACCTGCGAAGTATCACAATCCTACTGAGATCTTCTCGATGTCTATCGCAAAGATGGCAAAAAAATAATTTAAACCTAAAATTTCGACTTGTTCGATCAGGAGGATGGGCACACCATTCTGCGAGCCCATCGGGCACGTGAGTGTGAATCTTCATGTGAATGATGATGTATTTTTCTACATTTTTGATAATAAACAAGGTTTCAATCTAAGTTGTGGTGTGCAAAACCAAGGCACATCTAGGATAATTACATGTTTTGTATGGGGATATGAGGACTTAGTCTAAAGTGCAATGATTCTCCGCAGTACTCCAGCATACCAGTGCAAAGAATGGTGATGAAAAGTTCGCAGTTTTGTCATCCAGACTTAGTAAAGCTAGCATCAAGAGCCCAAATAAGATAACTACAGGTTTCGATCACGAAAAAAGGGAATCGTAACTAAAATAAACTTTGTCTTTTTAAAGTCCACGATGAGATTTAGAAGACCCACGAAAACCCAATTTAAATGTCACTGAAGTGAATGAACTCAATGCGCTCGTTGATGTGGGCTGAATTTATTCAGGATCGATCTTGGTAATATAACAGTGTGAACAGTAGACTGAATATTGCTAATTGGAGTACAGGATGAAGCCAACATCCGTTTTCGGTGATCTCATTCTCAATTCATCACAAGCACAGTTATAACTTATCAGATATTATGGAAAGCTAGTCGGAAGAGCTCCAACCGTTTCATTCAGTATTTGGAAGAAGGATGGTCGAAGAGCAGGCAAATAAGTGAACTTTGACCTTGTAGGTACTTGCACAAATGACCAAATTGAGTAACCGTTTTAAAGAAAGCATTTATTGGAACTTCTCTATTTTGGGCTTTGGTTTCACTTTTGACTAAGCGATTTTCGACTTTTTTTCTGAAAGACACTGCAGGACTCGTGTACATATATATATATATATATATATATATATATATATATATATATATATATATATGTAATGTAGTGAATAACATGCAAACGGATGGACAAAAGTTCCACGGAAGCACAACGGCGGTTTGACTGGGACTGCGGTCCATCGGGCACGCGTACTCGGCACTCCTCCGCTCATTCATTTTCATACTCAAGTAATTCGATGCTGTATAGGTCAACAGGACCTAACTTAGATCTTCAAGAGTGTGCATGGATACTCTTTGTTAAAGAGTTCCGCGATGAGTCGTAACTGCCTCTTATGTCAATTTTTGATGTCAGGGTCACTTTTAATCGAAAGAACAACTAGGTTGCATGTGCCGGCCCTCGTATTGATATTAAGTGAGCAAATGAAAAGATGAAATTTTCCCCGAAGCACATGACGGGTTTCGGGGTTATTGCCGCACATTAGTTTTGCATACCGCGTGCCTTTCTGTCCATTCTTCATCGTGTACATTAAAGAACACTGTTTTTCCTGGAGTGGATGAGGAATTTTTTCGGGTAAGATTATTGTGCTGTGAGAAAGTGCTTCATGCTATGTACCACTACGGTGTGCTTATGTTTTATCCGATTTTAGATCTCTGATGCCATGGACTTTGCATAGATACAGTTTCACAATTGCTTCTAAGAGTCTCCATTCGAAAGTAGTGACCAAATTGTTTTCAGTAATAAAGTAGAAAAAATGACCTGGCTTCGTACTTGATTTTGGGTGAGAAATTGAAGCAGGTATTGAAGAACGAGATAAATAGTGATCCCATCATAAAGTTAGTGGATTTTTCGTCCAAAAGATCGAGTGAATTATTCGAGGAGACGAGCAAATCAATGGATTTTACCGGAAGAAAATTCGTGCTTCAAGCAGTAAGTTACTTTTTGCATGTGAATAATTACTTCGTATTTTTCTGTGCATGGCTCTCAATAATTCATACTTGGGGTTCTGTTTCAGACAGTGAATGACTAATTACATGACTTTTTCGTTCTGTATTCGTCACCGATATGAATGGAACATGAAACCCCTTCATTTTTGTGCCCCTATGGTGTTGGTTACTGATAACACTATGAGTTTTTCCAGCTGTTACCGTTCTAAGTATGAGACACATTAAATTCACAAATCACTTTTTTACCTGGACTCATATAAAGTGTGTAATTGTTAATATCACTGCCTGCTACCATAGGCTGGAAAATAGTTATTTCTCGTTACCACTATTCACTATAAATGTACATGGGTAATTCGCGATTTCTCAATTTCTCGTTTACCTAAAGCATAAAGTTTGTTCATACCATTCAGGATCTTGGCTTCACTATGGAGCTATCTTTGTAGTAGGAATTGCTGAGGAAGAGCTTGTTCGTCAAGCTGTTTTGTTCTCAGTGGCACAGATCACAATGAAATGGTAAATATTTATGTGTGCCAGTGATTAGCAAAAATCCTGAATGATCGGAGATTCAACCCCCAAATTCCAATGTGAGGCTTTGTGATAACATTGCTCCGCTGGTTGTCTTCGAACAGATAGTACAGGAAATGACTAGCATTTCACGATAGTTTTATTTTTAACTGCAGAGCTTACCTCCGAGTCATCTCCATGGTTAGTTGAAAGATCCTCTCGTGCTACTGGTAGTCACTTAGCTTCATTCCGATTTGCATGGAAATTTTCCCTCCCTCTTCTCGTGTGACTTTTCTCCTGAACAAAATATATAAGGCAATCGAGCTGGTTGATTAACCAACTCGAATAGGATTTTCACTCCATTTCCAATCAAAACCAAGTCAAAATGATCCACAGAACTACCAAACAAAACGGCACACTCACTTCCATGTCTTGGACCGGGAAGACACTTGAAGCCTCTTAAGGCCAGGCATGGTGGTGAGCCGGGTGACAGATAAACTGTATAACGAGAAAGCTGGTCGACGAGGTGTGGAATCCCATTCTTCAATACTGATTTATAGTAATTCAATTGAATGGAAAAGCTGCAGATGTTTCAGCTCACTTTTATACTGGCGTACTACAAATATTGGTAGTCACATCAGATATAGTGGTAGTAGTAGCAATAGTAGTACTAGTATTAGTAGTGTTAATATTTATTGTGGGAGTAATAGTAGTAATGACAGTAGTAGTAGCAGTAGTATTAGTATTAGCAGTTGTAGTAGTAGTGTTATAATTTAGATGTGCGTGGTCAGCAGGTTGTCTGTTAGAAATCACTAGTTCAGAAGCCATCAGAACTAATCCGATGGAACAACAAAGACTTTGCATTCCACTGGCCCAATCCATTTGTTGCCGTACGCAATCGCATGGTTAACCTGCTTTCCTTTACCATACTGAGTTTGTTCAACTGACAGCCCTTTTTGCTCTTCATTCATAACTATCCCCAGTTGCGTTTTGAGCAATCAACTACTTACTTACTCAGTAACTGATACGTACACTCCACCATAGTAGTAGTAGTGGCATTATTAATATTATTTCCATTATCATTAGTAGTAGTAGTGGTCATTGTGATAGTAGTAATCCGATTTGGAAAGAAAACTAGTAATCTGCCATTTTACAAGTCGTGCCTACCATTCTCCTTTATTCAGTGCTTACGGCAGGTTATCGTCACCATATTATTGTTTAATTAGCCTCAGTCAACATGTTCAAGTTGGCCTACCATATCCGGTTACTTGGTTTCGGCTGGTGAATAAGATATGAGCTTCACTTATCTGCGTCACCTTCGAAAACGTATTTTTTCTAAATAGTGCCACTCCAGCTTTGTACAGTGAGTAACAAATCGGCCGAAAAACAAGTTCTGTGCAAGTTGTTCAGGCTGCCTGTCTCCTCATGGTCTATCACAAAATAGGGTAGAAAATAGAAAATCTGAGTAATTCATTTTTATTGAGAGACGACTACTACTTTGCTGAAAAACTTCGAAATCATAAAATTCAGAAACAGAAAACAAAATACTTGGAGCATTATTACCACTAGTCATTCAAAAATAGTATTCCGTACTGATGTAAAATTGGGATTCGCCATTAGGAGCCTATTTTCTCATTGATGTTACAGCAGTTTAGGTGTTTCAAGAACGGAAGACAAAGCAAATGAAGCTTACCCAACAACTTCTCATCTGCTTGTGTTCCGCAATAGAATCGGGACAACAATACACTAGGCTCATTCCTTACTGACAAATTTTATTCAAAGGTCTGTTATGAACCTCTAATTGCTTATAATTTATATAGTCTATAATAACCATAATTGGTTGGAAAACAGAGTGGTATAAGTCGGGTTGGAAACTAGAGAATGTTGAAAAGTTCTGCTGACCGGTTATGACACACTTTGCCAAAAGAATATTCCGGATGAGAGTTATTGCTCAATCCCGGTTGGGGAAACTCTGCTCATCTATTTCAACCTTATCATTGTTGGTTCAGATTATCCGGAACTCCTCAACGAAAGCCAACGCACAATCTTTCGATTTATTCCGAAAAAGTAAAATTTACGTCTTTTCCTACAAGCTCGTTTCAGGTTATTGTGAGTTTCTGTAGGCCACAGCCGCCATTCCACTAGTAAGTCAGTGATAGGGACGAACACACATTAATTTACTTACTACCTATATCAAGCCAGTCGGTACAGTTACCTTATCTCTTCAGTCAGTACAGATTGTCCTCTTTATGCCTTGTTCCACTATCAAGCTGGAGTCGCCTTCGTTTCCTCTCTAACTGAGTTGGCTGGCCGTCAATCGTGACGAATTATCTCCATAGCAGTGTTACAATGAGTGAGAACAACGAACGTTTTCCTCTCTCTTAGCCTCCCGATCTGCTCCTAGTCTTCTGTTTGTTAGTCATCTCACAGAATCTGTGGCCTTGTTTTGTCTCAGAAAGCGAAAACTCAGTCGATTAGTTCATCGGTTAAAATTGCTCTACTTGTGAAAAGCATCATTCATCACCACCCCACCCTCGCAAGATCTCGCACAGCTGTTTGCATTTGTCATCAGGATTTCCCTTGATGGAAGTTCAAACCGAAAATTTGGTTTGGGAAATGGTAGAGATTATGTGGCCAGGTGATGAATACCAGTCAATCGCTTGTTTTTGTCTGGAGAACAGTGCAACCAGTGGTCTCGCCTTAAGCTAAAAGGGTTTAGGTCTGTTGGGCGGTCAGGTCCAATCTCACGGGATGGTCAGAAATTGATATGCACTACTTGCTGTCTCAGGTTCATTCTTACGAATACGTGTGATATTTTCCTACACGAAAACTTACTTCATGTATGTAGTAGATTCGTATCTACTTATCAGATCAACGACGCTATTTTGAGTCAAATCTGTATTAAAAGCTGTAGTAGGCACAACTCAACTGTGTCTAACGGCCAAACACCAACTTCTGGATGATTCAAGTTATCCTTCAAGAACTGTAATGTTTATCTTCTCAGGTAACTTTCGTTTCCCAATAATTCGACTTCAGTAGACTGAAGTGGATGTATCTAACACTTCCTTACCAGTCGAGTAGAAACACCGCTACTTTAAATACCGCTTCAGGTTGGCTGATATCTCTGGGCAACAAGACCTTAACCACCCACAACACAGTTCAGGAAGTTGAAAAATCTTATGCTTTCACGTCTAGTTTATTCTATCACTTTCTGTCGGTGAAAATCACATTCACTTTCGGAATCTGACTTACTGGTATTAGCGATTGTGATACTCCTATATTCTTTCAGTGTATGTTTCGGTTTTCGTGATTTAACTAAGGTATATCGCCACGTCAGTGGATGACATGGATATAATGATTAGGTGCTTTCATGTAGATTCCGTGGGGCTTTAGGGATAGATAATAATGAGTTGAAAATACCATATGTATTACCTTCATCTTTGACCATACTCCTAACTACAGACGACTTGGTAGCTCACCACCAAAAATAGAATTTCGTGGTGGATCACTTTTCTGTCACCCCTGCAATTACCACACTTCAGTTACGGGGAACTCATGAATTTCCCTTATTCCAGTCTTGAAATTCCGGTTGAAAGCTGTGCACCGAGATTCGTTGTAACCGAGGTGCCCCATTACACTCGTAACTGTGCATGAAACAATGAAAAGTAACACAAGACCGTGTATTTCTTTTCTTATGCTTTCATTCAATTCCGCACAACGTAATCGAAAGCAATGCACAGACACAAGGTTTAGGGCATAGAAAAGGTATGTTCCATTCAGGCAAAAATGTACTTTGAAGCTTGGTCATGTGTGATTTTCAGAGAAACTGTGCACACACAATTTTAGGCACACGGTCGAGTTTTATTTGGAATAAGGTGCAAAACACGGGTTATTCTTCAACATTTTGTCGGAGGCACTGAAAGTTGGGTTAATCAGAATAAACAAAATTCAAACTAGATTAAGTGGCCCGCTTTTGGACGCACCAAAAGGTAGCATTCTGTTTGATAATTCTCCCAGACAACTCCGGCAAAAGTGTCGAAGTTCATCCGTTCGTACTTGTCGTTGGATGCGGGATGGTCACTGCCATACACTTGGAGATCTTGTTATACAGCAAGCCAAAACACAACGGTGTTCCTAGTGGTAAAGCATCACACACCATTATGCCAAATATATCCTGAAGTCTAACAACACAATGCGCGTGTGAAGGAGCGTGGTTATAGGATCCCGAAAGAAAACTAGCAGTATTGTTTTTGTGAGTGTCACGGGCACGGAAAACAAGAAACCATAAAGCGGAAAAGGTATGCGTGTTTTGTGTACGTGATGTGATGTACGCGTGCGTTTGAATGGCCGACCGTCTGGAAATGAAAGTGGGAGAATGGAGAGGGGTGCGGAACCATGTGATGAGAGTACATTTTATTATGTAATTTTCTGGTGTGTATGTATGTGCGTGTACATTTTCGTATACTTGTATGAGGGTATTGGAAATAATAGGGACATAAATGGGAGGTCAACACTTGTGATGGAAATGACAATTGGGCATGCAACAGAACGAGCAGTCGTGCAAGACTGAAAACTCGATTTCACCACTTTCGTTTTGCAGGAACGAATTAGTGTAATCAGAACCACAAAGCATTAGAAAAAGAGCAAATTCAATCCAATAAATTCGAAAGGATGGATTTGTTAAGTAGTTATGAATCAGATTTCTCTTATAGAAATCCACAACTGAGTGTTTCGACAGTTCTATTTTCATTCTCATTTCGGAGGTAGCTTCTAGTGTATAATACATCAGAAACAAATTGAAGAAACACACACCAAAACGGTTTTCGAAATGAAAGCGGGAAAGAAATCCAAAAAATTAGAAGGACAGAAAAAACTAGGGATTGACAGAAATGCAACTTTTAAAACCTCGGTGTGAAATCGCCCTTCTATCGCCACGGTTCGTATAACCGAATATCATTCTGCAGCTGATTGATCAACACATCTTTCTCGGCCAGCTGCTTTCGAAGGCGTTGGATTTCACGGCGTTGCTCGATAAATGCTTCACGAAGCTAGTAAAATTGGTGAGAAAATAGCGTCAAAATTTGAAGCAGATTATTTCTGATGAAGTCGTTCATAGTGTCAGGATGATGATACTCACTACGTAACTGAATAAACGGTAAATGATTCAATCAAGTATAGGGAAGTTCCAGTAGATCAACAAAGTTTTGAAACAAAGGCATAATGGTTGATATCAATAGAAAGGACAATATGACTAAATAAACACCCTCATCATGGAGTTGGCAGGTAAAAGTGAGGGCAGATTTGCAATTTCCCCTTTTTTTATATATTCATCTCGGCCTAGGTTCAACTGCAGTGTGCATATTTTTATTTCTCCGTACAAACGCAAAGTAAAAAGTGTCAGACTTTTGAGACAAGTTGATCAAACTCAACTCCGGCTTGGTGCAGATTATCGTCTGCTCAACTCAAGACAAAATGGCTTTGAATTGCGTTCAAAAGGGAGATTTGATAGTTTGGGGATCACTTCAAAAAGGTGCCCATCGTAATTTGTGTGAATATTAACTTAAAATGTTTGACGACAAATGGGCAACATATCATCCTGTGTCGTTAGGAAACGATGAGGCGAAGACCAGCTCAGTTGCTGATCCATGCAGTGTGTTGGCTTCCTGGAGTTTGTACAGCGTATTCCAGTGCGATCAAAGCGAACTGAATATGCATGCATTGTTGATACACTCTGATTAGGAACTAAGACCAAAAATGTTTTAGCATACTATGACCATTATTTTATTCCACTATTCGTAGTTCCTTATAACTGTCATCCAGTGGACGTACTACAATTCAAGAAGGAAGTAGTGATCAATAAGAAGCTACCAAGTTTACATTTCACCACGAAATAATCCAATTGAATAGCTCATGGCCATTTGCTCCATGGGTACTGGTCCAAGCTTTTCACTGCCGTTGACCAGAGCTGTCCGCCTCACGCATGTACCTGGCAACGGCGTTAGCTTATTACCACTTCCTACATAATCCACTTATTGAAGCATGATCAGGTTAAAATAGCTCCGTGCGCCTTCCCCCACGTGTATTTCTTCAAATGGAACTAGGCAAGATATTTCTGCTACTTTTATTTTAACGTTTTTATATTCTTATCATGAAGCCACCATTATGGAAATTGCATCATGTGACATCGAGAAGGAGACCGTAGCAGACAGGCTTGTTTTCGGTAAATTCACTTTCTAGATAATACAGTTAAAAATCTAGATTGAACGCGCATATTGAAGAAAGCTGTGAATGACAAAACGTTTCGGATATCGTTATTCACACTGCTCTCATACGCTGGATATTTATTTCATTAGATGGAAGAAAACCGTACAGAAAAACAAGCTTGTTTGCCTCGGTTTTGGTTCTGTGTATCACCTTTAATATTCAGGAGCATATCACTGGAGATAAGTTCTTCTCTGCAGCTGTTGTTCAACAAACGAAAATGGGCACAGTTTCCCGAATCTAAATGATCACTCTAAGGTGCATTACAGAAAATGTGTTACTATGCTCCATTGACTTTTGGGCTTATATCACGTGGTTTGTTCAAAGTTTCAACGTCATAAAATTAACTTCTCTAATGGGACTTGACTTAGCGCACAAACTACTGATTACTGGATAAATTCCAATTTTCTAATGTGGGTTATTTGTTCGAGAACTAAGGCTATCTTGAAATCCCTCGACATTCCTTCTTTAATTCTCAACAGAGCAGAATCAACAATGAATTATATTCTTTTTGTTGAAGGAGGTCCAACTGCCGTAAATGAAAATACCGTGCCATGGTTTGTGCATCGGTTTCTTTCTAACTAGCTAACAAGTGTGTGTATATTGCACAATGTTGAAATTAAAATAGCACCCACTTTAGGTGCGGTGAAAGGCTTTCGGAATAAATCATTATCGAGGGCCTTGTTTGCAACAAAGAAAAGAAATATTCCGTATGCTCTAAACCAATAGAAGTTCAGGATTCTGATTTCCATGTAGGAGATAGCAAGCACACAATTATAATCCACACCATGGCAATCGACAATTGATCATAGTTGGAAAATTCACTTGGATATTTTGCATGAAATCTTGCAACCAGTAGAGATCGAACCAACTACGATCTGATGAGCTTATGGTCACTAATTTGATTTTGGCTCTCAGAAAGGACTTTGGTAGGCACAGCGTGCAAGTGGATTTTGCACCATACACCGCACTGTGGCTTCTTGATCCATTAGTGATATACACTAGTGTTGTGTTCTCAGCATCTTTGGCGAACCAGTGTGTATTTCATCTTTGTTAATATATATTTCCGTAATTCTCCCATACCAAACATTGTGTTTCCATATCGATCTGTGCATCTGACCGAACCATATTCCAAACCATAAAACACAAAAAGGTAGTGCACGCATGTGTTATGCCAGTCAGTGACCTTCTATCCATAGTCACACTGGGAAAAGCTCTTTCCGATGATTCAGTATAACCCCAATCGCGAAATACGGATGGCACTTAAAGTTAGAAGGTTCCTGTACTCAGCGGCATGGTTTGGTTCACGTAGTGATTGATTGCCAGGCTGAAATACCAATCATTGGATGCTGGAAGACCGTAACGACACTCGATGAAACAACCGGTGAAATGCACTTGCAACATTAATGTCTCACAGTTTCAACTGAATCCGCCGTTCAAGCATGGCGAGTGGTCAGAAATTGTTCCAATATCTGGGTTTATCTGGCTGCTTTTATTAAACCAGAAATCTAGAAAATTTTGTGGGGCAAAGAACTTTTTCATGTGCACCAAAAAGGATTGATCCTCTGTTCTCTTAGTTAATTGGCGCAGGACTTGTTTTTTGGGGTAACTTTCGTTCGGAAATGTACTGTTCTTTACTGGTAGTGGCTTAGAATTAAATAGACTAAAGCTTTACATCAGCTGAAGGCATTGCTATTCATTTGATGAATGGTTTGTGTCCGGAAGAGAGGTGAGTCTTTATCTTAAAGATCATTACACCATATCCAATGATAAAAATTGCAAATTAATGAAAGAAACTTCTGTTAAACCATACGACTTTGGGTGGACTTTTGTTACGGTTCCTTCACTATGAACAGACTCAGCAAAACACGCCAACTAGTTGGCTATTTGCGATCCAGCCTACTATCAGCTGAATTTAGAATTATTCGCTTTGGCTTTCAAAATATGTGCCTCTGACCGTACGTACTGAGAACTATAGGTGATCACCAAGGTTATGCATAATTTAGTGTTGCCCATGCTTGCTGGCACTGATATGAGGCAGAGTGGTGCTTATTATATTTGCATAATTTAGTTTATTGTTTTGGGTTTGATGATAGATTCCATTTGCCACGACTAAATGTATCGATGTAAGTCAATCATCTGGAAAATCAGAAAACCTTTTGAACCTGAAGCTTGTGGAACTAATCAGTGCAGTATAGAAATCACAGTCTCACAGAACAGGTCCTATGGCTGTGTCAGAATCAAGTATCGCACAGTAAGGAGTATTATGCGAATCACTGGGCACAGAAAGAATATTAATACCTTCTGATAATCCGTCGGTAAGTGGCTTAATAATTCAGTTTTCTTGTTTGTGTTTGAACTCTGTTCCAACGGGGGGGGGGGGGGGGGTAGAAAGAAAGATGACATACTTTAGTGAAAGCAAGTAGACAACTCTTCCAAAATGACTGGTGGATACATAGTAGAGGGTAGCAATATTGCTCCTTAAACATCTCCAGGACATCTGCGAATTTACGCTCAGGGACGAAGAATGCTCAGAGCCATAATACTGTTTTGTGCTTCTCACTTTCAGATCTTCGGATACATTACAGTTTGCATATGCGTCACACGGTTATCGTGATAAGCAAATTTTTAGAAAATGAGCCAACTACCTGTCGTTCGTAATGAAGGTAATGTATTTCAGGCGAATCACTAAGGTTGGTGTAGGATGTTTTCCACAGTATCAACCAGTCTACTTATCCCGTTAACCCTTGGACAACATATGGGCAACCTGGCTGGCCACAGAACATTAGTCCAAAGGCGTGAATGCAGTGAAACCAGAGCTCTGCATTTCCCGTTTCACTAAGTTCCGGTTGGAATTATGCTCTCAGAATCTTATTCTACGTGGGCTCGTTGGCAATATCACCCTGAGTGATAACTGAATGCGGTTTGTTGTACATCAGAATGAGTGTCATCCACCACTTACGCACATGGATCTCTGGAATTACTGAACTATTCTGCTGGGAATCAATGATAAATCAACTTTTATAGGTAACACTATTTCCCAATAGGCCCTGATGTGCAAGCAACCCAGCGCCGACTGAAGAAAGGATACCATCCCATCGGTGCTTGTCATTGCGTATAGCCCTTCAAACAGACCCATTAAAGATTTGCCATCATTTCCAAGCAGCAAACCGATGTTTTAATATTCCGTCTAACTTGATTAGTCACATGTATTACAAGAAGATTAACTAATGATGACAACCTCCCCGAGTAGGTTGTCAGCCAGGCTTTGTAATCGGAAATAAAAAAAGTTGACCAATCTGTTGTGTACAAGTTATCTGCGTGAACGAACCACAAAATAGTCCTTCATAACTAGCCTTATCTTGATCTGTTACTCAAAGGTTGTCCTTTTGCCTCTTTTCTCTCAGGAACCAACTTTAATGATTCCGCCTGGTGTAGGTCGATTTTGAATTTACAGCCAAGCCTGACATGAAACAGACAAAAGCTGGCCATCAAACTGTCTGCTCATTCAGGTATACAAGCTAAGGAAGTTAAATTTTATTTCCGAGTACCTTCAATGTACACCCTTGCACACCGATGGTGGGCTTACGGAAATCCAGCTCAGAAAACTGATAGAAATACACGAGGACCGCAATATTATAGCCTGGTGACCAACAACCCCAATTCTCGTTCGCTTTACAGGTAGCCTTTTATAATTTAAGCACACAGACGAGCTTATTAGCTCTCCGCTGCTAGCCTTTAAATCTCGGCTCGGTCTTCCTTTTCGTTCATTTGGAAATATATGAGTTCATCAAACTGGTAGTGGTCCAATTTTCTTCTGGTTAAAAGTTCTAAAAATAGTGATATTTTGACCTCGAAAATCAGGATACACGAATGCAATTAATATTTGCCGAGGAACTGTCCGCTCAACCATATTTAAAAACTAATCACTGCTAGGACGAAAGTCAGTTTGTTACTCCGTGCCTGTGCAATACTGCAGCCAAAGGGGTACACTCGTGGACACAAAGGCTCGACTCACTGTCAAGGAAAAAAGCGAAAAATCAGCCCGGAAGATTTGGACTGTAGAACCATATTAGAATCAAACAGAATGGGTGTGGTAACTACCCGGGCGGTGGAAAACTGCCGTATGCATTTGAAGATTTGGAAAAAACAGGTTTTCGTTAAAACTAGATTCTAGAGCACCAGCTTCATTAACTGTCATGCCCTGTATAAGTTGCATTATTTGTGGTGGCTAATTAAACTCCCTTTTCTGGAGGTTATCACGTGGTTTTCGACAAAATACCAATGCCAAAATTAGACACTAAATGAAATACTTTCAGATGGCTTTGATACAATGTTCAAAATGCCAATAAACCCACGCTATTTTTCTGCGAATTATTTTAAGAAGTAAACCATTTGGAACAAGCGAACATGGCATGATAGGGTGCCAACCGATCACTTTGTTGGACAGGCACACGTGTTTTAAAAGTGGCCCGGATGAATCGATTTACCTTGAGAGGCGATTATCAGTTATGAAATACCATTGCACCTACCCCCGGATGAATGGGAAAAGAAAAAAATTCGGAGTTGTAAACTCAGAACCCTTTCTTATTAATCGCTTGTTTCCATTGCTCAGAGATGTTCAGCTACGTTATTATGTTCAAGTCCTATGTGGGCCACGAACAAAGTTCCATCAGGCTCAACATTCTAGTTGGAAGCTTTTAGCTTTCATTTGTTGGAACAGTAGGATTGCACAAGGCCCTGGGCCGTTTGATCTGGAGCAAGGAAATGTAATGGCGTAAAAAAAGTTGGGGATTTGCTTGCACCAGATAGCAAAGAAAAATGCTAGATCGTCGACTGCTATTTGTAATTTCGTGGAGGATCCAAATCAATGGGCTGCAAAGCGGAAAAATGGAATTCGAAGAAAAATCATCATGCAAACCACAAGAAAACTTTTGTTTCGTGCAAGGTACCAAATCACAAATGAAGCAAAATTGCGGAATTCATTGTGGCTAAATAAAAGTGTCCCGTTCGTACAACAATTCTTATTACTTGCTTAAGATTTGTGCCAAAGAAAGGTGAAATTGGTGCCGTGAAAGACTGGTTGTCGTCAAATTCATTGTCGATAAGAATAGGCCAGGAATCGTTAAATATATATTGCTAAATATGATAACGATAACTTAGGCGATGAGGAGGCATTTCAGTTTTCAAAAATTCTGGCGGAATAAGGTAGCACGAAAGAGACTTCAGGAAATGCAGGCTGCATTTGAGTCGTTGAGCCTTCGTTAGTGGCTCCGTTATGATCTAGGTTGCTACTCCGGAGGATGGAAGATCTCAGCTGTCACTTCTACAAGGGAAGCTGAAAGTTGTCTCTACTATCAAGACTGTGGATGGATTTCCCCTCCGGATAAAAACAGAAAGTCGACTATGACCCGTGATGCTTTAACCTGAAAACGAAGCTATACAAACTCCCAAACCAAACAAACCTTTCCACTACACCAGAATAACATTAGGCCAGAGTGTAAATAGCTTTTCGAAACTTCTGTTCTCATGACATCCTCACTTTTATTACTTATGAGTTGCGTGCCTTGGACCTCGGGCGTTCATGACCTGATTTCTCCGTTTCTAGGGCACTGACGCAGTTCACGTTTACACATTTTGATGTATATTGTATGAACGCTCTACGTTTATCTTACTGATGCTGGTTTTCCATGACTGTACATTTCCAAAATTTGATTGAAATTTCATTCAGGGATAAAAGCTGCTCATCTTAGACTCGATCTCCCGCCGCAGACACGAATTCATCGTACTACGTCGCCAGGCCACATAGTACTCTCGCGAAGCACTCAAACCTATTGCCTGATTTATTCGTTCACCTGGACACACGTTACTTTTGTCATTTTACAACTGCTACTAACTGTACTTTCACATTGGTAACTTCTTTGTATATTCTAAGTACGAATTATTTTCCTATTCTGTGCCTGGAAATATCATTTCATGTTAGCTGGAAAGCTTCTTTGTTTATTATTTGTACCTTGACCGTGCTGCGCTATAGTTTTGTTTGACTGTTTGGTGAGTGGGCTGTTTATGACTCCACAGTCCCGATACCCCGGATAACTTTCCGTACTGCTGTTCTTGGTTTCTCACCTGGCTAACCACGAAAATAGGATAAACATGGTTATTCGATTGAAATTTGTTCTGCTACCCCTAGCCGTGTACAGCCGATATCGTGCGTAACGCTAATGAGACTAGGTTTCTGCTAGACTGACAGCCCGGTGAAGTTGCTAAAGAACTCTTGTTTACTGGTTCTTTTATATTCTCAGAAACGTATATTAATAAGGAAAATGGATTGCAGTAAATTGAATTATTTTTATCAGTACCTGATACTGCGGCCGCTGGGGTGTATAGGGTATCTCAGAGGAGTAGCGCCTCTGATTTGGTTGACTGTCATATCCTTAGGGACATTTTCTAAATCCTTAGTATCTATCATTTACCCAGGTTTTACTTGTGGCTCCACGAAGCTGACGCGTGCAGCAGCGAACACATTCTGGCAAACTGCTCGACTGGCTGGTTAAGCCAGGTTGAGGGTTACCGAGGCCTAAAATGCTTCTGCAAGACGGTGTTCGGCACGTGAAGACAGATACTACTGCAGGGGGAACGAGATCTACTGATCCAACGGTTACAAAGGAACACAGTCCAATTTACCTGACCCGGCATTCCATAAGAGGCAAATAAGCCGCACAAAGGTCACCGGCTCTTTTGGAAAAGACCTGCGGCCCCGCAGTCTGCCCTTAGGTATGCAAGGGCTGGAGATGTAGTCTCGAAATACATAGTCCATAGATGTTAGGGACACCGCTTTGTACCTTTTTCCCGCGAATCTGTATGAATATTTACAAAATCGTATGTGCTCATGCTACGGTGTCCCCAGCAAGCGACGCGCCCCATGCCCCAGCTACCGAGATGATAACACAGAAATCTGAGATTATTTGCTTCAGAAAAGGACACTGGTAACGAGTTGGAATGTCAGGACATTTTCAGACGTCGATAGCCAGTCCACGGTGATGCGGACTTCATATGACTATTACTTAGATGTTGTTTGCCTCTCGGAAGTCCGCTTACCCAATTCTGGTAGCGGACAAGTAAAGGTCTCAGGAGTGGATACATCCAATGGGCTCTATCACGGTGGCCCGAAGGACAACTTCGGTCTCCAGGGCATCGCGTCTGCTCTAAATAAGTCAGTTAATGACACAATGATCACTCGAAAACCAGTCTCATCCAGACTCGCCTTAGCTCGCTTTGGAGGCTCCCTGCAAGATCTGATGATGATTGTAGCCATTGTTCTGACCAATTCGGCCGATGACGAAACCAAAGAAGAATCCTACTATAACTTTCAGAAGGTAGTCAACCGGGTTTCGAGATGTGACGTACTTTTCTTCGCAGGAGATCAGGATACTCGCACAGGTACTACCGACTCACCCACTCGCAATATTCCCGGGAAATTCGGTCTCTGTCAGTGATGCGTGAAATGAGCCCGACCGATTGGTTTATCCGACGTCAACAGAATGACTGTCTCGATTTCAACGCCCGAAGAAGCACCTGCTCACATGGTACTACAATGACGGTCACACTGCCCTCCAGCTTGACCACATCCTGGTGAGACTCCGTTAAACCTCGACTGTGGAGGATTACCGAGCGTACTGAGTTGGCGAACGGGCAATTCAAAAGGCACTGGCCGTGTCCTGTTACATGCGTACTGTCTGAGCCTGCTGGGGACTGAACACCCTCCGGGATAAACGTCTCTGCCCCAGAAAATCCAAAGGAGCAAGAAGCGCTGCCATGAGCAATCGCAACTAGACTGATCGTCGCAACCAATACAAAAGAAGACGAAGTTACAGTGGAAGAGCAGTGGACCCGAATAAAGTCCACAATCAAGGAAGCTACGTGACCGGTAATAGGGAGGACAAAAAGCTGGCAACAGAAGGACTCGCTGAGAGAAGGCCTCATTTATCAACTAAAGCACATGAAGCCCGGCTCGCAGGTAGTAGTGAATGCCGCAGACAGTAAGGAGAGGCTACGAGTTCCTCTAAGGTTGATGGTAAAAGGATATTGAACAGCAGTAACCGAAAAAATGGAGACCACGTCGGGAACTGATGACTTTGGTAGACTGTCGCACTCATTCGCAAAGCCTCGAATAGGTACGGAAAACAAGATGCACTCCTTCGTGACAGGGCAGCAAACCTAACACACGAACAAAGTAAGAAAATGGACCAGTGGGTCGAACGCTTCGGTCAACTGCTCAAAAAGGTCAAATTCTACTCGAAAGACCAACCAACGTAAACTCCTTCAGTCAGGTGAGAAATTACCAGCGATTAGCCCAATACCGCGGAAATCACAGAAATAATTAACAAACTGAAAGACGGGAAGGCAGCCGGGAAAGGCGGCATCCCTCCAAAAGTATAGAGTGCCTGTTTTCTATCAATAATTAACAGGTTGAGTACACTTTTTGGCTTCTTTTGGCTAGAGGAAGCATCCCCGCCTGACTGGGGCATGTCTGTTCTGCTTCTTATTCTGAGGGATCAGTTCGATTGATGTCGCCACGAAGATCCAGGATGCGGTGTTATTAGACCGTTTCTCCGAGGCAAGAGACACGCACTTTCCTAAAACAAAGGGGTTTTCGACCTGGCAGAGCATGTGTGGATCAAATTTTCACACTGCGCCGAGTACTAGAACACCCCCCATAAGTTCCATTAGACAGAGGTAGCTTGCTTTATTGGTTTCCTGTCCATCTTCCGTTCGGTTAACCGCTAGTCTCTTTGGACCATAATTCAATCCGATGAGATACGCGATAAGCTTTTAAGGCTGTCGAGGGGGTACTACTCGACAGCCGGTGGCAGGTTTCGTATGTATGGCGAAGAATCCAGTGAGTTCGTGCCCACTACTGGAGTTAGACGGGGCTGTCCTCTCTTTCATCGGTGCTGTTTAAGTACGCCTTTATTTGAACAACTGGTCATGCATTACACGACTAACCTGGTGTTCAGTTTAACCAGGAAATACACCTCTTTCGAAAATGGAGCTCGCGAATGAAAATGCCCTTCTAGGAGACCGCCTCTCTCAGCTCCGGCCAACCCCCCATCGAATCAAGCCTTTCGCGAAGATCATCGGAGTACAAGTGAATTCAACCCAAACAAAAGCTTTCCCAGCTCATCTAGGCCCGGCATCTTAACAACTGTACATCAATGACCGACCAGTGGAATACATCCCTTCATTCAAATTCCCAGACTAAATTCTGCTACCAAAGGCCACATAAATATGAAACGGTATTATGGATCGACAGCGCCAAGAGAACCTCCCTCCAGCCAAGACGAAAGTTGTGGACTCCCAATAAAATCAGCTTAGGGATCAAAGTTCACGTTTAGCGTGCCTATATCCTTCCAGTACCAATCTATGACTGAAAAATTTGGCCACCACGAGCTGAGGACACTAGAAGGCTGGATGTTTTTGATGAGTGATGCTAGCGGCAAGTCCTCAGACTGAACTGGCAAGACATCTTCAGAAGAAGAGACAAGTAGACGATGCTCTGATGCCGGCGCGCTCTCCGCCCTCCTCCAGTGTATATCAGAGCAGTGTTTCGGCCGTACCCTTCGATAACCCTAATCAGAGATAACCAAATATATATTCTGCTCTGCTCCTCGCCTCGGGTGGGGTTGTTGCCTAGGTGGACAGAGTTTCTAAGTCTTAGTTTGGTCTTTAGTGACCGGAAATGAAAAATGTCTGGATCATGATCTGTACTGAGCTAGCCTCCGATTTCCGCAAGTGGTCAGCTGTGGTCCTTGATATTGCCGGAGCTGACTTATCCTCTAGCAGGAGATAGCCACGTAAAAGCAAAGTTTTGCTACTGACGGTGTTGATAACTATCTAGCAAAAAACCTTTTGGTTTCTTCGAAAGATTGTGCTCTCTGATCCTCACGTAAGTCCGGAGTTTCCGTTTCAAACTAACTCAGAAATTCCCCGCTGATTAACCGAAATGAACATGATTTACATCAATCTATGCCACAGATTATTCCGTGATGACCGTGCAAAATTTCGAAGTACTTACATTTGTCAGGGCTTGATACAGAACTTGGTAGCAAAAATAAAACTCAAGTATTACACCGTCTTCTCTTGTGCCAACAGGTCAGCTCACGCAATGTCAGTCATGACAAGTTTTGCTCATATTAGTACGTTGAATCAATTTCTGTCAAAAAGAGACTTTTTGAGGCAAAACAAAGTAGATTAGAGCAAACCGTCCAGTCAAGTAGTATACAAATTGGTTCGAATTCCTTTGATTAGATGGACCAGAAAAACTTAGGATCACCTCACAAATACCAACCAATCAGTGCCGCGTGCCCAGCTTGATCTCATTCAGTAGCGCGCAACAAGCCACGCTGGTGCAGCACACAGTCAGCGTGCTCCTCCAATGAACACCATTGGCATCTTTTGTAATTTCAACAAATCCAACACATTTTGGAGCTCTAGACGAGACTGATTCTTCTGTTAAGAAAGCTCATAAACCCTTCAATGAATTTTTGGGCATATTTGCATTTAGTTGCCATTTTTATTGCCGGTAGATTGGCATATGTCGAAAAAGCCCTTTTCTAATATTTGTAAATTCTAGTCGACTCGAAAATAATAACCCTTTTTTCTGCTTCTTTGCGACAACTGTGGTTTCCAGTCTTAGCGAATTAGTCATGTTTTCTAGCCGAAATATACTGAATCAAGTAGCAATCCACAATTTTCAACCATACTTTACCTTGTTCTTCGTTGTTCCGGTGTTGGACAGTTCAATAAGACCAAAATTTAATCTGAATATCCCTCAGAGTAGATTAGAGAAGTCGATCGTCTTCTTTTATCTGTGAACCTTTTAGACGTAAAATGATGTTTGTTCCTTTTTTGCCAATCTCCCTTCGCATGATGGTAAGTCCACCAAAAGGATGTACTATATTGATTTCGGTGTGTTAAGAGTGTTTACTTTGGCACAGAACAGTGATCGGATGTGCTGTGCATTTTCCGGCCCGTTTATCAGACGAGGCTATCAAAGACCGATCAGTGCATCACGGGGACTTTAGGGCACCAAGTGGGGTGACAGTCTAGGGAGATTACTGTATGCACTTGCGAAAACACTGGTCGGTCTGTGCACATAACTCCGGTTTCATTCGCAAGCGGCCTTCACATCTATAGACATTTGGTAAATCTTGACGCACATGTCATGCTTTATTGGCCAGAAAATTGCCAGACTAATTTTGGTTGATTTAGAATTAAGTTTTACTTCAGTAATAATCCCTGAGAACAATACAGATTTTGGAGTATTCCAGGGGGAATCAGTATTAAAGATGTGAAGTATCTGATCACATAATTCAGATAACGACTGGGGGAAAAAGATATCGGAAATCTTCGATTTCTGTGACATTCGAACCTGATTGTCGCTGTTATAGAAAGCCCTGAATGTTGATGATCAGATCTCTTACTGTGTAAGTCGAGTAAATCCGAGCGATCGCTGTGCTGTTTTGTCTTTAACTGTAGCTCCTGGACAGGGCTGACATACAAAACAGATGAAAAAGCGTTATAAGCACGTGGAACTGATTGGTCAAGTCACTATTATTTGTGGATCGGCCGTAACCGAGGTTGGAATGTGGATGATACTGCTACTTTTCTCGACACCTATCAATTGGACGACGCTTCTTGGTCGAGCATACATTCAGGTATCAACGGTTTAGAAACTTTTCGTCTCCAATGTGTTTTTCCAATTAGATATCCAAATTTATTCTTGCCTAAGAAAGAATAACTTGTTCAAATCTGAAAATCACCCGGTTATGTAGTAAACTTTTCCGAGTGGCTTTCCAGTGTTCTTTGCATAACGACAATTTTCAAGGAATCATACAACTGTTAATCAAGGCTTGAGGAGTTTTCGTGAACATTACTCTGACATCTTTTGGAAAGCAGTTTGCTGAACTCGTGAAGATATGAATGAGACCCTGCTATAACCAACTTGACGTTAGCCCGAATAAAGCATCGAGACCTGTTATCATAATCAAGACTTACTCCAAAATCGGTATAATTGGAATCGACTCGTCTAGTGAAGGCACCAATAATGGCCTGAAAAATATTCGAACAAAAAAGGAATAAGTTTGTCATGCAGTGATGTAAAGCTTCATCTTTACAGGGATTCTGTCTGTTTTCTCCAAGCTGAAGTGAATCGGGCGCAACATTTGAAAAATTCCCAAACACCACGCTAGATAAACACGCGTGAAATGTTTTCGAAATAAGCCATCATTTCAAAAACTTGGACAATGCAAGATCAAAAATCCCTTTTGACTCATTCATTGGTTCTCGTCAATACAATTTGTTAACATTAACACTTGTTTGGGATTGGGTAGACGATACCATCCGTAAATGGATGAAAAGAGATAGGAAATCTGGTAATGCTACAAGAGCTATTTTTCCTGCGTTGTGCACAAACAGGTTTGGCCCTATTTTTCACGGCTCACTTAGTTGCAAACATAAGCAAGTATAGGCGCTCTGTAAACGCCGACAATACTTCTCCTGAGTTATCCCCTCCAATTTCGAGGCTGATTACCTGATGGCGTGTGAACATCAACTGGAGTTGACTCTTGCAATTCGGCCAATTCTGATTCTCTCGCGATGGGAATAGAACGTATTAAGGGATTTGGTCATGTGCCGCAATCTGAGGTTCACATGGGAAGGAACCATATTGCTTGTTCAAGTTCGACTTCAGTTAACTCACCTCTAAGGGCCATATCTGTTTGCCCAAGTAAATATCTAAGGGCATACGTGTGGCGACTTCATGACTGGAACCGGTGCATGTATAAACATTGCGATTTGCTATTTGGTTAGAAATGGGAATTATATCACTAGCCTACGCCAACAGTAATCCTACGAGTTCACTCAATCGACCTCGTTTACTATCGGCTCACATTTTGTTCAGGCGAAACAAAACTAAACATGATCACTTGACCGTCGCGCTAAGCACCGGTAGTGCAAGTCAGCATCTTCGAAATTTCACCCAACTAAAGAAGAAATTCATCTCTCTGATTTGGAGTCAGAATGAATACAAATAATTTGTGCCCAGAAGGCTCTCGTTTTGTCGATGTTCGGCGGCTTTTTCCTGTTTTCTCACTCATTTTACTCATTTAGACACATTTTTTCTAAAATCACACACACTTCACCTATCTTGTTTTCACACAGAATAAACTTATCACTATAAGGGAAACCAAATTCAACTCAACGCCGAGAGTGGTGAACTAACAAGTTAACAGGAACAATAAATGAAGCTGATGCCCGAATTTGCCATATTATGACAAAGCTGCTATCGCAGTCCGCTGAAAAATAGAGATCCCCTTTATTTGGCTCAATTTGAATGGGCCTGATGATGGCCTTCCGGTGGATGATTTCTGCTCATGTGACTTTTGATGTTCTTCGTTCTAAATCATACCTTCCACGAAATTTCAAAAGAGGCAGGAAAATATGAGGGACTGGCCTAGGGGTGTACACAAATTATCACGGATCAGCTGTGCTGGCTGTACAGATACACAATGGTGACTACATTTTATGGTCATCATTAATCGAAAACCGACTGACCAACCAAACCAATACTCGTCAGTATAACAGCGCAATATCCGGGTTGCTGTTACGAAGCGATTCTATGGCAAAATATAAATAATTAGACGGAATCATGTTTCACACGGAAATTCTGAAAAGCATGGCCTCACAGAAACCATTATTTTTTACTGTTAATGAGATTGCTCAATAGTATGTTTAATTTGATGCCTATTAAAATAAAATTTCAACTGTTCTACACATATCTGATAGTCGCTGGACTCATACGTTGCTCATCGTGCTTCAAATGCTGGAAATTTATAAATCCATAGTTCTTTTATCGCGAAGCTATAGAAAGTGGATAACAGTTCTGTGTATTCTACTTCAATGTGCCCTTAATTTCTGTGTATTAGACAGTGCAGTCAACCTCAAGGTGAATTGCCAAAAGGCAGTCCACTTACTTTGCTTCGGGTCGTACCATGTGGAGGGACCGGAGGTGCGACCGTTTTGCTCTGTGCCAGAGACACGGAAGCGTTGAATTTTGCTTGGATCGGGGTGTACTGGGTACGCAGCTGTGGTGCGCTTGGAGTGCGTTGACTACTGCCTCCGGACTGACGTAGAATTCCACCGCCACTACCACCGCTGCCACCGGATCGTCCCGATTGGTCCACGTTGTTATTTGATGGGCGCCGAGGTTGGATTTGTCGCTGATAACGAGGGATACCACTTTGACCCGATTGGCCCAGAGTAGAAATATCTGTGGTCGAGGTGGCAGCGTTCGACTGAGTCATTGCTTCTACTTGACGAATGATTTCTCGCACGGAGGGTAGTATTGGTGACTCGTTCTCATCCTGCAAATTAGAGTGGTACAGTTAGGCCCATCGAATGATATTCTTTTTGCAAGATTATTTAGTATCAAAATGCTCTACTGCTTAGTGATGACACGTTATGGAACATACCGCAAAGCAGAGATAAACTACTGCTCACGAAGATATATTATGGGTGTGGGGAACTTCCATAGGTGGCTCTATAAGTACAATTCTAGGGTTATTTGACAAAATGAGAGTACAGTTCAATAAAGCAATAATTCGAATCTCTGCTTAATGATTAACGATTCTCCGAATATTTCATTGTTTAGCTGTGTTTGTATAACTCCCTGATTCTACTGCACTCGTATTCATTCTCTCAACCTCAAACTTAGAATCTCGGACAAAAGGTTCAGTGATTGCACTTGAAACAATGTTTTCTTGACACACTTTTAATTCCATGATTTTTTTAGCCGTCTTGTAAGTTCTAAGTCCTAACTCTTTCTTCTGTTATCCAAATCGACACAATTATTTATCTTACACATGGAAAATCATGTTTGATATCTGAACCCATAAAGATGAAAAGCAATTTCTGCCATGAATTATCCCATAGGGTTTTGATTTAAAAATACCAGGCGAATCCCCATCTTGTCACACAGGCCGATGATTAACAAAAACTACGGTCGAACAGATGACGTTCTCAAACCACGATGTGTCCTAATCTTCGCTAATGGTATATTTACAATTGTTAAGCCACTAATAGCTATAGTTTCGGCTGATACTAATAAGAGTGTTTTATTTAGTAAAGCTGATAGGAAATGGGTTGATCTAGTTCTAATTGGTGTGAACAACAGAGATATCTCTAATTCTGCTGTTATGCGCTTGACTAGGATCATATAAACAATCTCGAATATACCGTGTCACCTGACTGAATAAGTCGCAAATATTACAGAATCTTTCTTTAATTGCTATTTTTTTAGAGACGTACGCATACTTATGACAGGGTAGAATAGTCCAAACAAACGTTTTGTGCACTTCTGAAGACGTTTTCTATTTGCATTAAACTTCCGAATACAGGTTCGAATCAGGAATGTTGTAGGCTAACAACTACACAGGCAAGAACTTATCTCAGATGAACTGGTGGTACATGCTTTTTGATCTGTCAGCTGATCCCAATCGATTCGATCTGTTTCAAGAAAATCAATGCAGACCTTCGCCATCGTGAAACGGAATGTCAGCTATTAATTACTACCATTTGTAAGGATAAAAACTGAAAGACATCTGCCATAGATGAACTGAAGTAGTTAGCGAAATACCTATGAACGTTTCTACTGTTTACCTCGATCTTTTGTGTAGACTATCAATGTATTTCTTGAAATGTCCGGTGCATCTAGTACCTTTCTGGATATGATGTACCCGTAATGAGTGCAGAATCCAAGCAGATACGTACAGGTCTTTACACACAACCAAATATAGATATACACTGAAAGATATAGCCTTCAAAACTACATTTTCCTTATCAATGAAATACTATTCTGCATAATTTTATCTTATCTACCAGTTTTGGGTTGGAAATTAATATCCCTTCAAATAAATCTATTAACTCACATCCGGACCATCAACAGAGAAGGAATTCACTTTTTGCTTCTCTAAATTCGGAGGGGATGACGCATTTCGACGTGAGTGCGCATAATTCATGTCCGTTTGTGTAGGCGTTATCTTCATGATTCGTGAACGTCCATCCGTTGATGTTGCACCGTAGTCCTGAGCCAGATTACTATCAGATGCCCGATAAAACGAGGTCGGACTGGGCATTGGGCTCGGACCGGGACTGGGTTGGGCACTGCGACTGCGTGCGGGAATTGTGACCGGACCGGGTTTGTTTCCCGATGTGTAGACCTAGTTGGACATCGAGGAAACAGTGTGCAAAACTTGGTACTTTTACAAAACCCGGACGTGATAATCAGTGATTAGTGACAATCAGTTAAGCAGGAGGATAGAGAACCAGGATAAATCAGGTCAACGTGCAGCGCACCAATCGAAGCCGAAAATAACTGAACAAATGAAATGTCTATTTTTAGATCCATTTTTGTCCTCTCTTATCTGGTTGCAAATGTATATACAATAATCAGTTTACACGGCCATGGACATGCAGTTTGTACGTGACCTTTACCATCATTTGCAGTCCGAATTCGCAATAAACGAATAATGATGGATGCTGGGAAACTGATCGGTCATTAAACTTGTTTGTTCTAGGGTAACCTACGTGAAGCAGGTTTTAAATAGTAAGTGAACTTTCGTCTTTATTTGAATTGCTGAATGCGATTTCCCTGCAAAGTTGTATGGAAAGCCGATTCGCCTCCTTCTGGGTAACAAGCAAAGACTTGGGCTTTCTTTTCGTTTTTTACATTTGATGCTGTTTAAGTAAGGGACAGTTACGGCCATTATGGTACGAGGTCGGACCAGATGTACCAGGGTTTTCGTGGAACTTCATGATTTGATTTACGTTTTTTGATACCGTAGGTTCAGAGTCTCCAGGAATAGTGACATATTTCCAGTTGTCATCAACATGCATTTTCGAGACAATCTATGTCCGCAAATGAGGAGCTTCTCTATGTTTATACATATATATAATTATAGATATATATATATATATGTGGAAAAATGTCCTGCTCTTTTGCATACCTAATGAGAATAGAGTTGAATTTCGGACGTTAATGAATAATTGCCGTAAAACTTGGAGGTTATCAAAATGAACTCTAAACAAAGAGAATCGGTCTCGATCACCAAATCACCTAGGTAACTACTTCAGTTCTGTCCAAAAAGCTGAGTTATCTTTCGTCGACACAATATCTAGTTTTATTTGATTCATACAAACTATCAGAAGAACATCAAAAAGTCTTCCCAGTTGATCTCTCCCAAAGTATTAGGGTGTTTTTCGGTGACCTTTGCTTTTCACTGCTTATTGGCTTGGTCATTTCAAAAGTATTCTTACAAATTCTGATACCTCCGGGATGCTGGGCTTTCCAGACCCTTTTGTCGATGATCCTTTGTCTGGCAACCTGCATCTTAGCCATGTGCCTACTCCGTTTAATCTTATGCCACTCCCCTCCCCCTTTGGCTCAGTATTTCACCTCTTCATACCTAACCGTGCACATCTCAAAATGAGATGTATCCTTGCAAACAGAGACCTCGAAGCCAATAGCCGTTTTGGGCCGTAAAAATGGAACCCCCTCAAACATGCACATTGCCAGCTAAATAATTGGTTTGCGTACACAGTTTTACCCAAAACTTCACTTGCAGCGGAGATTATTCCCGATTTCTTTATTTAGCAATTACTCGTCAGTGCCAGCTTTTTCCGGAACTTTCTGTAATCATCAAAATCATCATCGTACAACGTTAAACAGCAGACCAAGACCCACTGACCACTGCCTTTCTCACCACGTTGCACGTTGAATTAGAAAGTATGAATGTACAAGATAGACAGGGACTGGACCTACACGGGTGGGAAAATGAAAGAATCCCCTAGCAGCCAACAGACGGAATACACAGTCTAATTGTACTAATGCACATTGATCAGTCATTCTGATTCGACAGAAAATGACAACATGATCACCATGGTTCACGGTTCGCTGTCATATCCTTCAATGTATCCAGCCAACTGGTTGACGGATCTTTTGGTCAACAACCAAGAAGATGTGAGACACTCAATTTTTCTAAGTTCGCTGTACATTTTCTCATTCATAGCTGTCATGTCAATTACTGGCCTCCACGTGGCTTCTTCCTTTCTCGAAGAAGAAAGGAAAACAGGGTACCGTACGGTAGGCGTATGTCTGCCACGCGTTGCATATGCCCCAATGGAGTTCACTGGGGCCGGGTAGGTAATCATCTCGTGGAATTTTCCTCGTTTCTTTCAAAATTAGTTTAGTGCAAGCCCCACCTGTAGTCAGCCTACTCATTATCTGGGTGTGCGTTCCATCTCTCAACGTGCGCCTCCTGGATCGATCCTACCAGTCCCCAAATGATCACCACTTTTAAATCAAACACTACAGTTATTATTCCTTCAGAGATTTCTTGACAGCACTGAAACAGGTAATAACTTGAAGTACCACAACGTGTTCCAGCTCATCTTTCTTCTGAATAATACGTAACCCGAGAACGAATTATAAATTAGCGAAATAAAAATGAACAACCAATCTGTACCCGTAGAACTTTGGAAGGAGCAGATGCAAGCTTCAAAGCATCCATGCCTGAGGTGTCTGCCTTGAATTTTCACTCGTGTTATATTATACCAGCCGACTAACATCCTGAATAAAAATAGGATGGGATCACTTTTCTATCGAATCAAATGGTACTTTGTTATTTCAACGGCTAACTGTTTCTGTGAGGCAAACATTTCGTGTTCAAGTATAATGTTAAAACAACTACGGGAAAGTTTCCAAATAGCCCCTTGAATCTGATATTTGTTCAGTAAACGGAATCTGTAGATGACAATAACAGGTTCACTTAATCTTCAATTATGATTGCATTCTACTGATGTGAAATTTTTACGTTTTCAAGGGAGTGTCTACTAGGTTACATACGCATCCTTTAGGAGTTATTTAGTAATACAGTTTAGTAGAATAATATTTGGTGCCTTCCATTTTCTCCAGGCACTGAGAAATATGACAGATCACGTTTACCTGATAAATTTACCGATAAAAGTGCAATGTAGCTTTCGAAAACACAGTTGAATTTTTATTGTTTACTAGCAAATCGGTTGTCCAAATGAATTCACCGGATTGTCATATTTAATTTGTATGGGTCACCTTATTCATCCTCTTGCAGAATAAATTTAAAAATCTGAAAATACTATCTATGAAGACCAAAAGGAACTGTAAGAAAACTCTGCTCAAAGCCTTGTGCAACTTACGCACGGTGAGTGTGACGTATTAGCTTATTCGCATCGCCAAATTACCCAACTGAATAGGTGTTATGTGACCAAAGTGAGAAAGACACCGAAAGATTTATTCACACCGTTGACTTTGGTCTGTAACGCACAAACTGTGCGAGCGTGTCAACGTACCTGCGCTCCATCTCTCGGGGTGAAATTCAACGTGGTGTCTGACGGAAAACGACGTTGTGCTCCACCGGAACCGTGCAAATTTTGAATTTTTCGGTGGCTTGGTCCTGATAAAAAATAATAACTGCGAAGTGAGCATTAACACAGGAATTATACAGACACTACAAATCAAATTATTCAAATTAAATCCAGTTAGGATTATAACGTTCATCGTAAATGTTTTAAATTTCTCGTGATATCGTTTTGACTGGGGTTTGGCAGGTTTGAAAAATGTCGAGCTGATCAGCCGGTTGGAAGTCGTTGACCTCAGCGCTATTATACAGTACCCTTGAACTCCAATCGTGTTTGCTTCCAAGCTCCAAAGTTCATGAAACTGTAGACTCCTCCAAATAACTTTGGCACCTTGCCTGCACGAAGACAAACTTCAGCGGGTGTCGAAAGTCCCCAGGACGGTCTTGTAGCGCAGCTGGTGTAACGCATTCGGTTGGTTTCCATGCTTGAACAAAATTCATACGGCAATTGACAAAACCGGGTTTCTAATTTAAACCATATCGGTATCGCGGCCAAACAACTAAGTCCCTGATTAGGGGAATATACTTAACGAACACTTCGATTGCGTGATGATAACAGTGCATCAAAAGCTTGCTCTAACCAATTAGATTCCTTTGCCTGGAACAACAGTTGATTTGCCATATTCTGCTGATAAATAAAAACAAAAGAAAATCGACCATGCTCTGTTTTTACTCTTCTGTTCTCGATTGCATTGTTGTCCATGCTCCCAAGATATTCTATTATGAACTGAAATGGAGCAAACGGCCTCGGCAGAATTTCGAAATTTCAGATACATTCATATCTTTGTGGGAAAGTATAACCCAAAAGCAACGAAAAAATGCTTCTCTCGCTTTCTTCCTGGTTATATTACGTAATTGTGGTTATCATTTGATTTGCCTATCCAAATAGTCCTGGTTCAGCACTGGCAGTTGCACCAAGTGTAAACCTCAAGACCAGCACATGATTATTCAGAACAGTAGCGCCTTTTTTAATCATAAGTATCCATCCATAATGCTTCAAACTGAATTGTTCTTACTGCTTTGCTTTACACGAATTTGATCCATAGAAACAGTAAATCCTCTATAAATCAATATGATTTGAATTAGAGACCCCCAAGCTGAAGATGTTACTGATATATTCAAGTCGTGAAACCCGAAAAAAAAGGTTGACATCCATTTAGCATTCGTTCCCATCAGAAAAACCATATTCTTAGGACTCGCATGAGTTATCAGTCTGGAGAAAAGTACATAATTGGTAACAGTCTGAACCTTTCTGGTGCACAAACGACTGATAAATCTATGTGAACTTCACTCTGAAGCAAAGTCGCAGGATTTGTAGGTAGAGTCTTCTGTTTGTTGTCAGATTGAGATAGCAACAGAAATGATGAGATGATGCAACGGTTCCTCAGCGATTAGGATTTTCACAAGCTCGCAAAAGTTTATTTATAATGGACTTTGCAAAACCATGATGTAATAAACCCCCTAATATTTAGGTTGGCAGTTTAAATCATTTGATTGTATTTGTGTTTGTACGGTAGTACCCCGACATTCCAGACATTGCACAAGAAAATAAAACAATGAAAGTAGACAAAATGTTACAACTGGCCAAATTATGATTGAATGCACACAGCACCTTTCATTTAGTGAGAGTGAAGGAAAACTAAGTTAGTTATACAATTTGTAGGCAACTTAGCTTTCATCGTCTCCCCATTGGTCAACGCCCGATCGAGGTAAATAAGTGGAAGTTTTGTACACATTTATTTTCATCAAACTGAGTGCGGTGTTCCATTTCTGTGAAAGCACTTTTATTACTATCGGATCACCAAAATAAACTTGTTTGTTTTCTGCCAGTTTCACTTCAGAAGCGAAAGTGTCACCTGTAGTTTACATCGTTACATCAAATGTGGTCCATAAGTGGGATTTAAAATCACTCATAATGAGCTCTTTTCTGACTGTGTCTTGTTCTATCTTTACCTGAGTTTTTTCACATGATCTAAACACCAAAAAATGGGGCGTAACTTATGCAGAATTTTCAACTTCAAACCAACCGTGATCAGCAGATTAGAAAAGCCGTAAAATCTACTGATCTGTCCATGTGGCCGCCTGAAGATCAGGTGACTAGTCAAAACCTTCGAAGCCGGATTACCATTGGAATAACGTGAAATTGAGTCCGATTGCCTGGCATGTGATCCAGACATGAAGGTGTTGTGGACCACAGAGTAGTCATTAGAAGAGATGGGTAAGTATTTCGAAAGAGTACGACTAAGTTTAAGTCTCAGACGAACTGATCGACAAGCCAGATGCTTGTGCTTCGAGGTAAATGATTTGCGTCCACCTAGTTATTAAGCTTTTATGTTATGGTACACATCCAAGTGGGAATAGAAAGTAAGATCAACGAGCAACTCATGTTTCACTCGTGTGAATGTATACGTTCATTGCATTCATTGCCTTTCGGAAAGATTAGGAAAAGGAATGCATATAATTGAATCTCCACAAAAGTAAACTTATTAATATCCCTCCATCAAATGTTAAAACTACTTCAGCTGCCCGATCTCGGACTCACAGAACCTAACCAGAACAAAAATTGCAGTGGTTTTTGAGTGCTAACTTGAATGTACATATTTACTGCTGTGTTAAAACTACTCCTCTTTATAGTCCTTGGCGAATGTGGTTACTGCACCGGGTGGCAGGGCTGATCGTAAAGTCACTTAATAAATTATTTTCGCAAATAAGACATAGTACTCCATTACTGATTTGTTCGCCCGGGAAAGTGCTTCATTTATGACCGATTACTAATTGTCTGTCTGAATTTTACAGGTGTGCTTTGTTTGGGCATGCAGGCATTTCCCGCGTTTAGTTTATCGTCTCATTATTTTTTAAAACCGGTCCTTGGTGGTTGACTGGTTAGACAAACTTACCGACAGCGGTACCCATTATCCAAATTAGAGTGCGAGATAGGACAAAAATATTCTGGAATAAATGGAACTGGTCAACTTTCCCAGACAGTATTTTTGGATACGTATGACAAATATTGATCCGTCCTGCAGTGTACATCTTAACTGCGGTTGCCACCGTAACCACGTTATTATCTCGGCCCGAAAGTGAACTTCATGATACCTACTGATTAATTGCCAAAGAATAAACCCATTCGCAGGAATTAGTCTTTCCCTTGGTCAATTTTATCACTCTGAAAAAAGCATTTTAAACAGGTCGCTTGTTAAACGAGTGCAAACACTAAAGAACACTATAGTCCATAAATGAGACCTACATCGTGGTGCCATATTTCTAGTTACCACTTAATAACCAGTACTTTTGTAGAAACCCTAAAGACCCTAGGTTGATCAATAAAAAACAAGCGGTTTTTATGTGACTTCGGGGGTACAATTTACTATGAAAACAAATAAAAGCCTCTTCGAAAAAGACGAAAGCTGCTTGATTGTAAACTCGCCTTGAGAAGGACTGCCCACGGTAATCGAAACGTTGAAGAATTCCAGCACCTATCAACAACGCTGTTATTAACGTGATATCTCTCACAATGAAACTCTAGCTTGTGAAATTATTTGTGCATAGTTGCAGCAGCCACCAGCCGTCGAATGTTTGCCTTGAAAAAAATGCTGTTCAGACTTCAATAAACCCTGTACAGTCCACGGCATGTATTGGTGCAAACTGGATGATTATATTTTGAACTGTTTTAACATTTCACCACGTATTCAGTGTCTGATCTAACACATGGAGACAACCGTAAAAACCGTGTGATCCCATCGCCAGCCGTCAGTCGTGATACAGTGAGGTAACATCCAGTTGACCAAAGCATCGTGTTTCGCGTCACATAGACAAAACGGAATGTGAAAATATTAGGGTTTGCTGAGAACATTTCAACATGACGATAGATGAATCCACAGTGTCGTCCGGAAGAAACGTTTGTGGTCTTTTCCCTGATGTTTTATTTCACATGCTGTTGCTTTTTTCTAGTTATTTTCGGGTAATTGTGTAAATAGACCTAACTGAACACTATTGTGCCGCATTAGACACCAGGTAAAGTTGAACCTGATTTGCTCTTGACATAAATCGCACAGAATGGAAACGTAGGCTTTCTGTCTAAACGGAATGGCGTTTAACTTGACGGCGAAGAAGATTGCACTTGACGATTGAACACAGCACATACAATCCAGGAATTCTCAAAGTTATGTGTGCATTCAGAACGGGTTGTGTGCGTGCTTTGGTCTAAAAGAACCGTAGCGTGAATGAATCTGATCACTTACTCCGGCACATTTGAGTTTACTCTGAAAGGTTATTCCTCCATTATCCAGACGATTATCAGTCGAAATTATAATCTGATTGGTTCTCACAGTGCTGCATTTGTCACAACTCTATAGGCTTGATTCGCGCTTCATTTTGTTAGGACCTACGATTGGTTGTATTTTAACCTTGATGCCTGCGCTTTCACTTGAAATCATTCAAACTAATTACTCCTCATAGGTCACATTTCGCTCTCACGTTTTTAATGATGTAAATCGACGACCCGTCGACACACTAACTGACTTCCGATAATACAAAAATGATGGCTTATCACTTTAACAGCAGGTTTCTTCTGATTGTTAACACTGCTGTCGGCTCACCGCTGGGCACCAAAATTTCAGGGGCCTTTCGTTGTTTAGGAATCAGTTAGCTAACTAATGAATCTGTGCATCTCCTCGAAGGATATTTAAGTGACTGGTCGGAAACCGAATAGAGTGCAGTATTTATTCTGTTTCTCGTCAACTACTGACTTGTGCCTTCTCGCAAATAATTCCGTTATATTCTTGTATGTCAAAATATTGTCACTCTCTCCACCCGTGGGCTTCACTGGGGCCAATCTCGCTTGGTAAATCTTACTCAATTAAGGATATTACGGTGTACATTTTCGTTTAACCACCAATGTTAAGTAAAATGGTGCAAACGGGACCGACATATCACCCACACTGTGGTGGGTTATTCACTCTTCTACAATATCGGATATTCAGAGAACTGATAGTGATCAGACTAATCAGGGAATAAGTGAGAACATTGTTATCTCACTTGCTCAATTGTTATTGTGCACAGCTGTGCATGCATAATGACGTACTTTTTAGCTCAAGTAGGTCCGAGTTCTGGAACCGGAGAAAAAACATTGTAGCTTTGTTAAACACCAGATCTACTCCAATCTTGTCTGTAAACCCAAACGGATGAATCTTCTTAAATTCATTGGTTTTTTGTGTTCGAAAGTGTTCAGCTCCAGAGCAACCGAGATCACTGGCAGCTAATATGGGCTGATATATTCCAACATTTTGTGAGCCACATTACCATCTACACATAGCAATCAACTCATTCAATAAAACGCAAAATACCCTAACCGTAAGGTCAGATGCTCGACTTGAACAATCTCTGGGTTTTGTAACAAGAACAAGGTAACGCAATTCAAAACAATAAATGTCCCACATGAATCTGTTCACCGATAAATCAAGGACAGAAAACTGAATATAATTATTAGGTATTCTGTCTTGGCCCAATTTGCTTTTCGAACCGAAAATCAGTGCATATATTGTAGCAGATCGTAGCTTGCCACGTAAACAAGTTCCGGAAAGATTTGATAGTGACGGCCTGTTTTACTCCATCCAAATAGCCTGTATGAAAATAATTTATTGCCTCGAATCATCTCGGTTTACTAGTCCACAGCACACTGTCTATATAGGAAGGAACAAATACCGTCATGAATCGTTGCAACTAAAACTAACTGGTTCAAACTTATGTCGCATAGCCTCTCGTTATTGGTTGATTGTAGAACGGCCAGCTACCAGTTAACGGGAATCCGTTTTTGTCGTATCGATCGTGACGGTTGCCAAAGCTTAGCTCGAGTATTAACCTGGATTCTGCACAGGCACTGACGTGCTGACTGCTAACGAGTCCCGACTACCTGTCGGCCATGTGCCCGCTTGTGACATTGGGCTTGTAAAACATTCATTCCTGTTGTCTCATGCTCAACTATTGATGTTGGTATAAAATTAGGGCTTATCACCATGAAAGTATGTTTGGTATGAGTGAAATTCTAAGGGTGAAAAAAGACCTTGAAAACTGCTTGTAAAAATCCACGACAAACAAGGCCAAGTTGGACAGAGATCAAAACACAGGGGTTAAAGTTCACATAATTTTAGGTTAAACTTTATAAATGGGTCAGCCATTTTCCCGGATATGTTAAGAACAAGCCCCACCGGCAGCTTAACGAAAGTGAAATGCGAACTGCTCTGTTCCTTGTTTAGATCAGGTAAAACGATTATTTGGAAGGTTCATCTGCGATTGTTCGGAGTGATATAACGGTTCGGTGGTAGGTCGCTATAATGATGAGATATATAATTAGATTGGGGCCCAGTAAAAGTTTTGTCCTTCCAGATCGGACACACAGAACCTCCCGCTGAAGATCACTGGCCTATGATATCTACACTGAGAACGAACGGACAACATTTCCAGAAAGAGTTCACAGTCAAATTGGAACTGGTTTTGCAAGACTGCAATGTCACATCAGGCAAAAGAAGTTTTTCTAATACTGTTTGTCTATCTCGTCAATTTTTAGACTTTCGTGATTTGTTTAGTCGATGAACATTGAGTTGCACGTCAGCTGGATATGCCGCTGTTCAATGCCGTGATGCAGTGAACATGTGCTCTTGTTTTCCTCTTTCATTCGCACTGGTTGGCTGCTTTCTGTCTAGTGATGTTTGCACTTTAGAATGGCAAATGTTCATTTCTCTGGCGACCATTAGCTCTTGACTTGTTTTCTGGAAGGCATAACCTTTACGAACAAATGTTAACCTGTCTGGTTCTGTCTTCATTCTTATGGTCCCTCACTGTGTGTATGGCATTACGCTTTGAATCGATTACAATCTCGGACTCTAGGCTACGTGCACATCATGGAAGTGAATCATTTAGAAACAAATTGGATGTGCAACGAATTTTTGTTTTTTAGTGACAATGTAGTCGACGAATCATGAAATAGTATTCTTAAGGAAGTATCACGTGATGTAAAGTTGCCAGCGCTATTCCCCATATGTATGACTTGGCTTTTCTGTGAAGATAAAGCATTTTGAATTATGCATTAAAGAGCAGTTTCGGCGATCGACGAAGAGAACAACAGGAGGTATGGCGTCAAGCTATGTGGTTGGGACTCGATTAAACAAACCGTATTTGGGCTTTTCATATCACTCAGTCAAATCCGTAAAAACATCTTTCGGCTGTTTGGGATTCAAGTGAGAGATAAACACATTTGAACAATCATAATTTATCGACCGAAACAATGGCAATTCGTCGAAAAAAGTATATTCTCGCATGTGTTTTCCCTTACTCGACTCAATGAAGAATGTAAAGTTAATTATTTACGACAACAACCACTGGGCAAAGGGCACTTGTCGACAACAAACTTTTGTGCAATTCCTACCACTAAAATCTCTAACAAATGCAGTCGCTAGCAACTATCTGCGGTCAACAGTTCGTGCCAATCTTATGACAAAATTTTACCCGGTTTCGTATCATGACCGCGTGTTTCATCCTACTGTGAACACGTTTGCCGGGACCCACTGTATGATCAAGTCACATGTTTTACTCGTTTATAAAGGAATCAATAAACCGTGTTTGTGAAAGCCATGCCATATCATGTTACCAATAACTACCAGAAGGCCTTGATAGGCCAACTGCCAAACAAACTAGTTGCCATTTATGATCTCAAAAGAAGATATATCTGAACAAACCGATAGCGATTCAGCAGCAACTACCATTTGATAAGAACAACCTCACTAGAATGCAGTATAAGACAGTGTTGGCAGGATACGCCGTTAGTTCACTGTTGAAAAGCAGATTTTTTGGTTCCATAGGCTACTGGTTCGAGTTTCTAACTTTACCATGTGAAAATTCAGAGCCCCTAAAATGACGGAAAATTTGAGACTGCATGACGGTATACCTCATAAGAATACAAAAAAATAGTTCCGGTGCAGGGTTTGCTTATGGTTGCACAGGCATCCTCGCTAACTAACATATTTAACCAAAGAGGGTTCTGAAGTTGTCCTCGCCCACTGGATTCATTGGTACACCATTCCTCAGTGACTGGATGTGTCAACATGGCTGGGCTATAGAGATCTAATGTAGCTTACCCTAGATCATAAATTTCTGAGCTCGAAAATCAGTGCCAAGAGGTTCCTGACAGTGATAGGCTTTATCTATTTCAATATGATCACGTCTTCTTTTCCAATCAGATTTTGAATGAATGCACATTAAATTCGGAGTAAATTTGAAAAGCTATTCGTGCACCAAATCATTTTGTATAATAAATTTATTGGCCGTTTGTCATCTGATTGTTTAATTGCTAAAATAATGAGGGTTTCGTCTTGAGCAGTGGAAGTTGCACAATGCCTTCTTGGCGAATTCGGTTCCAAAATGTGTTCAGCGAGGTTCTTCAGACAGCACATAGAGCAACCGAAAATTCCGGAACCGTATTTCTAACCACTTTTAGGCCAGCTGGTATTTGACAAGTTTTGATGACTTGCCCATCCAAATTTGCTTTTTTCAACCGTGAAAGCTAATGTTTAGAGAATAATTTATTCAAAGTTTGAACAAAACTGGTATTTCTCGAACTTTTACTTCCTTCACTGAAAACTAAACCGTTTTAAAGTAATTTAATTCTATTCCGGTTCAATATTCACTAATCCAAGCTATGGTTTCTCATTGGTTTCACTTTACTGGGAACAGCTGTTGCGCAGAAGAACATCTGAAATTAACCAGGTTACATCAGAACCATTTTAGGAGTAACGGCTCCCAATCGTATCATGGTGACTGGTTGATTGATAGATCGTTGATAGGGTGAAAACTGGGAGAACACGCCATTTCGGACAATATGGAATCAAATACCTGGGGTGCTTTCACAGTCCGAAAAGCATGTGCTTTTGGAACCATCAACAAATGGAATGGTTTATCGTTGACCCTCGGAACAAAATACGCTCCCGGTCTGCGGCTTGTCCTGTTGGCTAACTTGGAGTAACCGCATTTTCCGGTACATTGCGACTAGCATATTTAGTCTACAATCTGAAATCAAATACGCGTATACACAAACATACAAGCACCTGTCGTAGTCGATACTCACTTCGTCTTTCCACTTTTGTGGTCGTGTCCCACTGAAAAGCAAGCGAAAATTCAGATATGCGATGCCCCATACTGTTTATGATTATCACTAGGGAAGAAAACCTTACTGTTTGCTTTTTGATCTCGGTGGTATTGGTTATCTCAAATAGATTTCCAAGTGGAGGCTAGCTTCGTGGCATGAGCCAAATTCAACGAAAATAAAATTCTTTGTTCGGTATATGGCAACGTGCATTTGGTTGCAGGGTATTTTGTTATTTTTTATGGATCTAAATCACCTCAAGCACTACCCTTCGGGAAGGTAAGCACGACTTGTCAGCTATAGGTCAAAAACGTTCAAGTCAAAAACATGGTTCCAGTTCAGCTTCGGAAGGTGTAAGTGAAACCGAAAGATTGCTGGGACCACTCCGAAAGACTGATTGATATTCGCTGTCTGCCGTGCCTGAAACTCTCTCTCTCTCTCTCTCTCTCTCTCTCTCTCTCTATATATATATATATATATATATATATATATATATATATATATATATATACAAAATGATGTGATTCATTTGTTCGTCTCTAACTCTCATTAAACAATTCTGTAGCCAAAAGTAATAAGATGAATGAGAGAACAGAGAGGCTTTCTCAATATCACGCTGGTACAAATTGTGGGTGGAATAAGGGGTTTTAAAGATGAACTAATTTAGACTTTTCCGAAACGAAATCAGCATGTTGTCCATTATTTCCAGAAAAATGTGGAATATGACGAAACATTCCGTGCATTGCTCATTCTTCAATCCTTTGATGTTCACTCATGAACAAAAATAAAGACCCTTGAGGAAAGAGACAAGGGATTTATTAGTTTTGGCTTGAGCAAAAGTCTGGGACCCAGACGTAGAGTGTTGAATGGCATCCTGAAAATTGAGCTGAACAAGTTATATTATTATTTATCCCAAAAGCGTCTTTGACTTTTACCAAATATCTTTCACAATATCCGAAAGTCAGCGGAACAATTTTCCTTGAGAACGAAGTAGACGTACTTCACTCGTGACCGAAATTTACAGAGCCGTGATAACAATGGGCGAAGGAAATCTGTGAAATATTAGCCAGGGCTATCGGTGTAACTCGCAGGTTTGTGATGTCATCCCACTACTCTCATGGTTCAGTCAACTCTAATTTTGCCCCAGCCGAAAGCGACACAAATCTTCATTGGGATCGATTGATTTCCATGAGATTGTCCGTCTATAACCGATTTTAATTTGAACAATATTTCCAATTCATGAGTACTTTATTCTGATTGCTGAGGCGTTCGTCTACCTCAGATAAGCTCTTAGTTAGCCAACCCTGTTGGAAGACTTATTCCGACGCCAAACTGTGTGTATTTTGCGCTCTTAACCGTTTATACTTTATTTAACTCAAATTCACTCTCATTACCTTTAATAACTACCTTTGTCAATGAATACTATTAACAACAATTGCCCCTCCATCTCGAAAATGTCAGAGTAGTACGCGTCTTTTTTCGGAATCGAAAAGTATTTTTGATTAGATTAGCGTGGTCGTTGTCAAATGTTCATTCAGTATCATAAGGCTAAGTTATCTTTGGATGATATAAGAGCATTTAGCCGTCGGATCATGCTCGCTATCTGGTATATTGTGGCTCACTTTCCCATCGCTCCTTCAAAACAATCCTCAAATCCCCTAGAGGTTTGTATTTCCACTTCTGATCCATTTTGTCTCTTGCTAGTCCGAAAAATATTCTTTTGTATTGATGAGGGGGTCAAGTTGCTCACGGGTGCATCTTTGTTCCCGATGCGTGTGAAACTCGAGAACGAGAACGGAATGATATGCAATTTTGTCATCATCTCGGAAAATTGCTTTGGTAGTTGTGCTCAACGGGTAAAGTATGCTTTGGGCTATCACTTCTAGTTAGGCCAAAATATCGATGATGCTCTCCAATGATACCAACCCTAGCCGGCCTTTCTACCAGATGACCATCTGGACAGGTCCTGAATCTCCATTTTGCTGTCTCGTTGCTGTCATTAAATCGTTTTCATTAGTTTCAGAGATTTACTTCCAAGCTCGCCCTTGATGATCATGAATGAATGTCGAAAATACAGACTATTCGGGTAAATGATGAATTTCCAGTAATAATCCGATCGATCCATCTGCTCACTGTCGTCCTTAAAGATCAAAATACCCGGTAGTCGTGTGAAGTGACTTACCGAATTCTTATCTTTCAACTTCATGCCAGTCGGCTTTCCCTATGGGTATTGGGTGGATTCAAAAGAACGGATGGACGTGTGCGCTGTCAAACGAGAAATCACACTGAGTGTGTCTGACCTTTGTATTAAATTTCAAACAATGATGGGTCGTAGGACGTAAAACTAAAATTGTGGTGACTTGATTGAATTAATCAAAGTGACGGTGTGGAGTCTCAAAACAATTGTTTGTTTTTTGCTAGGGGAGGGGAAGGCGTTCATTTTAACGGACGGTGTAAAACTAACTTATGTGTACTGATCATAGTATTTTATTGTAAATTAATTTAGTTTTTGCAGAAGTACCAAGGGCAATTTTAGCGGGCCTTTCAAAAGAATTTACTCTTATCCGACTTCAAACGGAATTTGTTATTTGGGATCTATTCAACAGCGCATACAACGGTATCAGTAATGGTAGAAATTTCGAGAAAAGCACTGAAGATCCCAGTCATCTTCGCTGACCATGCAGTATAGGCCTCCAGAGGTACTTACAACTGAATTCCATGACAGCCATCCGATGGCACATTATGTCTCGCAAGGGAAGTTCATACCTAATGTCAGACACCGCGGTTTGCCCTTATCTAAATGATATTGGTTCCGACTCGGGTGGATCTGGTCCAAGAAGTTTTCCTGACGAAAAACCATTATTTTTGGCTCCCGTAGGGAAAGATGTGCTTTGAATATGCCAGCTTATAATTCCCTCTTTCATCATTTCGCCCGAATTTCATTCATGAAGGAGAACAAACGGTTTTTCATATCCACCGAGTGTGAACCTGGATTCTAGCTTGGCTGGTTGGACTTTGGAACTAAACAATTTGACTGTTTCATTATCCAGACTTGATCCCAGCAGCTTGATTCACATTAGTGCCCGTCCCTGAAGATGGTAACAACCCGATCAATTCTCATAACAAATTTATTCTAAGAATGAGTTTGAGTAAGAAGAAGGTAATAATAGGGATCAGGTATTCTGTTTCCGCTCTTTACAGCTCGTTACAAGTATGTATAGCAGTTATTTGATATTACCAATCACACAAGAGATAAACATGGAACAGGCTACGGAAATGACCAGATCATCTTGATTTGTCGCAGAGAGCTCTGACCTGAACTACTTCGGAGTGGCTTTGTTTTTACGTTTGATCTATTCGTTTACAAATCAGTCATCTCATTTCATTATCCAAGAGAGTGACTAAAGTACATAACGCTAGACCAAAAGCTGCATTTTACTAAGGGTTTCTGAATGAAAGCCGTGGTCAGTCACTGAAGTGATTCACAACAACTCCAGTGCGCTAACTGTGTTTTCCTCTAAAAAGACTTCTGTGGTTTCTCATCAACCATAGACCTACAATAAAACTATGATGTTTTTGATGGGGGTATTCATATTTCCGGTCACAGATTCAGTCTCACTCGAACCTCAGTCTAAGTGCACAAAGCAGTATCATGACTTTGCTTTGGTTTTGAATATGATCACTGATGGAAAATCATACGTAGGTATGATCCACGTCGGCCGATCATTCAAGACTGTCATTCCATATTCACTCCGATTTACGGTTGAAAAAATCTCGAGTAAGGTATGTTCACACCGAACTTTCCATTACTATGTCAACTTGCATATACTTTGTGCCTTAATGTTAATGAATATGAGGGGGTACGTTTTCCATTGCACCACATTCTATAAATCACAACACAAAGCATACCTCACAGAGCTATTGATAAGTTATCTAAAGCTTATTTAAGATCAACAATTTTTCTGAGATTCTTCGAAGTAACTGCATTGTTTGCAGTATGTTCACTTTTCGTACACCGAGGCTTACGGTGGTTAAGTCGATGCACTCCCATGGTTAATGCTTGAATAATTCTTTGTAATCGACTAGAGATAATAAAGGTGGAAGGCAGCAAAGCCGTTTATTTTTATGGGTACCGGGAGAGCGTGTATAGTTGGGTGCTTGAGATTCCTAGGTGTCTGGCGCATACTTGCGTGGACAACTTATCCGTGTCGGGGACACTTGGTGCAAAATGCAGAGAGAAAGGAATTTCCGGTCAACTCGGTGGTTTGCTGTTAAGGTCTCCTGGAATTGTGCCTCATGCTCTAAATCGAAGCAGACTTTGAGGATCAGCTTTGATGTGTCCGTATTGATGATAGTATTTTTAGATTATTTTTTTATGTAACTTTCTGTGGATATTCCCGTCTAAATAATCTATAGCAAATTGCATGCCATTACAATTACTTCTGAGTGACTGAAATTCCTAGTATCACAAAATAAATAAATATTCTCACCTGATCAAGAACTTCACAACTATTTGCATGCACATGCTAGCCGTAGGAGAAATTTCTTTTCAGTCACTTCTACTTTGAGCAAATTCCCATCAAATTCACACACCAAAAGACTTTCTGATCTGAAGCAAGTTTTTGTCGATGATATCTTCTAACATAAATGACGCAGAAGAACGCCTGTTCAATGAGATGTCTTGCTCTTTTGATGACCGAATTAGCAAAAACAATTACAAAATTCCTTCTGAGAAACTGCGTATATGACTCAGGTACTTCGGACAGATTGGCAGATTCCGGCGAAATGTTTTGTGTAATATGAGTTAAAACCTGTATCCTGACCTATCGAGATGATGAACTGAGAAAGGGAATTTGGTTGCATTTATGGTTTGTTGCAAATATGTGGATAAAGCTATAACTTTCCCGAACTAAGTTCTACAGACTTAAATGATAAACATTTAGCAGTGAGAATTCGGTGGTGAGTTTTGATCGGGAATAGTTTGGAATTACTTCCTCGACTCGCACTATTTTTGGTGGACTATAAAAAGTGGAACGGGTTTCCAAGCAGACCAGGCAAGTATTGAAATAATTTCATTATTGACGGATTTATATTTGGTTTGACAATGACAACGAAATAGTTGTGCAAACAGTAATGAAGGCTATTCGAACCAAGTGGAATCACAACAACCAAATAGATCGGATTTATAATAATCATCCGGATAAAATTACTATATCAGAAAATTATTTTTTGACTTTCACAGGGAGTAACTCTTTAGCAGCAGAGTAGGGTCTAGAATTCAACAATGGACAGCACGTAACAGAAAACCTCCAAGGAGACCTAGGAACGGAAGCTTTTCTTCCGAGATTCACATCTCACTCTACCTATTCGGGGGTAGATGTACTGCATTCTGTGAAGATGTGAATACCTCCCAACTCACTTATCAGTGTTGTATATCTTCAAAAAAATGATTCCCTTAAGCATGAGGAAAATCTTCAACGATAGCATCATCACCTATATCAGCAGCCAATAAAATGTTAAAACAGTTGTCATTCACTGGGTTGTACGAGAATAGGTCAGATCGTGGATTACTATATGGTAAATGCCTGCGATGATAAGATTATCCGGCTGGAAAACCTTCCCAAAAGGGAACTGTGTAATATTAGTGCTACTGACTACTGAATCGTCGTCTAGATGATAGATTTTGGTTTTCGTATTCGTATACGGAATAAAATAATGTTACCAAAGCCGAAGGGAAACTTATTTCTGTATGCTATAAGTGGCTTAACCAAAAATGGTGTGAGCAAAAAATATAAAAATAAATATTAGTGTAGAACTATCCCCAGAACGAAGATTATCGGCAAATCTTGTGATCCACGACCTACCGGTTTGCACGTGTTCAAAGAGCCATGTCTATGAATTCCGAGTTTTCTAAATAAGACTTATAAAAGAACTGACTGATAGGTTCGGAATTTAATGATAGAACGGCAGACAACTGAATTTTCTGTTAACTTCCCGTAACCATCAGAACGGATCTTCCTTCATCTGGAAGTTTGCCATCAAATGGTTGCAAACTCTCCGGCGTCCATATTTCAAAGCCCAATTTGACGTTCTCCAGCTCTCTGTTAGCACTGCTTTCTTCACTGAGAAACAATAGTGAGTCAGTGGTGCTCTTCTTATATCTTACTCTGCTTACACTGGGAATAGTTCGAATCTCGAGTCAGATACCTCTTTCTTCACTTTCCTCTGGTTTTGCACCTAACAAAGTTATAGGTGATCATCGTGAAACAGAATGAGCTTTAGAAATCCCGTCAGATCAAGTAATTTTCCATAATCTCGGTGAGTAAAATGTGTTTGGTTTTCGTTTATAAGGAAATATTGCGATTCGATGTTTACTGAAATGCTTACAATACAAAGCCGTCATTGAACTTCCAGAGCATCAGTTTATTTCATAAATCGTAAATTGTGGGAAGTATACGAACCCGACGGTTTAGAAGAGTGTTGGTCTACGTCCCTTTATTAAGATGCAACTTCTAGCCGGAGGAATTTCAATTTTATTTGGATCGATTTTATGGGTTTATATCTGAATTCATTGGGATCCTCCTTATGTGTTTGCCTGAAAAGATCTCTCTAGAGATACCTAGATCATGTGAGCACTTGTTCTGTACTACACTGATGTTGCCACTTGAAGGAAAACGTTTTGTTTAAATACAATTCGAAGCAATACGTATCACATAAAAGGTGCCTTTCATTTGCATACGTAAAGTAGCCCCAAAATGCGTCAGTTTACTTCGCAACGATCATAGAAGGAACAAGCGCGCATAAAGATGCTCCTTAGAGAAGGACCTTCAGAATCATGTCAATGTCAGATTCTTCCCTGTGGTTGGGTTATTAGAGTCTTTGTTCCTATTTGTAGCACACAGAGTGCCAACATGAGGGGGAAGCAAATGTTTTTTTTTTGATGAAACCGCGCACGTGTTTTCTGGCGTGATTTGATGGGGTATGAGTTTCCTTGGCATAGTAAATGTCAAAATTTCCTATATGATTGCAACCGGATGCTCTCATCAAGGAAGGGATAAAAACGGTCTGCTTTTCTTGATCAAAAGGAATACTGTATACTTGTCCATGGTGAAGCATTTTCCGTGTTAAGTATACTACGAGCTTTTCTTAGGTAAAAGATAGGAACAATGTACTTCATTGTCGGAAAAGGACTTCTACTCTTGAATAGCTGTTTCATAACATAACAGTCTACATTTAAACTGCTAACGAGTGCCTTTATGACAGTGGGTTTTTTCGCCCACTAGAGGCCATTTTTCTTGATTAACACAGATACAAACAGTTCACTCAACTGCAAAAATCAAGCATGCCCGTTTATATGCAGTGTCCTAAGCAAAGTATGGGAGTAAAGTTTATTGTATTGAAAGCCCATTCATTTTGTTGCGTAGTGTAGAGAGAGGTCTGTTAGGCTGAAATCAAGTTTATTGTAAATTTCATATGAAAACAGCATACCGACAGGGAAAATTGTCGAAATAGGACTGTAAAACTGGTCAACCTGTTTCAATGTGTTGGTATTTAGGATAGAGTTTGAATTAAAGTGCTCCCCCTTGGAGCGAACTTTGACGGGATAAATCAAATTTATCGGCTCCTCGTAGATGATCGCCTTTGGGAGAGACATGTAGGAAATAGCACAAGGAGCAGTTTAAACTCGAACACAAGTTGTCAGCATCCACCATACTCAAGTAAGCTTTGAGTAAGTTTATTGGTTCCAGTCATGTTTGAAGTTAAATATGAGTCAAATTATCAGTTGCAATTTGTTTTTTCAGAAGTGGATCCGTTGTTAATCATCTCCTGGTTTTTTGTCCTCGGTATAAAGCTAGCTTTTTCTGTTTTCTACTTCTGTATAAATTCCGCACACGGTTCAACACGTGGAACATCTTTTACAACCAAGCTGTACTCTAGAACTACTAACAGTCTCGTCACAGTTAAAACTGTCCCTCAATTCATAATCTTTGCACAAAGTAGGAACCCATCCCAGCCACTTTGGTAGTTCTTCATCTGGAACTACGGATGACTCCGTTGCGTAGTCTTGAGCAGATTTTATGGCCTTGTTGGACTTCGTTGGCTTTGAGGTCAAATGCCCGCAGTACATTTGCAATAGAAACTACAGCAGATTTTGAATGGTTGTGACAAACAACTGAGAGATCACAGCATACTTGGAATTCATGATTACCCACTGACACTGATTCCAATGACCTTCCGTGGACTATCTGAAAGGCCTATAATGCTCGTACATACGAAGTATTTGGCACTTGCCACAACAGAAGGGTCTACGAGCTTTCCCTATCACAGGATCACGGGGAGACTTCTGTTGATGTAAGTTTACTACTCGAAGGCCATGAGGGGTTTCACTCGAAAAATCAGTCGGGACTGGGACAATGTGTTCAAACGAGGGTGGTGATCACTTTTCCGGAGTAAGCTCCAGGGGGAATGGAACATTAACCCCCATGTTTTACACATACATCCTACTGGGCATAATCATTTTGCTGGACCTTAAAACTAATCTGTCCATGCCGCTGATAACCAAACCTAGTTTAACATACTAAAATTACTTAGATTACCTCACTTTCGCCATATCTGAGTTAAGTTTTATGAGCAGTGGGCTGAAACCGATTGAGCAGTTCAAGGAAAACTTGACTTCTGCTATAGTCAGGGTTGTACAAATAGTAAAGCCGGAGTGGTATTGATAATTCTGATTTCCACAAGTTGATGATCAGATAAGAAAATACGTAAATGAGATGATCCAATACAATAGAGTAACTGACCAAAAAATGCAATGCAGTTTTTAAATCCGGAACTAATTGTATTACCTAAATTTTTAACTCACAAGGAGAAAAAATTTCTGCTCGAAAAGGGATTCTCGGTGTGTTACGAAAACCAAAGGTTTCGGCTCCTATATTGAAATACGCAAAGAGATAAACTATTTTCATATATTGCTGTGCTGAGTCCCGTTTAAAAACGTAAATGCTTGTGGCTCTCGCTACAAAAGACTATTCCGGCTGTGTCGGCTGAAGGTCTTCAATCTCAGTCACGTGAAAATATTACATAGAAGAGTATACATAATTCTTTCAAAATAAGCACTCAGATTGCCAACTGCCAAAATTTCCTCAGTTGTCAGCAGTAAGTATTCCTAAACTTCAGCGATGATTGACATCGGATGTGCACATGATATGCATTGACATAAATATGGAAGCGATTCATTCGAAGAATAAAAAACTGATACGTTTACCAGGATTGGCTCTTCGAAGGATAATAACACAGTGAAAATATAAACTTGAAAAATATCCATTAATTCAAATTATTTCACACTTCAGACTTAGCTTCCCTGGAAAGGTCCTGCATTAGACAAACCTTCTCCAGGATCAATAGTTATTTGCTTGTGTTCACGAGACTGGAATTCAACAATTTACATGGAAAACATAAAGGAACGGGTGACACCTAGTGGAAACAGCCAATCAGAAACTAGAAGTCCAATTACAAAGCCATTTAGTTCTTCATTGGATCGGGTAAGTTGACAAGTCATATGTTAGTGGGGAGTTATCCATCATCAAAACTGAAATGTCGTGAGAAACTACGTCACGTTTGCTATATTACTGAATATATAACTTGATCAGTATGGACTTAATTAAAGAAGGATTAACCCGTACAAAATGAAGCGTCAATCGTAAGTTTACTCGAGCGATGTTCCAAACACTAAATAGAGTCATGTTGAAAATAGAGAAGTTTTCTTCGATTATCTTGCCATTGCTGTAAGATAACATAAACGACCTTGCTCTCACCAGTTGCGTGCTCATTTACCAGCAAATGGACTTCATGTTCTGGGTAATTCAAACGTATTTTTCTCCTCGCGCAAGTAGATTCATCTTCTGGTGTAGAGTAGGCAGCATAGATGCAAACCGTAAACCTGGAATATTTCAACCGTTTTCCAATGGTTCTTACTACAGAAAAATCACTGCAGATTTTTTTCAATTTTAGATGCTGTACTGCATTTCTTAGTGTTACATGGGCTTAAGGAGTGAGGTACACCTTTTGCCTTTCCTGAGAAAAACCGGAGAGCATGACTTTGAGAACCTGAATGTGGAACCTTGCGACCGATATGATGAACTGACAGATAAAATATATACGAACCACAGTGTTCAGAATTTTTCTGATTTATGCTGTTCGTGGCACGCGCTAAATTAAAAAGCGTTGTTTGCTTTCTGTAGAACAGAATACAATTATCAGACGATGTCCTTTTCATACACTCGGAAGTTATATTTGGTTCACAACAGTTAGCTCCCTGTAATGAACAAAACAACTGAACTCGAGGCTCTAGGTCAAGATCGATTCTATCCCTCTACCCTCACCGCAAATTTGTGTTTCCCATCAACGTTTTGTCCACACCTGCTTGCTCGTTGAGTCGAACCTCGGACACTGACACTTTGTGGGCGCTGACTTATGTGTCCATTTATTTTGCCCACGAAAATTGACCTACATTATTCACGGATATTTCGAGTACCTGACAGCTTGAACCTCATGTGATTCTGAATCTGCCTGCATTTGACCGACTCGAATTCAGAGAGCGGTTGTCGCTAAGGCTTGAACAGTTTCTGTGTGGTAGAGCATCCGTCCGGTAATCGGAACATCTCCGGTTCGATTCTATCTCTTGGATTATGGATTTTAAAAATACAAGTGGATGTGTCATTATAGAGTCGTTGGTTTTATGAAGAACCGCATTGAAAACCACACTTGAAAGGTTGACGTTTTATGGACGCTTCTGACCGACTACTGTAAGTCAGTTACTCTCGTATTGTAACGGAACAGTTCTTCTTACGGCTGCTTTTTATATATAGCGGAATAAGATAGATTATTTATTGATTTTGTCCTGTTTATAGATGCATCAACAAACAAGATGAAATACTTTCACCCTTTTTATCCATTCAGAAGTATTTTAGTTTGTAAAATGTTTATTTGAATCAGGTAATTGCAGTGGGAGCAGTAAAATTATAAGAAAACAGAAGGTTACACGGGAACATATTTTCGACAAGAAACACGCTTTCAATGCAACAGGTCACAAAACTACTGTATTGATGTTCGAATACCTCAGAGATGGGCCTTGCAGTCCCAAAGCCCCGCTTTTTATGTTACTTGCCACCAGAAGCAACCGCTGTAGGCCATTAAACTTTTATCCCACCATTATTATTTATTCAAAGGAAAACAAGTCACATGCTATCATGGGCTGAACTAGTTTGAAGCAACACATCAAAGAAACGTGATCTGCAAGGTGTGATTCTGTCTCTTGTCTGTATCTGCTCTTGTCTTTCGTGCGTGAGTATAATGAGTTTATCTTTATTGAATATTTGATAACATTGCTTTTGGCACGGTTCACGTCAGTGGAACTACCTTGACTAACTCCTACGAAGGATTTTGGCAAAGCTCACTAACTGGTCCTTCCTCACTTAGCCAAACACAAATCTCTTCCGAAGTTGTGAAATTCCATTTTTCTTTCACAGACATCATGAGTGCTGAATCTACTATTATCCATTTAGTGACAAACAGTGCACACACTGTAAATAAGACTCACTTAGTATCCCATGGTAACTGTCTATAGTGTTCCTACTCCAGCTTAAAAGGTCTGATGATGTAACCGGAGGTTTGCTAAAACATCTGGCTCTCTGCTCTCTACGTGTTAGGACTGAACTTTATCTATCCCATACAGCTTAACCTAACGGTGTTATTTTTTCATCAATCATACCCCATCCCTGAAAGAAATGTTTAAATACAGGAAAATAATGCACGATTTGATCTCCAAAAACCTCGCATCATAAAAACAGTCTACATGTCCTGAGGAATTCTACAAGATACTGAAAGGTGATTATTATTTATCTCTGTCCATATTTCGGTAAAAATACTAGGTCCCGTTATAATTCATTATCTTTCGAAATCAACACCTACAAATTTGTTACGGCTCAAAAAAAGACCATCCCATTTTCCCAGTCGTGGTCGTATTCTACCACTAAGTTATGTGTTACCTTTGTTATTATCACTATCACGTGCGTTAGGCGCATTTGGTCAGTTCCAAACGACTCATACGGATAGCCGTTATCTATCCATCCCGATTTGCAAAACATTACCTTGAGAAATGGTAATTCCTTGAACAAAGCGAAGCAAAATTTTATAAAGGGAAGATGATATAGTGTTTTCTATGAAACATAGTTCCTCGACAGTGGTCTTTCACTATCCAGTAGACGTAACACATTACAGAAATGGAATCCATAATCAATTTTTCATTAACCTTCGAGGATCGTGGGAGTCAAATAAATTCCATTTTCTCAGCCAGGAGGAGATGAACACTGAAAGTGACACTTTCATTATGAGCAGACTTGAAAAATTCGGTTTGTGTAGAACTGTGTTCTACAAACTGACATTCATACTATACAATCAAGAAAATATATCCTACTAACCGACGGTTAAAGTTAAGTCCTCCAGAATGAAATTTCACCCGACAGATTTATCAGTACCAATAAATGAAAGTACTAATTTTGCTTGCAATCACTTATATGTTAGCAAAGTGACGAGGAGAGGTTTGAGGACCTAATACTGAACAAACCTGAATACGTTTCCTTTCCATAGCCAATATGTGGACGATCTTGGTTCAGAAAACATTCAGTTTTATGTATTGGTAATACCTGTAATGTTGACTAAAATCCACCCAATGTCGTAAATAAAATACACGACAGTTGTGTGACGGTCATTAGGCCATAAAAAGATTTCCTTGATCATCAAAGCAAACGTTTTACAGAAAATCTGTATTGTTGCCAAGTCATTTTATTCGAACAATTCGAAGTGACAGATCACCAGAACTTAAGAATGACGATAAGTTAAACGCTGTGCTGAAAGACAATTCGACCGATACATGCACCACTCTGACCTAAAGTTACAGCATCCAAAACAAATGAATAATTTGGACATATGGCGTTGACTGTTTCTATCCACCCCCTCGAATATAGCACCAATCGGGCGATTAGAACTAACGCGACAATTGTGTGGTGACGCAAAGCATGTGTAGGTCTTAAATTGACTTCACTGCTTTTTCGGAACACTGAGAAAACATTTTGAACGACTTGATCTTCCGGTTTATTAGTGAGGATTGATCTGTGAAATATTGCTCAGTATGTACGAATCTTGTTGATAACGTCACTTCTTACCCTAGGCAGAAAGTGCAAACTCCTTTGAGGAATCTACTAATCGGCGGTGATAATGACGTCTGATCCAAATTGGTCACGTTAGAAATATTCATTTCACCTGAGAACGTAAGTGCCTACTGTGAACGTTTAGTAATTGTTCAAAAAACGCTGAGTCGCCCACTTTCTCATATTTAACCTAAAAAGACACTTATTGATGCACCTGACTTCGGTATAGAAGCAATATTTTGTTATCGAAAATGAATACAGATTAAGGGCGCGTGTCAAACACGGTAGATGGCTGGTATGTACAAACAGCAGGTGACCAGATTTTCGAAAAATTCGTAGGTACTGATCATCCATCTTTACCGAGATAATATCACCTGCCTAAATCATCCCTGAAGTAGATGAAAACCTACCTTAGCGTAATAAAATAACAAAGAACGAGTGTGATCTATACATAACACTTATTCCAGTAATTGAATCAAGGACACCAGCCATCAGAGGTGTATTGGGTGGAGAGCATAACTTAATCGGTGTATCCATGAGGCTAAAACTTTTTGTATATAATTTACTCATAATGAGACATCATGAACTACAATTATGAATGGAAGGATTCTTCATCCAGGATTCTGGTGCTTCTGTGGGTACTGCCGTCAAAAAATATTAGTGAAAATTGACTATTATCAGTGCTATGAGAGAATCTATTTTACCATTATTGTTACTCACCATAAAATACACGCGGTAGAAAGAAATAATGCAGAATCCAATGAACCAGCGGAATACTGCACTCTTGGGGTTAACATTTGTCAAACTGAGGGATGGATTGGCGAATCGGAGGAGAGACATGTAAATCCGGCCATCTGGAGCTCAAATTTTTCACTGTGAACCTTTGCTTGCAGAACTGATCACTTATTTGTTTTGACAGCAATCGCTTGTGATGAAATCATTGCTGATTCTGAGGTAAACAGTGTTTGGATTCTTCATAACTTACAACAGTCTCATTCCACTTTTCTACCATAAATCCTACAGTTTTCAGACTACATTCGTCAAACGTTCATGCATCTCTCTTGAATTCTGCCGCCAAAAGGGGCTACCTTTACCATGTTCAGCACAGAGTATCATACCTTACGCATATACCTATGTTCTTTTAGTTCGTACGCAACATAAATATTGGAAACTCACCGGAAGCAAAATTGCCCAGGTAATCCTCACTGTCGTTCCGACTCTGATGTCCGGCAAAGATCATACTGGAACCCGAAAAACAGCGTGAACCGTTTTGATCGAGAGTATGAAAAGTACCGATTGTTTGACTCTTTGCGGCTGCGTCCAAATTACTTACGCTGGCGACACGGATTTCCGATCGTGGCGTGTAATCTCCACCATTCAATAGGTTTGCACTACCCACCAAGTCACGGTCTGTGGGCAACAGAATTTCCGACTGATGCAACCAGTATGATTGATGTTGCGGACGTCCTGGAGTGATACGCACTGTGTTGTTACTGCTTGTGGGCGACAAAGCACTGAGTACAGATTCCTCAGTGGTCGAAGAAGGACTAGGCTGACCACACGACAGACTTCCACCCGCCGAACGATTGACAGTGTTTGAACTCGATTCACGTAGGAAGACAGTTGATGTTACTGAGTGGGATTTAGTATGTTGAGGCTCAGCAAGTTTGAAAGCTCCGCGTTGTGAGGGCACAGTTATGCAGTTTGTCTGGTTATGGATTGACGATACTGGCGTATAGGTCACACTATTGGATCCCCCATTCAGAAGACATTTTGTGCTATCCGTCTATAAGGATTCATTGGAAATTCGAACATAATGATGCAGAATGCTTCAATGAATCACGCATATGCACAATGATTAGGAAAGATAAACTCGAACAAAATACTTCACGTAAGTTCCACTGGGTTCGGATTATTGGAAAACCAAGTGTTTATGTTTGTGCAAGTGTGTGAGAAGGCGTAGGAATTAGTGATGTGTCACTAACTAAATGAGTGAGTGAGTAACCTTGAACTCTGCAAAGACCCGAGGATGTGTGCGAGTATGACCGAATGTGTGCTAGCGTGCCTTCATGAACCAGTTGTTTAACTCTAATCAGCTGTTGTTGTTACGGCGTGGTCGTCGACACGTTTTGACTGTGTGCATGTGTGTGTGTGTGTGCTGGTGGTGGTGATAGTGTTAGTGGTGGGCAGTAAAGCAAACACTTACATACACACATACATACATACATACTTACATACATATATACATACCTACATACATACATATACACGTACATAGATGGGGAAAGATAATCGATCATTTTGTTCGGCTAAAACGTGTTTTATCTCAAACCGTTCATGTGGTTGTGAATGTAGACAGCTTAGTCGAGGGGAAATTGGAACCTCCCTGGATCCACGAAATCCTAGTGGCTAACTCTCAGCAGATAGCACTATTGGTGGGACCAAAGTCAGCTGAACCACTTGACAAGAAGAGGGTCAGTGTGGCTATCTCGCGTTCGAATCTTCCACCTTGTCCACTTATGTCACGTAGCCCACCACTAGTCCTAGGGAGTGTGCGAATTGGAAAGGCACTGGTGCACTTTGTATGTAAACCGATATGTGCACGTCGAACTCAGCACAATTACACATCTAAATACACTAGCAGATAAACGTTGCACAGCATGCATACGTTTGAACATTTTAGGGGAAAGACCCAGTGATCCATACCACGGTGGTGCACATTACACATAGAAATACACCACGACTACAACGACCAGCCCCTCTCAATGCACGCATTTATTCCGCGCCTTTGAACGCTGATCCATAATGTGCACTGGTACGTGGTCTAGTAGAGAGATTTTCTGAGGTCATGGTGCACAAACACACTGTGCCCGTACCGTGTTTCTTGTTCCAAGGGGAGATGGTGGAGAAAACGGTTGGTTACGGAAGGAGGACAGACGGAGTGGTATACGCCATTATCAGGAGTAACGGGCGGTCAGTCACACAGGTGGATCGTTGGACAAATATATACCCAAAATGGTATACCAAATATACTAAGGGCCTTAGGTACAAATTACCAAGTTCTTCACACTCCAACTACGGGAATCGGTCCAATTGCAGATAATAGTACACCAACCTCATGGTACAAAATAATCCACTCACAACAAAGCAGACTAGATTTACTTTCAGCACTACTTTTTATGTAGGTCGAGTTCATGTCATTCAAAGACATATTAGCAGATCGGGGTGTTCCCAGTAGACAACATGGTCACAAGATATGTTGCGCCACTATTTTTGATGTTAAAAAATTAGCCTTGGTTGTTGAAGACAAATCGTACATTCCTGCCGATATGTTTCCAACAAAATTTATGTTATTTTCTGGTGCTGCATGGAAATTCGACCTAGCAAAGCGATTATAGATCTGTTTATTTATCATGTGCTCACTTTTTCATCCATTTTTCCTAGAATGAAATCCCACTGACTTCTGTCCCTTTGCCATACACTCATATACATCCCTTTGCTTTGACTGACCAGTAATCAAAAAAGGAGATATTCGACGGTCAAAATTTCTCCCGGTTACATCTCCTCCGATATCATTCTGCACTATTCAACGGCGTTACGTCATTTTAGTCCTTTGATTCTTGCCTACGCTTATCGTTGTCTGGTGTCTTTTGACAGCATCATTTCTAGTGAAGTTATTGTTTGTTTTCCACCAATGGCTCCACAGATCGCCTATGGTAATTATGCCATATTAACCGAAATCAGACCGGGTCCATTTGCATGACATTCCTCGACTTATTAGATTCTTACTTAGCAGTGGTGAATTCCCATAAGTTACTCTCTTTTTGGTGTAAACTACCATGGGATTGAACAGTTTGCTTTTGATATTGTTTATTCAAATAGAATGACCGGGCTCGTTGTCAGCAGTCTTCTCAAGATCTTCTCCGGGGAAAAGAGTCGAATCATAGGGATCATCCATAATGTGTTTTCAGAAAAGGCTTTGTCCTAATTTCCACCAGGTAAAATTTAATGAGCATCATTTCTTACCGGTAACGTGTTCAGCATACAAATATAGAACATCGGTTCCCAGCACCCGGTAGGATGGGCGTCACACGTGTGTGAACCAATATTTTTAAGACGAAAATCGGATGAGTGGAAAAATAAATCATATTTTGTAATTTGTGTTCTGGTGACATTCCCAACTAGCCTACTCAAAGTAGCGTGCACTTGCACCATGGATCTCTGGCATTAGTAATTCATTATCTGACATGGCTCATATTCATGTATAGCGAAACGCCCCGCACGGGAACTGAACATTTATATTTCTGACTCTGCTGTCATAAGATTGCACATTTCTATTGTAAGGAAAATAATGCAATTTTTTGCCCATGCACTGGAATGACCCTCCGGGAGTCGGGCTCCCAACCCGGTTGTTAGTGTACTACACCGGTAAGCCGTCACACACCTTGGAAGCCAAAACAGACCTATTGTCGGGTTCATTATTCTATAGTGACACATGTCTCTTTTCACTTTTTTCGGACACAACCTCATTGTATTCTTTAGTCGGATTTTTTTTTGCTTGTTCTGACTAATGATTCTCTTATTATTCTGCTACCGAATTAATCTTCATATGTCAGCAAGAGAGTTTCCTAATTTTGCTATCTGCACCGTGACCGTGCTTCATTAAACTTTCCTTAGATTCCTTGCTGAGTGGACCGTTTATGACCGCTCTATCCCGATCTACAGGATAGATTTAAGTACTTTCGTTCTTAGTTGTTCACCTGGCTATGAATCATTAGATTTCATATCCAATGCACGCTGCATTATTTAGAGCCACATATTTCCGACACACACGCTTAATCTATTGTAGCTTGTCCCACCTACGGTAGTCATGTATCGCTCATTTCGTGCGTATAAGCGAGTGAAACTAAGCTCCCGCTAGATCGACAATTCAAGAAATCGAGATAGTTTATACGGTAACAAAATGGAGACATTCCGAAATTCTACGTATATCATCGACGCTGGTGTGCACCAGCTATATAATACACTGATCCCACCGCGGACCACCGAATCCATTGGAAAATAATTTATGTGAAAAGTTTCTTTGAATATTCCGTACCTTCGGTGGAACTCAAATTATTAAACCAGGAAAATGAATCTCAGTCTCGAATACTCGGTTGGTTCACCGCAGACCCGATTCTGACTGTGTCCACATTTTTCTTACGATTGGCCAGTGCCTTTGAGCAAATTAATCGGAAGCTGTTTAAAAATCGACAAAGGCCACGTAATCCTTCACAAACATTACGGTTAGGAACCGATGTGTGTTTATACAGAAATAAGACTTGGTCTTACGAATATTTTGTATCCCAAAATTGCACAAGAGCCCACTTTCGGTGAGTGTCTAACAATCTGTGAACACAATCCAAAACACAGAACAAGTTCTCATTCCCTGTTTAGGAGCAAACAATCCCAAATAAAAGCCCATGTTTCTACTCAATAAAACTGTACTTACTCGAATATTATCACTTCGTCCTGCTTCGGGCGGTCTCTGAAAATTATCAAAACCACAAACTTCAGACTTCAAAACGGGTCTTCACGAGATACGAGGTATCATCCTTGAGAACTTTCCGCGGACTCATTTCATTAGAGGTTATTTTCAGAGTAGGGTTGAATTTTCGTCGAAGTAAGTTGGCTGGTTTTTCCTGTCTTCTCGTCACATATTGTTATTCCCATTGGTGAGACACCAATAAAAACTTTTTGGAAGTATTTTATGAGTTCCACCTCAACAAAAGAATTACTCAATATTTGATATGTCATACTGCAGTGTTATCACGGAAGTCACTTCCGAATATTCGAGGAAATATGGTAAATCTACTCCCCATAGGTATCTGAAATCTTTCGTCACTGGTGCTTACGTCACAAGTCCGAAGTGGAGCTCCAATATCGGACATATAGTTACGAGTTCTGCTGGCTGCTTAATATCAGGTTCTCCCTAATGTCTTCTTACAGCTTGGTTTACTGTCAACGATAACTGTTTTAGTATGCAGTGGTCCTATACAGTGGAGCTACATAACATTTCGCTTACACTACAGTCATTTCTCATAACGCTCAAATTCTGGTGTTGTTCATGTGAATCAAAATATAAAGAGTTACTCCTTTGTCGCCCCTCATCCGGGTTGTTGGACTCAAAATACGCTATGCATGATTCAAATCATAGCTCGGACTAGATGCTTTTGTTCAGCTGATGCAAATTTCCATTCATGTCAATGAATCAGACAATACACCGCAACGGGGACATGGTAGGTGTAAAGTGCATCTATAGAAAATAAATCGTGCGTAATATGATAAGCGCCACTCAGTAACAAATTGATATTTATATTTTTTCCAATGAAATTATAATCATTCAGTTTGTTTTCTGGGTCTAGTGGTACAAACATGGCGCGCGGCTGGTTAGAACGCTGTCTCTTGAGAAGACAGTTCCTTCTTGTATGCGGAACTTGAGTTTCAAGCAAATAATCTCTGGCCCTACCGTGTAATTTTTTAGGAACTTCGATGTGAGGGGACAACTGGAAAAACTTTTAGATGCAGATAACAATATTAGGAGGACTTATTCCACATAATATGATTTATCGTGCAGTATAAACGCTCAGGTCATCATTGAAAGCCATGAGAGCACAATACAGCTGCTCCGAATATGTTTTCCCGGACTGTTAGTATTTACTGAGTCCCACTGAGACTCGAATCTTAGGTGAAAGAACATGAGTCATGAACCTTAAAATCACATTATTTGGGCTGGCACTCTACAGCCTACTGAACTTAAACTACACGTAATATGGTATCCTTTAGATACCGCCTTTGACTGCTAGCAGAGCATTTTCCGCAAAGCGTTCGACTCCCGTGATGGACGTCTCTGTATGGTCCCAAGTACAATGAAGCTATTCCATGGAACAACCAACGGGGTTTTGTTGGTTTATGAGTACCAGTAGATTAGATTTGTCATGACGTGATTCATCAGCAGTACCAACGACTAGTTCACTGATGCAAGTCATGAAATCTTGGTACAGCAGTTTCATCCATGTTGGGAGTCATCAGCGATACACAACCACCGAGGTCTCATCGGGACTCGAACTCGGGGTGAACGATTGTAATTCAATCCCCTAGCCACCAGTCTACACAGGATAACTCCTAAAGGTTTCGTAAACAAGTACCCGGGAAGCTCTGCAGGTTGTTTATAACGGAATGCCTTGTTTGTACACTGGCTTCTAAAGGGATTTCAACCATCACAAGATTATATCGTTGTCGGACAATAGGATACTATCGGTAAAGGAAAAAAGCTATGTTAAGCAGTATTAGCTTTCACCGCATGTTTTAAAACAAAACCCATACATTGAAAAGTAGTTTACCAGAGGAAATACTTTCGTATACTTAAAAGTTCAAATACGATGGATATTCTGGCTGACCAAGAAAAAAGCATTGCCTTATCAATAAAAGGTACGAAGGATAAGTAAACTGGTCAACTTCACTGTGGTTTGGAGTTACTGATTTGATACCGATGTTTGCTCCCAATAAAACTAATAACTCATCCTACAAAGGCAGAGTAGGAACCAATAGTTATGACATTTATAGCTAAGAATGTACACTAATAGATACTTTGTAGATTTTTGGCCACTCATCAGGGTTCCTCAGTTCGACTTTCCCAATCATTGAAGTAGAAGTTTTGCCTTCAGATGCAGAGGAGGCCCTCAAAAATGTCGAGCTTCTGAGAACTAAGGTATTCAAGAACCCAAGGAAAGTTAAATGCATAGTAACGTAATAAAGCTCTCAGCGGTAACAACTCGGAATCCACATATATGTTAATTTTTCCAGGATAAATACGAACTGACCAACGTTAGGATTAAATCTTCTACGTCCCGTGTATTTCCGTTTAGACAGATAAATGCTCTGTTTCTGTCATTCCAAAAAGATATAGACGTTCCGCAAAATACTTCCATTAATATTTTGTTGAATGTAAGCACCATGTTTCGCATTCATTTATTTCGTGTCCATCTGCCTTTGCGTAGACAACTCGCTGACGAAGATACACACAGTTTCAGTTCTACGACTTCCCATGTGATTCTTTGAAATACCAAATGAAAACACTGAAAACGAATACCTATTTTGTCCGTTTATTTTTGTTTTTTAAGATAAATGGTCGTGTCGCGGCTGTTCGCAAGCTAGTGGCACTTGCCAAGATATAGTGCGGTTGAGAAGATAGGTATGTAGGTAGAAGTACTGCGTTGTACACTAGATTCCACCTCCACTACATTATCTTTTTTCTACCCCTCGTTTGCTGACTTCAACCAAAGGTTTTTCTTTGCCAATTTGAATGTTTTCGCTTTGATGAACGATAATTCCTCCTGACACCAAAAACTAAGTAGACAGGCTTGGTTAGTTGGAAACCGGACTTATTTCTTATAAAAATTATTTGTTTTCCTGTAGCCGCTCATCAGTTAAGATTCTCTTCGAACCACGGATTTGCACATAAACTCATCCCTATTACGATTATCTCCCCACAAAAACCAATAACCAAATTATCAAATCACACGGTGTTGTTTTTTGGTGTTGCGGCAAAATCCTTAATCCAAACCGGATGGTACATCCAATATTCAAGAATCCTGTTTGAAGTTGTAGGCTTCGGCTCCATTTTTCGGCGCAAAATTAAAACGCACAATCTGATTCGGATGACGCTTGAACGAATTGTAGTGCAATGACCAAAGGATTCATACTTCTTCGATATGTCTCAGGCTACTTGTTACTATTTAGTAGCTAAATGAAAAATCACAATATCTTCACCAGTCGTGTAGAGTGGCGAAAAACTGATGTTTGCCGACTTGTCATTGAGAAACCGAAATGCGAACACCTGAGCGATAACAATCTCACTGCAGTAATACAGCCCAAACAGATTGTACAAATCTTCATTGCAGTTGTGAGACGCTGGGTTACGTGAAGTGCTCCTGTGGAACTTTCCAGGAGCTCATCGAGGATTTACAATTTCTAGCCTTCGAAAAATGCTACTATTTTAGATTCGTTTCAAACCGGATGAATAATTTGTCACCCTTAAACCTACTCAGAGGGGATCACTAACACGGAAGTGGAAGTGTCGTTTGTGTCTGTGATGTGAAAAACGTGAAACTGAAAATTTTGGAGTGTGTCTGTAAACAAAACTAGCCGAAGTTACCGAAAACGAGCTTGTTCGCTATCGTGCCTTTTTCTATAAAACTAGATGACTTCGGAAATTCATGTGTTCTGTCTAAGTCGGGAACCACCCAGCCTGACAGCATGTTTAATATAAGCAATATCAGAACTGATGCAAAACGAAATTTACTCGTCCTAAATAATTGGTTTTATTGCCAATAAAACTAACTCGTACTTATTAGCATACAAAATAAGGAATAACGTGTTCTGGGGGTCCTGAAGGCAGAAAAATCCGATGTTTCGAATGCTTCTGATGACATCGAATATAGGTATTTAATTTCATACCGAAATGGGTAATGAGGTAATATTATAATTTATTGTCTTTCGTTTGTCTCTGACAGAAAATGTCCTCTAGAATGCATCCCTATACGCCAGCCAAGAAAACAACAAGGCAGGTCACGTAACCTGTCTGTACTCGGGTGCTTTTTTTCCTGCGCGAGCTATTATAACAACAAAAAGCCACCTCGTTAGTGGAACCAAAAAAACACATACATGTTCATAGATAATACAAATATACGGCAAAAATTTAGATCTACAAAAAGCTATTCTCTCTTTCGACGCCTCTGAAATAAAACATCCTTCATTTACAGAATATTTAGTTTTGCTGTATTTTTTTCTAGTTATCATACACTATGCATTCTTTACCATGAAAATATGATAACTTTTTTTCTATGAATCACCAATAACGGTTGAAAATGCGTGAAAAACTGCTTCAAAATGAGATTTACTCGAGCTTTCATATTTAACTAAATCATTTGTACGGACCCAACCGCCTTGTCCAACCACAATTTTAAACACCAAGAAAAAAACCTATAAATAATGCTATTGGTAAAGTTAACTCCGAATCGCCTCGTCTGCAGGAACCGCAAATTTGCGGCGCAATACTCTGAACGTTTGCTTGCAATAATGTGAATAAGTTGTCGTTGTCAAAACAAGTACAAATTAGTCTTCAAATAACGACCTGAACATTCACCCTGCTTCAGTCCTTTTGACAAAGTGTCATTTCTTGAACGTTGGTTCTACTGCAAGGCTATAGAGTGACTGTTTTTCGTAAATGATATTTTGTATTTTCCTTTTTATGAATGCCGTCCAGTCCTATACTTTTGTCTCTGTCTTTCCATGAACCAAGAAATAATGAGCAAAATTGTAACTAGTACGAATTCTATTTGGTTATTTAAATTAACATGGAAAGTATTTGAATTCCTAGAAGAAATAAAAACCCCAAAAGAAGTTATTATTTCCACATTTCAGTCCGAATAAATTCTTCAACAGCTAGTGTTAACGCACAACAGATACTGTGAGAATTAGCTTCCAAATAGTTGACTGCTACCCTGCGATTTCTGTTGGCAAAAGGGGTACGCAGATGGCATTTGGGAACATGACGAGTCCCGTGTACTAATCAAAAGAATCGAGACTGCAAAAAGTTCTCCTCACGAGGATAATTTTCCTGTGCATTTCTTGCTTATTCTGTCAGACGTCATATCTTGTCAGCTGATTCCAACGAGACAAATGCGTACTTGGTCAACATAGGTCTGGTTAATACCCTACATCCTATACTCTCGGATCTGGTCGTTTCAGTGAATTGTCAGCCGCTTGTTTTCAGGCACAGCAATATCGGTTACCTTTCGTAAGCGCACTGATACGCCAAGCACAGTAGCTTTCCAGCACAACACAAATGTAGTCAGACAGTAAGCATTCCAAAAAAACTGAATTCTCATCGTGGACTGCACAGAGCAGACGGGCGAAGCTATCTTGTTTTGAAGTGCATCGATTTTCTCCAGTTTCGTTGATATAAACGAAAGCAAAAACATTCCACGAAGATCCGAGGGACAGAAGTGCCCCAGATCGGAAAGATGAACGGTATCAACTGTATATTTCCCACTTCTGTTTATTTAACCTTCAACATCAGTGAATAACAGCGCTGTCATGTGGATCTGACCACCCATAGGGCTCTCACTGAAATGGTTCCGCACCGCTTCTGCTTGTCGAATAAGCAGGACCAGTATCGCTGCCTTCTGATGTTCGTTTAGTGGGCAGCAGAATTCATTTTTATGGACTGAACAAGTATCTATAACTTTTCTGTGTAACCAAGACATTTTACATTACCAAATAACAAAAAGGTAGGAGGAAACCTTCTAGTATAGTGAAATGGCTGAGAAGTATGCTACTGAACTCAATTACTGTTCAGAACAATGCCACCAATTCGTTACCAGAAACTGATGTGATAGTAAGAGGTTGTGAACAGAGCCGACTGTCAATCGAAAGCTTGCTAGTCCAGTGTTAAATTGGTGAAGAAAAATCGTTTCAAATTTACCCACTGGAAGCCAATGATCATAATCCCCTGGCTGGTAGATTTCTTGTAAATTAGGTATCGATATCGCTAAAGAACCCTCATAAGGATGGTTCCATGTTAGTATTCCTTTTTCGGAATGAAATGATCCACTCAATGCCACAAATGGGCTATCTTACGTTGTTATCACTGTTTAAGTCTATACCAAAGTCAGTCCACGTTTATTTTAATCAATGCTCATGATCCGTAGTGATTAACTTCCTTTATTGACACCCAGTACAACAAAACTCGCAAGTAACTATGAGCATACCAATAGTAGAAAAACGCTTGAACCTTTACATCCCTTGACAAAGGTGCTAAAATTAATGTATAGAATTCAGTTAGAAACTATTTGAATTTATTCAACCCTCCCATTTCTTGTCTTTCTAGTATTTTAACCTACCATGCAAGTGACTCACAAATGACTGGAAATATTATCAACACGAATCTAGACAGGTGATAGAAGAAGCTGAGTGACATGGTACCGAGGCTCCATACCACCACGGGTCAGTATCCACGATGTAGTCTCACGCCCGGTTTCTCCGTTATCTGACGGCTATTTTCCCCAGACAAATAACCATTCCCTGGGAAACATGACCACTGGTTTCGGTGATACTGTTCCCGTATTCATCAAACAAGTGAAAAAATATGGTGATACAAGGAGAAGCACAAAGTGAAAATAAATTAGGGTCGATTTGTCACGGGTTTTCTAAAGAATACAGACCGCCAGTTTATGAGCTGCTCACCATGCACTAACTGTTCTTCGATTGAATGATTTTCTTGATTTACGTGTGAATTATTTTTTGATAACGATTATAACATTTTTATACTAACCCTATCGAAGCAATGTTTAGATAACCGATAATATCAGATGGATAAAATGATAAAACACAAGCTGGTTTTAACCCCAAGCTCTGTGATGCAACGGTTTTTAAACTACGCACTGAAATCCATCCCAACACGTTCGTGTTCGCTGTTATAAAGTTTGTTTATCGATGCACTCTCGGAACTGAAATTGTCGTACAATTTGGAAACTGTAATAAAAGTGCCAAAACAGAGGGCCTACTTCCAAGCAGATTTAAATGAATACCTGACCGAGATAAATCAGGCAAATGCAAAGCCAGTTATGCGTATATCTCCGAAACACACCGTAACAGCTAGTTTGATATCATGGGTGTCCCAGTTTTCTGAAAACTACCAAAGCGATAATGGCTCAAACAAGATGATTCTTATCGTGACAACCTTTCGTTCGTGATCGTGATTGTGATTGTGATTCATTTATGGAATAATAAAAAGAGGAGAAAACAAATATGGTTTTTGGCATTCACTTGATGCTAAGAATCTTCATCTCCAATTTGCATTACATTTCATTTCGGCTAAATCTACCGGAACATAATTTGTGCGCTTTTGCTACGCCTGTCACGAAAGAAAAGGCGTAGTATTACCGGGGGTAACGCAGCCGTAGAAGTGGAAAGAATTTCCAAAACCACTGAAATGCCTCGATAGGTAACCGACTTTTTTCTAGAAGGTAACGCTGAAAAAACTAATCGATCATAATGAAGATATCATAAATGCAACATGATTTGAAGACTACCGACATACTTCAAACGTTTATGAATTTAAGGCTGGATTCTAAAGAGGTATATCCCCGTGGAAGGCAAGGAAATGATAATTTCCTGTGACTTCAGGTTCATCATGATAAAGAAAGAAAACTGAATGTGGTGGTATGTCAGGTTGTATGTAGGTAAATCTTAGCTTGATTTACTAGTAATCCAGGTTCATAATTCTTTAAAGTAATCCCTATGAAACCACCCCGTAAACATTTTCATGTAAACTGCTGTCAATAGCTGTACAGAATTACTTTTTAAGGTTTGATTTCCTTTTTTATAGACAGGAATACAGTGAGTAAAATGAGTAGATGCTGTAAACAACAAGATTGGAACAGAGAATTTTAATTGATACAGAAGATCCAGTCGGATCTCTGCGCCCCACCTCTGAGCGCCGTTATCTATAAGTCTTACTGGACAGGAAATGAGAAAATAGGTTAGCAACTACAAGATATCTGAATAAGAAAGATGATAAGTCCTAAATGGCCGACTTGTTGGGAAATCTTCAAATGAAAAACTGACCGGTGATTGTCACGGACGAAAGATGTAGAGCAAGTACAGTTCGATGGTTGTCACACATGATATGAAGAAAGAGGAATCATCATGCACAAAGCAAAAATAATCTAAAAAAACAATAATTATTCATTCAAAGTGGTATAATAGACGGCTGCTTTTAAAGGGAAAGTTGTGCGTTGAAGCGATCTACTAAAACCAAGTGAAACTTGACTTTCGAATCTACTGGTATGCGTTAACCCGCGTATAGCTTACTTTGTTCCATGACTAAAATTTAGTTACATAATTAGCTCCGCCCCACGAACTTGGTTGAACGTACGGTCCTCATTCTCGGTTAAGATATTCTGAAGTTTCCTCATCAGAATTTATTGAGTCCGAGATAAGAAGTCCTTTGTCCTCAGACAAGCATTTTCACAGGTTGCTCAAATTGCCACTACTACTGCAAGTGTGATGGCTACTTACTGAACAAGTAGTTGATTGAGCAGAAAGCAATCATGGACGGTTGTGGATTGGTAAAAAAGCGACTGGATCGAAGAAACCAGACGCGTTGAGGTGAAAAATGGCATATAAACCATGAAATTGAGTCTTTTAACTAGATAATCACTGCTTTCAAGGGGATTAGACAGTCAGAATGCAGAAAAGAATTGTTGTCCCACTTGGTCAATTTTCGATCAGCTCTGTGAAAGCCATTCACAGCAGTTATTTTCCCGTGATGTGAAAATTGTTCTTGCACCTCAGAAAAAACGGTGTTCATCATTTCTAACTGGTCATACTGAACGGGAACTCTCGGCGAAATTTCAATATGGTAAGCTCAACTAATCCTCCTAGAAATGCAACACAATATAACTACAAGATTAGAAAAGCATTATCCGATATCTGATATCCACTTTTCGTGATGCTTTTTGGAGCACACCATTTTCCAGTCCTACCAAATCTATTGTTATCATAAAAGCTAGTATAATAGTAGTAAGAAATTAGATTTGTATAATATGATTCATCAGACAGTATCAACGCTCAACTTTCCATTGAAAACCATGGAAGCAACATATGGCTATTTTATCCTTGGTAGGAATCATCAGCGGGGCACATCTGCTGAACCCCAACCGGGGCTTAGTTCTGGGTTGGATGACTGTGAATTGAACACCTAACCACCAAGCTATCCGGAGTAGCTCTGAACGGTTTATTGAACGTGCACTGTATGACACAACCCCCTCCGTCACTGACTTTGAACAGTGACTACCCGCTTCCCGCAAACGGTTTTCTCCTGTGATGGATGACTTCTAAGTTGGAGGCTAATTACAATGAGTTATTATATTATAAATATTTTCCGAGTTTAGCTTTTCTATATGTAAGAATAGTCGGAGGTTAGTTTTGCATAATCATGTACTGTATATGTTCACGTAACAGTTGTGAGTCAGCCCGCGTAGTGTGGTGGTTAGGCGTTTGAATCACAATCATTCACTCCCGATTAAACTCCCAGTAAGCAGGCACTGCTGATGATTCCCGAAAAGCGTGAAACAGTTGTACAGTTCTCCAATGGTAATCAGTAATGATTCGAGTTTTCGTACAGCATGATGAATTGTATTATATAAATCCCAGTGTTTTGCGTTATATTACGGATATCTTATACTTGCGTACCCCACTTACGTTTTAGGTAAAGTTAATCCCAAATGTATTCCCCGTTATGAAGAATAATACCACATTACGGTTTGTGAACTGGAGATGTGGATGGAGCATTATGGACTGAGTCATCGTTCGCAACAAATCACAAGTTTTATATCTCATTTCTCTTCATCCATATTCATCTTGTTCTACTTTACCAAGCCCAGTAATAATCACGTAAAATTTTCTGTGAAAAACTTGATCGGTCAGTTCTAAAGAGCACCGTCAGTTATCATCCAACAAAGAGTCGCTGTACTCATGACTGAATACGTTGTGTTCACATAAAGCACACTATGTTATGTTAGGTCAAACAGATTATAAATAATTTCGCACGAAAATTATTTGGACAGCATTGTGGAATCCACGGAATCAATCACAACCAGGAAATATGGCAATCTTTTCGATACCTTTTCGAGACACTTTTCACAATCTCCGTTAATTTCCACCCCTTGCCTTCATTCGGATTTCACACTGAGTCTTATTGGAGAAGACCCTTGAGAAATTGCACTAAAGTCAACCACAAAGACTACACGTGTTACAGATACACCTTGTTTACTTTGCACTATGGGTGGACTGAAAAGCACCTTTGCTGTTCAGTCCTTCTTCGCTTTCAGAATAAATCCGATCCCTGGAAACTTCTGGTCACATCACACAGGGTCCGCTCCCAACCGTACCTCAAAAGAGACGACTTCCCCTTCCCGACCGGATCGATTAGATGGGCATGACTCATCCGGACGAAAATGATTTTTCTGGCCTTTAGTTGGGACAGTGGAGATGCCGCCTTGGCGGAATAATAGGCCACAAGCAGAGGAGGAAAAGAAAAATTGTTCGACAGCATGTTGTTCCAACCAGACCAAAACTGTGGCAAGAAAAACAGAAATCGATTGGAGGTGAAAGAGTTTCTGGTCCAGAAAGGGGAAAATGCTGATCATAAAAATGCTATCAAAATGGTTTTAGTACGTGTCTTCCGCAAGTAACAGCCGTAAACGGGATGTGTGACGAGTAAGACAAACATCGGCCATTTAATTGGACACACAAAAGGTACCTCTCGGAGACTTCTGAAAACCGACAGTTTCAGATAACACCCTTTGAAAACAGATTGTATATACAGGCCTGTGAATAAGGGTGGATCAAAACTCCTAGTCCATCCCAAACATTGGCGCAAAACAAGGATAGGAATTGAAAAAACAGCTGACGAGGTATTTATTGCAGGTAACCTCGTCGCTGTTCATCTTCAAAAAGGTGAATTAAAACAATTACTCATAATTATCTGACGATAATGAATAGACTGTCCAAAGAAGTTTCCATCTTTTGATAAGTATTCCGGGAGCAAATTTACCTAACAAGTTCCGTCTAATCCATCTAGGAAGAAGTAAAACCAAATACCAAATTATAATGCAGTGATCCTGCAGGAAAATTTCTGACGGTAATGTAACCGATTACAGCCTTTACCGAACAAGAAATAACTTTCCTAACCGGAGTGAAATTACGAAACATCAATTCGACTGGCCGTTGAAGATCCGAGTAGATGATTTCCTTCTCGAATTGTAACTACAATGAGGAGGCTTTCCAGAGAATCTGTGGTGTTTACGTAATGCACAGTTTCGTATTTCACACACCGGTAGATTCCAAACAGAGATGTACCGCTGGTATTCTCGTTTTCACGCACTGTGAGTTTAGTTGTTTTCACGGTTATTTCATTCGCACGTCATTGAAGACGTACAACATTTTTTAAGTCATTCAGTTAAGGTGTATACTTGGAAAGTAGGCACGCTCCTAAATTTAACATGTGCCTGCTTGGGGGACCGTCGGAGAAGTTGACTAAAATAACAAAAATAAGGTTTACTTTATTAGTCAGTTTGGATCCATATATTCCAAATCGAACAATCAAAATAGATGAACGGTCATACGTAGAAGGCTTTACATCCCGTCATTCACTAAATTAAAAAAAGAACACTTCTGGCAAGGAATAGAAGCCCATGAACCCAATAAAATGAATTTTGGAAATAAAAAACAGACAAAAATATATCAGTCCTACGAGTGAGTTTGTCAGGGAGACCCAACTCTTCCCGAAGGCACTGGGCGTTGAAATTTGTTATTTAGGTGACTAGTGTCACCTATTAGAATAAATCAGATATAATTCCGACAGCAGCGTACGGATAAAATGATGGAAGGAGCTTCAACCAAATTTATGGAGTTGTACACCCTTATACTGCTCAAAATTCGAATTGCTTTATTGCTGTATCATAATTTGCATCTTTGGGGACCAATTCGAAAAATCGTAACAAATAATTAGCTTTTCTTGGTTCCGAAACCACAGCTGAGATCATTATACGCTAAATTTGACAGAAAATGATCAAACCAGATTTCTGAATGTTTCCATAAATTTCAGCATTTGCGTTGACAAGAATGAAGTAACTGTATGGTTAACTGCTAGCCCACCATCAAGATTCTGTGAACGATGTCTGACTTATTGACTCGGACACTACGTTGCCCCAGGCAAAAACCGATTTGCTTTGGGGTTTGATTTAGGTTTCAGGTCTTGGAGTTTGTTTCATTTCCCGCTCATATGGGTTTTGTAGCAGAATAATTTTTCAGGTTCCAATTATTTTGGGCGATTCGTATCTTCAAACAGGAAATTAGCGAGCAAACATTTTGCGGTAAACACTTTTCCCTGAATTTACCTGACTGAAGAGAATCCCTGGATAGGGATAAGCAATTAAATAAGGCTTTGATGGTTTGCATTTGAGTTCTTATTTTGTAGACCATTAAGGAGACTGAAACATCCAGGCAATAAAAAACCTAAAGGGTCTTAGCTTTAAAAATATCAGTTTTTGGCGAAAATTATTCAACAGAGTTGAAAGTTGCTTGATAAATAAAAACCTTTGCTTCTCTGACTGTCCTTCGAACACCGTATTTCACGCACAAATATCAGGTCATTCGACCAACCCTCTACTCGGAAGCACCAAACTCGAGTTTCTCTCTCGTTAGAGCTCACCAGTGATGCATATCCTCCGCCGCTCCCGGGGTTTGAACCCTGACCTTTTCACCTCAAAGACATGTGTGTGACCACTGCTCCACCCCACTTCCGTCCGGACAGATCCGAATCACCGCGTTAGGTTTTCGCGGAGATCGTCTTCTGTGACGGATTAGATGAGAGCATAATATCCGCGGCTTTGACAATGGACGGAAAATTATTTGGCCTTAGCTATGTACGAATCTACCGTTCAATTTCTTCAAACATTTTTAAAGGTACGGCAGGCAAATATCCTTATTCTGTAGTTAATATTAACAAGTCTGTTGACATGTTCGGAATTTTAAAATAGCCTATTAGGCTGTCAAGTGAAAACGCAATTAACTGTGACCATTTTCCATGTGGCTTTGTTTTTCAAATCTTTTCTCGTAAAAGATTTGTGGGATTGATTTATCAAGAAATGAAATGATAAATTAACATCCATTCATTTTCGAATAAAGTTTTGTTATAAATTTCCGTTGTAGTGCAAGGCACAAGTACAAACAGAAAATGTCTCCCGCCAAAAAGGAAAAGTATTACTTTTTTCCTCTCATAGAGGAAAATTCCTTTACTGTCTAACAAGTGTGCGCCTCAAATTTATTTTTAATGGTCGTGGCGAAAATCACCAGTTTTGTTAGGTGCATTTGGTTTTCCTCTTGGATGGACTGGATAAAATACTCAAATAGTCTTTAGTGAAAAGCGATCAGCTGAAATGATCTTACTAATCTGATGAATCCACGTTGAGAAGCGTTTTTTAGACTTCATTTAGGATTGCTTAACCAATTTACAGCAATATTTCCTGGTAAATCCCGAAACATTATTTTGTGATGTGGCCGTAAATCCCATCACCGGTCAATCTCAGTTTGATTCATGCGCAGCCAATTCATATGAATCCCAAAACCAGAAGCATATTGGTTCGTTAATTCTACGGCACTCGCTTGAGAATCGTGAAATGTGCAGTTGAAAGCGAATCTAAAGTATGCGGCGAAAACTACCCGAGATTAAACGCCCATAGGTTTTGTGTCCATAGGCCAAATACAGGATAATCCAAATTATTCAAAGGCATACTAAAGTGTGTCTGGTCTCACAAAAATAAACAAACATAACTGAGCTATTTGAGTGTAGAGTTAAATACCAGGTTAATGTCGGATACAGTCAGTTTCACACTGTACGTAAATAATTGGGAAGGATTTTAACCATACATCATTTAAATAGCTAAACAATAACGCAGCAGTTTCAAATTTTTGATGAAGCCAAAAGTTCAACTTGTTGAGCTACCCTTCTGCACCCGAATCTACATACAAACAACTTCCGGAGTGCTGAAAACAGGATATAGTTGGCTAATCAGTGACGAATATGTTGTTTTAAAATGAATTAGGACCAAGTTAACAAATGGCGTTTTAAAATTTTACTCACAATAAAGCAGAAATACAGAATGATGGTTTGAAGAGTTTGAAAAATCTCAGACACGAACCTTTTGATTCTAATTTACGCATTACTCTCTTGGCCTGTAAGTTTTCAAACGTTTTTTCCGGATTGTAACAAAAACTGAACGGATCTTTTGTTGCTATACGACTAAGCGTTTTTACCAATATGTTTGCACCAAACTAGATTTAGTAGAATGGCCATGCTTTCAAACTGATATTTATCTTTAAGTGTGTTCATATGATTTGTGATGGTAAAACCATAAGAGTTTAAAGCTCGTCCTCAGACCAACATTTTATTCTTGATTTCACAATCAAAACACCAAATAGTTTGTGTGTAAAAGCATTTAAATGTAAAAACATATCTGTACACCCTTTGTGGTATTCACAGTTTTCCTGCTATGGCTTGGCCGAATGGGTGACCTTTATTCCACCTGACTCGCTGTATGCAATTGTTCAGAGAAAAAACACAAGGTTCTTCGAATGGTGCAAAGTAACTCCAAAGGGGCCTAACTATTTCGTTATGATCAGATGCTACATAAACTATAGTCACTTAAATACGTCGTGAAAGCTTGTTTCAGATCGGACGACACCAAATCCAGTCATCATTCTGAGAATGCAATCCACCTGGGTCAAGTGAGCTCTGTTTAGATGAGAAGTACCACCTGTGAATGGTTCAAGTCATAATTACGGTCACTTGAGACTTCAAACATGAGGCCACTAAAACTGCTGACAAGCAATCTACAACAATGCGTAAGCTAGTGTAAAAATAATAATACTCAAGATCCAAATCATTTGTACTCCATCATCGAAAGATCACAGAAACTATGAACACATACTCGAAAGCAGTCTAGAGTAAACCAAACGGGCTGCCTTTCAACATTCATTTATTCGATATTCGCATACCAGTATTGTTTTCCATTCACTCTGACCACATTCAGTCTTTCTGTGGATAACGCGGATTCCCACATGGTTTCCGATTTACTCCTGTGTGTCTTACGGCTACCATCTATGTACTTGTAATTCTTCTAAGTTTTCTAGACCAACAACGGTAACAAACCCTAAAAAGAAGAAGAAAAAAACTGTTCGTGGGACAGCTATTGTCTACGGAACATGATAGACGCAAGCAAACAAGCTTATTGGAGAAACCTTTTTCCCACAGCAACCCAGCAAACGAAACAACTGTGTTGTTTGTTGGATTCCTTTTCGTCTATGTGGTCTTTATTTTTGCGGTGAAGCTGCGTATTTTCCCCACGCGACAGTTGGCTTTTCAAACTGAGGAGTCATACGTAAGGCTTTTTGTCCGGGAAAACAACAGTGACAGTGAAGCAGACAACAAATGTTCTGTTGCATATGGTAGGAGCTAGTACGGCAACTTTCACCTAGGAAGAAGTGGAAGAATTACATGGAGAGAACTTTTTTGAACTCCATCAGCGCGGCAAAAAATGAACCACCATTTGGAATGAGGTTGCCCCTAAAGAATTCTACATCATATTAAGTACAGAATAATCCGTGCGGCATCAAACTGATGAAGTTTCAAGGCTCCAACGCGAAGTATTTGTCCCAATTTTTCGGATGTATAAAATCTGAGATCTTTGATTTTGAAAGTGATTTTGTGAATCATTTTCAGTTTGCTCTTGATGAAGAAGACAGGAAAGTAATGTTTTTAGTGAGAATCATCTAGTATTCGTTTAGATATTGTCCATTGGGAAATGCCAGTAGAGTAGCTTTGAAATTCCAAATTCACCCCCTGAGTAAGCATTTTTTGTTTATCCTTGATGTTGATCCGAAAAGGTAATTTATTGGTATTAGAAAATGTGGGATAGATTCTTTAATCGCATAATAATAAAAATCAGTGCTCTGAGAAGCCCAATAGTGTATACTTGTTTCAGAGTAAAATGGTAAATAACATAAATTCGGAAAATTTGCCGGTATCTTTGGTACACACTGGAAATAAGAATAGCTGAAGCACTAGACCTGGTCGCCTAGTTCATTTAGAATTCATGAAAATTTGGTCAGAGGCACTGTGTAAAATGTGCAGTCAGAAAATGTTTTAAAACCCCTCAGTTATTTTTTGTTTCAGCATATCCTCTGTAATCTGCTATGATTCACTTGTCGACGTGATTCCCCTCGGAGAATACAAATGTTCTAATGTGTTCTACGTAAACTTGTTGATAGCTCTAAATTCCGAAAGCTTCCAAGAGCCAATGAAAGTTCACTACTCGTTTCTAAGAGAAATCAACGGAAGGCGAGTGTGAATCATCTTGATTCCATTAGAAACTCAAATAAAATAAGCCAAATCAGTTTAATGCTGTGGGGAAGTATATTTTGCACATAGTCTTGTCGATTACGAATATTTGACACTAAATACTAAATAAAAAAGGGTGCTTTAAGATGTGATATCTACCGAAAGTACGTGCAAGCGCAACCGGAGGTACACCCGTGTATGTTCGATTAATGTTATGTTATGTTCATTGTGAAGGTCAAATGTTTCTAAAGGCACAGATTAGTAATAAAGTGTCTGGTCGATAAATCCTATAGCATTCGTAGGCGGCGTGGGCCCTGGTTAGCTAAGATGATGGGGAACTCGCTGTTTGGATTGAATTTGTGCTCACTCTGTTTTCACGCTGGGAGTAATAGTCGGCGGAAGTCTACTTGTCGCAATCAATGGGAAGCGATGGACAACCCCACTCAACATGCACTGATTACTATGAATCCGACAAACGATCGACCTCTGACACCAAAAATCCTCCGTGTCCAAAAGCAAATGGTCTTTAACCTTAGCCTACCGTGGCCTTAGCTTACCACTCGCAGAGGCAAACACTAGTCTTCGGTTACCATAAATCAATTTCAAATATCTAGCCCTCCATAAATTGTGCTACTTGCAGTTGCACTTGTATTACCGGTGAGGTTATTCGTTAGCAATTCTAATCGTAGTATTCCGAAGAGCTTGTTCATCATTCTAATGGTGTTCTACTGAAACCATCGAGCAGGTAGATCACTCAGATGTGTGACTGTGAGATACTGATTTCTCAACACACGGTGATGGACTGTTTAGATTCGACAAGAATTGTGCATCGAAATGTGTGGGCCTCGTCCTCTGCTTGTTCGCTTTGTAACTACAAAGCGCACACGAAGTTCATTCTGTTCCTTTACAGCTCTCCTTCTCAGGAAGTGATTATTATTTGGAAGCAGATCTCATCGTTAGAGTTTACCTAAAAATTCAGCCACCCTGGAAGGTTCAATTTTTGAATTCCAAAATATAAATCCAGGAAGCAGACTGGTACCAACTGAAGCGAGATTAATAGACAAAACTTCTTTATTCCAGCTCATTATACGTAACATGGTTGTCTTGAAGGAAGTCGAAATAGAATAACATCTTTTCGTCACTCTGGGGCCAGAATCAAGCTCTACTACCAAATCTATGATATCTGTACATTAGAAGGGTAATTTACCAGGTTTGGATGCTTAAACGGATCTGGAGTTAGATAAAAGATTTCTATCCCAACTTCTTCATGCTTGACAAATGAAGGTCACTGAATAAATAGAAGAGCTTCCGAATCCATCTACAGTGAGGCTTAAATGCTGCTCAAAGCTGAGAGTTAACCATGTTTACTGACTGCGGAATTAGAGGCCATTAAACTAGTCGATTTAACCATTGACTTTCTCGCAGTCATTTGTCGAGAGCCTTGTCTTAAACTTGTCCATCACAGATACGTGATGAACAGGCACTGCCATCGGATGTGGTGTTGTTTTGAAAACGTTGATCTGAAAATGAAACTGATTTACATCTAAATATGCTTTATTCCCCCAGGCTGCGCTTTCTGAGCCCGACTGGTGCATTTTTTCCATAACAATACGACTACATGTAGTACTTATCAAATTACCGTCAATTTTGCACATGAAGATGTCATTCTTTGCTGCATGGAAGCTACTCAGAAAAGAAGCTTGTTCAGTCCACAATCATCTAGTTTGCACATCAGAAATATAAGGGATGCTATTCAGGGGTGTGTCTACTGAGGAATTTCAACTGTAATTAGCGGATAGTTCTTCGAGGTTGAGTGGCAGCTAACCTCAAAAGCCACCACACCGTGGTAGCTAGCCGAGATACTGTTGTGAGTAGTATGTAGATGGACGCTCGGCGCTCCTTCGAAACACAGAAGGATAAATGAATAACAAGTATCTGATACGCCTAATTGACGAGCGGCTATAACGGCTAAGTTGGTCGTCTGCTTCCTAGGGTTTTTCAATACAGCTACATACTAATTATATTCAATCGAAGCTTGTTTAGTAATCTTTTTTCCTTCGAGTAGATAGAAGCAACTAAACGTAAGAAATAGCTGCTTTTTCCCTACTTTTCTGTTTGTCAAGCCACGTCGTCGATGTTGTTGTAAAGCGCTGTTCACTCACTACTACAGGCTACCCAGTGCTGGCGATGCGGACAAAACTAGTTTGATTTGCAAATGATGCGAAAGTGACTCATTGTGAGATCTGCAAATCTTTGTCTTGCTTGTTTCCTACTTATAAATGAACTCCGTGATTTAGATAAACTAACCACGCATCGACCGTAAATAGACGTTATACTTGAAAGTAAAATTGCTTTCATGGCATCAAGATGATCCGAGCTGGTTGCTCAACATGTGATTATTACCGGCCGGTCAACCGTACGAGCTTACTTAAGGGTGCATGAGATGCATCCCACGCCTGTTCTCATATCGTTTCATTGCTCTCATTGCTTCAGCTCCTAAGATGAGCACCGATCCTACACTGGTATTCACTTCAGGTGCATTTTCGTCTTCTACTAGTGGAAGGACTGCTGAAAATCAACTTCCTTGGCCCATTCGTTGTCATATCTGGCATATATTTACCTTTGCCACTGATTCTGTACTACGCCTATTAAATTAGTGACTGCTCTTCCGTCATTTTGTCATGCTATACAGTACATAGACCAGGAGCATCCACACTATGGCGGTTTGAAAGTTGAAAGGCAAGTGATTATGTGGAAGGGAGAAGTGAACAAGTTCTTGCGAATAAAATCACAACAGGCTAACTGGAAAAGTACATCACCTTCACGTTTTACTTTTTAATCGTCAGGTAAATAGACATGCGGGCTTGTAGCGAATTATGTGAATTTTTGGAGTACAAGACGAAAGTAATCTTTGATACTACAGTTTGTGTAGGCCATTACCAGGGTGATCTTTTTGACTGTTTTAGAACTGGTCACTATAATTCTAGTCAGTTTAAGTAAAAAACTGCAATTAAAAAAACACTTTCAAAGTGCGGGATAAAGGATTGTTACTGAAACTGGGTCAAAATATTTCTCACCAAATTGCGAGCCTATTTCATCAAACTTAGGGCAAAATTAACAATACGCATAACATGAGTGCATATATCATTAATAGTAACCAACAGCATTATAAATCGACTTTATGCCGATTTATTTGTCAATTATACTTCATCAAGATGAGCTGGAATCCAACATTCCCTTATTTTATATCCTGGTGGTTCAGTAAATTTGTATTCAGGAGAACCCCGTTGGATGTCACTGTCATATAAAAAGCTGATTTTTACTGAGTGCTGTTTATTCTTTGTAACCCCTTGTGAGCAGATAAACCGTAAAACGGACGAACCTCGTCAACAAACAAGACAGACAAGCCAATTTTTCTTAGCTACAACACATGACCGCAGAATCACATCTGGCTTAAACTCATGTTGTCCAAAAACAACTGCCTGCTTTTCACGGAAAAACTGTAGGATTAGGCTGTAGAAAGTTTCAGAGAAACCAATTACCAAGAGAAAGAAGGTGATTTTCTTACTGCGAAACCAATCAACTTAAAAGCATTACTAGTGATCAATAGCAAACCATGCACTGAGTTTACCGGTTCGGACCTATTTCTCCCGGAACATTCTCAATGGGAGCCCAAATGTCGAAGAGAATACAAATAGAAAGTTAACCATGAAAGTAATCAACAGACAGATAAAATACGTACATGGACTGAAGAACGTTACTTTTGCCGCTAACCCAAAAGTCATTCGTTCAGTTTACATAATGAGTAGTTGAATCTTGTAGACTCTACTCGAGAAGCAAAAATACTCTGACCCGGCCAAACTGCTCCGCGTAATCTTTAAGTAGCTCGGCCAGCACTACATACTGAGAAAGTCTACTCGGAAGTATGAGCAGTACATACCCCCAGCACCTTTCTGTGATGATTTTGTTGCTTTGATAAGTAATCTATTTCAATACAGTAGGCTTAACATTGGTTATGATGTTCTCGCTGAAAGTTAGCAAGGCTTCAAGTATATCAACGTTTAAACTGCAGTACTCCTACAGTATTCTTCATCTGGTTCGCTAATGTATCACACATTCGACCATTACTGGATCCGTAGATATCACGTCAAAGTTGCAGAGGGATAAAATTAGTACCTACCAAATGTATCCTTCAAATTCGAGACATCTATTCAGACTTAGCTGTCCGGTTAATAAAAATGCAGGCTTCACGTCTACTTTTAAGATGACTTTTATTGTTTAGAGAACCAAAATTTACAGTAAAAGACGACCATCTGAATTCTGGGAATACACCCAGAACACACTTATTCAATTGACGGTAAAGCTTGGATAAAAGTGCAAATTACGCGGATAATCAGGCAGAAGCGAAATTGTATTCATGAACTCAAAATCTAGCATTTTTCTGTAATAGGGGCAATTAAACTCCACCATACGATAATAGAAGCGCAAGTTAACTCACACGGCTTACAAAGATTCAAAATAATACCATTAAAGTGGTCATTGTAAACTATTGTATAAGTTAACGCGGAAGCTTACCTACGGATAACATGGGAAATCCTAAAACCCAATAGCTGTTCCTCGAAAGTTCGTCCCGCTTTCACGACACCCGTTCATTTTTCACATCCCACCCACGGACAGCCGAACACGCATAATACACAGTTCGATGTCTACAAGTTGCATTTCCATACCCCAAGTATTACCCGGGCACAAACTGTAATCAAAACACTTCCCACGAACAGTCTTTCCTGAGGGTGTTTTCCACAGTTCCTAACACTTTCAAAAGTTTAACTGGAAACCAACCCATCAAAGTTATTTAAATCCCGCGAAAAGATTGCGTGGTCGTGTTGAATGGCTGCAGCAAATGCTGGTTGCTTTGGTTTTGTAGTCTTTTAACTTTTCCTTAAATGTCACTCCCAATATCAGTCCCTCAATGACCTTCTGGTGACAGCAAGATTACGCACGTATGTAATCCTTAACATGTAGTAGGTGGGATGAAAAAATATTGACCACATTAGCTTAAGGTCGACAAGAATCATCCAGTAGAGCACGTAAAACTTTAGTGTAGATTTCACGAAGAAAACCGTATTCTCTGTCGCATCCGTTTCTCCGACAAAGTTGAAAAAGGAAGGTCACGTGGAAGGATACGAAACTAAACAGGTCAAACCCCGATGACTTTTAGATAATGCTCTCGGCATGATCGAAAAATAGTGCACTTTGTAGTTTCCCAAACGAGTTGATTTGCTATGGTTTTTGATGAGTTCACAAATTATGAAGCATAATAATTTGAGCTATTCGACCACAAAAGAATCCTTGCTGTTTAGATACTTGTTTAGATAACTGAATAGATCGTCTTATCTGGATCAATATACGTTTCTTATTCTAATCCCTTAATGCTCTTCCAAGGGGTCAACATAACCTTGTTCATTGATGACTTTACTATAACACTAATTTTTTTAATTGCAGGAGTGAATTTACCTCTCTTGGCTGACATGAACGTGTTTTTGTTCAGCAATTGAGGGCAAGAATTCGTAGCACCTTTTGCTATAACTGACTCTCATTAGTGTATTTCCACCAACAACAGAGGAATCTATGCGGATAGGTATTTTGCCGGCTGCATCTGCATTTTACCGCAGATCTCTTAGACTTATTGAACGCACTGCACAACGTCATCATAAAACGAGGAACATCTAGTAGTCAATTTTGACAGATCCCTATGTTTATGAAAAATCTAGCTTGACGGTTGCATTTGGACTTCCAAATCTCATCCCTTAAGCTTAGTGAAATCTCTCAGGTTGGTTTTGTTCAATTCATCACCACTCTCGGTGATCCCAATCCGATGCCAAAGCGGATCCTTAGCTATCATCCAACAGGCATACCAGCTGTATCGTTGACGAATTTCTCCCAAGAAAGATATTCATTCCTACTCAGTATTCCACCCAGTGGAAATGTTTTCTTGTTTTCATCGTATGAAGGTACTGACGTAAGCAATTTAAGTAAGACAGCAAATGTTTTCTTTGCACACTCCTATGCTGATGTTTCAACGATTGCTTCGGCAATCCTGAATTATTTAGATCTGCTTGCTGTATGACTTACTACCTCGTATCAATACGGTTGTTCACGTATGATCACAGTACGACAAAATCATCTGAAGCCGAAACTTTCCACAGTAGGCATTACGCAATTGAAAGAAATGTGATTGGCAGTCTAGGAACTGCTAATAAAGTTTTATTATTCTTGGTACTCCAACATTTTGTTCCGCTCTACAGAGCCATGGAAGAGGAGTAAACTTGCCACATATGGGTGCACATGAATAACAGAGCCGGTGAGCACTGACTACCTGGCCAGATTAAGAATTTATGAACAGTTTGTGTTTGTATTGATCTACAACAGTGCACATCATGAAGATATTTGTTGCAATAAATTCTCAAACCCTGACCGGGAAGCTCACCTGCATCGAATTGTATACTATTCCACTTGTACGACCCAGATTCTGTTGAGATTGTGATCGACGATTAGCCTCTATGGTGGCCCCGGTAGTTGAGGATGGGCTAATGACCGTGCTTCGGCCGATTGCTGGTGGATAAATCCCTTTCGTGGTTCCATTCGTTTTGGTGACACTCTTGGAAACTGCAGTGTACCGGCCAATCGATAGATCCGATTTTCCCGGATGACCGTTTACATCCCTTAACAACGAGTAGGCCGGAGCCACGTTTGCCGGCTGTGTAAACGTGCGAGTGGCAGTTTGACCGTTCATTGACCACGACTATCCAGAAGGTAGGTGTGAAGTTTCGACTGCGATCAGTGGACTGATCAGCCAGACATGTAAAAACAAAAAAAGTATTTCGAAAAAATATAGTATCATTGACTTTTGCTGGTAAAATATTGTTTTTATCCTAATTGTTTTTCAATAAACTGGTTCACGGGATCAACCTTTAGCTTATTTCAGCTGAAAAACTAGTGAATAATTTTCACATAGTAAGTGACAGTAGTGCGATGTCATTTAATTAACCTCTAGCGGCTTGGTACCCTGACGACAGGCGTTGAATCAAGGATAACAGAATTCAGATTACAGTGTTTAGCATTCAAATGATATTGTGTGAAAACACTTCATTCCAAGTATATAAGGTGTCACAGAGTGTTCCGTACAAAGACAACCGTTGGGTGAATGTTGACGGTCAGCCAGTCATCTGGGGTAGCTTATCGGTGACCCAATGATAATACGCTGATTTGGGTTTCTAATGAGTCAAATAAAACTACGTGAAGATTTTCCGCGTCACTTGGGAACTGTTCACTGATAGAATATTATGGGTAGATTTAACATCCCTGTTCTGATTCGTCAACCATGAAGACTTTGTGGGAATAACTTCACAGCCCGGAATGAGGATATTGTCCGAGCGAAAAATTGACCTGTTTCGTGGGCAAAGTGTTGTTGGGAATTCTGACGGAATTTATTTTTCTAGCAAAAGATGTTTTGTTCACTGTGGTTCAGACGGTCGGGGTAAACATTTGGAAGAATCCCACAAATTTTACCTGCTAGAAATCTCAATAACCATCATCTTTGTTTCACTGGTGATAATAACGTCTCCTCACTTGTGCAAGGATAAACGTTTAGTCCTATTTTATTGTATGATAGCTTTATTTATGTCCCAGCTGACACATTCTGAGTACGACTCTGACATAAGTTTTTCCAAATCTCTTTCTTGAATGTTTTCAAAACTAAAATTATCTAGCTGAATTCACAAGAACAGTTTCCTTGACGTGCATCCCATGATCACCTCCAAAGGACAATGCACATGACTTGTCTAATTTATATTATTGTTATCTACAAAACCAAAACAATAGGAAAAAGGAATATTTCGTAGGCCAAAGGGGACTTGCTCCATTTCAAACTCGTACACTAATGAAGGACTTCAGGAATACAAGCACAGTGTTCGAAATGAATGGATACCTCGTCACGGGTGCAAAGTACAATCATCGGGCTACGTGAGACTATGGAATCTAATCAGAAAGTCTTGAATAGGTATCTAATAAATGGATTTTAGAGCAAACAGTCTGAGTAATAATAAACCTTTGTAGAACATGAGAGTAGTGGCTTAGAGTTTTTCAAGGACTCCTAGGTAGGAGTTAACGTTTGAAAAATATAGAACTACTATCACCCTCTTTTGATATGAGGGCAGAGGGAACTATAGCAGATTTGATATGATAGGGACTTTTGATACTCTGAGTGAGTGAATATCCACCTGGGAGGCGGAGCATGTAATGATACAAAATATTCTTTCGCATTTTTGAATTGATCCACGCGATTCATACTTGTGCGCAGCTCCACCCTTGCTTTGAAAACTGTTTCAAGTAGTCAAATTACGTGGTAATTCCCTGTGGTGAATGCCATAAGGTACCGCAATTTGAGCAGGTAAACTGGGTGACCGATCTGCAGACAGTCCAAATAGTTTCGCATTGCCTCTTAGGTCGGCTTGTAGGGCAAAATTTGCACCAAATCGTGGGTGACTTTCATGCGTGAGCTCGAATCCTGCTGCGGTCAACTGCCATGAAACAAATTACCGCAGTAAGGCTAATGTATTTAGCCCCTCTGACTGTTTACATCGTTATGATTAGTGATGGCTAATTATTAGCCCCGTATTGTATTTGCAGTATTTGAGTGTTTGTGATGTGACTGACGGTAAAAGCTGAGCTCAAACTGACGCACTGCTTTGTCTCCCTCATCGGCTGAGTAATGGACGAGTTCCTTGTCCCGCGCTCAAACGAAGATGTGACCGGTTATGTCTGTTTGCTCATCGCTCTACGTAACCAAGTTGGTATATGTCAAATCTGTCAAACCTTTCATGTTTACCCTTGAGAGGTGCAAAATCAACAACGGCATTACGATGCACTTTCATCAGTGATAGAATTGTTTTACGTCGTTTACTTTTCCAGTTGACTTCCCAAAAGTCATGAACTTACGTTGTTCACAGCATCGAGTCAGTCTCAACCACCCGTTAAGTCCTATTTGGTGGTCAAATTGTTAGCGAGAAAATGGACTAGCCAGCCTCACAGATGGATTTCAAAATAATCAGACGAAAGAAAGTCCCACTTTTTCCGGGATGCTTCACGCAATATACACTGAGCAGCTAACTGTTCGTACCACGAAGATCTATGGTATCTGCTCAAATAAAACAGAAAGGCAAATGAATGATATTATGATCAAAAAGCATTGGAATTTGTATGGAATGGACTAGATATTTTAGAATTTCAGATCGCCTAACGATTTTTCCCTATGCAGATGACTATTTTCTTGATCAAGTAATCATATCTTTACAACTAGTGGAACAGCGGTAAACGCGATGATCGAAAATTGCACTTTCGTTATAAATGACACAGATTATGGCTGCATGTGCGAAAATCCTGGGGAAGGTGGCACACATTCGGTTTCATTTTTGAGTGAAATCTATTCAGCGAACGTCTATTTGAACCGCACTTACATTTCCTTCATTTTTGTGCTATATACTTTTCTTTCGGAAATTGCACGAGACATTACCGTCATTTCATGTTTTTGGTTGTGATTTGTACTTTCCACTGTTTTGTGATTTCACCGACTAAGACAATAGGATAGTGTTTTAAATGCCTCGGTCCATGAGTTAAACTGTTGCTGCAATCGATAATTTGTATGAATTATTAGTTTCACTACCAGAATCACCGTTGTCGCGACTGGTTCACCACAAGATTCTCGTCGTGACTGATTGACAACACGGACGAAATTCTGCTCTTCGCAGATACTATTGCCACTATAAAGAAGTTACGGTAAATATTTTATGTGAAAGTACCTCTCACGGATAAACATTTTCCGGACGAAGGAGTGGTCGCTAACGATTACCGCGTTCTACATAATTATTTTTCAAAAATAGCAGTTGGTAAAGGTCAGAGTTACTGACAATGTCTAGACACGGTCTAGTTAGTGTTTACCCCTGAGTATTTTCCCCACACTGCTCTGCTGAAGACGAATCAAAAGCTTTCCCATAAATAATCTTCCACTCTAAACAACACCTACGGAAATGGTGGTTTTAGATAATCTTCCTTAACCTATATGGATTGAAGCAGTGGCTGATTGGATTTCGCGTGTTTTTCATGTAGTATGAGTGTTTGACAAACTGTTGAAAGCCACCTCCGATGGACTGATGGTTGGATGTTTGACTCAAAACTATTCACCTCGAGTTCCGGTCCAGGTAGATGATCGATGGGTGTGCAGTGCTGATGATTCCCAAAAGGTGAAGTGGCTTTACAGTGCATCCATGAAAGATCAGTCACATCAGTGAGTAACTTATTCATGGAAGTATCAGCACTGGGGATAGATTGTTTAAATCATCGGTCACTGAGATGACCTGACTGCAGTTGCATTCACCCAAAATTCCAAAAGTGCGGAGTGCAATGACATTTATATCTAACGCCAAAATGTCGAAGGAAACAGATGGAACTAAGAACAAACTTAGCATTTCCAGAAACTAATAACCTTTCTTTGGGCAAGAACACCAACTTATCCTAGGCAGATTCACAAATTATTGAATCATTCGAAACCAAATAACGTAATCAGTCCGAATTCACGCTCTCAGGAACACAGGAAGAACGATGCCTAGATTGACTTTTCCGTAACCACGAAAAATGTTCCTCGGGTTTGATATGAGCATCGATTTCTCCGGAACATTGTCCGAATATGGTGGGAACACCGTATCAACAATGCTGAGGTTAGGCTTACGGTCACTCTCTGGATCAAGTGCTGAATCTAAACAGGTCAAAGTAGTTGGGACATGTGTTACGCATGCCAGACAATAGACTTACTCGGCGTACTCTGTTCTCTGAGACAGGTGGTGACTGGAAGGTAGGTCGAGTGGTCAATCCATAACATGGCAGAAAGGTATGACCAGTGGACTTGGCTGAGTAGGACGTGTTAGACTTTCAGGATGGGGTCCACGTGATCCGCTTACTAAATGGTTGGAGACAACAACTGATATAGCTAGATGTCGCGTTCAGCTGCGAAGTTGCTTTCAGACTCTTTCCTTCTCGTCTAGTTTTCCCGTAGACACTTTGACTAATTAGATCTTTATCCCTATTGCTTCTATTCTTTTCGCCCTTTACTGGAAGATGCCGGAAGGTAGCAACCGAAACCGGAGCACAGAAGCGTGGGGTTATTGGTTTAATAAACTGAACTGAAACTGATATGACTTGGCGTATTATTATTCCAAACACCAATCAGTACCTATTAATGAGTTCAATAGAATGAATGAACCACACCTCGTCTGCTACTCCTGACATTGATATCCCATCGGTATAGGTAGGTACCCTTCCGTGTGAATTTGCTTATTGAACTTAGAGTGCAGTTATTTAGTGGACGAAGATATATGGTTATCTGTGAACTTATTTCTATCTTTTCTTCATATAAGAAATTATTTCTTCTTTGTCCTGTGTGACATATATCCCATTACTGAACCTTGATTTTCTCGACTGCCCTACAACCTTGGCAAAACTCAAACAGTTTCAATTTCCCAACGGTGACTACTCCCGGTTATTTTTATAATACAAACACTGCGAAAGCCAAGCAGGCGTGACTCGGTTCACCGCAATTAGTAAAATAAGCAATACCACACTTATAAAGCCATCGAGTAAGCGTTGTATGCTATCAACGTGCACTCAGAATGTTTGATAGCATCACACGCAAATGCAGGTTGATTTGTGTATGAAGCTGTTACCGAACTGAATACCACTTCTGGAATATTGACCCTTAAATGTAGTCTCCGTCGAAATCCCTTTGGAAATAGCCATTCTCTCATATTTGGAATAAAGAAATTAGCTCTTATATTTTCGCTCAGATACATGAACCGTGCGTTATGTTCTGTTCTGATCATTGTGAAAACGGTGAAGATAATCATCAAATGAAACGGATGAGCTTCTATCTGATTTCCAACCAGAAAACTCAACCACAAACCATATTACCGATACTTTCAAAACCCACTGCATTTACACAAAAAATAATTTGGATAAATTGGATTGATCTCAAAATCCGATAAATAATGAAGTCGTTTTTGACGTACTTGGTTTTTTATTTGTTTATCTTGGGAGGTATCACAGCTATAAGCGCAAGAATTCAGGAATTGCACTTTGTTGTAAACAGTCGATTTCTCTCTCAACTTATTCATTCACCAAACAAGGCGCAATATTTCTGTCCAACTGTTGGTTCATTGACTGTCAAATGTGTTCTGTCTGTGCTAAAATAATCAACCCTGACCACCAATGTAGCAAGGTCATACTTTCCAAAGGGTTGCGGCAGTGAATCTCAGATGTTATTGCTCGGCCTTCCTGAACGGGCTGAATATAATTACTCATCAGGGACCAACGTATGTGACATAGATAGATTAGTAAAGAAATACTTTTTTAAGAGAAATTGAGTAAGCCAAGCTGAACCAAAGTCCGTTTCACTCAGTCAAACTAATTCATGACCTACAGAGTCTGATTGAACACAGTCCTCTGTGGTACAGTGGCCAATTTGCCTCGTCTTACTTTCGTTTAGCTCCCTCGGAATATGCTCAGAAGATCACAGCAGGAAGAAAAGGCGCGCGGTGTGAATTATTATTGGATAGTTTTCGTACGCTCAACGAGAAATGGTCAATGATACCGAAGGGGATGATTTCGTCCGCTGGGTCTTTATAGAGCTTGTTGTTACCGCATGCTTTTTTGTTTTGAGTTACCCAAGATTAAGTATTTGCTGGAATCATTTTCATGAACTTTAGTAGAACAACAGTTTGCATAATTCCAGCTCGGAAAAGAAGTCGAATAGATAACAACCTAAGCTATCTAGTAAGTCCAGCCAGAAGTATTCGTCACTTTCAAAGACTTCTGCTTCAAACTCGGCGATAAAGAGCTACGGGGCTAATTATCTTCTAATTATTTCAGTATCGACCTCGGTAACTGCCTTCCAATAAGTAATCTTTTGACAAAAATATTTTTCGTTCAGTAATGAACAGTAAGCCACCAATTTTGGTCTTAGAAGCCCAAAAACGAAATGGTCTCAGTTTTACAGCACAAACAAATTATAAACAAATTTGGGTAGTGTAGAAACTTTGAAAAAATGATTGGTCAGGTTATCTGTAAAACGAGTATCACAATATATGATATATTCCCACATACGAGCTGACAAAGACAAGATTGCCAACTAGCCTGTTTACCAAGACTGTGAATAGAATGAACACAGCAAGGTTTCTAGTTTACTGTTTTTCCGTGGATTTTGGTCTACCGATCGCCACTAACGGACTATCTCAAGAGTTCTTATCCGTAGTTAATGGTTGGGACGCTTATAATGATTCTGCATAAACGTGGGCATGCCTCTACTAGTTGATTTAGAAAGTAACTGAGCGGTTAAATGTACTCCAAGTTGGGTTCAATGTTTTACGATGCAATCAAGATCAGGTCAGACACATAATGGTAACGTTCAAAACCATAGGATCCCATCGCTGGCTGTGGCTGGTCATCTTTTGATGACGTACCATCCAGACGACAGAAGTTCCTTTCTTTGGGTCATATACCTAGGAAAAAATACCAGGCTACTGAGGTCTGCCGAAGCCATGGCCTTACATCGATGAAAACCGGTATGCCTCAGCAGAATCAGCTGTTTGTTAATGTCTTTACCATGGTGATGAAAATTGGCCATGATATTTCCCCCCATTTTTGTCGAACATTATTCTTTCAGATGAACTTAGACAAAATTCATCTGCGGTATGCACCATGTTGAGATGCGGCCAAATTGCCTCGGATATAAATCTTGCTATGTGGTGATTCTGACTTTTCTTTTCAAGATTTGGAACTTGAGCAAAATGTATGCAAAGGAAGCGGATTCGTTCATCCGTTAGCTCGTAATAAGTTGTTACTGTGAAGATGTTATCAAACCATGTAACTTGAACCGGTATTGAGAACTGCGTGTCAGTTATTCTCAGTTTCCCACCCATTGCTATAAAGTAACTGTTAAGTGCTCGAACAGACCACCTCTATTTCTCAGACTTGTTTAAACCAGAACAATTTCCATGCAGTTTAAGTAGTTGCGAACACAAGAAACATCTGATGCACCACAGAAAACAACAGCTGTCTTATTAAAACGAAGTCTTTGCTGAGCGAATCAAGAGTGTTGACTCCAATCCGACTCTTCGTCTGTATCCACTCCCAACTGGTTTCAAGACTTCCCCTGCAAGAAAGGGACAAACTCACTACCAGCAGGGGCAAAAATGTTATCAACAAGCAATGTTACCGTTTTCGAGAAACATTCGTTGAGAACAGAACTGACAGTGTTCTGAATATAGATATTCCTAAAGAACAGCTCCTTGACTTTCATCGGTCTGTAAGATAGAATGAATCAACAGAACTGGAAGTTAGCCTGCCCGTTTGCCCATCAAAAAAAATCTTCTGTTACGGGAATAAAACGTTTCTCCCGAAAAATATTATTAGTAATAGTAATAACAAATGAAAAGGACGAAATGAATCATTTACTTTGTGGAAAATGTGTTTTACTGGTTCAGAGCATTTTACCTTCCTGTCTGCTATGGTTGGCACCATGGGCTATGAACTACTTGAGGTGATGTCTTGTGCGTCTTATAGCAGCTACTCCTAATGTCATTTAAACTGTCAATGAATCTTTACGCCATAGGTAAAACTGACTGTGACGCGTTCAAACAAATTCCTTTTTTCAAAGTCTGAATTTTGTGAGTTGCTAATAAATCTCGTGGCATCAATGAACGAAATAAACTAAACTAAATATTTTTCTCACTTAAACGCGTTCTATGATAAGCTATGGGTATTTCCTCGTGTGTGAACTTTTTCCCGAGTAAAATGTTCCCAGCAGTGTTAGGTAAGAAGTACCAATATGTGTGGTTATAAATAAAATGATAAACAAGTTCAAATAAATTATCCGAGGTTATCCCGTAAAAGGACACGGATTTTGAGGCAGATCAGATAGTCCTCTACATATAGTAAGCTCATAATTTCCACGAACTTTGTTACAAAAAAGCATAGTTCGTTTCGTTTCTCGTTTATTGGAGTCATCCTCCACATTACGGACAGTAATTACAATCCTATTATAGTGCTTGCAGCTAAGAAGTTTTATTCTCTGAGGGTGATCCAAAAGCTCATCATTATTACAACGTTATTTCAAATGCTATTTGTTAGGCCCATGGTAGATTCCCGAGTACGAACCAAGATGACTGTTGAACAAGGATTTTATTACAACGAACTAAACAATGCTGTCTACTTTGTCCCTCCACATCATTTGCCTTACTCTTTAAACTCCTTCGTTTTTTTGAGAAACGTGAGAGTGGAATATATGACAAGATTTGGTGCATTCCAACACACCACTGTATACATTACCACGACCGAAATGTGCATCTATCAATCGGACTATTATGACAAAGAATCACCACTATGCGCACACATTAAACGAACACGTATACCAATTGGGAGCTTCTGCCAAAATTGAAATCTTTCCATTAGAGGAGAGAGGAGGTATAATCCAGATGCTACTTGCAGCACTTGAATGGCTCATAGCTCCAACTATTTGTAAAAACCCCAAATGGAATCAACATATGTTCTTATCGTGGGCGTACCTATTCACTTTAACAGTCCAGACGGCCTAATGGGATATCATCACCCGGCTGCTGAATTTCAAATGGTATTCGGTTGTATAAATCTCGTTGCCTGGTCAGACTTTCGGTCCCCTGCCTCACACGTATGTTCCTAACAAGCACATGAAACGCTCGGACCTTCCATTTCAGGTACCTTAGGAAATGATGGCATAACCGAAGTTGCTGACTTTTGCAATCAATCATGAGGTATACTTTTTCGAAGTCGAGTGCCGGGATTAACTTAACATCTCTATCGTGGACACATCTAGCACTATTCACACAAACTTGGCGAGAAAATCTCTATGATTATACATAAGTATATATATATATATATATATATATATATATATATATATATATATATATATATATATATATATATATATATATATATATATATATATATATATATATATTCGAGCCCTAGTACAACAGAGGCACTTTCGTAAACAAAGTAGGGAGCTTGGCTATTTTTTAGGAATAGTAGACGGAAATTGTTAAGTGATTGGGACGGCGGAAGAGGGGTTCTGTGCTCTGTCCATATATCATGGAAAATAATGGACGACATATGATTACGTGACACCTAAAGTGAATATATTGTATATATGACCGATAATTTTTATCCCAGATCGCAGGCCAAACCTCAAGGGAGTGGAAACTGTTGAATCATCCGCAGAAGGATGGATGGCAATCAGTAGCTACTGGAAGACGCTGTGGGAGGCCCAAGTTGATGAATGCTTGAGAGTAGAAGTCAGTAATACACGGGCAACAAATAGACTGTATATAACTCTGACGGTAATTTAGCTTAAAGAAGTGTCAGAGACGAAAAACTGTATAATCAGCAACTTTGTGACTATAAAACCTTCGGATACTCTTATTCTTAAAATACACAAGACGAGCCCAGTAACTGAGTCATTTTTGGAAAATCACTCATTCTGGCATTTCGAACATCCGTCAACGAGAGCAATATTGCTTATTTGTATGCAGTCTGTCAAGTCCACTTGAATGCGGGCCTTATTCAGCTGAAGCATTCAACCATTCTATTGTTTGGCTTTTTTATTATATTGCATTTGGTTCTATTTACGTAGTCGCCTTGATCGTCAATCCTCAATCGTCCACGACTGTGTTTTGACAAACCAACTACTTACCTATTCAGTAAGTAGTATGCACACTACATCATACCGTTAGTCTTTCATGAGAAGTCTAAATAAAATGATCTTTCAAAGTACCTTGATAGAACTTGAATCCCTGATAATATATCAATGGTATTTTAAAAACGGAGGAGTTGCCATGATCCCTTACATTTGAGCTGTCTTTCTATTTGCCATGGCTTATAGCTGTTATATTCAGAGTTATATTAAAAAAATCTTGATTCAGATTAAAGCAGCATACTACACAAATGCAAACGCAGTTGAGAGCATCACGGAGTTTTTCTGCTTAAAGTTCGCATGAACCATGCGAGATTTGTCCCACAAACTCAATAGGAACATATGTTGATTCCATTTGGGATTTTTACAAATAGTTGGAGCTATGAGCCTTTCAAGTGCTGCAAGTAGCATCTGGATTATACCTCCTCTCTCCTCTAATGGAAGGATTTCAATTTTGGCAGAAGCTCCCAATTGGTATACGTGTTCGTTTAATGTGTGCGCATAGTGGTGATTCTTTGTCATAATAGTCCGATTGATAGATGCACATTTCGGTCGTGGTAATGTATACAGTGGTGTGTTGGAATGCACCAAATCTTGTCATATATTCCACTCTCACGTTTCTCAAAAAAACGAAGGAGTTTAAAGAGTAAGGCAAATGATGTGGAGGGACAAAGTAGACAGCATTGTTTAGTTCGTTGTAATAAAATCCTTGTTCAACAGTCATCTTGGTTCGTACTCGTGAATCTAATATGGGCCCAACACACAGCTTTTGACATTCAGTGTTTTTGAGCACTTATTTGGAAGCCAGAGCGGATAGCCCTCAGGTTGAGTATTTACCTTCTACTCGTTCACGTGTATCCAGGTTCTCTCAAGGGCTTTGTAGGCACGCGTTTATCCCTTACGTAAACTTTTTGGAATGAAATGAGTCCTGATACTGCTAGAATGATCTTCTTCTAAATAGATGGTAAATTTTCAGTGTGGTTTACAAGTGATCTGATCACCGTTGAACTTGCAAGACGGTTCGGCATAGCTATTTTGTAAAGTTTGTTGGAATTCATCTGGTAAAGCTGTAGTTAGGAATATTTTAGGTCGAGATCAGTAGTGATGATTGTTATTACCCATTCGCTGAGACTTATTTTTAGATTGGTTTTTTGATACATTTTGATAATTAATGCTACAGTGATATTCCCGTTTAAAAAGTTGCAAAACTGGTACACCTAACAGACTTTAAATTCAAGCTCGAAGAAACGAACGAATAATATTTGGGGGGAGCTTGCGTTCTTTATGTAGTTTGATTCGGAACAACTTTATCACAGGTGTTCTGTGGTGTATTGTTAAAGCTGAGTTTTCGATTAATGGTGGATATTAAGTTTGTTTGATGAGTCGCGCAACAGGGTTGTTTATTTTAGAGAACAGCCGTTTCACCGTGAGAAATATTGCTGAATTAATTCAAATCACTGATGCGACGCTGGTGTCATGATCATAACCGTTTACCGTCATTCGGATCAATATAAAGTAAACCACTGATTGTCTCCGAACAAAATAACTTCTCATGTTCCCACCCAATATGGCTGGTGATTTCTGACAAAATATAGAACAGAAGCGAACTCTTTGGTGAGTTATAGTTCTGAGCAGTTTTGACGATAATTTTTCAGTCAAATCTTGGACAATTTGCCGAACTTCTTGGTCCAGTAGTTACTAGGCGGACTGGTCGAACTACTTACTCTCCGAGTGAAGTAGACTTTTAGTGAAAGGTACGTTATCAAGGCGCCGATTGTCAGAAAAATCCTTGGCGCTACGTGTCTGCTTTTTTCATATTAGGAAGCATCTATTGTGCAACCTACCGCTGTTCTTGGCTTTAGATGACGAACAAAAAGTTGGTATTGCATAATGAATCATCTATAAACTTTTTAAATCTACCTGTAATGAATTAGCCTTTTAATCCCTTTGTTTGCTAATCGGAGTTGGTGCAGTATTTTTGGAAAGGATAAGCGACTAATATCGGGCAGTTGAACGGGGAGCTTGACCGGAAGATTGAAGATTTGGACTATCCATCTTACTAGAAATAATTGTCAAGCTTCCTAAAATTTATCCAAATTTTGGGCTACCAGTCAAAATCTCTGAACTGCCATATGAATTAGAAAAATGAGCATTAGTTTTGTTCTTATCATGAAGAATTATATCTTCTGATCTCAGGTGGGCGGCCTGAGCACCGCTGACCGTTGCTTCCGTCACTAGACGTTCAATAATCAGAGTAATCCATAAATTTTCAAAACAATTCCTTACCACGAAGAGCTGCTTTAGTGGAGCTTTGACTGCCAAAGGTAACAAGGGGTTTTAGAATGAGGTTCCTAAAACTTTGTTGCAATCAAAGTTAATGGTGACTTTTGTATTCTCTTCGTTAAGTGCTGACAGATCCGGCTTTGAAGTGCAGGCGAATTTTTGGAAGCACATATACATTAGTGCCACTGATAATCTACAGTTGAGTCCTTATTGGACAACTGGATGAATGAGAATAAAACATTTTCTTCCTTTTGCATCATTCGATATGGTTCCCTGAAAATTATATTGCATTTGCCGTGAAAAGAAGGGTAAAGTCAAGAATGACTCCCTAAGGGAGGCATCGTATACCACCAGGTTCACGAACTTTCCAAAGATTAGCCCACTGACTGGTTAAGTTAGCCATTCTCCCGAGTTAACTTGCATCTTCGAACGAACCTTCCTCGTCCTGCGAGCAGGGTGGTGGTATTCCTTCCCCAGTAGACAGTTAGGATGTAGTACAGTGATAAGTTTTTTTTAACGCAGACACTCCTGCCCACACGCTTTCTGACTGTTCTACTTTCACCCTCAGAAAAAGGATGTATTACTCTTTTATCAACGAGTGAAAGATGTAACTCCGTCTGTTGGACGAACTCCTAAGAATCTTCCTTTATCGTTTTTCGACCATTTAAATGATTTAGAATAGCAGTTTATTTAAGGAATCCAGTGTTCACCGAGCTTATCTTAAATGTGCCTCAAAAATGCCTCAGTATGGTCAGTGGTGGGTGTTTCAGGCTCCGAGTTTGCTATTAGCCCTGAACTTCTCTCGAAATGCTCCCAAATGACGGCGCGTCCCATATAGCATTAGCTGAGGAAGTTCTACACATTGCCTGCTCGTGACGAAGGTGTTTCCACAAAACAGTAAGGCCGAAGGCGAACGCTTGGTGCTCTTCATCGGGTTGATGGACTAGTAGTCAGCATAGGGGAGTTGGCCAAACCCTGATTCCAAACCAACCACGGGTGACGTATGAAGCGTACAACTCTATGCTCATCGGCATCTATGGTTGAGGGGTGTACTGGGTACCCAGGTAGTCTAGCCTCATCCGAAGGGAGTATGGAAGTGGAGATGAACCACAGCAATGGTCACAGGCTCATTTGGGCCAACCCTACAGCCTTGAAAGACGTACTTGGTTACACAAAGGCTAGAGGTGCATCCTCGAATAAAAATGCTTACTCTGGACCAGGCGACCATGTAGTACAACAGCCCAAGAAGTCAACAAAAAGCAACCGAAGGATATCTTACGATTCGATTGTTACTTTCTTCAGGATCGTGCTCGAGCTGATGTTCGTACTCCGTGAACACTCACTGATTTCTCTAATTTCACATCTTACCCCAGCACATACATATTTTTACAGTCTTCAGGAACTGCAGTCAGCCGTACTTGTGGTAGTGTCTCTGAGGGAAGTCCTGTTCTTTTCTGTTGCATCAAAAGGCTTATGCATATAGAACAACAGGGGCGCTTAGCTCGTGCCCTGGAGACTCTTGTCATCGACGTGTTGTATTCAAAAGACTCTTATACAGGACTCCAGCTCGGTCGTCCGGTTGATGCCTCCATCAAATTTATCTGCAAATTTCCATCTGCTACTGTCTAGGGAGCGTGAAGCTTCAGCTCATGGCCTTGTTGTCGTAGGTTTAGCTCTCAGTGAAAGAGCTAAGGCTGCTCTACTCGAGTGGATCCCAGATGAGAGTAGGTTATATGCGGTGAGGCCTAGAGGTTAGTGCGAAGTAAGCAAACGCCGTCCCAATAGAGGTAATTTGTTTGTCGTCTCGGCCTATGCTCTACAGGTTGCAGCCCAAATGCAATCAAAGATATCTTCTGCCAAAAGTTGCACGAACTCTTATGTAAAGCATAACGGGTTTCTATTGTGCTTTTAGCAGGAGGAGTGAATGCTAGATTCGGTTGGCTGTCTTCGAACGAGGAGCTTTTGGGAGGTCCTTTGGGCCTCAATTTCTTTCTCTCAGAAAAAAGGGGAACTGTAGCTGGCTCTCTGTTTAGACCAGTGTCTATTTTTCATTAGTACGAACTTCCGACTTTCTAATCACCGGTACGCTAGGTAGCGTCTGCCCTCTTCGAGTCAGTGATCGACTCAGATAGACCATGTCGCCTTTAGCTGCAAGTGACGGTCGTACTGGAATACTTCCGACCATGCGTTAGTTTGCACTAATTTGTCAGTGTGCTTCGGTGGGCTTACCAAACGTACGATGGGGCAGCTTTTAAGCTACGATTCGCTGTCTGATCCGTCTTGCCTCTCAACTTTCCGAAACCATCTAGCTGAAAAGCTAAGATCAACTTTATCAGATAACATAAACACCACTTGTTGTTTGATAAGATTGCTTGTATTCTGCTGGCAAAGTGAATTGTGGCCTGACTCGTCTTGTCATTACACCCTGGATTTCTTCTGAGTCACTGCGTCTTTTTGATGCACGCCAGCCCACCCCGGTTGATAGTGAGTATAATGAAGCACGGCTCACAACGAGACGTGGACTCATTGCAAGTCTTCGTAGGGATAGCAACATATGGTGGTCTCAAAAGGCACCAGAAATGGAATACGCCGCCGCTGTGAAAAATCCTTTCAGGCTGTTTCATCTCACTCGCGTCATCGGTAGAAAGCCATTGGGTGTAAGCAAAACGATCTGTGAACCCGACAATTCGCCTTTCCACAGTCTGCAGCTGCGTCTTGTACGCTGAGTTGAGCACTTTAAAGCACGGTTTAACCGGCCTCCAGTGTCAACCCCTCCTGTAGCTTTTCCTGCGTACGTCCCGAGGTCTGTTTCGATAGATCCACCTTCTGAGGCACGATCCGCAAGTAAAAACAAGCCCCAAAACATCACAAGAGACGGACTTTGATGGTCTTTTCCTAGCTCAGTATAAAGATGGTGCAATGGAGCTTCTCAGAGAACTTCAAACTTGGTTCTTCAAGGTCTGGCACTCCAAGAAAAATTCTTCTTTGAGGGGAGAATCGATTGTTGTCCCCATCTTCAAGAATAGTTCGCTCTCTGACTGCGCCCACCATAGGGGTATAAGCCTAAGCACGACAGCGTCTAAGCTGCTAGCCTTTGTCATTCTTTACTGTTTATACAGCATGCGTGATGAGCAAGCTCGCAAGGAACAGGCCAAGTTTCGTGTCGGTCGCGGATACATCTACCAAATCTTCACCCTCCGACAGCTTTTAGGGCACCTTCACGCCTTTCAAAGACCAACGGTAGTTGTGTTTCTAGACATTCGAGCGGCCTTCGACTCTGTCGATAGGTGAGCTTTATAGCACTGTTTGTTAAGGTATGGCTTAAATGAGAAGTATGTGTCGGTCCTCAGAGTTGTATCGTCGCAGCTCAGGTCAGATTAGGGCTCATTGCCAGCTTTCACCACAATGTGCCGCCTTCAGTGTAGTACCACAAGACAGCCCTAAGTCCCTGTTTACTTTTAAGTTTGCTATAGAGGATGTCCTACTGAAAGCTCTGTCTGGTCTTCTAAAAGATGGGTTTGAACTCCTCCCAGGGAACAGAATCTTCGACCTAAAGTACGCTGAAGATATTTCCTTGCCAGACCACAGAGCACAAGCAATGCAACACGCATTAGACAGCTGGGCCACTGAGATGTCCAGATATGTGCTTGGCACCTTCATATTGCAAGGTACTTCTTCAAGACTCGCTGGAGTCCGTGCCTGCACTCACTTCTAGTGGTGATTGGTTAGGGTTGGTCAGTTTATTTAAGTACCTAGGGAGCTCCACTGTAGCTGGCGATGGTGTTGGGAAGAACAAATCACGAAGTGCCAGAGCCAGAGCAGCTTCTGGCAGACCTGCTTCATCTGTGGCATCATCATTACATTCGGCTTTCGCTCAAGGGAAGGGTGTACAATTCCACTGTCCGCAGTGTGCTTCTTTATTTTTGGACACCTGTCCCTTCTACGCTGAGGATGCCCGTCGGTTTTCTGTTTTCGACCACCAGTGTCATCGAAGCATTGCTCGTTTCTGGTGGGAACATTGGGTGATCATCGACAAGGTCCATTGTCGTGTGTTTGGCGCAGATAATTGTCCTCTGACAAAGATAATCGCTCTACATTACCTCCAATGGCTCGGGTATGTTTTGCATATGTTGGCCCATCATCTACCTTTTCGTGCTCGTTTTGCACATGATGGGCATGGTTGGAAGAAGCTGCTTGACAGTCAGGTTATGACTTGGGCTGGTGGCTCCGACTGTGAATTTGGCTGGTGTTTCCAGCTTTCCTGTCTGGGGCCTAGGAAATGAGGATTGCCTCTGGTTAGAGATTCTGAGAGATATGCCTGGGAACTGAATCCAGTGGCGCAAATGCTGTACGGCTTTTGTTGACTTCCGATTTCCCTCAAACTACTGAAAAACAGACAACGAAATTCCCAAGACGTGTGCGGTGAAAATATCAAAAATAAAAGGTTTTACTTGTCGTAGTCTTTACGTTGACTCCTAGTTCCCTGCCCCGACTTTATATATATATATATATATATATATATATATATATAATTTATTCAATAATTTTCCGACTATGTCATGTCCATAGTCACCAGTTTGACTAGACAGACATCAGCTTCAACACAAGTCTTCCTGATGTGATTTGGGAACTTCAATGTGCAACTGGCTGTCCACTTCTCAGCCAAGTGCGTAGTCGACTACCCCAAATGCAGCACACTAGTGAGAAGCGAGTTGACATGCAAAAGGTAGTAACTTTTACTTTCTGCTTAGCTGATTCTTACATTGAAAATGATTTTCTTGGGATTTACAGAAATTTTTCTCCGGTAGCTTTTGATTCGTATTATTGATATAAAACAAGTAGCTTTCTTGCCACTTACACCTATCGCATCCTTTTTGCATAACGGCAAAGTTTGCTCCATTTGGTGCGATGAATTGTCCGAGAGTAATATTTCACTTATGCTAGGCACATTGGTTTGTGACAGGAGCGTCAACCAGCTAACAGCTTTATAGGTGCAAGATGAATCTTTGGATTTATTGACTGACTGCCAGTGATTGACTAAAAGACTGAATGAAGGAACGATTGACAGACGAACTGATCATTACTCCAAAAAGACAAATGGAATTTTTCAGGTAAATTCTAAAATGAGACGAAACGAAATGAATTGTATCTTGATTGGGAATTTACATTTTGAAACACAAATGGTTTAGCAAAGATATATTTGGATTTTAGAGCAAAGTATGCAAACCAAATCATTGTTTTAGGCAGGTGTTAGACCTCGATAAATCAGTTTTTCAGTGACTACTAAGCGAAATTGCGGACGAAATAAAATCAGCTATGTATGACAAAACCAACAAATCAGTTAAACAAGGTTACGGTAAGGAGAGACAGTTGTTTGATTATTGCCCGTGTTTTATGTGGTCTTTATTTGATTAAAGTCCTAAGTTATTATTAGTAATGGTTATATTGGGTGGCTAAACTTGATAACTGAAAGATAACCTTTAAAAAATCCGATCATCATGAACCGAGTAAAAGTTTCGACACACTGCACTAAATCCTGCTCTACTCCCCAGTTCATATTTAATTACACAGATTTACCGGACAGTGGAAAACATGACCTTACGGACAGGTAGCCATTTAGTTTCTAGATATTTAATGATTCAGATAAATAGTACAAGCTCTTACCTCCCTCTAACATGGGTTCGACATTATTTTTGACAACTACTTCTCACCTGGGCTGTCGTTTCAAGCGCATTTACAAGCACGTATAATCTAACGTACTCTGAAAATGTGCAAATTTTTGAGTTTGCTTTTGACTTGCAGAAGCAAGCAGGAGTCTTATTACTTGACTTTACTCCACCTATCTTTCTTCTCCCCTTGTTCAATTTACGAGTCAAAAGTTTACGTCAACATTGCCTAACTATAATGATACAGAAATAAGAGAAGTCTTTCAACAAAGTTGCTTTCATTAGACTCTCGTCGGAGCCATTAGCAGAAAACTCGTTCTTCTTGAAGAAGTTTATCAGCCGTGCAGAGGATGAACCAGTTGCTGATAATGTTCCATTGAAAAACCACACCTAATTGTTCACACTGTTCGCAAAGAAGGTAGTTTTGTTGATTTGAAGCATTTCGTAGTGGTCCAACGAATGCAACCGATGCATCATAATTGCCTACAGAATCTCGAATAAATAACATATTCTCTATCCCTGGGATTGCAAATTTCCATAGTATAACAGAGAAGCAGAAAACGGAGATTACTATCATTTCGCAGCTCTTTTGCTCTGACGGTTTTCTTTTGAAAACTGGGTGTAAATAAAATCAAAATTACTTTCTTTGTCGAACCACTTCTAGAAGCAGGTTTCAAAAAAATCAATCAAGCGGAGTAGTTTAGAAGTTTCCTTATTTGCAGTAGGAAAGTTGACATTTTGGCTCATGCATAATGACATTTTCGCATTTGGTAACCAAAGCTCAATTTCCCCTGTTAGCTCTAGAGTAACCAGGCTCCCGTTATTTGACATTTTCAAGAACACTTTCACTTTTCTAAAGGTCGAGCTGTTCTCGATACTGAAAATGACTTCCCGGCCAAAATTTGCATCTCCTGCAGTATAGCATTCGTTGTTACTTAACGGATAGTGCACAGGTTAACTCGAGAAAAAATGTGAAATGATAAAGTCATTATATCATACGGAAGTTTTTTCAGTCGGCTGGCTCTCTCACATCTGGTAATGTTTTTTGAGGATTGTTCGTCTGCTGTTTATTTTTCTCTTGAACCTAAGCTTTTATGTATACCTAAGAAAGACCTAAAACAGACACGCTTAGAGTGTCCAATTAGGTAGTTAATTCAAATCTTCCAAATTCACGTTTGAACAGAAACCCCTAGCTTACACATCAAACCACGTGAACTAGAACCAAAAAGTAGCTCATTTCAGATAGCCAACCTCCAAATATATGACCCAAAATGCGGGGTTGTTCTTCGTCTGTAAAAAACAGTTGTCGCCGTTGGCTCATTGTTCTTGCTCACAGATAAACTCTTTTGTAGTGGCTTGGCACTGAACAACGCACGTTTGATTATGACTGTATTGGTCAGACTGAATAAATCCTCTACGCCCCAAGTGGACTATCCACTGCGTAAATGTGATTGTGATGGTTTGGAACTGAATCGTCGAATTAGCTGGCAAGAGAGGATTGAAAAAGCCATCGATATATCAGCTATAACTTAGGCTTCCTGCTTCGTTTTCTCCTGTACAGATATACTCAGAATCTACTCGTGAAATCAAACCAGACAAAGACAACAGATTTATAGAAGTTTTATCACCACTCGTCGAAATAGATTACAGTCTATGAATGTTCTCACCAGTTCACTGCTTAGTAAGGTGCTTCACAGTCACGAAGTAGATCCTTAGAATCCGCTCAACATGTTTGGTAGTGGTATCTGCGGCCGTGGAAATTTTAGAAACCAGATGCACAACTTATCCATATATTTAAAAAGACTCCACCAAAATAGCTCTAAGTTAAGCGATTCAAAATTAATGTCTTAATCCTGATCAAGAAGAATTCCCTTCAAGACTAGTTCTTGGTGAACCTTTCTATCGTACTCAAGCAGCTGGTCTCACTCAAACCTTTGCCGTCTCGCTAACCAGAAAAACTTTGTGTTTCCATACCAGGTAATTTTCCTCTGTCGTTAAAGTGATTCCTATCTTCAGTATTATCAGTCAGACAGATGTAACTGATGTATGAATGAAGTCAACCAATAATGAAGCAACCAATCACCTGCAATGCCACTGGTATTAATTCAATGAAAAACCATCTCGCTTGTCTATTGCTTTGGTTTAAAAGTACCGCACCGTGGAAAGCCATAGCTTTCCATGCAATTGTAGGCCCATGATTGTTGCGGACTTTTGTATAGGATTTTTTTAACACAGATCAAATCTTCGTTTATTCAAACCGATTTTAACCTCAGCAGTACTGTTCCCAATCCATTTTTTGTACCATTAGTGGTGCTGTGCCAACGAACTCTCCTAAGGGAGAATAAACCCATAGACACTTGGTCCCAGTGCTAAACATATCCATCTCTAGTCAATCAGAGTAATCGTAAACCCCACCCTGGAGGTCTCTGATCAGATATAATGTGTTCTAACCGTTACCCATCTAATAGTTACTTGGAAGGTGAAGATCCTTGTGTTGATTTGACATATGATTTTGAATCATAGTTTTCAACGATGCTGAAATATTTGAATCTCGAATATAATATTTTCATTGATACACGGTGCTCCAGGATTTTAACGAATTATTTCGTCTTTGACTGTCTCGTATCTATATAAAAGGTCTCAGTTTTGCAAGAACATCTGGTCCTGGAGAAATCAAGCATAAATGAAAATTTTGCATGAAGTCTGTAACCAAATAAATCTTGATATTTAGTTATTTTATTCGGTTCATATATGACGCAGCAGTTTGTGGGGTACACCTACTACCAGAGAGATCTACCTGTTTATCTACCTTGATCAAGAAAAGGAATAGAGAACCACTTATGTTCTCGAAAGGGGAAAATTGGTAATACTCACTGTGACACTAATGTTTTATGTATCGACAATGTCAACTTGTGATAGCCCTGCTCAAATCTGATACTGATTACTCACTTTGATGTACCACCATTGTTCAAACAATAAAGCATGTATTGCCATAACACAGACATACAAAGTTATTACCGAATGTCTTTACGCACTTGTCTTCTGCACACCTCTCGATTCAAAAAACACACGGATTCAAAACAATGAGTACTGTTTCAGTGTGAAACATCCAGCAATAAACCGGTGTAGGATTCGCTGAGGTTTAAGGTGATACCAAGGCATTTGATTTTGCAACTAATTATTTCATGTGAATCTAGTTCCTAGTTTTTGGTCTGTGGTTAAAAATCTTTTAAAATAAACTTTCTAACAACTCAAACTGCGAATGTATTTTTTTGGTCAAATGTTGATGAAACAGCAATAAGGGAATGGTTCCATCTATAAGAATTACCGGCAGATTATTTCCAGATCATCGTTAAGGCCCACAGGTATTCACGTTTATCACCCGGGGGCAACCGTTTTATTCGTACCGGGCTATGGCATCCTATTATAATAAAAAATATTTTGTGTGAACCGCACAGTTTATTGGTGGATGATTTCATTCTTTTCTAGGCTGCAATAGATGAACTTAAGGAAGATTCGGACAGATGTTGCAACCACTAGGTACTGGAAAACAATTCACATGTAGTGAAATGTATCTTCCTGCAGCACAGGTTCTTCTAGGAGCAGGTGAGCCTACGTTCGATGAAAGCGGGGACAATTTATGTATATTCAGATGAACCATTCTTTTGGACTCCAGTGTTGGAGCCTTACCACGGGCAAGCGGAATGTCAAAATTTATTTAATGAACACCCAATGAACTCATGAACTGAACACATCCCTCTTCTGTTGGGAGGATTCGAAAGCTCGACCTCATACAGATTAATACATCAAAACAGGTAATCCTTATTAGAAGCCAGCGAACCTTTCGAAACCCTCATTACCCAACTCTTTTACCCTTGACTAGAGCAGAAAATCGTTTTTGACAAGATTCATTTAAAGTATGCGTAATCATACTAAACCACTAACAGTTTGTGTTGAGATTATTTACAGCCAAAATAGTAAGAAGAAACTCCTTGTGGCTGAATAAAGCCATTTTTTAACAGAATAACGAATAAGGAATGAGATGAGATCATGAATCCCCTAAAGGCTGAATACCTCAAAACTGTCAACACTGGCTGCTGATTGGAAGCTTTGGATCTTTATGTGGTACACATATGGCCTGAGATTGATAGCAGATAATTGAAGGCATATAAGCCTCCGTCAGAACTAACACTCTGTGATGCTTTGACACCTCCCTTAATTATGTCACTTATTACTGCTTTTAAGTGTCAAAACGATTGGCGATCTCAGTGAACATTCAGCAATTAAATGTATCCATTTCTCTCAGGAAAAATGATTGGAAGCAAATCGGTCATCAATGTATGCGCATAAATGCCTATTTTATCAACGTAAAAGCTTTAATCATACACTTATTTTGGGATATCATTCGAATAAAATCGGTGTGCCTCTAATCCATGTCATATAAAAGCGAGAAAGCATGGTCGAGAAAGAGACAAATTGGGCGGCCGTTCACACGTAAATTGAAATGCGGAAATCAAAGGCAAATTCCCAGCTCATCAAGTTATTTCAAGCTGAATTATCCGGAAATCCCAGAAATGGGATTGCAGCAATCTGGAACATGAGGTCCGATACAGATTATCTGCCCAAAAAATACCGTTTATTTGACAAACCCATCAAGGTTGGTGTGGAATCCGTGCTAAACTGAAATTATTCATCTAGTATAGAAAGATGCAAAGCACAGCTCAACATGCTTCAAATGTGGGGGATGCAAAGAACGCTTTTTCACTATTCAGGACATCTGATTTTACAGTTAGCGCTTTCCAAAGTCACCCTTAACCTAACCCTTATATTCTGCTAGTCTACTTTTCTAATGGATTTGATTATTCCTGCGGCTTTTCGTTATCTGAGCTCAAGCCACCTTTCTCAGGGATTTGTATACGGACTGATTAGCCTATCGGCTTAATTATTCTGTCGAAATTAATAAAGGATCTACTTCCGACCTAGCTCTAGTTCGGTTTGTTTGAAAGATCAAAAGTCTTCTGTCATCATCACGATTGAGGGAAACCATGCGACTAAAGGAGTTTCAATCTAAAAAGGCGTTAGCTAAGTTGGTTTATCGGTGTTACTTTTACGACTAACAGATGATGTCCACTGTTGTGTCTTGGCCTTGCCTAACAAGCTGTGCCTCGTACTGATGGTAAACTCTGTCTAATCGTTGAGTATATGTTCTCCCATGTCAGCTTAAACTGGTCAAAATCACGTCCTTCAAGTCGAATGACTCTTATTGGCTTTGATACTTTTGGGTTGATCGATTCGTTAGCCATGTTTCGTTTGGATTTATTTCTATAGACTTCAGACAGCGGCTATCCATTTCTGGTGCTGCAGCGTCAATTCTGCGGGAGGATTACTGCAGTTCTGGCTCCTGATCAGTTTTGGATCGATGCTGCTGGTAAACCATCCTCGGACTCGTGGAATTCGTGGAAGTCTGCTTCCATCGATTATGCAGAGATTTCACCCGTCTTTATTACTAGCAGCAAGCTACCAGAGGGACATGAGCTGGAAATTCTCCGACTACCTATGGAGGATTTAACACGGAGGCTTCAGATGCCTTGGGTTTATACGTGAAAGCTTCGTTTAAGGATGGACTGGAAACTTTGGACGATTACTGGGGATCCTGTATACATGTTTATGCAGCAGGTTACAAAATTTCCCTTAGGAACGAGAAACTTGGAGAGAAAATTGACGGTTTCACATCTCGGCTTATGTATGCTGTGCGGTGTTTTGACCACAATTGCCCAAGCAAAGGAAGGTAAAAAGGTGCTCCTCGTTCAACAAATAGCTTCGGGCGTTTGTGACCAACGAATTAGCGAGGCTATATCAGCAGAAAATTCCCGGAAGCTCACATGTGATATTGTACTTGACTTTGCACGTACTAACAGAGATATTTGTGATCAGGGGAAATTATTACACTTAGATGCTTTTAATGCGGATATTGCTCGCATCTCATCGGCTGCACCAAGTACCGATCGGGTGTCCATGTTGCGTGATTGGTGCTATACATGCCGAAGTATGCAACGTAAAGCTAACTACAAACTCTTTGTTCGTGTTTGTCTTCCACGTACTGTTTCTCACGTAAGTGACGTGAATTTCAATAGCCTACATTCCGCAAGTCAGCGTTCTGAAAACATTTACGTCCTAAACACCCGTTCATTTCGTGCAGTGTTACATAGAGCTAAACATAACCTACCTTTACCTGATATCCGTATAGTCTACTTCAAAAGTGCAGATAGTGCACTTACGTTAAAAGTGTAACTAGACTCAGCCTGGTCTAGGAGTGTAATATCTAGGGATTTTTTCCACATTAATTTTCTACCGCTTCAAAGCGGCACTCGCCATCGTACACCTTTAGCGAGTGAAAAGTACCATAAAAATTAGCCTTTTTTCTCTAAAAAATAGTCTGTTTTATTGTATTATACTCCTCTTCCCTATTCTTATTTGTCATTGCTGCATATATAAATATATATACATACATATATACCCAGTAAGCGGAGAGTCATCAGTTCGATTCCGACTAGTAACCATGGAATTTTGACGTGAAAATGGCAAATGGGTCTTCCTTTTCATAAGATTCAGGCTCCCTGTGAAAATATACATTCTATGGGTGTATTCCAATGTCTCTTGAGCCACGTTCAGCCCTGTGCTGTTCGTCCCATTGGAAAGTGATCGACGAGGCTAGCCCAATGACATATATATGTATAACACAGATGTGGTACAGACAATGTGCCAAAGAGACCATGGTATAGTATAAAAAAAACCATCTACAAAGTTTGACTCACTTTTAGCCCAAATGTATGTATGTAGATTTCAGGTTTCGGTTATCCAGTTCTGGTAACAGAATACATTCCTCTCCTTCTACTTTACTGTTTTTTGAACATAAAACTAAACAACACAATGTACATAGCATCTTAGTATAGAAGCCATGTACTTAGGGATTCCCTACGGCTAAGTTGAACAAATCATTTGAAGCTTTGACATTGGAACAAACAAGCCTTCTCTGAATTGTGACTTTCCTTTTTATCTAACGCTAATCTCATGCTTGTTATGCAACCATTTTGTTCCGTATGTTGAAAATTGGCATACAACTACAAGAACCAAGCCCAGTTTACGAAATTCAAAGCAGTTTATTTAAGTTATTTTCTGAAGAGATGTGGTTCGCTTTCTCCAAAACGTCCATTCTAGTGAGTTTTCTTCTAAACCTGGTCAAATAATTTACCTTTGAAAACGAGGGTGTTGATAGTTCAATTATCTTAAATACAGAAGCACTTCAAACAAATATCATTACGGTTGAGCTAACAAAACTCAGAATTCGTACCTTTGGTTTAGGTGAGAATGGCTACGATGTGAATTGATCGATCGTGCGATTTTGAAGTTCTGTTTCGCAAAGAGTCGTCACTTGTCAGAAAACCACCTGTGGGCGAATTTTCTTCTACAGTCACTCGAACCCTGTGCTCATTTCAAAATACCAATAGGACTGGGTACCACTGCAATAAGCAGGCTGCTTCGAGCTATACTGGTGTTCGAATAATGTAAGTGTAGGATCCGGTTGATGCACTTGCTGAGCCTTTGAGCTCGTGGAGTTTTTTGCCTTTCTGTATTTTTCAAATCGAACACAAGAAACCCCAGCAGAGGAGAACTGGTCCTCGCATAATACGCCACAAGTTTCGGTTTTTCAATAAAGTGTATTCGTTATACTACTTATATTTGAAAATCAACTTATTTGCTAATGTCAGTAAAGAGGTTGTACAAAGAACCAAGTCTTTTATATCCAAGAACATTGTTCAGTACCAGTTCTAATGTTAGGTATTCCTCCTCAATCTGTCATGGATCCAAAATTCTCCTTCCTTTGTATAGTTCATCCGGTAGAAATGAACGCTTCTTGGCTAAATCCCTTTGTTTTGGTTTATCAGCATGTGACGGTCTATATTTTTTTCTACACTTGTGCACCTTGTGCTGGTGCCTTTCGAAATAGCTGTAGTTGATTAGAGGATATAAGCATTGTCGGAAAAAGAAATGAAACCGGTCGAAAAACGCTGGTGAGACCTCTAGCGTTTGTGCGAAATTCAAGGTGATTGATGGCAGCACCAGACTCACCATGTTTGGCTAAAAATCATTATTTGTTTATCTTTGAAGAAGCTCACGCAGATAAAACAAATGGTTTGCTTGCTCTCTGCAAGAAAATTGCTGATTCTGCTGAACCAGTTCAAGTAGCTAACTGGGAAATCAAGAAAGAGTCTATTCGAATATACTGTCTTGGTAATTCACGTTACCAGCCATCGGTTTGTCTTCCAACCAAATTCTACTCAAGTGCATTTGGAAATTCATTCCCATGATCTGTTTCCTAGTGAACGTGGATCAGTCATATACAGCTGGTTATATGGCTGCCTATAGAGAAGCCTAGTTAACAAGTTTTTTTGAATCTCGTTTGATAAACATCAATAACAACCATACTTGTACATCGAGTGACTTATTAAATGATGCTGAATGGGAATTCTGCAAACCATTCAAATCTCAAGCTATTGGTTTTCTGTCTTTTTTGAGGTACACTTCACAGAGGTGGGATCCATTTTTCAGATTTTAGTCTACAGTTGCTGTGCAGACGGTAGCTCATGAAAGAAGAAGGGTCACAACTGTTTAAGTTTTGTGCATCTATCGCATCCACCCTGAGAGTTTCATCAAAACTTGCATTCGTCTGATCAACGGGATAAACAAGTGCAACTGTAAGACCAATGTTATACTTCCCTACAACCGTCGGGCTTAATTGTCGCTCTTTATTTGGTAGGTATTCAAGTTCACATATATGAAACCGGTGCACACGTGTCACGAGGTGGAGATCGACAACGAAAGGGTAAGCGACCGATCTAGTAGGGAGGAGAACACCTACTTCCTAATGCTCCCCAGCTGACCAACTCCTTTATTAGGAGGAGGAAATTTATTTTCTCCTTACCAGGGAAGACCGATTTGAAACGGTAAACGATCAAACGGAGCAGTCTGCAAAGCACGTTGAACATTTCGAAAACTTACCTTCGACGTATTCTGAATAAAATGACCCATGAAGCTACTCTGATAGCAAATATATTAAAACGATTCAAACACGGCTGCAACTTCACCTAGGTCTCTTTCATATTTCATAGTTGCGCATGAAGCGTGCACTTACGTCCAATCAGACAATTTTAAATAGTCATGGCTGATTAACCATTCTTGAAAGGCAAATCCTTGACTGTAATTGAGGTTTTTTTTATACTTTTTAATGGTGGAAGCTGTAGCTCATCTTTACGTGGAATACATCTCGTTTTACTAAGTGTTCTGCTGTCCTTTCTGATGCGCACGTTACCATGGGGGTTTGAATAAAGGTTATAATTGAGTATCTAGCTTACTTCAAACCTCAGTCTCCGTAAATGCTCAAATCCATTTTCGTTTATCTTACAGTCTTTTCAGTGGGCCAATACTTACTACGAAGCGTACAGACTTTTTCCTGGACCAAATCAAACCCAGTTATCATTGGTTAGAACATGCACAAAACATAGAACGTGGCATCCATAATAATCATTCAGTGTTTCATCATGAGAAAATATATCACTAAAAACTATTTTCCAGTAGGCTAGAAAATACTTTTGGTTTTGTGATCCATTCACTTCAAACAAACCCCACTGTTTCACTAACCAGATGAACAACTTACCACTTTAGTAAGACAAAATTGATTTACCTGGAAAACTGCACTTTTCACTGGCTACTTGCAGATTCGGAACAAATAAAAGCGGTCATCAACCGAACTGGATAGAAACAGCCGAGTAGTTGATGATCCTTTCTCAATCCTCATGTCTTTTGCAACTTCAGCTGTGATTATTTAGGAGTAAAATGTTAGGAAAATGTTAATTCCATTGCAAACTGGAATTCGGAAAAGACCCACGTGACGTCTCTCAAATGATATTTGCAGGCTGCGGGAAAACTTTTGGCGACTAAAGTGACGTTCTCAGGTTTGATTCCTCTACGTTATTTCCAAATCTCAAAAACAACCAAGCCAAACTTTTTATCTTGTTCGAAACTGCATTATTTATTGGAAGACCAATTCGAGAAGACGTGTCTTTAGGACCCAAAATCGTACGCATCATTCGTGGGTGCGGCACACAGAATCAGGATGCTAGAAAAGCAGTCAGTTTATTCCGGGGGTTGAATGTATTGTGAACTTGATTTGAAGTGTAATCAGCAGGGGAAACTGTGTGTAAAACATAATCCCCTAAAGCTGAGTGAAATTTCTCTATTTAGTACATCATCTTTCTTGGGGTCCAGTAGCAGCTTGACTAGTGGGCTTCAGACGTTTGCTGAGAGGATGGTGGTCAACAGATAGCTTGTGATCAGCTCAATGCCAACCGAACAGTATATAATTCAATTATTCTGTGCCTTTTTAACTGTTTAGAGTACTACATTCAAACGTTCTACAAAGTTTTAAATATGGAGGAACACATCCCCGTAACGTTCCCTTAAGTTCCAGTTGAGATGGCTTAGAATATCCATGCAAGAATTATGTCATATAACTTCCTAGCTCTTTCTATCCCAAAAACATCATCTTGAGGGGATAGGTTTCTAGTACCCCTATCGAATACTGGACACAAGAGCATTTCCCAACCCTAACCTAAGACGGAACAGCCGGGTATGATGTAACCATTGAATCTCAGCTACTCACTAGTGAACTTGGTGTTTGTAAGCCTTATTTCGACTTGGTAAAGAATCCGTTTCACAATCCTATATGATAAGGAATAAATATGAGAATGAGGAAATTTGTATGCCACCGAAAAACATACGAGATTGTAATTCTGCCAACTTGGACGAATGATGTGATCCTTGAACTGATACCGTCCGGTAGCGTGGGAAGAGATTGACTTGGCACACTGATATTCCCACTTCTTCGATAAAGCCAATTAATCCGTAAGGTCAAAAAACAAATCGATAGAGAAACGACCGTTGCGCAGATTGTAGGAGTCCACAATAGCAATCTCAACAGACTGTCAGAATCCGAGACAAATGCTCAAACGGAGGCCAGTTGAACGATGCCCGAATTAGAAACAGGAACTGAGAAACGAGGGAAAATGGAGGACGTATCCCGGCCCGTAGATTGTACTCGACAGTTGGGCTGTTACGGGGCAACCGTAGCGACCTATGCCGGTCTATTTTGATCCCCCCAAAACAGACAAGCACACACAAACACTAGAAAATGCACACAATGAACAGACGCTCTTGGCCTGCGGGTTTCTTTCCAGGGAACCAAACTGATGATGCATTCGGGTCTGCCTAAAACAGCACACCATTAGCACAGACGTAAAGGCAGCCTTGTCTGTTGTCTACATGCACGTACGGTTGTGCACCCCAGGGTCCGTGTTTGCGCATAGTTGTTTTGTGCGTGTATGTGTGTGTATGATTGTGCTCGTCGCCGATGGGTTTGTTCAGTCAGAGGCCCTCCGACCGAATTGTAAGTTGGTTGTCGATTGGTTGTTGTCATTTGTATTGAAAAACGGTACACGAGCGTACATGCTAATGCACAAAAACTGCACAAAACTCAACTGGTTCCGGGGACATGGGAGAGATGATGATAATCACTCACGTTTGGTTCATTCCGAGCCCTGACGACTATGATGTTGCGGCCAAATCCGCCCCCGGATATGAATCATTCACTCGTCGGGTCAGAACACTCGACCGAACCCTAGTGTTTTTGCCTTCATCGTGCACGTATTGTGCATGGAATTGTACGTCTGTGTTCGCGCGTGCATGTCCACTGGTGGCCTTGGGGATTTTTCCTTGACTAGGGCAAGCAGGACCGAATCGGCTGGTTAGGAAAAAGTGGGACTGAGCGTCCATTGACTGCCACGGTTCAAATGACGCAAACTTCGATCGCACCTACGATCATGACTGTACATGCGAAGTTTGCCTGTGCTTTTCGTTTTCTATCCCTAATTGTGTGACTGCTGCTGTTGTTGCCGTGTTGGTGCCTGACGTTGTTCAAGTTCGTTACGCTGGTAGAGATGGTGTTCGTTATCTAGACTGTCCCCAATCCGTGTGTGCATGTTTGTAAACGTCTACACGAGGGCTTTCTGATGGCCCTGTACACATGCGTGCGTCTACTATGGATTCACCTCCCATACTTCACCGCGATCGATATTTCTGCTGTTTCTGTATCAGTGGTTGTTTTTGTGCTTGACGGTTTTAGAAAGAACTGGGTTCCTTGAGGAGTGGAACATTCGAGGGTACCACAGGGGTTCTCCGAATTCAATTCACAGAATAGCTTTGGTGTCTTTAGGGTTCATTGTGATGATTTGTTTCGTAATTCGAAGAGCGAGCGAGGTCACTGTAACGCATTGACGTAGATCACCGTTCACGTTCTTTCTGATGTAAGTGTTGGTACATGCCTATACTCTTACCGGGCTTCGGCTCATTGGGTTTTCATTCTTTTTATGGCTTTGCAGATCGAGCTCTTGCAACCCCCACGGAAGAGTGCTGCGTCCAGTACATCTGGCTGCCCTGCGTGTCCGAGTCCTTGTCGAATCACCGTCGTTGTAGCCGTCGTCGTTTTCGTTGTGTCGTGGGAGCATCCGTTACCATGTTAGTCACAAGTAATAATCTGGATTTTAGTACGAAAAGCCGATAGTCTGTAACTTCAAGAAACTCCCTGCAAGCAACTCCTCTCGTACTTGTTTTATACTTGTTTTCAGTTGATCATCCAGACAGTACCATATTACTCATATTGGTGAACAAACCTGTCGGAAATGAGATATGTTATCATAAGGCCTATGGATCTTATTTACGTAAGTCTTCCGCCTCGGTAGGGATTACAACCCAAGGCATAGACCCGACACCAGAACTATTAGGCTATAATGTTGTTGATGTCCCAAACAAAGACATGATGATGCATACGTGAATGCTTGCAAAATCCCCATATATTTCACTTTTTAAGTAAACACTTCATTCGAGTCAGCTATGAGCTCGTAGCTCTACTTATTATCACTTTCTGGCAAACCAAACTGTTGTTGCTAAACTGCTGAATTATTTGGCTCTATGCTTTTAGACATAATGCCAGTTTGCCGGATGTTCGAAAGCCTAATGGATTCAGGTACATCGTATTACAAATATGGCACACCTTATAAATCCCGAAAGCTCAACATAGATAGGAAAGCACGGAAATCAAGCTTGATTTATCAGAAATCCGTCTGATAGTCTTGCCGAAAAAGTTAGGCAGAATATGGACTCCTCGTCTGATTATTGTTTATTAAGAGAAACACGTTGAATGAAATGTTGCGGCTAAAACGGATGCAACTATCTCTCTTCTGGTCAGATTTGTCAATTCACTCATTTTATGAATACATTGAGATGCCTTGTTAGTACACTTCTTTTCTGATCCTGAGGGGTGACCAGTTACGAGCATAATATATGTGAGCTAGACAAGGGAAATTCATTCAGTGTGAGGACCCAGTAAACCTTTATATCGCAGTCTCGAAAACCTACTTGTAGAACTGTTTCTCGGGTATATCAGACTTCCGTGGCAGCAGTGAGTGCATTATGCACTGAAACAGGGTTCTAGTCTAATTCCCTGAGGATGTTATTTCCTCGTCATTCATCACTTCAAATTGACGGAATTGAATTAAATTAGAAATGACTCTGTCTCCTTTGTAGACCGTTATATTTCTCGGTTTTTCAAACTTGAGAATCACAGCTGCGTGCAATGAATCGAAATAATTTCCACACATGCATTCTAAAATCTAGTCACGAACTGTCATACCTTGTGATCACACCGTCCAGCCTCTCATCGCGAAGGTGCAGTCCAAAACATATTTGGCACTATCTACCAGCTCAGTGGACAAGCATTTCATTCCACGGCCATGTTCGAAACGAGGGCAGAAAGTTCCAGTCTTCTGAGAAAAAATTAACAAGACCACCTTTCGGGACATCTGAAAGAGTTAATTGAAGTACTAGATCGGGATTTCTGTAAGCAGCAGGACCTAATGAAACCACGGAAGTAACAAACGAAGGTTCCTTTTATGAAACCCTGCGGGAATCCTTATTACTCATCTTACGTCTAATCTCAAACATTTCCGGTCACTAAGTGTTCTCATGGTCCTCTGAAATTCATGATTTTATCCGATTATCGTGGTATCACGTCAAAGGGATAACGAAACCTCGGGTAAACACAAACAGTCAAGCATCTTTTGCGTCTCTCAAAATATGATCCTACTTATGCAAACGCCTTTTTAGCCTAACCAAAATAGTCAAACAATAAACTTAATGTGATCAGCAGAATTATCACTAAAAAAAAATTATTTCCAGTTAAAATTCTTTTTCATTCTAAGTATACTTAAGTGGGGATCATTCGATTGCTTACTATGTATTCGCATTCATGGATGTTGACTCGTATGAGGTGCATATGTCCGGTTTTTCTTACACAAAGGCAGTTAATCAGCTGATCACTAACTCTCCGTGTACAGCTTTTACGACGGACAGTAAACTACCAGTTTCTTTTTATTCCCCGTTTCCAGCGATTGTATTGAAGCCGGAAGAATATCAGTTACAGTGACAAGGGAATTTATACTGCAACCCTCCTGATAGACGATCGGCTAACGGATGACGAACTGTTACCGCCCAAAGCTAATAATGAAAGGAAACAGAGTCATGATACCTTTTTCTTACGGAGCAGTCCGTTGCTAGCCAGATTTTACAGCTTACTACACTTTTTATCAGCAGTCTTTATTTACGATGCACAATCCTTTGGCCTTGACATATGACCTTCAGCTAAGTGGCTTCAAGAAAGTAAAATCAGAATTGCCAGGATATCATAGCATCAAATGATGTGGAAACAATTTATTTTCAAGAATACTAGTGTTTCAAAATCGGCTGAGCAAGTTAGAGACTGTGACTGCGGTGTACGGTGCTGCTGACCATGAGAATGCTATCAAATGCTGCAAGTAAATTGATGGAAGAATTTCCAAATGATACTCTTGTTTCGTCGAGCAATTTGTCTCAGCCCGTAAGACGGTTACATTTTCATTGATCCAGTTTTAATGTACTAAAGGTGCCAAGGATTCAAAGTGACAAAAATTATCACCCGTTTGCATTTACTGAATGCTTCTTCCAACGGGTTTAAAACTAAGTATATTGCTGATGAATACAAATTTCGTGTTTGTTCTATAATTATGAATCCACAACCCATCGATGAGCGGGAACATTGTCAGCGATAACGACTGCTGGAAGTTGATAGTAATGAAAGCTGAACAGCTTGAAGGAAACTTGTTAAAACGCGCCATATAGCCATAGTGTGACACTCGAACTTTAAGGCTGCGGTGACAGATCAAACTGCTAATATATTCCTACTAGGTCATTTTCTTTGACGGGAGAATTTAAACCGATTCACTACCTACACTTTTTGTGTGTCCGTGGCTCTACCTGATCGTTGCAGACTATGGGCGTATTCTGCTTGTTTGGATCTGACTTTGTCTGCGTGTCGTTCCACTGGGTGAAGGGTCCGCTCCTGACTGTTGTGCTTGAGAGGTCTTCTCCCACCATCTCTGCACACCGGATTTTCGTGTACTGAATCGCACAAATGCCTGAGGAACTCTTCGTTGAACTTCGTCTTGCAGAATCCAGAAGTGAAGTTCATTTCCCGATATGTAGCTCCAGTAGCACAGCACTTTTTATCTAAAATCCAAATTGTTTGACTACTTCCATCAAATCGTATCCTCTTCGTGCACATTAGATTATTTTTCATCGATCTTCAACGCTGGTAAAACAATAAGACCTGTTCTGTGCACCCATATTAAAATTTTCCATATTGTCAGTTGATGGCTAGTACAGTGACAGTAAGGTATGACAAATAGCATCGCGGTCACCGTGTATGTATATAGACTGACTGCCCCCGAAAGAAATCTGAACAACCCAACAACGAGTCTCTCCAAGCAACAGACAAGCAGCTCCTACAATTAAAATTACGTCACGTTACGAACGGTATTTTTAATCACTGACGGAGATCAAGACTCGCTGTGGTGACAAAGTAACTGAATGACTTACAAAAGTTATCCAAATGGAAAGCCATTTAGATCAATGGATACACTAACTGTTCGAGGCGGAAGCATGAGGTTACAGTAAGAAAGCTCCCATCACTATCTTCAGTTCATCCGTTTTCCAACACCTAACATCTTTACTGTGGTATGCACTTTGCGCCTCCCAAGTACAAAGTGCTCTTGTAAGGTTGACAGCTGTCTGTGCCTGCTCTCACCTTGTTTGGTGGCAACTGTAAGTACCCAGGGAGCTTGGTAGTAGCCGGAGGTAATGTTGGAGCAGAGGTCGATTCAAGAATAGCGAGTGCCAGAAAAGCTTTTGCAAACCTACTTCACATAAACCGTCGCAGTGACACGAGGCTCTGTTAAGGAACTAGTGTACGTTGCTGTGGTTCGCTGTTTTACTATAAGGTTGCGTGACCTGGCCAACTCAAGCTGAGTATACTCGGCGTCTTTTGCACTGGAAAACCGACCTTTTCGAACCATTGGTGGAGTCTAGATTGAACATCGAGTGAGTATAGATGAGGAGCACCGTGGTGAGCTCGGCATGGATAACCACCCTTTTAAAGAATTGATCACTCTACGCCCCCTCCGGAGTCTTGATCATGTTTCACCAATGACTTCCCATGGACTAGCTTTCCATGATCTGCCTGTAGGTGCTGGGCAAGGCTGGAAGAAGCGAAGCAGCGGCCAGGCCATGACTTGGCGTAGAAGTATGAAGAAGCTGGTCTCAGTATTGGTTTTGATTGGGGCTTCGCACCTCCCTGTGTGGAGCCAGGGGCGTGAGGATTGTTGTTGACTGGAGACTTTAAGGGGCATGGCCCAGAATTGAATTGGGTGGCGCAAACGCCGTACTGTCTATTTGTTGAACTTTCGTGCCTTATAATCTCAAGTGTCACTCAGGCAAACGAAATGACGAAAAACACCAAAAAGTGTATGGTGAAAAGACAAAAATAGTCTCAATATATGAAATATTTTACTAACTACAACTTATTCTGTGATGAACACCCCTCCTCCCCAGTTTTGCATTCTTCGTTGTTGCTTAGACACCTTGCTGAATTGTGAGCCGCTGTAATATATATGTCTTCATATGCAACTATGCTGCACACAGCAGTCGCAATTTCCCATTTGTCTACCCAGTTTTGCAACACCAGATTTGCAGAAATAAAATGTTTCAAAATGGCTCGCTTGCAGCCGCTCGGCTAAAGGACTGTGGGTCGGAACTGAAGAATTGAAGGTCATGGTTAAAGGATTGTGGGTCACGGCTGAGGAACTGTGAGCCTCGGGGAAAAAAGTTTGGGTTTTGGATAAAGATTGCTTGGGTAAAAGGGGTGGTACCATGCTTCCGTCACTATCGTACACCAGAGGTTTCAGACTAGGTAGATTTTCCGTGAATATTCAGAGAAAGTCATTACCAGCAGGGGAGAAACAGTTGTACAATGAGCGTTTTCATGCCGTTCCGGTGTACCCGACTAATGGTAATGTTGAATAAATTATTTCATGTTAACTTATTTGATTTTCATTTTCAACCACTACATGCCGAAGTAATAGCTTCCACTGAAGTTTCGGTCAAGTAATCGCCCATTTCTCAAGAAGGCTTTTTTATCCAGCTCACCTGTATCTAACCTGTCTAACTTTCCTATACACTCAAATGCAAACCTGTTTGCACATGTATTGTTTTGCGTCGCCAGTAAGATTTTGCAACTGCATTCAACTTTGAAAGAAAGTGAAACAATTCATAACAAAGTTGAGCAAAATCTAATCAGAAATGTTGTTTTATAAACAGGAACACACAAACAAAGACAGATTTGTAGACTTTCAGGTAGTAAATTCATTTGTGGCACCCTCCTTTCACATATTTTTCACCCTACAGTCAATACTTCTAGTACAGTCTATGACAAAATTAGCTTGTAAGTTATACCCTTTAGGGTTCAAGAGAACCAAATGCATATCGAAAGAATTTATTTATCTGTTTTTCATAATTGATAGTGCTACTCGTTTTTAGAGCGAGGGTCAGAAAAACCAGAAAAACGGTTCGCAGGAGATATCCAACGGTTTTTCAAGTTAAAACTGAAACCGAACTGAACCGTTTGTTATTCCTAAGGGCTTTCATGGAAATTAAAATTATATAACAATGAGTTCGACTTTGCTTACATTCCCTCATTTCGAAGATGATACAGTTTTTTTGACTTACGATCGTTCACTGATTGTTGTAACCACGGTGAACGGAAGACTATACCATAGGAAATCCATACTTTTATTTTTCCTGTTGGTATAGACAGTAATGTAGGACGGAAGACCATTCATTCATACTATGGTCGATGTGTTTCCAGTGACCGGCTTATTTTGGCTAACGTTTGCTCTACCGGAATGTCTCAGTCGATGTGAAACACTCGGTTAAATTCAAAAATTCCACCACTCAGACCGCTCTGTTATGTACCAAATAACGTTTTTTCAGTCCAACATGGAAAGTCCAAAGCATAAAACTGAAATGATGAGGTAATCGAAAAACAGACGATAAATATCAGGCAAATGAGGACTCAGCAGTCCCTGTTTATCCATTTACCACCAGCGAACAAAGACTGTCTGACGTTAGACCAAAATACCGATGAGTCTCGCCTGTAAGACGTTACTATTAATGAGTATGTATACCGTGTTAAAGCCCATTACACCAACGACTATTCACTAGGGCCTAATTACTGAGTGATTTCGTTTTTGCTGCGAATGAGAAACAGTTCATAACCACCAACTGCTCCCTGGAGCTCAAATCAGGCTGGCGTGAAGAACTGTGAGGCTTGAACGTCAATAATTACGCTAACCAAATTAGCTCCCAAAAGGTTACTTCACGTAAACAGACAGTCTGTCGCTGATTTCAGAGACTAACAAGACTACAGTCATAAAATCAATCACTGTGTGACAGACAATTGCTGTTAACACTAGGGGATTAACTACGCAGCACTTTCATGGATTTTTAACAGTGACTTCAGTTATAAGGCTGAGTGACGAATCGTTCAGAACTATATCGTATCCATCTGTTCTTTGAAGTGCGATAGAATTGGTTATAAATGTTCTTTCAAAAATCAGCGTCGAAATGAACTTATGTGTTCCTGAACACAAAATTAATTCAGGCTTTTGCTCAAGCTGATTTGAAAGTTCAGCAGATTCACGCGTACACATTGCGGTTAGGTGAGTCTAACCCACATTGAACCAACAGCTAATCCCCGCATTGATTCTTCAGTGGACTGTTCAAAGAGGAGCACCCCTTCGAGCTCCTGATGCGCAGACCAGATTGTTATGAACAAACATCTACGGAGTGTACAACTATCATGACAAATAGATGAACAGCGGAGTATCGGATACGTATACCTGATAAACGGCAATAACCGTGAAACCGGCTATGTGCGTCCGAGAAACTTCGTCCATCCATCTACAGATACTACCTACATTAAACCAACGGATTCCATTCGATATTCTCGTTCTTAAATTAACCTCACTCACGAAAATCCAGTTGGCCGAAACAGAAGTTCCAGTGATACATCAAAACTCACGGATAAACGTGTGACAAGTTAGTTCCAGTGGGGTAACAAACTGTTATGGAAGTAATATGCACTGGTTGTTCCACCAGAGACTTTGACTACCCGGTATCACCGAACAGAGTTCGTGACTTTCGTTTGGGTTTTCTAGCAGTCAAGTTGCTAGTTCTACGGAGTGCAGTACTAATTCCCTCTAAAGTTACGAAAAGTTTTATTAACTAGATGAAGACGTGGACAAATCATTTTACGGAATTTTAGGGTGTTGCACGACGCCAGTGGGATAAGCCATTAGAGGACAGGGGCACCGATGAGAGGGACACCGTAAAACTCTATGAAGTACAGTACTAGTGTCCAAAGCTGGTACCCGAATACAACTTGCAAAACAACCAGAAGGGAGAGATGGCGAAAGGAACCACGGGGACTTTGCATCTTTTACGGGTTTCTTTTCCATTAGAATAAAGTTACTGTACAAGACAGAGGCCAAACCCATGATACAAATGGAAATTTTCACGGGCAGTTCGGTACGATGATATCACAAGATGAAGAAATATATCATTGTTGTGAAATCTTCATTTTGTTTCCATGGATACCAAGATGTTTACATAGAATTAGTTTGAAATAACTGCGCCCCATTAAATGCAGCTATTCGTTTTGGTTCCTTTTTTTTAGTATATGTACTGATTTCCATTTGAACGGGAAATATATTTTCAAACACTACTGGAGTGAAATCAGTCTCACCATTCTAATCAGGATGTCCCGATTATTTTCCTGAACTCCGTAAGATGCCAGCTACAAACTAAAAGAGGCGCAGTGACAGGTTATGTCACCAAATGCGAAACAGTAGATAAAACAAATAAAATTTATATAAGGCGAGAGAAACATTCAAAGATTGAACATGGCCTATAGTCGAAATAAAATGACAGTTAGAACAGGATGGATGTAACTTTCATGACGACGACGATGATGATGATGGTGATGATGATGATCATGATCATGATCATGATCATGACGATGGGGATAATGAGGCTGATGATGATAATGATGGTGGTTATAATGTGTAGGGTGATTTTGATTACCGGAAAGATAATGATGGTAAACGTACTGATAGTGGAAGTTCCGACGGTGATTCAGGTGATTCGGCTGTTGATGATAAAAACGTCGATCATGGCAATGATAATGATAATGAGGAGGAGGAGGAGGACGTTGATTTGGATGTCGATGATTGTCATAGTATTGTTCGGACGATTGTCATGAGCTTGGAAGAGGAGTTTTGATTTTATTGTCCATGATTATGATGGTGATGGTGAGAATGTTGCTGATAATGAAGAAGTATAGGGTTGTGACTCTGATGGCTATAACACTAAGGAGGAGGATATGGTTCTTATGATGGTGTTTCCGATGATGACGATGATGATGGTTGTGATAGTGCTGACGACGACGATGATGGTAATAAAAATTATGTTGTTGTTGATGATGATAATGGTGAGTAGGAGGATAATTTTATTGACGGCGAACAAAATGATGATTCCAATGACGATTGTGAGGATTCTACTGATGATGCGGTTGACGATGATGACGATGATGAGGAGGAGTAGGATGATGATGATGATGATGATGATGATGATGATGATGATGATGATGATGATGATGATGATGATGGCTGATGTTAATATTATTCTATTGATGGTTTCAATTCCGATGATTCGGGTGATTCAGATCATGATGCTGAAGATTTTGATAATTATAACAATGATAATCATATGGATGTTGCTCATTATGAAGACGATTATACTGGTGATGATGTGGAATCGGACGCCCTTCCTGATGGTCTTCATTTTGAACCCGGTGATTACGAGGAGGAGGAGTAGGGAGAGAATGAAGGGGATGATGGTGTTTTGGGTGCATGTTACATTTCGTGCTAGTCAGTTAGTTGTCTCACTATAGTAGGTCGTTTATTGATCGACGTTTTCCATTGTTGACTGAGTAGTTGATGTGTTGTTTTGCCGCTTGACTGAGCAACCGAGAGGCGGATTAACTGACTGTCCTGTGTATTAGTCGCTTCTCACGTACGGTCCATGGTTGGTAACCACACTTTTGTCTTCTCAAAGAACCTCCAAAAGGAAGTTGGCATGGACCCGTGTGACCACTTTTAAGGAGTTCATCTTCTATGAAGAGTTCATATTTCATGATTGTTATAAGTGCAAAGTTTATTTGTTGGACAAATAAGCATCCATTTTAGTGACATATTCGTACCAAAACCGATGGGGTCTATCACACGTTTTGTCATTACCTCTCCGCACTTACCTGCACAGGCTAAAAGTAGATAGAAATAGCTGTTACACAATGAGACTGTTTACTAAAAAGCAGGAAAAGCCCTTCAACTCTTAATTGGGTGAAGGCGAACGACTTCTGTAATGCACCTTTAAACACATCTACCTTAATATAATGTTCTTTACCTCTGCAATCGTCCACATTTCTTCTTTCAGAGATTTTTTTCTCCCCTAGTCTAAACAGGAAAAATGGCTAGAAAAGTGTGACTTGATATTGTGACTGGCGTCGGTTTTTTCCATTTGTACTTCGGTAAACTAGTTAGATTCCATGTAAGTCAGGAGGCAGAGGAAGTACGGAAATGAAAGCAACAAATTATCCATCGGTTAATCATATCTGCCTCCCCTTGATTTTTATTTCATTTAGCCCAACAACAATTGTCTTGATCTAATAAAAAGGAAGCTTGTCAAATCCGCCTTCAAATGTCACTCCTGTAAGGATAAATTAGATGGAATCAACCCCCGATCTAAATGCCCGTTTAAGTGAACTGCTTTCTCGACTCCAGTTGAATTGTTGAAAACTCCTGCACCGGTAGTACGTTATAGCACACATTGCGGTTGTGAGTTGGCCTACCTGTAAAAGGACAAAGCAAATGGTGATCTATTGAGCAGCACTAAATACGGCTTCATGAGTCACCATTATTGTTCTACCTAAACTCCTTGTGTCACTCTCTATATCTATGCCAAAGGCTTTGCCCACCACATTTCCACTCAGGTGGAATCTAGCAAAGTTATGAAGAAGTATGGGAAATAATTTAGTACCAGACATCCATAAGGCTTTCCCGAAGAAAAAGTACTCCGGGGTTCTTGACAAAATAGTTACCCGCTCAATTGATCAGTGACTCTGTAACCTAACTGAGCAATCGAACTGACTTGGATCATGTCTGACTATTTGCAAAATGCATCTGAATGTTTTGGACTTTCTTTGAAGCCTCTATTCGAGAACACCTCTGTTCCAGTTTATTAATAGTTAAACGAAAGTAGCAAGCTTGGAATAACAGGCCCACTTAGTTTCCATAGAGTCACACGCTGCAGCCCTTCCCACAGTCCACCATTCAAGACAAAACAGTTCACTCTTGGTCGCTGACGACCTCTTTACTTTCGCACTCGTGTGACGCCTATCACCCCAATATGCCCATACCGAATGACCTCGCAAGGTCAACTTACGCTTCTGACGGATATTATCTGAACACTAAACTGTTCCCCGTAGGGAAGTGCTGTGAGCACCATTTTACACGGCAGTCAGTATGGTGTGGTGAAACTAGCTATTACATTCAAGTAAACTTGTAGTTCTCCGACACATCTCTCCTAAAATATTTACCTGCAGATTGACTGAATATTTTTTTGGCTTGCCAGTAAGCTGCATTGAGAACAATAGCACAAAAAATTTGGAACCCTGCAATGACAAGATAGCGGCATTCACCCAGAGTGAGTGGCCGAATGACTGAGTGACTGACTGATTGATTGACCTACTGAGGGATTGAATGATTGACTGACTGATGGAACGATTGGTTGGTAGGTTGACTGGTTGGCTTATGAACTGATTAGTTGGCTGGCTGATTGAATGATTCATTGATTGATTAATTGATTGTTTGTTTGATTGGCTGGTTGATTGGTTGGTTGATTGATTGATTGATTGATCGATCGATCGATTGATTGATTGATTGATTGATTGATTGATTGGTTGGTTGGTTCATTGATTGATTGAGTGCGCGGGTGAGTGAGTGATTGATTGAGTGAGTGAGTGATTGAGTGAGTGAATGATTGAGTGAGCGAGTGATTGAGTGAGCGAGCGAATGAGTTAGTGAGTGATTGAGTGGGTGGGTGAGTGAGTGAGTGAGTGAGTGGGCGAATGAGTGAGGGTGCGTGCGGGTCAGCGAGTGGGTGAGTGAGTTTTTCCTGGCTGATGAGTGAACACTTGATTGTGGTGTGCCTGCTTACTTGAGTTGCTTCGATTGCTGAGTGAGTGAACAAGCAAGTTAGTGACTTCCCTTGGTTCGTGAGTGAGTGAGCGAGTGAATAGCTGTCCATTGTTGAATTTATAGTCGATAAGGCGGATGGATAGTGGAGGAGAACGCTTATGAATTTTATTTAATAAACTGGAAATGAAGCAAAAACAGGAAATCTATCATACGGTCGCCAGATAATTGCTCTACCAATAACTTGAGCTCCCGATTCCTAAGGTTCTCGGAGTCGATAGTGATCAAAAGACGACTGCCTAATCTTTGACAACAAAAAGATCTCTGTTTTAGCTTGTCTTTGCCCTGGTGATGAAAGTTGAACCACTGGTCTATGTGAGTGTATTCCCCATAAAATAAAACTACATGTACTCGCACCAGATGAGATTCGGCTAAATGGTTCCGGAAATAAATCGTGCAGTCTAGCAAATCAGTGTTTCTTCCAATATAATTTCTCTCTGATATATTCTACTTTATTTCTATTGCCCTCCCCAAAGGCACCTACTGTACAGTGCTATCTGCGGTCGGCTGGATTATCATAGGATCCTGATAAGAAGTGAATTTGTACTGACCATCTGGAGCAGGTATAGTCAGCTCAAGTATATAATTCTGCAGATCTGTTTCGAATACTTGCAATAATGATCTGCTCATTATAATCAAACTGGGTGTAACTAACATAATAACTTCAGTGCTTTTTAATGGTTGATAACGATTATACTACACGTGATGATCAACAATAAAATAAACCCATCACCATCTTCTTCGAGTAGGTCAGCTACTGTCTAAAATGGGCTTATTTTCAAATAGGCCTTTGTAAAGCCTTTGTAAACCGGGCTTGTCCCTCAATGCTCTTTTTCAAATGCGACCTAGCCGGTTATCACAACTAGACCCGATTAAAATCTCCAGAAGTGTGAGAGCAGCAATCTTGCTAACGTGTATTTTGTGTTAAAAACAGCCACGGTAATGAGAATTTTTCACACAATATGCGTGCACTAATTTTTTGCTCTACCATGACTCCATTAAAAACCACTATCCTCGTGTTGACCAACGCATATCGGTGAATAATACTTATCTTACTTTTACTTTTGTGCTTCTAGCTCTTGCCAATTGCCCCTACATATGAGCAATGTTAGGACACTAGACCTGGGCACAGTAAAATCCAGTTCTGTTTTCATTTGAGAACACTGCAGATCGACTGGAGTCCTACTCCTTCATTGCCCGATTCGATAGTGCTGACCCATGTTTCCGCCGTCCTCTAACACGACAGCTTCGTCCTGAGTATGAAACAGGACGGGCATTGTTTTTAGATCTTCGTGTCTGGACGTAATAGGTCTTATTCTAACCACTACAATCGTCGGCATTGGAAGAATACTGACCGTTTTCGATATCGGATCACCGTTGTCTTACTGTGTAGTATGAAAGCATGTCTTGCCTAGCCACTTTCAGTATCTCTCTCAGACTCCAGTGGTCAAACACTTCTTCGACTTGTAGTATCCACCCCTCGTAACAGTAGGTCAGCTTTGGACGGACAGAAGTCTGGAAGATGCGAAATTTGGTCCAAAGGTTGACTTCGTAGCTCCTCCAAGGTGCATTGCTCAGCTGAAGAAAAGCAGTCCTTGCATCGTCAATTAGCGAACTGACTTTGACTCTGAAAGGGTAGTGGAGCCCAGATACTTGAACGTCGGGAAGTGCTAGATTTTCTTGTTTTCCGAATAGATCGGGAGGATGGATGGTAAACAATACGGAAAACGTCGTTTTGTAAAATGTCTGGTTGCAACTGCCCTAATGAGTAGGACGTAGATTCCGTAGAAATCGAGTAAAAATTTTCAAAATTAGGCGTTTCTAAATGGTCATTCTTCACTTCCGCACACCAGCAGCTAGCAGCTATGAGAGCCAGTGATGCGCTAATTTCAAGTGTGAACAAAATTCGAACTGATCTTTCCGAAGTATTGATATCAGAAAAGAAATTTAATTGCATAATCTCTCTGTGCCCTAGTGGGGATTCCCATGCACGTGCCGACCCCATTGAATTTGACTGACTCCTGATATTTGCCTGCTTTTCGTTTTCGCAATAAAAGAATTTAATATCAGTGACGAAATATCCTAATAAAGATCACGAAAAAGCAGCCTATCTCCTTTTCGGGTAAACTTACTGATGCTACATAACCTGCTAGACTCAGACTGATCTGGGAAAATGATTAGTAGATTTTAGACACCCACATGTTGCTAGTGCTGGTTCTCACCCACCTAGCATACACTATGCATCTCGTTGAACCAAAATCTCAGGATGACACACTAGCTTTTCTAATGAGTAAGAGCAGTACCAAGAGTTATCCTTTGGCATAAAAACTTGTGCTTTTCGATAAGATGATCTGCTTTTATGCTAACCGGAACCTTTGTTGTCAAGTTGAAGAGGACCTTTGCGCAAACTGACAGATCTTGCACTTAGACAAATGAGTCAGCGGCCACAAAAATACAGTTAAATCAGTTCGAAGCAATGCAGCCCATGAACTACTGTAGTGCAAATACTGAATCGTAGAACAGAAATGAGATGACGAGAGACAAATATTCCAATAGCTTTTGGGTCAATGATTAGTTCAGAGATAAATGGAGCGGAAAGGAACCAGTTTCATTGTAACCTCGTCTATGTTCATCGTTTTTCATCACCGTGGTGGAAAGCCGAATCAGTTGCTAAGGGGGTCCAAAGATACAAAGAACGAACACTGGAGAACAAGTAATTTAGATTGGTATTAGTTGAATACAGCAAGAGAAGTGGTAAGGTAACTATGATATGGACGTAATCGGGTTAAAGCAAATTATTACCTAAGGTGGATAAAGTAAGTTCAACATTTTAATAACCTGTTCACTTCACAATGTTATTGGCCTATTTTAATCAAGAATAGTCACATTTTTCTCATCCAGTAAAGAACTTACAATTCTGTGCTCACTTTTGCAGTCAATTTTAAGATGGCAAATGCAAATTTATTAGATAATGCGGATATACCTCAGATCCAGATCACTGCACGCCCGATTATATTCCCACTGATAGCCAACTGCTTACAGCCCAAAATACGCAGAGGAATCGACCCAGAAATATTTGTTTTGGATTTATGGTCGCACCAGAGAAAATTGACCAGTCGAAAAATTTTCATGTACTCCTAGAGTAAGAAGAACACAGCTGTTGTACCATCATGGAAAAATGCTCGGGGCATTTCATGTATATGAAGCATGAAAAGAAGTCTGTGCTTCAGACAATTGATGTCTGAGTATTTTTTTTCATAGCTTTGTCCTTTTTTCTGCACCGGTAAATTGCTTAAGGAGTTTTTGGAGCTATTGTTTAGGCTCAAAAAGGATTATGGTAGGAACAAGGAAAAGATATGTCCACCTGCCAAATGAGGGCAACGCGCAAAGCAACATACTGAAGCTTAGTCGACGATAAAAGCAGATCAGAAAAATGGCTCTTTAGTTATTGTATCAGAGCTGAGATCATTTCAGAGTGTATGGCAAAAACAACTCAAAAAGTGAATTTTTATGCGTTGTCGAAAAGATGGTGGTCAATTGACCTTATGGTTAACGAGAGTAGAATTTCTTAAGATCAGTAGCGGTTCATTATTCGCCCTCGAAGACAGTATTTCCGAAAAATTAGTCAACGTTTGGTTGTTTTATCTGTGCATCTGCATGCCGGATGTAAAAGTGATTTCACTGATTTTAAGTTCAGCTTATTTTCTTTACGATAAAGTCAGAATAAAGCAGTTAATTTACGAAAACTTTTCTGTTTATACGTTGAAAGCCCTTCCGGACTTGCAGTTCTGTTAGACCTTATGACGCCATCGTGAGAACTTTTAAAAAGCACCCTGTCTCGTCACTTGTGGAAATTAAGAACTCGTCGGAGTTGGAAACAAATAATACTTTCTGAAGTGGTTAGATTCCGAGAGAGTTTTTGTGCCCAGTCATCGTCATCCTACCGCCTTAAACGGCTGGGCAAGCCACACTGAACATCTTCTTTCTCACCATGTTGCAAGTTGAATTAGAAAGCATGAATATACAAGATGGACTACGAGTCGACCTACAAGAGTGGGAAAAGGAAAGAAAGCCGTAGTAGCCAAAACACGGAATACACAACCTAACTGTACAAACGCACATTGATCAATCATTCTAGTTCGACAAAAAGCGACAAAATAATCGCTACTGTTTACCTTTCGCTGCAATATCCTTGAGTTGTCTGCAACCAACTGGTTGAGGGGTCTTTTGGATCCGAAACACGGGGACATGAGGCACCTATTTCTCCTAAGTTCGCTGTACATTTTCTCAATCCCCGTCGCCATATCAACTAATGGCCCCCACGTGGCTTCTTCCATTCTAAAGAAAGAACGGAAAACAAGGCTCGATACGGTATAAGTGTGCTTTCCATGCGTAACATGAGCCCCAACCATCAAAGTCTACTCATCTGAATACGCTGTAATAGAATATCCTCGGAACTAGTACCTAGTACTCGGTTTTTGACCTTAGCATTGTTCACCCCCGTCACTCTATCCAATCTTAGCAATACTAAGCAAACACCGACCGTTGAAAGCCTCAAGACGACGATCATCTTCCGCACGCAGACTTCATATCTCGCAACTGTACAAAAGAACTGGGCTCTCCGCAGCACAGTACACACGACCTTTCAACTTCAGTGAAATATCAGGTCGGCGCCACAAGTGCTTCAGTCCAGTGTACACCGCTCGAGCTTTGGATATACGCATGCCTATCTATACTACCGCCATCATGCTATTGTCGAGGTAAGTGAAGGGGTCGACAATTGCTAGCGCCTCCCAATTGAGCATCAAGCTCGGAATCGTTGACATCCAGTTTTGCAGCATCACTTTACTCTTTGAATGCTCAAAGCGCGTGCCAAACGGAGCTACAGCTCTTGCAAGTCTATCTAGTGCAGGTTGCACATGTTCCGTACTTTCGGACAGACAGACAAGGTCGTCCGTGTAATCTACTTCACACAGCTTGTCATTATTTCCTTGTTCATCGTCCACATGAAGATTTCGCTAGGCGCTCTCCATCACCTCTCAAACATGAACGGAGAAACAGGACATCTTTATCGAACACAACTGTTCACTTCCTATGAACTGGATAGATTGCTGTAAACCCTTACACTGCCAGAAGTAATGGCATACTCTGATCTCAATAGATTCACGAACTTGTCTGATGTGCCTTTTTGGTGAACAGTCCTGGATAAGGTTGCTCTGCCAACTGAATCGAAAATGATGAATCGCTTGCACAGTAAGTGTCAAGTGTATCAAACAGTAAAAGAGGCTGTGATTTTCTCGAAATACCGGTGAATAGCTTGAAAATAGTTAAGGCTAAACTACCAGTTTAGATCTCGCTTCTTCGTAATTCACGGATGGTGCTTTTCTTTGTCGAAGCTACTAATGAAATTTCAACCTTCGTATAAGTAATCTCACGGCAAATAATTTACTAAATAACTCTCAGTAAGATTCAACACGTTTATTAGACCTTGTGACATGATAAAAATAAGTTTTTTGTGTGATGGTAGGGAGAAAAATATTTTGCGGTTTTCGAAAAACTGGACTTCCAACTCTCTCACGGTGGTTGTTCTACAAAAAGAGAGCAATTTATCATTTTTCCATGTATGATCAAACTCACCGAACCACGTGATCATTGTGGTACGGAGCAAAATCCGGAAAGTGTACATGTTCTGAGTCAGACACTAGGTTTGCGATGAGTCAGGGCTTTAGTTTCTTTTGAACACAAATTCGGCAACAAAGTTTCGTTTTTAACCAATTCAGGCAGGGAGTTCATAGATGAACAGTACCGGCTTTCAATAAATCTTGCTGAAGCATGAATCATAGTTCGACGGTAAACAGTCTTTTTTCGACCCTTTTGGGAACACAAGCTTACTCCAGTCAGGAAAATAGTTGGTTGGTAAAGAACGGGTTTCAAATCAGTTATAGATTGTCAGACTATAGATCTTGAGAAAACAAATAATATTTATCCTGCTTATATGAGCTGATTGACCAGCATCAACTATGGTTTAATGTCTAAGTGCACTGCAGTTTATCGATACTCAAGGTAAAATAACAGTGGATGGGTTTCCTATGATAGAGGTAAAGAAACTAGCATATCCGATGCATAAATTTGGTTTCATACAAAGAGCTGGTAAGTTACATTTTGAACCACCAGAAAATACAGTGGATCCATACTAAGACTAAGTGGTGGACAAATTAAACCCAATTAGGGACCTATCAGTCAAAGCTCTTGGTCACTTGAAAAGGGCACTGTGTTTAAAAGCCCAGTAGACTCTCGTATATTCGAACGATCTTTACTGTTCGCATTTACGTATTAGGCTAACAAAATATATGAAATGCAAATTCATTTTGAATAGCTTAGTTTTCACGACCTTCTGAATTAGTTCATAACAAAAAGTCGTTCTCACATTCAGTTTCATTTTGGGAACGGAGGATCTTTGTGTTGTAAAAGTTCCGGTTGGATAAAGAGAGTGGTACACATGACAATGAGTCATCTACACACCAATTTTATTTTTCTCGAGACTAACTTTCAATGAACGTCTTTTCGCTACTGTAATTCCCCAAGTAGTCATTCTGATGAATGGAAACACAATGCGATACTCCACTTACCAAAGAAAGATTTAATGTTCACCACCATGAATTCATCGTGGACCTTCGGCCCTTTAAGAAAGATCTTGTTGCATAAAACTGACATCAACCATGAAGCACGTGAATAAAAGTCCAGTTCGAAAATGAAAGAATTTGAAACTTGTATGATTGTTGATCCTCAGTCCGGCTTTTGCTGCCTTCATTAGGGTCGTAATTTTCTGTTGCTGTTTTAAATATTACCTTTGGTTTGATCATCAAACACAAAATAAAGCCCTGGAAGGAAAGGTCATGAGTTTGTTGAAACATATTCCTTTCAGGTAGTCTGTATTATCAACGCACTCAACTGAACATGTATTAAAAATACTGGTCCTTCCCACGCGTCAGCCTCCTTCTCAGGCCATAACCAACTCCCTTCCAGCACCCTATCAACGGTCGCTTTTTGGCCCTCCTACGCAAAGTCGTGTGTTATACCAATAACTTAAGGAACTGAACTTTTTATCTACTTTGAAGCTGGTTGGTCGGTCAGCCCACACGCGTGGGTGTTCTTGATTTAAATTAAGTGGTTATCACGAGCTTTTGGTTTAGCTTTTAAGCAAACAAAACTTTCGGTATAGTTCTGATTATTCCTGTACAAGTACTGGTATTATAAAGATAATACCACTGAACTGGAGTTTCACAAGAGCGGACTGGTAAATGTTAGGTGTAAATTATCAGTAGTAATACTGAGCTGATTTTGTGAGATATGATAAGCAGTGCATCTGAAACTACAAGTTGAACCTATGAAATAATGTGTAAACAGTTCCCGACACTGTTGATAATTCTTGAAAAGTAACTGAATATGCCTACATGATTAGGCTTTTTTGTCTAGGAGTTACTCATGCTATCTCGAAAAACTTTTGGGAGTTTACATTAGCTGTACTACTTACATTTTAACCCGGTTTATTGAGCTCTAGCCGACTAAAACTAGTACCTAATTTTAGTGCTTTTCTTGCTTAGCCATCGACAAATAATTTGAAAGTAAACTGAACCAAGATAACGTTCTACCTTCGATGGATCTTCAACCCTTAAAATTTTTAGAAGAAAAACTTTAAGATACTGTGCTACTACCCGTGGCCATTCATTTGACCAAGTTTGTATGATATTCATCACTCACTCAAACAAAGGCATTTCATTATCATCAGCAACTAGCTTTTCATATCTTGCATAAAGACAGACACGCATAACCGTTGACCTTTCCTCCTTCGTTCAAAAGAAAAATTGAGTTTGCAAACAGTATCGCTCACAATTCACCCCCATTATATCTGCCCCAAACGATATACTAGGTCCTCATACCCATCTGAATTGATATGGTTCTGCATGTCTAAGTTTCTGTAAATCAGTTATTCCTTGGTACTCCCACAGAGCTCTGATTTCCTTTGTACATGCTTTTCTTTATTTTAGTCGCATGCTTTGGATACAGGTGGTCAGGATAAAGAAGTTTACTAGCCCTAAGACAACCCAAAGCTACTCACAGGCCAAGGGCCGGTAGCACGGTTAACGCACCTCTCCTGAGGGTCTTTGGCGGGCAGAACGCAACAAGATGACGTGATATTTGTCACTGACTAGCCAAGTCTAATATAACCTAAAGCTGTCCATGAATATAGGTGGAGTTTAGCGCACCACAGAGCCTATCACACTAAACCTACAGCATCCTCGGGTACCGCATCGGTTCCTCTGCGACTTCTTTTCTGGTGGGCTCAATACCCGTATTTACTATTTATTACCAGGTTGGTGATCTTTCCACTCTCAGCAGCATGTGCACCAACCAGGCAGCATACTGCTCTGCTTTGTTGGTGAAATATTATATCACTATTAAGAAATGACGAAAGCCGGTCCATTATGAAATACTCACTTTTGTTCTCAGTGAATAATATCAAGATCGTCACTAAATGGTAAATTGTCCAAAGCATAAGTTATATCGTTTAAATTTCGGGAAAGCTCATCACCAAACTACATTTTTCTAATTATTTACACAATGTGTTCAATTTAGCAAAAGACATGCAAATCGTCACAAGCATCCTGTTGGTCTGTATTCTTCTGAAGCAATAACTCATACAGTGTGACACTGAGGTCTTTTGCTGCAGTGGATTATAAACTACTTTCCAGGGAGATCAAAGTTTTGCAATACCACCGTAAGGCATGGAGAAACAGAATGCAGCTAGTTCGACAGATTGATACCAATGGTTGGTTACTAAATTGATTGCCATTTGTGCGCTGTTTTTAAGGTATTTGATCCGTCAGCTTAGTCGTTCGGACCAAGAGAGTAGACTATCATTAGCGCGAATTCTGTCGCTCTCATTTTGTACTTCTTTCCGTTTTCTCTTAGGATTTATAAGTTTAAACAAACTTATATTCACCCCGCCGTACAAGTTCTGGGTAGAGATGCAAGCACAACGAATGGCCGCTAATCAGTAGACTAATACTATCAAAGTCATGTCATTTTATTTTTAAAAACTCTCTAACATGGACAGCTGCCAGTTATCTACATTCATTGCCCGGTGTAGGTTTTACTTCCACGGACTCTTCCTCGACGGTCAGAGTGAATCCAGTACATTATCTGATTCACTATGGGATTAAAAGGATTCGTAGCTACCATTACTTCTTTTGAATTTGGTTCCAGTTCACTGCAAAAATCTGTAACAAATTAAATGTACCAATTATTACTCTGTGATTTTTCTGCCCGTCAGTGAATCAGCCATAAGGAATTATGTTCTTCGCTAATTTTTATTCTCCATTTATTTTCTTGTTTGTCAAAGCGTAATGAAATTGGAGTGTCGCAGCCAGCCAGAGGCCATCAGTTAGGCAGTGTGACCGGCGGTGATGGTAGCCTTCGAATCCCCGGTCAGCACCGTCCAAAGTCCAACATGATAACCTTTTGACCACAGCTGTGTGAAATCAGATAAACTTGTGGTGGTTCCCCTCACTTACGTGGCCACTCTGGAGGTTATAGAATTTCTCAAGATGACTAGGTGTTTCATTCGGCTGAATCTCTCTGTTTTCTATTTTATTTTATCAAAGGGAATTGTATCTTTTTGCTCTTTGCTATACTGGGTTGTATTTTATTACAACGAAATGACAACCACTCTGTCAGTCCTGTTACTGCGATGCTATATCCATTTATGTGTCAGGAATTGATCTCCAGCCCCTGCATCATTCTTTCTGACTCGGCACTTCTTAGGTGATCCCCGGGAAATATAGGTTCCATTCTGTTTGACCTATGGCGGTCGAGTGGGTAAGAGCGTTTGCTTATTACCTCAGAGGTCCAAGGTTCGAATTCTCGCCGTCGTCGATTACTTCGGTGGTAGAGCAATCCACTGCCATCCGGATCATAACCACTCTTGATCTATTGGGATCTTAAGTGGTTCTTTGCCACCTCAAGTCTCAGGGTCTGGTTGCCGGTTATCCATAATAGTGCAGCGGGCTTTTGTGGCTATGGGATAAATGCCCCTTCCATTGCACGCATGCCCAAGCATGCAATAAAAAATGCTCCAGCACAGGCGTGCAGCAGCACGAAATTGAGAAACGAAATCAGTAATTCACCATTCCAAACAGAATTCCAAGGTAAAAAAGAAAACTCCGGTGGGTAAAATAGTCTGTTCATAGCTTACAAACCGTGAAATATCAGTCTAGCGTATTTAATAAGACGAGGGAGAAAATTTCATAGGGATGACTACAAAATAAGTTATCGATCAGTGCAATCGTGTTTCAGAGCAAGAAAAATTCTCAGAAGCTTCGGATTAGTTGAGAGAAAATATGGTTTAGTTAATTATCGAACTAATCGAGACATCTGAGAAATTCCGAGCTGTTGAGGAAGTGGAGAACAGGAATTAAACAGTCCTTTATTTTACTGTTTCAAACATTGCTGAATAGCATATGACTCTTAGGTAAAATAGAACGCGTATATATATGAACTGAGTGGTGTGTAGTTCACACAAAATCAGTCAGGTCAGATTGTGCTTGGTCGAGTGAGTAATTAAGGGCTTTTGGCGGAAGGTTACCACTGTGACTAATGAGCGGTGGTAATGATGGCTTGGTTTGCAACAGACTTAGCAAAAAATCTAATCCGTCATTCTCGAGTGCTTCTCCGTCACAAAATTCTGTTGCTATCAGGATTGTCGCAAAGACTACGTCACTAGTGATGAATCCCTTTGGACTGCTGACTTCTGGGGGCTTTCATAATTACGATCTTATCACTGTTGCATTGTGGAGATATTCTACAGCATTTTCATTCACAACGAGATTTAGACATCAGTCTGACGGTCCTTCTGTGAAATCTGATCTATCGACCCCGTAGGTCAACTGGCAGAAGATAACGGTACCGAAGCTTGAGTGACGTTTATGCACGAATTCTAATCACACCAAAAGCCGACGACCATCTGTTATCATATGGGGATAGTAGTCTTTGCCTACTTTTAGACTAACGAAATTTCCTCAAATATTTTCTGTCATAATAAAGCACTTCAATTAGTATTTTATATTATCTAAGTGGTTACTCACCAGTTTCTGATGGTTCCGTAAAGCAGCATCTAGCCTGCGGACCACGCATAAACAGTGACTTATTTTGGGTGTATTAGTCGGATGAGACTAATTTTGTCATCCTACTGAACGAAGCAAATTTTGCTGAGCAGGGATTCAGCCCCCGGACCAGGGCAAACGGAACAAAATACTGATCAGGCAAATGAATAACAAAATTGAATGCGGCTGTTGCGCTTTCCAGTTCTGGTAGGATTGGATCAATTTCAGTTGTCTTCTACTTTGTGTTTCCATTCCCACAGACCCCTAACTTTCATCTAACTATCGGTAATGACAGTAAATACCAAAATATTTTATTCACCTTTGGTAATGGTTCATAATTAAAACTCAGTGTCGTAATATGCACCACAAACTGAAATATGGAGGAGATTTTCCGTACCACACGCCTGTATTTTTGGGAAAAAAAATCCTGAACTATTTCCACCATCACTCAGCTATTGGATGCTAATGAAAATCTAGAGCTCAGCTACAACCGCCATCTGTATTCACAGTTACTACACATTTTCAATACAGTTCAACAAATTCCAACACTTGAAATTGCAAACCATCTTTGTTAAACCTGGTGTTTATTCATGCCGATCCTTGGATATCGATATCTCATTATGTTCCATTACATCTCTCCACAAATCATTCAGTTCATTTTCTTTTCTCACGCAACCCATCTGATGGGACTCAAACGAATTGGAGATTCATCCATTCCTGTTTTGAACGACGTGAACAGGCATGATTTACCGTAAACAATTTATAACACTTGACTGTTGATGAAAACAGTGTAGGTTTCCCCTGATAGCGAATAAATATTTATTGCTTGAGGTTGACGTGATTCATCATATCAACTCGATGGTACTACCGTTTCAGCGACAAAACGTGACGGGGAATCTCGTCGTCCGCATCTGTAATTGTTAATCTCGAAAAGAGGACAGGACGGGGTGAGAAAGTTTTCAACGGGTCAGCTTCACTTGATTACAAGTATGAATATGATTCCGATTAAATCTCTCATTCCGGTACCAGTTTTGTGTGTGTGTGTGTGTGTGTGTGTGTGTGTGTGTGTGTGTGTGACCCCTATGAGTTAAAACAGGCAAATCTGTAAAGACCCACAATGGTTGTTTTACATATGATTCTCAGGGCAGATATCACAACATCGGGTTAGGTTTGCTTTCCGCTATGCGAAACCAAAATCTCATGGGGAAGAGTGAACAATATATTGACAGTCAAATGGCTAGCAAGTAAAACTCGTCATACTGAATCCCGAAAGGAAGCTAAACACTACGTGGGTTTGATTACTATTCGAACTCTTTCGTCTCTCAGTCCTAATTGAACGGCTTCCCAAGACCTACCGCAGTGCGCAAAATATTTAATACCTCGGTCCCCACTTAAAAGTATTTAATTCGTACCAGTTATGTAAGCCGCTGAACCTAAGTGATTTTATTTGTCGGTAGGTGACACTGAAGTGAATAAACATCAAGTTTCACCTTAAAAATAAGATGCTGACCAATGCTCTTCCCTTACGCAAGTCACAAAAATTCGTCTAATCCGATGAAACTGCTTACAAATCAAACGCGATTAACTTCATTCATAGGATGACTGATTATCCCGCTCATTTGGGATTAATTATTTTTGCATGCTGCGAGTGTTCTGTCACATACGCATCCAATTTCCATAGGTGGGCTGTTGAGTGCAGACAATGAAGCGTCCTTTTGTGACCGTCTGCATGATTTACTACCAGATCGACAGGTTCAGCGAAAGAATGGTAGGTTCAGTATAGAGTGAATATTTGTTTGATTTATGGATTTGCTGACCAATCGTTTACTTATTTGATTGATTGATTGACCTATCAATCGATCTGTTGAGTGGTTCAGTCAACCAGCTGTTTATTGGCGAAAAGATGAACCTCTGATAAATGGGTATAAATAAGCTGTCGTATTACTGAAAAGCTCTAGACAGATACTCGAACCGGCGCAGTCCATCCAACCTCTAGAGATTTAGTAAATTTGAAATCTGATAAAACAACAAAGTTTGTCTTCAGTACTTCTCAGCAATAACCGCACACTTCAACTCTACATAAAGTCCCTAAAGTAGTCACTCATAGACAGACGTGGTACCACACTGCTTTCTTTAAATCCCAAGAACACAACTGGGCGTTTTCCAAATGGGCTTGCACTAGACACATAGGGGCCCTTTGCACTATCAGAACCGAAGCAAAATTGTGACCATGAGGATTGGAGTAGATGATCAAAGAAATTCCATAACAGCTCAGTCGCACTCAAGATTCAGCCGACAACTGAGTGACCACTGGTAGCCATCAAATTCGACTAGTGGTATCGGGGGATTCGAAGTTCTTTCCTCACTCTTGGTAGTTTAAAACCGGAGTCTCACTATTAGTGCCCGTCTGGCAAACAGTTCTGTACCAGCTCCGTTCCATATAGGAAACTAACGAATTAGGTCTGAATCTCCGAACTAATGGACTGCTGGGTATTCTCAACAATGAAAAGCATTGAGATAGATAAAAAGGTTGTCCACAGCCGCAAGACTTTCGGACTGTCTCCGTACCCCTGGGGAAAGGGGGACATGCTTGTTTAGATTTCACCATGATATCCTTTGTTTTACCAGTGTTCAACTCATCTGCGTTTGACAAAATGTTTTAGTGTCACAGCAGGAGAGATTTCGATACGGTTTCACTTTTTGGCAGAGGTAATTAAACATAGCTTTGCGAATGACCGTCTGATAAACCATACTTTAGTAGGCTGATTAGCACCAGACTCGTGATGAGTTATATGACATAATTATCGAGCCACTAACTTATTAGCAATCTCTAAGGTGTGAGAATCTTGCATATTATTTGAAGCTGACGGCATATAGATTCAATCAGAAAGCAGACCAGTTTCTCGGACTTTGGTTCACTCCTTTTGTTCCGCGTTTTCTTCCTTTTCACTGTAATTGCACTTTAGAAATTATGCCTCCTGTAGACAACTACATTTCTGGTTCTCAAGTCCACACAGAATTGCTCAGTACTTTTCCCGAGATGAGACTGGTCATACTCAGAGTTTCTATTAAAGATTTGGAGCTAGCCATATGATGGTTAATCCAAATTTTACCCTAGAACCAATGTAAGTTGACCTTTCGGCTGTTTCTTTAGCCGTTTTCCGTATTCCTCCTACTCACATTACCCAAACTTTAGTTATTTCAGACGATAATTCCCACAACCTTGTCAGTGACACTGGTAAAATCTAATGTTGTCTAGAAACTTTTTCTCCATATTCTGACATTCGGCCCACTGTTGTTACGATCAGATTTATCATTGTTCCTTCTTTACCTATTTAAGGTTCCTGTGTGATTCTGATTCAGGTTTTAAACTCTTCACACATTCAGTGTGAGTTTTTAATCCCCGATTCTGGTCCGTCTGTCCTATACCAAAATACTCTTTGTCACTTATATGCCAATATTTCGACGTTTACCACTTACCACGATATTTCTCACCTTCAGACCTGCCAGTGATGCCTACATGAGGAAAGTTCAAAACCCAAAAATGGCTTCCGTGATCAGGTTCATGAGAACCGTGGCAGCTTATGCAACCCCATTACCGCGGTCCCTTTACGGGGAAATATTAGGTGCTGTAATTGTTGACCCCTATTCCCACTGGCCAGATGTCTTTGCGACACCCTTAGCCAGAGCTTGGTTCACAAAGACTCCTTTTCGCAAGAAGGAGTATTTCTAGCTCTTGTTACAAACAGCGGCACCCATTTCTCTGCTAAGTGCTTTGATGATTGATTGAAAGGACCCATTTGTCGTCGTTTTTCACTGCTCTCCTTTATCTTCATTTTCACGGACTTGTTCAGATCTTTGTTTGTACTCTTAAGATAGCTACATAGTCAATTACTCCCGTTTATTGGTTGGACTTGATCGAGCTGTTGATCGTTATTTATTGATGAAACACCAAAATGCTTTTCATATTACCACTGGTAGAAGTCCAGGGCTATTGTTCAAATCTTTTTGTTTGAGAACCAATTTTGAATGTGTTTCTTCTGTAGACAGTCGCATAATTCTTCCAAGAAAGGATAGCCAAATTGGGATCATTTTTTCGTTGTTATGAGTAATCAAGTCACCAAAGTCTAACTCATCAAGTACAGTTCCATACAGGAAGCCACTCTGATAGATGTTCCATCACGGTTCCGCCGACTTATGCCCCTATTTTGGATGCTGACCTTCAATCCGGTTCCAGCAAAGTAACTGTCAGAAGACCAGAAAGAATACGAGCAACGCCTGCTAGGGGTTACTAGCATCTGTGGCTTTGTTCAATGGTATTGATGACTGAAAATGCATGTGAAACCCGACTTTTCCTCTGTATTCACTGACCACCTACTTTTGCGCAGTACACAAAAGTCTACGGTACTTCGTGGGTCATATTTGTGTTCTGTTTCTGTGATAACCAAAAGCGGTCCCAGGGAGTACCGCACCGTACCATACAATGACATGTTATTTTACTTTTGATTATCTTTGTAATCATCAGTGTATTAGTGAGCCATAATGAATAATATTCCAAACATTTCAACACGAGTTATTCTCATATTCTGGCGAATTATAATGTCTTCGGTAACACGTATAAGACAGCAGTGCGCTAGGAATGATTGGAAATATGACATTTGCACTAAAAATTACTGAACTTAGAGAAGATTTGGACGCGTTTACTAATAACCGTTTGTCAAAATACTTTGCCGTTTTAGACTTAGACAAGGCTTCTTGTTTAGGTAGTGGTATCGTCTTTTGAGGGTGTGAATTCATCTATCCAGCGATAATTGCAGTAAAGCTTATCGGTTGCTGAAGAATGTTTCTTTATACAAAACTTCTGCCTTCGACTAAAGAAACTTCAATTAAGTATTCTGTAGGCGTTTGTATTCATGAAAGCGAGATACAAACCAATGGACATGGTAATTCACCTTGCAAACGTTGACGAGTAAAGTAGTATATGTACGCAAAATACGCATCACTTTTTCGCAATCGCCAAATTGTTTGACTGGTTACAAACGCGTTCCGTATCTCATCCACCCTACGGCCACTCAGATTGATCAATCAGTAATACTTGGTTACGGCTGCTCGTTGAATGCGCATCGTCCGGTTTCCTGGGCCCTGAACAATGAACGTTGTAGTGCCAAAGGAAGTAGAGTTAATTAAAAGACAGATTTACACTGTTTCTTCCCTGCCCACCGTATATTTTGCATAAGTCTAGGCCCAGATACTACCCGCTACGCTGTTTCTGTTTCCTAAAGTCTATCGAAGTCTGTTTTATGAGAGCTTTATAGTTCCCTGTGGTTCGAAGTAATTAGTTAATGTGCTGGAAATAGACTTTGTTTGAATAAATCAATTGTCGAAAGTCAATTCTTCGAGAAAAGCAGTGAGTATATTATTGCAGCCAGCAACAAGGAAATCCCGATTATTTTTTATAATTTGGTGGTTTATAAAGCCTTTTACACCAGTCCAGTTGCCTGGTTTATAATGTACCAAACAAAACCCTCTCTCACCAACCAGGAAACGCTATCGATGTGGTGGCACAAAAACATATCCAACACATTCTTCTTCTCTTGTGATGCTTATATTTGCCTACGGGCTGGCATCTTTGCCCACTTCGAGTTCTAGACAGGTGACTGCTCCTGTCCTACGGATAAATGTATAGTGTTATCTGAATCAGTCTCTTCATCATCATTTTTGGTTTCCTCGTCTTTTTTGTTATCACCTCCATTGGTTTCCTTATGTACTTTATCACCTTCGGATTTCCTCAGGGGAACCCTATTCCTTCTTATCCGACCACCTCCAGAGGGTATTAGGTATGATTTCTTTGTTTCACGCGCTAGTACTTCTGTTTTTGTCAAAGATTTTTCTGTCTGTCCAATGGGATGAATTCGGACTGTGTCACCTGGCTTGAGCGGAAGCAATGGTTTGCTGCCGCGATCGTAGAATCTGTTTTGCATCGCCGTTTGCTTCTCAGTTTCAATTCGACTACAGAAGTCTCTACGACCTCTGGGTCCAGTAAACCAGCACAAACGGATAGGATTATGCGTCCGTCTTCAAACACGGGTGTTTCGTCGGGCTTGTTTCCGCTGTTGCAGAAGGCATATTTCGAAACTCAAGCAGAGCGACGAACAGATCGCTGCCCTCAGACATGCACTTCTTGAGTATCTTCCTTTTCTGTTTTATGGCGCTCTCTGCTTTACCGTTGGACTGACTGCGGTAAGGACTGGTGACGTGATGACTGAAATGCTAGCTCTCCGAAAAATGCTGGAATTCCGTGCTGCGAAACTGAGGACCAACATCAGAAGTCACTAGAATCGGGATTTCATTTTGTGCAAGGTTGGCTCTTAGTTTGTTGATAATTTCTGCAGTTATTTCTGTTCTCAGAAGGTCGATTTTAAAGAAATCACTTTAGCTATTAACGGTCACTAGGTAACTTTCCTTTTTATGGTGAAATATATCCAAAGCCTCAATTTGTCAAGGCGAATCAGGTACTGGGCGTATCTCCATCGGTTCTCTCGCTTATAGTTGATCAAGTTGTCTGTATCGTTCGCAGTTTGTTACCATCCGTTTAACCTGTCTGCCATATCTGGCCAATAGTATGTTTCTCTGGCTCGGATGATTTATCCTTTGATGCCTGTATGTGAACGGTGCGACCGGAGCACAGAATCCTTTCGAAAAGCTCGTGGTGCCACCAAAACTAACCTCGAAAAACCGGTTCATCCTCTGTTGTTAGCTCATCAAGAAATTTAAAGTAAGGTAACACTTCTGTCAATAAGGTTATTTTATCTTTCGGCCAACCGCGAGTGATAAGTTCCTTCAAGGATGGTAGAAAAGGATCTGCCATCGCGAATTTCTGGGTTTAGGATAGTTCAGATCCAGTAACCGCCAATGCAACTTTCACTCTTTCATTTTTACCATTATTTTCCGTATTCTGTAATGTGGCCCGTGAGAGAGTAACAGATACAAACATCTGCTTTCCTTAGTGATAATGAAGTTCGCAGTTATAATTTTGGAGACGTAATAACATCGACTGAAGTCTTCTTGGCGTTCGGTGAAGCGACTTATTCACGATCGTGATGAATGCTTTTGATCTGAATATATGCGTAAGTCGCCCGAAAGTGTAATGGTTGAACTTCTCCACAGCGTACACGATTGCCACTATTTATTTTTTGATTTGAGCTTATTTATGTTTGCAAATTGGCAACGTCCTACTACGATAATCAAGCGGGTGCCCATTTTGTAACAGAACAGTTCCTAAACCATGTTGACTGCTATCACATTGTAAGCATAGAGGTAAGGTGTGACCAAAATATGCTAGGACTGGGGCCTTCCCGATAAGCTGCTTTATGTGATTAAACTTTAACTCCCGTTCATCTGTTTGCACCCACTTTTCTCCCTTATGAGTGGATCGATCTCATCAATTCCGCTAACTCTGGTAAGAATCTGCTCAGGTAGTTGACCATCCCGTTAAAACGTGGGACTTCTTTCGTATCTTTTGGCCCTGGCATGTCTATAATCGCGCATTACCTTTGCCGGATCTGGTTTGATCTCTGTGCTTGTGATAATCTGGCTGTGGAGCTTGACTGCTGTTTGACAAAATGTCAACTTATCTCGCTTTAGTTTGATTCCTTCACAGATACATCGTTGCAGAAAAGAATCGAAACTCCTTTGGGTTTCCTGATATTTTTGCAGAAAATTAGAATATCCTCTTCTACACAGAGTACTCCAGGTAAGTCGTCCACTGCTTGGAGAATCCTCTTCTGGAATGTTTCGCTCAATATCTTCAGACCGAAAGGTAGTCCCCTCCAACGGTATCGGCCATACGGTGTTCCAAGATTGGTCGAAATACTTGAGGCTTCATTCACCTCTAAATGCCAAAAGGCTGAAGCCAGACCAACTTTCTTATAGCAACTCGCATTTGAAGACGCAGGAAAAATATCGTCAAAAACAGGTAACGAAAACTGCTCTTGCCTGGGAGCTCTGTTTAATGGTTTGAGAACTATTCTAATCGGAAGTTCGCGGGATGCTTTCGTCAAGAACACGATTTGACTCACCCAATCTGTCGGTTCATCAACTTCAACCAGGATCTTTTTCGATATGAGAATTTCCCTCTCACACTCAAATCGTTCTCTAACTGCCTATGGCAGTGCCACAGGTCTTACGGATTCATATACGTTTAATGTAGCCAATCCCTTAAGTTTTCCCAATTTCTCATCGAAAACAAAAGCATATTTTTTTCGACATTATCAGATAGATGGTGAATGAATGAATCACAGAGGAATGACCCCGAACCTAGACATTCGGTAGATTCACATCCGAGGATGTGGACAACACATTCGACCAAGTACCAATACGTAAGAACAGACATGATATTCCATCTAACAACCAAAAGATGTTCCAACTCATTTAGCATCTGGTTAGGTGCTGATTCTTTAGTGGGCTAGTTCGAATCTCAATTCAGCATCGTATTTGGATTTGCAGTCACTGGCTTACTCGTGGAAACTGGTGTTCACTTGATATGGCTCTGATTTACACCAAGAAATGCCACGTTACTTATTTTTTATTGTCGGTCAGGTTTGCTTATTCGTTTCTCTATCATCTAATTTACACGAACATTCCTCTAGCGGACTTCATTATTCTGCCTGTGGTATCTGTTTTACTTTGTCTAGTAACAATCTTTTTAGTAGTGAGTTGGGAAGTTCGACTCCCCCAGGGGCGTGTTCGGAATCTCGATTACACTGTGTATGGCACATACGCTGGTATTCACAGAAAATAATAAAAAATCATTAGCAACGTGAATGGAAGAAAGGTGGTGCTAGTTAATGTAAGATATCAAAAAGACTTCTTTGTAAACTCAAAATATCGAAAATGGACAATGTCATAATTAGAAATTGGACACATATAAGAAGATCTGATAAGTAGCAGAGTGGTTCATCGTAATAAAGTCCACGTGAGATGCATTGAATGGTATTACAGAAAAGCAGGAAATTTCAAGAAGCGTAAACCTGCGAATCTGGCAGTGCTCAGTATCGCTAGACCTCAAGCATGCTAGCATCAGGATAACACGACTTTAATGGGTTTATCAGGCAGGTGGGAAAGCAGTACTGAATGCGACAGAACCAAGCCAATGATGGGTTTTAGTGTCTGACTATTGCATACCGTTTATATATTTATATAGCTACCTGGAGATGACTGAATTTGGAAGTCTAAATTCGTGGCCAAAACTAATAATAATGAACAACTACTTGGTGCCCAGCTGTAGGCAGTTTGTACATTGCACAATACATCAGGGCTGCTCATTCTTTATCTATTTATTGTAAGGACGTTTGCATTCCGCCAACTGAAAACATATTTCTGACGGCTCTGCTAGCGGACTGTTGAATTTTAAGGTGCATTTGCCGGTATCGTTTCCGGGGTCGCTCCCAAACGCAAAAGAGATCAGCTTGGTTACACTACAAATCATTCTCCAAATATTCAACTGACTTTTGCTGTCTTGCGGCAAAAGTCAAAACTTGTCCATGTTCCTCATTCTGCTCCCTGGTCATATAGATGTTGATGTCTGTTGCACATCGAGCTTTCCCATTTTAATTGCGAGGAATGAATAACTACTCATAAAAGAGTCGAAATGAACACATCAAGCAAGAGAAGAAAGTAATGTGCCTTTAGGCCCGCAAAACCCAGGCGTGAATTAGAGAGTATACAGGAAATCGCGAATTCCACCATAATCTCTCACCAGTGAGAACTGATTTAGTAATTCCACATGCACTATCCAGGTGTGGCAACAGAGGTGGGGCGTAAACGAGATATCAAATTGTTCAGAATAAAGAGACAAAAAAAATCTACGAATAACTTTGGGTAAATCCGATTTGTAAAGTTTAGTAAACCTTACCATGCTGTTTCGTTACCATGCGCGTTCACCAGTCCTTCCCAATACGCATGGACTACCCGTCCATTGCAGCTGCACTCTGCAGTAGGCCATCAATAGCACCAGGGCAATGCTTGCCACAACCCATGAGAGGGAGAACACTACAGGTACGGACAGAATGGTTAATGTATATTGGAAAAGCGTGCGTGTAGAAAGCATTGGCAACAGTCAAGTGGCCACCTCGGTTAGTGGCGTGAGCTCAGATAAACAATGATGTGTATGAACAAATAAGCAAGGTGGAATGTTACTACAGAGGCTTCCTCCTAGAAGTTCGACGGAGTTGGACTTCGATGGTGGATGTGGACCAGTTGTGTTGGTATCCTAGCGACTCCGTGTACGTCGCTCCTCGCGTTCATGACATGACGTCAGGTGACTGATGGTGAAGGTTTTACACCTGCGGCTACAGCATTCATCCAACAATGTGTCCACCAGCCGTCTCCAGAGCCACTCTGACCGATCATCTTGTTATCCAGTGAGTCGTTATCCTCCTGAACGTACCAGAAGTCAGCGAGGAAACGGTTGCGTTCAGTGAGACTGTGAATCTACCTGAAGAGGAGCCAAAAAGGAAAGAAATTCAGCCTGAGTTGCCAACAGATGTTTGACAAGGTTAAAACACGGAAAATACGCTCGAATCTGTCGTTGGTTATAGAAAAGTAGACAAAAAGATAGATACTGGCGGGAGGGGTTTGTTCAGGCTTATTCGCGGGCGATGAGTGCTAGTAGTGGCGTTAAGCGCATTGAAACACTTGATGGAATTCCCTTGATATCACGCTCGTTCTTTGAACATGTACCTTTACGTCGAAGTCGACGCCGGGCGAAGGTGACAGACTTAATTGCTGTACTCGTGATAAAGCCTCGCGACGAGATAATGTTCCCAGAGACTTAATGCATAGTCACAGTGAACTGAGACAAAGTATGAACGGCGAATCTCGAGAGTTTAGTGTCGATCGCAAGCGGACTGAAGTGCGCACCAAAAGCTTGTGATCTGTTGACACAGTGAACGAACACATTTGACTGCGTGTTGCAAATGACAGAAGTCTAAGCACATAAGCCACGTTTTCTATCAAACTTGTTGCACCGGAATTCGCAGATGGTAGGCAGTTATAAGAGAAAACCATCGAAAGCCGATCATCAGTCACCCGACGTCATGCCATGAACGCGAGGAGCGACGTACACGGAGTCGCTAGGATACCAACACAACTGGTCCACATCCACCATCGAAGTCCAACTCCGTCGAACTTCTAGGAGGAAGCCTCTGTAGTAACATTCCACCTTGCTTATTTGTTCATACACATCATTGTTTATCTGAGCTCACGCCACTAACCGAGGTGGCCACTTGACTGTTGCCAATGCTTTCTACACGCACGCTTTTCCAATATACATTAACCATTCTGTCCGTACCTGTAGTGTTCTCCCTCTCATGGGTTGTGGCAAGCATTGCCCTGGTGCTATTGATGGCCTACTGCAGAGTGCAGCTGCAATGGACGGGTAGTCCATGCGTATTGGGAAGGACTGGTGAACGCGCATGGTAACGAAACAGCATGGTAAGGTTTACTAAACTTTACAAATCGGATTTACCCAAAGTTATTCGTAGATTTTTTTTGTCTCTTTATTCTGAACAATTTGATATCTCGTTTACGCCCCACCTCTGTTGCCACACCTGGATAGTGCATGTGGAATTACTAAATCAGTTCTCACTGGTGAGAGATTATGGTGGAATTCGCGATTTCCTGTATACTCTCTAATTCACGCCTGGGTTTTGCGGGCCTAAAGGCACATTACTTTCTTCTCTTGCTTGATGTGTTCATTTCGACTCTTTTATGAGTAGTTATTCATTCCTCGCAATTAAAATGGGAAAGCTCGATGTGCAACAGACATCAACATCTATATGACCAGGGAGCAGAATGAAGAACATGAACAGAGATGAACCGGTTCTCGAAGTGATGAACGAGTGCCCCATGGAGGTTGGGGGCCTCGTACGCCTACTGAAATAAGAACTATGAAACAGTATGCATGAGATATATTTTCAATTGCCAAGCGAAATTTATTCGGCGATTTTATGCATTTTGTCTCGTGAACATCCCTAAGCTGGCATATTTTTCGTCGACAATACTGACAGTATATTCGGTTTCATTTTCCTGTGGCACTCGCACTGATACCATATGAAGACAATGGTAAAATTTCCACCTAAACGGTTTAAAAGAGGCTTATAATTGAGAACCTCATTATGAAGCTCTCGGGGCTTTAGATGGAAAAGGTTGGTCCGCAGTATACAGAGTATTCCTTCTCTCATCATTTATATAAACTCGGATGTTGGAATATTCTGTTTTGTATCACCCAAGTAGCGCGTCACCCCACACTGTTGGGCACTACCCCGCGGAGCTTTGGAGTGGCGCACTGTGATTACACTTTTCAAAGTAAATGGCATAGATCTTCCTTAATTGAGGGGCACAATTACCACGTATAACAGTAGTGCATATTGGTGTTAAAAATTTGTGGGACATTTTGTACACCTCTTCTGTTACTGCTTGCACTGTTGACTAGGAGGCTCCGTTTGGTTTTCCTTTCTGTTTGGTGGCAGGTGAGTGTTTTCGGCAATGCTTAGTTACGGTTAACATTAAAAAGGCGCACAATTCAAAAATAAGTGTCCTCTGGACTATGTTCTTATTGTTTGATCGTCCAATAACAGTTGCGTGAGGATTAATGGGTCGAAACTTTCCGTATATCATGAAAGTAGAGTTTTCTTCCATTGTTATCGGTAGAATGTTAAACGGTAGTTCCTGAGAATCAGGTAGGATTACTAAAATGGTTGCCTGTTGCAATCTATTCTGTCCATCGAATTTCATTCCTATAGGACGCATTTTGTTATGCCAAAATAGGGTAAGTGACAGAGGCGTGGAAGGAAAAAGGTGGAACTTGATGCGATGCAGTGTCCCATTTTTCACGATGGCAGTTTGTGGAAGCACGGAACCTTTTGTTCCAAGGAAAGAATCCGGAGTATGCTATTATAACGGATTTATATATTTGGGAGGGTTGCAGGGGGACCTGGCAAGCGGAGACACATTTACCAATGCTTGCGCATCCATGGCGATCGTTGCACCAGATATGCTGGCATCGTTTCTATGTAGCGTCATTTTTTACGCAGCGGAATTAGTACAAATGGGAAGAAATATCTCCACAAAATCAAACATGAATGTGGTGAACCAATTCTCCATGGCACACATAGAAGCGACATGCATTTCTGTTAGCGAAAGTTTGCGCTGTGTCTCCCACGTGATCCATGGACTATTTTTCGTACACTACATTCGTGTTAAAAGATTCAACTGGACAGTGGAGTATATACTCACATGGGATCGACAGACCGAATGAATTTGGGCTTGATCGAAGTGGATGTTCTTCCAAATCCTGTCAGTCTGCACCTGATTATAGACGGTTTGTTGTTTTATCGGGCATCTCCGATTCGGATGTGGCCCATTTTTGTAAGGAAAGTGTGACCAGTGTGCCCAAATCTCATGACAGTTGGGTTTTATTGTGGCATGAAAGGACTGTGTCCAGTAGATGATTATTTGGGTCACAAAACGAAAAAACTGAATGAACTGTTACAAAATGACCTGAGCCATCGTACTTCTCACGTACAATGTTGTATGAAGGTAATTATCTGTGGTATACCTGCAAGGACCTTTGTTTGTCAGGCCAAAAGCCCCGCTAGTTATTTCGGCTGTAATGGATGCAGCCAACGATTTTGGAGAAAGCCGTCTATGTTCCATCGCAAGACCATTGTAGCATTGCTGTGGAATTTGTGCTTTCAGTTCTTCGAACACCATGCTGCACATCACATCAACTCCATTTCCGGCAAGCAAATCTCAAGAAACTCATTCGTTTGTTTAGTTCCTCCGAATATTATCGCGTTACCTGATTAGGCTGGTTTATTCCTGTTTAGTGTCTGGTTCCGCTAGAGGAGGAGAGCCAACCATATCAGTGGGAGACACTCCATTAATCTGCTGCTATTGTTGGCTCGGTAGGGGTATGTTGAGCGGTTACAGAGTAAACAGAATAGGACCACTCACCTCCGTTTCTCGCCGCTCATTGGTTAGCGGCGTAGAAAGTGCGCTAACTTATCTACGTGCTTGTTTCAAGGTCATATCATGCTGATTGGCCAGTTAAATGTTGGCGGAAAGTTGGTGTGCCGTAAACAATTTGTTTACATACTACCAACATTCGAATGCTCAAAAATGTCAATGAACTGTTAGTTTTTACTCAGTTTGTGCTAGAAAGGTTTAAAGACTGTGGGCAACCGTAATCATCAAATTTCATGAACAAATTATCAACAGTATCGTTGGAGCTTCTGCGACGAGAGAGGATTCGGTTGCTAGAATTGTGAAAGATTTGCATGAAGTTATTCGTGAACTACTGGTATATATACATCCATATATAAATATACTTACGGTGTACTATGTGCGCTACCGTTTGGACAAGGTCGAAAATGAGCTAGACGAATTAACTCTCGCTTTGGGTGCCATGCAGGCATCAGCTGTGCCGTCAAAGGCGAAAAGAGCGGGGACTTGTGGGAATTTCAGAAACTGCAGGGGCTCTAAGCTCACCCGATGTTTGCGCCAGCACTTTCAGGGGGAAAACTTAAGCAGTTCACTGAAGCTGACTTTGCTGAAACCGTCTGTAGCATGCATTTTACATCCATCGGCGGCGACACTGCACTGTATGTTGTTGGATAAGAAGGTCTCAAGGAGAGGCCGATAACTACGTAATTTGATAGCCGCCCTTAAGGGTTGGTTTTTCAAGTGCACTGTCATACAAAATGCCAGAGGCTATTAAAGGAAAGGAACGGTTCTCTAATGATCCTACGTCTGTTACTGACAGACAGAAAGCTCCGGTTCATCAGCGCACGGGATCGAGGCGAAGAAAGACGGAAAAGAAGGTATGCCGTTTTCCGGTGCAGATCTGTACAAATTTTATTCTCCGGAAATTTCTTCGTTTATAAGTGAAGCAGTTAGATTTTACACCGATTTATATGCTTATTTGTCACCCGGTTTTGCGACTGTAATTAGGCATTTGAGCGAGTCGGAATTCTCTTTAGTATCTGTTAATATTTTTTGATATGAATTTATATTGGTTTTATATCTGGTACAGAGCTATTATCCCTTCGATTTCTAATACTTAAAGCTGCTAATATAGCCTCATTTATTTCATATGGCAATGACGTGACTAATAGAAATACCTTCCTATACATTAATTTCACAGACCCCTTGAACAACATGGAGATGAACCAGGAACCACCTCGCCTGATAAGAAATGGAACAGCAGCATTTCTGTACTTATATTGAACAATTTTTTAATTGCTTGAGCTAAGTTTTTATGAAATTTGAAATTTTGCTCATATATAGTGGCAACCGAGTGGTTAAGCTCGAAAGGATGAAGAATATTATAACGGTACATTAAGCGGTTGAGCGAAATGGCACTCATTAGCGAGAAGAAAGTAATCACTTTCAGCAATTTCCTCGGTGCTTAGAGCACAGCCAACCCTAGCCCAGTTAAGCTTTGGTAGCTCCGTCCAAAGCATTTCAGTGAAGCTACCCAAAGTCACAATGGGCTAGACCAAGTTTGCCCTACTTCAGCCAAATTGAGCAAACTCCGATCAGTTTTAGCAATTTCCCGAACCTTCCTGTCCCAACGGCTGGCCTCACGAATTCAGTCGACATGAGAGGAGACTGGCAGAATTTGAGGAGGTGGGTTGTTGGTCTAGCTGAAATGGCATATCTGGGGAGGTTAGTTAGCTAGACTCGAACCAGTGAGTCGGTTATGCGTCACGATTCCATAGCGACAGGAGCGAGAGCTGGCCATGAGCCATAGCCGGAAAACATCGGGTTCACTTAAACAAACTCCAATCAAACGATCAGTCGTTTATTTATGGTGAACGTAACTTATAATTGGAATGCGTATGAAGTCATCGATTAGTCTTAACCGATAGGTGACGTGTGTTACAGAGTTACTAAAGAAAATCACCCAAGCAATTTCAGCTTTCGGAAAAGAAACTGCTTGTTACTTAATTACGCTGGTGGATAATTTGTGCCTGATTCTGAGGAGCTTCTGAAATCAGGTATCCCAGTGATCCTAGTCACGGCGAGGCCGCAAATGCTATTGGCAACTGATTACCTGATGTTGAATCTAGATGTGCCCATGGGAGCATCTGAATTCCAAGTGCGATCAAGACTCACTGGCTGGAATAAATGGTTTGAAGGTCTTGATTTTCGTGTCTCCGAAGAGCCGCCACACGGAGCCGCTTGGGTAGTAATCACTTAACCTCAGTGTTGATGTGTGCTTTATTATTCTGCGTCCGATGAATTTTGATGCTGATTTATAATCACGAGCTGATTTCTCACTCTTCCAAAAAATTTGAACAAAGAATTCCCTATACTTACTGTGTTTCACAACCTCTTTTAGAGTGCACGATATCTGATTGGAATATTTTTAGTACACAAGGTGGTCCGTAGCCCAAGTAGCACTTTGCCACAACCTTTGGGGTAAACCTGAGGCTTGTCCCAAGATTAGTTTTCATGTGTAAAAGATGCTAATTGGTTACGGAATTACTAGGATTATATCCTTATGGACATGTTTCGTCATCTTAGGGCACCTTTACTGTGGCTTGTTTTGTTTTATCACGTCACCATTAGCGGCGACCTTCAAGCGGTCTCGTGCAGTCGTCCTTATGTCCTTCACGTGGCTGTGGTGTGGTTTCTCTGGCAAGTGACCCACGAGTTCGGCATGAGATTCGTACAAACCGTGTTGAACACATCACCTATAGAAGTCAATAGCATTAAATTGCACGATGTATTCCGGACCATTTCGCTGCATCTTCACTAGTGCATACTGCAGTCAAGGTGATCATTTATAAATGGTAAATTGAACGTTCTCATGAGATCAAATGCAAAAGTGCACACACACACACACACACAACTTATGATAGCAAATGAAAACGCGTTACCAAGGCAAGGCTAACGTAATTATCCATTCTCGCTGTTTGCACAGTTGAGGATGACGTTGGTTAATTGCTAATGCCTCCGCGTATCTCAGTAATCGTTGATTGTTTGTGACATAAGTGACCGTGAACGCCGTGCTCAGATTAACACAGTGATTTGTCTCCCACAGGTGTTTCGTAATGGATGACCTGAGTGTTCTGCGTGCGTTCGATGACGTCACTGATTGTATCTGTCCGCTCATTGTTCTTTGTAACCAAACCGGAATATGTTCAACCATTCTATTACGCAATTGTCTCTCCGTCCTGCCGATGTAGGTGGCTGAGCACCCACACTTAAACTGGTAAATGCAATTTGACTTGGCGTGGAGAGGCAGCGGTTCTTTTATCGATGGTAGTTTCATCCGGGAAGTTGTATAAAGAATGATGATGTTAGCGGCATAATACGTACGATTAACAGCACAGCTGAGGCGTCTGCTGATTAAGGTATTAATGTCATCACCTTTGTAAGGTAACTGTAGGTAGGCTGTCAGTTTTGGGACTGTGGTAACTTTCGTTTTGCGTGGTGGTGTCTGTGAGTGCTTGGATACAAATGATTTTGGATATCCGTTGGCCTCGAAACAGCGAGAATGGATAATTACGTTAGCCTTGCCTTGGTAACGCGTTTTCATTTGCTATCATAAGTTGTGTGTGTGTGTGTGTGCACTTTTGCATTTGATCTCATGAGAACGTTCAATTTACCATTTATAAATGATCACCTTGACTGCAGTATGCACTAGTGAAGATGCAGCGAAATGGTCCGGAATACATCGTGCAATTTAATGCTATTGACTTCTATGTTCAAATTTGTGTCGGGAAAGCTATGTTTTCAACATCACCTATACGTGTTTTTATTCGTGCTAAGCAGCATGCCTGAGGTTTGCCCGAAGCTTAGGCAACCCCATTAAGTAAACTTGGGGCAAACATGCGGTTAGCCCCAGGATTGTGGCCCCTTAGAGCAATTTTCATGTGTTATTCTTATGTGGACTGATTTATCAATATCCAGTGAGTGACAGAGATGATATCCATCATAAGTAGATGAACTGCAGCTCACTGGGCGTATACTCGCGCTTATTTATACTATATATATATATATATATATATATATATATATATATATATATATATATATATATATATATATATATATATATATATATATAGGTGTATCATACGACACACCCTCATTTTTGCGGATACCTTGGGTACCTGGCATATGCATGTTTCATGTTTACGGGTATTTATTTCTGATTATCATTTTCGGATTTCAAATGGAGAAAAATTTGCTTTAGTGCTTACCATTTTTTTGTGTTTACAATGGACAGCTAACTCACATGGACCATCCAAGCAAGTGGCAAAATTACCGTCGGCACAAGCGGGCTTTGAGTAGTCTACACTATATTATACTATACTATGCAAGTTTACATGTGGTGCCATCACCTTATTTTTTAGTAAATCAATAAAAAATCTGTTGTCCCTAGATAGCCTTACGAGAAGTGTGGAGAAACCAAGTGCCTCCATAGAATCCCTTTCCACCACTTTCGGGGCGTCATGTTTGCCAGCTATGCCAAAGCCAATCACACGTGTGAACATTGTGGATGAATCTCACCATTTACACGATGTCTTCGGAACACCAGAAGCTTTCAATAAGATGGTAAGTCACTATACGTGTAGGTGACAAATATAGATCACAACACTGTGGCGGAACGCAACTAAAAATCTTCAGGATGCCGTTGAGCAAATGCCATCTGCTGCGGTCAGCGACGTTGTAGTGAAGTGCTGCTGGCTCGTTAGCAGCAAGAGGATAGCCGTCTGAGATCATAGACTCATCAAAGCAATAAAAGGTATACTGGTTTACTAGTGGTCTCACCACTTACTTAACGCTATCAGATCCATCCCGTTTTTTTGCCGAGGAACCAACTATCAACACCGACAAGCACATCAGAAATTGGTTCCACAAAAGTTCGTGATTGTGGAGCAGGTAGTAGATATAATAGGTAAGTAGAATGAAACGGAGTTGCCTTAATTCTTCTCTACGGTTAACAGAAACCTGTCTACTGTAAGATTAACATTGGAAATACAATAATCATTTGTTGAATTACATTGGACTTCCGCGTTTTTTCGTATGCCACTTTTGCTATCCGTATTATATATGTGACTGTGAAAAGGCGGTAGTTATATGCAAGCCTATGTTGCTCGGTTTGCATCGACAGACCGCTCCATTTCGAAATATCAACGTAGATTCATCTCTTTTTTCAACTTGAAAGCATCGTTGAAAAATGCCATGCCGTTTGTTGGATATATTTATATCGGATGCCATGATCACTTAATACACAACAGTGGAGTGATTTACTGGCCGATCTTCAATAACAGTTTACATTTTATTCTCACATCTGCAGATATCGCGACCGCAGTCAACTGGATCCAAGGTTCAACGAGAATGTAATTTGACGGATTATTGCAAATTTGTACAAAATGCGCATTTATCGAACGTGAATAGATTTTTCTTATTACGAATTTAGCTTTCAATTTTCAGTTAAAAATTTGCCAGAAATCTGTGTATGTGGGATGAGTACGCAAACGGCCAAATTAGAAATGAACACTAGTAGTAGTCCGTGAAACGGCAGTTGGATCTGGTTTCGTTTACCGTATTACAAAGGTTAGGGCTAGTCCCATGGGGCAATCTTGGGGCAATGGTAGAGCTGCCCCAAGTTTTCCAATGGTAAGCTTGGGGCAGCCTCATGTCTACCATAAGTTTGCCCCATGGGGCACGCATTGGGCAAACTTGGAGTGTGCTACTTGGGTAGTTTTGAAAAATATGGTAATTCAGATCCAAGGACTTAATCACAACATGAGATTCGTCGCAAAATAAAATGGAGACAGTAAGACAATGGGACTGTATTAGCGCTGCACAACACAACATGAGACACAGATAGGAACGGGAAGTCAGGAGTCAGCGTCCGTTGGGAGTGTCCACACAAATCAGGGAGGTTCAAGGTCACTTCCTCAGAGGGAAGGCCTACACTTGCTTCTTCTTTTTCCCCTCTTGGGGGCGTGACCGAAATGGCATCTGAATATGAAGTGGAAGAGGGAAAACGGTGTGTGGAGAGAAAAATAATTAATTACGCAGCCCCTCCACTACAAGAGCTGTCCACAGCCCTTCATCGGCTACCTCAGCTTTCTCTGCCACTAGCGGCACTTCCCCATCTCTACTTTACTTCCGCCTTCCCGAATTGAACCAGCTCTAGCTGCGAGCACACGTTGACACTGAGATTTCCGAAGGCGACAGAAGGTCCGACCCATTGAAGCTTCTCGCGGACATACCAGGAGTTGACCTCGCCGCTCTCAACTAAACCTACTCTCAGGATTACCCTGGTGCACTATGCTTCTTCGGATTATAAAATTCTTTCCGACGGTGCTAAGCATTTTTAGATGAACTCGAGCCATTCGACGAAGGTCAGTCAATGCCAGACGCAACCACGCAACATACTCGGTAGGGGACATCATCCACTAGGCTGGGCCTGGCACCATCAAACCAGCTTTTAGTCGAATCTCCCAGCCCTTTAACATGGAACTTGGAGACCGATTGGTGGACGTCCAAATTGATAAAAGGTAAGTCAACAAGCAAGCCGATGAAGTTAAAACCCCTGAACCTAGTACACTCCCTTTCTGCGAACGACCATAAGAGACTTTTAAGAGCTCGTTGTTTCGCTCCGCCAGATCGTTCCCCTGTGGGTGGTACGGAGTAGCCCGAGTTTTTATCCCAGGAAGTTAGTGGATGTCGTTCAACAAACAGCTGTCGAAGTTGGACCCCTATTCAGTGTGGATAGGTGGAGGCGCTCCCCACCGAGCTACTCAAGTAATTACAATTTCCTGGGCCGCCGTCCTCGCGCCTACTCTTGCAAGGCTTTCAGCCTCGCACCACTCGGTATAATGGTCAATCATTACTAAAATATACCGGCTCCCCATGGTGGCTGTCGGTGGCAGGCCGGATATGTCTATGCTTAGTCATCCATTAGGATAACCCGTTGTTATGGGCAATAAAGAGGCCCCGTTACCTGATGTGAAGGGTGCCAACTCAAAGTAAAAGCGTCGAGTGTAACGAATGCACCGATATCTCGGGTTTGATGTGGCCACCAAAATCTCTGCCGTGTGTCCGCTGGAGTCCTCCTTTGGCCCGTGTGTCCCAGTTCTAATTGCGACTCCGAAAGTACCACCGCGACCACTGTCTGGGGCGCCAAAGTCACTCGAGTATATGTAGGGCCGTGTTGAAGGTAAACGGAGCCATCGAACAGCAATAAATGCCTCCAGTAGTTCGGTAGGCACATCACTTTATAACAGCTTCCAGCAGTTTATTATTGCGTTGATTTATTGCTTTCTTTGCCTAATCACATTTGCATCGGCTCTCATTCTGGATTCGTTGATTGGAGTTCATTTCAAACGTCTGGCGGAGCGGCCTTTAGCCCGACAGCCTTTGTGAGGGCGCTGGAGCAAGTGGGATGCTCTCCATGTGTCCTACAGGGTCGTCTTGACAGGGTATTTGCGTTTTTGTGGATGCTACCCGGGCTGTGCATACGCCGAAAAAGGGCACTCTTGTAACTTTTCCTTCCACCTGGCAACATGACTAGTGACATATTTGAGAGGCTGCCTCCAAACTAAGCCTGATGATCGGTTCTTCACCAAAGAGCTCAGGTCAGGATCATCCAGACGTGAAAATCAGGTTGTCACTTTTTTGTCTTGTGCATTATTAAGCTGGGTTTATGCCACTCCCAGCAGTAATTGTAATTCCCATTGAAGCATTGAATTTTTAGAGGTATTAGCTGCCACATTCCACGGTGAGTTCTTTATTCGTTGCCGTCAAATACCAACATAGGTCTTTTGCAAGAACTTTCGGTTCAAACCCATATAACATCACCCTCCGCGACCCTGTCTAAGAAGCACTTAATGATTCTCGGCTGGATCACGCCAAGTAGGTGTCTACACTTACTTCGCCGTGAGTTATTTTCTCTTCGGCCTTATAGGCTATTCAGTGCTTAGTCTAGCTATTTTGGGTTAAAAGCCAGCCTAGATACTCAGGAAAATCCAGTAAATTATTTCTGACACCCGTTATCCTACAGAAATACTGCTGAATCGATCACTGATGCAGTAGCCAACTTTGAAGTCCGATCCCTCTAGTCCTCAGTCACTCTCCTAGCAAAAGGAGGCATATCGATCATATCGACCTCGGTCGAGCCAAGCAGCTATTTTTGTTGACAAAGTGGCTCGGAGATCTGCCTGCACACTTTTCTTTCCCAAGATTTGTGGTCCAATAAAATCTTTGCAGGACTCAAACATAACCCGCATTCCCTTTACCAGCATGTCTGCCCCTGTTTTAGGCCCAAAAACTGTCTAAGTCTGCTTCTAAGCGTCATTGTCCTCCCGGTCAAAGCGAACCTCTCGGCCATCTGGAGTGAAAAAACATAAACGCCGACTTGAAGGCTGCTGTCAGCACATGCTTTTTATCACCCCTTGGTATATACAGCCGGGACAAAAATGAAGTCAGTGATTCAGAACAGAAGACACGACTGGTATATATATGACAATCCGTTGAAAGTGCTTCACCAAATATTTCTTCACTGGCAACCACTGCCAAACCTACAGATCAAGCTGACCTGGAAAGCCCATCCAAAGCCGGCCGTTATATGAATTCAATCCCCTCGGAAGCTCACAGAAGAGTAAAGAATGCTGGAGGTGTTATAGTGTTAAACGTTGTGGACAGACTACTCATGCCGTCTACCAAAGCCCCTGTACTGAACGCATCCAAAGAGGCTCATCACACGCTTTTTTGTGCTGGGCTGAGGAAACGGTCACTGTGTTACCCCTGCCCCCCGATGTTCCAGCTTTCCAGTCAATTGTCAGCCCATGAGGCATCAGAAAGTTTCAGAAGAGTGCTGGATCCACGTCATTTGAAAAATCAAAACACGCAATGGCAAATCTCTTCTGCAAACAGAGGTGTTCCCTAGGCAGAAAACCAAATCTGCGCCTTCCACTGGCTCCGAGCCAACAGGGCCCGTAGATGCGTCATAGCATACTCCTATGAATAGGGCTTCAGCCAGAAAGCCTACTACCTCCATAGCCCCTTTGGCATCACCGGGTCTGCATCGGCCTAGACCCCGGGATTCCTCTCAACTTTCATGCAATCTATCCCAGGTTGCGGCACATTCTTCTACAGACTCATCTGAGAGGCCCTTACAAAATGATAGTGTGAAACCTGTTAGGCGCAAGTTGATTGTGCCAAAAAACGGAACTGCTACGCCGTAGTAGAAACTCATCGGCACTACCACCAGTGCACATGACTCCATCATCCACTGTATACCGGGATATATCGCCCTATGACCCAATCTCTTGTAAATTGTACTCACCTTGCCCCTAGCAACTACGTCTGCCAACACAAGTAGCAAAATACAGCTTCATCGAGCCCCTAATCCCACATTTTCAGGGTCACCCAAAACTTTACCCAGCAGTTCTCCTTTCCGCTTAGTCACCAGACAACTGGTCCACCAACAACATAACTCCTACAATCTGGTACGCCCATTTTGAAGCCTCATAATATGACTGTGATAATACAGCCGATGCTCCCACCCGAAACCATAGCGACAAAGCCCAGCGAGCACCGTTCATCATTCACCCAACCAAATAAACCCGACAGCTACTACCAGCGGCTACCGCTCCGCCCTCGAGCCGGCCGCCAAGTCGTCACACCATTTCACGAACCTCTGTATTCTAATGCGAGTCGCGGAGTTAGGGCTGTCATCAGGCCCCACAACTACAAAGCAGGCACTCTACCTGAGCTTCATCTGACTAACAAGCCTGGACTTTTTGTGCACCTGCAAACCCCCGTCACATTACAATCCATATCGAGTCCATTAGGGCGAATCAACTCAAGACAATTTATGACATGCCCCTACCATTCCTTGGACCCTTCCCCCATTGACAAACCATCAAATCCCTTCTATAATAGTGCGCCAAATACTGGCCATTGTTTCCGTGGGTACTTTACACCGCCGCCCGTGCCCCAGCTTTGAAAACTTCGCACCCCAACATTGCCGGTCACGTAATCCTCGCCTCTATTTCTGTTTGGAAATCTGTATCCTGATTCCAACCCCCCCCCCCCTAAGCTCTCTTGGATTCCACCTAATATTTGTCCTCCACTTTCTCACCCTCCCATTATGTCTGGCTCTTGTACCAATGCCTTCTCTGACATCCTAGCTACTGATCCCAAACTAGGGTTGTTGAAGGGCTGCTGTGCTGCGGCTTTTCACACCAACACCCCCCTTTGGCAAATTGGAGGGCCAGCGCCCCAGCTATTCTAACTAGTTCTCAAATCTTGGATGATCCTTCTGCCATTTGGCGCAGCCCGACACAATAGAATCATCAGCCCTTCTGTTTCCCATAGTGCCCCGTGCTACCAAACAAACTACAGACCAAACCCTCCAATTCTCGACGCTGATTAGCCACCCACCTATGGATTTCCAAGTCGATTTTTTCTATAGTATTTCCATCACAAACAGGAATCGGCTCCTACTGTAGTTGGCCACCAGTTCTAGCTATGACATCACCTTGGTTACTAAAGCGTGGGTAACCGATTGCACTCCAACGGACCAGATTCCCCTTGCAGGCCATATTATCTTCAAAGCAAATGGAAAAAGCCGGCTTGGCGGAGGTTTTGCAGCATTTATGAAGCAGATCTTTACTGCAACAACACTTAGGCACCCTCTGCTTGACGCCATTCCCGTATCATTTTGACTCACTGTCCGCTATCCCGGTTCTCAGCTTCAAGCTGGACTTAATTACCTCCCACCAAGCGAAAATGTCCCTGGAAACCCTCACCTATTCGATGTATTTTAATACCTCTTCCTACTACCCTCAAGTGTGAAGATTAAGGCTGGCGACTTTGACCTACTGAAGATAGCTTGGCCATCCTTATCTGCACCGCTAGCCTTTTACTCTTCGTAACAAGTAATAACGTAGAAGGCTGGATACAGCACTTCTGCTTCCTTACGAGGGAAAACAGCATTTTTGATCTAATTTCCACCTTTGGCATCCCTACCACAGTTGCCCTAAAGCACCAGGGTTTTCCCGGCAGCGCTCACAATGTGGTTAGCTGCCGCTTTCCCACTCCCCGCAGCCTACCCCGAACTAACGCTGCATCAAGCCCACTCCTCTTCCTGACTGAAAGCTTCTCCCTGTGACCGCTGGAGTGAGTTTTTCGTCTCTGGCGATCCAAAGAGCTCCGCCGATGTTTCGACACCTAATTCTCCGGGTGTTTTGAGAAGGAAGCCTGTTCCTCAGGCAACAGAATAACAGGAAGTCCTACATTACATCTCTGCTACCAAAGTATGTCAAAACTTCAAAACTTCATAAAATTGCACACCACTTTCCACTCCTGTTCAACTCATTTGTGTCACTTGAACTATTCAAAGGCTTGAGGGAACTTACCTGAGTGACAAATTACTAAAGGCCCAGTGACACCCAAATAGACCGTTTCGACTATCATTACCACAAAAGGCCAGAACCCTCAATAGTTCTAGAAGTATCCTGCACATAGTACCAACAGATAGTGCTTTGGTCTCTACTCCCCTAACTATTGACCAAGTCTTTACCTTAACCTTTGCCTCAACTATGGCCCCTTATAAAGATTTTGACCCTCCTCCTCCTTCAGTTACAGTCTCAACCCTGTCCATGGTGGAGTTTGAGGTTTCCATCATTGCCCTATTATTGATCACTTTTAAGCCGTCGTTTTACCCAAGACCTGACAATTAACCACCTAATTTATTAGATGTATCCGGACCTGCCTTACTTTGCTAACTACTCATTCTGCCTATTCTGATATTGAAACCCATTCTGGTGCTAGCACACTGGTAATTCTCCTTCATGATCCAGCGCCACAAGAAAGGCTCGCTCTATGTGCTAACAAACTACGGCCTCGTTATCCATCCGTCTATTCTCTCTCCGTTAGTGGAAAATATCGTCAAATAACACATTGTAAACTACATCTTTGAGGTAAACATTTTTAGCCCAAACAACTCAGTTTCCTTCAGCCAAAATTTTGCGCAACATGCCAATTCGATTTTTCAAATCTTGTCACTGAGACGGCAGACAATGGAATGCCTCTTACAGTACTTTGCTTGGATATTTCAAAGACATTTGACCGCATGCCGCACCCTCATCTCGGCCGAAATCCGACCCTGTGACATAACCGTCCCCTTACTATCACTGATCACTTTTACCCATCTAACCGCTCTCATGTTATCTCAACAAACGGACACCACTCTAGACCTGAACCGGTTACAAGCGGCGTTATACAGGGTGGCTTCCTTGGTCCTCTGCTGTTCTTCATGTATACAAATGACACGTCCGTCTTAGTGAGCCATGGTGCAGTACTTCTTTATGAGACGACATCCGGGTTGTCCACTCGATCAAACCTGACTGTCTCGTCTCGGCTATCTCAAACATCCTTCAATACATACGCACTTGACAGATTGTGATCAACTCGGTAGATGAATTCTCTGCTGACAATTGTGAGGTGCTCACATATAACGCAACCTTCCCTCAGTGTCTCTAGCCATCTGTGGTTCGTCCGATGCCAGCAAAATAATTGTTCCAGAACTTGGCTTAAGCTATTCCAGCACATTCACTTTCACCAAATATTCTGCCCTCCAAGTTCCTAAGACCAGAAAGTGCCTAGGTCTAATACTTTACTCCGCCCAGTTTCGAAACTGTATTCTCCTTCTCTATAACTCCCATGCCAGACATCCAATCAGAATGCTGCCCGTTACTATTTTTTAATACGCTTAAATCAGACGGAATCGTTATCGAATCCGTCCAACGAAGTTTTACTAAGCTGTTGGCTGGATGCCGCTCACCCCACAATTATAAAGAACGGTGTTTGTCTTAAACTAGACCCACTGCGGCTTCGTAGTTTGCAACCGAGCCTCGTCCCCTTTTATAGCATCCTCCACACTTTATATCGTTACTATCCAAATTCCGGTGCGTTTTTCTTCCAGTCCCTATATGAAATCATTACGCATCCTGACCAAAAAGTCCATTTCACTAAAACTCATCTTCAGTGAAAAATTACCCAGGAGGATTAGTTCCACATTACTGGATTGGTTGATCAACTTGGCTGTGGACAACGGGCATAGTAACCAACTTGGAAACTGCGGTCCCCCAAATTTTTCCCCTGGTTAGATTGTACGCCACCAGTGAGAGCCTCCCTAGCACAACCCATGGCTCGCCACACAGAAGCAACAGTAGGCGGTGGAACAACGCCTGTGCCAAGTGATATCCCCAAGTAGATGTTAAGCAGCTAAATCTGAGGCGCAAGCAAAAAAGTATTGATCCAAACACTCGAGTTAAGACACTTTTTTTAAAACAATAATGAATGTTATTGGGATACGGAAACGGCTCCTTTGCAGTTCGGCCCAGTGCCGTCTAGCTTGCACGGCACCGGTAGTAGCCAAGGCCAATCCGGCGTCCAGATTTCCCTCGGCGGCTTGCACTTGGGTCAGCACCACCACTGCGAGTATGGTAAGTTCCTCCAGTCTGTTCGGTTTGGCGGAATCTTCGGCTGATCCGGCTGTGTTAAAAATGAAAACAGTGGAAACGTCTTCTCGTCTTCCAGGTGGCAGACAACTACTACGTAAAAGTTCCCTCATAATCAGCACGTCTTGCTTTGGTCGCGTTTTCACTCACGGTGTTCCCCTTAGGCTCTACAACCCCTTCTCCGGGAATATCTCCTCCAAGTTGCTGTCTAGCATTTTTTTAAATGACTTCATATCCTCCAAGCTTTTCAGCTCTTTGGTCAGCCGGTTTCTCTATCCAACTACCCCATTGCAAGAAAATTCGCCCTCACATTTAGTCTTCAGCGTGCGCTCTGTAGTTTTAAACCGTTCGCCCCTGTCCATTCGTCGGGAACCATCAAGAGCATATCCTCGACTGTCACCCCCGTTAGGCACCTCAGAACTTTAAAGGCTTCGATAAGGTCCCTACTTGGTCTTTTTCTTTCCTGAGGACAGAGCCCCATGTTCAGCAGTCTCTGGCCGCATGTCTTCCCTCGCCGACCCTCCCCCATTCTAGTGGCCAGCTGCTGGACACTTCCAAGAAGGGGTGCATCTTTTTTGAGGAAAATTGCCCAAGCCTGTGCGCAGTACCCTAAGTGGGGTCTCACTATTGCTTTGAACAGGGATAAGGACACATCTGCTTGTTTGCATAAAATTGTTGACTTGAATCTAAAACTCTTCTCACGGGCTCCATGGGCAGCCAGATTCACCTCTTCCCCCATTTGAAGCCCGCAGTAATAGCATCACCCAAGTTTTTTGTCCGTTGCACCGCGCCAATCCTGAAGGGTCCTTTTTCCCTCTTTACGGTGAAACCCGAGGTGCTGTGGCGAGTAGACGACTTTTGTTTGCGTTTAACAGCATACCCCCATGTTTGCCCACTTGAACACCCCCCCCCCAATACTTCTAGCCAGTGACTGTCACTGGCCTGATCGGACAACCTTCATCTAGTCTGCAAACATGAAACACGGGAGCCTCGGTGCTTTAGCCAAGTCATTATTGTAGAAAAGGGAATAGATATGGTCCCAAGACTGACATGCGGTACGGTTGCACTTCCTTCGGTAGGCCTCGCATTTTCGGGAAGTTCAGACTTTTAGAAAACACAGCTCACATCCTCCCAATTTAGTAAATGTTTACCTCTACCGATTTGTTCCTGATTGATATCGGTTTCACGAAAAGCTTTGGTAGAAAAAACCACAACAAGTCAAGCCGGGTCACAGGACGTAGACGGTGTCGTGCCAAATTTGTTCAGGTCCTTGCACCGTGAGTTCGTTGGATCAATTGGTTCTGCAACAAATGGAAGAAACATAGTCTTCCTCGGTAGTTTGGCAATAATAAGCGGAACAGTGTACCTCCCACCCTTGTGCCCGATCTGAGGAGCCTCAACGGATCATTATCCCTTGGAGAGTTCCTGCTAGCGCCCTGTCTACCTTATAGACATAAGTTATGAAGGCGGAAAGTCAGAGATGGTGAAAGATGTGAGAGGGGACTGGTAGAAAGGCAGTAGGAAGCTGGAAATGGAACAGGCAATGAAGTTTGAAGAAGTAAAGGTAAGAACTAAAAGAAAGACCGAAGACTGTGTTTGATTGAGGAAGCGCAACGGTAGCAGTGATAGTAAGGAAAGGCGAAGTGAAAAAGAATGATGGGCAGGGCGGCTACTCATCAGCTGGTTTCGGCAAATAAATTGGTCCAGCAGCCGTCCAGCCGAGGCTTGAACTGCACAACGGTTTCAGCGGATATCACTTCCATCTGGAGCCAGTTCCAGTCGTGTACAACCCCAAGGGCAATGAAATTTTCTCTAAGGCGACTAAAATCTCTCACCCTCGTCAACTTCAACCGGTATCCCCTGGTGGCCCTACGGTTGTTGAGGGTCAACAGCGGTATGGTCAACCCCTGGAAGCAAACACTCCTTGACGATCCTAAGGGCCTCTATTAGGTCGCCTATACGCCTCCAGCGAGAACAAGTTCGATGCCTTGAGTCTCTGCTCTTGGGAAAGTCCTCTTAGACCAGCGAACCAAATTTCAAAAACTTTTTCAACCTGTTCGAGAAGCTTGATGCCCTTTACCAAGAAGGGCCGCCACGTCTAGACACGGTACTGCAGGTGTGACCGAATGAAAGCCTTATATTACGGCAATTAAACCCATGGCTTTCTCGAAGCGACGGTTTGTTCAAGTCGATAGGGCTTCCTAGAGACTTTTTGAGTGGCCGCTCAGCGCTGGGCGCCACTTCGGAAATTGTCACATATATTGAGTACGAGGTCTTTTGCTCCTGTACAATCTGTGATTTTAGTGCGCTCGTTGGCCTCTCCAAGGTGCCTGGTCAGTTGACGGTCCATGTCATCTACAAGTGGATGCACCTGGTGGCATTTACTGGTAATTCGCAGACCCCCGACCAGCGATGCAGTATATTCAGGTCCCGCTGCATGGAATCAGTTGTTGCGGGACCAGCTCCCTTTGCGTCCTCTGAAAACGCAAAGCGTGGGGTTTTCGAGTCATTTAAGAACAGGATGAACAACATAGGTCCAAGGACGGAGCCCTGGAGCACACCGCTCAGCAAACAGCCTTCCTGGTTGATGCAATCATCCATCTTCACCAGAAAAGTCCCTCCTGTGGTAGATCTGAGGATTCACGAGATGATTTCCGCAGACGGACCGGAAGCATTTTACTTCGTAAGCAACGAACAAAGGTTAACTGGGTCGAAAGTCTTCTGGAAGTTGACACAGCAGACTTCTACTCTGGCAACCTAGTCTAGCATTCGGGTAACCTAGCCCATGAAACAGAAGAGGTTTGACAAGGAGGACCTCAAACGAACGAGTCCATGCAGGTTTGCCGCGATCAATCTGTGGGCGGCCACGTGGCTAGCAATCCTGCCTTGCCAAACCCACTCCCCCGCCTCCAGTAATAGTGCACTTAAACTAGTGGACCTGTTGTTGGGACCGTTTTTTCTTTCCCCGGGTTTGTGGACTGGAATGACGGTCACCTTAAGTCAATTGTGGGATGGGCAACCTCCGTCGAGTGATGAGTTGAACAACATTGTCAGCGACTGGGCCAACAGATCCATCAAAGGTTGGGAAATCGCCCGATGGATACCATCAAAACCTATTGCCTTGGTCCCTGCCGAGCCACTCAGGAGATTAAGCACCTCATCTCATCTGGCATTTTGGATGCAGATGCGGTGGTGATTTTCGGGAGGCCTGAGGTCCCGGCGTCATTTTTATACACTTGCTGGAAAAAGTGCCGCAGAGACTTTGCCTTTTCCAGGTAGCCGGTTCTGCTTGACCCTCATGCGTTACACAGTAAGCGCAAGCGTGTTCAGGAAGTTCACCTGGTTTTCGGATTCTTCTTCTTCATGTCGAAGTCCGATAACCACTGGTTTAGCGTTATCATGCCATCGTATGTTTCATTCTTTGGAAAAATGAACGGAGGACGAGTGAACGTACACCTGTTGAAAGACAGCAGCGACCAGTTACGCTTGGGTCCGCGACTGTGATAGCAAATTGAAATCTGGCCACCAAAGTCAGACCTTTGCTTGTCCTCAAGGATTAGGTAATTTTCTTTGAGATCGAAAACAGAGAAAGCATAAAAGTCAGGTCCGCAAGCATCAAAAGAATCCATGTGAGACGTGGGAGTGTTTGATTGTTCAAGAAGAGCCGGTGTAAAGTGTCATCAATCATTTACGACATGTGTGAAGAAGAAATACTGGAAAACCTTCAAAAAGTTCTACGTGCTTTGTGAATTTGACCATATTTAACATTACCTTGAAAAGCTCACTTATATACCACACTTCTTCACGTTTGTTTATCCACGTGAGACATTAGAATTCGGCCTTGAACCGTTTCTGACTGTCATGCTTGAGCCACGGGGCTTTGAACCTTCGGGTTTTACTGTGAAATCTATTTGGCCGCATACTTGAGGTTTGTATATATTTGTACCCTCTGTGAATTTCAATTTAGCACCGTAGAAACTACGAATCAGTCTTGTTCTGGTTTTGGGATTCGTTTGAATTGGCTACGCGTTGCTCGATTTGCGAGAATTGACTTGCAGTACTCAGGTGGAACCTGGACAAGAAAACTCATTGGGAATGCTCAGAGGAGGAAGCAAGGAACGTTTGCGACAACAATAATTAACTCCGCAAGTCTCTGGGGATGGTTTGGGTGTTATTGATTCTCTAGATAACACTAAGTCTACTAGTTCTGTCAGTGCCAGGTCATACGTTTCTAATCACAATGAATTTGTTGATGTTAGTACTTATAGAATGAGAATGAAAGAGTTCGAAAACAAGCTGCGGTAAGCCGGAAAGAAAGCGGAGCCTCTTAAACAAGGAACTGGTCACAGTGAGTCGGCATAAAGTCCATGTAGTTCACGATGTCAACATCGAAACGGTACTGTGGTCGACGAACATGAACCCTTGAGACGGCCTGAAACTACCGAGGTTTTGGTATTCGATCTGCCGGGAGTGGAGTTGTCCCATTTCGACGGGCACCCCGAGCAATACTGTATATTCATGAAACAATTTGAAAGTTTTGTTGAGTGCAAGGTTGCAGATCCTGGTCAATGGTTTTTTGTATTTATTACATTACTGTCGAGGGTGGGCCGAATGTGCTATCGAAGACCGTGCGTTGCTTGATCCTCCAATGGGACACACCAGGGCACGTAGAATCCTGAAAGATTTGTTTGGACAACCATTCAAGATGGCTAGAAGCCTGATTGATGGTGTTTTATTGGAGGCAAGGAGGACTGAGGACGACGCCGATTTACTGTCAAATTTGTTGATAAAAAAGCAGAATTGCAGTATAGCACTGAAGCATTTAGGATACCAGTCTGATCTGAATGCGTTACATACACAGGAACGCGTTTTCCGATGTCTACCTATTGATTTACAGAACCGATGGTCAGGGGGAGCTGCAAAAAATGAATATGCTTCGGCGGGAATCTACGTTCAGCGATTTGACGGAGTTCATAGGTCGTCAATCCCGTATCACCAACAGCCGATTTGGACAAATCGCACGCGAACGTTTCAAGCTGGCGCGAACGGAACCAACATCTGCTCAGATTGTAGGGAAGGACTTTAACCGAATCCAGTCTTTGGCTAACATGCACGTGATAAGTCGAGAACCCGAAAGGTCAAGTGGACGCAAGCTATGCAACTTCCTGCGTCGGTTATCAGATGGAATTAGGAACTCGTGAAACGCACAAACCAACAAACAGCAGCGATGCCAGCTCAAACCCGCGAACACTTTAACAGATAAAAGCATACATAAACAAAAGGGACACCAATACTGGGTGAGAGAAAGAGCTGAGGATACAAGTACACTGCAATTTAGTCATCAAATTGAATGAAAATCACAGATTCATGGCGATCGTGAAAACAGTGCTTCAAAAAGTGTTCGCTCATATCTGTGTCTGTGTGGGCAAACGAAACATAAGGTGAACACGTGGACGGACGTCGGTCAGTCGCTGAAACAACTAGGTGGGACGCATTCTAACGGCTAATGCATATTGTCAGACGGACTGCCTTCGTAAGATGAAACACACTGGACACCGACCAAAGCGACACTTGTGAAGGAATCACACATAAATGGAGGTAGGCCGGAGTGAGTAGACTGGACATTTACAGAGCAACAAATATGAACAGCCTGATGAGGGCGACACGTCGAGGTAGGTTGATATACATTGGCGCAAGCCAATAAGATTATGCTTAGGCACATTCAAAATACAGAACGGGTGTGCACATATTAATAGTCAGGGGCGCAACCACTTCATTGGGCTAATAATGGGGAGCGAACGGACTGCAAAAAAATGCGAACTTGGCTGGTACGACTAGTTACGAAAACGTGTCCGAGAATAAAAGATGGGCAACATATGTGTCTAGCGGATAGGAAATATGAGCATTAGGACACTGGACAGGTCAACAGATCACGTATGACTTCCATCCAAGGGGAACATGAGTGAGGAGTTACGAATGAAGGAATGTAAATAGATGAGAACCTGTGCCAAAAAGAGAACTGCAGTCCGACCATTCATGGGATGAGTGTGCCAATCGGTGGTGCGCAGTAAAAAGGATTGGCTCATGCTTTATATGTTTGAACAACTCTCATCGAGCCTCTGAACGCAGCTTTAGAGTGAAATATAACCGGGACGGATGCTTGGGTAATCATCATTCGTTACTACATGTCTCTCTCAACAATAGGCCTATTCAGCCGAATAAACCCAGAATTATCTGTTCAACGGAACGTAAATATTTCAAACCAGCGAGATTAGGCATCCTATCTGTCGGCATCGTGACACCTAGAGGATTGGGGAGGGTTAATGCATTCTTGGACACGGGGTCGGATACCTCGCTGATTACGCGCGAGCTTGTAGAAAGCTGTGAACTAGTCGGCGATCCTACCTCTTTCACTTTCAGCACGATTACAAGGGGTCATGTTAACATTTCTAAGAGGCTGACCCCGCAGCTAACGTCTTTATCTGATGAGGGACCGCAGAAATCGCGGGGGCCTTTGCAAAAGAGGGCTTGCCAATGAGACCGGTCGACTCTATTGGATCGATTGCCAAGAGGTGTTCCCATCTCAAAGACATAGCGTTCGAAGAAGTGTCTAGCCCCCACGTCGACACACTAATTGGATGCAATGTACCAGAGGCTCATTGGGTGCTTGAACAGAGCACAAGCAATTGAAAAAAACCACTTGCTATGCGAACGATACTTGGCTGGACACTCCTCGGACCCCTGACGAACGAACTTCAACAATCGGCATCAATAAATTGCTTGGCAGTTGCTGAGAGAAGTGCCTCTGTAGAACACAACCACTTTTTGATATTGAATCCAACGGTCCATCTCAGGAAAGCAAAGTCCACTCAAAAGAAGATCAGTCGGTGCTTTCGATAGTGAATTCAAAGACGGGACGTCACAGTAGGCAACAAGAAGTCGCCATAACCAAGAGACCACCGTCAAGTCACCCATCAAGAAATGAGGAAGTTGGGTGGAGGCGTTTGAAATATCTCAAAAAATACATTTTTGAGAAGCCCTGCTGAAAGTTGAACACCAGCAGGTCACGCAAAGCAGCTTGGAATTTGCCGACCTAGTGACGGTGTACGGTATCTGGGTGGAACCGCATGGCCGGCGGCGAAACAAAGTGCCCTTTGCCAAAACAAAAATTGCTGGGCTGAGGTCACTATCCCTAAACGAACTCAAAATGACTGCGCTGGTATTGGGTTTTAAGATAGCATCAATAATAAAAGAGAGCTGTACCACCACCGAACTAAGCCTCGCCTATTGGGCAGATCCTACAGTCGTGTTATATTACAGCCCAAGTAGCAATCCTAATCAAATCCCGATTGGGTCCACATTGGGATTTGCTTGAAATTAGGTAGGGATACGTTGGGTTTTGACTGGGACGACCTAGCCTAAACGTTGGGTTTTGGTTGGGGTTTACTACTCATCCCGACCGTGTCCCAATGGGTTCCCAGTTGGGACCCCATTGGGATAACCCAAATTTCAGATCGAAGCAAACCCCCCCCCTGATTCTTCTCAGTATTTCCGGACAAACTCTAGCCAACCTAGTGAGAACTGTCTCGGCTTCCCAGTTTCCACCACTTGCCACTTGGTACAAAGAAAACAACCTAGTAGGTAGCTCAAATAAAATTGTATTATTGACACTTAAAAAAGTGTACAATCTATTCTTGCGGATTTTTTGGTTGTTCTTTTCTTCCAGAGGACCTCGATTTACATCTGCAACATTTGAAAAAAGAGGCAAATAGAAAATTTATAACGCTCAAGCACTTAGAATGATTACCAGAAAAATAATAGTTAGATGGGCCGAAAAATATTTGTGCTTCAAGTTTAACTGTCTAAAAAGTATACCTGCTTTTTCTGATCGAAAATCTGCGGTCCCTGGCATTGTTAAACCAATGTTGCACGTGCTTCTGCACGTCATAATCGGAAGTATCTTTAAGCCGCTGACTGTTAAAGATAGCGCCTGATGTGACGTGAATCATACAGAAAATTGAAACGTGCCTTTAATCACATTCATCAGTCGCAAATGCGAAACAGCTGTTTTGCCGACATTGCCTGACCAGCAGCACTGTTTCGCAACGTCGTCAATTATCATCATGGATAACATTTTACGGACTGATTCGCGAAGATCGTTAGTGGCAGTCCTGGTTAGCGTAGAAACCTAGAGGAGTAATAAGTGAACTTGTTATCATACCAAATGGTCGAAAGCACATTATTTGCAGGTCATCAACTGTGGTCGCTCTTTTTGGTTTGTAAAAAGAGGACACACGTGTTGGTTTTGCTTTTGATAAGACGGCAACTTCTTCTCGTGAAGCCTCAAAACCCGAATTGACGAGGGTAATCACGGTGGACAGTTTAATGTCCAGCTCCTCCAGTAGATGTGCTGTTAATATTGTGAAGCTAACATACTGAGCATCGCAGTTACTGTCTTGTCTACAGGGGTGTAAGATGTTTCTGTAGACTTCTCGTTAAAACTGCCACGGTTGACGTTCTAAAAACTACGTTTGTGTGGTAAAAAATTAATTGAATAATGCACCATACTGGAGAGGAAATGGCCATGGTTTGCATTGCCGGATGCGGTGTGGAAGACGGTCTAAATGGCAGGAATAATTAATTTGTTCGCTTGACAAACCCCGCCTTTTGAGTTTCACCGAGAAATATTTTTGGCGATGGTGGAACCATCAATGGCATCAGGAACTTTCTCTCGAGGTTAGTTTCACAGTCCGTGTCCTTGGAGTCACTGGTAAACGTGATAGGCTATCTGGAAAGAGTAAACTAGCCTTAGTAACTTACCTTTTTCGGGTGGTGTACCTTGTACCGAACATGGTCATAAGCATTGTAATGTCGGACTGTTCAGATGTTGAGTCCCGCAGGTAATTAGATTCACACTTCAGAATTTCGTGGTAACCTTCTGTCGACAGCGAATTAACCATTAAATGGATTCATACCTGAGCTAAATAATTCCCGACATTCGTATACCGGATTATCGGATGGTAACTGCTTACCCAAAATTAACATGCTCCGGTATTCCGAAGCTCTCTTTACTTTCGGCCAGCTGGTATATGCGAAATCAACAAACCAGTTTCGGTGAATAACGCCGACCGAGGCATCCTTGGTAAAGCGCATGAGGCGATACATCTAAAAACAAATATTTATACCAACGAGCATCGAGACACGTAGTAGGTAATCATGGACGGAAGAATCACTTGTGAAAGCGAGTTTATTCCATAAAAATGTATGCAAAATCTGTATAACTAGGCCGTGTGTTCCACAGGGTAGTAAAAGACATTTACTCTCTATGTCGGTGTTCATAGCAGAAAACATTTCAGTGTCCACATTATCCACCGAAAAAATGTACAGGTGTGTGGAGGGCAAGGGTTTGGTGAAAAAAAGGTCTTGGATTAAGAAGTCGTTTAAAGTAAAAAGTGTTTCCATTATTGCTCACAATGGCACCAGGAAATTTATGCACAATAACTACCTTATTGGGTGACTGGCTGGAAAGAAAGGCCTTCCGAATAATGAAACTATCGCCTTTGGGGGTTATGAGTAGAAGTGAACCTGTGTCTTCTATTTAGGATTGTTTGACTGGTAGATAAAAATCGGATAAGCCCTCAATCAATCGTTTTACAACTGTGATCCAGGATTCCTCGGTCCTTTAATGAAACCTTTCAGGAAACCAAGATAAGATTCGAAAGGAAAAGCGGAAAAGTTATCCAGCGTACCATGCAAAAGCAGGTCATTATCCAAATGAATTAAGTTATGAACCTTGTAAACAAGTTCGTGTGCTCCATAAAACACTTCGAACTGTTAGACAGACAATCGTAGAAGATTCGACGCAAAGTTATTGTAACCGACATACGGTTGGGGGTGCGAAAAAATATAAATACATATTAGATTGGGACAAAAAATGGTCGTAAGCTCTTTCCGAAATAATGTTCTTCAAACATACGGGGCCTAAATATATCAAAACTGCCGGTATTAACCGGCTTTCTAGCGCTGTGTGTCTCGAACATGCCGGCTGTTGCGTGAGAAATCACAGGGTATGCCAACATGGGATTGAAGAATTCGATCGCCAAGCTCGTCCGCTAGAGATGCACTAATATTGGCGAATCTGTCCCTGAGACCACCAAGGCAGAAGTAATTTACGCATCACACCTAAACAAATGAGACGCATGTAGTCATGACAGAATGTACGGACCACGTCAATTTCAACAGCCAAAAATGGACTGTTGCTGTTCTTGAGGTGGTGCTTTATGTGCCTCTTTGCACGAAAGCTTCCGCCCTCCCGTAGCTTAGAACTGATAGAGGAGAAGGTCATTTTATCCCCGGTGTATTGGTTGCCTGAATGAACCGATCACAACCAAAATAAGCATTATGCCCTTTAACTTGTCGAATATACGACCGAGCAGGAGTATCACAGACAATGGAGGATAAGGTAGCTTGGTAATGCACCCTATTGTGTATGATTCCCCGTTGCAATACTTAGTTCAGTTCACTGATGCACTCATGAAAGTATTGGTCTAACGGCTTTGGTTTCCATTTACCACAGTAAAATCCAACTGTGAATACCTCACTGACTTGTGGTCTTATCTTTCGCGCCAATAATCGTCACAACTGCGAGTCTGACGATCGATAGACGACGGTGCCGTCACAATGCACTTGAATGTCAAGGATGCACTTAGGTAGTTTCGGTGCCGATATGGACTGCACGATGCCCTTACCAAGTCCAAGGTGAAAATACTCCCCATTATGCAAGCAGCTGACATTACACCGCCTAGGAGTCCCACACGGCCTCCTTGGGTCACGAGGAATGCTTGGGAAAAGCTTCGCCAGTATGCGCAAAATCACGGCTCGCTGAGACATATTAAAGCGATATTTAGTGAAGTTATGACGCAGTTCCTGAGGCAGTTTACCAGTGTCATCAACGTTCTGTGCATCTGAAAGAAGTGATCTGCATCATTCATACGCACCAGTTTACCTTCATCAACCCTCTGGTCTGCTGCGAACGCAGATATTGGCATCGGTCTGTGATCCTCTTTGAAGGAGACTGAAGAAGTCGCTAACGGCGAACCAGAATTATCAAAATTGATAGGATTATCAATGAATGGTGTTTCTGTGGAAATTATGAAGGCCATTGAACCATACCGTGGCTGTTGTTCACTGTAGGTCCATTACGATGTTCCCACAAGCTCGCATACACACAACTTGGGCAAAGTGCCAGCATTGACACTCTTCACCGGAGGCGGTATCCTTGCCACCTGCACAGGCCAGTCATGTTCGGTTTCTTAACATAGACAGGTGAATTGAAAGCATTGGCCGTCAAAGTAACTGAAAACGTACTTCAAGTCCACTTTTGCAAACCCAGTAGGATCCCAACCATGACCCAATCAGATCCCAACCACAACCCGATTTGAGCCTCGTTAGAGATTTAAATCTCTCTCATTGAACTAATTTCATTATGGACATAAAAATATGTTTTCACATACATGCGATCACTTAGGAATCTACTACGGAGCTGACAGGGGCACGTTCGTGACCAATGAAATATATCCCACCGGCAGGTGAGTTATCCAAGGATAACTCCATATTTATGGACAACAAACATAACTATGCGTGCATGCAAAGTTTACTACGGTAAATGCACGAAGTATACGGCATCTAATGTAACAGAACGTAAAAATATAATCATCTAAAGACAAGCACGGTGAGTCACCGCCATAAAACAACGAAGAGCGTGTCCGAAACATCAGAGAGGTAATTCACTCGTAGCAGTCTATTTGGCCGCATACATGAGGTTTGTATATATTTGTACCCTCTGTGAGTTTCAATTTAGTACCGTGGAAACTACGAATCAGTCTTCTTCTGGTTTTGGGATTCGTTTGAATTGGCTCAGCTTTGCTGGATTTGCTAGAATCGACCTACTCTTCGTGGTACTACTTCTGGTGTATGCGAGCAGCTTTTTTGCCCTAAAACAGTGGGCTGCCAACATCTCCTCAAGCCTGCTTCGCTTAATTACCTCCTTAGTGAAACCGTGTTTTATCTGTCTGTTCACAATGTATCGGTCTCCTGCTTGAAGATATCTTTGCTATGCGTGGTTTCCCTTGCAAAGCTGGCAGTGAAGTTCTCTATCAAACCACTGGGGACCACTCGCATGAGAACCCGGCCGTGGGATAGAGCGAAGATATCCGTCAGCCGAGTGATCCCATCATGGAGACTGCTCCAGCCTGCGTTCACGTTATCAGTAAAGTCCTGATTTAACACCATATTCCACGCCGCCCCTCGCATATCCTGGAAAGCTGTACGCCAGGAGTTTGGTCCGCAGTGTGGACTAAGCTACACCTGGAAGCCTTATCCCTAGGGTGTGTACAGCATGACCAGGCCATTCCAAACGAATGGAGGTGGAATATCAATCTTCAAAATATCCGACATCCGTGTAGTTAGAACTATATCCAGAAGGGACGATTACTCGAGTTGGAAGCGAGACGGTTGGGGCAATTTTTGGAACAAGCCAGGTCAAACACCGCAGCAGGCAATATTCCGAAAAAGGTATCAGCAGCTGTAGTGAAGCAGCAGGCCGTCCAATCAGCGTGGAGCACACTGAGTTCACCGAAGACGAAGTGGTCACCTTAAGTTTGCCAGAGGCTCAAGGAACCCCGGAGGTCCGACAGCTCTGCTGCGGGCTTCCGAATAACGATTAAGGAGATGACCAGACATTCCGTCTTTGATGCACGTTATTACGCCCTAACCACCCATACACCGAGCTTGGTTCATTCGAAAAATGTGGTATGACTGCAGAACAACTTCTGTGCCCAGAAGCTCGTCAAGCGGTCAATCATTCGGGGCAATAAGCACAGGTCTTCTGGCCATAGCAAGGATTTTCAGTGCCTCATGTTTGTCCCACAGCCTTCGGCTATTGCTCAGAACTATATCCGCCAGATTTCCAACCACTACACACGGGTTCGGATTCTCAACAATGTCCGCCTGGGCTATAGTCGGTTCTATGATTGCCTTCATCGGTCACCAAACCAAGCTCCTCTTCAGTAGCCGAAAATTCTTTACGTACTGATCTTCCCCACCTTTGCGCAGCATTCCTGGAGACCTGTGGAACTTGATTGAATTTTTGCCCTTCCCCCGGTTTCTGGCCACACAGCACTAGGGTAGCCTACCCCCTGGGATGCAACGATCACCGTAAAAACACTTGTCCATGTTCGCTGGAGGCAAGATTTGCCTTCAGGGGTCGAACATCCCCAAATTCGAATAAGATGCCTGAACGAAAAGCCATCTTCAACGGCAAATACCCAGCAAACCTCTCGTTATCCGCAGAGAGCATTTCCTAAAATGCACTCTGTAGCTGCAGGTGACCGTGATCGAGTTGCTGCCGAGGGACCGACTTCGACGCTTCATGAATTGCTGCCTCCAGGAAGCAATTATCCCGTGGAGACAGTGGTTCCTTCTGACTCGTCGGCTCTCCCACATGGTAGCTTCTGTGGCCAGGGGGTGCCTTCATCTCAGCGACCGATGAATGAACGTCTGCAGGTATGACAGTGGTTATCTTCTTTCCCCTTCTCTGGGCGGTAAGTTCCCCTTTTTACTTTTGACTGTCTCTAGAGTGAAATTTTTCGCCTCCAAAACTATAACCTCCTCAAAGCCAGAATTGGTGGAAACTGAAGAAAGGACCTGTGCCTCAACAACCACCAAGTCATTGAAAACAATGACCTCCGCGAAAACCTTCCCTTCGGAAGGCGATAATGGCGGCAGTGATGACATTGATGAAGATGATGAAGATGACGCTGTGTCCGCTATATCTGCTGCTACTGGTGGTGACGCAAAACTTGACGGTGGGGGCATGGACAATGATAATAGTGACGACCCCATCTTACTTGCGATAGAAGGTGCCGTTTCTACTGACGTCTCTGCCGGCTACGCAGTGGTTGGCAGCTCAGCGCTTTTGTTGTTAAGCACTTTGAACAACTTCATATGGCATTTATCGAGGGCCTCTTAGGGGCCAGTTTTCACTTCAAAGCAATCAGGGTGGATCGAACCATTACATTTATTACAATAAAAAGACTTGTTGTGAGGGCGGACAACACTATAAAAAATCTAAACAAACGGATGAAGAGTTATTGACAATTTGGAAGCATCATGGATAAATTATTATCCACAGTTTGACTCAAACACAGAAAGCCCAATCCAAAGTGCAATGCCAAAAGACCAGCTGGTATAGCGCAGCTCAGTTCAATTACCAGTTGGACCCACGTTTTCCGTAGAGACTCCGGTAGCCTGACCACTTGAAACTTAAGCCGTCACAAACTTACTTGAACTTGACCGAGTCTAGTTCACGAAGCAGTTACTATTGAGGTTTGTGCAGTTTCCGTATTACATTTAAGATTCTTCCATGAATAACTGTGCTGTAAACACAGTTGGACGCCTGGTGTTCTTAGATTTTGTAGAGCATACCTTCACGAATACTAGAAGTCAGTTACGGTGGTCCAGCTGGTGTACGAATCTGCATCCGGGGCCTGATTTCTTGTGCTCGAGCAAATTCTCGTGCCGTTCTATGACTCTACCACACTGATCCGGACGAACAGAGAACTTCCACAGTTCCACTTTTGGAAGATCCATTGCTAGTGGAGTTCTAGCAGCTTAAATAACTATTGGATTTTGCATTTTCCTGGTGCCGAAGTCCCCCGAACCTGCAGTAAGTCTATTGGAAAGTCCGTTGATCGTTCTTTTGGTAGATTTTCACTTGATCCTATGCATCTGTTACTAGCCAACCGAAGCCCATATTCTAGTTCAAATTTTGCTCATTTGGCAGACATCCATGTCCTTGTATGCTAGGTTATCAGGTGAAGTACATAAAGCAGCACTAGCAGGGCTGGCAGACCTTATAATACCCGGATAACCAATTCATCCGAAGCTGCCGCAGGGACATGCAGCTTTATTTCCTGAAAGTGTTCCGGCGAATCTTGTCGACTTTCCTGGGATTTAAAATGCCCTCCCGTTGGGAGTTTGAATATACGAGAGTTGTATGTCATGAGAATCATAATTTCAGCAACACGCAGCCATTACAAGGGAGCTTTAAGGGCAAAAAGAGACGGATTTACTAGTTTTGAGGAACTGAGTTATAGAAATAAAAGATTCAAATCACATACAAACCTCAAATTTGACTTCAAACGACTCAAATCAAGAGCCAAAGTTCAATGCAACAAGCATGTATAAGGGTGTCGGGTCAGCCAAAACCAAGTTCAAATATGCGGGGATTCGTCACACAAACAAGTGGATGTGTATTGCAAGCATCCGAGTTTCATAGTGAATAAAGAACCATGTTATACGATGACGACGTTTTTGCCATAAGGACTGCTTTACTTTTATCAGCTACATCTTTGTCCAATTGCCCTCTAAGTTCAATCTGATTTAATATTTCCTAGGGAATATTATTAACGGTTTACCCCCTGACTGGCTGTCTCTGCTCAATAATTTCTGTCTTCGCGGTTGTCATTCCCATATGTCGGTCCATTACCTTATGAAGCGAGCCAGGCTGTCCAAAGTATTTCAGTTTCGGTTTTTTTTCAGCGGTTTCGGGCACCAGCTCCGCAATTTTTCTGAATCCTTTCGAACACACCTTCCAATCAACCGGGTCTGATGTGTTTACATGAGGATCGAGGTGCACGCTCCTACACACAGTTATAACGCAAAAGGTTTCACAAGGAAAAGTCTGCAGCACCAGAGCAGGTTACCAATTTTTTCCAACAACGGGATGAAAAAGCTTAGTTCACGGTTTCCGAGAAAAGATCAGATGCAAACTGGAAAGTCAAAACAGCACTGGCACATCCCGGGGTCGATAAATGAAACTGTCATAGAGAACTGACTTTGCATACTTCTTGGAAAGACGTGAATTTAGTTTGTGATTATAAACTAACATCACAATTCACCGGAAGCCTAATGATAAAGCATTTATTAGCCAATATTTTCATCAACGGGTTGAGGTCACCTAGTCATATTTTGCACGGAGAGACTGATTGCAATAAGCAACTTCAGCTTTTTGATGAATTGTCGTCATTCTGTTAACCGTTCTCTCTTTTTCGTTCGACATTCAGTTGCCATTTCAGTCATGCCCGCAAGATCGATGACGAGCCAAGTGTAGGCCACTCTTCTAAGGCTACAACCTTGATTCCCCCTGAGCTTTGTAGATACCCCCAAGGGAGGTCGTCTCCTGACTTCCGGTTCACTCTGTCTTACGTTGTGCCGTACTGTGCTAACAGAGTCCAACTGATGCACCAACTACGTCTTCTTTTGCGACGAATCTCGTGTAGTGACTGAGAGCTTGGATCTGTGTGACTACATTTTTCAAACCCATGGACCGTTTTGTGTGCCACAAAATTGGCCATAGTGGCAAGGTCTCAGTAAATAGCAGACAGAACAAATTCTGAGAAACCAGAAGACGGTAATTTAGCTAATAAGGTTATTATATTGATCGAAGCCCTGGTGCGGTCAAGGCTACCCGTGTGTAAGCCAGTACATGTCCTGACAAAATGTGTCACTGGCGGTGGTTTTTATATGCGGGAGGCTGTAGTCCGCCACCATTTTGCACTGAGTGATCCCCGTCATCTCCATTACACTTTGTCGTCATTGCTCGGTCAGAGAGCCTTTAGCTGGGTCCCCTAAAAGATCCAAGAAAAGGGCAGTCTGTATGGAAACCGCTATAACCCTGTTAGGAGTTCAAGCTCCCCAGATAACCGCGGATAGCTTAGAAGCGAGCTTCTGTTTCGCATTCAGAAACCAAAAAAGCGGAAGTGAAAAAGGTTTCTGGTCAAGCCCTTGTCGGGTACGATTTCTCTGATGTTGGAAAGGCCGATGCTTCACCGTCTTATAGACGGTATAACCCCGGTCGCTGTTAGAGAGATGTTTGCCTACGAGCCACCGAGAAATCTGCCAGAGGCTGTCGAATGGACAGCGAAAAACTGAAGCAGAAGCTAGAGCATAACAAGTCCCAAAGAGCGCACGGAGCATGACCTGGTGATCAAAATGCAGAACTGTTTAATAGCCCTCGACCATTTAGGTAACAGGGCTGGCCTCGAATAAATGCTTACCTTCGATGGCATAGTCCCTCACCTCTCTCCCGAAATACGGAGTCGGGGGGCAGAAGAGGCGGAAAGTGTAAGCCGAGGCGACCGTGAGGCTAACTTCGAAGACCTGACCGAATACTTGGACAGGCAAACCAAGATTGCCTACAGTAGACTTGGCGGACTCATCCGGGACAGCAACCGAGTATAGAAATCCAGTACCTGCCAGCTCAGCGAGCACGACAGAAGTGGCTGGTCAAAACAAGACCATTCAAGGTTGTAGATGTAGTGATGATCGCGGAAGAACAAGCTCATTTCGGCACCTGGTCTTTGAGCATGGTTATAGGAACCATCGAAAGCTCCGACGAAGTAATAAGAACTGTGAAGGAGCAGGCCGCCCACGGAACGCTAATCCGCGACGTATGCAGTATCGGCCTCCTTGAGAGTGAGGGAGGAGAAGCCAATGACATTGAAACCCAGTAGACTATCCATCATGCCTCTTCGAGTTAGTTAAAGGAGCCCCCAAGTGTAGGGGCATTTACGACATACTGAAGTATTGGACTGTCATACACCCCGAAGCACACATACTTGCATGATACACCTTTTATGCTTCATGACCCCTGTCAAACACGATGCAGTGCTCACCACTCTTCGTTGAAGTTACAGAAGACTTTTCACATATGTGGTAGCAGTTGTGATTCTATCATATACACGGACACACGCCAACCACGCTTACATAATACACGTTTATAATTCATGAACCCCATCAAAACACGCCGCAGGGCTGATTGTCCCTCGTTTGTCACTGGCGTTACAAGAGATATCTCCGGTAAGTGCGGATCGCTACTATTTTCCCATGTATCGGGGTGCGACCTCACCCAGGTACCCGCATCCACCCCCCCCCCTACACACACACAAACACACACAAGCACACGCGGCCTAGAGGCAACGGCTCACCCGAGGATAGCACTTATGTTTTGCCTCCAAGCTCGCTATCGATCAGCCTTTTTCATGGACGAAGTAGTGTGACCTCGTGTCCATGTGGCCGCCGGATCGAGCGCTATCGTAAGTAGAACATTGATGACAAGGTATTGGGTACGCGCACTGGGAGCAAGGTCTAGGTGGGTAGAAGGAATCAGTACCCTTATTCCAAACCTTTGATTCTGCTAAGATTCAGGTGGATTTTGGCGGGAAGTGAAGCGACCGGTCGTGGAAAATCCCCTCAAAACCACTACGGTTCCATGTTTCTTTACCATCACTCACTTATTTACACTATTGACTTGTTTTATGCACTGTTTGTATTTACGAACCAATGCTTGTTTGTCCGCTCCCAGCGCGCTGTTCTGGCCAATCCTTCTGAACCTGCGTGAAGCACGCGCTCCTTTCTGGCAAGCTGCCATTCGGTTCTCGCTATTTGAGTACCTTGTGATTGCGTAATTGACGTGTCGTATCTGTTTCGTGTCGTTGTTCTTCAAATAATCTAGTATCGCAGAATTTCACGGGTGATCGCCTGTTGATTTCAGGGTCCGTTGCGAATTTTGCTAGGCACTGCTCAACGGTGTCTTACACTCAGGTTATGCTTAGATTATAGATTATAAAATGCCATCACAAAGGAGGACTCCTCCCCCACAGACCGTATGGATGAAACCTTGGAGGCCTCGGATGAATCTAGGTGCTCGTAAACTCCGGATATGGAGTAGGGTTATTGGCAGGTAGAATTCTACTTGGAGGATCGGAAGGAAACGGCTTTTGAGATCCCATTTGACATGCACGGACTTCAAGCATTGCCATTCAGATTAGCCATAGCTCCCTCAATTTTACAGTGCCTGACGCAGGAAGTGTTGGACTATCTTATGCCGATAAAAAGCCTGGTATATCTGAACGATACTGTCGTTCACGGTTAGACATTCCAAGATCATTTCAACGCGTTACGATGCTTGTTCGAAAGGTAGCAGTCTTAGGTGTGAGACCGAAGCGAAGCAGAGGTCATTTTATACGGTCGCAAACTCAGTATTTTGGACAAGTTGTAAGCCGCGAGGGGGTTCCTACAGACCCAGAAAATGTTGAACAAATCTCACAGTGGCCAACCCCTAGGACTGCGTGCAAATTAAGACAATTTGCGGGTTTGGCTTCATATTACAGGCCATTCGTACACGGCTCTGCTACAGTTGCAGCCCCATTAAACCGGTTAGCTGAGATAACGTCGTTTCATTTGGATGGAGGAAGGTAATTAGGCCTTTCGGTTACTCGAAATGGCCCCGACAAATTCACCCGTCCTAGCCACACTGGTATGCTCTCCGAAAGCTAAACCCCTCGCTCCTGACACTGATGCTCGTGAGACCTAAACTGGTACAGAGTTTTCTCGGAAACAGAATGGTGTAGAAAGACTCAGAGCCCATGGCAACTACCATCCAAATAAGCATGAGAAAAACTTTTGCACAGCACGAGGAGAGATATTGGTATTAGTAGGAAAAGGAAAAAAAGAGATAAGAACATAGTGGAAACCGGTCACCTTTTCCATCTATACCCCTCTATCGTCCGTCATCTTTTTTAGAAAGCGGTCTTCTCGATGTCCTAGCATCCAAGCCACGCTTAGGTTTACAACCCTACCTAACAGTAACCACTGCCTCCTGCCAACTACAATCACTACCGCAGCCTGCTCACAATTAAGTTAAATCTCCGAAATGCAGACGCAGCAGCCCACCGGGTTTACGCTATCTTGCTAGCCGGTGGTAGTACTTATCAACCCCCTGCAACCCTATGTTACTTAAGCTCTCTAATTAGAACCCAGATCAAAGTACGAAATGTAACACTGACAGTCCACATAGACCCAGTCAGTTCATTATTAATTGTCGCTATTTATTATCATAACTAACAGCTGGAACCACGTCCAGACTGCTAACACCATTTATTTCAGGTTTGTCGTCGCCCACTCTCTCGGGCACCACTTTCGGTGACCAATGTCCACACTTTGACCTGTACCGACAGAGACCTTAATGGCATCTTTTATACCAAACGGGATTGCAATCGGGCCACACGACCTAAAACACCCCCAAATGCTTACAAGCAGATTGATAGACGTCTCCTAACGCAACACCTCTACTACTGATGTCACTGTTGGAGGCTTCAGAAATAACAGTTCGCAAGCAACCTTCTATTGATTGATTGACACGTCCCTTACCCCGCCTGATGAACCATACCCACGGGATGCTGCACATCACCTTGGTCTCCTGTGAAACAATCCAACAACAGAGCCAGAACACGCAACACAGGAATTTTTTCTCATTAAAATTCGATACGTTATCCGAACGCGAGTCCACTTGTCCCTCACATCCTTGGTTCCCAACAATGATGCCGAAGATCACTCAGAATCAATAAGTCAATATATTTGTCAGCATAACAGAACAATAAGGCGCGAGCCTACAAGGAAATTTTTCGCTCCGTTTTCTCTCCCAAGATTTCATTTTTCTTTCGATCGGTATCCAGCTTGAAATTGACTCTTCACCAGTTAAAGGCCTTCAAGTTGCGCTGCCTTTTTCTGAATGATAAGGGTTATTGATCCCGAACCTAAACTCACCTTATATATGGATTGCTGTTTCCTCCACATTCATCAACGTTGCCTGTCCATTTCCACAAAGTTTCCTCATGTCCCCTCGTTTTATGATGAACTCCCTCTATCAGAATCGGGAATATCCATCATTCCGGGCCAACTTCATCTCCATAGAGAGCCGCTCTCTTCATATTCACCAAAGTTCACGGTTGTACTCCCATTCATTTCTTTAACCTCTCCATTTCCATTACTTATTCCGTGCATAGAACCCGCAATAGGCCTCAGTTACCCACATCTTGCATTATTATGACTTATAACGCATCCCTAGCGCTATATTTTCACGATATATTTTGTATTTCCACGGACCACTACCAAACAGTCGAATCCGAAACCAAACCGTATTTGCCGCGCAAACCTTTATAATTTCAGTCGACTCAAACTATCTCTAGCTATATTGTTTTGCTTCTGACGACTCCACTCGCTTTCTTGAAATTCGTGTATTGTTCATTGTTTTGAGTAACTTTGTACACCATGATCATGCGCTTGCGCATGCGTCTCGACCGTGGTCGAGAAATATACCATTATTATATTTTCGTCTCTTCCCTGTCGTTACCTGGGGACACTCGAAGCACGGATGGTTGCACTATCATATGGTACATGTGAGGTCACAATAGGTAGTCTTGGATACTTAAGTAGGCATGTGCGACACAAAGGAGTGAAAAAGGCTTCAGTGAGTGCTTGGGTGGATGCCCAATAAAATTTAATTTGAAGTTCAGGTGTGCATCGCTCAGTGGTCGCGTCAATAATCCAGAGGAAACTTTTGGGCAGTTGCAGTTTCCAAGGTGGTCACCACGCGCTTCGTCGGCTGCCGATTGAAATGATCGATCCAGGCAGGTGAACCCATTCCAACTGGTGTATTCTTGTTGCAAAAGTTAAGTTTCGGTTGGCGGTTACATTATTTTTCAGGGTTCGTTCAGGTTTTATAGTTCCTTTTGATAAGGTTTATAAATTCATGCAATAACTGGGCTATTGGTTTAAGAGACTAAAACGCCTACTAAGTGGTGTTACGGTTCTGCGGAAAAGGTAATACTTGTTGGATGATACTTATTTTGGTCCTCCGGTTAATAATCAGCCGTTTTTTACAAGCATGAGATGTTTTATGCATGAGTGTTATCCAGTATCCTCAACTGTTTACGTATATAGATCAATGAACAGCTACGCAACCGGAGTAAGTTACACTACTTAGTGGACGTGGTACTTCAGTGTGCTGTTTTATTACACTGAAGAACCTTAAAATACCGAGTTGCAGACCTTTCTATTTCAAGCCTTGGAATGTGTAGAATATCCTACTCATTGTTCCGATATAAGGACAACAATTGGAGAAAACGATGAACTCGTCAGATAATATACTATTCCTCACGGGATATCAGGAAAATACGGTAACCTTTGCCCCTTTTGAGCTAAGGTTGGGCTTGCGTGACACACCGAAAAATCGAGGATATTGGCTGCATGTAACGTACACGCGTGGAAATCCTCCCTAGCCATTTTCATATACTTGCATTGTTGAGACTATCCACTTTATTTTATTGACCCTGGCACAAACACAACATGCATCAATCACTACACATCAACATTTGTTTATATTTTGCCCACGTAAAGTGACATAATTGAAACTCGAACTTGGACTGCCGTGACGGTGGTACCTGACGTTGGCATTTGTTGAACTCTGGTCCTCGTTGTTAGACACTGTGGCCGTACAGTTGAGGTTTGTACATATTTATACGCGTATAACTTGATAATCCAGTGCGGTAGAAACTACGAATCAATCTTGTTCTGGTTTTGGGATTCGTGTTGAATTGTCTACGCGGTGCTCACGGTCGGAGTAATCGTTGCAGTACTCAACTCGTAATCACCAGTAGTAAATCAATCAGAAATGCCAAGAAGAGGACACAGACAAGCCGATACTGGAAAGGAAGTTACTCGGCAAGTCGGTGGAGTATTTTTGGGTGATACTTATTCCCTAGACATTGCTAGGTCTGCTATTCCTGTCACTGCAATTTCATGTAATTCAGCTAGTGGTATTGAATTTAAAGATGATGATATCTATCGTTTGAGAAAAGCTGAATTAGAAACCCAGCCTAGGCAGGCTGGGGAGGAAGCGGAATCTGCCAGGAAAGATCAACTCCAGAGATGGGAGCGAGTGGCGACTTTGGAGACCACAGAGCATACAGCCAGTCAGCCCAGCCGTTTCGTGGAACGATCAAAGTCGACTTGTACCAGTGTGAACCACGCTACTGACCTACCAAGAGTGCAATTATCCCCATTCGACGGGAGCGCAGAACAACACTGTAAGTTCGTCAAACAGTACGAGAACTTTGTGGAATGGAGAGTATCCGATCCAGGACAGAGATTCTTGTATTTACTACATTACTGTCGTGGAAGGGCTAGGGAAGCAATCGATGGGTGCTCGATGCAGGATCCCGAAGAAGGTTACACTCGGGCACGTGAAATTCTGGAAAACCTATTTGGGCAACCATTTAAAGTCGCTCGGAATTTGATCGATAGTGTACTACCAGAGGCAGAACGCTCCAAAAGCGAGTCGGGCTCTCTAGCCAGCCTGGTGATAAAAATGCAGAAATGCACCATCGCACTAAATCACCCAGATGACCGATCAGACCTGAACGCACTGCACCCACTGAAGACCATAATGCGCAGCTTACCCACAGAACTACAGGGTAGATAGGCCGAGAAAGCCAAAGGGATCAGTAGGTTTGGGCGAGAAACCACGTTCAAAGATCTGGCGCAGTTTATAGACCGTCATGCCCCAATAGCCAACAGTCTTTTCGGCCAACGTGTGCGCGAGACGAGCAAATTACCTAGGATTACGACGCAAAGCTGGACTAGGGAACCAAGTAGAAGCCAACCATGGGCGAACACACAAGGATTATCTCGCGAAGGGGAAAGCTTGCCGGTGTGTAAAGTTTGTGGGGCGCCTCGTCGCCTAGCTGAATGCCCTCGCTTCCTCAACGTAGACGTTGACGAGCGATGGGAAATGGCTAAGAGACTAAGCGCGTGCTTCATCTGTCTCAGCGATTCACATCAAGCAGCGATGTGTCGAACGAAACCCAACTGTAGTGTGGATGGATGCCGTGGGAAGCTCCATTACCTACTTCACAAAGGCCAGAATCTGAATGCCAAAGAAACCCCGAAGCCAAGTGTGGTCTGCTCAGTGTCTCGCTCCACTAACAAGCCCATTCGCCTGGGAGTAATAGCAGTTGGGGTAGAAACCCTAGTGAGAGTTATAAGAGCGTTGGCCTCCGTGGATAGTGGCTCGGATACCACTCTGGTAAGGAAGGAGTTTGCAGAGAGATATGGGATCACAGGGAACCAGTCTTCATTAGCAGTGAGCACAGTGAGTGGCACCCAGGTCATTCAGTCGACCAAACTGCACCTACAACTTGTTTCCTTGGCCAACAACGATAGAGCAAAAACTCTAGAAGCATTCACCGTAAAGGACCTGCCTATGAGAGCACCTCAGTCAGTGCAATCGATTCTGACTCAGTGCCCGCATCTCGACGGGGTTACGATCGAGGTGTGGCAGAATAACGAAATTGATCTGCTGATCGGTTGTGATGTACCGGAAGCGCACTGGGTCCTGGATCAAAGAATAAGAAGCTGCAAAGCACTCTATGCAGTACCCTTTATGTTCGGCTGGACTTCATATGGTAGTACAGATGAAAGATGCGGCAAACAAATCCAAATCAACTGCACTTCGGTAGAAACGGCGAACATTGAACAGGCATTTTAACAGCTGTATAACGCCGAATTTGCCGACCTGGCCATTGATAGAGATGCCCCACCACGAGAAGATAGGGCGGCTTTGAAAATGGTAGCCGAGAACGTCAAGTATGCAATAGGTCGTTTTGAGGTTCCTGTTCCGTGGAGACCCAACATGGAACCTATGCCAAACAGCCGAGAAATGGCTCTGAAGAGATTATGCTTCCTCAAAACCAGGTTAATTCAGGACCACAATTGAGGATAGAATACACGCGAACCATGCAACATAACATCGACTTGGGTTATATAGAAAGAGTGGATACAGCAGTTGTCAGCGCAAATTTTAGTTGGTACCTACCTCATCACCCGATCGTGAACCCAAAGGAACCGGGAAAGGTCGGAGTGGTTTTCGACTGTGCCGCGAAATGTCACGGTTTGTCACCCAACGACAATATACTACAGCGTCCAGACTAGACCACACCACTGTTCGAGGTTTTATGTCGTTTTCGGCTAGGAAAAGTAGCCTTCTCTGTGAACATACGTGAAATGTTTCTACAAGTAAAGATGCCCGTTAAAGATAGGGACGCCCGCCGTCTTCTCTGGTGGCCTGATAACAACGCAAATCGCGCACCTGACGAGTACAGGCTGACCGTTCATCCCGTCAGGACGGTATCATCCCCCTTCTGCGCTAATTTTGTCCTCCTGGAAGCCCTCAAGCGTTTCGGCGGCACCAGCAGTTTGCTAGGAAAAGCAATGGACCAATTCTACATGGACGAGTTTTTGTGCTTCTTTGACGACCGAAACACTGCTATTCCTTATACGACCGAACTGATCGCCGCTCTAAGGGCCGGGGGATTCAACCCCACTAAATGGACTCCAGACAGCCAGGAGGTGCTCAATGTTATCCCGAAGTCTGAGAAAACGGAGTGTAGGAGGGAGCATTTTGGGATCCTCTTCACAAACGGAGCGCATGCTTGGTCTTCAGTGGAAACCCAGAGGTGACGAATTCATTTTCACTCTGGACCTGCCCAAACGACCGGCCACATGGAGAGGAATTCTATCATCAATCTCAAGCCTCCATGATCCTCTAGGTTCCGTTTCGCCAAGGTTGTTACCGGGAAAGTGCTTGCTTCAATCGATGTGCCAGAGAAGGACGGGTTTGGACGAACCTCTCCAGGATGACGACGATAAGCGAAAACTTGACCGGTAGCACAGCCTAGATCAACTTGACGAGATCAAGATACGAGGATGCTTGACAGGAATCAAGTGCACAAACGATGCCCAACTTTACTTACTCTCCGATGCATCAGAAATAGGCTACGGGACCGTGGCTTACGGCTGCCGAGTGGACGCAAACGGTGGGCGGCACAGCCAGATACTATTCGCAAAGACAAGAGTGGCCCCAATGAAAACGGCGTCCATTCCAAGGCCGGAACTGACGGCAGCAGTACTGGCCGTAAAAGCCGCGGGGCTGATTAGGAGATGCTTCGATCGGATAAACCGGGAACCAAACTTTTGGACGGACTCAGCCACGGTACTTCACTGCCACCTTCGTGTCCAACAGACTCACTATAATCCACGAGTCGACTAAAACCGATCAATGGCACTATGTACAATCCGCCAGTAACCCGGCCGACTTCTAATCAAGGGGCCTGAAAACATTAGAGGGGTTGCGGATGGGACAATGGGACCGGACTTCCTAACTGCAGCTAAAGAGATGTGGCCAACGCTATTAATGCCTAAGTCTTATGATGGAGATATCGAGACTAGAAAACTGATACTGTCTACAAACTTCACGGGAAGCGTAGGCCTAATAGAAAAACTGTGCCAATTTCCCAACTGGACAAAAATGTTAAGAGCCGTGGTCTGGTGGACACGATACAAAGTACTCTTATTGATTATGAAAGGCGCAAGACCACAAAACACATTGAATGTGGGGACGATACTATCGGGCGAGCCGAATCAAGCCAAACTCGACGTTCTACGCCTACTGCTACCAGACGCTTTCCCGTTCGAGGTGCGCGAGCTAGCCAGGATAGATGATAACACCAAAGGGAGCAGGCTGTTGCACAGCAGTATCCGAACACTAAACCCCATGCGAACCAACGGACTACTGAGAGTTGGAGGGCGGCTTACAAATTCAAATCTAGAGCACGAAACAAAACACTCCATAATAATCCCTGGTGACCACCACATAGCGAGATGCCTGATAAACCATGTACATCGAGAAGAGGGACACGCAGGTTTGAATCACTTATTGAACAATATACGCCGACGATTTTGGGTGAAATAGGGGCCAGCGAGAGTCAAGCGAGTCATAGGCAATTGCATCAGTTGTCGTCGCTGGAGAGCGGTAGCAGGCCAACAAATGATGCCCCCCCCCCCTTCCAGCCGTGAGAGTTCAACCGGGATGGTGCCCGTTCGTGGAAATTGGCGTCGACCGCTTTGGCCCGTTACTTGTACGACAGCAAAGGAGCACCCAAAAGAGGTACGGCTGCCTGATAACATGTTTACGATCCAGAGCAGTCCATCTTGAAGTAGTGCCTAATATGACCACCGAATCCTTTCCAATGGCCTTTCAAAGGTTCGTCGCGAGGTGGGGCGTCCCCAAGAATGTATACTCAGACAATGGCTTGAACTTCGTTTGGGCTCATAAGGAGTAAGGGAGGTGGTGGAACCGCCTGGACCGTGCCGAAATACAAAACAAGACTGTAGCAAAGAGGAGAGAATGGCACTTTAACCCATCATATGCCAGTCGTCGTGGTGACGCTTGGGAAGGGATGATACAATCGACTAGGAAAGTACTCACAGCCCCGACCTCACAACAAACACTCGATGACGAGACGCTGACTACTTTACTAGCAGAAGTAGAATGTGTATTGAACAACAGACCCTGGTGCCGATCGTCCCAGACCCGGAAGGAGAATCGGCACTCACCCCCAACGGCCTGTTTATACTCCGGTCAAACGTAGGAGCAACCACACCAAAAACCCTGCATGGAACTTATACCGTTGGATAGAAACAAGTGAACCACCTGGCACAGGCTTTTTGGCAACTTTGGACCAGGGAGTACTTACCGACGCTGCAGCCTCGGTAAAAGTTGATCTCCAAACAGAGGTCTTTCAGAGGTGGCGATGTGGTCATCCTCGTGGAGAGCCACTTACATAAGGACGATTGGCCGGTTGGAGTGATCAAGAACTGTCTTACAGAAATCGATGGCCTGATGCACACGGAAGTGGTGAAAACGAACAAAGGAGAGGTACGGCGAGATATTTGTAAGATATGTCTGCTCGAAGGTGACAGTGGCGAGGGCGAGGTTGACGCTATAGACCAAGCTAAATCCATGTCTGCTGATACCAGATGAAGCTGAATTCATTTATTTTTCCTCGTGGATTCTCCCATAGGACTAAACTCTTCGCACCGTCTTCGAAGTATGTTTGTGCTTAATTTCATGCGGTGTTCACTATTTACTATGGAGTTAGTCGCCAAAACCTAAGTTTATCACACGACACGATATTGTTTGTGAAGTAGCAAAGACTCTTGAATTAGCACTTACTGACCGTTCGTAAAATTATCTCTTCTCCCGTGACTTATTTGTATTATTATTCAACCTGTGTGCAAGTGAATGTAAGTTGTGGGTCGAACATACTTCTTATTTGATAACAATACACGTTAACCCCCTGATGTTAAAGTAACCTGTAGCCATCTCTATTTTTCATCACGAATCCTCAGCCTTCATCTTGCCACGTACTTTACTCTTGTTCAAGCAGCCTTTTCATCCACATTCCTTAATCTGTCTGCGCATTCCAATCACATCGAAGCCCTCCTTTTTTATACGGATAATGCCATGTCATTCTCAGAAGAAACCCTGAGACGTCGAGAGATGGCGCACAACCTCAAGAAGCCTTCAAGCGTGTCTGCGACTGGCCGACGATGGACGAAGTCCACGGTGACCTGCGTATGCACTGAATTAGGTTCTAGGTAGGATAAGGCGAATCAGTACCCCTATTTACTCCTTGGATGTTGACCGTTTCATGGGAGGATTTGGTGGGCGGTGTAACGTACATGCGTGGAAATCCTCCCTAGCCATTTTCATATACTTGCATTGTTGAGACTATCCACTTTATTTTATTGACCCTGGCACAAACACAACATGCATCAATCACTACACATCAACATTTGTTTATATTTTGCCCACGTAAAGTGACATAATTGAAACTCGAACTTGGACTGCCGTGACGGTGGTACCTGACGTTGGCATTTGTTGAACTCTGGTCCTCGTTGTTAGACACTGTGGCCGTACAGTTGAGGTTTGTACATATTTATACGCGTATAACTTGATAATCCAGTGCGGTAGAAACTACGAATCAATCTTGTTCTGGTTTTGGGATTCGTGTTGAATTGTCTACGCGTCGCTCACAGTCGGAATAATCGTTACACTGTCTCCTTCTCGTAATAACTCCAGTTTTCCTCAGTCGCCTAATGTACCAGTGTAGTATTCTCCATCCACTTCAGGTAAGCCACCAAATTACTACTACATGAGTCCCATAGAAGACGTTCGACAGCTGCTGGTGACCTGTCTCCTATTGGGTCCAGCAGCAAAGTACCGACGTTATCCCTACTATCAGACGAATAGAGAAGAAGCTAGTCGGTTTATAGATGCGGAGCGTATTCTATATGTTGTGGCACCAAAACAGTTTTCATACGAGAGATACACCGAAGGAAAAACGAAACGCAACGGCTATGCAGGAAGCGGAACGCGAGCGCATACAATCGGCGAACGACCGAAAGCGGAAGTGACTCAAAACGAGGTCGACGGAAACCTCGGAATAGTCAGTCCAGTAAAACGTGCGCAACCGGACAACACTATGAGGTCGATGTCAAACGTAGGAAAAGATCATAGAGAAAATAGATCCAAAGTTTATCCGGAAAACAGTCATTTTCTCAGAACGATCGAGGTCACTACAGCCCCATCACCTAGATACACACAAGAAATGAGACCCGGGTACCAATTTCTTACTGCGCTTGTAAAAAGTAAAAATGGAAATGGTTGTCAGTATGGCTTGGCCGTGAAAAGGGCTTTGAGGAGCTCCCACTGATTCCGGAGTTGGTGTGATTGGGCCAAGCAATGAACGCAACAGTAGTTCTCTTCTATTTTTGAAACTCTGCGCGCTTCGAATGTGTCCATCTTCCACAAGGCGCCCATTGGAGATATTGACTTTCCCTATCCAGGTCAATCGACGGCTCCTCTTTTCCGCCTACGCTGCAGATATCTTCCAGTAAGAAGAATTTTTCTTTCCCAAACTCCCGAAAACTCTCTTTGAAAGGCAAAGCGAAACAAGGTAGAATCATCGAAGGCAAGCGCTGCACCGCCGATCGGTGCAACGTACTGCAAAGCAGTTCGAAACGGAGTGGCGGAACTGCGGCTCACGAACTTTTATATACGGCCGGTGGGCCAAACAAAACCCACCAAGTCAAATGAACTGGAACTGGTAAGGAAATTACTGGGGTTGGAAGGAGATGGAGTCAAAATTTAACGATTAAAGAAGCAACAATTCCAACAGAAACCAGCACTATTCCTTGATATTCATCATTTTAGCTCTCATGTTGTAAGTCGAAACTCTTAAATCGAGCAACGCGTAGCCAATTCAAACGAATCCCAAAACCAGAACAAGACTGATTCGTAGTTTCCACGGTACTAAATTGAAATTCACAGAGGGTACAAATATATACAAACCTCAAGTATGCGGCCAAATAGATTTCACAGTAAAACCCGAAGGTTCAAAGCCCCGTGGCTCAAGCATGACAGTCAGAAACGGTTCAAGGCCGAATTCTAATGTCTCACGTGGATAGACAGACGTGAAGAAGTGTGATATGCAAGCGAGCTTTTCAAGGTTATGTTAAATATGGTCAAATTCACAAAGCACGTAGAACATTTAGAAGGATTTTCAGTATTTGTTCTTTACACCGCCGGCCAAAATCCTTCCGCAAAAATGGTTGTCCAAGGTTCAGGAAGGGGTCATGATTCTCACCCTACCTACCTATAACTTATTGTCAGTGCCTGTGGTTACTAACTTCCTGTGTTAGCTGCGCTTAAAACAGGCTTCCGCCGTAGTCATCATTCGCACAATCCATAGGGAATCAATTCCAAACCCCGCTGCACAACTTGAGACTGGCATATTCATCAAGAGACCGACGCACACGGTTAGACGCACGATGAAGATGAAGGCTTTGCAGAGTAAAACATTTTGCCGCACGAGCTTAGTCTGCGTATCTCAAGCAGTGAACTATTGCAGCGATTGGTTAGACTAATTTTGTTCACAAGCGTGAGTGCAGAAATTGATCGTAGGTGCAACACATAATGAGATATCGCGTAAAAATGAGAAGTCATGGATTAGTGGAATTACATAAAATTAACGCACCAAATTTTTGGAAAGAAATGAAAACCGGTTTCTGATTATGGAAAAGTTTCGAAAACAAGTGTAGGACGGACAGTGTCAAAACACGCATGAACACGGAAATTGATTGAATACCGGCATCTTTCAGAGTATTTCAAAGTTTTATTTGTACAAAATATGCGACAAACAATATTGTTTGCGATGTAAATAAATATTCTTCTTCAAAGGCAAGAGAAGATTCACAATGTGCTTCCAGCCTCTAAGCCTCACTTGAACTGATCAAGTGAAATCTTGGTGAATTTCTCTTTTTCTTTATGTGCACACGGGATAGAAACTAGAGCTAAATACATTTTGCAACTGTCCAGGAAAAATGGGTCCAGCTGAATAGTTGCAGAGCATGAAATGGAATAAAATGCTAATTAACTCGGAGCGAGGCAATCTGCAAGCTACTTTGCCCTTTGAATGTGTTTTTGAGCTCAAATCATCAACATTTTCCTCGCTGTTTCCTGCTACGAGTGAATTACCTCTCTGATGTTTCGGACACGCTCTTCGTTGTTTTATGGCGGTGACTCACCGTGCTTGTCTTTAGATGATTATATTTTTACATTCTGTTACATTAGATGCCGTATACTTCGTGCATTTACCGTAGTAAACTTTGCATGCACGCATAATTATGTTTGTTGTCCATAAATATGGAGTTATCCTTGGATAACTCACCTGCCGGTGGGATATATTTCATTGGTCACGAACGTGCCCCTGTCAGCTCCGTAGTAGATTCCTAAGTGATCGCATGTATGTGAAAACATATTTATATGTCCATAATGAAATTAGTTCAATGAGAGAGATTTAAATCTCTAACGAGGCTCAAATCGGGTTGTGGTTGGGATCTGATTAGGTTATGGTTGGGATCCTACTGGGTTTGCAAAAGTGGACTTGAAGTACGTTTTCAGTTACTTTGACGGCCAATGCTTTCAATTCACCTGTCTATGTTAAGAAACCGAACATGACTGGCCTGTGCAGGTGGCAAAGATACCGCCTCCGGTGAAGAGTGTCAATGCTGGCACTTTGCCCAAGTTGTGTGTATGCGAGCTTGTGGGAACATCGTAATGGACCTACAGTGAACAACAGCCACGGTATGGTTCAATGGCCTTCATAATTTCCACAGAAACACCATTCATTGATAATCCTATCAATTTTGATAATTCTGGTTCGCCGTCAGCGACTTCTTCAGTCTCCTTCAAAGAGGATCACAGACCGATGCCAATATCTGCGTTCGCAGCAGACCAGAGGGTTGATGAAGGTAAACTGGTGCGTATGAATGATGCAGATCACTTCTTTCAGATGCACAGAACGTTGATGACACTGGTAAACTGCCTCAGGAACTGCGTCATAACTTCACTAAATATCGCTTTAATATGTCTCAGCGAGCCGTGATTTTGCGCATACTGGCGAAGCTTTTCCCGAGCATTCCTCGATGGTGGTACAGCTCTCTTTCATCATTGATGCCATCTTAAAACCCAATACCAGCGCAGTCATTTTGAGTTCGTTTAGGGATAGTGACCTCAGCCCAGCAATTTTTGTTTTGGCAAAGGGCACTTTGTTTCGCCGCCGGCCATGCAGTTCCACCCAGATACCGTACACCGTCACTAGGTCGGCAAATTCCAAGCTGCTTTGCGTGACCTGCTGGTGTTCAACTTTCAGCAGGGCTTCTCAAAAATGTATTTTTTGAGATATTTCAAACGCCTCCGCCCAACTTCCTCATTTCTTGATGGGTGACTTGACGGTGGTCTCTTGGTTATGGCGACTTCTTGTTGCCTACTGTGACGTCCCGTCTTTGAATTCACTATCGAAAGCACCGACTGATCTTCTTTTGAGTGGACTTTGCTTTCCTGAGATGGACCGTTGGATTCAATATCAAAAAGTGGTTGTGTTCTACAGAGGCACTTCTCTCAGCAACTGCCAAGCAATTTATTGATGCCGATTGTTGAAGTTCGTTCGTCAGGGGTCCGAGGAGTGTCCAGCCAAGTATCGTTCGCATAGCAAGTGGTTTTTTTCAATTGCTTGTGCTCTGTTCAAGCACCCAATGAGCCTCTGGTACATTGCATCCAATTAGTGTGTCGACGTGGGGGCTAGACACTTCTTCGAACGCTATGTCTTTGAGATGGGAACACCTCTTGGCAATCGATCCAATAGAGTCGACCGGTCTCATTGGCAAGCCCTCTTTTGCAAAGGCCCCCGCGATTTCTGCGGTCCCTCATCAGATAAAGACGTTAGCTGCGGGGTCAGCCTCTTAGAAATGTTAACATGACCCCTTGTAATCGTGCTGAAAGTGAGAGAGGTAGGATCGCCGACTAGTTCACAGCTTTCTACAAGCTCGCGCGTAATCAGCGAGGTATCCGACCCCGTGTCCAAGAATGCATTAACCCTCCCCAATCCTCTAGGTGTCACGATGCCGACAGATAGGATGCCTAATCTCGCTGGTTTGAAATATTTACGTTCCGTTGAACGGATAATTCTGGGTTTGTTCGGCTGAATAGGCCTATTGTTGAGAGAGACATGTAGTAACGAATGATGATTACCCAAGCATCCGTCCCGGTTATATTTCACTCTAAAGCTGCGTTCAGAGGCTCGATGAGAGTTGTTCAAACATATAAAGCATGAGCCAATCCTTTTTACTGCGCACCACCGATTGGCACACTCATCCCATGAATGGTCGGACTATCTGGTAACCGACGCAGGAAGTTGCATAGCTTGCGTCCACTTGACCTTTCGGGTTCTCGACTTATCACGTGCATGTTAGCCAAAGACTGGATTCGGTTAAAGTCCTTCCCTACAATCTGAGCAGATGTTGGTTCCGTTCGCGCCAGCTTGAAACGTTCGCGTGCGATTTGTCCAAATCGGCTGTTGGTGATACGGGATTGACGACCAATGAACTCCGTCAAATCGCTGAACGTAGATTCTCGCCGAAGCATATTCATTTTTTGCAGCTCCCCCTGACCATCGGTTCTGTAAATCAATAGGTAGACATCGGAAAACGCGTTCCTGTGTATGTAACGCATTCAGATCAGACTGGTATCCTAAATGCTTCAGTGCTATACTGCAATTCTGCTTTTTTATCAACAAATTTGACAGTAAATCGGCGTCGTCCTCAGTCCTCCTTGCCTCCAATAAAACACCATCAATCAGGCTTCTAGCCATCTTGAATGGTTGTCCAAACAAATCTTTCAGGATTCTACGTGCCCTGGTGTGTCCCATTGGAGGATCAAGCAACGCACGGTCTTCGATAGCACATTCGGCCCACCCTCGACAGTAATGTAATAAATACAAAAAACTATTGACCAGGATCTGAAACCTTGCACTCAACAAAACTTTCAAATTGTTTCATGAATATACAGTATTGCTCGGGGTGCCCGTCGAAATGGGACAACTCCACTCCCGGCAGATCGAATACCAAAACCTCGGTAGTTTCAGGCCGTCTCAAGGGTTCATGTTCGTCGACCACAGTACCGTTTCGATGTTGACATCGTGAACTACATGGACTATATGCCGACTCACTGTGACCAGTTCCTTGTTTAAGAGGCTCCGCGTTCTTTCCGGCTTACCGCAGCTTGTTTTCGAACTCTTTCATTCTCATTCTATAAGTACTAACATCAACAAATTCATTGTGATTAGAAACGTATGACCTGGCACTGACAGAACTAGTAGACTTAGTGTTATCTAGAGAATCAATAACACCCAAACCATCCCCAGAGACTTGCCGAGTTAATTCTTGTTGTCGCAAACGTTCCTTGCTTCCTCCTCTGAGCATTCCCAATGAGTTTTCTTGTCCAGGTTCCACCTGAGTACTGCAAGTCAATTCTCGCAAATCGAGCAACGCGTAGCCAATTCAAACGAATCCCAAAACCAGAACAAGACTGATTCGTAGTTTCTACGGTGCTAAATTGAAATTCACAGAGGGTACAAATATATACAAACCTCAAGTATGCGGCCAAATAGATTTCACAGTAAAACCCGAAGGTTCAAAGCCCCGTGGCTCAAGCATGACAGTCAGAAACGGTTCAAGGCCGAATTCTAATGTCTCACGTGGATAAACAAACGTGAAGAAGTGTGGTATATAAGTGAGCTTTTCAAGGTAATGTTAAATATGGTCAAATTCACAAAGCACGTAGAACATTTAGAAGGATTTTCAGTATTTGTTCTGTACAGGAAGACTCCCGGAATACCAACCTTGTTTTCGGTCGTTGCCACCGCTGACCATATTGAAGCCAAGGCTGAATTCTCTGCGTGATATCACTTGCCAGTGTATACAGCGGAGAGCTTCACATCAACCCTGCCTCCAGTGTTGGAGCCCGTTAAAGCGACGTTATTTTCACGTGGGCATATTCGTGGCAAAACGTTAATTCCTCAAGTCTCATCAGTCAGCCGACTCTGAGGGGATTCGGCTCGTGGTGTTGGGTGAACTCGCTGGAGTAAATGCAATACCAATCGCCAAGGTTTTCAACAACTCTATGGCAGCAGGGAAACCACCGGAAGTCGTGAAAGGTGCGGTTTTCATCCCTTTACTCGGCGGTGGCTTCGAAAATGTGGTTATCATAAGCCACCCCACGGGTCCAACATGATTTGTCGGCAGAACATGGAAAGTCTCCTAGCCATACAGATTCAAGGACATATGGAATGTCGTGAACTATTCAGATCCGAATTGGGTGACTTTCGCAAAGCCAGTCCCTTGGTATCAAAACTCCCGCCTGCTCTTGAACGCAAAACCAGAAAGAAGGCCGGAGGATGTTCGGCAGATATCGCCTCCATGGCTTTCGGCAAAGGTTTTGACAAAGTTCCACATGACCACCTCTTTCAGAAGCTTAGGCTTATGAGAAAAGCTTCTTTCTTGCCAAGATGGATTGAAGGCTTCCCAAAAAGATAGTGATTTGCCGTGAGAGTCTCCTGACCATCTGCAGGTGGCGCCCAGCGTCGGGTGGTATCTTCTTGATGTATGTTTTTGGAACTTCGCTGTTACTCATTTACCCAAACGATCCTCCTCAGGCCCCGACCCACTTTGTGCGGATGATTCGAAGCATTGGTGCGCACTATTTTGGAAGCAGACAGCCAAGTTCTACAAGAAGATCTGCATGCGCGCATGCACTAGTCCTCTGCGTGGCTGCTGTCATTAAACCGGTCGAGGTGTGTGCACATGCGTGTGGGCGTTTCTCAGCTGCCGATGAGTTGGAACCTGTCTGGAAGCGTGCTTAAGACAACGGACTGAGAGCCTCAAGAGATCTAGTGTCTTACTGGGAAAGAACGATTACAGGAAGCTGTGTTCCCGCTTGTCATACTGATGAGCGTTTTTCCCGCCCGGCGCAAGCCGGATATGTTTGAATTTTACAGACCAGATTATGAAAGGACATTTCGTGATAATATAGGAAATTGCTTGACTATCCTAAACTAGGAGGCCTGAAGAGATAGCAAAGCGAAATAACCTCATGCACGGCACGGAACGACGAGGGAGTTTAAAAGGAGCACCCGATGAATTCAGGTAAGCACCCTAAAAACTTGGAAGTCGCGGGCAAATATTTTGACCTGACCAATCCAAGTAAAAACAGCTGAAAGTTGGGAGTTTTACGTCAGATAAATTATTGCTTGGTTGAAGCTGCTCCTTTGCAGGGATACGATGATGAATAAATTTGTTATACTTGGGTGAGTGGTAGATAGTAATGGGGCTTGTTACATTGGGATACGTGGTAGGCAGCAGGTTACAAAACTCGGTGGTAAGGGTACAGCAAGCGAGGCAGGTAGCGGAAGGTGGGCCGGACAGAAAGAATGTTTCGGGGAGATCGGCACTAGTTGTCTGTGAGGAAAGGATATTTTCAGAATGAGTGCACATGAAGAGAAGCAGCGGAAAGTTGGCAAGGCAGAAGGCCGGCGAAGAACTGGGCGATATAGAAAGAAAATGCGCTCTATGTAAAATATATGATGAGAAATGTCAGCGGAGGAGAAAAACTGGAGCTCAAAGCAGCAGAGTATCGGAACACGGGGATAGCACTGATCGGAAATCACAAGCGAGTTTGGGTCAGATTTTTCGGGACCGCTTAAGAAAATCATGATGTACTGTTTTCTTTATGGCAGATGAAACATGATGGATCACCGGAGAGCAAGACGACCTTGAAACCGCAGACTTGTTGTCAGCTAAGCTGAACAGTTCGTAAAGATTGAAATGTCAGAGAAGTGATCGATGAAATCAGGAAGACTTTGTCGAATGATTAGTTCACTGCAGAGATATCCTTTTATGAAAGCCGAAAAGGAGAAGTGGTAATAGGTGGACGTTGATAGCAAACAAAATGTATGTACACCTCTCGGAGGCCAGATTGCGCAACTTACCACTTAGTAAGCTGTCAGCAGGCAAATTGAAGCAAATACAACGAAGTGAACAATAGAGTCAGTTACAAGAGAATACGCGAAAATTGGATGATACAGAAGTAAACTAGCAGACTTGGTCCGTCTCTAGTGTCGGAAAACGGCTCCAGGCTCCACAATAAACTTAAACGAGGATATCATAGGTAATATATTTCCTCCTCAGTATATGGGGCAACGATGAAGGTGAAGTGTTATGAGGCCAGTGGTCCAGACGGGTTTTCGCCAACAGTGCACACTGGATCGCTCTTATCTGATCCTCAGCCCTAACACGTTTATATAGTCGACCTTTTTCCTAGACTGTGCCCCGGAATATGCTTCAGCGTCACCCCATGTGTGAATGCTTGTGCACTACATGAAGAACATGATTCAATCTAGCATTGTTAAATTGTGCGTTCAAAGATTCCTATTACACCGAATGTCTGCTGAGAAGAGAGGGGCTGGCCTAGTCAGCTTGACTATCGCCACTTGAGCGTCCCAGGTAAAGTCGGTCTATCATACATCATCTTGTTTTTCGCTTGAGTATTTGAAACCGCTGGTATTAGCAGTCGTCATTCAAAAAAGCATTTAAATGTGCAACGAAAAGCGAACCTCACAATGTTTCAAATGTAGATGGTTGTCTACCTTTGTAATTCACAAATATCGCAAACCGAGCAATGAACAGCCAAATCAAACCAATGCCAAAACCAGAAAAACATTGATTTCTACATTCCACGGTAAAAAATTTAAAATCACAAACTGTGCTATATGTACAAACCCTTATTACGAGGCCAAGTAGATTCAACGGTAAAACCCAAAGGCTGAAAACCCTGTAGTCCGGGCACGACAGCCAGAAACTGTTCACGGCCAAGTTCAGCTGACTCGCACAAATAGGCAAACATGAAAAGCCGTGTCTGTAGACGAGCCTGGCAAAATTACGTCAAACACAGTCATATTTACAAAGCATGCATAACATTGGAAAGGATTTTCAATATAGATCCTTTCGGCCGTTTACCGGTAGTCCAGTTACCCCTTTAACTATCGCGAATTACTTTCACTTTGTAAGGCCGCTAAGCCATATCCCGTAGCTCCTTCTTTAACTCTTTCTCCGGCCGTTTGTACCACTTGGGCCACCTGCACGTTATTCTAATGCTCAGCACTGCACGAAAACGTTGGCTAGGACGGTATTCTGTATGACTCGCGAGAACGAGAGGGCGATCGAAAGGGATGCCGATTAGCGCGTATTTGAGGGTGCGCGTAAGAGCAACTGTCAAGTGGCAACCGTGCTTGTCAGTCAGAGTTCAGTTAGCTGCGATAAAAACAAGAACAAATGAGACTGTTGCCATAGAGTTCGGGGCCACTACGTCCTAATTACTTTCAAGGACAGACTTTCTTCCCAACGGTAGTGGTAATAGTTTATTTCCCACGAATGAACGAGATGCATACGATAAGCATGGTCGGAGCTTGCCAGTCATGCAAGAATAAAAAAAGGGCAATATTTTAGCGGTAGTCTGCAGTGCAGAGTGAAAGCATGATCAAATTAGGTTTTTCACGGGTTGAAGTAAATTCCGGAGGATTTACACGGCAAAATCGAAGGTCAGGGTCATTGTAGAAAAAGGCTTTCATTGGGGGTCAGCCGAATAAAACGTCGAATAAAGCAAAAAATTGGCTTGGAAAAAGGTAGAAATGACCCGACAGTGAGATGGGGCCAAACATCATGATCGTAAAATAATTTCAAGATAACTGCAGTCAAAAGCCTATCGAATCCAAATCTGGCAGAAGAGATAATGTACAGCTAAGCAAATTCACGGTTCTCAACGGCAGAGTCACCGATTTTTGTTCTGCGGGAAGTGCGATGAAATGACCGTTGCGAAAAGTCACGCTGGGCTCTGTGCGATGATTCAGGAGAAATCCCGCTGGATTCCGTGAAGTTGATGTGAGGAGCAAGCTGCAACGCGGGTGTATGACGGACACTTTGAAAGGTGTCAGTAAACACAGATTTTTATGCACTTCGTAAAATGCTTCCCATGAAGTATCGGCAGAGCAACGATAAGAAGCAAAATTTGTTTGCCTGCTTTTGAACGGTATTTTCGCTCTCCAAATGCGTAGAGGGTTGAATACCAATGGGCACAATTTAAGTTCAGCTTGAGGGGCGATGAGGAGAGTATCGGTGGCGTATCCTGGAGAGTTCTCAGGTATCGATTTGGGGGATAATGCGAGCTATCCATCTACGGAGACTGTGTGTTATTCATCAGTTTTCGCAGTCATATGATACCAGATGCCAGCAATTCGGTAAATGCCAATGAAGGGAGGTGGGAATTTCTTTTCAGCTTATTGAGTGGCCAGATAATTCGAAAAGTCCTTCAATGGTCGAAGTTTATGAAAGTCCAAACGACAGAACTAACCTGGAAAAATGTCGAACGAGCAGCTGCATTCGAGATGGGTTGCGACTGTGGTTAATTGGTTATCTTTGTAGAGTTCATTCAAAAACCCGGACCGATTTCATAAGCTCTATCCTCCGTGACGTGAAGGTCGATATTATGGATTAATTAAGGCATACAAAGAATTCATCCACTTTCTTCTTGAACACTGATGGGTGGTCGAGTGGACGAACTTCCAGTGCCAATTTATTTAAAATTGAAGAGAAATTTACTATGAAGAAATTAGGCCGCAGGTTTGTCTTATAAAATGGACAGCCACAGAAGAACTGCTTTGCCGTAATGATTACCGAAAGTCGGTGGGTAATCCGAGTTGTGGTTAAGAACCATAAATCTGACTTTAGGTGAGTTTATGGGAGGAAGGTATGTTGATTTTTAGTCTTTGTGGCCAGAAAGAATCTAGACGTAGAAGACTGCAGCTTCACTTGTGGTTCCTTGTTGTAGAATAACATCGTAATTGCTTTGTGAATGTTCTTTGCATATTCTCAATGGACATTCGGCCACAATGTCGCATACTGGAATAGACTATTGACGCATACTGCAAACGTGGTCTGACATTGGTCTTGTAGACATCGAGTTTGCTTTCTTGTAATCGAATTTTTTATGGCGTAGTCCTGTCAGCCTTCGAATACTCGAAATTTGAATAGCTTGGCTTTTCGAGAAGTTCAACGGGAAAGAGTACTGAAGGCCCAGACCTGGTATCAAAGAGTCGTTTGCAATTATTTGACCATCTGTGCTAAGCAGTCCTGGTGGTACAGTACATTTATAAGTCAGAATAATACTTTTCTCGGCAGAACACTTCATCAACCAAGTAGTCTTTCGGATGCCTAGTGAAGTGACATCCTGCAATATGGTACTAGTGGTAGTGCACAAAGAATGGGGGTCAAGGGTATACAAAGTGTTTACGTCATTCGCAAAGAGAAAAGAAATGCCGTGAGGGATTAAGCCGAATACGTAGTTCACATACAATAGGAAGAGTATTGGTCCTAGAACGCCACCTTAAACGACCCCGTCGGTTACAGCCTACGGAAGTGACACTGTGCCACAAATGTCTACCACCAGAAAGAGTGAGGACAATCGAGGCGACAGCCAAGGATATAAGGGGTCAACAGTGCCGTAGGTTTTTGCCTTGGCCAAAAGTCCACAGTGGCAAACTCGGTCAGAAGCCTTCGTCATATCGAGAAAATTTATAATCATCCGCTAGCCGTTCTTGGTATGGTATAATTCCATCAATGTTTTTATCCCACCCACACTACTCCCTTCAAAGTCCATTTTAATGCGTCAGTGAATGACTTGTCGACTGGTCTATTGTCTCATCAATAATATGTGCTTCACATTCTTAAACTAACTTTTTTGATTCACTTGCTCATCAAGTAAACCATTCACCCGGTTCACCGCTCGGCATTTCTTATGACCCCTGAAGGAGTGACAAAAATCACGCGATCTGCAAAGTCTAACAAGCGTGACTGATAGCTAGCTCCGCGACCACCGTGGAATTTGTGGAGCATTCCTTCAGTTTAAATTAAGATTTTGGAAAGTAAGTTTATTATACCTTTGGACACAAATGTAGTGTCTAGTGTGCTTCAGATGTGACAAATTACCCTCAGGGTACCGGTAAGGAGTATGGTGCTACAAGGGAGTGACTAATAAGTGGACCAGGGTCACAAGGCAACATTCGGGGGAGATCCACCATGATAGACACGTTTTTGGTTGAGGAGAGTGTGTTTTGGTGAAATGTATGTTTCTTAGGTAGATGACGAATATATCCTCAGTCTTGCATTCCGGAGAAAATAATCCGGGTCTACACCTTGCATTCTGTTAAGGTAGGTGGCCATTCCTGTGCCTTTTTCCAGCATCGTGCCCTAGCAGACGTTAGTGAAACCTCTGTATCGATCCCAGTTCTCAAAAGACAAGCTGATAAGTTTTCTCATTTTGTGATGGATCAGTGTTGTCATGGCCGCGTGCGAAGCAGCATCCGCCGCTTACATGGTGACTAGCATTGACAGTGCTGTGTGCCTGAAAAACACCGTCCAAGTGAAGGAAGCACTCGCATCAGAAAACTCCATGCCACTGCACACAAACACGTTTAAGCACAAACGGTATCTTGGTCATACACAGTCACGAATCGTGACGCATGAAACTCCTCTAAGGACTGGGTTCAACCGGATATCTCCAGGACTATCTCACCACTGCCTGTATCGTAGTCAGCTCACACATGCACAAGCACATGAGTGCACCCACAAGTACCCACAAAATGAGCGTTTTCCGTGCGCATAGTATGCCGCGCATGTGGTTACGCATTGGGGGAAAGCCGGATTAGCCCACACCCTGGAGGAGCTTTGTGAACTAGAAAGCATGGGCATGTACGACCAGGAAACCAGTTGTGCCTAAGGCTGCGAGTAGTACAATTCCGATTTGTTCTTTTGCACGAAGGTCAAGTAAAAGGAATTTTTCTTTTCAGTTCAATTTTCTCCGCCCAAAGCATCACGGTCAAGAGCATGCACTTGGCACTGAATGCCCCTCAACCTGCTGGCATTCGTAAAGTCTGTCGACACGGTGCTTGCATTGTGGGCATTCTTAATAAGGTTTTGTCCTCCTGCGCGAAGATCGAGGAGAAAATAACAGCCTAAAAGTGCATCGGTCTGGGTCCCGGGTGACTCATTTGGACCTGTATCACGGTTAGACTGACTATAGCTGCAATGATGAATAAAATGAATAGTTGTTCTTCCGCTATTCTAAAGCAAGTCGTGTGCACTGAGGTGACTACGTAACTGTGAGACGAAAACCTGGGGCCGGATCGAGAAGGTCAGCAAAGTCAAAGATTACTTGGAAGATCCACGATAAGTTCTTTACTTCGGGGCTAACACTCGAAAAAAATTCCTCGACTGAGGGTTGGGAAAAATGAAACTCATGAATCCCTAAGGAGCAACATACTCGTGCTTTTGGGACAGCGGAATAAATATATGGTATCATGCCAAAATAACATGAAGGTCGGCTAGAGCAATATAATGGTAGTCTTGCTCGAAATGGCGGCTAGCCCAAAAAATCCTTATTTATTATGGTAGGTTATGATTATGGGACGGTAAGCCACAGCGCATTGTGGGAACTAAAACTTATTTCATTCACGTCGATTTTCCTCTCCTTGTTTTTGTCTGATGGAGTGATGACAAACACATTGATGCAATTCAATATGACCGTTTATGTGAAGCTGTGGGTTTGCAAATGAGTGCCGTCGAACTAGCTAGTTGTTTCAGTGAAGATTGTAATACCGTGGGTGATTAAAACTGCTAACAAACTATAGGCCAACTGTCCCACCTGTCTAAAGGTTGCGCTTTGTCTCTGGCCGATTATATGCTGCATGGACAGGAATGCTGATCTTCACCACATATACAATGAGAATTTGTCTGGAAAGTACTTTTGTTCAACAATATAATTTAACTCCGGATCGGTGTCCTCGTCATCCACATACTGCACCTATTCCTGCATCCCACACTGTTACTGACATGGTCAAATGGAAAAACGAAATGAGGTTTTCATGTAGAAGTGCGTACCTGCTCGCTTTTACTGCCCACAGATTGCCACTGTTAGGCTTCTTCAGATTAAATCAAATTGCTGTACCAGTGCAAGGTTCGTCACGCAAGCAGAGTAAGCCGCTTTTAAAAAACTGAATTGTTTAGGGCTTATGGTATCGCTGGGGTGTAAACTGACCCTGATGAACATTTGTGACATGGCAGCATTTTGCTAGAAGACTGACAAAAGTGATGGAGGTGGAAAAAAGCCAAATGGAGCCAGCCGATTTGTCCAAGATTGTCCGAAGTCACCTGATACATTTTATTATAATGATCGGAGAACGGCTCAGTTACGAGGTGACACGAACCATGTCCAAAGTTACACTGTATGCCTAAATGGTCATCCACAAAGTAGTTGCAGCTACAATGCATTCTGTCAAAACAAAATGTGATTTCCATCCATGCCCATTAGGTAGTCTCAATGAAATTATTAGATCCACTGGACCAAACACTTGTAACATTCAACCCGTTGTTGATATATTGACCGGTTTGACTAATTATTAGCATACGGCTTACCGAGGAGCATAGTAAACTTGGTAGTCCGTAACTCCGAGGAAAGAAGTGAGCATTATTACCGAACTTTATAAGGCATAGTCAACGTTTGCCCGGTTTCAGGTGGTGGTGTCAAATCTCTGGCGCCCGGCCAAACCACTAGGCTTCTCAGGAATCGTCGGGCTTCCATATTTTGTTATATAAAGAAAACATTCATCCAGTCAATGATCACGAGCAGTAAAGTACGACCGCATGAGATGAAAAGCAACAACCACATTTACATAATTTGGCATTCAAAAGGATACCACCGTTTATAGCTTTCTATCTGATATTCAGTCCTGGAAATTGCTTTCACATTCAAGTAAGCTGATGCCGTAAAGTGGAAATCAGTGAACCTTCGTAACCAAAGGTATGTCAATTTTTGTTACAAACGAATAAAATCCGCTAAATCCTCTCAACTTCAGGAAGCCAATGCAAACATACACGACTGAACCAAAACAAGTCAACAACAAATGCTGTGTCAGTGGATGATACATTTCCGAGGAAATACTACTTGGATTTTGGTTTGACTCGGATTTTCCATTTAAGGCCTCTTAACATCTGTGAACAGGGAGAGTTTATCCACGAGGAGGATGCCCATGTTGGTCAACATATTACTGGCAGTGCAATATGAAGGCTTCGGTAGCTCTATGCTATTACTTCATGGTAACATGAACCATCTTTGAACCTTTCTCAGGAAATCCCGTAACCCGTCGTCTTTATCTCAAGCGGGCACTCAAGCGGGCACTCAAGCAAACTTTTTCCTTCGAATGTTAAAATTTAACTGTTACTATCTTCTTTAGAGACGTATTTGTGTATATATTCCACCCTCTCTGTGTGGATCCACTTCCAGCGAACACTGCGCAAGCATGCTGCCGCTTAGGATCAAATAGGAGCCATCCAGTGTGCACTTTTGGCGAAAACCCGTCTGGACCACTGGCCTCATAACACTTCACCTTCATTATTGCCCCATATACTGAGGAGGAAATATATTACCTATGATATCCTCGTTTAAGTTTATTGTGGAGCCTGGAGCCGTTTTCCGACACTAGAGACGGACCAAGTCTGCTAGTTTACTTCTGTATCATCCAATTTTCGCGTATTCTCTTGTAACTGACTTTATTGTTCACTTCGTTGTATTTGCTTCAATTTGCCTGCTGACAGCTTACTAAGTGGTAAGTTGCGCAATCTGGCCTCCGTGAGGTGTGCATACTTTTTTCGTCCACGCTGTACGTTTGAGGCAGTATGGGGATGACGATAGGCGTGGCGAGAAGCTTAGAGCAAATTTAATTGCTCAGTGGTCGGGATACTGTGTGCTATTACAGGAGGAAGAGGGCTTCGAGGTAAAACTGATTTTGGTGCAAGGATGCAGCATTTGTGATGGCAAACTGTGCGGAAGAGAAAAGGAGACATGTGAGGTCAGAGAGAACAAGTGCAGATCATACGAGTTGAAACTGATTGTGGAATTCGTGCCATAAATTTGTCTTTATAAGAGATGGGACTTAAAGAAACAGAGCCATCCGAAAAGCCAAGAAAAGGTGAACCTGGCGAAAAATATGCAAAGTAAGAGTTGAGAAAACTTACGGGGGTGAAAAGGGGAGGAGACAACGAATTAAAACATGCGGCTCCCGAGAAGCACGATGGAGACTGAGGAAAAGGAGGTACCAAAACAAGAAAATCAGTGATAGAACGGTAAGCAGGAGAAATATACGGAAAGCTAAGTTGAAAGGATGGACCCGGATAGCTGCGTGCCTGCAAGTAGTTGCACTAATGAAGTGAGCCGAAAGATCCCAACTTAAACTGTGGATGATGGATTGATCAAGAGGGCTTTGCAGAGCGGAGAAATGAAGATATGGTGGTAATGAATGGATAAGAAATATAGCCGTGAGAGATGCTACGCTGGGAATTTGAGTTCTGATATGTAAATTGTGCATGAATGAGGACGAAACTGGTGATAGAAATTGAATAAAGAGCTGACAAATGGGTTAGGTGCGCATACGGCGGTAGAAGGACGACGGTGACAATACTAATGAAGTGGATGATGTGCACATGGAGGGCAAAAACGGAACGCGACTGGGGAGATGAAAAAAGTTTGAGTGGGCCCACCGTAGCAGAATAGAGAAGGCTAAAACATGCGATATGAAAATTGTTTCATTGGATGCTGCAGGGCTGTGAGAGCGTGAGTGGAAGATCCACTATAGGTGCGAGTGAGTGGGGTTAATCGTGCACTGAACACCCAACCTGTGAGGCACTTCTCGAAGTAAACACAACAGGCGTGACCGAACAGACAAGCAGCTCCGACGCAGATGGTCCATGCGCCCAGTATGCTCCGGCCAAGGAAATTGGTCTGAAAGAGCCACTCACCGTTGCGATTGGCTCTAACGGTCATGAATGAATATGATTGGAAGGCGTGTTTCATCAATGAAGATAAATGACCCTGGATCAGATTGCCAGGTTGCGAGGGGTCTTCGGGGGCAGATCCACCGGGGAAGGCGATTGTGAGGCGACCATAAAACGGCGCTTTCCAGGTGAATTTTCGTGGGATTGACTAACTGGGCGCTAGGGCAGTTGACCAACTGTGAAGGTTAAATGCACTTGAGCAGAGAACTGAAAACGGAAAGCAAAAGAAAGAGGCAGTCAGGCTGTGCCGCTGCTGTGGATCAATGATTGACAAGGGCAAACGTAATTCAAAAAAGTACGACGAGTAAGGGAGTCTTGGACTCCGGGGGAAGAGAGCAGCAGAGTTTGGGAAAGTAATGGTATTTCAGTTCTGTTCACTCAGCAATGGGATGACCACGGCCAACCAAGTTTAGAGAATTCTCTCAGCGAGTTGACGCTGTTTTTTACAGCTTCCTCGATTGGAACTTGCATTGATTTCGTGGGAGGTGGCCGGACATAGAAATTAGGCTTTTCCTGTATGCCGCATATTCCGATTTGCGCAAATTAGATGGCTGAAGTGCACGGGCAAGGTTGAGATATGGAGTGGGTACCGATAGAAATTCGGAAAACATCCGGGAAGCTTGGATGGCGATAGTAGAATTGTTCCAGAAAACGGGCGGACGGGTAGGAAAAAGGTTGACCACATGGCTCATTTAGCTTTGGTAGAGGGAATAGTAGTCAATCGGTGCCAAAGTAGGTAAGTAGTTTCATAGGAGAGGCCTAGCGCGTCAGAGGCAAGGAACCGCTTGTGAGGCTAGTTTTTCAAGAAGACTTAATCCAGTCTCAAGCGGCGGGGCCATCGTGGGTAGAGTTTCAGATGTTGGTATAGTCTGCTTTAGCTTGGTGGCGTGGACTAACCAAGTGACTGTTTAGCAAAACGCATGTGCATGGTTTCTAGAGAAACTTTGTCAGAGTTTGACGTATTATTTATAACAATGATGAAATATTACTTTTTTCCGGAGATGCCCGAGGCATGCCAGATGATTGATCTATTTTTCATAGGCAATGGAACGAATGGACAAAAGTTGTAAAAATATAGAAATACGCAGGGCAGCCGTAAGGCAGGCAGACTTAAAATGGGAGAATAAAGCGAGATAAATGTACGATAAAAGTATACACCCGAGTGAATAACCGGGTGGTGTTTAAATGAACCCGGGGACGGAGTCAAACGGATGCCAGGTGAAATTAAAAGTCAAGGTTGGGCGGAGGATCTGGCTCGGTGGCATCCAATTAGTCCAAAAAAATTTGAGCAAACGCCGCTTCTAAGGCGGTTGCTGTGTAGGCCATGGGCGGTCGATTTACTAATTGAATTAGTAGGATTGGAATTGAACTATTAAGTGTTTTGGATAAGGAAGATTGGTTCAGGTTTATGGTTTTTCCCTTTTTCAATGGCCTTCCCCTTTCCTAATGCTGGGGAAGTAGGGTTTACAAATTTCTGTTTTGCTTTGGCTTGTAGTTTAAGAAACTGGGGAAAGCATGTAAAAAATAGTCTTTTCGTTCACTAAAAAAGGGATTACTTGCTAGATTATATATACACAAACAGTTATAGACAGCTCTAATTTATGTCTTTAGAATGAGTATAATATTCTACTCATTGTCCTCATGTAAAGATATGCACTGAGAAAAATCCATAACATGCCAATAACTCCAATTTCGCACAGTTGTTTAAAACACCAGTACAGTATTGGCGATCATTTTGACTTTAACCACTAAATTACCACCAAATGAGTCTCATCAATTAGCTGCGCAATGGAAGCATCCTTTGTCAACAGGTCGCACACTGGACCCATTGAAAGTCCTCGCCCTAGGCCCTCGACAACTTCCTTTCCGCACATGCCACATACTAACGCCCAGCGCACCGCACGGCACACGGCAACCGACTGACGGAACCGCGGATCACAAACGTCTATATATGACCGATGGGCCAATCAAAACTCACCAAAACAAAGTAAATAGCAGGACTAAACAAAAACAGAGGAAAGAAGTAAAACAGGCCAGCAATTTACAATGAAAAAGAGTTATCAATTCCTATGGAAAAGGCATTATACCGTGACATTCGTCTTTTCCCCATTCATGTCACAACAGCTGAGTGATGCTCTATTTCAGCACCTCTCGAGTGATTGGACGGCACCATCTGGCTGACCCAGCTGAAGATAACTGTAAGCTGGCAGGTTTACGAGAGAAGGACTAAACTTAGGCATAAGAAACTGTGGCAGAGACTGTGGATGAAGAAAACTTGAGTTGCACGACAAGGGTTTAGATCGCAATGAAGCATCGTGGTCACTGCAATAAATGGTAGGTTGCGGGATACGAAACCCATCGTAAAACAGGGAGCGAGCAATGAGAGACGTAAAAAGTGGGTGGAAATCTTATTTCGAAAGATAACAATACGGTGGATGTGAGGCTGAAATATGAACAGAATGGAAGCGTATCATGGGGGCAGCTGAATGGCAGCAAAGGGAAGTGGTTGAAGAAGAACTGGAGGATGCGGAGAAAATATATGTGTATGCACATAAATATGCGCACAAGAGAAGCAGGAGCAAAGAGCAATAGAGTGACAAAACACAGAAATAGCAGTGACTGGATGAGGCAGGTGGGGTAAGACCAAACAACATAGGATTAACCAAGGAAAATAATGATTAAATTTGTCTATGACGGGTGATTAAGGTAGATCAACTAAGCAAAGGAAACGACTTTTGAAGCAGAGAATCGATGACTGCTGTGAGCGAGGGAAATTGATGGTAAAGATCAAAGAAAACAAGTTAGATTGATTCTAGTGATTTAAATAACTCACATGCGACATGCGATGACGGTCGAAAGTGAGAGGAGCAATAACTAGCGGAAGTACGTCGTTCCGCAGGAAGATGATGGCGGTGGAAAAGCTTAGGGCACGCGGAGCGAGTATTTATACAGAGTGATCGGAGTGATGAGATATCGGTGGAGGAAGGCAACTGGGAAGCGAGATGGAACATGATGCAACGGTGCAGCCGTCGTACCTACGATCAACTTGGGAGAGAATTGAGCAGGTGTAGGACCAGGAAGATCAAGTAGTGGTGGATCATATGGTTTTAAGCTGTACGTAAAAATCAAGAAGTAAGGTTTTGTTTACTTTAGGTGGAATGTGGAAGTGCAGAGCAGTCTGAAAGGCACGCTTGCCCAGGAAGGTAATATACCACATGGGAGATGAGAATGCTGGCCGAATAGGCACGGGTAGGGGATGACCAACGACGTCGTTTAACGCCAACTGAAACGAGCTGAGGGCCGAGAAAAATGCACTAGGACAGGTAAATCTGCGGTGAAACAAAGGGAACTAGTGCTTGTTTACTGTCAGCAACCTTTGAGACTGGGTAAACGTTCACGATTATGTTGTACATGATCGCGATTTGAGAAACCATTGATGTCCATGGCCAAGAACGCTTGGGGCGAGAAGGCAGGCAACAAAGCCGTTCTTAAAAATCGGTTTCATTATTCTGGAGTGCTTGGGGTTTGGCTGATGGGTCGCTGATTAGAGAGTTTGCGAAACGGTCCTTCTTCTGTCAAGGAACAATGACTGAAAGCTTCCAGTTCGGTGGTACCAAGCTTGAGATGAGTGACGAAGTAAACGCCTTTAGTGAAAGAAGTATGAGGGCCAATCAACAATTACTTAGTGCAGCCGTAGCAACCCGTTTGGTCCGAGATGCTAAGACGATCCGTAACGTAAACTGAGCCTAGAAGTGGTGTTTACGTCGTATTTTTGGGTAAATATAGAAAAACTGATGATGACGACAGGATCTGCGGTAACTTCGCCTGTGGCAAGGGCCATGAAAATAGAGAAGTAAACGATAGAGGCTTCCGTGGTATCAGAGGCCAAGGTGGCCGAAGTACACACACACAACACAAAGTACTGAACATTAGTTTCTGCTTTCGAGCTCTTGGGATTAAAAAGGATAATAACAAAAATGATAATAATAATATTAATGATTTATTTCGGAAAACCCCGGAGTATGTTGCAACGCAAGATCGAGTTTACAAGTGAGGGTGTAATCCGATATTCCAGTGGGCAGTACAAGTATAAGCACTAGATAAAGTGCAGCAGAAAGTTTTCGAGTCATTCCTCATGGTAGGGTCTAGCAAATTTAAACGCAAGGTCACAAGGTCATGCTGACCTAATCCATATGGGGCTGGTTAGAAACAGTAGAGTCATACCCAAAGATAGTAAAAGCTGGACTGCACGATTAAAGAACTACACAGGATTGACGGAAACTTTTGTCTTTCTGCAAAAAAGGAAAAAAAGGGGAGTGGAACAAGCAATAACGATTTGCGATGGCTGAAAGGGGTTAGGAATGAAAATCAGAGGGAAAAAGGAGTGTAACTGCTGGAGCAGAACAGCAAAAATCAGTAAGAGTTTACAGTGGTAACTTTTACGAACCGGGTATCAACTAAGTAGGTCACAACCCAAATAAGCAACACACTTCGAGGAAGACTGTCAGAGTGATAGTGATGAAAGTGGCCAGATAGAGACAGGTAAGCTTTCAGTATATAGCCGCCTTTTCGAGAAGTGGAATATAAAGCATCAAAATAGAAAGGGGCGACGGATGACTGATGAATGTTTGGTGCGTAGCTGTGATATCGGCAGAGAAGCAGCTGGCAAAGAGGACCAATTAAATAACAGGTTAGTATTTACATTCCGATGTTCCTTACCTAAAGGCTGGACTGGACGTCAAAAGGGTTGCAGAGCTCGGAAGTGCCCGAGATGTTTTGTCAGAAACGAAAAATACAAAACAACCGATGGACACAGTTGTAGAATTCGACGGCTGGAATTGGGCGGACCCAGTGCTAAACAAAATGGACAATACGTCTGGAGAGAGGTTTCCGGGAGGATGGGGGATGAAGTGGCCGGATAGAAACTGGTAAACGTTGAGCAGGTTGATGGCTTTTAGAGAGGTGGAGCATAATGCCTCGACATGGAGATGGTAGATGGGCAAAAGATGAATGTTTCATGGTGCCTACAACAGTGGCGGAGCGTCAAGGACTGCGCATAAGATGAAGTAATTGGCGTGTAAAGTACGACCTATTGGTTCTTTATAATATGTGGATCACGCGATAGCGACAAAGCAAAACGCTGTGGTGTGAGTGCTTCTTATGTGTGCACATACAAGGAGGAGATAATGCCTTGCAAGTTGAAGATATTACGATGCTGCAGCCCTAATTGGTTAAACGATTGAATTAATAGATAGATGGGGATATCACAAAGTCGTCGAATGTTGGAATACCCTAGAAACAGGTATTTTGCAGTGCAATATACTGCTTGAAGACTGTGGAGTGGAAGTAAAGAGAAACAATAAATGTGACAGTTTTCGAATACGTAAGTAAATGTGATAGGGAGGAGCCAGTTTACTCTTGGGAAATGATGAGGCCATGGGTGGCACTGGCGACTAGTTTGGCATGAGATCTCTGGAAAATGGACAGTGAAAGACTGGCCGAGAACCGAGATGGCTTCCAAACATGCAATATTTATGCGCCAAAGAGAGTGAACTTAACGGCGCATAAACGTGGTAATTTATGGTGGTGAAGTTGGAGCAGGCACGATGGATAATCGATGGTAACTGGAAAGGATGGCTGAACACTGGCAGAATTTTGGACATATAAACCTTCTTTAGTCCGCTACCCTCTCTAGTGGCTGGAGCCGACCGAGACTTGGACACTCAAACTCTAAACCGTTTCTGGTGACGGGAGGTGCTATCCACTAGCCTAACCACTGAAGCAAATGGCGGCAGACCTTTTACACTCCTAATATGCGATGGCCAATGCGCTGGATTTGACCGGGCCCCACGCCGGCCGTATTCGCATTAGTGATATTTACCGGATCACAAAGTCTTGGAGGCGGAATGATCCGGGAGCTTTAGGCAAATTCGCGAGAAATTTCTGAGGGCAGGGCCATGGGAGGGGCAATGGAATGATTGGCAGGCATCGATTTTTCCACCGGAGATTTAAGCCAGATATTCTGCTGGTACTCTCCGCGGATATTCCAAGATATCAGAGACGATATACGCGTCAGTGGGTATCTGTAAAAATAAAAATAGAGAAAGCAGTCTGAGGTGCTCCCAGCTGAAAATAAACAGTCAAAGGTAAAAGGAGATATCTAGCAACTAGAGCATCGGAGCTATTTTTGAAAGAATGGGGGCTACGAGCAGCGCAGAGTGGACAGGAGTGCAAAACTAATCACGAAACCTGGGAAGTGGGATACAGGTGATTTGGAAAAGAATGTTGGTGGCAGGAATGATGTTCGCAGTGGAAATGACAGGGTTAAATAAGGGGAGTGGAATGGGACCAGTTTTGGCCGAGTAGAGCAAACTTGGTATGATGTAGATAAGGAATAATAATTGCGACTCATTCCCTCCAAATGAGAACCTAGTGAATAGAATGGGCAAGATAGAAGCTCCAGGTCTGAGCCTATGGACCTCATTTTGAGTGAATGGTATCTAGGGGAAGGATAGCTGCAGAAAATGATGGAATAAATGAACCTAATTGGTATTTGATAAACAAGCTGATTACAGTCATGCTGGTGATATGGCAAGTAAGATGGAAAAAGGGAACAGTGAAACTTTGGAAAGGTGAGAGCTACGAGATTCAAAGATGAGAGTGAAACTGAACTTTGAGTGAACATTCTTCGGAAGAAAAACCAAATTCGGCCTGAAAACGAGGGATGGGGACATTAGTTGTAAGATAATATGTGGGAACAGCTTGTGGACTTCACAGCTGGAGGTTGAATTCCGTGGCTGGGCCATTTCAAGTGAAAGAACTGCGACCGCTCCCTCCAACGAAGAACCTAATACCCGTGGAAGTGTAAGTTTTAGTGCTTTATTAGGACCTCTTGGGGACCTTGCCTATTCGTTGCAAAGCTGAATTTCCTGTGGACCACAGGTAATACGGGGCAGCCAGTTAGCCTGATGTGCGGGGAGACGTTGCGGCTTAGGAAAAAGTCTTTGCATCGTAAGGTGTTTTTGTGAGAAAAAGGCGAGTTTGAACTTCCTCAGAGGAGGCTTTGGACAGCAGACTAAGATTCGAGGGAAAGTTTTTCACTTTGGGTGAAGGTAATCCGCCGCCTGTTGGGGATCAACCGTTAGAATAAAGCTGCTCTAATCATAGTCAGAGATGAAACGGGTTGGAGGTTCCAAACAGGACGAATGTTCTACTCGGAACAGATAGCTGATGGATGAGGATGGAAGAAAAGATTACACGCTGCAACCGCGTGGCCGCTGCCTGAAAAATTACGCACGATGGAGAATGAAAGTTTGGAAAAGCTGCGAGTGAAAATTAGATCTAAAAATCAACCATTCTAAGAAGGGTTTAAGCATGCTGCACTCAATCCCCAAAGTGAGTATGGGAGACAAAGTCTAATAATTCGGGACACTAATTTCTTCGGTAACGCCCACAGTCCGTTGTCATAAGCACGCTTCCAGACAGGTTCCAACTCATCGGCAGCTGAGAAACGCCCACACGCATGTGCACACACCTCGACCGGTTTAATGACAGCAGCCACGCAGAGGACTAGTGCATGCGCGCATGCAGATCTTCTTGTAGAACTTGGCTGTCTGCTTCCAAAATAGTGCGCACCAATGCTTCGAATCATCCGCACAAAGTGGGTCGGGGCATGAGGAGGATCGTTTGGGTAAATGAGTAACAGCGAAGTTCCAAAAACATACATCAAGAAGATACCACCCGACGCTGGGCGCCACCTGCAGATGGTCAGGAGACTCTCACGGCAAATCACTATCTTTTTGGGAAGCCTTCAATCCATCTTGGCAAGAAAGAAGCTTTTCTCATAAGCCTAAGCTTCTGAAAGAGGTGGTCATGTGGAACTTTGTCAAAACCTTTGCCGAAAGCCATGGAGGCGATATCTGCCGAACATCCTCCGGCCTTCTTTCTGGTTTTGCGTTCAAGAGCAGGCGGGAGTTTTGATACCAAGGGACTGGCTTTGCGAAAGTCACCCAATTCGGATCTGAATAGTTCACGACATTCCATATGTCCTTGAATCTGTATGGCTAGGAGACTTTCCATGTTCTGCCGACAAATCATGTTGGACCCGTGGGGTGGCTTATGATAACCACATTTTCGAAGCCACCGCCGAGTAAAGGGATGAAAACCGCACCTTTCACGACTTCCGGTGGTTTCCCTGCTGCCATAGAGTTGTTGAAAACCTTGGCGATTGGTATTGCATTTACTCCAGCGAGTTCACCCAACACCACGAGCCGAATCCCCTCAGAGTCGGCTGACTGATGAGACTTGAGGAATTAACGTTTTGCCACGAATATGCCCACGTGAAAATAACGTCGCTTTGACGGGCTCCAACACTGGAGGCAGGGTTGATGTGAAGCTCTCCGCTGTATACACTGGCAAGTGATATCACGCAGAGAATTCAGCCTTGGCTTCAATATGGTCAGCGGTGGCAACGACCGAAAACAAGGTTGGTATTCCGGGAGTCTTCCTGTACAGAACAAATACTGAAAATCCTTCTAAATGTTCTACGTGCTTTGTGAATTTGACCATATTTAACATTACCTTGAAAAGCTCACTTATATACCACACTTCTTCACGTTTGTTTATCCACGTGAGACATTAGAATTCGGCCTTGAACCGTTTCTGACTGTCATGCTTGAGCCACGGGGCTTTGAACCTTCGGGTTTTACTGTGAAATCTATTTGGCCGCATACTTGAGGTTTGTATATATTTGTACCCTCTGTGAATTTCAATTTAGCACCGTAGAAACTACGAATCAGTCTTGTTCTGGTTTTGGGATTCGTTTGAATTGGCTACGCGTTGCTCGATTTGCGAGAATTGACTTGCAGTACTCAGGTGGAACCTGGACAAGAAAACTCATTGGGAATGCTCAGAGGAGGAAGCAAGGAACGTTTGCGACAACAAGAATTAACTCGGCAAGTCTCTGGGGATGGTTTGGGTGTTATTGATTCTCTAGATAACACTAAGTCTACTAGTTCTGTCAGTGCCAGGTCATACGTTTCTAATCACAATGAATTTGTTGATGTTAGTACTTATAGAATGAGAATGAAAGAGTTCGAAAACAAGCTGCGGTAAGCCGGAAAGAACGCGGAGCCTCTTAAACAAGGAACTGGTCACAGTGAGTCGGCATATAGTCCATGTAGTTCACGATGTCAACATCGAAACGGTACTGTGGTCGACGAACATGAACCCTTGAGACGGCCTGAAACTACCGAGGTTTTGGTATTCGATCTGCCGGGAGTGGAGTTGTCCCATTTCGACGGGCACCCCGAGCAATACTGTATATTCATGAAACAATTTGAAAGTTTTGTTGAGTGCAAGGTTTCAGATCCTGGTCAATAGTTTTTTGTATTTATTACATTACTGTCGAGGGTGGGCCGAATGTGCTATCGAAGACCGTGCGTTGCTTGATCCTCCAATGGGACACACCAGGGCACGTAGAATCCTGAAAGATTTGTTTGGACAACCATTCAAGATGGCTAGAAGCCTGATTGATGGTGTTTTATTGGAGGCAAGGAGGACTGAGGACGACGCCGATTTACTGTCAAATTTGTTGATAAAAAAGCAGAATTGCAGTATAGCACTGAAGCATTTAGGATACCAGTCTGATCTGAATGCGTTACATACACAGGAACGCGTTTTCCGATGTCTACCTATTGATTTACAGAACCGATGGTCAGGGGGAGCTGCAAAAAATGAATATGCTTCGGCGGGAATCTACGTTCAGCAAAGCTGAATTTCCTGTGGACCACAGGTAATACAGGGCAGCCAGTTAGCCTGATGTGCGGGGAGACGTTGCGGCTTAGGAAAAAGTCTTTGCATCGTAAGGTGTTTTTGTGAGAAAAAGGCGAGTTTGAACTTCCTCAGAGGAGGCTTTGGACAGCAGACTAAGATTCGAGGGAAAGTTTTTCACTTTGGGTGAAGGTAATCCGCCGCCTGTTGGGGATCAACCGTTAGAATAAAGCTGCTCTAATCATAGTCAGAGATGAAACGGGTTGGAGGTTCCAAACAGGACGAATGTTCTACTCGGAACAGATAGCTGATGGATGAGGATGGAAGAAAAGATTACACGCTGCAACCGCGTGGCCGCTGCCTGAAAAATTACGCACGATGGAGAATGAAAGTTTGGAAAAGCTGCGAGTGAAAATTAGATCTAAAAATCAACCATTCTAAGAAGGGTTTAAGCATGCTGCACTCAATCCCCAAAGTGAGTATGGGAGACAAAGTCTAATAATTCGGGACACTAATTTCTTCGGTAACGCCCACAGTCCGTTGTCATAAGCACGCTTCCAGACAGGTTCCAACTCATCGGCAGCTGAGAAACGCCCACACGCATGTGCACACACCTCGACCGGTTTAATGACAGCAGCCACGCAGAGGACTAGTGCATGCGCGCATGCAGATCTTCTTGTAGAACTTGGCTGTCTGCTTCCAAAATAGTGCGCACCAATGCTTCGAATCATCCGCACAAAGTGGGTCGGGGCATGAGGAGGATCGTTTGGGTAAATGAGTAACAGCGAAGTTCCAAAAACATACATCAAGAAGATACCACCCGATGCTGGGCGCCACCTGCAGATGGTCAGGAGACTCTCACGGCAAATCACTATCTTTTTGGGAAGCCTTCAATCCATCTTGGCAAGAAAGAAGCTTTTCTCATAAGCCTAAGCTTCTGAAAGAGGTGGTCATGTGGAACTTTGTCAAAACCTTTGCCGAAAGCCATGGAGGCGATATCTGCCGAACATCCTCCGGCCTTCTTTCTGGTTTTGCGTTCAAGAGCAGGCGGGAGTTTTGATACCAAGGGACTGGCTTTGCGAAAGTCACCCAATTCGGATCTGAATAGTTCACGACACTCCATGTGTTCTTGAACCTGTTCGGCTATGAGACATTCCACGATCTTCAGCCAACATGATTTAACCATCATGGTGGAAATTTTAAATCTCAAGGGCGTAATTTGGATCAAATTACGTATCGTGGGCAAAATCGTTTTTGATGACTAACTTTAAATCTTTTATAATCACTTTTATTTTCACGGGTCTCGAGGGGAGAGTCAGGGAGTAGTCGATAAGCCCATCGGTTGGTTTGTCATTTGATCGATTAGTTACCCAATCGATTGGTTGATGAAGGACAAATGTGGGGGACTGTGACGAATGTTATCGTGTGAACCCTTGTTGACGAGGATCAACAATGCTTTTGCAGGTGTCGTCATCGGGTTCTGGCCAGGAAGCTCAAAATCATGGTCTACCCTCTCTAGCTGACAAGGCTAAGGCCCAGGACCCGTGTACTAATCACTTTGGCCATTATTAACAGTCAGCATCCGATTGCTTTAGATTTGTCACTTGGCACTCTTTACACTACACGGAATGCGTTGTCCACTCCCATCCGATGCACTAAATCTAAAAAATGGGCAGTAACTGAGCTAGAAATTGGGCTGTTCGCACCGCGTTGAAGCCAGTGCGACCGAAGCTCTTCGATGCTTTTGCCTTATTACTTGTCGTCTGACCTACATAAGTGGCACCACAGGTGCACTTGAACTGATAGATACAAACTCATGAGATCAACAAAGGCAGTTTATCCTTGCTCTTACATCCGATAACAGAATTATGAAAGAACAACAAAAAGTGGATACCAGGAGTAGCCAAGAAAATTCTGTTCATCCCTCTCATCTTCAAATGGCGTCTTCGTGTAGCCGCGTTAAATGTTGCTTCTAATGGCATCACACAGAACTGTAATGGTCCTCCCAGCTGCGGAGCCTGTAAACTGCGGAGAAATGTTTTCTTACCAAATCCTGAGGAACTTTACAATAGGTGTCTTAATTATAAGCATCTTTCAAAACGTTTAATTGAGAGTTCGACAAATTTCTTTATATTGTTTCAGTACGAGTGCACAGGGAAATAGAGCCGGATATACCATCTGCACTGTCGGGGATAAATTGCATAAAATCGCCAAATCAATCTCACTCGGCCATCGGCAATATATCCCATTCCTCTTGTTTCTTAGTTTTTATTTCAGCTGGCATACTAGGTCCCCGGCCCCCGCAGGGAGTTCCTTCGTCACTCCGAGAGGCATGTCACCTCTGCTCATCTTTGCATTTGCATACTGTCTATATAGAAATTGATATCTGTTCACTTCTAGCCTTCCCATTTTCAAACAAGACCACAGGACTGGCGGCCGAAGCTGAGGGTGATCCAGTTTCTTATCTTCTTAAGCCCCGCTTCTCACCGAGCTTCGACCTCTTCGAGTCCTTGTCTGCCGGTGGATGCAAATTCAAATGACGGTAAATCCGTCAGGTTGCTTCCGGAAAAGACTACAGCGGAGACATCGACAGTGTGGGGTCTCGGCAACCAGCACGTTTGCCCGTCATGCGAATGTTTGTCACACGAAAAAATGAAAATAACGGGGCCTAAGTAGCTTCAAGGAGGAGTGGATGAAAGATCGGTGCAATAGAAGGGGAATTATTATTGGTTATAAAAAGGAAATAAGGGAACTGAAAGAACCCAGGATGAAGTTCTTCCAAGTGCTGTCTGCTGTTCCACCACCCTCCGGAAACGCTTGTCCAAGCGGAGTCCAACTTCATTTTAGAAGAAACGAAAGTGTCTGCCTCTACAACATCCGCGAGGAAATTATTCCAGTCGTTTTCTACTCTGCATGAGAAGAATCGAGTTCTGATATTCTTGGTAGCCCTTAGCTTAGAGAGATTTAGAGCGTGCTCTACTAGGGTTGGGTTTCCGTCACGGGCAAACAATGGCTGGTGACTTCTGGACGACCCTTTTAGTTGCTTTATTGTTTCCATCAGGTCTTCCCTCGCACCTGTGCGCCTGAGTGAGAATAAATCTGGCGGCGCTAATCTCCTTTCGTTCTCTAGTCTCTTCAGACGGCTGATGGTTTATGTGGACCTATGGACCCTCACCAGTGTGTGAGTGTTCCTAGCTAACTGGGGGACACATGCCTGAACTACGTTCTCCATTGGAGTAGCACCAGTGCGGAGTCAAGGAGCAGCGCTACTCTAGAGCCCCCCGAACTCACTTTTCCTGGCAATTGATAATTGCTTTTCTTCGTCTTGTTGGTCGGTGACAGACACTGCGCCGACAGCCCAAATTTGCTTGGCACAATTACCCTAAGTCCCGAATCTCCATCCTTTGAGCCATTGGTCCCAGGTTGTCCGGCTTCGGGTATCGGGCCTCCCGGACATGTCTGCCAGCAGTAGTGTGAGTTTTCCTGGGTTCAAGGGTGGATCCCACCTATGGATATCTTCTAGATCCTCCCAAACCTGGGGGGATTAGGAGAATTTGATGCTTTCACGTCGTTGGTGAACACAAAACTTGATAATCGGGGGAAAATTACTGGTCCCGACACTGATCCTTGTGGTATCCCACTGGTTGCCGTCGCCATTGCGAACTTGGAGCCCTCAGCCTTGAGGTAGAACCTTCTGTCGCACAGGTAGGCTTGTACCCAGCCAATAAGCCCTGTAGCCACTTTCACCTCACTCAGGTCATGCAGCAACGGTCAGTAGTTCAAGCTATCAGAGGCCCTGTGAAATTTGAGGCTACAATCCCGGCATTCTCACCTTCGCTAATGCCCCCAGTTGCCTATTCAAGGAAGCCCAGGAGGCCTCTAAGCTAGGACTTCCATTTCGTGACCTCATGCTGTTCATCTGCAGCCAGGTTGTTCATCTCCAGATGCCCCACCAGTGGGGTTCTGATAACTCTCTCCACTGCTTTTAGTACTGCCGATTATAGATCAACAGGCCAATACGTTGCCATGTCATGTGCGAGTACTGGTGAGGGGAGTACTTTAGAAGGTGACGAATGGGATGGCCGTGTCTCCAGTAGTAGTTGGGTCGATGGGGACGCGTTTTTCTCGTGAACCTGTTTTGAACTTCCAGGATGCTGAGTTGTTCGACTTTGTTTTACACCCCTTGAAATTCATACTGATTCTGTCCGCGGCAGCAAAGAAGGCATCTGGATATTTGGCTTTCGAGAACTCCACCGGAGTAGGCCTCTTTGGAGACTGCTCTTGAGCATCTAGTCCCCATCGCCCTAGGCTTAATGTCCCCTTAACAAGGGCACGCGATTGTACACCAATTTGCCTGAGTAAGTGAGTGAACCGATGTCGCAGATGCTGCTTCCTCTGTCATGTCTCCCTAAAAAACGATTTGCTCAATCCCCTCATAACCACGTTTTTAGTGCTTCCCCGGCGCTATCTAAGGGCTTGCTTGTATCTTTTTCATTATGACTGTCAGAGAAGCCGTCTGATATCCAGGGGTTTCCGTTTGAGAAGTCCAACACTTAGTTGGATCGGACAAGCCTTCCACTTGCAGTTCGACGCGATCCTAAAAGACTTTACATGACTCGTATTTTGGTAGGTTTTCTCCTCCTCCTTTGCAACCCATGACAGTTGCCTTAATTGTATGCTTCAGGAATGATTCCTCATTTATGCCGTCCCGGGATACAGAGCTAGCCCCTTCTCCATGCCCGTCCTCGCGAGCGTTTTCCGGCTTTCTCCAGCCCTAGATTGAGACAAGTTTCTGACACTCCATCTTTATACTATGAGCATACCCAATTAAGATCATCATGGAGTTTATAGAACACCAAGGATTGTTCTGTATTTTGTTCCTGTTCTGGCGGAGCCAAAATGAGCAAACTTTGCGGCATATGTCTTCCTGTGTGTCCAGGGATGTCGTCTGAGGCAACAAGGAAACTCCACTTTGCCCCTGGGCTTTGCAGCTTTTGGGGACTCCGCCAGTTATTTTTTGGTGCTGAACCTTAGTGTACCCATGCCTTTAAAAATGCCGCTCGACTAAGGCATTTGGTATGGCAGGACCCGCCATCTATTTAGACGGGGAACTACAAATAAAGTAACATCACGTGAAGATATGGTTTCGCGTGGATATAAACGAGCCCTGAAAGGTCGACTCAGCAGTTACAGCAGCTCAAACTGGCTAGCCCGTAGGCTCGCCTTTCTCTGGATTAACCGGCCGCCTGCTCACCCATGAGGTGCTTGTCAATATTCCAATTTGCTTTAGCGCCTCCAGCTGGACTGAGATGTGGGAATTTGGCCAAACCCTGGTGCCCAATTGGGACTTTCCGACAGTTGAGATGGACGGAGAATATGCAGGCTCGATTTCCGTTGTTGCAAACTTGTACCCGACGATTGGGTAGGCTTCCTTCTACTGCTCGAATCAGCTGGTTATTGTTTTCTCGCTGAACACAATCTTTTACCGTCGTTTGGTCATTTCGTCTTCTACCTGATGTCATTCATTCGTGCTTGGTGAATCGTTTTCTAAGTTTCCCTTATTTTGCATACTTTTTTCATCTCCTTGTCTTCCACGGAGCCCAGAGTCACTGAGTAGCATAGAGTTTTACGTTATTTTCCAAGAATAAATTACCAGTCCCAAAAACATTGAAATGAGCACATTGAGCGAGAGAAGAAAGGAGCATGATTTTAAGTCCGCAAAAACCCAAGTCCGAGCCGGACGGCATTCAAGATACTGCGAAGTCAACCACAATCCCTCATCAACGAGAACCAATTTAGTAATTTCACATGCACTATCTAAGTGGCTCAACAGGGATGAAGCACGAGATTGATACCAAAATGCTCAGAATAAGGAGATAAGGAAGTCCATACACAACTTTAGGCACTTCCGATTGCAGCTTACCAATCTAGTTGGGCAGGAAGCGAAAGATATTGGGTTTTACCCAACAAAAATGCCGGGGAAGAATAAGTCGTACGAAGAAGGACACAGATGGATAGAGAGTACAGGAGGAATATTGTAAAAATTGCACGAGAGTTAAGTGTGGGATGGAGGGAACCCAATTAGCGTCAATGGAACTCAAATCTCAATAACGGGGCTAGTTTCCCATATAACACTTTTTAATTTCCATAGGTGCTTTGGGCCCTGCCGTATTCGCTCTCGTTTCTGCCTTCTTAACGTTCATCCCCGTGGTATTCTAAAGGCTGTTAGCGCCCTGTCCCGAGTGATAGTCCATCACCGCTTTAGTGGGGTCAGTTTCGTGCAGCCATACAAAACTTCGTATATTTGTGTCTTGAAAAAACAAAATCGTCCCATGACAGCTTCCGATGTTTTACTGGACAGAGGATTACTATCTGGATTTTAGCCGACTTTTTCTCACTTAACACTTCAGGATTTATTTTATGGCACAAATAACCCCCATTTTGTGCTTCGATGCCTAATTTCTCCATCTATTCTAGATCAGCACCTGCATGCATCAAGGCAACATATCCCTCTCCGGATAGCCTTCTGCCATGCTATCGGTTTTATTGGCTCGACCTTCCCAAGTCAACCCCGTTATTATCTGAATAATCATTCATACAAGGCCTCTCAAGTGCAGGTACTTCAAATCGTCCATCGTGTTGAGACCCTGTTTGAACAATCTCCGACGCAATGTGATTTTCATGGAAGACAGCCTCACTGTTGTCAGCTACTTTTCGAATCCAGCAATCATGCGCACTTTTCGGCTGAGATTCAATACCGAACTGGTACGATTTGGGAGACTCACGGAGACAAATTCCCGAACTTCATTGCCTACTGGGCGGCACAGTGTTCAGCCCAAAATAGTCCGAGTCCCACATGGTTATTTAGGTTTTCCGTTCTTTTGGTCAAATACTCAGTGGCCTCAGGCACGTCAAGCAAATGAAAATACCAACCTGTATATCCGTCACCTCCCCAAATGGGGCTGTCCTCAGATACAGAGTCTATGGGTCGCATTGGTAGAATAAACGCCTGTGGCACGTCAGCTATTTCTGAATCCGCTACGGACACCAGCTGTAAGCCCACCTTTCCCGATTTAGTGCCACATTTACCCCAAGAGCACTGATGGTTACCGATGTGTTTTGCACCATAGGCCATGTTACACAAATTTGCTAGTCACACCTGTTTAAGTGCCGCGTGGTTTGAATTCATAGTGCTCTCGTCTTTGAACTGAGTTTTTGAAATAGTTTTGTGAATTAACCTAGTTTAATTCACAACATTGAGCGTATCATGGTTGCATTTAAGATGAGCTTTATCCAGAGAATATTTTTATTCTCCTTGTAGTATTGCCGAGTAGTGTTCGGTGTTTTTTGAGGCGATTTTTCCCCGCTTCTAGTCTTTCTTTTTGTTTTTCTTTTTTGTGTTAGCGGAATTTACCTGCCAGTGTCAGAGTGCGTATTTTGTGTTTGGGTAAAGAGCACTTGAGTTGTTTTCGCCCTCGTTTTTGGGGTTTTCGGTATGACGCGCGTTTCCGACCCGTATCTAGCACCTAAATGCGGAAAACGTGTGGTAAATGGTATAGAGTGCGAGATTTGCAAGAGATGGGCTCACCCAAGGTGTTCAGGGATAGCAAAGGACATCTGTGTCCTTTATAAACAGAACCCATGGGCTGAATGGGTCTGTGCCCCTTGCAAGGATGCGGCCAGTCTGGCCTTTAAACTGCAAGCCCAAGGGCAGGACCAACGCCCACCAAGTAGTACTTCAGTTGTAAGCCCCAAACCACCGCAAGCAGGTTGTAGTAAGCCGTTTTGCGGAAGTAGTATCAACACCCGAGAGGACAATCATCCGAGCGAATGGACCAGTTCCGAGAGCTTGCCAGGCGGCCGTTGCCTCAACTCCTTTGAAGCAGACCGACGAGGGCCAGTGGACGGAGCAGAACCCGAGAAAGGCAAGGCAGGTCAAAAAGGGCGACTGTATTATAGCGAAAGATGGGTTGGCTAGGGTGGATGACCCTGCTCTTCTGGTATTAGAAAACAAGGTGAAGGACCTGCAGAGGCAGGTCTTGTCCATGGGCAGGGTCTCAATCCACAGGCTTCTGATCCTAAACCAGGATAAACCCTTTATAAGGAATCGAAAGCCAGGAGGGACATAGACAGGAGGAGGGTCTGCGACATACTGCGAATCGCAGGTGTTCCTACCCTCCTACTCTAAGAAGGGTGCACAGAGTGGGGACATGGAAGTCACCACAAGGGAACAAAGGCGAACACCGTGCGAGACCAATCCTAGTGGAGTTCGCTGATGAGGCTACTCGGGATAGACTGCTGGCGAGGGCAGCAATAGTGGCTCACATTACCGAGGACAGATACCAGATTGTGCTGGACGAGCATAGGGTAAGGCCTGGTGGTCTAGCCCCGGGAGGCAACCTTGCTCGAACAGCCAGGGCTCTAGTGAGAAACCTAAAATTTCAGCGGAATGCCGGACTCGGCTCTCAGGCCTCGACCCCGAAAATAGTAAAGAAGCCACGTGCGGGGTCACAAACAATTGTAATTGAAGACGCGCTGGAAGACTAGAATTGGCAGTACTGTCCGAAGATAGATGACAGCGCGACCCCTGCCAGTCTGGATGTTGTGGCCACTCCTATAGAGATGGATTGGGAGTCGGCGGAAATCCTGGACCATCAGCTGGCTTCATGCACCCCGGTGCCGACATCCGAAGCAAAAAACGTGTCTTTATCTCAGGCCTTGTGCCTGAGAAACAGTCAGGAGTGAATAGCAAGAGACACCTGGGCGATGGAGCAAACGCGGTGGTGTTATATACTGACGCGTGTAGTATTAGAAACAAATGGGCGGAACTCGCCCAAACCCCTGACGAACAGAAACCGTCAATAGTTGCCGTCACGGAAAGGTGGCTTTCTGAAGAAGACCATGTGCCAAGCCTAATAAGTAACGGTTTTGCAGTCTACAGGCAGGATTGGGAACAAGATCGCCTTGGTGGTGGAGTGGCCTTCCTCGTTAGGTCAGGTGCAAACCACCTTGAGTCCCAGACCAAGATGTGCACTCGCATTATCCAGCTATGCGCAGCTACGATCATCCTTCCAGGTCGAAGGGTTAACGTCGTTTGTGTCTACAGGGCACCAAGCACTAATCCCAAAGAGGACGTTTGTTTGCTGCGGACTTTGATTGAACTAGTTAAGGACGCACAGAAGACCCTCATAGTGGGTGAGTTCAATCTTCCGCACATCGACTGGGTGGCTGAGATCTGCGTGCCGGGATCGGAGGAGCAAACCTACTTAGAATGGCAGCATGCCAATGCGTTGCACCAGCATATTAGGGAAAATACCAGATATATGTCTGGATGCATTGCATCCTTGCTGGATCTAGCTATAACGAACTTCCCCAACGATATGGCTGGACTGCATTATTGTGCACGGCTGGGAAAGAGTAACCACGTGTGTGTCAAAATAATCCTATGCATGAGGCAACCTAAGGTACCCTCAAGGCTGATCAGGAATTTCGGTAGTATGGACATAGATAGGCTTCGTAATGGGGCGACGGGCATGACCTGGGACACGAAAGAGGAGGCTACTGTCTAGGAGCGCTGGCAGACCATAAAGAAATTTCTGACTGCCCTCCAGGAAGAGTTCGCACCTTTAAAAAGAAGGGGTGGGGAGGGCAAACCCATGTGGTGGAAGGCTGCAATAGCCAAGGCCATCAGACGTAGAAACCGCTCTTGGAACCAGTACAAGGCTTCCGGCAGTCAGCTAGCCTGGAACCGCTATACAAAGCTGAGAAACGAGACTGTAAGCCTTTTGAGAACTTCCAAGCGTGAATTTGAGCTCAAATTGGCCCAGTCTGTAAGACAGCAGCCGAAGAAGTTCTACAGCTATGTACAGTCTAAAGGCTCAACAAGAAATGCCGTAGGTCTGCTACCCACTAGAGACTATGGTATTGTCACTGATGACCAGGGCAAAGCAGACGCCCTGGGGGAACACTTTGGTGGTGTAGGATAGTAGGGTACGAGTATATCTGGCTCTGGTGCAGTCACCTCAGTTAAGCGAGCTAGATCTCTCAGAGGAATGCGCGCGTAAGCACATACAGGAGTTAAACAGCCAAAAGTCAGCGGGCCCAGATGGCATTCATCCAGCTCTCATCAAGCCGTTGGCGGATATCATAGCTCCATCCGTATGCAGGCTGTACAGATCCACGTTGGACCAGGGTAAGCTGCCTCAGGACTGGAAAGTCGCGGCAGTCGTGGCAATACATAAGAGTGGGCCTAAGTCGGATGTGCAGAACTACAGGCCGGTAAGCCTGACTAGCATCCTATGTAAAGTCCTGGAGAAGATCATCCGTGCCCATATCTGCCAGCACTTACTGCAGCACTCCATGGTGAGTCCGGCGCAGCATGGATTCCTGAAAAATAGACCTTGCCTGACCAACCTCCTGTGCTTCTCAGATGAAGTAACTCGACGACCGGACGAAGGTCAGCAAGTTGAGGTATGCTACCTGGACTTAAGCAATGCATTCGACTCCGATAATCATCGTCTTTTGCTACGCAAGATGGAGACTTTCGGTATAGGTGGGCCAGTATATAGGTGGCTGGAGGACTTACTCTCCCGCAGGACGTTTTACGTCAAAGTGGGGGACAGGTGCTCCAGTTTGGTGAACGTCACCAGTGGTGTACCTCAGGGACCCGTCCTAGGTCCGGTCCTATTCTTGTTATTTAATAATGACCAAGCATCTACTCTTCAATCGCCCAGCTTTATTTTTGCGGATGATGTGAAGATTGTTGGATCTAAGGGTGGGGCGGAATTGGGCAGGGAAATAGGTACCGTCCTGAACTGGGCATACAGATGGGACTTACCTCTAAACGCTCAAAAAAGCCATTTGTTGTCAAGGGCAACATAGAGCCTAACTGTCACTCATGATCAGGGGCTGTTCACCGTAGAGGCAGCCAGTAGGGTTAAAGACCTGGGGATCATCATGAACAGTGACTTCAAATGGTCGGAGCAGTGCAACGCTGCTGCGCATAAGGCTCGTGGGGAGCTCTTTAGACTGCGATCAGCTTTGTCTTGCCGGAAGCCGGAGGTATTTGTACCTATTTACATGGCTATAGTACGACCTAACCTAGAAGGTAGCGTGCAGGCTTGGTCACCCTTCTACAAAAAGAAAGCCGCCTGCCTAGAGAAAGTCCAACGTCTCGCCACGCGAATGGTTGAAGGGCAGAGGGGTAAGACTTACGAGCAGAGATTCTCTGATTTGAATCTTTTCTCGTTGGAAAGGAGGAGAAGTCGAGGGGATCTCATAGAAACGTTCAGGGTAATGAAGGGCTTTTCTGGCCTTAGACTAGATGGTCTATTCCAATTGGCCGTAGACTCCAGAACAAGGGGACATGAAAAGAAGTTGATAAAAGCCCGATCTAGGTTGATGGCTAGATCGCACTCCTTCAGCAACAGGGTTGTGAACAGTTGGAACGGTCTGCCTGGTGAAATGGTAGATCTGCAGACAGTCCAACCCTTCAAAGATGCCCTAGATCGCAAGTGGTACGAGATCTTCCCTTGTGGTGAGCCTTGAGTATATCAACTAGATGGATGACGGGTAGCACTGTGGTCCTTCTGGAGTATGTTTTAACAGACTTTTTCCCTCATTGCAAACTGTCTCAGTGAAAGCTCACGATGCATAATGTCTCTCGCAGTTGATGTGCGATGAGGTTCTCCGTTTCCCTCTCGTTTTTAGCGGGGATTCGACGAAATACACTCGGCAATGGTGGGTGCATAACTAGTGTGCATACCATCGAAGGAATTCTCGACGCTCGATTGGCCGTGGCCATTAACTGTCCTGTGCAAACTGAACTGAACTGAACTGGTATCATCGCTGCGCTACACTAGGTCGTTCTGCGTGCTATTATCGATATAGTTTTTATTCATCTGTCTTAGGAAATACTAAAAATTATATTTTCTTAGAGTATTCCGTTAACCCACGGAAATTAAGGTATTTTTTTCTCAGTGGTAAATTCTAACCCAGCTCTAGTTTCCGTTGCTCTTCCACCTCATTCACAGCATCTTTTTGATATTTCAAAATGCCACGTGTTGCAAAGAAGACTTCCAATACCACCCCGTCCAATTATACCCCGGTTACTAGGAAAAATAGGCTTCTTCAAACTCCCGTGGCCTTTGTAGGTACCCGTAAATTTCCGACTTTTGCCATGATTTTCAACGTCCCTTGGTGCGACACCCCTTTGTTGTACCGACGTTTTAATGTAAAACACACACCTTCTGGTCGTCAACACCGCGCAATACAAAAAAGCTATTAATAAATCTTTCATTCTGGCACGGTCTCGTCTTCTGGTTTGGAGTGCCTTGGAATCATATCGGTCGGAACTAACTGAGTGAAACAACCATTTTAGAAGCTTCAACGGCGTCTCTTGGCACTTCGCTCAACACCATCCAGTTCTGTCCAACGGATGGCTGTCAGACCGGACTGAACTGAAGACATTGGCGGATATTGGCTCTTTGGGGCTCATTTCCTGATCACAAGGACACTGAACAACTGTGAGTTTGGGTCACACCTTTTGTTTCGTTTTAATTCCTAATGTACATACCCTTTTGGCCTTTTTGTCACCGCACGCTCCTCCGCCTACCTTAGTTTGCTAGTTTCGTCTTAGATATTGTTGACATTAATTTAGTGTGCTATATACACAGAGTAGTACTCTACAACTTAAAACAATGTTCCGTTGACCTCTGTGACTTTGTAGGCTTGGCGACGGAAGGAACAGCTGTTCTAGACCCAAGTATTTCAGATATAAAGTCTCAGCTTCTGAATTTGGAAGATACGATATCTAAACTCGCTCCCTTACTGTGCATCACTGAACGCATCGAAAATTCCACCTTACAGAACCTAACAGCTGCGGGCCGCTTTATCGACTCTGTTGCATCCGAAGTTCTCATAAGAGTGAGGAACTCTCGTAATGCAGTCGTGTTTAATGTCCCAGAGAGAATACCTCCGGAGCATGTCAAGCACACATTGTTGAATGCATGTGGTATGGCCCAACTTCCTTGTCAAATAACAAGGCTGCGTAAGCGCGTTCAGCGCTTCAACTGTCCAATCCTTATGCGATTTGCAGATGATCTATCTGCCAAAGAATTCATAAAAATGCGTGACACTATAGCTTCTAATTCTCCTTATAAAAACAAAAATAGCCGGAGATAAAACCCCATTTCAAAGGGAAATTACCAGATCTCCTTCGACTTTCCCCACTAGAAAGACGCCTGATAGTTCTGAGCCTTCGACACAGACGGCTGGCCGCTCTACCGCTTCTTCTCAAGTCCCCACTGCTTTATCTTCACGCGCACCTGCTGCCTTTTCACAACCTCTCACTGCCTCCTCATCTGCTCCCATACTGAACTCTTTAAAATCTGATCCCATTACTGTTGATCTAGACATTTCCGCTTCTCTCTTTTACTGCTACCCAGTAAGAGACGCCAACTATTGCCTCGCTCTCCCACCTCATTGCCTGTTGGATACACCCCGAACTCTAACTCGCCCTCTGTTCCCTCCGGTGATAAGCTGCTCGCCGTCCAGAGGAATAGGTCTAACAGTCTTCCCATTCTTCCCACAAGCCCCTCCATCATTCAACTGTCTCCTTTTAAATCAACTCGCCTTAACTCACCGAATAAGTTTTCGACCTTAGAAAATACCCTTTGCTCCAGTGCATCGGTGATCCCTGCAAATTCACCGTGCTCACTGCCTGTCAGTAACAAAATACGGCCTCCACACGCCGTCCAATCTGCCTCACGTCGTACTTCTCACCTAACAACTATCTCCACTGCTCCCGCTTCTAACTGCTCCATATTTGGTGTTCCACCCAAATTGAATTACCCCTCCCATAATGTGCAGCTTCATCTACCACCCTACACCCCTATTCCTTACACATTTTCAACCCTGCTCTCTGCACCCTCCTCCAGCTAATACTCGATTCCGACTGGCCGGTATTTCTCGACTGCCCCTAATCACCCCTGTCTGATATCGACCCACCAAACCTCACAGGTTTTTCCCTTTGCTCCGATGTTTCCCCCTCCGTTGATGCCCAGTCCCTCTACCACTCAGCAGTCCCTCTCACTGCAACATTTAATCCCGCTTGGCTGGAAGCCACCCCATCTGAACCTCCACTAGCCTCAACATCAACATATTCCGCTTTGACCCTAATCTCTGCTCCTTCCAATCGCGATAGCCTGCCTCCTTCCAAATTACACCACCCCCCTGATGTGCCTATACCACCTCCCACAAATGGTATATCTCTAGCTTTATTCAGCTCGCGTTCTATTCTTGACAAACTTCCGCATCTAAAAAAACTTTTCTTTACGAATAATTACGACATTATCTTAATAACGGAATCCTGGCTTTCTGGGAGCACTCCCAATGATCAAGTATCTTTGGTAGGGTACAGTCTTTTAAGGACCGACTAACCTAACCGGCCTGGTGGTGGGTGCCTAGCCTACGTCAAGGAAGTCTACACCACGACCCCTCTTTTACATACGGCACTCGATTCCATTCCCGATTCTCTCTGGTTCACTATGAACCTCCAAAGCACTGTTCTTCACATTGGCTGCGTGTATCGATCACCAAATTCCCCCAGTTCCTTGTTTCCACTTCTCATTAAGTCTTTCGAATACCTCTTTTTGCTTCCCTCTGGAACCAAGCTTTTCGCTGGTGACTTTAATCTCCCTCACATCTGTTGGCCCACCCTCTCGGCTCCTCCCAATCCTATGGACCTGATCACTAGCATCCATCTTGGAGGCTGGACACAACATGTTGTCGAACCTACCAGAAATGGGAAAATACTAGATCTGGTATTCACTCATAACATGCCTCTCATCAACGTGACCGTAACACGAAATTTCCCCGGTAGTGACCATAAAATGGTTATCTGCCATCTGCCCCTTAGTGGCCCACCTAATCCCGCACACCCCTCCAACAATACTTTCCTATGCAGAAATTGGGCCTTGCTAGTCACGCTTATTCGGCAGAAAGACTGGGGTGATTATTTCCTCACCCAGGACCCTCAGCATGTTGCGGATATTTTCTACTCCTTCTCTTCCGATTGTCTGGGAAGATTGTCCAATACTGCCCAGGGTGTACCTTGAAAGAGGTCGCCTGTCTCGCCACTCCATAAGAAGTACCATAAACTTCTCAAACAACTACATAATTCCAATGACTTTGCACATTTTATTCGTCTAAACCGCCTCTCCACACTTATTCAACGACAAAATAATATGCGACTTCGTGACCAAGAAGCTAAGGCTTTGAGTCATCTTAACAAGTCGCAACTTCTTTCTATGTTGCGTAAGTCTAGAAACGCTGATGTTAAGGCCGACTTCCAACTTCTGATTCTGGATAATAACTCATCTATCACCTGTCCACCTTGTATAGCCGAAGCCTTCAATGCATTCTTTGCTTCAGCCATGGCTCCAGCTACTGTCACTGCCCCTCCCCCATCTTCACCACTTACCGACTCTGTCCTTTCTACGATACTTTTCAATGTCAGGAGTACTTCTAAGCTACTATCCCATAGTAAACCCTCCCCTCGATTACGCCCCGATGGCTTACCACCAATTGCACTCGTCAATGGTGGACCGGATCTCCCCCTGTTGTTGCCTAATCTTTTCACTCTTTCACTTAATGGCAGCACCGTACCTGCTAACTGGAAGCGCTCGGTAATAGTTCCCATTTATAAAAAAGGACTTTTACATGAGATATCCAATTATCGCCCTATAAACCATAACCCCATCTTATCGAGAGTAATGGAAAAAATATTTAAAGATAATCTTATTAGCTAATTATTAAGCCTCAGTCTTACTAATCACAACCAACATAGATTCCTCCATTCACGGTCCTGCATGACTTGTCAGTATGGTTTTCTGAATCTCGTCACCGACTCTGCTGAAAGTGGGAAATCTCTTGTTGTTCTTTATCTTGATTTATCCAAGGCATTTTGATCGTGCACCTCACCCCCACCTTTTAACAAAGCTACGGTCATTTGGGATTGTCGATCCACTTCTTACTTGGTTCTCGTCTTACTTATCTCATCGTTCACAGGTTGTCTCAATTAAAGGGCACACCTCAAATCCTAAGCCTGTTAATAGGGGTGTTATTCAGGGCAGTGTTTTGGGCCCCTTGCTTTTCCTCCTTTATATAAATGATATGTTTCCGACAATACTTAATGGCACGCCGTTTTTGTTCGCCGACGACATTAAGATAGTCTATACTTTCTCGCCTGGCAACCTCAGTACTACTATCCTTAAAATCTCTGCTGATTTAGCCGCTCTTGATGAATGGTGCTCAACTTAAGCAATGAAATTCTCCGCCGACAAGCGTATTTTCCTTACTTACAAATGCCAGGTTTCTCCTGGTTCTTTATGCATTGGCAGTTCACCCATCAACAGCCAGCCTTTAGTAAGAGATCTTGGCTTAGGTTATTCTTGCTCTTTCAACTTCTCGGAACATGCTGTCTTCCAAACGGCGAAGGCTAAAAAGTGTCTTGGTCTTCTGTTCAGATCCTTTCAGCTTAGGCAGAGCATTCTCTACATGTACAAAGTACATGCCAGGCCCCTTCTCAAATATTGCCCCCTAATCTTCACTAGCTCGAGAAAATCCGACAGGAGTATTATCGAATGTATTTTAAGAAGAATCACAAAACAGCTTATCGGTTGGTCGTCCAACTTAAACTACAGGGAACGATGCTTATCTCTCAAAATCGAACCACTATGTTGTCGTACCATCAAGCTCAATTTGACATTTCTGTATAAGCTATTGACTAAGCAATCCTATTCCTCCAACCAGTTGTGCTTCTCCCCGGATACTGGATATTCACTCCGTAATAGACAGTATACTATTACCACACCCTCCGCGAGGACTGTTATACGCTCTAAGTTTTTTCTCTTCGCGTACTCCAGAATCTGGAATGAACTTCCGTTGCACATCAGATCTTCTCGGTCAAAGTATGCATTCGTGCACGCTATTGATAAATTCCTTTCTGTCCCAACTGTTTTGCGCTTATTCAACGTTCACGTAACCAAAAGTCAAGCTTACGAGATAGGCCTCGACTTTTAAGCCATTGCTCTGCTCTCTCTCTTTACCTTACCTTCCGAAATAACCTCACCGCTTTTAAAATTCTGATTGCTTTGTTTGACCGCTTCTCCTGGACTTCGCCATTGACATATGTATGCATGTCCGCCTCCACCAACTGTTTTTCCGAACCAACTTATAGGATCCTGCCAATTCAACTTTGAAATAAATCCTCCCAGATGCGCTCGCATTTATAGAGACAACCGTGCTACTCTCCACAGGATGTCAATATGTCTCACCCGCTCCACGATTTATTCACCTTATTTAGTTATATCGCGTCTGCGGCCCTGAAATCAACCTCAACAACGCAATAAGAACCGCTTCAGTATCCAACCACTCGTGGGCTTTATATATATATATATATATATATATATATATATATATATGTATATATAAATATATATAATATTTGTATATACAAATATATATATATATATATGTACATGTACATATATACTCACTACTGTCCTACAATTATTAACACAAGCATGGTGAGTAACTCAACGCTCCTCAATATCTCTTAGCTTACAATGCCTCTCTTCCGCACCAGGTCCCACCACATATACTTCCCTCACCACCTCTGCGATTTCGAACTGGAAAATCCAGTCTGATTCATCCCACTTGGCGTGACTCAATAACTGAACTCAACACCCAGTTATGACGTTACCATTTCTGCTCCCACCCTATCCCCCAGCTAAGGTTCTCCTGTAATTTCATGCAGAACTTATTTTTCACTCCTGCTTAATGACCACTCTAGGCGAAATACTAACTTTCCCATTGAAAGTTTTAGCCACAGTTAGGCGTTTCCCTTTTAGTCTCACGTTTCATGGCCTCAATGTGCCTTAGGGATCCGCTGCACCAATGAGCCCGTGCTTAACTTTTGTTCTTCTTTCCGTCAACCGTTGATCCTCAGCTGGGTGATACCCAGACTGCGTCTCTCTATCTCACTTTCCTTGCCACGGTCTTTTGCGTCCGAACGCTTTCGCATGACCCGTCTGATGATCGCACCCACCTTTACAGCAACACATTTACATATATGTATATATATATATATATATATATATATATGTATATATATATACGTCGGGTATGCTGCACTCCCTTTTCTCCCCCTTCCTAACTTGATTGTGCCATTTTACAACATAATTTGCATATATATAAATACAACCGCTCCGTCCTTTAGCGATGGGTGCTCGCTCTCACCTAATTCCTGGCTCAGGCTAGAACTCAGCCGTCTTATCCCGCTTTTTTTGCGCCTTTCTCGTACACTGAAGCCTTGCCACAAGGTAAACCATTCCTTAGTAACTAGGCTTCACTTCTGTGCGCATATGCTCATGGCAGGTTAAGACCCCACTCCAACCGGAATCCGTATGCCTCTGATTTCTCTTGATCCTGCGGAATACCAGCACGTTTGCTCCCACGTGAAAAATCCTCATTTTAACACCCAGTTTTTTTCTCCTTTTTTACTGTTTGCCGTCGTCGACCACAGCTGGTGAACTGACTAGACTGTTACCTTCCTATTTTCTCATCCTTCTTCCAGACCATACCCGCTACTATTGTTTTATTCCTGGTTCCCAAACGGACACCCTCTCCTCATCCACCGCCTACCTGATGTCGCCTTGAAGCAGTACTATCATCCAACCACCCTAGAAAGCTACCAGCCTCTGTCTAGGGATCCCCAATAGACCGGTCCACTAGCCAAACGATAACTAATTGTTCGGATAACAAAATGTTCATTTTCTTGCTTCCATAAAAACGATAATCATAACCCACAGCTGGAACACTCTCCAGACTGCCGCACTCCTGATCTCTTCCAGATTGCATTGGTTACTTGGGTAGCCATCGGCCAAATTCACGTTTATCCCGGATTACCTTAAGGACTGGACGGTTTGATCAATGGTTCAAACCTATACTCTCGCCTGCTGACGTTACACGGGGCACCGTACACGGAATAACAAAACCTCATGAAAGTCTCACCGGATCGCAGAGGTGATTCCTGACACCAACCATCATCACATCCGCTCAACATCTATTCCCAAATAATCCAACCCAACAGTTTAGTTCTTCTCGCGTTGCAGTAAGAAACCAATGACCGGAACCCAGCCCTAGCAGCTGTCAACTTCGTCAAACCAGCCCTTTTTTACCTGGTTCCCTCAACATTCTACCTGCCACCACCTGCAACCAGGGTCTTCATGAAACAGAATACCAGCCATCTGCAGCCAACCAGAACTTGGTTAACAATTTTCTATCACAAACAAAAATGTTTTTACACTCTTTCAACTTCTGCCCAGCCGAACCATTGACGTTTGTCTCCACTAATCCGTTTCATTGACGGCTCTTCTTTAAAAGTCCGTTATACATCCATACACCATTCATGCTCTTCAAAAGTTCACTGAAATCCCTGCGAAGCTTTTCGCCTTCGTGAATTTCCATGACACTTAAATCACCTGCACAAAAGCTCCGTTTTATTATCACCTTTGACTCACTTGCCTTTATTTCACATGCTTTCTCTACAATTAGTTACCCAATGCTGGATCAGTGTCCAATATTCCGCTGGTTTCTCTGACTACAAGGTGAAGCCCCATGCTCAGTCTACTTTTAATCCTGTTTCTTGGCATCTCTTCCGCCCGGCTACTTGTTAGTAACCGTCCAATTGTCGCTTATATCAGCAATCGCACGATTGCCCAGCTATCCATAACGCCCCAGAGATTCCGAAACCGGTTCGCAACTCCCGCTTCAACCGTTACCACTTTGGTTCACTCGAACACTGCATGGCTTTACTGGTATATTTCGGTTGCTGTGTGATTTATAAATTTAGAATTTGTAGATACCTTACATTGACATGTACCGTTGTATACTCTGATCTTGCCTTGTGCATGTGTATTGACCACGGTCAAGAAATACACTATACTATACTAATGATGTGTCCAACCCAACATCCAGAGGTGCTACCACACTCACGAATCCTTTGAGCTTCAATACTCCTGCTGGGGCGACACTTAGCTTCACTGGTTCATTTGGATTACCCACAGGAGAGCACACGCTTCTGAACTCTGAGGAGTCCACCTTCTCGGAAGTTGTAATGACAGCTACGAAAAGCGATGGTTGCCTCCGTAGCCCTAATGGTGGCAGTTAGTTTGATAGACAGGAGACCGCACGGTGTGATACACTCAGGCAAATGAAGTAGGCGCCACTCTCCCTGACTATGGTCCATCGATCAGGAACGCTCGAGCCCAGGAAAGTCGGGCACCCTAACAGAAGGTGGGTCGCTAGGCGGAGTCTCCAAGTCAGTGGTCTCCAACTCCCATGACAGAGTGCATGTGTGCCTGCTCGCAGCTTTTATCTGAGGTACTTCCTTGGCTCCATTGGCGGCGCACTCTAGCTTGATCGAAGTACCCTATTGCCTTCCCGTATAAATTTCCCAAACCTGCTGTTTGAAATGCGTGGCTCTCAGCCACGTTTCTCTGCAAAATCTTCAGACACGGCTCCATGTCCATTTCGGCAGATTAGTTTGGCTTCCCCATCCTAACGACCTTCCATTTAAACAGGCAGACAACCAAGGATAGACTCAAGTGTGTGCAGTGCTTTCAGTACTGAACACAAACTCTTGTATTCCAAGGCTATGCTACAGCCTTGCATTTTTATCGATAGGTTGAATAGAGAGCAACAACCACTTCAGTGCTCGGTACTTCAGTTTGTACCTTGTAAGTCATCTCTCCCCCAAATAGGCATAGCTGACCAGAAGGTATTCTGAGTGTATCCCGGGATGTGGAATAACCCTGCCCTGGGTCCAGCCCAGCATTCCCTTCCATAGACTCCCTGCCATGTCCAAACCTATAGTGCCTTAGGTATAATTAGCCTTGCCCGGGGTCGGATATCTTTCGCTCGACGAAATTCTCGTACTGTTCTATGAATATACAGCATTGATCCAGATGGCCATAGAAATTCACCAGTTCCACTCCCGTGAGATCCACGGTTAGTGGAGTTCATGCAACTCGATTAACTTTTGATTTTGCACTTCAGAAACACGAAGGACCCCTGAAACTGCATTATGTCTGGTGGGAATTCCTTTGATCGTTCTTATGGCAAAATTTTTCTTGATCCTATATATCCGTCATTAGTCAACCGAAGCCCGCGTTTTAGTTCGAATTTTCCTGGTTGGCAGATATCGAAGTCCTTGTGTGTTTAAAGAATGAAACAGAACTGGCAGGGTCGATATACCTAACAACAACCAGAGAATCGAAATCACCTGAAACCAGCCCGTAGACATGCCGCTTGACTTCCTGATAATCCACAGGGCTTCTGTTTAATTTCAATGGCAATTCACACATTCCCTCCATCCTAACTTGAAAGAAAGAGTACTGTTAGTCATAACAATCGTATTTCAGCGGAGGGCATCCCATTCAGGTGAACCCCGAGGTCGAAAATGATCCAGTTGCAGATTCTATGGTATTGAGTGTGAAAATCACAACGCAAAAGTCCTGTTGTAAATGAAACCGGGCTGAAGAATCAGTGATAAATTCACCGACCAACAAAATTCACTCTATAGATAGTACCTTGGACCCTCAAAGACGCGCGTAGCTCGAATCGATGCAGAGCTTAAACCAAGAACACGACTGCTCTTGAAGTTCTACAATACTATTAGCGAGTATAAATATAAGTGCGAAAAGACCTCACCTTTGACAGTGAGCCTCAGTCGCTATACAACGAAAAACGTAGTTAAATAGGACAAAATTTTGTACAAAGAGAACGGTTGATCAGAAAGAGTAAATAGAAAGCACCTATACCGTATTCCAAACAAACGGAATAGGTTCATCAAGCTTGTTTAGGTCCGAGGAACAATTTCTTGAGCCTGGCAGCCAAAATTCAACGTAAACAAATTGAACGTTTAAGATCAGTCGACATGAGCGAGGGAGTGAAACCAAGCCGTAATAAAACAAAACTGCTTCAAGCTGGTTTGACCCACCACCGTGCCAACTGTCCTTAAAGTAATCTCAGAAAGGAAGCACGACCATGATTGGAAAAAGCGGGAGCACCAGGCGCAGAATAGTAGCCAACCACAAAGCAGTGTCAGCAAGAATAAAGTAAAAGCGAGCAGACCAAAAATGTTCAGAAAGTATGTGGTGGTAGACGGATGAGTTGTTTTCCAATCAAAATTTTTGTTACGCTGTATTTAAAAGGTAATAAATGCAAACCGTGTACAAAAAACAGACGTGATTCCAAACGACCTATATCAAGAGCCAAAGTCCATTGCAAATTGCATGGGCATGAAGTGTAATGTTCGGGTATTGGAAGACGTCGTACAAACAAGCAGGTGAGAATTGCAAGCATCCGGGTTTCATAGTGAATAAACAGTCACGTTATATGAAGATGACATTGCTGTTCCTAATGAATGATCACCGGCACACCATCGATGAAAAACTTCATGCCATGGAGCTTGAGTCTTCATGCTCTTGGGGAGATAGAACTTAACGTAGTTGGGCAATGTGCGACGATTTTCTTATTCCATCTGGCGATTATAGAGACTGGTTTAGATGCCATCGGCAGCGGTATATTTAACCTTATATTAGCTGCAATGCAAAACTTTTCATAGAGATCCCAATAAACGTTTAACCAGTTCCGCAGTCTCCCTGATCAAGAAAATTTCCAGACTGGTCAGCAATTGTATTGGGATGAAGAGAGCAGGTTGGGAGAAATAACGGTCCGAATCGAATTCTGGAAAAAGTCACTTTGAGTGTTCATGACGTATGAAGCATCTGATTGCATTCTGTGGACGTTTTCTGGGGCCCCGGTTGCTTCGAGCTCACACCACGGAGCCCTTCCATCGTGCTACGAACCCAGCGATGACTGTAGTTTCCAAGTGGTACTTCTGTGTACAGCGTGCTCAGTTTCTGCGATTTAACACCGAATTGAATATTTTCTCTGCCTCACTGATGTATGACAGTTATTTGTGTGAGCACGAACCTCCTGTAGCAATGTCTCCAGGTAAGGCCACGAAAATCCGGTGGGTCAGATGTAAATCGACCCTGGTGGGCGAAATCCTTACCAAAAGTTCAAGTAACTTGTCCGATGACTGTAATAAATTGAGTTTTCGAGGTTAGAGAACTGACCGAATGCAGTATCTCGAACCACTCCTCTTGGCATTACTATTTTTCCTTTGTCGCAGTGTCTTTGGAAAATACTGTAATCTGCAGAACGGGTGTGTATAACGCGGCGTAATTTGGACTAGATATTTAGTTGGGCCTTGGGGATGAAGCAGTCACAGGTGGAAAACAAGGGGCTCTCTCCTGGGTGGAGATAACCCCAATGCCGTTGAGAAGAAGGAAATCAAGCGGCACATTCTCTTGATAAGAAGTCCACAATGACGTTTGGCGCCAAGCAATTTGGGAAACTGACATCGATTGATGAGAATCTACAATGACAGTAGTGAGCTATGTTTTAACACGTTCCATTATTTCCGACGTGGACCTGTCAGCTAACAGAGGGATGTCAATTGATGGGCGCGAAGGTGAAACGCAGGTGTTCATAATGACGATCGATGGATGCTAGCTGAAGAAACATGGTTTCCACCCCACTGATGTGCAGGCAACTTCCTTGTAGCCATAGCAAAATAGCGTTTCTAGAGACTTACACCCGGAACTTCTGAAGCACGTGACTGGGCCGCCTTCGGTAATGCGGTACTATTAGTTATTTTCAGTCCCGTGGACGTTGTTTCCTTAGGGTTCGAATATCTAGTCACGAATATCGAGATGAGGCCAAGTCTCTCGCAGCGTCAGGTTCCCTAATGCAGAAGATTCAAATCGAGTCACAAAATTCGAGAGTTCACTAATTTTTCCTGAAGGCAAATGCACGTCGGTTTATATGCTGATGGGAGTTGATAATGTTTTGCGGCCTACATTGTGCTAAGCTACCTGTCGGTCAGCACAGCGCCGTTTGGTAATGCCATATTGCTTTCTCTTCAGCATCTTCCGTCTTTCAAACACATTTTGAGAGAAGTCTTCGGTATTTTCACAAGCGTTTGATGACACATAATGTATGAGGCATTTTAAAACTTCAGAGAGTATATGGACATGGTAAACACACAGTGAGACTGGTTTTACCAATGTTTCCAACGAGACAGGCGTAAATAGTAATGAAATCAACGATGAGCGCAACCACATCTAAAGGCCCGGCGACTATCAGTGCACAGAGAAATGCGACCGTTGCGTATGATTACCATCGCGTGCATACAGACTTGTATATGTTCCACCAACCAATTATCACATAAACAGTGACAAAAATATCTCACAATTGGCAAATTATTGCGCTTTGAATAATAAAAGTGAATTCAACTCACTTACAAGCGCATGTAGGATATTTCAGGTGGAAGCATCATTTTTTCCATTTTGAAACTCTATGTTGCACTGACCTGGACGGGAAGATTCCGCAACTTCAGTCTGTCGGAGACAAATGAAGATGGCTGAAAAGAACGAAAAATACATGGGCAAAACAAGAAATGGTCGGAACAACTGAGAAATCAAACAAGGTCGCGGGATATTAGGATTTTCTAAGAAAAGGTGTAGTTTGCCAAAAATGCTTATACGGCACAACTGCACTGCAGCAGACGAAAGGAATTGTGATGGGAAACCGGACAAGAAACAGAAAGAGAGCATGACGAAGAAAGTAAGGCGGGTTAACCAGCAAACTAGCGGCAGAATGCGGTGGATGGCCACTAATAGAAGCGGTTATATTGCAAGCGGGCCGAAATCGAGGGCGAGACTGCCAGAGTGGTGACGGAGAAAATGTTTAGTAGAAAGCAGGGAAGCAAAGAGCGAATAAACTCTCAATATAGCAGGCGGCACTTGGTGTATCATCAGAGGACGGGAACTGGGGGTTGGAATGACCAGGGGAGCGTTAGTACGACGATGGCTGGGTGCGAATAATACACCAAAGGGATGGTAGAAATAGCCGTTGAAACTAGGCGGGTGTGGACCGATTGTTTTTATTTTTCAAACGAAAATCACGTAATAATTTTTTTGATGATAAGCAAAACGTAGTGTCAGCGGAAAACGCGCACGGGGGACAAGTTGACCCAAGACGCTTAGTTACGGGCACGGCGGAGGGGAGTAATAAATAAACGGGATGGTAAGGCGAATGGCCTTGGAGAACAAGCAAGGTCAAATCGGTCGATCCTCCTTTTGGTAGGGGGATCAAACGATGATGAAAAATGCGAGAGAATCGGAGCAGTGGGATAGATACATCTGGGATGTGTCAGCGAGTATTGGGCAAGATACTGTGCAAGGTCCGGATGATAGAATTAGAGTATTCTTGGCGGTAGTCGACTGGGAAAAAGAAATGAGAAAATATAGGCACCACACTCCGTCAGCTTCTGCGATCGCGTTCGTCGAGGAAGTTAACGAGAGGATACCGTGGAGGGCCAGCCGCGCGTGTTCTCACTGGGCCTAAGTACGAGGACTGCCGTCTGGCTTGGGCCGGGGAGGTGTGTCGGAAATGGCGCTGATGGGTGCCGCGTGCACGAAACGTATATTTTAACAAGTGATAGTCGGGATGTGATTTACTGGCCGCCATAAAGACTCTCTCCCAGGAGACCGCACGCAAAAAATGAGTCGACCTGGGACTCTGATGACGGAATCATCACGTCACGCGTTATAATCCCGGTGAAATAAATAAATGGTAAACTTTCTTCTAACTTTGAAACTCTTCGTAAGCTTCGAACGCGGGTCTGACGTTTTCAGTAATTCGGATTTTATCGCTTGTGGATGAAATCCGGTCATCTGATTGACAGAAATTAAATGACAAGAAAAACGTGTACAAGCATTCTGAAGTGAGGTATTTTTTCGGGGAAAAAAAATTAGGCGCGAATTGAAACCCTCTCATTTGCTTCGAAAAGGCATCAACAGTTCGGGTTCCTCAGGGAGGAGAGCACACTTAAAGCAGGATAGAACACAGCGGCATGCGGCAGAATGTGGCGGTTGCCACTCGAGGGAAGACGGCGATGTTCTTGGTTTTTGTGAGTCTAACGAATAAAGGAACAACCGGGAAATGGCTCAGGAAGGAAGATTGCGAAAAGGTGCTGCAGGGGTCTTCCGTATGAACCCAGCGCTCCTGTTTGATACCACAAATCAAGTGAAAAAACCCTGAGATTCTCTTTTGCCAAGCTCAGACAAGAATATTTCCGTCGAGGCCCAACTTGAGGCTTTGGAGCCAGATGTGGGGAAAGAAAGCGAAGTCAAAGATGTAGTCAGGGAATTTGCTAAGGTTTTGGAAACGTTTATTTAACTTATGTAATTGAGTAATCTTTTTGCGAATATTGGGTACTATAACCCACCTATTTTATTACCTTTCATTCAGCTCTAATTTTCCACCTGCCCCACCGACGCCTTGAAATTGCATCATCCTAATGTCGGCGGGTTGGTGGCCTGGTGATACTGAGCCCTGCTATTTTTGCAGGTTTGCACCTCCGGGAACTTGCTGCCTTCTGTAACATAGTCCAGTGCATCTCATGTGGATTTCATCAAGATCAACCACTTTACTTTTAGCCGAATCTCTTCAAAGATTTTCTCTCTTTCTCTTTACGGCATTGTCCATTTTCAATACTTCGAATTCACAGCGTGGTCTTTTTGATATTTTACTCTAACCAATGTCACTATTCCTCCTTTTCTGTTGTTGATGATTTTTGTTATTTCTCAAGAATATCTACGTGAGAGCCAATTGCAGTAAAGTGGGAAATCCTGAGGACTTCCAGGGGAAGTGGAATTTCATAGACGCCTAATCAAAAGTTTGTCAGTAGACGAAATAAAGCAAATATCACAGAGGTAATATTAAAGTCAGTGTAAAAATCCTGCTCGAAATTTAGGTGACACAGGAGCACATTGGTAAACATGACCGACATTTAATGTAGGGATTGGATGCAAGTTCCTCATTAATCTTTGATGATATATTCCCTACATGTATATGAGGCACCTATGAAGACAAAGTGTTCCAATTTTAGTGGTTTAGACATGTTTCAGCCAAATGTACGAAAAGAAACGCTCTCTTTTCATCCTCAGCATTAACATACTTATATACTCACCTTTCGTCCCGCTAAAAAATCCTGTATTTCGCTGGTTTTGCGGCTTCAACGAGAGGGCATGTTACCTGCATGAAGGATATTTGGAAGATAATAAGCTAAATCATCTTCAAAAAAGTATGCACCAGTAAAGATTCAGCAAAATGCCTTGTGTGTTAAAAAACTTCTATTGCACCAAGCTTCCCCTAGAATAAGAAAAGCTGCCCAGGTTAGTTTCATTTTGTCAGTATGTATCAGTCACCAGTTTGCTTTTTCACTTTTAAAGAAGTTAAAGCAGTCAGCATTTGTAGTCGGGACGGCAGTGATACATACAGTTGTGTTGCAAGAAAACACTTCCAAGTGTGCCGCTTGCAAAAAGCCATCCGCTGTCCAGCGGAGGTATTTATATGACTCATTTGCCAACCGCGTATAAAGAATACATAGTGGTAGTAACAACGTGTTAACTGTTCTCAGCGACAGAAGCTCTTTAGGGTGTCAAGCTATCACTCTGTTTTTGTCCCACGTGCGGGCTATTTTAAGGGCCGGTTTGTAGATTCTGTGGATGACCAAATGATCAATCCATATTTTTAATTACTTAGTTGTAGTTCTCCGTCTAAAACCTACCACAGTAGCCTCTCGAAAAGGTGCGCATCTGGTAAAGTACGTACATTTTTTCCTCAAATACAGGGCTCGACATTTATTACTTGAATAACGGAAAACTTAGTGTAAGCTATACACAGATACACGCAATTTTATGAATATGCTATGAACTTTCATCTTGGGCTTGTTTTGAGGCTTATGTCGTTTGACTTTAAAGGAGATTGACGGGAGTCTTTTGAGCATCAAATTTACTGTCAGATTCATTTGTACGTCACAGCAAAGCAGCTGAGCCTCTACGATTAGAAAATGCCCATAAAAATATTTGAACACCTGGAATCACTATTTTATATTCTAAGCCGGCCTTTTGTTCGTTAGGATCGACGAAGTCACTTTCAGCATCGGCGACCACTTCAACAATATTCGTCGAATCAAAAAGCCCTTCAAAATATCGCCATACTGCAACAGCCCACTCATTGTTGTTTTCGTTAATAATACGAACGAAATCCCGAAGCTTCGATGAAGTTTTACACAAATTAAACGTTTACAAAATCTTTAAAGCCTCCTTGACCACTTCTCATTTATTCCAAAGTTGGAAGATACAATCAGCGCCCACGAAGAGTTTCAAAGTAAGAAGAAAGTTTACCATTTATTTATTTCACCGGGATTATAACGCGTGACGTGATGATTCCGTCATCAGAGTCCCAGGTCGACTCATTTTTTGCGTGCGGTCTCCTGGGAGAGAGTCTTTATGGCGGCCAGTAAATCACATCCCGACTATCACTTGTTAAAATATACGTTTCGTGCACGCGGCACCCATCAGCGCCATTTCCGACACACCTCCCCGGCCCAAGCCAGACGGCAGTCCTCGTACTTAGGCCCAGTGAGAACACGCGCGGCTGGCCCTCCACGGTATCCTCTCGTTAACTTCCTCGACGAACGCGATCGCAGAAGCTGACGGAGTGTGGTGCCTATATTTTCTCATTTCTTTTTCCCAGTCGACTACCGCCAAGAATACTCTAATTCTATCATCCGGACCTTGCACAGTATCTTGCCCAATACTCGCTGACACATCCCAGATGTATCTATCCCACTGCTCCGATTCTCTCGCATTTTTCATCATCGTTTGATCCCCCTACCAAAAGGAGGATCGACCGATTTGACCTTGCTTGTTCTCCAAGGCCATTCGCCTTACCATCCCGTTTATTTATTACTCCCCTCCGCCGTGCCCGTAACTAAGCGTCTTGGGTCAACTTGTCCCCCGTGCGCGTTCTCCGCTGACACTACGTTTTGCTTATCAGCAAAAAAATTATTACGTGATTTTCGTTTGAAAAATAAAAACAATCGGTCCACACCCGCCTAGTTTCAACGGCTATTTCTACCATCCCTTTGGTGTATTATTCGCACCCAGCCATCGTCGTACTAACGCTCCCCTGGTCATTCCAACCCCCAGTTCCCGTCCTCTGATGATACACCAAGTGCCGCCTGCTATATTGAGAGTTTATTCGCTCTTTGCTTCCCTGCTTTCTACTAAACATTTTCTCCGTCACCACTCTGGCAGTCTCGCCCTCGATTTCGGCCCGCTTGCAATATAACCGCTTCTATTAGTGGCCATCCACCGCATTCTGCCGCTAGTTTGCTGGTTAACCCGCCTTACTTTCTTCGTCATGCTCTCTTTCTGTTTCTTGTCCGGTTTCCCATCACAATTCCTTTCGTCTGCTGCAGTGCAGTTGTGCCGTATAAGCATTTTTGGCAAACTACACCTTTTCTTAGAAAATCCTAATATCCCGCGACCTTGTTTGATTTCTCAGTTGTTCCGACCATTTCTTGTTTTGCCCATGTATTTTTCGTTCTTTTCAGCCATCTTCATTTGTCTCCGACAGACTGAAGTTGCGGAATCTTCCCGTCCAGGTCAGTGCAACATAGAGTTTCAAAATGGAAAAAATGATGCTTCCACCTGAAATATCCTACATGCGCTTGTAAGTGAGTTGAATTCACTTTTATTATTCAAAGCGCAATAATTTGCCAATTGTGAGATATTTTTGTCACTGTTTATGTGATAATTGGTTGGTGGAACATATACAAGTCTGTATGCACGCGATGGTCATCATACGCAACGGTCGCATTTCTCTGTGCACTGATAGTCGCCGGGCCTTTAGATGTGGCTGCGCTCATCGTTGATTTCATTACTATTTACGCCTGTCTCGTTGGAAACATTGGTAAAACCAGTCTCACTGTGTGTTTATCATGTCCATATACTCTCTGAAGTTTTAAAATGCCTCATACATTATGTGTCATCAAACGCTTGTGAAAATACCGAAGACTTCTCTCAAAATGTGTTTGAAAGACGGAAGATGCTGAAGAGAAAGCAATATGGCATTACCAAACGGCGCTGTGCTGACCGACAGGTAGCTTAGCACAATGTAGGCCGCAAAACATTATCAACTCCCATCAGCATATAAACCGACGTGCATTTGCCTTCAGGAAAAATTAGTGAACTCTCGAATTTTGTGACTCGATTTGAATCTTCTGCATTAGGGAACCTGACGCTGCGAGAGACGTGGCCTCATCTCGATATTCGTGACTAGATATTCGAACCCTAAGGAAACAACGTCCACGGGACTGAAAATAACTAATAGTACCGCATTACCGAAGGCGGCCCAGTCACGTGCTTCAGAAGTTCCGGGTGTAAGTCTCTAGAAACGCTATTTTGCTATGGCTACAAGGAAGTTGCCTGCACATCAGTGGGGTGGAAACCATGTTTCTTCAGCTAGCATCCATCGATCGTCATTATGAACACCTGCGTTTCACCTTCGCGCCCATCAATTGACATCCCTCTGTTAGCTGACAGGTCCACGTCGGAAATAATGGAACGTGTTAAAACATAGCTCACTACTGTCATTGTAGATTCTCATCAATCGATGTCAGTTTCCCAAATTGCTTGGCGCCAAACGTCATTGTGGACTTCTTATCAAGAGAATGTGCCGCTTGATTTCCTTCTTCTCAACGGCATTGGGGTTATCTCCACCCAGGAGAGAGCCCCTTGTTTTCCACCTGTGACTGCTTCATCCCCAAGGCCCAACTAAATATCTAGTCCAAATTACGCCGCGTTATACACACCCGTTCTGCAAATTACAGTATTTTCCAAAGACACTGCGACAAAGGAAAAATAGTAATGCCAAGAGGAGTGGTTCGAGATACTGCATTCGGTCAGTTCTCTAACCTCGAAAACTCAATTTATTACAGTCATCGGACAAGTTACTTGAACTTTTGGTAAGGATTTCGCCCACCAGGGTCGATTTACATCTGACCCACCGGATTTTCGTGGCCTTACCTGGAGACATTGCTACAGGAGGTTCGTGCTCACACAAATAACTGTCATACATCAGTGAGGCAGAGAAAATATTCAATTCGGTGTTAAATCGCAGAAACTGAGCACGCTGTACACAGAAGTACCACTTGGAAACTACAGTCATCGCTGGGTTCGTAGCACGATGGAAGGGCTCCGTGGTGTGAGCTCGAAGCAACCGGGGCCCCAGAAAACGTCCACAGAATGCAATCAGATGCTTCATACGTCATGAACACTTAAAATGACGCTCCCGGATTTCAATTTCAACCCCTGCTGATCCCTGTCTTATTATGTGATTTCTATTAGTTATGGTTTTTTTGGTAGCACGTAAGCTGTTTCTCAATTAGCAGTGCATATTTTCCTTTTTACTCTACATCAATATCCGCCTGTGTCACAATAGCTTATCCGCCTCTTGATAAGGTCCTGCCTTTCTGTCTTTCTTGGGTGCAGCTGGGCTCTTGCATGAATTTTTTGCTGTTAGATGACTAGTTCATCTGAGGCCCTCCAGAGGCGGGTCCATCAATTGCTTCATCGTGCCTGACTGCAATCCAAACAACTTCCGAGGTTATGTTGTTTTGTGGAGACAATCTCATTGTTATGAGCTTTATTTTGATCACTAGGATCATTCGCGCTTCGCATTCGAAGGAAGTTGCTTACATTGGCGCGATTTTCGAAACTCAAGGCGGCCAGCCCACGAAATTCAGCGCAGTTGGGCCGCACGGCGAGATGTCATGTGCGTTTGGCCATGATACCTCTCTTGAATGGTCCTTCAGCTTCATTATTGGTGCATTCTCCTTCTGCTAAGCTGCCTTTATCGCTTTCTCGCAAAACTCGCCCAAATCTGCTGTTACCAATGTATGATTGCCGGCCTACTTACTAGTGGGGATTTCCAAACGAGATCACACCTCTGAGACAGCGTGTTTGTTTGACTTCCACGGTCCAGCAGTTCTGCATTTAGAAAAGAATAAAACAAACAATCGACCCGTGTGTGTTCAACGAGGTTTGATCTGGACGGTAATCCTGTTGGTCGGAGGCTATTCCACAGTTTTGAATGTTATCGCCGGGTTTTGATAGGGAGCCTTCTGCTCACCTTGGGCTTTTATTCAGGTTTCAAACAAGAACAAATAGCTGTCCGGGCTTTGACAAAACCTGACTCTTAGTTCCTTAGGCACATCCCTCTATTGACTCCCTACGACGTTGGTGGCCTTATTTGTAATCGGAAACGACTATGGTCTAGGCTCTAGGTAAAGGTCGATCCATCCTCGGTATCCTTAAACAAAATGTTTCCCATTATTGTTTTGCGCTACACCTGCTCGCTTGTTGAACTAAACGTCGGACAACGGCATGAAGCAGCCTCTGGCTGGTCTGTGTACTGTCTTCCCGCATGAAAAATAAACAACGTTTCTCATAGACACTTCCTTACCTCAACCACTTAAACCTCAAGCCATCACAAACCTGCTTGAACTTGCCCGACTGTAGTTTACGCAGAGGTCATCTTTGGGGTTCTTGCAAATTCTCTTTTATTATTAAGATTGTTATACGAAGAACTGAGCTGCAGAATTCTACTAGACATCAGTCACGTTAGTGGTGTGGGAATCTTTGCCTTGGGCTCTAAAGGGGGCGTTCGATGAAGTTCTCGTATTGTTGCACGAATCCACAATGCTGATCCGAAAGACCACAAAAATTCACTAGTTCCAGTCTTAAAAGATCTACGTCTAGTGATGTTCCCGTGACCTGATTCACTATTGGCTACTGTACTCCCCCATCACCATGAATCTCTGAATCTGCGACACCTCCCGTTGAAGGTCGGTTGAGCGTTCCTTTAGTAGATTTTCCCTCGGTCCCAAGTATCCGTTACCAGCCCACCTAAGCCCATGTTCTAGTATGGGTATTCTTAGTTTACAGATATCAATGTCGTTGTATTTTTGGTTACCTGGTGAAACACACAAAACAGCGCGAGCAGGGTTACCAGACCTAACAATATCTAGACCACCAGAATCATGCAAAACTGCCTCAGGGACCTGCCGAGCTATTTCCTGATTTTCTCCAAATCATGTTCTATTCAGTCCACGTTTAAACTATTCTCATGTTCTGAGTCTGAATATTCGAGTACCGTAAGTAACAAGAATTGCAATCTGAGCAAAAAGCCACCCAACTGACGAACTCCAAGGTAAAAACTAGATCGATTTCTAGATTCCACGATACTGAGCTAAAAAAGCAATAAATGCAAACCATGTAGAAAACTAAAACGTGATTCCAAACGACCTATACCGAAAGCCAAAGCCCGGTGCAATAGGCATGTGCGTGAAATGTGAATTCTGAGTATGCGAAGATGTCGTATGAACATGCAGGCGTGAGCTGCAGGCGTTCAGGTTTCAAAGTGAATGGGGAGTCTTGTTAGGTGAAGATGAAAGAGCCTTTTGTAACGAAGGATTTTGGGCGTTTTCCTTGCACCACTATCTCCAGACTAATGATGTGGCTGGGCTACTCCGTCGCCAACTAAAATCTACCCTTCTTGTTCACCGTGAGCCTTCATGGAGAAAACTATAACCGATGATTTTCTTGGGACTGGTCGACACCGATAAGGCCAACACGGGTATTGCGTCTTCTTAAATGGTTCCTGGCTGCGAAATACAATTTCCGGGCTAGCTGAGTCCTAGGATGCCATCTGTGAGTTTTACCTACAGAGGCTGCACAGAAAGTTTGTCACCCTCAATGCTGGCGCTAAAGTCTGACCCCATCACGGGAACAATCCCTCAGCAGTTACGTACCCACTACTCTAGCGACCGCCTGGCCTGTGGTTATTCGAGTGGGTGCGGTGCAATCATTACTCCAGCCAGCTTATCCTGGCCTATTTCGAGCAGCCCAGCGGAAAACAGAGAAATCTCAAAGGTGTCCGAATCAGTAAGGGGACCATCATTACAGACCGCCTTAATAAAGCCTTCGCCGAGGTAGGAACCACCCTGGACTCTAAACTCGGGACTCCCACTTGCTCGCCATCATCGGTTAGCTCCTTTTAGTCCGAGCCTGTTACCCTACCAAAGGCTCCCCTCTCCGACTGCAACGAGAAACTCCAAGTAGGATACAGTTGCACCGGTGAACAGAAGAAATTGTTGCGGACTCTAGTTGCGACAGCCAACGAGGTTTGCGGAACATTTACCCGATGTACGTATTTGAGTTACTCTTGACGTTCCACTTGTACATAGCTTAGCAACGCATAACTGCGGGACCACGCAGCTTATTGTGACAGGAGCAGCGGCAGCCCGCTGCTAGCTGATATGTCCCCATCAGTCGAACATCCGTCCGTGCCTTGGGACACATCTTTACTGCTCCCCCTGCATCCAACTCGCCTCGTCTTAAAGAGCAGTGTGGAACTTAAGGATCTCGTATAGCCCGGACACAGCTCTCACTGGATCGTAGCCGGACTCATTTTAATTCCCGGACCCTGGCTTCTTTACCAGAATAATAACGACAGCAAGCAAACGGCACTTTGGATTACCCCGACATCGACAAACCCACAATGCTTCCACCACTGCAAAATCACAAGCAAGATCTGCCCAGGTCCAATTCAATTTGACGGCGGCTGCAACTTCGGGACTGACTCACAGCGACCAGTGTGAGTCATGAAAATTGGCTTAAACTGGCTTCGTCGTTGATTTAAATCGCGGCCGGGGGGCTGAGATACGCCTCTTGCTACCGATGCCGACCTGCCCATAATGGATCAAAGCCCAAATTCGTCGGCCTTTAAGGAGACATCTTGATTTATGCCGGTGTGATACACACCAACAAATTGGTTTTCGTGGATCATCTGTGAGTTTTGTACCGACCAGTGCTCCGCCTGTGTAACTGTCTACGCGCTCTTGCCTTCCTCCGATAGGCGGGCCAGCCCGCTTCGGTGTCTCGAGTTTTTCTCACCTAGACTCTGCTGAGTTGCAAACTGAAGACCACGGTCTACAGACCTTACGCGGGAGCAGATCTAAGCCTAAATTAGAAGCTTTCCGTGGAATCTTCGGACAGGTTGACAGGGGCTCAAAATTTGTCTGACTAATTTCTGCCGCGCAAGCTACCGGATTAAAATGAACAAACATCACTGACTCCGTATTTTTATGAAACCGCCAATTGACGTCCTGTCTGCATTATCGTCGAAGGTCGACTTCTGGACTGGCTAATCCCTTAGATTTTTTGGCACTAGTGGAAAAAATGTGACTGCGGTTTACAAAATCCTTTTTAGAGGACAGATGTTTTTGGTGGTATTGCTAAAAAGCACCTGGTTATTCAATTCCGTAATTGATGATTCTCACACGTGCCCACATCTCCTTGAGCAGAAGAGCTTTCTTGGTTCATTTTACTTCGTAGGACGTGAACGCATGTATTGGTGACATTTGGAAGGAAGATAAGTTATTCGGGCTTCTGGCACGTTTTTGTACTATGGTAAAACCCCTATTCTTCAACATTAATAATTAAGGTAGAATTCACCTCGGCATTCAGCCGTGTCGAGCTCATACCATGCGTATTTGCTGTTTTCCCCCGAAATGAAGATGTAGAAGGTGGATGGTGGTTTCATCTGCAAGTAGTAATTATATTATTTCAGGGTAGTAGTTACCAATAGGAAGCCTGGTATGTGTCAACCGCCCATTTTAAGACACAGATGAACTATCTAACCGGCCGACGTATCCGGCAGATTACAGCATTCGCCGGGTTTGTTCTCAGCGGTAAAATCGTCGGCCCATCCAGTCATAACACATACAGCAAAGACGAAGTGGCATTATGATTGCAACAGAGAATTAGAAATTTCCACATGGTCGACGTGATTTCCGAGTCTCATAGAGACTTCCTCTTGTTCCCTTTCTTAATCCAGTTAATTCTTTCTGGTGATCTCCCAAAGGACGTCATAAACCTTCAGGTTTAAGAGCCACGTGAAGAGGCGAGGCCCAAGGTTCACTGTGCTGGCCCGTTTTGCCTAATTCCCGCATATATTCGAGCCTAGCCTGCGCCACGCGGGGGTTTGCCTGGTGCTAAGCAACTTGTTCGGTTTGTGGCGACTTGGCGGGTGACGTTAATAGTCACCTTAGGGAGGAGTCCAAACTGCCCCGGCACTGCCGGATGGGCTGAAAAGAGTTTTGCGTAGGGGTCTTTCACGTTAGTTTCAGCGCATGGGGGGGGTGATGTGATTCGTGGAGGAATACGAGTCGGCCACGGAAAAAAACAACCTTGTCAGATGTCAAATTAGGGGAATGGTGCTTCACCCAGTTGCTGGAAGCGGTTGAGAAAATCGATACTAGTTAGAGATAGGGAATATCCGTTTACGTAGACACCCAGCGGAAGATGCAAAGTAAGTCCAAATCACTTTTACTCCTAAATGTTTTTTCGCAATCGCATTAAAAATATGAAAACACTCTGTAGCTTTCCAATTAAAAAAATTCAGAAAGACTACATAAAAATACTGTTCTTTTAAAAAAACTTAAACGTTTTTATAATGAGCACTGCCCTTAATTGCCGTAAATTGTCCGATTTGATGGCGGCAGCAGGAAACAAGTTTATCATAGACTGCTGGCACATGAAGTTGCTCACTTGCCCGCCGGAAAGAATACTTAGGCATTCTACCGGATTCAACCGGACATATAGGACTAAAAAGACAGCTTTGGTTGAACATTTTGACTACCCCTGAGGCACTGTTGGACCACTTGCTAAATCCTTTCAGCCGTGTTCAACTCTTGTGCAAAGGTTTTGAAGGTTTTCAAAAAGATTTTTATGTTTACCTACGTCTCACTGTAGTTTGTTTCTAACGAAGCTGAGTTCGACAATTTCAAAGTTTGCTCTCAGAAATTCGCGACACTAGGCTGGGTGGGCATATCTGGCTAACCTCGGTATAACTAGCTACTTCGGCTCCACACTAGACAGTCTTACTGTTCCCATCTTAGTATTAAGTCATTGATGATTAGTTGAACATAATATGCCAAAAATAAATGCACTTTTAAGAAGTGGCCATCATTCCAAAACCGGACAGCTGGGCTAGAAAAATGAATTCGATATCATGATGAAATCAATGACCCACGACACTGGTCTTTCCTCAAAAGAAGGACTGCTACTTTAGATAGCGCCTTGGGTTCAGCCAAAATCCGGCTGAGTATCCACAACTGTAAAGTATTAGTACTCCACAAATCCAAGGAACTATAGGAGTGGCTGTGCTGTATATTGCCAATGTAAATCATTATTGCGAATTCGAGTAACGTGTGGCCAACTGAACGGACCCCATAGCTAGAGGGGATCGATCCGAAATCTATTGGTAACAGACTAACAAAGTAAAAAGTAAAAAGTGTACGAAAGAGGAAGCTCTGACCAAAAAGCGTAGCAAGCGAGAACTGAAATCCGACAAACCTGAAAACCATATGCGATCAAGACGTTGAAGTCGCAGACCAAGCTTAATTTGTGTCATGGTCGAAGAACCAAGGTACGGACAAGTGGTAAATATACCATTTAGCTCGTGTTTTGAAGAGTGCGGCTTTCGAAGGAGTGAGTGGAATATTGTGAAATAAAAATACAGGCGTAATCACTACAAGTTTTACTTACTTCCCTTACAGCTTCAATGGAGTCACTAAACATTCGACCGATGAAGTGTCCTGTGGCGACCTTCATCGCATCTAGAAAATGAAAGACTTCCATACATCATTTTGGGTGTCCATTCCCTACAATCTGTTTCCAGATGACTTTGCTTTTTGTTTCATTGCATAATTTCTATTTTACTGACCTCGACGTGATTTCCACTGAATTTTCTTAGATACCACTTCGTTTCCCGCCGTAAATACCAGCAAATCTCGGTCTAGCCTTTCCTCAGCAATTTCTACTTCAGGGCTGTTGCTTTTATGGGTGAAGCGTTTGGTGTCATCATAAGCAGTGCTAGGCACCATTAGGCGTTACGTAGCCAAATTTGCGTGGATTTCGAAGCAAAATTGAGATTGATTTGTAGTTTCCCCGATATTGTTAGTAATTACCCAACCTCGTAAAATGTTAACAAGCGTCAAATATGCGATCAAAGGGACTCAAAGCAAGAGCTAAGTTCATGACCTGAGACAAACAATCACCTGAGTTACCATAAGTCCAAGATAGGATATATCAAGCTCGTGCGATGGATACAAATAAACAAATTCAGCTCACAGGAAGGTAAATGGTACGAAACACACAAATAATGTACACGAAATCAGGATAATGTAGTGCTCCGGAAGAATTTCCTACTGCTGATCGCTTCTGACGTAATACACTTACTTATCTGTACACCAACTCGACTATTCCCTGTGTTTTCTAGGCGGGGAATAAGTTGGTTTTTTTCTGGGACTCGACAAGAAACAGGATCGAGTGTAGTATACCTTTCTTTTTGCACATTTTTTCCCCGTTCTCTCTACACGGGAGACAGGAGACGGAACACTGAAGTGGCTTAGTTATGAATAATACACATAGATAACAAAATTCAGGGATAGTATTGTCCGAAATGTTACACATCCATCAGTAGTGAGAAGCAATATCCTTCCAGATAAAATCGACTGAGTCATGGAGAATTGAGAAAAACTGGGACCAGTGTGCAACAAAAAATGCATGGGATCAAGAGGAAAACAGTAAGATCAAAATCAGACAGAAAAACTAACATGTTTGTCGGATCCAGTTTGACCTAACAGGTTTTAGCCAGTCACCCACGCAGGAACTGCTAAATAACGTTGTGTGAGTGGCCTGGCCTCGAGTGGGGTTATATGTGGAATGAGGCTATGGAGGATAAAACCTGTTTGAGATGGCTCGATCTGATGTTATCACGAAGGCCACTGAGGTCAACGATGGACGTCTTGTTTGAACGCCAAAATAATTGGGTTCAACAGACAACCACTGGGTCTGAGTAGGACGATATGGATATACGGTTGTTGCTGATTTGTCAGGGCTGCGGAAGGAACAAGAACTTCAATAGCTCCAATGGGGTAAACAGTGAGACGCTCAGCCCAATCCCTGGGGCTAGAAAATAGAGCTTTGATTCGGATGTGTCCAATTGACTAGTTCATGTAGTGGTAAAGATTGTTAACAGCATGTTTCTGGAGCACCGCGTGAAACTCTTCGCAAGTGCTCATTTCCACCATTGGCAAGACCACCATCCATTGCATATCATTGCTGGCACCTATTAGCGCTTTCGGTTTCCGGCAATAACATATAAGCAAATCAGCTGCTTGGGAAAGACGGGCTTTGGCTTGAATGTTTAATTCATCCCTCAGTCGGAGATGGTCGAGCCTATTAGGGTCACACTGAGCTCCTTGGTTTGTAGTGATGCTTGTTAGACAGCCAAGCTGGGAAATCCAGTGCACAGCGGAAGCTCAAGCGGTAGTTTTACTGTGGGCTTGCGGCAAGGGTGTGACCTCTGCTCAGCCACTGAGACGCCCGATTCAGGTTAGAAGATAGAACTCCCCACGTGATGGATGTAACGGTTTGCTCTGCCGATAGGCGCCTGAGGGAATCTAGTGCTTAAAGTCCCGGATGACCATACCAGACTGGGAGTTAGAGCCTGAGATTCGACTTGTTATTAAATAATACAAGAAAGACGAGAGCAACTTTGGACAAGACAGAGGGCCCCTCGCATGCAGAAAACTATTACCAAATATTTATCATATACGCCCACGTTCCATTACTGTGAATTGGCCACTGAGTGTTGCACATCTAGCAGCACACAGTTAAGCACATTGCGTACGATCCTCCTTGGGCCACATTTTGTTCTTGGCTGCGACCCAACTTGGTGAGCTCTCTCAGTAATAAACGTCAACGAACATTGTTACTCATTTCATAATCATTCTGGCCTCACAGCTGTAGTTTGTGTATGTTTTTCACCTTTACAATTCACTGATGCGTTGAGGCAGAATATTCGAGCCAATCTTTCTTCATTTGGAGTATGTTCATTTGAATACATGTTACTGTTATTCGGGATAGAGACTTACAGACGCGACGGCTTTGAGGAACTTGTGGGATGGACTTATGTTTGCCTAAGTTGGTATCTCAGAATGCGGGGCCACCTCTTGGTGGAACGGGAAATGCCCGCAGCCAGAGACCGACGACAGAGAAGGATTCCTGGATGTAAAGGTCCTTTCAAGTGAGTGTTCAACTCTCTAGATTTACAGCTAGCAATATGAGTACCATGGCTGCCGAGAAGTCGTAGTGGATTGCACGTACAGAAAGGTTCACCAGATTCAGTTACTTCACTGGAAATAGCCATTCCCTCCCTATCTTTGCCTGTTGTTTGGCTGATCCCATTTCTGCTCTCCTTACGAACCTTTCGGGCAGTCGCCTCTTGGTCGTTCAGCAAAGTTGCTTCTGCTGCACTCCTTTAATCAGCCAGGAAAAGTGCACGGCCGAGTATGATTTGCAAAGTCTTAGTTTGTTGTTGTTCAGTATTTAGAAACGTAACAATTATTATAGCCGTTTGGCTTCTTGGTCGATCCTACTTTTTGAATTTCGGTAATTCCGGACTTTGGAAGTATAAAAATTCCGTTGTCCGTCGTGTGGAAAGGTTGGCATTCCGGGCGACAGCACAACATTTGTCTGCTGCATCAAGACGGCTTTTTCTATCCCCCGAAGACTCCGGATAGTCCACCAGCGACTACCTTTCTTTGGACATTGTTGGCGGCTTCAACTCAGATCAGTTTTGGAATCTCTCTCGTGATTGGGCATTTTCTACTGTGAGCCATTTACCTTCAAGCTCTTTTTATTTCGACCTGTTTATTTGCTCTTCCTTAGTCTCCCAGTGCCGGCAATGAAACTAGATAGCAAAGGTTATCCTGATTCTGTCGGCAGCTGAAGTGGCCGTCACCCCACCTGCCGGTAGGTTTCCAGCTTTTGTTGTTGGTAGTGACTTGCTTGACCTTCTCAAAGGGGTAAAACCAGGATCGGGAAGTACTCAGTTATAGGTGGAAGCCTCTGAGGCCATGCTTGAGGCGGCCAGGGCCAAATAAAGGGCCACTGAGTTTCTCAGAATGCAAGGTATTATGATTGTCATGGGGCGGCCATCAGCTGGGGAACGGATTGACAATTATGTCCACACTAGACGGTCCAGCCTAGATACCGAAATTTCTTAGGCTAGAGCGTCGGAGGTGACCTGTGTTGTGCTAATAAATATGACCCGTTGATGGCTATGAAAGGACTGAAGTGACTGCTAGTAGGATCGGAATTGCCTGGAATTGGAACTCCTAAGTTCCACGGTTCAGTTCTATAGAGTTTTCCGTTCGTCCAGCAGTATGAGAGTAAGGTCCAGAGCCGAGCGAAGGACGATGGTCAGCGTTTTAACTATTTGTTTCATTATAATGAATAGAAAACTGAGGAAGCCATTCGGGGTTGTTCGTCTTATCCAGCTAGTGAAGGCTGTCGGCGGGCTGGTGGCTTACTGGGAGAGCGTATTGGTGAAATGCGTCACATTGTGCTTTGCATGCTAGAGTAAACAACCCCACCAGGGTAGAAGGCTCAGAATACAGGTGTCTTGATGCCGTATGCTAAAAGGTTGATCAGTAGAACAGGTGCACTGGAATAGCTGGGACATTTGAGTAACCTCAATTCGGCCCACACCATGAAGACAATTTAGAGTAATTTGCCGGAGAGCACGACAGTTTATTGGGTGAAAGAGGTCGACAAGATCTACCAAACAGGCAACAAACCAGGGTTTCACGATCTGCGTCAGTTCAAAAGTTCTGAGGTAAGTTCACAAGATCACAGATGCGGCTATCTTCTCCGTGAACGAAATAATGGATCAGATGTTTATGAGAAGGTAGGGTCAAATCATAGAAGCTTTCCGGCCTCTGCAAATGGTGCCAGTTGCAATAAATATGGTGAGAGATATAACCTATAGGGCCGTCAAGACTTTCAAGCAGTGTCGCTTGTTGACTGCTGGGCCCATGTCTCGATGTACAGCATGTTATGCCTACTTACACCCAGGGAGCTGCTCTGATGGACGTCATTTGGGAAGGCTTGGCAGAGAAAACTGCATCATCGTTCGTTAAGCTAGATGAACGAGGCTTCAGTCCTCAGGGCAGTTCGGTACTTATTTCCCATGGGTCTTGGAGTGAGCTTGTGGGTCGTACTGGTCATTATCGGAGGTTCAAACAAGTTGGTACGCACTAGTGTGCTGCTGGACTTTTGTGCGGATGTCCTTCTCACAAGTTATGATTAAGCTAATTGCTAAGGTCTCATAAGAGAGATAGCTAAAACTTCCTGGAGCACTCTCACCGAAAATACTTGACTTCTTTGTGAAAGGTCCCCGTTTAACTCAAATTCCTTGGAAGAGTGAGGCGCACCTATAACGATGCATCAGTTCTGAACGTACAGGTCACGGCATCAGTCAGGAAACTATATCCAAATGGGGTCATTCGACAGGACCAGAATTTGAATCTAACTCGGACCCCGCTATCGGAGTTGTGGTTGCTTCAGGTCTCCTTTCGGCGCACTAGATTTTAGAACAGTGAAGGGGTTCCAAAAAAGATACTCACACTAACCACACCCCTTCGGGCTGGGTCAAACGGGGTTGAACTTCTAATGGTCGTTCGGGTAAATGAGGAAAATGTGCCGTACGATGTCCGCAGATTATTAAGAATAAATTTAAAAGTTCTCTGATGAGGATTTTGACGGAAGCGGTCACTTTGGAACTTCAGTATCCGCAGAGGAAGAAAAGGTCATCGAAATCTCGGAGAGGACGCTGCGGCTTGAGGACGAACATTTTAGTGCTGAGTAGCCGTTAAGACTTAATTTTCGGGGGATCGTATAAATGCACCAGAAATGACTGCCTGCGGAGTCAAGAGTCCATAAGCTGTTCTTTATTATTCCTTAAGAGGTTGGTAGAGTGCCTAATGTACACTCTGAAATCATGCAATTGGGTGAAATTCACTGGAGTCAGAAATTTCTTCATTTTGAAATGTAAAGTGAAATTGTAAATAATATACTAATTTGCTGTGTAAAAATGTTCTAAAGGAAAGGAGGCTTAACTGTGAGGGGTTGGTTCGCATTGCTTTCCTTGAAACCTTGGAAAAGTCCATGGAGTTTGTATGACATTGGGAACAGACAGAGATCTTTGGATGTTAAAATATTAGGGACAAATACGAGTTGGTTTGCGGACAAAAAAGCCGTGAGTGCTTGAGGTGCGACAGTCCACACAGTTTCATGCAACCCAAAGGTAAGGAATAAAACAATAACTGTTTGAGCAGTCTTGCCGTACATCTACGATGGCTGACTTCTCACTCAGACCCGTGTTAGGAGGATGACCATGCACCATTATCAGTGGTCGGAAATAAGTTTCAAAGGGTTCCAAAGTTCTACCTCGAAAACCGATACTTCACCTAAAAAAAATACTCAGCCTTTCAAAATTGAAAACCTGTGCTTCTGAAAGACTCGAGAATTTCTAAGTACATGATTATTGTAATTTCACGTCTCTTACGTTCGCATTGCTGTGGACGACCCACTTTCCGTTTGTGTTTTCCCGCGTTTGTGTAACGTGTAATCTTTGAGGAGCAGAGTCAGGAATATAAACGTAGAATATTCACGCTGATTATAAATGAAAAAGTTGACACAAACTACTTCGAGGCATTAGGAGCGAAGAATTTAGGTCATCAACGTTGGAGGTTCATGGTACTTGTAAACGCTACTCAGAATAGGCCAAGTTGGATTGGTAACAGAACTTCGGTCGCGGCAACGGAACTAGGTTCGCCCCAACTATTACTGGTTTTCACTGACCAAATTCCTAAACAAACGCCACAATTCATTGCACGCGGTCATCAAGCGTTTTCCGTAATCTCTACTGTCCGCCCGCACCGTTATTCCCTTGAGGCTATAGTAGTTTTTGCCTTGCTTCGTGCACCATCTCACGGTGACCTTACGTACCACAGCCGCCGACCCTTTGGTGACATGTGGGGTCATATAAACCACTAATATAAGGTTGTTTCATTCTCCTCGTGGAACCCAGGCCCTTTCAAAGCGGGGGCTATACCACCCGGTCATCTTGGCCCAGCTGATCCGCGTGGCGCAGCTACTTCATAATATTACCAAAGGTCTCTTGAGAGATGCTGGAAGCAGGCCTGAAAGCATGAGCCAGTTGCACATACCACGGAAAATTTAGTCTGATGGGGAAAATTTGAGGAATGTGTGCATAATAAATGGCATAGACGAACATTTGTTGGTAAGGTGTTGGAAGCAGTATCATTGCCCGGCGAGTGTCAGCTTGAAGCTCAAGGGGCCGAACGAGGTAAAACTGAGATTGCCTTTTTATTTAGCTTTCGCTCTTCAGGGCTTCAAAACTCCTTTTCCCCTTTCCCCATAGCAACGGTGTAGCCATCACCTTAAATTTCTAGAGCAACTTCAACCACTTACACTCTTAGCCAATCCTTGTGGCAGCAGGATGACCTGCGGATGCGAGCAAAGCCGAAGAAAAGGCCTTAGTACACAAAGACTCTTTCAAGATGGTGCACACCACAGATGCCAGAAACCGTGCTTCACTACTTGCATCATATGGTAGCCTCCGTGGAAGAGGTCTTCATAGAACTCATGAAAGTAGAAACATCAATAACTCAGTAGGGCGAAATACGTCTGCTGGATCAGACGGGAATAACCTGCCCTCTCATACCCACTGGCAGGCCTAGTGTCCTAGGATCCAGTAAATCTGTTCACAAGCCTCGACAGGTCTACCTTCTGAATGGTTGAAAGCTGAAGCGGTGCCTATTCACGGAGAAGGCGAGAAGGGCGTTGCTCCCAGCTGCATTCCGGTTAGCCTACTCTCAGCAGCACTGAAGGGACTGATCAGAGATAGGAGGAGACGCGTGGAAAGAAGGTTAACCACCACGGGGCGACAAAAGTTCACAAGAGAAAATCACGTTCAACAAATCTCTCATCATTTCTGGACGAGATTACCGGCAGACTCGTCGTAGGGTAACGAGTTGAAGTTTTGTTACCTGGGTTTTCAAAAGTCCTTGGAATAGTTTAACCGTGGGCTGCTGACGCACAAACTGCAGAGCAGGAGGATTCCTCAAGATGAGCTGTCGCTGATCAGAGAACTCACTACCCGTGGAAGGCCACAGGTCCTGGTTGTGTTTGCAATTTATAGCGCAGGCTGATCATGCACTAAGCTGACAAGGGATCGGCTTCAGGACCCCCACCTTCGGTTATCAATATAAATAGAGTGGCATACAGCGCGGTGTCCTGGTTTCCTGTTCTCGGATGATCTCAATGTTTTGGGCATCCGCCTTCAAACCATGTACGGGGATAAGTTATCAGAATACAAGAGTGATCAGGGGCAGTGGAACTTCTCTTAAAATGCTTTATGTGAACTCAGCTGACCGTAATTTTAATAACGGTATATTTCTTGATCATGGTCAAGACACAGGCACAAGGCATGATCGGCGAAAATATTGGAGGACTTACGAATGATCAATTCGTGGTGAACCGATTGGGTAATGAAGTTCTCGACGGACAAAAGCTGCATTCTAACATACAAGTGTCATGTCCCTCCCGAAAAGTTTAGTATAGGTGGTCAACTGATCCCCAACAAATCATCAATGCGTGACCTGGGCACATACTACTTCTGTGCGTTCAACATATCGGAGCAAACAGACACCCAAATGGCTAGGTCCCGCAGGTTAATAGGACTGGTTCACAAAACATCCCGTTTGCGGGAAAGTAAACTCAGTGTCTATACAACATACGTTAGACTATTGCTAGAGTATAGTTCAATAGTTGACTCTAACATGCACCAGATTAACAGGATCTCCACCGAAAATGTTCAGCACAGATTTACTAAACAGATATTTGGCTATTCTTTTAGTCTCAACTATAAACAGCGTTGTGACCTGCTACACCTGGAACCTCTTTGGCTCCGACACATAAAGAACACTTGTCCTTTTTCTACTCACTATTAAAATATAGATCCTGCAAAGACTCCCCCGTGGTACGAGATCCATTAAGCTTAAGGTATTTGTTACGACACAGCAAGGATTCCGTCATTGTGCCGTCCTCGAGAATCGGCCTACGGTCCAATTTCTTCACTGTTAAATATTCACAAATGTGGAATAAACTTCCACAACATGTCGTCGCAATAAGCCACTTTCCGAGATTTGAAGGTGATTGCACAAACTGCTTGATAACAATATAAATAAAAATAATAATAATAATATTAATAATAATAATGGTTTATTTCGGATAACCCCGAGGCATGCTGTGACGCAAGATCAAAAGGTACAATTAGAAGTAAAGTCCGAATTCCAAGAGGATGATTCGGTTATATGCACCCGATATCGTACAAAAGAAAGTATTTAAGCTAATCTTTAGAGCGGCGCTCGGCAAGTTTGAACTCAAGGTCGGGTGGCCAGCCCGGCCAAGTAAGGGTGGAGCGGGTCGGAGGTAGTAGACTCTTCCTGAAATAGTACAAAAAGAGGGGCTATGCAACGAGAGAATCAAACAGAATTGACGAAAGTTTTGTTCACCTTGAAGAAAAAGATGTTTCCAAGGGAGACATGAACCAGCCATAGCGCTCCGCAGAGTATGGCACGGCTTTGGATTGAAATCAGAGAATAAAACGAATGAATTTGTGGACGAAGAACAAGAAAAATCTTTCGGAGACTATCCTTGTAACGTTCAGCGACCAAATATCGACTGAGTCCCTTAAATCGATGCGCACCTCGTTCACTTTCAGAAAGGTGGAATGTGATGCACCAACCTGGGAATGGGAACTGGGCGACAAATCAATTTGTGATGCGTAGCCATGATAGTCGCGGATACACGATTTGTACAGTTGAGTGTTTAAATGACAGGTAAGTGTTCACTTTTGATTATCGTTATCTAAGGGCCGAACATGATGACCAGAGAGATGCAAGAATCAAAATTGTCCAAGAGGATTTACTAAGATAGAATACCGGATATAAAAAAGCTTCAAACAACCGATGATGTCCTGAAACTCGTATCAGAAAATGATCCGTACACTTCGGAGAAGCGAGCGTACGAATTTGGTTTGGGTTACTGACAAGCGGGTCTGAGCCAGGGGCCACGAGACCTACGTACCACCAAAAGTTAAGGTATACATCACTCAATTTTTAATAATATTTCGTGTACAACCTTTTTTGCGTAGTCGAACCATCACCAAGAAGTTAAAATTTCTGGATACTAGAGGTTTCTCTTTACCATTGACCGTTGATTCTCAGCCGGGAGCATCACAGATGTGTATCTTCCCTTCGATGGCTTGGCGTAATACGTGGCCCACATCTATCGGCTGAAACTCCGATACTTGCCCATCGTTTCGTCACTACCACATTGACCTTGCTCTCCGGAATCCCTTGCAACCTGGTTGCAAGCTCCTGGACTATTCGATTTCTATGTGACAACGCCAATATCACTCAAGCGAAACCTGCCGGCTCCGGGCTTGGTCAGGTCCACCGCTTTGTCCGGCGCACATCGGGCGTGCAGGACGTCTGCGAGGATGTGCGGGCGCAGTTAGGATGGCGGACAGCATCTCTTGTCACCAAAAATGGTTTCTAGTTGGGTGTCCAGCGCATGGTCAGCTCCACCCACCAGCAACGGTTGCGGCAAAAAGAACATTTATTCACCCGAAATGCTGCAAATATGGAACTATCTCCCCCAGTTATCGCCTACATTTCATCGTTCTTGTCTCCATCTTCGCCACCTTAGCTTACCGCTTCTTAAGCCCGGTAAAACCTACTTACCTTAGCAAATAATTATCGCGGGTTTACAAGATCGCTACGGTACTCGGCTTACCGTTCATGATCCTTACTCCCGAGGATTCGTGCCAAATCACCCGCTTGTCCCATTTGCAAACTTAACCAATCCCCGAGATAAAACTAGCCCTTATTTTATCACACTTGCCGTTATGTTGGGAAAGGGTCACATTTAGCTTTGACACACACTTCCGTCCCACAATGTCCAAACAGTATATTGCATGGAGGAATATTAGTCTTCAGAGCATCCCAACAGTGGACGATATTGCGACAGTTCGCTCCCTCTATCAGTCCTTCTGTTCGCCCACAGGGCCGTAGCATTGCAGTATTCTCACCTTGCAAGGGTCCACGCACTCCCCGGACATTCATATCTGAGAGACATATGTATCGCGGCGTTTTGATCTTTTTCCATCACAGGATCCACATTTTACAAAGAATATCAACGGATAGTATTTCACCTGTCATCTACTCCACCGCCCAACTTCGCAACTACATTCATCGGTTGTTCGATGCTTTTTCATATCCGGTATTCTATCTTAGTAAATCCTCTTGGACAATTTTGATTCTTGCAACTCTCTGGTCATCATGTTCGGCCCTTAGATAACGATAATCAAAAGTGAACACTTACCTGTCATTTAAACACTCATCTGTACAAATCGTGTATCCGCGACTATCATGGCTACGCATCACAAATTGATTTGTCGCCCAGTTCCCATTCCCATGTTGGTGCATCACATTCCACCTTTGTGAAGGTGAACAATCTGCTCAACGATGGCATGTTTTCATCCAGCCACCTTTTTCACCATCACCCAGGTAACCTCTCTACAAATGAGTCCTTCACTGGGTATTTAACTGTCTCAGCCGATATTCAATCGCCAAACTTTACAAGGATAGTCTTCGAAAGATTTTTCTTGTTCTTCGCCCACAAATTGATTCGTTTTATTCTCTGATGTCCAATCCTAAGCCCTTCCCTACTCCGCGGAGAGCTATATCTGGTACACGTCTCCCTTGGGGTCTTCTCTTCCCTCAAGGTGAACAAAATTTCCGTCAGTTCTTTTTGATTATCTTTTAGTGCAGTCCCTCTTTTGGTAATATTTGAGTAAGAGTCCACTTCTTCCGACCAGCTTTACTCTGACCCGGCCAGCTTGGCCACCCAAATTTGAGTTCAAATTTCCCGGGCGCCGCCATAAAGAGTAGTCATGAAGTCCTGAAGTGCCACACGGGTTCAAGGCTTCGAGCCCAATTGTCCTGGTTCTGGAGGAAATCTTTGACCTTATGTTGAATTAACCGATCTGAAACGAGTGGAGAAAGAAGTAGGAGGGGGAGCGGGGGCAACAACAAAAACAAAATGCACTTTACTTCAGGCAGTGCCCCACTGTGGACAGTGCCTTGAGCGGAACGCGGGTGCGACATTCATGAACATAAAGCGGAATGGAAATGCAATAAAAGGCATCTAGTTCACTGTTTTGTGGACCAGGAATTACTGGGAGAAACCCACAAGGAGGTTTGACTTTTCCTGAAGACAGTTTTTTTCTGCCAGAGAACAATATCTTCCGGAAGTGTGTTCCACAGAGTAATAACCCTATGGCTAACAATGTTAATCCGTAGTGAAGTGAGTGGTCTCGTTTTAAAACCTTTCTGCAGAGACCACGGAGAAAAGGCTCTTAACAGGCGAAGAAGCAGCCACTTTGACCTGTTTCAAAAAGGTGAAACGTTCAGAACAAATCACCTCATACGCATCTTAATTCAAGGGGATGGAGATTGAGGAATGAGAGGCGAACGGGATAAGGTAGATGGGACAGGCCCCATACTGCTTTGGTGGAGTCCACCTGAACTCGTTCTAGGATCTCGCGGTCTTGGATAAGGCCAGAGTGCACTATCTGACCACGTACTCCAGCAGAGATCTGATATACTTGCGGACGTTATGGGGAAATCATCCCTGGAGATGCGCGGGAAAGACCTTCGAATAATATTTAGGACTCGAAAGGCAGACTTGCTCGCAAGTTGGTGATGATGAGAGAAGGACAAGTTACAATCTAACCGGAAACCGAGCACCTTGTGTCGGTCAACTCTAGGTGGTGTGATTGCTCCGTTATTGGAAACCGTGTGGCCAGCCTCTCTGCCGAAATACATGCTCAAGCACCTGTCATCAATTACTGAGGGGTTCCGGTCCTCGGACCAGCTTTTCATTTCATCAACGGCAATTTGCGGGTTTTCAACACTTGAACTCCAGAGGGTTACATCGTCTGCGTACGTGGCAATGTTCTCAGGAAGGACTGTCGGAAGGTAGTTTTTGTAGACCAAGAAAAAAAAGGACCTAAAATCGGCCCTCAGGGGACCCTTGTTGTTACTGGGGGGGGGGGTTGAGACAAAACGTTCCCCACCTTAACCGAAAAGGTGCAGTCGGTGAGGAAGCTGCGTAAGATGGCCAAATTGGGGCCTGTAATCCCGTGTTTGCAACTTGTAAAGAAGGGAGCATGAGGAACCTTGTCAAGGGCCCTAGCAAAACCGGTGAATGCAGCATGTGAGAGCTGGCCATCATCGTAGGCTTTCGTCAGAATATCCATGACAGTGATCGTATTAGTGACGCATGATCTGCCAGGGAGAAACCCATGTTGGGACGGGGATAGGATCCTTTTTCTATGCAGGTGAGAAAGAACCGCACTCTTCAGAATTCGTTCGAAAATTTTTCTGGTGGTGCTAATTAGACTTATGGGTCTGTAACTAGAAGCAAGGTGTCTACCACCCTTCTTATAGATGGGTGCGATCACTGCTTTTTTCCAGCTACTGGAAAAAACTCCATCGTCAAAACGTCGCTGAAAAGCTGGGCATAAGGAGCAGCTAATGTGTCCGCGGCTTCCTTGAGAATACGGGGGTGGATTAGGTCAGGACCCATAGAGCAATATTGGTTGAGCCGTCAGAAACCTTGAGCGACTGCACCAATAGGAATAGTGACGCGGTTAAGGGTAGTGGTCAGAGATAACGGGTGCACGGTAGAGTGGGATGATATGGGGAGGAAGCTAAAAACTGTAAGAAAGTAGGAGCTGAATGCCTCGGCTACTTGGCTAGGGGAAGTGATTGGAGATCCGGAACTATCTTTGAGAGCTAGTGGCTGTGCCCCTTAGAGGCCCATGTACTGAAAGAAAAATGCCCTATTGGTCCGTGCTCGATCAAGTACAGATCGTTGGGTTGCATTTTGACAGGCCTAATCTTGTCTTCGCGCGCAAGACCTGTGGCTTTATATTTAGCAAAGAGGCGTGCGCGTCCGTTTAGAATGCGCCTGATGGGGCGAAGGAGGGGCAGCTCACCGGACCGCGGAAGACGAATTCTGGGGACAAATAGCCTATCAGCTAAGGAGATCAACTCTCTGAGATTCTCTGTCATTTCATCAGCAGGGTTACCTAGGTCAGTCGAGTTTAGCTGGGAGCGAGTAAGAGCAGATACTTGGTTAAAGTTGGTCCCTCTGAAGGACCCTGAAATTTTGATTTCTGAGGGGAGAGGAGGCCATTTCACGGTATAATCGAACTCAATGAGAATGTGATCACTTTTGCCGAGAGGCGGAAAGTAATGCACCACGTCTATTTGGAACCATTCGTTGGTGGTGACTAGGTTCAGTGGACAAGAACTGCGCTACACCGCCACGGGGTGTTCTTCGTTATCTCTCGCTAGTTATATAGGTTTCTAGGAACTTAGCTAGTTATTTAGAGACAAATCACCCCAAAACAATACAAGAATTCTAAAGATTTTTTTTTCCAATATTTTTATCATGCCTGTTACTCAAAAACTTCGACCCAAGATTAGAGTTAAGAAACCGCTAACACAACTGAAACAATGCTCTATACCATTGGTGGACCTCGCGAACGACGCTATCTTCAGTGCTCGTATTCACCAAGAGGTTGAGAATATCTCAACAAGACTCACGATTCTGGATGACAGTATCGCCAAGCTTGCTCCGCTACTGTGCCTAATGGACCCCGCGGCAAGCTATACGCAACAGCAGCTTAAATCAGCCACGGACTTCCTTAACTCTGTTTCTACCGAGATATTTAAGCGCATCTCAAATAGCAAAAATGCGATAGCCTTCAATCTCCCGGACAAGGCCCCAGTATCGCAACTGAAATCCACCCTGCTCAGGGCAGCTGGCATGGAACACCATCCATGCACGTGCACAAGGTTACACAAGCGTTCACCACGCCACACATGTCCCATCCTTTTCCAATTCCCTTCCGATCAAATAGCAAGAGAATTTATCAAAAGGCAATCGTCGCTTGCCCTCAACACAGCTTATAAATCGGTCAGGATTACGGCAGACAAGACTCCACTCCAAAGAGAGGCGTCAAGGGCAGCAGTAACTCCCACTAGTTCCTCACAAACCGGCCCTCAGCTGAGGCTAGCCTCAGCCGTGCGATCACCTCCCCTCAACCCGGCACGCTCCGTACCAATTCAGGTGCCGGTCGACCTTGACAGCTCACCCTTGTCGGACCCCCAGGTAACATCCAGTGGACGACAGGTACTTCTAGATGCAGCTTCGACCCCTACCCGCAGCGTATCTTCATCACCTGCCCCTAACAACGGCACGGTTGATCGGGCATTAGGGGCCTCTCCATCACCGGCCATCCCTCCACCAAGTAAGCGGGTTCGTAGGATGCAGGCTACCTCTACTCCCACTACTCCATCCGGTTGGGCCCATCCGCCTGTCCCTCCTGCCCTTACTAGAACTCTCAATTCCTCCACGAACCTTTCCGGACCAACAAAACGTGCAAGCGCGAGGCCCATTCCGGCCCATCATCACGCACAAACAGATAGAGTGGGGCCTCACTGCCAGGGCCATCCTACCATGCAATCCGAAGTAAAACCGGAAAGCAGTTGTCAAATATTTGTGGGCTCTCGGAGGCGACCGCACCGATCCACCCACAAACCTGAACCTAACCGTGCAGACTCTAGGCCTACAAAGGGCACTAGCTCAAAGATACAAGCATCCAGCCCACTCGAGCTGCGCTCGAATTGTCAGACAACTCACAATAGGGTCCGACCCACGCACAATCCCACTCAATATAAAGCCTTCCCAGAGACCCAGTGGCCTGCTCTCGACCCGTGTTCAACACCATCACGTATGCCTCCACGGATAATACAGTTTGCCCCGATACCAAATATGATGCCGGGCGGACCTTTCTTTCCACCACTGGCCCAACATGCCTTCGCTTCCGTGCCCTATACCTCTCGAAACGGGGTATTCGATTCTACCTCTCCGGGGGTCCTCCAAGACCCATATCACCACCAGGTTCAACCCTCCCTGTCGAATATTCCTATACTCCCATTTCCTCCTTCAGTGGACTACCTCAGTGCAGTCCGCAACCTTGGCACAAGCTTCAACTTCCACCCCGCCCCCGGACCGCTCCCGTTTTTTCGTCCTTATCCCTCACTCAACCAAAATCCACGTATAGCATCAAGCCCCGGGCTAATGCACCAAATGTCCATAAGTCCTTACCACCTCTATCCCCCCCTAGCTCCTTCCGCGCCTCATTTACCCCCTCCAGGATTCGGCCGTTTCAATTAGAACCCCCTAACCGCTCTTCAAATTACGCCCAATTTGAAAGCCCAGCGGCGCATTTAGTCACAGGCACAAACTCTTCATCTGAAACGCGGTTAAAACGGGTCGAGCTTCGACGGCCCATCGTAAGCCACGCCTTATTTGACGATCCTTCATCACCTCACCACAACGAAATTACGGCTCAGTCTACTGAGAACCTATCCAAAAACACCTTGTCTCTCTTACTACTTAACGTCCGCTCTCTCCTCCCAAAATTGCCCCTGCTTAGAGAGCTTACATTAGACCTACACCCTGACATCTTACTAGTTACCGAGACGTGGCTGACGGATCACACCCCATTAAACCACGTATCCATACCCGGCTATCAGGCCACTGCCAACAGTAGATCTGACCAAAGAGGAGGCGGCTGCATCATTTACACCAAACACATATTCACGGCGAGTAGGTTCCATCATCCTATTCTAGACAACATTCCAGACTCGGTCTGGCTCACTATCAAAGAAGATCAACAACTACTTCTCGTAGGATGTATCTACCGTCCTCCAAACCAGGGCAGGCACGAGTTGACAGCAATAATAGACGCATTCAACTATGTCTCTAACCTCCCCGTAACTGCTAAAATTCTAGCTGGTGATTTCAACGTGCCTGAAATATGCTGGCATTCCATGACATCACCCCCAAAACTCCATGATTTCCTTTCGTGTATCCATGTGGGTAATTGGGTACAGCATGTTTTATCCCCCACTCGAGGGAGAAATACATTAGACCTTATCTTCTCTATTGGTATCAAGAATTTAGATACCCAAATCTTAAGTCGCTTCACCGGTAGTGACCATAAGATGGTATCCTGTGTTTTTACTGCACCTTGGCCTCACACTGATAAGTCAGCAGAAACACACCTTCCGACCACCAATAAGCAATACCATAAAGCTTGCTGGAATAGTCTACCCTCTTTTATCCGTTCCTTAAACTGGGACGAATCGTTTTTATCTAATGACCTAGAGATAGCAGCTGCCCAACTGTATACTAATCTTCACTACTGCCTCGACAAAATCAATCCAGCCTCGGGGCCCATCATACGCAAACAGCGGAACTCTCTAGATCGTCTTAACGGTAACCTAGCCAAACTCCAACGAAGATTCACTAAGACGAGGGACTTCTCGTCGTATCTTCAAATAATACGTATATCCCGTACGATTAAATTGCGCTTGGATTCTTCTAAGAAGAAACAGGAACGAGATGCCTTAAGCCACCCAAACAAGGTGGAAGCACTGGCCAGGCTAATGAAGGTCAGAAACAAGCAACCTAACCAAGACATCCCATATTTGAACTATAATAATAAATGCTTGCGTGACCTTCTTTTGATTACGGAGGCTTTCAGCACCTATTTTGCCTCCTCTCTAACGACGGATGACGCCACATCCTTCCCCGTTCTAGATCCGGTGACATCAGTAACTTTCTCGACGGTAGTGTTCTACCCTGAGGAGGTTTCAGTCCATGTTGCAAGAACAAGACCGTCCTGCAGGCCAGGTCCAGATGCATTACCACCGGCCATTTTTAGTTGAGGTGGCGAAGATGTTCCAATGTTGCTGACAAACATATTCAATTTGTCACTCAGGTGCAGTGTTTTCCCTTCCCAATGGAAAACTTCAACTATCATACCGATGCACAAAAAAGGATCACGTCTAGATCCAGTTAACTATCGGCCGGTGAACCACACCCCGGTCGTGTCCAGGATCATGGAGAGAATGATCAAGGAAAGGCTGACACGTCACCTTCTTAACAATAATCTAATCAACGCTGGTCAGCATGGTTTTCTGAAAAACAGATCATGTGCGACATGCATGACCGATTTCCTCAATCTGGTCACAGAGGCTGTCAATATTGGTAAATCGGCAATCGTGATCTTTTTGGACATGACCAAGGCGTTTGACCGGGTATCCCACGTCCGGTTACTACAGAAGATTAAAACTTATGGAATCGTGGACCCAATGCTCGCTTGGTTTGCGTCCTATTTAACATCCCGAGACCAGGTTGTAAGTATAGGTGGAAATTTGTCCGAACCCCGTCCCGTAACCAGTGGGGTGATACAAGGTAGTGTACTGGGCCCATTACTGTTCCTAATGTACGTTAACGATATATTTACCATTTTCCAACGGGGAGTTCCCTTCCTGTTTGCAGATGATATCAAAATCGTGTACACTTTTGATTCCGTGGCGTTAGCCTCTACCGTAGATGACATTACAAGGGAACTGCTCGCTCTCAGCTCCTGGAGTAATGATTGGAAAATGAGTTTTTCCGCCGAAAAAAGTAATATTATTACATATAAATGTCACGTCCCCACTGGAAGATTTAGTATAAACGGCAAATTCATCCCCAATAACTCTCAGGTACGTGACTTGGGTCTACACTACTCATGTACGTTTGACTTTTCGGAACACGCAGCCATCCAGGTGGCTAAAGCACGCCGTACGATCGGGCTAATACGTCAAACATTTATTTTGCCAGAAAGTAAACTCAACATTTTCAAGTCCCATGTTAGACCTCTTCTGGAATACGGCTCATTCATTTGTTCCAACATGCGACAAAGGGACCGCATAGCGTTTGAGAATGTACAACGGGCATTCACGAAACAGCTCATAGGTTTGTCTACGCCCTCTAATTACATGGAACGTTGTGAGCGGCTGAAAATCGATCCCTTATGGCTACGCCGCATAAGAAATAACCTGCTATTCTTTCACAATATCTTGAAGAATAGATCATGTAGTTCAGCACCGCAGGTAAGAACCCTTTCTACGTATCCCTTACGTATCAATGAGTTCTTGGTGTCTATCCCTTTGCCGAAGCTTGCTCTTCGGTCAAACTTCTTCAATAACAAGTACGCTTCATTGTGGAATAAGCTACCACAACGAATTCGGGCGTTATCACCGACATCGGTGGCTTTCAAACAGGAAATAAGCATAGCCCTAACGGTGGACACGCTGACTATGTTATACAATCCGTATATTTCAAGGGCTCAGGCCTTTGAGGTAGGTATAGGGTACTAATAAGTCGAATAACCGCTCTGAGCAACCTAGGCTCAATTAGACCCGCATAGGGTTGGCCCCACCGCTGCAGCAATTACGAAACTCAGCGGTTCGTCCATACGATCTAGGACAGCAAAAAAGTCCCAACTTTTTACCATCAACTTCTTCCTCCTGAAATATGCAACCCTGTGGAATAAACTCCCAGCTGAAGTCCGTTCCGTAGATTCCCTGATTATGTTTAAGCCTGGACTACACGTAGCTCTGGACATCCAAAAACTGATCGCTCTTACGAATCCTTATATGTCTTTTGATAGAGCTTATGAGGAAAACGCTGGATACTAACCTGAACCCTTGAGAATCTAGGATGTGCCACACCATACGCCGCAGTTGCCATCACCTAAGCGTAAACCTAACAGTTTACAATGCCTTAACAGAATAATTACCTCTAATCTGTAACCACTGTCACCCCAATAGTTCCTTCTACTTGGACTCCTCAGTATAGAACAACCACTATACCGAAAGAGACAGTAACAGCGTAGCGCCACGCAAACAGTATGATAGTCCTACTCGCTCTGTCTGTTATTTCAAACCTATCTTATAGCCTCGTGCCAAACTGCGTTCTGCGTAAGCAAACGGTATTGAAGGTTATCATTACTAACCACGGGCAAATCATAAATCCTTTGAAATGCATACAGCTACCAAGCCTGTGTACGCAACTTCATCAGCCTGCAGCAGTATAGCTCAAATCCACTGCGAGCCTATTTTACCCATGCCCCACTCACATAGACCTAACCAATCCATTGTTTATTGTCTTCACATATTATCATAACTCACAGCTGGAACCACGTCCAGACTGCAATCTCCCTTTATTTCAGGTCGTTGTCTCCCACTATCTCAGTCGCCAAATTGGCTAACCAAGGAGGCCGCTTTGACTCGTACGGACAGAGACTCAAGTGGAACCTACCATGGCAACTGGGACAGAAATCCAACCACACGACAGGAGATACCCTCAATTGCTTATCAGATCGTTCAGCATTTTCTAACGCAACCAACACGAATTCCAGCTCACGCGCATGCCGCTAACATACAGCCACACTCGGCTGATTGACTGACACATACTTTGCCCTGCCAGATGAAACTTACGCATTCGATGTAGTACGTTACCAGAATAACACTGAAGGCAAATGCGTCATCACATACATATATATTTGTCATTGAAGCAGCATAACGCTGAAGTCCATGCGAAGATTTTCCCACTTTATTATCCGTTAACACAGGTTATCTTTTCTCCGAACCGTAGCCGGCTGGAATTTGACTCTCCATTTCTCGAAGACCCTCCAGTTGTGCCTTCTCATTTCTGAATAGTACATGTTACTGGCCCTGAATCTAAACTCACCTTTTTATGGATTGCTGTTTCTCCCACATCCACCGGTGTTCACTTTCACGAAACTGGCCTCAGGTCCCCCTGCTTCAAATCTCATTCCGTTTACAGAACTCCGGTAAATCCGTCATTCTGGGTCTGCATTGTCTTCATGGATCGCTATCCTCTTCGCATGCGTCGATTTTCCACCCTTTTTTTCTTGTTCAAAATTTATTCCATCTGCAGAACCTCAGTTGGCCTCTGGTTTCCTGGGCTTGCATCATTCTTGTTAATAATGCCTCCTTAGCACTGCGCTAACGATTTTCTCAATATCTCCACCGCGCACCACTGCCTGATCCGGATTCGAAACCGGTTTAAAACTGCCGCGCAAACCATTATCAGAATGGTCCATTCAAACTTTTCCTGTCATTGTTTTTTCATCTCTAATACTCTCGACTTTCATACTTAGAATATGTGAACATTTCATCTTATTGAGTAACGTGTACACCATGATCATGCTTTAACGCGTGCGTCTCGACCATGGCCGAGAAATATACCAATATTATTATTATTAAAAGGGGCACGTCCTGTGAGATATCTAGTTGGATCGTTTACGTTTTGCACCCAGGAGCAATTGAGTAAGAGATCCAGGAAGGGTTTACCAAAGGTGACATCCAAGGCATCGGCTCTTTGCCAGTCGATACTGGGTGAGATGAAGTCACCAGTGTGTAACAGATGAATGAAGTCTGTGTAGCTTTTCCGGGGGCCTAATAAGTCTACAAGGCCTAGGCTATCGGTTGAATTGCATGCGGGAGGACGATATACTACGCCAAGGAGTAGGGTATCTGTCATGGACAGGGTAAACACAACCCGAAAACAATATATACATGGAAAGGTAGGGGTTGTCAGTATGGTGGGAGGAGGGACAGAGTTATCGTAGCATATGACAACCCCGCCGGAACGACCTCGGCTTGAGCCATGCCTTACGGTGAAGTACCCGGAATGGATATTTCGGCATCAAGTATATCAGGGTAAGCCAGGTTTCTGCGAGGGCTATGATCTGAGGCTCCTTATCAACTGCAAGCTGCCGAAACTCCGGGACCTTATTCAGTACAATCAGGCAACTGCTGCAAAACACTTGAGCACATGCTCAGCAGTTGTTGCAGAATCGCCAGTGACAACTGATTTTGGGTTTGAGGAGGGGGGAAGAGGGGGAGTTGGGGTGGAAAGAAGGTTTTGGTGGAGTTGGAAGCTGAAGATATTGGGGGGCTAGAGAGTAAACGGACTGTGGGGGGCTGGTAAGTTTTGACGCTCAGTAACCTGGGAGGTATCATACCGGGCGGCCCGTCTGTGCCTATCAGTCTCCAAAAGGGTGGGCTGCTTTTTGTGGTTTACCTTGGCGCCTACTGCGTGCTTCACAGCTCCGAGTTTTCTTGTTATTGATCCCGTTTTGTATAACCGCACCAGATATGTTTTCTTTTGCTTTACCTTTTCACTGCAGCTATCAGCAGAAACGGGTTGCAGGTTTGTGTCTGGGCTCAAGGGTGGGCGAGTCTCGTCCGTTAATACAGTTTTATTAACACTGCTGTGGTCTGGGATACATTTTATAGTCGCCAGACTTATAACAACACCAGGTCTACTACTGTGGATGCTTTCTGCGACGGAAGATGGAGTGAGTAGGCATGCAGCGGATGGTGAGCATTCAGCGTTCTCCTCAAGGTGAGTTACCTGCAAGGCCGGCAGCGCTCTGAGCCTGGGATTGGTTTTTTTGTGGGGTCACTGGCTTAGTCTTCTCAGTGCGGAGTCTTAAATGAAGTGGCTTGTCAATGAATACTCCTTTGAGCCCTTTATTTCCCCCTTGAGCTTTGCGGCTGAGGAAACCATTCGTTTGTCTGTCTTTGTGGAGCCCAGTTCAATTAGAATGTAGTGTACGCGGTTGGTGAGTTTCGGTACCAGCAAAGTGAACCAACTTTTAAGTTGTAAAGTGAGCCTAAGGCGGATAAACACCCGGGCATATGTGTTATGAGCGTGTACCGAGTTGAGAAAGCTACCCCAAAGGATAACTCGCCTGGAGCATTTCTCCGTGTCTTTCAAAATGTTGGCAACATCGAGAATGTGCTGCCCGGATAATTTACACGCCTGATCGGTAGCCTGGGACACCGAGAGGGATTTGATAACCAAGCTCCTCAGGCTGGTCAACTCATCTTTAAGGGTACGGACAGTGGCCTCTGGCTCAACTATCTCTGCAGACTGACTTTGGACGGCACATTTTAGTGCATCAGTTGCCAGCGCACTATGGGAGACCGTCTCGTCCGGATTGAGGAGTGAGACATCGGCACGGATGGGGAATCACATTGTCTGAAGCCGAAGGTAGCCTCGTCTGGGGAAGTGGTTACATCAATAGTGGGGGAAGTTCACATTATTCAGAATCAAATCAGTACAGATAATGATCGACTTGAATAGAGGAGGGAAGAGCCGTGTGTTCTATAAATTTCAAAAACGAGTACTCTCACCGAGGTAGACAACCGCACCGCTGGTGGAACGCAGTTCATTTGCCTGCATGTGACACAAATACTTTCTCCTGTACTATGTGGAGTGCACATACCTGAATCACCATCTTGGAATCCTGACTCAGCTTCCATTTGTACCATTTAATCTTGCGTTTCAGCTAGCCCCGGGGGTTTTCCGAAATAAACCATTATCATTATAAGCCATAATCAGAAGAACAGCCCCAATGCCTCCATGATAGACTACCCAGCTGCCGGAGGCAAGTGGGGTCACACAAGGCTTAGATGTCCAAGGGCATGAAGCTTGCAGGCCTACGCAGCGGATCCTTGCGGCAGCAGTGAAAAGTAATTGGTCGGCTTTTCAGTCTTGTCGAAGGGTTAGTTTCCAGGAGGCCAAAGTAATTCTGTCACTACAGAAAGCACTTATGATCCAGCTTGGAATACTGCTTTCATGCCTGGGTACCGTAACTAATAAGGACAAACAGCAGTTCGAAACTGTTCGAGGACGGCTCGTGTGAATGGTCTCCCGGCCGCGGGAAGGGATGTGCGGTCAGGATGTAAAGGAGTTCAGGAAACCCCGTTCCATGCATTAGCATCCATGTTACAAACGACATTTTCATTCGTATGAACTATCTTTGCTGGAATTCCGATTGTTTGTTTTACTTCTCTAAATCTTTGTCACAAACCGGACTCCTACCATTGCCTCGAGCGAGAGTCGCTCAGCTTGAACTTCGTTGTGACTGTATTCGGCAATCTCGTCTTCTCTATCTAAGTTTTGGCTTTAACTCAGCTGCAGTTGTTGATTTTTGTCTAATTTGGAGCGTAACAGCTCAGAAGGAACACTATTGTGGTTTGTTTATTGTAAAATTAATTAATTTGTTGTATATAGTACAGTAGCTATTTGGAATTAACTTTGTTTAGGATTGTGTCGAAATTGGTTGCTACGCGTCGCTCGAGCGTTCCGGTGGCTGTACTTTACACAGGACTTGAAAATACCAGACCTGCCCTGGTGGCCTGAGAGGAACCCCCACCGGGAAGTTCAAATCAATCAGCGAGCTATCCCAAACCTACAGGTTGCTACTGGTCCCTAGGAACAGTCACGCTTTCAGAACACTTGAAAGCAAAAGGAAGAACTCGGGCTGTCAGATTTGTTCGGGAAAGTTTCTTCTCTCACGGCGCAAAAACTATTGGAACGCACTAGCACCCAGCATAGTGGCAGCAAGCAGCATTGTCACCTTTAAACGACGGCTGGAAGGCTGCTGAGGTGAGGACTTCCTGGATTACGACTAGACAAAGATAATCTCCTCCTTTAGTCTGTTAGGTTTCCTCCCTCTCTCCACTCCTCCATTCCCTTCTAGGAGAAAACACGCTTCCTTCAGCCGCACACCTAATAAAATGCAGCATGCTGCGTTCTGGTTCATCCATTCACTTAAGTCCACGAAGGGATTATCTGAGGCAAGCTCGACAGCCAGTTGAGACAATGAACCTATCTGTCCAACTCTACGGCTGGTTCTCCGGAAGTAAACCTGCCTTCTGTTCTTTTCCTAGCAGTCCATTATTCAACTATCACAACATTTGGATCACTTGGAAGTCGAGGTTCAGTGAGAAATCTGTAGCCCTCGATTACAAGAATATGAATGTACACTGGCCAAACTTTGATCTGATCAGAGCCGATGAATGATTTTCCGAGTCTCATCTATCTAGTTCATTTGCCCCAAATTACAATCCCTACCTTGTCGGATCTTGCCTTTCTCTCAACTTGAAAAGCACTTTCTTCCTTAGAACTTCAATTGGTGTACCTCCTTACCCGAACTCAACCTCCAGTTTGAACGTCAATCATTCTTTTCCTATACACTATTATCTGGCTTCCTCTTACAATTCCAAGCGATATTGGCTATTTTTACAGATTTCATAATACAATAATAAAAATAATCATGGTTTATTTCGGATAACCCCGAGGCATGCTGTGACGCAAGATCAAAAGGTACAATTAGAAGTAAAGTCCGAATTCCAAGAGGATGATTCGGTTATATGCACCCGATATCGTACAAAAGAAAGTATTTAAGCTAATCTTTAGAGCGGCGCTCGGCAAGTTTGAACTCAAGGTCGGGTGGCCAGCCCGGCCAAGTAAGGGTGGAGCGGGTCGGAGGTAGTAGACTCTTCCTGAAATAGTACAAAAAGAGGGGCTATGCAACGAGAGAATCAAACAGAATTGACGAAAGTTTTGTTCACCTTGAAGAAAAAGATGTTTCCAAGGGAGACATGAACCAGCTATAGCGCTCCGCAGAGTATGGCACGGCTTTGGATTGAAATCAGAGAATAAAACGAATGAATTTGTGGACGAAGAACAAGAAAAATCTTTCGAAGACTATCCTTGTAACGTTCAGCGACCAAATATCGACTGAGTCCCTTAAATCGATGCGCACCTCGTTCACTTTCAGAAGGGTGGAATGTGATGCACCAACATGGGAATGGGAACTGGGCGACAAATCAATTTGTGATGCGTAGCCATGATAGTCGCGGATACACGATTTGTACAGATGAGTGTTTAAATGACAGGTAAGTGTTCACTTTTGATTATCGTTATCTAAGGGCCGAACATGATGACCAGAGAGTTGCAAGAATCAAAATTGTCCAAGAGGATTTACTAAGATAGAATACCGGATATGAAAAAGCATCGAACAACCGATGAATGTAGTTGCGAAGTTGGGCGGTGGAGTAGATGACAGGTGAAATACTATCCGTTGATATTCTTTGTAAAATGTGGATCCTGTGATGGAAAAAGATCAAAACGCCGCGATACATATGTCTCTCAGATATGAATGTCCGGGGAGTGCGTGGACCCTTGCAAGGTGAGAATACTGCAATGCTACGGCCCTGTGGGCGAACAGAAGGACTGATAGAGGGAGCGAACTGTCGCAATATCGTCCACTGTTGGGATGCTCTGAAGACTAATATTCCTCCATGCAATATACTGTTTGGACATTGTGGGACGGAAGTGTGTGTCAAAGCTAAATGTGACCCTTTCCCAACATAACGGCAAGTGTGATAAAATAAGGGCTAGTTTTATCTCGGGGATTGGTTAAGTTTGCAAATGGGACAAGCGGGTGATTTGGCACGAATCCTCGGGAGTAAGGATCATGAACGGTAAGCCGAGTACCGTAGCGATCTTGTAAACCTGCGATAATTATTTGCTAAGGAAAGTAGGTTTTACCGGGCTTAAGAAGCGGTAAGCTAAGGTGGCGAAGATGGAGACAAGAACGATGAAATGTAGGCGATAACTGGGGGAGATAGTTCCATATTTGCAGCATTTCGGGTGAATAAATGTTCTTTTTGCCGCAACCGTTGCTGGTGGGTGGAGCTGACCATGCGCTGGACACCCAACTAGAAACCATTTTTGGTGACAGGAGATGCTGTCCGCCATCCTAACTGCGCCCGCACATCCTCGCAGACGTCCTGCACGCCCGATGTGCGCCGGCCAAAGCGGTGGACCTGACCAAGCCCGGAGCCGGCAGGTTTCGCTTGAGTGATATTGGCGTTGTCACATATAAATCGAATAGTCCAGGAGCTTGCAACCAGGTTGCAAGGGATTCCGGAGAGCAGGGTCAATGTGGTAGTGACGAAACGATGGGCAAGTATCGGAGTTTCAGCCGATAGATGTGGCCCACGTATTACGCCAAGCCATCGAAGGGAAGATACACATCTGTGGTGGTCTAGAAAGATTGAGATAGAAAAACTCAGCCTGGGATGATCCCAGCTAAGGATCAACGGTCAGTGGTTAAAAGAAACCTCTAGTATCTAGAAATTGGAGCCACTTGAATAATGGTTTGACTTCACCTTGAAGCTTTGGGTTCTTGCCTAACTTGAGAGCTGTCACAGTAATACGACTCCGGGTCGGTGCACCTTCCGGGCAGATGCGGCCTGATCCGTTCTACCCCACTTGCTTCCTCGCAACTATTAACTAGTAACGCTTTATTGAAGTCCCCATCGTGAGCACTAGAGGAGATCCATGCCCGGGTATTATCATTTTCACACATAAAGCCTGCCATACCGCGCTGCGGCATCAAACCGACGTCAGTACGAGGTTTCAAACAACAAGTCTCTTTGAACTGCCCGTGAAGTTTTGCAAGTTACCGTTGTTCTTGTAAATTCCATAGAAATTTGATAGTTGAAATAATTTCATCACTGCTCAGTAAACACTCTTCAAACTTAATCGCTTGAGGAATAATAATGAAGCAAAATGCAGACCTAATCATCGTGGGGCCCTCCGAAACGTCTTCCATCCGTTTCCTATTTCTTTGTTGGATTTTCACGGGCATAGGAAGCCTCGGGTCCCCGCTGGACCATCCCTGACCATCTCATTAGGGGGATTTACTTTAGCTTGAGATAGCCATTCAATTAGCCGGCTACAGACATTAACTTTTGCTACGCCTCGGGCCATCTCATTTCATTTGCGAAGGGCTAATAGATAGTAGCAAAGAATGCGAAGGAAAAAACAAAAAATAGATGGAGTATTTTTAAATCCCCCAAAGTCGTAGAGTACCGAGTAGTCAAAAAAAGCTTCTGCTACCACAAACTCTTAAAGCCATAATGAAGTTCGTACTATTACTTATGATAATAATGATAATATCTATGGTATATTTCCCGACCGTGATCAAGGAGCATGCGTCAAAGCATGACCTGAGTGAACAGTCTTGCACATCATGATAAATTATTCACAAGTGTTGAAAATCAGGTCTCTAATTTCAGCAACAGTGTAACAAGGCCGCTTGGATTTCGAGAGGAGCGAAAAGAAAAGCTTTTTACTTGGCAAATACAAATCAGTTTTGTAGTGGGTAGAGTAAGGAACCAGTCAGACTGGAAACGGCTGAAATAAACGTTGCTTCCAAAAGTACAAGAAACATCATATGCAATGGGGGTGCGGAGGATTATCGGTGGATGCTTTCACGCTGTTATCGGAGGAAGCTAGTTTTTAAGAAGCACAATCGCAGTAGAAGTCGTATACGGGTAGTCAACGAACCTTGTAAAGTACCTAATTTACCACTATCTTATAAAAAGGTTAGACAGTCACGATAATAAACATCGAGCGTCGTCCGAGGTTAAGAATTCATAGCGAGGGGAAGGAAGGTTGAACGAAAGAGCGGGAAGTATTAATCAGGTACAGTAGTGTCAGGGTGAAACCAAATCTGGGAATCAAAGGTTGGAAATATTTTGCTAGGGCTTAGGCATGACAATTCCGGTGAACTGCCAGACATGTCACAATGACTCACACGGATTCTCTGCAAAAGTATCGGGGGTGACAGATGAGGATGACTGGGAATGCCACCTGTTGGGGGCCTTTGTGCACATACACAGAGGGTACACTCCAGTAAATTTTTGTTTTAGCGTCCTAAAGTGCCCTTGTCCACCACGATGAGCTGTTTTGGAGGGGAGGAAAGCACCACGGACCCTGAATCGTTTATCATTGTATTACTAGCCCCTGTACCGTGGTTGATCACCATCAAAAGGCGGGATGACAGCCTGTCCCGTTACGAATATACATACATATATTTTCTGGCCTTCCACCTCCAAGATCGGGTCACCCAGAAAAGGGTCCAGTGTTAATCTTTTGAAGACTGTCCTTGGTATTGCTCGCATGAGTAATATCCTGCGACGAGGTAGGAAACTGAAGTCAAAAGAAAGAAGAAAAAAATAAAACTGTGTGGTCGCTATACTGGCTAAATTGGAGGAAGGCAAAGATAGTAAATATAAAAAATACTTGCATTCGGGGCCTTACCTTTCACATGCATGCGGACAGGGCACTTTGCCCCCGGGGGCCACGAAAAAGCCAGACCATGCGGCCAACAGGCATGAATTTTTCACCATATACTATGAACATATTCACAGGTCGGTAACTGGTGGCTACTGAGGAACGATAACCTGCAACTTACCACCCAACTTCACAAAAAGCGCGGAAAAGACAATGAGACCACAGCATTAGAGACTAAAGCAAGAGAGTCAAATGAAGGTAATCTGCAACCACAAAATAAAAAGTTGTTTTTTCAGGGTGAGCTTTTTCACTAAGCACTTTCGTTACTTGACTGAGTCACTACCACGGCGGACTACCAACATTTGTCTTTGAATAAAGCGCACTAGGTGCCTGAGCTCGAGGAGAACTCCGAAAGTGAAGTTATTGATTTTAAGTGATAAATACGCGAGTTTTGTATTTCTGGGAGTATCACTGCCGGGATGTCGCCGGACCAGAGGTCACAGGTTGTAACCTTCGAAGCAGCTTGTTGACCATTGCACAGGACATCGGCAAGCTGGTCGAGTAATATGCAGGGACTTTAAAAGTGTTGAAACGGAGAGAGGCGGGTTCAACGAGCCTATCTGAAAGGCTTTAACTGCAAGTCGTCATCCCGCACAGATTCAAGCAAGGAGCTGAAGGTTCACGCTAAAGACCAAACTTTCAGGGTTTTCCATTAGCAGGTTCGGGTTTAGACTGCCATCAGAAATTAATTTGTTGTTGAAAGCAGCAGGCAGCATTGGCCCGAGATCTACTCAGCTGGAAGTTTCTTTGGTTTGCTTTTAAACTTGGGGGCGCAAGAGGGCACTTTCACTCTTCCCGGTGTAACTTTCAAGTCTCTTCAACCCGCCTCTCTCTATACGTGGCTCACAGGGTCCACAACTGCCGAGAATGGCTGCTAATTTTTTTATGGGGCTGCAGTAGAACAGAAGCCGTTGCCTCCAGTGGTGTCCAGGCTTTAGGCTATGAGACAGAAAGACTTGGGGTGAAATGGGCAGATAATAGCAATATTCCTGGGCTCACACTTAAATACTTGTTTCTGCCATCAACACGGGTCAGTGGATTCTAGTAAAAACGTGAGATACCTGGTGAAGACCCCGCTGATTTAGATATAAGGGGCAAGAACGATAACTCTAACGAAGAAATAAAACCACTGCCTATGCAGAGGCTGAAAGCTGCCAGTGCTGAAGTTAGTGAGGTTTGGCTTTGACGTATCAGTGGATCACTACTCAAAGGCACTTACTCGAGAACTGATGAAGAGTAAGGAACTCATGGTTCAAAATATCGGGGAACAATTACCCAAAGGGAGGACGGAACCGGCAGACATTCGACTGCAGGTCATAAGCAACTTTGTGAGCAGTTGCCGGTGAATATCGTCTAGGCAAATAACCCATCGCATGAAGGACAGGTTGACGGTTGGGGGCTATTCCAAAACCACGAGCCTCCGGCATAACAGTACGAGTCAAACTCAGACTTCCAACTGTTTGGTAACTTTCTAGCTGAGCAATAAACCGGAGTTTCAGTTATGAGTTAAGCCATCCATAGGTTATTTGAAATCACAAATCAACTTCAAAGGTCCCAGTTTCAATTAGGTATGGGGCAACAGATCGAATAAGGTTTTGTACCTTAATGCAGTTACTTAGGTGGGCCTGAAGCGCCGGATCTTGTGGTTCGTCCCAAAGAGCGGGGCACTTTACATAGTGGAGGCTGGATCTTGAGGTCTCTTTTGCAAGAGGAACGACTACCGTATTATTTATAAACCGTAAAAATCAATGCAAGTCCCCTGAGTTTCTCGACAGCGGTGCTGATCACAGAATTCTACTTCTTGTCAGGTCGTGAAAGTTCATGTTCAACCTAAGATTTTCCAGCCAAAGTGCTCTACATTCAGCAGAGTGCGGTGAACTTAGTTCAGTAACCAAGCAGTTCTGTTTCCAGCGATCCTTGAACAATCTTATTGGCTGCTCCATCGCACTGACGCATATCTGTGTATATCACAGAACAGCACTCTAGCATGGGTCTGAATTGAGTTTTAAAGTTTGCAGTGTAACCTTCTGTCAGGTGGAACTTTCGATGAATTGGGCCGATTAGCCTCCTGGCCTCTACAACCTGGCTGATTGTGTGCCTTAACAGTGTAAAATAGAGGGAATACTGCGATACTGAGCCCCGCGCTATTGGCGTGTAGGGAACTGACTGTCCGTCCGTGTGTAGAGCACCCAGATTATAATGCACATTCATGGTAAGATGTTCATTTTCTCTGAGGTGAAATTCATCAAAGTATATCTGCACCAAGACTCGATGGATTTTGTAGCCCGGTAGATGATACGCGTACCGAAATCAATTTGATCAGGATAAAATGTACATAACATTATGATATCCTCCGCCAACTGGTACAGACCCCGCGACAAACAACTTTAAATTACTGACACGTCATGTAAGGGAAGGGATCCAAGGTGCTACCACGGATGTCTCCATCGGCATCAGTCTTTGATTCGGAGATAGCCTCGTCCATATGGATCTCCGGGTGGCGGTTGAAGGGATATAACTTCAAACGGCTTAGCAGTGGGTCAGTGGTACCACACAATTTCACTTTTGAAATAAAAAGAGAACGAGAAACCGAGTCAAAACAATTTTCTATTTTAAGTATCAAAATGATCGTTACTTTTCCGCTGCCAGCCAACTTCGCTGCTGACTTCATCGGTCAGCCTTGCGGATCAAGCACGAACTGATTTTTGGGAAACCACTTCGACTGCAATTCAGAAGTATGTTTGCTTGGAGATGGGTTGTGGTCCACTTTCCATTGATCTTTATGATCTTGGGGGTGATAATTATAAGAACAGTTTAATTAAGACGACCAAAAGCGTGCTGCGACGCAAGATCACACGGTACAACTTGAGGCAGGAGTCTAAGAATAAAAAGAGTTGTAGAAGTACGTGCATGCAGCAAAGTGAAATAGAAAGTTATCTGGTCACTCCTTATGGTGGCACTGGGCAAATTTCAACTTGAAGTCGGGTGGCCGAGCCGTTCGAATCCAGGTGCGGCTGATTGAAAATAGCAAAAATATACACAAGTCTAATGAATGAAGACCGTGCGACTAGAGAGCGAGGCAGGATTAAAGGGTATTTGGTATACCCTGAAAGAAAAATTTCCAAGGCGGACGCAAACAAGCAATGGAGCATTGCTGTGTACGACAAGAGCCAAGATTCGAAATCAGACGATGAAAAGGATTGTAATTGCGGACACAGAACAAGAAATCCATTTGAAGATTACAGTTGCACCATTTGGCGACCGAATATCGGCTGAGTTGTTTACGTGCCAAGCGAATAGCACATCTGAAGAGGGACTATATTAGTGATGATGTTAGTGTAGTTCATTGGAATGTCCTAAAATCCTCAGCATAGATCGCTCTACTTTGTTTCTTTGAAATGGGTGGGATAAGGACACTTAGTCGGAAAACCATAAAGTGGGAGGTAGAAAAGAGCATCGTAATACGTAATTTGGGTGTTTTAGGGTAATTAAAGAAGCGGATCACCTATTTCAAGCGATTCGTGAGAACCTCTCGGAAGCCGGCCATAAACCACTCCGAATCTGACACGTTTTTGGCCGGCTTTTGGCCGGTTTTGAATCGACTTTTGCCCTTGCTTTGATCGGTTTTCGACCGGTTTCTCATTAGCCTGAGACTTATCTTCTGGAAGGTTTCTGAAAAGCTTCCGAGCAGTCTGTGCAGTTGTTTGAAGTGCGTGATATACTCCGTTAGCTTATTTCAGTAACCCAAATTACCTTTGTGGGTGCTCTTTTCTATCTCCATTTTTGTGATTTTCAGTTCATTTGTCCTTATTTTCCCCTATTTCAACGGAATAAGAGAGGACCATCTCTATCAAGGCTTTCGGGACATTTTGATGAATTAAACAAATATTTGCAAGCGAAAAGTCATCCAAGCACTGAACAATTCTTCGGTCGGCAATTTTCTCCTTATCAATTCACTGTTCATCCGTATAAAAAGGCTAGTGAACAGACCGACCGAAAAGCGGTCGGTTTCGGAGCGATTTTGCATTGATTTTACTACTGGAGTAATTAGTCGGGTGAAAAATTAGGAAACCTTCATGAAATTACACAAGCTGCATGGAAATATCATGACAGCTTGCGTTACATTTTCGTGAACCGTTTGTTTAAATGAGCGAATACTGGGCATATGGCAGTGTTGGTTAAGGCCGATCGCAAAACTGGTTAGGTTTCACGTCTTGTAATAAGAGTGATCGGTGACAGTATCACATCACTTGGAAAATTTTCCAAATTTCACTTGTGAGCCCACATATTTTTCAAATGATGACTTTCATTCAATAAACCTCAAAAAAGTGGCACTTCACAAGGTTCAGCGAATTTGTGTTTCATGGCAGTCGTACTATTACACTGTTTTCAATAATGTTTTTAATAATATTACTTTGGCTTTTATTAGGATGAAACGCTGAAGTCTGTGGGTGAGTTGCTTCCGCAGTTTCATACTCTTATGGAATTACAAGCAGATGCATACTCTGATTATCCCATGAAGAACTTGGAGACATGATGAACACATAATGGATTAATGGTAATTTATGACAGTCAATCGTCAATAGTTGTGTTATGCTTCTGTTCCTGGATCTGTTAGATGGTAATGGACGAGCTGTGCAGACGGCGTCAACAGTAGTCGAGGAACAAAGTTCGTCCGGGGAAAAATTGTGGGCTTCTACGAGTACAGCAACAAAGTTCGGTGTGGCCACGGGTTTTTGGGTATTCAAAAATTCCGTCCTATTGACCGATAACACAATTTTCTACTTTACAAGGGTAGTAACGGTGGAACAACTACTCCTACAGGCAAAAATCCATATCATGACAGTATATTATTAGCGCCATCGGAGGTGCACGTGGGCTTTTGAATACGCGCGTCAATAAAGACGCCTTATATGCAAATCTCTTCTCAAGGGATTTATCAGACGATGAATTTGACAGGCATCTTCAACGGCAATTTCTCATTAACAGAAATGGAGAGGTCGCCGGGAGAAAAGGGGCGAAGTTTTACTTATCGGGCATTACCACCGCCGCAGTGCTGCATTTTGTTAGTGTTTCCGTGGTCGTATGAAATGTGAGAACACTGTAAGTACATATTTGTTTCATGTTTAGCATAAATATTTTGCTACAGTTTGGGCTCAGGTAACGCGATATCAAAGAAGCACCCGATGAAACACAATCTGTCTGCAGTAAAGCAAGTTTAATTCGAGCACTAGATGCCGTTTTTTACTTCTTTCTATTCCATTCATTTATTGGTTTCTTTTACTCACCGCAAAAGTTGGAAGAAAGAAGATTTTTGGAATGGGATGGTCATAATAATGGAACAAGTGAATGAATAGGGGCGCAGTTTGATGGGAGTGGAAGAAAATAGTAATAAATAGATTGGTAGCAACAATGAAGTGATAGAAATACAAAAAATTGACGGTGCACCTCTTGGTCCAAAGTGGCGATTTTAAACGGCTCTAAAGCCTCCCAAAGGCAAATCGATATGATAGAAAACACCGAAAGAAAACCAGGCCGGATCCCCTCCAAAACCGTCTTTAAACCACTCGAAAACCGATCAGCTTCTGAGGGGTTTTTCCACACAGGGTTCACCTCCTCACAATTCACATCTTTTCGAAAACAGCTTACACCGGCATGATGTCGAGACCGACGGTTATGCCCTTTAAACTCCGAACGTGTTGTTTGACATTTCCAGGAATCACAGGTGAATACAGGAAACTTTCTGTGAGTAGCTCAAAGATAAACCCCATATGGCAGCTCTAGTTTATATACTTGACAAGGCTAGCAAAAAGGCCAGTAAATTAGAACTAAAACTAACTGGAATGGATAAATAGGTGTCAGCCATTGAAAACTTGCTATCGAAGCTGGTGCCACTCACACATTACCAGTTCAACTGCAAATCCAGACTTTTATAGTCCAACGGCAGCTGGAAACTCTGTTGATACAATTGCTGCGGAAACATCTGCTTGCAAAATCTGAAAATGCGGCTGTTCTTAGAATTTTGGGCCGGCAACCTCTGTGAACGGTTAACAATACTATATGTAATGCTTGTATAGAAGACTTTCAAGTACGGCTAGTAAAAGTGCCTTCTATGAAGTTTGGCAACGAAATACCAACGTTAGCCCCTCTATCGGAAGAACAGAGAAGGAGCAACTCAGTTTACGCATGCAAGGTGTATTCTATATACAGTGGCACCGAGACAGCAACGATACTAGAGATACATTGAATGGAAAACGAAACGCAGCAGCTGCGCAGAAAGCGAACCGCGAGCGCGTACATTCGGCAAAAGACCGAAAGTGAGAATAATCCACAATGAGTTCGATGGAAGCCTAGGAAAAGTCATTTCAGTAAAACGTTCGCAACCTAACTACACAAAGGGGTCTATTTCAAACGTCGGAGAAGATCGAAGATCAATTCGATTCAAAAAGATGTCCACAAACTAGTCACTTTCTCAGAACGATCGAGGTCAGTACAGCAGCCCCACAGCTAGAATGCTTGGGAAGCTTTCGAAAGTGTCAGGGTGGTGAGGGCATACAAACGATATTTGTGTTCGTGGATGCTTGCAAACTACGTGAATATAGCTGTGCTGTAGGATGCTAACGGGCAAAATCCGTGGCATTCTGGAACCGCAGACTGATAGCTCATAGTAAACCAGATTCGTTGTCAATGAAATGGGTTGCGTGAATCGTCATCCAGGTATGCCGCACCAATGAAGTCCGGCGTCGGCCAACCGTTAACCAATACGATATCCGTAAGCCAAATCGGTAGGTTAGTCAGTAGCAAGGATCGACAACGGTAAGGCTGATCTAGGACGCAAGCTTTAGTGCTAAAATTCTCCAGATTTCGTGGGACCAGCAAAGCGTACCATTTGGCGAGTTTCCATGAAACGAAAAGAAGCGGAATACTGGTTTAGCAACCGCAATGGACTCGATTAGAAAGCAGTAATAACTAATGAGGTATGGTAAATCTTGTCGAAACTATGAAAACGAAAGATAATACTGTGAATTGCAATGATTGAGATCTTGTTGAACCTATTGAGGAAAAAGCGCTTGGCTAACGGTATTCCGGCCGAAACCTGAGACCGGAGCCTCATTCACGGACGGGTGCTAAGACGAGCTCTGCTGACTTAAATGTGAGACAGCATTCTCTTTCGAGGACGTAGCAGTACCAACTGGGTGATATCCTGAACGCGAAACGATAGCCTCATTCAAATTCGTAGCAGGCAACGCTAACTGCAGATCCTGACGTGACACGGAAGTGTCGTCAACAGGTAGCGCAAGGTTAACACCAAAACCTCATGCCAGCAGGCGATATGCTATCATCGACGTAAGTGGCCTTGAGATGATCGATGCTAACTGTATAGACGCGACCGCGTCGATCAAACTTAAAGGTCTTATCGTGACAAGAAATCGCGCAAAATTGACCCTCGTAAGGCTGTTGTAATGGTTTAATAATAGTTTAGTTCGGATAACCCCGAAGCACGCTGAGATGCAAGATCAAGCAGTACAGTTGAAAGCTGAATGAAAGTAACAGAAGAAGTTTACATTTAGCTGAACGCCGTAGAACGTAAGAGAAAGCATTCAAGTCATTTGTTGCGGTACAACCCGTCGAACTTCAACTCAAGTTCAAGTAGTCGATCCGGCTGAAGGTAGGTGTAGTTATTTTGCCAAAGTGTGGAGTGGGTGGGGAATGGTAAAGAATCACACAAATCCTACGGAAGGAAGACTGTCCTGTTGGAGAACCAAACTAGATTTACGGATACGTGGATATCGTGAGAAAGAAACATTCCTGGAGGAGATGTATTCAAGCAATAGAGCTTTGCAATGTATGAGAGGGGTTACTATGTAAAGTTAGACGATAAAAATGGTGGCATAACAATAAGAACAAAAACTGGTCCATGAATACAACTGTGAAGTTTGGTGGCCGTATATCGGTTGAGCCAGTTGTAAAACAAACGAACAACTCACTGGACTGTGAATGTCAAATTGGCGGTGAAAGAAGTGACCGGATAAGACATAGAGTTTGAGTGGATTGTTTTGATTTCAGAAGAAAGGAATGTATCTTATCAGCGTGAAACTGCAAAATGGCAAAAAATCGATATGTGGTGGTTAGCCACGATAGTGGCATAAAGGCGGCTTGCAAAGAGAGATGGCCAGTTAAATGACAGGTAAGTATTAACGTACTGATAATTCTCAACAAAGACTTTACTTGGTGAATAGTGCATCAAGTATCAAAAGAGTCTGAGATGAACTACAGGAATGGAGCATGGGGAAGGAAATACACAGAACAACAGATGAATAGGTTTGTAAAGTTCGGCAGCCGGATATGGACGGAGAGTATAATAAACCAAATGGACTACACATCTGGACCGTGGTTGCCAAAGTGACGATGAAAGAAGTGACCGGATAAAATTTATGGAATTTGAGTGGATTAATTTACTTTCAGAAGAAAGGAATGTAATGTATCAGCATGCAACTAGGAACTAGCGAAAAATCGTTGTGTGGTGCTCGATTACAACAATAGAATGAGCACTGCTGACAAAAAGGATGAAGTGAAGGGTAGAAGACTATCAATTTACGTTCGATACAGAAGGTAGAGTACTTTATGGCGACAGAACAGAACTCTGCGGCACAAGAGCCTATCAGATGTGCGTCAGTGGGACATGATGCCTTGCAAGATGAGGACTTTGCAATGCAACAGCCCTAAGTGGGCTAACAGCGGAACTGACAAAGAAAGCAAAAAAACACAGAGGCATAGGTTATTAGGAATCTCGAGAGATGTACTTTGCAGTGTCACACACTCTCCCTTAAGATTGTGGTACGGAGGTGAATAACAGCAGTAAATGCGTTAGTCTTCGAGTGTATCGGTAAAAGTAGCAAAAAGGGGTGAGCTTTATCTTAGAAAGTGGTTAATTTTACAAATGAGACTGGTGAATAGTCTAGCATGAAACCGCGGGAAGTGGACCGGGAATAACGAGCCAAGAGTGTTGATGGGTTTTTAAGTAGGCGGTAATTATGCACCAAAGAAAGCAGATTTTGCCGGACGAAGAAAACGATAGGTTATGAAGGCGAATTTGGAAGCGAGCACGATGGAGAGTCCATGTTAACTGTAGGAGACAGCAGCATAAATGCAGCATTTTTAGTATATGAATGGTGTTCTTTTTTCAATCGGCAACCGATACCAGTGGGTGGGGCTGACCGTGCGCTGGACTCCCAACCTAAATACCGCTTCTGGAGGCAGGAGGTGCGATCCACCAACCTATGTGCGCCCGCACATCGTTTAAGACGCCTTGCACGCCCGATGTGCACTGGCCAAAGCGGTGGATCTGTCCGCACCTCTTACCGGAGTGATTTGCACAGGTGATATTGGTCGAGGTCATACATACGTAGAGATGGAGTAGTCTAGATTTCGAATGATCCTGGAAAACAGGATCAATGAGTTAGCGACTGAATGATGAGCGGGTATCAGATTTTAGGCCGGAAATGTGGGTCAGACACAGCGCCGGTGTTATCTCCGGACCACTCCAAAACACCTGAAGGGAGATGCGCGCCGGTTGGTGTCTGGAAGCATAAGAGAAAAGAGAGGCAGTCTAGGATGCTCCCAGCTGGGAATCAACGGTCAATGGTGAAAACAAATCTAGTAAAGTAGACACAGACTACTTTGGGAAGAATGAGAACTATGAGCTATTGGGAGTGAATGAGAATACAAAAATAATGACCAAAACTAGGAAGAAGAATGATCATTTAAAGGCAAGCGGTGGTCTCCGGAATCGGATCAAGTGTTGAGGAGTTACCGCTAAATAAAGGGGGGAAATGTGGTCAGTTCGGACCGAGTAAAGCGAATTAAGTATGATGGAGATAGGTAAGAGAGGTTAGAGCGCGTGACTTGGGGAGAATCTAACAAGAGTAGTGTCAGTGATGTGAGTCATACCAAGGCATACCAATATGCTGTCGATGGAGAAGGCTTATGGGGTAGGTGATGTCGACGTTGCAAAGGATGTTAACCGGGTCGTGCTTTCTTTATCTATTCAAAAATCTGGGTTGCCGTCATATGCTTGTTCCAACGTGGTGAAAGTAAGAGGTAATTATAGTACTTTGGCGACATTTAAATATTTTGTAAGGACAATTTTGAAACGGTCTAGTGTCTGGCAGGCACGCATATTTTCACTCAGTCTGTTCCAAATGCGGGAATAAACGGTAATGAAGAACCCTTCTCTTAGTTTTGTCCTGGAGTATGGGACTTAAGTAGTATTATTTCGGTTACGAAGAGGGTAGGGTGCATCCTGAGCGAAATACAGATCAGTGATGGACGTATGCGCCCTAGAATGTAGGAGGTCGAATAGAAGATAAAGACTGAGTTTCATGCGTGGATTCCGTGGGGGTTCAAGTCTTAGTAGCTCACATCTCTCTTCGTAATTCAAGAGAGATGATGAGCCAAATGACAGTTGGGTGAAGGATCGCTGAACTCTTTCGATGGCAAGTCTGTCAGATTTGCGCATGTGAGTGTATAACAGGGGGCGGTACTAGAGCTGCGGTCTGGCGTGGGATTTAAAGATCAGAAACTAGCTGTCACGCATTCGAAAAGTTCTGCAGATGAGGGCAATCGTTCTCTTGGTCTTGGCCACCCGGTAGGTGGCTCTTCCTTAAAAGGTGAACGTTCAAGAATACTGTAGACCGAGAGTAGTAAGAATGAACGGGCCGTTTAAGGCGGGGGATTCAGGAGGAATTTGACTTTTATACGTAAGAATGTCACTCTTAGCAGCGGAAAAACTCATTTTCCAAGTGTTGCACCAAATGTCAAGATCTTTCAGGTAGTCAGCTATTTCGGCGGAGGTATAGGTCAAGGTATGAGGTTCAAATGAATATACAATCTTGATATCATCGGAGAATAGAAACGCGGTGCCATGGCGTATTACTATGAATACCCCGGTAATATAGAGAAGAAATAAAAGTGGGCCTAACTCACTGCCCTGTATAACACCATTTGTGACTGGCTGGCGTGATGAGAGGTAACCCTCAATGTTTACTGCTTGTGATCTCACTCTAAGATAAGATGACAACCAAGGAAAGAGTGGGTCTGTTATGCCGTAAGACTTGACCTTGGCTAGCAGCTGAGCTTGGGGCACTCGATCAAATACTTTCGTTATATCAGGGAAGGTAACGATAAATGCTTTTCCAGAGTCAGCTGACGTTGTGATTAGATTAAGGAAAACAAGTTGGTGAGCCAGACACGACCTCGACTTTAAGAAGCCATGTTGGTTTTTATTTATTAACCCACAGGTGAGGATAAACTTGGCAATCTCATCTTTACCAACTCGTTCCGTTATTCTAGGTATAGTGGGAGTGTGGTTTATGAGGCGGTAATTGGCAGGGTCATGTAAAGCACCCTTCTTATGGAGGGGGACGATAACGGAAGCTTTTCACCGAAATGGGGGAATGCTTTGTGATATAAAGAGGTTAAATAAGTTCAGCAAAAGCATCCCAATGTCCTTAACGCCAAGACAAAACAGGGCTGGAGTGGCACCATTGGGTCCAGGGAGAGCCAGAGGCCGGGTAGTTTTTAACAGCTTTCTGACTTCGTTGGCTGAGAATACTAAGGTTGACAAGGTGTCGGCTGTCAAGGAGGTGAGATCCTAGGTTGGACTATTGTGGTCTGTTATGAAGGTAGAATCGAAGAACTTATTGAATACCTCAACAATTAACTGAGGCGAGCTAATATAAGTGTTCTGTGATAGGAGCAAATACGGTATCTTGGTTTTACAGAGGGGGTTTCCAGTTTTATCAAGGCCAGAGAGGTGGGCCATTTTATTCGGCTGGTTGAGAGCATAGAGTCCTTGCTTCTCCAGCTTGTTCTTATTTTCGCTTAGTAGCTGGCGTGAGAGGTGGCTGAGGCAGAGGAAGATAGAGAGGTCGTTGGTCCCTCCGTAGGCAGGCTGCAACTTCTCGAACTTGCTTGGCATCTTTAGTTGTCGATAGCTCTTTCTTACATTGAATTTGGTTATCCCGGGATACATGATGTTTAGAGAACAGATTGAGTTAGAGTACATCACATCCGGTGCCAGCTGAGGATCAGATGTCAGAAAGAATTCATCTGAGGCCCGATTAAGCAGGATGATGGGTAGAGTGTTCCAATCTGCATTTTAGAAAGATTTTCGATTTTGGGGACTTTCCTGGTGGTGCCGTTGAACAGAGAATGAGCACAACCAGGAAGATGGCTAAGGACGTTTGCCTTTATATTTCGGAGGCCTTAAGCTAGGGTAAGGTCAAGAATATTGTTCCCTCTGGTTGGTGATTTTACGTATTGTGTCCATCCGCCAGCACGGATATATGAGATAAAATTGCATAATTCCGGAGAGGAATTCAGGGCTGTCCAACAAATGCTAGGGAGGTTGAAGTCCTCAGCTATGATTTTAGCGGCGTGCGGGATTTTATCTACCTGACAGAAAGCATCGGTGATTGCATTCACATCACCCATGTTGTAGCCCGGCCGACAATGAACAAAACCAATGACATGCTGCCACTGAAGCAGTGGTATAGAGATCCAAACAGTTTACGTACCGAATCAACACAAACGAATACGTGCAAACAAATTTTGAGCTCTGTGGAACCGAAAACCGGTCTTCGCTGCATTCGAGTCTGTGCCGGGGCGAGATTTTACATGTACGTAGACAAAAGGTGGACGAAAGTCCGTACAGCTAGTGAATCTATACCCTGTGGCTTGAAGGATTCCCCAGGCAGCGGTAGCATCGTGCCGTGGTCAAGTTCTGCTGCGGAACACTGGGTATCTGCCTTTACGCAAGTCCTGATACCAAGCAGAACTAAGGGTAACGTTTCTTACCATCCAGGGCTCTCGTGTGCTTTAAGAGCCCCCTTGAGTTGGCGGTGAAAACGTTCGACTAAACCATCCGATGCCGGATGTTACGCGGTCGTGCGAATGTGTTCCATGCCCAGCATGTGAGTTAATGAAGTGAATAGATCGGACTCAAACTGTTGCCATCGATCGGTAGTGATTGTGGAAGGACAACCGTATAAAGCTATCGATCCCTCTATTGTATGTCGAGCCACTGATTCGCCTTCGACGACAGAGATGGATATAGCCTCGGGCCACCTCGAAAATTCATCGATGCACGTTAGTAAATAGGTATACACGTGTGATGGGGTCAATGGACCCAACACATCTACATGGATATGATCGGGGCAAGTATCAGGCGTAGCAAAAGTACCAATGGGCGGGGCTACGTGCCTATGCACTTTAGATCGTTGATATTGTAGACACTGTTTTGCCCACATACAAACATGTTTTTGCATGGACGGCCAGACGTATGGTGCAGCTACTAGTCAGAGACTGGCTGCGAAAACTGGATATGAGAGTCCACATATGGTATTAGATAGGAGACGCTGACACGTAGAGAGCACGACCGGTCGAGGTAGGCCGGTAGATATGTCGCAGAGTATTGTTCCGGCACTGGTGGCCAGAAGTGTGGACTGAAACTGTAGCGACGACGACTGAGCGGCTTCCAAACATGAAGTATCCCGTGCCTGTGCTGCAGCCATGGCGAGGATGTCTAAAACCGGAGACTTAAAAACAATAGATGGAATACGCGATAAAGCATCTTCAAAGCAATTTGACTCCCCTTAACGTGTCGTAGATTAGTCGAGAACTGAGACTTAAGGTCTAAGTGTCTGACTTCTCGTGGGGAGTAACGATCAGACTTAGTACGCAATGCATACGTCGGAGGCATACGGTCGGTATAGAGGACGAAACATCGGCCCTCGACTGCTCGGCAGAAGTGTTCACCGGCGTTATACGCAACCAGTATTTCGCGACCAAAAGCACTATATTTCGTTTTCGCGAGACTGAGGCTGCTAAATTCCAGAATCTGACTGTTGCAGGACCGCTCCCATGGCAAATTCGGGTGCATCCACGGCCATGCTTGGCCTGGCGGACGGAGCTGGGTACATCAGGAGCGTGACCTGAGCTAGTGCCGCCATAATCTTTGAGAGCTCTACTCGTGCGTCATCAGTGAGAGACAACTTACATGGACTGCTACGAAGTAGGTCAATTAACGAAAGCAAACGTTCAGCAGCATGGGGTATGGAACGACGATAAAAGTTAACTAACCCCAAAAATGCCTTGGGCTTCCCAATTGAGGATGGTACGGCTTAATCCTGAATAGCGCGCACATTACCCTCGCAAAGCTTCACACCCTCTAGAGTGGTCTTGTGGCCAGAGAACGCAAGTTCCGGTTCGCCAAGTTCACGTTTATTGGGATTCACGGCCTTTCGATATTTGGAAAAACGTTGAAATAATAGCATCAGATGTTAGATATGTTCCTCTACCCTCGACGATGCCGTTGGCAAGTCATCTGTATAGACGTGAACGAATTCCAAGTCTCTTAAAATGCTATCTATAAACCTCTTGAAAGTCTGAGCAGCACTTAGCAAACCGAAAGGCGTAAGTGGGGACTCTAATAAACCAAAATGTAGTCGTGACAGTGGTTTTTTCGACATCTTCAGCGGCGACTAGGACTTGGTAATAAGCCAGCACCAAATAGATCTTAAAAAATACAGCCGCGTGGTGAAGCGATGCCGCAAAGCAGGGGTACGGGATAGCTATCGTACCGGGTAACCAAGTTTAGTGCGCAATAGTCGCCACATGGTCGCCAGCTAATGTCATCTTTCTAAAGACCGTGTTTAGAGATGAGGCCGATGGACTGCTCGAAGGAAGAACAGTACCCTTAGAAAGCAGGGTGTCGAACTCACGTTTGGCGAAGGCCAGTTCGTCCGGTGCCAGTCGGCGAGGTCGTGCCATGACCGGTGGTCCGTTAGTGACAAGGTGGTGTACCACACCATTGGTCACTGTCTCTATCGCTTCAAATGGCTTAATCAAAATGGGGAATTCAATAAATAAAGACTGAAAATCGTGAGGTATGTTAGAAAACAATCCTGTTATTCGGTGTGCATCTGTTCGAGCTGCGAGACCCGTAAATTTTTTGCCCGACGAAGGATCGATAAGCTGCAGTCTGAGTGAATCAACAAGCAGTTCATATTGCCGCAGAAAATCGATTCCCAGTATGCTTGCGGGAACGTAAGCAAGGATGAACCTCCAAAGATACCGTCATTGAGGTCCCAGATTAACCGCTGGCTGTCTCATGCCATAGGTAGTAATGGAGAAACCATTCGCCACAGTTAGCTGCAGCAAAGAAGCTCGTGCCTAATGTTAACCAACCGGCAAGACAGAAACTTGTACCCCAGTATCAACTGGGAACCCAGCGTTAGTGCACGAATCATTCGGGCAAAACAAAAGGCTAACCTGATACTGATTGCCGGCGGAAACGGTTGCTTTTACTCTCCAGCAGGGGCATTTCCCGCCACGTATGAACACTGCTGTTTGCACCTACGGGCGGCTGGTCCGAAAAAGCAGTGGAGCCAAAATAATCGCCGGTAGAGTTGCCTGGTTCGGAAGAAGCAGGTGAGGCAGATTCCCGGCGGACGTGGGCTGCGGAGTGCGCCCGTGGGCGCCGTTACTCACGTGAGCTACCGCGAGGGGTATGTACTTTAACTCTGTCCTTAAAGGACAGTCGGCGCTGGATGGATCGAGAGAGCCGAGGCCTCTCCGGCGATTCATCCAGATTAACAACCCGAGGATTGCGCGACGTCGTGGCAATGAGGGGACCAACCCCACTGTCGACAAGTGCCGCAATGTTGTCAGCCACGGCGGCTGCTCCTTTCAGAGGCGAGTCATCGGGGAGAGCAGTTACAGTGGTCTGGACATGAAAGGGTAAGGGGTTCAACCGCAATTCCCTGACTATCTCCGAATCCTTATCGGCGGGCCCTGCCAGGGACCTGGGGTGAGCCAGGTGGTGGCTGAGTTTTGCACCCCCCATGGGGTGCCGGGCAAGTAGCTGACGTAAATGCTTCTCCCGAAAATGAAGGAAACGCCGCAGTATAGCCTCCTTAAGCCGATCGTACAGCTGCTCATGAGGAATATTTAAAACCAAACCCTTCACCGAGGCGGGACCATCGCCCCGAACTGCTTCTAAGGCATGGGAAAATCTTTGGCACTCACCGATAATCCTACTTGCCTCAAATTGCAGCTCTAAGGCTGCAAACTAAACCTCAGGGTCATGTGGGATAAACTCCACTGGCTTGAAAGCAACAGCAGAAAAAGTGAGGTCTGTGTCGGGCTGCATCTTGTCCTCACACATGATTATGTTGCGATAATATATCGCATAAAATATATATGTATATAAAAAGAGAACGTTAAACAGCGAAAAATCATGGATTAACCGAGCGAGCGAATAATCTAGGAAGGTTTTGGAGGTTTCGGGCTCGCCAATATAGAGGACTTTCGAGGGCGGCTAGTGAACGCATCTTCTCTATTCATCCAATAGAGGGGGTAACGTTGATATTTTGCTGCCAGACTGCACAGAAGGCACGTTTGCTAGCCGCCTTTGGAAGTCTCCCATACTTGCGATATAGTATATCATTGGTGTCATTAATCTAGGTTAAGTAAGCGGACACAAAGCAACAATTGTCCCCTATTTTTCCGGTTCAAAGATCAATTTGCTACAACTGAATTTGTCAACTGGCGTTGACTAGTAACGAGTAACTACTTGTTGAAGAACAATAAAATCACCGCCGACGGAAGTCCTTTAAAAGTGAGTTTTCTAGATTGGTAAATAAAGCCGAAATGTCAGGTGCTACCTCTGGTCCCCAACCCTCACCGTCGGAGCTGCTCACGCGTACTGAGATTTTCATTACCCAAAACTTCACTTCACAACTCTCAACTGGTAGCAATGGATGAATCAGTTTTTAATACCATTTCTGGCACATCCATCTAACAAGCAATTTAAAATAGACCGAACTGCCACTATCTTTTCTGCAGGCCGTAGCTTTTCAGCATTCCATTTTCATACAAATTCCCTCTCTCAGAGTCCACCCAAGAAGCTATCGAAGGGCATAGCAGTTACTTCTACTATTTATTGGATTGACTTCAATAGAGCACACAATATCTTTTCCCCAGAGTAAAGCCAGCAGGCAACGAAGATAATAAAGCAGTTATCTGGCACAGGTCGCAGAGATACTCGAGTGAAAAGTTTGTTTCACTAAAAATTGAACAGTTCCACTCAGGTGTGACCACTTTAGGCGCTCCTGACCGTGATCGATATTCTTCTTGTTGTTATCAGTTTATCCAGCCTGTTCAACCTGCACCTTCTGCTACCTTGTAGAAGCATAACTCTCTGGGCATGTTTCTTCAGATGCCTGGAGAACAATTGATTGTCCGTTAACTATAGCCTTCCGCATTTACCACTCCCTTATAATCACTTTTACCCCCGCGCACACCTCCGTAGCCAGCTCCCTCTCGAAATTACTATAATCATTGGGACCAATTCTCTGGCAGTCTAGGGCAGTTGTTTTATTTGCCCTATTCATTACCACTTCTGTTGATGCTTTCAAGTTCATTTCCCTTCCATCTGTACCGATCCAGTTTTTGCGTGCCTTTCATTTGCCGACCACATAAAAAACATGCGCCTGCTCTAAAAGGCAATTACATTGGTCCTCGCATGGCCGCCAGGAAAGGTAGATCACATCAGATTTAGGGGGCTGTCCAATCTACGCCAGTGAAGGTCTCATGTCATCTCTTTTTGAGCACCTAATTATGGACAACAAAGCCGGTTCACTCAAGCTCACCATCGAAACTAAGCATCATGAAGTTTTCGTAGGTAGTGTTCACCGTCCGCCTACCTCTAACAGTTTTGAGGTCCCAGATTTTATCGATGGTCTGAACTTTGTCATAGACCTCCCTGATGGACCCAAGCTGATAGCCCGTGACTTCGATGAACTGAATGCCCGGTGGTCAGCAGACTCCTCTCCGAAAACTTGCTTGACTTTTCGATTACTATCTACCTCCGAGGATGGGCCAAACATGTCTTCACCAAAAAATTAAACAAACTAGAATTTGTCTTCACCCTGGATCACATCCAGGTGTAGGTCTAAGTGAAGCTTCCTGGAAGTGGTCACCCCGTGGTTTCCCCTGGGTAGCTAACCCTCAAAGTATCCACCAATACTAACTGATACTAGCTCTTTCCATCACACTAAATGGGACCTATGACCTTCGTTTACATGCACACATAATTGGGATTCATTTATCCTTTCTTGCGGAACTCAGGCGGGAACCGGCAAGACTTTTATCTTTTCTAAGTGGCTGTCTCAATATGATCGCATCTGAAAATAATCGCATCAAAAACGAGAAATCAAAATGAATATCCCGAATGAAACAGCGACTCTCAGAACTACGACGCCCTCTTCTCGAAATAAGGGATTTTCCTGTATACATGCAATCTAATTACCTGCTTCAAGCTATCATCTGTGACAGGGATTGGATAAAGAAAAACAAGAAAAAGGTGCATTGCACAACCCTTAAAAGCGGAGATTTTAGCTAAATTGATGAAACTTGGAAACGCCCCATTTGCTTCAGTTGGTTCTTCTTGTTTCTACCATTGTTCTTAAGTACACAAAGCATGAGATATATCAGAGGCTCTCGGCACACTTCTAAATCTACCTTGAGAAATGGTTCTTTCCCAGTTATTTGCCATCCTACATTTAATTCCCCGGAAAGTCTGTCTGTAGTCCCTTTTCACTCAAATGATACCTTATCTCTGTTGGCAAGTATTAGATTGTCCCACCATCCGAGGCCGGAAACGATACCTGCAGCCACGCCGAGTTTGGGCGGACCTCACTTTCCAGCTTTCTTATCAAACTTACTACTTATCTACGTAGTATAGCTTGCATTGTATCCAACAGAAACCCTCCGTTATAATTCCAATTTATGCCAAGGGATCGACACAAGACCCAGTAAGCTTCTGGTCTGTCAGTCACACACATTTTCCCCTAGGATCACCAAACGGCTATATAGGCTGAGCTTAAGAACCCCCTTCCCAGACCCAAACTTATAAACAAGGCCCAGCAAAAGTTTCTCAAATATCGCTCATGTTCTGCTTGCATGAAAAATTTGTGAAATCTTACAACGATGGCTGCCAACGACTACAAAAGTATTATTGTAATTTTCCTTGATAAGGCCAAAGCTTTTCACAAATCTTCTCACTTTCGACTTTTAGCCAAATTAAAGCCCTTAGGCTTTGTTCACCCCCTATATTCTTGGTTGTCTTGTTTACCTTCACGCTATCTGGTATCTGACGTGAGTGGCAGTGTCACTGCTGGAAAGGACAAGTGGTGGGGTCATCTAGGGCAATGTTCTAGAGGGAGTAGTCCTTCTGAAGTATGCGTAGAATATACTTGGCGTATTCATTCATAGAATTTCTTTTCTCTTCGCTGATGACGTGAATAAATTTGTACTGGTTAGTGAACTTTTCTGCCGAAATTGCAGTAATCTAACTTATAAATGTTTTGCCCCATCAGGGCTCCTTATCGTAGATGGTCAGATAATTGCAAGAAATTCAACAGTGCGAGATTTTTGTCTCTAATACGCCAACTGATTTAACTTCCTGGAGCATAGTTTTTCATATTTCCAAAGGCCATACGTGGATTAGAGTAATTCATAGAGCCTCCTTTTCGCGACAAGTGAACTCACTGTCTACGGCTTCTTGGTGGATCACCTTTAGATTATGGATCAATGGTTCATTCCAGCATGTAGCAGTGTGACCGAATATCCCTCGAAAACATGCAAATGTCATTCTCACATATATTATTAGGTTATTTAACAAAACTGAACTACACGCAAGGCTGCAACCTTTTGCATCTGGTTCCTATTTGGCTACTACGGCTGTAAACTAATGTACCTCCCTTCCATAAATTAAATAAACAGCAGACATATGGCTCGCTACCACAACCCAGAATACCCACGGTCTTCCGACACTCATTACGACAAAGAATTTTCTGTGGTGATAGGTCGTGAACATTCTTTCCGAAGCCATATATTATAACGATTTCGTGAAGTTGCTCACTTATATTCAATGTTTGCATGTTCCGTACAACTTACTCTTATGTGAACCAACCGTTGCTTTTCCGCGCCTAGCGCCACAGTTTGTCATATCCTGCTTTAGACCTGCTTGACTCGAGAGCCTGTCTGTCGTAAGCCGCGAACTTCGTGCTCGCTTATGAGTCTTTCCGATCACACATTCGAGGTTTATATATATTTCGGGATGCTCCCCGCTCAATAATTCAGTATCGTAGAAGTTACGAATCAATCTCATTCTGGCTTTGTGGTTCACACGAATTTGGCAACATATCGCCCATTGCGAGTTTAATCGCTCAAGATGGCCAGTTTTGAACGGTAAAACAGGTAGCATGCCCAAAAGGGGAACAAAATAATCGAAACCCGGACAGGAAACCATTATGCAAGTCATTTAGGGAGGGGGTGGTTCGGTATACTTACCTCATTAGATCATGTTGGTTATCCTAGTGCTGTCAGTGCCGGTTCATGTTTTACCGATGATGCTGATAAAGCTAGGAGATCTGATTTGTTCAGGCCGAGGACATAAGGACTGGGGCAACAGAAATAATCCGCAAGGTACCAGATTCAGGGTGCAGGGGAAGGATGTAGATGGAGCGAACTCGAGCACGGAACTAGTGGAAGCGACCCCGCCAAAAGACCAAAGCTACTTGGAACTAGAAGTCTCATGCCAACCGTCAATTAGTAAGCACCATTAAACCCAACAATAGATTTACCGATAACGAAGCTGACGGTCTTCGACGGACAACCGGAACGGTGATTCAAGTTCGTTAGGCAACTTGAAACTTTCACCGAGGGTAACGTAACCGACCCGGAGCAACGGCCGATTTACCTGACTCACTATTTTCGTGGAAGAGCCAGAGATTCTACTGATGGGTGTCCCGCCCTCGATCCGGCCCGAGGCTACGTATGGGCGAGAAAGATTTTGAAGGATTTGTTTTGCCAGTCGTTTAAAGTTGCTCGCAATCCGATAGAGCGCTTGGTGCAAGAAGCCAAGCCAACGAAGGGCGATGTCCATGCCACGGCAAACCTTGTCATTAAGAAGCAAAATAATTCGATAGCCCTTGCTCGCTAGGGCTACAGGGCTGACATGAACGAGGTTCAAAACTTTAGAGGGGATAGTTTGTTGCCTCCCGTCCGAGCTACAGGTCCCCTGGGCCGAAGAAGCAGAACGTTTTAGCCGTGGTGGCCGCGAAGTCAGTTTCTAGGACCTGACCGACCGTTTAGGTGCACAAGCGAGATTAACTGATAGCGGGCTATGTTGAACATCCAGGATAGTAACAGAACAGATAGACCTAGCACCAGTCAAGCCCAAAAAGCTGTGTGGAAGTACTCGAAACAACAGCTCTGAACAAATCTGCATGCAATTTCATCCCAGGCTGTGGTCTACTCAGGCTGCAAGGCTTGCGACGCCAATCCCCGGCTGTCATAATTTCCAAAATTCCTCAAAGAATACCATATCTGAACTTTAGGGAAAGGCTAGAACTGTGTGAGTGTGTTTTGTTTGCCTCAACACCTAAAGCCGAGCATCGGATTGCCCGTCAAGCACTAGATGTCACCACGAACAAAGCTCAGGCAGACATCATCGACAAACACACAAGGTAAAGGAAGCTACGCCAGATAGGAATACCAAGCGCAGTGTGATGTGCTCAACACAGCGGTCTATTAACAAACCAGCACATCTGGCATTAGCCGCATTTCTAGGACTTGACCGATCACTCAGTTAGACAAAGATATTATATAATCTCACTGTCCGCGGGGGTATGTGGCCACAACACGAATTTGACAACCCGAGGAGAGAATATTCTTGTCCTAGTCTTTATCTTAGGCCTCTAGGATTTAAAGGAAGATGCCCTCAGGAGCATCCCTTGTCGTGATAACGATATCATATGTAGATTCTCCACACGACTGCGTAACCACAAAAGTCGTTACAATGAAAAATTCCTTTAAAATGCACATTGGGACATTTCACCCGCTTTTTTGCGTAACCCGACCCTGGATGACGTATTCCCTTCAATCGATCCTCCAATGGCGTCGGATCTGATGTGCTCTTACTCAAAAGTTCTTCCATCCGAGATGGTCATGGTCAATGTCAGAAACACCGATCAGCAGCACAGAATTGTATTGGTAATTCGAAAAGCTGCAGCATGCTTATGAAAAAGCTAACCACCTCCCCACTTTTATCGGCTCTATCCACGTCTCACATCAGCTACCAAGCGAAAATGAGGGCACGCCGAAAATGCAAACACTGAGCTCTCTTACTCAGCTGAATAAAATGGTTCATCTTTTTGACCTTACAAAAACCCAAAAACCCTGCTCTACGACGGAAATGTCAGACTTGCTTCTACCAGAGGACATTTATGCCAGCTGGCCGCAGTTAATCGCTGAGGCACTCAATAATTTCTTCGCTTCCGCCTTCATAGTGAGCCACGGTATCCCAACCCGTGAAGCCAGCCACGTGACTGCCGATACCTTGTAGACCGTAGTATTCTAAGCCAATGGGTTCAGAAAGCTGCCAAACACCATCCGGCCTCAAGTCCTCCCTGGACTCGATAGTATCGTTCTAGCTCCGTTCCGTCTTCGCTGCCCGGATTTGTGATTAATTTCTAAATTAATTTAGCCTCTCAATGGCACAAAGTGTTTTTCTACCGCAGCGGAAAACGTCCGTTATTGTTCCTCTTCATGAAAGGGGGCCTTGCACCTCCCTGGTAACGTCCGCCTTCTAAACCATACTCCCATTATATCGAGGATAATAAACCCGCCTATAAAAGTGCCTGACCTGCCAACTTCAACTCCTCAGTCTGATCATAAAGTCGGCTGACTCTGTCTGGTGGTTAATCGTTACCTATGTTGCCATGACGAAGATATTTGACCGCGTGCCGCGCTCTCAGCTGCCATCTAAGGTCTAATCTCACGGCATAGACGATACATTTTTTCTTGGCTGTCAACTTAGCATGAGATAATAATTATAATTATAATAATAACAATAACAATAACAATAATGGTATATTTCTGGACCATGGTCAAGACGCAAGCGCAAGCGCATGATCATCGTAAACAATAAAGGTAAACAACAAAGGTCATCTCTCATCACTCCAGCCAGTTACAACTCATGTTGTACTAGGCGGTGCGTTAGGTCTATTTTCACTTCCTCCTTAATTCGATCGCCTACCCAAGGTTATACACCATGGCACTGCGTTTCTATTTGCTGACGACTTAATAATTTTCTACTATCTGAACAACATACCTAGACCCTTATCCTCACCAACATTGTTGACTACCTGGAAGCCCTAGATATTCTGTAGCATACCTGAAAAAAGAGTTTCTTTGGTGCTACATATGCAATTCTCACGTGTGAAAGCCACTCCTCCCAAATCTTTTTCCTAGAAGGGATGGTAGTTTTTCCCTACTTTTCTGGTAGAATGTCTGGTCCTTCGGTATTCATGCACATTTATCTTACCAAGACAATCCGCTTACCAGGTTCCTGAGACCGACAGAAAGATTGCTCTTATCTGCAGAACGTTTAGAATGTCCTAAAACCAGCTTCTGTTCTTTGTATCCCATTCCAGTAAGGCCCTCTGGTGTACATTGACATGAGCAAATCCGACAGAAGTGCCGTCAGAAGAGTTCAGAAATCCTTCAGCAAGCAAATATCCGGCTTATCTCCCATGAATTAAGAGAGGGAAACGAGCTACTAAAACGTGAACCCCTGTGGCCACGTTGTACATAACTCAACCTTAACCTTCGGTTCAGCCTCCTATCGTCTGGAGAACATACACCCAGTGCTAATCTGCTTTTGACCAAGACACACCATACCTCCGGTTGACAGGTTTCATGCTATTGAAGTTACACGCTCCAGGGAAGAATCAAGAGTGAGGTCCTTCGCCACTGTCTTTTCCTAGGTATGAAACAGACTCCTCGAAGACAATCGGGGATTCAAAACTTTTCAAACAAAAATTATGATCACTACCAAAGTACTAAAACCAACCCGTGAAAGCACCAGGTTGGAGCAAGCTTGTGAGGGTGAACTAGATTTCTGATTAGGCAAAGAAAGCATGACCCGGGCAGCATCTTCTGATCCGCGGACACCATCTACCCTACATGTCCTCTCCAAATCCACCATATTCGTATCCCACGTAATGACTTACTTCGCTGACACTACCCTTGATAGATTCTCGCTTATGCCTGTGCCCTAACAAAGCCCTTCTCAGTTCCACATACTAAATTGTTTTTAGTCGGTCCAAAATAGCCCCATCCTCCTTCTTTTACTTCTTCCTTGCATTTCAGCCAAGAATCCCATTCTGGTGACTACCATTTATTTCAAGATCACCTTTATCGTACTTCGTGGGCTTCGTCAGTATTTTCGTAATCATTCCAGCTTCCAATAGCTGGCACCCATCTTTCTTTCCAAAATATTTCTAGTGCCTAACATGCCAGAAATTTCTTCCTATCAGTGACCGTTAATCCTAAGCTGATAGCACCCCAGACTGAGTTCCCTATCCTTATTTTACCAGACCCCCACTGACGCGTATCTGCTCTTTGATATCTTGGAACTGCACGAAGATAATACCGGTAAAAGGCCTGGCTCACACCTCTGGCTAAGAAACCGATGCCCACCAGTCATTTCATTGCTTTTCCATGGGCCTCGCTCTAAAGGTCCCCTTGGAAACTGATCGCAAGTACCCGGAATACTCGATCTCTGGGGCTACATGATCACGGCCATATCACTCGTTCAAAGACCGCCGGTGCAGGGCGCGGCCACATCCACCACTTTGACCAGAGCACGTTGGAGTGTAGAAAGTCATCCGCGATGCGCTCGAGAGGTTCGGTTGGTTTATCGCGCCTCCCGTCATCAAAAGGGCTTTTATGTTGAGCTTCTAGCAGGCGGTCGGCCACACCCAATAGCAGATCAATAAATACTTCTTATATACTAGAAACGCTGCAAATATGCTGCTATCTTCGCCAGTTATCACCGGTTATACGTCGTGCTCGCTCCCAAATCGCCATCATAACGTATCCGGTTTTCACGCCCGGCAGAATTTAATTTCCTCTGGGCAGGATCACTGCACAGTGAAAAACCGATCAAAGTTCCTGGTCCTCAGTTCATGGTTCACTTTTTCGAGGCTTCGTGCCAAACAACTCACTAGCGCCATTCTCAAACTGAAAAATTCCCCGAGATAAAGCCCGCCACTTTCTATTTCTTTTACTGTTATATGAAATACTTGTTGCTGCCATTCACTTCCGTTCCACAATCCTCAAGCACTACACTTCACGGTGAAATATCTTTCTCCAGAATGCCTCAACAGTCGATGATTTTGTTGTTTTTGGTCTCTTTATCAGTTCCACTGTTCACCAACTTAGGGCTATGATATTGAAAACTCATCATCTCGCAAAGCGTCATCTCCTTCCAATATGTGCATATAAGGGAGGCTCTCGCACCGAAACGTTTTCACTCGTCAAAATCACGTGATCCATCTTGAGAAAGAAAATCGATGAATGGACTTTTACCTGAAATTTAACCTATCAGCAATTTTGCAGGCTGTCCCCGCCACTACCATACCTAGGCATCACACAATGATTTCTCACCCACTTTTCACTTCCATGTTGATGCATTGCATTCCGCTTCTGTGAAAGTAAACCAACTGCTCGAAGTGGGCCTGTCTCTGTCGGGCCGCTTCCTATATCGTCACTCTTATAGTCTCCCTTTAGAAAAGAGCACCCACAAAAGTAATTTGGGTTACTGAAATAAGCTAACGGAGTATATCACGCACTTCAAACAACTGCACAGACTGCTCGGAAGCTTTTCAGAAACCTTCCAGAAGATAAGTCTCAGGCTAATGAGAAACCGGTCGAAAACCGATCAAAGCAAGGGCAAAAGTCGATTCAAAACCGGCCAAAAGCCGGCCAAAAACGTGTCAGATTCGGAGTGGTTTATGGCCGGCTTCCGAGAGGTTCTCACGAATCGCTTGAAATAGGTGATCCGCTTCTTTAATTACCCTAAAACACCCAAATTACGTATTACGATGCTCTTTTCTACCTCCCACTTTATGGTTTTCCGACTAAGTGTCCTTATCCCACCCATTTCAAAGAAACAAAGTAGAGCGATCTATGCTGAGGATTTTAGGACATTCCAATGAACTACACTAACATCATCACTAATATAGTCCCTCTTCAGATGTGCTATTCGCTTGGCACGTAAACAACTCAGCCGATATTCGGTCGCCAAATGGTGCAACTGTAATCTTCAAATGGATTTCTTGTTCTGTGTCCGCAATTACAATCCTTTTCATCGTCTGATTTCGAATCTTGGCTCTTGTCGTACACAGCAATGCTCCATTGCTTGTTTGCGTCCGCCTTGGAAATTTTTCTTTCAGGGTATACCAAATACCCTTTAATCCTGCCTCGCTCTCTAGTCGCACGGTCTTCATTCATTAGACTTGTGTATATTTTTGCTATTTTCAATCAGCCGCACCTGGATTCGAACGGCTCGGCCACCCGACTTCAAGTTGAAATTTGCCCAGTGCCACCATAAGGAGTGACCAGATAACTTTCTATTTCACTTTGCTGCATGCACGTACTTCTACAACTCTTTTTATTCTTAGACTCCTGCCTCAAGTTGTACCGTGTGATCTTGCGTCGCAGCACGCTTTTGGTCGTCTTAATTAAACTGTTCTTATAATTATCACCCCCAAGATCATAAAGATCAATGGAAAGTGGACCACAACCCATCTCCAAGCAAACATACTTCTGAATTGCAGTCGAAGTGGTTTCCCAAAAATCAGTTCGTGCTTGATCCGCAAGGCTGACCGATGAAGTCAGCAGCGAAGTTGGCTGGCAGCGGAAAAGTAACGATCATTTTGATACTTAAAATAGAAAATTGTTTTGACTCGGTTTCTCGTTCTCTTTTTATTTCAAAAGTGAAATTGTGTGGTACCACTGACCCACTGCTAAGCCGTTTGAAGTTATATCCCTTCAACCGCCACCCGGAGATCCATATGGACGAGGCTATCTCCGAATCAAAGACTGATGCCGATGGAGACATCCGTGGTAGCACCTTGGATCCCTTCCCTTACATGACGTGTCAGTAATTTAAAGTTGTTTGTCGCGGGGTCTGTACCAGTTGGCGGAGGATATCATAATGTTATGTACATTTTATCCTGATCAAATTGATTTCGGTACGCGTATCATCTACCGGGCTACAAAATCCATCGAGTCTTGGTGCAGATATACTTTGATGAATTTCACCTCAGAGAAAATGAACATCTTACCATGAATGTGCATTATAATCTGGGTGCTCTACACACGGACGGACAGTCAGTTCCCTACACGCCAATAGCGCGGGGCTCAGTATCGCAGTATTCCCTCTATTTTACACTGTTAAGGCACACAATCAGCCAGGTTGTAGTGGCCAGGAGGCTAATCGGCCCAATTCATCGAAAGTTCCACCTGACAGAAGGTTACACTGCAAACTTTAAAACTCAATTCAGACCCATGCTAGAGTGCTGTTCTGTGATATACACAGATATGCGTCAGTGCGATGGAGCAGCCAATAAGATTGTTCAAGGATCGCTGGAAACAGAACTGCTTGGTTACTGAACTAAGTTCACCGCACTCTGCTGAATGTAGAGCACTTTGGCTGGAAAATCTTAGGTTGAACATGAACTTTCACGACCTGACAAGAAGTAGAATTCTGTGATCAGCACCGCTGTCGAGAAACTCAGGGGACTTGCATTGATTTTTACGGTTTATAAATAATACGGTAGTCGTTCCTCTTGCAAAAGAGACCTCAAGATCCAGCCTCCACTATGTAAAGTGCCCCGCTCTTTGGGACGAACCACAAGATCCGGCGCTTCAGGCCCACCTAAGTAACTGCATTAAGGTACAAAACCTTATTCGATCTGTTGCCCCATACCTAATTGAAACTGGGACCTTTGAAGTTGATTTGTGATTTTAAATAACCTATGGATGGCTTAACTCATAACTGAAACTCCGGTTTATTGCTCAGCTAGAAAGTTACCAAACAGTTGGAAGTCTGAGTTTGACTCGTACTGTTATGCCGGAGGCTCGTGGTTTTGGAATAGCCCCCAACCGTCAACCTGTCCTTCATGCGATGGGTTATTTGCCTAGACGATATTCACCGGCAACTGCTCACAAAGTTGCTTATGACCTGCAGTCGAATGTCTGCCGGTTCGGTCCTCTCTTTCTGTTTTTGAGTTTTGATAATATAAATAGTTGTGTTGATGGGAATGGTAATGATTTCTGTCCGTAAATGGCCAGGTGCACGAAATAAGCATGACTGAAGTTTAAGGGCCGTGCTTGTATACACAATCAACCGAAACTCTGTCATGTATGTACAAAGTTGCTTTAAATGAGAGGCCAAATTATATTTGCCATTGGTTGAGACAAATTAATAATGATTTAATCGGCAAAATTCAGAGTCTAGGTCATCGTTGGAAGATGAACTGGGTGGAGGCCTTCAAGCCGGGATGTCGAAAAATGCGAAGAATTTGCGTCCGATATGCTGAAAGAGATAGGATAATAATACGGATTCAGAAAATTACGGTCCTGGAGTGAGTTCACAATAACTGCTTTCAAGTGATCCCGATTCCAAAGCTGGTAAGAAAAAAATATTCCATAGGGCGAATTTCCTGTTTCCGCTGGCAGGATTACCAATTTTTATTCTGCTGAAAGTGCACTGAAATTACCATTGCGAAAACTCATGTGGGACCTTTTGGAAGGATTGAAAAATCCATCCGTATTCTGCGCAGCGGGACTATCGATGAAAACTACAACATGGGTACGTAATGGTCATTTTGGAAGGTGCCAATGAATAACATCTGATAACGCGTCGCGAAAAATGCGTGTCAGATTTTGTCAGCAGAACCTCAATGGAAGAAATGTTTATTTTCCTGGTTTTTCACGGCATTTTCACCATCAAATCGCATTCAAGGTTGAATGCCCATAGGGTACCGAAGATACAACCCCGGGGTAGTTTGGGATGTTGGCTTGGAGGATAAAGCAGGTGGTCCTTCTGTGAAGTCTCTCTGTATTTCATCGGTTTTCGCGGTAATGTAATTCCAGATGCCAGTAATGTAGTGAATGCCGATCAAGCAGGATAGCGATATCTCTGCGTCATATTGAGGGGCCATACAACTCGAAAATTCCTTCGTTAGTCAATTTTTATGAAAAGCCAAATGACAAAACTAATCTGAGGAAAAAGTGAAGAGAAAGCGACAGTCTGGAAGGGTTCCAGCGGCGGATAATAGGTTAACGGTATAAAGTTCATTAGAAAACCAGACCGATTTCATAAGCCGTATCTTTCGTGATGTAAAGATGGATAATATGGATTACCTTTCGCACTGCAAAGTATTTCTTAACCTTCTCAAATGCGGAAGGTTGGTTGAGTGAAGGCACGCCTAGTGGCATTTTTCTAAGGTGATGATTACTTTATTACGAAGAATTTGGACCGCAGACTAGTTTCAGAAACTGGGACAGCCATTGCGAAGCAGCCCTGTCGTACCAGGTACCAAAAGTCTATGGGCATTCTGGATTGTGGTGATGAGCGATAAGTCTGATGTCCAACGAGTTTAGTCCATTGGGTTTGCAAAGCCTGGATGTGGTTCAGTTAGTGACACCAATATCCCTCTAGTTGACCTAATCAAGCATTCCCACACTGCACTGCGGTTACGAACCTGCGGAGAGTCGAAGAGCCATCGGGTGCCATATACTATGGTCCGGTTCTGCAGCTCATCTCTGTTAACACTTTGGAGCCAACGCTGCAATTCTCTTTGAGCGCCCACATATTTCAACCCATTGTCTAAATGAATGTCCCTTGGTGCGCCTAGTCTGTTGGTAAGGCTATGCCAGGCCCGGGGGAAAAAGCCAGTGTTCATTGGATAAGCAACTTCCAAATGCACTGCTTAGGATCTCATGCTCGCCAAGATGCATTCGTACCTCTTTTCCATCCTTCTCCAGCACTTGACCCATAACGGTCCGAGATAATCAGGTCCGGTTTCAACAAGTGGCCACCACCCCGGGGCCACTGTGCACCCCGGAAGCGGAGCCCTATACTGACTGCCTGCGAAGTCCGTGCGCCCTCTACTTAGGTACAACGTCGGGTTACACGCTTCACGCTTGCCCTTCCTCTCAGTATTCAAAGCACCTCCGAATAGCACTCCTCCCGTGACTTTCTCCGGCTTCCCCTCCACGGCATGTCTATCATGAGTTTCCAAACAGGTAATGGTATGGGACTCCTTGCGTCAAAACTGGGGTGAGAGTTTGTCAGCCTACCATTTACTCCTAGTTGACCACTGACCAGTTTTGGGTTCATGGGCTTCAAGTTGCTCTTTGAGAAAAATGTCTTTTCGTCGCTTGATCTCGTCCCTCCAGGTTTTTCGAACCCTTGGGGGAAGGCCTCGAATGGCATCATTCTGAACAGATCATTCTCTGCCAATTGTAGCTCACTGGAGGTTGTTAAACACACACATGAAAGGTCGAACGAATAAATGCCTTTCATGATGAACAAATATCTCTTCAACTTGGTCATCCGTATCATTGATTGGAACATTTATATCTGATAGGAAAATCTAACCAACTGGGCCAAGATGGAAGTCGGTTTGGCTGCTGCCACCGTCAGTGCTGTGCCTCTGACCTCCATTTCCGATTCAAGAGGTGGTTTCGTAAACGGACCAGTCCTGATCAGTCATGTACAGGAATTTAGGCCCTCCCGTCGGTGTGTCTAACAGCCAAAAATTGGTCTCACCCCAGGAAAAGGATACTGCTGGGATATCGACGTACTTAACTTGCCGCCAATGACTTACAGTGGTTTCGTCGTGCATGAGAGTGAGCCGGTGAGCGATGAAAGCTTCTAAACGGCTCCTGACGTTAGTAATGTATAACAGCAGGGCTGTCGAAGCCCTCCAAAATAAGGCCGACCATTCACCGGATTTATAGCACCCCTTTATCGACTGCACAACCCTAACAGCCAATACGGCAGCACTAAGTTCGAGGCCCGGGTTCGAGGCCGATTTTAGAGAGGTAAGGCGAGCATTAGCACAGGGGATCTTCGTGATGTGGCGTTTATCGCCCAGGCACCACCTTCCATACACTACAGCCAGTTTTCCATCTCAGGAATCGTCAGAATAGGCATCCAGCTGTTCCTCCTGGATCTAGGATCAGAAGGTAAGCACCTGGGAATCCGCTTGTCCCCTAATGTCTTCATACTGACCGGGAACTCTCCCATTGTAGCCTGTCCTTTTTGTCAGGTGACTGGCCCCGGTCGACTTTCTTCCGACAGAGCCACTGCAGTAAACTCTTTCCGGGCGGCAACCAGGGGGACACAAATTCCAATTGGTTGAACAGGCTGGGGATGACTGACTATTTACCACAGCTAGTAACTGGCCGGTCCGGGAAGTTCATTACAAAGACGAATTTGTTATTATCCGCTTTCCACTGTTTTCCTGCTTTCCTTTGGGAGCGGGACCCATTCAGATATCGAACCTTTTCTACCTTCTAATTATGTAAGATGGCTTCGAGGAACTCCAGCGAGCTCGATATCCACTTCGTACTGTGGGCCCCCGCCCTTCTCTAGCAAATCTGTTGGGCACCCAATCTGTGTTAAAGCCCTATCAACGTCATTAAACGGTCCAAGGCAGTCGTTGATGTGGATATTCCTGCTGACACTATCCACTACTGACCGGCGGGCCGAAGCTTTGCTCTTGTTTGCGGTTTCTCGTAGGATGTAGTTGACACAAAAGGGTAAAAAAATCACTCCAGGGGGGTGAATTGTCTTTCTGCAACCTGTCATTAATTTCTTCAAGTTTTCCCCGTATCACCATGGGGAAGGCAAAGCATCTCTTTCCTCTACTGGTATTTTTACCTAAAGGAATTTCTCTCTGATATAGGCCGACAGAGCAGCTTTGCCTAGCCTAAACTTACTCAAGACCTCAATCAGCGGTGTCGTCCAATCTGGCTGTTGTAGAAAGCGATCACTTGACAGCTTCTCTTTAAACTTGGATTCGGAACCGAAATTCACCCTCGGTTTTTCTGGCCTCTTTGGGTGGAAAACCGGTTGAAGGAACAGGTAGCATATCCCTTCTCGGTCGATGGTAGTTTCCGCAACACCTTCAAATTTATCAAGCAGTCATTTTCGCATCACTACCTCCGAGTACCGTTCCCGGAGATCCCCATATCGACATAAACTTTCCTTCAAGCGTAGCCCCCCGTGGACAGCGTGCGTCCCGTTGTCATCCAGAGGGGCTGCATGTGCACGGCACGGGAGGGGTACCTCAAACTGGTTTCCTTGGCCTTTGGTCCCTTGTCACACTACCTGCGGCGCGAAATGGTCCTCCCTGGCGATGGTGGTAATCAGTCGTCCTCAAGGTCATGAAATTTACTCTGGCAGATGCCGCAGCTGCAGCTTTGGGCTCCGTATCCGCTGATACACATTTTTTAGAGCCACGCCCCCCGGTTGGGCCCTGTAGTACCCATCCTGGTGTCATACGTGCGGCGTAGGGGTCCTAACAATTGCTTACTCGCTGGTCTAACACCTAGTATGCTTCAGGCACTTGACAACCGATATAATGGTCCATTTATTTGCCCTCCTTATCTACGATGCACATGTCCTGTAAATGGGTCATCCAGATAGAGTTGCGTATACCGACCTTGATGCCCGTATCAGGAGATCAGCCAATGTGAAGGCCTCTGTCGACCCGATTTGTTCACTGGGGCACAGGCGGACGAGTTGCAATCCCAACCCATCTGAAGTTATTACTTGGGTTCCGCCAACCGTACCCACCGACAACGAATTCGGAGTTTTCTCAAGTTGGTGTCAATCGGCTAACCGCCACAAACGTGGTGTCCGATCAACTGCAGACAAGTGCAGAGGATCCGGCTACCCCTTCGATGGTCATCGTCACCACGGCGGCTAATACCAGATGTGCTGGTTTGTTAATAGACCGCTGTGTTGAGCACATCACACTGCGCTTGGTATTCCTATCTGGCGTAGCTTCCTTTACCTTGTGTGTTTGTCGATGATGTCTGCCTGAGCTTTGTTCGTGGTGACATCTAGTGCTTGACGGGCAATCCGATGCTCGGCTTTAGGTGTTGAGGCAAACAAAACACACTCACACAGTTCTAGCCTTTCCCTAAAGTTCAGATATGGTATTCTTTGAGGAATTTTGGAAATTATGACAGCCGGGGATTGGCGTCGCAAGCCTTGCAGCCTGAGTAGACCACAGCCTGGGATGAAATTGCATGCAGATTTGTTCAGAGCTGTTGTTTCGAGTACTTCCACACAGCTTTTTGGGCTTGACTGGTGCTAGGTCTATCTGTTCTGTTACTATCCTGGATGTTCAACATAGCCCGCTATCAGTTAATCTCGCTTGTGCACCTAAACGGTCGGTCAGGTCCTAGAAACTGACTTCGCGGCCACCACGGCTAAAACGTTCTGCTTCTTCGGCCCAGGGGACCTGTAGCTCGGACGGGAGGCAACAAACTATCCCCTCTAAAGTTTTGAACCTCGTTCATGTCAGCCCTGTAGCCCTAGCGAGCAAGGGCTATCGAATTATTTTGCTTCTTAATGACAAGGTTTGCCGTGGCATGGACATCGCCCTTCGTTGGCTTGGCTTCTTGCACCAAGCGCTCTATCGGATTGCGAGCAACTTTAAACGACTGGCAAAACAAATCCTTCAAAATCTTTCTCGCCCATACGTAGCCTCGGGCCGGATCGAGGGCGGGACACCCATCAGTAGCATCTCTGGCTCTTCCACGAAAATAGTGAGTCAGGTAAATCGGCCGTTGCTCCGGGTCGGTTACGTTACCCTCGGTGAAAGTTTCAAGTTGCCTAACAAACTTGAATCACCGTTCCGGTTGTCCGTCGAAGACCGTCAGCTTCGTTATCGGTAAATCGATTGTTGGGTTTAATGGTGCTCACTAATTGACGGTTGGTCTGAGACTTTCCATTTCCATTGGCCGTTGTGTTATGAAGTACCGTCGTCTACCACGTTACCTTATGATTCCTCGACTCTTTTATTTATTTCCGGCTCCCACCCCGGCAGCTTTCTTGTCCAGCAGCAATTTGCTTTTCTTTATCATCACGCTCCAAAACCTTTTATCCAGTACTCCCACCCTCCAATAGCTACCCACTGCCCTCAATTTCGTTGTCTTACATTTCCCGTCGTGACGGCTAGACTCAGTCTCCGTGATTCCTAAACCTTCCACTGACTCCGACCGGTATCCTCTTTCCGTGTGTGCCATAACATCTCCTAATAGCTCATCAAGCTCGATCAAACCAGAAAGGCCCCTTGTAGTCTTAGGCTAGGTTAGGCGTTGTACGAGACTGATACATATATGCAGGCTTGAGCTTCACAACTCTCTTTGTTCTACTCCGTGTATCTGCTCAGCCGCACTCTGTGTTTTCCAACCCCTTTCTAACGAAACTGTTGATATCAACGGCACCTACACCATAGCTATGTAGGGACACGGGGAAAACAGATCACCCCTAGCAGTTGCGAAAAAAGTGGCAAATGCATGGAAAGTTACGGTTGGGCGGAGAGGCTATGGAAAGTCCCGATATGGGCTCACCCACCTCTTTGTTATGGAACAAAACATATCAGAAAAGATGAAATGGAGAAAAGGGACAGTGGGACCAATTCGATCTCCAGATACCATTATTATCGGACTGTGAAGGAACTGGGCATCACTTAACCATGTGTATGCCTCCAATTAGCTCAGACCTGACACTACTGAAGGGGAAAGCCTACTCCGCTCTCTTCCACTTGACATACATTTGGTTCTTGCGCACGAGGCTGCCTGAGGTGATAGCGAACTGGACTCCCTTTATATGCTTATCCACCTCCCGCTCTGTTTCAGCCATCCCGTGCTCTCCCATGTTCACCTTCCATCTATGTTTGCGTCGGTTGCAAAACCATCGTGGTTTCGGCTCTTACCTCTCTGTTCTGGACAACATATCGATACATCAGACTACAAAACAGTCTCATTGTAGCACTAAATATATATATATATATGTAAATATGAATGTATATGTAAACTTACATATAAAAACATAGGAAAAACCACCAGTATTTTTCGCTCACGCTAATCCATCTTTACTCCTTTTCGCAAGAAAGAGTCTTTTCATACGCCCTAGCATCCAACCCACTGTCAAGTTTATGGCCCAGCCTAAAAGCAACCTTCTGTATATGAAGACTCAGGGCCAACCTGCAGCGTTAGACTTGCAGATACCACACGAAAGGATGTGTCACGCATCCTCTGGACCAACTACAGAAACTTGCCGTTAAGGTTTACAGCTTTTTCCAGCTGCTGTCTCGGAACTCGTAAATGCTTTACCGTAGGACTAGTCACATATCCTCTAGACCCATTACGAAGACTTGCCATCTACGTTCTCACTATCTCCCAACTGCTTCCTCACGTAGCCCCCAGAAACCATTGCCCCTGTAACAGCCGGTCGTGGAAAACCCCCCTTTAACCCTCGCGATTCAGTGTTTTTCTTAACATCACGCACTTGCCTACACTATTGACTTGTCTTTACGAACTGGTTGTTTTTATGGACCAATTGTTGTTTGTTCGCGCCCAGAGCGCTACTTTGGCACATCCTTGTTCAGGACCTGCGTGACGCACGTGCTGTTTGCTCACACGCTGCTATTCGGTTTCTCGTTGTTGAGTCCTTTTGATCGTATTATTGAGGTTTGTATATTTTGGTTTCATTGTTCATGTAATAATCTATATCGTAGAATACCACGGATAATCGTCTTTTGATTTCGGGATCCGTTGCGAATTTGGCTACTCATTGCCCAAACTTTCGTTACAGCCCCGATGCAACCCACGGCTTTATCAAACTCGAAAGGTAAGATTTACCGCTGCACTGCCGAATTGGCAATCAATAACCAACTGCTTTTTTAAATGAACTTGAGTATGCATCACCGGCCAATTTCTTGCATCACCGTGTGAACTTTCTATTTTCTGCTTCCTAAGACAATGTCCGTCTTAGATCCGGCAAGTTCCCTATTACTGCTCCAGCCGACTCGAAAGTGAACCAAGCTTACCGTATATTCCGTTGTTCATTTGCCTCACATTAACTCTCCCTAGCCTCATTCCTCTGAAGCTGTAGTATGCATCTCCCTTTTTAAAATTTGTGCATTTTCCATCTCGAGTGATACTGCAAGTTCTGATCATGCTTTCTTGGGTGCCTGTCGAAAGCAGCCGAGAAATATACCATTATTATGATTATTCTAAAATAACAATAACAAGAGACCGTCGGCTGACGAATACCCCTGCAAGAACTTCAGTATTAAACTGAAACGGGGCGGGCTTATGCTTCTGAGATGTTTTGTGAAGTCCAGCACAGCAGGGGTGTTGCAAATCCAAGTTGCAGGTCTTTAAGATAAGACGCTTGGCAGTTGAGAGAGGTAATCTGTCTGGAATATTGAATGTTATTGCATTGTTGGCTTTTTGATGAGTAGGACATTGCAGAGGCAAAGGTGTCGATTAACTTCGTGGTAAAGATTAAGTTTGCTTCAATGTAATGTACAGAAGGGTCGATCGGGAAAGCTAATAGGCTTAAATGACTGATAATTTGACTAAGAGCATCAAGCCGGGAAGTAAAACTACTGATGGCTTTCCTATATCGGCATTTGCTTTGGAAGCATCTCTTGTTGTATCCGCGAGGGTTTTTGAACAAGTATTAGGCTTCCTTTGGAAGCATGAAGCCTTAGGAATGCCATTGAAGGCTCCGTTTTTGCGCCGGTGGGTAGGGGTGTACACGAGGCCAAGTTAATGGATTGGTTGATGGTAAATCGGACGCACGACGGCAAGAAGCAAACGCTTGCCGGTAAGGTAACAACCGAGAGGTAAAGAAAGAACAACCGAAATAAGGTCAAGGCCACCACCGCGTGGAATTCAGGTTGCTTTGTTTTCATTTTTTTGCTTATACCACTGTTTAGACTTGTAGCTGAGTACACCCTGGTGTATACCACCTAATAACCTGAAACCGTGACCTAGTTGTGTAAACAACTGCTGCACACCACCGTGCAGACGCTGGTACTTATCGCGAGTTAGAGTTATGGACTATATTGACTGTTCACTGCTCCAGTTCCATTCAATTACATTCTACATGGCTTGTCTAGCAAATCTCCCCTGATTCTCGCCACAGTAAGATCTATCTAGCATCTTTACATCCCACCGCTATAACCCAACTCCTACCTTATTTTCGCTGCGCATCCACCGGTGCACCTTCTGGACTTTCTGTCCCACTGTGCCTTCATTCATTTTTTTATGCCATAAGAGCGCACTTTCGTTCCACCCGGTCCACCGACCCCATACTTACAATATACTCTCCCGTAAAACCTGCTGTTGTGATCCAAGCAACGGCTAAGTACCTACCGTATCCTGTGGGGTTCAACCTGTGCACACCACACAGAAAAAGTTCTTCTATCTCACTATTCCTCATCGTCCGAAGTCTCCTAACCCCAATTGTATATATAGTGGGTCATACAGCTCACTGCCCATAACACATTGCCACATAGGTCTCATCTAGACCTTTGCGCACATAGCACCCAGTCACACTACTGGTCTGCTCAGAACTTTAGCTTGTCTCTGTCCAGCTGACCGATTTCCTGCTACCTTTTTACCTCCGTCATATATTCCTACTTATCATGCCATCCCGGTCCCCAACCAGTACTCGGAAAATCCGTATCGCTAAAGCTGGCAAATCCAAACACACCTAACCCCTCCCAAAACCGGACCGTGCTCTGTCACCCTCGTTAACGTCGACGGTGAAGCTTATAACAGTCCCAATGTCATTAAGCAGAGTTTCGTCGAACTTAGTAACAAGATCGAGCTGACTGGTGAAATCCTTTCAAAGGTTTCACCCCTGGCTGCTCTCCTTGACCCTGTAGCCGCTACATGGCCCAAGAACTTGGTTTCGGTGGGACACCTCCTCGACTCCGTGTCTACTGAAATATACCACCGCATTGCTAGCGGTGGTTTTTAACGTTCCAGACGGCTCAAATAAGATCTTGAAGATGCCTTTCTGTTTCTCTAGAGCTGCTAATCTGTACCTCAAGAGAGGGTTCCTGCACCTGGCCCTCGCCTCCCGCAGCACCTAACACTGCCGCGCATGAGAATTTCCGACAGGCTGAACATTGCACAGTGCCTCATATAAATTTTCTGCCAGTCATGACCTTGAGTTAATCGCTAAATTACCAGAAGCTTGGAGAGTGAACTATTGACAGGCCTAAGCCATAGCTGATACCGTATGTAAAGGGCTATAAGCCGAAAAGTCCCAGGGCACCGGGAAGGCAAAATAATTACTCATTCAAGAAGATTTACGGTTTTTAGTAGAACTGGAAACGAACGAATTTTCGCCGATAGAACCGGCAAACTTAGTCTCATCTAGGGAATCAACAACAACCAGACCATTCGCAAGAACCTGCCGAGTTATTTTCTGTCGTTGCACAAAGTCTCTTTTTCTCTTTTGAACGTCTCCAATCAGTCTACTTGTAAAGGTTCCGCTTAAGCACTGTACACCACAAAAGCAAGTCCAGCAAACCGTAGCCAATTCACACTAACATCAAAATAACAAAATATTGAGTAACAGTTCCCACGATAATAACCTAAAAATCACAAAAAGTAAAAATACATACAATTCTCAAGTATTCGATCAAACAGACTTTACAATGGAACTCAAAGATTCAATGGTCGTGGTCCAGGCAAAACAGTCAGAAACGGTTCGGGGTCAAGTTCAAATGTTCCACACAAATAGACAGACGTGCAAAAGTACTGTGCAAGGACGAGCTTAGCAAAGCAACGCCGAATGTGGTCCGATTCGTGAAGCTTATAGAGTACTTGGAAGAATTTATAGTATAATTTTACACAATCGTAGAGCATTCGGAGCGCCTGCTAGATGCCTCGGCTACCTGAAAACCTGCTTCGCTTTCTGTGTGGGTGTCAGGTGGTTTTTCAGCGTGCCTCCTTTTTCTAGGAGCAGTATCACTGTCGCGTGATTTATGCTATGGACTCAAGTTGCACAGAAGCTTTACAACTCGTGAGGGGTAAATTTGTCGGAATATGAGATCTGAGAATACCGCTTAAGATACGGTTTTTGACACTCTACTCTCGATCGGAATATACGGCATGGATGAGTTAAAATCCGGGTAGAACACTTCTGCTTTTGGACCAAGAAACATTTACGTGTGAGAGTATGGGGCTAACTAAAGAAATATTCCGTCATAGGAGTCATTTGCAAATTGACCGTTTTCATACCTTCCTTGAAAGTGATTAAATTATGGTGAAAACGATTCATGTATCTGCAGATCTTAAGGTGATGAAAGACTTCACATGGTTAAACCTTGGAAAGAGTGCTTGGAATTCTGAAACTGGAATCAATGAGCTGGTCACAAATGGAGTAAGCAACCCGATGAGGTTTTAAATGAGAGAGGTGGGGTAGGGTCATTTATGGAGGACTCGGTCTACAGGCTGCCACCACGCAAGGGGTCTGGCAGAATTACTGGGCCCCCTGGCTCTTGCGCACTCTATTCTTGGGCCTCCCGAAGCAGGGTAGGATGGTGGCTGCAATGAGGGACTCATTCGTTATTGAGGGAGGGGAGGGGTAGAATTTGAACTCGACACCCTAGCATCCGGAAGCTTTTCCGTCACTTTGGTCTTTCTATTTCACAGAGCGGACGATCATGCTTATTTTTTAAGGAATGTCATCCATTTTTCCTCCGCCCGCCGTTACTTAATCGTGACTCGTGAGGGCCGGCACTGCTGGAATAAGTTGCTTCTCCCGTTGCAACAGCACAACCGCGGACTGGGTGCCATTGTTCCTCCGGTGGTGTGGCGGCCTTAGGCTACGTAAAGAAGTTTAGGAGCAAACTCGCAAAACTTTTCAACATTGGGGGATTGGATACCTGAAAGCCCGCTCCTGAGGGGGACAAAATCCGACAAATTTCAGTTTATACGTGAGCCGGCGGTTGTCAGTACAACTTGTGTTGATACATTGAGAAAATCCAAAGGCCGTTGATAGTTGGTGACTAGGTATCAAAGGCCCTACACTGACAAATCACAGGAATAACTGTGGCTGTGGATGAACAAGTGATCGGTATTCAGTAGAAGCTACCTAAAGTCTAAAGATTGGGAGGAAACAGTTAAGCGATGCGTGTCCGGTGAGTTGATCAAGTGGGACCACTAGATGAACGGTAAGGAGTATGATATTTGGAAATTTGTGGCTGAGAGACGGGGGCTGTGACAAAATCGGAAGTAGTGTTGATAATGTTCTAGGATCGGCATTCGTGCGACCGGTAGTATTTCGTGTACTCAGGGACGAGAACTGAGATATTGGCCCCAGTCATAAAAACACCGTCAAAATATGGGAGTGGTAAAGTGGTAAGTTTGTGCCCAGGCAGGGACGACATTAAAGGCTGGTTAGGCAAAACCTAATGGTTAGCAATGTTTCAGGTCAGTACCCAACACGATCCTCGTAGACCATGACACTATTCGTATAAGAATTTGAAAGAGGGGTAAATTTTTATCTCTTCGGAGTGGTTTTCGTTCCAAGTTAAATAGGTTTAGGGGACCAATGAAACGAACTTCTGTTGGCAGATAATCTCACAAAGTTGCGTGTCTAAGAACGAGGCAGTTTTGCTTTGAGCATATCTCAGAGTCAGAGATCGTCATTATATATATATATATATATATATATATATATATATATATATGTCAGTAAATTGTAAAGGTACAAAACATCTACAAGCCCCAAAATACGTGGCCAAAACGGTTGCTGAACAGGAGCCACGGTTTAACAAATTTTAATATAAAGAGCGGCCACCACGAATATATTTTGAGATCAAGTCCAATAGAGACACAGCCAAGAGGAAGCACGATATAAACCAGTGTTCGAAACGTGCTAAACGATATACGCGGATACATAAACGGCATCCAACCGAGGATTCAATTTGTTGGGAAGATACTCATGGAATAAATGTTCCGCGATGTTTTTCTACGTGGGAGAGACTGCGTGATACTCCGGGGTCGCGCACATTTGGAGAGTGCGGGAGTGGGTCGTCGTTGGTCTTGAGCTTACCGTAGGAAGCGTCCTAGCTTATCTTGAAATAATCGCCTCTATTTGCTGAGAATTTCATTCCCTTTGGTCACACGGGAATGGTAGGAAGCTTATACCAAGTATGACATTGTTCAGAGCTGCAGGTGAATTTCTTCTATTGACTTCGTAAACTTCCTACAGTTCATCGGCAAATAAGTTTTTGTCATGAGTAACGACATTGGAGATGTCATTTATATAAAACAAAAACGGTAGTGGCATTAAAACTCCCCCCTGGGTAACCCTAGTTTACATGAGGTGTAGATTTGGTATCTGGCTTTCAGAGCACGTAACTTGGTGACGGTATTGTGGGTGGGGTGTAAACCAGCTAAGTAGGAGGCTTTCAATACCGTAACCTCTTACACGGCGCAGCAACATCAGATGCCAAATCGTATGGGAGGCTTTTTTATATTGAGGTAGATCGTGGAGACCACTCTACCTCCGTCAGGGGTTGTTTTCACCAGGTTGAGAAAGTCAAGTTAGCAGGGTGAACACGAGCGTGGTCTCGGAAACCCGTGCTCCTTGATGCTGGTGAGTTCTCCGGCTGAAATGGAGGTATCCAGCGTTTAACGATCTTTTCTAGGAGCCTCGAGATCATTAGCGTATGATTCGTTGGGCGGTGATATGTGGTGCCATAACCCGAGCATTTTTATGCCTAAGAATGATGACGGATTTCTTCCCTTAGTCAGGTGGTTCCGTTTTAGAGGGACTAGTTGTATACGTTTCGTGTTGGGAGAAGAGCCGGTCCTCCAACAGAAGTAATGCTGACGGTCGGCCGTCAGTTCCTGAAGGGGGGAGATGGTTTAAAAGAATGCGCCTACCTCATCATGTCACTGATAGTGACTATGATAGATCTGAGTGGAGAATCCGTGACGAAATGGGCCGCTTGCCGAGTGCGAGCCTAGCTAAATGTCACGGGATTTGTGGAGAATATGTTAGGTGCCTTTCACGTTCTGTCGAGAAGAGGTTATGAGATGATCCAAACAGATAGTGATAATAACAGATGATCTGTTTCATTCATGGGGTTGATTTTGATGCTCAAGCCCCGAGTATGTGAGCCAGCGCAGTGACCTGGATACTTCCTCCGGTCGAAGGTCACGGGCCGCGTGGTGGATTTCGCGGAATATGAGTTCGAGTCACAGGACGGAGGAAAAACCGTTTCGTTGTTACTGCTCTTTGAGCGCAGAGTACTTTTGCTCTGACTTGGATTTTAGGTGATTCCCCCCCCCCCCCCGCAGACGGATAACGAGGGTGAGATGCTTTCAGGAGGCACGGACGCAAGCTTGAGTTAATGAGGTAGGCGGCCTATTGAAGTTTTTCTGTTTATAAGAACTAGCCCCAGTCTCTGGATCGAAAAGCGAGGGGATTTGGCCTTTTTTGAAATAGCGGGAGGAGAGATCCGTACGTGGTAGGCTTTCGGCCGGCAGTTTGACTTGAAATTTGCGATTGGCAATTCTAATCACTGCGGGCGTAATCGTCTAGTAATGATGCCAAAAGTTTTCTAGGCCTGGGGTAAATATCAAGTTGACAGTGTTATTCTTTCCGGCAGGCCGTTTTACATGCCAAACTCCTTGTTCCTGGCAAGCGCACGAAGCGAATTGCGATAATCTTGCAGGGAGCGGCAAAGAAGGGGCATCCTATACCTAGAGCAATGAAGTCACTGTTATCAAGTTATTTTCAAGTGGCAGGTCACAGATACAAGTAAATGCGTCACAGCCGGGGTCAAATGTGGAGGGGTCATTGCTTGGGCGTCGAAGCATGCAACCCAGAACTATGGCCGTCTGAGGCAGAGAAGTAATAAGTCCTATAGGACCTTCAGAGTTTGCCCGGATGGATTTTTCATGTGGGGTCGTAGAAAAGATGCACCTGACATATCCAAGGCAGGCCCCACCTGGCAGGCGAATTCCGCGATCCCTGAAGGTTTGATAACCAAATGACGATATTGAGTCGGAGGGCATTTGCTCAATGAGCCAAGATGCGGTTGCCAGGACAATGTCGAAGTTGTGGACGGCAGTTGGTCTTTTTATTGCATGAAGTTTGTTCAAGAAGAAATGAGTTGAATAATGCTACTGGGTGCAGCATTTCTGCAGGAGGCTTTCAGTCCATGGTGAGTTCAGCAGATTAAATGCTGGTAGGAGAGTGGTGGTCATAAGCCGGGTCGCCATTATGAAAAACTGGATATTGTGTTTATCCCTAACGGGACTTCAGTAGTGCTTTTTCTGTAGGTTGTTTGTTGTAATAAACACTCTTGAAGTCTAGAGGAGGATGGCTCTAGAAGCAGAGGCGGGTGGATGGAGCGGGATGAATTATCTGAAAGTAGGTGGGTTTATTCTAGGAGAGACCTTGTAGGTGAAACATGGAAAAAACAGGGGGTTGTCAGTGGGAACGACTGAGATTCAGTATGAAAATGAAACTTTTCTTCAGGAATACCGTCGGATTATCAGTGCCAGGATAAGTAAAGGTATTGGGCTGAATAAACAGACGGCGAAATGAATTGGGATGGGTGGGTCTGTTTTTGGGTGTGGCTGACAGCGGCCATTGTTCTGGTGGGTGAGCTGGGTTGAATTTACGGGGTAGGCTTCAATATAGTAGAGAGAGTGGAGGTAAGGGTGCACCGAGCGACATGGTGAAAATGGTGTACAGATAAATCGCACGAGGTGGTAGTTCTCATTGATTGTTTTCCCTAGGCGTGAAACTTGGCCATCCATTCATTGGCGGAGGAATCTCCGGTGAGCCGGGTATGCTGACACCGCCATTTAAATAGCTGCTCCAACGATTCAGCGGGATACTTGGTGGGCTGCTTTTATGGAAGGCACTGTCTTCGAAGGAGCTTCAGAAGAAAAATAGTTAGGAAAAGAACATATTTTGGTCGTTTTCCCGGCGGGCAATAGTGAACGTTTTCCTGATGGAGAGAGGTGTGCGCCCGACACTTCGGGCTTATGGCCCGAGGAGAGGCCTGAGCCCAGAAAGAAGTGTTGAGTAATGGATGTCCTGGGAAGTTTTCGGGGCCTCGTGATGGGGTAGGTAGGGGGGGATAGAGATGATACAGGCGCTCTAGCTAAGCAAGCAGGCGACACTGATAAGATGGGATAGGGTTTGCGACCAAGAGACAATAACTGAGGAGGCAACTGACATCCGGAATGCATTAGAAAACGAGTAAAAACATTCCACATCCGCGTAAAGCCAAGAAAAGTGGAGAAAAAATGGTTATGGATCCACATAGGGGATCCTTTCAAGTTTTCTACACGCGCTGTGAATTGGACTACACTCGACGTTGCTTTGCTAAGCTCGTCCTTGCACAGTACTTTTGCACGTCTGTCTATTTGTGTGGAACATTTGAACTTGACCCCGAACCGTTTCTGACTGTTTTGCCTGGACCGCGACCATTGAATCTTTGAGTTCCATTGTAAAGTCTGTTTGATCGAATACTTGAGAATTGTATGTATTTTTACTTTTTGTGATTTTTAGGTTATTATCGTGGGAACTGTTACTCAATATTTTGTTATTTTGATGTTAGTGTGAATTGGCTACGGTTTGCTGGACTTGCTTTTGTGGTGTACAGTGCTTAAGCGGAACCTTTACAAGTAGACTGATTGGAGACGTTCAAAAGAGAAAAAGAGACTTTGTGCAACGACAGAAAATAACTCGGCAGGTTCTTGCGAATGGTCTGGTTGTTGTTGATTCCCTAGATGAGACTAAGTTTGCCGGTTCTATCGGCGAACATTCGTTCGTTTCCAGCCGCGAAGAGTTTGATTTTCACTTAAACGGAATAGGAATGTTAATACTAGAGTCGATTGCAGTTAGCTAGCAAGGAACTAGATCGTGTCGAACAGGGGAGTGGCCCCAACGAGCCAGCAAGAAAGTCAAGCAGTTCGCAGTGCCAACTGGACAGTAGCACGGTGGACTCACACGGTACATTGAGACTGCCCAAAGTGCCAGTATTGAAGCTTTTGATCTGCCAAGGTTAGATATGAACCTTTGCGATGAGTAATCTGAGCAGTACTGTAAAGTTGTAAAAAAATTACGCAACTTTTCTGCCTATAACTCTACGGCGGAATCAGCTACCGACGAATGGAGGAATAGCCTTGGTGTTTGACATATCTCGAAAGGAGGCTTTTCTGGAAATTACAATAAAGCCTTGATGTCATCGGTCTGCAAAGCGAAATTAGGATCTTGGCTACGAAGAGGCCGCGCTGGGCATCCGGGGTGGGCTGCATGGCTGGCTGTGCGGCAAATCACCCATTTCCGAGAGAGTGGTTACTGCGCTAAAATTACCGTCTATACATGGGCTCAAAATTACTGTGTTCGTATTAGCTGTGCGGGTGGGGACGAGTTGAAAAGGGTACGCCGCCACAGTCAAGTGGAACATTGTGTACTGGATGGATCCTGAAGTCGCGTTACACTAAGGAAAGTGGAACAAAAGGAGAATGTGTCCGAAGCTTTGTCTACTGGTAAGGGACAGTGGCACAGGCTGCGTTGGCAAGCTAAACCCAAAGCTTAGTACAAACGGATGAGGTAGACTGCAGACTACCCCGGGCCGAGTGATTCTGCACTTCATTCAAATTTATCCCCTTCACATCATTAATTTGATGTATCTTTCCTAAACTATATTAGAGGTATACTAAGTTTTATTCCTGTATGCCGCTCGTACAAAAAGACACTAGGGCATATCATCAAGTTTCCCTGATCGGTTCAAAATAGACTTATGGTGTGGAATCATATAGTAAAGGTACTCAGGAATTTCAAGAAATATTTATCTACCGTTTACAAAGTAATCTTGGTTAAGTTTTTTATGCATGGAGCGTTTAAAATCGTTTCATTTTGTCCTGCTATACTACCAGTTATCACGTTGCTTAGTTTTTTATACGCTGCGAAGCACACTCATGTTTAGAGCTGATTTTTGGTCGGAATCGTGTTTCCATTTCTATCAAGAATTTTGTTTTGGACTTTATATAGTTCCTCTGCTTTTCAACTCAGTTTTGCGTGATGTCTCACTGCCACTTGAACATTGCACTAACACTCGGGTCTCTGAGCAACTTGAATTCACAATAAGCCAACCTCTTGTTGGAATAGTTGGTATTTCACCTAGTACATGTTGCCTGATTTGTTCCAGAAAATCGTTCGATCCTGGAACGTCTACATTCAAATCTTGTGTCCAAGTGAGTGCGCCGATCTTCTGATGGACAAACCAAACTCGAATTGCACAGCCGAATTCGGGTTTAGGTCACCATAACCTATGGGATTGACGAGCACGATACATCAAAACCTAAGGTGAACGCAGCCAACGCAGAAAGTTTTAACTGTAGGCATCGAGGGCGGGCTGCCGGTAGGTAGGGTGAGAATCATGACCCCATCCTGAGCCTTAGGCATCAACTTTCGCGGAAGGGTTTTGACCGGTGGTGTAAGGGATCTACATTGAGAATCCCCAGAAGTAATCTGCATGCTTTGTGAATGAGACGACATTCGATATTACTTTTCTGAGTTTATCCTTGCACTGCACTTTTGCACGTTTGTTTAGTTGTGGCATATTTTAATTCGGCCCCGAACCGTACCCGACTGTGTCGCTCGAACCACGGCATGTGAACCCATGGATTTTATGATAAGTTTATTTGGTCGAATATTTGGGGTTGGTTCATTGTGCCTATTGTGGTCTTCAAGTTATTATGAAAAGAACTGCCAATCCATGTTTTCCTGTTTTGAGATTCGCGTGAGTTGGCTACACTTTGCTCTAATCGCTACTTCTGTGGCTTGCATCTGTGTCTCATCGATAAGTCCGGATGGGATTCTCCCGATTGCACATTTCATGAATGCTCTAAATTCTGAGACCGGAAGATATGCCGCAGTAATATGTGTATTAATGCATACCGTCTGCAATGTCAAGGGCTTGGTGATCAAATTATGGAGCCTGCCTGTCGAAGCCCTCTCGGCGTTGAAGGCGGGGGGGAGCAGGTGTTCAGAGAATACAAAGGGCAGATTCTCGACTTTGCAAAGATTTCGCGAAGCACGGAGTAATGCTCAAGGTGATTTATTCTTCGGGATCGCGGTCCCAATTTCGATCACCCTTTGAACAACAGCTTTGCACTGTAAAGTTTGCTTGATTTATCATCTCCAACATTTTTAACCTGGGTTTGCTATCCCTTCAGTGTCCTCTAAAACCTTCGGAGTCTTCCGTTTATGCGTCAGTGCTACTTTTCGGATGGCAGACTCCTCAAATATATCAGTTCGTCCTGCTATGATTATTCTTTTAGACGTGCGCAACATTAGGCCAACATTCGGCTGGCATTTTTTACCTTGCAGGCCTGACGACCGAAAGAGTAACGCATTTGGATCAGCCACTCAAGTTGGAGGATACAGCGTCTGAACTTTCCCCTTCTCTTGCACTGCTGATTATCGTGGAACTTTCATTTCCAAGTCCTAGAAGCGGCTGATCGTTTTAACCACTGCGATTATTTTACCATCCCGGATCAAATAGTCTTGGAATAAGTCAGGAATACACTGTTTAATGCCTGGCGTAGCTCATCATCAATGAAAAATGGCAAGACTGTTGAAGCGAGTTCAGCTCATTAACTGTCCACTCCTCATGCAGCATTCATTTTAGTTTAGTTCAGGTTCCCCACATCTGGCGGTGGTCAAGATTAATAGAATATCTAGACGCCCTTGGGCAGAATGCAATTGATTCAGTGCCCACCATCTCGAACTTGGTAAGTTATGCATGTGTGATCTGTTTTGTAGAATCTCCTACTGGTCCAGTCTAGCTTAAGAGGGAAGAAATGGGAACATCCTCTCAACCTCGAGGAGAAGGACAATCTTTAAATGAACATCCCGGAATGATCAGCAAGTCTTGCTTTGGTCTGCAGGACGTCTGTTACAATTTCAGTCCCAGCGTTCCCCTTCGGCTCTAAGGCTCTTTCTTCGAGAATATCCCGCTTTTTACCATCAAGCCTTCTATGAAGTTCCCAAACTTTCGTAACTTGGCAGCTTTTCTCACAGCAGGTTCCACCATGCAAATAGCCTGATGCAAATAAAGGGAACCCTCAGTTCTACTCTCGAGCTCGCCCTCCACAGTGTCAAACCGTTCCTCCCATTCCTTTTGTAGGAAGCCGTCACTGCCATACTTGAGGTTGTTGGTCACGCTGAAACTTCAAAAGTTTTGAAGGCTTCTATGGGGCCCCTCTTGATCCACTTTCTGGTGTCAGTAGTCCTACATTCTACAATCTCCGGTTATATGTCTTTCCTCGCTGGCCCTCCACTGTTCTGGGGGCTGACTGCAGGGCATTTTCAAGGTGGGCTGCATTTCTCCCGAGGAGACGTGTTCATTCCTTGCACATCATTCGAAGTGAGGTCTTACTATTATTTTGTGTGACGAGGAGAATAAATATTCTAGTTTGCAGGAAGTCTAAAATGCTCTTTGCGCAGATTTCGCGTCACCAACCCTGACATAAAATGTTCTGACAGTCTGAAAGTCAGCTATCCAACTAAGTGGATATCCGCCCATCCCACGCGTCATAGGTAGGCGCAGCAGTAGTTGGTGATTCACTGAGCCGAAGGCCTTTCTGAAATCTTGGTGGCAAACTTCTACCATTTTTCCTTCCGTGTGTTCTAACTTCATCCAAGAACCCGAGAAGATTCTAGAGACATGATCCTCCCCTTAAGAGCACATGCTGTTCTTCACTCAACAACTTTTGGCCCACTAAATGATTGCAGATGTGTTCTCCCAACAGTTTCTATAAACATCTGAGAAGAATGCAAGACTTAAAGGCCTGTAGCTTTGCCCTTGTGAGTACGGTATATTTTTGTGAACAGCCACTGCTACCGCTGCCTCCCAGTCGGTTGGCAGCATCGTTTGCCTGGTAGCTGCACGAAACAGCCAACAGACATGTCCACTTATTTCAGCGGCCAGTGGTTTTTATGACGGTTAGATATATGCCATCTAGCACCGCCGACTTATGTTCGACCCCGCTGATGCCATTCTCGTCGCCTCCACCATTATTAATGTGCGTGGCATTTCAGGCGCTTCTAACGAGTTTATTGGTGTCTCCTGATACCCCCTCTTTTGATGCACACTTTCGAATTATTTTCCGAGCGCCGCCGTTGTGCTTTCATCTTCGCAGACTTCCCTCCCACCACATGATATCAGTGTTCCGACCATTCGCCCAAGGACAACTTTTGGCTGAGCATATCTAAAATATCTTTCCGGGTGTTACTTGGCTGTTTTGCTAGTGCTATTTCATATTTTTTGCACTTCTTTGTATCTTCACAGTTCAGTTTCTGCATAAGGTGTTTGTAGCCAAGCTCTCTCGTTTCGGACTGCTTTAAACTCCTTTTAACCTGTATCTTGTTTACGAAAAGATCTTCTGACCGCTGCCGTCCATCATCAGGCTTGTTTTTATGCTTGTTTCTGTGGGCAAAGGGCGAAATTGACCCGCGGCTCCAGCGGGTTTTGGTTATCTATTTGTCACTTCTACTATGGAATTTTTCTGGCCTTCTCCATAGTTGAATTTGTCTGATTCTGTACTTATTTCAACGGACTTTGGCTTCTGAATTCCTAACCAGTTTCTCTATAGCCCTGGAATACTCGAGGCTGGTTGCGTGCTTGATGAACACGTTATCGCGTTTGCCAAAAGCGGGCAAGTCTCGAGATGATCTATGTTTCCTTCACATTTTCTGACCACGATGGAAATGTGTTGGTTAATTTCCCGTCCCATGTCTAGCGTCTTCACCAGCGTACTGAGATAAGGTTCCCTGTTGAAGCCAATCAATGAATTACTCATTTGTTCTACCTCTATTTCTGCTTTCCGTGTCCCATTTCACTTTTGGCAGGTAAAATCCCCAGCAAACAGTAAGACAACTGATCCCACTCCTAACAGTTCCAGTACATAAGTCAGTTCCATGTCCTCTTCCTTTCCAAGTTTAGACTGTACGCACATGTGGTAACAGTTTCCTCATGTGCTTGTCGACAACGGCAGCCCATAGCCACACGTCTGCCGTTCGTGACCTGTTTTTACATTCCAAGTGAACCAAACTCTATAATGGGAAGGGCTATTCCGCCGCCCAGCTTATCACCACATCCGTCTTGCCGACAGACTAAGTGGTGGCTTTTGACCTCCTGTGCACGTCCGGCGCACGAGAAAAATCGGGGTCAGATGATAAACGACGCTTATGTATAATGAATTCTGAGGCTTGGTCCTCCACCTCACTTACACGAACACACAGAATTCATTATACATAAGCGTCGTTTATCATCGTGACCCCCAGGTCAATCCACTTCCAGGCTTCAAACCTTTATAACCACTCCAGACCGTTAATATCCCTTTGTCACTCAGTGGACCGCTAGACAGCTGGACCGAATTCTACAATTAAGGCTTAGGTCTTACCGATCTTCTGTTTCATCCTGCAAGCTTTTTACCGTGTTGGCTCCTACCTTTCTCGAACATATTTGGTGAACCTTGGCTGGTGTTATCTTTCACAATTCCCATCCATCGATTCCCGTACCAAACACCTCTCTAGCCCACCCATTTCCCGTCGAACCGACTTGAAGTCCACACTTCGTTTGGCTCACAAGGACCCGAAAAACCTTCAAGCCAGTGTTCTGTGATGTATTTCGACTGGCTGGGCGCCATCATCATGCCGTCGCTCTGAAGGCATTCCCACGTTGTGAGTGAAATATCCCTCACACTGAGGGTACCAACCTACATGATCGCCCCACCTCTCGTTTTACAAGCTAAAGTGAGTAAAAAGGAAAGATATCAAACTGTCTGGCAATATCACGACATTTTATTTAACAAATTTTGTTATACTTCTTCTCTCATTCTTCTTTGCATGAATACTGAAAACTGCTACCCACGAGGCAGCTCCATAGGTAGCTATTCGGTAATGAATAATGTAAATTTCAACCTCTCTGGCATCCACGGGCATTCCCCTGTTTCTCCACAGCGGGTCTGCTGATATCCCAGGCTTTTCTCTTCTGAATGTAAGGATATTTGTTCAGGAGAAAAATCCGTTTTCTGAATTAGCTGCCTGTTTTTACAAGGATCAGAGGAAGTCATTTTTCGGACATCTTTTGCTTCATCCCTGTATGTACCGACTCTTCCGCTGCCTACAGCAACGCCCCTTTCATCGTATTCATAAACGGCTCAATCCTCCATATCGTTTATTCCCGAAAACAAAGCTGTTTCTTATTGCCGCACTAATCGGGATTGTTCTACCTCATTTAAACGCCGTTCAGTTTCACCAGATGATGCTAAATTTTGCGAACCCTATTTGGCAGCTTCGCAAATAATTTGCCCCGACTATTGAAGTTTTTATTCTCTGTCATGCACCCAACCGTGCACCTCAGCCAAAATCGAGAAACATATTTTGTTGACGGCTTCGCGACTTCGCTTGGCAGAGTAATTGTTTTTTATCGCATAAAGTTGCTTCTGTGTGGCACTCCGTAGGCTAGCCCCAGGACGGGTCGTACACAGATTATTTTGATGCTCACGGACCTGACTTGCGTTCGCCTACCGTTTTCGATCCCGGAAAAACTGATTCAATGGCTGAAGGCTCTCAGGTAACTGATTCTGATCGCTCCGACTTTATTTTGCCATTACAACCATCAAATGACCATCGACCCTACAGACTAACGTACCAGGTCTATCGGCAAAGGGGTTCAGATGAATACCACCTCAGTGGATTTTTCAAAGGTCTTCTGTCTAGTGGGCCGTTCTCTTTTAATTAAAAAATGCGCCACCTGTGGCCCCACTCGCTCTTCGTTGCCCCTGGGTCGCACTGTATTTTCGGCTGAACATTCCAGGTTAGAATGAATGAGGCTTTCTCGGACACGTTTCATGCCTTGATCAGGGTGCTACAAGGCTCCGTGTTGAGCCAAGGACTGGCCACTATTTCTTTGAACGATCTGCCCCCGCAGACTAATTCCAACATACTTTTCACTTCTGTGAGGCCAAAATCTGTAGTTATTTTTGAATTTTGCCGGACGAAGATGCAGTGCGGGCAGGTCTGGACAGCTTACATCAACGGTCGGTTACAAACAACCTCCAAAATTAATTCCCACCGTAGAAACCAGGAAAAAGAGTAGTCGCTGAAGGTCAGCTCATCTCGGAGGTTGACACAAGGGCGACCTAAGCTCAGTCGTTTTGAGCGATCTATCTCAATTAACTAGCCGTAACACAGCAGCTCACAGGCTTTATATACAGGCCAGGCCAGCTCAGTCGACTTCTGGGTAAGTTCACTCCCAAGTGTTTTCTTAAGAACCCCTCTACACTCATCAGGCCGCCCCTGGAGATAAACACCCAGACAAGCAGGTCACTAACGAGGCATGATAAGAACACCGTCAAGAAGGTCAAAAGGATGGTCGAAGAATGTTCACGGGGTCGACGAAGTAGACCTCACTCCCACAGGTTCAGCGCCCTCGGTTAATGTAGCACGGATTACGGATGATCGGTGAGAGGCCTTATACTTCTCAGAGATATCCCAATCAGGCCGGGGCACCTGAATCATCTTTTTCCACGTTAGCATCTACTTCATCGCTGCATCGTCACTTTTTGTGGCTGGAGCGAAGATATCCACCACTAAAATTCAGGGGATCCTGTTTCGCGGCGCATGAACTCCGCCCATGGAAGTTGCAACCGGGGCCCGTAAGAGAAGCGCCTGCCGAACAGTCGTTCAAAAGGCTACTCAGCAAGCACGTGGCCGAGCAGTACCCAGGCGTCCCGTTTGAGTTTCCAGTTACTGCATTTTGAATAATAAAATAAGTTTAGCTTTATGGTTGATATTATAGGGTGCTTAGGTGTGGATGAGCTGACATGGATGGGTTTCAGTTAGAGGGTGCTTGAGAATCGAGTGTTGTTTGAGTGAACTGCACCGTTGAGGCAGAGCTTCCAGGTTCATCAACTTCCCCTCTATTTTCTATCTGATCGATAACACCCAATCACATACCTCATATTAGGCGGAGTACCGGACCGGGGGGATTCCAGAGCATACCATAGACAACCGTGGCTTACTAAATTCCAAACCCTTATGGGCAGTGGGGCCGAACTACATCCTCGTTGCCCTTGGTGCAACCCGCCTGACCAGGCCAAAAAGAGTTCGGAAACAGGGTCCTTCATGCTATGACTCAGAACTCTATGAACAAAATATTATGAGGTATAAAGATAAAACGAAGGGGAGTATGGTGAACCGAAAAGCAATCACATGAAACGAGAAGAAAAAGCGATTGAGAAAAAGAATAAAGGATGAAGAAAAATGGGGGAAATGCCATTAGAGAAGGATAAATAAGAATGTTGGGAACCAGTGAAAATATACAAGATAAAAAATAGAATCCAAAAGAAGAGGAAATTGTTTATTGGCGATGAAAAAAATAAAGGGAATGCAGAAGGGCCATGTAGATGAGGAGGCGGATCGAGGTCACGCATGTGATATTTGATCCCCTCTGCCCCACTTAATTTTGACTCATCGCCTTGTCTTGATTTCTTTTTTGTTCACCTGACATTGTCCGTATAAAATGCCATATAATGGCATAATTGCGAAGCAGTGGAAACGAGCCTGTTCGCCACCTTGTGTTGTTCTCCATGCGCCCTGTGGGATTATTCGGAAAACAAGATACTCCGTAAGCAGCCGTGAAGCAATGCCGTAGGCATGTTCTGCGACGGAATTTTGCATGTCTGCCTCTAAGCAAATCTTGATACCAAGTAGAACTAGCGGTTGTGTTTGGTACTAATCGGGGCCCTCCTGTGCTCTAAGAGTCGCTCTGAGCTGATGATGAATACTTCGGACTAAAGCATCTGATCCCGGATGGCAGGTGGTTGTGCAAAATACCTTCTGTACCCAGCGAATAGGTCATTGAAGGGGGTATATTGGACCCAGGTTGTTGTCCTCAAGTGGCACCTATTTTCAGATGGCTATGTAGAGCTACCCATATCCCTGTCATATGTCACTTCACTGATTTGGCGATGACGGCGGGAGTGAAAACAGCCCTGGGTCACCTGGTTATTATATCGGAGCGTGCTATTAAATAATCATACCCGTGTGAAGAGGCCAATAGATCCACAATGTCTACGAGGATATGATCAAGGTGAGCATCAATAGTGGATTAAGTACATCTAGACGAAGCCTAGCGTCCATGCATTTTACTCCTTCGACATTGTAAACATTGCTCCGCCCGTGCATGAACATCCCTATCCAGGGACGGCCAGGCTTACCGTGCAGAGAGGGGCAGGAGGCAGGCCTCGACGCCCGGATTTGAATGCCCGCATATGGCGTCGAACGGGAGAAACCGATAAGAAGAGTGTGCGGCTGGTCGAGGTAGAAATGTTGACGTGTCTCAGAGTGAAATACCGGCGCCAGTAGCCACGGGAACAGGCTGAGGAAGTAGCGACTAGGAAAGAGCGGCTCCCGTACATGACGAAACCTGTGCATGTGCTACCGCCATGGCAGGAGCTTCTAAAACAGATTTAATGGCATCAGGCTGGACATTCGACATAGCATCTGGAACGTAGTTCGGCCCACCTTCAACTTGCCGTAGATCAGTCGTGAACAGCAAAATAAAACGCAAATACATGACCCACAGCGGAGGGTACCGGTCAGACCTGGTATGCAGAGCATACTCCAGTGGCATGTGGTAGGCAAAGAAGGTAAAATATCAAACCTAGGCTGAGAGGTAGAAATGTCCGTCGGCATCTTATGCAACCATCCGTCCTAAACCTGAAGCAAAAAATTCCTTTCCTTAGGAGACATCGAGGGCTAAACCCTACTTGTTGTCAAACCCCAGGAACAGAGAGTTGAACACACACCCCTTCCCCCTCCCCCAATAGCAGAGTCTAATGCACTCGCTCTAACAACTTGTTGTGGAAAATCCCCCAAGAACACAGTTGGACTTACACGGGAGAGATACCCTCTGCCTCTAGTATGAAGAATGAATGACTCTCGCTTTGTGAAAAAAATCGATAATGTGCTTTTCCGTGTATTCTGTACCACCTGCAGGCTTTTGCACCGATCTTTGTTAATACACGCCCAAAGTGCCATTTATCATAACTCTTTTAGACCTGCGTGACTCACGAGCTCGCTTTTCAATACACTGAGCTTACTCCTCAATTTTAGTCATTAGGATTGCATGATTCAGGTTTGTATATATCTGTGAAGTTGCTCATTCCGTAACCCAGTGCTGTAGAAACAACGGATCAATCTTGTTTTGCTTCTGGGATACGTGTGAAGTGGCCGAAAATTGCTCAAAAGCGCCTAAGAGTGTTCAGGTCGATCAACTTGAGCCAGCAGGAAAGAAAAATCAAAGTGCAAAACGGAGGATGAAACCGGCCACTACCAAGGCTGAAAATAAGCCGTAATTCACCGGGGAGGTTTCGGGTAATAATAATAATAATGGTAATTTTTGTTCCGGAAGATCCTGAGACATGCTGTGGCGCATGGGCTGGTTGTACAGATGACGATGAACTGGTGTATTCGTGGGGTGCTGACAGGGTTGAATAAAAGAATATTGATAAAGATCAAATGATCGAGAATGATAATGATTATGATAATGCTCGGCCTATTCGAAACTCAGGGTGAGACGGTCAAGACAGCGAGATATGCATAAGATCACCCTAGATAGTGTGATGTATGCATGAGATATATCGAAATTGGAGATGGTAGCAGGGAACCAGTAAATGATCAAAATATATTTTCTTTATATCTCTTTTTATAGGGAAAAGAGCATCGACACTTAACGAGGGATGGGAAGGGTCGATAGCAAGCGAAAAAGAGAAGTAGGATTATAAGTGGGAAACACAAAAATGGAAGTAATCGGATGGCAGGAGTAGAACACAGCCGGGCTCTATGGTATTGTACCAGCAAGAGGTTAAATGCTATTGGGACTCAAGGTCAAGCCCGCGTGAAATCCAGGTTGTCTCGTTTTCTTTTTTTGCATATACCACTGTTTAGACTTGTAATTGTGTCCACCCTAGTATACACCACCTAATTACCTGAACCCGTGACCTAGTTGTGTAAATAACTGCGGCACACCACCGTGCAGACGCTAGTACTTATCGCGAGTTAGAGTTATAGACTACATTGATTATGCACTGCTCTAACTCCACTTAATTACATTCTACATGGCTTATCTAGCAAATCTCCCCTGATTCTCGACATAGTAGGATCTATCTAGCGTTTTTACATCCCATCGCTATAACCCAACTCCTACCTTATTTTCGCTACGCATCCTCCGGTGCACCTTTTGAAGTTTCTGTCCCACTGTGCCTCCATTCATTTTTTTGTTTGCCATAAGAGCGCACTTTCGTTCCACCCGGTCCACTGACCCCATACTTACAATATACTCTCCCGCAAAACCTGCTGTTGTGACCCAATCAACAGCTAAGTACCTACCGTATCCTGTGGGGTTCAACCTGTGCACACCACACAGCAAAATTCCTTTTATCTCACTACTCATCATCGTCCCAAGTCTCTTAGGCCTAACAGTATATATAGCGGGTCATATAGCTCACTGCCCGTACCTCATTGCCACATTGGTCTCATCTAGACCTTTGCACACATAGCACCCAGGAACACTCCTGGTCTGCTCAGACCTTTGGCCTGTCTCTGTCTAGTTGACTGACTTCCTGCTACCTTTTTACCTCCGCCATATATTTCTACTTATCATGCTATCCCGGCCCCCAACCAGTACTCGGAATATCCGAATCGCTAAAGCTGGCAAATCCAAACGCACCCAACCCCTCCCAAAAACCAGGCCGTGCTCTGTCACCCTCGTTAACGTCGACGGTGAAGCTTCTAATAGTCCTAATGGCCTAAAGCAGAGTTTCGTCGAACTTAGTAACAAGGTCGAGCTGATTGGTGAAATCCTTTCAAAGGTTTCCCCCCTGGCTACTCTCCTTGACCCTGTAGCCGCTACATCGCCTAAGAACTTGGTTTCGGTGGGACACCTCCTCGACTCCGTGTCTACTGAAATATACCACCGCATTGCCAACTCCAAGAACGCAGTGGTTTTTAATGTTCCAGACCGCCTACCACTTTCCTTGGCGAAACACAACATACTAAGTTCGTGCAACATGGCTCACTATAGATGCCATTGCAAGAGGCTAAGTAAAAAGTCCCAGCGACATAGTTGCCCCCTGCTATTCCAATTCACGGACGATCTAACAGCTACAGAGTTCATTAGCAACAAGTCGACGATTGCTGCCCTTTCGCCATATAAGGATATCAAGATATTCTCTGATAAAACCCCCCTCCAACGGGAAATACTTCGTTCGTTGAGAAATAACTCCGCCTTGCCCGTGGAGACTGACCCCACTGTAACCGACATGGTTGCCCAATGCCCCTCTGTCAAGAAGTCAAAGGCGAGCCCAGCGCCTCGCCCTGCCTGCCTGCAAACTGTCGACTTAGATATGTCTAACTCCCCACCCCCGGTTCCGCTTCCACTCAAACGCCCTTTTTTACCATCTCCCCCAGTAGCCTCTACTAGCAGTAGCTCTCGCTCCCCGACCACAGGCCCCAAGCGGCACTCCACTTCAGTATTAAAGCCGCGCTCCCCCGTCATAGTCTCTGAGCCAAAACAAGACCCTGGTACAACCAACAGCCCTCGCCGTACTACTTCCAATCCGTCCTCCGAGCCGTTGACAAGTGTTGTCACCCGCCGCTCTCGCTCTTACGACTCTACAAACTACCCACCATCTGCTAGCTCAGTCGCGACACTTCGTTTCTATCCTCAAAAGTGCCGCTCTAATCCCCCCATAAGCATACCTGGTACTCCTACCAAGTCCGCACTTGCCCAACTAATCACCTCACCTATTACCCCCCACTCTCAATCGGCTTCTGCCTATAGCGTACTCTCGGATCCTCCAGGTGATAACCAACTGGGCCACCATCTGGATCCGTCTAACGCCATCGTCCCTTTGAGTAGGAGTGACCTTCAGGGCCTTGCCAGTGCCACTCACCCCTCCACTGCCTCGCACCCCCTTCCACTGTCTTTCCCCCCCTCTGATCGCATGGGTTTCACCAACCCTCCATCTCCGTTGCTACCGTATATCCCTCCCTGCGCCCCAGACACCAACCCTCCATACTATAGCCCCAGCATGCTTCCGCTGTTCCCCCCTGCTCACCTCCACCAACCCTCTTCTAACCCTGAAGTACCACGTACATACCCTAGCAGATACTCTAGGTTCGTACCTGTATCCCGCCTCCTCGCCCCACCCCCCCCCCCACTTACCGGCTCCCCTGCCCCTCATGAGCCTCCAAACCTTTCCAAATTTCGCCACTCCCTTCCCGCCCCCCATCTCACACTACGTCCCAGTTACTCTCCCACATGCCTTCACCCCCATACCGACCTACCGGCCTTATACTGACTCTGCCCAACAGGTAGGTTACCTGCAGCCAAGATCGCGTTTTTTTCCTGACCGGTGCCCTCCGCACCCGTGGCCATATGGCTAGTCGCCCTATGGACCATATCCATAAACTTTCACAGGCTCATATCACTGTTCGCTCCCCACTCGAGGCCATGCCACTCAGCACCTTACACCACGCACTCCCCCCTGTCCACCCCGCTTCGACAGATATCCTTAACCTCTCACTTTGTCATATGTTGCCACCTCCCTCTGCACCGTGTGACACCCCTCCGGCCCACATCAGCGGTGTGCTGCACACCCACCGTATTGATCACCCACAGCGATCGGCTGCGCCTAATGCTAACGCTTCTCCTACTTTCCGTCCCCCACCCAACACTGCCTGCCCTCCCCCTTCTACTGACGCTCTATCCCCACTGAGACCCAACTCCTATCGCCACAGCGATCCCAATAGTCTTGCACCTGGCATCCATGCTTTGCGCACACCGACACTTAACTCATTCCTACTAGTTCTTATTAACGCTCGCTCAATAATTAGAAAAATATGGCACCTGCGATCTTTGGCATTTACATCAAACGCTGACATTATACTAATAACTGAATCCTGGCTGTCAGATGATGCTTCGCTTGACCTTGTTCGCATAGCTGGGTATCAATGCTTCTCGAACACCCGCCAGTCCAGGCGGGGAGGGGGCTGTTTAGCCTTTGTCAAATGCACTATCCACGCTAGTGTTATCGACCACCCCCCTCTTCTCCTTATTGAGGATTCGTTATGGCTATCCATTCACGCCTCCGGCCAGAACCTCCTCCTTGGCTGCGTCTACGTCCCCCCGGGTCTGGAGCCTGCAAAAATTGACTCTGCCGTGGATGTCTTCAATGCTGCGCTTGACTACCCTGCCAGTGCAAAAATTATTGCGGGTGACTTTAACTTTCCTTCAATTTGCTGGTCCTCCCATACTAGCCCTCCCGCCCTCTCCACCTTCCTTTCTTGTGTCCTTCTTGGTGGATGGACCCAACATGTCTCCTGCCCTACTAGGGGGAACAACATCTTGGACCTAGTATTCTCCATTGATGTTCCTGATATGATCACCCAGATTACTGATCACTTCCCGGGTAGTGACCACCGTATTGTCAGGTGCAAGTTCAGCTGTTCTCATCCGATGCAATCCTTTCCCCCTGTTCTGACTTCCTACCGTTCCTGTAACTGGCCCCTAGTGCCAATGATAATCCGCTCCCTTAACTGGGACACATTTTCTCTTTCATCCGATCCCCTCACTGTCGTGAACTCTCTCTACTCCAACCTCCTACACTGCCTAAATACCGCCAACCCATGTGTCGACCCACGCCCCAATTCCAGCACCTCACGCCTGTCACTTTTAGAGCGTAAGCTGTCTAAGCTGCAAATTACCTTCGCTAGATCACACGACTTTACAATTCTCCTGCGCATAAACCAGCTACAACTGAGGCTGCGTTGCATGGTCGATTCGCATCTGAGAAGGCAAGAGGCCATCGCCCTAGCACACCCAAACAAAACTGGCTACCTGTCCAACCTGCTTAGTAAAAGGTCCAAGCAATCCAATCATATCTCGCCCAAGTTCCTCATCTGCGGCTCATCTACCGCTAATACTCCTGCATCTATTTCTGAGGCCTTCAATGAGCATTTTTCTTCCTCCCTTATAAGCTGTCCTGGTATTCCCTCTCCTACAATCCAGCCCTGCTCCCCTGCCTCTCTTTCATCGATTCCCTTCACCCATCTAGAAATTGAAAAATCAGTTTCGTCTATTAAACCTTCCTCGAAACCGGGACCAGATGATCTCCCACCGGCCCTCCTCCGTTTCGGTGGTCCTGACCTCCCTTTATTGTTACTTAATATGTATACCACCTCCATGATTCAAAGTTTCGTCCCCCCTCAATGGAAATCCTCTGTTATAGTTCCGCGCTTCAAAAAGGGCGTATTACACGACCCAGATAACTATCGGCCCATCAATCACACCCCAGTAGTCTGCAAAATTATGGAGAGAATTATCAAAAGACACATTGTCCAGTACCTCTTATCTAACAACCTGCTGAACCCTGGTCAGCATGGTTTCTTGAACTCCCGTTCCTGCTCTTCCTGCCAGCTTGACTTTCTCAATGTCCTATCGTCTGCTGCCGACGCCGGCAACTCTGTAATTGTCCTGTACCTCGACATGTCTAAGGCTTTTGACCGTGTTCCCCACATTCATCTGTTGGCCAAAATCCGATCTCTCGGTATTACTGACCCTCTCCTCTCCTGGCTATCCTCCTATCTCTCTAACAGATCACAAGCCGTGCTCGTCGACGGCCACCTATCTTCCGCCAAACCAATTACTAGCGGCGTCATCCAAGGCAGTGTCCTAGGCCCATTACTATTCCTTATTTATATCAATGACATTTTCTCTTCTATTCGACACGGCACTCCTTTCCTCTTTGCCGACGATATAAATATAGTGTACTCTTTCCTCCCTAGTGACCTATCCGTGACTCTATGCAACATATCGCAGGACTTACTCGTTCTCCAAACTTGGTGCGTCTCGTGGTTTATGAAATTCTCTGCGGAGAAAAGCTTCCTCCTACCGTACAAGTGCACGGCATCACCCGGCCAAATTTGTCTGGACGGTCTGCCCATCCCCATACACCCCATGGTTACCGATCTTGGCGTGCGCTACTCTTGTTCCTTTAACTTCTCAGAACAGGCATCATTCCAAATCGCTAAGGCTAAGAGAACCCTAGGCCTGATCAATCGGTGTTTCCTAATACCGGCCAGTCGCCTCTCCATGTATCTTTCACACGTGAGACCGCTCCTAGAATATTGTCCCATTACCTCCAGCCTCTGGCCACGTTCCTCCATTGTATCTCTTGAGAACGTTCAGCGTACCTTCACCAAAAGGCTGTTGGGCGTATCCCTAGCTCTAACATACCGCCAGCGCTGTGAGCTCCTACAAATTGAGCCTCTATGGATTCGTCGCATGAGGCTCAACCTGATTTTCCTCTTTAAGCTAATCCATAACCTGGCCTACACCTCTTATCCCATCTCATTCGCTGCGCCCTGCTCCTACCCCATCCGGCACCGTGCCTTCTCTCTCACTGTCCCTCATTCTAATCTCTGTCTGAAGTCCCGATTCTTTCTGTCAGCCTATTCCAAAATCTGGAATAAGCTGCCCCTTAGCTTACGCAGTGCCTCCTCAATGTTCGCTTTTAGGCGCGCACTTTTGTCATACTTAACAGTCCCCAATGCTATATTGCTCACCAATGAGCTCGTCTCCGCCGACCTGGCCTTTGAAAGAGGTCTCACACTGTAACTCTACTACCTCTGCGTCACAAGCTACTAGGTACACCCCGCGAACTAAGGCCATTGCCTTCACTGATCCACAGCGATCCTACCGCCTGTCATCATAAGGTAACCTAATTGCTCACCTACGTTCATCTCTTATCCATCATATTCACTTTTTTTCTCCTCAGTATCCGTTGATTCTCAGCTGGGGCACACCCAGACTGCGCTTCTCTATCCCTTTTCCCTCTCCAGTGATCCCCGCTGACGGCCAACCACTTCGGGCACCGTAATTACCATGTCCCTGGCAGGTGCATCTGGATAATATTGCTACACGGTCGTCTACCACTTGCTGTTCCCGTTGGCTCTCCTGTCCATGGTCTCACGGCTTGGTCAATTGTTCCTGGTTCACGCAACCCCATCGCGGTCGTTTTGTCCCCTGTACAATTATCCATGATCACTCGTGCCACTCCCAACAGTGCGGGGCGCGGTCAGATCCACCGCTATGGCCGGCGCACATCGGGCGTGCAGGCCGTCTGCAACGATGTGCGAGCGCAACTAGACTGGTGGATCACACCTCCTGTGTTCACTTCACGAAGTGTTTTTCAGGTTGGGTGCCCAGCTCACGGCCAGTCCCACCAACTAGCACCGGTTGCGGATGGCACGCTCTAACTTTTCTCGGACTACCGAATCCAATGCTGTCGGTTGAAAATTGCATGCTCCTCATCGTTTTTCCGCCACAGCTTGTTCACCTAGAGCTCTTATCATCTGTTTCCACTTTCCGTTTTTGTCGCCCTACCACGGTATGCACACCTTCCCGTTTTGTCCTCCCTCCTATTACCTCTCTCTACATCAACTTTCACTGCTTTGAGTCACTATCGTCCTAACCACTCTTCTCTGTCGACGCTCGCCAATAACTCTTTTCCCACCTGCCGTCATTGCTGGCTTCTATCATCTATGCGCTTGATGTTACCCTCTGCTCAGAACGCCCATTGATAGCTTTCTTAAAACCTGTCGCCCTGTTAATCCCTCCTCGTGCCCCATGCCATGATGCACCAACCGCACCCTCACCCATGCCCAATCCGCATATTAGAACTTGCCGCTCCAAACTTCGCATCCTTTACAGTTGTATTTATTATCTAATCACCACCACCATATCTTCCTCACTTGGCCCCGCGATTCCTCTGTGGTTCTTTCCAGTGTCCTGATTAGTATCCACCTGTTCAATTGTCTGCCGGCACTCAGCTCTCCAGTTCCATTGCCCCAACTCCTTTGCGCGTTCGTTGTTTTTTTGTGGCCTTTTTGCTCTATTACTGGTCCACTTATCTCGGGGCTTCCCGATTCCTTGTCCGCCTCCTTCGTGTTTCATCTGCAGTAAAATGATCTGATTGGTGATTTCTTACCTGTGTCTCCTCGGTCATTGCTTTCATCCCTTGATCCGTTTATTGCTCGCTACAGGCATTTTTCTGTACCTTCCAGTGTGGTCCGCTTTTCCATGTCCCACCATTGTAATGACAATGTTACGTCGTGACGTTCTTTTACAGTTCCAAATTGTTTGACCTGTCACTACCCGATTCCTCTGGTCCGTCACTACATCTCGCACCTGCATTGATCAAATAATTAGACCCATTCTTACCTGTTTTCCTTGATCCTGTCTTTCATCTTCACTCCTCCATGAACTGCTCCTAACAGTCTTCATCACTTCTGTGCTTCCACATTCTATTTTTCTCTCCGTTGGGCTGCCACGTGCACTTGTCATGAAGTTAATCCACCACGAAATTCCAAAGTTAATCCTACGACAAATTGATCTAACATTACCTACTCCTCCTATTGACTGATAATTTCTTTCTAGGACCCCATTGTTATTGCTCCTGCTTCTCTTAAACCTATACATATATATACAATCAATCTATATATATATATATATATATAAACTTACGCATATATATCTATGTGCACGCGCTCTGCATCTTGCAGTTACTCACCTGCCATTTCTCTTGCTATCATCCCAACGACCGTCATCATAGGCATCCATCAACTCTACATCTGTGCCTCACATCTACCGTATCCAATCCTTCTAAATCGTTTTTGTCATCTGATCATCCCTCTACGTCCTGCATTGCTCGCTGCCTGTTTTACGGTGAGTTTTGTGTCCTGTCCGCCGACAATTCACTGCAAAGTACCAATGCTTCATTGTCATCTAATCCACTGCAATGCACCTCACCTTTTTCTCCATCGTTCCTCGCTACTGCAATTCTTTATACCGATTTCCAGCCTTTCTCATGTTTACCAGTCTGCCTCCATATGTAATTGTTCGGGACCAGCCATTCAGTCCACCTGACCTTGAATTTCAAATTCACCGGGCATCCATTCAAATCCGCTCTTGAGCTCATTTAAACTCCACACAATCTCTATGGTGTGCATACGTTTATACTATTTTCATCCTACCTTATTCACCCTTCTGAGCCTTTTTACCCAGTATTTTAATGAGAGTCTCCATATTTCCATGAATTATATCTGTCCATTCCATCACCTGTATCTACATGATCATGCACATGGCATGCTTCGGGCGCTTCCGAAATAAACCATTATTATTATTATGATGATAATGCTCGGCCTATTCGAAACTCAGGGTGAGACGGTCAAGACAGCGAGATATGCATAAGATCACCCTAGATAGTGTGATGTATGCATGAGATATATCGAAATTGGAGATGGTAGCAGGGAACCAGTAAATGATCAAAATATATTTTCTTTATATCTCTTTTTATAGGGAAAAGAGCATCGACACTTAACGAGGGATGGGAAGGGTCGATAGCAAGCGAAAAAGAGAAGTAGGATTATAAGTGGGAAACACAAAAATGGAAGTAATCGGATGGCAGGAGTAGAACACAGCCGGGCTCTATGGTATTGTACCAGCAAGAGGTTAAATGCCAGTAAGGGTTCAAATGGCCATGTACCAACGGTGTTGGTCGCAAGGAATATGGCCGGCACATCTAGTGGGGAACAGTGCCGGAGCTGGGTCAGCGGAAATGGCCAAGAAAAGTATTCGATATGTGGACAGGTTACTCTGTGGTAGGGCAGGCAAGAAATATCAGCATGAACTTAAGAATACAATGATAGATCAGTGATAAGCACGTAGCCAGGGCGGTTATCGAAACCCATAGTAACATAAGGTCGATGGCAGAGCACATGAGGTGAATGGCGGGTGGGTGTACATCTGCTAATTAATGTTTCAGTGGAGTGGAGTTTCAGAGGTGTGTTCGTGTGACAGCGACCAGTAGCAAGGCTGCATGAGACTGATCTAGATCAAATAACGGTCATGAGACTACTTCACGGGTGGAACGTGCAATGAAGTCAGAAGTGGGATGTGATACAGAAGAATCGTATGCGAAGAAGGTGGTCAGAGTGGCAGGTACAGAATAAAATAAGTTCATTGAAGAAAAAAGCGATTTGGTTAGGCGGTTCTATGTGAACCGAGTAAAACGAGCAAGCAAGGCCACATCTGAAAATGGAGAGCGTGTGCTGGGTTGGTGAGGAAAGAGTTTGCCGGCGGAAAACTGGTAAATGATCAGAAGATTAATCGCTCCACGGTAGGTGAATAATGGTATTCCAATGTGAAAAAGATAGTCTAGAATGAGAATGTCTGGAATGCACGGCTATGGCCATCGCAGAGTCGACTTTCATACGAGGGTGGTGGTGGAGACCGTGGAAGGTATTTGTACGCGTGTTGCAAAGTCCAGCCAACGGAACGTTCGAGCGACGCGTGGCGACCATTTTAGACACAATTCAAAACAAAGTCGATTCTGGATGGCTACGATACTATATAAGACAAACTAGGCAATTTCACAATAACCAAACCTCAATAGGTTTCTTTCTGGGCTCCTACGTTCCACATTGAATAACGAATCAACAACTGTAGCTGAATTACGGCAAAAGGTTAGAAACAAAGGGTGGGATTACCGAATACATTCACAAGAGAGTCTGAGCTAAGCGACTGATGTTCGAGGCAACAGTAGGGGTCTGGTTTGTGACAAGGAGTTAGAACAACAAGACAAATAACCGGAATTCCGGTGAGGATAGTTCAAGCAAGTTAATTAATGCTGTTTGTACTACGGATGTTGATGAATGGAACACGGTTTCCCGAAAGCCCTTACACTGTCGATGATTACTTATGTGGGTATCATGCAACAGCAACTTAGATGTGAAGTAGCGGGATGGACATACCTGAAGTATTCACCTATGGTGAAGGTACGCTGCTGTGTAAGCTCAGTATAAGGCAAAAGAGGAGCTCTGTAGGGGGGGTGTACTGATGAGGATTACGGATTTTCAACAGTACGTCATCGAGTGCTGATGCATTGGGGAAGGATACTGTAACGGCTATTCCGACTGTGAGCAACGCGTAGCCAATTCAAAACAAATCCCAAAACCAGAACAAGATTGATTCGTAGTTTCTACGGTACTGGGTTAACAAGCTATACGCATTTAAATATGTACAAACCTAAACTGTACGGCCACAATGTCTAACAACGAGGACCAGAATTCAACAAATGCCAATGTCAGGTACCACCGTCACGGCATTCCAATTTCGACTCAAAAACATGCCACTTCACGTGAGAAAAACATAAACAAATGTTGAAGTGTAGTGATTGGTGCCTGTCGTACTTGATCCAGGGTCAACAAAATAAGGAGCATAGTCTCAACAATACAAGTATACGAAAATGGCTAGGGAAGATTTACAAGCATGTACATTGCAGATACTTCAGCGAGGGACGTAATTTGGTTGATGTGATTGGAAAGTGGACAGCAACAGTGACTATGCAACTGGGTGAATATATCGGATGTAAGTGCAGCCTAGTGATGAGGAGTGGATATGATTGCGGATGGGACAAGTGGCTACACAAGTGCAAACTTTACTCAGTGCAGACAAGAGTGAGTGTCGCAAAAAGAATGGACCGATTGCGTAGGCCATCAGCGCACACCAATAAAGATGGCGGCGGTTAGATATAATAGTTATGCGCAAATAATTTCATAAATTAAAAATAAAGTATTTTCTGGGTGCAAAAAGCGGAATGATAACGGTGACCCTGACATTGAGCTCAAGGGGAACCAAAAAAGGTAGAAGATGACGGTACGAATGACATGTTTACAGTAGCCAAGCGGGCATAAAAAAGGATTTGCAAGAGCCGGCTGCAGGATCGCAGCAAGTAAGACTAAACGATCTTGGGGCAGATTTCCAGAAGCCGGCTAATTACTTAGAAAGGCGGACACGAATAGCGGGCAAAAGACTTCGTCGATTTGTACACTATAGAAAAATACTGGCTGTGGCCAAGTGCCGGCAAAACATAAAGTACTGCGAGAGATCACCTCGAACTCCATTCCCGGAGTGGCAAGCATATTATTTCGCGTAAGGATGGTACTTCTTTAGACTGAAAGGCTTGCGATACAAAACATGGAATGACAGATTGTCCAAGGTTCATTAAGGCCACAATTATCGAACGTTAAAAAACGGTTAAAGCAGTCCAAGCGTTTCACACACCTCAATGACTTGCACCACGCGGCTGCTTGCCGGGCGAGAGCGAGGAGCGACCAAGAAGGCCGTCTGGGAGGACATCATCAACGGCTACACAAGTTGGAGGCAACCTCAACGGGAGGAGCGCGGCCGCCCAGCCTGATTTGCTCATTATCCCAATCTACTCAAAACCCGGTTCTTTTGGGAGTAGCCGCTGGGTGACTGGTGATCTCTATGGGGTGACTCGAACCCAAGAGTTTGTGAAGAGCGGATCTGATAATACTTTCTCGGGGAAGCTTTTAGAGGGAAAGTTTTAACTTGAGGGATCCCTCAATTCACAAGCAAGGAACACCTTGGATGGGAATCAAGCGATGGAGGCGAGCCGCTAGCTATGATATCTCATCTCTAGGAACCAATGGACATATCAAAACCACGGATGCATTCACACTGAATAATCCGCCGATAAGATTGCCGAAGTCACTGGATTGAACTTTATCTAGATGGTCTTATCTTCAAGGCATAAAACCCGTAAACCGGGAGATCGACGGAGTAGATCTTTTTCTTGGTTTTATTGCGCCAGAAGCACTTCGTGTGCTCGACACATAATGGGGAAGAGCCAGGGGACCTATACAGCTCGCACAACATTGGGCTGGGTACTACACATACCTACAGGTCCGCGTGGCTTAGCAAAATGTCTTTGGAAAAGTGCTTCATTGAATTCAATGATCGATTGATCCCTTCGTGTGACCATCAAATACGCGACCTCGGAGACAATTGTTCACCGTTGTCTCGATGGAAAAGAAATGGTAAAAAAGAGGATAAGGGGCTTGTATAATCATTTTTAAATGCCTCCACCTTGGGGTAGGCAGCCGGATTGCTTTGTGGATGGCAAGAGCTACTTTTTCGCAACCTGCTGCAATTGGAGGGGTGGCTCCTTCATCTCAAGCTGTTTTGGAAGTGGTACCCGGAGGTGGTGAAAAGCAGTGGAAAGTTTGACCACGATGGAAAGGTGAACATCGTCTATGAAATCGGAAAAACTGTTTTGATACTTCCCTCGTCATCTAGTTTCGCACCCTAAAAAGCCCAAAATTTTCCAAGTTATCTTCGACAAAGCTGCCGAATTCCAAGGGAGTCCAATGATTGGTAGTTCGAAACGGGGACCAGACTGTACAACTCCGGCAAATGAGGGTTTGTGCCGGTTCTGGATCGGTAAGGTTTTAAAGTACTCCGACGTAGGGGAGCCATTCTTTGCAAGCAGAGGCCCCTGCGTGGGATGGAAGTGCACCACTGTCCTTGAGGTGGGACAGTAAATATACCGACAAATCAGTGATAGAATACATCCTGGCTGCTTTCTAAGGCAGCCTGTATCCCACAGTCCAGAGGCGCATTAGCTGGATCATAACTCTCTTTTACCCATATCCTGAAGTGAATCGACCCAAGGATTAGAACGCCTATAGAGCAGTATCCAAAAAATCACTTATTTTACCAGTGCGGCATCTAAATAATCAAAGTGTAAGTATAAAACTGTGCAAATGCCCACTTGGCTGCAGCTGGCTCGAGGCTGATATGGAGACGAAACCCAAAGAAGAACCATAGTTCGGGCCCGAGCGAACAGTAGACTCTCGACGATAGTTGAACAGCACGTGCTTAATTCGAGCAAAGCGAAAGCAAACCCGGCAGGTTGGAATCAGGTGAGAGCATGAGTGAATAGGTAAGACGAACGAAGTGCAAGGAAGTGCTAAATACACATGCTCTGTTGTCTTTTTGACGAATTTTAATTCCCAGCCGGGAAGTTGTCGCTACTGTGCTCCAGCTGCCGTAACAAAGTTCATCCATTTGGGTAGCGTCACTACCCTCCCATGCGAGCTAAGCTGCACGATAGACTGCAGCTGGGTGCGGATCCTCGGTCAGCCGGAAAGAACTGGGTAGTACGGGTGCAAATTTTCACGCTAACGACTATCTCGTGTCAATCAGTGACATTGTTACGGCCACAAACCACTTGGTGTTGTTGTCGGACTCACTATGGAAAAGTGGCGACCCGCCCAAGAAAAGGAAATCTAAAGTTCTTGGGGTATTGGATGCTGTGTGGGACAACTGGGAAGCAGGATGGGTTCGAGAGTCGAACGGCTGATCAACCCCAAGGATGCGCGTTCTAAGAATACAGTAGGAGGCCGACGCTGATGAAATAGTTTTCGAACCGAACATTCCCGATCACCCAGCTACGAGAACGGGAATATTTTCAGCTACTTCTCATTTGTTTGACGTGCTTGGATTCGTTTCTCTGTGGTTGCTGTCCGGCGTATGTCTACCACAGTGTCCTCCTCGAAGAAAGTCGACTGGGGGCAGTCACTTGGTTCAGAGGACCGATTAGACTAGGAAGAGTCCGTCGCAACTCTTAATGAACAAGGACTAAACAAATCCTACTTTGCTCATACTAGAAAGGTACAAACCGAAGGGGGAGAGCTGTGTGTTTGTTCCGATGCCTCTGAAGTTTGCCAGAGGTCTGCGGGGTACGAAGGGCTGGCCTAGGCGATGAAAGCCGCACTCACAGAATACCTTTTGCCGACCCCCAGGTTAAAATAATGAGAATAATGACAGTTTTTTAACAACAATAATGGTTTATTTTCAAGAGGCAAGAAGTATGCCGGATGCATGACCAAAATGTCGCAGAAGAATACAGGGACAAATAGTTCGCCATTATGTAGAAAAGAGTATGGCTCTCACAAGACAGATGAAGTCAATATAATAAAATGTGAACCAAACGGGAGATAAATGTAAGATAGAAGTATGCACATCAGGGAATGGCTGGGAGAGTTCTGGACGGGCTTATTGATAAATTCAAATTCATGTCCGGCGAATCCGAAAGTCAAAGTCAAGTGATGGGGCCTGAGTGGTCCAAATGGAGACGGCTGGAGAGTCAGCTTTTTACACGGGGGATACCGAAATACGTTTGGAATAGCTGGTCACAGAATACAAAGAAAAATAAATTCATATGCCTGGAAAAGTAATGGATAGAAGTGGTGCATTTCTATGCCGCGATAAATGATTAGTAACTGGTTACAGAATTTTGTGGAACAATCAGCTGCCAAAACAGGCTGTAAAAGGTGGGTCTGATATAAAATGTTTTGGAGAGATTGGTATACCGCAGATGTGAGTTACAGATATTTTCAGAATAGGCACGTATCAAGAGCTGCCGCTAGATGTCGCTAGGGGGATACCTTCGGAAGCTGGAGGATGCATAGCGAAAATGTGCGCAGTGTCAACAGCCACATTGGAATATCTGGGGCAACTTATAACATATTTGGTTCTTTGTGACAAAAAGAAGCACGGTGGATCTACAGAAAAAAAAATCAGCCACGGTTGCAATGAGATAATATCAGCTGTGTTGAACAGTCCGTGACAGGTGAGGAAATGAACAAAGAAAGCAAGTAGGAGTAATTCGGTTGACTTGTTCAAAGCGCACCATGAGAAGACCTTTAAAAATGAGAGAAGCCTTAGGAAGTGGAAGTACATTATGAAGCAGCAAGGAGATGACGATGGGGATGGTTAGGGAGTGCGGAGAAAATATAGTTGCTTAGTGATCGTAGTAGCTTTGAGCAACAGCAGTGAAAGTAAACTTGGCTGTGGATTGGACTGAAGTGCACGGGTACAGCAATTGTCACGGCGAGTAGTGTTGGAGCGAAATGTATATATGGAAGACCACCGGGGACGAGTAATCGCAAGTCTCACAGAAACTGCTCGTGGAAGTCGTGATGTAACCACTTCTTTAGAACAGATGGAACGCGGGGAAACGAATTTAACCTGAGAAGCACCCAGAAGATATCTCCGGCGAGAAAATATAAAACAAGAGGTGACACAACTGGCCGAACAGAAACAGGTGAGTGATGAATAACTGGACCTCTTTACCACAGGTGAAGCACGATGTAGGCCAAGGAAAAATAAGACTCCAGGACAAGGAAACCTGAGATGGAACAGAACCACTTGAAATATATGTGCGTAGCAGAGATGGGTCGATAGAGCTGGACAGCTACAAGCCTGCAGGTGGTTGCATAAACCGAATAAACCGAAGGTGCCAATGAAGAGTTAGCTGATGGGAAGACCAAGAGGGATCCGTAGAGTGGAGCACGAAATACACGGTAGTTATGAATCGTAAATAAATGTGGTCATAGGAGATGCGGAGATTGGGCTGCAAGTTTTAACATGGGGGTTGGGCATGGGTGTGGGCGGGGTTGAGGATGAAAAACGGCAAAAGAACCGGCAAATAGATAAGTGTACAAAAGGTGGTGGATTGATGACGGTGGTAATAAGAACGAAGAGGCTAGGTGTGCATACGAGAAGTTAAAACAGGAAGCAGATTGGGTGATGGAAAAAACCGATAAGTGAGCCTACCGTTAGTAAGCGGAGGCGATGAAAGTACGCCATCCGCAGAGGGTTATAATGGAAGCTTTAGGACTGTGACAGTGAGAGCGTAAATTCACAATCGGTGCCGGTGGATGGGGCCTACCGAGCGCTGGGAGCCCAACCCGAAAAACATCTCACGGGTGAACACAGATGTGATCCATCAGATTAGTAGCGCCCGCACAGCTTTGCTGACGACTTGCGCGCCCGATGTGCTCCAGCCAATGTGGGGGAAATAACAGCTCCTCATACCGTTGGGAGTGGCACTGAAGCTCGTTGACGATTACGCATGTGAGGCGTAGTTCAATCATAAGGGTATAAGATCAGATATCATATGACCTGTTTGCGAGGGCTTTTAGAGGGCAGAACCAATGGAGCCGGCGGTGGATAAACGACCAGCCAGCATCATTTTCCAGGCGCTTTTATAATGAGAGTGATCTTCACAATGCTAAGGCAGTTGACCGTCATTGAGGGTAAAATACTCAAAAGGAGAGAACTGGAGAGGAAGAACAGATAGAGAAAGGCAGTCTTGGTATACCCTGTTGTGGATTAACTGGTAAAGAAGGCAAATAAAAACCAGGAAAGGACGATGCAAAAGGGCGTCTGAGACTACGGAAGAGAGGAGAAACCGGGTGCAGGAAAGTAAAAATATTCCAATTCCGTTTACTCAGTGCGGCAGTAGCCACGGTTAGTCAAACGTTGATAATTCAGTCGTATAAATGAGAATGTTCATCGGAGACTGTCATCAGTCGAAGAGTGCAGTCTCTGCGAAGGACTTGGCCTTATAGGTCGAGACCCCTTGAGTATACTCATCCTCAATTATCCATATATTAGGTAGCTGAAATGCACGCGTAACGCTGAGATATGAACTGCAGCCGATAGAGATTGGGGCCTGGTCCAAGGAGCTTGGATTGTGATGGGCAACTTATTCCAGAGCTCGGAGTAGACAAGAGGGAACAAGTGAGAACTTATGTCCGATCTTGCTACGATAGAATAGATGGCAAGAAGCCTGTACCAAAGTGAGCAAGGGGCTTCACACAAGATGCTCAATGGACTAGAAAAGGACCATTTATGGGGCATATTATGCTAGACGACTAAGTTTAGTCTCAAGCGGCGGAGCCAGAGTGGTGCAGGGTTCAGATACTGGCATCTTTTTCCATAGTTCACGGATGTGGACCAACCAAGTAGTTGTTCGGTAAAACGCCTTTGTATGCTTTCTAGTACCGCTCCGTCAAATTTTTCATGTCAGAAAATATTAACGGGCAATATTCAAGCAAATTCCTGAGGTGAGATTTGTCGATGCTGAGGATACTGTCCCGGAGGCGAATGGAGCAGAAAAACGGGCCATACTCATTCTATCCATCGCAGCTTAAACAGCAGCATTCTCAGGGAAGTTGAAGGGGCCCGAATAAGTGAGGCACAAATCACCGATGGTGGGTCGACTGCCTATTGAGGACCCACCAAGAGCTAAGAGTCCGGGGGGCAAATTGAGTTCGTAGATTAGGACCTCGCACCTTTCAGTGGAGATATTCATCATCCAGGAGTGACACTAGAGGTCATGTGCAAAAACGTCCTCGGAAAAGTTGCAGAGAGTAGAGGTACCATCATAAGATTTGAAAAAGTAGACTATCTTTGTATAATCTGCAGACAGGAACGGAGTGTCATGGTGTACCAGATCCAGTACATCAGTGATGTACATTTGAAATAGAAGAGGACTTGGCACACTGCCTTGAATAACTCCAGTTGTGACAGGTCTCGGGTTAGTTTTATGTCCGTTGGTGCAGACCACTTGAGAACAGTGGGCGAGATAAGATTGCAACCAACCAAGCAGGGCATAAGTAATGCCAAATAAACCCGACTTAGTTATTAGGTGCGGTGTGGAACAGGGTCGAAAGCCTTCGACAGGACTAGGTAGAAAATGACCAAATCCTGCCCGTTATCAACAGCCCAGGTGACTGGATTGAGGAGGTCAAGAAGACATGTGCTACCTGATCGCCATTTGAGAAACCCGTGCTTTCTACTGCTAGGAATGTGAGGGGCGTAAAGATGGGTAATAATGCCATCTTTACCAATTGTCTCCATTATTCCGGAAACGACTTGGGTGTGGTTAGTGGGACGGTATCTAGGGGTTTCCTGGAAGGGTCCTTTTATGTGTCGTGCAACGACGATTGAGCGCTTTCAGTTCGACGGTACCAAACTGAACTCTAATTAAATAGTGAATAGCTTCAGTAATAGAAGTGGAGGGTCCGATCCACGGTCTGATGGTGGCTGAGGGTTGCCCACCTGGTCCAGGATGAGCAAATACTTTGTATCACGAAATGAGCCTGGGAATAATGTTTACATCATGTGTTAGGTTAGATAGAGAACAGCTGGTGGTAGCAGCATGATTTGGAAGTTTATTTCTGAGGCTGTGACCATAGAATTAGGAAAGTAAAGCTAGAAGCCTCAGCGATGTCAGAAGGGGAAGTGGCCGAAGTCTCCCTCCGTGACTCAAATTACTGAACAGTAGCTTATGCCGATTAGATCCTAGGTTTATATAAGGATGAGAGCCTAAATGCCTTGATGGGATGCCTCAGAGCTTTGATCTCTTCGCTGCGAAGCTGGACTTCCTTTAGATCCTGGATAATATCAAGAAGAAGTGTTAGTTTCATGATAAGAGAGAAGTCATGGTTTCCGATCCAAAATCCTTGCAACTTAAGACACTCTTGTTGGAGGAATGCAACTTTGGGTTTCCCCAGAGAGGAGTTTTGGACAGTAGGAATGAGATTCCAGGGGCAACTTGCCACCTTAAGCCAAAAGTGGTCAGCTGCCTGTTTGGGATCAGTCGTTTAAAAAAGCTGTTCCAATCTTAGTTGCTGATGAGAAGGGGCCGAGGTTTAAAATTCGAAAGAAAAGGTGTTGACTGGAGTCAGATATTCCCGCGGACAAGGATGGAATGAGAGATTAACTGTTGCTATTTTATGGTCGCTACCCGGAAAATCATGCAGAACGGAAATCGAAACCTTGGAGACGCGGAGAGCGAATATAAGATCTGGGATGTTGGCTGTTCTTGTGGGGGTTTTACCGGGTTGCACCCAGTCCCCAACAGAAGTATAGGAGACGAAGCTATTAAGTTGAGAGGTGCCTTGTTGTTCATCCAGAAAGCTTTAGGCCAGTTAAAATCACCGGCTATGATTTTCACCGTCGAAGGCATTAGCGAAAGCTGATCAAAGGCTTCAAGTGAAGGAGATGAGTCAGCAGTAGTACAATGGGGCGGGTAATAGATGCAACTCGTGTATGACGATGGCTTTGGACTAAATTGTGAGCGGTAGAGTATCCGGAATTGAGTAGACTATGGTATGCCTAGCTGGAGATCCTGAGAGAGCGTGCTGTACGTAGAATAGGCAGTCACCTCCGCTTCTAACAATCCTACTTACTCTAAAAACCTTGTACCCCGTAGGCAGAAGTTCGCTTGTGATAGTGTGTTCCTTGCACCAGGTTTCAGTAATAAGGATGATATAAGGACTTCACGTTATGATATGATGGGTTAAGTGGCGAAGCTGACTTAAGATGGACTGGGAATTGAATGAATCAACGATAACCCAATATTTTGGAAGTAGGTATCTGTGCTAGGTAAAGTGGGGAAGTTATTAGATGGAGAAAGTACAAGGAGAGGGCTTGACTGGAAGCCATCATGGAAGAAGAAAACTGAGCTTCCAACAATTCCGCAATGGCTGAAGATAATTCGGCAATGGACGACCCAGAACTGATTAATATGGGCATACTACGATGTAAACGAGAAGACCTTTGACTAGGCAGCGTTGCTAACTGTCCTGATTCGTTGGGCAAGGAATCAGCGTGAGGATCACTGATTAATGTGGGCGATCGATAATATTGGTATGCAAGAGTCTGCTGATGTGGGCCAGAGGGTGGTTAGCTGAGGTACCAGGGGTTTAGTAGGCTTTGGTCAGGAAAAAATGGCTGTGGAAGGGTGGATATCGTACCAGCTGCTCAGGACAGGCATCGGAGGGGAAGATGGAGTATGTTTGGAGGGATGTATCCGAGATAAGTGCGAATGATGAGAGTTAGGGGGTAGGATATGAGTGGGTGTATCTGGGAAGGGCTGCAGGCTCATAAGGAATATAGAGGTCTTTAGGTGAGGTGGGGGCATGCAATGCCTGAGGAGACGGGATACAGGTCCCAACGAAGAATTGTTTGTGGGATGATCATACGGCTGTTCGGTAAGAGACGGGAAGCGGCGGGAAGGTGGAAGAGGCAACTGGGACATACCGAGTCCGCTAAATAAGAGGATGTGGTCAGATGGAGAAGCAGTGTGGTGGCAAGACAGATGTGGGGGTTGGAAGTTGCATATAGCCAGAATTGGGAGTGTAACGACTAGCCCGATCGGCAGTGACACGTAGCCCATTTAACGAGTCCCAAAGTCATGGCAAGGTTGGTTCGCTGGCTCTAAGGTATGGGACTAATAAAGTACACGCGTGTAGATTATGTACGAGCCTCAACTGTACGGTCAAAAAGTTCAGCAATCAAGATCACAGTTCGGTAATTGTCGCTGTCAGATACGACCGTCACGGCAGTCAGAGCTCGGAGAGGATTTCGGCACATATACCTTACACCGCCTATCAAATCCCCCCGTGAAAGTGTCAACATCCAAGGATTAGATAGGGGTCCTGGTTCACCCTAATCTACCCAGACCCCAAAGCAGTGCATACATCAGTCGCCATAGGCCCTATCTATTGCTGGCCAGTCGCAGACAAGCTTGCATGTTCTCTTGAGGTTATGCTTTATACATCCATGTCTTAGATTTGCGTCCGAAGATGATAAATCATAGTCGGCGTACCAGGAAAGGCTTCGGTGTGATCGGGATGCCTAGACAGACTAGAGAACCTAGGGACAAAGGGCTCCCCGGCGTAAAATATACGGTAAAATGAAGACAGAGTGTTCCCAATGAAGAATCGAGATGGTCTCAAGGTACCTGTAACATCGAGGAGTTCATAGTGTGGGTCGTAACTTATATCATTGTGAGTATGTTGGATAATATTAAAGATTGGAGGTCCCGGAAACAGAGGTTTCCACAAGCGGTCAACAAATGCTGGTTCCAAAGCTCCTCCTACTTCGCGAACAATGCCGTGTCGTGCGCTAAATCGAAGTTTCGACAAACTAACACGGTTGCAAATCGCCACTATCACCTTCAAGCAAAAGTATGCTACGGATATCTCGCAACACGTCTCCTTTGTTTGTTTTCGCCACCGCCGTGGGTACGAGGCCGTCGATTTCTGTACGGCACCCCTCAATAACTCCAATGTGCCACTTGCCCTTATCTACGCAGCTCTCCAGGAGGTTGACTACATCGCCACGTCTAAACGATCTCTCTTTGGGGATCCACCTCTGCCGAATCCTAAAGGTCGGTAAGTGGTCCCTCGTCCAAATTTTCCAGGAAGCCTGTGCCATCTGGTTTGCTTGTTTCCATCCTATGATGAACCTTCCACGTAGGGTTTTCTGCGTGATGGCTCCTAATTTTGACCGCAATATCAACGGCTCCTTGGGGCTGATATCCGGTTCGCCCTCCGGGTGTGGATAGATCGGCACCAGGAGCCTGTTGTGGAATACGATTTCTACTTCTGTTAATAAGGTAGCCAGTGTCTCGTCATCGGGGGTTCACTGTGAGACCAAGGCCGTGAGTATTTTCCTAGTCGACCATATCAGCCTTTCCCGAACTCCTCCGCGATGACTGTTACAGGATGGGTTGAAGGGCTATTTTATCCCCCTTGCTACTGTCTTGTTTCGTATTTTGGCATGGTCCAGGAGTTTCTACCATTTCTTTAACTTTTTATGGGCACCAACGAAGTTCGAGCCATTGTCTGAGTGTACTTTCTCAGGGAAGCCCCTTCTCGCAAAGGACCTTTGAAAAGCCATTAGGAATGAACCGGTGGCAATATTATGCAATACTTCAAGATGGACTGCCCCGGATTGTAAACGTTATCAGGCAGCCACACCTCTTTTGCGTGCTCCCGTGCTGTTGTAAGAGTAACAGGTCAAAATAATCGACGCCTATTTCTGCGAACGGGCACCATCACGGCTGAACTCTTACGGCCGGAAGGACGCCATCATTTTTGGCCTGCTGCCGGGTTCCAGTGACAACAAACGATGCAACGGCCGATGACTCGCTTGACTGTCGCTGGCCTCTTGGCCACCCAAAATCGTGGACGTATATTGTTCAGCAGGTGGCTCAAACCTGCGTGCCCCCTTTCTCGCTGCCCATGATCTATCGGGCCTCTCGCGATGCGGTGGAATATTTTGTTTTGTACTTTAGATTTGAATTCGCCAACTGCCCTCCGACTACCAGTAGCCCGCTGGCTCGCATGGGGTTTAATCTTCGGATGCTGCTGTGCAACAGCCTCCCTTTTTTGGTGTTATCATCTATCTTAGCCAGCTGACGGGTCTCGAAAGGGAAGGTGCCAAGTTGTAGTAGGTGAAGGACATCTAGATCGACTTGGTTCAACTCGCCCGGTAGTATCGTTCCCACATTTGCCCTGTTCTGTGGTAGAGTGTCTTTCAAAATCATCAACATTATTTTTACCTCGTCCACCAAAACACTTTTCCTAACATTTTTGCCCAGTCGGTGGAATGCGCAGTTTTTCTATTAGGCTTACGCTGTCCGTGAAGTTTCCGGCTAGCATCAACAGTTTCTTTTCAATATAGCCACCCTGAAGCTTGGGAGCTTGTGATATTGGCAACATCTCTTTGGACGCAATTAGGAAGCCAGGTCCCGTTGTCCGCATCCGCAACCTTTCCAGTGTTCCATGGCCCCTCGAGCTAAAGTAGGCCGGGTTACTGCTGGATTGTACATAGTACCACTGGTCGGTCCTGGTCGACTCATGGATCGCAGTGCGTCGGTAGGCCACGAAGATGTTAAAACGAGAGTAAGTTTTGTTCACGTAATGCAGTAACTTAGCTGAGCCCGTCCAAAACATTTCATTCCCAGTTTACCTGATCAAAGTACCTTCTAATCAGCGTTGCGAAGTTCACGGCCAACACCGCTGCAGCCAATTCTAACCTCGGAATAGACGCAGTCTTTGGTCGACTCATTCTCACCTTTGTGAAAACTATCTGATTGTGCCGCCTGCAATTTTCGCCTACCCAGCAGCCCTAAGCCATTAACCCGCAGCCTACTTCCGATGCCTCCGAAAACAAGTGCAGTTGGGCATCGTTTGTGCACTTGATTCCTTTCAAGCATCTTTGTATCTTGATCTCGTCAAGTTGATCTAGGCTGTGCTACCGGTCACGTTTTCGCTTATCGTCGTCATCCTGGAGAGGTTCGTCCAAACCCGTCCCTCATTGGCGCATCGATTGAAGCAAGCACTTTCCCGGTAACAACCACGGTGAAACAAAACCTAAAGGACCATAGAGGCTTGAGAATGATGATGGAATTCCTTTTCGTGTGGTTGGTTGTTTTGATAGGTCCAGAGTGAATATGAATTAGCGACCTTCGGGCTTCCACCGAACTCCAAGCTTACTCTCCAGTTACATACAGGATCCCAAAAGCTCCCCCGAAAGCTCAGTTTTCTCGGGCTTCGGAACAACACTAAGCACCTCAGGGCCGCTTAGAGTCCATTTTGTAGGGATGAACCACCCTGCTCTTAGATTGTCTGTTAGCTCGGTCATGCATAGAATAGCAGTATTTGGGTCGACAAAGGAACACAGGAAATCGTCCACGTGGAAATGGTCCGCCACCCTTCCTGACAGATTGCTGGTGCCGCCAAAACGCTCGAGGGTTTCCCGGAGGGCACGGTTAGTATAGTATAGTATATTTCTTGACCGTGGTCAATACACATGCACAAGGCGAGATCAGAGTGTTAATGTGAGGTATTCACAAATTCTAAATTTATAAATCACACAGCAACCAAAATACACCAGTAAAGTCATGTAGTGTTTGAGTGAACAAAAATGGTAATGGTTGAGGCGGGAATTCCGAATCGGTTTCGAAATCGCTGGGGGCGGTGTGGATAGCTGGGCAGTAGTATGATTGCTGATATAAGCGACAATTGGACGTTCACTAACGAGTAATCGGGCGGAGGAGATGCCAAAGAACATTGCTAGAAGTAAAGCAAGCATGTGGCTTTCAACGTGCAGTCAGAGATACCAGCGGAATATTGGAAACTGATCCAGCATTGGGTAACTAATTGTGGAGGAAACATGTGAAATAAAGGCAAGTGAGTCAAAGTTGATAATAAAACGGACCTTTTGTGCAGGTTATTACAGTGTCATATGGAAATTCAAACGAAGGCGAAAAGCTTCGCAGGGACTTCAGTGAACTTTTGAAGAGCATGAATGGTGTATGGACGTATAACGGACTTTTAGAGAAAAGCCGTCAATGAAACGGATCAGTGGAGACAAACGTCAATGGTTCGGCTGGGCAGAAGTTGAGAGAGTGTAAAAACATTTTTGTATGTGATAGAAAATTGTTAACCAAATTAGGGTTGGCTGCAGATGGCTGGTATTCTGTTCCGTAAAGACCTTGGTTGCAGGTGGTGGCAGGAAGAATGTTGAGGGAAGCAGGTAAAAAAGGGCTGGGTTCCGGTCATTGGTTTCGTACTGCAACGCGGGAAGAATTGAACTGCTGGGTTGGATTATTTGGGAATAGACGTTGAGCGTATGTGTTGATGGTTGGTGTCAGAAATCATCTCTGCGATCCGGTGAGACTTTCATGAGGTTTTGTTATTCCGTGTACGGTGCCCCGTGTAACGTCAGCAGGCGAGAGTGTAGGTTTGAACCATTGATCAAATCGTCTAGTCCTTAAGGTAATCCGGGATAAACGTGAATTTGGCCGATGGCTACCCAAGTAACCAATGCAATCTGGAAGAGATCAGGAGTGCGGCAGTCTGGAGAGTGTTCCAGCTGCGGATTATGATTATCGTTTTTATGGAAGCAAGAAAATGAAAATTTTGTTATCCGAACAATTAGTTATCGTTTGGCTAGTAGACCGGTCTATTAGGGATCCCTAGACGGAGACTGGTAGCTTTCTAGGGTAGTTGGGTGATAGTAGAGATTTAGGGCGATATCAGGTAGGCGGTGGATGAGGAGAGGGTGTCCGTTTGGGAACCAGGAATAAAACAATAATAGAGGGTATGGTCTGGAAGAAGAATGAGAAAATAGGAAGATAACAGTCTGGTCAATTCACCAGCTGTGGTCGACGACGGCAAACAGTAAAGAGGGAGAAAAACACTGGGTGTTAAAGGGAGGATTTTTCATGTGGAAGCACACGTGCTGGTATTCCGCAGGGTCAAGAGAAATCAGAGGCATTCGGATTCCGGTTGGAATGGGGTCTTAACTTACCATGAGCATATGCACAGAGTATTGAAGCCTAGTTACTAAGGAATGGTTTACCTTGTGGCAAGGCTTCAGTGTACGAGAAAGGCTCAAAAAACAGAATGGGACGGCCGAGTTCTAGCCTGAGCCAGGAATTAGGTGAAAGCGAGCACCCATCGCTAAAGGACGGAACGGTTGTATTTATATCTATGCAAATTAGGTTGTAAAATGGCACAATCTAGTTAGGAAGGGGGGCAAAAGTGAGTGGAGCATACCCAAGGTATATGTACATATATATATATATATGTATATATACATACATATACATATATATATGTATATGTATATAAATATATATTGCTGTATACGTGGGTGCGATCATCAGACGGGTCATGCGAAAGCGGTTGGACGCAAAAGACTGGCAAGGAAAGTGAGATAGAGAGACGCAGTCTAGGTATAACCCAGCTGAGGATCGACGGTTAACGGAAAGAAGAACGGAAGTTAAGCACGGGCTCATCGGTGCAGCGGATCCCTAAGGCACATTGAGGCCATGAAACGTGAGACTAAAAGGGAAACGCATAAGTGTGGCTAAAACCTTCAATGGGGAACTTAGTATTTCGCCTAGAGTGGGAATTGAGCAGGAGTAAAGACTAAGTTCTGCATGAAATCACAGAAGAACCTTAGCTGGGGGATAGGGTGGGATCAGAAATGGTAACGTCATAACTGGGTGTTGGAGTTCAGTTAGTGAGTCACGCTAAGTGAGATGAGTCAGACTGCATTTTCCAGTTCGAAATCTCAGAGGTGGTGAGTGAAGTATATGTGGCGGGACCTGGTGCGGAAAAGAGGCCTTGTAAGCTAAGAGATGTCGAGGAGCGTTGAGTTACTCACCATGCTTGTGTTAACAATTAAAGGACAGTAGTGAGTATATATATATACATGTACATATATATATACATTTGTATATACAAATATTATATATATGTATAAATATACATATATATATATACATATGTATATAAAAACATGTATATATATGTATATGTATATATATATATACATATATATATATAAATATATATATATATATATATATATATATATATAAAGCCGACCAGAGGTTGGATCCTGAAGCAATTTTTATAGCTTTGTTGAGGTTGCTTTCAGGGCAGCAGGCGCGTTATAACTAAATAAAGTTTATTAATCGTGGAGCGCGTGAGACATATTGGCAACCTGTTGGGAGTAATACGGTGGTCTCTATAAATGCGAGCGCATCTGGAAGGATTTATTTCAAAGTTGAATTGACAGGATCCTATAAGTTGGTATGAAAAAACAGTTAGTGGACGCAGACATGCTTACATATGTCGATGGCGAAATCTAGGAGAAGCGGTCAAACAAAGCAATCAGAATTTTAAAAGCGGTGAGGTTATTTCGGAAGGTAAGGTAAAGAGAGAAAGCAGAGCAATGGCTTAAAAGTCGAGGCCTATCTCGTAAGCTTGACTTTTGGTTACGTGAACGTTGAATAAGCGCAAAACAGTTGGGACAGAACGGAATTTATCAATAGCATGCACGAATGCATACTTTGACCGAGAAGATCTGATGTGCAAGGGAAGTTCATTCCAGATTCTGGAGTACGCGAAGAGAAAAAACTTAGAGCGTATAACAGTCCTCGCGGAGGGTGTGGTAATAGTATACTGTCTATTACGGAGTGAATATCTAGCATCCGGGGAGAAGCACAACTGGTTGGAGGAATAGGATTGCTTAGTCAATAGCTTATACAGAAATATCAACTTTAGCTTGATGCGACGAAGCCATAGTGGTTCGATTTTGAGAGATAAGCATCGTTCCCTATAGTTTAAGTTGTACGACCAACCGATAAGCTGTTTTGTGAATCTTCTTTGAATACATTCGATAATAATCCTGTCGGATTTTCTCGAGCTAGTGAAGATTAGGGGGCAATATTCGAGAAGGGGCCTGGCATGTACTTCGTACATGTAGAGAATGCTCTGCCTAAGCTGAAAGGATCTGAACAGAAGACCAAGACACTTTTTAGCCTTCGCCGTTTGGAGGACAGCATGTTCCGAGAAGGGGGATGATTCCGTTCCAAAAAGATGAACCGTCAGTCTGCACGTTTGCGGCTTGCGGTCTAGGTCGTTTTCAAGCCACCAGAGAAGAGGGCGGGCGTCCCTGTCCTCAACGGGTATCTTCACTTGTGGAAACATTTCACGTACGTCTTCAGAGACGGCCACTTTTCCCAGCCGAAAACGACATAAAACCTCGACTAATGGTGTTGTCCAGTCTGGGCCCTGTATTACATGGTCGTTGAGTGGCACACCCTGACATCTCGCGGCACAATCGAAGACCACCCCGACCTTTCCCGGTTTCTTTGGGTTCACGATCGGATGATGGGGTAGGCGCCACCTCAAATTTTCCCTGATTACTGTTGTTTCTGTTCTTTCTACATAACCCAAGTCTGTTTCATGTTGCGTGGTTCTTATATACTCTATCCTTAGCAGCGAATCTCGATTTAGCCCGTTTTTGAAGGAGCATGTTCTTCTGAGGGCCTCTTCCCGCCTGTTCGGCATCGGTTTCATGTTGGGTCCCGACGTGAAAGGAACCTCGAAGTGATCTATAACATACTCGGCGTTCTCGACTACCTTTTCAGAGCTGATCTATCTTCTCGCGATAGGGCATCTGTATCAATGGACATGTCGGCAAGTTCGGCGTAATACAGCTGTAGGAATTCCTGCTCAGTATTTGCTGTTTCCAAAGAAGTGCAGTTGAGTTGGATCTGTTTTCCGTATCTTCCATTTGTGCTATACTAACAATAATAATGATGGTTTATTTCGGGGACACCCGAAGCATGCTTGACTGCATGATCATATTATACAAGTGAGGTCGCAAAAAGGTTCCTTGGATATTCATTTGGGTAAATGCAGCACAAAAGTGTATAGGTTTTGATGGTCGCACGAATTAATGCCCGGAATATTTGAGTTTGAAGGTCAGGTGAACGAACCTCTCAGAAGTGAGTGAAATAGGCTCCACCTTCGAGAAACGCAATGAAATAAGGCGGCGATGAAGTAAAAACGCACAGTATTTCGGATAGCATCGATGTGAAGTCGCAGGGGTGAGTAAACTGACAAAGAAAACATTCGAAAAGGCACCAACAAAAAATTGAGGAATTTTTGGTGATGACGGACATGCTCATGAACCAATAGCCCAAATGGCCCGGAAAATGGCACAAATATAATACCGATGGATTTGTGGTTGTCCTCTGTGGAGGGTAATTGCGTAAATGATACAGGGTTTTTTTGACCACTGAATTAGTACTACCATTCATCAAGATGTAAGGGAAGCATTCGTAAGAAGGTGTATATAGAAGCCCGAGCCTGGAACTTTTGTTGGAGCAGAGTGAAGAAAGTGGGCAGGTGAGTGAAACAAGATTCGAATAAAGGGTTCGTTTCAGGTTAATCAGTGAACGCAAGTTGACAACAGGGAGGACAGAGGAGTTGATATAGGATGATCTTATGAAGTCGTATGGGGGTGGTGCGTAAACGGTACTGTCAAAACATGTAGACGATCGCTTAACGGGATATGCTGGTAAGAGTCTGACACGGGGCTTTTGGGAAACAACCAAAAGGTCAGCAACTTGGCGTATGTATAGTTCACTTCCAGCAAAGGTTTGGAGAAATTGCATTCGCAGTGGTCTTTGGCATAGATTCCCAGTCGTGGAGGACTGATGAAAAAATGGCAATAGGTAATAGATGGGTGAAATGGTGCTCAACTATTGATTTATCGGGGATTAATCCAAGACTGACAGATGGGAAATACAAATTTACAACTAAGTGGGCATAATAGTGGTTTACATGTTTGATATCTGACGGAATAAACTGGAAGTAGTATATCATCGGAACCTCCAAAGAGGGCAGATAATGACGTGACTGGGTACGTTGAGAAAGGTCCATCCTGAGACTTTGGGGTGAGGGGACAAACAGAATGACGGCAGCCTAAGTTGCAGGTAGTTGATTTTCAGCTAAAATATATAGAAAGCTCTCTATGGATTGTGGTGCAGGTGGCGGACCATGATATCTTGGTGAACAGCGGCAGTTGTTCCTAGATGAGTGAAAAGTGATACCACTATGGATTTGTCTGGGTTCGCTGGTGAGTAGCGTGAGAGCACCTAAAGTTGGTAACAAAGTGGATGCGGGAGTAGGACATATAGTGGACTGATAAATTCGCATAAAATTAGTACATATAAACAGCTTTCAGGAAGTGCATGTGATTGCGTAGCTGGTTATGCTGATGTCTGACATGAAAAGCGGAGGAGGCCATCGGAATATTTTGTCCTGGATTGTGGCTACTTCGTTGCCAATTCAGCTGTCATGAAATGGAATGTTCAACCGAACATTGTGTGTGCTGCTTACTGTGCTTCTCGGCTTCTTATTCTGTGGTCTAGGACCCAGTGTGCTTCTGGCACATCACATCCGATCAGCAGATCTACTTTGTTATTCTGCCACCTTTCAATTGTGACCCCATCGAGGTGCGGCCGCTGACTCAGATTCCACTGCACCGTCTGAGGTGCTCTCATTGGAATATCTTTTACGGTGAATGCTTCTAAGATTTCTGATTATCTGTTGTTGATCAAGGAAACGAGTTGTAGATGCATTTTGGTAGGTTGAATCATCCCGGGTTCAACTTGCTGTGCTCACCTTTAACGAAGACTGATCCCCTCTGATCCCATATCTTTCTGCAATTTCCTTCACCACCAGAGTGGTACCGGAGCCACTATGTACGAAGTCTAATGCTCTTATCACCCCAAATGGGGTTTCTTCGCCGGCCGCCATTACTCCCAGGTGAATGGGCGTATTAATAGAGTGGGACACTGAGCAGACCACACTAGGCCTCGTGATTTCTTCGACACTTATTTTCTTGAGTTTAAGCAGGGGGCAATGGAGTTTTCCATGGCATCCATCCTGACTACAACTCGTTTTCTTTCGGCACATCGCTGCCCGACATGAGTCGCTGATACAAGCAAAGCTCGCCCCCATTCTCCCAGCCATTTTTCATCGTTCGTCGACGTCTACATTATGGGATAGGACGTTTCACCAGGCGATGAGGCTCGCCATAAACCTCACATACCTGCAACTTTCCACATTTTCGGGATAGTGCGTGTTTGTTTGCCCGTGGTTGGCCTCTACTTGTTTCCCTGGTCCAGCTTTGTGTCGTGGCAGGCCTAGGTCACTGGCTCGTTGTACACGCAATTTGGCCGAAAGGGCTGTGGGGTATTCGGGGGTGACGGCTAGTAAATAGCATCAGGTTCCCAAAACTAGTTTCTCGACCGAATCTACTGATCCCTCGGCTTCCTCAGTCCATCTATTCTGTAGTTCCGTGCGTGAACTGCGCACTATGATCTCCACTGTGTGAAGTGCTTTCGGGTCCGATCGACAACCTGAGTGATTCAGAATGATGCTGTAGTTCTGCATTTTTATCACTAGATTGACTAGAGAGCCTCACTCGCCTTTGGAACGTCTTGCCTCATATGGTACATTATCAATCAAGATTCGAGCGACCTTGGATGGTTGCTCAAACAGGTCTTTCCAGATTCCGCATGTGTGGGTGTAACCGTCTTCGGGATCCAGCATCGAGCTCCCGTTGATCGCTTCCCTGGCTCTTCCACGACAGCAATGTAGCAGGTACAAAAATCTCTACCCTGGACAAGATACTCTCCTTTCTACAAGGCTCTCGTATTGTTCGATGAACCTACATTACTGTTCAGCGCTTCCTCAAACGGGGACAACTCCACTTTCGGTAAGTCAGTTGCGTGTGTTCAGCTGGTATAGGCCGGCTTCAGTAGTTCCAATGGTTGCATGCTTCGTGGTTTCCAAGACCACCTCTCGCTCCTGTCTTCTAACTTGTTCTTTCCAGGCTGCTTCAGCTTCTTCACTAGCCTGCCTAAGCCGGTTTTCTAATTCTACTATTCCCAGTTTATAGATATCGTCGCTGTTTCACTTTATATAACCGGCTAAAAAACATGAGGTTCCACGGAAAGGACGGGTAGGCCTAACAGTATCTAAAGATTAAGTATCACCTAAAAATACCCCATGGACTTGCCAGGTTACTTCCTATCTAACTTTGGTTCGCTTCAGTACTCCTCTTGGCGTTCGTGGTTGAACTTCTCGTGAACATTTCAAGTTGAGTACTGAAACGGTTATCCTGATCGTGAGTGAGGAGTAGCTTAGTTGACGAGTCCCAAATCAGGACCAGATTGATTCGCTGGCTCTAAGGTATGGGATTATTAAATTACGTGCGTGTAGATTATGTACGAACCTCAACTGTACGGTCAAAAAGTTCAGCAATCAAGATCACAGTTCGGTAATTGTCGCTGTCAGATACGACCGTCACGGCAGTCAGAGCTCGGATCGAAATTTCGCCAGTGCACATGAGTGATATATAAACGAATGTTCAATTGTGGTGGTTGATGCGTGCTGTGCTTGTCCGAGAGTCAACAAGACAAACAGCATAGTCTCAACAGTACACGTACTTGACTACAACCGGGGAGGATCTCCACATTCATACGTTACGGGGAGTGTAGGCGTGGTTAACTGAAGGGATTTGGAGGGTTGAGTAGCACGGGAGCACCCAGGACGGCTGCTAATTCTGTCCGGTTCGGTGGCGTTAGACAGAGTTGTGAGATTTTTCTACTGCTTATCTCCCCTAAACGCGGGGTTTGGGATATCACGGAGCTTCACCGGATAGGAAAGATGGACAGGTGAAGTGAGTAAATGTCCGGCGGGGGACCCAGTTGGGGATCCTGTCGTACTCAAAGGAGGTTTCAAAGAAGTTTGTCTTGGAGCTCTTGGACATGGCTGATCAGAAAGAGCACCGAGTGGGTAGTGGGCCGACTCGTTAGAGCGAGAACTACGGCCAGTAACACGTGGTGGAGGCTGATTGGACAAAGGGGACAGGTGTGGCAGAGGTTTAGGGTTAAACCGGTGACAATTTCTTGCTTTGGGACTAAGCTGGGGGAGATTGGGGTTGATACTGAGGTGAACTTTCTTCAGAGTAAGTGGTCGGGGAGCACAAGCAGCCAGAGCTGAAGGCTACTGTTGAGGGTGCCGTATAGGGCGTTTAGGCAGAGGCGGGACCGATGGTGGCGGTTTAGTCGGGTCTAGATCAACAGTTGAGGGTGGACAACGGAGTGCTGGATCCAATGGCGGCCTCGTGTCCATAGGGTTTTCAGCGCGTTTTGAGCCCATACCATTTGAACCGGTACGGGTGAGTTAAGCGTTGTTAATTTTAGGCGACCGAGATATTACCCTGTGAATGTGTTTTATGGGGATATATTATGATATCCTTATAGGGCGAACTTGCACGATCCTCAGCTTATAGTTAATGAACTCTCTGGCTTTTCGGGCTTCCACAAACTCGAATGGTAAGGGACAGCTCGGACTCCTGGTGCAAGGGCATTTAGGATGAGCCGTAGTGCATGCAGTGAGTATGTTACGTCTAACCCGAGATGGGAGTAGGCCGTCATGGACTATGAAGTCTACGGCACTTTTGGAGTTAGAAATGAAGCCGTAGACTTCGGTTGCGATAAAATCTAGGAAGTTCTCGGCAGATATCGGTCTGCAAGAAGCAGTGGTTGCCCCGGGTTCGACGAAGGCTAACAAGGGAAATCCTCAGTAGGATTTCATCGATGAGTGGAAGCCTGTTGTTAATTTTTCCGATGCCGTTTCTTAGGTCATTAGATTTACTAGATAACTAGATGGCCATATCGGCGAGGGAGACTGAGCAGGCATCGATTCCTGGGTGGGATTGGGCTCGCCAGAATTTACTAACTTTTTGATTTAGGGTGATCTGAGAGTCAGTTCAGGTCCGTCGTGGCATGATTATGCAATAAATACGGCAAAAGTAGCGGGTAGGTGTGCTGGGGCCAGCAGGTCAACCACCTAAATCGAGCACGGAGTGTCAAGTGGGGTATCGGACGAATAGGGAAACGTGACCACCAGTTACGTGAAATCTGAGTGGCAAAAGGCAAAAATTAAGTATAGCTAGTAGTCAGGGGCATGTTTCTGTACATTCAGATCATGACATTAGTTGGTGATTATGAATAACTATTCCGGCGTCTTATGGCGCAGCTATTTGCGCTAGTAGATCACTGTACTCAGTTGAGATATAGTGTCCGCTACACTGAACACAACACTACTTCCAGACAATGGAAATGGGGTCAAAATAAAGAGACAACCACCCCGTGTCTCAAACTTAGTGCAGCAGCGCTGCCTATTGAGGTGGTACAAGCAAGAGGGAGGTGTTTCAATTCCAGTAACTGGTCATCAAGATTTTGGACTGACTCGACGGTCGTGCTACATTACATGAACGACATCAGCGGCCGCTTGAGCACAATCATGGCTAAAGAGCCCACGGTGAAGCCTGATGAAACAGGTGCAGGTCAGTGGCGGCTTGTTAAGTGTGCCAAAAACTTAGTAGACTTGTGTTTCAGAGGTGTGACGAAATTCCGACGGCTAGACCCTTGATGGACGGGCCTTCATTCCTGTGCTCAAACAGGGCCGGCCTGTTTGCGAGTTGAGAACATCCCTTCATGGGAGATGGGAGTCAAAGGCACTCTCATGACGGTGGTCGCCGCCAGACCGACATCCGTCATGGTTGGCCAAATTTTCTTCTTGGACAAGGCTGCTTCGCAGACTAGTGTGGCCGACAATGTATAAGGGCAATTACCGATAATGAAGGGTCTACGTTCTTTCAGCAGCTTACATTTCGGTTGGGTAGCCCCTTCGAGTTGAGCTCTCCGGAGTAAGATCTCCTCAAGATGATGCAATTCGGGATGCTCACCCAAGAGATTCGGGGCCTTGGACAGCCAGAAACGAGTGACAGCAGACCATTACTCCTAGGGAGAAACCCAAAGACCATCAACCCGGAACTAGTCGACGGATTGCTAAAGGTAGGTGGTAAACGAACAAACTCCAATTTGAGCTTCGAGGAGAAACACTCAATAATACTACCTGCCCGACAACCTGTAAAAGGACTGCTCAAATAAAACACTGGCAGTAGCGCGACAAACCGCGGAGAGGCAAGCTATGAATGCCATTCGGAAGAGATATTGGACAATGAGAGGAAGGGAGTGAAGGGAGCAGTTCGACCTTGTATGAAATGTATAAGACGTGCTGCGGCCGAGGGCAGGCTGTATATTGCTCCTTCACCGGAGTGCGAGGTGACCCCAGGATGGTGGCCATTTAATGGCACTGGACTTGGACACTTCAGGTATTTAAGTGCAGGCAAACACCTACATCGGATGAATTGCCGATTGCCTCCCTTCACATTTTTCTTGAAAGATCTGCGTGATTCAAATTATGGCAGCTTGTTGGGTCCGTGATACGTGATCATTTTATACATGCAGCTTCAACACGGCATGCTTATTCGGATTACCAGTGCCCTGCACATTTTACACACATTTACAGTGGTTAGTTTCTACCCGCCTTAAATGATCCAAATGTTCGCTGCTGAATTCTATTAGGCCATAATGGTGCCGTGAGTTCCCATTATTTTTTGCATTTTACAAGAAAGTTTTCACGGACTATAGCTACCGAATTTACTCATGCACGCCCAGGTGCAAGAAGAGGAAGGGCAATTTGCTTGACATTCCCATCAGAGCATGATGTTGTCTTACAAGTTCCCACTTATTGTTTGACTTAAGCGAGAGCGATTCCGCAGGTGGCCATTATTGTTTTCACGTACAAAAGCTCACACGCTCACACACTCACACACACAAGAAAGTCCGCTTGCTCCAACATTTTAAACTGACCCAGAAATCCTGCACACGTTTGCCTTTTACACCTGAGAACACTCAAGGATTCTTACAAAATAAGCTGGCGAATAATGGTGGACGAGAAGTGCCTTGTCCCGTCACGCTAACTTAAGTGAGAACTCTGACCGGCCTCAGAATCATGTCCGTTTACTAGTGAAAAACAAAGAATATTTGGGTTGGTCTCACTCGTCTGCTCTTTGCACACAGTTTGCTGGTCCGACTGGTGTTGGCGACCACACCTTAAGGCCTAAATGCAGCTGGCAGTTTTCCTCTCGTCTACTGATTCGCTCGATCGATCGGCCATCCTGTCGTTCGTGAGTTCGTGGTCTCGACAGGCGCCAGAACCGAAGCACTGTCTACCGGTGAGACCAAAACGCCCATCGACCGATGCGTCAGACCATACCCTCACAAGAAGAGTATCACATTTCGCTGGGTAGGAAAAGCTCGTTGACTTCACCACCGATTTGTCTGTGATTGTGTCCACATATATGTGAGCGGGTTCCGGATGCCTCTGGCGATATCCACATGCACTGACAGCGCAGCTTAGATGGGTAGGAAGAATAAGAAAAGCATTTGCGAACCTTTGGCTTTGCCAAGATAAGACAGACTATGGTGGGCAGCAAGACTGTTGGTTTCGACGCGCTACTTTACGTCGGTTTGTGGGCTGTTATCGGTTCAGTTTCTGCTAAGTTATTTAGAGTTTTAATTCAAAAACTGCTTTTAAGAGAATCCTTCCAACTTAAAATAATTCGGAATTTTTTCGGTGATAAACTCAAAGGCGATCAGCATAGCTACAAGCGGTTTGCAAATAGCCTGCGATCTGTCAATCTAGGGTAGGTGAGTGATTTCCATTATCAGTACTCCTGAATTTACTCCCACAAAAATTCTTTGCCAAAGCATGCCTAAAGCGATTTCCGTCATCCCCCTCCACCGAGTGAACAATCGCCTTCAATCCACGAGCAATAAACGCTCGCGACTGTCCGCAGCTTTGGTATCCTGCTCGGCACCACCGGTTGATATATACAGTGATGCTAGTACCGAACTGAGGGCAACTGAACAAAATCTAGCGTCCCTGTAAAGACATTTACTTACAATGGATAGTGGCTGACCGCCTATTACCGCTTGCACTTAACGCCGATCCTTCAAAACACCTGAACACCAAAAGTTCGCTAGCGGCCGGTCGCTTCCTGGATTCAGTTGCCTCCAAAGTTCACCAAATAATTTAGAAATCCAACAATGCTGTGATCTTTATTGTTCCGGATCGTCTTCCACTTTCCTCGAATAAACTATCGTTGCTTCTAGCCTGCGATTTGTCACACTACGAGTGCCACCGCGAATGACCAAGAAAAATTCACAGCAGTTTATTTGCCCGCTTCCGTTTCAGCTCCCTGAGTAAAACATTCCCACGGGCTTCTTCGGAAAGAGAGAGAACATCGCCAAGACCACTCCATTAAAAAGCACAAATATTGTCGCCGACAAGACCCAAATACTGAGAGATGTCCTTAGGTCGGCGATATCATCGTCACGATCTTCCGATCCGGCGCCGCCCGACCCCCTTTCAACAGCCCACCAAAGTTGACACATTCACACCACCCCCAAAGACCAGTGCACCACCGGTAGACGCATCCACAGGCCTACGTGTGGACCCCGACTTATCCCGCTCGTCACCCACTCCTCAGTACCCATCTATACGGCTCCGCACTGCAACGGCATCTCCACCATTATCTATAGGACTCAGCCATAGTCGGATTATAACATCACCCCTCACAGACAACTATCAATCAGGTATTGGCTTGTCTTCCAAAAAAGCCGAGAAGGTGACTGCTTCCAACTCGCCTCCGTACCCACCACTCAGCAACAACGTCGTACCCAGAGACATTGGGCGGCTCTTCGTCCCCATCCCTGTTGCTTCCCGTGGTCTAGATCATTTCAGCGTCGACATCATCACGCCCCCGGTTTGCGTCAAAAAGCCGGCCTGGGACCTCTCGTGTGAGAGCTAAACAATTTTTCACCCAAACACCATTTCCATCACCGGCATACCCACCGAAACCCCGTAGCCCCCCCCCCCCAGTCATCAGTCCGCGAGCACTTAAGTAGGCATCGGAAGACCCACGTAGCCAACCCCAAAAGTGGTTTGACTAACCACTCAGAAGTCACCACCGCCCTGTCTACCAATGCACCGCCATACCTCGAATTAGTCGCTATGCATACCACCACCATCTTTGGCACCTCCTTCATTACCTTCTCAGTTCCCAGTATACCACGTATATCGTTCGTTGTACCCGCTCATTGTCTCACCCGGTCCTTCAAACCTCTCAATCCATTGCAGCCCTTCTCTGAATCCCAGCTGGTAACCTACGTCGACCCAATCACGGCGGTACACCCTCACCCACCATTTCGAATGGTGCTCTCACCTTACGCAACCGACCGGGGGCAAATCCCACGGCTACTTCGCACCGACATAAAACACCTGTTTTTCCCCTTATCTGCCCTGGGTGAAACATGGTTTGTGCCATAGCTTTATCCCAGCTGAATAGTCCCCACCTGCTCAGCAGTGGTGATAAAATCACCAATCCAGCAAATCGTTTCTCATCCACAAACCGAAGCTCCGCTCTGTATTTGCAAACGATATTTATAACTCCTATCCACTCCACACTACTTCTTTGCTTCACACTCTCCCACTCATCATTAGGGAAGCTCCCCGTGCCCTCTTAGTTGTTTTCGCGGCGAAGGAGCCACTCCACATGTACCCGGTCGAATTCAGTGTCAACTGCCTCCGGTCACACTACGGGGCCCACCGGCTCTCTCCCAGTCTTTACTGGCCATTCTGATATTGATCAAACGTTCCTCTAATGGTTCTCAACCTGAATAAGCAGCAGTTCACCCAGGTCTGTCTCACAGACCTCTTCAGTACCAGGACTATCCCCTTCGGCCTCATCGTTCGCACAACTACCTCTTCCGTCAGCTCAGGATAGCACAAAGTACATGCCCGCTGTCATCGTCAGCATTCTCTCATTACCGGCAAAAATTCACCTCTTGCGTCTGCGGGTCCTCTTGTTTAACTACGACTTCATCCTTATCACGGAAACTTGGCCTAACGCAAATACTTCCGACTTAGACTTCGCCATATTTGGTTACTAGGCTTCCAACAATTCTAGAATACATGGTCGAGGAGGGGGTTCCCTAACATAATGCGATGAATCCTTTCCTGTCTTTCTGATACAACACCCAATTCTAGACGCCGTTGAGGACTCAGTCTGGATAACAGGTAAACTGCAGTCACAGCAAAGAAAAACACTTAAGATTCCTCCAGAAATTCTGTTCGCTTTGTGAATTTGATTATACTGGACATTACTTTGAAAAGCTGGTCCGTACACCACACTTTTGCACACTTCTTTTATCCATGTAAGACCTTTTGATTTGGCCTTGAACAGTTTATGACAGTTGTGTTTGAGCCACGAGACTTTGAACCTTTGGGTTATACTACGAACTCGATTTGGATGCTTTCTTGAGGTTGTATAAATTTGCACCTTTTTTGTGTTTCATTTTAGTACCGTAGGAACTACGAATCAATCTTGCTCTGGTTTTGGGATTCGCTTGAACTGGCTACGCGTTGCTTTATTTCCGAGAATTGACTTACAGCCCAAAAGAACCCTTGCTTAGACGTATTCATCGATCGCCCGAATCAACTACGGACAATAATGTGCCCGTAAGGGACGCATCCCGCTTTGCCTCCGCCTACCCCATCGATCACAAGCTGATAGCAGGTGGTTTCAACGCTTCAAGATTACGTTCGCTATCACACTTAAGCCCACGATCTTATCAGGATTTTGTTACCTGTGCTCACCTTACAGGTTGGAAGCAACACGTCCAATCACCTGCCGGATGAAATAACACTTTAGATCGTCCGTCTTCTCAAGGGCCTAGTAAGACTGTCACCTTGGTGGGAGATAGCTCCCCGAGATGTGACCACTGGGCTGTCTCGTGCGCTTTCTCGTACCAAAGTTCGTCATTTCCTCCAGATCGTCTGCCGGACTATACCTCTTTGGTCACTGGAGCAGCCTTCCAAACATAATCAGATCTGGAATTTGGAATACATCGTTTCTTTCGCCCGATCCACAGGTGGCAGAAGATCAGCTATATTCTATTCTCAACAGGAGTTTGAACACTATTGCCCTACCTATTCCATCTCCGACGAACTCTTGGACAAAAAGTTGTGCGCTGATGAAACGAAAACTTTCCAAGCTTCGGCGGCTCGCACTCAAAACCCAGGGGCTATCGGTATATATCCAAAGGGAACGCTTGTCATTGACAATCTAATCTTAAACGGAACTTATGCATAATCAGCAAGAATCAAGAGGTCTTTGCCACCCAAAGAAGACGGAAATCCTGAGTGAGCTGATAGAAGCAACAAACCCCTTACCTCGCAAGTCCATACCTTTCTTCACAGTCAACAACGCCCATCTGGATAAACCGGAAGGAACAGCCGGAGCTTTCAACACATTTTCCGCTTCAGCCCTAAAGCCCAGTGGACTCACTCCCGCAGTATATTCTGCATGCTTTGCCAGTGAGACTCTATCCACAGTTTCATTTCACCCCGATGATATTTCCCCACTTCCAGTCTCTTTGAAATTATATTGCCGCCCAGGCCCGGACGGTATTCCACCGGCTGTTTTGGCCCCAGGAGCTCCGGGCATCCCTACCCTTATGTCTAACTTATTCCATCAGTCTACGAAATTAAGCTCGTTCCCTAATCAATGGAAAAACTCAACAATTATCCCCTCGCAAAAAGGGCTCCGCTCTTGCTCTCGAACATTATACCCCTATCAATCTTACACCAAATATCTACCAAATCATGGAGAAGCTTCATAAAAACAAGATGATAGCCCACCTTTAAACAGATAACTTGTCCAATGTGAGTTAACACGATTTCCTGAAAAACCTTCCGTGCCCTACTTGTCAAGTTAACTTCTTGAACTCAGTCACGGAATCGGCTTACAGTGGCATGTCCATGATTATTATCTTGCTAGATGTGAAGGAGGCTTTCCACCGAGTCGTATACACTTGGCTCCTATCGCGAGCCAAATCTTATGGCATCACCGACAGGTCACTCGGTTGGTTAGATTCTTATGTCTCCAATCGTCACCAGTTGGTTCAGGTAAATGGGCCCGTCTCCAAACCCAAACCTGTCACTAACGGTGTCATACAAGGCAGCGTTTTGGGCCCACTATTCTTCATACACATAGATAATGTTTTTAATGTGGTTCGCCATGGCAGTCTTCACCTCTTCGCGGACGACATCAAAATCTTGTATATTTTTGATCCCAGAAAGCTTAGTTTAATTACCAGCTATACACTCCGATATCCAACAACTCTTAGTTCTTCGTGCACTAGCCCGATTTATGAAATTTTCCGAGGAAAAAGGCAATATTCTTACCTTCAAGCGTCATATCCCCCCAGGGTATTTAGTGTTGATGGCTGTTACGAACGTTTGAGCAATGCGTAGCCAAATTCGCAACGGATCCCGAAATCAGAAGGCGATTATCCGTGATAATTCTACGATACTAGATTATTAAAATAAACAATGACATAAACAATATACAAACCTCAATAATACGATCACAAAGACTCAACAACGAGAAACCGAATAGCAGCGTGTGAGCAGACAGCACGTGCGTCACGCAGGTCCTGAGCAAGGATGTGCCAAAATAGCGCTCTGGGCGCGAACAAACAACAATTGGTCCAGAAAAACAACCAGTTCGTAAAGACAAGTCAATAGTGTATGGAAATGAGTGATGTTGGGAAAAAACACTGAATCGCGAGGGAAAAAGGGGGATTTTCCACGACCGGCTGTTACACCGCCCACCAAAATCCTCCTGGATCCTTAGCAAAGTCAAAGGTTCGGTATAAAGGTACTGATTCTTCCTACCTGCCTAGGCCCTGCTGTCAGTGCGCGCGTCTAATGCTCGTCGTCGACGCTCTACTACTGGTCGCACCTAACCCATTGGCTACATAGACGTGAGGCTAGTCTACATCTTCCACAGGACCAAATGACCGATGGCGGGCGTGAATGGTCACATAGACGTTGTCCTCGTAAGGGGCCGTCCGGTCCTGGATGTACGCGCTTGAGTGCGTGTGTGTGTGTGTGTGTGTGTGCGTGCGTGTGTGTGCGTGCGTGTGTGTGCGTGCGTGTGCGTGTGTGCGTGCCGGGGTTACAATGAAATCACAGTTATGACTACACATCAAAGGAGGACTTTCTGCAATGTCAACAAAGGACCGCGTGGCAAGAAAACGAGTAAATGTAGCATGCCTGTGTGACCTGAGCGCCACTACTTCCACATGTGCAAGGGGCATTCGGTAGCGTCAACAAAAGGCGAACAAAGAACACTGTCACATGTATGATGGGTTTACGGGATGTAGAGTGCGTCGTGCATGCGCGTATGTATCGGGATGTATAATGGAATCGCACTCATCACCACATATCGGAAAGAACCTTCTGTAATGTCAACGAAGGGACCGCGAGCACCTTAACGTGTTTGACGGAGATTGTGTGGTATATATGGTGTTTCTTTATCCACCTCGATTACTGGTGTGAAAAAGATTTACTAGGCCACAGGGTTATCAGCTCCTCCGTCTTCGCTCTCGAGTAGGTTAATACTGCGTATGTCACGAATGAGCACTCCGTTAGCTGTCTTCACCTTCACCGTTCTTATCATTTCGTCGGTGCTTTTGATGGTTTCCGTAACTACTCCCAAAGACCAAGCGCTGAAATGTGCGCGTTCGTCGGCGATCATAACCACGTCCCCAACTTTGAATGGTCTTGTTTTGGCCATCCACTTCTGTCGAGTCTGCAAAGCCGGTAGGTACTCCCGTAGCCATCGCCTCCAGAAGACCTTGGCCAGATAATTCGCTTGCTTCCACCCGTGGAGGTAGCTCCCACGAAGGTTTACCGGCCCTTGGAAACCCTCGTTCGACCTTAACGTCAATAAGTCGTTTGGGGTGAGCGCCAGGTGGGTGGGGTCGCCGTTCAATACTGGAACCAGGGGGCGGTTGTTCAGGATTCGCTCCACCTCAGTCATGACGGTGTTCAGGGTCTCGTCGTCGGGCGGCTGCTGCTCCATGATTGACAGCAATATCCGTCTGGCGGACCGGATCATGCGTTCCCATATGCCGCCTCGGTGACTGGCCTGTGGGGGGTTGAAATGCCAGCGTATGCCGTAGGCCACGGTTCGGTTCTGCAGTTCGTCCCTGTTTATGTTCTTGTGCCAACGCTGCAATTCCCGTTGAGCGCCCACAAAGTTCGATCCATTATCTGAGTATATATCGGCCGGTACGCCTCTTCGGTTGATAAATCTTTGCAAGGCCCGTAGAAACGAATCGGTCGTCATCGAATGTGCGACTTCTAGGTGTACCGCACGTGATTTCATGCACGTCATGATACATCCGTATCGCTTTTCTAATCTTTTTCCGCACTTGACCCACAAGGGCCCGAAATAGTCCAACCCGGTGTCACTGAACGGCCACCAGCCCGTAGTTACCCTGCATTCTGGTAGCGGGGCCATGAGTTGTTTGCCTGCTATGGCATTGCGTCTCCTGCATTGCACACACCGTCGGATCACGCGTTTTACAGTCTCTCGTCCTCTCAACAACCAAAGACGCTTTCGGATGACGCTCGTCACGTGACTTTCCCCGGCATGTCCCTCCATGGCGTGGACGTGTTGAATCATTAGCTCTACTACGGGTTGTCTCGCTGGCAGCAGTATAGGATACTTTGTGTCGAAGTTCAGGTGGGCGTTGGTCAGCCTACCATCCACCCGCAGCAGTCCGTTGATGATTTTGGGGTTTAAACGCTTCAGCTCGCCTCTTGGAGATGGCATGTCTTCATTGGTTGGCCCCACTTCTTCCGCCATCTTGAATTCTCGGGCGAAAGCCTCGCGTTGTATCATTCTGAAAATATCGTACTCTGCCGCTTGTAGCTCATCGGGACCTATCGGGCCGACCGGTATCCGACCTGAGGGCCGTAGCCCTTTCATGACTAGTGAACTTATCTTGAACCTGGTTAACCAAACTAGCGAACGAAGCGTCTTCATCCAGGAAGAAAACCTGACCAGTCGCGATAAAATGGGCGACGCTTCGACGACGTTGGTTGCTATCACTACGCCTTTGATCTCCAGTTCCAATTCCGTAGGGGGTTTTAATTCGAACACGGGCCAGTCCTGTTTGGGCAATTGCAGGAAGTTCGGCCCTCTCGTCCACGTGTCCAGTTGCCTGAAGTTGTTCGCACCTCGGGAGCACAGGTCGGCCGGATTATCGCCAGACCTGACATGACTCCACTGGTGCGTGGCTGATTCATCGTGGATACTCGTGAGCCGGTTAGCAACGAAAGTACTAAACCGGCTCCGTACGTTGTTAATGTAGTAAAGTACTATCGTTGAATCCGTCCAGAAGCTCACCGACCAAATGTAGAGATCGAAACATCTCTTCACAGCTTGCACCACCCTGACTGCCAACACGGCTGCGCTGAGTTCAAGGCGTGGGATTGAGACCGACTTCAGTGGAGCAACGCGGGCTTTGGCGAACAGGATCCTCGTGGTATATTGTCCATCTCCTGCGCACCATCGTCCGTAAACCACAGCTCCATAACCGACTTCGGATGCATCGGAAAAGGCATGTAGTTCTCCAGTCCGTGTCGTATGGCCAGGGGTCAAACATCGTGGTATTCTTATGTCCCCTAATTTCTTCAAGGTGTTCAAAAATTCCTCCCAGTCCAGCCGGTCCCCTCGGTCCAGTGACTGGTCCCAATCAACTTTCTTACGGCACAGCCGCTGCAGCAAGATCTTTCCGGGTAGCAGCCATGGTGAGACGAAACCGAGCGGGTCGAACAAACTTGAGACGGCAGATAGTATGCCACGACGGGTTATTGGCAGCTCGGGAACGTTCAGTTCGAAAACAAAATCGTCCGTTTCCGCGTCCCATTGTATTCCTAAAGTGCGCTCGATAGGAAGTGGGGAGCCGTCCAAATCTCTTACCCTTTCGGCCTTTTCGTGATACGGGATGACCTTCAGCACTTCCGAAGCGTTCGACATCCATTTAGTTAGATGGAAGCCACCCTCTTCCAGCAATCTCGTCAGACCCCTGAACTGTTCTAGAGCTGATTCCACATCATCGAATGACCCAAGGTAGTCGTCGACGTAGAAGTTCCTGCTGACGCTTTCTACCACCGTCCGATGTACCAGATCGCCATGTTTGTTCGCTGATTCTCGGAGGGCGTAGTTGGCACAAAATGGTGACGATATGGCTCCGAAGGGGTGGACGGTCATTCTATAATTCACCACTGCATTGTCCCGGTCGCTCCCTTCCCACCACAGGAAACGCAAAGCATCTCGTTCTCCTACCGGAATCTTCACCTGATGGAACATTTCCCTAATGTCAGCAGACAAAGCCACTTTACCCACTCTGAAACGGCACAGAACATCGATCAGTGGTGTGGTCCAGTCAGGCCCCTGTAGTAGGCGATCGTTTAACGACTTGCCCTGGAACTTGGCCGCACAGTCGAAAACCACGCGCAGTTTATTGGGTTTCTTGGGGTTGATAACCGGATGGTGAGGCAGATACCAGATACCCCTTTTGCTGTCGGTGTTAACAGGCACCCTTTCAACGTAACCGAGGTCCTCGTTTCGCTTCATCAAATCCGCGTATCGTTCCCACAGATTCTGGTCTCAAATGAAGCGTTCTTTTAGTCGTAGTAATCGTTGGAGAACATAATTTCTGTTGTCAGTCCACGGGTCGACCGGTGTGCGCCATGGGAGGGGAACCTCGAACTGTTTTTTGAGGCCTCTAGAGCCTTGCCGCACCGTTTGTAGAGCGAAGTGATCCTCTTGAGACAACGTCGGTCTTTCGTCCCCAATGTCATGAAACTCCTTTTCATAAAGCCGTTGCAGATGATACTCTATGCGGTCCGTTTCGGCGGATAAGTAATTCACGGAACCGCGTACCCCTACTGGACCGTATAACATCCATCCCAGAGCCGTGCGTACGGCATAAGGTGCCTGGCGGTCGCCCACTCTTTGGTCAAGCACCCAATGCGCCTCTGGCACGTCGCATCCGATGAGGAGATCCACCTCATCATCTTCCCAGTCTACAACGGTTACATCCTGCAGGTGGGGCCATCGAGTCAAGATTGCGTTCACCGACCTTGGTGCTCGCATGGGGAGATCCGCTAACGTGAATGCCTCCGTTGGTTCAATTTCCTCGTTAGTGTCTAGAGAGATGAGTTGCAGCCTTAATCTACCGGCAGTCATTACCTGTGTTCCGCCCACCGTGCTCACTGCTAACGACGTCGCACCTTTAGCCAGTTGGTGTTTGTCGGCAAACCGCTCTTTCACTAAAGTGGTGTCGGATCCACTATCAACGAAAGCCAACGCCTTGGCTATCCCAGTCGGAGTCACTACTCCCACGGCCACTACGCCTAAACGTACCGGTTTACTGGCAGATTGTGAAGTTGAGCAAATCACGCTGGGCTTGGCACTCGCCTCGGATATGGTTATTCTCGCCTGATGCAGCAGCCGATGGTGTCTGCCCGTGCAGCCCTCGTAACCACATCGATTCCTTGTTCTACAGGCTGCTGCCCGGTGCGTGGTGTTGAGACAGATGAAACATGCTCCTGCCATCCTCGCCATTCCCCACCGTTCGTCTATTGTGGCATTGCCGAACTTGGGGCATTCTGGTAGGCCATGGCTAGTACCACAGGATCTGCAATTTGGTTTCGCCGTAGCATCTCGTGAAATGACGTGTGTGTTGGTCCAAGGCTGGTACTTTGGATGTTCCCGTACAGGGGTTTGGACTTGGCTAGTACCGGGCTTGTTTGCTCGGTTGCTGTCCCGGATAAGTCGGCCGAATCTGCTGTCAGCTATCTTCGTTTGCCTGTCTAAGTATTCAGTCAGGTCTTCGAAGTTGGCTTCTCTGTCGCCTCGGCTTATCCGTTCAGCTTCTTCCGCCCACCGACCCTGTAGTTCGGGAGAGAGGTGACGGACTATGCCTTCCAAAGTGTGCATGGCGTCTAGGTCAGCTCTGTAACCTAAATGGTCGAGGGCTATTGAGCAGTTCTGCATCTTGATCACCAGGTCGGCCATGGTGTAGACGTCGCCCTTGGTTTTCTTTGCCTCTGCCATCACGCCCTCTATTAGGTTACGGGCTACTTTGAAAGGTTGGCCAAACAAGTCCCTCAGAATCTTTCTTGCCTTTGTGTAGCCTTGTTCTGGATCGAGCATGGTGCATCCGTCGATAGCTTCTCGCGCTCGGCCTCGGCAGTAGTGAGTAAGGTAAAGAAGCCTTTGCCCAGGGTCGTTTACCTTGTTTTCAACGAACGTCTCGAACTGTTTGACAAACTTGCAATATTGCTCAGCTCGCCCGTCGAAAACCGTTAACTCCACTCTAGGCAGATCGATCGATGGCGGTTTGTAGTCGGCGACCTGCGTGGGGTTCCCTACCTTATTGCACTCTAACCTATCGGAAGTGTCGAAGTCACTGGTCCTATACTCTCGCTGTTTCTGTGTACACTTCTCTGCTTCATGCGCCTGTAGTCTAGCCGAAAGTAACTGTTGCTCTAGTTCTATTATTCTCAGCTTATATAAATCAACGTCCTTACGATCAATATTGCTTTCAATAACACATGAGCTAGCACTGACAGGACTAGGCGATCTAGCATTAGCTAAAGAATCATAAGTACCCAAAACCTCCCCAGAGACTTGCCGTATTACTTCCTGTCCGGGTTCGACTGCCTTTGATCCTTTCCTTGGCATTTTGCGTGAATTTTCCTCGTTCCAAATAGATCTATTGAGTATTGTTACGAACGTTTGAGCAATGCGTAGCCAAATTCGCAACGGATCCCGAAATCAGAAGGCGATTATCCGTGATAATTCTACGATACTAGATTATTAAAATAAACAATGACATAAACAATATACAAACCTCAATAATACGATCACAAAGACTCAACAACGAGAAACCGAATAGCAGCGTGTGAGCAGACAGCACGTGCGTCACGCAGGTCCTGAGCAAGGATGTGCCAAAATAGCGCTCTGGGCGCGAACAAACAACAATTGGTCCAGAAAAACAACCAGTTCGTAAAGACAAGTCAATAGTGTATGGAAATGAGTGATGTTGGGAAAAAACACTGAATCGCGAGGGAAAAAGGGGGATTTTCCACGACCGGCTGTTACAATGGCCACCCATTTCCCATCAGCCCGCTAGTACGAGATTTAGGTTCGCAGTATTCATTCACCTTTACTTTCTCGGAACACACTACCACTCAAATTGTGAGGGCTAGGAGAATTATGGGCCTGCTTCGTAGGACATTCCGCCCTCCGGATAGTAAATTTAATACCTACAAGACCCATGTTAGACCACTTTCGGAATACTGCTCCATGGCTTACTCCAACTTGAGCCAGTGGGATAGAGTAGCTATTGAAAAAGTTCAATGGCTAATGACGAAAGTTAGGTGGCATCTCCACTCAACTCAGTTATATTCAACGCCATGAGCATCTAAAACTAGATCTTCTACGGCTTGGACGCATGAGGCTAAACCTCTTATCCTTCTATGGAGTTGTTGTATATCGAATCATCGTATCAGCACCGCGGTTCAGAAGCTCAAAGGATTCACAGTATTCTTTATTATTAAGCGACAATACAGTTACTGTTCTCATTTCTAGAGCAGCTCTGAGATCCGACTTTCTTATGGTCAGGTGTGCTGCCCTGTGGAGCAAACTACATCACAAAACGGGTTCTATGGAGCCTTCGAAAACGTTTAAAACCCACATAAGCAAATACCTCACGGTACAAGCTATAATCCAGCTTATAGATCTGCACATAATTGAAGGGCCTTTAAAGTTGGATTACTTTTCTCACAGCTTTCGAACTCCCCTGTTTGAGCACCTCATTCTTTTGGACCATAGCCGCAGCGCACTTGTTTCCTCTATTCTCTCGTCACTCACTCGTTCGCTTCTCTACCCTTCCAAGTCTGATCTTGCCACTTAAGCTTTTAGTTCGCTTTCGGCAAAGTTCGACAAGCACCGTCTTGGAACTTCCCCTGGAGTGCTTCACTAACCGAACTCACCTTTCCAGTTACGACGGCATTCTCTTTTCCACGCTCTGACTTTCGGCTCATTCTGTTCCACGTTTTCCTACAGAATGGTCCTCTATTCAGTCCGGCAGTTCTGTTGTACCTTTATCCGTCTTGCTGAATGTGGCTACCATTGATTTTTCAGCTCTCGCAATCCTATCGTTGCTTTTTTCATAGCCACTGCATGGCCATTAATTCCTTGCCTCTTGATTTTAATATACTCGCTTTTCTTCTCCACCTCATCGGACCTTGCTCTACTTCACTCTAATATGCATAAATATACCTAACCCGCAAATAAAAAACCAGTTTTAGGCTCCGTCAGAACAACGCCTACCAGGTGGAGGTCACCTGACTTTCACTCACTATCATGCCTGAGGCTCGTGGGTTTGAAACAGCTCTTCACCGTCAATCTGTTCTTCATACAGCCTTATCTTTTTGCACAACAGCCACCCCCAACAGATCAAGAAGTATTTTTATAGTGGCCTATAACCTAACTTCTGCCGAAACAGTCGTCTCCTTCATCTACCAAATACCAGCATACTGAATCCTATGATCTGTACAATTCGCAAATTCTTGCCTTCAGTGTGCAACCTTAGGCCGAAGCTCAGTGACTTATCTGCGCCAATCACCCAATGCTTCAGCAACGGCTGGCGGCCAATCTCTGCAAAGCCAGTGGTGGAGCTTTTTCATTAAAGTCTTTATGCCCATGAGGCTTCCCTGCATATCATTGTCGGCGATTCAGTCACCAAATGGCTCGCATATATAAAGGAACCCGTCCGACTCTGTTACTGGCTGAGGCAAGCGATTAACTCATATCCCCACGAATGTTGCCCCTGAATGAATGTTTGTTCCACCCTTTATCCTTTTCTTTCACAGCCTGCAGCCGCAGCCCCTCCGAAGGTTTTGGCATCTAGTCTCTGAAGGTCTCACAATAAGGAGAAACAGCTATCCCTATCAGTCTCGGACCCAATGGGCCACGTGTAAAGAACGGCGCGTCAAGGAGAAATGGGGAGTTTACCGTACACTGCAAATTTGCTCTCACACTACTCTATAAAAAAATAAGAAAGAATGAAAGCACTCCCGGCTGGGAAGGTATCGGAATAATGCTCTCTGCCCCCTTCATAAGAGATGGATGTAAAGTCCAGCCACCGGAACGCTCGAGCGACGCGTAGCAACCAATTTCAACACAATTCAAAACAAAGTCGATTCCAAACAGCTACGGTACTATATACAAGAAATTAATTAATTTTACAATAATCAAACCTCAATAGTGTTCCTTCTGGGCTCTTTCGCTCCAAATTGGACAACAAATCAACAACTGCAGCTGGGTTACAGCAAAGGTTAGCTACAGAAGATGAGATTGCCAAATACAGTCACAACGAAATTCAAGCTGAGCGACTCTCGCTCGAGGCAACGGTAGGAGTCCGGTTTGTGACAAAGATTTAAAGAAATAAAACAAACAATCGGAATTCCAGCAAAGATAGTTCATACGAATGATAAATGTCGTTTGTAATATGGATGCTAATGCATGGAACGGGGTTTCCTGAACTCCTTTACACCGGCCTCTAAAATCCGACCCGGATTTTTCCCGTGCACCGCTAGGTGTGGTCGGCCTCATGCGTCGGCTCGCCCTACGGTTCCCCAATACCTAAAACTTATCACCGTCAATAGCAGCTCCCAGTCGGACAAGTGGATCAACTCTCAGTGGTCCCTCCCGATTCGGCAGATCCGAAGACCCGCCTCCCACCTGAGAAGAGTTGGCCTCTGAACTTACACCACCAGTGTCCGGTTCGCCTTCAATAAGACAAATCTTTCTAATGTCACGGAGCACTAATCCTTCATTAGTTCGCACTGTTGCCGTTCGCACCAAACCATCGTCCGAAATTGAGATGCTTTCGATGACTCCTATCGGCCACCGGCCACGCGGCAAGGCCTCCGAAACTAGTAGCACTACATCAGCCGATCTAAAGTTGCGTTCTCGAGTTATCCACTTCTGCCGCTGTTGTAATAGTGGAAGATGTTCCCTGATCAATCTCTTCTAAAACTCAGATGTTAGGTAGTTTGCCTGCCTCCACCGATGAACCGTTCTATCTCACAGCGAATTCATCGGAATACCTCGTGGATTCGCCCTCAGGATAAGTAGGTCATTGGGCGTGAGTACTGGCAGATCACGACAGTCCGAGGTCAAAGGCACTAGCGGTCGTCCGTTTACTATCCGCTCACTTTCCGTAAGGAATGTCAACAATATTTCGTCAGTCATCGGCTGCTCGTCACAAATTGAAAGAAGTACTCTTCTAACCGAGCGCACCATGATCTCCCATATACCACCACGGTGACTAGCATGTGGGGGATTGAAATGTCACTGCACGCCCCGTTGCAACAATCTATCAGCAATCTTATCACTAGACCAGTTTCCCATCAGGTTCTTCAATTCCCTTTGAGCCCCAACAAAGTTTGTACCGTTATCACTAAAAATCTCGGACGGTGCCCCTCTCCTCGACATGAAACGCAGCAATGTCATAATGAATGAATCCGTGCTTAGAGAATAAGAAAGTTCAATATGTACTGCACGCATCCTTAGGCAGGTGAAGATGCATCCATATCGTTTCTCCATGATGCGCCCATGTTTAACCGCAAATGGGCCGAAATAATCTATTCCGACGTATTTGAACGGAAACCAACCTTGTTGGACTCTAATGGCTGGTAGAGGAGCCATTATCTGCTTGCCTACGACCACCAAATGCTTCCGGCATTTCCAGCATCCTCCAAGTACTCGCTTGACGGCAGCTCCCCCCTGTACAATCCAGAACTTTTTGCGAAGTTCCGCGAGTAACTGAGAAGGTCCTGCGTGTCCTTCCATCGCGTGATACCATCGGATTATGGAGTCTGCAATCGGGTGAGTCTTGGGTAGTATCACCGGATGTTTCACACCCCGAAGCTGACTGGAGTAGTTCAGTCGTCCTCCAACACAAATAATTCCATTAATTAAAATTGGATCGAGTTTTAATAGAGTCCTGTTCATCGGAGTTTTGTTGGTGCATAGGTTATTGCTCCTGTCTCGTAGCCATTTTAGCTCTTCGCCATAGACCTTAGCTTGTACAATCAAAATAACACTTTCCTTCGCTTTAGCAATGTCGTTTAACTTCAAGGGCCCAGTTGTCAATCCTAGATCCGTGCGCCCGCCTCTCATGACTGCAACGTACATTTTAAAACGGGTTAACCACGCTACAGACTTCAGCAAGTGAAACCAACTGGAGTGACTAGCTAGAAGTGCGTCCGTCCATGCATCCTGCAACACTGTGAGAACTGTACTCGAAGGCTGCTTCAACTCAGCGTTTGGTGGTGCTGCAGACACCGTAGGACTGGTCGGCCATGAAGTTTCATCGTTCCCCAAGGATTTAGGACCTTCGAACCAGCAGCTGATATCACTAGGTGATGTTGTGCCTCTTGATGCCAAGTCTGCAGGGTTAGCCTCCGACCTGACATGACGCCACTGCCAGGGTTCCGACCACCGATGGATTTCAGCCAAACGGTTGGCAACGTACGTACTGAATCTCGTTTTAGTGTTGTTTATGTAGTGCAAAACTATAGCAGAGTCCGTCCAGTAGTAGATCTTACCAAACTTTATTCCAGTTTCTTCCATAAGAATCCGAGAAACTCTAACGGCCAGTCTTGCTGCGGCTAACTTCAATCGAGGGATCGTTACGGTCTTCAGAGGAGCTACCCTTGACTTAGAGAACAGTAGGGCACAGTAGGGGGCTCCGTCCCTTGAAACCATTCTGGAATACGCCACCACCCCATAGCCAACTTCAGAAGCGTCACAAAATACATGAAGCTGCACACCTTCGTTCAGTGAGTCACCCCTAATAATAGAACGCTGAATTTTGAATGCGCATAGTTGTTCCATACTTCTTAACCACTCATTCCAGCATCGTAGGGGTTCTTCTCCAATTGGGTCGTCCCAACCAAGCTTCAAGCGGCACAATGATTGCAATAACGCCTTGCCTGGCAGAATGAAAGGTGAAACCAACCCTAGTGGGTCGAACACGGATGATACTATAGACAACAAGACTCGCCTTGTTTGAGGTTTTTCGCGTGTTGCGAATGAAAACTGGAACGTGTCTTCTATTGCATTCCATTCTAACCCCAACGTCCTCTCCGGCACAGGCGCGCAATCATCTATTTCCAAAGTGGGATGGGCCAGCTCAGATTTTGGTAAAATATCCAGCACCTCCTTACGATTACACACCAATTTATGAAGCCGGAATCCACCTCGTGATAGTAACTCACTCATCTGGATAGCAAAAACTCTAGCATTCTCCGGTGTGGGCAAAGAAACAAGACAGTCGTCTACATAGAAGTTGTTATACACGGCCCTGGAGACGTAATCCTCATACTGTCCTCCCCAATCGTCTGCCGTGCGACGTAACGCGAAATTTGCACAAAATGGGGAGGCAGTGGCACCAAACGGGTGGACATTCATCTGATATTCAAAAAGATTACCACCTAGTCGACCATTTTACCACCAGAAGAACCTCAGCACTCCCTTGTCTCTCGTCGGCACTCAAACCTGCATGAACATTTCTTCAATATCCGCAGCCAACTTGGCAGATTCCTTTCGAAAACGAAGCAACACTGCAACTAAGCTTGCTGTCGTATCCGGTCCCTGTAGCAAGTAATCATTCAAGGAGCGTCCCTGGAACGCAGCCGCACAGTCAAACACCACCCTCAACTTGCTAGGCTTTTTAGGGTTTGCAACTGCGTGACGTGGTAGGTACCACTTTGGCTCAAACCCCATTTTTAGCTGTACATCGGGCACTAACTGGGCGTGGCCTTTGCGCACATAACCCTCTACTACTGTAGAGTATTTGTCAAAGAATTCCGGGCCACGCGCAAACCTTTTCCTCAACCCGTTCAATTTCTCTTTGGCCACAATATATTTATTTGGAAGTCTCACTTCAGGATTCCTCCACGGAAGTGCAACTTCATAGTGTCCGTCCAACCAGGTTGTGGCATTGGAAACCGTATCAACGGCCTGTTTGTCTTCTGATGAAGGAGAGTTTTCCGATGCACACCCATCGCAGAAATCGGCATTGTATAGCCAATCGATCTGTTCTTCTAAGGGGACGATTCCCCTCTCAATGTGGTTTACTGTCCTCGCAAAGCGTGGTTCCTGGTTTATCGGACCAAGAACAATCCATCCTAAAATCGTCCGCACAGCATAGGGTTGTTTTCTTTTGCCGCATCTTTGCTCTAATGCCCAATGTGCTTCTGGGACGTCGGCACCTATCAGGATGCGCACTATCGAATCTTCCAGATTCTGTCTTTGGATGCAATGTAGGTGAGGCCAGGATAAAATGTCCACATCTGTGCAGTACTGGATTGCTTGGATTGGTAGCCTATCAACACAAAAGGCTCTCTCTACATTCACGAAACCATTCTCTGACAATGAGTTCAGTCGCAGCTCCGTTATTCCCGAATTCCAAGTGGTAGTCCCATTTACGGTCGAAATCGAAAGTGAGGTCGGGGATGCCTTCAGACCCACCAGCTCCATAATGTCTTTCTGTATTAGAGTCACATCAGACCCGCTGTCCAGCAGAGCGTGGGTCTCCACAGAGCCCCCCGGTCCGTCTACTCTCACTGATAGTACACCTAAACTGACCCGACATTCTGGCCTAAGAGTAGCCGCACAATTATTGGTCCGCTGCCCAGGCTTTCTTGCCTCGTCCGTACCCAGCTCATCCAGCTGCAGCCCTTGTGTTGTATCTTGCGTGACTCGATCGGTACATTGCTTCTGTGCAACATGCAGTAGAGGGTGGTGCCGTTTCGGACAACCTGATGTTGAACATGGTTTGGAAACAGAACAGTTGCTAGACAGATGTCCACACTTGAGAAACGAAAAACAAGCCTTGATTTCTTTGATCAATGCCCAACGACCGGGTATATCACGAGAAAGGAATCGCTGACATTCCTCAAGTGCGTGCATTCCATTACATACCGAACACCTATTAGCTGCGACAAACAAAGTACTACCCTGATTCGGCATGAACCGTGTCGCTTCTGGATGCTGGTTTTGTGCATAATTCCTCCAACTGGATGACCGCGAATACCCCTGAGCCTTGCTACTGGCAGCCAGTTTGCCAAACCTACTTCGAGCAATCCGTGCCTCACGGGACACTAGGTGCTGCAGATCTTGGAACCTCGGTTCGTCTCCTCTTCCCAAAATATCATCAACGGTCCTAGCCCACAAATCCTGGAGACGCGTTGGTAGCACTCGAGTGATGCGTTCCACAGTCTGCAATGAGTCGAGGTCTGACATGCAATTCATCTGCGTGAGGACAACTTCACAGTTCAGCATTTTTAACGACAATTTGGTCAGGGCATCCGAATCTTCCACCAGAGGCTTCAGACCTTGCAGTAAGCCGTCAATCAGTGAACGAGCCGCTACATGATTTGTCCATACAGATCCTTTAGGACTTCCCTAGCCCTATTGTATGCCATTGTTGGAGGCAACATAACACATTCGGCAATCGCATCCCTTGCTTGTCCCTTGCAGTAATGCATCAAATAAAGAAGGCGCTGGCCATTGTCTCGAACTCTACCTTCGACGTAATATTCGAACTGTTTCACAAACCTCCAGTACGTTGACGAGCAGCCCGCAAATGACTCCAGTTCCACCCTGGGTAAGTCCAAACGATAATTCACTGCAGGTTCCGCAACTGGAACCAAGCTTGTTGTTCGTGGTGCATCGTTCTGCACGTGGCAATCACCTAGGTAACGAGAAAGATGTTCACTGATCATTACTCCACCCTTGACTTCATCTCTGTTGACTAGATCTTCTTCTTTCTCAGCGAGTGCCAAACACAGTTTCGCCATTTCCGTCTCATTCCTCACCTGGAGCAGCTTACGTTGCTTATCTGACTCTAATTGTTCTGCAGACTGCTTCTCCTTCAACTCCGCTAACAACAGATCAGCTCTAGCTCTATGGAAAACCGAGCTAACCCTAGAACAACCTGATATACTAGAGCCTGAGCAAGAAACATGACCAACACCTACGGGCAGAGGGTTTTGGTTCACCTGCAGGGTATTGTCCTTTGATTCGGAACGGTTTGCCGATTCGCTGCGTAATTTCATGCCTCAGCAATTGCCAAGGATATTGAGTACTGTAAAGTCCAGCCACCGGAACGCTCGAGCGACGCGTAGCAACCAATTTCAACACAATTCAAAACAAAGTCGATTCCAAACAGCTACGGTACTATATACAAGAAATTAATTAATTTTACAATAATCAAACCTCAATAGTGTTCCTTCTGGGCTCTTTCGCTCCAAATTGGACAACAAATCAACAACTGCAGCTGGGTTACAGCAAAGGTTAGCTACAGAAGATGAGATTGCCAAATACAGTCACAACGAAATTCAAGCTGAGCGACTCTCGCTCGAGGCAACGGTAGGAGTCCGGTTTGTGACAAAGATTTAAAGAAATAAAACAAACAATCGGAATTCCAGCAAAGATAGTTCATACGAATGATAAATGTCGTTTGTAATATGGATGCTAATGCATGGAACGGGGTTTCCTGAACTCCTTTACAATGGATTTTTAGTAACAGACTAGACCCTACCCTGCACATGGGAAACTCCAAGCTTCTAAGATAGCCTGCAGTTCTTTGTGTCTCAACCAGTGCGGGGTGATTGCACGCCGCTCGAGCTCTCCACATATGTTTGCCGACCCGGCTTCTCTCCGTTTCAATCATTTTGGGTCCCCTGCAAAACTCTCAACAAGCCTGCTTATGTCTAATGCAGTAGTCAGTACACGGTTGGAATAGTTGTATTATGCTGTGTAACGACCGGTCTTCAAAAATCTCCCTAAAACCTTTGCGATTCAGTGTTTTTCTTAACATCACTCACTTGCTTACACTTTTGACGTGTCTATACGAACTGTTTGTTTCTACGGACCAATTGTTGCTTGTTCGCGCCCAGAGCGCTACTTTGTCATGTCCTTGTTCTGGACCTGCCTGACGCACGTGCTCCTTGCTCGCACGCTGCAATTCGGTTTCTCATTTGTTGAGTCCTTTTCATCTCATTATTGAGGTTTGTATCTTTTTGGTGTCATTGTTCGTTCAATAATCTAGTATCGTAGAATATCACGGATAATTGCCTTTTGATTTCGGGATCCGTTGCGAATTTGGCCACGCATTGCTCAAAACATGTGTTACATGCGGTCTCTGTTTTGACAACACCCCAGTATTGGTATGCCTACGGTTCACAGCTGCTGGATAAACCTAGCCCATACTGGCCGTCCGAGTGAGGGACGTAACCGTCGCACTTTTGAAGTTTGCCATCCAGAACTTCGTTTTTTCTATGTTCTTCTCGAGCCCAGGCACTTATATCCAAAGTCAGCGATGACTTTTCTGCTACGTTGTCGACTCATTCACACAACCAAAATGCTTGCTGACACTAGCTCCCTCGATGATAGTTGCTCACCTTCACTTAGTTTTTCTGTCTCATGCTATAAAGCAGGGGTCTCACAGTGCCTTTCTCGCACTTTTTCCGTGAACTCGCGTCTTATCACGCAGATTACCATTCTTCGGAAACCAAGATTCACTGACCTGTGCACATGCTCACGGTAAGTTAGGACCCCAGTCCACCCGGATAATTACTCTTCCCATTCCTCAAGAATTCACGGGAAAACAGCACTTTTACACCCACAGGAAAGGCCCTCGCCTTAACTGGGAATATTTTCTTTCCTTTTAACTATTTCCTCCGTCTTTGCCGACAGCTGGTACAACGACCAGACTGTTGTCTGCCTTTTTCCCCATTCCTCTTTCTGATCTCATCCTCTTCGATTGTTTTATTCTTGGTTCTCAAATGGGACCCTACCAACTAAATTATCTTACACTCCGGCTAAGCTGGCGCTTATTATCGCCTTATATTGCAATTACCGCCCAACTACTCTACAAAACTACCAGTCTCCACCCATTGATCCCCCATAGACCGTCTCTCTGGCCGACATGTAACAAAACGATCATTGCCTAGTCTCTATTGAAACGATGACTATAACCCCCAGCTTGAACATCCTCCAAACTACAGCACTCCTGATCTCCTCTATATCATACTGACTACCTGGGTAGCCTTCAGCCAACTCGACAGGACACTCGGATCACCATGTGGACTAGAGGATTTGCTCAGTCGGAGCGACCGCGCTTTAAACCTATACTTACACCTGCTGGCACCATACGGGGTACCTTATATGGCTGACCAGTGAATATAATCCTATATCCAGAGGAACAATCCCTCATTAGAGTCTCACCGGACCACAGAGTGGATTCCTGACACCGATCATCACCCCACACCTACCTAATGTCTATTTCTCATACTCCATACGAACAGTTCAATTCATTCTGCCTGCAGTACCATATGAATGAACGGAATCTAGCCATAGCAGTTGCCCCCCCCCCAACCTACTCTCCTCAATCCTCCAACCAAGCCGCTTCTTTGCCTACAACCCTCGCTATTCGCTACCTGCCACCAACAGCAACCAAGGTCTTTATGAAACGAAATACCAGCCACTTGTAACCAATCACAACTTGGTTATTATTTCTTTCATCACGTAAACAAAATTTTATTTTTACACTCTTCCAACTTCTGTTCATTCGAGCCTGGCGCTCTCCCCTTCACAGCCCTCCCCCCTTGTCATCATCCCTGAAAATCTGCCTGGTCGCTTCATCAGCTTCTGTCTCCTATAGCCTGCTTCTTCCACGACTCCTCTTTGAAAGTCCGTTCTGTGTCCGCAAACCATTCAAGCTGTTCAAAATTACACAGCATTCCTCGTGAAGTTTTGCCTTCAAGTGAATTTCCAAATGACGTTGAAATGACCCATACAAAAAGGTCAACCTTATTATCACATCCGACTCACCTGCATTCATATCACAGACTCCCTCCACAATCAGTTATCCAAAGTTGCATCAATCTTCTCCATATCCCGCTGGCATCTCTAACTACGCTTTGATAACCCCAAGTGGACTTTCTTTTTACCCATATCTCCAGATAAACTTTCAGCCAGTTCCTCGTTACTGATCATTCAGATATCCAGACAGTGAACCTCGCATCTTCTTCTGGAAGCCCCTATCCGTAGCAGCCTGTTTTCGGCGAGCTGCGTATTATTCCTGTCTCAACTTTCTATCCATGTTGCCATGTCCTACGCCTGTTGGTCTACTGGTTCTTGCGGACACGGCAATCTTAACGTCCTCTGGTGTCGCTTGTATCAGCATCCTTACGTTGATTCAGCTATACCCAACACCCTCCTCGGATTTGAAACTGAGTTGCATCTCCCGCGTTATCCATCTCTTCTTTGATTCACCCAAACACTGTCTAGCTCTGTTGCTTTATTTCTGCCATGGTGTGGTGGTTAAATTTCAAAATTGTGAATGCCTCACACTATTATTTACTGCTGTGTTCTCTGATCGTGCCTCGTGCATGTGTTTTAACCACGGCCAAGAAAAATGTCATTAGTATCATTATTATACTCTGGCTTCGTGAAAAAAGTCAATTATATGCTTTCTCCGGGTGTTCTGTACCGCCCGCGCGCTTTTGTGCCGATCTTTGTTTACCCGCACCCAAAGCGCGATCTACCATAACTCTTTTAGACCTGCATGAATCACAAGCTTGCTTTTTAATTCCTCAAGCTTGTCCCTCGTTCTCAGTCTTCATAATCCCGTGGTCCGGGTTTGTATATATACTCGTGAAGATACCCACTCCACAACCCGGTACTGTTGAAACCAAAACTCAATTTTTTTTGTTTTTTGGATTCATGTGAACTGGTTGAGTGGTGCGCGAAGCGCCTTATGTCCACCGCAACGCTTAGTGTGGCGGACGGAACCGGGTGCATCAGTAGCTTGTCCCTGGCTGATGTCGCTCTGATCTCCGAGAATGCTACTTGCTCGTCACCTGCGAGCGACTGCTTACGTGGACGGCCACGAGGTAGTTCGATTTATCGAAGGCAAATTTCAGCGGCCCGGGTTATGGAAGCGCAGTGAAGGACAACTAAACCCTAAAGTGCCTCAAGTTCCTTGATATAAAGGAGTACTGCATAACTGGGAATGGCACGTTTCACAGCTGCGAAAAGTTTAGTGTCCGCTCGAGGAGTCCTATGGTCAACGAAGACAGGTTTCTTTTCGCCAGTTTCGTATCTATCGGTAATGACTACTGGTCGATGCTCGGACTACTGTTGAAATAGTAGCGTCTAAGATTGGAAATGCTTGCCTACGATGAACGAAGCTTTTAGGAAATGATCGAAATGGAAGGCAAGTTCCTAGTCTCGAATATGCAATCGAAGGACCTCTGGAATATCCGAGCAGCATTTAGCAAGGAAAGGGCGGGAACTCAAACAGAACACTTCAGGATTGTTGCCCGCTCCGCAGGCCATCCTCGGAATCGAGTGAGTAGCCGGTATCCGGAGTACTAGAATGTTGCGACAGCTGATTCCTCGACTCTTGCGACGACTGGGATCTGGTGATACGCTGGTACCAAGTCGATGTTAGAAAATACAGTATTTCCGTGAAGTCGTGCCGCGATGTAGTGTTCGTGGGTTATCGGATAACCACCTCAACACCTAACCTAGTTCAGTGAGCGGTAGACACTACGTGGTCGCCAGACAACGCCGTCCTTTTAGGACCATGTGTAGGGTTGGGACCTTTGGGCCGTAGGAGGGAGAAGAAACACCTGTGTATAATAAAGCTCCAAACTCACTTTTGGCGGAAGCCAGCTTTTTCTGTGCCAGCCGGTGAGGTTGTGCCATTATGATGGTCTGTAGGTGACAGTGTTATGCGCAGCTCAACCGGTCGCTCCATCTAGCTCTTCGAATGGTTTGGCCCAAAACGGAAAGTTTTATAAATGCACTGAAAATCGCGAACGGTGTTGGAAAACAAACCTGCCACCCGGTTTACGTGTGTTCTGGCCGTGAGACCCGTATATATAATGTCCGATGAAGGACCAGCAAGACGCGGCCCGTAAAAATCAACGAGCAACCCGCTCTGGTGCGGAAGATCGATTCCTACTATGCCCGGGAGAACGTCCGCGGGGGCAACCATACACAGACACCATCTTCGCGGTCCCTGGCTCGCAGTAAGTTTTCCTATCCCGTAGTTGGGCATGGAAAAACTATCTGCTGCAGATAGCTGAAGAGGTGAAGCCCGTGTGTTGCATTTACCGATTGAGAAGACAGAAAAGCGGGCTTCACTTTCGACCAGGAACCTAGAATTAGCGAGGGAGTCACGGACAAAGAACAAGAGGCCAATCTGAGACTGGCAGCCGACGAGTACCACGGCCTTTGCTCGCAGGCTGAGGAGATTCCCGCAGAGCATGAATACTGCTGCCTGCACCTTCATTCAGGTGGTCCAAAAACGCAGTGAACGAGGAAAAGCTGTTGGTAGGATTCTCGAGTTTGGTAGATAAAGACGGGGCGGTTTCACGGCGGCAGTGGATAGCCGAGTGTTGCAGCCCTCGCGGTTGGCTAAGTGGGCCAATTCGGTGGGTAGGTTGGCTGAATTGACCCTTAAATTACGGTCCACGAATGGGGACCAAGGGTGCCAAGACCCCTTCCGGGGATTCTCCAAGGTCAGCAGCTGGATGTGTACACGGTGTTTTGGTGGTGATGGGAATGGCCCCTCTGCCGAGACTTGTACCCATGCTGAGTTCCGCAGAGACGGCTCGTTTCAAGGACCGATTATCGGCAACGGAGGGCTGAGCCCGAGAAGAAAACGAATCCGACTGTCCGACCACCTCCGAATCCCTATCTGCGGACCTTATCAGGGACCGGAGATGAACTAGGTGTCGCCTGGCTTGCGTGTCAGCGACGGAGTGCCCTGCATGTGGCTGCAGCGTGCTTCCCTGCGGGGGAAAGTAGGACATGCCGAATAATGGTTTCCTGGAGATGATCGTACAGCTGCTCCTGAGAGGGTATTTAGTCCCAATCCCTTTACTTAGGGGATGACATTACCAAAGGCCCCTTCTAAGGAGCGAACGAAACTCCGGAGTTGGCCGGGGAAGCTAGGGTCCTCGAATCGCAGACCTAATATGAAGGACCAAATCTCGGGATCGTGGAGGATAAGCGCAACTGGAGTGAACTTATAGGCAGATCTGTGTCAGGCTGCGTCTTACACTCATACAGGGTTAAGTTGCGATAATATATCGTGAAAATACATAATGTCAAGGGAACGAGGACGCAAAATACTATAAAAATCACTGACTACAACGATTGGCAAATCATTCAGGGGGAAGCGGACTCGTCATTATAGAGGATGTTCGAGCTCAGCTTACGGAGATGTCCTCCAGCCAGTCGCACATTGAATCGTTAGCGAAATCCCTCCTGTAGAGCGAATAGAGTAGACTCGAGCCGGTGGACAGAGGCGGAAGTGCATTCCATTTATCGTGGTACCGAAGCAGCACCGATACGAGACAAACACGAAATACAAAAGAACGCTATGGCGAAGCAGAGAGCAAGCCGAGTGCGTGCACTGTCAGAGGGAGAGTGAGAGAGAAAAGACTTTCAAAAGCGAGGTGGGCCGAAACCTCGGAAACGTTGGTTCAGTTAGAAACAAGGAAAGGAGAGAAAGCGTGCTGTCGAAACCAAGCGTCAGAACAGATTGCAGAGAAAATCAGACCGAAATGCTCTTCAGAGAATGGTCATTTTCTCAGCAAGTTGTGGGTCCTACAATGCTGTTAAAGAGCAGATTGTATACGAAGGGTTTCTCAGTTTTTGTGTGGGATGAAGGTAATCCAGAGTAAGCTGTCAGGTGGTGATGAACAGAGGCCCTTTGGAGGACCGGGAAACTGAAAATAGTTATTAAGTATACATCTCGGTACAGCCGCCACTCATGTTTAATGATAGAAGTGGATAGAGTTCCAGTTCATAAAACTGAGATCGTTGTCATCAGTAACGACAAGCAAATTTCTCACCATATTTCCTGGCCCGGCTTACTCTACCGACATCTACGAGCACAACAGAAAACTCAGGATTCTCGGCTAAACCTCTTTTCTAGGCAGTATCGAACCGGCGCCAGAAATCAAGAGTATACTACAAAACGTCGCTAGATTCTTTCCAACGGTGAACAATAAGCCTGACAACAGAACCCAGGAGCTTCGAAAATCACCGTGAATCCTCACGAATTCCCTTTCAGTCCAGTTCAGCCTGCATGGGACTGATTTCTTTTGGCTTCGATGAGGCCCTCTCTTGATCCACTTTCTGGTGTAAATAGTCCCATATTTTACAGTCTCCGGCTATGTCTTTCCTCTCTGGCCCTCCACTGTTCTGTGGGCTGACTGCAGGGCATTTTCAAGGTGGGCTGCATTTCTCCCGAGGAGACGTGTTCATTCCTTGCACAGCATTCGAAGTGAGGTCTTACTATTTTTTTGTGTGACGAGGAGAATAAATCTTCTAGTTTGCAGGAAGTCTAAAATGCTCTTTGCGCAGATTTCGCGTCACCAACCCTGATATAAAATGTTCTGATAGTCAGAAAGTCAGCTATCCAACTAAGTGGATATCCGCCCATCCCACGCGTCATAGGTTGGCGCAGCAGTAGTTGGCGATTCACTGAGCCAAAGGCCTTTCTGAAATCTTGGTGACAAACTTCTACCATTTTTCCTTCCGTGTGTTCTAACTTCATCCAAGAACCCGAGAAGATTCTAGAGACATGATCCTCCCCTTAAGAGCACATGCTGTTCTTCACTCAACAACTTTTGGCCCACTAAATGATTGCAGATGTGTTCTCCCAACAGTTTCTATAAACATCTGAGAAGAATGCAAGACTTAAAGGCCTGTAGCTTTGCCCTTGTGAGTACGGTATATTTTTGTGAACAGCCACTGCTACCGCCGCCTCCCAGTCGGTTGGCAGCATCGTTTGCCTGGTAGCTGCACGAAACAGCCAACAGACATGTCCACTTATTTCAGCGGCCAGTGGTTTTTATGACGGTTAGATATATGCCATCTAGCACCGCCGACTTATGTTCGACCCCGCTGATGCCATTCTCGTCGCCTCCACCATTATTAATGTGCGTGGCATTTCAGGCGCTTCTAACGAGTTTATTGGTGTCTCCTGATACCCCCTCTTTTGATGCACACTTTCGAATTATTTTCCGAGCGCCGCCGTTGTGCTTTCATCTTCGCAGACTTCCCTCCCACCACATGATATCAGCGTTCCGACCCTTCGCCCAAGGACAACTTTTGGCTGAGCATATCTAAAATATCTCTCCGGGTGTTACTTGGCTGTTTTGCCAGTGCTATTTCATATTTTTTTGCACTTCTTTGTATCTCCACAGTTCAGTTTCTGCATTAGGTGTTTGTAGCCAAGCTCTCTCGTTTCGGACTGCTTTAAACTCCTTCTAACCTGTATCTCGTTTACGAAAAGATCTTCTGACCGCTGCCGTCCATCACCAGGCTTGCTTTTATGCTTCTTTCCGTGCGCAAGGGGCGAAAGTGACCTGCAGAGCTGGCAAGATCTGCTTACTTTTCTGGTGGACTAGCCGAGTCCTGAAGGCTATTCAGTGGAAGAGATCTTCCTGGGCAAGATACCGAAGTAGTGGTGGTCACAGAAGCTACCTGCAGTAATAGGCAGATAGGGCTTAGTTGGGTTAGATTCAGAACGAACATATAAGGAAGTAGGATGAGGATCTAGCCGAAAAGACCAGGTCAAACCCGGGAGGTATTATGTTTACGTGCAGTCCAAGGCGACTTTACGAGTTGTGGCTGTAACCTTGAAAGTTCCCTATGGTCCGGCCGCCACCAGCGATCTGAAGAAGGCGGAATCTCTCCGGCACCATTCCCAGAATGTAAACAGACATGACTTGGGGACCTCAGGCCCTCTGCAAATCACCACGGCATCTGCACTCCAGATGCCGGAGGAAGCCATCACAGCAAGCGAAGTGCTCAATGTCCTAAGTGGCTCGGTAGGGACCAGGGCAACAGTTGCCGATGTTATCCATCCGGCAGTTTTCGGCCTTCGGCAGAGCTGTTGGCTCAGCAGCTGACCATGTTTTTCAACACATCTCTCGACGAAGGTTGCTTACCCCACGATTGGCTCAGGGCGACCGTCACCCCAGTCCACAAAGCCGGGGATGGAGAAAACGGTCCCAGCTACAGGTCCTCTAGTTTAGGTGCACTGCTTCTGAAGGCGGGGGAGTGGGTTTGGCAAGGCAGGATTGCTAGCCACGTGGCCGCCCACAGATTGATCGCGGCAAACCTGCATGGACTCGTTCGTCTGAGATCCTGCTTGTCAAACCTCTTCTGTTTCATGGGCGAGGTTACCCGAATGCTAGACTGGGTGGCCAGAGTAGAAGTCTTCTGTGTCAACTTCCAGAAGACTTTTGACCCAGTTAACCACCACCTGTTGCTAATGATGTGGAGAGCTTTCGGTGTATCTGCGAAAACCATCTCGCAGATCAATGGATCTATCACGAAAAAGGACTTTTCTGGTCAAGATGGAGGATTGTATCAACCAGGAAGGCTATCTGCTGAGCGGTGTGCTCCAGGGCTCCGTCCCTGGACCTATGTTGTGCATCCTGCTCTCAAATGACTAGGAGGTGGGCTCAAAAAACCCACGCTTTGCCTTTTCAGAGGACGCAAAGGTAGCTGGTCCCGCAACAACTGATTCCATGCAGCGGGACCTGAATATACTGCATCGCTGGTAGGGGGTCTGCGAATTGCCAGTAAATGCCACCAAGTGCATCCACTTAGTAGATGGTATGGACCCCCAACTGACCAAGCACCTTGGAGAGGCCAACGAGCGCACTGAAATCACAGATTGTACAGGAGCAAAAGACCTCGTACTCAATATATGTGACAATTTCCGAATTGGCGCCCAGCGCTGAGCGGCCACTCAAAAAGTCTCTAGGGAGCCCTATCGACTTGAACAAACCGTCGCTTCGAGAAAGCCATGGGTTTTATTGCCGTAATATAAGGCTTTCATTCGGTCACACTTGCAGTACCGTGTCTAGACGTGGCGGCCCTTCTTGGTAAAGGGCATCAAGCTTCTCGAACAGGTTGAAAAAGTTTTTGAAATTTGGTCCGCTGGTTTAAGAGGACTTGCCCGAGAGCAGAGACTCAAGGCATCGAACTTGTTCTCGCTGGAGGCGTATAGGCGACCTAATAGAGGCCCTTAGGATCGTCAAGGAGTGTTTGCTTCCAGGGGTGACCATACCGCTGTTGACCCTCAACAACCGTAGGGCCACCAGGGGATACCGGTTGAAGTTGACGAGGGTGAGAGATTTTAGTCGCCTTAGAGAAAATTTCATTGCCCTTGGGGTTGTACACGACTGGAACTGGCTCCAGATGGAAGTGATATCCGCTGAAACCGTTGTGCAGTTCAAGCCTCGGCTGGACGGCTGCTGGACCAATTTATTTGCCGAAACCAGCTGATGAGTAGCCGCCCTGCCCATCATTCTTTTTCACTTCGCCTTTCCTTACTATCACTGCTACCGTTGCGCTTCCTCAATCAAACACAGTCTTCGGTCTTTCTTTTAGTTCTTACCTTTACTTCTTCAAACTTCATTGCCTGTTCCATTTCCAGCTTCCTACTGCCTTTCTACCAGTCCCCTCTCACATCTTTCACCACCTCTGACTTTCCGCCTTCATAACTTATGTCTATAAGGTAGACAGGGCGCTAGCAGGAACTCTCCAAGGGATAATGATCCGTTGAGGCTCCTCAGATCGGGCACAAGGGTGGGAGGTACCCCTATTGTTGCCGAACTACTGAGGAAGACTATGTTTCTTTCATTTGTTGCACAACCAAGTGATCCAAGGAATTCACGGTGCAAGAACCTGAACAAACTTGGCACGCCGCCGTCTACGTCCTGTGACCCGGCTTGACCTGATATGATCTTTTTCTACCACAGCTTTTCGTGAGTCGATACCGATCGGGAACAGATCAGTGGAGGTTAAAGTTTACAAAAGTTAGGGGATGTGAGCCGTGTTTTCTAAAAGTCTGAACTTCCCGAAAATGCGAGGCCTACCGAAGGATGTACAACCGTACCGCATGTCAGTCTTGGGACCACATCTATTCCCTCTTCAACAATAATGACGGCTAAAGCATTGAGGCTCCCGTGTTTCATGTTCGCAGACTAGATGAAGGTAGTCGGATCAGGCCGGTGACAGTCACTAGCTAGAAATATTGGGGGGGGGGGGTGCTCAAGTGGGCAAACATGGGGGGTATGCTGTTAAACGCGAACAAAAGTCGTCTACTCGCCACAGCACCTCGGGTTTCACCGTAAAGAGGGAAAAAGGACCATTCAGGATTGGCGCGGTGCAACGGACAAAAGACTTGGGTGATGCTATTACTGCGGACTTCAAATGGGGGAAGAGGTGAATCTGGCTGCCCATGGAGCCCGTGAGAAGAGTTTTAGATTTAAGTCAACAATTTTATGCAAACAAGCAGGTGTGTCCTTATCCTTGTTCAAAGCAATAGTGAGACCCCACTTAGGGTACTGCGCACAGGCTTGGGCAACTTTCTTCAAAAATGATGCAGCCCTCTTGAAAATGTCCAGCGGATGGCCACTAGAGTAGGGGAGGGTCAGCGAGGGAAGACATGCGGCCAGAGACTGCTGAACATGGGGCCCTTTCCTCAGGAATGAAGAAGGCTGGGTGGGGACCTTATCGAAGCTTTTAAAATTCTGAGGTGCCTAACGGGGGTAACAGTCGAGGATACGTTTTTGATGGTTCCCGACGAACGGACAAGTGCGAACGGTTTAAAACTACAGAGGGCACGCTGAAGGCTAAATGTGAGGGCGAATTTCTCTTGCAATGGGATAGTTGGATAGAGAAACCGGCTGACCAAAGAGCTGGGAAGCTTTGAGAATATGAAGTCTTTTAAAAAGTGCCAGACAGCAACTTGGGGGAGATATTCACCAGGAAGAGCTGTAGAGCCAAAGGGGAACACCGCGAGTGAAATTTCGACAGGCATTCAGCAGACCAAAGCAAGATGCACTGTTTATGAGGGAAAGTTCATGTAGAGGTTGTCCGCCGCCTGGAAGGCGGGAAGATATTTCCATTCTTTCCCTTTTTAGCATAACCGGATCAACGGGGAATAACACCAAACTGAACAGACGGGAAGAACTCACCACACTCGCAGTGATGGGTGCTGACCCAAGTGCGTACAGCCGAAAGGAACCCGGAAGCCCGATTGGCCTCGGCCCCTGCTGGTCCTGTTTGTACAGCACAATGCCATACTCGGCTTCCGGACCTCGGCCCTGACAGAGGTAAAATAGCCGCGTGCGGGATCGGAAATAGTGGTAATTGAAAACGTGCTGAAAGATGAAACTTGGCAGTGCCGCTGAAGGCGGAGGACAGCTCGAGGCTTGCCATTCTGAATGCTGTGGCAACTCCTACGGAGATGGATTTGAGGTCGTCGGAAGTCCTAGATCACCAGCCGGGGTCATGCACACCAGTGGGGATGACTGACGCAAAAAATAGCCATCGTCTCAGGCTTTGCGTCTGAGAACCAGAGAGGAGTAAACAACAACAGACACCTAGCCGCGGGGCAAACTCGATGGCCTTACTGTAACAGCCGGTCGTGGAAAATCCCCCTTTTTCCCTCGCGATTCAGTGTTTTTTCCCAACATCACTCATTTCCATACACTATTGACTTGTCTTTACGAACTGGTTGTTTTTCTGGACCAATTGTTGTTTGTTCGCGCCCAGAGCGCTATTTTGGCACATCCTTGCTCAGGACCTGCGTGACGCACGTGCTGTCTGCTCACACGCTGCTATTCGGTTTCTCGTTGTTGAGTCTTTGTGATCGTATTATTGAGGTTTGTATATTGTTTATGTCATTGTTTATTTTAATAATCTAGTATCGTAGAATTATCACGGATAATCGCCTTCTGATTTCGGGATCCGTTGCGAATTTGGCTACGCATTGCTCAAACGTTCGTAACAATACTCAATAGATCTATTTGGAACGAGGAAAATTCACGCAAAATGCCAAGGAAAGGATCAGAGGCAGTCGAACCCGGACAGGAAGTAATACGGCAAGTCTCTGGGGAGGTTTTGGGTACTTATGATTCTTTAGTTAACGCTAGATCGCCTAGTCCTGTCAGTGCTAGCTCATGTGTTATTGAAAGCAATATTGATCGTAAGGACGTTGATTTATATAAGCTGAGAATAATAGAACTAGAGCAACAGTTACTTTCGGCTAGACTACAGGCGCATGAAGCAGAGAAGTGTACACAGAAACAGCGAGAGTATAGGACCAGTGACTTCGACACTTCCGATAGGTTAGAGTGCAATAAGGTAGGGAACCCCACGCAGGTCGCCGACTACAAACCACCATCGATCGATCTGCCTAGAGTGGAGTTAACGGTTTTCGACGGGCGAGCTGAGCAATATTGCAAGTTTGTCAAACAGTTCGAGACGTTCGTTGAAAACAAGGTGACCGACCCTGGGCAAAGGCTTCTTTACCTTACTCACTACTGCCGAGGCCGAGCGCGAGAAGCTATCGACGGATGCACCATGCTCGATCCAGAACAAGGCTACACAAAGGCAAGAAAGATTCTGAGGGACTTGTTTGGCCAACCTTTCAAAGTAGCCCGTAACCTAATAGAGGGCGTGATGGCAGAGGCAAAGAAAACCAAGGGCGACGTCTACACCATGGCCGACCTGGTGATCAAGATGCAGAACTGCTCAATAGCCCTCGACCATTTAGGTTACAGAGCTGATCTAGACGCCATGCACACTTTGGAAGGCATAGTCCGTCACCTCTCTCCCGAACTACAGGGTCGGTGGGCGGAAGAAGCTGAACGGATAAGCCGAGGCGACAGAGAAGCCAACTTCGAAGACCTGACTGAATACTTAGACAGGCAAACGAAGATAGCTGACAGCAGATTCGGCCGACTCATCCGGGACAGCAACCGAGCAAACAAGCCCGGTACTAGCCAAGTCCAAACCCCTGTACGGGAACATCCAAAGTACCAGCCTTGGACCAACACACACGTCATTTCACGAGATGCTACGGCGAAACCAAATTGCAGATCCTGTGGTACTAGCCATGGCCTACCAGAATGCCCCAAGTTCGGCAATGCCACAATAGACGAACGGTGGGGAATGGCGAGGATGGCAGGGGCATGTTTCATCTGTCTCAACACCACGCACCGGGCAGCAGCCTGTAGAACAAGGAATCGATGTGGTTACGAGGGCTGCACGGGCAGACACCATCGGCTGCTGCATCAGGCGAGAATAACCATATCCGAGGCGAGTGCCAAGCCCAGCGTGATCTGTTCAACTTCACAATCTGCCAGTAAACCGGTACGTTTAGGCGTAGTGGCCGTGGGAGTAGTGACTCCGACTGGGATAGTCAAGGCGTTGGCTTTCGTTGATAGTGGATCCGACACCACTTTAGTGAAAGAGCGGTTTGCCGACAAACACCAACTGGCTAAAGGTGCGACGTCGTTAGCAGTGAGCACGGTGGGCGGAACACAGGTAATGACTGCCGGTAGATTAAGGCTGCAACTCATCTCTCTAGACACTAACGAGGAAATTGAACCAACGGAGGCATTCACGTTAGCGGATCTTCCCATGCGAGCACCAAGGTCGGTGAACGCAATCTTGACTCGATGGCCCCACCTGCAGGATGTAACCGTCGTAGACTGGGAAGATGATGAGGTGGATCTCCTCATCGGATGCGACGTGCCAGAGGCGCATTGGGTGCTTGACCAAAGAGTGGGCGACCGCCAGGCACCTTATGCCGTACGCACGGCTCTGGGATGGATGTTATACGGTCCAGTAGGGGTACGCGGTTCCGTGAATTACTTATCCGCCGAAACGGACCGCATAGAGTATCATCTGCAACGGCTTTATGAAAAGGAGTTTCATGACATTGGGGACGAAAGACCGACGTTGTCTCAAGAGGATCACTTCGCTCTACAAACGGTGCGGCAAGGCTCTAGAGGCCTCAAAAAACAGTTCGAGGTTCCCCTCCCATGGCGCACACCGGTCGACCCGTGGACTGACAACAGAAATTATGTTCTCCAACGATTACTACGACTAAAAGAACGCTTCATTCGAGACCAGAATCTGTGGGAACGATACGCGGATTTGATGAAGCGAAACGAGGACCTCGGTTACGTTGAAAGGGTGCCTGTTAACACCGACAGCAAAAGGGGTATCTGGTATCTGCCTCACCATCCGGTTATCAACCCCAAAAAACCCAATAAACTGCGCGTGGTTTTCGACTGTGCGGCCAAGTTCCAGGGCAAGTCGTTAAACGATCGCCTACTACAGGGGCCTGACTGGACCACACCACTGATCGATGTTCTGTGCCGTTTCAGAGTGGGTAAAGTGGCTTTGTCTGCCGACATTAGGGAAATGTTCCATCAGGTGAAGATTCCGGTAGGAGAACGAGATGCTTTGCGTTTCCTGTGGTGGGAAGGGAGCGACCGGGACAACGCAGTGGTGAATTATAGAATGACCGTCCACCCCTTCGGAGCCATATCGTCACCATTTTGTGCCAACTACGCCCTCCGAGAATCAGCGAACAAACATGGCGATCTGGTACATCGGACGGTGGTAGAAAGCGTCAGCAGGAACTTCTACGTCGACGACTACCTTGGGTCATTCGATGATGTGGAATCAGCTCTAGAGCAGTTCAGGGGTCTGACGAGATTGCTGGAAGAGGGTGGCTTCCATCTAACTAAATGGATGTCGAACGCTTCGGAAGTGCTGAAGGTCATCCCGTATCACGAAAAGGTCGAAAGGGTAAGAGATTTGGACGGCTCCCCACTTCCTATCGAGCGCACTTTAGGGATACAATGGGACGCGGAAACGGACGATTTTGTTTTCGAACTGAACGTTCCCGAGCTGCCAATAACCCGTCGTGGCATACTATCTGCCGTCTCAAGTTTGTTCGACCCGCTCGGTTTCGTCTCACCATGGCTGCTACCCGGAAAGATCTTGCTGCAGCGGCTGTGCCGTAAGAAAGTTGATTGGGACCAGTCACTGGACCGAGGGGACCGGCTGGACTGGGAGGAATTTTTGAACACCTTGAAGAAATTAGGGGACATAAGAATACCACGATGTTTGACCCCTGGCCATACGATACGGACTGGAGAACTACATGCCTTTTCCGATGCATCCGAAGTCGGTTATGGAGCTGTGGTGTACGGACGATGGTGCGCAGGAGATGGACAATATACCACGAGGATCCTGTTCGCCAAAGCCCGCGTTGCTCCACTGAAGTCGGTCTCAATCCCACGCCTCGAACTCAGCGCAGCCGTGTTGGCAGTCAGGGTGGTGCAAGCTGTGAAGAGATGTTTCGATCTCTACATTTGGTCGGTGAGCTTCTGGACGGATTCAACGATAGTACTTTACTACATTAACAACGTACGGAGCCGGTTTAGTACTTTCGTTGCTAACCGGCTCACGATTATCCACGATGAATCGGCCACGCACCAGTGGAGTCATGTCAGGTCTGGCGATAACCCGGCCGACCTGTGCTCTCGAGGTGCGAACAACTTCAGGCAACTGGACACGTGGACGAGAGGGCCGAACTTCCTGCAATTGCCCAAACAGGACTGGCCCGTGTTCGAATTAAAACCCCCTACGGAATTGGAACTGGAGATCAAAGGCGTAGTGATAGCAACCAACGTCGTCGAAGCGTCGCCCATTTTACCGCGACTGGTCAGGTTTTCTTCCTGGATGAAGACGCTTCGTTCGCTAGTTTGGTTAACCAGGTTCAAGATAAGTTTACTAGTCATGAAAGGGCTACGGCCCTCAGGTCGGATACCGGTCGGCCCGATAGGTCCCGATGAGCTACAAGCGGCAGAGTACGATATTTTCAGAATGATACAACGCGAGGCTTTCGCCCGAGAACTCAAGAGGGCGGAAGAAGTGGGGCTGACCAATGAAGACATGCCATCTCCAAGAGGCGAGCTGAAGCGTTTAAACCCCAAAATCATCAACGGACTGCTGCGGGTGGATGGTAGGCTGACCAACGCCCACCTGAACTTCGACACAAAGTATCCTATACTGCTGCCTGCGAGACAACCCGTAGTAGAGCTAATGATTCAACACGTCCACGCCGTAGAGGGACATGCCGGGGAAAGTCACGTGACGAGCGTCATCCGAAAGCGTCTTTGGTTGTTGAGAGGACGAGAGACTGTAAAACGCGTGATCCGACGGTGTGTGCAATGCAGGAGACGCAATGCCACAGCAGGCAAACAACTCATGGCCCCGCTACCAGAATGCAGGGTAACTACGGGCTGGTGGCCGTTCAGTGACACCGGGTTGGACTATTTCGGGCCCTTGTGGATCAAGTGCGGGAAAAGATTAGAAAAGCGATACGGATGTATCATGACGTGCATGAAATCACGTGCGGTGCACCTAGAAGTCGCACATTCGATGACGACCGATTCGTTTCTACGGGCCTTGCAAAGATTTATCAACCGAAGAGGCGTACCGGCAGACATATACTCAGATAATGGATCGAACTTTGTGGGCGCTCAACGGGAATTGCAGCGTTGGCACAAGAACATAAACAGGGACGAACTGCAGAATCGAACCGTGGCCTACGGCATACGCTGGCATTTCAACCCCCCACAGGCCAGTCACCGAGGCGGCATATGGGAACGCATGATCCGGTCCGCCAGACGGATATTGCTGTCAATCATGGAGCAGCAGCCGCCCGACGACGAGACCCTGAACACCGTCATGACTGAGGTGGAGCGAATCCTGAACAACCGCCCCCTGGTTCCAGTATTGAACGGCGACCCCACCCACCTGGCGCTCACCCCAAACGACTTATTGACGCTAAGGTCGAACGAGGGTTTCCAAGGGCCGGTAAACCTTCGTGGGAGCTACCTCCATGGGTGGAAGCAAGCGAACTATCTGGCCAAGGTCTTCTGGAGGCGATGGCTACGGGAATACCTACCGGCTTTGCAGACTCGACAGAAGTGGATGGCCAAAACAAGACCATTCAAAGTTGGGGACGTGGTTATGATCGCCGACGAACGCGCACATTTCAGCGCTTGGTCTTTGGGAGTAGTTACGGAAACCATCAAAAGCACCGACGAAATGATAAGAACGGTGAAGGTGAAGACAGCTAACGGAGTGCTCATTCGTGACATACGCAGTATTAACCTACTCGAGAGCGAAGACGGAGGAGCTGATAACCCTGTGGCCTAGTAAACCTTTTTCACACCAGTAATCGAGGTGGATAAAGAAACACCATATATACCACACAATCTCCGTCAAACACGTTAAGGTGCTCGCGGTCCCTTCGTTGACATTACAGAAGGTTCTTTCCGATATGTGGTGATGAGTGCGATTCCATTATACATCCCGATACATACGCGCATGCACGACGCACTCTACATCCCGTAAACCCATCATACATGTGACAGTGTTCTTTGTTCGCCTTTTGTTGACGCTACCGAATGCCCCTTGCACATGTGGAAGTAGTGGAGCTCAGGTCACACATGCATGCTACATTTACTCGTTTTCTTGCCACGCGGTCCTTTGTTGACATTGCAGAAAGTCCTCCTTTGATGTGTAGTCATAACTGTGATTTCATTGTAACCCCGGCACGCACACACGCACACGCACGCACACACACGCACGCACACACACGCACGCACACACACACACACACACACACGCACTCAAGCGCGTACATCCAGGACCGGACGGCCCCTTACGAGGACAACGTCTATGTGACCATTCACGCCCGCCATCGGTCATTTGGTCCTGTGGAAGATGTAGACTAGCCTCACGTCTATGTAGCCAATGGGTTAGGTGCGACCAGTAGTAGAGCGTCGACGACGAGCATTAGACGCGCGCACTGACAGCAGGGCCTAGGCAGGTAGGAAGAATCAGTACCTTTATACCGAACCTTTGACTTTGCTAAGGATCCAGGAGGATTTTGGTGGGCGGTGTAACAGCCGGTCGTGGAAAATCCCCCTTTTTCCCTCGCGATTCAGTGTTTTTTCCCAACATCACTCATTTCCATACACTATTGACTTGTCTTTACGAACTGGTTGTTTTTCTGGACCAATTGTTGTTTGTTCGCGCCCAGAGCGCTATTTTGGCACATCCTTGCTCAGGACCTGCGTGACGCACGTGCTGTCTGCTCACACGCTGCTATTCGGTTTCTCGTTGTTGAGTCTTTGTGATCGTATTATTGAGGTTTGTATATTGTTTATGTCATTGTTTATTTTAATAATCTAGTATCGTAGAATTATCACGGATAATCGCCTTCTGATTTCGGGATCCGTTGCGAATTTGGCTACGCATTGCTCAAACGTTCGTAACACTTACATACTAACGCGTGCAGTACCAGAAACAGGTGGGTAGAACTCGCCGAGGCTACTGGGGCGCACAACGCGTCAAAGGTTGCCTTTACGGAAACATGGCTTCTGAAAGTGTATCGTGTGTCAGGACTAACAAGCAACAGTTTTGAAATCCACAGGCAGGTTAGAGAACGCGATCTCCTTGGAAGAGGGGTAGCCGTCATTATTAGGCCAGGTGCAAACCTTCTTGAGTTTCAGACCAAGATATGCGCCCGCAAAGTCCGGCTTGGCGCAGCTACGATCGTCTTCCCATGGAGAAGAGTGCCTGTTGTCTGCATCTACAGGGCACCGAGTAAAAGGTGCGACGAGGATGGTTATTTACTGCGGACGCACAAAAGACCCTAATAGTAGTGACTTCAATGTTCCACACATTGACTGGGGGGTTGAAGTCTGTGTGCCGGGATCGGGGGGGGAGGGACCTACTAAGAACTGTTGGGTGCTAATGCGTTGCAAAAGCGTATTAGGGGAAAATACCAGATATAGAGCTGGATGCCTTTCACTCCTGCTAGATCTAGCAGTAACAGATCTCCCCGAAGAAGTATCTGGACTGCTTTACTGTGCACCGCTGGGCAACAGTGACCACGTGTGTCAAAATCACCCCATGCAAGCCACCACCCAAAGTACCCCCAAGGCTGGTTAGGAATTTCGGTGGTATGGACATAGATAAGCTTCTCAATGGGGCGATGGGTCTGGCGTGGGACAGGGCGGAGGGGGCTGCTGTCGAGAAGAGCCTGCAGATCATAAAGTGATCCCCACTTGCCCTCCAGGAAGAGTTGTCAACCTTGAAACGGAGGGGCAAGAAGGGCAAACCTATGTGGTAGAAGGCTGGGGCAGTCAAGGCCATCAAAGGTAGAAACCGCGATTGGAACCCTAGCAAGACTTTCGGCAGTTGGCTAGACTGGAACAACTATACAAATCTTAGAAACAAGACTATGAGCCTTCTGTGAACTTCTAAGCGAGAACTAGGGCTCAGGCTGGCTCAGTGTTTAAGGAAGCAACTGGAAGAATTCTATAGCTATGGGCAGTCGAAAGGCTTAAAGAATGACGCCACAGATCCGCTATCCACTAGGGACCACGTAATTGTCACTAATGACCGGGACAAAGCAGATGCCCCGGGGGGGGGTACTTCAGTAGTGTACGCAGGATAGATAGTGGGGTACGAGTCGGTCTGGCTCTGGTGCATCCTCCCCTGCAGTTAAACGATTTAAATCTCTCAGAAGCAATCGTGCTCTGATACCTGCAGGAAATAAATAGCCACATTTCAACGGGTCCAGATGGCATCTACTCAGTTATTATCATTGAGCCTTTGGCGGATATCGTGGCTCCACCAGTATGCAGGTTGTACAGGTCCACGTCAGACCAGAGTAAGCTGCCTCGAGACTGGAAAGTAGCAACCGTCTTGGCGATACATAGGGGTGGACCTAAGTCGGCTATGCATAACTACAACCCGGAAGGCTCACTAGCATCCTATGTGAAGTCCTTGAGAAGATCATCGGCACCCAAATCTGTCAGCACTTACTGGAGCACTTCATGCTAAGTCCGGCCTGGGATGGATTCTTAAAAAATAGATCCTGTCTGACCAATCTCTTGCGCTCCTTAGATGAAGTAACCCGACGACTGGATGAAAGAAAGTAGGTTTAGGTACGCCACCTCGATTTCAGCGAGGCTTTCGATTCCGTTAATCACCGTCTTTTGCTGTGCAAGATGTATACGTTCGTTAAAGGTGGGCCAGCATATAGGTGACTGGCAGACTCCTTCTCCCATGGGACATTTTGCTTCAAAGTAGGGGACAGGTGCTCTAGCTTTGTGAGTGTCACCAGTAGTGCACCTCAGGAATCCGTCCTAGACTCGATGTTATTCTCGCTGTTAATTAACGACCTGGCATCCGCCCTTCATTCGCTTGGCTTCATTTTTGCGGATGATATAGAGGCCGTCGGATGGTAGGCTATGGTGAGCTTAAGCAGGGATATTGGTGTCGCCTGGACTGGGTTTACAAGTGGGAATTATCCCTGAAAGCTGGAAAAAGCTATTTGTAGTCAAGAGCAGTAGAAAGCCTAACTGTCGCTCATGGTGAAGAACTATTCACCACAGAGGCCGTCAGTAGGGCTAACGACCTAATGGTCATCATGAGTATTGAATTTAAGTGGTCGGACCAGTGCAACGCTGCTGCACAAATGGCACATGATTAGCTCTTGAGACTGCCATCAGCATTTTACTGTCGGCAGCTGGAGGTGTTCGTACCTACTTACATGGCTATAGTACTGACTTACTCAGAAGTTAGTGCGCAGGCTTGGTCACCCTTCCTCAAAAAGGACACTGCCTGCTTGGAGAAAGTTCAACTTCTCACCGCATGAATGGTTGGAGGGCAGAGGGGCAAGAAGTATGAGCAGAGACTCTGTGATCTGAATCTCTTCTCGTTGGAAAGAAAGAGACGTAGAGGGGATATTATAGAAACGTTCAAGGTAATGAAGTGCTTTTCTGGCATTAGACCGGATAGTCTGTTCCAAGTGGCTTTAGATTCCAGAATAAGGGGACACGAAAGGGAGCTGACAAAAGTCCGAGCTAAGTTGATGACTAGATCGCACTTCTTGAGCAACAGGGTAGTGAACAATTGGAACGGTCTTCCTGGCGGAGTGGCAGATCAGCAGGCTGTCCAGTCCTTCAAAAGTGCCCTAGATAGCAAGTGGTGCGAGATACTTCCCTGTGGAAGGCGTTGAGTATGTTGCCTAGATAGATGGCGGGGAGCACTGTGGTTCTTGTGGAGTAAGTTTTAATCGACATTTTCGCTCATTGCATATTGTCTCAGTGAACGCTCACGATGCACAATGTCCCTCGCAGTTCAGTTCAGTTCAGTTCAGTTCAGTCTGCACAGGACAGGTAATGGCCACGGCCAATCGAGCGTCCAGAATTCCTTCGATGGTATGCACACCAGTTATGCACCCACCACTGCCGAGTGTATTTCGTCGAATCCCCGCTAAAACTGAGAGGGAAACGAAAAACCTCATCGCACATCAACTGCGTGAGACATTATGCATCGTGAGCGTTCACTGAGACAGTATGCAATGAGGGAAAAAGTCTGCTAAAACATACTCCAGAAGGACCACAGTGCCACCCGTCATCCATCTAGTTGATGTGCGAAGAGGTTTTCCGTTGCTTTCTCATTTAATTCGGAGACTCGACGGAGTAAATTGCGCGGTAATGGGCGCCCAATTAGTGTACATATCTTCGAGAGAATCCTGGAAGTCTGATTGACCGTGGGCATTGCCTGTCTTGTGCAAACTGGACTGGACTGTAGTGGAACAGTTTCCGCCTTCTAATAACACTCATTATTCTTCTCCAAGTAAAGCGTCTTAAAGGAAGTGTGGGGATCAGTGCTTTCCTTCACATGGACCTCAGATGTTAGCTGCCTAATGTCGACTTTAGGGCGTTGCTTGGCGGAGAAGTTGTTTTACCGCGTTAAGTGACTTCTGTGTGGCGCGCCGTAGGTTGCGCTAGGACGGGTCTCACATGGATTCTTTTGATGCTTACGGGCCTAACTCGCAGGCACTTACGTTTTTCGATCCCGAAGAAAATGATTTGATCGGTGGAGACACTCAGGGACCTGATTTTGATTGTGCAGATTTCACTTTGCCGTCACAATCACAGACTCAAGCGTCACAGATCGACGCTGTCGTTCAACAGAAAGTACGTTCACTCGTCCTTCGTTCATTTTTCAAAAGAATGAAACACAGAATGGCGTGGCGACGCTAAATCAGCGGTTATCAGACTTGGACATTAAAGAGGAAGAGTCCGAAGAAGCAAGTGAACTTCCTGAACACGCTTGCGCTTATTGTGGAATACATGACCCTGCCTGCGTTGTTTTTTGCAATACCACGAAGAAGTGGTTTTGCAATGGTAAGGGGAACACGTCTGGGAGGTAAATCTCGTTATTTTTAAACTAGTTTTAGCCACATCGTGAATCACCTTGTACGCGCTCGAGCCAAAGAGGTGACCCTGCACAAAGATGGTCCTTTGAAAGACACCCTACTAGAGTGCTACGTGTGTGGTTCTAAGAACGTTTTCCTGCTTGGATTTGTACCTGCAAAGTCGGAATCAGTTGTAGTTCTTCTCTGTAGAAATATATGTGCCAATCAGAACAAGGATATGTATTGGGATCCAGCACAATGGCAACCGATAATCCAAGGTCGGCAGTTTTTGTCATGGTTGGTCAAAGTGCCTTCGGAAGAAGCTCAGGCAAAAGCTAGACAGTTGTCTGCCCAGCAGATTAACTTGTTGGAAGAAATGTGGAAAGAAAACCCACAGGCTGCGGTTGATGATCTCAATAAACCCGGGACAGATAATAAAGTGGACCCGGTGTTGTTGAGGTAAGTCCATGGATATAGCAATATGTGCTCTAGATATTCTTCCGCTGCACAATACCGGGATACGTTTGTCCCGCTTGTGAAGTTAGAAGCTGAGTACGATAAAAAGATTAAAGAATCTTTAAAACTGGAGAACGTGGTTATACGGTGGGAAACAGCTCTCAACCGTTGTCATGTGGCCTACTTTCGTGTGCCAGGTGCAAATGAAGGTAAGTGCATAGTTTACACTGAAGTTGGTAAATTTCCTGGAAAAATTATTATGCTTCATATCATGAATACTTTCGATCAGGTCAGGTCAAAGAACTTTCGGTTTTGGCCAACAGAAATCCATTTTTTTGCACTTGCGCGCCGCATAATTCTTGTTGTGTTTCAACTACCAGATACGATAGACCACGGGGTTCCGCGTTACCACAGAATTAAGGTGACGGCCAATAATCAAATGACCGTTGAGTAAATTTTAGAGCTGTGAAAAAAACTCGAAAATCGCCGTGAACCGCTAACTTCCGGGACAGTTTTCTGAACAATGTACATCTCTTCACCCACTCACTGACGAAGCATGTCAACAGTAATCCGCTCACAAACCGTGCTCTTTTTTGCTATAGTGGTCTTCGTTATTTTAGCTAAAAGCTCGATCACGATTTGAAAGTGCACGAAAATATTGAGTGGACTGCGAATAAAAGCAATAATAGAAAGACAAAAGCAACATGTTTTACGACGTATTGGTTTATTCCCTGACGTCTGACGTTTGTAATCGAGGGACTCATAAACCGAGTAAGCATAATGTGTCTTGTATGGTCGAAGCGACCCGTAGTTTCAGGTCGATCTGGTCGCAAATACTCACCCTTCAACCGCTCCCTGCCTCAGGAATTCATCATTCTGCTGTGCGATGACTGTCACACTTTGCTTACATCATTGCAACTGTCAGCAAAATTGCACACTGCCATCGAAAGTTTTTTACTGTGTGACGGATGACAGTAACCGAATAAATGGACTACAGAAACAGCGCCTGCTCATGCTGGGCGCTAGTAATGAACCTCGGTTGTGGAACAATCCAGAACTACGAAGGATTAATCTGAATGAATTGTCCATTCAGCTATGCCACGATGCGTTCAGTTTTGGTGTATGGTTGCGAGACATGTAGTCTGCATGCGGAAGATGTCCGTCGTCTTGAGGGTTTCGACCATCAGTGTTTGCGTAGTATCGCTAGGATTGCATGGAATGACCAGGTAAACAATACTGAAGTCAGAAATCGAGTATTTAGTGCCACTTCAGGGAGTTTTCTATCACAACGTATCCAGCTTAGTAGACTTCGTTGGTTGGGGCACGTGTTACGTATGGCAAACACGCCTACGACACCGCGGCCTTTTCTCCGTTCCTCCTCGGGAATAGAAGAAGCCACGTGGGGGGTCAACGGATGACGTAGTAGCGGGGAATGAGAAAATGTCCGGCGAACTTTGAGAAAAGTAGGTGCTTCACGTCTTCGTGGTTGGGGTCCAAAAGATTTGTCAACCAGTTGGCCGGATACACTGAAGGATATGGCAGCGAATCGTGAACAGTGGCGATCGTGTTGTCACTTTCTGCCAAATCAGAATGACTGACCAGCGTGTTTGTGCAGTTAGACTGTGTCTTCCGTTTGTTGGCTATTAGGGGGTTCTCTCCTTTTTCCCACTCGTGTAGGTCCACTCCCTGTCCATCCCATGTATTCATACTTTCTAATTCAACGTGCAACATGGTGAGAAAGGCAGTGGTCAGTGGAGCTTGCCCTCCTGTTCAGGGCTGTACGATGGTGATGATGATAATGATAATTCAGCTGTATGGAGGCAGATAGGCCTATTCCATCAACATCAGATAATCATTGAAAAGTACCCCATAAACTCAACGAACGGGGTAGTAGAATGCCTTATTCCAGCAGACGCGAAATGTGTTCTTCAATTTATGTATGACTCTCGAAGCAGCAAAGATCCCGTGCCTGAGTGACAAGTTCGTCAGCTTACGTGTCTACAAACCGACGTGCGCAGTAGCAATGAGAACGACCAAACTGCAAGCGGAATTTGGTTTTCTGAACTGTTTGTCGTCTCTGTGTATGTCCCAACTGTCTGTAGCGTTCCTTAGGCTTATGACGAATTCTGCCACAATTCGCCCCAACTGCTCCGCAGCGTGCGCTCTACGGACATCATGGTTGTTGTTGGTGATTTCAGTGCTCCAGTTGGGATCCTGGACGAAGAAAAATACAGAAAGCCGATTTGGCGATCAAACCAGTGACGGTGACCGACTCATGCAACCGTGTTTCGACCATGGACTGTATTTAGAAAGTACAAATTTCTAGCACAAAAGCGGCACCGACTAACCTGGCGTCCTCCTGCACCTCCATAGCGTTGGACCCAGATCGGCCACATTGTTAACAGTCACCGCTGGCGCTGCTCAGTTCAATACTTTCGATCATTTTAGTCCACGTCTGTAGACATTGATCACGCTCTTGTCCGTGTGCATGTCAGCATACGTCTCGTCGGTGGCTGAAATAACACCAAAGCCAACCGCCCACCGCAGCTGCTACTGGAACGTAACCACCGATCTGCTTTCCAAGCAGAGTTATGCGCCAGGTTATCGATGCAGTCAAGTGCCCAGAGATCCAGCGCGCTCTCGTTGAAGCTTCTAATGCTGCTCAAGGTCCAACGGCCAGGCATACACAGAAACGATGGATATTCGCATCCTCAGTTGCACTGTTAGAAGCTCGCAGATCGATTCATTCGAATTCCAGGTAACGCACGAAGATGCTCTAAACGCCAACAGATTCGTAGCTTAAGAAGCGACCGTAAGCAGTGGTAAGTTAAGAAGTTTGGGGATAAAACAGCTGAGGCAATTGGCAACAGTCGCAGCCTTTCCTGTCTAATCAGAAATATCGGTACCTGAACGCCAGGCTTCAGTGAACTGGTCAAAGAAGCGAACAGTTCACTGATTCAAACTCGTGAGCGTCGTCAAGTTCGCTGGGCGGAGCGTTTCAAGAAGCAGTTTAGTTGGTCTTTATCTACAACAGACCTGCTAAGTAGCACCATGGCTCCATCTGATGGGTTGCCTCCGTCATTTTCAAAGACGATGGCGCAACATTGTTATTGGAGTTGACAAAACTCCTTGGTTTGGTACGGGATGAGGAACAAGTTCCAAAGTGCTGGTGTCAATCAGTTATCGTACCGATTTACAAGAGTGACAGGTCCACCTGCGAAAACCACAGCGAAATGTCCGGTTAGAATCGCATATAAACTGCTTGCTGGTATTGTTTTCCAACGCTCATCTAACGCTGCCGAACAGTGCTCGCGCGAGAATCAAGCTGGGTTTTGGGTTGGTCGAGGTTGTGCTGTTTACATCATTATATTTCGACAAATTTTAGAACATAGGCGTGTCTTCCATAGGCCCACTATCCTCGTTTTCCTTGATCTTAAAGCTGCCGTTCACTCAGTCGACCGCACAGTTCTGTGGCGCTGCCTCATGTTGAGGGGTGTACCACAGAAATTCATTTCCATCATGAAGTCCTTTTTCATGAACAGCCGAAGCCGAGTTCGGGCTTACGGTAGTCTTTCACTCAAGTTCATCACGAGAAGTTGTACACATCGGGGTTGCCCTCTTTCTTCTTTTCTCTTTAACTTTGTAATTGATATGCCCGCGATTTTGTCAGGTGGTAGTGATGACATTAAACTTTTATCGAGTCGAGAAGTGTCGGACCTTAAATATGCAGGCGACACATTCTCTAAGTGAAGGTCCAGGTAAGTTGCAAGCTTTTCTAAACAGCTTGACGGACTGCGTAGCAATGTTCGGTATGCGTTTTGCACCTTCAGAGTGCAAGTTGCTTTTGCAGGATTGGGTTAGTCCAACACCAAACTTCTCAGTATCTGTATAAACTACGGACCAAGTAGATAAGTTCTTTCTGGACAGCTGCATTTCACCCAGCAGTCGGATATCGAATAGAGTCTTTACATATACAGAGGGCTCATTTAGCGTTTGCCAATCTGAGTCATCTGTGGCGTCGACTTGATATTCGTTCATCTATCAACGGTCGAGTATGCTTTGCAGCCATCAGGCCCATGCTTCTGTAGAGTTTAGAAACATGGCCACTGCGGGTGGAGTGTACACGAATGTTGACAATATCTGAACACCGACGTCTTCGTAGCATTGCTCGGATATAGCGGGAACACCGTATAAGCAACGCTTAGGTTCGGTGGAGTCTTAGGTTCACGAACCAAATCGCTGGACGGAACATTTAAGCTTACCAGGCTGAGATGGTTGGGACATGTGTTACGCATGTCCCCTGACTGGATTCCTCGGCGCACCATGTTCATTGAGGCGGGAATCAGTTAGATGAGTAAGGGTGACCAGTCCATGACGTGGAAGAAAGGTATGAAAACTCTAACCCAGGGACTTGGTCATATAGGGCGTGTTAAATTTGTTGAGTGGTGTCCAAGATACCCTCCCACTCATTGGTTAATTACGTTCGTGGAAATGGTTAGGTGTCGTGATCAGTGGCGCTGCTGTACTCACAAACTTTCTTTATCGACTTGACAACAATATTTGTAGTTCTTTTGTTTTTCCTTCAATATTCCTATCCTCTCTCATTGTTTCCAATTGAGGCTGTCGCCAGGTGATAGCCGTCAGATCCACCACACCCAGTGCATGGTCAACGGTTGTCTGAGCTGAACTGAATTTAACTAACTGCGACGAGTACAAAGACGTAATAATCAGTGTAGATCTAGGTCAACAGACACCATTGTGGGAAACAGCCATTGATAAACGAGATCAGTGTATATGCAGTGGTCTGGGATGTTCTGATTAAAGTGCAGCTGGCATCATAACTTTAGGTGCTAACAAAGGTTAAGATAGTCAGTTAAGTGTTCACAGTACAAAGACGAATCGTATGAAATAATAAGAGAAAAATCGGTGGAACCGATAGATGCCCTGAGCTTATCATGACAATCATACTGCGCGAGTATAGATTCTACGCTTTCCTAGGGAATGAAAATCTGGCGGATGTAGCGGTCTTCCGCATACGTAGCCTGCATGTGTGAAAAGGTCTTTCCAACTTAGTTTTTCAGGTGTTGTTTTAGTTTCTCTGTGTAATTTGGAACGGCATTCTTCCACCTTTTACCTGGAAAGTGAATCGTCTAGATGAGTTCTGTCAATATTTGAAGCGTTCTACCTTAACATTCGCCGCTTGATTAGACGATGTTGTTAAAGAGTTAGATTGCATGAGGTTCCAGGGAAGGCCTGAATTCCTAAACGGGGACCGTTGTATGTTACCATCTTCGGTGAACGAAAGCGAGATAAGTTTCGTAACTATCTGATGGCGGTTGCTGTCTCCACATAGACGAACCTCGGACCATCTGCTATAATTTCCTGTTCTTGCAAGTGAGTTTTTGATGAACAGGCGCTATACTGAAGAGGCCCATGATAGCAAAGATAATCTTGAACCAAGGACGCATGGAATCAGTTGTACTAGTGGCGTTATTCGTTTGGAGCTCTTATTCAGTAACTGGAATGGCTCAGTCACGCACAGGTTTTTCTGATTTCATTGACACCAGGTCACCAAAAGCAGCTTTCGGTTTTCCGCTTAGTCCGCACGATGCCAGGACCGCTTTCATGAGCTAATGACAACTTTTTTAATGACACTGGAGCTACACTCGTTGCCACCCATAAAGTATTCATGGACTACTGGCAGCTCGTGACGTAGTGGTATTTTATATGGTTCACCACTCCAGGTCTGGTTACCTTTCATCCCCAATAGTGCAGTGGGTCCTTGTGATTAAGGGGTTTGCCCCTTTCATTGCACTCGTGCGCAAGCAGGTAATAAATGAAAACGACTTCATGAGCCCAGTTCAGTAAGTGTCTCATCGGGATCCCACACGTTAATGGAACACCAGTATGTCAGCCTACAGCCTGACCGTGACAGTAGCACAATAAACGAGTCAAAAAGGTAACTTTACCCCGATTACGTCATCCATTAAAAGGAACTCAAACACGGCATGATTTATCTTCTAGTTTCCCGCGTGACCGCTGAAGCTTTCTCACATCAAGGCGATGACAGTTGTTTTGAACTATGATCCTACCGAGTATATACGAGGTTCAGTAATATTCCCGGGTAGCTCGTCTTGTACATAGTGGACCGATGTAGAATGTGCAATGTGTGCACTAATTTTACTTTTGATTTCAACATTTTACAGATGGTTTGTAGTCACTCCCTACTAAGTTTTAATATCCACTTCATGATTTATTTTGTCCCGTGTATCTTCCATTGACCTTCTGATTGCCACCTAGGCCCAGAGCTTCGTATCATGCATGGTGATGAATTAATCGTAAGACATTACAATAAACCCTCCAGCGATTGGTCCGGCGTTGGTCATGTCATCAAGATCCCCGACAGTAAGTCGAAGATTTGTTTCTATGACAGTTGGTTTCTTACTGATTTTGCTCACCAATTTAGTCAACGGTTGCCGTCGGTCCTTGTAACCTATAATTTTCTTGCTTCCATCCGCATCCCAACTCACTTCACTTTTTGTGTCAGTTTTTGATTTCCTCTCATCTTACCTTGTGTTTATATTGCATGCTGATGAATGTGTGGCATATATTATCGACACATGTCTTTCTATGACCATTTGGGCTTCCAGCCATTACAAACAGTACAAACTAGAGAAAAAATGGGAGTCGTTAGTCAAACAAAAGCCTAGTAAGCAGTTAACGGTAATGATAAAAGCCATATCGTAGCTGCCTATCAAGCGTGGTTAGTTTTGCGTATTTCGACTCCATCAGTTGTCATACTCTTTTTGTCTCAAAGTTCATTTAAAACACTGGGTGCTACCGGTCTGGTTGTTGTTTCTCTACAATACCCATTCAGAACTAAATGCCAAGACAATTTGTTGGATGGTGGTTTGTGATTACGAAAAATAATGAATCTCGAGAGCTTTCAGAGTGCACATATCAGATCTCACTTCGAAAATCATACAACGTTCCGGAATGTCACTCCGCTTGTGCCTCACTCTTACCCTTGGTTTGATTAGCGTCGGACTTCCCGTCAGTTGAAAAGCTCAGTATGCATTGCGATGACTGCTCTCAGTCGTGTATGTCTTGATGTAAGTAATGCACCGAAGTGCCGTTCCTGTACGTTTCTATGGGCTGTTTATGGTCCCATTGTTTAGTGTTTTTCACGTCAAAGGTCGCAAATTCAGATCCTGTCGGCGTCGGTCATATTGATGATAGATAGTAATCCACTGTCGCCCGACTCGTTACCACACATGACTTATTGAAACCTTATGTGGTTCTCTACTCCCAGCCTCAGGGTTCGCTTGCTTTCTATCCCTTTAAGGCTATGTCGTATATCCCTTTCACTGTATTGATGCGCAAACATGTAATGGAAGAGACTGATCCCCGCCATTTATGTTTATTGTTTCGGGAGCGTAGAAACTGTTGAGAGGAGGATTTAGTCCAGACGTTTGATTTCTTTTTTGATCAAGCTTGATAGTCTACGGACTTCGGATGTGTTGCGCGTTTTGTGGGCTAGCGCTTTCCTGCGTAACCGTTTTAGATAAGGTAAGACCATGCTTCCCATGTGCAAGTAGATTGTTTCCATGGAATGGCGAATGGTAAAGTGGTGGTTTATAATTTCGATCATGGAATATACTGAAATGAATGGCCGGAGTTACGTTGTAGCCAGGTGGAGAGAAGCAAAGAACCGTTAAACAGTGAAAGGTTTTCCTTAGATAAGTTCCGAAAATAGAAGCGGATGTTTGGTCTGTGTGTAAGATGAGTGAGCATGTGTTATAGTACGCTACTGAGCCGTGGCGTTCGAGAAAAGTGGGAAGATAGGAGGCCTAAATATTAGGCTTTATTCGAGAAGTAAATGTGGCATAGGAGCTGGAATTTATGGCGAACATGTAGTGAATTTACGGAACAGGAATGACGTATTAAACGCATATTGACGAGACAGGGAGTAATTTACCATATTCCCCAGCCAGTTTTTTGGGTGTAGTGAAGATCACAATACCTACAAAATGATGTGTTTGAGCTTGCCGATTACAGAGATTGTAAGGCCGAATTCGTTGTTGCTGTTCGCATAAAGATGATAAGTCCGTTTGAGTGTTCACGAAGAGTAAAGATACCTGAGTATCAAAGGGCGTATCTGACTCGTTTGGTGCATTTGTCTGTTATTACATTAGGCTTATCGTTGGTGGAGCTTCCATGTAAAATGGGAGGTGGAGTTTGTTGAGTGAGTGCTGGTGCCAATTGATAAACGAGAATTGTTCCTTCACGGCCATCAAGAAGTCGAACGCAAAAAACACGTGGGATTACAATCGACTAACTCCACTAAATCAACAAATGGGTCGTATTTGGATGTCCTGACATTTCTGCTCATAAAAACCGGCTCGGCAGTGGACGGCCGGCAAGGCATAGGGAACAATGGAGTTCGTGCAAGTCGTCAGTGACGCGGTGCAACTTAAGCAGGTCAAAGCGTTCACTGCCACATTCTCCTATTCGTGACGATACTGTATGTCGAAACTGAAACTTGAGAGTTCGATTCTCCAACGTTGAGTTTTGTTTCTAATCTTGCTTTGGTATGATATCAAACATGAATACTACACATTTTCGACCCATAAGAAGCTTGAATTGAGTTGCATCAGATAATGTCTTCATTTCCTAATAACTTCCACGATGGCACAGGCTTTATTTTCCACCACAGGGTGATATCGTTCATGGTCCGTTAGAGTCCTAGAGAAGAGTGCTGCTGGGCGTCCATTCTGGGTTAGAGCTAAAGCAATAGCAACGTCTGGAGCGTCTTTTTCCGCGACGATAGGAAGAGTATTGTTGAGGTTAACGATCATAGAATTCCTGATTTCTCTCTTGAGCCTCAAAAGAATTGCAAATCTCGGCCGGCAGAGAAAGACGATTGTTGTTGACCATAGAATGAATCTTGTCGGAAAAGTCCTGCCACACGTCGCTGAGATTTCAAATTTGCGGACGGCAGCAGACTTCGCAGAGGTCGAGGACGGTCGGGATCTGGTCTGCTGGATCCCGTAGAAATCTCACATCGCAAGATGGCTGACACTGATTATGCTGTTGTTTTCATTGAATGTGAGGTTGTACCTTTTGACAACCCGGAATAGTTTATTTAGTTTGTTGTCGTGTTCTTTAGTATTCCCAAAAACAGTCAAAGTGTCGACATGCAAAAGTTGCTTCTAGTTTTCCGGTTTGACTTACTTCATGGAAGCTGGAAGCATGCTACTCCGTTAGCCACCCCGAACGGGATGCGACAGAATTGATTAAGAACCCCACATGCTTCAAAAGCCGTATAGACCCTCTCCTGGTCCCTGAACGTGATCTGGTGATAAGCAATTTTCAGATCCAGTGTGCTGAACAAGGAGTACTTTGCGATCTCGGTGTGGGATATGTCTAGATAGGTATATCAATTGATGGTTTGGCTATAGTCAATGACCATCCATCTTTTGTGTTCATTCGTAGTGATTAGGACGCGAGCCTGCCAAAGAGGATTGGATGGCTCGATGATCTGATCTCTGGAGAGATTTTGAACTTCCGCTGTAATAAACAACTCGTCTGAGATAGAATAATATCGAGACGTAGTAGCTTTTGGCCTGAAGTTAGCAGCTTAGTCACTGAATAAGGAAGGAGCGCGTATGTGAGCAGCAGTCAAGCTGCGGACTACTAGTATAGGTTTGTCGCCTCCAGAAGGAATTTGGACAGCCTCGTGAAGTCGGAGAAAGTTGTGGCCTAACAGGACGTCTGAGGAGAGATTAGAAAGAAAAAAGTTTTATTGGAGGATACCGCCAGTTCTTGTACTGCAGATTGATAGAGCAATGACCGAGAGTGTGACTAATTAGATTAGTGTTGGCCATTCTTATTTGGTTGCAAGAATGTTCCATTTTCCATTTGTACTTCTCGATAACTGAAGTCTCGATGTAACTCTCGGAGTTTCCTGTACCAATGGGGACTTTCAGTAAGACATCATTGACGACTACCTGTGTGGTGACTAGACATTGTGGCATTGTTCATACGGTGAAAGAGAATAGATGAGCGTCGGTGGCCGCAGAACACGCCTTTAATACGGTTTTGGAACGACAAACGTTTCGAAAATAGTCTTTCTTGCTACAGTTATTTCCATACGAAATCCTGTGCTGGACACCCGAATCGAGGATGACGGTCAAGCCCACAGAAATAGCATTTGAATTTGAGGCTGAAGCTGTATATTGCTCTCGTTTTTCGGGAGAGTTTCGAGATGAACTTATTCGGCTAGAATCTTTTACCCAGGCGTTCAGTGATGAATTTTTTTGATACGACTGAGAATTTTCGAACGCCGTGTCTCGTGAACGAGCCTGGTCAAAAGCGGCATGCACGCTAAAAATGTCGTTCCTCAGCAGTCGCTGACGGATACCTATAAAGGCATCTCGGATGGCGTAATCCATGTGTGTCCCGAGTAACAGTTTTGAAGTTGCAGTCTCTGGCCGAAGACTCGTTGCTTGTTTGCAAGTAGCAAGGACGTCGAGAGTAGATTTCATTCTTCGGTTTCACTTGTGACTTCGAGGGTCTTGACGGCTGAGCGGATAGTAGTGCAATCAACTATGTAATCATAAACCGAGGAAGGTATATAGTTTATCAGTGTCCATTTTGTCAGACTGTAGATCATCGATGGAAGTCTGAAAGCTAGAGAATGTTTTATACCAGTGGATCCATTCTTTGAAGGCGTCAGGCAAACCAGGGTCGGCCTTCAGTCGTTCAGGGTGCGAGACGCAATCCATTGATTTCATTTGTGGAGTAAATTGTTATGGAACGCGATTGAGCCGTCGTGTCCGAGAGGAGATGAGGTATAATTTTCGGACGAAAATGCAGGTGAGTGGGGGTAAAACGGACATCAACCCGTGGTGAATCTCAGTTGGGTAGTGCCTTGGCAAGTCATCTAAGACTTTCCCCTCAGACTTAGTGATCCCCTTAGTTCCACCAATCATATGCTTGAAACATGTTCATTATCTCTCGAATATAGATTTCTTACAAAATATTTTTAGGTAGTACGAAATTAACCCTTTACTCTGTTCAGATTTCAGCGACGAGGTGGGTCTCGAGATGGTGCCAAAAACCGTCGTTCCGAATGAGCCAGCAACTTACATGATTGAATTCAAATGGAAATCTACACCTTTTGAACGAATGATTAAAGCGATAAAAGACGTTACCGACGAAAATCACGATTTGTTACCGCCTTATATCTTTCACCGCCTCCTGGGGGTCGAAATGGATGATATGGTGCTTAAGTGCAATCTGCCTAAACGGTACTCGGCACCGGATCTCCCGGAACTTAACCACAGTCAAGTGTTTGCAGTGAAAACGGTACTACAACGTCCACTCAGCCTCATTCAGGGTCCTCCTGGCACAGGGAAAACAGTAACATCAGCTTCAATAGTTTACCATCTTAACCAAATACACCAAAAAAAGGTGCTGGTTGTAGCCCCAAGCAACACGGCGGTCGATCAGTTGTGCGAGAAAATCAGCCGAACCGGACTCAAAGTTGTGCGTTTATGCGCCCGGTCCAGGGAAGCACTTGCTTCACCAGTCAGTCATTTAATGCTGCATATTCAAGCTCAGCATGTGAAAGGCCACACCGAGCTCCGAAAACTGCAACAACTGAAAGATGAAACTGGTGAGCTAAGTGAAGACGATGAAAACCGCTACCGTATACTCAAACGTGAACTGGAACGTAAGTTAAGCTCACTTGATCAAGTTCGTTCATGTTCATTAAACCTATCCCATGATGTTCATACAATCCTTACTCTTTGTTTTGTAGGTGAGTTGTTATTGGCAGCGGACGTGATTTGTTGCACGTGCGTCACTGCCGGAGATGTGCGCCTCAGACCATTAAGCTTCCATTCTGTCTTGATTGACGAATCTACACAGGCCATGGAACCAGAATGCCTTATTCCCTTGAATGCAGGCTGCCGACAGGTTGTGCTCGTTGGTGATCATTGCCAACTGGGCCCAGTGATTACATGCAAAAAAGCCGCAAATGCTGGTCTCACACAAAGTCTTTTTGAACGCTTCGTGCTGCTTGGTATCCGTCCTATTCGTCTGCAGGTCAGTTGTGCTGAAAGTCAGTTGCTTTTCATTTCATTTTGCTTGCAGTTTTTCACCTTAGCTGAAATGGTGTACGTGTATTTCCAAGGGGCATCGTCGATTTCTCGCTTCATTTTTCCGGCGTCGAGTTGTCCGGTTTTCATTACCATATCAGGCTGTTCAAAATCGCCTAAAGCACCAGTGCTACTGAAGCGATTTTAGTTATCATTCCCACCGGTTCAACCAAGAACGTCGTCCGTTTCAGTCATTTGATTCCTCATTGATTGGCTTCATTTATCGTAACTATCTCTTGATCACGTAGATGACATTTTTGTCATGCAGCTTAAATCTAAATCTATGTCCGATCGTGTTTGGAGTAACTTGTGTTGTTGTCGTATACCTTTTGACTAGTCGAGAATGTATGTTGTATTGCTAACAGTAAAATCCCAGACAGTGCTTATGTTTCTTAACGGAAACTCGTGTTCTTGTTCATCTACTCAGGTTTTTATTAGTAGGCTTTTGCGTGCTTTTACTTTCTTGTTCAGGTTCAATATCGAATGCATCCTGCACTGTCAGCTTTCCCAAGCAATGTGTTCTACGAAGGTAGTTTGCAAAATGGAGTCAGTGCTGAAGATCGATGCAAAAAGATTGATTTCCCTTGGCCCAATCCGGATCGACCAATGTTTTTCTATTGCACATCCGGACAAGAGGAAATATCGGGGAATGGTGTCTCTTACTTGAATCGCACTGAAGCAGCTACAGTAGAAAAGATAGTCACGAAGTGAGTGTACTGGATACTTCTTGTTTTTTCAGCTCCATCTTTCACAGATCTTGATAGTAGCGTCCGTTATTGTTAGGATCTCTATAACTCGTGTGAATAACGTCGGGGATTGGTTTTCCTCAAACAGGCCAGTCATTGTGCCCTTAAACCGCACTCGTGCTTCTTACTAATGGGTGGCCAATACAGATAAAGCATATCCAGTTGTTATCGAAACTGATACATACTGGCGTATAATAACTCGAATAAGGTGGAAAGGCTTGCGAGAATTTCCTAAGGTAGTGGCCTGCTCCATCTCTGAGGATTTTGCAAGCGCCGTGTTTCGCGACCCTTACGAAAGCTCACATTTTATGCACTTCTCGTTACGAGTGGTATTTCGCTGTGCTGGCAAGTTGTGTGCAGTGTAGAAGTGTGTGCTTTGTTGTGTAAATTTTGAAGGCACATGGGAGGTCAACTGGGTAATGCGGTTTGTGACTGCTGATTGCCTTGTTTACTGCTGCGCGACTCGGTCGCCCGGTTCAGACTGATGAGCAGGTTAACGGGATCTCTACCAGTCTTTTTCTTCAAGAATGTACCCTTATCCTCTATGCACACTAGCGTGCCTTGCAAAGCAGCACCGTTTTTTCGATCTAGCTGGTGGTCAATTTTACGGTTCATTCACCATCTCCGAAAGCTTCGTCGGTTAAGTGGAACGCGGTAAACGATACACGGCATGATTCAGTGGCGGGTCTTTTCCATCAAGTCATTATCCTCACAAGTTTTTGTGGTGAAAGTATTATCGACCGTAAAACTTCCCATGGTTAACTTACTGGCGAAGCCTTATCCATCCTTACGGAAGTGGATGATACTAAAACCAGAGTCCCATGGTGCGAAAGCAACAGTTAACTTGGATAATTATGATTAGTTAATGGTCAAAGTTGGTGTTTAATTTATTGGTGCTCTTGAAGCTGGTTTGAGGCGCTCGTCTCCCGTAAACTTTTAAAGCGAGTTTCAACGACATGAAGCTGCTCTTAGCTACTTTCTGTCGGCATATTGGGAGGTTAATCGGGGTTGATCACCATCTGAATGAGCATTCCTTTCCAACCGATATTCGACGTCATTTAATTTTTTTCATTAGTTAGCCGCTGGCTGTAAAATCTTTGCTCGTTTCTCTTGTCTGTCATCCAGGATGTTAAAAATTGGAGTTCACCCAAACACAATCGGTGTGATTACACCATACGAAGGCCAGCGAGCGTATCTGGCGCACTATTTACACTACTCCGGTTCGCTGAACGCGAAGTTGTACCAAGAAATCGAAATAGCCAGCGTTGACGCATTCCAGGGCCGCGAAAAAGATTATATTATCCTGTCTTGTGTACGAGCAAATGAGAACCAGGGTATTGGTTTCCTAAACGATCCTCGACGTCTCAATGTGGCTCTCACACGTGCCAGATACGGTCTCATCGTTGTCGGCAACCCGAAGGCGTTGTGTAAGGTGAGTTCGTTTTATCCCAGTTAGTGTCACGGCTTTCCAATCATCATTACCCTCTAAGCTGTTCATCACAATGTCCGCTCACCACTTTTGTTTGCATTACTATTTAATGAGAACTTACCTTAAAATATGGGTAAAAGTACAATCTTTTGTTATTTCTCCCATAAAATCAACAGCAACCATTGTGGAATCAGCTGCTTCATTTCTATCGCGATCAACATTTGTTGGTTGAGGGGCCGCTGAATAATCTCACAGAGTACATGCTTCAGTTCCCGAAACCCAAAGTCCCATATACGTTCAAGCCTGGTGGACACTATCTGGCTCAGCTGGCAGCTAACACTGATCAACTGATGAATGCTGGTCAGTTGGCTGTGGGTCAGCGTGCCGGTGCACCAAACTTCTTTTCTCAGACCGCCAACAACACAACGAACTCATTCCAGAATACTCGGGATTCGATTGCCATGCTCGCAGCTGCTGCAGCAGTTGCTGCTTCTGCCTACTTTGGCGGTAGTGGGGCCGCGGGTGGAGGTGGCGTGGTCAATCCAGCAACACCTGGTGCCCCGCACGGCACATCGAGTGTCACTCAACCTGGAGCCAGCCACGCAGCTGCCTATGCTCTGGCCGCAGCCGCTGCTGCGCAGCATCATACTGTACAGAATTATGCCGCAAACACGCACCACAACCTCAGTCAACTTGCTAACCAGTCTTTATTCGACCAAATTGGTTATATCGGACCGAACCGCCAGTTTGCTGCTGCCAATGCCAATTCCAGTAAGTTGCAACTCGAAAACAGTTTCTGACGTGCATTTTGCCTTCAAATTCAATTAGCAATCAAGCGCTCCGAATAAAATAATTATCACACTATTGTGTTTGCGATAGCGCTCCTTCGACATATATTTATGCTGTCTGTCAGGTCGCAGAAATCGTCTTATTAGTGTTGGAAAAATTTATTTCTCAACTGCTTGTATGCAAACAGCCGAAACCAAGGTCAAGCTTGCGGCTATCTTCTGCTCGGGCTCATTACGAGAAGTGGTGTTCGTCATGTTTGCCCTCTTTTGTGATTGAATTGGCGGTTAGCTTCTGCGAGAGGATGAGCTGGCTTCATGTGGATGTCCCGAATAACACCTGCTCATGAGCGGCAGTCGGGGGCGGAACCTGAACACTGGGAAATTCAATTCCGCTTCTAGTTGTGAACGCCTTAGATAGACGGAAGTCCTATGTGCTTGACCGATTGTAGTCCAGTGCCTTAGAGCATTCACTTGACACGTTGGAGGTTAACGGTTCGAAACCCTACCACCACCGGTTACTTCAGTGGTAGACACCAAACCAGTCGTTCGACTCGTTACCACACCTGACATAACGAGACCTTTTGCGATTCTTCGCTCCAGGTCTCAGGATCTTTTTGCCAGTTATCCCTGCTAGTGTGGTGGACTTTTTGGGGCTATACATAAACCCCACTCATCCTCGAGCCTCTAATTTTTGCTGTCCTCCTGGATATGGAACAGGAGAGGCACTGTTTTGAGACTTTGTCTAGATGTTGTAGGACGTGTCCAAACCTTTGCAGTCGCCGGCATTGAAGGGAAAGTGATAGCTTTTCGATGTCGAAGCACCTTACCTTTACTCTTGTGCCACCATCTCCTGCGAGAAGATAAGTCGACTTGTTGGATGTCTCCGATGGTAGGTATCCACGAGTTCCAATCTGCGGCAAGATCTGCCATATAACGGAGGCACCAGTGGTCAAAGCTTACCACTCCTTTTAGATCGTCCGCTCTCAACGGCCGGGTTTTGCACGCGTACGTACGAAGTGGGCGGACGGCAGTCTGGCATAGGCGCAGCTTCGTGTGAAGGATTATTTCGCTGCGAGACCACAATGATTTGCGAGGTTGTAGGGACGCTGCCTTGCGCGGTCTGCACGAAGTTTAACGTCGTCCATGGCCTGGCCGTTCGGCTGAACAGTAGAACCTAGGTACTTGAAGTGATGCACCTATTCCAGGGTTTCGCCACTGACGCGTATAGTGTGTTCAGCCTTGCGAAGTCGTGGAGAATTTCGTTTTTGTAGTGTTCATCTCCAGACCAACAGCCTTAACATTACATACAATACGGTTAAGAACCGGCTGTAAAGTTCCGGTATCCCCTCCTAGAATAGCAGTGTCGTCGGCGAATTAGGGATCTTTAGTGCAAGAATCGTGGTCAATTTGTATCCGTGTAAATTTGTTAAGGGCGCGATGCAATATCCAGTCTATAGCATGGGTGAATAGGACTGGTGATAGAAAACGTCCTTGGCGGACGCCGCGGTCGAGTGAGGACTCGGGAGACCCTTCACCGTAGACGCGGAAGCGCGCCTGTGTTGCCGAGTAACACGATAATGCCAGTCTGATGTAATTTTCAGGCATCCCGCCGATTCGCAGTACTCCAGAGTGACTGTGCGTCAGCGGAGTCGAATGCCTCCCGAAAGTCACTAAACTTGGTGGGTTGTTACAACTTACAGGGATGTCTTAGAATTCGCCTTAACGAGAAAATCTGGGCAACACAGCCTCTTCCTCGACTAAAACCACACTGGTTGAAGCGTGTTCACGCGTCTCAAATAGCAGCAAAAAGATTTAGCAGAATCGTCGCAAAAGCTTGGTCGTTATATCATTGAGGTTGATACCCCTGTAGTTCGCGCAGTTTTGTTTCACTATTTGGGCATAGGACGTAGAATTGGGTTTGACCAGTGTTTGGGAAAAACTTCAGCATCCCATATACGACGGAATGGCGCACGTAGTGGGCCCAATACTATAGGGTCACAGGATTTAAAGTTCTCGGAAGAGATGCCATCCTCCCACGGTGACCTTGTTTCTCATCGTTTGAGCAGCGGTGACGGTTTGCGATTCGTTGATGGGTGCAGATAGATTGGATGAGGGGACGGTTGAACAGCTGACTGACGTGTTCGGTATGAGGTGGCCTCTATCGTCGCGTAGCATCCGAGGGGTAGTTTGTACCTTTCTCGGAGAGAAGCTTGAATCGGAAAGCTTCCCAAAGTCTTCAAAAGTGGCTGTCGTTTCTATCCGGCCTGCTATTTCAAACCAATATCGTCTACGGCCGCTCTTTGCTGAGCGTGTGACTTCGCGGCGAGGAGTGTGGTAATCAGGTGAATTGCACAGTCTCGTGTTCCCAGCTTTCGCGCAATTAGTGGAGGGTTTCTGCAGGGATCAAGTCTTTCATATGCCGCTTTGTTTTGCTCAGCTGTTGAAGGTAGGCGCTGACGATAGATGATTTAGGCTTCGTCCATCACCGATCTACGCTACCATTCTTGTCGATCGCATCTAGCTCGGATGGAATCGCGCCTGACACGGCTTAAACGTTATCCGGGATTGTAAACACCGTTATCTCATGCATCGTTTGGAACCATGTTGTGCAAAGCCACGTCCAAGATTCGTCGCAGACACCAGCGGTCAAACAGTTCATGTTTTTTGTTCTTGACGCATAATGGCCACGTTTTGCAATCGTACGTGAGTATTGGACGATTGTCTTTTAAGGGTAGAGTGTATACTGCGGCGGTTAGGTCTGTTTTTCTGCACGATTCCGAAACATGGCCGTTGAGAGTAGATAGGCGAAGACTGTCGGTCTTCGAGCACCGATGTCTCCGTAGCACTGACCAAGTGTGGTGGAAACACCGTATCAGCAATGCTGAGGTTCGGCGTAAGGTGTTGGGAACCAGAAGTCAGTCTCTAGATCATGTGCTGAATCTAAACAGGTTAAAGTGGTTGGGACATGTGTTACGCACGCCCATCGATATACTTCTTCGGCGTACGCTGTTCTCTGAGGCAGGTAGTGATTGGAAGGTGAGTCGAGATGATCAGTCCATGACACGGCAAAAGGGTACGAAAACCATGACCAGTGGACTTGGCCAAGTAGGACGTGTTAGACTTCCAGGTTGGGGTCCACGCGACCCACTTACCAAATAGCTGGAGACATTAAGTGGTAGGACTAGGTGTCGCAGTCAGTGGCATCCGCACTCTTTCCCTGTCGTCTTGATTTCCTCTTGTTACTTCGTTTTTTTATCTTTATCACTATGCTCCTATTCTTTCCGCCCTTTTCTGGACGATGCCGGAGGGTAGCAACCGAAGCCAGAGCACAGGAATGCGAGGTTCATGGTTGAATAAGCAAGTGAACTGATTGGGCGAAGAGCAGCCCGTAATATGCGACCTTTGTTCCGGGGACTGATTTCGTTGCACGTCCAGAAGGCAGGGTGAGGCTAAAGAGAACTAATTCGGGCATTACCAGTGCACAATTTGACTTCGTTTCTGGCTTGGGCGTTTGGGGGAATCGTGGAGCTCAGATACTTTAACGCCGGAACATGCTCGGTCTGTCCACTGACGACTACCGATCGACGCACTGAAGTTTAAGTTTGAACGTCAATATACTAATCTAACAAGAAACTGCTGGAAATCAGGCACAAGATGACTACACGTTTTGAACGCCTTTTGAAATGCTCCCAAGTGATCGTGCTTCTAACACAGCCCCTGCTGAGGAAGTCCTACACACCGCCTTCTCGGGACGGAGATGTTTTTACACGAAAGTGTGAGGACGAAGGCGAACGCTGGGCGCTCTCCACCGAGTTGACTGACTAAGTTAGTCTTGGGAAGATGGCTAAACCCTGATTCCAAACCAAACGCGGGTGGCGTATAAGGCACACAACGGTATGCTCACCGGAATCTTTGGCGGAGAGCTGTAATGGGCATCTAGGATGTTTAGCCTCATCCGAAGGGTGTATGAACCGAGCAATCAGTCCCCGGCCCCCGGTGGGTTGCGGACCCCACGTTTCTTCCCGCTGCCTTGCGGGTTAAGCTTTGGATAGCTAAAGACTCCGGTTGTGGATCCTTAAGAAAACCACCTGCTTTGGCTTGGGCAACCTGGAATTATCGAGCTCACAAACAAATCATGGACTCGGATTATCTACCCCTCCTCTGATTGTACCATGTTTTGTTTGGCGCACAGTCTGAAACCATATATATATATATATATATATATATATATATATATATATATATATATATATATATATATATATATATATATATTAGCAGATTGTTATTAATCAGGTGATTGAGAATATGGTCTGTAGAGGAACATATGGAAGGTAGACAGTTCGGCTGTCGCCCGACGCAGTGCTACGGCTAACCATTGAGTGACTTATGTTATTTTTGTCTCAAGTCCGTATATTCCTCTGCGAGTTCCGTTCACAAAAACAGTCATCGTTGTTTAGCATAAGTGCGAATGACCTTTCTTTATCTGACCAATGAAAATTTGGAATGCCCCTTCATCATTTCATAAACTTCTTTGAGCGCAGAACTGTTGAAATTTCCCTGCTGGATATTGCTTATCTCCCTTCGTTATGCTGTACTATGTAATTCGCCCCCGTACTGCTTCGGGTTCATTTTTCCGCTCTGCTTTTGGCTCGTGTCTGGGTGACTGAACGTCACTGAGGTGCTGCAATTAAGTTTATCTTGACGAAACAGAAATGCATCATCTAAAGGTATATTCCCAGACTTGATGTGCTGATACCACCGAAGAAGAATGGCTCAAGTAACAATCACATTGGTAGTCTAAAAATTCCGCATTCTGTTGCATTATTATTTTTCGAAAATTCACACAAATGTGGCCGTTTTCGGTCACACCATCATCGTTTATCTCAAGTTATCTTTTTGTCGACTGTAATGCAACAAGCGACAGCGTGTCATTTAGAAACTTCAATGCAGAAGCCCTGCCTATACTTATCAGCCAAAGAATGAAATACGGGGTAATTATGACTTGCCAAAAATGAAACTGAAGCTGCCCACTTACTACTCGGGTACGACGTTTAAGACCTACTTTTTGCAAACGATTTGCCTGTCGACTGTCTCATGAATACGCGTCACCGATTAGGCCATGTTTGCTTGAATACCATCCTAGGTTTCCAGCTGAAGTACGACCATTCTCAGTAGTGTTGCTTTGGTCATTTGACTGCACTCATACATGGACATGAGATGATTTTTCTGTTTCCCTTATTCCGTTACAGGCCTTCCAATGCCATTGAGCATGCTCATGCAAACTGGTCGGCTGCCAGGGACTTCTGAACTTAACAATCTTAGCGCCATATATGGACAAACTGCTTCAGCAGGCCAAGCGAATGCAGGTGGGAAATACAACTCGCCCATGGATGCGTTTAGCCGTACAAACGGTCAGGGGATAAACTTAAACCCTGGTTTTGGTCAATTTACTATGGCTGGTGGTGGCACCACACGAGCTCCCGGTGGTCCCCTTCCTTCAGCCAATAACCCATCTGGAACCACTGCAGTCCCGCGGTACATGGGTGCTAACATGAATCGCCGAGTACAACAAACTCAACAGCAGACTGTTGCAACACCGCAAATGCAACATGGAAGTTCTCAGAATTCTCTTGTCAACACCAACCGGTCTCGTGTAATGGGTGTACCGTCGGCCATGAGTGGGGCAAGCACAAACAATGCACCGACTACGGGATTGTTGTCCCAGCCCGGATTATCTGAACTAACCGGTACGCAGGGGGCCAGCGGACTAGGACATCTTGGTGCTTACAATAGTCAGTCACGCAATTTGGGTCTATCTGGTTTGTCTCAAGTGAGTGATGTGGTTTGTTTTATACAGCGATCTTCCACTAATATGAGTTTACGCTTGGCCAGATTATTCGAGGGAGCTTTCTCCAGACTTGCAACAGCGATAATGTCATAAGCAATCAACACAAGAGCTGTTTCATTGAATAATTTACAAGCGGCTCGTGTCTTCAAGTTATTTGATAAACGTGATTGTTTTGGGTTTCAAAAGCTCTTTAGGTCATGCGTCATTTTTCAGCTCAATGACGGGTGTTTCCGAATCTACAAATCCATTTTGCCAAGTTTTATTTTCGTTTGAGAGCATGCTCTTTGAAAAAGCTTAGTGCTGAATCGTGATTTTATTCTTCATGCTCCAGTTCACTTGAATGCGAACGACCAATAACCACGCATTAACCTAGACTTCATTTTACTGTCTCATCAAGTATCAACAGACGATCGTTTCCTGTTGCCCTTGATCACGAGTAAGCTTAGTCATTAATATATTGTTCTCCAACTGATTCAGAGCCCGAGAAAGGATCCCAAGCAGTGATTCATCACGAATTATGAGGACATGAATAAAGCTGCAGAGATCGGCTAAAGTCACATCTTCTTCCGTCTGGTTGAGGATGCTGGTGCACAAGAGTCGTGTTAGCGAACTGAGGAAAGAAAGGAGGGTGGGGGGTCGACGATTCACTGAGTCAAACCCAAGAGTGTCGGCTTGCTAGGACACTAATAAGCATTTCGGCGTTTTGGTGGATTGCAAAAGGTAGGGGAGTTGAAAAACCCGCCTGTTATCACTGCTCGCAACGTTGACTGTTTACTTAACAGTACTCGTCTGTGGACGTCTCTTGTAAGTAAACTAACCAAGAAATCCGACGGCTCACTGATTCAATCTCGGGGACGTCGTCTGGACCGTTGGATGGAGCACTTTACGGGACAGTTCACCTGGCCCACTTCAGCAGTCGAATATACCTCAATATACCTGCAAGAGAACCGACGCAAGCAGATATCAGAAGTGAAGGTTATATCGCAACTAGGTTAGCTGGACCGGATGAGATGTCTCTATCTCTTTTCAAGGGTGGAGGCGACGCTTTGATTAGAGTTAGCAGAACTTCTCTGGTTAACCTGAGCTAGTGAACAGATACTTTTGAGAAAACTAGAGTGGCATCAGCTCGTAAGTATTGCGTCCAAACTGTTCACCGGGCTTATTCTCCCGATAATCCAGCACCCGTGAAATGTGTATGCGTGAGAATCGAGCTGCCTTTCATGGAAGGGTGGGCCAGAGAAGTTCATTTCTCTTTCCCAATCCTTGTATGTGAGTAGCCGAAGCCGAGTTCGTGCTTACGGCAATTTTTCACCCGAGTTCACCACGGAAAGTGGTATCTGTCCGGATTGTCCTACTTCGCCGTTCCACTTCAGTTTTGTAATTGAATTGATTTTTGAGATAGGCCTATCTTCGTGTGAGAATAATGGCATCGATCTGTGCTCAGACAGTAAACTGTCTGACTTGGGATAAGCGGACAATATTGTTCTTCTGAGTGAAAAACCAAGTAAGTTACAAGTGTTTGTGGATTGCTTGAGCAACAGTGCGAACACGGTTTGGGTTGTGTTTTGCACTCTCAAAGGGTAAAACGCCGCTGCAGGACCGTGTTGGCTGAACACCAAACCTTCTGGTGACGTGAGAAGTTCTAGCTGGAGTGGTTAGGCTTTGTTACCCGGGGAATTACGTTTCGCCAGGTGGACAGGTATCGAGTGAAGTGACGTCGTGTATACTAAAGGCGCGTTTGGCTTTTGCTAACGTCAGCTATTATTGGGATGCAAAAGATGAAGAGCAGAGATGAGAAATGTTTCCTGAGGGTCCGCTGTAGATGAAACACTTAAGCTGACCAAGCTAAGATGGTTGGGACATGTGTTACGCATGTCCCCTAACTGGATTCCTCGGCACTCTATGTTCATTGAGGCGGGCATCAGTTGGATGAGTAAGGGTGGCCAGTCCATGACGTGGAAGATAGGTATGAAAACTCTAACCTAGGGACTTGGCCATATAGGGCGTGTTAAATTTGTTGAGTGGTGTCCAAGATACCCTCCCATTCATTGGCTAATTACGTTCGTGGAAATGGTTAGGTGTCGTGATCAGTGGCGCTGTTGTATTCACAAACTTTCTTTATCGGCTTGACAACAATATTTGTAGTTCTTTTGTTTTTCCTTTAATATTCCTATCCTCTCTCATTGTTTCCAATTGAGGCTGTCGCCAGGTGATAGCCGTCAGATCCACCACACCCAGTGCATGGTCAATGGTTGTCTGAGCTGAGCTGAACTGAACTGAACCTCAGCTATTTGTGGCACCGGCGTGATATCCGGTTGTCTTTCATGGGTCGAGTGTACACTGGGGCGGTTAGGTCCGTTGTTTTATACGGCTCAGAAACATGACCGGTAACGATGGAAGAAGGTAGGTGAAGGCTGCCGGTGCTTGTGCATCGATGTCTCGGTAGCATTGCTTGAATTAGGTGGGAACACCTTTCAGCACTGCTAAGGTTAGACGTACGTTGTTGTGAACCAGTGGTCAGACACTGGATTGAATCCAAACAGGTTGAGACGCTCGGGGTATGTGTTACACATACCCACTGGTAGGTTTCCTCGGCGTACGCTGTTCTCTGAGGCGGGTAGTGATTGGAAGATAAGTCGAGGTGGTCAGTCCCCAACATGGCAGGATATAAAAACCCTGACCAGTGGACTTGGTTAAGTGAGACGTGTTAGACTTCCTTGTTGAAATCCACGGGACCCGCCTATTAAGTGGCTGGAAACAATAAATGATGGGGCTAGGTGTCGCGGCCAGTGTCGTAGTTGCATTCGACCCCACTCTTTTTCTTGTTTTCCGCCTAATGCTTCGCGTTCGTCTCTTTTTCACTGTATGCTTCTGTTCATTTTGCCCTTGAGTAGACGATGCTGCGAGATAGTAGCCAGAAGTGCAAAGTGAATTTTTGGACGATGATGACACTTAATTGTCGGACTCTTCAGTACTGTGTGATACAATTTGCCTCGTCATTTCAGTTCATAAATCCCTAGGCTATGCACTGGGTGTGATGGCTTTGGTTGGTACCTCTCAGCGGCAACCTCGGTAGGAAATAATGAAAGACCAAGAGTAAGAAGAAAATTGCAAATAAAATCAAGTCTGTATGGCCAAAGTCACCAGTCAAGGTTTGCATACTGGCAAATCTGCCTTGGCTGTGTACCGAATCCATTCGACGATTCCCACCTGGCCAACATTTATCTAAGGATGACTCATTTATTTGCGACTAATTGTTGTTTTGTTCGATCGGTTCATTCACCACACGTCCACGTTTTCCGCACTGTACACTCTGTGATCGTGTCACCTTCGGATAGGACATGAACTTTGTTCATGTCGTTGGTTCACTCAGTGTAGATTTCTTACCCCCTTCTCTGATTTTAGAAATGCTCTGACTTGCTTGCGACTCCTAACTGTATTCGTATCCTGGCTAGCTTGACTGCGTTGTTCGGTTTGTGTTTTGGTCATTCGGTCCCGGTTCTTCGATTCGATACTCCTATCTCTTCTGGAATAATGATCTGTGAATTCATACTTCATTCACCTTAGGCTTTTACCTGCAATAATTCTTTTTTTGCACATGCCTACGCTCTTGTGAATGGGAACCGAAGCGCTTGCAGGAAAACTAATGGCTTTGTCAGCAGAAATGAATCGAAATCCTGAGCGTTGATGTACTGTATCCCTTGGGCATGTATAGGAAACACTGCCATCTTATTTCGCGGCAATTATAAATAACTTCGAGCAGTGGCGATGCAATACACCGCCGTTTTTAATGAAGTGGGTCTTCGAGATACTTTTGGTCCTTTTGTAATAACTCACGGTTACCGATCACTTCCTCATTTTCAGGAGAGCACATCTTTGGACTTCCGTTTGACTCACGGAGCCAGCCAAATGGACAATCTTCTGTTGTCGCAAGACTGCACATTTCAAGGCGCTGGAGGTGCAAGTCAAACGTTTTCTCGGCTCAATAATAACGATGAGAAGTCAACCAATCCTTTCGGTTCCAGTTTGATGAATGGAACAGAATTGAGCGACCTTAGTCTTTCGCAGGCTGTCGGGACTGGTGCCGTTGGTGGTGGATCGGTTGGTGCTGGTGGTGGGAGTGGTGCGCCGTTATCTCAATTCTAGACCATACTACTGAGACAAACGGTTAAAGCTGAGTTTCAGTCTGCTGCTACTACCGCTACTGTGATTGAAGGACTGGTGTCAGCTGGGTTGAGACCTACCCGGGGATGATTTGGCTTGTGTCGAACCGCCATTCGCCACTGGCCCCTCACTCCGAGCGCTGGCACTCAAACCCTGCGATCACGGAGGAGTCATGGAGGGAGACCTAGACAGACACTCAGTTAGAGAGAAACAGCGACCAGTGTGGCCGTTCTCACCACTCACTTCACGGACGGTGGCGTTCAAACCCGCTTGTATACGGGTCGATAAACTCCAACCGCGCACGCGCGTTTGTGTGCGATCGCACTTTCCGGTTCCGCTGAGAATACACGGCTACGGTATAATCGGACTATGCCTCACATACCTTTTTGTGCACTCACCAAGGCCGGGTGATTCTCTCACTTCCGTCCGTCCACGCTGGCCCTGTATGTCTTTTCGTACGTGTGCGTGCATGTGTGTGTGTTTGTGTGTGCAAATCTGCCGCGTGATGGTTTATTATCAACTCTATGCCGAGATGTTCGGTTTCGTCTCGTTCCATCTCCCCCAAAGCTCCCGTCTTTCGTTGTTGACTTTTATTTCTCCCAGTCATACACGCTGATCTACAGGACAGACGTGCCACAAATGTTCTGCTTTGTTCTTTCCGGCCCTTGTTAATTAATTGGAGGACTGTTCGAATAATCGTTCCTATACATGGCGTGGTTTTACTGTTTGACGATGCCTGTTGTTTCTGGTTAAGAAGTAATCCATCAATGGAATATACTCGTCGTCGCAGTCTGCGCACTATGTGCCAACTGATTCCGAGATTATAAAACATTTCTGGCGTCCGCCCCTTACTGTCCCTGGTTTTTATAGGAATTAAGTAGGTGCGTGAGTTTATTCAACCATGAACCTCGCATTCCTGGGCTCTGGCTTCGGTTGCTACCCTCCGGCATCGTCCAGCAAAGGGCGGAAAGAATAGGAGCATAGTGATAAAGATGAAAAAACGAAGTAACAAGAGGAAATCAAGACGACAGGGAAAGAGTGCGGATGCCACTGTGCACGCTCAGCTTTCATGTTCAAAGTAATCCCAGCGCCAGCCTGACCACGAGCTCTAGACACCGAATCATCCGACACACGAAGAGTGAAGCGAGAGGCTGAGGTTGTATCTGGGGTTCGAAGAGTTATCACAGAAGTGGGGTCTTGTATGCGTGTTTCGGAGACACAACATACATCTATTTGGAAAGTGTCCAGAGTTCTAGCGAGGGCAGCCTGTTGCCCTATCTAACATAGTGTGCGGGCGGTAAAGGCAGCCAAATGATGTGAACACCTGGGCTTAAAAAGTGCATCTGATTTACACCCAACTCTCGAACTACTGCTTTCTCAGAGCCGCAATTACCCGTGGCGTTTTGCATCGACCTTGAATTAAGTGAGGAAAATGGTAAGGCCCTTTACAGTGAAGATACTGGAGGTTTCTGGGCAAATCATACTTCGTGGCTGCCCACACCGCAGAAGGGTTTTTTGGGAACCCTAACCAGAGCTATTGACTCAAAAGTCTGACACACAAGGCAGTGGGGCGGTAACCCAGCACAGAAACGTGTCCGAAGAACCCGTGAAGGTACTTTTTCTGATCTGTCACGTGAAACCTGGTTACTGCATGCGTTCTGTCTTGTCTTCGCTGGTGCTTTGTTATCGATCCGCCTTTCGGATTCAGTCTTAAGCCCCAATGGAGCAAACGGAACGTGGCAGGGACTGGGGGCTGCCCAGCTTAGGCGAGCGATAGCTGCCCAATGAAGCGCGATGGTCTCGGACACCGCCGAGAAGAACTTCAGGTAGTCCGTTCCTGCGTCCATCTAGCGGACGTTTTTGGACTTAAACTGTCTCTTCGTTTTTATTCGGTGAATTGTCCTCTCTAGGGGCATGGTGTTGTCCATCACCTGGTTCTGAGACTGGACTTCATCTAGCCTTGACCCATTGACCAGTCAGGCATGATTGTATCTCCGGTTTAAGGAAGCCATCCTGCATAGCTCTTTGAGTCACAGGCACGCAAGCCATCACACCACGTCAAGGTACAGTCTCGTGGTGATGTATAAGTATTGTCCGTACCATCGAAGATGGTAAAAAAGTTGTCGAACGCAAACGCAAGCGACTTAAAGCGAGCTACCGGTCGACTTACGTCACTGAATGCGAGCAGCAGAACCGTGCACTGCACCAATGTGTACCAGAAGAGTGGTTCGCATTCTTCAAAGCCATCGAGGATTGCATATCTTGTTTGAGCCTTGACGATTCGGTTTTGTGTTTCGCTTAGCTGTAGATCATTTCTGGAGTAAAATTTCGCCCTCATTACCTGCCATTCTTGCAGGAGTATGAAGCACTCGAAGAGCAAACAGCGCATCATTAACCGAATAACACTTCCCGAGGTTTTGGAGAAACTATAGGTTAGTCGCAAATGCTTACAAATTTGTGCACATTCAGAGTCTGCAGGGCTACCACGGGAGTTGATCTCATTGTCTTTGTTTTTATGCTCCTATCGTTTTGAAGAATAGGTGATCGATTGTTCAGTCAAAACCCTTCAATATGGGTCCCTGTTGAAATGTCTGTTGCTGCTAACGTCCCAACGCAGTGAGCAAAGATCTCTGCGGCGCGTACTTTCTGAACCAAGTAGGCCGTTGGGGTTCAAAGACTTCTCACCGCACTGCCGTTTGTTGGTGTAATCACAGACTTAGGATGCACTTGTTCACGTACAGTTTCACTACAGCGGCAGTTTTGCCACTAGCCGAACTAGTTAAACTACACGATTCATTCGGAATGGAATATCTTATGAAAGGATAATAAACCGAGCTACGCGTCTCCGTGAATATGTTGAACGATGATCCGGTCGCTGCTTGGTCTGACTGTATTGATGAACCATCACAGATGAACGATAGCTGGTACGTTCAAAACCCAGCTAGTGGTTTCTCATTAAAATAAAAGATTCCCGTTTCGGTGAAATGGACGGAGTTGGTCCACTAATTGTCTGACGGCGTAGCTTTTCGAAAATTTCGGGGTACAAGACTTGTGTCTGACAATCCGAGGCATCACTATCTTCCATGAGACTGCTGCCTTGTGGTTGGTGCGAGAACGAGGGGTGCGCCCGGGTGAAGTAGTCTTCTCACATTGAACTTAACGACTGGGTGGTACCACAGTAGAAACGCGACAAGACTGTAATGTAACGTAATGGATTGAGTGCTTTTGTGACTCAAACAGCTATACAGGAAGACTTCCTTTAGCCGAACATTTAATCGCGCCTGACTGAGAGGCCGGATGAAGTACAGTTTGCTTTTTAAGTCACGAAAAAAATTGGAGGTTTGTCGACGCCCAACTAAACTGCATTCTGCACCGTGCTACTTTTGTGCTTCTCAGTAGGGAAGTTATCGAAAAATCCAGTTCGTCTGTGAGCGTCCGCGCTGACTGCCTAGAGCGTATATTTTGCATACTGACAAAACTCTCGCCAGTAAGATCTGCCGTGAAGCCAAGATTATCGATGGATAGATATCAGCATGTATTGGGTTCCTCAGAATTCTGGAAAGCTATGAAGCTAGTGGTCCAGATTGCCATAATTTTTATTATCACTCATCGGCAACGGTAGATGTTTCATAATGTGTTGAGTAACAAACTGATAGATTTGGTTGCGCAAGCAGAAAAAACCGGAACATAATCCGGCGACCAGGTAACTAATTTTTTTTCTACACGTAGTGACTCGTAAACGAGATATCCGCTTAGACACTGGCGACGATTTATTTTATCTCATACGTCCTCACGCAGCTTGGTAACCAAATCCCAAACCCCCTTAGGTCACCCTTTTGTACGGATTTAACTTGCAGCCTAATCACATTGCAGCGAAACTTTAGTTGATAAAAATATTTATGTAAGTTATCAGTGTTTCGTTGCATGCAGTAGTGCGATGGGCTTAAGGTGGCGTTTCACAGCTGCACTACATCCCTGGCAAATTGTATTCAACCTCATTGTCTCCTTGTCGTTTTTGCCGGTTTTCTTGTGGGAGATTTTGCCTATTTGACAAAGGTTTATAAAGTTGTCGCGGTCCACTGGTATCTCCCTCTTTGAATTAATGAGTTTCGAAACAGGTAAACCTAACGGTTGTTCGTTCGTTTCTCTAAGGCACAACGTGTGCACTGAGTTTACTGGGTAACTGAGGAAGATAAACCTAGGGCCGGGCCGGTAAAGTGGAAATGGTCACGCAATTCCATAGCCCCGGTTCACTGTGACTAACACTGAATGAGAAAACGAAATAATACTTGTGGTTTATTCATCGATTTTGAGAACTACCGACACGGACGGACGGGAGAAAGTAATGGTTGGGGCGGGTGTAATGGAGTGTGCGTGTTCGTGGGTTCCCATACGCTCGTGTGCATGAACTACAACACACACGGGCAGCGCGAGTATGTATGACCAAGAAAACAATTTGATGCCTACGCGTGAATGGGTGCGGTGACTTAACGTTGAATAACGCAACTGCATTGCTAACGTGGACCGTATCGTTAAATAAACGGTAAACAAGAAAAGTGTGTTGTGATGTGCGATTCGCTAATATTGGGGGGTCTCAGAAAACCTGCCAATACTGGTTTGGGTGGGACAGTTAGATGAAGACACACTGTCCCCCTTGGAACAGCAGAATGAATGCATGGTATCGCGCCAGTATAAATGTAACTGGAATTTGTGATTCCAGGTCGTTGGTTGTGATTAACACAATGAACTCCGTGGCTGAAGGGTAAAACACAAGAACAGTGGCAGTCTGTGAGGAATTCATCAGTTTCCAGAATCACCGCTTCTGATTAGCATGAGAAAATGATAGCTACGGTGGAAGAGATTGAGATAGCAGTGATGTCCATTCCTACTGATAGGTGCACCTTGTATTAACCGTTCGTTTGTGAATAGGTGCTGGTGAAATAGTCGCCGGTCAGTTTCCCCATTTGACAGCCTATAATTGGTCGAGATGTCCTTCCTGAAATATTGTACCATTATTACAAAATAAAAAGAAGTAAATGAAATAAGATAAAAAGACAAAGGTAATGCCGTAGAGGATCAAAAATGATAGCAAACTGTGGACCTATTGTCTTACCTGATCTGCAGCCGCTCTCCCCAGTCATTTCACTATTAAAGCAGTTTTGTCTCCGGCTGAGATAAATGGGTGTCGGTAGTAGCTTGTTCGACATTGTCTTCCAACTTGTGATAAATGTCCTTATTACCGAACGTATTCCATGTGTTTCTATATCCCGCACTGTTACCTAAATGGTCGAATTAAAGAGACAAAATGACGTCATTCAGAAATGCAGGCTACTACGTGGTTCAGTGGAACCGTCTGCTTCTAACAGCAACAGAATACCACTTTACAACTTCCTCAAATAACAACAAACTGCGGTGTTATTGCAAGATTTGGTTACGCAAAGCGAAGTGCTCCTCTGCTAGGGAACCGATTAATTCAGGGCGGGTGATACCATTGGATCGTGATATAACTTTGATGAGCCTTTGCAAAATGAAAGGAAAACATTTTCACTGGAAAGCCGGCAAAAATAATGGAGGAACAGTGAAGCCAAATAAGATTTGCCGACTTGTCCAAGATTTCCCAAAGTCACTCAATACGCTTTACCAAAACGATCGGAGAACTGGCCAATTATGAGGTCACACGAACTATGTCCAAAGTTGCACTATACACGCAAATGATCATGCACATAATAATCGCAGTTACTATGTATTTCGCCAGAACTAACTGAAGTGACTTCCAACCGTCTCAATGAAGTCTTTTGAATGAAATTATTCCAATCACGAGATCAAACACTATACGGATTTAACTCGTGGTCGGTTTGGCAAATTACCAGTTTACCACCTGTCAGAGACTATTAAACGCCATTAAGTAGTCAGTCCGTAGCATGGAGGTAAGGTATTAAAAGCCGAACATGTGCACCTGGTCTTTTAGAGCGTATCGGGTTTCCACGGTGGGATATACAACCACGAGATCCATCCAATCAATGGTCGTATGCAGGAAGATATGACCATGTGACATGAGAAGTGTCACTCGTAGTCGCACAACTCAACAGCCAAAATGATACTAGTTTTCCACCCGGGTTTTCAATCCCCATTATCGTTTTGATATTCAAGTTAGGCTGTTGCTCATAAACAGGAAACACTGAACCGCAGCAATCAGTGAACTGTTACTGGTTGTTATAAGGGAATAAGATCCGCTAAATACTCACAAATTCACCAGACCAATGTGAATATACACGACTGAACCAAAAAAAGGTTAACGATAAATACTGTGACAATGGATATACCGTCGAGTGAATATTACTTAAATTGTTATTTTATTCGGGTTTTCCATACAAGCGCCTCAAAATTGAACAACACGGCCAGTTTATTAGCAATAGGCGCGTCCATATTGCATGTGTACTGTACTGGCCTGAGGACAAGTATCGAAAAGACATCTGTGTTCGTCACCTTACGTTTTCTAAATTCAGACTATGGGCATATTTCAAGAACTGAAATCTTCCAAGGCGTCCATATTGGTTGATATATCACCAGCAGCGCGGTAGGAGTATGTCGACAGCTTTCTACGATCGCTCCGTGCTAAAATGAACCATTTTTTTGGCATTGTAATTAGTAAGTCCCAGTATTGGTCACCATCTCTGGCGGACTATCCAAAGCGTTTTTTCGCCGCGTCAAGATCTAACTACTCCCGTCGTTTTCAGTAACATATATAGAAATTCGACCCTCTAGCGATGGATGCACTTCCATTGAACACGCTGTATAAACGGAAATTGATCAGTTTTTCTGCTTCTACAAATTTTGACGATACGATCGCCATTGCCCGCGGTCAATTGCCCTGTCCTTCAGTGTTCCAGCCAATTGGTCTAAGAATCTTTTGGATTTTGTGAACGAACTTTTCACATGCGACGAGGTGTAGTTCGTACAGCTGAGCAGATAGTTCAGTTACCGGTATGAAAGACACCTGACTGCTAATGGATAGACGTCGATGAAGAATTTTTAAACCTTTCTCCAGTAGACCAGGATAGATAACTGGGGGACAGTGACGTAGAACAGGAAAAACACACTGACAAACGAAAAGGGAAATAGCACTCTGTTTAATATTAAAATGCCTAAACTTTCGGATTTGGTAAGATAACCGGCGTAGTCGCTTCGCACATTTTGAAATGTGAGACAACCACTTCAAATTTGCACCGATAGTGAATCCTAGGTATTTGACAGAACCCGCTCTAGCTGGTGGTGCCTTAGAAATGATAGATGGATCATAAGGATAAGTCGATCAAAGTAGGGTAAATAAGCATTCAAAGCATTTTGGCAAATTTTAGGTTAAACCGGATCGAACAGAAAAATCATAAATATGGGACAGATTATTGAAAAAGTCATTGAAGTCCCGGACTACAGAAGCAAACTGACAAGGGGCCACATCATCGGCATATTTAAACAAATGTGCAGGAGCATTGGATAAAAGATCACCAAGGGGGTGGAAAATAAATAGGGAGAAACGACAGCTCCCTGAAGCTCTCCTGAATTATTAACCAAGGGTTTGGATGTTTTAAAACATAGTTGTGTGCACTGAGTTCTGTTGGTAAAATAATCAGACAACCATGCTAATGAAGGTGTGGGACAGTCGAAAGCTCCCAGTTTACGGAGGAGAGACCGCGGAATGGAATCAGAAGTGGACGAGTAGTCTAGAAAAGCGCATCTCACAGACTACGCTGATCCATTCAAGGATATGGTTGTATGGTGCACTAAGAAAGCGATAGCATCCACAGGGGACCTGTTCGGTTTATAGGCAAACTGTAAGGGGTCATCGAGAATGTTAATAGAAGAATTCCAACGTTTTAGAATGGCACGTTCTGTAAGTTTAGAATCAGATGAAGTTAGAGCAATGGGACGAAAGCGCTTAGCTATGACAACAGAATTACAGGATTTGGGTATAGGAACAGTAGTGACTGGTCTCTAGCAATCCAGAACAGAAAATGAGCGTAAAGATTCGTTCGAGACAGAAGTAAACATACCGGTCAGAGCAACAGCATCATGTCTCAAAGGTGATGACGATAGACCATCAGGACTGACACCTGAGGTTAGTTTGGAAATACAAAGAAGCTTAAATAAACCTTATGTAGAGAACGGGGTCATGTGCACACCGTCTTTTGAAATCAATGAAACTGGAGTGTCATTTGATGGGTGGATGAATGCACCTTTAACGCTGTCAACTTCTGTCTGATAGTTCACTTGTTTCGCACTCTTTCCACACGAAAGCCCAATGTTCTGCCATAGTCGGTTACTGTTGTGGCTACACGGGAGTTGACTAGCATACAGCGAGTCAGTGCGTTTATTCTTCTTACTTTATGAGAAGAGAAGTGAATATTACTTCAGAATTATCTTGGGGTTTGTAGAAGTATTCCTTCTGTCTTCTTAAGGACTTCAGCGTCGGAGAAGTGGCATGGCCGTCACAGAGAAAGACGGTTTCCAAGGGGCAGCATACGCCGTAAATTAAACTGAATGTCGCTACGAAAAGTATGACTTTGCTACTTAGCAACGATTCCAAAGAAAAGCAAAGACGCATGAGAGAGGGATTTCTGTAGGAAAGGAATGTTGTCACGAGAAAAATTTCGGAGACGGATTTTGATTTGGTTGGTTTGCCCGGAAGAGTGGAAAGCAGACCAGGAGCATATTGTAGGCCCCAACAGAAGCACACAATGGTCATTGGTTGATTGGTGATGATTCTGTCTAAAAGAGAGTTGCCTCTGATTTGAGAAACATAAAGATCAATTAAATCAAACGCAGTGAGGGGCTGGGTGGAAGCATGGTAAAAATCACCTACTATGATATGCAAACTGTCATCTAAAAAAGAAACATGGAGAGGTAAATAAGAGTCATAGGAAGATGAAATAGCGTTTTGTGTGCAAAACGGAGCCACGTATGTTTGTTATGGCGGTACTCCTATAGCGGAAAATTTAGGATGGCACTGCATAACTAAACAAGCAATACCGTCCATTGAGTATTAATAAATGACTTCAGATGTCACATTAGGTGGAGTTGACATATGTGACCACCCCGCTTCCACTCTTGTTGCTGGTGGAAGTCCTGTCCTGCCGGAACAGCTAGAGCCATTTATTGACACGACTGAATCAGCAATATGTGGGTTTAGCCACGATTCTTGTATGCGAACCACACAAGTATGAACATGAACCTGAGAACGAAGAACAAGGGTTAGATCGGATTTTTATGCGAGAAAAGAGCGTATGCTGGTACTGAAGAAAGACGGGACGGACGTCTTCGCTGGAGGGGTGCGGTTAAAAGCAGCCTGCCAACCGCCACGGATGCGTTTTTCGGCGCGAAAGGGGATTCCCCGATATAAGTGATCGGTTAATCAGACTGAGCAGGAAATTCAGTATCGTTTGCGTAGAAGTATATCTGAGCGCGTATAGTGGTGTACAGTGATCATAGCGAGTAAATTCCTTTAATTCAATGGGTTGGTGATCAACACAAATGTAGCACAGCCAGTCAAAGGGCGCGCGTACACCAAAAGTTGACCCCATTTCACGTCTTTTACTTCCTCAACCAATAAACCCTTCCCGTTTTGTGAAAGAAAGCTATCATTTCTTCCATTCTGAAGCATGGTGATCCTTCTAAGCCCAACAACTAACATCCTATCACCCTTACTGCTGTACTTTCGAAACCATTATCCCCCACCAACTGCGTCCGTTACTTGAACGTAAACGTCTGCTGGGAGCATCATTATGGATTCCTCCCACGTCGTTCTGCTGGCGGTCATCTCACACTGCTGGTCGGCTGCACTCGATAACCACGGAGAAACTCACTGGGCATGAAGGTCTGCTGTCGAAACTGCCTCCGTCCGGCTCGCGTACCATGGATGTCAAGTTTCATTCGCAAACGAACTGTTTCTCCGTCCTGATCGATGGGGTTCTAACTCACCCGCTTCTTGTGAGTGCTAGTGCTCCCTGGGGTCCCATATTTGAGCCCACCCTCTTTATTCTGTTTATCATAATCTATCTTTAACCCCAACCCACTTCACTGTTTTGCCGATTAGGCCACTCTGCACTCCCCCCTTTCTTACATTACCACTCACCAGGCCACCACCGATATCGATCACGATCGTTCTATTCTTATTGCATCACGTATTTCTGATCTAGAACAAATTTCAGCCTGGGGTCACACTAACTGTGACCGTTTCAGTGCTCCAAAAACTTCACTCCTTTGTGTTTCACTTAAACATCTTTATTCCCCTCATGTTAATTTTGGCTCGACTCCTCCTGCCCCATTCCATTACTAGGCTTATCCATGAATTTATCTCTCTGTTGGTCTCCTTTTGTGTCTACGTTTGCCTCCCGCGCTGCGCGCAAAGGTGACCTTTTATTTCGCGCCAAAAGCTTTTTTACAGCTGCTCCTCTTCTTTTGTACAAGGCTCAAATCTGCCCGACTCCTGAGTGTGGGGCAGGGTTTCACTCACCGATCTTTCTTTTCCTGATCAGGTTCAAAGAAAGGCTATCCGATAAGTCAACGTTTCCTCCTGAACCTCCACTCTACAGCCACTTGGCCATCGTCGGGAAGTGGCTAAACTATCTTTTTTTACCATTGACTTTGTTGTCCATTCACTGGAACTCGCTTCGGCAACTCCTCTCCCCAAATTTTCTCTCGCTCATCTCGTATTTGGCGGCCAGTCACGCGTATCAGGTTTGTCGCTAAATGTTGAACTTCCCTATTTCAGTCTACCTTTATTCCCCGTATAACAAAGCTTTGGAACACTCTTCCTCCTTATGTGTTTTTACCCTGTTTTCAAGAGCAGGGTCAACAAACTGAATCTCACTTGATTTTCTCCACACACATTTCCTTGACGGTATGCCTTTTTACTACGGAGTTCACCCGTTTTATTGTAAATCACTTTGTGAGCAATAAAAAACCGAACAGCACATAAACGACTGCTGACAGGGATCCAGTGTGTGACGTGAAGTCTGCCTTGGAAAAAAGTCGAGTGAAATTCTGGACGTCTCTTGTACCAAATACCCGCGAAACCTCATGATCGTGCCCTGTTGCAAGGACCTTGCTGCCAACCAACCTGCATAAGCAGCCGCAATAAGTGACATTCATGAACTCAGCTTATCCTTACTGAAGAGCCAGCTGCAGTAGTTTTCCAGCTCACATGCTTTGCATCAACATCACACGCATTTCCCATGTGCATACCGGCTCTCATCCTCTTGCGCTCAATCACTCTATACTAGATATAACCGAGGCAATGGTGGTCGTACAGGGATTTTCCTCTTATCGTACTACTCCTTTCCACTAACCGTTTTTGATTTGCAACTTCTGACATTTTTATGTGCTTCTCAGGCCAACATTCACGAGGGTAATGAACATGGACGCCGGTATCTCCCTTCAGTCCATGCGGTTTACTAAACCAAAAACTAAGACCACGTGAGTCACTATAGCTCGCGGCCTTTAACGTACATAATCTAAAGCAGATAGACCAGTAAGCCGCTCTGGTGCGCACCCTCGACACTGACTGCTGCTCGTCGGAGTCGCACCTGGGGTCTTACATTATTCAACTCAACTCGCTTTCTGGAAATGCCTCTACTCCATGCTTATCCGGATATTGCAGCTTCTGCATTTGGTCACGTCGGTGCGGGAAGCACTAGGCGTTAGAGCACTGCGTGATTTGCGGGAATGGATATCAGTACACAACAAACTGTATCCAACTCGCTTGCAAGGTTCGTTCAAAGAAAACAGAAAGCGTCACAGCAACTGGTATCTATTGCTGCCCACGTTCGTACTGACTAGATCGATACAATCCAAAAATAAGTTCTACCAACAACTTCACGACCCACGAAAGCCACCAAGCAAGGACAATCTCAATAGCTGGATGCTCCAATGGCGCCTAAGTCCTGACCAGTGCATGCTCGAAGGCCAAAACAGCACTAAATAAGCAGATGCAGATGATTTGCGCGAAAACTCGAGGGCGTGGTGGGTTTTTCGCCGGGCGCTCTCCACTATACAACACCACATAAGTATGTGGACAGCATTGCGATGTGGCGAATGTGACCCACCAACAAACATGATCATAGCCCCTTGTCGTGGTCCAACCGCCCGACAGGGTTTTCCAGAAGAATCGAGTAAAATACACAATGGGCCTGTTGCTCATCAGGAACAACCCTACTGCCTTACAGGTTGCACTTAGGTGTGCAAAAGCTAGAGGTGCATCCTCGAACAAACAGGTCGGCTGAGGTACCGTCAACTTACCTCCTACTGCGAACTGGGCAACCGAGTAGTTCAAAAATCCCGAACAATGCTGGGGTCACCGTTTCGTATCATATTCCCGAGAATCTTTGTGAATAATTTTGAAAACATCCTCTCACCATGCTATGGCGTTCCAGGCAAGCAATGCACCTGGTGCTTCCGCGGTCGAAGTGTCAATGTAACGGGTAGGAAACAGGCATATATAGCTCGCTGGAATGTGAGGACACTAGTGGAAGTGGGTAGCCAGTCTCACAAAGAGGAAGCTCCAAGACTATGACACTTGCATAGCTTGCCTCTTAAAAGTTCGCCTACCTAACTCTGGCACTCAGCGTGCAAAAGTCCGAGGAGAGCAGACAACCCACCGGTTTTATCATAGCAGCATGACAGAAAATCTCGGGTGGCACTTGCGCATACTTACGACCCGACTGAAATAGCGGTATAGTAAAATCCGAGTTAAGTTCGAGATGTATTCTAGGGAAAACACCAAACTGTACAACTGGTTGGCGTAGTAGCTTGAGAAAGTAATTTATTCGGTCAGCGGTTCTGGTTTCTGTCCGGAAATTCTCAGAATACTACCACTATTCGCCGGTATTGTCGAAAATGGACGTCAAAAAGTGATCGGACAGGAAAAAACAATCACGATTCAGTTCGTACGATTTTTTGTTCCACGCCAGTGCGTCGATAGTCCGCACGCATTTTTAAGTACCGTTGTTTCATTACTTCAAAATACTCCGGATCTTTGAGGCTGGAAAAAGAAGACGGGAAATGCAGATGAGATCCACCCGCGATGCAGCATGGTACTCACAACTTTTTATTGCAAGTCAGCGCCTCGTGAAACAGATTTCGACAAAGAAGTACCGCTGACCACTGATATTCTTGTTGACAAGCATTCCATGCTGTTGGGGAAGAGAGAGGGCATCAGACTGGAATGGGAGGAAACCTACTATCCCAAAGTTCGACGCATTTCTTTGTACGCAGCTCCTCCATCATTAGCGCCGGAATCATAGTGTCTTTTTCAACTTTGGTTAGTTCGGTAGAGTCTGGGTCGCCTAAAATGTGGAAGCAAGAGGTGTTGATGAGGAAATGAAGGCTGATCGAACTTTCGAAGAATGAGCGAACTGAAAGCGAGTTAAACTCGCATAAGGAAAGGTGGCTCAAATACAATGCAGTCGATAATCATCTGGTACAGTACGTTTGAATGGTCAGTTGCAAACCGAAGGGCTAGAGAAAACAGAAGAACGCGCAAATTCGTATTTCATTCGCCGACACAAAGAAAAATGATGATTACCTATCAGAAGTCTTGAAAGTTATCGGTTCAACGGTAGTATGCCAATCTTGAATGCGAGTCTTCTATAAACTACTAACACGAAACCAAATTACTTCAGCTGTGATTATTTTCATTCAGAATAACACAATGGAAAATGTACTAACTCAAGGTTAAAAAGAGCGAGTATTGGAGAGAAGAGAGGAACAAGTGGTATACTGCCAAGTCTATGACAATGGTCACTAAACAGGTGAACACCCCGTCCAAGGCATTCTGATGCCCCGGGCCCGTAAACGAGGGATGGGTTGCGGACAGCAGAGCTGTATGCTACCGGGCACGATTTCATGTGGCGGATAGGATGACGGCTATATCGGTGGTTAACCGTCAATAAGGTGTACTCATCAAATAAGCGGTCGTGGACGATCAGCGGCAGTCCTCGAGGGTTGGTGGGATTTCCCCTAATATATATATATATATATATATATATATATATATATATATATATATATATATATATATATATATATATATATATATATATATATATATATATATATATATATATATATATATATATATATATATATATATATATATATATAGTCGAAATGCGTGCAATGATATTCAGGTTCCCACCTTTGTTTCATGGCAACGATTTATACACGGTTTTCCCTCAACCGACTGCGAGCACAACACATTGTGAATGGTTTCGTCAGCGTAAAGTTGTAACAAAGAGCTTTTCCGAGCTTCTACCCAATTTGCATATTGGGCGCGCTTTGTCTTGATATCCACGCTGTTTTTCTTTCATATTTTACGCGACTATCTCTCCCTGAAAGATAAGTCGGCTCCATCAATATCGCGAAATTTAGTCAGAGATTATCAAGGATGTAGTACGACGCGGTATCAGCAGCACCGCTCTGAACTGTTGTCAATTCAGTTTAGTTCACACAACCACCAACCATGGCACTGGGTGTGGTGGATTTGACGGCTATCATCTGGCGACAGCCTCAATTGGAAACAATGAAAGAAGATAAGAATATTGAAGGAAAAACAAAAGAACTACAAATATTGTTGTCAAGCCGATAAAGAAAGTTTGTGAATACAACAGCGCCACTGATCACGACACCTAACCATTTCCACGAACGTAATTAGCCAATGAATGGGAGGGTATCTTGGACACCACTCAACAAATTTAACACGCCCTATATGGCCAAGTCCCTAGGTTAGAGTTTTCATACCTATCTTCCACGTCATGGACTGGCTACCCTTACTCATCCAACTGATGCCCGCCTCAATGAACATAGAATGCCGAGGAATCCAGTTAGGGGACATGCGCAACACATGCCCCAACCATCTTAGCCTGGTACGCATGAGTGCTTCATCTGATGATTTGATTCGTGAACTTAAGACTCTGCACCGAACCTCAGCATTGCTTACACGGTGTTCCCATGATAGTTGAGCAAAGCTCCGAAGACGCCGGTGTTCAAATACCGACAATCTTCGTGTACATTCGTTTTGAGCCGTCCCAGTAGCTTTAGTGAGAACTCACTTCCACCTCAGAATAATCCAATGCTTTTGGTGAAAATAAAGGCTGTGTAGATGGCAGTCACATGTGCCCATCCGTTGCACGTAAGACAATGGATCGACTGGTGTGAATGACCATGCCTTGAGGCTTAAACGACGCTGACAAGACTCATCACTCATCTATCGATCCACTCCAGCGATCGGCCATCTTCTCACACGCGATTCCGTTGTCTCGAGCCTTGGGGCTTGGTACTGCACTAGTGCTAACTGCCAACGCGGCTTGGTTGTCCGCCAAAGTTGGGTTACACACGTTCCCTCACACACTCCACCCGCATTGGCCATGTTCTGAGCCGTACAGAAGCACGAGCCTGACGCCTGCAGCGTACACTCGATCCACGGTAGATAAACGGATGTGTCGACGCTATAGATGGCTCAGGTTGGCAAAAACCAAACGAGCCTTTTGTATACGCAAAGACACGTCATCCGGAATTCTTGTGCTGGTCGGTCGCCCAGTTTGGAGTAGGAAGTAAGTTGACGATACCTCGTCTGCCTTTCTGTTGGAGGATCCACCTCTGGGCTGTGCACAACCACTATTCACGCAAGGTTCGGGACAGTCAGCGTAATAGATGCCGATGAATTGCAATTAAACTATGAAGAAGGAATTTTAACCTACGGAGAATGTTGTGGAACGCACTGTGTCGTCGCAAATCAATGCGATGTTATTTGCGCAGTCTGTCTAAAAGTCTGTTACTAGGTAGGAGCTCAACGCCTTCGTTTGGTTGATTTCCTCGTGCATCGATCGCAAAAATGAGGAGGAACGGTGAGAGTGGACAACTTGAGGCACGCTGCTGCCAATTGGAAAGTATGGTAAGGATGAGCCACATACTTGTGCAGTCTGTCAAATATTGCCCATGACAGTTCATGTCGTCTGAAGTCCAGCTTTGACTACTGAAACAATTGTCAGCGGCAACAAACCAGATAACCGGAGTGAATAGGGGGACAAATTCAATGTATTGTACTCGTGATCGGATAGTCCCTGATACCACAGTGTACTACGTTTTTCTGCCACGAACATCTTTCAAGCGGATAAACAAATGTGCAGAGGTGTCCATACCATCGTGACGCTTATGGTTTATGTGAATTTGCTTGCTACTTTAACACAACTGGTCGACAGTTTTTTTATGCGCAGTGACATTTCGGGGTTCACACAAAGTGAGCAGTCGCTGCCCGCATAAACGCAATTTGGTCACTAAACTCACCGATTGTGGCTCGGTTGCAATCAGAGATAACTTTTATCAAAAGCTGCACAACTCTTTACATAAAGCGAGCCGTGCTGATATCGTGAATCTTGCGGGAGATACGAACGGCAGAGTTGGTTGGATGTCATCGGACGAGGCCTATTTAGGAAGCCCCTTTTGGCTAGGTTCCTGCCACTAGGGGAACGACTTTTGGGTCTGTGTTCTGACACAGACCAACCACACCAGAATAAGCCACAAACGGCGAGGCTCTATATGAGACTTTTGTTCGTACGGAAACACCCGACCACGCACCAGTTCGTATTAACATGTCAATATGCTTCCAAAGGCACTCCAACGACAGCTGGACTGCGATATGCTTTCCGATTTATCTCAGCTATCCGTCTTCCAAAACATGCCAGCGCTGGTCGCTTATCCAGAATGCTTCGCATTCCAACGGCCAAGTAGTTTGTGGCCTGTATCGTCGTACCGTATAGCCCTGTATTTCTGCTGAATCTCTGTGCCTTTTCTACGCACGCCAGTCAACTCGACTGGGAGCAAGTACAACGAAACATGGCTCGTAACGATACGTGAACTTTGTACAGACCGCGAAACCTGATAGTTGCAACGTGCATCAGAATTGGAACGTGCTGCTGCCATGGAAAATTCCAGTGAGCCGTTCTATCTCATTCGAGTCACCAGCAGAAAGCCACCAGGTGTGGGTGAAACGATCTTCAAAACTGGTGGCGCGTCAATTCACAATCAATAGCGACATCACGAACGCTGGGCGGAGCACTTTTAAGCGCAATTTAGCTGACCTTCATTGTCAGCCTCACCTATCGCTCTTCCAGCATACGTCCAGTGGTCCGTTTTGGCATCTACCCAACGAAGCGGAAATCTGTAGGGAAATCCGAGCCTTAGGGCTTCATAAAGCGCCGCGTCCCGATAGCCTTTCTCCAGCCCTTTTTAATGATGGTGGAATCCAACTGGTTAGAGAACTTTATGTTTTGCTCCCAAAGGTCTGAAGTTCAGAGCGGATCCTTTTGTTGTAGGAGGAAACATATGTTGTCCCTATCTCTAAAAAGTGACTGCGCTAACCATGGGGGGATACGCCGTATCCCGATGGCATCGAAGCCGCTTGTGTCTGCCACACTTCACAGGTTGTATCAAACGCGTGAAGAGCAGGCTGAGTTTCGTACCGGTCGTGGATATATCGACCAAATATTTACCCTCGAACAGCTGCTAGAGCACCTTTATACCTTTTAGAGATCAACGATTCATGCGTTCCTAGATATTCGACTCTGTCGGTGGGACTGCACTTTGCATTTTTTTGTTGAGAAACGGAGTACCCGAGAAGTATGTCTCAGTCCTCAAAGAGTTGTATCGTCACGCCTCAGGTCGGGTTGGGGCCCACGACCAGCTTTCGCTCCGTTTTATCGTCTCCAGTGGAGTAGGACAAGGTTGGTCTATATTCCCACTGCTCTTCAACTTTGCCGTAGAGGATTTTCTACGGAATGCGCTGTCTGGTCTTCCAAACGGTGAAATTGAACTTTTCCCAGCGAACAGAGTTTTTGACTTCGGATACGTGGATGATATCGCTTTACTGAGTGACAATGCATAGGTAGTTCAACACATTTTGATGATTGAGGTATTCAGATACGGTATGCACCTACCCAGTGCAAAACACTTTTACAAGGCTGACAACAACTTGTGTCTGCTTCCACCCTGTGTGGGGATCAGCGAGGTTAGTCGACAAATTTAAGTACCTCGGGAGATCGATTACAGTCGAAGGTGGTGTTGGAAGGAGACCACATCACGAACAGCGAGAACTAGAACAACTTTCATGAACCTGTGGCGCCGCTGTGACATCTAACTTTCTCTTAAGGGACGAGTGTACGTCGAAACGATTTATAGTGTTTTACTCTACGGTTGCAAGCCATGGCCACTGGACGCTGTCGCTGATTAGAGACACTGATGGGCATGGCTATCCCATTACCACAAGAAAGTTATTCGAACATACAAAATGGAAAAAAGCACCAAAAGTAGACGTTGACAAAGCAAAAAAAATCACAACATATGCCTTCCTTACAACTTCACATTTTGTCGTACTTCCATTCTCCTATTCTGTATTTGTTGTAGTTCTTTTGGCATAATGATCGATTTCAAGCGAGTTTATAATATATATTTTGACGCCACGTCATGCACTGAATGAACCCGTAAATAGCTCACCAGCATTCACCTCAATGAACTAGGCTTTGGCGCCGGTTCGTTCACTGACGGCATGCAGGCTGGAACGCGCTCGAATAAGAACGTGATCAGCGTCCACAGACGTGAAACAAAATGACCAACAGTTTTGAACTGATCCCCGCCAGCGGCAACCGATAGCAATGTGGTCGATCTGAGTTCAACGCTGTGAAGGCGCAGATGGACACAAGGTTAGGTGGTGCCGCCTTTCGTGTGGGTAATTTGTACTTATTAGGAATAGCCAATGGTCAGAAAACAGTTTGATGAGTCAAGTACAGTTATCAGTTCGACTGACTGAAATGGCAAATCGGCTTCCAAAATGCTCACTTGTTTCACTAATGTTTCCAACTGGGGCACTGAAATCCCCAACAACAACCCCTATGTCCGCAGAATACACGCTGCGCAGCAGTTCAGACAAATTTGGTTGGAATCGTCTTTGGCCCCAGAAGAGCAACAGTCAGTTACGTCACACACACAAACGACGACCAAGCATCGATACTTCAGTTTGTTTTTGCTGATACACACAGAACCATACAACCGAACTGAAAAAAGACAAATGCCGACTGGGATCCAATCCATGTTCAGCTTTTATCCTCAGAACGATGCAAACGCCAGCATGACCACGAGCACTGGACTCCAACTCACGAAGAGTGAAATCAGAAGCTGAGTTTGCGTCTGCGGAGCGAAATGTTATCACTGATATTGGGTCTTGCATGCGTGTTTCGCAGACAACACAGATCTATTTCAAGAGTCCCAGTAAGGGTAGCTTGTTGTCCCGTTTGGCAAATTGTGCGAACGTTGAAAGCAGCTAACTGAAAAGAGTGATTAGATCTGAGGAGCAGTTTTTTTTTCTCTCCATCTTTAAGTCTCTATCCTTGACTTGAATTACAAGCTCCCGGTCACGACGTACCCACTTAGAATTGGGGTGTGAAGGATAAAGAGCAGGGAAACAGATTTTTTCCGAGGGACCGTCGGAGATTTCTTGGCAAATCATGCTTTGCGGCTACGAAAACCGCAGCGGCTTTTATTTGGTAACAATAACCAAATTCCTTGACTCAACAGTCTGACCCACAGATCAATGAGGCATTAACCCAGCATGGGGACGTGACCAAAACACCGCTGAATGAACTTCTGCTAAGTCGCCTGAGACCAGATTATTGACTCTGCCATTTTTCGTCTTCTCTAGTGCTTTATTATCGATCTGCGCTAAGGATTCGGTCCATCGTCCCATGCACCCAATTTAACAAGCGGAACGTCGATGAAGCATCATCCTTTGGGCTGGGGGCCGCCCGGCTTAGAATTACTTTTGCTTTTATGCGGCTCACTCCTGAGAGGGGATGAGCCGGCTTCATGAATGCCCCGAGTAGCACCCGACTATAAGCAACGATCGGAGGCAAGACCTGCACACAGGGAAATCTAGTTCTGTTTCCAGTTGCGAACACCGCAGACAAACTGGGGTCCTAATCATTCAGCGTCTGAGTTGACATTACTGACTCATGTTTTTAGCTGTTCTCCTGGATATGGAGCGGGATACAGGCACTGTTTTAAGATCTCTGTGTCTGGACATCGTAGGAAATATCCAAATTACTGCAATCGTCGGCGTTGAAGAAAATCTACCAGCTTTTCAGTATCGAAGTACGATCGTCTCATTACATCAGTGAGGGGGGTATACCTCATAGCCTCAAAGGCTCACTGCACCAATACGGACAACCGGCAATCATGCCCTGGGACTTGGACTGAAGAACCACATAAAGTCCCAATAGGTCTGGCGTGGTGCCAAGCCAGACGGCAGTAGATTACTGTCCACCACTTAAGTAACCGGTGATGGTGGGGATTCGAACCTCTGACCATCGAGGTGGTAAGCAAACGCTCCCGACTACTACCGGTGTTGTCGTGTCGAACCACTTACAGCTTCATGGTGTTATTGACGCCTAGAGGCCATGTTTCACAAACGCAGATCAGTATTGGGTGGATAGCGACCCGGAAAACGTGGACTTCGATCTGGAGGCTGATCTCGTTGAGCAACCAGGATTCTTTGTGAAGCCTGAGGAAAGTAAATCTGCCGTTGTCAATGCGCAAATTTACTTTGTTTTTGGCTTGACCGTTCGGGAGAATCGTGGATCCCAGATATTTGAAGTCCTAGCAGGATGATGGCGGCCAGATGAAGTGCGGTGACTTTTCCCACAGAGAAGAGAAGCTCCAGGTACTCGACTACTACGTCAATCTAGTGGACCTTTTTGATCGGTTAACTGTTTCTCTCCATGTTCATTCGCTGGAGTGTTTTTTTCAAGGACACAGCGACTGGAACCAGAGGTTTTATATCAATAATCCACAGTGGCCAGGATCGTTACCACACATGAGCTATTGGGACCTTGTGTGGTTCTCCATTCCAAGTTTCAGGGTCTGGTTGCCGGTTATCCCTAGTAGTGCAGTGCGCCTTTGTGGCTATGGAGCACAGATCCCTTAAACTGCACTCATGAACAAGCATATAAAAAAACTAGTTTAGAGGGATGGGACTTCGTCCAAACTCAACCTAGTGACCTGCTATCATGAATGAACCTTTTGTTTAAGAAAGCCGTTTCGCGTAGATCATTGGGTAGCAGGAACACGTAATCCATCACACCACGCTAGAGTGAAGATACATTATGATGAAATACAGTTGTTAAAAAATAAACTAGCGAACTTGTCTATGTGAGGTATGTTAGGCTCCCAAATGGGGTACAAAAGATACCATATTCAGTGGAGGATTTGGCTCGGTTTCATGATTAATGGTAACTCTCGCACTCGAAAACTTTCTCTGTCGACTTGATTTTATTTGCAATTTTCCTCTTACTCTTGGTCTTTCATTATTTCCTACCGAGGTTGCCGCTGAGAGGTACCAACCAAAGCCATCACACCCAGTGCATAGCCTAGGGATTTATGAACTGAAATGACGAGGCAAATTGTATCACACAGTACTGAAGAGTCCGACAATTAAGTGTCATCATCGTCCAAAAATTCACTTTGCACTTCTGGCTACTATCTCGCAGCATCGTCTACTCAAGGGCAAAATGAACAGAAGCATACAGTGAAAAAGAGACGAACGCGAAGCATTAGGCGGAAAACAAGAAAAAGAGTGGGGTCGAATGCAACTACGACACTGGCCGCGACACCTAGCCCCATCATTTATTGTTTCCAGCCACTTAATAGGCGGGTCCCGTGGATTTCAACAAGGAAGTCTAACACGTCTCACTTAACCAAGTCCACTGGTCAGGGTTTTTATATCCTGCCATGTTGGGGACTGACCACCTCGACTTATCTTCCAATCACTACCCGCCTCAGAGAACAGCGTACGCCGAGGAAACCTACCAGTGGGTATGTGTAACACATACCCCGAGCGTCTCAACCTGTTTGGATTCAATCCAGTGTCTGACCACTGGTTCACAACAACGTACGTCTAACCTTAGCAGTGCTGAAAGGTGTTCCCACCTAATTCAAGCAATGCTACCGAGACATCGATGCACAAGCACCGGCAGCCTTCACCTACCTTCTTCCATCGTTACCGGTCATGTTTCTGAGCCGTATAAAACAACGGACCTAACCGCCCCAGTGTACACTCGACCCATGAAAGACAACCGGATATCACGCCGGTGCCACAAATAGCTGAGGTTCAGTTCAGTTCAGCTCAACTCAGACAACCATTGACCATGCACTGGGTGTGGTGGATCTGACGGCTATCACCTGGCGACAGCCTCAATTGGAAACAATGAGAGAGGATAGGAATATTAAAGGAAAAACAAAAGAACTACAAATATTGTTATCAAGCCGATAAAGAAAGTTTGTGAATACAACAGCGCCACTGATCACGACACCTAGCCATTTCCACGAACGTAATTAGCCAATGAATGGGAGGGTATCTTGGACACCACTCAACAAATTTAACACGCCCTATATGGCCAAGTCCCTAGGTTAGAGTTTTCATACCTATCTTCCACGTCATGGACTGGCTACCCTTACTCATCCAACTGATGCCCGCCTCAATGAACATAGAATGCCGAGGAATCCAGTTAGGGGACATGCGTAACACATGTCCCAACCATCTTAGCTTGGTCAGCTTAAGTGTTTCATCTACAGCGGACCCTCAGGAAACATTTCTCATCTCTGCTCTTCATCTTTTGCATCCCAATAATAGCTGACGTTAGCAAAAGCCAAACGCGCCTTTAGTATACACGACGTCACTTCACTCGATACCTGTCCACCTGGCGAAACGTAATTCCCCGGGTAACAAAGCCTAACCACCCCAGCTAGAACTTCTCACGTCACCAGAAGGTTTGGTGTTCAGCCAACACGGTCCTGCAGCGGCGTTTTACACTTTGAGAGTGCAAAACACAACCCAAACCGTGTTCGCACTGTTGCTCAAGCAATCCACAAACACTTGTAACTTACTTGGTTTTTCACTCAGAAGAACAATATTGTCCGCTTATCCCAAGTCAGACAGTTTACTGTCTGAGCACAGATCGATGCCATTATTCTCACACGAAGATAGGCCTATCTCAAAAATCAATTCAATTACAAAACTGAAGTGGAACGGCGAAGTAGGACAATCCGGACAGATACCACTTTCCGTGGTGAACTCGGGTGAAAAATCGACGTAAGCACGAACTCGGCTTCGGCTACTCGCATACAAGGATTGGGAAAGAGAAATAAACTTCTCTGGCCTACCCTTCTATGAAAGGCAGTATCAGAGATCTATGTCGTCGACTGAGTCGAATGCCACTTTTAGATCAAAAGACAGAAATTATCGACCCACGGAAGGTGTGTCCGTGCTCTGAAATTTGATAAACAATAAAGATGTGGTCAATACAACCACGACCGGGTCTGGAACCAGCTTGAATCTCATGCATACACATTTCACGGTTGCTGGATATTCGGTGGAGAATAAGCACGCTGAACAGTCTGGACGAAATACTTAGCAAGCTAATTTCTCTGTGGTTTTCACGTCCACAGACCGGTGCTTCTAATCAAACGGTAAAGGTTGCAAATAGTGCCAACAGACACAACCCTCTACATTTCCTTACGTTTCACAATCCACCACTGCTCATGGTCATTTCTCAGGCCTTCAGTTACCTGACGTCTAAGGGATTCACGAACCTCACTGAAGCTGGCATCCGGAGGGACGGATCTGCGAGCATCTAACAGAGCACCTGTGATCGAAGATATTCATCCGCTGTGAAACCTACATGAACCGAAGCATTGTGACGCTGAGACCAGCGTGCAAAGCTTCCTTGATTCCTTTATTCGGATCTTGGACACCCGGCTACATCGATGACTGTGTAGACAGCTCTGTCTGAAAAAGCGAAGTAACGGTTACCATCTGGTGGCAACTGCGCGGGACTGCTGGCTTTGGTGCTGGTGCGAATGTGAGGGTACGTTCTGACTCATGGTCGACAGTCAGCCATCTCTCGTCAGCACACACATCAGCGCCAGTCCAAAATCCAGGTTAATGCTAGTGCCAACGGATTCGCAAGTGACAAGGTAGCAGATTCATGAGACGCGAACGGATTCCCACTAAGCGGTAGCTGGTAATGTGACCAATCAACAAATCAGAAGACGGGCTACATGATGCAAACATGAACCTGTTAGTTTGTGTTGCAAATACTAGCGTTAGTGAGTGTTTCTTCCTAAATAAACAATGCGTTTCGTGCTAATAAACTGGGTGATTCGTGGGCAGAATAGACTTCCCACTGGAGTTAGTGAGGCGGTTCGAAACCGCAATCACCGTAGAGACGAAAATCAAGATGCGCGCAAACCGCAGGAGTATACCAAAATGATCAAAAATCTTCGAATGAACTATGGCTGAGGTGAATGATGAAGAAACCGTCAGTTTGAGTTCCAAGGTGAGGAGACGAAGGAGGAAATCATGAGTCTATACAGCATCTTGTGACCCATAAAAAGAAGCCAACAGGCAAGCCTGGGCGATGAAATCCCCAACAATTACAACCAAATCATCGCAAAAAGCACGCTTCAAAACTTCTGGTCTCGATGGAACTACAGTCAGTGGGCGAACACACACGAACAAGCATAGACGCTTGGTCTCTTGCTGTTGACACGGACAGAACCGTCCAACGGAACTGCACACAAACGACTGTTGACCGGGATCCAATCGAACACTGCACGCTCATCTTTCATGCTCAGAGCGATGCCAACGCCAGCCTGACCACGAGCACTGGACACCGCATCACCAAACACGAGACGAGTAAAGCGAGAGACTGAGGTTGTATGCGGGAATTGAAGTGTAATCACAGAAGTGAGGTATTGTGTGCGCGTTTTAGGGACACAACACACCTTTTTTAAAGGTTTTAAGAGTTCTATCCAGCGCAGCCTATTGTCCTATTTGGCAAAGCGTGCGGACGTTGGAAGCAGCACAGAGAAGAGAAGGCTTAGGTCCGAGAATCAATTCTCTATTTTCCTCTCTCCCCCCTTCCGATTATTGCACTTGTGGAGAGCTACAAGTTTTCAGTCACGACTCATTTTGGCTTCTCGTATCCACTTAGAATCGGAACGTGAAGAATAAAGAGCAGAGAGACGTGAAATGTTTCCCGAGAGACCGCTGGAGATTTCCTGGCACATCATACTTCGCGGCTGCCTACACCACAAAATGAGCTTTTATTTGGGAACTCTAACCGGAGCTTTTGACTCAAGAGTCTGACCCACAAGGCAGTGGGGCGTTAACCCAGTATGAAAACATGATCAAAGAACCCGTTAAGGGACTTCTAGCCTGTCACGTAAGACCTGGCTGTTGCACGCGTTCTTTCTTGTCTTTGCTAATGCTCTGGTATCTATCCGCCCTTCGGATTCAGTCTTTAGCCTTCATTCGCCCGATGAAGCAATCGAGACATGGGTGGGGCAGCATCCTTTGGGCCGGGCACTGCCCGGCTTAGGCGGGAGATAGCTACTCAATGAATTGCAATGACTTCTCCCACCGTCGAGAGAAACCCAAGGTACTCCATCCTCACATCCAACCGGCGGAGGATTTTGGACCGGTGAACTGCTTTTCTGCGAATTTAGTAGATGGACTGTCTCCTCTAGACTCATAGTGGTTAGAACCAGATGTTGCCCACCAACGGGTTCAGAGTCACACTTAATCCGGCCTCAACCCGCCGACTCATCAGGCATGACTAGATCTCCGGCTAAAGGGAGCCGTCGTGCATGGCAGAGGCGCGCAAGCCATCATAGAATCTCGTCGTGATGGTACAATTCCGTGTATCAAAGAATTCGAGGGTATTTTTAATGCAAACCACCAATCAGAGTGCTACTCTGTCACTCCATACGAAGAAGTATTCAGGTTGTTGGCCGGTGGTGGTCGAATGATTCAGAGCATTTGCTTACCAACTGAGGTTCGGGGTTCAAATCCCCGACACTGCCGATTACTTTATATATATATATATATATATATATATATATATATATATATATATATATATATATATATGTTCACTAGAATCTAATTTGAAGCGTCTGGAGTGTGAATGGATACTCTTCATTGAAGAGCCCACAAATGAATCACAACTGTGATTTCTCATAGTTATTCGTGTCTGGGTCACTGCTAACCCAACGAACAACGAGGCTGCATGTGCAAGCGCTCATATTGATAGTAAGTAGTATGTTAACGTGGGGACAAAATTTCCCCGGAAGCACACGACCGGTTTCGCGGTTGTTGCCGCTCAGCAGGTATGCGTACCCGGTACTCCTCTGCCCACTCGTCTTCATACTTGTACACTCCGATGTTATATGTTCACTAGAATCTAATTTGAAGCGTCTGGAGTGTGAATGGATACTCTTCATTGAAGAGCCCACAAATGAATCACAACTGTGATTTCTCATAGTTATTCGTGTCTGGGTCACTGAAGAGTATCCATTCACACTCCAGACGCTTCAAATTAGATTCTAGTGAACATATAACATCGGAGTGTACAAGTATGAAGACGAGTGGGCAGAGGAGTACCGGGTACGCATACCTGATGAGCGGCAACAACCGCGAAACCGGTCGTGTGATTCCGGGGAAATTTTGTCCACACGTTAACATACTACTTACTATCAATATATATATATATATATATATATATATATATATATATATATATATCACTTGTCTGGTTCCAGACTGTGCCAAACAAAACATGGTACAATCGGGGGGGGGGGGGGGGGGGGTAGATAGTCCGAGTCCATGATTTGTTTGTGGGCTCGATAATGCCAGGTTGCCCAAGCCAAAGCAGGTGGTCTTCTCAGGGATCCACAACCAGAGCCTTTAACTATCCAAAGCTTAACCCGCAAGGCAGCGGGAAGAAACGTGAGGTCCATAACCCACTGGGGGCCGGGGACTGATTGCTCGGTTCATACGCCCTTCGGATGAGGCCAAACATCCTGGGTGCTCAGTACACCTCTCCGCCACAGATGCCGGTGAGCATACTGTTGTACGCCTCAAACGCCACCCGCCTTCGGTTTGGAATCAGGGTTTAGCCGTCTCCCATAGACTGACTATTAGTCGGTTAACTCGGCGGAGAGCGCCGGGCGTTCGCCTTCGTCCTCACACTTTTGTGTGAAAACACCTCCGCCCCGAGAAGACAGTGTGCAGGACTTCCTCAGCAGAAGCTGCGTTAGACGCATGGTCACTTGGGAGCATTTCGAGAGGCGTTCAGGACAGGTAGCCATCTCGGAGTCTGAGACCGCCAACCCCGACCATACTGAGACATTTGGAGGTTACTTTGATGGTGGACAGTAGTCCATTGTCTTCCGGATCGTTCCCACACGTGATCTATTGGGACCTTATGTGGATCCCTATTCCAAGTCTCAGGGTTTGGTTGCCGGTTAACCATATCAGTATAGTGTGCGTTCGCAGCTATGAGTTGTATACCCCTTTCAGTGCACTCATGCGCGAGCATGCAATAAAAAAACTATGCACAGTGCATCCGAACATCAGGCTGGTCGTAGCTGAAGACAGACGAAAGGATAACGCAAACAATAGTTGAACTTACCGAGACCCAAAGGGCCGGAGATTTCACTGGACGGTAAAACAGCAAACTCGAGACTCTCGCGTTTAGAAAGCCAAAGCCCCATTCGTGATTCCCTGAAATCAATATAAGTATGCAAAACTAATGGACACTCAAATGGTCATCGACAATAAATGAGTGAACAGAACACGAGGCACACAACAAGTGAAAAACCCGGAAGAAGCCGTGATTTATTGCATAAAGCAATGATTGATACAGCCATGAAACAGGGTTATTTCCCCTTAATATCCTCTACTGAACGTGAAACCCAGCATGCACAATTTAGTCTGCATAGCTATTGTGCAATCCATAATAAATAAATTATGGTTACAACAGGCCATTCTCGTGGTTCTGCGATGATGGCGTCAACAAACAGTGGTACTGTTGGACAGTTCCTAACTACATTCTACCGATAAACTGAATACACGCGCATTGAATACTGTGCACTAAAAATCCGTGTAGCTACTGGTGGTGGCTCAGTAGCAGAAGTCACTGGTTGAATTACCAGTTCGTGAGTTCGGACCTCGCTAGCACTTGTGAACTTCGCTGCTACAAAGGTCTATATTATGACAAACTGAGGTTCTCAGTTTCCAAGTCAAAGTTGTACATTCTTCAACTAAGCAGATTAATTTCATGTGCCTACAATTTTTACCGCCATCATATGGGACGACACGACGAGCGGTGAGCGAATGAATCACTCTTCAAGTCAAGCAATCGCCTTAGGTACTCGGAAAGCAATATTCAGCCGTAACTTCGAGCAAAGCACTGTGTTCAGAATATATATATATATATATATATATATATATATATATATATATATATATATCACTTGTCTGGTTCCAGACTGTGCCAAACAAAACATGGTACAATCGGGGGGGGGGGGGGGGGGGTAGATAGTCCGAGTCCATGATTTGTTTGTGGGCTCGATAATTCCAGGTTGCCCAAGCCAAAGCAGGTGGCCTTCTCAGGGATCCACAACCAGAGCCTATAACTATCCAAAGCTTAACCCGCAAGGCAGCGGGAAGAAACGTGAGGTCCATAACCCACTGGGGGCCGGGGATTGATTGCTCGGTTCATACGCCCTTCGGATGAGGCCAAACATCCTGGGTGCTCAGTACACCTCTCCGCCACAGATGCCGGTGAGCATACTGTTGTACGCCTCAAACGCCACCCGTGGTGGGTTTGGAATTATAGTATGGTATTTATGCAAGTCTTTCTTTTTGGTTAGAACTGGCAGCACCTACGTTTACACTACATCTTTAATGGGAAGACTGCGACAAGAGTGGGGCAAGCTATGAATGCAGCCTTATGCTGTCGGGGTTACGGATCAAGCCGACAAGTGTTACTATCATTTAGACGTCTACACTGCCGCACATAGAGCAGTCGGGTGGAACCACACACCAAAACTAATGTTGCTGATACAACACATAATACAGTAAATGAAGCATATCGTAATAATGAGTGAATTATTACTGCGTGTTCAATAAATGAATAAAACTAACAGCCCTAAAATTTCACACTACATCAAAAGAAAGCAGCGCCTTTCGTCAACCTATAATCGGGGAGAGGGAGGCGATTCGAGTATAGTTGTCCGGAATCCATCGATAAATGTACTACTTTGTTTATTTCCTCGATCCTTATACTTGAGCTTTGTTCAGGCGACAGTGTGGTTTTTGCGAAAGACCATCAGGTAGAATAATCCAGGTGAAAAGATTTGTCTTTATCAAGACGAATGCTGAGATTACCCGCTTTAAAGGCCATCACTATCCTGGCGGAAACGAAGAAAAATCTTGCGAGAAATGAGCCGTTGTTCTTCAAGTCGGATCTTACGCCATGCGGAATATACTATTATTATGTTACATGGGCTTGAGTTCAAGCATGGTGCAAACGCAACAACACTAATCACAAAATGGGAAGGAAGGTGAAACCAAATATAGAAAACAGCCACTGAATTAATTGTTTCCTACATGGCTAAATGCGTTGTGGGCTGCTATTATACCTGGTTGCGTCAGTTCAGAGTGGACCTCTTTATTCGGGAGTGCGTCTCCAGCCTTCGCGAAGCCAAACGCTTCTTTAAAGGTAGCAGCTTCGGTCCAGATGAGCCGGTGGCCAATTGAATGGTCATTCGCCTCTTCTGGAAACCTTGCCGAGTGAGAAGAACGACAACGGGCTACAGCCATGTTTTGAGATGGACAATACTCGCCACTTTACAGCGCCGGCAGGAGATATGTGGCGATTTAGAGTGGAGAAGGCAGAAATACCACCACACCCCTCCCGGGGACCGCCGTTAATCATCCACGACCGCTTCATTGGGGAACACAGCTTACTGGTGGTTAATCACCGATGTGGCTGTTTGCTATCGGCGACCTAGGGATGCGCCAAGTAGCATACGGTTCTGCTCTCCCTGAACTAGACAACCGGAATATGTGAAGATACTGAGATCTACAATTTTGGCTATACACAACTGATAAGGACTACCGCCCTCATTCCAGGTCATAAGATTTCTGATGATCGGAGGAAAGACTGGAGATGCCTGGATGTTTTCGGATAATAGCTAAGACGACAGTTGAGTTTTTTATATTCTCTTAGAAGTCTTAACTAACTGGGTTATGCCCAAGCAGTCATAGTCAGTACTCAAAAGCCTTGACAAACAAAATATCCTTATCTTACCCATTGAAGGTTTATTTACTAATTGCTGTAACCAAGCACCAATGGGATCGAACTGTCAAACGGGCAACTTTGATACTACCTAGCGGGCAGAGCAGTGAAGAACTGCACACGGGAGGAGGTGGAAGACGTGTTGTGTCTACTGTGCATCGTCTAAAGTTTCTGTTCAAACCCCGATGAACCGGTTAATGAAAGAGACTTATGGTAAGTTATACAGCTAAAAGTAACGGAATGTCAGTTGTAGGTCACAAATTCCGCCACCAGGAGACTACACGGAGAAAAAGAGCACACCGGTCCAAAATCCTCCGCCAGTTGGATGTGAGGGTGGAGTACCTTGGGTTTCTCTCGACGGTGGGAGAAGTCATTGCAATTCATTGAGTAGCTATCTCCCGCCTAAGCCGGGCAGTGCCCGGCCCAAAGGATGCTGCCCCACCCATGTCTCGATTGCTTCATCGGGCGAATGAAGGCTAAAGACTGAATCCGAAGGGCGGATAGATACCAGAGCATTAGCAAAGACAAGAAAGAACGCGTGCAACAGCCAGGTCTTACGTGACAGGCTAGAAGTCCCTTAACGGGTTCTTTGATCATGTTTTCATACTGGGTTAACGCCCCACTGCCTTGTGGGTCAGACTCTTGAGTCAAAAGCTCCGGTTAGAGTTCCCAAATAAAAGCTCATGTTGTGGTGTAGGCAGCCGCGAAGTATGATGTGCCAGGAAATCTCCAGCGGTCTCTCGGGAAACATTTCACGTCTCTCTGCTCTTTATTCTTCACGTTCCGATTCTAAGTGGATACGAGAAGCCAAAATGAGTCGTGACTGAAAACTTGTAGCTCTCCACAAGTGCAATAATCGGAAGGGGGGAGAGAGGAAAATAGAGAATTGATTCTCGGACCTAAGCCTTCTCTTCTCTGTGCTGCTTCCAACGTCCGCACGCTTTGCCAAATAGGACAATAGGCTGCGCTGGATAGAACTCTTAAAACCTTTAAAAAAGGTGTGTTGTGTCCCTAAAACGCGCACACAATACCTCACTTCTGTGATTACACTTCAATTCCCGCATACAACCTCAGTCTCTCGCTTTACTCGTCTCGTGTTTGGTGATGCGGTGTCCAGTGCTCGTGGTCAGGCTGGCGTTGGCATCGCTCTGAGCATGAAAGATGAGCGTGCAGTGTTCGATTGGATCCCGGTCAACAGTCGTTTGTGTGCAGTTCCGTTGGACGGTTCTGTCCGTGTCAACAGCAAGAGACCAAGCGTCTATGCTTGTTCGTGTGTGTTCGCCCACTGACTGTAGTTCTATCGAGACCAGAAATGAATTCTATCGGGGTTCGTCCCAGAAGCTGCGAGTCGTTCTTTCATAGGATATTATCTTTGTTGCTGATTATTTCAGTGCTCAAGTTGACAGCCTAGACGAGAAGAATAGAAATATAGGAAGTCGATTTGGTGTCTCAGTCGGTTCGACAGATGACAGGGACCGACTCGTCCAACTATGTTTTCTAGCGAGTTAAAAGCGCACAAAAAGCCCTCCATGTTACCTGGCGTCCTCCATGGCTTCAGACTCAGATTGACCATATTGGCATCGTTTACCGCTGGCGCGGCTCAATTTAAATTTGTTGGTCATTCTGGTCGACGTTTGTAGACTTTGATCGCGCTTTTGTCCGTGCGCATTTCAGTCTGTGTTTGGTCGCTAGCCATAAATACCCCCAAAGCCAACCGCTCCTAGCAGCCGCAGCTGAACGATAACCAATCTGTTTTCGAAGCAGAATTATCCACTAGGTTCTCGATGCAGTCAAAGACCCAGGATCCAGAAAAACGACGGAGGGAGATCAAGTAGGCCATAAATGAAGCTGCTGGTACTGTCTAATGCTCAACAACAAAAATCGTACAGAAATGGCGGATATCTGCATCCTCAGCTGCACTGTTAGATGGGCATAGTCCGATTCTTATGGATTCCAGATACGATGACGTACAAAGATGCCTCAGACGCCAAATGATTCGAAGCCTGAGAAACGGCCTAAAGCAGCATAAAGAGGTGGAAAAGTTGCGGCGATGGGCAGCGGCGACAAATGTTTCCGTCTTATTAAAAATACCGGTCCATGAAAGCCAGACGTTGGCAAACTGATCAAAGAGGTAAACGGTTCACTGATTCAAACTCAGAAGCGCCGTCTAGTTAATTAGGCGGAGCATTTTAAGAAACAACTTAACTAGCCTTTATCCACAACTGGTTCGCTAACTAGCATGATCGTTATCGCTCTAGCAGTAGATGCCAAATCTCTGTCAGATGAGTTATCTTACACGATACAAGCCTACTAGACCAGATGGGTTGCCTCCGTCTATTTTCAAAGATAGTGGCTCACCACCGTTAGTGGATTTGACAAAACTTCTCGGCCTGATTTGGGAGAAGCAAGAAGTTCCAAACATTGGGTGTGAATCGGTGATCGTACCGATTGGAAGGGCGACAGATCCTCCTGTGAAAACCACAGCGGAATAAGTCCGGTTAGAATCGTATCCCAACTGTTTGCTGTTATTATTTTCCACCGCTAATCTAACGCTGCCGAACAGTGCTCACGCAAGAATCAAGCTGGGTTTTGAGTTGTTCGAGGTTGTGTTGATCACATCTTCACTCATCGACAAATTTTAGAACATAGGCACACATTCCATAGGCCTATTATCCTCGTTTTCCTTGATGCTAAAGCTGTCTTTGATTCACTCGACTCCAAAGCTCTGTGGCGCTGCCTTTGGTTGAAGGGTGTACCATAGAAATTTATTTCCACCATAAAGTCCCTCTACATGAACAGCTGAAGCCGAGTTTGGGCTAACGGCGATCTTCCACCCGAGTTCACCACAAAAATTAGTGTGCCTCAGGGTTGCCCCTTCTCTCTTTTTTGCTTTAACTTTGTGATTATTAGGTGAGGACAGCGGCAGTGAACTTTTCCCGAGTGGAAAAGTGTCAGACTTTGGATATGCAAACGATGTAGTTCTTCTAAGCTGCAAGCTTTCCTAGATAGCTCGACGGACTGAGTAGCGATGTTTGGTATGAATTTTGACCAACAAAGTGCAAGATGCTGGGTTGGTCCAACACAAAACCCTTCAGTGTCTGGGGAAACTACGGACCAGATGGAGAAGTTCTGTTGTCTCGGCAGCTGCATTTCACCCAGCGGTCGGATACCGGATGAGGTGTCTTTGCGTATACAAAAGGCTCGTCTGGCTTTTGCCAACCTGATTCATTTGTGGTGTCGACTTGATATTCGTTTATCTATCAATGGTCGAGTGTACGCTGCAGCCGTCGAACCCCGGCTTCTGTATGGTTCAGAAACATGGCCACTGCAGGTGGAGGATATACGAATATTGCCGGTATTTGAAAACCGATGTACTCACAGCATTGCTCGAATATGGTGTGAACACCGTATAAGCAATGCTCGGGTTCGGTGGAGAGTCACAGGTTCAAGGATCAAACCATTAGATGGAACGCTTAAGCTCACCAGGCTAGGATGGTTGAGACATGTGTTACGCATGTCCCCTGATAGGATTCGTCGGCGTGCTATGTTTGCTGAGGCGGGTACCGGTTGGAAGATGAGTACGGGTGGTCAGTCAATGACATGGAAGAAAGGTATGAAAAGCCTAACTAGTGGAATTGGCCATGTGGGGCGTGTCAGACTTCCTGGGTGGGATCCAAGAGACCCTCCCACTCTATCGTTAGACACGTTATAAGATATGGCTAGATGCCGCGATCAGTGGCGGTCTTGCATTTACAAACTTTCTACATCGACTTAATTCCATCAGTGTAGTTCTCCTCTTACTCCTTTCATACTCTTTTCTCCTCCATTTTTTCCTTTTGAGATTGCCGCTAGGAGATAGCAACGAAAGCCACCGCACCCAGTGTCTGGTTATTGGTTGTCTGAACAGAATAGAACAGAACAGAGTTCACAGAGAATATACGACACAGGTGAACTTAGTACTAGGGGCAGATGCTCTTTATAGCATCCAGTTCATTACGCCAACCAGTGGCATTGACTTAGCAGCTGTTGCCTCAACGCAACTACATGATCTAGAAGTCGAGCAGCTTCGTCACAGCAGCTCTCTTCAGTGCCAGTGCCAATCAATTCATCAGAAGGCACGATCTTGTACGTGTCGCAAAGTACTCCCCGTCCACTGGTACCATTTGTGTTAAAGAAGGGTGTCTTTAAAACACTGCGCGAATTGTCACATCCCAGCATACGAGCCTCGGTTAAACTTGTGATCAAGCGTTTTGTGTAGCAAAAATAAATAAGGATGTAAGTGAATGGGTACGTAGTTGTCTAGTGTCAGCGATCTAAAATACACAGGCACACAAAAAGTCATCTCGGCACATTCACCACACCAGATGCACATTTTCATTATGTGCACGTCGATCTAGTCCGTCTTCAGGCTCCATCTACTTGCTCACTTGATTGTTAACATGTATCGACTGTTTTTCGAGGTGGGGTGGGGCGATGCCTTTAAGTGGCTGCTCATCCAAAACAACAGCACGTGCTTTCCTAGAACAATGGGTAGCCTCATTTGGATGCCCCGCTACTGTGACCACCGATCGAGGAACCTATTTCCAAGGTCCGTTTGCTTCCCTGATGAATGTATCGGGATGCAAACAGGTGAGAACTACGGCGTCCCATCCAGCTGGTGACGGTTTGATTGAGTGCTTTTATAGACAATTCAAAGCAACTTTACGAGCTCACGTAAACCCAGCATGACACGACCTGCATTCAACGCCGAAAGAGTCATTGTCTGGGTGTCCTCTTCGGTTGCCAGGAAAACTGGCTGCACCACAACCTTCGCAGCCTTTCAACCATTCCGACTACACCCAACGCCCAGCTCAGCATATGCGTGGTCTGCACGTAGCATCCACTAGAGAACAGAACATACCAGCGTACGTGTCTAGGGAGCTGTCCACGTGCACACGCGTCTTCTTGCGTACGGACAGTACACGGCACCCGCTTCAGGCTCCTTATTCAGGGCCGTATCGAGTTCTAGAGCGGAAATAAAAATGTTATATCATTGAACTTAAAGGGAAACGGGAAACGGCTTTCATAGATAGACTGAAACCAGCTTTCATGGAAATAGAGATGCCGTTGAATTCACCCCAACCATGTTCAGCACCTACTGTCATACCTGCACCCGGGTCTACAGTACCAGCAAGCACGGATCCAACAAACCCCGAAACCCCGGTACAACGCGACCGTCGCGGTCGGTTCGTGCGAAGACCCGTACGTTTTGTAGACACCGATTCTTTCATACTGAACGTGAATAAGATGTTACTGATATCATTATTTTTTTTTGAGGAAAAAAAACATCTTTAGTTCCTTTTAGTTTTCTGTGCATATGGATTACTCATGCACTCGTTTTCGTTTTTTTCTCCCGCTCCTTGAGTTTCTTTTGCAGATAAGGATTCTTCTGACAACAATCCATCTATCTGCGACAAGGATGGGTGGATAAAGAGAAGCCACTCTCATCCCACCATCTGTACACATGTGAAGGTTTTGGCAAACCTAGCCTTTCTTCTGGCAACCCCGACCAGTTTTTTTACTGGCAGGCAATCCGCTTCGAAGGCTCTACGCACCCGACTCAAGGAAGAACATATTTATCTACCATAAATATCGGGGCAATTATCGGGCCTTAGAGCAATCCTGCGGAGTCTCTTACCCGACACACAATAAACTAGTGGTTGTCCACATCATATTTGTTATTCCATTTTTTTGTCGTTTTTATCAGTTGTGACACTTTCTTCGGGAGGAATGAACTGTCCCAAATTGACTATTCGAAAACATCTCCCTCAGTCTTCTAGGGGCGGGGGAGGTTGTGTAGTGACACTATTTATTTCCGGCAACCACCATCTTTATTGCCACTCCGAACCACGCTGTTCCTGGTTCGACGCTCTTGAGTCCTTCCTGATCGTTTCTCGCTCCGTACTTTTTGTTTCGCAGGTTCGCATAAACATGTGACTCAACCTTGGTTTTTCTGACTGCTAGCAAAACATCACTTGATTCATGACTGTAGTTATCTACCGCGTCCATATGCCATTCGTCTCGTTAGCCCTGCGCACAATACTTGTGTTCGATCTGCAAAACGCAATTGAAAGAAAACTCCGTGAGTACAAATGCTCAGTAAACGCATCAACAGGGTCCTACACTTACACTGATCGAAAACCAACATGGCTGCCGATAACCGGCTCATTACACTACTCCTCCCCCCCCCAACGAAGAAACACCTCATGTAGCAAACGGCCCGTTCGATGGTCTGGGCTCCGAACGGTTTTGGGACGGGTTCGTTAATCAGCAGTTTTAATGGCAGAAAATTACATAGATCGTCATAATTTTTTTTAAAGAACTTAAAAATATTAATATTTTCTAGTTTGGCTGACAGAGATTACGTTACACTATCAAAGGGGTTTGTTTAAACCGACGGGCGGTTTCCATTGCGTAGCTCTGCTTTCTGGTCACGTACACCGTAACAGTCTGTATATTCCTAACAACATCCAAATAAACGTTTACGGTGATTCAGATTTTCAAAAAGATAAACCAACTGTGTCATACAATGTTATTTCGGATGACGTGTGAGCCTTCACTGTAGGTTTATGCGCTATTAGTTGATCAGCCGGGTGCAGAGAGGGCTCGAGCTTGGCTAGGACCGGGTTTCGACCGGGCAGACCCGGCTGCGACCAGCCCGGGTTCCTTAATGGGTTCGATAGCCATACCGCTGTACTATGCTACTACTCTACTCTATGTATTTTGTTTATTGTAAAAAATAAGTGACAATACATATCACGCAATACCATGGTTTTGTGCAATAAGTTATGATACATCTATATCATGTACGTCAATGGCAGCTAAAACATGCCATTTCCATTGACATGCCGTTAGAAAAGATATCGCATGAAAAGGAAAATGTTGCCGGATATAAAATGTCTTGCTTGTTTGGATACCATTCTCTGGGAACATCGCGACGGAAGTCCAACGCTGGGTGAACCCAATGTTAGTCGTAATTTACTCGGGTACATATGTATCTAATACTAACGACGAAGGTGCACCACAAAATGCGGAAGATTAGTTTCAGCGATAATAGATGAATTCAATTATATGAGCAATACACCCTGAATGCAATCACGTCCTCTCAGAGACTCGAGAAGCAACCACTGAGCGAGAGAAGCGCATTATGCGTTGGTTCGCAAACGCAAGAGGTCACGGAGAACCGGGGAAGCATAGAAGGTACGTTTCGGACGCGAAATCGATTATCACCTGTTTATTACACAAACATATTTCCTTTTGATTACTTTATCCATTTCTGACTGCCACATAACAAATGACTCAGTGTATATATGAATTTGTACACCTTGCGTTTTAACCGTTTCACAGCTTACCCATTCGTGAAAAACCGTTGGTATGAACGAAACTAACCAGCTTCATTTTCTTTACATATCACAGTTCGTTATCCACAGTGTTCCTCAATCTGATAACAATTTTACACCGCCTCCAATCAACTACTGACTAGCTGTACGACACGATTAATTTACTTCTCTTTCAAGACTAAAAGGAAGAATTGCGAAAAATGATATAAATACGGAAAAGTAAATCGTAAATATCGAACCATCAGTGTACTTTGCATTTTGCATAAATAAAGCAGATATCACTCTTTAAGTTCTTTCCATTTTTATATTATGGGATGGGACGTAAGCGCGACATAGGACTAAAAATAAACTGATATCGTTGGGTGGGGATTTGTTTGGCGAATTATAGCGGGCAAAGTTAGCAAGCCTGCCAAACCTACAATGGAACCCAGCCGAAGCCCCGCCGGTTGACAACTGGGTTCGCCTGGTCGAAGCCCGAGCCCGGTTCCCGGTTCCTCAGTGTTATATACTCCCCCAACACACCTAAACTAGTAGTATTCGGTTCATCGAAACCACTTATCGGGCAGACCATTTCGCAAAATCGTTGCCGGTCTTGAAGTAGTACGCGGGTCCGAGGCTATAGCCCAAATGTTCCCGGATCTTGTGATTATCTCGTTATCTGAATGTCACCGGTGAGCTAGAAATTAGTTCAATGGATAGTGGGGCGATCGGGAAAAAGGTACAAAATACAAATCTTGACAGTGTCTTGCATCTGGTATTGCCAGCGAACTGGAGGATAGACCACTGGACAATGCGAAAGGTTTCACGACACTAGTCTTGATCGCATCTTGCGTCTTGTATTGCCGTTAATCTGGAAGATAGACCACTGGACAGTGGGAGAAATTTCAGCTTTGTGGCAGTCAGTTCGTCTTAGGTAGCACGAAAGATTGCACCATGAAAAACCCGCCAAACACCAAACAGCGAGTATTTTTAGAGCCGGTTGCTGCGCCTTAAAATCCCGCAAATAATAACTACCAGTTTACTCGGTCCCACTGGAAAGGTCGCAAAAATGCAACGCACCGACAACACAACTATATGGACACATGATTGACTATAGCCACACAAAGTCCAGTGCAAACTGACTGAACTGAGCTTATTTGAGAGGATCAGTGTTCCTCGGAGGGGGGTTGTTTGTGTGCGATCTGAAAAATGCATGAGAGGAAACTCCATTAGCACACAGGCTCCCCAAGTGCATCACAGTGATCCTACACTTACAATAACCGAACATCAAGCAGGCGTCAACAGCCTGCTAACCACACACAATGACGGCGTCGGTGCAACGCAGAGGCGACCTTCAGGTCAAGTGAAGAGTCAGTCTTCAGTCTTCAGTCTTCAGGTAAAGGGCAGTGGGAAGTCATCCCGTATGAGCCCCATCACATCGTACTCTATTGACTCAGCTGGATGTCGGTGCTCCGCCAATAAACCTTCAGGGTCTGGTCCAATTTCCTCTTGAATAGTGTCTCGGTTTCCTCTTCCACCACTTCAGTTCAGTTCAGTTCAGTTCAGTCTGCACAGGACAGGTAATGGCCACGGCCAATCGAGCGTCCAGAATTCCTTCGATGGTATGCACACCAGTTATGCACCCACCACTGCCGAGTGTATTTCGTCGAATCCCCGCTAAAAATGAGAGGGAAACGGAAAACCTCATCGCACATCAACTGCGAGAGACATTATGCATCGTGAGCGTTCACTGAGACAGTATGCAATGAGGGAAAAAGTCTGCTAAAACATACTCCAGAAGGACCACAGTGCTACCCGTCATCCATCTAGTTGATATTCTTAAGGCTCACTACAAGGAAAGATCTCGTACCACTTGCGATCAAGGGCACATTTGAAGGATTGGACTGTCTGCAGATCTACCATTTCACCAGGCAGCCCGTTCCAACTGTTCACAACCCTGTTGCTGAAGAAGTGCGATCTAGCCATCAACCTAGATCGGGCTTTTATCAACTTCTTTTCGTGTCCCCTTGTTCTGGAGTCTACGGCCAATTGGAATAGACTATCTGGTCTGAGGCCAGAAAAGCCCTTCATTACCTTGAACGTTTCTATGAGATCTCCTCGACTTCTCCTCCTTTCCAACGAGAAGAGATTCAGGTCACAGAGTCTCTGCTCGTAAGTCTTACCCCTCTGCCCTTCAACCATCCGCGTGGTGAGACGTTGGACTTTCTCTAGGCAGGCGGCGTCCTTTTTGTAGAAGGGTGACCAAGCCTGCACACTACCTTCTAAGTGAGGTCGTACTATAGCCATGTAAATAGGTACGAATACCTCCGGCTTCCGGCAAGACAAAGCCGATCGCAGTCTAAAGAGCTCCCCACGAGCCTTATGCGCAGCCGCGTTGCACTGCTCCGACCATTTGATGTCACTTTTCATGATGATCCCCAGGTCTTTAACCCTACTGGCTGCCTCTACGGTGAACAGCCCTTGATCATGAGCGACAGTTAGGCTCTCTGTTGCCCTTGACAACAAATGGCTTTTTTGAGCGTTTAGAGGTAAGTCCCATTTGTATGCCCAGTTTAGGACGGTGCCTATTTCCCTGCCCAAGTCCGCCCTACCCTTAGATCCAACAATCTTCACATCATCCGCAAAAATAAAGCTGGGCGATTGAAGAGTGGATGCTAGGTCATTAATAAATAACAAGAATAGGACCGGGCCTAGGACGGATCCCTGAGGTACACCACTGGTGACGTTCACCAAACTGGAGCACCTGTCCCCCACTTTGACATAAAGCGTCCTGTGGGAGAGGAAGTCCTCCAGCCACCTATATACTGGCCCACCTATCCCGAAAGTCTCCATCTTGCATAGCAAAAGACGATGATTAACGGAGTCGAACGCCTTGCTAAAGTCGAGGTAGCATACCTCAACTTGCTTACCTTCGTCCAGTCGTCGAGTTACTTCATCTAAGAAGCACAGGAGATTGGTCAGGCAAGATCTATTTTTCAGGAATCCATGCTGCGCCGGGCTTAGCATGGAGTGCTGCAGTAAGTGCTGGCAGATATGAGCACGGATGATCTTCTCGAGAACTTTACAGAGAATGCTAGTTAGGCTTACCGGCCTGTAGTTCTGCACATCCGACTTAGGCCCACTCTTATGTATTGCCACGACTGCCGCGACTTTCCAGTCCTGAGGCAGCTTTCCCTGGTCCAACGTGGATCTATACAATCTGCATACGGATGGAGCTATGATATCCGCCAACGGCTTGATGATAGCTGGATGAATGCCATCTGGGCCCGCTGACTTGTGGCTGTTTAACTCCTGTAGGTACTTACGCACGCATTCCTCTGAAAGATCTAGCTCGTTTAACTGAGGAGGATGTATCAGCGCCAGATCTACTAGTACCCCACTATCTATCCTATGTACACTACCAAAGTATTCCCCCAGGGCGTCTGCTTTGCCCTGGTCGTCAGTGACAATACCATATTCTCTAGTGGATAGCGGACCTACGGCATTTCTTGTTGAGCCTTTAGACTGTACATAGCTGTAGAACTTCTTCGGCTGTTGTCTTACAGACTGGGCCAATTTCAGCTCAAATTCCCGTTTAGAAGTTCTCAAAAGGCTTACAGTCTCGTTTCTCAGCTTCGTATAGCGATTCCAGGCTAGCTGGCTGCCGGAAGCTTTGTACTGGTTCCAATAGCGGTTTCTACGTCTGATGGCCTTGGCTATTGCAGCCCTCCACCACATGGGCTTGCCCTCCCCACTCCTTCGTTTTAGGGGTGCGAACTCTTCCTGTAGGGCAGTCAGGGATCCTTTTATGGCCTGCCAGCGCTCCTCCACAGTAGCCTCCTCTGGCGCGTCCCAGGTCAAACCCATCGCCCTATTACGAAGCCTATCTATGTCCATACTACCGAAATTCCTAATCAGCCTTGAGGGTACCTTCGGTTGCCGCATGCATAGAACTATTTTGACACACACGTGGTCACTCTTTCCCAGCGGTGCACAATAATGCAGTCCAGCCACATCGTTGGGGAAGTTCGTTATAGCTAGATCCAGCAGGGATGGAACGCATCCAGTCCTATATCTGGTATTCTCCCTAATATGCTGATGCAACGCATTGTCATGCAGCCATTCTAAGTAGCTTTGCTCCTCCGATCCCGGCACGCAGACCTCAGCCACCCAGTCGATGTGCGGAAGATTGAAGTCACCCACTATGAGGGTCTTTTGTGCGTCCTTAACTAGTTCAGTCAAAGTCCGCAGCAAGCAAACGTCCTCTTCGTGGTTTGTGCTTGGTGCCCTGTAGACACAGACGACGTTAACCCTTCTGCCTGGAAGGATGATCGTAACGGCGCATAGCTGGATATTGCGAGTGCACATCTTGGTCTGGGACTCAAGGTGGTTTGCACCTGACCTAACGAGGATGGCTACTCCACCACCAAGGCAATCTTGTTCCCGATCCTGCCTGTAGGCTGCAAAGCTGTTACTTATTAGGCCTGGCACATGGTCTTCTTCAGAAAGCCACGTTTCCGTGACGGCAACTATTGATGCTTTCTGTTCGTCAGCGGTTTTGGCAAGTTCCGCCCATTTGTTTCTAATACTACACGCGTTAGTATATAACACCACCGCGTTTGCTCCGTCGCCTAGGTGTCTTTTTTCATTCATTCCTGACTGTTTCTCAGGCGCAACGCCTGAGATGATGGCACGTTTTTTGCTTCGGATGTCCCCACTGGGGTGCATGAAGCCGGCTGATGGTCCAGAATTTCTGACGACTCCCAATCCATCTCTATAGGAGTGGCCACAACATCCAGCCTGGCAGGGATCACGCTGTCATCTATCTTCGGGCAGCACTGCCAATTTTCGTCTTCCAGCGCATCTTCAATTACAACTATTAGCGACCCCGCATGTGGCTTCTTTACTATTGCCGGGGTCGGGGCCTGAGAGCCGAGTACGGCGTTCCGCTGAACTTTTAGATTTCTCACCAGCGCCCTGGCTGGTCGAGCAAGGATACCTCTTGGGGCTAGACCACCAGGCCTTACCCTATGTTCGTCCGGCACAATCTGGTATCTGCCCTTTGTAATCTGAGCTACTACCGCTGCCCTCGCCAGCAGTCTATCCCGGGTAGCCTCATCAGCGAACTCCACCAGTATTGGTCTCGCACGAAGTTCGCCTTTGTTCCCCAGTGGTAACTTCCATGTCCCCACTCTGTGCACCCTTCTTAGAGTAGGAGGGTACGGAACACCTGCGATTCGCAGTATGTCGCAGACCCTCCTCCTGTCAATGTCTCGGTAGAGCGTTCCAGAGATTGGTCACCCTCCTTGACCATCGATAGATGGCCGGTAAGCCGGTGGAATGCACCTTACGAAGCGTCAGGTTGTGTCCTCTGGTACGATTATTATTCCTGAGCGGGAATTCCGCCTGTAGTTCCCGGCCCAACTCACCGCGGATTATGCGCCTGGCATAGATGAGGTCGCCTCGAAGCCGCCGATAGGCAATGGGAAACAACTCGGTGACTTTTAGGCGTTCCTCATAGCTGAACCCACGCAGTCCGGCCACGAGGCATGTGGCAGCACGTTGCACCCGTTCCAGTTTTGCTACTTCCGCCGCCGTGCACGGGTAGACAGCTGGACCGCCATATTCCAAACGGGGACGTACATGTGAGACATAAAGCAGTCGGAAAGTGTCCCGGGGTAGAGGCCCAAATGAACGGCGGATGGGACCAAGTATCTTCCACGCTGAGGAGCACGCTCTCTCAGTGTGTGCTCTTGTCTTCAGATTGCTGGTGACAACAACTCCAAGATCCTTTTCCTCCTGCGTGTGACGGAGAACGATACTCCCAAGGCAGTAGCCGGAAGTATCGTTGGGGCCACCAATCCTCATGCCCGGGCATTTGTCCACGTTTATCGGTAGACCCCAGGTGGTCGACCAATTGACGAGGGCCTGCAGATCCTCCTGTAGTATCTCGCGATCCTCTGCCGATCGAATGGTGCGCCAGATCTTGAGATCATCGGCGTAGATAAGGCATTTGGATCGAATGGTCTGTGGTAGGTCGTTTACAAACACTAGAAACAACAGGGGTCCTAGCACGGAGCCTTGCGGCACGCCACTGCCAACTGGATACCACGCGGACTGGGACTGTGCAACTCTCACGGAAAAGGTTCTCCCGACCAAGAAATCCTCAATCCAGTGAAGCATGGGCCCTGAGATGCCCATGGCCCGGAGTTTCAGCAACAGCCCATTGTGAGGAACTTTGTCAAACGCCTTACTAAAGTCCACGAAGATGACGTCCGTGACATATCCCTCGGCCTTGGAGTTCGACCAACTTTCACGGGCGGTCAACAGGTTTGACAGACATGATCTGTTCCGCCGAAAACCGTGCTGCTCTGCGCATAGCAGTTGACAGCGCTCCAGATGTTCACGTATACGAACAGCCACCAGCCTTTCCATGACCTTTCCAACCACGGAAGTGAGGCTAACTGGGCGGTAGTTGGCCGAGGTGGATTTTGTCCCACCCTTGTACAGCGGAACAACAACTGCTTTTTTCCACTCCTGAGGTAGACTTCCAGTGGCCAACGACAAATTGAACAACCGCGTTAGTGGTGTAGTTAGCTGGTCCGCCAACTCCTTCAACATCAGCGGATGCACGTCGTCCGGTCCCGGTGACTTATGGGTTTTGATGGACTTGAGCATCTTGTTCACTTCCGGCTCCCCAAAATCATACATAATGAACAGCGGCGAGCTATCCACCATCGGGATTGGCGCACCTTCCTCCACAGAATAAACTGACAGATAATGTTTGGCTAGTGTCTCAGCCTTTCCGTCATCTGTTGCAACCATTTCGTCGTTGTTCATCAGCGCGGGGATACCCACCTTCGCTCTGGTGCGGCGCTTTAAGTATGCAAACAGGCGCTTGGGTGCTCGCACCACATCGACCGCAAGGGCCTCCTCGAATGCCATCCGCTTTATTCGTTTCTGTTCGGTACACTGGTTACGAATCCTGCGATAGAGATCATAACCCTCACCTGTGGATCGGAACCGCTGCCAGGCCCGATTTCGTCGTTTGAGCAGGCGTCGCATTGAAGTCTTGAAGTCTTGAAGTCTTGAAGTACTACACGGGTTCGAGGCTTTGAGCCCAATTGTCCCGGTTCTTGAGGGAATCTTTGATCTTCTGTCGAACTCTCTGCCATTTCATCAGCAGAGTTACCTGGGTTAGTTGAATTTAGCTGGGAGCGAAAAAATGCACGGACTTGGTCAAAATTGGTCCCTTTGAAGGATCTCAGAATTTTGGTTTCTGAGGGAAGAGGAGGCCATTTCGCGATATAATCGAATCCAATGAGAATGTGATCACTTTTGCCGATGGGCGGCAAGTAATGCACCACATCTATTAGGAACCGATCATTGGTGATGACCAGGTCTAGTAGGGACGGGGCGTGGCCTGTGCGATATCTAGTCGGATCTCTTACGTTATGCACCCATGAGTTTTTCGGTACGAGATCAAGGAGCGGTTTACCAAAAGTGATATCCGGGGCATCAGCTCTTTGCCAGTTAGTACTGGGAGAGTTGAAGTCACCAGTGACTAACAGATGGGTGAAGTCTGTGTAGCTTTTCAGGGAGCCTTATAAGTCTATGAGACCTATGCTATCGGCTGAATTGCATGCGGGAGGACGGTAGACAACACCAAGCAATAGGGTGTATGTCCTAGAGAGGTTAAACACGGCCCACAAACAATCAATACATGAAAAGGTGGGGGTTGTCAGTAAAGTGGGAGGATGGATCGAATTATCGTAGTATATGATGACCCCACCGGTACGACCTCTACTGGAGTCCCGCCTTACTGTGAAGTATCTCGGAATGGATATTTCGGCATCAAGTATATCAGGGTGAGCCAGGTTTCTGTGAGGGCTATGATCTGAGGCTCCTTATCCACTGCAAACTGCCGAAGCTCCGGGATCTTATTCAGCACACTCAGGCAATTGCTGTAAAAACACTTGAGCACATGCTCAGAAGTTGTTGCAGAATCGCCAGAGGCAGCTGATTTGGGTTTGAGGATTGGGAAAGAGGGGGATTTGAGGATGGAAAGGAGGTCCTGGGGGAGTCGGGGGCTGGAGATATTGGGGGGGGGGGTGGAGGGTAAGCGGATTGCTGGGGGGACCGGTAGGTTTTGATGTCTAGTAACCTGGGGGGTATCAATCCAGGCGGACGGTCTACATCCTTCGGTCTCCGAAAATAGTGGGCTACTTTTTGTGGTTTGCCCTTCTGCGCACTGCTTGATGCCCTGTTCTGAGTTTTCTTGTTGGTAAGCTTATTTTTCATGACAGCATCAGATATACTTTCTGGTACTTTAACCCCCTCACTGCTTCTTCCAGTAGAAACAGGTTTCAGATGCATGTCTGGGCTCAAGGATGAGTGAGTCTCGTCCGTTGAAACAGTCTTGTTGGCTATGTTGGGGCCTGGGATGCTTTTCGTAGGCAACAGGTGTTTAGTGGCACTAGGCCTACTGCTGGGAGTACTTTCGGCGACGGGAAATGGTGTCAGTAGGGAAGCGATGGATGGTGGGCATGCAGCTCGGTCCTCAAGGCGAGTTACCTGGACAACTGGCGGCACTCTGAGCTTAGGATCGACTTTTTGTGGAATTTCTGGCTTAGCCTTCTCACCGTGGAGCCCCAGATGAAGTGGCTTATCAATGGATACGCCCTTCAGCCCTTTAATTTCCTCCTTGAGCTTTGTGGACGAGGAAGCAATTCGTTTGGCTGCGTCTGTGGAGCCCATTTCAATGAGAATACCTTGAACCCGTTTGGTGCGTTTGGTTACCAACGAAGTGGACCGACCTTTAAGGGGGAAAGGGAGCCTAAGGCGATTAAACACCTGGGCGTAGGTGTCATGAGGGTGATCTGAACTGAGAAAGCGGCCCCAAGGGATGACTCGCTCGGAGCAATTCTCGGTATCTTGTAAAATCTTGGCGGCACCAAGAACTTGCTGCTCAGAAACTCTACACACCTGATCGGCTGCCTGGGACACCGGGAGGGATTTGATTACCAAACTCCTCAGGCTGGTCAGCTCATCCTTAAGGGTGCGGACGGTGGCCCTTAGCTCGGCTATCTCTTCAGCCTGACTTTGGACTGCACATTTTAGTGCATCCGTTGCCAGCGCATTATGAAGGACCGTTTCGTCCGGATTGAGGAGTGAGGCATTGGCCACGGAGGGGGAATCGCACTGCCTCATGGGGAAAGTAGCATCATCTGAGCAAGCGGTTGTATCAATGGTGAGGGGCATTGACATTATTCAGGATCCAGTCAGCACAGATAAAGATAAACTTAAATGGAGGGGGACGAGCTGTGTGTTCTAAAAATTTCAAAAACAGCTACACTCACCGAGGGAGACTACCGCACCGCTGGTCGAGAGAACCTTTTCCGTAAGAGATGCCCAGTCCCAGTCCGCGCGGTATCCTGTTAGCTGTGGTGTGCCGCAAGGCTCCGTGCTAGGACCCCTGTTGTTTCTAGTGTTTGTGAACGACCTACCACAGAGCATTCGATCACAATGCGTTATCTACGACGACGACCTGAGGATCTGGCGAAACATCCGATCGGCAGAGGATAGCGGGATACTACAGGAGGATCTGCAGGCTCTCGTCAATTGGTCGACCACCTGGGGTCTACCAATAAACGTGGACAAATGCCCGGGCATGAGGATTGGTGGCCCAAACGATACTTCCGGCTTCTGCCTTGGGAGTATCGTACTCCGACACACGCAGGAGGAAAAGGATCCCGGAGTTGTTGTCACCAACAATCTGAAGACAAGAGTACACACTGAGAGAGCGTGCTCCTCAGCGTGAAAGATACTTGGTTCCACTCGCCGTTCACTTGGGTCAATATCCCTGGACACTTTCGGACTGCTGTATGTCTCACTTATGGGTCCTCGCTTGGAATACGGCGGTCCGGCTGTCTACCCCTGCACGGCGGCGGAAGTAGCTAAACTGGAACGAGTGCAACTTGCTGCCACTCACCTCGTGGCCGGACTGCGCTGGTTCAGCCAGGAGAAACGCCTAGAAGTCACCGAGTTGTTTCCCATGGCCTGTCGAAGTCTTTGAGGAGACCTCATCTATGCCAGGCGAATAATCCGTGTTGAGCTGGGCCGGGAACTACAGTCAGAATCCTCGCTCAGGAATAATGATCGTACCAGAGGACACACCCTGACGCTTCGTAAGATGCGTTCTGCCGGATTGCCGGCCATCTATCGATTGTCGAGGAGAATGACTAATCTCTGGAACGCTCTACCGACCGAAGAGGTGGAAAAGGAAACCGAGACACTATTCAGGAGGAAATTGGATCAGACCCTGAGGGGTAATTGGCGGAGAAACGGGGTCTAGCCGAGCCAATAGAGTACGATGCGATGGAACTCATACGGGAAGAATTCCCACTGCCCTTTACCTGAAGACTGAAGACTGAAAACTGAAGTCAGACTGAGGAGGTCATAAATACCACAACAGTGAAGGCATTTAAGAAAACAGTAGACCTATGTTGAGTGGCAGTATACCCCGAGTTATGCTAAGCAGCTTTTAGGGTTGGACGCAATTTACTTATTGTTTCCACCTTACTCTGCCAGGGTTGATACTGCACAAAATTTCTGCCTTTCAGAAAAAGAAAATCACGCAGTGTTGGAAGCTACGGAAAAGCGCCGACAACATAACTATCTGGACACACGAATGGCTCTAGCCACGCCAAGTCCTGTGCAAACTGAACTGAACTGAACTGAACTGAACTGAACTGATCAGTTTTTCTTTTGTCCGAACCATGTTGACGACATCCTTTGCCGACAACAACATGGCTTTTGGAAAAGCAGGTGATGCCTGACAAACTTGGTAATCGCACGAGAACGCTGAATGATAGCCAAGGCCGAAGGACACCCCACGGACGTAATCTTCGTGGATTTTAGCAGAGCTTTTGACAAAGTTCCGCGTGACCGTCTATTAGGTAAGCTTAAGGCTCTTGGTGTAGTAGATCCCTTGATTCTGTGGATAGAGGACTTTCAAAAAGGCCGAACCTTTGCAGTACGAGTAGCACAGTCACTGTCAACTTGGCAAGTGGCAGCCAGTGGTGTTACACAAGGATCGGTTCCAGGTCCGCTCCTCTTCCTGGCCTATATCAATGACCTACCACCAGTTTTTCAATCACTGTGCCTCATTTACGCAGACGATCTAAAGATCTGGCGCACGATTACGGTGCGGTCGTCTCCCTCGGTGAGTGTAGCTGTTTTTGAAATTTTTAGAACACACAGCTCGTCCCCCCCCCATTTAAGTTTATCTTTATCTGTGCTGACTGGATCCTGAATAATGTCAATGCCCCTCACCATTGATACAACCGCTTGCTCAGATGATGCTACTTTCCCCATGAGACAGTGCGATTCCCCCTCCGTGGCCAATGCCTCACTCCTCAATCCGGACGAAACGGTCCTTCATAATGCGCTGGCAACGGATGCACTAAAATGTGCAGTCCAAAGTCAGGCTGAAGAGATAGCCGAGCTAAGGGCCACCGTCCGCACCCTTAAGGATGAGCTGACCAGCCTGAGGAGTTTGGTAATCAAATCCCTCCCGGTGTCCCAGGCAGCCGATCAGGTGTGTAGAGTTTCTGAGCAGCAAGTTCTTGGTGCCGCCAAGATTTTACAAGATACCGAGAATTGCTCCGAGCGAGTCATCCCTTGGGGCCGCTTTCTCAGTTCAGATCACCCTCATGACACCTACGCCCAGGTGTTTAATCGCCTTAGGCTCCCTTTCCCCCTTAAAGGTCGGTCCACTTCGTTGGTAACCAAACGCACCAAACGGGTTCAAGGTATTCTCATTGAAATGGGCTCCACAGACGCAGCCAAACGAATTGCTTCCTCGTCCACAAAGCTCAAGGAGGAAATTAAAGGGCTGAAGGGCGTATCCATTGATAAGCCACTTCATCTGGGGCTCCACGGTGAGAAGGCTAAGCCAGAAATTCCACAAAAAGTCGATCCTAAGCTCAGAGTGCCGCCAGTTGTCCAGGTAACTCGCCTTGAGGACCGAGCTGCATGCCCACCATCCATCGCTTCCCTACTGACACCATTTCCCGTCGCCGAAAGTACTCCCAGCAGTAGGCCTAGTGCCACTAAACACCTGTTGCCTACGAAAAGCATCCCAGGCCCCAACATAGCCAACAAGACTGTTTCAACGGACGAGACTCACTCATCCTTGAGCCCAGACATGCATCTGAAACCTGTTTCTACTGGAAGAAGCAGTGAGGAGGTTAAAGTACCAGAAAGTATATCTGATGCTGTCATGAAAAATAAGCTTACCAACAAGAAAACTCAGAACAGGGCATCAAGCAGTGCGCAGAAGGGCAAACCACAAAAAGTAGCCCACTATTTTCGGAGACCGAAGGATGTAGACCGTCCGCCTGGATTGATACCCCCCAGGTTACTAGACATCAAAACCTACCGGTCCCCCCAGCAATCCGCTTACCCTCCACCCCCCCCCCCAATATCTCCAGCCCCCGACTCCCCCAGGACCTCCTTTCCATCCTCAAATCCCCCTCTTTCCCAATCCTCAAACCCAAATCAGCTGCCTCTGGCGATTCTGCAACAACTTCTGAGCATGTGCTCAAGTGTTTTTACAGCAATTGCCTGAGTGTGCTGAATAAGATCCCGGAGCTTCGGCAGTTTGCAGTGGATAAGGAGCCTCAGATCATAGCCCTCACAGAAACCTGGCTCACCCTGATATACTTGATGCCGAAATATCCATTCCGAGATACTTCACAGTAAGGCGGGACTCCAGTAGAGGTCGTACCGGTGGGGTCATCATATACTACGATAATTCGATCCATCCTCCCACTTTACTGACAACCCCCACCTTTTCATGTATTGATTGTTTGTGGGCCGTGTTTAACCTCTCTAGGACATACACCCTATTGCTTGGTGTTGTCTACCGTCCTCCCGCATGCAATTCAGCCGATAGCATAGGTCTCATAGACTTATAAGGCTCCCTGAAAAGCTACACAGACTTCACCCATCTGTTAGTCACTGGTGACTTCAACTCTCCCAGTACTAACTGGCAAAGAGCTGATGCCCCGGATATCACTTTTGGTAAACCGCTCCTTGATCTCGTACCGAAAAACTCATGGGTGCATAACGTAAGAGATCCGACTAGATATCGCACAGGCCACGCCCCGTCCCTACTAGACCTGGTCATCACCAATGATCGGTTCCTAATAGATGTGGTGCATTACTTGCCGCCCATCGGCAAAAGTGATCACATTCTCATTGGATTCGATTATATCGCGAAATGGCCTCCTCTTCCCTCAGAAACCAAAATTCTGAGATCCTTCAAAGGGACCAATTTTGACCAAGTCCGTGCATTTTTTCGCTCCCAGCTAAATTCAACTAACCCAGGTAACTCTGCTGTTGAAATGGCAAAGAGTCTCATAGAGTTAATCTCCTTAGCTGATAGTCGTTTTCCCCTCAGAATTCGTCGTCCACAGAACGGTAAGCGACCCCTCCCCCGCCCTATTATGGACATTCTCGACGAACGCGCACGCCTCTTATGTAGATATAAAGCCACGGGCCTTGCCCTTGACTCAGACGACTTCAGGATCACACGGATTATATGCAAAGACAAGATTTGGTCCTATCAGAATGCAGTCTATCGATCTGTACTCGATCAAGTACGGACCAATAAGGCGTTTTTCTTTCAGTACATGCGCCGTCTTAGGGTTACAGCTCCGATGCCATTAGCTCTCAGAGATAGTGCCGGATCTCCAATCACTTCCCCCAGCCAAGTAGCCGAGGCCTTCGGCTCCTACTTTCGTAGTTTTTAGCTCCGTACCCATATCATCCCACCCTACCATGCACCCGTTATCTCTGACCACTACCCTTAACCGCGTCACTATTCCCATTGGTGCAGTCGCTCAAGGTTTCCGACGGCTCAACCAATATTGCTCTATGGGTCCTGGCCTAATCCACCCCCGTATTCTCAAGGAAGCCGCGGACACATTAGCTGCCCCTTATGCCTCGCTTTTTCAGCAATGTGTTGACGATAGAGTTTTTTCCAGTAGCTGGAAAAAAGCAGTGATCGCACCCATCTATAAGAAGGGTAGTAGACACCTTGCTTCTAGTTACAGACCCATAAGCCTCACTAGCATCCCTAGCAAAATTTTTGAGGGAATTCTTAAGAGTGAGATTCTTTCCCATCTTCATAGAAATAAGATCCTCTCCCCGTCCCAACATGGGTTTCTTCCTGGCAGATCATCCTTCACCAATATGCTCACCGTCGTGGATAGTCTAACGAAAGCCTATGATGATGACCAGCTCTCACACGCTGTATTCATCGATTTTGCTAAGGCCTTCCATAAGTTCCCCCATGCCACTCTTCTTTATAACCTGCAGACATGCGGGATCACGGGCTCCATGTTGGCCATCCTACGTAGCTTCCTTACCACCGCACCTTTGTGGTTAAAGTCGGGAATGTTTTGTCTCAACCCTCCCCAGTAACAACTGGAGTCCCCCAAGGGTCGGTCTTAGGTCCTCTTCTTTTCCTGATTTATATAAACGATCTACCGACAGCCCTTCCTGCGAACATTGCCACGTACACAGATGACGTAACCCTCTGGAGTTCGAGCGTTGAAGACCTTCAAATTGCAGTTTATGAAACAAAATGCTGGTCCGAGGATTGGAACCCCCCAGGTAATGATGACAAATGCGTGAGCATGTCTTTCGGCAGAGAGACTGGTCACACTTTTTCCATTAATGAAGCAGCCACTCTGCCAAGGGTTGACCGACACGTGCTCGGTTTCTGGTTAGATTGTAACTTACCCCTCTCTCATCGTCACCAACTTGCGAGCTAGTCTGCCTTTTGAGTCCTAAACATGATTCGAAGGTCCTTCCCGAGCAAATCTGAGGATGGTTTCCCCATAATTTTCGGCACGTGTATCCGACCTCTGCTGGAGTACGGTAGTCAGATAGTGCACTCTGGTCTTCTCCGAGACCGTGAGATCCTAGAAAGAGTTCAGAGGGCCTCCACCAAGTCAGTAATGGGTCTATTCTATCTACCTTATCCCGTCCGCCTCTCACTCCTCAACCTCTATCCCCTTGAAGTAAGACGCGAAAAAGGTGATCTGTTTTTGATGTTCCACCTTTTTGAAACAGGTCAAAGCGATTGCATCTTCTCCGTCTGTCCAGCCTCTTCTCTTCGTGGTCAGAGCAGACCGAGGCGACGCACTTCACTAAGGATTAACTTTTTTAGCTATAGGGTTATTACTCTGTGGAATGCACTTCCGGAAGATGTTGTTCTCTCACAGAACAAAACTATCTTCAAGAAAAAACTAGACCTCTACCTGGGTCTCTCCCAATAATTTCTTGTCAAAAAACAAAACAGATGTCTTTTATTGCATATATGTTCATGAATGCCGCACCCCCACTCAGCTTAAGGCACTGTCCACAGTGAGACACTGCATGATGTTATGTGTATCCTGTTTTCGCTGCCACCCCCGCCCCCCCCCCCCCCCGCTTCCTTTTACTTTCGTTTCTGCTCGGTGAATCCGACAGAAGGTCAAAGATTTCCTCAAGAACCGGTACAAATTGGTCTCAAAGCCTCGAACCCGTGTAGTAATTCAAGACTTCAAGTCTAAGAAATCCTCAATCCATTGAAGCATGGGCCCTGAGGTGCCGATGGACCGTAGTTTCAGCAACAGCCCATTTTGAGGAACTTTATCAAATGCCTTACTAGAGCCCACATAGATGACGTCCGTGACATATCCCTTGGCCTTGGAGTTCGAACACCTTTCACTGGCAGTCAACAGGTTTGATAGACATGATCTGTTTCTCCGAAAACCGTGCTGCTCTGCGGAAAGCAGTTGACAGCTCTCCAGATGCTCACGTATGTTAGCCGCCACCAGCCTTTCCGTTACCTTTCCAGCTATGGAAGTGAGGCTAACTGGGCGGTAGTTGGCTGAAGTGGATTTTGTCCCCCCCCCTTAAACAGCGGAGCAACGACTGCTTTTTTCCACTCCTGAGGTAGACTGCCAGTGGCCAACGATAAGTTGAACAACCGCGTCAGTGTTGTAGTTAGTTGGTCCGCCGACTCCTTCATAATCAACTGACCCATGTCGTCCGGTCCCGGTGACTTATGGGTTTTGATGGATTTGAGCATGTTGTTCAATTCCGGCTCCCCAAAATCCCGCGTAATGAACAGCGGCGAGCCAACCACCACTGGGATTGGCGCACCTTCTTCCACAGAATAAACTGACAGATAATGCTTAGCTAATGATTCTGCCTTTCCGTCATCTGTTGCAACCATTTCGTTTTTGTTCATTAGAGCCGGGATACCTACGTTCGCTCTGGTAACGGGCTTTAAGTATGCAAACAGGTCCTTGGGTGCTCGCACTGCATCAGCCGCAAGGGTCTCCTCTAACGCCATCCGCTTTATCTGTTTTTGTTCGGTGCATTGGTCACTAATCCTGCCATAGAGATCGAAACCCTCACCTGCAGATCGAAAACCCTGCCAGGCTCGATTTCGTCGTTCAAGCAGGCTTCTGAGACCCAGATCAAACCATGGAGGTCCCTTCACCCGGGGTCTACGTCGGTTGAGGGGGCAGTAGGTATTCATAAGGTACAAGATGCCGTCACGGATAAACGCCAAAGCTTTATTCATATAGCTGTGGATATCTGAATCCGTGGGAATCCAGTTGACTTCTAACACCGCTCTTCGGACATCCTCGAACGGGGTGCCCAAGAATTACGTCTAATGTGTGGTCGTGGAGATGGACAAGAACCAGTGCGCCAGTGAATTTCTAGCACCATGTGGTCAATGCTTCCACCTGGAGACAGATGTTCAACCTTATCGACGTCCGGGCTCCTGGGAGAAATCACCAGATCTAGGATGGAGCAGTGACTTGATTGCCTCCGGTTTGATTCCTTAACATGTTGGCGTAGTGCCAGTTCCTGGACCATTGTCAGTAGTTCCTGAGAGAAGGGATCTGCCCCGGCCGCTATCCTGCCTGGTGTCCAATCAATATGAGGAGTATTTAAGTCGCCCAGGATGAGGCAGCGGACGCCGCAAGCCCACCTCCTCAATAAATTCATCCTATCTAGAACAGTGGCCGCAGGTGTCCGACAGATGACTCCAACTGTCCTAAAGCCTCCGGTGGTAAGTTTGACGCGATACCAGATAGCTTCACTGAATCCTTGCGGATCTACGAAAGCCTCCAACTGCCCTGCTGGAATGTCTGATCTGACGAATAATGCTACGCCTCCATCTGCTCTCATAATAATAATAATAATAATAATAGTTTATTTCGGATAAACCCGAAGCTTGCTGAATTGCAAGATCAAACAGTACAGTTGAAAGCTGATTGAAAGTTACCGTAGGACTGTACAATTATGCGAACGCGACTGAATTTAAGAGAAGGCATTCAAGTCAATTGTTGCGATACCGCCCGGTGAATTTGAACTCAAGGTCAAGTGGTCGACCCGGCTGGAGGCAGGTGTAGTTATTCTGCCATAGTGTGGGATGGGTGGAGAATGATAAAAAATCACACAAATCCTACAGAAGGAAGACTGTCCTGTCGGAGAACTAAACTAGATTAACGGATACGTGGATATCGTGAAGAAGAAACATTCCTGAAGGAGACGTATTCAAGCAATAGAGCTTTGAAATGTATGAGAGGAGTTGCGATGAAAAATTAGACGATAAAAACTTGTGGCATAATACATGAAGACCAAGAAAATCGGTCGAGGATAGCAATTTTGGGGTACGGTGACCGTATATCGGTTGAGCCAGTTCCCTAATGGCAAACCGGTTCCGGACCGGATCCGGTAACTTGCCGGTAGGTTGCCGGTAGCTTGCCGGCATTGTTACCGGTAGGGTGCCGGTACCGGAAGGGCACACTAGAATCAAACCGAAATCGGTGTACGATTTCAATCCACTTTTAAATTTAAACTCGATTTTCGAAATCGCCCAAGCCCCTCCAACGATCATGCCAATCTAGCTTTTCCGACATTTACGCAAGTAGTCAACTGATCGATCAAGTTACCTGCGTGAACAGTCTTATCCCCACATACTTTGCACACACAATTTTATGATTGCCTGCTACTGCATTCCGAAAGCTCGTCCACGCTCCACTCCCCCACAGCGATGCTTACTTGAGGACGGCATGATCTAACGTCTTACAACTGGCAGTGCAACCCAAATGAGACTCATTCCAGAATGCTGAACCTTAGACATTTCAAAACGAACAAATTGTACGAAGTAAAAATTTTATATATTAGTTATATTTACAATCTAAATCTAAGGAACAAACTTCTTCCCATCAAACTGTTTCGCGCCGAGGTCTGCAAAGGATACCAAAAGTGTGAATCAGAAATAAGATGAGTTGTGGAACGGAAAAAAATATAAGTATAGATATGAATAATCAGATACATACAAATATAATACTGCAGTTATATATATGCTACCAACTCCAAAACGGTAATTAGTTAAGTAAAGTGAAGCGTGAAATTCGTTATCGTCGTTTGTGCAGATAAAAAAAATTTACCATGGGACTACAAATGTGTGATCAGTGAATGTACCTGGCAGTTGTGCGTCCTAAGCCGCGATCTCTTGCTTCGGTAAACCATCGTTTCATGGTACGCTCGATCTCGAGCGTAGAAGACTCCCGGAAACGATTGGTGGATTTTAAGGCATCTGTACATAAACAGTAATTACATTACATTGGACTGACCAATGACGGCTTAAGGAAACTTGTAGCTTCCCACTGCAATTTTACTAGCTGTTCCGGTCCAATTGCCCGCGAGTGCCAAATTCTCCCCGATCAAAGCTGAAAGCATTCGGCGTATACTTGATCCAAGATCGGTGCACAGATGACGCTTGAGTGCGTTGACCTTATAGTATGATGTGGAATTATTCTATCACTTACAGTGCCCGTGAAGCTATTCAGTACTGAAAGATCTTCTTCCAGTTTCGGAATATCTGTGATATTGTTTGCCTGTAAAGGCTCGTAGGCCGTCGTATTTGTCGCATCCAGGCGACAAATTACGCCGTCAATTTTGGCGATCATCAACGCTATATCGTTGCGAATGCCACTTAGGTTTGATAGCATCCGTTCGAAGTAGTCTGGTAATCGTAGTAGCTGATAATGAGAAACTTACCTTGCCACTTGCTGGCGTAAGCGGGCATATGCTGTGGAGATAAGGGCGTTGTTACAAGTTGTGTTGTGCTAATTGCAGTATAGGAGTTTTAGTAACTTTTACGCAACATACCTGGGACCGGCCATATTTGACAATATGGCATCTTCCGTGGGTCTCCTCTGAGACTTCAGTGTTGGTGGACTATAACTAATATGGAACGAGAACTTCGCACTGGACTTACCTAGGTAATGAATGGCCAAGAGCCATGATATCACCGGGGGAGTAGGGGAATTGTATAAAAGACTCTCTTTGAATCCTCTGCGATGGAGATATCTCGACAGAACTGTCATCCGATGACAATGGTACCGGGATTCTAAAAGGAATGTGATAACGCATAACAATGTACCTGCGACGAACGGTGTACCGCTGTGAAAATGGTTTCATTGGCAACGTATCCTCCGTTGACGCCGATATACCGGATTCGGCAAGAAAATTCCTTTCGAATTTAATTGCATCTCTGAGATTATCTGAGAAGAATGCATATAACTAGGAGTGTTACCTGAGTGATAAATCTCATGAAAATCGTAAGCTGGAACCTTTTCCGGCAAACACCCACCGTCCAACAAGAGGCGTTGGTAGGCCTGAAAGGTTGATGCCTTCGGCCAGCGCACACGGTTCCCATCAGTCAGCCAACTGCTGTGAACAATGGCTACCGAGTCATCAAGCGGCTAAATGCGTCACGCGGCCCAAACAACCACAAATCAATCAACCTCTTCATCACACCCAAGCAAACAAGGTGCATGTAATCCAATGGAAAATGTTTAACCATGTCAATAGGGAGGGAAAGAAAAGGACTCACACCAACATGATGTTTGTGGTGTCGACGTGATTGAAAAGCCTCGTTGTCACGTAACTTGCATTTGACATGGGGAAATGCCATCCTTTTGTCGCAGCGAAATCCACGCTGGATGCATTTATCACAGCTAAAGTAGCCAGTAGGACTTTTCACTTGTCTAATAAAGGCCCGTGCCGGAGTGTCACAGGTTATAGATGACAGGTGGCACTTCACAGACCTCTCACCAAGCTTGAGGCCTTCTGTCAACAAATGGCTCACCTCTCTGACAGTTGCACCCACATAAGATGATACCTCTGATGGTTTCCCACGACCGCAGTAAAAACCGGCGGTAAGTACGGGCAAGCAATGAGGCTTGACCACCCTGGCAAGGACGGGCCACAGCTGCAGGTCTGACGAACGAAACACAGAAGTGCCGTCACAGTTTAACTGGAGGAAGACTTCGTCCGGTACAGCGGTGATGTTACTCAACTGCATCTGCAAGCCTTCGGTTAAACCTATGTGTACGTATTCGCCGTTTTCCAATGTCGTGGTTTGGCATTCCCGTGGCATGCGCAACAATGTCCTTGGGTCCCGAAGTATGTTTGGTATATGTTTGCCTATAGCCTCCAGCATATCCTTTTGTTGCACCAGCTTCAGTAGATATCGAATGAAAGCCTTCGATAGTGAGTTAAGCAGCGAACCGCTCTCCTCTTCAGACTGATATGCACGTCGTAGGCTGGCCAAAGAAGTAACTAGTACGAAAATCAGTATAGAAACAGGGTTTACCTGACACAGTCGGCCTTTCTTCGGGTGTAATTCTGGGTTCACAAACTGTCTGAGCCGCCGAAACTGTTTCATTTGGTGTAACATGATCCAACGGAGTAATTTACCCATCAGTGTTGGTTGCGATGTGAGAGCACACGGCAGACCGCGTTCACCTCTTGCAATAGCACATCCCTCTTCCACACGGTACACGTCTTTGGAACCCACAGCGCTGCATTCACCTGCAACTGCTGAAGGTGTTGAGTCTGAACAGTAAGTAAAATTGCCACTGAATAACCTCACTTGGCAAAACCCACTTAGGGCAACCATGCCGATGTTCCCATAGGGTGGCTTCATCACAAAGAGCACACATCAGTGAGCTAAGTTCTTTCTTTTTCAGATAATATCTCTTTTGTTTCGTCATATCGGCCATTGTCCGTCAATAATACGTAACAAGGTCCTAAAATGCACTTATTTGTTAACCAAAATAGTAATAAAACGGCAGCATAGCATAACTGAAAAACATACTGCAGATGTCACACGATATCAGAGCATTCAATACGAACACCACGAAGCTTCATGGACTTTACAAAACTACTTGGGTATCATCAGAGTTACGTGAAAAATACTTCATGGAGAAAATACACCTCATCAAATTATAAGTACAATTATAGCACAATATTGCAGTTTTTACTATTCAGCTCATCATTTACTAATTGGTAAATGATAACCTGATACGTCACTAACACTTCACAGCCAGCACGGATCATCAGCACCCAAAGGAAAAGGAGCACACCGCTCACCTTAGCGAACAAAGCAAGACCAAAATGGCTGCCGCCGGGAAAATACCAGTCAGTTAAAACAATTGGCACTGCATTTGTAACGCAATCAACGGAAACAAATAACCATGAAAATGGGACATTGGTAATCTATACAGCGAATAAGAACGAACTACGTCATTCTTTTCTTGAAATTTCAGTTATTTCTCTGCCCATCGGTTACCGGCACGTTACCGGAATTCGGCGGTGGGCAATGTGCCACTAGTGTTGTAAAACGAAACGGACAACACATTGGACTGTGGGTGTCAAATTGATGGTGAAAGAAGTGATCGGATAGAGCATATGGACTTTGACTGAAGTGTTTTGCTTTCAGAAAAAAGAAATGTAATGCATCAGCAAGAAGCTGGTAACTGGCGAAAACAAAATCGACGTGTGGAGCATAGCTACGATAGTGGCAGAAACGTGGCTTGCAAGAGGGATGACCGGTTGAATGACAGGTAAGTATTACATACTGATAATTCTCAGCAGAGAATTCACGTGGTGAAAAAAAATTTGTATCAAGTATCGGAAGTGTCTGAGACGATCTATCGGAATGGAGCATGGGAAAGGAAATACACAGAATAGGCTTGCAAAGTTCGGCAGCCGGATATGGGCGGAGTGTGTGTGATAAACCAAATGGACTACACATCTGGACCGTGGTTGCCAAAGTGATGATGAAAGAAGTAACCGGATAAAACATATGGACTTTGAGTGGATTGTTTTGCTCACAGAAAAAAGGAATGTAATGCATCAGCATGAACTAGGAATTATAGAAAAAATCGTTGCGTGGTGCTCAACTACAACAATAGGATGAACAAAGCTGGCAAAAATGATTAAGTGATGGGCAGAAGACTATCAGTTTGTTTGATACAAAAGATGGACCACTTTGTGGCGACAGCACAGAACTCTGCGGCACAAGAGCTTATCAGATTTGCATATGTGGGACACGATACCTTGCAAGATGAGGACATTGCAATGCAACAGCCCAAAGTGGGCAAACAGCGGAGCTGGCAGAGAAAGCAAGCAAACACAGAGTCGTCGATTATTGGGAATCTCAAGAGATAAATTTCGCAGTGTCATATACTGTCTGGAGATTGTGGTACGGAAGTTAGTGACAGCAATAAATGCGTTATTTCTCGAGTATGTCGGTAAAAGTAGCAAAAAGGGGTGGGCTTTATCTTAGAGAGTAATTAAGTTTGCAAATATGACTGGTGAATAGTTCGCATGAAACTGCGGGAAGTGGACCGGGAATAATGAGCCAGAGGTGTTGATGGGTTTTTAAATATGCGATAAGTGTGCACCGAAGAAAGCAACTTTCGCCGGACGAAAAAAGCGTTAGGTTATGCAGGCAAATTTGAAGCGGGCACGATGGAGAGTCAGTGTTAGCTGGGGGAGGCAGCAACATTTTGAGTATATGAACGGTATTCCTTTTGTTCTGTTTTTTTTTCAATCCGCAGCCGGTGCTGGTGGGTGGGGCTGACCGTGCGCTGGACACCCAACCTGAAAACCATTTTTTAGGCAGGAGGTGCGATCCATCTAGTTGCGTCCGCACATCGTTGCAGACGTCCTGCACGCCTAATGTGCACCGGCCGAAGCTGGGGATCTGTCCGTCTCGCGCACCGGCGGGATTTGCACAGGTGATTTTGGTCGAGGTCATACAGACGTTGAGACGGAGTGGTCTAGGAGATTGCGGGGGATCCATATTTAAAGCCGGACGTTTGGGCCAGATATTTCGCTGGTGTTATCTCCGGATCATTCCAAGATATCAAAAGGGAGAAGCGCGCCGGTTGGTGTCTGGAAGCATAAGAGTAGAGAGACGCAGTCTGGGATGCTCCCGGCTGAGGATCAACGGTCAATGGTGAAAAGAGAAATCTAGTAATGTAGACACAGACTACTTTGGGAAGAATGAGGACTGTGAGCCATTGGGAGTGATTGAAAATATAAAAATAATGGCCAAAACTAGGAATAAGAATGATGATTTAGAAGGTAAGTGGTAGTCACTGGAACTGGATTAAGTGTTGGGAAGCTAGGGCAAAATAAAGGAGGGGAATAAGGCCAGTTCGGACCGAGTAAAACGAATTAAGTATGATGGAGATAATAGATAGGAGACGTTGGAGCGCGTGAATTGGAGAGAATTTAACAAGAGCAGTGTCAGTGATGTAAGTCATTCTAAGGGGAACTGATATGCTGGCGATGGAAAAGGCATATGGGGTAGGTTATGTCGACGTTGCAAAGGATGTTAACTGGGTCGTGCTTTCTTCCCCTATTCAAAAATCTAGGTTACCCCCATAAGCTTGTTTTAACGTGGTGCACATATGGGTTAATTGTAGTACTTTGGCGACATCTAAGTATTTTGTAAGGACAATTTTGAAACGGTCTAGTGTCTGGCAGGCCCGAATGTCTTCGGGCAGTCTGTTCCAAATGCGGGAATAAACGGTGATGAAGAACCTTTCTCTTAGTTTTGTCCTGGAGTTTGGGACTTTAGTAGTATGGTTTCGGTTGCGAAGAGGGTAGGGTGCGTCTTGAGCAAAACATAGATCAGTGATGGACGTATGCGCTCTAGAATGTAGGAGGTTGAATAGAACATAAAGATTGAGTTTCATACGTCGTAGCCATAGGGGTTCAAGCCTTAGTAGCTCACATCTCTCTTTATAATTCAAGGAGGATGATGAGCCGAGTAAGTGCTTGGTGAAGGATCTCTGTACTCTTTTGATTGCAAGTCTGTCAGATTTGCGCATGTGCGTCTATACCAGAGGGCAGTGCTCGAGCTGTGGTCTGGCGTGGGATTTAAAGATCAGAAGCTGGCTGTTGCGCATTTTAAAAGTTCTGCAGATGAGGGCTATCGTTCTCTTAGTCTCAGCCACCTGGTAGGTGGCTTGTTCTTGAAAGGTGAACGTGCAAGAATATTGTAGAACGAGATCTCGTACTAGCGGAGTAGTAGGAATGAAGGAGCCGCTTAAGGCGAGGGACTCAGGAGGAATTTGACTTTTATATGTGAGAATGACACTCTTAGCAGCGGAGAAACTCATTTTCCAACTGTTGCACCACATGTCAAGAGCGTTCAGGTCGTCAGGTATTTTGTGAGGGTATAGGTCGAGGTATGAGGTTCAAATGAATATGCAATCTTGATATCATCGGAGAATAGAAACGCGGTGCCATGGCGTATTACTATGAATACCCCGGTAATATAGAGAAGAAATAAAAGTGGGCCTAACACACTGCCCCGTATAACACCACTTGTGACTTGCCGGGGTGACGAGAGGTAACCCTCAATGTTTACTGCTTGCGATCTCATGCTAAGATAGGATGACAACCAAGAAAAGAGTGGGTCTGTTATGCCATAGGATTTAACGTTGGTTAGCAGCTGGGCGTGAGGCACGCGGTCAAATGCTTTCGTCATATCAGGGAAGATAACGATAAATGCCATTCCAGAGTCAGCTGACGTTGTGATCAGATTAAGGAAATCAAGTTGGCAGGTCAGACACGACCTAGACTTTAAGAAGGCATGTTGGTTTTTATTTATTAACTTACCGGTGAGAATAAAATTGGCAATCTCATCTTTAACTAATCGTTCCATTATCCTAGATATAATGGGAATGTGGTTTATGGGGCGGTAATCAGCAGGGTCATGTAAAGCACCCTTCTTTTGGAGGGGAATGATAACGGAAGTTTTCCACTGGGATGGGAAAATGCTTTGTGACATGGAGAGATTGAATAAGTTCATCAAAAGCATCACAATGTCCGGGCCGCCAAGACGAAACAGAGCTGGTGGGATAACATCGGGTCCAGGGCGAGCCAGAGGCCGGGTGGAATTTACCAGCTTTCTGACTTCGTTGGCTGAGAATACTGCGGTTGACAAGGTGTCAGAAGTCAAGGAGGTGAGATCCTGGGTTGGACTATTGTAGTCTGTTATGAAGGTAGAAGCGAAGAAATTATTGAATGTCTCAGCGATTAACTGAGGCGAGCTAATATAAATGTTCTCTGATAGGAGCAAATACGGTATTTTGGATGTACAGCGGGGGTTTCGAGTTTTAATAAGGCCAGAGAGGTGGGCTATATTATTCGGCTAGTTGAGAGCGTACAGTTCTTGCTTCTCCAGCTTGTTCTCATTTTCGCTTAGTAGCTGGCGTGAGAGGTGGCTAAGGCAGATGAAGATAGAAAGGTCGTTGGTCCTTCCGTAGGCAAGCTGCAAGTTTTTGAACTTACGTTGCAACTTTTGATGTCGATCGGTCTTTCTCCCACTGAATTCAGTTATCTCGGGAGATATGATGTTAAGAGAACAGAATAGATTAGAGCACATCACATCAGACGCCATCTGAGGATCAGGTGTTAGAAAGAATTCATCCCAGGTCTGATTACGCAGGATGGTGGGTAAAGTATCCCAATTTGCACTTCGGAAAGATTTTCGATTTTGAGGACTTTCCTGATGATGCGGCTGAACGGGAAATTCACATGTTATGACCCTATGATAACAACCAGGAAGGTGGCTAAGAACATTTGCCTTTATATTTCGGAGGCCTAAATTAAAGATAAGGTCAAGAATATTGTTCCCTCTGGTTGGTGATTTTACGTGTTGTATCCATCCGCCAGCACGGATACATGAGGTAAAATTGCATAACTTCGGAGAGGAATTCAGGGTTGTCCAACAAAAGCCAGGGAGGTTGAAGTCCCCCGCTATGATTTTAGCAGCATGCGGGATTTCAGCTACGTGACAGAAAGCATCCGTGATTGCATTTACGTTGCCCATGTTGCAGCCCGGCGGACAGTAAACAACCAATGACGAGCTGCCTCTGAAGCAGGGGTATAGAGATCCAAACAGAGTCTTGGACCTTATCAAGGACAGGAAGTTGGATTGTGTCCCAAGACTGCTCTTACTATAAGCAAGACATCCGCCACCACGTCTCTCTGATCTGTTCGTAGCAAATATATTATAACCGGGTATGAAAATGTGTCGGAGGGGAGTTTTATCAGTAAGCTGTGTTTCCGCTACGAGGATTACATCCGGGTGCGATTGCAGTGCGAAGGAGCGGACGGATATGAGTTTACTCACAAGGGAGCGAGCATTGAAAAGTGCAATCGTGAAACTATCATTATCGTGGCTATGACGTACATGGAATGTATGACCCCTTAAGGTGGCTGCCAGGTTTGGAGAAATTGCAAACACTGGCGGACTGTGGGATGGTGTGGGGAGAGATATGGTATGGGAGGAGGCGGGACGTTCAGAGGAAACGGAAAAACCGGCAAATTTAGATGGGATGGCATTAAGTCCAAAAGCTCGCGACTATTTGGAATTGAAGGGCAGGATGCATGTGGTTGGGTAGCCCGTAAGTAATCAACCGGAACCGCATTTGGATAAGGTACTGGCATAACGGTCCGAACAGTCTTGCCGAGACTTCCTTTTTCGTCGTTGGAAGAAGTGTTTTTATGGTTCACTCTACCTGGAGGCAAAAGACTAATTGGGTTCGGAGAGCGAGGTCCGGGTCCGCGAGTTGAGATGGCTGATTTTGCCGATAAAGCTACTCTATTTATTTTCGAATTCGTTACGGGTACCGGTGCAAATACATCTAGTCTCGCTCCTTTCTGTGGTATGCAAGAAATGGCTAGTTCTGACGTCAACAGTTGAGGGATTACTGATTTTACTTCAGGTATTGGGCTGTTTTCCCGATCCGGTTTTGGATTTCGGACTCCTGCAAGGGTCGGCGTTCGTTTTTTCGAACTATATTCTGTGGCTGTAGTTTGTAGGTTCGACCAGACACTTCGTGAGCTAGTTAAAGGAATCATGTCAATCGGGGTTTTGTATGGTAATTTGTTACTAGTCTTGGAGTCAGGGGGACTTTTATCAGTTTTGCGGACGTCAGAAGGCACATTAATTTTGACCGTTTCTTTGAGACTGTTCCGCAAGTTTTGACGTTTGCGACGCGGCCCCGATGGAGTGGAGACTGATGAACTATCTAGGTCGACAACTATTTTGCGACTAATCACAGAAGAGATTTTCGCATGATGGCCGAAGCTTGGTAAATCGACCACCTGAGAGGGACTACTGGCTAAATTTTTACCAGGGTCATGGTTCTTCGCGTGGCTTTTGTGAACCTCTATTTGTAGGGTTTTTCTGGGAAGTATTTTTGCCCGCTTGAAACCTGTATTTGCAACGACAAAAGACTGTCAGCTAATAAATTCCTTGGCAGCAACTTCAATATTAAACTGGAACAGGAGTGGGCATGTATTTTGCGGTGAAGTTTTGCGGAGTCTGATACAGTAACAAGGTTGCGAATCTAGGTTGCAAGCCTTTAAGATTAAGTTCTTGGCAGTTGAGAGAGGTAACTTATCCGGAATGTTGAATACTACTGCATTGTTGGCTTTCTTGATGCGTCTAAATATTTCAGAGGCAACGGTATCAATGAACTTCGTGGCTGAGATTAGGTTTTGCCTGAGTGTGGTGTAGAGATGGGTCAAGCAGGAACGCTAATGGACCTAATTGACCGATGGTTTGATCATAAGCGTCGAGCCGAGAGGAAAAACTGTTCATGGTTTTTCTTATTTCGGCAGTTGCTTTGGTAGTATCTCCAAGTATATCAACGAGGGATACTGAACAACTTTTGAGCGTGCTTTGGAGGTTAAGGGTCTTACAACGGCGAGTGCCAGCTGTGATTTTGGGCCGGTGGGCAGCAATGGAAGGCATAGCTAAGCTGTTGGAGTGATTAGTAGTTATTTTGACGCAATATCGCGGGGAGAAAAGTAGTGACGGCTGACACAACGGGCGAGTTATCGGACTATGGCAAATTGCGGGGTATCAAAAAGGTGAGAAAAAAGTGGCTAATTACCTTTGAGAGGCGGGATAAAAAAAGAGAATACTTAGGGAGGGTTTTGAACGATAGACTAAGCTACTTGGAAACCACGAATCCCTATAAAGTTCTATTGTACTGATTCGCGATAATAACTGACGCCAACAGGCTGGTGTGCCGCAGTTATTGCTACTATCGGATCAGTAAATCAGTTTGAGTAGCAATAAGTAATGATAACAGCTAAATCATTCACCTAACCACTAAAAAACAAAAAAACCTCAGACAACCTGATTTTGCCTCGTAGAGTTCCTATTGACCCGGAATAGGGCATGACCAGGAGGGACACCTAACAGCCTAGAACATTTTTACTCAGCCACTTCTCCGTTAGTGCTATCATAGTAGGTGAGCTGGACTGCATCAAGTGTTCCAGGTCACACCTCTTGCTCAGCAGACTATGGACGTCAGACAACAGGATGATGGCGCTGTCTCGGCCTGCTACCACCTCCGTTTGTTCAGGGAGTCCTAGTTTGTGGGGACTGACAGGGACACTAGCGTCAGCGGCCTCCACCGGAAGTGAGGGCGCCGTTTCTGCGCCCGAAAATCCCGAGTAATGGAATCAGTTTCTCCTTGTTCCATTCGTTCACGTCGTTCAATCAATGCATTTCTATGTTTCTCACGATCCGCAGGGTCTAGATCTCGGTGCAACCGCACTTGTTCGCCTTTTAGCCAGTAGGATCTTCTTAACGCAGAAGTCGCAGCTTCCTCAGAGTCCAGCACTACTTTCAGTGGACGGGAGCGTTCAGCATCACTGGTTTTGCCAATTCGGAGGGCTGATTTCACCAGCAACTTCTCCACAGTCTCCTCCTTCCCGGGGACAAGGAGTTCTTTTAGTATACTCTGGAGGCTCGCGATATCTTCGCCCAGACGTGCATAGGCCGTGGTCTCCTTTGTCTCAGGCAGGTTCAGCATTGGGAAACACTGTTTCCTCGACGGTGGCGACCTGCGAGAACGGTCAGCCGTTGTTATCCAGGCTTGTCTACCTTCATCCACGGTGATGCTCCTTGGCCGGGTATTGTACCTATGATACCATACTGTGCTTGGGTGGCCACTTCAGTGCCAACGGGGTCCACGTTGTGGCGGGCATGCTTAGGCAGCTTCTGGCGCTGGCGGCGTCTTGTTCCAGTTGGCTCAGTGACAGATGTTGATGCCAGCTCTGCATACGTAGCACAGTCAGGAATAGATACCTAGGCGGGATTTTCTCATTCTAACGGCGAAGATGACGGTGAGAGTGATGATATTGGCAAAGAAAAAGACCATAATAATGCCGCTGGTTCTGCTGCTATTGCCGGTAATGATCTGGTTGATGGTGATGATGATGATAATGGTGACAAAAACAATGACGCTGCCGTATCTGTGACAAGAAGAGCCTTTTCCGCCGACTGCTTTGCCGGCCACACAGGTGTTTATGGCTTGGTGCACTTGAAGCACAGCACCTTGAGCAACTTCGCATGGCATTTGTCCAGGGCTTCGTAAAGATCACCGCTTAGTTCGGAACACTCAAGATGGACCCAACCACCATAACAATCACACGGAATATATCTGTCGCGTGAGCAAACAACTTTTGAACAAGCTAAGCACCTGGATGCAACAATTTTGACTCTTTTTGGAGGCGCTGCGGGCGAATTAGAGTCCACAGAATGACACAGCCACAGAAAATACAACTCCAAGGATCACGCCAAAAGACTTGTCGGTGTAGCGCAGTCGTTCAAACGTTAAAAATGGATCACACATCTGGAGTAGGTCTCCCGTAATACGGCGTGTCCCAAGAGGGTAGAGATTAAACGATGTTTAGTGAACCAGGTGGGGGGTGAAATGTTAGCTGTGCACCATTTTGGTCGCCTTCCTTTAAATCCGCCCCAAGATTTTCGGATCTCTGACGGGGCTAGTGTGTATCGTCTGGCTGCTGTATTCTGAAGGAGATTGGATATAGGTTCCGAATAGAAGATAGAAGTCGTCCTTGGAGATCATGGGAAAAGTTCGTCTAATAATGTTTATGAGCCGAAAGGCTGTTTTAAAGTCTTGAATTACAACACGGGTTCGAGGCTTGCAGCCCAGTTATTCCGGTTCTCGAGGAAATCTTTGGTCATCTGTTGGATTCACCGAGCTGAAAAGAGAACAAAAAAGCAGGGGAATGGCGGGACAGAGGCAGCAGCTAAAACAAAATATACGCAGCATCACGCAGTGTCTCACTATGGACAGTGCCTTAAGCGGAATGGGAATGCTACACTCATGAACACAGCGAAAAGGAAATGCAATAAAAGAAATCAATTTCCCATTTTTGGAAAAGGAATTGCTGTGGGAGAGCCAGGTAGGTGTCTAACTTTTTCTTGAAGATAGTTTTGTTCTGCCAGGGAACAGTATCTTCCGGAGGTATAGCTAAAAAGGTAATTCGTGGAGAAGTGCGTAATTTTGGCTTAAAACCCTTCTGATGTGACCACGGAGAGAAGAGGCTGGACAGACGGAGAAGAAGCAATCGCTCTGACCCCATTAGAAAAGATAGAACACCAAAAGCAGGTCACCACTTATGTTTCATCCTGCTGACCCTCATGATGTGCATCCACTGTTTTTATATCTGCACTCCACAATTACCATAGCAAATCCCTAAAAATCATTCATGCCACCTGTATCGCCCTTTACTTTTTCCAATGTTAGCTACCTGTTCTACGACGGGTTTTGTGCCTTGTCCGCTGACCATCTACTGCAGTGTAGCGAGGCTTCATTACTATCTAATTCCTAGCAGTGGATCCCTTTTTTCTCCACCGTCTCTCGCCCCCACCGTTTCTTGCATCGATTTCTGGCCCAATTAATGTATGCCTGTAAGTTTTCAGGTATCCCTAATTGGACAACAGGCATTTCCTTTGTGCTTTTCAGTTTGGTCTGCTTTTCCATGTTCCACCGATTGTTAAGACAACGTTACACCATGATGTTCTTTTACGGTTCCAAATCTTTCGATCTGTCACTACCCAATTCCCCTGGTCCATCACCTTATGTCGCACCTGCATTGATCAAATAATTAAACTCATCCTTACCTGTTCTCTTCGATCCTATCCCTCATCTCCCCTCGTTCATGATCTGCACTTCATGGCCGGCATCAATTTTGTGCTTCTTCAGTACTCTGTATCTGTTGATCCACCATGTCATCCCGTCATAAACAAACTCGCCTGAATTTCCCGAAGTCATTCCTTCACAGTTCGATCCAACCCTATCTGCCTTTTCCAATCACCGACGTATTTTTTCTCCTAGTACTCCATTTCCCTCTGCCCCCGATCTTCATATATATATATTTATATATATATATATACATCCCCTCTGCAACCTGCACTTTTTTCGGCTATTTGTCATGTTGTTGTAGTGACCCCGACCGTTCTGAGGGAATGACTGCTTTCTGGATACCAATTTGGACCTATTTTCTCTACGATCTTTTCAGACATTTGACGCCAACCTCATTGTATTGTTTGGTTGCGTACGTTTTATTGGACTGAACTTTCCGAGGTTTCCGTCGACCTCGTTTTGAATCACTTTCACTTTCGGTCGTCCGCCGATTGTACTCGCTCGCTGTTCGCTTTCTGCGCAGACGTTGCTTTTCGTTTTCCGTTCGGTGTATCCCTCGTATCGGTGCCGTTTTGGTGCCACAATATATAGAACACACCTTGCATCTTTAAACCGACTCGCATCTTTTCTATTTGTCCGATAGAGGGGACATCTTTAGTATTTTGCTGCCAGACCAAATATCAGACACGTTCACTAGTCTCTCTCTTTCGTCTTCTATACTCCCATCCCGCTGACCCTCATGATATGCGCCCACTCCTTTTATATCTGCGCCTCACATTTACCACGACCAATACCTACAGATCATTCTTGACATACGTACCACCCTTTACTTCTTCCCATGTTCGCTACCTGATAATTTTACAACCATTTGATCTAACCTAACCTGCCCCCTCCCCAGTGACTGATAATTTCTTTCTAGGGCCCCATTGTTATTGCTCCTGCCCCTCTTACATGAGTACCCAACTGGAACCGACATGAAAGTTACCCAATGCCCCTCTATCAAGAAGTAAAGGCGAACCCAGCGCCTCACCCTGCCTACCTGCAGACTGTCGACCTAGATATGTCAAACTCCTCACCCCCGGTTCCGCTTCCACACGAAAGCCCTTTTCTACCATCTCCCCCGGTAGACTTTACTTCCAATGACTCTCGCTCCTCGACCACAGACCCCAAGCTGCACTCCTCTTCAGTATTAAAACCGCGCTCCCCCATCATAATCTCAGAGCCAAGACAAGACCCCGGTACAACCGTCAGTCCTCGCCGTACTACTTCCAATCCGTCCTCCGAGCCGTTGACAAGTGTTTTCACCCGCCGCTCTCGCTCTAACGACTCTACCACCTACCCACCAGCTGCTAGCTCAGCCGCGACACTTCGTTTCTATCCTCAAAAGTGCCGCTCTAATCCTCCCACGAGCCTACCTGATGCTCCTACCAAGTCCGCGCTTGTTCAACTAATCACCCCACCCACTACCCCCACTCTCAATTGGCATCTCCCTGCGGCGTACCCTCGGACCCTCCAGGTGAAAACCAACTGGGCCACCATCCAGATTCGTCTAACTCCATCGCCCCTCTATGTAGGAGTGACCTTCAGGGCCTTGCCAGTGCCACTCAAACTTCCATTGCCTCGCACCCCCCTCCACTGTCTTTCCCTCTCTCTGATCGAATGGGCCACATCAATCCTCCATCTCCGTTGCTACCCTATATCCCGCCCTGCCCCCAGACGCCAACCCTCCATACTATAGCCCCAGCATGTCTCCGCTGTTCCCTTCTGCTACCCTCCACCAACCCTCCTCTAACCCTGAAGTACCACGTACATGCCCTAGCAGATATTCCAGGTTCGTACCTGTATCCCGCCTCCTCGCCCCACCTCCCTACATACCAGCTCCCTGGCCCCTCGTGAGCCTCCAAACCTTTCCAAATCTCGCCACTCCGTTCCCGCCCCCACCCCACATTGCGTCCCAGTTACTCTCCCACATACCTTCACTCCCACGCCGACCTAACAACAGGTAGGTTACTGCAGCCAATATCTCGTTTTTTTCCTGACGTGTGCCCCCCACAACCCGTGGCCATATTGCTAATCGCCCTATGGACCATTTTGATAAATCTTTACAGACCCATATCACTGATCACTCCCCACTCGATGTCATGTCACTTAGCACCTCACACCATGCACTCCCTCCTCTCCACCCAGCTTCGACAGATATTCTCAATCTCTCACTTTGCCGTATCGTGCCCGCCCTGCACCGTGTGACACCTCTCTGGCCCACATCAGCGGTGTGTTGCACACCCACCATATTGATCACCCACAGCGATCGGCTGCGCCTAATGCTAACGCTTCCCCTACTTTCCGTCCCCCACCCAACACTGCCCGCCCTCCCTCTTCTACTGACGCTCTATCCCCACTGAGACCCAACTCCTATCGCCACAGCGACCCCAATAGTCTTGCACCTGGCATCCATGCTTTGTGCAAACCGACACTTCACTCATTCCTACTAGTTCTTATTAACGCTTGATCAATAATTAGAAAAATATCGCACCTGCGATCTCCGGCATTTACGTCAAACGCTGACATTATACTAGTAACTAAATCCTGGCTGTCAGATGATGCTTCGCTTGACCTTGTTCGCATAGCTGGGTATCAATGCCTCTTGAACACCCGCCAGTCCAGGCGTGGAGGGGACTGTTTAGCCTTTGTCAAATTCACTATCCACCCTAGTGTTATCGACCACCCCTCTCTTCTCCTTATTGAGGATTCGTTATGGCTATCTATTCACGCCTCCGGCCAGAACCTCCTCCTTGGCTGCGTCTACGTCCCCCGGGTCTGGAGCCTGAAAAAATTGATTCTGCCGCGGATGTCTTTATTGATGCGCTTGACTATACTGCCAGTGCAAACATTATTGCCGGTGACTTTAACTTTCCTTCAATTTGCTGGTCCTCCTATATCAGCCCTCCCGCCCTCTCCACCTTCCTTTCTTGTGTCCGTCTTGGTGGATGGGCCCAACATGTCTCCTGCCCTACCAGGGGGAACAACATCTTGGACCTAGTATTCTCCATTGATGTTCCTGATATGATCACCCAGACTACTGATCACTTCCCGGGTAGTGACCACCGTATTGTCAGGTGCAAGTTCAGCTGCTTCAGCTGTTCTCATCCGATGCAATCCCCTTCCCATGTTCTGACTTCCTACCGTTCCTGTAACTAGCTCCCAGTGCCAATGATAATCCGCTCCCTTAACTGGGACACATTTTTTCTTTCATCCGATCCCCTCACTGTGATGAACTCTCTCTACTCCAACCTTCTACACGGCCTAAGTACAGCCAACCCATGTGCCGATCCATGCCCCAAGTCCAGCAGCTCACGCCTGTCACTTTTAGAGCGTAAGCTGTCTAAGCTGCAACTTACCTTCGCTAGATCACACGACTCTGCAATTCTCCTGCGCACAAACCAGCTACAACTGAAGCTGCAAAGCATGGCCGATTCGCATCTGAGAAGGCAAGAGGCCATCGCCCTAGTACACAAAACAAAACTGGCTACCTGTCCAACCTGCTTAGTAAAAGGTCCAATCACTCCAAGCATACCTCGCCCAACTTCCTCATCTGTGGCTCATCTACCGCTAATAATCTAGCATCCATTTCTGGGGCCTTCAATGAGCATTCCCCTTCCTCCCTTATAAACTGTCCCAGTATCCCCCTTCCTACAATCCACCCCTGCACCTCTGTCTCTCTTTCATCGATTTTCTTCACCCATCTGGAAATTGAAAAATTAGTTTCCTCTATTAAACCTTCCACGAAACCGGGACCAGATGATCTCCCACCGGCCTTCCTCCGTTTCGGCGGCCCTGAACTCCTTTTATTGTTACTTAATATGTATACCACCTCCATGCTTCACAGTTTCGTCCCACCTCAATGGAAATCCTCTGTTATAGTTCCGCGCTTCAGAAAGGGTGCACTACACGACCCAGATAACTATCGGCCCATTAATCACACCCCAGTAGTCTGCAAAATTATGGAGAGAATTATCAAAAAACACATTGTCCAATACCTCTTATCTAACAACCTGCTGAACCCTGGTCAGCATGGTTTCTCGAACTCCCGTTCCTGCTCTTCCTGCCAGCTTGACTTTCTCAATGTCCTATCGTCTGCTGCCGACGCCGGCAACTCTGTACTTGTCCTGTACTTCGACATGTCTAAGGCCCTTGACCGTGTTACCCATATGCATCTGTTAGCCAAAGTCTCGGTATTACTGACCCTCTCCTCTCCTGGCTATCCTCCTATCTCTCTCGCAGATCACAAGCCGTGCTCGTCGATGGCCACCTATCTTCCGCCAAACCAATTACTAGCGGCGTCGTCCAAGGCAGTGTCCTAGGCCCATTATTATTCCCTATTTATATCAATGACACTTTCTCTCATTTCCTCTTTGCCGACGATATAAATATAGTGTACTCTTTTCTCCCTCATGACCTATCCGTGACTCTGTGCAACATATTGCATGACTTACTCGTTCTCCAAACTTAGTGCGTCTCGTGGCTCATTAAATTCTCTGCGGAGAAAAGCTTCCTCCTATCATAAAAGTGCACCGTACCACCCGGCCAAATTTGTCTGGACGGCCTGCCCATCCCCATACACCCCATGGTTACCGATCTTGGCGTACGCTACTCTTGTTCCTTTAACTTCTCAGAACAGGCATCGTTCCAAATCGCTGGGGCTAAGCAAGCCCTAGGCCTGATCAATTGGTGTTTCTTAATACCAGCCAGTCGCATCTTTCTGTATCTCTCACACGTGAGACCGCTCCTAGAATATCGTCCCATTACCTCCGGCCTCTGGCCACGTTCCTCTATTGTATCTTTTGATAACGTTCAGCGTACTTTCACCAGAAGGCTGTTGGGCGTATCCATAGCCCTAACATACCGCCAGCGCTGTGAGCTCCCACAAATTGAGCCTCTATGGATTCGTCGCATGAGGCTCAACCTGATTTTCCTCTTTAAGCTAATCCATAACCTGGCTTACACCTCTTATCCCGTCTCATTCGCTGCGCCCTGCTCCTACCCGATCCGACACCGTGCCTTTTCTCTCACTGTCCCTCATTTTAATCTCTGTCTGAAGTCCCGTTCTTTCTGTCAGCTTATTCCAAAATCTGGAATAAGCTGCCCCTTAGCGTACGCAGTGCCTCCTCAATGTTCGCTTTTAGGCGCGCACTTTTGTCATACTTAACAGCCCTCAATGCTTTATTGCTCACCAATGAGCTCGTCTCTGCCGACCTGGCCCTTGAAAGAGGCCTCACACTTTGACTCTACTACCTCTGCGCCACGGGCCAGTAGGTACACCCCATGCCCGACACCTCCCCACTCTCTAGTGCTGCAAACTAAGGCCACTGTCTTCACTGATCCACAGCGAACCTACCTCCTGCCATCATAAGATAACCCTATTGCTCACCTACGTTCATCTCTTATCCATCATATTAACTTTTTTCTCCTCAGCATCCGTTGATTCTCAGCTGGGGCACACCCAGACTGCGCTTCTCTATCACTTTTCTCCTTCCAGTGATCCTCAATGACGGCCAACCATATCGGGTACTGTACTTACCATCTCCCCGGTAGGTGCACCGGGATAATATTGCTACACGATTGCCTACCACTCGCTGTTTCCGTTTGCTCTCCTGTCCATGGTCTCACGTCTTGGCCAATTGTTCCTGGATCAAGCACTCCTATCGCGGTCGTTTTGCCCCTGCACAACTATCATTGAACACTCGTGCCACTCCCAACAGTGCGGGGCGCGGTCAGATCCACCGCTGTGGCCGGCGCACATCGGGCGTGCAGGCCGTCTGCGACGATGTGCGAGCGCAATTGGACTGGTGAATCACACCTCCTGTGTCCACTTCACGAAATAAAACTAGTAAAACTAGACAATCTGATCAATGGTTTAAACCTATACTCTTGCCCGTTGACGTTATATGGGGCACCTTACACGGAGTATCAATCCCTCATGAAAGTCTCACCGGATCGCAGAGGTGATTCCTGACACCAACGGTCAACCCTCATGCGCTCAACGTCTATTCCCAATAAACCATTCCAACAGTTCAATTCTTTCCGCGCTGCAGTACGAAACCCAGCCCTTGCCACTGTCCACTCTGCCAAACCAGCACCTTTTTACATGCCACCCTCAACAGTCCACCTGCCATCACCTGTAACCAAGGTCTTCATGAAACAGAAAGCCCGCCATCTGCAGCCAACCAGAATCTGGCTAATAATATTTTATCACATACAAGAAAAAATTTTGTTTTCTTCTTTACACTCTTCCAAATTCTACCCAGTCGCGCCAGTTGATTTTGTCTCCACCAATCCGTTTCTTTGACGGCTCTTCTTTGAAAAACCTTTGCGCGTCCATACACCATTCACGCTCTTCAAAAGTTCACTGAAATCCCTGTGAAGCCTTTAGCCTTCATGTGAGTTTTCATATGACACTTAAATCACCTGCACAAAAGGTCCTTTTTATTATCACCTTTGACTCACTTGAATTTATTTCACATGCTTTCTCCACAATCATTCACCCAATGCTGGATCAGTGTTCTATATTTCGCTGGTATATCTGACTGCACTTTGATAACCCTACGCGTACTTCACTTTTATTCTTGTTCTTTGACATCCCTTCCGCCCGATTACTCCTTAGTGACCGTCCAGTTATCGCTTATACCAGCAATCCCACGTTCGTCCAGATATCCACACCGCCCTCAAAGAATTCGAAACCGATTTGCGATTCCCGCTTCAACCATTACCACTCTAGTTCACTCAAACACCACATTACTTTACCGGCGTATTTCGGCTGCTGTTTGACTTGTAGACCTAGAAGTTGTGAATACTTCACATTGACATGTACTGCTGTATTCTCTGATCTTGCCTTGAGCATGTGTTTTGACCACGGTCAAGAAATACAATTCAATTCAAAAAAAGTGTTTTTCAGGTTGGGTGCCCAGCGCACGGCCAGTCCCACCAACTAGCACCGGTTGCGGATGGCACTCTCTTACTTTTCTCGGACTACCGAATCCAATGCTGTCGGCTGAAAATTCCTTGCTCCTCATCTTTTTTCCGCCACAGTTTGTTCGCCTATAGCTGTTATTATCTGATACCACTTCTCATTTTTGTCGCCCTACCAAGGTATGCACACCTACTCGTTCTGTCCTTCCTGCTATCGCCTCTCTCTACATCAACTTCCATGGCATTGAGTCACTATCGTCCTAACCACTCCTGTCTGCGGATGCTCCCCAATATCTCTATTTCCACCTGCCGTTATTGCAGGCTTCTATTCTCTATGCGCTTGGTATTACCCTCTGCTCAGAATGCCCATTGATGGCATTATTATATCTGTCTTTCTGTTGAATCCCTCCTTGTTCTCCCTCCTCATGCCCAATGCCATATTCACCAATCACACCCGCACTCATGACCAATCCGCATATTAGAACTTGCCGCCACAAACTTAGCTTCTTTTGCAGTCGAATTTATTATCTAATCACCACCACCATATTTTCCTCTCTTGGCTCCGCGATTCCTCTGTGGTTCTTTCCGTTAGGCAGTGTCCTGATTAGTATCCACCTGTTCAATCTTCTGCCAGCACACAGCTCTCCATGTCCGCTGACCCATCTCCGTCGCGCATTCATTTTTATTTTTGGCCTCTTTGTTCTATTACTGGTTTACTTATCATGGGGTCTTCTGCTTCCTTCTCCGCCTCCTTTTCTGCAATCCACCAGTACCATCATATGAGCCACTTTCTGCTGTAACCTTTCTGCCCTCCGAAATCGAGCCTTTAATTTCAAATATCAAAATGTCTTTCCACCCCGGATCGGACTCGTTACCATCGGCCATCTTTAAATTGGGTGGCCCAGATATCCCAATTCTTTTATCGAATTTATTCAATTTGTCTATGCGCTTTAGTTGGCATCCTATACAGTGAAAAACGTCGGTTATTATTCCAATTCATAAGAAGGGAACACGGGAGGACCCGGCTAACTACCGGCCTGTGAATCATACCCCAGTAGTATCGAGGATTATGAAAAGATTAATAAAACTTAAACTAACAGATCACCTCCTTAAAAACCACCTTATAAGTGAAGGTCAACACGGTTTCCTAAAACATCGATCCCGTGCAACTTGTATGACTGACTTTCTGAACCTTATTACGATAGCTGCCAATGATGGTAAGGCAGTGATCTCAGTCTTTTTAGACATGTCTAAGGCCTTCGACCGAGTGTCTCACATTCGTTTGTTGTCAAAGGCTAAGACATTCGGCATTGTTGACCCACTATATGCCTGGCTAGAATCGTACTTGTCCTCGCGCAGTCAAGTGGTAAACGTTGATGGCACAACTTCCACACCCAGCCCTGTAACCAGCCGTGTGATCCAAGGTAGTGTACTGGGCCCACTGTTGTTTCTCATGTACATAAATGATATATTTACCGTGGTTCGTCATGGAACTCCTTTTTTATTCGCTGATGATGCAAAGTTGTTGTACACCTTCGACCATAATTCATTGGGTAATACTATAGCAAAAATATCTGAGGACCTGCGGATGCTCAATTCGTGGTGTACCGATTGTCTAATGAAGTTCTCGACGGACAAAAGCTGCATTCTTACATACAAGTGTCATGTACCTCCGGAAACCTTTAGTATAGGTGGTCACCTGATCCCCAAAAAATCATCATTACGCGACCTGGGCATATACTACTCCTGTTCGTTCAACTTCTCGGAGCAAACAGACACTCAAATTGCTAGGTCCCGCAGGTTAATAGGACTTGTCCACAAAACATTCCGTTTGCGTGAAAGTAAACTCAGTGATTATACAACACACGTTAGACCATTGCTAGAGTATAGTTCAATATTTGGGTCCAACATGCGCCAGACTGATAGGATCGCCATCGAAAATGTCCAACGCACCTTTACTAAACAAATAGTTGGATATTCGTCTAGTCTCAACTATAAACAACGCTGTGACCTGCTACACCTCGAACCCCTTTGGCTCCGACGGATAAAGAACAACTTGTCTTTTTTCCACTCACTATTAAAATATAGATCCTGCAAAGCCTCCCCTGTGGTACGAGACCCATTAAGCCTAAGGTATTCTTTACGACACAGTAGTCATTCGGTCACTGTGCCGTCCTCGAGAATCAGCCTACGGTCCAACTTCTTCATTGTTAAATATTCACCAATGTGGAATAAACTTCCACAACATGTCGTCGCAATAAGCCACTTGCCGAGATTCAAAGAGGAATTAAACCAACGGCTTGATGTCCTGACACTCGTATCAAACAATGATCCATACACTTCGGAGGAGCGAGCGTACAAAGTTGGTTTGAGTTACTGACACGCGGGTCTGAGTCAGGGGCCACGAGACCTAAGTACCACACAAGTCGCCGTATATACCACTCAAGTTTCATTAATCTTTCGCGCAAAACCTTGTGTTTAGCAAAGTCGAACCATTCCCCAAGTAGTTCCAATTTCTAGATACTAGAGGTTTTTCTTTACTACTGACCGCTGATCCTCAGCTGGGAGCACCCCAGACTGCGTTTTTCTATTTTTACTTTTCGAGACAACCGCTGATGATGCCTTCCCTTCGATGGCTTGGCATAATACCTGGCCCACATTTCCCGCTGAAAACTCGATACCTGCTCGTCATTTCGTCACTACCACACAAGCCATGCTCTCCAGGACCCCTCGCAACCTGGTCTCAAGCTCCTGGATTATTCGATCTCTATGTGACAACGCCAATATCACTCAAGCGAAGCCCGCCGGTGCGGGCCGCGGTCAGATCCACCACTTTGGCCGGCGCACATCGGGCGTGCAGGACGTCTGCAACGATGTGCGGACGCAGATAAGATTGCAGATGGCACCTGTCAACAAAAACGGTTTTCAGGTTGGGTGTCCCGCGCAAGGTCAGCCCCACCCACCAGCACCGGTTGCAGCAAAAAATCATTCACCCGAAATGCTACAAATATGGAACTATCTCCCCCAGTTATCGCTTATTTTTCATCGTACTTGTCTCCATCTTCGCAACCTTAACTTACCACTTCTTACGCCCGGAAAAATCTACTTTCCCTAGCATATAATTATCGCGGGGTTAAAAGACCGTTTCCGTACTCGGCCTACCGTTCATGATCCTTTTTTTCCCGATGATTCGTGCCAAACTGTCCGGTATTCTATCTTGGTAAATCCTCCCAGACAATTTTGATTCATGCATCTCTCTGGTCTTCATTTTCGGCCCTTAGATAACGATAATCAAACGTAAATACTTACCTGCCATTTAAATACTCATCTGTGCAAACCGTGTGTCTGCTACTATCATGGCTACGCATCACAAACTGATTTGTCGCCCAGCTCTCATTTCTATTTTGGTGCATCACATTCCCCCCTCATGAACGTTAACAATGTGCGCAACGATTACATGCTTGCGTCCGGTCACTTCTTTTACCATCACCTAGGCAATCATTCTCTACAAATGAGTCCTTCATTGGGTATTTAACGGACTCAGCCGATATTTGATCGCTGAACGTTTCGAGGAGAATCTTCGAAAGATTTTGATCGTTCTTTGTCTGCAAATTCATTCCTCTCATCGTCTGATTTCCAATCCAAAGCCGTGCCATACTCCGCGGAGCGCTGTAGCTGGTTCATGTCTCCCTCGGAAACTTATTTTTCCTTGAAGTGAACAAAACTTTCGTCAATTCTGTTTGATTCTCTTGTTGCATAGCACTTCTTTTTGTACTATTTCTGGAAGAGTCATCTACCTTCGACCAGCTCGGCCCTGACTTGGCCGGGTTGGCCACCCGACCTTGAGTTCAAATTTGCCGGGCGCCGCCACAGAGAGTGACTTAAATACTTTCTCCTGTACAATATTGAGTGCATATACCTTAACCAACCTCTTGGAATTCGGACTCTACATCCAATTGTACAGTTTGATCTTGCGTTACAGCATGCCTCGGGTTATCCGAAATAAACCATTATCATTATTATTATCATTATCATTATCTGCAGTAAAATGATCTGATTGGTCAGTCCTTACCTGTGTCTTCTCGGTCATTGCTTTCACCCCTTGATCCGTTTGTTGCTCGCTACAGGCGTTTTTCTGTGCCTTCCAGTGTGGTCCGCTTTTCCATGTCCCACCGATTGTAAAGACAACGGTACATCATGATGTTCTTTTGTAATTCCAAACCGTTTGATCTGTCACTACCCGATTCCCCTGGTCCGTCACCACATGTCGCACCTGTATTGATCACATAATCAGACCCATTCTTGCCTGATCTCTTCGATCCTATCCTTCATCTTCCCTCGTTCATAATCTGCACTTAATGGCCGGCATCGCTTTTGTGCTTCTTCAGTCCTTCGTATCTGTTGATCCACTATGTTATCCCGTCATGAAAAACTTCGTCTGAATTCTCCCAAGTCAATCCTGCACACTATGATCCAATCCTATCTCCCTTTTCCAATCATCGACACTTTTTCTCCTAGTACTCCATTGATCTTTGCTCCTGCTCCTCGCATATCTATTTATGTACTTTAAATAAATTTATATATATATCCGTACTGCATCCTGCACTTTTTTGCCGGCTATTTCTCACGCTACCATCCCGCTGACCCTCATGATATGCGTCCGCGTCAGGCTAAATGTAAAGGTCAGGAAGGAAGCCACGCTGGGCTGGAGACAGCAAACTATTGTCGCGCAAGAGTCAAGATTTCGCGTACCACGGTGCGCTCGAAGACTTCGCTAGGGGCGCTGGTGAGGATTATTGGCCTTCTATTTCCGGGAAATTGCCGATCTACTTTCCTAATAATTGAGACAATACCAGCATGCTTTCATGAACTTCGGAATCTTCCGTTGTCTGTGCCCTGCTGAAAGGGCGCAGAATTTGTGGCTGCAAGAATGGAAGCGGATTCTTTCAGAATGCGAGGCTGAACTTCGTCCAGTCCCATTGGGACGAACGGGCTACGTTTGTTAAGCCCCTTCTCCACTTCTACCTGAGACATCGTAATTTGCTCCATTGGGGAGACTAGCTGTTTTGGCCGAAGAGGTGGGTATCCACACTCAAGCTCTACTTTTTGCAGAGAACCGACGTGGAATGAGATCTGAAAACTTCTGCTGCCTCAGAAGAGGTGTCTGCAGGAGAGCCATCAGAAAAAGGCAGAGAGAGCCCTAAGGACCCTGATCCACGACTGCTGCACAGGTGCCTATGGAGAATGGAGCTGTTCGTACGCCCCCGGTCTGAGATTCTTTTCTGCATTTTCTTGAAGAGTTCCTTGGTCCTGGATTTACTAAGATTCCGGACGCATCTGAAAGCTTCGGCGTCTGCCGGAAGGGATGTGGCTCGGTACTTGGGGAACAGCTAAGAGCTTTTGTCGAAAAGACTTCTAACTGATGGTGGCAGTTGTGCCTTACCCCTAGCGATCTGCCGGATTCTAGGCACACATAGAATACCTGCCTTCAGAACACATTGCTCTAGTAGCCTGTTGCATTCTTCTATGTCTATGTTGTCAGATGTGTCACTTAGTTTGCTTCTGACGTAGGACACCATCATTTGGAAAGCCGTTCGCTTGAACGAGCGAGCTAGTCCTTATGGGGAGAATATGGCTGGCCGCTCCAATAAGTAGTCAAGGGAGAGGACTGCTTGGTCGCTCTTACCAGCGGTAGTGGAAGACTGACTACATCTACTCTGTTTGGAATTGGTGACCATCAGATCTAGGAGTGATGAACTTTGAACTATTCTACACCTGGTGGGTCAGGCCAAGAGTTGTGTCCAGAATTTTTCGGCTAGTAGATCTACTAATGCCTTACCATAATGGCTGTCAAAGCTAAGGCTTTTCCAGACCACTCCGCGGGCTTTGAAGTCCCCACAAGAAGGAGGTGACTAAGAGAGTGAGAGTTTTTGAGGGTTTTTAGAAACTCTTCCATTAAAAGTGAATCCACCTGCGACGTAGAAGGAAAGCTGCAAATCACAACCGAAAGGAGAGTAGTCGAGGGGCAGGAGTGAAAGAATACCTACAATGAGTCAACCATGACGGATGAGATATTTCTAGGGGAAAGTCCCCGGGGGTAGGAGGGCCCCAAAGCAGAGGGCCACTCCACCAGCATGTCCCCTTCCTGAATTATGACGGAGAAGGGGGTGACCCGGTATTCTTACTTCATCGTTTTGATAGTCTGGTGTGAGCCAGGTCTCTGTAATGGCAATGAAGTAGGTTTCGTGTCTGTTGCTAATTGCCTCAGCTCCGGCATTTTGTTCGGCAGACTGAGACAATTTGTATGCAGGCGTTTTAGCGCCTGCTCACCAGGAACAGAAGTTCTGATAGGAAAGTGGTTTATCTTCTGCTGAGGAGGTGTCCTCATAGAGGCCGGTGTCGACTTAAGGGGTTGTGGGAGCACGAGCGAGGGTGTCTGAGGTACCTAGCCCAGAGGGTGAGGGGTAATTGCCCTCTGGTGGACGGGGTTGAGAAGCTGCTGCGCCAAGAAGTCCAAGTTGTAGGAGTCGATTACAACTTGAGCCATGTGAAGCGGAACAATTTACATTAAAAGGCTTGCGTCTCTTACCAGCCTTAAGTTTGGCTCTTTTTTCAGATGCTTCATAAGAATGGGACTGAGTGGCCCAAGAATACCCTCCTGCCGACCGGTTTTATGTGGTGGGTAAAATTGCGGCTTCTTCTGAGGCTTTCCCAGCACGTCGTTCCTCTGTTTTCAAAATTTAGGTTGGCTCCGATAGTTGCTCCAGGAACATCTTTGCTTTCCCCAAGGCCGGTTGTATTGAGTGAGCTGGAGGCCACTACTTTCGAGAGGGGATTCGGAACAACTAAGAGACCGTGGCGTCCGCAACGGAGTCTGACTCACTGGGATCCCCAGAGTTCGGTTGTCCTGTGGTTTCAAGTCCAGCTTAACGGACCACTAGAGACCTCTGCAATTTGGGGTCCGCCATTTCGAACAGGGCAATCCGTGGCTTTGTCTCCCTACAAGGGTGCAATGGGCGGTCAAGCTCTACTCCATGCTCCCAGGTAAAGGACCTTTTAGTTTTCGCTTTTTCAGCTATCAGATCAGTTTCCGGTTCCTCGGAAATGAATTCCAGGAATAAACCCGATATCTGTTTGTGTCTTTTGGGGATAAGATAGGGCACTGGGCATGGTTTGGAGGCGACTCCTCGAGCGTTCTGTTTGTGTATGGGGCTAGGTGCTTCGGATTTTCACCCATTGGAGCTTCGTCCCATATAATTGCTCGTTTGGCAATGGCTGCGGAAGCTTGTGACTTTCTCGCGGTACTCAAAATTAGTTGTTCTGTTAGTGCTATAGCCTGGTTAGTGGGTGATATGGGGGAAGTGGTTTTGATTAGTTTCAAGACCGACTTTCTGTTCATCAAGGGCTATTATCCTTGTCCTCCGCTCCTCTAATCCATGGCCTCTAGAGAATCCCTCAGGATGGCACCAGGACAAAGCTGGCGCCCTGGTGAGCTCTCAACCTGGCGCATGTGTACAAACTCATCATCTCCGGCGCCGTCAGATATTTTACCAATGGGAGTGGGCAGTCTTAGGAAAATAAAAGAGGACAAACTGCGCAGCATGCCGCCTAAAAAAGAATAATGATAATAACAATAATGGTATATATCTCGACCGTGGTCGAGATACACTCGTAAGCACATGATCGTGGTGTACAACGTTACCCACAAAAGATGAACCCTAAGCGAATTTCAAGAGTGTGAGCAAAAAATGTCAGAAACAAAACAAAGGAGCTAGAAATAGATTGAATGGATCAGACTGATAGTGGTTTGCGCGGCAAATACGAGTCGATTTCGAATCCTAGTTGAGCAATGGTGGCCCGCAGAGATAACGAAAATACCGTTAGTAGGTAGTGCTTGGAATGCAATATAAACCAAAATGATGCAAACCATAGGTAACAGAGGCGTTCTGGGGTTTTCTGGACGGAGTAGGTTCTGAATATGGGGAAAAGAAAAAAATACCATGGGAGTACACTCGGGAAATTTGACTAATATGAAAAAAACAGTAATCCATGAAGACGATGTGAGCCTTGAGTGACGAATTTTCCGGGGTTCAGTAGACGGAGTAATCTATGAAACTGGGAGACATGAAAGAAACTGCGTGGATGTGCGCTTGGTGACGTTGATGAGTGCGGGAGAAACAGCAATCTATAAAAATGTGAGTCTAGTTTCAGGATCAATAACCTATGTCATTAGCAGAAAGGTTGCTCTACCCAGGGGTCCTGGATTAGTGAAGAACCAGTTCCAAGCCTGACACCTTTTGAAAGAGGAATGAAATCCTGCAACTGGCACCAGAGTGGAAAATCTTCGCATAGCCTAGGTCCACATTGTTCTGTTACATTGACAAAAATATATTGACTTCTTGATTCTCAGTGGTATTCGGCGTCATAATTGGAAGCCACGGATGAGGAGGATAAGTGGCCTCTCGTTCGGATGGTGCTTTTAAAATTCATGAAAAACAAACTTCTATTTTGCCTATTCTGGCTCTGACATCGGGTTGTTCCATATAAGACCAAGGTATATAGGTAAGCGACCTTCATTGGTGACGTGCCTCAACCCGTGGGTATGGTTCACCTGTCGGGGTGAAGGACGTGTCGATCATTCAGTAGGGTGTGGCAAGGTATGACGGATGAAACTGATGACTGTTACTGACCGGCGTAGTAGCACCTTGTGTGCTGTTATTTGTGTAGGCCACAGCAGCGGCTTCAGTTGGGGAAGAGTTGCATTGGTAGACTCCCATCACTTTACTGATAGACGGCTGAGGGCGTTTTAGGTCGTGTGGCTAGATTGCAATCCCGATTGGCGTGACAGATTCCGTTTAGGTCTCTGTGGGTAAGAGTCAAAGTGTAAACCCTGGTCATCGGATGTGAAGCCCGAGAGTGTGGGCGACGACGAACCTGAACTAAGTAGGGTTTGCAGTCTGGAGGGGGTTCCAGCTGCGGGTTATGTTAATAAATGACGACAACTAATAGTGAACTGGTTGAGTTCATGTAAACCGTCAGTGGCACACGATTGAGACGGCGAGGGATCTTAAAGATTCGAAAGTACGCCCAAGGCTCGGTCAAAATCAAACCAAATCAAATCGGAGCCCAAGACTGGCGGCCGACGCCAATGGCGTTACAGTTCCTGCCTCTGTGGGCCCCGTTCCTCAACAGGCTTCGACTTCTTGAAATCATTGTTTGTCTTCGGATGGAAAGTCAGTGTTGTGACACTTGTCGGGTCGCCTTCGGAAAGTGCAGCAGGAGCAGCGTTTCAGTTCAGTTTGATTCATTTTGTAAGGGACTTTCCGTAGCTAGAACCGTTCGTGTGTCGAGGTGGTTGTGTAGCCATCGCGGTTCCGCAGCTCAAAACACCGCGTCACTTACTTTTGTTTAAAGGCGGAAATTTTGCGCAGTACCAACCCTGGCAGAGAAAGGTGGAAAAAGTGAGTAAATAGCATCCGACCCTAAAGTCTGTCTAACATAATTAAGGGTAAACTGCCACTCAACACTGGTTTACTGCTTTCCTGAAAGCCTTCCCTGTTGTGGCATTTATGATCTCATCCGGGAGATTATTTCAACAAATTACCACTATACTTGAGAAGCAATTTGCCCAAATTTGGAGCCTCGAGTGCTTTCTTTGTAATGTAAGGCTATGCCGCCTCGTGCCCCTCTCTGGGATTGGACAGTAAAGGTCTTCTCGGGTTACGCCTGGCAGCCCTTCATTACCTTGGAATCTTCTATCAGATCCCTGCGAACGCGCCGTCTTTTCATCGAGAACAGATCCAGGGTACGAAGACGCTCTGCTTAGCTACACCCCCTCGCCAAGTCGCCGTTGCAGCGGCTGGCCCTTGCACTATCTCCAGAGTGTATATCTTTCTGGTAGTACCGCGCCTAGGCTTGCACGCAGTACTCCATGTAAGACACCTTTGAGTAATGCGTAGAGAAATTCGTAACGGATCCCGAAATCAAAAGGCGATTATCCGTGATATTCTACGGTACTAGATTATTGAATGAACAGTGACACGGAAAAGATACAAACCTCAGTTATGCGATCGCAAGGACTCAAAAATTAGAACCGAATTATGGCTTGCGAGAGGGGAGCACGTGCGTCAGGCAGGTCCAGAATAGGGATATGAAAAAACCGCGCGCTGGACGCGAACAAACGACAACTGGTCCATAAAAACATACAGCGCATAAAACAAGTCAATGGAGTAAATAAGTGGGTGATGTTGGGGGAAACATGGAACTACAGTGGTTTTTGGGTATTTTCCACGACCAGCCTAACTGTAGCTTGGTACATCGGAACGAAAATCCAAGACTTTCTACACGATATGATGGATCTAACTCGAAAGAATTCTCTCCTGGCCATATTGCCTGCTGCGGTGCACTGCTACAACGGCCTGAAGCTGTTGTCTATTATAAAGCCTAAGACTATGGCCTGATAGGCCTCTTGCAACGAACCCACACCATTCCCTCCAGCCCCCTTATTTGTGGTCAAGCATTGGCACTTAGTGAGGTTCAGTGGAAGGTCCCATTTGTGTGACCAGTTTTGTGATGCTCAGACGCCAAGTTTTATGTCCACCCCAGCTATATTAACGTCATCGGCAAACATAAAGTTAGGATTTGTAGGCTCACGTGCTATATCGTTGATAAAGATGAGGAAGGCCGGAGGGCCAAGCACCGAGCCCCGTGCCACTCCACCCATTACTCCTTCCGATTTTAAGACACGACTACTCGCTTCAACACTTAAAGTTCGCCCCGCTGAAAGCTATTTACCCATTGCCTAACCTTCCAACAATTCTCAGGGACTGGAGTTTGACATCCAGAAACCTGAGGTTCACAGAATCAAACACCTCGCCGAAGTCCAAGTAACGGACAGAAATCGACTGCCCTTCGTCCAGGCGCTTGGCTACCTCGTCGAGAAACAGCGGGAGATTCCTCAGACAAGGTCGTCCTGCCACGAACCCATGCTGAGCATTTGATATGAGATCGTGTTGAATCGAATGTCTAGAGATCTGTTTCCTGACTATCTGCTCCAGGCACTAACACAGTGCCGAAGTTAAGCTAACTGGCGGGTAATTTTCGGGCTTTTTTTCCGGGTCCACCCTTGTAAATTACTGCCAATGATGCCCCCTCTAGTCTCCCAGCACAATTTCCTCCCTAAGTGACGTTTCGTACAGCCTCGTCACCGGAGCCTCCATGACCTCGGCCGGAAGTTGAGCGACTGCTGGAAGAATCGCTTGGATCTTGCGGCTTCATTTCTATTCGAGGTTTGCAGATCAGCGCACCCCTCCCCCTCTGTTACAGGGAGTTCGGGCATTGAAGGTGCCCGTGGTCCGTCCATTCTTTCCTCTTAATTATTTGCCGGTCGATATATGCTCTTGAAGAAAGCCCAGGGCATGTTGGTCAAGACCTCGTCGCTCAGATTTAGTCGTCCCTGTGCTCCTTTCAAAGTTGCCAAACTTTCAATCTTTTGTGGGATTGCACGTAACCTTGGCACCCCTTTGGGTTTGTGCGGACCGACGCAACTAACCGAAGCCCGAAGGCCTAAAGCTCTACCCTTTGGATCTTTTGAACTCTGTTCTAGCCATCTTGTAGATGATTCATGCCACCTGAGTTTTATGCAGCTTGTACTCCGCTCATCGTCATCTACGAATGACTGTCGCCTTACGCACTTTTGACTTCCACTATGGGTACTTCGGCCAGACCGCTTTCTTTATAACTCCTTCGTAGACACCACGTTTCCTGCGTTAACCGAAGTTTATCGCTAAGTGTCCTTTGATGCCTTTCTCTACGGTCGATGTTACGGTTCTCTACGAGTGAAGTTAGTTTCTTTCGTCAGTTCAAGTCCCGATCCAATGACCTTGTTGCAAAATATAATGATGATATATTTCTCTCCCCCCAGGAAGCCCGTTGCTCCTGCCACCCAGACTGATGAAAGCCTCTCTTGGGTGATCATTCCTCATCACAACATTTCTTTGTCCCATCATTTACGACTCCAACTCACACGCATTATCTGGGTGTCTTTACCACCCTTTGGCTTAATTCCATCATTCCAACTTTTGCCTTCCCAGTTGTCTGTCTCTACGATCGTCTATCGTATTATTCTTTGCCAGTATGCTTGGGACCTATCAACCCTGGTAACCCTCAGATTTTTGCCTAAAACCGCTTGAAATTCCAACAGACAAAACTTTATCTATGTTCCCTGATATCCTGTCTTATAGCCCACTGAGAATTCCCTACAGTCAACCGTTCTGTCTTTTAATACATCCCGAGCCCTTGTTTCCTTCTTTTGGCACCATCATTTTTTCGAACCTTCTGGTCAAAGTAATTTGTGTTCGACTATAAAGGGTGGTCATAGTTTGTTCATCCTCATTGCCATTTCTTTGTATCGATACTAGTGAACAGTAAGGTGTTCTAAGTATACGATCCCTTTTTTACACTATTCATCGTGCAACCGAGCATCTCGGAAGCAGCAAGTAATTCCACCTTCGTCGTTGCTGTTATTATTAACTATTCAGTTGGTCGACCTGTCTTACTTAATCGTAGATTGGTTGTCTCTCATTCTGCCCATATTCATCTTGTCTACAGCAGGACCCTTTTTGTTCTTCGGGATTTTCCTCTTTGAAATGTGTTCTTTTTGATCCCGCATTGGTTCCGTCCTTTTTATCTGCTTTGTGTTCATGTCCTAAAATTTCTTCGGATTTCTCTTTTATCCAACCAGTTTGACCGCGTCACCTTAACTTCTGATTTTGCTGGGCGCTATTATCAATTAAGTTCAGTAAAATCAGTCTTTCTTCTATACTTTGGTTTTTACGTAGTATTTTTCTGATGTAATTCATATTGATCTCAAAAGTATCATCTGGTTTTGGTTTCAAGCAAGCTAATGACGCACTTCAAAAGAAGGCAGTAATAATGGTTTTATTTCGGAGTAGCCCAAGAAGTGAACGGACCAAACAAGTGTTACGAAAACTAGTTTTTAGGAGGCTGGAACCTATTTGTGCCTACAAAAGAGTGTAAAAGGTGCAAGTGGACGACAGCGATAATAGCCCCCATTTAAGCCTATATTGAAGATCAGATGATCATATGGGCTGAAGCAGGATAAGTTTGGCCAGGACCGTGAAAAGTATACGCAAGCTCAAATAAATGAAATTGGCAGTGGGAAAATCATAAAAATGGCGGAATATTCGGATTGCCTTTGAAAAAATGAACTTACCAAAGAAAATATGGCTTCTTTTAAATGCTGCATCTTATGAACTTGAAGCTTATAGGAAAAAATTAAACGACTTGCTTTACCAGGAAATGAAAGTTGAATATAACTAATTGCTGGAGGGAGCTATGGGAAACTTCAATGAAACGATGGTGACTGAGTCAGCCACATAGGAAAGGAATAACGTATCCCATGGGGGGCTAATAACGTCAGGTCAGTGTGTAAACAAACAGTTGGAGACTAGAGGATGAAGGTCCAGCGAAATGCCTACTTTACCATAGGTGAGCCATGAGGTACCAAAGTGAAGGTCGAAGCTGGGTGATAAGTCAATATGGGATACGTAACTACGGTTTTGAAGAGGCGATTAGCCTGAAAAGCAAAGATAGAGAAGACAACATTTGGGCATAAATGGACGTGTGATCTTTGTGTCAGGAGTATCAAGAGGTAATGACAAGGGAATAAAGCCATATAAAAACTTCACCTGGGAAGAAGGCAGGCAGATATAAGATGAAATAAATCAGTCAACAAAAAAGCCGGTTGAATTTGGAAGTCCCTACTGACGGAGTTAGTGACAGAACAAATGAATGACACATGTGGAGAAGAAGGGAGACCGCCAGGTTATTGGCGTAGGATAAACCTGGGGGAAAACGGGTGAGCGCCCAATGATTTGTTTCCTGTATAGTTTATGGACTAGGAAGAGACAGCGTGAAAGTGTTAAGTGGGTGATGAAGCCCTTCGGGATGATTTGAATTGCAAACAGCATGCAAAAGTGATGGCAGAGTTGATGGAAGGTGAGTGAGTACCTTTAATGACCAATCGTTATGTGCATACCCTGATGATGACAGAGCGGCTAAGCTACATGACCAAAGTATCTCAGGAGTGCTAGCCTACAGAAGACGAAATTTCTGTATGATCAGAATAGCGCATTGGGAAGGGGCTGAGTGGGAGAACAGCAATGATGGAGGTTGCGGACGATAACCAAGCACACCACAGATTTCTGGAGCTCTAAGAAAAGTAGGCGGAGCGAGTGATATTGCTTAGCGATTGCGGTGAGTAAATGGAAGGTCAACAATAAATGTGCCGATAATTTGGTAACGCAATGGTGACGGAGATCTTGGTACGTAAACTTGTAGAAATCCTCCACAGCCACTGTCACATAACTGCACTCCCCAGGCCGTGCAATATATTTTTGGTAGTCTTCGAAAAAATGCGGCACACTTCAACCATTACATTTGAAGACAGGTTTATATATCGCCCATGTGCGTCTTGGCTGATTTTTGATTTGATCTCTGGCCACCATGGCGGTCGCTCCTGAGGGTGATTTCAACCGGAGTTTGGTTCTCATTCGTTAACGTCCTGGCCGTACGGTTGGGGTTTTGTATAATTTGCATGGGTGTAATTTATCAGTCTAGTACAGCACAATCTGCGAATCACTGTTGCTCCGACTTCAGAATTCCTTGTTCGGCTATGCGTTGCCCGCAATGGGAGAGAAGTTTCAGATTTCTTTTGTGGAAGTGGATACATTTACCAATGAGAATGGTAATTAGACAGCTATAAAACTCGAGAAGGGCGGACAAGGAGTTATGTGACAGGAGAATCGACGGCCATTTTTAAGGTGAGTTTAGGTTTGCCAAAAAAATGGTTATTGGCTAGGGCTGAGATTGGTGCGCCGTTTAGTACATAAATGGGGTAGTTTATCTTACCTGCTGTGAAGAGAAACTTAAGAATTACAATAATAAGAGCGAGTCTAATGAAGAAGATAATTTAGCTGACGATGACAGATGATCGAAGTGATATCAGAATTGGAATTTCCAAGAGAGTAAAACATGCGTGCGCAGAGTATTAAAGAGGGTGTTAAAGTGGACTAAAGAGGTCGTAGTGCCGGACTTACTTGAAGATCAAGGTCATAAGGACGACTTGACTAACTGCCGTTGGATTATGCTAAAAAGAGGGATCATGTGCATAAATTTTAAGGGTAATAATCGCGATAGTAGGAATGTCAGCAAAATCAGAACACATCAGGTAAAAAACGAAGAGGAAATAAGAAAAAAGGAGGAGTTCGTCAAGGATGATCAATGTGTCGTTAGCACGCTGAAAGGTGCGGAATATATATGGATGGAAAACTCGACGATATAAAAGAGTGGATCATTAGAGATAAAAAGCCATGAATCAACGACCGGTGTGGTGGCGATATTTGATGGTGAGAAGCTGAAGTAGCCAATTACAAGGAAAGATACCAACAAGCCCGATCGATAGAAGGGGGGGGGGGGTAAACAGAGATGATGGAGGAAATAGTCAGAGGCAAGCAGGGGTGTGTTCCGCGGTTTAGTTTCATTAGTATAGGTGAGTCACGAAGTAACGGTACCGGTATGGAATTGTGGCCGTAAATCAAGGAGAAGTGCTGTACTTCTCAACTGGGGAGGGAATAACCTTTACCGGAGGGACAGTAGGGAAATCAGACATAAAAAGCGGGAAGAGTATGCAATGGGGGTTGATGTGTATTTACACAGGCAGTTCTAGGGTGCCGAGGAAAAGAGAGGTTGGTAGGTGGAGATGAAAGCTACGCACTATTTGGTGCATAAATGTAACGATAAACCTCATCGGGCATGGAAACGTGGGCCGTAAAGTCAGTGTTGAGAGCCAGCTGGACGGAAAAATTCAGCCGTTGTAGAACACAGAGCAAGTGGCACGTTAGTGGCACTTTAGTGGCAACAATACGGGCCCAAAAATGATATTCGGTATTCCGCAAACGGTGCCAGTGGATGGGGCTGGCCGTGCGCTGGAGGCACGACCTGAAACCAATTTTTGGTGGCAAGGAGTGCGACGAGCCAACCTTGTTGCGCCCGCACATCTGTGCGGGCTGCCTGCACGCCCGATATGCGCTGAATAAAGCGGTGGATCTGACCGCGCCCCGCAATATTTGCACCGGAACCAGTGAAAATTGGTGGAAACACATTTGAACGGAGTAGCCACGATAACGTCATATGAGCCAGGATAGATCGGCCTGGTTATGGGAGACCTTGAATAACAGGATTTTGAGAGACCTTGGATGGCAGAGCCTACTGCGCCTTATATCATTGTGGGCCAGAAGCATCAGTCAGAGAAGTGGTCAGTGCAGTGCCCGAAGCGATTGACTGTCATTGGCGATCACTGGAAAGATAAGTGAGATAATAAAACACAGCCTGGGTATGCTCAAGCTGAGGATCAACGGTTTGCAGAAAGAAGAGAGTAAAATAATGACGAAACGAGGGCTCATCGATGAAGTGTGTTCCTGGTTCCAGTTGAGAGATACTTTGACTTGCGAATGGCTGATGCCTATTGTATTAGCATGGGTATAGGCAGTGGAGTACTGTGATGGGGTCTACCAAATAAAGCATGATGGAAAGGGAGGCACAGTCGGGATGGATACGCAGACGAATGTGGGTCAGTAGCAGAGATATCCCACCGGGAGTAAGAGATAAATCCACTGCGGATCAGGGGTGGCAATGACCATAGATCTGGGTAATGAGTGGAGGAAAGGGTTTAGTCATAGGACAAAGGTATTGGCTTGGGGCGCGGAGGTGATAAGTTAACAGTGTAAGGCCCCTTTTTCAAAGGCTGAATCGTTGAAGACACACTTGTAGGCTAGCAATACGGCGTTGGAGACAAATAAGTAGATAAGGAGTGCATGCTTAAAAGAAATCAGTGAAGAAGCGCTGCGTACACTAAGGGGAAGCTCATTCCAGGTTTTTGAGTAGGCTGATAGGAAGAACCGGGACCTCAGACCTTGGTTAGATCGAGGGACAAGAAGAGAAAGGGCACGGTTTCGGGGGAGATGAAAACAGAGGGAGCAAGCGAGATACCATCGGGCTCGTAGACTTGGTTGTGGATTAGCTTTAAGAGTCAGACTAAATTGATCATGATGCGGAAAGTCCATGGAGGCCCAATAAGTAGGAGCCTACAGCGTTGGCAGTAGGTTAGCGTCAGAGACACGCTGATGAATGGTACCGACGGTGGGCTGGCATCCCAAACAAAGACCGTTTCTGGTGACAGAAGGGGAGATCCTGTAACCCAGTTGTGCCCACACACAGCTGCAGCCGTACTTCAAGCACCATGTGCGCCCGCCAAAGCCATGTCCGACGGAGTCCAGTACCGTTAGGATCAGAAAGCGTTATTTTGGAGCGGCCTGATCAAACAGTCCGGGGTAGGGTCAGAGGAGTTATACAATTTTGAGCAACGCGGAGCAAACTTCGCAACGGATCCCGAAATAAAAAGGCGATTATCCGTGATATTCTACGATACCAGATTATTGAATGAGCAATGACACCAAAAAGATACAAACCTCAATAATGAGATCAAAAGGACTCAACAAACGAGAAACCGAATTGCAGCTTGCGAGCAAGGGGCACGTGCGTCAGACAGGTCCAGAACAAGGATATGACAAAGTAGCGCTCTGGGCGCGAACAAGCAACAATTGGTCCATAGAAACAAACAGTTCGTAAAGACACGTCAATAGTGTGAGCAAGTGAGTGATGTTAAGAAAAACACTGAATCGCAAAGGTTTTAGGGAGATTTTCCACGACCGGTCGTTACACCGCCCACCAAAATCCTCCCGAATCCTTAACAGAGTCAAAGGTTTGGTATAAAGGTACTGATTCTTCCTACCTACCTAGGCTATGCTGTCAGTGCGCGCGCCTAATGCTTGTCGTCAACGCTCTTCTCGTAGTCGCGCCTATTCCGTTGGCCACATAGACGCGAGGCTGTTCAACGTCTTCCACGAGAACAGCTGACCGATGACGGGCGTGAAGGGGAAACATAGATGCTGTCCTTGGAAGGGCAGTCCTGCTCTGGCTGTATGTGCTTGCGTGAGTGTGTATGTGTGTATGATGTAATCGCCGCTACTTACACATACGCAAAAGACATTTCAGTAACGTCAACGAAAACAAGTGGCGAACGTTGTCACATGTTTGATACGGGTACAGGGTATAGTGTGCATCGGGTATGTGTGTATGTGTCTGAATGTACAATGAAATCGCATTTATCACCACATATCGGAAAAAACCTGTAATGACAACGAAAGACTGAGCACTGTAAGGTGTTTGACGGAGACCGTGTAGTATACCGAGTGCATGGTGGGTGAGTGTGCGTCGGGGTGTATGCTGGTTCGATACGTCAGTGTGTCGTGATGGCTTCCATATATGGGGTTTCTTTACCCGCCTCGACGACCAGTGCGAAGTAGTCTACTGGGTATCAGCGTTATCAGCTTCTCCGCCTTTACTCTCGAATAGGCTAGTACTGCGTATGTCACAAATTAGCGCTCCGTTAGCTGTCTTCACCTTTATCGTTCTTATCATTCCGTCAGTGCTTTCGATGGTTTCCATAACCACTCCCAAGGACCAGGTGCTGAAATGTGCGTGTTCGTCCGCGATCATCGCTACATCCCCAACTTCGAATGGCCTTGTTTTCACCAGCCACTTCTGTCGAGTCTGCAGAGCCGGTAGGTACTCCCGCAGCTAGCGCCTCCAGGAAACCTTGGCAAGATAATTCGCCTGCTTCCATCCGTGGAGGTAGCTCCTACGAAGGTTTACCGGCCCTTGGAAACCGTCGTTCGACCTTAACGTCAATAAATCGTTCGGGATAAGCGCCGGGTGGGTGGGGTCGCCGTTCAATACTGGAACCAGGGGGTGGTTGTTCAGAATTCTCTCTACCTCAGTCATGACGGTGTTCAGCGTCTCGTCGTCGGGCGGCTGCTGCTCCATGATTGACAGCAATATCCGTCTGGCGGACCGGATCATGCGGTCCCATACGCCACCGCAGTGGCTGGCTTGCGGAGGGTTGAAATGCCATCGTATGCCGTAGGCCATGGTCCGATCCTGCAGTTCGCCCCTGTTTATGTTCTTGTGCCAAAGCTGCAATTCCCGGTGAGCGCCCACGAAGTTCGATCCCTTATCTGTGTATATATCGGCCGGTACGCCTCTTTGGTTCATGAATCTCTGCTAGGCCCGTAGGAAAGAATCGGTCGTCATCGAATGTGCGACTTCTAAGTGTACCGCGCGTGACTTCATGCACGTCATGATACATCCATATCGCTTTTCTAATCTTTTCCCGCACTTGATCCACAAGGGCCCGAAATAGTCCAACCCGGTGTCGCTGAACGGCCACCAGCCCGCAATCACCCTACATTCTGGCATTGGGGCCATGTGTTGTTTGCCTGCTGTGGCATTGCATCTCCTACATTGCGCACAACGCCGGATTACGCGTTTTACAGTCTCTCGTCCTCTCAGCAACCAAAGGCGCTTTTGAATGACGCTCGTCACGTGACCTTCCCCGGCATGTCCCTCCACGGCGTGGACGTGCTGGATCATTAGCTCTACTACAGGCCGTCTCGCAGGCAGCAGTATAGGATAATTTGTGTCGAAGCCCAGGTGGGAGTTGGCCAGCCTACCATCCACCTGCAGAAGTCCATCAACGAGTTTGGGGTTTAAACGCTTAAATTCGCCTCTTGGAGATGATATTTCTTTGTTCATTGGTCCCCCTTCTTCCGCCCTCTCGAGCTCTTGGGCGAAAGCTTCACGTTGTATCATTCTGAAAATATCGTATTCTGCAGCTTGTAGTTCATCGGGACTTATTAGGCCGACCCGCATCCGGCCTGAGGAGCGTAGCCCTTTCATGACTAGTAAATTTCTCTCGAACCTAGTTAACCAAACTATCGCACGAAATGTCTTCATCCAGGAAGGGAACCTGACCAATCGCGATAGGATGGATGTCGCTTCGACGACGTTGGCCGCTATCACCACGCCTTTGATCTCCAGTTCTATTTCCGTAGGAGGTTTTAATTCGAACGCGGGCCAGTCCTGTTTAGGCACTTGCAGGAAGTTTGGCCTTCTCGTCCACGTGTCTAGTTGCCTGAGGTTGGTCGCACCCCGGGAGCACAGATCGGCCGGATTATCGCCAGACCTGACATGCTTCCACTGGTTCATGGCTGATTCATCGGGGATAATCGTGAGTCGGCTAGCAACGAAAGTACTAAACCGGCTCCGGACGTTGTTGATATAGTAATGCACTATCGTTGAGTTCGTCCAAAAGCTAACCGACCAAATGTAGAAGTCAAAGCATCTCTCCACTGCTTGTAGCGCCCTGAATGCCAACACAGCTGCGCTGAGTTCAAGACGTGGGATCGAGACCGACTTCAGTGGAGCGACGCGGGCTTTAGCAGACAGAATTCTCGTGGTATCTTTCCATCTCCTGTGCACCATCGTCCATACACCACAGCTCCATAACCGACTTCGGATGCATCGGAAAAAGCACGTGGTTCTCCAGTCCGCGCCGTATGACCAGGAGTCAAACATCGTGGAATCCTTGTCCCCTAATTTCTTCAAGGTATTCAAAAATTCTTCCCAGTCCAGCCGGTCCTCTCGGTCCAGTGACTGGTCCCAACCAACTTTCTTACGGCACGGCCGCTGCAGCAAGATCTTTCCAGGTAGCAGCCATGGCGAGACGAAACCGAGCGGGTCGAACAAACTAGAGACAGCGGATAGTACGCCACGACGGGTTATCGGCAGCTCGGGAACGTTTAGCTGGAAAACAAAATCGTCCGTTTCCGCGTCGCATTGTAATCCTAAAGTGCGTTCGATAGGAAGTGGAGAGCCGTCCAAATCTCTTACCCTTTCTGCCTTTTCATGGTACGGAATGACCTTCAGAACTTCTGGAGCGTTCAACATCCATTTTGTTAGATGGAAGCCGCCATCTTCCAGCAATCTCGTCAGGCCCCTGAACTGCGCTAGAGCTGATTCCACATCATCAAATGACCTAAGACAGTCGTCGACGTAGAAGTTCCTGCTGACGCTATCTATCAACGTCCGATAGACTAGATCTCCATGTTTGTTCGCAGCCTCCCGAAGGGCGTAGTTCACACAGAATGGTGACTATATGGCTCCGGGGGTGTGGACGGTCCCCCTGTAATTTACCACCGCGTCGTCCCGGTAGTTCTCTTCCCACCACAGGAAGCACAACGCATCTCGTTCTCCTACAGGTATTTTTACCTGATGAGACATTTCCCTAATATCGGCGGACAAGGCCACTTTACCCACTCTGAAACGGCACAAAACTTCGATTGGTGGTGTGGTCCAGTCAGATCCTTGTAGTGGGCGATCGTTTAACGACTTGTCCTGAAACATGGCCGCACGGTCGAAAACCACACGCAGTTTATTGGGTTTCTTGTGGTTGATAACCGGGTGTTGAGGTAGACACCAGATACCCTTTCGGCCTTCGGTGTTGGCAGGCACCTTTTCAACGTGGCTGAGAGCTTCGTTTCGCCTCATTAATCCTGCGTATCGTTCCCACAGATCCTGGTATCGAATGAAGCGTTCTTTCAGTCGTAGTAGACGCTGGAAAACACAATTTTTTTTATCAGTCCACGGGTCAGCTGATGTGCTCCATGGGAGGGGAACCTCGAACTGTTTGTTAAGGCCTCTAGTGCCTTGCCGCATCGTTTGTAGAGCGGAGTGACCTTCTTGAGACAACGATGGTCTTTCGTCTCCAATGTCATGAAACTCCTTTTCATACAGCCGCTGCAGGTGATACTCTATGCGGTCCGTTTCGACTGATACGGAAATCACGGAACCACGTCCCCCTACTGGACCATATAACATCCATCCCAGAGCCGTGCGTACGGCATAAGGTGCCTGGCGGTCGCCCACTCTCTGGTTAAGTACGCAATGCGCCTCCGGCACGTCGCAGCCGGTGAGGAGATCCCCTTCGTCGTCTTCCCAGTCTACAAGAGTTACATCCTGCAGGTGGGGCCACCTAGTCAAGATTGAGTTGACCGACCTTGGTGCTCGCATGGGGAGATCAGCTAACGTGAATGCCTCCGTTGTTTCGATTTGCTTGTCAGTGTCTAAAGGGATGAGTTTCAACCTCAACAGGCCGGCAGTCATTTCTTGTGTTCCGCCCACCGTGCTCACTGCTAACGACGTCGCACCTTTAGAGAGTAGGTGTGTGTCGGCAAACCGCTCTTTCGCTAGGGTAGTGTCAGATCCACTGTCGACGAAAGCCAACGCTTTGACCACCCCAGTTGGGGTCACTACTCCCACGACAACTGCGCCTAAACGTACCGGTTTACTGGTAGACCGCGACGTTGGACAAATAACACCGGGCTTGATACTCGCCTCGGGTAAGGGTACTCTCCCTGGTGCAACAATCGATGGTGTCTGCCAGTGCAGCCCTCGAAACCACATCGGTTCCTTGTCCTACAAGCTGCCGCCTGGTGCCTGGTATTGAGACAAGTAAAACACGCTCCTGCCATCCTCGCCATTCCTCACCGTTCGTCTATTGTGGCGTTGCCGAAATTGGGGCATTCTGGTAGTCCATGGCTAGTATCACATGATCTGCGATTTGGTTGCGCCGTGGCATCGCGTGAAATGGCGTGTGCATGGGTCCAAGTTTGATATTTCGGCTATTCCCGAGCAGTGGTTTGAGCTTGGCTAGTACTGGGCTTGTTTGCTCGGTTGCTGTCTCGCATAAGTCGGCCGAACCTGCTGTCGGCTATCTTGGTTTGCCTGTCCAAGTATTCGGTCAGGTCTTCGAAGTTAGCCTCCCTGTCGCTTCGGCTTATGCGTCCCGCTTCTTCCGCCCACCGACCCTGTAGTTCGAGAGAGAGGTGACGGACTATGCCTTCCAAAGTGTGCATGGTATCTAGGTCAGCCTTGCAACCTAAATGGTCGAGGGTTATTGAGCAGTTCTGCATCTTGATCACCAGGTCGGCCATTGTGTGGACGTCGACCTTGGTTCTCTTTGCATCTACCATCACGCCCTCTATTAAGTTACGGGCTGCTTTGAAAGGTTGGCCAAACAAACCCTTTAGAATCTTCTTTGCTCGGGTGTGGCCTTGTTGCGGGTCGAGCATGGTACACCCGTCGATAGCTTCTCTTGCTCGACCTCGACAGTAGTGAGTCAGGTAGAGAAGCCTTTGCCCGGGGTCGGTTACCCTATTTTCGACGGACGTCTTGAACTGCTTGACAAACTTGCAATAATGTTCAGATCGCCCGTCAAAAACCGTTAGTTCCACTCTTGGCAAATCGATCGATGGTGTTTTATAGTCGGCGACCGGCGTGGGGCTCCCTATCTTATTGCACCCTGATCTATCGGAAGTGTCGTAGTCGATGGTCTCATGCTCACGCTCCTTCTGCATACACTTCTTTTCTGCTTCCTGGGCCTGTTGTCTAGCCGATATCCATTGTTGTTCTAGGTCTAATATCCTCAGCCTATATAGATCGACATCCTCACAATCCATATTGTCCTCAGTAACACACGAACTAGCACTGACAGGACTAGGCGATCCAACATTAACTAAAGAATAAAATGTACCCAAAACCTCTCCGGTGACTTGCCGTATTACTTTCTGTCCAGTTTCCAATGTCTTCGCTCCTTTTCTTGGCATTTTGCGTGTTTTCCTCGTTCCAAATTCATCTACTGAGTATTGTAACACACGTTTGAGCAATGCGTAGCCAACTTCGCAACGGATCCCGAATTGAAAAGGCAATTATCCGTGATATTCTACGATACCAGATTATTGAATGAGCAATGACACCAAAAAGATACAAACCTCAATAATGAGATCAAAAGGACTCAACAAACGAGAAACCGAATTGCAGCTTGCGAGCAAGGGGCACGTGCGTCAGACAGGTCCAGAACAAGGATATGACAAAGTAGCGCTCTGGGCGCGAACAAGCAACAATTGGTCCATAGAAACAAACAGTTCGTAAAGACACGTCAATAGTGTGAGCAAGTGAGTGATGTTAAGAAAAACACTGAATCGCAAAGGTTTTAGGGAGATTTTCCACGACCGGTCGTTACGGCAGTGTTGGGGATCCCAGGGGTCTTATTCGGCGGGGGAACAGTAGGTAGAGGGGCTGATATCAGTTAATTTCCTGCAGTTATATTCCTCACAGGTAGCCTGTACTGTATCCGCGACGTTGAAAGTGGATCTGTTATCCACAACTCACCCGTGAGTGTAAGCGTATAGAGCTTCGGGTTTTCACTGCTAAGCTAAGTTTAGTGAGAAAAGTCTTCGAAAAGCACATTTTAGAAGAAGGATTAAGAGGAGGCTGTGGCTTGTCAAAGCTGCCAGTTTGGGTTTAGTGAAAGAAGTGAGATGTCTTCTACTTGCAACGACCTAGGTGGCTCGTACAACAGGCAATTACAGAACTGGGCCATGGCACCTGCAAAAGGCGGATGTCAGAACTGAACGGCAGGCAGAAACAAATGTGTAAATGGTCTAGGGACAGGCTATTCCGAAGATCATTGTGAACTGCCGATGATACACGCTTGAATGGATGGACAAAGCCTAATACGAAAACCTATGCGCGGATTCACCGGGCATACCGCGGAAAACAGTACGGTTGAGATGTGCTGCCAAGAGTCAGCAACAGGGTTGACGGTTGTGGACACAGCATAGGACTGTGAGAGGTGATTTAATAATACTTATCATTCTCGACTCTTGCCGAGCTGGGCTTGTGTGCGCTTAATCAGATTGCACCGCCTCTATGAACAGGACATAAAGTTCTAAATTCGAAGTTCTGCAAGAAAATGGCAAAACTGAAAGCAGTTCGTGTGAAGTAAAATCACTCAGGTTTCCGCGACCAATGTGAATCAGCTTTGAGTTCTAGTACAAACAGTAGGATGGGTAAGGCCGTTCGGGCGTATGATGAAAAGTGCCTTATTATGGAGAGCAAGATTGTCATTACATATAAGATCTATGCAGACAGTGTTAGGAGAAGGACTGACAAAGGTCGTTTTAAGAAATCAACAAATTCTAAGATCGATGCTCAAGTTGTGGAAAGTGTGGTGACAATCTGAGGTGGAAAACCTGGGATGGCGGGACGCTTATTGAGCAAAAATAAAGTTGAGTCCCAGGGTGCTAGCTACACCGAAGTTCACAGTATTCATACCAGGGTAATAATGGTTTATCTGGTTTATTTAGGATTATTTCGGATAACCTCGAGGAATGCTGTAAAGCAAGATCAAACCGTACAGTTATTATAATAATAATAATAATAATAATAATAATAATAATAATAGAAATAATAATATTGGTATAATTCTCGGCCATGAGGTGGAATATTCACAAACTCAAAGCATGAAAGTCAAGAGTATCAGCGATAGATAAACACAGCCGGCAACAGTTTGAATGGATCAATTTAATAGTGGTTTGCGCGGCAGTTTCGAACCGGTTTCGAATCCGGGCTGGGCAGTGGTGCGCGGCAGAGATATCAAAAAATTGTTAACGCAGTGCCAAAGACGCATTATGAACGAAAATGGTGCTAGCTGAGGAAAACTGAGGCCTACTAACTTTCTGCATATGGAGTAAGTTTTGAACAAGAAGAAAGGGAAGAAAAAAATTGTAAAGAAGTTTTCTCGGGAAAGTCGATGCATGCGAAGAGGATAGCGAACCAAGAAGGCGGTGCAGACACTCAATGACGGATTTACCGAAGCTCAATAAACGGAATGAGTTTCGAAACGGTGCCGAAACCATTTTCGTGAAAGTTAACACTGGTGGATGTGGGAGAAACAGCAGTCCATAAAAAGGTGAGCTTAGATTCAGGAATTGTAGCATGTACCATTCAGAAATGAGAAAACGCAACTGGAGGGTCCTAAAGAAGTGGAGAGTCGATTTTCAACCGGCTACTGTTCGGGGGAATGGTAAACTGTGGTAACGGATAATAAAGTGGGAAATCTCCGAATGAACTTGAGCTCTAATACGCTGTTTCACTGACAAATATATATGTAGAAGTTGACACATTTGCCTTCGGTGTTACTCAGCGTCCTTTATGGTAACGTACCACATCGTATGGGTATGTTTCGTCTGGCAGGGCAAAGTAAGTGTCAGTCAATCGGTTGTGTGGCGGTATATTTGCAGCATGCGCGTGGACTAAAATTCCTGTTGGTTGCGTTTGAAAAGGCTGAACAATCTGATTAGCAACTAGGAGTATTTCCTGTCCAGTGGCTTGATTTCGGTCCCAGTAGCTACAGTGAGTTCCACTTGAGTCTCTGTCCGTACGATTCAAAGTGGCATCCTTGGTTATCCGGTTTGGCGACTGCTATAGTGGGAGACAACGAACCTGAAATAAAGGGGGATTGCAGTCTGGACTTGGTTCCAGCTGTGGGTTATGATGATATATGAGGACAATAAATAATGGACTGGTTAAGATTGTGTGAGTGGGGCATGGATGAAGTTTCATTTGAGCAGTCACTGGCACCTACTCCACATTCTAAGTAAAATAGGCTCGCAATGGGTTTGCGCTATACGGCTGCAGGCTAACGAAGTTACGTACACTGGTTTGGCAACTGTGTATGCATCTCAAAAGATTTATGATTTTGCACGTTGGCACCGCATCGCTTGGATACTAATAAAAGACCTAGGGTTTCACGGTTTAGAGCAGTTAGAAATGACTACCCTCAATACCGTTCGCTTACGCAGAAATGAGTTTGGCAACGAGGCGATAAGATAGGTTTGAAATAACAGACTGTGAGCGAATTGGACTGGCACACTGTTAGCGTAGCCTTATGCTGTTTCCGTCTCTTCCGGTATAGTGGTTATTCTATGCTGAGTAGTTTCTGAGGCGCCTTAAAGTAGAAGAAACTATTGAGGTGACAGAGGCGATAAATTAGGGGCAATCGGTCACTTGCATTGGAACGTTAACTTGAGTTCTTCTACGCTCTTACTCGATGGTGCTATCGTACTGAGATTATGCTCGAGTGTGAGCAAGGAAATCTGATGTAGATGTAATTGAGTGGTTAGCGCGGTGCCTTTTTCGACGCTATTATATTGTAAAGCAGGAAAACGCTGATATGAGGACTGGTTTTGGAGAGCAGTGAGAAATGAGAATGAGATGGGTCCGAATTCTCGTCAGGGAGGCAAACTGTAACGTTCTACATTCGATGCTCATGGTAGGCGGCACAAGGGCCTGCTTCAGGTAAGGAGGTAGCATGATAAACAACCACTGGCATCCAGCACGTGGCGCTCCAAGAATGATCGACACCTTTTTAGACGTTTTTATTTTTTTGATAATTTTATCACAGTCAGGTATCTTGCTGTCAGAGAAGGCGGAGCTGCTTTTGGTAGGCGACCACAGCTCCAACGCCCCGGCCGAAACATTGACCGCATGTAACAAGCCGCGTTGGGAAAAGGTCAACCACTCCAGTCAATCCGTAGCAACACTGCAACCCGGAGATACGAGTCACGTGTGACAAAGTTGGTAAGCCTGGAAGACAAAACAGTGAAGTATTTTTTCTCACTTTTTATGCCAATCCCTACTTTTTGGTGGTCATGTCTTATTGGTGGTCAACTCTGTGCGGGGGGACCGTCACGGCGCGGAACGTTTGCAGAAGTGCCGCGCTAACACTCGCCTTATCAGTGAAGTCAGAACCCTCATGCAGATTACATGGGACAAAAAATGCAGGAGGTCGAGTTAACCACAGCCTGCGATTATTCAATGGGGTTTATGTTCAACAAAACGCCAGTCTGCACGAAGATGGGGTACAACTTGCAGCACTAACAACGTGATTCGTCAGGACGATCCACAGGGGGTTTGTAGTTTTGCTGACTAGGTATCAAGTGTTATGTAGGCCAATCATGGAAGAAGCCAGAGTTCTGTGATAGGGACGGAAGTTGAGCTGTGAGTGACTAATGGTGATCACTAGATGGAGGTTGAGGAGTCCGACATGTGCTACTTCTTGGGTTGGAGACAAAGGCGAAGAATAAATAAAAACAACACTGAGAATGTTTAAAGACTGTCTTTCATGCTTCCAGTGGTATTTCGTATAATCAAATACGACTTCTGATGCAATGGCCTCAGGCATCAGTGTTACTATGTTTAGGCATTGTAACCTGGTAGATTCACGCTTAGGTGGTGGCAACTACGGTGTATGGTGTGGCACATCCTAGATTATCAAGGGTTCTGGTTAGTATCCAATGCTTTCCTCATAAGCTCTATCAAAAGTCACGCAAGGATGTATAAGAGCAATCAGTTTTTGGCTGTCCAGCGCTACTTGCAGTCTAGACTTAAACATAATTAGAGAACCTAGGGAACGGATATCAGCTGGGAGTTTAGTCCACAAAGTGGCATATTTCAGGAGGAAGAAGTTTTGCCTTAAGGATTTCCGAGAAGAAGGGATCATTATACGGGGTTCCCTATTGTGCAGCTGATGTGTCGAGTTTATGCTGAACTGAACTTGGCTCGAGGATACAGCTTGTTTGTGAAGCAAAGTAAACAAAAATGCAAGGTTGAATTTTATTCTCCTAAGCCACAGATGATCAAGCCCCAGGAGTTTACACCGCTGTCTGTAGTTCAGGGTCGTAGAAGGCCCGGAAAGTATTTTGGTAAATCGACGCTGTACATTCTCAATGTCGATAATGTCACGTTTATGCATATGTGAGAACACAAGTGTACAGTACTCTAGGATTGGGCAAAAGTGAGTTTTGTATATCCCTAACATGAGAAAAAAATTTCTCAGCAACAAGCCAAGGGACTTGTTTGCCCGTGCAGTTATGTAGGAAGTCTTTTCGGAGAAACTGAAAGTGTAAGAATATTGCAGTCTAAGGTCTCTTACTGTAGGGGAATATGGGAGTGAGACACCGCCAATCTTAAGCGTATCATAAGGAACATTGCAGTTCATCGTGAGATAACTGCTTTTGTTCACTGAAGATTCCATTTTCAAGCGATTACACCAGGAGGATAAGAACTGTATGTCGACAGTGATGTTATTCAGTGCTAAAGGTAGGTTTCCTCGTTCGAATTCGTAGACTATCTCCATATCGTCGGCAAACAAGAAAATTTCGCCGAGTGCTGACACTGTAAATGTCATTTACATATAGTAAAAACAGCAGTGGTCCTAGAAAACTACCTTGGATAACCCCGCTGTTTACTGGGTGAGGGTCTGACATCTGGCCGTTGATGAAGGTGAATTTGGGACGGTCTTGTAAGTAGGATTTAAACCAACTGAGTAGGGGGTCTTCAATCCCGTATCCTTTAATCTTGTTGAGCAACTGCAGATGTGGCACTCTGTCAAAGGCTTTTGTCATACCGAGATAGATAACGACGAATGCTCTGTCTTTGTCTGCAGCTGTTGTTACCGAATTCAGAAAGTCAAATTGGCAGGTTGAACACGACCGTGATCTGAGAAATCCGTGCTGTCTCGGGCTGATGAGCTTATTTTCAGAAAGGTAGTCGGTCAGCTAATGTTTTACGACTTTTTCTAGCAGCTTCGAGATCATTGGAGTATGATTAATCGGGCGGTAATTTTCAATGTCATGCACTGCGCCTTTCTTGTGCCTGGGGATAATAATGGATTTCTTTCATTGGCTGGGGAAGGCCCTGGCTTGCAGAGATAGGTTGTATAGGTTTAGCAGTAGGAGGGGAATATCCGGGCCGCCAAGAGCGAATATTGCTGATGGTAGACCGTCAGGTCCGGGGTAATAGGCCGGTTTGAAAGCGTGGATGTATCTATTTATATCCATAGTGGTAACCGTGATAGAACTGAGTGGGGAATTTGTGACAGACAGGGTGAAGAGCTGTGTACACGCTGGACTGGGAGACACGGTGGTTGTGAAGAAAGTATGAATGTGTCAGCTATCTTTCGAGGCGAGGTTATGAAGTTGTTCAAATGGGTGACCTGTTTTATGCATCAAGTTGATTGTGGGGCACGAGCTCTGTGCAGCCAGGCTAGCTTGAGCTTTATTTGGGTGGCCTAACGCCTCGGTTTCTTGCCTCGGTTGTAGGTCACGGGCCTTGCAGTGGATTTCGTGGTAGAGGCTTTCCTGTCCGAAGACGGTAGAAAAGTCTCTATTTCGTTGGTACCGCCGTCGAAGCTCGTCGTGTTTCTGCTTTAGCCTGGTTATATGGTAGCCTGCTGGTCTGGATGGATAGTAGGGTCGTGATATGTTTTCAATGCATGAGTGTAAACTTGAGTAGAGGAGGTCAGCGGAGTACTGGACATTTGCTGTTAAGAAGAACTCGTCCCAGATTCTGGGGCGAGTTTGAGAGGGGATATGGTCCTATTTAAAGTGACGGAAGGAAGGACCTTTGCATAGTAGGCTATCAGTACGTGGCTTGACTTGGAATCTGCAACTGATGATTTTATGGTCGCTGCCTGTGTAGTCGTTTAGTACTGAGGCAGAGAGGTTTGTGAGACCCAGGGCAAATATCAGATCAAGGATGTTATTCTCTCTGGTAGGCTGTTTTAGATGTTGGGCCCACTGGCCCAGGCGAATGCATGAAGCAAATTGCATACATTTTTAGGAAGCAGTAAAGGAGGACCAGACAGGTATGATGTCTTGGATAGAGTTTGTTGAGGCGGCAGGCATCTCACAAGGCTCCACGGAAGGCGTGTGAGGGAGTGGAGTAATAGATAATGGGCTGCTGATGAAAGAGGTCTTGGTATGAAGGGTCAATTGGCATAGTTTGCAGTGGGGTCAGAGTAGAATACGGCAATGTTGGGTGGTGAGGGAGCAGAGGGTGTTGAAGTTGCAAAGAGGTCGGATGGGGCGGATTATGAGGCGGAAAATGGGCAGCAAAGTGCGTGGGAAAATCAGATGATCCCCATATGAAGGCGTTAGCGGACCCGGGAATTGCAGTGACAGTATTCATACTAAGAAAAACAGGGAGGAACACGAAGATGTCGAATGGAATATCATGCCCTTGTCGGATGATTTTCTGATTCCCTTGCCATGTAGGCCCGCAGAAAATAGCGAAGTAGGCACAATACGCATGCTGGAGCATGCGGTGATGTGGGGTTCGTAATTCGCGCACAACGAGGAAAGACCCGTGGGACTATTATGAGCATATAGTGTCTTAGGTAACCTAGGCTGCGTAGTAGGGTTCAGGAGGACTCGACAGGCCCAATAAAGTTTGCTGGATTGTAAAGGCCTCTCCTTACTTGAACGAGCTCCTGTCTGACAGATATTGTTCACTTGATGTTGAAGACTTAGTTTTCGACTGCAAGCCTGTGTCGGTGATGGAGTCCAGACAGGGAGCCTAGGACGTATTCAACTACTTTTCGGAGCAAAACTAGACGGCAGGGTGATTAGGCTTCAAAACCTGATTGAATTTCCAAGAGGACCGTTAGTATTCGGGTTAGCCCAGGAGGATAAGGCTTATACAAAGAGCGGAGAATCTTTTGGTTATCAAATGCGGTCACTTACCGCAAGAAGGAGCAAAAGAAGTACGACTTTCCAAGTCAACAATGGCCCCTGGTTTGTGGTGGCTTGGTCCGCTAAAGGCGCATTGTTGGCACGGTTATTGGGGGGGGGCAATCCAGTTTGGTATGGGAGGGGGGATGTGCAGAAGACATCATGGGCATTTTCCTTGGTTCGGTGTTTTACCGGGGACAGTTTTAATCGCCACTCAAGTGAATTTGTCTTTTTGATGAAGTCTTTGCCGCTGTTTCGCAGCAAAGTTGGAGTAGAACTGGACAAGGGTCAAGCTTTATGCCCCAAAGCAGTCTGGAGAATTGGCTTAGGCGTAGAGCTTTGCTGCCTGCAGTTACCGGAGCATTTTTAACAAAACGAAAAGCACTGTGGCCTGGAATGTTGAACAACAGCTTTTCTAAGTTGATAATGTCTAAATATTTCGGAGACGGCATTGGTGAAGCGCGTAGCCCCCGGCATACTTGCAGGGGTAGGGCCTAAGGGCGGCTTCGTGGGATAAGGGAGGGTCGACAATTCTAACCCCGCATTATTGGCTGAACACAGACGCCTGGTTAGGTTGGGCAGATTTTGTTCGTTATTCTACGCTTGTTTATTAGCCTGGCTACAAACTTCGAATATTGGCCTAGGGAGTGCCCCAAAGTGGAATCTCTAGTACTGGGGCGCAAAAACATTATTTCTCTTGTTGCAAACAGAAGCATGTAAAACTTCGTTTTTATGAATTGCTCAGCATTCTATAGGGGCAAGAGAATTTGGCTAAAAATAGAATGACTGGAAAGCAGAAATACGATGTGCAGAACAGAACATTAAGTGAAGTGAATTCACGTCAGTGTGATTAAGGGAAAAAGAAAAGCCTCATCAAGTACCACCAGAAACGTGATTTGATAACGACGTTGTGAATATACCTGATAGTCCCAACCTAGCTCGTTACTGATGGGGTCTAGGTATAGAAAGCAGCTAGATGGGGATCCCAGCTAAAAAAAGGAGTTAAAGGTGACCGAAGTAAGTGCCTAGAAGATTCACACACATGGTAAGACAATGACAAGAGTGAAATAGAGCAAGAAATTTAGACAAGGATCTGTGCAGGCCTTCACGAATTCAGTAAAGCCGAATACTTTGAGGTTAAAACAGTGACTTTACGGAATTGCTACCAGCCGGAAGACAGTAGGAGTAGGAAGCCTACAATACCTTCCACCAAAGATTTTTTCAATTGAAACACCCGAGTATCTGGTCAATTCGGGCTAGGAGAAGACAGTGACCAGTACCGATCACAATTGTGTCATGTGGGAAGGAACAAGCTAACAAGGTAAACATTGACAAATGCCTCACATATGTTTCAAATGAAGCTGCTGGAGATATTCTGAAGTTTCAAGTCGGGGAACATAAGGATTTACAAAAGCTTTGACTAACATACTAGCTCATCAGCTAACACGGCTATTTGGCCTATCCCTAGGCAAGAGGGAACCACCTACCAACCAGGAGGTTTGTGCAAGTTGTCGCCACTTTCACAGAAAGCATAAGGGGTGGCTTCAAGCAACTGCCTTACAGGCTTAATATCAGTGGTACTCAAGGCACTAGGAGGAAGGTTGACAGGGAGACTGAAAGAGCATATACTAAGTCTTTAGCTGAATTTCAATCAGCCACTCGCGTTGGTTAACAGAAAATCCTGCTTACCTAACCTGCCATTGCTTTTTGATGAGGTTGCAGCCAGAATAGACCAAGAAAAACAAGTGGAAATTTGTTTATTGGGCTTTGAAAAGGGCACTGACCCGGTAAACCACCCTTCCTTTCCGGGCAGGCTGAAGGCTTTTAGGGTGACCCCACAGACTGTGGACTGGTTCGAGGGTCACCTAAGTACCAGATTTTTATCTGCACGCATTGACAGGATCTAGTCCTATCATGGCTACGGCATACATAGGAATGCAGTAAGGTCCTTTTCTGAAGCGGCTGTTGTTCCTAGTGTACGCAAATTACCTGGAAACCCCACTAGACTTCCGAGGTTCCTGTCTTTAGGTTACATCCATTTAGTGAAACAACCGACCTCCCGTCACTTGCAAGACGACTTTAATTGGATTTGCCAGTGGACGAAAAAATGAAAGCGACCACCCAATGCAGCCATAGGCAAGTGCCTGCTGTCAGGCAGGAAAGGCGATGAGGGTGGGTACGTGGGTCTGTCCGTCCCGACACGGAAAGGGTCCGTCGTTGTCGTAATAGAATTCGACGTGCTCTTGCGAGGGAACTCCGAAACGGGTGAACAGTGTATTTCAGCGGCGGTTAAGGCAAACGAAGTGGCTCTCAACTGAGGAGGTCAAATGTAATTATGCACGTGTATGTAAATGCAAGACTTCAATGGGAGTCTTCCATACGGACTTTGGGGCTGGACCTGGTGTAGAACAGGATGGTACTAAAAAAGCGTCCAACGAAAGGTGGTACAAGCGATTGGCGGGATGCAAGAAGAGTCAAACCAGAAAAGACTAAAAGCTCTTCTTCTGGTCTTCGTTGATAGTAGTAGGTTAAGCGGAGACCTGGTAGTCACGTGCTACTTAATTTCATTGCCACGAGTGCCAAACCATTACTGACTTGGTGTCACAACCTTGCACTCGATGGGCACGAGCATAGATTTACCAAACCGGTGGTGAGCAAGGGCCTGAGATTATGCTGTTTTACTCATCGAATATTAAGCAGGCGGGGAGAGTTATTTCGCACAATGTGACGGCAATCCTGGCCGTTACTGTGTGGCACTAACTGGATACGCCTGGAGCATAGGTATTTGCGTACTAAGATTAGCCATTCTAAGTGGCCATTTTTTGTATACATTCACAAAAGGTGAGGCGCTCCGAAGTGGAAATTAGCGGTTAGGGCCGCGGAATAGGGTGTCTGCAATGACGCGTTGTACCTCAAGAGCAACAATTCGAGCAGCCTTCAGTCAGCTCACTCGAATCCTAAATCCTGAACAAGACTGACTCGTAGTTTCTGCGGTACTTAATTGAAAATCACAAAAGCTCAGATATACACAAACTCCTGTTGTGTGGCCAAGCAGACTGAACAGCAAAGCTCAAGGGTTCCGTGCTCCGTGACCCAAGTACGACAGTTGGATAAGGTTCAAGGCCAAATCTGGATGTCTCATGCGAACGAGAAAAAAGTGCAAAAGTGTTGTGTGTGAACCAAATTAGCAAAATAATGCAAAACATGGTCACATTCACAAAGAAGGTGGAAAATTTGGGAGGATTTTCGATATATGTCCTTTACACGCACCCTAGTTATGCTAAAACCGTCAAAAAATGGTGCTCGTAATTTTCAGCCATCTCAAAAATGGAGGTGGCGGGAGAACTGTCGGAGAGACAGCGTAAGTGCTGAATAACTTGACTAACGATTTCAGTGAAGCACTTACAAAAGTTCGAACGAGTCTCGCGAGCCCAGTCTAACATTCTCTCCGTTGTTTTACAGGGTGCTCCTTTATCATTAATATATATGAAGGTTCCCGTCAAATGTGAAAGCTTATGCGTCGACCGGAAAGAAGGTTGTTCGGTTTCTTGCGCGTTATGGAGGCCTTTTTCAAGAAATCTTCCGGCTGATGGAGGCGGATATGTTTTCCTGTTTGTTATCCTTCAGATTCCATATACATATAGTAGATCTACAATAAGTGAGATATGCTCCAGTAGCCTGCTGCTCTCATCAGTGTCTGTTTCGTCCGAGAAGTCAACTGGTTCACTCCTAACAACGGACCTTGAACTTCTGAGGTCTTTTTGTCTGAGTAAGCGGGAGGGTCTGTCAGAGGATGGTTAAAAGGACGAACCGGATTCTGGGCTTAGGGAGTCTCTGCATCAGGAGTGCATCTAACTTTGATGTGGAAAGAGAATGGTAAATCACACCCAATAGTAAAAGGGATGAGGGGCAGAATTGAAGAGTCACCCACAGGGTTTCAATAGCACCTACTGGGATTATCAAGGAGCGACGGCCGGGAGTAGGGAACCGCTGCGGCAGAGAACCGCCCACCAGTATATCATGTTTCTGAGTGACCACAAGGTAGATAGTGGCCTGGTATTCCTAACGCGCCGTCTTCGCAGTCTGTGTGAGACAGATCTCAGTTACGGCACCGTTATGGGGTCTAGTGTCTGTTTCAAAATGCTCCATCCCCAGCATTTGTTTTGGAGGTTGGAGCAATTTATGTGTCGGCTTCTTGGTGCCTGCCCACCGGAAATGAAAGCAATTCTCATTTAAAAGGGGTTCATTGTCCGCGTAGGCGGCGTCCTCGAAAGAGGCCGTGACAGCATATAGGGGGTGATAAAACAAGCCGTGTTCCCAATGGTTACATGTTTAGTGAGTAGGTAGGTAAACTGTTATCCGGTAGTCGGGGGTGAAAAGCCCCCAAAAAGAAAATGGTTATGCTACGGAAATGGTTTATTATTCTTTGAGTCTTGTAGGACGGCTTTTTTAGCGGAGAGGCTTTTTTCTAGGTTCTTCATCTTGACTCTCTGCAGATACCTTTTTGAAGGGGACTGAGGTGTACTAAGAATACCCGCCTGGTGGTTGGGCCTTTGTTGCGGTTGGAACTGAGGTTTTTTCTGAGGCATCCATAGGAGGTCTTGTCTTATCTCCCCAAGGTTGGAATTGGTCTAGATAACCTTATCGAGAGCAGCGGTATCTGCCTTCAGACCATTTGTTTTGGGTGAGCTATGGGCCGACCGGGTTGAGAGGTGATGTGGAACGGCTGAGCAAGCCGTAATGTTTGCTTGTGAATCAGATTCCTCGGGTTCGTTGTTATTCTACTGCCATGTTGTTTCAAGTTCTGTTCCTCAGGAAGCTGGAGAAACCTGCAACAAAGTGCCTGCAGCCTTAGCCTAAGCTACTGCTGCTCCGAAGCCTAACAAGCTTGTGAGAGCGATCGAGGGCCACTCGTCGCCCCTGTATAACTGACTATCTCTCGTTACATTTTGTGTGACCACACTTGATGCCGGTTCCTTCAAAGAGATTTTCTGGATTAAACCCAACATCTCTTCGCCCTTTTGGGCAGTCAGCCGAGAGAATTTTGAGGGCTTTTGATTTGGAGATCCTACAGCTCTCTGGTTACTTCTAGCACTAGGGGAGTTGGGTTCATCCCCCTGGGAGCTTTTCCCCATACAGATATTTCTTTATCGCTGGGGACGAAGTTTACCATTCCTGCGCAGGGACTTTCTTGGACCTTTCATTGAGGTTCACAATGACGGTGCCAGTGACATGTCAGTCGCCCATGGCCTATGAACTACTTACACTAGCAGTTGTTAGTTCTGGCGAGGATGACCTACCCATCCAAAATTCAAGCTGCTATTTGCATACTTGCTGATGGTTCTCCTGGTTTTAAAAGATGCAGGAAGCAGTTAGCATTTTCATGGCCTTTTCTATCACGGAAGATAGGCTGACATGGTAGTACTTGGCCGAGGTAGATTGTTTCCTGCCCTGATACAGCAAAACCACCACAGATTTTTCATTCTTGAGTCAGTTCACAAGAGGCCAATGACATTTCGAACAACCAAGCCGGCCGTGGAGTAAGTCGGTCAGTCATCTCCAACAACCCGTAGTGCACACCCATCCGCCCAGGTAAATCGTAAATTTTGATAAACCTAGGGACTTCAGGCAATTCTGACTCCACAAAATCGTCCACCATAAAACATCTAACAGCCCTCCAAAATCGGGGGTTGGGCACCCATTCCGCAAGGTACATCGGCAGTCAGTGTCTTGTTGAAGCTTTCTTATTTTTATCATCCGTCGGAACCAGATTATGGGGCTACCATTTTGGCAGTTATACAAGGTGGAACTGAAACTTGGAACCTCTTTGGTCATTGTTCATCACCACTGAGACACCTACCTACACCTTTGAGCAGAGCTTTATGTATGCATTTAGGCGCCTGGGTTACTTTATTGCATCAACTGCAAGAGTTTCATCGGACGTCATCAGCTTTGTCTCTTTTCATTTCATACAACGGTTGCAAATCCTGGAATGGAGCCCATGCGCCTTACCTGAGGATGAGAATAACTGTTGGGCTCACCTTCGTCGGTTGAGTGAGCCACTGAGCTTAAGGTCCAACCAAGGTCGTCTTTTAGCACTTGGTTGGTGGTTTTGGAATCCGAGCGGCTACTAGCCCCAAAGAATCCAGGCAATTGTTTGGGGAACTTTGCGACCCCTGGTTGAGCACAGAAGGGTGGCTAAAGTGGGTAATTAATGAATAAGACTCGCATCTCGCACACCAGAAGTAGATGAAATAGGAGTCACCTAGGCGTGGATTCAACCCTCGGATGATACCGGACACCAAAAGCCTCCCAACTTCGTAGTCATTCGCGCGAGTAGACAGCACTGAAAGCAAGGTGAAGATGTACAGCTTCTCAAGCGGGCCGCTGCCAACAGCGAAAAGAATCCAGTCTACATCTACCCCAAATTTGGGCCACTTCGGTTGCCATCATGGCTTACCGAGCAGAACTGAGAACTTTTTATGCGTGCCGCACATTACGTGCTTTGAGCAACAAGTATCCAAACTCGCGAGAATCCTGGAACCGGAACAACTTTGATCCGCAGGGTCTTCGAGAATGAGCTATTGAACGAACGACATCATAAAATATACAAAAACCCCAAATATGCGATCACGAAGACTCAGGAAAGTAATCGAAGTTCACGCCGCACGACAGACCGGCACCTGGGTCACGCAGGTTCAAGATAGGATATGACAAAGTAGCGCGTTCCATGCGAATAAACCGAGTTTAGTTCACTGGAAAGTAAATTATACAAGGTGAGCAAACGATTTATGTGGAAGAGTATTTTCACGAAATCGCGATGTTATGGTATTTTCGAAGGCTCCAGAAAGATGGGGAGCTAGCCGAAACTCATCAAAAGATAACCTTTGTGCGAGGGTTTGTGATGAGGAAAGAGGGTAGGAATGCCCCCTATTCCTATTATCCCTGCCCAGTTGCCGAAAAAGACTCCGTCCTTACATTTGCCACAGCACTGGCAGATTCAGGGAACTTATGATGCAAAAACTTGGACAGACGTGGCACTTCTCTGCCCGAGTCCTTTGATCCGACTTGATATATTGTGCCTCTGCTTACCTTTCTACTCACGGACGGGGCTAGCTTTCGGTAGAGTCCCTTTCTGTGACACTGACGTCTTGGAATCATAAAGTAATTTGCGAGAACGAAGTCTTGACCCAACTATGCCCGGATACGTTACCAAACTCTATTCAGTTGGTGTAAGGTTCTGAAAGAAACTAGACAGCGTGGAATGGCAAGTGGGCGATAGAAAAATAAGCCAACGGCTGGAAAATATGAAAAAATAACTGGGCACTTGTTCAAGCATGAATTACATTCGCATACTTATTGACATTCAATTTTTTCTGGGTTCAGTCAGGAAAAGTAAAACTTAGTAATTAAGTAGGCATTAAACAGCTCAAGGAAAATAACGTCACATGAGTTAGTTCGTTTTCGAATCTTTTCTATCCACCACAAATAAGTTATTCCTTTTTAAAGCACTCAAGGATGAGTGGAAGAAAGAGAATAAATCCAACAGACCCGCTGGCAGGAAAGATGGATTGGTTTGGGAGAGACTCGGGGTCCAACTTAGGGGAACCATCAAACAGAGCCTGAAAGGCTGCTTTTGGATATTATTCCGCAAAGTAATTTTGATGCACAAATAGGCTGCGACGGACTCACACAGTTTCCTACTATGCCCGCCTGGCGTTTCTAGGCGTGGACATGTGAAAGCCGATCCAATAAGTTTGCAGAGAATTAGTTGTTCCTAGGGAAAACGCCTACTCTTGCACGCCTTACTCCTGAAGGGTAGAGATCTTGTCCAGCCAGATGGGCTGGGTAGAAGCAAATGTGAAAGCCCTTAAGCAATGCGCAGTCAAATTCGATTTGGATCCCGAAATCAAAGGGCGATTATCCGTGAAATTATACGATAATAGATTATCAAATAAACAATGGCATGGAACAGATACGAACCTCAATTGTACAATCGCAGGGACTCAGAAAACGAGAACCACAATGCGGCGTGCGAGAAAAGAGCTCGTGCAGCAAGCAGGTCCAAAATAACAAAATGACAGTAGCGCACTGGACGCGAACAAACAAACATTAGTTCGTAGGAACATACAGCGCATAAAATGAGTCAATGATGTAAGTAAGTGATTATTGCTAAGAAAACATGGAACTACAGTGTTTTTGGGGGGATTTTCCACTACCGGTCTTTACGGGCACCACGACTGCCCTGAGACATTTTCCACGTGTGACAGTGCAGGATGGCTCAATACAAAACGGTTCCACTGGCTGGCTTTTCCTCGTAGTTAACGAAACCGACACCGTTTGCTTGCACCAAAAGAGGATTAAAGAGATGGATATGCTTCGTCGTTACCGGAGGTTAACTGCGTCACATTCATCAAAACAAACACATGGGCAACACGACAGTAACTGAGTGCACTGGAAGGCTAATCAACGCTAAGAGGTAACAACCATCTACAGTCTAAACCCTACAAAACTAACCAAGATGCACAACCGAAATCTCATCAGATTAACAGGACGTAAATATGTATGCCTCAACAAAAAATGATGAAGATCACTGAATTGCCAAGCATGAAATACATTTGCAAGCAGACGACTTGCTGCTAGCAATTACACTGGCCACTTGCACACTCCAACAAAAGCAGTTTCGCGTATGTCACGCCACCACAACCCGCTGGAAGTGCGAACCAAAGCCTCTGTAGCAGATCCATCCTCCCCAGGCCGCAACTCACCAACAATCCCTAGGTACAATCGGCTTCTACGACAAGTATCGCTTACAGGGAGAACTAAAACTCCGTTTTTGGACCTTCCTTCCTCATCAACCATTTTTGCCTTTCTTGCAACGTACTGACATACTCAGTCTCCAAGGTTTCGAAAACAAGTCCGCCAACAACTGTGCCATTCTATGGTGTCTGACACGGACACTCGGGAAATCCTTGCCATCAAACACAGGCTATTTACTGAAAAGCACTTGAAACTTCGTCAGAGTCGATACTTCGATGTCTCGGCAATCACCTGCCACCGGCACGAGGGGTGATCGTAGAGGACTCTCTCTACTTCTACCAAAAATACTACTAGAGTTTTGTCCGTCACATGACGACCATGGGCGGCTGAATATAGCGCACGGCGCACCGAATGTGTCATACTTTCCCTAACCCCACCCCGGTGACCGGTTCTTGCAGCCCAAATGTACATTCCACACCACGACTTGGTAGACAGCGATTTACTCCGTCTCGCGATAGTTCTCGGAGAAACCCTCAAATTTTAGACCAACCCCCCTGAAGTTGCTTCCGCTACCATTGGAGTATATGTGGTTGTCTGCTTCTGGCAATGAAGTGTATTAGTGCCTGTAGGAAAGAATCCGTAGACGACCGGTGTGCAACTTTGCTGTGCTTTGCTCTCATATTTGGGCAGGAGAATAAACAGCCACAGAGTTTCTCTGCCGTCCTGCTACGCTTAATAGAATGCAGTCTAAAACAGTCTACTCTCACACAAGCAACAGCATGGTCAAAACTCATCCCACGTTCCACCTGGTGGTGAGACCGTTCGTTGTGTACACAGAGAAACTTTTATTCGGAGCCATTTTAGGAGTTTTCCAAGAACTCGTTGAACAGCCGCCCTGCCCTTTATAACCCGCAGTAGCCCACGAACGCTAGATAGAACAATGAACATGCGTTTTGTCTCATGGTAATGTTTACCACTCAGCTCGGTAAATCTATGCGCTTTTGGCAAAATGGTGGGGTACCCAGCCTCATCTATAACATTTTGAATGATTGTAAATACCTCATCTGATGCCTTTATATAACTTCTTCACGGATTTCGGACCAATTATTCCCACCTCACCATTGTTTATACTATTTCATGGTCGCCACTCTTTCTACGATTGAGGCATTCACTTTGTTTTTATCTTGGTTGCGCTTTCTTTGTGAGATAGCTCTGTGAACGTTCAATATGGTAATGAGTCGCGGTGACTCAAAGCAGCTTAGTTTTACTGCGGTTTAGTTCCAATTTCTCGCTCATGTAGACGGACTTTAGATGTCAAGCTTGTTTACTTTGATTTTTTGGCTCCACGCTCAGGAAATGTGCTTGCTGGTCCTGATTAGGCGTGGAGAATTCGTCCTGTTTGTTTGGACTACATGACAGGTAATTTCAACTGTTTCCCTTCCTACTGATTTTTGTCCTTATTTCGACTATCTTTTGGCTGGATAGTTATTAGGGCTTACTGCCAAAGGTGTGGTTATTACGTAATTATAGTCTATCTCACAATTATTACGTGGAGCTTGTGCGTCGGTCTTGTTTTTGATTCGGATTCCGCATCGGTTTGGGCTACGCTTTGGTGTGAGGCTCAGAGGCGCTATTCAGAATGCTTGAATTCGATTATTCGGTGGATGGAGCTGCCACTCTTTGGGCAAATTTTATCCTGAACAACACTCCTACATTTTAGTCATTTCATCCCCCGTTAAAGTGGCCCCAAACTGATCACCTTCTGAAGCCTAACAGTCAGTCAGTTACAGTGTGACTCCATTTTTATACGGAGTGGCTTGCAAGACAGTGCCTGGGGCCACTACCTCGTTCTTTTGCGTCAATTTCATTACGAAAACACCCTGCCTGTACCTGCCCCACAACTGACTTGCAATTATTTCTCATCTCCTGAACCGTTAAGCGACCCACTTTCAATGACTTGTCGCCTCGCCCTTTGATTTTAGTAAGACATTGCGTGCCTCGCAAAATCCACGCAGTACTCCCTGATAACGCGGGTAACGAAGAACAGTGCTCAAGGTGTGAGTGGAACGAGTGATAGTTTGCTGCGCCAGCCCCCGTAACCATCTTCATCCCCAGCAGCTCAGGTGGCACTGCGGTGAGCCTTTCTTTTTTGTGTTCGGCAACTCCCTAGAACCACAAATCCTTGGGCCGCAATACCACATTTCACTGTCCTTATCTTCCAGTCGCGTCCTTTGGGAGGCCAGGTCTGCTGGATTCCCTTTCCCTGGCATGTGTCTCAGCTGCACAGGGATCGAGCAGGCTCGTATCTTGGACATTGTTCGCAACAAACGTAGAGAAGTGCCCTTTGTCACTCTTCAAGTAATAAAGAACTACGATAGAATCGGTCCAACAGTAAACGTCACGCAACTTCCCGTCCATTTCTTTCTTAATCATTTCTGTTACTCTTACAGTAGCGAATGCTGCAGCCAGTTCCAGCCTTGATATGGAGACAGTCTTAAGAGTTGCCACAAATGACTTGACAAATTCGAGTACACCCCTTGACTCTGGCTCGTCAGATACTACCCAACATTGGACACTGCAACCTAGCTCACATCGGAAGCGCCACAAAATAAGTGCAACTGATCTTCCGCATCTGCATTTAAAGCATCACGTGCATGCCAACATATCATCCTTAATAATATGATTCCTTTCACAATCCTCTTCACTCCTCCCCACTTTGCTTCAGTATCCAAGCCCAGTGGTTCATTTCAGCCAAACTTTTTCTGGCGCAAATCTTGGGGCTATTATTTCATCGGTAAGAAGAATGGACCAGTCCAACCTAAAGGATCATAGATTGTGACTATTTGAGCCAACGAAGCCATTCTTGTTGTTGGCCGACCGTTGACGTAAAAATGGTATCCGAGGGCGCCTAGCATAACACTCCAAGACAAGGCTGAAGTTTTCACAGTCCTCAATAGGTCCGCATAAATGGATTTTCTGGCGCAGTTTGGTTCGTCAAACGGAATGGCATTTAAGACCTCTCTCTCGGCTTAGCAGCTTGGTTGACCTGAAGACAACAAGACTTGATAGGCCAGGCAATCTTCCCGCAAAACACATTACTTTTGTCGCTTCACTAACAGAAGTTATATAATCATCCACACCGTAATCCTTTGAAACCACTTTCCATACCGCCGGCGAGAACTGGTGCCCAAAAAAGGTGGCTGCCTCCTTCAGGGCAAAGAGGGGCACAAAAAGGCGACAAAACCGCCCCAAAGAATGTGTTACCATTCTAAGTTCCTTAGGTTCTACAGTATCACCATCAGACCACCGGAGAAACCGAAATTCATCTTGGTCTTCCTCGAGGGCATTTGCTTATAAAAACATATCTGCAGTATCGGCAAACAAGGCCACAGGTTTCTGAAGAAACCTCAGAAGTACGCCTACTAAGCTCGGGACCAAATTGGGACCCTGTATTAAGTGCTCATTAGGTGATTCCTCTCGGAACAGTGCTGCACACATTTACGCCGCGTATCCTGTTTCATTGCAAATTCCGTTCGCGGCTGTTTATTTAACTTTGAGCTCTGGATACTTGATAAACCCGTTCCCCAACAATCTCAGGCCATGAAGATCTTCCGACTGATCGCACAGCTCCACGAGATCACAGTCCTTCCGCGCAACAAAATACTAAGATGTGCGACCTTAGACAGCAGCCACCTCTCCAGGATTCCGACAGACCTTTCATCCCCCACGGACAGTGAAATACCGGGCGGAAAGCTGCCATCAAAACCCTTATTACACAACTACAAATTTGTTCTCAATAATCCGCAGACGGTGTACGGCACTAGCTCCAAGTTTACCCGAAAGTCCGTTATTCAACGGACGTCGCATGACCAAGCCCAAAGGAGTATGGCCAGCGAAAGAATGTTCCCTAAAACCCCTTTCGTTGTCCTAAGATCCAGTGCGCCAAAGGATCGTTTAAACCAATTAACACCTCGATCACTGGGTCTGAAATAGCTCCACATCCGAGTCCTGCCAAATTACTCCACTTGGACAAACGTTTCTGACTCGGTGTGGTGGCCAGTACGTCAAGAGCTGATGGAGCAGTGAACGGGCCGTTCACTCTAACTACCTCATTACCATCCAGAGACTTCAAATTATACGTCATTCTTTCGCAACCCTGCACACTATTCTAGATAGGAGTGTACAAGCTAATTTTAGCTGTCTTCCTTGCGGGACCCAGACGATCAGCCGAATCAACACGCGGTAGAATGGCGTCTACTCCAGAGTCGAGAAGCATACTAGTGCATAGTGGCCTATTTGGATCTCCGATAAGAACTGATAAGACTCGAACGCTTACACCGAGACTCGTGGGAAATAGTTCACAAGATAAGTCAAGGACAGAGCCCTTGTTCATCTCATGCAGCAGGCGGTGATGGTGGCTACTGCAGTTCTCTTCTCCGCAGAGGCTTCTCGAATAACGTCCGTCAACACGGTGCCCTGGAGGTAAGCAAACAAAGCAGGCTTTGAATCAATACCCAAGGTCCAGGAAGCCTGTAAGTGGCAATGCATGAAGCTCTTGACATTCCTTGAGGTTATATCAGCCACGACGCTTACAGCTGCTGGTCTCAGTAATGGGCACCACAAAGGTTTCTTAGCGCTTACGAACTGACGCACGTCGCGAAACACTGGCTCGTTGCCTGTCTGTGGACCTCCTTGGCCCTTTTAAGTCAGTCAACTGCCATGCACCTGGGCAACATACTCAAAACTGCCTCTGTGGTGTGAACTCAAATAAGGTTACTTTAATATTTTAGCTGCCCCATCGCGTCCGCGCAACTAGTTAACTTAGTAGGGCATGAAAACAAGTCCCTCGGATCTTGGGCAATCAATCCTGATTGGGTTATTTCAACCAGCACTCAAAGTACGATAACGTGGCTCGGACAAAAAGATTCTCTCAACATGTCTCTCTCTAGCTGAAAGCTTTCGGTGGCAGAATAAAGCATGCAATCTCGAATAGCTTCTTTAGCTTTCTCGCACAATATTGAAACAAGCAATACAACGCTGATCATCATCCTTTATTCTGCTTCCCATCTAAACCGCAAATGGGCGAAATAAGGGAAAGTACTCTAAGGGTGAACCATCCATTTTAGGAAATTGTTATTTGGGCATTCTCAATTTCACTAGCAGCCTGCTTAGCCCACACAGACCGCTGAAAGAGGCAGATTTATTAGCACAACGAAAGCCGGCAAGACTGCTTGCTCTAGCCCTGGAAATATTCGTACGCCGGGATGGACAGTCGAGCATGGAAGTTTCCATCAACCCTTTTCCCAACTGATGGCTTCCCCATGGCAATTTGACACCATGTCATCTACGCCCCTCAACCCCCCCCCTCGTTTTGCTACAGTTGCTCCCCGCATAGCTTTGGAAAATTCCGTCACTAACTGGGCAGTTTCCGGTTCCAGTTTTACCTCTCCGTGAAAGTTTGTCAAGTCACCATCAACAACAGAAGCGGGAGGCTCGTGGAGAGGTTGGGTAACGGCCAATTCAACCACTGACACTCACTCGAAATTATCCTCAATATTAAATTCCATCAGCAGCTGCGTAAGACAAAAGAGGAGCAGAGTCAATGGCTCTAAAACACAGAAAGAGGCTGGAAGATAAAGGTTTCACACTGGCCAATGCATAAAGGACGGAAGAGTAACGACCGGTCGTGGGAAATCTCCCTAAAACCTTTGCGATTCAGTGTTTTTCTTAACATCACTCACTTGCTCACACTATTGACGTGTCTTTACGAACTGTTTGTTTCTATGGACCAATTGTTGCTTGTTCGCGCCCAGAGCGCTACTTTGTCATATCCTTGTTCTGGACCTGTCTGACGCACGTGCCCCTTGCTCGCAAGCTGCAATTCGGTTTCTCGTTTGTTGAGTCCTTTTGATCTCATTACTGAGGTTTGTATCTTTTTGGTGTCATTGCCCATTCAATAATCTGGTATCGTAGAATATCACGGATAATTGCCTTTTCAATTCGGGATCCGTTGCGACGTTGGCTACGCATTGCTCAAAAGTGAGTTACAGGAAGAGCTTTTGGGTGATCCAACTTGAAGCCAGCAACAATATTCAGCCAACAGTAACGGCAGTTCTACTAATACAAAATTGCCAAAAAATTAAGAAAGCTTTTATATGCAGCTGCCAAATGCCCTTCGATCGACCGGAATGCTAGCCCTTACACGCAAGAAAGAAACGGAAGTTTGCTGCCTCCGAATCCGAAATTACTGGAACTCGGAAGGCCCAATCCATCAGGAAAGGAAAGTTTATAACTATTGCGATGTTTCAAAATGAAACAGTAACAAATGAGAACTTTACATATCGCACTTGGCTGTGCACTTTCCCAGGCTGGTCATGAGAAAGGGGCAGAGTCTACGTTGCTGAAAGACCGGGAACCAAATGCCGGAACGGTTCTTGAGGACGCAAGAAGTAGCTGCAGTTAAACAAAGAGTGGCGAAAGGGAAGAAATAGCCACTTCTACATGAATGAACTGAACGAACTGGATTTAGTGAAACTTCTCCCACACGCAATCCTCTGTGACGCTTCAGCGGCCGTAACAAGCCAGTCTTTGTGGGACTGCCAACCGCCAACTGACATGAAGCTAGATCGGGCGACGCCGATCTATATAGTTGGAATTAGAAATGACACTTGCAGCTATAAACCAATGGGCCTGACATCTGTTGTGCTGCAGACCCCGAAATGAATTCTACGAAAAGAAATGGTTGCCTCTCAAGACGGGAAAGTACTGATTAGTGTATAGCTACACGGCCCTATGAGGAAGGGGTAGTGCCCATCCTAGATGAAGTCACGAGGAGATCTGTCGATGGCGGGAAGGTTTAGGTCTGTCACTTGGACTTTAGGAAAGCCTCGAAATCAATAAATCAGAGGTTGCTAGTGCAAAATCCTCCGGCATGTTGAGGGGACCCCTTGCTGGGTGACCAGATAGTCGAGTTTCCCAGAGAAGGGATATTTTAATTAGAGATAGAGCTAATCAAGTTCAGAACATGTCGGGTTGCTTGTGCAATCCCACTAGGGTCGGTCCTTGGGTTGCCCCTGTTCCTGTTGTGTGCAAACGATTTTGGTCCACAAACTGGATTCACCGCATTTCATGTGTTTCGATGACTTTAGGAAAGTGGGGACCTTGGGAAAGTGTTCTGCAGGCAACCTCGATGTGGTCTATCCTTGGCGAGCAGAGTGGGAGCTCCCTTTCCACACCAAAAAAGGGTGGCAGCTCACCCAGCGCATCCCTCAGGTCAACCTGAGTGAACTTGGGGATGGAGGTACCGAGGTGGGTTTGGAAGGGACAGATGCTGTCAAGGATCTGGGGATGCTTCCGACTGCGGGTTTCAAACCTTGGAGGCAGTGTATGAAACTAGCAGAGAGGTACTGATGCCCTCTCACCGTTGATGAGGGCCGTTTTCTAGTGTACACCATGGGTACTGTTACCGTTCGGCGTGACCCACTTGGGGCCGGTTCCGGAATATGTCATCCAAGCTTGGCATCCCAGTTTTATTAGGTGCGGGAAACTTTGAATACTTGCAAGGGAGATTCACCAACGTGCTTACTGGATTCCAAAGCCGGCCCATGAACAGGCGCTTAGAGAACTAAAGCTGCTCTATCTGGAACAAAGAAGGGCAATAAGGGATTTCCTTGAGGCCTTCAGGATTATGGTCAGCTTATCAGACTTCGGAGGGATTGAGTGGATCCCGAGAAACACAGAATGAAGGCTCACGGGACACGATTAGAAGCCTGGGAAGCCTTTGCAAGACACAAATTAGAGCAAGCTTCTACGCCAAACGGGAATTAAATCGATGGAGGACACTTCCGTCGTCGGGGGCAGAGGCCCAGAAGGTCGGTGAATTCAGGAGAAATTTAGACTCACTTTGGGATTGCTAGCTTGAAGTCCTAGCGTGGAATGGCAAACTACCTCATGACCACCTGAGTAACCGGACACGTAGTGCTCGAAACTACAAGAAAAATGGCTTCGCCGGTAAATAAAGAAGCTGGGCCATGCTGTGAAGCCTGGGTGTGGATGGTGCCTCATCCTGGCTTCTTTTGCTATCCCACAAAGTCAAATCGAAACCCAATGTGATAGGCTATTCGGATAAAGTCGAGAATACCCATTTTCACACCTCTTTTCCGCACTCATGCACCTATGGCCACGCACACGGCCCAGCGGCTGCGATATGTGAGGCAAAACCACACCAGAAGAGAGGGGTACAGATCGAAAGAGCAGCTCAACGCCACTCTTATGGCCCCCTCTAAAAAAGACTTTGTGATGAAGCGGTGATTTATGGCCCGGCGGGGAGTTCCTACAGGACTAGAAGGACAAAAGCTGATATACTGCACTCTGCCGCTATTCCTCGTCATAAATAAATGCGGTCAAAATCTAATGTGATAAAGGGAGCCATCGAGCCCCAAAAGCAGAAGCCTACAGAAAGTGAGGTACAATAATGGACCTCCGGAAGATGGTTTAAAAGCGTCCCGGAAGGCATTGAGGGAGCCTAAGGACCGGGAATAGAAGGTCCGAAACAATGTGAGACCAGCTCTTGGGCAAACGGGTGCGGGGATCAGCCTCTCTTGGATCACACAGCCAGCAGCGACACATCACCCATTATCGCCCACTTTCCTTGGCGAAACACAACATACTAAGTTCGTGCAATATGACTCACTATAGATGCCATTGCAGGAGGCTAAGTAAAAAGTCCCAGCGACATAGTTGCCCCCTGCTATTCCAATTCATGGATGACCTAACAGCTACAGAGTTCATTAGCAACAAGTCGACAATTGCTGCCCTTTCGCCGTATAGGACATCAAGATATTCTCTGATAAAACCCCCCTCCAACGGGAAATACTTCGATCGCTGAGAAGCAACTCCGCCTTGCCCATGCAGGCTGACCCCACTGTAACCGACATGAAGGTTACCCAATGCCCCTCCGTCAAGAAGTCAAAGGCGAGCCCAGCGCCTCGCCCTGCCTGCTTGCAAACTGTCGACTTAGATATGTCTAACTCCCCACTCCCGGTTTCGCTTCCACACAAACGCCCGTTTTTACCATCTCCCCCAGTAACCTCTACTAGCAGTAGATCTCGCTCCCCGACCACAGGCCCCAAGCGGCACTCCACTCCAGTACTGAAGCCGCGCTCCCTCATCATAGTCTCAGAGCCAAGACAAGACCCTGGTACAACCATCAGCCCTGGCCGTACTACTTCCAATCCGTCCTCCGAGCCGTTGACAAGTGTTGTCACCCGCCGCTCTCGCTCTAACGATTCTAACAACTACCCACCAGCTGCTAGCTCAGCCGCGACACTTCGTTTCTATCCTCATAAGTGCCGCTCCACTCCCCCCCTAATACTACCTGGTACTCCTACCAGGTCCGCACTTGCCCAACCAATCACCCCACCCACTACCCCCCACTCTCAATCGGCTTCTGCTTATAGCCTACTCTCGGATCCTCCAGGTGATAACCAACTGGGCCACCACCCGGATTCCTCTAACGCCATCGTCCCTTTGAGTAGGAGTGATCTTCAGAGCCTTGCCAGTGCCACTCACACTTCCATTGCCTCGCACCCCTTTCCACTGTCTTTCCTTCCCTCTGATCGAATGGGTCACACCAATCCCCCATCTCCGTTGCTATCCTATATCCCACCCTGCCCCCCAGACGCCAACCCTCCATACTATAGCCCCAGCATGCCTCCGCTGTTCACCCCTGCTCACCTCCACCAACCTCCATCTAACCCTGAAGTACCACGTACATGCCCTAGCAGATACTCCAGGTTCGTACCTGTATCCCGCCTCCTCGCCCCACCTCCCCACTTACCGGCTCCCCTGCCCTCACGAGCCTCCAAACCTTTCCTAATTTCGCCACTCCCTTCCCGCCTCCACCCCACACTGCGTCCCGGTTACTCTCCCACATGCGTTCACCCCCATACCGACCTACAGGCCTTGTGCTGATTCTGCCCAACAGGTAGGTTACTGCAGCCAATATCTCGTTTTTTTCCTGACCGGTGTCCTCCGCACCCGTGGCCATATTGCTAGTCGCCCTATGGACCATATCGATAAAATTTTACAGACTCATATCACTGATCGTTCCCCACTCGATATCATGTCACTTAGCACCTCACACCACGCACTCCCTCCTCTCCGCCCCGCTTCGACAGATATTCTTAACTTCTCACTTTGCCATATGGTGCCCCTCCCTCTGCACCGTGTGACACCTCTGTGGCCCACATCAGCGGTGTGTTGCACACCCACCATATTGATCACCCACAGCGATCGGCTGCGCCTAATGCTGCCGCTTCCCCTACTTTCCGTCCCCCACCCAACACTGCCCACCCTCCCTCTTCTACTGACGCTCTATCCCCACTGAGACCCAACTCCTATCGCCACAGCGACCCCAATAGTCTTGCAACTTGCATCCATGCTTTGCGCACACCGACACTGAACTCATTCCTACTAGTTCTTATTAACGCTTGATCAATAATTAGAAAAATATCGCACCTGCGATCTCCGGCATTTACGTCAAACGCTGACATTATACTAGTAACTGAATCCTGGCTGTCAGATGATGCTTCGCTTGACCTTGTTCGCATAGCTGGGTATCAATGCTTCTTGAACACCCGCCAGTCCAGGCGTGGAGGGGACTGTTTAGCCTTTGTCAAATTCACTATCCACCCTAGTGTTATCGACCACCCCTCTCTTCTCCTTATTGAGGATTCGTTATGGCTATCTATTCACGCCTCCGGCCAGAACCTCCTCCTTGGCTGCGTCTACGTCCCCCGGGTCTGGAGCCTGAAAAAATTGATTCTGCCGCGGATGTCTTTATTGATGCGCTTGACTATACTGCCAGTGCAAAAATTATTGCCGGTGACTTTAACTTTCCTTCAATTTGCTGGTCCTCCTATATCAGCCCTCCCGCCCTCTCCACCTTCCTTTCTTGTGTCCGTCTTGGTGGATGGGCCCAACATGTCTCCTGCCCTACCAGGGGGAACAACATCTTGGACCTAGTATTCTCCATTGATGTTCCTGATATGATCACCCAGACTACTGATCACTTCCCGGGTAGTGACCACCGTATTGTCAGGTGCAAGTTCAGCTGCTTCAGCTGTTCTCATCCGATGCAATCCCCTTCCCATGTTCTGACTTCCTACCGTTCCTGTAACTAGCTCCCAGTGCCAATGATAATCCGCTCCCTTAACTGGGACACATTTTTTCTTTCATCCGATCCCCTCACTGTGATGAACTCTCTCTACTCAAACCTCCTACACTGCCTGAGTACAGCCAACCCATGCGCCGATCCATGCCCCAAGTCCAGCAGCTCACGCCTGTCACTTTTAGAGCGTAAGCTGTCTAAACTGCAACTTACCTTCGCTAGATCACACGACTCTGCAATTCTCCTGCGCACAAACCAGCTACAACTGAAGCTGCAAAGCATGGCCGATTCGCATCTGAGAAGGCAAGAGGCCATCGCCCTAGTACACAAAACAAAACTGGCTACCTGTCCAACCTGCTTAGTAAAAGGTCCAATCAATCCAAGCATACCTCGCCCAACTTCCTCATATGTGGCTCATCTACCGCTAATACTCTAGCATCCATTTCTGGGGCCTTCAATGAGCATTTCTCTTCCTCCCTTATAAACTGTCCCAGTATCCCCCTTCCTACAATCCACCCCTGCACCTCTGTCTCTCTTTCATTGATTCTCTTCACCCATCTGGAAATTGAAAAATCAGTTTCCTCTATTAAACCCTCCCCGAAACCGGGACCAGATGATCTCCCACCGGCCTTCCTCCGTTTCGGTGGCCCTGAACTCCTTTTATTGTTACTTAATATGTATACCACCTCCATGCTTCACAGTTTCGTCCCACCTCAATGGAAATCCTCTGTTATAGTTCCGCGCTTCAGAAAGGGTGCACTACACGACCCAGATAACTATCGGCCCATTAATCACACCCCAGTAGTCTGCAAAATTATGGAGAGAATTATCAAAAAACACATTGTCCAATACCTCTTATCTAACAACCTGCTGAACCCTGGTCAGCATGGTTTCTTGAACTCCCGTTCCTGCTCTTCCTGCCAGCTTGACTTTCTCAATGTCCTATCGTCTGCTGCCGACGCCGGCAACTCTGTACTTGTCCTGTACTTCGACATGTCTAAGGCCCTTGACCGTGTTACCCATATGCATCTGTTAGCCAAAGTCTCGGTATTACTGACCCTCTCCTCTCCTGGCTATCCTCCTATCTCTCTCGCAGATCACAAGCCGTGCTCGTCGATGGCCACCTATCTTCCGCCAAACCAATTACTAGCGGCGTCGTCCAAGGCAGTGTCCTAGGCCCATTATTATTCCCTATTTATATCAATGACACTTTCTCTCATTTCCTCTTTGCCGACGATATAAATATAGTGTACTCTTTTCTCTCTTATGACCTATCCGTGACTCTGTGCAACATATTGCATGACTTACTCGTTCTCCAAACTTAGTGCGTCTCGTGGCTCATTAAATTCTCTGCGGAGAAAAGCTTCCTCCTATCATAAAAGTGCACCGTACCACCCGGCCAAATTTGTCTGGACGGCCTGCCCATCCCCATACACCCCATGGTTACCGATCTTGGCGTACGCTACTCTTGTTCCTTTAACTTCTCAGAACAGGCATCGTTCCAAATCGCTGGGGCTAAGCAAACCCTAGGCCTGATCAATTGGTGTTTCTTAATACCAGCCAGTCGCATCTTTCTGTATCTCTCACACGTGAGACCGCTCCTAGAATATCGTCCCATTACCTCCGGCCTCTGGCCACGTTCCTCTATTGTATCTTTTGATAACGTTCAGCGTACTTTCACCAGAAGGCTGTTGGGCGTATCCATAGCCCTAACATACCGCCAGCGCTGTGGGCTCCCACAAATTGAGCCTCTATGGATTCGTCGCATGAGGCTCAACCTGATTTTCCTCTTTAAGCTAATCCATAACCTGGCTTACACCTCTTATCCCGTCTCATTCGCTGCGCCCTGCTCCTACCCGATCCGACACCGTGCCTTTTCTCTCACTGTCCCTCATTTTAATCTCTGTCTGAAGTCCCGTTCTTTCTGTCAGCTTATTCCAAAATCTGGAATAAGCTGCCCCTTAGCGTACGCAGTGCCTCCTCAATGTTCGCTTTTAGGCGCGCACTTTTGTCATACTTAACAGCCCTCAATGCTTTATTGCTCACCAATGAGCTCGTCTCTGCCGACCTGGCCCTTGAAAGAGGCCTCACACTTTGACTCTACTACCTCTGCGCCACGGGCCAGTAGGTACACCCCATGCCCGACACCTCCTCACTCTCTAGTGCTGCAAACTAAGGCCACTGTCTTCACTGATCCACAGCGAACCTACCTCCTGCCATCATAAGATAACCCTATTGCTCACCTACGTTCATCTCTTATCCATCATATTAACTTTTTTCTCCTCAGCATCCGTTGATTCTCAGCTGGGGCACACCCAAACTGCGCTTCTCTATCACTTTTCTCCTTCCAGTGATCCTCAATGACGGCCAACCATATCGGGTACTGTACTTACCATCTCCCCGGTAGGTGCACCGGGATAATATTGCTACACGATTGCCTACCACTCGCTGTTTCCGTTTGCTCTCCTGTCCATGGTCTCACGTCTTGGCCAATTGTTCCTGGATCAAGCACTCCTATCGCGGTCGTTTTGCCCCTGCACAACTATCATTGAACACTCGTGCCACTCCCAACAGTGCGGGGCGCGGTCAGATCCACCGCTGTGGCCGGCGCACATCGGGCGTGCAAGCCGTCTGCAACTATGTGCGAGCGCAACTAGACTGGTGAATCACACCTCCTGTGTTCACTTCACGAAGCGTTTTTCAGGTTGGGTGCCCAGCTCACGGCCAGTCCCACCAACTAGCACCGGTTGCGGATGGCACGCTCTAACTTTTCTCGGACTACCGAATCCAATGCTATCGGTTGAAAATTGCATGCTCGTCATCCTTTTTCCGCCACAGCTTGTTCACCTATAGCTCTTATCATCTGTTTCCACTTCCCTTTTTTGTCGCCATACCACGGTGTGCACACGTACCCGTTTTGTCCCTCCTCCTATCGCCTCTCTCTACATCAACTTTCACTGCATTGAGTCACTATCGTCCTAACCACTCTTCTCTGTCGACGCCCGCCAATACCTCTTTTCCCACCTGCCTTCATTGCTGGCTTCTATCCCCTATGCGCTTGGTGTTACCCTGTGCTCAGAACGCCCATTGATAGCTTCCTTAAACCTGTCGTTCTGTTAAATCCCTCCTCATGTCCAATGCAATGATGCACCAATCGCACCCGCACCCATGACCAATCCGCATATTAGAACTTGCCGCTCCAAACTTCGCATCTTTTACAGTCGTATTTATTATCTAATCACCACCACCATACCTTCCTCACTTGGCTGCGCGATTCCTCTGTGGTTCTTTCCAGTGTCCTGATTAGTATCCACCTGTTCAATTGTCTGCCGGCACACAGCTCTCCAGCTCCATTGCCCCAACTCCGTTGCGCATTCATTTGTTGTGACCTTTTTATTCTATTACTGGTTCACTTATCTCGGGGCGTCCCGCTTCCTTGTCCGCCTCCTTCGTGTTTCATCTGCAGTAAAATGATCTGATTGGTGATTCCTTACCTGTGTCTCCTCGGTCATTGCTTTCATCCCTTGATCCGTGTATTGTTCGCTACAGGCATTTTTCTGTACCTTCCGGTGTGGTCCGCTTTTCCATGTTCCACTACTGTAATGACAACGTTACGTCACGGTGTTCTTTTATAGTTCCAAATCTTTTGACCTGTCACTACCCGATTCCTCTGGTCCGTCACTACGTCTCGCACCTGCATTGATCAAATAATTAGACCCATTCTTACCTGTTTTCCTTGATCCTGTCTTTCATCTTCACTCTTCCATGAACTGCTCCTCACAGTCTTCATCACTTCTGTGCTTCCGCGTTCTATTTTTCTCTCCGTTGGGCTGCCATGTAAACTTGTCATGAAGTTAACCCACCACGATATTCCAAAGTTAATTCTACAACCATTTTATCTAACCTTACCTACTCCTCCTAATGACTGATAATTCCTTTCTAGGACCCCATTGTTATTGCTCCTGTTTCTCTTATACCCTGAACATATATATATATGTATATGTATATGTATATGTTTATATATTTATCATATATCTATATATATATAAACTTACGCATATATATCTATGTGCAAGCGCTTTGTATCTCGCAGTTCCTCACCGGCCATTTTGTAAGTTTGATTAGACCTTACTTCGCGGTTTCCTTAGTAAACGCGTGCTTCGGTCCTTTGTACTGCGTGGACCACCTGCACGTTACTCTTATGGGCGGCACTGCACAAATGCTAACCATATCAGTATTCTCCACGACCCGTGAGAACGAGAATGCGATTGGAAGTGATAGTGGTTAGCGTGTATTTGAGAGCGTGCGTGAGAGCGTGCGCAAGAGCAACGGTCAAAAGGCAACCGCGCTTGGCAGTCAGCGTTCAGTTTAAACAATAAACGTGGTAAAAGTATGAACGAGGATGGCAACCGCTACAGGGGCCTCCTCCGAGAAGTCCGACGGAGTTGGGCTTCCATCGTGATGGTAAGCCGGAATTATTGGTTGTCCAGGAACTTTTCATAGCTTGTCCGTTATATTGTTGGTGACGTCGAACGACTGCTGATAAGTTTACCGGTGCCTGCACTCTCGAGGTCCGACTTGTGTAGGTCCAACTGTGTTTTGGCGCCCACGGGTCTCATACGAATGCGAGCTGGAAAATGCCTCCTCAGGTCCATCCAAAAAGGCATCCAGTTGCGGTCTCCAGTGCCAGGCTGACCAATCGTCCCGTTGTCCAGTGAGCGGTTGGCTCCTTGAAAGTGCACGGGAGTCAGCCAGGCTACGGATGAAGCCAATGTGACTGTGTAGATCCGTCTGAGAGAGGGCAAGGTAAACTGGAATAAAATAGCACCTGAGGGCGCCGGCGGATGTTGGACCGTAATAAAAACACACAAACGATGTTCGGTGTTGTTGGAGTCGCTAGGAGACCAGAAGAAAATGAAATCGTAACTACCGATTGTGAGTTCACGGGTCTGTTGTTTGGTAAATCCATGGCGAACTTCCCAACTTATTTCTAACAGTCGGTTATGAAAATCGTCACGAAATCGGCGAAGCGGATGGGGTTTCGTAGTTGGCGACCGCGACGGCTACTTTGCGTTGCGGGTACGGCTGGGGAATCTGATGGACTAGCTGCCGAGTCCTCCCTAGGCATAAGTGGGGGTGGTTTGAGTGGTAACTCGCTCGATGCAGGTGACTGAGCGGCTTGAGTAGGTGTAAATTGGCCGAGCGGCTTGCACTCCATGACGGCAAGCTTGAGACGGTCGATAGATACGGTGTCGTGTCGTCCGCTGATATCTATGACAAATGTTTTTGTCCTACGTTTTATCACCCGAAACGGGCCAGTGTATGGCGCTTGTAGTGGTGACCGAACGCCATCGACGCGAAGGAATACGCGAGTAGCGGTTCCTAACACTGTTGGAACATAACTTGTAGACTGTTGTTCACGCGGCGGACTGGCCTTGAGCACTCACATGTGCTGCGTAAGGCACTGAGCACAGTCACCTAGTCGAAAGTCACGGTTGGTGAGGGGGCTACCAACTCCACAGGCAGACGAAGTGTACAGCCATATACTAGTACAGCCGGTGCTGTGTGTAATTTCTCCTTAACGGTACTGCGCAGGCTTAAGAGTGCTAATGGTAGTGTTTCACTCCAAAGAATATTACCGTTTGCTCGAAGGGCGGCTTTTAATTGCCGATGGAAACGCTCAACCATACCATTGGCCTGAGGGTGGTAAGCTGTCGTCTTAACGTGTTGGCAACCGAGCGTAGCGAGTAGGCTGCCGAAAGCGCCGTCAAAGTGTGGACCACGATCGGTGGTCACTATTGCCGGGCAACCGAAATGACTAACCCAACTGTTCAGAAAAGCTTTCGCGGCCTCTTCCGACGTGGAACGAGGGATAGGGATGGCCTGCGGCCAGCGAGTAAAACGATCCACGCATGTGAGTATGTAAACGTACCCAAGCGAAGGTGGGAGTGGTCCTACGAGGTCAACGTGCACATGATGAAAACGTGTTTCAGGTTCTGGGAACCTGGCTAACGCCGCCTTAGTGTACCTATAGGTCTTAACACGTTGACACTGCAGACAAGCACGAGCCCATTGACGGACATCTCGTTTGACATTGTGCCAAACAAAACGCTCGGTTATCAGTTTCACCGAGGTAGTCACACCCGGATGAGCCAGATTATGGAGTGCCAGGAACGTAGGATAACGGTGGGCAGCAGGAACTACTGGCCTAGGGCGACCTTGTGACACATCGCACACGATGGTATTCTGGGAAGCTGATATAGGCACTGTGGTTAAACTCAAAGAACCGTTTTGTCGAAGTTGTTCGATGTCAGGGTCCATAGTTTGAGCCTGTGCCATTGCGTCCAAGTTGATGTTAGGCGTTTGTGACAGACTTAGTTGATATACGCGCGATAAGGCGTCTGCGACGGGATTAAGTACCCCAGAGACGTGTCGTATGTCCACAGTAAACTGTGAGACAAAGTCTAAGCGGCGAATCTCGCGTGGTGAGTATCGATCGGAAGCTGACTTTGGTGCGTAAATCAAAGGCTTGTGGTCTGTAAACACCGTGAACGAACGGCCTTCGAGAGCATGTCGAAAATGACGAATTCCCAAGCAGTTGGCCAATAACTCTCTACCGAACGTGCTGTACCTTGACTCCGCGGGTTGTAGGCGCTTGGAGGAGAATGCTAAAGGTTGCCAAGAGTCATCTAAGAACTGTTGCAGTACTGCTCCAACCGCTGTGTCCGAGGCATCCGTCACTACCGAAATAGGAGCCAAAGGGTCGGGGTGTGTAAGGAGTGCTGTGTTGGCGACAGCATCTTTGACCAAGGCGAATGCGGCTTGTGCCGTGTCGGGAAACGCGAACTTCCGCTTACCTCCGCGCAACATATCGGTGAGGGGTTGCATCATTTCCGCACAGTGAGGAATAAATCGGCGGTAGAAATTCGCCAGGCCGGCAAACTGACGCAACTGGCGAAAAGATTAGGGTTCAGGGTAGTCACGAATAGCGGAAACTTTATCTGACAGAGGGCGGATGCCCGAGGATGTAATAGAATGTCCTACGAAGGTGATATCAGACCGGCCTAATTCGAATTTCGCGATATCGATCGTAACGCCGTGCTGGTTAAAGCGTTCGAAAAGTGCTCGTAAGTGTGTAGCGTGCTCTTGCTCTGAAGAACTCGCCACCAAAATATCATCCAGGTATACGTGGACACTTTCCAAACCACGAGTTGCCTCGTGCATGAACCGTTGAAAGGTCTGGGCTGAAGTGCTGAGTCCAAACGGCATTCGCAGAAACTCGAACAGCCCGAAAGGTGTAGTGACGGCAGTCTTAGGGATATCGGCCTCTGCTGCCGGGATCTGGTTGTACGCACGAACCAAATCGATACGGCTGAAGACGGAGCAACCTGATAAAGACGAAGTAAGATCCTGTATATGGGGAATTGGGTATCGGTCAGGGACGGTGACTTTGTTAAGCGCTCTGTATTCACCACAGGGTCGCCAGTCGCCACTAGACTTAGGGACTATATGAAGGGGGAATCCCAAGGGCTACTAGAAGGGCGTATAATACCCAGTTCTAGCATATGTTCGAATTCAGCCTGTGCAACACGAAGCTTATCTGGTGCTAACCGACGCGGCCTACTGAACACTGGGGTTCCCTTAGTATCGATATGATGAGTGACACTGGTCGTCACTGCTGGGAGGGGCCCAGCCTGCCGAAACATGGCCAAGTAGGCGGCGATGAGTTTGCCATAAGGTTGGTGTGCCGGTGGTTGAACGTAAAAGGGCGTGACGTGATTCACTCGCGAATTATGACCCGCAACAGCGAGAGTGGTCTGACGATCCACCACTCTGCGGCGTCGTGCATCAACTAACAAGTCAAAGTGCTGCTGGAAGTCACTGCCCAGAATTGCGTACGGGACGTCGGCGATGATGAATACCCAACGAAAATTACGCTTTAAACCCAAGTTTAAGGTGAGCCAAACGTTTGGATGGCCGTGCCATTGGCAGAACTTAGTGTTTGGGCCTGCGGTGTGCTATTGTCGTCTTTCGCTCTGGGGAGGACGCTCAATTCGGCCCCGGTATCTACAAGGAATAGATTATTTGAAATGATGTCCCTTATGTTCAAAAGACGACTATTGGTGTGGTACCCGGCTTCGTGGGTCGCCATCACGGGCCGGGGGTTTAGTTTCCCTGATGAGCACCGGAAAACGTACACCCTGGTTCGCATCGTTTGGCTCGCTCACCGAAGCGACTGTGGTATTTACAATACCCTTCTTTAGAAGAACCGACGAAACTTCGTCGCAATGACGGACTATGGAGCCTAGGTGAGCGTGCGCGGTGCCGCCCCTGTGACCCACTTCTAACTGCTAGGCGTTGCAGGCTCGCGTCAATTCTAGACAAAACTGACGATAGGTCGTTAGATGTTGGCAAGGCAGGCACCGTTGCGACGGAGGGCCTGGTTACTCCAGCTACAGCGGGGTTGTATCGTGATATAATGTCATCAGCTATCGCTGCGGTTTCCTCCAGCGAGCATTTGCGCGTGGCACTTAGTAAAACTGGAATGTTATGCGGCAAACGCTGCAGCCAAAGTTCCCTTAAGAGTGGGTCCTCGCCTATTGTCGGTCCTCTCGAGCGCTGCATCTCACGCAGCAGTTCGGAGGGCTTCCTACTTCCAAGCTCAACGTTCTGAAGTTGTTGCGTACGTTGGTCTTGCGTTGGGGTCGAGCGGGCAGTGACAGCCTCCTTTAAAGCCTCATAGATTCGGGAAGAGATAATAACGTCCCTTACTTGCATTGTGACCTCTGGCGGGAGGCGGCCTGCTACCCACCTGAAACGGCTGGCGTCGCTAGTTAAACGGCAGTTTTCGAATTCTAACTCGACCAGCGGGAACCATAGCCCTCCTCATGCCCAATGCAATGATGCACCAATCGCACCCGCACCCATGACCAATCCGCATATTAGAACTTGCCGCTCCAAACTCCGCATCTTTTACAGTCGTATTTATTATCTAATCACCACCACCATACCTTCCTCACTTGGCTGCGCGATTCCTCTGTGGTTCTTTCCAGTGTCCTGATTAGTATCCACCTGTTCAATTGTCTGCCGGCACACAGCTCTCCAGCTCCATTGCCCCAACTCCGTTGCGCATTCATTTGTTGTGACCTTTTTATTCTATTACTGGTTCACTTATCTCGGGGCGTCCCGCTTCCTTGTCCGCCTCCTTCGTGTTTCATCTGCAGTAAAATGATCTGATTGGTGATTCCTTACCTGTGTCTCCTCGGTCATTGCTTTCATCCCTTGATCCGTGTATTGTTCGCTACAGGCATTTTTCTGTACCTTCCGGTGTGGTCCGCTTTTCCATGTTCCACTACTGTAATGACAACGTTACGTCACGGTGTTCTTTTATAGTTCCAAATCTTTTGACCTGTCACTACCCGATTCCTCTGGTCCGTCACTACGTCTCGCACCTGCATTGATCAAATAATTAGACCCATTCTTACCTGTTTTCCTTGATCCTGTCTTTCATCTTCACTCTTCCATGAACTGCTCCTCACAGTCTTCATCACTTCTGTGCTTCCGCGTTCTATTTTTCTCTCCGTTGGGCTGCCATGTAAACTTGTCATGAAGTTAACCCACCACGATATTCCAAAGTTAATTCTACAACCATTTGATCTAACCTTACCTACTCCTCCTAATGACTGATAATTCCTTTCTAGGACCCCATTGTTATTGCTCCTGTTTCTCTTATACCTAAACATATATATATATGTATATGTATATGCATATGTTTATATATTTATCATATATCTATATATATATAAACTTACGCATATATATCTATGTGCAAGCGCTTTGTATCTCGCAGTTCCTCACCGGCCATTTCTCTTGCTATCATCCCAACGACCGTCATCATAGGCATCCATCAACTCTACATCTGTGCCTCACATCTGCCGTATCCAATCCTTCTGTAGAAACTATCCCGATTACTTGAACTTTCAATATAGCAGAAAACTTAGTCTCACTAGCTTTACGCACGATATGGGCTGTACACGGCTACGGGCAGCAGAACAAGTTCCAAATGTATAACCGTGTTTATCGTAATTTCGTGGTTCTAAACAATGCAATACATAAAAATACATAAATGCAATGACTTACAGCCAGGTGAGCAACCAAGAGCAACAGTACAGAAAGTTATCCGATAAATCGGGACAGCTCGGTCCTAAACGGTCCACTCAGCAAGGAGTCATGCGAAACTGTAGCGCAGCACGGTTGCGGTACAGATAGTGGGTCAAGAAGCGTAAGTGAAACGTTCTGCAAAATTTTCTTACAAGGGGAATGTACAATCATAGAACAATCGAGTCGGGAACATAACGTAAAATGTTCACGCACCATACGCCGGAAAGGGGTAAATCTGAACTGTGTTAGTACAGTAAAAACAGAGAATTGGATCACAAGTATTCGAGGTTCATGAGGCATATACACGCTACTCACGAGTAAGACAAGCGAAGATGTCGTCGAAAATACAAATTACAAAAAGTAATTTACACCTTCTCAATCGTTTAATCATCTGATCGTCCCTCTACGTCTTGCATTGCCCGTTGCCTGTTTTACGGTGAGTTTTGTGCCTTGTCCGCCGACAATCCACTGCGAAGTACCAATGCTTCATTGATACCTAATTCGCTGCAGTGCACTTCACTTTTTTCTCCATCGTTCCTCGCCACTGCAGTTCCTTATATCGATTTCCAGCCTTTCTCATTTTTACCAGTCGGCCTCCATATGTAACTACTCGGACCAGCCATTCAGTCCTTCTGACCCTGACTTTCAAATTTGATTCCGGCCTGTGAGGGGGAGCCAGCTGATGCCATTCGGTGGTGCACGGTCCTTGAGCCGCAGGAAGGCTACGACGAAGCCATACGCATACTAGAATGCCGGTTCGGCAGGCCTCACGTGATTGCCAGAATATGTATCGATGAGCTGAGTGACGGCTCCGTGATGAAGGAAACTGATACCAATGCACTGGTAAAATTGGCGGATCAGATGAAGGTTTGTTCGGCCACGATGAAGGGCCTCGGCTACCAGGCTGATCTGAATGCCTGCCGGACGCTGAGCGCTACTGTGCAACGTCTGCCCACCAGTATTCAGTCCAGATGGTTCGATCGGGCATCCTTCATTCTCAGATCGGGACGGGAGCCCACTTTCGATGAACCAACGAGTTTTGTCAGCGATCAGGGTGATGCTGCCTTGGTTAGCCTCGTTTACGTATCTCGACCGGCCATTTCTGCGTCTAGACAACCAGATTCTCGAAAGCCCGCTAGCAGTCTATACTCCACCTAGCGAGCAGCCATAGCCATATCAACCGAGACTAAGCCATCTAGCACCAGTCCTAATCCGACCCCCAACAAAGTTTGCCCTATATGTGAAAATCCCCACTACGTGGACCAGTGTAGCGAATTTCGAGACTTAAAGGTAATAGACAGGTATATTGCCGTTAAGAAGCCGAAATTATGTTTTTCATGCTTAAAACCTATTCATGTAACTAAAGACTGCCGTTCGTGAAAGACTAGTGGCCTGAAGGGCTGTGTAGGCCAACACCACCCAACGCAACATCGACCAAAAACCCCGGAATCTAATCGTGACCAAAACCTGCCAACAGACAACACTGCTTCGGTTGGTCACGTATTAGCAGACGAAAGTACGGCCGGCCGTCGAACTTCCCTTGCCATATTGTCAGTCCACCTCCGAGGTCCCTTCGGGGAGGTCACAGTGAATGGATTGCCGGACATTGGATTGGAAGCAACTTTCGTAGACCAGTCGCTCGTGACAAAATTGTGTATCAGTGGGAAGCCCGAGCTTATGACGGTTAAGACCATCAATAGTAATTGTGTAACCAAAGCGCGCACTGTATCCTTAACATTAACTTCTCTAGACGGTTAGGAATCCATCCAAGTCCGCCGAGCTTGGGCAGTAGAAAACTTGCCCAAACTGAGACCACTCAACCTAAAGCAAGATTTAGAAGTTTGAAGTCATCTGCAAGAAATCCCGATGCCAGCCATTGATGACTCCGACATCCTTATTCTCATTGGTGCCGACGTTCCAAAGGCACATTGGGTGCTAGAACAACAAACGGGCAGTCCAGATGATCCTTATGGCGTGAGAGGACCTCTAGGATGGGTGGTATTAGGACCGACTTCGTGCCCACGTCCTTGTAACGCGAGGGCTAATGTTAGTCATGTCACGGCCACTGAATTGGATATGAGCTTGGAGCGTATGTTCAACTTTGAGTTCGTGGAAACGTCTTGCATCAAACGGAGTATGTCGGAAGATGATAAAACAGCTTTACGTCATGTGAAAGTCTCAATGCGTTGGGTCAAAGGCCACTATGACATAGCCCTGCCATGGAAGCCCGGTGGGCCATGCTTGCCGGATAATAGGGATGTTGCATTGAAGATACTGCTGTATCTCAAGGAAAGATTCGAAAGCGACCACGCCATTAAAGAAAAATATGCAACCACGGTTAACGAGTACATTACGAAGGGCTACGCCGAGGTTGTACCCGGTTCCGAACAGAACTTGACTGGCCCGCATATATGGTATCTTCCACACCATGGAGTGTACAAGCACGGAGATCAAACGAAGGTTAGAGTTGTATTCGATTTTGCTGCAGAATGCAGCAAAATGTCCCTGAATAACCAACTGCTGACAGGTCCCGACCTCGTGAACAGTCTATGTGGAGTTCTTCTGGGGTTCCGGGAGTATAGGTTCACCCTGGTTGCAGATATTGAAGCCATGTTTCACCAAGTAATGGTGCCAGCAAATGACCGCAACTGTCTGAGGTTTCTCTGGTGGCCCGACGGAAACCTAACAACCAAACCAAAGGCGTATCGCATGAATTCTCATCCATTTGGTGCATCTTCGTCGCCGTCATGCTGTAGCTTGGCCCTGCAAACCACCATCGATCGCTGTATGGCTGCCCATGACCCCGTCAAGGCTGAACAGGCAAAGAAGGCATTCTACGTGGACGATTGCTTGTTGAGCGTATCCTCTCCCGAAGAAGTAAAAAGAATAAGTCAAACCCTTCGCCAGATATTGTCATCTAGTGGATTCAACCTTACCAAGTTTTTCAGCAACGTACCCCATGCACTGGGAGACCTACCGAGGGCGGAAACTAAGATGCTGCACCTCAATCAACAACCGGTAGACTTGAAGCGGACCCTTGGAGTGGAATGGGAGTGTAAGTCTGACTGTTTTATATTTAATGTCGCGTCGTGGGAGGGAAAGCTAACTCGAAGGATTGTGTTGGCCTATGTTGCTTCACTATATGACCCACTGGGATTGGTAGCCCCTAGTTTGTTACCAGTCAAACTTTTTCTTCAGGACCTATGTCGGAGAGGAGCCAAATGGGACGAGGAGGTATCCAAAGAAGAGGACTTTCGTTGGGAGACTTGTTACGAGGAGACGCAAGCTATAAGGAAAATTCGAATTCCGAGGTGCATCTTCGCCGAAAGAAGTGAAAGGGGTCACAGAACAGAACTGCATGCCTTCAGCGACGCTTCCGAAGTGGGCTACGGAGCAGTGGTCCACTTACGTTTCATAAATGACAATGGGAGGGCTAGATGCGCATTTGTACTAGCTAAGTCACGTGTGGCGCCACTGAAATCAATAACTATACCTCGGTTAGAACTCGCAGCGGCTGTGGTCTCAGCAAAACTGGTTGCCTTCGCTAAAGATGAGCTTTCTTTTTCCATCGACTCAGTTACGTTCTGGACAGATTCACAGATAGTAATTCAGCTGATAAGAAACACAAAGACCCGGTTTGAGACATATGTGTCCAATCATCTATCAGTAATTCGTTAATTCTCTCGCCCTGATCAGCGGTTATATGTGGACAGTGAAAACAATCCAGCTGATCTCGCATCAAGGGGTAAAAATCCAGGGCGGCCATTAGAGGTTCCTTGGTTTCATGGGCCGGGATTTTTAAAGCAAAGCCCCACGGCATGGCCCAAGCAGCCTACATGCACCACAAGCTCTCTACTCGAATTGGGTCAAGAAGTGCAAGTAAATGCTGCGCAAGTGGTAGCCCAAGATGGATGGATACAAACATTTCGCGACGTCAAATCATGGCCTGTTCTGCTCAGACGAATCGCGTGGCTGCATCGATACATTCTGTGGCTTCGACAGCAAACCATTTTCAAGGTTTTTCATTCTACTGGAGGTTTAGGACCGTCAGACCTCCAGACAGCGGAAACTCATATAGTTCGTATGGTGCAAAGAGAAACCTTCGATGAGGAGCTAAATATGATTTCTGAAGAGCCAGAATTTCGGAGTAGTCCACCCGTGCTACCAGGTCGTTTAAAAAATCTTCATCCGTTCAAAGAGGATGGGTTACTACCAGTTGGAGGACGCTTACGATGGACATCCCTTCCGTTTGATATCAAACACCCAGTTATATTGCCCGGATCCCATTTCGTCACCAGTTTACTAATACAGTACTACCATGAAACGAACGGACACGCAGGTCCGTTGCAGGTACTGTCGGCACTGCGAGAGCGTTACTGGATTATTCACGGGCAATCCACAGTTAAGAGCATAGTGCGAAAGTGTTTTCACTGCAAACGTTGGCATGCTTAACCGGGGCAGCAAATTACGGCACCTCTCCCTGAGGACAGAATGTTGCTAGGAGATAATCCATTCACTGCCGTCGGCGTAGACTACTTTGGGCCACTGCTAGTAAAGCATGGGAGAGGGGTGGAAAAACGCTACGGTTGTATATTCACCTGCCTAACAATGACGGCCGTTCATCTAGAAGTAGCTCACACCCTGAATACAGATTCGTTCCTCTCAGCGTTTTCGCGGCTTGTTGCGAGGCGCGGGGCTCCTAGAGTCGTCTACAGCGACAACGGCACTAACTTAGGTGGATCCAAAGCAGACCTGGAGATTCGCTTGGAATTATGGAACCAAGATATGATATCAAAGGCGCTTACAAACAAAGGCTGTGAATGGCATTTTAATCCACCGAAGGCAAGTCATCGAGGTGGCACGTGGGAGCGAATGATAGGGTCAGTCCGTCGGAATTTGACTCTTTTGCTTGGTGGTCAGCTGGTGAGTGATGAAGTGTTATTTACGGTGCTCTATGAAGTAGAAAAGATACTCAACGACAGACCACTCACAAGACTATTAGATGATTCAGAAGACTTCAGTGCACTAACACTTAACCACCTAATTCTTCTACGAGGAGCGCCTACTTTATTTCCTGCAGGAGTATCAACCACCAATCTGAACAAGCGATGGCGTCAGGCGCAGTGCTTAGCTGACGCGTTTTGGACACTTTGGCTGAAGGATTACCCACCAACTTTGCAAGAGAGGCAAAATTGGACAAAACCAAGTTATAACCTACGGGTGGGCGACTTAGTACTCCTAGTTGATACGCACGTAAGAAGGGGAAGCTGGCCGAAGGGCATCGTGGAAAGCACCACCACTGGACTCGAAGGCCGAACAAGAGAAGTCATGGTACGCAATGATAATTGCATTCACCGACGAGATCTGGAAGGTGACGCTTCAACTACGAATATGGCAGGTGAGGTTCCCTGACCCGGGAGCAGTGTAAATTACTTTTTGTAATTTGTATTTTCGACGACATCTTCGCTTGTCTTACTCGTGAGTAGCGTGTATATGCCTCATGAACCTCGAATACTTGTGATCCAATTCTCTGTTTTTACTGTACTAACACAGTTCAGATTTACCCCTTTCCGGCGTATGGTGCGTGAACATTTTACGTTATGTTCCCGACTCGATTGTTCTATGATTGTACATTCCCCTTGTAAGAAAATTTTGCAGAACGTTTCACTTACGCTTCTTGACCCACTATCTGTACCGCAACCGTGCTGCGCTACAGTTTCGCATGACTCCTTGCTGAGTGGACCGTTTAGGACCGAGCTGTCCCGATTTATCGGATAACTTTCTGTACTGTTGCTCTTGGTTGCTCACCTGGCTGTAAGTCATTGCATTTATGTATTTTTATGTATTGCATTGTTTAGAACCACGAAATTACGATAAACACGGTTATACATTTGGAACTTGTTCTGCTGCCCGTAGCCGTGTACAGCCCATATCGTGCGTAAAGCTAGTGAGACTAAGTTTTCTGCTATATTGAAAGTTCAAGTAATCGGGATAGTTTCTACAGAAGGATTGGATACGGCAGATGTGAGGCACAGATGTAGAGTTGATGGATGCCTATGATGACGGTCGTTGGGATGATAGCAAGAGAAATGGCCGGTGAGGAACTGCGAGATACAAAGCGCTTGCACATAGATATATATGCGTAAGTTTATATATATATAGATATATGATAAATATATAAACATATGCATATACATATACATATATATATATGTTTAGGTATAAGAGAAACAGGAGCAATAACAATGGGGTCCTAGAAAGGAATTATCAGCCATTAGGAGGAGTAGGTAAGGTTAGATCAAATGGTTGTAGAATTAACTTTGGAATATCGTGGTGGGTTAACTTCATGACAAGTTTACATGGCAGCCCAACGGAGAGAAAAATAGAACGCGGAAGCACAGAAGTGATGAAGACTGTGAGGAGCAGTTCATGGAAGAGTGAAGATGAAAGACAGGATCAAGGAAAACAGGTAAGAATGGGTCTAATTATTTGATCAATGCAGGTGCGAGACGTAGTGACGGACCAGAGGAATCGGGTAGTGACAGGTCAAAAGATTTGGAACTATAAAAGAACACCGTGACGTAACGTTGTCATTACAGTAGTGGAACATGGAAAAGCGGACCACACCGGAAGGTACAGAAAAATGCCTGTAGCGAACAATACACGGATCAAGGGATGAAAGCAATGACCGAGGAGACACAGGTAAGGAATCACCAATCAGATCATTTTACTGCAGATGAAACACGAAGGAGGCGGACAAGGAAGCGGGACGCCCCGAGATAAGTGAACCAGTAATAGAATAAAAAGGTCACAACAAATGAATGCGCAACGGAGTTGGGGCAATGGAGCTGGAGAGCTGTGTGCCGGCAGACAATTGAACAGGTGGATACTAATCAGGACACTGGAAAGAACCACAGAGGAATCGCGCAGCCAAGTGAGGAAGGTATGGTGGTGGTTATTAGATAATAAATACGACTGTAAAAGATGCGGAGTTTGGAGCGGCAAGTTCTAATATGCGGATTGGTCATGGGTGCGGGTGCGATTGGTGCATCATTGCATTGGACATGAGGAGGGATTTAGCAGAACGACAGGTTTAAGGAAGCTATCAATGGGCGTTCTGAGCACAGGGTAACACCAAGCGCATAGGGGATAGAAGCCAGCAATGAAGACAGGTGGGAAAAGAGGTATTGGCGGGCGTCGACAGAGAAGAGTGGTTAGGACGATAGTGACTCAATGCAGTGAAAGTTGATGTAGAGAGAGGCGATAGGAGGAGGGACAAAACGGGTAGGTGTGCACACCGTGGTATGGCGACAAAAAAGGGAAGTGGAAACAGATGATAAGAGCTATAGGTGAACAAGCTGTGGCGGAAAAAGGATGACGAGCATGCAATTTTCAACCGATAGCATTGGATTCGGTAGTCCGAGAAAAGTTAGAGCGTGCCATCCGCAACCGGTGCTAGTTGGTGGGACTGGCCGTGAGCTGGGCACCCAACCTGAAAAACACTTCGTGAAGTGAACACAGGAGGTGTGATTCACCAGTCTAGTTGCGCTCGCACATAGTTGCAGACGGCTTGCACGCCCGATGTGCGCCGGCCATAGCGGTGGATCTGACCGCGCCCCGCACTGTTGGGAGTGGCACGAGTGTTCAATGATAGTTGTGCAGGGGCAAAACGACCGCGATAGGAGTGCTTGATCCAGGAACAATTGGCCAAGACGTGAGACCATGGACAGGAGAGCAAACGGAAACAGCGAGTGGTAGGCAATCGTGTAGCAATATTATCCCGGTGCACCTACCGGGGAGATGGTAAGTACAGTACCCGATATGGTTGGCCGTCATTGAGGATCACTGGAAGGAGAAAAGTGATAGAGAAGCGCAGTTTGGGTGTGCCCCAGCTGAGAATCAACGGATGCTGAGGAGAAAAAAGTTAATATGATGGATAAGAGATGAACGTAGGTGAGCAATAGGGTTATCTTATGATGGCAGGAGGTAGGTTCGCTGTGGATCAGTGAAGACAGTGGCCTTAGTTTGCAGCACTAGAGAGTGGGGAGGTGTCGGGTATGGGGTGTACCTACTGGCCCGTGGCGCAGAGGTAGTAGAGTCAAAGTGTGAGGCCTCTTTCAAAGGCCAGGTCGGCAGAGACGAGCTCATTGGTGAGCAATAAAGCATTGAGGGCTGTTAAGTATGACAAAAGTGCGCGCCTAAAAGCGAACATTGAGGAGGCACTGCGTACGCTAAGGGGCAGCTTATTCCAGATTTTGGAATAAGCTGACAGAAAGAACGGGACTTCAGACAGAGATTAAAATGAGGGACAGTGAGAGAAAAGGCACGGTGTCGGATCGGGTAGGAGCAGGGCGCAGCGAATGAGACGGGATAAGAGGTGTAAGCCAGGTTATGGATTAGCTTAAAGAGGAAAATCAGGTTGAGCCTCATGCGACGAATCCATAGAGGCTCAATTTGTGGGAGCCCACAGCGCTGGCGGTATGTTAGGGCTATGGATACGCCCAACAGCCTTCTGGTGAAAGTACGCTGAACGTTATCAAAAGATACAATAGAGGAACGTGGCCAGAGGCCGGAGGTAATGGGACGATATTCTAGGAGCGGTCTCACGTGTGAGAGATACAGAAAGATGCGACTGGCTGGTATTAAGAAACACCAATTGATCAGGCCTAGGGTTTGCTTAGCCCCAGCGATTTGGAACGATGCCTGTTCTGAGAAGTTAAAGGAACAAGAGTAGCGTACGCCAAGATCGGTAACCATGGGGTGTATGGGGATGGGCAGGCCGTCCAGACAAATTTGGCCGGGTGGTACGGTGCACTTTTATGATAGGAGGAAGCTTTTCTCCGCAGAGAATTTAATGAGCCACGAGACGCACTAAGTTTGGAGAACGAGTAAGTCATGCAATATGTTGCACAGAGTCACGGATAGGTCATGAGGGAGAAAAGAGTACACTATATTTATATCGTCGGCAAAGAGGAAATGAGAGAAAGTGTCATTGATATAAATAGGGAATAATAATGGGCCTAGGACACTGCCTTGGACGACGCCGCTAGTAATTGGTTTGGCGGAAGATAGGTGGCCATCGACGAGCACGGCTTGTGATCTGCGAGAGAGATAGGAGGATAGCCAGGAGAGGAGAGGGTCAGTAATACCGAGACTTTGGCTAACAGATGCATATGGGTAACACGGTCAAGGGCCTTAGACATGTCGAAGTACAGGACAAGTACAGAGTTGCCGGCGTCGGCAGCAGACGATAGGACATTGAGAAAGTCAAGCTGGCAGGAAGAGCAGGAACGGGAGTTCAAGAAACCATGCTGACCAGGGTTCAGCAGGTTGTTAGATAAGAGGTATTGGACAATGTGTTTTTTGATAATTCTCTCCATAATTTTGCAGACTACTGGGGTGTGATTAATGGGCCGATAGTTATCTGGGTCGTGTAGTGCACCCTTTCTGAAGCGCGGAACTATAACAGAGGATTTCCATTGAGGTGGGACGAAACTGTGAAGCATGGAGGTGGTATACATATTAAGTAACAATAAAAGGAGTTCAGGGCCACCGAAACGGAGGAAGGCCGGTGGGAGATCATCTGGTCCCGGTTTCGGGGAGGGTTTAATAGAGGAAACTGATTTTTCAATTTCCAGATGGGTGAAGAGAATCAATGAAAGAGAGACAGAGGTGCAGGGGTGGATTGTAGGAAGGGGGATACTGGGACAGTTTATAAGGGAGGAAGAGAAATGCTCATTGAAGGCCCCAGAAATGGATGCTAGAGTATTAGCGGTAGATGAGCCACATATGAGGAAGTTGGGCGAGGTATGCTTGGATTGATTGGACCTTTTACTAAGCAGGTTGGACAGGTAGCCAGTTTTGTTTGGGTGTGCTAGGGCGATGGCCTCTTGCCTTCTCAGATGCGAATCGGCCACGCTTTGCAGCTTCAGTTGTAGCTGGTTTGTGCGCAGGAGAATTGCAGAGTCGTGTGATCTAGCGAAGGTAAGTTGCAGCTTAGACAGCTTACGCTCTAAAAGTGACAGGCGTGAGCTGCTGTACTTGGGGCATGGATCGGCGCATGGGTTGGCTGTACTCAGGCAGTGTAGGAGGTTTGAGTAGAGAGAGTTCATAACAGTGAGGGGATCGGATGAAAGAAAAAATGTGTCCCAGTTAAGGGAGCGGATTATCATTGGCACTGGGAGCTAGTTACAGGAACGGTAGGAAGTCAGAACATGGGAAGGGGATTGCATCGGATGAGAACAGCTGAAGCAGCTGAACTTGCACCTGACAATACGGTGGTCACTACCCGGGAAGTGATCAGTAGTTAATAAGAACTAGTAGGAATGAGTTCAGTGTCGGTGTGCGCAAAGCATGGATGCAAGTTGCAAGACTATTGGGGTCGCTGTGGCGATAGGAGTTGGGTCTCAGTGGGGATAGAGCGTCAGTAGAAGAGGGAGGGTGGGCAGTGTTGGGCGGGGGACGGAAAGTAGGGGAAGCGGCAGCATTAGGCGCAGCCGATCGCTGTGGGTGATCAATATGGTGGGTGTGCAACACACCGCTGATGTGGGCCACAGAGGTGTCACACGGTGCAGAGGGAGGGGCACCATATGGCAAAGTGAGAAGTTAAGAATATCTGTCGAAGCGGGGCGGAGAGGAGGGAGTGCGTGGTGTGAGGTGCTAAGTGACATGACATCGAGTGGAGATCGATCAGTGATATGAGTCTGTGAAATTTTATCGATATTGTCCATAGGGCGACTAGCAATATGGCCACGGGTGCGGAGGACACCGGTCAGGAAAAAAACGAGATATTGGCTGCAGTAACCTACCTGTTGGGCAGAGTCAGCACAAGGCCTGTAGGTCGGTATGGGGGTGAACGCATGTGGGAGAGTAACTGGGACGCAGTGTGGGGTGGAGGCGGGAAAGGAGTGGCGAAATTAGGAAAGGTTTGGAGGCTCGTGAGGGCAGGGGAGCCGGTAAGTGGGGAGGTGGGGCGAGGAGGCGGGATACAGGTACGAACCTGGAGTATCTGCTAGGGCATGTACGTGGTACTTCAGGGTTAGATGGAGGTTGGTGGAGGTGAGCAGGGGTGAACAGCGGAGGCATGCTGGGGCTATAGTATGGAGGGTTGGCGTCTGGGGGGCAGGGTGGGATATAGGATAGCAACGGAGATGGGGGATTGGTGTGACCCATTCGATCAGAGGGAGGGAAAGACAGTGGAAAGGGGTGCGAGGCAATGGAAGTGTGAGTGGCACTGGCAAGGCTCTGAAGATCACTCCTACTCAGAGGGACGATGGCGTTAGAGGAATCCGGATGGTGGCCCAGTTGGTTATCACCTGGAGGATCCGAGAGTAGGCTATAAGCAGAAGCCGATTGAGAGTGGGGGGTAGTGGGTGGGGTGATTGGTTGGGCAAGTGCGGACCTGGTAGGAGTACCAGGTGTAACAGCCGGTCGTGGAAAATCCACCTTTTTCCCTCGCGATTCAGTGTTTTTTCCCAACATCACTCATTTCCATACACTATTGACTTGTCTTTACGAACTGGTTGTTTTTCTGGACCAATTGTTGTTTGTTCGCGCCCAGAGCGCTATTTTGGCACATCCTTGTTCAGGACCTGCGTGACGCACGTGCTGTCTGCTCACACGCTGCTATTCGGTTTCTCGTTGTTGAGTCTTTGTGATCGTATTATTGAGGTTTGTATATTGTTTATGTCATTGTTTATTGTAATAATCTAGTATCGTAGAATTATCACGGATAATCGCCTGCTGATTTCGGGATCCGTTGCGAATTTGGCTACGCATTGCTCAAACGTTCGTAACAATACTCAATAGATCTATTTGGAACGAGGAAAAATCACTCAAAATGCCAAGAAAAGGATCAAAAGCAGTCGAATCCGGACAGGAAGTAATACGGCAAGTCTCTGGGGAGGTTTTGGGTACATATGATTCTTTAGTTAATGCTTGATGGCTTAGTCCTGTCAGTGCTAGCTCATGTGTTATTGAAAGCAATATTGATCGTAAGGATGTCGATTTATATGAGCTGAGGATACTAGAACTAGAGCAACAGTTACTTTCGGCTAGACTACAGGCGCATGAAGCGGAGAAGTGTACACAGAAACAGCGAGAGCATGAGACCAGTGACTTCGACACTTCCGATAGGCTAGAGTGCAATAAGGTAGGGAACCCCACGCCGGTCGCCGAATACAAACCACCATCGATCGATCTGCCTAGAGTGGAGTTAATGGTTTTCGACGGGCGAGCTGAGCAATACTGCAAGTTTGTCAAACACTTCGAGACGTTCGTTGAAAACAAGGTAAACGACCCTGGGCAAAGACTTCTTTACCTTACTCACTACTGCCGAGGCCGAGCGCGAGAAGCTATCGACGGGTGCACCATGCTCGATCCAGAACAAGGCTACACAAGGGAAAGAAAGATTCTGAGGGACTTGTTTGGCCAACCTTTCAAAGTAGCCAGTAACCTAATAGAGGGCGTGATGGCAGAGGCAAAGAGAACCAAGGGCGACGTCTACACCATGGCCGACCTGGTGATCAAGATGCAGAACTGCTCAATAGCCCTCGACCATTTAGGTTACAGGGCTGACCTAGACGCCATGCACACTTTGGAAGGCATAGTCCGTCACCTCTCTCCCGAACTACAGGGTCGGTGGGCGGAAGAAGCTGAACGGATAAGCCGAGGCGACAGAGAAGCCAACTTCGAAGACCTGACTGAATACTTAGACAGGCAAACGAAGATAGCTGACAGCAGATTCAACCGACTCATCCGGGACAGCAACCGAGCAAATAAGCCCGGTACTAGCCAAGCCCAAAGCCCTGTACGGGAATATCCAAAGTACCAGCCTTGGACCAACACACACGTCATTCCACGAGATGCTACGGCGAAACCAAATTGCAGATCCTGTGGTACTAGCCATGACCTACCAGAATGCCCCAAGTTCGGCAACGCCACAATAGGCGAACGGTGGGGAATGGCGAGGATGGCAGGAGCATGTTTCATCTGTCTCAACACCACGCACCGGGCAGCAGCCTGTAGAACAAGGAATCGATGTGGTTACGAGGGCTGCACGGGCAGACACCATCGGCTGCTGCATCAGGCGAGAGTAACCATATCCGAGGCGATTGCCAAGCCCAGCGTGATTTGTTCAACTTCACAATCTGCCAGTAAACCGGTACGTTTAGGCGTAGTGGCAGTGGGAGTAGTGACTCCGACTGGGATAGTCAAGGCTTTGGCTTTCGTTGATAGTGGATCCGACACCACTTTAATAATATTGGTATATTTCTCGGCCATGGTCGAGACGCACGCGTTAAAGCATGATCATGGTGTACACGTTACTCAATAAGATGAAATGTTCACATATTCTAAGTATGAAAGTCGAGAGTATTAGAGATGAAAAAACAATGACAGGAAAAGTTTGAATGGACCATTCTGATAATGGTTTGCGCGGCAGTTTTAAACCGGTTTCGAATCCGGATCAGGCAGTGGTGCGCGGTGGAGATATCGAGAAAATCGTTAGCGCAGTGCTAAGGAGGCATTATTAACAAGAATGATGCAAGACCAGGAAACCAGAGGCCAACTGAGGTTCTGCAGATGGAATAAATTTTGAACAAGAAAAAAAAGGGTGGAAAATCGACGCATGCGAAGAGGATAGCGATCCATGAAGACAATGGAGACCCTGAATGACGGATTTACCGGAGTTCTGTAAACGGAATGAGATTTGAAGCAGGGGGACCTGAGGCCAGTTTCGTGAAAGTGAACACCGGTGGATGTGGGAGAAACAGCAGTCCATAAAAAGGTGAGTTTAGATTCAGGGCCAGTAACATGTACTATTCAGAAATGAGAAGGCGCAACTGGAGGGTCTTCGAGAAATGGAGAGTCAAATTCCAGCCGGCTACGGTTCGGAGAAAAGATAACCTGTGTTAACGGATAATAAAGTGGGAAAATCTTCGCATGGACTTCAGCGTTGTGCTGCTTCAATGACAAATATATATGTATGTGATGACGCATTTGCCTTCAGTGTTATTCTGGTAACGTACTACATCGAATGCGTCAGTTTCATCTGGCAGGGCAAAGTATGTGTCAGTCAATCAGCCGAGTGTGGCTGTATGTTAGCGGCATGCGCGTGAGCTGGAATTCGTGTTGGTTGCGTTAGAAAATGCTGAACGATCTGATAAGCAATTGAGGGTATCTCCTGTCGTGTGGTTGGATTTCTGTCCCAGTTGCCATGGTAGGTTCCACTTGAGTCTCTGTCCGTACGAGTCAAAGCGGCCTCCTTGGTTAGCCAATTTGGCGACTGAGATAGTGGGAGACAACGACCTGAAATAAAGGGAGATTGCAGTCTGGACGTGGTTCCAGCTGTGGGTTATGATAATATGTGAAGACAATAAACAATGGATTGGTTAGGTCTATGTGAGTGGGGCATGGGTAAAATAGGCTCGCAGTGGATTTGAGCTATACTGCTGCAGGCTGATGAAGTTGCGTACACAGGCTTGGTAGCTGTATGCATTTCAAAGGATTTATGATTTGCCCGTGGTTAGTAATGATAACCTTCAATACCGTTTGCTTACGCAGAACGCAGTTTGGCACGAGGCGATAAGATAGGTTTGAAATAACAGACAGAGCGAGTAGGACTATCATACTGTTTGCGTGGCGCTACGCTGTTACTGTCTCTTTCGGTATAGTGGTTGTTCTATACTGAGTAGTTTCTGAGGAGTCCAAGTAGAAGGAACTATTGGGGTGACAGTGGTTATAGATTAGAGGTAATTATTCTGTTAAGGCATTGTAAACTGTTAGGTTTACGCTTAGGTGATGGCAACTGCGGCGTATGGTGTGGCACATCCTAGATTCTCAAGGGTTCAGGTTAGTATCCAGCGTTTTCCTCATAAGCTCTATCAAAAGACATATAAGGATTCGTAAGAGCGATCAGTTTTTGGATGTCCAGAGCTACGTGTAGTCCAGACTTAAACATAATTAGGGAATCTACGGAACGGACTTCAGCTGGGAGTTTATTCCACAGGGTTGCATATTTCAGGAGGAAGAAGTTGATGGTAAAAAGTTGGGACTTTTTTGCTGTCCTAGATCGTATGGATGAACCGCTGAGTTTCGTAATTGCTGCAGCGGTGGGGCCAACCCTATGCGGGTCTAATTGAGCCTAGGTTGCTCAGAGCGGTTATTCGACTTATTAGTACCCTATACCTACCTCAAAGGCCTGAGCCCTTGAAATATACGGATTGTATAACATAGTCAGCGTGTCCACCGTTAGGGCTATGCTTATTTCCTGTTTGAAAGCCACCGATGTCGGTGATAACGCCCGAATTCGTTGTGGTAGCTTATTCCACAATGGAGCGTACTTGTTAATGAAGAAGTTTGACCGAAGAGCAAGCTTCGGCAAAGGGACAGACACCAAGAACTCATTGTTACGTAAGGGATACGTAGAAAGGGTTCTTACCTGCGGTGCTGAACTACATGATCTATTCTTCAAGATATTGTGAAAGAATAGCAGGTTATTTCTTATGCGGCGTAGCCATAAGGGATCGATTTTCAGCCGCTCACAACGTTCCATGTAATTAGAGGGCGTAGAAAAACCTATGAGCTGTTTCGTGAATGCCCGTTGTACATTCTCAAACGCTATGCGGTCCCTTTGTCGCATGTTGGAACAAATGATTGAGCCGTATTCCAGAAGAGGTCTAACATGGGACTTAAAAATGTTGAGTTTACTTTCTGGCAAAATAAATGTTTGACGTATTAGCCCGATCGTACGGCGTGCTTTAGCCACCTGGATGGCTGCGTGTTCCGAAAAGTCAAACGTACATGAGTAGTGTAGACCCAAGTCACGTACCTGAGAGTTATTGGGGATGAATTTGCCGTTTATACTAAATCTTCCAGTGGGACGTGACATTTATACGTAATAATATTACTTTTTTCGGCGGAAAAACTCATTTTCCAATCATTACTCCAGGAGCTGAGAGCGAGCAGTTCCCTTGTAATGTCATCTACGGTAGAGGCTAACGCCACGGGATCAAAAGTGTACACGATTTTGATATCATCTGCAAACAGGAAGGGAACTCCCCGTTGGAAAATGGTAAATATATCGTTAACGTACATTAGGAACAGTAATGGGCCCAGTACACTACCTTGTATCACCCCACTGGTTACGGGACGGGGTTCGGACAAATTTCCACCTATACTTACAACCTGGTCTCGGGATGTTAAATAGGACGCAAACCAAGCGAGCATTGGGTCCACGATTCCATAAGTTTTAATCTTCTGTAGTAACCGGACGTGGGATACCCGGTCAAACGCCTTGGTCATGTCCAAAAAGATCACGATTGCCGATTTACCAATATTGACAGCCTCTGTGACCAGATTGAGGAAATCGGTCATGCATGTCGCACATGATCTGTTTTTCAGAAAACCATGCTGACCAGCGTTGATTAGATTATTGTTAAGAAGGTGACGTGTCAGCCTTTCCTTGATCATTCTCTCCATGATCCTGGACACGACCGGGGTGTGGTTCACCGGCCGATAGTTAAGTGGATCTAGACGTGATCCTTTTTTGTGCATCGGTATGATAGTTGAAGTTTTCCATTGGGAAGGGAAAACACTGCACCTGAGTGACAAATTGAATATGTTTGTCAGCAACATTGGAACATCTTCGCTACCTCGACTGAAAATGGCCGGTGGTAATGCATCTGGACCTGGCCTGCAGGACGGTCTTGTTCTTGCAACATGGACTGAAACCTCCTCAGGGTAGAACACTACCGTCGAGAAAGTTACTGATGTCACCGGATCTAGAACGGGGAAGGATGTGGCGTCATCCGTCGTTAGAGAGGAGGCAAAATAGGTGCTGAAAGCCTCCGTAATCAAAAGAAGGTCACGCAAGCATTTATTATTATAGTTCAAATATGGGATGTCTTGGTTAGGTTGCTTGTTTCTGACCTTCATTAGCCTGGCCAGTGCTTCCACCTTGTTTGGGTGGCTTAAGGCATCTCGTTCCTGTTTCTTCTTAGAAGAATCCAAGCGCAATTTAATCGTACGGGATATACGTATTATTTGAAGATACGACGAGAAGTCCCTCGTCTTAGTGAATCTTCGTTGGAGTTTGGCTAGGTTACCGTTAAGACGATCTAGAGAGTTCCGCTGTTTGCGTATGATAGGCCCCGAGGCTGGATTGATTTTGTCGAGGCAGTAGTGAAGATTAGTATACAGTTGGGCAGCTGCTATCTCTAGGTCATTAGATAAAAACGATTCGTCCCAGTTTAAGGAACGGATAAAAGAGGGTAGACTATTCCAGCAAGCTTTATGGTATTGCTTATTGGTGGTCGGAAGGTGTGTTTCTGCTGACTTATCAGTGTGAGGCCAAGGTGCAGTAAAAACACAAGATACCATCTTATGGTCACTACCGGTGAAGCGACTTAAGATTTGGGTATCTAAATTCTTGATACCAATAGAGAAGATAAGGTCTAATGTATTTCTCCCTCGAGTGGGGGATAAAACATGCTGTGCCCAATTACCCACATGGATACACGAAAGGAAATCATGGAGTTTTGGGGGTGATGTCATGGAATGCCAGCATATTTCAGGCACGTTGAAATCACCAGCTAGAATTTTAGCAGTTACGGGGAGGCTAGAGACATAGTTGAATGCGTCTATTATTGCTGTCAACTCGTGCCTGCCCTGGTTTGGAGGACGGTAGATACATCCTACGAGAAGTAGTTGTTGATCTTCTTTGATAGTGAGCCAGACCGAGTCTGGAATGTTGTCTAGAATAGGATGATGAAACCTACTCGCCGTGAATATGTGTTTGGTGTAAATGATGCAGCCGCCTCCTCTTTGGTCAGATCTACTGTTGGCAGTGGCCTGATAGCCGGGTATGGATACGTGGTTTAATGGGGTGTGATCCGTCAGCCACGTCTCGGTAACTAGTAAGATGTCAGGGTGTAGGTCTAATGCAAGCTCTCTAAGCAGGGGCAATTTTGGGAGGAGAGAGCGGACGTTAAGTAGTAAGAGAGACAAGGTGTTTTTGGATAGGTTCTCAGTAGATAGAGCCGTAATTTCGTTGTGGTGAGGTGATGAAGGATCGTCAAATAAGGCGTGGCTTACGATGGGCAGTCGAAGCTCGACCCATTTTAACCGCGTTTCAGATGAAGAGTTTGTGCCTGTGACTAAATGCGCCGCTGGGCTTTCAAATTGGGCGTAATTTGAAGAGCGGTTAGGGGGTTCTAATTGAAACGGCCGAATCCTGGAGGGGGTAAATGAGGCGCGGAAGGAGCTAGGGGGGGATAGAGGTGGTGAGGACTTATGGACATTTGGTGCATTAGCCCGGGGCTTGATGCTATACGTGGATTTTGGTTGAGTGAGGGATAAGGACGAAAAAACGAGAGCGGTCCGGGGGCGGGGTGGAAGTTGAAGCTTGTGCCAAGGTTGCGGACTGCACTGAGGTAGTCCACTGAAGGAGGAAATGGGAGTATAGGAATATTCGACAGGGAGGGTTGAACCTGGTGGTGATATGGGTCTTGGAGGACCCCCGGAGAGGTAGAATCGAATACCCCGTTTCGAGAGGTATAGGGCACGGAAGCGAAGGCATGTTGGGCCAGTGGTGGAAAGAAAGGTCCGCCCGGCATCATATTTGGTATCGGGGCAAACTGTATTATCCGTGGAGGCATACGTGATGGTGTTGAACACGGGTCGAGAGCAGGCCACTGGGTCTCTGGGAAGGCTTTATATTGAGTGGGATTGTGCGTGGGTCGGACCCTATTGTGAGTTGTCTGACAATTCGAGCGCAGCTCGAGTGGGCTGGATGCTTGTATCTTTGAGCTAGTGCCCTTTGTAGGCCTAGAGTCTGCACGGTTAGGTTCAGGTTTGTGGGTGGATCGGTGCGGTCGCCTCCGAGAGCCCACAAATATTTGACAACTGCTTTCCGGTTTTACTTCGGATTGCATGGTAGGATGGCCCTGGCAGTGAGGCCCCACTCTATCTGTTTGTGCGTGATGATGGGCCGGAATGGGCCTCGCGCTTGCACGTTTTGTTGGTCCGGAAAGGTTCGTGGAGGAATTGAGAGTTCTAGTAAGGGCAGGAGGGACAGGCGGATGGGCCCAACCGGATGGAGTAGTGGGAGTAGAGGTAGCCTGCATCCTACGAACCCGCTTACTTGGTGGAGGGATGGCCGGTGATGGAGAGGCCCCTAATGCCCGATCAACCGTGCCGTTGTTAGGGGCAGGTGATGTAGATACGCTGCGGGTAGGGGTCGAAGCTGCATCTAGAAGTACCTGTCGTCCACTGGATGTTACCTGGGGGTCCGACAAGGGTGAGCTGTCAAGGTCGACCGGCACCTGAATTGGTACGGAGCGTGCCGGGTTGAGGGGAGGTGATCGCACGGCTGAGGCTAGCCTCAGCCGAGGGCCGGTTTGTGAGGTACTAGTGGGAGTTACTGCTGTCCTTGACGCCTCTCTTTGGGGAGGAGTCTTGTCTGCCGTAATCCTGACCGATTTATAAGCTGTGTTGAGGGCAAGCGACGATTGCCTTTTGATAAATTCTCTTGCTATTTGATCGGAAGGGAATTGGAAAAGGATAGGACATGTGTGGCGTGGTGAACGTTTGTGTAACCTTGTGCACGTGCATGGATGGTGTTCCATGCCAGCTGCCCTGAGCAGGGTGGATTTCAGTTGCGATACTGGGGCCTTGTCCGGGAGATTGAAGGCTATCGCATTTTTGCTATTTGAGATGCGCTTAAAGATCTCGGTAGAAACAGAGTTAAGGAAGTCCGTGGCTGATTTAAGCTGCTGTTGCGTATAGCTTGCCGCGGGGTCCATTAGGCACAGTAGCGGAGCAAGCTTGGCGATACTGTCATCCAGAATCGTGAGTCTTGTTGAGATATTCTCAACCTCTTGGTGAATACGAGCACTGAAGATAGCGTCGTTCGCGAGGTCCACCAATGGTATAGAGCATTGTTTCAGTTGTGTTAGCGGTTTCTTAACTCTAATCTTGGGTCGAAGTTTTTGAGTAACAGGCATGATAAAAATATTGGAAAAAAATCTTTAGAATTCTTGTATTGTTTTGGGATGATTTGTCTCTAAATAACTAGCTACGTTCCTAGAAACCTATATAACTAGCGAGAGATAACGAAGAACACCCCGTGGCGGTGTAGCGCAGTTCCACTCGGGAAAGATCTCAGCTCGCAGGTTACAGGGCTGACCTAGACGCCATGCACACTTTGGAAGGCATAGTCCGTCACCTCTCTCCCGAACTACAGGGTCGGTGGGCGGAAGAAGCTGAACGGATAAGCCGAGGCGACAGAGAAGCCAACTTCGAAGACCTGACTGAATACTTAGACAGGCAAACGAAGATAGCTGACAGCAGATTCAACCGACTCATCCGGGACAGCAACCGAGCAAATAAGCCCGGTACTAGCCAAGCCCAAAGCCCTGTACGGGAATATCCAAAGTACCAGCCTTGGACCAACACACACGTCATTCCACGAGATGCTACGGCGAAACCAAATTGCAGATCCTGTGGTACTAGCCATGACCTACCAGAATGCCCCAAGTTCGGCAACGCCACAATAGGCGAACGGTGGGGAATGGCGAGGATGGCAGGAGCATGTTTCATCTGTCTCAACACCACGCACCGGGCAGCAGCCTGTAGAACAAGGAATCGATGTGGTTACGAGGGCTGCACGGGCAGACACCATCGGCTGCTGCATCAGGCGAGAGTAACCATATCCGAGGCGATTGCCAAGCCCAGCGTGATTTGTTCAACTTCACAATCTGCCAGTAAACCGGTACGTTTAGGCGTAGTGGCAGTGGGAGTAGTGACTCCGACTGGGATAGTCAAGGCTTTGGCTTTCGTTGATAGTGGATCCGACACCACTTTAGTGAAAGAGCGGTTTGCCGACAAACACCAACTGGCTAAAGGTGCGACGTCGTTAGCAGTGAGCACGGTGGGCGGAACACAGGTAATGACTGCCGGTAGATTAAGGCTGCAACTAATCTCTCTAGACACTAACGAGGAAATTGCACCAACGGAGGCATTCACGTTAGCGGATCTCCCCATGCGAGCACCAAGGTCGGTGAACGCAATCTTGACTCGGTGGCCCCACCTGCAGGATGTAACTCTTGTAGACTGGGAAGACGACGAAGGGGATCTCCTCACCGGCTGCGACGTGCCAGAGGCGCATTGGGTGCTTGACCAAAGAGTGGGCGACCGCCAGGCACCTTATGCCGTACGCACGGCTCTGGGATGGATGTTATACGGTTCAGTAGGGGTACGCGGTTCCGTGAATTAATTATCCGCCGAAACGGACCGCATAGAGTATCATCTGCAACGGCTGTATGAAAAGGAGTTTCATGACATTGGAGACGAAAGACCGACGTTGTCTCAAGAGGATCACTTCGCTCTACAAACGGTGCGGCAAGGCTCTAGAGTCCTCAAAAACAGTTCGAGGTTCCCCTCCCATGGCGCAAACTGGTCGACCCGTGGACTGACAACAGAAATTATGTTCTCCAACGATTACTACGACTAAAAGAACGCTTCATTCGATACCAGAATCTGTGGGAACGATACGCGGATTTGATGAAGCGAAACGAGGCCCTCGGTTACGTTGAAAAGGTGCCTGTTAACACCGACAGCAAAAGGGGTATCTGGTGCCTGCCTCACCATCCGGTTATCAACCGCAAGAAACCCAATAAACTGCGGGTGGTTTTCGACTGTGCGGCCAAGTTCCAGGGCAAGTCGTTAAACGATCGCCTACTACAGGGGCCTGACTGGACCACACCACCAATCGAAGTTTTGTGCCGTTTCAGAGTGGGTAAAGTGGCCTTGTCCGCCGATATTAGGGAAATGTCTCATCAGGTAAAAATACCTGTAGGAGAACGAGATGCTTTGCGTTTCCTGTGGTGGGAAGGGAGCGACCGGGACAACGCAGTGGTGAATTATAGGATGACCGTCCACCCCTTCGGAGCCATATCGTCACCATTTTGTGCAAACTACGCCCTCCGAGAATCAGCGAACAAACATGGCGATCTAGTACATCGGACGGTGGTAGAAAGCGTCAGCAGGAACTTCTACGTCGACGACTACCTTGGGTCATTCAATGATGTGGAATCAGCTCTAGAGCAGTTCAGGGGTCTAACGAGATTGCTGGAAGAGGGCGGCTTCCATCTAACTAAATGGATGTCGAACGCTTAAGAAGTGCTGAAGGTCATCCCGTATCACGATAAGGCAGAAAGGGAAAGAGATTTGGACGGCTCTCCACCTCCTATCGAGCGCACTTTAGGGATACAATGGGACGCGGAAACGGACGATTTTGTTTTCGAACTGAACGTTCCCGAGCTGCCAATAACCCGTCGTGGCATACTATCTGCCGTCTCAAGTTTGTTCGACCCGCTCGGTTTCGTCTCACCATGGCTGCTACCCGGTAAGATCTTGCTGCAGCGGCTGTGCCGTAAGAAAGTTGATTGGGACCAGGCACTGGACCGAGAGGACCGGCTGGACTGGGAAGAATTTCTGAACACCTTGAAGAAATTAGGGGACATAAGAATCCCACGATGTTTGACCCCTGGCCATACGACACGGACTGGAGAACTACGTGCTTTTTCCGATGCATCCGAAGTCGGTTATGGAGCTGTGGTGTACGGACGATGGAGCGCAGGAGATGGACAATATACCACGAGGATCCTGTTCGCCAAAGCCCGCGTTGCCCCACTGAAGTCGGTCTCAATCCCACGCCTTGAACTCAGCGCAGCCGTGTCGGCAGTCAGGGTGGTGCAAGCTGTGAAGAGATGTTTCGATCTCTACATTTGGTCGGTGAGCTTCTGGACGGATTCAACGATAGTACTTTACTACATTAACAACGTACGGAGCCGGTTTAGTACTTTCGTTGCTAACCGGCTCACGATTATCCACGATGAATCAGCCATGAACCAGTGGAAGCATGTCAGGTCTGGCGATAATCCGGCCGACCTGTGCTCCCGAGGTGCGAACAACTTCAGGCAACTGGACACGTGGACGAGAGGGCCAAACTTCCTGCAATTGCCCAAACAGGACTGGCCCGTGTTCGAATTAAAACCCCCTACGGAAGTGGAACTGGAGATCAAAGGCGTAGTGATAGCAACCAACGTCGTCGAAGCGACATCCATCCTATCGCGACTGGTCAGGTTTTCTTCCTGGATGAAGACGCTTCGTGCGATAGTTTGGTTAACTAGGTTCGAGAGAAATTTACTAGTCATGAAAGGGCTACGGCCCTCAGGTCGGATACCCGTCGGCCCGATAGGCCCCGATGAGCTACAAGCGGCAGAGTACGATATTTTCAGAATGATACAACGCGAGGCTTTCGCCCAAGAACTCAAGAGGGCGGAAGAAGTGGGGCCGACCAATGAAGACATGCCATCTCCAAGAGGCGAGCTGAAGCGTTTAAACCCCGAACTCATCAACGGACTGCTGCGGGTGGATGGTAGGCTGACCAACGCCCACCTGAACTTCGACACAAATTATCCTATACTGCTGCCTGCGAGACAACCTGTAGTAGAGCTAATGATCCAACACGTCCACGCCATGGAGGGACATGCCGGGGAAAGTCACGTGATGAGCGTCATCCGAAAGCGTCTTTGGTTGTTGAAAGGACGAGAGACTGTAAAACGCGTAATCCGACGGTGTGTGCAATGCAAGAGACGCAATGCCACAGCAGGCAAACAACTCATGGCCCCACTACCAGAATGCAGGGTGACTACGGGCTGGTGGCCGTTCAGTGACACCGGGTTGGACTATTTCGGGCCCTTGTGGATCAAGTGCGGGAAAAGATTAGAAAAGCGATACGGATGTATCATGACGTGCATGAAATCACGTGCGGTACACCTAGAAGTCGCACATTCGATGACGACCGATTCTTTCCTACGGGCCTTGCAAAGATTTATCAACCGAAGAGGCGTACCGGCCGATATATACACAGATAAGGGATCGAACTTCGTGGGCGCTCAACGGGAATTGCAGCGTCGGCACAAGAACATAAACAGGGACGAACTGCAGAATCGGACCGTGGCCTACGGCATACGATGGCATTTCAACCCTCCGCAAGCCAGCCACTGCGGTGGCGTATGGGACCGCATGATCCGGTCCGCCAGACGGATATTGCTGTCAATCATGGAGCAGCAGCCGCCCGACGACGAGACGCTGAACACCGTCATGACTGAGGTAGAGAGAATTCTGAACAACCACCCCATGGTTCCAGTATTGAACGGCGACCCCACCCACCTGGCGCTCACCCCGAACGACTTATTGACGTTAAGGTCGAACGAGGGTTTCCAAGGGCCGGTAAACCTTCGTGGGAGCTACCTCCACAGGTGGAAGCAAGCGAACTATCTGGCCAAGGTCTTCTGGAGGCGATGGCTACGGGAGTACCTACCGGCTTTGCAGACTCGACAGAAGTGGCTGGCCAAAACAAGACCATTCAAAGTTGGGGACGTGGTTATGATCGCCGACGAACGCGCACATTTCAGCGCTTGGTCTTTGGGAGTAGTTACGGAAACCATCAAAAGCACTGACGAAATGATAAGAACGGTGAAGGTGAAGACAGCTAACGGAGTGCTCATTCGTGACATACGCAGTATTAACCTACTCGAGAGCGAAGACGGAGGGGCTGATAACCCTGAGGCCTAGTAAACCTTTTTCACACCAGTAATCGAGGTGGATGAAGAAACACCATATATACCACACAATCTCCGTCAAACACGTTAAGGTGCCCGCGGTCCTTTCGTTGACATTACAGAAGGTTCTTTCCGATATGTGGTGATGAGTGCGATTCCATTATACATCCCGATACATACACGCATGCACGACGCACTCTACATCCCGTAAACCCATCATACATGTGACAGTGTCCTTTGTTTGCCTTTTGTTGACGCTACCGAATGCCCCTTGCATATGTGGAAGTAGCGGAGCTCAGGTCACGCATACATGCTACATTTACTCGTTTTCTTACCACGCGGTATTTTGTTGACATTGCAGAAAGTCCTGCTTTGATGTGTAGTCATACCTGTGATTTCATTGTAACCCCGGCACACACACACACGCACACACACACACACACACACACACTCAAGCACGTACATCCAGGACCGGACGGCCCCTTACGAGGACAACGTCTATGTGACCGTTCACGTCCGCCATCGGTCATTTGGTCTTGTGGAAGATGTAGACTAGCCTCACGTCTATGTAGCCAATGGGTTAGGTGCGACCAGTAGTAGAACTTCGACGACGAGCATTAGACGCGCGCACTGACAGCAGGGCCTAGGCAGGTAGGAAGAATCAGTACCTTTATACCAAACCTTTGACTTTGCTAAGGATCCAGGAGGATTTTGGTGGGCGGTGTAACATCCGGTCGTGGAAAATCTTCCTTTTTCCCTCGCGATTCAGTGTTTTTTCCCAACATCACTCATTTCCATACACTATTGACTTGTCTTTACGAACTGGTTGTTTTTCTGGACCAATTGTTGTTTGTTCGCGCCCAGAGCGCTATTTTGGCACATCCTTGTTCAGGACCTGCGTGACGCACGTGCTGTCTGCTCACACGCTGCTATTCGGTTTCTCGTTGTTGAGTCTTTGTGATCGTATTATTGAGGTTTGTATATTGTTTATGTCATTGTTTATTGTAATAATCTAGTATCGTAGAATTATCACGGATAATCGCCTGCTGATTTCGGGATCCGTTGCGAATTTGGCTACGCATTGCTCAAACGTTCGTAACACCAGGTAGTATTAGGGGGGGATTGGAGCGGCACTTATGAGGATAGAAACGAAGTGTCGCGGCTGAGCTAGCAGCTGGTGGGTAGTTGGTAGAATCGTTAGAGCGAGAGTGGCGGGTGACAACACTTGTCAACGGCTCGGAGGACGGATTGGAAGTAGTACGGCCAGGGCTGATGGTTGTACCAGGGTCTTGTCTTGGCTCTGAGACTATGATGAGGGAGCGCGGCTTCAGTACTGGAGTGGAGTGCCGCTTGGGGCCTGTGGTCGGGGAGCGAGATCTACTGCTAGTAGAGGTTACTGGGGGAGATGGTAAAAAAGGGCGTTTGTGTGGAAGCGAAACCGGGAGTGGGGAGTTAGACATATCTAAGTCGACAGTTTGCAAGCAGGCAGGGCGAGGCGCTGGGCTCGCCTTTGACTTCTTGACGGAGGGGCATTGGGTAACCTTCATGTCGGTTACAGTGGGGTCAGCCTGCATGGGCAAGGCGGAGTTGCTTCTCAGCGATCGAAGTATTTCCCGTTGGAGGGGGGTTTTATCAGAGAATATCTTGATGTCCTATACGGCGAAAGGGCAGCAATTGTCGACTTGTTGCTAATGAACTCTGTAGCTGTTAGGTCATCCATGAATTGGAATAGCAGGGGGCAACTATGTCGCTGGGACTTTTTACTTAGCCTCCTGCAATGGCATCTATAGTGAGTCATATTGCACGAACTTAGTATGTTGTGTTTCGCCAAGGAAAGTGGGCGATAATGGGTGATGTGTCGCTGCTGGCTGTGTGATCCAAGAGAGGCTGATCCCCGCACCCGTTTGCCCAAGAGCTGGTCTCACATTGTTTCGGACCTTCTATTCCCGGTCCTTAGGCTCCCTCAATGCCTTCCGGGACGCTTTTAAACCATCTTCCGGAGGTCCATTATTGTACCTCACTTTCTGTAGGCTTCTGCTTTTGGGGCTCGATGGCTCCCTTTATCACATTAGATTTTGACCGCATTTATTTATGACGAGGAATAGCGGCAGAGTGCAGTATATCAGCTTTTGTCCTTCTAGTCCTGTAGGAACTCCCCGCCGGGCCATAAATCACCGCTTCATCACAAAGTCTTTTTTAGAGGGGGCCATAAGAGTGGCGTTGAGCTGCTCTTTCGATCTGTACCCCTCTCTTCTGGTGTGGTTTTGCCTCACATATCGCAGCCGCTGGGCCGTGTGCGTGGCCATAGGTGCATGAGTGCGGAAAAGAGGTGTGAAAATGGGTATTCTCGACTTTATCCGAATAGCCTATCACATTGGGTTTCGATTTGACTTTGTGGGATAGCAAGAGAAGCCAGGATGAGGCACCATCCACACCCAAGCTTCACAGCATGGCCCAGCTTCTTTATTTACCGGCGAAGCCATTTTTCTTGTAGTTTCGAGCACTACGTGTCCGGTTACTCAGGTGGTCATGAGGTAGTTTGCCATTCCACGCTAGGACTTCAAGCTAGCAATCCCAAAGTGAGTCTAAATTTCTCCTGAATTCACCGACCTTCTGGGCCTCTGCCCCCGACGACGGAAGTGTCCTCCATCGATTTAATTCCCGTTTGGCGTAGAAGCTTGCTCTAATTTGTGTTTTGCAAAGGCTTTCCAGGCTTCTAATCGTGTCCCGTGAGCCTTCATTCTGTGTTTCTCGGGATCCACTCAATCCCTCCGAAGTCTGATAAGCTGACCATAATCCTGAAGGCCTCAAGGAAATCCCTTATTGCCCTTCTTTGTTCCAGATAGAGCAGCTTTAGTTCTCTAAGCGCCTGTTCATGGGCCGGCTTTGGAATCCATTAATCACGTTGGTGAATCTCCCTTGCAAGTATTCAAAGTTTCCCGCACCTAATAAAACTGGGATGCCAAGCTTGGATGACATATTCCGGAACCGGCCCCAAGTGGGTCACGCCGAACGGTAACAGTACCCATTGTGTACACTAGAAAACGGCCCTCATCAACGGTGAGAGGGCATCAATACCTCTCTTTGCTAGTTTCATACACTGCCTCCAAGGTTTGAAACCCGCAGTCGGAAGCATCCCCAGATCCTTGACAGCATCTGTCCCTTCCAAACCCACCTCGGTACCTCCATCCCCAAGTTCACTCAGGTTGATACGTCAGTGTATCGTGATTGCTTCCATATATGGGGTTTCTTTACCCGCCTCGACGACCAGTGCGAAGTAGTCTACTGGGCCTCAGCGTTATCAGCTTCTTCGCCTTCACTCTCGAATAGGCTAATACTGCGTATGTCACAAATTAGCGCTCCGTTAGCTGTCTTCACCTTTATCGTTCTTATCATTCCGTCAGTGCTTTCGATGGTTTCCGTAACTACTCCCAAGGACCAGGTGCTGAAATGTGCGTGTTCGTCCGCGATCATCGCCACATCCCCAACTTCGAATGGCCTTGTTTTCACCAGCCACTTCTGTCGAGTCTGCAGAGCCGGTAGGTACTCCCGCAGCCAGCGCCTCCAGGAAACCTTGGCAAGATAATTTGCCTGCTTCCATCCGTGGAGGTAGCTCCTACGAAGGTTTACCGGCCCTTGGAAACCCTCGTTCGATCTTAACGTCAATAAGTCGTTCGGGATAAGCGCCAGGTGGGTGGGATCGCCGTTCAATACTGGAACCAGGGGGTGGTTGTTCAGAATTCTCTCTACCTCAGTCATGACGGTGTTCAGCGTCTCGTCGTCGGGCGGCTGCTGCTCCATGATTGACAGCAATATCCGTCTGGCGGACCGGATCATGCGGTCCCATACGCCACCGCAGTGGCTGGCTTGCGGAGGGTTGAAATGCCATTGTATGCCGTAGGCCATGGTCCGATTCTGCAGTTCGCCCCTGTTTATGTTCTTGTGCCAAAGCTGCAATTCCCGGTGAGCGCCCACGAAGTTCGATCCCTTATCTGTGTATATATCGGCCGGTACGCCTCTTCGGTTGATAAATCTTTGCAAGGCCCGTAGGAAAGAATCGGTCGTCATCGAATGTGCGACTTCTAGGTGTACCGCGCGTGACTTCATGCACGTCATGATACATCCGTATCGCTTTTCTAATCTTTTCCCGCACTTGATCCACAAGGGCCCGAAATAGTCCAACCCGGTGTCGCTGAACGGCCACCAGCCCGCAATCACCCTACATTCTGGCATTGGGGCCATGTGTTGTTTGCCTGCTGTGGCATTGCATCTCCTACATTGCGCACAACGCCGGATTACGCGTTTTACAGTCTCTCGTCCTCTCAGCAACCAAAGGCGCTTTTGAATGACGCTCGTCACGTGACCTTCCCCGGCATGTCCCTCCACGGCGTGGACGTGCTGGATCATTAGCTCTACTACAGGCCGTCTCGCAGGCAGCAGTATAGGATAATTTGTGTCGAAGCCCAGGTGGGAGTTGGCCAGCCTACCATCCACCTGCAGCAGTCCATCAACGAGTTTGGGGTTTGACCGCTTAAATTCGCCTCTTGGAGATGATATTTTTTTGTTCATTGGTCCCCCTTCTTCCGCCCTCTCGAGCTCTCGGGCGAAAGCTTCACGTTGTATCATTCTGAAAATATCGTATTCTGCAGCTTGTAGTTCATCGGGACTTATTAGGCCGACCCGCATCCGGCCTGAGGAGCGTAGCCCTTTCATGACTAGTAAATTTCTCTCGAACCTAGTTAACCAAACTATCGCACGAAGCGTCTTCATCCAGGAAGGGAACCTGACCAATCGCGATAGGATGGATGTCGCTTCGACGACGTTGGCCGCTATCACCACGCCTTTGATCTCCGGTTCTATTTCCGTAGGAGGTTTTAATTCGAACGCGGGCCAGTCCTGTTTAGGCACTTGCAGGAAGTTTGGCCTTCTCGTCCACGTGTCTAGTTGCCTGAGGTTGGTCGCACCCCGGGAGCACAGATCGGCCGGATTATCGCCAGACCTGACATGCTTCCACTGGTTCATGGCTGATTCATCGGGGATAATCGTGAGTCGGCTAGCAACGAAAGTACTAAACCGGCTCCGGACGTTGTTGATATAGTAATGCACTATCGTTGAGTTCGTCCAAAAGCTAACCGACCAAATGTAGAAGTCAAAGCATCTCTCCACTGCTTGTAGCGCCCTGAATGCCAACACGGCTGCGCTGAGTTCAAGACGTGGGATCGAGACCGACTTCAGTGGAGCGACGCGGGCTTTAGCAGACAGAATTCTCGTGGTATCTTTCCATCTCCTGTACACCATCGTCCGTACACCACAGCTCCATAACCGACTTCGGATGCATCGGAAAAAGCACGTAGTTCTCCAGTCCACGCCGTATGACCAGGGGTCAAACATCGTGGGATTCTTATGTCCCCTAATTTCTTCAAGGTGTTCAGAAATTCTTCCCAGTCCAGCCGGTCCTCTCGGTCCAGTGCCTGGTCCCAACCAACTTTCTTACGGCACGGCCGCTGCAGCAAGATCTCTCCAGGTAGCAGCCATGGTGAGACGAAACCGAGCGGGTCGAACAAACTTGAGACGGCGGATAGTATGCCACGACGGGTTATTGGCAGCTCGGGAACGTTCAGTTCGAAAACAAAATCGTCCGTTTCCGCGTCCCATTGTATCCCTAAAGTGCGCTCGATAGGAGGTGGAGAGCCGTCCAAATCTCTTTCCCTTTCTGCCTTATCGTGGTACGGAATGACCTTCAGAACTTCTGGAGCGTTCAACATCCATTTTGTTAGATGGAAGCCGCCCTCTTCCAGCAATCTCGTCAGGCCCCTGAACTGCTCTAGAGCTGATTCCACATCATCGAATGACCCAAGGTAGTCGTCGACGTAGAAGTTCCTGCTGACGCTATCTACCACCGTCCGATAGACTAGATCTCCATGTTTGTTCGCAGCCTCCCGAAGGGCGTAGTTCACACAGAATGGTGACTATATGGCTCCGAGGGTGTGGACGGTCCCCCTGTAATTTACCACCGCGTCGTCCCGGTAGTTCTCTTCCCACCACAGGAAGCACAACGCATCTCGTTCTCCTACAGGTATTTTTACCTGATGAGACATTTCCCTAATATCGGCGGACAAGGCCACTTTACCCACTCTGAAACGGCACAAAACTTCGATTGGTGGTGTGGTCCAGTCAGATCCTTGTAGTGGGCGATCGTTTAACGACTTGTCCTGAAACATGGCCGCACGGTCGAAAACCACACGCAGTTTATTGGGTTTCTTGCGGTTGATAACCGGGTGTTGAGGTAGACACCAGATACCCTTTCGGCCTTCGGTGTTGGCAGGCACCTTTTCAACGTGGCTGAGAGCTTCGTTTCGCCTCATTAATCCTGCGTATCGTTCCCACAGATCCTGGTATCGAATGAAGCGTTCTTTCAGTCGTAGTAGACGCTGGAAAACATAATTTCTTTTATCAGTCCACGGGTCAGCTGATGTGCTCCATGGGAGGGGAACCTCGAACTGTTTGTTAAGGCCTCTAGAGCCTTGCCGCATCGTTTGTAGAGCGGAGTGATCCTCTTGAGACAACGATGGTCTTTCGTCTCCAATGTCATGAAACTCCTTTTCATACAGCCGCTGCAGGTGATACTCTATGCGGTCCGTTTCGACTGATACGGAATTCACGGAACCACGTCCCCCTACTGGACCATATAACATCCATCCCAGAGCCGTGCGTACGGCATAAGGTGCCCGGCGGTCGCCCACTCTCTGGTTAAGTACGCAATGCGCCTCCGGCACGTCGCAGCCGATGAGGAGATCCCCTTCGTCGTCTTCCCAGTCTACAAGAGTTACATCCTGCAGGTGGGGCCACCTAGTCAAGATTGAGTTGACCGACCTTGGTGCTCGCATGGGGAGATCAGCTAACGTGAATGCCTCCGTTGTTTCGATTTGCTTGTCAGTGTCTAAAGGGATGAGTTTCAACCTCAACAGGCCGGCAGTCATTTCTTGTGTTCCGCCCACCGTGCTCACTGCTAACGACGTCGCACCTTTAGAGAGTAGGTGTGTGTCGGCAAACCGCTCTTTCGCTAGGGTAGTGTCAGATCCACTGTCGACGAAAGCCAACGCTTTGACCACCCCAGTTGGGGTCACTACTCCCACGACAACTGCGCCTAAACGTACCGGTTTACTGGTAGACCGCGACGTTGGACAAATAACACCGGGCTTGATACTCGCCTCGGGTAAGGGTACTCTCCCTGGTGCAACAATCGATGGTGTCTGCCAGTGCAGCCCTCGAAACCACATCGGTTCCTTGTCCTACAAGCTGCCGCCTGGTGCCTGGTATTGAGACAAGTAAAACACGCTCCTGCCATCCTCGCCATTCCTCACCGTTCGTCTATTGTGGCGTTGCCGAAATTGGGGCATTCTGGTAGTCCATGGCTAGTATCACATGATCTGCGATTTGGTTGCGCCGTGGCATCGCGTGAAATGGCGTGTGCATGGGTCCAAGTTTGATATTTCGGCTATTCCCGAGCAGTGGTTTGAGCTTGGCTAGTACTGGGCTTGTTTGCTCGGTTGCTGTCTCGCATAAGTCGGCCGAACCTGCTGTCGGCTATCTTGGTTTGCCTGTCCAAGTATTCGGTCAGGTCTTCGAAGTTAGCCTCCCTGTCGCTTCGGCTTATGCGTCCCGCTTCTTCCGCCCACCGACCCTGTAGTTCGAGAGAGAGGTGACGGACTATGCCTTCCAAAGTGTGCATGGTATCTAGGTCAGCCTTGCAACCTAAATGGTCGAGGGTTATTGAGCAGTTCTGCATCTTGATCACCAGGTCGGCCATTGTGTGGACGTCGACCTTGGTTCTCTTTGCATCTACCATCACGCCCTCTATTAAGTTACGGGCTGCTTTGAAAGGTTGGCCAAACAAACCCTTTAGAATCTTCTTTGCTCGGGTGTGGCCTTGTTGCGGGTCGAGCATGGTACACCCGTCGATAGCTTCTCTTGCTCGACCTCGACAGTAGTGAGTCAGGTAGAGAAGCCTTTGCCCGGGGTCGGTTACCCTATTTTCGACGGACGTCTTGAACTGCTTGACAAACTTGCAATAATGTTCAGATCGCCCGTCAAAAACCGTTAGTTCCACTCTTGGCAAATCGATCGATGGTGTTTTATAGTCGGCGACCGGCGTGGGGCTCCCTATCTTATTGCACCCTGATCTATCGGAAGTGTCGTAGTCGATGGTCTCATGCTCACGCTCCTTCTGCATACACTTCTTTTCTGCTTCCTGGGCCTGTTGTCTAGCCGATATCCATTGTTGTTCTAGGTCTAATATCCTCAGCCTATATAGATCGACATCCTCACAATCCATATTGTCCTCAGTAACACACGAACTAGCACTGACAGGACTAGGCGATCCAACATTAACTAAAGAATAAAATGTACCCAAAACCTCTCCGGTGACTTGCCGTATTACTTTCTGTCCAGTTTCCAATGTCTTCGCTCCTTTTCTTGGCATTTTGCGTGTTTTCCTCGTTCCAAATTCATCTACTGAGTATTGTAACACACGTTTGAGCAATGCGTAGCCAACTTCGCAACGGATCCCGAATTGAAAAGGCAATTATCCGTGATATTCTACGATACCAGATTATTGAATGAGCAATGACACCAAAAAGATACAAACCTCAATAATGAGATCAAAAGGACTCAACAAACGAGAAACCGAATTGCAGCTTGCGAGCAAGGGGCACGTGCGTCAGACAGGTCCAGAACAAGGATATGACAAAGTAGCGCTCTGGGCGCGAACAAGCAACAATTGGTCCATAGAAACAAACAGTTCGTAAAGACACGTCAATAGTGTGAGCAAGTGAGTGATGTTAAGAAAAACACTGAATCGCAAAGGTTTTAGGGAGATTTCCCACGACCGGTCGTTACTCTTCCGTCCTTTATGCATTGGTCAGTGTGAAACCTTTATCTTCCAGCCTCTTTCTGTGTTTTAGAGCCATTGACTCTGGCTCCTCTTTTGTCTTACGCAGCTGCCGATGGAATTTAATATTGAGGATAATTTCGAGTGAGTGTCAGTGGTTGAATTGGCCGTTACCCAACCTCTCCACGAGCCTCCCGCTTCTGTTGTTGATGGTGACTTGACAAACTTTCACGGAGAGGTAAAACTGGAACCGGAAACTGCCCAGTTAGTGACGGAAACTGCCAAAGCTATGAGAGGAGCGACTGTAGAAAAACGAGGGGAGGTTGAGGGGCGTAGATGACATGGTGTCAAATTGCCATGGGGAAGCCATCAGTTGGGAAAAGGGTTGATGGAGACTTCCATGCTCGACTGTCCATCCCGGCGTACGAATATTTCCAGGGCTAGAGCAAGCAGTCTTGCCGGCTTTCGTTGTGCTAATAAATCTGCCTCTTTCAGCGGTCTGTGTGGGCTAAGCAGGCTGCTAGTGAAATTGAGAATGCCCAAATAACAATTTCCTAAAATGGATGGTTCACCCTTAGAGTACTTTCCCTTATTTCGCCCATTTGCGGTTTAGATGGGAAGCAGAATAAAGGATGATGATCAGCGTTGTATTGCTTGTTTCAATATTGTGCGAGAAAGCTAAAGAAGCTATTCGAGATTGCATGCTTTATTCTGCCACCGAAAGCTTTCAGCTAGAGAGAGACATGTTGAGAGAATCTTTTTGTCCGAGCCACGTTATCGTACTTTGAGTGCTGGTTGAAATAACCCAATCAGGATTGATTGCCCAAGATCCGAGGGACTTGTTTTCATGCCCTACTAAGTTAACTAGTTGCGCGGACGCGATGGGGCAGCTAAAATATTAAAGTAACCTTATTTGAGTTCACACCACAGAGGCAGTTTTGAGTATGTTGCCCAGGTGCATGGCAGTTGACTGACTTAAAAGGGCCAAGGAGGTCCACAGACAGGCAACGAGCCAGTGTTTCGCGACGTGCGTCAGTTCGTAAGCGCTAAGAAACCTTTGTGGTGCCCATTACTGAGACCAGCAGCTGTAAGCGTCGTGGCTGATATAACCTCAAGGAATGTCAAGAGCTTCATGCATTGCCACTTACAGGCTTCCTGGACCTTGGGTATTGATTCAAAGCCTGCTTTGTTTGCTTACCTCCAGGGCACCGTGTTGACGGACGTTATTCGAGAAGCCTCTGCGGAGAAGAGAACTGCAGTAGCCACCATCACCGCCTGCTGCATGAGATGAACAAGGGCTCTGTCCTTGACTTATCTTGTGAACTATTTCCCACGAGTCTCGGTGTAAGCGTTCGAGTCTTATCAGTTCTTATCGGAGATCCAAATAGGCCACTATGCACTAGTATGCTTCTCGACTCTGGAGTAGACGCCATTCTACCGCGTGTTGATTCGGCTGATCGTCTGGGTCCCGCAAGGAAGACAGCTAAAATTAGCTTGTACACTCCTATCTAGAATAGTGTGCAGGGTTGCGAAAGAATGACGTATAATTTGAAGTCTCTGGATGGTAATGAGGTAGTTAGAGTGAACGGCCCGTTCACTGCTCCATCAGCTCTTGACGTACTGGCCACCACACCGAGTCAGAAACGTTTGTCCAAGTGGAGTAATTTGGCAGGACTCGGATGTGGAGCTATTTCAGACCCAGTGATCGAGGTGTTAATTGGTTTAAACGATCCTTTGGCGCACTGGATCTTAGGACAACGAAAGGGGTTTTAGGGAACATTCTTTCGCTGGCCATACTCCTTTGGGCTTGGTCATGCGACTTCCGTTGAATAACGGACTTTCGGGTAAACTTGGAGCTAGTGCCGTACACCGTCTGCGGATTATTGAGAACAAATTTGTAGTTGTGTAATAAGGGTTTTGATGGCAGCTTTCCGCCCGGTATTTCACTGTCCGTGGGGGATGAAAGGTCTGTCGGAATCCTGGAGAGGTGGCTGCTGTCTAAGGTCGCACATCTTAGTATTTTGTTGCGCGGAAGGACTGTGATCTCGTGGAGCTGTGCGATCAGTCGGAAGATCTTCATGGCCTGAGATTGTTGGGGAACGGGTTTATCAAGTATCCAGAGCTCAAAGTTAAATAAACAGCCGCGAACGGAATTTGCAATGAAACAGGATACGCGGCGTAAATGTGTGCAGCACTGTTCCGAGAGGAATCACCTAATGAGCACTTAATACAGGGTCCCAATTTGGTCCCGAGCTTAGTAGGCGTACTTCTGAGGTTTCTTCAGAAACCTGTGGCCTTGTTTGCCGATACTGCAGATATGTTTTTATAAGCAAATGCCCTCGAGGAAGACCAAGATGAATTTCGGTTTCTCCGGTGGTCTGATGGTGATACTGTAGAACCTAAGGAACTTAGAATGGTAACACATTCTTTGGGGCGGTTTTGTCGCCTTTTTGTGCCCCTCTTTGCCCTGAAGGAGGCAGCCACCTTTTTTGGGCACCAGTTCTCGCCGGCGGTATGGAAAGTGGTTTCAAAGGATTACGGTGTGGATGATTATATAACTTCTGTTAGTGAAGCGACAAAAGTAATGTGTTTTGCGGGAAGATTGCCTGGCCTATCAAGTCTTGTTGTCTTCAGGTCAACCAAGCTGCTAAGCCGAGAGAGAGGTCTTAAATGCCATTCCGTTTGACGAACCAAACTGCGCCAGAAAATCCATTTATGCGGACCTATTGAGGACTGTGAAAACTTCAGCCTTGTCTTGGAGTGTTATGCTAGGCGCCCTCGGATACCATTTTTACGTCAACGGTCGGCCAACAACAAGAATGGCTTCGTTGGCTCAAATAGTCACAATCTATGATCCTTTAGGTTGGACTGGTCCATTCTTCTTACCGATGAAATAATAGCCCCAAGATTTGCGCCAGAAAAAGTTTGGCTGAAATGAACCACTGGGCTTGGATACTGAAGCAAAGTGGGGAGGAGTGAAGAGGATTGTGAAAGGAATCATATTATTAAGGATGATATGTTGGCATGCACGTGATGCTTTAAATGCAGATGCGGAAGATCAGTTGCACTTATTTTGTGGCGCTTCCGATGTGAGCTAGGTTGCAGTGTCCAATGTTGGGTAGTATCTGACGAGCCAGAGTCAAGGGGTGTACTCGAATTTGTCAGGTCATTTGTGGCAACTCTTAAGACTGTCTCCATATCAAGGCTGGAACTGGCTGCAGCATTCGCTACTGTAAGAGTAACAGAAATGATTAAGAAAGAAATGGACGGGAAGTTGCGTGACGTTTACTGTTGGACCGATTCTATCGTAGTTCTTTATTACTTGAAGAGTGACAAAGGGCACTTCTCTACGTTTGTTGCGAACAATGTCCAAGATACGAGCCTGCTCGATCCCTGTGCAGCTGAGACACATGCCAGGGAAAGGGAATCCAGCAGACCTGGCCTCCCAAAGGACGCGACTGGAAGATAAGGACAGTGAAATGTGGTATTGCGGCCCAAGGATTTGTGGTTCTAGGGAGTTGCCGAACACAAAAAAGAAAGGCTCACCGCAGTGCCACCTGAGCTGCTGGGGATGAAGATGGTTACGGGGGCTGGCGCAGCAAACTATCACTCGTTCCACTCACACCTTGAGCACTGTTCTTCGTTACCCGCGTTATCAGGGAGTACTGCGTGGATTTTGCGACGCACGCATTGTCTTACTAAAATCAAAGGGCGAGGCGACAAGTCATTGAAAGTGGGTCACTTAACGGTTCAGGAGATGAGAAATAATTGCAAGTCAGTTGTGGGGCAGGTACAGGCAGGGTGTTTTCGTAATGAAATTGACGCAAAAGAACGAGGTAGTGGCCCCAGGCACTGTCTTGCAAGCCACTCCGTATAAAAATGGAGTCACACTGTAACTGACTGACTGTTAGGCTTCAGAAGGTGATCAGTTTGGGGCCACTTTAACGGGGGATGAAATGACTAAAATGTAGGAGTGTTGTTCAGGATAAAATTTGCCCAAAGAGTGGCAGCTCCATCCACCGAATAATCGAATTCAAGCATTCTGAATAGCGCCTCTGAGCCTCACACCAAAGCGTAGCCCAAACCGATGCGGAATCCGAATCAAAAACAAGACCGACGCACAAGTTCCACGTAATAATTGTGAGATAGACTATAATTACGTAATAACCACACCTTTGGCAGTGAGCCCTAATAACTATCCAGCCAAAAGATAGGCGAAATCAGGACAAAAATCAGTAGGAAGGGAAACAGTTGAAATTACTTGTCATGTAGTCCAAACAAACAGGACGAATTCTCCACGCCTAATCAGGACCAACAGGCACATTTCCTGAGCGTGGAGCCAAAAAATCAAAGTAAACAAGCTTGACATCTAAAGTCCGTCTACATGAGCGAGAAATTGGAACTAAACCGCAGTAAAACTAAGCTGCTTTGAGTCACTGCGACTCATTACCATATTGAACGTTCACAGAGCTATCTCACAAAGAAAGCGCAACCAAGATACAAACAAAGTGAATGCCTCAATCGTAGAAAGAGTGGCGACCATGAAATAGTATAAACAATGGTGAGGTGGGAATAATTGGTCCGAAATCCGTGAAGAAGTTATATAAAGGCATCAGATGAGGTATTTACAATCATTCAAAATGTTATAGATGAGGCTGGGTACCCCACCATTTTGCCAAAAGCGCATAGATTTACCGAGCTGAGTGGTAAACATTACCATGAGACAAAACGCATGTTCATTGTTCTATCTAGCGTTCGTGGGCTACTGCGGGTTATAGAGGGCAGGGCGGCTGTTCAACGAGTTCTTGGAAAACTCCTAAAATGGCTCCGAATAAATGTTTCTCTGTGTACACAACGAACGGTCTCACCACCAGGTGGGACGTGGGATGAGTTTTGACCATGCTGTTGCTTGTGTGAGAGTAGACTGTTTTAGACTGCATTCTATTAAGCGTAGCAGGACAGCAGAGAAACTCTGTGGCTGTTTATTCTCCTGCCCAAATATGAGAGCAAAGCACAGCAAAGTTGCACACCGGTCGTCTACGGATTCTTTCCTACAGGCACTAATACACTTCATTGCCAGAAGCAGACAACCACATATACTCCAATGGTAGCGGAAGCAACTTCAGGGGGGTTGGTCTAAAATTTGAGGGTTTCTCCGAGAACTATCGCGAGACGGAGTAAATCGCTGTCTACCAAGTCGTGGTGTGGAATGTACATTTGGGCTGCAAGAACCGGTCACCGGGGTGGGGTTGGGGAAAGTATGACACATTCGGTGCGCCGTGCGCTATATTCAGCCGCCCATGGTCGTCATGTGACGGACAAAACTCTAGTAGTATTTTTGGTAGAAGTAGAGAGAGTCCTCTACGATCACCCCTCGTGCCGGTGGCAGATGATTGCCGAGACATCGAAGTATCGACTCTGACGAAGTTTCAAGTGCTTTTCAGTAAATAGCCTGTGTTTGATGGCAAGGATTTCCCGAGTGTCCGTGTCAGACACCATAGAATGGCACAGTTGTTGGCGGACTTGTTTTCGAAACCTTGGAGACTGAGTATGTCAGTACGTTGCAAGAAAGGCAAAAATGGTTGATGAGGAAGGAAGGTCCAAAAACGGAGTTTTAGTTCTCCCTGTAAGTGATACTTGTCGTAGAAGCCGATTGTACCTAGGGATTGTTGGTGAGTTGCGGCCTGGGGAGGATGGATCTGCTACAGAGGCTTTGGTTCGCACTTCCAGCGGGTTGTGGTGGCGTGACATACGCGAAACTGCTTTTGTTGGAGTGTGCAAGTGGCCAGTGTAATCGCTAGCAGCAAGTCGTCTGCTTGCAAATGTATTTCATGCTTGGCAATTCAGTGATCTTCATCATTTTTTGTTGAGGCATACATATTTACGTCCTGTTAATCTGATGAGATTTCGGTTGTGCATCTTGGTTAGTTTGGTAGGGTTTAGACTGTAGATGGTTGTTACCTCTTAGCGTTGATTAGCCTTCCAGTGCACTCAGTTACTGTCGTGTTGCCCATGTGTTTGTTTTGATGAATGTGACGCAGTTAACCTCCGGTAACGACGAAGCATATCCATCTCTTTAATCCTCTTTTGGTGCAAGCAAACGGTGTCGGTTTCGTTAACTACGAGGAAAAGCCAGCCAGTGGAACCGTTTTGTATTGAGCCATCCTGCACTGTCACACGTGGAAAATGTCTCAGGGCAGTCGTGGTGCCCGTAAAGACCGGTAGTGGAAAATCCCCCCAAAAACACTGTAGTTCCATGTTTTCTTAGCAATAATCACTTACTTACATCATTGACTCATTTTATGCGCTGTATGTTCCTACGAACTAATGTTTGTTTGTTCGCGTCCAGTGCGCTACTGTCATTTTGTTATTTTGGACCTGCTTGCTGCACGAGCTCTTTTCTCGCACGCCGCAGTGTGGTTCTCGTTTTCTGAGTCCCTGCGATTGTACAATTGAGGTTCATATCTGTTTCATGCCATTGTTTATTTGATAATCTAGTATCGTATAATTTCACGGATAATCGCCCTTTGATTTCGGGATCCAAATCGAATTTGACTGCGCATTGCTTAAGGGCTTTCACATTTGCTTCTACCCAGCCCATCTGGCTGGACAAGATCTCTACCCTTCAGGAGTAAGGCGTGCAAGAGTAGGCGTTTTCCCTAGGAACAACTAATTCTCTGCAAACTTATTGGATCGGCTTTCACATGTCCACGCCTAGAAACGCCAGGCGGGCATAGTAGGAAACTGTGTGAGTCCGTCGCAGCCTATTTGTGCATCAAAATTACTTTGCGGAATAATATCCAAAAGCAGCCTTTCAGGCTCTGTTTGATGGTTCCCCTAAGTTGGACCCCGAGTCTCTCCCAAACCAATCCATCTTTCCTGCCAGCGGGTCTGTTGGATTTATTCTCTTTCTTCCACTCATCCTTGAGTGCTTTAAAAAGGAATAACTTATTTGTGGTGGATAGAAAAGATTCGAAAACGAACTAACTCATGTGACGTTATTTTCCTTGAGCTGTTTAATGCGTACTTAATTACTGAGTTTTACTTTTCCTGACTGAACCCAGAAAAAATCGAATGTCAATACGTATACGAACGTAAATCATGCTTGAACAAGTGCCCAGGTGAATTTGTGGGTTCAGGGTAGTAGACTGTAATTTTGAGGTCAGTGCATGGATTGTGCCCAGACGGTGAGCCTAACTATGTTGACAGGCTTCCGGACGTTTTGGGAGGTTGATAGCGGAGCTTTCCTCGCTGATGAGACGTCGTTCCTCAAGGCGTTTAAGCTTCTCTGACGGTGATTTCAGGCGAAGAAACACAAAGGGGTACCCGGACTTCGGATAGCTGCTCCGCAGTGCCACGATCTTGAGCTCTACTCTCAGTTTCCTTGGTGACGGTTCGGGGACTGCGGGCAGCTGTAGAGACAGGTATAGACAAACACTCAAGACGGATAGGGCACAGACAGTCAGCGGCTAAATAAGGTTCAGCGGTGGGGAAAAAGTTATCCCAGTTTGACGAACGACTAAATGAAGAAACCTGACCCCGGTTTGTAATTCGGGACAATATAGGGTGAGCCGGGGTTGGTTGGGGGTTGATAGGGCACAGCGTTCAACAAAGGACCATTTTGTGGTCACCACCAAGGAAATAGACCTTGAGCTGTAGCCGCAGTGAGGCCAAGGGTGAAGAATAGGTAGAGAGTGTTGCTGCCTCATGTAGGCGGCTTGGCAGACTGGCACTATGGAGATGGGCGTATTCAGGAGATGAATCTCATTAAATGAGGAGGGCCGGTGTGCGACGGCCAGCAGCTGATGGGAAGGGAAGGGGCAATCTCGCCCTTGGGAACAGCACACTTGCACTAACATAGGTTGAGCGCCACAGCTCACTGCTGTCTTCATGTGAGACATTCTCTGAGTCCCCGAATAATGCAAAGATTCAGGTATGTAATGACGGTGAGTATGTCTGTGATGGAAGTAGATGCAGTGGGGCAACACTGGACTGACGAGATACAGTGTGGGGCAATGAATCGGGGGAGGAAGGGAGGAACTAAAAGATAAGGATAAACAGCCACTTGGGACTGTTAGTCGTAGTAGTTTTAAATATTTGTGTTGGCTGTAGCTCAGGTTGTTGGTTGCCATTATGCTCTGATGGCTAAGCTTAGCGTTTACATCGCAAACGTTTCATCACCGGTCGAGGTGATATCGTCAGTACATGTGCGCTGCTGGTAGTGATCTCTTATATCTATAGGTTTGTCATTAGTCCTGACCTTGAGCTCCGTAGACGTGCCCAAGGCTCCACGTTTGTTTCACGGCTTCGCCTCGAAGAAGTTACCTAGGTGATTGCCAAGTGCAGGACGATGCACCACGAACAACAAGCTTGGTTCCGGTGGCGGAACCTGTAGTGAATTATCGTTTGGACTCACCCAGGGTGGAACTGGAGTCATTTGCGGGCTGCTCTTCAACGTACTGGAGGTTCGTGAAACAGTTCAAATATTACGTCGAAGGTAGAGTTCGAGACGATGGCCAGAGCCTACTTTATTTGATGCATTAGTGCAAGGGACAAGCAAGGGATGCGATTTCCGAATGTGTTATGTTGCCTCCAACACTGGCATATAATAGGGCTAGGGAAATCTTAAAGGATCAGTATGGACAAGATCATGTAGTGGCTCGTTCACTGATTGACGGCTTAGTGCAAGGTCTGAAGCCTCTGGTGGAAGATTCGGATGCCCTGACCAAATTGTCGTTAAAAATGCTGAACTGTGAAGTTGCCCTCACGCAGATGAATTGCATGTCAGACCTCGACTCATTGTATACTATGGAACTTATCACTCGAGTGCTACCAACGCGTCTCCAGGATTTGTGGGCTAGGACCGTTGATGATATTTTGAGAAGAGGAGACGAACCGAGGTTCCAAGATCTGCAGCACCTAGTGTCCCGTGAGGCACGGATTGCTCGAAGTAGGTTTGGCAAACTGGCTGCTAGTAGCAAGGCTCAGGGGTATTCGCGGTCATCCAGTTGGAGGAATTATGCACAAAACCAGCATCCAGAAGCGACACGGTTCATGCCGAATCAGGGTAGTACTTTGTTTGTCGCAGCTAATAGGTGTTCGGTATGTAATGGAATGCACGCACTTGAGGAATGTCAGCGATTCCTTTCTCGTGATATACCCGGTCGTTGGGCATTGATCAAAGAAATCAAGGCTTGTTTTTCGTTTCTCAAGTGTGGACATCTGTCTAGCAACTGTTCTGTTTCCAAACCATGTTCAACATCAGGTTGTCCGAAACGGCACCACCCTCTACTGCATGTTGCACGGAAGCAATGTACCGATCGAGTCACGCAAGATACAACACAAGGGCTGCAGCTGGATAAGCTGGGTACGGACGAGGCAAGAAAGCCTGGGCAGCGGACCAATAATTGTGCGGCTACTCTTAGGCCAGAATGTCGGGTCAGTTTAGGTGTACTATCAGTGAGAGTAGACGGACCGGGGGGCTCTGTGGAGACCCACGCTCTGCTGGACAGCGGGTCTGATGTGACTCTAATACAGAAAGACATTATGGAGCTGGTGGGCCTGAAGGCATCTCCGACCTCACTTTCGATTTCGACCGTAAATGGGACTACCACTTGGAATTCGGGAATAACGGAGCTGCGACTGAACTCGTTGTCAGAGAATGATTTTGTGAATGTAGAGAGAGCCTTCTGTGTCGATAGACTACCAATCCAAGCAGTCCAGTACTGCACAGATGCGGACATTTTATCCTGGCCTCACCTACATTGCGTCCAAGGACAGAATCTGGAAGATTCGAGAGTGCAAATCCTGATAGATGCTGACGTCCCAGAAGCACACTGGGCATTAGAGCAAAGAAGCGGCAGAAGAAAACAACCCTATGCTGTGCGGACGATTTTAGGATGGATTGTTCTTGGTTCGATAAACCAGGAACCACGCTTTGTGAGGACAGTAAACCACAGTGAGGGGAATGGACCCCTTAGAAGAACAGATCGATCGACTATACAATGCCGATTTCTGCGATGGTTGTGCATCGGAAAACTCTCCTTCATTCGAAGACAAACAGGCCGTTGATATGGTTTCCAATGCCACAACCTGGTTGGACGGACACTATGAAGTTGCACTTCCGTGGAGAAATCTTAAAGTGAGATTTCCAAATAAATATATTGTGGCCAAAGAGAGATTGAACGGGTTGAGGAAAAGGTTTGCGCGTGACCCGGAATTCTTTGACAAATACTCTACAATAATAGAGGGTTATGTGCGTAAGAGCCACGCTCAGTTAGTGCCCGATGTACAGCTAAAAATGGGTTGTGAGCCAAAATGGTACTTACCACATCAAGCAGTTACAAACCCTAAAAAGCCTAGCAAGTTGAGGGTGGTGTTTGACTGTGCGGCTGCGTTCCAGGGACGCTCCTTGAATGATTACTTGCTACAGGGACCGGATACGACAGCAAGCTTAGTTGCAGTGTTGCTTCGTTTTCGAAAGGAATCTGCCAAGTTGGCTGCGGATATTGAAGAAATGTTCATGCAGGTTTGAGTGCCGACGAGAGACAAGGGAGTGCTGAGGTTCTTCTGGTGGTAAAATGGTCGACTAGGTGGTAATCTTTTTGAATATCAGATGAATGTCCACCCGTTTGGTGCCACTGCCTCCCCATTTTGTGCAAATTTCGCGTTACGTCGCATGGCAGACGATTGGGGAGGACGGTATGAGGATTACGTCTCCAGGGCCGTGTATAACAACTTCTATGTAGACGACTGTCTTGTTCCTTTGCCCACACCGGAAAGTGCAGGAGTTTTTGCTATCTTGATGAGTGAGTTACAATCACGAGGTGGAGTCCGGCTTCATAAGTGGGTGTGTAATCGCAAGGAGGTGCAGGACATTTTACCGAACTCTGAGCTGGCCCATCCCACTTTGGAAATAGATGATTGCGCGCTTGTGCCGGAGAGGGCGTTGAGGTTAGAATGGAATGCAATAGAAGACACGTTCCAGTTTTCATTCGCAACACGCGAAAAACCTCAAACAAGGCATAGCTTGTTGTCTATAGTATCATCTGTGTTCGACCCACTAAGGTTGATTTCACCTTTCATTCTGTCAGGCAAGGCCTTATTGCAACCACTGTGTCGCTTGAAGCTTGGTTGGGACGACCCAATTGAAGAAGAACCCCTACGATGCTGGAATGAGTGCTTAAGAAGTACGGAACAACTTTGCACATTCAAAATTCAGCGTTCTATTGTTATAGGTGACTCACTGAACGAAGGTGTGCAGCTTCATGTATTTTGTGACGCTTCTGAAGTTGGCTATGGGGTGGTGGCGTATTCCAGAATGGTTTCAAGGGACACAGTCCCTACTGTGCACCACTGTTCTCTAAGTCAAGGGTAGCTCCTCTGAAGACCGTAACGATCCCTCGATTGAAGTTAGCCGCAGCAAGACTGGCCGTTAGAGTTTCTCGGATTCTTATGGAAGAAACTGGAATCAAGTTTGGTAAGACCTACTACTGGACGAACTCTGCTATAGTTTTGCACTACATAAACAACACTAAAACGAGATTCAGTACGTACGTTGCCAACCATTTGGCTGAAATCCATCAGTGGTCGGAACCCTGGCAATGGCGTCATGTCAGATCGGAGGCTAACCCTGCAGACTTGGCATCAAGAGACACAACATCACCGAGCGGTATCAGTCGCTGGTTCGAAGATCCTAAATTCTTGATGAACGATAAAACTTCATGGCCGACCAATCCTACGGTTGCTGCAGCACCGCGGGAAGTGGAGTTGAAGCAGCCTTGGAGTACAGTTCTCACAATGTTGCAGAATACATGGACAGACGCACCTCTAGCTAGGAACTCCAGTTGGTTCCACTTGCTGAAGTCGGTAGCGTGGTTAACCGGTTTTAAAATGTACGTTGCAGTCACGGGAGGCGGGCGCACGGATCCAGGACTGACAACTGGGCCCTTGAAGTTAAACGGCATTGCTAAAGCGGAGGAAAGTGTCATTTTGATTGTACGAGCTAAGGTCTATGGCGAAGAGCTAAAATGGCTACTAGACAGGAGCAATAATCTATGCACTAACAAATCTCCGATGAACAGGACTCTAATAAAACTCGATCCGATTTTATTAAATGGAATTATTTGTGTTGGAGGACGACTGAACTACTCCAGTCAGCTTCAGGGTGTGAAACATCTGGTGATACTACCCAAGACTCACCCGATTGCAGACTCCATAATCCGATGGTATCACGCAGTAGAAGGACACGCAGGACCTTCTCAATTACTCGCGGAACTTCGCAAATAATTTTGGATTGTACAGGGGGAGCTACCGTCAAGCGAGTAGTTGGAGGATGTTGGAAATGCCGGAAGCATTTGGCAGTTACAGGCAAACGGATGACGGCTTTTCTACTAGCCATTAGAGTCCAACAAGGTTGGTTTCCGCTTAAATACGTCGGAATAGATTATTTTGGCTCATTTTCGGTTAAACATGGGCGCAGCAAGAAGAAACAATATGGTTGCATCTTCACCTGCCTCCAGATGCGTGCGGTACATATTGCAGTCTGTTATTCCCCAAGCAAGGTTTCATTCATTATGACATTGCTGCTTTTTATGTCGAGGAGAGGGGCACCGTCCAAGATGTTCGGTGATAATGGTACAGACTGTGTTGGGGATCGAAGGGAACTGAAGAACCTAATGGGAAACTGGTCTAGTGATAAGATTGCTGATACATTGTTGCATCGGAGCTGCAGTGGCACTTCATTCCCCCACAAGCTAGTCACCGTGGTGGCGTATAAGAGATTACGGTGCGCTGTGTTAGAAGAGCAGTTCTTTCAATTTGTGACGAGCAGCCGATGACTGACGAAATATTGTTGACATTCCCTACTGAAAGTGAGTGGATAGTAAACGGACGACCGCCAGTGCCTTTGACCTCGGACTGTCGTGATCTGCCAGTACTCACGCCCAATGACCCACTTATCCTGAGGGCGAATCCACGAGGTATTCCGACGAATTAGCTGTGAGATAGAACGGTTCATCGGTGGAGGCAGGCAAACTACCTAACATCTGAGTTTTAGAAGAGATTGATCAGGGAATATCTTCCCGTATTACAACAGCGGCGGAAGTGGGTAACTCGAGAACGTAACTTTAGATCGGGTGATGTTGTGCAACTAGTTTCGGAGGCTTTGCCGAGTGGCCGGTGGCCGATAGGAGTCATCGAAAGCACCTCAGTTTCGGACGATGGTTTAATGCGAACGGCAAGAGTGCGAACTAATGAAGGATTAGTGCTCCGTGACATTAGAAAGATTTGTCTTATTGAGGGCGAACCGGACACTGGTGGTGTAAGTTCAGAGGCCAACTCTTCTCAAGTGGGAGGCGGGTCTTCGGATCTGCCGAATCGGGAGGGACCACTGAGAGTTGATCCACTTGTCCGACTGGGAGCTGCTATTGACAGTGATAAGTTTTAGGTATTGGGGAACCGTAGGGCAAGCCGACGCATGAGGCCGACCACACCTAGCGGTGCTCGGGAAAAATCCGGGTCGGATTTTGGGGACCGGTGTAACGGAGTTCAAGAAACCCCATTCCATGCATTAGCATCCATATTGCAAACGACATTTATCATTCGTATGAACTATCTTTGCTGGAATTCCGATTGTTTGTTTTATTTCTTTAAATCTTTGTCACAAACCGGACTCCTACCGTTGCCTCGAGCGAGAGTCGCTCAGCTTGAATTTCGTTGTGACTCTCTTTGGTAATCTCATCTTCTGTATCTAACCTTTTGATGTAACCCAGCTGCAGTTGTTGAGTTGTTGTCCAATTTGAAGCGAAAGAGCCCAGAAGGAACACTACTGAGGTTTGATTTTTGTAAAATTAATTAATTTGTTTTATATAGTACCGTAGCTATTTGGAATCGACTTCGTTTTGAATTGTGTCGAAGTTGATTGCTACTCGTCGCTCGAACGTTCCGGTGGCTGGACTATACACGTGGTATATGCAGTTCTTGGCTTCCAGAAGTGCACGGCTTGCCCACCAATGCACCAATTCATTATAAACTGTCTTTATTTACTACGACCGCCCATAACCATTACAATCCCCCATTCTATACTCCTAACCAGATCTAGGTATTTCCCGGTTATCCATTCTAGCCCTCTATGGCCTGTCTGATATGACCGCTTATGCACACATCTATGGTTTCTTGTGTGTGCTCAAAACCCGATGATATTTCATAACATTTGCCGGACCAATGACTAGTCCCATTTACATAACTGACAATCTTGGTAAATTTTCCGTATTACGTACAACTGGCTCTGGCTTCCTTGTTCTATTGCTCCGCTGGTCTAAATCCCACTTTCATTCCTGATATCACACTGATATCATTTGTATCCTTGTGAAAACTCTACACTCATAATGGTCTCCAAACCTCGCTAGCACGCAGAGAACCGTATATTATTGTTAACCATTGAAAACCCCGAAGTCGCACCTGACTAATCATCATCGTTGCCTCTACCTTAGGGTAAACCTAATAGTTTACATTGGCCATGTTTTATTCCCTTATGACTGTGACCAGTGCCCCTGGAGTCTTCCCTGGATATAAGTTATATCACCAGTAGCACGAACGAAAGCCTTTTTACATCCCCGGCACCATATTAAGTTCAGCCTCCGCCCCTATCTCCAACCCTAAAATGCAGCAGCTGACGGACTCCTTAAGCTTCATATGATCGTCATCCTAAATCGAATCGTGCACGCTCTACCCAACCCCCATTTCTGTCATAAGACTGATGCGTTAGCCTCAACCGAACACGGATCATCCATCCGTCAAATACCAGGACGTTCTCCTAAGATTGGCCACCATAAAATCTTTAATACTTGGACACCAAAACGACTAACCGTCTGTAGGTGGTCTCAGCGTATCACTGCAGGTTTTGCCGACAAAGGCTGGCTCATATGTAAACTGAAGGCCGTCGGATTTTGGCCCTGTCTGGAGCAAGCGGTCAACTAGGCATTCCACGAAAGTTGCAACCATTCCGTGTGTGTGCTTCCCACATTCTCCCTCTTCCACAGCCAAGAGCTGCGACACCACCAATGGGCAGACGGCAGCAAGTCGTTGGTTGCCTTATTATACGGAGAGAAGCAGCTAACCCTGACATTTGCGGACCCCGTGGGTCAAGAGTAAATAATGACGGGCGGAGGGGGGGGGGGCGGGAAGTACGCCATATGGGGATGGAATGCTGTCCCACTTCATCGAAGAAAAAATCCACCAAAGTACTGATAAACTTCGGGCTGCGGTGGTATCGGATTCATGCCCTTCTCCCCTTCAATGACTGGCAAATCGCCCGTGACAGTCACAATCCGACCTTGCTTGCGGGATGCCCCCAATACAAATGAGCTTACGAGCTAGGCTCTCGGTGCTCCTGCTTGACCCTGGGCGTGGTGATAGCGTGCCGAATGGGCCCTCCACGTAAAACCCGATCCCATCATTTCCAGTTTAGACATTCTGGGGTTCCTCACTCCATTTCCGACCAGCTCGCTGATGCCGAATTCTCTTGTCGGAACACTCTTTCCAAAGTTCATTCACGTGAAGTCAGCCGTGCTTATAATCTTTCTTTCCGACACATGGACCGACTACCACCAGCACTTGTTTACGCTCAGGAATAATAAGCAAACTAACCTTTCTAAAGTCACCCCTGGCTACTAACTTGTAATTGGCTTGAGACCAGAAAACAGTCGCGACGCACCTAGGCTTCCACTAGCCTGCTTCGTCTTCTCAGAGCTCAAGCGAAGCTTGAATGCAAGCATCCTGCTAGGGAGCCTCAGGCTTCATCCCCTAAACATCTTCAAACTGCGCGAAGTGGTAAATGTCTTTGCCTCTCACGTTGAGGATAGAGACCACCCACAACTGACTCTACCCGCCGAGGATAGGGTAGACACCAAACGCATATCTAGATCCCATACATATCAGAAAGCAGCGGCCCAGAAGGTCACGGTGCCCAACACAGTCCTCTAAAAGGATGGAAGAATTTTCTGATGAGTGAAAATTTCGGCAAAACGTCCTAACCAAAATCACCCTATAACATGGAGCACGCCATATAGCAGACGCCATTAGTCAATCTATAAAATTTGACCCATCTATCCTAATTGTCTAGGGGAAGCTTTTCTGGTCCTCCGTTGCTCTTAGTTCATACATCTGAAGCTTGTTCTCCCACCCCGACTTTGTCCCCTCCTCTTGCTATCACATCCCACGGCTGGAACCACCTCTGCTCTGGTGACCTCTCCACTTATTCAAAGCCGTGATTTATTCGCCTCCTTATTTCGTAGTTGCTTGATTGGTAATAAATCGGTAATAGTAACCCCCAGCAGGAACACCCTCCCGAAGGCCATATCGCCGATCTCTTTCATTTCATGCTGGTCATTTGGGTGGCTATCTGTCCACTCCCAGATTGCTGCTGAGATCTAACAAATTGATGGATCGGATTGGACTATTTGTCAGGTCGGGCGGCCATGGCCTATATATACGCTCCTGCTGGCCGCTGCTATGTGGAACCTCCCACATCGGGAGCCACGGTGATCGTAATCCTACTACTCGGATTACAAGCCATCCTAATACATCCGCCGGACCGACACCAAATGCCTTGTTGCACCGCCCCAACAATTTCTCCCCACATACCCTTTAGATGGCCTCGTTTGTGCTGCATCGTAGTACTGGAACAAAGACTGGGATCCAACTATGGCTGCTCCGTTCTCAACCTGTCACCTCCCACTTGAACAACCGGTGCCACCTTTGCCCATTTTGCCCACTACCCAAAATATCTTCCCCATGGAAGGCCGGAAGTGCCTGGAAATCCGCCATGCTCATGCCACAATTCACGACCTGCCGTCAGTGGCAACCATGATCATTATGGAATAAAGTACCATGCTCTCGCTGTTGGCCGAAAAGTGGCCGTATGATCCTTTATTGTAATCAAAAAATCGTTTCTTCTCACACTCAAGTGACATCCGTTGCCGCCTCGGGCCTGGCTCTCTGCAAAGTCCCAGTAACAGACCTTCGTGTTATAATTTATCCCATCTAATGGTCCCTTCGTATTTGCTTTGATGCATCAGCTTCGTCTTCTAACTCCAGTTGTCCTTCTCTTCATCGAGACGATTTTGAGATCCCCAAATGAGCGTCCAACTGCCGTTCATGCTGCCCCGCTGCATGTTACTTTTCATGTGAAACACTGGTCTTTCTGCCGCCTTCAGTTGAAACACCGTTCTTTTCATATAGTCATGGAATTGCCTAAAAAACGATCACAACAAACTCATCTGACTAGAGAGCATTTATTCCACAGGTTCTCCTTTTCATAAGGTACTTTAGTCTACAGTTCTCCTGGCCTAGTGATTTGTCCAAATGATATCCGTGGAGATAAATATATCTGTGCTCCGTTCACTAGTTGGCGAATCCCTTCCTCCAGTTCTTGGTATAGACCCTTCGGATATTTGGTAGGTGCTTCCATGTGTTCTTTTATCTGCACACCTGCAATTTTCTTTGATTTTTCCAGAATTATTTGTCCATCTAATTATCATGTATATGGCATGTTCCACACATTTTAATAATGCTTTTTCAGCAGCTTCACCTATAGCCGATTCTCCGAGGGCCCAGTTCCCAACACCGAAACTGATTTCTACTACCGGTATTACCATTACCTTTTTAGCTCATTTAAAACACCGTCCAGCTTAATTTTACTGTAGCTAACACTTGTGAACCCCGGTTTCAAACTTTATGAATATTTCATGCTGCAGTGTAATGTTGTACTCATTTATCATGCCTTGCGCGTGAAGCCACAACGAATACCAAATTATATTGGATACCTGGAGGCCACACCTCAGTGAGAGCTTCTTGAGCTCGGACTGCAAGAAGCTGGACATTTTTTGGTCCGAGCCGCAGGTGTTGCGACCTGACCTAACCCGATCTGATCAGAACCTGCAAAACTGAGAGAGTAGGCACCTTGGAAGTGCCCGGCGGAAGCATTGCTCTCGATGATAAAGGCATGGCGGGAATCTTGCTTTCGTTTTTTAAGAGCATGAGTTGTCAGGACCAGATGCGTAGTATAACGGAATCAGATAAAGGGCTTTCTCTGGTGCTAAACAAGCTCGCAGTAATTGATGACGAGATGCCAGACGAACCCAAATCTTTGTGAAAGCACAAGGCAGCCGGACTGAATAAGGTCCATCCGGCTGTTGTCCAGCCTCTTTCCGATATCTCACCAGAGACTATTACCTAGCTGTACAAAGATTCTCTAAGGGAAGGGGGGCAAAAAGCCAGAGGACTGGCGTAAGGCCATTGTTGCAGCAATACATAGGACAGGGTCGAGACAGGAGGCGGAGAGTTGTAGACAGGTCAGTCTCACATCAGCATTGTGTAAATTATTGGAACGTATAATCAGAAACTGTTGTGCTCGCATCTGGTTAATAACGGTTTACTGACACCTGCACAACAAGGCTTTGTTAGAAAGAGCGTATTTGACAAGGCTTCTGATGTGCCTGGACGGGACCACAACGCCAGTGGATGAAGGAACGACAGTGGAGGCCTGTTATTTGGATTTCAGTAAGGCTTTCTACTCTGCGAGCCATAGCCTGCTGGACTATAAATTTAAACCTTTGGAATAGCTGGGAAAGTAATTGGCTCGGTATCACACTTTCTTGGGAATCGTAGCTTCTGTGTCAATGTGTGATTATCTGTCGATGCCAGGGAAGATTGCCAGTGGTGTGCCGCCGGGTTCGGTACCGGGTCCTTTGCTCCTCATCCTGTACAACAATGGTCCGGCGAAAGAGTTGAGCAACGTGTAATTAATCTTTGTAGATGGTGTGAAGATAGTGGGAAGCGACATTGCGTAGGATATAAATGCTGTTCTCAGATGCACAGAAAAACCGTAGTCCACACTGAATCTCGCCAAGTGCCAAATCCTGGCTACCAGCTTGGACGAGGCGAGCGGTATTCCTTTTCAAGGTGTGTTGGAGATGAAAGACCTGGGTGTGACGGCCACAAAGGAATTTGAGCTTCCAAGACCGTGTCAGCGAAAAGATTATATGGCCGGAAGGGTATTGACTAAGGTGTGTAATAGAGTTACATAAAAACAGAAGTCTTTCGTAATAATCGTATCGAACTGAATTGATAGTTCATGGTAAAATTGCCCCCACCAAGAACTACGCAAACGGGAGTAGCAAGAAGACCAAGGTGGCGAAATAGCACGTTAGTTGTATTGCACAGTGAGTTTGCATGAATGTTTCATTAGAGAATATAATTGGTAGACTGGAAGACGACCAATCACAAGGAGCCTTCGTCGGAATCGTCCGCGGTGATCCTCATTGTTTGAGGCTCATCCGCATACGTGGTTACGAAGCTGTACCTGGCCGTATCGCGCGTGACAGCTGCTGAATCACCACAACCTCCCTCCCTCAAGAGTTCCTCGCAACTTTGGCTCGCCTGTCATACTGATCTTCAGACTGGAGCAGATGGCTGTGGCTCGGTCACTGCAGCAGTCGTTTCAGGATGCGGAATAGATGTATCACCGTCATCAACACGGTCCCCGTCATAATTCTCGGTTGTCTCACCCGTGCCATTGGTTATGTCGCCGGTTACTACTCTGAAGGGGATTTGGCTGGGGTGGCGCCGATGCACCGATGCGTCGTCCAAGTCCGTGATCTCCACCACAGATTGACCAATTTGTCTGGCGGTAATTTCAGCAGGCAGTCGAAGGTCGTTGCCACGGAAGTACGTGACATCACTGGAGCCGCGAGACATCAGCGATGACGGTAGTCCTCTGGACTTCAACGGAGAGGCTGGACTCTCCCCGATGGTTTTATGCACTGTTTCTGTGCTGCAGCAAGAAACTGTCCAGGGAAGCTTCCAAGTCGGGCAAAGTACTCGGAATGGCTGATGCCATCGCACTTTTCACGGAAAGCACTAAGTTTCACGCTGCTCCTTTAGAACATGGGTGGAGTGGCTCCATACGTAGGTGCCAACATCCGATTCTATCAAACCGGCATTTCAGCTCCGCCGCACAGAATTGTGATCCATTATCGGTGACTAGTACGTGAGGGATTCTTTCTCGTTTGAAGCCTTTCTGTTACACCTGGATTACTAGCTAGGTGGTTGATGAACTCTTCGGGAACACTTCCGGCCATTTAGAGTAGGGGCCGATCACTACAAGAGCGTGATATCGGTTCATGAATTGACCACAAAAGTCCGCGTGAACTCTGTGCCATGGAATGTAGCTTTCGGGCCATGGAGTCCAGTTGTTTGGCTTCGACTGGACTTCGTGCAGACATGCATCACAGTTCTTTGCCGTAGTGCGAATATCCGCATGCGATTCCCGCCACCAACACCTGCCGAGTCAGTTACTTCACTTTATCGGCGCCTAAGTGGCCTTTGTGCAGCTCATCCAAAACCGACCAGCACGGTGTAGGTGGAATGAGCAGCCGGTCACTTCAACAAAGGAAGCCGTCGAACTGGATGCTGAATTCCTTTTGCAGCGTGAAAACTGAGGAAACTTCCGCTTCACCTCAGGCCGCATCCATTTCTGACGGCCGAAATTACAGACGAGTTACATCGTCTCGTCAGACTGTCAAATTTTCCCCTAGACACAGGCGAGGCAGGTGAAATGAAATGGTTTTGGTCTGCCGCTGCGAATCGTGAGTACCAGGGCGGGAACTAAGTCTGCTGGATTGTCTTGCCGGGTCGATGAGTGATGTCATAGTGATAGGTTGCCAGGGCAATGCTCCAGTGCTGGATCATAGAGGCGGTGGATTTGGCGAGGGATTTACCCGGGTTATGCAGGAACTGAAGGGCCTGGTGGTCGGTGACGATCGTGAACTTCGCTCCAAAAAAGTACTTGTGTAGTCGGTCTACCTCTCAGTAAACGGCTGAAGCTTCTTTCTGCGTCTGGGAATAACCCCTCCCCACAGTTTTAAGAAGACGGGAGATGCAGACGGTTGGACGTCAATCTTGTTCCAGAACTGTTTCTATCCCCACTTCGGACAGGTCAGTGATCAGCCTGGTCCGCTTAGAGGGTGAAAATGGGGCCAGTATCGGACGGTCAATGATATTTTGAACAAGACGGCGCAGTACCTGTTCACACTGTGCGTTCCACTGACACACATTGGACAAATGGGCCAGGAACAGTGGTTGGGATCGTGTTGCTAAGTTCGGAATGAACCTGGAGTAGCACTGCAGGCATCCAAGAAGTGATCATAACTGCGCCTGATTTTCCGGTAAGTGGATGCCAATCAGGAGTTTGAAAGGATCTGGATCGGGTCTCCATTCGTTTGCATCGACGGTGAAACCGAGGAAGTCTAACTGGGCGACACATAATTTGCTCTTAAGGGCTTTGATCGGTACACTTCTTTCCACAAACCTCTCCATCAAACTTTGTGACCTGTGGTCATGTTCATCCTTCGTGGATCCGAAAATGAGCACGTCATCTTGGCATGCCATCACCTTCTCATTATCAAGGACCACTTCGTCTATTGCAGCCTGGAACATCCTGGACGACAAGTGCAGACTGAACGGCAAGGAGCTGTACCGGAACATGCCCCTTGGAGCGTTAGTAGTCGCTAGTGGTTCGGACACCATATGCATCGGAATTTGCAGGCACTCATCAGCCAGATCGACTCTTGAGAAAAACTTGCTACTGGGCATGCATTTCATGAAGTCCTCAGGTTCGACCCTAGTGGCCGCTCATTTCCGTAAACGAGGATTCAGTGTCAATCGGCAATAACCACAAATCCGGAGTGTCCTTCCGTCGCTTTTCGTTGCCACCACAACCGGGGTCGCCCAAGCGGATGAAGTCACACGCGCGATGACACCGTATTGCTCCATTGGGATAAACACCTTCGGAATGCCCTCCATCTGGCCTCACGGCAACCCTCGTCGTTCCAGGAATAACGGATCACTTCCAACCTCGCGGGCTCCACCGTCATGCCACCTTCGTTGTTCGAGCATTGTGCGATCAAAAGCTGAAGAAAAAGCTGATTCACCGGACTGTCCGGCTTCATTTTTAGGGTTACCAATTGCTCTGAGGCATGCAGAGCCTTCAAGCCCAGAATCGACGGGTTGTCTACGGAAGTCAGAAATTGTACCGGGGTATACTCGCCCTCCATTCGAACCATTAGTGTAGTCTCACGCAGCAGTGAAAGTCGATGTCCAGCAACATCGTGAATGTGCACAGCGGTGGGATGTATGGGTACACTGGGCTGAGCAGGGTCGAACATTGGTTTCGGAATTGTAGACTCACAGCTCCCTATATCCATAATGAACTGATATCTCAAGCCGCATTAACTTCGGACTGATTTGAACAGGTATTGATTCGATTTACTCGAAATCTTCAGCGTGTGTACCGGATCTTCATGGGTTGCACTCGTAACATTGCACTTGGGTCGACGACATCTTGCGAATGTGACCTAGCCTTCCACAAGAATGGCAAACCACACAACGAGAGCGGCAGGTGGAAGGTGGGTGAAATTCGCCGCACGAGAAGCAACGATTCGGCTGTACGGGTTTGGGTTCAGGAAGCATTTTTTAGCAGCCTTCGGTTGAGGTGTCTTCTTTGAGGAGACTAGTTTACGGGGACGAACGTGTTGGTAGAACACTACGGAATGTACAGCAGTCACGTCGGCTACGTCATCGAATTGTTCACCGGTTGACCGGGCTTCGGAGAACTTAAGGTCGGGCTTTAGCAGTAGCTTATTTTGCAACTACGGATGATTTATACCGGCGATGAGGCGGTCAAGCAACTGGGTCTTCAACTGGTCGCCAAAATTACACTTAGAACCCTGAATCCGAAGTGTCAGGATGAGTTCATGGAATGTCACGTTGGGACCACGAACCAGCGAATGAAATATAGCACATTCGGCAGCCTGGAAATTGACCGGAATCACGTGGCACAGTAGTAGAGCCCTCATCTCTTTGAACGAAACTGTAACATGGGCTCTCGTATATGCAAGGTTGTTCATCAAAGAGCACGATGAATGGCCGCCAGAGTCCAAGAAGAAGGCAGCCTGGTTTTCCTTCTTCATATCCTTTCGTATGCTAAACCATAACTCGAAACGCTCAGTCCGACTGTCAGCTTCAAGTGCACTACCAAACACGTTTAGCTGCTCAGTACAGGGCAACTCCATGACGCGACGCCAACTGTAATAATCGTACTGAACTGAACTGATAGTTCATGGTAAAATTGCCCCCACCAAGAACTACGCAAACGGGAGTAGCAAGAAGACCAAGGTGGCGAAATAGCACGTTAGTTGTATTGCACAGTGAGTTTGCATGAATGTTTCATTAGAGAATATAATTGGTAGACTGGAAGACGACCAATCACAAGGAGCCTTCGTCGGAATCGTCCGCGGTGATCCTCATTGTTTGAGGCTCATCCGCATACGTGGTTACGAAGCTGTACCTGGCCGTATCGCGCGTGACAGCTGCTGAATCACCACAACATCCCTTTTTAAAAGGCTTTGATGTGGTTTTTTCCGTAGTAGTGTATGCAGACTTGGACTTCCTATTGTCTCAAGGATAAGTAGTGGTTGGAGAGGGGTGCGGCAACCTGCAAGTAGAATGATCTTCGGTCATAAGTGGAAACCTCACGTCCGGCATCTAGAGTAACATAATCTCTTCTCCCTGAAGTTGAGACGCTCGCAATACGCATGTGGACCCTATTCCCGTCCAACGGATGAAACGTGCAGAATGATAGCAGTTGATGGGTTTTGGTAATTACATTTATTATCGTGTATAACTAACAGGAGATGGGAGACTGAACGAACTAATAGCCGGAGCTGATGAGCTGGAGTGCGCCTTGCAGCTAGAGTCGCGTGGAATATGATGGCGATGTTGTGGACCTAAACAAACAGGCTTCAAACAGCCGGTCGACTGGAGGAACTGAGGCTAATCTAAATACCTGACCTATCGAAGAGCCTAGTCAATGTTTGCTTGAGGACTTGAGTATCTCAATGGATGACTGATGGGAATCACCCAAATGTCATACAGGACTTATAAAATAAGCCCTTGAATCGGACCGAAAGACAACATCACGTCGCACTGGTTGAATCGGGTCTGGGTGTGTAAAAGTACTTTGAAGTACAGTTGTCCTTACCATAAGCCACTTTGTGTGACTGAGAAGAAAGATTCGAAAAAGAAGATTGCCTGCCGCTAGATGAAGACCTGGTACCTGAAATGGATGCTCCTGGGAAGCGGTAGTTATTCCCATGCAGACCTAAGTACCGATACCCATTCGCAGACAAGACGCATCCGAGCTCTAAGCTTGCAATTGCATTTAAGTGAGCCTGGTGTCTCCGAAGCCGCCACAAGAGCTTCGTGGAGGCTGGGGTGACCTAATAGAAGAGTTTAGGATTTTAAAGGGTCTGCTGGATATAGACGTGTATGATTTTTTCTATTCTTCCCCTGGATGGCCCCAGAGGGCATAGTCTTAGGCTGCAGAAGACATGTTCAAGGCGGGAAAAATGAGCCACTTTTTACAGATGGGGTTGTACCTGTGTAGAAAAGACCGTCAGAGGATGCTGTTACATGCAACAAAGTACCAACTTTCAAGAAGGCTGTAGGTTCATGCTGGAACACAGCTTTCCCAGAACTACCCGTACGAGGTAATCTGCCACTGGTATTTTCATCAATGAGCTGATGTATGTGAAGGTGGTACTGCCTTACAAATTCTGCCCTTCGGACGAAACTTTCAATGTGCAGTGATGGGAGCCAAGGAAATTCCCGTGTGTTGGCAGCCATATTCGTGTTCTATTAATGTGAGTGTAGGAGCCTGGTAATGCACTTGCTGAGTCTTACTGAGGTTTGTATTTCGAACCCTCCTTCTTTTTCCCAGTGCCCTTTATCCGGTGGGCTATCTTCCAGCTCACCGGCGACATTCAGGTAACTGGATAATCACAAGATCCAGGACCATTTGGGCTTTGGCCTCGTACCCGTATACTACTTCAAGAATTCAAGGCCACTCAGTGATCTTGACTCACGATTTGTCTCGGCCACTTTCGTCCTGTGCAAACCGAACTGAACCGAGCCGGTTGAGCGCGCTGATTTCAAAGCGGTTCGGAGTTGCTTGTTTTGCACCTTGCGGGCGTTGGTAAAATGGGGACATGTTATGTCAGTTGATTGGAATTGCTGGAAATGCCTTCATTCTGTGCTAAAATTCACTGATTCTTTGAAAACATCTGGAATTAAAACTGGCGACCCGGAATATGAGCCTTTTTACCAGTCCCCCACCTGTCGTGAAGCGCTTGATAAGCTACATCAAGGAGGGCTCGGACAAGGAAGAAAAATGGAAGGAAAAAGCTGTTAAGTCCCTAGTTAAGCGCCTAAAAAATGGAAATCAATTAGATGAACTTGAGAGAGCTCTCGCAACCCAGGATCCTTCGACACGATGTGTGACGATTCCTCGCTCGCTTGATGGGCGGCTCCAGGTTAGTCCATGTAACTGTTGATCAGAATGAGAGTTTGAGTTAATAAGATCTTTATGAAACTCATTTTCAAGGTATGATGGTCTTATTTCCGTCAATTTGGAATTTCCGGCCTGTTTGCTACTGCAAAAGCGTGTTGCTAGTATCTTCCACAAGCTTGACTCAGATCTGGCATATTCTGCTAGTGACTCCAGCTCTTGGACAAATCTGTGGTTACTAAGACCTCCTATTCGTGTTATGATTCAGTACAATTGATGCAGTGTTGATTTTTCGTGCTCGTCTCCACCGGGAATGTACGTCTCCATTCACTGCAATCTTTTTTGTGAGAGAAAATTCAGTTTCACTCATTTAGCGGGTTCTATTCCCACCGATATACATTTTGATTTACTATTCGTTGTTGAAGTAAAGCGTTTTTAGTTCGCTATTCCGATTGAGGCTTTTGCTGAGAGATGACAGTCAGAACCGCTGCGCCCGATGACTATTTTATCTGAACTGAAATCGTTTTGCCTTTTGATCCAGCTGAGTTCTTCTATGCTTGTAGCTTACTGGGAAGCCAATACGTATCTGTAGAAATAAGTAGTTGATCATCCGGTTTAGTAGTTCTTTTGGGTGATGTGTATGACTAGTTTATACACAACGGATTCATATCGTGCTAGTAAATATGTGACAATGGCGACCATTCCTGCTCAGTGTATTAAGACAATGGGAACCTACACCAAGATAATGGTCAGCGTAGAAACATTGTTGAGCACGGTAGCCAAGTTCGTGTTCTTGGACAGTCTTACGGGTTTAAGGTGTACCATTGGTGAGTCGTCTCCTGAACATTAACCGAAAAATAACTGTACTCCTTGGTTTCTGCATTTTTTCTCTCGTCTTTGTATGATACGACAGGTGCTTCCTCCACTGTCAGCAAGTGTGAATGATGTCCCGTCAGTGTGATAAAACTAGTTGGACGTTTTGAGCTACACACGCACCATTCTGCATGCCTCAATATAAAAAAAACCGATAAACTGACCAAACAACAGCTCAAGGCCTGAGATTCACCTCTGTGCGCTTGTTAAAGTGCTTTCGATCCCGGTTTTTTTCGATGGAGTTGTCCAATGTTCGCTAATCATTTCATAGATATGTTCTAACCATTCAGTTTTCCTCTTGAACAGTACTATGCGAGCAATGTTTTGTGGATTATCAAATGACATCATAAAAGTGTTTTACGTTTCGTTTACGGTATCTTATACAGTTAGCATTCACGTGACTGTGACCGCATAAGCCGGTAGTAGTTTTTTTCGGATTGTTTAGTTGTCAGGTACGCTCAATATCGTACCAACCTTCCTAAAGTGATTCAGTGTTCTTAGTGTTTTTTTAATGGCGATCTCTTTGATTGCTCGTGGAGCAACCAGTGCCGTTGGGAAAAACAAATGCTTCTATTCTGAGTCAGACTAAAAGTAACCGTGAAACTATAGGCGTTTCCTGGGGTCTAATTACTCCGACGACAAGCACCATAAACGGTGCTGTTTCTGCTGATGATGGTAAACAACATTCAGAACCTTTTCATTGTAGTTGAATTTATTAGTACAGTGCCCAATGTTTAATGCCACATAAAACGGCTTTAAGTGTTTTGGGATTTCACAAAGTGAAATTAGGCAAGCAAAACCAAAATTTTTACTTTTCGCAAGGGTAAATATAGGTGGCTCATCACAGTCAATTAGATTCATCACTCCAAAAACGTCCGTTACATCAGATTTCTACACTAACAAATTGCCGAACGTGGGGTTCTTAGTAGTGCGATGAATAGCATATCTTCACCTGCAGATTCTCATTAGGCCAATTATATACGGCCAAGAACTCTGGCGTCTGCGAACGAAGGACACTAGAACTGTCGGTATCTAAACGTCGAGGGCTTCACAACATCGCTCAGATCTGGTGGAAATACCGTAACAGCAATGCAGAATTTAGTCTCAGAGTATTGGGTAAGAAACATCACTATCAACTGGAGTTGCGGCTTGCTGGATAAGCATTATGCTATCTTTCCATCGACTTCTTTGGCTGGGGAACATGCGGTGTATGACACCTCATTGACTTTTACATCTTTTTTGGCTCGTTCAGTCTGGGGTTGGCCAAAGAAAGCAGCATGAGGGTCAAGGTATGAGGTGGCAGCGGTCCGTCAAAACGAAATCCAGGCTTTCGTCTATTGTCCGCCCATCTGAGTGACTGAGGACCTCGAGATCCCTGGCTCGCTTGGTGGGAAACTTTATCGGATATGGTGCAAAGCGTTCGCCTGTGCCATTTATGATATAAAAGTTTGTTTCATCATCATCGTACAGCGTTAAACAGTAGGGCAAGCCTCACTTACCACTGCCTTTCTCATCATGTTGCACATTGAATTAGAAAGTATGAATATACAAGGTGGACAGGGATGGGAAAGCAAAACAACGTCCTAATGGCCAACACACAATACACAGTCTAACTGTACAAATGCACATTTATCAATCATTCTAACTCGACAGAAAGTGACAACACGACCGCTACTGTTCACGGTTCGCTGCCATATCCTTTAGTATATCCAGCCAAGTGGTTGAGGGATTTTTTGGACCCCAACCACGAAGACGTGAAGCACCTACTTTTCCAAAGTTCGCTGTACCTTTTCTCATTCCCCGCTACTACGTCATCTGTTGACCCCCACGTGGCTTCTTCCACTCCTAAGGAGGAACGGAAAATAGGGCACGGTACAGTAGACTTGTGTTTGCCATACGTAACACGTGCTCTAACCAACGAAGTCTACTAAGCTAGATGCGCCGTGATGAAAAAAATTTATTTCAACTCCTGCAAAACTTATTTTCAAACTAATTCTAACTCATATATATATATATATATATATATATATATATATATATATATATTCGACAATAACATATCATTTTCCTCCTCTGACGTTTGAAACGTTGGGTTCGAGTGTGAATGGCATAAGTTTGAGAAGAGCAGTTATCATTATGATGTGTGTTGTTGCTGTTGAGCTTCTTTGCTTCTCAGACAGTAAGGGTGAACACAGTTTTGTTTTCGAACGAGTGCCGAAAGTGATGGATTTGTCAGCGAGTCACAACACTGATTAAATGTGATTTGTGTCGAGTGTTCCACAGTTTTCTATATTAGATTTTATTTTCGAAGGCAATTCAGTCTCGTTCTCTGGCACAGTCGACTGCGATCTCCTCATGTTTGTCCTCAGCGCATTTTGAGGTCAAATGACGTGCAACGACCGAATCTTCCTTTCCATCTGGAAATCAAACATAAGTGAAGTGTGGATTACGGTGCAACAGTTCAGTCTGTACGAGAGGGCATATATGGCCATCCTGCTGTCCTTCAAGATGACTTCCAGGAATGACAAGCCAAGGAGGAAAAATCCTGCCTGTTGTGGACCTTCGATTATAGCGTAACAAACGTTCATGGGGTGTTTCGTTGGTTGCAGTGCATAATAATGGACGAATTGAATGTAAGGCGTCGTGTAAAGCGGACTCCCAATCCTCGACAGAATGCTGCCTTGCTTTCACTCCCAACAGAATAGTTTTCCACAAGATTGCATTCAGACACCTAACTTGGCCATTTCCTTCTGAATTATGTAAAGTGGTGCCGCTTGAAGCTACCTTTTTCACGGAAATGTCTGAGTTCACTAGACATGAAAGGAGAACCTGTCTGAATGTATGTATCTCGGTGCTCCGAACAATTGATTCAGGCGTTTGATCACAGTTTGACTACTCAAGTCGGGACATGTAAATGCGAATAGAAACCTAGAGTATTCGTCCATGACTGTCAGCAACTACCGGTTCCGAGCCGAAGATGGAAGAGAACCTTTGAAATCGATGGACAATCTTTCAAACGGCTGGGTTGCCTTGCTCAAATGACCGGTCGAAACACTCTGGAACTTAGGCTTTATTTCAGAACATTTCACAATTAGCAATCGTTTTTCGTATATCTTTAAAGGAAAAAGGTGAATTTCGGGCTCTCACAAAATGACTCAGACGCGAGCCTCCAGGATGACAGTGTTGTGCGATCGGTGTAGATCCAATCCTAAAAGAACAGTACTAAGACAAGATCTACTGAGGGAGTCTGTACCTGTGTTTTGTTTCCCGGGCCTGTAAACGACATCGAAACTGTAGGGCGATAATTCCATTTTCCAGTGCGATCTATCATTCTAAAACCGACCGTGTTGTTGATCTCCGAATATGAAGGAAATAGATCGTTGGTCAGTGACACTACTTACTTTTACGCGACTATCTCCTGCGAGAGGATAAGTCGGCTTCATGGATATCACGAACCATTGCTGACCACGCGCGGCGGTCGGAGGCGAGCTCCATACCCCAGCTTGTTGTCTTATCACCTCGACCGCCGGGACACGAGGCGTGTCACTTACCGGGGACGCCGTAGCATGATGAGCGCTTGAGGTTTCGTGAATAATCATAGAGAGTCGCGGGAGTAGGGTACGAAGCGGTGTCCCCAGCACCGTTCGGCCTTTTTGTTCGAGGTTGCACCTCTAGCCCTTGCACACCCAAGTGCAGACTGCAAGGCAGCAGGGTGTTCCCAGAGGGGCCGGTGACCTGCTGTACGGTTCGTTCGCCTCCTCTGGAATGTCGGATCAGGCAGTTGAACAGGTCTCCTTTGTGACCGTTGGATCAGTAGATATCGTCAGCCCATTCAGAAGGATCTGTCTTCACATGCCGAACACCGTCTCGCCGAAGTTTTTTAGACCTCGGTAACCCTCAACCTGGTTTAGCCCGCCTGTCGAGCGATTTGCCGGGGTGTGGCCGCTGATGCATGCTTCAGCTTCGTGGAGCCACAGGTGAGAGCTGGGTGAATGATGGAGACCAAAGAGATGGAGGATGCCCCGAGGGACACGACAGTCAACCAACTCAGAAGTGCTACTCCTCTCAGACACCCCATACACCTTAAAATAACTTCCAAGCAGCAAAAGTCTTCACTTCCGCACGGCCTCAACAACAGTATGTGCCTTCTTTTCAACCGCATAGTAATGCATTTCTCTCTTGTCAGCGTTCTGGAGAAAAACAAAACCGATTGCCCATGCTGGTTGAGCGTGGCAACGATGACGATGTGGGAGGCACCAGTTTCTACAACAGATGGTAGATGTGGACGAAAAGTGGTTAGACTTTCCTTTTTTAGATCTTGTTTGACATTAGCAAAACATTGTTTTACGGTTTCGGGCAATGGAAACGTCTGATTATGTACAAGTGGGTTAATTTTATCAGAAAAGTTGAAAATCCGAGGCGATCAGTAAACGAAGATCTCCACAACTCACCGTTGTGATTGTGAGTCTTGTGGTGGCTGTCGTTCCAGTAGGGGTTTCAGTCAATCGGGTTCCGGTTTGATGCGGCATTTGGAGACCTGGAAGCCAAGGTACTTAATTTCGTTGGCTCCAAATGTGCTCTTAGTTTCGTTGAAAGTTAAACGATGTTTATAAGCCAAATCCAGAAATTTCCGAAGATTCAAGTCGTGCTCGCTAGTGGTGTTTCTGCAGGTGGCCTTATTGTCAACGTATACGAAGGTATCTTTAAGTTTCTCAGTGGAAATGATTTGGCCACTCGCCCTCCGGAAGCACAATACTCCACTGGTTACTCCAAGGGGGATGCGACAAAACTGATGCTGCTTCGAAAGCAGTGAATAGCTTTTTTCATCTAGAATGGATGTTTGGTGGTAGGCACTTTTGTGGTTCAACTTAGTAAATGTCATATCGAGCTATCTTTTGAATCATCTCATCTATTTTTGGTAACAGATAAGCATCCAGGCTCGTGAATCTGTTTGTGATTTGGGTGTGGTCTACCACCATCCTACGTTTGGTTTTCATTAGGGACGGCCAACACCTGGGCTCACCAGGGGGAATTAGAGGATTCAATAATGCCGCTGGAAAGAAGTCACTGTATTTCTTCGTATACAAACAGTTCATCTCGGCTGCGCCGTCGTGATTTAGTAGCTATAGGTTTGCAGTCCGAGCATAGGTTTTGAAAGTGGTAGAGCCGGTTTCAACACGCAAACAGTAAACGGATGTTTCTGGTCACCAGACGAAATCCAAGGAAGTCATGTCCGAGCAGTCCGTCTGTACACAAGTTACTTAAGACGGGTAGTTTGAACCGGTCGTAGGTCCGATTTTTGAACTTTATTGATACAAGGCAATGTCCCCTTGTGGTGCTAAATAAGGCACTGTTAGCCATCGTTGTTGTTTCTTGAGAAGGATGTGTAATCCAATGGTTGGCACGTATCAAATCTTCGGATACGTAGCTGGCTGAACTCCCTGTGTCCATCAGAGCACGGAAAGGAATAGTGTTTACTTCAAGGTTAATCTTGGATTTGGGAAGGCATTTTGGCGCGGCTGCAGTGACAATAGAAGAGATAAATGGTCAAACTGCAGAGGAGATATCGTTTTGATTAGTTCCGGACAGACTAAACTAAAAATTACCATTTTCTTGCAAGCCTTGCATATGGCCTCTCTTGCCGGGCAATTCAACCCTGGATGTTTGTCGTAGCTCCAAAAAAAACTTAGCGCGAACTACGGCAGCGTTATCGTTCTTGGCTTTAGACACGACGTCTGGAAGCGGAGCACTATGCGTTGCTGCCGTTAGAGGTAGAGTTAGCGAATTTTGATAAGACATCGACTGTTGTTCAGCTATTTCCAACGCTGTGGCTTGTTTGGATGCCGTTTGAAAACTCTGCGTTCTGTTTTCTAAGAGGCGTTGCCTGATGTGATTTGACGAGATTCCACTAGTAAATGCATCGCGGATGGCATCATTGCGGTTTTACTCAGCCGTGGTTGACTTGAAATTGCAATTTCTAGCTAATGACTTCAATTTCCAGGCAAGCTAATCCAGAGGCTGGCCGCTTTCTTGCTTTTCTTTTGCTAGGGCGTAGAGCACAAAAACTTCACTCAGGACTGACATACAAGCTCGTTAGTGTCGACCGACAATAATGATTTTCCTCGACTTGAAAGACGCCTTCACTCAGTTGACCGAGCAGCGCTATTCAGTGCTCTTCACCGAAAACTTATACCACAGAAGTTCGTAAATCTACTGGGAACATTGTACTCATACTTCTGGCCGCATAAGAGTTAACGGTAAACTGTCCCGTCCATTCGAAACGACCAGCGGCGTTCGACGAGGATGTCCCATTTCTTTGTTCCTGTTCGACTTCGTCATGGACGAGATCGTGGAGAATGCATTGCGAAATCATCATGTGGGTGTCGAAATAGTAAATAATAAAAAGATGTGACGTAGATTACGCGGACAACCTTGTCTACTCGCTTCGAATGCACGGAACATGCGCAGCATGCACTAAATAGACTCGCAAGGGCTGTAGCTCCATTCGGCATGCGCTGTGCGCCTTCGAAATGTAAAGCAGTGTTCCAAAACTGAATGTCAACGGTTCCCAGCTTGAGGCTCAATGGGGAGGTGCTGGCAATTGTCGACGGCTTCACTTACATCGGAAACAGCGTGACGACTGATGGGAGCCCTGTAGTATAGATGATCACTCGTATATCCAATGCTCAAGCGGCGTATGCTGGACTGAGGCATTTGTGGTGCCTACCTGATATCTCGTTTGGAGTTGAAGGATCTTGTGTACTGTGCTGCAGTGTGCCCAGTTCTGCTGTACGGTTGCGAGATATAGAGTCTGCGTGCGGAAGATATTCGTCGCCTTGAGGTTTTCGAACGTCATTGTTTGCTTGGTATTGCTAAAGTGGGATGGAATAACTAGGTGAGCAATGCTAAGGTCAGAAATCGAGTATTAGGAACTAGTTCAGAGAATATTCCTCCACAGCGTATCCAGCTTAGTAGACTTCATTGGTTAGAGCACGTGTTACGTATGGCAAACACAAGTCTACTGTACCGTGCCCTATTTTCCGTTCCTCCTTAGGAGTGGAAGAAGCCACGTGGGGGTCAACAGATGACGTAGTAGCGGGGAATGAGAAAAGGTACAGCGAACTTTGGAAAAGTAGGTGCTTCACGTCTTCGTGGTTGGGGTCCAAAAAATCCCTCAACCACTTGGCTGGATATACTAAAGGATATGGCAGCGAACCGTGAACAGTAGCGGTCGTGTTGTCACTTTCTGTCGAGTTAGAATGATTGATAAATGTGCATTTGTACAGTTAGACTGTGTATTGTGTGTTGGCCATTAGGACGTTGTTTTGCTTTCCCATCCCTGTCCACCTTGTATATTCATACTTTCTAATTCAATGTGCAACATGATGAGAAAGGCAGTGGTAAGTGAGGCTTGCCCTACTGTTTAACGCTATACGATGACGGTGATGATTGGGTTCTTATTTTGGTGTTGGTGCATGTTTTTACCAGAGCATGATGTACAGTACAGTCATTAATTAGATTTCGTTTAAATGTGGTTGTAATGGCTGGAGAATGATATCACCAAAAACATGTGTTCGGCTACAACTCGTGTTCCAAGAACGTGAACACTTTAGCATAGAATCGTTGTAGCATGTTGCACAGCCTGAGACAAATCCAAAAAATTGACATCTTAGAAGTTGAACTGTGTGTGTAAAATCAGTCATTGACAAACTTATAAACCCTGGCTGTGGTGATCTATCTTTCAATCACAATTTGTGAACCAGCACCCGTTCATATTTCTAGCAATCTTGGTTCGTAATAAATAAAAGTAAAATGATACGAAATTTTTCGACTGTTATTACTAAATGACCCTTCAGTCTCTCAATATTGGCCCCAAAAAATATTTCACACAATTAGCAAGGTAACCAGATGCGGAGAATCCATATGAACATTTCGAAGCAGATCATATTGGCCGTGCGCCTAGTTACCAGTGCCACTCGTTGCTCGCGCCAGACGGTCTCTTAACTGGTTTTTGTCTTTGGCGTTAGTTTTGTTATGCCTGAATGTTCTGGGCACAAAGGTGAGCGCAGCGCACTGGAATTCATTCTAAAACAAGTAGTAATAAGAATTTTGCGAAGAAGCCAAGTTATGGTACTTTTTTACGGCCGCTTTATCCGGAATACCGGTTTGCAGAAAACATATAGTTGATTATCCTAGACGGCCGATGTTTCGTTGATTCACGATGGGTAGCAGGGTCGGTTTAGTCAGCACGTCTCCACGCCGCATCTACTGATGACAACCAGAATTTTGTTATCGTCCTGCGAAATCAAATTTGACGAATATGCTCTAACAAGAGAAATGTTCTATGGGCTGAAGGCTGCGTTCCTGTATCATAGTTGATAAAACCCGTGCGGAGTCGTGGAAATCGAATTCAATCTGACTGTGGTCGTAGAAAGTTAGTTCGAGTAACACTGCATCCTACGTACTTGTCGGGAACCCGATGCTCACTAATTGCGCACGTAAAAAACGAATGAGGTAGTGTAGAACACGTTCATCCTTGGGCAGACCTAAAGCAGAGTTTAATCGAAAACCAGTGACAGTATTTCTTCTCAAGTTTCAGAATTTTTCTGTTTAGTTATTTGTGCAGTCTCTACAGCTGCTGAAGGAATTTTGGTATTACTCAATATTTTTGCATGAATGGCCGAAACCATGTGCATTTTTGTTGTAGCTAGCGAGAACCTTCCTAGGAAATAAACAGTCACATCCAAGTGGTTATGTTGAGTGAATACATCGGATCCCTTATCAGGACTTTTTTCATCTCAAAACAGCGGTACACTAGCTAAAATAGGAAGAATGAAATCATCGTCATCATCATCATACAGCGTTAAACAGTAGAGCAAGCCCCACTGACCACTGCCTTTCCCGCCATGTTGCACGTAGAAGTGGGAAGAATGAATATACAAGATGGACAGGGAGTGGATCTACAGGAATGGGAAAAGGAAATAACGTCCTAGTAGCCAGCACACGGAAAACAGTCTGTACAAATGCACATTGATCAATCATTCCAATTCGGCAGAAAGTGACAACACGAATGCCACTTTCACGGTTATAGAAAGTGCAAACAGATAATTTCCCAACCCCCTCTTCTCTGGAGCAAACAAAAGCGGGCAGTGTTCGTTCTGGTATCTCTGTCAATATAGTTTTTTGATGGAAAGAATTCTGGGGATGAACACATCCGTATGAAAATACTATTCTTGAGCTTTACTCAGATCCACTGTTACCCGGCTCGTTACTACGCCTCACGTATTGAAGCCCTATATGGTTCTCCGCTCCAATTTTCAAGGTCAAGTTACTGGTTATCCATTATAGTGCGGCGGGCCTCCGCCTTATGCGAGTATAAACTGCTTACTTTTACACAACTCTCCTGTTGGAGGATGAGTCGGCCCCGTGAGTATCGCCAACCATGCGCGGCTGTTGGATGCGAGCTCAGCGTGGGGTGTGATCTAGTTTTCCTTTCAGTATCGCAGATCTTAGACCCTATGTAACCCTGAACGCTCCATTTCTTTCTCGACGGTGCTCAGCCACGTTTTCAGGTGACCGCCAAAGTGACAGAACCATCCCGCGGGACAGTGTTTGTCTGGACGGTTCCATGCCGGGTCGCTGGAGTATGTAGCCGAACCACTGCAGGTGGCGGAGTTGAAGGACGGCGAGCCGGTCAACGTAGCCTCATTGCCTCCTTATTTCATCGTTTAATGGTATTTTCTGCCAGTTTATGCAAGGTGTTCGGCGTAGACACCAGTAGTCAAACACCTCCAGCTCCCTGGTAGTCCCAGTTCGCGGTGAACAGGTTTCACACCCATATGTGAGCGCGGATCGGATAGCAACAAAGCAGACGCAAATCTTCGTTAGAACGCTAGTTTTGCTGCGCGTCCACGGCACATGCTGGAGCTGAATAAACGCTCTTCGTGCGTTGTCAGTCCTTGGTAATACTTCGTTCTTCACTTGGATATGCGGAAGCAGAGTTCACTTCTAGATATTTGAAGAGAGGAACAAACTCGAGTGCCTGAATATGGACGGACAGCTGCTGCGCTAATCGCTCAAGGCAAGTCGAAATAGCTTTCGTATTTTACTTGATGAGGGATGGAGATGTCTTAAACGCCAACTGATTCGGAGCCTGAGAAACGACCGTGAACAGTGGCGGATTGCGAAGTGTAAGGAAATGGAAAAAGCTGCGGCGGTGGGCAGCAGCCGTAACCTTTTCCGTCTAGTCAGAAACACCGGTCAACGGAAGCCAGGCGTTGGCGAATTGGTCAGAGTGGCAAACGGATCGGTGCTTCGGATTGAGAAGCGTCGTCTACTTCATTGGGCAGAGCATTTAGAGGAACGATTTAACTTGCCTTTATCGACAGCAGGTTTGCTAACTAGCATAATGGTTATGGCTCTAGCTGTAGATACCGATCGTCCGTCAAAAGCGAAAGTTCGTTAGATTAGCTACCCTAAACGATATAAGGTTGCTGGACCGGATGAGTTTCCTTCGTCCATATTCAAACACGGCGACTCAGCATTGTTACTATGGTTAAGAAAACTTCTCTGTTCGATATAAGAGAAGGGACAATTTCCAAAGAGTTGATATGAATCGGTGATCGTACTGATTTACAAGAAAGGCGACAGGTCCTCATAAAAACCATAGGGGAATAAGTTTGGTTAGCATCGCATCTAAACTGCTTGCTGATATTATTCTCCACCGCTTATCTAGCGGTCGTGAGCATTGCTCGCGCAAGAATCAGGCTGGATTTCGACGTAGTCGAGGTTGTGTTGATCACATCTTCACTATTCGACTCAATCGACCGCACAGTTCCCTGTTAATGCCTCTTGCTGAAGACTGTACCAGATTAATTGCTATCGCAAAGTGTATGTACGGTGACTTGCAGCGTTGGGTTAGTCCTATACCAAACTTTTCTGTATCTCCAGACATGATAGATACGTTTTGTTATCCGGGCTGCTGCATTTCACCCAGAGGTCAAATATCGAATAACGTGTCGTTACTTACACAAAAGGCTTGTTTGGCGTTTGTCAGTCTGAGTCATCTGTGGCGTCGACATGAAATCCGTTTATCTATCAAGGGTCGACTGTACGCTGCAGCCGTCAGGCTCGTTCTTCTGTGTGGTTCAGAAACGGCCACTGCGGGTGGAGAATATACGAAGGTTGTCGGTATCTGAACATCGATGTCTTCATATCATTGCTCCAATTCCGTGGGAATACCGTAACAACCGTTCTGAGGTTTTGCGGAAAGTCTTAGGTTCACGGATCAAATAGTGGGATGAAACACTAAAGCTCAGCTGGCTAAGATGATTGGAACGTGTTGAGCATATTCGCTGTGGTGGGTACCGGCTGAAAGATGAGTAAGGGTGGGCAGTCCATAACACGGAAGAAAGGTATGCAAAACCTAAGCAGTGGACTTGGCCATGTAGGGTGTGTTGGACTTCCTGGGTGACGTCCAAGAGACCCTTCCACTCAATGGTTATGTACGTTAGTGGAAATGACTAGGTATCGTGATCAGTGGCGTTGTTGACTTCACAAACTTTCTTTATCGACTTGACAACAATATGTGTAGTTCTTTTGTTGCTCCTGTAGTATTCCTGTCATTTCTCATTGTTTCCGATAGAGACTATCGCCAGGAGATATCAACGAAACCCATCGCACTCAGTGCATGGTAACGATTTTTTGAACTGATCTAAGTGTTCCTACTGCTTTCCTTGTTCTGTATTTTGTGCCACTTACTATGGTTAAGAAAACTTCTCTGTTTGATATAAGAGAAGGGACAATTTCCAAAGAGTTGATATGAATCGATGATCGTACTGATTTACAAGAAAGGCGACAGGTCCTCTTATAAAAACCATAGGGGAATAAGTTTGGTTAGCATTGCATCTAAACTGCTTGCTGATATTATTCTCCACCGCTTATCTAGCGGTCGTGAGCATTGCTCGCGCAAGAATCAGGCTGGGTTTCGACGTAGTCGAGGTTGTGTTGATCACATCCTCACTATTCGACAAATTTAAGTAGATAGATCCACCATCTCTGTTTTTCTTAAACGTAAAGTGGTTTTCGACTCAGTCGACCGCACAGTTCCCTGTTAATGCCTCTTGCTGAAGACTACCAGAATAATTGCTATCATAAAGTGTCTGTGCATGAACAAACGAAGCCGAATTCGGGCTTACGGTGATCTTTCACTCGAGCGGCGTATGCCAGGGTTGCCCCTTTTCTCCTCTCTTGTTTAACTTTGTGATTGATATGATCCTAGAGACCGCGATTTTATCAGGTGTGGACAGTGACATTAACCTTTACCCAGATGGAAATGTGTCGGACCTTGAAGACGCGGACGACATAGTAAGGTAAGTTACAAGCTTTTCTGGACGACTTGAAGGACTGCATAGCGATTTTCGGTATGCGTTTTGCACCCTTAAAGTGCGGAATGCTATTACCAGACTAGGTTGGTCCAACACCAGATATTTTGGTTTCTGGGGACACTATGAAACTAGCAGATACGTTCTGTTGTCTAGGAAACTGCATTTCATCTGGAGGTCAGAATATGGGATGTGTCTGAATCGTCTTGGCGTGTAAGAAGGGGCGTTCGCTTTTTGCCAACCGCAGTCATCTGTGGCGTCACTGTGATATCAGCTTATCCATCAATGATGGAGTGTACGCTTCAGCAGCCAGACCAATTCTTCTGCATGGTTCAGAAACTTCGCCATTGCAAGTAGAGAATATGCGAAGACTGTCGATATCTGAAAACCGATATCCTCGTAGCACTACTAGGATCTGATAGAAACATTGTATCAGCAATGCCGAGGTTCGGCTTAGCCTTAGGTACACAGAAAATCACTAGATAAAACAAGCTCACCAAACTTAAGTGGTTAAGACATGTTTTCTGCATATCCCCATATAAGTTTCCACGGCGTGCACTGTTCGCCGAGGCGGGTAGTGTTTGGAGGATGAATAAGGATGATTAGTCCATGAGGTGGGAAAGTGGGTATGAAAAACAAACGAGTGAACTTTGCTGTGTAGAGCGTGTTAGGCTTCCCGGGCCGGGTTCAAGAAATCCCCCCACTCGAAGGTTGGATACGTTAGAGGATAAGGCTAGGTGTCCCCATCAGTGGCGCTCTCCTCGTCGGCTTGATGGTACAATTTGTAGTTCTTCCGTTACTCTGTTTTGATTATTTGAGGCTCCCGTTTAGAGACAGCAACCAAACTCGTTGCATCCAGTGCATGGTTAGTGGTTGCATGAACTGAACTTCATTTAGAAATGAAACGTCTTTCTCGTATTCTAAGCCTGACAGTTTGATGTCTGAGTACAAATCGATGGTGCTGTTGTGACTCGAGGATGGAGCTATTTTAATAACTATTTCGATAAAAACGTACTAAAAGTAAGGTGATAGAACGCAATCCCGATGCATGTCACTTCTCGTGGTGAACCCAGGTGAAAGTTCACCATAAGAACTAAGTCGGCTTCGACTTTTCGCTTCTACTGACTTAAAAAATAAATGAATTTATGGCACAGCCTTCGGTCAGGGCGGCGTCAGTGAAATGTGCGATTGACTGATTTGAGTGCTGCTTTCAGATCGAAGAAGGCAGAAATCCTGTGCCTTTTGTTCCTATGGTACTGTCCCAGGTTTTGAGCTGCCCACCAAGGCGACAACGCCAACCAGAGCAAGGAGCAGGACCGACTGTTTGACTCGGGTCGCTGAAGGTTTGGCTGAGACCCTGTAGTGGTCGACGTGAGAGGAGGATAGAGAGTGCATCGACGTCAGAATACCGCCTCCTTACGTTTTCGTTGAACACCCTGTCGTGTCAATTGACTTTGAGGATTTGCCGCATGCACCAGTCATCGAAAACCTCCAGGCTTCTGGTATTTTCAGCTGGGGTGACCAGTTTTCACAGCCATCGATGAGTACACCGCGGATAGCAGCATGGTAAACACGAATTCGGGTCATTAAGGTGATTTCACTACGAGTCCACAGCGTTCGTCTCAGCCGGAGGAAGGCTCTCCTGGCGCTGTCGATCCATAATACCACTTTATTTCTAGCTGGCTTTTGGGTAGCAGATTTGAGCCTGGGTATTTGAATGAAGGGACGTATTCGATCGGCCGGTCGTTGATGGACACTTGTTGAATTGTCGGGCCAAGATGGATTGTGAAAGCTTTGGTTTTGGCTGGATTAGCTTCTTGCCTAACGGACTACGCGAAAGAATTTGTTCTGTCGATGATTGGTCGAAGCGTAGCGGGGTAGTTTTCTAGCAGGACAGTTTCATCCGCGAGCTCTAGGTTCGAGTTATATATTTCCTGGCTAAGCTGAACACGAGGTTAATCGTGTAATGCATGACCAGTTGTTCAATCAAGGGCGTATTCAAACAGCACTGGCGAAAAAGAGGACAGACCTGTCTAGCTCCAGCAGTGGGTACGAACTCACAGGATTCTTCACCGTATATACGAATCCTAGCACCAGTTGTCGAGTAGTATCCCCTCAACAGCCTTGAAAGCTTATCGGACGTCCCACCGGATTGGATAATGATCCAAAGGGACTCGTGTGTAGCCGAATAGAAGGCGGCCCGGATACAAGCTATCGTTGGCTGCTGGAACTTGTAGCGGTGCTCCGGTATTCGGCGCAGTGTGGAGATTTGATCCATATAGCCCCTGCCACGTCGAAAACCTGCTGGGTTCGGGCGAGTGCGTCGGTCTCTGACCTCAGCAAAACGGTTTAATAACAACGCACCAAAAATCTTTGAGTCGACATCAATCAAGCTGATCCCTCGATAGTTCTCATGCCGATTTATCACCTTTCTTCAGAATGGGCTACAGAATAAACATGTCCCAGTCAGATGGGAATGCACCCTTTCGTCAAACGGAGCCAAAAAATGTACATAACCTATCAATCACTGACGATCCGCGGTACTGGGCTAGTCGGTTTTTGGTACAGGACTGGAGGAGTTGACATTATTCCATTGAGTGGTTTAAGTCAGGTTCAGCAGTTGACTGGAGTGTTCGACCCATTGGTCCATTTTCTTGCTTTGCTCGGGTATTAGGTTTCCTGTTGCATCATGAGGAAGCGAATCTTGTTTGCAGTACCTAATCGAGGCGTTACGAATGATGGAAAGCAGTTTACCAAAGTCACCAGTTCCTGAAGCGGTCTCCATTTTTTCGGCTATTTCGATCCAGTATACGAAGATTGTCCTTATTTGAACATCGATCTCTTCGTAGCATTGTTCGAATCGGGCGGGAATACCGTATCACCAATGTTGGAGTTAGTCGCAGAATATTAGGAGCACGAACTAAGTCATTAGATGGAACACTAAGGCTCAGCAGGTTAAGATGGTTGGGACATGTGTTGCGCATGTCCGCTGACTGGATTTCTCGGCGCGCCATGTTCGCTGCTGCGGGTACCGACTGGAAGATGAGTAAGCGTGGGCAGTCCATAACACGGAAGAAAAGTATGCAAAACCTAAGCAGTGGTCTTGGCCATGTAGGGTGTTTTGGACTTCCTGGGTGACGTCCAAGAGACCCTTCCACTCAATGGTTATGTACGTTAGTGGAAATGACTAAGTATCGTGATCAGTGGCGTTGTTGATTTCACAAACTCTCTTTATCGACTTGACAACAATATTTGTAGTTCTGTTACTCCTTTCGTATTCTTGTTTTTTATTATTTCCGATGGAGGTTGCCGCTAGAGATAGCAATGAAATCCATTACACCCAGTGCATGGTTAATGGTTGTCTGAACTAAACTGAATTTATTTCGAGACCAATAGTTTTCGCGAAGCAGTTGGCTCTGTCGAGGATTCGTTGAAGTGTGGCAGTAGAATCTCCTAACACGATAATACAGTCCGTAAACTCCATGTCGGAGATATGCGCTGTTGGACTCGGACACCGGCGCAGTCAGCCAAGGATGTGTTCGTTGTCCAGTCGACTGCATAGTTGAACAACATTGGTTAGAGCGAGCAATGCTAAGTTCGGAAGAAGATTCTTCATCATGCATTCGAACACCTGCGCCAGTGGATGCATAGTGAGCCTTCAGGATCCTTTTGAGTTTGAAAGGAATACCGTCGGAGTCCAGTATGCCTTATAGACATTCAGGGCTAACCGAGTCAAAGGAAGCACGGGAAACGATCAAGCAGGCTACTGGAGCTTGTGGTGTTGTTCCAGTTCTCGGCGCGGTGTGAAGATTTGGTCCACACGGTCTCTGTCACGGTAGAAACCCCGTTGGTTCGATCGGGTGCGGTAGTCTCTCGCAATTGAGAAGTAATTGAGTAGCAGTGTGCATAATGTCTTTGCAGCGACGTCAGTCATGCTGATCCTACAGTAGTCTTGGGTATCCGAATAAACGCACCCCAGTCCCTCGGAAATATCTCACCTTCCCATATAAATCGGAATAATACATAGAGCCTGTCTATCAGTGGTGACAAGTAGGTCCTGTACACTCCTGGTGGGGGATACTATTCTCCAGCAGCTTTCATGTTTTCCAGCTTGTTGACGACGATGGCGATTTCCGTTATACTTGGTGCCTCGCAAGTGACGTTGTACATTTCTGCTTTCGGGTAAGATAGATCTGTGATGTGATCGCAAGGTCGTTTAAGAAACCGATTGAAATACTCTACCCGACGTTCGATTTTTCTTCTGTTTTTGTGATTAATCTGGCCTATACATCACCTAAGACGGATACATGTTTTCATTTGCCATTCGGAGCGTTGTGAATGAATCCGAATAATTAGACGGAGTCGCCAGTACCCAACGCGTTCTCCTTTCTAAACACTTCTACCCAGAACCTCTTACGATCAGCGCTAGTCGATCGCGAGGCTTGTCGCTGTAGTCTGCAGTGTTTGGTACTTCCTAGCGGTCGAGCTTTCTCTGCCTTGACTTATAGTTGCAATATGGTCGCTGAGATCCAGTCTTTTAGACTCTCTCCACTTCTCCCTAGCTCCATTCAGACAGCCTCCCTGACCACTGACTTGATCACTTTTCACTGTTCTTCCTTACTTTACTACGGCTGTCTCCCCAGAGAGGATAAGCCGGCTTCATAATGACATGATCGTGAGATTTCATGGGTGTTTGGTGCAGGAGACGTCCCTATTGTCATTCGGCCTTTTTCGGTGCAGTTATAGCTTTGGTACAGTCAAGTGCGGATTCCAAGACAGCAGCGTGTGGCTTCGTAGAAGCTCGTTCCCTATTCGATTAAATTGAATTCAACCCAGGGGTCCATGTGGCCCGACAAATCTCCCTCAAGGTCGTTGGATTATACAGTAAATCTCGTCCCTCTATTCGGGGGTGACTGTCTTTGCATGCTGAACATTATGCTATCGAGGTTTTCTGAATATCGCTTACCCTCAGTCTGGTTTAGTCCGCCTGTCAAGCGGTTTGCAGGGTGTAAGCACTGATGCATGCTTCAGCTTCGTGAAGCCATAGATAAGAGCCTGGCACCTGATGGAGACCAAAGTAATGGAAGATACCCCAAGGGTATGGCAGTCTACCAACTCAGAGGTGCTACTCAGACATCCTGTGCACCCCTGGGAGGAACCATCCGTTTGCACGCTGGTTGAATTAGCCAGTTAGGGTGCGATAGCGTTCGAGGGAGCGTTGCGCTATTCTGCAATTCCCAGAGCTGTGACATTGTCCGGCTCGGTGGCTAGACTTCGAGGCTCACAGAGTGATGGACTTTAATCGCGCACGTACTAGGACGTGGTTTGTACCATCCGTGTTTCCCGTAACTGCACCGCCGTAAGCTCGGCAATCCTTCGCCGATGAAACCCAACGGGATGGCGCTAGAATATAATTGGTTTGGCGTGCCGTACGATCATCGTTTGAGTACTAGGTCAGCAAATGTCCGTCCGGGTATTAGAAGCTCGTTCCGCAGACGACCAATCTGTTATCATCAGTCAAATTCACTAGGCGATTTCTATTCTCATATCTTTGATCAAATACAAACTTCCCTAGGACATGGCTAGTGGACTCATCCGAGGGGGCTGTTCGTGTGTTCCAGACATCGGCGACGAAAATTGTCACTTCTTGAAACACGATTGATTGCCGTAGAAGTAATCTTACGCATGTGATATAAAAAGCCAACAGTCCGATTTATGATAAACTCAGAGTAAGTTGATGCGAAACAAGCCGTTAAAACCCAGTTCTGATAGCCTGGCGCTAACTTGCGTGATTCACAACCGTGCACTCAAGTTTCGACTCACAGATAGGACTTGGTTGGTATACCTTGTCAGTTATTCCTAAAAAGAATGAGGCGGCTGTGTAGTGAATATTATAGTTCTCAATCATTACTTGCATGTTGAATAATCCTTACATGAGCTGAGTGGTCTGCTAGGAAGCCTGTATTATATCTTGGCAATGTATGTAATTCGTTTTGCTCTTTCAGCGTATGGTGCTATCACTGAACTGGGTTGATTCAGAACCGAACCTTATGCTTGTTGCTGAGGTAGCCCAAGTAAATCAACATTCTTCTCTTGGTATCTTAACCTTATCTGGTAGTTGGATTATATATTAAAGCATTTCAAGTTCAAAACGTGTTCCACCTATGTCAATCCAACTAAACTGTAGCGTCTATGTAATGACTTTTTTCTTGGTAATGTTCGCGTACACGGGACAGCAGTCAGGTCAGTTTTATAATTGAAAACCTGTTTTTCAGTAGGAAGGAAACACGCTATTATTGTGCGAGTGTTGGTATATTTGTATGGTTGGTGAGAACGGTCATATACGACTGATATTCAGCACGAATACTTATTCACTGAGGCTCATTTGTTCAAATTTCTCAGCTTACACTTCCGAATATGTCGTACCTGTCTCTCGATAGACTTTCGTGGTGTGCATCTTTCGTCATGACAGTCAGAAAATAAAAGGTAGATAGAAGTGGTCGGCCTTTTTTATCTAATGCCTGATCAGTAGCGCTTGCCTAGGTGGTGCTTCATTTCTGCGTTAGGGCCGATGCAACCCGTTTATTGGATATCTGAATTTGTTGGTTGATGCGCCCGGGTGGCGCGGTTATGTCCGCGATGCTCATCCATACTTTTTGGCTGTTCTTTCGTATTTTGTTGTTTTATCCGCGCATTTTAGTTCTTTCTGCTTCATTTCCGTTTGAAATATACCGAAAATATTAGCGAAGGGCGAACCGCTCAGACTACAGCTTTACCGCACCAAATCCAGCCAGAAAACATACAGTATTGCACGGGGCACTGAAAGTAATGCTCGAATCCATGGCAAGTGACTTCACTCGCATCACTGAAAATGAAAAAAAGACAAACTGTTCCCGTGAATAATCGTTTTTCGTTATCCTTTATTTCGGAACGGTGTAATGAATCAACAACGTGCGTTCAACACCAACCACAGAATCAAAAGTTCGCCTGGAAGTAAGGCCTTAATCAACCTGTTGATTGTGCATAAAGCTGAAAAATAAAATGCAGTAACAATTAGAATATGCGGGAAATGAACAACAACATAAACAGTAGAAAACTAGTTCACGGTATTCTTCCCGGGTCTATGGGATTGTTCTTACAGGCAATGAGAAATGAAGAGTGAAACCAGTTCGCATCTGTTTATGTATGCCTCTAAACCGCAAATTTTCGCTTCGCGATTTCTTGGGCAGCTGGGACGAACTCACTGTTGCTGCTGTAGGAGGATTTCTGTTCTTTTAAGTGAGGTTCTGCGGGAGCAGCGTCTTTGGAAGTACTCTGGTTATTGGATTCCAGGTTAAGAGGAGTGCAACATCCTCGGGCTATTCACTGGAGTATGTATTTCGTTGATAACATGCGCTGAATATATTTTCATGAACTGGCTCTTGATACATAGTCGCTTGTGTGCGGTGAAGGAGGAAGTGTGATGGTTACTCAAAGTCTCCGAACATAATTTGACTGATAGGATTTCTGAATTACAAACATATGAGTTACAGTTCGACATAGTTATGCTCGTAAATGACCTGAATGCCGAAGTCAATAAATCGAACTCACTGGAAACCAGTTAATATGGCCGTTGCATTGTATGTGGAGATCTTAGTCATCGAGTGATTAGGCCAAAATCAATACTTCTTGGTCAGGTCATCAAGAAAATAAATCATGCTTTCAGTTTCATTACTTCTTGTTGTTCATATTATTTGTAGTCCTAGTGTTGTGGAATCAATAGGTCGCTGTAACAAATAGTGACTGGGTTTCCGTTGAACATGATCGGTTCCTGACTTTAATGAACAATTTGAAAAGTAGTGGTTGGTGGCTTGCACTGTACGATGAGTGTTCAGTTCCGTTATTGGAGTTCCCGAGGAACTTGTTCTGGACCGTTTCATTGCCTCGATCCAGTTGTTTTTAATGTAGGGAAGAGTTTCTGACCCAAGTTTGTATTCTTTTCGTTTGATTTTATTCATCTTGGAATTTTATTCTATAAAAGGTACGAAATTACTTAGTACTCGATCTTGTTTGTTTCTTTAGAAGCCTATCAGAATGTTTCAGATGGGAAATCTTCAAATCCTTTTTTTATGAAGATTGTTTGCTTTATGGCAAGCAAAATCCTAAGGTACATTTACTTTAGGAGACGTAGAAGTTGAATCCGGCTCTACACATTGTCAACATCTCGTGCGCTTACTTCCAGCAGTTTTATCGAAAGTTAACGGCAAATCATCGCACCTTACAGCTGAGTCACTTATGTAAACTGATCAACTGAAACCTTGTGGAATATCCGAAACAGTTAATGCGAACTGGTGTGAAGAAAATATTCGGGACTACTAATATGCCACGGCCCTATTAATCTAAGACTTATATGGTCGTAGTTTTGGCAGTTTGTCTGGCTACCATCAGGGAAAAATGCTCTTCGGTTTTCTTATTGGAAACCAGGGGTACATCTGCTGCGCTTTTTGCGGGATAACTTCGTTGACGGTCACGCGTGCTTGTTTGTTGTTCTCGATTTTCCTCTATCTATCTTGTAAATAGAACCGCCGATTTTAGCTACACACTTGAGGTGTTCTCGTACATCCATTTGGAGATTTTTCTTTCATCTTATCTTTCGTTATTTCTGATATTGTCCTAGTCAGGCGCTGAGTCAATAGCAAAAGACTGAAGCGTCGATGCCCGTTTGTTGTTTCTGTGTTTACCCCAACTGACTGTAGCTATCCTGATGCTAAAGGCGAATTCTGCAAACATTTGTCTGAACTGCTCCGCATGTGCGCTCTACGGACATCATGGTTGTTGCTGGTGATTTTAACGCTCTTTTTGGAATCCTAGACGAGACACAGAGAAATATAAGAGGCTGATTCGGCAGTCCAGCCGATCGAACCGATAACGGTGATCAACTCATCCAATTATGTTCTGATCACGGACTATTCCTAGCGAGCACAAATTTCTCGCACAAAAAGCGGTACCGACGAACCTGGTATCCTCTCGCGCCTTCGTAGGGTCGGACCAAGGTGGACTACATTGTTATCAGCTATCGCTGGCGTAGCTCAGTTCAAGATTGCTATCATCTTGGCCCACGTCTGTAGACATTGATCACGCTCTTATCCGTGCGCGTTTCAGCTTACGTCTCATGGGTGGCCGAAATAACACCAAAGTCAACCACCCCTCGCAGCTGCTCCTAGACTTTAAACCATCGATCTGCTTTCCAGGCAGAATTACCCGCCAGATAATCGATGCAGTCAAAGGCTCAGCATCCAGAAGAGCGATGGACAGAGTTCTAGTGGGACCTATTTGCGACTGCTAATGCTGCCCAATGTCCAACAACCAGGCTCACACAGAAACGATAGACATCTGCATCTTCAGTTGCGCTGATACATGCTCGCAAATCGATTCCTCCGGATTCTAAATGTGATGAGGCACGCAGATGCCTTAAACACCAACTGATTCGGAGCCTGAGAAACGACCGTGAACAGTGGCGGATTGCGAAGTGTAAGGAAATGGAAAAAGCTGCGGCGGTGGGCAGCAGCCGTAACCTTTTCCGTCTAGTCAGAAACACCGGTCAACGGAAGCCAGGCGTTGGCGAATTGGTCAGAGTGGCAAACGGATCGGTGCTTCGGATTGAGAAGCGTCGTCTACTTCATTGGGCAGAGCATTTAGAGGAACGATTTAACTTGCCTTTATCGACAGCAGGTTTGCTAACTAGCATAATGGTTATGGCTCTAGCTGTAGATACCGATCGTCCGTCAAAAGCGAAAGTTCTTCGTTAGATTAGCTACCCTAAACGATATAAGGTTGCTGGACCGGATGAGTTTCCTTCGTCCATATTCAAACACGGCGACTCAGCATTGTTACTATGGTTAAGAAAACTTCTCTGTTCGATATAAGAGAAGGGACAATTTCCAAAGAGTTGATATGAATCGGTGATCGTACTGATTTACAAGAAAGGCGACAGGTCCTCATAAAAACCATAGGGGAATAAGTTTGGTTAGCATCGCATCTAAACTGCTTGCTGATATTATTCTCCACCGCTTATCTAGCGGTCGTGAGCATTGCTCGCGCAAGAATCAGGCTGGATTTCGACGTAGTCGAGGTTGTGTTGATCACATCTTCACTATTCGACTCAATCGACCGCACAGTTCCCTGTTAATGCCTCTTGCTGAAGACTGTACCAGATTAATTGCTATCGCAAAGTGTATGTACGGTGACTTGCAGCGTTGGGTTAGTCCTATACCAAACTTTTCTGTATCTCCAGACATGATAGATACGTTTTGTTATCCGGGCTGCTGCATTTCACCCAGAGGTCAAATATCGAATAACGTGTCGTTACTTACACAAAAGGCTTGTTTGGCGTTTGTCAGTCTGAGTCATCTGTGGCGTCGACATGAAATCCGTTTATCTATCAAGGGTCGACTGTACGCTGCAGCCGTCAGGCTCGTTCTTCTGTGTGGTTCAGAAACGGCCACTGCGGGTGGAGAATATACGAAGGTTGTCGGTATCTGAACATCGATGTCTTCATATCATTGCTCCAATTCCGTGGGAATACCGTAACAACCGTTCTGAGGTTTTGCGGAAAGTCTTAGGTTCACGGATCAAATAGTGGGATGAAACACTAAAGCTCAGCTGGCTAAGATGATTGGAACGTGTTGAGCATATTCGCTGTGGTGGGTACCGGCTGAAAGATGAGTAAGGGTGGGCAGTCCATAACACGGAAGAAAGGTATGCAAAACCTAAGCAGTGGACTTGGCCATGTAGGGTGTGTTGGACTTCCTGGGTGACGTCCAAGAGACCCTTCCACTCAATGGTTATGTACGTTAGTGGAAATGACTAGGTATCGTGATCAGTGGCGTTGTTGACTTCACAAACTTTCTTTATCGACTTGACAACAATATGTGTAGTTCTTTTGTTGCTCCTGTAGTATTCCTGTCATTTCTCATTGTTTCCGATAGAGACTATCGCCAGGAGATATCAACGAAACCCATCGCACTCAGTGCATGGTAACGATTTTTTGAACTGATCTAAGTGTTCCTACTGCTTTCCTTGTTCTGTATTTTGTGCCAGTGACCGTCATGCGCTTGGAGTGCAGTTTTTGCTGGTTAAAAAATTATAGGTCATCACTCGCTTGGTTAATGCATCTTCAGCCAACCGTACCTGATGTATATGACAAAAAAATGTTGCGTTTAGCTTCATAAACTCTTTTTACTCGTTTCATGCACATTTTGGCACGTGATAGCATGCTGGCTAAGTGGTTCTGTTACTTTAATATTTCCCTTAAACGTTATTATAGTCACAGTGTCTGCAGTTTTCCGGGATGAAACATGCAGTTAGCAAATTTGGATTTTATGACGACTTCGTCTTGCTGTTTCTTGTTCATTTTTGTCTGGTTTGGTTTTCTTGACCATGGAGGACCAACTCGCTTCGCTGGCTCTCTCTGTTCGTCTTTCACCTACAGGAGAGTACATGAGACCTACTGTAAGCCTATATTTCTGACCAAAAGTGTCGTAGACCAAACCGTTGGTTTCCGGTGGAGTTAGCTCTAGGATGAGCCCACTATTCTACTCGGACTGCTTACTCCAGTAGCTTGAAACTGGAAAGTAGCTAAAACCAAGTACCCACTGTTTCCACCTCCCCCTCATCATTCAGATTCGTAATGTTGGTTGAGCATGTTCTATCATTTGGTTCTTGTTTACGACCGACTACCAGTAGTCAGTACTGGCCTAGTACTTCTTCAGACTGCACTGAAGTGATGGAAACAACGAATAGGGTTATCATACGTATATTCTGTTGAAAAGTTTCCATTTTAAATGGACCCTGCCTCATCCTAACCGATCACCTGTCGAATTCAACGAGCTTTCAGTGGCCACAATCATAATATTAACACCAGTTCTTTAAAACATCGTTTATTCTGTGGGTAAAATGCGGCGAATCGGATTTTCCGGTGTCTTCTAAAATAATCGCATAATGCAGGATAAGCACCCGTTGATCAACAGAATCAGGAATAGGCAGTATTGCTATTACCGAAGTCGGTATAATATCTGACTTATTGGAGTCACTCCACATTCCGAGGTTATGGTAACTGGTTCCTCCTCAATGCAGTGGGCCTACAATCGATCTACTGCAGTTGTACAGAAACATGGGAAAACACCTCCTAATTAGGTGTTCATCTTTTTGGAAATTCCTATTGCATAGATACATAATTTCCCCATGAATGTGTTCGCTGCTTCAGGTGCCGGATCAACTGTGTTGTGGCCCTGGAAACCTGAAATCAATCCCTAGACTATGGGTACACTTCCTTCACACACATCACTTGCTGGTGCGGGTAGCAGTTAGCAAACGGATCAAGTTGATCAGTTCGTAACGTAACAAAAAACCATACCGAGTATCCCGATTGACTAACGTGCTGGATACTCACCGATCCCTGCTAAGTGGCCAAGTATCACGATCGATGATTTACTTACATTCTAGTCTTTTTCGTCCAGTGAACTGTTTGTTTTAATGGAACGCCAAAAGCCTTTCTGTTATAATACTCTGTCGCCTCTGTGTTGTCGGAAGATGGGCTCGAGGAAGGTCTTCACCACTCCTTATTGTGTCGCGCAGCTTGCTGACGTACTCCACCACCGTAGTGTTTTGATTGTGAATTGTAGGTAATCGCAAATATGACGGAAGGCGGATCTCTCTCCCTGTCGTAAGGAAGCTTGGAGTCTAATTTGTTGAGGCGTGCATTGAACCGCGGTACACCAGCAAGCCTAATTGTATTTTCGTGTCTCAATCTGTACCGTGCTCGACGAAAGCTTTGGAGAGATTGTAAGGGTCCGATTAGTGCGCTCAACTAATCCATTTCCCTGCGGGTGGTAGGTGGTAGTGCGTGTTTTGTCAATACCAAGAGATCCACGAAGCTCCTGTATGAGAGCTTTCGAAATTCGTACCCTTATCAGAGTATAGTTGACCCGGTGCACCCCACTGACAAATCCAGTGCTTAAGGATCGCATCTGCAACGGTTTTGGCATCCCCGGAGCTCAGAGGTATCGCTTTACACCATTTAGTAAAATAGTTAACCGGAACCAGTGAATATTTATTTCCACATTGCATAAGTGGCAGTGGTCCGATTAAATCCATACCAACTATTTCATTGGGAAACCCCACTACTATGGGTTGTAACGGAGCACATGGTGCAGTTCTCGGATTCTTAAGGCTGCCACAACGTTCGCAAGTTCTACGGAAGTCTAATACATCTCTTCGTTGATAAAGTTACCAGAACCGAGTCCTTGCCGCTTGCTCTAGTTTGTTGGCACCAGCGTGGCCTAGCTGAATGTGCAACGTTGTAAGAACCTTTTGTACCATGGACCGAGGGACGGTGACTTTGGCTGGATAATTGGGACCAAACTGGAAGACTAAAACATTATTCACAATGCTCAAATGATCACAGAGGCTCCAGAGATGCTTGATCCCTAAACCGCACCCCGCCATCTCTCGCTGACCGGGCTTCTCATTTCCTGCCTTTAGCTTTGCGTAGATGAAGCTTGTGTCACTATCGCTGGACTGGATTGAACCCCAGTGTCCTCCTGTAGACTTCATCACTTCTTATGCTTCGACTTGTCTCGTTTTCATGAGATCTCACAGGGAATAAAAACCAGACCAGAGCCAGTAATGTGCAAGGTTAGTGAATAGCAAAATGAAACTGAAGGAACCTTGTCCATGAATCTGTAATAGGTATATTAAATGTTCATCCTCTGTCCTATACGTTCTCTCATTACTCTCTCGTAAGATGTTTCTTTTGCGGACGAATTCCTTTTCCATCATTCACCGCTGATGCGGTTAAACTTTTTCTCCGTGTTTTTTTTAATCTTTCTAGGTGGCTCAAAAGAAAGGTTTACCTCACGTGTTTTATTGTCAGTTGTGGCGATGGCCCGATTTGCACACACAACATGAACTTCGACCGATTGCCAACTGTGAATTCTCTTTTCATGCAAAACGCGACGAAGTTTGTATCAACCCATACCATTATCGGCGAATAGAAAATCCTGGTAAGTTTTATGATTTATCAAAGAGATGATTTGGTTCTCACACTAGTAATTTGTGATTTTTTCTATGTCTAAATTATTGTGATATTGATGGTTCATCCGAGAAAAGATTTGTTTGTACCTACAAAGTGAAAGTACTTTGTTGCTCAGAAGATTTTTGGCGCGCTAGAATTAATTTACAAGTTATTTTTACTTGGTTTTTGGTACTGACTCATTTAATTTTGTGCGGCTAGCTCCTGTGAGAGGATGACCTGGCATTCATTTATGCCCCGAATGGCACGCGCCCATAAGCTACGATCGGATGCGAGACCTGAGCACAGGGGAATTCAGTTCTGCTTCCAGTTGTGAACGTCGTAGACAGACATCAGTCGCAGTCGCACACGTCCGATTCGACAGTACCGACCCATGTTTTCAACTGTCCTCCAAGGTGATAGCGTCATCCTGGACATGGAACAAGCGAGAGGCACTGTTTTGAGATCTTATGTATATATCGTAGGACATGTCGAAACCATCGCAGTCATGGGCACTGAAGGAACACTGATAGCTTTTCGATATCGGAGCACCGTTGTCCTATTGCACCGTTTGAAAGTATGTCGAGCCAAGCCACCTTCAAGATCCGTCGCCACGTTTCACAGCCACAGGTCAATACTGGGCGGAAAGCGGCGGGGAAGAAACGGAGAGAGATTGATTTCTTCACGCTCCCAGCTTGCATTGCGTTGTTGGAGAAACGCACTCCTGGCATTGTCAGCGTGAAGCTTTGGTTCGTTTTTAGCTTGACTGTTTAGAAGGATCTTGGAGCCCAGATGTTTCAACACCAGGACATGCTTGATTTATTCGCCATTCATGTATGTCGGTTGAACGAACTGGGTAGCGCAAGCCAAGAGTATCATAGTCTTCGGCGTGTTGATCTCTAGTCTCATGGATTTTGCGAAGCATTCTGCGCGATCCCGAACTGGCTGTAAGGCGGTCGGGCTGTCTCCAAGGCTAGTGGTGTCATCTGCGAACTCCAGGTTGGCAAGGAAGGCACCGGTCCCCAGCTGCATACCAGGGTAATCAGTGAGTGCCTGACGCATTATGCAATCGATAACGTAGTTGAACAGTACTGGCGACAAAGGACAACGTTGCCTAGCATCGTAGATGCGTATTCACGCATTGGCATTTGTATAGTACGACCTCGCGAGACTGGTAAGCTTCTGGAGTCTTGCATCTGCTTTTAGTATAGACCATAGCGACTATTTGTCCGTAGTCAAAGGCATCTGGAGAATCAATAAAACAAGTTGCAGTCGGTTACTAAAACTTGTACCGATGTTCTGATACTCCACAGAGGGTGATTATTTGACCCCCGCACCCTGTACCATGGTGGAAGCCTCCATGATTGGAGCGTGTACATGTGTCGCGCACCGCGGAGAATATGTTGGCGGCCACGTCGAGTAAACTGATGCCATACTAGCTCAGGTTAGTGTTGTTAAATGGCTTTTGATCGCTGAGCTCGACGTTTAAGTCGCAAACGTCGTCTTATCCCACCGGCGTCGCGAAGGAGGAGTTCTGTCAACTGTCGCCTACGGGATGCAGTGAGGATTGGGCGGAAGAGTTTTAATAAGTCACCTCAGTCTCTGTTGTTTTCGTGATTTCAGTTCAGTAGTTGTTGAGGTCGCTTCTGGCCGAACGGATGGTTTTTCGTCGGATGTCACGGAAGTTTGGGTAACCATTTAAACGAGAATCTTCAGCCCTTGAGGACGGGTGGTGGTCGAGTGGTCTAGAGCGTTCGATAACCACCTCAGAGGTCAGAGGTTCGAATCTTCGCCACCACCGGTTACTTTGTTAGTAGACAATAATCCACTATTATCCGGCTCGTTATCACAGCTGACCTATTGGGACCTTATGTGGTTCTCAACTCCAAGCCTCAGGGTCCGGTTGCCGGGTATCTCTAGCGGTGCGGTGAGCCTTTGTGGCTATGGAGTATATACCCCTTCTACTACATTCATACGGAAACATGTAATAGTAAAACTGGAGAGATACAGCATTTCTGTCACCGTCGCGTAAACCCCAGTTTGTCTAAAGCGGATTGTTAGACTGATGCCTCCAGTAAAGTTAATCGATTTTCCACTGGTACATCTCCTCCACCTGAGAACGTGATGGATAGATGAGAGGCAATAGCGTCCGAGACCGCTCGGCGCTTTCTCGATGATCCCAACGGCGGTTGGCTGGGTGGATATTAAAGCGTGCATGGACAAGGATGTGGTCAGTGCCATTCTCGTTTCCAATCTCCGCGCTTCGGTGGGACCAGCGATCCTCAATCGAAGATGACTAGCGTGATCTTATTGGGATGTAGTCAATCTAGTGCGCTGTGTATTCTTCATTAGAGTACCTCGGTAACAAGTGCTAATTGGAACGTTGGAAGCGGGTGTTGATGGAGGTTAGATTATTGCAGTCTGCAAAGTTGACGAGATGTTTGAAAGTGCTGCACTGCTTTCCGAGGCCATATTTTTCCAAAGTATGGCTAGTGAATAGGTGGAAGCACCAGTGCGGATATTTCGATCCCCCGCAAGAAAGAGAATGTCACGTTTCAGAGGGATGCTTATCACCTCTTTCAGTCTGTCGTAAAAACTCGTCTTTTGCCGCTTCTTCGGTTTCAACCGTCAGGGCGTGGACCACAACAAAGGATAAGTTCAACGGTGAGGTGCAAATACAAACTAGGGTGATCGGAGGAGATATTGGGTTCTATGTGAGCAGTGTCTTGTTGCCATCAGTTATCGCGATGCCGTGGTGATGAGGGTTGCTCGTGGGTCCACTGTTATAGAAGTGGTATCTGTCGTCTGCTGCGGGGGACTTTGTACACCGGGTGCCAGAATGCGGCAGCTGAACTTCGGCGATTTCGATGCGATAGTCATGTAGCGTTCGTGCGGTGATGGCTTGGTTTTCGGTGTCTAACGGTGTTCTCACATTCCAGCAGGCGGTTTGACGTGATTCCGTGTCTTAAGGCCCCCAGCTAGCATATTTGTCACCCCGGCCGCGGAGAGAACACGAAGTGTATCGCTTACCGGGGACGTTGTAGCATGGCCGGTTTGTTTGTACAGGAACTGTTTATATAGAGTCTTCGGATCTGAGTACGAAGTGGCGTCCCACGCGTCACTCGGTTTTTTGTTCAAAGAAACAACTCCAGCACGCGCACAACCAAGTGCAACCTGTCAGACAACGGGGAGTTTGTGTGTTGGGAGCCGGTGACCAAATGAGTGGTTCATACGCCTTTTGGATGGCGTCTGCCAGTCGAGGATGTCCAGTGCGTGCTGGTGAATCTTACCCTACTCATGATAGCTGGGCATGAGACACTAACCTTAGTGGTGGGCCACATTAGCGCACGTCACGCTGCTTCTGTAGCTTTTACGTAGAGTTTGCTGGCGAAAAACCAACGCCCTTTGATAACATCGCGTTGCATTTGTCCCGCTACTCGACCTGTTGATAGTATTTGAAAATTCACTGCCAACTTTCCATTCACCGTTGCAAGGCACTCAGTGTGCAACTGTTTCGTTCGATTCGTCGATAATCAGCAACGCGGGCCTTTACATGCTACATCCATGTTTTCTCGGACTTGGGATGTTTTTATGAGTTTTATGCGTGCCTTAACATTACTGAGTCGGCCTCCACCAGAAACACTGCATCACACGCGTAGAGAACAGGCTCTGCATCGTGTGTTGTTAGCGTGAGGCAAATTGTTAAGACTGCGTGCAGAAAGTCAGGGTTCTCGTGTTTGGTTTGAGTGCTGATAAGACTGCTAGGGAACTCCGCACAAACCAGATGAACCAGTTGGACAGCCCTTTCTGTGCATTTCAATGTATGGTGGTGCGTCAAAACCACATTTTCTGCATGAATTTGAGGCTCAGTATTTTGGCTCGGATAAACTAAAACTCTCATAGGAATGGATGGTCACTGCGAAACCATCATTCTTTTGCTCTTCATCTTTCCTTCCAAAAATCTTTTTTGTGTGCTACTCATGTATACGATTTGGAACAGCCATTTTTGAACCATTTTAAATGGCATATTATACCTGAAGATCTAATGACTCGTCTTTATCAGGTGTTGGGAATTTGCTGTATTTTCAATCCGGTCTGCTATTTTAGTGCTCTTTCTCGTCAGTCATCATTTAATAAAGTCCCCATCGTAAATGCTGACCTTATGTCGTCAACTTTGATTTCCCGTAGTCACGCAGAGTTGTCTCCATCCGCAGTCGTCAGACTTTTGTGACCCCGAAGGTTGTTTAATCAGATACCTTAGATGATGCGGATATCTGTTTGGATAGACTTTTGAGTCGGTTTTCACATTCCTTTGATTGTGCAAAGTTCGCGCGGTATGCGATAGTACCCGGCATTCCTATTTGGTTGTAACTTCGGATAATTCCATGAGGCAGATTTATCTGTTTACCGTTACTGTTGTCATTGTGCGTTTTTTTAAATTCACATGTGTGTTTATCAAGGTAGCAGGGTGAGACAAGATATGTGTGCACTTGGGATTTCAACTGGTCTCGGTGTGGTGCCAGAACGAAATATCCAACTGTGTAATGCTTCCGGTCCTTGGGCTTGTTTTGTGTCAGTATCACATGAGACCAATTACCAGTCCGTTCTTCCTGTTTTTGACCTGATGCATTGTGATCCGACCGATTATCGACCGGTTCTCCTGTATGTGCATTTGGTGTGAATTGGTAGCTTAAAAACTCAAGTTCGTGCGCTTGCGCATCATACTATGGAAAAACGAAACGTTCGTTTTCTCACATATTTTTATGTGCACCGTTCCATGTTCTTTCTCGAACTCTGTCGAGTGCGTGGAAATTCTAAGTCACTGGAAATCATACTGTTCATCCGAGATACTATTTTCCCCATACTTAGCCAGTTTTGAGCTGGGCTTTGCTGTTATCATGATCTGGTGCTTGCCAATTCAAATACCTGACAACTTACTGAAAACGAAACTTGTTTAAGATCTGAAGTTATTCGTACGAATGCGTGGAAGTTTTGTGAAGTAGCAATCATGTTAGTACCGTACACCTTGGTACTACAAGAGAATTTCATCGTTCACTTGACACCCCGTAAAATGTTTGACCTTACTCCCGGTGCGTTTATAGTGCATACTGTGAAAACGTAGGTCTTTCGATTCACATATTGTTTATTCGTTTGTAGTTCTTCCACCGATTATGGTCCCGCGGAACGCAAATGCCAGCGGGAATGGGTCCATTCCTGGTCCACAAAGAGGTATGGGCGAGTCAGGAGATCGATACGCAGCCGCCTCTCGATTTGGTCATCACCATCATCATAGTTCGGGTTATTCCTCAATGCATCATTCCTACCAACAATCTGGTATGTCTCATCCTCACTCTTTGCGTGGCCAACAACCACAGCAACCTACGCAGCCGCACCATCATCATCACGGTAGCGGTGAAACGATGATGGTCACTGATGACCCTGGTTCTGGTCCTGGTGGAGCACAAGCGCCAAACAGTCTTGCCGCTTTGCTTGTTCCCCCTCCCCAGAAGCAACCACGTCAGCATTTGGCAACGGAAACGGTTACTGCGGTTGCTTTGCAACGAGGTGCTCCAAGCGATGATTTCGGTCCTACTGGGCGCATGATGATGAGTGAGAATACCGTGCCTGCACCGAGTGGTACCCATCCCCCGTGTGTTAGTTTGCGTGAGGTTAGTCCGTTGGTAATTATCCTTTGCGTAATTATGTAAACGGACCGTTCGTCGATGTCTTGTGACTTTTCTGAGCACAATGTAATTTTAAAAATCGATGTGCCGTTTTATAGCGAGTTTTTTTTTGAGACGCTTGTTGTCCTTGGATTGTTTTGTGGTACAGTCAGGCTCTCACTTTTAGACATTGACCGTCGGTGTTTTCCTTCAGCCTCGAGAGGTCACTGGCCCATAAAGGCGTGTGTCTCTACTTTAACAAAACCACGTACATGTACAAAATAAAAGCGCTTATTGGCCGTTACATGTTGAAAGTAAAATTCTATGTCGTGTGAAAGTGGCAGCATTAGCACAGCAATTCCGCATGGCGAATGCCTGAATCGAAATCGTGTACTTATGTCAGATGGCCACTCATTAGTCCACCGTGCACTATGGGAGCTAGCTCGGTGATATCCGGCATTGCGTTTTTGAGACGACTGAGTACGTGTGTGAGGGAACGAGGTTCTCTGGCTCGTTTGGAGCATTCCTACTGTCTTACACTCGGTTATGCAAAGTCTAGAGCTGCATCTTCGAATGAAAATGCTTACTATGGAATGGTGACAGAATAGTACAACTGCCCACAACGCCTTAAGTTATCCATATCGACATAACTTGTTACCTTCTGATATCTGCTCCACAAACCATCCTCCATTGACCCCCCATTGTACACTTACCCCTTCATTTAGTCCTTATCCAACTGGAGTTCTGACCATTCATACCAGCTTCAGTTTCTCCGGTAAGGGTTCAGGCCTAATTTTTGTTCCCTCTACCACGAACGACATCCGAAGACCCTTTTATCTGCAAACGGCGGGTGATGCTCTTTTCTGTTTTCGGTACCTGTTTAAGTTAGCCACACTGAACATGCACACATTGATGCGCGTAGAGCAACAGTCGGGATTGTGCCGTGCATTCGAGATCCTTGCCACCACTATATGTTGTGTCCGAGATAATCGTATTCAAAACTTCAGCACTACCATCCAGTTGACGCCTGGTTCCAGTCCTTCAAGGTTTTACTTGAGACTACCGCATCTGGTCATGCGGGCGTTGGTATAGACTGAGTGCTAGGATAGACGCTGCGCCGATAGACAGGATATCAGTCGACAGTCCGTTGAGTACAGTATGACTTAGAGGTTCGGGCAAAGTAAGCAGTCACCATTCCGGTAAACGAAGTTTGCTTGTTATGTCAGTTTATGCTCTCACTGACTGTAACGCAGTGTCGGGTTTGATTCTCACCACCGCCGATCACCCCCCTATTCGACAGTCTTTGATCGTCCGCGGCTTCGTTCCGGAAATAATGTTGACTGTCGTATCATTAATGAGAGAAATAAGAGATGTTTTTGCCAGGTTAAAGGTGGTGGAGTACACTTTGTTGGAGAGCGTCACGAGTTTGGATTTCTGAGTCGGCCCCATCGTGAGGGACTCGATTGTTGTCCCCATCTCCAAAAAAGAGTTTTGCATTACTATGGGAATATAAGTCTGATCCCAAAAGCATCAAAACCACTTTCCCTTGTCATAGCTCACAGGTTGTGCTGTGCACGTAAAAGGCAAACACGCGGGGAGCAGTCTGGGGTTCTCACCGGTTGTAAATGCAACGGTCAAATCTTCATCCTTCGATTGCTACCTGAGCACCGCCACAGCTTCCAGAGACCAACGATAATCGTGTTCCTAGATATATACGCGGCCTTCGATTCGTTGGATAGGACTGCACTACGCTAACTGAACTGAGGTACCTTATAGGCATATGTCGATTCTCAATGAGTTTTACCGTCATACCTCAAGTCTAGTTAGGGTCTACGGCCTGCTTTCGTCTCTTTTTGTCGGTTCCAGTGGGGTGCACCAAGGTTGTCCTATATCATCATTTCTTTTGAAGTTTGCCATAAAGGTTGCGCCGCGTAATGCTTTGTCTGGTAGGGCTGCACTCCTTTCGGAGAATAGAGTTTTTGGCTCAGAATACGCCGATAATATCGTTTTACTGAGTGATAACGCACAAGCAGTACAACTCGTTTTGAACCACTTGGCTATTGGTATGCGCTTTACCCTACCTAAGTAAAAAGTAATTGTACAAGAGTGGCAGGAGCCTGTGCCTGTAGTCATCCTTTGTGGCGAACAGTTAGAGTTAGTCAATGATTTTACGTACCTCGGGAGCAACGTTGCAGCTGAAGGCGGTGTTGCGGAGGAGACCACATCACGAATAGCGAAGGCCAGACTGGCTTTCGTAAATCTGTGTCACTTGCGGTACCGCATCGACATCCGTCTCATTGAATGTAGGGATCTATAGTGCCACCGCGCAATATTTTGCTCTGCGGTTGTGAATCCTGGCAGATCCGCGCTGAAGGCGCTAGGAGACTTTCCGTGTTCGATCACCGACGTCCCTAAATCATTACACACTTTTGGTGGGAACGCCGTATGAGCAGGATGAGGTTCGTCATTGTGTGCTGGGCATGGATACCCGCCTTCTGACAGAAGTTATCACTACACCGCCTCCGGCTTCCTGGAGACGTTTTGCGCATGCCTACCCATTGTTTACCATTCTGGGTGCTATTTACGTTTGCTGTACATGACTCAAAGAAGCGACGTGGAGGTCAGACCATGGCTTTAGTTATGAGTGTGAGGAAGTTAACACTCACTGGTCTCGATTTGTTGGATACCGTTATCTCTGGTTGGGATCCAAGGGGTGAGGATCGCCGTTGGTTAAGTGCGTTGAAAGATATGGCTGAGAACCGAAGTCAGCTGTGCGAATCCTGTTCTAAGCAAATTCAGGCCCTTTAATGTGTGACGAAAATTCCAAAATACTTTAGGTGAAACGGCCAGACAAGTTTTTCCAGTCACTCTCCTCGCTCCTTGTGTCTGTATCAGTGGTTTTGGCACCATGACTGAGTCTAGGCTCGGTGTATAATAGTAAAAGTAATGCTAGTGAAGGTCGTCCTGGGGTTAACAGGGCTTGCCAGGCAAGCGAGCTCGAGTGCACGACAGGTTGACGGAAAATGTTACTAGCTTGTTCTGACCAATCAATTTATCCGCTTGACCGGAAATTAAATGAGCCGTGATCGTCTTGTCTTATTGGTAATATTGCGCACTATTCAGACACTGACGCGACTTGCTCACCTAATTGTAAATCTGGTTACTACAGGAAGCGCTTCCAAAATTCTGTTATTAGAGCATTGAGAAGAAATTGTCATTATCGCTGTCTAACGTGATAAGAGCCAGCAGTCGGTGAATAGCCAAAGCGATGAAGAGCCTGCTTTGTGCTGGTTAGTTCGAACCCAGTTGTTCAGTTCATTGTGTTTATCTATGACTTTTCTCCATCCTAAACGCCAGAGTGTCATCGCGTATACCAACCTCAGCCATTTGTGACGTCGGCTTGACATCCGGTTGTCTGTCAAGGATCGAGTGCACAATGTGACGTTTAGGTCCGTTCTTCTGTGCGGCTCAGAAACATGGTCGTAAAGGGTAGAAGATAGGCGAAGACTGTCGTTGTTCGAGCATCGATGTCTCCGTAGCGCTGCCCAAATATGGTGGGAAAACCTTCTCAGTAATGCTGAGGATAGACATAAGGTGTTGGGAATCAGGGGTCATTTCGTGGATCAAGTACTAAATCCAAACAGATTAAGCTGGCTAGGACTTAATGCAGATACCCACTGATAGATTTCCTCGGCGTGCGCTGTTATCCGAGGCAGGTAATGGCTGGAAGGTAGATCGAGGTGGTCAGTTCATGCCATTTCAAAAAGGCATGAAGACCTTAACCCAGTGGTCTTGACCAAGTAGGACGCGTAAGACTTCCGGGTTGGGGTCCATGTGATTCGCCTACTAACTGGTTGAAAACATTAATTGATATGACCAGGTGTCGCGGTCAGTGGCGTAGTTGCATCCAGACTCCTTCTTTGTCTTCGTGATTTCCACTCACTACTTTGATTTTTGGATCTTTTTCATTCTATGCTTCTATCCTTTTTGTCCTTGACTCGATGGTGCTGGAAGGTAGCAACCGAAACCAGAGCAGAGAAGTACAAAGTTAGCGGTTGCATCAACTGAACTGAAACCTCAGAGTTAGTGGCCCTTTTCTCCTTAGCAATCCGTATGGTTATGGGTTCCGTTTGTTCCTGCTTTGCTCAAGTGTAAATGTGGAGTGATGGTTCGCATCGGTAATTCGCTCCTATAGTGAAGCTAATCCAGAAAAGGCAGTTCATCCGTTTCTGCAAGCTGTGTGTGTTCATTGTGGTTGTGAGTGCAGTAATAAATCCATATCGATTCTCAGGGAGTTATAATTCATTCATCGGTAGGGTCGTTTTTAGTGGGGTATTGATAATTGTTATGACCATCTTGTTAGAAGCGGTACTTGAACATTTGTTTGTCATTTATTTACGTAACTGAATCAGTTAGTCCTTCGCTGTTTTCTGTTCGATTTGACCACTATGATCCAGTTATTGGCTTAAATTAGTTGCATATTGCAGTTTGTAAATTGTTTCTTGCGTTCTTTGCCGTAGACAAACGAAAATCAGACCCTTGGTGGTAGACCGAATCTCGTGAATAGCCCGTCCTCCGCGGTTCCCCATGGTTGCAGTTATCAGTCCATGATGATAGGTTCCTCCCGTGTCAGCGAATCTCAGGAATACCTGACTCATCGCGGATTGACTAGCACAAATACGAATCATGTGCACAGCACAACGAACAATACCTCCGGAAGGTGAGTTGTCCTTATTGCGTGCGGTTGCTGGCGTTCTATCCTCAACACCGAAATACTAGTAGGTAGTCTTTCCATTCCTTCGCTTTAGATCGAATTTGTACTGTTCCAGTCGGTATGTCCCTAAAACCTCTTTTATGCACAGGAAATCTGCCGCCCAACTTGTTACCAATTCTGACCTATTGAAACCTTATGTGGTCTTCCACTTCAGGCCTCAGGGCTTCGGTTACCCGTTTTCCGTAATGGTGCAATGGTCCTCTGAAGTTATGGACTACTCCCCTTCCACTACATCTATACGCAACCGCAGCCACGAGCTTGCAACAAAAATGACTTATTGTCGTTTTCCCCCTCAGTGTGTCATTCAAGTTTGACAGAACAGTCATGCCGAGATTGGATGCAAACTACGTTGTGTATTCGAACTGTAGTGCTGACCCGTTTACTGTAACAAAGTCCATAGGATGTACGATGTTTGAAATACTTTTCGCCCCAAAACGTTTCACCCATTCCACTACTAAAGTTAGTTATATAAGATATATCACATTGAGATCTGTCTCGTTCTCAAGAGGTGTTTCCCAACGCTTTGATCGCCGTGTCATTTAGTGCTCATCTCTGGGTCCAAGAATTCCTAAAGATTGGACATGCTGCAGTAAACTGGTCGGTAGGCGGGTCAAACCAGGGAGGTGTCAAGTACTTTATTCTCACGAGGCAGATCTTGGACACAATTCGGGCCTCAGTGTTATGGACGAGCTAGATCAAATTAAGATTTAGCAGCCATGCCTGGGACTTTCTTATCAAGTCGCAGATTAGATAAACACTCATATAAGGGTCCAAAGCATCAATGTATCTCGTGGAACCCCGCTGTCTCTCACGTTACACTTTGTTGTGAATGAGGTCTGTCAGCCATCCTAGTCTGAACTGGGCAACCGACTTGTGAAGCAGTCTGCAGCACCCGGAATAATGATCCTGGCAAACTTTATCCCACTGTGAGGTGAAGTCATACCTGATAAATATGCACTGCTTGTTTTCCGCCGTAATCCTTTGTTTTACTCGTATCCGTCCATTTATTCTCATAACTTGATTTCCGAGAATCATCATCGATTGTGCGTTAGTGATGTTGTGTTTCGGTACATTCACCAATAACTGGTCTGATAGTGTTCATCGAATTTGATGCGGGCAGACTTTATGGTGATTTGTACTTTCGATTTAATGTCTCTGTTCCCTGCACCTCTGGTCGTTTCACAGCAGGTTTGATTTGTCCATTGAAGGGGTTGTCCCAGTCATACTTGAGCTGGTGAAGTTATCTTCGTGCCACTTGTATTATGCAGTCTGATGGAAAATGATGCTAAACGAGCATTTAATTCACCATTCCTCCCGTCTGCGTATTTTGTTTTTCATGCTCAACGCCGATCACAGTTTACGTCCAGTTGGTATAGACGATTTCTCAGGTGTTTCTGCCAACTCAAATAATCAAGATGATCAGATGAACGATTCACAATACAGTCACCCGCTTGGTGAATTGAGCGGCTCCGTGTATCTTCAACAACCTTCGTCAGTTTCCTCCTCAACGACACACAAAGCTTCGAGCAATTGTGGCGGTGGCGGTGTTGGTCCTTCGGGCAGCCCGCAAGACACGTTATCCTCACCCGAAGAGAATTGCATCAGTGAAGATGATAATATGGATCTTGGATTGGGTGAGTGGCTCGCGTGTAGTTGATGTTATGTATCTGCATTTGTTTAATGCCGTACTCAAGCTCACCAAGCTGAGATGTTTAGGACCTGTGTTGCGCGTGTCACGTGACAGGATTCCTCGGCGCATAATGTTTGCTGAGGCTGGTAGCGGTTGGAAAATGAGTAAGGGTGGCCCGTCCATGACGTGGAAAAAGGATACGGAAAATGTAACCAGTGAACTTGGCCATGTAGGACTGGTTAGACTTCCTGGATGGGGTCCACGAGACCCTCCCACTCAGGGGCTACATACATTGGAGGATCTGGCTTCGTGGCGCTCTTGTATCCGCAAACTTTCTTTATTCACTTGATATTGATATTTGTAATTCTCTTGTTGCTCTTTTCATGTTCCTGTTCTTTCTCATTATTTCCGATCAAAGCTGTGTCAAGGAGATGGCAACGAAAGCCACCACACTTAGTGCATGCCTAATGGTTGTCTGACCTGAACTCAATGCCTTACAGATTGGGTTATAATTATGATCCGGTGACTTGCGGATGAACAAAAGCCTACCAGCCACTAGCGGAAACTCCTTCTTGTTGTAATCTTGTAAGTGTTACTCAAATATAAGTCAGTAGATTTACCTGTCCTGGGCAACACCTATTTTTTGCCACGGGAAATATTTATTGAGATTTGGGACCTGTTTTGCTGTGATTTGTTTATCAACGATGACCAGGAAGTAATCAATAAAAAGTGTGTTGAGAAAACGTTGTTCACGGATTTCATCTTATTGTGATGTGCGACCCGTCTTACCTTGCGCGATGCAATGGCGCGTGTTTGTTTACTCCATATAATTATATCACGTCACTAGTTTTTCTCACACGTAAGACAATCCTGCAGATGCCCGCCCGGTGCTGTATTAATGATTCTTCCAGTTCCGGACACTGTGATGCCTATGGTTGAAAAACACATCAGATAAGTTCGATTAATACAAGTGTTTAGTACGCGTTCACGTTAGGTTCTGTTATGCGAAAACCTCTGGATCCTGATGTTTCTGTTTTATTGCGTGGTTTGAACTCTATCATTCCTTTGATCTGAAAAGTTACCCTCCATCCTAAATCGATTAAATATAATGCTCCCCGGGGATGTTCGTGGAGTGTTACTTACTGAATATTGGATCTCACTTTGAGGGTTTTAATTCTGTCAGTTCCGGTAGACATCTCTGTTAACTGTTACGTGTAATCTGTTCGGTCTGTACGTGGTCAGGGTTTCTAACCTTACTCATTATTTTGCTGATTCCTTGTAGGCATGACTTCTCACTGTTCCACTGTGCTCATACACGAGCACGTGATAATGAAATCCCTGGCTCCTAACCGCTTCAGTTGATCAAGTTCCTCATTATTCGCCGATCATTTGTTTTTTATGTGCCTGTTCTTTGTACATTGGTTACCAGCAGGGGTTTAATTTGTTTTTGTTCGCAGTTTTCATCATCTTTATCCAGTTAACGTAACCCGATCGCAGGATTGCCTGGTTCGGCTTACCTGACATTCGTTTACTTGTCGACGTCAACAATCGCGCGTGCACAGCCACTATCTCCGCTGTTTTGCTCCGGTCGCTGTGTCTTCCATTTAGGCGTGCGTCGGACTGACACACAAGACCCGGCGTGCCTGTGTTTGTTGCGTCACCTGACCGAGCTCTTTCCCCATCGTTGTCATTGTAGTTGTTTCTATGATGGCAACAGCTTGTTTTGGTCTTGGGTGTCACCCACCCCGTTCGCTGTGGCATAAAATAACTGTTGGCCCATCTTCCAATGTGTGTGGCTGTGAACATAAGGCAACCTCCTAATGTCCACTTTTGCGAACCAACCCAGTTAATGTGCGCACTCGCCTCGTGTGCGCAAATTCGCCTGCCGGTTTCCTTGGCTGCCTCCTTGCCTTGTCCTGTCCTTCGATCGGTCATTTGGAGTGTCCTGCCGGCTCGCCAGTTTTTGACTGGGTGACTGACTGGCGGTCTGTCCCACGTGTTTTCTCTACCCACTAGCACCGCCCAGTCTCTCCGCTCATGCTGTTCATCCGTCCGTTGCTTCCCTTCTCTGACATACCCTATAAGTCAATAAACCAGGCTATGCCTACGTACAGCTCAATTACTCTGCCAGGCTTCTCCAACCCCATACTTATTTGTCAGCACGGGTGTTTCATCCTTCGATAATAAATGTTCACATTCAGAATTGGAAGCACACCCCAGCATGGTCATGAACCTGTACTCCCAAAATATAGGTTGAAATTGGGACTCAGATAAAATTTTCGCATATTGCACGTTTTTGTCATCAGAAATAATCGACAGTTCTTGATATGAACGCTTGAATAGGTCTGTTGTCTAGCTATCTTCAACTCACAAATCTCGTATTCATCCCAATTTTGGATTGTCAGTCTCTCCGGGTTTCATTGGGTCAAATTGTGCGTGTTGACGTAGTTTGTATGGATATTTGGTCAAAAAGGGCTGTTGAAATCCAGGTAGCTATTTCACCAGTCTCACTCACCAATTGACCGGTTTATAAACACTTTCACAGACCGTAATGATCACAATTGGTGACCGTGCTTGAGGGCTGTAAGTTCATCACCTCTGAGGTTTGAGGTTCGGATCTTGCCACCACCGATCACGTTAGTTGTGGCGGATGTCAGTTCACTGTCACCCACCTCGGTACCACGCCGAACATACGGGGATTTAACGTGGACAACGACGCTGAGTTGCTGATTATCCGTGATAGTTCAGTGGGTCTTTGAGTTTATTCGGTATGCTTCTTATGCAATCACGTGGAGGTGAGAAATACGAAAGAAGAATTTTATTTCTCGTTCCATCTGTTCGGTGCAAGTCAGTGGCAGGGATCTTGTGAAAGGTAAAAACAGTGATGGACTGTCTGTTGATCTAATCCCAGCAAATTCCTCATCGCTACAGCCGTGATACATCAGTCCGTTAAGAAATTCTCCGATAAATTTGGGATTAGGTTAGTTTATCAACCCAGTTTTCCCGTTCTGTCGTACGATTATATCTTCGCGAAAAAGAGTATTTGATACAGTTTATCTTTCAGCTTGTTTGAAAAGATGCCAGTTGATTCTGTCGTTTTGCATTTCTCGTTCATTTATTTCCCGAAAGATCATAACGTCCATTTACTTCTGGTTTCATTTACGTTCTTTCAATGAAGATATGTTTAACGATGTACTCATCGATGGCACAGAAATGACTTCGGTCGCCTATCAAGAACCGGAGTATTGGTGTTCCATATACTATTACGAAATGAATACCCGCGTGGGTGACACGTTCCACTGCTCTAGTCCATGCCTTACGGTGGACGGTTTCACCGATCCCAATCGTCATAATCGTTTCTGTCTTGGTCTCCTCTCTAATGTAAACCGTGGACATCAGATTGAACTCACCCGACGGCATATTGGTAAGTAATCTTTTCACTTCGTTTCGTTATTTTCCACAGGTTATGACATCTCGAAGAATGGTAATAACTCAACCGTTTGTTATATTGCTCTGAACTATCTTATTTCTAGTATCTCATTTGTTTGTTTTATTGTTCGTGATCTCAGTTATCGCTCAGCTCCAGAAAAACAAGGCACATCTAAGAACTGCATCCTGTTACTCGATGTGAAGTACTTTGCGTTGTCGACTATGCGATTGTTCACCTGTTCTCATACCTTTTTAACGGATTTAAGGTGTTTGCTGCTTTCTTCTAATCGGAAGATTGGTAATATCAATCTTGTCAGGTTTTCCGTTGCATTCGGTTGTCTCGGTCTCATGGCTTTTTCTTTCAATCCCAAATATTAATTAATTTTCCTAATTCCCCGGCATTTTCATGAACCACCATGGTTACAGAGTTTTCTAATGTGTCATAGAGTGGGATTGAATATTGTCACCAGTCTACAACGCACAACGATGGTGCAAAGAAATGAGCGGAAAGTGAGCAGTATGACCTCCGCTTCTTGCGATCGATCGTCCCCATTCCATTCCTCGAATTTTTTGCTTTGTGCTGCGAATCAAACTAATATGGAGATTGATTCGACGTATGTACTAGCTCAAGTTTCTCTCATACTAAGGCACAGAACACATGGGTGGAAGCGGTTGAACGCCAAATAATAAGTATCTCTACTCTTGATTCATGTGAACTTGATGAACGACGGAATCTCCTTTGATCCGACAAGAAAATTTAATGTTTACAATTTGAGGTAATCAACTCAGTTTACTTGTTGTACCTCAGTTGCTCATGTCATCTAACATCTGTCATCCTTGATTAGATAAAGCTCATTTGTTTCATCCAGAAGATCTGATGCTAAGTGTAGTATATGTGGAGTTACGCAGTTATATTTTATTCTTGTTCTTAAACGGTGAAAAGTTTTGATTATTCCGTGCACGTGAGTTGGTGCTCTAATGGACCGTTTGTTTCTCATATTATGTACCGACTAACTGATGGACAGTCTGACCGAGTGATTCTTTTCCCACGTGCATCCACGGGATCATAAACAGCCTCGAATCTATGAGCTTGTGTTCTCTTCGATCTTATATTTGTCTTAGACTAAGGTTACTTCAGTGCGCTTCGTGATACTGTGTGGTGATCATTTTTCTGAAAATGCTTAAAGATCGATGATGTGGAATACCACCTTTTTCATTCGATCTGTTTATCAGAAGAAAGTTGCTTGCCACGCTTTCTCTGTACCAGCAGGTAATTAAATGATAAAGTCAGCCAAATCGGCCCAATTTCATTTATTTTGTGATTACATTCAAATACCCAACTGATAGATCTCACTTCTTACGCTGTATCACTCACCTTCACACAGTATTTCATTGTTGTTCCTCATTTGCCACTTATGCGAAGTAGTGTTAAGTGTTCTTTCGTCCGGAGGGTTCGTGAACGAATATAATGCCGTGAAAATTCCCATTCGTGAATTACTCCCTCTACTAAACATTTTGAACGCACCACGAACTCAAGTACATGATTTGTGAGTGACCTATAACCCGAGACCTCCGCGATCACTGTTACTGTCTGGTGACCCCAGTGCCACCGTGTCTCACGGTATGTAGTGTAGCAGTATAGGATTGCGCACACACAACGTTTGTGTGCCACAGGTGTCCGTACCACTGCTGCCGATAATAGTGCACTGCCGTTCCGAATTTGACATTGACCTCAGTGAAAATCAGTTTGTGTTTTTGCGTGCATATTCAAGCTTACGTGTTACTAATTCTGGAAACAAAGCCATGGTTGAAAGACCCACCCACATTGAAAGAGTACTGTGAGGAACGCGCGGACCGGAGGTGCCACGCGCAGTGACGGTACAATGCACACAATAACCTGAAGCCAAATCGTCTTCTCTGGTTCTAGTTTCATGTCTTCGGAGTTTCACACCAGAGGTCAAGAGTTTGTCCTGTCTGGACTTAGAAGCTCCTTTGTAACATCTCGCGTGCAACGGGGTTAAGGGTATACCGGATTGCACCACCGGAGTAGGGCTGTGAGTACGCACCTGGTGTCCATCGTTAGGACTGCATGTATGTCATACTGTCCGTTAACGACAGATAGTGTCCCTTCGTTCAGAAATAACTAATTTTTCTGAATACACAAGCGAGATAAGTTGCCATGACGCTTTTGTCTCTATGTAAGCTTCGATTTTGAACTTATCAGTAACTCCAGAAAAAACTGAAACACTTTTCAACTCATTGAATGACTGGGTCTCCATTTACGCGGCCTTATGTTGACTGACCTTTGCAAGGCTTTTTCGGTAGATGAAGCCGCGAAGTGTGGTCTTCCCAAGAGCCTGCATTCTGATTTTCTCTTTTTTAACTCTTAGATCAATGTTAGATAACAAGTAAGGGAGATTCAACGCAATTCACAAACCGAAATGTGCAGTTCACATACCCTGACTGTGGTAATAACCCATAACCTATCTGCTCAGCATCAACCTTTTGTTCAGTTACCACTGATCGCTAGTTATGTTCAACCTCCTCATTATCAATAAATCTGCGAGTTGCACAGATTCGTGCCTCCTCAGGATAACATGATGTTCAACAGTGAGTGCTGATATCGCCATTTCGAGAGGAAAACCGATTTGTTTATTAATGGAAACGAAATTGTTTCCATAACTCACAAAGAAAGAAAAAGTTTGGTGGAAATTGAATCGAAAACCAGAATCAACTTGATAGTCATGGTTTACAGAATGGATTCTGCCCGTCACATTTTCAAATTTATAACAGTCCAGTGGATGAATTCCATGAGCTTTAGAACTCGTAACAGTCTAAGTTACATCAACAGCCTTATGTCCAAGATTCTGGTTCACTAATCACACGGAGGCTAAACAGAACGCCTCGTGCTGTTCGATTGAATTACCAAGTAGCACCCAAGTGCTTGATGTAATCAGCCTTAGTATCGTAGTTTGACTGATATCGCTTCCTGATTAGTCTCTCCCGATTTCATGGTGATGATCCTACCTCAAATTATTCTTTATTTGATTAATAAATGGTTCATCAATCAGTAAAAAAGTTTACTTCACCATTATTATTCTTGTTAGGAAACATCAGCAATGCACATCCACGGGGACTCGAACCCGGAGTGAACGATTGAGTCCAACTCCTGTCCAGGCTGGCTCTCAATGATTTATTGTACTTGTGCGCCACATGATATAGCGCCCTTCTGATACTGGCTTTGATTGTTAGCAAAGCGTTTCCCGCGCAGCGAGCGACTCCTGTGATTGACGGCTTCTCTGTAGGGGCCTAGATACAACGAAGGCATTCTTTTAAACAACCTAAAGAGTTTTGTTACCATATGAGTAGTGGGAGATTGGGCTCTTATATAATATGGTTCATCATGCAGTATGCGTCAGGGGTCAGTATTCACACCCATTGTGACGTAGGTTTATCCGGAGCGGATTATCGCACGCTTGGCGTGTTATCTTTCGGACGGTCTAGGGCCTGCCACTGGGTGGTGATTGGGTCGGGTAGACCCTAGGACCCTCTGCAGGGGGCCGGAAGTTTGGTCCCTGTCCACCATTTGGTTAGTCGCAGTTAGATGCGAAACGACTGCGCTGGTAATTGACTTAATTGCTCCAGTACTCAACTACACTGGGTGATGCTCACAGGTGCGTTCAGACAGGTGTCTGGTTATGCGGCCGATGCATGCTGTGTTATTCCACAGGAACCAATGAAGGAATACATACAAAATGAAGCTGCAGAATTGGAAACATATATGATAACCTATTGCAATAGAAGATTTACATTTTTATTGAAGTGATTCATCATGTCTTATGAGCACTCAGCTCATCACTGAAACCGATCAATTAGTCCGGCTTCCCAGGTTGTTCGAAAAGCCTTTGTTTCACTGGGACGTGGATGACGGCTTGTGACCGTTTAAAACCAGCTATGGCAGAGCGCCGTATTTTGTAATATGGACACTAAACAAATCGTTGGGAGGCGGCCAGGATAGCTCTGTGTTGACTTGTGTGTGTGTGTGTGTGTGTGTGTGTGTGTGTGTGTGTGTGTGTGTGTGTGTGACTTGCAGTCATGCATTCCAGGCTCCAGTCCCAAACGGGAATTGGCGGTGGTGGTGCTTTACTAATGATTTCTAACAAGGCCGAATTAACTATGTAGTACTTCCCTGGTTTTCAGTGCTGCATATTGAACCACATTTCATAGGTTGATCTTTTGCAGATTTAGTGTCGGGCTAGCACCGTGTAACCCGAATTAAGGTGAGTTGAAAACAGTGGGAGACGCTCGTGCACTTCTAGCTTGGCTAAGTAGTTTTCACTTCTTCGGCTCGGTCGCGTGACTGAGTAATATCATACTTTGATTGACTAAATAACCCCTGCTGTATAATCGGATGAGACCCACCGACGTTATTTCTTTTCTGTTTAGGTTTCCTACTTTATCGTGACTCTTATCAAAAAGTGGTCCTGGACCGTACTTTGCATGTGTCCGCCCGGAGCGAATAGTTGCTGTGGCTTTTATTGCTTAGTGAAGCCTTCCGATCATTAACTGCAACATTGAATCTGGTGTGCGCAGTAGCAGTTTCAATTAAAGAGTTACCACCCCAGGCTGGATGACCCGCATCCCGTTTCTCTATTTGGCTGTGCCACTTTCGTAGCTAAGATCACTGTGGTAGCACCTGTTGTGTTGGTCTGTTCACACTGTTACTGGTTGATTGTCCGGTGTGATCTCGAATGCCCGGCATACGGTTGTGCGTGTGCGTGTTTTAGGGAGGCCGTACGGTCATTTCGTCTGTGTTGCTGCGCCGTCACACTTGGCCCAAGATTTCTTTGTGCCTCAGTATCTCTACAACAACGCCCACCCCCCGACAACACAACAGTTTGGCCATGCCGACATGTGAATTTATTTTCACTCGTGACCTTAACTGTGTGTTTGTGGCCTCTCACCTCGACATCTAATGTTCAGTCACTCGGTTATTGTGCTTCTTGTTAACCTTGTTTGTCTGGGTTATGGGATAAGCGTGAAAGCTTGAACACAGTCCCACCCAACTGACCTGCCCGAATCAATCGTGTGGAATGTAGAGCTGTGTGATGGAAAGCTAAAAGTGCGTATTAGATTGAATGGCTATCCGGTAACTGTCTGTTCGTGCTGACCAGTTTTGAATGACAGGACTCGAATTGGCACACTTCAGTTCTAATTCAGATGATAATTTAAATACGAAGCCACTCTACAACAGCAGCATCGTTTCATTTGATATCAGTAGACCATAGTTTCTTCTCATTTCTGATAACGTTCTAAGCTTTATATGGATTTATGTAATGCTTTATCAGTCAGTGGGTTTCAGAAAATTTCTTATTGGTTCTAATTAGTAATCCACTTATGTAGTGATGTTGCTGCATTTCATAGCTTGTAAAGATTGTCAGTCCTTCCCACTTTTTCCGGGTTTTCAAACGTGTCTCAGCTTGCTGTGAATTCGCAAACTTCATTCTCGTTTACAACAAATGCGAAGTCCTTGTCGAAACAGGTAAGAAATGACTGGGATATTTATTACGCATTTCTGCCGGTGAACTTCCTCGGCGTATATCGTTTTTCGAGCAGTTGAAGAGTAGAGAGTGGGTGGACTTCGTCGGTGGGGTCCAAAAGACCCTCCAACTCTATGGCTAGATGCAATGGAGGATATAGCTGCTTTTCGCGATCAGTGGCGCTGATGTATCCACGACCTTCCTTCATCCACTTGATACCGATATTCAAAGTTCTCCTCTTACTGCTTTCATACTCTTCTTTTTCATTATTTCCTTTTGAGTTTGCCGCTACGAGAACGCAACGAAATCCACCGCACAGAGTGCGTGGTTAATGGTTGTTTGCACAACCGAGAGGGTGGGCCGAGGTGATCATATCATGGAATAGAAGAAAGATACGAAAACCTTAACCGGTGCACCTTTCCAAGTAAGACGCGTTAGGCTTCCGGGTTGGCTTTCATGCGATCCGCCCACTGAATGGCTGGATACCTTAGGTGAAATGGCTAGTTGTTGCGGTCAGCTGTGCATTCAAGTCCTCTCTTCATCTTCGCTATTTTCGTCTAATGTCTTGTTTTTGTTCGTTTGCTTTTTTACACTTCCGTTTGTTTTACTGTCTACTGGACGATGCAGCCTGGTAACAGCCGAAATCAGGGCACATCAGTGCGAGGGTAACGGTTGAAATGACTGAACAGAGCGTTTTCCGCAGTCTATTGCACTTCGAATAGAATGTGTGTTTAACCGTCAAAGTGGTAATTAGGGCCCATGTGGCTTTCTGTAGTCTTACTGACCGGCGAAAAAGGAAGGGTTTACAATTTACGCAATGCCGTTTGGACTTCCGGTATTCGTCAAAGCGTCACTTGCTGTTCATTTTCTACCATTACCAAAAGCAGATTATTTCATAATATCTGGTGGCGGAAAAGAACCATCAATTCACTCTTACGTATTTTTTGAATTTTATCCATTTCATACGCTCCGCTCACTGCTGGCTTTTCTAGCTAGTATTTCCCCTTTTTTGTGCTCACCAGGAACAATCTGCAGTCGGAATTGCTGTCCCAAAGTTTTTAATTGTTCTTGTGTTACGTTTGTAACTTTGTTCTCAGTAATTTTGCACGTTCATGACGGTTGAGGAACAGTGTGTGTTGAATAGGAACATCGTCGTCGTAACTAGCCTACACGGAGATCGATTTGTTCCGCCTAGTATCGAAATTTTAAACCTTTGATTGAATTATCTCATCTGTCCCGTTTTTTCAGATACATGCAAGCGCCCACGGACTTGATCCACATTTCCGGTACTCGCCAGCGATCACAGCTGTTTTTGTATTTCTCGTCCAAATGCCACTGAGGTTTGGAAAAGCCTAACCGCATTAGCTATGCTCTATCTGTTGGACAGTCAAGTCACAGCCCTTATTTGCACTCCGCCCTACGGAGTTATCGCCTGTCCGTCTGTCTTCCGAAATACGTAGTGCCGTACACATGTATACGTGTGTTAGAAGCAGCTCAGCTGTTTTCGGATCACGATCCACACACACACACGTACACACTGATTCCCGCTCAGCGCTCATCTCACTTGCCCTCATAGGGAGTATCGCGGACAGGCGAGTGCGTGCATATATATATATATATATATATATATATATATATATATATATATATATATATATATATGTGACAGACACGGTTCGAGCGGACAACAGTTTGCACAGAAATCACGCAAATCGGTTGTTGTCCTCGTGGCTTTAAGTTTGTTGTGGGACATTTTCACCGTGATTGTCGCAGATTATGCTATCTGTCATGTGTACCTTTTTCTCATGAATGAAGTTAATAACGTCTCAACTGTTTGCAATTTTCCCTCGGTTCGTTAGGTCGTGGTGTCAAGTTGTACTACATTGGTGGTGAGGTGTTCGCCGAATGCCTCAGTGATAGCGCCATTTTTGTGCAGTCTCCCAACTGCAATCACATGTACAATTGGCATTTGGCCACTGTGTGCAAAATCCCCCCCGGCTGTAATTTGAAGATATTTAACAATCAGGAATTCGCCAACCTTCTGACAGAGAATGTGACACGTGGATTTGAGGCAGTTTACTCACTGACTAACATGTGCACCATTCGAATGAGCTTTGTCAAAGGATGGGGCGCGGACTATCGGTGAGTTGTATTCTGTACACATTCACTTGGCACATTGTCGACCCTTGGGTTTAAATCCGCTACTGGCGCCATATAGCAGTTTATCGGGCTGTGTTTATTTACTTTGCCATGAATGCTGAAATAGTTAATGAAAATGTGCCGTTTTCTCCAACTGAAAGCACTGGTCCATCAGGGGGTTTAGCGGAACAAGGACTCAACGTTCCTTACAAATAATGAAGTGTCTGTTACATTCCATTTCCCAATCCCTTCCTATAAAATCGTTGTTTTACCGATTACTTGACCAGTTATTATAGTTGCAATGTGCAGTGTGACATTATTCAGGGTAATTGACGCTAAATACTACTTGTTTATGCACAGTTGAGTTTTATTGTATGACGCAATAGAAATATCTGCCGAAATGCTGTTTTTCAAGGCGTGTTTATGTATATAATCTTTGTGATTCTACTCGAGTAGTTCAAAGGTACTGTGTGCGTATTCAGCTTGCACGAGTGAATAATATGATTTGATTGCGAAATATGCAAACCTCCCTTGTGGCTGCCTTGTTGTGTTGGCAGATGTCACGTTTTTGAGTAGTTCTTTCGTAAACTTGGTGGTGGTCGAGTGGTATAGAGCGTTTGATTACCACGTTGGAGGTTGGAGGTTTCGAATCGTCGGCGTCATCGGTTACTTTGATGGTAGACAGCAATCCACAGTAATCGTCCGGCTCGTTGTCACACCTGACATTTGGTTCGCTGCCACTCCAGATCTCGGGGTCTGGTTACGGGTTATCCCTAGTAGTGCAGTGGGCCTTTGTGGCTATGGGAAATGTACCCCTTCCACTGCCCTCAAGCGCAAGTATATATTAAAAAGGCTTCAATCCTGCACATGTTGGAGATATCAAATCTGAATCAGTTAATTTTTCGTTTTAATTGAGATCCGAAAACACGAACATCAAACTCTGTATTTTCTTTTTATTGGTTACAGGCGACAAACAGTGACGAGCACCCCGTGTTGGATCGAGATACATTTGAACGGACCGCTTCAGTGGTTGGATCGAGTTCTGAGCCAAATGGGTTCACCAGACCATCCGTGTACGTCAGTGAGCTGACTCAACGATTTCAGCTATTCCTCCAGTTCTCTCCCGTACCTTCTATTTTCCGCATTATGAATTTCCCTAACTGAACATAACCAGTCTCAGCGATGCGCGAATGTGCGAACCGTTTAATGCCTCCCACTTACAGTTTGTCTTCATTCAATGTTTTATTGCGTGATTCATACACAGAAGAATGCACACACGCACACATTGGAACTTTGATTTCACCCCAGTCGCTGCGTTCGAAACAACCACGTATCATCACCGTCATTTTGCATCTGGCTACGGTCCTTTTGTTTCTTTGAGAAATGTATGAAAATGCGCCTTTGTTTCATCCAACTTGGTGTTCTGGTTCTCATCCGGTTTCTTTGGTTTTTGAAATGCATCCTTCTCTGACCCCCTACATCTGGCAGTGAAAACCAGAACTGCCAAAGTCTTTCGCCTGATCAGTGTTCATCGTTACGTATATCGAATGCAAATATCTACAAGCTCTTACCGAATCTCCCCACCCTCACCCTCAACCAACTTTTTTCTCGGACAAGGATGAATCCGAGCATACATCCTCCCGCTCGAATAGTCTTTATGTTTTCCCCTTCAAACTTATCAGGTGGACACGCGTACATGTTACCAGTCTAAACAAATTATCCCATCCTCTTCCTCATTTCTTTCTCATCACGTTGATATAGTTGTTCTCATGTGTTTTTATTTACCTTCTGTTTTCTTTTTTCCTGACACTCGTGGTGCAACGAAAACAATAATGCAGTTATCCTGTCTGTCGCCGTTTGTTTGTCCTTGACTTGGACAACGACACATCATCGCACGCGCAACTGTTTGGTGGCCAGTAACGTACGAAATCAAATTCACTCTGGGACACTTGTATCTCTGGTTTCTTTTCTTGTTTGTGCTTCGGCCTAAATGTGTGTTTGTCTATCCGGCAAGCACACGCGCAGTGTTCAGATACATGCCGATTTTGTGATCGATACCATTCTGATTATAAATTTTACCAACTTGCAATGGACCATCGGTCCCTTTTACCTTCTTTATTTTTACGCCGAATAGACCTCAGTTGTTGTTATTGTCGGCAGCGACTGAGCGATCCCCAAGAGCACATTCGTTTTTTTGCATCTGATGGAAATAGGAGTGAACTCAGACCCGATCAAATCTCCCTGATCTCAGGTTCTCTTCCGACACCCCTCAGTATACTTTGAACAACGGTCTACAGTCTTGTCTCTTCGATTTGTGCTGCCATTCCGATCTTTGAAATGGTGTGAAGACTGCACTCCGGCGGTGTTTATCTCATCACACGTGTCAGTCCGCTTCTGTCAACTTGGAACGAGTGTTGTATAGAGGAAGTCACTGTTCTCAATGTCCTACATATTCTTTTCAGAATGTGCACTAGCTTTGTTCTGCACTACTGTTCTTTGTGTGACCGTTGTCATCAGTGTTGTTGTTATCGTCGTGTTGTTTTGTTTCTCTCTCTCGTCCCCTTACTTTCCACAAGAAGCAATGGCTGTTCATTTTGGTTACTGTTGTATACAGTGAATCAGTCTCACCCCACCCCCCTCCTTCCACGTTTACTTACACCTCATGATCAATCTCATCTGCGTTTCTCGCAGATCGAATGTTCTCTCCTTTTTCTTCAGTGCTGTTTACTTGGCCATATTCGAACTTATCCCTGGTCCTCTTCGTTACAGCGGATATTTTTTCTTTTCTATTGACGTTTACGTGTTGTGCTTATTGATCATGCAAGTGAACAGACGATCTTGTACATTGGGCGGTGTGACTGATGTGTGGCACCTTCATCTTTCTGTCTGTGCCCCTGACTAGAGAAACCTAGTGTTACGTTTTGTTATTTTCCTCCTCCTCTATCTACACTGTTAAATGGCCTTTCTCTCTTGCGCACTCAACTATTCAACCCGGTCCTTTGCGCGGTCTCTCTCTTTTGTCACTACTTGATTTGTGGCGTACCCAGTCCATTTGTCTTTCTCTACCTCAGACGGGCATGAGGGGTTGGTTGTTTGGTCCAGGATAACTGATCATTTATCACCTACAGCCGTCCCTATTACCTCTTCTCCCATCAGCTGATATGGAACCACTGGTGTTCGGTTTCTATAGTATACCAAAACAGTGTTTTAATCCGGGCATTTTATGCGAACGTAATTTGCATTGAAGTCGCTCTCTTCGCAATCGCCCAGTGGTTTCGACCTTGACACTAACCTCCCTTCCTGTTTGTGTGAATTCAATTATTAGTAAATGATTAGACCTCTCGTTAATGATTCCATCTTTTATCGCATACATGTTCTCGTACTTGTGTGTGAATGTGTATGCTTACACGCGCATGTCCATCCCACAGACCTAGTTCCACTGCATTGCCACCTTGATGCTACAGTTCAGGGCGTCGTCATTTATGTGAAAGCAGACACATCTCCCCCTAGCGTAACTTCAATCCAGGTGATCGTTAACCAAACCCGAAACTCAGGCAGCCATTCTGACTTATCCTCTTATCCATTCGTCTGTCTGTTCAACCAGTCCTTGTCAATGTGTACGCAAACGATCCGTGTTCCAGCTGTGTAGATTTCCTTCTTTTTCCCCTGTCGTTTAATTACCGTCTATCTTCAGGAAGACGTGGATTGAAGTGTGTCAACATCTTTTCTGTTGCACATCAGAATGAGGCAGTTGATGTGCGCCCCTCGCCGACCAATTGCATCTCATCATCAGTTGGTTTATCTTCCCTTTTACCGTCTGTTCTGGCGAATATTCATTGGTTTTCGCTTATTCTGCTCTCTGTTCCATGCTACAGACCTCCTTTAACACTCCTTTCCGTCACCTCAGACATCTGATTTGGTTTTCTCACGTCTAGCCCGTGTAGGTTGTACGTCATTGGTCTCATTATTAAAATTACTATCATTATTACCATGCCGCTAATTCCTATAAATACACACTGACCGTTCACTTTCAATCATCCTCTGCTCCACTTCTGTCTCCCCACCGGGCATGAGTAGAGTTCTCTGATCATTGCCAACCACAAATATTCTCAGAAGACTGATCCTAACTACGTCACCGTAATCGGCAATCTTAAGTTAGCGGGCGAAATTTCCAAAATGATGTAAATACCAGTCGAAATTAGGTCAGCGAAGTCCGATGAACTGTTTCGGGTTGGACATTTTGCGTTCTGCTTTCGTGGATAGGATTTAAATGTCCAGGTTGTTCCTCACAGGCTCCGGGATTAAGATCACCGTTATTTTGCTGACTGCTGTGGTCAATGAAAATCATTTATAATCGGGCGCAATCATCATCGTACAGTTTTAAACAGCGGGATAAGCCCCACTGTTCACTGCCTTTCTCACCATGTTGCAGGTTGAATTAGAAATTATGAATATACAAGATGGACAGGGAGTGGGCCTACACAGGTGGGAAAAGGAAAGAATGCCCTAATAGCCAACACACGGAAAACAGTGTAACTGCACAAACGCACATTGGTCAATTATTCCTCGTTACCAAGTCATCTGTTGACCTCCACTTGGTTTTTCTCACTCCCTAGGAGGAACGGAGATTAGGACACGGTATGGTAGACGTGTGTTTACCATACGTAACACGTGCTCCAACCAATGGAGTCTACTAAGCTGTATACGCCGTAACAGGACGTTCTCTGACTTGGTACCCAATACTCGATTTCTGATTTCAGCATTGCTTACTCTGCTGTTCCACCTAATCTTAGCGATACTATGCAGACATCGGTGGTGGAAAACCTCAAGAGGACGAATGTCTTCCCCAAGCAGACCACAAGTCTCGCAGCCGTACAACAAAACTGAACGCACCGCAGCACTGTACACACTACCTTTCAACTTCAGCGAAATATCAGGTCGGCGGCACAAGTGCTTCAGTCCAGCGTACGCCCCTCGACCCTTGGATATGCGCGTGCTCATCTCTATTACAGTGCTCCCATCCGTTGTCACGCTGCTGCCGAGATAACTGAAACGGTCCACAATTGCTAGCACTTCCCCATCGAGCATCAAGCCCGAAATCGTTGACGTCTAGTCTTGCAGCATCACTTTACACTTTGAAGGTGCAAAGTGCATGCCGAATGGAGCTAACGCTCTTGCCAGTCTATCTAGTGCACGTTGAGCACGTTCTGTGGATTCGAACAAATAGACAAGGTCGTCCGCGTAATCTAGGCCACAACTTTTCACGATTTCCTAGTTTGACGGCAACATCCTTAAGATTTTGCAACGCGCTGTCCATTATTTTGTCCATGACAAAGTTGAACAGGTATGGAGATATGGGACATACTTGTCGAACATCGCTGGTCCTTTTGAACCGACCGGATGGTTCACCGTAAACCCTTATACGGCCAGAAGTATGAGAATACAATGATCTCAGTAGGTTCGCGAACTTCTGGGGCATACATTTTTGACGAAGAGTACTAGAAGACGCTGTTCGATCAACTGAGTCGAAGGCGTTTTTCAAGTCTAAGAAAAACATTATTTTCGGTCGGCGGTGCGTGTGACGCGTTTCAAGTAGTCGGCGAAGAGTAAAAATCTGGTAGATGCATCCTCGACCTGGGCGAAATCCAGCCTGTTGTTCGCGGGTGTTTCTCTCGCGAACGCGTGTAAGACGGCGCAGCAAGGTCGAGGCTAGTACTTCGGTGATTATCGGAATTAAGCTAATCGCGCGATGGTTACTACAGTCATTGCGTATTCCCTTCTTGAAGATGGGAACAATCAACGACTCGTTCCATATTAACGGAATTCGCTCCTCGTTCCAAATGTCACGAAGCAATGTCGAAAGTAATTTCATAAAAGCATTTCCACCCAGATTGAAAAGAACTAGGGGAAGTTTGTCGGGACCTGCCGCTTTCCCTCTCTTTAGTAATCGAATACACGACTCCACTTCCACCCAAGGACTCGCAGTTGTGAACACAGGCTTAAGTACACTAGCGCGCGGCCAGCTAAACTGCTTCTCGAAGTATTTGACCCAACGGTCCAGCCTTTGCTATTTGCTATGGATGGGTTTTCCATTTCTATCGCAAATCGTTTCACTGACCGGGGTTCGCCGTCCATCGGTGCCACGAATAAGTTTGAACAGTCTCTGACTGTTACCTGAAGCAGCTGCTATTTCCACTTCTTCGACTACCTTGACCCACCAATTTTCACGATCCTTCTTGAGGCTTTTCGTAACTTGCTTCTGTAGGTTTCTTCGTATGTTATCCATCTTACAGTTCGGGAGCTCACGCTTTTGCTCCATTATACTCAGCGACTCTTAAGGGATCCAGTGTCTTTGATGGACATTGGACCTAGGACCACCGGCCAAAACCTGCTGCCCCGTGCATCGCCTGTTGGATATGGGCCCAATGCTCATCTATATTACTGGTTTGCAGTTTGCGACAATTACTACGGAGCTGAAAAGATAATCGCATTAAAACTGATGCATGGTCCGACTCTACGTACGTAGACCAGTAAGATCTACAGTTCTGAACAGAACTGCGCCACCCGTAGCTTACGGCGATAAGATCAATATGGCTTAAACTACCTGTAGAGCTCGAGCGCCATGTTGCTGTGCGATGCGAGCTGTGTCGGAAATTTGTGCCAGACAATAACAATCGATTGTCTACACACAACTAGAGAAGTCTATCCCCGTTATGTGTACGCTCAGCAGGTAAAGCACAACGCCCACCTAAACAAGCTTCTGACGTACTAAGTTTGCCAACTTGTGCATTGAAGTCACCAGCTAGCACCACAATGTCAGAACCCTTTACTGCTGCGAACGAGGGTGGCGAGTTCATCGTAGAACTCATCTTTCTGCAAGTCTGAGCTGCAGTCCGTTGGGGCGTTCGCCGAGATCACAAACAAGTTGCGCTTAACACAACTATCCTTTCGAACGCCAACTAACCCCTGGAGTCTCACAGCACATAAACGACTGTCAGTCAAGACTATTTCTACACCACGTTGACCCACAGCTCTAGCTGCTTCGTCTCCTGAGGTGCGCAGCAAATATCTCGATGAGATACCAGGAGCAGTTAATTGAATCACACTGCTCGAATCGTGGATACGCGTCTCAAATACTCAGCAGACAGTAATCTTCAGAGAGTTCATTGTGAGGGCTAGGCATGCCTGCTGACCGGCCTGCTTGAGAATACTCACGTTAAAGGAGCCAAGATTCAGAGGCTGACGAGGCTTGAGAAAACGTGAGTTACCAGACGGAGGACTGTCCACGCTGTTTGACAAGGAACCGTTGCGAGTATCGGCAATGTAGTCAGTGGGGGCAAGTAGACGTGGTTGGGGACAGAAGACAAAGGTTGAATAAAAGAAGGAACTCTGGCCAGTAGCCCACTCATCACTACCCATCCCGCTCGATGCAATGGGCAGCGCAGTCCTAATTATCCTGCGCGACGACCGATGCAGTATGGAATTCTTTGTAATTGTGCAATTCATGGGAGATGTTGGACGGGTACTGCTGATGTGTCCAGCCAGTAAGCAGGAGAACGATTAGGGTTCTCATCCAAAACCCTTATTGCTAACGAAAACCTATCCACAAGGCAGGGGGATGGCTGAGTGGAAACCCATTTGCTTGGATCAGATATTCTTCCACCAATTTTGCCGACTGAGTTGCCAGCTCAAATCGACCCCCAACCTAGAAGACCAGGAGACTGGACTTCATTTGACCTGTACCCATTGACCTGTCAGGTATGATTGCATCTCCCGCTTAAAGAAGCCATCTTGTGTAGCTCTTTGTGTCATAGAGACACGCAAGCCATCATACCACGTCCAGGTGCAGTCTCATCGTGATGGTGGGACCCAAAAGATACTCATTCAGTGCAGCTGTTGGTATTACCACTCGGTCGACGTTTGTTGTTTATGGGTTACTTTGGATTGTTCACGATTCGTTTTGCACAACAAATTGTTTTCGCCACCCCCTTATGATCGCGCTCTATTGGTCACGCTATTGGCTGAAATTATTTGGGCCAGTCCATTCAAATGCTGGTCTGAGCTCATGTCGTCTGCATTTTACGCATTAAAATCCGGGTAAAGTTTGCGACTAACGGTGCCCTCTCATGCATGTCCGATCACCGAATCGCTCAGTTCAGATTGACAATGGTGTTGATTTTCGGCAGGGTTTTCTCGAAATATGGGTCTACAGGTTTTGCTGTGGTTTAGTAGCTTCTGACGATGGTTTAGTGGCCTCTGGTGTTCGTTTAATGGCCACTGTCTGTTATTTAGCGATCACAACCTAGGGTTCAGTAACCAAGCCCTTCCGACGCACCCATACCGCATGAGGTCAAACCACGTGAGTTGTCGGTTCCAGTAAAGGGATTTGATAGGCTCGTGTGAGTCCTGTGGAGAGCTGTGTGCTGGATGCAGATTTTCTCACCATCACTTTCTGGGTCACCAGTCAAAGGGTTACTTCAACATTCGATGGATTCCCGGTGGAGGAAATTGAGATGACCGACCTAGGCTAACAAGTAAATACAAATTCGCATCGTAAGCGGAAAACAATTAGTGATCAAGACCGCAGAAGAATCGCTCAGTTTTCAAGGGATGGTGATGACCTGAAACATTTCCTACCATCTTGGAATAAACGTTATCTACAGAGCCATCGCCAGACGAGATATTGAATCTAGCCTTAAAAGAGAATCCAAAAAACGTAAATTTTCTGATGAGTTTGAAATGGAACTGTGCTCATTGGCAGAGGAGAATCCTACAACCGCTTTGAGTGGGATGAAGAAAAAGATGGAACTGATACACCGGGATCTGTTGATCAGTGTATCTTACATTGATCGTCTTCTCGATGGTTCTGGTTACACCACGGAGAAACCATGCTTTCATCCGTTCGAAGGAAACAGGATTGGTGTCAATGAGAGATGAGTTTGGTACGCGATTTTGTTGCGGAAGCATGGTACCAACGTATTACGTTTTTAAATGGATGAGACCCAACTACAACACATGGTTTTTGGCGGACCATCAATGAAGGGTAAACCGTGTACCAGAACCTCACCATCAACCAAAGGTGCCAATCTCAATGTTTTTGTTTGCTATTCTGCAGTGGGTATGCTACATTATGAATACCATTCCAGAATGGACAGTGACATTTTCATTGGCCTTCCGGAAAGTGTTCTTCGAAAGTATCGAGTGAACAACTAGGCACTGACAGTGTATTTCTTTTCGACAGTGGTCTAGTTCCCCGACGAGCGGGTGAAACACTGCTGGTAGCTGAACATGCTGTTCGGCGTCTTCCTCCCCATAATCCATTCTTTATCCGATCGAGGAGATATTCGTTTGTGTTTAAAGAAACTGTCAAATCACTTATACAAGAAACGAGACTTTGATTCGCAGCCGTCCTGGAGACCAAACCACTTTAGAATATAGCTTCGGGATTAATGTGTCAGAACCGAAATCGGTTCGGAGTGTATCGAAAAATCGATGCGCCAACACACGAACACACTGTGACTAACACCCAATTGCTCTAAGCTATTATTCCAGTTTCATTCGGTTGTAAAACCAGTCTTGAAAAAGGTTACCCGTGGTGACCGAAACGTCGACAACCTACCAACGATCTCGACTACGCTGTGTTATTGAGCAATAGCTTCGGGATGTTCATGGAGTTATGCAAACAAGCAGTGGGTCGGATTTCGCCCGTTCCATAAGCTACATTTGACAGATATAGTTTCACGTTTATCAAACGTCCAAAAAATTATTCCGATTTATAAACCTGATTTTTCGATGTGGTAATATTTTTATTTAATAACTTACAGAGTTTCATTTGTAGTCTGTGTATTGAATTTAGTGACCCGCACAAGACTATCAAGTTCCTTAACTGGAAGCGACAACTCACATGATTTTACCTCATGCGCTATGGGTGTGTCGGAAAGGTTTGGTTACCGTAATATAGGCTGTGATCGTTAAATAACAGACGGTGGTTACTAAACAATCGCCAGCAGCTACTAAACGACGGGAAACCTGTAGTTTTCTTGTAATGAGCACAATTTCATTGCGCATGGGCTTCGGCAATCTGATATCATGATCCACGGCAGCCGAAGCAACAAACTACGCCGATTCCGGGATCACCTTGTGGAATTGACGCTCTTCTTCAAATGATCATCTCTTTGTCGCGTGATGGGACGATTCTGATAATTTGGTTGGTGAACTATTTAGGCATTCGTTGGTTCGTGTGATTGGTATTGTTCTGACTACAGCTCGTTCGGGTGACTGGCATTCGGTGACGGCTAGCGTGACTCTTTTATATGATGATAATCATAATAATAAAAGCGGTCCAACCTTTGTATCTGATGCTGTGTCCGCACACCAATCGTCATTGTACAATGAAGCGTATTTCATTGAAAAATGAGTTGCTCACCTTTGGCACAGGGGAAACAACTATTCAGCTGAAAAGAATGCAGGTCGATAAAAGGAGATGTGCTTTAGCAAACAGCTTTACTAAATAGGAACTGACAAAATCGCCATCACTTACAATTTATTTATAACCGGTGACGGATTCGTTAGGACCCTAATCGGGAAGACGAAAGGCATCTACTCAGTCTGATTTTCTCATGGTGAATCTTCGTGTTACCTGTTGGCCTGTGCGTAGTTTTTCTCAGATTAACAAGCATCACGTTCATGGTTCGATGCGGCAAACTGATTCGGACCATGTTCTCATTTATCCCCCATCCGGAGCAATTTACTACTTTTGACTAGATTGTGGTAACAAGCCACGCGGACAAAGCGAAATACTGGTTGTCAACAGTTCTATTGCTTCATTCTACTCTCGACAGGTCACATAGCGGTGGTCAAAATCCCCAAGTAAACGCACGTCTTCCGTGATCATTACGGTTCGATTCTCGTGAGTCGTTGAGCGATGCTAATCGCATTGAGATAGACGAGACCTGAGAGTTCCACTGAAAACTCCCATTGATATGCTTCGTGTCCCATTTCAGCGTAGGCTTCTTGTATTTAGATAATTTTACGCACTTTTGAGATTTGCCATTTGGGTGAAGAGAAATAAGTAACTGACCATTCAACCTAGTCGAGCTCTTACTATAGAGACCGCGAAAAGAAAGGCAGGCACGGTGTATCCCAGTTCAAGCGCTTTACGTAGATTGTATATCATTACTGTATTGACGATCTGGACATAATCCGGATAGCACCGTTTACCCGTTCGTTAACAACCAGTGGGCCGAAGCACAAAGTGCTAGATTATCGCCACAGTCACAACTTAGGTACACAGATCAGTAGAACATTAAGTGTCAAGCGGAATCGCACCGAGGGTGGTTTATTGCTATGCGATCGATCCGGATTAGTTAACCCGTAGAGTCGGACCTCTACGTCAGTGAGCAAACACTGACCTAAACAACACTGAAGGAATCGATCAATTATCAGGGCGGGCGGAGCATAGCAGCCACATCTACAGGCTTCCAATGCGTTCGATATAATGAACTCGAAAATCATACCATTTAGGAGCAAGGCTGTGCCGAAGCGAAACTCAAGTTTGTGAATAGGAATTGCGATCAGTTGGAGCGTGGTGAAGACTATGGATAACTATCACCTTATTCCACACAAGTGACTATGCTTAGTTCAGTTTATCCAGCGATCAACCTCGCGCTTCTGTGCTCTGGTCTTGGTTGATACCTCCCAGAATCGTCGAGTCAAGAGCAAAAGAAGCAAAAAGTGAGAAGAAGCTGAAAAACAAAATAATAAATGGGAATCATAGAGAAAAAGAAAGAGAACACATGGGACTACACCACTGTACGGGACACTTAGTGTAGTGGCTTGGCAGTGGGCAGCCATTTTAGCGTTCGACCAATGTAATTGTGGATTCCCGATGATACAGTTGCCGAGCTCTGAGTTCATGGAGTTTCCTCCGTTTTTGTTATTTCAGATCGAACACGAGCAACTCCCTCCTCTCTCCTCGGAAGAAGAGCACTGTTCCTTACATACTACATTTTGGGGACGCTCTTAGTTTAGGTGTGATGAAGAAGTATATAAAACTGCAGATAGTGTTCCTTCTTTGGGAGGAGGGAGAGCAGTGAAGTACCTCGGCTGTTTTGGTGTTCGACTAATCTAGGTATGGGTTTCCGATGATGCGCTTACTGAACTTTGAGCTCCTTGAGATTCCCCTGCATTTTTTTCAGATCGAACACGAGTACTGCCCCCCTGGCTTCTTCTCGGTGAAAGAGTGCTGATCCTTGCGTATAACAGTATTCATTTTACTTAATGTTTCAAACCACTTGGTATGCGGGTCTCGTAGACCACGACTCAGAAGTCTAACACATCACGCTTGGCTAAGTCCACTGGTCAGTGTTTTCATACCTTTCCGTCAAATCCATGGACTGACCACCTTGACCTACCTCCCAACCATTACTTGCCTCGCAGAACAGCATACTAGGAGGAAGTAAGTCGACGGGTGTGCGTAACACATGTCGCAACCACCTTAATCGGATTAGATTCAGTACTTGATCCACAGACTGATATCCGGTTCCCAGTACCCTACTTCTAACCTCAGTATTACTGAAAAGCTGTTCCCTCCATATTCAAGCAATGGTACGGAGAAATCGATGCTCAGACACCGACAATCTTCACCTGTTTTCTACCCTTTACCCCTTTGTCTTCAAACCGCATTAAAGAACCAGTCTAAATACACCAGTGTACATTCGACCCTTGACAGACAAACGGATGTCACCCCGGCGTCCTTTGTGGCACAGGTTAGCAAAAGACAATCGCGCTTTCTGCATGAGCGATCCCACTTCATCCGATATCTGGCCACCTGACGAGATTTAACTACCCAGATAACAAAACTTATCTACTTCAGCTAGAGCTTCCCCTGTTAACGCAAGATTTGGTGTAGAACCAACTCAGTCCTGCCTCAGCATTTTACACTCTGAACATCCGGCTGCATTGATAATCGTGCAGACAACTCTGTCTGGAAACCAGGTCGTCGATTATCGCCTAGAGGCAACTGTGATCGACGGGTGTCTTTGGCGTTGTCGAAAAATAAACGGGAACGAACATGTACGAAGACGTGATCTGAGTCCACAGAGGTAGACCAAAATGAACGACAGTCTTTGATTGATCCATGCCAGCGGTGGCCAATGAGAACATGGTCAATCAGAGACCAACGTCGTGAAGAAGTAGGAGGGCGCTTTGTGAGTCTATGCCGCTTTCTATGACAGATGTTCTTACTCACCAGAAACAATCAACGGTCTGAGCACAGCTATCTTAGATGATTGCCGTTGTCATTTTGATCGGCTATCAAGTGGGCCTTCGTTGTACCTTTCGACATCACCAAACAGCGAACTTGGGTGTTGAAATTCCCAGCAGTGATCGCCGCATCCGTTGAACGCACTCTTCGTGGAAGTTGAGCTTGATCGTAGTAGAATTCGTCCTTTGTCTCAGAGGAACTGCAGTCAGTGGGCACATACACAGACACGACGAACAAGCATTGATGCTTGCTGTTGTTGTTGTTGTTGTTGTTGCTGGCAATTACAGAATCGTCCAGCCGAACTGTACACAAACACTGCTGACTGGAATTCATTCTAGCATTGCAAGCTGAGCTCCCTTGCTTAAAGTGATCCCAGGCCAACTTGGTCGTGAATACTAGACACCAGATCACCCGATATGCAAAGAGTAAGGCGTGAGGCTGAGGTTGTTTCTGAGATTTGGAGATATCACAGAAATGAGTTCTCGTACATGCGCTTCTGAAACACAGCATACCCATGTCTCGAAATTTTCAAGGTTTTTAGCGAGAGCAAACTGTTGCCCTATCGAACTTAGTGTGCGGACGTTGAAGGCAGTCAAGTGAAGTGAGTGTTAGGCGTTTTGCATTTACTTTTAATTAAAGGAGAGAGGGTAGAAGTAAGTAGGGCCCTTTATTTGAAGAATGCTGGAGGTTTCTGGACGAAGAATACTTTGCGGCTGCCCCTATCGCAGAAGCAGGTTTTCTTTTGGAACCGTAACCGGAGCCTTTAACTCAGAAGTCTGACCCAGAAGACAGTGCAGCATTACCCCAGCACGGGACCGTGATCAAAGCACCGTGAAGAAACGTATCCCAGTCTGTTACGCGAGATATAACTTTTGCACGCTTTTTGTTTTGTCTTCATTGGTGGTTTTTTACTGATTCGCTTTTCGGATTCTGTCCTTAGCTCCAGGTAGCCAGAGCAGCAAGTGGAACGTGGACGGAACAACATCATTTGTTCCGGGGGTTGCCCAGATTTAGCCAGCAATGGCTGCCCAATGGAGCGTTATGACTTCTTCTTCTGTCGACAGAAACCTCAGGTACTCCATTCCGACATCCACTTAGTGATGGATTATAGATGGATGAGCTGCTTCGCCCCAAGGTTATTCATTGGATTGTCCCCTCCGGGAGCGTCGTGACTAAAACCGGCTACTTCCCAAGACCTGGCTCAGAGACGGGACTTCATCTGGCTTCCACCCATTAACCCGTCAGGCATGATTGCACCTTCGCTTTTAGAAAGCCATTGTGCGTAGCGGTCTGTGTTCCTGGGAACACGCAGATGATGACACCACGCCAAGGTGCAGTCTTGTTGTGATGGTCACAAGTGACTGTTTATCAAAATCCCTTCATCAAAGCAGATTCAGCGCAATTCACACAGTGCGCTGGTCCGCAGCTCGAGGACTTTATCTTCGAGTATGTATGATAACTAAATACCTCGGTGGATAATCCGAGGATTTTCATTTGTGTTGCACTGTTCCCACCCTCGAATAGAGTTTTGCTTGTGCAGTATGCATCACATGTTTGCTTCCATGGTGCACACGAGGCAAATTCGTTAGCCGGTCCTCATCCTTGCAAGTACGCTGGAGCTTTGTGTTCAAGTCTTTCCCGAGATTTGATTGCATGCATGGTCTTTGGATATCAAACCATCTAACTTTCCGTGAACACGTTTTAAACATTCCTACCCATCGTCTAACATTCTGTGTGCTAATTGCGCTTCCTGGGTATGGCTGGAAGAAGCGACCTGGCGGTCAAATCACGACTTGGGTATGAAGCTTACATCAACACTTGCCTCAATTGGTTGTGTCCCAACTCCCTGGATGGTGTCCAGGGAATGAGGGTTGTCGTTGGCTTGATTCGTTGAAGGGCATGGCTCAGAACCAAAACCAGCTAAGCATATGATGTGCGGTATTCTAAGGGAACTCTCGAGGAGCCATGATTATCGGAAGAAAAATTATGAAAATGCATGCGGTGAAACGGCACTTTCCTCTCCTTGTTGCCCGTTTTTGTATTTGTAAGTCAAGAATACCTCTGACACATTGACCCACTAGTTACCTGGGTGAACACTGGAAGAAGCAGCAATTGGGGACTTATAAAGATGGAACATGAAGATGTGAAGGGTCTTTTGCATCACATATCGGTTAAGCGAAATTTCTCTACCTCGTTTTGGTTATGTGGCCCTGATTATTTTGCACGAGAGCCGATGAAATGCGCATTGCCCTTGGTTGCAGCGGTCAGATAGTCTCTTGGGTTATTGTAAAGCTGGTATTTTGGGATCGACAACATTTCGTCGTTGCGTGGCTGGTTATCACACCTAGCTTGTTAAGACCGTAAGTGACAGTTCTCCGTCATTCCAAGTTTCAGAGTCATGGTTGCTGGTTATCCATGGTAGTGCAGTAGGTCTTCGAGACTACGGCATATTCCCCTTCTACTACGCTCGATCGACAGTACGTAATAAAAATTACAGTATTATATGTACAATTTTCCGAGCATCGCAAAGAAATTGTACCTCATTTCCTCCCCGTCGTTGTTACTGTTTCCATCACAGCTGGGACTAATAATCAGAATAAGAATGTTGACTTGTGCAGTTCTACGATAAACTTGTGAAAGAACAAAGTTGACATTGAAGTTCTGGTACTTCCATCACATATATCGGTCCGTGGTATTTGGTCTATATCCCTACTGGAGCAATGCTCTATGCTTCTGAGGGCGTCCTCAGATCACCATTCCGTGGTTAATCACAAATGAGGTGGGCGCCCACCAAACCAGCGACGTTGCTGGAGGATGTGACTGGTTTTCTGTCTGGCGAGAGTTCCCTTACACAAAACTCCATATAAATCTGTAAATTGCGATGCGATGTAGCGGGTGTGGCTCGTCACTACCCTTCATTTTTCTTGTATCCGGAAAAGATTCCTAGAAGAGGCGTGTTAACCGGGCTACCAGCTTGTCTCAAGTAAAACAATGCGCTGGAAATTTTGAGTCCACTTAGAATGACATATGAACGATCTCTGTAGTCACCGGCTTCCAACAGACGCGATCTCGGTTTTGTCTAGCTACCTTAGTGGAAGAGGCTTTGGAGATAGAGCCTTCTAAGACAGCTCTTCACTTTGGTTTGGGAAGCCGGGTAGTGCTCTACATGAATATCGCATAAGTTACACATGTGCCCAGTCGTTCTCATTCTCATGACTACTCACTCTAGAGAAGCTATGACTGAAATACTGGTGGTCGTATGGATTCTTCCTCTCCTCATCGCATCAACCTTTTACACAACACGTCTTTTGCAAGCAAATGTGGACAGTATACCCGTAGTTGTTTTCAAGTCGCCATTTACGGGGATACTGAAGATGGAATCGGGTTATTGCCCACAGCGCATATGGTAAGTTAGCCAAATACTAAGACCGTATGTGTCACAAAAGCTAGCGCACTTCAACGTACGTATTTTTGAAATGAGTGGTGTGGTATTATATTATATCCCTGCAGGCACAGGATCGGTTTAGCGGTCGTTGTCGATCATTAATTAAATTATATATATATATATATATATATATATATATATATATATATATATATATATATATATATATATATATATTCTCGAATTTCTCCGCGTTTAAGTGTTAGCCCAGCTGTTGGACGATTAAGCCCCGTGGTCACACGATAAATCACGTGATTCGCATAACCGCGCATCCACATGAAATTTCATAGGTCGTTGCCCTAACTGGCATTAAGCGCACATAGTCAATTTTGTTGATTAAGTTTGGAATGATTGATTTTTTTTGCTCTTTAGACAAGCAGTATCGACAGCCTGTTATCGTGCCTGATAGTTAACCTTATTAAGCTAATAGTGCAGTAGCATTATCTCAGTCAGGCTCTAAAAGCAGTTCCATCGAACAGGTTGCAATAGAAAACCTTTGAAGTCTGAAACTTAAAATAGCAAAACACGCAGTAGTCTGTACGTGTTTCTGAGATAATTATTGATTGTGGGGCGTTAGATGTGGAACGGAACGGTTTTAAAAGATTGAATTCTGGATGATGAATAAAATATCGTCATTTTTACAAAGTAATTCCACCTCAGTTACTACTCTTATTCGATTCATGAACTACTGTTCATCCAATTTTCAGTGAAGGTGGAATGGCAGTTTCCCTTTGGCGTTGAGGACTACTAATCGCCTTCTGTTGAAAAGTGAATTTGTCTTAGATCTTAAGAACGGTCCCTTTAACAGTTTATTATCACGGTTGGAAACCACCAAAAACCGAGGAATTCATGAATCGTTCATTGTCCATTCAATTTTGAATTGCTTCTGCTGTAACGAACATTCGTAGCCCTCAAAGTTTGTTGGGAAAATACTGCGAGCATCCTTTCTGACATTCATTTCCGACCAAATAAAGGAAAATGAAAGCAGTAAGCAGTAAAAGTTCGATTTTGATTTAGAGAAATTCGCAAACAGCTGCCATGGCAACTGCAACTTTACTAGTGGATAAAAAATATAATGAACTCATTTAATTCAGAAAGTCTGTGACGGTTCATACTGATCTGTTTAGGTCATAAACAATAGGCCATGAGTGGAATATCTGTATTTGAGGACTAACATTTTGTGTTGTTTCATGACCGTTCAATCAGCTCATTCATTTTAGAATCAGCTAAATTCCTCAGATCATCAAGGAAAACTCCGGTCGGGATCACGACGAACATCGCCAGTGGATCCCCAAATATCAAGCTGAATCAGACCCCCGGGTGAACGAAGAAGACCCCTTCAAAGTGATCTACAGGGTACCTCCAAATGCGTTCTCGACTCGCTTGTTTTATGCTCTTATATACCATGTGTATAAATTCGAGATAGATGAAGCCAATCCTGCAATGAATTTACGAAAGCACGTAATTTGTAGTGCACGCATCATTTATCTCTAATCTCGTTCGTTCGCCTTTGCCTGCTTTGCTCATTTTTCGCATCCGAAAAGGAGAAACTTATTCATTATTAGCAACTTCAACGAGCGATGAACCAACGTGCGTCTCCTACACTGTGGTGAATTATGATCCCGAAGATCACGTGGGCACTGGTCACTTTTCATCACTCCATATTCAGTCAAGTAAAAAACGGAGCAAAACAAGTTTATCCATTTCTCCGATTTGGTAGGTACCTAACTTGACGCCTTCCAAATGTAAGCACAATAAACGATCAGTTTGCTATACCTGTCTGTGGTTGTTTGGCAGTGCAACCATTTAGAAGAAGCTCGAGGAAATAGGTTACCCGTGGTTAACCTAGACAACCTGGGTCATTCCTCGTTCAGTTTTCTTTTCTGGTAAATGTTCCACTGAAATCCGGCAGTACTTAGACCCGTCTACGCAGAACTCATCAATAATGAACGACCGGATTACTTTAAAGATCTTTCTATGCTTTCTTATTGAAGATTTACTTCGAGATTCACCTAAACACCTGGTGTCACAGCATTATTTTTTTACGCAACTAGCGCTGTGTTAACACTCGGTTACTTGTTATCTATGCAACACAGGCATTACTGCATTTCGTTCGTCCTTGTTTTCGGGTATCTCATCCAACTACTAGTTATTAATCATAACGGACAGGACCTGATTTTTAAGGTCCTTCATCGTAGAGTTTTCAGCGGTAATATGTTGAAAAAGCTTCATTTCACATCAGTAAGTTATGCCCTGGTTTCTGATAAGACGCAAGCAAACGTTCTGGAATTCAAATTGTTCACTCTAGTAACGAGACTTTTCGCATCACACTCAGTATATCCGGGTAAATGTTTGGTGTAGTTTTTTCATAGATGGTTTGTTCTGTTTTATGAACGCAGGTAGAAATATACGCAGATAACTGTAATCACTGATGAGTCTGAGTGACATTTATGAATAAATCGTTTTATGATACAAACAATTTCTAGCCCACTGATGTGACTTTACATCTTCATATCTGGTAAAAGCAGAACTTTTGACACTCAAGTGATGCAAACGAAAAGCTGACAAATCATAACTTAAATGTGTTGTACACAATTATAAATTTAAGAGTGGAAGAATTTGTGGTTAGTGGCATCGATTCAGCTACCTCAAAATCAACGAGGAGCATCGTGGCAACTCTGTCTTATTCGATAGGACGGTCACTGTTTGAAATAACGAAAATGCCTTGTTTATGCATACATAAAAGAAACCGGTACTAGCTATGAAACGGAGATTCACGGTAGGCGAACAATTCAGTTTGCTAGCAGTCGGAACGGACCAAAGTAAAATTGCTGTCATGTGAACGCGTGATGTTCGATTGTATGTTGGATTATCATGTGATCAGCGCAGATTTCCGTTGGCCAGAAAAAAAATGCCACGGCTTTCCCTCGGATAATAGGTGTAGAGAAGCATGAAACACCGAGTTAAAAGTTAGCAAAAAGACACATTATTATGTCTTTTGAATAATGAAGGATAGGAAGTTGCTATGGGTTACATCATGCATCTCTCTGAATAAGATGACGAATTAGCAATTCCTTTGAGTCTTTATCTCAAATTTAGATTCATTGAATGATGTGTGCTGACCAGAAATAATGTCAAAATCGATTTTTGTCATCATTTTACTAGCAAATTATGTTGAATTTTTACATATGGAATGAACGGAAGGTTACGGGATTCACAGTATATATTCACCACACGTCAAGTGTTTCTGTGTATGCCAACCGTATCTAGGCAACCGCCGATGGACCACGTGATCAATATTCTCAGTTTTAAGACCTTGTGTACTCGTTATAAAATCATGAGATTTATCATTCTTTCAAGGTTCTATGCAAGTACGTGCGTAGTATTTGTCACCAGTAACTTCAGACCGATCAGCGCCCATAGGTGACATTGACAGTCTTCTTCATACGTTAAAGTGTTTTTTCGGGCGACGTTCAGTCTGTATATCTTTGAGATCGTTTTCATTAGTTCGTTATGGGTTGATTTCTGTCCCTGAAGTACGAAGTTCTTCAAAATTGGTGCCAAGGTTAGTGGTCACTGGGCAGCCTAGTTTTCATTCTAATTAAAAAGTTCTGAAATAGTACAAAGAGGATGAAGATTTCGTAACATTTTGGAGTAATTATGCCAAATATTTCCTACCTTTCGGATAAGAAATCGGTAGTCGGCGACCATACATGTCAATCAGTAAGTCAAATCAAGTCAAGTATATGGTTTATGCACCTGAGGGTGAATAATGAGCTGCTACATAACGACTGCATTGCAAAAACCACCTATAAAAACAACAATAGAAAAAAAGTATGTTTAACAGAGTGGGTTGAGGAAATCGGTGGTGATAGAAAGTGGGTTGGCAAGGAAGTGAGCGAGGTAAGCAAGTACAGACGATTTATACGATCTAGTGCGAGCAAACAGATGTCTGCATTGCGATCGAGCGGCATATGTTGATACACAAGTGCTAAGATCGGGATGAAGGGCGTATGTGCTATCGTCAAAGATCTTACGAGTGAAAGTTAGATGTGCCTTGTGATGTTGGTTTGCGATAAAGCGGATGAGGGACCTGAAGACAATTTTAAAAATTTTCGCAAGCAGTTCACAGGAGTATGGTTCGGGAAGTGTAGGGTCAGTGCGGGTGGATGCATGGAAATGCAAAGCACATTATCAAATAAAATGGGGTACAAAATGGTCTGAGTCGTATGGAGCAAAATGTGAGTCCTCTTATTGCCTAGTGACAAGTATGCTTGCCTGGGCTGTTCCGATTGAGTGGGTTTATAAAACAAAGTTTTGAAATGTAATCGATGCACTGAGTGGCTCCATCTCGCCTCTACCGAACATGACTCGGATAGATGCGGGGGGTAGAATTACGGGATTCGCCATTGTTTAACTTGCTTTCCAAACTGCATGACAGCAAAGCTCACTCATCTATAAGCGGGGTGTTTGCGTTTCCAAGTAACCGGTTGGGGGTCTTCGGAATTTTTTCGGAAGATGATGGGTCTTTGTATCTTACCGACTCATCCGCTGACCTCAGAGAGTCTGTCAAAACACACACAGGTAATCCTAGCCATGGGAAAATACAAGAATAGGAAACAATCCAACTATCTTCCACCCACTGCAGCTGCCAGTCGACGTCCTCAGCCGAATTACCTCTTTTTGACACTCAAAAGGCAGAATTCACGTAGTTTACAAGTCGTTTTGGTCGAAACTATGGCGTTGATTTGTTAAGTTCAAGGATTTTTCACTGTCTGTATCCTAGGTGCTGCAGCAAACAGGCAAAAGAGAGAACTATCATAATATCCAGTAACTTCAGTCAGTTCTTGGATAATTATTCATCACAGGGTATGAAATCAGTAGCCTTCAAATTCGATTTACAATTAGGAAAAGCCTTGGGATCTGATCATCCCTGCCCGCATTAAATCATTCTAAACATCCATGTGGTTAGGGCAGTCTCTACGCGAACCCTTCCCGAAGATGGAGAAGATATTCGGTTCCCCCAACAAGGACGGAACATACATGGAATTCGGAACTTTTGAGAACAAAACATGAAGTCCTCTAATGAGCTTCACTCCATCATCTTTAAAAGGGACTGGGGGAGGGCTATCGGATCCCGGCAGCTTGTGGCCTCTTGAGACCCGGATCTTTTCACGGATCTCCGCCTCGGTAGGTGGATCTGTAGATACGGACTACTTGGCGTGTGAGGGAAGAGCTATAGGAGAGGCCGACACTGAAGGCCAGCTAAACTGTATCTGAAAGTGCTCCAACCAACGTTCAAGACACCGCTTCTAATTGTGAACTGGTGAACCGTCAGCTTCACAAGTTGGTTCACTCACATCTAGTAGCTTCCTACCGGTGACACTAATGAAATAAAACAGCTTGCGGGAATTTCGCATGGCGGCATCACGTTCGATCTCTAAAGCACATTGCGACCCCCAGGTTTCGCGGTCCCTCTAAAGACTCGCGCTAAGTGTGTGTCTCATTACGAAACGTGCTGCGTTGTATTCTCTTCCAGCTGTAATCGAATGGCGTACGTTCAGAAGGCGCAGAGATTCAGCAGAAATCCAGGGTCTTACAGCACGACGAGAGAGGCCGCAACTTACCAGGCCAGCGGAATGCAAGGAATTCTTGATAGGCGATCAGTGCCGGTTTATGTCATCACTTGGGGCTATATCTAGCTTTTCAGCCAGCGCATTTTGGAAAACGGATAAGCGAGATGGGTCGGAAAGCCTACTGCAATCTAACCGAGGTTGTAGTATGCGTTTGGAGCACCCACCAAAGCACACGGACGGCTTAATGCAGTCTAATTTGTGGACGGAATCGAAGGGATACTCCGGTACGAGCGACTGTCTTGTACTCAACCTTGCCATTCGGGGTACATAACGATGTAAATGATCTGGGTCTATTGCTGACTCAACGAGGGCGGAGGCCACGTGATATAACTGCGATTACAACGTGTGAATTTCGTACTGGCGATGAACAGGCGATGCTCAGAGTAGAACGACACCCCCCACCCCACCCCACCCACCCCCGTTTTCACTGAGCGGCAGGAATCTAGTCCAAAAGAACATCCTAGATGTGCCTCATCCGATGACAGCCGGCCTACTCTAGCATTCAGATCCCCTGTCAGAATCACGATATTGGCTCAGCTTGCTTCATGTAAGAGATCTTGGAGCTTTCGGTATAAGTTTTCTCTGATACCATCTGGGCTGCAATCGATTGGTGCGTACACCAAATCGACAGACAGATTACATATATCGGAACGGCCACCACTCAGTTTGCACGAGCCCCTGAGTCTCACTGCCCATAATTGATTTTCAACTGGGATTCATTCTAAAACGCAGGGTTACTACAGCTCTTTTAGTGAGAACAATGCCGACGACAGAAAGACCAGGAACCGCAACCTCAGCGTCCCTAGAAATACGTGAGCGAAGTTCCACGGAAGGATTATTTGGGGGTGTCAACCGAACGATGGAGCTGGAGTCTTGAATGCGAGTCCCTTGAATGAAACACACATCGATGGCAATGGATTCAAGAGTACGGGCTAAGCCAGCCTGTTGTCCCATACACATCAGGGTTTGTACATTGAACGTGGTTGGTTTGAATAGGCATGGAGGATGAAGAAGGACATAAGCCGGTGATAGCAGGTTCGGTGAGACTGAAAAGCTAGTCGAAGTAGGACGAGAATGAACATAGTCAGGACTTCCACCGGTGGTGCTACATCAGGCAAGATAGACCAATGAACCCGTGGAGTATGAAAGTGGAACAGAATGTGGACGTGGGGGAACAAGTTTCGCACGGTGTAGGAGAACGTTCGTTTGTGCGCAAGAGGAGCAACCAACCATAGTGGTAGAATCTGTCATGGTTATTTTGGTTGCGGGCTGTTTTACCACACGGTCGCCCAGTCCAGATGAGGCATTTTTGTTCGTGGATGCACAACTAGACTTTGCGCAGCCAGGCGCGTCCAACACGGTAGCAGAGTTAGTTCAGATGAGCTGGTGGCCAATTATGTGTTCACCTCGTCTTTTCTGGAAACCAGTGGATGCCGGTGGCTGAATGCTCAGTTTATTCGCACTTCGGATGGGGCTAGACATTGTGGATGCCCGGTAAACCCCCTGCCACAGATGTCATTGAGCATAGTGTTGTACTTCTCATACGCCACCCGTGGTTGTTTTGGAATCAGGGTTTAGCCAACTCTCTTAGACTAACTACTTGCCAGTCAACCCGGTGGAAAACGCCGGGGATTCACTTCCGTCCTCTCACTTCCAAGAAGCAGCGATGGCATGGCTGATTTAAATGCAAACGACGTTTAGGTATACATCTAATGATTTATTCGTTGCAAAAGCAAGTATCCGATAAGCGGAAGATGGTCGGTTAGGTTCCAGCTCAGCGTGAACCTTCCGATGAGAAAAACTCATATTTTAATTTCGTTGTTATAGACAGCACACACTGATGTGATTTGGGAGCCTACACATTCTGATCCACGTGAGAATAGCATAAAGCCTTCTTTATGACCTCAAAGCTCAGCTTGTACGGTTCCGATAGCACTGAATCGAGGGTTGGGTGTATACATTTGTATGGATTTAATATTTATCGAATCCGTTAAACTGATTTTTCTGTGTCACGGTGCTTTTAAGTGCGGTTCACATCCATCAAACATCCTGGCGCTCTCACTTTCCGCCGGTGGTCGCTCTACAGATATTCTCTTTTGGAAAAACTTCCATCAGCGAAGGCAACCGGATTCTAGGCACCGATTGTCGCCGTCCCATTACTTCAATGTAAGGACGATTTTTATTCAGAGTTTTATTCTCTGATTAAATAGTTATTGTCTTCCTTGAGGTAGGCGACTTTCCGTTGTACGGGTCGTCTTCATTGGTGTTCGGTTGATATCCCTGAAGTCTCCTATGTTGTCTGGAATGATGTTTAAAAAGCAGCTTGTTAATTATTTTGATGCTGAATTACAAGCGTTACGAAGTGCACTCTTCTGACCAAGGTTTCGAGATGAGCAGGTAAGCAGTTGGCTTTCTGCATGGCGCACATTGAATCAACCTTCGTGAAATTATTAACAAACAAAATAAAAGAGTAATTATGGCTTCTTTTCAAGGAATAAGTGTCGTACTTATAGTTCATGCTTCAGTTTGGGCTATCCTGGGAGCTATCTTACAATCCTCAATGTTGAGTAGCTGTCTAGTATACTAATGACTGGATTAGGGCCGAACTCCTACAATCAGTTCCACAGTTATGGAATTCGTAAACCTAGGAGATAACAGTGGGTTTCGTGTAATCGGCCTTTAAAGTTGTATACGCCAAACTGGTTTATTTTCAGAATGATATTAGTAAACATTTGGGGACGGGGAGTATTACACAGACTTCAAAACAATCTAATTTGTTTTGCAGGAGTGTGAATGGAAGCGCCCATTCGGGGAGCCCACCAAGGAACCACAATGCCCGTGAATCCGGTCGTGTACTTCCGACAGCCATTATCCATCCATCTGTTGATACTACTTAAGTCAAAGGATTATACGGACTGCTATGGGGCTGGAACTCAGGGCAGAATTCTATAGGGAGCCTTGCACTTGAGATAATTCACTGATAGTGATAACACCACAGTCAACTGGGTTTCTGTCGAAATGACGTCCAAAAGATTAAAATCGACGAAGTGCGCTACCAGATGCAATGGTGGGCGAAGAGCATCGCAGTAGAATTTAAAAAAAAACTGGATATAAGTTTGAAAAAATGCAGTGGTCTATTCTTCTCTGTTTCCTTAACCACTGTAAAGGAGATAATGTCAACTAAAAGGATTCTTGTCACAACCACGGTGAAAGGAATAAAGTTAAAATGTGTCATGTTGTTTTGTTTCATGTAAATGCATTGCACAGGATATTAAGCATGCATTATATCAGGTACAATGTAATTGGTCTCAAATATTGTCTGAATTCATAACATTTGTTCGCATTCCTAATCCTATCTCCAGGCTTTAAGGTGGGAAGGCAAATAACAAATGTGAAAGCATCATTTGTTTCACAGTTCAGATTCGATTTTCGGTAGAAGACAGTGTTGCTTGTCCCTGTATCTATGAGAATGCTTACTCTCTGTATTTTGCTGAGCTCTGTTCGTAAACCACCGAGTGTATACTAATTGCCGGTCATTCAGAACAAGCGTACGAATTAGATTAGAGAGTACAGATGGGGCGGAGTCAACCGTCTGATCAATGCACGAATGCACAGGGAGACTCCATGTAAGCATCTGTGTGTCCTATCCATCGTGTCACATTAAAGTGACGAAGCATGGAGATAACACGAACGCAGGTGAATGTCGCCTTCAAACGAACCGTACTCAAAGAGTAGTCGTACCCTGCATTTGCCCAGCCAAGTTTAAACCACATAACCGCGCAAGTGTGTGTGTGTGCGCGCGCATGTGATTGTTCCTGACTGAACTGCTGAAACATCTTTGTCTACCAAGTCCACAGCGGAAAGACAAATGAGGCGTATGCGATGTCGGTTCACGGTGGGAGTGGTCATAGTGCAAGCCAGAGCAAGGCTGATTTTGACAGGTACATGGTGTGCCGTTCATCTATACATTCGCTGCCTACCTCCAAGCCGGATCGTCAGCACAAACGCTTGTCAACCTGATGAAGCGGTGGTTCAGACCGGCTGTGACCTTCCGGGGGGAGAGAAGTTGGTAAACGTGTTCTTGCACCTTTGTGTGTGTGTGTGTGTGTGTGTGTGTGTGTGTTTATATTGGTTTCGTTGCCTCCCCCACCACAAAGGCTCATAAAGTTGAGTATGTTTGTTCATGTTAGATAGTACTGTTTGTGTACGCTTGTATCTGCAAGCGTGTTCAGAGTGTATTTTGATATTATCTTATGATACTTGCCTCGCTTTAGCTTCTTCTATCCGTATTATAACCAAACAAATTGCGATCAGGAGTGGTTCAAGCGGTCGCGGACAACACTTAATAAAGTGAGCCGGATGTGCCTTGATACACTGATGTGTGCGTAGCAAACAGTCGGATGAACACCACCAGCGCCAGTAGCACCACCACTAGCACATCAACCTTGAAAAACAAAAAAGAACATGATGTTCAGCTACCTAAGACATTTTCATCCACAAGACAGCAGATGTTGCACGAATACAAGGCACAATTTCGTTCTGGTAGTCTGATTGGACTTCATGCAGAAAAGCATATTCAACGTTGTCATTGACTGAGTATTGATCGATCGATCGATGTGATCCGATCAGAGTTACCAGTCTCCACACTCGGAGTCAGAACTGAGAGAAATCGTTGGTTAGTCAGGTGACCCCGCTCCCCTATCAACAGAAAATCTGCTATCAAATACAGACAGAAAAATCGAATACAGCTACTCATTTTTCTCATTTAACAACTTGAGCAAACACTAGCTAAGAGCTATTGTATAACTGAGGGATATCAAGGTGATTACCAATGATCTTCGACAGAATTCGTCAGTTTTTCTGGTATCTCCGAAATGGAAAGAATGGAAACACATAGGTCAAGTGTTGTATTCTCTTTCTTTAATTGAGTGGCTAGACAACCTAGGAAACGAATTTTTTCGGTAAAGTGACATCATTTATCGTCAGAAATGTTCTATTTTCTGCGGGATTTATTCCAACTGAAACGAAACATTGACTGTTCAACCGCATATTCACTTGACATTAGGTTTTTGAGCTAAGAGATACTGACGACAGGTAAATCGTCTGTCATTGTTGACGACGTCTGGACTTGCGGGTTTTGGAAGTGTTGTAACCGAGGTTTCAGTAAACTGGTCAGGGAAAAAACGAAAACGTCACTTCAACCTTTCATGAAACTTTTGCAGTCTACCTGTCCGCCTCGGATCTATGTGGAAAGCCACGTCGGCGTAACCGAAAACAGAATGCATCTGCTGCTGCATGCAATACGGGAAATATCAGTTTGAAGATACCGTTGTATGTATGACCTGCAGTTATTTACTGGCATATCAAGGATATTAATCAGCTGAATTTTCTGATTCTGGACGGCGGCTTGTTCCTTTTTCCTTTCAAATTTTACGTGAATAACATGATGAGTCCATACGGAATATAATAATAGAATTGTTCTGATTGTGAAAAAACAGTCTATATGAGATAATCCCCACTTGCATATAGTTTCCGTCTCGCGTAATGCGGATTGAAACGACCGATTGTAATCCCTTTTATTCTGTATGCTAAGCATCAACATCATTTTCGCAAACCGTTATAAGATTTTATCTTCAGTTAAATAGCAATCAGGCAAATACCGCCATTATGTGATCATATCATGGCGTAGGGTACCTCTTGAGGCAAGCCACCGTATGAGTCAGTTACCAGACAGACAGAGTAAAATGAAGGACACAGGATCCTACGAACTGGGTTCGAGTCCGTGAATATGTCCCATTGAAAACTTCTAGTAATTCAGATGAGACGGCCGTACTGTATAGCGCTTTGTCGTACTTAGGTCAACTTCAGATACCGTACATATTGAAACAAGTCGTGACCAGAAATACTTAGACTTACGATAGGGAAGACTGGAATTGTAATTATGTACCACTGTATGCTCAATTACGTGATGCGATTTTTTTCACACTATCGGTAGACAATTTGATGTTTGGTCACGATGCAATCCAAATGCATCGGCGTACGACTCCCTGATAGATTTTGGCTCTCACAGATGGATGCGGAGCTGTGGTGTCCCACACGGCGTACAAACTGGTTTGAATCGACATCTCACGGAATTCCGATGGTGAGTAGACCTTTGACATTACTTGATGAATCACTCAATATACATGCTTCAGCTCTCCCCTTACTGAAATTTTCGTCATCCCCTTATATGATGTGCGCGGACGAACCTTCAAAGGACTTGATCGAAATTAAATGTGGTACTTAGTCGGATGTTATTTCTCAGTTCTAATATCCATCCTAAAATAGGCTTTGATGGCCAGTCATTGAACGGAAAACTTAACTCGTGAGTGTTTCTGATTGGAACATGTGAAGCTGCCAGTTTATGGTGCACCGAATTTATCAACCTGTTTTTACTTGAATATACTAGGCTCTTAGACTGGTGATTGCCGTCAGTAGCGTAAAAGTATCCAAAACCTTCTTTTCTGATTTCAGTCATTCGTGTATGCCTTTCATTACGTTGTTCATCGGTAACTTCCGACTAATATAGACTGAACTAAAGCTGTCAAAACCGGAGAACCGGTAAAGTGCGGAATAAAACTGGTTGACATATTCCTTTCACTCCAAAACAAGTGATCATTTCTAAGTAGCCGGAGATATTTTCACTAAATAAATATGGGAAACGTGAACGTCACCAGTGCGTGAAAGACAAAATAAGAGAGGAATTTGGGTGTTAAAAAATTCGTTGATCTATCAAGACCAAATACAAGCTGCATTACCCAGTTTTTCCCACTGTGAGAATAAGAACAATGAAATAGTCTTCGTTTAGTTGGAATTGTAAAGAGGAATGTACTGCTTTGTATTCGAGAGAAGCAGCAACACAAGACGGCTTGAGACCCAAATGACCTAGTCGAGCATCGAAATTGTAGACAGAAGACATACGGCTGGCTATCAGATTTTGACTGGAATCTACTACAACGTGCAATCTCTTGATCAACAACACATTTCTCGTCTGGTCCCTCGCCCGTTCGCATATTTACAAAGGGTTACTTACGGAAAATGTTTTCAAATATCAAGCATTCTGTGTAATCAGAAAGAAACACATACCAATCATCTATGAAAGTATTTTTCCACGGCATTAAGTGACGTCCAATGCGGCTCGCTTTCGCAACCTAAAGAGCAGGATATTCGCACACTACTCTTGAGCCTTCAGTAACATCCGAATAGATAGCGCCGGACGGGCTTACGCCTTGTCACGTCTGATAGAGTACAATGTACAAAATCAACCAGACAATAACGAGATCATCTCAGCTATAAATGGGGACACAGATGTAGGACACGTTGATTCGTGATTCCATACGCAATCTACCGGTAACGTTCGGTTCTATCCGCAGTGCAATTCATACTGGCCCTACTATGCGGCGCGTCATGTCTTACTTGAGAGGAGACTGACCAGTCCCCATTACAGGCTCTGAAAATAGGCAGTTCTACCAACTGAAAGAAGTAAGCCATTTTAGGTGACTGTCTGATGTTGTCTCGCCGTGTGGCAATTCTGCCGACTATGCACAAGCCATCCAGGGATGACTCGAATGAAAGCCATAACGCACTCCTACGTGCACTGGCATGTCATAGACTCAGACACAGTTGAAATCGTCCGCCAGTACAAGCAATGAGCGCTAGCGACCAAAGCTCCTGTGAAATGTGAGCTATACACATGGTCCATATCTTCTAGGTCTTGGGTACGAATCCTCGTAGACTACGCCGAACCTGTGAAGAATCAGTAATTTCTAACCGTGGTTGAAGCTTATTCTAAATGACCCGAAATATTTCCAGTGGCGCATTCACATTCACTGCAGTAATCGCACTCAGTCGTCTTTTCTCCTAATTCAGCATTCTCAAAATTGCTGTTACAGATAATGGCGTGCAGTTTGTTTCGGCGGCGTTTAACTAGTTCTGCAGCAGTATGGATACGCATCACGTGCGTAGTCCGTGTATCACTCCCAATCCAATGGAAAGACTGAAGGATTTGTAGACATAGTCAGGAAAGCTCTCCAAAGATCACAGGAAGAGGAAAGCCTCCTGCTCATTTTGTATACCTTGGTACGGACCTATCGCTCGACACCTAACCCATAGGCGCCAAATACGAAGTCAATTTCGGAGCTGTTTTGGGGCGACACGTGAGAGCACCACCCGGAGTGATGCTGCCAACTGCTTCAGTTGGTCCAAGAAATTTTATATTGGAAGCTCAGTGTAATCGGAACCACGGGGCGATAAAATGGTTTTTCAAAGCAAGTGGCCCAACCTATGTGCTTGTGTTCAGTGGACATCAAACTAACTGGATTCCCGCTGGTTTTCCGCATTCGACTGGTACTTTCCTGTATGCAGTCAGATGTGGTGGTCAAGCGTTCATCACAGTGGGGTTTGAATCCTTCAATTCCGGGCTCAAATCTCCGCGCCCAAGCCGTTCACTCCCCAAATGGCAGTCTAAAGTTGGCCGTGCGCTTTTCTTGAAATAGCATACGATTATTGTGTAATAAAAACGAATTTAATGGATTAAAATTTAAAATTTAAGAAATTTATTGGGCGAACTTGAACAAAGCCTCTAAGCCGTCTAGGCCATCAACATGCATAGGAAACTAATATTCACTTTGATTATCAAGAACTACCACTTGATGTACTACCAGATACATTTACACCTCCACAAAAGCATAGTGAGAATTCTGGAATCAATACCGGACGGGCACTAGAGCGTAAGCATTCGACATGAACACGTGGACCGATTCAAAGATAGAACATTCAGCCCCCGAAAAAGACCTATACAGGACTCCCTACTTTTGGAGGGAGGTGTTACAGAGGTATTCACATAAAGAGTTGTCAAACATTATTGTCGTATTGCCGCGTTTGCTTCAACTCTTTCGTTCAGCTGACGCTTAATCCGTAAACCAATATTATTCAGCTTGTTGGGTTTCGATTGGTCCTCAATTGGTCAATCATGTTCGTGCAAGTATTGTGCTGAGATCATACTAGCTAGTCGACAAGTTCGTTTTCAGTTCTCTGATGAACGGATGCTCAGAGCCGTTGTCGTTCCGATTTGCGAGTTATCGGCTTCAACACTCGAGATATTCAGCCCTGAGGTAGGCCATCATGATAGTTTGGACCATTTTTAAGGGAACCATTCGGACTTCAACTGCATTTGAAAGAACAGTTACATAGAGATATTTGAGCGTGAAATTAGCGGAAGGAGTACAACTCTGGATCGAAGGGTCTAATAATTCGGACCGGTGACCTTGATCATCTGATTTGATGGGATTGAATACTTGAGGATCGAATAAGTCAGCTAGACATCGGCAACGCTGTACATCACCAAGGTTGACCATTGTCGACACCGTTCAAATGAGGGACATACGACACCTGATCACCACTCTTACCGATATGCTTTATAGTTATTATTCTAAAAATCCCATATACAATGGAAATTCTGTCCGACTTTTCATTTGAAAGAACATGTGGTTTTTACGTCATGAGTAGGCATGAAGAGTGTAAAAACATTATTCAGCAAAAACATTTGCGGTTACTCTGATGAATGAAGAAGAGAGCAGTGGATTGGACCATAAGTGGCAGTTGTAGCCTAATATATTTCGTATCGTCTAGGCATTATTCTGTAAATAAAATCACAAGTACATCGGACTGTAGATAATATTAGGGGAAGTTTGTTCACCCATAGCTACTTCACATACCGGTATCATATTGAGATGTAAATTTTGTAGATGTTAGCGGTGGCTGTTTAGTGGCTCAACATTGAATAATCTTTAATAGTTCGATGTAAGTAGCATGATATTGTATGTGGATGACAGGGGAAAATTTGCCAAATAAACATGGCCTGTTTCGTGGTGGTGGCGGCCATCAGGTATGAGTACCCGGTACTCACCCGCCCAGTTATCCCAGCACTTGAGAACTGTGCAGTAGGTCCATCACCTTAATGTCATTTGAATCGTAAGGATCGTACTTAGACGAAGAGCCACTTTTAGAATCACACGGTGATTCTTTCAAAGTTTTTCATCGTTTAACAGGGCTGACATTCAGAAAGAGGAAACATGGTTCTAAGTTCAAATTTTCGCCATAAGTAGTACGGCATTGTATCTGGCTGTTAGAACTCAGAGGTAATCTGAAGTAATCTAAAAGGTAGAGTCCTTCGGTGGCCGCTTATTGATCGGTAAATTGGGCGACGCAATCAGTGTGATCCATTCGTGAAAAACTAGAAGCCACCTTCGTGGCCGTATGATTCAGTCGGCGAAATTATCGCTGTACTGGAGCTTGCGCTTTATCGACAACGGTCACATGCTCAGAATTAGTCAAATCTTCGTCATGTGTTATTTCATCCATTTAGGGGATCAGTTTTGATTGGTCGACTAGAAGTGGTAACAAGGAGGATATTTCGTATTTTCTTGTGCGGTAATTTTTACATAATGTCCTCAGTGAATGGTCATTTCAGTCTTCAGGACACCGTTTATTCAATGGTTAGAGTGGAATCTGGATGCAGAGAAGGATCATTATTTCCATTACTGGTTTACGAAATGTCTTGATATTTAGTAGAAAACCTTTTTTTACTTTTCTAATTGTCAATCAGAGGCAGTAAGATGACTATCAGGCTAGGCTGATAGAGACTATGTAACTCTCCAACCTGGGAATGTTTGGCTTATTGAACAGGATTGCTACTTCAAGCTACGGTCACAGCGCCGCACTTGAATGTCCTCTAGCAAACGAACATTATGGAATCAGTCTGACTGCGTGGTCCGTTTGAAAAGGCGCCTAAAGCTGCCGATCACTGCACCGACATAGGGGGACACTTACACAGGATTAGTGGGGAATCAGATGGGAAAATACGAAAAACCCCTCTCCAGTAATTTATCGGTTCGTAGGTCAAAGGTCATTATTCGAGTGTAGTGTTGGGAGTAGTTCACCAACTGACTGAACAATTTGATGATTCGATTTTGTTTGCGGAGGACAACTCGCACAATGTCCATGGTCTAGGACTGTAAAGTAGGTCGGGGAGTACCGAGATGGACTCGAGTGTTAAGAAAATCGGGCTCACCGAGACTGAATGATCGGTGGTGAAATTTCGTTTGTGATAGATGACCTATGTTGGACAGACTGACTTTTTGTAGTTGCAACGATTAAGGCCATTCTGTGGGGGGGGGGGGCGAACGATTCTGATCCGGCTTGAATGAAACCTCGGAATCTGTCATTCCTAACCCGTGCTTTCATGAGAGCCCCCAAGGATCATTCAAGACTCGAAACGCACACACCCATTCACTCACTGACCCGCTCACCCACTCACCCAGCACAAACACACTCATGAGGGATGACGGCACTGTGTGAACAGCCTAATTTGAACATTCGGGAACATAATGATTCTGCATTCATTATAAATGGATACAAATTCGTCATTTCTTATCGAACTAGGTTCGTTATTTGCCCAATCCTCACCAGGGGATACTGTTTGCTCTCAAGAGTCATTTATGCCCCTATACGGTGATATCAAACGATAAGGTGCACAAGTAGTCAGAAGGGAAGTCAACCACGGTGTTCCTTTTCTCTTCGCAAATGTTTCTTGGCTTATCGAACTCTTTTTTCACTACTGATTGCCGCTCTTATGGGACTTTGTTGGATACAAAGCACATTTTTTGGCCACCTATAGATTTGATCTAAAACGGAGGAAATACAGTAATTATTAGTGCAGCTGGACCATGATATTCACGAATTGTATTGTGATAAGTAAAGAAAACCTACGTACTTGTCCCAGTCCGATTCAGCGTACACGTCGGACTTTACAATATATTCAGTTCCTCAATGACATGCACAAATTTGAAGGGAACTTTCTCTGTTTGTTTTATCCACACCTTTTAACGGGGTGGTGGAACAAGGATCCTATGATCAAGTTCATATATATATATATATATATATATATATATATATATATATATATATATAAAGTCACAGGTTTTTCACGGCAGAGAGTGAGTTTCTAAGGGCTTAGGATCCTTATTGATTACAGCAAGACGTGTCAAACCGAACACTGAGAAAATGAGCAAGTTATCCAATCAATACTACCACGGAATTTCAACTCCCTCTGGAGAAGGAAACATAATTAAGGCGAAGGAAACGCAACAGGTTCACTAATCTTTTCATGGCAGAAATGGAGCTGCAACGTTATGCGAAACCTGTACAGGATTGCACACGACATTCGTGCCGTATGGACCTGGGCCGATGTATGTTGAAATAGTTCAAGTGAATGGTTCGTGCACCTACGGATATTCACTTGCGTTATTCACTCGTAACTTGCCTTACTGCGGCAGCTCAGTTGGTAGAGCATCTGTTCGGCGAGCGGAGTGTTGCCGATTCAATTCCGGACCGTGGTTTTCCATTATATAAGATTTCTAAGAAATTTCTTAAGTTCATTCTCCTTACACATGAGATATAATCCGCGGAAGGACAGAATCGGCCGGTTAACTCCGTGTTAAGTCCGTAAAGGCCAGCTGATGAATTAGCGTAAGGAATAATTTATTTATGCGCCAATTTGACAACATTGTGATGCTGAAGATGAGATGTGGTGATGCAACATTCAAGATTTAGAAAGTACAGTAGCTTCTTGCCCATCAATAAATACTGGTCGCGATCAACCAGACTGTTGCTTGCTGAGAGGTTCTGCATTCATGGAGATAAACGAGCAAAAGCAAATGGTCACATAAGTGTATAATTTCCCAAGTAGTGTTTAATAAAGATACGCACTTTTCGCATTCCATCCATTCTACTGAGTAGAGCTAATCAAGAAGACCAATTAATATAGAGCATTATCATATTATACTCGTAAAAAGGTCTCACGGAATCAAAGTAACAACATCAACGCGTTCAGTGATTCGCATAAAAGTTGAATAACCTCCTAGACGTTTTTCGATTTATTTTCTTCCAAAATGTGAATAGCCTTTGCGAAGATGCGTTGTCTCTTAAATCGATCTAATTCACCGTCTCATGCAAATTCGATGCTACAAAGAGATTGACAACAATGTAGCTTAAACATAGTTCCAAATCCGCAATACATTGCTCAGCAATAGGCGGACCCAGCTGGGGAGCCAAATTATTGTTCCAGTGCCTCAGCCACCCCTCGAATATCCTGTTCACCATCCAAGTGCTAAGGTTGTTCTTATGATGAACTCCAAATGATGGTTGATTTTTGAAACGCCTCGGATTGTCCCTTTTGCCGATAAGTAATAGTTTTAATTATTCACTGGAGACACGTCACTGCGATATTGTTGTGGACCAGCCTTTTTCTTTCTTCATGTTAAAATATTTTTTTACCTACTAGAACAAGGCTTCTGTTTGGTATACCTTAAAACCATAAATCTGTTTCGTCAACATTGAGCATGCTGTGTGACTCATGACATTTCGGTGAGTGTTCTAAACGATTATCGGAAATGGTAAGAAAAATGCCTTACTGAAAACGTAGTGACCGTACATCACATCAGTGCCAGGGTCAATGTCAAAGGCGCAATAAAGCGAGATCCCAGAATGGGATGGAAATATTCCCATACCATATTAAATAGAGTTTGAATCAATTTTAAGGAATGGCTCACATTAGAACTCCAGAGGCGCACAGGACTATTCGGAATAGTTCTCAACAGATGATTTTGCATCAATGCCTCATGAACTAGTTCCCATTCCTAATTCACTTGGAATGTTCGTAACTGAATACTACCACAACGATAGACTCTCATGCCACAGTCGACGAGTCTAATTAAACCAAAGTCATTGGAAATATTGTACAAAGCTTTCCCACAAATCGTTAGTAGTGAAAATTATCAAATATTGCCCCGGAAATCTAGACTCAGCAAATCAGACCACGAATCATTGATAAGCTCACCATAATATCAACACAATCGCTGTTAACCGTTCATCTCAGAACAACACCACCACATGAATTCGCCTTTGTCAATCCGTGGCCGAGGTCACGTGATTCAACAGCCTTATTTTTCTAAATGAAATTTAGTCTCGGTGATTTACGGCTGACTAATTGAAGAACCACACTACACAAGCGGCAGATGCATCACAGAAGCAAAATCGATACTGGTCTTGAGGATTATTTCCTGTGTGCCGAGCCACATACAACTCCTACACAATCGGAACTCAAACTGAATACTATTGAAGCAGACTGAACAATGTGCACACCACCATTCGTGCTATTCTTCGATTTCGCGTCTAAGTTGTCCGTGCACCGATTCATGCAGCACATGGTAATGTGAAACTGAAGACATCCCTTTACTGGAACTTGGAACGCATCGAAGTGATCGTTGATCAACCTAAATATTGGCTCAATTTCAGTCGCATCATAATTAGACTCAGCTTCTATCATCCATATATTCACTAACTAATTAAATACTACGCATCAAAATCGGGGTTGAATTGCACTGTTGTAATTCAGTTGGATTACACGGTGCTGTGAACGATGGGTAGAAGAAATCTGACGCATGGTCACAGCAAATATTATCAATCTTGAATTCCGAGATCACAGAATTGCACGAAACGCTTTGGCCGAAATATTTGTTGAAATGTGAAGCACTAATTGATCATTACAAAATGGCAGGGTTTACGCGGGACATGTCTGTCGAACTCTGAATACGACAAATCTGCAAGTGATCCAAATCAATAATAATCAACGTTTTGAAATCCAGTATTGTTTCTCTCAACTAGTAAATTTCTCTTGGAATTCGTGGATGTCCCTGTGTTCCTGAATGATGTAGATAACGGAAAATTCATCGATGGATATTCAGCTGTGTTATTCGTACCAGATTATTTGTTTTGCTATCCGAAAGGCAAATTGGAGACCAGGCTGCTATCCTGGCAGGCTGCATTGACAACGGCAGTTGTCGTAGCCCGTTGCACTCGGACCATTGATTGTTTCTAGCGATTGAGAAAATCTGTCACAGAAAGCGGCTTAGACTCACAAAGCGCCCTCCTACTTCTTCACGACGTTGGTCTCTGATTGACCATGTTCTCATTGGTCACCGCTGGCATGGATCAATCAAAGACTGTCGTTCATTTTGGTCTACCTCTGTGGACTTAGATCACGTCTTCGTACATGTTCGTTCCCGTTTATTTTTGGACAACGCCAAAGACACCCGTCGAGCACGGTTGCTTCTAGGCGATAATCGACGACCTGGTTTCCAGACGGAGTTGTCTACACAATTGTTCAGGACTGGAAAGGACACTGGCAGCAGCTCAACGAAGCCCTACACACCGGTTCCTATGCCACACAAGACCCCGCTTCAGGAAGGCGCTACAATCGAGGAATAGCTTCGACATCAATTGTGCTGTCAGATGCCCACAGATCCGCTTCCCCGGAAGCCACATTTAATGAGGTTCGGGCATCCCTGAGACATCAACTGATTAGGAGTTTCAGAAATGACCGTGAGTAGTGTTGGAGTACGAAATGTAGGGAAATGGAGGAGACTGCTTCTATTGGAAATAGTCGCAACCTTTACCGTTTGATCAGAGTTACTGTTCCACGGAAATCTGGTGGGAGTGAGCTAATCGAGGAATCCGATGGATCACTGATTCACTCTCAGGGACGTCGTCTGGACCGTCGGGCGTAGCCTTCAAAGAGACAGTCCAGTTGGCTCACTTCCACAGTTGACCTTCCGAATGTACCAGTAGGAGAAACAACGCAGGTAAACATCATTCTTGCACCAGAAATGGAGGTTTTGCGGGAGATGGGCTGTTCGAAAAAGTACAAATCTGCTTGACCCGATGGGTTGTCTCTGTCCTTTTTCAGGGATGGAGGTTTTGTAATTAGCAAAATTCTTCTTGGTAATCTGGGATGATGAGCAGATTCCCAGAAACGGTGTGAATTGGTGATTGTGCCGATTCGTAAGAAAGGTTACCGATCCTCTTGTGAAAACCACAGAAGAATTAGCTTTGGAAGTATCTCATCCATACTGATCGTCGAGATTATTCTACATCGACTATACAGCCCAGTGAAAATCATACACATGAGAACCAAGCAGGTTTTAGGCCAAGTCCAGGCTGTCTCGACACAGAAGCACGTTTGGTAGGCCAACAGTCCCTGACTTTCTTGATCTGAAAGCGGCATTCGACAGTCGGCCGCACAGTTTTCTGGTCCTGCCCCTAATGAATGACGTGTCAGATAAATTTACCTCTCTTCTCAAATGCTTGTATGCGAATAGCCAAAACTGAGTTCGTGCTTACGATGATCTCTCACCCGAGTTCACCACGAGGGATAGTGTTTGTCAGGGTTGCCCTCTACTACCCTTCCTTTACAACTTCGTAATTGAATTGATTCTTTGTGATAGCCCTATTCTCGTGTGAAAACTGTGGAATCGATCTTTGGTCAGGTAGTGTACTGACTGACTTGGAATGTGCGGACAATATTGTTCTCCCGACTGAAGATCCGGGTAAGTTGCAAGCCTTTTTAGACTACCTAAACTACAGTGCAGCCATGCTTAAGGTGCGTTTTGCGCCTTCCGAGTGTAAAAAGCTGGGGCAGGACTGAGTTGGTTCTACACCAAATCTTGCGTTAACAGGGGAAGCTCTAGCTGAAGTAGATAAGTTTTGTTATCTGGGTAGTTAAATCTCGTCAGGTGGCCAGATATCGGATGAAGTGGGATCGCTCATGCAGAAAGCGCGATTGTCTTTTGCTAACCTGTGCCACATAGGACGCCGGGGTGACATCCGTTTGTCTGTCAAGGATCGAGTTTACACTGGCGTAGTTAGACTGGTTCTTTTATGCGGGTTGGAAACAAAGGGGTAAAGAGTAGAAAACAGGCGAACATTGTCGGTGTTTGAGCATCGATTTCTCCGTACCATTGCTTGAATATGGAGGGAACAGCTTTTCAGTAATACTGAGGTTAGAAGTAGGGTGCTGGGAACCGGAGATCAGTCTGTGGATCGAATAGTGAATCTTAAGCATTTAACTTTATTGAGACCCGTGTTACTCGTGGTCACTGGTTGACTTCCTTCTAGTATGCTGTTCTTCGAGTCAGGTTGAGGTGGTCAGTCCATGGATATAATAGAAACGTATGAAAACTTTGAGCGGTGGATTTGTCTAAATGGGACAAGTGAGACTTCCAGGTTGGGATCCACAAAACCGGCCTAACAACGTATGAAATTATTAAGTGGTATGGGTATGTTTCACGGTCAGAGGCATAGCTTTATTTCGGTTGTTTCTTGGTCTTCACGAATTCTGCTTCTTTCTTCGCTTTTGTCTCTTCTCCACTTTATGCTTCTGTTCGTTTTGCCCTTGACTCGGTGAATCTGCGAGGTAGCAACTGAAATCGGAACACAGGCGGGGGGGGGAGCAAGATTCATTGTTGAATAAACTGGGGCAGATACTGGCAACTGAATGGTAGTTCAGGTGACAGAAAAACAGCCCGGTAATTGGAAGGTCGCCTATTCGATTCCGCCTCGTAGGGTAGACATCTGTATGCGAAGAATGCAAGTGGATTTCCCATTATCTGCGGAACGTTACTCTTCATGCTGTCTTTACTTTAAAGCCGCACAAGGCAGATTGGACATTTAGTAGCAGTTACAAACAGATGTTTGCAAGAAAGTGAAGTGCGTATAAAATCGGGCTTGACCGCTATGAATGGAATCGGAATAACTTTTCGTCTGTTTCCAACTATCCGGCCCTAAGACTGATACTTTTATCCGTATAATGCAGTGACAAAGTAAATCTCTGATTAGAAAATTCATATTTTGTTAAATAAATCAATGCGGATTATCATGAATTGACTGAGAGGAACACGGTTATATTTCAGTTCCATGGGATCTCATTCACGGGAACCCAACGAAGTGCAAACACCTGTGATTCCTCGTGAGAAATACTGTGCCATTATTGTCTAACGAAAAGTAAGTAAGCAATAATAACTATAAAAGTGACAATAACAATAAAAGGATAATAATTTCAGCAACTGCAATAACAATGGAAATGAAATTACGGCGAAAAAAATGGTAAAATATTCGCCAAACTTGAGCGTCACTGGATTTTTCCGAAAGGCCAGAAATAATTCCAATTCTCAGTTTGCGATTTGAAATATCGCAAGTGGCACTGACAACTTCTGAGGTTTACAAAACAACTAAATTCCAAGTTTTACCATAGCATCATGTGCAATTGAAAATTCCCCAGTCCTTTATTTTCAGTACTATCGTCTTTGATGACTAACCCAGCGTTATTCTCAACCACAATGTTTTTTGCACTACCATGGTTCGTGTATAAAACACCAAGTTTCCCTCGACTACCTTTGGTTGGGTCTTTTATACCGAGTTTTTGTCACTTCGGGTGATAACGAAATGAGCAGTTTTATTTCAATTTATTTTAACATGTTTCGACTTCAGAGTGAACGTCTGCATCTCTGTCGGCTCTGAAGTCGTTTATGGCTGCTACGCTCAGGAATTTATTTGCTTGATCTGATTCAATGTGCAAAAATTGTCCCCTTTGAAGAACTTGTACTGACAATTATTTTTGTGATTATTCTTTGTCTTATCAATTAGTAGTTCTGTTACTGACAGATTTCCTGTCATTTGTATTTTTGGAACCTCAGCTGGATTGTGATTGAGGCCCAATGTTAGAGGTATGATCCACAGGTGCATTTTACAATCACTTCAAAATAGTACCGTAGATTTCTGTGCATCATTTTGTTCTCGAATTTGGGATAGGCGGGACTAAGCTTTGCTCAGTAGCTGTCATCTCTAGCCAGAATTGGCCTGGAACCTTCGTAGTCAAGCTTGGCGGTGGCAGTGACTCTAATTCAACGAAATGTAGGTAAGACATTTACCTTCATTCCACGCAGAAATGCCTTTCGCGGACCCGTCTACCCGCATTGTTTGCGAAATACTAAACATCACAAGAGTATTCTATTTGAAGGAATGACCCTAAAAGTTTTTACCACGGCCGGAATCAAGCCCATGCATTAACGTCATCCGCGATTCAGTAATGCTTGTGCTCAATCAGCTCACCTGCATGACCCTGCATGACCACGGCTAAGAGATTCAAGAGTCTCGTACATGAAGGGTTTTTCATTTAACTTACAGGTAGTACACATTGTGATACACACAAAAACTACTCACCATGTTTTTCGAACTTCGTGACTTAATTAAGGTATATCAGACCATCGAGTAGTTATACCAATTTGTTCAAATTTCCCTATAATTTGCGTTGGTTCTTTGCTGCGCTATGGATAGCTGAATGTGTGAGACCTTGGTTGCCAAGGTAAAAAGCTTCGAGAAGAGTAAAGTAACAGGTAGTAAGTTACGGAAATATAATTAATCTGCACATAAAAACCAAGTAAATTGACCTAGGTTATATTTAGATAGATTTACTATCCGAATAATTTGGTAGAAACCGTTTTTCGGCCAATACCTTGTTGATGGTTGTGCGCATATTATAATATTGACAGAAATTACTTCGTCATTTGTAGATTCCAAGACATATGTGGTTTGAAAATTTTTCCAACCGTTGAATGCCAAACTTACATAGAAAAGGAAAATTGCATCAACATTACCGTTGCATTCAAGGTCATTTGAGCGCACTTAGTTGCCTGCTTGCATCGTTATCTTCATAACGATGAACAGATCCGCTGGAAATGAAGCTTCTCGGCACCTTCTTAAAGAAAGTCAAAGTAGAATTGCAGAGGCATATTACTTTGAATCTTTTTCTGCCATATCGTGCTCAGTATTGCAATGCGAACAGAATCATCACTCATCTGATAAATCATCGAAAAACCACCAAAAGATACACGTTTCACTGGTGGAAGACCTTGCAAATCGAATGAATGGAATGATCTTGTATGCATTACGATCAAGAAATTGTGCCCGAAATCCATGTCCTTAATTCAGCTCCGGACTGTTTCCAGGTTCTCTCACTCCCTGTTCGACATAAGGTAATGGCAATTTTCAGTACGGCTAGTGTCACACGTCACAAAGAGGGAACTGCAAGCCCAACGAATGGGGACACTTATTGGTTTCCTCAGGGAGTTCAAGACACTAAGCCTATCATTTTGGCTGTGTTTGTTTATCGTTTCAGTGTTTGGTATATGCGAAGCTGTTGAAGGCTCAGAAAAACACCTTTTGGTGTAGGGATATCCCCGAAAAATTGTCCAGCCGAGAGAAGATACATCATACCAAACACTAACACTGATTTGAATCCGAACAAAAAACGTTTAGCTCTGTTGGTTTACTTCAATTAGGAACTCCTCGAATGTTGGGAGAATCTCAACCGTTATGACCGTCAAATCACCCGAATTCGACAAAAATAAATAGGATGGGTAGGTAAAGTTTTCCAGGATAATGTGTCATGCTCTGTTTCACGAGAGGTTTTTATATCAAGTCATACAGAACGGTTTGTCTGTTAACTATTCACTGCAATTCCTATAAATGTATGTGCAACTTCAAGGTCCAGTTCACACAATTACCCTAGAGTAGCGCTGATTCAAACATAATAGTATAAATTTACCTGTTCTAAAGGGAGTAGTCAAAGGACTACCTACACCCTGGCCATTGGGGTTAAAAGTACAACATGTGATGGAGCATAAGATACAGAATTATTTCGTCATCAACATGATGGACCCTACCCCGATAAGACGGTGAAAAAACCTGGAGAAATAAGGTAGACCAGATGTCTAACCCCGTGTATGAACATTGTATTCTGAATAATCTCTGGGCCAGTTCAACGTAAAGTAATGTTGTTCCGTTTTCCCTCACAGGCCCATATCCCGTCGTGGTTGTGGCCCCTTGTTAGTATCATGAATATAGTTTCGCTTGAATTTTGAGCATAAATATGCGCCGCATACAAGCAGACCACCAGAGTAGGTGTCCCAAAACGTCACCACTACTTTCAAGTTGTGGCACATATACAACTTCATAGTTCTGCTGTATACGAGTACAAAATGCGCCTATCGGACAAACGTATGCAACACAATCGGCACTACCTATGGTTTAACGGCACCGACTCGAAGATATCCGCATGCTTGTAGTGGGGGCGGAACCGCGAGATCACATTGTAAAAGAGAACCAATTTCCGTTATGATCAGAATTATCACCTTTGTTCAACCTGATCTCCAATGACATTTTTTATGGTACTCAATCAAACCGTATACAAAAAGCATTTTCTGTTGACGTACTCACTTTGAGTCATCGTCATATAACACCGTTTTTCCCAGTAGACGGTAAAGTCACCACGAGAGATCATCGTTCTTCGGTCGCTACATTATTATGATTCGGAATCAATAGAACACATGTTGAGCATGACAACCGCGAATCTCTGTCATCTAGATTATTGTTCCATAGATTTTAACATTGGAATGATTAGTACTGTTTATAACTACCGAAAGCGGAGACCTTACCAATACTCTTAACTTCGTTTATCATGTGCTTCCTCGCATTTGATCAATTTGGGACTATTACTGCCCGAGGTTTTTGCAACCAGTGTGCCGCCAGTTCACTTTTGGACTGCTAAAGCCATTGAAGTCAAATCTCCTACTGAAGTCACGATGAATTAATCAACAGAATAGGGGCTAGTAACTCTGTCTGATGATAAACAAGGTGGCAAACCAATTGATCCACCGTTCATGACAGATTCCTTATGAGATGTCATACTGAAATAATCTAATCACCAAACTACCTTCATTTGCGCGCTTCACGCTGTTGCCTGGTAAATTTTCTGACTCCGGCTACTACATGGAAAAATCAAATTGACAAAAGCTGTTTAAATTTGCCACTAAAGTGTGAATGTTTGCATCAGATGCCACGAATAAGGACGAATGTGAACCTGAACGGATCTGAATTAAAAGTAGTTTATCACAAGGTTGACACATCTTTTCAGCTCATTTCAATAATTTCGGATTGGTGGCACTCCTTTAGGCGGAATACCCTATGTTCCAGCTTCTAGTGACGTGAACTGGCCAGAGTGAGGCTTTCTATTTTTAAGGACATATGCAAACACTGGAGGAAAGTAAGGCTTCTCATATCCCTCTAAAGGCGTATGGAGCTCAGTTTTGTTCGTCGTCATTAATGCCTAACATGAATCTGATTGTTATCAAGTGGCTTTACCAAAAGTTGTATGGCTTCGTGAGATATTATGAGAAAAGAGAAAGTAAAACCTTAATCCTACTGGGATGCGTTCCTCTCATTCGACAAACTGCCTACTTTCTAGCATGGAAGAAAACAGCTACCGTTCTATTCATATAGCGTACTTCGTTGAAATCTATCGGTCAATGCAACTCACGTATATCGGAGAGCAGAAGGACAGGGGAGGGGTCTGAAATTTCGGCAGGCGATATCGATTACCACAAGGAGTTCACCTAGGAGACTTACGCAGTTTAACTTTTGGCAGTTGCACAGGTGTTGATCGAAAATCCAATTCTACAACTGTGTTGAAGTATCTCCGACAATTTCACACTTGATAAGTAGCCGTGCTTTAGTATGAGTGAACTAATTGGGGAAGTGATTCGCAGCACTTTGAAATGATACGACTTGTGGGCGAAATTAAGAGTTCTTGTGTCGTCAGACACAGACGAGGGAGTTCCAAGTATATCAGGAGGAAGTTCAGCCAAAATTGGTCTTTTTCTAAACTTCACGTACTTTAGGTGCTTCAGAATGATGATCTGAGAACTCTGGCTTTATATGAATTAATAAATGAGAACATCTTGTGTCAGCTAATTGATCTCAGTTTCTTGGAGGAATTAGGATTACCCACGAACCACGAAACAATCTTGGATACACTAAGCAAATGGCTTTTTGTTTCTCATATCCAATGAATAAGACATTCAATTTCTAATTGAATCAAGCAGTTTGACTATTCCTGGTAATCAAATTGTGATAAACCGCGGAAAGTTGCTCTTGAAACAGAACATTAAAATTCCGCCTTCGTTGGTCTAACTCTCCTACAGCCTATACGATTACTGAATATTCACTATGCACTATTTCAAAAAGGAATTTGTCCCCGACCAAAAGCAGTCCAATTAGATAAAGTGACCGGTGGAGTCAATGTTCAAACTTGGGACATCATAATATTTAGTTCTAATTGTTGATCATTCGGTCACAGTAAGTTCTCTCGGCTCAAGACAGAGATTTGAAGATTGTTGCAGTGGAGACTACAGTGACAACAGAAAGAGGTCCTCTTGAAGCCGATTGTGTTAGTCAGTCGAGATCCATATGTGGAAGAAAAACGGCTAATTAGAAAGCAGCTTGCGAGTGAAGGATGTTCAGTATGCAGATCAAAACAGGACCCCAGGCATGAAACAAGAGTGTCCAGTTTGAGAACTTCAGACCAAGACGATAATGTAGAAAATCAGCTCAACATTGTAACAATGGTCATTATTTGAGCACACTAAATGCTTGTATGAAAAGGGCCAAAACTCGAGAGCAGTGCCTAAATTGAAACTGGATCGATGGTGTTGGAAAGCGAGCCTGAAAATTGATTCGTTTAAATGGCCACACTTGCTTTCCCATTCGAAAAGTTTGGTCTCAGTAAATGCAGGTGTACCTTTAAGGCTTTTGTTTCTCGCTTCAAATTGATAGTGGTCCTGCTTCCACGGTAAAATTTGTAAGTCTACCCCATAAAAATAAAGCTGAATATGACGACGGGAATTTTGTCGAAAAAACAGTATTTCGTTCATCCTTATTTGTCTTAATCATTGAATATCTTAAAATAACCTGGATATTAAGGCTGTCCTAGATTTTCACCTTATTTACTGAAATCTTTGCTTATCTTAACATCCGAGTATTTATAACTGTAACCAGTTTGTCAGGGGTCACAAAACGATATCAATGGTGAGGGGTGAATTCCTACTACAAAGCATTGAACAAGCAGTGTAACTAAATGCATTCAAATCAATGCAGTTTTCATGTTATTTACGTGAATCCACTGAACGAATAGGTGTACAAACAACCAAGGCAAATTTTGCCAATGCTCATATCCACATGAAAACAGACACGCCTAAACGTAGCGGAATGTGAAAGGAGATACACCCCAGTGAATCGAGCACTCCAGATACTATAGTATCTAAGACAATGGACCCACCAACTACATCGGAACAGGGCGCGGGCCATCAGGGTGGGTCCCGTTGATAAGACAAGAGGGTGGGGTTGGACGGAGTCAGGCTAGTACAAGCGGGACAAATGGTTTAGATTTATATGACGGTAATTCTTATCCGGTTTAGGGTGGGGTGAAGGGCACAGGCAAAGACAGATGGTGAAGGTTTGACAGACCGTATGATACATGCACAGTTACTGATAATGCCCTTCACGTACAGACCCAATCGACCCATACAGAAGTAGTCCAACTGTAAGTGTCGTTGAGACTCAGAAATTCTATTGAATCATTTGATCAATCCACATTCATCCGAGTGAACTTGTAAGCATAAATAACTCGGCTTCTATACAAGAGTTACAACTAATGATGTTCCGCAATTATACTGGTAAAAGGCTAGCTATAGCAAGAAACCTACAAGACCAATCTAGGAGTTTCTTTGACGCGGTGAAATACGGAGGCCTCCGCTTCATATTCCATGCCTTGTATATAAGACGATTATTTTATCCCTAAGACCTGAGTTGAATGAGAAATGGAAATGCTTAACGCCCAACTCACTGCGATGACGTCTTTTAGAGAAATCACAAAAGTAGAATTACATGTGAATCACGAAATTAATTTCCACCGATTTTTCAGCTGAATCAACTAGAGCTTGAAAAGAATTAACATGGCCGAAGATAACTAAATGTGTTTGTCGGAATACTTTTCACATATATTATAGCAAGTTCATTCAAGATACTCTACATCTAGAACATTCAACTACGCTGTTAGGCAGACACGAATATTACCGTTGAATATCCATCGATGAATTTTCCGTTATCTACATCATTCAGGCACACAGGGACATCAACAAATTCCAAGAGAAATTTACTAGTTGAGAGAAACAATACTGGATTTCAAAAAGTTGATTATTATTGATTTGGATCACTTGCAGATTTGTCGTATTCAGAGTTCGACAGACATGTCCCGCGTAAACCCTGCCATTTTGTAATGATCAATTAGTGCTTCACATTTCAACAAATATTTCGGCCAAAGCGTTTTGGTGCAATTCTGTGATCTCGGAATTCAAGATTGATAATATTTGCTGTGACCATGCGTCAGATTTCTTCTACCCATCGTTCACAGCACCGTGTAATCCAACTGAATTACAACAGTGCAACTCAACCCCGATTTTGATGCGTAGTATTTAATTAGTTAGTGAATATATGGATGATAGAAGCTGAGTCTAATAATGATGCGACTGAAATTGAGCCAATATTTAGGTTGATCAACGATCACTTCGATGCGTTCCAAGTTCCAGTAAAGGGATGTCTTCAGTTTCACATTACCATGTGCTGCATGAATCGGTGCACGGACAACCTAGACGCGAAATCGAAGAATAGCACGAATGGTGGTGTGCACATTGTTCAATCTGCTTCAATAGTACTCAGTTTGAGTTCCGATTGTGTGGGAGTTGCATGTGGCTCGGCACACAGGAAATAATCCTCAAGACCAGTATCGATTTTGCTTCTGTGATGCATCTGCCGCTTGTGTAGTGTGGTTCTTCAGTTAGTCAGCCGTAAATCACCGAGACTAAATTTCATTTAGAAAAGTAAGACTGTCGAATCACGTGACCTCGGCGACGGATTGTCAAAGGCGAATTCATGTGGTGGTGTTGTTCTGAGATGAACGGTTAACAGCGATTGTGTTGATATTATGGTGAGCTTATCAATGATTCGTGGTCTGAATTGCTGAGTCTAGATTTCCGGGGCAATATTTGATAATTTTCACTACTAACGATTTGTGGGAAAGCTTTGTACAATATTTCCAATGACTTTGGTTTAATTAGACTCGTCGACTGTGGCATGGGAGTCTATCGTTGTGGTAGTATTCAGTTACGAACATTCCAAGTGAATTAGGAATGGGAGCTAGTTCATGAAGCATTGATGCAAAATCATCTGTTGAGAACTATTCCGAATAGTCCTGAATACCTGTGGTTGATTTGAAGCCAAACTTGCCCCGAATTCCAGTTTCAACTGAGGCTACATTTTTTGCACTAGTGATGGTTCCTAATAATCTGTAACTCGGTAGTGCTTTGAGCGTAGATACACTGCGATCTGTCTATTACTTCATGAACAACTGAACTCTAACTCCGCTTTAGCTGAGACTGCACGAAGCCAGATAAAGCTCTGTGTGACGGTTTCAATGATTTTTCGATTTTATGATATCACGTGAATTAGATTAACTACAGGTAAGACTTCCAATTGCTGAACGGGGGTTGTATCGTTTTGTGATTCTGTCTTCAAAATAGCTGCCGCAGACAACCCCGATAAGATCCGATTTAAATCTCCTGAGTAAACGGTCATCAATGGCTTTGTCCCAAATGAAAGTGAAACTCTATTCGATTCGTCCCACACGAGAGATGTTGAATTTATCGAAATAGGAATTTTGTCGAACTCTGTGACTTTTTCACTCATACATGGCTCTCATTCATGCTTTATTCAATTGGTAAGCATCATTTGGTATATGGAGAATGTCCATTGTCTGTAGCCAACTTAAAAGTTCGCTATGTTTGGTGTTTACTGTTAGTTCAGTTTGGGTGGTTTGGTTAGTGTGAACCGTTTGTGAAGATTCCTGGACCTGGAAACCTGTGCGGGTTCATGAGTAAGTTGGTGCAGCGTGTGTGGTTCTAAAGCGTAACTGCAATTTGCATGTTGGTATGAATCCATTTGACTTCGATAATCTCTCACAGTTCAATCAACCCGATATTGAACATGTTGACATGTGTCAGTAGCATAAGGGGAAATCAATGAAATTGAGCGTCCGGTGAAATAAGATTTTGAGTTTACGGCAGCTCAGAACATGGGATTTTCTACCTACGAGGATTTTTATTCGATCGCGTGCTCTCCATGCTCTTATGAGCAGTTGAATCTTCGGTGACGAATTCCGAAAAGCACGCTCGATTTTGACCGTCATCATGATTGCAAGGACCGCGATGATGAACACTTTATAACGGATGAACCATTGCTGTATATGTGTATATAATTCCTGTGTACAGTGGTTACACTCTGAGCTTGCTTCCTCAGTAATATCATGATTAGGCCACTGTGGGATACCACAGTAGAAATACTTACTATTCACTGCAATAGGTTACGCGGGGTAGTGTTTAGGAACAGGTGGAAATTGAAGCGTGATAATTTTTTTTTAGACAGCAAAAATGTTAACATTCTTCGCTTTGGTGGAGTGAAGGAAATACCACACGCCAATTTCGAATGAGCTCAGTCAGCTACGCCACCAGGGCGTACAGTAGGTTGCTCACATTCCACAAGCGTATCAGTCTAGTCACCTACATGAATTACAGTTTGTTGTATTCGGTCATGTTTCAAGCTAGCCACACACATCAATCACTCTAGCCGCGTTAGTTTGTATCCCTGTCACTTTAAAGTTTGGATCCTGTCGAATATGAGGATTTTCTGACACCTTATCATTGCAGATTCTGGTAAAACTTGAAAGCACGGGTGCACAAATCTCGAAAAGCAGAACACGAAATTCCACTTTTTCATACATTTAGCAACAGGAAGGAAAGTTGTCAAAATGCTCTCCATCGGATTACTTGTGTGGCATTCGTAACAGTCTTACTACTGATCCCGCTTTTTCTCCCAAAATGACCGCATTTTCTCACAAGTTTACAAGGTCATAATAAATAACCTATTACCTCTCGGGGATAAATTCTTTTTCCATGGCACTTCCATTGCATTATTGTGTCGCTGATACTATAAACGTTCATCCAAGGAATTAACTGTGTTGTTTCTTCCGTAATAACTTAACAACCACTTTCAATGAAGTAGTTTGTGATCAAAACTTTATTTTCTCACAACGGCTGATTTTGACCATATTCACTACCATATATTCGCGTGGATTAATTAATTGTATGCCTGCATGGAAAAAATTCAGCCTTGTTGGATGATCACCTGTGGTCGGGATGAGAAAGCAACAGCAATCAGGCTGAATTCCACCGGGCTTAAACGCAGCACGGACCACTTCAGAATGATCTTTCACATGTTACGGAACGGATTACCACGTACGGGGCCTCAGGTCCAAGTCGCTGGCGAGAGGGAGATACCTGAGACTGTATACTCCCATTCTCCTCCAACTTGCCGGTGTTACTGTGCACAGAAGAGTTTAATCATCCATGGTCGATCTATGAGTTCCGAGTTACGGTTACAAGTCCTTTGCTAGACTGCTTTGATCTACCTTCCTATCCTTTATCACATCTGACCTACAAAAACGGAGTCGTGTCATTTCTATTAATTTCTCATCAGTCTTCCTGTGAATTTGAATTCCCTCCTGACCACTTACCACGCTTCCACCGAATTACTTAATCTTGGGATATACAATAAATTAAAACACCAAATAAAATATGCAGCCAAGTATAAACCATACCCGCCAGTTGAAATCATTTTGTCCTGGTATTTTTGGTCCACAATACTACTCCATTTAAAAACTGGATCCAGTGTAACGCTATATTCTGAGCTTAAGCTTAAGATAGATTGTGGTTCCTTTTGTTAAGTCTAACTTCCCTCTCATATAATCGTTATGTGCTATTTGTCGAAAGTGGATACTGCAAAATATTGATAACCACCAGAAAGTATGGTAAACAAGTTACACAAAGATCCGTCCTATCCGTTGGGATACGGTCAGCTGTGGATGGAGCCAAGAGACTATCTGCTGCAAAATGCAAACTTCATTTTCGTTCCATTTCGTATGAAGTGCTCAGAATTGATCAGTGGAACACGGGTACACTTCTGAGATCGACTAACGGTTACACTTGGAGTTTATGGCTCAGTGACTAGGAGTCACTATTACAAAAGACAGTCTGCCCTGGAAGAGTGATTTTAAGGAGTGAAAATGCTTGGTAGTCAGCTAGTACAACCGAGTGTTTTATTCAATACGCTACTGTGTTGCATATGCGAAATCTGAAACCAGAGGTGTCAATGAGCAAAAGATGATGGAAAATTTATGGTAATAGTAAAGGTCGTGGTAGTACTAGTAATAGTAGTGGTAGCCGCAGTAGCAGAAGCAAGAAAGGAGACGGCAATGAAAGGAACCATACAACTGACCACTAGACTAATCGGGGCATGCACTTAGAAAGAATAGTTGGTGGTTTCCAGTTATGGATCATGGGTATTCAGCCTTTTGATGAAAATCAGTTCTACGGACGCGTAGGTCAGTTATACAAAATTACATTCCATTCAGTATTGTTGTCAGTGCACAGTTTTTGCCTGATGTTTGTAATTCTAACACTCGAAATCCTCTGTTTTTCTGCCACGGTATATCGACCAAATATTTCATTATCCATCCACAGAATTTCATTCATATTTTCATACTGAGGGCATAACTGTTTGATCTTTTGGGACTTTTAAAGTTTCCCAGGTAATATTTTTCAGGAAGTGCGAGCTACCTTGAGGAAATAGCAAACAAATCACCATGCCAACCATCCGCAACTTGCCATGATCGGTCACTTCCGTGTTTGCAGCCTCGTGTTGTCCGTGATTCTCTTTCTAAAACATTGTACCCTTATTAGATAGTAAGATGAGAGAACAGAAAAGAATAATGAGTTGTTCGTTGATTATTAACAGTGAGTCTCAAAGTCTGCTTTGAGTATGCTAGTGAACTGAGCAGAATAACCGAACCATGGACAGCAAATTCTGTTTTACTTTTCCAAAAAGAATAATAGATCGTTCTGAAGCCCCACGTGAGTGGAAAATTCACGCTACTTGGGTTTTGAAACTAGTAGTATTGTCATAATAGAATGAAAGTGTGATGGGCTGGAATAAATATTGCCACAATCAACTCAAAGTAAGATGTCCTACTTCCTTTTCCAATTCTGCTTGCTTCCATCGCAATAACGAGCACTTACTATCAAAACAGCTATTTTAGATAAATCTACGCAGATATTGTATCGACAATGAAACCGTTATTGTCAAAATCTCAGGTGATACCATTTTGGTCACTTTGCCTCTTCTGTCTTCAGAACCTAAATGCTGACTTTTTGTAGACACAGAAAAGGAAGGTATTCAAGGGTACGAAGACAAAGCAGCTAAAGAACACTCTTGAAAGTTGATGTAACTCTCGTGATCGTTTGTGCGCAGAATGCCACATTTTTCGTTGTTCCCATACTCCGTGCTACATTGAGTTTCTTCCCCGCTCATTGCATTTGGTGTCGCATTATTTCTACACGGAACGTCGACCACAGTTGGGGAGGCAGGTTTGGACTTACAATCCTCATCTTTATAGATAACATTTGGTATCGTGCGTAGAGCTATCTAGGATAAATTACCTAGTGCACTTTCGGAGCTGACATTCCCAGGTGAAACCGTAAACTTATGGAAGGTGAACATTCTTAAAGGTTAGCATTTCTGACTGGTAGGTCTATCGAAAGTACCTTTAACTTCCCCCAGTTCAGGTTATTATTAAAATGAATTTGGTCCTCCTAAGTTTTCAAAAAAAAAATTTATAATTCAGGCGTTCTTCTGTGGAAAAGGAAATCAGGTGAGCATCACTCAACCGAACTTGCATAAGTATAAGCAATGAAGAATACTCTGCAACATTTTTTCCAAGATAGATTCTCCTACCTGCTGAAAGAAAATTGCGAGTTTCAAATGAGCGATTCATTAGATATATCGGTAGTGACTAGTAGAATAATGATAGCTTTTAATCATACTACCAACGGCTTTCTAACCCAAATTCCTTTCCTTTTTCCCGATGTGCTCTTTCTGGGTTATCTACTATCATTCATTCAGTCAACCAATCAATTATCCAATCAGCCAAGCTATCAGTAAATTAGTCAATCGACTGGTTAACCAACCTATCCATCTACCTAACTCTCTATCTGTCAACTAATCAATCAATCTACCGATCGATGATTCCTTACTGAGTTCTACCCACTTAGTGACTTAATTTTACTATAATTTTGAAACTTAAATGTTGCCTCCGTGTTCTTTACCATTCGTCCATTTCTTCTTTCTTCTGAGAGAGTTAAGAGCATGTCCTAGATCCTTTACATGAACATTCTAGTTTCGATACACAATGAAGGTGCAGACAACGTGCTGTTACATAATACAGCACTGGTAGCTTTGGTGTTTGAATAAAGGTTTCTCTAATGCAGAAAAGTTTCTTTTTATATCGCAGAAATCACCACGGTAATATAGGCTTATCCGGTCTTTAGCGGAGGAAGCGATACTGACCCAAAAAATGAAGTAACGACCCCAAGCTTAGATAGTGGAAATTTTCGCAGCCTCACAAGAACCTCACTCTTAGTGGCAACCTGCTTTATATACTGCTCCCAACGAGCTTGAATGGTATTAAAATAGCTCAGACTGACGAGTCACTACTGATGGTAGGATATTAGCTCTAATTTTATCCGAAGAACTTGATCGAGAATAGGTGTTGGGAGAACGAACAAAACATGACGCAAATAACTTTCATGGTAAAACCCCAATATGTTTGTTCCCATTTGTATTCTCCCTTTATCTGTGTCTGAGCCGTGATTCTGTAGTGGCGACGATCGATATGTCGGTCACGCTTGTCAGAGCACTGAATTTTAGAATTCCCTATCCATATTACAGAGTCACGCTAATATATGAGCTATCAATCTTACGTTCTGAAAGGCAAACTAATCACATCTATTACAAAATTAATTACCTATTATCATTCTATATGATGGTCACAATAAAGTGCGTCTTTTATCTCTCACTGATTTTCTTCACATTTTCAGCAATAAACTAAGTACTCCAATCTTCACTTCTATGTTTAAGTTAAGGAATATATTGAAGCTATCTCGGATCCACTCAGTCCCCTTACCATTATTCTTATTCAAAAAAATTCTACTTGGAAGGATAAAAACTAACCAACCCGGTCCCTCCCTCTGCGGTGGTCATGCGGCTATCATCGTGGACTCTGGATCACGTCGACCCTGGTTCGATTCCGGCCTCGGCCGGTCACTTTCCCTTTTAGCAGCCTTTCATTGGCAAAGGCTCTCTTCCTGAATTGTTACACATTGTCGTATAATGAATGCAAAAATGAAGTAAAAGTGTGTGAGTGCGTTATAAACGCCATTCCCATCAGTGAATACTATCTCCCGTCAAACAATAAGAGATATAATCACAATAAATCCATAAAACATAAGTACGGTTTGAGAAGATGAATTAGCACCTTCACAGTTTCATATCCATCAGCGTTTCTCTACTTCATAATCTATTCAGAACTTACTTCGTGGTTCATCTCCGAAGCGTCATTTTCCGATTGTTACGTTGTTTACCGATTACTTGAAAGGGATTTGTTGTCCTTATGGCCCGAAGAAAGCCGTTTTCCCGTGTGACAAGAGATGAATCCTTCTTTTCGGGAATGGCAACCATCATAGAACCTAAAAACTTGCATTTTTCTTGGTAATTATTATTTTTGTCAAATCATGCTTACCGAGAGACACAACAGGGCCAGCGTCAATCAATTTCTGTGAAAAGAAATTGAGATTCTCTGTGAATAAAGGATGAAACCCTCGAATTGTGTGATCAGACAATCACAGAAGTGTTCGTCTACCCATAGTTGACACACTCATTTCCCGTTGTTCTCTTCGCAACACCCCAGTCGAACCAGACTCCATTGGAGTTAGCTTTAGACTGAATTATTCCATAGTATGGATTCTTTTGGTGTTATTTCTGCACTGCTTAAATAAGAAATTCCGTTCCGTTGCTAAAGCCATAGTGGCTCGTGTGAACCAGTTTATGTTTAACTGTATGACCCCCAACTCCTGGAGACCGGTAAACATAATTCCCTTTCCAGATGCAAAGCCTCAGTAATCAGCACAGAATGCTCACGCTTCATGACGGCAACACACATCAAATATGACTGAGAACGCCTTTCTCATACAGTCGCAATGCAGTTTAGACGACATATTGGAGTTCCTTTTGGTTTCTCTCAAATCGGTTAGATAAACTATAGATAGCTGGTTTCCTCTCAACTTCTTACTGGGTAATCTCTGACCGACAAAGAAAAAACCATCACATGAGTTCGTACACAGTTACAGGTGTGGATGAAGTTTTCTAGGCGAATATTCTTCATTGCAATTAATTACCCTTTCCTGAACTTTTCGTATTATTTCACAAAACAAAGCCAAAGTTTAAAATTCTATGGAACTTCCTGCCGCTCATCTTAGTTTCACTGGGGTAGATCACACCCGAAAATGTGTGACCTTATTCACCGTGGTAAATTAGTCTGAGGATCCTAAGTCCTAAATCAGTGGAATGGTAAATGTTACTTAGTATTGAGTCTACGGATGTAATATTCACCGTTGGTTATTTTTGACACCTGGAAATATGTACCAATCCTACTGGAAGCGCTTCTTTTACCAAATTGTCTACCGTGTTTCTGCTTATTAGAAAAAAATAAAAGAAGCGAACTTCTGTAGAAAGTACTACGTTGTCCAATAGTCCAACAGCTAGCTCCCGGTGAATGGTAGCACAGCCGGAGAAAAACTTCCGGTTCATCTCAACTGCGTGACCTGAATTTCGAGGTCGTACGAGCGCGGTCCGTTAAACACCCACGTCTTGGCTACGCTAGAGAAATATTTATTGAAAACCGGAAGATTTTGCTGCTTTAATTATGAGGAGAGGAGTGACATTGTACTAGCCCATGGAACACTTGTACCTAGGATAAGAGTCTTTCTTATTCTTCGTGTGATTGGCAGCACTTTGTTTCTCAGTATTAATGGGAAATGTATTGTCACAGCAAACGTATCCTATTTAGATGCTATCTGCATTGGAGCACATGTAACAGCCAGAGGTCATTAAGAGTTAAATCTGGGGAAAGATTTTATAAAAAGTCCCAAAGTGCCTTTAAAAACAAGTGTAGAGAAATGTTAGTCGCTTCAGCCTTCAAATGATCGGAAGCCAGCATCGTACTAACCACAAATATAGCCAGATAGTGCAACCATGAAAATATCCGAATCGCGTCCTGAGCCCTTTTTGCCATTGATGTACTTTGAATAAGCTGTGGTGCGAATTGAGGGGCTCGTGAAAACCCCCGTCGTAAAAAGAAATTTCCAAAGAAACTCAGTTTAGTGACTTTGAGATCATAAAACTCATCATTCCGGTCGAAATGGGTAGCATTAAATCACATTAAAACACAACCAACCTTGTTTATTTAGCGTTATTAAAGATACCCTGAACAATATTAAATTCGCTGTGCCCAAAAGATGAAAGTTCACTGTCTGCCAGACCAGAAGTTGCTTTAGGAAAAGTCTCCTAATGTAGAATGATGATCCAGGTAAAGTGTCACACGAGGGTGTACTTCTTATAGACGTTGATAAGCCTGTCTAACTGTTGTTAAATTTTACATTATTAAAACCATTGGAAAAATCAATGATTTCATTTTCACATTTTCCCGCCAAAATTCAAGGTTCAAATGAGATTAGCAATTTATTCCTTGTGTAAAAATGAGTTATCGCAGGTTTCCTATGTAGCCTAGATAATTTTACGAGAATAAAACCTTGTATTTATGAAGTAGATTAATTGAAAAACCGTCTTGCCTGGGGAATTTCGACAATATATTCGGCTTTAGGTCCGAATTCCCTTTCACCTTTTATTTTTGGTTTGGAATCTTTTGATTTTTCATAAAAGTTTAATCCTGCTTATCGAGCTAAATTTAGGAGATTACAGTATACCCACTTGAGCAGAAACTGCACCAAGGGCCAATCAACAACTATGGGTCACTTCACTGGTCCGTTCCGTCTCATAATTATTTACTGCTTACATTGGTGATATGCCTGTGGTGACTGGCGCTTAGGTCTTGAGGTATGCATCAGATGCCTTTCTGTGACAAAATGACCTCAATTCTTCTGACTTAAATACACTACGCGTAAATCTGTCCAACACCACTTCTTCGTATGAATCTACTAAGATATTCGAAGGGTATTTTGGCCTTCTCCGTCTCACTTTTATGGACATATCTTCCACTTTTTTCGAAATAATATGTCTGGTATTAAAAGGTCCCCCTCTAGATTAGACTCAGTTTGATACCCAAGGATGACAACCTTCGATGGTAGCCCCTTTTTCCGTTTTGTACTGGGAGACTGTTTCGATAAACTCTCAAAATCCGTAAGCTTGGGTAATTTCATACCTGACAACCAATCATCTGAACACTGTCACATCTGCCAGTTCGTTTTCTTAATCTCAGTTTATTGCTCTGATGTTCGATTCATTAGCCTCTTGAAATAACATTCTAGGACTTCACAGTTTGGAGAGAAGACAGCCCATCGGATTTTTTCATCCCCTTCAAGGAATTCGGAGAAGAAAAGCTCTTTGTTTGCGACATACATACAACAACTTGTTTCATTGCTGATCACGCACGAAAACACTTTCTGAAATTCCATGAATTTCTCCAAGCGGAAAAGATTAGAGGACTTCCCTCTCCTGTTCTCGGCACGCATCTTGGCAAACAGAGAAAATAGTAATAAGTTCCAATCCTAATTGACAAACTTCACCTTAGTCTACTACATGCTGCGGTATCAAATCTAATGACCATATTTATTTTATTCATTATTTTCTGCGCTATCCCCACCGTACCGTTGGAGTAAATATCTTCAGTGAAAAGTATTCTTACCAGCTTAGCCGGTTATCACGAAAATATAAATAAAAGAACGTGCACATCAGACGAATTGTGGAGCACGTTATTATGGTTCAGGGAATGAAGCATGAATCTCCCTGTGCGCGCACGTCGGTGTGTGTTTGTGATTGTCTGAGTGCGTGAGTGCGTATGTGTTTGTGTGTGTGTGAGTGTGTGTGTTTGTGTGTGTGTGTCTGTGTGTGTGAACTGCCTTAAATGACGGTAAGAAACAAGATTAGTAGCTTGAAAATAAGAACCTTAGTCGGAATCACAGATCTAGAGCAAGGGAATTATCTAGACCTTCAGTGTTTTATCCTAACACACTACTTTAAACTATACACTCTCTCGCAAAATGATGGCGCACTTACCGTTTGGGTTTCATTTGGAACCACATTATACGGATTGCGTGCCTGTATGCTGGTGACCGGTTTCCCACTGCCAGATCCGTCGACGGTGATCACTACGGGACAGTTTGAACTAGAGATTCAAAAACACTTCGAATCCACTAAACACGCAAGCAAGCATCCTTGTAAGTGGAGCTTTTAGCAGGCCTTTTACTGGAACTCCTGTTTCCTGCAGAATTGCCTGGATAGGTCTTAAAAGCCTAAGTTCACGCGAATCAGTGGTTTTTTCTCTTGTTGTCCTGTTAAAGAAAGAAACAGCTTTCCCCATTTTTCAATCCTTCCTCTACATCTATCACTTGTCAGCAGTGAGACTGTGTGAATCTCCCCACTTTTATTTGACAATGTGGATGGCGACTTTTTGGTAATTGATCATACGGACTTGACTTAATGATTAGGATCACACGCACGCATACACCGTCTCTGAAAAGATAGATGAGGTATGGACTGCAGTGTGATTTTTGTTGTACTGACTTTGATTGAACGGAAATTCCACAGCAGTTCTTGTGCTAATCTTTCATCTTACACCAGATTTCTGATTACACTGACCATTTAGTTTTACCTTTTCGCGGTTTAACCGGTGGAACTTGCACACATGCTGTCCGACACAAATGTGCACCATGAATCGCTCTCAATCTCTCTCTCTCTCTCTCTCTCTCTCTCTCTCTCTCTCTCTCTCCTCTGTGGTGTACCGCACGGCATTGTTGTGCCGTACGCCAGGTTGTTAATAATAGGCGCCTCGGTTCCGACAACCATGATGATTCAAACCTTTGTTGTGTACCTTGGACGGTTGCCTCAAATTCGTGGTCTTTGTATCCACGTATAAATACAAATTCACTACCAGAATGGCTTGGTGCTGTTTTCACGTCAAAGCGGGCTCGCAGAACCTCTCCTTCTCTCTGGTCATTTGTGTGTGCCATTAGGTGCCTGTGTTTGCATGTGTCTGCATTTGGGGCGGTATTTTCAGTGTTCTGTTACAAGCAAACTGAAACAAATTTTCTGATTTTGCTGTCTATGCACTCACTCATTTTCCGCTGAACCGTAGCAGCTGTTTGTGTTGTTCCTGTTGTTGTTTTCGTCCCCATGGTCGTTATGGCGACCAACCACAGAAGGGTACGTGCACACGTGTGAACGGAAAGTCATGCCCAGCTGTCACGTGCTCTTCAGCTGGCCAAGACAAATTTATCGGGTAAGTTATTCGCATTTAATCTACCTTACCACAACAGCTCAGCTTCTAATGCAACTTCCCAGTAAGCTAAAGGTCGCCGGTTCGACTCCGGAAAGCACCGTGAAACTTTGGATGCAAATTGGGCAAGTGAGTTTTCCGTCAAGTAAACAGCAAGGCTTTTTAAATGGAAGTTATTAGAGCCATGGTTGACAATACTAGATACAACACACCAAGTAATTCGTTGTTCCGACTTTATCAAAGCCTCAGTTGGTTCTATCTTTCTTTTGATTTTCCATCCTTGCGTTTTCCTATTAGACCTAAAGTTCTATTGGTTTGCAAGCAGCTTGTTCTTCGTCCTTCTGATAGAGTTTTGTTTTAACTATACACTTTGTTGTCTCTTTTCATGAATACAATCAGAGAAAAAATCGACTTTCATAGGTCCACAAAAGCACAAACTACATGGGTCTCCTTTGTTTGAAGTGTTTCTAAAATGAGGACATATCACAAGTTTTATGAATAAATAAACGACAATAACTTCCCCGGAACCAAATAACTAAAACAGTTCTCCGATAAACGTTCGTCACAATGTCAGCATCTCACCCAAGTCCAAGCGCTTATTTTCTGAATATCTAGAATAATTCTGTTCACGCTGAGGCCATGAAAGGAAAGAGGCCCGCGCGTGATTCATACGGAACCTGTGTCAAAAATTTTGTTCCGAACCGAATCAAATCATGCTGAATATCTGAAATTGTTTGATTTACCACCAGGGTGAATATATGCAACCGTTTCTTTCGTGTACCACACACTTATCGCTGCTTCAAACATGGTGCCTAATCGAAACCTTTATCAAAGTTGTACGAAAAAGCAGTCACGGAGCTGTTAGCATGTATCGGACTCCCGTCTAAAAACCCTCCCCAACTTTCTCTGTTCTGTTCTACCTCCGGAATATGCCAAAAATCGTGAATATTATGCTGCTCTACACTTGTGTATACTTGGTTAACGGCACCGAAATAAAACTTTCTTTTGTGCATCAAGCCACACTTTGCCCGGGCTGGTGACATGGATTTGAGTAGGAAAGGAGAAAGCATCAGTGGTGTGGAATATGTAAACAAGAAAAAGGAATACTGCTTTCCTTAATCATACCATAAACGCATTTAAGCCCAGTATGTTTCAGTCTGAGTGTTCCAATGCAATCCGAGGTGCGTAATCATGATATGGTTGTGTAATGTGTACTTAGCCGAAAAACAAAGATTCACAATCAACGTAAACTGAAGGCGATTGCTACCTAATGAAAATACGAATAACTGTATTAAAGTAAGGAATACGACAATACATGAGATGAAACAGAACACAAATTTCGGTCAGAATAGGATCTAGACAGGCTACGTGGGATGTACTATGATGTGTTATGCCTATTCTTGTCACACGACGATCATGGTCACGTGGTCTTTCACAATTTTTGAGAATTGATCCCCCCCCCAATTTGGAGCTTATTTCGTGGACTTCTAATGTCCTATCATAGTACCTGAAGTTCGACTTGAGAAACATGGTTCATAATTACTCTTTTTTACTAGGAATACGTAAGTTGCTATGAAAACACATCATGGTAACCCCACCCCCGCCGCTCTCTCACCTCCACCTGACTTCAGGTGGATGATCGGGAGTGTGATTAAACCCGTCAAAATGGAAACAAAAATTGAGGAATCTTGTACTCGAATCCATCGATTACCAAACAAAACCATGTTTTAATCACATTTGTCCTTCTCGGTGGAGGGCCATAAAGTTCACGCAAAACACACAATAACCGATAGTTGAAAACAAAAAAAGATCTGAAATTGAAGTAAAAGACTACAAGTAAAATGAGGCGGAGAAAAACAGTTTTCCAGGATTTCCTCACTGTTTGTTCCTCAAATACTATGCCCCATTGATCCAGCTAAAAATAACGTAAACAGGACATATATTGCGAGCGGCAACCATTTTGTCCACTCTTGTCTATCGCATATGTAAAAAATATCAGTTTATATATACTACTGTGCGTCAGAGACAGTGACAAAAATGAGGAAATTGTTTGTCGCGAATAAGCCAACAATTATTGTGGGATTGTGTGGCTAATACCAGGGGAGACAAACCGTTTGTCCTAATTGTTTCTCGTTTGATTGACTGTCCTTTTGGACTCCACGTTTCACGCGCAAACCTCAGGTCATCAAACGAAAATTAAACAATCCCACACTACTCGCAAGTAACTGCGTGACATATGTACCTAATTGTTTCTGCTCACAAAACGGAGGATTTTCGGTTTTGATCAGCAAAGCTTCACTAAACACCAACAATTATGCAGTCCGGTCGAGTAATCTTGCTTTTAATTACGGGGTCAGGTCAACGTGATGACCTGTTGAATGCAGATACTTCGCGAAGGAAAACGCTAGATTCATAGTCGTAATTTGCCATGGGTAGTCCACTTGAGTTACTTAATGCAAGATCGATTTTGTGATGTGTTCAGTCACTTGTTGAGCCGCGTATCATTCTGTTTGGCTTAGGTGGGCGTCACGGCAACTGTGAAGGGATTGATAGACAAGATGTCAGGAAATAAGAGAACGTGTAAAGTTTATTCCTTGGACGCCCAGTCTCTTTTCATCCCGGTGTCTCCTCGAGAAAATGTTTAGTAAATTTATGATACTGTTTCGTCCAATAAAACAAAAATTGCCAATTCATGTTGATTATTTAAAAAACCTGACATTTTTCTGCACAGAAAACATCCGTTTTCTGTTTCAGAGAAAGGTAAGCAGAAAGACTGATTTTGTGGTGACGGGAGGCCCCTTAGTACCTATAGTAACAGTTATTTTTTTGGAATGGCCGAGGACCAGTTGGCCCATCACTTTATTCGGTCTCCGTTGCTACGCAGATGATATTCCATTATCTTCAAATGACGACAATTTTTTTCCTTTTCTGTACCGCTTTCAGTTCTATTCACCTCATCTTGTCTGCATCTTATGAGAAAGAATTCAACTTGAGTTTATCCTTCTTAAGCATATTAATCAGAAGCATCTGGAAAGCATATTAAAAGGAACCATCTACAAAAAAGCGACATGGAGCAGCCGTTATAGGCAGTTTTCTAGTTTTTCTCCGGTTGATTACAAACACGGTTTGCTTGGAACCAGTTTCCGTACCGGTTGCAAAATTTGTAGTTCTGATCGATAGCTAAATGAAGATTTCTTCAAGAAAAGTCCAAAGCAAGTCACAGAAAATCACGAAGTGAAGCGGATCCCATGCTGACGGATAAATGAAAGCAATTCATTTTACTTGTTCCTATCAAAGTTGATCATATTTATATCTGTTTACGCCATAACCTACACATCACTCCTATTGGAACCACTAAGTCGGGGTAGCTGAACAATCTTAACACCATCGGAAATAAAACCGGAAGCAGAGTTTTTGTAATTGCATTTGTCCTGTGACCCCGTGTGAATGTGCTTTCAAGATGGATTAGTGGTTAATGAAAAAGTTCTATTTGTTCTGTCAACAAAAACAAAACATGAATAAACATCAAAAAGTGCAAGTCGTTGCATGAGGCAGATGTTGACTGATTTTCTACTCAGTAGGTGTGGATGTCTAGTCCAGACATGGAAATTGCAAGTGGGAACAATACATTAGTTGAAGAAAGGCAATAGCAAATTTTCATCTTATTAATGTAAATCTAAAATACCCCAAGGTTTTCAGCAGCAGCCGGGATCTGATGGTGGAATTGTATGAAATATCAACTGACTTTTACGCACTGTAGTTCATGTGTTAAACGTAGGTGAATTCCACACCTGGTGAAATCATGCCTAAGAGCTATCCGAATTTTCACCAAGGTAAATGGCCTTGAGAAAGGTTACCCACGGTAACGGAAAAGTTGGGGTATTATATCCACCAAGAACGCTGTGTTATTAACATTATAACTTTCACAATCAAACGAAATCAGTTTCGCTTGCTAAACAGTTCCGTCACGCTTCTGCGCAGTGGCCTCATTGTCATCTTCAGTGGCCCCGACTGCCTGTCCCAAATCACCCGTCAAGCACGGTTTATAGATCGGGGCCACGTGATGAAAAATACAGTAGGGCCTTGTCCGGAGACCGAATTACGTCGTTCACAGGGCCAGGTGGTGGGTGATGCAGTATTTCAGCGGCATACTTCAGTGAACAGTATGATGCGAAATGAAGAATGAAGGCTGGCAAAGCACGAAGTCATGATCTATACAACTACCCGGTTAATAAACGGCCCTCTCCCTGCCTCCTGGGGGGGGGGGGGTAAAACAAGCAGCATAATTTTGTTTTAAGTAAATTGGCCCTGAAGACCCACTGCTCTTGCAAAGATAATTCGCAACAAAGGCCACGCGATTTGTTCCTAATACAGTTTGCATGGGAACGATCCAAGTGACGGTCATTTCATCGCCTATTTTTAAAGACAAATTACTCACGACTATCCTTTATTCGGTCAGAAGTAACCCTTCCCATTGTGGATATCATGGATCACCATGTTTATGGTACGAAAAGGCTGCTAGAAAACCAGCTTAGATTGACCTACGGGTCAATTCAGTACAAATGAACAGCCTCTCATTGTTCTTGATGGATTATTGTCAAATAAATATGTGGTCTGAACACAAACGTTGGACATCTGCCTTTTTGATTTACTTCCGTAGGATCTATTCCAGATAGGCACAAGCTTATTCCAGGATGGGTCTCACCGGGCTAAATACTGCAAATCCATCTACCTATCGGCGACATCGGCTAAGAAATCTGACGTTTGACGTAAATAGCATCATGATCTCGCTATTTTACTGTTTGGTAACCCAACAGCTAGACTGATATCCGATATCCGAATGAAGATCACGAACATCAGCTGTTGTTATCGACAGAATGGACTCATTTGGTTCGTAAAATAAGCCCAATAGCGTAACCAGAACCCAGGATGTAGCCAAACATGCTTTTGGTGATTTCATTCTCAGGCCAGTACAATCACATTCATATGTTTAAAAAATTGTAGAAAGCTAGTAGAAATAGTTCTAAGTGCCTCATTCGGTGTTTGGAATTGAATGGGACAACTAGCATGCGGATGAGTCAACTTTGACCATGTAACACCTGCATAAATGACTGCACTGCGTAACAGATGATGAATACATTCGTGACATCCAGGCTCCTGTACGATTTAATCAACCGTTGACCAGGGCAGTTGGAGTGCTTGAACCAACTTCCGTTCTGCGCTTAGTTCTGTCCTCCAAAGACGGATGCTAATTGCTTCGACAGTTACTAGCTTCCACAGCCTGGTGGTTCACGATGCACTTTGTTGGACTCCAAAAACTATTGTAATGGCTGAGTGGATGTCTAGCGAGTGACCGGTTTCAACTAAATATGCAATAATGGAACTTGATATGAATCCGTTCGCCCCAAATCTACGCCACCGTGGATGATGTTTTTTGATGCTTTTGATGGCTGCCTTGTTGTTCGACCCACCTAAGTATCACCGCAAGTGCACTTGTATTGGTAGATTATCACAGAGGAAGTCAACAAACGTAGCCTATCATTGTTCTGGCTTAGAGTTACTCTTGCCGCCGTGAACGGACGTCCCATTCTGGCGGCGCTGAAAGTACATCTTACTGTAACAGAATTCTACTGACTCTTTCAGTCTTAAGATCCTCCTTGAATGAGAGCCTGATGAACACTACTTTCTTTTCGACCTCCGGTATTATCACTGGTTATGTCCGTTCGGTCCAGTTCCGATCGGTGAACTTCTCCGGATATCCGTTGTTTAATAAAGTCTTTCTCATGTATGATAATTCTCTCTCTAGAGTATGTGCGGCGTAGATTTGCCTCGCTCTATACAGAAGACATAGTATCAGATTGCGTTTGTGGCCAATTCGCACAAAACTATGAAAGTTCGTATACTGGCCGTTCCATGTCGCTCTCCGGTACACCGTTCTCTGAAATGAACCGTCAGAACATCTATTTAGGCAAACATCGAGAAATGGAAGGCAGTTTTCTTCTTCAGTTTCCACCGTGAACTTTATTTCCGGGTGAGTGGTGTTAAGTTCATGTAAAATAACCTCCAGGCTCAGCTCTTCATCAGTCACACGAAATATGTCATCCACATACCGGTAGCAGTGGTCAAACCGGTTTATGGTAGGTCCGCCTGTCATTGACAAGTCATATTCTACAGGGGAATTGAGATTTGCAAGAACGAAGCAGTAAGATTTAAGGCTTGGTATTCCAAGATATTTAATAGTTTAATCCTTCATTTCTTTTGTCAGAGTATAAAAATCTTTAGTGTTGGGACTCCATTCGTTCGTTAGCTGCCAGCAAAAATGGAAGTAATGGATGGAAAAACGAGCATGCTTCACTTCATGACAGTTACACCGGCCAACAGACTGATCACTGCATGGGACCGGTATTCACCGGTAAGAATTTTTATTGTGACACGAGGTTTCTACACCTTACTGGAGTGCTGAAGGAAGAGGAACTTTTGACTGTAAAGTAATGTGATTCATTCCGGTAGCCGACTGAACCTAATGAATAGCAAATTGATCCCAACAAGGATTTACTGAACCTCCTCACCTGAACTGAGAATCGTCTAAAAAGTGGGACTTATCATGAGTAACAAACTGCCAAATGTAACAGAAATGAAACAACCGATAAAGGTAAACAAGAGGTCCACCTTTCCGCAAATTCAGATCAAGATTGTGTGTACAATGGTCACTGACCGATTCGCAGAGATTATCCTAAGTGACTGCGATCAAAATGCATCTAATCGACCTTGTCTAGATGTAGCAATGCAAGATCTTGAATGACTCCGTCCGTTCTAACAAAGGTTTTCACTACATTTATGGAGAACAGAATAATCCCACCTTAGTGGAGCTACGTTAGTATATTGCTCGGGGTTGATATCTGTCTGACAAATACAGCGTGATTAGATCATCGGGTAGCTGCCAGGGGTGTCGATCATTTTTTTTACAAAGACAATGTGTCTGTCCGGTTCATCTGCTGTCAAGAAAGAAGGCTACGGCTAATACTTGGTTCACCGGAACTCTCCCTGTCTTACGAAATTTACACTCCAAAGTGATTTGTTGCAGTCTGACCCAGTATCCGAAGCAACTGTGAAGGTTTGAAGGTGCTGCTCGGTACTGCAAATCGACTCGCCAAAATTTAGTAACTTATTGGCTATTTAACAAACTAGAGGAAACAGTTGATTCAGTTGGTTTACTCGTTTATTTTACGAAACTGATTTCATTTGAAGATTCTTGAGGAATGAAAAGACCGATAACATGGTTTTCACAATGTTTAGAAGAACACACCATTCACATGGATATCTGATCAGAGGCTAAACATTAAACAAAACCACTGATGAACTTTTTTGTTCTCTTTTGGAACCTCAGTGATTTCCATCTTTACACCTTCAGGGGAAGATTTTTTGAATTCGATCCACCAAGAGTCGGTGGAAGCTCACATCGTCAGTGAGGAGAAAACCGCGCTGTCTAAAATTTAACTATATAACTAAAACTATAATGACGATGAACGCGTTGATTGGAATCCTATCTGGACTGACTGTCACTGACAGGGAACAAGTTAAATGGTATGATTTTTACCTTTATTCAAAGACGGAAGTATCGGTGATACGGAATGATGAATCACCTTAATTTTCACTCGCGTCATACTACAGTAATCAGTCCAGAGTGATTCGTCAGGCAGAATCAACGTGATTCATATCCCGATAACACCACGAAAGTGTACTCCATTTATTGGGAATCGTTTATATCAGGCTTTCTTGGCATTGCGCAGGATACGTACACTTCCCTTTTGGACATGTGTTCCACTGGACATGGACGGAATAACTACACTTTTACAGACCGACCCCGGGGTCATCGACCTTGAGAATGAACTGTGCTTGTTTTGACCACGGAATATGCGGTCAGAGTGCTATTGGTCCACTGCAATCCAAACGCATGAGCCGCACATGTAAACACACGTACCACACATATCGCACTCTGCCATCGAGGTCTGATGAACACACACCACCTCAAGTTGAGCTATTAGGACGAAGGGGTGGGGTGGGTGAACAGTCTGGTTGTGGTGGTCATGAGGACAGGGGCTTAGTACCTTCCTAACAGCGGTGTCCTCGAAATTCTCACCCTCGGTTGCAACCATCATTGCCACCATAGTAGAGCAAAACGACACCCTCGCTCTCGTTCCGACCTCCAGAGAGCCCAGTAACACTCTTGCGCCCAATGTACCACAAGCGCACTTTTACGTCGTTTTCCATTTTCGTCGGGTGTAAGGTCAACTATCGGGTCGACCATGACCTGAACCAGACGAAAAACGTCTGGTTCAGGTCGGCTGACTCATTCGTGGGGAGCACGTAGAGACGACCATAGACACGCACAGCTGCGACGGGCGTAGCTCATAATTTAACGCTGCCTATTTATCGACAGACATCAGAGTTTACGTGTATACTCGTAGGTATGTGAGCACTATGATTGTGAATCGATCACACTTCTCAGTACTAACCGTGTAGAATGAACGATTATTTGACCACTAAAGATTGCAAGCACTGAACAGCGGCTTCATCCACTATGTTGGGAATCATAAGAAATACATATTCATCGAGGCCTTCCTTGGGATGAAACCCATTGTGAAGGTTTGAGATGCCGATTGTTTGGCAATTTAGCTATCTGAGCTTTCCCTCATCAGTTTGGTTCACGTTAACACCACATTACATGACACCCGTTTGTCGGTGCTTGTGAACTTTATCAATCGTCACCTAGAAGGCGATGGACCTCTACGAAGGTCGTCAGTGAAGGACACATATTCCTTCATCATGGGTTTCCAATCTCAGCTACTTCTCCGTGGATATGCAGAGCTGATTTGTAAATGTCACATATACATATTTAATCGATACATGGTAGCTGTCCCGTAACCAGAACACAAATCACCCAAATATTGGTCCTACAGTGATTCTGATTATTAATGGTGGTAGCCTATTCCGTTATCCCTTAGACTGGTTTTCCTTGATCATTATATATAAGTACTCATCGTAATTAGTCCGGCTGGGAACACTTGGCGTCTTGTAGCTCAGGCATACATTTATGCGTATAAACTGATTTATCCAATAGAACTGGACGAAACGACTATACTTTGCTTCCGTTATTTCCAGTATTGAATGAGGTGTTTCACAAACAGGTAAGTTACTGAATATCGCGAAAACTGCCACAGAGTGTATTATCGTGCATTTACGTGATAAACTGCAACGTCAGGAACTTTCGAGAATAATGAATCAGCTGGATTCACGGTCAAATATATTTACCAACAGTACAGTTTGTTTGATTGAGGTAGTTGTGGATCATGTGATCTCTGATTACAATTCGAGTTCCTTCATAACTAGCTTCTAGGATACTCATTGTCGTCAGTTAATTATAAAAATGGTACAAATGTTCGTTTTTCAGCGTCTTTAACTCACCAAGGCAAAATTCAGGCCTTTAGCAGAGTTAGCGGTATTTCATATCAAAGATGAATAGCGACGGATAGCCAAATGCTGTGGTTAGTAAAAAACTTATCTACATGGGGTTTATGTACTGCCATTCCTTTTTACGAACCGAAGTCAACAGACGACCTTTCGCCTGCTGGTCAACTGTTCCATCAATTGAACAACTGAGATATATTTTGTTGGTTGACTGTTCTTTGGACTCCACCTTTCACACACAAACCTCACGTCATCCGATCACCCTGCACTCAGAAGCACCAGAATCGAGTTCGATGATCGCCAATCACTCGCCCTAACACACACGCACACACATACGTACATGCACACACACACACACACTCATTACCGTGAATCCCGTATCAAGCGCAATCACAATCACAATAACACAGTCATTATTCTGGTTTCAGCTACTTGTCTAACCTTGTCCCATTCACTTGTTATCAGCTCTGTGGACGAAACTAACCGCAGAAAAGCATCAGTACACATGGCATATGTGGCTGTCCTCTGGCAGTTTACGAATAAAACAGCCGGACTGAACATATTCTCAGATTTATCCCCCAAATCCAGTACACTTTCATTGATCAGCTGTCCAAATGATATTCCTACGCGTGTGAGTGCGTGAAAAATCCGTGAAAGTACCTAAGCTGTATGATAATGACCGGCCAGTTCAAGTGGCTTACAGAAGTAGTAGAGTTGTGATCGATCGTTAGCCAAATTCGTTGCCAATGGCATCGGTTGTGTGAGTTGTCACCCATTGATCCCACATCAGTAGAGCCCATGGTCGGCTAACCGTCAGCCAACTTGATTTCCGGAATCCAAATCGGTAGGTCTGTCGTTGAGAAATAGCGACTGCCATTAGGCTGAACCAGAACGAGAAAGTTGGTGCCAAAATCCTAGAAATTTCAAGGACCATCTAAGAGTACCATTTAGCGAGGTTCCATGACATGTTAAGAGACAGAAATACGGTGTAGCCATGGCAGCCGACGTAACAGTTGTCACTAATAACCACCAATGCATGTCAAGTCGTGTCGAGACGACAAGATGAAAGGTATTACTGCAAAATGCAACTGTAAACATCGTGTTTGGCATAGTCGCAAAAACATGCTGAACAAAGGATCTTCAGACCGGGACTCGAGAAGGAAGCCTCATTCAAAGCCTTATCAATACCTATTGGTTAATGTCCCGGACGTGAGACTACGGCCTCATTCAAAGTCGTGGTAGGCAACAGTGACTTCAGGCCCTGACGTGAAACGAAAGGGTTATTACCAGGCATTGCAGGTTAAAGTTAAATCTCATATCGGCTGCTGATGGGCTATCATCATCATACATGGCTTTGAGACGATGGGTGTCAACAGTATCGACACTTCCGACTTGTTCAACCTCAAAGTTCTTATCGGGACAAGAATCCACTCAAAATGGACCTCCTTAAGACAGTTGTAATGGTTCGCGTACGGAATCAGCACAAAAGTGTACACGCAAACGGGTTTCGAATTCGGTCGGAACGAAAACCTGTAGTAGCCGCATTCGAGTCTGCTCCGGAGCGAGATGTTGCATGTGTGCAGACAAAAGATGAACGTAAGTCTCTGCGGCAAGTGAATCTGTCACCTGTGGCATAAAGAATTCCTTAATTAGTCGTAATGTAGTGCCGTAGACAGGTTCTGCGGCGGAAAATTGGATATTTGCCTTTAAGCAAGTCCTGATACCAAGCAGAACTAGCGGTAACGTGTCGTACTAATCGGGGCTCTTATGTGCCTAAAGAGTCACTTAGAGTTGGTGATGGAACCATTTGACTAAACCATTCAATGCCGGCCAGCATGCGGTCCTGCGAGTGCTGTCCGTCAAAAAAGGACAGATCAGACTCAGACTGTTGCCCTCGATCGGCAGTATTTGTAGAAGGGTGACCATATAGAGCTATGCATCTTCCTGTCAAGTGTCGAACCACTGATTGAGCCCTAAGAATAGAGATGGACACAGTATGGTAATTCAGCCGCTATCACTCGTGATACGGCCAGGTACAGCTTCTTAGCCACGCTCGTGGATGAGCCTCAACCAATCATGATCACCGCGTACAGGTACGATGAAAGCTGCCTGTGATTAGTCATCTTCTAGTCTACCAATTATCTTTTCTGATTTAACATATTTATACAAACCAGTTGTGCAATATAGTTAACGTTTTACTTCACAGCCATGACCCTATTGCTAGTTTCTTTCGTGTAGTTCTGGGTGGGGGCATTTTCAATGCTTCCTGCCAGCTTAGTTCACTGTGATTACTACTGATAGCTTCCAGCCGCCTTTTAAATCCACTGATATACGTTAATAAATGAATATACCCGTGTAAGGGAATCAATGGACCCACTGTGCCTACGTGAATATAACCAAAGCCAGCATCAGGCGTATCGGAAGCATCGATAGGCGACGCTATGTGCTAAATCACTCTAGATGGTTGACATTTTAAACACTGCTTTTCCCACGTACAAACATTTTTATTCATGGACGGCCAGACAAATCGTGCAGCGACTACTCGGAGACTACCTGCAATGCCTTGATGGTAAAGTTCATGTAGGGTATCGAAAACGAGACACCTATATGAAGAGGGTTCGACTGGTCGAGGTAGGTCGGTAGATATGTCGCAGAGTATTGTCCCGGCACTGGTGGCCAGAGGTATAGACTGACACTGTAGCAACGAGGACTAAACAGCTCCCATGTATGACGTATCCTGTGCCTCTGTTGCAGCCATGGTTGGGATGCCTAAGACGGGAGGTCTAATAACTTTAAGTGGAACACGCGACAGTGCATCTGCAACGCAGTTCGACTCACCGTCAAAGTGTCGCAGGTCAGTCGTGAACTGAAAAAAGTAGTCCAAATATCTGACTTCACGTGGGGAGTAAAGGCCAGACTTGACATGCAGTGCATACGTCAGAAGCTCTTGGTCGATGGAAACGATGGAATATAGACCGTTTACTGCGCAGCGGAAATGTTTTGATGTCTTTATTTGCGGCCAGTAGTTCACAACCAACACAGACATTTCTTTTGCGTGGGACTGAGGCATCGAGAGAAAAATTCAATTGGCTGACACATCCCAGAAAATAATTGTTGAAGGACTGCTTCGATGGCAAAGTCAGGTGTACTCACCTCTATGCTGAGCGTGGCGGCCGGAGCTAGGTGCTGGAGGAGCATGATCTGTGCTAATCTCGGAAAAAGCTACTCGTGCGGCATTCGCAAGCCTCTAACGTACCTGGATTACTACGAAGTAGGTAGGTTAATAGAAACAAAAAATCAGCGGCGTGGGATATAATAGGCTGACAGAAACTTACTAACCTCCCTAATGCTTGGAGGTCTGTGATAGAGGAGGGTACAGCTTAAGTGTGAGTGGCAAGTACTTTATCTTCGTAAGATTTAATATCCCCTCGAGTGATCCTGCGGTCGAGGAACACTAGGTCCTTTTTGCCAAGTTCACATTTATCGGTACTGATTACTATTGGATACTTGGAAAACTTTGAAATCGTGGCGTCAAAAGTTGGAAATGTTCGTCTACGCTGAAAGATGAGATTAGAAAATCACCTACAAGGAAGGCAAACTTCAAGTCTCATTTACGCAATTGATAAACCTCTGGAATATCTGGGCAGCACTTCGCAATCCAAATGGCAGGAGCTCAAACAGAACAATAAGAGTCATGACAACAGTTACCTCGACAGCTTCAGCGGCTACTGGTATCTGGTGATGAGTTCGCAAAAAATCGATTTTAGAAAGTACAGTCGTGCCGTAAATTGACGCTGTGATGTCGTGTATGTGAGGTATTAGGTAACCACCGTGCTGGGTAATCGAATTAAATGCTCGATAACCCCCAAGTGGTGGTCAGCTTAAGTCGTCTTTTTTAAGAATCATGTGTAAAGTTAAGGTCCGCAGACAGCGAGATGGATGAACAATGCTCTTAGAAAGTGAAGTGTCAGACTCACATTTGACGAAAGCCAGGCTATCCGGTGCCAGTCGGCGAGATCGTGCCGTGACTGGTGATCCATTAGCAGCAATGTAGTGTGCCACGCGATGGGTCACTGCCTCTATCACTTCGAATGGTACACTTAAAATAGGAAACTGAATAAACATGAACTGTGGTTTGGTGTGTACCCGTTCGTTCTTCGGGTAGCAGACTGAGTGAGATGTACGTTGGGCTGCATTTATCCTCTAACTTATTTTAGTTGCGATAATGTGCCTCAAAAATGTATATGATGCAACAAAATGACGAAAAAACAGCAAAATCGCAGACTCACGGGATTAGCAAATTATCCAAGAGGCGACGGGCTCATCCATGTAGGATACTTTTGTTTGGTTACCCCGGAAAGTATTTTCTATCAGGTCTGGGAGGAAAATACAAAGGCAACCCACTCGGTTGATTGAACAGTGAGGACTCGGGTCGGTCTACAGATGCATAGTGTATTTTACGTAACGTGGAACGAAAATGGCACCGACACGAGCAATACACGGAGAGCAAACCAAAGCAGCTAGAAAACAAAATCGAACCGAGGGTGAACAGTTGGCGGAAACCAAAATTGCGTCAAAGGCGAAGTCCGCGGAAATCTCCTGAAGGTCAGTCCAGTAAGACGTACACAATGGAAGAGAACTAGTACCTTTAAGATTTAAGCTTCAAAGAAGATCACGAGGAAAATAAATCGCATACGGTGTTCGGAAAATGTCTGTTTTCGCAGAGCAATTGAGGTCCATACCAAAATCATATAGGTTTCACCGTCATAATATTTGTCTGAAGCAGGCAGACTCTTGCACGAGCAGATTCTCAATTTAGGAGTAATTTTATGCGGTGAATAAATAAAGTAACTCCAGCGATATTTTCACGTGAGACGTGATGTTGATCTATTCAGGAATACCTTCCGAATGAGGAATTATCTTGTGATCGGTTTTAGTGGAAGCCGAAGTAGTTACACTGATCTGTATTTGTATGTGGAGCACCGGCCTTGAGACCTTCATGTTGGCTTCATATGCGACTTATCATGACGCTCTCGATAAGTACTATGTGGAAGGTCTGACAACAACCAAGTCTTTGCACAGCCTGAAGTAAGAAAAATTTCGAGAGCACTACTTTCAGTGCAGTTAGATTCAACAAAGCGATACCAGCGGCACTTCGTGACAAGAGTGATACGGTTTGTGTTTTATGCTTATTGCTTATACTTACCAGATCATTGATGATGAGGTCCAAAGTTCACCTGTTTCATGATGTTATTCATCGTAGTTTTTGCTGTTATAATATACAGTACATCACATGCGACTAAGACACGCTCGAAGCTCTGTATAACTGGTTTTGAACACGAAAATGTAGGTTGTTCAACTAAACCGCAACCCTCGTGGTGCTGAATAACAGATGATATTTGACCCCTACTGAACGCACTCCAGTAACGATGCCGAGGGGTCTAAACGACCGGTGCACATAAAACGAATGATTCGTGTTGGTGAGACGATCTGATAATTTACATGCTGTTACGACGGTATGGACCTGTACCCCCCTCTCCCCCACCTTTCCCCCCTCTGTGGTACAATGCTAAAGGCGGATTCTGATTCTGATTCTCCATATCAACCAGTATTAGAGTTTCAAAGAATTAATTGTACGTCATCAGAGTTCGTCATGTGAATGAAGAAATATCGTTATTTAATTAACATAACATGAACATTCAACCCAGGATACCATCAGTGCGACAGCAAGTTTTTTCATAAATTTTCATCGTTCACATACGTAAAACACGAAGCATTCTCTCCTCATATGTGTGTGCTTGTGTTTACGTGTGCATGTGAGTGACTGCGTATGGCTGGCGAAAGCTATGACATTTTTCAGTTATTTTACTCATTTAATAAACTTTGATCTTTTGCCTGATGTTATATGTACATTATCGTTTAATGTATACAAACGGACTTCCACAATGCTTGCCTTCTGGCTTGCTTGCTCAGTATGATCATTTGGAGTGAGCATTTCAGAATGTCGAGTGATCTTTACTTCATGGACCCTTCATCATTAGTGGCATGCAATTCCCATGATACAATTTTTTCCGTCACTATTTATTGCAAACTATCAAAACATCATTCGGAACACGATTTTTCATCCATTATGAGAAATTGTGGAACAACTTTGCATAATGTCGCTGCTGTGATAAGGGTTATAAGGAGTACATGTTATTCAGTAAACAGATCAATCACTTTCAGATGCGAATGCCTTGTGCGAATTCGGGAATCAAAAAACTGCGTTCCAATACCAATATGACTTGCATTCAGTCGTAATTCATTCTAACAATAGGGAGCTCGTCAAAAGGAATCTGAGGCTTTCGGTATTTACCAGTATGAATGTATGTATGTACGTACGCATGTCTGTACGTATGGAAGTATGTATGCTTGAATGTACTACGTATGTATGTATGTATATATACATGCACGTACGTATGTATATATATAGGTGTATGTATGTATATATGTATATACGTATAAATATGTGTGCATGTGTGTATGTATGTATCTATGTACGTACGTATGTATCTACGTAAATATATATGTATGTATGTATGCATGTATGTATGTATGTATGTATCTATGTATAATGTATGTACGTATGTATGTACGCATGAACCTATGTATGTATGTATGCATATACGTGTGTACTTATGTACGTATGTATGCATGAATGTGGTATGTATGTATGTAGTATGTATGTATGTATGCATGTACGCACATATATATATATATATATATATATATATATATATATATATATACGTATGTATGTACCCATGTATGTAGGAAGTGTCTTTGTATGTATGTATGTATGCATGTATATATATGTGCATGCATGTATATATGCACATACGTACTTATATATATATATATGTGCATGTATGTATATATGTATGTATGTATGCGTGTATGCATGAAGTATGTATGTATGAAAGTATGCAAGCTTGAATGTATATGTATATATATATATATGTGCAAGAGTGCATTTACATATCCATGAATGTATGTATGTACTAATGTATGTATGTAATCATGTATGTATGTCTGTATGTACGTATGAATGCATATATGCATGTATGTATGAATTCATGTATACATGTATATAGGCAGGAAAATTTGTATGAATGAATGTGTGAATGCATGTGTGTATGTGTGTATGTACGTATGTATGCATGTACATACGTATGTACGCGTGTAAATATGTATGTAAGTATGTATGTATGCATGTATGCATGTATGTGAGAATGTATGTATATATGTATGTGGGTATGTTGTATATAAATTTATATATGTTCGCAGTATTTACTCATGTATGCATGTAGGTCTGCATGTATGTTTCTACGTACATAAGCATGCAGTATGTGTGTATGTATGCATGTGTGCATGTTTTATGTATACATGAATGTAAGCATGCATGAATAAACGTATGTATATATATCTGTATGTATGTATATATGTTTATATGTTTATATATGTGTGTATGGGAGTATGTATGTATGTACGTATGTGAACATGTATGTAGTATGTATGTATGCTTTCATGTACAAATGTTTGAATGTATGTATGGATGTATGTATGTATTTTGTATGTTTGTATACACGTATGTATATATATATATATATGTGTGTGTATGTATGTATGTAGGTCTGTAAGTATGTATGTATATATGTTTATACGTATATATATGTGTGTATGTATATGTGTATGTACGTATGTAGGTACGGCTAAAAATATGTAAGATTGCATGTACACATGTGTGTACGAATGTACGTGTGTAGGTATACATGTACGTATGTATGTATGAATGTATGTATGTACGCACGTATGTACGTATGTGTGTACGCATGTATTTGTGTATACATGTGTATGTATTTTAGTGTGCATATATGTCTGTAAGAATGTGTGTATGTTCCTTTGTATGTATGTATATATGTGTGTAGGTATGTAGGTATATATGTGTATATGTATGTGTGGATATATGTATGCATGTCTGCAAGTAGGTATGGGTGTATGCATGTATGCGTGTATGTATATATGTATGTGTGTATGTATGTGTATATCTATGTATATGTGCATATATATATATATATATATCTATATATACATGTACGTACATTTGTTGTACGCATGCATAGATTCATGCATGCATGTATATATGAGTATATGTACGTACGTGTTCATGTGTGCATGTATGTACCTTTGTATGTACGCATGTATAGATGTGCGTATGAATGTGTGTATGAATATATGTAGTTGTGTATGTGTGTCTTTGCATGTGTGAATTTATGTATGTATGTGTGTATCTATATATGTATGTATGTATGCAGGTACGTTTTTACGCGTGTATATATATATATGTATATATATATATATATATATATATACATATTAATGATTTTATGTATGTATGCATATATGAATGTTTGTATGAAGGTGTATCTGTATGTAGTATGTGTGTATGCATGCATGTATACATATGTGCATGCTTGTACGTGTGTATGTACTTTTGAATATATGTATGTATGTATGTTTGTATGTGGTATCCATGAATATGTATATATGAATGTATGCTTGTATGCATGTAAGGATGTATATGTTTGAGTATTTATGTATGTGCATTTGTATGTACATATATATGTATTTAAGTGTTTAGGTATCTATGTACGTATGTATGTATTTATGTATATATGTATATATGTCCCTACGAATACATGTGTGTATAAGTATGTATGTGTGTACGTACGCATGTTTGTATCCATGTATGCAAATATATATATATATATATATATATATATATATATATATATATATATATATATATATATATACACATGTATATGTATTTGTATATATATACATATCTGCCGGCACGCATGTGAGCATGAATGGACGCATGTATATATGTATGTTGCTATGTATATAAGTGTGCATGAATGTACGTGTCAATGTGTGTATGTACGTATGTCAGTATGAGAGTATGTAGGTATGCATGTTTTTATGTATATACGCGCTTGTATGTATGTGTGTGTATGTTTGTAAATAGTATATTTGCACTTTTGTGTATCTGTATATATTTATGTATGCATGTATCTATCTATGTATGTATGTATGTGGGTATGTATATAGTTGTACTTTTACGTATGTATGTATGTGTTTATATATGTGCAAACATAGGTATGGGTAACAGTTAGCAAGTATTTGTGTGTATCCATGCATGTGTGTATGTTTATACGTATTTATGCATGTATATATGTATATATGTGCATATATATATATGTTAACATGTTTATATTGCTGTGTATCACTGAATTTGTGTATGTATGTATGCCTGTATGTACGAATTTATGTATATATATGCACGTATGTAAGTAAGCATTTATATATCGATGTTTGTTTGTGTGCACGTAAGTATGCATGTATGCGTATATGTATGTACGTAGGTATGTATGTATGCATGTGTGTATGTATATGTGTAAGTATGTATGTATTCATGTATGTATGCTTGTATATATATATATATATATATATATATATATATATATATATATATATATATATATATATGGGCGTATGTATATGTGTGCATTTAATTATGTATGTATCTCTTTATGTATATGTGTGTGTGTATATACATGTATGTGTGTATGTATGCATGTCTATTGAGGTATGTATGTATTCATGTATGGGTGTCTGCAAGTATATACGTTTATATATTTTTAGTTATGTATATATGTATATACGAATGTATGTATGTATGTGTATATGTATGTATGTTCGTATGTATCTACATATATTTGTAGGTGTGTGTATATTTATTTGTATATGTACCTATGAATGTACCCATGTTTATATATGTGTATGTATGTATCCATTTGTGCATGTGCGCATACGATTACTTATGTATGTACGCTGTATTATATGTTGTTTGTGTGTATGTATAAATGTATGTGTGCATGTATATATGAATGTATGCATATATGTATTTATATATGCATATTTATATATGTGTGTACATATGCATATATTTATCTGTATGTAAATTCATATATATATATATATATATATATATATATATATATATTTAAGTATGTGTGTACTCATCAATGTACGTATTTATGTACGTATGTTTGTGTGTAGGTATGTGGGTATGCACGCGTGTATGCATGTATGAATTTATGTGTGCACGTACGAATGTACGCATGTTTATATGTACGTTTGAGTGTATGTATGCATGCATGTCTCTGTTTGTACATGTATTTAAGTATATATGTATACGTGCCTATATGTATGTATGCGTTTGCATGTATATATGTGTGTCAGTTGTATGTACGTATGTATGTATGCATGTAGGTATGGATGTATGTATGTACGTACGTATGTTTGTATGTTTACACATGCGCGTTACTGTGTATATGTATATTTGTATGTACATATACATTCGCATGTATACATATATGTTTTTATGTATATATATATGTGTGTGAATTCCGCTGTGTATGTTATATATATATATATATATATATATATATATATATAATGTTTGTATGTACGTATGTATGTACACACATATATATATATATATATATATATATATATATAGGTTTTTATGTTATTATATACGTATACATGTACTTGTGTATTTATGTATGCAAGTATGAATATACGTTTGTATGTATGTACGCATGTAAGTATTCATATATTTACGCGTTAGTTTATGTATATATGTGTATGTTTAATGTGTGTATGAATTTATATATGTATGTATGTATGTGTGTATGTATGTGTGTGTATATATGCAAGTATGTATGTATGTATGATATATATATATATATATATATATATATATATATATATATATATGCTTCCCAGAATTTTGTCATCATTTAACTGTTCTTATTTTTCCCGAGAATTTCCGTCGATCGGAAATTTTAGTGCATAAAAACACCTGGAATTTTGTTCAATTTTTGCAGATTGTTTTCAGATTTCGTTCACGCAAGTCATTCTTATCCAAATCGCATAAGTAAGAATCAATAGAAGTGATCAAAATAAAGTTTTGTAAAACCTTTCGAACAAGAATAATATGTTGTTCGGAGAGCGGTGGCTTATTGTGTAATTCAATATAATACAAATTAATTTCTAGTATGCCTAGAAGATATATCGCAGAATATCGAAGTTTACCCACCGAAATGTCTAAAAATTTGATATTTGAGAAGGCGGGTAGATATTCGTCAAGTTAGTGCTTCGCTTTTCTATGCCGGGTTTTATCAAACTTTGCATGATGATTGAGGGTTTCTGAAATGCAAGTGAATGTGATAATTGCAAGCCGAATTCACTGGGAACACAAGAACTGATTCCAGACAAATCATAGTTTACTTAGTTCGATATGTGCCCAATGAGGCATAAGTCACCCTCAGTCAGACAGCATCATCCTGCTTGTCTGATTCATTTCAACACGAAATTTGACTCATCTATCTGGTTGCTGATTTCGAGCAGTCGAGCATTAGATTGAACTTTGTATCAGCTAACAGCAATTGACATATTTAAAACAACTGTTCACAGTGCTTCCAGCTGACTTGTTGCAGGCGCATTAATTCAACGGTGCACTCAATTACCGGTTCGCCTGAACGGGGATTTCTTTTCGAGCGGTTCGGCCAGTACAACTAGATATACCTGACTACGCGATAAAATGGATTCAGTTGTTTCACAAATGGAACTTTAATTTAACCTACCTAATAACGTTCTTCAGTCAGAAATATTTAGTACCTCAAATACCAGAATGTACTCTCAGGTTGCCCCTGGAGCTCCCGATGAAATGTTATTTATCCCCTGATAGAACCCAAATTTGTTGTGCAGACCAAAACACGGCCCGGCTTCCCGATTAACATAAACAGCAATAGCGCATCGATATTTATCAAAGGACTCTTTTAGAGAAAACGGACTTTAGGTTTATTACTATCAGTGTGGAGTTTTAGTATGTTTGCGAGCGCTTTCGGAAACAGAAACAGCGATGAAAGGCGATTAACGGTCATTTAATTTTACTAGAGGTACGGCGGGCGAGCACGGATCTGTTTTTTCGGTACTTCTCTTCAGGTAATAACAATACACGTGAAATTTTCATACCGAGAAACATGATTCAGAATATAAAAAAATAATAAGACTGTTTAACACTTGGACCTGAGCTGTTTCGTAATGAGGCATTTAGCTAGAGGTGTGAGAAGGGGTTGGCACCCTCAGTCACGACGATGAATTGTACGGCAAATTATAAGTCTGTCGGGGAGGGGGGTAGAATAGTCTTTTTTTGGATTCTGAGACCAAGAAGGTCGAACTATAAGGAAGTCCAACAGGTAGGATGAGAATGACAAAAAGTGCAACCAAGTACGCAGTCTTCGTACGGATTTGAATTCATACACTCATGCTTATCAGTCAGTGATTTTTACCTCTGAATCTCCATCCATTGAAATTCATTAATCCCTCTCACTCACACTTGGGTCTTAAGCAGGTAAGTTTAACCAATTTGAAAAGATGTACTTCAGTAGCTTTGTAGGCAAGAATAAGCGTGAATGAGTCATAGAGAGAGAGATAGATCATGATACTAAGCAGGATTCGTATTAGCAAGTGAAATGCTATCTTATACGGCTAAAACAATACTGATCTAGATTGGAGTCAGAATTAAAATTCATGCTACATTTCGGTCATGAAACAGACACAACTTTTGAAACTTGAAGAAATCACAAACTGCCGAGCGATTTCGAAACTAGTTGTGCTGTTCCCTGGTCAGCTCGTCTGTGCACCCCAGAATGACATTATCCATGCTCAAGACTAAGGCCGTTTCGTTTAGTGAGCATCTAGACCTAGTACCACAAGAAACTGCCGTAAGGGAAATTTAGCCGTCGCTACTCCGTTTTGATAAATGAATCTTGTAACCTGAAAGAACCAATGGTCCACTAGAAGAAAGCACGAACATTTTTTCCGGGGTAAGTTTGGCATACTACGCAATTCCCTCGTTTTTTGCCGTTCAGTCGCCACTGGCACTCTACTTTAAACCGCTGTGCTATGCAGTATCCATCTGTGGTTGTCAGGTGTCCTACATCACCGGAGGATTTGAGTGATAGATAACTCTCCTTTATCGCCTAGCTCGTTACCATGCATTTGGCCCTGTTGGGTTCTTTGCTTCACGTCTGCCAATCATGGTATCCGGTCCTCTCTGTTTCTTGTGGTTGTCAGATGTCCCTCTTTCACTACATTTAGGCATGGACTAAGAGATATAAGGAGGCGATGGCGTTGTATTCGATTAGACCAAATTACTGGGTTGTAGACTGACAGAATACGGAGTAGAATACCGTAATTTCGTAACGGACAGTTTTTGATCTTATTTCTGGGTTTTCCTATGTTATTTTGTGGGTTACTTCTGGTTGAATGTTTGGCCACTTTGTGTGAAGCATATCAAATAACGTAGGAGTGAATTAATAGGAAGCTCGAATAAGTCAAACAGGAGACTAAGTTTCGTTGGGGTAGTTGAAGCGATGAAGGCTTTGTTTATCGGGAATTCGTTATCTCGGAGTGATTGATTCAGTGTGCTTCTCTCAGTAGTTGATCCAACAGCAGACTGGTAATTTGATATGGTACCACGTTGTACAAAGTGTTTCTCCGGGTCAGGCTGAGGAAATGCAAGACAAGTGTTTCGAGTCAGTTCAAGTTAGGTACATGCTCTATACACCTCGAGGCGTAAATATTCAGCTTTGGTGCTATTCTACTTTTGCCCTGCTTTCTTCCTTTTCATTATATAATAATGATGCAACATTTCAGGAAGGGTGCCATGGTCCATCAGAGGAAGCCAGGTGGAGAGCGACCGGTGGCTTCGAAGAACAGGACAATCTAAGTCGGAATCATGAACTGGCTGGCCGTAATCACACGGAGATTTCAACAAGACGGATATCCCAAATCTTTGCAAGATGAAAGTTCGACGGTGATTGTTCATTGTGAAAGAAAGCTTGATTTTAATTTTGAAGTGAGTTTAGGCAGGTTTGAAAAATTTTAAAATATTATTGATGATTAAACGTGCCCGCTTATTCAACTAGTAAACACTGGTTGATTTATAGGGAAATCCTGCTGTAGGCAGTCGAATTACGGGTTAGTGATTTGTGGTGGATTCCGTGTATTAATATATACTTTACGTGTGTGAAATGATTGATGCATAGGCGAAAATTGCGAAGCCTCTTCATGTGACCTCGCAGTTCAGCTGTTAGAGCACACGAGGTAAAAAGCTTGCGTATCAACCATGAGTTGGTTCGAATCCTGTCATAACCAGTAACTTTTAACATTTAGACCACTCCCAAAATGGATCCCTATTGACAGCTAGGTGTAATTTAACGATTAAAGTATTCTACATTATTATTGGTCGCTTCTTCATGAAGGTCAAAATGTTTTTGAAACCCAGATGCCAATTTTCTGAATTGTTCTCATCAGAAAAAAGCTGACTCAGAACAGCCCCCTTATCATAGCCATTTTACTAGTTCATTTAAGCGGATTTCCGTAGAGGCAGTTTTGTTCATCGTCATCATACTAAACGGGAGGACCAGAGCTTTCATTATCACCATCACTTATGAGTCACAATGAATTATTCATTAACCCAAAAGTTTATCAGTCACTGTAATCTGAATTATGCAAAATATCTTTTTTCGACGGTCTATCGGTGCCGAAAATTTAGTATTATTTCTGTAAATGAAAATAATTATGGACTAATTCACTAATTAGTTTCAACGCTTCAATCCTTGCAGCAGTTCTGTGCAGAAAAAGCCCAGTAGCTGTTTGATATGATTTTTCTGTATTCACGAAATGCACATAACCGAATCTCAAACGGAGCTCTAACTCCACCTTCGACAGTGCGCATTAATTACGACAGCCACTGAGTTGTTTGAGTTGGTCATAACATGCTTGCTTCTCAAAAGGTGTATTACGGTATCCATCTTTTATTAGATTTGTAAATCTAAAATCCGTCACTCACACGAAGATCGACTCCAGTGATCTACTGCTCGGTTAGTGTGGGAGAAACTTTGTTAAAGAACCAAAGAATAGAACCATGTTCCACAATCTCTAAAAGTTACAGGGTGGACAAATTTTTTTCAGTAATACTTTTGTCTACGGAAAGCACCAAAGTGGATATCGTGGGAAAACTATGGTGTATTAATTTGACCTGATGGCTGAAACTGCTAGCTGATAAACAGGATTCGGATTTAGTGTAAATTCGATTCAGTTCTCGGAAAGTATTTCTGTCTTAGAACATCTCCAGAATATACGGCACCTGTGAGTCACCGCGGAGTAGTGAAGGTAGTCACAATAGGATAGCCTTTACAATTGCCCGTGAAAGCTGGAGTACAATAACCGAATACTACCGATGGCTTTACTGTTATACGCCCATCAGAAAGCCATGAACACTAAATTTCCAACCCAGCTTGGTAATTTTATTCAGTAAATACAAATACTCTCAGATCAGGACCAGTTAAACTGTTAAATCATAAGACGTAAATCTGATTCACATCCTTCGTAGTCACAGCGAAAGTGACAGATATTTGTTTGGAAGTTCATCTAAACAGCGAAAAGTAAAAGAAAATGGCATCATAAAATTTTAATAGGAACTGAAATGAAAGGAGTATCAATTAAATCGAGATGGTTCTGAGTGTAAGAAATAACAAAGCACCTGAACACCTCATTTCATTTCCGTAAATTCCTGGCTGCTGAACATGGCATTCAGGTCCTAAGCATTTCAGCACTAGGCTGAGTGACACCATCAATTAAAGATACTGTCCGAATACGAATGAAGTCGTATTTTTTGGGATTTACCTATCCTCTGTGCAAAAAGTTGGTTTTCTTTGATTTTCATGTAAGCAGCACCTACCACTTAGTAACCAGTAAATTCAAGGGCGTTGCGGATTTGTCTTCCCTCTTCGTGAAGAACACAGAGCCATAAATTTATTCATTTCGCCATTTCGTATACGGTATCGATCTAAAAACATGGTATTATTATTCTTTTATTCGTCTAATTTACTTCCTTTTATTGTGCAATAACGATACAACATTTCAGGAAGGGACTCACGGCCAATTAAAGGCTGCCAACTGGAGAATGTGAACGGCTGCGAGAACATGATCCAAACCCAGGATAGGAAGGGTTGAATGCCCACCGTGATGACTGTTTGACCGATGCCAGTCAGCATGCGACAACGTGAATCACAGGTGGAGATATAGAACTTAACTGAGTAGTAGGAGATTAGATTTGTAAAATATGACTGATCATGCAGCTTGAACGCTCACTCAATGTACTCGTTTACATATGAAATTCTACCGTAATATTCTGCTCGTGTATAATCTTTCTGTTCATTATGTATTGACTTATTTATTTTATCAGTGACCTGTTTCAACGATTTTGGGTACAGAGTTCACCGGCCCGTGGATAATACAACCGGTTATTCTGTGCTCCATTATGTGCACAATTTTCTTCTCCGAAGTCCAATGTGGAGAAAAGACATTACCTTTTTTCTCCAACACTGGGAATGATTTGTTCACGAAAACCAACCGAAGGCTGTTGTGGGGGCAACTGTGGAACATGAACCTTTAAAGTGGCCCTGGTTTGATTACTATGAAAGTACATAACAACTGAATAACAGAGTCCACGGATAGAAGATGAACATCCTCATTTGAGATATAACCTGACGCATTACTTTGAAGTGACCTAGTCTTCCCGGAAAACCTAATCTGAAATACTGGGTACATTTGTCCCCCGAGCCCAAACGGGTTCTCCATCGTTCAGAGTCTCGTGGATAGTACCCCTTCAGCAAAGTTGATCATGGTTTATTGTAGCCCATAACAATCATTTTGCTGACTTTTACTACCTTGGAGTCATTGGAATGAGTTTCCTTTTGATTCTTGTCTTTATGAATCCTCAAAGTACTTACGACAGAACATGAACGAAATCGATAGCGAAAACTATCAGCGATGAAGTCTGACAACCAAGGCCACCATGAAACCAGACCGTCACTGTTGGGCATATAAGAGGGTATTTGGTCAATCGAAAGACGAGTATAGGGACTTACAAAGCAAAATTGTATCCATGTGAATTATTACACTTAGGAGTTCTGTTACTATCAAATGAAAATGACATCATTATTCAAATCGTTTGCAACGAATTTTTGACCATTGAGTCTTGTTTTCACGTCGCTGTTCAAAGGTATCTGTTTACGGAAAGATACTCATAAATGGGTTTCACAAAACACATGCTTTCTAAGTTATGAGAACTTCATATTTCTTTTATTCATTAAGTTAGTGAAATTTTTGGGTCATGAGTGCGAATTTCCTTATCATCGTGAAAACAAAAAGGGCTTTTAATGGCCAACGGTTTCATAATCTTGATTTCAAGGTCATGCTTTCCAGACAGTCCAACGGTCATTGTCTCGCCAGCTCACCGTCAACTGCTAAATTGCTGTTAAATCGCGGGTAATGTAATGTTCATCAAAGATCGACACTACAGCGAAACGAATGATGGGAAACTTTTGTGTTAAATTTAGCTTCATAGTTTTTGAAATCAGCTGTTCAGGGGACATCTTCCGTAGGTCGACCATCTTTCCTCAACTTGAAGAGGCCTTCGACCCAGCCGATCACACTTGTTTCTGGCGCTGCCTCTTGTTAAAGGGTGTTTCGGCGAAAAACATAAGGCTCCCACACATGAACGGCCGAAGTCGAGTTCGGGCTTGCAGTAATATTGCACACGAGCTAATCGTGAAAAGTTTTACGCTTCCAGGTGGTCCCGTTTCTCCTTTTCTTTAAAACTCTTGAAAGAGGTTGTCCACGAGATGGCGTTTTGGTCAGGGGAGTATAGTGGCACTGAACTTTTGCCGGGTGGATAAGTGTCGAGCTTTGAATATACGAACGATATCGTTCTTCTAAATAAAGACCCAAGCTAGGTGAAAGCCTTTTTGAACCGCTTGGACAATTGCATAGCAATGTTTGCTATTCTTCTTGTCTCTTCAAAGAGCAAAATGCAGTTGCGGGACTGGGTTGTTCCAACACAAGACCTTTCGATATCGGGAGAGAGAGTTGTCTAGGTAGAAAAGTTACTATTTTTAGGCGGCTGCATTTCATCCGGAGGTTGGATATCGGACAAAATGTCGTCATGTATACAGAAGGCTCGCTTAACATTTGCTAACCTGATTAGTCTGCGGCGTCGACGTCAGATCCTTTTTGTATTAAGAGCGTCGAGTAGGCTGCAGCAATCATGTCGATTCTTCCATGTGGAGCAGAAACATGGTCACTGCTGGTAGAGGATATACGAAGATTGTCGATATTCAAACACTGATATTTCCGCAATATCGCTCTTATTTGGCGGGAAGACCGTGTTAGTAATGCTAAGTTTAGACGCACAGTATTGCGCGCACAAACAAAAACATGAGATGAAACACTAAAGGTCACCAGGCTAAGGTGGCTGGGAAATGTTTTTGCGCATGTCCCCGGATAGGATTCCACGGAAAGCCCCGGCCAATGAAATTGGTCACATAGGGCTTGTTAACCTTCCTGGGTGTGGTCCACATGATTTCACCACTCGGTGATTAGATTCGCTGGATGATATGGCTCTGTGTCTTGACCAGTGGATCTCTTGTATTCACAAATCTTATTTTCCAGCTTCATACAAATTTTGGTTCTTTCCTCATGGTTTTTCATTATACCCAACTGAGGACACTGTTGCAAAATAGCAGCTGAAGCCACCGCACCGAATACGTGGGTAGTAGTTGTTTGAAATTAACTGAATCGAAGGTAACCAGAACCAGCTAATATACAAAATTTCGCTTTTCAAACCAATGTTCGGTGTGACAAAAAAAATACTTGGAACCAAAAACTAATTGCGGAGAAACTATTTTTTCACTGTTATTCTGAAAACAAATGTGTGAAATGATGGCTGCATCTTAACAGAAATGAGAAGTTTATAGCCTGAAATATCAAACTCAGTGACCAATATTTTGAGAACAACATCAGTCTGGTCGGTAAATGACCTGCAAGTCTTACTAGCTAAAGGAACAATAAATGCGGAAGCTTTATTCTTCTAAATGAATCAAAGCCCACAGTTGACTTTCAGTTCATCCCTGAAAACTAGTGGGGTACAGTACATCGGTAGCATACGGCTTGTGACGAATTGTTACCGGTATATATACATCAGGTTACCATTGAGTGCGTACTAAAATAAGCCCCATTCCTTGGACTTTCCCAAAGCCCCAAGGTCGGTGGTGGATGGATAAAGTCTTTTTTTAGTGAACTGAAGCAAATTATACAGACCCAGTGTTCGGAAGGCGCAGTCATTAACGAGTATGGAGCAAGGTAGTGTATGCCGATCAGATTCGAGTCCCAGTGGTTACCACTGATAATTCCTGGTAAGTAGGATGACACCACTTAACAATGATCCCACGGTTTCCTGTGGTGGGTGGAGTGTTGATAGTGCATAAAAAGTGCCATCTTCATGAATAAGGTCCGAAATGAGCATTTTTATACTGCTCTCCCGGTTGGATATCCCCTTGGTCGAATATCTACTAATTACTTACCGTCCAAAAGTCACCTTGATGATTAGTTTATTTTTTGTTATTGGTAAAATTCTCACTCTTCTTCAACTAGCTGACTGGTAGGTGTTATAGTATAAAACAAAGTTTCGTTTGGTTTTGAAACGCGGATTGGCGGAGATGGCTGTGGCGACAAAGCGAGGATTTTCGCAGAGTCGATCTTGCTAGCGAACTGAAGGCCACCGAAATGAAAAGCATGAATGCTTCTGGGATAGCCCGCGTTCAGAGGTAACGGATTCCGCCGAGCAATAATCAGATCGAGAAAACATTCCGGACAGCAAAAGATGACCCAGATTGAGAGCTTTAGATTAAAACATCAATCGGGACTGTCAAGTCAGTCCAGGAGGATGGGTGCACAGAAAAGCCATCCCAGTGTCTACGAGCATTCCTGGCAGTCATAGAGAATGACGTCTGAACAAACTGAACTGGGTGGTTCGGATCAGCCAGGACGGGAGCGGAGTGGCGCAGTGCTAACACACGTCTTCGGGGTAAAAACATCTCGGGTTCAAAACCTGGGTGCGGTGGAGCACATATACTGCTGATGAGCTCTACCAAGAGCGAAGTTCCAGTCTGGTGTTTCCGGGTTGATCGGGTGACCTGAGTTCTGTGCATGAAAGATGGAGTGCAAAGGACTGTTAGCCAAACAAAGATTCATCTACACCACATACTACTCGCAAGTAGTTGCGTGATGTATGTCTACAAGCAAGTCTTCAGAATCCAGCCAACAGGAGCATTTACGATGAGGAAAGTAAGTCTCAAACAGGTGTTAAAATGAAGGACTATTCTTGTGACGGCATATAATTTACCACTCGAATTTTCCGGTTTGGTTATTAAAACCACTTTCACTGCCTTCCCTCCAGGAGGAATGCGATTCTGAATCATACTTCTTTATCTTTTATGAACAAGCAGCGGAGCTATTGATCAAAGTTCAATAAACCAGAAGCCTGAGTTATCCTCTTCCGTTTTGTCACTATAATGTTAACTTTTTGATGCTGACAAGGTGTAGTAGGAATGGTGACAATAGATAGGACCTTCGAAAAGCCTCATCGAGGTCTTGGATCGATGTTCCTTCATTCTCGAGATATCATCCAATGCCTAAGTGACAGACAATACAGTCAGTGAAGGGTTCTATAGATAAGATTGGTAACACAGAGCTTCCCCTTGAATATTCCGTGATTCAAGGTGTGTTGGTTACAAGTTGTGGGCGAAATATCAGAACAGCCAATTTTTAAACCTAGTACTTGTGGAAATGAATATTTTCATTCTGAGGGAAGTATTATGAGCAACCGCAAACTCTCACTTGGGAAATACTTACCACAACTCATGATGTTTACCAAATCAACTTTGAAGTTCTACTTCATTGACAGTTATGGATGCTCCCGAATTCGGTTGTCAGAAGGAAAGCATGCTTGTACGGATGAACGTGTATTCGGAACCGACGAATGGTAAGCACCAATACAAGCAAACTAGTGATAACGAAAGGACGTGGGCAACTGCGTGAGTCAGCTTTGCATGCAAGTGAAAGAGTGGGACAAGTGTACAGCTGGATCCGGCCAAGCCATGAGGCTCAACGAGTTGTACGGTCTGATTGGCCATTGAGGTCCGGGACGAAGCAAGACTGACGCCAACTACGTACGTGTATGTACGGCTGCAGGCGTGCGGCCAAGGTTGCAAGGGATTTAGATTGCGTGTGCGGTGTGTGCGAGAATGTTTTTCTGAGCACATGACTGTTCAAGTCAAACACAACACTCTTGTCCACAGGTACAAAACTTTCAAAGATTTTGTAGTGAATTTGGAGTTAGCCTTCAGCCAGGTAATTGGCTAACCTTCCCGGCGTAGCTGAATTTTAGTTGATGCCAATAGCCGACTGCTCAAACAGGTTTTACACATTATTACGACTTATTACAACCGACTAAGCTCTGTTAAAGAGTAGCACAGATTTGTTAATAAAAAAGTGAATATTGATCATGAATTAATTTAAATTACCACCGTCCCCACTACGGTGCTGGTTAAACCGGAAAACAATTTGGTAAACATGACGCACAAATCAACTCGTGCGTTTGAAGATACATGTTTTTTCTCTAGCCTTAGCTTTCATGTTGCACGCCATCTTGGTAAGGATTTGACTATACTGACAAGGAGACATGGAGTAAATTGCTCTTTGTGGTACAATCGACAGCATTGCATTATGAGCCACAGCAATGGCAATGATGGTAATGAAGTCAATGATGACGATGACGATTTTAGTTAAATCAGCAAACAAACAAAACAGCCAAACTTCTCTGCAAACCTTATTTGCATTGCAGACGGAGTGTTCTCGCTGGAAATGAAATTTTCCCTGTCCTGTCCGGTTGACCAACCGGATGCTGTCCAGGCTTCGAGACAACCTGTTTTCTTAGCATTTAGCCTTTCATTTTTACGTTAAAGCGCCTTATCCCACGGCTTGTTTGGTTTCTGTTCAGAGATGATAAAAATTGGTAGAATAAATTAGGCTCAGTTTGATTAACTATTGGTATCCTCCATTTCTAACTTGTGCCTAAATGAATGGCTCATACTGTGATATCAACGGAATTGTGAAAGGAGCACAACCACTTCCGATATCCACATTCAGTGTGATCCGGAGCACCCCGACGGAACTTCACTGAAGTTTCGTACTCTATGTGTTTACTGTGAGTTGAGTGTTCCCGGAATCATAATATTAATATTAACCTTTTACTTCTTTTCATATGCGTTACAGAAAGGGTGAAATATTTCAGGAAAGAGTTTGAAGCCAATAGGAGGCCGCCGAACAGAAAAGTGATCAATGGCGACGAGATCTGAACTCGAGTCACGATCTAACTTTCGTCCTGATGACAGTTTCACCGCTCCCGTCCGACTGGCTTACTGCACTAGTAGGGAAAGGCGGCTGCCAAAAATTTATGGCACCGTTGGAGAATTACGTGAAGCCCAACAAATTACGCTTGGATAAACAGACAGGCATGAACCGAATGTTTGACTACCACCGAATTCGTCTTGTTGGCCTCGGGGTTCTCATATTTATTGGTACATTGAGGGATGTTATAACGCTCTCGGACCTTGTTTGCACATGCTAAGATACTACAGCCGACCGAATCAGTTGAAGGACACAACAAAACAAATCCTGTTTGTCACGGGACTGTTGACCTATGGTCAGTTATCATAGATGATTACTCTCAGGATCTGCTTTCGGGCAACGGATTCCGGCAAACGTTTGTGCAGTCATAGCTAGGGGCAATGAAAACATAGGAAACTGTGGATGGTGAAGATGTTTCAGTTGGTCTATTGGATAAATTGGGCTCTCTCTACAATGAACGCTTACATGAGAAGTAGCACAATCTGCACACAACCGAGTCCGTAAACTTATTCGTGCCTCACTTGTGGCAGCAAAGTACGACCTGGAAAAGAGGAAGAATTCAGGAAGTTTCTCATTGAGTCAAGTTAGTGGTAGTTTAACGCACCGCATTGGGTGAATTTCCAGCATGTACACCGTATCTGTGGCCTATGGTTTCACTACAGGTTCATCAAAACTAATCAAGACGAAAAATTTAATTGGGAAAAAAATGTTCTTTAAAATACCAATGGGTGGTCACTATGACACATTTCAATTCACCAAGGAGGCCTCACCAAGCTTTTTTTAAAGACACCCGTCATTTTCTTCAGGGGAAAAAATTGATTTCCAGGACCTGTTACCTAAAAATACCTATTAATCCATCACTGTACTCTCATCTGAATCGTAAGGAGTGTGTCCAAAGATCTGCCTTATGAGTGACTACTCAAAAATATTTCAATTAAGGTCACCGACTTCTACTGAAAAGTACGGCCGTCTTAGATTCCGAATGAAGAACTCCGTTCGCCTCTTGTTCTTACGTCAGTTATTTACCTTAAGGTCATGTCAAAAAGAGTTTATTTGGGGGATTAAGTCTAGAAATATTACTAAAACAGACGAAGCTGATCCATAAAACTGAATCCAGATACGTTCATCAATGAGTGGGACGTCTTCGTCATTTAGTCCACCATTTTCCGATCGCGGCCAGGGTAACTGAAGTGATTTCACAAATAGCTTGTATATTTAACAGCCTAATAGCTACGGCCTACGTTGTTCCCTAATTAACTTGACAAAGGGCCACCGATAAATTCACGGGTATCCTGTGGATTGTCTTCAAGGCTGTTCCTTTCATCTGGTGCCCTGTATCGCAAGGTGAGCTAAGGTTTCACTAGCTATGGGTCTTCTAGGTCCTGTCTTCCACCAAGCTCTTTTGTTTTCCGCAGTTCTTGAAAGCGGCTGCCGTAAGGCTTTGCCTACATGGTTTGCCATGCCAAAGGAAAGAGATGAGTGAATTAACACGCAGAAGGAAAGGACAGGTATTTTGCCCTTGAAATTCATAGAAGTCACTGATCGGCTAGTGGAGTGGGTGTGTGGAGCTGTGGTGGAAAATGCAAGGGTGATGGAATTTCTTAGGCCCCGAACTAGTATTTCACTTTTAACTGCCACTTTGAAGCTGTGTTGCATATGCATTAAAGCTACTGTTCAGCTGCCCTGGCCGCGATCGTTAAATGGCAGACAAAAATCAAGGTTACCTCTACCTTGCCCTTTTTTTCTGACTAAAAACGGCCTAAATGTCCCAGATGAAATTTGTTGGCCGGATTTTCCCAACCAAGAGAAGTAAACTTTCCCTTTTTCCGAACTATGTAGCATCTACAACGTAGGCTGAACAATCATGATTTCATACCGTTAATAGTGTTCTGAAAATATGCATTCCTGTCCTGTGTATTTAACTGTATTATTCAGAGGATGAAGTTACCGAAAACGAGCTTGTTGGCTATCGTGTCTTTCTATGGTGCTATAGGACTATCCAGTGAATTTGAACAGTTTTCACACAGATCTTGGTTTCAGTGCTTGCCTCGAAATATCTTTTTTCTGTGAATAACCTTGCCTGGAGTCGGATATTAATTAACCTAACGGCTACATAAAACAATTAGAAACCGCGAAACTGCGGCACATCGTTCCGACAGAAATCATTCACCCTGCGTATCATATAAGGAGAGCTTAAGCCTTTTTCCATCCGGTATCTAGTTAACTAATACTTCGCTGTGAAGCCCCGTGACACAGTTGATAATAATAAAATCTTCATATTTACACAGAACTCTTACCAAATAACCCCGTACATAAAATATCAATGTTGGTCAATTTCTTCTGATGGTATAGATCAAGATCAGAATTTCAGACGTGTAATTTCTGCTATCATGTCATTTAATTCGTCGATACAACCGCAAATAATGAACTATATCCCACAGAAACATATAACCACCCTTTGCATGTTCAGTTAACTTTCACTGGGTATGAAATGTTATATTCGCAAGCATTCTGTTACAAATTTCTAGACTCTCGAAACTGGTGCGCTTTTCTCCGCGAATGAAACATTTCTTCCGATGACTAGTCTGGAATGTGAACATTTCCCGTCTAACGAGAGCGGTCGGTGGAAGAGTAACACCATAACCATGAAATAGTTGAATTATCACACTTAATTTAAGCTGAAAAACCCTTCGTTTTCCACTGTCTGCAGTTGATGAAAGTTACTTTGTGTGCATATTTCTCGCCGAAAAGCTACTGTTAGCCTCTGTTGTGATTTTTCATATTTGAATTACGCGAATATTTATTGATTCAGTTACATTCGGAACAACAGGAAACACTGTTATTTCCAAGACAGGGAATTGCCTGAGTTTTCCTATTCTCATTGCGGAAATGATCAGTTTATTAATAATGATGGATAAATTAAGAATATTAGGTTATTTTTAGCTTCTCTGTTTGAGTTCCAGCCTATAAAGGGAGTTGTTACATAAGTGTAACCTTCATTGGTAAAGTGATAATGTTGAGAAACGGATTATGAACCGAATATAATGGAAAAAGCAAGTTGACCGACTGAGTTCCGTTCCATCTTACTGTTCTGGGAAAGGAGATTAAGTTTTAAATGTGTTTATTGCAGTGGCTTCATAATAAATCATCACTGAGAAGAGTTTTGACTGGAAATGAACTCTAGTGACGGTGCATTCTTTCATCGAAACAAAGAACCAACCAGTTCAAGTAAGTGAAACTTCTTCACAACAAACCAGTTTGTGTATCAGAAACGTGAGTGGAAGCTCCTTTTCAGAGGGTCCTTTGAGGAAAAGGTATGGCTATGAATCCCGAATGAACAGTTTTAACTACTACGATCACTCCGACGAAATTTCAAACCTACTTGATAGTTCTTTCTAACTAAACGTACTCGTGCCTTCAACTCTTGGAAGCTGGTTGATTCTTGGGGAAATCCTGCTGTAGGCAGTCAACTTACAGATGGGTGATTTGTGGCTGATACCGTGTTCTAATATACAATATATATATATATATATATATATATATATATACATATATATATATATATAATACTGTATGATCCACATGACAAAACTGTGAGGCCTTTTGATGTGCCATCATATGGCAGTGGTATTGAAACATGGGCTCCATCCATCCCTTGATTCGAATCCAGTCGGGAACAACAGCCTGTCTTATTTAGACCAGTTCAACACTAATCCGTCTACTTTTGTTTCAGTAGCGAATACGATCCTCATTTAGACGCAGATTGCCCGTGATTTGTAGATCCGTTTGCAAAATTAAGGAAATTTATACGTCCACGTAAGGTTAAAGGTATTGTGTAGCATAAACTGAAATGCACTTGAGCAATTCTGGTCCCAACAATTCAGGCTATCGAATGCTAGAAGGGTTTAAAACTCCCGATTTTTTGAGAACATAACCAATTACCTAATTACCTCGGTTGTTACGAGACTCCCGTATTCAAGGCTGTCGCAACCATAGGAAGTCCAGTTAACTTTTGGATGCAAAATATGCAAATGGATTTCCGGTTGTCCAAGATATGTGCTCCTCGTACCAATGATATATTCCATGAATATTCAGTGTTCTTTGGATCGCATTAGCCGTGTACTGTTCGTCCCATTGCTGAATCACCGGCGGGGCTAGTTCAGAGACTAAAACACGCGTTTTTCATACCACACTGGCCGTATTGCGATAACTCACCTGACACAGCATCTGTCCGGTGAGTGGATGGTAGCCGATTTGATTCCGGCCCCCGGCGTTGGACATCTGCGTGCAAAAATAAAATGTGTATTTTCAGTTGTCTAAAGTGAAAGCTTCACGTGTTAAGAATACATTCTGCGAAATCATTATTGCTGGTTAGTTATCTATTAGATGGCTCAAAGTTCCGTACAAGATCACGAGGAACACTATTATATTCAAAGATCACAAAGTCACCGATCATAACACCATAAACAGAATAATAAGGAAAAACGTGACACTAAGATAAAAATGAGAAGGTTATCAATGTGGATTTGAAAATATATTCTGAACAATGTTAAGTGGGCAATACAAAACTACGGTAGGTCAAGAGTAAAGGCTGGGGAGACGAAAGTTCACGTGCGTGACCGAGATCCACCTCCGGACCGTGAGTAGGTGACATTAGTATCATTGGTCTGATCAGCGGAATTGCGCTGTGCCTGAGGATAGGGACTGGACCAAAAAGGTTCGTCGCTTGCCTTCGATTTTGACCGATCACCCTATTCCATCTGTTCAATTCTTCCACCTAACATTGTTTGCATAAAATGTGATCTAATGACATGATTATGAATCACTGGAAACCAGCCTGTTCTCCACTTTATGTTATTCTTCATGTGTTATGTGGGATTATTCGGACTATGTATGGCGAGTGATTATTTCGTAAGAAAGGGGAATAGACAGTTAAAAAATAACTAACTGAACCAATACGGAAAATTAAACTGAAGTATGGAACATAATATTACTTTCGAACTGATCCAAACGTTGAAAAGTCGTTGAATTAGCGGGATTCATACTAAAGCATGACCGCCATACACATTTCAGCACAGTGTGCCCCGCCAGCTGAGCTGCGAGTTTAAGTCACATGGTCTCGCATTTGACAAATTCACTCATTATTGTACCAGCATATGTACCGATTATACACAGGTGTGCGTAAGACGTTTTTCCAGAAATTATATGAGGAAAAACCACCCAAATGTCAAAGTCTTTAATCATGACTACTTAGCGTTACCTCCTAATACCTGGTCCAAGGAAATCAGTAAAGTTGATCTTTGATTGATCGTATCAATAAAATAATAATTACGGTGTTCAATGTGTTCAAAGGCTCACGAAAGTTTCTTTGCATATATTTCTAACGTAGTGCAAGAGGTACGGATGTTGTAGAGTCATCACAAATCTCCTAGCTGTGAAAACTTGGGGCATTTCGAATAGTGGGACTTAGAATTCTTCATTGACTGATTCACTCCAGGGTAATAACATCCAACTCATCACCGAGACTTCATGGAAGCATTTGCAGCATAGCTGCTCCATTTGATTCATTAGGATTCATTGGCGTTGCCTATTCAGCTGGTCCAGTATGGGTATTGAACCCGGCTTGCTGATCACGTTTTACAAACTTGGGCCAATTAGCCATCCGAGGTGGTCCTCAATATTTAACTTCACGTCAATATTACACCTTTTCCCACCAAGCTATAGCCACGTCTCACAATTCTTTAGCCACGACCCACCATTCTTTAGCCTTGATGCATAACCATGAGCCATGCCGCTGCAAGACAGTCAGGTCAAAAGTATCGGAATATAATGACATCAAGAGATATTGGAACAATTTTTTTTTTACAAAGATTGGGGTTGCAATGCTAACGGAACAAATGTGAAAGTGTGGCGATCATATGCTACACAGTTGACCGTGGTAATGGTATCAAATGCTGCACCGCAAATTGATTGGAGAATGTCTAAACGATGTACCCGTATCGTCGAACCATGTGACACAACCCTTATTACTGTTGTAATTTCAGTGATAGTAATGGAGTCAAATGTTGCAGCATAAATGGACTGATGGCATTAGTGGGGGTGTACTTACGATAAATATGTGTATTTCTCTCGGAATTTCAGTGTATTCACTTATCCAGAAGCTTGGTGAACCAAACCTTTATTTTGTTTCATCATACCCATATTTGTCTGACTTGAAATGCAAAACAGAGTGCCGTTTGTTACATTAAAGGTTTTACTTACAGGACCGCCTGTTTGTGACATTTTACCCTTGCGTGGGAAGACTCGTTTTCGATTTGTCGATATCTCATTCGGAGGCAGTCGGGCGGTATAATCACACAGCTGCCGTTTGTTATAGTATTCGCCATACTTTACCTGTTACCGTACGCATCACCTCTTGATAATACGGAGAGCATTGTTATGAGTAAGAAAAAATCGTACCGTTTCACCAGCGCTGAAGATCGATGGAGGATAATCGAATGCACACGAAGAGATGATTAGGAGGTCACTGCCAAACACCTTAACATCAAGATCAAAACACGCAGTGCTATTGCAGCTACAGATAGAGAAACGGCATTCACACCTGGGTCCTACAAGACGAAGTTCAACGACAAGTTTGTCAAGCATTTGTGTGAAGTGGTGGACGAAAACCCCACAAGCACATTGAGGCAGTTAAAGGGAAGGATGGAGAAGGATTTTTCAGGCACGACAGTCAGCAAGTCATCCACAGATCGATTGCTGGATGGGCATCACTATTGAATTAAGAATCTGACTATTCAACCAGCGGAACGAAAATCAGATGCAGTCAAATCTAAACGAAAAGAATATGCCGATTGGCTGCTACGATCAGGTACTGCAACTTTGAGGTTGTAGACTGATGAGACCAACCACAACATATGGTGTTGTCGTACCTATGGAGGCTCAAAAGTAGGCAGTAAAGCAATCCGAATTCTGCCGTCAAGTAAAGGACCCAGCTTGAATACACTAGCTTGTTCACCTATCGCCGGTATCTTGAAGAGTGAATGTCATACCAAGATTACGTGGCATATTTTTAATGAGTTTCGCTGCTGAGAAACCTGATATTCCAGTAGTATTTATCTTTAACAATGAACCCGTTCATAGGAGGGCTGTGAAATCAAGCCTTTGGCCAAAGGCTTTTCACATTTGGATCACCTCAAAACATTATCAAAATCTGCCAACCATGAATACTCTCAAACTTACCGAAAAAAACCCCAGTTTGCCCTAGAGTCAGCTTTGAGAGTCGAGGTCATTTTGGTGCCATGGGCAATGGCACATATTGTTATCGGTGAACTTTCAGCATGATTATTAGCGGCACTGAACCAGGCCACAAGGGTTACTTTGTTAGAGCCTAGCCATTACTTGCTGCTTACAGCAGATAGACTACTACGTAGTTCTGTCATTCACGGGAACAAAATATGTATATAAACGCACTTCAGTACATGTTTCGAATAGATTTGTATCAACATTTTTCATCCCTCAAATTTGTTGTCGAATCCCTGTTACGGAGCATAGAGTGGTTTAGATTATTGCTTATCCGCACTATTCTAAAGGGTTCCTCAATAATAGATAAACGGTATTACCCCGGACGTGATTGTTTTTAATATTCTAGTATTGAAGCTCCGTTGACATTTACCTGAGAAGCTTAGAGGTAAGAGCTTTGATTACACGATGGCTTTTGTTCAGGTAGATTTGACAAAAACTGAAGTGAACCGACTGACAAAAGTAGTAATCTTAGTAGGGATTCAAACCCACAGCCATGGAGGCAACCACTCCGTGGCACCGGACGCTCTCAGCTAACTGAATGTTAGACGGCTCAGGATATCTAGGCATTTTTCTCCGGTAACCCATAAAAATCCAAACTCAAATTTATTTTCCTCAGATTTCATCAAAATCTGTCATACTGAGCTTCAGTTGATGCTCGGTTGATAGAAGAAATAGGGCCATTCTGTCCGAAGTAGTTCAAAAAGGCTCTCTGGGGAACTTTGTAAGTCCGTTTAACTTGAGCTGGAGAAAACTGTGATCCAGTTATAGTCTCGAAGCTCTCCTGGCGGAGCCCTCGTGGTGATAAATCGTGTGTGGTGCTCATGTGTAGAATGCAATCTAACTAAGTCTCGGTGTACTTAATAAAGAGATCAAGAAAAAGATTAACTGGAATGTGCTTTTTCGATAACTTCATCTTCTGACTAATACGGTTATATATATATAAACGTATACAAGTGTGAATAAATAAATAAATACATATATATGATAGGAATGTATATTTTATGAGGAAAGGAAAGAGGGTTTATCGTATAAAATCATGATTGGTTAATCACTCATTTCTTCCGAAAACATGCTCTCTCGTCATGCATATATATATATATACATTATATATATATATATATATATATATACATTATATATATATATATATATATATATATATATATATACATAAGCTGTATTAGCCGGAGGATGAAGTTACCGAAAACGAGCATGTATGCTATGGTGCCTTTTTTCCATAACTCAATGGGATTATTCAGGGAATTGCGCAGTCGCAACGATAAACTGGTCGTCAAAGTGCTAAACAGTTATTTGGGCTTCGAGACCAGACTTGCGGAAACGAGAGCAACGATCAAATTTCTCGACAGCTGTATCCATCGAAGTGAATTTCTGAAGACTTGTTGGAAATCAGTGAAACGTGCTCAAATAAGACCCGATTCAGTTACCCCGAAGCGTCACTCGAGAAATCAAATGGATACTCTAAGAATGAATGCCCCACTATTTGAAAGAAATAGCTCACAGAGAAGTTACGTTGCTGATGGCCTAGAGGAACACCAACGCCTTCGATATGAGCGCTCTGTTGTTGAGGTGGTTACCAAATGGATCGATAAGAATATAATCAAGCCGAAGGGTACTATAAACGAGTCAAAACGACGGACCAATCTCCCGATGAATCCAGAGAGGCATGTTCAACACTTTCCTCGTTTGTTTATGGATGCTTCATTTCCGGAAGTGTTATCACTGAGTTTGGGTTTTTGTTGTCCACCACTGAGGAATGATCAACTAGATGCAGAAGTGCAGTTTGCAAATTTATACACTCAAACTCGTTCACTAACATGGACGTCACAGAAAGCGATAGAAGATTTCAAATATTCCTTTGCTGAATAGTCTTATTAATACTATCGGACCCCGAAGAAATTGAGGAGCGTCATCAGTAACCGACCCAAGGAAGCAATAGGAATCCCAAGGGGAAATAAAGACATTGTTATTGACAATTCTGTCAAAGGCTCCGGAGTTGTGATAACGAATCGCACAGACTACTTTGATAAAATCGATACCGTTCTGAGTGACTCGATGAAATTTGAGGAATCCAAAAGAAAGAAGAATAGAACCAAAACAGTTGAAGAACAACTTACTGCAGCCCTGACAATACTGAAAGGTCAGAAACATATTTCGAATGGTACTTAGGAACAGTAACGAACTACGAGCGCTTATATTCCTCGCCTATTTGGCTTACAAAAGATACATAAGTCGGAGGTACCACTGAGACCGACACTTGATACCAGCACTTCTCTCTATCAGTCTACTGCTATTTGGCTCACCGATATACTGGAACCAGCACGTCGAAGCATTACCTAATATAACGTAAGTGACACGTTTTAGTTCGTACAATTATTGGAAGAACGAAATACAACAAGACTTATAATGGCATCTCTGGGTGTAACATCACTAATTACGGGAGTCCCACTTCTAGAAACTACCGAATAGTTGTGCAATTGTATAATCGAAAACGAAATAAGTTTTGATATTCCGGCAGCCAATCTGAAACAGCTATTACTACGATGCACGATAAATGTCCAGTTCGGATTCAATGACTTGTTATACCGACAAACTACTAGAGTTGCGATAGGCTCACCTCTGGGATCCTTACTTGCCGACATCTTGTTGCCTAACTCGAAAAAACTGTACTTAGAGACACCACAGAAAGACTACCTAGTTACTGCCGATAAATGGACGACATTTTCAGTATGACTGACCAACATGTTCCACTGCAAGAACTAGTGAAAATGTTTAACCAGGCTCACAGAGCGTTCAGTTTCACATCTGAAGTAGAATTCGAAGACATCCTTCATTTTCTGGACGTAAGCCCTAAGAATGGGTTAGATAGAAAAATCGTACGCCGCATATATCGTAAACCAACATGAACAGGCCAATACACGCATTTTGCCAGTTTAGTGTCTCTAAAAGGCAAACAGAATCCGTTGCGGTCCCTAGAGTCTTGCAAAAGAACATCTATTCCGAGGAAACAGTGAGTGAGTAATTAGACCACATAAAGCAAATGGTACCAAAAAAGGTTCATTCGAAAGGACATTTCGGAAGTATCAGAGCGACTAGTGATAACGACTGTCGTGAAGAAAGAACCGCACAGGCAACTTCCCTTCAAAGAAGATGTTAAGTGTGAACTACTAGTTTGGCGCCCAAGGGATGCAATCACCCGTACATTTCCCGCCACCACTCTACGAGAGCACTCCATTAGCCGGTCAGTGATTTCTATAAATCTCAGTGATGAAAATACCTGTTCTTTCCTCCTCCAAGTTAACCTATGCATTTGTTTGCTCACGTTTAGCAACCTGGGTAGGCAAAACGACACTGTAAATGTCTCAAAGAATCAAGTAACAAAAAGCGGGCTTGGCTGAGGACCGGAACTATAAGAACCGTGACTAGAGCAATAGTACTGCATCTTGCCGACACAGAGCACCAGGTAGATAACGAAGCCATCAAGACAATTTGCAAAGTACCTGCAAATTTTTCGAAGACCTTCAGTCAAATCAATTTGGGAAGGGCTTAAGCAGCATCGATGACGCCATTTAATCCATCGTTTTGTCCACACAACCGATTCGTCAAACCACTTCAACTACCCTGGTAGTCGTCGGAAAATGTCAGACAAATAAAAGAGACCTCAACCGTGACCTTATAGCAGTGACTGGAAGCAGCCAACCCATCTTAGAGGTACGTTCCACAATGGGTTTTCCCAACCACGAACAACCAAATTCCCACCCTGTTCAGAACCGCACAAAGCCTACAACACTGTTTAGCCAGTCTTAATTTGCTATTGTTAACACTCTTTCTTTTCTTCCAAAAATATGCTTTCCCATCATATATATATATATATATATATATATATATAACTTTATTAGCCAGAGGATGAAATTACCTAAATGAGCATTTTCGTTATTGTGCCTCTTTTATATAATGCAACGGGATTATTCAGGGAAAGTGCTTTTACCACTAATGTCCAATATTTCGGACACCAAAATAGCCGATTTGAAGGACTAATTGAGCTTAGCTCACCTACTCTAAATAAAATGATTAAGTCGGAGTTTACTGTACCAACCCGCAAAGTATACCTACCGTCGATATGACATTGATTTGTCAGCCAGCTTTTAGTCAGCAATTCCTAAGCACTTCTGGAAAGAAAGAAACAAACACGTTTCATCACAACGAGAAATTAGGCAGTAAAAATCCCGCAGCCTGGATTGCTCCATTGTGATCGGCCGTGTAGGCAAGGTGTTAAGAAGTAGACATTTTTGATCCTAAAAGTGAAACTGACTCCGGTGGTATATTTTTGTTTTATGCCTCTTTTATTGCTAAGCTGATATGGAGCAAACGTGAATGCGTACTTTTTGTAGGTTTCGTAAAGTGCTGTTGGGGAAACTAATATACAGGTTTAGGCACAATACATAGGAATATTTTTTCTCGGATTTGTTTTGAATGGTTTTAAAAAATTTCGAGACATCATTATATATATATATATATCGCTTGCTCTGCTTGTGTAAGCTTCTTCATCCCTTAGTGCGGTGGACGCAGACAGCTTAGATAACCATGCTTGAAACATGCAACCAATGGATGCACGCTTCTGGGTAACAAAATTTACCACTAGTCGAGTTTTGCGTATGCGAATGCGAATGTTTTTATCACGAACAGCTGGCTCCGACGTAGTTTAACCTGCTAACCGCCGGGATGTATTTTGGTGTGCCCGAAGTCTGAGTTGGACAACAACTCAGAAATGAAAACATTTCCTTTTTCCACTCCGATATCCTTCTCAGGTATCCTCAACATTTTCGGCAAAACTCTACGCGTATTCTCATCAACTGTGAGACTAAGGCCATTTTCATTGTCTTGCCTTATTTGCCCGACAAATCCGGTGACTAGATCCAATTTTTTCAGTTCTAGTCTATTTATCCGTTTGCTTCCAGTCGGAATCGTGATCCATGGAAACTGTGTGATCTTTGTTATCAAGGTCAGTCTATCCGAAAGAAGACGGCGATGGATAACAACAAATGTTAGTTCGAAAGTACCATATTAAATAGGAAAAACAACTGAACATTTGAAGGCTCTGCAAGTGATAGCTGAATCCAGGCAAGTTATAATATACAGGTGTTGATGAAACTCAAATAAATAAGTATTTTCCTTGTGATGAGTATTAGTACCCCTCTATTATAAAGCCACACCAAATTGAGGTCGTGATTACAAAATTTTTTGCCATGTTATCCTGGTCGATGAGCTTGGCTCTTGGGTCGCAAAACTTTCATTATCAGTCGAGTTAACATCTTTAGAGCCTGTGCGCTGTTGATAGTGATCTAGTGTATTTATAGGTTTGTCATTGGTCCCGACCTTGAGCCCCGTAGACGACCTTGTGCCCAAAGCCCGAGGTTTGCTTTTCGGTTTGGCTTCTGCTAACTTGACCTTTGACCTTTGAAGGTTGACAATCCGTTTGGGGAAGTGAAACTCTTGCTCTTTATGCGGTTGTTTCTATTTTTCCTAGTTGAATTCTCGGTGATTCGTTTCCAGAACTGAAGTCAGATAGAAAAAATAGTAACAACAGCACAAAGCACACGAGAGCAATCTCTCCCAACGGAAAGTCAACCATAATAGGTCAAAAGTCAGGTTAGTAGAGGCCATGCCGAAAATTAAATCTCGAGCTTTGGGCACAAGGTTGTCTACGCGGCTCCAGGTAGGGACTAATGGCAAACCTATAAATACAAAAGATCACTATCAATAGCGCAGAGGCTCTAAAGGTGTCACCTCGAATGGTGATGAAACTTTTGCGATCTAAACGCCAAGCACAGCGATCAGATCATTATAGCAATCACTACGGGGTTACTGGGAAAGCACAAACTAGACATTAAGGTAATATGACCGTCGTTAGTTTTACGTCCGTTTCTGTTTTCTCGATTATGGAGAAATTTGCGCTGATAACCGAAATCTTACCCTATCATAGTGAAAAAGAGAAACATTACTTTTCTACAACATATCAATCAGGTTTTTCTGTGATAAGTATAGCATACCACCTTTCTGTAAATAAATAAATGTTTTTCTGCAAAATTCACTTGAAATATAGCGTCAAAACACGACACGGTAGGTGGAAACCAAAGCACGCGATTTGGATAACGGTACTGTTGCATTCTAATACTAAATAAATCCACGAGAGTAATAATTTGATCCGGAAAGATTTCTCAGTAAACTATCTTCAGCTATTGCAAAGACATGCGAAGAAAAGAGTGTGGCTTCATCTCTCGGCTGATGTAAGGTGAGCACTGTGCGCTCAACAAAGGTGGTCAGGATTTTGCCGTCATGAAAAATTTAGTTTGCAAGAATTGTAACACTGGCTACTTATTTATAATATGTTTTATAGTGAGAGTTAGAGGCTTCAAAAACGCAGTCTACAGTAGAAAAATTTACAATTCACAATAATTTCCAAGTTTATATGTATTTTAGTGGAGAGCGATCATATTCTTTGGGGATTATTATTCACGACCCTCCGGGCAGTGCCCCACTTATCGGGCTCAAAAAGTTTCCAGTCTTTCAAATCAGTTTTTCGGGTAGACAACTGCACTACATGGTAATTCTTCAGGTGATGCCTTGTGACGATGGTTAACTTATAGGTGCGAATACAGTTATTCTTCTGTTGTACGCTTTAGAGCAGCAAAACCATTGCTAACTTAAAGGTTTGTGTTCTACAATGACCCCATAATAGACCCGGTTCGGTTTTGATGGGGAAATTGCTTCCAGTATTGTGGAAATAAAGCAATCCACTTTCTGCATATTGGACTTGGGAGACAAAAAGTGTAAACATACAGGAACCCAGGATAACTGATTCTATTATAGCTAGGTTGGTGGATTCTATACCTGCGGGGCCAAAATAAATCACTGGTAGTGGGGATGACAAAAAGTATATCAGTAACACAATACATGACTAAGTATAGGACTTTGTGGCATAAATTTACCTGTAGACGAACACCTTTCATGTTTCCTATTGTGGTTTCCTATTGATACGTGTTTGTGGATCGCTGCCGCAGATACAGTAGCGAAATTGGTGAATTTATCTTTCTATTATTCCGACTGAGAGGAATGACGAATCGAAATGCCTTAGTCATAAAGTGGAAGCCCTCGGTTAAGCAAAATGTTTGTTCCAAGCTTTATATAGAGGATAGGTTCGTTTTGAAATTTACGATATCATTTGAATTGCTGCATTACACTCACCTCTCCATTGTTTGTCCTTAAGAATGTGAGCATCTAGTGTAATATAGCTACAAATAAAACTCACTCCTTGGAAAATAAATCTAAGGATTATCACGTCAAGTGTATTCAGCCAATGAGGTATTACGATCTTTTCAAAAATGCCCGTCTGTAATGCTGCTAAAGTGACAACACTATTTAGTCTATCAGCTGGCTACCCAACAACTAGAAGATCAAATGCCAACATCAAACACTACCAAGGTGACATAGCGTCTGACGTTCTTCAGTGAACTCGGCTACATTGAACAGTAGGTGATCAAGACCACATACAAAAATGAGCCTGTGTGTTTCGATCACATTCTTCTTGGGACAGTTTTGTTTGCTACTCTTTGGCTGCACACAAGCGAGGTGATATAGAACCTGCGGAAAAACGGTCAAAATGTCTTTCCTTCTTGCATTTGCTTTTTCAGAACATTGCTTCCATCAACAAATCCTGATTATATTATTCAAATCTTTTGCTAGGGTCTGACAACAAAATAGACGTTAAGAAAAAGCAAGAATTGTAGCATTTAAATGGTCTCCCACACAATGGTCTGTAAAGAGTTTTGAAACGCGATTCTTTTCTTTCAAAGGGCTGATCAATTTTCCGTTATTTGCGGTCTACTATAAAGAGATTAGTGGATTACTGTCTAAGTTACCGATTCCACCTTTGAGATCTATAAAGAACTAATTGCTTTTAAATGTACGGGGTGGAATTCGGTTGCCTGAAAATCAATTGGAATGACTGGTTTGCACATGACTTCGGGATTTCAGGAATTATGCAACATGGATACAAACCATTGCTGCTCCAGAAATTATACATTTTTGCAGACGTTGCAAGTCACCGATTAGCTGGGTATTTCTTTTTAATATTTTATTCCAAAAAATGTTTATCATAATCTGTGTCCTGATTATAGCTAGTCGACCAGTGAATAAACCTGCTGACTTTGGACTTCGATGTGGCAATTTTTAAGGCAACTTTTTAATAGCAAAAATAAATGACAATAAACTAACAAAAGCTTTCCTTAGAGGGGTTATAGTAGTTGACATATTTAACGAATTGATTCCACTTGACAGCTGCCGGTTTCCGTGTTACCGGACGAGGAACCATTTCAGTCGCTGTCCGAATATGCACCCTACCACGAATCTAGATTTTGTATTATGCAGTTGGATAAAATGCTTTGAATGAATCACAGCCGTAGAGAAGTCAAATGACAATTGGCTGCTGGTTGGATGACATAAGCCAATCACATATGGACCGTGAATCTCGCGGTTTCAGAAGTTAAAGTATACGGATAAAAAGGACATTGCTTGATTATGATCAGCGCATTAAAAGGTCAAATTTAATCATCCCATTTGCCGAAACAGTGCGTACGCACGAAAAACAAAATAAAGACGATTTATCCTGAAATAGACTTTGAAAAATGTCTCCAATGAGCACTGGGAAATGAGTCAGCAACTTATATATAGTAATAATAATAATGAAAATAATATGTAACGTGTGGGCGGGTTCGGAAAACCAGTACTAGTTACAGTAACCGAAAAGTCGGATAATTAAAATTTCTACCGACAACGATGAGTTTTTGACGACGAAATATTTTAAAAACCACCCCCCTTGACTCATCGATTCTTCGATAAACTCTGAACCTCGTTCGGTCCTGATATACTCAGTTACAGTATAGCTTTTCACGTGTTTCGTAAACAAACCGATGTTTGACAGAAGCTTGTAAAATTTCTAAATATGGCAATATACAATCGCTGGAGGCAAACACGCACGCATGAAAGCATGAATATGAGACGGAAACAGTGCAGCAACGAGCAACGAAGGACCTGTGACTATCAACTGGGATAACCGTGAATGAAAGCTAGATATGGGATTATTTGTGTTGACTAATTCCCTTTTTGCTTAGTCTAATTCAATCGGATTTAGACAAAGGATAAGCCTCGTCCATAGCAGATTTGTTTCTCACACTCGCGTCCCTAGTACGCAAGGGTGGTCATATTGTACACATAGCTAGCCAACGTTCACTTGTCTGAAAAACAGCACTGAATATCGAGTAGGATTCAGCTAAAAAAATATTCCTTACTTATGCGCTGGTTAACCCGCTTTTAAAGGAGCTTTTCCGAAAAGACGAGCCGGTCTGGATGAAACAAAACAATGATTTGTAAAAAATACTTTCGATTGTTGTATATTTAGAATAAAAAATTGGCGTGCTTCAGCCTATGTTCTGGCTCATGATCCAGAAAATAACATCCCTTGGCCAGAAAAAGTTCATTACATCCGCTTGCGAGTTAGTGAAAACATTTTTTCGTAAAAAATGTTTTTGCTAATGATGTTACAAAATTTGGGATAATTTTCACTTTAGTCCATGATGGATCACTTCTCATAATCAGCTCTGGATAAGCAACGGTTCAGAATCAAAGGAGGAAATTATTCACTCAAATAATCAGACCCGTTAGTCGGCTCTATAGCCTAAATATTGTTCAGCACTAGTACTGATAATTGAACGCGATTGAATATGGAGGTGACGTACATTCGTTTTTCAGATACATGTTCAAATTCTCCTGGTACAAAATAAGTGGGATTTTTTGTGACTTTGTATCACATCTCTGACACATGCTAAGGGTAATAAATTTTTAGCACGCCATAAAAGTCACAGCAAGGACTTTTAAATAAGTGAAAGTTTGGGAAGAAGAAAGTAAAACTCGCTGCAAGTCTTCTTCCCTTCTAAATCAATTCTAACAGCTGAATGTGGCGCATTTCAGTACGTGCTTTTTACTGTTATCATTGGTATTGGTTTTTGATTTGATTACAATACAAACGATTGTTCACAGCGACCTAATTTGTGTATCATGAGTGTGAATAGAAGCTCCTGTTCGGGGAGTCCGCAGAGGAACCACAACGGCGGTTCTCGGGTGGTTCCGTTTGGCATAGACGCCGCCAACCTGAAAAACGACCACACTGTGGTCGCGAGTTGTCAGAACGGAACAAGTGGATGAAAAGAGCAGTACCTGATACGCATACATGATGAGCGGCAATAACTGCAAAACCGGCAGTGTGCTTCCGAGAAACCTTGTCCACTCATCTGCAGGTAATACTTAAACCAAAAAATACGAATGATTCCCAGTGATCTGTTCACTGGGATGCAGTTTTGGTGGTAATCAAGGCCGACCAAGTGGAAGGTTTGCTCTATGTAGAGTTGGCGTAATTTATAATTCTGACAGCCAACCAGAATAACTTGGTAGCTGATATCTGTGATTCCCAGACAAGAAAGGACCTAGGGATGCACACTAGTGAAGAATCCAAACAGGTGGGGAATCAAAACATGGAGCATCACCGGTTCTTAATGCGTAGTTGAGCGTTCAGAGAGCGGAACGAATCAGTAATAGGTGTGCGCTTAAAATACATTGAATGATAATTTTAATTACTCACACAATAGTCTTTTAAATACAACAGCAGCAGGTTCTTTTCTAGTGGTTGAATAAAAAAAATCAATAATTTTAATCAGCTGGTGATTCCAGTGCCTAACTGCCGTTCCTCAATCTATTCTTTTAATGATGGTTGCAGTCGTTTCTGTCTATGCGAAAGTTTCGAAGATTATTGAGGTACCTGGTCGCTAACGCCTAATCACAAGAATCTGGTAATGGTGGTAAAGTTGCCAACCAAGAGTTAAAATACGATGAATAAGATGATTCAAATTACCAATAAATAGTGTATACATTTTCATTGAAGGAATCGAAACGAGACTATCGAAGGCCTGGTGAATGGTTCAGAGTGAATAGGGCGAAGATCAAAAATGTCGTCTCAGAGAGCTTTTGTCTCTACTGTTCTCACTGATTTGTGGTGATGAAACGGTTATCCTAGTGGACTTGTGAATGATGACGATCCCTGTTCGATTCCGGCCACCGTCTGTCACTTGGCACTTGGCACCGACTAGCTGGCTGAGACTCCCTTCCCGAAATGTAGTACTTTTGTTGTATGATGAACCAGATGGGAATGAAAAAGATTAGTAATTGGTTATATGTTGAGCTATGAAGAAAAATAGTTCTAATCACATTTTGAGATGTAAAAGGTGGTTGACTTGAGAAAAAAATTCTCAACACCAAAAGGCACCTTTTCGGTGATATTTTCACGGCCGATATTTGTTACCATCAGTCTCAACTTCATGCATCCCAATGAATCTGTCTGTCAACGAACTTTAAAGTAAAGTAAACTCTACATAAAATTCCAGTGAATTTTCAAATAAGGACTGGTTTCCATCCAATATGCTGTTTAACCGCATCTAAAACAATCAACTCTACAACAAGGGACCATATTTACCGTACGATCTCGCTTCATTAATCCTATCCAGGTTAATCATTCAGCAGTACGTTGATTGAAAAGGCAGATTGTCTTGTGGTTCATTTAGTGCGGTTGAGTAGTGATATCTTAGCGAAGTTATCGCACTGCAAATTCAACGTGAAGTAAAAACTAAATGACCAATCTGCTGGTGCATCGAGGTTTCCTGAAACTATCGGAATATCATCTAGTTTTAGTGAACGGGTTTGCGTGGTTTAATATCTACTGTACAAGCTTAGAGTCTTAATGTTCTCAGTAAATGAAAAAGAATTGAAGAATGTGAAAGAACCCCTGGGTTTCTGGACGAAATGAAGATTGTCTAAAAATTTCCCTGTGTATTTCATGGTGATAAACGAGGTGTTACCACTTTCTACCACAAATAGTTTACAAGAAATTAAAATGTCTTCATTTATGACAACTATTCAAAGAGTGTTGGAAGTATTTATAGAAAGCTTTTACTGAGTACGCCAGTTACTTATGATCTTAACACAGGAAACCTGCTGTTTCCACTTGTAAACTTTGTCTACGTCTCTCAACCAACAAAATTACTAACCACATGGTTCTATTTACGGTAACCTTAGGCTACATTATTAGTCACTTTAGTTCACTATGGAGTAGGGATACTCTTAAAATCATCTTCATAACCTGAATGAATTTGTCAGTAGGCATTTGATAGTAAAATAATGGAAAACAAAAATGTGCTGATGTTTTGCGGCAGTCGTTAGCACAATTCCACTTACACTCTTCATGTGACATGGTTATTGCGGTACCCCGTCACAAAGCACCTCGTTTATTGTCCTCAGTTATATTCCTAAAATAGAGTCAGACTGTAGGTCGGGTGCGGAACCACCTGTCAATGTGATCCATACACTCCCTGTCTGTTGTGAATAGCAGGAAGAATGTTGCTATTAACAGCTTGCCATAAAGTGGTTTCCTTGAAGGTGTGTTATAAATAATATTTGAAATTTCAAGAAGCGGCATGACAATAGACTGGACACGGATGATTAACAAGTGTATCAAATAATTTGTCCATTTACCTATGTCTCGGTGGGTAAATCTTCTTCACCTTAATAAAACCCGTGGATCGTGTTTGTTGATTTTGAAACAGTTTTTAAATATGATGCTTCCATATTAGCATGCTAAAAGTTAAGCAACGCTGAATTTTGGAACCACCTACGAGTGTGGCGGTTTTGCAATGCGCAAAATCACCACCGCCGATATTGAGCGCATGGATAACGAGGCGAGGATTCATCCACAAACCCTGTCCTAGGGCGGTTCTGGTAATAGCTGTGTACTTCCCACTATCATTTAACCATTCTTTAGGCATTCATAATTATCGCGTGTTAGAATGAAGCACAAAGTGGTTAAATAACCACTATTTGCTTGGTCCCCTGATCAAACCCGATAAAATGTTGTGGTTAATGGATTTCATAGATCCGTTCAGGTGTACGAATGTGAATCACGTGCAAAAAATTGATGATACCAAAAAACATTTTCAAATGCCAATGGCAAAATAGCAGATCTCCCTCTCGCTTTCTCTTTGTTTATCTCAGTGGGTGATCACGTGATTTGATGCACGAATATTTACTTGTATTCAAGTAAGGCACGGGAAAAACGTTCATATATCCATACGGAAACTCGATGGAAATTAGATGGTAGTGAACTTATACGTCGAGAAGTGAAAGTTGTTTTATAATTCTAAAATGTGCAATAGATTTGATTATTTTGCTATGGTAATCGACAATTACGGAAAAATTCAAATGGATTCATCCTAAATGATTCCTGGTTGAAATCCAGTACACACCGTGCAGTCAAGTTTTATATCCATTAGATTGTGCTATGTGTAACAAAAGAAATTCTTTCGCGGGTATTTCAAAATGTTATAGATCCTTTGCGTTATCAGTCAAAAAGACTGCAGCTTTAGTCCTCATCCTTTAATTTATTGATTTTAAAAATGGAGAAGCTTGCTCCAACTTTTCGTGGCAACAAAAGCTTCTGAAGATGTGAATTTGAAAGATAACAATACAGATGAAACAAAATGGGACATTCGGTTCAGGTCAATAAACAGAAATGGTGACTTTGAGAATGATATTATTCAGGTCGATTGATCTGGATCGGCTTGAGTTTTGTATATTTACCATAGCGGAACAAACATTCCATCAGGATCCGGAATAGACCAAGTGCACTTCCAAAATGTCTCTGACCGAAGAAGTGCATTGTTTCCGAACTAACAAATCAGATAGTTTTGGCAGTGATTCAACTTGTGAAATGAACACTCAGCTCATCATTAAAACCTATGGAAATACTCTACGGAACAGTTTTATGTGGACTGTTATGAATCTTCAATGGTTCATGTCCACCGAGTCCGAAATGGTACTTAAACCAAAGGTGTGTAAATGTGAATTACTCATCTTATTGCTAATCTACCCAAAACGGACAAATAAGGTTTAAATCACACCAACAGAATCTGTCAACGGCTTCATTCGTTGCCATCGATCCACCTGCGCGTAGGTCTAAATTTCCGTTGGACACCTTCTTGGAAATGGTTCAACTGCAACACAACCTTAACATGGAGTATATTAGACTTGACTACTTAGCTAATCTGAGTAGTGGGTTATTTTAGTTGTTCACGAAGCATCAATGCCTATATCCGGAGAATGGTTTCATGGTTCTCAGTGGTGATATTGGCAATAATGCTGCACTTCGAAATGTTTCGCAAAGGATTCAATTCACGTGCACGGAATACTCTTTAAATCGCTTTCATAAGTTTGATTCTTCGTTTGAGGTTATCTGCGACGATGTTCCATTCAGTTAAGTTGCCCCGAGCAAATAAGTTCCTGATCATATAGGGAGGAATACGGATGAAGCCATGTGATAGGTAGAGTCCAGTTCTTTCTTATCGTAAATGCCTGTTTTGCGAAGTCATTTTAAATACCAAAACAGAATGTATCAGTGAGGCTAATTGTTTTCAAATCCATACAAAAATTGCATATTTTTAATGAAGCAATTTGTTAGGCCATCCATCTTCGGGTACGCAGAAAAAAGTGTCTTAGTGTGATCAAAAACCACTTAGTGATAACTGTTTCTGTTTTGATGTCAAAAATAAGTTCACTCTCTGCAGTCTGTTGTCATCAGGTTACTGATAACTGATCGACGGGATTTCTGGTAAAATGTGAGGACCAGAAATGTTTTACATGATCATTTTTGAATATAAATTTGAGAGTTTACTGCGATAATTTTTGATTTGATCTGCTAATTTGAATATGGGGTCAACTGCTACAACATGCCAGACAAAACACTACTGGTTGTAGTTATCCGCAGTTTCCAAGTAAGTGATTGCGTGATTAGTAATAAAAAAGTTGCCTTTAGTAATTTGTTGCTCAAGACAGACTTAGAATGGCGACGAAAGCTTTATAAACCATCGTGACTTTTATAGACAAACTGATCAATAAATTTCCGTGTAAATTTGTGAACCAGGCGAAGTTTCGACTCTCTTTCGAAAGGGGAACCGTAGGTTTTCCCTAAGCTCGAGGTTATGGAAGAAACAATTTATTTTCCTAACAACCATGGAGGAACATTATTTAAAAACACGGTAAGTTCTGCCTGCACTCAACCAGGTCTCGTTTGACTAAGCAGAACCATAAAATGTTCAAATACTTTATATTTTGCGTCACAAACGGTCGTTGCTGACAAACTCGGTACAACGTGAGTCAGTTGGACGAGTACCCGTTGGTTGGTAGACGGATAAAGTAAAACAGATTCAAGAAGAAACCTTTGACAGGTTTCTCGCCAAGCACAAACGTTCCATTTGGTTGAATTTCGGATAATGAACACAAACACGTTGTACCTATTAGTAGATCTAGGACCACTTGTGTGCATTCCTTAATCGCGGCTATTGTTTATCTGGGTTAAGTAAGAAGGACAACAAATGTGACAGAATTACAGCTAAAAAAACATCCTATTACTAGGATAGAACGAAGATTGAGGAAGCATCCCCTATAAGTAAAGGACTAAAGTAATGGCGCTTTCACCTTGTTGACACAAATCGATGTTATCGTTGGGGATGGTTAGGCCTTCTGTACAGTTGGGCGACACGATGTCGAGAGTGAAGTTAATAAAATGACTTGTTCCTAAGGCTCGTGAATTGCTCCTTCTCCCAGAAGTGTGTTGCAAAAGCACTAAGGGGAATTTTTCTTCCCCTCCACAATGTCTCACTAGTGTTTTATCTTACCAAATTTGTCCGGACTCAGACACACACACTCCTCATTAAAAAGGATGTGCCGTGCAATGTGGAGAGACCAGATGGCTTGAATAATAACAATAACAGATTGGTTGTTGTTGACGAAGGATTTCCGGAGAAAGAACTCTGCCTAACACTGAACACAGAAGCGTGAAAGTTGGTTGCAAAACAATATGGCTGAGATAAGTATAAGTTCGATTTTGATCGGCTAACCAAATGTAGGTATGCAACATAAAGCGCGAATTTCATCAGCTACACACTGAATTTCAGATCAGTTCTTCAAGAGCCAGCTTCTAAGAACTGGAAGATTAGTCGAGTTGTGTTTTTGCCTAATTGCAATGCCCCTGTGCAAAGATCATTACAATAAAATGAGGATATTCATTGAAAGGTAAGTGAATGACAACCAGAATTTAGATTTGATCTAGGCCTGTATTAAGAGGATATGTATTTCGTAATAGTTAAGGCAAACTCACAAGCGTATTCAAATCAAGCATAACCCTTTTTTACTTATTCTTCTGTGTTTTATTTGTGAACTAATTGCCATTTTTCAAATGCCACGGATTAAATAACTATTATGACTGACATTGTTGGGGACTTTTGATGACAGACAGAATTACCGTCAGCACCCCCATCATCACCATGTCTTACCAACTGGGAGCAACTTGCGACTAACAAAGAACTGAATGACAAGAAAGCCTTACCGGATGCTTGATAAAACCGAGCTCAGCTAACCACCGTCAAAAATGAGATCGGATAAACACACCGCCTGATGTCAGAATGAAGCCGCACAAAACGAATCCTGAGGGAAGCAAGAGCTTACCGGTTACAATCTGATGAGAGCATCATCAACAAACGGCGAATGTGAAGGGACCCAGTTGGAGTTTTGGACGTACAGTATGAAACCCTTAGAAGACCATTGCCCATCGACTCACCTAAATCCTTGAAGACGTTTAGAGACGTCATGTGAGCCCCATGGAAATCAAACTTTTATGACCAAACTTGGGACGCGTATGAATTTAGTGAACCGTTGATAACCGGGTAGGGTAGACCGATGTTTAGGTATTCGACTCCCAGTTGTTCGGCGCAGGTTCGAGTCTCTGCGGGAGCTCGCTTGATGTGTTCTGCAGATGGTTCCTATAGGGATGAAACAGTTGTGCAGTACTTCCATGGTCTTATCAAAAGTCAGTTCTTCGGGAAAACCAATCAGTATAGCGTTGCAGCTTGCAACAAGGAAGTCTCAATCATTGATAACTCTTCGCAGGCTTAATATAGCCGGTTGCATCAGTCAGATTTTCCGACTTATAATGTGTCAAACAAAAGTCTGTTTCTGACCAATAAAGAAATACTGCTGATGCGGTAAAGCAAGAGGTTACCCAACTCGGTTTACAACGTTGAATAGTGTTCACTTTGCACTATGAATCATTTTATGCAGAAACCTCTACTGTTGGTCGTTTAAGACATTGCTGCTTTCTGCATATCACTGATGAGGTTTTGCGATTGTGAAACTTATCACGTTTAAATTAGGGGATCCAGGAGAAATAGAAAAGAAGAGTAAGAAGTAATTATTGAAATTCAATTGAATGGTATATTTTTCCTTACCTCTGGCGAAAGAAAGGAAGAAGAACATCCCCTCAAAGAACATCAGGCCTTCTTCAAAGATGTCTGATTACTTTTACTCTAACTTTGGTACATCGTGTTCTTCCGGAAAAATGCTCTTTCACTCAATGAAGTAAGTATTTGGGGCATTTGAATAATCCAAAATTTTAAGAAGCAAGGCTCGTGATTCTCGATTCGGCCACAATAATCTGGTCTTCGTCGCCCCTCCAGTTGCGAAATCTTTCTCATCACGCTCATCTAACTGGTCTGAGCGATGGATCAACTGTCATCTTTCTTTTAAGGGCTAGCTGCTTGATAGTTCCTTTTTTCTTTAACCAAGTGTGATCTACATGGGTATCATACTTCATAGTAGAGGAAACTTCTATTTTGATGCCGGTAAAGGTTGGACCTTCTTTGTCTCATTTGTGGATTAAGTAGTTTTCCCGTGTGGTTACATACTTAAGCTGGAACAGGAAAAGACACCGAAATCCATGCCGCACTCCTTGTTTAGACAAGTGCAAACGAGGCCCCAGCAAGAATATCACAAGGCAACATCGTCTCCGGTCGACAAACAGCTCATATCAGGCAGAACAACCAAGCTGAACAAACCCACTATACGATGTGAGTACCTATCAGAATAAGCACCCGGAGTGGAAAAAGGCCTTGGTCTAGCAATCAACATAGATGATAAACATATTGCAGTCTTTTCCTGGTTGTTAACTTCTCTCTCTAATGTCCCCTAATCGACAGTTTACGATATTATGAAGTCAGAAATAAGGTACAGAATAATAGAGTTTTATTTTCATTCAGGGTCAAGTTTGGGCGCTACGTCGGGTGTTCTAACTAACTAGTATACTTAGGATATCGAACTATTATCTCTTTCAACCCCGATTTAACCGACCTGTGGAGCGACCTACTTCTCACACAGAATCTTTATAATGTTCACGTACATGGTGCGATGGAACCTTGGGTATTTTTCTTTTTCATCTCGGCCTGTTTGAACAGTACATACCACTGTGATCATGTACCGTCGCTTGGGAAATATAAAGCTCATTGTCAGTGTCATCGTCTGGTTTTACTTTATGATTTTGTGCAAGTGCCCAGGAAGGCAGTTTTATTGTAGTTTTGAGAGTTTAAGGGGGGGGGAGGTATGAAATCAACAATATTTTACGGACCAAAAGTATGTTCATTTCGTCTGCTTCTTCGTCTAAAACTTCAAACTACGATTTTCGGAACCTTAAATTTTTTCAAATATTATCCATGTACAATTCTGCTCGGAGCCTATGCAGAAAGGCAATCAAGTGCACATTCTGTTCTCATACATGTTCGCATGTGGGCAGAAATAAATAATTGTTCATCTACAAGAGCTAACAAGTAGTGGGGAGGCTATATGAAAATAAAACTTGTGATCCGTTTTCAAGTGGCAAACGATTATACTCATCTTTGAGAAGCCTTTTTGAAACCACGCTTAAAGTGAAATCTCCCAATTGTGAAAGAATTTCTGTCGAAGTTCGCCTGTAGATGCTAGCAAAAAAATGGATTGGCTCAAAAACCTACATCTATTGAATTCTTTGAATGGGAAACCTTGTTAAAAGTAACTCAAGATAATTACTTGTATCCCATCTATCAACTGATCTTACTTCCATGCATCGGAAATTCGTAGCTTACACTGTGCGAAAGTTTTAACTTTGGTAACCAAAGTCACACTCTCAACTATCCATAGTACCATACAGAATGAACATGAATGAGAGCGAAACTACATTACGTTTATATAATCCACTGACGGTGTGATGTTCTTTAATTAAATCACAAAAATTGAACTATGTACTGAGGAAATGTTTCAATACTTCTCACTTGATTATGCCTGTAGGTTGTGCTAAAGTATTCTAGCTGCTTCGTGAATGGCCCAAATGTCCCGACATATCGCGAAATCGAGTAAACCGATCAAAATATTTTAGATCACATACGATAGTTGTTCCTTACAAACCACAAGGTGAAAACTCCATCCGTGCCATTGACCGGGTGGAAATGGTCACGATGGGTATTCTTTTTCCGGAGAAATTCTTGCGAATAAATGTCAAAAGTCATCGAGAACGATGCATTTTTCTAATTATTTATCAAGAACTACACTCTTTTTGTCACCGATTTACCATGGAAACTCTTATAACCTGACTCAAATGGGAAAGTTCAATGGGTCTTTTTGCTTATGCAAGTTCAAAACAAAACGCATGTTTCACTTTATTATTTTCCCTACCACTCAATCAACAAATCGAAGTTGTACTTCAGTAGATATTCAATTGCTTCATTCGCTCCTCATTGGCCGTACCGCAATAGCTCAACGGGAAGAGCAACTGCCCGATAGGCGGGAGGTAGCCTATCCGACCCCGGTTCGTGGTGCTGATCTATGGACGTGCAAATGCAATTCAGTTCTTCATTATCTGAATTGCAATTAGTTGATCGTCCTTAACAAACGAACTTAACAGGGTTGGAAAGAAAAAAATGTGTCCACCATCCGGAAGTTGACAGAGCTCAAGTTTCTCTGAAAGGCCTATTTGGCAAACTGGTAACGCCACGAGAAGTTGGTGATCGGGATAAATAACAATTATTTTTCATCAACACAATCAGTAATGGTGACTAGTTGCATGACATTAGTGCACTACACACGTTCATTACCAGCTGTGCGAGTATTCGTCAGCCTATCGGTTATTATCAGGCGCATACATCGTACGAGTGGATTGCACAATAACTTAACAATATAAAACGTTGAGTCCCCAAAATGTGGAGGGTCACTTAATAACCCCCCCCCCTCCCCAAAGAGTTCTAATCAGCACTCATATTTACCGCTAATATTTTGGAAAACAGACACTCCTTTTTTGTCCTAGTCGGATGTGGGAGGAAGGATGGAATATCTTTGGATAGTTATTTGAGCACGTACATTTTTCATTGATGAACTATCCAGTTCTGTCATGGACAATTTTTGAAGCTAGTGAGGTTTCAAACTCCTACTCAAGCACAGATATGTTTTGAGTAATTCCTAATCCTATTAGCCACACCCGTCAGATATAAACAGTGCCACTTCGGGATAGGGATAGAAGGATGGGAGAGGTGAATCAAAAATACAAGTAATTGATATAGTTGGTACAAAACTATCACTAGACCGAACGTATGATTTAGGAATAATCACATTCAGTGCAAGGTGTCGGATTAAATAGAAACAAATATTCATCATTCCATTTTATTTGCATCGTTTTGTAGGACCATTGAAACGAAATTGACTACCCATCCAGTTCACTTCTTTTCCAGGCCGTATTCATAACTTCAAGCATTCTTGTTAAAACCTGCTCTTATAAATTTCTATAAGCGCTGATTTCGGTGATATTTCCTGTGGACTTCGTCGGTACAAACATGCTGACTCCGGGCTGCGGTGATCAGTCAATCAATCAATCAGTTAATCCATGTGTTAGTCAGACAGACAGAAAAACAGAATCAGAATAGATTAGCAGTGCACAAACTGGGTCTCGTCAACTTCATCTGAATGCAAGTTTGCGGTTTCAGTAGACTGACCAAATTGATAGGACACCGTCTGTCGAGTGATTAGAAACGGAAAATATTTGTTGCATTGGTTCATGAAAAACAGAATAATATTCCAAATAAATTACTTCACACAAAAATATAGACCAGAGTTTCCTCCTTTCCTGTCAGCTTTGTGGATAAAATCCTACCAAGCTACATACACCGGGATTTACAATGGGACATATTGTTGTCTTTATACCCCCTCCCCTATTAACCTAAAAGAATAAGAATATGAAAGTACCTAGTACAACCGTGTTTTTTGTATATCTCGCAATTACTTCAGAATAGTGTGTGTGATTGACGATAATTTGTTCGCTGACTGTCCTCTGGACTCCGTGTTTCATGCACAAACCTCAGATCATTCGACCAACCCTGCGTTCGTTATTTATGGTATTTTCATCTTCAAATTTTTGTTTGTTGCCATAGAAGTTGCTTCTAAAATGGGCAACCATGATTCCAGATTTTTGGTGCAAATGCAAATGACCACAGTCAATTTATTTTCTCCACTTTTTCTATTCTTTTGGTAATTTTAGTTTTCTGTACGGCTGTAAACAAAAGTAAAGCAGCCTTCCAAAATATACGTCGGCGACAGTTTCTGAACAAATGTTCACATTCACCATGTTTTTTAGTATTAGCAACCATGGGGGTTCAGAAATCTATTTTATCTTTTTCAGCATTCTTATGTTAGACAAACAGAATGAGGTGAAGAAGAGAATGGCTGCAAAATTTCGAAAATGAGCTTCCATCTTCAGTCATCTTCCTTAATCCTAATCAATCACTGTTCACGTCTGATATTTAGTCGTTATCTACTTATTACTTTATTCAGTCAAGTTTTTCACGAAATCTTTTATAAGCTTCCCCAAAGCTTCATTCTTTATAGGCTGTTACAGTGACCGAATTGCGCGAAATAAAATCGGAAGGCACGCAAACAAGCGATGGATTGTATTCGTTCTTGGGGATATAAAATACAGCATTTTGTACGCAAGAATATGTAAAGAAAATCTTTCGCACGTATCCATTGTCATTCATTGTCAACACTGTCAGGTGATGTAGGGGAGGATCATGAGCACCGCGATAATCAGTAATCAAGGTTGCACTGTGACGGATCATACTTGAACCATTTATTTGGTTGCGTCTGGGAATTCATTGATGATGATTGGATTTTACTCTAGACAAATGAACGGTGATTGGTCCAAATGGAACTTCTCATACTGTGTGTAAGCAGGATGCAAAATCACCACAGTTTTCTTGCAGGGAGTCACTCAGTCAACCTTTACGTTTCCTACTTATACTTTGGGCTTAACTGTAAATGAAGACAGCCCCATAATTCTAAGCTTGCATCTTCCTGGCAGTAAATGAGCTGGGTAACAGGTCTGCCAGCAATAAACTGAGAAGGAATCCTTTCAATCACTTTGATGTCCGATTTCCCCTTTAATATTTGTGGTATGTTTTCCAGTCTACTGAAATCTAGCCGTCAATTACTCGTAGATGTTATTCATACAGTGTTGATACGATTCGTAAACTGCCAAACGTGATCTCACTTACTCATAGACCGGCAGTGATTAAATAGTCCTCACCCTAGATTCAAATCTTGAAGCTGCCTGTGAATTTCTCCCTGCAGTCTATAATTGTCCGCGAACCCCCTTGTGAGATAGTGTACCCCTCCTGTAAAACAAATAAAAAGTAAATAGAAATATTACAAAGAAAGGACACATCGCTGCTTCCATTCTGAAAATCTAGAAGCTTAGGTATTTCGGTGGAACACTTTCCTGGGGTTACACTTCACATGATGAGACTATTGGTTTTCTTGTCTGCTTGACTCTGTCTTACGCTTCTTCCAAAACCTATCAGAGTTTTCTTCGAAAGGATTTCAAAACCACCTTTTATTCCCCTAAATATCTGGATTTTGAAGGGTACTTTTAGCCCACTCATTCAGTTCATTCTGTTATAACAAAAGGGTGAAAGGTATCTGAATTTGTCTTTTAAGATATTGGTCCACCGGCCACGTGCTGTTTATGCAGACTTCAGCAAACACACTTACAAAATCTGCTGATTCTCGCTGTAAGCTTTCCTTCCCAAGGACACTGTCTTTCGGTAAATATCCACTTTCGCTATCAATCTGTGGAAGACACTAGTCCGACACATTTTTAATTTTTATCAGAGAGATTGTGCGAATGCAAACTATTCAGTACTAAATACAAAGAGTAAACCTTAGCTCTGTCGTGAACATGATGGTCTTTCTCAATATTTGGGTAGTTTCACAGAGATAAGGACCGATAAAAAAGCTAATCCAATGCACAAAACGAAGGCTTTCAAGTCTGAATAGTTGTCTCTAGATAAAACAGGATGGCCGTCACGTCCTGTGACGCATGAGCTTTTGAAAACCCAGTACATCGGAATCGGACCACAGGTTACAACTCAGATTCCACCCATTCTCTTTTTTTCTCAAAATGTTTCCTGCTTTGATCACAGTAGTGAAGGTGATGATATGTCTACTGTTACCATAGAAGACTGACGATATAATAACCCTAAAAAATCAACCATTCCAAAAGTTTTATAATTTTTACTTGACGGAAGTGGTTGCTCCTGTGATAGGTTACTGGGTCGAGAAACCATTCAGTCTTTCTCAAGGCCGGAAGTCAAGAAATTTATCCGTTTAAGTGAGGGTACTCGGTAATCTATACCGACAGTAGAAGAATCAGCATTACCAGCAAATGATCCGTCTTATAACGACTTGATTTCGTAGCGAAAGTGGTTCAAAGTTCCACAAACAAACATAGGGTGTTTACTATTCTACGTAATAAATGAGAAAAGGTAACCACTAATAAGTAAGAAGGAAGGCTTTTCATCGTCATTCACGTCTAGAGGCACTGGTGATTGGCCATCCGCATACCCAATGGTATACTTCTATCATACTAGAGTGCATGAGAGGTCATTTTCACATCAGTACTGGTGACTGTTTACCAGAAAAATGAAGCCATTTTCAAATATTCACATCCCAAAATGTTTTATTGCGTAATTTATATTACTATTACGAAGTGAGCTCTAGATCGTTGATGTCAAATGACCTGGGTATTTACGAAAATAGATAAAGTTCCAATTGAACATGAAAGTGAATTCATAAAACGCATTCCTCATGCTTATTCCTCATGGTCCATGGATCCATAAGACCGGACGGACTATAAACGCTTTCTATCCAAAAGTATGCTGAATGGATCTGCTTTTGCTAGCTTTCAGTGAAATAAAACGGATCGAATGAATGACTGTTGACAGTCACGTACGTAGATTAGGTTAAGCGAAACACCACTCTCATTTGTTCAAACTGGGAAGAGTTGTGATGAAAATGACTGTTTTCTTCTGTCTGAAACACTGATTTTCTTGTGTACAATTGATTATCAGACATGCAAATGATAGAACAACTTTTTTCCAGCGCAAACTGAAGCCTCCCAGTTGCTGAAATACTTAGCTTTGACATTTTGGATGAATGCGCAGGACGAATATCACTCGGCTGATATAGTCCGTTTGTGTAAAATAGTTATAATCTTATCACGGAGGTGAAACATTTCACGTTTATTTTGCTGTATGTATTGCGACATGTTACTGTCACGTACCTTGAACTGTCAGACAGTCCCGTATGCAACAGAATTTCATCATGTTATTGAGAAATGGTAGATTACCACTGAACGGACAATTCTGACTTTTTGGAAACTAAATAGTTTGGCTTTGTTCTACAATATGTTATGAAGACACGCTGTTGTTGAGATGTTCTCAAAAGTATTTCAAGTGTGATTGTCACATGCAGAAAAAAAATCCCAGACACTTTTCATTTTTCAACAGTATCTTGTCATCCTGACTACCATGTCACAGTTGCCATGTTAATTTTAAGTGAATGTGAAAATTGTCACCATTAGTTAAAAAACCTATTTTTCAAAACAATCGTCCAAGTATATAATTCGGAGTACGGTAAAGAAAAATAGTGAATATAGGGCAAGCGATTACATCAATCGTACATGGAAATTCATGCACTTTAACCTTTTTATGCTATTTGGTTGCTTTCACAATTCACAAATTCATAAACACTTCATTCGCATGGTGGACTGATACCTAACTGATTCATGTTGAGGGGAGTCCGTGAGACAGACCTTTACGCAACATTCTGGGTGAACATATTCCACCTTGGGCCAAAACGGTTGTCAACACAGCAGGCTGCCTAAGCCAAACGAAGTAAAAGACATGTTAGTAACAGACACATTGCCGGTGGTGACAACGTATTTCACACAGTTTACACCAACATGATTTCCCGATTGTTGAAGTTTGCATAGGGGATAAAAATCAATCGATGTTAACCCATCCCATGCTGGTAGAAGGATATGTGTCACCCTGGTTTCTCTCTGATTATTGAAGTTGAACTTCGCAACATGACGTGCGTCTTTTCCACAAAATTCAAATCATACTTGCTCACCATTCTGCAGTGGACACCAGTTGAGATATTTCAGAAGATTCCGAAAATAACTCGTGCGGTTTTGCAACTCTGTTTTCCTACCAGAAGTGTGAGTTCACTGATCTGAAATTTAAATGAGGCTGAGGATATGCTCTCATTAGGATATAGTTCTTTTGGTTCCACTCAACGATTCAGTAGTTGAGAATTAGCATCAGAGACTGCCAAGAAGACTTCTTCTACTGCATTTCTTGGCTAAATATACCGAAGGTAAGATGGAGGTGTTGTTTTCTGTCACTTTAATCAGAGGATTCGCCCTCAAAAATAATCTAACAGAACAGATCCTGTCTGACTGAGACGAATGTAGCACATGACGAAAAACTTCTTGTCGAGGTGAATCCTACCAGCGATCCCCGTGTTTTACGATGGAGAAGAACCGTGGCAAAGTCAAGGAACCCTAAAGTGAGTGCGATGAAACGAGAGCCTTAAGGGGGAGTGAATGACTTGTTTTCTTTTACTGGTTGTGTTCCCACCATCCTGCTGCTCCCGATCTTGAGACACCAAAATGTGTGAAACTGTATTGTTCAAATTGTTATTCTTTGCGTCATCTGTTTATGAGTAGGACTGTGTAGTAATTCAAGTAGTAAGTTAACCAGATTGTGAATTATTTGTCGAGGTTAATATGGAACATTGGTTATCCTACCTACAAATGACCTTGGAGATGTTGCCGGTGGAAACTTCCATGAACTTGATAGTAAGGATGAGGTTAAAAATAGCAGCACATGGAGTTTAGTCGGTGGACAATGACCCGTTCAGTTATCATGCAATGTAGTTTGTTCAAAGGGCACAACTAACGGCATTCAGACACAAAAGACCAGCTGCATCTACGTGGTCCCGATTGACGAACGGTAGGCCACGGTGGCCCTTATCGTTACAATGACCGCCCTTTCGGGGAGACAGCTATGTATCTTCATAATTCTTGGCAGTGTCAATATTGATTTAATAATGATGACCACGCACAATCCTTTTATTTCACATACGGTCATGGGTATAGTAGGAGTAGCAACATTATATTAACATGTACTAACAGGAAATATCGTCACGTTCACTGCGTAATCTAAGAGAATGAGGCGGAGCCGATTCGGTCTTAACTGATTAGATACGGAAATAAAAGGGACCAAGATAAAGCAACATGACGACAAGGTTGGCCAAAAGTGACTGGGTTTGCTTTTTGTTTCTAGAGAATGACTTTTGATGATTTATTCCACGCCAACACCAGCGATCACTATTTAACGTGAGTTGCAATAAGAAGAGATAACGTCAAGAAGAATGAATTTATCAACACCGTATGAAATTACAAAATCTTGCAGGTAAGAAAAACACAAAACAGTATGGTGACGTTGTAAGTGATGAGCCTGTGAATTTTAGTTCAAGTGATTACAGGAGAAAAGAGTTATCCGTGTTGGCAGTATAGGTTTTTCGAATATAATATGAAAAGAAGCTGCCAATTTCCCATATCTAAGCTGTCTTTTTAACGTGTGATTACATAAGGATCATCGGAATTCTTGGGCTTCTACGCTGGAATGCACTCTCATCAGTACAAATACAAAAATTCATCGAACGGCATATGGGGAGATAAATGAGTGAACGGCAGCATGAGCTTTCTTGGTAGGCAGATGAGTGATTCATTCAGTTAATCCCCTGCCTATATGCATAGATCCATGTGTACAAAGTAAATACGAAGTGAACTTTCTCAATCAGGTCGGACGACTGTGCGCGCGTAGAGAGGGCGGGATACAGGGCAGTGTGAAAAATATTTGCCTAATAAAATGTTAAGTTTTGCACATAGGAATATTCGAACCTGGTGTTTGTCTCTTAATCGCGTACGTGGCAGTAATTCACATTCTCCTCGGATTTCTATGAAACTGGAAACACCAGGGAGAACAATCATAGAAACAATCTAGAATTTGAGTTAATATCAGTGCACCCAACTTAAAACCTTTCATATGCATGGCGATTAATTCACAGATATAACCTTTGCTGAAAACTCGCACGCCGGGATGACCGGAAGTAGCTGAAAGACAAACGGATGAGAGAAAGAGGCACGCACCATCTCTGATGGTTGCTAATCAATGAACATCAATACTATTTGATGTTGAAATACGGGTACCGTAGGAGGACAGGTCCTACGATAACACGAAATTCTCATGTACCAGTGAGCGGGTGGTTGAGCGGATGTTGAAACCAGGATTGATGGTGAAACATGTAAGACCTAAATCTATCAAGTACGGCAGCTATATCGGAGAAACTGAAATGGTGAAGCAAGAATGAAGATCAGCTCCATGGAAGTCCAGGTCCGATCTTTGGATGACATCACCTAATGAACTTCATCGCTTAAGGTCATTGTGGTCCTTTAGCTAGGCCCAAGTATTGAAGTGAAATCAGCAGTTCAAAATCCCAGCCTGGTGCATGTTGAATATACGATACTTATTGGTCTTGAGAAATAATGCAGCAAAGGGCCCAGTTGGATTTTGAAGTGTTTTTCTTGATGAGTATTATGTCGAAAGAAATCAGTTAGTTGGCTTTTGAGGGCTGATTAACCACTCGGTTATCTAAAAAAAAACTATTTTATTAGTTTCATTCTCAATCGGAGTATATTGATTTGTGTTAAGTCGGAACTAATACGGCTGATGCGACTTTTCAAGTCTCTTAAACGGTATAAAGGCAGTTGAATTCAAAGCAGTTAGTTTACATTTATTTGTTCACAGGGATTCCGGTTGAATTTTCACCCAGTTTGCTTCGCTCACTTTCGGTTATTATTAAAAATAAAAGAATAAAGTTTGTCACTTGAACATTAGGATTATCTTTTACAATAGGATCCATATTGCAGTACCAAATATCAAAGCACCACTAAGAACTATATGAGCATCAATAGCACGACTTTGTCTTCCGGATTATTAGAAATTCTCTGCAGTAATGCTTAATAAATCCTAGGTGGGACTCGAACCCCGGGTGGATGATTAGGAGTCCCAGACTCCAGTCACAGTGCTCTACTAGTATGGTAGGATGTAGTCGGTTCCAGACTGCACGATGTAGTCCATATTCGCTACTATTTTCGGAAGTTTACAATTGCCGGTTACGTAGAGGTTGACTCGTACGAAAGATATTCCCTCAGTAAAGGCCTAAGTAGATGAAATACTATCCAAAACGTCTACGGAGCTTGACCGCCTGTACCTTTTGGGTAAAAAATGATTCAAGTGTTCTTTACGGCTTTGATGCATGATTCTCATGTCCTTGACTAACGAATCCAATAAAGGAGCAGTCAATCAGGAACGATCTCATTAGGACAAACCTAACCGACCGCAAGAGATCAAACAGTTGGTGCTTAGTCTGCATTTCCAGAAAAAATACACTTGTGTTCGTTTTTAGTAATAGAACACATAATGGCTGCACTCCATTTGTTGCATAAACGTAAACATAAAACCCGGTTATAGCCAGTGAGTTAGCAGCAAGCAAACAGTTAAGTGTACACATGTAATCAGGCTCGTTTCTTTTGTAAATGTGCGGAGACCAGGCAAGATCAATCGTTGGGTAGCAGGACCGATCAGTCAAAATTGCCCTAGCTAAAGCGTGATAAAATATCAGTAGGCGTATGTGGATTCATGGTAATCGATTATTTGCGTACTATGCATGACTTGTCTGAACCAGACACAATATATATATATATATTTTTTTCAGGAGGAGGTAGACAGCGGATAACGTGAGAAAATAGCTTTACTCAAATTAGTGCAAATGAAGGAATCGAATACAGAGGTTGTCAAAACGTAAACTGGGTTGTTTGCTGATTTTTATGAGGCACAAAACAGTGCCTAATTCAGAAAACCTCTTGTTCTTCGCTTTCAAAGATTTCTATTCCGTAAAGAGAATGAGTAAAAATCGGAAACATTGAGTAATCTTAACAGTCAATTAAAAGTGATCTATCAACCGTAGAAATCGCCTGATGGTTGCAGAAGTACTCAATGTATTCGTATGGTGACTCAAACCTTATTTTGTTGCCTTTACCGGTGAAGTTTTAGTAGAATAAATGAACATAAAGGTGACTTAATCACTGAAAGTAATATCAATGATTTCTGCACTTTTCCTTTGAGCTACAAGTTTATTCCACAATAGGGATTTGATAAACTAATGGTCAATTTCCAATAGCACTTTACTGATTAAAGTTCGATTTCTTGGTTAGATGCACGAATGATTTATCTTTGTTGGGAACAGCCCCACTGATTGAAATAAAGTAATACAGAAATTTCAAAATTAATTCGCATTTACAACGCTGGTTGTTTGGGGATTGGCTAAAACATTTTATATATAACAAAACTGGTCTCTTTTAATGAATGTATTGCAATTTCAGGTGCATTTTATTCGTTTCTTACAGTTCTCCAACAAAACAGTTTCCAGGGAATTCGGTTGTTTGAACTGGATGATGCCAGGTTCAGAGTGCTAAGCGACCCACGGAGTAATGAGCTTCTGATTCAAAAAGCCCAAGTATGTTCGCCGTCGCATCTCGGAGCGTGACGGAAAGCAACAAGGTTTCCAATCTTTTATTCATTCGAATTTGTTGCCAATTAAACTTTAGGAACAATGATAAAATTAATCATAGTTTTCATAAAATGCAATAGCACATTTTATCCTAGTTTTTACAGGCTCTTTTTAGGGATACTTTTAATCCACATAGAAGTATTTGGGGAAATTCCAGACAGCCTTTGCTAGCGAAAGGAAGGCATCACGCTTAGATTAAGGCGTTGATGCTTTCTTCAACTCACGTAACTGCTCACTTGTTTTGTCATGATTACGAAAATAATCCACAACATGATAATTACAAGGTTATCGCGGGTAGGTACAGTTCTAAACAATGTTGATTATTTTTTTGTCAAAAGCAGTATTCCCGAGTTCCTTGAAAGTCTATTTGAGAAAGGTTCACTTTTCGAGCAAAGAATGTGATTTGTCTGGATCAAAAATTGAAAGTTGCATAGAATATGTCAATTTTTAGTTCATTTAAAATAATCCAACGGACTCTCCCACAATAATCTTTTTACTACTAGATAACGCAATTATTTTTTATATTATTTTTGATGAGGGAAATTGTTTTACACTAAAGGGAGTAATTGAAACAAATCTTCCGATCAGTCGATGTTTTTCAATGCTAAGTTGACCGTTGATGCTGAATGGCGAATCAAATATTCTGCTAATTGTATTGGTTTTATATATATATATATATATATATATATATATATATATATATATATATATATATATATATATATATATATATAATACACCGGGTGGAAGTTGGGCACAGTGCCAAAGCAGAAACAACAATTACAAAGAAGGAGAGGGGGAGTAGAGCACAATAAAAGAAACAGTGAGCAAACAGGAGTAAAATACTGTGACATTTGTCGGTTTTCACCCTAGGCTATTTGAAGTTTTTGTCATTTTTTTAGTTGCAGTGGCATTTTTATGGTTACGGGACGCAGTAGTTAGTCAGACAGACTGCATATCAATCGCACCACTGACTTTTATTCTAAGCCACTTCCCTCAAAGTCTCTAACCGAGGACAATCCCCATCCCTTGGGCCCCAGCCAGAGAGGCGGGAAGCACCAACCAAAGCCAATGCTGATGCTAGGTTTTTACACCTCTGCGCCAAGTCCAGGCCCGACCACCGTGTCGCCCCTTTCACCCTTGTCCAGCACGTGCACATAATGCACTAAAATGTAGATGGGCAGGTATTCGCGAAACATGACCGAGTAACCGGAGGCGGTGTAGAGTTATCACTTCGTTAAGAGGGCGGCTATCGTGCCTCACACATGACGGCGCACCTCGTAGTTACTCATTCGATATTCCCACCAGAAGTGAACAACTCTTCTGAAAAATTCGGTAGCCAAATCAGGGAGATGCCGAGCATCCTCAACGCGAAGGGGTCAGCTCTTACAACCGTAGAGTAAAACACTACAAGCTGTCTCTTGAAAGAGATCCGTATGTCACGGCGACACTACTGGTGTCGCAAGTTTGCAAAAATGTCTCTAGCTGTCGCTTCGAGTGATCTGATCTTTTCCCCAACACCCCTCTAGTAGTTATCAACCCCCTCAGGCATTTAAAGCTGTCAAGAAACGCAAGCTGAGCATCACAGTGGGTGAGTACAGGCGTACGCTGTGGCCAGACTTGAAGAAGTACCTGCCGTTTTGAAGGCGATAAGCACATATCTGTATCGGCTACATCAGTCCTAACAAACAACTCCACATTACAGCCCCATCAACAGAGGCGAAGGTCATGCGAATGTCCAGGAACAAGATGTTTGTTCATTTTTAAAAGTGCGACGATGCCCCAGCAGTTGTCGGAGGGGGAAGGCTTGATTGATGCACTCACGACCGCCATGAAACCCAGCCTGCTTCTCGTGAGTCTGCTCTTCAAGCCTGGTAAAACCTGCAAAATGTGACAGACACAAGCAGCTTCGATGTTACTGACCTAAGGCTCATATCCACATGGTTAGCGCAGTAACTACGCGAACCCTTCTCAGAGATGGGGAAAACACTCGATTTCCACCATAAGGAGAGAATTTACATGGAATTCAAAACTTTTGAGAACAAAACACGAAGTACTCTAATGAGCTTTACTCCACCATCTTTAAAAAGGACTGAAAAAGGCCATCGGAGCCTGGTTGTTTGTGGCTTTCTGATGCCTGAATCTCCTTTTGGATCTCTTCTTCGGTAGATGGACCTCTCGAAACGCTCTACTGTACGTGTGTTGATAGGGCTATATTGGAGTCCGACACCGAGGATCATCCAAACTGTGTCCGAAAGTGCTCCACCAGCTTTCGAAGAGCGGCTTATGATTGTGAAATGGTGAACCGTCAGCTTCACAGATTGTTTAAGTCACACCTTGTAGCTTCCTATCAGTGACTCAACTAAGATAGAACAGCTTGTGGAAATTCGCATGGTGGCATCACGTTCCATTTCGGACGCACCCTGTGACCACTAGATTTTGCGATCTCAGCGAAGACTCGCTCTTAGTGCACTTATCATTCCGAGAAGTGCTGCATTATACCCGCTTCCAACTGAAATCGAATGGTGTACGTTCAGAAGGCGCAGAGATTCAGCATAAATCCAGGGTCTTACAGCGCGACGAGAGAGGCCGCAACTTACCAGGCCAGCGGAATGCAAGGAATTCTTGATAGGCGATCAGTGCCGGTTTATGTCATCACTTGGGGCTATATCTAGCTTTTTAGCCAGCGCATTTTGGAAAACGGATAAGCGAGATGGGTCGGAAAGCCTACTGCAATCTAACCGAGGTTGTAGTATGCGTTTGGAGCGCCCACCGAAGCACATGGACAGCTTAATGCAGGCTAATTTGTGGACGGAATCGAAGGGGTACTCCGGTACGAGCGACAGTCTTGTACTCAACTTTGCCATTTGGGGTATATACCGATATAAATGATCTGGGTCTATTGCTGGCTCAACGAGGGCGGAGGCCACGTGACATAACTGCGATTACAACGTGTGGATTTCGTACTGGCGATGAACAGGCGATGCTCAGAGTAGAAAGACACCCCCCACCCCCCGTTTTCACTGAGCGGCAGGAATCTAGTCCAAAAGAACATCCTAGATGTGCCTCATCCGATGACAGCCGGCCTACTCTAGCATTCAGATCCCCTGTCAGAATCACGATATTGGCTCAACTTGCTTCATGTAAGAGATCTTGGAGCTTTCGGTATAAGTTTTCTCTGATACCATCTGGGCTGCAATCGATGGGTGCGTACACCAAATCGACAGACAGATTACGTATATCGGAACGGCCACCACTCAGTTTGCACGAGCCCCTGAGTCTCACTGCCCATAATTGATTTTCAACTAGGATCCATTCTAAAAAGCACTGTTACTACAGCTCTTTTAGTGAGAACAATGCCGACGACAGAAAGACCAGGAACCGCGGCCTCAGCGTCCCTAGAAATACGTGAGCGAAGTTCCACGGAAGGATTAAATGGGGGTGTCAATCGAGCGATGGAGCTGGAGTCTTGAATGCGAGTCCCTTGAATGAAACACCCATCGCTGACAATGGATTCAAGAGTACGGGCTAAGCCAGCCTGTTGTCTTATACACATCAGGGTTTGTACATTGAACGTGGTTAATTTGAATGGGCATGGAGGATGAAGAAGGACATAATCCGGTGATAGCAGGTTCGGTGAGACTGAAAAGCTAGTCGAAGTAGGACGAGGCAGAACATAACCAGAACTTCCACCAGTGGCACTAAGGTGGGCAAAGTCAACCGAAAAACGCGTTGGATGTGAAAATGGAAGAGAAAGTGGAAAGGAATTGGAAACGGCAGAATAAGCTGTGTACGGTGTATGGGTGTTCGTTTGTGAGCACAAAAATACTGTCAGGCACTGTATTCGTAAAATCATCGATGATTGTTGGCTTTGCGAGCGGTCGTGCTACTCGGTCGCCCAATCCAGAATACGCATTTTCGCTCGTTGATGCACCTCTAGCCTTTGCTTAGCCATGTGCATCTTCCAAGGCAGCTGGGTTGGTCTGGATGAGCCGGTGGTCAATTGTGTTTTATTCGCCTCTTCTGAAATTCAAATAGAGCCTGTGACTGATTACTCAGTTCACTCGCCCTTCGGATGAGGCTAAACATCCTGAGTGCCCAGCAAACCCTCCGCCACAGTTACCGATGAAGGCCTCATAAATCACCTGTGGTTGGTTCAGAATAAGGGCATACCCATTATACTTAGGCTGACTGTCCCTCAACCAACTCGGCAGGGGGCCACTGGTATTCTCTTTCGTCCTCTCACTTTATTGGGAACATCTCCGCCACGAATAGGCTGTGAGTAGGACATCCTCAGCATATGTTGCAGCCAAATTACCAACAACCGGGAGCATTTAGAGAGGGATTCGGGAAGAGTAGCTACCTCGGAGCCTGAGGCACCCAATCTCGACCATATAGATATATTTTGTAAAGTATTCGAGCTACTTAAGTTCTTTGTAATGAATTACTTTCATTTCGCTTGTGCACCTAAGGAGAAGCAGTCCAGCATGGGACTCAACTGCTGTTCAAGCCTCGGGTTATTGCCATGAGAAAGCCAGTGGCAGGATGGCACTACAGCTTGTAGTACTGACTTTAAACAAACGTTTGAACCCCTGCTCGATTAGTTTGGCTTTAGGGGGTTTGACTCACAGTCGTTCGAGTGCCTTTTGGGGTTCGGTGGATACGCATTGCTGATGATTCCTAGAGTACCGAATAAAACACCTCCAAAGTAGTCACAGTGGTTTTAAATAGTAAAATTAACGTCCTTGATCTATGCCAAGTCACGTCGTAGATGAAATGTGCTTGTTCCAAGAATGGCGTTAGAATTTCAATCCTCCTATTCAAAGGAAAAACTTTTCGTTGCCTAATGACACAACTTACTCATACTCGTATACTGTCAAAGCACTTGTCATGGAAAATCTGTGATATCGAAGAGAAATCGTATCTGGTCTACATTTGACTAATTCAAAATGAGTGAAACGAAAGTGGATCGCAGCGAACTCTTTCTTGTTTGCTTTCATTAGTGCATTGTAATGGGGAATTCAGTAAGTTAACAAACTCATGTTTTGGCCAATAATGAAGGGAAACTGGCTATTACCACTTTGAAACGGTCAAGGAAAATGGAGCAAAGCAATGTTGGTTCAGCCATCAAGGTTCACGTGAAGTTCCTCTGTGAGCTTTTATTTCGCCAACCAGAGCACAAGCAGATTTGCTGTAGATATTTATACTTGATGGGATAAGTCCAAATGAGTAATGTGTGGAAGGCTGTGAGTGGCACATAGTAAAGTCAAGATGTGAGGGATGTTTGAGATTCGCAAGAATCTTGGCGGAGAAATTTCCACCAGCAAAAAAAGCATAAATCCCACCATTTAGAGATAGAAGAATAAATGCAAATCAAAAAATACAAATGATAGCAGTCAAGCTGCTGTGAACTAAGATAAAATCTTTACTAATTAGACCGGGAAGTATTACGGAAAGACGATAAAGTAAGATTGAGAGAACATATTGGCAGACATGAGAAAACACGACAGCATGTCTGTCGGAAAACTGCCTTAGTCTGCGGACATGAAAATATAATTTACTTATTTTTTGCACAATCCTGAATGTGTGAACAGCTCTTCATGTTTGAGTTGATAGTAAAGCCCTATTATTTGACCGAGTCACCTCTGAAAACGGGAACAATGTTGATGACAAATTGCAAATTGGGGTGAGAGGAACGAGAAGGGGATAATATGCATTTAAAACATTTGGAATAGTTGAGCTATAGGCCAGAAATGTATGGAAAGTTTAAACTGTTGCATAAGTTTATGGAAGAAGAGGGCAAGTTTGTCTGATTGAAGACGGACTGGCCGAGTACCACTTCATCGGTGTACTTCGAAAGTTGTGTAGGTGGTGCGGTGGACAAATCACCAATATATCTGGTAAAGAGAGGGAGAGAAGACGGCACCAGAGGTGTTCGCCAAGGGAGTCCATGAATTATTTCCCACTTTAATATGTTGCATTCTGCTGTGAAAGTAGTCCTTTCACTATAAAAGTAAAGAAGCTCGACAGCCAAAACTTCCAATTTTTGAAAATGCAGAATACAGGGAACAGAATTAAAAACAGAGAAAGAGTTGAGGAACACTCAGCTTGCAGATTTCACGGAACCACTTAAGTTTTTTGGAATGAAATGACAAACTGAAGCAACTGCACCTAGGGTGCATTTGTTGCTTTTTATGTAAACTGACGGGGGTAAATATGAATAAAAAAAAGAGGATCGCAATCGGCTAAGGATAGCGCACTGGGTCGACCAGAGAGCAGAAGTGTTGATGATAGGACGAAAAGGTTTCGATAAAATAGCACAGGCATCGATGGGTTTTTGATGAAGAAAGCTATTATTCCTGACAGTCGACTTGCTCCGAATTTGAGATCTGCTGAAGATAAGCCGTCTAAACCCAAAACAGTGGCCTTTTTATAAGTTCGGAATAACCTGAAAACATGTCCAGAGAAAAAAGCTCCATATCTGAAAAAAGAACGGGCTAAAGTCTGGTGGGATATTCGTGGAGGGAGGAATAAAAGTGGCTTTCCGGCTGTCGGCATCTTTACTGGATGTCTTCGACCGAACCCGTTACCACATAGAAGCCGGATTTCGTGCCAAGGAATTTAGCTATTTTTGGTACAGAAAAACTAATGGGCAAATGAAGCATTAGGCCGTTGTACCTCCTGATTTATCAGGATTTAGTGACACTTTATGGAGGTCTGGTCTTGTAGTTTATGGTTTTTTTTTGCCTTTTCTGATAGTTTAGTAGTGGGGAAGCTATTCTACCTCTGGTAAGAATAAAGTCTCCATAGGACAACACAATTCAAATACCGCTTTCTGTTTCTTTGCAAATAAGCCTAGTAGACAAAAAAGTATTAAATTAACCATGAAGAAATAGTGAAAAGGGATAGTTTTGGAGAGGCAGTATTGACCAGTGATACTTTGTTTAGAGAGACATTTTATTTCTTTCAACCTGACAAGAGATGAGTGGGCAGAAAGTGAGTAAAATTTGGGCAAAAAATACTAAGAACACGGTCGATCGTCGGAACGGGAGATATCAGTTGTAAGTGAAAAAGTTCAGGCCTATTGGTGATAATTCTGTATAAAACATCATTCCCTCTAGTTGGGATGATACAGAGGTCACTTTAATCAAAGGTAATTAAGGAATGCCGAGTTGGGTGAATAAAGTCGTCGATAGCAATGCGTAACCAGTCAGATAGTAGCGGAACAGAGCGGGTATGAAAGCGTCCAAAAACTAGCTGGTCTCTCCCTGAGAGCAAAAGAGAGCTACGTACAGAATGTCAATCACACTGCCTCAAAAAAGCAAGAATTTAAGAGGACATTTATTGATTACGCAGTCAACACCATTATAAAAGAAACTAACGACAATTTCAGGCTATCCAGTCTAATGGCACTTTTTTCTGCCTTGATGAAAGCATTCGAATATTTCCAGAAGAACGAGCTGGTCTTCAATACTTTCAATCTACCAGGACTCTTGGATGCAGGGCTCGCAGGTGTTCATGTTAATCCGTGAGTTGAAAACATTGGTTCGGAATGAATTCTTTCCAAATAGTGACCGAATATTCGTACTCAACAACGCGGGAACTGCCATCTTCCTTGAGTTTGTGCCACCAAGGGCAGCCTTTCAGCCAGTACTTGCTTTACTTGGTCCGGCGTGATTTCATCCAATGAGCACAAAATTGAGTTTTGAATGATGAGTCAGAACTTACCGAGTCTCTTTTACAAGTAGAGAATTTTGGGTGACGGAAACCTTTCAGAGTTATCAATACGATCTCGTAAAATTCTTAGCGATCAGAAATAGTTCCAGCCCTTGCTATCCACTAGATTACCCGGTACAATCGAACTTGCACGAGCCGCTGATCGACGAAACCACGTACTGAAACGAACATTTTAGTCGACCAGCGAAATGTCATAGCGTTGTCTTTACGCTGCCTACTCCAGCAAACCCAGACTCAGTCTGTTAACGAGATGGAATAGAAATACATGTGACCCACTGGGGCAAAATGGGTGGACTAATAAAGACGTACGGGATGAACAGGCGGAAATTTTGATTTCGCATAGAACAGTGGATATACTAATTTGGTGGCTCTATCAAACTCGTGGGATTCTACACAAAAAATGACGGAAGATAACAGACAGCAGATCACCATCTGTAAGTCTAATGGTCCAAATCTGGCAGACCTTAAGAAGCACTGTGCTTGGAGCAGTCAAGATCAACCCTCAGTTCAACCGTAAAATATCTCGTCTTCTGTGTAAGTGACGAACATTGTATTAAGTCAACTGAACATCCAACACCAGCTTGTTGACTTCTCCAGACTTCGCACCAGTCCGTAAACAAACCAAGCGAAAGAACATCAGCGCAGTCTCCTACCTATCATCATGAACGGATGATCCGGCAGTGAACCAAATTCCAGCTGCGTAGCTGCAATCTGGGGCTTTACAGGTGAATACCCCATACAACATTTAGTCAGTAAAGCGACGCAGTTAAGATCAAGCTGTGTGACAGCAGAGCTACAAGAAACCGATGCCCATTCGGCGTAGTGTAACTCATAGGCTTACAGAAACGAGAGTTTCACTGCATTTATTCTGGCTTGGACGATGTTTCTTAACTTGTCATATGAAAAAGAGCCACGAAGTTTCCAAGGTTTTCAGTGATAAGTTGAGAGCGTCTATGGCATGGAAAATTATTTGATAGAATCCCAGTTATCTGAATATTAGAATAACAAAACTGAAACTGAAATTTAGTTGTTTACTTACAGACAGCTGTCATAAGGTAATCGTGTGAAGTAATTGACAATAGAAACTATTCAATTCAAACCGCAGGCAATAATGAAGAATTCCTCAGAAATTTTTTCGATTTGTATACTATTTTGTCGCAGCAGTTTTGCCGTATTTTGTCAGTGTTCATTCTTTGCAGTTTTCCAAAAACAAACTTATTTCTGGGATAAAGTGGCTGTTATTCCAAGCATGTGCATCGCGAAATTTCGTTTGCTTGAATCCTTCTTGCTAATACAATTTTTTCTCCTTATAGGAAATTTTTGGATGAGTTATACGATTACTCATTCTTAGTACATCTTAACCATCGAATTTACAAATTACTTCATTCGCTGAAATAAACTCATCTGTCCCCAAAAGCGTGTACCAACAGGGAGAATAACGTTTACTGTAGGATAAGTAGAAATGACAGTTCCCGATAGCCAGTACACTTGTTTTGAAAGTTCTCTTGACCGTTTCAGCAAGGGTTACCGAAACTTGTATGTAGTCGATGTGTTCGCCAGTTCATTTACGGAACACCACCATTCCGTTGACTCCTGCACGTTTATCTCTACCCCATATCACCCAGGCGCACCTTCACTATCGTATTCGCCACTTCCTTTGCTCATGATAGAATTGTCAGGAAGTAAGCTTTGTACCAAATCCTGTTCAGCATGTATCGACCGGGAGTGGCTGACAGTCCGGTAGTGTTGTTCCTTACATTAACTTGCACTACGAATTCTGCATAACTGGGTTTCTGTTTTACTTGTGTTCTAACGTGCATATTTAATGTGATGTTATTTAGTCAAGCTGATAAAAATAATGATGCCAGCCATGAAACTGTGACCTTCACCGTAATATTGAAAGCCTGGTAGCAAACGAGGCCACACCGATGGTAGCGGCAAACAGGTGTGTCGCACGGGTTACCATTGTCATAAAGTACATTCATATCATTCAGCTAGCTTTTCAACGCGTGCTTTGGCAGATACGGAACAGATGAAAAAAATGATTGTCTATGTCACTCCTCTTTGCAAGTGGTATGCAGCTTACCTGGAGACAGCACGACACAGTAAAACAATTATCTCCGATATATCCATATCTATATTTAGCCTTGTTTGATCTAGTTATATAATTGTGACTCAGCTAACGGCTGTCTTCTGCGTTTACCTGGTTGAGGTCCTTGCTATAGAATAACTTGATGGAAACTGCTCTCAGGACATATGATTACAACGTGAGTTTTGTACAATTCAATGAGTATTGCTTCAGAGTAGTGTATCAGTGATTCCTCTTGAAGAAAAGATGCTGCCCCGTCGACATCCTGCTTATTCCATTTGGTGTATGGAGCTAGAGACTGAATCCACAAAATGGATCGATAATTGAGGGCCAATGTAGACAATTTACGATGGGAACAATAACCAGGTCTTACGTGGCAGCCCGGGAAGAGAAACCTTCACGAAAGCTTTCTTCGAGTTCCTCTATGGATTGAGGTCCCGCTGCTTCGTGGGTCGGACTTTTGAGTCAAAGTCTCCGACCGAGGTTCCCTAAGAAGAAACCTTCCTGCCATGTTGACAGCCGCAAGTTGTGATCCGCCGAGAAATCTCCAGCGTAATTCGGGTGAAACGTTTGCCACTTACTGTTGCTTTATTGGAAGGTTGATGCAATATGCTACGGGTGACTGCGGCTCAGGAGACAAGCATGTTGCTAGCTAGTAGTTCTATAATATAAGATAAACTAAACTCGCTTTTTGAGCACAAATACGCACTTCATTTGGCTCCATTCTTTGTTTTACAATATATCACATAAGGCAACTTATGGTCTTAGCCAAAACCACGAAATACTCTACTTATGTGTATCCTGTTTCCGAAAAGCGCCTATAAGACCCCAATTTATCGGTATGATTCGTACTTTAGACATAACCCGTCCCTCCACTTCTAACGTCCTATAATCCGGTATCCAGCTCTCGTGAACAAGCGACAGACAGGGTAAAATAGACAGATAGGTAGGCAGACAGATTAGATAGATAGATAGATAGACAGACAGACAGACCGATAGACAGATAGGCAGATTGACAGATAGACAGATAAACAAAGCAGCAGAGGAACAGGTGGACAGTAAGACAGACAGTCACCACCACTTGCGATTGTCTCCCGATAGTATATGCTCATTGATTCTAGTAGAAATTCCGTCTCCCGTGGTCATAGTAAGATCTTAAATTATGTTTCTCACTCGTGCGAATTGTAATCCTCTTTATCAGTAGTTCATTGCAAAATATTACTGCTCTTGTTGTTTCTGGTGGATTGCTTCTTTTGACATCGTGCCGGACCGTATATGGACAGGTTGTGTTCGACTGGCTTCCAACGTTTGGTTACCACCTCGAAGGTCGGAGGTTCGAATCCTCACCATCACAGGTTACTTTGGTGGTAGAAAGTAATGCACTGTCTTCTGGCTCTTTACCGCACCTAACCTACTGGTCCCGTATGTGGTTCTCAACTCCAAGTCTCAGGGTCTGGTTACCAGTTATCACTACTAGTGCAGTAGGCCTTTGTGACTATGGGGTGTGTACCCGTTCCACTGCACTCATGCGCAAGCATGTAATAAAAAGAAATAAAAAACAATTAAACCCTCTTGAAAGCTGCAGAGTCAAATCAAACCTAGGACACAAAATTACTGACCAAGTTGAGGAGAAGTTTCACTCTCACCTGCAGTGAACGAGAAATATAAAATCACCTGGGTTGTACGAAATAAAACAGAACAGCGATTATCAGCACCCGTAATTTGTACAGCACTTATGCGGAATACAGCCTTGTGATCGTGCCCCATTCGGGTAGCCACTAATCACTACTTCTATAGCAGGAAAGTATACGCGGATGTTTAAATGTAAATGACGCCAATGAAATAAGCGACTACTAACAACTTACGAAAACTTTAACCCAACAACATTATCATGTACGGTGTATCGTTAAGTGGACATGCAACTTAACTAATCTTTGAGATAATTTAACGCTTTCTTAATATGTTTGACATGTATTGTTTACCTTTCCTAACCGGTACACAATGCTGCTCTGGTATAACACTATCTTCTTCAACGTGGTCATAAGCTAAACATATCACGTAACTAGTGGCTGAAAAAGAAAGGAACATAAAATAAAATGTCAGGTCATCACTCAGTGCGTGAGGATAAAAAAATTAACAAAATATTCCTTAAACACAGTGGATGTCTACTTTCAGACTACTGATTCGGAATGTGCGGAAGTATCTGGCAAGTAACGCCGAAACTGTCTTTCGAAAGCGAATTTTATTTCCTGGGTATAATCACACCAGCTACAAAATGCACGAGAGGAGAAATACAACGGACAAAGGTGTTTTTAAATGAAAGTTTTAGAGGAATGTTCTCTATCGTATTATTGATAGCTTTATTTGCTCTTTCTTGTAACATATGTCGAGAATTTTAGGGAGTCTTTCAAAGGACCTCTCAGTAGTTTCGACTTGAGAATGATCATTCATCATCCCCCGTTATTAGTGTCCCTATCTAAAAACATAGGAATCCGTTCAGACACGTTTGGGGTTTGCCCTTTTCTATCATATTAGATGAACTTCAAGTGATGAAGCACTTTGTTTTCTCTGGTTATAAGCACATTTAGATAAAAGTCGTCATTAACGAACTAAAAGCGAATGCTCTGTACTAAAAACTGTGGATAGTCTGGTTGTGGATCGGAACATTTCTGGGTTTGACGCTGTGGCACATTTGGATCATCTCGGTGACTGTGTATCCTGGTTCAACATTACTGGAAAACCACCGTCATACCATTGCCGTTCGCTTGATAGAGCGCTTGGGGTAGTGAAATGTAGATGTTGTTAATGGGCAAGTTAGAATGTATCGTCATTGATGCATTTGGGTTCAGTTCACCGATTGTGTAGCTTGTTAGGGACCAGGTCAGGGAGTCCAGTTCATTTAAGGTGCTTTCCGTGAGAACTGCAGTGTCAAGATTAGGCAAGATGATTTTTAACAAAGTGTCTTCTTGAAGGTATTTCGAAATAAACTGAAAATGAAGAACAGCTTGAGCGTCAATCGCATTTATCTGGTCGTCGAAAAAAAAGATCACCAGAATTACTAACGGAATAATGTTGATCGATTCCAGCATCCCCGTCTTCCATGACTCCTAAATGCAACCAGCTGATATGTTTCTATTACTACCAGTTCACCTCTCACAGTTACTCGTTTCGACTGCTTGCTCGAGCGAATTCTCTGAAGGACGTCAAGCATACCCAACCAACCAGCATTCACTCAAGACGGTAAGTTTCCTGAAGCTTCAAATTGTGTCCGAAAATGTATAAATGCACACTCTAACAAACTAACTGGTGTAAGATTTGCTGTGCTTGGGTCATCATCAAAGCACTAAAAGTCAGTGGGTCACTCCATGCACCCGTATAACTAGCTGTCGTCTCGTATATTTTTGCATTCTGGCCTTCGTGGAAGTGTGGAACCAACTCTCCATGTTCATCTGTCAGTCAGTCTGTTCGGCGTCTGTTGGTCAAACTGACGGTGAATTTAAAAGAGGAATTACTGGAGCAGGACGATCGGAGTCCAATAATTGGATTACTCGAAAGTCGGCAGAGTCAAAATTAGACAAGATTAATTTACCCTTTGCGCGTAGCGGACGGCCGTCACCGGTTTCATAATGCACTTATTTATATGTGTGTGTTTGCGTCCGTAACAAACAGGCGTACACTTCAGTATCTACACTGTCGTTACACGTGGTAGGACTGGCCACAGCCTGTTAGCCGCAAAACCTCCAAGCAGCTTGAACTGTGCACCATCCTTATCTCGGAAAGTGATCGTGGCGACAGAAATTACTAGATCTAAAACCATTACCGGTGTGACTGTTTTACTTAAAAGCCATAGTACTGAACCTTTGATAGAACAAACCCTCGCCATTTTTATCCTTTTGTGCAGTGAGTAAACAGAGCGAGATTGTTAAATTTACATCCGGAAAGAAATATGCATGTGCTTGTGTCCCATGAAAACGGAAATAACCTCAAATGTTTGATGAAAAATAATATTACATTGTTCTTAAGTTTTAACTTTTACTCTGAAATGTTTTACCTGGTTGTGACGTCATATCAGTACTGATTTGTATTTGCCAACTCTGTACCTCTCAGTTCCAAAGTCCTGATTTTTACCAATAGTCTTGGCGCTTACCGACCAGTCTTGATATTCTCTGTACTAAGTGAATAGTGAGGTAATTATTGATCACAAATTACAATCAGTTTAGTAAATGACTGCATTGTTTCATTTCGATGGTTTAAACAACAGATTTCGGAAACTTTTTGTGCTTCCGAACCTTCCAAGGAATTCCTTTTTTCTACTTGTCACCGTAATAGCGCCAGAAAAATCAGCCAAAAAGTTCCAAAAATATCCCAACAAGGTTGTTTGGATACTCCTTGAAAAGAACGAAAATGAGATATCTAAAAGGCCCTTGCTACGCATATCAACGTGAGCATGCAGATAACTTAGGCTCAACACTGGCCCTGACAATGATGAAACTATTATTAGGATTTTATTGGTGTTCACTATTACTTCACATTCTTTGTTGTATTGTCATTTGCATTTGCAAAAGATTTCCCAGTGACGGTTGACACTCCTTGACTTCGAGAGCTCTGGCCTTGTTTCCATTTTCTCCAACACTCACTCACACTAAAATCACTTATGGAGTCGAACCTATCCGTACCACTGTAGAAAACTATAGTTGGGCTGTACGTTTATTACTGAAAGCCGGTCTGGAAACTGTAATAAAAAAAGACGGACTGCCTTAAATAAATTATCAAGTGTCTTCGATGGAGTGATAGCTGAATGGAGGAGAAAACTCTATGCAGACTACCTTCGTGGCCTCAAACTATTTGAAATAGGATGCAGATGCATGTGAGGATATCAGGTAGAAACCTTCTACATAGAGAAGATACAGGAAAACCATTTCTCTCATATTTTGAACAGATAAGCACATGCCTGCAGAGTGGGTTTTCAAAAAGGTTATGAGAAGTTTCGGTTTCAGATAAATCATAGTTCCGTGAAACAAGTTTCCGGTAAACGGGTTCTATACTACTACAAGAAAATCAGTCAAAGAAAACAGTTGGTGGCTGTTCACGAGTTGATATAAAGGACCCAACGTCAAATTTATAATAAAATGGTTTTATCTCTGTAGCTGGTGCAACAATGAATAGTTATCTGAAGTAACAATTCATTTTGGGGATACTCTACACCAATTCTCGCATTCATCACACATTTTGATGTTTTCAGTTTCATAGCCGAAAAGCAAGGTAATTTGAAGCAGTATCTGGCCAGAATTATTCCCGGTGATAATAGTGGAAAAAGTAAATAGAAACAATTTTACTGAGCCATCCAGGGAAGTATACGGACACATTCAGTTTTCCTAAGATTATATTTGTGTCGACGTCATCTTCGATACGAAGCCGGTAAATACTGTGCCGTTCGCCTCATTCGTTGTCAAAAATCAGGAATGACTTTACCCTTCCCCGAATAGGCACACTGAAGATTCGAGCACAACTTCATGGTAATCGCGAATCTGGTACAATTGGGGGTGAGCCTATCGAAACAAGTGATATATTTTCAGTCATTTTCGAATTGCAATATATATATATATATATATATATATATATATATATATATATATATATATATATATGGGGCATAAAATTCAACCGAAAGTTATCTGGGAAAACAGAAATTGTTTCACTTATTTTGAATGAAATTTGCGTCAAACTAATTAGGTCTTCTCATCTCTGACCTTAATTTAGACGATGGTTTTGAGTTTCAAACAACCTTAACTGGATAATATAGGAAGATTTCTTCTAACTGATTACGAAATAAATTCACCGAACAAACCCAGGCTGGATTTTACCTTGACACGCTTTAATATATTGCGGTCTAATTAGTGTACATGGATAAAACTGATTCATACAAGGACATGACAAAGAAGTGTTTTAATTTTGCTCTGTTTATTCTGCGAGTATATTCGTTTCCCGTCAAGAGAATGATCACATTATAGTTATGATGTAACAGTTCTTCCATGTCGTCAGCTTCGCCATGGGTCGGGTGTTCATTCTTTACTGTGACTCACTCCTCACATGGTTACTTTATTGAGGATTCTATTGATTTGAGGGGGGGGGGAGTGGTGGCATTATAATTTTCCGTCTAAAAGTTAGTCGTTCTTGGTGAAGAAATTGATCTTGGCACAATGCAGATTTTCATAAATAATAACTGATATGCACTCATATTTGACAGCCAGTGAAGGTTAAGAGTCACTCCGTCTCATCCAACTGCGACCCCAACCCTAACCGAGCGATATTTGCTGTAGTGGCATTGCCATAGAAGCATCTTATTTGACAACTGAAAATCGTTCTTGCAAACTTAAATTGTGTTAGTTATCTTATGCTGGTGGGTTTATAATTAACTGACGTTTCGATTACTGCAGGTATCCTTGTTTAAGACAAAGTTTACCCACGGTGACCGTAACTTCTGCCAGTCATAATCTCCACAGAAAACGCTGCATTTTTGGCAATAAAACGTTTAAAAACTCACAACACATGACCCGTCGATTCTACGATACACTCCTCACCTTTTTTTGGTCCTGATATACTCAATGCTAGTTAAAGTTCTGTTCGTAACTAGTAGTACTCTTTTTATTTACGAGGATCTGAACATAACCACACCGCGGCCGGTGAACACGCAGGTAAATATGTAAGCAAGTGAATAAGTCAGGGCGATTACCTGTGCTTCCCCGAGCAGTTAAGTAATGTAAATCCATAAGTAGCAAGATCGATTAGTTAGTCTGTCCATAATGAAGCAAGCCTGAATATCAACACGGAGCAGACGCATGTCCAAGCATAAGAGGGGTAATGGTTGATTGTCAGCGTAGCATGCGGGAAAGTTAGGACCGAGCACAACGGTTACGATCTCGAAGGTGGGCATTAGTCTGTGTAAGTAGTCACGGTTGATAAAATACAGAAGAATGGACGAATGCCTTCGGTCATAACAGCTTAGTGTGAGAGGCCTGGCGAGTGATCCAACCAACCATGAGATGAAACTGCTGTAGAAATATTTTTACTTTAGTCAAGCAATGGAGAATCTGTTGAAAAACCCAGTCGAAATCAACTTTGCTCGCTTCCTAGTAAGTAAATAAGAGGAAAAGCAAACAAAATTCCAGTCCCAAGGAATTTCGTATTTGTAGGCAGGGAAAATTGGACATATTAAATAAGCATAGAAATTAATAAGAACTCAAAGAAGACACTTGTGACGAGATGCAAGCTTTTCGTTCACTCTTGTCGACTAGATGAGTGAAACCCGTTACTTTGTGTATGATGTGATACATGAAATACACCGTGGTTATTGCCAGGGAAGGTAGAGAGATTGCAATAAATGTTTCTGTATACAAAGAAATGAGTTTTCTGTCTTGATCAACTTAGCTTCGCTAAACACCAGCAGGTTTGCCTTTCGGTTGCATAACGGTACTGTGAATGACCGGGTCAGATCACCTCGTTTACCCGTTGAACGTAAAGACCTCGTGATAGCAACTGCTGGGTTTCTTGCCGGAATTTGTTTTTTTCGGTCCATCTGAACCACGGAGCGCAAAACCCATTTCGGAATGTGTTCAGTCACTCTATGAGCCAAGTGCGTTCCGTTCTGCCAATGTACTTGTCACGGCCACTGCAAGCGAACTGCTGAATAACATGTGAGGCCTTAAAAGTAGTATGACCATCAGAAGGATCTTTTAATCTAGTGGTCAGCACTAAACGTTATTGAGCTGCCATATATATTCCGCTTAGGGAGGAGCTTAAGTTACGTAGTGGACGACTAAGCGCATGACTACCTTTAGAAGGAACGGATAAAAAAACTTGCTTTTGTTCAGCTGGTAAAATCCCCAAATTTTTGCATCGTGGTTTGCTTTGGTGCCCACTGAACATTCTGGATAACCTTTGGCTAAAAAGGTTTCCTTAATAGGATCCTTTCCCTTTTGAAAATGATCAGAAGTACAGATTTTTCGAACCCTGTGGGAAAGTTTTTCCACCAAACCACGATTTGTACTTGGAACTAGAAAGCTCCATATAAGGTCCTCTTCGTGTTACTTTCCTGTGAATGGTCCGTTGTAGTTTGCAGCCTTGTGATTAAAATGTATAATAGGGGTAAACTCAGGTTGGATTCTTTTCCATAAGAGACAGATAAATTAGGGCATGTAGTATCGGGAATGTTATAGAAATGATAAAATTGTTATCCTATGAAATCAATATCAACATAATTTTTTTTACAAAGGAAACTGGACAATTCGGTCTGTCTTCTGGCTTGTGGTTATCCCCTTAAAAATAAATTCTAGCGTGGGAAATAGAGAGGTTCCCAATGCTTCATCATCACTCTGTCTGTCTGCTTCCCCTTAGACTCTAAACGGATATTTTCTGTACAGATCAGTATAGGGTCCTCTGAGTAATCTACAGGGATATGCGGTGCAATGTCGTTAGATAAAATGGCATCGCAAAGATAATCAACAGTTTCTCGGAGAAGTACTTTGAAGAAAAGGGATTCAACATCCATTCAAAACATTCTATGAGTCTGTGCTGTAAAACTGTCACGGATTTTTGCAAGTTCAAATGGATCTAGTAAACAATGAGGAGTTAGGCGTTTTCTGACGGGATAAAGAACATCGACTAAACGTCGAGCAAGTTTGTGACAGACTGAATTTTTCTTGCACAAAAAGGGCCTCAGCGGATCTCCAATTTTGTGGGTTGTTGATGCTTGGTTAAAGCACTTTTCCACAGGCCTCGAAAAACCTGTACTCCAGATCAGTTATGAATGGACAAAGGTCCTATTAAGGAAAACCTTTTGGCTAATGGTTATCCAAAATGTTCATTGGGCAACGCTGAAGACCACAATGCAAAACGGTGGCCTTTTTAACGGATGAAAGAAAGCAAGTAGTTTTAGTTGTTCCTTTTGCAGGTGATCTTATTTAGTCATCTACGTGATAACTTAGGCAGATTTATTTATCCTATGCCTTGCCCTAATTTAGAAGCACAGACAAGATTTTTGGTTTGTTTCATCTATTCATTTGCGATTTTGACAGATGTGAAACTAATCATACAGCGAAACACTCAATTGTTCACGAAGTCACCTTTGTCAAGCGAATTTAATTGTCTGTTTTCATTGATTCTAACCCATTTTGTGGAGAGCAGGTGTCATTGTTTTGGATGTATGTCGTTAGTGGTCAGCCTCCGTACACTGTGCTGTCGTGTACTCCGACCGTTGATCAAGAAAAATTTATAGAAAAAGGCACGATAGCGAACAAGCTCGTTTTCGGTAACTTCATCCTCTGGCTAATACAGTTATATATATATATGATAGGAATGCATATTTTCGGAACAAAATACAGGGTATTTACAGTATCAAATTTACCAGCATAACGATCCAAACACTTACTGTGCACCAAATAAGCAGCACAACTTAGACTGAAAGACTTAATTACTCCTGTCTTTACATCTTGCGTACCATAATGGAATGCTTTATTTCTCGATTTCCATCCACCAAACTCACTGTATTTCCTCTAATCGGTCTTTATCACGAAAACGAGACGGGGCTGTTGTTTTTATTACGGCGACCTGAGTTGAAACCCTATAAGAGTATTTCTCGCTGGGCTTTGAGTGCATACACGAAATATGAAAACATCAGTCCATTTGTAGCCAGTGTTACAGCCGGCATATCTGAGAGACCGAAAAAAGCCAGTCCGATTACGCGATGTAAGGAAGTGAGTTCTTTAAAATTATTTGATTTTCTCGTTTATCTTGTTCTCCCTTCTGAGCGCGCTGTCTTCGTATCTCTAACGACAGCTTTTGCCAATGCGATCTAATGCTTGTTGGTTTCTCACTTACTCACTTGCCACGGGGTGGACAGCATGGACACACCCCTCCCATTAGCAAAACAACCGCACACGCACCCACCCACGCACGCATGCACTCATGCGTACGTACGTAAACACCAGAACCGAGGGAACGAAAATGATCTCATTTTTGGGTCGATCAAGAAAACTGGAGAATAGAGAGCGGTAAAATATTGGACGGCTGGGAAAGACCAGAACTTACAAAATCCACCAGACCGTTGTAGACTGCCGGAAGGACTGAGTCAGCTCCAACAAGTGCAAACACAAATGATGGTAGTAACAGGGTGGAACAAACACACTCATGCATACGGTCAGTACGCAGTGTTAGCAACTGGTCGTTGGTATTTTCACTGTTTGGACGAACAACTCAGGCGCCAAAGTAGGGAGTTGAGGAACAGTAATCAACTGCGGCTGATATCAGAATAAAATTAAATCCATGAAAACACCAGTATCAGAATGCCACGGTTACGGAAACAACTGGATAAATTAAATTAGGTTTTAGTAGCGATTTTCTGTTTGATACTGTTTGGGGAAATGTGAAGCATTATATCACGTGCACACGAGTATCCGGTCTCCTACTAGTCTGTTTGAAGAACAGAGTGGTATGGATCGATAGATTCGCCAAGTTCAGGTAGTTCACCCCAAGTTTTATGCCAGAAAATAGTTTAAATGAAAAACCCCTTTCAGTGTACTTCATTAATGCTCTGCAGTAATTCAGATTACACGAGTTTTGACCAGGTCAGCTTCATACGATAGGACTGAAGTATGGGGAAAAGCGATGGTTTTCGAAGTAAGAGAGACAGTGATTGGTTCTTCGTGTCTTGCGACTAATTATCTTGTCTGTCCAAACTCGACTGCGTCATAATTTGAGGCCACAGTGCATTCACGTAGTGGAGAAGCATTTTGTATGAACAGATTCAATACTGAATATTCCGTCGAGGACAGAATAGTATCTTTACCTTTGTTCCAAATATTTATAGAGGTGCAGTAGATAACTCTCAGTGACATATTACTGAGAGCAAACCATCTTACTGATTCTAAAATGGACGGATCTCAAATTTACGGAGTTCAAAAATATGATAAACATAGAACTTTTATTTTGATCGTCCTGCGGCGTTCATGAGTTTATTCACTAGGGATTAGTTGCAGTCTCAGAAAAACTAATCTCGTGACTACTGTATACCACCTGGAACGAGCAATTCCTGTCCACCGCATAGTTGCACATTAGCAGGTGCGGGCAAATACCGGGCTGGATTTCTTCACTCTATTTACATTCATTCATATGGGTAGTAAATATTCACCAAAAAGATAAAGTCAATATGTGAGAGGCTAATCAATAATCCTGACTCGTGTCAGACGTTATGGCAGTTCGACTGGCAGTTGCACAGTCATTCTTGTTGACTGTGAAGGAAACATTTCGGGTAGAACACGGAAACCTCATCCACGGAAATCAGACTTCTATTAAAGTTGAAGTCTTACAATGTTTTAGCACTGATGGCACATCTTTTCCCTTCTTCCTGTCAATCACTAAAGAGTGCTCCTTAGGAACTGTAAGTTGTTCGGTTCCTTTTTTGACGATATTTGGTGCTTCAAAATCCATAATAAATCAGATTGATGATGTTTTCTGATCTGTCAAGCACTTTACAATGATTAGTGAATAAATGACAGTAACGTCTTTTGAACCAGCATAAGTTAGTTATTTTAATATTTTTCATTAAACGTCAACTAGGAAGCGATCATTGACAGTACTTATGAGGGCAGATATAAACTGATATCAGATAAAGAATGTTATTTCTTGATGAATTCCTCATTTCTCCAGAGAACTTGTCCTTGAGCACTCGTTCACATAGTATTACGCGAACTAGTTAGGAGTTGCTGTCTTTTGTGATCTATTTTACCAGCCACCAAACCACAACATGTTTAACATAAACCCGAAAGCTTAATTATAGTGAACTGACTAGTCTCTGCTCGTAGCGGAGAGATAACATTTGACGGAACCTAAGGCTCACAACTGCCTCTTACAATTACGATTATAACTGGCAATTATATTATCTTCAATACCACGATAGCTAACTTAGGTACAACAACTGGCTGTATCACAAATGTGGTTACGAAGATGAGTACTAAATGAAAGTGCGATTGTTCCTACTAGCATTGTCCTCCATATTATTAGTAATGGTATCGAAAATACTATACCGATATTAATTCCTTGAAAATACCCATGAGGGCATAGCTAGCCAACAAGCAGTCTGTCTTTGGTAGCCCATCAAAGCCAACATTGTGAGTCGTGTGATGTGTGAGCATCTCCAGTTCAAAATCAATGTCAAGACTGGAGTCGGTGAAACAACGATCGTCGGAATTAGCCGAAAGATGATCGACGGCATTGATTAAAATCTTGAGCGAAGAATACTGTCAGGCAGTGTTTGACCTCATTACCAGTCAGGCAAAGGAGACGATCGCCAGGATCATCGCATCAAATAATTTTGTTCAATAATTGATTTCGGTCACTCAGTATAACATTTCTTTACTCACCAAGAAATCGTGGGAGTTTTGAGCAGAGAATTATTCTCCTGGAAGAAGGTGGGTCGGTTCCAAACACGGTGTTAGAAAACCGAAAGAAACTCACAGCAGTTTGCCGTTGAGCACGCCAAGAATACTCATCGTATTGACTTCCGAGTAAATGGTCAACGTAAATCGGAATTTCATGGTAGAAGGACGGAGGTTGTGGTAGTAGTAATACCAAAATTCTCCTATAATCACCAGGTCATCTTCGCTAAGGAAAGAGTTTCACACGACGATGTTGTGTTACTGTCTTGAAGATGAATTCCGGTGAGTTTGAATAAACTCTTTCTCTTTAGGTGTTGAAAAACCTAGAAGACCCTTTGAAGCAGACGTAATGAAGGGTTGACTAATATTTGAGTCAGGCGAATGAATTCCTTGAAAGGTTCCCATTTTTATTTCGTGGAGAACATTCGCATCTTGAAACCATCGGTGCTCCAGTTATCACATTATAAACTCTGTTCAAATCATGCCATTTTCTCAGCTGTTTGAACAAGCTTCTGATATGAGATAAATTGACGATTGGTATTCGGAACGATGCCATCACCAAAAAGCATTTGGTGATGCACCAACTGAACTTGAAAACTGATGCTGACATCTTTAATAACGAGGAAGCTCACAAGACGTGTTAAAACAACCAATTTGAAAACAGTGGTAAGGATCCCTCTCATTTTGTGCGCTCTCTGTTTTCCCCTAAAACCAATGGGGCCAAACTATTTCCTGTAATGATTGGTTAGCGATACTCAACGTCCAAATGGACGTTCCAGTGCGCACCACTAAACCGAGGGGATTCAAAAGAAGAGGAATCTTCCTGAAACTCTACAGATACTATTGAATATATGGCTACCAGTACTACCAATACGAGTACCCTTAGTAACGTACGTTTATCAGTCCTAAGGAAATGCCTATAATAAAAACTACTCGGAAAGTTGTCACCGCATCTGCTTTTTCTCCCCAAAGTGACCGAAATGACTGGAATCACTACCTTGTGCCTAACTTACATATCCATCAGAAAAAGCTAAACTGCTTTGTCCGATTCTGTCTTGCAACAGACACAACACACTACGTGAATTGACAAAGCGTTGCTCACTATAGCCAAAAAAATATTTGTCGGTTTCCACCCAAGACGAGCAGTGTACGGACTTACACACGTCGTTTTTTGCAGCACAACCAAACGGGCATTCTCACCTTGTTCCACAAGGATCGCCCCCTCTCCCCAGCTTAGAAATGATTAACGTCTTTCAGTGAATTGGCCGTAAGCAGTTTACGGGATAAGACAGGTTCGATCTTTCGGTAAAAGTTATGTTAGGATTTCTGCCACAATCTACTGACGGATCAATCCTCAGAACTGCATTGTACGCAAGTCCACAATTCACTAGTCGAACAACAAAGTCTGACTGTGCAATCTGTTGAACTGCATAATTTTGGGAAATTCCCCTAATCTTGGTTTCTGTTCGCTGCCCTATCTCAGAATCATTCTGGCTCATATCGGAGTCGAGGTCAGTTCGGACGGTATCGAAGAACTATGAACAATGGGATATGTTATAGGTAAGTGTATATTCTTTGATAACAGTCCACTTCAATACCGATTGTAAACTGGTCTTGAGAAAGGTTACCAGTGGCAACCGAAACGTCAACTGAATACCGTCTTTTCCGAAAAAGCTGTTACCGAACAATAAAACTTACCTATCCGGACTTATGCTTCGGTTTTTGTCATCATGTTGTCATTTCTAATTCTTCTTGTGGCAGATGACAAGTGCTGTTATGATGCACTGAAAGCTTATTTTACTCCAGACAGCTTAAATTATTCTTCATCAGTTTGACCGGATTACCGGCCAGTGAGGCCGGATAATTTCAAGTCACCATTTCTCCTCATGTTTCCCACGATTCAGTACACATTGAGCTAGGTACTCTGTCGCGATTTCCACATGTTTGTACACACCAAGCTTGGTGTGCATCAGCTCACCCATTGAGTTCCTCGTTACTGAATGGCCGCCGTTTGCTTTACCTGATCGGCTGCCATCCAAATAGGTACCAGTTTGACGCACCAATTGATGATCGGTTATTTCTGTCATGCTTATACTACACATAAGTGAAAGCTCTTACAAACACACATTTCGATGAGTACTGCCCTAACTCTTGCATCTTCTCAGTTACGTTCAATGTTCCAAGAGTAATGAAGCCCGATTACTGGAGTTCGTAATTTGAGTAAAATATATGGGCTCTACAGTTTGTTTCTTTAATTGAAGATCTATGTTTGTCATTTCAGCAGCGCCTCATTGTCACCATCGTTGCAGATGCTAACATTGATAAGTTGAATAAAGTTCAACACCAGACTATGACTTAATGTTATGCGCGGCAAACTTACCGATATAACATTAAATGCAGCGGATTTGTTAATTACAAGTCATTCTGGTCAAAAATCTTGTTATTATAATTCATGTTACTGCTATCATTGTCATAAGGATTCAAGTCCTAATTATAGGAATTGCCACTTCTTGTCAGACAAAAAAATTTCATTCCGAATGTGGTCTCGAAAAAAAGGATTTCACTTCGATTCACTTCGAATTGTGGAATCGAACCAGTAGTTCAGGTATTACTTTTATTGTAGCTGTTCTCACTTCTCAGATGGTATCGATATTAACAAAATTTGCTAAATCGTATAGGGTATATGTTCAATAAATCGTCTACGGCCAGCGCGGATAACGTGGCGGGTAAATGTTCGACTCACAATGGATTCCTATTGGGGCCTCTGTGAATGTGCGTTTCTGATAATTCTAACCAAGGAGGAATCAGCAGTTGCAAAATGCTCTCCCGTTTTCCAGTGGTGAGCTCCGCGTTGATACTGCATGCTGAATCCTTTAATACAATGTAATACAGTAAGCATCCATAGAAAACCCACACACTCTGACAGATACTGGAATTTCTATTCAGCCCATCCACAATGCATCAGACGTGCGCTCATTTCGTCATTTGCCAACGAAGTCAACAAACTCTGCTACCAAAACACTGCGAGAAACCAGGAAGTGAGACGACTATAGAGAGTCCTACAGGACAACAACTATCCACCAAAGCTAATTGGACATGAACTGATGAACACAGTAACCACAAAAAACAAGAAAACACAGAGTGCCTGACTTCCGTTGACATCCCGTACAGGTCGGATACCTCAGAAGCTGTCAGAAAGGTACGGGCATCTACGGCGTCCGTGTGTTATTTCGGATAAACAGTAGTTTGCAAAGTCAACTCACAAAGACCAAGGATCATTTCCAAGTACAAGACCAAAGTAATTGCATTTATAAGACCAACCGCATGGACTGTCCTGCCACATATATTAGACAAACAAGCAGGCAGTTAAAAATGAGGCTTTTGGAACATAAAAGGGGGTAGAAATCCACGCCGACTGGCAGAATTACTCTAACAAAATTGGAGCTCGATTCTGTTATCGCACTCCACGCTTTAGCCGAGAACCACGCGATCGATTACGAGACCACAAGACTCCTACAAACGGGTTTCCGTACGTACAAGGACAGTCTATAAGCCGAGGCTTTGGCGGGTACCGCCCACCCCAAACGCGCTAATGGAAACGATGAAGCAGAGATTCCAGACATATGGACGGCACTAACATCGATGATGTATAAACACCGCAAAGGTCACAACATCCCATTGACCCGAAATGACCACGCTGACACTGGGAGAACAGACACCCACCTCCACACCCACAGTGCACGTACAAACACACACACACATACACATACACACACACACACAAAATGTCTTATACCCAGTGGCTAAGATCATTGTCCCAATATCCCAGTATCATTCGATTACAAACTGGTCTTGAGAAAGGCTAGCCGTGGTAACCGAAACATCGACTGACTAACATCTTTTCCGATAACCCTCTGTTACTGAACAATAAACACTTACCTATAACATATCATATGGCGCGTCGTTTTCACGATACACTGCTATTGGATCTCGGATCAGATACATTACCACAAGATACAGGTCCAGTCTGCTACACATTTGGGTTTTACTTTGACCGAAATTGGAAACAGCTTCAAGTTTCAACCACTGCTACTTTGATCTTTATCCTGAAAATACAATGCTTCCTAGCACAAAAGACCCCAATCAAATCTGCCCCACTCTATGGGCATTTCGAATGGTTACCGTGTGGATAATGATCAAAGTCATGTGTGCTTTAAGGAAACCGCTTCGAGAGAAACTGCAGCCGATTCTGGTTTAGTGGTTGATTGACTCGTAGTAAACGGACCATGAATTCTTGGGGAACGCGAGGCCAGAAAACTACTTGTACTGTAAACGAATAACAGTCAAGCGCAGGTGGATACATAACTCAATATGTGATCAGTCCGGCCACATTCTGTAGTTCAGTCAAGGGAGTTCAAATCGCCAGTCAAAAATGGGTGGCAGGCGCACGTAGACAGGGTTCAGATCAAAGTTGAACAATAAAAAGGGCTTTTGTATAGGATGGAGAAAGGTGACCAATCACGACCAGCGGTCGGATGGCAGTACAGGTTGAGGGACACCAAGAGGCGGAGCGAGGATGAAGGAGAACGATGGTGATACAGATTAATGAACAACGGAAATTGTATGAATCATGATTACGAATGCATGAATATTACACGGGAATGAAAACTGCATGAAAACAGTGGAGCGGGGTATGTGTGAGCAACACTATAAGAGAGTTTGATTAAACAACCACGAACTCGAGAAACCAGTTGACCAATGAACGGGAGGGCACAGTGGGACCGAAGGGGACACGAAAAGTGACGACTTAGAAACCATAGGTTACTAAGAAGCAATGCGAGAAGATATAATCAACAACTGGCCAAGAACCTGCACGAGTTAAAGGTAGATGTCATTTATCCACACAGTCATATAAAGAAGGTTAGATAAAGTATGACACAGTGGGAGTGGATAAACACAAAGGCACATGGGAGTGGAGTCAGATCGGATACAAGTACGATCTACTTGATCCAAATAACTGAGTCGCTGACAAACATAGTAGGTTGTAACAAAATTGAAGATGACCTCCTGGATTGGGTAGGAAGGTACATGTGGAAAGCTACAACAGTCGAAAGAGATTCGGTTCCGATTGGGTATTTCAATAAGCAAATTGGGAATCGGATAAAGAATAGGTTGACCACCTCACTGACGATTTCTTTTACTCTCCAATTTCGAAAAACGCAAAAATCGGATTGATTGAAACTGTTTCATTGTCTACATGTATCAGCAATTAAAAAGTAGGTTCGTAAGTGACAGCATCTCGGCGGAGCTGAGCACTTGACAGCAGTCGTATATACAGTGTTGCACGGGGATTATTAGGGGTCATTGAAGAAGCTCGTCTTCAGTGATTCAAGTGCACACCATTAGATCACAGCATATCACAGCATGTTAAGCGACTGAACAAAAAGTGAAAAAGGTAAAGATTATTGGTGACAAACCAGTAACAACTTCAGTCCAGGCTTAACTCAAAACCGGATTGTTTCCCATACGTTATGTCAGTTTTCATCTGCTCTGAGGCTTGTTGCAGGTTGGAAGATAGGCAAGTGAAGCTTTAGAGCTCGCAAATGGTTTTTGAACACTCGGGGTAGAGGGATTGTGGAGGCGAATGCTGATTTCCTCAGATGTGGCCACATTGTGAAATTTCACTGCGGGGCACAGTAAGCCTCGGACATGTAATCTGTGCGATTCGACTCGACTATGTGTGAAACTACTGCGCTAGTGAATGACCTAATTTCTCCAGTATTCACTCAAGCAGGGTGGTCCTCGCGAATACTTTGAAGCAGACGCCTGATCGTGCTGCCAATGTATATTGTTCCGCTGGAACAAAAATACAAAAAATAAACATAGAAAGAGGCTGCGGAATCATGGATTTAATCTTTCGACTGCAAATCAGTGCTGGTCTGGAGAGGAACAACTTCCCCGGGCTAGTTGCCTGAAATGTTCCGCTGATGATCTTCCATGCACCATCTTCGCCAACCTTTGGTTTTTGAATGGTAAAATATTTTAAACTAGCTTTCTTTCCCCTACAGACTCTCCCAGAGTTGTCACTTTCATCAGGACCACCTTATCAACTCGGTGATCCGGACATCTGTCTCGGATACAAATCCTTCGTGCAGTCCGAAGTTTTTCTTCATTGTTATTCAGGATTTTATTTTTTCCTAACCGTGTGAGGTTACCACCAAGTTGTAAGTAGCAGTAATGAATATTGGCAAAGGGCACTTCAAATGGCTTGAAGGCAATGAAAATTGAAAACGATTCAACTAAGTCGCTTTCAGTTTTGCTCATGGTTCAACGAAGACAGCAAGATGAGCTAGGAACACTTGCATTTGGGCGGCAAAACAAGTAAAGTGGGTGAAACTTGTACAATGGTTCATGCGGTCCTTTTTCCGGACCACTCTTTAGCAACATTGATCTTCCGGCTGCCCGAGCGTTTCGGCTGCCTTCTGGCCAGTTGTCTGTGGCCGTTGGCTTGATTATTTTATGCACAATTTCGGTTCTGATGGTATGATTGTTTCGGCCGAAAGCTTGACAGTTAGTCTCTTATATGGACTGTCTTCCTGGTTTCCTGAGATCCTGCTGCCTTACATTTGCTAGTCCGTATGCTTCTTTGTATCTGCTGCGGGATGCTTCCCCTTTGATCTTTAGCTCTCGTCTGAGTTGACCGACCGGCTTGATATTCACCTTATTCTGCTTCTTCAGCTCTCCCCTCCACTATTTCAGAGTCATTTAGCCATGTAAAATTTTCCGCGTTTTTACTGGAATAATCAGTTAGTTAACTTTTGACCAACTGTCATTTTGAAAACCATTCTGAGTAATGTTACATTCCTTGAGTTTGTTGTTTATTGTGCTGAACACGAGACACCTTGCCACAGATCAGACTGCAATTATAAATCATTGATAAGCAGTTTGGATGACCCAGTCATGTAACAGGTGATTCTGTCCATCACAAAAAATTAATTTGTTTATCAGGAGTGTGAATAGAACATCCTACACGGACAGTCCACTGAAAAGGCACAACTGTGGTTTGCTGATATTTCTATGTGGGTTAGACGCAATCAAACGGGAGAACGACGACACTGTGGTCATGAGTTTTCATTTGTGATTTGAGTGGTATCTACAGATGGGTGGACAGAATTCCTCGGGAGCATACTACCGGTTTCGCGGTGGGAAAAGATGGAACGTACGAGTGTCGGAACGAGTGGATGAACAGAGCAGTATGTGTTCGGATACCTGATTAGCTGCAATAACCGTGTAACCGGTCGTGTATTTCTGAGATACCACTTAAATCAAAAAGACAGCGGAGTCTGTTACAGTTACACATGCTGGGTCAAACCTCCAAAGCAGACATCACACTTGAATTGGATTTAATCGCAGAGTCATGTCATGCTACTCAATTCAAATGCAACCAATGAAGAAGAGGCAAAAGTGACTCTTGAGAAAACGCGTGATACTGATTATGGGTGTGAAAACAAATATGCGATTGCAAAATCATTTAATTTTGCGTTTATCCGTGTAGAAGATGATCTTTAATTCAACCAGGTGAACTTTATTTATGAGATGTTTGATGAATAAATCAGGTGTTGCTTTTCGCCAGCCAAGGCTGTAGGCTTCGTTGTAATTCGTCCGGATAAAAAGATCAGAAGTGAAATTCAGTTTGATAACCAATATGTTGTTTGCAATTGGAACGTCTTCGCGACGATCTGTGTGTGCTCGCAGTTCGAAAACGAAACAGACTATACGGTAATTTATTATTTCTTTCGTATATTTCCCTCCCAGCATCCTTTAGGGATTTTTTATTCTTAACATGATCGGGTGAAATTTGATGCGTTTACATGAAACGCCCACAAAGTTTTTCTCCACTGGATATAATGTGTTTTACCTCTATTTGTTTTATGTTCTCTTGGTGAATGTGTGCACGTAGTCTGCCCGATCAATCATGTTCCGAACTGTAACACAACCGAAGGTATCACCTAATTATATACATCATTCCGCTCAGTAAAACGACTCAACCAACAGACAAAACATTCCGAACGTCTGTTCAACGATGCAGAATATTTAAAAGAAGCATACATAATCATTTTTTAACTAGTAAAAGTCCTTTCATTTATATCAGTCAATGAGACACATATTGCGATCATTGTTATTTCATCCCACTTAACTAGACCAGCGATGAGTTGAGCCATTCATACCAGAAAGCACGATTGCGAATGAACAGGTCTAAGTCGGTTGTTTGTTGCTGAGTGTGTTCAACAAGTGGGTCGTCGTTTATTGCCAAATGAATAAGCGTAGCTTAGAGTAAGAGGCTAAGATATTATCCAGAGGTCTTAATTACTTACTTTTCTCTACCGTCAGAGTGACCAATAGATATAACAGTTTATTGGACTTACTCTTGAGGTAAGTAAGTCTGCGACAAAATTAAAAACCAGACGTCTCGGTGATCTAGATTTCTGTGGTTGGTGTAAAGAGATTGATTTCAATGGCACAACGGGGGCCAGCTTTAGTGATCATGGGTAAGGATGGCAGCATCATTGTAAACGGGCTTCTCGTGAGAGATAAAAGAAAAAGAATATTCCACTTCAAAGAGACGAAATCCATCTTAGGTAAGGTTAACAAGAAGGAAAACAAGCGAGTATTATGGTAGATATTGAGCTCGAAAAAATGTCTGTCTCCCCCCCCCCCACTCTTACAGCTTTGTCAGTTGGCACATTAAGATTATATTTCAGTGCTGCTAATATAATTAGTCTACAATCTTGCCACATAAAAAAACACCTTTTAGTGGCTGAATAACAAAAGCCTATTCCTGAATTCCTAACCACATGAATAACCACGATTTTAAAATAGACCGATGCGTAGAATCAACGTGAAATATTGCATAACGCCAGTTTCACACTCGTAAGACAATATTCCATTTTTACTTTACCATCAGGGTTGGTAAAATTTACGTCAAGTATAAATCATCAAGTTCATGATAGACTGTTGATTTTAGCACACTGGAGGTACCAGTCGATAATCCGCGTAACTATTCAGATGAGATCGCTCTGTCAGTGGCAACGCTTATAAGGGATCGATCGACTTGCTGTCAACACATCCAATTTAATCAGAAGTACATGAATACAGTGTGAGGCAGACAGTCAAAATGACGAGGATAACACATAAAATTTTAGTATCGAATAGTTCTTTGTGAAATGGAGATGGTCAAACAGACTGTACCTGCAATGTAAGCTGCGTTGTGTTTTCAGGCACGTGATGCTTTCTCAAACCTAGTGATCACGCACACACACACCTATACACAACCACAAAACAGGAATAAGTAAAAATATATTTTACAACATTCACATCTTCGATTTACTACCTGTTCCATATGGCTGTTGCACCCAAGGACACACTCCCGCAAAATCTTAGACAAAAGGCGAGGAAGGAACTTCACGAAGATGAGAGACATTTGAAAGCACACATTGAAAGTTTTCAACGATGGGTTGATTCATTACCACATATAACATATCCTAAAGGTAAGTTGGTTTAGGGTGCTTCCTCTTGACAAAACAAGGAGATCTTATTTGATCCACACTGTTACTTTTTGCCACAAATGAGCATATATTTTAATGTAATATAAAAGCAAACCAAGAATACGTGGCTGGTTAGCACGGCTATTGAGTCGACGGGTTCCTCTGTTAGTCGTGTTTGCCAGTTCTCTGGTATCACCGACTGAAATACCGTTATTTGTAACTAGAACTGAAACTTATTGAGTTACGTTTAATTTGAACTGTTCTACCATCGAGTAGCCTTGCTGAGTAACAGTGAAATCGCTCGGAAAGAAACCCAGAATTGAGGTACGACAAAAATGCAATATGACGAAACTTTACTTATCCTTATTCTAAATGATAAAAAGCTTGCAGAATACTCTATGGATTTTAAGATATGATCAGAAAATCACAAGCAGAGAATGGATAATTTTTTCAATAAACCCAGTAACTAAAATCCTCAAGATTTAAGGCTAATTTTTGCACTAAGTTATTTTTATTGCCTTTGATACTCTGTGTTTTTGTATTCATTCGTACTCACACTACCCGAATTGCCATTCAGATCCAAAACTCTTGCTGCCATTCCTGCGTCACGCTAAATATCGGCATGACAAGGCCCAAGCTCGATTGGATAACTTTTGTACACTGAGAGCCTCGGATTTGAACGGAGTACCTCACTGGTTCCATTTCCCACCTGTGAACGATCCAATTGTGAACACGTACTTGAAAGCTGGGTATGTGAGTGAATCACTGGGTTATTACGGTTGCTTACGTCTTTGCATCTCCTGATTCGTGTTGGGACTAATCTAACCATCTGTCTGATAGCATATTGCATGTCTAGTGGAGACGGATCTCTACGTGGGTGTTCACTAATACGTTCCATCTTCCATCTATTTCCTAAAGTAAGTTCTTCGCCCGGCAGGTCACCCTAGTTGTTCCCGTAGAGAATCAGTTTTAAAAATTTATTTGGTTGGTGTCCAAATAAAAAAAATCCGATTTGGTATCATTCACAGAGAAGCATCTGTCGATGTACAACATATTTTCATCGGCAGCTAAGACAAATACCGCGTGAGTGCTTTACTCTGCTTACGATACCACGGTATTTTCCGTAGTTCAATAGCCAGATACCGATGTTTAAGGGCTTTGTGCCACCGCTTAGGAGCTACTCGTCAGCATCTCTCGGATCGGCTATCCCACACCTTGTGCAAACAGTGAAATGTCGGATATTTTGACTCACATCCAAACAGATCCGTTGGTGGGGATGTGAATTCCAGAAAGTAGTGCTACCAGGATTTTTGGGCCAGCTCCAACATGATAGCGCCTTGAGGCCTAACAAGACTGTAAAACCTAAGGTACCCCATGAGGGGACTTAGATATTTACTTGCTATAGCTTATGGTTGTCATTCTTCTATGTCTCTAAGACCCAGAAACCTGTGCTTACCTACTCGGAGTACGGCGTGATCCAGTGCGCTTGACTAGGAAAGATGGCTTAATCAAATGAAGCGACGTAAGCAAAACACTGAACGGCGCATCCGGCAGTGACAAGTAGGCATTGATTTAGGGCGGCTGTAGGGTGTCCGGTCTCACAACGGTGTGAGAATCGGTGACTGAGTCATGCGTAAAACGAACAACTAAGAACGAAGATGCCCACTGAGGAAATGACAGAGAAGATAGAAACAATCGATTGGAACCCAGAGGAAGAAAATCCAGTGAGCAGAAAAAAACCCTCAGCAATGAAGATTGAGGCGAATTGTACAATGTGCCAGAAAAGGTGACATTTTGTGGATGATATCCTATTATCTCGGAGTAAACATAAAAACTTTAGTAGCAAAAGGAGAATAAGAAACTGAGTTAAAAAGAAGCATCATGATTGGGAAATTTTCGGATGAAATTATCACTAAGCTAAGCAACATTGCGGACGAGGATCCTTCAATAACTGTCACTGGGAATAAAACAATATCTGAGCCTGCAGGTTCCGGTTGAACTATTAGCACGACCTCTATTGATCGAGTTCTGAACTACCTTGGCTACAGCAGGAAAAGAACTTACAACCTAACCTACTGAGCACAGACACCATTGATTTCAAGGTAAAGCTCTACTGATATACTGAATGCGGTCAAGTGCAAGGAAGCTCTATGTAACGACTTCAAGTCGACGAAACCATTTACAACGTTTGGTGCTCTCAATCTCTCGGACGATCTGTTAAAGGGGCGAAACTGAACATCACATTATGAATGGCAGGCAGGAATAAACAACCAGATTTTCAATAGATTCTTGGAAGCTTGCCCCTCCAAGGTGAACACTGAACAACCCAATACTGTGATAGTGTTTATTTTTGACAATGCTCCTATACCTCGACGAACTTTAGACTTTCTTCCCACTTTCTTCCCACTTTCTTCCTCCGTAAGTTCGATTTTTTACCCCATTGAGGAGGCATCTGAAGGCTTCCGAAATTTGGTTAACGTTTTATTGGAAGATAACAGAGAAAAGCTCACGAGAGTACCCAAAGAACAGTCTGTCAGGATGTGTATGTTTCTTTTATTACAAGAAATTTGCCATAAATCCATTCACCATATCACAACAACTGCATTTGTTTCCCATGACAGACACAATTCTAAGTTCATACAGCCATTCAATTACCTTTTAGATCCATAGTTGCTTCTTTTGCGAAAAAAATCGTATAACTGATATTTTAGCTAAAGTTCACTCATTCGTAATGGATGAATCTTAAACTGTGGAGCAAGGCTCGTAAGCTGTGATGCAAAGCCCTTAAACTACGGCAAATGCTGTATTATGAGAAACGCTAGATTCTAACAGAATTCGTGTGGCACTCTAGCAAAATCTGCAAGTTAAACTGTTTTCTTTTGAAAAATAAATGGATTAGGGGAGATGTTTTTACGGTTACTAGTTCTGGAGGCTCTGTGTTATCCTAGGTCCCAAAGGAGTGATTAAAGCTATCGGATATCACTTGGGATGAAGGAGAAGTGTTCATCGACGTAAGAGAAATACCCGTTTGATTTTAGGTTTAATTGTATAGTTCATTTTATTCATCACGATGTTTATGTCTAACCCGATCGGAAATGTTGGTTTTGCACAATCTAGGCCGTGTCCGCACTAATCCACTAGGCTGACCTATGCACTGTGCAATGGATGTATAGGACCCTCCATTTTCCCACCTAATTCAGCCTCTAAATTCTCTACTAAGGCCATGCCTTGTCCGAACGACTGAATTTACAGTAAGATACAGCTTACCACACTTCAGAAAGAGACTGTGAACTATGTGTTAATCAGAGCAGAAGATGTAGAAATTGAGGGTGACCTAACTATAGTGCCTCTTTTCCGGCGCTCTGTCCAGTGGAAAATTTCTCAGAATCAGACGGACCACTGAGACTGAGAACAAGCTGATTAGTTCCGTTTATGAATTTGACGAATGTTAAACCTATTAGAATTGGAACCACATGAGTCATATGCACTGGAGCACACGATGTACCCTAGTGTCCTAGGCGACCCTCATTCGCTATGGTTGAGCGTGTACACGTTACGGAACTCATACCAACCTTTATCTGCACAAAGCTACTCAAAAATACACTAACAGACTTCAAAAATGGCAAATTATCTCCTTTCTGCGGAATACGACTCAGTTTGCATGGGATCTCCAAACAATGTAAGAGATCAAGAAACGTCATACGATATTGTCTGGTATACAACAAGCACTGTGCTCCTAAAAAGCGAATGGGCCAATAAGTAACCAAAGAATTCGGACTAACCCAGATTAATTCGTCTTGCTTTCAAGAACACATACTCCATTTCAATGTTGTAAGCTCTGGCAGGACTCAATGTTTTGAAACGAACCTTACACAGAAAGCTCATGGCTGCGCATAAGATGAAATACAGAAAGAAAGTTGTTCTCACAACACTGCATAATGAACAACGCTTACCATGAGCTAAAACACACATAGCAGGGACAAAAAAGTGGGGGAATGTCTGCTTTAGTGACGAAAAATATATAACTTGGACGAGTTGGGTGCTTGGAATTACTACTGGCGTGACATCATTAAAAAAAATTACCGCCAAAGAAACAACGACACAAGTTCAGTGATGGTTTGCGGGATGTTCTCAGTCACCGATCAGAGTGAACTTGTTACACTTGAGGACGTACAAGGTTCCTTTGCCTATTTTAATAAGTTGGGACAGTTTCAGCTCCCGCTACCTGCCAGCAGACTACAAAATGAAGATCATGCTTCCGTTCGCTGCACACATACCACAAAATGTTGGCTGTAGTTCCGTGGGATCGAGACCATGCAGTTACCAGCCTGAAACCCAGATCTAAACGCGACTGAGAACCTATGGCGCACTCTTGCTAGCTAGGTGTACGAAGAATCTATGATTTACCGGTCAGAAAGTGAACTAGTAATCTCCCCTAAGCGAGAATGAGTGAATACTGACCAAGGTATAATCACAGGTACGGTAGGAATAACCCCGAGAAGATGCATCGAGGTCGTCAATCAGAATGTTGGTTGCACACGATTTTAACAAGAACCTTTAAAGCTTGGCAAACGAGGATCCTATAACTATGTCACCCTCATTTTTCACATATTTTGAAGTAATTCACCTATGATAAATTATTTTACGATGATGTTTTATATTCTTCCCCGTATTAAGTATATGGTCGTTCTGACCAGATAGGGTTTCATTTGAGAATACAGAAAAGGATTATGCGAAAAATGAGGGGGTCCTATATTTTTGTCGAACGACGTATGAAGAAAAGCTCTCACCCAGCTACCTGAAGCCCCATTAACCACAATGTATGAAGTTATCAGAGGCACGATGAACAAATAGTAAAATCAGTGTGATTGCACAAATGAGAGAACGGTATGTCATCCCACACTGATGAACTTTTCGGCTTCCCATATGCGAAAACCGAATGTCCTAAGCATTCGTCTGATCAAAGGTAATACAAAAACTAGAGAATAATTAGTGGAAGAAAATTATTCTCTCCATGTGCCTTCCTAATCATTTTTGCGAGTTTGCGCGAATAGATTTTCCCAAAGCATACAGTAAATTTAAATTTTGAATAATAGGTTTCGTCATGCAGTTTCAACGTTCAGCTCACCACCGAAATCCGTGAAAGTAGTGTACAGCGGTTCCATCATTTTTAGGAACCATCGGTAATGCACATCCACCGAGCTCTCAATAGGACTCGAACAAAGAATGAAGGATTATGAGTTGGACGCCTAATCACAAAGCTATATGGGCGGGGTCTCATCAATTTACTGAACTTATACACTACTTGATGCGGTACCCTGTCATCACTGACTTTGAACGGTAACAACCACTTCCCCGCATAGCGATCAATTCCTTGAAAGGTTAACTTCACTGTGGGAGCCCAAAAACAACGAAGGCGTTCCGTTATGAACAAGCTGTAAGGCTTCGTTACGATGTACTGAATTTACTTAAAAATCTTTTGCTATGTCAGTCTGATCTTGAACTTTTTATTATATCTTAGAAGTCTCATATCCAATAAACGAAGCAAGTCAGGTGTTCTTACGAACCGGTTAAATACACGAGATGACAAAAACTGTGTCTGTCATAATGACAAACATTTGGTTGGACATATTTCATGTTGGTGTGCCTATCACTTCAGTATTGTGAATCAGTGGGTTGCATAATAATTGGGAATATCCACCAAAAAGATCAAAACCCTCAGTAGTATTCAACCCGATTTTCGATGCTTTAAAGCTGGTTAAATACAGCACACTTTTTGAGATTTGAAATGAATTTGGTGAAGGAAACGAAAGGACAATTGGTAATCACGCTAACAACAAATGACAGTTCAGCGTTCACAGATTTACGGTGCTATCGGTGGTATAAGAGACGGTGCAAGTTGGTAATTGTCATGTCGGATACACGGGGTTTGGTATTTCGTCAAGTTATCTTGGATCCATGATCAGAGGGGAATAACGAATTTCGCATATAGGTTCTCGACCACAAAGGGGATTATTCAGGCAGACAGCGATCTCCTCAAAGGTGACTAAGACCCAGGCTCAGGTGTTCCTTATTAAGAAAGGACAAAAGTCTGCTTAAAGCTGATCGAATGATTCGATTCTATAAAACGGATGGTCATCACCGTTTAATCCCCGGCCTCTAGTCCTTTGTTCAGTCAAGGTTTGTACTCCACAAAACAGAGTTAAGCAGTTAGATTATGGAGACTCAGTTTGAAAGTGTATATTGGAAAACTTAAAGATTTGGTGTCTTCTAGGCTACTGTGCGTCCAAAGACTCAAGAACTGTTTTGTGCTGAAATGCTATCAATATCCTGTGTGTTCGATACAAGTAATGAAGAGAAAACATTGACAGGTTGATGGAATTGCAAAAGAACAATGATATCGTCTTGGCGAGGCCAGACAAGTCTTCCACGATCATTGCAATACGTGATAATAGATCCAAGGGGAGGAAGAGGGAAGGATTAAAGAGCCTGCAGAGAAAACTCAGTCTGCAAAACAATAAAAGAGTTGAGACAAAACGGATTAGTCAGCTCCAATACTTTCGAAGTAATTCATTCACTTGGTGCCCGTATACCTGGCATTCATGCTTCACAAGATGGGGATAAACAGGGCCTCATTCCCGACATCGGTAACTAGCCAAGCCATTACGAACTGGTTAGCTGAGATCAGCGAACCTATTCTACGGGAGATTAGGAGATTCAGCCTGCACGATAGATTCGAAAATGTAGATGTCGAAACCATTATTTCGTCTGACAGGAGGATGATGTACTCTTTTGTTGCATCTTCACTATTCACGAACATACTTTCAGAAGAAAAATTGGGACAAATAGCAGACGGCATAGAAGAATAGGAAAGATTCTTTGGACTACCAGTAGATAACCTTAAACGACGTTGTTGTCTATGTACATACAACAAAAATTGTACTTTTTATGAAATTAGATACCCTTAAAAGGACAGAATACCAATGGAATCTCTTTGAGGCCCAACATTAGCGTGTACTTTTATGGTCAAACTAGCGAACAATGTTTTCCCCCGAAATACACGAAGAAACTGATGCGGTACGGGAGCAGTATTGTCTGTGTATGTGACTTCACTATGAATCCAGGAGAAGTTCTGCGGAAATCAAATCAAGTCCATGAAAATTTAAAAAATCACACTGGAAATAGAAACCATAGATCTATCGTTCCCAGAGGTATTTCTGTCCAGCATCCCAAGTGGCTCACAGGAGTGATCAGTATTCCATATGAAGAAATTAACAGGTCATTATAGACTGCCAGAACTTCGTATCAATAAGACCGAATGGGGAACTTAATCAATATTTGACAAACAGAGCCACTCAAGTATAATCCACTGATACCATCGAAAATAAACTTGAAAGAACGAAGCAAGTTTTTCTTGAGAACGGATATCTCGAATGAGCCCCCGAGAAAAAGATGTAGAATAACAGAACCATGCCAAACCCTCAAGCAGACAAAGAAAAGCCATTCCCATTCCAACACCTTTCGGAGAGGATCATAGCAGACATAATATGCAGGCGGTCTCAAGCTATTGTTGGGACATCGTATTATGCAGCTGAACTCCAATTTTTACGCACCTATTGATCAGTTCTCTTTTTATAGACAAAAGACAAACTGTCCGTGGACTTAACCTCTCAATATGTATGCCAATTCCTATAGGGTGCGTTAAGTAAGCTGAACCATAAGAAGACTTTACGTATACATAAAGAAACATCACTCGGTTTGGTTGAACAGAAGATTACTGAATAGCAAACAAACTGTGAAAAATCCACTTAATAGATAGGGATCATTCGATAAATGTTATAGAGTCCTTCCATCCTATCTACACCGTCAAAGTAGAACGAACAGGTACCATCAAATCCCGGATTTTAGTCATCTTCGAGGAGATCGCGATCTTCCCGAATAGTCTAAGCTGTGAGTCCCAGAAACATTATGCAGAATCCCTCATTTTACCCTGACCTGTGAGTTGCACAGTGTTGTTCACAATAGTGTGTGGTTTAGCTGACTTGATTTATAGTCGATTTTTAGCTGACAAGGCTATTGTCAGTATTCTTACATGTATGAGTGCTTCTACCCAGTAACTCCTGATAAACATAGAGTAAGACGCCGAAAACAATAAAAAAATGAATTAGAAAAAATAACAGTTTTGCTGATTTTATACCTCACCTTGGGATAAGGTGTACCATAGGAAATAGTCAAAGGTTATGAATAGTTTTTATCTTTTAGCAGGTTGTTCTTCTTTCGCAGAAACCGCAGTTCTGGTCACGAGATCAGAAAATCGGGGCTGGACAATATCCTTAATTTTGAATAAACTTGACATAACAGATTTATATTACTTGCAAGAAATTGGTTTTTCGTCAGCCTGTTCGTACAGTATTCAGAATTGCTGGCCACTAAAGTCTGGGTAATGGTTATGATGGCTTTTTCAATGTCAGCATGATCGGTTCTATACGTATTTCGTTGTATTTGATAAGGAATCAACTATAAATCACCAATCAGTCGTATTACTAATACTGCAAGTATATTTTCAACGTGGTTACATCGTTGAAATCCCGTGATGAATAACTTGATGCCCATAAAACCCTCACTCGTTTTACCGAAATTTCCTTCTGGAATCTCTTTTCGTCCAGCTTGGTGGTTGAATTAGGCCGAACCAAAGATGACGTGCTCATATTGTTGATTCGTATTGGTAAGTAATGCTCCTCTTCTCTTGTCTTCGTCCTCTTTGTCTCAGCAATATTACTTATACGTGATAAAAAAACTTGTAGGATCGTGGGACCCAGATATACTTCCCATGAACCTGATTCGACCGCTGGGCTATATGAACCTCGAGCGATATGTGCTTGATCCCGTGACTCAGATTGCTGGATATGGACTGTTTTTTGACATGACTGGGTTGAGCTCACGACAGTTGATGCATCGTAAAGACAAGTCGGAAATAAAACTGGAAATGAAAGTGTTTCAAGTGAGCTTGTTGCCCCTTCATGCTCTACAGATTTTATACATTTCTTTTATCCCAGGAAGGTCTTCCCCTTCGTGTGAAGCACCTCATTTACTACAATGAACCTGCTATTGTGGATGTCATGTTCAAGTTGATGGACACGTGGATAAGTGACAAGATTAGGCAGAGAGTAAGTTTACTGCGTACCACTAATCAGCTGAAATCCCTCGTGTACGAGACTACTGTTGAAGCACGCTCGTAGTTTATAGCACCTATGATAAAATTATTCCTCCAGAAGTGTGAGCCTGATGTCTGACGCTCAAAGCTGTCTTTAACACTCATTCCAAATTAACCTTACCGTCAATTCTTTTGACTAATCTATTAGATGTTACGGGTAAAAACCAATATAGACAAAGCCTACGACAAAGTACCTGGACTGAAAGATCTTATGCCGGCTGAATACGGTGGAAAGAACGGAAAACTCAGTGATCTGATTGGTAAGTGTAAAGTTCATTTACATGTTTTATCATTATCTAACCACTGTACGAGAAAAGCGAAAGAAAGTGAAACGTGAATAGAATTATGACAGGATTATTAGCTCAACCGTCATGCTGACCAGTTTTTGTACGATTACCTAGCCGCTGGTTTCACTGTTGTGGATCCTGAAGTGAGGCACTAGTCACATAATCTTTGATTGAAAACGGTTTGGGAAAAGCTTATTTGAAGACTGTAAGATGGCAAAGCTCACTTAAGAATACCCTTTGTAGGTAACCCCATTGTCAACAGCTGATCTTTACAGGATATTGGTAGAAATGAATTCACTCTATTATCACAATTTCCGGAGAACAGCTGCCTTCGAATTTTCGTAACCCCACTGTTACATTTTGCGTCATAAAGTTCTGTGGGTAGAAAAATGAAGAAAACGATTTTTCTTGTAAGTATACATGGTATGCATGAGAAGTGATCGAAACAGGTTCGAATAGTTGCCCCAGTTCTCGCCCAAGCCACCGAAGCTAATAAAGCCTTATCTCTGTGCCCAGACATCATCGGTGCTCGTCCCAAATCTTTCATGGTTCACAATCACACGGGCATTTTGTTCAGAAAGTGATCAATTATCTCGCTTGTACTTTGTTCACAGGATTTTTCCGGCCAAGAACATAAGCATCCCCCTTTTCCCAGCCGTAAAACACCAATAACTTTGGTTGGTCAATCTTATTATGAAGCAGTAAAAATTTATGCTACTAAATACGTGTAAACATATTTGTCAGAAACGGAAGCTACCGGAAATAGGTTCAATTGCTATCGGCTTCTTATCGCTTTATAATACAGCAGGATTGCTCATTGCATTACACGAAAGCGAATAGCCCCCTAAACATGACTGCTCCAGCAGCATCCACTCTATCTCCACTTCATATTCAACAGGTTACAAAAAATATTTCTCTAGTCATACCACTTCTCCGTGAGGTTCATAACGTAAAGATCTGATTAATTCGGACTTTCGAAAATTTTTAAACTGAACCAGAGTTCTCAGAGACTGAAACGACTCACTTTGGTTGACACAGACAGCAACAAAACTGACTGAGTTTGTAAAACAATTCAAAAATACGCTGCGTAGTGTATATCACAACGAATACTATTTGAAAAATATCTAAAAAGACACAAAAGTGTCCAACTGGAAAAATATGAACAAAAATGTGGTGACTACCGTGTGGCTTGAGTAACATTTTTCACAAGCAATCCTCTTTGCATTTGACACCACCGGCATAAGGAAACTGCATGGAGACTTAAGGACTGGAAAGATAAAGCCTCTTCAACACTGATGAAACCCCAAAATCTTTGAGTTAGATGCCTCCCTATGTTACTATAGTCTGACACTAACTATTGAGTTGATATCTCCTTCAAGTAGTTTGAAATTTAACGTTTTCAAAGAAATACTTCTTCGCATGACACTCACGTGCGATTCACCACCGAAAATCACGGAAGAACATTACAGATGTTTCATCCTTGTAGGAGATCATCGATGCTGAACATCTCTCGAGTTCCAACAAGGTCTGGAGCACGGAATGCTCGGTTGGGGGTCACAAATGGGTTAACCTGATTGGTTTGCTTCAACGAAAACAAATTTACCATCTTTGTTCGATTTCGGTCATTCCGTTTTTGTTCGACGAACCATTTAAGTTTGATGAACTAGCTTTTTTGTAAATCAATACTGATCCATAACATGATGAACACATTAGGCATTTCTGTCAATTACGGCAATCTTCTAGTTGTCAGCTCCATACGTGATTGGGCTGCATATATGTTCTTCTTAGAGCGGAGCTCACTTTATAACAAAAATTAATAAAAATATGATCGCCCATGAAAGGAACGAATAAAACGACTTGGTTCCTTTCATCTATTAAAATAGGCTCCGTTTTGCATCTCGATTTCCTGTGGCTCTCAACGAAATTTCCCTGACAACCAATAACCAAAAGGGTTTCCTTGATGAAGTTTCTTTATTTTGAAACTGATCAGGAGTGCAAAATTCTCGAGCCCTGTGGGAAGGTGTTCCGACAAAACCTCGTTTGTACTCGGAACTAGAAAACTCCTCCTTACATCCTCATATGTTGTCCACCAGTCCACTTGCAGTTGCAGTGATAAGTACATTGGCAGGACAGAAAGATACTTGGCATAAACAGTGGCTGAACATAGTCCCCAGTTACACTAATGACAAGGTTGCTCACGATATTCCTACTGATGACGCTGGTAGGACTTCAGATAACCATATCATTAACTGACCAATCCAAATAATCTACTTCACATCATTTCAGAAAACCATGCCAGGCGTTTTCGCGAATTCTACTCGAAACCATCTCCCTGGATTGGAGTACGTGTGGATGAGTCGAAGCGCCCAGATTCGGCAAAAAATTATATGCGTGAGTACAAAGACGTAAACATAGATATATTTGGGACCAAAGGAACATACATTTCACTGGATCCCGGTGACTGAATATGGTCAGAACTGTTGTGATTTTTCAATTAAACAGTTGCTTGTCTATTGACTCTGAAGCAACATCTATATAAGTTGGCTGAAATCTGTAATATCATGCTGTCATGTTCACTGTTGGTATTTTTCTCGGAATTGGGATAGATTGGACGGTGAAACAATACGTAGGCAGTCAGTCCTGCAAAAGTGGACCTCTGTGGTATCTCGGTTTAAAATTAGCTCAGTCAAAGCGATCTCATTGTGATATGAAAATCAATCTACCGTGCATTAACGGATTACTCCGGCGACTAGCCCGGGCCAGCCTCAGCCTTTGCAAACGGTTGTAAGTGTTTGAATTTTCAAAGTAGAAAACAAGCCTTTGTGCACACCTGATAGTACCTAGAGCTGTTTCCACAATACATCACTGTTGTGCGCGGCTCCATCATTCTGGTTATGATATGATTTTTCCGCGATCAAAGTTCTCACAGTAGTGAAACCGGTGATGACCAAGACAAATGTGTCTGGCCCAGAATCCGAGTGCACAAAGGTTGTTGACAAAAACAAATATCGATTTCCGCCTCACAGTGAATACTTCGGGTGGATGTTTTGGCAACAGACATTCCACCAACCACAAGGGCCCCTTTAGGTGTAAGGCTCGAGATGGCTGCCTCACCAGGAGTCCCGACAAACGCAACGTGATTGTATGGTTATTTTGGTTAGCCGTATTTGTTTCGCGTACTGTTTGATGCATGACGTTAATATACATTCGTGAGTGCCTTTCTGGTATTCGCGAAAATAAAGATTCACACAAAGGTCGCCCCCCATACTTCGAAACATATCCAGAAACAAAAGTTTTCCACCCACCCCTCCATAGGTTCTCATCAATGGAGTACTTATGATTGTTCAATGGGTTCCATTTCTTACCAAATATTAGAAGCGCCTATTCTCAACCAGAATGCTGAGTCAGTCAGAATTTTTTATTATTATGAAGATTATTAGAGAAATAGGAATATTATTCGCGGGAAAACCCACGATGTTCTTAACAATAACTTAGTTAGGTGCCCTCAAAATCGCGTGCTACGTCTATTTTGTCTGAGGAACCCGATAAATCATCTCAGCGTGTATTCATGAGTCATTCAAGTCGAAACGACTTCAATACGACGAAGGAGAATTTCGGTAATGGCCGTTCTCATGATGGTTGCCGATAAACATTAATAATGCTTAAGCTCGACGAATGACTGGTGTTGACTGAGACTCAACTTTAACCAGCTGGTAAATAAAAGGATTGAAATTATGACACAACGCATGGAACGACGTAAGGTGCTCTCACACTAAGACATGCGCAGACGTATTCATCAAGCATACACCACAACATGTTTTGCATCAGAAATGGAAGCAGAATTCGAGGATAAATTTTCGATGCAAACACTACAGCTAATTCTCATATCTGTACCATACACCTTTATTCAAAATGTACGTGAAGCCGAAACAGAGGTACTGTTTTGTGGAATCATGACCATGGCATGGACAGAGTACAACCTTGATCTCAACTCAAAGGGGCAAATTTGCGGAAATCCAGCTTTCTACGTACACAGAAGCGCCGAGGTTCACGTGCTGAAAACTGAAATCGCAACAGCAGTACCACAGAGAAAGGAATAATATCAGTGAATGTGTAATCCGGTCTCTCGTGAGAGACATTCCCAGAAGGTGCATTGACTTCCTCAGGCGTAATGGCCGTATCACGCAAATTTCACGTTTAATTAGGTCGTTTGTTATGGAGTTGGAACCTCCTGTCACAGCCAATTTCCCCAACTTTTCGAATACTATTATTTAATATAGATTTCTGATTGCAGCGTAGCTCTTGTTCACTGGTTTGCGGTTTCACTTATTGTCGAAGCACTCGATCGGTAGACCCTTTGACCACCTGAACCACTGATTTGTCTGCATCAGACCCATCGTAGGCGATCAGTCGACGCACTAAATACGCACTGTATACGATTAGTTGTTTTGCATGAGAATTTAAGTGTCGTTCATCATCTTCTCAAGTGGTCAATTCAACATTATTTTCCCCATGAGAAAATACAGTGTTATATCAATCCAATCTCCTTCTACTCACCATCATATGGTTGTGAAACTGTGCAGATTGTTCACTACCAAGCTCCTTCTTTTTACTCAGCCCCGAAGAAGTGGTCATTTATTACCGGAGTCGATCACTGTGCGAGTTCCATTGAGAGCTCGGTGGCTGTGCATTCCTTGTGAATCCTAACAACGATGAAACAGCTGTACCCTGCTCCTAAGGTTTTCTATGGTGGGCGGGGAGATGAATCCGCACGACGGATCAGATTATACCAGTAAGAATTGTAAAAGTGTAACCTTTGACGCCTTTTTCATAAGCAATTCTGAAATTCAAAGCTCAAGGCTTTTACTCACTCCCGCTGAACACACGGTACAAGACTATACGGTACTATCTGTTTTCTAAGTCTAAAAAACCTTTAGTTTTCGGACCTTAGTGAGTACCGTTCCAAAGTGCCAGCTGAGCGGAGGTCTTCAGTCAGAATAACTCCTCGAGAAAGTACGGAAGAAGGATAGGGAGACGTTGGTTTTCATTGTAGTGATGTGGTGTGCATGAAAATCGTATCTGTCTGGCCAGTCGTACGTGATGGAATAGCTCGTACTCGCGTACTGGAGAAAGGACAAGACAAACAAAAATTTCGGGAATGTGTTCTGTCAGATTTGGTCGGTAGCGGCTAGCTTATATCCGAGAGGGTATGCACTTATGGGCAGATAATGTACTGACCAATCACAAGGTGATTTTGCTGTATCTGCACAATCCGACTGTCACAGTATGAATTCATCTGATTGGTTAGACACTAAAAAACGAAATTATAACGTACTGGATAGTATGGAGGCATTGGGATCATTGCAGTTTTTTATTATAAAGAGCACGGTAGCGTAATCCATATTGCAGATTGAAGATGTAATTTGTTAAGACTGGTTAATCGTGAACGTTGTAAGTGTCTATCTAACCAGGTTACGATTATTGTTACCTTTGGATTCTTCCTTTGATGTTCTTATTGATTACACGTCGATCGTAGACCAGGTACAAGGATACACTTGCGTTACCGTGTTTTAGAAAATCACAGCGACATATTTGAGGACCTCATGAGAGAGACAGAACAGAAAACGGACCGGCTGTTTTGAAGAAAATTCAGGCTTCCCTTTCCGTTGTAGGGACATCTAGGATCAATGTCACTGGCAATTTTTCATCAAGTGATATTAGGAGGAATGGGGAGAAAATAGAATGGCACTCTAAAAACAAGATTTGAAGAGAGGGTTGTCTTTTCTAGTAAATAGAACAGCATCGAGAAATAATCGCGAAGGGTGTTAAATACATGACAATTACTGCCATGATCACACAGAATACGCAGACGAAAACCTTGATGGATAGTACCGAATGCATCAGCGTAGACAAGAAAGATTAGCCTAACAGTACGGCCACGGTGGTCAGATGCAGAAAAAACACAGTTAACAAAATAAACAACACCGTACAGTGTTGACAGAATGGGTTTGTGGGTAAATTGCTCCGGGTCGGGAAAGTGGACTTGCGGATCGTGCGTTTGAGAAGTATTTTCATAAATACCTTAAGCGAAGCAGATAGTCATACCTCTGTACGATGCTTTGTGGATACTTTTTTGGGTGCAGCTGTGTTGAGTACATATCTGCAACGATCGGGAACCACCTCAGAATCACTGCAATAAACGAAGAGGTTAGTCAAAGGTGATGCGAGTTTGAAATGCAAGGGCTTAGTAACGTAGGAGAAGGCAACCCAGGCCCATAAAACTTGTTACACCTGACATGATAAATTACTCTCAGGACACAATTGAATGCGATATGGTCAATACGGTGAGGAGGTAGTAGGGGTACTTCGGGTGGGAGGGGGGGGGGCGGAAAAGGTTATTCGGATCTTGGAGACTCAGCTTTGAACTAGACTGGATGTAGCGCAAATGTTGCAGTGTTTGCCACACCACACGGCAGCTCTTGTCACCTAGAGCTGTCAGTGAAATTCCGTTTACACTTTGTACTTCAGCTTTAACGAGTGAGCACAGGTTTTTAGATTATTACGCCAGTCAGAAAATTCTGCACCCTTTACTCAACTCAAAGGAGCTATGATTCATTCCATGTTTAACAAGAACCTTTATACTTGTGATATATTCACCCGTAGTTTATTATTCAACACTGATAACGGCCTTGATTCCACATTTGCCATTACCATCTCTTATAGTTTCGCAGGCTCGAAAAATTGAATCCTTCCTTCACGCATACAAACACTTAGAAATAACCTCATGCGTGACCTTGTTTGCCTGCTGGTAGCCTACAACCAAGTGGAAAATGATCTCGTCGTCGAGCTGGAAACTTTTACTGCCTCATTACTTTTCCGTGCCAACATGTCCATTTTTCCATTACCTCCTATAATATTTTTTCCGGATTCCACTGTGAATCACGTGCGTACTGAAAGTTCACCCTTTGTGGAGTGCACATAAGCATCCATTGACTTGACCTGATGGTATATGTGCTGAGACCCCTTCAATATTAGCGCTTCACCCTGCCCTCAACAATTTCGCACTGAGTTCCTGTTTTCACCTTGCACTGATCACTCGACGACTCCACCCATATCAGCGACGCAGTTGAGACAAACAGAATAAGTCCTTTCGGTTAACATGACCAATATTCCCAGACTAACTCGCGCGGTACGGTGCACTAAAGTCTTCCACCAACGTTGTCATGTTAATTGGGTTCATTCGGCTACTCTTCGGAAATCTGACCACTGTTTACTTGATGTAGTCAGAACGCGCCCATGCTCACACCCACATTGGCATCAAGTTCAACAAAACAAAACAAAACAAAGCTTTGGAACCCCAATTGATGGTGGTAGCTATAATCCTAGTCATTTCTCTTGGTTTAGAAGGGACATGAGATATCATTTGAAGCTGTGCTATTAGTCATCCTCAAGCACCATGATTCATCAAGACAGGTTGCAAGACTGGGCTCTTATCGATTGTCCGTGAATCTGTGCTATAAAAGAGCTATACCTGGTGGAACCGCCGTGGCGACTTGAGCCATCATCAGAGCTGTTGAAGCAAACGCAGTGAGTGTGCCTGGGGTGATTTGGGTTAGAAATTGGGCTTAATCTTGAAGACACGTGAAAGGGCGGAGCGGACTAACCTGGTTGCATCGCCACTGTTGACGGAGTAATCGGGTTAACTGTACATAGTGGGGGAAGAAAAGATTACGAGATATGAGTGATGTGAGGTGCGAATATTGACGCTGTTCTATAACACTCACCAACACCGATTTGTAGGCGACAGTTAACGAACGAAATGCCAGTCCGTCGTAGCAGTGGAATGGAAAGAGCGTCTATCCAGGATAAATGCAACTACAGAAAATCGAACACATCATTTGTTGTAGAAAGACACAAAACTACAAGTATGAAAATCGTCTGATTGGTTGCATGAATGGGAAATTGTATAATTCGTAAGAAGCACTCGCAGTTGTTATAGCACCATGAATGAGTTTATGGCAAAGTCTTATAATAATCGAGAAATTCGCATTCTCGTAGACGGCCTTTCTGGTACTGTAGTGAGTTTTTCTCTGTTCTCTTTCCATAGGACTTGTGCCGAAATTTTAAAGCATTTAACTGTTTTATTGATAGGGCTGAAAAACTGACTGTAAGAAAGAAGAACATAGGCGATGCGTACTGACCTAAGGAGCTTCAGATGCCCTTCCATACACAGGACCATGGGCAAAGATAAATACTGCCTGAATATTTGACTGTTCAAGGCTCACTTTGGATGAGCACGCTTCCAAGGTTCTATGGAAATTCTGATTGTTGACACCTGCACAATATATATATATATATATATATATATATATATATATATATATATATATATATATATATCAGTCGTAGCATCCCAAGGGTCAAAATACAGACAATTATTTTCTGGTTCACATCTTTATTTGACAGCAAAAGCTTTGATACAAGGTTTTTCTTCAAAGGATAGTCGAATCAATCCAAAGCACCACATATTTTAATAGATCACTTTCACACAAATTCGCAACACAGCTTCCTTGCACTTGAAATCATCCTGCCTAATTGGTGCGCTTTGTTCTGACATCGAAATTATTGTGTCCGATGGGTTCAGTTGTGAGACTGTCATGCGGTAACCATGGTTATAAATACATAAATAAAAGCTCCTTTTACTTACTTTTTTATTTAATACACAACAAAGTACAGCAATTAAAGAAAGAGGTCACGGCCAATGAACGGTTATCTAACGGAAGAGTGACCGGTGTTAGGCGGGGATCGAATCCGGTGTCGTTATTATCGAAAGCCCAAAATGATAACGGCTTGACCATCATCAGTCAAGTAATCAACCGATATAGGTCACTCTGACGGCCAATCCGGAATTTTGAGACAAAAATATTGCCTTTATTAGAGATGATTATGGAAGGATGTTCGTTAGAAATATCTTATTGAGTCCTCGTTTTGATCCCATTTGTGGGTCTCACTCTGCAGTCAGGCAGAATGTGCTAGCATTTATTTTCCTAACTTGAGACATCAGCTTCAGATCGACAAAGTTTCTGCACATCCTAAAAAAGGTCCTGAGATGTTCACTGTTGACGGTTTTTGATACGCCTAGATGATCTTTTTCTGGTTTCAGATCCATTATTTCTACTCCCACGGCAGATATCTTCGTTCTATCTTATTGAAGGGTGAGTTTGAACTGGCAACCAAAAGCAGCCCGAAATCGACGGTTAGTTTCCAGGCTTTGCGGTCCCATTTGGTGTGATTCAGAAATCACATCACTTGAAAAGATTCTTTTTGTGTGCTTGAAGCCCACTGAATTACTTGGTCCCCATATAAACTACAGTTGTATTTTTATGCCATATGAATACTGTGGTACTGTATCTGGATTATAGGACAAAATTTCCGGTTTCGAGGTTGATGCCGATCGTCAGAAATGCGTGCACGGCACTCTTCTGTCTAACTATTCCTATACTTGTGCACCTCACATTTGGTTTACAGCTGCAATCTCATTTGAATCGTATAAGTGGTCAAGGCTGTGGACGCGGCCGTGTTCTTTCAAGAGAAATTTTTCCCCGTTATCCACAAGCAGTACTGCACCACTTCTATCATAATTCTATACTTGGGATCATGTGTCCTCGTTCTGAAGGTAATCCGTGTTAACTGACTAAAAACTTTGGAAGAATCACCCTGTAATTCTGAAATGGGACTCCTCACATGTGCACGCCCCTTTCGACTCAAAAGAATCTACATCTCTCAAGTTTTTGTGTTTTGAAGACGTCTAACATCAACGAGCATATACCATGTGTATGTGAATATGTATGTCTTCCGATGAAGTAGGTCCATACCAACGGAAACCACGTGACAATGAGAGGGACGCGGTGCACAGTCTTCAAGTATGACGTGAAATAAAGTTTCCTATTTGTCTACCATTCCAGTTGCAGTTGTATGTGAAATTCATTCATGATCTGTTAAAAGTGAAGGCTCAGGTACTTGCATTGTGAAATATCCCTGTCCTATCTGAGTAACTAAGAAATTACTTACAAAGGATTACCGGACTAAATGGTTGAATGGTGCAAAACTGATGAAGTAAAGTTGTGGTCGGTTGAACTGGAGGGTCGGGGTAGTTCAGTTCTTTTTTATTTCTAGTACAGTATCGCAATTCTGGTCCACTTACTGGGCGAAAGGAAAAAATAAGGTAATATGTTACTCTTGTTCATCAAGATTTTTCATCTTATCATTAGAAGCCTCAAAGCAAGGTCGTTCCATGCCACTAGGTAAGGAGAGTAGAATCATGACCCTCAAAAAAAATACTTAGATATAGCAGGAGCTTAGTGGACGAGGACGAATATCCCCATTATGTTAGTGCAGTTAGCAAATATCAAGTTGGATTATTTCCCGATGAAGTGTGTGTCTATCTCATGATTCGTCAGTTCATCCACACCGCCGCAGCAGCTCGCAACCAAATGAATCAAATTAGAAAAACAACTTGAAATCAGTAAGCAAAAATGCATATGGATTATCCATCACCATACAATCCCGGCTCCTCCGGGCATCGATAAACTGTGCACCTATATCAGTGTCTTTTGAAAGTCGTTCAGCCGTACGCTGTTCGTCTCATTAGAAGGAAACCGATGAGGCTAGCCCAGTAATTAAAATCAAAACAGTTGTTGTGCATCATTGGAACAGTGGTCGCACATCACGAAATATTCACGTTGCTTTTTTGCACCCAGATGGCCATACCACAGTAGCTTCGTTCATAGAACACCTAACCGATAACCGGAAGGTCGCCGTTTCGAGTGCGGCTAACTCCGCGGGCTTTTGGATGTGAAAAATGCGAATGGGTTTTCCATTAGCTACAATGAGCAGCCGAGACTTTCTGGTCATCTCCGTACACTTGTTTTTCCACGTGGGGAATAGAGTACACAGTCGTGACAGTCAAAATTAGTAAACAAATGTGTAGTTGATTCTACGTATGAGGGTGACCTCCACGTTAGCTTTCGTCTAATCCATGGTGTTTATTAGAAATTTCGCTACTGCAGGTATTCTCAGTAGTAAAAACTGAAATTTAACTGTTTAGAAGAGAAATCGGAATAACTGGCGTGTTACCAAATCATACGCGCATAGAAAGTGGGGTTCATCAAAGTTGCCATGCGATCAGGTGTCTTCTGTTAAGAATCTCGGTGAGGCAGTGCATCTCAAAAAAGGTGTGTTAGGGCCCGGGTGCGGAGGGGGGTGGGTACGTTAACGAGACCTCTATCCGAAGTATGCACTGTAAGGAAAAGGTCAACAACAGTGTTTGTTCGCCGACAGTGTTCGGTGATCTAACCCTAATATTCGTCAGACAGGCTTTGTGTGCAAACTAAACAGAATAATTGAATGTGGAGAAGTTTTCTTTTGTGGAAAGTAAGATGTCATCAGTTTTGTGGTGGATTACATATGAATTTGCAAGTACTTAGTATATAACAAAGTGAATAAACAACTCGGCGAATAAGCTCGTTTTCAGTTATTCATACTCATATCAATACAGAACTATATATATGACACAAAATAAGAACGGAGAATGAAAATTCAAGTCAGTCTCCACGTGTGTGTGCGTGCATGTGAAATTGATCACAAAGGGGAATGTTCAAGTAGTTTCACACGTGTTCGGGACCAAGATGTGAGCCACGGAAGCTTAAGTGCTTGCACAAATTGTTTCTGAGCTCATAGGGGAGGATTGTAGATTCGAATACTCACGGCTTCGGCTGTGGCTAAGATGAGACACTTGACAAGTCTTGATAGTTTTCCCTGGACTTTGTAAATGGTGCTAAAAGCGTTTATCACCTCCACTGAATGGTTTGACTCAAAAAGGTGTGAGCACACAGCACTCGTAATTGCATTAATTGCTCCCGTGTTCAACCAGACCGGGTGGTGTTCACGAACGCGTTCGGATGAGCGCCTGGTTATGCGGTCAAAGTATCTAGTTCCACAGGAACAGTTGAAAGAATACACACAAAATGAGGTTGCAGAATTTGGCTCTGAAAACGGGCTTCTTCGTCACTTTGTTTATTCTCAACGTGTTCTGTGGGATTTTTCAGACAATACAACAAGGTATAAAACGAGGCTGACCGTAGTTGCTTTCATTGACCACCACAACCACTTTCGCGTGCGGCGAAGTAGTGGCTCTCATGACGGTAGTTGACTCACACTCAGTTTCTCAGTTTTGGGGCCTTCGTGAGTGTTGGGAAGCATGCTCGTACGCTCGGAATGAGTTGAATGGATGGTTCAGTATGAAGGAAGGTATGAAAAATCATTAGGAACCCATAAAACGGTCAGAAAACAGTAATGTTTCTATTACTAGTCAACAATTGGGTAGTAGAAGCTTCTGGCTCGCCCTAATACGAGTGGGAATTGCTATATTTCCAAATCAAGTTTCACAAAAGATAATTTCATTTGTTAAAACTAGGTCCTTCTGGCTGATAACAACACACCAACTAATTTGTGAGAGAAATGTTTCGTAGTACGCAATGTGGATTCATTCCATAGTCGTCAGTGATCTTTAACAAATCGTGGGACAGCTTCAGTTGAATATGATCAACGAAGTATCATGAAAGTATGCTTCACATTATAAATTCACTTAATAGTTGTATGCGTGCTTTTTACCCAGCATCAGTGTTCTCCAGCTGTATCACTGGCCTTTTAGCTATGCAGTTTGCCAAAAAACCAGTTATCGTGGGCCCACCTATATTTACCGCAGATCTTTAAAAGGTGGCCTTTTAGAACGGAAAGCTCCACCCTTGTTAGCTATCACCGTGAATCCATATTATGGGTCAGATACGTTTTGTCTTGACCATCACCGGTTTGATTTCAGAGAAAACATTGATAGCTGGACTAAGTGAATAGAGCACAATACTGATGAGTGTTGCAAATAACTCCTGATATTGTCTAGTCTGCACAGAACAGAACTGCTGTAGAATCAACTCAGCTGGTCTTAGTTTTTGTCTTCAGTAGCCTATAGAATGGGGTGATCAGCTTATAGCAAATGATCTGTTCTTTTGTTTCATTAAAGAGGAAAAAGAACACTAATCAAGGAAGCACTTCACTAACATATAAACTTACGGAGAGATTGCTTTTAGGTATCGTTTAATTAAATATGGTATCATGTTTGTTGTCTGATTTGTCGATCGATCCAATTGAAATATTCGAATAGCGCTTCTCAGTGCACTGGATATAGGACTATATTCATATCTGAGCGTACCATGGTAGAGGTTGAATCTAGACTAACTTTGATTTCGTGACCGAACAACTTAACAAATGATTTCTTAGACCTTGTTGAACCGTTCAATCTGGTTTCATTTGTTGTCATCACGTACGAAGTTTCCCCACTCCTAATTATCAAAGGGTTCCTGTAAGTTGTCCATTATTTTAGGAAGTTCCCTCCGTACAAATGTCTGAGAGCAGGTTAAATCCGGAAGTTTTCCCCACTGATTCCAAGGCACGCTTTCGAATGTTCCCCAAGCTACTTTCTTTTACCGTTACTTTGACTAAGAGACAAATATTGGGTTTCAAACTTTAGTAATTCCTCATGAGAACGTGTAATAATTTCCTCAGACTACTGAATAGCGCACGGATATCTCGAAAATCAGCCTCAGGTAATGAAAACACTGCCGTGAAAAAAACTGTTGTTGAAATTTGGCAGTGTTTCCGAGGCATCTAATCATGGAGCAAACTACGGAACAATGCTCTGTTCGAACAGGTTCATGTTTACTTCAAAGTAACCCATAAATAGGCATGACAAGATGGCATTCATTCGTTCAAATAAAATGTTGCAGATGCAACCGACTGATCGGCACAGAAGTGTGCTGCGCTTTTCTCAAAGAATATATCAAATATGTAAGCGTTTATTCGTGGATGGCATTCGCAGCACATGATTACTTTGGGAAAAAGAACACGATAATGTTGAGATTAGCACCTCTGTTAGTTGGTCAAGATTTTGATGCAAGGTTTACTTCTTAGCGAACCTTGCCCCCCATCCTGGATCGAGAGTACCGTATGTTATAATTTGTTTCGTCTGCATATAGAAGCAGCACTGTAATTCCGTTTTCTTTCAACTGGGTTGCATATTCAGCGCGTTTTTTGTTCAACATCCTACCCATTTCTTTCCATCGCTAGAATGGCAAGCTTTTCATAAAATATCTATGACCATCAAGCCAGCGATCAATTGATGATAAACCTGTCGTTATTTTAGGATTTATAGATTCTATCCTCATTTTATTCACAGAAACGGTTACTTCGGGATATTTTTTACGATGGAACAGATCTTTGTCATACACTCATCTGAAAATTTTCTGTTTTCAAATCCTCGTTTGGGACTGAGTTCATGTTCTCTCGCCGCAATGCTTCGACAGATATTCATGTTGATCCCCAGATACTTCGCTATGAGGTACAGGCTTGCGCTGTTCCTTGAACATTGAACTATTCGTTTCCTGTCGTCGTCACTGATGATTCACCGCTTCTTTGGGCTTTTTTGAGGTCATTCATTTGCACTGTTTCCGCCACATTATCGTCAGCAGCCTCTTTTTGCATTTTGAAGGCGCCACACGTTTGTGGGAACGGACCTTGCGAGTGAGCATTGAGCTACGCTGATAATGTGCTTTATTTACTCAATCACACGACGTAGTCATCTAGCCGTGTTGGGATTTCCGACTCTTCCCGTTGGGGCACTCGGTAATTTGCGGGCCACAATCTGCGATCATCAAAACCTTTCGGAAACCCATACAGCACAAGGTCACATCATGTGCGACAGAACACTTATAGTACGCGTTTACCTGTGAGTCGTGCTTACGCTTCGTCTACCGACTACAGGACGACAGCTCTGAATGACGCACTACTCTGAGATGTCGCAAAATTGTGCAGACACAAATATATTCAGAATTTATTTTGGTAACAATATAAAGCGTGAATACTTTTCTCGATCACTGTGGACTTCACGCGTGCCACAGTATATCTTGACCAACTCTTCCGTAAAACGAAGAAAGTTCGTATGGAAAGTCCGGATTGTCTGAGATAGAAAACTAAAAATTGCAGACATTACTTTCTTACACGCTTGAGCATTAGTGCAGACTCAAAGATATGTTGTGTGACTATATAAGCGTTTGGAGCGATAAAAGTATCACTCTTATGTGATTCGCGGGTTGCTTATTGATCCATGCCTGTTGGCTGCCATTATTAGTAATACTTACACAACCTGCTTCTGACTGGATAGTTTTATCCAATCACGTTTCCCCCACGCACTGGACCGTCTTGTATGTCCATGCCGATTACTTGCACTGCTTGTGCTTGGTCAATCTTCCGGACTTGATCATTGATGCGCCAATAAACGGGTCTTATGCGTATCGCCTTCTCCTTCAATCCTGACTACAGTACTGTTCACTGCATTATCAGGGCTAATTTGTAAACTTGCCCTCAGACGTCGGATGGAGCAGCGGTTGATGTCCTAGTAGGTCCCCAATAGACAACTGGTTCAAATGTTCAATGTTCCATCATCAGTTCTAACAAAACTTTACGGCAGACTTATAATGAGAATACAACAATACTCTGCAGACTTATTTCCGTGAGTTATTGCTCAGTTATTGGGAATGTGTCATCGTTCGTAAAGTTCTCCGTCTATTTTGTTCAAGTCACCACTAAGGAGTGACTAGGTAAATCCGACTTTGAATGCTTCTTTAAAGCAGGTCAAATAAATGGAAGGGTGGTTGCGAATTATAAAAAGGAAGGAAAACGGTGCCACTGCGAACAGGTTTTTTTCTGCTCTTCAATAATTTGATCTATGGAGCTTCAGATAGGATTCCACTAGAACCTTAGATGTCAGCGAAAAAATATAAGACTAGATGAGCCTTCATCTAACGAGCTCCAAAGGGACTCGGATTTCTTATTTTAGTGATAAGTTAGGCCGTATCATTTTGATTTTGAGAACGTGTCACATAGATTTGAGAAATTATCCCATGGATTTAGAAAACAATCGGTTTTATTTGAGAGCTTAACCCAATGATTACTTGGCTAACAGCTTCTGCACAACGCTTCTCATTGGTCAAATGATTGCTTGCCTTTCTAGCGGATGACTGACCTTAGTAATCACCTGTTTCACCACGATACTTATACGTAATCATGGCGCAGACCCTGGATGTGCTTCATGTCTCGCTCGCGGTGGGACACCGATACGGTGGCCAGGTGGAGTCACACCAATAGTGCAAGACAGCCAAGCTAACCCCTATATAATCAATGTATTTAGGGCATCACTTTGAATGCTTCTAGGGATGCCGATGTATTTCACTCATCCAACAGACGGTGCTGTGATACTGGTCGCTGAATAACATCAGCATTTGGTTCATAAGCGTGATACAGAAGGGGAAACGGATGAATCACTCGAACTAAGCGGATAGCTTTGTGTGGTCTTGACAGTAGTGCTTTCACACTGGGCCATGTGCTGCAATGGATGATGGTTTGTGTTTCCGTCACATTTTTAAACACTAATCAGTATACATTAAAGTTGATTCATCGTGAAAGATATAAACTGTGTTTGAGTTCTTAGTATCATAGGTACATGATCGTGTCCAGTAGTGGCATGAATCTGCAAAGCCTCTGTTCCTCTCATATACACCCATCCTAAGATTCGACAGAGTACGCACTATCTGACTGATCTTAACTTACGGAATCTCACGCTGCCCGGTTGGTCAGTGGGGATATAACGAACATGTACGCTACCGCGTGCGTCCCCAAGTCGCGGACAGGGGAAAGGCCATTCCAGAGGTTAACCGTGAATAAGATAAACTCGCCAGAAAAGCCATCGTGGACGACCAACTGCAATGCACGAATAAGCAGGATTTCCGCTTTCCGGCTAGAATTCTCCGAACTAAAAAGCCACCAATTTTCTGAAGACTATGTGGCTTGGGGAGTTTGGCTGACCACTGAATAAGACCATTGCTCCTTGTCATGTTTCACTTGCCCGACAAGCTTTCCTAGCACATGCGAATGAACCAAACATTTGACCACTGGCTCATCTGAGCTAACCGACCGACTAGTACAACGGCCCACAAGGCATAAAACCAGGAAAACATATCCACTGCAATGACTAACTGCTATTCCGTGCACACACAAGCGATCGTTCATTTACATCGTACATCACAACTTATTTTCCCACCCCTTGGCCCATCTTCGTCTCCTTCAGAAATTCTCATCTTTTATCACACCCAATGAAATCTTCTAATGACTTAACTAGCTGCAGTGCCTCTGGTGGAAATCCTGGTCATGTACTCTCATATCTTTCTTCGACTGAGTTCCAAGTCTCACCGAACATGTTAAAATCGACCGATGCCGTCATTTGCCCTCGATGTTCACTCAAACTAGCCTTGTTCAACGTACGAACCCTGATACGTTTAAGACAAAATGTGGTTTAAGCTTGTACTCTTGAGTACCTTGCCGTCTACGTGTTGCCTTCTAGAGACTCGCATTTGAACTCGACTTGCTTCATTCGGTCAGCGCTGTCATAAAATCGATTGTCGTCCCCATCTTTAAGAACGCCTAAAGCAGTGACTACGCCAATCATAGGGGTGTAAACCTTATCCTAAAACAATCGAAGCTGCTTGCTTCTGTCATGCTTCGCAGGATGTGGTGGTGTATGCATGTTACTTATCAACTGAATGAGTAGCTGGTTGCTGAAAACAACTGTCGATCGGTAATGAACCCAACTGCGTCACTGGAACCGAATGTATTGAGGTAAAGAAAGGCGTGCAAGCCAAGAGCTTGCACCCTCCTGCTGGATAACGACTGCCCTCAAGTGGACTGGACGGATATTAAGCACATAAGCGCAGTGGTATGTGTGATTGATGTTGATGTTGTCCGAACAAACAGTTTCAACATACAACGTTTTTGAATGTAATTAGTTGATTAGATTTGTATAGTATGATTTATCAAGCAGTTTTAGTGCCCAACTTACCACCGAAAACCATGAAATCTCTGTGCGGCCGCTTCGTCCTTTTTAGGAATCATCAATCTATTTACCATGCACCTCGTTGGTGGACTACAGCTGCTCTAGCGAACGTGTGAAAGGCAGAGTGTCAAGAGGCAAGCTGATATATATATATATATATATATATATATATATATATATATATATCCATGTCCTCCAAAAATATTCAGATACAGGAACTAAAGCGATTGATTTGTAAAAAGTATCTAGAATCATTTCTCTGCATCTTCACAAAATACATACCGCTGTCATGACAATTATTTACGTAACCAACAAAAACAAAACTGAAGGACAAAATTGGGACCGACTAACGAATGTTTATTACCAAAGCAGAGTTAAAGAGATAAACCACTCGTGCCACTTACTTAGGTCGAAGATGAGATTAGGAATAACCAGTGCTTTTGCGTGACTAAGAAATCGTCGGTAGTTGCCAAAGCAAATGACCCCCGATGCGTCGTGTGGAATGATGCAATGCTTCTTCTCCCCAAGATGTTGCGTGATCGACGATTTGGGACATTTTATTCTGGTGAGAAATTGTTACTCATTGGCTCCTGTAACCACACTGGTATACGTTTGGCTATTCTGAGACTTAACCGCCTCTCTGTCCTGCCCATGTAAGCAGATGAGCATCCACACTTGAAAAGATAAGTGCAAATCGATTTAGCACCTGAGAGGGGTGGTAGTCGACAGTGTAAGTATTCGGGTGATTCTGAAAACAGTTGTCGGTTCGATTGCTTAGTAGGTACATCTGAAGGCAGAATTAGCAGTTACGAATCAGCTGACTGGTGTGATCACTTTTGAATGGTAGTTCTAGAAAAACCTTCATTTCCGGCCCTTTTCTTTTTCAGCCTTCGGTTTGGAGTATTTATGGATCAGTTGAAGCAAGTAACCATTCGTTTGCAATGTCTTCCTTATGACTACTTCCTCGTCCTTCAGTGCATCTTCCGTGCAGGTTTCACGCACTATATGGAATAACATCCGGACTAGGCCATCTTCGTATCTCGTAGGAACTAGACTAGTGACGTTCGGGTACTGCCTCGACCATGTCCTTTACCGGGAAGCAAACCTCCAGATCAATCCACTCATTCAGTGAATGATTCCTTTGTCCAAAAGGTCGATTTTGGTTTCTTTTACGTGATATGTCAATTTTATATTCGGATTATTTAATTAGAACATGCTAAAGAGTCGCTGTTCTTTCCCATTGGTGTTAACGATCACAAATAAATCATCGACATAAAGACGGTAGAGGTCCAGCCCTTTTAATCTCGTCTACCAGCTTTTGCTCGAGATAAGCAACAAATAAATCTGCTAGAATGAGTCCAAGTGGACTTGGCATTGCGAAGCCGTCTATTTGCAGGCATCTTTGACAGAGGAGTGTAAATTTCACATTTTCTGTACATAACAGTACCAATCTAGTTGGTTCCTTGTTTGGCAATCCGATTCGGAAGTGTTATTGACCTACTATCCTGCATGTTGTATCGATAGTTTCATACAGTGGAACATTGGTGAGTAAAGAATTGACATCCACGACACACAATCTCCGGGTCTTAATATTTTTATCTTTTAGCAGTTGGCACATTTCAGAGGTGTCTTTATTGTTGCACCAGCCAGTCGCATTTCTGACCAGTTTGAGTAATCCCGCCAACCATTTGGCCGAAAGATTTTGTGGCTAATTAATCATGGAAAGGATGGGTCATAATGGAGCACCTGTTTTGTGTAGTTTCGGTATTCCGTAATCTGTGGTGTCTGAGTTCCTCTTGTATGAAGAGATCTTGCTATTTTTTCTTTCATCAGATTTGCTTCCACCAGATTATATATATATATATATATATATATATATATATATATATATATATATACGGTTTCATTTATTAGTTCTAAAACAACGGTTTATATAGGACGCATGATGGTCATAGCCAAATCCTGATCCACTTGTTATTCACAGCCAACTCTTCTGAATGGTTAGTCTTGTGACAAACTCATTTGAATGATTCAGTTCAGACGACTTGTGGCATTTGATGGACCCTTCGATCCACTTCTTTCGCTTCAAACTTGTCCTCAAATCAGGATAGCGGAAGACGTGCTGACTGCTCGCCAAAAGGTAGCGCTGTCCACTGGACGAATCTAGCCATTTATTGTCAATGGGTCAGTCGATTCTCTTACACTGGTTTTGGTTAAAACATTACAAAGCAGTCCGAAATGAAAAGTGTCGAAGTAAAAAAGCGACTACTGTGTGAAATAGTATTTTGCGGCCAACCAATGCTTCAACCCCTTTTTACCAACTGTTACTAGTAGAGAGTGCTCGGCGTTGCAGGTCTCCTTCCGTCCATATTTTGTCTGCGAACACTCTCGAAGAAGCGGTCTATCTCGAGGCAGATAATTGGGGATAGGTTAGGGTTGTGATTGAGAAATTCAACGGAGATATACAGTAGGGAAAAAGCTGATGACAGTGTGGGTCAGTTATCAGAGAGCATCCGATCGTAGGACAGACACTTTTTCTTGGGAATCATCGGTTCGGTTCCAGTGCGGTCACTGATCGAGGAAAAATCATATGACAACTTGACTAATGGAACTGCGCACCGGGCTGTAACAGTGTGAACACAGTACCTGTGCTGCATCGCGTTAACACGAGGCCATCAGTTCTTGCATGGGAAATTCAGATGTACCAGTTGCCCTCACCAACTTAGACTCTCCTGGAACTACTAACTGACTTGATACCACAGTACGATGATACAACGAACAAGACTTCGATTTACGATGAACTTAATTGATAAATGCTTTGTTGCCAAAAACAGTGTTGTTTCACATGTATACCACATATCGATGTATCCCTGCTGAAGGTGGTTTCGGTGACACACCAATGTGCTTGAAAAGCACCATGTTCACGTTAGTAAAACAATACTGGAAGGAGAACAACTTTTTTCAATGATTCCTAATCTTGCTCTTACATGTCACATAGGTGATAGTTATTCATTTGGTAGGTCGTTGGCTGGGGTGGTCATTTTTACAGTGAGTGTTTGGTGACGAACGCCACACCATTTCCCCCCACACCACAAACTTATTGCAAAAAAGAACTCCAACTCAGCCAACGGCCTACCAGATGAATAACTGTCACCTACAAGACATGTTAGGATAAGATTAAAAATCAACGAAAACAACCATCCGCTCTCCAATGTTAATTTGCCAAAGAAACCAACATGTTTTGCTCAACGTAGATGTCTTGTTTCCTCTGCGAGCCGCTGTATACGTTTCTGCCTTTGCCGGAAATCGGACCAATAAATATATGCGTAAAAAGTGGCTCCTGTAGTGAAACATCGTTGAGAAACAAGATCAATCACTACTGTAGACTGCATTTCCTGGGGGGAAAGTGGGTTTGTCGTTGTGTACAATTTCCTGCACTTTAGAGTTACTGCTAGGCGAATTCCATTAGGAGATGCCGAAAATGGTGTTGCTTCACAGAAGACCAGAAATTCCACATTATCTTATCGTGATTCCTTCATCGTGAGCTTTCAAAAGATATTTCATTATCATTCAGTATAAAGGCTGAACTCCCTAATGGAAACCTTCAAAGCGGAGTAGTCCTTCCTTAAAATCATCAGCAGTACATATCTACAGAGTTCTCGTCGTGACTAGGACTAGGTGTGAATTATTATAAGTCAAATGACTCATCATTGGGCATTCCCGACATAAAAATCACCCTTCCAATAAACCGTTCGACTGAGGATGGAAATAGCTGTGAATTAAAGTGCCGGGTGTGGCGACTTAATTTGATGAACCTGGGAGAAATGAACTGCTTCCCGTTCTTCTGAAACAGTAGCTTCCTGTAGAAAATTTTGGACAAAGTAACGTCGCAGATTTGTAATGGTGGCTGACTTGTTTGGAGTATCCAGTGGTAAGATTTAATGACATTTGGAATGGGTTTTGGCCTAACAGAGATAAGATGCTCCATTATTTTGGATGTTATTCCACGTCCCAGGTTTGTTCAGGATCTTCAGAATACTGGTAGCTGAAGCTGAAGTGCTTTTTTCGCTGGCTGACACCAAGATCAGGCACTTACCGACTCCACTGTGGACATCGAATAATGTCCATTTTGCTATGAAATTATTGCATCGGCATGTTAGCCAAGTCAATTTTCTCAGTCAGTCTGAGATTGAACTGCGTGACAGAAGTTCTTAGACAAGACAAGCGGCAATTGAGTAAAGTGCCTCAGCAATTCAGGCTGCTACTTGCAGTTATTGTAAATGGTATTCGAAATGTACTTACACGCTACTCAGGGACTACCGGAGTTTCTGAGAGATAAAAGTAATGATTGAGGCAGTTTAAAACTAAAGTCAGACTGCGTGACCATCAATCAGAATGCCGATATATATTCTCTCGTCGAAAATAGTGAGATGAAACGTGACTGAAAGACCTCGAGTAGTGCCAGCCGACGACAGTTTTGACTGGCCTTCCCCCTAGAAGTTTCTCTCTGAAGTGTGTGGTGCAGGAAAAGGCCTCTGCTCTATAGTTGACTGTAAATGAAAGGATCTACCACCATGCCGTGGTAGAATACCACCTTGACAGCCATGTGGACTGAGAATGCATTCCGGATGGAAATTATAATTTACAACATATTGACACAGAGATGACAGGGATTCGTCTGGAACAGTTTGTCAGAGCAGATGGAAAACATCATTCGGGAGATGTAAGCATTTCTTTTAATCTTCTCAATTGCATACGTAAATCAAGCTAATTTGTGTCAAAAGAGGGAATGGAGCAACAGCATCGGAACAGACAGTGTCGAACGAATGAGGAGACGGTGCTGTAAATCTAACTGGCTGAAATCACGGCAAATTTACTTCGTGGGCCAACAGTTTCCGAGCACACAGTGGGGGCCTAAGTCTACTTACCAATACAGCTTCTCAAAAGGCTCAGCTTTGGGTTCTGATTCCGTGCAATTATCCGGAAGGCACGGCCCAGATCAATCTGATGACGAAAATGTGCAAGGTGCTTCGCGATCGACTAGGCTTTATTTCTCGTGATTGTTTGGTGTCCACTCGAGGGATGACTCACCAGCTGCTCTAGCCATTTCGGTACATGCTCAGTCCATTCAACTGCTGCGGCATCGATCTGTTCTTTTAATGTAGATGTCATCGCAGCTGCAGATAAACTCATAATTGAGGTGAGAGGTATTTGGGTTTGAAGATATAGTCGTTCGGTGTTGTACAAAACCTACCAAGCAGCCTTCATATAAGTAAGCTCCTACGCATATTTCAGGTTTTGCTTAATTTGGTTAAGTATGTGATGGTACCACTAAATTGACTCGCCTTTTCCTAAGAGCCTGGATCTGTAGGGTCTTGGGCCTTCGCTTTTTGTGAATTCCTCGTATCACCCGCAAGAGACTAAACCATTAGACACTTTCAAGGAGTCCCTTGAACCTTATTGCTTCTCTCGTCATTTATCAGCTCATCTGCTGGGAAATCTACGTAGACAGAACGGATCCGTGCCTCAGTTAATGAACGGAGGGAGTAAGAACCGAAGTAACTAGTGCAATGGGTGCATCATTCCTCAAGTGAATACCAAAGGATCATGAGAAACGACGTCCCGTCGATCGTGATTGGAGGGTTAAAGGAAACTCAATGAATGTATTATTGGCACGAAGAGTCTGAGTCATACATAATAGAAAATCCACTTGGAGTTTTCACATCGAAAAGCCCAGTGAATAAAATCAGCAGTTGCTGTGTATCTTTGAAATAGTGATTCGTGCATCACGAACTATCCACTTGTATTATTCACACCCGACTCTATGCACCGCGATAGCTCAGTTGGTGGAGCGTCTGTCCGGTAAACTGAGTGTCACTGGTACAATTACGGCTTTCGGCCTTGGACCTTATGATGAGAAAAATGCGAGTGGATTTGCTGTTTTACTAAAAGAAATGCTTGCATTTTGCATCCCGTATTTGATAACTTATACCTGCCTGAATATATCAAATCGATGTACCCAGTGTTTTAAATTTCATACGTGACAGTTTTCTTGGGCCAGTTAAAAGAATGTTTTCTGTGGTGGATCTGTGGGTTGAATGCGTGGAAAGTTTGGACACTGTGCATGGTCGTCGAACCGTGTTCGAGAATACGCAGCTTGTTGCACTCTCAGATCAGTTCCCGGAGTGCGGCATATCTGTTTTGTCGCAAGATAGATAGAGGGCAAGTACGCGTACCCGATCTTTTAGAAGACTAGTGGCTGCAGCTGAAAATGAAGCATCTGAACTGGCCTTAGGACAAATGACCTAACCCAAAGCGCTCATAGTTGTGATCAGCATTTATAGAGTATACAGCGTAGTTGTTACAGTCATGTTTTGATGAATGGAGGCATTGGAACTGAATACGGCACAGTGAAGATTTGTCATAAAAATTTGCAGCCGTTTCGAGTCCGCATTATCAAAAGTGAGATCTTGTGGACTCTAGGTTATTCATAGACCGATGAAGTGTTATTTTTCTACAAGACTGAATACACGAAGGAGGAGTTGGATCTAGGATCGTGAGAAGAGGGACTTGTACCACTTGCATCAAGAATCATAACAGATTCTGGCCTACAGTTCAGGAAGAAATACTATGATTCCGCCAGTGATGTGACTGACCGAAGGTGAACCACAAAAAGTGGCAGATTAAATAACTGATGATCTCAACTAGGGTTTCTGATCACCTTCACCAGATTTAATCAGTATTGTAACATTTACCTTAGACTACCGTACTCATTACTCATTGCTTTTCAAATCCGTTTATTATTGTAACCTCATTGCTTACCTATTGCAATTTTATGATAGCTATAACCCCATCCAATCAAGCTGCCATGAATACCCCGATGAGAAGAGATAGAACGCACCTCTGAGGGTAATAAGGATTCTAACAAAAGTTAGGCACCGTTAATGTTACTGCACAACTTTGGCAGACTGAAGTTCACACCGGTTTTCTGGTCTATTTGAATGAACGCTGGATCAAGTTTTCAGGCGTACCAAAGTTCGAGGAAAGATTGGTGCTTTGGATAGACAGCTTTGAATGTGCGTTTACCATGAGTGGAACACGTTGAGACTAACCTACTCTGAAGTCGTTCATACTGTAAACTGACTCATATTATGTAGACATCTGATCTCATACTACTCACACTTATGTAGTAACCAAGCTCTGTAGGTTATTCAAAACGGAATGCCTTCGTTATATTTAACCCCAGAGAAGTCATCCATTAAGGGTGTCCATCGCTGGGCAGAAGAAGCTCTGGTAATATAGGAAGTCAGCAATGAAAGGGCGCCTTATCTTATGGTGTTTAAGTTTAATAAACGGCTAAGAGCTAGCCCGAATAGCCTTGTGGTTTATGGTGTTCGATTGACAATCACGCGTCGTGGTTACAAATCCCATTGGGGCTTCGGTGGTCCGCACTGCTGACGACTTCTAGCAAGGATTTGTTTTGATAAGATTACATACTGGCACTGGATGGAAAACAATTTTCTTTCCATACTTATCCCGTGAAGCGAGATGGTCATTCTCAAGGTTAGTGTCCCGGTTTCCCTATGTGCTTCAGCTTGCTCACGAAATGATCAATTTTTCTGACATCTCGTAGTTGTACTACTCAATAAAATTAGCATTCACGGTTTGTAGTATGTTGTCTTGTTTTTAAGTGGGTTGTTTCTTTGAATTCATCCCAAGTATTCGTGCAGGAGATTGGAAGAAAACATCTTGTTCAGTATCTGGCACTATTTTATCGTACCTGAACACACTCATAGTCTTCAAGTTATTCGAGAAGAAGCCACTATGTCAGAGGGTCTGAGTTTTCAAATTGAACACATTGGTCAGGCCAAAAACTGCACTGTTTTCTCTATTCGAAAGGTGTGCTGCGTCATCCCCATAATCGGAAACCAAGATTTTCCAGCACCACTTTGAATAAAGGAGTCAACAGTATTAGGTTGCACGGTGCATTCCGATGCATTTCACTGCCTGTTTGGTAGTGCACATTGCAAGTATTGTGACTGTTTTCGAATGGTGAGATGAATTGTCCTATAAGAATAAAGGCTAACACGCCCAACATGAATCCTGGAGGTCAGCAGTGGATTACGAGAGCAGGGCTAATCAAATTGAACGTTCTCGATGTTTACCTTGGTGATTTGTTCCCAAATATTAACACTAGTTCTTCTTCAGGTATCATGTGAACTTTCATTTCACCACTTAAAATCGATCACTTTGACTATAGTGCATTACCTAGTAAAGATGAAGCGGAATTCTCCGGCACACATCTCGTTACCTTTTTCCATCTACTTCTGTGTTCAATTGACATCATCGGAAGTTCCGGTTACTCTGTTATTCAATAGGCCTGATTGTATCTACAATACAGCAATCGTCCACTTACCTATCAGATCTCTGCGTCTTCCTTTGTTACCTCTGTATTCCGATGAGATTAGTTCTTTCAATTAGAGTACTTTTAGTAAGCCCTGCTAATATTGTTTTTTAATTGCATTGTCAGTCGAAAGTGCAGACTGAGCAAAGAAGCTGACATGAGTGATACATCTGATTACGTGCATATCTTAGCAGCTGACAACAGACTGAACTGGTTCTATTCAATCCGCCGGAGATAATCCCGCAGCAACTCTAGGGCATAACCCATACAGAACCAGAAGCGGTGATTAGTTTTTTCCACGCCACAATGTACTGACCATGTGTGTTCATCAGTTTTGTAGGGATAGGGCAATAAGCTATCATATCCATGATAGATTATTGCAAGTTTCAAGACCCGGTGAACTTTGACTGAGCTGAGCTAACCACGTAGCTGGTGTTTTCGATTTCATATCACTGAGGTACTTCAACCACCCGCAAAATAATTAGCCCATCACTTGGCAGTTTTTTCTTTGTTTGTAATGTCGATGATAGCTTGAAAAAGATGATTAGCATGCAAGTTACCAAATTCAAATTACACACATGATCAAAAAGGTAAAACTGGTTTTTGTTCCTCAGCAACTTCTGTAAGAGTAACACATTTCCTATTTCTGCTTTCAAGCTCCTCGTTTTCACCAGAATCCCGGTATTTTCACTTTGAGTTCGTTGATATAACAATGGAACAGTTCATAAACACTGTTTACCTCTTTGTAGGCACAAGTGTTTATGTGTGTGTGTGTGTTGTTTATTGACTCCCCATTGCTTAAAGTTCCCATCTACGTAAAACCATAATCCGCTTATCATATTCCGAAATATAGTACACAAAAATTTGACTAATCAATACAGCTGGATATCGTATGTGCACGTTCGGTCTACCCGTAACATCATTCATCTGGGTACCACGCATACTCCCACCTAGCTTCTTATTGATTGTCTACCACTCTGATGTAAGTTGACCGGTTTGTTGATTTGTTATGACGCACCTGCACTTCACTGCAATTAGGCGCGGTCAGAACGTAATTTTCCTCTCAGACTAAGGTTGTTATTCTTCTCGATATTTGCTTGCTTTTGTTCAGAGATAAAATAAATACTAATTTGAAAACAGAGTACGGCAGGGTTCACACTTAACCTTTGTTTGAATTTTATTACTGAGCCATGGCTGCATTAGTCCGTGTGCCTTATCCTCGATGGTAGGTTCATTATGAAAAATGAACTGTTCCATTCAAAGTAGATAACAATCCCATGATGTATAGTATGATTGAAATTCCAGTTGAATTTTCGATTCGGTTGACTTAACTGCAAAACTTTAATTTCCATTTGTTGCTCTTCCGTGCCTGCATGATGCTGATGTACCAATTGTCATGATGTGACCCCAGTCATATCAGCAAACAAACGTAACAGGTAATTTGGATGACCGGATTGGCTAAACATCGATCAAGATTTATATAATTCAGTGGTTTCATCATATTCGATGGTGGCGTATTCAGATCCCATAAGCCTGGACGTAGTTATTTTACACTGAGGAAAATACCAGAATAGCAGAAACAGCATCCATCAGACGGTGACTTACCGAGACGCATAAACAATAAGAGAACATCCTCTTGGTTCCGACTAAGTTCAGTGAAGAAATTGGCCAAAAAATAGAGAGGATTGGGAAGTGCACAAGTACAAAGTAAATCAGAATTAGGAAACACATTTAGTGTAAACAAATGCCACCAGAACTGTTTCCAAAAAAACGAAATTATTTGCTCCAGTTATCTAGTGGGCTGAGATGGAGAGTGGGAATTTCCGCTCATCGATCTTGCGCCAATGACGGAGTCACAAAGACAAAATCCTTTTTTTAATCGATCGTGTGATAGATGATCGACTTGCCAGTAGAGGCGAATTCCAGTACAAACCAGTAGTGACATTGCTCGTAGATTTACATGTGTCTACTCAGGTTTATTCGGAATGGATTTCTGTCAATTTTGGCTTTTTCTACGGTAGCTTCAACTGTTCGGTGGATCACTCCAATGTTAGATAATTTACTGTTATGTGCGCTATCACTGATAAAAGGTGAGAGGTGGGAAATCAGTTTTTTCGTGCCTAAGTAGGCAACGGAACGTGTGAACCATCTATCGGAAGCGTCAGCAGAAAATGAAATTGCGTGCTGCCAAGCAGGGTTGATCAGCTGGTAACGGATCTTCAAGCGTGACTGAATACAGAATTTTGATTGGCTGGAACAAACCGCTCGTCGTATAATCAAATTCAAGGTGATATGTGCGCGTGCGTGAGTGCTATATTAGTAAGTACCGACCAACAAATCAATGCATGTATCGACCTGAACGGAAAGCATGCAGATGTTCGATCAAAGAGTGAACTACACAAGGCAACTTCGTTCGGTTATGAGCAACGACACCACCGTTCGTGAAGTTCTTGATGCGTAAAACTAAGAGGTAAAAGACAAATGACGAGTACTGTGATTGGGCCCGAGAGCAACATGACGAGTATCAGACTGAAATACCCTAAATTTAAGTAGAAATCAATAAGTGGATCAGTGACCTAGAAGAACTGGAAATACCTTGGCATCCCGTGCACATCTGAGGCTCTCAGCGTGAAAAAAATGTCCAGCCGTGCTTGGGCATTTTCGTGTCGATATACTGCACGTCGAGAGAACAGTAACAACAAATGCTGATAAATAAATCCATCAAGGCAAACAACCTGTGAATAATCATCCAGTTCTTAGGTGATTACAAATAGCTTTATTTCACACCATATACCATATACTTTTATGCGATCTGTCCTACAATATGCTCACGGATAAAGGTCTTCTTCCAGTTTATTGTCAGTCCATGTTGCCACATACGTAGCTTGATCCTAGTTTATAAACTACTCGAACGTCCAGAGGAAAGTAAAACCCACTCCTCAGCTTTCCACGAACGGTTCATTCACTGACGACTCGGTGAAGCCAATAGAGCTGCTTAAATTAACTATCCTTCCACTTAATCAGTTTTGATGAACTACCTGTTGTCCCGAATCAGTTGCACCAGACAAAAATGGCGCTTCGTGGGATGTTACTGCCGTTTGGCACGCATAAGTGACAGCTATATTTTCCCGTTACCCCGTCTTTTATACCAGAAGTTAAAATGCTTTCGTCAGGACGTTCATTTCGTTCTCAAACTCTGACTAAGGATTCATGGCACAAAAGAAGCGTAAATCATTTAAAATGAAGCTATTTTACTCAGCAAAGTTTCAACCTCTCTTGATTGTACCTTTGTTTCACAGTACTGTGATGGGGGATATCACCAATTCTCTATGAAACCCCTAACCTTTAGGATATGTGATATGTGGAAATGAGCGCAGCCGTTGTTTAAAGCTTCTCACATGTGCTTGTAAAGTTTCCTTTCCTTCATGTAACTATTTTCTGGCTTTCTGTTTCCGAAGCACGGATAGTCCGTCCGGCAGCGCATTGGCCATGAGGAGCACTGTCATCTACCATTCAAACCTCATCAGAATATATTTATATGACTTAATAGCTGTGCCCCAATTTGTCCTTAATGATTTGGACATGATCCCTTGTTGGCTTAAAGTACTCGTATTCGTCCGTGCAAGTATAGTTGTGTACGATCAAGCAAAACATGTGTACTGATGCATCACGACGGTGGATTTGTTTCTCATTGAAAAGTGGTCATTTACTGCGGGAGATTCGGTACATCTGTGACACGTAACCCAGATACGGGGAGCGTCCACGCTCTGGACGGCGTTGACCATAAGATCAGAAGAATTTGTCCTTCTTGGAAGACAATATAATTGTAGCAAACAACCGGAATATCTTTATGATGAAAGCGGACCTGGAATGTATGTCTTGTGACTGTTTCGTTGAACTGTTCTAAGAGAAAATAGTTTCGGTCCCTTTCTCTTCTATTTTTCTTGCACTTGAATGTTTGAATAAACGTGGTTCACGTGGTTGCACTTCTCCGGGGACCCTTATCGTTTCCTTTAGATTCAATTTTTTTCCAGTTTTTAATTCTAGTTGTGATCGTTGACCGAATTAGTCGTGAAGCTCTATTGACGTCAAAGCCACTCTTCAGTACATAATGTAAAGCAAGTGAGATTTAGTAATGTGTATTCCTAATGGATTTTCCCCTACGGAACGAAATTCGTGAAACACCGAATTACTTGACGTTCTCAAAGGCAGTGGTTAATATTTCTGTCACATTTTCCCCTCACATGAGTCGTAATAATGAATATTCAACTAGAGGGGTTCTGAAGCTCTCCATATAAATTATTAGTTAAAGATTTTCCGTTGGATGGAAGTCCATGTGAGAATAAAAAGTGGGCAAAGAAGTAAAATTTCTGACGCAAAACTCATTCCATGTGGGACAATCGTATCTTAATTTGATACATCACTCATCGGATGAGTGCGTTCGTTAATTTGATCCTATTGAAAGCGAACTCTGTACGGTCATCAACGATTTCCTGTCCAAACGGTCGCTTTTTGATGTGTCAGTGAAATTTCTATGAATATCACTGAGTTGAATAAAATTAAACCAGCAATGAAAGAGAAGCTAGTATGAAGCAAACCAATAATCAAATGAAACACCAGGGTTTCATAACGCGTTTTTCTTCATGCCTACTTAATTATACCTTCGCAAGTAAAAGTTTGGTTGTGTATAGAATAGGACAAGATTTTTACCTAATATAATGCATTGTGCAGTGGGAACGTTCTGCTCACCACTGAAAACCGTGGAGTCATTGCACGGCTGTTTTATCCTTGTGAAGAATCATCAGCAGTGTACATCCGCTGAGTCTCCACTGGGACTTTAACCCCGGGGCGAAAGACTGTGATTCGAACATCTAATTACCAGGCTATCTTGGCCGGCTCTGAAGGACTTATTTAACTTCATCACTACGTGACAAAGCACCCTACTGGCACAGGCTTTCCAAGAATAAAATTTTGTCGGTCGCACATAGATTGACTCCTGCGATAAAGTTAAACAAATCTTGGAAAGCCCACCCGGATAGCCTGGTTGTTGGGTGTTTCGCTCACAATCATTCACCCCAGGTTTGAGTCCCAGCAGAAGCTCACTGGAAGTACACTACTGTTGATTATTCTTAACAAAGATGGGACAACCACACCGTACTTTCACAGTTTTCCGTGGTGAACTGTGTTCGCACTGCATGATGAACTATTTACGTAAAAATCTGCTAACATGTCAGATGCACATTTCGTGTTTGCCATTTCACTCGTTTCACATGGATCACACAAATTGACCGACCCACCGGAAACCTATTATGTTGAATGAAAATAGTCAACTGTAACAGAACCATCGAGCATCTATGACAGCGTGTGTGATCACGATTGCTAGGTAGTTGGTACAGTAGACTCAAGCGATGGTCTTCGTTAGGCTATTCAACCAATCTATTAGATAACTCCAAATTGAAATAAGACCAAGCACTCCTCTCTTCAGCTGTACACGTCTGAGATGCTGTCAGCCTGCCTCGATCTTGTTTAGCGGACTGTTTCCAAGTGATTGCTTATGGTCATATTCTCACGCTGTTGACAGTGGAGTTGAAAAAGCAGATAATAGGAGAACAACGATGTTTTTAATTAATTTCTTGCAATTGTTCTTCAGTAGTATATATCATTGAGTAATCACCTAATCCGTTGTGCACAAAAATAGGTCCTTTCAAGACGTTATTGACCATAATGGATGACTTTTATTGGGTTTTGATCTTCTGTCTCATTTCAGATGCATATTGCACTATACTATTGTCTGGAATGATTATCATGTTTGAGATTTTCAGGATTGTGTGAATGTATCAGCTTATGTCTTCAGCTGGTTAGGGATAACATGAGTTCTTTTGGCAATCCACGAATGTGCATTACTTGTACAGTGCACCTCCTACGTGAGGCACACAGTCAAGCCACTCATAGGTTGTAAAGGTGTTACGTAAAGTCTATAGGATCGCGAAACAGCTTCATCGTCATGTAAGATGTTTTAAACAAGATCTCGACTGAGTTACCCGGTGCGAAATTCAAGGCGAGGGTTGGAGTTCTCTAAACATGACCATTGCGAGTGATTTTCTCTAAATGGGTTTGATCTGTTTCCCTGTAACACTCGGTATACTGATGACCGCAGCTATTAAAAGTAGCTTGCCTGAGCCCAGGCCGTATAACGCTCTCTCAATACTGGCTCTGAAAGATGACAGAACATTTCCCCCCAGCGAGCGACTCTTATGGTGGACAGCTTCTCCGCAGGATACTGTGTTTAACGATAGCATTCCGTTAAGAACAACCTGCGCAGTTTGAATACTACGTGCTTATGAATAGGAGGACAATAGGATGTGCACTGCTGATGACTTCTGAGAAGAATGAAACAGCTGTACAGTGCTTCCATCGTTTTCACTGGTGAGTTGGACGTTGACACTGAGCGATCGATCCTAATAGGCAAAATCAAGTCTACTACTCACATACTATTGCATTTCTGGAACAATGTTATACAAACTTTAGGTAGACTGCTTTTCGGTTTTTACCATTCTTACTCAGTATACCGACCTTCTACGTCGGTTTAATTTCATCCACTAAACCTGCCAGTTTCTCATGAATGAAAGGAAACCAGCAGTTTAAATTTTAGGACTATCAAAATTGAGAGGTGACCAAACCGGACAACCGAATGCTTTGTCTACGGGATTGTTAGATGGAGTGGTCAATACCTGCCTGTCGCAAGTTTTGGACCCATGACATACTAATATGGATTAGTGAGAAATCATTGCCATCCTGCCGGACTTACTTGTGCAACGGAGGTCTTCAGAGAAGTGCAGAACTTCCTTCGCAGAGTACTAGTGCTCCACTGTTATTCAACGAAACTCGTATAGACATTCATAGTGGACGAACACTGAAGGGCGACTCACTCCACAAGGTCAAGCAGGAATTTATCTGCTTTCGACTAATCTTCAAAGGTGACGATTGTCCGAAATCAGTTCAGTCATACACTGAACATTTGCAGTCGAAAAAATGTTCACCCTACGAATTGCCCGAGAGATCCATCTGAACAACCATTAATCCGTAGTCAGCAGTTGGATTGTTCCTCACACAGTGTATCTGTTTACCTGTCGTCGCTGTGACAGATATATCCACGGAACAAAACGGACAAATATCAAGGTGAGTAATAGAACGTACCTAATTTACGAAGGAATTATCAAGCAACTGTAAAATCGATGATACGAAGCACATCCAGGTGTCATTCTAACCACAATTAAGGGTCACCTATGGCGAGGCATCAGATGACAATCAAACACAAAGTTGACCCAATTTTTTCTCTCGAACCATGGTCACACAATTGTAATTCGCAGCTGTTTGCTTTCAGAGAAGCTATGCTAATCACACTGTGTAACCCTGTTCTCTGTGCGCATAAACCCCCAACACAGTCATTCCCCCAACCGTGGAGATAACCCTACTCCTTTGTATTAAGTAGCCGCTCTATGTCCGTTCGTAGTAGTTTCCAACACTATTTTGTATACGTTCTGGATTGTTTTACGAAGGCCACTGAAAATGTCAAATAAAACCAGAAAATCTCAGCACATTTCCACCTTCTCTACTCGAATGCTGGCTTCAAGTCATGGGTTTCTTTGCTGTCGCCAATATTAACATTTCGCCCTCGCCGTCAGAAGTAAAGATGCTTTAGTTCTTCTAAACGAAGTCCGTGCTACATGAAGATTACTTTGCCATTCTCACTTCGTTCGTGAGAGTAGTTGTTGAAAGAACCGGTTTATTGCACGCAGATTGCTACAGATTGAGTACCACATGACTGTCTGGTGACTTTTCCAAGTGAGGTAATCCCGCCACGTACTTTATCACTCGTTGACTGTACGTATTGTAGCCAGTTGTCGACTTTCGCATCTGACCTATCATCTCTGTCTGATAGTAAGTTCTTACGGTAGGTCGCTGATATTAAACTGATCATCTTCGCTTCAATTCACGTATTTTTTTAGTTATCAGCAGTTTCTCAGTTTAATTCTGAGTTAGATAATGGGAAATCCACTTCCATTTTTCCCAAAGAAAAGTCCAGAACTGCAATCAAAAAGCGATTTTGTAAACATCCGCTTACCGAGTAAACGATCTATCAGATGACCTATGGCTTTACGGCCAGTAGGATGTGAATAACGCTAGTCAATGTCCAGTGATGTGCAACCACTATTCCAGTGACTGTAATAAAATTTTGGTTTTAGTCACTGAAATGACCTCGTCGTTTACTTCCCAGCGGGGCAGACAGCACGAGGCTGAGAGCAATTCGATGCACTTTGGAATACTTTCGAAGAAAGCATCATTGGTACGAGGAGACTGGATATCAAGCAACGGAAAATGCTTTAGCGTTTTTCGCATCCAAAATTCCAATATTGCGATCCGAAATCGAATCAGATGGTAAAGCATCTATTGTGTTGTATTGTATTGTATTGAAGACTTCATCAAGTTGACAAACACATTTCAAACAAATAGAGGGGAGCTGAACATTTTCACTTTGAAATAAGCATAGAAACAAATACTACGGAAAAAGACTGATTCAGCCACTGTGGTTCATGCGAAGGTCATCTGTGGTTTTCATTTTGTTAATCAGAACACGAGCCAAGCAAGGCACCGTAGAGTTGCGACAGACATTCATGCTGCAGGGGATAAGTCTAAATGCGGAAAGTGTAGAGAGGCACAAACAGCATGCAGATAAGTTACAGTACAGGGGATGGATGGGGTCCGCAAGAATCTTCTTGGTGAACTCATCACTAGTTATAATGTTCAAATCGCAAACTTTGAAGATAAGAGGGTCCACGGAGGTCAAAGAGCCACGACTGTTAATGGCCAGGTCGCGGAGCAGTGTGATAAATTCTTTCCTAAGTAGACCAGGAAAGATTACGGAAGAACAGTAGAGTAAGAGTGAGATAATACGTTGTTGGACGAAAGAAAAAAATGACAGCTTATATGGTACCAAACTGCTTTAGTCTACAAATTTAAAAAGTCCATTTCTGTAGTTTTTAACACAATCAAGAATGTATTGATGGTTGGCAGATTTTGATAATGTTTTGAGGTGATCCAAATGTGAAAAGTCTTTGGCCATGCGTGGGTTCGAATCCCGCCGAGGCCAAAGACTTTTCCCATTTGGATCACCTCAAAACATTATCAAAATCTGCCAACCATCAATACATTGTAAACATGCCCAATGCACTTAACTGGTGGAGTCCGGTTAGTACAAAAGGGAAATCCTGCTGTAGGCAGTCAAATTACAAGCTAGTTCACTGTGGTGGATGCCATGTGCTACTGTAATTTGGGCGGGTATACTGTGATCCATATGCAGAAAGCCGAAGGTTCTCCGGCGTGGCCTCGTAGCTCAGCTGGTAGAGCACTCGCGGTACTAAAGCGAGGGTGGTGACCATGCGTGGGTTCGAATCCCGCCGAGGCCAAAGACTTTCCACATTTGGATCACCTCAAAACAATCAAGAAAATGGGATGGACATTGTAAGGTTGTGCTAGTTGTAACGCCTAAGTATTTGATCGAGTTAGCTCCGGAGATGGGGACACTGTTGGCGGCTGATTGCTCGTTGGGATAAGAGGAACGAGAATGGGAGAAATTACACCCAAGACATTTGAAAGTGTTGAAATGTAGTCCAGAATGGGACGAAAATTCTAAGTACTACATAAGTTCTCGGAAAAAACGCTAAGGTCTTGTTGGTTGGAAATAGGCTGACAGAGCACGACTTCATCGGCAGTGGTCAAGTTGCCGGTGTATATGGTAACGAGGAAGGGAGCGGGAAAAGCACCCTGGAGAACACCTGAGTTGTTAGTCAAAAGACTCGGTAAGCTTGTACAAACTTTAGTACTTTGATTTCCGTTGGGAAAGTAGTCTTTTAATCACGAGAGTAAAACCTAGGGCAGTCAAATAACTCCAGTGATTGAAGAGGTAAAGAATGAGGAAAAGAATCAGATGTGGGGGAATAGTCGAGGAAAATACATCGAACGAATTTCATGGAACGGTTGAAGTTGTTTGAAATTACATACCAAACTGAACCAAACGCATCCAGGGTGCTTCTGTTGGGTTTGCACACAAAACTGATGGAGATAATTTGGAATAGCAGGAGAGGAACCCAATCGACTTAGGATAGCGGGCTTGGTCAACTTGAGCCCAGAAGAACTAATGGAGATGTGCGAAAACCTTTTGACAAGATTTTGGAAATAGAATGTTCGTGAATAGGTACTACTTTCACGGGTTTCCAGAAGGCAGGAATAGCACCAGTATCAAAAGATTGGTTGATGAGAGAAGTCGTAATTCCTGATAGTTGACTTGCTCCAAATTTGAGCACAATGAAGGAAAAACCGTCTGGACCCATGGAGGAGGCCGATTTTGAGGCTTGAAGTAGCTAGAAGACTTCTTCTGAGGAAAATGGTTATATATATGAAAGAACAGAAGGAATATATAACGGTAATGTATCCGATGTAAGCAGGCTGTTGGGATCAACATCGTGCTTTTTCATCGGGCCCCCAGAGCATATAGGGACCCGTGTTTCTTTTCTCTCCTTCAGGAATGGTAGGTCCATTGCACCACAATCGTATTATTTCATCTTTGTGTCACATAGTTATTAACGGTATTTAAAGTCATCTGGAGGTTGTATTTTTGTTTCCAAAGGATAATCAACCGTTGTCTTATCCATGTTATTCTCTCGGAAGAGGACGAACTGCATTCCAAAATGGTAGGGTGGATCATTCTTTGTCCCTATATACCTTCCGAATATATCTGTAAGAGAAGTAACGCAGGCACATATCACTCCTCCATAAGAAATGAAGATTATTCGAGAGGTAGATTACCTGAAAAAGTACAAAGCTGCTGGACCTTATGAGCTGTCTCCATCTTTTTCAAGGATGGAGAAGATGCTTGGGGTTCGGAGTTAACGAAACTCCTCCGGGCAAACTGGGTTAATGGACAGATTCCCAGAGAAAGGTGTGAACCGGTGATTGTGCAGATTTACAAGAAAGGCGATGGGTACTCTTGTCAAAATCACAGAGGAATTAGCTTGGGAATTATCGTATCCAAACTTCTTGCCGGACTTATTCATCACATATTATCCAGCAATCCTAAAAGATGCACTCGCAGAACAGTATCGGTTTCGGACCCAGTCGTGGTTATATTGGCCACATCTTTACTCATCAACAAACCTTAGAGCAGATGCACACCTTTCGTAGGCCTACTGTTTCTTTCTTGCTTGACCTGAAGTCGGCGAAGGACTCAGTACACCGCACAGCTTTTAGCGCTACCTCTAGCTGAAGATTATGCTAGACAATTTTGTCTCTTTTCCGGTTCTTGTATGTAAAAGTCGAACCCAAGTTCGTGCCTACGGCAATCTCTCCTCCAAGTTCACCACGGAAAGTAGTATTCATTCCTTTTGCCCTCCTTTAATCTTCCTCATCAATTTTGTAAGTGAACTGATCCTTGGGATTGCTCCATTCTAGTACTAGAATACTGTTCTTCTCCGTGAAGAGCCAGGTAAGTTGTAAGCTTCCCTAGATAGCCTAAACAACAGTGTGGTGACATTAAGTGATATGGCTGGGTGTCTCGGCCAGTAATGCGATTACTACGGAACTCTCTCTCTCTCTCTTCGTCTTCGTGATTTCCACTTCTAACGTTGAGTTCTGTTATTTTCGTTGTAAGCCTCTTTGCTTCTTTACCCCCTACTGGGTGATGCTGTGGGGCAGCAACCGAATTAACTGAACTGAACTGCATCACATTCTAGATATACTCAGTTCACTTTGAGGTTCAGTCGAGTAAACACAAACCCAATGGTGACTACCGATCTATGGGCCAGTTGATCACTCTGACTGGAGTCAGTTTCAAAAAATCCCGTGTAGTTCATGGGGACGTACACAATTCGGATCAACACGAAATCAAACTTATGTTTATTCAGAACGCGTAACAGAATGGTTCTTAGTGAGTTTGTAGATGAAATGTTAATCAAGTTATTATCAGTCCCGTGAGAGATTTTCGCATGTAAGTCCCACCATGGGTAGTAGTTTGTTCCGGTCAAAATTTGGTGTCAAAATTTGGTGTCAAAATCGAAACACAAAACAGAACAGTTTATTTCATTCTATTCTACTTCCATCCGATTTGTTGACATTGCCAATGGGATCTCTGGCATCACAAACTTGAACAGCTTCATTGTGGTCTGGATTATTTCACATTATGAAAACAGCACCTTTTTAGAGCATACACGTGCATTCGTCTTCAATCAATATTTATGTATATTCTGGCTAATTTCCTTTGAAATTGATAAATTCGTGTTTTACGAAACGTCATTTGTAACTATCAGTGCAAGAAATTATCGTTGTCTAGAAAAAAATACGAATAAGATTTCCACTAGGGTATAATTCTACTTTTTGAAAACAGTCGTTGTCAATACCCATAACTTAATCGATCGAACGAGTGAACTCCACCCAACTGGGCTTAACTGGGGATCGATGTGGGCGGATGCAAACGCGACTGCCATCCACCCCACCGAAATGAATCACACGATGCACGCACCTTTGTCCCTTTGTTCTATTTGCTCTGTCACGGGCTTCCGGTTCAAATGTGTAAACGGTTCCACTTAACTTGCCGATCGAAACTCACACTACACGGATAATTCTAACAAATTACACGGTCAGTATGTGAACATTCATAACCCCACTCCCCACTCCAGTCGATCACTTTGAAAATTGTTATTTCCATAACATAAACAATTAAAAATTCCTGTTTTTCTATTTTGTACCCCGAGTTATATAATGCGTTGCGGTTGGCCCGCAGATCAAGCAAGGAAAACAAACATGTTCGCCGAACTGTTGTTTTTCAAATGAACTTATCAGGATTATTTAACCTCTTGAAAAAACCAGTGATTTTGTGTCAATGAGTTCATTCCCACTGTTGTTTCTGATAGATGATGGTTTCGCTGTTTATTTTTCTTTCCTTAGTTTTGCTGGACAAAAGTGAGCATAATAACTTCAAGAAGGTAGTTGCTTTCTTACAACAGAACATGACTATGGACAAACAGAATTCTTTCGGTACACAACAGAACACGGAACATCCAACTTTTGCTTATACGAGGTTTTCGCATAGTCACATCAAAGCGGTTAAGAATTCATCATATGCTCACTTCAATGGAATCTTGCCTGAACAGCTGGCCTCCACATCGAGTGTTCGGTAACTAGATAATTTGAATGACTTGAATTACAGATCCCTGTTTCGTTGCGCAGCGATCGTACATAGATGCCCACTCTGATAACGAAGACAGTCGACCTTTGGCGAACAATTACACAAACCAACTCTTTTTCAAAAACCGATTGGTCAGTATGATTAGCATCGGCCATAATTGAAATCAGCGTTCTTTGTGCACGTGTGTACACAGTGGCATCCTTAGGTCTTGCTTAGAGGATGCGAGATCGGTAACCTCTTTTGATAAAACGGTGCTTGTACACAGGTGCTCATCTAAAGCAAACACAGGTGCTATTATCCTTAGACGGCTTGTTTAATTTTGTGTTCGTGAAAGCCCATTGATGAGTGCGTGATGGGTTAAGGCCGGTATTCCCTCCGGTCAGTGGAGTTTTTAGGGCTTCATTATCCTTTCGAAGAGTGAACGGCTGACCAAACAGAAGTGAGCTCCTTTTTTCAGAAGCCCAAACACGCTGAGGCTTCTTTCGCTCCAGTGAAATATAGAACATCATTTTTCGTAAGTTTTCTGGAAGCAAAGACAATGGCACTTTTTCATTCTGTTGAATTTGAGATAATATAGCGCCTTTACCAATGTAGAAGATGACCCTGGTAACGATAGTAAGTCAACTTTTGTCAAAAATCGCCATCACTGGAGTGAAGCCTAAAGGCTTTTTATTTCTTTAAATATCCTTTCTTGTGATAGGCCCCACGTGAATATGCAGTTTTCCCTTGTTAACTGCCTTGCTGTCATTGCCAAGGTTGAAAATCCGGTAACTACCTCAAGAAATCAGAACGAATTCTGAGGAAATGCTTGATTTCTGTGGCTGTTTGTGAACAAGATGAGTCAGTAATTGTTTGTGCGTTCTCGGCCCTCGGTATGATACCATCCATTTTGATAATGTGATCCAAGACTTCGATAGAATCTATCCGTGATTGGCATTCGTCAACACTGAAGGGCAAGTTCACATCATTCAGACGTTCTACAAAGGCATGAAGCCGTATATCGTGCTCTTCAGCGGTGTGTCAAAACACACAAATGCCATCTATGTACATTATTTGACCTGGGAGGTTGGATAGGGTGTGTGTCACAACTCTCTGCCAGGCAGCCAGGGCGAACTAGCACTCTGCATTGAAACAATCACCCCTTTACGAAGAAGGCGGTAAGCTGTCATGAGCTTGAAATCAGGGGCATGTGGAAAAGTGCTTTTTGCAAGTCAAGTTTGGAAGAAAGCACGAGCATCAGTCAGCTGGACAAGTAACTTATCTGTAGATGGCAACACGAACGTATCTACTATTGTGTGATTGGTAAGGGCTTGTGGGTCGTTTCATATTCTGAGAGAACCACATTTCTTCACGGACAATGACCATAGTGTGTACCCAGTCCGAACGATCAATAGACCCGAGGAAGATTCGGTAGATACGGCCTGCATGCACGCTAAGGGTATGGTTCAGGGCTTACTAGTAGCGATTGGTGCTGCATTCGACTTCAAGCGTATTCTCTGGGAAGCGGAGGGAATTCCCCCAATGGTTAAACCAAATAACGCAGGATAACGTGATTGTAGTGTATGAGTGTTGACTGACAAAATACGCATAGGGGATAAAGAAGGTGAAACGTTCAAAGCAACCGTAGCAGTACAGTCGAATAGAGGAGGGTTATCATCCGTAGAAACACAAACCGCCACAGAATAGAAATTATGTCCAATGGGGAGGTTGAGAATGACATAACCATGAATTTACTCCATGGGATTATTATAACCGTCAAATTCATATGAGGATAGAAAGAGCGCAAGTTTATTCAGGCGATTATTATAAGACTTGAAGGTAATATGGTGATAAGACAAGCTGAGTCTAATTCCATATCAACAACTACCCTTTGGCTATTTACAACAAAATTCACAGAAAGAAGGTCACATGACGGCAGTTAGATTGAGAGGAAATTGGACAGAAGGGACAGCTATGTACGCACTTAGCTGAATAATCATTTCTCAACAGGTAGCAAGGGTGAATCCTGGTCGGGATCAGATGGATTCACGTGTGAAACTCTCTGAAAACGACAACAACGGGCGACATGCCCTCGCATATCACAGGTTTTACTGCCTACTCTGCGGGCTGGAAATGTCACAAAATTGTCGCTGTGTTGCAGACTTCCACTAGGAAAACACTGCTCTGTGGCTCCTGTATTGGCGAACGATCGCCGAACCTGATAAAGTTCACACGAAGTTGCAATGTGAATATCCTCGATTGCTACGCAGCAAATTTTCTGGTTATCTCAATCTCCACAGCCCTGACCCACATACGTTTTGTAGGTTCCTCGGTCAACAAGGATTCTCTGATACGGTTTTCAGTCATCCCGGAAATCAGTGGCTGAATAGGCATGATACTCGATGTGGTTCCCCGTTGCAGTAGTATAATAACAAGAATGTACATACTGGAGAATGCGATATATGAAATCTTGAGGATTCTCTGTAGGTTCTTCTTTCAATTGACAGAATTCAAAAAAGCCGCAAAAACATTCGGATTTGCTCCCCGTTACAGAAAAGTGGGACTGTAGTTCTAAGAAATCGAAGTGCCTTGGGCGCTGATTGCTCTGATGAAGCAGTTTTGATTTATGACTTTTCTAGTATTTCATCGTCGATGGTATTAAAACAAAGTAATTGGTGTGTATTACTTTCTATTGCCCCCGTGCACTTTCCGTAGGACTTCCTCATGAATGGCTCCAGAACAGTGTGGGAAGAAGCGCGTTTAAATCTACTGTACAAGTTTGGTAGTCGCACGACGCCAAAACCTTGCTTAAGTAATTGAAAGTGCAAGTAAGCAACAGGTAGGACGACCACATCGTAAGCGGTAACCTGTGTTCTGAGCGTACATGGCTAAGACGGGTCCAGACGGGTGGCATGCAGTGAAATACAGGGTCAAACCCGACATGGTTTAAATGAGGCTGCGAAACTAATGAGCGTCTAGTTCATAGGGTGCACAGTGTGTGGGTATCCAGCATTGATCAGAAATAATAATAATTACTGCATCGATCGCAAATAGATAAGACGTCCAACATCATCCCCCATTCCCTGTCTTCTTTTTCGGCCCACTGATCTACCTTCAATTTTCCTTTGTTCACCGGTCATTGTTCATATAAAATGTGACCCAAAGACATGATTCTGAACCACTGGGAACGAGCTTGTTCACCACCATGTGTTGTTATTCATGTGTTCTGTGGGATTATTCGATCGATAAACACAGCTTGCTTATTCATTGATGCTCACTTTTGGCCACCGGGATATCCGATCAATGATCCAGTTTATCCACGGGCGCAGTCCGTTAGAGAATTTCGTTTGTGTCATGTACCTCATAGACACTGACTTTTAGTGAATATTGGGTATAACTGCATCACGGTAAATTAATTGAAATCAGAGCGCTGAAATTCCGTTTGCTGTGTGAGTATGTTCCGACGTATTCGATCCAGGTTATAGAAACATTATCAGCTGTGGCAAAGAATAGGTCACGTTGTCCTGCAACGTAGGCGGGAGTGAATTGCATAAAATAAGCATTTCTATTCGCACTGTTGACAGGCGGAGGATGGCCGCTTGTGATTTATTCATTTCCATGTGATATTCGGGAGCAGAATGAACTAAACCATTGCTGGGGCTTATATAGTTGTTCATCTTAGCACTGCTGACAACTACATCACTGGTATGATGTTAATCTTGATCGTAAAATGAATTATGAGTGACCAACACATCGATATTTTATCTGGCTTGCTAATAGTTCTTGAGCGCAGCAGTGCACCACCAGTATTCTGTCACATATTAGATCATTTTGAACGGCTGCTTATTTGAATCGTCTGTGAAATTATTCACAATGGGACTGGAACGGTTAACTCGTCATTGGAAAGAATGAAGGCTTTATACAACCGCTTCCTTCTTGCCTGAATCATCAGTAATGCAACACTGACCAAGTCTCAACCGGAACCCGTCCTCGGAGTGTAGGAATGTGACCCATACGTTTCCATTAAACAATCCGTAATGGCTATCGATGGAATGAATTAAACCAGTAACTCCAGAAAGCGCAATCCAGTGCTGGCTTTAGGTGTTAACAACACGTCACCCACATGGAGGTCACCAGTCGTGAAAGATATATTTCTAGGAAGTGCTAAATTACCATGGAGGAAACAAGAACAGTTCACATATTTTGGCTACGTGATCAGTTTTACCACCCGGGTTTCAGATTAAATTCGTATATGGTAAAAAAGGAACTGCAGTTTATGGTTCTCATAAGTGACGCAGCATCTACACATCCCATCCATGATTCTCGATATTGATCTGAGTATTGGCATTGTGGTCTAATCTCTTATTTCTTATGCGCCTATGATCTAAGTCTTCACTTTTCAGCGAAAGCTACGCACAATGTTTCAGTGAACGAGAGAAGGAGCAATAAATAAAATTTCGATCGTGTTTGTTGTTATCAGTACAGAGCAAAAAAAGAAAGACTGGGGCTTGTGCTGAGCACACTAAGCTAGGAAAACATGGTTCGAAAATCAGACTGTCTGTTATGCTGGCAACCAGAAAAGGAGGACAACCCGATTCTACCTTAAGGAAAACTAGAAGATTTTTGCTGATTCTGAATCGTAGATGATTCATAGTGTTCTCCCTTGACGGATAAGATATGGAAGACATGAATGAAGAGTGTGAGCTACAAGCTGACTCATTTTTAAACTGTACGACAAAACCCGGACTCCATTCTCCTTCCCTCCTGTTTTTCATTGGAATGTGTTTTGCGCCGTTTTATACATTTATTGGACCACACAATGGACGCTGACCAGAGCGAATCTTTTGACTAGTGCGTTTATCTATTCTTGTCTTTCAGCCTTATCAACAAAGATATTTGCACCGGTTCTGTTAGCTTGATTTGCAAGCAAGGGCAAACGATATTTCGCATGGGCTGACTCTAATCTACAGGGCAATCACAGTTGATGTAGGCCTTTTGTTTCTGCAATGATCAAGAACATTTTGTAAAAGAATCGTACTTGATTGCAATCTGCCGTTTGTCGTCTTTGGGATTGCTGTACACATGACTCAACCTATAGCATAGCGTTGATTGCAACGAGTATCTAAACAAAACTCAACTGGGTTAGTAGAAAAGTAACATAGGTGTGGATCCTGTTCAGGAAAGCTAAATCAACGAAGTTGGTGCCCGAACTTAACAGAACGACGGAGCAATATAATGTCCCTATTTGAAAAAAGAACGTCAAAAAGCTTTGGCAGTGTGGTGCTGCTGTTTCCGAATAGATGGTTGTCTGCGTAAATTATGTAAGTTTCAAAAGCCGCTGACCGTTAATTATTAGCAGCTTTTCATCCTCCATCTTTGAATTTCTTTTAAATGAACAGGTCAAACAAAATATTGAATCCTGGTTAGCTCCAGCCCACAATATATTACTGGATCCAAGGCAGTCATTATCCTCTGACTTATCACTCTGTCGTTCACACTCATCCGCCAGATTCGAATTTCGACTACTTTCTTGCATAATTAACCTGTACACAACTCTCCTATGTTCACTCTGGTGCAGGTACTGATCAACATGAAGAAGATCAAAACGGGATTAACTTCTAAATTTGTTCTGAAATTCCTGCTATTTTTTCACTCTCATATGCCTTTTGCGCCCATTGTTGTATATTTTGCCTAATTTATCCCAGTATTTTTAAAGAAATGTAAGCTTATTGCTTGAGAAATGTCTGTCTTACAAATACAAATAGAATAAAAATAGTAATCGTCCTGTACAAAGTAATATCCTGTGTCATCGGCGTGTCCTCCAGACGTGAACAAAAATAAGTAGGGGTTCACGGCCAACTGAATGGTACGGAGATGGCATAAATTATCTCAGCACATTCAATCAGGAATGCGTTCGAAAAAGAAAACGGCGCACGCACGTGTCAAACGGGGAAATATTCAATTGTAACGTCTGTGAAACGAGGCGGGGTGTTCAAATTGGACCACGCAATTTATTTTGTTTCACGGAATTTTTCACGTAGCTCACTTGTCCATCTTTATTTTAATTTTCCACTCCAATGGAATTTAAACTTCAACCGTCGTCATAGCAATCGCTGTTCGAATAAAGCCGTCGTGCCAAATTAGTCAAATGCTCCATCAAAATCCTAATATCTTTCGACTGCTGTGTGGGTAACCTGATAGTCTATCCTTTCGAAAGAACCCTACACAATGAATTGAGAAGGTTTTGACAGAAAATTAAAAAATATCGCGCGGGATAGAGAACGGCTTTAAGGACACAATTTTTGCCAATCATGTGTTTATCGACTCTTATCAGCAGCAACGTTCTTCCCCTTGTTGGAAACATAACTGAGTTGGATGAACTTGTGCTCCTTCGGGAATACTTACTTCCAGAAACGTTTTCCTCCTAATAACTTGGCTCCATTAAGATAATGAAGACAGTACTACTAAACTACAAGGCTTCGGCGGTTGCCGTGTCGATCGTCATGTCACGAATAGAAAGCGAGTTGGCGGCTCCATCACACACGGGTAGTATCAATTGTGATGTATAAGAAAAATTAACCAGCGTATATATTTCGAGCTTTGTGACTTACTTCAAGTCAAGTCAAGTATTTGCTTTATGCACCCCGGTGGATAAATATTCAACTGCATATCAGGACATCGGGTAATGATATTAATTTGTTTAAAGTTTCTTCTAATTTACCTTGGTTCTTTGCTGAGCTATGGACAGTTGAATGTGTGTCACCTTGGTCGCCAGGGTGGAAGGCTCTGAGAAAAGTAAGCTGAGAATTAGCGGATAAGAAAATATAATCAACTTAAGCAGTGAGACTACTTAAACTAACCTAGGTTAAATAAGATAGATTTATTGTGCAAATAATTTAGTATAACGCGATTTTCGCCAACACCTTTTTGATAGTTATGCTCACAATATAAGGTTACGAGAAATCATTAAATTATTTGGTGATCTCACAGCATCCGGAATTTCAAAATGCTTTCTTACAATGACTGATAAACTTACTGAAAAAAGAAATCCCAGTTCGCGTCAATATGAGTGTTGTCGTTAAAGTCTTTTGGGCGCACTTTGTTTATAGCTTGCATTGTTATCGTGATAGCGATTAAAAGATCCAGCGAAAATTAATTTTCTCGGCATCTTAAAGAAGGAAAAGTAGATCTTTAGGTGCACATTACTTTGAGTCTTTTTCGCCGTATCTTGCTCGGTGCTGTAAAGCGGACTGAAGCATCAATTATCTGGTAAATCACAGGAAGACCACCCAAAGTACACTTTTCAGGGCTAGGAGACCTAACAAATCAAATGAACGGAATGGTCTTGTGTGCAATACGATCAAGAAACTGTGCCCGAAATCCATGTCCATATTTTAGCGCTGGAATGTACCCAGACTGTCACACTCCCTCACTCCGTGTTCGACATAAGGTAGTGACAATTTTCAAAGCTGCTGGTATCACGTGATACGAAGGCTGCACTACAATCCTGACAAATGAGGGCACTTATAGGTTTCATCAGGGGATTCGAGTTACAATGTCTGTCGTTTTGGCTATAGGTTTCTTTATCGTTTCAGTTTTTGATAGATGATGAGCTGGAGAGGGTTCAGAAAAATGTCATTTGGTGTAGGAATACCTCCGAAAAATTACCCCACTGAAGGTCGATATATCGTACCAAACACTAACATTGATTGGAATCCGAAGAAAAAACGTTTAGCTCTGTTGGTTGACTTCAACTGGGAAGGCCTCGAATGTTGGGGGAATCTTAACTGTTATGACTGTCAAATGATCCGAATTCGACAAAAATAAATCGGCTGGCTAGGTAAAGTTTTTCAGGATAACGCGTCATGCTTTGTTTCAGGAGAGTTTTTTTTAAATCAACTCATGCAGAAAGACTTGTCTGTTATTCATTCATTTTGAGTCATGTGAATGTGTTTGTAACTTCCAGGTCCAGTTCATACCATTATCCTCCAACAGCTCAGATTTAAACGTAATCACATAAATTTACCTGTTTCAAAGGGAGTAGTCAGAGGGCTACCTACACTCTGGTCATTGGGGTCAAAAGTGCAACATGTGTTGGTGCGTAATATAAAGGATTATCTCATTACCAACATAGTGGGGCCTTGCCGATAAGACTGAAAAATCTTGAACAATGAAGGTGGACCACATGTGAACGTTGTGTTGTGAATAATGTTGGGCCTAATGCAATGTAAAATATTGTTGCATTTTTTCTAAGAGGCTTAAATTCCGTCACAGTTTTGGCCCACTGCTGGTAGCAATAATATGGTTTTTATTCAATTTTGAGCATAAAAATTAACCACATACAAGCAGACTACAAGGGTACTTGTCTCCCATTTAACAGCCTCCATGCAACGATGCAGACTCAAATTTCTGGCTAATCACTGGTCATTCATTACTGCAAACATTTATGTATCTTATAGAAGTCCAAATCGGCGAAACCATTGTCCTTCAGTAATTCATTCTCAAGCCATTTACAGATTACATAGTAGACATTAGACAAAAGGTCATGAACATAGACATGGAATAAACACCAATCATGGGCAGGGGTTTGTCAGTCAAATTATCCTTATCATGTGATTGGTTTATCTAGCTGACGCTTTCTATGTAACTGGACGGTAGATTCATGCGGCCTTGGTCAATCTTGGGCCAGGGGAATTAGAGTGACCGGACCGAAAGCTTTTGGGCGCACAGGTTAGGGGTCAACTTCCTTATTCCGATTGCCTCGGCTATCGCTACAGTGCGCAACTGAACACCTTTGCATTTGTTTGGGGGACACGATAAGGAACTTTGAAAGCAGCTTCCGGATGCACCTGATGTCCAGCGTCAACCAAATGCGCTACGATTGCGCTATTTATCGATTCAGTTTGTCCTTGACTCAAACAGCGCGGATGATGCTCTTTAATCCGAGTTGATAGCTGTCGTGACGTTCGACCTACATAAGATGAGTCACAAACACATCTGAAAGGGTATACGACCACTGATGAGGTCAGCCTCGGCAGTCTATCCCTGTTCTGATTTTGGATTACAGGAGCATCTCGGAACACACAACGTAGTGCGGCGGCATTCAAAGTATTTCGAACTTCCCTCCCCAGTTGCGCACTGTAGCGATAGCCGAGGCAATCGGAATAAGGAAGTTGACCCCTAACCTGTGCGCCCAAAAGCTTTCGGTCCGGTCACTCTAATTCCCCTGGCCCAAGATTGACCAAGGCCGCATGAATCTACCGTCCAGTTACATAGAAAGCGTCAGCTAGATAAACCAATCACATGATAAGGATAATTTGACTGACAAACCCCTGCCCATGATTGGTATTTATTCCATGTCTATGTTCATGATCTTTTGCCTAATGTCTATTATGTAATCTGTAAATGGCTTGAGAATGAATTACTGAGGGACAATGGTTTCGCCGATTTGGACTTCTATATGATGCAATGGGTGTTTTTCAGACATTTATGTATCTCTTTTTAGTCTCGTTGATGGGTAGGAGCATTTCATCGACACATTCACTACAAATCTAATGGAAAATGCTTGTGTCTCATATGCGTGGTGTGCGGAAATTTCAGCAGATTCCAAATTAGTTTTTTAATCACTTTTGATTTATTAAACACTGTGAACTTTCCGAACAGAAATGATGCAAATTTAGATACATTTTTTGTGGATAACAGAAATCTTTTTCGCCTAAAGCGTCGCTCGCCTAGTAAGACTTCCTGCCACGCAAGTGTCGAGGTTATCTCTACGATCTGTAGTAAGACCAACCACAAACTCTGTACACAGAGACAGGATAGTAAACGTGCGAGACGGAAGTGTGACTGACTCCCTCGCGAAACTCCAAGAAGTGATTGCACGGTCTAGTTTGGATACATTATCTCACTCAGGTACGTCGACATACTGTGATCATCTGAGTAGGTATTCAACCGTCAGCTAAGACGAATCTTGTCCACTGGAGACCGTTTACATTCGAAGCGATCAGTTTTCCTCTCCCAGCTTCATACGGTTACATCAAAGGAAGAAAAGCGCGTGTAAGTCTAAAGACTAGGTATTCTTGAAAGCCCTTTACACACAAATCAGGACTAAGTTACATAGTCTAAACTCGATTTTTGCCTATTCAGTGCTGGGCAACAAAACTATCGAAAAACGTGAGACATGTCATAACAAATTTGCGAGATTTCATCCGCAGGGGGCATGATAAAGATGGAAGTAGAGGTGGTCAGCCAGAGTTGTATATAACAACTTGTCAGTTTGCAACGAAGGCGTTAAAGTCACATTTCCCCAGAGGACCCCCGTACTCTTTAGACTGCAAGAAGGTTTATAAAGAAGTGATCCAAAGAAACTCGAATAAAAGCAGTGGGCCGGATGGCGTACGTCCAATAGTACTGGAAGAATGAACATCTAACTTATCCCTGGTTTTATTCAGGTTAATCAACCAGCACCTGCTCCAGAACAAAACCTCCGACTGTTGGAGAGTGGCTTCGGTTAAACTAATACAAAGAAGGACATCTCTAAGTTCCGACCTGTAGACTACGCATCGGTTGTTCTAAAGATACTCGAGGAACGTCTGTTGCAAAGAATGACATCAAAGCTTGGCTAATTTCATTCCAACCATTTTGCCTATTGCCTTTCATACTTCACTAATAATACCCTTTCCCATTTGTCCCTGTAAATTCGATAATCCCTAGGCAGGAAAAGCAAAGCGGTCAAAGTCCTCTTTCTGGATTATAGTGAAGCTTTCAGCTACTTTACAAGAGCGAAGTTACTCCTCATTCATTCTTCGGATGAAGTTCAGAATTTCACCGTAGCTTTTCAGTGTGATTGCTTCTCCAAGTGCCAGTAACTTACGTGACTTCCTTGCAGGGCTGTCTTGTAAATCCTCAGTTGGATGTTCCACAAGGTTCGGTTTCATTGCCGTTTTTCTTCGGCTGTTATCCTTCTACATTGGTCAACTTTTTGGTCATTAAGTAAGCTTTTCCTATTCTACGGCACGGTGTCTCAGGCAAAACCAAGTGATTTTTTAATCCCAAATGGGCTGTTAACTCTTTTTAATCTGCACATTTGATCTTTGCTCCTCCAAAAAGGAGGTATGTACATAAAACTCTGTAGAATCTACGTCACACGTGCATTTTAACGCAAATGACAATACCCGAGCTACACTGGTAAGGTAGCTCCTCGGCGTTATTCTAACAAGAAATCTGATATCGTCAGACCTTATCTCACTCCTTTTTGTAAAGATTGGAAAGCCAACCTGTAACGTACTACATCTCGCAAAGTTACTCCGTGACACTTGCTTTAATTCAGCTTTTTGAGTACGCCTGTAGCTTGCCACATTGGCTTCATGGATCCCATGCAATCTTTCTCGGACTGCTTGCAAAGTATTTCAAACTTATCTTCAGCTTACTCAAACATATTTCAAGATGCTGCGACAAACCCGGTGCGCAACTTTCTCAGTATTTGGTAACATAACAATCTAATCTTTGCCACTAGCTCTCCGGAAAAATATCAGCTGACGCCACTCTCCCGCATCACTGCGACCTTGTCAGATGCTCTTCAAACTCTTCCACTAGGGCAAGGCGTAACTGAAGCTTTGACCATAGAAAATCTTATAACCGTTCTGTTACGCAATTCCTTACCGGCCTGATCAAACAATTTCTGTGTTAAAGGCCATGAATCCTTGATATTCTTTCGTACTCCGACAATGACATTCTGTTATGTGATTATGTGACAGCTGAAAATTTACCCCTTTGGGGTGCATAAAGCTTTTAGTTGACTTGAACAGGCACCCATTAGTATCGTAGTCCATTACCAAAGGGGAATCATCAACCGAGTGCAGCTTTCCGTTTGCATCTTTTGGTTTGTATGCACTTTGGCTCCGTCTCTGGTAAAACAAAGATTGGTGGGCGTACGCATGCGTTTGCGCATATGTGCGACTAGATCCACTCAAGTAACAACAATGTTGAGGATTCAAGTCGAAAGGGTACTGTAAGACAAGCGGAAAATATCAAAAAGAATGGCCTAAACACTGAAGGACCACAGGCATCATGAATGGACTAAAAAATTTGGGGATAAAATATTCCTGGCCGAGTGTGACGTTGTGGACAACAGAAAAAACAAAGGTGAATGAAATAGGCTCCGGAAGGTCGAAAAGTCAGTAAGTCGGTGGTACAAACCGACAGTACCAGTATGCTACATCAAATAGCGTAATGAGTAAAAACATCGGAAACTTTACTTCAGATACTTTAAGACAAAAGATCACAGCATTCTCAGTTCATCATCAATCCTGGTACAAAGAATTCCGTCTGAAACATTTCCAAAAGGCTGGGCAATCGTAACCAACAGAAAGTGAATATCTTCCAACTTCGAAAGATTAGTGATCTTTCGATTCGAAGGAAAGCTGAAATAGTAATTCGGAATAATTCTGAATCTCACGTGTTATTGAAACTATGGGCTCTTCTGAGACCCACTGTGCGATGGTCTTTTTTTCCAATAGCAGTTTTACTAGTGTTATAATCCACAAATGCGTGCCTTGGTGAATAGGAAGTCTATTGCTGATAGCTCGTTCGGACAGCAACAAAACAAAACAAACGTTACAAACATGCTTGTTTGAAAAGTCACCGTTCCCCTTCACTTGAAGACAGTCAACATCCGACGGAGAAGCAGTTGTGTGGTTCGCCTGTTGTTGTTCACCTTCTTGCGTTCGGTCTCTTGGGCATAGCGGCGTTGGTACTCCACGAATGACGATAGTTCCGTTTTCAGCAATCAACTACTTAATAAGTAGTATATACACTCACAACACTAGGTGAACAAAAACTTGTCAAAATACATAAAGTAGGCTGCCTCACTGTCGATTTCCATACAGAAACGGGCTTTTCACTTTTGCCTCGGTACACTCTAAGGGTACTTCAGTTGAACCAAAATTAGTTCAAGTAGGAAATTTTAACTTGGTAATTGGAAACTAATACACAAAAGATCAGTCTATCCAGTATTTCGTCGGGCATCCGTTCTACTTGTAAAACAAACTGTAGCACCTATTTCTATGCTGTAATCTCTACTTTTATTCTACGAAAAAAGCCATCTTGTAGGTAAGACTTAGGCTGCAATTGGCAAAGTACCGAAATGATTTTTGATCAATGCTCAGATGGTATCGTAGAGGTTTTGAGCAATCTTATTCCCTCATTCACAAAGTAGGAAAGAATTTTGGGGGTGAAGAAAAATAATCCCAAAAAGGCCCATTCTACGAAGGCTGACTGTCTTCCATTTGCTTGAAAGGCGGAAGTAACACAAAATAAATCAGGAATATTAACCAGGTGAGTTTATATCCCATGTTCGGGGTACTCGTAAAGCCAAAATCAGTTCTTAATTGAACAAAATAAGAAAATAGCACATGTATTACATCCAACATAGAAAGACCGTAGGATTTATTGTACACTCAAATGTTGACTTGGTAAAACGGGTTTTTGTGATGATTCTGTCTCATTTATATGCAATTTGAGAAAGCCCTATTAGACCAATCACCGTTTATTCGTCCAATGTACACGCCAGTCAGCATCCACGCTTTTCCGCACACACAAGTACACCATGCTCGTATGGTTCACCTTAGCGCAATCGCGGATATCGATTATGGTGTTGCGCATGTCTCGCGCGTGCGAACTGCTTCCACGTCACTTGAGAATGTCTAGCCAGTTTGTGCCCACTAATTACGTTGTCCATGGATCAATACCTGTGTGGATATGTGTCCCGGTATTTATTTCATGTCGATACAAATGGCGTATTTTATATGCTAAGGGACCAGTAAGATTCAAACCCTGTTAGTGTGTCTCCTGATTCTATTTCGGGCGATTCGGCTACTATAGTTTTACTTTGGTATGCGGCCCTAGAAAGGGGAATAGACTGAATATAATACACTTGCCGATCTGCTTCTATTTTGCTTATGTTTGAAAGCAGTATTTTAGAACAGCAGTAACTTGGCTGGTGGAACAACTACGTGGAATGGGGAAGATCACCGGCTAGAATCCGGCCCGTGAAGCCAGTACATTGCGTAAAAAATTAGGCTGAATAGCATCAGATCTGCACTTGTAGTATGCTAGGCTTGCCAATGCATTTCAACGTAAAATCTGCTCTACAGATTCAACGAGGAAGTGTACAATAGATATAATCAATGAATTTCTGGGTAATTATGTGATCGGTTCTTGCAAAAGATGACCTTTGATCCCGTATGATGATGCTAGTGATGACACAAATGACGAGGCGACAAAGTGCACAGACCATATGTGAAGGAATACCGGATTTTCACTAGATTACAGGAGTATCCACGTACCTCCACGCATTTTCGTGGGTGGACTTACAGCAATAAAGCTGTTTGATGAAAGGAACGATCAGCAGTATATCAAAAAGAACCAATGCTACCACTGTATGACAAACCAAATTGTGCTAAACTTACAGAAAAATCGATTACATTCTGAAATCTGGTGCATGCTTTAGGAAGAATAAAGACAGTTATCAAACATGCTGTACATAACCTTTCATGAAACTGGGAATAGAGAGGAATCCAAACTGAGTCGGTCAAAATATACTCAATATTACAAAGAATTCCACTTGTGAATGTGTTGTTTTGTTTTTGATACCAAGAAATATATTCAGATGGATTTTTACTTCACTAACAGGAGATCAAGTGATACGACGGGCGAACAAAGGCCACGGGCAAGGAGAAGTTTAAAAATCATAAAAATCCTATATTTACTGCTCTCATTTATTAAAAAAATATATAAACAGAGAAGCCTCACAATAACTTAACGTATGGCATTAGTTCAAAAAAGGATTTTATATGGCGGAGGAAAAATGAAATTTTGTATTTACCTTGCTGTTCAAGTTTTGATAGGAGAATAAACAAAATGAATCTACTCACATCGTGGAAAAGCATTGACATTGAAATTATCATACTGAAAAGCGAAATTAAGGTGTCAACATGTGAGGATGGTAGATACCATTATGTATTCAGCCTTCGAATTACTGATCCATGGAATACCATAGAATCACAGCAAAACTTGGCAAATAAAGTTGCTTCAGAATCCAGCGCTTAGCTATACGTGAATTATATCGAGGCGCAAATTATTCTGATTAGTTGCAGGAGGGATTTTGCAGTGATCGAAAAAGGTCGAATCTTTGGGTGAATTCAACCTGCATATGGACGCCAATGTCACTCCTTATGACACGGGGATCGTTATTCATTCAGCTAATCTGGGAATAACCAATTGCAACAAAAATGTGATATCTGTGTATATCTCACAGATAACGCGATAAGTGTGTGGGGTTGGTGAGGCTTTGCCTGGCTGACTGTCCTTTAGGCTCCATCTTTCACGCACAATATCTCTGGTCATCCGATCAACCGTGCTCTCGTGAGGCATCAGACTCGAGTTTCGCTCTTGTAAGCGCTCATCATCAAAACAAGATATAAAAGGTAATTAATGAACACTTACCAATCAACCAAACCCTTCATCAGCAGATAATTATTTTTTGTTTTTCATGCATTACTTTTCAATCCAGGTCTGTGTTTTTGTTATGACTTGTGAATGTTCCAGCTCTGTTCATAATAACTAATAATCGATATACAAATATCCTCATCTCAATCACGGGTTTTTCCCGATTCGAAAATGCTTGATTGCAGAAGAACGATAAGTTTTATTTTATATGCAAAGGAAGATGTGTAAACAAACAAACGTTTTTACGTGGTAATTTTTGGTACTCTAGTACTGTTAACGGTATTTCAAAACCGTGCCAGATTGGCTACATTCGATCACTACCCTCACCCCCCCCCCCTCCCCACGGCCAATAGCATTAGGGCAGTAGCAACCCCGGCTACACAGGATCACGTGTATAAGCCGAGGTAACTTATTAAGGGGGGGGGGGTGAAATCCTTCAGAATTCTTACCTAATTAATTTGCACCATTGTGTGACTCCGGGGCATTCATCTGTGATAGTGTTATTGTTTACAATTCATTCAGTATTAATTTAATCCCAAATCTAATTTGTTTTTATCAGCTTTCTTGAATTTTTCATGTTTCTGCTATAGTTCACAACCGCTAGGGAATTGCAAACAGCTGCTTTATCCTAAATATGAGGTTGAAAGACGGCATTTGGATTGAATAACATTTTCACTGTTGTTTGGTATAAATATCATCAAACGTGGACAAAAATGGGGCGTGATTTTCTATATGGCCTGTGATACTGACGGTTCCCTACCTACTCAACCTATGTAAGGGATTCGCGTGGGCACGTTTTTCCCAGAAGGAGTAAATTTATCAAACTATTTGCTAATGGCCTAGCGAAATAGATATTTTTGTAACGTTTAAAGAAGTAGTAGGATGCAAATTTTGATAACTGTAAAAGCCTAGGTTATCAAATGTCACTATGATTCAAAGCATGAAGTGCACATTCATACGATCCCAGTCGAATAACCGAATACTGCAATTTTATGGGACTGAGGAAGAAAAATAGTGCAACGAAGACATACCTTCTGGAAATTAAAGATTACGAAAATAGAAGCGAAGACTAATCACAACGTAACGAGGAGGGTTCAATTAGTTACAAATCTTTCACTTATGTTTGATTTATGAAATATCTTTTCGGAGTTCATTCCTGGAAAATCTGATCCGAACGAACCCAGGTTCGACATATGAGGTTCAATGATTCTAACATGGCATTACAATCAAGTTAAGAAGGAAAATGTGGCTAGTATTTACTACACATATTACTTGAAATTAAATTTCAGAGAATGGGATTTTTTGACAGAAATTATTCTGACCAAGATGTGACATTCTGTTTGTGATTAGTGGATTCCCCATCGAACGGAAGCAAACACATTTTGACTGAATCAGGGACGACGTATCAAAGGAGGGATTGTAAACTCGTTTTGTTCCCATGATCTGTGCTAAGCATGGGATTACTAGTTGTCGAGCATGATGAATCACCAACAAGTCACATAGGACCACATTTCCTGACGAATATTCGGTTTCTGGTCAAACTCCATATTGAGTATGTGTACACAGATAAATCCATAAGTTGAACAGAGTCCCCGGTTCATCTCGTAACAAAATCAAAGCAAATAAATTGGTTAAGCCATACTCTCCATTCACTTCTTTTGAAGACTACAGTTTTATATTTATCAGGCCGACACGAAATTTGGTTTAAATTTAATTTTCTGTGAATTATTTTCTTATCAAATCTAGATTAGGTATTCTGTCAAAAGAAGACTGAAGCAATGGTCGTTGGGGCTCTGTGAATTTTATCATCACGGCGCTGATTATCGAAGCAACAAATTCAGAATGGCGCCAATTTTCACAATTCTTGTGATTAGGTTGCATAAATCAGTTGTTACTCATTCGTGCACTGATTCAAAGCAAACAACAAAATATTCGTCCCAAATTTTAATTTCATATCTGAAATCTAATTACTGATTCCTGCTTTGGATTTTCACAACTGGTATCACTCTTAGTTGATTCATGCGTACACAAGCTGACATAAAAGGAGAAGTGAGAGTCCAGCTTTACCAAACAATACCTTAACTGAACAATAATAAAAAAAAACAACTTTGTTCACTGTTCATAAATAGTTGATAAATGAGTGTTGTTCCCTATGCAACTCATTTGATCGCATTTTGTTTTTATCTTTTTGAACTAAATGAAGCTGGCATCTGAAAGTTTGCAACTCAAATGTTGCTCTTCATTGGTCAATGCGGGTCTGCTAATTGAATAATCGAAACTTGTAATTCATTTGGGAACAGATATCAGGTGCAGGAAATGTGATAACAACGACTCTTGATACAGGGTTGCCACTCAAAATAGCCGCTCTTGCTCATGCGCTCAGTACACTCAGCTGGGCGGGTAACTGAATTACCCAAAATTTACCCAAACGTTTTATGCAAATGATTGGGGGTTAAGTGAAAAATACTCGTGTTAGTATTCCTTCTGCGTTCGTTTATTATCAACAAAATGGTCTATGACCAAACACGTTTCAGTAAGCACTGGGGTTGGTCAAACGAGTCAAGATTCACTTTTACCGCTTAATCAGCCGCGCATCTTAGGAGTTTTATTGAAGTGAAAAAAGTGGTTATCTTTGGTTTCTACCTGTTGCAACTAAGGAAGAATGCCGTGCACAGAAGGGAGATATAAAAGGGCAAGCTAAGTGAAGATAGCATCATCAGTCCAGTCAAACTGTATTTATGAATACACAAGAATACCTAATCACGCTTGCTGCTCTGAAAGTTTAGACGGAGATCGATGGATTAAAACATCTGAAAGAATTCAACGATTGTCCAATCCGAGAAACCGAATTTTGTAATCAAACGTGCCCGTGTATATAACTAACTCAGGAATATCGGTTGATTCAAGGAGAGCCTGATTCAGTTACTGAAATTAAAAGTTCGCTGTGGTGGATGACATGCTAGTACAATCTTGATGGGTAATCAGTAAGATTTGTTTGCAAAAAGTCCTAGTTTTTCGGGTTATCATCACGAATCAATTGGTAGAGCACATAGAGTACAAGAGCATGAATACCGTCTGTGTGCGGATTCGAGTTTAACCACTGCAGTCGAGTTTTCGGGGTTGGTTCAATCAAATATTTGTCGAACCATATTTCGAAACCTAATTTAGTTGACCAATATCAGTTTCCCTAAAATGGTCAGTTTTTATGTTGTAAACTACACAGCACCAGGGTGTGGGCGAACTAAGCACAAGAATGGCTATGCAATCACCTCAATCATTTAGCTTATGCAGACTTCTTTGTCGTTTTTCACTTCATTTTTATTATTTTATAATGGTATAGTATGTCAAGACGGGGCTTCGTGGTTGATTGTAGGATCTCCTTTGGAAATTTACCGGCATCAGAAGTGGGGTTCGTACCCGGGACAGAAAGATTCTGAGTCCACCTTGATGTTCCTTTGACTATCGCCAGTCACGGTGAACGTGCAAAAATACTTCCCTAAAGATAAGATGAATAATTAAAAAACGACTCGTCGACATCCTCCGGCAAGGACTTATTTTGTCCTCCAGCCTGTTTGTCTCGGGAATTCTTGCTTCCATTCTATTCATTTGCTCAGCAAACTTGCCTTTTGGATAGATTCTTGAGATAAAAAGGCTTACGTTATTGCCCTCGATCATTTTATCGTGATTCCTATCATAATTATTAAATATCCGATTTAGAAGAGAGAGTAAATCCAAGCTTGTTAATTACGACAAGGGCAGATATGAACAATGAACAAAGCTAGCTACTTTTCCCTAGTTATACTTGATAGTGACTATAGGTACTGTAAAAGTGCTTTGTTTTTCCGTTAACACTGAATTCAAAGAGTGCTTATTGGTGCTTGTTATTATCATTTGAGAAAGATTTTTTTTCGATTATTAGCTTTGAAAAGTTCCACCAGTGAATAGTATTAAACAGTAACCAATTTCTCACCAGATGGGAACAGTTCATAAGCAAAAAATTTTAAACACTACACAGAATGTAAAGTGCAATAATTTATCACTCCCCATGCACGTGACCTCAGTCTCAACTGCCCATTTGTGCTTTAGAACTAATTTGTTAGCCGGTTTGCTTGATAAGCTGGCAAACACCGTTTGATTGGATGGGGAAAATAAAAGACTCTTTGAAGAATTTGAGGAACTAGAGCAGAATTAATCAGTTTCACAGTCACGTACGACAATGTGGAAGCAGAATGTTTCGTAGAAGTTAAACAAGGAATCAGTCGGAGTTTAATGTTCATGCTTTTCATGAGCAAACGTCCTCTCCATAAACATGAAGCGGATTTTTTGTTTTTTGAAAACTACAAAACTATGGCTTATCGTATAGAGGTGTGACGTACTGTGAAGTGATATAAGGTATGTGGGTCGAAAATGAAACTCCGAGTCAAAGTTGCTTGGTTTAATCCATGTCGAGTTACTGCCCTATGAACTTGATGGCATGTGTTCACTTGAGGCTTAGTCGCTCTAAGGAAAACCGGAAACTAAATAAGGTAAACTGACTTATCCAGTCGACATTAGTTAAGTGGGTAACACGATGAACGTATGATCATCACTGGTCCGAATCTTGTCGAAACAGTTCAATTTCCCCTTCTATAGTCCATAATTGTTCGCTTCATGACAAACTTGTACATTTTTACATCGTAAAAGAATGAAGTAAATAGATTACCAAAGAGCAGAGCCTAGCACGATTTTCACAATCGTGGCAGTAGTTTGGCATTTTTGTAGTAGTTGTTGTTCGGGAAACTAGCAAGATAGGGAAATGTGTAGTATTTGCAATCATTGTTGCTGTCAGACAGATATTTGTTGTAAGATGCAATGAACAGTTGTGAAATGTGTACACTGAGCACTGAATATGAAGAGTCCCACTAGTTAGTCTGTTAGTCCCAAGATACGTCTGAGGAGCATTACATTACCTGAATATAAATTTTCAGAGGATCTGATCTCGGTCCATTCCGTCGTACGTACCTCACTATTGGAACAGTTTGACGATGGGTTTGAAGATTCCAAAACGAATAGAACAGAATGTATTGTGAGAACCTCGGGGCGGTGGGTGCCAGTATATATGAGAATGTAAAATATCTATCTCACTGTAATTGGAGGGAAGACTCAAGTCCTAGAACGGGAAAAGGTAGACTTTTGTTCTCCGAAACAACCAGTGTTATGCAAACATAACAATCAAGACTATAGTTGATAGGTACCGGTACACACTTGGAGGCTTTTTTGTTTTCTTCGTCACTTAAAAGTAAACCTGAACCAAGAATTTACCAGTTGCTTGAAGTGAAAATAAAAACAGAACATATGAATCCAAACCCCTTAAGACGGCGGTTGACAATCTGGCCGATCAAATATTGTCACTTTGTTTTAGGATTGGTTGAATAGAGCTTTCGGCATGATAACCTTTACAGTATTTCCATCATATATGAATAGAAGGTAAATATGTACTGATGTGGATGAAGTGCAGATAGGAAAGTGCGGCAGTTGTCAGAATATCGCCATACAGAGCTTCCCATATGGGGAACAGTTTGGAAAAGTTAGTCATAGCAAATTCTTCGAATAAAAGCTATGAATAATCTCAGATACTTTCAATTCACAATAGACAGGAACTGCAGTAAATTCAATCTGCCGAGGCTGCTTTAACCTCATTAAAGCATATCAACCTGCTGAGTTTCAAAAATTACCTTTATGGATAGTGAAGCCAGAAGTATCACCGTGGAAATTGGTTTTGACCAAGCAAGTATCTAAGCAACTTGAAAGTTGACAGTGTACAGATAGTTAGACGAATTATTTTGTGCACCTATGTGAATGAGGCCACTTCAAGTATTATTGAAACACCTTGTGACTTAAGACAGTATGAAAGAGATATGAATAATCGTATAAGCTCGTCATTATCATTGTTCATTGACGGCATCATCCTGACCGGCGGTGGACCGAGTACGAACTGAAAGTGATGGTCCAGTTTCTTGACATTATTAGAACCCCAACTAGGACGGTGAACGCCTTCTGTACCAAAAGCATTTTAGGAGTTTGTATTGCATTGGTTACAAGCTGTTTTAGCATTATTACTGATAGACCATCTGGATAAATTGTCCGGTTTTTCATAATGTTAGGTTTTCATCCGAATCGAGAAAAGTCATACACAGAATAGCTGAAAAGTGTCGGCGTGGTTGCTGGCTGGGAAGTGTGGTACGCAAGGATCAGCGTACGTCCGCGGAATATTCTTGTGTTCAATCTGCCAAAGACAAAGGAAAGAATACTCCATGGGCCCAAGGTTCAGTAAACGCTTCGATGGGATCCTACACCTACTTTAATCGAACACCAACACCGGTACCAACAGCCCGCTCACAACAGAAGCAGCCAAGGAACAGTGATCGATTTCTTTAAAACTTCCCTTAGGTGATCGCCTAGACGATATGGAGCTATGTACATACGCTACGTTTATCCTCCTTCAACGGAATTTATGGTCGATAGTTATTGACAAGATCCATAAAACACTGAACTTGTTTAGCTCATGTTTGATAGATTCGGACAGCATCCTGGAGGTAGCTTGAATTCTGGACTCAAATGCACTTTCTTTCTAGCGGCAGCATGGTTTCTCGTAAAGAAAGCCTAATCCATCGGTGCCAATAGGCGACAAACTTTAAATCAGAAATTGCATATTCCTTCACCTGGTCACAGAAAGAAGACAGACTTTATTGAAGAAAGAAACTAAGTGTGGAATGTATGAGAGTAGTGTTCGCAATGTATTCGTGTGACACAGAAATTTCCTAAATTCGAGTGACTGCAGCAAAACGTTGGGAATTATTGCGTTCACACAAAATTACCATGAAAGACGTGGTGGAGTCTAAAATAGAATAATCTTCATTGAATTATTACGAAATACTGTGTTTGAAGATGTTACTGGCGAATGCCTTTGTGAACTCTTACAACATTACCTTACATAAAGCGAACAACTTGGTTCTGCTTCTAAACTCCCTTACAATAAATCTTTGTTTCGAAGACTGCCCTTTGGACTCCACCTATCACGCACAATTCTCCCACCATCCGATTAACTCTGCATTCGAAAGCACCAGACTAGAGTTTAGCTCTTATTAGAACTCAAAATATCCTCCGCGGCACCCAGGGATAGGACCAGGCTTTTTCACCTCTCAGGCTTTGGTGATACCTCTGAACCACCCCGCCCCCTTCCGGTCTGATTCGGATTACTGAGTAGAGCTTTTTAGATGTTGTTCTCTCTGACAGCCAAAAAATTGACATATTGGTTATGGATAAGTCGATGTTTCTGATGTGGTTTTTTGCCGCAGGCTTTAAATGCGGATGGTATGGAATTTCGTTTACTTAGAACGACTGACATTTTCATCAATAAAAGTGAGTCTGTGCCATCCTTATTTCTCAAACCACGTAGACTGGTGTCATTATCTCAGGTGTCAAGATGTTGCGATCAACGTTTTCGTTAAAGTTCTGTCTTCCGATACCAGAACGCTTTGTCAAATCGTTCAGAAAAGTCATCTGTATCTACAAACGTAGCCTTTCTCGTTTAAACAGCTATTGGGAAAGTTTTAGTTTCACAAACGTGGCTCACAACAGTCGGCCTAGGTGGGTGCTCAAGATGAATTACTGCTACGAGGATTGACTCAAGTAGCTGCAGATGCGTGAATTATCCACTGTGCTGTTCAGAGTCCTTGAAGTATTTTTTGGTTGCTATGCGGAAAGTACTTCTTTGAAGGTATTTCAAGTCGAAATAGCTGTTTCCCTGCCAAAGATCTCCGTAGGAGCAGGTTCGGTAAAGTGACCCTCGGAAAGTCTCATTTTTGACAATTTCTTCTCTGATCTGATAGTCCTAATCTGTTGATAATTATATCTCATTAGCAGTTGGATGATACCTGAGTGCCTTCTTATTCGTTCGATAACTGAAGGTAGACTAACAAAGCTTCTCTTCTATTCACTCTAGGGATATTTTGCTGGTACACGTGAAATTAGTTCTTTACCTGTGCACTTTATATAACCGCTATGTAAAGAAATAAATCACGACGTGTCCTGACTTTTCGTGAAACCAGAGTAGGTAGGCTTTTTTCGTCCTACACAAGACATTTAATGGATTGTGCGGGTACTAGGCTCAGTCCCAAAAGTAACTGTTATCAAAATAGCTTCTTGTTGAAGGAAAGGAAAGAGAAACACAAGGTGTATTGAGATGAGCTATTTTTCGTCGAAAATAACAGTGGTGCTCCGCGTGGCTAAGCTTTGATAAGTGCAGCCCGTCGCACCAAGTAAGACACATTAGCTTGCTTCCTTTGGTGAAACGCACAGTGATCATACGGATCCGCCGCATATGTTTCATCTAAACGAAGGTTTTGTGTAAGATGATGTCGTCTATCGTGAAAAACAATTTGTCGGAAAATGGTTGCCACCAATGATATAAAAACACAGAGGAAGGAGTTATTTCTTCGAATAACCTCGGCTGTAACATTTATTTATTTTTAATACTTATTGTTATACAAACAATAACAGTAAACGCTTCACTCTGTATTTCATTAATCATGATGAATGATGCAAAATATCCGGAAGGAGTCGCAACCACATTAAAGGTTGCGGATGGGAAAGTAATGGGAGTCGACGGGATTTGAACACGAGATATCTAAGTTCAACCTGATGATCACCAAACCCCCGCTAACCATTATGATTAACATTATTATTCTCAATGCCTATTTGTCTGATACTACTGGGTCAAACGAATTCGGCAGTTCACATGTTCCAGTTCCAAAAGACGAAAAATGTCCAGCACACTCATTCGTGATGTCATGCCTTTGGAAAAATACGGGACAATTCCCTAAAGTACCCAAGCTCTGTAGGTTGTTCATAACGGAATGCCTTCATTGTACTTAGGCCCCTACAGAGAAGTCATCCATCATAGGAGTCGATCGCTGTGTGGGAAGCGGGTTGTTACCGTTCAAAAGAAGCCAGTGACGGAAGGGTACTATATCATGTAGTGCAGATGTTGAACAGACTGTTGAGAGCCAGCCCGGATAGCCTTGCGGTTAAGATGTTCGGTTCACAATACTTCACCTTGAGTTCGAGTCCCCGTGGGGGCCCGGTGGACGTGCACTGCTCATGATTCCCAACGAGGATGTAACAGCTGTACATTGCTTGCATGATTTTCAATGGTGAGTTGAGCGTTCAAGCTGCATGGTGAATCATATAACCTACGAATCTACCCTCCTACTACTCAATTGCAATTTCTCTAAAGCTTTGTTGATGATAAAACCATGGATACACGCTGATATTTTCTGTAATATTTTGACTTGACGGTATCAAGTGCCCTCATCTGCCAAATTCGTGGTTTGAAGGCTGTGAACCAGTTTTTGCTTTGCAAATTTTTGTGCTCCTTCTAGTTCATGTTCTCTTGGCAAAGGTACAGTTCCCCTAATGGGTAACGGTAAAAAAGACAAATTCCCCTCTGTACCGTCCTAGGACATCGTGATATATTTATTTATAGTATCAGTTGTCGTCCGTTGAAAACCTGATACACTGTGGAACTACATTGAATTTCCCCAGAAAGCTGCTGCTTGGTTGCTATAGGTGTAGATTGTAGGCACCGTTTACAAATCAAATGTAGGAATAAGAAAACGACCTTCATCGGTCAACAATGATGCTACCAGATAAAGTAGACTAGCTGTCAAATGAATTTTTCTCCTAAAGTAGTTATTCACGGTCTAACTGATTTTACCTTTAAATCATTTGTTGTAACTGAGATAAGATTTTTTAAAATGGTAAAGACAAACTGAGATGGACTTTTACCAATTTCTGTCCATTCAATGGGGATATTTTGTTGTAGCTCTCAGCAATAAATAATTGTGTCTGTTATCTGTTACCAATGGTTACAAAAAACGAAAACAGAAAACCTGGTTGTCGCGAAAAAGTTATTTTTGTCTGCAGTTAGAGGATATAGCACACTGACACGAAAATGCTTTTAAAGGAACCGGGAGTCCTTCCTCGATCAAGGTGGTGGGCAAAAATGGGACGCTCTTCATCATGTTCACTGATAGTGATTTGCCCCATCGAGTAAAATACAGAACTGGTGATTGCGCAGTCCGACAACCTTGAAACGGTCTTCCAGATGGTTTTGTATATCTGCGTCTGATCCAACTGGATCAATAAACTTTTTTTCTCAGAAGGAGGACAAATAAGCGATAGAGCATAAGCTGGCGGAGGAATTATGAAAAATGAGCGCGGAAAAAGAATTTAGCGCACTTAATCTAAACTCAAAGAAACGTTTTCCAAGATATATTGCCCAACCTCAATGGTTAGTTAACTAATCTTTGTTGCCGCACAGTCAAGTTTCTTTGTACTCTGCTTCACGTTTTCACACATGAGAAACAATGTATTACCTCCATCTTAAAATTCCATCTGACTGGCTACGGCTATGTACTCTCTAACTGAGATAAACCGTAGTAAAATACTGCTCCATAATAAAGTATGTAGTGGTTAATCCTGAAATTGGAAAAGCTCCTTTTGATGTATATGTTACATTCGGAATACCTTGTCTTCAATATGACTATGATTAGGCCGATAAAGGTCAACTGTTAGAAAAAAGCTCAGTCATGGTAACAGACGGATCATTTCTTTGGCCCTGGCAAACCCGAACTACACTCCAAAAAGTTAGCAGACTTACCTTGATAGAATCTGTGCCTATTTTCAAGAATTCTTTTATTGTTTCATACAATTTTAAGAAGAAACGATACATTGAAAGAATAAGTTTTGCTTCGACCGTAAACAACAAACACGTAAGGGGTGGAAAAATTCTAGAAATTTACCAGCCTACTTTTTTTAGTTTTCATTGACATTCACATAAACGGTGAGTATTTGATCAATATCAAGGCACATTTAGATGTACGCAACAGTGCTTTTGAACTCAAGACTTTCCGACTCAGATCAAGTTTTATCTTGTCTTTCACTGTTTCCGAGACTTTTGGCTTTTGAAAGGTCACATGATTTAATCCAAATTAGAGTTCAGTGTTCCACGGATGTTGAAAAGCTTGTTTCTATCTTTGCCTCAAATAGTTTCAAATTTTTAAACTGGCGATTACTCCTAATTTCAATATACTTCGTTAGACTGTCCTACTTAGACATGTCTGTTTACTTTCTCTAATTTGTCACTGTTCATCATAACCCGGGTTTAGCAGTTGAATGGACGTTCAGACTGTATCGAATCCCTAGAAGAAAAAACGCCCATTTCTGGTGTAATCAGTGACCCGATGATTTTTTCAAAAATTTTCCAGAATATTTGATTCGCTGAAAAATTCGGCTGGTGATAAAAGACAGGTATTAGTGGAAGCGTAAGAAAAATAAGTTTCAGTAGCCATAAACCGGCTGCAGTACAGAATATTTTTGCTTTTTTTCAAACAACTTTTTAACTGGTGTTTCTCGATCAGTTGATAATTTTGAACATGGGAACCCTTTAGATGGCTGCTGTACATTTTCGTTTTAACCAACCCATCGAATGGAAGCAATTTACTCGCTATAACCATTGTAAGTTTCTGTACTGGGACAGAAATAGTTTTATTCAAAAGGACTGTTGTATTTTTCACTCAGTGACACTAAGCCAATCATTCATATCAAGGAGTCTCCTTTTCACTAAAAAAAACGCTTCTATTTTGATTGGCTGACAACCCTTAAGTGCACCCGTCCAGTGAAGATATCCGTTCCGTCTTTGTTCAGTACCAACAAAAGTTCACTTTCCACTAATATGTCGGATCTAACCCATGTTCTTCGCCCTCGCATTCATGGTCATATTCATGTGGTCTGCCTGCAAGAATCATGGATAAACCCACTTATGCTGACGGGACTTGTGTCAATAAATGGCATAAAACCTGTTCCGGCGGGGCAGGACTTCCACCAGCAACAAGGCTGGAGGCGCGGTGGTCACGTATGTCAACTCCACCTTATGTAACGTATCGGAAGTCGTTTACTCATAATCAGTGAGCGATACTGATGGTTTAGTTATGCGGTGCCATCCTCAGTTTTCTCTCTTTATAGCAGCACTGTCATTTCAAACATATAAGTAGATCAATTTTACATCTTTCTACGACTTTTTTCTGTCTTTTCTTTTTTCTTTGTCAGGTGACAATTTGGACATCATGATGTGGTGGAGTGTAATTACTACTTTGCAAGTAGATGACCGCTGAAAAGAGAACAATGGATAGTTGTAGATTAACGAACCCTGCTATGTCCTACTGACCAAGAGCGGTAAGGTAAACGATAACATGCAAACAGCTTCACTGCTCCTCCATCTGGATGGTCACTGTCTTTAAGTGAACAGGGCAGCTAATGTGCAAAAGAGCATGTTTGGAGTTTTAGTTAATTTCATGGATGTCAGAACAAACTTGTCACAACAAGTAGCCTTTTACCCAGGTACATCTTGCGGGTCATAACAACGGTACGTGGTTGTTTTCATGCTCCAACCCAACCCCTCAATGCGTCTGATTTAACTGATCTTTGTGTTCCTCCGACCAGAGGCAAGTCTGTTTTAGACAGGATTATCTCCAATCATCTTGAATTATCCTCTCATGAGTTGTGCGCACCTGTCTCAACCAGTTACCATGGTATGCTTGTGTTGGAGCCTACGACATACTCCCGGTCTGCTTTCCACTCATTCAGGCAAACCAGTCAAGTCAAAATATAACTCCAAAATTTTTCGCGTGACCACATTCGTTCCCCACAGAAGTCTCTTCGTAATGCTTCTTGCTGGTTTTCTTTCGAATTGTCGCTAAGTAGCAATGTTAAATTTTTGTACAGATAGACAATTTAATTTTTGACATGTGCTGCTCCTTAGAAACCGACTTCCGCTGCAACAGCCACACTACTTCTCCGATGTTGAAATCCTTAAGAAAGCGGAGGAAATATTTCTACAAAACCCGGAATAATTCTGTTGACACATTTCTCTTTTGATAAAGCAAGAAATTAAACTCACTGGCTCGCTGTATAGTAGTCAACTCTTGTGGCCACAAAATTAACAGACTAAGGCAAGGTGTTCGGCAGCTGTGTGGAAAGAAAAGGAAACAAGTGGAATTTTTAGTGGACGTTGACCACATCAATAGTGCATTCATCCGTCCATCAAATGACTCTCCAGTTGCATTCATTCCAGAAGATGGTGTGTACATAACCCCTTCCACTAAAGAAGTATTTAAGCTTCTTTGTACTTCCAAAATAACCCCAGGTATTGGTCCTGATAGCCTGTAGTCATCACATCTGGGACATGACGCTGCTGCTGTGACCGATATACTTACTTCTCTTTTAAACAAATCCGTTGGCTCATTTTCTATTCGGACTGCTGAGGACCAGTCACTGTTGTTCCTAAACATAAACCTTGTGATTCTGTTGTCAAAGCTAGAGGTTTTCGTCCCATTGCTCTAACTTCATGTGGTCTTTGCCTTACAGGGTGCGCCATACTAAAACTTCTGAATTGTTCTAAGAACTCTCGGGATAACCCCTTGAAGTTTGTTTATAAACCAAACAGGTCCACCGTGGAGGCCATCAATTCATTAGTCCACCATTTAACCAAATCTTTACATGGACCAGCGAAGTCTGATCGACGCACTTTTCTAAACATACTTGCTTTTGCTTCCATTCCGCTGTCTCTTCTCCATGAACTGGAAGTTTTCGGCTGTCCCATTCTTTTATTGGCTCGTTTGTTTGGTTATTTTACCGATAGAGCTCGGTGCACACGACTGAGCTTTAAAACCTCTAAACTTTTGGTGAATGATTTAGGAGTGTAATATGATTCTTCAACGCTCATCTGACCACTGAAAACCATGGGAGCACTGTACAGTTTTTTCATCCTCGTTGGGATTCATGAGCAGTGCTCGTCCACCGAGCCCCCACGAGGACTCGAACTCAAGGTGAACTATTGTGAACCGAACATCTTAACCGCAAGGCTATCCGGGCTGGCTCCCAACAGTCTGTTCAACATCTACACTACATGATATAGTACCCTTCCGTCACTGGCTTCTTTTGAACGGTAACAACCCGCTTCCCACACAGCGATCGACTCCTATGATGGATGACTTCTCTGTAGGGGCCTAAGTACAATGAAGGCATTCCGTTATGAACAACCTATAGAGCTTGGTTTCTATATGCAATTGAGTGATTCAGAGAGCTGTCCTTTCCCCTACTCATTTCTACTTACATTAGTGGTCTTTCACACAGTCCTCCTGCACTTTCATGAAAATTCTCTGATGATGTGAATCCCTGATAAACTGTTTCAGTAACCCAAGCTTCTAGTAAATTTTCCAGCAAAGTGTCTCGAATTTATGATTTCTCGGCCACATCCAGTTTAATTTCAGGTTCATCCAAATGTTTCAAATGCATATTTACCCTTCCTCAATCGCTTCATCCCTGTGATTCATCTGTGTTCTCCTTAGAACCATTAGATAGGGTGGGTTCTGTCAAATTTTGGGAATCACGACCGATGCAACTTTGAAGAGGTCTTCCCACATTTCAAACCGTGTGAAGAAACTTGGCCGGCTATCTCATAGAATCCGAGAGTTTAGGCATTCAATTTTTTAACAGAGTTCTATTTCTGTTTACTTTTATTAATGGTTTTCTTGTTCTACTTTGTTGTTCCCCAGTTATTCTTCTGGTCTGCTGAAGAAATGTTCAGAATTCTTTGTCTGTGTCCATCTATTATTAGTCGGTTATCTTTCATGACCTTGACTGGACGATCTGCGAATTACATCTGGCCGCATGTGAAAATTTCACGAATAAAATTCTTGCAGACAGCACTCACTTTGTACACAGTGATCTATCCAGATGTAACTCTGTCGCTTCTACACTTTCCTTTTTTCAGTCCATGCTCTGTCGCATTAATGTCTACAAGAACTCTGCTGTTCCTTATCTGGCTTCAATGCTCACAAACTGTCAAATTTCTTGGCAGTTTTATTACGTAATAGTTTTTTCATCTCCTTGATTTGATGAGCTGCCAATTGTAAGTTTTATTTGACCGACTTTTGTCTGCGCAAAATTATGAGCAAACACAAACTACTTCTGATTCTCTTCCGTGAATGGAGTTCGTTTGGTATTCAAAAAGTGGTTAACCAAGCACAGCTCACTGAACCTGAATCACTAAGGTCATGTTCCAAAATTGGCTTATATTTGTTGCTTACGGAAAGTCGTACCCGTCTGTATGCATAAATAATAACTACCTGTCAGTCTAGAAGTAATTCCTTTTTTGATTGTTACGATTATCAATAAGACTCTGTGAAAATGTACTTTTCCGTAAAGGGAAAAAGGGAAAGGTGATCAACGGGCGTAGGATTGGGATCTAAGTCCAAAATTGCTAAAGGTCTCCATGATGATAGTTCGACCAAAAATAAGTGATAAGAAGAATTACAGCATTTTATAATTTACACGTTGCTCACAGAGGTCAAATGTAAACCTCCATGCTACATGTGTTCTCAAATTGGTGTATGATCCAGGGCAAAATTACTCATTAGCGCCGTGACAACTTTTTTAATACACTTTTCCAATCATTGGGGGCAACATGGTGATGAAACCATCAAATTATCCAACCATGGTAGTTCGTATGAAGATCTGTTGTGCAAATTATTAACTAATTCACGTTTTTCCTAATGAGAGTGAGGAAAATGTCCTGTCACAGCAAACAACACATCGTGACAGATTCTCTGATTTAAAATTACCGTATCAGGAACCTGGTTTCATTAACGTCAAGTTCACTCACATCTATTCCTCCTGGATTACCAGATCAAAAGTGTCAAATAATCCTTGATGCTTTGCAAGTTTTTCTGGATAGCAAAACATCTCCAGTGATGTGAAAGTCAAAATGGGACCAGGCTTCATGTATCTGGTTACTGGGCACGGTAACCTAAAAAAAGACAGGCGCCCTGTCAGATAGTGTGTCTTCCTGAGTAGATTAAACCCCAATGTAACGGCAGAATGAGTGCAAGAGTCCATCAACCGGGATAAAACCTATGAACCACTAAACGTCTGTTAGTCTTCAACTCGTCATGCCCCCTTCGTTGCAAATGTTCAGCCAAGCTACCTAAGCAAACGTACGCTTACCAGTCTTACGGAGTACATCTTTTTCAGCCTTTAAACGAAAATACTACTGCTTCGCTGTTAAATTTTGCTGTATGTTCTCAACGCTGAGAAGTTTACGCATTGTTTTTTTCTGAGGGGCTCATTTAAACATCTGAGTAGCCACAAATAAAACTGCGCAAAACAGTTGTTTTGTTCGGTTTGAAGCTGCTTTTCTGACAAAACTAGCCGTAGAAAAATATTGGGAGAAAATACTGAACTGTTATTTTTGAAAGCTGCTTGCTTAACGCCATGCCTGTGCCCTCCATTGTAATTGTTCCCTTCTCTTTATGCAATTACTGAGCTTTGGCTCATCGGGATCTCTTCCTTCTATGGCTTTGCAGATAGTGCACACGCCCCCTCCCCTCACGGAAGAGCACTCATCAGGCAATGTAACTTGTCCCTGTGTCCATGGCAAACCTTCATCGTTGTTATCTTTTTCGCTACGCTATTATCACGTTTGTCCCAGTGTTACACCTGTATATCTACCGGCAGAGCCACATTAGGATGTTCTGCTTTTATTAGCTAGCTTACCCACCTAAGCGTGTGGCAGTACGAGTGAAAAATATACGGTGCAAATCACAGATCAGTGGCTATGAAGCTTGAAATCTGCGAAAACTTTCAAACAGTGCTGCAGCTTAGCAAGCGATTAAAGTAGTTTTCACGGGTCGTTCGTTTACTTTACTTTAAAATAACATATTTTACACGGCTTTTAATGAAACAGTATTATAATCGTCCGAAAGGGTGAAATACTTACAGAAATCTTTCTAGATTGTATCAGTTCCTTAAACTCATTGACTTTTGGACTCATCGCCTGTCAGAAATCACTGGGTTCAGCAGAACTCTTAAATTTTGGTATGAGCCGGTCGGCTGGGGGACAGTTTAATGGCTTGTTGTCTTCGATGAGTAGTTCCGCCAGATACGTTTACGGATAATCAGTTTTTGGTTGATCAGTCCGTCGTGACGAAAGTCAGTTATGCGTGATTTCCTCTAGAACGAACATTCCGTTTTTGTGTACTAGTGATTGGTGATTGACTCTGTGCTGCTTTGTACAGGAGCTGATTCGAGGAACTTTGAGATGCACTCATCGGTAAAAGATTAGTTAATATGAAATCCATACCGACTAATGAGTAAATAAATGATGTAGGACAACCAAATCATCTTTGTTATTAGTGACATTTTCTTAGGCAAATGTGATGACGCTACCACAAGAGGAATTCCGTTTGCATAGTCTCGTTGCCTATGTATAACATCGGGAAACAGGTTGAAAAATATGGAACCAATTAGGTAGGTAGGGTATCCACGTGTGACTTGAAGTCGTGTAAATGTGTTTGTGGAAGCCGATGTTAAGCGGAATCCACGACAGGATTCAGTCAACTTCACGTCACGTTTAACTGCTTCAATTATCTAATTGGTTTCCTCATTTTCAACCTTCTGCCTGATGTTTCACGTACTAAAACGAGGAGACTGTTCCAGATAAATTTCCCTTACCATGTTTGTGTTCTTACTTTTTGTTCAAGTCATTTACTTGTGTGAATTTTCAAAGTAACTTGGTAAGGATTTGCCCCGTTCGGTTTAATTCCTCCTACGTGAATTTTTATTTGCCCAAATATGCGGATGCAGAAATATACGTTTATCACAGAATCAATAAATGCTCACTGTGCCATAAAAAAGGACTGACCAATCTGATCAGGATCCCCGGAGGCAAGAGAGTTTGACCAAGTAGAGATACTGACCGAAAAATAAGTTTCATGAGGCAAACATGGAATATCTTTTGAGTAGTAATGGATGGCTTATAGTTATTGTCTGGAAACAAATTATTTCACGGCTCTTCCATAAAGTCCCATTATTTAGTTCAACAACAGTTGCATAATCTCGACTATATTCAGTACTAACAAAGTAATTATCTTTTTTTGTAGCAGTATCACTAAGGGTTAGTACTACGTTTTCAGATACAAAGAACTGAAATCTCAAAATAATAAACCAAACGAGTCTGATTCCGGACCTCAGAAGATGGTAATTTCGGTGAGAACTTTGATAGAGGGAGGTTAGTAAAGTCCCCTATATTGATCACCTCACAACCTCAGAGTGGGTATCTTCTTGTCCTTATGGGTAACGTGAAATCTAGTGAAGTTTTGATATTCATTTTTTCAAATAAAAAAGAAACTGACGGTAAACACCAGAAGCACCTTCGGCCCAGTCATTAATGAGAAGTCATGTGGAGTGTGAACTTGACTGGCTTGATTGAAAGTGTTTCAATAATTCGACAGAATTGACTAACAATATCCGGACTACAAGAAGTGACCAATTTGATGGTGATTTAAATAGTAAATGTTATCTTTAAGCTAACAGCCTTGTACGGTGAACGGAACCCTGAGGTAATATAGTCTACCAGGAAACTTTTCGACCTAGGGGGTGCATTCTCAGACAGGCCTCCGCATTGGGGTTCGCAGAACACTGTTTGCTTGCAAACCCATCATCGGTAGTTCAATCTGACATAACAAAAGGATGTTCATTGCAAAGACTAAAGAATAATGGAGGTTTTCGGATCAAGCGTATTTTACCCTTGTTCAACTGGCCCTCATTGGTCTTTCTATTTATTTTGCTTAGATGGAAAATGTAGATTTATGGCACACAAATTAAACAATCAGAAGACATTGTGAACGGTTTTGAGGTCAGACTGTCTAGAGAACTAACCATATTTCGTAAATTGTGCTCCAAAAACACACTAGGGAGTTGATTTGTTGACATGTGTTAAATTTTCAAAAAACGGTAACATCGAGTTCCTTATGAATCCATCCGGAAGCAGCTATTCTGTCCCGTTGGGCATCAGGAAACACGAACACATCTGCAATGGTCAGATCGGGCTAGCTTGTGAGCCATCAAGGAAAGAATCAAGCAGACTCACCGGTTCAAAGCCTGGAATAGAGAATCACCTAGTTTCAAACGACTTCCGTGTAATATCAGTCACCCATACTATCTGTTGTTATTTCGCAAAGTTTTCACACATAAACACGCATACGCCAGTACACCAAGATGGCCTAAAAGTATGCAATAAGAATAATTAAACATTTCCAAGTGGTTTCTGTGTTTACTCAGTTGTTGCACGCATTCAGCAATTCAGATGGACTACTTCTGTCAGTAATTTCATCGACTCTGTTGTAGTTATTGTGTAAAGTTCGTAAAAAAATGAATAATCAATTTATTCCGCTGTTTATCTTAAACCTTTTAGTCAATAAATTTGTTTTCTCACTTAAGCAGTTAGTAAATACAATTCCTAGCTGTGGCGCAAACCTTTTAAAAAAATGATCATTCAATACACCCTATTGAAATCACGTGCAAGAATCTTCCTTTGCGCAACTTTTAACCCTCGTTTTTGTTACAGCATTATAACAGACTGATCTTAAAATCATTTTCATCTAAAGGTTCAGTAGCATGGTAATACAAAGCAAAAGGTTTTGTTAGTGAGGATGAGCTGTACAAAAGCATTAGTTATGTCAGATATATCAAAAATTCGTGATTAAAAACAGTTTAGTCTCACTTATATATCAACTGATATACGAGAGTCGTTTTTTGACTGGTTGGCAGGGAGTTTCGTAAAACCGCAGCCATAGCTCAAATAAGCACTGAACGTGTGTATGAAACTCACATTCAGAACATTCAGTATCGGCAAACGGATTTTGGCTTCGTGGTAGCATTTGCAAACAAGCAAAACACTATCAACTGGTGATTCAATCTGTTTACCAAACTGACACTTCACAGACCGTTGAGGAATAGGAAAAAATGAATCTGGTAGACTCGATGAACAAACGAAACCATTCAGTTTGAAAAGCAAAAAGTACTTCTGTACCCATCCTAATAGTGACAAGTAGTTTTGGTCAATAACAAAGAAAAATTAAATGTACATGAGATGAAAGTGCAAATACATGTTCTTGTGAAGTTTCAATCAACGATGAGTATCTTATGGGAGATTTTGAACGGTGATAAATTTCAGCCTGACATTTCATAGATTAAATATTCCCACACAACGAAACCTACTAAATTGCTTTGGCCCGCTTCAACTCTTCCTTTGCAAAGTAGCCATGCAGAGGAACTAATGGCTTATATAAATGTTGCACACCTGCGTAACTGCCAAACCTTTCAGTCTTCACATCAGTGGTAAGGCAAGTTTTAAGCTTTTGGTAAAAGTCGACGGTTTTCAGTCTCAAGGTTTAAGTGTTTTAATATAAAGCGTTAGCTCGTTGAGAAAAGCTTACTATGTGATAATTTATAGAACAGCCCCCAGCTTGAATTGGTTGACGAGAAATAGGTTTTTAATGGGTTTTGTTTGCGACAAGAAACAGCGAATGGATTAGATTCAGAGCATAATGAGTTCGGTGCTTCATGCTCACTGATAAAAGGTCAGTACTGCATGGTTGTCATAAGAAGGAGCAAGTCATGATATGATGAATAATTCAAGGAAAACGTTCACATACACAACGGCTCATCGAATTGGTAATTGTACCTGAAGGACCAAATTCTATGTCAAATTGGCAACTAGCATTTAACTGGTCAAACAAGTTAGGTTACAGAACTTCTCACAGTGGTGGAAAAGGAAATAATTCGTGAAGTGCATGCAAAGCAGTACTTTTTTACACATGAGGGGAAAAAAATGTCGTTCATCTGTTCGAAATTTTTTTAATTTCACGCTGATTCTGTCCAGGGGTTCAGACTAATGAACGAGGTCTGCTGAACGAGTGAGAAAATGGTATTTGAGCTGATTTTGGTAGGTCTACAATAAGATGAATGCAGAAAATCAAACTTGCTACAGATTCTGTTGTCTATCAAGCACCTAGACCTCTTTCTGGCACTATTTCCTACCATATAGCTGTCTACCCAAACTGACATCATGCCTTCAGTACGTTAGCAAAGTTATTAAATTGTCTCTTGAAACTGTCTTTGTTAGGGTTTGCCACGGTTATTGCAGCGTTGACAGAAAAGTCGATAGCAGGTGCAGAATCGGAATTCCAGGTTTTTATGAACCAAATCCCATCTCAACAATATTAAGTTAGCCTTACTCATAAGCCATCGAATAGATGATTAATTATTCATCGAAGACAACCAAAGCCTGACAGGCGATTTGAGAAAAAACTTGAAGTGTAAACTGCGCCATCAGTAACATCTGAACTAATCATCCATCCAAACCAAACTCAACGAAGCGTACATCAGTAGAATCTTCATTTTGTCACCCTGTATGCTTCGGAAGGTGTACGCTTGGACATCAAGGGTATTCTCGTAAGCAGCAATAAATCAGTCACCCGACAAGCCTACTTGTGAATTTGAAACTGATAACAAGATTCTTCCAGGCCGAATAGTTTAAGAAGACAATGAACAATTATTTTGAGGTTTTTTATGTATTGTATATGTTCAGCAAACGGCTGAGAGCCTAATCAGGATGAAAAAGCTATGCAATACTTCCATAGTTTACCTCAATGAGACGAACGTTCACATTGGACGACGAAGCACACTTGTCGATGTCTAACAAATTCATGAGGAAAAGTGCTCCCATACTGGAATGTTTCCTGACTGAAATAAGCTGATTCAAAACCCAAATACTTTCGCGTGACGATTAACTGTGTGAGACATGCGCAGCGACAGTGGTTTCATAATCTAATTCTCCTCGTCGACCTTGATTGTATTTGCAGATGTTGAATTGTTCGTGAAATATTGACAAACGATTTATGACGTTAGACCGAATTGGGGTTTCATTGAAAAATCAGCACGGTTAACAGACTTCTGTTGACTGGTAGAAAAAATGTTCGTTACAGAACTGCGGCCACCAAATGTCAATTATTTTGGGCTAAAAACAAAATAAAATGCACGCGACATGATTCAAATAGGGCTGTGGCCTGTTATTCACGTTTTTGAATCAAAATATCACATGTTTGTACTATTTTGTAAAATAAAAATAACATGATGTGTTCCATCAATTGCTTGTTTGTGGGCACTCTGGGCACACCTGTAATCATCAAGCAATACCTCCGGTAACTTTTATTCGAATCACAGGGACAGATCTGTTCGACGTGGATTTACAACTGCCGCCAGAGAATTAACCAGGAACAGATTTCACGAGTAGGCATTACGGACATCTGAGCACGGCTAGAGCACAAGGAGAGAGCCACAGGGATCGCGCAGAGGAATTCCGTTTTCAAATGGGCGCACCCAAGTACTGAATTCCTGAAAATCACTTTCACATAAACGGGTGAATGGGGTTAGGTGATGACATAACCAACAAACTCCAATTGACTCTTGTTATTGTTAAATTGTTCCATTATTCTGAGTAGATCATCCTGATGTCTCTTCACGCACTGATGAGAACAGTTTCTCTAAGTTGTTATGCCAGGGTACAATTATATGTCCTCTAAAATGCGGGGAAATCTGCGTTATTTTATCTAGCCTTAGTGACGGATATTATCACGTACTTGTTTTCAACAGAAAATGTAGATGCTGGTAGTGAACAATTTGGCTTGGGCAATATCAATAAACACTATTTTTCAGTTTCAAAAAATGTATTCTGTTGAAGGTTATCAACCACATTTAACGTTTTTGCCAGCGCTCATTCCACAAAGGCTGCCTCAGCCTATGTTAGCCCTCAATAAAATCGTGATATGTCTGTGTTTAGGAAACCAGATGCTTAAATTCGCCATTTATCATGATCAGAGCCACGGAAACAAGCGCTTTTGTGATTCTCCCACAAAACTTTAGGTATTCCTTCCTACTTTTCCGGGCTGTGAACCAAATTTCTGAAACGATAAGAAGCTGGCTGCCTATCTATATGAGTCATCTTCCTGGAACCGCTGAATGAATCTTTTATCTAACTGATACGAGGTTGAATTTGATTACCAAAGGGTTCTTCATTTAGTAACACTTCCCTAACTCATGACTGGAAAACGGTCTCACAGTACGGCAAGTTCGTTCATCATAGGATTCCATTGCTCCAAGTTTAGTGTGTTGTACTTATTTAAAAGGGGGCATTATCGTGTAGTAGTAAGTTTAAACATACCATTGTGAACCAACCGAAATAGCCTGATAGTTAGGTGTTTGAAATACAGTCGTACGTCCTGAGTTTCAGTTACTTTGGGAGCTCAGTAGATGTGCGTTTTTGATGATTCCCGACCCGGATAGATAAGAGGTGCAGTGCTTTTATCGCTTATAATCGCGTGTCAAAGCCTCGTTACTGCACGGCAAATTACCAGTGAACCATTTGTCCTGAACCGTATCTCCGAATAGATATTTGCGAAACGGTCACTTTACTGCCGCCACTACTGTTCTCTACGATGCAATTCACAGTATGTACCACACAGGTTTTTCTTGCCAGGTCCAATGGTTACCTTCAGAAAAATGATTTATATCATCTCAGTTAGAATCATGGCCGTCACATATACTGCCCGGTGGGATAACTATTTACTTTCAGCACAATGTGCAAATATATTTTCATGTGAATCAGTTGCATTGAATTGCAATCACTTTGTGGAATAATGGTTAATGTAAACCTTTGTGCTCTTGAATTTTCGAACTGGACACTAGACAGTTCAGCTGGGGCCGATTCTTTATGAAGATAAGCGAAACAATGCCCCTATTCAAATTGAAAAATGGTAGAGAAAAGAATCTGAACGGAATTAGATTCGATATAGCGTACGTACTTAAGACTTAAAGTGCCGTCGATAAAATCCTACAAAACAAATGAGCCTCTGTATAACTCCTAATTATCCGAAGATTACGGATAAACCTACAGTTATTTTGGAAATCATTTCCGTATAACATTGCAAACAGAAGAATTGTTGAACAGATCATAATCATGTTTTTCGCAATGCTTGATTTATCGAAAAGAAAGAATTTATCAAGTACCAAAGAACTTGTGTCACAAAGTGATGCGAGTGTGAATGTCAGTCGTTCATAAATACATTCTTTGCATCAAATCACGCAAACGTGAAGACTAGTTTGCATTCCTTTCCAGTACCGGCCAGACATGAACAAGATGGTATTAACTCATGGGTGATGTCCTGCTTCACAGTTGCAATAAGGATAGAAACCTAGACACGAGATGAAATATACTTTAAGTAGTTATTGTTCTTCAGACTGCTAAGAAAAATAAAACGCGATTTTCTCGAATGACTGAAAGTACTCTCCTTTTAATCTGTCAGCCTGAATTTATAATTAGTGATTGAGGAAAAAAATAAAAGTTTCACCATGCTATCAAAGTTGTTTACTGTCGAATTATTTTTAATGATATTCATAAATCATTACAAATTCACAGGACGTATTACTGGCTTGAGAATCCTAAATCGTTACCAATGGAAAGTTCAGTTGCATTTTTTACATCTAAACTTTCATCTTAGGGACTCGAAATTGAATGGATGACAGCCACTTATTGATTAGATGCTGTACCAGTTGAGCCGTCGCTGTAAGGCCAGTCGGGTGTGAATGACGCAAGCGAATATCTAATGATGTGCAAATCACTATTCGAGTGATATTCAGAAACAGTTTCGGCTGTATTCACTGGACTAGTCTAGTCGGTCTCTTTCCGATAGGACAGAAAGCATCCGACTGAATGTGGCCCAAAGGATATCGAAGTGTTTCCAAGAAATATATCATTGATATGAGGCACCTTATGGGATTTTCACTTTGTGGTTGGATTGCAGCTCGTTATGTTGAACTTCTGGATGCGAACACGCAAGTGGATTTTGATTACGCAAAATTAGGAATTCATTTGACAGGCATCAGTTTTACTTATTAACACCCTTGTTCATCATTTGTGACCACCATTCCGATCGCTGATAAACACCTGTTGACGCGTCATTTGCTCGTATCTATGGTTCGGCATTGACTTCGCGCAAGGATGAGTGCATGGAACCGGCGCCTGTGAATTCGAAAAAATTGAACCACTAGTTTTCCAGCAAGCTGGAAAAAGCCACAGCTTGTCCATAGATTCCTGCAGAAAACTGCCCTAAATGTGCAGAATTAGTCATTTTCTGAATTTACTAAATGTATTTGAAACAACATGAAGGAGTGTTCGTTTTATGGTCTCGAAATGGTTCTTTTTCAACTCGAAAAGTTCGAGCTTCTGAGCCATTCGAATTGTTTTACAATTTTTCTGAAATATTCATCTGTTTGCACTGTAGTACTGCTGTATTCTCGTAATTAGCTCGCCTATGACGAATTAAGTACTCACATTCTAATACAAATTCCGTGACTAAATACTTGTGCTTCTTTGGTGGTGCTTTGGTTGAGTACGTGCGTCTTTCGTAAAACTCGCATTCAAAAGTCACGCCAGCAAGAACCAGTTTCCATGTTTCAGATCGAATACTTCCAGAGGGCTGCATGCCTGTAAATTCTCCAAGGGGCGTTTTGATCCCGAGCAAAGTCAAAGCAAGTGTGTAGTGCCTCAAGGAACTAAGTTACTATGCTACGTAAAATGTTAACTATCTGATTACCTATTATTCATATTTTACGAATATAAACACCACGTTTGTCATATTAAGACAAAAAAGACTACCACAAGTAAAGACTGACATTTGATAGGCACTCATCACATCTTTTTGTTAATATGAAATTTATCGGTAGGACTAGCCACTGCGTCTCCATCAGGTTTGTCATTCAGAGGATTTTTGAATCGCTTGATTTTCCAGTTAGGGAAATGAAGTAGTGTTCGGTCAAGCAACACCCAGATGAGGAAAAATGCCTTGAATTTCCTCAAATATGCAGCACAAAAATAGTTTTACGTATAATGTATTTCAGCTACTTAAATTTTCCTTCGAGTGTTCTTCGGTAAACAATCCGAGAACTAGCTTAGCTTCAGTTTTGAAGTGAAGAGCTCTTTACCCCTGAGAGGAAACGAAATCGCCAGAGAGGTATACTTCAAGAAGCGTTCGTGTATACCAGGGTGCGCTTCGTCGACTCAGCTGTAATTTGACACAGAGCAGAACCCTGAAGTATTCCACAGATTCTCCCGTCAAATATAAAAATCCAACAAATTTAATTTTGTGCTGGTCGAAGTTTTCTGCAAATTATACTAAATGGATGCTGATTGCTGGGCAGAATTTCTAGAAACTCGTGTAATATGCGTAAGATCTCTTTTAAGCTTCTAGAACTAAAATTGATTCGAAAGCTTAATTAAATTGAGCTCGAAGTTCGTATCGCTTCGGTCAGTTTATTATCTTCATGTGCAGAATTCTGATAGAAGAAATCAAACTTCTTCCGTGTGGATTTTATAATCCCGCAAAATCAAAATCATAGGTGCAAAAAGAACAACCTGCAAAATGAAAGGTACCACTTTCTTCTTGTTTATCACATTGGTATATCAATGGAGAATTTTTGATCGTAAGGACCACTCTATCTCTTTTAAATCCACTATTTTAAATCGTTCTGAGTGACTAACACATTTACAGAAAATAGTCAGTTTTCACGAATGAATGTCTTAACACTAAGGGAATTGCCTGCTTTATTTCTTGCGTTTGTTGGTACAAACAATCGGTAGTGGGATTTATCGAACGAATCATAATCGGTGTTACTTCTTTGAGTTATCCTTAATCCACTGCTTACCTACTGACCGTAATGTTAGTTAATGTCCAGAAATAGATCAGGTAAACATAATTTTATAATAAAACATAAATACGAATGATATCGATTAAATGTACAGAAATAATATTTACTGGGATATTATTGGCTTCTTTTTTCTTGACCAGTGGTTTCTCTCTTTGCCCTTATCAGTCAGATTAAGTTGACAGATCGGACAACTGTCACACGTGATCAGGGAAGATAACCCCGCATGGCAAACGATATCCCTTCCAATCACGGTACACCGCACAGACATGGATCAAAACAGAAACCAAGGGCCTGAGAGATGGTCTTCACGGTGCCTCAGAATCCACTCATAGTGGTTTGCCAATCCGATTTAGTGACAACAGAAATGGCTGCAATTTTCTTGCGTAAAAGATTGTTTTGTTTACACAAGTGATTTATCACATCTTGTCCCATACTCCAGCTTCGACCTCATCCTGAAATCATTTTCAGATGCACTAGTGTTCACAACCCCTTGAACGATCAAACCTCATAAACTGTTAGTCAAACGTTCAAAGACTACGGGCACACATATTTCGTGAACTTATTAAATCTCTCCTGCGTGCCTCGTGATTGATTTACCACCAAAATGTTAACATTTCAGAACATTTATCCATGATGATTACTTTCTATTTTACATAGTCTAACATACTAGCCTGAAAAAGACTGATTGGGAAGATGCTTGTTCGTTGCTGGATTGTTATCCCTGTGGGAATAAGATCCCTAAATCTTAATAGTTTTAGTTTCGAAATCAAGCAAATTCTATTCTAGCCCTCGTATTTTTGTGATAGTTAAGAGAAATTTAAAGTTTAACTGTTATATTGAATTTATTTTCCCCTTCATGGAAAGCATTGTTATTCACACAATGCAGTTCCGTTTACTAAACGCAGATTGAAATGTGCCACAAATGTTGTCGTAAACGTTATGAGACTAAATTATCTGGTAGAAACAAATTACTCGGTGCAAACCCGTGGCATGACTGCAACCTTGATAAAAATGTCGAAAAGTATGGTCACATTCCATTCGCATTTATTTCGGTTTTCTAGAAGAAGAGACATTTTATCGCGTGAATTTCACTTGATCTCATTTGCACGGAATGGAACGTGCATGGATGGGGAGTCCCGTTTCTAGAATAGCATGGCCAGAACAGCACCGGGTACGCGTACCTGATAAGCAACGACAACGGCGAAGCCGGTCCTGTGCCTCCGAGGAAGTTTTACCTTGTCATCCAGATACAATGCCATACTACTCATATGACGTTTGTTCCTTCATTTGTTTGTAATTGGCTGTTTTACTAGCCATGTTTGAGGTTGTGTCATACGGTTATCACAATAATTCATCGTAGTTTTCTTTCCTATATTCACAAAAAACCATCAAAGTTTGCATCAAAAAGACGTTTTGTGGTCATCATATTTATGTTTTACTAACAGTTTTCTTCCTTCTGATCTTCAGAGTGCTGCTAAGCCTATTAATTAAAACAGAAGAAAGAAGACGAGTTTCGGTTGATTTTAATTTATAACCCAAACGACCTCAAGCAGGGTTGGCCACCGTGAGATCATTTTTCGAAACATTTAGATTAACGAAACTTCAGAAGGTAGAAAGTTACTAGTCATAAGTTGGTGTAACCGTCGCATGAAAGGGAGAAAATCTAGCTACGTCGGACAGAACAAATCACTTCCTGTAGCAAAACACGATTTAGATTTCATGTGCTGTGGTATGCGAGATGCGGTGCCCTTACATGTGGACTGCGCGGCACGATCTGCGAAGATAAATGTATGTAGATCGGAGAGCTACATCTCGGTAGGTGAAAAAAGAAAGCGCAAACATTGACATTGAATAAACGACAGTGTCGATCTACTTCTCAGCGGATTACCGAACTACTGAAAAATTCTAATTTTCCATTGTCTCTAAAACCGATGTTGGTCCACCGGTACTGGCTTTTATGTTATCTTGGACCCGTATAGCAGCCGTCCTCGCTTAAGGTTGCGATGGGTCGTGACGAACCCACAGTTACATTATAAAGCGTTATGCGGGTCTTTTGAGCAAACCTTAGGGCCATAATTTTAATTACCATTAAAACTAGAGCTTAGCACTAAAAACTGCAAGTAATATGGTTTCCGATGCACTGGTGTTCAATAATGATTCAAAAAGATACACAGGGGCAAAGTTTCGTCGCTCTCAACAGCTTCTATTCGCTTAGCCTGGTGTTTAGGCCACAAACGATTCATCACCAGTCGAGGTGACATCATCAATGCACTCGTGAAGATTCCCATACTAACTAATGCGTAAATGGAAAGCAAAGCAATAGCTACAATCGAAAGGAAAAATCATCATCTTTGTGCCAGCTGACAAAAGATGGATGACAGTTATCCTGGACAAAGTTAATTACGGCGAGAAAGCAAATCTACAATATATATATATATATATATATATATATATATATATATATATATATATATATATATAAGCATGGATGTCAAGCAGTCAAGTTTCCGAATAAAGAAGGTATGGTATGAGTAGAAGCGCCAAGGAACTAAATTTATGGATTTTGGCCGTGAGGTCAATATGTCATGTCGTTATACTCTGTGTGAAGTATGCAAGTGCCAGTGATCTTCAATATTGAAGTTGGACATGTTAGATCTAGGAAACAAAAAGCAGAAAGCTCCGTGATCATAAAGCTAAATAAGTTTCCCATTTGGAACATGCACTTACATTGAATGAACAATAATATTGGCCGCAAATAGCCTGCTCACTACAGGTAACTTATAGCGTCAAGGTCAACCAAGAATTCACGTTTGAGTCAAGGAGAATGTTCCAAGTATTTAAAATGAGTGCTGGGATCTTTATCCACGCTCTGATGTCACCTCGAATGATGATGAAAGGCAAGCAAACCAAGCGCTGTGCTTAGTGATCAGAAGCCTTCGAAAACCACCGACATGCGCTAAAATCAACACCGATAATATTTGGTCTGAATATTTTGTTGTATTGTTGATTGATTGCATCTGGTCACTTGAGAAACGACCTTAAAGCCGATTTCTGCGTTGCAAACCAGGAATAGTGTGACCTAACTTGGATCCCCTTTTGATTTCGTATTTCAGCTTCCATAGGCAAAACCTCTCTGCAACCAATAGTTAATATACCCCGTACCTTGAGCGATCAACAAATGAATACATCAGTCATAAGTAGCTTTTTTCCTACCTTGGATTTGATATTAAAGTATGTTCTTCTTTTCCATCTTAAGGCAGTTTTATTTTTTGGTATTCCACCAACTTACATGTTTAAAATAATAATAAAAAATTAAACTGCTACTCAGTGCGGACATTCAGTGTAGTTCCTTCAATTTTATTCAAAGCTGAAAGATATCACCCGAAGTATTGAAATCTTTTAGAGAAACTGTAATACTCAAATTATTTAAGAGCAGCTGTCTAATAAAAGTGATTATTCTGCTATCAAATAAATTTTAATCACGCGATAACAATTGCTGAGTAATTTTTCTAAGAAGATATCCCGATCCACAATGTTCCACTTTATTAGGAATAAAATGTTTATAAAAGATTTTCTTGAAGTGTTCTGATTTGGGATGACTGGTGGGAACCACGAAACCATTTTCACTTACCAAATTGTGTTTGATTGCATCTTTCAGTTTTCAAATCCGCAAAGAAAAAGTTGTTCACGTGATCGACATTTATTATGAAAATGTCGAAGGTATTTAGTCTCATGGAACCTAAACCACTCCAGAAAATCATTCCTAAAATGTTCTATTAGAAAGTCTGAAGCCATATCAGCTGCATGTGGAGAAACCGCTTTTGAGTGGGCTTCTGTTTGGTCAAAGAAGCGCATGTCTTGAACGAATCTAAACTAAATATCGGTTGTACATTTGAAGAATCCCGTACATTACTCATGTTAAAGCTCCGACTGTCATCGTTTCAATGGGATGGAATAATGGGTGTAGTTCAGCCTGTCACAGTGATTCCAAAAACTATGAAGAAGCGTTTTCGGAATTATACAGTTGACATTCTCAAAAGGCTAGAATTAAAAATTGACACAATTGGGATGGGAAACATCGCAGTCGAAAAAAATTCCACGATGAATATTGTAAGCTTCACCGCACGCTCGCAGCGTTTCAGAACGTGTGAATCCCAGATTGACCAATGATAATACGTCAAATTCAACCCAGTTCACCAATGAGGGATAAGACTCGGAAGTAGCATCGGATTCATAGGACAGTCATTTGAATCTCCTTTTTTACTTGCTAAAGAGCTAATATTAGGCTAAAAGATCGGAAAAGCTTGGAACACGGGATTAAATGTTGCTCTGCTACTGACCGTAAATATTTCAATGGTGTCAAAAATCCAAGTCGGTGAGCCATCTCTAGCCAGCACCACATCTATATCAAACATTGTGAAATCTTCACCAGAGCTGTGAAACGATGTTTTCCAACCGTTTATTAAGCGCTGAATCCAATCCCGTGCGCCGTTCCTCAGCCACGTGTTCAAAGCAAATTTTGAATATGCCCATGACAATGCATAGACTGTCAGTAAATTCGTGCCAGGATGCACACAGCACCAGTATGCTCGGTTTGCATTCGACTGCTGAACCGAACATGGGATACTCATTGATATCTCAGTCGTCGGAATATCTGAGACCTAATCCAAATATTTCCGGCATGGGATGCAATAACATGTTAGATGAATACGATGACGAAGTTGTCAAGGCTACAGCTCATGCTGTAATGGCTGCGAGTGAGAAGCAGTCAAGGACAGCGCTCACGGAGATCCCGCTTTGTTTGTATCATTTTGCATCGGACTGCGAACTCTCACGAAGTCTTCACTATCGACCAGAAACAGTTTTTCACCAGAGTCCTTGTTTCAGTTCGGCTACTCAAAACTCACATCCTCCCGGTCGAAGCTACTTGAGTAGTCACTCAATGAATATCGCTTCCACCCATTGCAATTGTAACTCGGTAAGCCCCATAACGACCAGACGGAAAAGTTTTCTTGGAATGCCCATGTCCCTTGACGATGTGTATAATCAAGCGATGAACTGTAAAAACGAATCAGTGGTAAAGCAGTTAACCTCAAGTGGTGGATTTGTCAGTCGTCAACCAACTGAACCGATGCCAAACAAAAGAAAGGCAGAAGTTGTACGGAAGCAACGAGGTAGATCTATACGAAGTTTGACAAGAGAAGCCTCACAACGTATAAACCGACCTTTTAAACGTATCACAACAAGTTTACGACTGGCACGATTTGGTGCGGCTCGCGAAGATGTAAAACGTCCCGTTACTAGCTTAAACTCCGATCCAGTTTATGGGCATTTGAGGAAGCGAACTATGGACAGCTTCCGGATGAAAACAACCGACGAACCAAAATTGTCGAGGAGTACTGACCATAAGAAAGTGGGCGTGACTGAAGATAAATCAGTCAGTGTCAATTCTGAGGATTTACTTGAACCATATACTGCAGGTGATGTAGGAGATGAATTCGGTTTCGATGAACGCCCTTCGGCTTCTGCCTACCTGAAGGAACAGTTCTTCTCGTTTTTCCAACCTACAGGTAACAAGTTGGCCATGAAGCTTTTTGGCACAAAAATGGCTCTGAATCGGGAAAAACAGCGACTAGAACAACAGGGAAGGTGGATCATACACCCGTGTAGTAATTTTCGGTAAGAATATCAAGATTTTTCAAGTACATTTTATAGATTGCCCACCGATACATTTAGGCTTTTGACTACAAAGCTGCCTTGTAATAAAACAGGATTAATGTTGTTTCTAATCACTGAGATGTTAGTCTGTCACACCGTATGGACTAAAATTCCAGAATGTTTGTTGTGGGTGAGACGATCCAAACCAATGAACAAGTGCCTCGTCACGCGGTAGGTGAAGTTGCGTTACACCTACTTGACCGCAGATGAACCACATTAGGTCTTCATGTGGTTTTCAAACACTCACTTCGGTATCATGTCTGGCCTGTGTTTTTAAAAAGCAGTGAATATTTCTTTCTATCAAGAAAGCTTTTCTGTTATGCTCACGAAATATATAACATGATCAAACAGTACTTTTTCCTGTTGTAAAATACCACCCGCCAGCTGTTCTCTTCCGTTTTACATCAAGCTTATTTAGGTCATATAGCATTTTATGAAGAAACTTTTCACTTGGATCTTTCTAAGTAGTACCTAGTTTAAAAGTTATCATCTTTTTCAGTAACGAGACAAAGTTTCAAGAAAATTATTTGGGCCGCTGATTGACAGATAAAAAAGAATTCTTTTGGGGGGGGGCGCAGTTTGAATCTGGTTGACGATATGCTACTCTGACTGTTTGCATTTCGTCAGTCAAACATACAGAATGTTTTTGATCAGCTCATTGGGTAGATACACACGTGTCTCAAAATCGAAAGCTGGTACAAATTGTATGATATGTAAAACGTCAATGAAAGGGACCGATGATTGCCTGGTGCCACAATATTTGGAATATGCTTTTGTTTGTGTTCGTATTAAAAAATGAATTCATCGGTCAATGCCCGTTTCGCTTCCGGTATCGTAAGCAACTATCTGGCGCTGTAACAGAGTCACTGGTTCTTCCGTCTTTTATTCCCGTGAGGTTCATTCATTCTTATTGGTACTTGGGAATTTGACTAAGAACAGTCCAACGAGAGGTGAATATATATCAGTCACTGTTGAGCAGGTAAATAACAAGTGGTGTTTATTATAAGTGGTACTCACCTAACAAAAGATACTACAGGGTCATATTTTGCGCGCAGATTCGGCAAACACTGAAAAATGCCAGTAGACAAGTGGAACACCCGTTACCAGGCCAAGAAAAGATTCTGAGAATTCCTGACGTAATAAAAAGGGTGAAAGAAGCAATTGACAACACAAATCATCAGTGCACCATTGTGTGATGTGAAGTGGAATAGAGACAGTCCCTTGGATGCGTGGTGCAGTAATAATGACCCTGTGGTCAGTGGGGGCACATTACTATACAGACTGCCTAGTCGTGGTCTCCGTTTGTGTGTCAGTGTGATTGCAGGCCGTGTGAAGAGGAGTTCAGGTCAAGTGGTAATTTTTCTAATCTGACGGCATTGGTGATAAATGAGGTACTTGTTTCGATGGGTTTCGGGGCTCTCGAAATCCTAGCGTTGCGGCTTAATTAGGATTCACCAAATGACTACGGTCGATCAAAATGTCAAGCAACGCTTTTAAAATTACACACTCTCAAATCTGGTTTCGGTCAATCAGGTGGACTTTCGGTCACTCTGAATGCAACAGTATACAGTTTCTAATGGTTTTCACTACCATCTATCCCAAAACGACTGAAATGCTCTGTATCCGTGTCTGTATGCAAGGAGTTCATGGTTCAGGTAGTCGTTTCTCCACTCACCGATGGATATAAGTGATACCTATGGAAACCACATCATTCTGTTGGGGCTGCAAAGAGATAAATCACCACAAATTTCGCATCGAGAACTAGACTACTATCTCTATTTCTGAAATTACTGCCAATTTTTTGATAGTGAAATTAGATACCTGTATTAACTGACTGAACTCAAAATGTTCAATTTCTTTCGTTAACTCGTTTGTCACATGTCATTCTTTGGAGACATTCACCAAGCTTTGCGAAGAATCACCAGGGTTTTGCTTCTTTCCAGATGTGCTTGAAATTTTGTCGTTCGAAAGTGCAATGTCACAGTTTATCAATTTTCAGTCTTGTGACGAGCTGTACAAATTCATGGGTATTCTACACGTCACATCCTCTGGAATTTCTACTTACTTGATTTAAAAGCAATTTCCAGAGAGTTTCGGTCATATGTGATTAGTTGAATTTTGGGTTCAATTTGCAAACCACACTGATTCACACAAACGCTACTAGTGGTCTTTGCATCTAAACTTTCTCCTAACAAATTAGAGCATGAAAGTTAAATGATATTCCTCAAAAATGCTCCTAGTTCAGGAAATAGAAATATTTTATGTTTTGCTAGAGTAGAAAATGGACCGCACTGAACCATCGTACCACACTTATACCCGGGAAGAACAGTAGTTGTACGAATACGTCCACGTATTTAGTTGGATGACAGCATAGCCACCTTTCACCAGCAAAATGTGATTCCAAGCGAATTCTTTTCTGTCAAAACAAGATGCATATTTTGTACCTAATCAATCACAAGCAAAGTTTAGTCATACATTCAAGATAGAATCACTCCCCGCGTGGCTTTAGAAATGCATGTGACCTATAAAGAGATAGTTTCGCTTGTTATTAACAAAACGATCAACGGCGTGCTTCATTAATCGTGTGCAAAATGCCAGATAACCGTAGTTTACATAAAAGCCACAATCTACGGGAAGCAGCATTCTAGAATGGGAATTTCAGGTAAATTTCAAGAAAACACTTCGATGATAATTATTTACCAAAGGCTTAATAAATCAGTATATGAAACAGGGTTTTCGTGAGTGTTCCTATGAGAATAATCGAACAAACCAATCTGAGCAATATTGTTGCATATCTTCTGAGGAATTCGATGAACCTTAGAATACTTACAAACAGTTGGTTAGTAGATGATCAGTATGAAATGGAACAACTTCCGGAAATTGCAACATGATTAAATATTCTTAGTATTGTTGACGAGAAAGAAAACACTGTTAACTGTTTAAAAATGATATCTCAATGGGAACTACACAATCCCGACTGGAAAACCGGCTCGCCTGTGGCATTTTTCACTGTTTATCCACATTTTATGTATAATTGGCACTCTAATATGGCTTCCAAGAAATGTAAGTTTGAAGCTTCCATCTCTTTTCCAACTCCTAAAATTATCACCTAGTCGGACTGTCGAGGCAGGCTGATATTCGTTTGTCTTCCCTCACAAAAGATTGTTTAATTTCTTGGGTTATTCATAACAGGAGGAGACAGAAATCCTGAAAATGTTTCAGATATCGGAATGTTGGTAGCTATTTTTTCATTAGCCTTTTGTTTGCCTGATTGCGTTTATTCTCAAAACACATTTCAATACCCTCTGGATTATTTTGCTTTGCGACAACACTCCTTATAGTGAAGTTGCCTGGGTTGGCTTGTGATTAGAAACAATGATTCCCACATTTGATAAAACTGGGGTTACCAAATGTGAAAGAATGGATGGGATCCAGATAAGAGCTTCGTAGTTTTCCTTTATATTACTAAACATTTTAATACAGATAAGGCCGTTTTTAAAGTAAAAACGGCCGGATAAAGGAACGAGTTAATACTGACGAATTCAGGTTTGACATGGATATAGCTACGGTCTATGTAACGTTCATACAATCTTTGTGGGTTAAAGGAGCATTTCAAATTTCGGTAATTAAAAGTGGTGGCTGACAAACGACATCGACGATGCTTTTTGACGAGGCAAACACACAAATCAAAGTAATCGCCAAATTTACCTTAACTACTTCACACAGACTCACAAATTCTGACGATACGGAGGTGAGAACTTCAAAACTCAAACTGTTTTCATTCGATATTCACCACCGGAGAGCCCGCCGCTTGATAAACTGAAATGTCACACCTTATTTCCCCTGAGGATCTTCCGTATTCAAATGTCCAGAAAAACTTGGGCGGCAAATGCTCTGCCTTTCACAAAAGTACAGAAAAATTATTTCATTCACGTGTTTTGTTGAATGGAATCATTATCGCAAGCTATAACGAACGAAAATCGTCATCACCCACAATCTGTCTGTTTACAATAAACTAATTTGTGCATCTGTAGTGTGAGCGGATGTTTTTCCCAGAAAATTCTGCTGATGTGCATAAATAATCGCAAGACCGGTCGTGTACTTTCAAAAACCTCTCCCCATCCATCTGCAGATAATAATAACATTGGGTTTTAATTTGCCTGAAGCCAAAATCCTCCAATGTCAGTAGGTCTGTTGAGTTGATCTTGAGAATATGTCGAATAGATAAAGCGAAAATATTTCAAGCGGTGATCGTTTTTGCACAGCCGTATAACAATGTCGAATTATCGCCTTCATTATGACAATCTGGAAAAATAAAAAACCTGTCCTAACTGATAAGAATGGTCACAAAGTAACTGCATGAAAAAATCCGTGGGGGCCGCACCCAGTATAACCCAATTTTTGTTACTTTCATGCGGAAGCGATAGTAGAGCCGAATCCTTTTCCCTACCCAAAAGACTTGGGCAAACTCCACAAAAATACTGTAGAACTTGAGAAATTGTATCAACTTTCATAAGCAACGGGATTTGAAAAATCCCTAACTTGACTGATGTTGTTGCGTGCTAGTTTGTTGAACTGACATTCTAAACAATGGGCGCTTTTTTTGTTATTTAGAGGTTGTAGACAAGGAGGATAGACAAAACAGGATTATCTGAAATTGCTGAACGAGCACATAATTATTGCTCAAATCCCTGAGTGTTATGAACTTACTTGTTTTTTTTTCTCCTTAAAAGTAAAACTGGAACAGTTCCAGCGAATGCCATCAAATTCAGTCAGTTTTTCAAAATAAAGGTAAATTTTTTCGAATCAGTATCGATACATTTTGTCCTCACAAAGAAACTCTTTTTTTGTCCCGGAGGTATTACAAATTATAAAATAAAACCCTCGGTACTTTACATGAATTTCTTACTTAAGGTGCTTCAAAATTAATCCAGACCTCCACAAAGCATATAAAAAATAAGCTGAAGAAATCCCACGAAATATAAGTTTTTTTCTGAAGAGAAGTGACTCAATTGTTTTTATCGAATTAAGTTATAGAAAACTCAAAGTTTGATGGCAATAACTGTAAGGAAAATGCTTCTTTTATGGCTAATTTTGATGTCGCAAGAATAGTGCCAGAAACGTGCAACTGGAAGAACAGCACACTTGCAATAAATAAATTACCCGCCTTTTTTTCAAGCATTGAAATCTTCGTGACTCGAATCACACAAAATTCATTCCTAGAATTATTGCTTTGTATCACAGGAAGCAATAAACACTATCTCCTGAAAAACAGACAAAATAGTCATCACTCATTATAGGCAAAATGGATTTTAAAGTTATAAAAAGTGCTTAGCAAAAATGTTTTTTGCCTACTGGTAAACTCAGTTGAACCAGGCCGATAATAATTTACTGAAATGCAATTGTCTTTGAAGTCTAAGCACAACCAGGCCGATTAGATTTCGACTAGATAATCAGATCGCGCTTGACTCATTCATTTGTAAATTACGTACAACAGACCGGTTTATTGCTAATCGTGGATTGTAGGATGCTCGTAAAAAGGTTAATTTTAGGGGCATCATTTCAATTTTACTCCAAAATTTTCGCTTCTTCATAATTGATTGTTTTGGACACGTTTAAAGACATGTTTTATTGACTGATGTTGTGGTTGTGAGGAACCGGCCAACTGTTTCCAGCCGTTTATCACAAAGCTTTCCAACAAAAAAATTAATATCCACCGAAAACTGGAGTCAGTATTGTCGGCGACTAGCCAGGTTCCTAAGTGCTCATTCGTGGCTGCTACCCAATAAGTAGAAGGACAGGAAGAAGATAATAGAAGTAATAATAAAGCTACCATTATAATTATAAAAGTAGAAGTAGTTTACTAAGAGGCAACAGTAAAGCTGAACAAGCCCTGCGCATGCAAATCTGCGAATTATGTTACTAGTGCAGTGTCATTCAAAAAACTCCTCATTTGTTATTAAAACCCCTAGCTAGTTTGACAAGTTAGGTATACTGAAAACGTGTTCAACAAATCTCTTGTTCGATATCATCTCTCGGGGTCACGTACCTAATTCCAATGGTACGTTATGGCTTTCAACTAGTTAACCAATAACAGTATTGATGATCTGTAACCCAGAGTTCATAGAATCAACGTTCCTAATTTTTAAAAGTTTGTTCCTATCTCTCAAGGCTTTTCTCTGTGAAAGTGCCCAACTCATGACCTGTTCGTCGCTGAGTGCGATCGCCGTATGATGGTCAACCATAATTAACCTAAGCAATCAAGATTAGCTGAGAGTAAATTGGATCTTCTGGGCGCTTGAACACATTTCTTCCACTGTGAAACTCGTCAGTGGAACACAACCACCAAAATATTTACGCTCGTATAGTTCCGATAATCAAATCCGGGCTAGGATTGGGTTCAACCACAGATAAACCGTAGTCCTAGTAAAAACATTTAGCAATTTGAAAATTCCCCAATGATTCAATTCTTTAAAAAGTTTTGCCTCACAAAATTTTTCCAAAGGAATTAGCATATGAAAGTGATGAAACAGTCGGATTCTTCGTTTTCCGCACTTCTTATAAAAAAATTTGAAATTTCCATCATGGACAAAAAAGTACTTTTGCCTTGAAACAAAATGTTATCCTAAATTACTTGATGAATCCTGAGACTGTTTTCAGAAAAAAGACAGGATAAAGATTAGAACTTCTGAATCTTTAGTTTATTTGATTTACTCTTGTTGCATTTAGAAAGGACTGAAAATTTTAAATATACGCTTCTTGGGCTTATTTGTCTTATCTGAGGCGCATTTATGTGCTTAAATAAAACACTTTTCGGTGAAATTGTCCAGTGTAAAAATCGATTATCATCATATCAATATACATCTCGTTCATCACATTGCATTACGTTTATTTATTAGCTTTTTTATCTATTACTGGCAAGTAGGGATTAGACACTGCGCACTTTCCGACCACGGCTATTCTTCGCACCTCCGGCCTTTCACTACGAAAAAGTATGAAGAACTTGCGATTGCGAAAAGAAATGTTTCTGGATGAAAGAACTCTGTACCCAATGTTCAAATATGGCGGACGAATTCCTTTATTTGAAATGACATCAGATTCACGGTAACCGCAGATAATTTGACAAGGTGGAACCACACTGAACGTCAATAAATTTGCGGGTACGGTACACTTATTGAAACTGTTGTCTGCTCCGAAAGCCTAAATGAATGCGAATTGATGTGTCAAATACTTCAAATTCCTCTCTCCAAACCTTCCTGATGCAATTTTTGGCTATCTGAGCAAAATTACCATCATGGTCTCCTATGGCGTGTCGTTTTGTACGAATTTCTCTGCAAAATACTTTCTGAGTAGCAGACTTTACGCATTTAAAAAGAAATTTGAACATTTATCAGATAGGCTGATAGCTCTATCAACTAAATTCAAATTCAAGAATGGATCGTCTGTTTGATGGGTTTTTACGTGACTATAAACAGAAGCGCAACTAGCATTTGTTATTTGTTATTTTCAGTATAGAATTAGGAAGCACCTTGTTCATGCTGCATGTCAGCAGATATCATGAGATGATAATGGACAAGGTTTTCCTGAAACCAATCTGAGTGGAATAAAAGTAGTCATATAATCTCTGCCTAGTAAAAAGGTTGCTTTTCTGCCCCGCCAAAGAGAGGTCTCTGGAAGATGAAAAAATGTTCTGTGCTTCTAGCAAGCGGAGTACTATCTAGATGTGCCATAATCTGTGACATCGAGCTAATTTGGGAGAAGAGAAGGTTCGTTCTCACTGACCTTTGGCAGAAGAAACATAATGTGTTTTTATTTTTTCAATCTGGTTATGGATATCGTACAATAATCCTTGACAAAATAGATGAACAGTGTGAAATATAGCTGATATTTAGTCCACATTGACCAGTGAAATGTTTATCCAGCTGAAAGTATGTTGGCCTGTTTTGTCTAGTGAATCACCGAACGTTTAATTCATACTAATGGTTTACCAAATGAAATCCAATTTTCAGTACTTACTCTGCTATTACATCACGTAAGTGCCCAAAATACTTACACAATTAAGCTATACCTAGCCTTACATTTTGGTAGCTCATAAATTACGGTTCGACAAAGAAGCTACTATTACAACACAAATAAAGTTAAGTGAGGCTGGAGAGATCCTCAGGTTTTTGACGTTCATAACAAACAACACAAATTGGATAGAGAAGCCAAAGTGGTTGATGGGCACAAAGTATGCAGAATAATTTTACCGCACCTAAACAAAGTACACACTGCAGTCTCGGTGATTGCTCACGCGACCAACAAGGAATAAAGAGTACGAGACAAATTTGCGAACAGCTCCTAACAAATGTTGGTAATCGAGGCTGCGCTATAGGGATGAACCAATCACACTGCATGCACAACTGTGACTGCGAATGACCTATTCGTCAGTAATCATCAATGGTTGCTAGTGTATATGACCTCAAATGTGCTGAACGGAAGGTGTTTGATTGAATTTGCTTCATCCTAGTTATTTTTTGTCTAATGACAAGCAGCAGCAGTCTAGTGACCTCATGCAGTTGTACAAGATATGATGTGTAAACGCTTTGCCAAATAGTGCACTAAATCATGGAAAAACCGATAAATTAATTGTTGAATACATACGTGATATTTTTGCAAATCACTCTGCAATGCAAATTACACGTTTAGGTAAAGATACTCTACGACACCACAAAAAGCACACAAATTCAATTTTTGAATACGTGACACAAAATTTGAAAACAATATTGCTAGAAAAAATTCATCTACTCAGTTTCCTTTCCCAGTACTTGATCGTTATCCTTGTTCTAGGCAATTACAAGAACATTCTATTGGTTTTCTTTCCTGTAACTCTCAACCACTTATGCGCAATCAGTGCTTACAATCACGAGTTATTTTTAAGCAGGTGAATCATCTGCTGATTCCATTGTGAACCAACACGCCACTAGTATTGCCGAAGTACAGTTGGCTGATGAAATTGCGTCAATTTAATTGAAGTTACAAATGACTGGGCAAAGTTTGTATTGGTTATATTGCTTTGACAATCGATGCACTATCACTGCTAATTGGGTTACATCTGGTTTGTGTTATATAATAAAAAGATGCTGCTTCTTATTCTCTGATTGTTAATCGGCAGTGAAACGCTCAAGAAGTTATTTCCGACAGCCCCAAGTGTGCATCCATCTCTGCGTTGACAGGAGAACATGGGACGACACAGAAAAAATAGAAACTAGAGAATAATAAACTTGGGCCAATGATCTCAAACTCCTTAGCTTTACAATGTGGGATAATTTGTCCATTAACTAGTCCTTGAATTGTTTCTAATGACATTCGTCTGTAGAAGAAAAATTGACAGAATCTATATAAGATTCTCTGGCAGAGACGAATCCCAGAGTGTTCACTTTTCGACCAAGTAAAGTGATGTTCTTATCTCTGAAAGGTTCACCAGTATGACGAAAGACAAAGCAAGCTATCAACGACAGTCGGTCGGTCGATAACATAAAGCGTAAAACACATTATTGTATTTGACACGGTATGGATACATTGTACTTCTATCCCCTTTTTTCGTTCTCTTCAGTAGTAGACTTTTTCCACCGGTCTGAAATCATTCACTTTGCCAATTATTTGAATAAATATTGTTCTACTCTTTTTCACTAACTCCTTTTTTCGCACACAGGTTTTACTGGGATGTGATTATGCTTCTGCTATTGATAGCAAATCTCATCATACTCCCGGTTGCAATATCCTTCTTCAATGAAGAGTTAACAATTCACTGGATCGCTTTCAACTGTATTTCGGATACCGTCTTCCTTATCGACATTGCAGTAAATTTCCGCACAGGTAATTTCCGAGCGAACACATTTATCTATCCTAGAAGACCAGTATAATGGAATGTACAAAACACTGCTTTGCCGCTCGTGTACTCATTTTGATTGCAAGTAACATTCAGTATATCAAAATATTTTCCACAGTGAGCGTAAGAAGAACTAATATCTATGGAGGACTATTGGATTCTCTCACAGATATTTTTCCTATCATAAGTAACTAACAAGGTTCCACAATATTTACCTTAAAGGAAAATAAACAGTTCCCTATTAGAAATGTGAACATTCTTAACCAGAGAGTCGCAAGAAATTCTGCCATTTATACCAGTGTACGGTGATTTTTGCTTTGGACAAGAACCTTCTTATGTCTGTCTACTGTATAATCAAAGATACAAAAATGTGTATCCCGTAGGATCAACAAAAGTAATTCAGAAAACCTGTGAGGTTGCAATGAGAATGACGGCGTTCAACAATGATAATTGAAAAAGAACAAAAGTGATTTGGGACAACACCTGTGGAAATCATCCAAGCTCGTTGTGGCAGAATGAATACTTTACTACCTGTCCCCTTCTACCATGAGTGGTGGATAAACCCATTTTATCAGGAACAAGTCAGAATCAACTATCGCGATTCGCTAGCTACTTTGAGTTTAGTTTATTTGTACTCCTTTCTTTAACGTAGGAACCACTTCAGCTGCTATGGAAATAAACATTCTGCTTAACTGTTTTTCTGTACACCAACGTCTGTTGAGACTTTTTGCCAGTAAAAGCTGAGCGGAAGGAACCAGTGTTGTTCTGAACCGTGGTATAAATCCGTGCGTAAATTCGAATCCTACCGGAGACAATCAAACTCGTTATATGAAAAACCGCTGCTTCTATTCACTAATGAACTTAGATTTTTTCTCAAAATAATGAACCAATTACCGGAAACAAAATAATTCCAACTTCATGGTCTTCCAATTGATGTTTTGGCATACTGGAATTGTTTTCTGTTATAGTTTGGCTCCGTTTTATTCAAACCAGATCAGTTGTGCCTTCAGGAGTAACATCTTTAAAAGTCGTGTGATATGAATCCCCGAAAGAATTGAAATGAAGTATCACTTCATATTCGTATTATTTTCTTGACTTCAGATAGGTCCCCCTAGTACCAACTGCTTATCAAAATATTGACATGAAATGCAGGGGGCCGTAAGAAAATCTCTGGACGATACTTTGTTCTAGATTTAGTAACCTAATGCGATTATCATCAGAGGCTGCACAGAAGGAGGCATGTTTCTAAATGAGGGAAAACATCGGGTAATGGAAAAGTAACAGAGCTTCAAACCATTCCGCTGATGACCTCATCAACAACATATTGTAGATGAATGATAATGTGGGAGTAAAATTTATCCGATTTTTAATAATTTTAACAGAAGACTTATTTCCCTAGTTATTTATAATTCTCTTCTCAATTTGTTAAACTCTACCACGACAACGAATTGAAACATGGTACGGTGTAAAGTGGTGTATAATGATCGTCAGACTCAAGGTTCTTTGGTGTCAATAGTTTACATGAAATGAACATTTTCGAACTGTGTACTTTATATTCTCTACTTAGAAAGGAAGCAGGAGTGCTTTTGTAGTTTCTGGTCAAAATGGGACTCACGTATAAACAGTGGGATAATTTGAGTCAGTGGACCTGAGAGTTTATTTCCTTAAGCAGGAAATCCAGAGGGGGTGTCGAATATTCACTAAATTAATCACGTTACAAATATTTCGTTTCTTTTGATGTAAAAACAACGTACTAGTTTAGGTAATTTGTTCATGCCTATGGTAATTCTCGGCAACTGAGAACTCAAGTTAGTTCCCTTTTCCAAGATATACGGGAGTAATCAAAACGTAATTTTGCACTAGAAATACTATTTTTTATTGACGGAAGAAGTGAGGTGAAATAAAACTACATCATATTTAGGAAGATGAACACAATTACGTAGATTATGGTAACTACCCTAGAGTTCTCCTTATCACCTAAGCTGATAGACCAAATGCTCGGAAAGTGCAGGGTCGTCTGCTATATTCCGGCAGGTGGAGTGCAATTACTAATGTCATTATTGCATGTCGGGCTTTCTGTTGTCTATTTAATTATGACCGCTCGTATCAGCATTGATTTTTTGTAATGAGCAGTACCAAGTCGTGTTAAGTACTGCGATGAGTCGAACAGGGCAGAACGAATAATTTTCAATGGAACCGTTTGCAAAACCCTCCGAATCTGTTAGCTATTGATTCCAGTCTTTATAGTAGTCTCCAGGATCAGATTGATTGTTATCCAGTCTACAAACCAAAGATTGTACGGATTATTAGTTCTCTGACAACCATGAATAAAAATACATGGGGAAAGGGTTTATGCATTCTTACGCAACAGACGAGATAAGTACTTTAAACTCCGTTTTAACCTGACTGTGATGAATACGAAAATACAAATTTCCTAAAGCTAGATTTTTTGACTATCCTTAGATGTACACATTACTCAGGGTACTTTCATTACACACCAATTCATGCGACTGTTTGCCTACAGTACTTGGATTCCTCATTAATGGATTCTCCTTTGTGAACCCAAAAATCGTTAATGAAACAGTACAACGCAGTGCGCGGAATGCGTTATTTTTTCTGCAAAGGTTGTATTTTCAAGATATGCAAAGTCATAGAAAGAGATACCGGTGAGCCGAGGTTCAGCAAGAATATAAACAGGTGCCAACGATCTAGTGAGCTAAGAAGGAAAAATTAATATACCTTGGAGGGTTATAAGAGCATATAAAGATTTTCCACTATGGAGGACCTAATACTGTAGTATTCAGTACGTAAATTATTAAATAAAGTGTGCGCTATGTTGCTTGGTCTACTGTGTCTGAACAGGACTTTTACTTTACATTTTGATTGCGACATTTGGATTATGAGGTTTGTTTGAAATTCATTTCTTTTCAAATCATAATGACAGTCACCTCTATAACTATTGCTTCCGTAATGTATTATCCAAGAGAATAACGATTATGAACAGAGGAGCCAGAATCAGAGCACTGAGCGATTCATTTCTGGGACTCTTCCGGTACATCTCTACACAGTGCATGAAACAGACAAAAACCGGCATCGTCGTTGGCATATAAAAAGCGGGAAAAAATCCGCAAGTTCATAGCTTTCACCATGGTAAACATAATGTCACATGCGGTTCATTCCGTCTGCACAGGATGCAATGCCTGATAACTATCCCGAAGTCAAAACGAAACAGTGTTATTGTGTATCTGGTAAATGATATGAAAAGCTTTATACTGTCTACTTGATTTCGAGTCATCAGATGAAATAGAGCTATTAATGATGACGGCGTTATAATGAAATTACAATCAAACCGACATTCAAAGTACTTTTCCTAGATTACTGTGGCAACTGCTACGAAGAAAGCCGTTGTAAAAAGTATAAACGGCAGTATCAACCTAAACCTGCTGAGTACGTAGATACAAATTATGACCTATCTTTACCTAGTGAGCAAAAATTCACAGTAAATATGTTTCATTGAATTTCCTTCTTGAAATCTGCGCATAAAACACTATAACTGGAAATCCTCTTATTTCAAGTGTATGTATTTTTCAATTCAGATTTAAAGTAGCGGATGAGTAAACCAATCACTAATATTAGAAAACGTTTGCAAAAGAAAATCACAGAAAATAAGTTATAAAATAATAATAAAGAAGGCATGATGATAACAAGTCACAAATAATTCTGATTCTCCGAGTCCAATTTGGATGGGTTGTTCGAGCAGTGATAATTTGAGTCGGTACACGATAATCCAGCATCGGTGAACAACGGTTAGATATACATAATTCGACCGGATAAACAAAAAAAACTATTAGAGAAGAACGAGAACTAGCTCCGCTCTCATTAGCTTAGGAAACTATCTCACACATTTTTACTCTTGAGTAAATCTGATAGTGCATTAGGCATCAAGATTTAGTTCTTTTTTCAGGTAGCAGAAGCCAAAACTGATGGATTAAACTTCTCGGTAACGTTGGAAAGTTTATTCGTTTTAGGACTAGCACTAAGTTGTCTGGGTTTCAAAACAATACTCGGTTACATATCTTGTGATCATTGTGGTTGGTTCTTGAGTTAAATAAATTTGACAGTGATGTTGAATTTTCAAGATTCAACCACATCACTCATAACGCATCCGAAAGCTGCCGAAAATATAATTCCTCTACTACGTTTCGGATAGTACGGGGAATTTGATATTTTTTGATTTTTAACTGAGTATGATTTCAACCGATCAATTATGATGTTCACCAGTTAAATGAAATTTCAAACATGAGTTATTATGCCTCAATTGGTTTTCTTTTGAACTTGCAACACAAAATTGACCTGGCAATGATTTTCCAGTACTTTAATTTATCTAGTGCCACTGCATGATGTTTTTCAATGCTAATAATATGTTCCACATTTTTTAACAAATAAAGGTATTATCAAGAATAATTTTGCGGATGAAATAATGCTCAACCCGAAAGAAATTGCTCGTCAGTACATTCGAACTTGGTTTTTTCTTGATCTGCTCAGTTCTCTTCCGTTGGACTACATTTATCTGATATTACACGATAACGAAAAGTTCACCCAATTTGTACACGCCGGTAAGTTTTGACCTTACGATTTTTCCTCGAGAGGTTTGATGCAGCCTGGATAAAAAGTCATTGTTGACCACATTAATCATGAAACCTGCAGCGGATAGCCTAAAACATTACCTACTCGAAGGATGATTGATCACTTCCGAAAAAGAAGCAATGATTGATCACGTGCCATCTCTCTAAACATTTTTTATCTGTAAGTAGGATAAGCTAAATACCTGTGCAGTACGACATCAGAACAATGAAACTCCCAAACCTGCTCTTTACGCTGTGTGATTCCATAGCTCACTTAATGAGGACAAGTTCGCAACGATGAACGCATCCCTGATTGTGTCGTCATTAGGAAGTCTTCGTGATACAATTCATTTCGTTAGCACAAGAGCACATAACCCGTGGTGTATCGATGAGGTTTGACTAAGGTCAGATTTAATCTTAAAAAACACTGCTTCTGTGGGCCAAAATCAATGAAATTGTCCTTTGTTATAAAATATAGGTTCATACTGCTCCCTGGATTGGCATACCATCTATGGCGGAAAAAACAGGATAAGATATCCGAATTCTGACATCCGTAGGCAAATCCCTAATTTTTGTTCTTTGCCTGCCAGTCGACAAGCAGAATCACATCACTGATCGCGGAAATTTGGTATTACAAACTCACGTCGTCATTGAAAACGGATCTCACCCAAATTTAAATTTTCCTTGGGAATAAGCTCAGTAATTAATCGTGCGAAAAGTGTTCAAATTGACAAAATCTATTCATTCACATTACAATTATCAATTTTTAATGAACACGGAGTAGTGCAGAAATCTTACACTACAGTAAGAAACTGTTCGATTTTCACTCAACAGATAAAATTTAGCTATGAAACCTAACTTGCGAGCGTCGAGCAAAACCATGAAGAAAACTTCTCACGCGGTCAACAAAAACCACCTGTTAGTGAAACTAAAACTCAGCGACAAACGTCATCATAAAAGAACTTCCTCAGATATTTCTGGGTGAAAGAAAATAAACCATTATACTTGAATATAAAGCGTCCTTGATCAAAGCATCCCATTACTTGGATCAACCGGATTAATATTGCACAAGATTTAGAGATTTTGGCAGAAGATTTCATTGACGGTTCATAAAAACTGATTGATTTATTATTTTGGAGCTTTCTGTATATTTCTCACTAGTGATCATGAAAAACATTTAATTCCGGTGGTTACCAAATATGGTAGACCCCGTAAATATTGTTTCTCACTCTTCAAAAAAATCCAATTGACTGACAGTCTCTAAGCATTATTATGCTACCGAGAACTGCTTGATCAATTGTTGGCATATACCTGATTTTTCCTTATGACACAGAATTTGCCCTCCTGGAATTTTCTGTGTTGTAATCAAATACCAGTCAACCATTCCTTCCTTTGGAATCCATTAATCAAATGATTAGAAATGTTAGCTCAAATACGGTAGTATACAATAAAAGCAATAAAAGTCACGTAATTCTTATTTATGCACAAAACCAATTAAAGAACAGCGCCAAAACACTTTGTATTATAGAATAAGGGATGTTCCTAAGCTTTCATAACTGTCCTCAATTTCGTTCATTTATTGCCCAATTTTACAGGACGAGCCCTACGATTTCTCCGATTTGTCAAACTCCTCAGTCTCATTCGCTTATTACGATTATCTCGTCTGGTACGATACGTTAGCCAGTGGGAAGAGGTGAGTCGATTCTGTTTCTTTGAAATTATCACCAAAAGTCGTTTATTCCTTGGTGGACTATTTCAGGAAAATAACGGTTCAGTGACTGACCCCAGTTCCTAATGCCAGAATGTTTAACCTATCCTTATTATCATCTCGTACCGTTATGTATCAGGGACCAATGAGGTTGATGTGTACAGTGATCAAAACATCTAGTTCCCAGTTGTTCATACGTCGCTAAAATTTCCCAGGCAGAATCTACCAAAAGTGAAACGTAACGGAATGCAGAAATTCGTCATTTTTCTCCTCAGATCTACTGTCCATTGAAAGGTCACACCCGTTCTACTCGCCGGGCTTCCGAAAGGTTTTCAGCTGATGCACTTCATTGTTCGCAAAATAGGTCATGCCATTACAAGTGATATTTTTTCAACTTCTTACCTTGCGCGCCAACTGTGCAACTCCTAAAAGCTGCGTGTAAATTATTGATGGTTAATCTGCCCATAAAAGCGTCCACATTGTCAGTCACAACACAACATAGCAAATTGTTTCTTCTTAAATGTACATCGATTCGGTGTTGATGCGACTACATTTATATAACCTAAGGAGGTTTGGTCTTTGCCTTTATTTCTGGATTGGGTTTCATCTATAGCCAACTAGGATTGCCATTTTACTCACGCGTAAGTTTTCAATATTTTGTAAGATAAATTTGGCGGAAATGTAGGTAGCCAGCTGAAACTTCGGCTATCGCGGTCAGCCTTTCTGAGAAATAAATATTTTTATTTCCGAGAATTTTACTAGACAACCCTGCCTAATTGAGTATGACATCACTTGGAGCATTGTTTCTTCGTTAAACTCCGAGATCTTTTCGGCTCTGATATGTTAGCCCCCAGTTACTCAATTTATCAAAATCGAATAAACGTTCATAATGATTCCATGTATTTCAAATCTAGTATTCATGATATCAATGCATTTCAAACCACATTCTTGCTTGAACTTGAAGAAAGTCCTGATATATTATCACAGTAGGACAAATACTTTAAGATTATATTCTAAAATCCAGTGTCCATATTTGTGGATATGTAAGTAACGAAAATGTCAAGTTGTTGCTGATATCGTGACAATTGTTGTCCTTTTTTCATTCATTGACTGTTTTGGGTTAAGTTGAATGAGCGTAGTCGAAATTCGATGTCGTCTTCATTCTTTTAGTGTGATGGTTTCAGATGACCATTTTTCTCGCTATAAAATAAAATTTTCTCGGTAAAAGTTACATTAAACTTTCTTTACACATTGCTTACCAAAAAAAGCCTGAAATATTTTGCGAACCAAGTATGAGCAGAATTAGCAATATCCAACCGGAGAACGATCAGATCAGCACTCAACAACAAGGAGGCTCTCATCAGCCATTTGAGACAAATCCGTGTGTTTAGGTTGGAAAAGTGTTGACTGATTTCATTCACTAGGAGCCAGCGGTGCTTTATTGCTATAATACCATTATTTAAAACGCGATGTACGTTGTGAGGTCAATCCTGTGGAAAGGAAAATTAATGAACCAAGTGGCTTGTTATACATGTACTTCACTCGCTTTCACCAATCAGATATAGACCGTTGAGCTTTTCCAAAAAGCTGCTGAGTGCATATGCCAATTTTCACAGAAAATAAAGCTTCTGTAGCCGGATAACAGTAAATTTTCGGTTTGGTCCTGTTTTAAGATAGAACATTATGCAAGAAAATGAATGATTGCCCTCACAAGCTAAAATTTGTATAAGCCAGGTGGTCAAGCTTTTTTATCGCAGTGCTTTCGCTTTACCGAAAGTTTAGTAAAAATGCAGCAGTTCAACACCTCCTTTGTTGCACTATGAGCCAATCGTTGATTGACTAATTATATTTCCATTTTTTGAACAGAATTACTGATGTGTCTTCTTTAACCTTGGATTATTTTACCTTAAACAAATTACAAGTGTATTTTACTGGAGTTATTTTACCTCTTTAACCCTGAAGTTACTTGATTCGACTCAGGACCAACAACTCGTTTATGAAACTTCAAAAATATTCGTCAGGAAATTGTTTACCTCGGCACGTAACCATTTTAAGCAAGTTGGTTCCACCACTTCCCGTTGTAGCGATCAATTTTTCTACAACATCTGATATTGAGAATATCAGCTTATTTGTGTTCAATTTTAGACTGTCTTTCGAAATAACAGTCAGCATTTTCCTGCAGTCAATGAGATAAACTTTCCAGAACGGTTTTGGTTCTTCCAAATCTCAGATGAGAATTTCTGCAAATAGTCAACCGGGGCTACCATCGACATACTCTTTCAGAGCAGTTACTTCTGTTTAGTATTGTTTATGGGCTTAAAAAGCCAAACGATAAATTTTAATTACGCGTTGAATTTCCTCCTAATTTACTAGTTTTTGAATCTGGCAAACAAGTTTATCGGGATCTTCAACTTGGTTCTGTTGCTCCTTCTGTTGGGCCATTGGAATGCTTGCTTGCAATTTCTCATTCCAATGCTCAATGATTACCCTGTGGATAGCTGGGTGAGCAAGGGGAAACTGCAAGTGAGTCTGATCGAGTTTTCCCTGTTCACCATTGAATATTGTTTCATGAATCAATCCTTTTCATGTGAACTGATCTGGGCGATTACTTGCATTCTTTTCCTTCGGCTGATGGTTTTCTGCAGATCTATGTAATTTATGATGACATGATTTGAGCAGCAAACATTTAGCCAGATTACTTTTGTGACGGTGATTTCCTTGCTTATAGAATCACCAAAACGACTCAAAGTGATAAAAATAAATATGTTAAACAACAATTCATATGGCAAACCACAGAAGGGAATCATTCTCTCATATAGGATAAACTATCAAATTGGCGTTTCATATCGCTGGTTTTCACTTGAACGGTTAAGAAGGTAAGATGAGTGTTTATGAAAGCAAATAGAAAACTTTATTATTATTCTGATTTTTGGCCTGACTGTCACCTTCAGTGAGTAGCAGTGCCTCATACACCTAATTGGAAATGAAGTATACTTCAAAACAGTTTAGCTCTCAGACTTCAGTTAAGTTACTGGCCCTTTCGGAATAAAAGGTTTTAAATCAAGGTGCAAATCAACAAGTAATTCATAAGGTGAGACTTAAGGCAGTTACAAGTGAAGCACAGTAAGGAGGCTTTACGGTTTAATGGAGGATGTACCAGTGCCGTGAATTTCTTTCAGAAATACATTAAAATACACGCACAAGTAAACTGCACTATATGGAAAGGAATTTCGACGAGAAAATATCGAATCAAGCACACTAAGAGAATAGCTTGTGCTGCGATTTGTCTATTTCAGCGTAAAACTTTACAATATTGCTGTTTAGTGATAATTATCATATGAATGATGACCAGTTCCTGTATACTGAAGCCCAGTAATTCGTTTATTTAATATATATATATATATATATATATATATATATAATGAGCGACGATTATTTTTCTAGTCATCGTAAGGGTATCATGTCGTGCAGCGCATAAGTTCGGTAAACTGTTGAGATCCAACCTGGTTATCCTGGTGGTTAGGCGTTCGACACTTGACCATCCGTACCGGGTTCGATTCTTGGTGGGGGCTCTGTGGACGTACATTGTTCACAATCACCGACAAGAATGAAATAGCTGCACATTGCTTCCATTGTTTTCGATGGTGAGTTAGGTGTTCACACAGCTTGATTATTCGTATCAAGTGCGATAAGATTCATTTGCCACTTTTAGGGGCAATTACGGTGACGTAAGGAAAGTCGTTTATTTGGATTTTCTTTTTTTCGGTTAGTCTGCCATTTTACTGTTTAGAAGTAGAGGTTAGAGAAGAAAATGTCAGTATCAGGACGTAAAATGAGCTATCCGGATAGAAAAGGTGATTAAAAACGATGCCATCAATCTTGGCCAGGGAAATTGATGGGCTTGCAATAACTTCCTTTGCGAGCTTAAATCGATCTTGAGAACCCATTTACCAATCGCTTCATCCATTGTTAGTGTTTCACATTCAATCGTTTTGGATTAGTTAAGTGGCCTTGTGCTTTAATCGAATAATATGATTTTGTTGAATAGTGAGTAATCGCAATGGAAACCTTTGTATTTACCCAACGTTAAAGCGTATATGATCGAGACCATTTGATGTTTTTTGACAACTGCCTATTTATTCGACCAACCTATGTAGCACCATAGCTGCACTTCAATTGACAGATGATCCCTTTGGAGGCAAAAAGGTAATTTATATTAGTTCTTACATCTAATGTGAGGGTTGGCTGAGAACCACGGTCTTCACATAACCGCGTCAAAAAGCACCTTGACTGCGGTACACAAAACCCTGTCAGTCTACCAAGGCGTGATGTTATCTTCGAAGGAGCTCTTGATGAGTAGGGTTTTCTCAGCTACCCCTGGTTATCTTTTTGTCGTGGGTGACTATTCTATGCAGTGGTTTGAAAATTTATCTGGGTAACCTTTCATCTGTGGAACTTCGTGTGCTATCTGTGGCTCTGCCTCCATCATATCGTCGTAACACCCAGTCGGTCTTTCATTTCATACCCCTCAATGGGCTATTTTGGTTTACGGGCACAAAAAGTTAAAATATGTTGTTGCCGTCGATAAAAACCCCTGTAGACCAAAATCTCAAGATAACAAAATCTTATCTAATCATCTCCAGGTGACCTTTACTAGTGTGAGAGGTGAAATTCGAGAGAAAAACATCAACCCGAGATAGCTGAGTGAAGAATTCACCAAGGCTTGAGTACGGTAATGATGACCATTTGAAACTTTAAAAACCCCAAATATAGACCGTTTTTACTCGCTAAGTTAAATCATTATATATCATATTAATTACCACTAATTTGGCCAGTTTGGAAAACTAACGTTTTCAAATGGAAAGACTGGAAATTCCATCTCACTCGTAGAGGTAGTGTTACATCCCAAGTCTACATTTCGTACAACAAGTGAGTGAAATGGTTGCAAGGTAATCAATACCATTTTGACAGAAACAAACACCTAAAAATGATGAATCTCCACGGATGACTACGACGGAACATTTTCTGCTTGAAATTCAGTCTGGCGACTTTTCATGGCAAGAGGCATGAATGAAGGAGATGAGCTCAGTGAAGCTCACGTCTAGAGGTTGCTGTTCAATTCGTTCTATAAAAATGGCACCATTTGTCAGTTGATGAACCAATTCCATTCAGAAAATTTCTGAACCAATGCCTTTTTAAGTGAGACAGTTGATCCACGTATTAATCGAAGAATATACCGGGTTATAATTCGGTTGGAAGACTGGTAAACTATAAATCTACGTAGTGTATATGAGTCCTGTATGAAAATCTGAACTACACTCCGACATTTGTTCAAGTGTAGTTAAAAAATAATTTCATTCACTCATGAAAACAAAGGCATTTCTGTGAGCGCCGTGCCGTATGCTGTCTTCCTAAACCTTTTCAAGAAAGATTTTAGGATGAATTAACCACAACGATTAGTGATCAGTTACTACGGCTAAACAATATCAAATTTCATGATTGCTATATTCGCCCTGAGTTGAATAATTTAAGCAAAACAACGCTTCCCTTCAGTGAAGAAACAATCATTTTCCAGAGCATTTTGGGGTGCAAGAAAATACGGCACTTTTTTAACACTAACTATCACACTCACAATGTAGTACCCTCCACCCATTTAAACTTTGCCAAAAATTTATAAAGTGGAACTAGCAGTTTATATTTGGAGGCACTAAAATCCATTGCTCCGAAAAACTACCGAAAGAAATCAGCGACATGTTAACGATGCTCACTTCATTCGTAACCGTGAGATGATAAAGAGGCGTAAGACCGAAGCCAGTGCAACCACATGGTGTGGCGCATCATACGTTCAATGCCTGAACGGGAATAAAGTATTGCAGGCACCGACAGGGGTCTGCAGTCCCTCCCATTCTGGGCAGTTCCACCCTTCTTTTAAAAAATGGTGGGTACGAAGAATAGTACTTGTGCGGAATTCATTGATCCGTTACATTTGGACAGCATCTAGAGAATAAATCACTCGTTATATAGCGATAATTTTGGAAATTATGAAGTCGGTAGTGGTAGCTCGGTGTTCCACCATCGGAACTTTCATTTACAGCGGTGCTTTTTGAAAAGGATCTCCCCTATGCAAAGGATACCCAATTATTATGGAAGCTAGTCACAATGTTCAACACAAGATACCATGAAGCAACGGTTCTGATGAGCTGAGTTGCATCCACAAAGCATTTATCACCTTTATCTTTTCCATTGAATTTTTCTGAAAACACGAAAATGCCCGCAAAACTGTGTGCACGCAAATTTATTCTTAGCTGACCTTAATGATGTAAAGTACTCTTAAAATGAAAATAAAAGGAGTTTCTCGTAATGATCTTTTCAATTTGTCTATCCCATGATAAACAACAGATGTGGTTTTCTTTGTTAATAGGTTGAAACATGCGGAATTAGTTTTGCTTATAAGTTTTTAAAAATCGATGGTACTTGGTACATCGGTCCTTTACTCTCCAAATATTTTCGCTTGTTGAATTTCGTTGACCGGAACCCAGGGTACAGTTTGTCTTTTATGATATTTTCAATTAGTTAGGTGTTCTCCGATGGATAAACTAGCCGAGGTTTATCAGCCATCTCTGTTTCATCAGTGTGTTCAAACTGGAGATATTGAAGACAAAAAGGCTGTTCCAATTTTATGAGCCTGACTAGTGTACACAATTAGAAGTTCATAATGATGTAAAATCATCAACTAGCTCTGATCAGAGTCCACTGCGTTCTTCAATGGGCAATGCTTGCACCTACATGTGCAAAATAGATCCGTCAATCCAAACTTATATGCGCTGGTGTTTGAGATGGTAATCTGTGGGTCAGCTGGGACAGCAGACGTATCCCTATCCATGGGCCATTGTCAATCAAGGGGAGGCCAGGCCAAATCCAAACAGATTACATCACATAAGTGTAATAAAAAGCCCATGCATACCACTCACGTGGGATCTTCTTAGTGCGTTGGACTCTTTTAACAACGACAGGACTAGAGATTGAAGTGCTTTATAATAAACACTTTCACCGGGTATTTTTTAATACAGAGTCTGATTAAAACAACCGAATGGATTTGGTGGCGCTGTGATTATGAGGAAGTTGGTTTCTAGCTTAGAGTTTGCTGCAGCAACGGTCAAAGTCTGTGAAAACAAACTGAACCCAGAAAGTTTTGCAAACAGTATCCCAAAATTCCGACTTTCGTATTGTAATTCAGCTGGTAAGGTACACACGGTATGAAAGTGAAATGCGGGAAACTGTATTTTAAGATTGATAACAAATGTGAATGATCCAATGACGAAAGCTGTGTAACACAGGGACCCCAATTCATCTCTTATCTGAAGCTTTTTTCTGCTTTCAGTCGTTGAAAAACCAATGGAATCAACACTAATGGATTTTAATAAATAGAGAGCCACAGACTACTTCGGTGCTAGTTGATCTTTTGAGGATAATACTAGTACCAATATTGATAATCTTTTTGATCCTGGTTTTATTTATTATTTAAGAAATCTTACAAATATTCTTGAAGAGTGCCGCGGCCGATGAAAGGCCGCCTAATGATAAAGTGACCGGCAGTGGCGAGAACCGAACCACCCGGGTGGTTATTGTCCAAAACTTACGACAATCATCGCCGGTCAAGATCATCATTTTTGTAATTTCCACGTTTCAACAAACTGTTGCCGAGGATTCATCTGGTTTTTCTCCTTTTTTGGTTCTTCACTCAGAGAATGAAGTTCACAACCAACAAAAATCCTCAAAATATATTTTAATAATACCTTCGCATCCCAATACTTCCTGCACAGTTGTAATCATGGTCTCACATGTGGAAAACAACCTTTTCAGAGGCATGCGCACCCAATTCGCAGTCGTTCTGAATACTGTGGCGTGGTAGTTGTGACTCTCATCCCTGTGCTGAAATTCCTAAAGCCCAAAATGGGCGGATTAGGACCAGTCGAACAGAGTAAAGTGGTTTTCCACTGATTGTAATCTCTACAAAGATCATTCGTTGGTAGTTAACGCACTTCAAATCACTTCAACAGGTGTTCATCAAAGTGAATACTGATGTTAGTGTTCTTCCGGTACAGATGTAAAATTTCAGGATCTGTTTGAATTGGTCACACTGCCAGGCAAACACGAAGAATTCTTTATAAAATACCTCTTTTATAAACGACTGATAATAACTGTTCCCCCAGGTGAGTAAAACTGACAAGAACATGGTTCAGGTTTACCTGAAAATTTCTAATAGCAACCTTGATTCCTTCCTGGACCGAATATTAATTTCGTTTACCTAACAAGTGAAAATAAGACAGCTTTCCAGAAAAAACAGCTTTGCCGTTCGAACACCATAAAAAATGGACCATATCACCAATTTTTGCCCAATAAACCAATTTTTGACGTGCCATATGAATATGAAAGCTTTCGTTTTATGAGCTTTTTGGCATTATTTGAAGCTCTTTGCAATATGCTGACGTAAAAAGAATTTTAACTTCATTTAGACCCCGTGCTAACATTCGTAAAACCCATAAAGTGTAATGAATGAAATGAAAGCAAATGGTTTACTCCACTTTTAGGTTTTCTATGCCATCTGTGACAATAACACTGCAGGTTGGAAAGATAAAATAATTGTTAGGACTCTGAACATAAAGTATCCCGTCCGTAAAGTTTTACTACTTTCATCAGTTCATTCCCATATCAGAAATCAAGTAGAAGTCGATAAATATCACCGAAAGCCGTCCTTTAAATTTCGCGAAAATAATCGTTATCATCGGTGAAAGAACAGCCTTCCTCTACCTACTGGAACTTACAAAGAGATAGTGTACTTTCAAAGGAAGAATGGTGAAACAAAGCCATGAAAGTCAAACATAAGGTCACAGTTCTACTACTTCCGAATAATTAATGACCTTGGTTTTCTTTGTTCATTCTGTAACTTTGTATTGGACGCAGTCTGGTAGTGTTTCATGCCTCTGTATTTTGAGGTCAGTGACGCGCAAACTCTGAACAGTACCAAGGAGGAAACGCGTGCAGCTTACTACAATCATGACTAAAGGTATGCTAAGAAACAAATTGGTTTTCAAGAGAGACTGGCACGGAGAAGCTCTTTTCATGTCACTCCCGCAAAAAATGTTAAGTCATCTCTCGTTCATCTATCTAGAATTTCACCTTCAACTCGAAAGACTGGTGTTAATTACCCCCAAGGTTTTCTACAGACCACGGACGAGCGAGGAAATATCAAAACAGGTGTACGATATATTGTGACTAGCATCAACCAGCTTTGCAAAACAAAAGCTTTCTTCTATGCTACTCAACTCATGAAAATCTGGCAAAAGATAACAGGTTTGGGACGGTTTTAATCGCGTTAGTAATGGAAGCTTTATTGATATGCACATAATGATTCGCCAAGCAGCGCGAGCACTCAGCTCATAACTGAAAACCATGGAATCCCTTTACAGCTCTTTTATCCTTGTCGGTCATTATCAACTACACTTCTGGTGGCTCACCAGAAATACGCTCTCATACAAGGGTTTGGTTCAAGAACGGTCAAAAGTCCATACGTAGTACATTCAATGACTATCACATAAACGTATCTACGCTACTCATACTAGGCTTGATCTTTTATGTATTGTTGTGTTGATATGGTTATAACTAGTGGAAAGCAGGTGTAACTGCTAATCTGTTCTGAAAATATTCCTGTTGGACTTTGTAGATAACAAGTCAATGTATGTAATGACGAACAAAATAAGCGTTTAATCATTTTGTCTTGCTACTTGAACAAAACAATCACGTGGATCTATTGGGAAATTCATTTGAATTTCCGTCACTACTGCCTGTTATTTTATCACTAGAAAGACTAATATCTAATTGTAATTGAGTAGTAGAAGATTCGATTTGTATAATATGACTCATCATACAGCTTGAACGCTCAAATCACGACTGAAAACCATGGAAGCACTTTTCAGCTGTTTCATCCTTGTTGGGAAGGGTGCCATATCATGTAGTGTTCAACAAACTGTTGAGAGCCAGCCCGGATAGCCTTGTGGTTAAGTTTTCGACTCACAACCAATCACCCCGGGTTCAAGTCCCCGTGGAGGCTCAGTGGATGTGCACTGCCGATGATTCCCAACAAGGATGAAACAGCTGTACCGCGATTCCATGGTTTTCAGTGGTGAGATGAGAGTTCAAGCTGCGTGATGAAGACTATCGAATAATATTGAATTCTTTCTCCGCTTTGTCCAGTTCAATTTCATGTGCTAGAATTATCCATGCTTGTTCATGTGTTGCCACCGCAACCTGTTATTAAATGTTTTTTCTAATTTTTAGAATTTTTCACCTCCTTCGTTGTCCACCCAGGAACATTTCCCAATAAAATTGGAACATATACTTACGGCAAAGAGCCCACTTCGAGCTTTTGTCTTTTTAATGAAAAGAAAGTGAATATTGAGAACGAAAGATCTGAACAGCTGTTTTGTGAAAGGTGTGAAATGCAAATGGTGAGGCAGGCAAACAAGAAAACCACTTTCTACGACCGCAAAAATAATAAACAGATGGGTGGGAAAACTGCATGAATAGTTTTAGAAGTTAAAATTATTTCGATGTCCTATTTTTTCTAGTGAATATAGCTCGTAAGTGATAAGGTAACAAATAAACTGCTTTATGCCGGCTTGTTCATTTTTCTGCATCAGAATCTTAAAAACTGGTTGGCCACTGAGCTCTAAGTCAGGAAGCAGTTGTCATGGTCATGCTGTAGGCCCCCTACATTGATGCTTGATGGGTGTAATTTCGGGGACCAGCTGAGACAGCTATTAAGCTTTGAGCACATGAAGTTCGCGGTTTAGCCTGTACAGTTTAAACAAGTGCAACCCAAAGCAGCCGGCGAAAGATCACTGAATTATCGTACTACACAGTGAAGTCTGTTGTATTTGACAAATAATAACGGTGTGCTCGTGATGTACTTCAGAGCTACCCTTAACTGTGTATTGTAAGTCTTGTATAGAAAATGTCTCAGACAAGTATTCCTTATCACGGGGTGAGATAAATAAATCGAAATGAGAAACAAGCCAAGTCTGCTTCTGTGGATTGGTGGCTATAAGTGGAGCTATTTGATTTCCACCACAATTCCTCCTGGAAAATGTCTTTCGTGGTCCACTGGTAAACATAAATTTTTCAAAAAAACATATTATTCGATAGTAGGTTCCATTTACTGGAATGCATATATTTCACCCCTATACGAATTAAGCACCTCATCAGTCCAGGGACTGCACAAAAAGCTCATCTTCAAAGGGCGGTGATTTGTGCAATATACACTGCAATGTTGAACGCAGAGATGACCAAAATACAGTAATCTCAGTCAGATAATTATCAGTGATTCATCGCACGCAGCTATGATTCAAGACATTCCTGATTCGGGTCTTGGTGTCCCACACGTTAGCTACAAGAGACGATCACGCAAATGATATAAACGGAATAGATCATCACTTTTTTCTTCATTAGGCCACTATCTTGCGATTTCTTACAAATCAACCGGTTGCCTTTGTTTGACGAACATGCTGATTATTGTAGTGACACTGTACCACGATATTTATAAAGTTCATGTGACGAAGTATTTCCGATTATTATGCCTTAAGTTTAAATAATCGAATCTAAAACATCATAGATTAATTCAAAACTGGTCGAACGGTATCGCACATACATGAGGCCGTATACACGACAAATATACAGAGTTGACTTATATAGCGTGTGGGGAACGTCTCTCAGGGTGGAATTTCTCGAGAAAACTTATTCATTCAAATATATTTCTTAGAAAACATAAAACAAGTGGAAACACAGTACCGAGAGTTTAATTCTCAATGTATTACAACCAAGTATATCTGGTAAAATTAAGAGGAACTCAGAGAAGGAAGTGGGAAATGCCTTATTTTATATTGCCTTAGTTTTCAAAACCAGAATGTGTCTATTAACGGTTGAGGCATATTCCATGTGTTGTGGAAAATGGAAGTTATGTGATGTGGTTTCGATGACAAAGTGCAGGGATAGAGGACAGAGTGCAGACGGTTTCCAGTCCAACTTTAGTAAACCAGGCAGATGTATGCAACTGAAGGAACAAAGATGCCTTTATGCAAGTCAACAGGGTACAGCAAAACTCGTCAAAAGCTGTCCTACAGTTTTTTGACAGAAAACGCAGGCTGCAATTACTCAACTATTCAAAAATTCCTCCAATCCTAGTCTGACCTTGTTTGAAGCCCAAGTCTGATAAGGGTGAAGTATTATCCGCCAATACGCAACATCACAACGAAACTGGTCACCACCCTAACACAAAGACATTTTCAGCAAACTTCTTTTCGAAAACAATCACGGGATTCTGTTTTATGTGCTACTTATAACTTAGTCTAGACTGACGGCACGAAAACCACTTATATACTATTATCTAGAGATTTTTTTATTATTATTCACTATCCTCGCTGAAATCAGTGATTATAATTGACGGAATCTGCGTCTATTGTATTTGTTGCTGCTAGCTAAAAGTGTTCACTGCAAAACTCTATAGATTCGCATTTGTTTTTACAGTAGAGATAACGTTTCCCTACTGAACCTTATCCTTTTTCCAAGATATTATATGCACTACTTGTCGTCCCTAATTCAGAAGCATTTACTTCGGGTTACGAACGTCTTATAATCCAAACCATTTATGAATCTAGAGCCGTACTCAAAGGGGTCTCATACGCAAACAGCACATTCTAACGGTGATCAGAGACAAGGTATCCTTCAATAAAAATATCAACTTTATGAATAAAGAGGGCAGTTCTATCGGACTAAGTCACATCAAGTAAATTAAGCCGAAATATTCAACAGATTTAAGTACACGGCATTTCAGCACGGAAGCACTATCTACCGCGCAACTGGACTACCATTATCGTAATTCCTTTATTGAAAGTAACTTAGAATAGTCAGCAATTTACACTAAGATCTGACTGTTCGCGAGACAGTGGTATTGTCAAGGTACTTTGTGATTTCGTCAACATGGAACACGACAAAGGCTCATCGATTCATTATAATTAGCTGCGGCCCAGTTTTGAAGGAAAAGCTTATTAATAGCTAAAGATCTGTATTTTCTAATACAGAAATCTATTGTTTTCGACTAGTGTTTTCCGAATGGCATTCAGTGCCTTATGCATTGCATGGCAGGTTTGTAAAACTTGTTCCCGTTCAGTGCACTTACCTTACTATGAGCAGTCATCGGAAAAACTATCCTATCTGCTTATGTTTTACGTGAGTGAGTCAAATACGGTGCCGTTTTTAGTCTATTGACAAACAATAAACAACAATTTGCGGAACCTTCAAAATTCAAAGTTTATACTACTCGTAGATCAATTAACTGCATTTTATATCTGTATTGACGTGACCTTGTTTCTCAATGTAGCCCTTCGCACTTCGATCAACTGATGTTGCAAACTGGTGTGACAGATTTTAGGCACCATTCTTCAGTCATAATTCCTGATTCGCGCTTTCACTACCCCTAAGCTTGGGGACAAAAGCAAAAACGGTTATTACAAGGTTTCCGAAAATCAGTGCGGAATATTTGGTTTCCTCATTCTTACGTCCAGAAGACTTCATGAGAAATGCTACCAGCATTCTTACTCTCAGCCGACAGACAATGGAAAGAAAAGCGGTTGGTCGAATTCCCTTGAGAGATATAATTGTGGAAAAATGTATTTCCAAGACGAAATTTAGGCAAGAAATTCACCATTTCTTACACCCATAAATTCGGCAATAAAGCCGCCCAAAAGCATTATTGAAATGCAACCAGTTTTCTCTGCAAAAATTGTATATTTTAAGGGATCTTTGTGAAAGTTTGAATGAACAGCATGATTTTTGCCGTTCCTCGTAGACATATATATTGGACTGTCACAGATGTTTTCGAAGAGCGCTCAAAAGGAGCAATCGATAAAAACCAACGGCGACCAACGAATGTAGCATTACACTTCGTTGGGAACCGTTTTATGATCAATACAATCCTTTGGATCAAAGTAACTTGAAAAAATTGGTGATTTAAATTTTTCAAGGACAAAATAAAGTGCTCAAAATATTGTACCCCTCTCATTAAAGTTCTCAGTGTGTCATTACGAGGCAAAACGGAGTCGCGATGCCACAAAAAAGAAATGACCGGTTTCTAGGACAGAAAAACGGAAGATGTGCACTAGTCAGTAAACAGTGTTCACTTTCGCACACGCCAGTATATTTTGCAAACTTACTGGTAGTAATTCGAACAGATAAGTGGCCACGGGTCTGATCATATGATCCCAGTTCTCTCCAAATGTTCGCTAAAAAGCGATCTATGAATATCTCTCTTTCAGTCACATCGTGCTTAGAAAAGCTCGGAAGTGAAAAAGTAAGTCGGATCTCTGAGTCGTAGCCGCTTATGAATAAATAGGAGCAGGTAGTTGGCAAATAACGGTGTAAAAAAAAAACTGAGTAGTATTTACACGTGCAGTTGATGAACGCATTTTGTATGCAACTTGGCTGTTAAGCTAGTTAACTGGAGGTATGGAAGTATTTACAAGTACTGGCGAGAAGCTTTTGCATCGCATATTTCGCCTTTGGTTACGACATGCCTAAAGAACTAACTCCAATGAAAGATCAATTCATCAAACGCCGTGGACGAATTAGCTTTGTCGACGAAAACTATTATTTCTTTAAAATCCGTTTTCTGGGTATTTTCTTCTTATGAAATGCAAGGCAGTTACTACACATCATGCTTTGACCAGTAAAACGAGTAGATCACCAAAACTGGGCACGCTGTTTCCCAGTAACTGACATGACTTCGATTTTCAAACCTTATTCATAACACCCGACCACCGATTTGATGAGAAAATGGCATTTTTCCTGCTAATGGTTGGTTGAAATATCTGGGAAAATGTTTCTTCTAAAAGAGTGGTGAGGTGTTCTGGTCCGTCATATTTAGGTTACCTAATACGAAATACTCCTGCTGTCCTGATACACTGGATTTTCTTTAATAACCTGGTACTTCTGTAAACACTTTCAAAGACTGCGGCGTAAACACTATATTCAACTACGATAGAACAAAGTACAATAGTCGACAATAAATTTACTGAAAAAATAGCCTCTACCATATCATTTATATTTTGCCACATTAGCAGTACGGATTTTTGTATGCATAACTCTACAGCTACTTTATATAAAAACCGTACAAAAGTTTCACTAGACACGTGAGTCAAAGAGTATATACACACGTAGGTTTCTTGTCAGGTAAGCTTGCCTCTCAATTCATTCTACCTGTCAGTGGATAATATTCAGACATATTACAGAGACTTTTCGCTGTTTCAATTATTTGACCATTTATTAGAGTCTATATGCTTGGTAAAATCTTTTGACTCTAAACCCATGGAAAGTTTTGCTCGTGATGACTGAGTAAAAATGTGCACAAACTACACTGAGTAATAGCTTATTACTTAGAAATACTACGTTCAGCAGCTTTCATGTTCAGAAAGTTCGGAATGTTGCATCAAAGGTCACTACAGGTCAGATCATTAAAGCTGCGTACAGGGAATATCTGAAATTGATTTCACGTCATCCCTCTATTATATGTGCGACGGACAGACAGTGTTGCAAAAGTGATCAAGCAGGTTGGTATTGTTCGTGTCTTTCTTGCTAAAAGACGTTCGCATAATAAATCTGAAATCTCAACTGCAAACAATTTTGCTTTTCTGTGAAAATGTGCCCCTCGCCTGATGACAAACATGATATTCACTTTACGGGCTTGTACCTACGGGGGTCTCGTGTAAATCTTTCGCATCGTTCACAAACTCACACTATTTTCTGGTCTCTTGTGTTCAGTGTTTTTGTCCCGTTTTGTGAACACCTGGAAATTCATGGTGTCGGTTACGAATGTGGAGCGACAGATTTTCCGAAACCTTATTTTTGTCTCCAGTGAAAAGCAGTTACACAACCCAGATGGTTTCCACAGATCGAAAATACCTACCTGCACTGAACGGAGTCAAAAAACCAACATGATTTCAAAAATAACCAACTAGTTCAAAATGAAACGTGGTTATCTGACAACGAATATCTGGCACGTTTTTCGATTTAGGTTAACTTTCAAATAAAAACCTACAGGTGAAGGCGATTGAGACGCGCTCGAAAATATATCCGTTATATAGTTCGAGTTTCGTCAGTTAATTTCGGTAGCTCAGAGCACCCGATACAGGCACTTTTTGTTCAAACTCACCTCCCATTTTTGCCTAATCTGTTCAACTCGAGGGGCAGTTGAATGTAAGTGACCTTGAGTTCCGATGTAGAATAATCTGAGCAAAAGAAGTCCGGAATTCGCTTGGTATGGAAATATAATACATTAACCTTGGTGGTATTCCTTTAGGTTTTGCTATGTAAACAGTTCGGCCGAATCCATTTTAGAAGCGATACATTCTCACAGTTTGCCTTTGTGATAAGATTCAAAAAAGCACAATGCAGATTAAAAGGCTTCTTAATTATGACGGTCAAACCCGCTGAGAAATGGAACCCAAGTTCATATCTATGTGAGCTTCGGCGTCAAGACAATTTGGGCGCTCTTTGGTAACCACTTCTATTGTTTTTGCGATAGTAATGAAAAGATTCAACGAGAACAAATTTTCCAGGCATTTTTGTGAGGAGAACCAAAGTAGAATTGCATCGGCTAATAAGTTTGAATGTCTTATGACGATTATGACCAAAGTTTTAACGGTTATTGGAGCATCAACAGTCGGACAATTTACAGAAACACTCCCAAATTTCAAGTGTTAACGATAGAAGATCCAGCATTTACCAGCCTTAATATGATTTTACAAACAATGCGCTCAAAAACGACAGTGCTATAACTCAGTATTCTGAATCCAGTGTGAAATTATTCCCAGGCTTCCACACTTCCTGTTGCAGACAGGAATGTGGCAACCTCCAAATGCTGTTAGTATCAGGTGAATTGAAGACCGCTTTGAAGTCCCAATGAAGGGGATACATATTAATTTGACTACGGGCTTCAAGTCACTTAGTCTGTAGTTTTGGCAATCGGTTTATTTTACAAGTTTGTCCCTTCAAAAGCTTGGTTTAATACCGGTTTTATGGATTTTGACTCATATAACTTCACTGAGTCTCTTATTCGGTCAACCTTTCGCCGCAACGTATGGATATACGCATCCAGCAACGCTAACCACAGTGGACGTTCATTTTGTTGCCACAAAGAGAGTATTCCTTCATCAAAATCTTTCTACCAAGTAATCGGTCAAAATGCTGTTTCTCAAAATGAATCTCATGCTGTCATCTAAAAAGTGCACGACTGATGAAATGAAAATTCTCTACGGTTTGCATGTCTTTAATTGAATTCATTATGGCTAAATAGCCCTTACGTATTAAATTTCATGTCTGACGTAGAATGAACTTCTCAGTTTCAGCATTTGTTGAGTCTTTGAACCCGCAGCTCTAGATGCCATGTGTTGATGTAATTTGGGCAAGTAAACGGCACGATGTACTTGCTAGAAGCGTGAAACTCACCAGCTTAGTCTAGTAGCTTGACTGGTAGAGTCAACGGGGAGTGTGAGTGACTAGTACCATGCATGGGTTCCAGTCCAGCCGGGGTCAGTGATTTTTAACAACTGAATCACTTCAAAGTTTGTCATTTTTCACATTTGTGCTTCTTTGAGTTTATTGCCTGAGTTTATAGATATTTGGATGCTCTTTTTAAAACAGAACATTATCTTCAGTGAATCGTAAGTTGCTGTGATACAGAACGTCCTTAGATAAGCAGATAAATCATGCGCTAATTGGATTCGGGTTTTCTTTTCAAGAACACATTGGAAAATGTGAATGCATGTGGAATAGTTTACGCCGTTACAAATCACACTAGCATCACACCGCATTCTGTAGACCGGTATGTAATGGAGGACGTGTGAAACCGCCAAGCAGTCAGTGATTTAGATCATCGATTTCCCTCTCAACATTCCAGAAAAGAAATGGATGAATTCATAAAACACCTGGTTACAGTTGTCTTTCACAAACATTTCCCAGTTACCGTTTCACAGTGATCATAGAAAAAACTCAGACCATGCTCATCAAAACGGGTAGAAGACGTCGATTGCGAGATGCAAGTATTTCTTTTAAGCTTTTCAATCACGTACGTAAAACATGCGGACCTTTTCGTAATTTCGTTAGATTCTGTCTATTCCATAGTGCTGCTCTATGCCCCATTCGAACAGGAATCCGCATGTTTACGTAAGCGATTGACAAGAATGAAAGAAATGCTTGCAACTAGCAATTTCTGTCTTCGATCTCTCTCGGCGAATTGGATCAGGGGTAACCAATGTTTCAGATGATGTTCATTGGTTCAGTACTTTTGGAATTATTGCTAATTTGCAGATAAAGGTAAGTTAGTCTTATGGTAATCTACACTACGAGTTATGAATAACTCTTAGACAATGTTTCACATAGTTTATGTGCTTACTCATGTTAACACTAGAATCTTTGTATTACTTTGTATAGAAAGCCAAACTCTTCTGTAGCACAACACAAAATAATCACAAAGCTATAATCTGTCCATAAATGAAATGGGTTTTGGAGAAAACCGCAACTCCTCCGTAACAACTGATCGGTCAGTCAAGCCAACTGGTAAATTCCTATCTTCTTATCGATCTGAATCATAGTATATTCATGGAGAAATTATGAGATGGAGAATATATTCACACACCGCTTCGATTTTTGTAGAACTCAGTATGAACGGGTTTCATAGCCTCAAGCCGTTCACTTCGAAAGTGATGGTTCAATAACAGATTGGCTCACAGAAAAGGGTTTCGAGCGAAATTCCCCTTGGAAAATAGTTCGACGGATAATAAAGAGCGCCAAGTTAGACGTACCCTTCACCCAATCAATTTAAAAAAACGTTTATTTCATGGATTTTTAGAATCACTGTATTTCAGTGAGAAAAGGTTTTAGGCTTAAGGTTGCCTGCAAACACTTCCAGGCGCAATTTACAACGGCGCAAAACCTCTGTGTTCTACCGGTGTCTGATATTCTGAACACAATTTAGCCCAAATTTAGACAAATTATCCAAGCTCCCTGAATGCTTTCTCAATAGATTCGAACAGTAAATACTATAATTCATTCTATTTTCTAGGAGATGCTGCGAAAATTTGCAATTTATTCTTTAGCTTGTGGCTCTCTATTAGCTCACTCAATGGAATCCACTAGTTACCAGCCCGGTTCTCACCACTGACATTCGTACGCTGATAGACTTATATGAAACACAAAAATGACACCATTCTGACGAGCTTGTTTTATGGTTTTTAAATTCTGTTGACTGCGAAGTACATTTAAACAAGCACCGTCGATGGGCGTCAGCAGGAATGTTTAAGTCAAATGATAATACTTTTATCAGTGTGAGTATCTGTAGCAGTACACGGAAATAGCAAACGTGGATACGACTGCGCTAATGAATAAAGGAGTCCAGGCGAGAAAGAAAGCCAACTATTTGCAAAACAGCCAACAAAAAGGGGAGTAAGTCTCGCAGAAAAACAATCTCTAAAAGCAGAACGTTGTTCAAGCGAGAGCTGTTACACACGAAAGGCTCTAGGTATAATTGTCAATAGGTACCATCAGATCGATACTACAATAAAGAAGCACAAAGTGAATCTCTATAATAAAAGCAGGAAAGCTATTGACCGGCGAACATTAATCCTTAAGACGCGCAAATGTGACTATAGACCATCTGAACAACGAATCACTTTATGTTCGGTAGATACAGATAAGCTTACCACCCGCAGTATTTTCGTTACATTTGTAGCCCATCGAAAACGGTTTGCGTATCAACAGCCTATACCGAATTTCCGTGATTGATGGTCGTTATTTATGTCGAGTTAATTTTGACCAAACCCATTAGAATCAGACTTGATAGTTTTATACTTTCTGAATGATAGGTAGGTACTTCAAACCTAATATTAGACCTCAGAACACCGTCTCTGTTCAACTAGGGAAGAATTATGGGCTTATCCCAAGCGAAATCCAGAATAACATGTGAAAACGATGAAATATCACAGCTGGTAGAATCGTCTGACTAGTAGATGATAAAACCTACTAGTATGATTAATAAAAAAGATTGATTTCACCAAAGACTACAAAACCAGTCGCGCCTTCTACTAAATCCAATGAAACTTCTGACTGTTTTACCGCACCTACGATTTTTATTGCACTTCGAAATATTATGGTGACACACAAATGTCTGCCGATGATCTCAAGAGTTTGAGCACATCTCACTTTCTTGTTCTATAATAAGATATTTACTTATATTCTCGGCTGCTGAGTCGACGGCCATAGAAATTTTTTTCAAGGAGCTTTGGGAACATGAACAACTTTTTTAACAACCCATCGTATTTGAGATCGCAATCAAATTATGTCATTTCCAGTCACCCTAATCAATTGTTAGTTCTAAACAGAACTGTCATATTTCACGGTTCACTTTATCAGTCGTGCCACGGTTCCCAGTTGATGGCTTTTTTAACCGACTCCTCTTGTCCATTGGTCATTTTTCTAAAAATTGCAGCACTTATTGAAATTATGACCCGACGGTGATATTCCTATGTAAATCTGGTTTAGTTTTTCCCTGTAAAAAGAAGAAGGATATTGACTTTGTGATACGTGTTTGTATGAGAATTATGTGAAGACCTGATTTCATGTAAGCCAACTTTATTATTTTCTGTTCAACTACTCTGTATATTCAAACTTCCATTAAATATGGATAACGTTCCGGCCTCAAGCCTGAGGAAGTAAAACTGATTCCATAGAAGGCTTGCCTCTTCGTTTACAACAGTGTTATCCGATGAGTGTCTTTAGTTGAAATAGTTAATGAAACCGAAATCATCAGTACGAATACAAAGTACCAATGAAGATCTAGTTGGTTTTTATTGGCGTAACAATCCACGGGATTGGATGCAAATCATTATCTACCCAACGTTTATTAGGTGACACTTTCTGCCGACCGTAAAGTGATAAAGATTTTCTCAGACTAGTGTTACAGTTTTAGAAGTACCAACAACTAATGGAATCCCTATCTTCAAGTGAAAAGATATCACTTTGTGAAAGTAACACGGATAATAATTTAAAATTAGATGTACGATAAAATAAGGATAAATTGACTTTCACGCGAGATGGTTAATACAGTGCCTTTTCCAATCTACTCGACAGTATTTGTTTAATAAACTCAAGTAATAAAGGAAGGTTACCAAACTAAGAAATATTTCCTGAGCATTGTGGTTTGTCTGTGTTTTGAGAAAATTGTGCTGACTCAGTATTTCATATCTTATATTATTAGGATAAATACTGGAATCAAACTTGTTGATCCATGTGCTGAAAGGATTGTTTAGTCCTCTTGGTTCTGCTTATTTACTGAAGTTTGTAACAACTCCAGCTTCCACAAACGACTTTGTGACTTATCCTGCGCAATAGTTTTAACAGTGATCTTGACAATGACTTTTGAATCAACCAAAATGCTCGAGCACGAATGGTCAAAGTACACAAACCACCTTCTTTACGTTTTTAGAATAATGAATAATGACTACCGTGTAACAAGGATCGTCAGGCAACCCCCTTATAAAATATGGCGCTCTCATTACATTCGGTCTTGACTGTAGCTCATGTTGATGTGGCTTCAACGGCTTCTAATCACCGAGCTAGGCCTTCAGGTGGTAAACAACTCATCACCGGTCAAGGTTACGTCATCAGGCTAAAGGCTTTAATCCCCGTACTCGTCTATGTGTTCCCCTTTTTCAATACTAATGCCACAGGCATTTCGTGCCCTGGGTAACCCCAATGAATGCCCACTTTAACAAAGTCGATTAAGATTAATTGACGCGAGGCACAAGGACGTAATCAGATATATATATATATATATATATATATATATATATATATATATAATTATATATATATATATGTAATGATATATATATATAAGCCGCAACAACTGAATTTTACTCAGGACTTTATGGAACACCTATTTTGGGGTATCAAATCTGGATGATTTCGCGCCAGGAGAGCTTTTCTCTCATTTTTGGTATGCAAGGACATAAGGTGAAAATTATTGTTGTGCCTGAAGTAAGTAAAGTTGGTACTTTATTCATCAACAAACCAGTATTACACTTTTAAATAACTTATATAGTAGGTGTGAGAGACAGTGAAGTGATATGTTCGTTGCATAACTTTCTGTTGTCTTCGCACTTCCTTTGAAGCCAGAATGATTCTGTGTACAGACATTGCCAAATAAGTTATCACATATTTTGTAGCCTTTTCAAGTGATAGGACGAACGTGCATAGCAGAGTTATTTCAGAATTTCGGTTCCATTTAGGTGAAGAATATTCAGTGGCTTGCTGGGAATTCGACACGACATCTTATCAGACGACACTAATTGTTCTACGCTCTTTTGTCTAACTAATTCCTAATATCTTCAGCATTTTATTTGTGTTTAAAATTGATCGGTTGTTAAAAAGTACACGAGGTCTTATTGACTGAACACTGAGATCGTTTATGAGCCCCCTTTTCACACAAGGTTGATAACAGTCACTCATTGAACGTAAACTTAGCTTTCTGGTTAGGTTGTAAAGCCCTAGGTGGGTAATCATAACTGATGAAATGCTGCATCTTGGCGACAACGGAATCCATAGGCATTTGTCTCTAAAATCTTCCATTACGCATTCGAAAACAGTCCATGCAAACAAATAAACTTCCCTAAACCACCCTCTCCCCCTAAATGTATCCGTGATCCAATGATCAGACAAGTGCACCAGTTGCACTCACCCTCAGTCCAGAGACAAGCCTGGATTTTGAGAAAAGCCTTAATCCTCCTTGTTGCATCGGAACCGAGGTCAGTTTGAAATGACTCCCTATTGTTGAAATTAGTTAAGGGTCAAGTGACTTGAATGATTGGCTGTGTGTGGGTAGTATTTTTAGAAAGACGTATTGGCCCGCCCCACTATGTCTTGGCAGCCACTTTGGATCAGAGTCAAGTGTTGATTGATTTTAATGTGATTGATTTTCTCTCAAGTTAGTTGTAGATCTCGGACGAGTTCATCTGTGAGCACTTGACAGGTTTAAAAAGACGGATGTAGATCACTTCTGAGTCGGATATTGTGTGAAAGGATGTGAGGATTACAGGGCACTCGACGCCAAGTCTTTGTTTACGTGATAGTCTGTGTTTACTAGATTCACAATAATGACGTTTTTCATAGTTTCATTCCATTCGCATTCTTGTTGGCTCATTCCATACGGTCACCAGCTGCTCCTTTTCATAGTTTCATATTCGTCACACAAAACGTGATATACCACTGTCACCATCAAAAACGGACTTGCTGGCCATTTTACCTTGTTCTCAAAGAGATCTATTCTCTTGGCTTACTTCAGACATTTGCTTCATCTAAGCGCACTGGGTTGGTTAGACAACTAGCCCCGAGTATTATTTCTTGCGTGTCCTTTGTTTTCCGTAATTTCACAGGATTTCTAAAAAAGCAAATAACGCCGCGTCGTTTAATCGCAGCACTCGTAGAAGACGAAACGGAAATAGCTGTCAAGTGGCATGAATACTTTTTTGATCAGAGGTAGTGTGAACGAAATCGGATAAAACCAATAGGCGCGCTTTATAATGTATCGAAATAAAAGCAAAAAAATTAATGGGTGGAGATATATTTTCCATGAGCTTGATATTACCAACCACAAGAAAGCATTTCCAGGGTTCAAAATAATTCCATGCAGTGACTGTTAGTTTGACTATTGTTTTATATACTGAAATATCTCTATTTTTGAACTGACTGGTAAACATAGCAGACTTAATAAAGTCCCCAGTTATTATTATGTTTTACAAAGTCAATTGAAATTGAAATGTTTCACACTAGTAAAATGAGTGGGAGTGTGCTTTCCCATAGTTGCTAGGCTCACAACAGGGCTATCTCAGTAACATCTTCTGAACGGGCTTAGATCGTCAATGAGCGCAATATACGGAGAAACTACCCAAGCAATGGCGAAATCTCATTCCCCCAGTATATGGCTGGTGGCTCTTAACCAAATTCGAGTCATTTTTCTGGATTTATCAGTAGGATTCGCCAAATGTAAGATTTAGGTCCTTGTTTTCATCCATTGTGCCTTGCGCTTGTATCGGTACACCTGAAATTGTAAAACGATGATTGTTTCAGGCATTTGTTGCTCAATTAGTATTTGGGCTGAGCGTGTCAGATATCAAGTTCAGTAATGTTCTTAATCTAGCTATAAAAGAACGCTACTAAAATCAACTTGACTCGACACTACAATCCGTCAGAAATGGCTTAGAAGTAATCTCTGTAATGCGAAACTCCATAAACCGTAAAAATGTCAAATTGACATGGTTGCTCCTATCTTGAAACAACAACAGAATTGCGCTCAATCCAGAGGAGGAACAAATGAGTAGTATTTAAACTGTGTCCTCTGCGAGATTTCTTCGAATTTTTGTATTGAATTAACTGGGCTCTTATTTGCGGAGACAATGTGTTAAATAGTACAACCAGAGTACAGTGAAAACCGGTTGAACTGTTTCCAGTTCTCCAAGCAAGTAATTACTCTTTGATTTCCACTCTCATTTACAGAACGCATATTGGTTTGACCAATACACGTGGGCTCTGTTCAAGGCCATGTCACACATGCTATCGATCGGCTACGGACGATACCCACCCACGAGTATGAACGAAGCTTGGGTCACAGTGGTCAGTATGGTAACCGGTGCAACAGGCTATGCGCTCTTTGTTGGTCATGCGGCTGCGCTAATCCAGTCATTTGATTGTTCCAAGCGTTTGTATCGGGAGAAGGTAAATCGTGTGGGTGTTTTAAGTTGTTTATGCAGCCCCCTGTAAGAGGATCGTCAAGACAAAACCTTAAATTCAAAACATATCAAAACGAGGCCTGCTGAAAATAACCACTTGCAAAGTACGTGTTAATAATCAGAACCGTGGCATAATTTCGTACCTCTTTTATGAAAACAACCCTACTTCAATTGTGTACTGTCAGGTGACGTGCTAGAAGATTTCTTCAGCGTTATAAATTACTCACCATTTTATTGCCACAAAGAGTTCAATCAGCTGAAGATCTTCGTAACAAAATGTGCATTGTCAAAAAATGTTTTATTCAGTTTGCATTCCGTTAGTATGCTCTGAAATGCGTCGTCCCTCAGACAATGCACAACTCCGGCTTATGATCGACCATCCAGCATAACAAGCATATCTATCCGGGCACGATGGCACTGTCACGGAGGAACAATATAGTGAGCTCATTTCCAGTACACGCAAGCACTGTAGGGTCACATCCATATCTCTTAATCTAATTGCATCTACTTCGGCACGGTACCAATCAGAAAATAGGCACAAGACTACTTTGCTCACACGCGTGCTAAACCAGCTCAGTTGAATGTTCATAACTGGAGTTTCAGATGTGCTTTAAGTTGACCTTGAACCAGACTGCCAAATGGTACGTTTACTGAGAAGAACAACGTATCCCATTTCACTTTCCATTGATGATGACTGTCACAGTTTCCAGCCAATTTCACTAAGTTGTCAAACTTTTCTGTGAAACAACATGTTCTTCACAAATGATATCACATAAATAGCTGTATAGTGCACTGTAGTTTCGGTGTCGTAGTTCCAAGCATTTTACGCATAGTCACGCTTGCCGAGATTCTTGTCCCTCAAGCGGAAATGTTCACAGTAAATATAAGTGTGCCGCGAAGATGTTGGTTAACCCTAATATATTAGTTTTTACGTATTCGCCAGTCTTCAGCGTGAACAGAAAATTCATGGTAATCGTGATGTAAGAAGCACATCGATTACTTTAACCACGTGACAATCTCTACGGACGGCTCCTTTACAAGCTTGCCTGTCCCCTTCAGATAGAGACACACGTGATACGACTTCGCCCCTTTATGTCTTACAGGGATGTTTAGGTTTTTATATTAAAAATCTGCATAGCAAAGTTTTACAAAAGTGAGTGAGCACGCCAAAAATTATTGCACCGCAAACAAAAATTATACTTGGCGCATTGTTCATTTGTGGACCAGAATAGACTGAGGACATTCAATGTCCAGAATAGTTACAATACTTCGAACAATTAAAATGACACGATATATATATATATATATATATATATATATATATATATATATATATATATATATATATATATATATATATATATATATATATATATATATATATATATACTGAGCAACACATACACGCTGACGTCTTACCGGGGCCTCTACCCAGTCAACAAGCTCGACTATCAGCCCAACACGTTAACACTAATCTCCCCGGAACTACCATGAATGTAACTTAAAACTATGGTATTGTTCCGTTGTGTATACCGGTGCTGTGGGTTAAAACTTTCTAAATTTAATCCGTATCCACCTGTAGCAAGTATGACGTTTAAGTTCGTGCGATGCTTTCGGTTTATTTCTGGTCATAACTTTTTGATGGCAAATATTTAGTTCCGATGAAGTCATACATGACAAAATGGTAGAAAACTACAGTGGAAGAGTATCACACTGGGAGCACGGTATTATTCAGAGTAGGAGTATGAAGTCCTATGGAATAACAGCTGTTGCTATCATTAGCGACATTTACTGATTACTATGTAGCCTTCAGCTGCTGAACCTCTTGATGCATTAAAGGATTCCTAATTTGCATTGTTAGTAGCTTTTCAGTAAACTTATCACCTGAACAGAAATTTAAACAACAAACTCTGGAAAAACTATATTTGTTTTCACCTTTACATCACATCGTAACCACTCAATCCTGCCATTATCTCGGCAAAATAATATAAACGCTGAAAGCAGGCGTACTTGGTAGCAAAACACAGGACCTCAATCTATTAGCCTGCTTTGCTGCGACCGGTAGATTTTCCAAAATAACTTCTGTGGAAACATTAGAAATGCAAGACAGTTAATACCTTTCAGGGGTAACAAAAAAGTTGGACGAACGATAAATTAAAACTGCGCAAACCGTCTAAAGCCTGATAGATTTTTTAATAGAACGTTCGGAAAGCAGTCAAACAGCACATCAAGGACTACAAGTCAACTGAAGCACGGTCGTTTAGGGTTTTCGCAGAATTTCCTGTTCGCACAGTCGTCAGCTTTAAGACTAAAATGTGATAGCGAGTACATTCTAGAAAACTGAAACCTCATTTGCTTTTCAAAAATCTCAACCAGTGCTTTGAATAAATTCATTCCAGCTGAGCGGACAGTTCGATCTTGATCAATTCGCTTTGAGTGCCAAATCATAAGCTGACAGTGTATAACCAATACGGTAAATCATTATGGTAATTTACGGAGTGCAATTGGACCCGAACTGATTGACATGCATTATCTTGTCTACCAAAATAAAGTTACCTGAACATAGAAATTTACACCTAAAAGTTTTGACCACAAATTTATTTACTCGCTCACTATTTAACTGTTTGCCGAATCACTCGTTTTAATGTAGCCTAAATAAGCATAATTACCGAAACATTTAAGTGTGATCACTTTCACAGTGACATGGTTTTTATCAGTAAGTGCAGGAAAACGCTTTCGGTAGATTATATTCTCAGTATTCTACGATATTATTGCACTTAGGAAGTTTTCCCTAGTCTGTAGAACAACAAATACATAGCCGACATCCTCAGACCAATTGCACTTTTATTACTAGCCGCGAATTATTTACTTTTTATCTTTTTCTTTATTTGGAATAATTATTTACGCACAATTCATAGTACACGATCCGGGGAAAGTCCCATGCCATCTTGAAGTTCAAACAGCGATAGAACGGCGGAAATCGTTTTGTGGATGTTCAACAAAATTGCATTTGTTTTCTTTTTAAACCCACCAATTTGATTCCATTCCAGAAATGAGATGAGACAAATAAAACTGCCTTAGTGCGCGACTATCAACCAGGGTAGCTGCTGTCCATTGATCTAGTCCAGAAATTGAAACTGGGCCTTTCTTTATCACAATTGGTGAAACATTCGACCGCAGATTTGTTACACTGCGATAGCACCAAAACCCCGAGTTTTGTGTGAATATTAAGTTGTGAATAATTCTAACTGAGTTAAATTGATAATTTCGTCATGGAATGTGGTAAACAAATTATCAGATATTATCATGAAAATTCCTACCACTTTTCCGGCTAGTGACTGGTATAAACATCGAAAAGATACCATGCCATGATTGTTCTTCTTTTGCTGTCTAAAAAGAACAACTTCCTCTCTTGAAAACTAGATTAGTACACAAACTTTCATGCGGATCACTTTTTCTTGAGAAAAAATGGTGCAATTTTAATCCCAATACCAACAGTTATTTCAATCATTCCAGATCTTTTCTGGCGGTAAAATTCTTTACGTCGAAGATTAAGGCTTACTCGAAAGGGAAAGAGAAATACCGTAGCTTTGCGCGAATATGTTGCGAGACCCCAAAAGTCCTCTGCCAAGAAAATTCGAAGATGGGAAAGTCGATCGGATTAAACTTAGCAACAGCCCCATAACTGGAACAGAAATACATTACTTAACTTAATAAACAGGCCAGATTTTGATCTTATAGAATCGAACAAGTGATAAAGCAGAGAGTATGACAGATTTCCAGGAATGCATGGCAAAATATATAAATGGTGCTGCTCATTTGCTTATCATTGGAACTAAAAACTCAAAGTAATTTATTCAACCATATTATGATACATCTAAATTTATGAGAACACGGATAAAAAAATACAGTTAGGCTCAGCTTCACTATAGCTTACCATGGTTTCTATTATAATGCTAATATTATAATAATCTATAAATGTGAACTGGGCACCCGTTTTTATTTTTTTCATTGGATATATTATCTATATCGTCATAGCTTCTAAGCAACACGAAGGATTTTTTACCGTTGGTTCTTGTGAATTAAATAAGCACACTAACACTTGAATGCTTCCCAAACGAATCAAATCAACTGAGAGAAAATGACGCCTTTCGTATGCAAAGATAGTATTACTCGCACACACACACACACACACACACACAAGACCCAGACGGGAAGCACTTCAATCCGTATAACATTTAACCTAGAAGCATTCCGACTGGTCCAGATCCTGTCACCGTCGACACATGAGCTCAATAATCCACCTCCCTTTATTGCTTCCCATCTCGTCTTCATTCTCTCTCTCAGTTCAAACAAGTGGACGAATACATGGCATTTCGAAAATTGCCCCGTGCTCTTCGCCAGCGTATAGCCAACTATTACGAACATCGTTACCAGGGAAAAATGTTCAATGAAAATGAGATACTGAATGAATTGTCCGAATGCCTGAAAGAGGTGAGTAAATGAGAGAAATCAACAATAGCTGAGGCATTTTCATATTACCGGACTTTGCTGTTTCATTTACTTTCTGTTCATTTCAAGACAATCTATCAAATTATAACAAAATTAATTGCAATTACTTCCCATACTACAGACCAATTAATTAATTCCCCTTAGTGAAGCAAAAAACGGGATTCATCGAATGGCGATTTAAAAAAAATTAAAACAAAGTAGATCTTGTTACGACACAGAACTATTGTCTCATGACATTGTTCAATGGAACAGGCAAACTTGATCCGTTGGTCTCAGACGAGGACTTCATTTTCACCGACTCGGCATGAAATGATTACTATGATGTCTGGCTCAACCCAGTCACGCGGACCATAGACTAATATCCTATTCAAATTCCGCGTTGGCTTGCTCCTGTACAGCTGGTGTCTACTGTCTACAACACAATACAATGCAGTAGAGTTTTATCCTATCGTCAGTCTTCCGACTTCCTAACAAAACAACAACCCCTATCTGAATAGGCTTCGCAAGTGAAACTCATCTTCATGGGTTGAAATGATGAAAATCCGGACGAACATTTTCTAAACTACTAATCTAAAGTAAAAATAGTTTGCTGGTCTTACTTGAAGCAATAAAATTCAGTCGTGATTGTCAGAAGCTTAGAACACGGAGCTGTCTCAATAAGATTGATCACATCTTTCGAACGAACGAGTGTATAAATCCGGTTACTAAGCGAACATTGTCCTATAAATTATAAGGGAATTTGCAAGATTATGTTATTTCTACGGTGCTTTAATGGACTATCAGCTCAATGGAACTGCCCCGTATTATGACAAACATTTGGAATAGTTGAAATAAGAATTTCTTCTTACTTAAAGACATTCATAGAGGAGTATAATCATGCGATGCAAAATTTAGCATCTCCTAAGTGAACTATCTCCATAGATCGTCTATAGGTTCCGGTCGTCAGTCAGAGTAAATCTTGACTGTCCTTTTCTCGGAGTATTCCATTTTATAAAAGCGGTGGTTTTTTCTTGACAAAAGCCAACAATAGTATGATGCGTACAGAGGAAATAGCCACTGGGAACGAATGGGTCTGATATACGTTGTTTGTTCCATGGATATGAATGGTCTGAACCGAATTTCGTGAGGAATAAACGTGCTCCAACTCTACATGGGTAACTTATTGGAACCTATGAAAGCTGCACTCCGACGCTGGAGTTACTTGAAGTCAATTCGTTGCCTTCGTACTCCTAAGACAATTATGAACCCCTAATTACTGTAAACCGATTAACTGATATATCAGTGAGAATACATTCACTTTCAAATTCAAATATGTGCTATTAAGGAAAAATCTGTGTGAAAGTCAAATCAATAAACCCGCCCTGGTTTCGCTACGGTAGATATATATATTTAAACATGTACTGAGTTTACATTTATATCCACGGCTAAATTTTATCCAACATTTTTGTGAAATAGTCTCCCTATAACAGCCTCTCATCCAACAGTCAACACACGTTTTTCACTTTCTCGATGAATTCTGCCTTGTTAGTTAGTCGTGACTAAAATTATGGGATAATTTTGAAATTAACCTGTCATTCTGGTCATGACTTACTGCAGCCCATGTACCAATGGGTGCAGTGTTCATCAATATCAAAGTAATTGGAATAATTTTCCGTCAGAATATCTTATCACTAATCATTTCTTTGAGCCTTGCTAATCAAACCACCAAACAAGCAAGGCAAACTGAAGCCCAATGCCGTGTGTGATATAATAATTCCAACAATTGGCAACCCTTGCTAGGTGCTTAATTCCGAGTAAAGACCTAAGTTTTCCTCACGCTTCTTCACTGTGGTTCATAGGAAATTGCTACCAAAATCCTCACCCAAGAAAATGTGTGTCGTTCACTGACTTTCCTTCTTTCAGCACAATGAGGTCAATATCATCCACTTGATGTGTGTTTATTTAATCCCGCCTTACCCTTTCTGACTGTTTCATCCGAGCAGTGCAAATGGTGTTATTGTTGTTATCCAGAAGATCTCTGAGTTATGTCTTTCAGAGAAACTCATTCCCTAAACCTCCTCAGAATTGTATCTTGCTTCATTTTAGGGAAATTTTTCTAATATTAAAATTGGTTTCGTACTTAATTCAAAAAACATGCATAACGGAATAAGCTTATTGGAGTTTGATTTCATGAATTTGAAATAAACCAGATTTGATTCTTTTGGAGATCTAACATCAACCACGAAATTGTTGTTCAGTTGTGAAATAATTTGGTGGAAAACCATGTGGTCAATATCTCTGTAAAAAGAACTGCATCTTACAAGATCGCCTTTTATTAATCAGTGATAAATATTACGTGTGATTAACTTGACCGTTATAGGTTTCAGAACATTTCACGGTTGACCTTTTACTGATTTTAAACTTTCAAATATCAGGTACATTTGTCATGGTAACTAAGGTCATACAGTTTCAATCGGCCATAGGTCACTGGAGATCTAAACTGGAAAAAATTGGGGTTTTTATAAAATCCCCAAATTTCAAAATTTTCTCAATGTAACGGAAATCGGCCTTCTTTTTCCACAATGGAAGTTCGAACGCCACGAACAGGAAGTTAACCGGTGAACCCATTTTAACTGGGCACATGCTCTACCAACTAAGCTATCTCGGTGTGGCCCGCCGGGTGTGAATAAAATGAGAACTTGAAAATCTCAAACTTTTAAGATAAATTACGACTTGAACATCTACTATATCTGGTTAAATGCGAAATGGAACTTTCACTGCAACCGGTGAAACTAAAATTATTATTATTTACGTTACTTGATTGGTATCTTCAACACCCGGTTGTTGTACTTTAAAATCGATTCCGTCATTATTCTCATAAGCGGTGAATTATTGCGCTTCCCTTTTTGTAAAACTTCATAAGAAAAAGTACAATAATTCAAAAAACGGGCTGCGGCCAATCAAAAAACTGCAAAATGAGAAAGTAACAAGCAGTGTGTGTAAATGGAACCCGGGTCATTCTTGTTCGAAGCCCTCAATGATAGTCGTTTGACCAACGCTGGTCCAAGGCAACTTAAGGCAACTTCAGTAGCGTTGCATCACCAGAGGGGTGACAGAATCAGTGCGCATCCACGTTGACAGTCGACAGTTTATGTTTTAAACGTCAGGCTCTGATTTAATGAAATCAAAGATATCCATGAAAAAAGAGAGAAAGAATAAGTTACGAGATACAAGCATTTCGTCTACGCTTGTCAACCGTGAACGTAAAACATCATTATATACACGATACCTTGGAGGGAAGATCAAATAGAACAGTAAAATAGACAGGACTGAAAGTTCTTACAGTGCATACGCTGTACAGGTGCCCTAAAACAAGGGAACAGGTCAAAAGTTTGCCCCGATGCAATTAAGTATCTTGCTATGGAAGAACGCGGCAGTTTCACGTTATTATATATTGCTTCAGCGGGTCACGTTATCACTTTACCAGCCTTTTGGGTATATGCTCTGACACACGAGTAGAGCAGCGATCCGTCCTGTTCGTGTATACGTCACCGCAGCTGCTAGTGAATCGGTAGACAACATGTGAGACATTGACATCAGCAGGACTGCCTGAGCGATTTATAAAATACAACCCTTTGGTAGTCTGCAGCGATCGTAACTGAGCCATCGTGTACGTGCTCCTCAGAGCTGATATGAGAATCCAATTTATCTGATTAAATTATTGTTCGCTTTAAAAGGGCTAAATGATTCAATCTTGCTTCTAAACCTTGATTATTTAGGAGTTAATAATATCAACGAACGAAAAACACTCTTCAGTCCTAAAAACTAAGATAACATCCTCGAATAGTCTGTAAAGTAGAAATGGGAAATATCATAGCACAGCTGTTTTCCAATTATCCCCAGAAATACATCTGTCAAGGATGAGCCCGGAGGGCTTTTTTATGGCTACCTCGAGTTTCGTGTATGCTTTCCTTTTAAAAGTAAAACGAACGTTTTCTGTTCATAAAAGAAACAGGTCTTTAAGATATCTGATATAAATAGGCAAATGAATAATACGTAAATAAATAAAATTACAGATAATCTACTGACCCACGAAGAGGTACCTTTGTAAAAATTCACTCAACATCAACCGAATACTTTTTGTCAGAACTCATGGAAATAATGTTTAGTAAATTTGAGAGTACAACTGAATCTTGTAGACAAAGTGGTGTTACTTAGTTCGAAACGAGGGTAAGGTTCTCGACAAGCCAGCGTGCAATTAGGTGATGAGTCAGATTTTCCTTACATAATATCGGCCTTGAAGAGATTCCAGACTTGTAAAATTTTGGGTGATCTTCTCCAGTAAGGTTTATGCGTCCCAATTGGCTTTAGCTTCCTGTATATATTTTCAGAAATAAAAACGTGCGGGAGCAAAATTTTGGGTGGTTCTGATAATTATTCTTTCAACATTTCGATCGCTGGTGTAGTCCCCAGTTTAAAATGCTTAAAAATTATACTGTGAATACTCGAAGGTCTCCTTTTACAGCAGAGACTAAACAATAAAACGTCTAATCTATGAGTAGTTTGCTCAGCGAATTCAAAGAAATAGTCCGTGTCTCTTTGAGGTTCCGTAGGTCCTTTAATGCAGACATACAAGTGAGTTGTATTATCCCGTTCACAGTTTCATAATTTGAATTTCTAAGAATCAACAACATTTTATAATATATCTATCTTTACAATATCCCCTGTTTGTTCAACGCCTAGCAAATCATCAACTACAACTGCCGAGCACTGGTTGCAGCTGTTCCGTTTTTTACATTTGCGGATCAAAATTTTGTCTCCGAGGTTGTGGTTAAGCTCCGCTACGAAGTGTTCCAACCTGGTGACCTGATATGCAAAGAGGGTACAATCGGGTCGAAAATGTACTTCATTCAGGAAGGTATTGTGGACATCGTGACGCGAGATGGTGAAATTGCAACCAGTTTGTCTGATGGATCTTATTTTGGCGGTAGGTGTTACTTTGATCAGTTCACTATTATTTGTAGTAGGGTACAATTTGCATTTAAATATGTTCGTAAGTCCTGCCACTAGGCAGTACTTTCTTTGTTCTTTTTTTTAAATTTTCTGAAGGAACTGGAGAAGCACTAAACTGAACAGACAACAAACCGTCTACGTAACCATTGATGGCAAATTTTAGTGTTGGATTTTGTGGTTATTCTTCATTATGTCCGCTCGCACATTTCGACTCACTTACACACTGAAGACAGTATGCTTTCTCTTAGAGTGAGTGGAAGACATCTGCTCACCCCGCGGACATTGCAGTTCTACGTGTAGTTGTATCAAGATTTCTGTTAACCTAGGTGTAGAGTACAATGAGACTGTATGATCTCGCACAATACTTATCCACACCAATATGGAAGCTTTTTGTTACATTACTTGTTAGTCGAACAGACGACTAAAAACACAATTTTCCGCCCAACTCGATCGGTTAACATAACTAATATTCTAAGAGTGAAATTTGCTCGGAGCAGTTTTATCAAACATCTCAGATTATCTTTTATCCAAAAACCCTCTCACTAAACTGTTAAGAATCAGCGGTGATAATATTAGCTGGGTTATAAATTTGAGACGAATAAATGGAGAGCTTTCCTATCAGAAATTACTTTTACAGGCCAATACTCGTTTTCAACAACTTGTTCTCGATTATGTATGACTCACTTTTAGCGGATCGAGTGTCATTCGGATCTGTACAAGCTGGGGAATGAAATACTGAAATCAACTTTGCGCCTCTGAAAAAGAGTCCGGAAGTGGCTGTGAGGATACTCCGGATTTTTTATCTTTAAGATGCTGACTAAAGTTGCCTGTTCAACAAAACTAGGTAAAGAGTAGCAGTTGGACTATACACCATAAAGTACAGTCATTTTAATAGCATTCATTGAACCGATTGCAACTCTATCGACAGGAGAGTACTGAGAGAACTATCCATTACGCCATGAGTTTGATTCTTGAAATAATTTGACTAATTGAGAAACGTTTTCCTCTCAGCGGACTCCTTTGCCATTACTCACTATTCGTTCGCCGAATATCCTCATCATTGCCTAGGAATCCCCAGTTGGCCATTGATAAATTATCTTTGAGTCTAGCACAACAAGCAAATGAAACATTTTAAATAGGATGGTATTTGTTCGACTTCATATCCAGTAAAACAGGTGGAAGAAAATTCTCGTTCTGGCTTTGAATACGATTGGGTATATAGAGAAACCTTTTGAATAATCATAAAATGTTTATCAGAATGTGTTCCCGTGAGGTAACATAATTTAGTTGGACTTTTTGAACGCTGTGAATCAAGTGATATGCTTGCCTGGCACGTCCAAAATTAATCACGCACTTTGTGCGAGTCATTTTCAGATGCATTCCCTGTTCTTCGGTTAATAGTTTCCTCTTATTTTCTCAAAACCTTCCATCTTCAAACAGAAAAAAGTGAACACCACACCAAAATAAATGAATACTGACTTTCTCATTGACTTAGAATAGAAGTAACGTTTATCTTATACGTTGACTATTTCGGTTATTGCCTATTTTTCACATCAGACTTTGGTGGTTAGGTCAACCCAAGTAAAAGAGAAACATTTGCGACTAACTTAGAATTTCGGTAATCAGGATCTCAAGTCAATAATTAATGTTGCAGCAACATTCTGTTTTATTCCTTTTGAAAAGACGTTAGTCAAACACCACGGAAATGGTGGAAGGCCATAACTCCTTAACTGTAAAGTTTTGATATCTTTAATAGTAAGCTTCATTTCGTCGTTTTTGTGACTTCGGAAACATTTTCAGCAGAAACAATTAGCTTTTTTGATAGATCAGCAATAAATATTACTTTTTATCCTTACCTGAACAATCAGCATGAGAGATAGTCAGGCAGACAGTTTCCCAGTATGTATGGTTTTCATTAGGGACCATCTTAGCCATAAGGCCGACTGACAATCAATAAGATGGCTTGTGTATCATGCTGATATGTGAAACTCACCGAAGGTAGCAGTTGACTGAAATGAAGCAGGACAGGGTTTGCTAAGAGAGTTCCAAAAAAGAATCATATCTGCTATGCTGATGGCTTGGACAAAAAGCCCTAATCCGGTTTCTACATTCCAAAAAGAAAAATAAATAAATGTGAAAAAGTCCGTGAAACTAAAATAAACCCCTTTTTGACACAAATGATTAGATGAATATCCTACTTCTCCAGCAATATAACTTGCACTTTTGCACTCCGTATCTGCTCAGTCAACAATGACGTGGAAGACTGATATGACTGATGTTCTCCTGAAAGATATTAACTGATTCTATTAACCTGAACCTAAATTGAAAGCATCTAGAAGTTCTCTTTGTTTTGCCAGCACAATTTTTTAACATCTTGAAGTCGCTTTTGAACAAGCACTCAGAGCTAGGTCACAGGTTTCAGGTGCCGCGATCGGGCTCCGTAGGAGCAAACCAACCTGTCAAATTACTAGGCTTCATGAAGTAGGCTATCTTAAGATACTCTTGGTTTTCTCACGAATGTGGGTTTGGTACTGATACCCAGACGATACTCGAAACAGTATGCTAGTTGGATGTGCTCAGTGTGTATGAACTACTGGTGAATGAATGCAATTTTCTTCTTTTGAGAAGAGCTCCACACGGCTGCTATGCACAATTCCATACCACGGTTGAAAAGGTTCAATAAGTATAGCTTTCTATCAGAGATAAAAGTTGTACGCTGAGTTAAATCACCAGAGGGGAACAACAAAACCTGTAGTTACAAGCAGCTTGCGAAGATTCGACCAACGCATTTATACAGAGTAGAAAGCAGACTCGTTTTACGGTTCTCACGGCAAGTAGATGAAGCAAAAATTAGCATATACGTAATCTTCGAAGTTTTTCGTCAGAGTACTTTCACAGTGTTTTCTAAAACATGCTTCTCAAGTTAAAAAAACAAGGTTACGAGATCAATTACCATCGGTTACCATCTCAGCGCGTGACCGGGATAATTAGTGGTTACGAGCCTAAAATTGATTTATTCTTCCCCACAAACGTTCCTAACAAGAGTGTACTCAGTCACTGTTAGCCAAACACGTGCATTGGTCTGATGGTCTGAATGGAGGAATTGACTTATTGACTGTACTTTCGTGGTTTATTCAGACCAAACGGAGCACGTGGGTTGCATCGAATAAACAATCTCACATACTAGCTTGCGTAGTCCGTTGGGCCTACCGGTGTAATATTCTTTTTGCAGATTGGATTGTTTACGATTTGGGATGGACACGGATCGGCATGACATGTATCTATAATCAATATTTAACTTTTCGGGCGCGCTTCAGCTGACTTTAGTTTATCGGGAGCAACGGTTCCAGTCGAACTACATAGTCCATTATCAGTATTTACACTCTGATTGAAAACAACAGATCGATACCATAAGATGGTTGCGGAAATGGTTTTCAGCGAAATTTCAAGAAAAATAGAAGCTTGCACAAGTTCCTGGGGGAAGTGCGGTTGGCGATCCATATAGCATATCTGAAGGATCCATGCATATTGGAAAGCAGTGAGAATAGGTAATATTTATTTGTGAATTTCACTTGCATACTAAGAGAGCCCAATGGGTCTAAGTGATTATAAAAAAAGACCACCGCATTCAACTGTTCAGTGAGTCGAATAATGCTGTAAATTCAGCCCGGTGATGAATTAGTGGTGGAAAATTTAAGTTCCAGTTTTCGCACTGATAAGATTAGACAATAAATCGGTCGTGTTGTATACGTGGAAGTCGTCCCGATGAGAACATGATTAAAGTCGGACGGATAACCACAACTGGTGGAGATCGAACTTTGAAGAGTAGTGCAAAGAAGCCAAAACTCATTCATCAAAAGAACTGAATAATCCCATGCGGAAAAATAATTTTAATACTCTCAAAGAACAACAGGGGATGGGAGCGCTTATTAGACTCCATGAACCACGTTCCCGAGGACTACAACCGAGAGTGAGTAGGACAGTAGCTGAACAAAAAGGTGGAACAGATCTTAGATATTCAAGAAGAAATCAATGAATAGCTATGCAAAAGAAGAATTTTAAGGTGACTGAATTTCCCTCAAACCAATCTCATCCCATAGATAATGTACTTCTCCCTTTCATCTTCGATAGAATGGTGAACATTAATTTGAGCATTTTCCTGCAGCAAGTTTCAAAAGACAAATAATTCGAGCAGTTCGACTACAATCAGTTTGTATTGCGAGTGATTCGAGTTCTATGATATCAGAATGTTCCTGTTGCTTCGCGTTTGAACAAAAATTGCCATTCTTGGATCTTATGTTGTAGAAAAACTGTTTTATGGCGACCAATAGGACGGTGATGGCCTCATACATCATCTGAAAGGGTATATAACTGATACGGTCTTACATCTATGCTTTATTCTTTATGATAAGTAGATCCATGCCACAGACCTTGATTAGTGCATTGCAATATTTCCGGTCTGCTTTGTTCTATATTAAGAGGACATTTAACAACGTCAGACTTACATTGTTCTTTTCCACAGCTTATTTCATGAGCCTTTCATAGATTTAAGTTTACATAAACCAACTCCCATGTATTTTTACACGCCGGATTCTAAGCCCACCTACTGATTGGTTTATTTACCTAGTAAAAACTATCAGAGGTGGAACAGCTCTGTGGTACCTCCATTTTTTCCAGCAGTGGGCTGATCCTTGATAATGCATGTCAAAGAGTTCCGTTATCATTCGATCTACTAGTAACATGAAATGCCGGATTTTCCTTTTCAGAAATCTGCCTTCTCACCAATGCTCGCCGCGTGGCAAGTGTCAGGGCGGAAACTTATTGTAATGTTTACTCCTTAGATCGGGCCAGCTTTCTTGAAGTTCTGGATAACTATCCACTAATGCGTCGAACCATGGAATCCGTGGCTGCCGAGCGCTTAAACAAACTCGGGCGGGATCCGTTACTTGTCAGCAAGCGGAAAGATTTGTGTGACGACCTGAAACTGGTCAACGAGATTGTGAATCAGGTAAGCAAGTCGTTCTCTTAGAATAATGATATGTCCTTTTGAATAAAAACAGATTACTTGAAGTGAACCCTGGCGAATTAGAGAATCATATATGAGGCCAAGAGTTTCACACGGCGAACTTCATTATATAATTTTGTTCTGCAATTTTTGGAAGAAAGAATTAAATTAACACAACTAAAGAGGTGACTGGTGTACATTTTAGTTTATTCCTGAAAGCGTTTATCCTATCACAACAAGATGAAAATACCGACTGAATATAACTGGAATCTTCTTGCGGAAAAATAGCTCAGTAGAAAGTTATTTCGTGAAATACACCGGGTGACATACAAAGCTCTGGCACACTTCGTTCCCATCCAATAAACCTAAAACAAATCAACTGCTTGGATCACCATGTGAGAAAGTCACTTTGCCAACTTTTGTCTTGAGTTGACCAAAACTACTCACTTCTTCTGAGCACCATCGTTACCGGCATAGTCTAGGTTTCTACAATTTAACCATAAAACGGATATTCAATGAACGGTCGTGAAGCTGATCTGTGATGAACTGATAATAATCAGGTAAATAACTTAGACGTTTACCGAACTGTTAATATGACCCACTCGCAATCCCCATTTATTCTAGACCAAAGCGTATTAAAATGGGACGTGAAACTATACGACTTCCTGCAAAATTGTGAACCCGTAAGTGTATGCAAATCCAGCTAATGAATCAATGACTCATGAAACTACAAGTTTGAAATATATCGGCGGTAGCCTACTCGTTTCTTTGAGGTTTTCTCTTCGAACTCATTGCCTGCATCGAAAAATGCAATCTTCTCTCGAACCGGCATGCCTATTCCTATGCGCTAACAAGACTTCCCGAACCAATTTGAAAAATCGATAGAAATAGTTTAGTTCACAACTGTTATGTTGCATTATTGTTGTGGAGCGGTTTTAGTCAATTCTGAATAAATGTCTGTATTTGTCCTGCACGTCAAGCAATAAAGGAAAGAGTGTAGTTTTTGCTGAAATGTGGGAATTCAACTAGCTGTCAAACGAACCAGATATAATGCACATTTCCACTTCTTCCACAAGCTCAAAGATTCTGGTTGATAGAAATTATTATGACTTTTGTACCGAAATGTTTTTCAAAAATACATGTCATCAATTTTTGTTGGATCAGTCATAACGGCAGTAAACTGATGAAGCAGAATGAGTGCAATTTAGTGGGCTTTATTTACCAATCGATTGATGCACGGGAAATTGTAACAGTTATGATATTCATATGTGACAGAAAAGTATTGTTCCATAGTGCTTTGTCATAATGCAGTGGGAGAAAAAGTAAGTTTTGCTCTTCTCGGTTATATACAAGATATGGTTTTGTACACTAATGGTCAGTGTAAACAGAGGTCGGGTTTAGGATACAAGGAGTAACTGTTATTGTTGTGCAATCGTCATCGGGTGTACGACGGTATAGTTCGAGCCTTTTATAGATGAATGAAACCAGCGCACAATAAACAGATTTCCAGTTCGCAAAGTTTGACTGCATCTTCTCGACTGAGAAACGAATACGCTTGTGGTAAATAATACACTTTGCATGTTGTTGACGAGCCGAAACCTGTATGCCTCATGCAACGAAAGATAAAGACCAAACCCGGATTACTATTCCTAGTTGGTACTAGTGTCCGTGAAGCTCATTCTCGTTTACAGGAAATTCGATCTGCCGAATACCTTTCGTGAAACGGTACAGCACAGAGTAATTAGAATGAAAAGTGTCTAGCGGCAAACATTCCCACGGAGACAACCACATCCTTGGACCTCAAATTTCAAGTAGTCGCCTTCCAGATAACTCCAATTATTCCTCCAGGTTTCCCGTTTCATAGAAAGGTATAAAGGTCAATTAGGCTACGGAACACCTCCTGCCCTCGACTTATTTCAGTAGAGCAAGAAGGAAAACGTGGGCGAAACTGATACGGGCCACCAATTTCGCATGCTCACAATCAGCTGCTAATGCACACCGTGTGATTACATAAAGTTGAAACAAAAAGGCACATGCACGTATACTACCAAAAGGAAAGAGTTATTCAAGGTAAACATGCAAAATAGATTAGGACTAAGCAGACGGTGGTTGGAAACACAAAAGGATGAGGTTACAGGTCACTACCACATCAACTTTAGTTGCGTAACAAGTAAATTTGCCCATTATGGACTACCACAATTTCTTTCTTGCTTCGTATGACATCACATCTCTGTTCACAACTGCCTCAATCAAGGAAGCCGTGAATTAAGCTAGCAAACACGCTGATGATGTAGAGTAACCCTTGGATGTCCTAGGAAATTTGTTGAACTTATGCTCCCCTTATATTCAGTTCTCTCCCAATGGAAAATTGTACAAACAAATAGACCGAGTAATATTGATAAGCTCACTGGGACCAACACTTCTTGATGTATTCATGTAGACGGTAGGGAACAGACCACAGACAGAGTTGAATTCTGTATCAATGTATTGCCCGTATGTTGAAGACACCTTCGGAATTCTAAGGAAGAAATCGAATGTTCCATTCTTACAAGAGAAGATGAATTCATTGCAATCTAATATCAGATTTACTCTAGAATGTGAAACCGGTGACAAATTACCGTTCCCGGAACTACTCATCATCGGGTTAACACGCTTCAAGCTGCTAATATTCATGTTCTACTAGCCCGCTTGGACAGAACAATACCCATATTTTCGAAGCTTCCTTCCCATGGGTTAAAAACGGAGTCAGATAAATACATTATTTCACATACCGCGGCAGTTATGTAGCCCTGAGGTGATGTCAAGCAAAAAAGAGAGACCAACCGATGCATTGATAAACAACCATCATCCACGGGCGTTTATCTGAAAGTGCGGCTCTTCTCTGAATCACAAACTAAATTATAATTTAGAAAAAAGGAAGGAGTTTTCATTCATCCACCTTTCAAAGTCTATAGTGTTTTGGATAGAATAAGTAGCCGACTCACTACAGCGGTCTAGTTCATCTTCTCTGCAACCAGTAAGAATTCAGAGTATGAAACTCGTTTTTGTCTCAAAGGCACGAGCTCAAGTAGATTGGAGGTACTAACTGCAATGTACTTGTGATATAAGCTACTTCAGAAGGACGGCGCGTCGTAAACCTGCCAGAATATGTGAGCACGTACAGATCAACTTGAGTCTTCGTGGCGGAAGATTGTCACCTATCGCGTGGTACGTCATTTGTTGGGTTCGCTTCAACGTGTTGATCCGACGAAATTTTCCCGGATCATCACAACACTCTGAAGTCCAGACTTACCAAAGTTCACTGAGGTAGTATTCATTCATCAGTGAGGCTTTCATTTTGCATCGAAAAACTTTTGCTGCGCAACTTGCTTTTCCGTGGTAGTGACCTGTAACCTCATCCTTTTGTGTTTCCAACCACCGTCTGCTTAGTCCTAATCTATTTTGCATGTTTACCTTGAATAACTCTTTCCTTTTGGTAGTATACGTGCATGTGCCTTTTTGTTTCAACTTTATGTAATCACACGGTGTGCATTAGCAGCTGATTGTGAGCATGCGAAATTGATGGCCAGTATCAGTTCTGCCTACATTATTATTCTTGCTGTAAATGCGATTACTTTTTCACTGAAAAACTGGCATAATCCCTGTGACACAGGTGAGGAACCCCGGTCGGCTTGGATATGAAAAGCATTAGGACGATTGTAAACAATGTTAGGTCATCGGCGATTGCATCCGTACATGCAAGTGCGAGTGAGGACCGACAATATTGCAGTTCATAAAAACCAAGTAGCTGTTTTATAATGATAAAGAAGACCTCTGTCATCAACGATCAGCCTCTCAAACATTTTGTAGGTTTTATAAGCGTTCCTACTGGTTTATAAAATTTATTTTCATTTCAGTGCATTCATCAAAACGGGATATCACTGTTTGTACATTCTCCATCTAGAAACAATAGATTATGAGAATAAATAAAATGAAGCATTCTTATAACTCGAGGATACACAGTTCATTAGTAAGTACTTTGAGATTCAACTCACTGAAGGCTTTGTGCTACAGATGTGAGGTAGCACGTCAGCAGTTTGTTTATCTACTTTAAAAACCATAACAATGCAGACTGAAATTGCCGTCGGACCTTGGTTTTTTAATTCTCCCTTTGTGAATGATTATTAACGTGAAAACAACAGCTTTCTGCTCCTTGGTGATTGCGAAATGAGTGCCGATAAGGCAGTGGCTTTCATCTCCAACTGATTTAGTGAGGACCTGAGCAGCCTTTTCCATGGCAGAATGACGCCGATCGCCAGAACCAAGTGCTTTTAATAAGAAGGCCAAAGGCCGTCCTTTCTCAGTAAACATCACAAACATGGCGATATTGAGGTCGTCGGTTTTCAAAAGTATGTAATGGTATCGTTGACGGTGGCGATGACAGACTGCTCCTACTCTTTTCCTGAAGTTATTAGAAGTTTGGCTGAAACCAGATAGCAAAATGTAACGATTGTGAACTAGTGAATAAATCCTATCGAAGTAATGAGAAATCCCTAATCGGTTGTCGGAGAAAGTCCCTAATTCCACGGTCAAATGTAAGATTTGTAAGCAAGGGCGGGTTTCCTAATGGTTTTCGTTGGTTTGTATGGAGCTGGCTAGTTTTGTGCAGGACCTAGAACTGTTATTTAAAAAATCAACTTCTTTGATTCAATGAACGTCAAACTGTACTTGTCAGCCGCGTCATAGCTTTATTTAATTCTTGTCAATTTTCGCCTATGAAAGGTCCGCAAGTCGTTATATTGTTGGCATAAGCGAAGGTCGCACTCTATGACTTTCCTTATACTATCCTATCGAGCGTTCTTTTAAAAAGCCAGAGATTCCGTTAATCGCCCTGAATGATAGATGTTAGAGTTGCCACACTTTAATGCAGGCTTCGAAATCCGGGAACTTCCGCAAGCTTGTATTGATAAGATATTGATCACGAGTTTTTTTTAGGTCCACAAGATATAACCGGAACAGTGAGATTCTGGCGATGACATTTTCTATCCCAATTATGGAAAAGGAATTTAGGTGTGGTTATTGTGATATGGTTTGAATGTATTCTAGGAAAGCACACCACGACTCTCCAATACGATAGGAACGGTTTGATTGCGCCTTCTAGTATCAGTCTATGAATTCGCAACCGAATATATTTCTCACCAGCTGCTGAGTGAGGCCTTCATTTCGCAGTGGTTTGTTCAAAGTGCTCCTTATCATTTTCCGACAGCAAGGGCGGTCCGAAAACGCATACTGGTAAACCATCTCGGGAAAGTAGGAGGTGATCACCAGAATATTAAATTTCAAAGGATCGGTACAGATTTCGCAATTCATGCCGCACAAGTACTTTTAAGCAGAGACCAGGGAAAACATAAAGCTTCGCTTGAATGCACCGATGATTTTAGCGACGAAACAATGACCTACGCAGATCTAGACATTCTGCAGCGTGATCTGAAATAATCCAGCAAAACAACTTACCGATAGACTTTGAGATGAAGCTTTCAGAGATCCTGTATCGACAAGGCGACACCGGTTATGAGGTCCTCGGCGATAATCTGCGAAATATTGTCAGATTCGTTCGTCGTGGTGAATGTCGACAGACAAGCAGTGCTTTTCGAGGAGCTCCATACTTTCTGATTGCATCCATTCTTGCAGCGTTCGGTGCAAACAGCTAGTTACGGGTTTGAAGATACAACTTGGTCCAGTAATTCACACTACTGTAAATACGATCTAAGCTCCCATCAATCTCTTGTCCGTAAATGAAGTACAAAGACCTTATTCTGTCGTTTGATAATACGATATATGGAAGCTTTGATGATATAGTATTAGGCAACTGATAGCCTACAATTAGCAAACGCTAGTAATTAATCGAGCTGGAGAAAATCTATCCCGTCCATATAGTAACTTAGTTGTTCAGCCAGTGAGTCTACTGCTCAGGTATACCAGCTTAGCCAAGATAATCACTGAAATGTTGTGGGCTGTGTCCTTCATTCCACTGTATTTTTGACTACATCTTCATATGATCGATCGAGTCAGCGTTGCGAAGTTGGAGCTCTGCTCGAGAAACATTTGACCCATTATGGTAGTAAACGAAACAAGTAGCGACAGGGGTGACAAGACATCATCAGTAAGCTAGACGTTTTTCTCTTATTAATTCCCTGAGGGGTAGAGATCACTTTCAAGGTCTCTGATCAAAGTTCCAAGGAATGTAGTTAAGATTTGAGAAAAACAACCCAAATCGAAATACAAAAGAACTCAAGTGGAATTGTTCACCTTTCGAGTTTCCATAAGAAGATTGATTCCGGCGCATCAGTTCTTTAGCATCATAAACTAAACAATTGAATAAATATGGTTCAAACTACTCTGGATAATAGAGCAAAGTACAACTGTACGCATATCGTGGGTGATATAAACCGTCAATGAAGGTAAAAAGGCAGAAGTCATGGCAGACAGTGTACAAGGTGCGCAGTCCAATCCAGTTAGTACGGATTCCAAAGCAATTCCAATAGACAGTAAAAGATACACCGTTTTGCATCATGTTTAAGAATTCTCGGTCATCCGGGACAAAACTAATCGGGTTTACCCCGAAATAAATTGTCGTACTCTTGTTTCTATCTCTATCTAGTATTTCGTACCAATTTTTTGCATGTACCATTTTGAAGTTAGAATGTCTGAAACGATAGTGTATTTCCTGTCACCAACAAGCAGCCGAGGCTTTTCAAGCTCAATTTTCAAAGGATTTCTTCTGTAAAATGCTCACAGAAAGATATTTTGTTTTACTTTTCTAATCATACGACAGCTATGTTTTCGAGGCAATCTCATTTTCAAATGTGACTGAAATGATGTGTGGATAAATGTTTATTTGTTATTTCTATCTCGTATTCTGAATGCAGTTATGCGTAATAAATTCCTCAGAATAAGTTCTTAAAATAAATCAAAATTTTAAAAAACCAAATTCCTCTTCACTTTGGCTCTCACATCAGCTATCGAATAAACTCTCCCCGATCCTTGAAAAATATCTGAAAACCTGATTGTTAAGATACTCAAGACAAGTGCCATCTTGTTTTGAGAGTCACTTGCCTGCACAGCTTTACTTCAGTTTTTAGTTCTTCGATTCTTAAGTAAGTTCACAATGCACCTGAGTGGAAATGAATTGCTTAGTCATAAATAAGGCCTCCTCATTGATGTTATAATCGGGAAACGGAAAACGAACGCTTTACCCCAAATATCGTTTGAAACTGAGAGTTCGGTCGGTTCCAAAACCTTGAAGCAAACTCTCATCCGCGGTAAACAACAAAAAACGCATTGTTCTCGAAGATATCATTGTCAGAAACAGTTAAACTGACACTGTCCTACTCAGTGTTAGCAGACGCATCTAGTTTTGCTCAAAGCTTCAAAAATTAATCTATTTCCATATAAGGAAGACTAGTAAAGCCTTCATAGATAGTCCACAATTAAACTCCGTCTATATTTTTAATTTTAAATAGATTAGTGATTTATAATTTACAGTGCTAGTTGGCCGTATGATTAAAATCTTGAAAATAACTAAGAGGATGAAAATTATTTTTTCCTTTCAAACATAGTTAGACAGTAAAATATGATGTTGATTTTCCTAGCAAAACCAAATGAATGTTCAGAATCCTGGTTCGACGCGAATGAAAATACTTGGTGTTGCCTGCCAATCAAATTGGTCATGGAACAATTGAATTAAGATAAATACTAATCGGTTTGACTGTGAAGAATATTCCGTATGATACTCTTATGATAAGTAAATAAAAAGGGACAGAAATGGTGGTTTTTATTTCCCATGACCACTGAATATTCCCATTCCCCCTTATTCGTATGTTATCAACCAAATTATCAGCACCGTTGTTCATAGCCAGACGCCTTGTTTCAACTGCATTTAGCCCGAGCAGTTTTGTCAAACTGGTATCCATTTTGCGAAAAAAATGTGAGCCACCGCGGCACGAAATCAAGATCTACTGAACATTTCAATTGCTAATATTCTGTTCTGTTTATCCATACAATATTTGTCTTTGCTGGATGCTACTGATTCCAGTGGAATGGTGATTTTTCTGCACCATACAGAAAAGTATGCCGGAGTCAGACACTCCCGTGGTCCATAGTCTTGATAGTCATTGACCTCCAAATTATCTGTGAAATCTCCACCGTGCCACCATGAACAAAATCTTTTGACATCAAACTAGTCTACATTGAATTACAATTTTCTCCGTGGATAAAATCACAATGATTTAGGTATTTTGGTTCATTCAAGTAATTAGCCTACAATGACAACCCATTACATTTAAAAAGATGCACGGATTACGTAACTTTCAGAACTTTTTCATTGCAAAACCGGTTATTCTCTAAGTATATACGTGTGTGAATAGTCTGAGGAAGACCACTTGGTGGTTCATCAAACTGATAAGGACTAGCGCATCCCTCCTAATAAACTTTTCTCAAAAGCTTTACAGTATTTGAATGGAAATTTCAAGAAGGCTGGAAAGGAAGCAAGAATCTCCAATGTGACTTGTTTAAAGTCACCATCTTGGAAAGCTGCGCATTGCAATTAAGAAAACAGAAAGGCCTGTTTCCGGAAAGTGCGACAGATGCAGAATCTCTCGATTTGCGCGAAATCCAGTGGCAGGAAATTATCGAATACCATAAAAAATTTCCGGTTATTGCGTTCATAATCAATTGATAGTGTCCATTTTTCACTGAGGATACGCTCTTAAACAGCTGTCCATGTTAGCAGCCGTTTGTTGGTCGATTAAAATCAGTCAACTGGCTTAGGATATAAGCCCGCGTTTTTGGATTCTTACACGAATGGTTAGGTGGTACAGAAGTCTTGACCTGGATCGATTCGGATTTACTACTCTTTGTTGAACTTTGTCTCCTACGACTTGGTTAGGGTGATAAAGATGTTAGTAAGTCCTACTGGACGGCTGGAGAAAAAACCAAACAAGTGGCATCGAATGGTCCTTATTGGGAAGACATATTCATATTCACCCCCGTCAAGGAAAAAAAAGCTTCTCCACAGCACCAGATTTGCTCATAAACTAGCCTAAGATAGTCCTATATTATGAAAGAATTATGTATCTTCACTCTCTAGGTAATTTCGTTTTTTCAAGATTTTCATACGCAGTGTTTACGAAGTGGCAGTTGGTGATCAGTGAAAATAGTAAAAAGATTTCTTAAAAGGCCCATTGCGACAAGAAAATTAACAGCTACTTTCACTGGCTTTCCTTCCAGTCTGTGAAGATTTTATAAAACATCCACATATGGACAGAAGTCTGAAGTCATTTAGTGTAGACAGAGGGTATTGAGGCTGTGCTGTTTAGATGGACACTTCAGTCCACACAGACTAGCTATCATTGGCTCATTTTGTGATAACAGTTCATGCCATGGAGCTTGGATAAACTATTACAGGTTTGTACAACCTACGATCAATACAGCCCGGTCTGTAGCCTGATTATAGACTCGGTGAATATGAGCTCGTTAAGATTACTAACAAGCAGGATGACAGCAGCAGTACGTTGCTTTCATGCTTTTCAATGGTGATTTGGGCGTGAATACAACAGTATGAAACACCTATCAACTATGATGAGGGAGCATTGTTTCCTACCTTTTGAACAATACTAGCTGGAAAAAAACTCCATTGAGCAACTTAATGGATAGGAGCAAACGGGATGATTTCGTCTCAATGCAAAATCAATTCAACTTTACACCGCAACATATACGAATGCAAAACGTATTTACTGAGGTGCTGGAAAATACACAACACGAGATAATTTACGAGACTGGATGGATCGCTATTTCTGGCCTTCAGTCGAATTACTCAAACGGGAAGTGCTCTGTCATATTAGGAATAAAACTACCGTAACGTTCATATTAGAAATACGATGGAAAGTAGAATGGAACATAGTCATTTAGCCTTTCATTATCGAATTAGGACAATCTTTAAGTCACTTTATCAAAATAGTTTGTTCCAGCTGTTTCGAGTTCAAACACTTCATTTGAATAAGATTTACTTTGAAATTCTCCTCCGTGAAAGCACTCTTCAATTTTACCCAATTATTTGTAAGTGGCAGACATTCTGTGATAGAATAACCGTTTTGTGCCTTTACTGGATGAGCTTCGTTCTTTCGAAAATTCAGAATCATGTGACGTTTTCGGATTTTCATCTCAACAGTTTCTGACTTCTTTCTTGTCTCGTCTAGTAAAAAAACTTGGGGTAAACTTGGCCTTGGTAGTGATATAAAATACGGTCTCTAGTAAGCCTTGAAAATATCTGATATCATCGGTTAATTTATGAAGGTGTGCAAATAGACAAACCAGCTGGCTTATCTTTGTGTTGTGCATTCACCCCTGACCTAAGGTTATACAGTGGTCAATACGTTACCGACAACAGATTGAATGGCATACAATCAGTAACTGTGGGTTAGTAAAATACTGTAGGAGGAATTACTGTAATTCAAAATTTAGTCTGTCATTAGCCACAACCAGTAATTACACCGATTCTGATTTCAGTTATTCAGTACTTCATTACCAGACCAACATTCTCAAGACAATCTGCTTTGATTGTAGTGGTCCCCGTGTCGCATAGTATGCTATATTTCCATCAGGTCAATGATAGCTAACACTGAAAGATGTTGGGACAGGTCAAACCAGTAGCTTTCTCATATTAGCAATTTTTTCTGAGAACTTGATGTTTTTCATTTATAACTCTCTTCTTACTCGTTCCATGCGCCTCATCTTTTGGTTTTCGAGCGAGGTGCTTACTGCGAGATAGAACCTTGACTGGGCCCATCCGTTTCGGCCGCCAACATCGGAAATGGAACTGCACGACTCTTGACGTACTGACCCAAAGAGGTTATATAGTCGGAATCATCTCCGTTTCTATAGTCATAAATTTCCCCATATAATGTTCTGATCCGATAACAGGGTGGTGCTCTGGCTGTTTCCCAAGGAACAGAGAAATATGTGACAAACTGTGATATTTTAGTGACGCAAAATTGTCGACAAAAAAGTTGCATGTATACACTGATTTCTTTGTGTAGACGAGGTGGAACGGATGCTTTGTCCTCTAGACGACAAACACATTTCGCTTCGTCAACCTCGATTAAGTTAATCGTCTGTGACAATCAAAAGGATTTCGGTAAACAAGTGGAAATCTGTTATTCAAAACGGGTCACGCTCTGTGACGAGCGCTTAACTGTTTTTGCGTTTGTGAAAATTTCCGACTACCTTTCACGAAGAGAATCAAATTATTTTGTTGCTATCAGGTCATATTAGATTCTAATCGACGAAATCAAAAATTGGAACAATCCGGAGTGGACCGAGCTCAGATTCCTGGCACACAAAACAACTAATCGGAGGGCATCAATTTTAGGGTGCTAATTTATTTATCCTGAAGTGAAAAACAAAATGAACCACCTAGGCATCAGCAGTTTGTAGAGTAGGTCTATCTAATGCCTCATCTATTCTTCTCGGGGCGAATCAGATGAAGTGTTCTGTTAGAAGAACAAAACACGGTTCCGTTGAATCAAACTAGTTTTATTGGTGTCCAAGATCAGTGATTTATGGATAGCCGTTATTTCCCAAATTTATCAGGGTTGAATAGGAAATAAAATCACAGATAGTCGCCAATGGAGAGTAACCGTCTGAGGGTTTTGGTTTTGATTTATCGTAATGTAAAGTAAAAGTACACTTCAGGAGTAACCAATTCCAAGTAAGCCGTTGAAATACGTATACCACAATTCAAGATCGTTAGAAATATCATTGTTTAATCAAGCGTAGTTCCCGCAACAACGGTCGTGAATGTAAAATAACCTAACAAGTCACACAGCTCTGAGGTGTAAAAGTGATAAAATATTAGGCGCAATTTAATTGCTCTTCCAAAACAGTTCATTTGTGTCAAAGGGGACGTCTATACCAAAAGAGAGGCTCATGGGCTAAGGACAACAAACTAACCCTTCAGAATTTTTTGGAAGTTTGATATATGTGGGTGAGTCAATTGGTGAATAACAGCATAACATTCTTAGAGAGACGTAACAGAATTAGGAACTATAGTACCAGTTACAAGAGCCTAGAAATTTGAAGTCCAACAAATTCATGAGTAATAATGTTGGTAGATTCGAGAAAGTGACCTTCGGAATATACGTGACTAAACCGATACATTCGGTTCGAAATCCACGAAAAAGTAGTTGAACTGAATTTTGGAATAAAATAACGAAGTATTTTTTACTAGAAAACAACATTTTATTATCGTTGAAGTGTTTGACTTTTGGTATTCAAAACTGAAAGCCCTACACGATTTGTTACAGTTCAATCACGAGATGAAAAAGCCGAGAGTACCGTGCAAAGCAGATCACATTGTTCGCCTCCGGCCTTGTTCACTGAGTGTCTGAAGTCTCCCTCATTCCTGACTGAACCGCACCCGTGAACATTTTTGCTATCCGAACAAAAACGAAGACCAAGTGATATGAAATGTATGCTGATGCTAGCGGGACTTACTTTCCGAAATTATTTGAATATTCGCTTAACTTTCAGATTTTCGGGGTTGAAACATGAATAAACCAGTGTTACATTAGTTATATTGATTTCGCTCAATCGACAAAAGCAAAGTGGTGATGCATTGACCAAAAGGCTAAAATCACCATGACTTCTTCGTTTTGATGAATATTCACGTGAATCCCACGGAAAACGTTCCTTTTTCGTAAGGAAGCAATAACTCTCAGAATTGTTGCCGTGCACAAAGTGAATCACCTAGTTTGTCATCATTTGGAGAAGCATTCATATTAGACAGTTTGTAAAGGATTACATTCAGAGAAAGAGCAGAAAGTGACTGAAAAGTATTGAGAGTTATCTGGCAAAACAGCCCCCCCCCCTAATCCTGGAAATTGTATGGCGAGCTTAGTTCCGGGGCTTTTTTCTTGGTATTGTTGCAATTAAGAAGCGACGAGTCGCTTCGAATGACGAAGATTGTAGTCTCTTAAATTATTCGCTAGTGCATGGTTGTCGTGAATATTACCCCCCAAAAAGAATACACTATTTTAACTTTACAAGGAACATCTTCAATGCACCAGTTTGAGTACGTGATGATTATCAGCTTTGTGACAAATGGATTTAGTTCCAGCCTATCCAAACATTTATTTTTAAAGTAAATTCATATGGCTTCTTTTTCTCTTTGATTGTTCTGTTAACCAAGCTGGACATATTCGTCTAGACATAAGATGGATAAGTTGATCTTAAATAGCCCAACTACGATAAATGATGTAATGGCCTCAGTCCCCTACTTTCTCTTGGAAAACAATAAACAAAACTTTGTGTTTTCGTAGACATTTAGTGACGTACGTTCAACTAGTCAAATTAGTGGCACCACCTACTTCGACTCTGTCGTCAACCTTCAGGTGTAAATAAATTCAATAATGTCTGACTTAGCAGATGACAATGCTTTGAGCGTCAAATCATCCCCTTGTGGGAATTGGCTGTTTACTTGGATTCATGGAATGCAGCATTGCATTGAAGACCAAATAGGAAATTTTCACAGTATTTCTGGAGATTTTCTCCTGATGTATGAATGCATTTTTCATAGAGTCGTGAAAAACGAAGGAGTGGAATTATCACCCATAATAACCAAATCAGGCAATTCAGAAACAAAATACTGGCGGGCATTTTCACACTCGCACTCCACTAACATCGATTCCGCTGTCTTGTGGCCATTTCCACTCTCTTTTGACCATGTGCCTGGGGATATTGAGTATGTTCTTCTGCGAATCAGTATTACTGTATTAAGTCAACTGCCTTGAATGGCACCTTGATCAGCACCTAACAACCTGGTCCATTTTACCTTCTGTAAATATTCTGATTCGGCCCAGTATTTCATCTTCAAAATTTTCTCCGCCTAATCTGCTTCTGCCGATGTTTCTTGGTTGAACAATCTGACTGAATGTATGGTCGACTCTTTCCGTTGCCACCACAGTGTCCGCTATCATGGTTATAACAATGCCCACTGAAACTTTTCCCCTCTCTTTGCAGATCCACACTGGTTACCGCACATAAGCAATCCTCCAACTTCCACTGATTTTTGATGCACACCGTGGTGTTATTCGATAATCCGCAGTCTAAACGTCCAGTATTTGGTAGACATCATAATGAACCTCCTAATCTGTAGCTCAGATTTATTATCCAAATGTCAAGTGATAGTGGCTTTCGACAGCCACACTCTTCTTACCCATAATTATACTGATAATACTTTTTCAGAAAAAGTTATGCTTAGCTGGCCAAATGATGTTACCCGCAGAATGAATGGGTTTGAGTACTTGCATTAGAATCCCTAAACACTGATCAGCTTTTGGAGATGAACAATTTCATTCTCTATCATTTCCGACTAACTGAGGGTTTGGATGGCTCTCCACTTTTCCAGATCTTGAATCCGTCGTTATAAATTCGCCAAAATCGTATGGTAGTTAATTTGGATTATCACTTGCAGATTTCAGTGGGTCCCACATGTAATCCCTACGTTTTCCACTTTCGATTTCTTCAAATATCTTAACCCTAAATACCGAAAAGTAGTTTATCTGAATAACTTCTGCAAGATATTGTTTAGCAACTAATGTCATAGGTTTCTAACTTTGAAACCTCATGGATAGTTTTCACGATCCCCCATCAACTAAAGGGTACGTAACTTCATTTACTCCGTTCTTCGTTGCCAACTATTATCACCAAAATATTAACAATTATGCAATATATATCCAGGTTTCAAGTCATCAAACCATGCAGAGGTCATAATAAGGAAATACTGAATGCTGCCTTTTTCATTTAGTGCACCTAATATTATCTCTCAGTGATTATATGCACTCAAATACAATAGGGAGAATACGTCTCCCGTTCCAAGGGGTTCACTGCTCTATGCTAGCTAGGCTGTGATGCTAGTTCTATGAATTAGAAGGAAAAGTTACATAAGGCCTTAACAAATACGGGATTAGAAACACATAACACACACACACCGCCTGAAGAAATTCGTGTTGACTATTTTCAACCAGCGAACAGGGTTTGTCCAATTTATCAGAACAGGGGGAAGATGTGGGTCACGAGGGGAAAATAATTCATTTGGTGCTGTCGACCGCGAGGGTAATACATTATATTTTATGTTTGGTACAGTAGAAGTGCATTACAATAGATTAGGCTGGATTAAAGGCACTAGCTGGACTTCCTTTTGAGTACAGAAAGATCTGTTAGAGTAGAGCCAAGACAGACACACTTTGTACTGAATGCTTTTTTTGCGCAGAGCACTGGATGATGCATCATGATAAGAGTGGATGAACTACAATAGCTTGGCAAAATTACCCTGGAAGATGGGATAAGGTCACAAATGTGACCTGATGAATTTAGATGTTTTCCACTCGAAGCACCCGACGACTTAACGTCATTTTATATGAACACGGTCGGTAATGGGATCGATCTTGATAATCTTTTGGGTATGTACTTCGACATGCTTTGAGCTAGGTAGTGATCCATTAGGCCGATGTACACTTCACTAGGACTTCGAATCAAGTGATAAGTAACACGTTAGACTTCGCGATCAGCTAGACTCAGAGAATTTTCCAGATCAATTTTTTGGTCATCTGTAGTAAATGCAACTGCGCCGTTGTCTTACAGCGGCATAAATATTTCCATGCATTTGTTTGAATAAATGATTGCCATTAGACGATACGATAATAAAAAACGACTGTCAGTCGCTCTCCTTAAGGGGGAACGTTAATGGAATGCGGTGGAATTGGGAGCAGCGACTTCTCATATAAAAAATTATCATACAATGGCTTTACGCTTTTCATTTTCTCTCTAAAAGCGATTAGTATGGTGGTTATCCAAATTGATTGCACCGAAATCACTTTTGTGTTAGCCATATTCCCCCCTTTTTATGTCATTTTAGCTTGGGCTCCAGTAGTACTACAAGTCACGTCTAGTTTAGGATGCGTTTTACCTGAGATTCATCCTTTAATGTCACAAGATCACTGAAGTATCAGAAAGAAATTACCGGTCAATCGAAAAGTGATTCATTTCAGTAATATGTTTATTTTAATTTCGTCATGAAAACCTTTCTTTGGTTTGAAAGAGATTCCTTTATTCGAGGAAATATAACGTCAATAACAAGGCACTGTCGGTGGAAACATTATGGGTCGACATTACGGTTACCGTGGGTAACCTTTCTCAAAACAGTCTTACAATAGAAAATTGTTTTGAGAAAGGTTACCCACGGTAACCCAAAAGTCGGCTCATAATTTTTCCACCGACAACGTCGTGTCATTGACTACATATATATTCTCGTTTAATACATCACGTAACACACCGTTTTTCGAAAGACCCGAAACTCATTCGGGCCCGACATAATGAAAATTCCTTTATTATCAATAACACTGATTGTTCATCAAACTATCTAACAACAAAATAAATTGTGTGAAACTAATTCCTGCGGAATCAGGTAGTACAGTGCTCGGGACGAATGGCACACTCTTAGAAATGGACTGTTTCATATTTTATTGAGGTCCAAATCGTACTGTTTAGTCATCCGATCAAACACCGAAGGACTCGAACAAATATACATCATGCAGCTTGAACGCTCAACTCACCATTGAAAACCATGGAAGCACTGTACAGCTGTTTCATCCTTGTTGGGAATCATCAGCAGTGCACATCCACCGAGCCCCCACGGGGACTCGAACCCAGGGTGAACGATTGTGAGTCGAACACCTTAACCACATAGCTATCCGGGCTGGCTCTCAACGGTTTGTTGAACATCTACACTACATGACATAGCACCCTTCCGTCACTGGCTTCGAACGGTAACAACCCGCCTCCCACACAGCGATCGACTCCTATGATGGATGACTTCTCTGTAGGGGCCTAAGTACAACGAAGGCATTCCGTTATGAACAACCTACAGAGCTTGGTTAATATTTGCAATTGAGTAGTAGGAGATTCGATTTGTATATAATATGATTCATCATGCATGATAGCTTTGTGGTTAAGGTGTTCGATTCACAATCGTTCACCCTGGGTTCGAGTCCCCGTGGGGGCTCGGTGGATGTGCACTGCTGATGATTCCCAACAAGGATGAAACAGCTGTACAGTGCTTCCATGGTTTTCAATGGTGAGTTGAGCGTTCAAGCTGCATGATGAATCATATTATATACAAATCGAATCTCCTACTACTCAATTGCAAATATACATCAAACCGTGAACAAAGCGGAAAGATCTTTTGCAGGTACTGACCCGGTCTTCTTTGGTCTGCTGCACGTGAGGAAAATTTAACGGAACCTATTGACACTCGTCATTTTTCATTATAACCGTCAAATTCGCTTTCACACAAACTGGCATCAGAAATCTGTACTACGTCATTGTTGGATGAATTGTGTTTATATTTCTGTCGAACGGAATGTAGAGTATTAAACTAAGAAAGTGTTGTGTCCATCGTCACAGCACCACGTTTGTTCATTTGGGTTTTATCACACCCTACCAGCATCTTTTTCCTGTCTGCGTCATTATCAACCCCAATGACTCTTGCATGTCTTCTGGTTTGAGAAAATTTGATATCTTGGTTTGTTTCCTGTCGTTTTGGTGTTTTATTTGTGCTGTAGTTCAATTCCATCTATTTCATGTGCTAGGCCACAGAAAGGTGGGACCCAGGGTAACATATACGGCCGTTTATTGGCTTTTACGCCTACTCATGAATGTAATGAACGCGCGAGATCCCCTAACTATGGCAAACTACCGTACTATTGGAAGAACTGATTATCGAATTTCTAAGATTTAAAATGTGGAATCACCTAACCCTCAGATGGGTTACATAAAGCAGTGAGACGGGCGACAATGCTGTTGCCTACCGCTGAAAGTTTTATCATAAGACAAATGCTTTAGGGAATTCCTAATTTGGTTTTGTCCAATTCTGAACAATGTCCGCTGCTAATACAGCGATAGATTGCTAGTATACATATTTTCCTGGATCAACAAAAACGGAAAGACCCATCTATACGAATTTGATGAATTTATGTTAGGACTGTAAAAAAGGAATAATCTGATAGTACTATTTCAGGGAACAACTGCCACTTGTTAGTGCGCGAACATGAAGAATCATAAAAATATCACTTTTGAACGTGGTTGTCCTGCTTACTCAGTTGGTTATCTGACTTTTCAAAGAAGTTCAGTTTGAGGTGATTATGTTTCCACATGTTTTCAGTCAGCTCCTTTAAGCTTCTGATGAAACCGGCAAAGTGAATGATTATCGTATAGTTCTTCCTCTAATACACAGTGAAAATGTCACTGTCAACATAAATAACAAACAACAAGCGATCAGCACACTAAGCATGGAAAATTTTGGTTCTTAACATCTCTATTTTTGTAAAACATATGATGTTGGTGATGTCCGAGAGATATTGATGATTCTTGCATCCGTTAGCTCAGCTTGTAGAACAATTGTTTGCTAAGTTGAAATTTGTCAGTTCAAAGAAGTGTTTAGGGAATAAAGTAGGGTCGAGGAAATGAAGCATATGAACCCAACGTTAAGAACGTACACACAAAAACCAACTGTTTGCCGTCAATTTTGAATTCTAGTTTGTTCAGCTTGAAAATACTAACTTGAAGAAGTCACCTTCAAAATGATTGATTGTGATATGATTTTCCGAACACCGAGGCTGTGATAAAATTGTACAACTCAAACCGATCATCCCTGTCCAAAGGAGGAGCAGAATGCTGATTTCGATATCCACTTGCACAAATGTTATACAAACCGATTCGATCGTCGATCCCCAAACAAGAAACAAACTTGATTTTCGCAAGTAAAATTACTAAAGTGGTATCGGTAATTCTGTGATCAACACCAAACTCAAAATAAACTTTTTCGATCCGTGAAACAAAATTGTATTCGGTTATTTGCTAATTATAGGTGGTAAAGTAATTACTGATTTGTGAACTGAATGTTCACCCATTGATAATAATAATAATAATGGAAATAATATTTCACATTGCTTTGCTATTTTATCAGAGGTGGTATTTATCATTTGCTGCCAATCAGGCAAATTCGCTGACTCTTTGATAAACAGTTGCTGAAATAGCCGTAGGAAAATTATTTCATGATGGTCTCCGTTTGCCTTTGACAGAAATCTTTACAAATAAATTTTATGAACATTCAAAACAATAAGCGCACATTTATTTTGTGGTGACAGGTTACGGCTAAAGCAAACAACAGCCCGTCAGATCATCATAGTTAACTGAGGTCCAATTATTGCCCGCGATGTGTTTACCCAATTCGGTTATTGGTCAGATGCTAGAGCTTAAACTAGGTTGCCCTTGACTGCCTGCCACTGAAAACGGTCTGACGGTTCCGTTGAACCAGTGAAGCCCAAAAGGAAATCAGTACGACTCACCTGTCTTTAGTCTCTTTACATAACAAAAATATTATTGTCTCTAACTGTCAGGGACACAAGAGAAAACTGAAAATCTTGTATTGTGTTTGGAGACAGGCTTGTTTATACTGATAGGTTTTTTTTCAGGACTCTCATTTTTTGAAAACTGTTGTGTTGTATTATTTTAGGTAGATTCATGGTTGATGTGAACCCCTGATCATAGGTGACCAATAAATCATTGAATGAGCCCGAGCGCCACCACTCTTCAACTTCGAGTATAGAATCACACAGGACCCACATCACGGTGTGTGTCTTAAGGACCAAGTTAATAACGATATTCTGTCTTCCACCAAAGTTTACCGCGGATAGTGAACTTGGAAAATTGAACATCATATTGAGAAAATTACAGCCCTCGATTTCCAGTAAGCTGAACCCCGAGCTTGACACGACTTTTAAGGTTGATAAAATTCGGGTCCTCGGTAACGTACAGCTGGTCAACTAGTGCTTCAGAATGCCACAAGTGTGATCATCCGATATCGTGTGCCGTGTTGGTCGTATGAATGGACCAACTAATGGTGTGCACCTGGTCCTCAAACCATGTGGTTCAAGACGTCAGTTTACGGCGTTTAACTCCTGAGAAAACGATGTCAATTTACTGTGATGCAAAGTTAATCTGATAAGCAAATGTAGATAATCAGTTAAACACCCGAACAACCGTTTTTGTCAGTTAAATTAGTGTCCAGACCCTTTGCAATAAAAATTTTACAAATGGATCTATTTTTACCTCATAACCTGATTCAAGGTTGAATTTACATTTCACCTTCTTTCGTACCGTGAAAAGTGCCCCCCAATTTGAACCTGATGACTGGAATCACTGATTCACCTATAACTACATGAGAAAAAACAGAGTTCGTGTGCTTGTGTGTGTGAGTGTTATTTCATTCACTTACTCACTGGTTGTTGCTGAAGGTGCACACCTACAGCTGTGCACTGGGACCTTTGTTACGCTTGACCGGCAGTGTCCTGTGAGTGGTTTTTTTGGTTGACTGATGATTGCGTGTTGACTGAATTATTCACGGGTCTACAGTGAAATTGTCTTGAGCAATCTTTCTCGTCCTGACGAACAACGCAAATTCCAAAATGCTCAGCGCGGTGGTAAACCAACCTAGAGGCAACCATAATCTGTCAAGTAATGAGTAGGTGGTGCAAGAATGCGCTAGTCATCGATCCAAACAATGTCTTCTGTTAGGTGTTAGTTGTCTGATTTCGTCTTACAGCTCAAACTAAAACTCATAAATCACAAAAGCATCTGTAAGGCTACACAATTAATCATGAGGACAGCATTGACAGTTATTTTCTTTGATAAAACTCGCTCACTACTGCTCCCTTGGAACATAAATTATTAGGTAAATAGTATGTCCTTAAAAACAAGTCCCGTCTTCTTCAAAAAAATATCAAAATGCATTTCCACAGGGCGCGTTGCTGTCAGAAACTTGGCGCTATCTCGGCGTCTTCTCCTAGCTCACAGTTTCAGATTTCCTTATTTGTTGCAACGACACTATTTTTAACAAATTTTTTGCCCGAATTACCCACTCTGAAGTGAAATAACTTTCATTGTCATAAGAAAAGCATATAAAAATTTCCACCTCTGTAAAACTGTTGAACCTCTTTTTAATGTGCACTACAATATGTCACTGGCACAAATTCTAGAGCTCAATATCTTTGGTTAGCGGTGGACCTCACTAAAGTCTAAACAGTTTGCCACAATACCCCTTAAAACTGGACGGTAAAATTTGCCGCAAAACACAGCAGTCAGAACTCAAATTTGGCACTTGGTATAGCGTAGAACTTCATACTCACTCAAACAATGCATAAGTTGGAAAAAAGGAAAATCAGTTTAAAAACAATAAATTAATACAAAGCTACATTTCCAAAGGGACATAAATTTTAAAATGGGGTAGACATTTACCTCTCAGATCATTTTCGGTATGAAACTCACGATGACCTAGAGAGCTCTTCATAGCCCATGTGCAAACACTATGTCTGCTGTGTTAGTTGTTCAAGGTTCTGCTGGACAATCAGCGTGAACTATGTGATGGTTAAGACACTGGAACTAAAAAACGAGACGTCCTGGGTGGGATTTTTGTCAGTAAATATGAAACAAAACCTATGGAATTCCTGCTTCTTCGAAGTACTATATATATATATATATATATATATATATATATATATATATATATATATATATATATATATATATATATATATATATATATATATATATATATATATATATATATATATATACTGCGTGATATATTTGATTTTATAATTCATATCTCATACTACTCACTCACACAGTAGTTAAGCTCTGCATGCTGTATAAAACGGAATGACTTCTTTATAATTAGGTCTCTACAGGGAAGTTATTCATCACAGGAGTCGACCGCCGTGCGGGAAACGAGTTGTCGCCTTTTAACGTCAGTGGCAGTTGAGTGCTACTTGAGGTAGTGTTTATGTTCAGCAAACCGTTGAGAACCAGTCCGGATAGCCTTTAGACATTTGATTCACAATCGTTCGCTCTGGGTTTGAGCCCCATTGGGGGCTCGGTGGACGTGCACAGCTGATGATTCCTAGCAATGGTGAAACAGCTATTCGTTTTCAGTGGTGACCTAGCTTCCACAATGCATGTTGAATTATTCTACTTGAATCTACTCTTCTATTATTCATATATATATATATATATATATATATATTGTCATGCTATATTGTTTAGAAGATATTGCTGAAACATACTGATAGACGTACAAGAAATACCAACAGGTCAAGAGGTACAAGGAGCCTCGCTACAACGGATTGTGACCTACTTTTAGGTGACCGGTGGTAGTGAGCCAAATACTCTAGCTTCCAAGGTCATAAACGTTTACACAACTAGAACACTAAGGAAGGAATTACTACAGACGAATGAACGGAAGTCTATCACAAAGCAATTTACGGCCAATAGTCGTATTTGTAGAGTGATAATAGACCAAAGTGGTTGATATTTTACAAACCGGACCTAAAATACTGTAAGCGCAGCCTTCGCTGGTGATAAGACACCAAGAGTTTGACAACAGAGATTCCATTACAAATGCGTTTGAGCGCCAAACTGCTAAACTACGCACTCCTCGAGAGGTTTTTCTCTGTCGCACTCACAAAGAAAGCCAAGTTCAAAGCACAGTCGTTTCGGGAACCGGTACGTTTGAGATATCCAAAGAAAATTCACTCTTGTACTAGATTATAGTTATTATTCAGAATTTTCCAGAAAAATCTCACAATGAAGCATGCAAGGGAACAAACAAACAAATGAACAACTGCAAGTCGTAAATTCCATTCACCCAGCAAAACAAAACAAAAAGAAGTTGCATCTACAGTTCCATTTTGCCGAATTCTTATTCACGCTTTGTTGCCAGTAGACAGTTTCCAGCTGGGTCATTATTTGTCAAAAAGCAAACAGATTTCTTTGAGATGAGACACTGTTGTGAGAAAAATCGTTGGAAAGGAAAATTTTACCTAAATAGGACCGGGAAATTCAAAACACCGGATGGATGTTATGCTTTCAATGCATCGAAATAAGTGCAGTCGAGCGGGGACGGCATGTCCAGTTCGAGCTAATGTTTGTTTGCAATTCACCAACCGAAACCGTATTCAGTAATCGAAAATCGCCAAACAAAAAGCTGGGGGAGACCGTTGCATAAATGCGTTGATGAGCTTTGCTGTTTATCATTAGAAATTTGCCCATCGAAGTGAGACAAAGGTCACAGCAAATGTACTCTTCCTTACAAAACAATACTACTGACTAGGTTTGTGGTTAACAAGAACTACGAAGGCAGCTCACCAATGATATTACCGGAATGATGAGAATAAGATTTATTTATATATTTCATCCACTGTTCTCAGTCAAAGGCATTCCATTTTGAAGTGTTCAATGTGAGCTTGATCCTGAACACACCTTAAAATACCATCATATATCCCAAATGAGAGGAGAGTAACAAAGGAAAGCAGTTGCACAGAAGACTATAAGCATACTATCTCGCTGAAAACGACCACGACCTTTCTGGATAATTTAACAAAGATGATGCAGAATTCGGTGCACAGAATCACAAAAATTGAACAAAAACATGGTAAGTCCGTTATAAACCTAATCAGCGATTCCAGTAGACAATATAAAAAAAGCATCGTTTGAAGAATAAAATCGTTTTACGAAAACTCTTAGGGATCTAACTCAGAGTCCTCTAGGCGATATTCTTGTTGATACTTTGAATGACAGTAGTTTTCAAGAAGCACCTAAGAGCGAAACATTCAAATTGCAATCCTCATATTGAGAGCTATCTATCGATAGTGACGAGTAAATTTCACGATCCTTTCGCAGCTGGTGTCCTGTGTGGTTTTTCAGTGAGATGGCGAAATTCCGAAAATCCCATTAGTGAAATTCTGTCAAGGTTAGGACAGATAACTAAACAAAGGATAACCGTGCAGTCAGTCATTCCGCGTGACATTCGGTAGGTCGATTAGTTGATACGTCAACTATTCACAGCTGTCGACACGTGCTCATTAATAATGTTCTTCAACTTGGGCTGCGGAAGTCGAGAAGCTTAAAATAGCTCGAATTTCGGTCATCACGGTGCACTTCAAACCCTTCCTTCCCGGGTTCTAACCCTGCTTCCACCGCCGGTCGATACCTCCAATCGCCAGCCTCTAACTGGCTCCGACCCCCTTCGTGAAATATGGCACAACCATTATGTGATGAGAAGGAAATAATAATGGGAAAGAAATATGTACAATTTGGGCTGTAGTAGCCTTAAACCACTAAGCCTAATCAGTGCTAGTGTCAATAATTTGGCTGACCTTGATTCGTTTACTGAAAGTTATAAAAAATGGTCCGCTTACCCGGAATACGATTTGAACTTTTAGACGATTCGTTTATCGAGTAGTATCAAAGCTCATCTCACCAATTATGACCCACAAAAGCACTATTCCGAAGTTTTATTCTTCTATTTGCTCATTTATTTACTTTACTTCTATCAGACAACAAAGTTACAATATTTTAGGAACAGAGTTGCAGACAAATGGGGGAGTGTAACCGGCGGTGACATAGCGATTCGCACCTTAGACATGGGTCCAAATCCCATCTTGTTGGCCGTTTGACCACCACCGGTCATCTGGTTTACCTGATATTAACAGCAGTGCACAATTCAGTTGGAACTCGGTTGATGAATCATTTGTTAGGCTTTTCCGTACACTTCTGAATGGGAGCTGACAAGTTGCATGGAGTAACAGAATCATTCCGGTACTATTAATGTCTTCTTCAAATCAATCGTGCGCCTTAGCTTCATCTCGTGGCATTGACGAGACGTGATTCAGTTCAGTTTCTCTATTTCTGTCGGACCCAGCAGAGCTGCCCAATCTTGGTTCAATCAGATGAACACCTCTTTGTTCGAGCCACATGATTAGTGTTGTGGAAAAACCGGGAATGCACAATCTTAGCAGAATTAGAGTTTAAAATGATTTCGCTTTAATGATCGATACAATATGGCAAACCTCTAGCTGATGAAGTAGTGTGGGGAATTAAAACGTTGAAAAGGTGGAAGCTTGAAGTATATATTTAATACAAAGGATCTACTATCTCACTGATGACAGATAGCAGATGAAGCGCTTCATAGTGATCGGTTGTTCGACTAAGATTCCAGGTTCCAGTCCAACTCCATGACACACGCGATTTCCGAACACCATAGCTAAACTAAATGTTCTGACGCGGTTCATCCCAATTGAAGCTGTCCGTGTGCGCGTAAATATCAAAAGAAGTGTTCGAAACGGAGCGGGACTCCATTCTTATTTGTGTTCTGCATGGTGTTTGATTGTTTGTAAAATCTTTCATGTGAAACATGGATACATGCATGAAGGGATGATGCACAAAGTCATGTGGATGAATTAAAAAGGGTGGATTTACATACGCCTACACAACTCCCCGCTGGAGGGCTTTGTTGTAAAAGGCGAAACACGCAATAGCAAGGAGAAAAATTGGAAATGGCGACATAAGGTCACTAAATCGTGTCAAATTACGGACCCATCCACAAGAGGGACTAGGAAGTTTGTTTGTTCTTTGGTGATGTACGATCGTGTAATGATATCTGGAGACGTGGACATTAAACTGAGTTTTCCTAGTGTTTCTTGGTCTAATCAGATGGTCAGTTCGTTATTCAACTTAGATAAGAGGTACCCGCGGAGAAGTTGACTTGACCAAGAATCATCGAAACGGTCGACACTGGCAATTGTGTCCATCTCATCCACAAATGATTGTTAACCGATCAAGCGATCGATCGCCTGACCAGCTGACCTTTGTTTATTTTTATTTCAGGTGAACACCGTCTAGTAGTTTCAAAATCAATTTGTCAAAACATATATTATACTGCATCATCATTTGCACTGATTTATTAGCAATATAGTACAGGTGAAAGTTCATTCCTTATATCCCTTATGACAGCATTTGGACAGTGACTTAAATCAATTTGGAGTTTATTCCAACCTCGATTGGTAGCCTGTCCACGGTATCCATACATGAATGGTTAAAGTGATTCCCGTAAGCCAGAAAGCTTTGAAGGGTACAGTTGTGAGATTATTACTTTGATCACTCTCTCACATTTTGCTGGTTGTTGAGTCAAGGATGATTACAGGCTCACATAAAGACATTTGGCTGCAGGATGGCGACGAAAATTTGCTTCGGAGCAATTGTGGATTCTCCTTTTTCTACACGACATTTATTAATACTGTAATCCTTTCATAAGACTAGCAGTATAGAAACATTAAAATTCCAGCCGACAGGGCCGTATTAGGTGGAACAGTTGTTTTCAATCCTCCCGCCCGAAAGCTGATCACACAAATCTTCAGCCACCCTCTCCATTTGAAGCGGTAACTGGAACTTTTCAAGCTCAGAATTAGATTTATCCCTACTGGAGATAGACAACCACTTTCAGTTACCAAGCTATCTTATTCAATGATAATAAAGCGTAGCCCATATTATTCTCACAATATCAGGGTCGCCCGAAACATCCGAGTTGCATGTAGCGTCAATCTCACCCCATTGATGATTTACAGAGTAATTTGTGAATTACCATCAAGAAAACGACCGGTAGAATAAAGTATTAGTTCTAGCTTGAGACATACGCCGACAGTGCTCCTAGGCCAGGATATTCAATCTCGATCAGAGGAAAACAGCGGTTGATTATATTTAATTAAATTTTGCTGTATGTGAACAATTGATTCAATAATCATCGAGTTAGTCCATCTTTCTCATTTTCCACTGAAATACCTAGTACATAAGAAGCAGAACCAAGATAATACTAGGCTCGTGACTGGTGATAAATTTTAGTCTTTCTGATCTCAAAACGGTAAGCTGTTTCTGATCATTCGCAATAACAAGCTAGGGACAAAAAATAAGGATTTGAGCGGACAAGGTAACCTGGTTTTGACCAAACGTTCAGTTCAGCTGTTGAATAGATTTGAAGAAAATAGCTATGCATTGAATCGGTACTCCTATCTTTTACGAACTTTTATGCACCGATATTCCTATATTTTCAGTTTTCAATTTAATTACCTCGGCTTACAGTGGTAAGAAACCACATACACCTGTGACATATAAGCAAAAGCAGCATCAGATTGTACCCTCAGAAGTCTTAGGTAATTCATCTAAGCCCGTTATCATCCAGTAGAACGCGTATTTATTACGTCAGTGCCAAGAGACTGTAATCCGCTGTTGGCCGGCTGATTACCACACCTGACCTGTCGAGACATAACTTGACTCCCCACTCCAGTACTCCGATACAGGTTACCTATTTTCCCTTACGATTTAGTGGGTCTTTGAGACCACGGGGTTATTTTATGACATTCTCGCGCGTGAGTGTCATGGAAAGGGTATAGCCAACAGCCTCAAAGTACCACTGCACAACTAGGGATGGCGTGCAACCAGACCCCGAGATGTGGAGAATCACATAAGATCCCAATAAGTCATACTGCTTCCACTGCACTCATATGCAAGTATAGAAAAAAAATTAAATTGGTCAGTTATTCTTCACCCTTCATTTCATCTAGTGAACAACTATATGTACCGCTTTCATTTCATTGCACAAATGACTCAATTTTGTTTTTGACCTTAAATTACTTTGACTAATACCCATGAATATAGCATTTCAACCTAGCTACCAACTGGGCCAGCATGACACTGGAATATTTTGTGGTACTTTATTCATCTTCATCATCTCGTTGGATACCTTTGTTACCTGTTGTCCTGCCCTCATACAAATGTATGTTTCTCTTACTCGCTAACCCCGATTCAAAAGACAATTATCGAAGGCAATGAAACGGACACTGAGTTGTCTGAAGCCTCCCCGCAACCCAAACCGAAGACCGGGATCACATTGCTACGTGGTTACGACTTTCGCCTATCAAGCAAACTGCGACGAGCAAGGCTTGCAACTGTCGGAGGCAGAGCGACACATACACGTAATCTGTTTGTACGCACATTTCGTGAAACGTTCGGGCATTTACGTCGAACGAAATTTCGAACTAAGGAGCCCCGTGCCCACAGATCAGATCACACTTGTCCGATGCCCCACTCGTCGCTCGATTTGAAGAAAATTGCTATTACCGACCGAATATCCACAATCAGACCACCAGAGCTGATCGTCACTATGAGTCGTGAAGGTTTAGATAAGTCGGGAAACGAGGATCAACCACCACAAAATTCTGAGAAGATCATCTGTGAGGTCACGGCTACTGAGCAAAGAAGAACCACAGACGATTTACCAACCCGCAATGAGGCAGAACAAAAACTACACGAGGAGAACAAAACTGATAATTTACGTGAATCCGCTCTGGATGATCCTGTTCGTGAGAATGATGATTCTCTGTTCGATTGTGACTTAGCACATTCGACTAGAAACATAGATGTGAGTTCTTCCGCTTCAGTTATGTTTCCCGCTGTGGATCAGCTAACATCAGCTGCTAAGAAAATGGAATTAATTCGTCCGGAATACGGAAGTGTCGTATCCATTGGAGCTTGCTGTGATCGACAGCCAGATACCACGGATATCACATTTAGGTCACGGCATAGAAAATCAATTAGTGCGGAGCTTTGAATACTGTCCAACAGTTGTAATTTATTGTTATAGGTTGTGACTTGAACTTAATAATTCTAAAAAGAGATTATGACAACCTCCAGGAAGATCATCACGAAAGAACACTTGTATCAAACTAGAGTATAATCAGAATATCTATTAGATTTTTCTCCTCGTATTCTTTTTCCCAGTCTACCCGATACGCGCCTATATTCCCCATCGAAAATTGCATTTGCTTACACGATTACCCTCTCATGTTTTACGCATCTATTGTGTACCTTTCTAACCATGCATAACATTTGTCACGTGTCCATGACATTGTGTATCAATTACTTTGCGGATGACACTTGGTGAACCCATCGATTCCAGCAAGATTCAGATTTTGACTAAAAACTATTTAGTGTACATTTCATATGGGACAACATATGATCACATCACGCGACAGATCATTACTATAATCATCATCCTCATCTGCCCCTTCACCAACATGAGGATTAAAAAGGAAAAACAACAATGACAAAATTGTCCCCATCGTTCTATTTTTCGAAGAGGTAAGCTAAATTGTATCCCTTTCTTCTCAGCATTATCAACACGCACGCAGTTTGTTTTGTTTTCTATCAGTGAAATCCGATACAAAGTACCAACATTTTTGGGTAATTTGTGTTTATCTTATTTCCAGAGATTGAAATACAGTCCACAAATATATTGTTAAAAGTTGCTGTTGACCGGAATGGTAAGAAATGGCCATAGACAACGGATACCAATCAATTTTTCTGAGGCTATTCGGTTATTAGGAAGTACAGTAAGACTATGAAGTATCTGAACAACTAAAACTCACACCTTGATTAGTCAGAGAGTTGTAAACAAAAAGCCGTCCTTGTTCTCCCCAGTAGTGCCATTCAAGTGGTCATCCTGTTGGACTTGAGACCTTGACGTCACGGGGTTCGATTTTCGGCGACATTAGTCGATTCCGCATTCGAGGGCATCGGATTGGTTGTGAACCCTTCCAGAAATACTGTACAACGCCGTCCAATGATTAAAGAAATTACACAAGTCCCTAAAACCATGGTACACGTCGGGAAAGGAAAAAAGCGTAACTTTTTTAAAACGGCTACACTTCATAGTTTGGGTGCCTTGCCGCTACTCACATCTTGCAAGTGGCAAATTTCTGATGTTCCTAGCATCGATAGAAAAGTCAAAGTCGGAAAAAACCATAACAGTTTGGTCGTTTTGCATAGTTTTTAGTTATTATGGGACATTTCCGATTGGTTACTGACTATTTCCGTTACAACTGGAAACTCGAATGAGAATTTCTTCTTCATTTATGTGATTTACACCTTCTTTTGTTTATAATGCGACAAATGTACAGTGGGCTTTCCGTACAAAGACCACAGCAGAGTGATGGTTTAATTAGGGATTCACGAGTTTCGGCTTCCCTAGTCTTTAGTGCAAGCATTCTAAATCGTACTCGTCAGTGACAGGAAATTTCTCATTTTAACGCAGTCGCAAAAACAGAAGAGGAAAAAATAACGAAGATGGTCCACATTTCTCAAGCATTGCTTCGTCGTTTGGATTTCTTTTACCACACTCTTGCGTATGAGCGCAATGAAAGGGGTATACCTCACAGCCACAAAGGCCCACTGTACTATTAAGAATAACCGGCCACCAGACCCTAAAACTTTGAATAGAGAACCACAGAAAGTCCCAAAAGGTCAAGTATGGTAACGAGCCGGATGAAAACGAGGATCACCGTGTATCATCAAAGGGACCGGTGGTGCCGGGGGTTCGAGCTTCCGACCCCCGACCCCCAAAGTGGTAATCAAACATTCTAAACCGCTGGACCACCGCCCGTACGTGGTTGAGAGTAATTTCGGTCAAAAGTGTATTTACTGAGGTTGACAAATTCTTACCCTATAAGTTTTTCCTAGGCCACCAAGTTGTTCTACGTAGGAAACGTGTAATTTCGATTACAAGACTCAATGACATGAACCGAAGACCCTACTGATGACATCACATTGAGATCATGACCGTAGGATGATCTAATTTCGCTTGTGTCAGCGACCAAACCTAACAAATGTGATACAAGCTAATTTGGGGTATCCTAGCAAACCATACAATTTTTCTGTTCTTATCGGATCTCATCTCTTCAAATTTCTTGATAAGCCTGCTTACGGTTCAGAACATCTTCGATATTCAGGGGAAGTGCGTTTCAGTTGAACAGCATTTCTTGTGCATAAATTATGTTCACCACTTCATAGCTGATTCCTCAGTCTTCCTTAGGTCCACTGGGATAAACGCTATCCAGGACCGCATGAAGATCGATAATCCACCCATCCTCACCAGCGACAAACTACGGCTGCAACAATCCGCTCCGGAAATCCGTGACCCATTCTGTCTGGGCCTTTGTCACCAAGCCCAGACCTTTTTTCGAATTCTCGTGAAAAAGTAGATCAACTGACTTGGTGTATTCTCACTACTAGAGGGCCCTACTCTGGGTTTGGTTTTCTATGGCATCCACCATGTAGTCAAGGCGAATTTTTCGGAAAGCGTATTTAAAGGATCGGATAACTCGATGCTTCAAAGTTCGGATGATCGACGTGCTACTGAGAGGTAAAAACACTCATTCTATGTTACGGAACGGAGAATAATGTAGCAACAGAACGAAGCGAGTACCAAACCGATCGGGTCAACAAGCAAAGGGCCAGCAGTCAAAGATGAGACGATTCATACGTTGGAAGCTTACGGCAAGAGATCAAAAAGAGCCCTGTGGATTTGTCGACCTAACTCAGCAGGACCTCAAACACTCGCTCGGGGGTCACCAAAACTAATCAAACGTAACCACAATGCGCATATGCATGCCGGTAGTCCAGTCCTCTTGAAGACAGTCATTATCCAGGCGGAGGAGCAGTCTTTTGGTTTGCCTGCTTTCGTTTACCTTATTGCGTTTGGTCCCTTTGATATAGCCGCTTTTTTAGTAATCCACAACTGTCCATAATTTCGTTTGGGCAATAAACTGCTCATTCATCCAATAAGTAATGTATACACCCTGTCACACTAGGACTCCCCTTGTGGGGAGCTACAGATCAAGTCGTCAATCGGAGCACTCGGATCAACAAAATGGAAATGGTGAGCGAGAGAATCATTCCAATGGCCACAGACACTTTGCTAGAACGAAGCAAAAATGCCCAGACAGCGGGAAGATCGATCTCGATACAGCACGATTTGGAAAAAGAATAATTTGAGCCAGTGCCATCTTGACTTGTCTGGCTGGCTAACTACGGTTGTACCTCATTCTTTTCACTGTTCGGTTCCATTATGTCAACGAACCACTAAATCGATAGAAAATTACATTATTCATAGCGAGCACAATCTTCCACTTCCTACAGCTCATGGTTTAACTCTCTTAACCAATCACAACACAGAGCAGAAGTCGTCGATGGTTTTCGTGCAACGCAATAGGAGTGTGCCAAGTGACTTTCAAAACTTTACTTCCGTGAGTCCAACCGTGGCACTCCTAGGGTTCGGTGGGGTAAACCAAAACAATAAAGCGCAGTTTCATCGGCGCTGCAACTCATTCAAAGATCGATTACTTTCGTTACGGCTTGGTCTCCTTCGCTCAGCACGAATCTGCTAAACAATAAAACCCATGCGAGGAAGTTCTCACCTACTTCACAGGATAGCAATCTGCATCTTTCCAGCAGGCGAGTCAACCTTCGGTAGGTCTGACGCCTGGCTTGACCAAGTTGGCAATAAAGCAAATGGCCTTCCTAGGGATCATACTCTCCACTCTCGGAATTTCACCCTGCTTCACACATCCTCAAAAAGCACTGGAAAGTAGATCATGAATTTGATTAAGTGCTTGCTCTACTTTCAAACGACAACTTTGCAGAATGCTGCCCAGAGAGAGACGACCTTGAGGTAGAGTCGTTCGCGATCACGTTCTGCACGAATTTCCATGGGACACCAAAAGTGATTCGCTGCAGAGGTTTCCGCCGCCTTTGGTTCAGAAACTATCTCCAAAATCTTCCCCATCTCGTTAACTGGTAGGGCTCCGGTCCTGACCGCGCACCGAGAATTCATAATGATCCTCCGATTTATAAACTCAGAATTTTTCCGTATCCTGAGTGGCAGCCAATAGGCTGCAGTGCGTCCCATATATGAGGCTCAAAAGCAGTCTGCCCATAGGTTGTAAACATCAGATAAAACGCATCGGATCCTGGGAGACTGGTACAAAACACAGATAGCGTGCGCAGGTGCGTTCACTATCAAAAATCAGTTCCATTGTTGCATAAGGATTTCATAGTCGCCGGGTCCACGGAGCAGACAGCCCTTGATTGAAGCTCAGTATCTTAATGAGTATATTTTTGTGTTCACCCACATGTGCACAAGCTAGGAACAGCGGTGAGAATCAGTAGGGTTGATCATTAACTATCATACCATCGTCCATTGTAGAAATGTCAGTAGGACAAGGGATATCGGCCGGTCAGGCCGTCGACCATACCGTTCGCGATGGCTCGCCCAACCACTAAGCTTTCAATCAGGACCGGTCTTCGCCGTAAGCTTTGCTAACGCCAGGCCCTCAGTGGGACAAGCAAACTGAGTTGCGATAGTGAACGCAGCTGGACACGCCATCCGTTTTGTCTCAGTCGCCTTGGTTTCTATGCCTCTTACCTGGTACACCAACAACCTTTGAGCGGCATACTTTCGAGCGTCATACATGGGACGTACTATACCCTATTTGTTGGGCCAATAGGTGATTTACTTTGACCAGTAAGGTATGACGGCCGTAGCCAATTGGGTGCGGAATTTAGCAGGCCCATATTCACGGTAATTCAAAAGATTGATTTTAGAAATATTGGGAACATCTTACAGACTTCCATTTTTGAAAATACTATTTTTCAGGGTTGGAAAACAATGAGGAACGAGCTTGGGATAGATTTTCAAAAATGGTTGGAACATTTCCCAGACTTAAGTTTCAGAGAATATAATCATTATCAAATGATTCATAACAGTAAAGAACTGCACTAAAAAACTCAACTGACTACTGAAAACCATGGAAGCACTATAAAACTGTTCCACCTCTATTAGGAAGTATCAATAGGGCACATCCACCGAACCCACACCGGGGCTCGAACTCGAGATGAACAATTGTGAGTCTAACACCTAGACATCGAACTGTCCGGGCTGGTTCCCAGTGGTTTGTCTAAATTCACCTCTACATGATATAGCGCTTTTCCTTCTAAGGGTAACAGCTGTTTGACCGCACAGAGACCAACTTCTGTGAGCGACTTCTTCGTAAAAAGCCCTAAATGATAACAGAGGCATTACGATGCAAACCACCCACGTAGCTTGATTACTCGATCAGCTTAAGTAGCACGGGATTTTGGTCGGATTATCAAAGGATGAGCAGTGTTGTAACATAGCTCAACTCGATGCATTACTTCTCATTTTGAACAGCGTTAGAATGCAAAATGACCTAATTTAAACGAATTATAGAAGTGAATGGTGTGGACAACGATGCCACCAACGTTTTGGGTGATCCGTTTGATTGTCAAACAAGTTCTTTATTGATGATAAATAAACTCGAACATAAACTCACATTCGTTGGCCCAAATAAATCGAAGCTGTCTGAATTATAATTTGTATATCAGCCAGGCAGCAAACTTTGTGTCACTAAAGTGACGAATATCAGAGGGCGTTCAGAACATAAGCTGCTTAATCTGCCAGCTTTCTACCTGTGAACATCTGCGACTTCACAAATGAAGGACGGTTCAAAGTACAAACATTACCGATGTCAACGAGATTGGTAGTTATCGTTTACTAAGGAGTTATTGTTTAGATTCACGAAGAGGCAAAGATGCGGTAAATCTCCACTCCCGGTAATCTGACAGCGTAGAACATCTTTCGCACGGTAAAGTTAAGGGCTGGTAGTTTGGTCAGCATATTTCGATTCTAGATGCATCCTAATCGGTTTCCCAAATAATATTAGCTGAAACTCCAGAGTGAAATCAAGTTTTGTGCATTACGGCCGAGGATTGCGGAGGATTCCAAGGGAAACACAATTGATTGCTGATTTCAATCGTTTCTTCCCTATCAGAAAGCGCCGTAACAGCCACTTGGCTTTTCCTATGCGAATTCCAAGCTGATCTCCTAGTGCAAAAGTGTGCGTAATATCACAAACCTATACAATGCAGTCGATTGCTTGCAAACTGGGTATTTCCCATATTCTCCCCCGCCGTTTGACACCGCCACGGTAACCCGGTTACAAAAACTATAATGAAAAACACAGAGTTAGACTCTACGATATTTCTGACTTATTTATAAGTGCTGTGCAGTGAACGGGTTGTTACCAACAAAAGACCAATGACGTAAGGGCGCCATATTATGTATTGGTAAAGTTAAACAAGCCACTAGGATTGAATCCGCATAGCCTGGTGGTTAGGTTTCCAACTCACAGCAATTCACCGACAGTTCGCGTCCCAGTGGGTGCACGTGAATGCACACCGCTTTTGAATCCTAACAAAACGGAGTGAAACAGTTTTACGGTGGTTCCATGGTTTTCAATGGTGAGTTGAGCTGTGTCTTTGCACGGTGAATTGCTTGGTAATTAAATCAAAGCTCCTATTCTCTTTATGCTGGGTAGGAAATTTAAAAACTCTAAGAATTAGCCCATAATGATCATAGTTCATCGTACTGATCAGTTAACTTCGCACTGGTTTTACCTGAATTACTTTTGTCCCATAGACACCGAAGAGCAGTGTCATGAGTAAGTATACTAGTCAGGAAAGCGTTATTCGACACTATCTGCGAATAGGTGCATCACCTAACTTCATGGTGGTGAACTTAAATGCTCACTTGAACGTCAATCTGTACTCCGCATTGATGACATCAGCGAGAAGTAACTGCTCTAGTTATTCCACCGACGGGCTACTACGAACAGCTGAATCAGAAAATCTGGTATTGTCCATGGTCTGCAGCATTTCAAGACTCCAAGGCTTCACGAATGTACTGCAGTGGTGGAGAAGTGACAGATGCCCTATTGGTAGTCTATCGTTGTTTTTATAAAGTAGGAACAGAGGTCAGCGCACTTATGTAGATGGAAACGGCGTAGCAAAAATAGAACCTACAGATAAGTGGCACCGAATGCTTTTTTCAGTTTGTCCCATCTAGCTAATCAATGTTGCGAAGGATTCCTTACTTTCTAAGAAACTTCTATCGGCTATTGACTATTGGTATCAAAAGACCCACTTTATGTACCTTCGATTTCACTGTCCAGTACATCGTCTTTGACAAGAAATATTCCCTCAGGCACTGTAGCTCTTCTGTAGAGCGAATAATAAACTGAAAGAAGAAATTTTGCAAGCGTTGACTGCCCGAAAATCTCCTATTTGGAATGATTTTTACATGTGGAACTCATCCAGCCATCTTGGAGTAAACCGAATCGAACGGAGAATCGGTAAGCCTAGTCCTTTTCCTTCTACCCCGAAGAAGAGCTAGATGAAATCTATAGGCACATTAATTTACCAGACGAATGGCTCACTCTCACGCCATACCGATGACAGTTGAGTGATTCGGAGTATTTGATTACCACCCCGGAAGTCCGAGGTTCGAGTCCCACCGACACCGATTACTTTGATGGTGGACACCAATCAACTGACGTCCATCTCGTAACCCGACCTAAGTTATTGGGACCTTATCTGGTTCTCTACTTCAATTCTCAGGATCTGGTTGCCAATTACCTTTCAATGTCCAGTGGTTCATTGATGCTATGGGGTACACCCCTTCCCCTGCAAACATGCGCAAGCAGGTACTACATTTGAAAAAACATTGCCTTCACTGTTTTCCGTACAGAAAAAGCTGTTTGTAATCGTATACGAATGAACGAGTTAGCAGAGAAGTTTCTTTGATGCTTCAATGGGTAGGATTAGTGGAATTCATCGAAATATATCACCTAGGTAACGGACGCAGATGGCTATGTCGTCTACGCTATTTGGGGGGGGGAGTATATCAACTATACAGCTGTCTCGTCTTGCTTTTCTAGGTCAGTCATGACAAATCAAAAAAGAGCACTGACCCGGATCTTGACAGAAACAGTCTATGCCGGATATGGGTCTGTTTATTGTAACATCATTCAGTGTCCAGTGCTCCTTCCAATTACCACCTTCGGTTAGATATATTGATTTACAGTCTTCTGTCGTTAGGTACGCTTCCGAATTGAGCATACTTTAGATAAATACGTCATTCAACGTTCACCATAGCCTTACTGCGCAACTTTTATTATTATATGCTTGCATATGAGTACAATGGAAGGGAATGTGCCATTGCAATAAAAGCCCACCAAACTACCACGATAACCAGCAGCTATGACCCTGAGATTTGGAGTGGAGAATCACTTAAGATCCCAATAGGTCAAGTGTGATAACGAGCCAAAAGACAATGACAGCAACCGCTGTGGTAAATATACTCACGCCACTTGATCCTCACTTTTGAAACAGATGAAGAAAGCATTTCTTCGGCGTAGCACTAACAGATAATATGATAAATCCAGTTAGGAGCAATCATAGTTTACTCAGGTAATTGTTCGTGAACCCGGCATCGTTTCTGATTCATTCCATTGTAGGCACAGCTAACGTTGTCCGACTAATGTCCCCAACAGTTGTGCATTTCGTGTCACCCACACGCACAAATACACCTCTATGCTATGGGGCATTGTTCGGTATACTCACGTCAACCAACCACACTGCTTGTGACTCCGTTACTGTTAGCATGTTGTTTATATTTTCTGTCTACCAAAATCCCGTGCAGTAAAAGAACTAGTACATTTCACTGTCCGTTCCATGGCATTCTGATTTCCTTCCGGGCAACTCAGTTGCCACCTTTCCCTGATTTTATGCCCATTTGTTGAACTAATTAGCTGACCACAAATAATTCCTAGTTTTTCATAGGCCACTTGTTATTTTTTTAACTATAAAAGAACAGACAGATAGAATGTGGTAGCCGCTCGCATGAACACTTTGAAAAATTGTTAGTTCCGATTCTGTTCCATTTTCGTGTACATGTTAACCATGACGAGCTTGGTGATCCGGAAAATCCAGTGGTTGAATGTATCTTTCTAGTTGATAGCTTTTGAACCGAATTCGAAACCTAACTCTATCTGTTCGGAATGAGTCGTGTGCGTGTGTGTGTGTGTGTGTGTGTGTGTGTGTGTGTGTGTGTGTGTGTGGTAATACTTATGTTTATATCCGGGCCTAATTTATCATATCCTAATCAGCGATACATTTTGAAAATCCGAAACCGGACAAGTGTGGGAATCTTTCGCATACAACACATGGAGAGGTAGTACGGGCGTGTCATAGGTAAGTAACACATAGATGTGTCCTATTTGCATAAGAAGATGGAGAAATTAGAGTGCTGCTAGTTCTCATATGGTACAGTGCACTGTATGATTGATTTCTTTAACAACAACAATAGCCTGAGGGAGAGAGAAAGGATGTTGGTGAAAATATTCCCAAAAGCTGATCAAATTTCAGAAATTGAAATATGACAGGAGTCGTTTTTTTATTGTCGAAACATCACGTAGTAAATAAAACCTCACGAAAATGAAAGATACTAATGAAAGTTTCAGGTCTCGTTTGGTTAAAATTTCCCGAGACGGATGGAATAAAGAATTCGCTTCGACTGTTTAATTTCAAGCTTTTACGGCGCATAAAATCTTTTTAGCATACTCCCATTTTTCTACGATTTCTCGCAAACGCTAATACGTGAAATCGTCAAATTTAGTGTTCGTATGTCTTGTCCCATCATTATATTGATATTGTATACGGATTTGAATTTCGACATCGGAATATCGATTTTATCTCGAAAAATGTGCCTGAACGGTGCGAAATGCTATAGTGGCATCCCCGAACCAATGATAAAAACAACTGCCTGGTGATCAAATGCAAAGACCTTATTGTTCAGAGCAGAAAAACATCGATCAGACATACAATAAGACTTCAGATTACCACAATTTCGAAGTTCCGCCATTCAGTGAGGACGCTAGACCGCAATACGTGAGCTTCGTCGGATGCTGTTCCGTTTTCATAGACTCACTTTGCCAGCAAAGCCCCAAACGTCTTCGATGGAGTTCAAATCGAGACCATGAGCAGGCCGGTCGATAAATTTGATGTTTCGACAAAATAGCCGTTTAATTCACATGGGTTGCATAAATAGCGGCGCTGTCATGCTGGAAAAGTATGTAAGCCCTCCGATCTTCCGGAATTTCAGTGAGCAGGAACTCATTCAAATTTCCGATGTGCTAGTCAGCTGCTTGCCCTCCTTGGAGAACTGCCAGTTGTGATTTACCATCAAAAAACACTCCAGGACATCACAGAGCCGAAGTCAAGTTCCCTCTTCTGCGTGTCATGCCAGCAGTACATTAGTCCGTCGAAGTCGTCTAAGCTGAACTTTTTTCATCGCTAAATATCACGTTATTCCATTCAGCCTTCCGTCTGATGTAATTTCTGGCCCACTCAACTCGATCTGAAATATGACGTTCAGTCATCCAGGGTACTTTTCTCACCTTTCAATACCCAGGATATGTTGCCACTTGTACCATTTACTGTATACAGTGAGCACTAATATTCAATTGCATGAACCTCTGCAAATTTGGCGCACTTTTTATTCGGTTGGATGCAGCACGCAAAAGTTGCTTCTCGGTATTTTCAAACACATTCATCCGTATTCCACGTTTCTTCTTAGATGCATAACTGTTTGGATCTTTTAACAAGTTCCAAGTAACTTCTTTGATCCATGAATTCTTTTGGTAATATTGCTTCCTGGGTCTTTGTAGGCAAATATATTTCCCCGTTCCAACTCGGATAGCCGTTGTCCATGCAGCATTCTCTTGGTTCCATGAGTGAAAGGTTCGAACTTGCAATTTGATTTAATGAAATGGGCAAGCTTCGTTCAAAAACATTCATGGTATGAACTCTGCTCAATGGAGTATTACGGAGTAACGCTCAAGACATCGACAATGTGTGACTCATTCTGCTCATTAAATGAGCTGTAGCCTGCACTTTTTCTAGTGGCCATGATGTACGCTAAAAGCATTTCGCACTCCTCAGGGACATTTTCGGGATAAGATCGATATTCCAAGGTCAAAAATCGAATCCGTATACAATATCAGTATAACGATGGGACAAGACATACGAACACTAAATTTGACTATTTCACGTATTAGCGTTTGCGAGAAATCGCAGGAAAATGGGAGTGCGATAAAAGCACTCCGTGCACTGTGTGGTAGAAATAATACGGGGATCAAATCGACAAAGTTCGGAAAAACGATAAGATGCACTTATAACGAACCAACTCAACTGAAGCATTTTGTGCCAAATATATCCATGCATTGATGTAATTGAAAGAACCACTGGGACCGTGTTTTATAATGAAATCACATCGAATTTCTGTCACCACTACTAGCCGTGTTCCACTCTGGATTTTGCACGCACCGGCTTTGCATCTGCGCGTTCCCGTTATGTAACGATCACTCTACGCTCTTCAACGCATATGAAAAGCACGGGCATAACTATACCTCTACTAATTAATTCAGGGAAAATAATGCTATAACGAGTGTCACTGGCATTCAAGCTCCAGTCCTCTACAAAAGCTTCCGCTGTATATACGACGAGAAAAATATTCCGTTTCGGTGTTTAGAATTTCAGCCAATATGCTTCATAATGACGTGACTCTCCTCGCGAGTAATAACCAATAAGTATCAACGGCTGCTTTTGTTTTCAGTTAATGAGAAGCAGCCAATAACATGACGTGCGAACCAGTGAGAAAGAGTAACATTCCAAGATATCTAGTATTTCCGATCCAACGTTTTTGACGTATCTAGACTGTTTTGGTGTTATGGCGACGTAAATTCCGGGGAAATCGGTACCGTGGATGGAGGGTAAATTGAACTGAACGTTATAATTTGTAGACAAGGTGGTACCTCTCTCGGGTTCAATCTGACCGAGACGGAACACAAGTCAGAACGCGGACGGTTAACAGCCCCACTCTGATTGCTTCATGAGTTCGACGGTGATGATGAAACACAAATTTGCCAGCAAGCCGCTAAACAACGGCCAACTGTGGGGCGATTCGGTGGTGCGCCCACTGATGGGTGGGAGATGTACTCGAATGCAGTTCACATCTGACCAACTAGACAGAGATTTTGCAAGCTAACAGCACATCCATTTCTCCCTTATTCCTTTTCCATTTCAGTATCCATCGCACCGTCCCGTGGATACTCTTAGTCGTACAAAAACAGCAGACAAACAAAAATTGTCCGCAAACTCCCAGTGAACACATTTACAGGACACAGCTCATTTTTTAGTGATTCATACTGTCATTATATCACAATCTATTACGAAAAGTCATGAGATTGAACCAATTAGACCAAAGGGTGTAAATGATAGGGATCATTGATCGCAGAAAGAACTCTGGTTCAGGCTGGATTAAATCACGCTTCCACTTCCATCGTTTTGTCTAACTGGTAAAATCTCATAACTTTTCGTAATATTGTGATGTAGTGGCATAGGCCTGAACCACTGAAAACAAGCCTGTCCACTATTCTGTGTGCTCTAACCGAAAATTACGAGTCTTTCTTCAGCAAAGCCATGCACTCGACTGGAGCAGTTACTTTTCATACGCTAAACTAACAGGACAGGAAACCGTGGCATACTGTTAATTCTCGGGTTCCGAAATGACCATACCAGTGATCCAGCCAACATAAAGTCTCCTGATACACCTGATTCGCGAAGCAGTTCGAGTACTCAGATAATCATCCTGGGTTGTCAAAACAGTCTGTAGAGGATTTCGAGAGATAAGCAAAACTTCCAGAGCTTCATCAAGCAGTTGGTGAAAAACTAAGATTGTTTATTATCATGTTTACTTACTTCCTTATATATTATACAACAGTAGTGTAATATTTCCGGAAGTAAGCCGCGGCCAATTAAAAGCCGCCTATGCGGGAGGCGATCGGCGACGAAACGAGGATTCGCACCCCCAGGTACAGAAGCGTCAGAATCCTACCATGATGACCACCTGACCGCCACTGAACAGTGCATTGGACTAACTGGTATTCACATTAGCAGGGCAATAGTATCATTACGTAATGGTAAGCGGAACGTTTTGAAAGACAGGATCACATCATACAGCAGAAACCTCGGATCAAAACCGTGGGGGATAACTGTCAATCACCTCAACTTCCACTGTTCTGGCATCCGAGAGGCAGCTGCCTAGACAGCCATCCGTACATTCCATTGGAAACAGGGATAGCCACGTGATTTGAATACACTGTGTTAAGCGTGAATCTGATTTCACTAACGAATTCCTCAGTTTGAATCTGAGCTAGTTCAACACTCAATTGTGATGGAGTATATTTTTATACTACTGACAATTTCAATCGTCTCCAAGTTTTCAAAAACAAACCACACAATCGAACAACCAACCGGACCTACCTAAGCTAATGGTGACTACCACCGACGGTCTGGTTTTGTGGCAGAGAGCAGATGGCTGTCTGCCAGAAAGCAACTACGTCTGACCCACAGACAGGTGATTTACGGCTCCAAATCTTACGGTCATTGTATTCCGTTCCCTGAATGCAATATGCCCCGTGATCATGAGGTCAATCACCTCCCACACAGCCCACTTCGATCATACAAAGGCAAGAAATGAAAACAGGAAAAAATAACTTCATAACAATTTTGAATTGCGGCGGTCTCTCTCAGGTGGGCCCCTGACCAAAATAAAACATGCCGTGATGTGAGGTTGATGAAATACATAGTCTCCCCTGAAATCCTGTTTCCTCAGCGAACCGTTACGGATATGGCACATTTTCAGCGACATCTGAAGGGGTCCGCATAGTTTTGCATACCTTCAAGGTTCATCTGTTCTGACCGCGACCTCAGTAGAATTTGGTAGAGAAAAATTCGGCTATTATAGACAGGTTGTTGCACTATAATACAGTTTTGGTATACAAACAGGACATACAAAACAACTGAATTGACCACAATAATCTGTATTCACCTCGAAAACTTCCCGCACTATATTTACTTACTGAAATATTACGGAAGTTCGCCAGGGACAAAATCTCATGATGAAGGGGGAAATTGGACAGAACGACCAACGACAACTACGCATATTAAATGTTCTTGAGTGAAGATGCTTTTTTAGTCGACTCATTGTCCTTCCGGTGGGTGCTTTGCATCCCAAGAATGCAAGACTACTTCATCTTCTGCAGTGATAATATCTACTCTATTGATCGAACTATTAGGTTGGTTTCTACACATTCAAAGGTGTTTGGAACAGTCTTCCGGGGAGAACTACACGGTGCATTTCCTTGGATCACGCTGTGTAATCACTACCCGTGAAAACTAAAGTGACAGAAATCAAAAATGAGCGGTAATCACTGGTCAATCTGTTCATTGGAAGAGTCACTCGCAAAAATAAAATAATTTATTTAATGAAAAAGAGACTGTACAGCCGGAAGGACTGATCCACGACAAACAAGTTATTTACAGTAACGATCGGACTTCATTTTCTCGCGCCTGAAAAAAGAAAGCAAGTCAAAAATATCAATCAGAATGAACTAATAATATGGTCGAATGATATCGATGAAGACAAAAAGACGATAGTGGGATGAGCAGTGGGCAGAATAATCTCTATCGCATTCGGTAAATCAGATTCATTTTGATGTAAGCAGATTCATCGTTCTCGAAGTTAGCTACGACTGACCCACGTAGAACTATCAGTGAAACAGTTGTGAATCCTCAGTGGGCAATTCTAAAAAGAGCATTCACACTGCTGAGGCATAAATTAGATTGTTATAAAAAATTACGTTCAATTCCAGTTTGAACGGCCATGAACCAGAAACTGAGTGCGGTGGTTCTGGTTGTTACCTTCCGGCAAAAACCTCACGCAGAAACCAAGAGAAAAGGAGCAAGAACCAAGTGAGGAGAGAACTATGGATGAAAGCATCAAGTAGACAGTTAAAGTGTGTGACTATAAAAGTGTCACCGGTTGCGATATACCGCCACTTTGTTCAACTGTTATCTTCATACAGAATTGTCAAATAAATGTCTAGGAGTTTCCACATACTGCTGGGCGGAAGACTGGATTGAAAACCAGCAAAACCAGTGAACCGGGACTTTTGAACAAAAGCTGACAAGCAAACGCCGTTCATTGCTGCGCATGATAAATTACAATTCGTGTTAGCGATTCGCAAGCTTGAGGATATTCCTTCCGAAATGGTTATCAGATGTGCAGAAATGTTTCCCTGTCCAGAGTAAATCAACACTGATGGAAGGCATGCAAAGGGCTGTTGGTGAAACAGCAAAAATTGGATAAAACTAAACGGCGGGAACGGGTATTTGGGATAAACTCATTGTGAACCTGGGGAGTTCAATCCAACCTCGTACACACACACATACACACACACGCACACATACATACATACATTACATACATACATACATCATTCATTAAAATTATTACCACACTGGCTTGAGCGTTTTTGCGGTGCTTTTTAGCCATCAACAAAAAAAAAGTTTTACACGTCAAACGGGACTAACTTAATCTTTGTTTGTTAAAACACGTGCGGGGAAGGAAACAACAGAAGTTTCGTACAGCGATAACTTCGAAAGTAGTCGAAACATGGAAAGGGTCAACTCTGACCAGTTGACGCGATTTTGAGGTTTTTCCCAGTTACATGCTTGCGCATGAGTGCAGTGGAAGGGGTATACCCCAAAGCCACAAAGACCCACTGCACTATTAGGGATAACGGACCACCAGAGCCTGAGATTTGGGCCGGATAACTAAAGTAGGTCAGGGGTGGCAACGAGCCGAGTGACAGTGGGGATTGCTGACTATCATTACAACGTGGTGCTGGAATTACTGACGGCCATCCTCATCACTGGTGTCTTCATAAGAAAAATTGGTGCCACAATTTAGTTCAGTTGTTACAGCCATTTCTCATGTGCTAGGTGCTATCTATCAGCGACAACCTCAATCGGAGATGATGAAAGAAATAAACACATGGAAAGAGTAAGATAACTACAGGTAGCATCAAGTTGACAAAGTAAGTTTGTGAATACAAGTGTCACTGATCGCCATACTGAGCCACGTCCTATACGTATTTCACCGCTGAGTGGGGGGATCTCTTGGACCCTATCCAGGAAGCCAAATACGTCCTATATAGTTAAGTTCACCGGTTGGGCTATTCACATCCTTTTTCCGTGTCATGAGCTGACCACTCCTACTCCTATCTTCAGAGCATTATCCACCTCAGTAAACAGTGCGCGCGAAGAATCCTATGCATAACACATGTTCCGACCATCTCAGCCTGTTGACCTTTAGTATCTCACCCAATGATTTGGTTCGCGTGCCTAAGACTCTAAGCTGAACCTCAGCACTGCTGATACGGTGTTCCCACCAAACTCGAGCAACGTTACGAAGACATCGGTGTTCGAATACGGACAATCTTCGTATGTCCTCCGCCCGCAATGGCCGTGTTTCTTAACCATACAGAAGCAGTGATCAAGCTGTTGCAGCGTACACTCGACCACTGATAGATAAACGGGTGTCATACCGACGCTACAAATGACTGAGGCAGGTAAGTGCTTCAGTACACGCAGATACACTTTATCCGATATCCGCGACCCTCGAGTGAAATGCAGCCGCCTAGGTAACAAAACTCGTCCATCTGGTCTATAGTCTCCGCAGACACTGAAAGGTTTGGCGTTGGACCAACCCAGCCGTGCAACAGTATCTTGAACTTTCAAGATGCAACGAACATACCGAACATAGCTAAGTAGTAATTCAAGCTGTTGTGGCCATACATCAGGACGGCGCGTGGTTCATATGAGAAATCCTCATAATCGAAATCAATCATCACGGATTAACTTGGTTTCATGTCCAACTTGTTTCGTGCTCTCCAGACTCCAAATCTCTTTTCATGAGGATTCAACCCATCATTTTCTAACTAACGTATCAACCAAAAATGACAGATGATTGTAGTTGGATCACAGCAGAACTACAAAATTCGCACTATTACAACTCTACACCTTATCCCAGCAAGCTTTAATCGAAACCCGTAAACGTTTTGCCGCAACCCACAATCTTTTTGCCATGATCCACCATTTTTTAGCCACGAATCACAGTCCTTGAGTCTTGACGCATAACCTTTAGCCATGCCGCTGAAAGCTAGTCAGCTGGAAAGTATTGGAATATTATGATGTAAGTGAATGTTTGAACAATTTACATTTTTATAAAAACTGGTGTTGCAAAGCTCGTTGAACAAATGAGAAAGTGTAATGATCGTATACTGTGCAGTTAACTGTGGTAAAGGTCTCAAATGCTCCGTATCGGATTGATTGAAGAAGGTTTAAACGATGCGCCCGTATCGTCGAACCATGCGGCACAGACCGTATAACTGTTCTATTTTCAGTGAACCAGTCTTACCATACTAAAAGATCTAAACAAATTGAAGTATCAAATAATCTTACCTGTTCAAATTCAGGGAATGCCTTTTTCAACGGATTAAAAAAGAGAAACTGTACCGCGAGAGAAGACGAATTTCGTGACCGGTATTCACTTGTACACCCACTGCCCTCCGACGAATAGGCACACTGTCAAAGTTAATACTACCGGAACAGTAGTATCAGCAGTATGAATCGAAGCTGAGTGGCATGAAAGAAACTCACTAAAGCGATGTCATGTAAACTTTATATGACATTCATACTTCAAGACGCCTACGACAGATGACCATGCTAATATGCTCAAGTCCAATCTTTTGCTTGACGGTAGACTGCGGACGGCTTCATTATCTACTTTTCAGCGCCCACAGTTACGACAACACCATATGTTGTAGTTGGTTTCATCAATATACATACTAATAGTTGCAGTGTCTGAATGTTGCAGCCAATCGGCATTTTCTGCTCGTTTAGAATGGACTGTAGTTGAGCCTCCTTTCACTGGCTGAATGACCAGCTTCTTGATCGAATAGCGATGCCCATCCGGCAGCCTGATTGTTGTGCTTGGGAAATCCTTTGCCATCCTCTCCTTCAACTGCCTCAATGTGTCTGTCAGGTGTTCGTCCACTATTTCACACAAATGCCTGATAAACTGTTCGTTGAACTTTGTCTTGTAGGACTCCGGTGTGAATGCTGTTTCCCTATCTGTAGCTGCAATAGCACGGTATGTTTTGATCTTGATGTCGAGGTATTTGACAATATCCTTCAAATTATCTTCTTTTCATGCGTATTCGATGATCTTTCGTCGATCTTCAGCGCTGGTGAAACGACACGATCTTTTCTTCCCGCCTATATTAACGCTCTTCTTACTGTCAAAAGATGGTGCGCGCAGTGTCAGGTAAAGTACGGCGAATATTATTACAAACGGTCGCTGTGTGGTTATGTCTCCTGACTGCCTCCGAACGAGATATCAACCAATCGACAACCAGTCTCCTTTATCACAAGCAAAATGTCACGAACAAGCAGTCTTGTAAGTAAAATCCGTAACGTAACAAACGGTACTTTGTTTTGCATTTAAAGTCGCAGACAAATATCAAGACTGGTTATTATGAGAAAATACATGTGTTGTTCCTCATACGTTTAGATAAGTGGATACATAGTCTAAGAATAGTGCACAGTTATCGTAAATACACCCTCATCAATGTCATCAGTGTATTTATGCTGCAACATTCGACACCATTATTATCACTGAAATTGCAACAGTATTACGGACCGTGACACATGGCTCGACGATACGCGCACATCGCCTAGACTTTCTTCAATCGGTTTGCGGCACAGCCTTTGATACCATCACCACAGTTAACTGTGAAACATACGATCGTCACACTTCTTCATTTGTTCAGTCAGCCTCGAAACATAAATATTTGTAGGAAAAAAATACTGTTCCAATATTTCTTGATGTCATAATATCCCAATGCTTTTCAGCTGACTGGCTTTCAGCGGCATGGCTAAAGGTTGTGCGCCAAGGCCAAAAAATTGCAGGTCGCGGTTAAACATTAGCGGGTTTTGGCTGAAGATTGCTGATAAATTGTGCAATTTTCCTTTTCCCGGCAAAATCGTTGGCGCGTAGTTTTTCGTTGCAACATGGATTCTTGTGCCTACAGGAATTAGAAATTAACATCCAGGAATGACACCAAAACGGACGTGCTACTCTTGAGTAGCTAATCTCTTTGTGAAAAATATAAATGATGAGAATACGTGGTTGGTAATTGCTTGATGGTCGGCATACGTGTTCAACGCTTGTTTAATTTTAGATAATGTTAAGTAAACTAAAAATAATGATTGCAATTAGAGGCTTAGGAAAAGTATTTCAGACATTCATAAAACCTTACCGATCCAGAAGGCATTCGTGCAAACTCCCAGTCTTCCGGGCTTCTTTTAAAGCACCTTTCTCCTCTGTACTCAGGCGTAATTTATGATCTTGCCAGCTTTGAAACTTGCGTCTGTATTTTGAGCAAATGGAAAAAACGGATACCTCTTTTGATAGGCATTCAAAAGTCTATGTCAAAATACGATTAAAAAACAGCCAGTTATAGTCGAAATTTAAGAGGACAAAAAATATCGATGACCCGGGCGATTTTACCCAAAATTTTCCAAGACAGTCGCAGAAGGGTTTCTCAAGCGATAAATGTAAAGTAAGATGGTTATAAATTTTGATTAACTATAGTAAAATGCCACGGTTAGATCCATGCTTCTGAACTATCACTGTGTATTTCATGCGTCAAAAGAACTCCAAAAAGTCCCGATCTAAAATTGGGCGCCAGTAAAGACATATGCGGAATAAACCAATTATCACTGTTCGTGGCCTAATCGCCTCCAAACTGGACAGGTTTGCCAATATCCAAAGATCGCGGTGGATATAGAAACGATTTGGGCTGCTTTACACTGCAGCTCACTTTGAAAATGCAAAACTGTATTAGGCTCCCGAACAGCAGTTTGAAAAACACATTTAGTACTAATTCGCGAGACGCACATATTTCCCCACTACCCATCTGCTGGCTGGCCGTACTCCAGGGTTTTTATTTGCACCTGTTCAGCCGTTTTTAGGAAGATTTAATTCAATCGGGTTGCGCATGTGTGTAAGTGACTACATCGCCGCATTAGAATGAGGGGCTCTCACGACAAAACAAGCGATGTATCATTCGTGAGTCACGGAAGGGGTTTGATAAACGAAGTTTGTTAAGCGGATAGACTTGAGAGGCTCGCACAAGCTGTTAAGGACTGAATCACTGTTTTTCCATGATTGTATTGGAAGAATATCAATAATCACAAGGACTAACCGAACTATTCGTCATGCGCTCGGAACCTGGAGCGAAGAGGTGCACAATGAACCAATAGAGTCCGTTATCCGCAGGACAACAAAGCTAAACATCAGACATGATCTACACGAATCCGGTTCGTCTTCACTGATCAGCATTCAACTATGTCAGGCTACTTTATTGATTCAGATACGAGGTCGAACAGAAGATATGATAGGTAGGAACTAAAAACTGGCCGTTTTTACTAGACGATAGTGACGTGACCTGCATATGAGGTCATTTCGAAATCGCCCTTCAGAAAAACCACATTCAAGCAAAAGGTGCACACACACCCACACACTCAATGTGCGGTGTTATTTGTTGTCAATTCTCAGCGAAATTCAAATCGGTGCAAAAATTAACTGAAAAAGACAGCACATTGATGAGAAAAGCATGAATACAAGAGCGCCAGCTGTCGCAACATATTAACAAACGTTTCTGATCACTGAGCAGGTGTTTCCCGTTAACTCAATTTGGGAATCCATACAAACTCTATATCGTCACGTCCAATGAGCAAGTTCTTCACATTGTCCTGGTATACCACTGGACGCGCAACCTTATCCATGTTCCCCAAGAGAGAACGGTGCACACCAAAGAATTATGTTCAGTGCAGTCTTTTATCACCTAAACCTGAGTACGTAAGACCCGACAACGAACCTCAGTCCTGAGAATCCTATCAGACCCAAGCAACGTCGGAAAAGTCATATTGCGTTCATTATACATTGCACGACTCAAAGGACAAGTGCCCACATAATTATCTTTGCTGTCACAACTATCGATAACAAGGAACGTAGTAACTCGATGTAGTTATTGTTCCGCTGATTGTCCTTTAGACTCCGCCTTCCACGTACAAACCTTGAGTCCTCCGATCAACCCTGCACTCGTGAGTTACCACACTCGAGTATCACTCTTACTAGAGCTCATCAGCGGTGCATACCTTCCGCCGCAGCCAGTTTCAATCCGGGCTCCCTCATCTCGACTGTGTTACCACTACGTCACCAAGCTGCCGTCTGGTTTGGTCCGAATCACCGAGTTACGTTTATTCAGCTGTCGTTTTTTATGACAGCCAGAATGCCCTACTACTTTGAAGGCAGACACGGTTACTGTCTCGTTTACTCCAAGCGAGTGCCTCCCACCAAGTCATTATTATTCCAGGCTTGCGCATGAGTGCGGTGGAGGGGGTATACACCCACAGCCTTAAAGACCCACTGCATTATTTGGAATAATCGGCAACCTGACCTTGAGATTTCACGTACGCATCACAAGAAAAAAGGTGGCGGAACTGTCACTTACATCAACTCTAAGTGGTGCGGCAAGTCCTACGTATTTTCTTCTCACTCATGTGATGGCATCGATTTATCTGTATCATGTTACCCTAGATTTTCTCGTTCCAATCAAGTTATCATCAGCAACATTCACATAGCACTATAATGCGCACAAACCTCAGTTAACATTTTTTATGATTCGTCTGTTCCTTTCATTGTGCCTATGCTAGGTGAGAATCACCACATTATAGTGGGTGACGGTAATCAAGCATCAACACTTTCCTTCTCAACTTCCAATCTCAATATCTGGCATACCCCGACTCGTGGTGACTCCCAGTTAGACCATATATTGACCAATCACTCAGAACTTTTCTCTGCCAGGCTGTGCACCTATTAGCACCAGTGATCACTGCATCTTCCATCTCAGGCCTAAAATATACTCTCAAAGGGGTCACTTACCGCACACATTCCAAGCAGATACGCATCAAACAACGAACCATTTCCACCGTCCATTATCTTTTGCTACATCGCGGTTAGAAGACTGCTCATTTTCGTATTTTTCTGTGAATTATGCAACCGAAGCGCTTAAATGGATTTTAAATACTTGCTGTTCCATAAAAACCGTTTACCCACAACCTGGAAGAGTGGTTTCTCCACACCTGAAGTAGATACGCAGGAGTAAAGAGTTCGCCTACAAGGTGGAAAAACAAACCCGAGGTCCGTCACCTGTCACCTCTGGTAAAATCCAAGATTACACGCCTTGATGCCAATTTTCCCCGTCAGTTCCTAAAGTCACGGAATATCAAACACATGTGGCGCGGAATCACGCTTCTGTACGGTCAGACGGGAAAACCCTCGAACGTGAATGCAGACGTAGACCGCCTCAACGTCCAATTTCTCTGACAATCAGAAGACCCATTTCCCATTTTCCTGCTGTCTATCTCGCTTGAATTTTACGGAGCATCAACCACGGAGGTTCTCAAGTTATTTAAATCAACAGAAATAACCAGACGAATTGGTCTAGACGGCCTACCGACGGAGGTACTCAGACATCGGGCCTGCTTTCTGTGATCTGATGACTTCGGTAACTAACAGTTCACTGGAATCACACTCCGTTTCTAATTGTTGGCGTTTTGTCACAATTATTCCTATGCCTAAACAATCTCATAGCCAGACAGAACCCAAGAAGTATCGACCAACAGCTCGATCATCTTCAGCATCGAAACCTGCACAACGAGTTGGGCTACATCGTTTTCAAACCACGGTGAGAAGCTCAACCGACGAGTTACAACGTGCGCACAAACCTAAGCGCTCTACAATTGATGCAGTAGCGTCCATTGTGCACCATATTGTTAAATCCCTCAACGATTCCAGAAAGTCGGTTAGATGTGCTTTTCTTGACTACACGTCGGTCTTTGACAGTGTATCAGGCTCGCTTCTTCTCAAAAAACCAGTCTTTTGGCTGCCCCGCATATTTACTAAGTTGTTTGACGGACTATTTCCATGGAAGAACAAAATGCTGCAAAGTAGGCAGAAAGGCCTCCAAAAATCTTTTAACCAGTGTCAGTGTACTTCAAGGTGCTGTTCTTCCTCCGTATTTGTTTTCAACATGCATCAGCGATTTGTCTGCCTCCCATCCAAGTCGCATCTTCAAATATGCTGATGTAATTTGACTAGGTCTGTCTCAAATGGATCAGACTTCGACGAACCCATTGCAAATCTTTCACATATTCAGAACTTTCTAATCAATCTGGTCTTGTTAGAATGTAAAAAAATGTCGAGACTGCATTTTTTTCCACCACATTTCCGGTCCGTGGAAGACACTTCCGCAATAATTCTACATCCCTCGCCATATGAACCACGTGAAATATACGGAAAATCCCACAGAACACATCGAGAACAAAACAGCTTGGCGAACAAGCTCGTTTACGGATATTCGTATTCATACCAATACATAAGATTAAATATGACTCAAAACAACAAAGGGGAGTGATCATCCAAATCCGAAAAGACTTGTCTATAACTTGTCGTCCGTAAGTCCGGTCTCGTTCCGTTCTCCTCACAGGAGTTGGAGAAGCTTAAATCCACACTTGTGAACGCGTTATAAATATCGTGAAAACAGACCTTCGACGAAAGGATTATTGACGTTAGAGCACCTGAACCGTCTCAAAGGATTGCAGGCTAACAGAGAAATAATGTTGTCAAGACCATATAAAGGAGCGGGTATTGTATTACTTAATAAATCGGATTATATAGAGAAGATGAAGACGATATTGAATGATGAGTCCAAGTTTACAAAGGCCCTAACTGAAAAGAACAGGACGATTCAGATAGAAAAGTCAATTTCCACGAGAATGAAATCATTGAAACAGAAAGGCATGATCGATGCGGTAACCTTTGAAAGGATACGACCAACTGGGACGACGATTCTTAGGTTGTACGGCCTACCAAAAGTACACAAAGGTGTCCCCTTCAGACCGATTTTGGATATATGCAATTCGCCATATCACGCAGTAGCGAGGTGGTTGGCTACATTGTTAGAATCGGTAAGAGTCATGATTTCCAGACACAGCCTACGAGACACATTTCATTTTGTAGAGACTATGAGAAATCTAGATTTGGAAGGCAGATAAATGATCTCGCTAGACGTTATCTCACTGTTCACCTATGTCCCGATCGCCGAAACAATCAACCATTTATGTGATTACATGCACGAGAACAGTATCGATCCGGGCATCTCGTTGGATGAACTGAAACAGTTACTATTTGCCTGCACTCATAATATCCAGTTTCAGTTCAACAGTGAAATATACCGTCAGGACGGGGTGGCAATGGGGTCACCTTCGGGACCCTTATTTGCTGATATTTTCATGGCAAAACTTCAAAATACCCAACTCCAGTCAGCAATCGAAGATTGCACCTTATACAAAAGGTACCTGGGCAATATCTTATTTGCAGTAGATACCAAAGTTGATAAAAATGTACTACTTAACAGATTCAACACAGCCTATCCAAATGTTGAATTCACTTTGGAACAAGAAAAGGAAAACAGTCCACCGTACTTGGATGTTTCTGTAAGCCGTCGAAGTGATAGTTCCGTTCAGTTGTTAATGCATAGGAAAGCAGACTGGAACGGTCAATACATTCATTTTCACAGTCTCATACCACTCAAATTGAAGAGAACTCTAGTAAGTTGCTTGGTTAATAGAGCAAGAAAAATCTGCAAGGAAGACACTATAGATAATGAACTTCATTTTCTGAGGAGTATTTTTCTAAAAAACGGCTATCCTGAACGGTTCATGGACAAGACGATGCAACGACATGAAGATAGGCCAAGAGAAACAGTAGTCGAAAGGAAGCCCATATATGTCCGTCTACCATTCGAAGGAGATACGGAAACTGAAGTTATTCAACGAAGACTAACAGGAGTAGTCAGTAAATCATTCTACGCTGCACAATGACAAATTATGTTCCAGTCCAAACCGATCGTGTGGTTTCAACTGAAGGATAGAGTGCCAGATTCTGCAGCATCATTTTGTGTATTCACTTACCTGTTCCCGTGGAATTAGGTACGTTGGCCGCATGACTAGGCGCTTATCAGAACGTGTTCGTGAACACCACCAGGCTCGGCTGAACACTGGAGTAATTAAGACAATTACGAGCGCTATATGTTCACACCTTGCTGAGTCAAAAAAACGGCAGAGGTGATAAACGCTTTTCGCACCATTTACAAAGTCCGGGGCAGGCAATCAAGACTTGTAAAGTGTCGCATCTTAGCTACGGCCGAAGCCGTGAGTATTCGAATCTACAATCCTCCCCTGTGGGCTCAGAAAAAACTTGTGCAAGCACAAACTTCCATGGCCCACATCTTTTTCCGGAACACGTATGCAACCACTCGAGCATTCTTCACTGTGGTCGATTTCACACGCGCGCGCGCACACGCGTGCGCAGACAGACTTGGATGACCACTCCCCTTTGCTGCTCTGAGTCACATTTAATCTTATGTATTGGTATGAGTACGAATAACTGAAAACGAGCTTGTTCGACACGCTGTTTTGTTCTCGTGAAATATGTTGGTGTTTTGCTGCAGCATAACCTGCATTGGTCTTTGCACATTGGAATCACAGTAGGAAAACTGCGTCGCTTGTGGCATCTAAGTTAGTGCTCCACCGTCCACTCTTGTAAAACAGCGTATATTACCTATCATTCTTTATTGTTCCCCGTCATTTTCCCAGGATTACTAAGAAGGGATTTCATCACTCTTCACTCAGGCTTACGCATCATAAGTCTTTTTTTGGCACAGCCATCACGACGAGACTGCGCTGCCCATTGCACCGAGCGGGATAGGCAGTGATAAGTGGGTTACTGCTCAGAGTTCCGTCTCTTTTATTCAACCTTTGTATTCTGTCCCCTACCACCTCTCTTTGTTTTCTCTGTCCACCCATAATACTCCCACTGATAACACGGCCGATAATCGCAACGATTCACTATCAAATAGTGCCGGGAATAATCCTCCGTCTGGTAACTCACATTTCCTCAAGCCTCGTCAGCCTCTGAATCTCAGCTCCTTTAACGTGAGTACTCTCATGCAGACCAGTCAGCAGGCGTGCCTAGCCCTCACAATGAACTCTCTGAAGATTGATGTCTGCTGCTTGAGTGAAACGCGTATCCAGGATTCGAGCAGTGTGATTCAGTTAACTGCTCCTGGCATCTCATGGAGGTATTTCCTGCACACTTCAGGAGACGAAGTAGCTCGAGCTGCGGGTCAACGTGGTGTAGGAAGTCTTGACTGACAAGGCTGAGGCCGTCCTCTTAGACTGGATCCCGATCAACACTCGTTCATATGCAGTTAGACTCCAGGGGTCAGTCGGCGTTCGAAAGGATAGTCGTGTCAAGCGCAACTTGTTTGTTATCTCGGCGTGCGCCCCAACGGACTGCAACTCAGACGCGCAGAAAGATGAGTTCTATGATGAGCTCGCCACCCTCGTTCGCATTAGTAAACGTTCTGACATTGTGGTGCTAGCTGGTGACTTCAATGCACAAGTTGGCAAACTTAGTACGTCAGAAGCTTGTTTAGGTGGGCGTTGTGCTTTACCAGATGAGCGTACAGATAACGGGGATGCGCTTCTCCAGTTTTGTACAGACAATCGATTGTTCTTGTCTAGCGCCAATTTCCGACACAGCTCGCGTCGCAAAGCGATATGGCGCTCGAACTCTACAGGTACTCTAAGCCAGATTGATCATATCGCTGTAAGCTACGGGTGGCGCAGTTCTGTTCAGAACTGCAGATCTTACTGGCCCACGTACGTAGAGTCGGACCATGCATTAGTTTTAATGCGATTATCTCCAGCTCCATGGTCATCGTCACAAACCGCAAACGCGGTTAGCCGTGCAACATTTGTGTGATCCAAAAGTACGCAACCGTTATGAACAGAAGTTAGGCTGAGGTCCTAGATCCGATGTCCATCAAAGACACTGGGTCTCTCAAGAGTCGCTGAGTATAATGGAGCAAAAGCCTCAGCTCTCGAACTGTAAGGAGATGAATAAGATACGAAGACATCTGCAGAAGCAAGTTACGAAAAGCCTTAGGAATGATCGCAGAAGTTGGTGGGTCAAGGTAGCCGAAGAAATGGAAATAGCAGCTGCTTCAGGTAACAGTCAAAGACTGTTCAAACTTATTCGTGACACCGGTGGACGGCACACCCAGGTCAGTGAAACGATTTGCGATAGAAATGGAGAACCTATTCATGGGAAAGAGTAAAGACCTGACTGTTGGGCTGAATACTTCAAGGAACAGTTTAACTGGCCGCTCGCTAGTGTAGTTACTCCTGTGTCAGCAACTGAGACTCCTTGGGAAGTATCACTTGAGCTCCCATCGGAAGTAGAAGTAGAGTCAAGCATTTGATTACTAAAGAGAGGGAAAGCGGCAGGTCCCGACGAACTTCCCTCAGTTCTTTTCAAATTGGATGGGAATGCTTTGATAAAATCAGTTACCGTCTTGCTCCGTGACATTTGAAAGGAGAACCGTATTCCGTTAATATGGAGTGAGTCATTGATTGTTCCCATCTTCAAGAAGGGAATACGCAATGACTGTAGTAACCATCGTGGGATTAGCTTAATTACGATAGTCACCAAAGTATTAGCCTCTATTCTGCTGCACCGTCTCACATCCGCTCGCGAGAGGAACATCCGCGAACAACAGGCTGGATTCCGCCCAGGTCGAGGATGCATCAACCAGATTTTTACTCTTCACCGACTACTTGAAACGCGTCACACGCATCGCTGACCGACAAAAATGATTTTCTTAGACTTGAAAGGCGCTTTCGATTCAGTTGATCGAGCAGCGCTTTTCAGTGCTCTTCATCAAAAAGGTATGCCCCAGAAGTTCGTGAACCTACTGAGATCATTGTATTCTCATACTTCTGGCCGCGTTAGAGTTTACGGCGAACTATCCGGTCGGTTCGAAACGACGAGCGGTGTTCGACAAGGATGTGCCATTTCTCTATTCCTGTTCAAATTCGTCATGGACGAAATAATGGAGAGTGCTTTGCAAAATCTTCAGGATGTATGCGTCGAACTAGGAAATAGTGGAAAGCTATGTGACTTAGATTACGCGGACGACATTGTCTGCTTGTTCGAATGCACGGAACATGCTCAGCGTGCACTAGATAGACTCTCAAGAGCTGTAGCTCCATTCGGCGTGCGCTTTGCACCTTCAAAGTGTAAGGTGATGTTAAAAGACTGGACGTCAACGATTCCGAGCTTAGTGCTCAATGGGGAGGTGCTGTCAGTTGCCGACCACTTCACGTACCTCGGCGGCAGCGTGACGACGGATAGGAGCACAGTAGTAGAGGTGAGTACGCGGATATCCAAGGCTCGAGCGGCGTACGCTGGACTGAATCACTTGTGGCGGCGACCTGATACTTCACTGAAGTTGAAAGGTCGTGAATACTGTGCCATGGTGCGTTCAGTTTTGTTGTATAGTTGCGAGACTTGGGGTCTGCGTGGGGAAGGCATTCGTCGTCTTGAGGTTTTCGATCACCGATGTTTGCGTAGTATCGCTAAGATTGGGTAGAATAGCCGAATGAACAATACTGAGGTCAGATATCGAGTATTGGGTACTAATTCAAAGAACGTTCTGTCGCAGCGTATCCAGATTAGTAGATTTCGTTGGTTGGGGCACGTGTTACGTATGGCAGACACACGTCTGGAAGAAGCCACGTGGAGGTCAACAGATGACTTGGCAACGAGGAATGAGAAAATGTACAGCAAACTTTGGAAAAGTAGGTGCTTCACTTCTTCGTGGTTGGGGTCTGAAAGATCCGTCAACCAGTTGGCTGGAGACGCTGAAGGATATGGCAGCGAACCGCGAAGAGTGGCGATCGTGTTGTAACTTTCTGTCTAATCAGAATGACTGATCGATGTGCATTTGTACAGTTAGACTGTGTATTCCGTGTGTTGGCTGTTAGGGCATTCTTTCCTTTTCCCACTCGTATAGGTCCACTTCCTATCCATCTTGTATATTCATACTTTCTAATTCAACATGCAATATGGCGAGAAAGGCAGTGGTCAGTGGGGCTTGCTCTACTGTTTAACGCTGTACGATGATGATGATGATGATGATGATGATGATGATGATGATGATGATGATGATGATGATGATGATGGCATAACCCTAAGTGACCTAGAGTTGGAGCTGTGCACTAGCCACATAACAGCATCCATTGCGCTTGCATAGAAAATCTTTTCTGATACTTCGTATCCATTGCATTTTGACCTTACCCTGTCAGTTCTACGCATCGATCCGGCTTACGTATGAACTACTTCTCTGCCGACCGTCATTCGATGGGAATCCCGTTTGTTCCATTTCTAGCACTTGTCCCAACAAACAAGGATGTCACTCTATTTGAAAGAAAATTCCATTTTGCGCTGCAACTTATTTTGGTGGCATTTTTGGCTGAAAAGCATTGTACAACTATGCTCAAGCTATTATAGATACAATATACAATATGGAGCGATGAAGAACGACATAGGTCGAATGTGGTAACCAGCCGGATGCTAAACGATCACCAAAGGCTATTCTGGTCATCTAGACTAACGGATTAAGAAATCTAACAAATGAGAAGACAACTGGTAGTAAATACAAGAGCGAATAGCGGAGCTATTGAGCGAAAATAACTTACACATAGTTTAATTCGGCTTTGGATAAGCCCTGACGCTCTTCTTCCGGCAAAGCAGAGAGGGGATCGTGGATGAGACTGCGATTCGAACGTATCTGGGCAGTAACGATACAGAAATACCGGATTCCGATGAGTATCAATGATGACTCGAGAATAGAGACCAACTCAATGTCCAAAGTAATTCCAGAAGAGAAATGTGGCTTTTACTATGATTCAGTAAATCGTAAAGTTCGGTGAGCAATTTTCAATGGGATCTGTTTCATTTGCAACTGAATGGTTACCTTGGAGGAAAATCTATCAAGCGGACGCCCGTAAAAGGTCAGCACTCACGTATGCAAATTGCATACATAATCAAGTTGATGAAGCAATTAAACGTAATGCGCGCCTTGAAACCTTTGAAAACATGGTTATTCCATGGGGGTGGCTACCCATTTTTATAGTCCAAAGTGGTGTCGAAAAATACGGCACGAGGAAGCAACGGCAACTGAAGTTCGATTAACTGTGTAATCAATGTTTTGTTCATCCATTAAAGTCACCGGGCATTCGGCGCGTGCAGCACCGTGTAACTAACCCAATTTCTGTTTATTTTATGCATTATTACAGAAACATATTGAATAAAATTTGGGACGGTGAATGATACGCAGGTTTACGCGTGGATGACAGCATTTCAGCTGTTATAGAAAAGCTCAAATTTTTCTATCACATGTTTGCGCATGAGTACAATTGTTATAACCCATGAGTTCTTTTCTACGGCCTGAATGGGAAGACCCGCATACTCGATCTCAGTTTGCGACTCCGATCACTACAGCCGGCTAGAGCAAATCAGAAGACGACAACTCAGTTCGTCAAAGCGACTGTTTGTTCACAGGAATTACTACGCGATATTAGGGATGAAAATCGAACATTCCCGGACCCGGGTGTCCACTAAGGTTCAAGCCCTGTTGGGCTGATTATGTATGAATTATATATATATATATATATATATATATATATATATATATATATATATATATATATATATATATATATATATATATATATATATATATATATCGGCTTGAGATCAAGCAAGCTGCCAACGCAAAAACAACAGTTACAAAATATATTCTTCATATATCACTTCAGGCACTTACATATATAATACTGGGTTAGGGCAATACACACATTTCTTAATTACTGTGCCCCTACGATACAAAGGAAACCTAGTGAGATTTCTGATCTACAGAGCAAGAAACATCTGTAGTCCTGATACGATTGCCCGAGAACTTCAACACATAAGTGACACACTAATAAAAAACGGCTACCCCGAACTGTTTATTCGTCAACATATGGGAGAGAGGAGACGCAAAATGAGTGCAAATGGCCAGGAAAAAGGATGCCCCCCTAACTGTCCCGTTCAAGGGTGACTAAACCTTAGAAATACCGGAGCTACGCCTATCAAAGACCCTCGGGAAGTCCCTTCCCGCTGCACATGTCCGAATCTTAACAAATACCAAACTTTTTATTGTTCAACAATCCAAGGACAGGTTGCCTCATCAGTCTCAATCTTTTATTCCATATCAGTTTACGTGCTTTTGTAGTGCACAGTACATTGGACATACGATGAGACGCCCATCTAAGAGGATATCAGAACACGTCCCGGATTCTTTACGCTGAGGAACAGTTCGGACTATCAACATCGCAATCCTACAACATCTGGTGGATAGTGAACATCAAATTGACACAGTGACAGCTTTCAAACCAGTCCTCAGAACTTCCAAAGTTCACGCGAAAGGATTACGCAGTCGGTTTCTGATGGTGTCAGAAACCATAGCAATTCCACTATTGAAGCCAGAATTGTGCAAGCAACGTAACTTCGTGCAACAGTTGCTGTTGCCGTGGCCGTCACAAATGATTCTCTTGTGGTTCCCATGCACGAATTCTCCCCAGCCCCGCACATACTTTTGTTCACACCTGTCTTTTCATGCCATGCGACTACACATTTTACACTTATTGTCGTTCCCACAACGGACAAGGTTCATCAAGTTGAACCATGCTGTCAAGTTACCGGATTTGTTGCACATTTTCTCACTCACTGCTATCTATAGCTGCACATATGCTCTCCTTTACTTAGTATTATATATGTTAATGCCTGAAGTGATATATGTGGAAAAGGAACTTCTTCGTGTCACAAGCTTTTTTATGAATCGATGGGCATATTCTATCAATTGCAAAATAGGCGGGGGTGTACAATACAGTAAAACAGATAGTTAGCTGGAGAAAAAATGCTCTTTTTTCCATTTTCACCGTGCGGGGCACGAGAGTTCGACAGACAGACCGCACAGCATTCGCGCCACTGACTTTTATTCTCAGCCATGCTCCGCAGGGTCTCTAACCAACGACGATCCTCATCCTTTGGGCTCCAACCGAGGCCAATGCTGGTCCTAGAATTTTTACACCTCTTCGCCAAATCATAGCCTGACCGCAGCGTTGCTTCTTTCAGCCTTTCCCAGCACGTGCGGGTAGAGCAAGGAAAGGTAGCAGATATTCGTAAAACATGACCGAGCCACCGGAGAAGGTGCAGAGCGATTACTTCGTTAAGAGGGTAGCTATCTATGCCTAACACACGACGGCGCACCTCGTTATTACTCATTCGACGTTCCCGCCAGACGCGAGCAGTGCTTCGGAGACATCGGTTGTCGAACACGGAAAGACGCCGAGCATCCTCAACACGAAGTGGCCAGGTCTCGCAACCGCGGCGACGTACACCCGTCCCGAGAGCCGAATGTCACGACGGTGTCACAGGTGCCACAGCTGCCACAGGTGCCACAGGTTTACGAAAGCTGCTTTAGCTCTCGCTATGTATGAATCGATCTCTTCCCCAACACCACCTCCAGCTATTATCACGCTCCCAAGGTACTTAAAGTTGTCGATTAACTCTAGCTGACCACCGCAAAGGATGAGTGCAGGCACGGACTCCGGCCAATCTTGCAAAAAGCACTTTGCACTTGGAAGGTGTAAAGCACATCCCATATCTAAGAACCTCAATCGCCAAGCGGTCCAAAGCTTGTTGCATTGCCTGTACATTATCACTCAGCAAGGCGATGTCATCCGCATATTCTCTGTTCCCTGGAAGGAGTTCAACTCCACCGCCTGGTAGACCAGATAGAGCATTCCGTAGAACATCCTCTATGGCAAAGTTGAAGAGAAATGGGGATATAGTGCAACCTTATCGAACCCCACTGGAGACGACAAAAAGGGACGAAAGTTGGCCGTAGGCCCTTACCCGACTTGAGGTGTGACGACACAACTCTCTGAGGACTGATATATTCACTTAAATACGTCCCATTTCTCGACAGATAATTCCACAGTACAGTTTTATCGGTGGAGTCGAAGGCCGCGAGAATGTCCAAGAACACGATGACTGTCGGTTTTTGGAAAGTATGACGGTACTCTAGCAGTTGTCGGAGACTGAAGATCTGATTGATACGTCCATGACCGGCACGAAATCCAGTCTGCTCCTCGCGGGTTTGCTCCTTACGTATTTGGTACAACCCGCTAAGTTTGACAGACGTAAGCAGCTTCGACGCTATTGCGAACACCACCGAAACGAGAAGGCGGTGAGCAGGACTGTCTCAGAAGAGGCTGAGACAGTTTCTATGGCAAGGACGGTGGTTAGGGAGCTTTCCAGAGGCGTTCAGGACGAGCAGGTAGCTCGTCCACCACCGACCATACCGCAGCATTCAGAGGCCCAATAGGTTGGTAAAAACGTCTCCCGGAATGACTATTCATCTGTTGACCCATTTGGTGTCGGACTGTGGATGACTCCTCGACTAGGAAAAGGGTTACGTTTTGAGTGACCCGATGGATTACTGACATTTGTTCGTGAAATACTCCCATAGTCTGAATTTAGAAAACTCAACGTGGAGAACACAGATTTGTCCTTGCGGTACTTCTATTCAGGCCAGTACAGTACACATGCAAAGTTGTAGTGGTATTCAAAAGTGCAATCTAGAGTATTAGCGTACAAGCACAAAACTGAATGTCAAATCCGTTTTCGCTGCATTTTTGTGTGGGCGCACTAACCACCAGGTTCACCAGTTCTGTGCATTTGCCCCACCATCGGCAACTTAGTGCGTTGCTTGACCTACAGAGCGCACCAAATATGCTTCAAGGAGCAACTTACGAAAAGCTTGGAATCTATCAGCAACTCACTCAGAGAAAATAGATACCCAGATAGCTTTCTCAAACAACACATGAAAGCAGATCCTTGACCAAGATACTCTAACGTCCCGAAAATATCGTATTTGCTCGTATACAATTCAAAGGAGATAGGACTGGCCCCGTCGGTTATTTAATGCGGTGACAAATATGTTCTACGCAGCCAAGCTGCAAATCGCGTTCAACACTAAACCATGCTTACAACTGAAACTCAAAGATAGGCAGCCGGATTATTCTACCTTGTGCTGTGTATATTCCTACTCTTGCTCCTATGGAGCGAAGTACGTCGGGAGAACAACCAGGCATCTATCAGATCCAGCCCAAGAACATTGCCCTACATGGCTAACCAAAGGGATCAACAAGACGGTAACCAGCGCAATACTAGCCCATGTAATCGATACGGGTCACACAAAACGTGGCATGGGCCATTTACCGTCATCTACCGTGTCGGTAAACCGTTCTAAAAGGGTCATACAACGAATCCTGTCTACGGCCGAGGCGATTGCAATCATGTTACATAGGTCAATCCCGTGCTCGAAAAAAGTTTGTCGAGACACTACAGCTCCCGTGGCCGGAGGTCAACGTGATGGTGGGACAAGCACACGGGACTGGTGAACCTGGTGGTTAATGCGCCCACACAAAAATGCAGCGAAAACGGATTTGAAATTGTTTTGTGCACTTTTGAATACCACTACAACTTTGCATGTGTACTGTACTGGCCTGAATAGAAGTACCGAAAAGACAGATCTATGTTCTCCGCGTTACGCCTTCTAAATTACTGTATATTGATTATTCAATCCGGCCTGGCACGCTGGATTTGTTTACCGGCTTGCTTAAAAAAGTTTCTTTCGTTTCTAACTTATCAACAGCAACACAAGGGGATATACCCCATAGCCACAAAGGCCCACTACGCTGTTAGGGATAGCCGGTATCCAGGCCATGAGACTTGAAGTGGAGAACTGCATAAGGTCCCAATACTCAGGTGTGGTAACAAGCCGGACAACAGTGGGTTACTGTCTACCACCAAGGTAACCGGTGATGGCTGGGATTCGAACTCCTGACCTCCGACGTGTTAAGCAAACAGTAAACCACTCGACCACCACTGGTTTTGTCATTGTACCTTGGACCGCGGTCGCTAAAGAACCACCAGTGGTTACTAAACGATAGCCAGACGCTATTAAATGGCCGTTAGAGGCCACTAAATGATCATTGATGCTTACAGGATGATCGGCGATGACTACTAGGCGACAGTAAAACCTGCAGTATGCTCGCAATATTCTGCAAGCAGTGAAGGAATTAGTAGCCGGCCAACTTTGCCTGCAACCACTTCGGGATATATACTGGTGCTTCAGAATTTCGTATTCGATTTAAACGTTGGTACCAGTAGAAAAAATTGGTTAGTTCGGAAAGAAGATAATTGCTGCCAGATGTTAACACTTCGTTTACTCTTTTCAGTTGCCAGCTTAGAGCAACCTGAAAATTATGCAAAACTGAACGTCGAAGTCGGAAGAATTTAAGCAGTCTATCAGATCACGTGTTGGCTAAAGACACTGAATACGAGGGTCTGAATCCTACCGCTGCCGATCAATTTTGATGAAATTTCGTCGACCTTCGACCTACTGTATTTCTTTCTCTCTTTGTGTATGTGTGCGTGTGTGTGGCCTAAGTCCAATAGTTAAGACTGCAAGTTTGCTTAACTATCCTATGACAGTAACGGCGTTGTTTTCTTATTTTTTTTACGCTTGTTCATGAACACAGTAGAGGAGGCATGCTCCACGACCCAAAAGGTCCATTGAACCACCAAATGGAAAGGAAAACCATGGTTGTGGGAGCTGATATACAGAACCACAAATACCAGGTGTGGTAACGGTTTGAATGGCAGCGAAGTGCATTTGTAATGCATTGGCACAGATCGCCATTCCCATACCTAGCTGTAAGTGTTGGTACCTGTTTATACACTTACTTGGCTTCGGCTCATTGGATTTTCGTGCGTTTCACGCCTTTGCAGATTGTGTACGTGAAACTTTCATGGAAGAGCCGCATCCAGCACACCCGACGACTCTGACAGCCTCTCGGTTCACGTCGTTAGTCGCCGGTGACGCGGACGTGTGTCGAGACGTCGTCGTCGTAGACATCGTTTTTGTTGTTGTCCTCATCGTTTCTCGTCGAGTTGTGACCGACGCTCGTTTTCGTTATACTTTCTACCACCAACTGAAACCAGCTGTGGCGGGATTCAAACCTCGTGCCTTAAACTTGTACCAGGTCACCACCACCACCACCAATAAGTTTGGATAGGAAATAAAAAAGTATCCATGAAAGACCCATGAAAGTTAATCTACTCACGGTCATTAGACCACATGAACATGGTGGTTGGAGCACAACGGAATGAAGACACAAAATACTACAATACACTTTTGAATTTTTTAGTTAGTTTTTCGTGGCTAGTGAATAGATATTAACAGTTTTGGCATTAATTAATATGGAATAACGCTTACTGTGATCATTTCTTCCGATTTTGCCTGCTGACTAGTGAACTGCAGATCGCCTGAGTGCGGGTCTGCAGAAAGAAAACAATTGTTCACACCCAAAAGAGCTGTGCTTCCGTCCTGGAATACAGGCTCGAATTGTTCCCGTGGTCCAATGGCGTCAGCAACTGCAACGAGCAAGGCGTTTGACCCACTGGCTATGCCCAGATATTTGCCATAACTGACGAAAATAAGGCGAAAGCCCAATTTTACTAATGTTCAGAACTAAAGCACTGTTCAAACTAGACTATGCAGGGAGGACGTCCAAGTAATTAAATAGACACCTAACAAGCAATGGTGATACGGCGTGGCAAGATCTTCAAGCATCTCATGTTTACACATGATATGTCAAAAAACAAAAAATACGACCTTAGATATCCACTGAGGATGTAAGACAAATTCACTAAAATCAGCATCAAGTGGCCATATGGAATGTCTCAGAATAACCCAAAATTCAACCCAGTTCACGAATTTAGAGAGTAAAAATACTGATCAACAGTGATGTACCACGTTCAACAGTGAGTTTTACAAGCAGGTGCTTTGCTAACTATATCACAGAAAATACCACCTACCCTGATTTGAAGGCAACTTTCGTATCTGACAGCTTGATAGCGGTCAATATTTCTTCGGGTGCTGGTGGTTCCGCAAACTTCCGGGGCGGTCCAACCACCAGTAATCCTTCATCTGTGGCAGACAAATATCGCACAGCTGGAGGTGACCGACCAGGTTTCATACTTTTCTGAGGCTCTTCGGTGTCTGAATCATCATCTCCAATAGCTTTCTGATTGATGGACCAACTGTTTAGTTGTATTGCTACTGCGTCCGCCACGTCGGAAATTTCGTTCACCGCCCAAAACCCACCATGAGCATCCGCGTCGGCGAGTTTTTCATTAGCGTTTTGATTGGCTTTTCTCGACTGAGAACGCTTTGCGTGTTTCCTCTTATGCCTTTCACCCTTCAACTTCAATTTTCCCGAACGAACGAGAGAATAACTATCCATTACTTAATTTCTGTGAACAACAAGTGTAAACATGAACGCGGTCACACTCGAAATAAAAATCTTGTTAAGTTACTGCACATCATGTCCAGAAAAATACTGACCTCATAATCTGAAAATCATCATCATCATCATCATCATCATCATCATCATCATCATCGTACAGCGTTAAACAGTAGAGCAAGCCCCACTGACCACTGCCTTTCTCGCCATATTGCATGTTGAATTAGAAAGTATGAATATACAAGATGGATAGGAAGTGGACCTATACGAGTGGGAAAAGGAAAGAATGCCCTAACAGCCAACACACGGAATACACAGTCTAACTGTACAAATGCACATCGATCAGTCATTCTGATTAGACAGAAAGTTACAACACGATCGCCACTCTTCGCGGTTCGCTGCCATATCCTTCAGCGTCTCCAGCCAACTGGTTGACGGATCTTTCAGACCCCAACCACGAAGAAGTGAAGCACCTACTTTTCCAAAGTTTGCTGTACATTTTCTCATTCCTCGTTGCCAAGTCATCTGTTGACCTCCACGTGGCTTCTTCCAGACGTGTGTCTGCCATACGTAACACGTGCCCCAACCAACGAAATCTACTAATCTGGATACGCTGCGACAGAACGTTCTTTGAATTAGTACCCAATACTCGATATCTGACCTCAGTATTGTTCATTCGGCTATTCTACCCAATCTTAGCGATACTACGCAAACATCGGTGATCGAAAACCTCAAGACGACGAATGCCTTCCCCACGCAGACCCCAAGTCTCGCAACTATACAACAAAACTGAACGCACCATGGCACAGTATTCACGACCTTTCAACTTCAGTGAAATATCAGGTCGCCGCCATAGGTGCCAGAAAGTGAGAGAAAGTGACAACATGATCGCCACTGTTCATGGTTCGCTGCCATATCCCTCAGTGTCTCCAGCCAACTGGTTGGCGGATCTTTTGGACTCCAACCACGAAGATATGAGGTACCTACTTTTCCTAAGTTTGCTGTACATTTTCTCACTTATCGTTGCCACGGCATCTGTTGACCTTCATGTGGCTTTTCCCATAGGTTTGGAGATCGGTTTGAGCTGGCAATCCAGTCGGTAAAATCAGTGGAATGATAACTGATCCAAGCAAATGGGCTTCTGTCCAGTCACCCAACTGCTTTGCGGACGGGCTTATGGTTGAACTAAAGGCTTTGGTTGAGAACCCTAATCGTTCTCCTGTTTTGTGGCTGGACTCCCTAGCAGTACCCGTCCAACATCTACCATGAACTGCACGAATACAAGAAATTCCGTACTGCATCGGTCGTCGTGCAGGATAATCAGGAACACGCTGCCCATTGCAGATTTTTTCGCATCTTGTTCATCCAACGTCAGCTCTCGTACTGTAAGGTGAATAAGATACGAAGAAATCCACAAAAACAAGTTACGAAAAGCAATCTGATCATGATCAGATTGCATCAGAGAAAACTACTGAACATGTTGATACAAAGCCAGCTCCTGCACAGTTGTCAGTAGACCTCGAGAGAAAAGGTCTGACGGGCCATGGTCCTGTTTGACGTCCAATCAAAATGCGGGACACTGAAGTCACAAAAAATGAGACAGTTGCCATCACACGCCCACCTACTCAGTGGTGTCGAGATATCAGGGAGGTCGGCTGCAGGTACCCCATAAATGGCTCCAACAATTTTAAAGCCTTCAGTTTTTAGCTTAATACGGCGCCAAAAAACCACCAAATCCTTGTGGATCAGTATACGCGTCCAACTTCATGGTTGGAATGTCCGATCGGAAACACAGTGCCAATGTTTCATCTGATCGGAAAGAAATCCTGTCAACTCGGAATAGTGTAGCCAAGGAGGGGCACATCAGAGTCTAGGACATTCATACTGAGCCACGTCTCCGTCAGCGCCACAATAGTTGGTGAGTTGGACTGAAGCAAGGTCTCCAGTTCATCTTTTTTACCATACCTCGGACATTAGGCACTACCACTGCCCCCTCAACTTGCTCGCAGTGAACTAGCTCGGTGGGACTGAAAGGGACATCGACGTTAACGGCATTCGCCGGGATTGAGGGTACCTTTTCCGTACCCGAAAATACCGAATCACCAAGTCTGTTTCCCCGTTGGCTCGGCGCGCAAGTTCAGTGAGACACTTTTTGTGCCACTCTCGGTCTTAAGGACCCATGTCTCTGAGCAGCCACACTTGTTCACCTTTTAGCCGGTGGGTTCTTGGTAGCAAGGAGTTTGCTTCATACTCGGATCCAGGGGCCATTTTGGGAGCTCGTTATCGTCCAGTTTTACCAGCCTTACCCAACCGGAAGGCCGACTTCGCTCGGATTCTGCCCGCAATGTTTTCATCTCCAGTAATGAACAGCATAGTTGAAACTTCGCACAGCTCGGAAATGCCCTGGTCCAAGCTTGCTTGAGTCGACGTTCCGTTTGCTTCTGAGGGGTTTACAACCAGAAAATATTGTTTCCCTGATGGAGAGGCCTTACGTTGGCGCTGATTATTCATTTTCCAATCATTGGTCTCGCCTTTTATGGGGCGTTGTGGTGCCCTGCCAAGCCAGAATTGCTTTCGTCCTGTATGTTTGGACGTTTGAGCGACGGTAGTGAGGTCTGAGACGGCAGCAGTTCCTTCGGAGTTGTGTCGAATGTTTCTTGCGTGGGCGACGCTTTCCTACAATGGGTGCAGTGCCAGATGTCCATGCGATCTCCGCGTGTGTTGACAGAGATTGAACCGAGTACCAGAAACAGAGGTATCCAAATCACAATTCTGAGGTTCAGCCTCCAAAGAGGGATGAACAACTTCAGCATGTCTTAGCCAATAAGCCGCAATGGTCTGGGGCCATGGAAACCTTATTAGGCGGTAAGGTATCCTGGGACGAAGTGTTGCCTTTGGCGTAACACATCAAACACACGAGGGTGGCATATATTTTGTCTTCGGACGTGGATGATGATGGTGATGATGACGAAGATGATGATAACAGTGGTGCTGATAATACTGGTGACGATTGTGATAAAGATGACTCCGTCTTAACTATAACAGGGAGCACTGCCTTCACTGATTTCTTTTCTAGCCACATGGAGATCGATAGCTCACCGCATTTGGTGCGTAGCACTTTCAGAAACGTCACACGATATTTATCCAGAGCTTTATAGAGGTTACTGTTTATTTTGGAGCAGTTAATGCCTTGACTGAATCCAACCATTGCACGAAACGGGACTGACTTGCCATCCACAGTCAGGGGAATAACAGGAAAAACTACCGAATACGTTCAAACGTAAAAGTGGTAGTTTTATTTATCCTCATCCCATTGCACCCAATCAATCGATCAATCTTTAATCTTCTTGTCATAAGGCAGGAGGAAACGTCCCGTGCAAGCCTCTTCACATTGACTCTATAGGTTCACGCTCAGGAAGCGTTCCCCTACAATGCATCCAGATATATGTCGAGACGTTGTTTGAACTGGGTGTCGTCCTTGTCCTTCACCACTGACGTCGATAAGGCGTTTTAGAGATTGGTCACCTTCCGTGAAAGACCATAAATCAGTGGCAAACCAATCGATGGAAGCTTCCGCAACGTTAGGGAATGGCCTCGCATCCGATCGTCCATCCGAAGAGAAAAGTCCGCTTGCAATTCCGGACTACTGTCACCACGAAGGATCTTCCTCACACTGATGGTGTCACCGAGAATTCGCCGATAGTACTCGGAAAAAGATCAAGAAACCTCAAACGATCCGCATAGCTGGTCCCAAGTAAGCCGTTGACGAGTCTCGTCGAGAAGCTTTGCATCTTCAGTTTCACCGCCTCGCCGATAGTGCAGGGGTAGGTTGCAGCACATTCGTATTCAAGTCTCGGAAGAACATAGGAGGCACACAGTAATTGGAAAGCCTCGAGACTCAACAGACCAAATGTATTACACCTAGGATAGCTCACGAAAGGCCACAGACCTTATTCGTGTGAGCTAGAGTCTTGGGGGGGACGACAGCATAACCCTAAGGTCTCGTTCGCATGACGATCTCGCTAGCATTTTCCTTCCAATGCGATACACTATCCGATATCCTTATCCCGACAGTCATGTATGCGCACCTGATTACACTGATTAGTAGGGCTCAGACGTCAGGCCATCGTGCTAAAGCATCCAAATCCCCTTGCTGAGCCTTTCCGTCCACATCCGACTCCACGACACGCCACAGTTCTGTCATTTGCATAAACAAGGCAAGGTGACTGGAAGACTGACGGCGAGTCGATGTAGGCCAGAAACAGCACCGGTCCAAGAACCGATCCCTGATGGACCCCACTTGTTGCAGCATACCAATTTGACTTCGACTGGGCAACTGTGACTGAAAACGTCCTCCCTTCTGGGAAATCCGCAGTCTAGTCAAGCGTCACATTCTGGATACCCAATGTCCTGAGTTTTTGCAACAGTCGGTCCTGAGGTACCTTGTCAAAGGCCTTGCTAAAATCGACGAAGACTACATCCGTGTTGTGGCTGCCTCCCATAGCCAATGCCCTGATACGTGTATGGTTATGAAATCCGAATGGTTGAGGCAAGCAGAAGACAGAGGTCTAGAATTAAGGCCTTATTTGACATACAACTGGACGGTGCGATCTGAAAACAACAAAGCAGAAATTTGATAGAACAACAGTAATAAAACTAAGGTAGGTAGAAAATAGTAAATAAACATGACATTTACCCCCACGAACTATTTCGATTGAGAACGTTTGTGTCGGAGATGTTTCATGCTTCCCTATTTCTTAGGTTATAGGGACGGACTCGCTGCTGTTCTTTTACTAAGGGGTGTGTACTGGATTCGTTGATGTATGACTCTGATATTGGTGTGTGAGAAGAAGGGGTGTCTATAGACTCTTGTGTATCAAGGGGATTACATATGGTGTCGGGTGAAGGCTGATGGTTATCATTTAGAGTAAGAGGTTGATTTTCCGCAAATTCCACGGTCTTCGGTGATTCTGATGCTTGGCTTTTAGGTGCCAAATGATGTATAGAGACAGTGTCTTCCCGTCCGTCGGGGAAACGAACATGAGCGTATTTCGGGTTGCATTCAATCAGTTCAACTTCATCGACCAAGGGGTCGTATTTAGTTGACCTTTTAGAACGACGCGTCAAGACCGATCCTGGACTACTCAACCAGGTAGGTATTGAGACCCCTGATGTTGATTTACGGTGATAAGTGAATAATCGTTCAGGTGGTGTTTCATTTGTTGCAGTGCACAGTAGTGACCTGATGGAGTGGAGTGCGTCGGGAAGAGCATCCTCCCACTGGGTGCATGGTAGTCCTCTTGACTGGGCTGCAAGAACAACGATTCTCCAGAGGGTTCCATTGAATCTCTCGATTTGTCCGTTTGACTGGGGATTGTAGACCGTCGTTCTAGTGGTTACGATGCCCTTGCGGTGGAGGAAGTTCCTGAGTTCTTCAGACATGAAAAAAGAGCCCGTCTGAATGGATGTACGACGGCATACCGAAAATCGAAAACAGCTGGGAAAGGCAATGGATGATTGTGGCGGTCGGCAGGTCTGAGCGAGCATAAGCAAACGGGAACCTGGAGTACTCGTCTATGATAGTTAATAGGTACCGATTTTTGGATATTGAGGGAAGCGGTCCCTTGAAATCAATGTTTAGTCTTTCAAACGGCGAAGTGGCTTTGATCAGATTTCCGGTAGGTAGCTTGCAAAACTGTGGTTTCCAATTGGCACAAAGTGTACAGCCACCGGTGACAGATTCCACATCGTCGACTGAGTACGGTAGATTCTTTGTCCTGACGAAATGAAGCATGCGGACAACACCCGGGTGGCAGAGTGAGTTGTGTAATTCTTTGAGTGACGCGAGTGACATAGACGCGGAGCAGAAGCTGTGAGACAGTGTGTCGGCTGCGACATTCTCACGACCGGGGCGATAAATGACGTCGAAACTATAGCACGATAATTCGATTCGCCACCTCTGAATCTTATCATTTTTGATCTTCCCATGGTGTCGGGAGTTGAACACAAAAGCGACCGACTTTTGATCCGTGATCAGTCGGAAATGTGTACCCAGTAAATAATGTCTCCAATTCCGGATAGCTTCCACAATAGCGTTTGCCTCTTTCTCTACGGATGAATGATGCTTTTCGCTTTGAGACAGAGTCCGGGAAAAGAATGCGACCGGCCTGTGATTTTGTGACAGTGTGGCTGAGATAGCTATATCCGAGGCATTTGTTTCAACGATCAATGGCACCTTGGGATCGACAGTGGTGACGACGGCACGTTCGAGCTCGCTCTTGAGTGCTTCAAATGACACTGACATCGTCTGGCAAGGGAAATACGTGGTCATGGACCAGTGGATGAATCTTATCCGAGAAGCGTGGTATCCATTGAGAATAGTATGAAAATAAACCTATAGCTCGTCACTGAGATTTTATATCCTTTGGAGGAGGGAGTTCCTGAAGGGATCGTAATCTTTCAGGATCGGGCTTTACCAGACCATATGAAACTTCATAACCCAAGAGTTTAAGTTCTTTCGTACCGATGATACTCTTCTCTTCGTTCAGAGTAAGTCTGTGTTTTTCCACAACATTAAGAAAGTTAGTAAGATTCTTATCGTGACCATCTTTGTTTGTGCCATAGTTATATTATCGATGTAGGCGAACGTTCCTTTCAAGTTTTCTTCGCGAATATTTTTTTCGATAGCACGCTGAAAACAAGCAACACCATTCGTCACTCCGAACGGTATCCGGCAGAATTAATATAAATTCTCATAGGCTTTAAAGGCAGCGTATGGCCTGTCTTGTTTTTCTATGGAGATTTGGTGATATGCGCTTCGCAGGTCCAATGCACTAAAAATGGAAAATCGGGATATTTTAGATACCATGTCATCGATCCTGGGCAGTAGATAAGCGTCCAATAACGTGTATTGATTGGTAGTTTGACTGTAGTCAACTATCATGCGTCTTTTGTGTCTTTCGTTTGTTGTAACAAGGACTTGAGCGCGCCAGGGTGACGTTGACGTCTCAATGATGCCATTCTTCAGAAGTCGCTGAACTTCCGAGTGAATGAACTTCTCATCTTCAGGAGTGTGGAGTCGTGATTTAGTTGCGATAGGCTTGCAATCTGGTAGCAAGTTCCCGAAAAGAGAAGGAGGTTCAATACGTGAAGCTGTCACACTACAAAGGGAGAGAGTTGGTTTACTGCCACTAAATGGAATCTCAATTGCCCTGTGCCCCAGTAATACATCCGCACACAGATGAGGGAGCACAGAGAGTTTGAAGTTGTTGTACGAATTATCCTTGGGACATATGTTAACAAAACAGTGACCCTTCGTTTGACTGATTAATCTGGTGGAAGCCATGGTGATAACGCTGGATGACTGTATGATTTTAAGACGGTGACGCTGTACCATGGATTCGGAGGTGTAACTGTCGGAACTCCCCGTATCTATCAGAGCTTCCATAGGGATCTTGTTCACAGTAATCGTTGTTAGCGCATTTAAAAGGCAATTCGTAGAAGAGGCGGCGACAATGGTAGAGAGTACAGGTGCTGTGGCCGAGACTATGCGCTTCTCCGGTGGTGACCGGCAGACATGTTTGAAGTATCCTTTCTTTACACAGTTACTGCAAACTACATCCTAAGCAGGGCATTTGAATCAAGGATGTCTGTCATTTCCACAGAAATAACACTTGGTTTTCAACGCCGCTGACGGTGTTTTCATGAGTAAGTTGCTACCTTTCTTGTGGTCAGAGGGACAATTATCAGTTGATTCAGTGGGTGTTGACGCCGAAGCCGTATACGATACTGACGGTGTCTGGAAGGCGCTGGATTGTTGTTGGGCCATTTCGAGCGATCGGGCTAATTCTAGGGCAGTTTGTAAGTCCAGAGATTTATTTTCAAGGAGTCGCTGCCGGACAATGTTCGACTGTATCCCGCTTATAAAAGCGTCTCGAATAGCGTCGTTTTGATTTTTCTTGGCTGTCACGGCCCGGAAGTTACAATCCTTTGCTAAGGATTTTAGTTTTTGGTAAAACTGGTTGAAATCCTGCCCCGTTTCCTGTTTGCATGTTGCGAGTAGGTAGCGTGCAAAGACCTCATTGGGCGGCTTGATAAACAATTTTACAAGGACTTCAATGGCATCGCTGTATGCGGTACATTTAGCCATAAAATCGTATATGGTCGGAGAGACATAGTTGTATAGGAAGTCAAGCTTCTCGGAATCGACTACACCAACATTTGCGAGAAATCTATCGAACGTCCAGAGCCAGTGACGCTGTTATGTGGCTAGTGCACAGCTCCAACTCTAGGTCACTTAGGGTTATGCCATCATCATCATCATCATAATCATCATCATCATCATCATCATCATCATCATCATCGTACAGCGTTAAACAGTAGAGCAAGCCCCACTGACCACTGCCTTTCTCGCCATATTGCATGTTGAATTAGAAAGTATGAATATACAAGATGGATAGGAAGTGGACCTATACGAGTGGGAAAAGGAAAGAATGCCCTAACAGCCAACACACGGAATACACAGTCTAACTGTACAAATGCACATCGATCAGTCATTCTGATTAGACAGAAAGTTACAACACGATCGCCACTCTTCGCGGTTCGCTGCCATATCCTTCAGCGTCTCCAGCCAACTGGTTGACGGATCTTTCAGACCCCAACCACGAAGAAGTGAAGCACCTACTTTTCCAAAGTCTGCTGTACATTTTCTCATTCCTCGTTGCCAAGTCATCTGTTGACCTCCACGTGGCTTTTTCCAGACGTGTGTCTGCCATACGTAACACGTGCCCCAACCAACGAAATCTACTAATCTGGATACGCTGCGACAGAACGTTCTTTGAATTAGTACCCAATACTCGATATCTGACCTCAGTATTGTTCATTCGGCTATTCTACCCAATCTTAGCGATACTACGCAAACATCGGTGATCGAAAACCTCAAGACGACGAATGCCTTCCCCACGCAGACCCCAAGTCTCGCAACTATACAACAAAACTGAACGCACCATGGCACAGTATTCACGACCTTTCAACTTCAGTGAAATATCAGGTCGCCGCCACAAGTGATTCAGTCCAGCGTACGCCGCTCGAGCCTTGGATATCCGCGTACTCACCTCTACTACTGTGCTCCTATCCGTCGTCACGCTGCCGCCGAGGTACGTGAAGTGGTCGGCAACTGACAGCACCTCCCCATTGAGCACTAAGCTCGGAATCGTTGACGTCCAGTCTTTTAACATCACCTTACACTTTGAAGGTGCAAAGCGCAAGCCGAATGGAGCTACAGCTCTTGAGAGTCTATCTAGTGCACGCTGAGCATGTTCCGTGCATTCGAACAAGCAGACAATGTCGTCCGCGTAATCTAAGTCACATAGCTTTCCACTATTTCCTAGTTCGACGCATACATCCTGAAGATTTTGCAAAGCACTCTCCATTATTTCGTCCATGACGAATTTGAACAGGAATAGAGAAATGGCACATCCTTGTCGAACACCGCTCGTCGTTTCGAACCGACCGGATAGTTCGCCGTAAACTCTAACGCGGCCAGAAGTATGAGAATACAATGATCTTAGTAGGTTCACGAACTTCTGGGGTATACCTTTTTGATGAAGAGCACTGAAAAGCGCTGCTCGATCAACTGAATCGAAAGCGCCTTTCAAGTCTAAGAAAATCATTTTTGTCGGTCAGCGATGCGTGTGACGCGTTTCAAGTAGTCGGTGAAGAGTAAAAATCTGGTTGATGCATCCTCGACCTGGGCGGAATCCAGCCTGTTGTTCGCGGATGTTCCTCTCGCGAGCGGATGTGAGACGGTGCAGCAGAATAGAGGCTAATACTTTGGTGACTATCGTAATTAAGCTAATCCCACGATGGTTACTACAGTCATTGCGTATTCCCTTCTTGAAGATGGGAACAATCAATGACTCACTCCATATTAACGGAATACGGTTCTCCTTTCAAATGTCACGGAGCAAGACGGTAACTGATTTTATCAAAGCATTCCCATCCAATTTGAAAAGAACTGAGGGAAGTTCGTCGGGACCTGCCGCTTTCCCTCTCTTTAGTAATCAAATGCTTGACTCTACTTCTACTTCCGATGGGGGCTCAAGTGATACTTCCCAAGGAGTCTCAGTTGCTGACACAGGAGTAACTACACTAGCGAGCGGCCAGTTAAACTGTTCCTTGAAGTATTCAGCCCAACAGTCAGGTCTTTACTCTTTCCCATGAATAGGTTCTCCATTTCTATCGCAAATCGTTTCACTGACCTGGGTGTGCCGTCCACCGGTGTCACGAATAAGTTTGAACAGTCTTTGACTGTTACCTGAAGCAGCTGCTATTTCCATTTCTTCGGCTACCTTGACCCACCAACTTCTGCGATCATTCCTAAGGCTTTTCGTAACTTGCTTCTGCAGATGTCTTCGTATCTTATTCATCTCCTTACAGTTCGAGAGCTGAGGCTTTTGCTCCATTATACTCAGCGACTCTTGAGAGACCCAGTGTCTTTGATGGACATCGGATCTAGGACCTCAGCCTAACTTCTGTTCATAACGGTTGCGTACTTTTGGATCACACAAATGTTGCACGGCTAACCGCGTTTGCGGTTTGTGACGATGACCATGGAGCTGGAGATAATCGCATTAAAACTAATGCATGGTCCGACTCTACGTACGTGGGCCAGTAAGATCTGCAGTTCTGAACAGAACTGCGCCACCCGTAGCTTACAGCGATATGATCAATCTGGCTTAGAGTACCTGTAGAGTTCGAGCGCCATATCGCTTTGCGACGCGAGCTGTGTCGGAAATTGGCGCTAGACAAGAACAATCGATTGTCTGTACAAAACTGGAGAAGCGCATCCCCGTTATCTGTACGCTCATCTGGTAAAGCACAACGCCCACCTAAACAAGCTTCTGACGTACTAAGTTTGCCAACTTGTGCATTGAAGTCACCAGCTAGCACCACAATGTCAGAACGTTTACTAATGCGAACGAGGGTGGCGAGCTCATCATAGAACTCATCTTTCTGCGCGTCTGAGTTGCAGTCCGTTGGGGCGCACGCCGAGATAACAAACAAGTTGCGCTTGACACGACTATCCTTTCGAACGCCGACTGACCCCTGGAGTCTAACTGCATATGAACGAGTGTTGATCGGGATCCAGTCTAAGAGGACGGCCTCAGCCTTGTCAGTCAAGACTTCCTACACCACGTTGACCCGCAGCTCGAGCTACTTCGTCTCCTGAAGTGTGCAGGAAATACCTCCATGAGATGCCAGGAGCAGTTAACTGAATCACACTGCTCGAATCCTGGATACGCGTTTCACTCAAGCAGCAGACATCAATCTTCAGAGAGTTCATTGTGAGGGCTAGGCACGCCTGCTGACTGGTCTGCATGAGTGTACGCACGTTGTAGGAGCCGAGATTCAGAGGCTGACGAGGCCTGAGAAAATGTATTGTCACGACGGCGGCAACTTTCCAGTCCTAAGGCAGCTTACCCTGGTCCAACGTGGATCTGTACAGCCTGCATACCGGTGGAGCCATAATATCCGCCAACGGCTTGATGATAGCTGGATGAATGCCATCTGGGCCCGCTGACTTGTGGCTGTTTAGATCCTGTAGGTACTTACGCACGCTTTCCTCTGAGAGGTCTAACTCGTTTAACTGAGGAGGATAAACCAGGGTGAAATCTACTCGAGTACGATCGCACCCCACTATCCATTCTATGTACAATACCAAAGTATTCCCCCAGGGCGTCTGCTTTGCCCTGGTCATCAGTGACAATACCATAGTCTCTAGTGGGTAGCAGACCTACGGCATTTCTTGTTGAGCCTTTAGACTGTACATAGCTGTAGAACTTCTTCGGCTGCTGTCTTACAGACTGGGCCAATTTGAGCTCAAATTCACGCTTGGAAGTTCTCAATAGGCTTACAGTCTCGTTTCTCAGCTTTGTATAGCGGTTCCAGGCTAGCCGACTGCCGGAAGCTTTGTACTGGTTCCAGCAGTGGTTTCTACGTCTGATGGCCTTGGCTATTGCAGCCTTCCACCACGTGGGTTTTCCCTCTCCACTCCTTCATTTTAAGGGTGCGAACTCTTCCTGTAGGGCAGTCAGAAATCCCTCTATTGTCTGCCAGCGCTCCTCGACAGTAGCCTCCTCTGTCGTGTCCCAGGTCAAACCCATCGCCCTATTACGAAGCCTATCTATGTCCATACTACCGAAATGTCTGACCAGCCTTGAAGGTACCTTGGGTTGCCTCATGCATAGGACTATTTTGACACACACGTGGTCACTCTTGCCCAGCGGTGCACAATAATGCAGTCTAGGCACATCGTTGGGGAAGTTCGTTATAGCTAGGTCCAGCAACGATGGAATGGATGCAGCGTTCTTCTTTAGGGGTTGCTCGTACACGACCTGCTAAAGCATAGAATGGAAACCCGATGAGCTGAGGCCCAATAAGTGTATAAGCAGGTACCAACACTTATATCAGATAAAAATGGAACATCGGTCTACGCCAATTCGTTACGGAGCTTATGTGCCTTATTTTGCGTCCCGTATGTGGTTCAGTTCAGTTCAGTTCAGTTCAGTCTGCACAGGACAGGTAATGGCCACGGCCAATCGAGCGTCCAGAATTCCTTCGATGGTATGCACACTAGTTATGCACCCACCACTGCCGAGTGTATTTCGCCGAATCCCCGCTAAAAAGGAGAGGGAAACGGAGAACCTCATCGCACATCAACTGCGAGAGACATAACGCATCGTGAGCTTTCACTGAGACAGTATGCAATGAGCGAAAAAGTCTGTTAAAACACTCCAGAAGGACCACAGTGCTACCCGTCATCCATCTAGTTGATATACTCAGGGCTCACTTCAAGGAAAGATCTCGTACCACTTGCGATCTAGGGCACCCTTGAAGGATTGGACGGTCTGCAGATCTACCATTTCACCAGGCAGACCGTTCCAACTGCTCGCAACCCTGTTGCTGAAGAAGTGCGATCTAGCCATCAACCTAGGTCGGGTTTTTATCAACTTCTTTTCATGTCCCCTTGTTCTGGAGTCTACGGCCACTTGGAATAGACTATCTGGTCTAAGGCCAGAAAAGCCCCTCATTACCTTGAACGTTTCTATGAGATCCCCTCGACGTCTCCTCCTTTCCAACGAGAAAAGATTCAGGTCACAGAGTCTCTGCTCGTAAGTCTTACCCCTCTGCCCTTCAACCATTCGCGTGGCGAGACGTTAGGATTTTTCTAAGCAGGCGGCGTCCTTTTTGTAGAAGGGTGACCAAGCCTGCACGCTACCTTCTAAGTGAGGTCGTACTATAGCCATGTAAGTAGGTACGAATACCTCCGGCTTCCGGCAAGACAAAGCTGATCGCAGTCTAAAGAGCTCCTCAAGAGCCTTATGCGCGGCAGCGTTGCACTGCTCCGAGCCGTTGCACTGCTCCGACCAGTCGAGTTTGCACGCAAGCTTTTCTCCGAGGGGTTCAGCGCGTTTACCCTCAGTCGGTCTGCAGTCTTCAGGTGGAGGGCAGTGGGAAGTCATCCAGCATGAGCCCCATCGGATCGTACTCTATTGACTCGGCTATACGTCGTTGCTCCGCAAATAATCCCTCAGGGTTTGATCCATCTTCCTCTTAAAAGTGTCCCGGATTCCCCTTCCCCTACTCCGGTCGGTAGAGCGTTCCAGAGATTGGTCACTCTCTTTGACAATCGATAGATGGCCGTTAAGCCGGTGGAATGCACCTTACGAAGCCTCGGGGCGTGTCCTCTGGTACGGTCACTATTTCGGAAAGGGAATTCCGACTGTAGTTCACTGCCCAACTCAAAACTGATTATTTGCCTGGCGTAGATGACGTCGCCTCGAAGACGTCGATAGGCAATGGGAAACAACTCGTTAACTTCCAGGCGTTCCTCATGACTGAACCCTGCAGTCCGGCCACGAGGTGTGCGGCAGCACGTGCTGCTGTACGTTGCTCTCGTTCCAATTTGGCTACTTCAGCCGCCGTGCAGGGGTAGAGAGCCGGGCCGCCATATTCCAAGCGAAGCGTACATGCGAGACACACAGCCGTCAGAAGGTGTCCAGAGGTAAGGGTCCAAAAGAATGGGACCAAGTATCCTCCTAGCTGAAGCGCACGCGCTTTCACTGTCTGCAACGACCGGTCGTGGAAAATCCCCGCAAAACCTTTGCGATTCAGTGTTTTTCTTAACATCACTAATTTGCCTACACTATTGACGTGTCTTTACGAACTGGTTGTTTTTATGGACCAATTGTTGTTTGTTCGCGCCCAGAGCGCTACTTTGACACATCCTTGTTCAGGACCTGCGTAACGCACGTGCTGTTTGCTCACACGCTGCTATTCGGTTTCTCGTTGTTGAGTCCTTGTGAACGTATTATTGAGGTTTGTATATTTTTTATGTCATTGTTCATGTAATAATCTAGTATCGTAGAATATCACGGATAATCGTCTTTTGATTTCGGGATCCGTTGCGAATTTGGCTACGCATTGCTCAAATGTGTGTTGCATCATTCAATAGATAGATTTGGAACGAGGAAAAACACGCAAAATGCCAAGAAAAGGATCGAAAACATTGGAATCTGGACAGGAACTAATACGGCAAGTCACTGGGGAGGTTTTGAGTACATTCTATTCTTTAATTAATGTTAGATCGCCTAGTCCTGTCAGTGCTAGTTCATGCGTTACTGAGGGCAATATGGATAGTAAGGATGCTGATCTATATAGGCTGAGAAAATCCAAGACCCAGAACAACAGTTGTTATCGGTTAGACAACAGGCCCAGGAAGCCGAAAAGAAGTGTATACAGAAAGAGCGTGAGCATGAGACCAGCAACTATGACACTTCCGATAAATCAGAGTGCAATAAGATAGGGAGCCCCACGCCGGTCGCCGACTATAAAACACCATCGATCGATTTGCCAAGAGTGGAACTAACGATTTTCGACCGGCGATCCGAACACTACTGCAAGTTTGTCAAACAGTTCAAGACGTTCGTCGAAAATAAGGTAACCGACCCCGGGCAAAGGCTTCTCTACCTCACTCACTACTGTCCAGGCCGAGCAAGAGGGGCTATCGACTGGTGTACCATGCTGGACCGGGACAAGGCCACACTCGTGCAAGGAAGATCCTAGGGGACTTGTTTGGCCAACCGTTCGAAGTAGCCCGTAATCTAATAGGGGGCGTGATGGTAGAGGCAAAGAGAACCAAGGGCGACGTCTACACCATGGCCGACCTGGTGATTAAGATGCAAAACTGCTCAATAGCCCTCGACCATTTAGGTTACAGGGCTGACCTAGACGCCATGCACACTTTGGAAGGCATAGTTCGTCACCTCTCTCCCGAACTACAGGGTCGGTGGCCGGAAGAAGCGGAACGGATAAGCCGAAGCGACAGAGAAGCCAACTTCGAAGACCTGACCGAATACTTGGACAGGCAGACGAAGATAGCTGACAGCAGATTCGGCCGACTCATCCGGGACAGCAACCGAGCAAACAAGCCCGGTACTAGCCAAGTCCAAACCCCTGTACGGGAACATCTAAAGTACCAGCCTTGGACCAATACACACGTCATTTCACGAGATGCGAAGGCGCAACCCAATTGCAGATCCCGTGTTACTAGCCATGGCCTACCAAAACGCCCCAAAATCGGCAACGCCACAATAGACGAACGGTGGGAAATGGAGAGAATGGCAGGAGCGCGTTTTATTGGTCTCAACACCACGCACCTGGCGGCAGCTTGTAGGACAATGAACCGATGTGGTTACGGGGGCTGCACTGGCAGACACCATCGATTGTTGCACCAGGCGAGAGTAACTTTACCCGAGGCGAATATCAAGCCCAGTGTTTTCTGTTCAGCGTCGCGGTCTGCCAGCAAACCGGTACGTTTAGGCGTAGTAGCCGTGGGAGTAATGACCCCAACTGGGGCTGTCAAAGCGTTGGCTTTCGTCGATAGTGGATCTGACACTACTCTGGTGAAGGAGCGGTTCACCGACAAACACCGACTCGCTAAAGGTGCGACGTCGTTGGCAGTGAGCACGGTGGGCGGAACACAGGTAATGACCGCCGGTAGGTTGAGGATGCAACTCATCTCTCTAGACACTAACCAGGAATTTGCACCAACGGAGGCATTCACGTTAGCTGATCTCCCCATGCGAGCACCAAGGTCAGTCAACTCAATCTTGACAAGGTGGCCCCACCTGCAGGATGTAACCGTTGTAGACTGGGAAGATGATGAAGTGGATCTCCTCATCGGCTGTGACGTGCCAGAGGCGCATCGGGTACTTGATCAGAGAGTGGGCGACCGCCAGGCACCTTATGCCGTACGCACGGCTCTGGGATGGACGTTATACGGCCCAGTAGGGGGACTTGCTTCCGTAAATTATTTATCCGCCGAAAAGCTTCCCATAGAGTATCACCTGCAGCGGCTGTATAAAAAGGAGCTTCATGACATTGGAGACGAAAGTCCATCGTTGTCTCAAGAGGATCACTTCGCTTTACAAACGGTGCGGCAGGGCACTAAAGGCCTTAAAAAACAGTTCGAGGTTCCCCTCCCATGGAGCACATCAGTCGACCCATAGACTGATATCAGAAATTATGTTCTCCAAAGACTACTACGACTAAAAGAATGCTTCATTCGAGACCAGAATCTGTGGGAACGATTCGCGGATTCAGAGAAGCGAAAGGAAGCCCTCGGTTACTTTCAATGGGAAAGTTAGTATTTCGCCTGGAATAGTCATTCAGCGGAAGAAAAGACTAAGTTCTGCATGAAATTACGGAAGAAACTTAGCTGAGGTATAGGGTGGGGGCAGAATTGGTGACGTCATAACTAGGTGTTGAGTTCAGTTAGTGAGCCGTGCTAAGTGAGGTAAATGACACTGGCTTTTCCAGTTCAAAATAGCAGAAGTGAGGGAAGTGTACGTGGTGGGACCTGGCGTGGAAAAGAAGCGTTGTAAGCTAAGAGATGTGGATGAGCATTGAGTTACTTACCATGCTTGTGTTAACAATTACAGGACCGTAATGAGTATATATATATATATATATATATATATATATATATATATATATATATCCGACTGGGGGTTGGCTACTGCTGCAGATTTTATAGCTTTGCTGAGGTTGGTTTCAGGACCGAAGACGCCATATAACTAGATAAAGGTAATAAATTGTGCAGAGCATGAGGCATATTGACAATCTGTGGGGGGTGTTACTGTGGTCTCTCTATAAGTGCGAGTGCATCTGGAAGGACTTATTTAAAAGTTAAATTTGCAGGATCCTATAAGTTGGTACGTAAAAACAGTTAGTAGAAACAGATATGCTTTACACATGTCGATGGCGAAGTCTAGGAGAAGCGGTCAAACAAAACAATCAGAATTTCAAAAGCGGTGAAGTTATTTAGGAAGGTAAGTTAAAGCGAGAAAGCAGAGCAATGGCTTAAAAGTCGAGGCCTTTCTCGTAAGCTTGACTTTCTGTTATGTGAACGTTAAATAAGCGCAAAATAGTCGGGACAGAAAGGAATTTATCAGTGGCATGCATGAATGCATACTTTGACTGAGAAGATCTGATGTGCAAAGGAAATTTATCCCAGATTCTGGAGTATGTGAAGAGAAAGAACTTAGAGCATAGAACAGTCCCCGCAGAAGGGGTGGTAATAGTTTACTGTCAATTACGGAGTAAATAGCCAGTATCCGAGGTGAAGCATAACCGGTTGTAGAAATAGGACTGCTTTGTCAATAGTTTACACAGAAATAACAGGTTCAGCTTTGTGCGACGAAGCCACGATGGTTTGATTTTCAGAGATAAACATCGTTCCCTGTAGTTTAAATTTGGAGACTAACCGACAAGCTGCTTCGTGAATCTTCTCTGAATACACCCGATAATAACCCTGTCGGATTTTCTTATACTAGTGAAGATTGGGGGACAATATTCGAGAAGGGGCCTGGCGTGTACTCTGTACATGTAAAGAATGCTCTCCCTAAGCCGAAAGGATCTGAACAGAAGACAAAGACACTTTTTAGCCTTTGCCGTTTGGGAGACAGCATGTTCGGAGAAGTTGAAAGGGCAAGAATAACTAAAACCAAGGTCTCTTACTAAAGGCTGATTGTCGATGGGTGAACCGCCGATGCATAAAGAGCCAGGAGGAACCTGGCATTTGTATATAAGAAAAATGCACTTATCGGCGGAGAATTTCATCGCCCAGGTTGAGCACTATTCATCAAGATCGGCTGAGTCAGTGGAGATATTAGAGAAAGTAATACTGAGGTTGCCAGGCGGAAAAGTGTAGACTATCTTAATGTCGTCCGCGGAAAAGGACGGCGTACTATCAAGTATCGTCGGAAACATCATTTTTATAAGGGAGGAAACGATGGGGGCCTAAAAAGCCGCCCTGAACAACACTGCTAGTGACAGGCCTAGGGTTAGAGGTGTGCTCCTTAAACAAGACTACCTGCGAACAATGAGATAAGTATGATTAGAACCAAGAGAGTATCGGATCGATAAGGTTAAATGCTCGTAGCTTTGGTAAAAGGTCGGGATGAGTTGCATGATCTTATGCCTTGTGTAGGTCAAGATAAAGAACAACAAAGATTTCCCACTTTCAGCGGAGTCGGTGACGAGATTCAGAAAATCATACTGACAAGTCATGCAGGACTGTGATTGGAGGAATCCAAGTTAGTTGTCATTAATAAGGCTGAGGCCTAATAAATAGTTAAAAATGTGATCTTTAGCTATTTTTCCACTATTCTGGACAAAGTGGGGATATAGTTTGTGGGGCAATAATTGGATACCTCATGTAAAGGTCCCTTTTTATGAATAGGGACGATTACCGAGCGCTCCCAATTAACAGGTACGGTGGTACCATTAAGTGAAAGAGTGGAATGGTTAAGGAGCAGCAGGGAGAGATCCGGTCCGCCAGTGACAAGAGCGACTGGTGGTAGGCTATCGGAGCACAATCGAGGGAGGAGTTTGCTATTGGATAGTAGCTTAGAAATGGTCCTGGCATCGGAGGGTATCGCAGAAAGGAGAGAGCCACTAAGTGGTAAAGATGGGGGAGGGGCAATGACAGCTGCTGGAGCTATGGCTGAAGCAAAGAATGCATTGAAGGCTTCGGCCATACAAGACGAGTGGGTGACAGATGGATTACCATCCAGAATCAGAAGTTGGAAGTCAGCCTTAATATCAGCGCTTTTAGACTTATGCAATATAGAAAAAAAGTTGCCACCTGTTGGGATGACTCAATGTCTTGGCTTCTTGGTCACGAAGTCGCATATTATCTTGTCGTTGAATAAGTGTGGAGAGGCGATTTAGACGAATAAAAATTGGAAAGTCGGTGGAATTATGTAGTTGTTTGAGAAGTTTATGACACTTCTTATGGATTGGCGAGACAGGCGACCTCTTTTTAGGTACAGCCTGGGAAGTATTAGACAATTTTTTCAGACAGTCGGAAAAGAAGGAGTAGAGAACATCCGCAGCAAACTGAGGGTCATGTGTGAGGAAATAATCACCCCAGTCCCTCTAGCGAATAAGCGTGACTAGCAGGGCCCAATTTCTTTATAAGAATGTATTGTTAGAGGGGTGTGCGGGATTAGATGGGCCACTAAAAGGCAGGTGGAAGAGAACCATTAAGGGCCACCTCTGCCGAAAGTTTGTGCTACTGACACGCCGATGAGAGGCATGTTATGGGTAAATACCGGATCTAGTATGTCCCCATTTCTGGTAGGTTCGGAGACATGTTGTATCCAGCCACAAAGACGAATACTAGTGATCAGGTCCATAAGACTGCAAGAAGCCGAGAGGGTGGGCCAACGAACTTGGGGTGAATAAGGTCACCCGCAATGAGCTTGGCTCCAGGAGGAGGGAAAGAGAGTTATTCAAAAGACCTAATGAGAAGTGGGAACAAGAAATTGGGGGAAGCCGGTGAGCGGTACACGCAACCAATGTGAAGAACAGTGCTTTGGAGGTTGATAGTAAACCAGAGAGAATCGGGAATAGAATCGAGCGCCGTGTGTAAAAGAGGGGTTGTGGTGTAGACTTCCTTGACATAGACTAGGCATCCACCATCAAGCCGGCTCAGCCTGTTGGTCCTTAGAAGACTGTACCCCACCGAAGATTTCCGATCATTGAAGGTGCTATCAGACAGCCAGGATTCCGTTATCGATTTAATGTTTTAATTATTTGTGAGGACAAAGTTTTTCAGGTGCGGGAGCTTGCCAAGAACAGAACGAGAATTGGATAAGGCTAAATATGTGCCATTTGTGGGAGGTGGTATAGGTACGTCAGGGCGGTAGTGTAAGTTAGAAGGAGGCAGGCTATTGCGATTGGAAGAAGTGGAGATCGGGGTCAGAGGGGAATATAGTGATGTTGAGACTAGTGGAGGTTCGGATGGGGTGGCTTCTAGCTGAACTGAAGTAAATGTTGAAGCGAGAGGGACTGCTGAGTGGTAGAACAACAGGGTATCAACGAAGGGGGAAATTTCAGAGCAAAAGAAAAAAACTTGTGAGATTTGGCTGGTCGACATCAAACAGGGGTGATTGGGAGCAGTTGAGAAATACAAGCCAGTAGGAATTGAGTACTGACTGGAGGGGGGTGCAGAGGGCAGGTTTGAAAATATATGAGGCATAGGGGCGTATGGTGGTAGATTAAGCTGCACTTTATCGGAGGGGTAAGACGAGTTGGGTGGAACACTAAATATGGAGCAGTTAGTATCGGGAGCAGTAGAGATAGTTGTCAGGAGAGGAGTGCGACGTGAGGCAGAGTGGACGGCGTTTGGAGGCCGTATTTTGGTATTAGCAGGCGGCAAAAGCGGCGAACTTGTAAGGAACACCAATGCATGGGAGCGAGCGATACCGTTTAAAGTCGAAACCGGACTCGGAGAGTTAGGGCGAGTTGAATCAAGGGAAACAATTGCTTGTGGGAAGGGTTTGCAAGAACGGTGGGAAGACTGGCGGACCTATTCCTCTGGACGGCGAGTAGTTTATCACCGGAGGGAACAGAGAGCGAACTAGAGCTCGGGTTGTACCAAACAGGCGAAGGAGTGGGGAAGCGAGGCAGTAGCTGGTGTCTTTTACTGGGTGGCAGTAAGAGGCGAGAGGCGGAAATTTCTAGATTTTCGGTAATGGGATCAGATTTTAAAGAGTTCAGTGCGGGAATAGATGGGGCTGCAATGGGTGGTGGTGAAGAATCGGAAGTCGCATGTGAAGATAAAGCGGTGGGGATTTGGAAGAGGCGATGGAGCGACCAGCTGTCCGTGTCGAAGGCTCAGGACTACCAAGCGTCTTCCTTGTAGGGAAAGTCGAGAAAGATTTAGTAATTTCCCTTTAAAGAGGAGCCTTATCTTCGGTTGTTTTTGTTTTTATAGGGAGAATTAGAAGATTTAGTGTCATGCATTTTAACGAACCGTTTTGCGGGTGGATGATCTAAAAATCGCGTAAGGATTGGACAGTTGAAGCGCTGAACAAGTTTAAGCAGCCTTGATATTTGACAAGGAATGTGGGCTATGCCACAAGCATTCAACAGTGTATGCTTGACATGATCGAGGGGTATTTTCTCTGGGACATTGAACACGACTGCATTGCGAGAGTTCCTCATTCCTATGAGAACTCAGGATGCAACAGAGCCGATAAAGCGGCCAGCCGCTGTCAGGTTTTATGAGGTAGAATGTTCGATGAGTTCGGTGGTGCACGGTAGGGGGGCGAGCTTAGATACCGTATCTTTCAGCTTTAGAATCTGAGACTTTGTATACGAGATGCTTTGGTTTAAAACAGACGTTTTTCCCGTCACCAAGCCTACAGAGTCACATAGGTCAACCGAACATTGCTTTAAGGCCATGGGAGTTTTAATAAGCCCATTTTTCCTAGTAACCAGATTATGAGTGGACGGGGTATTATTGGAAGCCTTCTTTACTAAATGTTGCATTCTGGAACGTAAAAAGACGCTGCGAGTGAGGTGGAACAGTAGAGGCAAACTAAAGCCAGGCTAGAATTTACAGCTGAGAAAAAAATTCCCTGAATTTTTCTGGATTACTGGAATGCCCTAAGAAGCTGTAATTTTTATTATTCTCTATGACAGATGAATGAAAGCCATGTCTATAGCAGCAGGCAACGAGACTTCGGGTTTATTCAAACCAGTTACTGATCTGTGTCAGAAAAACTGGGCTCCCATAATCTTGTTGGACCTTGGATTAACAATGTCCAGCTCATACCCTCGGAGGATGGAGTTTCTGTCACGGGCAAATAATTTTCTTTTGCGGTCATGATAACCCTCTTAATACCTTCACCGTTGCCATCAGGTCTCCCCCTACTCTTCTGCACATGAGCGAGAACAAATATGACTACGCAGATTGTCCCTGGATTTGCGATTACTTTTGCCATCCTATCCCAAAGCTGAAACTCCTGGATTCATTCGACCTGAAAAAAAGACTGGTGGAGTTGAAAGGGGTGTACTGTTGGTCCATTTGAACCGACGTATCTGGTGAGGCTAGCAGGATAGAGTTAAACCATGGAGTCAGTGATACTCCACGATTCCAGAGCGAGCGGAACGAGTTGTGGCCATGAGCCCGAGCGGGAAAACCCTGGGTTCACTAAGACGGACATCACTCGAACAGCCAGCCTTTTGCTTGGGGCTAACGTGGATAATTTTGTGAATGTATAGGGTCACCAATTGATTCTGACTGATCCATGACGTATTTCACAGCTTTGCTCATGAAGGTTACCCATGAAAGCTCGGCTTTCCGTCAATAAACTCCCTGTGACTAAATTGTACCGGCGGGTGGTTCACGCCTGAGTCTGAGCCACTTCTGAAATCAGGCAACCTAATGGTCCTAGTTGCGACTGGGCCGCAAATGCTACTGGTATCCGATTACCCGATTCTGAATCTAGGTGAGCTCCGGGGGCAATCTGAAATACATGTAAAATGACAGCTAGCTGACTCAAAGAAATGAATTAGTGATTTTGATTTCTTCGAATTTGGAGTGCCTCCCCACTTCTAATCCAAGCTCGTTAGACCAGCAGGCGGTTTCTGCCAAGCCTTTTTTCGAACCTCTTCAGCTTGTTAATATCCCTTACTGACTGGAGAGCCCGTGCCTGGATCAAGTACACTGGTTGGGCTATCACTTTTCCAGGACAAACGGGCAGCATAAGGCCTGCTTCTTAGAGGTTACCTTTCTTCTTATGTAGTGTATCACACTTTTTAAACTGTAGGCCGCTGATAGATACTGCTCTGGCCGCTGAAATTCTTTCGTTACTATTGTCTTTAATTTCCGGATCCAAGTCTTCTGGGCCACTGGTTCTGGGTTGTTCTGTCCCAAGTAGCGGGTCCTCACCGAATCCTCTAGATCCCGTCAACCAGAAAAGCTCCCTCACGGGGGCATACAACCGTAAAAAACATTAAACACACGAGTAACAGGAACTCTTGCAATTTCTTAGGTTTACGGTGAATTGCGGTGGTGGATTTTGCCTTCCATTTAAGTTGACCATGCCAACCTTGCACAAGTAGAAGAAGAACTGGAAGAAGTTGAAGAAACCACCAGTTGGAGAGACAGCACAAAGATCAAAGGAGGCTGTTCCGTCACATCAGCTATGGCGTGCCACATTTTACAGATAAATCTTTGCACTGCTGAATTCTATCTTCTCTCCGTTGGCTGACTGTCACAACTTGGTGTCCCGGCACGGGATAAAAGTATATGAGAAGGCAAGTTGAACCCGGTTTTCGGGAAGAATCGTCAAACCGCTCTCCAATAAAGAGCATCGTGAGAAAGGGCTAACGAAATGAATGGATTACGGGCATGGTAGATAACTACAGTCAAAAATCGAATAATGCTTACCTGGTAGTCAGAAAACCAGATTTGGTCCACAGATGTTCAAATGAAACTGCAGAGAAAAAAGGTTTGGAACTTGATACGATCAGGAAGGACTCACAAAAGAGTGTTTTTGGGGGAGCACCTTGGTTTGCAGTGATAAAACAAACAAAACATCGGGTGGCAACAAAAATGACGAGTGTTAGAAACAAATGCAGTGTCACTACCCAGCATCTCTCCTAGGAGGCTGAGGAAATTTTCTTTGGAATGTCACGATGCGACCGCGTTGGCTCCTCCTGAGCCGAGGTACCCGGTGGAAATCCAAGAAAAACCGATAACAAGCAAAATGCTGGCAAACCGTAGTCTATCATGTGTTGGATACAGAGGGAAACGATTCGTGAGAATCCTTTTCTGTCTGCAGAATTGCTTTATGGTTCGATAATTGCTGTAATTTATAGTGGATAAATGTGTTCTTCTTTGTTCCGAGTGTGCAAAACCTTCGCAGAGCGTTGTCTGCTAGCAAAAACGGTCAAGGTTGCCAAAGTAGTCCGTGCTTGCAAAATCTTCACGTGTGTAAGGACGGTGGGATGAGAGTGGCCTGTCCTCCGCATATACCTGTCCTTGCTGCAGATAGATCAATTGTGGACAGAAGAATCATTATCTGCAAAAAGAATCCCTTTGGGCTAGAGAAAAGAATCGAAATTGAGTGCACAAGTGATAGTCCTAAGCGGCTGGATGTGCACACAAGGCTAAAAAATCTCGTAAAGATGGTTGTTCCTCTTTGTTTCTTTCTTAAAAAGATTGAAACAGTAAAATGGTACCAACGACGGGATAAGGGCCATTTTAATGGCACCGGATAAAGAGAGTCTTGCGCTTCGAAGCAAGGCAAATTACAGATGACAGCTCAAGGTGAAGAACGAGGCGATCCCTTGGGACGCCATGGACCGCCTTGAACCGTAGAAGGGCCATGAAGTGTCGGCAGTGGACAGGAGTCAGAATGATGCCTTTGGCGGCCGGCGACAAAGGCAACGCCCGGTAGCTTGAATGAGGCAAAAGAATAGGAGAATAAGTCACCAGGGCTATCTAATGATGGGATCGGTGGTAGTGCGTTAGTGAAACAGGTTTCATGGCGAGAAAAGCTTCTGATCGACTACTTCTCGACCGGAGTTTTGGGGGTTCTTTAAGATTCCATTCCGGTGTTGGAAAGGTGCCATCATTTTGTGTCTATAGAGCGGTTGGTATGATCTTTCGTCGTCATTTTCACATCGCAAGCGGGGCACCACCGGCTCGAGGACTGGTTCGGTTAAAATAAGGGACAAGAAATGGGATAGAACTGGTTTCATGGGGTTCACTTTCACCAAAGCAAGGGTTCATACAGGGCTGATATAATGAAGCAGCTCGCAAGCAACTGCAGTCGAGGGGACGATGAAAATACCAGAGCAATGGCTGAAAAGAACTAGAAGTGGAGGCTAATTTCGAAAGCCCCGGCTACAGGGGAGTGCTCGCAGCAACATATTTATTCACACTAGGCAGGATCTGGTTAAGAGCGTCAGAGCGACGAATGCTGTCTGGAAGTTTGTTCCAGATCTTGCTATACACAACAATCAAAAACTTAGTTTCAACGGAAGGGTTGACAGGTGGGACGGGCAAAGAGAAGACTTGGTGGCCAAGAGGATAGAAGCAATTTTGGGTGGAAGTTATTCGGGTAGAACAACGAATGTGGCGGAGCAAAAGCTAGTAGGGGAAGGATAAGTTTAATTATATGCCTCCTAGCCAAGGTGGGTCAAGCCTAAGGGGTTCATATCCCTGTCAGTTTGAGAGGGCTGTGGTAGTGCCCATCAGTTACCTGGTAAACGGCCGCTGGATATTTGCTATGGCGATAATAGAGAAGTATGAAATGTTGGAAGAAATAAGAGAACGGTATTCCGGAGGGGATCTAGCATGACTTGCCAGGGTGAGGAGTTGTCTCTGCCTGAGTGTGAAACGTCGACTTATGAAACTCGTGGCGCACTCAGTTATGGCAATGTTGAAAGGATGGTGTTCGAAGAATTTCAGCTTGCACGAACAAAGCAGTCCTAGATCTCGACCAGAAGGGTGGCCGGGACTGGCGGACTACGTACGTTTATTTATTACCACTTACCTCATTTTCGACTGTTACCATGCGTCATTAATGCCTAAATCAGATAGTTAGATCCACTGTTACCTGTTTTCTTCTACCATTTCCATCAATCTCCCCCGTTTGGCAACTTCTGCTGGCAGACGTTATCCCTGCAATTCCAGAGTTATTCGCCCATCTTTTAATCCCCAGTGTTCACCTACTTTAAACAAAATAATCAGCAATTATCCAAGCCAATTCCGCACCATTTGATTTAACCTTAACAGCCTCTTACGAGCACTGCCAATTACGTGTTCTATTACCTCGTTGCCCTTTCCTCCTGCTCTTCCTATGTATATACGAAACTATCAAAAGGCTCAAGTCCTGGTCCGGGTGGGGCCTGACCAACGATTCAATGCTCGATTCACCGACTAACAAGCTCCGCTCGTTCTGGATAGAACCTTGGAGCCTCGAAGCAACGCGCAGCCCAAATCATCACAGAACCAGAATGAAGAACACGGCTGCTCTGCAAATTCTACGGTACTATTAGCGGGTAAAAATATAAGCACAAACACGATCATACCTTTGGCAATGAGCCTCAGTCACCATCCAGCAGAAAAAGTAGTTAAAAATAGGAAAAAGTCTGCAGAAAAGGGAACAATTGGCCAAAAAGAGTACATAGCAAGTACCCATCCTGAAGTCCGAACAAATAGAACAAAATCTCCACGCCTAATCAGTCCCAAAGAACAAATATCTGAGCGTGTCAGCCAAAAATCGGCGTAAACGAGTTGAACGTTTACGATCAGTCGACGTGAGCGAGCAAGTAAAACCGAGTAGTAATAAAACAAAAGTGTGTTGAATCAGTGCAACTCACCGCCGTACCAACCGTCCGCGAAGTGACCTCAGTAGGAAAGTACAACCATAATAAGAAAAAGTAACTGAACCAAGTGTGGAATAATTGTCGACCACAAAACAGTGTCAGCATGAATTAGGTTAGAGCAGGTGGTCCAAAATTGGTCAACGATTACATAAATTTAAGAAAAGACATTTTCCAATCAACATAGTCGTCACACCCCTCTGTGCCCTCGTGCTTCTGTGAGCCCTATTATAATTTTGAAAGCCACAATGAGGCTTTTTTCCTCGTTTTTAAGAAGAAATTATTCCTAGCTGCTCCACTCTCTGCTAATTGCACGAATGTTTTCGGTCAGTTCTTGAAGTTCTTGAAGCAGTTCAAGGGTTTGATGCTTGGTCCCAAATGTTCCCGGATCTTCAAATTATGGTCCGTTTTGTACTTTACAGGCCCGCTGAAAAATTGTTTGCAGGTCAACAAGAGAGATACAAAAACTCTCTCAGATCGGTTACATAATGGCCATGATAGTGTCAGATCACAGTGTGTACAGCTTCATCCAAAGTTTTTCAGTAGCCAGCTCTGGGGGGCTCCGCTGTGCCACAACCACCAGGTATTCCGCACGAATTGCTGAATGCATATCAGCTGAGGGAAGGGAAGAATGCAGGTTTTCACTCAGAAGCAACATTTTAGTGCAGCCTCACAACCTCGCAAAAAGGCAGGTTCAGCTTCTCAACTCGCTGCCGCTCCTAACTGAGACGAGATCAGACTTCATGTGGTAGAATAAGTTGGTGGAGAGTTGTCGTGTATTAGGATGTTGTGCTACAATCCAATTATTTTAAAAGGCCCGAAGCTAGGTGACTATAAACAGAGGCAATTCAGAGTAAAGACGTCGGGTATAGAAGAGGAAACTCCTTCAAGCCGGCTGGTCACTGTCCGGAAAAACTACCAGGCAGGCTTTTACCCTGCTTTTGGAGGCGGCACCTGAGATTGCTGGCACCACATGCGGTGGTAGCTTACTAAAATTCTTGTTGATCCGGTGAGTAAAGAAAGGAGCATTTTTGTCCCGCCTGCTCCTGGTTTAACCAGTCCATTCTCGTGCCCACTGAGTTTAAATTTATGACTACGGTTAAAAAGCTCTGTCATTGAAAGCGATTCTACGGTGAAGCCTGGAGACTTCATTTGGGTCTCTTCTGGTTCGTTTGTGATTATGTGGAAAAAATTGAGACAGAAAAGTCCATCCCTGTTTGGGACTGCTTGCAAGCCGCTTCTTACGGAACTGAAAAATCATCCAGCGACTGGGCTGTTGGAACGGGCCTGCCGGGAAGTGTTTCTTAAGCTTCTGAAGCTCTTTACAAGTACTCAAAGTTCGAAGGTAAAGGCCAGCGCATTAGATCAACTCGGAGGAGGAACTGGATACATGAAGACCGATGGCGGTTCAGTCAAAGCACAGGATAAGTCAACTTCTTTCATAGCATTATGGTAATTTGGTCCGCAGTGGCCTTTCGGTGAACAACGATAAAACAGTAGGCTGCTCACAAAGCCCACAAATGTCACATTACCTGCTACTATCATTTCCTTCCGCACTCCATCTCACAATTCCCCCCCCCTGCATCCCGCCCATTTATATAAATATTTTCTATTTTACATGGGCCCAAGATCGAAAGCTGCCTAGTACTAGTTATCAGCCTCGTGACCAGGGCCAGATAATCCATTGCCGTTCCTAGTGATCTTTCTATATTACGATGGAGTTCGCCCCAGCCTCCTTGTATTATTTCTCCGCCACCCTTAACCCCGCATTCGTCCCCGAAGAATCACTGATACTTTTTGTATCACCGCAAAATCGTTATACCCCACCTGCTCCCAAACTCTGCTTATAGATGGAGAATTGAGCCCGTAATTTAGAGGGAGGGCAACTTGCATGCAATGGCTTAAACATACTACGGCGGCAAAAAATCCAGAAGTAGAAGCTTTCGCCCAACTTTTTCCTTTGCATGACTTTTCTTCACCTACCATAGATAATGCTCATTCATCACCAAGCTACGGTAGCAACCGGGCAGTGGCCTGAGTTGACGTCGGGAAATTCTGTAGCTGCTACTAACGGCTTACAGCCTCCAAGCGTGTATCAGCTCCATATGCGCCCTTTAGCCCGCCCGCAATCTCTAAAGCTCAGAACGGTAACACCCCCGAGGTTTGCGGCTCCCTGACCATGGCTTCCTCCGATAGTGGGGAAAACAGTCCACTCCTGGCAGTTTCAAGTACCTTGTGCGTAAGCGTAAAAAGAAGGAGGGCGGGGGAGCTATAGAAAGTTCCTTAATGGGCCCAAACACTCCCCTGAAGAAATACAAGATCCAAACAGTAAACATGTTGCTTCCATAACCCATCTTACACTACCGGGGCTGTGATGGAAATGAGCACCATCAACCACCAGCCATTGCCGAACAGGGGGTCAAGTGAATATTCTGTCATACTTGACGTTCGCAGCCCCACTTCTCAAGCACTTCCAGTCAATGCTTCCTCTTACGCAGACAGATCATTTTGGAAGAAATCGAAAGTATGCTCCCTGATATGACAGCAGTGATTCCAGGGGCTGCGCAAGATACTGCCAAATAGCTTGCGTTCGTGACACAGCCTTTTCCAAAATATTTAGTCCTGTTGTTTTTTAGGGACACCGGAAAACTCCGCAGAGTAGACGGAAGTGTGTCCACTGCCAGTAACTGAAATCAGTTGGTAGATCTGACGTTTATTTCTCAATCATTTTATCAGGAATCTACTCTCTGATCCGGCGCGGCGGATTCTGTGGATAAACTTGCACTTGGCATGGTGCTCTGAATATTATGTGACGGTTGGAAGACTCATGTAAGCTATCCCGCAGCCAAAGATAGTTTGTTTTCTAGCAAACCGTAATGCGTCACCTCCTATCTGGTAAGTCACAAGTCTTCCTACAACGGCCTTGGGAGCCTTACACGAAGAGGGTGACTGTTTTACTGGCCCAGAAGTTATGAACTCGGCTGTGCGACAGCCCCCACAAGGCACGGCCAGGCGCAAGCCAAAGCCATGTTCTGCAGTAAATTCATAACTCTTAAGTTTTTATCTGTGAATTTCGAGGCATGGGACGAGCGAAGTGACAAGGGGGTCAAACAAATGAACTTGGACGGCTAATTATATGTACCCTTCTGTGACATACTATTATCGGAGTGACTAAAACTTATTTTGTTTTTTAATTTTTTCTTCTTTGAAACCGACTGGACTATATTGGACCAAGGGAACAACTCAGAGATCTGTTTTTATTAAAATCAAATAGAAGTATTATTACAAATCTGTTAAGGTATCAAGTCGGCGATTGTTACGGGATGGATCAACCTGTCAGGTGTCTGAACAGGCGGAGTCGCGCTCGGAAATAAGATAGTCTAATTTCATTGGGTAAAATGCGGTATTCCAAATGGTTATTGATCACGCATTCTAGCATGCTTCGGGCTATTCCAAAATATACAATTATTATTATCAGTATTATTATTATTATTATTACTATTATTATTAAGGTATGTTCCGGAGAGGCCCGAAGCGTGCCGGTTGTATGATCAACTGACACAATTAAAAATATGATCGGATATTTTTACTGAGCAACTGATTAGATAGAGCTGACCCCTTACTTATGAAGAAAGCTGCTTATTGTTTAAACTAGGACCTTCATGGCTCCGGCGTATGAAACTGAACCTTATCTTTTTGTATTACATCACAGTCGGACACATACTTCTGATCCGTTGAACTTAGCGCCTGTTTCCAGCTATCCACTACGTTTTAGAATTCTTACTCTTTCAACCCCTATTACCAACACTAGCTTACGTTCAAACTTCTTCATCACAGTGTACTCCAACTAATAGAATAAATTACCATTAGAAGTACGCAGTTCTACTTCCAGCCATCGGTTTAGAAGTGAGTTAGATAAATTCCTCACGGTTACCCCAACCCTACAGCCCCTAAATTTAGACATACACGATGACCAAGCCTACGAAAAAGGTCTAGACCTTTGAACCCTGCAAATACCGGCGGTCTATGACAGATGAAATTGAGTAAAAATTCTTAGCTTTTCTGCCCTCAGCAATCAAAAAGCTAGTTCCAGCTAGTCACAGTCTATTAATGTTCCCTCTTTGTATCGATTCTCATTTATCCTCAGCTGGGAGCATCCCAGACCGCGCTCCTCTGCTTTTTCTCTATTTCCAGACCTTCATTCTTGTTTACCTTTTTCTTGATGGCTCTTAGTATTCTAGAGACCACGCCAGTCACTAACCTGGCCTATGCATCTACCTGACCGTCGGCCATTCGTGCTCTACCCGACCGATGCTCCCTTGGTTACGTTCCGGGATCCCCTGAAGCCTGATGGCGGGCTACTAGAAGCCTACGGCGTTTGGCCCCATTAAGAGAACTCATGTGAATCCCAACCTTGCGGGGCGTGGTCAGATCCACCTCTTTGGCCGGAGCATATCGGAGGTGCAGGTCGTCGGCAACGATTTGCGGGCTCATTTAGGATGGAGGATGGCATCTCCTGTCACCGGAATTGGTTTTCACGTTGGGCGTCCAGCGCATGGCCAGCCTCACCCACTAGCAACAGTTGCGGATTGAGAAACAACGTCCCCTGCATCTTACTGCTGCCACCCATTGCCTCCTCCAAAGTGCCTGAACAGGGTTCACTATACACCCGGTCAAGTTCCAAATCAACATATGCACATATAATTGCTCGGCCCAGAAATATATGCTACTGTTTGCGACTGTTGACATTTATATCCATTGACTTGTCCCTCATCTGTCTGAACTGATCCTATGTTTACTCTCAACCTATTATGTCCGATAACCGCATTACGTACCCCGAAACATGAAACGGTTTCACTTTTCAGACCTTGATTATGAACGTCACACTTCCTGATATACTCTTGAAGAGACCTTTCATCCACTTGGTAATTTTGTATCACCACTACATTAATCTAAACAAAACCATCATTTAAAGATTCATTTCTTACCTGCCGACAATTCCACACGAAACGCAATGGTTCTCCTTCCGGTGCTTCATCTGCGTGACACCAGCTCTATGTTCACTGTATCCTTCCGTTACATCTCCTCCCATTCAGCATTTTGCACTTCATGTCAGTTGCATTGGCAATGAAGTATCCACAACCCATGACATAAATAGGTCGACTGCTTCCCCAGCTTTCCATGTCAGACTTCAGCGTGTCCAACCATGCAATCAACTGCACTTCCTGAGAGCCGTTCATATGAATTATTTTTATACTTCTGTATCAGTCCACTATATGTCCACTTTTGGTATCCACTTTGTTACCAACTTTAGATGCTCTCGTGCTATTCGCCAACGAACCCGGATGAATCCATGATGGTATCACTTTTCACTTGTCTATGAACAACGGTTGCTGTTCCACCAAGATATCATGGTCGGCCACCTGCTTCATGATCCACAGAGTGACCTTCCATATCTCTGGCTGAAAATCAACTACCTATAATTTAGGCTGTCGTTAATCTGTTTGTTCTCCCCTCTCAAGTGTCAGGTTGGACTTTCCCCAATGCACCCAGTCACGCAATTATCTGCACCTTTTGAAGGTTACAGTGATGTACCACTTCCAGTTGATTCGTCAGATATCACACATGTATACTACTATTATGCACAGTTCGTTATGAAATTTTACTCCTCATCTGTCAGTCTTGGAGTCACCCCCGATAAACCAATAGTTTAGCACCATTTCACCCAACCATTACCCATTGCTATTTTCCACTTAGTCCTCCACGATTGGGCATCTATGCGAAAGACCACTGCGAATGCATTTTCTCTAAACCTTTGCTGGAAATGGGCTGTAAATATGCCGCGTTACTGACCTTCCGGTTGTTTCCCAAATGCCCCGTGTCAGACTCTTACCAGCATATCCCCTTAAGCTATCGTCTGTACGTTTTGACAGCATCATTTATGCACCACCTTTATGAAAACCCCATAAGGTCATCGTATATAAATTCTTCCTCCACCCCGTTGTCAACTTTTATTGGCTAATTAACCTGAAAGGAACCCTTTACTTGGATCGTGTTTCACTCAACTGTCATTTTTCGTCAATTTACTCCGCCAAAATTTCCAGGCTCGGGCGTTCACATACACCTCTTTATAAGAGCATCTTTCACAACCTATTAATGAGTGGTGAGCACCAATTCAGTGGTAAGACGGGCTCCGTTTCATTGACTCATTTCCGCTTCTCAGAGGACACCACAAATCCTTTGGTATTATATTTCTACTGCTTTTCGGGTCATTTGGGATATTGGTTCGAGTGCATGCACGTCATCACCAAAAATTCTTCAATTTTTCGTCGGTGCTTTTTCAAAAGTTTGCTGTCAGTTTAATAACCATTGCGACTTTGCATCAACGCTACCCGAAATATTGCGCGTTTTTACTTCATCCTTGCTTTACTTCATCAAGTATCTCGACCTCATAGCCCATTTCAGTCGCTACTGGGCAGTGCATCCACCTGACCTTCAAACTCAAGTCTGCCAGGCATTCATTCATGCAACTACCAAAACCTATACACTTTTGTGCTGCATTTACCCATATGAACATCCAAGGAACCTTTTTGCGACCTCAATTCTACAATATGACCACGCAATCAAGCATGCTTCGGGTGTCCCCGAAATAAACCATTATTATTATTAACAATGTAGAAAAATAAACGACGGGTGTAAAATTTGTCTGATAGATGCATGATAAATGTGGAAAATTGTATGGAAGACATACAGAAGTGTATTCGCAGCACAGGATATAAGAGGTAGTTTTAAAGGACACATGTGGGGCCAAATGCAACACCCGACAAACGTGAAAAAGTTGTTTTGCGAATGCCCGGTAGGCGTGAAAACCATGTGGAGTGTGTGTGTGCGTCGGAGGTTAAATGAAGAAACCTAAATAGGTTCCTTTTATACCGTTTATTGTCTACGAAAATTAATTTATCAGCGGAGAAAGTAGACTGGAGATGGAAACAGTGGGTGCTGAACACCTGAATAGCGATGGCAGCTAAAGTAAAATGACAATAACATAGCTGTGACCAAAAGGGGCAGGCACTGGTGCACTGGATGGCTTAGAATAACGTGGGAATATTACGGTATATCTTCTTCTTCGTTGAGGTTCTGCACCGCAAATCAATAGAGAAACAGCGAGAGCAAAACTGGCCGGGAAGCACAGAAACCAAAGCTGCCATGGCAAGCGGGATATGAAAGAGGCAAGATAAAGGAAAAGTCTGAAGGAGATTGATAGGAGTAGATCACTTGCATCACTTAGATGCAGGTACATCCCGCAATGACGGCCGAGAAGGAGAAGCAATAAAGAATGAAAGTCCATTGTGAAGGATGCAGCAAGTCGGAGGCAAGGGGAATGCAAAATGGTTAAAGATCTTAAAATTTACGGCGGAGTGTTAGAAGACAGCAGAAAACTTGAACTGGGGTGCAAGGATACAGCGATAGCCATGGCAAATTATGTGAGTGAGTATATGACAAATCATTTAAGGCAAGTAAGGGTAGGTGGTGTGGCTAGGAATTACACCCAAGGGTCATGATCACCCTTCTTTTTTATTGCGGGCGGGAAGTGCTGAAACAAAAAGAGCTGTGGAACGAAATGGCGTGGGGAGCGCAGAAACGACGGTGTGTATGGTGAGTAGCACATTAGGAGGGAGATGAGGAAAACGCTCAGACAAAAAGAAAGAAGCAGGTGGGAGTCGGTAGCCTAGCAGAATGTACCCATTTTGGTACAGGCGAATCAAGTAATGACTGCAGAAAAAGAGGCAAAGAATTCTCGGGACAACTGAACCTACAAGGAAACAGAAGGTCAGATAAATAATTGCATGGTAGATTCGGGAGGACGCAGATGGAAAGTTTCATGCCTGTTGGCAAATTAGCAGAGAGAGAGTTAAGGCAAGAGACTTTGATCAAAAACCCCACTGATCAAAAGTTTCGGGAAGATTGGCTGAGCTGAGTAGGAAATATTTGGCGGAGATGCACGTCAATGATAAATACGAATGTGAAAGGTGAGGAGATGGGAAGGATGGGTTCTGACATGGGTATGGGCATCGTAAGCTAGGGGCCGGTGGTATTAAAGTGGGGCAACAGAAGAGATGGTGAGATGGCCATGGCGAGGGGGTATGTCGAGGGGGTAGGCCGTCGGGATATAAAAGCCCAACTAAGAGAGACACTAGTAGAAAAATGCAATAAATTTCTCCGGGGAATGGGTGAGGCAACTGCAGAAGGCCATAGTGGCACCATACAGAGGGAGCTGATATGGAAGGAAAACATAGAAATACGGATAAAGTGAGTAGGTATTTGTACCGTGATAAAACAACGATGGTAGGGACATGGACAAAGCGGCTCGGTGTGCACACGGAGGCAGCACAGCGATAGCGGTAAGAAATTAAAGAAACCAAAAAACCTCAGGTGATCCCAACGTGGGAGAACGGAGAAGGTGTGGGAGTGAGATCAGCAACTGGTTTTATCGGACGCAATAAAAATGGACTGGGCTGAAGAGACATACCGAAAATGCTCCCACCCAGAGTCACGTGAAAGAAAGCAGCAAGAAGAACAAGGCTGCCAAATGGCACTTTAACTTTGCTACACAACGTAGGACTGCATGGAGCTAATGGGGCAAAAAAAGCACATTAACTCCGAGGGCATACGAAATAAACTAAAAGGCATAAAGAAATAACATCAAGTCGGCGAAGAGGGAAACAAGAGCCGTGAAGTGAAGTTGAGTGGTGACCTTATCCATAGAAAAGGGAAAATGAGGAGAATGAAAATAACTTCCCGGAAAACATATGGCGAGCTTTGAGCTGCAATTTTCAGTCGGATTATCTGGATAGCAGGAACCAGAGTGCTGCGGAATTCAGGTTGTCTCGATTACTTTCGGTTTGTGCTTTGCATATTTTATTTTTCCTTTTTCCTGCATGTGTTTGTCTTGGAAATATTTTCTTCGTATTCCGTACCAGATTTAGCTGTTTTTATTGCGGCGCGGAACTCTCATGACCCGTGGTGAACACAAAGTTATTTAACACCTCAAGTTGTAAGGACACTTGCTGTCAAAAGGACGACAAAAAAGGACGAAAGTGGTTAAACAGAAAGTCAGGCACCGTGCGGAAATAAGATTTTTGAGGAGAATGCAGAGGATGAATGGATACTTTTTACCGCCTGCAGGCGAAGGTACCTAGAACATGCAGTAAAACTGCCGGGAGAATATGGGATCTATGTGGACCATACATTGTTGTTTCTCATGCACATAAATGATATATCTACCGTGGTTCGCCATGGAACTCCGTTTTTATTTGCTGATGTAAAGTTGTTGTACATCTTCGATCATAATTCATTGGGTTATACTATAGCAAAGATATCGGAGGATTTACGGATGCTCAGTTTGTGGTGTACCGATTTGGTAAAAAATTCTTCGGCCGACGAAAGCTGCCTTCTTATATACAAGTGTCATGTCCCTCCCGAAAATTTCGGCATGAGTGGTCGTCTGATCCCCAGCAAGTCATCAGCACGTGACCTGGGCACATACTACTCCCGTTCGTTCAACTTCTCGAAGCAAACAAACACTCAAGTTGCTAGCTACTGCAAGTTAATGGGGCTGGTTCAAATACTTTTCGTTTGCGTGAAAGTAAACTCAAAGTCTACACAACACACGTAAGATATTTGTGAGAGTATAGTTCAATAGTTTGCTCTAACGTGCGCCAGATTGACAGAATCGTCACTGAAAATGTTCAGAGCACCTTCACTAAACAGAATGTTGGCTGTTCATCTGGTCTCAACTAAAAACAGCATTGTGACCTGCTACATCTCGAACCTCTTTGGCACCGACGGATAAGAAACAACTTGTCCTTTTTCCACTCGCTAGTCAAATACGGATCCGGCAATGCCTCCCCTGTGAGACGAGACCCATTAAGCATAAGGTATTCGTGAAGACACAGAAGTCACTCGGTCACTGAGCCGTCTCTGAGAACCAGCCTATCGTCCAATTTCTTTATTGTTAAATATTCACAAATGTGGAATAATTTTCCAACAAATGTCCGCGCAATAAGCCACTTGCCGGGATTCGAGGAGGAATTAAACAAACGGTTCGATGTCCTGACACTCATATCAAACAATGATCCGTACACTTCGGAAGAGCGAGCGTACGAAGTTGGTTTGGGTTTCTGACAGGCGGATCTGAGTCAGGAGCCACGAGACCTACGTTCCACACAAGTTGTTGTATATATCACCCAAGTTTTATTATTCTTTCGTGTGCAACCTTGTGTTCTGCAAGGTCGAACCATCAACCAAGTAGTTCCAATTTCTAGATACTACAGGTTTCTCTTTACCACTGACCGTTGATCCCCAGCTTGGAGCATCCCAGACTGCGCTTTATTATTTTTTTCTTTCCAGACAACCACAGATGTGTATCATACCTAGGATGGCTCGGCATAATACCTGGCCCACATTTCCCTCTGCAAATTCGATACTGCCCGTCATTTCGTCACTACCACATTGGCCCCGCTTTCCAGGATCCCTCGCAACCTGTTCGCAAGTTCCTGGACTATTCGATCTCGGCAGCTATTTGACGACGTCAATATCACTCAAGCAAAGCCCGCCGGTGCAGGGATCGGTCAGATCCGCCTCTTTGGCCGACGCATATTGGGCGTGAAGGACGCCTGCTACGATTTGCGGGCGCAGCTAGGATGGCGGATCGCACCTCGTGTCACCAAAATGGTTTTCACTTTAGGCGTCCAGCGCACGGTCAGCCCCATCCACCATCACCGGTTGCGGCAAAAAAAATTTATACACCAGAAATGCTGCAAATATGGAACTATCTCCCCCAACTGTCGTCTATTTTTCATCGTACTCGTCTCTATTTTCGTCGTCCTAACTTACCGCTTCTGAAGCCCGGCAAAATTTACTTTCCCTAGCAATTGCTGTCGCTGGGTTGAAAGACCTTTTCCGTACCCGGCTTACCGTTCATGATCCTTTTCCCCGAGGATTCGTGCCAAACCACACGCTTGTCCCATTCGCAAACTTAACCAATCCCCAAGATGAAACTCGCCCTTTTTTTATCACCGTTACCGATATATTTGAAAAGGTCACAGTTAATGTTGCCGTACACTTCCGTCCCACGAAAGTCCAAGCAGTCTATTTCACTGGGGAATATTTGTCATCAGAGCGTCCCAACAGTCGACGATATTGAAACACTTCGCTCTCTCTATCAGTCCTTCTGTTGCCCATACGGCTGTAGCATTGCAAAATCCTCACCTTACAAAGATTCTTGCCTTCCCCATATATTCACATCTGAGAGACATCCGTATCGCAGCCTGTTGATCTTTCGCCATCACGTGATCCACCTTTTATAAAGAAAACCAACAGATAGTATTTTACCTGTCAACTAATTCACCGCCCAACTTTGTAAACGTACTTATCGGTTGTTTGGTGCTCTTTCATATTCGGTATTCCATCTCGGTAAATAATCTCAGACAATTTGGATCCTTGCAGCTCCCTGGTCATCATGTTCAGCCCTTGAACGGAGATAATAATTACGTAAATACTTGCCATTCGAATACTCATCTCATTTGCAAACCGTGTATTTGCGACTATCTTGGCCGTGAACCACAAAGTGATTTGTCGCCCAGTTCCAACTTCCACTTTGGAGCATCACATTCCACCTCAGTTAAAGTAAACAACTTGCGCAAAGATTACATGCTTATATCCGGCCACTTCTTTCATCATCACCTAGGCAACCTCTCTCCACAAATAAGTCCTTCGCTGAGTATTTAGCTGACTCAGATGGTATTTGGTCGCCGAACGTTACAAAGGTAAACTTTGAAGGATTTTTACTGTTCTTTGTCTGAAATTCATTTTTTCATCGTCTGATTTCAAATTCAAAGCCGTGCCGTAATACGCGGAGCGCTTGAACTGGTTCACTTCTCCATTGAAAACTTCTTTTTCCCCAAGGTGAACAAAACCTCCGTCAATTCTGTTTGATTCTCTCGTTGCACAGTCCCTCTTTTTGTAATATTTGAGTAAGAGTCTGCTACTTCAGACCAGCTTCACAGTGACTGGGCCGGCTTGGCCACCCGGCCTTGAGCTCAAATTTGCCGGGCGCCGCTTTAAAGAGTAGCTTTAATATTTTCTCCTGTACAACATCCAGTGCATATACCTGAATCATTCTCTTGAAATTCGGACTCTGCGTCCAATTATACCGTTTGATCTTGCTTTGCCGCAGGTCTCAAGGTTATCCGAAATAAAGCGTTACCACTATGGTCATCATTACCTCAGGTGGTTGTGCGTAGATTGCATATCCACAATAATTAGAATTGGCTCAGGGGAATCAGAATTGGTTGCCGGTGTAAAAACTATTAACAAAGACTAGAGAAAGCATCCCGAAAATGAGGGCGCAGATAGAGGCGAAGTTGTTTAGGAAGACCTTCAAGTGGAACTCAAAGCCAAAGACGAACGGTTTGAAGGTAGATTGAACAAAGAAGTAAAACTAAAACGGATTACGAAACTGACCAGGTGCAACAACCGGTCCATCTTGCGAAACACCAAGGTGAATAAACCTGCAAGGAACGGGAAGCTGATTCCAAAAATCGCCACGAAACTAGAGAATTATGGATAATTATTAGAGGGCCCGAGGACATGAAGAACTTCTGACAACAGATAGGAAACCCAGAATGACCGGCGAAATGGCTAGAGGAAGGCTTGGAAATGTTGTGACCCACAAACTTCTGGAAATACATAAAGAATAGAACAAGGGTTAGAGCCATGAGGTAGATTATGAGCCGACCAAGATGCTTTGGCCTACCTGGGCATGCCATGGTAAAAGGAAGCCTGCGGCTAGGAAAATGGAGGGCGGATGCATCAGAAAGAGTCAGTGGGCTGCCTCGGAAGAATAAAGGAGGCTTTATAGCAGTTGAGACCTCTTCAAGATGGATGATGCTACCGGAAATTATACTACCCATGAAGTTTTGAAAACGGGCATAGAAACCGACAGTCTGATATCTTCGAAGCTGGCAATAAGACAAACCGTAGTACCTGCGGATGACTGAGTTACGGAGGATAGCGGGTGCCCTAATCTGGAAGATGAGAAAATTCGTGGTGTAAAAAAGGATACTAGAGTGGAGCGCGGAACCTTCTCGAGTAAAGCTTGTAGGCAGGGTTGAGGAAAACGGAGTCGGTGGAACAAAGAAACGGGGCTGCTCTCTAGTTTAAGGTTAGGCAGCTTAAAATGTCCCTGTAAGCGCCAAAAGAAGAAAAGACTGCTGGTTTCCGGGCGCTTTCCGGTTATACACATAAATGCCCACAGCATTCGCAACAAGTGGAATGAATTGGTAGCCACCTGAGTCCATGCACTGATCGTCGTGCTCCGTAGGATGTGGTCAACACCGCAGGATTTCGCCACTCATGTTTGCTTGGGGGCTTCTTGCAGTACGGGAAGGATAGGGGAAAGACATATTAGGAGATGGAGTGCAGTTCTTCTTTGCCAAGCGCTTGTGCCAGCAGGAAGCAGTAGAAAGGGGTCAGCACATATGCGGGGTATAAGCCGCACAATTAGAATGCAAAAGGGTCCTGTGGCTCTTCCTTTCGCCCCGTTCTCTATCAAGATAGAGGATCCCGAACTGCCGCTAGTTGTTATTATAGCCAATAAATATGAAGCAGCTCCCAGCACGGGGACTTCAATGCCCCAGAAATGGATTTGAAATTGGAGGACGCACCAACGGGGTCTTTCAGACGTGCAATTCCGCAAGCCCCAAAAGGAGAAGCTCCCATCCAACAAGTTCAGCAAGAAACGCGTTGGAGGATAAACCAGAATTCCAAGAGGCTTGATTTAGTAATGACGACGTATGAAGTTGACTTGGGCCCAGTCGTCATCACAGCACCCCTAAAGTAGAGAGGGGTCACGGGGTGATACCAATCTAAGTGGTGGCATGTGAAAGAGCACAGCCGGAAAAATACAGTGGTAGGCTCGGCGGGCTAAGGACCCCATAGCTTGCGGATGCGGCGGCGGAATTGATTTGGGAGATCACTCGTGTCAGCGTGGAAGGGAAGTGGAATCATTTCAGGTGGAACCTGAAGACACTTCTGGCAGCTTTTGCACCTTTAACAAGGATTAAACCAAACGGCTTGGCGTCGCCATGAAAGCCCAGGGAGCGGAAAGCACAGACTGGAAAACACAAAGCCTGGCACCGGTTTAGGAAGAGTAGCATCCGTATGAAACTACTGGAATATATGACGGCTCGTGGAAAGGCTATGAAAACCCGACTGGAGTTCAGACTCCAGTACGAAGAGAGGACAGCTCGAGGAGTAGAAGGCAACCTAAACGCATATTTTACTTATGTCCAGTCAAAGTCCACCCTAGAGGTTGCAGTTGGTAATGTAAAAAACTCGAGAGGCGAGAAACACTGACTCAAATGAAGTCTGGGCCAAGGTATTGCTCCACTACTTTGAGGGAGAGCTTAGCAACGGGTGGGGGACGAAACACTTCTTGTCCCTCTCTATTCAGAGGGACAGGGGTGCCACCCGTCCTTACTGAAGAAGACGACTTCTGGCGGGAGATAGCAAGTTTAGAACTAAGTAAGGCAGCAGGCCCAGATGAAAAATATCTAGCCCTGTTTTAGCCATTAGCCAACCTGTTGGCCGAACCTCTCTCACGGCTATTGAAGCAGTTTCTGAGGGACTGTTAACTGCCAAGAGGCTGGCAACTGACTTGGGTTGCGCCTATCCCGGCGGATTGAAGTACAAAAGAAGCTTCCGACCAATGATTAGTAAGCCTGACATTTGTGGTGTCGAAGGTCCTGGAAAGGATTCTGCTAAACCAGATGGTTGCCTCCCTATCCGGGAGTGGAGTGATAAGTATGGCCAGCGCGTTTATGAGGAAGAGGTCGGGCACGGAGTATCTAGTGTGCTTCCTGGATGAAGTTACGAGGAGACCAGATGGTAGAGAAAAGTTGGAGGTCTGTTACTTGGACTTAAGAAATCCTTCAACTCAGTAAACCACAGGCTGCTAGTGCACAAGCTCCGAACATGCGGAATCGGCCCATCGATGAGCATCTGGATAGCCGAGTTTCTCCGAGAACGAAGATTCTACTTATGGTAGGAGGAGGGTAGCAGTTCCATTATAGGTTAGGTCACCAGCGTAGTCTCACAGGGGTCGGTGCTTGGGCCCCTAATGCAGGCGACTCACAGAGGACAGCCCTCAGGTCTGCCCGAGGGAACTTGGGGACGAAGACTCCGGGACGACTTTGGAAAGGACTTATACAGTCAAAGATTTGGGGGTGTTTACGACTGCTGATTTCAAACTCTTGAGGTCATGTTTGAAGGCCAGAAAGGGAGTTAACGCTGTCGACTCACAGTTATTGGGAACTGTTGCCTCGCGGAAGCCATGGGTACTGTTACTTTTCCACACGACCCAAGTAAGGCCACTTCTGGAGTACGCCGTTCAAGCTTGGCATCCAAATGTTTGAAGGGACAGAGAACCACTTGAAGGTGTGCAAAGGAGATTTATACGAGTATTTACTGAACCCAAAGACGAGCCCCGTGAGGAATTGCTTAGAGAACCGGAGCGGTTCTTTCTGGAAAGATGAAGGATGAAGAGAGATTTCACTGGGGCCTTCATGATTATGAGGGTATTCTCGGTCTTCGGAGGACCTCATTTATTCTCAAGAAAAGCAGATGAAACGCTCAGAGGACACTAGCTGAAGCTTGCGAAGCGACGTTGCTTCACGGCAGTTAGTGCAAGTTTCTTCTCCCTATGTGTAGTAAATCGTTGGGATACGGTAAAGTCCTCGGTGGTGGAGGCCTAGAAGGTTGCTGGTTTCAGCAAAAAGTTAGATGCCTATAGGAACAGCTTCTTCGGAGACAGTGTGGAACGGGAGATTACCTCATGATCCCCTCGGTAACAGATACGTAGTGCTTGAGGCTAAAGATAAAGGTCTTCACCAGGAAATGAAAGATCTGAGCCGTACAGTGAAGCTCGAGAACGGACAATGCTGTAATCCAACTTCTCTCGCAAACATGAAATGGTAAATTGAAACCCTGATTACAGGCTAGCCAGGCAAGGTTGAACACACCCATCAGCAAGCCTGTTTTCCACAAGTTTGCACGACACCAATAGCTGCTACTTGTGCGGCACGACAGCAGGGGAAGAGCTGGTTTACGTGGAAACAAAAGGCAGTTGGACAGTACTCCTATTGCCCTTTCCCAGAAAGTCACTGCAGTGGACCAGTGATCCTCTGCCCGGCGGAAGTTTTCAACAAAACGAGAAAACAGGCTGGTGTGCTATACTCTCCTGTGGGCCCCTATCTTAGCAAACTGTGATCAAAATGTGAGGTGATAAAGGATGCCACCGGGCCTTAACCGAGGAAGCCGGCAAAAAATTGAGGTGCGATACTAAACTGCCCAAGAGCTTGTGGTTTTAAAAGAGCCGCAGAGGACTTCAAGGAAGCCTTAGAACCCACAAACCAGAGGTAAAAGTTGAAGTGAGCCCCTGGGCAAAAGTCTAGGCGTCTGCTTTCCTGACATCGTAAAATAGGACGCAACATACAACCCCTCATCCAAAGTATAACTGGTCCTCCACCTGTTTTGGAACCACACTGAGTGTGTAGCAGAGACTGGCATGTGTCGAGTTTCGGGCGGAGTCCTACTAAGGTGAAGTGTCCTTCACCTGACACGTTGAGTTGGAACATCTTAACTCTCTCAGAATCGCAGCTACTTCTAACCAATTTTCAAGTCGTTGAACTCCCCTTTCTCGAGTTCCTCTTTTTACAATTATTTCGTCCTTCGTTATTATTATTAATTCTCCTTTTTCTTTTTTTCTTCTTTCTCTTTATTCTGGTCTTCCAATTTCACTGCCACACTCCCATTTGCGCTGGTGGATGCGACAGAAAGAGGGAAGGCCTTCAGTTTCATCCGCTGCTACGGCGGTCTACAAAACCAAAGAATGTGACCTTCAAGGTCTCACCTTCGAAGAAGACTGCTTGTAGTGCTACCACGTCTCATCGTTCATTGGGGCCCGAGGTCGCATGCACTTCTATCGGGGTTCTCCTCTTTTGGGGAAGGGGAAATGGACATTCAGAAAACTAGGAGCCTGGCGCACTGTCTTGATCACCGGAACGAATGCTACTTTTTCATTTTACTGTTGCAGCACGCGAGGATCTCTGGAGCCTCAGATACAAGAAACTGGATAAAATTTGGCTCAAGCGCCCATATCCTGTGACTTAATCTGATCTGATCTGGAACACATCAAGTCGGGGAAAACAACTGACAGGCTAGAAGTTAACCAACTACGGCAAGTCTTTGTCCTGCCCATCATCGGAAATCCTGAGTGACTGGAGCTCATCCAAGTGAGTGACAGCTACGTTGCGCTTGGCCGTATCGGGTTTCACAGAGGTCGGACCACCACAAAACTCCACTATAGAGAGCTTCCTATAGATCCGGCTCGCCTGTCACATTGATCTTCAAAATGCAGCTGGTGGATGCAGCTCGGACGCTGCGGTGGTCGATGCGGTAGGCGGAACAGACGAATTGCTGTTTTCAGCACAGTCAGCTTCTGGACCCTCGGTCTTCTAGCCTCCTGCGCTATTCCACGGCGTAAATACCACACTTTTGAGCCATTTGTTGTAACAGGGTTATTTAGTGTCACTTAGTCCAGTGCCCATCCAAAAGTATTATTAGAACGTTCGCTTAGGTAACATCAGTATTGGTTCAGCTAGCTAGTGCTCCAGCAAATTAGTTTGCACATATCTGTTACCTTCTTTTCTTGTGTCTCCCCGTTGAACCGAACTTTATCCACAGGTTATCCTCCCCAAAAATTTCAGAATCCACCGGCAGACTAAAAATGTTACAGACCCTCCATTGTCAGTGACTCGGCTCAGTATAACTGATGTTACCAAAGTCGTAGTGGTGGGCATCGCTCTCTGTGTATATCACTAAAAGATCTCTGGAAGCTTGATTGGCTCCGGCCACTGTCAGACCTGTGCAACTTGAACTGACCTGACTTCACTCGATCCCGCGCCACACCTTGAGGAGCACTTGTAGGTATACGTATTAGTCTGCTGAACCGCGATACTTCTGCTAGTTGTTTTTATTCATATCTGTTCACTATCCCCCTTCCTCTCTACGTACTCCTCCTCTCCCGGTTGCCTAGACAATCAATTTTGCTCTACCATCTATTCTAAATGCCTGTTATATCTTCGCAACCGTCGGTGAACCAACCAGTTGGCCAGCGGGGACGGAAATGCAGTACATTAGTCCCTTATGGAACACGGCAGTGATAGATGTCGTGATAACAGTTTACGGTGCACACACGCACCATCAGCTTCCGGCGTGTTTGCGGCCGGTTATTTTTGTCAGAAAAGCACCCCTGTTTCAGGAAGTCTGTTTTTAGACGTGTCATTGGGCCGGGATGACAAGTAGGCACGAGATATACCCGGTAGGAGAAAATAGCTATTCTCTTCCTGTTTGCAATATCACGAGGATCTGCGGTGGAGACTTTTCATTTGGCTTGCATGAAACTCCGCACTGCTTTGGCCCTAGTCAGCATCTTCACAGTCCCAATATGAGCCGTCACATTTGCTCCCACATGACCAACTCATTTCAATGGCAAGAATTACACCAGAATTAATTTGCTGCTCGTGTAGTTGTTTATGGAGCAGCATTTTTCTTTTGCAACTATCAATGGACTGCTTGGTCCACTACACACCCAATCATGGAGGAACTTAGCTGTTCATCAAAAAGTTACTATGTTACCAAAGACTCATTTCTTGATAACAAGCAGTTTTTGGGCTGACCCTAATTAAAAACAGTGAAGAATGTAAACTGCAAAGCCCTCACTGTGACACCGTGTTCAAGGAACTGTGAAAGGGCACTTAAGCAGAAAGCCTTGTGGTTGCAACTTTACAACCAGACATTGCTAGAATATGGCTTAGCAATTTGCCTCTAGCCAATGGCACTAAAATTATTATTACATCAGAAGCGAACAGGTCCTTCATATCCACTCAAAACAAGCCGTTAGTTTCAAGCTCGTTGTTCCCATATTTTCTGTGCTTCGGATTTCTGTTGTCTTTAGCACTCAGGGCGGCCTGAAACCGAGAACAACCAAGTTTATTGAAAATTGGGATAATTTAGTTAACTGGAAATTATTGAAACGCAAGTTTCGACGGATTCACGAGGAAGTCTTCCGAAGACTCATTTTATTGCGTGCGTTTTCAGTGTAAAAGCAATATATAGGGCAAAGAATGTACGGTTCTCTTTCACTAAACCGCAAGTAATGGACTTCCCTACGTTATCCTTGTCAAAACGTTGGTGACACCCTGACGTCTGCCAAAGTTACCGATTATGATAAAAATTGGCGATAGGTCTTCAACCAAAGGTTTCTTGATATTTATTTAAAAGTAAATTTTTCGGATGTTTTTGGCACACTTTAGCCACCATCCTTCACCTTTACGCGTTTGATGTACCAGTAAACTACCAGGTGTGAATCATACTACTAATTTTAATTTCTGTTCAACTGAACAGTTAGTACTTGCAAACTCCAAGCACTTTGGAGTCCCACCCAGTAGGGTTAGAATAATCGGTACTTACGAAGTCCATTTATATTTTGTATGCTGTTTCAATTGATAAAAGGTACGCTGGCCGAAAATAGGTAAGGCCCATCAGCATTATTTGTAGAGAACTGGATAAAAATTAGGACCATCGTATTATCACTATATAGTCGCTCTCCTACTTGAGCCACAGTTAAAGATTTCCAAGAATATTTTATAGAGCAGGTAATGTCCTACAATATGAGGCGTGCCATTTGTAGCGCCCGTGTCCCCCCAAACTGCAAATCTACGTTTTTCGGCAAATCAGTTCAATTTCTGAAATCACTTAGCGTGTAATTTTACATATGTATTTCTGTCACCAAGTAGGCCCGTACAACTCTGTAATAAAGTGAATCGCCCCCCCCCCCTTTATTCGCTGGAATTTTGATTGAACTGGCGAACTCCCTTTTTCATGAAATGAACTCTGCTCCACTGGTGGAAGCATACTAATGAAAGGAAAAACTTTTCATTTCGACTAATATGAAGCTGCGAAAAGTCTGGTGAATCGCCTGCTGGACCGATTATTGTACGACATGGGCCAAGGGAACATTTTTATATAGTGCGCTAAGTGTATAACATTTTGAACATCGTGGATTTTGTCCCCAATGTTGACAAATGTCAAAACTTATCTTTTCGGAAACTGGCGTCCAGTGCTGAAAATCAACGGGGATGGCAACCGGTCGAGCCAACCTCCATTTTGTACCTCAAAACAGACTACCGGTTGATCAGCTGGTTAGGCGAATAACTGGAGCCCAGCTCTTTACATTTCTCGAGTTAACAAATATGAGTTTTACGTTCCAAATTAACACCAAAGTCCCACCTACGAATAACAAGCATGAATTAGGACTCGCGTGCCAACCGCTCACTGCAAATAAAAAAGCGACAACGAAAATGTCATTCGGTAAGGCGTGGTCTCACAAATGGCGGTTCTTTCATTCTCGCCTTCCGGAGTTGTTATTAACGGGCCACTCAATTAACGCGGATGCAGTTCGCTTTGTTTGCAAAGGGCTTCTGCTATTAGATGTGGAAACTTTCACAAGCTGCCCTCTGAACTTTATGAACATCCTCTTTCGGGTCCGCAAGCGGCTTCTCTTTTTTGTACGCTGCATACGTTCCTCGAATAAGTTACCGCGTAGCACCCAGCCTTCGCTCCGTAGCTATTGGCCGATATGAGGTGTGAGTTGTGGTCCGGAACTGTCTGAATGGAACTATGTGCAGCTGGTTTGGATAATCTACCATAACTCTCTCATCTATGACCCTTGTTTTTAAGGCACACACACGTCTTGAAGTATTCGCTTTCGCTGCAGATTCATCCGGCACATTACTTTCACCGATTGTGCCAGGAACGGAAATAATATTGGACTTTCCTTGTTGCCTCCTAAAAACGGCCATTTCGGGCATCTTCGCCTTTGATTCCCTAGTTACGAGGGTCATATTCTCAGGCATTTGTTAAAGTGATCATAAGTTATAGCGAGCTATCATCATCGTTGTCATGGCCTCATCAGCTTTTTGAAGTACTGGAGTTCCCGTCCCCCTGATACACCTTAAGATACCAGTCTCTTGCGAGGTATCTCGGTCAGGCTGAAACATCACCCTTGAAAGTGATGCATAACTGTTTGCCGTCCCTTTTCCTGCCGGGCATCCGCCTGAGACCACCTACCAGAAGATATCCCGTGGAATGGGTTTTCAGACTCTTTCCTATTTCATAGTAACCACTTACATAGAGGGCCCTGAAGGTGACGGAACGAAATTTCATACCAGCTAATATCCCTCGTTGAAAACTAGTGCGTTTTCTCCTGTGATTTTGGACAGAAGAAGCCCGCTAACTAGTTGCGCGAAGACAATAATTTTCCTCCGCGAGCATTTTACGATAATATGGTGCACACACCCCTTATTCTAACTAAAATCGGTTGCAACCACATTACTCCAGCCCGGATAATCAAATCTGCCACTTGATTTCTGGCCAATCATTGAGCACCAGTGTCAGCGAGGGAAAGAAGGCATTTATTGGCATTCCGGAACATATCCAGAACAAAAAGCAGGCTAGACTAGCGGCTTTTCAAGTGCAATTTTTCCACTTCTTCCTGATTACTCGCGGAGTTTCCTAGTACCATGAGCCCACAACGGTTCAAATGACGTTTATGTGCCGTTTACTTACGCCGCTGCCTCTTGGTATGTTGACTCGGTCGCAGCTTGAATCCAACAAACATGAGGCCTGGACAGCCGGAACAATGCATTATGCATCCACTTAAGGGTGCTCAAAATATCGCGCTGTCGCTTAGCACGCAGTTGACTTCATCATCGTTCCATATCCTGCATGACATGTGACTCTTGGAAAACTGCTGGCGTTCGAAAGTAAATTTTCATAAATGTCCCGCACTGCAACAAGCTGTACCCTACCACAAAGGTCCGATAGCAAACAGTGTGGAGGAATCCTTCAGGTGGATGCCAACACCATATGTAAATTAGTGAAACTCCCATTGTTAGAGGTGGCATAAAGTACCTTGTACTCCGGACCAGTTTTTTCGAATGTCACGTGACAAGTGACGCCCACCGCGGTTGGGATGTCGGGTTGCCCACATGAATACCGAGTAAAAGCCGTCAGAAACTTACAAGGCAAGAGCTTATCCACTCAGAGAACAAGATATAGTGACATTTATCCTATTAGCTTTGAGTCTCGACAGCCCAGTAATGCAATACACCAAATCTTCTTTAATAGGCAAACAGTTCTACGTAACGAGAAATTGGGCGGCATAAGAGAGAAAAAACAGACAAACTATAAATTAGCATTACCTTCCCCAAGGCAAACGAAAGAGGTTTCTAATCATGAATCAACTTCGAAAATGAGTTTGTAGTGGAGCATAACGAAACACACCAATACTGAAACCGGTCGGACGCCAATATTAAAAAGGCTTTCTGACTTCCCTTGCGTGTAAAAGACGCAATAAAGAATACTTCATACACTGCAATTGAAGGGTTTTTCCTCTAAGACTAGGAGTAACCCAACAATACGGTTTAGAATGAGCCTTTTTCTAACCATTCAAGTGAAACGTTGACAAATTCCTTCCCTTGTACCTTCGCCTGTCTTGCATAAAAATTAAAGGTGAGTTTATTGTGTCAAAACCGAGATCGGTTCGGTGTGTATCGAAAAATCGATGCACCCTGTGAAATGCTACGGTGGAACTTTCCTGTTTATTTTACGACTGCGCTGTGCTATTAAACAATAAATGTCTACCAAAGGTTAGTTTGCTTCAGCGATCGTTCGGGAAAATAAAGTCCAATTTAAGATACACAATGAAACTGAATGGAACACAACGTCAACCGTAATGGGGCGGTATGCAATCTATTTCACAGCTTCGTACATCCTTTTCAGTTTGACTCACCAACGTGGCCATTACGGCTGTCCCCTACAAGCAGATAAATCTCACTCGTATCTTAAACTCATCCCTGATTTCTTTCGTTTTTTGTGATGAAAAGGGACCTCAGGGTCGGCACTCTACGCAAAGCTTTATTTGGCTGTGGTGAAGTACCCGTTCAAATTGTCACTACCTTCAGAGCTGCACACTACGGTCATTTTTAGTCCGTGCGTAAATCTCGACTTGGGGGCAGTAAGTGCAGCTGTAGCAAAAGGTAATTTGCTGCGCCGCGGGCCAAGCATTTATACTTGAATGCCACACGCAACCATTGGGTAGACCGGCTCCAAATTTCATTGCATAACCTGGTCACTCTCAAGCTCTGATTTTCTTTTTGGGGACTCTTAAGGAGTCATGTCGGAATTTTTAGTCACACTTCTTCTTTTCCTGGTAAGTAATTCAATGATAGTTGCATCAGAAGGGTATTTGCTAATTGTCTCATGAATTTGCGGCATTGTTTCAAGTGTCCATCTGAAGAAGTCAGCTTAATTTCAAGCAGCCCTAATGCATTACGTTCGTCCACAAAGTCATTGCGCTGGTATTACTTAGAACTACTTATTGTTCCTGCTGGTCTGCTCAGGTGAATTCTGTGTTTAACAAGCATTCTTTTTCCTCTGGCTAGCCAAGACTGAGGCTCCAAGAAAACCTTTTTCGTTCTACTAAAAAACATTTTCAAACTCGACTTGCCTAGAAATGCCTTACTTAGTAATGGCAGAACTAGCGAATTCAGCATTGTTTAGAGAACCGATAACGGTTTAGCAATCCCCACAAAAGCGCGAATTATGTCTCATTCCCATGAAGCACAGCCCATTCTTGGCATACTTTTCCGGCCGGTTTTCGTTCGGTTTCCAAGTAGCAGTTTTCGAAATAACAATAGACTTAGTTTAAGTGTAAGCTACGAAATCATAATAAATATGTAAAAGTTGTTAGGAAGCGCGAACATATATTGCCTTAAGCTTTGGCAAAACGTTAGTTTTGGTTGGCTACTGTCGGCCACATCGCACCCATCGCCGGAGCCCGGTTTCAATGGCCTTTTGGCTTTGCGACGAGAGAACCTTCTTTTCTACTGATTGAACCCAGCCGGTGGAAAAACCTTTCTGATTTTACTAGTGCGTTGGCATATTCGCAAAAGAGTGGCAAGAACACATTTCTACATCAAGCAACCGATATGTAATTATAATCACCTATCACACACTTATACAACACCCATGTTCGTAGACACCTCAAGGCCTTAACCTTTTCATAGCTAGTTGCATGTGTGCCAGTAATATAACTCGTCCGTGAATACATTTAATGTAGCCCACTCATAAGCCAAATGCTGCTAGCAATGCCCCAGAATGAAGTTCGCTTTCAGATTTCTAAAAGAAAAACGTGCTCATTATCAGTGCGGCGGGGATCTCGTGGGAAAAAAACACTATCTGCTACAAAGAACCGCAATGATTTCATACCGAATTTATGTCCGGCTGCAGCAGGTAAGTATTTTCGCTAGTTGCTCTAACCTTTTTTGCCCTGTTGTTTTTGCTCCGGTTTATGGCAACGGTGGAGATCAGCGGCCGGAAACTCACAATTGTGGAATCCATTCTATCATAGGAACCAGCGGTGTTTCAACGACAGCCGCAAAATTTCACACGGTGGCAGGTGGCTTGGACACCACGGTGACTTCGGGTCTTGTGATATCACGGCTTCCAGCCATACAGTAGTACTGACGGAGGAAAATCCTACTTTTTTAGACAGTTCAGACTACTACTCTGATAACCATCGCCTTCTTTGAGGCAGTATGCGGGGTTATTGCAGTTGCTAGTACAGCACCCGCAGAGCTTTTTCAAGGAACGAGAACCTCCTGTAAGACCTCGGATAGCGCACATGTGTTTAAATGAAAGAAGGAGAGTATAACCCCTTGACATAAATCTTTGTGACATCAAAAAGCAATTGGGATCCGCCAATTCCAAAGAGTGAGGAATAACAGGAAAAAATAGGTCTGTTTAAGCTCTGTATTCAAAAAGCCACCGCACTTGCATTTCTCATGTGCTCAGGGTCCTCATAGTAAGAAACACAGCAGCTTGGCAGGTTCACTTTAAGTTCCTGTTTAGCCTAATGGCTTCCATTTAGTCTCTGTGGCGTGCTAGAAGTACATTTACTCTTATGCTCCTCTTCATGGAAGAGCTTAGTAAATCAATGTCAGATAAAGTCGCTTTCACGAAGCATGTAGAAAAGTTGGAAGGATTTGTGATGTAGATCCTTTACGGTCCAAGCACGGCAGTCAGAAACTTTTCAGGGCCAAACCCAAGTGCCTCACACAAACAAAAGTAATAGTCAAAGCTTTTTGTATAAAGGTTCTCGGCAAAGTAATGCCGTATGTATCTTAACTCAGGAGGCATGCGGAAGAGTTGAGGGGATTGTGAATATCTTTTTCCAGTAAACGACCTTGCAAGTGACGGAATGACTTCTTCAAGCTTGCTAACGATATAAAACAGCTCAGCACGGATGCAGGCGGCACCTTGCAGAGATCTGGATGACTTGCATGTGTCGTCTGCCATGTGGTATCCCCCTCTAGGACAGATCAAGTGAGGACCCCTCAGTGAACAAAGGGAACCGCAGCCCAATCTCTGTGTGTCCACTAGGCACCGGACGGGGCTTGCTCAGGCAATGAAAAACAAGAATCTGGGCATAGTAATTAAAGCGCTTTTTAACCAGGTAGCTAATGTGGGGGTTCCTCGAGAGAAGCTTCTAACATACGTCTCCGACTAAAGAGTGCAGTGATTTCGGGGAGGTCGGAGGTCGTGCTACCAATATAAGTGGCACACGTGTGACCCCAACTGGAACATGGCGTCCAGGCCTGGAAACCGTCCCTGGTGCTAAATAAGACTTATCGAACAAGTACAGCGACGATTCGCAAAGTTACTTGGAGACTTTCGGGGACTGGAATACGATCATAGCTCAAAGAAGCTCAATCCACTCTCTTTGGAAAGGCAATTGAGAGGGGACTTGGTAGGAGTTTTCAAAACTAGTAAGGGGATAGACAAGTCAGCCATGTCCGAGGAGTCATTTCTAGACTTCGAGATGATGGAAGACTTTGATGGCACAGGCTCAGGCTAGCGAAGGACCGTGTAAAAAAAGCCTGGAGCCCGTCGTTTGCTGTGAGGTTTGTCAGCGAGCGTAGAAGTTACCGAGGTAGTTGAAGGGCCTCTGAAGCAAACTTGGTAGATGCTCCTAAACCTTGACCGGACTAGGCGCATGTAGGATTTTCTGAAGAAATTAGATCTCAGAACCCCCTTCCCCCTAATTACCACTCTGTTCCCTCCTTCTGTCCATCCTAAATCTTTTTTCCACCAGGCAACTAATCGAGTAGAACTGACCACCAACAGCTTGATCCTGGAGTCAAACCAGAATGGAGCTCTGTGGCAGGCTGGGTCCAAAATTTCTCATCCGGCTTTTCCAAAAGATACGTAGGGAGAGAAGACTTTACATGGCGTCAAGGTTTCTTGGGACCTCTGAGCTCCCTGGTTTAAGAAACTGAACGATCTGGTGGGCTGCCGTCAATTCTTGAAAGCGTGGTTTACATTTGTGAAGGGCCTCGTCCTCGTGTAATTTGTTTTCCCCGGTAGTGAGGTAATAATATTTATTCCGCAAAAACTAAGTACTTCAGTGTTTACTAGTGCCCGCTTTTTATCCGGGGATCTGTTTACCTCGACTGGTTAGTTTTAGTGAAATACGGTCCCTCTGGCGGACCATTTTGCTGTGCGCCTTGCAGTTGTGCTTATTCACATACTTCTCACCACTGTCTAAGCTTATTGGGTTTTACCGCCTTTGAAATACACTGGCGACATTTTTCTTCTGGTTTATACTTCTTGGTCTGTCTTCGAATAACCGTTGGGTTATGTGGTGATTTGAGTACCTTCACATGCTGTCTAGCACACTACCGCTTCATTTCTAGTCTCCAACCTTTCAGGAGAATTCTGGCTTGCGCAGACACAGCGAGGCTGCTTTGAGATCGGTCGGCGTGTTACCTGAAAATAAGTGCAAACTTCTCTTTGCTCATAAACGAGTTAGCACCAACCAGTTTTGACAGAATACATCCCTGCTATACTTTTCCGGTCTCGTCAACTTTCTGATGCCCGTAGTCCAGGTACGAGTTATTTCGAAGCGTACTATCATTCTGGCAGGTACAAATACTACCTCCGCCCTGCTGTAAGGGGCCAATGGCTATCAAAAGTTTGAACCCGAGCGGCATTTCTTTCCCAGGCATAAGGGTAGGTCAGGCGATTCGGACTCTGAAGCAGCATCCACAGCAGGGCCAAGCAAGATCAGTCATCCTAGTTCCCGACCGTGGTTAGTCACGAGCTGTGTTCATTGCTAAAGAAATTGCTAAATCCTGATGTTCCGGCGAAATTACCGTTAGAGAAACTGAGAGAACGTTCCATGAACCAAGGTATATCGGTCAATTTCCAGAACAACAAAAAGGCGAAATTCAGCTATCTGGTGCAATGGAACCAGGTGTTGTGTCGTGAATACATCTGCTACCAAATAAAAATGTTGACCAGTTTGAGTAGAGCGATCATATGGTGGAAGTGATTCGTTGTATACTAATCGCCGTGATCGACATCGTTGTGGTCAACAAAACAACCAACGTCAGGACCCTAACTCAGGATCGATCCGAACCCCTTACCCTCACTCTAAATTCGTTTTCCATTAGCTTTTTTCGCAAAACCTGCACACCTGCTGGACAACAAATCGAATTTTGGCCTAAGGTGACAGCTTACTCGTGAGCGCAGCGATTTTCTTCTACGACCTTTATCCCACATTTTCCCCAGACATTCCGTTGATTTGACCGCCTGAACCTCCAGCGATCCTGAAATTGCCTGCATTTGGCTGGCTCTGATTCATGCAGCGGTTACCTTTGAGGTTCGTACAGTTTCTATGTCATATTTACGATTGTTTTATAAAGAATCGAATCGAAAACCACAGGTGGAAGCTTTGTGCTTTTTGGGTTGCCTTACGCCTATCTCAACGACTATATGTAGTCCCTTAAAATCATACTGTAACAGAAATAGCAGGACGGGAACCTTGCAAATGCTTGCGGCATCTTGGATTAATTCAATGGCTTACAATCCTCAGCCGATCCTGAGACCAAGTTTATGTGTCAACAGAAGAAGTCCAAACCAAAGAAGTGGCACCGTAAACAACAAACACGGGCCGACCAGTCTTGCCACTCTGACGCAGAATTTTCCCAAAATAGTAAACAGATACATGTCACGTGAGGACTTCTGCTGGGCTTCAAAATGTCCCTCACCTCAAGCTGTGGGCTACGCACGTGACACAGCTGGCCACAAGAAGGACTCGCCGGAGGTCTAAGTGCAGTCCGACGGAGGTCACGAAAATAGATGAATTCCAGGATAACAGGCGTACCTACACACCGAAGACCACCGATTAAAGCGGTCGGTTCCTGTAAAAACCGATTTCAATTTAACGCGACTTTTAACATGATTCCATAGTGGTTACAGGAGAATGTGTTAATCACTCCTGAGAAATTGTTGAAGATAGTTTATTTCCGGCAGCCGTGAAACCTACAGATGTACGCATCCAGAGTGTAGCCACCTCACTCTGTTGAGTGGAGCGGAGCTAAAAATGCAATCCATGCAGCCAAAACGTCCCAGTCTCCTTTCTAAATTTAGCTGAAGACCCGCCCACTATGGGAATGGATGAGTTATGAGATACAAATCACTCAATTTTATTTCAAGCAGCTCCAGCTATTCCCGTTGATCCCGTGAGCCTTCAACAACTTGTGATGCAATAAACAACATTCGCGGTACAACATCAGTGGACCTGATGAATTCGGAGGTCGATGGTGATCCCGCTTTCGTCAAACGAAGAGTGGCGCCATAAAGCAAACTGAAGAGGTATCGAAAGCAGCGAAGTAAATGGGGCGGAACGGCTTGACCAGCCCAGTCATTTCCTCTCCTTGGGCTATTCCGATGTTGTAATGAAGAGCCATGGAGAAAGAGGACTTACTTTGGGGCTACCAACACACTTTGGATCATCGGCTACGAAGGTATGAGTGGCTTCTACAGAACCCGAGGTATTCACGCAATCCTGGCAAGGCAATACATAGGTTTCGAAGATTGATCTCGCTGACACATGCTGAAAATTCCGCTGCTCTAATAATCTAGGCCTCTTGCCTAAGTCGAAACTCCTCGGGGCATGCTTCAATACGGTTTTCCGCTCTTTTGATAGCACTTTTCACTTTGTTTTTTCTGGGCTGCTACAGACAACCAGAATGGAGCCTTAACCGGGGTAATGCCGTATCAGTTGACGTGATCGTATAAGGCAAGTCAGCGGTAAAACATGGTAATCTCTGAAAGCAGACCCTGGAACGATCCGTATCCTGGAGCCTCACGGCCAAGCTTTCAAAATGAATGTTCACTGCCTGGGAGTTCCATGTCTTTGGGCCAGAGGTCAACATCAGTGTGTACCGGTGAAATTCTGATCATTTCAGACCCCCAGCCGAAACGGAGTTTCCGAAGAATGAAGTTTAAATAAGAGCTATCCTAGGTTGATGGCAATAATATTCCAGAACCATATCAAACTTCACAACAAAGGTGCAGCCTGTCTGTGGCATTCGTCTGACCAATGCGATGGAGCCTGGCAAGATTTCAGTGACGGCACAGTTGACCGTCCACATTTCGCCCCGTTTGCGCCATCCAACCAGGTGGTGACAAACTCGATGCTTCTGAGCTTGAAACTGGGGCAGTGCTCCAACTAGATGGATGCCCGAATACCTGTATTCATTGAATCCTGAATGCTGCTCAGAGAGGCTCCTCGAAGATAGTGGAGGAAGCACTGGCGGTGAAAAGTAAATATTTTCACGGATTATTGACTACCCCTTCCCACCTTTTGCTTGCTGACGCCGTTTTTTGGTCGTCCGTCTTTCTACGATCGAGATGTTTAATTTTACATCCTTATGTGGTACTTCCTTGGTGAGACGAGTTTTTGGAAATTCAGTATGGTAGTGAGCTGGAGATATTTGCATCGATATACGAAGCCATGTTTGGGTCGCTTTGGGGTACCGCTTGCAGACCTGAGCACCGTACTACCTGAAGAATATAGACCGTCTGGAGAAGTAGCAAGGGCCAAACACTAGAATAGTGGCTGGGCAACGCGGGCTTAGCCACTAGGAGTCTCCTCTTTGCTACGGATCTGTTCTCAGTGAGAGGGCGACGCATTCGCGGGGACTTGAAGGAAACCTTTAAGGTAATTAGGGACTGTAGGGCACCAATCAATAAGACATTATCTGTCCGATCCCAGAGATGGGCACAAGGAGGTGCAGCCTTAAATTACAAAGGGAGCACTCAAGACTCAGAATCAGGGCAAATTATATCTCGATCAGAGTGGTACCCTATTGGAGTGAGACCCCGGAGGAGGTCACAAACACCACAACAGTAAAAGCTCTTAAGTAAGCAGCAGACGAATGTTGAGTGGCAGTACACCCCAAATTATGCAGGGCCGTTTCTAGGGTCAGAAGCGTTTTATTCAATGCTTCCACCTTCCGCTGCCAAAGTTGACACTGCACGAAATTTCTGCTTCTCAGAAAAAGAAGATTATGCAGTGTTGGGAGCTACGGAAACGCGCCAAAAACACAACCGTCTGGATACAGGATTAGCTCCAGCCACAAAAATTTCTTTGCAAAATAAACTAGAGTCTGTAGCCTCGGAAGCAACATACTTGACGCTAAGGTGGCCCAAGAATTCATATCCTGTGACCTGATCAGCAGTAACGGTTCTCGGCTTATATATCAGTACATGACGAAATATTCAAAGCACTCTTTTTGGAGCCAGGGAAACTCGCAGAAAGTACAACGATTTGGAGCCAGAATGGTCTAGGCTGCTTTTTCCCTGCTTAGAATGAACTGAACTGAACTAATCGGAGTCCAAAAGAACAAGCTCAAGCGTGGTACGTCGTTCAAAAATCTTGCTTTTTGATATTCGACAGGTTTCCCGTAGCAGGACCAATTTTGTCTCTCCAGCTGGAAGAATTGTCGGCTGAGTTCAGTTCACTTTAGCGCAGAACAGGTAAAGACCATGGCTAATAGAGCGCCCAGAATTCTCTCGATGGTATGCACGTTAGTTATGCGCCCACCACTGCACAGTATGTCTCGTCGAATTCCCGCTAAAAACAAGAGAGAAACAGGAAACCCCATGGCACATCGACTGCGAGAGACATAACGCATCGTGAGCTTTCACTGAGACAGTAGGCAATAAACAAGAACGTCGATAAAACACACCCAGAAGGACCAAAGGCCACCCGTCATCCATCTAGTTGATATACTCAAGGCTCACTACAAGGAAGTACCCCTTACCACTTGCAATCTAGGGCACCTTTGAAGGACTGGGGGGTCTGAAGGTCTATCATTCCACCAAACAGACCGCTCCAACTGTTCACCACTCTGTTGCTGAAGAAATGCGCTGCAGTTATTATTCTAGCTCAAACTTTCGTCAGCTTCTTTTCGTGTCCCAGTGTTCTGGAATCTACGGCCAATTGGAATAGACTATCTGGTCTAAGGCCAGAAAGGCCCTTCATTACCTTGAACGTTGCTACAAGAGCTCCTCGACTTCGCCCCCTTTCCAACGAGAAAAGATTTAGATCACAGAGTCTCTGCTCGTAAGTCTTACCCTTCTGCCCTTCAGCCATTCGAGTAGTAAGACGTTGAGCTTGTTCTAAAAGGTCGGCATCCTTTTTGAGGAAGGGAGACCAAGCCTGCACACTACCTTTTAAGTGAGGTCGTTGCATGGCCATGTAAATGTGTACGAATGTTTCCGGCTGCCGGTAAGACGATGCTGGTCGCAGCCTAAATAGCTCACCACGAGCCCTTTGTGCAGCAGCGTTGCACTGGTCCAACCATTTAAAGTCGATGCTCCCGATGACCCCGAGGTCTTTAACCCTACTGGTTGCTTCTGTAATGAACAGCCCTTGATCATGAGCGACAGTTAGGCTTTCTGTCGCCCCTGACAAGAAATGGCTTTCTTCGCGATTCAGGGATGAGTCCCATCTGTACTCACGGTCCAGGACAGTACCCGTATCCCTGCCTGAGTCCACCCTACCCGCAGATCCAACGATCCTCATGTCATCTGCAAAAACAAACATAGGCGATTGAAAGGCGGATGCCATTTCGTTGATAAGCAACAGGAATAGCACCGGGCCAAGGATGGATCCCTGAGGTACACCACTGGTGACATTCATCAAACTAGAGCATCCGTCTTTTACTTTGACGCAAAACGTTCTGTGGGAGAGGAAGTCTGCCAGCCACCTGTATACTGACCCACCTGTACGGAACGTCTCCATCTTGCACAGCAAAAGCCAATGAGCAACGGAGTCGAACGCCTTGCTAAAGTCGAAGAAGCCTACCTCAACCTGCTTATCTTCGTCCAGTCATCGAGTTACTTCATTCAAGTGGCACAAGAGATCGGTCAGACAGGATCTTCTTTTCAGGAATCCATGCTGCGCCGGACTCACCATGGAGTGCTCCAGTAAGTGCTGACAGATATGGGCACGGATGATCTTCTCGAGGACTTTACAGAGAATGCTAGTTAGGCTTACCGGCCTGTAGTTCTGCACAACCGACTAAGGCCCGCTCTTGCGTATCGCCACGACGGCCGCGACTTTCCAGTCCTGAGGTAGCTTATCCTGGTCCGAAGTGAACCTGTACAGCCTGCATAATGATGGGGCTATGATATCCACCAAATGTTTGATGATAGCTGGATGAATTCCATCTGGGCCCGCTGAGTTGTGGCTGTTTAGATCCTGTAGGTACCTGTGCACGACTTCTGAGAGATTTAGCTCAGTTAACTGCGGAGAATGATGAACCAGAGTCAGGTCGAGCCATAGTACAACATCTGTCACCAGCAGGCCACCAGAGTATTCCCTCAGGGTGTCTGCTTTTCCCCGGTCATCGGTGACAATACCGTGGTTTCCAGTGGATAGTGGACCAATGGCATCCTTTGTTGAGGCCCAAGGCCTAAGACGATGGCAAGTAATTAGTGTCGGTCATCCATGCCGGTGTGCATGACGCCAGCTGATGACCTAAGGGCTTTCAACGACTCCCAATCCATCCTTACAAAGTTGCAATAAATTCCAGGCTGGCAGAGGCCGCGCTGTCTTCGACCTTCAGACAATACTGCCAGTTTTCATCTTACAGCACTTCTTCAACTATGAATTTTTCCGATCCCGCACACGGCTCCTTTACTGCTGTCAGGATCGGGGCTATAGAACCGAAGACGGCATTCAGCTTCACTCGGCGGTTTCTCACCAGTGCCCAGACGGGTCTAGCCAGGTGATCACCCGGCGCTATACCTCCAGGCCTTACCCATCTGGCTCAATTTGATATCTACCCTTGGTAGTATGAGCCACCACTGATGCCCTCACCATCGGTCTACTTTGAGTGTCTTCATCCGCGAACTCTACTCATATTGTTCTCGCGTGAATTTCCCCTTTGTTCACAATTGTTGATTTCCATGTCCTCACTGTGTGCACTCTCCTTAGCGCAGCAGGGTGCGGAACATCTGCCTTTCGCAGTGTCACAGACCCTCCTCCTACCTATATCCCGCCTAGCCTTCGATTCCCTTATAAAAGTTTTTCCTGGCTGAGGAGCAGCAGCTCGCAGCTTCAGACGCTGCCCACAGACAAGAGCTGCCCCTGCAGACCCCTTGCCCCCTCTTCCAACACCGGGAGGCGGGATCTTCCGCCCTAGCTGGCCCATTCTCCGTCATAATACACTTACTCTTTTTGGGTTGCCTTCCACTTCTAGGCTTCTGCTCAGCCCAAAGGCGCTCGTCGGTCTCTTACAAGGGAGTTCAGGCAACGACCGCATGGAATCTCTTAAATCTCCCCCACTCGCTCTAACGACTGTCCCCTCAAGCCTGCCTGCTACTTCCGCGAACAGCTTCCTGCCACTCGATCGCAGTTTTTTGGGGCTCGTGCCTGAAGTACTACCTGGTGTGCTTCGGTCCTGCAGTTTGACGGCCAGACCAGCCACCCCCTTGCAAGGGGAGCGGACCCACTGAGCCCATAAGTTCTGTTTATAAAGGACATAGGTGTCCCTTGCTAGTCCCGAAAAATTTAGATGAGCCCACCTATTGCACACTCACTATACCGCTCACCACAGGTTTTCAGCTCTTGGAGGCGAAGCACGGGACACAAATATAGGGGAAGATAGCTCAAATGCTCCTTAACCAGAAGCAAAATCTGTGAAGCTTGCTGAAACGGCCCTTTGCCACAAGACAATCGGCTTTAGCCGATAAAAGATCGCTTCACGAAAACACAATACTACTCGGCAATACTACGAGGAGAATTTAAAAAATATTCTACGAATAAAATGCACCTCTAATGCAATTCTGTTAGGCTCAGTAAACAGAATTAACCTGGGTCACTTCATAAAACTATCCAAAACTTCAATTCGAAATCGAGGGCACTGGGAATTCAAACCGCCCGGCACTAACCATCAGGTCAGCCGTATTTCTTTCACATTACCGGCAATTCAAAATGTCCTGGAACCTTTCGCACTGTTTATTGGTCTATTTCCCATTCGCCGGCAACACCAGATGAAAGACACTGTCAAGAATCGTGTTTTGAACCCTTTCTCCCCTCCCCATTGCCCCCTTTGTCCAGTGAACTATTTTTCAGCTCACTGGTGACATTCAGATAACGTGATAATCACAAGATACGGAAGCATTTGGGCTTAAGCCTTTTACCCACGTACCGCTTCAAGACCGCTTGAACTGCTGACCCTGAGTGGTACCTCCGGATTTTTTGAGCTCTCTCGCTGCCTTGATGGCATTCTCGTTTAGGCTGTATACCATGTAGTTTTTCCCACTTTAGTTTGCCCATTTTCACTGGTTAAATGTCTGACTTCCCCGGAAATTATGAAGCCATACCCATGAGCCAGATTGAGAGCTCACCAGAGAGCGGGCCGTACCCTGGCCTCATAATGAGGGACTCTCCAGTCGCCATGGATATAGACGAGCTGAGGACATGAATAGCAGCCCTCGAAGCAGAGATAGTCGGTCTTAAATATTTAGTCAAAGCCGCCTTCCCTGTGTCAGTTGCTAATCAGGACGTAGCCGTATCAGAACAACTAATTTTAGATACAGCTAGGAAATTATAGGCTTCCGCGACCAGCGCCAAACGGGTACTTGTTTGGGGACGAGCTCCAACAGATGCAAATCCAAAGCGCTTAGCCCTAGACATAATCAGAACGCTCAACGAGTCGCCTTCACACCCTGCCAGATGCTCCTGGCTAAGCTCCAGAAAGAACAGACAGATATCAGGATTAGTCCTGGAATTCTCTTCTGAGGGAAAGGCAACCAACTCGATTGCTCCAAAAGCGTTAAATAAAAGGTTCTATACTTGGCGCGAGGAGTATCTCTTGACCACCCACTGTACGCTCGTCAGGTGACGGGTCTGCGGATTGCCCCGTCCGTGACGGCGGACCGCAAATTGCAGGGGTCTCCAGTGGTCTGTCTAATTAGACTTGAAACCACAGGACAGTCGAATTCTGGAGATTCCCGTGAGTCAGATCTCGCTACAGACATTACAGCCTGCACAGTTGTTCCAAATCCCCTCTCAACCCCAGCGGCCTCCAGCTTACCCAACACGATTAGCCTCGGGGCAATTGAGGATGCTCCTGAATCAACTATCCGAGTCAACCTAGGTTTTAAAACAGAGGAAGGACATACGGAGAAGGACTCAAGAAAAGCCGCAGTTTCAATTAAAGTTTAAAACCGGCCAACAGGAAGGTATTCTTGGCTCACCCCAGTCCCATTCTTGCAAAATATCCGGAAAATAAGCCAAACCCACCACGTAATGGAAGCGGAAGCCACTTAGCGGAGACTACTCCGCTCCACATAGCCCACACAGTAATCCACTTCCACAGAATAGCTATATCCGCACAGGGGCATTTCAACCCCGTCCACCAGAGGGCAAGTCCCCGCTGAGCTGGGTACCTCGGATGCCCTCGTTCACACCCCCACTACCCCTAACGTCAGCGCCGGCCCTTAGGAAGACACCCCCTTAGCAGACAATAGACCACACACTATTGTAATTTCTTCTGTTTCCAGTGAGAATGAACGGAAAAGCCTGTCTACAAACTGCCTCAGTCTACCGAACAAAATGCTGCAACGGAGACAGTTAGCAGCAGACACGAAGCCCACATTATTGCTATCAAGGAGACTTGGCTCACACCAGACTACCAAGAAGATGAATTTAGTACATCGGGTTACTCCCTCCTCCGTCATATTTCAGGAGGAGAATGAGCTGGTGGGTAGCTCTCTACATCAGGGACCTCCTACTCTGGGAGCATCTCTCCTCGAAATATCTCATCAAGCGTGCTGGACTCCTTGTGGGTTATCTCTCAGTTCTGCCGCTCCACTACTTTATTTCTGCGTGTGATTTACTGCTCCCCTTCAACATCGCAGGTAGATTCACTCTTGATGGCAGAGTTTCTGAAAACCCTCAAAACATCCCATCATTTTAGTCACCACTTTCTTATGGGGGATTTCAACGCCCTCGGAGTGGACAGAAAAAGCCTTAGCACCGACAGCCACCATGGTGAGGCATCAGTAGACCACTGGCCGAGTAATCGTGGATGGAGCAAGTGGCCTGTCCCACCAGGCTTAGAATGGGTCAAAGCTCATCACTTACACATCTGATGGTCCCCAATTTCAAAAACACAGCTAATACCTGTCAATCTTCTATCACAGCTAGGTAAGAGCGACCACATAGTCCTCTCTTTGGACTACATATTGAAGTGGCCAGCTATATTTTCCCCATACAGACATGGTCGCTCGTTCAAGCGAACGGATTTTCAAATAATAAGGTTCTGCATCAGAAGCGGACTAAGCGACATATCTGACAACATGGACATAGGAGAACGCAACAGGTTACTAGATCAATGTGTTCTGAAGGCAGATATTCCATGTGCTTAGAGTCTGGCAGGTCCTCATGGGTAAAACACATCTGCCACCATAAGTTAGAAGTCTTCTCGACAAATTCTCTCAGCTGTTCGCCAGGTACCGAGCCACATTCCTTCCGGCGGATGCATAAGCTTTCGGAGGCGTCAGAAATCTTTGTAAATCCAACATTAAGGAACACTTCAAAAAGCTACAGAAGGAAGTCTTAGACCGGACGCGTACGAACCAGTCTTTTCCCTATAAACACATGGGCTGCAATCGTTGTAACACACATTTGAGCAATGCGTAGCCAAATTCGCAACGGATCCCGAAATCAAAAGACGATTATCCGTGATATTCTACGATACTAGATTATTACATGAACAATGACAAAAAATATACAAACCTCAATAATGAGATCACAAGGACTCAACAAACGAGAAACCGAATTGCAGCGTGCGAGCAAGGAGCACGTGTGTCAGGCAGGTCTAAAACAAGGATATGACAAAGTAGCGCTCTGGGCGCGAACAAACAACAATTGGTCCATAAAAACAAGCAGTTCGTAAAGACACGTCAATAGTGTAAGCAAGTGAGTGATGTTAAGAAAGACACTGAATCGCAAAGGTTTTGGGAAGATTTTCCATCACCGGTCTTTACAGTCGTGAACCAGGGTCTTCAGCGCTCGCGCTGTCGCTTTCTGATGACTCTCCTGTCACCTCTTCCTCTGAGGTGGTGGAAGATTTGGATCTCATTTCATATCGGTTTTCTGCACAAAAGTAGTGCTTGCTTGTGGATATCCAGCTCTCCAGCCAAAACAGTTAGTCTCCCCATTGCAGCACTTCACTGTGTCTCGAGTAGAGGTAGAGGAGGGGTTTAACAAACTTAACCCGTTCAGCTCAATGGGACCGGACGAAGCTCATCCCGCATTCTTGGAGAACCCGTCCCCATTCGTGCAGCATCAAATTCTGCGCTCTTTCAACAGTGCATAGACGACGGAGGATCTTTTAATTCATGGAATCATGCCGTTGTTGTCCCAATTTAAAAGGAAGGAGATCAACGCATTTCCGGAAGTTATAAGCCAGTAAGCCTCACCAGTGCCCCTAGCAAAGTCTTCGAGCGCATCGTAAAACGCGAAACCTTGACACATCTGTGCGACAATATTTTACTGTCTCCAGCGCAACAAGGCTTCCTTCCTGGCAAATCATGCATCACCAATATGCCGACCTTTATGGATAGCCTGGCACAGGCCCACAATGATGGCGAGATATCCAGTGCCACTTTCATCGATTTCGTCAGATCCTTCGGTAATGTCCCGCGTATGCCTCTTCTGTACAAACTCGGGATGTGCAACATTACCGGTCACCTACTGTCCCCGATTAAGAGCTTTTTAAGTAAACGAACCTTCTCGGTTTGCGTGCGTACGCCTCGGACTCAACCTGCACCCACCGATATAGGAGTCTCCCATTTACATCAACGGTCTCCCTGATGTGGTTCCGGCTGGCATAGCAATGTACGCAGGTGACATCACAGTCTGGGACACCGACGCAAATTCCGTACAGCAAGCCAATGACTGGGCCAAACGTCGGTCGGCTGACTGGAGCTTCCCGGTAAGTGATGACAAATGTGCAGGCATGTCGTTTGACATTGATTCGGCCCACTTCTTCATGTTAAGTGGGGACAAAAATCTCACCAGCTTAATAATACAAGATCCTTGTTTTCTGGCTGCGAAGTAATTTCTCTTTCTCCTTCCACCTGGAGAAAGCTGGTGAAACTGCCTTTCGGGTCCTGAACCATATTAGACGGGCTTTTCCGATGATCTCCAGGGGGAACTTCCATCTTCCAAATGGAACCTATATTCGACCTCTTTTAGAATATGGCAGCCACGTAGTACACACTGGCCTCGTCAGAGACCGCAACATCTCGGAGCGGATTCAAGGGAAGGCCACCAAAAAGGTACACTGTTTACCCTTTACCCCTACCCGGTTCGTTTAATATCATTTAATCTCTACCCTCCTGAGACACGCCGTATTAGAGCAGATCTATTCCCGATGCATGATCTATTCTTAACGGGTTCAGTGGATCAGTTTTTCACTCGTCCGAGCTTGGAGACCCTGCTAGGACACGAGTACACTCTTGAAACCCTGTCCACGTACCTTCGTTAGACAGCATTTATTCTCGTCCCGGAAATCTCTATGGAGTAGCTTTTCACAGGAGGAAGTGAATGCCTCCAAAACGGGTGGTTTAAGGCCAGACTAGACAAGTGGTTGAGACCGTTGCCAATTCCAGCCATTCTCCGATAGCCCTAGAGTAGATTATTCTCCCCCATGTTTTCACATCTCGTATTCAATCCCATGTAGTTGTATGTGCATGCAGTTAAAAATAGATCCATTCTCCTCCCCCCTAAGAACAAATATTCAAGTTACTCTTCAGTGTAAATTCTAAAACAACAAAAATAGCACTGATGTGATTATGCATCCATATTCATATTGTCGGACCCAAGTAGTACATGGGAAACATTTGTTTTTATTCTCATGTCTCTTCTGTGAAAATGGCTGCCCCTTGTTGTCGAGTTTTGCCATTCCAGCTTGGTGGCATCGGAGAGAAGAATATATGTACTAGAACCAGGAATATTTGGGCTCAAGCCTCGCGCCGGTGAGCTACTTCTAGTCTTCATGACTTCAAGACTAAAAATCGACTTGGGCTAAATTTATACAAATAGGGTTGTATCTACGTGGAACAAACTGTCACAGGAGGCCTTCGAATGAGGCTGTGTGCCATCTTCCGAGAAGGCCCTAGGTTAACGCTGGAACACAGAGCTAGCGGCGTGAACCAGGGGTGAGGTAATGAGCCCCTGGCATTTTTGTCAGTGAACTTATGTCTGTGAGGGTGATACGGCCTCGTAAATTCTGCCTTTCAGACAAAACGTTCTTATGAGAGTGTTGGAAGCCAGAGAAAATCTCCGACAACAAGGCGAATTGGACGCTCCATCGGTCTGGACCACTTCCGTCCTGTGAAAACTCAATGCTCAGCACGGGTTCGTGGCAGGACGATCCTGTCTGACGAATCCCCTGCTGTTCCTCGATGAGGTAACCAAGCGCCTGGAAGAAGGGCAATCGATAGCAGTCTGCTACATGGACATCAGCGAGGCTTTCGATTCTGTGAACCACAGATTTCCGGACGTCAAGCTGCTATCTATGGGAATTGTTGGAAAGGCAAGACAATGGACAAATAGTTTTTTAGCAGGGCGAACTTTCAGTGTTAAGGTGGGTAGTCATGTCTCAAAACCGGAAGGTGTAGCGAGTGGGGTACCACAGGGCTCGGTGCTCGGCCCTCTGCTTTTCCTCATCTTCACCGTTGGCCTAGCACGTGAGCCTACAAACCCCACCTTTATGTTTGCCGATGACGTCCAGGTAGCTGGGGTAGATATAGAACCTGATGTGTTTGCTGTACAAAACTGGTCATGCAAATGGGACCTTCCACCAAACCTCACCAAGTGTCAATGCCTGACCAAAAATACAGGGGCTAGTGGGAAAAGTGTGGGTGCGTTGCTAGTGGTCTCGCGGGACAAAGGCTTGGGCGTTATAGTGGACAACAGCTTCAAGCCGCCGAAGCAGTGCACCGCAACAGCTAATATGGCCAGGAGAGAACTCTTTCGATTTAGATCCATTATGTCATGTAAAAAGCCGGAGATTTTTGTTTCAGCCATAGTTAGGCCGCATATGGAGTGCTGCGTGCAGGCCTGGGCACCGTACTACCAGGGGGATATATACTGTCTGGAGAAAGTACAAGGGCTAGTCACTAGAATGGCGACCGGGCAAAGGGGGTTTAGCTAAACAGAGCGTCCCCGTGCCCTAGACCTGTTCTCGACGGAAAGAAGGCTCATTCGCGGGGATTTGATAGAAACCTTCAAGGTAATGAAGGATCTGTCGGGAATAAGTCGTGAAGACCTTTTCTCTCTAATCCCTGAGAGAGGCACAAAGGGGCATAGCCTTTGATTACAAAGGAGGCATTCGAGGCTCCAAAGTTGGGAGGAGTACTTCTGGAATGGAGTGGTACCTTATTGAAATAAGCCCTCGGAGGAGGTCATAAATTCCACGACAGTGAAGGCTTTCAAGAAAGCAGTAGACCTATGCTGGGTGGTAGTATACCCCGAGTTATGGTGAACAGCTTTTAGGGTCAGATGCGATTTACTCATTGTTCCTGCCTTCTTCTGCCAGGGCTGATACTGCACAAAATTTCTGCCCTTCAGAAAAAGAAAATCACGCAGTGTTGGGAGCTTCGGGAACTATCTGGACAGACGATGGGCTCTGGCCACACCAAGTCCTGTGCAAACTGAACCGAACTGAACTAAAACTGAACTGAACTGGAGTGACGCGCTGTTTGAATTCATAGTGCTCTCGTCTCCGAATTGAGTTTTTGAACAGTTTTGTGAAGTAACCTAGCTTAATTCACAATACTGAGCGCATCATAATTGCATTCAAGGTGCGCTTTATCCGGAGAGTATTTTTATTTCCCTTATAGCATTGCTGGGTAAAGTTCGGTGTTTTTGAAGCGAGTTTTTCTCGCTTCTAGTCTTTCCTTTTTTGTGAGTGTGTTAGCGGGCTTTACTTGCTAGTGTCAGGGCGCGTATTTTGTGTTTGGGTAAAGAGCACTTGAGTTGTTTTCGTCCCTGTTTTTGTGGTTTTCGATATGACTTGCGTTTCTGACCCTTGTCTCGCAGCACGTGCGTAAAACGTGTGGTAAATGGTATAGAGTGTTCAGGTGTTAAGGAATAGCAAAGGACATCTATGTCCTTTATAAACAGAACCCATGGGCTGAATGGGTCTGTGCCCCTTGCAAGGAGGCGGCCAGTCTGGCCTTTAAACTGCAGGCCCAAGGGCAAGACCTACGCTCACCAAGTAGCACCTCAGTCATAAGCCCCAAACCGCCGCAAGCACGTTGCAGTAAGTAGTTTGCGGAAGTAGTATCTACACCCGAGAGGACAGTCATCAGAACGAACGGACAAGTTCCGAGAGCTTGCCAGGCGGTCGTTGCCTCAACTCCTTTGAAGCAGACCGACTAGGGCCAGTGGACTGGGCAGAAGCCGAGAAGGGCAAGGCAGGTCAAAAAGAAGGGTGGCTGTAATATCGCGAGGGATGGGTTGGCTAGGGTGGATGACCCTGCTCTTCTGGTATTGGAAAACGAGGTGGAGGATCTGCATGGGCAGATCTTATCGATGGGCAGGGTCTCAAGCCAGAGGCTCCTGATCCTAAACCAGGAAGAACCCTTTTGTAAGGGAATCGAAAGCCAGGAGGGACATAGGCAGGAGGAGGGTCTGCGACATACTGCGAATCACAGGTGTTCCCTAGCCTACTACTCTAGGAAGGGTGCACGGAGTTGGGATATGTAAGTCACCACTGGGGAACGAAGGCGAACAATGTGCGAAACAAATCCCAGTGGAGTTCGTTGATGAGGCCACCCGGGATAAGCTAATGGCGAGGGTAGCAATAGTGGTTCACATTACCAATAGTAGATACCAGATTGTTCCGGACGAGCATAGAGTAAGGCCTGGTGGTCTAGCCCCGGGAGGTAACCTTGCTCGACCAGCCAGGGTGCTGGAGAGAAACCAAAAGGTTCAGCGAAATGCCGTACTCGGCTCTCAGGCCCCGACCCCGAAAATAGTAAAGAAGCCACGTGCGGGGTCACAAACAGTTGTAATTGAAGACGCGCTGGAAGACTAGAATTGGCAGTACTGTCCGAAGATAGATGACAGCGCGACCCCTGCCAGTCTAAATGTTGTGGCAACTCCTATAGAGATGGATTGGGAGTCGGCGGAAATTCTGGATCGTCAGCCGGCTTCATGCACACCGATGGGTATATCCGAAGCAAAACACGTGTCATCATCTCAGGCGTTGCGCCTGAGAAGCAGACAGGACTGAATAATAAGAGACACCTAGGCGACGGAGCAAACGCGTTGGTGTTATATACTAACGCGTGTAGTATTAGAAACAAATCGGCGGAACTCGCCCAAACCCCTGACGAACAGAAAGCGTCAATAGTTGCCGTCACGGAAACGTAGCTTTCTGAAGAAGACCATATGCCAGGCCTAATAAGTAACGGTTTTGAAGTCTACAGGCAGGATCGAGAACAGGATCGCCTTGGTGGTGGAGTGACCATCCTCGTTAGGTCAGGTATAAACCACCTTGAGTCTCAGACCAAGATGTGCACTTGCAATATCCAGTTATTCGCCGCTTCGATCATCCTTCCAGGCGGAAGGGTTAAAGTTGTCTGTGTCTACAGGGCACCAAGCACTAACCAAGAAGAGGACGTTTGTTGACCAGAGGAATTTGACTGAACTAGTTAAGGAAGCACAGAAGACCCTCATAGTGAGTGACTTCGATCTCCTGCACATCGACTGGGTGGCTGAGGTCTGCGTACCGGGATCGGAGGAGCAAACCTACTTAGAATGGCTGCGTGATAATGCGTTTCATCAGCATATTAGGGAGGATACCAGGTATAGGACTGGATGCGTTCCATCCTTGCTGGATCTAGCTATAACGAACTTCCCCAACGATGTGGCTGGACTGCATTATTGTGCACCGCTGGGCAAGAGTGACCACGTGTGTGTCAAAATAGTCCTATGCATGAGGCAACTCAAGGTACCTTCAAGGCTGGTCAGACATTTCGGTAGTATGGACATAGATAGGCTTCGTAATAGGGCGATGTGTTTGACCTGGGACACGACAGAGGAGGCTACTGTCGGGGAGCGCTGGCAGACCATAGAGGGATTTCTGACTGCCCTACAGGAAGAGTTCGCACCCTTAAAATGAAGGAGTGGGGAGAGCAAACCCATGTAGTGGAAGGCTGCAATAGCCAAGACCATCGGACGGAGTAACCACTGCTGGAACCAGTACAAAGCTTCCGGCAGTCAGCTAGCCTGGAACCGCTATACAAAGCTGAGAAACGAGACTGTAAGTCTATTGAGAACTTCCAAGCGTGAATTTGAGCTCAAATTGGCCCAGTCTGTAAGACAGCAGCCGAAGAAGTTCTACAGCTATGTACAGTCTAAAGGCTCAACAAGAAATGCCGTAGGTCTGCTACCCACTAGAGACTATGGTATTGTCACTGATGACCAGGGCAAAGCAGACGCCCTGGGGGAATACTTTGGTAGTGTATATAGGATAAATAGTGGGGTACGAGTAGATCTGGCTCTGGTGCATCCCCCTCAGTTAAACGAGCTAGATCTCTCAGAGGAAAGCGTGCGTAAGTACCTACAGGATCTAAACAGCCACAAGTCAGCGGGCCCAGATGGAATTCATCCAGCTATCATCAAGCCGTTGGCGGATATTATGGCTCCACCGGTATGCAGACTGTACAGATCCACGTTGGACCAGGGTAAGCTGCCTCAAGACTGGAAAGTCGCGGCCGTCGTGGCGATACGCAAGAGCGGGCCTTAGTCGGCTGTGCAGAACTACAGGCCGGTAGGCCTAACTAGCATTCTCTGTAAAGTCCTCGAGAAGATCATCCGTGCCCATATCTGCCAGCACTTACTGCGGCACTCCATGGTGAGTCCGGCGCAGCATGGATTCCTGAAAACTAGATCTTGCCTGACCAATTTCCCGTGCTTCTTAGACGAAGTAACTCGATGACTGGACGAAGGTAAGCAAGTTGAGGTAGGCTTCTTCGACTTAAGCAAGGCCTTCGGCTGCGTTAATTTTCGTCTTTTGCTATGCAAGATGGAGACGTTCGGTATAGGTGGGCCAGTATATAGGGGGCTGGAAGACTTCCTCTCCCACAGGACGTTTTACGTCAATGTGGGGGACAGGTGCCCCAGTTTGGTGAACGTCACCAGTGGTGTACCTCAGGGATCCGTCCTAGGCCCGGTCCTATTCTTGCTATTTATTAGTGACCTGGCATCCACTCTTCAATGGCCTAGCTTTATTTTTGCGGATGATGTGAAGACTGTTGGATCTAAGGGTAGGGTGGACTTGGGCAGGGAAATAGGTACCGTCCTGAACTGGGCATACAAAAGGGACTTACCTCTGAACGCTGATAAAAGCCTTTTGTTGTCAAGGGCAATAGAGAGCCTAACTGTCGCTCATGATCAAGGGCTGTTCACCGTAGAGGCAGTCAGTAGGGTGAAAGACATTGGGGTCATCATAAACAGTGACTTCAAATGGTCGGAGCAGTGCAACGCTGCCGCGCATAAGGCTCGTGGGGAGCTCTTTAGACTGCGATCAGCTTTGTCTTGCCGGAAGCCGGAGGTATTCGTACCTATTTACATGGCTATAGTACGACCTCACTTAGAAGGTAGTGTGCAGGCTTGGTCACATTTCCACAAAAAGGACGCCGCCTGCTTAGAAAAATCCTAACGTCTCGCCACGCGAATGGTTGAAGGGCAGAAGAGTAAGGCTTACGAGCAGAGACTCTGTGACCTGAATCTTTTCTCGTTGGATAGGAGGAGAAGTCGAGGGGATCTCATAGAAACGTTCAAGGTAATGAAGGGCCTTTCTGGCCTTAGACCAGATAGTCTATTCCAATTGGCCGTAGACTCCAGAACAAGGGGACATGAAAAGAAGTTGATAAAAGCCCGACCTAGGTTGATGGCTAGATCGCCCTTCTTCAGCAACAGGGTTGTGAGCAGTTGGAACGGTCTGCCTGGTGAAATGGTAGATCTGCAGACCGTCCAATCCTTCAAGGGTGCCCTAGATCGCAAGTGGTACGAGATGTTTCCTCGTAGTGAGCCCTGAGTATATCAACTAGATGGATGACGGGTAGCACTGTGGTCCTTCTGGAGTGTTTTAATAGACTTTTTCGCTCATTGCATACTGTCTCAGTGAAAGCTCACGATGCGTTATGTCTCTCGCAGTTGACGTGCGATGAGGTTTTCCGTTTCCCTCTCATTTTTAGCGGGAATTCGACGAAATACACTCGGCAGTGGTGGGCGCATAACTGGTGTGCATACCATCGAAGGAATTCTGGACGCTCGATTGGCCGTGGCCATTACCTGTCCTGTGCAGACTGAACTGAACTGAACTGAACTCTGCGGATGAAATGGCAGAGAATCTCAGAGAGTTAATCTCCTTAGCTGATAGGCTTTTTGTCCCCAGGATTCGTCGCCCACAGACCGCTAAGCGACCACTCCCTCGCCCCATTAGGCGCATTCTAGACGAACGCGCACGCCTCTTTGCTAGATATAAAGTCACAGGCCTTGCCCGTGATGCAGAAGACTTCAGGATCATAAGGAACATATGCAAAGACAAGATTAGGTCCTATCAGAATGCAGTCCAGCGATCTGTACTTGATCGAGCACGGACCAATAAGGCATTTTTCTTTCAGTACATGCGCCGTCTAAGGGGCACAGCTCCGACGCCATTAGCTCTCAAAGATAGTGCCGGATCTCCAATCACTTCCCCTAGCCAAGTAGCCGAGGCATTCAGCTCCTACTTCCGTACAGTTTTTAGCTCCTTTCCCATATCATCCCACCCTACTATGCACCCGTTATCTCTGACCACTACCCTTAACCGCGTAACTATTCCCATTGGTGCAGTCGCTCAAGGTTTCCGACGGCTCAACCAATATTGCTCCATGGGTCCTGACCTAATCCACCCCCGTATTCTCAAGGAAGCCGCGGATACATTAGCTGCTCCTTATGCCTCGCTTTTTCAGCGATGTGTTGACGATGGAGTTTTCCCCCGTAACTGGAAAAAAGCAGTGATCGCACCCATCTATAAGAAGGGTAGTAGACACCTTGCTTCTAGCTACAGACCCATAAGCCTCACTAGCATCCCTAGCAAAATGTTTGAGGGAATTCTTAAGAGTGAGATTCTTTCCCATCTTCATAGAAATAAGATCCTCTCCCCGTCCCAACATGGGTTTCTTCCTGGCAGGTCATGCATCACCAATATGCTTACTGTCATGGATAGTCTACCGAAAGCCTATGATGATGGCCAGCTCTCACACGCTGTATTCATCAATTTTGCTAAGGCCTTCGATAAGGTCCCACATGCCCCTCTTCTTTATAAGCTGCAGACGTACGGGATCACAGGCTCCATGTTGGCCATCCTACGTAGCTTCCTTACCGACCGCACCTTTGTGGTTAAAGTCGGGAATGTTTTGTCTCAACCCTCCCCAGTAACAACTGGGGTCCCCCAAGGGTCGGTCTTAGGTCCTCTTCTTTTCCTGATCTATATAAACGATCTACCGACAGCCCTTCCTGCGAACATTGCCATGTACGCAGACGATGTAACCCTCTGGAGTTCAAGCGTTAAAGACCTGCAAATTGCAGTTTATGAAACAAAACGCTGGTCCGAGGATTGGAACCTCCCAGTTAATGATGACAAATGCGTGAGCATGTCTTTCGGCAGAGAGACTGGTCACACGTTTTCCATTAATGGAGCAGCCACTCTGCCAAGGGTTGACCGACACAAGGTGCTCGGTTTCTGGTTAGATTGTAACTTATCCTTCTCTCATCATCACGAACTTGCGAGCAAGTCTGCCTTTCGAGTTCTAAACATGATTCGAAGGTCCTTCCCGCGCATATTTAAGGATGATTTCCCCATAATTTTCGGCACTTATATCCGACCTCTGCTGGAGTACGGTAGTCAGATAGTGCACTCTGGTCTTGTCCGAGACCGTGAGATCCTAGAAAGGGTTCAGCGGGCCTCCACCAAGGCAGTAAGTGGTCTTTCCCATCTACCTTATCCCGTCCGCCTCTCACTCCTCAACCTCTATCCCCTTGACGTAAGACGCGTAAGAGGTGATCTGTTTTTGATGTTTCACCTTTTTGAAACAGGTCAAAGCGATTACTTCTTCTCCGTCTGTCCAGCCTCCTCTCTCCGTGGTCACAGCAGGAAAGTTTTCAAACCGAGGCCACGCACTTCACTAAGGATTAACTTTTTTAGCTATAGGGTTATTACCATGTGGAATGCACTTCCGGAAGATATTGTTCTGTCGCAGGACAAAACTATCTTCAAGAAAAAGCTAGACCTCTACCTGGGTCTCTCCCAATAATTCCCTTTGTCAAAAAAAACAAACAAAATAGTTGTCTTTTATCGCATATATGTTCATGAATACCGCACCCCCACTCAGCTTAAGGCACTGTCCACAGTGTGACACTGAATGAGGTTATATGTATCTTGTTTTCGCTGCCACCCCCGCCCCCCCGCTTCTTTTTACTCTCGTTTCAGCTCGGTGAATCCGACAGAAGATCAAAGATTTCCTAAAGAACCGGGACAATTGGGATTAAAGCCTCGAACCCGTGTAGTATTTCAAGACTTCAAGACAACTGTATGGTACTGACTTGATGCGACTAAACTGCGCTACACCGGTGGGTCCCTCAGTGTGATGCTTGGAATTATGTTTTACGCGGTTTTGTCAGTCTGTGACACATAGATCATTCATTTTGCTTTCAAAATAGTCAGAAATGTTACGTCCATGTGTCTGGTTTGTCCAAATGTTGTTCGTCCCCGTGACAAATCTTTTCAGTGTGATAGGTGTCCCTTCTTCATATTAGAGGCAATTAGGGCCATCCGTATAAGCCCCATCACAATCCACTCGTTGGATTGAGCTTAAGATTAAGTAGAACGCCATAACCTTAACAAAGACTGGCCAAGTTTCTTTTTGAATGCTCCGTCATTTGTCTCTTCCGCCGCATCAGCACTTAAAGAATTCCAAAGGTTTGTGGCCCTCCGAGACAAGCGGTAGACTAACTGTAGACTAACCAGTAGAAGACATCCTCACCAGTGTCATTGTGTGCCCGCACACACGACATGGTCCACGGAGCGGGAAGTCCGCTTTCAACTGTGGTCCCAGATGGTTGGATGCACCTTGAATGCTCCGAAGTGGACAGTGACCTTTACGGCATCAACATCATCATTGTCATCGTCTTCACCAATGCCATCATTGTCATCATCAACGCCACTAGAAGGGAGAACGCTTGTGGAGGTTGTGGCTTCCAGTAGCATGGCAGTTCCCTTGTAGCACAGCACGTTCGTAACATCGGTCTTCGAACGGTTTTGTTTAGTAGCCATTTTACACGAATTGAAAATGAATTGGTACGAATCAAACCGACGACCAGAGTACAATTCTTACCTGGCGTTTTATTTCAATATATTGGCTTAATTCATCGAAGTGCCCTTAAGTACCTCGTTACAGATCGCTCTACTTCATGCCCTCGAAATGGGTCAACTAAGGAAAATTATTGGAGAAGTCAGTTTCGGAGATAGAAATGAGCATTGTAAAACGTAATTTGGGGAAAGTGACAGGAATTAACTAAGCATGTCACGTATTTCAAACGATTGGCACGAGCTGCTCGGAAACCGTTCAGAAACCGTCTAGCAATCAGTCAGAAACCGCTGAAAAACCGCGCGAAACACGATCGGCGTAGTAGTAAAAACTGGTCAAAGACCGATTGGTTTCGGAGCGGTTTTGCTGCAAGGGTTGCCAGTGCACAAGTCCCTTCTGTTTCAACTAAATCTGGTGTTAAGGAGGTTATGGTTTTGGCGACAAGAAAGTCAGTCGTAGAAGAGTAAGCAACAAAAAGAGGAACTTACTGTCCCAAGAAGGAGCAACGACGATCACTGCTGAGTTACCGACACTCCCTGGACACAGATTCTTGAATACGGATGCATACGGGTCAGAAGAAATCATCTCCGCGGTGTCAGTGCTTGCTGATAGTTGGAATTCCTTAAGCATCGGTGTCGGTCCCTCAGCAGCGTCTCGATCACGACCTTCTCCAGTTACGGAGTATATTTAAAAAGCAGTTCTCTGTGGGCGAAGATACGTTGGCTGGGTCTATACGGGCAAAAATCGCTTTTGGTTTTGGCAAGATACGCCAAACTGGGGATCCTCGACCTCGGGAGGTTGGTCTTGCTTCTAGCGAACAGGCACAAGAAGTTTTAAGATGATTGCCGCGTCTAAGAGGCTAGGTTGCTAGACTGTTGCGTGACCTGAAACCGGAGGATCTGCAAAACTTAAGCAAGCTCTATAGAACTCCGGAGACGCCGCCGAAACGGTGAGGACAATCTGTGCATACGGGATTTTCGGGTAATGAAAAGGAGACTGCGGGTGATGAAGCCACTGCTGACAGCAGTGACATTACCGACTCCAGCCCTGGGGGACAATCTGTTATGAACCTCACTCCGTGTGTTGTGACTGGACAGATAGCAGATGTGGTTATGAACAATGTTGGGGGAGGGAGGGCTGTTTAACAAACGTGAGGAACCGAAAGTGTTTGCTATAGCCCGAAGACCTGTGGTTATAGCGCTGACAGAATTGGTTGCATGACGAAAATCTGGACACCGAGGTTGCTCTGCAGGGGTACCACATGTTTCGTTCTGATCAAAATCGGGTTCAGAGGTGGTGGCGGTGTGATAATTTATATTGGAGACGGCAAATCTGTTCATCTGCTTGACCGTTATTCGGATTCCAAAGGGATTGGCGAGTCACTTTTGTGTGAGGTGAAATTAGTTCGTAGTGGATCCGTGGTTTCGGGACTGTTCCACAAGACACCTGCTGCAGTCGATGAAATCAGTGGAAGAATAATTGACCCAAGCAACTGGGCTTCCACTAAGCCATCCCGCTGCCCTGCGGATAGGTTCTTGGTGAAACTAAAGGCTTTGGTTGAGGACCCTAATCGTTCTCCTGCTTTGTTGCTGGACACCCTAGCAGTACCCGTCAAACATCTCCCATGATCTGCACGAATAGAAAGAATTCCATACTGCATCGGTCGTCGCGCAGGATAATCAGGACCTCGCTGCCCATTGCATCGAGCGGGGTGGGTAGTGATAAGTGGGCTACTGCTCAGAGTTCTCTCTCTTTTATTCAACTTTTGTCTTTTGTCCCCAACCATCTCTCTTTGCCCCATCTATCCATCCATAATGCTCCCACTGATAACACGGTCGATACTCGCAACGGTTCACTGTCAAATAGTGTCGGGAATAATCCTCTGTCTGATAACTCACATTTTCTCAAGCTTCGTCAGCCTCTTAATCTCGGCTCCTTTAACGTGAGTACTCTCATGCAGGCCGGTCAGCAGGCGTGCTTAGCCCTCACAATGAACTCTCTGAAGATTGATGTCTGCTGCTTAAGTGAAACGCGTATCCAGGCTTCGAGCAGTGTAATTCAACTAACTGCTCCGAGTATCTCATCGAGGTATATTCTGCGCACTTCAGGAGACGAAGTAGTTCGAGCTGCGGGTCAACGTGGTGTAGAAATAGTCTTCACTAACAAGGCTTATGCTGCCCTCTTAGACTAGATCCCGATCAACATTCGTTTATGTGCAGTTAGACTCCAGGGATCAGTCGGCGTTCGAAAGGATAGTTGTGTTAAGCGCAACTTGTATGTGATCTCGGCGTGCGCCCCAACGGACTGCAACTCAGACGCGCAGAAAGATGAGTTCTATGATGAACTCGCCACCCTCGTTCGCAGTAGTAAACGTTCTGACATTGTGGTGCTAGCTGGTGACTTCAATGCATAAGTTGGCAAACTTAGTGTGTCAGAAGCTTGTTTAGGTGGGCGTTGTGCTTTACCAGATGAGCGTACAGATAACGGGGATAGGCTTCTTCAGTTTTGTTCAGGCAATCGGTTGTTCTTGTCTAGCACCAATTTCCGACACAGCTCGCGTTGCACAGCGACATGGCGCTCGAACTCTACAGGTACTCTAAGCCAGATTGATCATATCGCAGTAAGCTACGGGTGGCGCAGTTCTGTTCAGAACTGCAGATCTTACTGGTCCACGTACGTAGAGTCGGACCATGCATTAGTTTTAATGCGATTATCTCTCCAGCTCCATGGTCATCGTCACAAACCGCAAACGCGGTTAGCCGTGCAACATTTGTGTGATCCAGAAGTACGCACCCGTAATGAGCAGAAGCTAGCGCATGAGCTAGGATCTTCGACGAACAGTAGTGTAGATGAGCATTTGGCTTATATCAAACAGGTGATGCACGTTGCAGCAGGTTTTGCCTGTGGTCCTAGATCCGTTGTCCATCAAAGACACTAGAGTTCGCAAGAGTCGTTGAGTCTCAAAGAGCAAAAGCGTCAGCTCTTGAACTGCAAGATGAAAACGATACGGAGAAATCTACAAGGGCAAATTGCGAGGTGCTTTTAGAAGGTTCGCGAAAATTGTTGGGTCAAGGTGGCCGAAGAAATGGAAATAGCAGCTGCTTCCGGTAACAGTCAGAGACTGTTCAAACCTATTCGTCACGCCGGTGGACGGCGCACCCAGGTCAGTGAAACGATTTGCGATAGAAATAGAGAACCTATTCATGGCAAAGAGTAAAGGCTTGATCGTTGGGCTGAATACTTCAAGGAGCAGTTTAGCTGTCCGCGCGCTAATATAGTTTCTTCGACTTCAACAGCTGCGATTCCTTGGGGAGTATCACTTGAGCCCCCATCGGAAGTGGAAATGGTGTCATGTGTTCGATTACTAAAGAGAGGGAAAGCGGCCGGTTCCGACAAACTTCTTCCAGTTCTTTTCAAACTGGGTGGAGGTGCTTTGATAAAATTGCTTACCACCCTGCTCCGTGAAATTTAGAAGGAGGAGCGTATTTTGTTAATATGGAGCGAGTCATTGATTGTTCCCATCTTCAAGAAGGGAGTACGCAATGATTGTAGTAATCATCGTGGGACCAGCCTAATTTCGATAGTCACCAAAGTATTAACCTCGACTTTGCTGGGTCGTCTTATACCGACTCGCGAGAGGAACACTCGCGAACCGCAGGCTGGATTCCGCCCAGGTCGAGGATGCATCGACCAGATTCTTACTCTTCGCCGACTACTTGAAACGCGTCACACGCATCGCTGACCGACAATAATTATTTTCTTAGACTTGAAAGGCGCTTTCGATTCAGTTGATCGAGCAGCGCTTTTCAGTGCTCTTCATTAAAAAAGTATGCCCCAGAAGTTCGTGAACCTACTAAGATCATTGTATTCTCATACTTCTGGCCGCGTTAGAGTTTACGGTGAACTATCCGGTCGGTTCAAAACGACCAGCGGCATTCGACAGGGATGTCCCATGTCTGCATTCCTGTTCCACTTCGTCATGGACGAAATAATGGACAGTGCGCTGCAAAATCTTCAGGATGTGGGCGTCGAACTAGGAAATTGTGGAAAGCAGTGTGACCTAAATTACGCGGATGACATTGTCTGTTTGTTCGAATGCACGGAACATGTTCAACGTGCACTAGATAGACTTGGGAGAGCTGTAGCTCCATTCAGCATGCGTTTTGCACCGTCAAAGTGTAAGGTGATGTTAAAAGACTGGACTTCGACGATTCTGAGCTTGATTCTCGATGAGGGGGTGCTGGCAATTGTCGACCGTTTCACCTACCTCGGAAGCAGCGTGACGACGGATGGGAGCACAGTAGTAGAGGTGAGTACGCGGATATCCAAGGCTCGAGCAGCACACGCTGGAATGAAGCACTGGGTTCGCCGACCTGATACTTCGGTGAAGTTGAAAGGTCGTGTGTACTGTGCCATGGTGCGTTCAGTTTAGTTGTATAGTTGCGACACTTGGAGTCTGTGTGCAAAAGATATTCGTTGTTTTGAGGTTTTTGACCACCGATTCTTGCGTAGTATTGCTACGATTGGATGGAATGACCGAGTGAGCAATATTGAGGTCAGAAATCGAGTATTGGTTACCACTTCAGGGAGTTCTCCATCACAGCGTATCGAGCTTAGTAGACTTCGTTGGTTGAGGCACGTGTTACGTGTGGCGAATACAAGTCTACCGTACCGTGTCCCACTCTCCGTTCCTCCTCAGGAGTAGAAAAAATCACGTGGAGGTCAACGGATGACTTGGCAACGGGGAATGAGAACATGTACAGCAAACTTAGAAAAAGTGGGTGCTTCACGTCTTCGTGGTTGGGGTCCAAAAGATCCGTCTACCAGTTGGCTGGAGACACTGGAGGATATGGCAGCGAACCGCGAACAGTGGCGATCGTGTTGTCAATTTCTGTCAAATTAGAATGACTGATCGATATGCGTTTGTTCAGTTAGACTGTGTATTCCGTGTGTTGGCTACTAGGGTATTCTTTCCTTTTCCCACCCGTGTAGGTCCACTCCTTGTCCATCTTGTATATTCATACTTTCTGATTCAACGTGCAACATGGTGCGAAAGGCAGTGGTCAGCGGGGCTTGCCCTACTGTTTAACGCTGCATGATGATGATGATGATGATGATGATGATGATGATGATGATCACATTACAGCAGGCGATTTGGATGTGATTTCGCATCTTGAGGCCCCCAGCTGGCGTACTTGTCACCCCGGTCGCGGGGAGAACGAGACGCGTCGCCTACAGGGGACACCGTAGCATGAGCGATGTGTGAGGGAACGTGTCATGAAGAGTCTTGGGAGTTTAGTACAAAGTGGCGTCCTCAGCGCCACTCGGCGTTTTGTTCGAGGTAGCAACTGTAGCCCGTGCACAACCAAGTGCTTCCTGTCGGGTGACAGGAGGTTTTTGTTTTGGCAGCCGGTGACCGAGCGAGTGGTTCATACGCCTTTTGGATGGTGGTCCAACAATCCGGGATGCCCAACGCGTCCTACTGATCTTGGTGCATGGTTGCCGACGGCTCGCTAGGAGCTCATTCGCCATTCGATAGGGGTAACCTAGACCAAGGGGTCCACGCAACCCTGTTGATTGGACGGATTTCCGTCGTAGCCGTTGGATCCAACAGATCTCTTCCGCCTATGCAGTTGTATCCACCTTCGCATGCTGAGCGCCGTCTCACTGAGGTTTTTAGGCCTCGGTTACCCTTGTAGGTACCTGGTTTGGCCCGCCTGTCGAGCAATTTTCCGGGGTGTGACCGCTGACGCATGTCTCAGCTTCACGGAGCCACAGGCGAGAGTTGGGTAGGTGATGGAGACCAAGGGGATGAAAGATACCCCAAGGGGCACGACAGTTTACCAACTCAGAGGTGCTACTCCTCTCAAATGCTCCATACACCCATTGCCTCGTGCGCCGGACTTTTTAGCCAAAGAATTATAAGGGCTTCCAAAGGAAAAACCAAATCTGCAATGTGAGCAACCGCGAAGTATGATTCGCCCAGAAACCTTCAGTATCTTTCCCGTAAAGGACCTTACCAACATTCCCTCCTTTAATTTAAGACCGATGCAAAACGGCACAGGTAATTGCGGTTCTGATGAAAGCATTAGTTCAGGAGTCAAGTATAATTCGAATGCACTTCTTGACCCGAAATGTCCACTTCATCTGGCTGCCTTCAACGTTCGCACACTATGTCAGATAGAGCAACAGGCTGCTCTCGCTGAAACTCTTGACACTTTTAGAATAGATCTATGCTGTGTCTCCGAAACACGCATACAAGACCTCACTTCTCTGATTGCTCTTCGCACCCCAGATACAACCTCGGTCCATCGCTTCACTCTTCGTGTGTCGGGTGATTCGGTGTCTAGAGCTCATGGTCACATTGGCGTTGAAATTGCTTTGAGCATGAAAGCTGAATGTGCACTGCTAGACTGGATTCCAGTTAGCAGTCGTTTGTGTGTAGTTCGGTTGGACGGTTCTGTGCGTGCCAACAACGACAAAACGCAGCGCCGATGCATGTTCGTCGTGCCCGTGTATGCGTCGACTGACTGCAGTTTCTCTGAGACTAGGGACGAATTCTACCACGATTTATTTCAGTTGATTCGAAGTGCATGTTCAACGGACGAGGTGGTCATTGCTGGGGATTTCAACGCCCAAGTTGGCCGTTTGGGAGATTCCGAAAGGCACATTGGAGGCCCACTATCCGGTCGCACTAACAATGGTGATCGTCTCATTCAGCTGTACTGTGACCACAAATTGCTTCTGGCGAGCACGAACTTCTGCCGTAAGAAGCGGAATATACTCACATGGGGTCTTCCTTCGACTACATAACGTTGGACTCAGATTGGCCATATAATGATTGGTCACCGCTCGCGTGGATCAGTTGAAGATTGCCGTTCATTTTGGTCTACTCCTGTGGACTCAGATCACGCCTTGGGACGTGCCCGCCTCCGTTTACGTCTCATCCGCGGTCGCACCAAGGTAAATGCCACCCGTCCCGCGCAGTTGCTTTTGGACGATAACCAGCGGTACAATTTCCAGACGTAGTTGCGACACGATTATCTATGCAGCCGGATGTCTAGAACCCAGATGAACACTGGGAACAGACCAAGGAAGTCTTGTATGCCGCTTCGAATGCCACCCAGGACTCTGGTTCAAGCAGTCCTCACAAACGATGAACATCTTCGATTTCGGATGCTCTGTTAGACGCCCGCAGATCCGTCTCGCCGGGTGCCACATTCAGTGAAATGCGTAAATCCCTGATACGCCTACTGACTAGGAATCTGCAAAATGAACGTGAGAGGTGGTGGATTGTGAAATGTAGGGAAATGGAAAAGGCTGCGTCTATTGGTAATGCTCACAACATTTTCCGTTTGATTCGATGCACCGGGCCACGGAAACCTGGTATAAGAGAGTTAACTAAGGAATCCGACGGTTCACCGACTCATACATCACCATCATCATCATGCAGCGTTAAACAGTAGGGCAAGCCCCGCTGACCACTGCCTTTCGCACCATGTTGCACGTTGAATCAGAAAGTATGAATATACAAGATGGACAAGGAGTGGACCTACACGGGTGGGAAAAGGAAAGAATACCCTAGTAGCCAACACACGGAATACACAGTCTAACTGAACAAACGCATATCGATCAGTCATTCTAATTTGACAGAAATTGACAACACGATCGCCACTGTTCGCGGTTCGCTGCCATATCCTCCAGTGTCTCCAGCCAACTGGTAGACGGATCTTTTGGACCCCAACCACGAAGACGTGAAGCACCCACTTTTTCTAAGTTTGCTGTACATGTTCTCATTCCCCGTTGCCAAGTCATCCGTTGACCTCCACGTGATTTTTTCTACTCCTGAGGAGGAACGGAGAGTGGGACACGGTACGGTAGACTTGTATTCGCCACACGTAACACGTGCCTCAACCAACGAAGTCTACTAAGCTCGATACGCTGTGATGGAGAACTCCCTGAAGTGGTAACCAATACTCGATTTCTGACCTCAATATTGCTCACTCGGTCATTCCATCCAATCTTAGCAATACTACGCAAGAATCGGTGGTCAAAAACCTCAAAACAACGAATATCTTTTGCACACAGACTCCAAGTGTCGCAACTATACAACTAAACTGAACGCACCATGGCACAGTACACACGACCTTTCAACTTCACCGAAGTATCAGGTCGGCGAACCCAGTGCTTCATTCCAGCGTGCGCTGCTCGAGCTTTGGATATCCGCGTACTCACCTCTACTACTGTGCTCCCATCCGTCGTCACGCTGCTTCCGAGGTAGGTGAAACGGTCGACAATTGCCAGCACCCCCTCATCGAGAATCAAGCTCAGAATCGTCGAAGTCCAGTCTTTTAACATCACCTTACACTTTGACGGTGCAAAACGCATGCTGAATGGAGCTACAGCTCTCCCAAGTCTATCTAGTGCACGTTGAACATGTTCCGTGCATTCGAACAAACAGACAATGTCATCCGCGTAATTTAGGTCACACTGCTTTCCACAATTTCCTAGTTCGACGCCCACATCCTGAAGATTTTGCAGCGCACTGTCCATTATTTCGTCCATGACGAAGTGGAACAGGAATGCAGACATGGGACATCCCTGTCGAATGCCGCTGGTCGTTTTGAACCGACCGGATAGTTCACCGTAAACTCTAACGCGGCCAGAAGTATGAGAATACAATGATCTTAGTAGGTTCACGAACTTCTGGGGCATACTTTTTTAATGAAGAGCACTGAAAAGCGCTGCTCGATCAACTGAATCGAAAGCGCCTTTCAAGTCTAAGAAAATAATTATTGTCGGTCAGCGATGCGTGTGACGCGTTTCAAGTAGTCGGCGAAGAGTAAGAATCTGGTCGATGCATCCTCGACCTGGGCGGAATCCAGCCTGCGGTTCGCGAGTGTTCCTCTCGCGAGTCGGTATAAGACGACCCAGCAAAGTCGAGGTTAATACTTTGGTGACTATCGAAATTAGGCTGGTCCCACGATGATTACTACAATCATTGCGTACTCCCTTCTTGAAGATGGGAACAATCAATGACTCGCTCCATATTAACAAAATACGCTCCTCCTTCTAAATTTCACGGAGCAGGGTGGTAAGCAATTTTATCAAAGCACCTCCACCCAGTTTGAAAAGAACTGGAAGAAGTTTGTCGGAACCGGCCGCTTTCCCTCTCTTTAGTAATCGAACACATGACACCATTTCCACTTCCGATGGGGGCCCAAGTGATACTCCCCAAGGAATCGCAGCTGTTGAAGTCGAAGAAACTATATTAGCGCGCGGACAGCTAAACTGCTCCTTGAAGTATTCAGCCCAACGATCAAGCCTTTACTCTTTGCCATGAATAGGTTCTCTATTTCTATCGCAAATCGTTTCACTGACCTGGGTGCGCCGTCCACCGGCGTGACGAATAGGTTTGAACAGTCTCTGACTGTTACCGGAAGCAGCTGCTATTTCCATTTCTTCGGCCACCTTGACCCAACAATTTTCGCGAACCTTCTAAAAGCACCTCGCAATTTGCCCTTGTAGATTTCTCCGTATCGTTTTCATCTTGCAGTTCAAGAGCTGACGCTTTTGCTCTTTGAGACTCAACGACTCTTGCGAACTCTAGTGTCTTTGATGGACAACGGATCTAGGACCACAGGCAAAACCTGCTGCAACGTGCATCACCTGTTTGATATAAGCCAAATGCTCATCTACACTACTGTTCGTCGAAGATCCTAGCTCATGCGCTAGCTTCTGCTCATTACGGGTGCGTACTTCTGGATCACACAAATGTTGCACGGCTAACCGCGTTTGCGGTTTGTGACGATGACCATGGAGCTGGAGAGATAATCGCATTAAAACTAATGCATGGTCCGACTCTACGTACGTGGACCAGTAAGATCTGCAGTTCTGAACAGAACTGCGCCACCCGTAGCTTACTGCGATATGATCAATCTGGCTTAGAGTACCTGTAGAGTTCGAGCGCCATGTCGCTGTGCAACGCGAGCTGTGTCGGAAATTGGTGCTAGACAAGAACAACCGATTGCCTGAACAAAACTGAAGAAGCCTATCCCCGTTATCTGTACGCTCATCTGGTAAAGCACAACGCCCACCTAAACAAGCTTCTGACACACTAAGTTTGCCAACTTATGCATTGAAGTCACCAGCTAGCACCACAATGTCAGAACGTTTACTACTGCGAACGAGGGTGGCGAGTTCATCATAGAACTCATCTTTCTGCGCGTCTGAGTTGCAGTCCGTTGGGGCGCACGCCGAGATCACATACAAGTTGCGCTTAACACAACTATCCTTTCGAACGCCGACTGATCCCTGGAGTCTAACTGCACATAAACGAATGTTGATCGGGATCTAGTCTAAGAGGGCAGCATAAGCCTTGTTAGTGAAGACTATTTCTACACCACGTTGACCCGCAGCTCGAACTACTTCGTCTCCTGAAGTGCGCAGAATATACCTCGATGAGATACTCGGAGCAGTTAGCTGAATTACACTGCTCGAATCCTGGATACGCGTTTCGCTTAAGCAGCAAACATCAATCTTCAGAGAGTTCATTGTGAGGGCTAGGCACGCCTGCTGACCGGCCTGCATGAGTGTACGCACGTTGAAGGAGCCGAGATTCAGAGGCTGACGGGGCTTGAGAAAATGTGAGTTACCAGTCAGAGGATTATTCCCGATACTATTTGACAGTGAATCGTTGCGAGTATCGACCGTGTTATCAATGGGAGCATTATGGGTGGATAGATGGGGCAAAGAGGGATGGTTAGGGACAGAAGACAAAGGTTGAAGAACAGAGAGGGAACTCTGAGCAGTAGCACACTTATCACTACCCACCCCGCTCGATGCGATGGGCAGCGCGGTCCTGATTAGCCTGCGCGACGACCGATCCAGTATGGAATTCTTTGTATTCGTGCAGTTCATGGGAGGTGTTGGACGGGTACTGCTAGGGTGTCCAGCCACAAAGCAGGAGAACGATTAGGGTCCTCATCCAAAGCCTTTAGTTCTGACAAGAACCTATCCGCAAGGCAGCGGGATGGCTTAGTGGAAGCCCATTTGCTTGGATCAGTTATTCTTCCACTGGTTTTTCCGACTGAGTTGCCAGCTCAAATCAACCCCCAACCTGGAGGACCAGGAGACTGGACTTTGTCTGACCTCTACCCATTGACCTGTCAGGTATGATTGCATCTCCGGCTTAAGGAAGCCATCCTGTATAGCTCTTTGGGTCATAGAGGCGCGCAAGCCATCACACCACGTCAAGGTGCAGTCTCGTCGTGATGGATGAATACTGTCCGGTTGCCCAGATCGAAGTAAAGAGTTGACTTAAGGGGCTATACTCCGAACTTTTGATCAGAACGTCTAATCTACGAGACAGTAGGACGATATGAAGGCCTCGTAGCCTTCTGGTGATCGACGACTGACTATTCACTTCATACGCCCTTCGGATTAGGCTAAAAATCCTGAGTGCCCAGTACAGCCCTCCGACACAGATTCCGGTGAGCATAGTTTTGTACGCCTCATACACTGTCTGTGGCTGGTTTGGAATCAGACTGATTCAGTCATCCAATCAACTCAATGGAGAGCGCTGGGAATTCGCTTTCGTCCTCTCACTTTTGTGGGAACACCGCCACAAGAAGACGGTGAGTAGGAATTCCTCAGCAGAGGCGTTCAGGACGACTAGCCATCTCACAGCTTGAAACACCCACCCTTGACCATACTGAGGTCGTATATACCACAGTTCAGGCTTTTAAGAAAGCAATTTATCAGTGTTGGGGGTCTTTATACCCCAAAGTATGTTAGGTAGTTTTACGGCCAAAGACAATTCGCTCATTGTTTTCCTCTTTTCTCTGCTAGAGCTGATACTGCACAAGGTTCTCACCTTCCAGGAAAAGAAAATACCATGCATTGTTGGGAGCTACAGAGACGCACCAAAAACACAATTATCTAGACAGGCGATTGGCTCTAGCCACACAAAGTCCTGTACAAACTGAACTGAACTGAACTGATCCGACGACCACGCTTGTCTCCTTGTCTGTATCGAACCCTCGTCGCGGTCGTTGTCGCCGTGGTCGTTTCCATCGTGTTGTAGGCTCGTTTGTTACCGCGTTACACTTTGTTGCATTTCCTTGTGCTTCTGTGCGCCGTCGATTTTAGGTATCCCAAACCATTTTCAAATATATTGTCTTTGAAGGCGAATACTACATGGTACTAATCCTTTAGCGAAATGAACCGTGGTGCGATATCGAGCGACAGAAATCCTTTGTTATTTGAATTTAAAACAATAAGGTTTATTTCACACCACTGTTATTAAGCGACTATGCAACTAAAGTGCGGTCCGAGCGCGTTTTCCTCTTTCGTTAATGGCTGTTCCCCCACTGTTCCTTCGAAGGCCGTTGAGCTACAACCTGTCTGGAGCCCTGCTACGTATAACAGATTGGGAGCGCGATCTAGGGATTCTGGTGTCTGCTTATCTGAAAACCAAGGATCACAGTGGCGGAGTATGTGCTTCGGCCTGGAGTATCCTCGATTCATTTCGTTTATCATTCGGAAAATTACCGTACGATGCCTTCCATCCATGAAGCGGCAAAATCCATGAAGAGTCTTGGGAATAGTGTACAAGATGGCGTCCCCAGCGTTACTCGGCTTTTTATTCGAGGTTGCGCCTCTAACCCATGCACAACGAAGTGCTACCTGTTTGGCAACAGAAAGATCGTGTGTTGAGAGCCGGTGACCGATCGAGCGGTTCATGCGCCTTTTGGATGGCTGTCTACCAATCCGGGGCGCCCAACGCATCCAATGTGATCTTGGTGCATGGTTGCCGATGGCTCTAGAAGCTTGTTCGCCATTCGGCAGAAGTGGCCATGACCCAGGGACTCATGCGATCCTGTTGGTTGGACATTTTTCCTTTTTGGTCGTTGGATCAAGCGGTAGATCTCGTCTGCCGATTCACGAGCAGGCGTCTGCGCATGCTTAGCACCGTCTCATCCGGGTTTTTAGGCCCCGACTACCGTCCAACCTGGTTTGGCCCGCCTGCCGAGTGGTTTGCCGAGGTGCGGCCGCTGATGCCTCTTCCAACTTCGTGGAGCCACAGGTAAGAGTCGGGTAACCGATGTAGACCAAGGAGATGGAAGACGCCTCAAGGGGCACAACAGTCTGCCAAATCAGAGGTGCGACTCCTCTCAGCCACCTCATACACCTTCCGTATGCTCTGTACTTGCCGTATGTGTCCTCGACTCGAATATGGTGGAGCGGCTGCATATCCCTGTAAAACTGCTGAATCCACCCAGTTGGAGTGAGTGTAGAGGTCCGCCACTCGTCTTATATCTAGATTGTGCGGGATCCGCTGTGAAGGACGTCTAAAAGCAGCTGGTTTGCTTCCAGTATCCTATCAGCGGATGCGTGATGGTGGTAATCTCATCTACATTCGTTGCATCATCAGGGGTGATCTTAACCTTGATCTGCAGGTCAAGTCCAGTGACTCTTCTTCGGAAAAGGGAACAGTTTTGAAGGTCCCCGGTCCGTTAAAATTTTTCTTTTTCCGTGGCAGGCAGTAATCCTGACCATTTTGGTCTCTCGCCGAAGCCGTTTCTCGTAATTTTTGCCGCTCTAATTTCTGCCTCCTCTCTAACGTCTCTGTCTCTTTAGTCTGTGAACTCCATGAGGAAGCTGAGGTTTTTGGTTCCCGGTCTGCCTCGAATTTCATTTTACCCAACTCTCCCAAAAATCCGCCTAAAACCACTCTTACTAACCGTCCTTTTATCCTCCTTATCACAACCAGAAAGGTCCGCCAGACCTTACAGTCACGACCAAAATAAACCACCTGGTCCGGATAATATTCCACTCATCGTCCTGAAAGTGTGTCCCAGATTTAGCACCAATTTTACGTCATCCTTGTTGTCTTTTTCTTCAATCTGGTACATTTCCCGCCCCATGGAAACAAGCCGTAATTTCTCTCATTCCCAAACTCAGCGACTCCTTTGACCCGAGAAACTACCGTCCTACTTCCCTAACTTCTATCATTTTGAAAGTCACAGAGACCATAATTTCCGACCAGTTGCGGCCGTTCCTCGAACGCAAAGGACTGCTAAGCGATCATCAATACGGGTTCCGACCTCGTCGTTCCACCGGTGATTTACTGGCTCTGGTCTCGCACTCATGGCTAGCGGCACTCAATAACCCTGGCCTCACTAGGTTTATCGAAGGCTTTTTACTGTCTGGTACAATGGTTTACCATCTGAATTGCCAGCCTTTGGGTTTCTTCCAGCCCTTGTCTTGTGGACGTCGATTTCTTGAGTAATCGGACCGTCTTCGTTCGAAGATACCTAGCTTGATCGTATCAGGATACAGTCGATCTAGTGCGCTGTGACCGTCATTAAAGCATCATGTTAGCATATGCTTCTCAGGATGTTGAAAGCGTGTGTTGGTCATGGTTAGTCTGTTTCAGGCTGTAAAACTAACAAGACGTTCGCCATTGTTGCATTGCTTTTCAGGACCACGCTTTCCCAAAATATTTCTGTTTGCTTGAATCAAGGGGTCAGTGTAGGCGTTCCGGGTCCAAGCAACAAGAAGGATGTCACGTTTTTAGGGCACCGTCGATCACCTCTCGTAGCCTGTCGTAGAACTCCTCTTTTACTTACTCTTCGACGGTCATCGTCAGGACGTAGACCTCAACAATCGTTATCTTTAAAGTTGAGGCGCAAAAACGAGCTAAAGCGATACGAGGATATGGTTGGATTTTCAGTTCGCTAAGGTTCTCCGTTATAATACACCACAAATCTGCTGACGGCAGTGACGTGAAGAGTGTGATCCGCCACCGAATAAAGCCATAGCTCCTTGTGTTCTACTTACCCGACAAGGTTTCCCAGATGTTAGTGGGCCATACAACTGGCCATCGGCTCATCTGGACCAAAGCTGCTACCTTGCAGAAAGCGCTTGGTTGCGCAAAGACTAGAGGTGCATCCGAGGACAAAAGGGCCTACTCTGAACCGGACGACCGCGTAGTAAAAAAGCCCGCAGAGCATACATCCATGGAAAGGATATTGATTGCAATGACTAACTGCTATACTCTGTTAATCCCCCCCCCATTTCTTACTTGTTGTTATTGCTTTGGCACCATTACTGATTTCAAGCCGGCGCACGATATATATATATATATATATATATATATATATATATATATATATATATATATATATATATATATATATATATATATATATATATATATATATATATATATATATATATATATATACCGTATGTGTTCTTCATGTTTAGAAGCGCAACAGCCTGGGCCAGTCGTGAAAAAGCCCGCTTCTCTGCTAAGAATATCTCGACACGTGATAGTCGAGGGCATGCCAGAACTGTTTTGAGAGGAAACAAAGTAGGCTGCGAGATTAACTCAGTGAACCGTAAATTCGTTCCCTTAAGTTCTGATAACATATTATCAAAAAATGTACCTCTTTGCCCTTATCTGTGCTTCTCAGATGGTTTTAGCCCCGTCTGATTTTTGTTTTTGTTATTTCAGTGTCGATATATTCTAACTGCCAAATGAAATCAGAGCTGAAGAGACTGCCGCTTCAGATTGATGGATGGACAGGTATGTTTCTGTTGATATCGATTCATATGATGTACGGTTTTCTTGTGTCAGGAGCCTCAGCGGTCATAGGTTTGAATCCCGTCGCGGCCGGTTACTTTTATGGTAAGCAGCAGTCCGCTGTTTTCCGGTGCGATGCTGCACCTGATCTATTGAGGCCTTATGTTCCGCCTCTGCGATACTGAGGATCTGGTTGCCGGCTATAACTAAGAGTGTAATGAGCCTTTGAGGTTATGGGTATACCTCTTTCACTACACTCATGTGCAGGCATTTAATAAAGAAAGACTAAGCAGCAATAATTCGTACCCGAGGTCTAAAGAAAAAGTTTCATGTAACGGGAGATCACAGTTCATAAGTACGCAAAAGTGGGTGCGTCAGTTGAGACGTATGAAAGGGTTTCATAAACAATAATAGCTGTTTTGATTTTAGCTTACTGTAATAATCAAATATATTTCACGTAGTCTTATTTTCCTCACAAGAAACTCACTTTCGTATTACCCTGACTCATTCATTTGAGTGTCATATTGAGGTGGACAGAAATCAGAAACAAAATGCAAATTTTGTGGAGTTTGCATACATTCTTGTCTCCTGTCTCGTCTGGGTGAGAAGTGTCATTTTTTGTTAGTTGTTTCCGCTGTCCCCCGATTTACCGCTTGCTTACTGCAGGTGTCAATCAGGTTTTCCGTTTCTCGACTGAGCAGTGCTTAGCTTCGTTATTGCTGACAAATTCACTGCCTAAGACATACTTAATAAGAACCTGCCACATTATCTTTGGATATCAGCTATCGTCATCCTAAGATTTACGATCGATAATCGCATAAGATCCCAATATATCTAGATCTTTTTGTGCACAGAATGAAACTCTATGCTATACTTCTGTTTACCTTATACCCATGGGGTGAAAAAATCTCACGACCAAGAAAGTGTTCCTTTGGTTTTGAGTTTTCTCCTGTGAGATCGACTTTTGATGGCCAATGAAAATAATTATCTTTCCATTGAAATTACGTCGGAATTTTGACTTTCCGGTTTGTTTTGTGATCAAGTTCAGATGCTCTTGATCTGTTTATTTTGGTATCGTGTACACAGTTTTTACTCAATGCAGTGTTTTCTGTTGACCTGTGACAAGAAATCTATCACATGAGTGAACACGATTCTTTGTTATTATCTATTGCAACAGTATTTCTTCTGTATGCCACCGGTAGTCTCGTGCATACTATAAACAGACGTCTGTTGCAATAACAGGAGTGAGCGCAAGGGTGGTATCAATTTGTTGACAATTGAAGCAAAACGGAGTTTTTCTTTGTACTTAGCACAGTCCCGTAAGATAAGTAGAAAATTGAATAAAATGGTTTGTAACCTTAAACAAGACGGGTAGTGTAAAGCAGAAGAAAATTAAAACTCACTATATGAACGATGCAGGCAAATTAATAAGTGCGAAATAATTTTCCTAAAGTGTATGGAGTAAAATTGCCTCCCCAGTGATTGAGATGTGGTAATGACCACAAAGCGAGGGTGCTAAATTTGGGGATGATTTAGGTAGCGTGGTTGTAACAAGTGGTTTAGTGATACCCTGTAGAAATTCTGTCGTTGAAAACAATAATGCACACTCGTGATCGCCACGTGTTGACTATTGGCCATTGCTAAAGGTGCCGGACAACGAAGTTCCAGGAAACGCCGGGCTCCTTTTGCGCGATACACAATTGAACTCACCGAAAACAAATATCGAATGGTTCACATTTACTGTGGGGTAAAAAGTAAGCTTTATTGAGCCAAGGATAATGGTATCTCGTGGGGTACTTCGGTGACCGTGTTCGAATCAATCAGAGTCATGAGTTTTTCTATTAAACGAATTTTAATGCGAAAAATTAATCGCGATATTCTTAATGCAATTGATGCGCCATATGCTTCTCAGTTCTCAGGTGCCTTTATTTGGCATGGGTGTGCTAGATACCATAATAATCCAAAATCCCTGATATCTTACGGACTAAAAGTGAATTGAATGAACTTGTAAACACCGAGGATAAAATGAGCGAAGTTCGATTGGCACCCTTGGTGACAACTCATTCGAACTACTGGCTTTGTCACATTTACCCGTGGTTAGCTCCCCATGTTTTTCCAAGGCACTAATCACTTATAAGCGTGTCTTTATGCGGTCTTCGTTTAACGTCAGTGCGAAGCGTAAAGCCCTAATCTGGGTGACGATGAGTATGCTAATTCGCTTCACTGTCTTCCAACTTTTACGGCCGTTTCTACTGGCGAGTAGTGTGGGTGCATACGCCCGACTTCACCTACAGTTTCGTGAATTTTACAATATTTGTCCCCATTAGGAAACATTTGAGTAGTGAGTTGAGGATTTCGACAAAAACGTGTTGTCGGCGCTTTTGAGCACTGTACACCCCGTCTTCTGTTACTGGACGACGATGATTAGGTTTGTCTTGCCTATGATCATAACCTAAATAGATTTTGCTTACCGTAATGTCGGTGTAATGCTCTCTGTTAATCTTCTGTAAGTGTTTTGAGAAACCGTGATATTGGTTGCTTTTTCTTTATCCTCTCGTTCCTTTTTAGCTGTTAAACTTCGTCTGAATGGGGCTGTGCCGCATTTTTTGTATGTCAAGAAAGCTCGGGACAATACAGCCTCAGTAGCTAATGTACATCCATTTTTGGATGTGGTAAGTACGGGGATAACCTTACGAGTTCAGTTGTTTTTAGTCAAGCCTACTGGATTTTTTTAAACTCAATTTCGGCGAGGTTGTGCGAGTCCAACATCACCGGGTAAGTTCATGAACATTTGTTTGTTGAACAAACATTGCTCATTTCCATCAGGATGAAGCCACAGCTGCAGTTCGATTTCGAAATTCAAAGGCACTGAAAAAATTGCTTTCTAATCCGATGAAAAAATCCTACTCGGTTGACCTGGTCATGCCACGTCCTCCTGGTAGGTGTGCATATCAGCTTATTGTTTTTTAATACTTTTTTCTTTCTGACTCCGTACAATGCCGTAATATGAACTGGCTTCATGACTACCAGCTGGCGAAAGAAGAATCTGAGTCCGTGCTGGAAGCATATTTCAAAGAACGTCTTAATCGGCGTCGTGTAGAAGAAGACGAAGAAGGATGGATTACTGTGGATAAAAAACATCGGTTCTAATATCCTGTGACGCTACTGGTCACTATTTCCCGCCTTTCCACTGGTGTACATAGTTTTTGACCTTTTATGAAAGAGAATCCAGTTGTAAGACTGAAACTGTTTTAGAAATAACAGACCACAAAGTTTGTGTGAATTCCAATCACGTATGTGGTCTTGGTTCCAACACCGTATTTGGACCATCAAATTACAGTCCCGAAGGATAATTTGCAGACTAGATTTCGGAGTGAAATTCAACATTTTGTGGCGTTTCTCAATGGTAGTATTAGGGACCACAGAAACGACTGCGTGTACCACAACAAAAGCACGAAACTGAACTTCGTACAACCACTGCCCAATAATCTATCAAACTCCTTCAAAAACCGGCTCGAAACAAGCCATCCTGTATAGCTCACTAGGCCAAGAACATAGACAGACCACATCATGGCGCGTTTTTGTTTCGATGGGCGTCGGTAAACCTGTAGTTTCGCCTCGGCTCACCTGGCGTCCTTGGAATACATGGTAAGTTCTACTAGTTGGTGTAATGTTTTGAGCTCAGTTGTGTTTCCACGCCTCATGCTTCGTCTTTCGTAAGCCCTATGTCGCGGTAAGGGTTCTATGTGGACCACACAATTATTTAATTGATGATACTATGATGATGTAAGGTTTCACAACTAAAATGTGGGGGAGGGGCGTACTACCAATCAATAAAATTCGGAGAGTTATGGTGCACACTGATTGCCGCGTTAGAATTGTCCTGTTAGTCCTCGCGAGTTGTAGTGTAGTTAGACCGACCGGAAAAATGCCCCGTCCGAAAATAAACATTGGTCTTTCTGCTACATACCATCGGTTTGTAATATTTCAAGCAAGCCCAACACGTTTGTACCTTTACGTCATGTCGTGTGTTCTTCGGGAACGGGTACTCCCCTAGGGCTTCGAATTCCTAATATCACTACTCTAAACGACGGCAGTAGTTAGATTCTGACTTCTGAATTCTCACGGGGAAAATTGCGTGGCATTGTCCGCTTGAGAAAACGGTGAACGACGACAGAATTTGCGAATTATACATGCAAAGGTGCTATTTTAACCACAGTGTGATCGGATGAAGCTACCTACGCAAATTGAGTAGACCGGTAGTGATATTTAAACCGACATGAATCGCTTCATTGTGAATAAACGGGCCATGTTGGTCAATTTAGTTGCTCCTTGCATAGAAAACCCGGGTCGAATAGCAACATATTTAGTATCTGATCAGCAGTATATCATCCATTAGCGCAGTGTTTATCGCTAACCCGTTTGAGGCCTAATCTCGTATATTCACTTTAGTCTCCTGAAGGTGAAGGACTTCAATGAATCTAGTTCAGTTAGAATAACCGTCAACGGTTGTTGTATTGTGGCTGTTCTAATTGCTACTTCTCAGCAGCATCCTAAATAAGAAACAAAAGTCATCAATAGTACGACAGAGTAGGAAGAGAAGTAAACATAATGGTAGCAATAAGTTGATTAGGTTGTGTGAATACAAATACCTCCTTGTCATGAAACGTAATCGTATTTTCCTATCTGCTTATAATCACTAATTGCATGGGTGTCGTGGAAGTCCGGCTCAATATACTACATCCATCTTATAGACTGTCCACTTAACGACGCTCACCCTAATAAGGTTCATGTAGCTTTTGATAAGCGCTAAGTGTTGACTTAGTACAGTAGAAGTCATCAATCTGACAACGGGTTGCACCTAGCTATTGTATTCTGTCCAATACCCGGCATAGTGTGGTGAAACTAATATTTGCGTATTATTAACGACCGTTAGCTTCCTGACACTAATTTCATTAGAAGTATTAGATAGGTGTGATAACCGCGTTGGATAGTTCTGGAAGAATGCACTGTATTTACAATTGTTGTGTGCACGATCGTCGGTGGTTAGCTCAACATTGGAGATAATTCTTGTTGTCCGGTGATTGAGTGAGTCTCCGATAGTTACGGTTAGATATTAGTTCAAATGACTTGAGAGAATGTTGGATGTGTTGGTATGAGACAAATAGTCCATAGTTTGTGATCGGTTTTGATCCTTCAATGTATTAACACCGTCCTCGGAATAACTAACCTGTTCATCAGACCCTATGTATGGACTTGTAACTAAGCATAAGCGATCAACACAAGATGTACCTATGTTGTTGTCATAATCTTTTCAGACAATATCATTCAGAACACGGGGACCGAAGCCAATGAAATATACTATGGTTGCCGTGACACACTCGCTTGTCGCCTTCTGATCATAACCGCCCTTATTCCTTTAAGATGATAGAGGAAGCCGCCATCCTCAGTTAGATACAAAAGGACCTCACTTGTATTTCAGTCTATCCCACAATTATCACTTTATCTTGTCAATCCATTTCAGTACTTTTGGTGTTTCAAGGGAGACATTGTGCAGAAGAATCGATCACTTCAACAATGGAAATCCATCACTTGGCTAGTGGGTCAGTATTTTCGTTATTCAAACATAATCATTGGAGGCGTGTTTGAAAATTTATCTCTGAAACTAATAAAAGTGATATGATGAAAACAACAACGGAGGTTCAGTACACGCCCGGGAATCATCTGGTGGGAAAGTCGGAGAGAGCTGGTTTTCCTAAACGACATCATCAATGAGCAAGTTTACCTGGAAGTCCCACCTTGCCACGGTTGAACACAGCTACTAAAGCGCTTTGTCAGGATGACAACGCACCTGCATATCGTTCCATTTTCGTACTAATGTTTCATGCGTATCACCGCACAAAGGCTCTTGGGGCCGCCTGGACCACCGGACCTCAATCCAACAGAACATTTGTAGGATCAGCTCGGGAGGAAATTAGATCATAGATGGCAATACTAACCTTTTGGGTAGTTGAAGACGTCCTTAAAAAGGAATGGGACTACATGCCACAAGGTACTAAGTCGGTTAATAGCGAGCATGACTTGACGGGCAAATGCTGTTATATCACCCAAAGATGGCTCAACCATATACTAATGAGCGACCATTTGAGAACAATCACACTAAATATTTCACACAACATTTCGATTCCCGTAAAGGTTTTCACAACGTTTTGCTTATTTCAGAGAGAGGGGGGGGGGGGTTGGAGGCGTTTTCTGGCAAATAGTGCACTCCTTCATACGCAGTAATACGTGCCCAGACACGGACTACAAATTGCTGCATCCCACAGGATCAAATTGGCTGCAAAGTTTAATCCGAAATTTGGGTGTAATGTACATTCGACCGGCGATAGTTGAGTGGTTTGTAGCTTTTGCTTACCACCTCGGAGGTCAGAGGTTCGGATCCCGCTACTGCCGGTCACTTTATTGGTAGACAGTAATCCACTGTCGTTCGACTCATTGTCATACCTGACCCACTGGGACGTTATGTAATTCTGCCCTCCAAGTCTCACGGTCTGTTTGCCGGCTATAACTAACAGCGCAGTGGGCCTTCGAAGCTGCATTTACGCACAAGTACGTGATAAAAAGCCAGATGCGCGTTTACTTTACAACGATCCGTTTTTAATTTGGGTAGAATGGATTAGTAATGTCGATCCTCAGTCGTGACTTTTAAGCTGTCATCGAGTTTTTCAGCTTACTCGCAGGGTGACCAGTACATGAATTTACGAATCAGACCCTTTTTGGCATTGATTAGCCAGACATCCGTCCTGTTCGGTTGGTGGGATGTGATCGGGGCTTTATAATTAGGCCAGTCAAACAGGGGACTCCAAACATGTGTTGCCGTAACCCTCCTAATGAAGGGGATACAAAGTCAACTCAAGGTTGCCCATATTATTCCTCCTAATGTAGCTGATAAGTCGCATTTCCGATTGCAACCGACCAAAAGCGATGACACTATTATTTTGGCTAAGATTGTGCGGCTCCTCAGCGGTCTCGCGGTTGAATCGTGTGAAGTCATCGTCCGGGACCTCATAGGACTGTTCTACCAGGTACAGTACGGTAGTACCGACCACTGACTTTTAAGTACGACTTTCCAAACTTGGGACCGGATTGACTCTGTTTTTCAAGCCAGTTCTTTACCACCGGACCAGTGAAGACTAAAGCAGGTTATCAGTTTAGGCGTCAGGATTAATAATACTAACTTCCCCATTCTGTCAATAACTTCTCACGGTTATGAGATTAGTCACTTTCACTTTCATCACCCTTCAGCATAGAATGAAAGCCTTTTGACCGAAACGCTTCTGTCAGAGCACCACTCATGCAATAAGACGGTAGGCTAATTGTGCAACTGTTGTAATCCGAATGAGCCATTGTGGGGCATGACAGTTCTCGTAAGCGGATTCCTCTGTTTAGGTGCGAACACATTTACTAATCAGCAGTGTAATCTTTCATGCCAAAATTGGGCACTCCGTCGGCAATTTATAGAGATAGGTATGGACCAATTCCGCGGAATACCGAAGATGTTGTCTTCCCCAAAAATCTCCGAAATAGAAACGTCACAAATGGGACGACCCTTCACTTTACTGTGTTGATTTTCCCACGTCTGACTGAGAGATTCGTTCAGCTGTGGGGAAAAATTGCAAGACATCGAAAAATTACCTCTCAGGGCACACTTCAACTGTCAGCTAAAGCACATATAACTGGGCTGTCAGGAGGTAGCGAGCGCCATAGACTACAGCAGCATGCCTCACAGTCTTTTAGGGTCGATCCTTATCGATACTGGCTAGAAGTAGCTGAGAAACGGAGATCGCGTCAGGTATTGGTGATTCCGACAAGCTATTCAACATCTTTTGCAAAGCATCGGATTGGCATTGCAAGTATGAGTTGTTTCAGTGTGACTCAGCCGGTCAACTCATAAATGGGCAGGAAAGAAAAATAGAGCGCTGGGTAGAGCTCTTTGATCGGTTGTTCAACGGACCTCGACGAAAGTGCAATCCGCCGCCCTTGCAGAGACTCACGATGTCCACTGTGATCCACATAGTACAACTGGAATTTCCACGGTCATCAACCAGCTAAAAAACAGGAAAGCCTCCCGAGAAGTTAGCATACCGCCAGAAGTATACAAATGCTGTCTGTCTTCCCTGGTCAACAATCTGTACACATTTGCATCCATTTGGCGAGACGTCTTCTCGACTGGTAGTGACACGTCTAATCTACTGCTCACCCCCAAGAAAGGGAACAGATCGGTATGCGAGAACTATAGGGGGATCAGTCCGATCGACGTGGCTGCGAAGATTTTCTGCGTGCTGCTACTCAACCGCTTTTATGCTGCGAAAGACCACTGCGTCCGATCAAATCAAGAAAGTGACAGAGACTGCGTAGTTTAAATCTTCCCACTGCGTCAAACGTTAGAGAACTACCACAAGTTCCAGCAATCAGCCATTGCCTGTTTCATCGACTTTCGGGTCGTTTCCGACTCCTCTTATCGAGAGTGTCTCTGGGAGATAATGGTATCCGACGGGATGCCTGATAAGTTCGCAAGCCTTCTGAGGGGGTACTGTTCGTACCCTAAGGTGCAAGTTTGTATGCGGGGCGAAGATTCCCCGGAGTTCGTATTCACCACCGGAGTCAGACAGCGCTAAGCTCTTTCACCACTGCTGTACAACTACGCCTTCGGTCGGACAATAAATCAGGCACTGACCGACTAACCAGGTGTCCAGCTGTTAGATGCACACCTCAGACCTGGAGTTCGCAGATGACGTTACCGTGCTAGCAGACTCCACTGCCACGTTTCATACAGTTCTTGATCGGATCGATTTCTTCGCGAAGTCCATCGGACTGGAAGTAATCACAGCAGAAACTAAGGTTCTGTCGACCTGCCCAAGGTCACCAGCTCAACAGCTGCCCATCAATAACCAACTGGTCGAATGCATTTCACCATTCAAGTACTTGGGCTCTACATTGCATCCGAAAGGTTGGGCGAAGGATGAAGCAATATTGCGAATCAGCTGAGCCAGGAGAGCATTCGTCCACCTACGATGGGCGATGTGCAACCGCAGCGAATTCTTCGGACTAAGGTATATATCTACCGAGCCGCTATACGCCCCGGGCTCATCTATGCTCGCTGGTGCCTTCCGCGTATCTTACAAGGAAGTTGGAGTGACTACCTAACGTCGACGTTAGGGGACGATGCTAAGAAATCCACGGACTGTTCGTCTTCCTCTTATGCCGTCCACCGCGGTGTCTTGGCCTTACCCTACGGTGAACTCAGACGGAGCTAACTAACTCCGTCCCCAACCCTACTCTGGATGGCACTGTCGTTGCGGTGGCCGGCTAAAAACAGGTCAATACTGCCGAGAAGAATGTAGGATGTCTGGAACTATGGTCGGTCAACGATGCTCGCCAATGGAAGAAAAACTGGACCGTAACGTGAACTCAACTCGCTACCAAAGGCGGCGCATGGTCAGTTATGATCCCTGATATTAACGGGGCCGGGTTATCCTCGAGTAGAAGATAGTCGCGTAATAGTAAAAGGTAGGTGGTGTCCATTCGGGGTGTCAAAAATCATGTGACAAATACGAGTAAGTTGGGGAAAATAAACGAAATAGTGAGCGATTTCAACTTAATTTAATGCGCACGAAAACTTAAAACAACAGATGAAAATACTCCTAGACAAGGCATCCAATTTCCCCCTTTTATGTTTGGCATGAAACAGTACTATTTCACAACGAGATTGCATCTTAACGTGGTGTGATGACTTGCGTACTTCTATGACCCAAAGAGCTATGCAGGATGGCTTCCCTAAACCGGAGATGCAATCATGCCTGAAAGCTCAATGGGTAGAGGCCAAATGAAGTCCAGTCTCTTCATCATCATCATCATCATCATCATCATCATCGTACAGCGTTAAACAGTAGGGCAAGCCCCACTGACCACTGCCTTTCTCACCATGTTGCACGTTGAATTAGAAAGTTTGAATATACAAGATGGACAGGGAGTGGACCTGCACGGGTGGGAAAAGGAAAGAATGCCCTAGTAGCCAACACACGGAATACACAGTCTAACTGTACAAACGCACATCGATCAGTCATTCTGATTCGATGGAAAGTGACAACACGATTGCCACTGTTCGCGGTTCACTGCCATATCCTCCAGTGTCTCCAGCCAACTGGTAGACGGATCTTTTGGACCCCAACCACGAAGACGTGAAGCACCTACTTTTTTAAGCTTGCTGTACATTTTCTTATTCTTCGTTGCCAAGTCATCTGTTGACCTCCACGTGATTTTTTCTACTCCTGAGGAGGAACGGAGAGTGGGACGCGGTACGGTAGACTTGTATTCGCCACACGTAACACGTGCCTCAACCAACGAAGTCTACTAAGCTGGATACGCTGTGACAGAACGTTCTCTGAATTAGTACCCAATACTCGATTTCTGACCTCATCGTTGCTTACTCGGCTATTCCACCCAATCCTAGTGCTACTACGTAAACATCGATGGTCGAAAACCTCAAGACGACGAATATCTTCAGCACGCAGACTCCATGTTTCGCAACCATACAACAAAACTGAACGCACTGCAGCACAGTATACACGACCTTTCAACTTCAGTGAAATATCAGGTCGGCGCCACAAGTGCTTCATTCCAACGTACGCTGCTCGAGCTTTGGATATCCGCGTACTCACCTCTACTACTGTGCTCCCATCCGTCGTCACGCTGCTGCCTAGGTAGGTGAAACGGTCGACAACTGATAGCACCTCCCCATCGAGAATCAAGCTCAGAATCGTCGAAGTCCAGTCTTGTAACATCACCTTATACTTTGAAGGTGCAAAACGCATGCTGAATGGAGCTACAGCTCTCCCAAGTCTATCTAGTGCACGTTCAGCATGCTCCGTGCATTCGAACAAGCAGACAACGTCTTCGCGTAATCTAGGTCACATAGCTTTCCACTATTTCCTAGTTCGACGCCTACATCCTGAAGATTTTGCAGCGCACTGTCCATTATTTCGTCCATGACGAAGTGGAACAGGAATGGAGACAAAGGGCATCCCTGTCGAATGCCGCTGGTCGTTTCGAACTGACCGGATAGTTCACCGTAAACCCTAACGCGGCCAGAAGTATGAGAATACAATGATCTCAGTAGGTTCACGAACTTCTGGGGCATACCTTTTCGATGAAGAACACTGAAAAGCGCTGTTCGATCAACTGAATCGAAAGCGTCTTTCAAGTCTAAGAAAATCATTATTGTCGGTCGGCAATGCGTGTGACGCGTTTCAAGTAGTCGGCGAAGAGTAAAAATCTGGTCGATGCATCCTCGACCTGGGCGGAATCCAGCCTGCGGTTCGCGAGTGTTCCTCTCGCGAGCCGGTGTAAGACGGTGCAGTAGAATTGAGGTGACTATCGGGATTAAGCTAATCCCACGATGATTACTGCAGTCATTGCGTATTCCCTTCTTGAAGATGGGAACAATCAATGACTCATTCCATATTAGCGGAATACGCTCCTCGTTCCAAATGTCACGGAGCAAGACGGTAACTGATTTTATCAAAGCATTCCCATCCAGTTTGAAAAGAACTGGAGGAAGTTTGTCGGGACCTGACGCTTTCCTCCGCCTTAGTAATCGAATACATGACTCTACTTCTACTTCTGATGGGGGCTCAGGTTATACCACCCAATGAGTCACAGCTGTTGACACGGGAGTAACTGCACTAGCGTGCGGCCAGCTAAACTGTTCCTTGAAGTACTCGGCCCATCGGTCAAGTCTTTACTGTTTGCTATGGATGGGTTCTTCATTTCTATCCCAAATCGTTTCACTGACCTGAGTTCGCCGTCCACCGATGTCAGGAATAAGTTTGAACAGTTTATGACTTTTGCCTTAAGCATCTGCCATTTCCATTTCTTCGGCCACCTTGACCCCCCAATTTTCGCGATCATTCTTAAAGCTTTTCGCTACTTTTCTTTGCAGCTTTCTCCGCATCTTATTCATCTCCTTAAGGTTCGAAAGCTGAGGCTTTTGCTCCATTATACTCAGCGACTCTTGCGAGATCCAGTGTCTTTGATGGACAACGGATCTAGGACCACAGGCGAAACCTGCTGCAACGTGCATCGCCTGTTTGATATGAGCCCAATGCTCATTTACATTACTGTTCTCTGTGGATCCTAGCTCATGTGGTAACTTCTGCTCATACCGGATGCAAACTTCTGGATCACACAAATGTTGCACGTCTAATCGGGTTTGCGGTTTGCGACGATGACCATGGAGCTGGAGAGATAATCGCATTAAAACTAATGCATGGTCCGACTCTACGTACGTGGACCAGTAAGATCTACAGTTCTGAACAGAACTGCGCCACCCGTAGCTTACGGCGATATGATCAATTTGGCTTAGTGTGCCTGTAGAGTTAGAGCGCCATGTCGCTGTGCGATTCGAGCTGTGTCGGAAATTTGTGCTAGATAAGAACAATCGATTGTCTGCACAAAACTGGAGAAGCCTATCCCCGTTATCTGTACGCTCATCTGGTAAAGCACAACGCCCACCTAAACAAGCTTCTGACACACTAAGTTTGCCAACTTGTGCATTGAAGTCACCAGCTAGCACTACAATGTCGGAACCTTTACTGCTGCGAACGTGAGTGGCGAGGGCATCATAGATCTCATCTTTCTGCGCGTCTGAGTTGCAGTCCGTTGGGGCGTACGCCGAGATCACGAACAAATTGCGTTTAACACAACTATCCTTTCGAATGCCGACTGACCCTTGGAGTCTCACAGCACATAAACGACTGTTAACAGGAATCCAGTCTAAAAGGACAGCCTCAGCCTTGTCAGTCAAGACAATTCCTACACCACGTTGACCCACAGCTCTAGCTGCTTCGTCTCCTGAGGTGCACAGAATATACCTCGATGAGATACCAGGAGCAGTTAGCTGAATCACACTGCTCGAAGCCTGGATACGCGTTTCACTTAAGCAGCAGACATCAATCTTCAGAGAGTTCATTGTGAGGGCTAAGCACGCCTGCTGACCGACTTGCGTGAGAGTACTCACGTTAAAGGAGCCGAGATTAAGAGGCTGAAGAGGCTTGAGAAAATGTGAGTTACCAGACAGAGGATAATTCCCGATACTGTTTGACAGTGAATCGTTGCGAGTATCGACCGTGTTATCAGTGGGAGCATTATGGATGGATAGATGGGGCAAAGAGAGACGGTTGGGGACAAAGGAAAAAAGTTGAATAAAAGAGAGGGAACTCTGAGCAGTAGCCCACTTATCACTACCCACCCCGCTCGATGCAATGGGCAGCGCGGTCCTGATTATCCTGCGCGACGACATATGCAGTCCCGACGAACTTCCTCCAGTTCTTTTCAAACTGGATGGGAATGCTTTGATAAAATCAGTTGCCGCCTTTCTCCGTGACATTTGGAACGAGGAGCGTATTCCGCTAATATGGAATGAGTCATTGATTGTTCCCATCTTCAAGAAGGGAATACGCAATGACTGTAGTAATCATCGTGGGATTAGCTTAATCCCGATAGTCACCTCAATTCTACTGCACCGTCTTACACCGGCTCGCGAGAGGAACACTCGCGAACCGCAGGCTGGATTCCGCCCAGGTCGAGGATGCATCGACCAGATTTTTACTCTTCGCCGACTACTTGAAACGCGTCACACGCATTGCCGACCGACAATAATGATTTTCTTAGACTTGAAAGACGCTTTCGATTCAGTTGATCGAACAGCGCTTTTCAGTGTTCTTCATCGAAAAGGTATGCCCCAGAAGTTCGTGAACCTACTGAGATCATTGTATTCTCATACTTCTGGCCGCGTTAGGGTTTACGGTGAACTATCCGGTCGGTTCGAAACGACCAGCGGCATTCGACAGGGATGCCCTTTGTCTCCATTCCTGTTCCACTTCGTCATGGACGAAATAATGGACAGTGCGCTGCAAAATCTTCAGGATGTAGGCGTCGAACTAGGAAATAGTGGAAAGCTATGTGACCTAGATTACGCGAAGACGTTGTCTGCTTGTTCGAATGCACGGAGCATGCTGAACGTGCACTAGATAGACTTGGGAGAGCTGTAGCTCCATTCAGCATGCGTTTTGCACCTTCAAAGTATAAGGTGATGTTACAAGACTGGACTTCGACGATTCTGAGCTTGATTCTCGATGGGGAGGTGCTATCAGTTGTCGACCGTTTCACCTACCTAGGCAGCAGCGTGACGACGGATGGGAGCACAGTAGTAGAGGTGAGTACGCGGATATCCAAAGCTCGAGCAGCGTACGTTGGAATGAAGCACTTGTGGCGCCGACCTGATATTTCACTGAAGTTGAAAGGTCGTGTATACTGTGCTGCAGTGCGTTCAGTTTTGTTGTATGGTTGCGAAACATGGAGTCTGCGTGCTGAAGATATTCGTCGTCTTGAGGTTTTCGACCATCGATGTTTACGTAGTATCGCTAGGATTGGGTGGAATAGCCGAGTGAGCAACGATGAGGTCATAAATGGAGTATTGGGTACTAATTCAGAGAACGTTTTGTCACAGCGTATCCAGCTTAGTAGACTTCGTTGTTTGGGGCACGTGTTACGTATAGCGAACAGGTCTGTAGTACCGCGCCCTATTATCCGTTATTCCTAGTGAGTGGAAGAAATAACATGGAGGTTCACAGATGGCTTTGCAACGGGTAATGAGAAAGTGTACAGCAAACTTAGGAAAAGTAGGTGCTTTACGTCTCCGTGGTTGGGGACCGGAAGATCCGTCAACCAGTTGGTCGGAGACACTGGAGCATATGGCAGCGAACCGTGAACGGTGGCGATCGTGTTGTCAATTTCTGTCGAATCAGAATGACTGACCTATGCGCATTTGTTCGGTTAGACTGTATTCTGTGTGTTGGCTACTAGGGCATTCTCTCCTTTTCCCACCCATGTAGGTCCACTCCCTGTCCATCTTGTATATTCATACCTTCTAATTCAACATGCAATATCGTGAGAAAGGCAGTGGTCAGTGGGGCTTGCCCTACTGTTTAACGCTGTACGATAGAGATTATGATGAATGGAGCACAGTAACGTCTCCCGCTGTTGGGAAAATCTCGCTGTGCTATTCTCCTACATCTGTGCGGTGGTTTTGTCCTATTCAAAGCTTCTATCCGTGTACATTCGTTGCAGTATCTTATCCAAGTAACTAGTGGATGGAAACCGATGTTGCTCATCAGCTGGCTCGGACAGACCGGATTTCGTCTGATTCCTATCCTTTGATCTGTTAGGTAGGATCACATATTCGGCCTAAGGGAGCCATCTTATAGGACTGTGTTCGCAGAAAAAGAAAAGAACGCACATGGTTCAGAAATATTTTGTCCAAAGCCTTGAACCCATTAACTACTTGAAGCCAATAACAAACGGACGTCCGTGATTCCCATTTTTGAATATGACACGCTTCTTTGGGTTGTTCAACACGAATTCAGTCTGTGTTGTTTGCAGCAATGTCACCGGCTATTTGTTTTTCATCATGTATCTTAGTGAAGTTTTCCGGCACATCATGGTATGTCACACCCGAATTTTAAGATTTTGGCGGTAATGGGGTTTGGAAGCTGCTACCGCTTTATTACCTGGTGTGGTGTGCCGGATAAGCCACGAGGAGCTATGCCGAATGCTTCAGACTAATCACATATTAACCTTGCTGGCGACCGATACAAATTAAATCAGCACATGACATCTACCACAGATAACTTGTAATCTATTTACCTTTCAGTAAGATTTCACTACTTATTGACCGAAGCCCACTCTCTGGATGTAGAGGTGCAGTTATATTGTTCACTTTTGAAGTTCAATATTCTAGAATATCTCCGAAGGGTCACTTGCTCACAACCACTGCTACTTATTGCAATCGGTGAACTTTTCCGTCGATGGGTGTGAAATTCTGATATAAAACAGTTGCTTTTATCTCCGGGAGCCCGGTTTTATTGTTTACTTGGAAAAATCCATTAGATCATTTGTCTGCAATCTGGAGGTAATTTATTCCTGCTCTCTGAACTTCTCCGAACTTTCCATCTTTCAGAAAGTGAGCGATCAATAAGCCTAAGCCTTATATTTCAATTTTTCTCACTTAGAAGAATCGCCCTCTTGTTGAGTCTGTATTGAAGATGAACCAGCGGCTAACGACCCGTGTTAGACTTTCTTGTGAGTAAACGTACATATATTCAGTGAAATGTCAGAAGACAGTCGAATCTATCGGGGGAAAGAGGGACCCGTAATGAAGAAACACTTGTCCGTGAAATTTTATGAATAAAACAGGAAGATGGGAAGCAAAAGTGAAAGCCACACGGAAGAGGAGTAGCCAACAGTTTTAGACGGCTAACAAAAAAATGGGATGATTCGAATGGTTGGCCACCCGAAATACAGAACAGAATGACCGACTAACGAGATCAGCGACGGAGAAAGAAGTCTAATTTACGGTCTTTCTACTAAGTAGTAGTCAGTAGAAAAACCAAATAGGCAGAAAAACGTGGATGGTGTTTTGGATGACGAAACAACCTACTTGGTGGGTGACATCAGTTAAAATATAAATCTGATCTCGTCTTAATCTTGGTCGTCTATGACCATACATAATAAAGCTAGAACTGTCTTTTTCCGTAACAGAATCCATGATTAGTCCTTTTCATTCGTGACTTCTATTTTGACCTCGACTGATGGTCAGGCGAAGGACGTAACTGGGCTCGACTGAAACATAAGTAGACCACCGAATTGCGAAAACAAAAATAATTGTAAAGTTTTCCACCTAACACTCGCTACTCATTCCAGATGCTGGACGAAACTTGGCGAATACATTTGTGAGATTCTGACGAGAATACATAGTTTCTCTATCAGCTGATGTTGATGTTAAGTCAATGCAGAATAGAGGGAGTTTCGGCCCATAGTATACCCTAGGTTTGCGACTTCTTTCGCTTGCAATACAAATTTCACACTGATTAGTTTCAAAATGAAGTACACAATCCCGAGGGACTATGAAAGTACCTAGAAACATTTGGAAGTATTGGAATGAAACTAGGAACTATTAAAAGACTATCGAACATATGACTGTTCGTCCGAGCACACATTATTTCGGAAAAACAAAAAGTATTTCGGATTACTATCTCATCCGTATATTTAAACAGAAAAGTTGCAGCATTCCTACTTTCCATCTTGAAATGAATTATCCAATCCAGACAAAGTAGCTTTGTCTTTCGATAGTGGTTGCGCTGATTGAACCTGGAAGACAGTCATACGAGAACCCCCAAGTTGATTACATGCGTGCTGATCTTTTGCAAGCCTCCTTGCACAAAATAAATGATGCGTGCTTCATGCATTCTTCGATGGCATTCACGGACTTTCGTATATTTCTGTGCTAGTCAATATGAGTTACATTCATGATCACCCCAAGTCCGTTCGTCCTAACCACTCAGTTCGCTCATGAGTCAAATATCTGACATTTTGCACTTCAACTCTGATACTACATTGAGCTTTAACTATGCTCCGCGTTCTGGACAATCCGCCTCCACAGTGCACTTATAGTTAATAGGACTGAGAAAACCACAGAGGATTTAGCTTGGTAAATATCGCACCGAAACAGCTCATCGGGCTTAGTCTTCACCGATTATCCAACGCCCACCAAAAGTGGATGCGTGAGAACCAAGCCGGTTTCAGACCCGGTCGGGGTTGCATCAACCACATCTTTACTCTTAGGGAAATCCTGGAGGACGGACATATTCCGTAGGTCCACAACCTCTATTCTTTTTGAGTTGAAAGTGGCATTCGATTCAGTCGACAGCACAGTTTTCTAGAGCTGTGTCTCACTGAGGGGTGTAACAGAGAAATTTATTCCTCTTCCCTATTATTTGTACGCAAACAACCGAAGTCGAGTTCATGCTCACGGCGATTTCTCATCCGAGTTCACTACGGTAATTATTGTTCTCCAGGGTTGTCCTCCAAAGCCCTTCCTCTTTAACTTTGTAATTGAAGTGGTCCTTGAGATAGTATTGTCTTCATGTGAAAATACCAGCACCGATATTTGCTCAGGCAGTACACTGTCTGATTTGGAATACGCAGACGAAATATTCTTCTGAGTAAATAACCGGGTAATTTACAAGCTTCTCTAGATACCCTGAACAGCAGGGTAGCGTTTTGCACCTCTTAATTATCCAATGCTGCTGTGGGACCTGATTGGCTTCACGCCAACCCTTGTCTTCTCAGGGGACGTTCTAGCTAAAGTAGATAAGTTTTGCTACTTGGGCTATTTCATCTCACCAAGTGGGCAAGTATCGGATAAAGTGTCATCGTGTATACAGAAGGCACGTTTGGCTTTTGCCAACCTCAGTCGTCTGTATCGCCGGGGTGACATTCGATTCTCTGTCAAGTTTCGAGGGTATAATGCGGCGGTTAGGTCCGTTTCGTTATACGGCTCAGAAACATGGGCATCAAGAGTAGAAGACAGGCGAGAACTGTCGGTGTTTGAGCACTGATATCTCCGTAGCATTGCACGAATACGGTGGAAATATCGCATCAGCAATACTGAGGTTAGAAGAGGGTACTGAGGACCAGATGTCATTTTCTGGAATTCGTACCGAATCCAAACAGGATAAAGTAACTGGAACATGCTACGCATGGCCACCGATTGACTTCCTTGGCTTACGCTGTCTTCCGATGCAGGTAGTATTTGGAAGGTAGGTCGAGGTTGTCAGTCCATAACATGGCAAAAAGGTATGAAATTCTTGGCCGATGAAGTTAATCAAGTAGGAAGTGTGAGGCTTCCAGAATGATCCACGCGACCCACCCACCAAATGTTGGGGACATTGAACGATGTGGCGAGTTTTCGGGGTCAGTGGCGTAGTCGCATTCGAAATCTTCCCTTTTCTTTTTGATTTCCGCCTATTACTTGGAATTTTTGAATGTTTTACGCCTCAGGATCCTATTTCTTTTGCCCCTCCCTCGACAGTACTGGGAGACAGCAACCAAAATCAGAGCACAAAGGTTCGAAGTAGGTGGTCAAAAAGCCGAAACTGACTGTTGCAATTAAAAAGCCGTGATCCGTTATATCATACTTCATACGACAGTGTTTTAAGTGCACAAAAATGGATGATGTTATACGAGTTTAATCCGATGTATTTCGCAGTCTATATTCTCACTGGATTGGAAATACGCTGGAGTTCAAATCCATGGAACTTACGCTCTTCAATTTACTGCTCACTTTCATTAAGTTTCATTCACTTACATAACTCTGAATTCACCAACTGTTGTACAATTTGCGGGCATTATCATGCCAAAGAACAGAAAATGCTCTTCGGTCCCTCCAAGGAGTCACGTGGAACAAACGTTTTCTGTCCTGTTGATCAAACGGTGAACACTTGTCTACCTCAATTCTAGGATCAATTCTCTTTGCATCTTCTGATGAATTACACGCGACCACCGTGGTTGGATCTCCATTCGTCCGTATGTTGACCGTTCCGTTCCCCAGCGAAATTGATCGATTTTAAGGCACATCTATTCCGTTTTGTCTGGAATGGAAATCGGGAATTGCAGTATACTTCTAAGGGCGAAAATCTCTTATTACTATTTCATTGTCCAGGTACTGCCCACATCATTCATCTCACAATTCTGTCGCGAAAAAATGATTATTCAAAAAACTCGTCGGAGAGACAGAAAAGTTACAGAAATAAATGCAACACCAAACAGGTCACTGAATGCAACCTACCAATGCGATCGACGCTTAAAGTCGATCCCTTCAAATTACCAAATTAAGTGATGTTCCAAAAGTAGTTGATCTTCAAGTCACCTGACCATGACATTTTTTTGTCAGATCCGTATTGTACTCCCTCGGTTACATTTCTGTCCATCCCAAAAGTCCGCTATATGACAATTCTAGTAGCTTTCATGTACCAGATTTTGGGCTTACGATGTTCACCGACAAAGACACCTTGGAGAGGGTCGAATTTCTACATAGGCTACTGAGAAGGATAGCAGTAGTTGGACGTTTTTATCCGGCCAATAATCTTTTTTGATTGTACAATCTCTAAACTCATTCCGACGACAGCTCATATCGGTAGAATTCCAGTTTTTACTGCTGCAACCACTATCAGTAGTTAAAAATCATGTAACCGCCATGGACCAGGGGGAGAATTAAATGGAGGGTATTGCCGATCGGATGGTGTACTACTTTTTCTGCCACGAAAGTCCTCCAAAAGGATAAAAATGCACCCAGATTTTCATACCGCCGTGTGGCTTATGGTTTTTGTGAAGTTGTTTGCTGCTTTAATTCAGTGCATTGAACATGGGAGCCAATTGACGCGTTATATGACAACATAATACCTCATCTGCAATCAGTTAAGTTTCAATTTCGCGGATTGCTGAACCAGACACTGCTATTGTCATCCTAGTTTTCCAACCTCTAATTTCATTTCGTTTTTTCGCTTCGGTTCCATGATTCTACTCTATAAGACGAATGAATTTCAATCATTTAGATACCATTGTGAAGATGAATGGTGTGGGACGAAAGGAATAAAATACTTCATTTCGGATGGCATTTGGCCGAAAAGTAAACTGGAATTGTAGCATTTTAAAGGAACCATCATTTTCCCGTTCTGTGAACCTTTTTTTCGAACGAACTCAGTTATTAATTTTGCAGATTTTGACGGTAAACCAGTTCTCCCGGGATGCCCTTACTAACAGCCGACCTAGGTATTTTAACATGAAAGTGCCGGAGCATCGACATTTCCTTTCTAAATAAAAAGAATAACACAAACGCGCCCCAGTGAAAAGTCAGACAAACAGAATGATGTTACGTATCCTGTCTAACCACTCAAACCATAAAGCGCGAAACAGTTCTGTTAAACTGTTAGGTGAACATTTCACTAAAAAGGCCTGCAACTCGTCTGGATTCCTCAATAAAGAATGTCGCGTTCTTCAGGTTGCTGGGCTTCCGGCGTTCTTCCCAGATTGAAGTTATCAAACCTATTTTCGGTTCTCCCGAGACTGTAATAATCTGCGCTGATTTCGCAACTGTTTCTTAAACTGAATCAACCGAAGAGGAACTTATTTAAACTATCTAAAATTCTTTAGCACGATGCGAGCTTTTCTGCACCCAGTGATCTTTTCTTATTCTTTCCAAGTTTTCTGAATCTACCATTAGCCGATCTCACTCAACTTTCCTAAATGCTGAGTATACTCCACGCACTATTCAATCACACGGAATTCAGTCTCCTAAGTACCTCAGAGTGACGGTAAAGCATTTATATTCTCAAGTTATCAATTGTGTGTGCGAATTGCGCTCACTCATCTTTGAAAATACCAGGTTGATGCATCAGAAAACTCGGTAGAGAACGAGAGATTTTTCGTTGCTTCACAACTGGCTAAATACAGCACATTTCATAGGCATTTAAATTGAGATAACTAAAGAAAGAACAAGAAAATTGATGATCACAGTTACAACAGACGACAATTTCGTGTTCAAGTAGTTACAGAACTATCGTTGTCACGAGCGATAGTGTGTATGTGTGTCACACAGACTTGCCTGGACTATCGAATGTGAAAGATAAATCAGTGCGATTTGTGCACGCAATTGATAAATTGAGAATACAGATCCTCTACCTTCACTCTGAGGTAATTAGGAGACTGAATTCTGTGTGATTAAATAGTGCGTGGAGTATACTCAGCAATTAGGAAAGTTGAGTGAGACCGGCTAATGATACATTCAGAAAATGTGCAGGGAATACGAAACGATCACTTGGTTCCCATTATGTAATAATGTTTTGAAGGCTATCGGATTGGTTATTTATTCCTTTCCGGTTGATACAGTATGATAATAATTTGCTACATTAGCGTACTGCATTGCCGTTTCGGAGGGCCGATACTATAGATTATTACGTAAGCATGGGGAAAAGGGTGAAAAATCATCAGCTCATAGTGCACAATAGTTATTATTCAGGAAGCTGGACGAATTACCGGCAAATCTAGTTTTTGAGATACGTCCGAAAATTAGTTGTTATGGTATACAGATAAACTAAGTGGGAAACCAAAGGAATGAGGCCCTTATACTACCAGTTTTCATGGAATGAAGTTAAACGTTGAGGAATAACCATTGAATATGTACCTGACAGATTTACCAGAGTTATTGAACAGATAATGTTTACCATTAACTGGATATGAAGCATCAAACTCTATTGGTGCAGTGTTTTAATGGAGCGAGTGGTTTTTTCACTGAGAGGAAAACAATAACCCCCCGACACTTCCATGTTTAAATACCTCGGTCGGCTCTTGAGTAATGCATGGCTTACTCATGAAGTATGCCTCGGAAGAATTGGTTTAATGTCAAAACTTCAGAAGTATTAATTAGGTAGGTTGGAAAGATGGTCCACATGGAACGACAGTATGATACTTACAGTTAGAAGCTACAGTTCTGGTTTAATTTTCTGGGGTGACGCAAAATGAAATAACGTAATTTACTGCTCTCATCCCGCTTCATTAGTCCACACTATTTTATGTACTTTTTTTGGAAAATCATACATTCTGTCGACTGGAATCATGGGATCGAGGAAGAAATACCAAGTAAAATTAAAGTTTGATGGACAAAGACAACAACAGCATATAGTGGTACAGCAATCGGTGGAAATAGAATTAAATTAATTACCAATGAGTTACTAATTTACCATACGACCCATCAGATGGCTGCCGTGTCCATGACCGTCCGTAGAAGTAGAATACAAAAGTCACAAAACACCATAAGCCACCAAGACTTTATTGGCACATCGATACACTCATCTATCCACTTGAAAGACGTTTGTGGCAGTCAGAAATGTAAACAACGTTGTTGTTGGTCCTCTGTTAACAGGTGCACTCCATCGGATTTTCCTCCTAATCCATGGCGCTTTATTCATTTTTAACTGCTGACAATTGTTCCAGTAGTGAACATGGGAATTCGACCGAACTCAACCGAAATCGACTGTCATCGGACTTTACTTCCAGACCGTAAGCTTGTGATAATGGTGACCCATACCGAGATTTGGTAATTAAGCCTCAAAAATGGTTCATTTTACCATGTAGTGGTCGTTAGCTACCGAACTACTTTACGGCATTGTTAGTGAAATATCAACTAACATGGACACACCCATTGTGAATAAACTGATCATGCTGGTTAATTTTAAAGTGCCTTACATAGAAAACCCGAATATAATCAAACTTCAAGTAGAATTCGCTCGGTAGTATGCCATCGACCGGCGTGATATTAACCACTTAACTGGTCGCGATTTGATGGAGCGTGTTCACATTGGTCGCTTTAAAACAGTGTAGATCACATCAAAGATGAACTTTCGAACGATTTTCGTTGTTGCAGGCTAGTTAATCGGATGGGTTAGAGATGCAGCTCGATAATGACGCGTTTTATCTGAGAGAAATGAGCGCTTGCCACGGTTGATTATTCACTCGTGATGACCATGTGTCTCTTAAGAAGTTGGGCTAAACATATCGCGGAAATCACACAACTCCCTAGAATTCGTGTTTCTGATTCCTCAAAACTGTGAGTGTATGCAATATTTCTATGGTTTCATTCTTACGTACTTAAGTTATTTCGCTTTGCGCCATTTCGACATTTAACTCCACCCTTCTGTCGTTGGAGTATTTTATTGTTACGGCCACACAGCTCCAAACAAACAGTCGCGCTACTAGTGAAGTTTACCCATGGTCGAACAGACCTGAGCCGAAGTCCTTGCCATCCGACGTCTTTCTCGCGTTGAGTTGATCTCTCCAGGTGGGAACATGTTCGGAAGTTTTGTAATTCCGGGGTCAAAACAGAAATCCTGTTGAATTTTTTTCAATAAAGTGATCTAACGGTATTTTTTGCTCGTAGCTCCGGTGTGAAACAGAACGCGTCAATTCAGCGTGAGAAAGACGTAAGCGGACGGTTAGACAATGCAGCACTAAAAGTGTAGATGGAAAGATCCAGACATACTCACATGCGTGTCCAGTTGGATTACGTTCTGTCTTGGTGTGTTGGACCGACACGGAGCCCACTCATATGACTACCTTGTTTTTGCTCCATTTCGTGGACTACCATTGCACGCCTGATCGTCTGTTGGAATTGACCGAGTAATCGTATGGTAAGGAAGTTCATTGTCTGGGCTTCCTCGAGCTGCAAGAACTCCAAGATGGACGAGTCGCTACTGTTGAGCGAAAGGTAAACAACACAAAATTAGCGGGTAAAATTATGAAGTCAGAGCTCCAGCCACGTCAACTGAAATTCACGACTGGAATAGTCGAGATTTTGGGGTCTGGATAGGCCAACTGACCGGTGGACAAATGCACAGACACCAGCTTCGGATAAAAAAGAGGAGACTAAGTTATAGCCGTGGAATTGGAGGTGGAAGCAGTCTGATGAGATGAAAATTCGAGTTTCGGTCATAAATAGAACAAGAGGAGAAGACTGAAGGAATCGGTGTATAGAATCAATGATACTGTCCAGTCAGCTAATGTTAATTAGGTTCATGAGTTCGAAATTGTTTTGCCAGTGAGCAGAATGAGCAAGAAAGCGAATGCGCAAGTGATTCTGCGCTGTCATGACTCATGATGTGAGTATCTAACCGGCAACCGTGATTCTGAGACTTAAAGTGGCGGACCGCACAAGGCCTCGGGGGATCAGGCTGAATGGTAGGCCGAGCGACAGCAGAGATATCTACCATCAGATTTAGGCGTGGATTGCGCGAAATAATTTGTAATGTCCCCTCATATCAAAACGTTTCGCGTATAAACAAGTAGTCTTAGAATCATCACCTATCTTTTAACCCACTAAATAAGAAGGAGAAACAATCTCTCTTCTAATGGGTGAAAGGTGTACCGATAGTAAAGAATTTACTCATTGTGTATCTAGACATTGCCAAATTACGTCAGCACTTTACTCTTACGTAAATCTAACTCGACCAAATGGATGCCGATTTTGAAGAGGTTAAGAAGTTGACCTTTTACGTATCACATCTTAAAATATTCTTTATCCAGATTTGCCTAATAAAATGTTTTTCACAAGCATACACTCTATGACATTGAATTTATAGGTCCCATGTTATTTTACCCATTCTACCCAAGCACTCTTAACACATTAAAGTGTCAGAACCGAGATCGGTTCGGAGTGTATCGAAAAATCCAGTTTCTTCCGGTTGTAAAACCAGTCTTTAAAAAGGTTACCCGTGGTGACCGAAACGTCGACAACCTACCAACGATTTCGACTACGCTGTGTTATTGAACAATAACATTCTACCACTCTTAACTCACCTCCAAATCCTCCAAGTATCTTTCCGGAAGTAGCCGCATGATAAGTTAGTATCTTATTAACTATACCATAACTTAAAATTACAATATATGCCACAGATTGTCTCGAAAGATACTGGTGTACACGGCAAATCCAGTTCACTGTAATCGAACTAAATGCATTTCTACTTTTTAACCCGTTCAAAGCGTACAAAGTCCCGCGGTACTTAAGTTTGCATGATTCAATAACAAGTCAACCGAAATCCATGCTTTCTTGGCTTTGTTGTTTTATAATAAGTATGACCACCAGCATAACTATGTGATTCCTCTTCTTTGGATACAGAAGCACTAAAAACAGGGTTTAAAATAAACCTTGTTCTTTTTATTGCGTGGTAAACGTGAATTACACTCGAAGGGGAAAATTCCATGGTCTAAAGGCCAGGGCAATACGAAAAGATGAAATACGGACAGAGGTAGGGTCTTCCATTAATCCACGATTCCTGTGGAGAACGAAGAAATGAACCGAGCAATATGGGAGACTGGCAAATTCACTTTGTATGGATGACTTGTTGCCTTCGCAACGGAAAGACAAGTGGAAACAAGCGGAATGATGAACGCATAATCAAGTTCTCAAGAATAGAGTTCATGGTAATACCGATAGAAAAGAGAGAGTCAAGAAACCGCCTGGTGATTGATTGGTGACTGCAAAGTCGAGATCACTTTAGAGTTACCGATGAGACCCATGGTCTCACTTTGAACATAGTCAAGAAAGGACGATGAAGAAGATGAGGTTTCAGTTTAAACACGATTTCGGTATTAATGAGTGAGGGTCGAATTCGAACCTTTTGAAGAACAAGAAGTTAGTTGGATTCAAAGGCAAGTGTAGAAAGAAAACAAAAACCGATCATTTTTGATGCTCTCCGGGCTAGATCAGAGATAAGGGGGGGGGGGGAAGAGATGTAGAGGACTAGAGAAAGGATAGCCCACAAAATCCGAGGAAGGTGTGGAATTGTTTTGGATTTGAAAGTGAGAACTGAACAGTACAACTCTTGTTTTAAGGCGATTGACAGACTATAACTAAAGGACACACTGCAGTCTGAGCCCCGTGCATTAATTCGATCAACATGAAACTCAACGGTACAGCTACTGGAGCGATCGTGAGAGATGTTGGCTGACAGGGCACGAGAATACTGGTGGGGTAGAGAACAGTGAAGGTTGAGGTCATCAACAAATGCGCGACGAAAGTCGAAAATGTTGGAAAGATCATTTCCGAGAACCTCGAGGGAGGCCAGTAGTTACTTGGAGTGCGTTTTAAAAAGCCGTGCCCACTCGGATCGCAGAGAAGCGTCCGCTGAGAGAACTTTGAGTTCGGAAAATGAGTTTCAGTAAAATCAAAATCCGTGTGATTTTCGCAACAAGTTTTCTCGCCACATTCAACCACAGTCTATGGAGATATACAGGCACAACGAATGCCACTCACCATGGTCTTTTACCGCAGAGAACCAGGTGTTTGAAAAGTGTGCCAATAAATAATTGGCGGATCTGTGACCGCAAAAGTTTTAAAAGTGGTTGCTCATGGGTGCAAGGCGGTGCCGATGCGACAGAAGTTCGTCAGTGGCCATATTTTTCATAACTTTGGGTAAAAATGGCAGCTGGAAGGTTGGGAGGGATCACCACACTTGGGATAAGAAAAACTTGTGCAGTCTTCCAAGATGAGAGTGACGAGTTGTTTTGTGAAGACAGGTGGAATAAAAGACGGAAAATAAAAGCTAGTTCAGTTGCACAATTCTTCGGCCGAATGGGTGGGATGCCATCAAGGTTAGATGGTTCCGAAGTGATAAGTGAGTACGAGACGTGATGGTAGCGATTTTAGCTTAAAATGTAAGCCCAAGTTAGAGGGGTGGTGAAGGTACGGTAGGGGTATGCGACACAGTGAAGTTGGAAGTAAACGAAAGCTGCTTATTTACGTATCGGATGCACGTGTTCCTGAGATATTTAGAGAGGGGTAAATTTTGCACTTGGCTAGGCTTTTAGATGGACAGACGTTTACACTTCAGCCAAAGAATGATTTGAATTTAGCGTTTCGTCGAACTGAGGCAATTGGAAAAATGGTTACACGTCGAAATTGCTAAGAAATTTAATTGAGACTCGTTCCCGGTTTGCGAGTGTTTAGGCCAGATTATGGGCAATGCGGTTCGTCTAGATATTAAGGCCACTCGTTATAGATTGAAAAGAGGAATCTATGGAGACGAAGGAGTTACACATGGATAAATCATTGCAAAGAGTGAACGGTATCTGGAAGTATCTTGTGTGCGGATGTTTCACATGCAGTCAGCAGCGGTTCTCCCAGCTAGGTGGATAATTTATCTCATGGTATGAAATATACTTGATCAGTAATCGGAAATCCTCTGCGACCAGAAAAAAGTGAAATGAGAAAATAGAGGAGGAAAGAAAAGTATTTGTAAACAAAATAGGATAACGTATTCCGTTTGCCGTTGAAATGTCTAGGCTTTTGTGTTTTGTGAAGTTTCCTAACACAGTTTGAAATAAGAGATGACCACCTCATAAGTGCAAAGATCATGGTTCCTAAATATTTGACAGAACCTTTTATGGTGGTTCTATTTAATAGATGAGAGGGTTATAAGGCAATCGAGGAACGGTAATTACACACTGGAACCATTTGGATACATCCAGGGTTGAGTCGGATCGAACAGATGAAACATTATTATATAAAACAGATAACCGGAAAAACTGCTAAGATCCTGGGTATCAAAATCAGCTAAACAGAGAACGCCTAATGGGCACAATAAAATAAACTTGCCATAGAATGAATTGGCCGGCAGCTAAGGTAGGTGGAAAAATGAGAGAAAAGGATAGCTCCCTGCGGCACCACTGAATCATTCGGCAAAAGTTTCGATGTCTTCTATCTGTTCGTGTGCACCTAGTTCTGTTGGTAAGTGATCAGGTAGAAAGGCCATCAAGTGCGTGGGAAAACCAAAAGATTCTAATTTAAGAAGGAGTGTCCTTGGATTGGAATCTAAAGTGCATGAGTAGTCTAGGGAAGCACATCGCACACACATCACTCAACACACCCAGGGATTTAGTTGCATGATGGATTGGAGAAAGGATAACATCGTCAGTTAACCTGTTTCGTTTACAAACGAACTCAAAAGGGTCACCAGGAGCATTTGAAGAGGAATTCGGTCGTCCAAGAATGGCACTCTCAGTCATTGTAAGACCAGACGAAGTTAGGGCAATGGGACAAAAACTTCCGGCTAAACTCCAAGGTTACCGGGTCTGGGTATCAGAACAATGGTGATGGGTCTATGGAAGTCGGAAATAGAAAACAAAGGGCGATTTGTTTAAAACGGAAATAAATCTATTGATCAGAACAACAGCAACGTATTTCAAAACCTGGCGAGGATAGACCATTTGGACGGGTACCTGGGGTTTTCTTAGACGTGCGGAGATTAAACAAGTTTCCTCTGGAGAACAGGGTTATGCACACGCCTTCCAGGATGAGTGAAATTAAAGAATCTTTGAACAGGTGGATGGAAGTATGGGTAATACAATCAATGTCCGCGCCACAGTCCATCTGTTTCGTTATCTTTCTGTGAAGAAAAAAGAAACCCTGCCAAAAGAGGTTTCTGTTTTAGATGCATCGGAGTTGACTGGAGTACAACGAGTCAGTGCTTTTGATTTCCTTCTTTATTACGACATAAGTGTATCTCGCTTACGAATTATTCCTAGTCTTATAGGAACCTTCTTTCCACCTCTCTTTTTATTTTTACACAAGAGAAAAGGACACTTCTGTTGTAAAAGGAGACAGTTGCCAAGGAGCAGCACATGCCGACAAGTAAACTGACTGTCTACGTGAAAAGTCTCATATCGCTATTTATTAACGGTTCGAAAAAAAACTGAGAGGACTCCAAGGATAAGGACTTTTACAGAAGAAGAATACTGTCGCGCCAAAAAATTACGGATACGGATTTCGATTTGGCCAGTTTGTCTGAAACAGTGGACGGATGGTTGGTACTATATTGTAGGCCTTATAAAGAGCAGAAAATGGTAACTGATTGAGACAGGTGCAAGTAGCTTACGGAAGAATAACTTGGGATAAATGGGAATAATCCTTCTTAACCAGAGAGTGGTTAGGCTGAGGCATGATTGAAACCACGCACTACGACGCAGACATTTTCATCTAACAAAGAACCAAAAGAAGGTAATACGGAGTCGATTGAAAATGGGCAAAAATTACGGGGAACAGCCTTCGCAAGGAACCAGAAAGAAAGGTTACCGGAAGGAAACAATGCTAATTTAAGAGCTTTATAGCGAAAAAAGGCTTTTGGACTTCCGTACAGTTGCACAACAATTGTTGAGTGCTGGAAATCAGCAGTCTTGCGAGCCCTTGGTTTTGGACTGGCACCAGCGCGTAAAAGCGATTTTTTCTTCTGCACTGAACGAATACGCTCGTGGGTGAACCGGTTGGGTGACCTAATTCTCCGGAGCTTGGAGCACAGAGGGAAAAGCGTTTGTGTGCTTGAAGACTTCGTTTATGCAACGGTCACGGCGGAGGTACACAGATCAGGAGTTGAGCAGCTTTCGGACCACTTCAGCTGATATTCTCACCACTTTGGTGTTCTGGTTTGGATTGGAGCTTTTTCACGTTTATCGCTAAAAGTCCCAGTTATCGAGTGGATTTCCAGTTACGAACTTTAAGGTCCCCTAAGTTGACTATATTGACACCGGGACCAAATAAAGATATTTTCGACGGGTTGTGGAATAAATTCTAAAAAGAACTATCAGTGCTATCGGGGGAAGATAAAAAAAAAGCACCAGCACTGATTAGAAGGCGGAAATTTGAACTTTAATCACGTGGTCTGAATCTCTCCATTGGAAATGTTAGAATTGGGTAGGGGAGAGGCTGCAGCCGATTTGTGGATAGAGGCACAAGCCCCCGTTTAGAAAACCAAGAATGAGGGTGATAGATGAAATAGTTAGGAGAATGAACGTTGGGTCGTGTCAGGTGAAGGAAAATTTTGAGTTACGGGTAAAAATATGGCCAAGATCAAGAATACACGGGAACCTGGTGCACAGAATCAGTCCACGAATGTTTTTGAATACAACATGCGAGTCGGGGGATTGTTTGAGGGAACAAGTGAGCACGTGCTTAGTGAATTGATTAATCCTTGATCATATGGGTGATGAGAGAAACCGGCAACTCAGCCAGACAGGTTGGAATAGCCAGCCATACGAGGAATTTGAGATAAGAATCACATTGGGTTCCGAAGTCATGGTTTTCTAAAGAATACAGCAATAATGGGGGAGAAATTACCAAACAACCAATGTTGTGTCTCGGATTCAGTAATGCGGAGGAAAGTACGCTTATGTGGGTGAATACGTACCCAGTGCCATCGTACGGTAAGCGCAAGCACAAGCAAGAAAGTGAAAAAGCCAGCACGTAGGCAAGTGCGTGAGTCAGCATTGTACGTAAGTGAGAGCGTAGGCCAAGCATAAGATCGGATTAGGCCCCGCAAATTTGTTCAACACGTGACAAGTTCTGATTTGTCTGTGCAGTCCAGGGACGAAGCACGGCCAACTTCGACGGTGTACTTGTGTGTACCTCTGCCGGCGTGTACCTGGGTGCATGGGACTTAGACCAAGTGTGCGTGGGAGAATGCCCGTCTTAGATACGGCTGTTCACACCGAACACTACAATGGTATCCAAAAATTAGATTTGTTTTTTTTCGTTACCAGTCATTTCCAAGTTAGTTCGTCCCATTCCAACCGACTCCACTTACCACGGATCAGATCAGCTTATTTTACCCAATGTCTGAGGGCAGCCCGACAACAACAAGTGTTTGTAAGTTTGTCGGACAATAAACTATTTGGTCCTTTCACTAAAAGTGTTCGTAGTCTCTTGGGCTCCGTGCATTTGAACTCTCTTTTTCCGATTTATCTCACATCTGATACCTGACAATTCTGTGAGCAATGAGCTATGTAGTCCCACTTCTGTGCTGCACGTGTGAAGATACTTTCTCTAAACTTTCCATACAACTAACGAGGCACTCTGAGTACCATTGCCGTCAATTGTGCGCTCTATTCGCGAACCTGTTCTTATCCATCGTGGGTATCAACGACCTGTCCGTTCTACGATGAACTAGACTACGTGTTTCTTTCGTGATTATCATGGATGAGGAATGATTCCGTAATGATATTGCATTTTATTATTCTCGATAAGCTAGCAGTTCACTCATAATTACAAGCTATCAGTGTGGAAAACAAATCGTTTCAGTTCAAAAAATAGAAAAGAACAACAGCAATTATAACCAGCAATATTATCGAAAAAAAACAATACATACAACAGAAAACAATGACAAATCGTTACTTTTGGACATCCCGTGGGCATCGATTGCTTTCTAGTAGTCCACGTAGAACCGGTTGCCTCTTCAAACTGGGTTTCTTCTCACTCTATTCTTACGGTGACTGCAAATCCCAGTACCAGATAAACAACTCGGCCAATCAACACATTTCATGTGGGCCCCGAACTAACGGAAAATACACAAATGTCAGAGAACCAATTGTTGGAAGCTCCACAAATCAGCAAAAGTAGAATCCAAAGCTTTTGCTGATTCGTGTGGCACTTTAGGTTTCGCACAACCTAATGGTTATCTAGATCGATTGTTCACTAACAGCCCAGTACGCATTTTCCACCTTTCGAGGAGAAAATGCATTAGCACGGACAATGGGTGGTATTTTTCTTCCCAGCGGGAACCACTACTTCTAAAAGATGTATCACGATTCCCCAAAGCCTAGATCATAAATTACGATGTAAGGCAACTTTAATCCTACCTATTTGACGTATTCAAGTCTTCACTAATAAATGCGAGGTCGAAATGCATGACCATTTTAAGCCGGTGAAAATTTATTCACTTTTGGATTTAGCTCGTACTTGGCTGTGTTTCGTCAGCAAGTATTTTATGACCACAGACAATAAATATTGTTCTGACTTGTATAGTGAATTGTAATTTAGTGTGTCATCAAGTAAGCTATTCAAGTATCCCCTAGTGAGTTTTATGGTCACTCTACTAATCCAGAAATGAGCGCTCGAAAGCTTACGATTCGGGTTATTCTGTATTGTATCCCTCAGGTCTGATTGGCAATAGTACTCGTCATCATCATGCTTTTGTATAGTACTGTTTTGTTGGACGTTGGGCTTCCATCGGAAGATGTCCATTCTCTGCCGACATCCTTTATGACCGTCCCCACATCAGAACCACGTGACGAATGGAGAAGGAGACGTAAGGGTGTTACGGAGAACCGGGTTCTGTATTCTCCTTAACTGGGCGAATGCTTTGCCTTTCCTATTCAAGTGGGAAATTGCTCCCCAAAAAAGGACTAACCGTGATCTTGGTGCTAATTGAGTCGTCTTATCTAGTGGAATTGGGACTCACGCAATGATGCTAGTCCTGCTCGAGCACCTGCTGTTCACTAGCTTAGCTAAGAGGCTTCTATCAGCTTCTTCAAACACTTCTCGGCTGGATTACTTCCGCTACTTGCACAATTCCAAGTGATTGATGATATATTCCAATCAACTTGTCATTTGACTTTACCGATAGGATTCCTCGGGGAATCCGTACTGGTTCGCAACGGATACAGATAGAATATGAAACTGTGAACACATTCAACTGAATAACAAAAATCCTAACTCATCATCGAATTATGAGCCTATCAGGATGGTAAGCCTAAAGAGACAAATGAACTCTGGTTGTTTATGCGAAAAATTCAAAATATAAAATCAAACAAATTTTCAGTGAACACCAATTACTGTGCCATTAAATACTGCTGCATTATGACCCCAAGTGACGTATACTGTTTACTGAACTAATGCCACCAACAGTGTTTACGGTTCTGTGTTGGGTTTTCCACGAGGAATATACAATGATCGACTAAGCCAAGATAAAAAGTAGAATGTGAGAAGCTGAAGGCCAATCAAAGAGCCAACAAACCTCGATAAGATACGGTTTGAAGACCAAAAAATGCCTACGTAATTTGCTAACCTTAAGTTTGCCACAGATGTGAATAAGCTGCAGAAGTAATCCAAGTAACAAAATCTTCTGAACCTTTGTTACCTCCCGTGACGTGTTTCACATGCTTTTTCCGGGAAACTGTTTGCGGTTCATGACACACGAAAAAAGGCATCGGTCTCATTTGATGGCCAGCCACATTAGTCACATCGCAGAGCAGTTCACGGACTTATGTGGAGCTTGGTGTAGGAGAAGGCATGCCAGGCAGAAAGCCAATCACATCCTCAAACACCTCCGCTGACCGTCCGCCATCTTTAAATTATTTGGATCAGGACCCCCCCCCCCCCCCCCCTATTCACGACTGAACACCAAACAGGCGGTTTTTTCCTGTGCACTACCTGAGCTCACGTCCGGTAGCACATATCTTTTTTACAACGGGTATTGCAGGCAAGTAAAACATACGTATACAACTACCCATTTTACTTCTTGTTTTGTTTATTATATAAAAATGTTCAACATCTCAAGAAGGGGTCTATGTCCAGAAGGAGACTGCTAACTGACGAAGTGACCGACGGTGGCGGGAATCGAACCCGGGTCGTTGAGGTCCAAGTTCCATGATAATCATCTTTTGACTACAGCTTGATATATATATATATATATATATATATATATATATATATATATATATATATATATATATATATATATATATATATATATATAAACATTTGTTTCCTTTGTCCTTCTCAAGCAGCTTTGACTGTGCACCAACAAAGCCGTATAAATCTTCTCGAGACTTACATATTCTATATATATTCGGGATTGGAAAATACCAAATATGGGCCGAACTATTTGTCAACTGCTACTATGGAAAAAAATAAACGACCAGACGGACATGAAAGCTATCACCTCTTTGCCAAAATATAATGATCATAATTAACAGGCCTTAGTTTGATTCTATCTCCCTCTACCAAAAAACTGAGGGCTTCATAAGTACTTCGATGAAAAACAGATCCGTTTGGAAAAGAGTTTTGGCTTCAAAGTCCGTGATTTCCTAGTGAAAAAAGTTAGGATCTTTCAAAAAAGTTGTAAATAAGCCACCGTAGCTAATAGGTGCAACTCAAATAATAATGATATTTGCGTTGAATAAGAGATTTAAAATCACGGCCATCTTTGAGGTTATGAAAGGTCAATTAAAGCCGAGGTTATGGTTTTAGAAATTGCTATTTGTTCATACTACACAAACAACACCCAAATATGGTTGCCTTTAAGGTCTCTTTCCAGCCTTTCAACTGAGTTCATTGGGAGAAAAATAAATACCGCTACGGGTGACGGGCTGGTGGTGCGGCAAGGATGTTGCAAGTAAAATTTCATGTATAAGTATGTTCCTGTTTGGCCCTCGGTGGACAAACGATTATCACCATGGACTTCGTCCATGAAGACGCTGGTTTGATTCCCACCACAGCCGGGTACTCGCCCATCTGGTAGCCTCCCAATGGCCGCGGCTCCCCTCATGATTTGTTGTACAGTGTTGTTTACTAAACATAAAATGAACTAAAAGGCGTTTAAAAAGAGTATGTAATAATATAATGCGAAGAAGCACTTCAAAGGAAGGTAGTGTTATCAGAAGACCGAATACCTGTTCGCGTCCCCTGCTGGAAGAAATGGTGATAGACATTTTGTTGGCGGTCTGTATATTAGAACTCTATTTTACCATTTAACATACGCAGAAAGTACTAAGAGATGTGGTTGAAATCTCTTCCAGAATAGGCTTGCAAAGGTTTTGGAAGTAAGCTGAAAACGCATAGGGTTCGAAGCTGAAACCTGATCAACAAAAAGTACGAGAATGAAACAAGGGTGCTGTTTTATCTACGGCTTATATTCATCTGTGAATTATTGTGATTTACAAATTTATCTTCAAATGAAGTAGGCAATACCCGTTGTAATTTCCTCTAAGAATTGGTTTCAGATAGGGTGTTTCTGCAACCGCACACATTTGCCCACGTTTGACAGACAGCCGGACGGCTTGGCGGGCAGACAGCACGTCCTCGCTTGTCCTGAATCGAGAACTAGATTGGAGCCCAAGACGCGGACCGAAGGTCCAATCAAGTGCCAACTATCGTCGGACCCGAATCAACCAACTGGGTTTGAAGCCAGAATAACTTCTCCGAATAGCTGGTTATGAACACCAGTTTTGTCACTAAGTTTGCGGGCCATGGTTTCGCCATGATCATATACATCTTACATAAAAGGCCGGTTTGGTACTAATTAATCATGATGGTTCGAAGTCAGAAGAGTTTTCCCACTAAAGCCTGTGGACGGCTACATAACACCCTGTATAATACTACTGACACTGTTATAGCATACAAGGACCAGTGGTCTTCAACCGGTGGATTGCACGTATTCAATCTGCAAAACACAAAACCACGAAAATTCGTGGATTCAAAGCTCAGAAGTGTCCCACCGGGAACCCACAATAACATTAATCAAACACCAGTATAGCTACCTAAAGCCTGACCACTACATATAGTGTCCTGTCGTTAGGCAGAATGAAAACACACTTGACTGTATTCAACACCAAATGTACGGTATGCGCAGGTAAAATTAGGAAAGTGGAAAAGTAAACACGTAAGCAAGTCCGTGAGCCACAGTTGCTTGCAAACGAAAGCGTTTGTCAAGAGTACAATCGGATCAGGCCACCCAAGGCCATCAAACACGGGATCCGATCCGATTTGTCAGCGCAGTCCGGGATAAAGTACTATTAACACTAAGTATATACGTGTGTGCACAACTACGGGCATCAGTGCGCGAAAGAAATTTTCGATCACGTATGCGCAATGTGCGCGTACATGCAGGAGAGCCTGTATGAGCATATGACTATTTAAGCAGAACTCAATACTACTAGTAATAATAATAATACTGCTGCCGCTGCTACTACTACTGTTATAATCCAGAAGGCGTGCCTTGGTCAATAGGTTGTTTATTGACATCAACGTGTTCGGACATTGACAAAACAACACAAACGTTACAAACATCCTCATTTGCTAAGTGGCTGTCCTGTTCACTTGAAAACAGCCATCGTCCAACGGAGGAGCGGTCAGGTGGTTTGCAGATCGTCGCTTACCTTATTGCGCCTGGATTACTGAACATAGCTGTGTTCGGTAATCCACAATTGTCCATAGTTCTGTCTTCAGCAATCAACTACTTAATAAGTAGTATATACACTCACAACACTCCTCCCCCCTGACAAAAAAAGATACTCCATATCCAGAGGACTGCCTTCAAGTCCTTCTCCATTCCGAGGTTCATACCTCCAACCCCGGTTCGTGGCGGTGTTGTCATCAACCCCACAACTCCTCCGGAGGTGTGCTTCTTCAGGTGAATAATCGGCATAGGATGAAACCTTGTGCTGAGGCGACTTCCACGATCAGTACCCACCTTTAGCGTGCCCCAGGCTGCTTGGCTGTCGTGGGAGATTACCACGAAATAGTGCAAAGCTGCTTCCTTTCCCAGTGGGACCGCGCGTTGTGTCATTTGAACGTGATCCAGAACCGAGTGTTTAACTGTCTTGATTTGAACGGCATCATATTCGGCTTCCTCCTTCGGCAGATTCTCTGAAGCACAAGCAACTTCTCTTGCAGTCTTCGGGCTAAACTCATTTTGGTCTTGAATTTCGACTTCAGTCTGAGTTTCCTCATAGCTTGCAGCTTCAGTGACTGCGATATTAGACGACATGTCTTCGGTTTCCTCGTCACAATGTTCATGTTCATGTTCATGGCAACCTGGGTAGCGATCTTCCGCATTTTCACAACGGATTTGGTTCGATTTTTCACAGTTCGCCAACTCATCGGTAATGGTTGAATTCTTTAGCAGTGATACTTCTGGTACAACTTTTTCGATGTTCTGCTGATATTCAGGATATTCGTCCAAAACAGGTTCCACATTTCCACAGCAGAAACACCCGGCTTCTTCCAACTGTCTGGCTTCCACTGTTCTGTCCTCCGTGTTCAAAATTTCTGGACCGTACGCCTTCTTCACACGATCCCTGTTCCTCCATGAATCTCCGACATGGGCCGTATTGACCACAGGCACGCCAATCATGGCCAGTTCCCGAGCCACATCCGCGAGCTGGACCAAATTCAATGAACGGCCGACACGGGCGACGCGTACCATCCCACGCAGGGGCTCCGGCAGACTATCCACAAATCGGTCTGCCAACAGGTCTGCCCGTGACGCCTCATCCAGCGTCGGCAACGCACTTTCCAGGAGTGAGCGGAGCGCGACGGCGTGCACCAGCGGATCCGTACCAACCCCCAGCTGGGCAGCCTTGAACCGGCGCATAGCGTCTTGACGGTCTGCCGGGGTGTCTAGCCCTGCAATCAGGGCTTCCTTTGCGGCGGCCCACTTCAGCTCCTTCGGGCCCCTTCGCGCCGCATCCAGCACCGCCCGCGGCCTGCCCTTGAGAAGCGCTCGAAGGGCCGTCAACTTACCCCGGTCCGACTGGATCCCCGAGAGCTCCGCCAGTTCCTCGAAATCCTCCAGGAAGATCCGTATGTCACCATCCTCAAACGGCTCCAGCCATGGTAGATCCATCCTGGTCACGGCACCAAATGTTATAATCCAGAAGGCGTGCCTTGGTCAATAGGTTGTTTATTGACATCAACGTGTTCGGACATTGACAAAACAACACAAACGTTACAAACATCCTCATTTGCTAAGTGGCTGTCCTGTTCACTTGAAAACAGCCATCGTCCAACGGAGGAGCGGTCAGGTGGTTTGCAGATCGTCGCTTACCTTATTGCGCCTGGATTACTGAACATAGCTGTGTTCGGTAATCCACAATTGTCCATAGTTCTGTCTTCAGCAATCAACTACTTAGTAGTATATACACTCACAACACTACTACTACTACTATTACTACTACTACTACTGCTACAATTCACAAGATATACTGGACTGAAAGAATAATAGATGGGAATCGCTCTTTCGGGCATCAATGAAATCAGTCAAGTATTACAATAATGTTAATTTTCATAATAGCTGCTCGATCCACTTGAAAACGGTTGCTATTCAGTCGGACGATCCAATCACGTGCTTTACATATCCTTCTCTACCTTTTGCATTCGGTCCGTCTGACATAGTCGGGTTCGTTGTCAAATCACAGTTGTCCATAATTGCCTTTTGAGCAGTCAACTACCCACTTATTCAGTAAGTAGCAAGCACACCACCACATTACCGCTACCAAAGTGGCGGTGTGTGCGTACTACTTGTTGAATTGGTAAGTAGTCGACTGCTTGGAAAGCAACTGTGAGCAGTAGTGGGTTGATATAACGAACGCGGTGATGTCAAAGAGACCAAAGGCAACAAGGTGAACAAAGCCGCACAAACCATACGACTGTTCCTCCGTCTGGATGCTGACGGTCTTCAAGTGGAATGGACCCGAGGTACGCATATAAGCATAGTGAAGTCAAGTTTCGTGCACTACGACTGAGTGACATTATGAGAAAAATATCGTTGAGTTTTGGCATGACTCGTTATTTTATTATAAAAAATGTCACACCATCTGCTTGGCTTCCCCTGAGTGAGATTCATGTTGAGATGTTTGTGAGAAAATGTATGTAATAACGCCAATCTCTGCAAAAAGGTATTTTTCATGCAAAAAACGGGAGTCCCTTTTGATCTCTCCATTTTCAACAACTGAAGAGCTCGCCGTAGACCGGTTACGAAACTTACCATTGGAACATACAGAGTTGAACTTTGAGGTCATTTCAACTCATTCGTGATCGCTTTGCTGTCAACGAGTGGTCACTTTTGAAAAACCCATTAATGGGCGTGTGCTATATCGCAGTGGGGATAGAAAGGAATGGTTGAAAATCAGCCCGGATAGACCGGTGTTGAGTTGTCCAACTCGCAGTCATTCCCCCCTGGCTTGGGTCCAAGTAGGGGCTCAGTGGATATGCACTTCTGATGATACCTAACAAGCTGGGTGAAATAGCTGGCTTCCAGTGGCAAGTTGGGCTTTGCTACCGCGTGATGAGTCATTCGGTAGTCAATTCAAATCTTCTACTACTCACCCCGATCCTTGGTAATCCTTATAATGGCAATAGTAACACTAAAAGTAGAACCAGTTTTAGGGGTTGGCCATTTGCAAATTTATAGATCCTCACAAATGGTGATCGGACCAATAAATTAAAAATTGTCTGCCTCGGTGGGGTTCGAAAATACAAATACACAATACCTATGCCTTACTTGTGCTTTACCAATCAACCAACTAGTCTAAATTAGAAGTTTGAACATTCGAGATAATCGAAAATTCACTGAAGAATTAATACTATCCAAAACGAACGTAGTAAGTGTTCCAACTCGAACTAAGAGCGAGAAAGGAGTGATAATACCGGTTAAATTAGAGAGCAACTTGGAATTGTACTCTGCATTCAAAGATGTAACAGAACAAACATAAACCAATATCACTAATGGTTATCACCACTTTTCATTAAGGTTTCTCACCGAATTCACCCTGACACATGGAAACTTTCAGGTTTTGGATCTCTCCGAGATCTGTTAAAATACGTCTTTGGTTTTTGAGGCAATTAGGAGGATCTAAATTTGGAAAGAATGGTTGTCTTGACTCCTTCTTTTTCTTGTAACAACGGCTGAAAGACTCATTTAGTGGGTGTTGTCTTTTAGTCTTATGATAACATTTAGTTTATCATTTGAAAATGACCGCATTGACTGCAGTGAGCATAACCATAGATGCATCATATTGCTGTCTAAAGCATCGTGCAGCACTCTGCCCTTAACTTCTGTATTCCGTTAGTTGTCTAATCTTCGGCTATGAAGTTTACAAAGGTCCTACCTTTTCAGGCCTCAGTAGGTGCTATTTTTTGCTAGAAGGACAGCTCCAAATTAAAGCTACTTGATTTCCAGTTCAGCACACGCTTTTGAGCGAATCTGTTTTAAACTAGACATCACATGATACACAAACGGAAGGTCTATACAAAGTGATCGCATGAGCGTTTCTTGCACATGCGCATTGTTTTATATTCTCACCAACTCTAATGAAAAGTCATTTGTGCTTGCTACTCCTCTCAGTTTATTAGCACGGAACATTATTTATAACGAAAAAAGTGCTGTCATTAACCGTCGCAACACAAACTGGTTCAGACTTGCATCAAGTGGGCTGTCTTTTGATTGATTAATTAGTGATACGGCCAGCTATCATTTGACGGGAATCTGTTCGTGTCGTCTGGGTATCCGCTGGCTCATGCACTGACCTGGATTCTGGACGGACGCTGGCTTGCTGATTGCTGACGAGACTTAGTCGTCTATCGAACAGGAATCGAAACCTACCCCCGCATTTCGTCACAGATTTGTATAGACTTTTGACGCTGGTGACTGACGGTTTTGATGACTAGTGTTCCATTTTTGTTATCATTGGGCACTAATGTTATCCCATCGACTGAAACTGAAGCTGCTCCCTAAGCATCAAGTTCAGCGGTCAGGAACTCCTGAAAGCATTCCAACGGATTTTCATTCAATACCTCCCTGCTGTTGTGACACGAGGGTACTAAAAAATGATAATCCTGATGCAAAAAGTATTTGTTTTACACTCTGAAGCTTGAGAGAACACATGAGAACACGGAGAATGCCGATACTCGTCGTAAAAATGAAATCAAAACTGACAGACGTGAGTTGCTCGGGTAAACGTCAAAGAAAGTAATAATAGCCACTAAAGCTAATATTGTCCTCTAGGTGAAATTGCCGAATAAAAAATACACTGATCCTAGTTTGAATAAAGAATCTAAAGGAATTGTTTTTTGGCGGATTGAACAGATTCCTTGGAGAGCTGCTATTTTGGTTTCCATCGCGGCCGAAGCAAGTGAACAAGAGGATCAGTAAAACTAAAGGCTCCTTTTCAATCAACTAATTGCCAGGCGAGGATGTCACATGTGACAATAGCTTTTAAGGAACAGGACACATCTGGGTTTTTGGGGTGTTCAGTTTTCTTTAGAAGCTCAGAGTCACAAGAAAGTAATTCGAATAAGTATTTCTAGTCCACTGAAGCCCATCTTATTATTCATTTACTCTTCTGGCGTTTAAGGTTTCCATCAATGAGTAGAACGGAAATTCATTTGCCAAATTAGTGCTCTACTTTCCTGTTGGATGAAAGGTGAGAACCAAAGGGCCGAACGAATATTCACAACAACTCGAGCTTCAAATGAAAATGGTAGGTTTTGATTTATTATTACCCAGGGTTATTAACCAATCAATCACAGATAGGGTGTTTTGGTATTCATAAAAATCGCACAAGCTGTAATTGCTATGACAGCTCAACTATAAACACTCCACAATGTAAGTTTCGGAGCTGTAAGCACAGCAAATTTAACCACATTTTCACGCACATTTATATATATATATATATATGTATATATATATAATCAAGCACATGGTGAATAATTTGTTATTGGAAACAAAATATGGGGTTCTGATTATGGATGGTTTTGGCGTAGTCTAGAATAACTGACACAAAGCCAATGAGCACCTCATCGCGTTGAAGTTTTCTCGAATGAACACTTCCATCCCTTACGGAAGAAAAAAATCCTTTACGCAAGGCTTCTTTTCATAAACACCATTTCATTCGAGTGAATCACCGGAATCCTTAACTTTACGGCAAATCTTTGCTTTCCACTTTAAATAGATAGTGCTCCACTCATCCAGTATTCTGAATATGATGGGCTGGTTAGACCAATGGGCAGTTTTTCGACGTCTCCCATAGCCCCACTTAATCAACATTCAATTAGCCGAATGAACCCTGAAAAAGAAAAGTAATGGTTAACTCATACTGGTTTGTCATTCACTTGGAAATATTAGCATTTTCAACAAAAGAGAACAAATGGTAAAATTTCGTTTCTTTCAAGAAGGAGAAGTTCCACACAAAACGTGAGAAAAATGTTCATCTTTCTCTAGGAAAAAATAGCAGCAAATTCAACATAAAATTCTGCGCGGAAAAATAATTCAGAACTGGATCTGACATAGAAATGGGGATGAATGACTGTTGCAGATTCGAAGCAGTTTAATAGTTTTAAAACAACTATGGAATTTTTCTGAATCCACTGCAAAATACACTGCTCATCAGTAAAACAGAATTCACAAAACAACCATAGTGTGTTCTTTCAAACCAACAAACCAGACTTCTGCACTGGATTGCAAGTTAGTTCAGTTTAATTCAAGGCCCTTTATACTTCACATTCGAGAAAATGCAAGTCGGATTTCCTTTTTATTCGTGTACAAATTATTTTAGTGATCGCTAACTTTTGCAACTAGAGTAAAAGTCATTAGCTCAGACCTACGGGCAAAGACAAAGATGTAAACTGCATTGAGCGCAATGACGAAGCTCCTCCAAATCGCTTGACAATATCGCAGACTAGCTGTCCACTCATGCCATATTTGACCCCGTCTTCAGCGACCAAATTGCTGAATGGCTTACAAACGGTAAACTAGAGTAGTAATACTACTGAAAAATGAACAATTTGGTACTTATTCACATATTAATAACCTCCCTATTGGACAAACACGAGCCCCAATTCGAGTCCTTCAAGATGCGACTTACCCTGTCAGTAATGGTAGAAAAAGCGAACCTCAACAATGTTCTCAGTTTTCTGTCGTAATTTTACGATTTTTCCGTTTGAGTTAGTTTAACTCTGAATTAATCCGAATGCTTTGAAAGCATTTTCCTCTTTCTGAACTGAACTATCTTTATGGCGTAACCATGATCTCCACAGAAGCATAGACTAGTGTACGCTCTGTCATATATATGGGGATTACCGTCGATGTATAAAGAAACTGTACAGGTAGTGCAATCCGGTAAGAAAACTAAGCCAATACAATGTTAAACAGGGTACTGATTTCTCGGTCGACTAGGTGTGCACTCCTTCAGCCCTTCTCTTCTGTTCTCTGCTTGGTTTTGCAGATCTTCTGAAGAAATATTTCATAGTCCATTGTCAAGCGCTTCTGCTTATCAGTGGTGCATCTTTCATAACTGTATGTGCACTATCTGCCAAATTTCTGGAGCTACATCCACCCTCAAATGAAAAGTTCGCGCTCAAAATCATTTCGGACTCCTTTTACCCTACAAACAGTGATCTGTCCAAATAGCGCTCTATCGCCTCAAAACGTGTTGCTTTTCAAGTACACCCACCCCGCGTTAACACCTGCAGAAGTTACACAATTTCCCATCTAGGTCAAACACTCACAAATGGGGGGTGGGTCTCAGGTGAACTTAATAGAAACTTATTACTTGTATTCGTTTTCAAAATTTCCTCAGTTCGATGGAGTACTAAGATTGAACCTCTTTTAACAGAAAAGTAGACATCTGTCTAGGAAAATGTTTGACAAAAAACAAACTCAACTATGGAGTTTTTCGCTCGATACAAGTGGTATTTTTATTTTTCTGCTGTGCCGAGATTATTTTGTTTAGTTCAGTAATTTTCTTCGTGGCGAAAAGGTCAACATGCTCGGGAAAATGCCATCAGAAAAATAGTAATACGGCTGTTTCTTAAGCAAAATTGTCGAACGTAGATTCCTGCGATCGCCTTAGCTATTCAGAGCTTAAACTTTGTAAAACTGGGTTCGAAACTCTGACTGCAAGGGTGCTCATTTAGAATAATTTGAGGTTCTAGTTAGGTTAGTTTCGGGTATTCTGTATAACAGTGTTGCTGAACAAGTTTCCGATCCGCCGACGTTGCGGTTTGCCCGGGTAACCATTTCGACAGCAAGTTTACAGGGTTAGAGCTAAAAAGATAATATTTTAAGTGAGTTTTGTTTACCATGAACCTCCTCTGTTAGGAATGCGCAAGATTCTGAGTATGACTACTTAGGTGAAATAATACACTCCATATTAGTAATGATGTCATAGTTGCTCTAATAATAACAGTAATGATCACCTTCTCCCCTAATATACTCACTAACGCCCAGATGACCGTCATAATCATTGTCACATTTTAATCCTAGTATTATTCGTGTTCCTAATACAAATATGCACAGTAATAATTATTTTTATCCGAATCGACGTGGTGATTAACTGGATCACAATCAACACCGTGGATACTCGCGGATGCTCGTTAAGCAACAGTCAAGAAGCCTGTCTTTGCTGTAGCGCTTATTTGATAGATTAAGAAGTACTACGTCAGCCAGAGAGTTGAGTCAGAAAAACTGTATTATGTGCAAGCAACTTCTTGAAGCCTATGAGAAGGGATGCTGGCACAGAAAGAAGGCGATTTAAAGTGATACCTCCAGGATGGTGAAGTAAATCCAAGACAAAGTTTATTTTACCCAGCATGTGATCTATAATACAACACTGATCGTTGCATAATCAACATCACCACGCATACATGGTTCATCTCAACTTAGACTGTGATTGCCTTATATGCCCACTGATTATGAGATACATTCGATCGAAATCTGTCGTCTAACGTTATGTGATACACTGACGATGAAGACTAAGCGCACTTGTAATTCAACTGTTGATTACTTATGTGTTTATTCAAATTTTTATGGCATATACAAATGCTATAAGTTGTACGCTAAAATAAATCAAATGAGCTCCAGAGCTAGTTCGGGTGTCTTCCGATTTCGTTGCGCACGATTCGGTCACCACGGAAACGTTCTTACAAATTCATATACCAGGAGCTGAGGTAGAGATGCTCCTATCCACAGTCAGCTCCGAAAGTTGAAGATCTAAGTAGTTTGTAGTACTATCTTCACTACAGTGCTCCTTAAATTCCCGCTGAAAAAACACTTTGATAATAGACAGGACTCGGGTAATTCAACGAGTGAAAAGTCTCTTCCCATCATATGATTTTGGTATACGGTGTAAACAGTGTCCGGGATCGGTGCCACTCCGCTTTACTCACGCCTTCACCGTTTCCGTGTGCATTGCTGTGGTTGGAAATGCTAGAGAATGACGTGTTAGTCATTTATTGTCTTTTGGATTTATCACAGAAGTAAGAAATAACTTTACGCATAACACCGGGCAAAAGTCTAATCGTTACTACGCCCTTTTGATCCTTTAACCAGGAGGTTTTCTTTGTTGTAAACAGTCGTTCCCAGTAACTGGAGAATAGCACAATGTCCTTCAATACAATGCGGATTGAGTCGGACCTAGTGATCGTGGAATCTTTTCGACAATATTTTACCTGAGGTTCACTCATCAATAATACTCAAGGATAGTGAAAGCTATCTGGACATGGCTGACTTCTCCTGGCACACTTTCACGATCGACTTGGCTTTCGGCTCCGGTTAAGGTTGACAGATCTGTTTGGCAGCGCAGTAAAAGTTACTGCCTAAAAGGGAGTCCATCCACCTCGTTTTAGTAATGCATTGAATGTCATCAATAAGACTGAGATCCTTTCAGTTTGATTTGTTTATTTACCCGTAATTTGTAAATAGAGTTATGGTTTGCACCTAGTGACTTTATCAACAGCTGTGTATGCTCAACTTGACCTACATCTGGAAAATAACCTGCTTTAATGAGAAATTAAACTTTATTTACGGGGCAACAGGAAGAAAGCTTGATTTCTGTACCAGTGCTTTTCAACTGATACAGTGACACACATGTAAGTAGTTGAGAAATTGCTTTGGAGAACAAAATTTGGAATCGTAAAGCCGAACTACAATTGCTTTAAGTTTTAGTTAAGATAGGCAAGCCGCATGTTTTCCTTTTCACTTTTTGTGGGAACTTGAGTCACTTTGAACAATTTTTTCCTTAAAAAGAAAGACCGGAATCAACAAGCCGTGCTGGGGGATCAAACTGGATTTGGCTCCGGTGTTTCATCTTCAAAAGCGATTTTTCATGTGACTACAACTGCCCCAAATCAAAATCGATGCCGGCCTGTACACGAAATGCATCTCAAAACACTGTGTCCCGTCATCCAGTTAATAGGAATGGAAAGAAAAGTATACTGTTAGATCTAAGCACTTCGTTCACTCTTGTCGATCGCGTACGTGGAACATATCAGTTTGTACATGATACGGTACTTGGGACGCAATCGATCTTCCTGTTAGGTGATGCAGCCCTAGCTAGTTAATAATTCTCTAAAGGCCTTTCTTGTTCGGCTAGTTTTAATCCCGGGAACAAAAGTAAACTGTCAGTATGTCAGGACCGACTGAGGTTCGGAATGTGTCGAAAAAACGATGCGCCATGCGATGTGTTTAAGGGAGAAAATATGATATCAGTAACACGGCTTTGTCGAAGGAAAAATGTTATGATATTCAGACGTTTCGGTTACCAAGGGTAACCTTTCTGCCTTGAGAAATGTTATCTTTCATAACCGAAGCGTCGGCTAATCATGACTTTTTTCACCTACAATGCTATGTTATTGACATTATATATTTCCTCGCTTAACGGAAACTTGGCAAATAAATAGAGGAGGACACAGCTGCCCAAGGCGTACCAGGTTACTGGTTGGATAAACAAAGTGGAAAACGTAAATGCGGATATAAATCTGATGAACTCTGGACTGAATATAAAGTGCCTACGGCCACGAACGAAGATAACAGACTGAACATTTCAGGCATGCGATCGATGATTGTACACTGCGTGCAACTGAATCACAATGAACTAACAGGACGATTATGCGAGCAGTAGGGTGATCCAAATCTGTGGGGATCAGTTTTGTGTACACTCGTGAATCAGAAAATGATCGGTGAAAAAAGTGCAAATACCCACATACAATGAACTTGATTAGTACAACAAAGATTTTCATTCTCTATCAAAGAGGGGAGAAGTCAAAGCGTCTGTCTGTTCATTAATAAACTCGAATTTTATGCTATTCATCAATCCAAACCAAACAGCTGACGAACACTTGGTCTTGCCGAAGTTCTCCCCATTTTTCAGTGAACTAAGGTGACCGTGTTACTTACCGCCCAGTCTGTAATAACGAGTGCGTTAAACACACAGAACTGAAGCTGCCATGCAGTAAATTTGTTGCTAATCCATAATTGGTGATGGATAAAGTTACCAACAGAATGTAATGGAAAACCCACTTACATTTTTTACATCGAAAAGTCGGACGCTGCGAGCAGCAAACGAACCTGCGACCCTCCGCATACCGGGCAGATGCCCCACTAGCTGAGCTATCGCCGTTCTGGCAGTCCGATGTGAATAACGCAAGTGAATAATCGATAAGGCGCGAACCACTATTCCAATGATACACAGTATCTGTCCTGGTTTTAATCATTGTACTAGCCTCGTCGGTCACTTCCCAAGGGGACGAACAACACACGGATGAACGTGATCCATCGGACATTGTAATATGTTCAGAGAATATATAGTTGGCACGAAGAGACTGAATCGTATGTAATGAAAAATCCACTTGCATTTTTCACATCGAAAAGTCAGCTCGCGAAGTCCGACTTTTCGATGTGAAAAATGCAAGTGGATTTTTCATTACATACGATTCAGTCTCCTCGTGCCAACTATACATTCTCTGAATAACAGAATGCCTTCTGTTTTTTTCGCCAATAGGGGGTGTAAGCTTTCCGTCAACAGAAAAGTTGGATGGCATAGTGACATCAACTTGGCACTGGTCATGTCAACCTGTCTGGCCATGAAATGATTGCAATCTAGTTGCTCAGCTCGAAGAAAGAACCTGAACTAGTTGAAGGGACATCATCATCATCAAACCATTTCCTGTAAGTTAACTGATCAGTGTAACCTGTCTACCCAGCGTTTATAGCACACGATGTTTTCTCCTAGCTCAGATGATGGAGCACAGGAGACAATAAACTTGGCGCAGCTTTCTTTTCTGAGTATGAATCCAAACGAATTTGGATTTGTAATAATCATAAAAAACCTAACGAAGGGACAAAAGGTCCTCAAATGTGTATGAAATTACCTCATAGAAGAACATCTATCAATCTTTTCTTGCGCACCTGGAAGGTCACTCATTGCGGGTTTTCACAACCGACAATATTGATTGGTTGGTAAAATGGTCAAGGTGGTCAAAAGATGACGACGATGAAGTTAACAAAGACTGGATGAACCAGAGTGACTGAACTGTACTAAAATAACACCATATTCTCCTCTCCTCAAATTAACCTCTGTGAAGTAAAGTAGCATTTAGACCCAGCAAATTGAGAGATTATAGGAAATTGGGGTTGCAACCGTTTCCATTGCTCCAACCAGTGCAGTTAGGTGGTGAATCTCCGAAAGTCGACATAAAGATCAAGTGAGCTATTTTTTGAGATGTGATTATTTTTTTAGTGGTCAAATAGTAAAGCGGTTTTCGTTGAATTATCATTTGGTTTAGAGTGAACAATTTACAACATCCATTCAATAGTTACTTCCTTTTATCACCACTTAATTCTGCCATGATTGCTTCAGACTTTGATGGTCTTATTAGCCAAGTTACGCCTTGCTGTGGTTGATCTTGACATAAGTGTTCATTGTAGGCTGGTTTTATTTGGTTTTCGAATCATTTTAAAAGTTCAAAGCAAACACAACAATTTTATGGGTTTGCACAATTTTCCGTTTATTTAGAACGATAATTGAACAGCAATATGGATGTAAGTGTTTTCACCAAGTTAGAAATTGGCTGTTTTTTTTTCTACCCAGTCCCTAAAAGCTAACCCACACATGTGCATCGTGTATGCACCTGGACTGCGGTTACTGATTTACTTGGTAGAAACTTGACCGTTTTGATCTTTGTGCCCTCGATGATTTTCTGCCCAGCAAAGATATCATAAATAATTAGAACAGTCCGAGTTTGGTTTTATTTTGTGTGTACCCGAAATGGTGTGTGACAACGCAAAACTAGAAATACTGCGAAGACGATGGAATACCGTTGAGAGACATTTTAAAAGACGAATACAAATGGTTTAAAAAAAAGAGTCAGAAATCAACCAGCGGAACCGAGGCTGACATTGACAGCTTGAAGGTTCCCAACTATCACTCTGATGCTGTTCGGTTCCGACCATCTTTTTTGCCATAAATATTCTCTTCAGCTTCAATGTGCAAGCTTTTACGAATAAATGAGCAAAATAGTTTTGTTTACCTGATCCAATCAGGGAGAGGCTACACTAAAAGCGTTTTATTAGAGGACAGCAACCAAGCTCGGTAGGTTGTTTAACGGAATGCTCTCGTTGTACTTAGGCCCCTACAGAAAAGCCATCCAACATAGGAGTCTCTCACTGTGTAGAAAATGCTCTGTTAATATTTGAAGGCAGCGTCGGATGTGTGGTATATCTCGTAGTACACGAGTTCAACAAGCCACTGAGAACCAGCCCGGATAGCCTTGTGGTTGAGGTTTTCGACTCACATTCATTCAACCTGGGCTCGAGTCCCAGTGAGGGGGCTCGTTGGATGTACACGACTGGTGATTCCTAAAAAGGATGAAACAGCTGTGAAGTGTTTCCATGGTTTTTAATGGTTTGAATGTTCACACTGCACGATGAATCTCATTATGTAAAACAGAATTCAGAGATGCTTTGAATCTTGAATAAACCAATACGAAATTAAACAACGCCTTAATTTTTCTATTGTCTCCGTACAACTATTTCAATAATTACTACAATATAAAATCAAGTCTAGGGTCGATTATCGTTCCAGTGATCAAATCACATGAAATACCTATAGGAAGTTAAGTCATCGTTGGCGACTGACGGTCGAAAAGACCCATACCGATCTGCGTTTCTTCAGTGTCACCTCGGATTTTCTGTTTAGCTCAAATATCATCAGCGACAACTTTGATTCAGACAAACTAAAGTTCAGTAGATTTGCTACATACACCAAGGTGTTTTGCTGAAGGAAGCAATCAGGTACAATTCCTTATTCCTCAATAAAAATATGATACTGAGAATCGCACAGCTGTTATTTCCTGCTGATAGGTATTTCCAAATTAGACGTTAAAAAATGTTCACTCTTACACAAAGCCACAACAAAATAGCTTTTCTGGAAGAGAAACACTAATCATACCTCAGAAATATGTTCGAGTGCCGGAAGTGTCGGTTATGTCCCCTTTACATCCTCACCTTTTGTTTCTGATTGTAGAGATCGCTCGCTCGCGAGGTGTAAAGTTAACTGAATTGTAAAAACCAGTAAGAAAGTGTTTCATCTGTCCTCAGGTTTGACATTTTTACAGCTTGGAATTACGTTAACCAATCTTCATTGCATTACTTGCCAGAATGATGATGAAATCCTCCAAAGTGGTGTTTTACTCCATAAAGGGTGAGATTTTGATGTTGATCTACGGTCATTGTGCATATTAGTATTATTTTGAATCCATCCTTTATGGGCAGCATTTCTTGAGTCAGTGGTGTTGAACTTTGAACGACTCACTTCAGATATAAGAATAACGGGTAACAAGCCTTAACTTTAATATACCCGGAACACGTAGTCATACGGTAGACAGGAGCTTCCCCAATGAACTTTCTAAAGTTTTTCATTCGCGTATATTGACGTTTACGAAAACTGCTCTGGAAAAGGGGTTTGTCCCTAGTTCTGTGCGATCAGTAACCTAATGGTGTTTTTATCGTATGGCTGATATTTAACTCAGTTTCTTTGACTGCTGGCCATTAAGTGGTATGCACTAGATTGTATAGTAAATGTGACCTTGAAGAAAGTACTTTCTTCTTGTTGGAGCTGAAAGCAATCATTTAAAACTATGCATGCCTTTGGTTCTGTTTTTTTGGTTCTAGTTTCAGTCTGTGGCAATTAGCAATTTGGAATAAATCAACTTTTACACCTAAGTCATTCATGGTATCACAGTTTTGGGCTGGTTCCCTGTGCATGCGTACATAGAATTCATGCAGTCATGGGAAGATTGTCGTAGCAGAAAAAACGGACACGATGTGACTGCAGATACATTTATGCGAAAACCGAAAGCTTACGGACCGTACGCATGTGTGTGCTTCAATAGAGTCGGCTGACCACTGATCTATACACATACAAAGCAAACAGGCGTGAATGACACAGCAAAATTGAGTAAAATTCAGATTGAGTAAATGTTCGAGCTGAGGCAGTTCCGTGTGGTGTAAAACCAGTACAAGCTCTACAACATTAAAAATGTGGACATGGGAGAATAAACTCAAGTCACGTTGATCCAACAAACATGGAATGGGCAGAAAAAGAATGAAACGCATCATATTTTACTTCATCTTGCATCAAATGAGGACATCACCGCCGTAATTTTCACATTTCGAAAGCGTTGCTTCCTCTATTTGTTGTGGTAGTTTTCTGAAAATGGAATACCAAAACAAAGCATAGTCAGCCACAAAATTCTTCATATTGTATTACGGTTTGGTGCTGAATGAGTGACAGAAGTTGAGTACCGAAATTTAAACCTTATTACTTCCGACAGAAGGCTTCATTGCCGTCTGTTGGTTCCATGCCAGGTCAACATCTGATCTATCGAGAGTTCACGTGGTTTACCGTGGTGGAACTTCACGTCAAAGCTTTCGCTCCTCAGTACTGAGATAACTGCTAGAGGCTCTGAGGTATATTGTGTTGATATCCTAATCATATACCTAAAAGAATAACTGTGGTAATTTTATATAAAAACTGAAATTAGTTAGAAATCTGCTGACTGTGACAGAGGAAGTTCCGATAGTTCAGGAAAAGTCCGTCGTCGGGCAATAGTTCACAAGGCAACATAACCCAATTAAAAACGATTCTTCTTGATGTAAGTAGTGTGGCATTATTTATGGATGACGAAATAAAATTTTCCCCGTGAGCAAACAATCAGATTCACGGTTTCTGCCTCTCATCAGGTGTGCGTACTCGGTACTGTTCCGTCCAGTCATTCTTATACTTGAGCGGGAAAATTTTGTTCTGTCATCCAGACACACTGCCTTACTACTCATATCGAAAATTCATACTTCGGACCACGTGTCCTGGTTCGGAAGTTTAGTCAAGTTAACCAACCAACTAACTTTGGAAGAATCGCCGTGTGATTCTAGAAATGGACTCTTCGTCCATGCAAGCTCCATTCGTAGCAAATGAGATTGGTTCTTCTTGATTTTAACGTTCATCTTTACAGCTAGATGAAAGCTAAAAAAAGCTTTATTTCAACCAATAACTGTTTTGAGTTAGCTGATAGATAGAATCGAATCAATTTGGAACTTTAGTAAATGCTGAGTCTGTCTGATGCAGAAAGTAGGTTTATCTGAACTGCAAAGAATACCGGAAAAAAACTGGCCGGAACACATAAACTGACAAGAAGTAGGGCGTTTCCGATAGCTACTTTTTTAGTGACATCCTCACTGAATTATTTTTACCCAGGACGCGACTAAGCTTTGTGTCAGCTACTTTTGTGATACCAACCCATGCTTTAGTTTCAAGCAGGTTTTGACCCGGCATCGAGCTTAGTGATTATTTTTATACTTGGATCAATTCCAAACATTTATCAAATCTGTCAAAGCCGAAGTCATCCGTGAACAAGCCCGCGTATTCAGCAGGCAAACGCTGGTTGATTTATGGGGAAATGCTACTATAAGCGAGCAAAGTACAAGTAAGTTCACGGTGGCGCGTGCTTTGTGTCAAAGCAGTTCGGGTGGTTGGAGTGTATAATCCGTTTCGGGACAACCCGAAACTCGCTGATACGACCTCGTGAGATCAGTTGTGGGAAACATGCAGCACTAGAGCTTGAGCGATGTTCTTGTTTACTTTCAGATACCTCAGCAAACGAATTTGTACGTTAGGACAAATCCAACAGTTATGCTGGTTTTGAGCGCTTGAAACTTTTTTCGGCTTCGTTGGCTCAATAATTTTGTGTTTATGTAAGATGCATGCAACAACTATATTCTTATTTATATTACTCGTGCAAACTCGTGAATTTACAATTCAGTCAAAAAAAACCTTTAAAACCAACACATTTGGATTTCGCGAGTAGGTAAATATCACGAAAAAAATGATTTCGGTGTTCCAAGGTTAGTGTGCAGTTCAGTTAATACCCCACTCTTCGGTCATCCATAAACCAGCGAAGTATCGAACTGTGGAATGCTTATAAATGATAATGCGAGACGTGCATAGAAAATGCTTGTTTGTTTTATGGTGGGCGTAGAAGGAAGACAAATTTGTTTGTAAGGGGTACTTATTACCTAGAAGTATGTCGTGAGTAAAGTTTGTGAATGATATAATGTGTCTTTTAATAAGCTTAGATATCAGCCTAATAATCAAGATTGATAAAACAGGAGTGAATATCACTGAAACTTACAGAGAACCTTGAAATACTGTTTCACATTGTCAGAGAATATTACGAGAGAGCAGTATATTAGGATAGGGAAGATACACTGATGGACGAAAGGAGACAGGGTTGAACGTGCTTCGGGATTGTCCGAGCTTATGATGACGGGAAGACAAAGTTGCAGTTTTCTATCACAACTGAAGGGTGCTGTTTATCGCTATCTCTAGGGGCTGGATTCAGTCAAATCTAGAAGAAAAACCGTTACTAATGGTCAAGTCGTCAATGGAAAATATGAACTTTGAAAAATAAACGTACACTCAGAAAATGTTGATGAATTCGTTATGAGACCAGACTGGATGATGAGATGTTCAGTATTTGACAGATGCTCCCTGAATGTATTGAAATCACAGGAATTACTGTTGATTCGCCACCGAACGACATGGTTTGCGTTCTTTGAACAGTTAACAGGAGGGTTTACAGACAAATCAGTGATATACTAGGGAAATTCATATAGAGAAAGAAAGGGGCTTGAATTACTCCGGAAGTAACGAACAAGGGTTTGGAAAAAGCTTTCTATTTTTGATGCTCTATGTCCATACACTGAAGTAATCAGATAACCAAGCAAGTAATTGTTCATGTATCTAAAAGATTTCAGTTTAAAGAGGGGCAGTGACGGGTGATTAGAATCAAAAGTGTGGGACTAATCAAGGATAACACACCAAACTGACTTCGCTTCGTCGCTAAAAGAGTTACTACAGCTTCTGGAGTACACCTGTTTGGTTTACATGCCTACTGGAAAGCGTCTGGATGGAGGTTCGCATGTGAATGCACGCGGGTGAGGATATGATTCTCCGTCGTTTTCAGTGCAGTACGTGGTAAGGCTTTCGGATCAACGCGTTTCTTGATGACTGTTGTCTTGTTGGTCTTTGGAATGGAAACTCTATTGGAAAGACCCCACGAATCAGCTAATCAGAGACTGATTCACAGGGGAAGTCGTTGATGCGCCTAAAAATTTGGTTCTACATTTGAGGAGAGCAGAAGGAAGACCATCCGGATCTGCAGCTGACGATATTTTGGTGATGCTCAACAGTTTAAATGTATCGCCTTCGGAAATCGGCTCAGTTGTTATGCTTTCGTTAGATAAATGGGAAGATAGGGTGAGTAAATATTTGAAAGAAAAGCAATTTTTCTTGTTTGTACGCATGTATTATTAGTAGAGTGAGTAGGTCTTTGATTTAAATAACAGGAGACAGTGGTCACTGGCTGAAACAGGGGCCTTGCTTGAGACGGGAAAACGATTCAAATGGTTATCGTTTCCACGGCTGCTATTAGATTGTCATAGGATTCACGAGGTGTACCGACTAAGTTTTGAGTTGACAAAAAAATCCCTTTGAAAGTTCTGAAGTCGTGCTGCGTTGTAACAAAGTTGCTCATCAATCATCTGATATTAAAGGCGATTAATCAATGATAGGATATCCCTTCCGTGCATGACCACTTTGCACTGGATACAAAAATGTCAAAATTCTTATCGCAATCGCCATTTTCCATCAGTAAATATTTACCCTGGTGAAACTGTAGGCAAAGTTTAGATAAACATCTGTTTTCTTAAAAATGAATAAACTCATAGACAGTGACAAAATTGCAGTAATATTGAATAAGATCATAACCAAAAAAAGAAGGCCGCTGTTTCCGATATCTAGTGTCAATTTCATTTATTCATTTGGGAGTCAGAAATGAGTTTTCAATTGAACAACAAGCCCTCCCGATGCGAGTAAACTTGTTATTCTCAAATATTTTTCTCGACCGATCATGGCCCTGTCCGACGGAGATCTTATGGGGAACAAATAGATCTGAAGATCGTAGATATCGTGATTCGTATTTTGCCACCCTCGTTCAAATTCATGTAAGCAACCTCAAACTGATCACATCTGCTGCTCTTTATTATTTGATTGAATTGCTGAATTTCATAGAGGAAAGTAAGGCTTAAAAATAGTCCAGGTAACATTGGTTTGAGTTTGGTCATTTGCAGCATCTGGAAAATAACCATTTTATCATATCGAAGTCCAACTCGGCGAAACTTTTGTTTTTCAGTCATTCATTCTCAAGCCATTTCCAGACTACATAGCAGATGTCAGACAAAACTCATGCACGTAGACATGAAATAAACACCAACGGTGGGCAGGAAATTGTCAGTCAAATTATCCTCGCTGTGTTATTGGTTTATCTAGCTGACGCCCCCTAGCTGACTCGACGGTACTTTCGCGCGGCCATGATCAACTTTAGGCCATGGAATTGAAAACGTCAGAACCAAATGTTTTTGGGGACAAATGTCAAGGGTTAACTTCCTTATTCCAACTACTATGGCTATCAGTGAAGTGCGCTACTGGAAGCTTTCGCCTTTTGGAATGACATGCTAAACATCTTTGAAGGCAGTATCCGGATTCATCGGATGTCCTGTGTTAACCAGGTGCTCTCATGTTGTGCCATTTATCGATCGGGCCTTCCTTTGACCTAACGAGGGCGGATGATGACCTCTGATCCGAGTTTAGAGCTGTCGGCCGAGATCGTTTGTCTGATGTCTACCAAGTAGCCTGTAAATTTCACGAGAATGAACCACTAAAAAAAGGTCGTTTTGCAGAACTGAATTTACATTTACAATAGTTTTAGCTAAAGAAAAACAATCTTAGAAAGCGTAACGTGATGAACACAGATCTATTTTTCGGTACTTCTTCTGAGACTAGTACAGTACACATGCAAAGTTTTAGCATTTTTCGAAAATGTGATCCAGATTATTAACGTACAAACACAAAACTGAATGTCAAATCCGTTTCCGTTGGGTTTGTGTGGGTGCATTAACCACCAGGTTCACCAGTCCTGTGTGTCTGTCCCACGATCACGTTGACCTTTGGTCACGAGAGCTGTAGTGTCTTGACAAACTATTTTTGCAAGCACAGGATTGGCCTATGTAACCTGATTACAATCGCTTCAGTCGTAGAGAGGATTCGTTGTCTGAGCCCTCTGGAGCAGTGTGCCGACACACGGTAGATGACGGTAAATGACCCATCTCGCGATACACCCATTTTGAAAGCATTTTTCCCATGCAGCATAAACGGAATGTAGTACGTTGCTTAACCTACAGAGCGCACCAAATATGCTCTAAGTTCCAACTTACGAAAGCTTTGGAATCTATCAGCAACTCACTCAGAGAAAGTAGATATCCAGATAGCTTTCTCAAAAAATACACGAAAGCAGACCCTTGACCAAGATACCCTAACGTCCCTTAAAAAGATCGTATTCGCTCGGATAGAATTCAAAGGAGACCGGGTGACAGAAACACTGACCCGATGGTTATCTATTGCGGTGACAAATGTGTTCTAAGCAGCCAAGCTACAAATGTTGTTCAAAACTAAACCATGCTTACAGCTGAAACTCAAAGACAAGCTGCCTGACTATTCTACCTCGTGCTGTGCATATTCCTACTCTTGCTCCTGTGGAGCGAAATACCTCGCGAGAACAACCAGGTGCCTGTCCGATCCAGCCCAATAACACTGTCCCACAAGGTTAACCAAAGGGATCAACAAGACGGTAACCAGCGCAATACTAGCCCATGCAATCGATACGAGCTACACACTAAAGCGAGATGGGCCATTTACCGTCAGCTACCGTGTGTCGGCGCACTGCTCCAGAGGGCTCAGACAACGAATCCTCTCTACGACTGAAGCGATTGTAATCAGGTTACATAGGCCAATCCTGTGCTTGCAAAAATAGTTTGTCAAGACACTACAGCTCTCGTGACCAAAGGTCAACGTGATCGTGGGACAGACACACAGGACTGGTGAACCTGGTGGTTAATGCACCCACACAAACCCAACGGAAACGGATTTGACATTCAGTTTTGTGTTTGTACGTTAATAATCTGGATCACATTTTCGAAAAATGCTAAAACTTTGCATGTGTACTGTACTAGTCTCAGAAGAAGTACCGAAAAGACAGATCAGTGTTCGCCACGTTACATTTTCTAAATTCAGACTATGGGAATATTTCACGAACTAAAATCAGTTTTATGGAATAAATTATTACGGATTTGAAAATAATGCTTTCTGCGGCCAAAATCATGTGCTAAACTTCCAAGGTGGTTTGTCCTTTTTCTTTTTTTTTCAGATTGGTGATTTATAAAAGATAAGCGTATCCCAATCGTAGTTTACATCAACCCTGAACGGAATTAAAAGCGATCAAGGATGGCGTGTTAATGGAGTGGTTCACGTGGGATTGGGCTAGTATACGACAGACAAATCACTCTGGTGTCAGATAACAAAGCTTGTGCACGTAGTGGTTCACAAAGGGCGAATTACAGTAGTTATTTGTGACCCAGAGCATCCAAAATGAATGGTTTGCGGAAATTGCACATGGTCTTGGAGTGCTTTTAAGCGCGTTCTACTCCTATCGGCGGTCGGGTTTTGACCTGGGATAGAGGAAAGAAAGAAATTATGTGTAGGATTGCTCTCAGTGTGCTCGACTTAGCCGAGGAAGCGTCGAAAACGAAGATGGCCACCACCTACTACCGACTTATTTCAATTAGAGCTGCCCTATTTGCTAATTAGGCGAACATGAAATCGTCCACCGTATAAATTGATCCCTGTGCTGTCAACAAGTTGTTACCTTCGAAAATCGGTGTTTAGGTGTTCACCCCGTGGTTTGAGTCCGAGCGGGGCCTCGATGGATATGCACTGTTTTGTACTGCCCCAACAACTCGAGTGAGAAATCACTTCTGACCGCTATTCATCACCATTCTACTCACCCACGCCATCGATCGGCTATCCCGTCACTCATGGTTCTATCGTCTCAATTCTTGTGCTTGTTACTGCACATGTGCAGACTGCTAGCGTGATTTGGCTGTCTACCAACGAACGATGAGTCAATACACACCCTTACATGCAGTGTTGATGATTCCGCACGAAGCTGATGGAACAGATGTACAGTGAATGCTTTCTTGGTTCTTAATAGCGAAATAAGCGTTTTTACGGCACAATGAATCATTTGATAACAAATTTAAATTTCCTACTACTCATGCTGGAAAGGAAACATAATGACGCGTTAAACATCTTTCTCTAGTAATAGCTTGTTTCTTTTGATGGATTGTGATCCAAGCCAACGTCCAATAAAAAACACTTTGTTTGACAGAAAACATGAGACGAAAAATTGCTTTCGTTTTTCGCTGGGTGGAGGGCAATCTTTGTCTCAGTATGAAAAATCTCCTCACCAGAAACAAGCTTACTCTTCGCAGTCAGGTGAAAATCACTGATTTAAAGAACGCCAGTTCACTGGCCGCCAACCTCAATAAACCTGGCTGTATAACACTAACACAAATCTAATGAGCTCAGTTACTGAAAATAGCGAAAGCCAGAAGAGTTTTGCCTAATATAACACTTGGTTTTATCCCAGTAGAGTTTCGTTGTTGATCGTTTCTTCTAAAACTGGCCGTTTCTTGTTCCTTCAAAACTCGTAACACGAAGAAATCTCTTTTCGATATATCACTTTATGTAGTACTGGTTAAGGGAAAGTACATATGGAATTATAGATAACAGTGAGTGAGTAAGTGTGCAACGAATCCCGTAACTTGAAAACATGTTTCAACTTGACGAACCTAGTCCGTTGTATGAAGGACAGTACGTGTGAAATGTGTAAATGAATGGCGAGAAAAGACAGGTGTGAAAAATAAAGATGTAAAAATGAGAGGCGGGCGCCGGGGAGAATTTTACATCGAAACCATAAGATGATCATTTGTTACGGTCACGGCAACAGCAAATGTTGCACGAGGTTACGTTGCTTACACAATTCCGGCTTCATCAATAGAATTGCTATGGCCTCTGACATCATCAGAAACCGACTACGTAATCCTTTCGTGTGAAATTTGAAAGTTTTTAGGACTGGTTTGAAAGCTGTCACTGTGTCAATTTGATGTTCACTATCCACCAGGTGTTGTAGGATTGCGCTGTTGATAGTCCGAACTGTTCCTCAGCGTAAAAAATCCGGGACGTGTTCTGATATCCTCTTCGATAGGCGTCTCGTCGTATGTCCAATATACTGTGCACTACAAAAGCACGTACACTGATATGGACTAAAAGATTGAGACTGATAAGGCAACCTGTCCTTGGGATGTTGAACAGTGAAAAGCTTGGTATTTGTTAAAATTTGGACATGAGGCCTTAGGTAGGCGTAGATTCAGTATTTCTAAGGTTTTGTGACCTCTGAAAGAAACAATTAGGGGGGCATCCTTTTTCTTGGCCGTTTGCACTCTCATTTTGCGTCTTCTCTCCCTCATATGTTGACGACGAAACGGTTCTGGATAGCCGTTTTTATTAGTGTGTCATGTAAAAATCCAAGTTCTCGGGCAATCGTGTCAGGACTACAGATGTTTCTTGCTTTGTAGGTCAGACAGCTCACAAGATTCCCCTTGTATCGTAGGGGGACTAAACTTAGGAAAGGTGTATTGCCCCAACCGTGCGCATTTCCGATACACCCTCCTTTCTATAATGCCCGTCCTCCATTCTACGTAATCCCACATCAAGAAAACTGAGAAAATTTTCCCTCTATCTCCACCGTAACTTTGGTCATTGCATGGGCATTGCTGAATATCTGCATTAGTCCGGTAATATCTTTAGTTGAGTCACAAATTATGAAAGCGTTGTAAATGTATCTGCTATACATCTATAGAAGGTCGATGGCGCTGCGTAGTAGTCCACTTTCGAGTTTGGCTAAGAATATGTCCGCCAGAAAGGGTCCAAGTGATGATCCCAATGCTACCCCGTCCATCTACCTGTAGTACTATCTGTTGTGCAGAAGTTATACATTCTATGTACATCTAAGGATTAGTTCTTTTAGCATGGCCACGGGAACGTCAATTTTTAGTACCATTATCAGTCAAGTATTGAAAGATGAAACCCACCGTCTCGATAAACGGAATTTCGAGAATAGGGATTTCACACCATTCAGACAGATCCTCGTGTTTTATCACCTCTACAAAGGAGAACGAATCTTTCGCAATATGTTTTGCCTGTGATTTGTGCACGGTTTCAGGAAATCCTGCGATCCACCGAGTTGTGGCGTGATAGGCTGAAGTGCTCATGTCAATCGCCGGTCTTAGGGGTACATTTGGTTTGTGCACTTTTGGTAATCCATCGAGTGCAGGTGGTTGCGAGCAGCAAAGTGCAAGCTTGTCGTAGAGCACTTTAGAAATAAGGTTGTCTGACTTAAGCTGTTTCAAGATCTCTGGTAAATTAGTCTGGGCATCTGGTGTTTTGTCTTTCATACCCAGACGGTAAGTGAACTTGCCCTCACTAAATAAAATAGTCATTATTTTTCTGTCATAGGCGCCTCAGTCTAGTACGAACCACCCTGCACCTTTATCCTGTTGTGATAGAAGTATACCTTGGTTATTCAATAGTTCTTGGACTACTTCTCTACTTGGCCTAGTCAATATTCCGCTCATCGGAGATCTAATAGAGTGATACTTTTGACATTCACAAAACAAGTGATGTCTTCAGGCCGTCACTAGAGTCAGAGAATGCTGGTATCAGGTCATTTAATTGGCTCAATAAACTTTCAAACCGAGTTCCAGTTTCCACCTGATGATAACGTGACTGAGTTGAGCAAAAGTTAGGTCCCAGAGACGAAGCCTCATACTGTAATTAACTAAGTGTCACAGAAGAATGAATGTGGACACACCTTTCAGAAGCTTCCGGTAACCTGGACGGTGGTACTCTTCAAAGTCATGAAGACAACTTTCAGTTAGAATGTTGCCTTTTTCATTTGGTCTCTTAGGAACGATCCGTATTTCAAATTCGCTGAGTTCCAACTGGCACTCTAGGCTGGAGTGCATGATCATGAATCATACTGCTTTGCTGCCAGGCTGCACTGGATGAGAGTCAACGGTTTGGTTCACATTAGTTCTACTTGTTATGGCTCGCTGACTTCGAAAACTGAAAACTCGTCAACTGCGAAGTCACTGATTATTATAGGGGATGCTATCCCACTTTGTGTCCTCAAGAGCGAGAAGAATGTTACTATCAAGTTAAGGAGCTCGGCTCCTCAATAAGTTTGAGCGGCGGGAAACTTGTAACGTGACTTTCAGTATAAAGATAACCGTATCATCAAACGTACTCAAAAATGCTTGCCCGATAGCAATTACGAGAAATGTCAGCCCCGCTGAGTTGCACAACAAGTCACAAGCATTGCTTGCGACCAGATGCCATACACGCCATGGAAATTGAACCCCAAGTCCATACCGGTTGCTTTGAACATCTAGTGAGCGGTCACATGTGGTCCTCGTAGCAAAACATGGTGATAAATGATATCCATCAATGGTAATTTGCATTCTGACTGGATTGGTCTGAATTTTAATATACATCATCCGGTTCACTTCTATGCCTAGTAGATGCGGACTGATCGAACACTTTTGGTTTTATACATCATAAATCATATGGAAATGATCCTAAATGCAAATTTCCAACAAAGTCGGTGACTTCTCTTGTTTAAAATAATGACTGTTTTGTTTTGGTCCTAGTTATTATAAATCTAAACAAAATAACAGGGCGGTTCTGTGGTTGTACTGCAGTCGATTTCTTGTGTTATTCTCATCATCCTTTTGACCTCTGGTCAAGGAAACGTCGATGCCTTGACAAATTGTTTTTGCTAATATAGGATCGGTCGGTGCACCTGATCCGGTTTAATGTCTGACCCTTCAAAAGTACTTTGAAACTCGGAACAAAATATTTATAATTCGTCTATGGATGCGTTCGCCTTCGCAGCCGATTTTCTTGCTCCAGAAGCGGTTCTCATCTTTCGGGGAATGGCAAAGTATCTCGCTTTTACGTTGTTCACTGATGGCGAATTCAGTAAGAGACATAAAAAGTCAGAGTGAAATAGTGATAGGCTGTGGTCGTTCTCAGCCCACAGCTCTTGGTAATGGTAAAAGACATTATCAACCTACGTAGTGCTGTTTCCGTGCTCGACCAGACAGAAAAAAGTGACTGTTCAGACACTTGAATGTATACGATCGAGCCGTGGAAGCGTCCTAGAAAGAAACTTGGGTATCGATTAGACACCTTCCGTGGGAAAGTTTTTCTGATTAATACCAAAATTCATGTTTTGACTTAAAGATGAAATCCTATATACAAATGGGTGCAGCTCCTATACAGGATTAGGGATTCGGGTGATCGCCTTATGGTTACACAAAATGTTATCTCACCTCGTTTTTGAGCCAGCCTTATTCAAATTTGAATTCTCAGACTGCTTGATTTTAGCTTGCTTCGTGTCAGATGAGTTGAAATTTATTCCTTCCTGTAGAGTTCAGTACAGACAAAAAACTTACTTGCTGCTGATAATTTATTTGTCTATCAAATGGTAAAGGCAATGTCTTTCATCAGCAAAAAGATGGCCACATTTTGCGAGAAAAAAATTGCATGATTAGGCTGTCAGTTCTAGCAACCATTGCTTCCTTTTTTGTGATCAAATGGTGTTTTCTCAGACTGGTGAGTATCCTTTACCTTTATTTTATTGCGTACTTGGAACCGGGAAAAATCCAACTCTGATCGATCAGTTTACTTGAGGAACTTCTGACGTCCTCAGTTGTCTCCGAGTGTAACCTAGTGACTTATACAAATTGGGCCCGCCATAAGGATCGATCACTAGTCCTTGTGTTTCAAGCTATTCTGCCTCAAGGTCGAGATGGTAGGCCAAAAAGTTACTTTCAGCCAAGGTTTTCTCGATCAATAATACATCCCTTAAGAGGAAAGTTTCTCACAGCGAGTTTGTGATGATAAACCTGGGGCACACAGGTTAACAATTAGTTTTATCATGATGTCCATTCGGAAAATGCTGCATTGCAGCAGGTTGACGGAATGGTGTAGTTTTCATTACCAACAAAATTCGCACCTGAGACTTGTCCAAGAAGCAGATGACATTCCGAAAATCATTTGCTAGTCTCCCAAATGATTGTCTTTATTGGCCGGCTATTTTCTGCAAGCCGAATGAACTGTAAGTAAAAAAACCTTCATCACGCCTTTACACAATGGAAACAGGTGGGAGGACAGTTCTCATCGGGTTTTCTACCCCGGGAGCCGAAACATCATTTTCACTCGTGTAATTCGTAGCTGTAGCAGCCAAACCTGACTGCGAAGGTTACAAACCAGTTCTAGCTAACGACGACAGGTAATGTGTAACGAGTAGTCCAACGAAGGGCAAAATCGAGAACAAATCGATCCACAGAAATAGAAAGTACTATTTGTCAGTGATCATAAAATGTTCATGTTAATCATACCTCAAACAATGAGCATCAGTCAGCACTTATCGAAGTTTCCAGAAAAGGAAGTATCAGAAGATGAGACTTAACGGAATTACCATGCCATAGGAACAGACTAATCTCAAAAATACCTGTCAATAGGAGTCCTCCCTAGAGGAAAATTTCCACGCCCATGGTCAGACCGAACAAATAAAACTCCTACAAGTAGCAGTCAAAAACAAATTTTAGAGCAGACAAAGAAGCATGCAGTCATTCCGAAAGTGATCAACTGGAACTTAAGTAAAGAAGTTCATTTCACTGTCACACAAAGTGGTAAAAAACCCTGTGGTGAAGATGCAACCTGTGCTTTCGGGAAGGTCAATGTCGTCGACAGCAACGCTTGGGCAGTCATCGAAGAACAATAATAGAGAAAACTGCGGAGTGAGGAATTCCCAGTTTGTACACAATATTACAGCAGCCTTGGTAACTGATATGTTTTACTTAAATCAACTGAATGTATAATGACAGTAGAGTGATAGCATAAGAAGAGCTTTTCCTAGTTGCTTATGATGAACAACGTTATTCATGTTGTTCAGCGCATAGCCGTCGATGGTTTGACGGAACCATTCAATATAGTTAGTTGGTCATTTAGTACCAGCAAAATTGTGGGCTCAATAAACACCCCTGAGAGTAGACAGGAAATGAAAGCTGCACCAGAATGAAAAGGAAGGAGTTTGGAAAATAATATTATACAGCGATCTTTAACAGATGTTTTTGTTACACTGGAGAAGCTAAAATGGGTACATTTGCGATTTCGACTGTTCAAAGGAAACAGTCAAGTAGTTTTGCCGATCAGTAGAACTTTATATCATTTCGGCTGTCGGAAAATTTTATTATTAATTTTCAAGTTTATTCCCTAATTTATCTTCACTTCGTGCCTTCGATAATCTCGGTGATATATACATTTGTGAAGATAAATATGAATAAGGCAATTAGAAATTTATTCATAAAATATACTACTGGCACGAGAAGTCTGAATCCTAAACAGTAGAAAATCCACCTAGATTTTCCACACCCATGAGCCGGAATTGAACCGGTGATATCCAACTTATCGGGCGGATGCCGCGCCAGCTGACCTATCGCGGTGCGACCAGGTGGGTGTAAATAACGAATCCATACAAACTGAGCGAAGAAATGTGTTGATTTTTGGTCCTCTGATCTGGCCTGATTTGGAACTGCCAACAAAACTATCAATACAAACATCATCACATTGAGTTGCATAATTTAATAAATAAAAACGAGATAAATACTCTTTTTACTTCCTTTTTTATTTATTTTACAACAACGTACAGCTATTCGGGAAGGTGGCCGTGGCCAATAAAAGGCTGCAAGAGTGGGGAAGTAATCGGCAGTCGTAGGAATCGAAACCTCGGGGGCATGGCTGCCCGAAGTCCACGACAATAGCCGCGTGACCATCGCCCGCCAACTTTGGCAAAAATGCCGGGCAGACTTGCGGCTAACTAGGATAAATTTGGGCCACAAAGTTCCAAGGTGATTTTAAGATAGAAACCATGATGTTTCAAGTATGCTAGATTTTATTTAAAAAATGACGTCATCCTTTCGTGTAAAAGCTGCCCAAAGAATAAAGGTATATTTGTTGGATACGCGAACATAACACACAAAGCCCATCAGTTATATGATGACAGGTTTGATAAGTACAGTGCAATAATTAGAACTTCTTATTCGAGAGCTTCATGTATGGACTGTAGTTAAAATCCATCAAGTAAATGATCGATGTTGACTTGATTTGTCCACAGGGAGAAGGGGTAAAGGACACCGAGTACTTAAACGATGGTGACACTATAAAAATAAGGGGTAAAGATTTTGTTCTAGTAGACAATACAGACACCAGTGAACGTCAACCAAGACACGAAAGGAACAGCTTTGTTCAGTTTAACGAATATGGCATTTGGGAGATGTATGACCACGAGAGGAAAAATGTACACGATTCTCCGTGACTCGTTTTTTGGTGGCATAGAAATAGATTGTCATAGGTATGGATTAATACATCAAGTGAACACGGTTGGCCCAACAGGCTCCTTTTCAGTGTTTCATGCTCATGCGATTACATCACAATATATTAAGACAATTCAAAGGACTGAATCAACTAGGCAAATAGGAAGTGCTGGAGATTAGCCTTGACAAAAAGCAGCTAAGCTTTGGATTTTGTTGCAATCCCAATCAGTAGTGCTTTTGCGGTTGAAAGAAACAGAGCCTGATTCAGCAGCCTCTTTCTGTGTTGATTCATCCACTTATGCATGCGGAACAACTTATATCGGCCACACGACCAGGCATTTGTCTGAACGCATCCGAGAACACCACCCTCCAAGGTTAAACACTGGAGCAGTTAAGTCACTCACTAGCGCTGTCTTCTCATACCTTGCTCAGATTAATCACACAGTAAACGTTTCCGAGGCTTTCCTTGCGCTGTATATGTTTAGGGGTCGGCAGTCAAAGCCGGCAAAATGTCGCATACTAGCCATAGCTGAGGCTGTCGACATCCCTCTCCATAACCCCCCTCTGTGTGCTCAAAAACTGATTGTGTGTATTTTTAAGCTACCCCGGCTCTCTCTACACCCTATAACAGGCAACAATCCAGGTGAAAATTGACGACACGAGAAGTAATCCACATCCCGTTTTGATTTAAGCCTGGATTACAAATGTTTTTACTTTTTTTGTCATCACCAATCTTTATCACTCCCAATTTGTCCAATAGGTCCAATTCCTTAACTTGTCGTAATACATCGTGATGTAATGGCATGAGAATGAATCACTGAAAACGGGCTTGTTCACCAGAGAATGTTCTCCAGATGTGTTTATTGGGAATTTTCCAACGGTACATGAAAGCGAGCAAAACGAGTTGACAACTCATAGGTCGACCTAACGATGCGGGACAATCAGTTCTCGAAGGGTGAATGTGTGAAGGCGGGTGTTCTTTGCAATTCATGCTGATCAAGCTGATGAATAGTTTTCAATAACTTTATTTTCTAAACATGAGTACTCTGCTTTTCAGCTAAGTTTTGTTGCATGTTGGGTCCGAGGGTATATTTTGGAACAGGCAGAGGAAAGATACGGACAGTTACTGGTAGTATCTATGGTGTAGCATTGCACAATTTTCTTACTATACTATTTAAGTTCCATCCTTCTATGACATTACATCGAATTGATAACAATTTTAAGGTGCTTCTCTGCCGGGAAGAAAACAAATAAGAAAGTCTACACACTAAAGCCGGTTAATAGCTCAGAAGAAATTTCATCAATGTTTGGTAAAACACTGTCAAGGAGCGGAAATAAGGAAGATCTGTACAGCAATAATTTTGAAAGAAGTAGTCGAAATATCGAATGGATCAGCGAGTGGAATTGCTTAAGAGATGGTTCGCGACGTACTAGGTGTTTGGGCTGTCAGTGATGATCTTTTCTGCAAACTGAGTGAATGCTGTTATACGCTATCACATAAATCTAATAAGAGGTTTCTAAAAGCTATGCCAGAAACAAGACTGATGATAAGCGGACTCCTTCGAAGAGTAATGCAATTCTTTTTTAGCAGACGAGGTAAATTACAGGAAAACAATGTACACTTCTGGGAAACCTGCACCGGTTCAAGAAGGAAGGAAAGCCAGAGTGCGTAAAGCTGAAGTGTCGCAGTTTACGAATTTGAAATGACAACTAACGCAAAATGTTCAACACTAATTTGGGTGGGTAAATAAAAATAAAAGTTCTCTTGCCGGATTACATCGAGATTTTTCACTACTTACGGGTGCTAGAGGATAGAGTTAACGCTGATGGTGCCTTAGATGAAACGCGATTGCAAGTCGAAAATGCTCTCTAGATATTTGGCATGGTTTAACAGAAGACCGGATAGTTCCGAACAGATTTGGAAGCATGACAAATTTTTAGTAAAGTCATCTAAACTGAACTGCTGGGAAACGTAACGTAGCGAAAACAACGTCATCAGTATGGTCAAATAAACGGGTTACGGTTGGGTTGCTAAAGTACGCGGATATTAAATATAAAGTGTGCAAGTATAGAGAAAAGCAGCACTGCTCACGAAATGTTTTGAAGTATTACTTCCAACTCTGGCAGATAGCGTTCTTCCTGAAAAGTAGTATTTTAACCATTAAGTAAGTTAATGGGTAACCAGATGATCTTAGATTTGTAAGAAATAAGAAAGGTGGCACACTACCAAAAGCTAATGTGTAATCAAAACTGCCACATTTATAAAACTTGCTCCAGTCATCGTGGGAGTTTGCAAAGAAATTGACATCGCACGCTATAGCTTCGATCGTTGAACATCTAGGTCCATAAAATAACTGATATTCGTCAGTAGGACGTCAGTTAGTGTTATTATTTTAAAGAAAGGGTGGAATTTCCTGGTTCCTATTCGATAACATACAGAGGCGGAGTCCCTGATACTGTTCATGCATTGCCTACTACGGGTGCTTCTCGAATTGCATAAGTTCCTTCATGCTTGGCAACGACCTCATTCATTTTCAAATGCTTTCGGAAATCGTGTAAGATGTCTGTTTTGGAAGGTACGTGAACACTCAGGAATACATTTCGCCCGTTGTAGGACTGCTCTAAGAATTCATGCTATTTCCCAAAAGCCTGAACCGTCAGTATTATCTTCAAAATTTTGATTCTTTCTAGGGAAATTTGCTGAAGTATCCATTGCTACCTTGGAAAATGGATCCAAAAGGTGGGGGTAATTCTGCTCCATAAAAATTGTTTGTAAGGAGCAATTGATGACTTTGTTCATAGTGATGAATCCGAAGTGTTTAGGGTTGAACTTGAAACGTATCTTAACCGTTTAAAAGGCCCACTCAAGCGCATCAGAGAATCGTAAGGCAACAGAAGCCGCCATAGGGTTCCCGTGTGCATTACTTTCGTTTACCGCTGTTTATTTGCTTCTTAAAAATCGGAAACCTACAGCAAAAGGAAGCAATGATAATTTGGTGATGCTGACTGTAAAAAACTATCTATGTTTGCAAGACTGTATTAGGAATGTGATTACCATATGGTTAGCAATTGGCACCATCCTCTCCAGTATTGTTCAAAAGTTGATAATTGTCACAGTTCCAGGCGAATAATGAAATCTTACAACTAACGCAGTCGAACTGACACCATCATCGTCCGCGACCAAATTTTTGTGAAACACGGTTTGGCAGACCATCTATTCTCACAGCTTGAGTTATCAGATTTCTCTCCTTTTAATCAATTGTGAGTTCTTTTTTCAAGAGAGATAGAAGTAATATGACTATATTGTTCGAAATTCACTTCAGAGAATACGTTGGGCCTGGAATTTTAGAACATGGTGAATGGGCCTACAGATATAACCATGCAGATGAATTGAGTAGTCTCTTAGTAACTAATTATTTGTTAGTGATTACTGTCATATCAGATTCTGCTTTTTGTTGGACTGATTACAGTTGCCATATTTGAAATAGGAGAAGGCTTTGAAACTATGACGTACATACACTGTTTCAGAAAAAGTTTGGGAATCAGAACGCGGAAAATTTGAACTTCAAACAAACCATGTCTTTGAGAGACTTAGTTGGCTATTTGGGAAGGATGAAATAAACTTTTCAAGCGATAAACTACTGCAGAAGAACCATCAACACAATATTGCACAACATTTGTCCAGGACGATGCAACTGCATCTCAAATTGTTGCTTACAGGAGAACGAAACATCTTCATGGCCACGAAGAGGACAAAAGTAATGGTAGACAGAATGTATCAAAAACCATTTAACTGTAACTGTACCATTGCAGAACTAGAACAAAACAGCCTTGCACTCATTTGCTACAGAGATAAAGAGGTAGAAAGAGCAATAAGTAGCGGAAAATCATGCGAACTACTAATAGGAAAGATAACAGTGACATCTTGTTGGTCATCCGTGTTGGCGCGAACCGGTAGTGAAAAGAAAACCGCAGTGTGACAGCAGACACGTTTGTCAGAAAGTTGAACACTGAAACATGTACAGAAAAACCGTACATTCGTGTATACGCGTTAATAGAATCAGCTAGACACATATCGATATACTTACTAAGGAAACGTGCACGGATGACACAAAAAAGGATAAGGCAAATGTCAAATTTATAGGACCTCCGGAGTGAGGCATTCCTGCACGGCACACAAATCGATACACGCTCTACCGTCTGATAGGCCAATCACGTTGATCGTATAGATCAAAGTTTTACTTTCGAATTGCTAACGCTTCGGTGTAGAGAGATAATCTGTGTTGAAGTTAAGATAAATCATGTAAAATGCATTGCAGCTTCTAACTCAACATTTTTTTCCAAGAAATCTGCTGTGGATTAACTTGGGGGCTGTTTTGTTTAATATTGTCACTACTGGATAGTTATTTCAAGTCACTTATTAACAAGACTACTTGCTACTTCTGGTAATGCGTGATTGTCCTTTTACCGTTTGTGACTTGATTTGCATGCAAATAAAAGTAACTTGATAAACTTTTTCTCGCAGTTATTTGTCACTGATGTTTTACAGCACAACTCACGGACTGTATAGAATTCACGAGCTCTATTTAATAAATTTTTGGTAGGGTCGATGGGAAAAATTCAAGTAAAATCCAGGTGGTAGGCCTCTATTTGCAATATGCCATGGCGTTACTGTAAAGCGTCTGCCTGTGTTGGTGAAAAAGTAGAGTTAGGTCTGAAATAGGAAATGTGACTGACTTTCAAATACAGGGATATTCCAACAAGTTCTATTTTTCTTGTTTAATATGCACCATTCAGACTGCCTTTAAAACCAGATGAGAAGCCTCAAGAGCCAATTGATGCGAAGGCTCTCGAGCCGAATGTGCTGGTTCCAAATGGAAGCATTCACGGTGAGAAGGTAAATTTGATTCAGATATTTTTGGAAAACTGTTGAGGGAACACATAGGACTCTGGGCCAAGGAAATTCTTGCTGGATATAAATCATATTGAAATGCTTTCTTTTCCAGAAAAAACAGAGCAGTTTGAAAAAAACGCAAATAGTTGCTAACGTATTGTTTACTGCAGTTTACAGTCCATGCAAATAATCTTCATGTCGAGGCTTTTCGCATCCTGTTCCAATCAGGTTTACCACTGTTTGGACACAGTGAGTTCAGGAATTTTCAGTAACTCCGTAATAAGGACAAAATATCTTAGTTCCATAAAACGAAACTTCACGAGTAATTACGTGACTAAAGTTTCCCACAGTATTGGAAATTTTCAAATTTGATGAGCAGTACAAATAAAAAGTCTATTTTGTGGAACTTCGTAGTACGAATAATCTGAATTCATTGCATGTCCATTGACTGAATCTCTCTCTGAAAATGCTTAACAGATGAAAAGACACTTGTGGACTGTAAAAGTTTAAGGATAAATCGGCAGGTGAGTACCGGATGCGCGTGCCTGATGAGCGACAGTTACCACGGAACCGGTCGTTTTAATCTGAGAATGCTTGTTCATCCTTTTATGGAAACTTGTTTCACCAACGGAGAAATACTACTATAAAGCAAAGTAAGCCACGTGGTTCAAGAACATTTCAGGTGGTGTCAGTATAAAGACTTCGTATTTAGGATGCTCAGTTCCACGTGGCACTGAATTATGGGCTGCATTTCCGATTGAGATCGGGGGATGCAACCACTGTATAGGGAGTTGGTTCGAAAAGTCCTATGAGCTGTGATAAACGACGAGGTAACAAAGAAAACTGGGGCTCCCGTTCCAACCATAATCCACTTATCGCAGTGGTGGAAATACGCCAAATGCTCAAAGTGATACCAATTTCATTCAACTCACACTAATTGCTTGATTTTTGCATGGAATCCATCTGAAATTAGGTACAGTGAACGGTAGAAATCCTATTATAACCAAATGGCAATTATATTTACGGCACGGAAAGAAGCTTCCATCGCTCCGGAGGGGATCGGACTGTTACCAGGTAGTTGGCTGTCCAAGGGGACAAAATGAAGTCCAAACTATTCGCAAATGCTTTGTGTCAGGAAAGAGTCATAGCTTTTTGTCGCACTGTCTTACATAACTTAGCCGAAATAATCACTTGAAATGCGCCTGGGAAGGTACATATTCGAACTTAGAAACGTTGACATCCGGATACGTAGTTTTAATTACAGAAACATAAAAAATCACCAAAAATCTGCGAGCAATGCGCTTCAGTTGACAAACAATTTATTAAACACGAATGAATGAGGGTAATCATGATTATATCTTCTGTAAACAGTGGGTATTTTTGTATATCAGGTTAATGATTGGGGTGGGATATGAAGTCACTGAGGATAATGCCATTAGAAAAGAACGGAGAAATATCCTCCTGTTGTGGACAAATAATCAGAGGACATTTATTTGGATAAAGGCCTATTGGATCGTGATCAAGCATCATAGAAAATACAGTCAACAATTGCCCATTCCATATTGGTTTCTTGTGTTGAGTTTTACAAAACTTAGTCGGACGTAATGAATAGTCCCTTGCTGGGATACCTTGCTCCTTATTGCTAGGCTTCACAAACAATACATGTGGATGGAAGACACAATAAGCCACTAGGATATTCAGACTCCGAATCAACATTTACTTGCCTCTTTTTGGTTAGGGAACGAGCACCGTAGAAACTGATTCTCTTCGTTCTCATATGAAAACATACGCTTTGTTCATAGACTCCATATGTGATGATTTTATGTTTATCTAAAAGAATGTCATACAAGTGAAAACATGCATATGAAAATACAACCATCCACAGGAAATAAAAAATAAATAATAGAGCCGATGAACTAACAACTCTTAGTAAAAATCAACTCTTGATAAGAACATTTGATACGCTTCACTGGTTTTCTTCCTTCTCGCAGGTACTAAGACCTATTCCATTTCTTATTTCCTATGTCACTTTTTCGCCCCATGAGAATACATCTTCAGTTTTTATGTTTTTTCGGTAATCAGTTTAAAAAAATGAAATATTGCTTTATGCACGACCTAAAATCCGCAACATGTTAATGAAACTGCGGCTCTCGTTTTTACAGTATGCGTAGTCAAGCTGAACCCGTGAAAATATTCTAGCGATCATAACACGACCACTTCAAACGAGTCATGTTCATTGTTGGGCAAACACTGGAAGCTCACTTAGTTTGTGCTGATTTGCTTTGCGTGTCCCTACCACTATTCAGTAATTAAATTGGATGGGATTGTCTGTAGCTGTGGCTTGTCTTTAATGTGAACTCCAAAATATCATGCATGAAATGGAACGGTGAACAAATTCGGAACCAAGATGAAGGAATAGAACGGATGACTGGTTGAGTTTTTGATTTAAATGATTCATATTGAACAGGCCGTAATTAAAAAGAACCACTTTAGCATGAACCCTCTTGTTTAAAAAATGGCTGATAATGTTTTCATAATAAACTCGACAGAGAAGTTTTCGTACTAATGATTTGTTTAATTAGAATATAACTGCCGTACCCCATGGGTACAAAGGTATCCTTTTGCTTCTAGAGAAAACCACTGAAAATGATTCTACAACTTCAAGTGAAAATGCCATATCTGAGGTGGCAATGCCTTGTGTTATGGTGAAGCTAGGTGTTTCCAGATTTGCCCACGAAAACACGAGACTCTACCAATATGATCTGAAAGGCGCACCGGGTAGACCATCACCAACAACTTTTGCACCCAAAGTGAAATTATGGAGGTTGGTATGATTGCGATCAAAGCTAGTATGAGCGCGATGGGATCTAAACTGGTCATGAAATGTACCTTTGTGCAGGATCACTGCCAAACCCAGCACTGAAACCTATGGAAGCTTTGCGAAACGGCTTCATTCTACTTGCTAACAAAGGACGGAGTCCCACCTGACGGGGCCCTGAACCAGTGGGGCACGGTGGTGACTTAGGCCGGTCACTCGTATTCCACTCGCAATGAATCCTAACGCTTCGCTGTGAATCAGTGCTGTACGTTATAGCAGCTGCACCGATAATGCTAACTGCTGGCTTTCACAAATATGATTCACAAGGAGGCTAATCATCGTTAGATTCCATCACCGCGTGAGTGAGAAAGGAATATTTGCTCTGAAAGACAGGGAATAACAGGCACTGTTTTGACCGGTCCCAATAGCTCTAGTAAGAAGATATTGTAACGCGGTAACGAAGGCCCTCACGACAAGACAGAAATGGCAATGAAGACGGCGGCGGATCGATAGGGACACGTAGAGGGGCGGCTTCGTTTGATGTGCTGGATGCAGCGCTCTTCAGTTGGGGGTTGCGCGCGCACGATCTGCAAAGGTGTAGTAAGAATGAAAAACCGATGAGCCAAAGCCCAGTAGTTGCGTAAGCGAGTACCCACGCGTACAGCAGATTAGGGAAATGGCTGTCGATGCTCAAGTGTTACAAGAATTCTTATTTCGAATCATTTCGTTTTATTAACAGAAAACAGAGTTCATACACGATGAAAAAGTCATTGCCACCAATAGTAGCACTACAAAGTAGTTTGTTCAAACTAGCATTGGTAATTGTCTCTTCTAATTGGCTGATTATTAATATAGCCAGCCTGTGGGAATCTTTTCTCCTCTTATCGATCAGTTGTCCTGTCTTTCTTGATGCCGTTTGTTCAATTCCTGACCTCAATTTTGGACAGGCTCTGACACGCTGACTGTTTGGGAGACCCGACTGTCTGTCGCCGATGCGTAAGCCCACATCCCCACAAGCACAAAATACTGTTAAAAAGTTATGAAAACAATACAGAAGACTCATACTGTATATGAATGTTTGTTATATCACTCTGGTGAGGTACGTATCCTTGATCATTTTCACTATTATTTTTTCATTACACGCTTGCCCTTGAGTGCAATGAATGGGGTGCATTTAATAACCACAAAGGACCACTGCGCTATTCGGGATAACCGGGAGCCAGACCCTGAGACTACCATTGGAGAACCGCATAAGGTCCCAGTTAAACAGAACTGGTAACGACCAGAAAGCTGGTGGATTACTGTCTACCACCAAAGTACCCCGTGATGGCTGGGATTCGAATCGCAAACCCTTGACGTGGTGACCAAAAGCTCTAAACTACTGGAACACCTACGGACACGACACGCTTACGGTTCCGTTTTCTGAAAAGGACTCGTCTTCGATGGATTACCTAGTAATCCCTGAATAACTGTGTGAAAAAATGCCCACTGAAAACCAGATAGATGAGTGAGAAATGTTTATATGGTCACTATCAAGACCTTCACTATGCTTAAATTTTATTCACTGATTAGTCAGCTCCACGCAAATGGTGTAATAATTAAATTTTGATCGCTCAGGACTGCCCATACAAGAACCTCATGAAACGGTACTGAAAGAGTCTGATTTTCGTGAATTACTTCAGAACTGTACTTTTGAACAGCACGCAAGCGAAAGAAGAACGGTGGTAATCAGTGCAACACCGTCAAAAGGAGGTGGTTACAAATACGACGAAATGATTCTGAAAGCTCACATCGTCGAAATGATCTTTTTTCGCAAGTTTTGATTGCCGTGGGACTGGGATAACCTACAGCCTCAAGGACTCTCTTTGTTTTCAACGGTAACAGCACCCGCTCTCTGGACTGAGAGATCGGCTAATGTAGTTCAGGCATGGCAAACAGCCACGGACATCACAATGCTGTCCATAATCGGTGAGACATTTAATGTCTGGGTTTGTAGAGATACAATGTATTCGACCAGTACCTGTAGCATTTGTATATGTGACGTTGTCACTATGTCACACTCCAGGACCGCCACTTGCATATCACATGCTGGGTTTGATCTGGTTTTGTCTAGACCACATACTGCTTTCTGTTACAAATATATCTCAAATTTCACATTCGTCTTCCATCATCAGTCTATAAGCGTCAACTCGTTTCAGATGATTTTTATATGAATAAACCAGTCGAAATAAATTTTGTTCAGTCTTGTCAATATAGGAACAGTGAAGCAGGATTTGTCCTCGAATTAATGCTCACATCATAAGAATATTTCGGGGCGAATGCTTCTTACATGAGTGTTACTCAGCTCAATAAGCCATATTCTGTCAGGTGCCTCTACTTTGTTCCCTAATCAAACAGATTTTCTCGGATAGGTAATTTGTGGCTAAAGTAGAATGCTAGTTCATAGGAATGAATTCCGACTTAGTGGTGCGTTTTGTTGCACAAAAAATTGTGAAAAGTTGGCTATTTTGTAAAGACAGCGTAGAAACATGCACATGTGGAATCAAAAGTTACAAATCCTGTTTCAAGAGAGCTTCCATATAAAATAGCTATGGTCCGTTTTGCTACCTACAAGTTTTTATTAACGGTGTGGCTACTAGTGATGATTTCAACCACTGATGACGATATATGATGTACTATTTAAAGGTTATTGGTAAACCGTATGCAAATAATGAATGTCAATTAGTATTTAATTGATTACTGGGGAGCGAATTTTCTCTTCTTATTAAACTTTCTGAAATTACGGAAGGACACCGCAGCCAATTTCGAGCAAACTTAGCCCTGCTTTCAGAAAGAGGATACTAAACACTCAGAGCTGATTTCGAGGATATCAACAGCACTCACAGCAATGGGATACAATTTTGTGTGTATCACAAACAATCAAAACATATAGTTTGCCAATTAGGGACAGGTATGTTTGTCGCTGGTTAAAATAAATGCAACACTCCAGGTAGTACCCTAATCAAAATGAACTTCGAATGCTCACTAGTTTTTTTTCATCTCCCTCTCTACCTCTTCAATGAAAGCAACTGTCAAAACATCATTTGCTCCTAACCGTATTATTATTATTATTAGATAGCTCTTTGACAATATCTTTCCACTGTTATAACTCATTGATTTAGCCTTCTAACACTGGTATATTAAAATTGGAATCTAAATATCACGGCTAATTCACGTGACTGCAAAACCTTCTGATTCCGTCAAAGGTCGAGTGTCACACTTTATTTTCAAACTTGCAATTATCGTTGTAGTTGTGAGAATATCTTGTTGGCTACAAGTGAAACTATATGAGTACTTGATATTTACTAATTACTTTTCATTGGACTGTCATTTTGAAATACCAACTTCGTGAAGATTCTGAACGCATCTGAATTCCAAGTCTTAACGCATTGGGTCACATAAGGATAGCACATATTCACTATATATATAGGTAGTTTTTGTGAGTTTCAGTACACCAGATGCAACCGATTTCTGATGTATTAGCAAAGTTCATTTATACCGATTCTTCAGGATAGTAAACGGATCAAAACTAGCCAACTCTGGCTTAGGCGAACACAGCCGTTGGCACAACAAATTCGGTTGATTTTTCTAATTTCAGCCGACATTTCGTCTTTTGCTACACGGCTGCATTCATTTTCCTCAACCTCAGAAGGCAAAAGCTCGCTTCCGTTTCCCCTGAGATGAATGGGTTTTTATCCGACAAATTCCATGAATAGTCTGACGGCTGAAAGTGTTTTGTAAAATAAGAAATATCAGTTATTTGGCAGAAAGAAGCTATACTTATTTAAGTAACGTATACCACCGAACAATTCACTGCTTATTATCCCAAATTCCGACACCTTCAAATGGGATGAACAAAGATTCATCGTTATACGTTTGAACCAAAAAAGCCGGTTTAAGGAATCAGTGGACCTTGAATGAAGCAACATTTGAAACCCTCATACCTTCCCAGATTAGGCTTTTCTGTCTACCCAAACACATCACTAACTGGATTGTCTCTCGTTCCTTCCGAATGCCAGGAAGACTCAGTCTTTCTCCTAAAATATTTCTCTAGATGGTACCAAAACGGATTTGGCAACCATTCAAATTCAGATGATAGACTGGATATCAACATAGGATTCTCGAACCTTCATTTCTTTTTATCGTAATGCTAAATATTCTCCCCGATCGACAATTCATAATTCACGAAATTGGGTGACAGCATATGCTTTCGCCGTCCGTTATCTTTTCTAGGTATAATCGCGTTTGCATTGCAAAACCGACTTAGTGGTTCTCCTAGCTTGATCGTCGCCGAAAGTCATCATTTTTCTGTCTCATTTTTCTACCAGTAACTCGTATTCTCATCTTCAAGTCTTTCTGTTGAGTTCCTTTATTACTATGGAGTAGCCATCCAGAATCCATCAAATCAATGAAAACAATTCTAATCAATCGGAACAGTGCCACTGGGCAAGTGCAACCCAGTGGACATGCTTCCTTGTAACCGAATATTGAAACTGCTAAGTAGAGGAGTCTTTCAAAAGACCGCTACATCAATCTTTGTTGTTCAACTATACGAAAATTCTGTGTCCTATCGTTCGATAATAGTCAGGCGTAAGAAATAAAATCTGAATAACTGGTATATTTTGGACTAGGAAAAACTCAATTACTCATGAGTAACGCACGTTATTTGGATGTGCTCTTTACCAGAAAACCGCTGAATACAAAGATATTGTTTGTTGCAAAGGCCCGACTCCGAACACCGCGCTGCATTTTCAGAGCGCGGCTAGATACTCGGATCATCAATCCCAAATCTTGTCTCAACTTCAGGTAACAGCCTGAAGAAAGTTTCATCGTCTTCAGTAGATTTAGCCCTAATAGGTGGCTCAAGTGAGTGAACAGAATTGAGATGCTTATTGGGATAATTTTGAAAATCATTTCAACGATATCACTACCGACGTTGTTTTCTCCCCCAGATATCTGATACACGTGTCTTCGGTTAACTCAAAGGGACCACATCACATCACTCTCAGTAAATAATTCCTGTCTTTACCTGAATATGATCACTGCCCTTAAATGGATTCCAAAACAAACATCCGTAAAATTCCGAATTTTTTATCCGGCTCCTGGTGACAAAGAATGGAAACACTTGCTCATTCAAAATTTTGCAATGACTCCGTATTTTTCATAAAATCAAGCGTTTGTGATACAAAATACCACTGCTCGACTGCATAGACAACCTCCCTTGCTTGATAATTTTCCAGTATAATGGATTCTGTTATTTACTAGCAACTAAGAACTTCACAAATTCCAATCTCTTTGCAAAGTCCTCGGTGGGAACTTCTATCAGTATCATGAAAACGAAGTCTATGCTATGAAGTGAATCCTACTAGGTCAATTTCCAACATTTTATCCGCGAACCTGGTACTGTTACCGCAAAGCAACTGCATTAATTAGGACCAATTCACTTGGTCAGCTTTCAGTCAACCGTAGAGAATACGAAACGGTTCCTCCGCCTGGAGGCTGAACAACTAACAGGTTCTGCTAGCCTTGTAATATTTTCCACCGAATTTGCAGAGCTCTTGTTTTCGAGATATTGAGCAGACCAGTTGTATCATCTCCCATAAAACGTTTATCATGCTTTCACTCTATTAGGCTAATATGATCCTTCGACAAACAAGAATTATCTTTTTTACTAGTGAAGTGAATTTGTGTCCTAATTCAGCAAAACAGCGGATATACTTTTACTCAAGTAGTATTTGCAACAAGTCTATAAACAGAACTGCCGGTCTCGTTCATGAACGTGAATATAGGCGTGCCGCTTTTTTCACCTCAAGCTGCAACATCCGTTTTAAACTGCCAACCTCATAGGATTCACAATGCGCTTTTTGCCAGATTATAGATGGGCCGAATACATTATTTGCTCCGATCTTTACTACAACCGTGGGGTGTGAATTAATCCTAAGTAGCCTTTTTGCTATTGTACATCAGGCACATCTGGTTACAGAAGTAAAATAGCCATACTGGAAAGCCCCATTCAACAAACGTGTGCTAGTAGCTTTACAATCACTCAGTCAAATAAATTCCCGGATCAATGATTGCCGGCAACATAATGTCCACTCCGGCCGGAAAGGATATGGAGTTGCATGTTTTCACACGTTTTCGAAAGAACTTAAAAGATGGATCGGAATTAGTCTTTGATCTTATCCTCTTGAATGACTATGAAGTCCACTTAGCTGAATGTGCGCAAGAGCTTAATAATTGCTCCCTTTATCGGTATTTCCCAGTTCACTGTTCGTCATCTGTGCGTCAACCATTTCCACCGTGGCCATACTCCGTTCACACAGACTATTTATATAACAGATGTCTGTCATAGAGACTTACCAGTACCCTGGAATTCTGCAGAATGGATATTGTGCCGACGCTTCTCGGTAAGGCTATCTCTGAAAAAATGTGGTCCGGTAATACAGAAGAAAGTAGTACTAATGTTGTCGGAATTCGCAGGACGAAACGTGTTTCTTCCTAATTAATTCCTCTCCCCTGAACTTTTCGTAAAATATCAAATAACAAGATTAAAATATAAATTTCCACAGAACTTGATATTAGTCACCTTAGTTCTGCTGCAGTCGGTTGACGATTAGAATTGGGCAACCTTAACCATTACCGTAAATTATCGTGAAGTTCAGAAGTCTGATATTAGTTAAATATCAAATATGACTTTCTGTCAAACCAACAAAGAAAAGATCTACAGCAGGTAGTGTTCTTCACTGATAAATGAAAAGTCATTCCACTAGAAAGCTTTTTTTAATAAATTGTTTATCACATTTTTGCCTAACAGAAAAAAACTAATAAAAATCGAACACACTTTATGTTGTCTAACAGTTCAACAGGCAAATCATCATGAATGTTGGCTCACTGGAGGAAAATGTTTGGCATACTTCGAACGCGTGACTTGGATTTCAAGGTCATACCAACGCGGCCGGTACTGTTTGGTTTCGGTCCGCTGGAGAATTATTTAGCAAAAACTAGAAAATTCTACTATTGTATTAACAAACAGAGGAATCCACTTCACTTGCCCATCGAACACTCACTTGTCATAAACTTGTTTCCAGTTCGTTCGTGAATGACGGTGATTTTTCTAAATTTTCATGTAAAGAGGTACCGTAACAAGACTTGCTGCGCAAACACCAAAAACACCCGATTTGTATGACTTTCTTAGCTGCAATGGTATAAAAAGATAGACAGAATTCCATACATACTCAAATTGGGATAAGGCTAGATAAAAAGCCCCATACGCTTTCGCAACCAAGGGCGAGGATAATTTAGCTGTATTAGCCTTCAGCTGATCGAAAGACAGCATTATACGAATAATACAGGTAGCTAAATGTTGCCACCAAGAAAATACCAGAGTGGTATTGTCTACCGCTTTGGCCATCGATTTACTTTGAAAGAACTGTTGTGCAATTTAAAGGGCGTATGAAAGCGTCTGTAGTAACGATAAATTTCCAAAGGTACTCATTTCAGTGGATCTGTTGTCGCAAAACGTCCCACCCCGATTGATATTGGCCACAAAAAACACAGTCAGAATTTTGATTGGGCAATAATAAAGGTATCCTCAACAAAGCAGAACTTACCGCGCTCCAAAGATGAAAGTGCACTGTCTTTCTGTCAAGGAAAGCTGTCTTATTGTAGAACGACGTGCTAGATCGTATTGCACTCGAGACAGTACTACTTATAGGCGTGAACGAATCAATTCATTTGTCTTAAAATTCTAAAGTAGCAAAACTACTGAAAAAACTAATGATTTGATTATCACAATTTCCTTCTAGAAGTCACGATTTGAATATGGTAGAGAACTTTTTCTTATGTGCAAGAAAAACTTTAGAGGAAGTTACCAGTGTAACTTGGAGGAAAATATACGGAGGTGCTACCTTAATTGTTTGAGATTTATTATTTCAAAAAAGACTGATGTCTAGGGGATTTCGATAAGACCTCTTGATTGCATAACCATTGAATAACATTCTTGAAACCGAGTTGGGACGCTTAATGGCCGAGATATGTGATGCAAAGATCTCAAAAACAATTTGGTTTTCTTTTCTGACCGATCCATTAGCGCCAGGAAAGATCCCCAATGATACAGGTACATCAGTGAAAAAGTGGGTCAGTATTTTTTGAATAATAGGCTGAACCGAATTACATATGACAAATTTCACCTTGCAGATACTCATCATTAAAACCACGAAAATGCTGTGCAGCTGTTTCTTTCAGTATGTTAGATATCCGTACTAGTGCATGCCTCAATTTACGCCACTTAAAACCACCAAGTAAGCAAGCTCTGATGGAACTGTCTTCGTTTCACGCAGAATTCATTGGCAAAAATGTGTATCATAGGAGTTCAAATTTGTTGAAGTCTCGTTTGTTATGTTTCCAAGCTCGTGACAGGATTGCACTGTTCCATTTAGTGCTGACGAGATACAGACAGCTGGGAGACAGTTTGCTCAACTTAGAGCTAATATCAGCCCCAGTCGAGGCTTTGTGGTTGCGCAGTGCTGACGAGTACTGAAGAGGATGAAGCAACTGCGCACAGTTTTCGTGGTTTTCAGCAAAAGACAATTTCACAAACAATCAACATCTGTTCGTAATGTAACTGACTTTAATCTCAGCCGTGTTTGGAGAAACAGCTCTTACAGTGGATCAGAAGTGCAAGTTATACTCACTAGTGTTTCTATGTTATAATCGTAAACGTTCATCGTGTTGAGTAGAACCGGAGAGCGCAGTTGTTTCTCCTCAGGATGCGTACATCGGTTCGCAAGGCAGGCAGCTAGTGCACTGAAGAAATCGGGCTACCGAATACGATCCAAAAAAAAACTAGAAAAAACAAAAGGATTCCTTTTTCAAGACAAACGAAGAAAATTGAATGTTGCTTTTCTCCACGCTTATCTGAATTCACAAGCTGGAAGATGATTTGAGTAACCACTGAATATCATCAGGGTAAAAATGAGAAAAATAGAAATTGAATTTTCACCAGTGAAACACTTTCTTTCCACGAAGATAGTAGTTACGGTCATCGATGGGCTCATCCTTCTTTATCCAGAATCCACTTGTATGATTTTTTCTCTACACAGGGCCCCGGAAGTGAATATAATGGTAATACTAAATACCTAATGCGCCAATTTTTGTGGTAAATATGCGTACGATAAGGAGGACAGTAATCCACTCACGGCACAACAGAGAAAATTCAACTGTCCGCCGAAGAAACTGCCGAACAGAAGTAACCCAACTGGGAGCTGACAGCAATACACAGCAGTCTAACAGTTATCGACCAGGAGGGGACACAACTGTTGAAATCAGAAAACTAATCAGTTTTTACATTTGACTGAATTTGCTTGTCTTCTATTTCGCTGATTGTGAAACGAACGAACTCAATCTCCAAGTTAGGGAAAATAGTGCGTTAGTAAAGCTTCTGTTCCACAAATCTCATATTCAAAGTGCACCGAAAGTTATTTGATTCGATACTAGTAAATTATCTTCAGGTACCGCCTATTATTCACTTCAGTATGCAAGTTCTGCTAAATTTTGATTGTGATAGAGTGATACAAGCCTCCGTCCTCTAGGTGACTCACATTTACTCGTGTAATCCACCCACATCAAAGGAGTACCGCTTGTTTCGTTCAGTGTGGACTAATGGACCACATCGGACCATTGACGCACTGCGTAATAGGCTTGCTTTTTCACCTTTCTGTTCACAGATGTCAACTGGAATTTGCTGCGAGCAACGTATAATGTGACTGCTTCTGGTCAGGCTCATCTTTAAATCATCCCGACTTTATCGGCGGAATAAACAACGGTAAACAGTTTGCGAAAATGACTTTGACAGATTTTGACGCATGCCGAATTGAACAGAAAACACCTACAAGGTTTCGGATTCGGCTAAGATATTTACAATAATGCGACTGCCTTGTTCTGAAAGGAGATAAATTGTCGATGTGAATTTTCAAAAAACAGTTAAAATTGGTGGCGGAATTCGGCTCAGTAAATTCGAACAAATAGGACCAGTGTTTGAACCGAAGATTGAAGCCAGGACTGATGAAGTTCAGCAATGGGATTATGGAATTTGGTTGGCTGATGTGCCCCCCTTTTTCAATGACGTCTTGCTTTCATTTTTATTACATATTATAAAATAAGACTAAGTACATTGTTTTGTATAAATTATTTTTCTTACCTTTTTAGTTCCGTGGAAGTACGTGAGCAATTTCAATAAGGTGATCTTGGCTGCCTAGTTAAATAAGCCTGAATCAAACAAGTCGATGATTATTACCATGTTAAGTAAGAATAACGAAAGAATCAAAAACGTAAACATTCCCACCGATAGTCTTGCCAATAGCTTAATTAATACAGAATCTATCAAAGCCAGTTATTTTCCAAACGGCCAACCATATGTGTGCCTTGATGGAAGTATCAAAAAAATGTCGCTTTTTAAGGAGTGAAATGCCTAACAATAATCTCGTGGTTAGTTCTAGGGGCATCGGAGAGAATTATCAGACCTATTTTGAATGTCTGACCTTGTATCAAGGTCATATGAAGGGACTCTTTAAAATGTCTAATCATTTCCATCGCCTAGGACAAAGATTTATTGGAAGCCAGAAACTTTCGCCACTTCCCTAAAGACTACTAACACAAAATAATGAGAACTCATCGGCCATATGAATCAGGCACTGACAAGACAGAAATTTTTTCATAATTAAATAAACCGCTTTCCGAATCATTCGCGTAAATCATAGTATCGCTACAGACTAGGTAGGCGAAGTAGTCCCACGTTTGATCTAACTAAGGTTGTTACTGGTACTGCGATAAAGACGAGATCAACGGGGCGTGACTTGAGATTTGAAAGTCAGGAGGAAATGCTTTTCAGTGAGTTTGAGTTTTCACAACTCTTTGCTCCAATTGAAATGGGCTACAACAAATCATGGTCAACATCGTTGGGCGAATGTTGTCTACGACATTCTGGGAGAAATTACTTCATAAATAAAGAAAACAAAATATCTCCAGTCTGTCATAACAGAAACTCATCCAGTAAGAGTGGCTTGCTGATCTTATATCTAGTTTAGGAGGCTATTAGTCAAAAATTAGGAAGTCAGTGAATTATGAGGAAGAGGCCAACACAACAAAAGAAGAAGAATATTCAATGCAGCCGTCAAGCATAATGATAAAATCTTGCTTGTGGGGCAGTACCGACTGCGGTTCACATTCTGCCATATTCACGCATTGATAACGTATACCAGGAAACACATATATCAAATTTCATTGTGGCATATTCATCGCCGAATCTGAAGACAATCCTGAACGCATTTGTATCTAGTGATCACGAAGTGGTCGGTCTACGAAGCGCAAGATGTCATTGATGTGTTACATTGTAAAAAGTAAGGAATAGACAAATTCCCAAATCTCCTATCTGAGGTGAATTTTATCTACGCATGTTGATGGAGGATGACGATAAATGGGAACTAAGACAACGGACTTTTCTTCGGAAAAGCGTTTATTTGACTAGTTCAACTGAGAATACGAATTTCTGTTGTCTCGTACCATCACGATTACCTCTATACTGGGAAAGGGGGTTAGCATACGATTCAACGGTCTCATTCTCGTGTTTGTCATATTGATCCCGGAGCTACGTTTTCCAGCGTATAAAATCACCGTATTGATCTCGAGGGATAAAATATGTACCTATAAAATGGTATTCCCACGACACTGGTAAGCGGCAAGATAAATGTTCCATTTTGGGACCCATCGAAACTATTTTATTTGTATTACCAGCTGAAAGTTTGCCACATAAGGGCGCCGAAATTCTCCATTCATTCTCTTCCAAGCAAATTGTAGTAGGCACATTTGTTAATCAAATTGAATTCTCTAGACATTTGTTCATAGCTACGGAGTTTGGTACTACTGGAGCTTAAAAACGAACAGATACAAATACCGGACTATCATATCTAGGGGTGCCACACGCACATTCAGTTGATTTATAGTGGATCGATGGCAATGCATTCCCGTAATTTCGAAAACAATCACCTTTAGGACCATTCCATTTTCCATAATAAATTTTGGCCATAGAAGGGAGTACGTTATCCAGACAGGACATTAGGTAAAACCTGGAAGCTGTGATAAATCACACGGTGATATCAAAAGGCCCGGTAAAATCCGACTGATGTATACTTGAGCCCTAACGATGTAGTCAAAATACTGGACATGATCAGTAAACTCATTTGCCGCTTCTCTTACCCTGGTAGGGTAAAATTAATCCTGTAGCATGGTGCAAAATTCTGTAATATATTTCAGACTTATAATCCTACTCGAGCATTTCCTTTTCTGTTAGACTAGCTTGAGGAGAAAAATTTAAAATGACACCATTTACGTATTACACAGTGTTCCTTGCAATACCAGTGTTAAACCAACTAATGAGAACCACCAATGTACAAATGTGTAGTGAGGAAATTCAGTGAATGTGAACAGTGCATATTCACTGAAACTGAATTCAGTGGTGCCCAGACCTGATGCGCTTTAAACAATAATATATCCTGTGTGTGTATGGTTCTATGACCAATTTGCTCTGGTCAACTAAATAAACCGGGAAGTGATTTATCCCCGTAGCTCAGTATTTGTACCGCTTTCGTGTCAACAGACTTCACTGTTAAGTTATTCATTGCTTGAATGACCAACTCTAAATGTTAATGCGGTGCTGACCGGAAGCAGTTTATTAAAGTGCCAGCCCGTGCAGCCGCCTGTCGGTCAGCATTATCTACTCACAACGATGTTTCTTATGAAGTGACTTGGTGAATACGCACAATTCAAGATTAGCTACGGGTCAGGATTAAAGGCTTTGCAGGGATTTCACAGTTTTTATCCGTTAGGAAATAATTTGGTCACGAAACAGCGTGGGGAACAGGCTGGTTTTCAGTTATTCGTACTCATGCCAATACATAACATTAAATATGACTCAACCCAACAAAGGGTATGATCATCCAAATCTGTCTGTGCACGTGTGTGTGTATGCATGTGAAACTGATCGCAGTGAACAATGTTCGAGTGATTGCACGCGTGTTCGGGAACGAGAAGTGGGCCATGGAAGTTTAAGCTCTTGCACAATAATTTGGTTTCAAGTTTTCGCAAAATTCAGTAGAAGTGATACACGAACATCTAAGATATACAGCAAGCTGAAAACAAATGAACTAGCTGACAACAAAAATTCATTCATCAAAAGTAGACTTACACAGCGTTATCGCCTCCACTTGTAGTGACGGTAGACCAGGACAATGGTTACTACATTGACCAACAGCGTTTTCAGGGAATACTTGTAAAAACTGTTCAAGTTTTCGGTTTCTAACTCAGAAAATCTCGGGGAAGGGCCAGTAAAAAAATCATTTTCTTACCAGTGATGAACTGCTTAAACCTAAAGTGTTTTAACAGTTTAGACTTTATGTGGAGGAATATATATATATTACTCGATCTGGTGCAACGAAGCATTCGGTTAGGGAATGAGTGTCGCCTGTGGCGACCATGAATGCAGTTTGACCCGTATAACACCGAAAGAGCTTAAGTGATTCACTTCAAAGCACAAAATATAAAGAAGAAAAAGGTTATATGTTCCTGATGGCAGCAGATTTGATCAAATTTAGAGCAAAGCTTAGAAAAATCGAAGTAAAGTCACGTGACTCAAGAAGTGACTCAAGAACTGGTCAACATGAATCAAGTATCAACAAATTGCGGTTTAATTCAAGAAGCATTTCTGTATAAAAAGCATGAAAGCTTTAGCTATAAAGATAGAGGAGGATTTCGATAATTACCACCAGTCAAACACAGATAAAGATCACTGTCCTACCAGAGGCCACCGTTTACCATAATTCGGATGGAAGTAAATGTTTTGTTCGAATTAGATGGAAAAACGGAAGCAGGGCAATTATAACAATACATGTCCATAAGGTGGCCAAGATTTGCTCTGCATTCCAAGCACGAATACGAGGTCAGGTTCATAAGCATACCACTTGGATTCAAAGATTGATAAAAGGGCCAGGTATAACCAGCATTCATGAGCATTTTTAAACTGAAAGTGAGGAACAACAACATTACTTTCCATTGGTCTTGTCTGCTAGGATATACCAGCTGACACCGACCAACTGTTTACATCTGATTTGACCGGTGATAATAAGAAGCTTTTCTTTTTTTGTCAGGCATTATAAAAACTCCAGCCATCAGACAAAGGTCAATTTTGAATGGAGCATACTTTGCTCACTATTGCATTTCGCGGATACAAGTGTGTTTTTGTCTTCGGTCCGAACGGTCGGGCCTATTACAAGGAGAATCGATCAAAACCCCTCCTATATATGGAAATGCCCCTTTTTATATTGAATGGTGCTTCAGTCCTTGCATTGTTTGTTGACTGATTGATCTAACTACACATCTGTTCGCCTTGCTTGAGCTGTGGCGAATGTACGCAAGCACAAGCGTGTACCTAAGCTTAATGATATCACATAAGAACCTCACTACCTACTCACCGTGTTTACCTTCATAGGAATAAATGGAATGCATTTATTGCGTGTTCCAATAGTACCGAGTATAGCTTGTGATTGATCTTTACTGACAAACTGTTTGATTGTTGTTCTCGTCTGTCAAGGATCAGCGAAGAAAGGAAAGAGATATGAAATAAATTTTGGAAGAAACGGAAATTTTCCGCATACTTCAATAACTTATTCTGTTTTGTCTGGCAAGGGTGATACTGAAAATCCAACAGTTTTTTACAGAAGCGGTTAATGTTTGCCATTTGTTTCTGATTAATTGCGTAGCAGACGCAGTAACGGATATCGTAGAACAGAAAGAGTAACCACAATAGTGGCAGTTGCAGTAACGGTAGCTGTAGAACCAGAACCAGTAACCGGAATAGCGGTGTTAGCAATCATGGCAGTGCTGGTAACCACACAAACATTGGGCACGGAATGACACAATGCACGACAATTATCCGGGTTCGATTGTAACGAAATATGCATAAAGGACACACGCGAGCGCGGTAAGCAATCAAAAACAAGAAGAAAGGAAGAGCGTCAATAATGGAAGAGGAAAAACTCGCCGGAAGCGAAAATGTAGTAGATTATTTCAAATAATTCACATCTGTAAGTTTGAAACACTGGGTCCCCTTTATTCACGACTCGTATCGTCTCTCTGTTCTCATGAAATGGATAAAGGGACCCAATGTTTCAAACTTACAGATGTGAATTATTTGAAATAATCTACTACATTTTCGCTTCCGGCGAGTTTTTCCTCTTCCATTATTGACGCTCTTCCTTTCTTCTTGTTTTTGATTGCTTACCGCGCTCGCGTGTGTCCTTTATGCATATTTCGTTACAATCGAACCCGGATAATTGTCGTGCATTGTGTCATTCCGTGCCCAATGTTTGTGTGGTTACTAGCACTGCCATGATTGCTAACACCGCTATTCCGGTTACTGGTTCTGGTTCTACAGCTACCGTTACTGCAACTGCCACTATTGTGGTTACTCTTTCTGTTCTACGATATCCGTTACTGCGTCTGTTAGCACCACTGCCGTTGCTGGAACTACCACGATTGCATAATGTTTACGAAGAAAGGAAAAAGCACGACAAAGTCAAATTGAAAGAACACGATCAAGGTTTAGTTGAGTAAGTAAACTAGTATTTTGGGCAAGAGACTGACCTAATATTTCAGTGGTTGCTGTGAACTCCATGGGCAAAAGTGAAATTATTGTCCATTGCAATGATATCACGAGGTGGTAAACCAAGTTAGCAATCGTTCTTCTGATAAAGCTGTGCTGAAATGATGATGCAGCAGTCATCACACGTAACATATAAAAAGCACGTCAGAATAGCAAAATGAACAAATCTTCAAACAATTTAGCATCAAGTACACAATTGAGAAATCTAAAATACATGGTCATTTAAGGCCATCAGTGACGTTGTGTTTACAAAGCGGGCACAATCAAAATAAGTATGGGAGCAATGTGTTTATCAAGTGGTGGTTTGCAGACTCAATAATTCAAAATGATAAACTACCTATCAGCTAAAATTACGTCACTGGACTACACAAAAATGAAGAGTACAACTCAAAAAGCAGTGGAGAATAACGGCAGAACCACATTTTTGAAGTGATATCTTCATAATACGAACGACTTGTTCATATTCAGTTGAATCTGTTTATATGTTCTATAATCTGGCCTTTCTGCCCTAATCGTTAAAATTTTATTTTTAAAGGAAAATACTTTGTGTAGAGTTGTGTCACTCGAAAATATTTTTTGTTTGCGTGCTCACGTAAAGGACAGATTTAGCAGTGGATAACAATCAATATTGAGATTGAAAAAGTAAATATGATTGAGATGTTTTGCTGTAGTGTGCGTGGGCAGTACACGCTACTATATCGAGTATGGGCTAAACGAGCCTACAGGTTGACTGACCAACAAAACCAACGAGAACAGTAAAACAATTCAATGCGATAAATCAAAGAGCAAACTGATAAAATGGGTGATGTTTTGGTATTTTGTGTGTCAGGGTATTTCCGTTGCAATGATGATTATAACAGTTGATCAGAATTGAGAGATGTCCCATTTCACACGGCTCACCGATCACGTGTCACCGGAAATGTATAGCCAGACTGTTCTGGATAGGAGATTTTGGAAGCAGCACTGATAATCAGATCCCGAACCTAGGGAAACATCCTACTCACGGAGGACTGATTGGAGTGATATCACTGAAATAAACAAGGCACCGGTTTTCATTTGGCCATATGCGGTTTTGACTAGAAGGACTAAAACCAAATTAATGCTGAATCTGAAATAAACCCTTTTTTCTCCGGTCTCTATAAGTTGTGAGCACAGCCATGTACTGAAAACCGGCAGTCTTACTGAATTATTACAAAGTATCAATTAAATTGCAGTCTGAACTGCGGAAGAAACTAATATAATGGTTGTTGGTAGGCCGTTGGATGAAGACATATTCCTTGAAAACGACACTAGTGAACGATACCAACAAGTTAGCCAGAAAATGTAGTAATTTTTTTCTCGAGATTATCCTATTTTTAGGGGAACTCAGTCGTGAATAGCTTCGGTATGAAACCCACTTCATGAATACGAAATCATCATACCAACTATTCATCCGTAAAACAACTGAACCGGCGAAACTAGTGCGAACCCGTAATCAACACGTAAGTTGATACGCAGACGTACTGAGATCAAAACCGACGAGGCTACACAATTCCATTTTCGCAGTGGCTACTTACCCCACAATAAAATCAACTAGACCGTATCATCCTTCTGAAATTATTCAACAATGAAGACCAAATTCTCTAAAGAATAACTAGAAATTAATTCGATTTTCTCAAGAATGAGAGACCTATAAACACCTAAACGTATTCTTTCGGCCTAACAGATTTTATACAGTCATAAATCGGTTTTCAAATCTTATCAAGGAGTATCGCCCAGTCGTCAGTGTTGGACTCGTAAAAGGAAATCCTTCTTGATTGGCTGTTTGCTGTTAGGTTGATATCCTGTTTATGTGACCTGCTGAGATAGGCTTCTATATCTTTTAGGGACTTGGGGCTGGCGATTTACCCATTCGTAGGTGGAGCTTATTTAGGTGCCATATGTAGGATTTTACAGCAAAAAGCAAGGGCGATTCTCATATGAGAGCTACTGCGCGGAGGTAATAGATTTCTTGATTGTGTGGCCTTGTGAGCGAATTTATCAAAATCTGCTACTTATAAAATCTCCAGATGATCAGTGATGGGAGTGACAAACTTTGCGGCGATAAGCCTTAATCCAAACATACGAAGACACTAAAATATGCCACAATAATGGAAGTCACTTTTTAAAGAAAGTGTTCGTATTTGTCAGAGGCTTGAAAATATCCCCAAAAATCAGGGATAACCCTAAGGCTTGATCAGTGTGCGCTATGACGCGATCAAGACGTCCTGTTGAAATTTGTCCTTGGCCACAACAGAAGAGCACGGCGAGTTTCGGTCTATCAGTACCCCTTAAGACACCTCAATCAACTCTGGTTTTTGCAAGACTGAGCAAGATTGCAAATAAGGAGCAATATGTAATTATTCGAATCGGTTTTACAAGTGATTAGTTGTTAAACTAACTATGCACTATTATATTCTTGGCCGTAAATGCGTAACAGGGCCTGCAGTTTAATAAACAGTTGGACGTTGACTAATTTTTCACAATTTGGCAACAGCTCACATGCAGCCTTCCAGAGAAAAGAGGCAGGGAACAGTTGATGAAGACAACAGCAGCTGAAATATACAGCAAAATGAATCCCTTTTCAACTGGTCGGAAAATAATGGGTTTTCTTTTTACACGAAGACGGGTTCTAGTTTGATCAATTATTCATTGTTATTCGTTATCTGTCATTCTTTTTGCTAATATTTTTATGCAATTATTAATGAAATGTTTCGGATAGGAATTCGTTGAAAATAAGCGATAGCGATCAGTGATCACTAGTATTGAGCAAGAATGAGAATATAATTTTGAAATTGTCACTGTGTGGCACGTTCACTGTCGATAGGTTTTATGGGATCGGGAAGTTGTGATGCAACAGTATAATCCGTGGTGATTTTATTAGGTGGGATGTAGCTTTTCTTGCCAAGCCAGAGCTGATAAATATCTTTCCCTTCGCAGCAATAGTTGGCGCACAATTCGATCTCTGTTTTGTAGATAATTCCAACTAGTTCTGTGCTGTCTGTCGTGCACCTGCAGGTAGATCAGCGCACGCGGTCATTAAACTTTCCCCCACCAGCCACGGGGAAACCTTTCATCAGCATTTCGCACAGTGTCGCAAAAGGAAGATTTATAATCGCCAGTTCGCTCCAGACGGCCTTGAAAGACATGTGGACGCGACTGCAGAGGCAGACCTCTCTCACCCGAACTTATCGTTTCTTCTGAGACCACCTGTTGGAATAGTTAAAGTTTTGTTCTAATATGTACTGCCTAATAGAAACTGAACATATCTTTACCAAAAGCTTTTCATCCCAACCTTTTAGAAAGCCTGCTTCCTAAAGGAGAAAAAGAAAACAATGCTAAATGACGGATCCCATGGTTAGAATTCAAACTAGGTTAATCAAAGCTGAGCGGGACAAATTTTATTTCACGTTTGTGCGGAAGCTGATAACAAGAAAAAGCCCTTGCGATTGCGGGGAGGTTTTCACATAGATAGACGGGTAAAATCCACAGAGGCATTCAAAGGTGGTAGATGTTGAACAACCCAGCTGGAAACTCATTAGCAGGAAAAGCACACAGCTTCTGAGTTGAACTTCGATGCTAACGGTCGTTTTGAATCCATCGATCGATTCACTATCCCCCTTGGGAGTGTACACACAACTGTACCTTTGCTCAAATAAATCATACAGTCTAGACGGGCTATCGCTGACTGTCTGATCTTGTTAATCAATGCTCAGACCATGTAAATTCTTCTGACTGTAACAGAGTGGCCTCTATCATAACAGCACCCGTGACAGGAAGAACAGGATTTACCCAGCAGCATACACTGCTCCTTCTCCCAAGGTGTTCCAAAGGTTACTGATACGTAGATTATCTCCTTAGGCTAATGTATCTCACGCCAACCAGTTTGCGTATCAGCACTCACTTTTGACCTTAGACGCCCTCCCTTCCCTCAAACAGTCGGTTCTGCTTTCACCAGATCAACAAAGTGTTGTGACTTGGTTTTATTTCTTGGGTTACAGCGAAGCGTTCAAATGAGTAGGTAGATCCGAGCTGTTGTATATCTTGACAGATAGCGAATTTAAGCTGAACCGTGTACACTTACTGTTCAACTACTTTTCCGGTGGGTAAAACTTACACCATTTCAAGGGAGGACATCCTGTTTTCTCCCATCCATGCAAGATATCTTCGTTTTTGTTCTCTCTCTCTCTCTCTCTCTCTCTCTCTATATATATATATATATATATATATATATATATATATATATCCTCTAGGCCTGTGCACAATGAATCTATAATTATGGCACACTTCGATGACTTGATTCTTTGCATGCCTTACCTTAGCCGGTCGGCTCAAACTCTTCTACAGTATAGTATAATTGAGCTTGCTAATTTGCCCTCCATGCACCAGTTACTAATGAATCCCTTCAATCTTCTAGTATTTTGTTTTGTTTATACAAATGCAATAGGCGTTCATATCTTTTGGGATCCACTTTCACCTGTTCACATATGGTGAGCTTATGGGGAACAAGTCTTCGATGAAGCACCGCGACTATATCAACGACTGAGTAATTTCGTGGTCTCTTTGAAGATAAGGTGGCTTACATTTTTGTTTTAGAATCAGTTCCTTCGATACTCCATTTTATCTCAGCCGAAATTCCTTCTAAACTTGAGTTTTACCTCATTGGCTCCGTGAGCCCGTCCTGTAATATTTCTTGGATTAATTTCTAAATACTTTAAACCAGCAGCCCAATCCCTGAATCATATAACTAGAGGTAGTGACAAACCGCCATACCTAACCTGATTCCTCACAAACCCTGAAGCTATCACAGTGGAATTAAACTCTAGGCTCAACTGATATTTTGCTCCACTCATTGTATGTACTCCCCTCGTAATTAGAAGCCATTGTATAGCTGCCGAATCTTCAACCTTGATTTGCCTAAATCCCTAAACAATTGCTAAAGCTAACTTGCTTTCTACGCAGTGCATTTTTTTATTGTTTATACCTTATATTGGGAAAATATTTGTAGAAAATTTCATGAGGAGCCCAGAAGTGGAAATGACCGAAAGCATACTCATTGCCCAATCCACAACAACTAATCCGACATTGGAGAAGAAAGGAAAAAGTTTTCCCAGCTAGTGCTATTCGCTGTGCTTGTGGGATAGGTTACAAATAGTTCATCAGCGAAGAACTGACATCATTATTTGGTACGAATATTAAAAGGTTTCTCAAAGGAAAATAGACTAATGAAACTTCTACCACCTTGGTCTTGATAACCGAATTTGAATCCATACTTTGGTGTTCTGTCGGTTGAAGATTTACACGTTCAGAATAAATTCCATTATCTCTCTATCTCTTCACGCGCTGCTTTGATGCCTGATAGTCGGGTTCAAGTCAGGTCAAGTAAATATTTGCTTCAAGCATTCAAAAGCGTGGATTTCCATACCTTTTCCAGCTTTTCTGTAAATAAAAGGTAATGATATAGATAAGCAACAAGAGGAACACATCACGGTTATCGATTAAGAGACCTAATACACTTTCACTGCAATGGTAAGATCCATTTGAAATGAACCGGTTTTTATCGGCATATAGCTGTTGAAAGATATATTAGCTAGAGACATCTACCAAAGGAGCTCGCCCGCGTGTTCATTCCGTAACAACTTACTGGTAATGTCTCATCAAGCTATTTTGGGGCCAAACAGTCAAATATATATGAGTTCTTTGCTCAAAAATGTTAAGTGGACTAATTCAAAAGACCGATTTTTGATGCCGTTTGGTTTCTCTTAACTTATAGCATGTCAAAATATTTTGATAAATATGATCATATTATTTGTGCTTTAGATACCATCTTGTGCTGCATGTGACATAACCTTACCTAAGGATGAAAGAAAGAAGCAATGTCACGGGTTCTGTCGCCCATCCAATACATTCTGCTAGTCAGTGGTTTGTCCCAACTACACCGATTGCTTAAATCTAAGTCATCGTCATTGTCAACCCCAATTATAATAAACCTAGAGTCACGACTTGGGCAGTGTTCTTTTATCACCATCTTCCAGTCCTGAAGTCTGCCATTGCTTAGTTGAAAATGTGAGCAAAACCAGATTAATGTAAACTTTCTGCCTTACAGCTGAAGACAAGCTCATTTTGTTTGAGAACTTTCCGTGCTTTCGTGAGAACAGAAAACAATAGAAAATAACTGGCTTTATTGTAGCAACTTACATCAATTCCGATTGGTCTAACAAGTCTGAAACTATCTTTACGGCCGTCTTCTTCGAAGCTCTATGATCAATAACCTCTCGAATTCTCCTTTTTCCTTCCAAAGAGACGTTACCTCGTTTCTTGACGATTTGATATCCATTCTGATTCCATCAATGTAGGTCTGTTTACGCATCCTTATCGGGGATTTCAATCGTACGCCTATTTATCACTTACTTGTCTTTGGCTTAAGTGACCTCTGTCTTATCTTGAGTAGTAAAAATGTTGTTTTAAACACAGTTATTAACAGCCATCCTGGGATTTTTACTTTAAAATGGAATCCCCCTTTTCATCAAGTGACCAAGTTGTCATTACAGTCAGACAATAATTTTATTCACATTCAGGATGCAGTTTACTCGCCAGAAACAAACAAGTAAAGGTCACCTCTGGAAACCTGTCTCCAGCCAACATTACCCCTAATCAAAAGATACTTCTACATTGCTTCTTTGTAGATTGTTCTGAATTATTTTGTCTCCAGTTATACTTACTTATGGTGATATTAAATGCGGCATTTGATTTGTATTTTCTCATGGAGACCAAATAGTTTACAACAACAGAATGGCTTCTTCACTGCTGAGGTCTCTGAGAAGCCAGTAAGAACATACCAACAGCTTCTGGGGAAAGTCACTCTATCTCGATCAATCAATAGAATACTTCTTTTGCTCACCACTCATTCTGCACCACAATTAGCAAACTTCTCTGGCACGGAATCAGTATTCTACGTAAATAATGGGTCGTGTCAAAAAACTGTAGTAGAGATGCCAGCTGCTTGAATGCTGCGTCTGTTCATCATTCAACGGATTCTCATCTATCCCATAACTTCAGCCCTCAGAAACAAAATTATTTCCCTCAGAAGAAGTATTTAAGTTGATTCAAAAATAAGAAAACAGCATTTGCTGAGAATTCAGACGGCCTACCGTCAGCAGTTCTCAGATCTGTAGCAAGTAAACCGTTGGAAACTGTGACTTCCGTCATCAATAAATATGGTAATCCTGGTGCTATTCCTGACCCCTGGGAACCGGTCTCAGTAGTACCTATTCCCGAACATTCTCTTTTTTACACTTCATCAAAAAGTTTTCTTCTTTTGCCATCTTGTCTGCTCTCACGCTGACCGAGTGAGCTATCCTTAGTCGATGGCAGTCCTCTTTTGGTGTTCCAAATGACTCATATCAGTTTGTATATGGACCCAAAAGATGCACTTCGGATGCAGTTGCTTCGATTTGAAACGTTCCTTCAAAGTGCTTAAAAATATCCTTGAAGTCCGTTTTCTGTGTTTTCCTGGACTATTCCTTCGCTCCTGATTCGATCCCCGTTTCTCTACTCCGAAAGTAGGGGTCTTTCGGCTGTCCTACTTCTGTACTTTTGTGTTAGAAGGCTACTTTCCCAACAGAACTGAAGATTTTAAAGTCGTTACAAGTTTGCTGACTCCTATAGTGAACAAATCTGATGTACTATTGGGTGCCGTCCATTCCTTTTATCTTTCACTACGTATATGAACACAACTTATCCAGTGCGCCACCTGCGTGATATTTTAAGTACGCCAGTGACATGGTACTCTTCCAGTCCATCTCTACTGAACCAGACGTTTTCTCTCATAACTTGGCTGATATGTAAGTTTTTCTACCCGCTGAAGTGCTGAGTATAATACAGCACAATCCGATACAACTTGATATGATTTACTCATTTTTGCATATCGAAGTACGTTGATAGGAGTGGCTGCGCCGAGGCCTCGAATGCATTGAATGCGATCCTTTGGTCAATCCATCAAGATTGCTTACCACTGACCTCGGTGTTCCTGTTTTAGAGATCTTTAACTCAGTGCGTCATAATGCCATCTCCAGAGGAACACCATCATCTGACCTTCCGGATCCAACGGTTTGTTTTCTTCTCAGCCTTTCATTGCGGACAAAGTGGTTACCAACTGCTGTTCTGACCTTGGTCTTACCAACGGCAGAAGGCATGTCAATCATCTGACCTATGCGAACGACCAGGTCCCTTTCCATAGTAATGATGATCGACCCCTGGTTCGTTCGTCTTCTTTCATTACTGCTTTGTTGGCCGATGAGATGAGCATCCGTAGTGGCAAAATGATCGAAATAACTCTTTCTAAGGATGGGTGGGGTGAACGAGTGATCCTATGACCTACTGCTTCTGAGATCAAAAGAAAGCAAGTTCGACCGCTTGTGGTTAGTCAACGGTCGTCCGTGTATAGGACATGTTTGGTCGTTTCTATCCCTGCATTTCCTCAGCAGCAGCGACAAGCCATCCTTACGATCATCGTGTGCTCTGCCATCAGTAATGATCAACTTGAAGTTGCTGAGTTGACTGGCTCCTGTAATTTTCGTGGTCTGCTCGGTTTCCCGACGGACAAGACAAGTATTCACTGGTTGTTTGGAGATGACGCGGTTCAACTAAGCTTTAACTACGGGCTACATGGGTACGTGTTGGTTCCTTCTCAACCGGAGTTTGACGGGCTTGACGGCTAGTGGTCTCGATTGAGCAGAGTTGCCGAGGAGTCCGTGGTGCAGTGAGGTTGATTGATCACGTTTATCAATGCTATGTTGTCACCTGGGAGGTTCGATATGAAAAACACAAAAGATCTTGCGTTGTTTTGACTCCTGCTTATCAAAAAAATAACTCAAGGTCAAGGTCAAGCTCGTCCTTCTTTTGGAGCAAACATAATGCAAGCCGAATCTCGTTGCTTGCAAAGGAAACTACGTTTAAGTGATCAACATTTGTGTGCTGTCTGGCCAAACTTCTGATAAAGGCTGGATAGCCATAGTAAATATGTACTCGGTACCTGCTGTCGGAGATGAAATTAGGTCAAACTTGGACAAACCTTCGGTGATGTTCAAGTATTACTTAGCCATCATCTTCAATCGTGAGTTGGTACACAGACTAACTGGTTTCGGCCGGCGTCATCTGGGTCTTGGTCGTTTCGAGTTGGCGAAGGCTTATTGATTATCACTTCGTGGATAGTTTAAATGCTATGACGTCTATATGAGTGATCTCTAAGTCTGACCCGGTTCGCCAGTTGGCCATTCGATCGACGTGCTGCACTGAAACCTACCTGTACGTAAAGGACGGAGAGTATCCGTTTAACTCTTATGTTTCTCTTTCCCTCTCCAATCAAATGATTTTTCCCAACAGGAGACTAGCTTGCCTCCAGCTCTTTCCTTCTTGTTGTTTTCTGCAGCCCATTGTTGTAGTTACTGATTGGACAAGAAAAACTAAAATAGTAGAATATTGCTCACTGTAGGACGACTTGGGTTAATCGGGAGATTCATGGAGTTCTTCTTCCTTGCCGTTTAAATCGTGGCCGATCGTAAAAATAATCAGACAACAGTTCAATGACTGAGAATCATATTCCATTACTTGAGAAGGTACTGAGTCGATTTTGCCTATCGACACGGCTGAGTGCGACACAGTAATCTGGAAAGTATATGCGCACTGTATGGCATTGCATCGGAAAAACAGAACAAAATTTCCCCGGAAAAGACAAGATGGGTTTCACCGCTTCTGCCGCTCGTATGTCCTCGTCCTGGAGCTTAGATGTGTTAACCGAAGAATTAACGTTGGAAGAATCATCGAGTGATTCAAAAAATGAACTCTTCGTCCATGCACTCTTCATTCGATTCAAATGAGATTTCAGCTGTAGATGCTCACCGTTTTTGATTTCTTGTCCTGCGAAGACAAGACAGTTAGAGTCAAGGACGCAATGGCTTCCAAGGTGGATCATAGGCGGAGGTGGGCGAACAGGTTCGAAACTCGCATTATCAAATCATTTGGCAATTCTTGTGGTAATAGATTTAAAAAAATTTTTAATGCAAAAGGTAAAAGAAATTAGACGGAATTATACCTTTCTTTCCTTGAGCAAACATGTGAAGGAAAGTGATCACCAACAGTTAGGAATCTTGAGTGTGAGTGCGTGTGCACATTGTATAAGGGGAACTGGCGGAAGATTATGGTGTCCGTGGGATTTGCTTCACTTGAGGTTTGACAGATCTCTATACCCAGTAAGCAAGCAAGCTTTGTGAAACATGTGGCTTGTAAATCTAGGGCAAGATAGAGCACTGGGACAGCTGAACAACGAACGGCACGATTGCTTGCTGAAGTCACGATTTAGATATTCAAAACTAATGATTTGAGACAACTGGTGTGAGGCGACACCACCCAGCTGTTTGACGAATACCCAAAGTTCCAACATTTAGTGTTAATTAAAAGCTCACGGCTGTACATGGTATTGAACCCGCTCATTTTTGTTCGGTGGTCCTTAATCTTTCCCACAACATACACTTTTAAGGGAAGGGGAGAATAATTGGACATTACGGATTTATAAGGTCTCTAATGGGCAGCACAAATCGTAGTGGAAAGTTACGTAACTAGTCAGCGAGGTCTTAGTTACTGAGGTGGTCGAAATTAGTCTGGTCGATCGTAGTTTCCGGGATCGCACTGGCTTTTCTTGCGTTCTGAATCACAACAGCGGATGAAAATTTTGTGTTTGCTTGACGCATAAATCGCGGGAGGGAACAACATAGTAGCGTGATCCGAAGTCCGCTGAGGAGGTCTACGTGTGTCCTGGGTTGGTTGTGAAGTATAAGTCAAGGTGGACATCAGTTCTTGTAAAATTGTCTAGAATTTTTCTCAGACCCGATGACCTCAAGAACCCCAGAATGGATGGAATCGCCACTTCAAGAACACAGAAGCTCATCAGCATGGTTCAAATAATCCAGCGAAAGAACGGCAAAATTTCCCCTCGCCGTCTGTACCTCAGAGAAATTCTCCAGATGGGTGTGAGATATTTAGGAGAATTGTAAACATGGATAGTAATTATTGAGCGATAGCCATCTATATGCTCGGGCTTGCTAATGTAAGAACTAGAGTGCACAACTGACACCTGAGCAGACTTTTACTAATTGTCTTCTAAGTAATTATTATTTTGTCCTCCGTGTTTCATTCGGGGTATGGATCGATCAGCATGGTACCGGACAAAGCCTACACGATGAATGATTTTGGCTTCGATATCGCTGCAAAGCCAATCCTTGTTGTAATATGACTCCTAACTGTTCATATTTCCCACAAGGTACAAGGTCTTTGAATCACTGAAATTTCCGATGAGTGGACTAATATTTGATCATAGAGTAAAGGGGGTTACACCCGTGTAATATTTTCTGACTTCAAAGAGCCTCTTTCTATCCAGAACGGTGTTTTTTCTAAGAATTTTATATAAAACCACCTGCCGTGTTTCAGCGGCCATCAGACGATACGCACGCAGAACTGTCACAACCAATAAGGATCTCCGTGGACATATACAACAAAAGCTCGCCGTGACTGTTCAACTTATAATCTGCCAGGTTTTTTCTTTCACTTAACGTAATTATACAAACCAGTTCCGCAATACAATCAATGTGCTATTCCGCAGCCTTGATCTTCCCGATACTTTGAATTGCTTAGTTCCGGGTGGGTGTTGTGAACACGACACTTCCTTTTTCGTTTTCAGTATGCTTTCTAGACAAATTTTCGTGATAAAATTGGATACTTGGTGAGTTTCATAAATTTTTCCGAGTTTCTGCACATTTTTCGGTAGAAAAATGATCTTTTTGGCAACCCAGATTTAAAAGACACAGAGTGGTTTTCCTGTGATTTGAGTTATTTGGTGTGGATCCTAATGGCAGCAAACGGGAAAAGTACGACGAATTCCAAGGACCCTGCTGCTGTGAGTGCAAATAAAGTGTGCATACAGACGCTGATTGTTGTACGGCGCCAGATTCGTTGTCTCAAGAAAGAGCCCTTGTATCCCTTGTTAGGATGCTATTCATAATCTCGAGGTATTCGTAGTAGTGCACTCCTAACCAGTTACCATCAGTGAGATTTTTGTACTGGCTGGTGAATCCGTCCACACACGAGGTGGTATACGAATACAACCAGTCAGAAGGGTGGCGGACGGGGTGAGGTGTTCCCTAAGGGCCGAGGGCTACCGTAAAGGGGCACTCGAAAACGAACATATAAAGCTGGAGTTGTTGAACGAAATGAGACTTGACCAATTTAATTTTTCCATTCTATTTGTCTACTTCATCTGGAATTTTCCAAATAGAGATTGGCAAGATCACCCCGGAGTTCGATTCCCAGTTGGAGCACGGCGGATGTGCACCGCTAACTATTCACAATAAGGATGAACCAGCTGTATAGTGGTTCCATGGTTTTCAATGGCAAGTGGAGCGTTGATACTGCATAATAAATCCAGTTCCGTTATGCCATTATATTTGGCCAGTTTGAGAAAGCGCATCATGAACGGCTGTTGCCAGTAATACCAAGATTCAAAGAGAGTAATGTCTTAGTCAGCTCTCCTGAGCGCATATTCAGTCCAGATGAATTAGACTAATTGGGTTTCACTGCATGCAGATAAAGTCATAAGTCCAATCCAAAGCTCATCAACACAGTCATTATTAACCATTCACCGAAAGCTTTACCGACCTATGGCTTATTCTAGAACCAATCTAAACCTAATCAAGATTTGCTACTAATTTAGCAACCACTGGTCAGTTTACCTTGGCACAACAGCACTCGGAAGAGTAGTGAAGGAATAGCCAACATGAACAATTGCTGGAAAAAACGATTTGTTTAGGTGTAGAAAAAACTTAAAAAAAAGCAACTCACCATCGCAATTCCTAAATCTGTTACTACTGAGGCCTCATCCACTCTAATTATTGATGGCCTTCAACAAGATGGCTATTCAGTCTTATGTATTTTTCCACGGATCACCGGGGTATAGAAAGGATCTTCACAGACCAGGATGAGACAGCGGCCACGCTTTGGGCCCGTCAAGCATCAGCAAAATTACCTGTTCGACACTTATTTCACGATTCCGTAAGGCTATCAAAAACTGAGTTACATTTTCATCCCAACCCATCGGGTTCAGAACCCACTTTACCAAACGTGCAGAGATTGTCACTTGATGGAGACGATTGCGACATCATGTATCTTCCGAGTGTACGAAATACATAAACCAAGTTCTTGTCAAGTACTTTTAATTTGGGAGCAGAACCGAAGTAACGGTAAAAGGCTCGGTATCCTGATCCTTAGGAAACATTTTCGTCAATATATCACAAAATATCAAGTATGGATAGTATAACGAAACAAGAAAGTGATTTCTGATATGTTTTGGAAGCCAGATTGAATCATATGTCACTCCAAATGGCATTTGAAAGCCGTATGACACGTTCGTCATGCCAGTTACTCAGAGGTTCACTTTTAAAAGAACTACACGGAGGTCAACTAGATACGTAATAAATAGAGTCACTGGCGCAAAACACATGTTGATATCTAGGAATCTTTGGTGATATAAGATCAGTAGTTGTGAAAGTAAAGTAGACCGTTGATCGGGAAAATGAGCTACGTGTCCCGGGTATTCTAACTTGGCAAAGAGCATATGCTGATTTTTATGGTTTTTTCTTGGAAAACACTATACTCTCGTGCCTACTGACTAACATTTTCGATAGCCCGAAATATTTCATGCAAAAAATACCACCTCAGGCTTTGCTTACAATGACCTACGGATGTGTTTCAGTTGGTAGGGAGTACCTCAATTACCACACAATGGGTCCCTTTTTTGTTCGTAGATTCTCAAAATGTGGCTAGATATAATTGGATTTCACCGTATAAGAACACCTCCATGACACTTTTGTCCAATTGGACTAGTAAAAATTTTTTCCGGGAATTGAAAACGATAGTGCTTTCGAAACTCTTTTCTTATTTTGACATATTTTTTGAAAATGTTCCATTGTAGTACCGTAATGCATTGCGTGCTACCAGTAGAAATACCTCATCCAAACTATTCGATAGACGTGATTTAATTTATTCGATGCTATATCTTTGTTTTCCTCAGATAAGCCACATCTCCGAAGAAAAGAGACAACTTGGTTTCCAACTTGCAAAAATCACTTACCTTATTGACGGGACTTTTCACAAAAGACATCTGATCAGATTTGATTAGGAGTAACCGAGGTGAAACTTATAAAAAACGATCAACAAATGAAGGAGGGTGAAAAAGTGACACTACGATAACCTACACGGCTGATTTCTAAAACTAAAGAGAAATCAGTCGCAATCCACTAGCTCCATACTGAATGAGGAGGTATGAAATTTCACGTCCGACCAGGATGCACTCGATTGATGAAGAAACACAAAGTGATGTAATTTTTTCGAATACTGTTTACTCTAATTCGCTTCTATTAGTGTTCTAATTATGAACCAGGACTGTTCCCGGTGTCAAAGTTCTATTCATCGAGCCTAGAATAATTTGCAGCTGTAAACCGACTGTAAATTGCGAGCACGTTTCATAAGATATCGCTAACTACTTGGCCACTAATCAATGCATGTGTTCAAGTTCTGATTGCGTGTTCCCCCGATCTTCTGTTCCCATCCTATTCCTTTGCACATCCTAACTCTGCTATTTGTGCTTGTGAGACATTTACGAATCCAAAATCAATTTCTGGCCCGACTTGGTTCAGATTTCCGAAAGAAGGCTAACCAGTTCTGGGACTGGCTTATTGCGTCCCGCGCAACAAAACTTCTGCAGTTAATTATCAGTTACATTTTTCATCACTGTTTCGCTTAGAAACAAAAATAGTTTCCAATGACCTTCAGAAATATTTCGAAAGAAAGTAAATGTGAAGTCTTCCGCGGATACAAACGGTTTATTTCGGATCGCTTTCTCTTCTTCACTTCAGAATTGCTGGGCTAGTATGGCTGCATCAGACCACCTCCATTCAGCCCACATAGAACCATTATCTAACTGCACGTAGTCATTTGGAGTCGGGTACTAGCTGATTCAACATACCATCGAAATGTTTATGAGCCTCTTTAAATAAGAATATTTAGAAGGAGAAACGAAAAAGTATTCTTCGACATATTTTGCACAAAATAGCTGTTTAACTGTTTCGATGCTTACCACACGACTCATCAATTCGGAATACTTCAGGAAGAGAAAATTTCCTTAAATGTGTTTGAGTGACTCAGTATTCACTTTCGTCTGATAGGTTCCAAAAAAATTGGAAACAGATTCACCAGGCTAATTTAATAAAGGGTTCTAAATGGAAAAGTGTTCGCAGGTCAGAAGGATTAGAACCTACTTTCTCTTATACTAAAATGAAGTAAATCCCAAGTTTCTGAAAGACCACTACCGCTGCTTTGATATCTCGATGATTTTTTTGCTTCATAAGCATTTGCGTTCTAATCAGACTAACAACGTAACATGACAATCGATGCCAAACTCTTTAGTGAAGTTACCAAAGAAGTGGGGTGACTGCATTTTTACGATTTGGTTTACCACAGACAATACCTACTGTGAATGTGAAAACAAGATTAAAACGAATACTTTTGATCCTGGTGATCAGTACAAGGTGGTGACATTTTGAAGCGATTACAAAACCACTCTAAAGAAAAATTAGGGAGTTGAGTTTGAAACTTGTCTAGCTTAGTCGATCCAGAGAGATACCGGTGGGAATGAATGAATGAACGTGAACCCCGAAACAGTTGGGGACAATCGGATTACGTCACTGATGATAATTGGCTTACGTAACCGCTAAGCTCATATGTGAAGCAACTGACTGTCGGCCAGAGCATTTCGGCGGCTTGAACTCTTTCTCTTCATGAATCCGTATTTCAGATGAAATAATAACCTGCATAATGCACAAAATACTGTTAGTGCACACCGTTTTTTCCGATTGCCCTCGAAAGCTTACACGCGGGACAGTGGAATTATATAATGGGAATTATATACTGGGAAAGTACATGAACTTGGATTTTAACATAACACAAATAATACGTCTAGAAGGTCGAAATAATTTTAGAGCACTCCGACCACGTGATGAAAACAGCTGCAGGGTAATCAAATGCGAAGACCTCTATTGCTCAGGACAGAAGAAATTCGATCAGACGTGCTTGAAATGAGATTTCGGACTGTCTCAGTTTCCAAGTTCTGACCTTCCGTGAGGATGCTTGATCTCAGAACATGAATGTCACTGAAGACGCTGCCGTTCTCATCGAATCTCGTCGGCCACACACCCCAGACGTTTTTAGTCGGATACCGTGGGCCGGTCAACCGGTGATTCCAATTTTTGGACACAATAGCCACATTTTACCGAAATGAGATGTATGTAGAGAGTTATCGTCTTTCTGTAAAAACATGGAACCCTTCCAATCTTCGGGAACTGTAAGGATTAGCTTTTCATTCAAAGTTCTGATGTACCAGTCACGCATCTGCTTTCCTTTTAGAAAAGTTAATTGTAATTTACCGTCCGTAAAAGTAACAACCCAGACCATCAATGATCCCCCACCTAAAGTTTGATGACCGAACTCAAACTTGACAGTAGGACATACGTCCGTCGGGAAAGTCCAAGTTGCACTTTTTCACCACTAAATATCACGGTATTCTATTCAGCCTCCCAAGTGATGTGGTTTCTCATCCATTCGACTCGATCTGAAATATTACGTTAAACCATCCAGGATGTGTTGTTTCATCTTTCTATATCGTAGATGTGTCGCTATCTGTAGCATTAGCACACGAAGAGCCCTAATATTCAACTGCACGGAACTCTGTAACTTTGATGTACTGGTTATGTGTTTGTGGGCCGCAAGTAGACGTTACCTGTTGGCCTTTTCACACATTTTTGCAAGGTTCCGAATAAATTTCATTGATCTATTTACTCTTTTGTCAATTTTTCTCATACTAACACCGTAGTCATTGCAGGGAGATATTTTTCCATATTCCAAGTCACATAGCCCTCGTCCGTACTGTATTCACTCGTTTTCGTAAATGAAAGGTCAAAAATGCAATTTCATTTATTGGCCTTAGTAAGCTTCTTAGACAAACAACTCATGGTATGAGCTTCTGTTAATGGCATATAAAGATGCACCGCCCAAGACAATGGCTATAAGTGTGACTCTTTTGGCTTATCGAATGAGCTATAATGTGCACTTTTTCTGCGGAGATTATGGAGTGCGCTAAAAGCATTTCGCAGCCTTCAGCCTCGTTATGCGGGAGAAAATGAATTTTCCTCATCCAAAATCCAAACCCATGAACATTTTTTATTTGGCGATGAGACACACGAACATCACATTTCAGGATCTCATGTATATTGGTTTAAGGGAAATCGCGGGGAAATGAGTTATTCGCAAATAGCATTTTGTGTTCTGTAGCAGCAAATTGCAAATGCAAGAACGACTTCACCAACCTCAGGAATGTAGTAACTGGAGATGGAATCATGAAAAACGTTCAATCCATAAATGGGTACAACGATGACCATTTTGCAAAGGGTATAAGTTCCATCTCCGTCTGGATTGATCACATCTATTTACGAGAATATTTCATGCGTCGAGTGCTACTCTTTTTGTTACCAGACGTAAGAAAACTCACATTTTTTGGAGTGATGTAAGAACCTGATATAGAGAATAAAGTTATAGTTGTGAAGTCCAGTTACAACCAATTCGAATATCACTAGTGGCCTTTGTTTAATAGCTACTAACTGGATCAGTATAACGTGTTCATACATCTCATAGTGCCCCCTTATGGGCAAGATGCGTGGAGGTGGTATCGGATACGGTCTTATTGTTGTCATTGATGAGCCCTGCATGTTTGCTCCCCTTGATCCATTGGAGAAACAGCCTGGAAGTTCGATCTATACAGTGGGCAAAACACTGAAAACAAACCATCAAATAAGCTCAAGTGAATACTAAACGAAATAAACACTTGATCATTATTGTTCAGAATGCTCGATTCGGCTGGGATAATACACAAAATGGCTTTTTCCAGGCGTCAACTTACGAGGTAACAGGAGTTCTATTTTATAGATTTTACCTTTTCATGCTGTTATTACTGAGGGCTCAATATATTTCAGTGATGAATTGTTTTGAAGGGATGGTTCAAAGTATCCGTTTTTCACGAGCACACGCCTATCGATCTAAAGTTCTTGGACAAATATCATCGAAAAGTATTTCCTTAATGCTCTCCGAGAGAGACTGACTGAACAGGTCCGTGTTCTGTCCCATCAAAATTTGAAGACCCTGATGGAGCGTACTTGGTTGCCATATAGTAAAAGATGCCGGCGAAATATGGATTATTCCAAATGCATTGTTGTCGGATAATTCTTCCCACGTTTGGAAAACTACGTCACAATGTCATGTACTGGGATTTGTCCACATAATCTTTGTTTAAACCATTTGATGTCATTTATATACCACAAAGTTCATCACCCATGACCAATTGACATAAAAACAAAGTGTTTCACCGTTTTAAACAGTAGTACCGTCTGACCAATCTTCTAAACGGTTTAAGCATTGCCCTAACGCCTTACCAACGGTTTTCCGTTACACACTGACTACTTTACCTCAGGCAGAGGATTGAAAATTCACTGCCTATAATATTTTTCACAATCTTTATTTTGCAACATACGTGGCTACAGAATAAGTTTAAAACTGAAGTGCCTCATTTATGAAATCCTCTAAGGTTACAGTGTAGCCTCCCAGTTCAGACAATATGGCGTGTGAAGTGCCGGAACTTGGATGGTGCCCGGGTATAGGATCGGCTCATAACGGAAAAGGAAAACTCCTAATATTTGGAACATCCTCACCACTGTCAAAAAGTGTTCCATTGTAAATATACCTTTTTATTTTAAATCATTTTGTACACAGTTCTTTCGTCCCATTTTGCCGTGAATGAGTAGAACGGCAGTATCTGTTGAGAATGCAAACAGAACAGCAGGGATTTTATTTGACTGTTGGTGAAAATTAGTCACAAAAGTTCACAAACAGGACTAGTGCGCGACACGGAATTGCTTTCAAATGAATGGTTATTAGTAATAACTATTAAAGTCGAATCGGTCGTTCACTTGTTCCGTACAAGATCGAGTCATTGATCATCATTCTTCATCTGTAGTGAAGGATGCCATCACAATGTACACCCATTGACTTCATTTCTCATTGGTTACCACGTCCCTTTTAGACCTTCACCTTGTTTTCGATTGATTGTCACCCGTAGTTACATATACTCGAATTGTAGAGGTTCAACATCACTATAAGGACCTCTAATATTGCTTGATTTGCATTCGATTCCGAATACAGCAAAACCTACCTTAGAAAAATCATCTACTCTTAGATGGAAACTGAACCCTGAATATCGGTTGTTGAATTTCACCTATGTTAAAACAGATACCTTAAAAACGAGAACAACAGAGGAGATGAACAACGACCTATCAGAAAACTGAAAAAACGTGTCGACTAACACATACAACCCCAGTAGGCAACATGAATGAAAGTCATTGACGAGGCGAGGACCAGTCAAAACACAACAAGCTGTAAATATTGATCCATCGACCAAATGTCAGTTGGATGAATGAGTCAGAGCAAACAGGGTAGTAAGAAAAAAAAGCTTTTATATATATATATATATATATATATATATATATATATATATCTTATATTTCACACTGCTTGACTGCGTACTGTGCAGGAAAGGCAGCACAACGAGGGAAGAAGTGGTGCTCTGTGTGAGATCCCATAATTTACTCTGTTTGTGGGTGCAATACCGCCAGAATGGCCAGGCCGAAGCAGGTATATTTCTTAGGGGTCCACAACCGAAGCCTTAATCCATGCAAAGCTTAACACTCAAGGCAAAGGGACGGAGCTTGTGGTCTGTACCACATTGGGGGTCTGTGAAATACTGCTTGGTTCACATACCCTTGGATGGGGCACGACATCCTGGGTGCCCAATGTACCCCTCCGCAACAGATGCTGATAAGCAATATGATACTCCTCACAAGCCACCAGGGGTTATTTCTGAATCGGGGTTTCGCCATCACCCCTAGCTGCCTCTGAGTCATTCAGTCAACCCGGTAGAGAGCTTCCGACATTTGCTTCCTCCTTCTTACTGTTGTGAAAACACCGTCACGAGAAGGTTATGAGTGTGGCTTCCTCAACAGAGGCTGTAGCAGACATACGGTCACCTGGGAGTAACTTGAGAGGCATTCCGGAAGAGTAGCTATCTCAGAGACTTAGACACCCACTCCCAACCACTTTGAGGGATTTGGAGGCAAACAGAGCGATGTTTGGTAACTGGTTGGGTGAATCCTGCTGTAATACATCCCTACAAAAGTAGGGAGTCACTCATAGGTCTTATTCCGTTGCTGAAGGTCCACGCTTTGAATCGTTACACGTGTTCTCGTTGAACGAGTGAGCTCTAGACCTGGCTCGGTATTGGTTTCAGAATTCTCACTAAGCTCCTATAGAAGTTCAAATGTGTCTAAATACATCTAGTGGTAATTCTTGACAATCAGTGTGAAGGTTAGTTTCGAATGTATATCGACACCGTAGACGGTTTATATGCCTTGACCAAGGTCGCCCATTACTTCTGACTGCTTACGGGACATTGCCAGTCGCGTGCTGAACAACACGGGATATTCAGTTCTTTTGAAATCCACTGAACATAAGCGCATAGACTGAATCACCTGTTTTGAAAGACCGTTTCTCCGCCCCGTGGTTCCGACTATACGTAGATGCCATTATGAAATTTCCGGGACCAACTGTAGTAACAGGCAGGGTCGAGTCAAGTGCTGTTCTCATATGTCCTCCCGAAAACACTTCCTTTGGTGGCTTCGCCATTGGCCTCGATGGTTTGGTTGTCATGCGATGGGTCCGTAAGGAAGTAATCAAAATGAACGGGAGGCTTTCTTCCTTCTGTAATTTCTGGAGAGCTCTACTGAAGGTGTTTACGAAACGTTTATCCTGCCATTGGATTGTGGATGATACACGGGACTACGCACGTCATGCTTACCCATACTGTTTCAAAACTGTATGAACTCCGCTAAAGTACACTGCACACCAGTATCTGTAAAGGTAACTTCGGGAAGGCGAAAATGGGAGAAAAGACGACTGAATGCGGTTACTTTAATAAATTTGATTGCCTTTCTAATTGATAATATTTTGGGCCATTCATTACAACTGTGGTAATAAGCAAGATACGTGACATACTGCTTCTTGGCTACCATCTGCAAGTTTGAACAATCGAAGTGCACTTACGCAGTAGTCACTAACACCGGCGGGAGCAAAGATAGAGTTTTTGATTGCACTGGGTTAACACAAGATCTGAGGTAGGCATTTCCTTAATTTTCCCAAATGGTTCTTAGCGGCGTGATAACCAAAAAACATTTGGTGTTTGTTCCTTAGGAGATAACTTGAAGGCGCACGTAACGGCTGCATATTTAGTCAGAAATTGTTGTAATAATTCGCCGTGCTCAGGGAACAATGGAACTTTGTCTTGTTAGTGGGAGCAGGCACATGTTGATTTGCCGCTATCTTAGCTAGATCCGGACGCCAAGCATCCTCACCTACCAGATACCTGAGGTAACTGGTACGCAGTTGTAGAAACATATTCGTGCATTTGGAGACTGAAACGGTAAGACTGAATGCGTCCGAAGACCTCATTCAAAGGTGCTCGATGTTCATCTACAGAATAGCTGACAACGATGATGTCATCCATGTAGACCATGGATTAGAACAGACCGTTCAGCTTTACATCCACAACTTGTCGAAGAATCGCAGACGAGCATTTAACACCGAATGGAAGCCGATTATACTGGTAAGACCAAATTTGGGTATTAACTGTCGGTAGATCCTCTCAAGAGTCTTCCACTTCTACTTATGCGTGAGCATCCAAGACGTCTAGTATACAAAACAAGCCCTCCTTCATTTAGTTGGACACAAATGTCCTCAGGGACGGGCAGTGGGTACTGATGTATTACTCCTGTTATAGGCACCGGTGATAGAAGTTGATCGTCAGTCAGCTGGTTCAACCTAAATCTCCTGCTCTTATAATTAAATCTTCCTGAATATGTAACGATATCTTCATCCGCTTACCTGATAATCTTTAAACAGGTGCAATGAAGGCCGCAGATAAATGTTCCCTCGCCGAATATAGCAGTGAGATGTGAAACGATCTTGCTCAAAGCAGGATTATTTGGATGTTTCAGTAAAAAGTAGTTGAAGTACTGCGTGCGTTCGGGTGTGCCAAATTTCTACATCAGTGTGCAACCTTCAGCTGCTTCATCAAGCGGCTCCATCCAAAGAAATATCCGTTCACATATTCTGTGCCAGCACTCAAAAGTTTTCCTCTGTTTGCTTCATAATTGAATACTAAGGTTCAGGCGGTCAATGGTTCTTTCACTCTCTGTTCTGGTATGGATTTGGTCCGGGAACCACTCAGAGAGATTGCCGAGATTTATCCAGTCATCAGCTGGAACAGATTTGGTTGCCTCTGTTCCTGTTCTGATAAAGTATCCTGTTGTGGACAAGTCGCTCTTGAATTAACTGGATGAGATCTTTTTGTTCCTCTATGAAGTTGCTTAACTTCTAAGGCCATTAACTCGCAAATCAGAACAAAAACTGTGTTAAGAGAACGTTTATCGGAGACTGAAAAAAAGTACCGACTAAGGCATAGGACCTCAGCACAATAGGTGAACGAACGTGAATAGATGACTTAGGACAGATCAAAACATACCAAGCTGTCTATATTGATCTATAAATCGTTTACAATGTTGAATGTCAAATTAGCCGGGGCCTGTGGGAGACAAAGGCTTGGAAAACTGCCCACGCAGTCTTATTCTTGGCCTTGCCTAAGTAGCACAAATAACGTTTGTAGCGAAAACTTATAGCTTTTAAACTTTTATTTTAATAATACAGTCTGATCAAATATGACCTCCTATTTGGTAACCTTGATCGACTAGTTGTGATCCAAAGTATGAAGTATATAGACCACGGGTGACCTCGAGTAATAATGGGTCAAAACGGGCATTCAGTGCATATACCGTTAACGAGAATTAACCAACACGGGTGAGTTTTGTAAACTATGTAGTGTTAACAGTCCCCCCCCCCACTGAATCAGCTTACCTGGTATGGGATGCTTGTAACCCAAGTTCGATAACAGCTTCTTACGCTAACGTCGTCTGATCTTCGAAGGGCATGAAATTAGATCGAACAAATAGTCTGCGTTTTTTTTCTTTGTGGTTTTTTTCACTTCATTCATAATGATTCGAACCAGAGTTTTGAACAGAACACTCCAGTAGCTACCGAATAGCCCTTGAATGTTTACGTGTGGATACTGTGTGCCTTTTTGTTGTTAAAAATCACTGAGCACGAATAGGCTAGTAGAACCGAACATTTTACACTCGTGGTAGTAGGACTACAAAGAAATCCAAAAACTGATGTTTATCATATCATATACCCATGTTTATTGTTTAGACCATCGGCTATTTTAGTTTTGTTTATTGATTTCGCATTCTTAAATTTGTTCCTTTATTATGCACTCGATATCAAGGCATCGATATTAGAGCCCAGACCACGTAAAACACTTCACTCAAGCAACCGTTGGAACTAAATTTCATTTGCATTAAAACAAGTTGTCTATACTGGATGAGTAAGCAATGCAACGACCGTGTGACCAAAACCTGCAGAAATTTCAGATATTTGAGTAGACGTATTATCTAAGTCTGTATTCTCCGAATTAGTGTGCAAAAAACAAATGCGTGCTAGAGAAATCAGTAGAGAATTATCCGTGTTTGTGGTTAAGTTTTCCGGATATTACCATCAAAATTATTGCAAATTATGTCACTTTCTTTTTTAATTATTTATCTGGTGACGGTCTTGAGAGTGTGACACCATTGTATTCTAAAAGTCAAAAGTAAACGTGTTCAATTGCTTCGGAAAGGTAAGCCTCGCGAATGGAGTCCACACAAGATTAGTAACTAACTGATGTCCTGTTAGACTCAGGAAGGGCGAAATGGAGTAGGTTCTGGCCGCCGGCTGATCGAATGGTGACTATGTCACCCGACCTTCTTCATTTTCAAGGCATAAGGTTGACCTTTCTCATTTGATAAGCGCTTTGCAGATGAGACCGAAGCAACCGTATCTGCGAGGCAGAATTTAGTCAGATCGCCAATCTGAACTTGTGCACTGATGGTCCCGAGGTGTACTGTTTCACTAATGGCCTAATCTGTGCAACAAGGTGAACAAAACACCAGGTCTTTATTTCAAGTATTGTAATGTTGGTGTTTAGGGCACTGAATCCACAAATATTTTCCACTGGTGCAACAAAAGCAACAGGCTTGAACTTATTCTCTGGATGTCACCGGTTTCTTTTTCACCTCTATTTTCTTCGGTTGGGATATCTACAACACTCACTTTGCCTTAGTCTTGAGTGTTCTTCATCGGCTATATTAACCAACACCTTGTCCACAAGGGCCAGTTTGCCGGTCGCCTCTGGCAACTGTAAAATTTTCATGTTTCGACTTACACGTGAGGTACGCAGTTTGCCTTGCAAGGTTTCAAGCACGCTGTTTAGGAACACAGGCCACTGTGATGATGTAATAGCTCACGTTGGGTTGAGCGGCACCTCATAGGTGAGTTCCCGTGCAAAACGGTGACATTTTGTATTTACTTCAGGCATATATCTAACCAGGATCAAATGGAACTAATTTGTACGGCCAACCAATATTGATACTATGAGGTAAATAACAGTATTGACTTTGGTTCAGAAAGTTGTGTATGATAGGTGTCCTAGCATTAGGTATGACCCCCAGATTTGACCAATCGTCCTGGTTGACTTGGTCTTACGGGTAGAGGAATACAAGTGCAGAACGTATAGTAGGGCAATAAAACATTTCCAAAAGTTACTACTGAAATATCTGATGGAACAACACAAGCTTATGGAAGCTTCTTGAGTCCTTATTTTTTGGTCCAAACTGAAATTCGTAGGAGAGTCATATCTTTATCCTGTTAGTAGGTTATACGTATATGCGGAAGTTTACAAGTCCTTATATGGCATACTAGAACCGCTATTACGAAACGCTTGTTTCTTCGTTTCACTCCCAGTGTATCCATGGAGAAGGTCAACAGTTATACGTGAATACCGCAGAATATGGTGTCCAGTGGTCATTGAAGTTTTTATTTTGTTGTCGTACATCGGTAATAATGGACAAAAATGATTCTTGACGGAAAAAAGGTTACTGTGTCAGCCTCTTTTCCTGGCTGTTGTGCGACCTAATTCTTTGGTTGAAAATTATGCACTGTTGCCCAGATTACCATTAGCGTTTGTCACTTATCCCGTTGTCCATTCGTTGTGAGATTAGGAATACACTGGGCTTGTTAAGGATCACAAATTGATGGCATCCCATCTAGTGCGAGAGGATCTGAGGGTCGACAATAAACGACGCAACCTTCCTCGTGTGCATTCCCAATTTGGGGAAAATAGAAGCATCAATTGGTAACAACACAGCACGGAATAAAAAAAATGGTTTTGGTGTAATGTTGCTCATTTACATGGAAGTAAAAATCATGCGTCGGTTCTCATCAAAATCAACCTCCGTCCTCTTTGTACCCAACTTCAGTAGGCAGTGTTCCTAAATGCATTCTACCCGTGCGATCTAAATATTATTTTTTCCGCGAGAAGTGCACTTTTATTGGTAACGGCAAGTCAAACGAGGCGGCAGTCCTTCAGCTTCATTTCGGTTTTCCCTTGTTCCTGGTTCAGTGGGACAATGAGGAAGGCGGCGGTAACGTTATGCGCATGGAATCAATTATAGATCATCTACTCTGATAATGTTGTGTCTGTGTCAAACAACCGATAAATGAAACTAAGGGTACAATTTGTAGGCGGATCAACTGCTCAAAAATGTTCACTCGCTTATTTTGTTATGGAATGTTGATGCAAAATATTTTGATGTGAAACGGCTACGGTAAAGTCTAATTTGGTGGAACGTTTCATTTCACATGTGTCTGCCAAGGGCTCAGTTGATAATCGGAATTGTTCCATGCTGAGTTGATCCTCTATGTTTCTCTGAATGTAATTTTTCCCCAGTAAATTACTGTTATTCTCAAAGAATACAAACGATTTAGTTTTACATGGGGTCCGTTATAGGTAAGCAATCACTGGTAACGTAATTATTTTTCCTAGCCCGTAGATGGTGCTTTTTGCGCGCATTTTTGAAGGAGACTTTGAGAATCCAGTTTGTTACCAAGACAATTATGAGAATAATTACAATTTATATTCTTCTGTCATGGAATATCCCCAGCTCTAGGGATTCACGAACATTCTTTCATTCAAAACAGGTGTTTCGATGATAAAAACGTCTACCTGGGGAAACTCCGTGGTACGCGAAGATGAGCCATATAATTTTCAGCTACCCAATGGCGAAAATTTGAGTTAAGGATACTAACACAGGGCCGAAGTTCACTGCTAACGTGTGTGCGTAACCGGCTGACTGATGTCCATTTCATTACTAAAAGAAGATAATTTCCTTGTCGGAAACATCCATTTCCACAGTTAACGATGTCTATTTGGGATTTTGATTCTGAGCACTTGAGTTGTCAGTACTTTCACCAATAAAGCAGTTTGAAATATTCTGTACTCAGCAAGTTCCACTTTAAATTGTTAAGAAAATATCACCTCGAGGCAAGCTACATTCGGGTTCTGTGCTCTACAAAACTAAAACACTCACCACCAGTCATCATCCTCATCAAAGGCAACCACAAGCCAGCATAACTGTTATAAAAATGAAAAAATCCCACTGTCTTTTACCTACAGCATACAAGCGAAACTATCAACGTCAAAAATACAGCGATTCTGACGCATAATGATATTAGCACAAAACTGAAATTCCTTTTTTAGTGACATACACCGATTGTGAACTGCTAGTCAGTGAAATATGATCTGGGAAAAATTAAGTTGACAATACGCTCTACCCTTTAAAAACTGAAGAAACAAGCTGCAAATCACACATGTAGGTAGTGTTATTGTCTCTGGATGACAGGACAAAATTTCCTCGGAAGCTCACCTCTGATTTTGCAATTGCTACCGTTGAATAGACATGCCTTCTTGGTACTCTTCTGTCCAGTCATCCCCATACTTGGGCACACTACACTGGAGTAATCATTTTATTCCAATCTAAGTCATGATAAACTTGCCCATGGGAAGAATCCTCTTTTTTCTAGGTTATCTTTGACTAATCGATGAAATGACTTTCGGAGTATTACCTTGTGATTTGGATAAAGAACTTTTCATCAATGCCTGCCTTCAATGATTCATATGGGATCAGGAGATGCACATCACACACTCTGATCAAATCAGCATTTCTGGGTTATTGCACAAAGATGCTGATGCCATACTTTACAAATCATTTATTGGTTGAATTTTCTGGGTAGAAAAAGTAAAGTAAAGCCAAAGATCAATGAAATCAAAAGTAATGCTAAGGACAATGGCCAAAGTTTCTCCAACGGCTGGGTTGGAGCACCACAAAATGTTCATATAAAGTTGAGACTTACATTGAACTTAGGCATGTTGGAAACGTTCAGTTCATCTCTCTCATGGTTTATTTTATTTCGTGGCTGGGGAGAGCAATCAAGTGAACCTTATCCTTGAATCTCCAATAATGTTCACTTTGCCTACAAAAGCATATCGGGTTAAAATACTCATACCCGCCTGTGATTAGAAGCCGTGGCAGCATATCGCATAGCTATTTCGTCATGCCAAGTAATTCGTGCCTATGTCACGTAGATAACAGCATTCTGAATTCCCAACAACTACTCGATGCAGACGGTACTTAAGAGTTTTGGCAGCACCCCTCGCTTTACCGTTTCTGTGTAGTTTCGTGGCAGTTGATGGATCACCCTATTTGGAACAAACCATTCGACGTAAGCGTCGAATTTATTCGCCGTGCACAGCCGTTTACTTATCTGATGGCCAGAGAGACTGGAACCATTTTACGTGCACCTAAATAATGTCATGATGACAGGTTTATTGGAAGCCGGCTGTCTGACTAACCCATCGCAACTAATTGACGGACTATATCTACAAGTAGATTAGCCATTTATTTGGATTGTCACTTATGTAAGCTTTTATCAACGGTATTTTTTTGGCAATTCATTTTCAGTATATTTTTCATACGGTTATTAGGCAGCCAGTTATCTCATTCTGGATAAATTATCAGTTACGAGCTATGGATGATGAATGTGTACATGCTAGGTATCCTATCTTTTATGAAATTTAAAAGCATCATGAACTGAAACAAACAACTGCTTCTGACTCAAGGAAACCGTGTAACTCTATTTCTGGCTACCATCGGTAACTATGATAAACTAGTTACGCGTACTTTTGTATTCCCACATCCATTGTTGCTGCTGACCGTTGGCTAAGTGCTCTTTAGACTTGGGAATGCACAAAATTTTGGTGGAGATTTGAAATATCTGGTGATTGCTTCTGCTTATCGGAATAAGACTGCTTGGCCACACATATTGCGTTAATGATCTCCACTTCACTGAGGGTTTCAAAGAGCTTGTACGCAAAAACAAAAAGCTTCACACTGGAGCAGCTTTCCCGTTCAACTCGTAGTAAACCTCCCACCAAAGTAGACATATGTTAGCGGAACTTTTTTACGTCCAAATAAGTTATATGCTTTTCTTCGTCACAGTTACTTAACAATCGGTAAAAGATGGAGACATGCACAGAATACTCATCAACGCGCTCAACTTTCATAATCAATTCGCCATTGCTTTCAAAGAACAGTAGTGAGAAAAAAATTAAAATGAAACCTCTCGAAAGGAGCACTTCAATTCGTGTAATTTCTTACTACATCGGAGAGGCCATACCTCAAAAATCATCACCAAACAAACAGTGATAGTAGACAGCTATTCACTGTTCACTAGTTACGACGCTTGACCGAGTTAGACCACGAGTTTTTTGTACGTATTTTGCAAAAATAAAGCAAAAGCAGACATTCTGTTGTACGATATCACTTTCTATGGAAATTGTAAAACACTGGAGCCATAAAAGACCAGTGGAAGCACCTGTACACGTTTGCTTACTTGACCCCAGAATTTGAAATTTTCCATGGGTTTTCGTGCATCTCGTGGCCTGGATATACTAGCATATCCTCAAGCCTTCACTAGTTTCGACTCAGTTCTTGTAAAGCGGAATTAGAATACACTTTAAATCACAGTAGCAAAATTTTGCAAACCCATATCGGTTTTTGTCGTTTCTCTTATTGTTTTATTTACTTCCTATTTGTCGTGTAACAATGGTTCGATACTGCAGGAAGGATGTTGCCGCGGATTTTGAGCTGTCCTTTAGGGAAACTGACCATCGGGGGTGACGATCGGGTTTGAACCCAAAACAGAAGGGTCCACAGTTCACGATGACAACAGTTTGACCACAGACGGTATTACTATATATCATTAGCTACTTTGCTTGTTTAGTTGTCAAGTAATGACAGGGCCCCTTCGACAAGCTATTCAGCTAAGTTCATACCCATAAAGCCTGCAGATTTATTTTGGTTGAATCTTAAGCTCGGGCATAAGGCTTGCAGTTTAGTGATTCTGTTTCTTTGGGTAGAAAGGTTCATTGTTTTAAATTCCATGTTCTGAACTGAGTGCAATGGAAAGTGTACTTTCTGTAGCCTCAAAGACCCGCTGCACTGTTGCGGATACCAGGCCACGTGACACTGTGGTTGGGCATGGGTAGCCACATACAGTCTTAGCTCATCAGATTTGGTAACCACCGGGACAACAGTGAGCTTCTGTAGGCCCCCAGAATAAGTTGAGGCGTCGAGTTTCGAACCTATGAACTCGGACATGGGGACTGAATGCTCTTAATCACTGAAACGCCTTTTAAAGTAGAAGCTCATAAGAAATGGGCTGGTTTGGTAACAAAGCCTGTCCTTCCCTTTCTTGTGATCGATGATTTATTCGCAGATGACCAACTATTCTCCACCTAATATATGTGAACACAATAGGAAACAGTAAAATCTCAATGGGAGCAGTGAAATTTCTTATCCCAGACACAATACTGAAAGATTCAACCATATAATAGTTTGAAAACGATTTTTGTGATTCAATGAGCCCCTTTTCTGACTAACAATTTGATACCGTGGATGATTTCCAATTTACATAAGGTGGATGGAAACAAGAAGACAACGTTTAGAGAAGAATCAATACCGACACTTTTAAATGAACAACAGGGAAGTTTCAAATACTGCGAAATGCAGAACACGTAAGCATACGTATTGGCCTTAGTTAACTTTATTGAGAAACAACAATCTCAACAGCACAAATCGATCATTTTATTTTTAGAGTAGGATCTCCTCAGACCATTCGCCAAAGATGCAATTTACTTAAAATAACAAATGAAGTAATCAGGAAAAAACTTCCCTCTGTTCATTTTCCATTATTCGGAGCCACTACGGAATTACTGAAATTGATGTTGCAAATAATTTTCACAAGAAGAGAGTCTTCGAACTCCGGAAATATTTAAAAAAACACGTGGGATTTCACTGGAATGCTCGCGATGATTCCTTGGTACAAAATTTCCGGCATCGGTTCTCGTTTTTTGTAGTCTGTCATCGAAAGATACTTTCAAGAACATGATTTATGACAGCATTCCCGTGTGTTAAACGTGCAACGAAGGAGAAGAATTCATAGAAACTCCAGGTTTAGTGACAAAGCATACAAATGGTCAAACCAAGAAATATATTATATAGCCTTTCAGCTTTGTGAACTATTAGAAATAAAACAATGCATCCATAAAAATACTGATTTAGTTCCACACCAAGTATATCTGTCAAACGGAAAAATAAAATACTCCTGGCTCTTGATTCCAAAATACATCCTAATTGTGTACGTATTTTATTTGGTTGTGGTCTTTCTAAGGCTCATCAAAATACCTTTGGGTTGACCTTTGCTATCTGAATTTCAGCTGCAAGTTAGAGCGCATTTTGCCCTCTAACTCGACAAGAGAATAGCCCTTGAGAAAGGAAAATTTATCCATGAAGGGGAAAAGCATTCTTTTTCTTTAGTTGCGTAGATTTTGTGGTCTGTTTGTAAATCATGCAGAGTACATTATATCACAAGCTAAGTAGGTCAGTGGAATGTGAGGAAAAATGACTCTGATCGAGAACAGTCTCTATGTTCACGGTTGATCCTATTTTCGGAAAAACATTAGCAAATGTCTTCCATTCCAAAGAATACAAGCACACTGAGTGGGTGGTAAAACGGCCGGATAGCGTTCAACTTCATACGTAAATCTTGCATTACCATAGTGATATTGGAACCGAAAGTTAAGTGAAATGTGTTTTGGTTCATCGCTGCGAAGCATCTTGGATGAAATGTCACTGATCCAGGTCTAAGCAGCCTTTTAGCAAGCCTTGACTGCAAGTTTGTCACTTCGTATACACAGGTCACACAAAACATGTTGGCGCCCATGATTTTACTGATCACTCGGTTTCGCATTTCTTCTCGCACCTCTCTCCCTCAAAACTACGATCAGCCGAGTACCGAAATGCATAATAAATGTTCCTTGGCAGAATGGATAGTTTAGTGGTCTAGAGACAATACACCCAATAAGGTAAAAATCATCCCATTCTGAGAAACACGATACATCCTGAGGTTTTGCGAATTTACTGATTACGTTTTTTAAAGCTACCCCACGTGCTTTTCTGTTCTGATCTGTAATACTTGGTAAATTTCTATGCTTTAACCCCAGTGTTTGCTTTACCCTATCTCAAAGTTGCTTGGGATTCTGATGAGAGTATAAAATAGACAAGAAGCCACTTTGAGTTATTCTGTGTTACACGCATCTATTGTGATCGGGAAAACTGATAAAATTTGTTACAATCAGCTATAGCTACATAAAGCAACGAAATGTTCTGTAGTAAAATACCGTATCGATTCGAAAAACAAAGGTATCTGTCTGAACTTGGATAGGAAAGAGGACATTGAACCATTATCATTGGAAAACCGATAACTGCGCGAACAACAGGCTTAATAAACACCCGTTATTTTGCTCGACGCTGCTTGTTGTTGTTTATATGTCTACCAAGATTCTGCTTTCCAGTCTTCGTACTGAAACTACTTACTTTCTCAGGTGTATTTTAAACCGCAATCAAATAAAATGGTGTTCAGCGTGATCATTGACGAGTCGACAAGAAAAGAACCCTCATTTATTTTGAAGACATTTTGGTCAGGTTAGGATTAACTGATTAAATTTGTCTATGTATTTTTATATGATACAATAATTATGCCTCAGTTACTATCACACCAAATCTACGGAAGGTAATAATTTGATCACCATCACTTACAAAATCCATGAGGTTTTTGAAAATACCGCCTCCCCCACACATTTGAGCCTAGAAGTCAATAACATTGGGATGCACCATATATTGCGAATCATTCTTCCACAATTTCACTAGGGCAATGTGCACTAAAAGTGATCGTTTATGAATAGCACTTTCTACATTCTCCTGAGACTAAAGGCAATACCTAGAGGTCCAATATATTCCAGTCTGACTACAAAACCAATGAGCGGACAGACACAATCGAGCGTACACAGAGCACTCAGGTCATTCATTACCCAACCGGTGTGGCAGACAAAGCACTGTACCAATCTGAGCATGGCCTTTATCGAAATTTACCTCAAAATAATCAAAGGGCATTGAGACACGCGGAAGCCCTAAAAATACGCACCAGTAAAGAAGCAGCGAAAAGCCCCGGAATATGAGGTTTTTATTTTCCGTGCGTTCCTGCGCACGAAAATTCAACCTGATAAAGTCGGAGTCCCTCGGATGCTGGTCTACTCAACGATGAAATGCTGAGTCTATGTCAAATTTATTTTTTGGGAATCATAATGAGGTCGGAGTAAGGTTTTTCTAATAGTGCTGTGAATCTACCGACTCTGATTTATCCCAGATCGAATTCATTCGAGGGGAAAATTGTATGGTTTCCAATGTATTTCTTTATATTGAGTGGGTGAGCAAGCAGATTCTGCGGAAACAGCACAACGGTTGATCAGATAACCAGCTCGCCCCTAATGATGACAGTTTTTAATAGACGGTTGATCCGTTCAGAAAAATTGGCAGCTTTCTGTATACCGTTTTAGATTATGAAGTTGAAGTTGCTCGTTGGTGCTTCACGATATGATACGAATGCTTGCAAGTGGTATTTTGGAAACCGCTGCCCGATATAGTTGAGCCATAGTAAACAGCACGCAATAAAATTTACAGATAAAAGGTTTAGCCTGCGATATCGTATACCACACACCGTTTTGACCAAAGAGCACATCGTTAAACAGCTAGGTTTGCACACCTTACGGGTTCACGGTAAAATGAAATGGATTGGTTGCATCTCCAAACAGAGAAGCAATAATTATTCACGGATCGGTGCATCCACGCTATAAATAATGAAATCCAATGTGCCCTCCTTGAAACATTGATGATTAGATCGTTTCGGGATTTCCAGCGATTTATTTCATAGTCAGGTTTCTGCTTTTCTGCGAGGGTGAAATTCCTTGAACGCAATCGGACAATTTCCTCTTTTCCCCTGACATTCAGAAGAAATCCATTCCTTGTAAGTTCGTAAACAGAAATGTCACGATCTCCACTCATTACGATGACAAATTGTGTCTTTTTGTGGTTTTTAGACACCTTGTTGATTTTCTAATATTTTGGTATTCACAGTGAACGGTTTATTTGACGGTAGATATGTGTGAATAATGCTGCTCATTTGTGAAAGGGACATTCGGCATGATTAACTGCCTCCCAATTAAAACTCTGACTTCCGCGAAACACTGTCGTTTGGCGGCAAATTATTCTTGTCAAAGTCCTGATGTTACGTTGACCCAGTCCAGAGATATTCTCAGTTCAGTGACCCGTATATCGTACGTTCAAAAGAAAATCAAAAATTTGCTGTTATATTGTCTTAGATTTCCCGGTGACTAGTCAGTTCTGTTTTCTAGTGTAAAGCGTAGTGCGTGTTACATTAACACTTCCATTAGATTTTTTCCACCCCCCCCCCTACCCGCCCCACATTACTTTCGCTTTGGATGGGCACTCAATACCAGTCTCGTCGGGCCATCGGTTCAAAGCACATTTTTATGACCTAAAATGTACGTCTTTTTGAGATATGAGCTGCGGATGTTTTCAAGCTATCGTATTCCGCAATGAATATTTCGTACTGCAGTTGTTATCATATTACAGTTATCCTGTACCGCGGGATTTTACCGGGGTTATATCACGTGCCCATCTTGTGAACATTTTGTCGAAGTGGATGTCTGAATCGAGTTTCCAATTCGTAATTGTGTCTTGTCACAACAGAAGGAACCGAACAAAATGTGGTACTTTGCTTTGTAGTCCTCTTGAAAACCAGAAAAAGTGGTCAATAACGTATATATTATTTTTATAAGCCTCAGTGAAACGATGAAACCTCACATCCTCAATGTAAAATCATGCAGCATAAAGCCCACTTTTATGTTTTCCCAAGGCTATCGGTTCTTGTGAACGAAGTAGGACCGAGAATGAAGGAGAGGAGATTTATTTTGGCTATCAATTCCAATGAATTTGTATCAGTTGGGGTTTATTTTAGTCAGTAAATTTTGCACAACCGTGGATTCAATGAGATTTTCAAACTTCGGATTGACCGGTAGTGTGTGATCTGAAAGTCTACTTGCAAAGTGATTTGGGAATTGTCGACTGCTACATTTCTTGGAAGAAGTGGGAAGGATTTTCTGTTGTGAATGTGAAACAACTGCACTACTTTACGTAACCAAACACACAGCTTACATTTTTGTCATCAAATGATCACTCATGAATGACACCTCACAGTGAGATGATACATTTTTCTTGATTTTTTTCTACTTAACCAAAGCCAGAATCGGTTTTGGGTATTCTAACTAGTTGCTGATTCATGTGAATGACAGGAACATTTTTGTATTCATTCCATTCCACTGGATAATAAAACGAATAGCCTTATTAACATCAGTTCATATTGTTTGCTCACTGCATCCAACCCAGTGTCTTGAATTCAGTAAATTTCTAACCCTGAGCAACTTTCTACACAAACGAATTGCAATGATAATAAATGATACGCAGCACTCATTAACCTGCTCTATTTTACAACCAACTCAATGTGTCTCCGTGGTTTCCTCACCCACTTCAACCATAGTGTTTCTTTACAGAAGCCTGAATAACTTCCGAACAAACTACCGCATCGCTACTTCATAAAATAATAAAGAGATGAAGGAGTAATTCTGCATTCAAAACTCTATTAGGCCTTTGGATGTTTAACACTTTATTACTTTTCCTTAGTGATAGTGTGCATGACCACCAAATATTAAACTAGGCGAATGGTGGCATCACATGGCATTCTTCCAAATAGTTCAATCTCTTCAGTATATGCAGGCGTGCTGGATTTCGTGACATTTTGCTGTGCTGCTCCATGGCAGAAAGGTTTTCTAGCTGGTGGGACATCAAATACTTTCTCTTCGAAGACAAATTCTCGTTCAGTCGTAGTACGTAAGTGTCAAAGTAAATTGAACAGGGATTTATCAGCACGATTCACCAGGCTCGTCATTGCACCTCTTTCAATCATTCAGAACGTGTCCAGTCAGGGCAATATAGATACTGATATAATCTGCGAGCTCAGCATGTGTATTTGGTCAGATCAACGTAGTTTCAAACCCCCACGGAAAAGTGGTTTTTCCACTTCCTGAACAAGTCTCCCTATAGCAGTGATTTATAGCTCTTGCGCTTTGTTATTTTGCATTTTTGTTCACTTTTATAAGTAGGTTTTCTATCAGAAGAAATGTTAATCAATCACATTTAGGAAGCTGTATTAGAGGTTCTGACTAATTGCAGTTATTGATACATTGTTGATAACAATGACCTATGAGAATGTCTCTTTTTGGAGACAGTTTGTTTTATTATCCGGAGGAAATGGAATTTCCGTCAGATAAGCCGATGAAACTTTAGGTCAAAAATGAATCGAGATACTATACTTAACGACGTTATACCCCTATCTCTCTCTCTAGCAATGTTGGTATTTATAGTTTTAACCTCAGAGTTTAGCAGTGGTCAAATGGTCATCATGGTAAGCTCTAGACTCAACCATCATTGGTTTGTACCCCGGGGAGCTGAACACCTCCCCTACTTAGCAGTCTCCAATTGTCCGTGGACCCATTCTCTACGTATTTTACCGTTATTACGTATTTGAAAATTTGGGTCCCCCTCACCCAGTTTATCAAAAGAGATGCAAAATAAAAAATGTCTGACTTAAGTGTTTCTTTTAATCTTTTTACCTGGGTACGTTAGCCATTGATAAGATTACAAAAATCATCTGCGTTTTGCGGTTCACATCTCCTATCTGTCTTGATAAGCAGTAGTACCATATGTACATATATGTGGTAAAATTAACAAAATTTGCAGAAGTGGGAACAAAGAAATTTGCCAGTTATAATTCCGCAGTTTTGGCTTGTCATACTTTCATATTCATTGGGGATAGCGCATACTCCTGGCCATCTAAATTATCTAAATATGTAGCACTGCATATGATAAAAGCTTTGTATGAGCCGTCTGAATTCCCAAAATAAAATGAACTTGGCAATAATATTTTACGGTTTCGTATGGCCATCTTTTTTAAGTATCACACGTTTTTCTCCGCCATAGGAATGAGCACAAACAGTATAAAGGCAGATAAGTAGAGTTCAGCATTGATGCGCTTGGTTCTATTTGTTACCTTGAGCCCTTGTTCTATCCCACAGGACAGCTAGGGGTCTGACCTTTAAGAAACTATGAAAACTTGTGATGGCTTACCTGAACTATTAAACATCATCATTTTCTTTTAAAAGAATCTCAGATGACACAGTTATCCAACGGTAATAAATTTACTTAATACCCAGCAAATGCAATGATTACTGAAACTCAGCTTTGAGCACAACTTTAGGTACTAAAATGGGTCGGTAATTTTAGCAAAAACCGTTATCGCCCTCCAGTATTCGTGAAAGTACCACCCAACTCACGATGTTCTCGGTGTTTTGCCTCCATTTACACTTACTCTTCATAACAAAATATTAATTTGCCCGAGCCGGTTTGTGAGATTTGCATGAATATATTACTGGAGCCCAGGAAAAATTAAAATTATATTAGGACAAATATTTCCTTTTAAAATGATTTTCATTCGTTATTTTGGTTGATTGGTTACTATTGTTTAGAATGAAGAAAATTACCCCAATATATCAGATATTTTTGGCTCGGGAGTGCCCTTCCCGGCTGCACCACCACAGGCTGTCTTAGATCAAGTAAAATTGGGAGGGTGAAATTCTTCGCCGGTGCAAGTATTCGCAGATCGATATTGCGTATCAGTTTCGTTGCGCTTTGTCAAACGAGTCATGCATTGCACAGTCTTTGAGCAGGTATGCGCGGTATGTTCCTCGTCATACATGTCTAATGTAGGCTTGTCATTTCATAAGTGACAACTGGTCACTTGACTTGGATAGCAGAAAAACAACTCAAATCACTTGTCTTGCCGTATCCTAATCGATAAATAGTGTCATTTTATCATAAGTTACCGTCCTCGGTCTCACAAACCAATGAACTAATTAACTGTGAAGACATGGGTTTCAATACATACTTGATGGAAATAAACTGGTATGTTCACACGTGTTGGAACTCGCATCGTCATTTCAAACATTTTATTTAGACGAGTATTGACACCGTACAGTTTTCTTCAAAACGACGAAGAGCGCACAATGGACATTTTATTTTCAATAATCTGGAAAAAGAGAATGATGTCCGGGAACAAAGTTCCAATTAGGAAAAAAGAAGTAGTGAAAGCTTTGGTGTATCCTCCACTTCTGTTTCTATAGTCAGACAGTAGAGCTGCGCACGTGGACACGATACGATCATTGTTCGGAAGTGGATTTAAGCCAGCATTCTCGTGCAGATCTACAGCTGTATCTCATATATTTTCAGATAAACTGTATTAAAGGCAACTTCATACCCAAATCTAACCGTCCAACTTGTATCTAACAAGTCGGGAAATCGTAGGGCTTGAAGCTGTCGATCTTACTGGAATTCACAAAAGTAGCTGGTCGAAACCCTTCCACTACCAACATAGTTTGATTGTAATTTAATCCAGAGAAAAAGGTAGTTACGTCCGTGGGTACTTCACCGATTGTCGTTTCTTGCTTGCGAAACTTTCAAACATAAACAGTCACGATTAAGTAGGCCAAGTAGATCAGGTACTTTTATGCTCGAAGACACTGACTCTCTTGATGGTTTATTTTCGGGTAAATATATCTTTCCCAAAGTTCCTTCACCAACATTTTGCGGGTCTACTACTCATAAGAATAAAAACTCCTGGACCATCCGTCGCATCTACTCATTTACAACCCATGGAGGTAGTATCATTGTATTGCTACTCTAATTTTCCTCTATAGGCAAGGTTCGGAAACTTCCATCGTTTTACTGTGAATTTGACACTACTCTCAAGCTGTAATTCCGTTGAACATTATTCTTTGCTGCATCAAGGAGCTGCTTGCTTTCTAATTTAACGGAAAAAACACTCTCAGCTAGAAAACTATTGAAACTCCGAGACGAATGTATTTTCACTTTTGAACGAAGATTTGACTGCGATCGCCGTTCACGAAAGGAGTTGGTCACTGTATTCAGTTTTGTGACATTTAAGGAGAGCCGAATTTTTGTTATTTGAGGAAAATGATGTGTGAATTCGGTACTCATCTGCGACATTTATCAAAGTTTTTGGTAATCTCTAAACGTTGTTGTTAAAAAATACCGATTCTTCCTTAATTAGCACCAAGATATACAACAAAGGAAATGCAATCTGTGGTACAATAATAGGCTTTGAGGAATTTGTCAGCCGCGATGCAAGAATCAAAATATGGGAAATAATTGGACATAAATCGAAACCTACCTCTCGCAGTGACTGTAAAATGCCAATATTCAGCAGCTTCAATAAAATGTTTTAAAAATGTACATGAGCTGTGTTCTGGTACAAGCATGACTGATAGGTTGAGAACCAACGTGCTCCCCTTCAGCATTAAGGAAATCAGTATTCAGAGGATGTATTGTTGGCACGAGGAGCCTGAACGGTATGTTTTTTTGAAAATCCACTTGCATTGTTCACACCGAAAAGTCGGACGCCGCGAGCCGGAATCGAACCGGCGACCCTCAGCATACCGGGCAGATGCCCCACTAGCTGAGCTATCGCTGTCCAGACAGTCCGGTGTGAATAACGCTAGTGAATAATCGATAGTGCGCGAACCACTATTCCAATGATACACAGTATCTATCCTGGTTTTAGTCATTGGGCTAGTATCGTCGGTCACTTCCCAATGGGACGAACAGCACACAGATGAACGTGATCCATCGGACATTGAAATATATTCAGAGGATGTATTGTTGGAACGAGGAGCCTAAATGGTATGTTTTTTGAAAATCCACTTGCATTGTTCACATCGAAAAGTCGGACGCCGGGTCGCCAGTTCGATTCCGGCCGCGAGTATTCTATGGGATGAACTGCAATTGATGCAAAGTGACAATAGCGAGATTCCTATAAGGTCACGAAAGCAACCTAACTAGATTATATGAGGATATAACTCCTTATCGTCACCCACTCGCTAAATCAGGCAAAACCTATTCCTGTCTACACATGGTCCAGTGAATTCGCTTCTTTTATTATCGATGTTTACGAGCTGTCATGGTAAAACAACACAGCATAATATTGTATTGTGTTTGAAGAATGTTAAACAGGTTCGCCCAGGTAAAAGCAAGGAGTCCAGATCACAGAATCCTATTTCGTCACGTGGATTCACATAAGGCACAAGATAGCATATTGGGTCAAATTGGGCAACGGTGAGAGTCTTGGTACATGTTGTTTGGATACAAATTTGTGCACCCATACAAAAAACAACGGTGACGAGCTAATTGGATTTGAGTGTAACACGTTCCGTTCGGATTCAGTAGGAGATCAGCCCACACTGCTGTCGTAATTGTAGAGGCAGGCGAAGAAATAATTTGCTAGCTTTAACCTTCAATATTTATATTCATTAAGATTTGAAAAGAAGATTAATTTGGGGCAACAAATATATCGACGAGTAGTCGGTTTCAATTTATATTTTTTATACCCCAGATGATCGCATCATCTATTACAGTAGGATGTACAAAAAAAGTAGTTGCTTGAATAAAATATCTTACGGAGATCATTATTTCCAGACCTGGAATTGCGTACTTTTGACGGAGCCGATTCACATTCTGAATCAATGCACGGTGGTCACAATCAGACGGGATCATATTAGCCAAACTAAGATGGACGATACTCCACGTACGTTTAACGGAATATGGTCTGTGGCCAGATTAGCATGCTAGCTGCTTATCAGAAGGTAGCGTACCTTTCTTGTTAATCAAATCCTGAGGGCTAGCACATGGTAGTGAGCAGTGCATATCTTCATCTGAACTCAAGGTGGGGCATAATAATCATGAATCGGATGGCCCGTCAAAACTTAAAAATCTTTTTCCCTCACAGAAAGTAATAGCCTGTTTGAATTAAGACCAGCAAGGCAAAGATTTGTTTGGAGTTGGAGTGGAAACTCAAGCTCTCTGTCAATAATCACTACCTTTCTGCACTTTACTGTCAGCCAACAAATTTATTTTATATGAAGGAATGTGCAGTATTTGTGAACAAATTATCAACTAAAGAAACATACAACAAGAGTTCTTTGATCTAATTGAATGTGGGATCCACGAAGATCGTTCAGCAACCTGCCAAATCTTTTGTACCTAATAGAATGTGGCAACATGTATCTTTTCAAATGATCTAGTCAGTACTGTTGACAATTGAATCACATAAACGTCATTTATTTTATTTTATGCTTTCTATGGAGTGTAGGTACCTTTGTTCCGGAACAAATATTATTTATTGTATATTACAAGCGATGCACTAGATTTTAGTGAAACATTTGGGAAATTCAGTATGGACGACAAAATCAATATCATAATCGATCACTTCATCATTTTCAAGTTAAAAGAATGCTTTTAGTTACTCTGTCTAGCACGACTTCTGGGTAAACAACAAAATGGCTTGTTCTGTTATTTTCCTTGAGATTGCCACTAATCCGACAGGGAAAATGTGTAGAAGCAAAAAAGCAAAATTTATGAACTAGATAGGCTCTCAAGCTGTTTTTTTCCGATGACATGTCAGATGCGAATTTGTCAAATTGCAAAAATCAGCTCACGCAAACAGCAGACAACATCGTTATCCGGGAAAGGACTCACTGCTTCCGGCTTCTTAGAACGCAATGCAAATAGCACAACGGGATTCTAAGTACAGCTACGTTGCATACTCCCCATAGAACCAGCTTTATGAATCTCGACCTAACAGGGTAGACACGAAAGACCACATGGTTGTTAACAAGCTTCACAAAAGTCAACCGAAACCAATTCATCCAAAAACAGTTACCAATCCAGTCCACCCTCACTTACAGCATAATCTACCAGTTTCATGTAGTTGGATCAGCACCTTTAATTAATTAGGTGTTTTTCAAGTTAGAAACGAAGTAGTCTTGAAAAAGTGTGAAACGGGCACGCAATCTTTCCAAACCACTTAGTTGCGAAGACCACTGATTGAAGGTATTTTTCGGTCCATTATTCCAAGGAACAAACAATAAAATTCTGCAAAAACGCCTGGTTCAGGATCTGCGAATAAACTGTTCTGTCTAGAAATCAAAACTCATAGAATAAGAAGGTGAGAAAATGTTCTGCTATGTCATATTATAGAATGTGAATGAACACGGACAGTTCAAAATCCCATTTCTCAGAGGGTAGATGTTGGGATATTCTGTTCGAACATGCTGATATACCGAGGGAATTGTGAGGCCCCGAAAAGACACTAAATACATAATACTTAGAAACTGATAACCTACATATAGCAAATAAATGTCGTTTCCGAAGAATAGTTTAAATCAAACCATTCGTGAAATTGTCATTCCATTCTTATTACTTTCAAGTCATCATCTCACTCACAACACAATGAGAATGGCTTTTTATTCATAGGCTGCTCCATTGATCTGACTCAAATAAGCAACGATGTTATTTTTCTGGGATTGTCTAGGATCACACTATCGGCCGTCACCAGAGTATATGGAGGAACACAAATATTGGCCCTAGCAAACATAACCCTTATTGGAAAGGTTGTTCCTTCATTCATCACCCCAGGATATATGTATATATATATATATTTTTCTCGGGCAGCTAGCACCGTTGAACCGCCTTTATAATCGGTGGTTGGTCCCAATCTCGGCTAGCTGAATGTCTCCATCGACTCGTCAGAATTACTGATGAGAAGTCCTCGTGGCCAAATATTGCATCTTTCCACTTATTGAAAAAAGCATAGAGTTCCCAGTGACAGATGTTCTAAATGGGCAGATGTGGAATAATTTACAATAATTCAAACGTAATGCTGATTAAGTTATACCTGTCCCCACCAGATTATCCGATTCGAGTTTTTTGGGGTTCATGGTAACTACTGACATGGAGGTAAAAACACGGCTCAAGAGCAGCATGCTGTTCCTGAAATTTATTATTCACAGTAGAGCAGTATTTGAGCTAAATGTCTTTCCTATGTGCTTTTCAAATCGTCCGGTTATTCTAATATCCGTCATTTTATACTTTAAGCTAGCTATTCTCGAGTTAGTGACAATAGAACCCATCTCCAGATCACTAACCGAGCACAGAGATCTTCTGTGAAGCTGATAAAAGAATGAGAAAAACTGATGTCAGAAAATATGCGAATGAGGAAAAACAGTCAACACAAAATGTCTTGTGCCTAAAGAATCAAAAACTGAGGTTCATTGGATTGTTTTATGCTGTAAATCAGATGTTTGAGAGGGATACATATGGTCCCATTGCCCGATCAAAGTAAAAATCCCATTTTTACCCAGGTCTTCGTATTTTGTAGTCTATGAATTTCATTTTGAAAAATGCAGCACAGCGAGGAATGTGGTTCTGTTCGACTTTCAGACTACTTCATCGAGGGAAGGGTCTCTGTAGAACTAAGTGAACTTGTTTTACGGTAATCTCGTGAGGAATGTGGAACGGGTAAGCAGTAGTTTGTGATATTGTTTGGAATGTATCATTGTCAAAATACAGCTTGAGCCATGCGCCGGTCAGAAAAAAATGTTTACTGTTTGTAGATAAAGTTCCGCTTCGGATAGAATTTTATTCAAAAGAACTTATCAGAAATCATCTGATGTTACCGACTTTCTCGTTACAGGTGCTGTATTGCACGATCTGTGGCGTATCTGCTTTCAAATTCATTCTTCGTCTGTGGGTTTTTTCACCCTCCCAATAATGTTGTCCTGTGTGCGTTTATATCCCTTTTTAATATAAGTTAGTCAATGCTGCTTGGCAAAAAGTAAAGCGAGAGCACAGGTTTGGGAAGTTCATAACTGAAAACGTCAGAAAAAATGAATGAAAATGGATTGAAAATATTTTGATCTGAGTCAGTTTATTTGTTCTTGGCAGAAGAGAACTTTCGCGATACTTTCAAAGGAAACCATCCAAAGACACGGTCTAGTCTATAAATAATGCCATCCCCAGTTTGGTTGGACAGACAAATAAAGCAACTTAGGGTTTGAAGCAAATGCTTTGGGATTTCGAGATCTTGCTTCGTTTGGCAACAGGGATGATGCTTTTGTGTGTGCGGTTCGACTGAGCAACTGAAGACGTATGAGTTCTTTCAGTCACAAATGTATCCTGTACGTAATAATATCCTGAGCGAGGATCAACCTTGGAGCTGGGATAATAGGAAAGTGCTCATGAAGTTCATCTTCTGTTCACGAAACACAATGCAGGGGAAAATTCGGTGCCCACACAGCACTAGATAAGAATGGAACGCTTATACATCTGACGGCAAAATTGAAAGAACAGTTTGAAATGTGATCACGCCTACAGAGTGAACATTCTACACGCGGCTCAGCACAAACTGACTAGAGTTTCGATAATGGGATTTTAAAATGCGAACCACTCGACATTGATTTTCTGCCTTCTGGACAATTCTGAGCAAGTGAACACGTGTATGATGCTAGACCATGAGACAAAATTATAGTCACGGTTCGAGATGAGTAATTCTAAAGAGGCAGGTTCCCAACGCAGATTTATATCATTCGATTGTATACGGACAGAATATCAATCCGTTGCTATGATAGAACAAGACAGACGTTTTGATGATATAGCTACAAGAAATATGTAGGGATAGTTTCGGTTCCCTTTGAGTTGCTCACTTACATCGGTACGTAAGACTAGGTCCGATCAAAGGTCGTTAACTCGGAACTGAGTTTTCTTCGAATACGCTCCTTTCATTTATTTGCTATACTTTGGTTCGAATAAATTCATTAACACGGAGTAGCGTGATTTATGCTGTAAAAAAATTTATATCGGACTACCGGTACATCTCGTCTGCTTCAAAGTTTTGAATGATAATCCAATCGGCTGACATACAAACTACAAATCAAAAGAACATGGTCAAAATCAGCCAACATATGGCATAAAGGAATGCCTCAAACCAAAACTCGAAATGAGGTATACGGAAGGAGGCATTATTGAATAAAATAATGCTTTTAACGAAATGGAGCATCACGTCCTTCGGAGTTTTCTTCTTCGACCTCAAGTATTCTGCAAAAATTGATTCCTTCATAGTCCTTTTCAGTTTTTGATGATCCTTGAATGGAAAAAGGGACATTTTTACACAGGTAAGTGTTATCAGCTTATTACTACTTGCATTTCTACTCTTGCAGGATTCTTCTCTTTGTCAGTCCTCGCAAGAAAGTAAGTGTCATTTGCATATTTCTGGAACAGTAATGTATATTACTACTTTTTGGAATGAGTCCAGTTTTATTTGCTCATTATAATTTCTTATTCTCCCACATCAATCAGTAGAACCTTCTTGGAAGCATTTTCAGTTCAAGTTGGGTTTGTGCATACCAGTGTCACTTTGAATTCAGTCTTCAAATTTGTGTTGCTTTTGGAATATTTTCTGTGACTTAAACCAATACATACATGTTCTCCTCAGAATGTAAGGTAAGATCTATTCTCTGGCTATCAAGCGGCAAACTCATCGCGGATTGTAAATATCACAGCGGTTTGAGTTTGCTCGTAAAGTGGTCCGCTTGCAAAAAAGTCCATACCACCTGACGTAAATTCGCGGTTCAACTGATAGATTGCTTCCCCTAGAAAAGCTTCGATATAAACTGAGAGCTTGCTCAAAATACACCGAGAAGAAGGACTTTCATGGGCTTAGTCAATTAATGATTCGTCCAGTCCGGTAAAAACGTCAAGGCGAATAATAAGACCTATATGCACACAATATCCCAATGAGGCCGAAAATGTTTTTTTAAAGAACTTCCTTTAATTGAACTCCTTCCAGACACGTTTGTGAATCAGGAGAAGGACGAAATAATTTTTCTATAAGATGCTGGATGTTTTCCCCTCCCAAAGCCCGTTGATCCGAAATGACTATTCTGTTGGTGCTTTTGCATAAAAATAGGGAATCTTTTTGGAAAAAGTTTTTCACAGAGAAGCATTCCACATCAGAGTGTTTTCTACATGAAGAATATTCAAAATGACTTCATTTAGGTTTGCCAGAAATCGATGATGAATGTGCCCCTAAATAAGACAGAATAAAGCTTACCGCCGCGTTGAAAATTAGTCTGTCAATAAAATATTGGCAAACTCATCGACTGAAACAGTGAAATCTCCGAATATTGGTTAAACCTTTCCAGTTCCGGAGGCTCGGCATTCCAGAAACTGGGATTCGATAAAGAGTGTGGAAATAGACCCAAGAAATATACGAATACAGTACCCCCACCGAGCAACATGCCCACCAACGGCGACACAGAAGTAAATTACATCATTATCATTTGGGTGAGTTATTTGGAAAAGAAAAAGACTCCATCTATTCCCGTCATAATTCCACCCGGTACCCTCATCAAGTATACTTTTGAGTGGAGTGGAAGTTTAGATTATTTCAAAATGAAATTATCGCTTTGCTGACGAAGCAAAGAAGGTCATACCTCAGAACCCAACAAAACCGAGCCGTACACAAATTTTTTGGTACAGTATTTCTATTTTCCGAACTTTTCCTCATTCGAATTAACGAGTCCAGACCCGATCAACGATCACCTTCATCATGCTTACTTTCCACCTCCGCAAAATGTTGTTATGACAACTGCATAGACAACGAAGCAACACTTGTTTTACCCCTATTTAGCATAAAACACGCGACGGAAATGAGACCAATATACAACATGCGAATTTCATTGCTGTGTTGAACGCTGACAGAGTGGTATTTAGCGTGACATAGACTATTGTGCCTTGGATAAACGACATCGTAAAATTAGATCTATGTCCATGAAAAAGAGGACCGGCTGGTCGCATAAGTAAGAGTACCGCTGTTGCCGGATCGCCGGGCCAGAGATAATCTCACTCCTAGATTTTTTATGACATATGACATTGTGAATCTTGAGCTGAATTATGCACTTGTGTTAAGACATCACTGAACTCATTAATCCTGTGTTAGCCACAGATTTGGCCACGGGAATACGAATTAAAAATTATCCCAAGTAGATTGCAGCGTATATGTCTGATAGGAAGACGAAAGAGAATAGGTATAGCTGAGCAATTAAAACCCTCTTAGGACTTGGTCCTTGTATTTGACAATATCACCGTTTGAATCCGTACATAAAGAATGACGGAATGCAGTTAGCGACAGAAGCATAAGACCCCCTTTTTCCGCATGCTTTCTTTTTCCGTATTCCCTAGAAAAACCGTACTTCATCAGAACAATTGAATACCTTCAATACCTCTATACATCTTCTCGACATATCTTTTACATGACCTATGATTGTCCCTTGACTAGCACTCGCCCAGTCTCGCTAAGGTTGGTTATCAATTTACCCTCTGGCAAACCTTGGAATCCTCGTACGCCTGGCGAGTAGGTATGCTCCATGTGTAGGCAATCGATTTTAGGTCTGGGTTGCACACTGGCCACTGTAAGACCTTGATTCCATGGGACACAGGCCTACATTTTGTGGTGGGTGATCAGTGGACAGAAGCATTATCACTTAGGAATATGCCGTAATTCTGCAATCACTTCGTCCGCAGCAGGAGAAAAATCTGTCCCAACGTACAAATGTACACCATGAAATCTTTTACGTCCTCAAGTATAACTGTTTTACCTTGACCGTTGTCTGAGAAGGTACAGCAAACTACCACTGAACTCATGTAGTTGTTTATTTGACGGAAAATTCTTTCTTCTCTTCTGATATTATGCCAGTAATAATTCCAAGCAGCAGGTTCATCCAAATTAATTATTTTGTTGCTAAATAAGACATCCTCCCTCTAATTTATCCAAGCTGCTTGGGCTCCAGCACGTGGTAAACGTGGTTCTTTAGGCAGAGGTGCATGAGCAATGTAGCCTTCAACTGGTGTAAAATTCATCCAAGACAGCCTTGAGCATTCCCAGTAACATCTGCTTCGAAATACTAATTCCGATCAAACCTTTCAATTTCGACATGGGGCATATGTTCTCGGAGGCTAGGAAAAATGATCTACTTTAGTCAGTCTTCGTTAGTCTTTTTGGACAGTCCATTCGCTTTCAGGTGAACACTGCTCGTAGGTTTCCCAATACCGTCGTGTGACTCTTCTCGATCTGTTGCATTGCCTGGAAATCTCACGGCAACTGAGTCGCATCTGGTAGTAAGGAAATATTTGGCCTTTCTCAAAACCTCTTGATTCCGCTCGGTTTGGCATGGCTCAAAAAAAAATCGGAGAGAGTTCTACCAGGGATATACGCGCAACTAACTCGAATGTTGTTCACCTAGGTCACTAGAGTGTATTACGTGCTCCAGTGCACATGAATCACCTGATTCCGGTTTTTGTGGATGCGTCAGTCGCCAAATACACATCGAACCAATCAGCGTGTTACCAATCTCAGCCATCTGTCTGGCGCTGCAGAACTGGCGCTGCAGGACAACGGAATAAGGGGCACGCTACCTTTGTCATCCTCAGTTTTTACCTTTACAGTTCTAATAAGCACATCGTGAATAGTTTCATTCTGAAATTCGATATGTCATATAGTATCATGCATTTGGTCATTCTCACTATACGGTTTCGTTAGAAACTACAGAATCCAAAATATGCGGAAGAATAAGGGAAGTCCTACACTTTCATCGCACACGGTATCAAGAGTCACAAATAAATACTTTGTTGTAATAAACGTTTGATTTAAAGGCTGCTAACTGTTGCCCACCAGGTACAGTGTTGATTCTCAGCAAGTTTCTCTAATTTTCGTTACCGAAATCAGATAATTCTTGTCTTCAATGACCGCCTCCTAAGCTGACATGAACACATCTCTTCTACCCGTATATATATATATATATATATATATATATATATATATATATAAAGTTTTGCAAATATTTCTCTTCTGGCCAAACGATGACTTGTCCACGTGTTTATTCAGTCACAATAACAAGATGTAATGTCTTCATTGTCAATCATTAAAGCAAAAATGGAATTCAATTCACCAGCCCAAATTACTTTGGCTCACGGCACCCGCTAAAGTGAGTCAGTTTGCGATCAGACTGCCTGCAGTGAGAAGAAACCATGATTCGACCAGATTCGGCCAGTTGAACACACGGAAATGCCCATTTATGAAGAATGGTCTGACAGTTATCATTTAGAACATTCTAAGTCACGACCTCCTCGCATTAAATCTCTCCTGATTTTAAGCCACACAAATTTAAATTCTATGTGCATTTAAACCTGCAGGCAAGTAAATCTTCGTTTGCATTTTCCTAATAAAACAATTTGAGTTCTAAAGTGGAGAAAGACTAGGAGTACGTAATCGGGTAAGCGTATGCTCTTTCTGCTGAGATGTGGCAGTTACTGTTCCTATAAAGGTTTTCTTGCAAAAACTGAGAACGGACTTGAAAAACACTAAGTAGTTTGTCGAAACAATGACCGATTCGGCGGCCTTTGATTAGCTGTGCAGTGTCCTACAATGAATAGATAGATTTAAACGAATATTCAAAAAATAATTGTACTAAACTTGTTGAACGGATGGGCAACAATTACCGTTCAACGGTTTTCATCAACCATAAAACATACCAAAATCAGAACCTTCCTACTGCTGATCTCGTTTGATAAAATGCTGCATTTTGTGAGACTATTAGGCAGCTTGGCCTTTGTGCAGACCTGGGGTTCCATAAAAAATAACTTCCGCTTATTACTACTTGCTTATATAGTGGGGGGATGAGAAATATTCCCAAATATCCAGATGCGCAATGAGGTAAAATGTGATAACCCTATCCCCAAATGTTAATTGAAAATGGACTCGCCGTCCTTTCATGCTCCCTACTATTCAAATAATATTAAGGTGATCAACCTGAAGTAGAGTGCTCAAGTATGGCGTTCATTGGGCAGGAGTGTGCCGGGTACTTATATCTGATAAACAGCAGAAACCGCGAAGCCTTTCTTGTGTCTCAGGGGAAATTTTGTCCTGTCGTCCAGAAACAACACCATACATTTTCATTACACGCTTGCGTTCGAGTGCAGTGGAACTGATTTATTCGCCATAGCCACAAAATCCTACTGCACCACTAGGGATAACCTGAAATTAGACCGTGAGACTTTGAGTGGAGATCCACATAGGTTCCTAATAACGTACCCCTGATTTGGCAAATGTGAAGCCAAATGAGAGTAAACACTAGAGGATATTTTTATTTTTCCTCTAATTTATCCTCATCAAAAGTGTTGTCTTTTATTCATCGATGACTTAGGCCCTGATGATACTGACCACGAGTTTTGGGCGACATAACCAAGGTTAAATCGACATCGGCAACACCGTAATCCGAGCAACGTTAGAAAAGTATTTCTTCTTTTTCTGAGTATACAATAGGCGCTTCCTTGTGTGCGGTAAATTAAATCAGAGTAGTGAGGGAACTGTGATCAGAGTTTGCTATTTGTTGCTATATTCATCACGTCTACTTGCTTGTTCGGCCGTGCGTAATAAACACCAACATGGAGAGGGAGGGGCCAGCACAAATCTCCCATACGGCGCTGATCGCTAAAACTGGCATGAGATATCTCCTAATTGTTATAAATACTACATTGTAATTAATATTTTGTGTTTAGATCTTACCATTGCGTTGCAATCCACCGATACTATTGATCTCCTTAGACCTTCGTTCTACCTTTTGTCATAAAATGAGATGAAAATTCCCTGCTAATTTCATCCTTGTGTCCCACAGCAGTAATCTATGATTTGGTTCCCAAAAGGCCCTGTGCTATTTCACCTCCCTAAATTTGTCTCCAGAATTTCTGATACTCAGTACGTGGTGTCAGAAATAAAAGGGTCTCTGTATCACCCCTTTCAGCTATGGACAGAGCAATATTCCCATCCACCGGAATATTCCTCCGAATTTCATTTAGTTTCAGTGCTTCACCACATCCATTTCTTCTTACAATCGATCAGCTGCATACTGAGCGCATTTACAGAGTTCAGGTAGATATTCTATAGGTTCTAGTAACGCTTTTGATAGCAATGTTGAATTTCACATTAAAAATCTATTCCTCTCATTAGAAATTGTTCTGATTCCCAATCACTGTCAGTGAAAAGCGACATAAAGTTTTTTTCAAGTCATCCTCAGGTTGATTGCTATATCCCTTAAGATTTTATCATCTCCCAGTGGCGTACCCCTACGGCAGTTTAATCACTTTGTCACATTCCAACATAGAAAAGCTTGTCACGAACAGTCTACAAAGATTCTCGCTGACTCGACTCATTCCCTTCACAAAAACCCAGCGAAATGCGTATCCACTTATTCCACCCGTTCACAGCACAAACATATTTATGCACCCACTACGGCTTATATCAGTTCTACTATTCCCTATCTGGCAAGGTATTTGCAAAATCCAGCTTACGTAATATCAGAACTAGCACAACATTTGAAATAACATGGTAGCCAACTACCGATTCCCTCGGTGTTCCGTTCTCTTTTAGGACGTGTACATGGTTGTGTGAGGGCTGATATTCACCTCTCGGGGTGTATGAAGCTACTACTTGACTTTACGTGACTTGCTAACAGATCTAGCTTATAACACCTTTTAGTAAATTTCAAAGATAGTGACGGAAATTGGAACACCTTTTATTTGCAAGTACCTCTTTATATCTCGACTTTTTAGTAGAATAGCAAAATATCCAATCATTTTGTCACGTAGCCAACTTAAGTTAATCTGACTACTCAGAACTACTGCAGCAACTACGGATTAATGCAGTTGAATCACATATCCCATTCTTAGTCGATGGATGATCAAACAATCAATGCGATCACATTTGTTTTATTCAAAAAGGACGCTGTGCAAATGTAAATGAGCATCTGTCATCTGTTGATAGTCAATTTATCCAAAAGTAGCATAACATTCCGCTGACAGAAAAGCACTCTTGATTATGTTGGAAAGTATAAGAAAAGTGAATCCACACGTACCAGTTGATAGATATGTGAAAATCATTTGAGTTTTATAGTTTTACTTTCCGTAACCGGGATTCTGAAGGGCACCGGTGTCACGTGATATGATGCAGAAATCACAACGGTGACGTGAATAAAATCATTAAAACGTAATTCTAAGATCATCCCACCTATGATACCACAAACTGGATGGATTGCAAGGTGCCTTCACTGCAAAGAAAAGTGCTCAAAAACTGAGGAAAAGTAGTCATTCATTACTATTGAGAACAAAAAGACAAAAGCTGTACAGGCAGTAAAATCTTCATAACGCTTAAGCTATGAAGAAAATAGTCAAGAGCCAAATTTTCTCGGCCTGTGATAAGTTCACTTTGGACTTCATAACATTGCATATTTCAACTATTTTCATGTAGTTCGTCTCGAGGATGGTAAAAGTACGCGTCTGGTTGAACGAATAAAACAATTGGATTAACGCCCGTACAAACATGTAAATGGACTTGTATTTCAAAGGCGAATCAGTACATACTGAATCAATACCACTGATATAATCCAACGAATGAAAGTTTACAGTGCATTATTGAATTGGGTCATCCATTTGAACTTCGGGGACATTAGTAGAATTACAATGAAAGCCGATATGACTTTCATTAAGCTGAACACAATGATTTTTACGTTGTTGAGAACATGAAAATACTTATTTGGATAGAGCAAAACAAATCCGTGGTGCAGGTAGATCCAAAACAGTGATATATTTTTGATCTAGCAACATCCTCTTCGAGAACTCAAATTCAGAAGTAAGATTTTCCCCCTCTTAACTAAACAGCACGAAGGAGCCCGGTTCATCTGTGATTAGTTTTGCTTTGGTTTATCTCATCCGGTATTTTTGAGACCATACACGATCTAGCAACTCAGTTGTGACTGATAAATAACATTACAAAACGAGCCTAGTGGAAAGATTTTGTCCGTTTTTGATTGAACAAATACTTAATTACTTGTCAAAGAGTCAATCGTCACAGACTGTATAAGTGTTTATCCTACCACCAGCGTAGCTTCTCGCTCCGCAAGCCTGAATATTCATTAGCATCGAATAGTGAAAGCGACTAATAGAAACCGATTAAGTCATAAGTTGATCTAGTGACAGGCAGCCTCATTAGGAGTTTACTGTGACTGAAGCCGTATTGCATTGCAAGTAAGCAGAATGAGCCATTTTTAGACTGTTCAGAACTCTGATTCTGGCCTCAGAGTATAATATTAAAATGAGGGCTGCACCCATTTTACCATCTGGATCACTTTAACCCTAACCACTAATAAAAAATCACCATGCAGTAACAAAGCACAAATCAACATGGAAAATTGTGGTTACGCTTTACAGCTGCTTCACCCCTGTTGGTAATCAACAGCGGTGCACACCCATCCAGCCCCTACAGGGACTCGGAGCCAGGGGCGAGTGATTACGGGTAAAATATTTGACAACCTGTCTATCTAGGCTGACTCCTAACGGTATTCTCAACTTCATCACTACTTGGTAAAGCGTTCTTCCGTACCTGGCTTTTCAAAGGCGACAACCCATTAACCTCACCGTGATGGACGACTTTTTCAATCGCAACAAACCATGTGGAAACAGGGACAAGTACTTTGTAGTGGATGCACTAAAACATCCACGAGAGGCTCTGTAAAAGAAATTTTATAGATTGATCTGAGAAGGAAGTTTCGAAATTTGTGTTATCAAGTTAACAGAAAAGAACATTCGCTGAAGACCACGCGCAGTCTTAAAGAAATTCACTCTTTATAATCTTTGGGCCAAATGAGAGTTAGGGTTGCACCATCATTTCATGAACGGTTCAAAACCAATGTGCTACATCCGTTTTACGTTTGAAATGGTTCCTGGTTTAAATTATTTTGTAAAATGCTGTATTTATCCACAAAATTTTCTCCATGATTTGGAAAGCCTTTAGCCATGAGCTGATATTCTTTCAATCCATTACTGACAGAGAGTCTGAAGGTTGATGTTCAATTTGCGAAAAAAACAAAGCCTGTTACTTTCATTTTTGATATGTTTTTCCAAGGCCTGCAAACGGGATGGTCTTGGGGATATGGAATGTTTACAGGCAAACTATTTTTTCTGCTAGAAAGAACGTCTTCACTACCGTCGGAGCAAAATACTGCTGAAACACTACTCTATACAAATAGCTAAGCGCGCAAAAGGTGTTTCTGTTTATTTTGAATGAAATTGTGATTTGGGCTGCCTCTTAAACTAACAATTTATCTGTTGCGTAGAAAAAGTCATGAAAGGCCGTAAAGTACATGATAATTCGTAGATACTTTATTTGTACTGTTCACTTTTACTTCTATCCTTATACGATAAGCTGCTGCACAATGATGAGCCGATTTCATAGACCCCATCGGTAGGACATCGGAAACAAGAACTGAGCACATGGAATTTAGTTCTGCTTTCATTCGTGAATGCCGTAGACAGACTGCAGTTACAATCGCACACCGTCCAGTTCAACAGTACTGATCTATGTTTTTAGCTCTCCTCTCCAAGGAGACAGCGCCATGCTAGGCAAGGAAAAGGATCGACGCACTATTTTTCGATTTCCGTTCTTGAGAGCACTAGGACATATCCAAACCACTGCCATCGCCGGTGTTGAAGGCACATGGACGGCTTTTCGATTTTGAAACAACGTTGTCTTATCACTCCATCTGAAATCACATCCTACCAAGCTACTTCGAGCAGCCATTGCAGACATCAGTGGTCAAAAGCTTCCAGCTTCCCGATATTCACGACGCTTACTGTCTGTTTCGAATTTGCAAGTCAATATTTGGCGGATAGCGGCCTAACAGACACAAACTTTGGTTTGGAAACTGATCTTGTTACGTACCCAGAATGAGCTGCAAACCTGGAGAAACTCAGTTCCGGCTTTATAAACAGGCAAGTTAACTTTATTTCCGGCATGAGCTTTTGAAAAATACACAGAGTTTAGCTAATCGGAAACTTTCATACCATCGATTTGTCTGCCTTAGACGAACATTGGTTGTGTGGATTGTAAACCACACGTTGAATAGACCTTTGACTTCGACGTATTGACCTTTAGTCCCAGGGCTTGCCAAAGTTCTCTAAGCTGTTCAGAATCGACCGTAAGTCGATCGGGTTGCTTCGTAAGACAAGGACTTTGTCTGCAAATTTCATTTCGGCGAGAAAAGCATCAGAACCCAGATGGATACCAGAGTAGTCGATGAGCGCTTTACACACTATTCGATTAATATCGTAGTCAAACAAGGCTGGAGATGAGAAAAAGCCATGCCTAACACCGGAGTTTAGGGAGAAACCACTGGATCCTCCTCCGCAGAACCATATTCTTGCACACTTATTTGAGTGGTACAACTACGTGAGACTGACAAACTCTTGGGGCATTCCGTCTACCTGAAGAATAACCCATGGCGATTTTAAGTAGACTTAGTGAAAGACTACCCGAACTCAATGAAACAAGCTACACTCTGTTATTGAAGCGCATATCGACAAAAGGTGAATATTTGGTGCACGCACCATCTATCACTGCGGGAGCCTCCTCGATTAGAGCTCGCGTCCGTCCAGCACCTCCAAGAAGCGGTTCCACAAAAGCGCAGAGAATCTTCTGTCAGTCATTTCAAATGAACTGAAGCCTCGGTAGTTCTTTGTAAAGGAAGCAAGATTTCGGTTTCATAGTCCGTTGGGGATTGTTTTCCCCAGATTTTGCAGTAGTGTCGAAAGACTAGATATATCGCTGGAATGATGCCGTCATCTCCGGGAGACCTTCGGATCTTCAGTTTGTGTTTCACGTGAATGAGTTATTCTCGATTTGCATTACTTTACCGTGCTTAGGAATAAGCGGCCCAGCAGCTTTACGAAGGGGAAGTTCGGCTGTGTGTCGTTTATCAGAAGCAGCATGTATAAAGCAGAATGGCTTTGCGAAGCTAACGCAGTTAGCCGCAGTCTCCGTGGTTTTCTTAGTCTTGTTCTAGGGGTTTTTGCGGTCGCTTCTGGCCGAATGGATAACCAGTCTTCGAGAGTCATAAAAGTTTAAGAAATCACTTAGCCCAGCATCCCTAGGCTTGATCGAGAAATTGAGAGTCCCCCTAAGAGATCCACTACTCCCGCCATCGTTGTGTTAACCCCAGTTCGTCCAAAGCCCAATGTTGGATTGATGCTTTCAGTGAAGTCTACTGATGCTCCACTGATACTTCGCCACAAGAGTGTTTGGGGGCCAAACGGGGAAAGGTGACATCCAAAACCACTTGACTCTTTATCCATGATTCCAACACTGCCGCAATAACTCTTCTAGGTGTACAGTTTTTGAGGATACTCTGCTAGATGGATCTTAATGCTTGCTAGGATGAGGGTGGGTTGGATGCCTTGGTTGTTATCAGTCTCATTGCCTTAGTAGGACTGGCAACCTTCAGTCGACTGTGACCAGCGGGATAGCAGCAAGATTCCGCCGATCTGGTGCGCCGTTTGGCTATAATTAGCGTACCAAGTTAGTAGGTGTTTTCTGGGATTCTGAGGTGGATGATGGTGATGATAAAGCTATTGTAGCCTGTTAAGTTGGCAGGACCTTTGCCATTGCTTCATGGCTGTCCAAGACCATATTTTATAAAAACATCTAGTTGCTTGGGTGCAGGGACTACTTCCGACACTTCAGTCCCCTAAAACAATTAAACGTAACATTCTGGGACACCGTTGACCACCTGTTACAGTTTACTTGGAACTCTTTTATGGGCTCATTGGCTGGAACCGTCGAGACATAGACAGAGCCAGAAGTTATGTCCAAGGGTTGGGCGAGAAAACAGGATAAGGTAATACGAGGGGATATTGACCTGCATGCAGGCAAGCTGCTGTTAGCTCTATTACTGACGGCCATCGAGGGGCTGTGAGAACCGAAGTTCCCCCTAGGTCCCCAATGGTATAAGTGGTAACTGTCGACTGCTCCGGGATCCTTAATATCCCGGGTGTCACAATTCGGCCGGCAAACTTTGGAGACATTTGATTTAGCAGTTGTGGTCATGTGGTAATGTGCGGTAATGGTTTAACTTCCTATGTACAGGGTTATTCCTACATCATAGCAGCAGATTTGGATGCTGTTTCCACTCAAGGCCCCCAGTTAGCAACCCGGTCGAGGGAAGAATATGGGGCTCGTCACTTCCCGGATATGTCGCAGCTTGAACGGTACGTCTCGAAAACAGTTTTTATTGGGAGTCTTGGGATTAGGTTACGAAGTGGCATCCTCAAAATTACTCGAATGTTTTTCGAGGTAGCATCTCTAACCCGTGCACAACCAAAAGGTACCTGACGGGTAGCGGGAAGTTCAATTTTTGGAAGTTGGTGACAGTCAGAGCCGTCTATACGCCTTTTGGGTGGTGGTTGCCCAACGTGTGGTAATGAGTCGTACTCCATTAAGGATGGCTGGGCAAGAAGCAAGATGTAATGGCTTTTTGGTGGCGGGCCACATTCAGGCACGTAGCATGTCTGTTAAGGGTCTTCTGTGGCTTAAGTGTGGGAAGCTCTCTACAAAATACCTGCCACCCCAACCAATACCACCACTGATCGTCCTTGGCAGCTTACTGTTAGCTGTTGTTCATTTATTTGCAACTAACCACGGGATCGGTATTCCTCTCATCCACGACTCGGAGACTCTATCTGTAGCATTCATCTCCGCTCTCTCTACCACCACGGGATGAAAGAGTTCAAAGCCTCATTTGTAGTAGCAGTGGCATGAATAGAAAGTGAATAAAAGTATTACTGGTTGAAGTTTTGGCTGAGCCCAGGCCAAACCATCTTTTGTTGAACCCAATGACTGGGTTTTATCTCACTTCAAGAATCAAGTATCTCACCTCACCTTGTTTCTGAATACAAAACCGCAAACTTGTGAATAAAAAACGAACCTGGCCTATTGAAGCAGTGTAAATATTTGTTCGCCTGAATGTAGAGAATGATGACTTAAGCTGTCGATTCTCAGACCAAGTCTATCCAAGCCGTCCTCATCCTGGACAAATGTGCACATTTTCTCTGGTGTTCTAGTATCCACAGAACAATCTGTAAATTATAATCTGTGTTACCATCAAGCGTCTGGTTTATTACATTTAATAGTATTTCTCTAGTTCTGCTTTTACAAATCAATTTCAATAAAGGTCAATCAGTAATCTCTAGTGTAGATTTTTTATGTGATCGCTTTATGACAAGAACATTAGCCATGACGAAACTGGACAAGATCTATCACTGTATGTTTCCGTCCGGAACAAATTAAATCTTAAATCCACCTGAACAAAAGGTTTCCCTTTTGAGACCATTATAGTACCGGTGGATTTCAACCTTTACCCAAACAGTTGGATGAGGAGGAATATCAGGAAAATTCAGTCCACGGTGTGATGTGAAACAGTCACTCACGCCCTTTATTGAAAAGCGTTTTTTGACACACCGATTCACGGGAATGATGTGACCGAGTTTCAAGTCACCTCTTGATGAAGCGAATGGACAACTTGTTGTAATCGAACTTTGTTTCCATGACCATGTTTGACGGGCTCTTCCGGGTTCATTAGAAAACACTGGCGTTTTCGTTAGATATTGATCGTTGTGTTACACAATACCAATGTTGAAAGTGAAGTCAGATACACGATTGCTAAGTAAGAAGTATCAGTAACTAATAACAATTCCCAACTTTACTGATATGGTTTTTCTTCTGATTTTCAATAAACACTTGACCACGGATAAGTGAGAACTGTGCTAGCAATTTGTTTAAAACAGTCGTATCAACTCAAATCAAACAGAAAAAATCCTCGTTTTTTGATAAGCTTTGTTTTACCAAAACAATTAATTCGAAAACTACCGAACAGATATTCTCTGTGACTCGAACCCAGATGATTGCCAGTTCGAATAAGCAACTTTCGGACAAACTGAGAATGAACAATAAGTAGCTGAAATAACATTGGATGACAAATAAAAAGGAAAACATCGGTATTTCATTTTAAGATAACAATGAGCAAGAAAATGGGGCTTTTCATGCTCGGGGGTAAAATTTTTTCCAGTTTTCTTTCTAGCGGCAAAGACAACTGGTAACATGTCTGTATCCGTAGAACTTCACAATGATTATTTGTCCCGCTACATTAACAGCCACACTGGTTGTTACCAAGTGAGCACCGGCTTTGCTTTTCGGAAAATCCACATGGAATTCACAGGTGACTAAGCTCAGTAACAGACAGTGTGTCCCAGCTGTGCTTTCGAAGTCATGTTTCTCAAAGCATTATCAAATTAAGAAATCATGCCCGCATTATTATTCAACTCAAAACACAGCTGATTTGTTTACCACTAATCAAACTTATATTTTGAGGTTGTAATGGGAATACGTTTTTCTTCGGTAACTATTGCCAACTAATTTTTGCATTTGTTTTTTTCCCCTATGAAGGTACCAAATATTAACGCCACAGACCCATGATACTGCAAACCTTTGACTATTTAGTACTAATCTGACATGGTATTAAAGGCCAATAAACTCTTGCTGATAGCTCTCATTTCAATATCATTTGGGAATAAGTCAAAACGAGGACAAAGATCCTTCATTGTAGAAGGGATTGCCAACAGACACAGAAGTAAATGAATCAGGCAAGCAATCGATCAGGTACCAAAACCGGTGAACATTCCTCTGTTTGGAAGTGTACCTAGTAAATTTTTTCAGACTGCCAGTAATTCTGATCAACGTGGAATCTTGCTGAAAATCATCACTGCGTCGTTTGTTCAACTATGCTTCGAGACCCCGAATAACAGTCCATACGTTTTGGCTTGATTTCTCTTTTTTTGTACATGATTTTCCAGAATGATTGGTCTAATTGATGTATCAAAAATAAAAGCATCTGCATATGATTCTATTTCTAATCTAACTCGTCCGGCAAATCCCCGAAATTAAGTGTAGCCTCCTGGAGCGTATTTTTCAATGTGAATTTGACTCGTTCTTTTAACAGGATAGTTGTGACTTTAGCTGAACGCTAGTTTCGTACACTAAGTATCAAAAGGGTTCACTTGATTTTTATAAAATATATGAATAGCAACAAAATGCCACTAAAACTGTCAAATAACAAAGAAATCATAAGTATTTCTATCTGACGTGCGGGTGACGGACGAATCCTTCTATAGCGATAGACATCTGACTAATCCTATGCTCGAAATAATTGATATGAATGTCAAGCTAAAGAAGTAAGCTCTTCCATGCACCCAGATTATTTACGAAGTTGAAAGGACACAAGCTACATAGCTAACGTGATGGTTAATTCAATACCAAGAGGAATATTTACAGTGCAGCTTCCATTCTTTGAAACTGAGCTGATTATTGTGTTAATTAGAGAGCATCCACAAACATTATCACGTCAGCGTGATAGATCTTGGATCATACCTTCTTTGCGTGTGCCTAGCCGTGATAAACAGAAGGTAACCGATTTGTACAACCGGCAAAACTGCAAGCTGTTTTCAGTATTTGCACCATCAGTTTAATCGCCGTGGGTGGAATGAAATTTGTTCGATATCACGATCACAAAATGTCTAGATAAGAATGATTACACAAACTCCTAACAAAGCCATGTTTGATAGTGCGATGTTAATTCTTGATACAGCTGAACCAAACAATTAGACTACGAGCGTTATAAACAAATGGTGATTTACATTTCTCCTATCAAAAAGTGCTTATTATGATGTGGAGGCAATGAAATCTGCAGCTGTCACCCGTGCTATAAAATCGAAGATAAATTAACCAACAGTGAATAAACAAGTTATTCAGTTGATCTAAATTCTTTGCATACTATCGGACAGTAAATAAATTCAAACATTTCTTTTGGCTGGCTGTCCTTTGGACTCTACGCTTGAAGTTAACGGGACAGGTACCGTGCCTCCATTCGAAGCCGTCGGGCATTTCAGGCTGTCAAAAACGACAACATCTGAACACACTTAACTCAGTGGTTCGGGTCAGCCCGGCCGGAAAAGTGATAGCACTGTGGTAAAACACAAGACTTCTAGGTGAAAAGGCCCGGGCAAAAACCCTGGGTGCAGCGGGGGAAGTGCACCGTTGATCAGCTCTAACATGAGCCAAATTTGAGTCTGATGCTTTCTGGTGCAGGTTTGGTCGGATGACCTGAGGTTTGCCCATAGAAAGTGGAGTCCAAAGGGCAGTCAGCCAAACAATGCATCATCAATTCTACACACTGCCAATAGGTGATTTTGCGGTAATACAGTAAAATACAATTATCATTCATTTGTGATAGACAAGTTAGGATGTATCAAGACTGGTTTGCTGAATGCTGACCATCCCTGAAAAAACTAAACAGCTAATTCAATGGCGGAAAAACCGTCAGGTCTCTTCCATTGGAATGATTACTCTTCCAAAACAAAGATTACACCCGAATAACTGCACAATATCCAACTGAGTTTACCGTCATTTAAAAACTGATGTGCACCAGCTTTGCATGCCACAATCGAAAGCCGATGCTTTCGTAATGGATTTTGTCCGGATTCACTCGTCTTTATGTAGAACAAAATATTCTCAAGTTGGTCTCAAAGCCTTCTAACAGTGGACAGAGCTCAAGGCTTGTTTTATTCACTGTGATGGTTCTTGTATCCCGATCCTGGTCCCCATGGTACATTGTGCGTACCATCCCATTGCTCATATCCGTGTCATCATGGATTGGCCGTTGACTGGTTGAATATTCTCCGTGGTTTCTTAACAGATGCAGAACTGTTTTCAGCGGTCTTGAGTACTAACATTGTCTGCCGCCAGAGCTGCTAGTTTTCTTAAGTTTCTGCTCGTCCGGTTTGGATTTTAGATCGCCAAAGTTTCACTCCCAGTTGTTGTGACAATATTAGCATCGTGAAACATTTGCGACTTCGGTGTCCAAATCAGAGTCTGGAAACTTTATTCTCTTAAAAGTCAAACGAAACCGTTTACACACAGAAGTCTGTTCCAGCAGTGAAGTTCTGAGAACTGTCTAGGTCTTGCGAATAGATTAGGTTCAATAAGCCCTTATTTGTGTTGCTGCTGGCGATGCCTAGAAGAAAGTTGGTATTAAACACAAAAACATTTTTGTAATTTACTTCTGAAGCACAAAGGACAATCAAGATGTTCCCTTTACGGCACCATATAGGCCGGCATAAGTCAATAATTTTTTTAATTTTTAACTCACAGCAAGCCCTTATAAATGGCCAAACTTAGGGGCAACATAGTCGTTAACTCCCTCAATAAATCAATTATTTAATAAATACTATTATATGTTTATGAAGTGATAAGAAACAAGATACTGGACGGAAGTGGGTATGACGACCGACGGCAATAAAGTTCATGGGAAAATTAGCTATTTTGGCAAGACTCTGGGCTATATGCTGAATAGGTTTATCGGTTCCTCTAAATGGTTCTACTTTAGTGAACTAGCAGCGCATAGTATTTTGCATGAATTCGCATTAGCAAGATTTCTTACTTGAATAAAATTACAGAGTGCTCTAGAATTCTAGCCAATAAAAAAGAAAACACTGGGATAGGTGCAAATGGAGGAAGGGATTTTGTTCGGAGTTTCGAAGTAAAACATCACATAAAAACCACGTAGGGTGATGTTTGACACTGTATCACAGAACAAATAAAAATAGCATGGTTACTGTTCTAATTGTACGGCCATTTGTCACAGCTTCCTCTGGCCATTTCCGACCACGTTTATTTGCTCACATTTGAAATACTTTTGCCAGATGCCAGTTTTATTTTATCACGACTCGTTTCCTTGGACATAATGAATTCACCGGATAAACATATCGGTTGTACATTTTTCCTCACTCTTGTCTCGTTTTTTCCCCACAGTCAAACGTTGGATGTGATGTTTGAGTTGAAACCTGATTCTGCGAACCGCACCCAAGAAGATAAATAACAACGTACCATTTGTGATCACTTTCATATCCGCTCAAATCATTCATTTCTAATTGCATTGAAGAACAGCTGAGATGTTGAATCGATGGTTTCAAATCAATTTGCAAATGGAAATGTCATGGTTATTAACAGCTTCTTTTTGTAGACTGTCAGGGAATGTTATATTAGGTTTTCTGTGGCCTGGGAAAACAACGCTGAGGGGGAAAACCTCAAACAATGTCTAAATAGTATACTTTCAGCCAGCTTTACCTTCACTTGTCACCATCACATTCATTTCGAAGAGTACTGTTAAGGTTTAGCAAAATGATTTAGAAGGAATACCTTATCCAAATATTTGTTATGATACCCACAAAGTCTTAGCCATAAATGACGTATTTCTATCCTGTCCCATTGAAGCGAGCAGACTACCTGAGTCATGGCCGCGCATTCAGAAGTTTTGGACCTCTCTGATTACAGATACCAATAATCTTGCTGCTAAATTTATACCGCAGTTAAGACGACACCTCCGATCCACTAATTCGAAACTGCTCATGACATCAGTATGTTCATTAAACGTATGTGACTGCACCATTTTTTCCAGTAGGTACAAGCACACTTAACTTTGTTCTCAATCATTCATTAGACGGATAACAGTCTCACAGAACTATGTTGTACACATTTTCAAACAATTCTATGAATCTTCTGATGTCAGAAGTGCGATTTTGTATATGGATAGCAGGAAAAGATTTTCCCCGCAAACAAATAATCGGTCTAAAGATTATTTCCACTCATCAGGTATGCATACTGTTTACTCTCCTGCCCAATCACTCCTATACCCGAGCATTCTACATTACATTCATTATTTTATTCTCAGGGAAAAAGAGTCCGTTTTTGCAGTCACAAGGTGACTTTTCGAAATTTATTTTGTCGGTTAGTCAAGTACAACCTTCAGGTAGTACCGAGTACGCACACCTGATTAGTGGCAACAGCAGAGCAACTGAGCGTCTGCTTCTGGGGAATCGTGCCCGGTTATTCATGCACGATACCCTACTAATTACGTAAAAAATCTAAACTTGATAACATATGACTTCGTTCTGAAGATAGTCCTTGACTAACCGACCAAAAAGTGCTAGAGAAATCACTGTGGGATTCTAAAGATTGCGTTGACATGTTTAGGATTCAAACAGAAGCAGGCCAATTCGACATAAACTTATTTGATATCACTGATTTGTGGTAATGACATGAGACCGGATCAGCGTACTCGTCAGTTCTGGTGGGAAAAGTCGGTTTTTTGAACCGATCTATAACTTGACATACTGATTTTTAAGTAGAGTAAATGTGTTTATGAGAGTTAGGTAATTTTGTTCAACCTCATAAATAAACATGGATACTTGTGCGATCAAGGAATACAAGAATTTTAATTCATTCAGATAATTTATTGTTGGCACGAGGAGCCTGAACAGTATGTAATGAAAAATCCACTTGCATTTGCTACATCGAAAAGTCGGACGCCGCGAGCCGGAATCGAACCGGCAATCAGTTTTAAACCTAATGGGGACACAGTAACTACTAGTCTCCCACGAAATGCCGTCACAAATGAGTGAATGGACTTGAAGATCGTATTTGCAAAAACCACTGATATATAAGAAAAGCGAAAGCAATAATACACAGAACAAGTGTTATTTTGTGACCACATTCACTACTTTTTACTACTACTGTGCGTGAACCACCAGACATTACCTAACTAAACTACCACCAACAATGTTTAGCAAAATTCCTCTGATCAGTAATCTTAATAGGTTTTAATAATAGTGGCCATCTTCTTGCGAATGAGAAAAAATGTTTGGTGGGACGAAACTTTTCAATCCTATAGATGTCAACGAACGTTCATCAGTCAGGGACCATGTGATGAGATATCTCTTTATTTACCATCTTTCTAGGAGATGAACAACATCAAGCTGGGTTTCTTGATTCCTTACTGATTTCCATCACCGAAATACTGCTGGATTCGAATTAACCTGCGAATTATTTTCCGTTTGGTATATTTACCACATGTTTTCATCTACCAACTTTATCCGATATCATTCATATCCGTATTTTACCCAGTTACACAGAACTCTACACCGCGTTCAACACCCACCATTGATCTTAAGCCGACCAATCAAGTCTCAGTGATTCATTCTAACCACTACGCCTGAGATTGACCAATCAGCTGCCAGTAAACGATAACCTTGAAAACTCGCACACTGTTGGTCTAGATCAGGCCGGTTTATTTGGTGGGCTACCGAGTCCTCGGTGTGCCATAAAAGAACAGGTTGTGTTGGTACTTGAAGCTTAGGGCAAACTAATGAATTCTGGATCATCCGTTGTTCCTGGTCAATCTGTATCCGATTTACGTAAAATCTCACATTCACAAGTTGAGCTCTGGTAAAACATTCCATACGATTTACACGTTCCACGAAAATAACTGGTCCAGTTGGACCAAAAGTAAAACGCCGCCAGAGGCAGCCACACTGGCAAACCTCAGTACACACAAAAATAACCGTCACGTTTGAAAGACTTTCAAACGGAAAAAGCTGAAGAATGTTCGTATGTGTTGGCAAAACTATGCAGCTGCGTGAAGTCAGCTTCCTGCACTTTTGGATTTTATTGAGCACTTTGGCCATTGTCAGCGCAGCGCAAGGTAAGTCATCGGTAAAGGTTTTTGTGTGGTTTATTTTGCCGCACTCAAATACTGGAGGCTTTAATACCGTGGTTGATAAATTTGGTTAGTGAGGTAATCCTTCACGTCCAACATGTATAACAACATGGTGTAAAATGAGAATTGGTTATTTTAGAATTTGAGTCAGGCTAATGACGGCACATTTTTGGGTGAGATCATACGGAGTACAACGTTGAGAGTGTTCCAACTGTATGTCTGTATGCAGATTACTGTCAAATTCACTCTTGATGATACTTTTCCGAACCGGAGTTTTGGAAAATCCAAGTCTCGGGGAAATTCAGGGTCATTCAGGGAGCTGTCTTTTTCCTTTATTCGATTTCAAACTACTTTAGGAACCTGTTAACCAGTTCTTCAGCACATTTATTCAATTATGCAGATGACGTAACCCTGTGTCAAGCTATTTCTGAAACACGAGATTTCAATATTTCCCCAGCCGTTTGTTCGTTGTTTATAATTTTTCTGTTTGGCTCGACTTAGCTCTAAACTTATTTGAATGCCTTGAATTCATATTTGCACTTCATCGATCAGCTTATCTGTGTGATCCATTCATCTTTTTCGCAGAACAGCTAGCTACAGTAGGTTCAGTCAAATTTTAGGAATCCCTATGGATGCAAATTGTAGGTGGTCATCTCGCACTTCACACTGAATAGATGAACTTCGAAGGCCAAATATAAATCCTAAGCATCTCGATGTTGAATAAAGTACGTCTCCTCGACTCGCTTATCCATTTGTTTTTCTGTTGTTCTCTACTGTCTCCCGACATTTCTGTCGGTCTGTTAAAAAAGATGTTGAAATTAACCGCTGAAGACTGCCAAATATTGGTATATACGGGTTCGTGTCGTTAAATGAAGTATCTGATAAGCTATGCAAACGGCACTTGGACAAGTGTGAAAAGTTCACTCCCAAGTCAATTTCACACTTCACTACCTTTTATACGGTGATCTTTCCAAGTGTGAACCTTCTATTCCCCGTGCTTTTTTCTTTTTGATTCATTGTCCGTCGTATAAATGCTTGCAGAGACCCTACTGGCTATTATTTCGCCCGAATTATCACACAAGGAAAGAGCGTCTCAGTCAATTTTCTCACTAGTTCTTGACATGTATTCATTTTTTCTTCAAACTCACAGTTAGATAAGTGTTCCAGTGGTAAATGTTTCTTGACTGAAAAGCAGACGCACATCTAGGCGAATTTCATGTATACAACCGCGTGTTGTTTCGATAAAGATAAACAGTTGGAAAAGAGTGGGTTGTAAGTTCCTTTCTGACGTCAGTAGCTAACCCCGTAGTCAATTATTTAAGGTATTCCACCGAAGCCCGTAAGCACATAGTCTTCGACTATAGTACGTCTGAATGGTAGCTACGATTTAGCCACTAGTTAATTTTCCCTAGAAACATTGTGCACGACTTTGTCACCATTTTAAAGATAACTGTAGTAATAAGACCCCTAGTTGTCTTTACAGCCACCTATTTTCATGCTCCAAGCATGCTACCTTGTCTCCAAACAACCGTGCTTTATCAAAAATGATAGTGTGTTCTTTGGAAGTCCCTCTGAATGACTTGTATAACTTTCAACTTATCACGAGTTTTAAACTGTCCCACTACCTCTAGCCTGAAGAGGTTTGCGCCTTCGAATCAGCTCGTTTATTAGTGCAAGACAATGGACATAATGGATGTTCCACTTATACAGTCGTGATATTCAGCGTATTGCTCTGACTGGTGTCGGCTATCAAGCCTTTAGGATTAAACACCTCTGACAGGACTCATCACTAATTCTATCGATCCAAGCCACCGGTCAGCTGTTCTGTCACAAGAGGTTCTGTCGTCTCAAACCATGGAAGTGGCACCGCATCAGTACAGACTGTCAACGTGACCTAACTGCCTACCAACGACGTGTTAACATGTACCTTCACACTACTTAACCACACTTCAAACGGTAATAGATAATGCCCCTGCCACGCACCTTGCGTAGGATTTTCTTCACTCTTTGGCTGATTTAATAAAGCTTTCCTTACTAAAGTTACTGTCTGGGTTTCATATTGTATGGCTTACAGGCACTTAGCAGAAATCGAGTACCATTCTTCGATCACACTGCCCACAAATTCGATCTTTACCTCCAAGTTTAATGTAACTAATAGTTCGAATTAAAAAACTATTTGTTCAACCACCGTATTCAGGGTTCACTATTTGAGTTATGCCTTATAAATCAGATCATCAGAGCTTTCACAAATGGAAAAACGATTTTGCTTGATCGTGAGGTTAGCTTCTGAAAACAACCTGAATGTCATTCGTCGATACTGTGAAAACGTTATTTACGATCACTAAACAGTTACCTATCTGTCAAGTGTTGTAGAGTACTCCAAATCATACCGCATGTGCCAACAATCGGATTTCTTCCAACTCCCCGAGTGGACGACACGTTTGCCTTTTGCACGTACGGTCAGGCTATCACTTTGTTAAACCTGTCGTATTTTTTTATTTGCTGAAAAACCGTTTTTTCCTTTTGAAAGGTGTAAATCTGGTCGCGGTGTTCATCGACTTAAAAACCATAGCAATCCAAGTGGCAAATATGTGGTTTCTTTGTACCACACGAATATTAGTCCTCAGTGTTCTTTATATGAAAGTATTCAACAGAAAAAACATTACTGCAGTCTACCGCAGATTCCGTCCGTGGCTTATGCTGCTCGATGATCGTCACACAAACATCAATGAACACGCCTTGTGTGCTTTTGTCCTGCAACTGTGTCATCTGTGCACGTGGTGAATGAAATCGGTTGAGCTAGCATTCCGAGTAGGCCATCTGTCTGACGAATTAGGCACATTTGTGGCAAGTCAACGTTTGACGACCTAACGAGGTAATTTTGCCGAAGGGGAAATTAATACTGACTGGGTCAGTGTCATGCTTCCGTTAAAAAGGAGCTTCAGGATGGGGTAGAATACTTGATTCGAAACGGGGACGCAGTTTTGAGCTCGAAGAATTACGTGCAACTTACCATTTTTTTAAATCGAAATCTTCCTTACGATATCAATTACAATCGAACTTCTGTCTTAATTCTTCATTCCAACAATGGAGCAAGTCACAGAATTTAGCAGTTTGCCCGACATCTTCAAATGAATCGAACTCGAGGCCAATATATCTTCTATTTCTGATTACTAGCTCGGCCTATTTTTATATTCATGTACACACCATATAGGGGTGCACCATTTGTGTCGAAAATGCAAAATACTGACCGTCACATAGCTAAATGTTTTAACTTCCGCTCCTCTGCCGCTTGGACTTGGTATCAAATCGAAGAACTGGTTCCTGTTCGATTCATTTCAAGAATTTGTTGCTGGCACAGACTGCTTTTTCATGAACGTTAACGAGGTTGTTAAAAATGGTTTTTCACTCGTACACAGTGCTTGGCTCTGTTTCAAAATTCTCCTTCAACACGAATGTTATGAAATCCATGTGGCATTTTCTCCCGCCGGATCACGGAATTCAACACCCTGAAGAAAAGGTTGCAGTCATAGGTTCCGTGTGGTTATTTTGAGCCCGGAATAACTGCCAGCCGTTAGTCAATTTTCGTCCACTTTAGAAAAACTTTGTCTGAAGATGAGATACTTTCACTTGCTCCACAAAGCCGGACATCTTTGATGTTGGTTTAACTGAAGGGTAAGAAGTTTCCATTCCGTTTGCTTCTTGGCATCGAGTCACGAGTTCTGGAAGTACTCCATCTTTATCGCTGTTGGTGTGGTCGTTTATTGCATTCATTACTTTAAACGTCCGACCAACGTAAAACGTCTTTCATGCTAAAATATGGATGAAGTCAAACTATGAACAGTCTGTTGAATCACTTGATTGGCGATGAAGGGCAACGCCAAATTGATTACTTGTTTATGCATGCCACGTCCGACTCATCTGCCGCCATTCTACCTGGCAGCTTTTATCTTAAGTCATTTCCCGTCATAGAGGTTATTATCTAACCTAATTGCCATTGCGTAGAGTACAATGGCCATCAAAACTAATCCAGTCAGGAATTAACCCCCTAAAGAAGTCTATATAACAATGAAATTTCACTGATCGTGAAGTAGTGGTAACATGTTAGATAAATAGAATTTGCACTGATTTAGATAGTAATTACACATAAGGTTAGGTTTATATATGATGCTAATCCACCATGAATATAATCAGGTCTAACTTGTCAAAAGTAAGTGAGGAAAGGAGACAGAAAGAGCTCCCGGAGGGACTTTTCAAGTGTGATAATTTTACGATATCCATGAGATTCACGTTGTTTAATTCCACTTGGGTTTTCTGTGAGTGGGGCTTTTCATACAGTTTTGAAGAATAACCATTAGACAGAGTTCTACCGATGTACAGACCGCCATTGAGCTTGAAGTATTCATTACTGCAAAACACATTAGAGCTGGCACATTGGATATGAGGGCAACAGTCTTACAATATTGAGGGATGAAGTCAAACAATCGAGAAACTGCGTTAGAAGTAAAAAGCTCGCTGATCACCTGAATATCGTCTTCCTCGGTGAAGACTGCTTACTTTCTGGAATGAGCGGGCACTGCATTTGAGTGAAAAATCCTGTGCCTAACTTTCCCCGTTCAAACAGTATCTGTTTCATTTCTTCGAAAGAGGTGACAGCCGAATACAAAATGCCATTAAGATTTTTCCCCGCACCTGGGTTCCCGTAGAACGAGCATGGACGAACGGTAAACGTTAGAAATGCCGGGGAATCTCCAAATTCAATTAGCGATCTTTCATATAATGCCCTCAGAAGGAAAGCGGTAGGAATAGAGCGCATATTTATTCGGGAATGCTGGTTTTGAACAAAACGATCAATGGACAAGCATAATATAGCTTTATTTAAGTAAGTGAACATATATTAAAATTTTCATTTTGTTTTAACTGAGTAGTTCGTTTTTATTGGATGTTGTGTAACTTACTATCTGTATCCTAAAAGTATAAATTATGCAGGGGATTCCTATATCTCAGTCTCAATACAATTCAACCATTCATCATGGAACAAAATGGAATTTGTGTTATCTTCAAGTATTTGTGCCAGCTAGAAATTTATGAATAACTTTGGTGTGACTCATTGTTAACAAATTAAGTATTTGTTTTAAACAACAAGTACCATTCCCGTAATATGTGCTGAGGTAGACGTACTTGGTTTATTCATGTTCATAAACTTCAATGAAAGTCTGTTTGAACAAACGTGTGCTAATGCGTTATGGCTGTGAAGATGTGAAAACGGGCTAACGTAAATACTTGCAAATAAGCAGCTCACTATGGTATTTTTCCCTGCTCGTACCTCTTAGGGAAAAGCGCTCCTTTTAACAGTATTTTTTGAAGAATTTTAGAATGAAGTTCTGTAGTTTGTCTATGATGTCATCTACAGCAAATAACGCTTTGAGAGAGATTTTCCCGCACAACAATGCGTCAACACTAAGGACGGCTATTTTGGAATGTCTGGTAATCAGTGGCAAGGCCTTGTTTGTACTTGAACGTTGCTTTGGTAACCCCGAGTAACCCTTCCCAATTCATGTTTCCAACCATCGGCGGCTCACAAGCATCTACGGAAAAGCTGTGTAGCAGAGTAGTGGAAATACAATTATAAACTTTGAGATGGTGCACTGAACTTTACTCGATTGCGACATACTAAAGGCAGGAATTGTTAGAAATCCCACTAATATCAGAGTTACACTGCCCGGTGGAGCGAACTTGTGGAGACCACCACAGTTCGTATGTAGCACACCGGTCACATTGTTTTACCCGCTATACCTGAGTTGATTTTCACGCTGGCGATGGGTTGCGTGTCCGCAACCGAGTGAGGTATGTGTGCCGTCCGATTATTGATGATTTGAACCGCTTAAACACTTTTCTTATGCTGAAAGTTAGCCATCATGACGAAAAGCTTTCTTTAGTCATCCTCGCTCAAAGTATACGAATTCAAAGCTATAACCGTATAATTAATAGTATCACCATTTCGAATTTCTTCGTCCTGAGATCCAGATAATATCAACCCTAGTGTCACCTGCAGAATCAAATTTATGATTGTGTGAAGTATACTAAAGTTTTATAAGCACAGCTGTCGGACTTGTAAACCGGTAAGATTTTGACAAAAGAACATTGGAATACGTTTTCTCTATCGATTCATTAGTCCTTTTCTTTGCTGATCTTATGGATTAAAACATTACTAACTTGATTTGATAATGTGGCAGAATGAGGTTTCAAAGATAACCGTATCTTTCAACAGAAATAGCAGGTGTCATTCTGCACTGTTCAACTAGCTTCAAATGAAATGTTTACCAAGTTCACTGGCTTACAAGAAATTCCTCTTCCCACTGCCATATGGAATCTTGTCAGTTGTTTGCGATACAGTGATGACTGGTTAGTGGGCTATGTAGAATTGAATTCCAGTTCTGAATGGAATGCTCCGAGTAGAAATCTGGTATTTTCGTTAGAAGAAAGTGTTCCTTTCAAGTGTCATAAGCAATTTGAAGTATCTCTGATTTGTCAATGACAATAAGTCGGAAGATGGCTCTGCTTTGTGCAGTGGAAGCTTCTCATTATTGGATCATTGCAGACCAACCCACAAATCATCACTATAGTCCGTTTGCTAATAGTTAGTTTTGACGAGTTGTTTGGGCATGTGTCAGGATAACATTTTCTATGACGTTGTTTGGATATACGCCTGTTATCACCGAGTTTCAAAAAGCACAGTTTGTTGTGAAATACCAAGTGCAGAGAACCAACAATATTACACACGAATAATGGATTCTTGGACATAGTCGGAAACAAGTACGGTAAACGCGGTCACAGGTCACTTTAAAAATGACCTGAGTTGGACGCTTCTCTGAAATGCAACCAACGGGCTTTAGCGTGCTTGACACGTAAACTAAATTGCGCTGGATCGTTAACCAAGTCAAGTAGTTCCCCTAGCCAACTGGCAGTAAAGAATGAGCAGGGTTATGTGGGGTCGATCGGAGCTTAGATTTGTGAGAGAGCGGCGAAAAGCCTAGAGTCAGGTTAGGGCGATTATTGTGCGGGTAAGAACGACGATGAATACTGACATGCTTTTAACTGTTGTGCAACACTTTCCTCCCAATAATATCCTGAAGAAAAAAACTATGACACTGTTCTAGAAAACGGTACATGAAGCTAGAGTGGCTCAAATAGGAGGCTCTGAATATAATGAATCAGAATACAACTGCAGCCGTTCTAGTTTTGTTACGTAACTACAATGCTTCAATTGGAAAACATTCTGGATAGGATACGTATAAGCCATCGAACAGAAGATAACTTACGAACTGGTACATATCTTGGAAACTAATCGACCTGCCAGTGTTCCACTTTCGGCGACTTGATTGTGTGCGCCATCATGATTCACATTGTCGAGACAGCCTCGTCCCCACTTCACTTTCAATTCCGGATCTGGTGGACACCAGTCAGCTTTAATCACGAATTGGGTTTGGTTTGACTCTAACTGGGCAAAAAAAAATCCATATAATTGCCAGTGTTTCATTTCCGTTCAATGAAAGCACACGCATCCCAAATACCGCGTCGATAGACAGTAGTTCTTTCGACAGGTGTTTAAACCAAATGCATTAGCAGACCGCTACACCGCCATTCTGTCCTGGAATTGGGTACCTCATCTGATTCATTGGTTTACTGGACGGGGATACATGTATGTTTGTCGACAGATGAAATCATCCTCCGAATTGATCGGAAGCTGCCAGTATACCGCGCGACAAAACTGCTTAGAATGGTTCAGTACTGATACGCAGCCTCATCATTTTCAGTGTGATTGGATTGGCGAACAATCCTGCGCATACTGAAAATCACCAGAACACGAAAGTCGCATTCAACATCATATGAAAAATTTGATTCACGCCGTATGCAAACCAGTTTCCGTCTCTTGCGCTAGTCGTACGATTTTGAGTAGAATGTGTTGCATACTGTGGAGTGTTGCCTTTCTTGCAATAGCACGCAAGGGATTCTAATTGTCAAATTGTTGATTATGGAGTTGTGACCTCAATGTGGCAAATATGACCGCCTGAGGAGTACATATAGACAATCACTAGTGATACGCCACAGAATATAGGATAAATATTTTATCGGACACCACGAATAAGCCTCTGAACCAGTGAAGTTCTGGCTTTCGGTTCACATCAGTTGAGCTATAAAATTATATATGAGACTCCCAGGAGTTTTGTAACGCTCCCAACCTGGAGACATGATACCAGTCTTTGAAGAAGCTAGATGGCTCGTTGCCATTTATATGATGCACAAAATGTGTCGAGTTGCTTGCATCGTATCGCGTAGGTGGAAGACAACTCACGATAAAGTCACATCGTTGGTGAGTTTAAGGAAATGTCCATGATTTGCTTTGACGTGAATTTTACTGTCTCAAACCAGATAGCATGCGGTACAGTTGCCTGCGATGAATCAAACAGAGATAGGTACCAGAGGATTTTGATATTTGTGCAGACATGGTAAGGTTCAGTCGTACAACCAACTGTCGTTTGTCACTTGGATTTCCGACCCCGGTGATTACGTAAGAGAATAACCAGAGATTAGAACGAAATGCTCTTGTCTGGTTTCCGGGTGATGGTAACTTTTGGTTTTCTGTTTGACTGTTTCCAAATCAGGACTGATTCAGGAAAAAGATTGAGGTATATACAGTTTCACGCCGCTCAAGTAGTCCTGAAAGCTATGATAGTTAAAAATATTTGATACCACGTCTAACGGTGCCTGAACCTTAACTCACAGAGTCCATTTTGGTCCTCATATATGGTGTCATTGATACTTGGACGACTATTCCGTCAACCAAATTTAGGCTTTCCACTCAAATCCTATTTTATATAGAACTTGAACGACAGCTGTATTATAAGGATACTTTTATAGCGTCCACCGAATAGAAGGCCAATCAAGCACTGTCTACGTTTTTAGCCACGGCGCACAGCACCAAAGCAGCCAAAGTTGAAACTAATTTGTTATGTATTAGATAGGCTTTTGAAGCGTTTTTTTATCCGGTTGTTTTGCAATTTCTCAGAAATGGTTCGGAGAAAATCAAATTCACGAAGTCAGTTCCGATTTAATGAATTTAACTTGCATTTGATCAAAAGCAACTTATGTATTCCTGTTTCGGTTCAGATTCGGACAATGTACACTTGGTAATTTTCAGACCGAAATGTAAGGCTTAAATAAGTGTTGGATGTTCGGTAACACAGCTTTGTCGGAAAAGACGATGGTCAGTCGACTTTTTGTTCACCACGAGTAACCTTCCTCGGGATCAGTTTACAATCGAAATGCGCTACCGCAAATTGTACTATACAACGAATATCAGGACCGCGTCGTCCATGTCGGTACGGAGCTCGGTGGGATATTTCATAATATAAACCCGTAATGCCAAATTAGTAAGATTGCATTCATCAAAATAAATCCCTTCTTGCCCCCGACCATAAATGATTTCCCACACACCTGTGCAATGTATTAGATAACATAGCAAAGGCTGCCCTATTGTGGCACTCGGCACGCGGAACCAGTGTTTCGAAACAACATCCTAAATGTATCCAAAGAAGTGAAATTTGGATGTCATGATGCAGTAGCATCAGCGTAAAGTGACCGACTTGCTGGAAAACGTTGACAAATTTGTGTCCAAACTTTCTAAGTCTTTTTTGCAACAGTTGGGACAAAGATCTAGTGTTATGAAGTTCGCTAAACAGTGGCTTAATATTAATACATGAATAGATTTACCCGCTAACTTGGTTTCCTAATTGCACAAAGCAAAACATTTCCGTTGGCCCTGTTATAGTGAGTTGCTAGGTGATTAACAACTTATGTTTTGCCCATTATATAAAGAAACGAGTACAGAGCGTAAAATTTCTAACAAGATTGTAATTCGTGAAAGAGATTAGTTTCTGAATTGCATTACCCGTGTACATCAAAATAAGCACTTTACTTTGAATGTGTTGTACATTGGCAAAAGTTTTTCTCCTCTCAAATGGGCAAAACTGATCAATAAGATATTTGGCCACTGCAGTTATCATCCACGAATCAGTCCACTGATCTAAGATGACATCTTCGGAAACCACGTCCAACCCTTACCTATGAAGGAAACATTTGCCATATACAACATCCAAGATTATTGTTCCAGTCCAACAACCACAAAAATCGACGCTTGTCGTCTAATTAATCATTGTACGCCGTGGTACTCAAGTATTTTTATAATTTTCGAGATAAACAGATACATTACAGGATCTTATTCAGATTTGAAAGACTAGCTCATACCGCCGTAATGACAGAAATACAGGTTAACAAAAAAGACCGCCAAAATGTTTCGCAAATCCCTGGCAAACAAGATAAGCTCAATGGACCAAAAGCAGTTGCAACATTACGAAGCCGAGAAACAGCAATCGAGTTTGATCATCAAAATTCGAACTGCAGATGGCTTTAATGGAGGAAATCAGAGAAATACACTCAAATAATTAAGCAAATGTGAAATTGCTGATACCTGCCAAAGCCTCTTTCTTGTTTGTTTTCTTTTCATTCAGCATGAGATAACTGATCATCTGTACTAACATATTCCGTTGCGGATCTCTCGCGGATTTAGACGGAATTGTAATCAATCTTTAGTCTTCTCCGACCACGGCGAAATCAGTTAGATATTCTTAAATCAATGTTATTTACTGTGTAAGTTGTAGTGTTATTAACACAGCATTGTTGGTAGATGTATTACGCCAACGTTTCGGTTACCGTTAGTAACCTTTCTCAAGGCAATTTTACAATCATTGTTATTTATATTACGCCAGGGTACTCCGATATATATCAAGCCTGCACAGTACGCAAAGTGTGGAAATTCAAAAATTCGTTCTCATGCATGCTTCGGAATTTTCTTACGTGCAGCTTAAAATCATTTCTGATCGGAGGATTGGAAGTGGTGCTTTTGTAAATGCCACTGATCCGTTTCAAATGCCATCCCATTCATTTCTCATTTATCCTCCCCGTCTTTGTGTACACATGGGCAAGCAAGACAAAATACTTGAAGTTCATCTACATGCGGGGAGATTGACTACACAAAACAAATAATGCAAACACGAAAAGCATCAGTGTAAGAGAAAAAACATTATTTCCTTCCTTGGAATATTCTGAAAAACATCTTTCACACAATGATGCCCTCAGGGACTTTTTCCTAATTGGGCTGTGTTGATAATCATAATTAGGGTTTGGCGAAAATATTTTGGCCCGTAGAAAACGGTATTACGTTTATGGAAAGTCCTGATTCCAATCTTATTTATTCTTTTCGGATTGGGGATATATGCTTGTGGTATTTGTATTGTCAGTCACTCAAGATCACATTTTTATGGAAATAAACCTAAAAGAGAGTGTATTTGGAAGGATTTCATCAAAGGTTATGGTAAATAGTAGGTGAATGAGTCAACTTTAGTCGAGTAACACTTGTACGTATGATCTGATTACGCAGCAGGTGCTGATTAGCTTGCTTTACCGCCATGCTGGGGGAGCTTAAGTGCCTGGACCATTCTTAGTGGCACGCATAAAACTAACGTTATAAAACAGACACTAATGTCCACTGAATGACCGGTTTCTAAGGGATGACAAACAGTCGAACTTGACATAGCTCTTTTATCTCTGTGCCCAAGACAATGTGGTTGGTGTTCTTTGTTGTATTCAAAAAGCAGTCCTGTAGGTCAATCTATGCGAGCAGCACCTTAGATGCATTTGATTTAGTAAACGATCACGGGTGGGATCAATAAAACTAGCTTATCCTAACTGTCATATTGGACCACAGATGATGTTGCTAACACACATATGATCCCAAAGTCGTCGGAAGTGCTTCACGTAGACTTATGTATGTATCTACTGAGTCTTCCTACCGGGATGAGCCCCTTGAAGGCCATTTGTCATTTTCTTAGACTTTATACGCTCAGTCCAGTTCGCATCAAACAGCTTCTCCGGATAAGTTGTTTGTGAGTGTTTCGTTCGTATGTTTGTATTTCACCTCTTGAGGTAATGCTGCACAGGTTTTTCCCACTCTGTACGAAAAGAAGCGGTTGAAATCGCGTTTGTTGCCAAGTGGAATGAAACTCTGAAAAATTGTATACTGGAAACAATTCCATATCCTGTGCACCTTACTCTGAAATAAACCACATGGAAAGTTTTAGGAAACACTCGACAGTTTCTTTTTTTGTTTCGGTGGGAAATGCTACTTCTAGATGAGCCACTTTAAAATCACGTGAACTGATTTCTATGCAATGATTTTCGTCGGTCATAAAACTAGTATAGCACAAATTAGAGTATCTTGCTCTTCATTAACTGGGAAACTCAATTAACTTTGCCAAATTAACTTTGGTTTGTATTCCCTATCATATTAGTTCCCATTTTGTATTCCGAACTTTGAGTTTTATCTGGGGACGTTGACTTAGTACCACTGGATCTATTTGTCACTTCGAGTTTAAAACCTAATAAGCAAAAGATGGGCTCACTGTTCGGCACTGATTTGATTCAAGTAGTTATTGCAAAGAAGTATATCTCAATACCACTATTGAAGTGTTCTCTCTGTCAAGCCCTAAATCTATAGAATGAATCTTATATCCAATACATCTTTGGTAACATCAATTATGGTTACTAATGAGTTCAGACAAATATTCCAGATTTTTAATTTCAGCAACTATCCATTCTCGTCGTATTATTTGTTGTTCGTGCTGTCGTATACCTTATTCTGTCAAGATAAAGCCAGTCTACCTCGTTATAACTGAATAGTTGGAAAATCAGTACTCCCTTTGAGGATATTCTCACTTGTCTTACTCATGAGCAGATTGCATATGTATCATAGGCCTCGAGCATTGATGTCCTAATTTCACCGCTTGTGATGCACTGAGGCAGTTGACTTTTATCTTTTATAATGTATACTGCATGAACATTCTACGTTTATGTTCCTGGATCAGATGCTCTATGACTGTACGTTTGCATTATAAGAAAGATTTATTGAAAGTTCCGCCCACACATAAAAACCCTCACCTGGAGACTCGAAAGCCCGACCGTAGACCCGCTGCCACTGCAACACACCGTTAGACCACGGGGGACATCTGTGTCAGACTAATTTATTGCCAGGCCTATCCGTTCAGGTTGACGCATATCACTTCTGTCGTTTTCTAACTGCCACTGTGTGCACTTCGACATTGATAACTCCTTTATTTATTCTACCTATAGATTATTTTCTTGTTCTGTGATTGAAGCTATCATTTCATGTTAGCTAGGAAGTTTCCTGATTTACTATCTGTACTGTGGTCGTGCTGCGCTACAGTTTCTTTCGACTCCCTACTGAATAGACCGTTTGTGACTGTACTGTTCCAATTGGCCGGATAACTTTCTGTACTGTTGTTCTTGGTTGCTCATCTGGTTCTAAGTCATTTGCCTTTATATATTTATATGCACTGCGTTATATAGAACCAAGAAATTACGGCAAACACGGTTATTCAATTGGAATTTGTTCTGCTGCCCGTAGCCGGGCACAGCCCATATCGTGCGTAAAGCTAGTGAGATTAAGTTTCTGCTAGATTGACAGATCAAGTAATCGGGATAGTTGCTACCCCTTCCTGTCTGAAACCCTTACTTCCAGGATGCTCTACCCTTTTTAAAAAGTTTCACCCACGTTTTTTTTTGTAAGATAGCCACAAAAAGTCCTAGAAATTGAAATGTGCTGTCCGCGTGTACTCCCAAGCCAAGTTAATTGTGCTTTATTTTGCAAAAAAAGTTGAAACCCAGCTGTTACTCAAATGAAGTGAAAATAAAAGATGCAATCATAAAGTCTGTCAACACGTAAAAGCTTTTAGTGTAATTGTAACGCCTTAGGAAATGCGCAAAATCTAATGGGATGTTCATGTGACGTTGTATAAACATGTGTCCATGTTGTGACTTAGTGTTGAAGGTGGTGGCTTTTATAGTCAGGTCCCCATTAGACGGATAATTTGGTGAAAGACAAAGTTATTGTGGAAATTCTACGCCCATTTCAAACTGAAGGCACCCCTGTTGATTTCTCGCATAGCTTCAAGACTGTGACGCGGAAGATGTGTTTACAAGATCTGACCAGTCAGTAAGCACGATATGGAAACAACTGGAACTATATCAGACGTAGGATACTCGGGATAAAGTAATGACCAAGTGTAATTTGAAAGATGTGATCAATTCTGAATTGAAAAAAAAAATAAGTCAACAATCCCCGGCAAAATTCGACCCCACTCGTGGATACGCCTGTGTATAACATGTGTCGTACCAAGTGGACCACGACCCATAGGATGCAAAAACAAACGGTTTGAAGCTCTGGGAGGTGACCTCGTAGCTTCTTTGGTAGATCACACACGGTACTAAAAGATGAATGAAATTCTGGCATGAGCTCGAATCTCGTGGAGATCAATGCCTTATGCCATTTGAATCTCAATGTATTCTTGAAAGAAACCCTCTCAAGAAATCTTAGTGCTTCTGGTCGTGCTGAACAATTTTTGATGGGGAGGTGAAATATTAGTCTCTTCGTTTAATCGAATTTTGTGATGGGTAGCAAAGTAGCCTTGTCCTGGTGTACTATTACCTTCCTTGTTTCACACGGTCTGGGGAGTTTTGCTCAACTGTTTGAAAATTAAAGTGGTTTGCTTTGGTAGAATCATTTCACAATTCTGTCACGAACACGGAATAGGAAAGCATCTAAGTTCCCTAGAAGTGGTAGCCCACTGTGTTAGCTTTGTTCATTATTACCACTTCTTATCAGTTCCATCGATAAAGTTTGACTCTTTCTGGAATTCCTCGTAAGTGTACTTCAATGAGCAAACCCTGATAATGTGAATATGAATAGCACAAAAAATAAAGCATTAGCTGTTCCTCTTCTGTTGGCGTTGGCACCTGTCGTTTAGCGGTTGCAGTTTCATGCACAAAGGACCATCAGTTGGCTTCATTTATCTTATCATATTATATCATATAGTGCTGTTTAATGAAGATCAAGTTGAGCCGTACTTGGAAAGACTGAGAACATGGATATGACTATTGCAGTAAAAAAATCCACTTTTAGACATCCCTGGCTAAGTTGGTCAAACTGTGCGTATCGTACCTACCGAATAGTGTGCATCACCTTTAACATTGATTACACGCACAAAGTAAGTGTGCCCAGGAACTTTCCAGTCATTGCAAAATCATTTTTTTCTGCCGACTGATGTTGATTAGCATATTATAATATGTAAGTATACATAACATAATCAATACAATAGGTGGGTATTGAGTTTTTAGGGGTTTATAAGTACTTTTGATGTAAGTAATAAAATATCTGAATGACATGTTCGAAAAGAGAAGATAATAAGTTTCAGAATGTCATAAGTAACGGGTTTTCCCTGGTGAAATTTGGCTTTTCAGTTTTGCATTTTGTAATCGTGTAGTTGTGACCTAATGGTGTTACAATTACGTGACCACGAAGTTACTTAACTTCCGCTTCCGTGATATTTCAGTATGTTTAGTATGGTTCATCTTGTCGTGCCGACACTCAGCTCGCTACTTAAGTCCACGAAAGAACTCTACAACTGTTTCACTCTTGTTAGAAATCATCATCTGTGCACATCCACCGAAACCTCGCCGGAAGTCAAACCCAGGGTGAACGACTGTGAGTCGAAAACCTAAGCATCAGGCTCTATCGGCTGTCTTTCAACCATTTGCTGAACATCTACACTACCTGGTACAGCACCCTTTCGTCACTGGTCTTGAACAGTACCAAGCAGCTTTCCACCCAAAGACCGAGTCACGTGAAGGATGACTTTTCAGTATCAGTCTGAGCTTTGATTCTGCATGATGAATTAGGCGATATACTTGTAATATCCTATAACCCATTTACTCTTCGACGTATGATGAACATCTATATGGGTAATGGAAAAGGAGGAAATCTGAAACAGTGCACTGGAGAGGTAGAAATCCGTTCTAGGTAGTACGGTGCAATACGTTGCAGAGTACCTGACCCTCTTGAATGTGTATTTCAGTGTGTAAGAAATAAGTGCCGAAATGACGAAGATTCATGCTAAACCTTCAATTGTCTTGAAATCAATCTCCAGACGATCAGCAAATCCGATCCAATATGCACGAATTTTCGTTCATACAGACTGTCCTAGTTCAAAATTATCCCACTAGTCATAAGTAGGATTCAATTGTGTTTTTGTATTCCACTTCACAAAGTATCGACAGGCCATGTCTGTAATTGTTTATGATTCTATCAATGTAAACTTGTCGGAGGTACCACTTGTTAGTGCCTGGCAGTATATCTTTATCGTCCTTATCACATCTCAATAATCGTTTAAGGTGATCATCTCAGTAAACAAAACCGTTTCGACTGTGCTTTTTGTGTTTTTTTTTGAATGGCTGAACATGTTCCAAATCTAATCAATCAGCTTAATTTAAACAGATTTGTCGGATGGTGAAAACGTATTCAAAGAAAGCGAAGCTAATTTTACCGACGACTCAACCGTAACCCTTTAAAAACTGTCATTCTATTTCTGTTGTACTCATGATCATGATTTAGGGGCGTCCGGTCTAGCTTGTTAGACGAGTAGAACACCAAAGATATTTGTTAACTGCCGTCGGCTAACACTGCGACCATATCGTGTATATTTTTCACGATTTATCTGACGTCGAAAGTGCTCATGGAACAGAACAATATAGCTTCAAATAGCAGTGCGTTGAAACAGGAATGTTTTAACGAGCGTCAATCCATACACTCCGAATGGTCGCTTCACTCATCCGAAATTGATCGCTAAGGAGAGGGGAGCTGATCATTTCATGTGAAATTTTAAGACCAATAGAAATGAGCTACGTATTACTGCCTCAAAGCACTTCTCGGGGAACCAGTCCATTCTTCAAATCACGAGGTGATTCTTTGGAAGTTATTTCATCTGTTTGTCGAGGGGAACTTTCAAAACGAGGAAATTTAGTCCAAAGGTGGTCCTTGACTAATGGACGAAATAACTTTCGAAAAATCACCGTGTGACTGTGAAAATGAACTCTATGCCCATGCATGCTCCTCATGATTCAAATGAGATTCAGGTGATGAACCCAATGTGGAGTGTTCAAATATAGGGGTGATTTGGCAGGAGAGTAACGGGTACGCATACCTGATGAGCAGCAAGAACCTTTAAACCAGTCATTTGTTTACGGGGCAATTCTGTTCTGTCATCCAAACACAGTAACATAATACTTACTTAATTGCGTGACATGTATAATACTTACGTCATTTCTTGGGAAATTCCCATCTAAAAATGGGATTTTGTCAGCCGGCCGGTTCACTTTCATATCATAAATAATTTGGAGCCGTAATTATCAAATGGTGTGATAATCATTTGATAACATTGCCGTCACTCTTGTTTCGCGCGTGGGATTCACTCCAGTGCGTCACGTGATTTTCAAGGTAAACAGTACTTGTCCCCTTGAAAGTAAACCCTCAAAAGAATTTATTTAGTTCTGTAGTAAAAGTACGTTGAGTGAACTAATCTCTGTCTGAGATCAGTGAATGCGTTCTTTTCTTCAATTGTCACATGACGGACAGCTTTGCCACAAACAAATTGTTCCAGTCTGCGGTAAAACCACACCCTTCGTTTTCATCTCAGCAGGCGTACTGGACGCAATCCTTCACGCGGAAAAACGACTAAGTGGGGATTTCGATATTGCGCTACCATGAAGTTTCAATTAGTTCTTTCGGCACCCACCGATTCATATTATTTATTCGACGCAGAACCTATGTTGACTGTTATTTGCAGTAATTTGTTGTCTTTATTTTGGGGTGAGTTTACTTAAAAATCAAATGAGCCTGACGTAAACTGGCTGCACTATGACGAACCTGGCAAGCGCCCTGTAAATGTCGTCTATGAGCATCAGTTTACTGTACTGGACTCCAGTAGCACCGTTAGAACTTGTAAATCAGACGTAACAGAAGCTAATCTTGGCTCCAAAGCTATAAACCTATGATAAAAAAATTCACTGAGACTGATTTGTGCAAACATCGGTTATCCAAAGCCGTATGTTGAAAGAAACCTTTGCTCAAGTCCCCCACTTCCAAAATGATGCCGTATAGTCAGAACTTCTCCGTTATGCTCGTGCATGAGGCTTAGTCTTTCGAATTTTTTAAAAAAAACTGCAAGTTGTTCTTCTGTGCAGCATTCCAACTTCACTTCAGTCAGATTCGGCATGATGTTTTGGTGTAAAATTACAAAACTGTGTTTCTCCATTTTGGTTAGTGAAGTTGCACGCGAACACGCCATATAATAGGGCACAATTTCAAGAAACAACATTTTGACAAAGGCAAATCTTACACGGAATAATCTATTCGAGAAACGAAATTGAAAACTCAGTAAAACTACGCATTATGTCACAAACAACTTTATAGTATGTAACAACTGCATGTCATGCTTGTGGTTCTTAGTCCCGCATGTGTAGTTTTGCTGTGTTCTTGATGACTTCTGCTGCTATACCTGTTGTGGACCGACTATTTTAAGTGAAAGGAAAAGAGCCTAGTTTGGAAAGTGTTTTACAAAAGAACACTCTGGTCACCCTCAACCACTAACTAGTGTTAGCCCTACAGAAAGTAGTGTGAAAAGTTCATATGGATGAGTGGATGGACGGGTCGATGAATGGATGAAGCACAAAATATTTCAAAGATTTACAGCACACATGTACTCCTCCTTACTTTGAGCATATCTAGTCCAGTTTTATTCCAGGCATGATCAGTCGTTTTGATAGTAACTCCTTTATTCCCATGTTGACGAATAGCATTTTCTGAAAAGTAAGGTATTTTCAAGGGGGGTTCCAATCTACTTTAGTCTGACATAACGATATGGCCTAACGGAAGTATTTGGGTGGATACATCTTTGGGATTGCTGCAAGTGTGTCTTGTTAAGAGGTACTACATTCAAATAGGAAGATGATCAAAAGGAAGTAGCCACGTTTATGGAACCATTTTGGAAGCCTCCACTCGAAATTTTTCTGTGTTCGTATTTCGGCCACAGTAAACTGACTCAAGAGGATCATTAAGTATCTGGCATACGCATCTTTCACTATTGGAACGGTTTTGTGGTATCAAGTTAAAAACATCAGTGTCGTAAAAGATCCTTACAAGAATGGAATAGCATTCCAGAACCTTCATTTCTTTTCTAGCATAAAGGTAGACAATAACCTTCAATGGAGTTATTTCATGTTCACATCCAGGTTGGAATTCACAGGGCAAATAATATTAACTTGGCTCGAATATAGTTCAAAATGCATGCTGCAACTGTCCAGCGACAAAACAACTCGTCGGTTCAAGGAAATTAGTGTATTTTTCCAGTGTCTCAGCCACCATTCATATATGCTTCTCACCATCCAGCGTTACGGTTACTCTGTTAATCAGCCAAGAACCATCTCTGACTGACAATTTTGCTCATGACTTATGGTTTTAATTTTTCACCAGAAGAGCAACAGCATGGCATTGTTTCCAGTCGATCTTTCGCTTTATTTATACCAGGACTTGCAAAAAGCTTCCTTTTGGCATTCTTTGAAATACGAAATATATTTTATCAGAAAGGAATGTTGCGAGACTCGTAAAGTTTCCATACGTGATCCCGAAATTCATCAAAACTCGATAGAAAAAGGCTTGTTAGCATTTTGATTACTGTTCACTTTATCGATGTTTTGCTCACCTTGACGGACGAGCAATATCGAGTTACTAATACGGGACGTAAATCTTCCAGTCTCCGACCAGCGGAAGTCTGCAGTTTTATTTTCATTAGAACCTATCAAACCCAATGACCTAGTGCTTCTAACTGATATTATATTCCCAAATAAAAGAGCATAAATAATAATCACTTTCCAAACTAAAATTCTGAAATAAATTTTACTCGGAGACTTTTCGTTTTGGAGGTTTTAATCCCTGTGAAATTGTTTTTTCTCAGTTATGGGTGTTTTATCAAAAGATGGATGACTTTTTATAGCGAAACCTTCTCATAACAAGCGTGCTTCTTGCAAAGACGTTATTGGAACTGGGGAGGTGCCAATCAAGAACGACTGCGGCACTAGTAATAACATCGTGTTTCAATCTGTCAATGAAACCCTTGAGCTCTCCATCAACTACGTGAGTGATAAAAAACCACACACAATAAAATAAGGTGACTAGAGTGATTTTATCGCAGATAATGTTCAGACAATATAAAATTAACTTATTTAAAGCAGAGGCTTAAAGAATTATTTTCGTTCTACTTGCATACTTCAAACACTACCTTTGACCACAGTTCCAGAATTGCAAATGAAAACTCTGACAAACCGTCAAATCAAAACTGGTTCCGTATTTTTCGGTTCATCATAACACAGTGTGTCTCGTCTGCTTTTTTGAAAGACTTCGTAAAGCATCCTCAATGATGCATAAACCTACTGAAATTCTATCGAAAACCTCAAGTGGTTTTATTCCTTCTGGAAAGTACATCTCAACATTGGAAAGAAATTTGATCGGACAAAATACGCAGTTACCCGCTCCATCTTCAGTGTCACTGAACAGAAATTCAATAATTACTTTTATGCAACTCATTGTCCGGTTTTCATTGCAACCACAGTATAGCTTAAAAAACGTTCGTACATTCAGGCTTCTTGCTAAAATACAAAGTTTCTTTCTTCTTTGCACTTGCCTGATACAGCCTGAAACGTACGAGCAATGCTTTGGGTTGTACAACTAAAGGACTTTTAAAGTATGCCTTTCAGCTATTAAGTAATGGAATACACTGTAGCTTCTACTAAATTACAATGTAAACAAAATTACAGATTCAAGGTGGCAATGAACAACTCTTCGCCGTGTATCACATCAGCTCCACCGTAGGAATTTGGGAGAATAATGTATAGTTTGAAAAGCTTGTCAATACGGCCACAAGTAGTAACTCAATAATTGTTTTGTTCAGATTGCTGTATTTTTGAGCTCACGCCAGTAGAGTAGCGTTTTAGTTACATTTTCTATAAACAAAGATAAGGGATAATGCTACGTCATCATAAACATGGAACTAATATATATGAAATAATCGCCTCGATTCCTGTCTACATCCGATGCGGTGAAAGATGGTTGGACATCTGGATAATGCAACTGAACCTTTTGAAGAAAAACTTCAGAAGCATTGCTTGATGACCATGTGCAACAAGGGACTTCGTTTCCAAAATCGTTTGTCTGTAGACATAGAGCACGCAAAACAAAACAGTTAAGTGGACATGTTTCCCTAGTCTGAGATACCGCAACACTTCCATTTATTAGGCAATCTGGTATCGGTTCACTTTTCACAGTTGTTTTCTTTACAGACGTATCAAGTAGTTTGATATTCAGAACAGTTAGGTATTATTACCTGTGAAGGTTAGCACACCTTTCCATTGACAATTTAGCTGCTAACATGCTAGCTTGCGAAAGACATCAATATAAAAAGGATACAAAAGTAGTCACAGATGTATTAAAAATTTAGTAAGTTAAAAATATACGTCTGAAAAATCCCACAGAACACACTAAGAACAAACAACGAGGCGAAAAATTCATTCTCAGTTATTCGTACAGATACCGATATACGACGTTATATACGACTCACAAGATAAGAAAGAAAAATGATGTTGGTCCTAATCGGTCTCTACACGTGCTTGTAAGCATGTGAAATTGATGACAGTGTGGAAAGCTCAAGTGGTTGCACGCACGTTCGGGACCAAGATATGGACCAGGGAAGCTTAAATGCTTGCACAAATTGTTTCTAGGGTGGGTTGTAGAGACGAATACTCACGGCTTCGGCTGTGGCTGAGATGCTACTCTTGACAAGCTTTGATTGCTTTCCTAGAACTTTGTAAACGGTGCGAAAAGTGTTTATCACCTCTGCTGAGTGGTTTGACTCAACGAGGTGTGAGTACACATCATTCGTAATTGTCTTCACGGCTCCCGTGTTCTGCCAAGCCGCATGATGTTCACGAACACTTTCGGCAAGGCACCTTGTCTTGAAATCTATGTACCTAGTTCCACAGGAACAGGTAACTGAATACACACGAAAATAAGCTGCAAAATGTGGGACTCTATCCTTTAACTGAAAACACACAGTCGGTTTAGCAACTAACATGGGAAAATTGTATGCAAATAAAAAGGAGTGTTTGGTGAAAAATTGTAGTTATATACGGTGATGTGCCGTTTCTATGATACAATTTGAGTCGTGTTCTGACCTGAGAGACACTGTTCATATATATATAGCAGAATTCAACCAAATAACGTGCTGTTTAGTTACGTTTCCGGTCGACAACAGTTTACACAATTTCGGGGTAGAATACCCTCTCTCCTCACGCTTCCACCCACACAACGTGCCCTGCAATTTTCAGTCTTATCCCCGCTTTCATTTTTTACGTATATTGGCTCTATGTCTATCTAGGATGACTGTATGATTATTAAACCTGCGTAGGAGGTGATTCCTGGTATGCCTCACCCCTGTCAGTCTACATAATCTGTTCTGTTAGATAGCGTAAATGAACTTGCTAAGTGGTTCCTTATACGTCATCTGTGAATGAATCCTTCAGATTCTTTCTGTGTTTTGTTTTACTTTTAAAATGGATTTGGCAATCTAATCTTTTGGAATTCACTCCCCCTGTTCATAAACAGTGAAGGACTTGGCAGCAAGTCTTCCTCTGAGTGCCTCGGTAATAGCTTTGACGGGGAAATTTCTTAGTCTGAACATGTCTCCGCAGAATTTTGGGGATAAAACGGAGTACTTTTTATGATCTAAGCTCCAAAACATCCTTGGTACTGTAATCGGTCTCATTCGAAAATGTATTCACGCCTGTGTTCTACTTCACGGGCTTTTCCTGTAACATCCCCTAGATTACTTGCGAAAGACTTCAAGCTAACTGTTCGTTTCCAGAACCACACACCTGAAGAAAGTAGTAGCTCTTGAAATCAGTTATTTCAATTCATAACGTGTCACCACCTCAAATCACGTACAAAAACTCTACCCCAGACTATTGGATGATGAATTGCTCCCCCTTTACCTAGATCTCAGTAAATGTATCCCTAATTTATTCACTTGATTTCACGATAGACACTTATATGCTCGTACTAAGACCTGCAATTATTCTACAATACCATATCTTGCCCGTTTTCTTGTTATTCGCAATTCTGTCACTACAGAAAGTATCTCAGTGCTGAGATGACATCATAATACACTTTATCTACTATTCTGTAACCGGAAATAATCATCTAGCTATTGAATAGCCACCTTCGGGTATAGAATGCATATACTCGATTTGACTCGAATATTTATCACCTTTTATGAATAACTTTGTAGGCATTCCGAATGACTTGACCCCGTCACTCCTCTTCCAGTCTCTTCGAAAACGTGGTCTGGGTGGAAACAGACTATATCGTATGAGTATACCGCAGTTTTATTAGGAATATTGTACTTGTACATGTGTTTAACCGTACGACGGGAAACAAGCTGTGCACTTTTTGAAGGGAGATAACCAGCTTTTTAGTTAGGCGGATGGAATGACACTTGAGGCCGTGTTCACCTTTTCGGACAACATCAACATCTAATCACTTACCACTGAGAGTTTGATCTCCATACCACTGAGGTTCGACATTGAAAACAAACAAGTATGTTCGGAGACGGGATTGTGTACCTTTTCAGAGAAAGTCTGTGCACCTTTTGTTAAAAAGTCGATAATTATTATTTAGCTAAACAATAGAAAATTTATTCTGATAATAGAATATGGCATGTATTGTCATTCAGACAGTATCATTTGTTTATATTATTGATAGCCGTGATCGAATGTTCTGATAGCTCCATTTTTAAAAAGCGGTCAGTTCTGTAGTGCAAACACATAGATGTACTTATTCGCGCTGTTGGTACTTACATTTACATTCATAACGAAACATTTCGTACACACGTGCAAGTACGCATACGTAAGCGCATGTACACATACATACATATATAAATACATATATACATACATGCATATATACATGCATACATACATACATACATACATACATACATACGTACATACATACATACATACATACATACATACATACATACATACATACATACATACATACATACATACATACATACATACATACATACATACATACATACATACATACATATACCCATACATACAACATAATGTTTTGTTCAGAAACAGGGAGAATAGCAGTTGAATAGCAACTCTGTCGTACTCAGTATTCGGCGACCGCACGAGCTAATGTAAAAGTAAAATGTGCATCACCAATTCAACGGCTACGTCGACTTTTCGATGCAGTCAGGATTTTGTCCGGTCCCAGCACACTCAAAGGAATTATGTCCAGTTAGTACTATCGATAACTATCTGAACTGTAAAATGATTGGTTAGTTCGTGGAATGACCTTTGGTCGCGCATGTCGATGGTGCGTGCGTACTCATTAGACGACGGACATGGTGATCGGGCGTGTTGACGGCGCTGTCCCATGCGTGAAGAAGAATCAATACCTGGCTACGAAGTCCCCGACTGTTAGAGGTCGATGTGCGATTTTGCTAGGCGTGGAAGTATTCAATCACAGATTTCTCTTTCGCTCCACATTACAAAGGATACGCTTCTTAAGCTTCATCAACTTCCGCGTACTACCGTAGTGGGAGGGCATTTCCTCCCTCCTAAGCACATGGCTTCTGAACGTGGATAACGCTTCGTACTGCGGCTGCCCAGCCTGGCCTTCGATGAATGGCCGAGTACATTCATCTTCGCTCCTGATTTTCCATGTTTCTTGAGTATTGCTCACGAAAGCTGAGTTTTGCCTTGATGCGTAGCAGTTTGAGGCATAGTTCCATAATTCTATAATATCATCATATTTGTAATTTTCAGACGAATCCTTAGATATGCATGTGACACTTTATCAGTGTTCGGAAATATTCAAGTTATATACTTCAAGAATATGATGGTTTGACAATAGTTCAATACTCTTTCGTGCACATAATTGTACAGCTCACATCAACCTACGTTGGGCAACCCCCGACCTAAAATATGCTGCCCCGTCCGCTTTCAGCCTACTCCTTTGGGTACGCGGGGCTAAGGAGTGGTTCCGAAAAACTGATCGATAATGCAGTACCGGCTAAGGCTCACAAAGATGTGATTACGAATAAGGTCTCACATGACGGACCATAAGTTCCCACTCGGGTGCGTCGGTCATGTTTTCGTGCTGGGTTGATGCCTCACTGCCTTGTGGGTCAGCCTCTGGAGTCAAGGACTTTGGTTAGTGTTCCCAACGAGAAAACCAACTCTGCGATGTCAGCAGCCACAAAGTATGATTCTCCCAGAAACCTCCAGTACCCTTACTGTAAAGGACCTTACTAACTTTCTTCTCCTTCAATGAAGATCCACGCAATACACTACGGTTTGTTGCAACTTTGAGCATAAATCAGATGCACTTATCAAACCCATATGTTTACTTCAGTAGATAGCCTTCATATTATGCATACTATAACAAGTATAGTAACAGGCTCCCCTCGTTGAAGCTTTGAAAATCTCTTGAATAGATAAGTATTACTTCTCCGAATCACTCTTACAATACCCTTACTTAAGTGAATACTAATCTCTTCCCGGTACAACCTCAGTCTGCCGCTCTACTCTTCGCGTGTCAGGTGATCTGATTTCTGATTCTCGGGGCCAGAACGGCATTGGGATTGCTTTGAGAAAGCTAAGCTCGCACCGTTAGAATTGACCTAGTCAACAGTTGTTTGTATATAGTCTCGTTGGAGGGTTCTATGCATGTCAACAGCAACCAAACTGAAGCGTTGTTCTTTGGGTCTGTGAATGCTCCGAAACAGAGAACGAACTCTAACTTGAATTAAATAAACTCCGTCAGATCGTGAGCTCGAAGGAGTGGTGATCATTCTTGGAATTATCACCCGAAACAGGTCAGTTTTTGGGATTCCGAAAGCACATTGGAGGTCCATTTTTTCTCCCAGCCAATCGCATTTATAAAAGCAGTCTCCTCATGCATTTGTGCTTGGACCACTGGTTGTTTCTATCCACTTCGAACTTCTACCACAAGAAGTACCATGCACTCACATGGAATCCTTCTACATCCTAATAGCTTCGGGCTCAGATTGACAGTATTTTCGTTGGTCACCACCAGTGCCGGTCAGTCGATGATTATCGTTCATTTTAGTCTAAGCTTGTGGACTCAGATCACGCTTTGATACGTGCTCCCTTCCGTTTACGTCCTGTTTGTGGTCGCGTCAAAATCACCCATCCCACACAGTTGATTCTCAACTATAACCAACGATCTGCTTTCCAAACGGAACTATCTAAATGGTTATCGATGCAACCGAATGTGCAGGATCCGAATAAACGATGGCAAACTCAACGAATCCATGCATGCCACTTCCGTCGGCACACAAGACTCCGGTTCAAGTGGGCCTTACAAACGATGGACATCTTCGACATCAGTTATTCTGTTGGATGCTCACACATCATACCTCCTGATGCTATATCTAATGGAGTACGCGAATCCCTGAAATGCCAACTGACTTGGAGCTTGAGAAATGACCGTGAACAGTGGTGGGTCACAAAATGTAGTGGACTGAAGAAGGCTGTGCTTACTGGTAATAGTCGCCGTCTTCATCGTCTCAATAGGAGTACCCGTACATGGAAGCTCAGTTGAAGTGAGCTGATCAAGGAATCCAGTGGATCACTGACTCACTCTCAGAGAAGTCGTCTGGACCGTTGAGCAGTGCACTTTAAGGAACAGTTCAGTAGACCTACTTTGTTATAGGACCTTATGAATATACCTACAAGAGAAATGATGCTGTTTAATATCTATCCTCCATCAGAAATGGAGGTTATCCGAGAAGTAAGTTAGTCGAAATGGTACCAGGCTGCTGGAACGGTTGGGTTATTTCCATCTTTTTCCAAGGACAGAGTTATTAAAACTCATCCGAGTATTATAAGGACACTGAGCACATTTCCAGTGTACGGTGTAAGTTGGCGAATTAGTTGATTTACAAAAAAAGATAGGTCTTCTCACCTGAATGACAGAGCTACCTCAGCCAGTGTCGCATCCACACCGCTTGCCTCGATCCTCCAACGAATATTTAAAGCCAGCATGGAGCGTACGCTTTGGAATTAAGCCAGTTCTAGACTCGATCTGGGTTACATCGACTATGTATTATCCTCCGGCAGATCTTAGAGCACATGCCTCCTTTAGTTAGGCCAAAAATCTCTGTCTTTTTTTGACCTGAAAGCTCGATTCGAATCAGTCGATAGCACAGTTCTCTGGAGTTAACTCCCATTGAAGTTTGTGCCAGAGAAATTTATTTCTGTTTCCGATATTTGCATGCCAACAACCGAAGCCGATATCATGCTTGCGCCAATCTTTCACCTGTGTTCACCACAAGAAGTGTTGTTCGTCAGGTTTACGCTCCATCGCCCCTCCTTTCAACTTGGTGACTGAATTGATTCTTGAGATAGCTTTATCCTCGAATAGCAACATCTATCTTTCCTTAGACAATAAACTGTCTGACTTGGAATGCTCGGACTATATTGTTGTTCTGAGTGAAGATAGAGGCAAGTTGCAAATTTTCCTAGGTAGCCTATAGAACAATGTGGCAATCTTTGAGATGCATTTTTCACCTTCAAAGTACAAGAAGCAGCTATAGGGCTGGGTTGATGCCACACCAAACCTTGTCTTGGTAGAGGTAACTCTAGCTGAAGTAGTTAGGTTTCGTTACCTGGGCAGTTACTTCTCTTCCAGTTGTCAGATAACGGACTAAGTGTCATCTCCGAAGGTACGTATGGCTTTGCCAACCTCAGCCACCTGCGGTGTCAGCATGACATCCGATAGCCTGTCAAGGACAGGGTGTATATCGTAGAAGTTAGGTCTTTTCTTTCGCACAACTCAGAAATATGGCCGTTACATGTGAAAGATAGGCGAAGACCGTCGCTCTTAAGCATGAGTGTCCCCATAGTGTTGCTCAAATTTATTGAGAACACCTTATTACCAATGCTGAGATCAGGCATAAAGTGTTGCGAACCAGTGGCTAGTCTCTGGATCAAGTGGCTGGAAGTTATGTAATGTATGCCCACGGGTAGAATTCCTTGTCGTACGCTGTTCTCTGAGGTAGGTATCTGTTGGAAGGTAGTTCAAGATGGTCAGTCTGTGCCATGGCAAAAGGTGTGAAAACCTTAACCAAAGGACTCGACCAGGTAGGTCGTGTGAGAATTTCGAGATTGTCGGAGACATTAAACGATATGGCCGGAAATCGCGGCCAGCAGAGCAGTTGCATTCGAACTCCTTCTCCACTTTTATGGTTTCCGCTTCCTACTTGGCTATCGATTCTTTTTCACGGCTTGCTCCTATTCATGTTGCTTTCTACTGAAAGATGCTGGAAGGTAGCGGCCAAAACCAGAGCACAGAAGTGCGAGGTTAATGGTTTAATGAACTGAACTGAATAATATACACTTAATGTCGAAGGTTACTTAGCACATATGTAGATGACATAGAGGAAATATATTTCTGATGGAAGTCAGATGCAAAACACAATGCAAACCTCCATGCATTCCCACATCGAGTAAACAGAATGAATTTTCGCCTTATTTATTTCAAATCCCGTTTGGTGATGTACAAGGTGTATTTTCTAGGTCATAATATTTCTCTCAACGACTAAGGCTCTGTGAAACCAGTATAAAAATCGTTCTCGAATATCTTCGGCCGTCGACATCTCTTTACTGTCTTCGTCACTCGAAAATTTTCCCACTGTGTTTAAACCACTGGGCAAAATAAATAAAATGAATAAGAAATTCGAGTAAGAGCCTTAACAAGTATCTTTCTAAGTTGTTCAGGAAAAGATGACTAGCAACTAAATGATTGCTACATTTGTCTCTACGGACACTTCGGCTGTTGGCTTTGCAGCCATTTTGTCTCGGATGCCAAATGAAGCTGCTTATGCATCACGAACCTCATCTTCAGTTAGCCGACATGCGATTTGGCTTGCGATAACTGACATTTATGCTTGTCAGCTAGACTAAATAATTCCCCACCGATCTCACTACTTTGCGTTGTAGATGAAACAGGATAGAGGCGACTGGGAATGAGTCAATATTGCGCGAAACATTTGAATTGCGAATTCGAGATGAAGTACTTTTCACGGAAGAGCGATGGAGTGTCTGATGCCCTTTTTCGATTTCGATACTGAAAGTCGGAAAAAACAAAGATTTAGATGAGATACTCATAGCAGCAGCTTTTTTTGGCAGAAGTCAATAGGTGATTATACACGTATTCACTATTTTAGTTGTACTCTCGCTTTCAGTTTGCCATTTTCGTTTCATTTTTCTTTACTTGGCAATCGGACCTCAATTGTTTTAGGTTGTCCAATTCATGCAGCCCACCGAAAGCACCAGTCAATAACTCTACCGAATAAGGTTTTAAAATCGATATCAGCAACCACTGATAGCACGTAGAACTGCGCTGAGACAACGAGGTAGCTATTTATTGCTCAACTCCTTGGGCCAGCAGATGTTTATTTTTTCTTTGAGGTGTAACATCTGCGTGTGAAACATTCCTTTTTCCTTTCACACTAGACTACTTTGCAATTACGCGCAAAAGAAAGAAAGAATTGAATTTGCCATATCCACTGCATTTTCCCGTCAAGTCAAATAAATGCTTTATACACCACGGTGGGTGAATATTCAGCCGTACTTAGTGCAGATTTTTAGGGAAGAACTCTTGAAGCCCTCATTGGAATTTGTATTTGGAAACACATGGCAAAACTACTGGTAAATAGAAAGGTGATAATACAAAATGATAGCGTTACGTGAGGGACGTCCTGTCCTGGCTTTCACTCCGAGTACTTAGTGACTCTGCGTTCAACACAAATCATGTAGTGTGACTTGAAATAGCATGAAAACAGACCAGTGTCCAGTAATCAGACAATTCAGTTACCTCACAGCGATCGCTTTCTGTTTTCCCTTACGATAGCTATACTCACAACAATTACACAAAAAACAAAAGCAGTGTTTGTAGCAACAAAAATACATTGATGTGAGGTGATTCGGGAACTAAGACAGTAAAGGCTGTTCGCAGCACTACTTAAGAAGTGGGCAAGGAAATGAACCACGGAGGACAGATAGGCAGTCTCGCTTACATAAATCATTGGATATTTACTGTGGGTGGAAGAAGAGGATGCACACATGCTGAGGTCCTTTTAAAGGGGTTGATGTGAGTCACTGAAAATCCTCTTGGTGAATCTTTCGCATATTTGGTGATTTTTGAATATGATGAAGCTTGTGAGATCTTTACGAGGTATACTATTTGCACTGGATGAGTACTTGAGCGAAGTTTTCATTGTGGTCTACGGAAGAAGGCGGGAGAGGAATACAACCAGACAGTTGAAACGCTTTCGAGAGCATAACGTTCAATGAAGTGGGAGGGTACAGATATTGTTCTCAGGAGCAAAAGGTAATAAGGAACTTTGCTCACTTTTGTGAAAACGTGAGCAACATGTTCAGTCTAACAAAGATTGCGGGTGATTATCACCTCAATGTATTCGAACGAGAGTTGACGACCAACGGGGCTTTTTCCTACGAGAAGGTCTTGACAGGACTTCAGTAAGTTCACATACTTAGAAAATATTAGAAGAGAAGGAAACAACATCTGGACATTTATGGTGTTTATTGTTAGATTTTGAACATTGAAACAATGACAGAAAGCGTTACATTCTATGAATTCCATGACTGACATCTGACCCGTATATGTCAACGGGATTGTAGTGATCTTTCCAAAATGATTATAAAAACATTTCTGAGTGAGGGATTTTCCTTTCTTGTGCATGAATCAGCCATAAAATTTGCCACAGTAGCATGACTATTGTACTCGTTAGAGAATAAAATAAGTCCCACCATGCATTGGCAACTTCTTCGGGGCCCCTAGTTGACACAGAAACAATATCCTCATTTCCGTTAGTTATTATAAATTGAATTCTTAGTCAAAACGGTAATATTTTGAAAGGAAAATAGCATTTAGAGTTTGTGGTATGCTGTTTCTAACCCATATCGTACATGATGTCCTATCTGCTCATAGTGTACTCATTTGTGTCGAGAATCACTGATTATCAGAATCGTTTTATTCCAAACTTTTCAGCTGATAGTTTCAAGTGTCACGTAGTAATACTTTAAAGGCATATATCACCTTTTTCAAAGAAAAAGAGAATTCTTCCGTTTGAACCCAAATCACTACTTAAAGTGTGCACACTAAGAAATATTTTACAGCATTTATAAAGGTTTGTTGAAGGGTGAAATGCAGACAGTTTTTAACTAAAGAGTATCAAAGTTATAAGTCGGCAATGCTTTGTGAACTAGCAAAAGCAGTAATACCGGTGCCGAATTTCATACTTAGAACTAATGCACATTTCTGGTCCCCGAGATTTTACCACGAAAACAGGAACTTTGGTTCGTTGATACCTTGGACAGTTTGGTTAGCACCCAGTTCCGGACTTGTTAGTTTCAAGGAAAACCACGTGACATTTTCAACTCAAACAGTGTGTGTGTGTCCACGTTCAATAATTTTATAAAACCTGGTGTGTTTATTGGTGAGTCGACCAACTTTGTGTATGAAATGGGTCGTTTATTTTTCCAACTAGTCCAGAATGATGACTAGCTTTTGTTCGTTCGAATTTCTGAACGAGTGATGTTCTCACCAATTTGAATAAGCTTTGTGATTTATTAGTGTGAAGATGCTGATATCCTGAAAAGAAAAATAGCGATTGCATAGACCTTCATTTAGATGAGCAATGAGTTTTCTCTATTCATGTGGATCTGCGGAATTTCTATCCGCGTACAAGAAACATTCGATTATCCAATCAGTTTCATAATATCTCAGGATATTTACCACAAGATGATGTAAACAGTTATTTAACAAAAATGCAAGAATAAATACAGGAGACATCCAATTTTCATTCTGATCAATGAAACGGTAACTCATATTTTGTAATATACACTCACTACAGCGGTATTACCTTGCAAGTCAAGATAGTACACGATTCAGGATTCACTCGAACGGTTTTATTGTGATCCACGGTCGGTGGTCGTCTGAATAATGTGTTTTCTTTCTGAATGAAAACGAGTTGCTCTCGTCGTGTGTGTCTTGCTTGCTTGTTTGCAAGCTAGCAGCAAGTGTTCTTACACAGGCACGACCGTTTTGAGCGATGGTATTTCTTTTGTGGTTAGGTTTGTGCTCATCAAAGTTGAGCTAATCGAACTGATGGAGTTCGTTTAAATGGCATATAGACGAGCAGTCCTAAGAGTTCCATTAAGACGATGGCTATCAGCGAGTGGATCTCCTTCAGGTTAGATATTGTCTGGATACTCTTTTTCTGTCTTTGAGCACTTTGATGTGGCTTTTCCGTTCTATGTGGTACTTGAACATCAGGTTGAGTAAAATATACACAAATTCTGTAGGATATCACCTAGTAAATAAGAATACTGGGAGTTGCGGCAACGTATATGGACGCCATGCACTAATGTAACTTGGATAGGTAGCTGGGGTCTTCTACCTATGCAATGTTGATCACCTTAGATACAGTTCAACCACGTGTCTATTATGGAGCTCACAGTGCTAAAACCGTACGTAGCGCACTTGCAAGCGTTCGCATCCCAGTAGGGTAAACAAGTTATAAAATTTGGAGTAATATGACGTTTTTTAATCTGACATACCAAAACGTATAACATGAGTCTGATGCGTTTAGCATGCCTTTGGCGTCTTTAGTGCACATGGAAAGTAAATATTGTTTTTCCACTATTTTACTATGTTACTGAAGTCAATAACAAGAAAATAAAGACTTTTCCTTCACAGATGGTGTGTGCTCTCTTTCTAAGTGTCCTACAAACCAGTCAAAAAAGTACTCTTACCCAATCGCAATCAGGCCTCATCTCAATTAACAGCCACAAGGCTTTTGCTTCAAACTGCATTCTATGTAACATCGCAGATGGCACGATAGGTTTTATCAGCTGTGCTACTCTGTGTAATGCATTTTGTGCAGAAACGCATAAATCCTAATCTTTCCAGTTTGAAAATGAATGCTGAATCTAGGAAACAAATTAACTAAATTATCTGAGCTAATAACTGATGAGTGGAACAAAGTCAACACCATCGATTGCTTTCCGTAATCATCGCGCGTGATAGAATGTACCGACTAATCGGAACGACTGTTAGCTATTCATTCACCTACGATAAACAATCACTGTAGTAAATTAACTCGTTTTGTATAAGAAATACACTGACTTTGAAAACTGGTAAATTAGACGAAAGTTTTTTACCACTTGCAAGAAAAATTGGCGCCACTGATGAACAATGTCACGTTCATCAAAACGATACATTTTACAAAGCCTTTGACCCCCAACCCACCCCAGTTTTATCTCAGGAAAACCTGTTGCTTTTGAGCGAGACACATAAACATTACTTCCGAGTCAACAAAATCACTGTGACTATCGGCACTCACTGATGTTCCAATAATTTCTTCTTCTGGTTACATCTGGGAATCTAAGAATAGCAGCTATTTCGTAAAATAATTGCCACTTTGAAGTAACCATCCGTTTCGAAGCTTAAACATCGAGAATTAAATGTGCTTCAGACTTAACACGCGGGTAGTAACAATCAACCAACGATTACAAAAAAATAATGATAAAGTTTTGACGATGTCAGAAGAAAAATCCAACTTTTCCACTTGAAAAGGAATGGATATCGTGAAACGAAACAGTACTCTATCGTAATACATCGTCATAATTGAAATATTATGAAATCTATCGGTGATCAGGGATAGTAACACGTGACAAAAGCACATCCCTGGTCGACCGGTGCAACCTGGTATAAAATATCTTACTACGATATTCCCATTCCTTCCTCTTCAATCAAAAATCATCTGCTGAGTTATAAACGGCGGTCGTTTATGTCTAATTTATCGAGGTCGAAGACGAATCCAAAAGCAGTAACCTATTACACGTTAAGGGTATCAGTAAAAATAGTCATATTACCGTAATTTTATCCTCTGCAACATTTGATGCAATTCGCATCATGACACCTACCGGAAGCTTTCCTCCCAAGTTCACATTTACCTGGACTATCTACTCCTCCCCGTCACCACTTGTCCACCCGATTTTCATCTTTTTTCGCGAGAGTCCAGTGTGGGAAGTTTTCCTCCTCTATCGTAAGTTCTCCAAAAATCAGTTATCTTTTTCCTCGATCACCAAGAAGAAACCTGAAGAAGATTTTACTTATCTTAATCGCCTAATTGCTTCGCTCTAGTTATAGCTTATTCTCACCTGACAAAAAGGCTAAACAGTACATATTTTGACACCTGAAAATCCCTCTATAGTATATATTTCCATGAACCCTATGATGTGTGCCCTCCGTGATGTAGCGTCTTCGTCAAACGTATTTCGGTAGGAAATATGCTCTGAAGATTTTCAAACTTTGCCTTTATTTCACAGTTGCCAACAGCAGTTTTCTTTGGCGTTCCAACGAAATAGTAGTTTGACGACACAGATATATATCAATATTATCAAATGTAGTTTATCCGAAATCATTGATTATTTAATCGTTTCATCGGTGACCTATTTTGCCAGCTAAGGTGTCGACTAGGAAATTATTAAGGTTTTATTTACCTGCATTATTTTCCGAAAATGGATGTAAACAAATCGAGTATCATCTTATGAAAAAGTTGCTTTTTTAGCAAAGTTCTCGTCTACTTTTTCGGACAATCTGAATGGCAGATACGCACGAGCACTACGATTTGTCAATCCGCATAGCCATGCTTGGTAAGGGACACCGTACACAACTCGATTTCTGTCTTTTTTGGTCTGACTTCTCACTCTTTTTCAATCAGCGCATATTTGCCAGTTAACGTTCTTTTCGGATAGTATCATGTGTTAAATAATATGCTTTGTATGCTTCGTCTACCGTAATATAAACTCACGAGCATGATAGAAAGTATTGAACCCTTATTTGATTTTAGAATTTCTGATCCAGCCAAGATTCCCAAAGGTAAGGAAAACCACTGACAGGCTTGATTTTCCTAAAATTGCCCAGCATTGAGCATATTTCTTACTGTCTTAAGTTTGAGTAAATCTTGGGATTTTCGTGTCACGCCATGGAAAGCAACTAAACATGAGCATGCTACTATTAAAATAAGGCTTTTCTACATTGCAACCTGAAACATTTAAACCCATCAGTTTTGTATCGGGTTCAGTCTTGGCCTATCCTTTGCTATCCTTCAGCAATTCACATAATCTTCAGGATACTGGTTCCGACTGTATGCAACACAAGGTGAAATTCAGCCACTCGGTACCTGTATGAAGACAGTCGTTAGTAACTGACCAACTTCAAGCGGAAAAACACTTTGTCACTTTCAGCTGGAGGCTTATTTTCATCTATCGTGCACAGTATTCTAGTACTGCAACTGAATCTATTATGAGGACAGTTTTGTACATTGATATGAGCGATAGCATGGAAGAAAGCATGGATGAATCTTGCTGAGAAATCAGTGCTTTTTGAGATACCATTTATAGTTTTCCAGTGATCAAAAGAAACCCTCGTAGCAGGTTCTTATTATAGGTTAATTCGATGATTCAAATTTCCATCGTTAGCAAATTTTATCTTTGTTTTTATTGCCTTTCTTCACTCCCTTTTCATCTCACGATAGTAGTACAATATTTCAGGAAGGCGGAAGCGGCTGATTTCGAGCTTCTAACTGGGGGAGTAATGGGTGGCTACTCGAAGGTTCGCTACCTGGACAGAATGGTCTAAAATCCGTGGTGCTGACCGTCTGATTATCACCGATCGAATATCATGCTGTAGTCAATACAGCTGAATACAAGACATGTTACTGGTGTGCTGTGTATGGGCCCTTGACTAATGATAAGAAGATTTTTAACCCGAACATCAAGCTCAGAGATAAGAAACCAGTAAAACAATCAAACTGAGCCAGAAACTATAATAAACAATAAAACTATTGTTACCATAGTTCCATGGGTTGTGTAGACAGTAATTTTCATTTAATCTTGAACGAATAGCCTGAGAAGTATATCTTTTGTCAGAGTAAGCCATGGTTCGAAAGTCACATTTTTTCTTGACAGGGAACAAATTTAACTGTATGCACGGACATCCATCCAAAAGAATATTTTGAAAAACCGGTCTTGATTTTCAACTAAGTTTGACGGTCTTCATTACCCACAGGATATCACTTGTGAAAACAGACAGTATATCAATTTGCGCAGATAACTGTTCCTAACTTAACGTTAGTCAGAATGTTCCGCATTGAAGCACACTCCGGATGCGGGTTTTGACGGGAAACAAACATTCGTATCTGATCACACTTTGGCGCAGACAAAGGTCCCCATTCCAGTCAAAAACTTTCTGCACTCGGCAACTCACCCAATCAACAAGATAAAAAAAGATTGACTACATATCACATTTAGCGAGAAATTTAGTCTATATTCGTGTCCGATTTGTGGGGATTCGGGCCAGACAAGGAACCGTAGAGTTTATGTGTATGTCAATGTGAGAGGCTATGGACCGCAAAGAGGAGCGTATAGATATGAAGCAGTTAAGCCTAGAGAGATCACTGTATAAAGAGCGAGTGCTATATGCAAGAATTTCGCAAGAGGCCAGGCATAATTCGTACAATTTATCAGATAATTGGGTTAAAGGTGTGAAAGATACCCGACTGATAACAGATAAACCTATAGGAACAATTTAAAAAATACTTTGACTAGACCATCAAAAATGACGAGGGATTAGTAGAGGAGAACAGGAAATACACTGATAAACGAAAATCGAGAAAGCTTGTTCAACGGAAAAATGTCTAAGCTTGGAGTCAAGTGGAAAGGATGAAGGTTGTTTGTTGATGCGATTTGTTATCGCTTTTCCCTTTCGTTGGTAAGAAATCATTGTCAAGCGCAGAGACCAGGATCGTTTGCGAACCTAAGCTTTACTCACTCTCATCCATAAGGTGATCAGAGTTACTTTTATCCACTTCAAGGCAGTTGCTGTGAGCCATCTGGAAGGCAATGTGTCGCTTAATTTGCGTCTACTACTCTTCTCCATTTTAGTCAGAAGTTTAGAGCCACCAAAAACCAGCTGCCGGTTCTTTAGTACAGGTCCTTCTTCCTTTTGGTACGCTTTGACCATGGCATAATAACCCCTGGCTATCTTTCAGTAGCCATTGTAGGCTATTTAGCAATCACAGCCTGGGGTATATTAACCAAACTTTAACAACACACACTAGTACCGCTCAAGCCCACATCACGTGGGTTTTCGTTCTCAGTTACTGGGGTGTTGACCTTGTGCAAGTCACCTGACCGACTGCAGGCTCCATGCTAGGGGCTGGCAAGCGGATATGTTGCATGATATCTTCCACCTTTTAGATGATTATCCAATTAGTTCAAGGTATTACTTTTAAAGGGTCTGTCAAACCACTTCTACAAGAAAATATGGGGCTGTGATTCACAGAGTTCGAGAACGTCAACCCATCAAAAGATAAGTCCGGAATATTTATGCTATTATGCAAACAATAAATCGATTTCATTTTGATTCGATCATATATTGCATTCGACAAACGCAATTTCTTTTTTATCGAACCTTCTAAAAATTATTCTAGTAAGTAAACCTGATTTTCTTCTACGAGCGATCCATTTTTCTATTAAACAACTTAGAGACTTTCCTCTGTAGTCCTTGCTTATACAAGACAGTAACTCTCACAATGCTACCGAGCTCCGTAACCATCAGTAAAAACACGCACGTGATGTGAGGTTGAGAAGTACGGGTGTGTGTCCGTAAGGTATGGTTACTGTACCCTAGGCTGTGGTAGCTAGATTGCCAACAATGGCTACTCGACGATCACCAGTGGTTACTAAATGATGGGAAACCTGTAGAATCTGTCTGGTTTGATGAACCTCAAGAACGAAACGTTTCTGACAATACTTCCGTAGGAATAATTCGCTTCTTCGATATCATTGCAATCTAAACAGTTTTCTTCTTTTGAAAATCCACCTGAGTCGGGTGCAAAGTGATGTCACCCAAAAAGTCTCACTCCTCATTCCCTACTCCTTAAGCAGTGTGACACAAGTAAAAATAACCAGGACTGCTGACAAATACGTACAGGAGGTGAACCTCTATCCTACTGTACATGATTGACTGTGAATCAGATTCCGTACTCTTAAATCCAGCGATTTTCCGATTTTTGTTTTACGATTATGATAATTAATTCTCCTTTGGTTGAGTTGAGAGAGTAAAAGTGGCACATTAAAATCTTCCCTTTCCAGTTGCCAACCAAGTGGAGAAATTTTCAGCTTCAGATACCGTTGTTAGAAACAATATTTTATACTTTTGTGTTCACCACAAGCCGGAAGACTTCGAGCAGTCTTGTGCTAGTTTGCTCGACCTATCAAATGACAGCCTAAAAGAAACACTCCAAAGCACGTGAAGTATCGAGTTAAAAAGTTGATCTGTTTCACTAGAGCTTTTCTTAATTAGAAGTCAATAAACCCACTCCGTTCTTCTCGTCCCATTGAGGTTTCGTTTCTTCATCACCAAGTGTACTAGAAAGAGGCTTTGTTAGGGCACCCTTGTCACTTACATAAATGGATGTTTCGCCTCTCTTGATTTAGAATGTTTCTCCTGAGTTTGTAAAATTGCCCAAGAAAGTAGTTCTCCATTCAAATTCTCTTGACTACTTAATTCTACCAAAAGTACTTTTGTTCAGTATTTATTATGACAATACCATTTTGACCCTTCTTTTTAAGGTAGTATTGCGATTCTGAATCACCTAGGTAACCTGTAAACAGCCTCCACATTTGTTTCAGTGGTTAAATTTGAAGTTAATTCTATTGTTTATTGATCGATGTTTAAAAACCACTGCTGCTACTTGCGCGGAACAGATACTATCTTTTGGAACAAGCATAACTTAAGCAAGCCGATCCGAGATGCCGCCAACATTAACAAGTCGGGTGCGCGTCACATGGTTTATAATTTTGCTCTTCTATTTTGTGACCAATTGTGAAGGCGGTAATCGCATATGGGAGCGGAAGTATTGCACAAAACAGTGTTAGTGAAATATGATTTCTTCCATTTAACTAAACCCCATTCGTTGCCAAGAGTATACCTACATTTCACGAGACTGTTTTGTTGTGATAATTAGGGTTAGTCTAACTTTCGAATACTCCCATTAAAATCAGTTTTATTAGGAAGTCCAAATAACATCCATCAGTAGGTTACGTCGGGCGATTTTGCGAGCCAATACTATTGGAGATGTGCAATCAATCTAATCACCATGGCCGAACTTTAGGCCACATGTCGTCGGTTATCGTGGTCTGGTTTTCTTACTGAATTTCACATTGGCTCAGTTTGTCGCTGACTGAATTTGCACCACTTCCGGTGACAGGACGGCCAGCCCACAAGGCTGCAACCTAACGTTCGTTTGTTTATTTTACCAAAATGTACTTTGCTGTTACGTGTGAGGTAACTGGTCAGTACTTTTGCATTTTGATCACCAGTATATATATATATAGGTATTTATAAATGCAAACAGTTAGTCTCGAAATCCGAATAAAAATATATCTTCTTCCTTATCAGCTTTATTTTGTAATTCTCCTCAAGTGACACGAAATCTTTTTGAAGAATATTCCTGATAACTGAGTTTTATTCAAGTTATGTGTGGAACATTCTGTGCAAAGTTGAAATTGCGTGACTGTGGATAACATGCCTAATTTAAATGACGCATAAGAGAAGACATTGAATAAACGGTCAAAAGAGAATAATAGTTACAGTCACGGACATGAAATTCGTCCTCTGTGGTTTTCGTCGAAAAGGTATGGAAACTGACCCAGCTGGGAGACATTTCCACTTGGGGAAGTGTCGATTATGTTTATGTTTAGCAGAAACACATAAAATCAATATGGATACATTTAGAATAAACTGTATCAACTGGTAGTCTAATAGTGATTTCGTGGTTAGTGATAGGCCCATGGGAATAAAGCTGTTGACATTTTGTGCATGAGTCACCTTGAAGTCAAGATCATATTAGCAATATTTGGTAAAAGTCCAGTTAGTCATCGCGACGACGAAAAAGTGCTCATTCATGAGGTCGAAACTCCAGTACGCTGGTAAATGTGGGAATGGGAAAATCAAGATAACCTTTTTTGTCGGTTTCTGTGTGGTAGATTTTGCTCAGTATAGTCCCGTAAACTAATAAGGTATTTTCGCAATATTCCTTTGAAAACTGCTACACCAGGGTGCAAATCCCAACACACGACTTAAGTAATTAAAAAAGCAGAATAAAAGAGCTATATATGTATATATATATATATATATATATATATATATATATATATATTCTTGGAGATTTTTTCTGTGCCGATTCCCACACGCCTCAAAGAAGAAGAATAAAGCAATGTGAGCTGCTTAAACTTATGATCGGTCGAATGCCAGCATTACACCAACCAATTAGAGTGGGTATTTGTTACTATTACCCAGAGATTCAAATTTCTTCGTGGCTTTTGATTTACAATACATGCTCTACAGCTAGCCGTAGAGGTCACAAAAGAGCCATTCGTGGTGAGTGATCCCAAAATAAATTCATCCCAGTTATTTTTAATTCGCGAAACCCATCACATCGGTTGATATTAGGTAGAATAAATTATGACTAAACAAGTTGGGGGATTATTTTTCAAGACTGTATGAGCAGTAGAGAATCAGCCGGGCCTAAACTGTTCACTTTTACAGTCTGCCACACTGGAAATGTTAGTCATGTTGCCGTGGTCATAAATATGCACTCACCTGGTACTTACTTTTACTGCTGCGAAAGACGTAGAAATCTCGAAGGTTCAATGCAGCAATTGGCCCATAAAAGCCGTGGCTTGTTACTGATGGCGGATTTTTGAATATTTGTAGAATAAGCTGATTCACTTACGGCAAACTGATGTAATGGTTTGTACGAGGTAGTAATGTTCTATGTCTACTATATGCTAATTCCCAAAACTGCATTTTCATTCTTAAGGATTGCAGAACGCGATACATTCGCATAATAATTTTCTCTTGAGCTCATTACACAACAACGCTATTTCCTCGTCGATGGGATGTGAAAGAACAATAAGATAAATGGAATCAGTAAAATCACTATCCACACCCGGTTCATCAGTCATTGCTAGAGGGCGAACCGTTCTTAGTGCTGGATGTTCAGCCTTTTCAAGGTGCTTTGCCTATCGTCTGTTTATCGGCCCGGAGAACAAGTGAAATTGCCGCTAGCCCCAGATACAAGCAAGTGATCTAGCCATGCGAATAATTATGAAAGCTAGATCAAATTTGATGGACAACGAAGTGATCTTCCGCCTGTTTTTTCACCGAATTTCAGTATTTCAAACCTCACATGACAGGATATTATTCACTTCAAAATGATTCATTTATAGATATATTTCAGCGTTCGTAGTTCAGTTCTAAGCATATTGGCTGAACGACCATTCTGGTTACGTGCAACAATCTGTCGGTCCATATTCAGCTAATTCGGACTTTCCGTATTTTATCTTGAATCGATACCAATTTACAGGGGCAAAACGTTGCTAACATTTCATAAGGGGCTGTTTGTAAAGATTACGAGTCGCACTGATAACTATAAGTTTTTGTTCTGTTTGTAGTGCTTGAGCCTAAATGAAATCACAATCAATCGCTATTTAATTGAGGGTAATTAATATAAAATACCTCGCCCCGTTAGACCAAACTACCAAATTCGTATGGAACCCATTGCTCACAATCTCTATTTGAGTGAGACTAACTGCTCGGTATGAATCGGCAAACTCCCTGTCTAGTGATATTTTCTTGTTCACTTATATATTTGTCACAGAAGTCGTGTACAGCAAGTGCTATTTATGGTACAGATCTGATTAAAAACTAACGAGTGCCGTTTTTTCTAAATTTTCCCATCCGTACGCATGACACGAGTTCAATTTCAGCACTGCCAACAGTTTCATTCGGTTACAGAATATCCAGCTTGCTTCCTGTTCTATTTTTCCCGTAGATCCAATAGACTGAAAATAAATAATGACTGATAGTCACACCCACTTTTTTTGTTTCTGTTTGGATGTGTAATAGTAGGTGTGAATTTTGAAATCATCTCAAAACCGCTTCTTGGTGACACGAAATTGTCAACTGGAAACTGCTCAGTTTTCACTCATATTATCCATTCCGAGAAGAAAGTACAATGTTTTGCAAGAATGACACAAATGGCCTATATGTTTTACACAGGATTTAATGGAGATTTATTGGTGAACATTTGTTTCTCTAAGTTAGTTACGAGTTCGTCTCATATCAAAATGAAAATTATCCGACGGAAACACAAGTTTCAGCCAGACAAATACAATGAGAACTAATGCCAACCGAATAATCGCGTGTGATAATCTTTCTTGAGAAATCTACGCGTTACAGACAGTAATATTTTACGACGCAAGCAGGCGGTGTAGTGGTTGGATCGCCGGATAAACTGGTTGTTTTCCATTATAAAACAATTTCAATCAAATCATTGTCTGTGTTTGAAGGGCTATCATAAACTTCGATTACCACCATCGATCGTCGAAGACTTCCCAATTTGACAGCCTTTTATTGGCTATGGACCTCTTCCTAAATTGTTCCACACTAGTGCATAGTAAGTAAATAAAAATGGAAGTGAAGATGGTATTCATTTTTATGGGCTATTTCTGATAGCATAATAATCCTTATGTTGGATCAAGTAATTTCGCATGCGAAATTCGGCGGATTACATGTAGGTGTTTGATACTGAATAGCACAGCCGTGTCGAAACATTTTGGAAGCCAGCTGACTTTTCGGTTTTCGTGGGTAACTTTTCTCACAGCGGGTTTACATTTAACCGCGTGCATCTAACACTTTTTGTGGTGCACTGTTTTCACAATATGCTGCGAACCAAAATCGGCTCGGATGCACCTGTACCTAAGTATAATAACTGATCCGAGCTTAGGATGCAATGAATTAGTTGATTAGTGTGTAGGCGCCAATAACTTTTTCAATAACTGCAGTTCCGTCTTTGTTGATCTTAACACAAAAACTGAATGTCATCGGAGTGGCTACCGCGATAACTCATGTCAACGAGGGTGCTACGCGCTTGCCTGATTGATTAGTGTGTCTTGTTTTCTGTGATCCAGTGTTCCCCCATTCCTACAACTTTTATGGTCCATGGATGATCACATACCCCCTTGGAACCAGTTACCCGAATTTTTATGCAAACAGATGAATACAAACCGCAGATGGCACATAGGTCTCCCTGGGGATGGAAGTAAACATTACTAGACAAACGATAACTGTCTACACCTGGAGTTTCACCGGAGCCGTTTGTTCGTGGAATGAGTCATTATCCTCTGGCCTTAACGCAACGGGTGTCGTCCAACTCGTAAACCGAGGATTTCCGAGGTCTGGCACATCTAATTGCCTCTTTCTGTGTGCACTCAAAAACACAGCTACGAGTGACAGTGTGGGGCTCTCGACTGAAGTAGACCAATTTACTTCCAATTAATACCGAACATCACTCCAAAAAAGAAATCGAATTTTTTTCGGAAAGCAGTGTAAAAGATCAGTATTTTAACTGGCCTATTGTGATTTTGGTTTCAAGCTAATGAATACCAAACAGTTACCAAGCTGTGCGGATTGCACTCTATAAAACTTTGGGTTGGAATGACACATTTGCAGAACAGTTTCCTTTGTTTAAAACGATATTTGTCGAACACAGGATTTTGAAACTTAGGGTCCCCTAAATCCAATTTATCAATTGCGTACTTAAGACATGTTCGAACGGGAAAGGCAGCAATAGAATAGGAAAAGAAAGTATTGGACAAATTAACAAGCGGTCCGGTAAACCAGATTGGCTACCATCACGGCAAACAAGTCGTGGTTTAACAGCTTCTGTGCATTTGGTTGGGGTCTAAGTCTATTTATTAATACAGCCTCGAAAAGGCTAAGAACTCTGTTCCAATTTCGTGTAATCACTCAGAAAGCTCGACCCAGATCAATTTGCTAACGAAAGGTCACATGGTGTTTCGTGATCGATGGTCTTTTTCTGTCCGGGCGAAGGATGACTCGCCCATAGTGTTATCAGAGAAACGATGCCTCAGGCTCACTTCTTCTTGTAACTCCAACAAAACGTTTGCAACTCTTGCTTGTTTAATTTTACTGGATGTTAATCGGATGGTAGATCCTTGTACTTTGGTAACAATTTATAGAAAGTCTTCAATTTTTATCATGGCATTTTGCGACATATCAGTACTTCTACGTCTGTCTGTGACGGGTGATACTTAAAAACACATTCGAATGAAATTTCTGCCGGTTGGAATAGAATTCGTGCTCTTCTTCACAGAATCCACTGGTACAGGGCATTTATTGTGAATATGTGCACAGTGTACCTCATTTTTTGGCAATAACTTTTACACAAGTACGGGAAACTGTAACTGCATCAAAACTCAATTTACTCCTATGAAGTTTCTAAAGGCAATAAGTCAAGTAGCACAAATTCACAACAAAAAATTCTACGGCGCCGAGGTACTTTGACCGATTTCAAGTGAGATTCTCGATATCACTGGGATATCCAAGGATATCACGTGTGGACACCCCAACCCGGACAGAAAGTCAACTATGTAGTCATGGGAAAAAGTGAGTCTCAAAGGTGATTTGTCACCTTTTGACGGATTAGGATCGCGTAAGCACAGTAAGGCAATGAGACAGTGACCAATTATTTAATTTTCTTTTTTTATTTTGTAATTATTTCTCTAAAAAACAAAGAAATATATGGAATGCACACATCCGTAATTACATCGAACCATCTTCGATCAGCTTTTGACAGACGTCTCCAATTTTACTCCCGTTTTCCAAAAATGATAGATGTAAACTGGGACATTACTTTCCTGCTGAATCGTCGCTACGATATCGCTCGGGCGGACGAGGATTTCCCGATCCTCATTCAACCGCCCGAGGATGGGACTTTGTATCATGTGCCAGCGATGCGTCTCTTTCCTGAAGGCAAACTGCCACCGGACACGTTCTTCATTCATCTCATGTTCAAGCCACGCAAAGAACCACTAGATCGTGGTGCCTATATGATGGCGATTCGCGATCCTGATGGCACACTACGGCTCAGTCTTCGGCTGGTTCATGTGAGTCTTGCACACTTTGATTAACTGTCAAAATCAACGGTTTTATGAAACAGGTTTAAGGCCAAGTTTGACAGACTTCAGAGTAATCGCCTTCTTAAAAGTTCTCGGTGTTGATACAACGTATAGCTCGACGTCCACAGTGCCCTTGTTTTGAAGAGTGTCTGATTTCCACTCTCGGTTTTAGATTGTACAGCTAATAAAAATACTTACAAAATGATTCATCTGTACAAGACATGAACCTGTCCACATGGCCCCACGGAAGATCCAAAGAGCTCCAAGAGGTGGTGAAAACTTTCACTAATGAGTAACATTGCGTACAAATGCTTTTTGATGACTTTTGCTGAACAGATTTTGATGTGGAATAAATCGAGAAATCACTGGACTTGCACGTGACCCAGTCTTACCTCCGGAATGAAAATGAGTGTGAATCTGTTTACTGATTTATTTGATCTATGATGTGCTTGACTATCAGGGGGACGAATAGTGAAGGCAAATGACCACTAAGGAATTCAGCCTTCTTTAAGAGGTCAAGACTAATTAAATGCTTTGTATTATCCGCAAAAAGGCTTGTTTGACAGTTGAATTCGTCCTTCGAGGAAAATAATTCCGCCTAATTGAACCATGAATTGAGCAAGATTATTTAGGATATTCGATCAGCTGGAACCATTTCATTCTGAATAGTTGCTGACATCCAGTGCCATAAATGAAGCGTCAGACTTATCTGCGAACAGGATTAGGCTAAGTAGCTAAAGCAGTTTAACGGATCTGTAAAATCTGTTGGTCTCTTTGAGCCGCGGTACGTCCGCCTACTAGCACTACCATTAAGAGCTTTCCATATATATATATATATATATATATATATATATATATATATATATATATATATTCACTAGAATCTAATTTGAAGCGTCTGGAGTGTGAATGGATACTCTTCATTGAAGAGCCCACAAATGAATCACAACTGTGATTTCTCATAGTTATTCGTGTCTGGGTCACTGCTAACCCAACGAACAACGAGGCTGCATGTGCAAGCGCTCATATTGATAGTAAGTAGTATGTTAACGTGTGGACAAAATCTCCCCGGAAGCACACGACCGGTTTCGCGGTTGTTGCCGCTCATCAGGTATGCGTACCCGGTACTCCTCTGCCCACTCGTCTTCATACTTGTATATATATATATATATATATATATATATATATATATATATATATATATATATATATATATATATATATATGAAAAGCAAATCTACCTTAAGATTGTTGCCAGTATGAAGTTCTCCACGGAGATAATCTACAGCTTCAGCCTCTCTCTGCATGATTCATTGTTCGTATCAAACTAACAGAAATCTGATGAATTAAAGTTCTCCGAATTCAAGCGCACAACTAACCAGTCGATGCGTACAATATCACCATGTCTATTATTTACGCAACCGATTACAGACAAAATGGTCGATATTCAGATGACGATTTTCTTTGTTTGATTTTTGTGTCGGTTGCCTTCAAATCAGTACTCCATTTTGAGGACCTTTTGGTCCAAACAAACCATTCAAATGTATGACATTTACAGAGTTTTTGTCAAAAAAAGGAACCTTAATTCTGATCTGCTGACTCCGTTTTGATACGTCTCTTTCAAGGATTAACCCAATAAAGTCAGGCAATAAAATTTAATCAGAGAGCCCTTAAAGACCTAGGAGTGGCACGTGGTGTATCGTACTCCCCACCTCAATGAAAACAAAACTGACAATTCCTCAAATTACAATTTCTTTCCAATTTCGGCTCTACCATTAAGTGTTTTACACTACCCATAAAACCCGTCATTCCTAGTTCTTGATCTAAGGCTTTACTTTTTCAGCAAAGTTTCCTCGTAGACAACCGGAGTGAAAGCCGGAGGGCTCATTTTAACCAATTCCGATACAAAACAAACAGCTGAGTATAAATTATTTAGGAGTTTGGATTTATTTTCTGATTATGGACACAGTATTTTGTATATTTCAAAGTAGGACAGAAGCACACATTATTAACCTCAAGACAAGTTGTTCTGGGAACACAATGCATCCGAACCGAGATCAGTTCGGAAAGTACCAAAACAAAACGATATCCCACGCAATATTCTATCGGTATAAGTTTATTTTTCGGGAACATAGCGTTGTTGAAAAAGATGGTAGCAGGTTGACGCTCTAGTCATCGCAGGTAACCTTCCAGTTGCAAACTGGTGTTGAGAAACGTTACCCGCAATAACCGAAAAGTCGACTGACGACGTTCTTTTCCGACTACGCTACGCTACTGAAAAATAAACACATTTTCTATCACTACCATTTTCGACTTGCTTTATTTGGAATTATCGAAGAGGAGGTGTCGTGTTGACTTGTCTCGATCTGCACTTCTGTGACAATTTTATTGTTATTGTTCCTATTACTGGTATTTTGTGGTCCCAATTATTGTTACATTGAAATTAGAGGAGGATCTTATATAAAGACCTAAGAGCCTTGTCCCAGACTATAAAAATCTACTATTGTCACCATTGATGTTCATCATGTGCCTGACAGATTTACAAACTACGATCCTCTTTGTTTCGGCTCCGTGTGTGTGCGTATCAGCGTACGTTCCACCAAATGCCTAGTGACCGTGGACAACTTGAAACGAAAAATCCCCAAACACAGCATGTCTAGACTTGACGAGATTCCCTTCCCCCCCCCTTCCTTCCTTTATTAACTCTTCCCCCCCCCCACCCTACCCCACCCCCCACCCCACCCCTGAGTCGATTATGATTTTGTCGAGGGGTCGATATGATTGTAATCACAATGGACAACGTTTATAAGGTGATCTACCCCGGACATGGATTGACTGACAGTCTCGCTTCATGTAGCTTAGACGTATCGTTCCGAAATTAGGCAGCACTGTTCGGAGTCATAAAAAATCAATGCACAATGTATCTCCACGTGAAGTGTCCATTAAAGGAACGAAGGTGCACGTCAACCTCATGAGAAAAATGGATGCATCTCGTTACCGGGCAGGGTGTTTTGTAGAAATCAAGCAGATATTAAGCCATTCTATCCTGTTATGTAGCGAAGCACATTGAGGTCGAAAAGATAGAAAGCAAAGTCATTTGTAAACGATGAGTCCGTCGGGTAAATCCTCACACCTAAAGATATAAACTGGCAAACCCAAAATAGCCACATTATTTCCGATGAGATGGCAAGCAGGTTGAGGACAGTTTTGTCAGGTATTTAGCCTTATAGTAAAAATGGTATAGTTCAATAGCTCAGTATAGTCGAAATCGTTGGTAGGTTGTCGAGGTTTCGGTCATCATAATCTTGCTTATGCGGTGAGTTCAAGCCCATTAAACAGTGTGAACCGCCATTTTGATACCAGTACCTGACTTGCTTTGTGAGTATTTACTCAGGTTTTTCTTTGATGGTGCACATAAATGTGCTCATCTTGACGTATTTACTGCTGACAGCGGATAAATTTATTGACTCCGTTTACAGTGATACTTGTGAGATATCTCTACTGAATAGCCTGTCATTTGGAAAATATATTATAAAGTTGAATCCTCACTTTCAGAACAGTTCATACGTACTGTTGAGGCTAGTCAAAGCTTTTCATTAAACACTCAAACTGGAAGTCATTGGTTCATTAATTCTCCCGAAACAAGAATGTGTTACCTACTCCACTTGCTAGTAGTCATGATTTGCGAATTCATTGAGAACCTATGAAGTGATCACTCTTGATCAGTTCACCAACCTGAAATTTAACATTTCAGCAGGATAACTGAAACAGGTCTAACTGGTAAATTACACGATTTTGTGGGTGACTAAATCCAAACCACCTGGTGAAGTCAACCAAGGTTTTCTGACGGCATCATTATAAAACATTTCTGATGATCCTGGTTGTTTGGAATTTTGCTCGTAAGTTCTGGTTAAATTAGACAATCCAGTTATCTTTCCAGAACAAACCGAATAAATCCATGTGAAGCTTAGTTTCAGTGACACTACCCCATTGACACTGCTTTGTCCTTTGAGCTTTGCTTTGTACGCCGAGAATTCCATCTTCGGTTGAATGAAAATAGCTAAGTGGTAAAATGTTAAATTTATTGATTGGTAACAGCTCGGGTAAAGTTTCTTCCGGAGTGCCCGATTTGTCGTCTGGTTAAAGTCTCGTCATATCTGTTGGATACGTCCACATTTACTTGATCAAACATTCTATCGGTTCAGTAAAACAGAGCACAGAACATTTCGTTTGACCATGAAGAAACATTTATCCTCCGACCAATACTAATCCAAGGGAAATCGATCTCTTAGTTTATTAATTGATAGAAAGGTGTAACTCAATCAATAATGCACTCTACGTTTTTATTCACCACTTCTTCTCAATGGTGAATAAGATTTTCGAGGAAGAGGCTTCCGCTTTACTCGAGGTATTGGTTATTTTTCTGAACTGAGTAGTTCATGTCGATGGTTTACATTTACATAAGCTAACCATATCTCATCTTCGGTTATAAATAAATAATAAATAAATAAATAATTCTATCTCTGTTCGAACATCTAGACCTGTGGCATCCAAAAACCCAGCAGAGAACCACAACGGCTTTTTGCTTAGCGCAATAAACCATTCGTCACCTGGAAAACCACCCAGGGTATTTCAGCAAACTGCTCTATCTAAACACGTTTGATTTCATAAGCGCTGGAAATAAATATTTCCAAAAGTATAGCTCTTCTTCGAACCTAGCCACTACTTTGTCCGAATAAACTTTATCAGACTTCCATTGCCGATATCTTTACTTTCATTTTCACTTTGCATCCAATGAAGCCTCTGCTGTCATCTTTTGAATCGGTTACAATCCCTTAGGTCTATTTCCTAGATATTATTGCTTTTTGTAAGGGCGATGGTGGAATATTTTCCGAATCACGAATGCCCGTAGTCATGTTTACGCTATGTCATCCAAGACTTTTTTCATCTGGATTTGATTCATCTCTGGAATGACAGTGTTTGTTATTTATGACTGACTATTTCCTAATGCGGAAGATATCAGTAAGGACATTATTGTTTTATTGATAAATGCGCAGGTAATATTATTTTCATTGTGTTTCTCTTTTTACAGAAACATTAGTGTAGTAGTCAACAACGAGAAAAAGTAGCTTGGAAAATAGAGTTTTGGCAAAATCGGGGTTCACTATATTCGGAGTAACCATACTAAATACGTACATAATACCACCCGACAATTTTGTCTAGTCTCCAAAGGTGTAGTATGTTCTCCGATTGCACCAAGTTCACACGACCAGTTAGAGCATTAGGAACAATTATTATTGAGACCAGACGCGTTGGTAACACTCGTTATCAGCTTCCTCGTAGGCCTGTCTTTTTCTTCTGCACTCCCTCTATCGACTGTAAGACCTAATCTTTTTTGGAAATATTATTCGGAAATTAAGCAAGTAACCTTTCTGGACATAGAAACCGTTTATTGTGTTGTTTGAATTACTCGAATTGAGTGATTCTATGAAATATGGAAACTATACTTCCGGCCCTCGCAGTACTGCCTGTTCTGTTAGACCTAAATTTTTACGTATGTCTTTTGTGACAACAACCTGCAGACAATTCAGAAGCTGACGTGTTATGGTACTTCAAAAGATGCAAAACAAAGGCACTGTTTGCTCTGAAAAATAAACTTCATGATGGCCTAGTATGATCTGTTGCGCAATTGAGGGGGTTTTCATTCTAACTAAATCTGAGACTAGTTGACAACAAAATTGAAACTGCTTTCTCATGTAATGTATGTAAGGTTCAGATAACTAAAATTCATTATACATTGATCTACCACTGGCCGAAAGAACTCGCATACGAATGCTAATAAACGAAAGTGCCTACTAAAACAGAACCAGACTTGACTAATTCAAAACAGATTGATGAAGTGCACGGCCAAAGGTGATCCAAACAGACGACGGAAGAGTTGTAGCCACCAGTTTTTGCTGCCTTAACAGTTATTTTCAGACTTTGTGCACAGTTTTGACCGTGTCTGAAGTCAGTAAAGGAACTGAGTAGCTGGTCGTCTGATACATCGTTTCGTTGACCGGGCACAATCCTGTTGATACACAGTCAAGTAGTGCTTAATGTGTGTTAGCGTGTGGGTATGTGCCTGCGAGTTTTATCTTTCTAAGTGAGTGAGTGATAACCGTTGCCCATGTTTGACCAACCGTATCAATTATACTGTACGTATGCGTGTCAGTTATCAGATCAAGCTGGGCAGTAACATCTGAGTTTTCCCAAAGCAAACTACCGTGTTGGGGACTTGACGTTCTCTGGTAACCAGTCAATCACTGTCAGTTTGTAGCATGGTCGCAGGTCGGTTACAAGTCATTCTACGAACCTCTTAGTTGGTAGAATCTTCAGAACTGGACTATCTATAGTGTATTTTACAGCTTTTCCCCGACGAAAGAAGCCACCAAGGAAGTACTACCGTACAACTTTGAGGTGTTAAAAGCTCAGATAAATCTTCTTTCAATAAAAAAACAATTACCACAGACATGTTCAAACCAGAGGATGAATTTTGAAAATCCTTATGAGGCTTACTTTTGTACCTTATTTGTGGATACCACAGAAGACCATAATGAAATTTCACTGACTACTTCCTATAGTGTCTGTCTCTTCACACTAGTTTAATGCGTATTACTTGTGGTCACTGGTATTGGTAACACCAAAAAGGGCAATGGTTCGAGTTCACGCCATCTGACAGGCAACGGTTTCTTAACTTTCTTTCGCGTCCCAGAGAACAGCTAAGAGAATTAGTTACTTTACGTAGATTGCTGACTGTATCGACACAGGTTATTGTGAAAACCAAGCTTCAATATTAGGAATACTTACAACACAATTAAACATGTCACAACATCGAATGGATTGGAAAATGGTCAACTGTTTCTTTTCCATGCCTTTGTTTGTTGTGTAGGGAAAAGACCAACGTGGAGTGACTTGAGACTCGTTTGTCAGAAAAGTGAACGACCAAGCATGAACAGGGAAGAACGGTATAGACGTGTGTTTGCGTCAGTAGAGTCAGCTGACTACGGATCGATGGGCGTACGAAGCAAACGAGCATGGCTGGCGTGGTAGGGATGAGAAAAATTTCGAACTGATAGGACATTCGCACTGAGGCAGTCATATATGGCGTAAAAATCAATACACGCTTTACGGTAGCACAATCGGATTCAGCTTTTGGGATGCTATAAACCTGCAAAGTTTAGATTAAAATCAACACAAGTTTGACCTTTTAGTTCTCACCTGTCAAGTTTCTCAGGAATTATTTTGTCCATGATGACCGGAATAAAGTAGGCCGTTCTTCCTGACAGCAAACTTAACTGGAGCTAGTGTTTATTGTTTTTCTACCCCCGGGTGTGAATCAAATCTCACTTCTGGGATGAAAGAAATTTACATCTTGATTTTAGAAGCTAAGCATACCTAAAGCCGTCAAGGGAACTTTCCTAAATTTGGAGTTTTCTGCTGAACAACCTTCGTTTAAAAAGTATTTGATCAATCAGTTTTATTGTTTATGGAAGTCAAATAACACTGAGTTATTAAACTAAGTTGCTTCACATGGCTCCGTGCACTTCATTCGAGGAATTTAGAGAATTCGGAGGGATCTATCAGCTCTCTTAACCTGTGTGGAATAGTCAAAACTTTAATACCTCACGCGTGGGCCGTTCAGCTTGACAATAGTTTGGTATTCAATTGCAAGCGAGATCACCAGATCTGTTTTAAATTTTTATTTACTTCTTTCAGTAATGTCTGACTTACGGACTACTTCTGAACACGTGATGTGTGGTTGATCGTTTTATGCGTTGCCTACCATGATATTGAACTGTCCTTTAAAAACCTATGGCACCTGACATATCGGTTCACTTTGTATGACGTACAGAAACCTAGCTGATGACAATAAGCACCAATAAAGTTGTGTCCAGCGGTTTCGGACCACCATCTTTGTAAAGCACATGAAACGGAAATGTTAAAATGTACGATAGTGGGAGAAAGCTTCAGGGTGAAATCTTGCTTCAGTTCAGCATTGCACAGACAGTTCCAAAATGTTTGTTAGTCGGGATAGATTGCTACTATTGCCAGTAGTTGCGTAAATAATTTGCTTCTAAAGTATAGACTTGGTATGTTGTTTCTAATCAGTTTATGACGTTTTATCTGGCTGACCCGTTATTTCAGTCCATGTGACACGCGCAATGAAAAACAAACTTTTTTCTAACTAAATATGAATAAAATAATCTGAAGTAAGTTAGTGGCAGTTTTATTTTTTTTAGACGTATTTGTAGTATAACAATAAAGATCTACCTTCATAGTTCTATTTTTATCATAGGTGTTCTTGTTAGTCTGTCGTCGCCCAACTCCATTTTCGTCTGGTCACTGTCTTTGACCTCTACTTACGCGACTACTTCCTATTGGAGATCTACCCAGCGAAAGACGGTTTCAGAAAGTCTAACTGTTGTTTCTTGCTTAGGTACTATGGTGCACCAGAACCTTCCCTGAACTACTATCTACCAGTCAGCAGCTAAATTGTCTCATAAGTTTTCATAATTCCTGAGATGTTGATTTCACTCTACTTTGCAATACAAATCCTAGCAAGTGCCCATTCGGAAGTCTAACCTATTCAGACTGGCATCAGTCTAACAAGTACTCCTTGAAGTGTTCTCGCATATCGATAGTAACGTGCTGAAACGCCGATGAAACTCCTTCTCAGAAAATAGAAAATTGATTAGCTTTTATCAAAATTACCTTGAAACAATATCCTAGATTCCAAACTTCAAAGCTGAGATTGTTATCAGACTAATAATTTCTGTCAATTTCTAATAAATGTAATTCCCTGAAAGCTCATTTGCGTCTACTTTGGATTGAACTAAGAACCGGCTACAGTCAAAACCGGATTTTTAGTTCGTGCAAGCCAAAAGTAAATTTGACCTCACAAGTCGTCTGCATTTCAGTAGAAGAACGCTTATTCTCCTATCTTTAGTGTGGCTGAACCAATACATAATTCTCACCACATTTGTTTTGCCGCCGGATGCAATAATCATTGTATACTAATAATAAGCCCGTGAGTGAGGTAAGTTATCTTGATTTTGAGCAAACAGTACGGAAGACAAATGTTGCCAGAGGCATCCCTGTCGCAGCATTTGCCTACTGTCTTATTTATCTTGATATTGTTGAAAACCCGAGTCTAAAGTAACTGCCCTTCAAATTGCAACTACCCACCGCATAACATTTGATCTCTTAAGAAGTTTCAGCTAGTCAGTAAACTGGAAGAATATTGCTAACGCTAGTTGTTGTCAGTGGTGACGTTGTTGATGGTGATGATGATGATGATGATAATGATGATGATGATGATGGTGATGATGATGATGATGATGATGATAATGATGATGATGATGATGGTGATGATGATGATGATGATGATGATGATGATGATGATGATGATGATGATGATGATGATGATGATGATGATGATGATGATGATGATGATGATGATGATGATGATAATGAGAATGATGACGATAATGATGATGATGATGATGATGATGATGATGATGATGATGATGATGATGATGATGGTGATGATGATGATGATGATGATGATGATGATGATGATGATGATGATGGTGATGATGATGATGATGATGATGATGATGATGATGATGATGATGATGATGATGATGATGATGATGATGATGATGTTGATGGTGATGATGATGATGATGGTGATGATGATGATGATGATGATTTTGATGATGATGGTGATGATGATGATGATGATGATGATGATGGTGATGATGATGATGATGATGATGATGATGATGATGATGATGATGATGATGATGATGATGATGATGATGATGATGATGATGATGGTGATGATGATGGTGATAATAATGATGATGGAGTTGATAGTGGTGGTGGTGGTGGCAGTTTTGGCGATCGTTATTGTATTGTTTTAAATAGAACCCGATTACAAGAATGGTTCATTGCGCTCAATTTTTCCCCACTATGTTTATGTCCAGCGTTTGTATGGTTTTATACACCAGCAAGCTTACATTCCAGTCACAATCGTTTGCTAGAAAAGATCGTCAAATGGAGATTGCATAGAGAAACAAAACAAAAATGTACATTTCTTTTGGATTTGAACGCGCGCAGCGGCTGGAATTTATGCGCCAACATTTGCACAAAATATAGCATCAGCTTGTTACTTGCTCGGCAAAGTACGAAACAAGGGGATCCTCGTGAATGTTTGTGCGAGAGGAAATACAAAACCGATTAGGACATATCTTTCTAATAATTGTCACTGGAATATAAGACGGCCCACAGTGGATGTGCACTGCTCAAAAGTAGACTTTACTCAAAAGTTGGTGTGTTTGAAGATTATCCCTCAAAAGATAGTGATTAAATACGACCGGTACGGCAGAAAGTTGAAATTTTGTTCCACAAATTCATGAAGTACCGCAGGAAATTAATATACTAAGGTAGAAATGACGCACTGGAAGACAGTGACAGGAAGAATGTGAAGCGATAGATAAGGCTTTTCTTCAACACATTACATAGGAAGACTACCAGAGGTTTCTCTCTCAATCTAATTCGTAAACGTTCCATAGGTCACACCCTGGAATGGCATTTGGCGATAACGATCCCATTGTCTGGGGCGGGAGTAGGTGAAGAAAGAGCAAACAAGCACAGCAAACATTAGAAAGAGTTTAAAGTCAGACAAGACCTGACTTATTTTTCTGTGGATTGGAGTTTTGGAGATTTCATATGTTTGGAAACGATCCAAGTGTTAAAAGTCGATGATTCTAGTGGGATTCAAACCCACATGTTTCAGTACTGCATACGCCTTACCTTCGTACTTTTGACTCCTGCTGATGTCATTTGCCCGTAATATTTGGTTCACTTCAAAATGATTTACTTTATGCCGTTCAATAACTTTCTTGATAACGTGAACTACAAAAGCTCCTGTGTCTCAGTTGCATCTATCCGCTCTTATTCAAATAGGAGAAGATTTGGTTGGGTTGACGTCAGACTGATGTACAAAAGAATTCATTGTTTTAGCTAAATGACCGAGTCAACGTTGAAGAATCACGGAAGGAAGATCAACCAAGTTAAAAGCAGAGGGATTTCTGGTGACGTGCATGATCCTAAGCATGTTTACATTGAAAACCCTCGACTACTGTGTTGCCATGGAAGAATAGGAAGATTTAGCGTTGACGTTTTGTGAGTGGTTAAGTCACCGCTTTGTTCAACTTCCACTGGAATACCAGACTATTTCAGATGTCCACATCTCTCTACAGATTTACACCGTATTTGATCATTAGAAATTAAAGAGTAAACAGGACACATAGGCGTGCAACTTCTGTTTTTACAAAAGCTGAATAGCATTCGACGCGAGAACTACCACCCAACGTGTAGGCCCATCTTCTCCGCCTTTGTAGCTAGGCCAGATGAGGGTAGCTTCAGTTTCAAGATTCGCGGAATGTTCCGGCTTTCGTACTAACCATCCCCGCTACCAGTTACCACGCCCACTTTAGCTGTTTTTCACCCTTCATCTGATATTGTACTTATCGTTGAATGTCCAGTCAGCAGTTTCCGAGTGTAGTTCCCCTGAACTTTGAAATTGTAAGTTATGACGATAGATAATCCATAATACGAGTGCATTTAAACAGAATGTTGCCGCTCAGAATTGCAAGAGCGTTTATCGACTCGGAGAGTTTGTATTGTTTAAGATCTCTCAGCTGTGCACTCATGACTAGAAGAGTACTCAAAACATAATTGACATTAAAATTACCAAGAGTGATATTTTGATCCCTCTTCATACATTGAAACTTAGTCCATGATTGAAAATGGTAATCACTCATGCACGAGACAGCTTTCAGCGTCGGTTCCCACAAGCATCACCCATCAAAGACCCTGTTCATTTGTCGGTGCGCAGTCTCCTAGGTGGGCCAAATAGATCGACAGATGAAATGTGGACATATGAGAGCATTGTTATACAATTCTTATCGGGATAAATTTTGCTGTCTCATCGGCTGCATATTACAGGTAATCATATAATAATCAATACAGTAGGGAAGATAATACTAGCGGTGATAGGTCCGCAAATGTCACGATTTTACTACAACAAGAGTACGGGAATTAATAACTGCTTTTGACTGGAAAAATTAGGCCTCCATCTCAGGATCACGATAGCCTCAGCAAAGTGCACTGGGCTTGGATCGGTAGCAGAGAAAATCACAAAACGATCGGCTGAGCAGTCAATCCGATACATTGTGTGCGACAGGTGACTTGCGATGGAAGACTGGTGGCTGTCGTGTCAACGACATTTGGCTTAGTGCTTCCCATTGGTTAACGTGTCCATCCACCGTGGGACAGTTTCGGTCACTGACAGTCGAAGTTGCCATTCGATGGGTGGCCGAACACCCATGTGTGAACATGTGTAGGTGTAATTTGGCATGAACTAATAACGGTTATTTGACTGGAGGGGGTGGATATATGTGTGTGTTTGTAGAGTAAGACAGATTTGAAAGCTCTGCACGACTGTTTGATTGCGATTTGAGGTAGCGTGCGAACAACTCGTCTGGGTCATCACCCGTGAATGACCGTTGTAAGAAAACCTCGCATCTAGGGACTGACGGTGGTCTTTCACTCTGAGTGCGTTCTGTAAAATGCCCTTTGACAAAATGTTTCGGGCAGCCATTTTGTTATTACATGCTTGCGAGTGATTGCAGAGGAAGGAGCACACACCCCACAGTCGAGAAGGCCCACTTCCCAATTTCGGAAAACCGGTAACCAGACCCTGAGACTTGAAATGGCAGAGAATCACATAAGGTCCCAATAGGTCAGGTGTGGCAATGACCCGGACGAAAGTGGACTACAGTCTATCACCAAAGTGAGTGGTATTGACGGTGATTGGAACCTTGGACCTCTGAAGTGGTAAGCGAATGCTCTAAACCATCCAACCACCAGCATACTACTTGGCGGTTCCATCCTGAAACTGAAAAAAATTTGGCTTACGTTGTTTGCTGCCTGTGGCATACAGTTCCCTCTCCAAAATACGTCTGTAACTCAGAGGTACTCAACACGTAATGTTTGGGTATTATCCCAAAGGTGTAAACTTCTGTTATACAGACTTGATGGTATACAGAGCGGCAGCCATATATCCGGGTGATAAGACACTCCGAAAAGGGGTCATCTTTAGATGGTACCATCACTGTCAAAACGAACTCCTGCAAATACCGTTTCAAGCAATAAGACTCTGTGGTCAAACACAGTTCACCATTTTCTCATGAAGTAACGTCAAGTTGGTCGAAACACTGTCCTCCAGTTCGTCTACACAACATGAGCCACATTGTTTTTGAGGCTGAACAATGCAACAGCAATTTATCGTGGGAGACTTCCACTGTGTTGACAGGAAGATCAGTTTATTTTTATGTCTACACTTTTGTGACGTGCTCAATTTGTTCTTGATGACTTACAAAATATCTGGCCAGGACCTTAATCCAAAATACGGGGTCAAGTCAGGGAAGTACCAGCGCCAAAGACGTAAATTAAAAATTCCGCCGTTCACAGAATCAAAATTGATGGTTCTCTTCGAACCCCGTGTTAGCTCACGTCAAATGGGAAAAAGAAAGAAGAGTCGGCTGTCCAGCCATGAGAGAATAAAATGTTGGGTGACTGGTGAAGCTTCAGGTACGATTTAGGTCATTTGAGGTTGTCAACATATTTCATGGATCCGTACACATAAGCAATACGGATGACATTCGTTTGTCGGCTCGTGAAAACCAAGCAAATTAAAGGACAATTATCAATTTCTGTCAACTGTAGAACAGTTGACTGGCTAGACAAAGCTAGTACTATGTGGAATTCAACTGAAAAGAAAATGTTCAGGATACCATAAAATATTTAACGAGGGCGTCTAATCGGTCAAGACATTTTTGTGACTCTAGTCACAAAGGCGGATTTAGCACGTCATTGTGCTCTGTGAGCCAGCTGCGTATCATATTTGATCGATACGAGAAGACAAATCAAAATTCTGATTTATCTAGGCCAGCGTAGTGAAAAAGTCAGTCATTCCCTTGATTCAGTTAGAAGTGAAGAGACATGTGAAGGGCGCATTACATGAAATTCGAAAATCAAATCAAAGAAATAATAAAAAGCTAATCTTGCTAACAGGTAGTTAATTGATCCCTGACGAATGGATTGCGTCCTTGTTCACAAATGCGCAATGCACGTCAACAGCTCCGGTTGGTACCGATCAATATTTCATTATTGTTGTCGTTAAAACGAGAAGAAAGTCTCAGTGGAATAATCAGTGTATACTACAGTTGAATGGTTCAATTCACGCTGAGAATATATACAATAATGCCAATCACCGATTATTTAAATGTATCATATTCAGCGAAACCAATTTGCATGCAGTTCTCTGTGCAGAGTTGAATAAAGTAAAGCGTTTTATCGTGATTGTCGATGTTGCTTAAGTTGCCTAGCAATGGTTGTATTCATTTACGCGGGTGAACCGGATTATGTTACGCGAACCATCCGGTTCCTCAGTAAAGAGAAACTTTGTTTGTCTCTAGTAAAATTATTTGTCCAACCAATCAGAATTAGGAAGGGGTTTGACTGATCCTGATAGACAATAATTCAAAACTAATCCTTCACATATTTTTTTCTTACCTGTATAATTCACGATTCAAGAAAGGTACAGCAGCATTTTTCCAGTTGTTCTTGTTCCAATACATGCAGTGATTTGCATTTGGTTAGTGAATGAGAATTCTTTAGTCGAGGTGACCTCCCTCAATCCGATGATGTCAGTTTGACTAGCTAGGATACTTTTTCCAACCTAAGTGGTTAGAAGCTTTAAAAATATTTCGTTGTTCAGCTGCTTGATATCACGCAGCGAAGGAGGACTCGTTAACCGCGAAATGAATGAATAAAGTTGCAAAGTTTTCAAACACTGAAGAGACTAATTCATGTAAAAGTCATTACAGATCTTGGTGTATATTTCATTAGCCCTTGATATGGATTTCAGAAACATGATATTTTATTCATCACCTTTTCGTGAAATGAATTCGAGTGATAATGACACTATTCAGATTGACGAAACTTACAACAAGAAAAACCATTTTACCAGATAGTTCTACTCAAATCAGTTACATCCATATTCCAGTCTTACTCCACCTGATTTTATAGCACTACACATATTAGTGTTCATCAAAGTTGGTTTGTTATGAATTATGGATAGAAAAGGCTTGTTTAGAGCTACATGCAAGTGTCCTCGGACATTCAACCTTGTGGTATTGGCTAATGAATTTACTAAGTTTTAACAACGTCTTTATCTAGCAACACATTGGGATCCCGTCATATGTTCCAGTGTATAACTGCAGTTGTTAAAAAAAGGTTTGTCATTAGTATTACTTCTGGTTATTCAATTCAACCGTACTTCACATGAATTGTGTGAATGATAGTGGGGCAAAATGCGTAGCGGTCATTATTCTAGTATCATCAAAGTTCCCATACCATGGTTTGCACTTCGAAATTCAAGACGGTGCCAGAATTCTCAACCAACGTACAAGCATAGGTTTGTGTGAAATCTCAGATCGAGATGGAATAAATGTGGCTAGCCCGGTTTCCTCGTTTGCTGGCAGGAGCATTGATCAAATCGGGCAACCGTTCACAACCCCGGTGGTTATAGTCGTGGTAATTTTCGATGGCCTGTTTGACTTCATAGGCAGGTTTTGCATGCCTGTAGTAGATTACCGTGAACAGTTCTGTCAGTCCCTATGGTTTCCGATCGATTTTAGGTTATTGTATTCTGTGGCATTCAAATGTTGCAGTTTCACGGACTCCTGTTTCATGATGCATTAAGTCACAAATTCGGGCAATAATCAGACATTTTACAAGTGCATACAAGAAGTGGATATTGTAAAATCCACCACGGCTTACTTCTTCCGAAGTGAAACTCGTTAGAGACACCCGTGTAGTTTGCGTGCACTTCTTTTGCAGTCTCTTTGCCCGACTGATGCCAGAACAAAACAGGTCCGACCACGAAAACCAATCTATAAACCTGAAAAAAATACCAATATCGATTTTAAGTTCTCGAGAGACTTGGCTGGAATTCAGCAAATCGCATAATGATATACAGTTCGAATGGACTTATTTAATAGGTTATTTTGTATTAATATTTAAAAACAGAGTGCAACTACATCAACACAAATTAGATGAGCTAATAAGAAGTAATTTCTGTTGATACAGTGGACGGAAGTTGATGCATCACTATCTCCTCCTTGTTGCATAGACGACACGAAAAGTAGCTTTTCCGTCAATTGGGTGTAGCGTCTACAGGGGAATAACAGGCTTCAACTAGCATCTTCATCTTCCGGTTCTGATCGTTGCCATGATGTGGTTATACCTGATACTGACTGTGTTAAGAATAGTTGAACCCAGTTTGGAATATGTTCAACGACTCTTCTCTATACCAACTGCCCTCCTCAAAGTACACTGTTAATCCCGGTATTCACAAAGCATATTAGATTTGGTTTCTATAAGAACACGTAGTTTTATCTTTTTCCTGCTTCTGGTATTAAATTTACCGGATAATCTGAAGCGAATCATAATTAACCAACCCGGGTAAAGGTTTCAGTCAACCAGGACTGTCAACAGTCGGTGAAATGAATAATAAAGGCATAATAATAATAATAATAATAATAATATAATATATATAATATAAATATATAGAATAGGGGGCTACTCACTTCATTGCAGCTGAACAAAATGCTCACCGCAGACGATGCTGTATTTTATGCAGTCAAAAAAGAACAAGGAAAGAGAAATTCAAGAACTACCTCCTACAATAAGAAAGGACAAGATGAGATTGTTTGGGGACCTCCCATAAACACAATAGCGCTGGATATTCGCGGGAAAATAATTCACCTTCGCAGGCAATAGGAAAGGTTTTGCCTCTTTGCACCTAACTTGTAACAAATACTCTGGTCAATCTCACCTTTTCCTCACCTATCTTTAGAAGTCCTTTAAAAATGTTTTCTCCTGGTAACCGTTTTTTCTTCATTGCACGAACAATTACCATAACTGAATTAAGCACCTAGTAAGAATGAATCTAAACTCATCTGGTTACTTTGTAGAAACCGATGTTTTTGGCTTCTTTTGTTTAATTCTTTTTGGGGGAAGGAAACATTTCCTCTATCTCAGAAGCGATATTCACCGATAAGTACACGCACCAGAAAATATATGTAAAACTTACAAACAATCACAGCCAACAAATCAAGTAGTTTAGTTTGTCTTTTTGATTGTTCAAACATATTTTGTACCATTGAAAATTGAAAAACTATAAATCCACAGTGTTTCTACACCCATGGAAAACCGAAACCATGAGATTCATGCGACTGTTACAATATGTGTACCAAAATACACCCACACTACGCTGATTTTCGGAATCATGAATTCACACAGAGCGAAGGTCATCCTAATTGATCCAATCAGCCGTTTGCATGCAAACATTTATTGGAGATAGAAACTTGTTTATTATCTTATTATTCCGAAGTAAGGATTATCAATTACATTTTAATTCTGTTTGATCATATCCTCCTGGGGAGATAAGTAAAACCCACACTTGTTAGAACACAAGCAATTGTGTTAGTCAGTCAAATGGTATCTAGAAGAAATGACTTATCTTAGCCCAAATCACCAGGTTGTCATTACAGTTAGAACCGCTATTTTTGATTTTACTGAAATCTGGATGTTGGCATCTGACCTAGCTCTATTCGCAGTCTCTAGGAACAGTTTTTATCAATTTAATACTAACGTTTTGTACATCGATCTATTCTATGTAGAAGTCTGCACAGAAATCGTAATATTCCGTGACAGTTTTTTTCTAAATCTATTCAGGCTTTCACATGAGGAACTGAGTGGCAAAAGGAAAAGCTGAACAGTAAACGAACTTACATTTCTTCCACCTATTTTCTTTTCCACATCCGTTTATCAGGTCTCCACCTACCAAGTCATTTTCACTTATCATCCGGTTGAGTCAGAAGAGGAAAAACAAATTGAGTTCTCCATTCCATGGACTGACGAATACTGGCATTTGGGCATTCTCATTGAAAAAGAACAGGTAAGTTCGAACCGGCATTTGGAGGAAACCATGTGCGCACACCCACAAGTAGGTTTCTGTCACACAGTTGCCCGTACACGAGAACCGGTAAACAGTACGTAAACACAGCCAGACAAATTAAGCTTGCTTTGTTTAATCATCTTTCTGGTTCAAAATCTTGACAAATATCCAGACTGTACCCTTGTGGAAAACCTTCTCCTTCTTAAGCATCTTTCGAACTCTGCGGGAGTCCATTGCTCACCCGTCCACAAGAAAAACTGTGTCACTTTTGAATGACACGAAGATGTCCATGGTGCGTACGAAGCTTTGTGTCTGAGACAAAAGCATGTTTCAGATGATAAAGAAATGAAGGACAATTAATTAAAATACAGTGAAACGAATGAAAGTTGGGGACAGCGAAGATGAAAAGAATGAAGAGCATTCAGATGATTCATGTAAGCTCATCCGTGAACATCGAGGTTATTCTGGTTGGCACAAGCTTCTGAAATTCGTAGGACTCCCTGACGTCAATTGCAAGATGCATTTTAGAAAATACGTATTAGCTTTTCGGAAAATTCTTAGAATCACTGTTTCACTGAGCCGGTGTCAAAGTCAAACCTACAACTACCTTTTATTTGCTAAAAGGTATAACTGAGAACCTATATCATTCAAGACATGTTTAGCATACGGGTGGCAAGTGATAAAGCAAAAATGAATACAAGGGTTCCGGAAGGCTAATGAATAGTTAAATTTAGCAGTCATGTTAAACACGAGCGATCATCAAATCCTTGATCAGTTTTGTCCATTGAAAAGGAGGTCGATCATGAAACGACTTTGCTTATCTTCTACTGCATTTTTATCTCCATTATGTCCGGAGGGTCTCCGTTCATTCGGTCTCATACCGAGAATTCAAGCAGAATGATGCACTCCATCTTAGAGCAATACCTAATAAAACTGACTGTTCATTGTCATACGAAGGTCAAGACACCTGACCGATCATCGACAGTCAGATAGAGTGATACTAAGTGATTTTTACCTCTCAAAAGAAGAATGTAAACGAACTACGAGAGCTATTTTCACCAGAGTTCGTTTTGTTAACCAACTAGTGTCATGCATTCTCAAAATGGTAAATGTAATGGTGAATCATATGAAGCATTACCCTCCTTTCCAGGTTTTGTTCGTGTCAGATGAAGGTGTTACCAGATCTGTTCAAATAAGTTAGACGCTACAGATTTTTTTTCCATATTACGAATGTGAACATAAAGTAGATGGACTTGGCGATTCGCTGAAAAAAATATTGACCCACTCCGTCACCTACGTGGAAAGCAAGCCAGAGGACGACTTTTCTGAACTTCTAATCAAAGTACACCATAGCTTGAGACGGAAATATCCAGAGTTCCAAAATTCGTTGATGATCTAACGCTTTCGATTTCAAATAAAAACAGAGACTTGGGAGTATCACGAATACTTGCAACATAAGATGTGATTAGAGTCAAAAGCGTGATCTACCAACTAGAAGGAAACAACCACGGAAAGAAAATTCGTCCAGCAAGCACGGTACCAGTCACCGTGCAAGATTCGTGACGAAAGACAAATAGAACAAGGTGATTTTTCCGGAGATCCTGGACGGTCTAACATAGAACATTGTACGCCTTGATTTTTTAGTGTGACCAATTTCTGTGCTGCTCTATCTGTCCTTCACTGCTGCTGGCTTCTTAGAGACGATAAGCCGGCCTCATGGGATCATGAAGTTTCATAAGGGTTTGGTACAGAAGACATTCCAAGAGTCACTTGACTTTTTTCGAGGGTGCATCTCTAACCTTTACGCAACCAAGTATGGGCTGCAAAGCAGTAGCGTGGTAAAGCATGATTGCTGATGGTTAGCTACGAGTTCACTCGCCATCCAGTTGAATAGAACCCAACACTATATATATATATATATATATATATATATATATATATATGTATATATATATATATATATATATATATAGTGACGATAGAACAAAGGAGTGTACACGTAGGAGACAGAGGAGTACCGGGTAGATATACCTGAAGATCGGTAGCAACCGCGAAACCGGTCTTGTGCTTTTGGGGAAAAGTTGTCCATCCATTTACATAATACTTACCAACAATCCATATATTTGCCACAAGTGAATGGAAAAGTGTGAAAAGAAAGAAAGAACCGATATTCAACAATAGTTCCGAGGACTTTAAAGGAATGACGAATACAAACCATATTAGTGCGACAGTGAAACGGAATAAGTGAAATTCGAAGTTGCTTGTTTCTCGACAGGTTTCTCTCAGAAAAAGTTGAAAGTTCCAGTGAATTTATCGTACTACGGCTGGTGATCGATAGGAATCACTTGGGAAGACCGAAATGGCAAATTTCTGCATGCACATGAAGTCGAGAGTGACGATTATGGAACACATTAGCAGTCAATGGGTTTTATAAGATAGTTGTGTTCGGAATTCTCATAACACACAGTAGAACTATTCCTATCTAGAATTTAGCACACAAAAAATTCACCAAAAGAAGTCAACAAGCAGACACAGCTGTCGCACTGTCTGCCTCTGTTATGCGTGTGGTTGTGATTCATAAGTTTTTACTGGATCAAACCCCTCATAGAATAGTTGGCGAAGTTTTCTGATCCGCGCATACGTCTGTGTTGTTTGTTGTTATGACAACAAAATGAGTTAGGAGACAGACAGGATCAGCCGGCCGTGGCATATCTGAGAAAGACGTGACTGATTGGAATTCGAAACACAAAGTGAATTCTAATTCTTTGCAGGTTGATTATATCGGCAAATTAGATCATTCCCTGTTTGCTCATCCTATACCCGATATTTCGCAGACGCAAATCACGCGTCACACACAAAAAAACAGTTACGAATGATACGATTTTAGTGAATTTCAACGTCCATTCTTGTTAAGGGAACTGAGGTGAAACTTCTTTCCAGTCCAGCTACTGTAGTGCAAGGGTATTTTTGGCCGTCATTTTTGTAATAAACGACCATAATTATCTGCTGCTTAGTGCGCATGCTTTGCTCAGTAAATTACTCGAACATCCTACAACCAAAACTAGGAGAACCGAAAAAGAAGTGAATATCTAAAGAAATTCGGTCCTAGTGAAGGGGACAAAAAGTGCATCCACTTCGTAATAAATAAATACTACTAGTTTCGGCTAAATGAGCGCTATACACTATGTTTTTACTGGTGTCCACCTTGCGCCTGTGGAAAAAAGTCAACTGTCGGCACAATCGTCGGTTGCGTTGTGCAGTTACTGCACCTTACCTTCAAGCTCAATGTGTTCACTAACAATCTGTTCAGAAGAATGGGTAAAAGCTAAAGGTTGTATTGTTATGAGCATTTTTTTTAAATCATATGATTTGCTCATCACCCAGAGTCTGCTCAAAGTATTCACCGACTTTTGGTTTTTCTATGGCTCCCGCTCTTTCTCCACAAAAACTGGTCATCCAATAATGCGAACTAGTTGTCAAACTGATCTCCGGTAGTATTATAGTTCAGTTCAGAACAGTCGACCGCTACCCTCGCACTTCTGCGCTCTAGTCTCGGTCGCTACCTGGCAGCCGATTGAAGAAGAGCGATTGAGCGCGACGCTGAAAACGCCACTTTCCGTAATGAACTCGGGTGAAAAATCGCGGTAAGCATGAACTTGGTTTCGGCTGTTTGCATGCGAGTTGCAACAGAGAGATAAATTCTTCTTGTACACTCTACATTGAAAAGCAGCTGGAAAGAACTATGCGGCAGATTTAGTCCAATGCCGCTTTCAGATCGTGTGAGTGATTGTCAGCCAAATGAATGACTGTCTGGGCTCTCAGATTTGTTGAAGGATAAAGATATGGTTAATGAAATTCCGACCGGGTCTGTCAGACTGGCCTGATTCTCATGCTTCAGTCATTGAAGAGTTTTGAAACATGCTTTTCCCGAAATAATCTTGAAAAGAAAAGCCAGAGTTGCAACATAGCACGATTTATGTCCGGGACGATTTCGCTGCATCTCAACATGGTGCATACTGCAGAACGATACTGTTTATATAAGTTCATGTAAAACCCTTATGTTCGACAAATATAGGGAAAATTACAATAGTCAAGTTACATCACCACGGTAAAGACACATTAACAAATAGCTGTTTCTGCTGACACAATGTAGGTTTCCATCGATGTATGGCAATCGCTTCAGCAAACCTCAAAAGCCTGGTATTCTTTGCCACGTAAATGACCCGAAACGCAGTGCTTCGGTCAGCTGGATGTTGCGTCATCAGAAGATGACGAGCGACGGCCGACGACGGGATCTTATGGTTTTGAACGTTGTCATTATGCCTTCGATCTGACCCTGATTGCATCACAAAACGTTGTACCCGATTTGGAATGTGTTCAATCACACAGTTACGTAACTGCCGCTCTGTTCGACCCACATAGGTTGCTCCGCAACTACACTGAAATTGGTAAATCAGATTCGATTTGATGTACAGAGATGGACGTTGTTTCACCGAGGGTGTGGGGATCTTAATCGTTTGATGAAAAATTCTGAGGTCAGCTGCATAATATGTTCGGGCAAGCGCTGATCCAAGTCGTCGTTTGAGCAAGCAATTGACGTCATCACCTTTGAATGGAAGACAAAGGGTGACTAGTAATTTTTCTACTGAACAATTCATTTGTCTGATGACTTTAGGCTTGCTGTGCCTTTCGATAAACGCATCGGGATAAGCGTTTTCAGTCAAGGCTTCTTTCAGTTGTCGTAGTTCGTTGTAAATCGTGTCTTCTGTGCAGATACGTCGTGCTCTTTGAGATAGCGTTCGGACCAGGCCACGTTTATATTCCACAGGTACAAAGCTGTCAAAGTGCAAGTATTGGCCTGTCCAAGTTTCTTTTCGGTAAACAGATCTGGCGATTGTTCCATCATTCCTTCTAGTCATATTAATGTCGAGAAAGCGCAATGTGTCTTCTATTTCTGCCTCCATCGTAAATCGTATATTCGGACGCAGACGATTGAGTTCATCCATAATCCATGTTGTCTCTTCTAGACTTCTTGTGATGATTAGAGCGTCACCAACATATCGTTTGTAAAGTTCTGAACGTTCCAGGATTTTGCTCGCCTTTTCCTCAAGATGAGCCATAAATATATCTGCCAGAATGGGACCCAATGGACTTCCCATTGCGACACCGTCAATTTGTCAGTAAGCCCGACCGAGGAAGGAAAACGATACGTTTGTTGTGCACAGTAGTAATTGTCGTTCCAGAACTGATACTGGTATACCGATTTTGAGTTGGTTTTGCTCGACATGGTCACAGATGATGCGTATGACCTCCCGAACGGGAACATTCGTAAACAGTGATTGGACATCAAATGAAGCCATGTGTTTCCCTTTGACATTATTCTGGTCCAAAAGCTTTACTATTTCGAAACTGTCTTTGACAGTGTGTCTGAAGGGTTTTTGATAATCGGTTGAGAATAAACTAGGAAAGCAGTTTCGATATGATACTTCCTAAGATAATTCCTTCTAGGTTTACAAAAGATGACCTATCACCTTTCTTGTAAATCGTTACAAGCACCGATTCACACCATTCCGTGGAAACTTGCTCGATATCCCAGTTTACC